>JAUMIR010000002.1:305960027-311285785 GCA_030847615.1 Gambelia wislizenii | reverse complement strand
CACTGGCTCTCTCTCCCACCCTCCCCGGGCCTTCGCGGGGCCTTCCTAGGCCCCGCGGAGGCCTCACCGGGCCTTCCTCCCACCCTCCCCGGGCCTTCGTGGGGCCTTCCTAGGCCCCGCGGAGGCCTCACCGGGCCTCCCTCCCACCCTCCCCGGGCCTTCGCGGGGCCTTCCTAGGCCCCGCGGAGGCCTCACCGGCCCTCCCTCCCACCCTTCCCGGGCCTTCGCGGGGCCTTCCTAGGCCCCGCGGAGGCCTCACCGGCTCTCCCTCCCACCCTCCCCGGGCCTTCGCGGGGCCTACCTAGGCCCCGCGGAGGCCTCACCGGCTCTCCCTCCCACCCTCCCCGGGCTTCGTGGGGCCTTCCTAGGCCCCACGGAGGCCTCACCGGCTCTCCCTCCCACCCTCCCCGGCCCTTCGCGGGGCCTTCCTAGGCCCCGTGGAGGTCTCACCGGCCCTCCCTCCCACCCTCCCCGGCCCTTCGCGGGGCCTTCCTAGGCCCCGCGGAGGCCTCACCGGCCCTCCCTGCCACCCTCCCCGGGCCTTCGCGAGGCCTTCCTAGGCTCCGCGGAGGCCTCACCGGCTCTCCCTCCCACCCTCCCCGGGCCTTCGCAGGGCCTTCCTAGGCCCCGCGGAGGCCTCACCGGCCCTCCCTCCCACCCTCCCCGGGCCTTCACGAGGCCTTCCTAGGCCCCGCGGAGGCCTCACCGGCCCTCCCTCCCACCCTCCCCGGGCCTTCACGAGGCCTTCCTAGGCCCCGCGGAGGTCTCACCGGCCCTCCCTCCCACCCTCCCTGGCCTTCGCGGGGCCTTCCTAGGCCCCGCAGAGGCCTCACCGGCTCTCCCTCCCACCCTCCCCGGGCCTTCGCGGGGCCTTCCTAGGCCCAGCGGAGGCCTCACCGGCCCTCCCTCCCACCCTCCCCTTGCCTTCGCGGGGCCTTCCTAGGCCCCGCGGAGGCCTCACCGGCCCTCCCTCCCACCCTCCCCGGGCCTTCGCGGGGCCTTCCTAGGCCCCACGGAGGCCTCCCCGGCCCTCCCTCCCACCCTCCCCGGCCCTTCGCGGGGCCTTCCTAGGCCCCGCGGAGGCCTCACCGGCCCTCCCTCCCACCCTCCCCGGCCCTTCGCGGGGCCTTCCTAGGCCCCGCGGAGGCCTCCCCGGCTTTCCCTCCCACCCCTCCCCAGGCCTTCGCGGGGCCTTCCTAGGCCCTGCGGAGGCCTCCCCGGCCCTCCCTCCCACCCTCCCCAGGCCTTCGCGGGGCCTTCCTAGGCCCCGCGGAGGTCTCCCCGGCCCTCCCTCCCTCCCTCCCCAGGCCTTCGCGGGGCCTTCCTAGGCCCCGCGGAGGCCTCCCCAGCCCTCTCTCCCTCCCCAGGCCTTCGCGGGGCCTCCGGAGGGCCTCCGGGCGTCCCGCGAAGGCCTCCCCACCCCTCCCCAGGTCTTTCACGGGGCCTCTGGAGGCCCCGTGTCGCGGTTTTGGGGGGGCCCGGGGGGGGCCCTCCCAAACCCGCGAATAACCGAAACAGCGAATGTCAAGTTCGCGAATGTGGAGGGACAACTGTACAAATATTTACAATAGAAGGAGAAACTGCTACACCAGTCCTCAGCATTCACAGGAAGAGAAGGAAGTGAGCTCTGTTCTGAGCTCTCATATATATATAATGGAGTTCAGTCTCTAACTCCTGACAATCGCCTCCAAAATGGCCAAACTACTGCACAGGACACATGTTATCATCACACATAACATCATTAACGTACATTGTTGGACATCAATCATCTGTCGGTTGACTTTCCCTTTTGACACCTTTCACTTTACACACTAGTGACAAGGCCCAACCTCTTCGCCATCTCCTCATGGCGTCCTGCTGGAAAGGCTTTTGTGAGCAGATCTGCAACATTGTGTTCTTGTGTTAACTGCCTCACATTTTGATAGTGTACCGCAATGTACTTTGTCCTGAATTTCATGTTTTCTGCTTCTGCCATAGTTATGCAGTCATTTGAGTCCTCGTGCACCTCAACAGGTATTTGGCATGGCTCTCCAAGATATGCAAGCATCTGCCTTACCTGTTGCTTACCTCACTTCCCATCTCAGACAAGGCTGCAAATTCAGCTTCAGTGGTACTAATGGCCACACAGTTCTGCTTTCTTGATTTCCACACTATGGAGCTCTCTGCATACCTGGCCACCAACCTGACCACTGACTTCCTGTCTGAAGTCTCAGCAGCAAAAGAGCTGTCTACATAGCTCTCCAGGGTCACCTGACTTCCTGTCAGCTTCCAATGCATGTCCCTGGACCCCTTGAGAAATCTAACTACCCTCTTCAGGAGTTCCCAAACCACCCTCCTTGGCTTGGAGACTCTTCTGCTGAGCACTCCAACTTGAAAACTGATGTCAGGCCTTGTGTTGTTTGCAATGAACAACAGATTGCCTACCACTAAGTGGTACAGGTCTGGCCTCTCAAATTCCTGTTCTGCCTCCAAGTTCACAAAATCAGTGGTCATTGGTGTCCTGACCACCTTAGCCTCACTAAGCCGACACTTGGCCACAAGACTGTCAATATTCTTCTTCTGGCTTAGGAAAAATTATCCAATACCAGTTCTTTCTACCACTACTCCTAGATAACATCTCGGGCTGCCCAAGTCCTTCAACTTGAACACCACCTGCACTTTCTTGACATCACTGGCACTCTTTGCTGCCACACAAAGGTCATCCACATAGATAACTAGCATGACAATGCAATCACCTGCTCCCTTGGTATACAGACAGGTGTCTGTGACACTCCTTGTGTAACCTAGTGACACCAAAACTTGGTGTATGCACTTGTTCCAACAACGTACACTTTGTTTCAAGATGTAGAGCACTTTGCAGAAAAAGTACACCTTGCTCTCACCAGCACTGTTATACCCTGGGGCCTGTTTCATGAACACTGTCTCTTCAAGATCAGCATTCAGGTATGCTGTTTCAAAGTCAAAGTGTTGCACAACCATCTGCCTCTTAGCTACTACAGCTAACACTAACCTAAGACTTTCTGGCTTTGCTGTGGGCGAAAAGCTTTTGTCAAAATTGGTGTAGCGCTCCTGCAAAAAGCCTTTCGCAAGTGTGCCTTACACTTTTGTATCCCATCAGGCATGTCCTTAGTCTTGTACACCCACCTGCAACCAAACACCTTTTGGTCTTTGGGCCTCTCTACTACCTGGAACACTTTCCTATCCACCAGTGACTCGAACTCAGAATCCATGGCTGTGTTCACTTCTCCTGCTCTTCCTGGGGAAGTTTTAGAAAATCCTGAAAACTTGCTAGTTCCTCTGCCATGACATTGCATAGCCTGGCTTCCTGAACAACAAATCTGTCAGGAGCCTTTCTGACCCTCGTTGTCCTTCTGGGGATGAGTATCCTCATCCCTTCTGGGGATGAGTCTGTCTGACTCATCCTCACTTGCACTGCTGCTACTATCTCTCCCTGTGTCAGGCTCAATACTTGTTTGTGGTGGTGTGTGTGTTGGAGTGGCATGTGAAGTGTCAGGCTTTTCTTCCTGTACCTCCCCATCATCATCAAGCATTACCACCCCTTCATTTGTGGGACTTTTGGGAGTTGTTGGCACATCCCTCCCCAAGGGAACAAACACCTCCTGATTGTAATGCAATCTGTCCCTCCCTGAGTGCATTTCAAATTTGCACTCCTGGAGAACACCACCTTTCCAGGATGGAGAGAAAACACGTACTTATTACCCTCATAGCCTAGCAAACACAGCCTCCTAGTTTTAGGCTGCCCAGGCTTCCTTAGGCCCGAATGAATCAGTTCATTTGCATACTGTCCAGAATCCCTCAGGTGCTTGAGGATTGGTGCTCTACCATACTATAGAAAATACAGGGCCTGGTTGACGCTAGACATCCACAGTCTATTTAAATGGTAAGCAGCAGTCTTCACTGCCTCCCCCCACAGCCCAGCTGGGGCTTGTGCATCTTCCATCCTGCACTCCATCATGCACTTCAACCTCCCAATTTTCCTTTCTGCAAGCCCTTTCTCCCCTGGAGACACTGGGTTTGTGATCTTGTGTCTAATGCCCCTCCAGGTCTGTAGACTGTTGGATAAGAATCCCCCTCCCCTTTCCGTCACTAGACTGGGACACACTTTATTGGAAGTGTTTAATTACATTAATTCCTTATGAGAAGGAAATTCGAGTTCCACCACGTTCACCCACTCACGGAACCTGTCTGCAGCCTGATTTTTCTCCTTCAGTAAGTATATGTAGGTGTACCTAGTGTGTCTGTCCACTATCACAAATAAATAGCGGTTACCCCCTTCAGTGAGCTTATATGGGCCTGCTAAATCAGCATAGACAACTTCAAAGAGTCTGTTGGTGACATATTGGTTCTTTTTCGCAATAAGGAAAGCCTTCGCCTTAACTTTCCTGCACACTGCACATTCTAAGAACCTGGAGCAGTGTTTCATGCTTAAACCAGGGCACACTTTTGCTAGCTCCTTTAACCCTTTATAACTAGCATGGTCCATTATCCTGTGGCAGTAATGAACACACTTGTCATGTAGGGGCACATTGTCTGCAGGGTTCACATTTGCCACCTTCCCTTTAGGCAACATGTAATACAACCCATGTTTCTTTATCCCTTTTGCACAGACATTATTCATGTTATGCCTTTCTGTTACTGTACAGTGTTCCCCCTTAAATATCACTTTATAACCATCAGTAGTCATTTGGGACACATTTTATTGGAAGTGTTTAATTACAGGGTTCCAATATCCCCTTGTTAAACATGAGAGCCTTTAGCAAATGCTCCCCCACTGCACTTCTCTCCTTGGAAGTACAGCAAATTAGCAGAGTAAACAGAAAGCAGTGTTAGTGTAATAATTTCAGCATTCACAAAAAAGATATAGCTTACAGATAACCAACACCCTTATCCTATCCCAAGTTATTTGGTTATCCAAAGAAGTACTCAAGACACATAAAAGTAGTTTAAAAAGTATAAAAACGCATTTACTCACCGTTTCATAGCATAATACATGGCAGAATGTTAGCACAGCTTCAAAAAAGACTAATATCTACTTAAAATGACTAAAAACTATATGGTTACAAAAGAATATGCAGGACCCCTAAAAGGAGGTCCTCTCCATGAAAACACGGTGAAAAAGGGGAGGCACATAAGCCTTGTGGCTGGTTTCTAAGACAAAGGAGGAAGGCTTAGACATTCCCCGTTCCCTAGAAGCCCAATAACAAAACATTAGGAAGTTACATCAACACATTCTGTTTGGCTTCTCAGTTAACCCTTCAACAGCAAAAACATTTCCACTGATTGGATTGCAAACTATATATTCCAATACACTTAATATACAATTCTCTAGTTCGTTAACACATAACATATTTTCAAAATCTTTACCAAAAAATGGCACATATGCAGTGCCCATTTTCTGTACCTTGCTTGGAGCACCATCTGCAAGGGTAATATTGGTTATTGAAGCCTTTTTAATATTGCTTAACAACTGTAAATCATTAACCATATTGTGCGTGGCCCCACTTTCAAGTAACCAAATTCTTTCCTCAATACCATCAGGATGGTGCTGTGCTACAAAGGCACGGTTTGCAGCCTGAGGGGATGCTCCCCTCCTATCTGGTGCAGGCATTTTACAGTCCTCCTTAAAATGTCCAGGCCTTCTGCATCTGAAACAGTGTTTCACGTAGCTGCAGGCTCCCTCCTCCACAGGTGCCTCTGTTTCAGTGCTCTCCTGATTGCGTCTGATAATTTGTGGCTGTTTATTCCTCTCCATCCGGGAATCAAATTGCTTGCGTTGGACCTCTTCCAGAATACACCCAGCTACCAGGTCTACAGACAAATCACTCTCCCTGGTGGTCTGCAGACTGTACATTAAGAAATCCCATTCCTTTGGCAAGCTGCCCAATAAAATAAAACACTTATGGGCTTCTGGATAGGCTACCCCTCTTCTGGCCACCTCTTGAAAAAGCTGCCTCATTTCCTCCAAATGGGCTTTCATGGAGCCTCCGGTAGACAGCTTTCTGTTATAAAGTCTCTTAATCCATATCATCTTTGAGAGGCAGGGCAAATTCTGATGAACTGTTTTCAAAGCTGTCCAAAGCTGAAAGGCTGTCTTTGCTGGGGCCACATGTATTAACTGGGAGGGGCTTAGCAATAAGAGAATTGCAGCTCTAGTCCTCTGGTCTGCTAGCTAGAATGCTGCTATTTCATCTTTTGAACCCTCTGTTTCTCCAAAACACTTTCATTCTCCAAAACGTGCCACAAATTGTCCTTTATTAATAAAGCCTCCATGTATAAACTCCATTCTGAATAATTTCCATCAGCCAGCTTTTCAAAGCAGACAAGACTATTATCTGCCATTCTGCTGATTGAGTCAACAATTCTCCAGCTATGAAAAACAAGCAGCTGGCAGCTGGCAGCACTTCAAGGTACTTCACTGCTTGAAGATATTACAGGGCCTGGCTGAAACTTAACTGTTTCTCAGCCAACTAGCCAAAAACACTCAAAAGAGTTTCTGGGGTGCACCTTATCAAATCTGAGATCAATCAGCTGGGCCCATAACCATTGTCAGGGGATGATAGGACATTCAATCCACAGCAGAAGCCAAAAATTATCTCAGCAGACTCAGTAGCAACCCTTTCCCAAGAAACGTCCAAATAAGCAGGAGGCACTTTTATCTTCAAAGTCAAACATTTGCAATATGTACAAATATTTACAATTGAAGGAGAAACTGCTTCACCACACCTCAGCATTCACAGGAAGAGAAAGAAATGAGCTCTGTTCTGAGATCATATATATATATATATATATACACACACATGTATGACATTGCCACCTAGTGGCCTGACTAGGCATGACTTGGTAGTTCATGCAGCATGGTTCTACAGTTGTTCGGCCATTTTATAATGGAGTTCAATCTCTAACTCCTGACACCTCAGCCATTCATTTTAATTGTTTGAGTCTCAATCAAGGCAATTTCAATTACTTCACTGGGCTGGAGGAGGAGAGGGGGGAGAGAAGAATGCCATTCTAAAGATAAACACAAGCCATCCTTCCTTTTTAGACACTGTGGAAGGGAAAGAAAGTTAAGTGTTTTATGGCCCTCTCCAGTCACCACCAAAAGACACGATGGTGGGTTACGTAGGTTATATGAAAATTGTTCTTCCATTATAGTTTCAAATCATAAAAAGTATATGTATTCATGTGTTTTTCATGTATACTTGTCAAGAGATATAAGAACTCCCTCTGTTGTTCCACCCACAGTAACTCCTCTGAGCACGTGCAGAACACCTTTCCTTTTGCAAATGGGAATGCATTCTGGGATGCATTCTTCCAAATTACATCCTGGAATGGATTTGTTTCTTTCAGCACACTCTACTCTTTTTATGATTTCCATTTTGGTGGCACAACTTAGATATCCATGCTATTTCAACATGCCAGTGTAACTAGTCAGACAGGCTAATCTGCTTTCCCCTTTTCTTTCTCTTTTGTTTATCACACATGCTCGGTAAGTGATTCTGGAAGCAGCTGTTTACCTTGCCCATTGTACATAAGCATACACAGCTAAAGTAGGATCACCTAAATAATTTGATATTCTCCTTTTAACTGTGTTAGTTTCAGTCAAGACAATTTGAATTACTCCACTGGACTGCAGGAGGGGAGGCGGAGAGGGATAAATTCCATGCTAATATAAACACAGGCCTTCCTCCCTTGTTAGACATTGCAGAGTTTTATGGGTCATACCACTAATTGCAAGAATAGTTAGGGAGGGGTAGACAGCTGAGTATTTTATAGCCTTCATTCTTTGGGAACTTGTCAGGAATGGTTCATCTTTTCTGTGAGGAACCACCCAGTTGAAAGATCTCACTCTCCAAAGAGCAGTGAGAAGGGTAATAAAATTTGCCCCCCCCCTTCAGGGACAGGAAGAACAAAGGGAGAAATGTACATCATTAGTTGATGGCACCCTGACTGTGGACTGATCTCCTCAAGGGAGATGAGCATCTCAATAACAATATCTATAGTGTTGATATTTATATACCACTTATCAGTGCCAAAGCACTCCCTAAGCAGTTTACAATGTGTTTAGCTAATTGCCCCCAACAAGCTGGGTACTCATTTTACTGACTACAGAAGTGTGAATGGCTGAGTCAACCTTGGGGCCCTCTCGGATCAAACTCATAATCTTGTGGCTTGCAGTACTGGCATTTAACCATTTTGCCACCAGGGCTTCCTTATTTCAATATCAGGCAAAGAGCTCTCTCTTTCCTTATTTTTAATCCACTCTACACTGCTTTTATGTTGTGTGTAGGAATATTCTTTTTTAATCTGCTGACTGCTTTTATGCTGCCCTGCAGAATTAATGCTTTAAGGGTTTTATTGTAATTTGTTTAATTGCAGTTTTCACAGAATCGTATAGTGTTGGAGCTTCAGTGAAGGATTGCAAGGACAACACCCATGATAGATGGCAATCTAGCTTCTGTTGGAACCCCATCCAGTAAAGTAGAACCCACCAACTCCCAAGGCAGTCTGTTCCATAGTCAAAGAGCTCTTGACATTAGGAAGCTATTCCTCAGGTTTAGACAAAATCTTATATTCTGCAGGCTAAAATACACATAGCTTGTTCCACTCTTCTTCCTAGGATTTCATTTCCAACTCTTCAACATCCTGGTCACCCTCCTTTATGACCGGGAACTGAAATCCTGCTTGTTCTTTTGAGAGAACAGGTGGGAGGGAAATTTAAAAATAACCTCCCAACTGTCAAAATACTGCACCAAGCACAAAAACACATACCAACACACACAAACACAAGTAACCTGGTGGTGGGAAGGGTGCCACTTACCTGTGTGTCCTGTTCCTGCCCGGAAGTGTCCAGAACGGACCTCCTCCCCACAGCTGTCATCACGGGAGAGAAACGGGATACCTCTCGGACCACAACGGAATGGGTGGTCCAAAAACAATGTTTCCCTGTGATGAAAATATCATGGGGAAATGTGTAATGAGGATAGGGGAGACATGGAAAGTTTGGGGAAAAGAAGACTTTTTCCCAACCCTGTTCCATGTCTCCCATGGAATAAATACCCCATCTGAAAATCTCCACAGTCTCTCCCAACCTGGCAAGCTTGTACCTTCCTCATTTTTATGAATGAAAGTAGGCAAAACTTTGCTACATCTTAATTACAATTTGGTTGAGACATGAGAAACAATTACTGCACCTTCAGGCCGTGTTTGGTCCTATGGGTCAGCAATTGAATACCTTATTTTTGTTTTATTGTAGTAGTCATTGTTAATTCATGTCTTATGTTAAACTGCCTGGAGGCTACAAGCTGGCTGCACAAGTGATTCCCTCCCCACCTAATTAAGATCACACAGCTAAGAGCTGCAAGACATGAAAAATGAGTCATCAGAATGAGGATATCAGTTTTGCAAGATTATTGAAATTTTCAGATTTTGAGCAAAACTCTCACACACTATGAAAGTGAAAGGTAGAGGAAAAGCTCCACCCTGTGCCTCTTTTTGCATCATCTCTTTTATAGACACACTTCAAACTACTTCATACCAAGAGACTCCCTTGAAGGAACACATTTTTCAGCAATTTGTCATGTCAGGTATCAGTAATCCCTGCATAGCACAGTTTCTCACATCCAATGTGCAAGTCTTTGACCTCTCATGAAAGACCAACACAACACTAATAGTGCTTCAGGTGGGGATGCTTTGAAAATTTCACTATTACCGTGAATTCACAAACTCAAACTCAAAATTGAAATTTAGCTCCTTTATAGAAGCTTTTATACTTCTTGAATGGCCTACTGCAATTCTCAGTCTGAAAAGGGAATAGAAACAGGGTTAAAAAGTGCTGAAAAGTTCTCGGTCTGACCAAGAAGGGAATGTCTTAGAGCCATTACACTTACTTGCTATTCCACATATTTACCCCAAAGTTTGACACACTCAGCACATCGTTTCTCAAGTTTCTTTAACCTTCCAAAATAAATCTGATGTCTGGTCACTGAAATACTGCTCTGCTGCTGAAATCACCTCTGAATCATTGAAAAAAAAAATACTTCCTTTCAAACTCTTTTTAAGGTTTGGAAACAGAAAATAGTCAAATGGAGCAAAACCTGGTGAGTAGGGTGGATGGTTTATATACTCATACCTCACATTCTTCAAAACGTCAATTGTCTTGCCAGCCCTGTGAGCTGGTGTTTTGTCCAGCAAAAAGAGAAGACCTTTCCACAGCTTCCTGCATTGTTTGTCCTTCAATGTTTCTTTTAATAAGCACAGCAAGTTAAGTGGTATTATGCATTAACTGTTTGGCCCTTCTGAAGATAGTCAGTCACCAAAATACCTTCCTTATCCCAAAAAACTGTGGCAACAACCTTTCTGGATGACTTTTGAGTCTTGAGTTTCTTTGGCCATGGAGAACCCAAGTGCTACCGCTGCAAGGGCTGTTGTTTGATCTCCAGATCATAGTAATGTAACCATGTTTCATCAACAGTCAAAGTTATCACTAGATCACCCAAAATGCTACAAAATCAATTTGGAGGTATCCACTCGATTCCTTTTCTTATCAGCATTCAAACATTTCAGCATCCATTTGGCTGACAGCTTCTGCATGGCCAACTGCTCATGAATTATATACCCAATGCATTCCTGGGATATCTCTAGTGTCTCAGCAATTGTTTTAACTGAGATTTGCTGATCTACCAAAAGCAGGTCATGAACACACTCAACAGTTTCAGGAGTCAACACAGTTGAAGGCTTCCCAGACCTTGCTGCATCTTTGGTCTCAAAATCTCCACACTGGAAATTGGCACACTATGCCTTCACAGTTGAGGATGATGAGCACTTGTCACAGATTTCCTTTGCAGTTTTCTTCTGCAGGAACAGGAACTCCATGATGGCCCAGAGTTCAGCACTTGAAAATTCCACACTTTTTGATGACATGGTTCTATCAATGATCTGAGAAAATTCAGAAATTAGAGCTACGAGCCTTCAAAATGGCAATTTACAATGCAAAAGAACACTCTTTCAAGCTACAGTGACAAAATTACACTCAGAGTTTGGAAAGTGGGTCAGGCCAAGAACTTTTCAGCGCCCTATACTGAGAGACAACCAATATAATTTTGGGACTTGTGAGAAAAATACAGGCTGTTCAAATATTCGTTCAATGAATGTTTTCAAGTATATTTCTGCTTTTTAAAATGCTCAGATTAATGCAGAAACAAAATGAAAGAGACTCACAAGCTGAATTGATGTAAAAATGGTACAGATTTGAAATAGAAAATTTAGCTATCCCTAGATGCAAAAGGTAAAGAACATAACTGTTTATGTAGTCAAGCTGAGAGAGGTGGGAGACCTTTTCCTCACTTTCCCTCAAATTTGTAATGCTTAACTGCACATAAAACACAGTGTGAAAGTTACTTATTTCACTGATTCCAAAATTTTCCCTAAAGTCATGAACTGCCCTGCTCAGGTTTGGTGAGAGTTCAGGCTTGATTTACTCCAAGACCTATTCATTTCTCTTTTTAGCATATTCATGACATCCGTAGACCTCTTCTCCATCACCACATTTAAAATGAATTGATTTACTTCCTCTCAGTTTTTGTCACTATCCAGCTTCCACTTATATGAGTTACATATTCTTATTACAAATCTTATTACTTATTATTAGCTTATTGCTAACTTATTACACTTAATCTTATTACTAACACTTTAATGTGCAAAATAATAAAATAGCAACATAAGTTTCTATTTTTCTTTTCTTGTGATATCAACACTAGCAATGCCATTGTCAAATAAAACCTCACCAATATGTGTTTTTTTTCTATAAAAATATCATTTTCTCACTCAAAGAGCCAAAAATCAATTGATGATATTTTTTTTAAAAAAAGGAAACTACAGTTTCCCCTCCATATCCACGGGTTTGGTATCCACAGATTTAAGTATTCACGACTTGAAAATATTCTTTAAAAAATAATAATTCAAAAAGCAAAACTTGATTTTTCCATTTTATATAAGGGACATCATTATGCTATGCCATTGCATATAATGGGACTTGAGTATTCATGGGTTTTGGTATCCACGGGGGGTCCTGGAACCAAATCCCAGTGAATATGAAGGGACAACTGTACACACACGCTGCCCACTATTGACAGTATTAGGGAAGTATGAAAGAGTGCTGAAGGATAAGTTGATAAAGTAAATATTGGGCATAAAAGAAATCAAGTCTTAAATCTTAGAATCCTCTCTGGAGTTTTAGAATTAATACTTAAACAAGGAATGGAGGTGACACTAATGAAAGTGTTGTTGTTCACCATGAATTCTGTATTTATTAGAATTTGGAAAATTATCTGAAAAGAACTGTCAGAAATAATGGCAGAAATAAAGGAGGAAAATAGCACAAGGGTTTTCCCCACAATAAAGAGACTTCCCCTATCTTAAAGAAAATCAACTCACCTATTTTTTTGCTCTGTAATATCCCAGCATTAGGGATGCAAATCTTCATAACTTCAATTCCTGCAGGAAAGAATGAATAATTTTACCATTTTTTCTTCTTACTGTGAGAAATTCTCAAAAGCTGCACAGTTTTTGAAAACTATTTGAGGTCCTTGACTTGCTCTGTGTGAAAAAAGCACATTTTTTGCCATTGTCTGCACAAAAATTATATGTTTTTGCACAGAATAAGTCCCAAACTGCAAAGATCCCCATCCATCTCAGATTCTTTTTGTCAGGGTTTCCCACGACTTCCATTTTTTTCCAACCATTTTATAGCACTCAGCACTACACCTCCAGCGTCTCAAGTTTCCTAACAGTTTGGGAGATTGTTAAATGCTGAATGATTATGCTGATTAATGTGTGAGGAGTTTGTCACTGCTGATTTTTGTGGACTTCCCAGTAGAGTTTAATCCATCACCTGTGGTGCTATTTTGTTGATGAAACACTGTAATCCAATGTTTCAATTCCTACCTGGAAGATCAATTGAAGTAGCAGCACTGGAAGTTTACTTCTCAGGTCATGATATTTATGCTACAGATTCCCATAGACTTCTATTATATCTTCCATGTTTTTTAACTCATACATGAAATCACAAAATAAGGTCATCTGGTGATTTGGAATGATGATGGCCATATCCTGATGATGCTCGGCTCCAGCTGAGGTTACTTGCAAATTTTGCACAGAATAAATCCTGAACTGTGAAAATTCTCATCAGTCCTGGATTCTCCTGTCAGGGTTTCCTGACAGTAGAGAAATATGTTTTAAAACATAACAAAGCACCTATTATTTAAACAGTTTTGAATATTATTTCCACCCCTTACTTACACTGCATAGTTATAGCAGCTGGACATCAGTTTACTTATCATGGCTTCATTCTAAGGAATCATGGAATTTGTACTTTAGTGAGATAGTTAGCATTCTCTGCACTTTCCTGGATTTTAGCGGGAGTGTGGCTGGTGCCTGTTGCATCTGGCTTGCAATGTAACAGCTAGGCAAAAAAATCTAAGGTTCCTTGCTTCTGCAATACTGAACTAAAGCCTATGTTTCTTGTTATATTAGACCCTTTAAATTTACTTATGCTCTCCCTCTGTCTTACTTAATTGCTTTCCCCACCCTTTAGAGGCCTTATTTTACTTTCCTTTACCATGAATTTGTAAATCCATCATTAATACATGGTTATATTTGCTTTTGGTCTAATAGATTTTATTGACCATTTGTCTGTCAATTAAGGGCTCACTCTTCTTGTTGGAATTAGATACGGGGGGAAATGAAATGAAACGGGGAGATATGACCATTTCCTGTGAATTAAAAAAAACAATTAAAATAGAAGTTAAAATTGGTGGTACAGGAATATATATTTGCCCATTAATAAAAAGTGATGCCTCATTCACGCCAGTGCGATACAGTGGGAATGGGTAAGTGACAAGGACATCTGATAATTTTTGCCTTTAGTGCTATCATCATGTCCTAAATGATGCAGGGTTTCTGTGCGTGTGCATGTGTGTGTGTGATAGAGAGATTTGGCTCATCTGATGAAGGCCATACACCCATATGAGCATGCAAATGCTTCCTTAAGAATAAATATACGTAGCTATGTGAATTGTCTCTTATGAAATGCCAGCAGGGGAAACTGACAAAATAGCAAACCCAACGTTGTTCAGCTAAGAAGGAAGAGTCAATTTTTGAACTATCTTAGAGTTCACTTATTATTTTTGAAAGATTCAATAAAATATAAATTTAAAGAAGCATGGTTGTCACTGTTATAAATGATTCACTAATTTCATTTTATTTCTCTTCCCCGCTCTCATTTTTCTCCCCCCCCTTCTCTTTCTCTTAGGTCATTACCTGACAATAATAGTTAATCAGTCTATTTTGTTTCATTTTGCTTTTGCATAATTGAATATATGACCTTTAGTCTGTATATATACTGTCTCACAAAACAAGTTGAAAGAACAGAAAACATCAAGAACAATTTTTGCTAAGTAATTTTTTTTTTAAAGAACTAAAGAATCTCAGAATTGAAACCCCCTCCCCTACCATGAGATTCTTTCATGGAATTAAAGCTTAGTGGATTTAAACATATGATCACCCAGAGGATAAGTTGGTGAGATCCCCAAAATAAATCTACACGATTTGTAAGTTATAAGGTAAGTTCTAGGAACCATGGTATTTGGACACTGATAGGGCATCATTTTAAAGACATGAACCACTGTTACAGGCATCTAGCATTCTCCCAGATAAACAGATATAAGAATAAGTCTTTAAATATTGCACACATATGATGGTTCAGTCAGTGGAACTGTGCGTTATGTAAATGTAAAGTTAAATACATTTGTTTTCTAGGAAAGATGGACTACACTCCCTACACTTGCCCATTGTCCTGAAACCAGCTTTTCCCCAGAGCCTAGTGGCAAAAGCTGGTGCTAAACACAAATGGTTAGAGGCCAAGACAATACTGCTTGGGGTGGCTGACAACTCTATTAAGCTGTGGAGAACCAGTCTGGTCCTGCTTGGCCCACTGGTAAACCCTAACCCAGGCTATACCCATCACTGCTGATCCAAGCCACATTTATTATACTACATGCATGGGGATAAACAAGGTTATTCTTGCTACTTGCACAGGAGTAATCCAACCCATACTTATCAAATTTCAGATCCTGGTCCTGAAGGGACTTGTCCTCTCCCCCAGACAATTCTGTCACTATGTCTACTTCTTCATGCCCTGACCCAGTCAAGATGTACACATCTGGGGGACAGAATCCTATTCATTAGTCAGTATTGGGCTGGTCCTGCTGTTGCCTTAGCTTCAGAGAGGAAAGGGCTGGCTCCACTTACTCTACAGCACTTTGAGAAGCCTGCCTTTGTGATGACACCCCTTCATAATACGACCATCATCTGTCCATGGAGCTGTTACTTACACTAGATGACTCCTGAACCTCCTTTGTGATGGGAACAACGGAAAGTAAAGAACAGTAGGAGCTCTCTAAAGCCTATTGGAACTGATTCATCTGTCTTAAACTGCTTGAGTAAAGGTTGTGTCTTGGGGGGGGGGCGGTTAGCGTATGTTACACTATGAATGCATTGTGTTGTCCTTTGGTATGCTCATCCCCATGGGATAGTGGTGGGTCAAAATGCACTGGGATAAAAACTGACCAAACAATCTCTTGTAACATGACAAACTCTTGCAGTGCCGGCTTTAGAAAATTATCAAACATGTCAAATGTGGTGTTACAAAAATGCCAGAAGATTGCAAAAGGGCTTTCTTACCACACAATGTTATTATGCACTCATTCTGCTCCCGTCTGTGGGTGCTGTTTTATATTGATGGGAGGAGCTGTCAATAGATTCCCCATTCCATTTCTGTCAAGGATTTCCATGTGTGTGACAAAGTGCTCCATTTCGCTGGCAAGATCCCAGCGTCAATGGGTGGTCCCTGCCAGAAGACTTCCGGGGCAGATTGAGACATCCAGGTAAGCTACCCTCTTTTTATGACCCTCCCTGGGTTACTTGTTAATTTTAAAGTGTGTTTTTGTGCTTGCTGTCACTTTTTTTGGTGTTATTTTTTATTTTTATTATTGAATTTCCCACGCTCATGTCTTCTCACAAGAATCCACTGGATTTCACTTCAGGAAGTGAACGGGGCTCCTTTAGAGCTCTGTTCACTCCTGGGCTGCCCTGCCGATGGGAGAGGAGGTAAGTGTGGTGGGGAGGGTGATTGTTCTGGGACAGGGATGAGAGTCGAGGTTGTGGGACAAGAACACTTTTTGCGCTCCTGTCCGATAATTTCCTTAGACTATTAAAATTTTTATTACTGAAGCTAATTGTTTATTACGGTGGTCAAAGTAAATCAGTGGACTTTTGAAATTTGGAAAAGTAGTCTCTAGTCAGTCAATGATGGCAGATTTCTGTAAGGAGCCAAATAAATATAGAGAATGAGCTTAATGTAGGGATGTAAATCTTTATTAATTTCATTCTTGAAGGAATGAAGAGTGGTTTTCATCATTTCTCTCCTTGCTGTGATAAAGTCTTCAAAGTGCACAGTTTTCAAATACTTATTTCCTGGGGAAAATGTACTTTTTTTAGCATAGAAAATTGTTTTCTTTGCACAGAAAATGTTTTTTATGCAGGAAACTTGTTTTCAATGCAGAAAATCCCATTTTCTGTGCCCAAACCACAACCCTCTTATACATTTTCCCCCATACACAATAATCCACAAATTGTAAAGGTGCTAACCAGTGTAGGCTTCTCCTTGACTGGGTTTCCTAACAGTTGGGTAACTTGTTTTTCAGCTATTTTCCAACTATTTTTGAATGATTTTTCCATTCTTGGCACATTGAAAAGATGGAAGGCTAGCTCTCATGAGAAGGAACTCTTGAAGCCAGATTGACTTTGTTGGAAAATCATTCAACTATGGTCAGGTGAAGGGAAGCATTCAACATCTTCCATTACAAAGGAACCCATCCCCATTTTCACAGGTGACTTGAAGAAGAAGCAAGAACAGAAACAAGGGAAACAATAATCTGAGGACAAAACTATGTATGGGGGAGCATTTAATTTGTGTGTGTGTGTGTTTTTAACCAAATTAAACTAATTTAGATTTGTTGGATAATGGCCCAAATCCTTTTGGACGGTACACCAGCATAACACTGGAACGCTATGGATGTGGTGCTTTATGTGCTGAGTCAGAGAAATAATGAGACCACACACAAATATTTGGGGTGAAATAAAATAATCTTTATTTATTATCCCTGCCTATTTATTTCCCATTAATTCTTCAGCAGGGGGAGGCAACCTACTGTGGGAGCAGCTGGGGCAGATCGTCCCTCCTGGACTTATACTCCCAGCTTCCTCTGGTGAACACCTGAGCCCTTTTAAGTAACCCCAAGCCTGGATTGCTCTCAAGCCAGCTCGTGTTTGGAAGGTCAACCCAAAAGCCCCTCACCCAATGCATACGTATTAAGGTGAGGGGGGTATCTTTCAGGCCAACCCCAAGGTAGGTCTCCTTCTGTTATCCCAGGTCATACAGCCTAAGGAGACCCTACCAGAGACCATCCCTTCACCAAATCGGTGCCATAGGTGCCCACCGTAATCTACGCCTCCCCGTTTCTGCCTTCATTGAAGTTAATTTACCTATTTGGACAACACCCTGGCCAATTTTCCCATGTTGCTGCTTTCCTAGTATGGGATAGGCAAAAAAACCTCCCGAGAAGAAGGGCAGAAATTTCCTACCCACCCAAGAAGCAACCATTATCATACTATTCCAGCGGTGGGAGGGTGGGTCGCCAAGTTGAAAAGAGGCTGAGGTGAAGAGCGGAGGGTCTTTTATCTTCCTCGCCCACGCCCCTTACCTCGCATCACCGGCACTTGCCAGTAATGCAATCATCCGGGTCTCTCCCTCCTCCCAGCCCGTAAATGAGCTTCCCCTGCAGGAGGCTGCACTGACCTGCAGGAGGAACTGTGTTATGTGCTGAGTCAGAGAAATAATGAGACCACACACATATATTTGGGATGAAATAAAATAATCTTTATTTATTATCCCTGCCTATTTATTTCCCATTAAATCTTCAGCAGAGGGAGGCAACCTAGTATGGGAGCAGCTGGGGCGGATTGTCCCTCCTGGAGTTATGCCCCCAGCTTCCCCTGGTGAACACCTGAGCCCTTTTCAGTAACCCAAGCCTGGACTTGCTCTCAAGCCAGCTCGTGTTTGGAAGGTCAACCCGAAAGTCCCTCACCCAATGCATATTTATTAAGGTGAGAGGGTTATCCTTCAGGCCAACCCCAAGGTAGGTCTCCTTCTGTTCTCCCAGGTCGTATGGCCTAAGGAGACCCTACCAGAGACAATCCCTTCATCAAAATTGGTTCCATAGGTGCCCACCATAATCTACGCCTCCCCCTTCCCACCATAGATAAGGGCAAGCGTCCGCTTTGTCAAATAATCCCCCACTAGCTCGTCTAGTAAGTCCCTCAACCCCTGCAATAATAATAATAATAATAATAACAACAACAACAACAACAACAATAATCTATTTTTAATCCGCCCCTCTGCTCGGCAACTGGGGCGGCGTACAACAAGATTAAAACAACAGCAAGTTAAACAATCCTTCCTAATCCTAACTCTCCCACCGCTTAAAACTAAATTAAACTAATAGAGAATTAAAACAAAGATAAAATACAATAAATAAATAAATACATTTTTAAAAAATGGCAATAGCGGCAGGGGGGCAGGTAAGCAATCAGCTCCACTTGAGCCGGGAAGTTATTCCAGGAAGGCCTGCTGGAAGATATCCGTCTTTAGCGCTTTCTTGAAGCTATCAAGAGTAGTGACAAGACGGATCTCATCCGGCAGGCCATTCCAAAGTCTGGGAGCCATAGAAGAGAAGGCCCTGTGGGAGGTCTGCGGCAGCCTAGTTTTCATAGGCTGTAGCAGGTTCCTCCCAGAGGACCAAAGTGTACGGGGGGGAATCATATGGGATGAGGCGGTCCCAGAGATGAGATGGACCCAAGCCATGTAGGGCTTTAAAGGTGAAAACCAACACCTTGTACTGTGCCTCGAAACTGATCGGCAGCCAGTGGAGAGATTTAAGTACAGGTGTTATATGCTCTCTCCTAGATGTACCCGTAATTAACCTGGCTGCCATAATTTGTACCAGTTGAAATTTAGGGTTAGGCACAAGGGTAGCCCCATGTAGAGTGTGTTACAGTAATCCAAACGTGAGGTTACCAAAGCAAGTACCACAGTTTCCAGATCCCTTGTATCCAGGTAAGGGCACAGCTGGCGTATCAGCCAAAGCTGATAACAGGCACTCCTGACCGTTGCACTCACCTGACTAGTCATGTGAAGCGACGAATCTAGGAGTACCCCCAGACTGCGAACATAGTCCTTAGAGGAGAGTGTGACTCCATCCAGGACTGGAAGTTGTATTCCCACACCTGGTTTTGGGCCTGTGACTGTGGATTTAGTCTCAATCTGTTTTTCCTCATCCAATCCATTACCGCTCTAAGACAGTCATTGAGAGGAGAGACACCATCTGAAGTCTGAGCCGATGATCTGGTCATGGAGAAATATATCTGAATGTCATCAGTGTACTGATGACACCGAGCTCCATGCCTCTGGATGATCTCTCCCAGTGGCTTCATATAAATGTTAAATAGCATCGGGGACACAATGGCACCCTGAGGGATGCCACAATTAAGCTCAATTCTGGAAGAGCAGCTGTCCCTGAGCCTCACCCTCTGGGATCTGCCCAAGAGAAAGAACGGAACCACAGCAGAGCAGTGCCTCCAATTCCAAACTCTCTCAGGCAATCCAAGAGGATGGAATTATCTATAGTGTCAAAAGCCACTGAGAGGTCCAAGAGCACCAGCAGGGTCACACTACCCCTGTCGATGCTCAGGCAGAGGTCGTCGGTTAGAGCGACCATGGCAGTCTCAACTCCATATCTTGTCCTGAAGCCAGTTTGAAATGGATCAAGATAATCGGTTTCATTCAAGACAGCTTGGAGTTGGGAAGCAACTGCCCTCTTGATCACCTTGCTTAAAAAAGGTAGCAAGGACACTGGTCTGTAATTGTTCCTGTCCAGGGGGCCCAGGGAAGGTTTTTTTCAGGAGTGGCTTAACTTCCCCCTCCTTTAAACAAGATGGTACAATACCTTCCCTGAAGGATGTATTGATTATTTCCTGTAGGAATACTCTCAACGTGTCCCCCCCAGACGACCAGCCAAGATGGACAGGGATCAAGAGGGCAAGTCGTCTTCCTCACTCTTTCAAGGAGCTTGTCCATGTCATCGATACTCACCAATTGAAACTGATCCAGTAAAATGCCATCAACTGAGTTGTTGGACACCTCATCTATGGATTCTGTCAGAACATTGGCTTCCATGTCGGCTCTTATCCGAGAGATTTTATCTGCAAAGTGGATCTTAACTGCATCACAGCAGGCTGTCATCAGGTTAAGTAGGGGATTTGGCGCAGGAAGAGCCTGCGTCAGCTCCCCCACCACCTTAAACAACTCTGCTGGCTGGGACTCTGCAGACGCAATACGTGCAGAGCAGAAGGATCTCTGTGCTGCATGTATTGCCTCCCGATATGAATCAAGATGCTTCCTATGGCAAGTTCTGTTGGATAAGAGTCAAGTCTTCTGCTACTTGCACTCTAGCTGTTGTCCAGTTCAATTCATCCTCCTAAGCTCCTCTGTGTACCAGGGCTTACGATTAGAAGTAGGATGGAAAGGATGTTTGGGAGCTATTGTGTCGATAGCCTTGGTAAGATCAGTGTTCCAGATGCTGACCAAAACCTTGACAGAATCACCGGCGTTACCAACCATTAAACCATCTAGGGCTTTCTAGAAACCAATTGGTTCCATTAGCCTTCGAGGGCAGACTGTTCTAATGGGTCCACCACCCCCAGAGGGGCAGACAGTGGCTCTTAGTTCCATCTTGACCAGGAAGTGATCCGTCCATGAAAATGCAAAGGTTTTTGTAACCTCTGCCCATGAATATTCCTGTTCCGTACTGAAGATTGAATCGAGGATATGACCTGCACAATGTGTAGGCCCGTCAACCAATTGGTATAGGCCCATGTTTGTCATGGTTTCCATGAACTCCCGAGCCACACTGGTTAGATTAGACACACTGGTCTCGAGTGGAATGTTGAAGTCGCCCAAAACCAAAAGTCTGGGTGACTCCAACAACAACTCAGTTAGGGAGTCTGTTAAGCAACGGGGTGGCTGGTATACCAACAGAATCCCCAAACTATCCCTGGTTTCCAGGCTAAGGTACATGCACTTGATGCAAGCTGTTTTCTGGATAGGCTTCCTGGTCAAGGTTGAGTTGTTTCTATGAACCAAGGCTACACCACCAGCCCACCCACTTTCCCTGATCTGCTTGCTGACCGTATATCTGACCGGGAAGCCAGTGCCCATGTTGCAGTACTGGCATCCTCCAGCCAGGTCTCAGTAAAGCATGCCAGATCCGCGGCCTTATCCACTAAGAGGTCATTTATAATATGAGTCTTATTTTTAACCAACCTAGCATTGCAAAGGAGCAGAGTAAGGGGCTGTGGAAAGGATGGTACGCTCTCCAGATTATTCTGGGAAACAGAGTGAATTGAAGAAGGGATAGATACTAAGCATCGATCCCTTCTTCTTTTGTAACATTTCTTCACTCTGCTGAAGATTGGTCAAGAATATTGCGCTCCCCATGTCCGAGAGGAGAACCCCGTCCACCCTGTAGAGCTTGGGCCTCTCGAACACGATATTGGGAAGTGGCAAATACTGCCCACCACCCTTGATCAAAAATGTATAAACCTGCCTATTCACTGTCCGCCGTGCCTTATCAATCAAACGGGGGTTCCCCTCCACTCGCCACAGCTGTCTGGGCAGGATAACCAACCCCATGATGGTAACTGAAGACCAATGTGAGCCAATCACCATCATATCTTGTGTCGCCTGAACAATTAAGGTTTTGCCTTTCAAAAGGCCCAAATTGTTCCCTCCTAAATGAAGGATAAGTATGTCTGGTGGAGGCCCCTGTCGCTCCCCAAACAACAGTGTCATGAGCCCGTGCCAGCAAAGGCCCCTCTTCCCCAACCATTCAATGGTTAGCCTGTCTCCCAGGCCCAGGTGAGGCCCAAAATGGCTGAGCCGGGCCTGTTGGGCTGCCCAGTAAACCATACTGTGGCAGCAAATCAGCACCCGGCGTCTCACCGTCAAAGATCTAGCACCTGGAAGACAAAAGGGGAAGATAAATTTAGTGAAAGGGGGGGATGTACCTCTTATAAGAGGCAGATTTCCAGCACCCAATTTGCTAGATTGTTGCTGGCACCATGCCCATGGCATCAGCAGTGGATGCAGCAACTATATGAAAGGAATGTGTACCAAATCGGGCTTCGGATAGCCCGTTGCTTCAATGCCTTTGCTGTTATGACCCAGAACTGGTACCTAGTCAAAGGGGAAAAATCAATATGCACAAATAAAGAGCCCTGCCTGACTCCCCACACTTGTAAGTAATTGTGTAGCACCAGGACTGGGCAGAGCTGTGTGCTATCACATCGGTACAATTTTAATGTTCTTCTCCTGCCTACCTGGTCAGTCTTAGAGAAGCATAAAGTGACAGTGACTTCCGGGTCAGTCACCCATATGTCTCTCCGCTCCAATGCTCTCCCTGACCTATCAGATTTTGATGCCATGATGAGTTCATTTACTCAAAGTGCACCAAAAACCGCCAACAGGGCAGCTGCATGAAAAAGCCATGCCTCAAAAGTTGATGAATGGATCCCAGTCCAAGATCTCCATAAGCCCCTCAAAATCTCTGCAGAAAGAGGGGCCCTCGAGTCAGCCCTCCTGCCTTTCTTCCTGGCCCATCCCTCTAGGACTTTACTGAGGTGAAAATCACCCATATTATCAGCTGCCCCTTGGGCTTTAAGCCAAAAGGCCAACACTGAAAGCCTGCCCCGGATAGATTGTGGGGCAAGGCCCCTCCTATATAACGCAATGCAAAATTGCATAAGGTGTGCCACGGGGACATTCACCCCCTGGCTCATACCTTCCTATTCACTGAATAAGTAAAATTCCCTCACTTCCACGGGCATATCCTTTCCTAGTACAGGGTGCAACTGACATACCTATGGCCCTCCAAATCTTGGATCCCCAAGTTGCTATAGGCTTGCTGGCATCTGGTCACCCTTGGGTGCTGCATCTGGAGCCAACTCTCTGAGGCGCTCCATCTGCATGCAGGAGAGAGTATCAGCCAGCTCATTCTGCACACCAGCCATGTGCCTTGTGACAAACAAAATGTTATGCTGAAGGCATTGTAAAGTCAATGCCGTAACCAGCCTCATAGCCCTCAGGGACCTTGAAGTAAGGGTGTTTATCACCTGGATGGTGGCCAAATTGTTACACCAAGAATATACTGACGAATTGGACAACTCATCCACCCAGATGGTGGTGGCCACCAGGATGGGGAAGAACTCCAGGAATGTTAAGTCCTGTGTAACTCCAGTCCTGGCCCAAATTGCTGGCCATCTACTCGCACACCAGCGGCCCTCGAATAAACCCCAAACCCAATGGCTCCCACTTCATCAGAGGCTATTTGAAAAGCATCCTGTAACTTTCTTTCCTCCCGCCAAAATGACATGCCATTGAAGAGGTCCAAAAATTCTTGCCATATGCGAAGATCCTATTTGATATCTGCATTAATCCGAATCTTGTAATGAGGAAAAAGGATCCCTGCAATGGCATTGCACAACCTGTGAAGGAAAGCACTCCCTGGAGCCACCACCTTACAGGCAAAATTGAGATTCCAATCAGAACCTGAAATTCTCTCAAAGTGGCCTTATGTCTGCCCCTAAAACTGGAAACACGTTCCCGCAACTCCGCTACCTTAGCGGGTGCCAAACGACATTGTTGATTGACTGAGTCAGTTTCAATGCCTAAGAAAGTCAACTGTTGAGCTGGGCCTTCAGTCTTTTCAGGAGCCAAGGGAACCCCCAATTCCCCTGCCATCTGCTCAAACTGCCACAGCAAATGACTGCACACACCTGAACCAACTTGGCCAATAAATAAAAAATAATCCAAATAATGAACAACCCCTCTCATGCCTGTCCTAGCTTTTAATGCCCATTCCAAAAAGGTGCTGAATGTCTTAAATGCCTTGCAAGAGACAGAACAGCCCATGGGTAGGGTGCGGTCCATATAACCCCCCCCTTCAAATAGAAAGCCCAATCATTCAAAATCATCCGGATGGACAGGAGAAGGCGGAATGCTGACTTAATGTCACACTTGGCCATCTCGGCTCCCAGCCCATGCCGGCGTACCTCCCTTATGGCAGCATTAAAGGAAGTATATTTGACGGTGCATAATTCAGCCAGGATGCAGTCATTAAGAGACACTCCCACCTTGGATAGGACAGGTGGTGAATTAACCTAAATTCACTGGGTGCCTTTTTGGGAACTATGCCAAGTGGCGAAACCCGAAGATTGGGGACAGGAGGTCAGCTAAATGGGCCAACTACTCTTCCTTCTGCTACCTCTTTGCATATTTCCCCCTCACTATGGCTTCCTTGCCCTTAACTGATAACAAATTGCACACCCAATAGGGGCATCTTATCCCTTGGAAAGGAATGCAAAAACCAAAATTAAAACCTTGTGATATATAAGCAGCTGCGTTCCCGTTGGGGCATAATTGCAGCCACTTGTCCAATACATCTAACTTAATTGGGCTAGGACCCTTTCTGAGGCTGGCTGGAAGTGCCACCTCCTTTTCTCCCACCGTGCCCCCCTCTGTACCCCTTGAACAGAGCCTTCCCTCTTGGGCAGTTACAAAAGGAATGAGAAGCCCCACAAATAGAGCACTCATGGCTGAACCTGCAGGGCTTCCTCGAACAGGTCCCATGCGAACTGAACTCCCAGCACAAAAGTTTCTGCCCTGAACTGGGTCCCATCAGGACTTTAGCAATCCCCGGGGCTGTAGTCTTAATCAAATGTCCACTGTGTGCTTGCTCACCCTGAATTGGTCATGCTGGCATCATTAATTGCATCCACAGCTAAGGGTGCATCATATCCCAGCGTAGCTCTGGATATATTGCCGCCTGCATACAAAAGGCTTCGTCATACAAAACCATGCAGGACCAGCAAAATCCACATATGCCTTGTGGATTATGTTTATGTATTGGAAAAGAGCTGTTGCACGCTGAGGGTGGGCCTTAGCAATGACACCCGCCATAAATAAGAACCCCGACAGCCAGTTCGACCAATTCCTTTCCACTTTCCTTTTCTTAAGTTTTTCTTTATTTTTGTCATCAAATTCCTCTTTATCCTTCTTTTCCAGTTCCCTATACAGCAGGGAGAAAATATCTATGTACTCCCCTTTTAGTATTTTGTCCCTAGTGGACTGTAATAAGTGATCCCCTAGCGGTAGGGACATTTCTCCCAAGGGAATAGCAGAATATGCAATGGAGTCATACCCTGGGGCCTGTGAAGGCCCTGACAGAAATGACTCGCTGGATATGGGACCCACAGGGGCCCCAAAAGTATATGGGCCCCATGGCAACCATTGGGGTGGCACCCAGCTAAGTGGTTGCTGGGCCATAGGCCAGCTGTTGTGTGTTTCTTGTGATCCCAAGCCTTCTGTTGTAGTAGAGGGCGCAAATGGTGACCACACACCCCATGGCCAAGAATACCCTGAAGAAGGGGTTACTGTGTCCGAGGGGGACTCACCTGAGGGATTCAGGACCACTTCTGGTTCAGATTCCGAGTCTGGTTTAGCTGGCTGGCCAGGAGTGTTGTCAATGGACTGAGATCCTGACACCTCACCTTCATGAATGGTACTTTCCAGTGCATCTAAATGGGCAATTATCAGATCAGTCAATTTGCCTTTCCCCGTAGGACGCTTGTGCTTCGGTGCTGCAACCGCTCCCTCCAAACCTTGGAGCCTCCCAAGGTGCTGTATCCTTTCCAAGATTGCATGCCATGGTATGTCCTCCTCTTCATCGCTTGATGAAGGATGAGGAGTAGGAAGTGCTGGTTGCTTGGGTACAGGGGCTTTCCCCTTCCCACCAGCTTTTCCCTTCTTTGGGGCCATTAGTTCAGTCAGCAATCACTAATAGCTAAGCCTTGTCCAATCCACCAAAGTCCCAAATTTAATGATGGTCTCCCCTCCAATATCAACCAGGACCAAACCTGCTTAGCTTCCAAAAACAAATAGGTCCAACCCCTCTGGGAATTAACCCAGCTGTTGTCGTAGACTTACAGCCCTGGTTAAGGCCTCAGGCTGTATGCCACCACAACACTATTAGCAGATGATGATGATGATGATGATGATGATGATGATTATGGCCTGCAGAACACAACTAGGCCTCTAGTGACAACCTAGCCAACAACCATGCAATCAAGACTTATGAATAATATTGTTACAATTATTATTACTGTTAGTATTATTTTTATTGATGTTATATTAGAAAGGTATCTGGCCTGGTTGACTGTAGGCCCTGCTTAGGCCCGAAAGGCCTCACTTGAGGCCTAGCAGTTCCTGGCCTGGTTGGCCTTGTAAGCCCAATTTGCAAGTGGGCCCATGTGGCAAAAGCTAGACTTAGCACTCATTCAAGCCAGAGCAAGGGGCCACCCAACAGCACCCCCTGTAGATTTATTTAAATGGGCTCAATGATGCTACAAGGCCTGGCAGCCACTGAGGCCTGAGCTCTCCTCCTAGGGAGAATATGCCCCCTGCCCTTGGATATTAATTATGAGGCCTGGCAGCTGCCAAGGCCCACACTCTCAACCGGAGAGAATATCCCCCCACCCTTGGATCACCAAAATGAGGCTTGGGCACCGCCGAGTATGCTATGTGGCCTGGCAACCACGGAGGCCCGCACTCTCCACTGGGGAGAATCTCCCCCCCCCACCCTCGGATCCCGAGACGAGGCTTGGCTGTGTCCTGTCAGTCACCAAGGCCCACACTCTCCACTGGGGAGAATATCCCCCCCACTCTTGGATCACCAAAATGAGGCTTGGGCACCGCCGAGTATGCTATGTGGCTTGGCAACCACTGAGGCCCGCACTCTCCACTGGGGAGAATCTCCCCCCCCCACCCTTGGATCCCCAGACGAGGCTTGGCTGTGTCCTGTCAGTCACCGAGGCCCACACTCTCCACTGGGGAGAATATCCCCCCCACTCTTGGATCACCAAAATGAGGCTTGGGCACCGCCGAGTATGCTATGTAGCCTGGCAGCCACTGAGGCCCACACTCTCCACTGGGGAGAATCTCCCCCCCACCCTCGGATCCCCAGATGAGGCTTGGCTGTGTCCTGGCAGTCACCGAGGCCCACGCTCTCCATTGGGGAGAATATCCCCCCCACCCTTGGATCACAAAAATGGGGTTTGGGTGCCACTGAGAATGGTACGTGGCCCCAGATGAGGCCTGGCTGTGGCCTGGCAGCTGCCGAGGCCCGCGCTCTCGACCGGGGAGAATATCCCCCCTGTCCTCGGATCACAAAATGGGCTTGGGTGCTGCTGAGAACAATATGTGGCCTAGATGCCGAGGCCTGCACTCTCCCCTGGGGAGAATATCCCCCCACCCTCGAATGATAAAATGAGGCTTGGCCGTGGCCTGGCAGCTGCCGAGGCCCACACTCTCCTCCCAGGGAGAATTTGCGGTCACCACTCCCACCAAGGGAAATCCCAGGTGCCCAGGCCTGAAGGCCCAACTCGTGGGACAATGAGGCACTGCTCATTCCTCCTCCCCCAAATTGCCGACTTGCTCCTGAGAACAATCACCACAGCTCTGCTCCTTTCCGTGATCCGCTGCTCCTGACGCAGTCAAGCCGTCTGGATCACCAAGTTGAAAAGAGGTTGAGGTGAGGGGCGGAGGGCCTTTTATCTCCTTGCCCCGCTCCTCACCTCACGTCACCGGCGCTTTCCAGTGATGCAATCATCCAGGTCTCTATCTCCTCCCAGCCCATAAATGAGCTTCCCCCACAGGAGGCTGCACTGACCTGCAGGGGGAGCTGTGTTTTATACATTTGCATGACAACATACCCTTGTAACCCAAATTGCCAGATATCCATAGGACCCACTCGTGACCTTAAAGTTATTGTACTATATTGAGAAATTTTAATTAGCTCAAAGGGTATGATTGCAAGAGGATGGTAACTTTGGGATCTTTACACCTGTTTATACCAGTACTAACTGAGGAAAGTACAAGCCAAAATGAAATAACAATGGTTTTTATTTGAAAATTATTATGGAAGCATTCACACATGCATTCACTCTCACAAGCTATCACACAAGGCTAGTGAAGAATTAGAAGATAGTATTGGGATAGAGGAATAGATTCAGGGGATGATGGGCAATAGTTTCCTCTCTGAAGAGTAGAGGTTCATGCAGCAAAAGAATACTCAGGCTTGAATATGCGGGTCACACAGCAGACTGACAGAGTAATGAGGTGTATGGAGCTGTGCACACTTTGGTTGTGTTTTGGAGTAATATTTATACTCAGTATCAAACCCTTAAGGGGTGTTTTGAGTAGAAGACAATGCTCGAGTGAGTTACCTTTCAGACTGTTCACTTTTCTAAATTTTGTGGTGCAACTGTCAGCTCAATCCATATAGTTATAAATTTTGCATAAGGAAATGAATGTGATTTTTGGTGTATGTTTTTTCCAACTGAAGACTGAAAACTGGACAGAATGGGCTTGTAATTGAATACATTTGAAAATGACACAAAATAGGCTGATTTATCCATCTCTTGTCAACTAGATGTGATTCAAATTGTATGAATATAAATTAAACATACATTTGCTTTTTCATAGACAGATACAGACTGGGTACCTATGGTGAATCTTGAGCAGGCTCAGAGTTTTGGGAATAGAGAGAACTCTCACTCTCTTTTCCTACCATGTCCAATTTTTAGTCCTAACTAGGGTAGACTCATTTGAATCAAGGGTAACATGTTAAATCAAGACCTATGTAAATTCTGTTGATTCAACAAATCTACTGTAGTCTGGGCTAAGAATTTAATTCTGGCCTTAATCTCAGAAGCTGATGTTATTTCTTCTTGGAAATCATCCTTAGTTTTGTCCCTCAGATTATTGTTTCCCTTGTGTCTGTTCTTGCTTCTTCTTCAAGTAACGGAGATATTTCATATTTGCTGTATATAGATAGTTACTATAAATAAATTAACCGTCAGTGGAGATTAGTGGGAATTTTGTTTCAGGTCAATGTTTATAAGAATGTAAAAGCCCATTACCACCCCTTTGTGAAACACTTTAAACAACTTCCACACTCTCTACTAAACACATGTGGTGGCATATGGAGAGAAATACAGTAGGAGTTCTGTCTCTTTCCTCCTTCCTCACCAAATTTGGTGATCTACACTGCAGTAATTGCTTTTCTTTTTGGGCATAATTCTGTGACCACAGCTAAGGCTGCTACCACACTGCAGAAATAATCCAGTTTGACACCACTTTAACTTCCATTGCTCCATGCTATGGACTCATGGGATATGTAGTTTGGTGAGGTATTTAGCCTTCTCTGTCAGAGAGCTCTGATGCCACAACAAGCTACAAATCTCAAGATTTCATAAGATGGAGCCAAGATAGAACAGAGCTCTCTTTACTTCCTCTTTCATTGCTAGAGCTGCCTTTCCCGGGATTAGAGGTAAGTGCGGAGGGGGAGCGTTCTTTTGCTGGCATAAAAAATGGATTTATGCCAGCAAAGAACACTTTAAAGGGATAGTCTGATAAAGTCCACAGACTGGGGAAAATGTGATATAAATCAATATAATAACAATAATACAAATAGCATTTTTAGCAGTAGAAAAATTAGCTATTACAATGTTGAAGAGTTGGCGTCATAGAGGTTGGTGGATGGCTGCTTTGTGACCATGTGTAGGGTACTGCAGGAGGTGTGAGTGGTGTATATATAAGGTTAGCTTTTATGAAAAGGTTTTCATTGTCAGATCAGTATTTAAACACCACAACAGCACTCCGAGTAAACTTTTGTTGCTTGTGTCAATCCAATTTAATTAGTTGCACTGTTCTAGCCAGAGATCCTTCAGAAATCTTGGAGGTACAAAGATGTGAGTTAATACTGTCATCACTGGAACATAACGTGATGTTATCAACATGTCTCATGGTGTGTTCCCATGGAAACGAAGGGATTGTAGCAAAACAGCCTATGACAGGACCTCAGCCAAAATTGCATGAGCTCTTGGGATGGATATGAAATTGACACAGGTCACTGCAATTTAATTTGTGATGTTGCCAACACATCCTTCACCCCCTGTATTATTAACAATAGTAATTGGATCCTTTAAAGACCTTGTAATAGCTCAATATTACTTTACAAAAAGACAATCTCTCTGCTGCTGATCCCATCCTTTAATGCCATCCAGTTCTGTTCATGTATGAGGTTGTTTATCAGGTCTGTTCTTTCACATGAATTGACTCAGTAGAAAAGAAGTCTTGTCCACTTCATTTACCTATATAAAGGGAAAATAGCACCTTTAATAAAGAACAACCTAAGTCCTGTTCAAGTGTTTGCCGCACAGACTCAGGATGTGCAAAGGATGGAGTAAGGCTAAACATCCTATCTCAGCATACTCAGTACATATGCAGTATAGCCATTCCTGCTGGCTGCAGTTTCAGAACTTCATTCAGATGGTATAAAGGAAACATTTTTGCAATGTCAACTGAAGGCACCTAGAACTGAGGGTGGGGAACCCATGGTCTTCTTACCCGAAATACTGGGGGGTCTAATATACTAATATTAATATGGAGAATTAATGTACATGACTTGGCAATATGAGAGGTGGGTAACGAGCAGGATCGTACAGACCTATGTATACTGGTTCTAAGGAGGAGACTCTAAGCGAAAAGGTACAATTAAATTATCTTTATAGGAAATTAATATAAACCACATTCACACAAACACCCAGGCTTCTAGCACTCACACAAGGCCAACGAAAATAGTAGGAAGTATTTGGATAGGAGAATAGAGTGAGGGGAGGATGGGTGATATGACACCTGTCTTGTAGAGCAGAGGTTCCTGCAGCAACGGGTTCTCACAATTGTGTTCTGAGGGTGCACAGCAAACTGACATCATGGAGGGAGGAAGTGGAACTGTGAGCAGTCTGGTGGCATTTTGGGGTGATATTTATATGAAATAATTCCCTTACATGGATAGGAGTTGTGAATGAAATACAATAGTCCTTGGAGGTTCCCAGGCTCGAACAAAGGGTACTCCAGTAAAGTTAACTATTGCTAGTGATTGATATTTTTGGAACTGAATAGGAAACAGGCAAGGTCTATTGTTGGAGGGGAGTGGGAGAGGAAAGTCCCAATTCACAAGCAATAATGTTTCCTGCTACCAATGAGTGGTTAGTGTTGACTCACCTCCAGGTGTTGTCTTACTTGAGAGTGTTTGGACTTTATCAGACTACAAGCTTTAAAACGTTCTTTTGCCAGCATAGAAAAACCCATCTCTGTGCCGGCAAAAGAACTTCCCCCCACACACTTACCTCCTTTCCTGGCAAAGTCTCCCTGGCAATAAAAAGGAAATGAATGGAGTCCTGTTCATTTCATCGTGTGGGAAATTCAAACAACAACAAAACAAAACAAAACAAGAAAACTACATGTAAAGTTGCCCAAAGCACACACACACATTTCAAAGGTCCCAAGTAACCCAGGGAAGGTAAAAAAAAAATATTGTCACTTACCTGGATGTTCTGATCTGACCTGGAAGCATTTGCGCCAGAAGGACATTGTCGAGGTTAGTAAAAGATTTAAAGGGACAGAAGCAGCACAAGCCGGCAATGCCGGCAAAAAAAGTGGCAGGGGGATCTATTGACCGCTTAAGCTGTCAATTAAAAACAATGGGTTTTGGTCTGTTTTTAACCACAAATGGTGATGCTGTCTGATCTGCATGCCCTTTCACAGTCATGTGGCATCGTGAAGACACTGTATTTTCTGTGTCTGATAAAGTCCTTTGTTTTTGGAAATTTTCACAGGCGCTTCCTTTGGTTTTGCATGAATCCCACCTTGGTGTTAGGGGTTCTTGGTTTACCTCTAACCACGTGGATGGCAACCTTAACCAAATTATCAAATATAGCCAATTATTTGATATTCCCAGATGGGGCTATTGGTGTATAGCCTTCCAGATGTTATTAGACACTAACTCCTAGAAGATCCAGTTTTGCCAGTGGTCAAGTGAGGAACGACAACACATTTCAACAAAACCTCAAGATTTTATATCTCCAGATTAAATAGTAAAAGAAACAATTCTTCATATTTTTACTTAAAAGACAAGAATTGTAATAAGGTATCCAAATTCAGGCTCCAACATAAACATCTGGAGGACTACACATTCCCCATCCTGGTTCAGAGTTCTCCATCTATGAAAGACTGATCAGAACAAGAGCCAATGTGGTGTCGTGGTTTGAATGTTGGCCCAAGAGTCCCAGGGGGTCAAGATTTGAATCCCCCACTCTGCCATGGAAACCCCCTGGGTGTCCTTGACTAGGGCTGCATTTGCACTGCAGAAACAATCCAGTTTGACACCGCTTTAACTGACATGGCTCAATGTTATGGAATACTGAGATTAGTAGTATGTTCTGGCACCAGAGCTCTCTGACAGAGAAGGCTAAATGTCTTACCAAACTACATATCCCAGGAGTCTATAGCATTGAGCCATGGCAGTTAAAATGGTATCAAACTAGATTATTTCTGCAGTTCAGATACAGCCTTAGTTTCATTCTCTCAGCCTAAATGGAAGGCAATGGCAAACTCTCTTTGATCAAATCTGGTCAAGAAAACCCAGTGATAGGTTCATCTTAGAGTTGCCATAATTTGGAAACAACTTGACAGCACACAACAATAGTTAGAACAAGGATGTTGTGAGTGGTGTTAACACTTATCACTCTGTTCTGCCCTTGCTACATTCCTGGTGAGTACTTGAATATGACTTAGGGCAATAGGCTGATCCAGAGAGTTGCTTCTCTTTATTTCTTGCACAGTGAATATTGTTATTCTTGACATTTTTTTATTATAAGATGAGAGTTGTAACAAGGCTCAAAAATGCAGGCTCCAATGTACCAGAAAATATTTTACAGCCCCTGGTTTCTATTTAGCCATCATTTAAAACTGATGCTGTTGTCGTAACCACAGCAAACCAGTCAAACTTCAAGCACTAATGTTGGGGGGGATGTAAAATAATAACCAATAACTGAAGACTTGGAGAAGCAACCTGGGAGAAATGATAACAGAGTAGAAACATTCATATGTGATGGTTATCCTCCAGAATGCTTTATGTCCCAGTTTTAGCACAATAGTAAACTTGTCACTGATTGTATATCTAGAAAAACAGTGAAATCTTCCCTCAAAGCCAGACACATGGCTAACAGTCCATATACTGCTATACTCCTTGTTCTTTTAATGTTGAGAGCCATGCAACCAAAGCTTATAGCTCTTAGGAAACTATCTGAATGGCAACATTTAACATAAGATATTATCAATTCCAGCTGAATGGTTCCTCCACCTTCCAACCAGTGATGATGAGGGGCTTCAATGTCAAGTGTGTAGTGAATACACTCTGGCTTTTACTCCAGACTTTAAAGGAGGTGTACAAGGTGTTGAATCCTCTCCCTATAATAGGTTCAGCACCTTGGTTAACTCCTTCAGAGTCTATAATAAAGCCTAGAGCAATTACACCGTATCATTGGTATAGAAGCTACCAGACCACTTCTTCCTAGTGGTTATTTCCTTCAATTATCCCACTCTTTCACATCTTTTTTTGTCTGTCTGTCTGCCTGCCTGATACATCCTTTCAATCTGATCTCCACATACACTATGCAAAAGAAGGAATAGGATTGTGTACCTTCATTTTGAGCATCTATTGTTTCTATTGCACCAGATAATTTTAAAACTTTTTGATTTTGATTTTATTGTGTCTGGCACCACAAGGTAACACATTTGAGCAAACTCTTTAGTCTACACATCTGTTGATGTCTTCATGATGCAGTCTTGCCTGAGCTCCCCACCCTGGTTCCTTTGACAGCGTGTGATGGTGCCTTCTATCTTCTTTTCTCCAAAATGCCAGGCAAACAATATAGTTGCTGCCACAGAAGCCATGATAGCAGCTCTGTCTGCATGAGTGTGTGTGTGTATTTTGGGGGGAACAAAGAGAGGGAGGAGAGGATGTCTTTGCCCCCACAAAACACCAGTACTTTCAGGGTATTGCTTTTTCCATTTGGGAAAAGTAAAGAGGAAGCCAAGGTGGCTACCCACCAATATGCCCAAGTAGGAGGGAGCATAGAATGGCAGCCCGCTGAAGCATCTCAAATTGCTGGAGCCAAACTTTCTGAGATCTGCTAATAATGCAATTTCAGGTTGTGAAAAAATGGCTTTTTATAGCTATATGTATTTTTAAAAAGATAAATTGGTGGTAAATGAAACATTATGAACTGTATAACTGTGTGAAGAGGATGCTGAGATTCATGAGCAGAATACAGAATGCCAGGATGTATTCAGTTTTGTGTTTCATGGCTGCAGAGTGATCCTAAACCCATTGGACTGCAAGTTTTTGCTTCACAATAAGTCAGGAAGAGCTGGGAAAAGAGTAAGGCCCAAATGGATGAAAACCCCATTACTGAACTAACAACAAATAACAGTTTGTAAATTGAAGAGAGTTTCTGTCAGGTCAGACAGCAATTTTCCTAGATGATGGAGTAAATTAAACTGAAATTTCCTGAAGCAGTAGTTGCGAATGTGGCAGCGTAAATATGTCCCATTTGCTGTCTATCCACACAATATAATAAGTAATTTCTTACAACAAAACTATGCATTTGTAATATTGCATTAAATGTAATTGTGGCAATACTGTTGTGATAAGATCATAATTCTCTGGCTTGTTGGGGGAGAAAGAAGGGCCTGTTATTTGGAAACAAATGAAAATAAATCTAGAACTCCCAGCAGGGTCCAATTTTTCTTATGACAGGATGAATTTAGATTAATTCAAGAACAATGAATACTACAGAAAATAACCTAGGAATCTAGTGCATTCTTTTCTTGCCATGAATAAAGTATGATCTGGGTAAAGTTGTTCAGTCTAATTGATCAAAGGACACAATTTTGAAAGGAAGGGCAACCATTCTACCTAGAGGTAAAGCCCCAAGGAATGATTCAGCGAAGCCCTGTTGTTGCCTGAAGCAAAGAGGATGCCCCCTTCTCTCTTCATGTACCAAAACTAACTGGACTGGCAGTTAAATCTTAAGTTTTCAACATTGGCAATATTCATGCTACATTAATGCTATAAGCACACATGTAAAACAGCTGCACATATGCCAATGGAACAGGGAATGAGCAAGAATCCCATGTCATACACTTACATTGGCTTACCCTCATAATCTTTAGTTGTTTTGGCTGAGGAAGATCTCTTACACTCAATTCGCTTTAAGAACAAATGGTTGAACTTTGTAGAGACACGGGACTGTGGAAATAGAGGCCAATACCATTTCATCCCCACCTTAGCCTAGCCTGCAACATAAAATGTGTGTGTGTGCATGTGTGCGCGTGTGTGTAGAGCAGGGGGAGGGGGGATTTCATATTAATCACAGATTTTCAGCTAAACAAGTCAGCACACTATTTTCACTCTCAGTATATACTTTGAGCCACAAATGATCAAATGGAGGGCTTGAATTTTAAAATTATCTGAATGAACTATATGAATCTTATCACTTTTCAACAATATACCATGATATTAACAACTTTGTCATGAATGGTGTCCTGTTACTAGGTTTCTACATAAAATTTGATCAAAGTATTAGAATTCTACAAAGTAAAATATGACACTCAAAAACTGAAATGATGTATTGTTATCACAACTTCTTTGATTAGGTTGGACACAGGAGATGTAGAGAGTTGGCTTAAATTGATTATTTGGTCTGGATTAACTCAATATTGTATAATCTCATCTCTCTCCTGAGTTTTAGACAAAGATGTTCCCCCAAATCCACAACCAGTATGGTTTCTCTGCTCTAACAAAACTCTCAAAATCCCAAAACCAGTATGGTTTCTTTTACTGTAAAGTAGAGATGTCTGAGTTTTATACCAGCAATGGGAAGTTGACCCTAGCTCTCTATAGAAGGGAGGGAAGGAGGGAGGGAGGGAGGATATTAATAAGAGATGTTCAAACCTGCTTAATAAATCCGAGAAAAGTGGTTTAAGCTGAATCCTTTTGTTTGTCCCGTATAAGTGAGAGCTTACTATCTAGTTTTTGGGGAGGGGAGCTGTTGAAATGACAATCAAAATGGTTCCCTCCAATGTTCCCTCCAACCATTAGGGATACCCCAGGGGACAGAATGTTTTCTCTGTGCATGCAGCACACAGAACTATATGAACATGTGTTTGCATGGGTGGTACACAAACATGTATATGGAGACAGACACACACATTCTCTATAGTCTTTTCCAAAGGTCCAAACTACTTATCCCAGGAGATTATCAGATGCTTAAAAAAACCCCAAGGAGCTTGTGAGAATGATGTTACTGTACCACCAAAGGGTCCCAATATTGCATGATGTCGTTCTCCAGGTGTCCTTCCTCAATTCTCCCTCTGTTTCGAGACAACGGAAAAAGGCCACTTTTAAATAGCGGGAACTTATGTTAATGAAAAGCAGCACCTATTTTGTTGGTCCAGCATGGAGGGAAAATGGAGGAAGGATGCCTGGAGGATGGCACATGAAATACTGGGACCCTTTGGCAGTACAGTGATGTCATTCTCGCAAGCTCCTTGGTTTTTGTTTTTTTTTTAAGCATCTGATAATCTCCCTAGGAGTCCATCACATTGAGCCATGGCTATCACATCATTCTGAAAGAATTTTACTAGACTACTAAATATCCAAATGGGCAAAAGTCTGACAAAGCAAAATGAGTGAAGATCAAATATATTTCTAGATATGAAGAAAAAAATGCAATGTTTTGGTGTTCAGCCATATACGTAGGCATTAATTATCCTCTTTCCTTATCTGAATGGATGTATGCTAAGCACATTTACGGTGGTATGAGTTGAGGGGAACATCAAGAAGTTAAAACTATTCAGTGCTCTGAGCTGCAAACAATGCTTTTGACAACAGAGTTGACCTAATGGGGGAAAATGCAAGAAAACATGACAATATTTAGAAACTCCACTAAAATTTATCCCCATCCCTCAGTTCCTTGAATACATGGGGCATGCATGCATTATTTCTGGTGTTATTGACTAGAGTCATGGTGCCACCACACATCAGGAGGTCTTTCTGTCACAGTGAGTAATCACTCTGGATTCTCATATGCTAGAAAGCAAAGAATAGCAATACGGAATAAACATGTAACCTGCAGACCATCAGTGGAACAGACTGGATGCTTAGAAAATACCAAACATGATAGTTGTGTGGCATTGTGGCTGACATATGAGAACAGCCACAGCAAATGGGCAGATTCTGCTTCTGATCTGTATCTCTGTAGCCAAGCTCCCAGGGTAATGCTGCCATTCAAAACAAAATCAAACCCAAAAGATTTCAGGTGTTGAAAAAGTCCATGCTATGTCCAAGAGCTAAGGACCTCAGCATATGATAAAAGGGCTTTCTGCATTCTAATACCAAACAGATAAGAACGTAATGCTTCACAGTGAAGAAACATTAACTTAGAACAAACAGCACAATAGCAATTCCTAGTGGGCCCTACCATTAGGTAAGTACCCGTTTAGGATAGACCAACAGCATTCCACCAAGTCCCAAATATTGTGCTGCATTCTGGCTCTGTGTGTAAGAACTGGTGCGTGTAAGACATGCTCTGGACTTACCAGGTAGTGCCATTTGCAGGATGGATGGCTAGTGAAGCTAGATGGGGTGCCATTTTAGGTGGTGTGATATGTTTTTCCCTCCATATACTTGTGTGGTTGCACAGGATTCAGAGAGAGTTCAGGAAAGCCAGCCAATCACTGGCAGTGAGATCATTTGGGGGAGGGACCAGAGCCAGCAAGGGGAAGTCTTCCCTCTGGTCAGAGAGTGGGCTATTTAAGCCAGCCTCCCAGCTCTCTGTCCTCAATTTGCTCTAAGACGTTGCCCCCGACCTCCCTCCCAATTGTAAATTGTGTGCTATGTTTGTCATATTGTCACAACTTTGAGTCAGTTTGGCATGGCATCCAGTTAGTCAGAATAATGGGCTTGGGGCCCTTAGAAGTGGTAAAGGGCTCTCTTCAGGGGATCCAGGGAGTGGGGCAGATGGGGTTACACCCAGCTTGAAGTTTGCTATTGTCTCACTCCCAGGGGTCAGGGGAACCATGAGGTGGCATCCCCCCTGTGGACTCTCATCTCTGGAGATTATCAGACACAGGGGAACATGGAAAAAAAATCAGGTTCCCAACCACGTCTGAAGATTGCAACAAGAACAGAAAGGGATACTTTATCAGACTCTGCATCCTTCAGCCATGCTGGGGGCACACAGAGCCAGTGTCAGTAAGGCATCCATTTTTTATTGATGGAGAGAAGCTGATAATTGAAAGGGACACCTTACTGACAGTTGTGCTATGCCCCTGGAATGCTGGAGGACAACGTCATCTGATAAGGTGGCCTTGTTCTTGCCGTGATCATTTAATTCAGTTTTTGCTTCATCTGATAATCTCTTCTGCCATCCAAGTTTTGGCCACCGAGCAAGTGGGGTGGAATAATTGTGGTTCTTTGACCAGCAGTCTGCCTGGATCCAGTTTCATGCCAATGCCAACCCTAATTTTGCAGCTGCCATCAATACAAGGTATGGTCTGTTCACCCCAAGTTGAAATGTTGGGTGGTCATTGTTTTGAGCCGGCAGAACTCCATAGCCCTGTACTCACCATCTGTTTTCTTTTGTTACTCTTCATTTAAAAACTGAAAAAACAAACAAGCACGACAACCCTAAAAGGCTTATTCACTTCATGTTAAGTATTCATTCAGATAGTTATCCATTCATAGTAATTCTGTTTGTTCTGTTATTTGCACTAGCACTAAATAGAAACAATGACAGCAAACAGTTTGAAAAGAAAGAATGATGACCTTTTGAAAACCTAAGAGGCTTCTTAAAAACTAGCTCCTTTTCCATACATCCCACTCCAAAACTCGACATTTGACCTCTAAAAGAGAACTAGTGAACATCATGTACATCTTGGGTCCAAATATGTTCACTGCTAAACGGCAATCTTTGGATATCAAGCAACAAATATAAAGTGCTTCCCCATGGATGCTTTTCTATAATGCAGTCCCATTAAAAACTAATGGACTGTTCAAGGCCATGTGTATAGGGAAACATAGCATCAGAAATGACTTCAGCATCTAGATCTGATTTGCCATGGATTTCGTGACACGTCATCTGTGTTTTTGATCTTTCATCTTTAAATCATGAAAGTCAATTATATGACTGACTAATTATGCTTAAAAAATACCCCTGATGGTCTACACGTTTTCTGTAGGAAAGTATTCTATTTGTTTACAAACCAAATTATTTGTTCAAGGAATGTCGCCCCAATAGTCAGTGTTACTACAGATGTTACTTTCACTTCCTCATTTCCTTGAAAAAGTTGAAGACCATATTATTTTTAGAATATTGAACTAGCTAGTTACAAATAATAATGTACTTGCTATTAATTCCTTTTTCAACAACAAAGGTATAACTAAGGCATATTGTGACTGTAGCTTAATAAAGAATAATGTATTTTATTTTGTGGTGTTAACAGTTAATATTACTTTTATAGTTGCATGGCTGTGTAACCTTCCTTCTTAGGTGTGTTTGTTACCACAAACATTGGTTTATAGCAGTCTGATGTATGTGTTTTAAAAGTGACTAAATGTATCTATTTTAGTGCTTTTCAGTAGCAAGAAAACGGAGCTGCTTTTTAAAATTGTAGCTGTAAAGCCAGCTAACTGCTCTGCGTAATTGTAAATAATTGCTTTTTATATGTCACTTTCTGAGCTCTAAGATTCAAGTAGATTCCAAACAGCCATCTGAGCATGATCAGTTATGTTCTCTTCTTTATGCAGGAATAGTTAACTCCACCTGAGCACCATTTTGCAGAATGTCATATCTCTGTCCAACTCACTGGAGTGCCTGGATGTGACTCTAATTGTTCTATTAATTCTGCAGTGGGCCAGCCAAAATGCAAGTCATCATTGGAAGTTGCAAGCATGAAGATTAACAAGCAGTTCATCCATCCATTTTGTCCTTCCTTCCCTTTCCACTTTTCATAATGTCATTGTCAAGACATATTGCTGTCACGGGGCCTGGGGCAAGATCCATGATCAGACAGCCCACCCTAAATTTTGCAACATCCATTATGGCCACTCTCTGGTCTGTTTACATTACAAAATACATAGTTTCCCCCACCCATCTCATGTTGTTTTCACTGTCCAGCCTCGTAGAGGCATTGACCTCTAGAGGTCCGGGCTCTAATGATTTTGTCTTCCATGCCCCTCCTTGTCCCTGGATATCGTTCATCAAATTACATATTTTAAAACCAGGTATGAGGAGTGAGGTGTATACTTGCATACCAGAGAGACTACAACTGCCTCCTTTAAATGATAAGTAAAAGACTGCTATTAGTATGAAGGTAACATGGACATTGTCAAATGCCAGGGAGCGCTGGGGGTGGGAGGTTTACTGCAGAGATTTGCATTCAATTCATTCCCAGCCATTTGCTTGGCTGTTCTCATAGACAAATATAACATAACTGGATAAACCCAGAATACTTTTCCATGTTTACAGCAGCAGAAGCTTTTAAAAATTGCTGCCAGGATCATGGAATCGAAATATCTGTGATCACTCCATTCATTATTTTCTTTAAAAAATATTGCATGTGTGTTCAAAGAAATTGCTTGGAAATGGACTTTATATTGCTTACAATGGGAAAATGTTGCTAGATTCATTTGGAGTAGGTTCAGGAACAGGCTACATATGTTGGCATTTGTGTTCAGTGAAGCCTAGGCTAGGCTTAGGTTTATGCTAGGCTTTCTTTGATCTGTGGTCTTTCCTCAAAAGAGTATAGCTCAGGCAAAGAGACAGACTGAATTCGCCACTGAGCAAAAAGTGGAGCAATTTTTTTTATCTCATCCTGAAGCAGCCAGTTATCACAGAAGCACAGGAGGTCTGATTTTCCCATCACTAGTTACAACTTATACTGCTCACTCCTTAGACTAAGAAATGGTAGCTGTCCATATGTTGTTGGTGTCAACTCCCTGTCAGGTGGTAACATGCACTGGGTACCTAAGCAAGTCCAGGCAGCAAAAAATAAACAGCAGAGTGTTGTTCCTTCAGGCATCCGAATAAAGGCACAGACACAGGCTTGTGTCTAAAATAAACTTCTCTTTACTTGAGCATAATGAAGAGTATTTACAGATATATACAGCATTCAAAAGAAAAACATCTTCCCTCTGTGAAATCCAACACAGACCTGCTCAGGTCAACTCTATAGGACACACTAAATACCCAGCTCTGTAGAGTTCCTAGCACCTCCCACAGTCAGTTTGGACCATTGTTGAGAGCTCATCAATATTGATACATTTGCTAGCTTTCTGCAAACTGCCACTAGCTCTTTCTCTGCTGTATTCTGAAGACAGTTTGTTACATTGCAGCTCTTTACAGAATAAATCTACTGTATGTCCCAATATCATGACACTCCCATGATCCCTCACAAATACCTGTGCTGGCTAGGGATCATTGATGTTGCAGCCCAACAATATGGCCACAAAATGGGCCACACATTTTCCACTCATTCCCTAAATCATGGCTACATTGTACATTGTAGTGCACTGAGTGTTCAGTTTAGATGCAGAAGCCTTCTTTGGAGAGGTAATTCTTTTGTAAAGCAGGGGACAAGGTCCTGCTAGGACTGGAAAGAATACTAAAAAAATATATTCAAAAAGTGATAAAAAGCATGGGTTTGTGTGTGTGTGTGTGTGTTGAGAAATGTTAATGAGAAGAATCCTAGACTGGTAAGAATACCCACAATTTTGGAATTACAGTATTCTGTGCAAAATTTGCACATGGATGTTTCATGCAGAAAAACACATTTTCTGCACAAGAAACAGCATTTTCTTCATGGAAAATAATATTTCAACACAGAAATATTAATTCCTACACAGAAAATGCTATAGTTGGGGATTCATTCTTCATAAAAATCACACAAGGGTGTTCTGCATAGAAAACAGCATTTTCTGAGTAAGAATTGATACGTATTGAGATATTATTTTACACACAGAAAAAACTGCTTCCTGTGCAGAAAATTATGTTTTCTGCACCAAACAACCACACACAGATTTTGTGCAGAATACATCCCAAATTGCAAATAGCCTTCAAAACCAGCATGGTTTTTTGAAGACTTTCTCTAAGCAGGAATAAAATTGCTGAAATTACTCATTGCTACCTTCAAGAAGAGACTTAGTGAAAAGTTACATCCCTAGTTCCTGCTTGGTGCAGGGGTGACCTCAGGGCAACATTTCACTCAAACCTTTTTACAGCCCTCAAAACCCAGACTTCTGTGCACACATCACAAAATAATGCAAAAGCAGTTCAGTTCCCATTCCTGGAACCCACCAGGAGCATAACACTTTCAAATGCTATCCTCAATTCACAAAATCTCTTACAAAAGCACCAAATCAGTCCAGTGAACTTGGAAGTCACCGGGCATTCAAGAATTAAAACTGTCCCTTCTAGTTGCAAATTTTAGCTGATTTACGGTTGCTTGCCCCTTCTGTGGAGGCAAAATTTGGTTCCATTCATGTGTGTGTGTACATACATGTGTACGCACATGCATGCACACACACACACACACACACACATCTGGCATTTTAATGTTTTTTTTTTTTAAAGAGCTAGAAGTGAACTTGTACTCACATCCAGTTTTTTGGGGGTAGAAGGAGTGAAAATATTGTATTTTGGGAAAGATGTGCAGCTGGCAGGGGGTCATGGGAAGAATTTGCCCTCATATCTTCAGAGCTTGTGTATCTCAGCTTTTCCTGCTGTACTGTTTAATGAGGATACTTGGCAGCACAGAGACTTTCCCAAAATTTGACTCTTCTTGTACCGCACTGCCTAGAAACAGCCATGAGGGGAGTGCCATATGGATGAGGTGACCATGATGAAAGAAAGATTTTTCTTGATGGTGATATGCAGGTTTGTTTATTAGAAGAGTCTTACATTTGCTGTGTCCATTATGTGTGGCCTTGAGCTATGCTTGCTAGCCTGTGTGCCTGAATAGGCCTAATCCACACTAGACAAATAATCCAGTTTGAAACTAGATTTTTTCCATGGCCCCTCCCTATTGAATCCTGGGGCTTGCAGTTTTACAAGGTCTTTAGCCTGCTCTGAAAAAGAATGCTGGTGCCTCACCAAACTACAAATCCCAGGATTCCATAGGAAGAAGCCATGACAAATAATCCAGTTTCAAACTGGATTATTTGTGTAGTGCAGATGCACCTAGAGTCCACAAAATGAAAGCTTGCAAAGCAAACATCCTATGAAAGATTATGAAAATGCTGACCACTTCAATTAAGGAAAAGCCTCCCCTTGGCAACACTATTCCGGCACCCAAATAAAAACATGGTTACTCACTAAAGCTTTTGAGGCTGAATTGATTGTGCAAAAATCCTCAAATATATATGGCTTTAAATTGTTTGAAACTATTTCAACCACATTAATCTGTCATTTTAACTTGTTAAACGATTTAATATGTTTTGAGTTTTTAAAAATCATTTGCATTATTTACACCATTTTAAATTTGTCAGACTGGTTTAATAGTACACCAACCTGAGATCTCTGGATAAAGGGCAGAATGCATAGCCCTAGCTGTCCATATTTTGCAAGGGCAGTCATGATTTATCCTCTGTCATCCCATTTTTTTTCAGCTGCTTTTAAAATCTCCCAATTTCTTTCTCATCACCTACTTTCTACCTGTGTCCTCAGCTAACTTCAATTGCTGTAAACTGAGTTCAAAGTGGAAAATTAATCTATTGATTTACAGTTAATCTATTAATCTATTAAATTACAATATATTAACTCAGTGGAGGGAGAGGAGGGGTAGAATCTTGCACCTCCCAGTAGGCTCAGTCAAAAGCACACTGTGGTGGCATCTCCTACCTTTTGTGTTCTTCTTCATTCATAACTTTTGCCATCTTGACCACACTCCAGTGCTTGGTCACACATGTCCTGGTTTTTAATATGTGAAATATTGGAGGGTATAGGGATACAATTTTTTTTTTTTAAAAAAAACATTTCTATAGTAGAAGTTCCACCAGGCTGCTGAACTCCTTCTTCCACCCCAGTAACTCCTATCTTTCTTGACACTCACAGTTTCTCTACATGCACCCAGAGCAGCTAACCAACTCTGCACCTAAGTGAAACTTTCCATGTACTACTGCTAGCTAAGTAAAAACTCTGAGGACACCTTAGCTATTAAATGACTCCTTTTTGCTTGGTGCAATACCATGATACTGCTAGTCCAGCAAAGATTCTAATGTAGAGACAGATAAATCTGTATAGGGACAATAAACTCATAATGTAGGAATAGATAAACTTATCTTGAAAATACAGAAAATGTATTCAAGACCCATCCTCCCCCCCGCCCACAAAAAATATTGCCATCTTGCAACAAGGAGAATGTGTGTGTGTGTGTGTGTGTGCACGCACACGTGCATGCATGTGTGCATATTTCTCTATTCTTTATTCTTTTCTTACAGAGGATGAACCAAGTATTGTTTTACATTCCTAGTCTGAAGCAGATAAATGTCAGGGACAGCTTCTGCTTATTTTCTCTGTATGTATAAGCATAAAGGGAACAATAACAAACTTCTTTCCAAAGTCTGTTGAGAGAAATCCTTGTAATATAGCCATATATTACATATATTATCTGTATGCAACTTTGCCCAATAAACACATTTTTGCAGTTTCCCATTACATAATGTATCGCCTCCCCACTAATATATATGCATTTTTAAGTGCACTTTCCCCTCACCCAGATGTTTCTGAACACATTTCTTATTCAGAGAAGTGTAAATGCTCAAGGATAGCTATGCTCTGGTTTACAGATTACTTCAGGATTTGCAAATGTGATAAGTACTTCTTAAAATTCGAACTGAATGAAATTGTCTCTCCCCCCCCCCCGTTCTATAGTAGTATTGTAACCCTTTTGGCCACTATTGCTAAGGGAAAGTTAAACTTCTTAATTTACTGTGGATGCGCTATCATATTGTTAGTCTCTTAATAAGAACTGCTGAATAAATTCCTTAACGTGGGATTAATGCTAGCATATTCGGTACTGGATATTTTAAAGTGACCTGTCGATATGCTTCATGAACATTTAAATGTTTGAGGTGTCATCACAATATACTATAATTATTTTTAAATGCTTTAATGAATTATAATTGCTGAAATGACAATGGTACATTAAGTATTTTTGTTACTGCTATTGCACTTACATTATATAGTCTGTGAAACATTTTAAGCACAATGTATGTTTGAAAATTGCATCGTTTGTATAAACTGACTGTGACTATGCTTTAGTAATTGACTGTCTTTTGAGGCAGGTGAGCATTTTCCCCAACATATTTGAAAAAGCAAATGCCAACAACCCAGTTTTCCAAACATTCTTTTCTGCTTCATAATGCATGTGCATATGGGTTGAACACATGTGCTATATTGTTATTACCCCTTCATGCATGTAGTTCCTAACACCAGCTATGACACAGAGATGCTGGCAAAATCAGCTCCTCTCCCCATATTAACCCCCAAACACATACACATGGGAAGAAAAGGGAGGAGTTTGGGAGATTATTAATTTTTTTTGAGCTACATAATCTTGATGAGAATATATCTGTATAAAATACTTGTTAGAAACAGTTGAGAAAATGACCAAAAAGAAGTTTCTTCACATGTGGTCTGTTCACAGGCCAAGTGTCAGAGGTAGCTGGGTCTCTAACAATGGTCTGGGGATCAAAATGCCACACCACCTGTCCTTCCTTCCATCATCTTCAGTCCCTGTTAGCATTCCCAATGCCTCATGATGACCCAATCTGGCATTTTTGCTGCCACTGGAGGGGCAATATATTGAAGGCTGTGTCTGATGGTATCAACTCTTTCCACATGGATCAGAAAGAAGAGGCTGTGTTATGTATGCTTGGCAGTCTCACTGTCACATCTTAGATCCATGCACCAGGAAAGCAATCAAATCACTGTTCAAAAGGAAGACCTGAAACTGATTATGCATCTCAAAAACACAGTATGGCTTCTAGATACTCCTACTTCTCTTTGTCATGTTCTTCCAAGCATTTGTCTAGTGTGCATTTGGTAATTTTCCATACACACTGTGTTGCTCTCCCAGGAGAGTCTCTCAGCAATATTGGAAAAAAAATCATCTTCCCAGATGAGCTGAAGTGCAGAGAGGAAGCCCTCAGGCTACTGGACTTTGTTCTCCAAAAGAAATGGCGCAGATTTTGTAGACCCCTACAACAGCTCCTTCACCAAGTCTCTTCATCCTGTATAGTGTTACCTACCCTGATAGCCCCCATCTTGGAATAGCAAATAATTGGCAATTTAATAATTTGGCTTACTGTGGCCTCCCACATGGTTAGCAGGAATACCAGGAACCCCCAAATATAAAGGTTGGAGTCATACACAACCAAGGGAGGGTCCTTTGGAAATTTCCTAAACAAATACTCAGGTCAGACTTAACGTCTTATTTATTTATTTATTTATATCCCACTCTTAAGCCACAAAGCTATCAGACTGGCGTACAAATTGTTTTAAGCAATAGCAATTTACACATCTACACTGCATTAAGCAGTTTCCAATGTGTGTTAGCTAATTGCCCCCCACAAGCTGGGTACTCATCTGGAGGTGGGTCATTCACTGATCCACTCACTGAGAGCAGAGTCATTGATGCTTGTAAAATTAGACCTTCCTGTCTCTTTCTCCTCCAACAATAAACCTTCCCTGATCCTATTCAATTCTAAACACACTGACCATTAACTGTCATTAACTCTTCTGGAGCACCCTTTGTTTATTCCTGGGAATCTCCAAAAGACATTGTATTCCACTCAAAATCCCATCCCTTCAGGGGAATTATCACATATAAATATCACCCCCAAACACCAACAAAGTGTGCACAGTTCCACTTCCTCTTGACTTCACATCAGATTGTCTAGCCATGCTGTCTTCCAGACCTCCTTGCTGTTGGTTTACTTCATGATCTCAGCTCTACAGGATCGTTGAAGCATAACCCATAATCCAATTACTCTAATCCTTTATCCAAATACTTCCTACTATCTTCGATAGCCTTCTGTGAGTACCTGAAGCCTGAGTGTTTGTGTGAAAGTAGTTGATGTTAATTTCCAATAAAGATCATTTAATTGTACATTTTGGCTTAGAGTCTCCTTCATTACTACCAGCAGACATAGTTAAAAGATCCTGCCATTACCCAGCTTCTCACTGCCATAATTAAGCTAGCTAAATATTCCCCATATTAATATTGGACACTAGTTGGATCCTTGTGGACCCCATGCAATCTGGATAACAATAGGTAGAGACATAGAACTTTGGCTTCCCTCTCTCACTCCCCTGCTAAGCATCCATGTTTTTGCCCTGTTTACTCCCCCTGTTCACCAGGCCCTTCTCACAACCTTGTAGAGACAGTAAGAGCAGATACATAGAGCTAGTGGCAGCCAGCTAATGACAGCCTCAACCAAGCCAGTGACTCACCTCTTCTCTCAGCAAAAGCCCCTTAACCTTAGACCATATGGTCTAGCAGAGCACACACTTGGTGGTGGTGATGGGTACAAAGGCTCACAAGCACAGGTCTAAACAGCTCAATCAAATAAAGCTCATTGCTTAGTGATTGCTGACTCCAGCCCCAACCAAGTATGTTGAAATGAATAAATGAAAGGAAAGAGAAACACTCTGTAGTCAATATAATTCTGCTCTTATGAGAATTTTTCAACCATCTTGCAACATGTCCTTTGCCCAAAAATCTCAGAAAAGATTTCAATCACAAGTGTAGATTTCTTCTTTTCACATATCATTCACATGGAAGTGAAGTGGCAAAATTCCAATCAACTGCACTGATGAAAGGCTGAGGAGGACAATGACAAAGGTGTAAGTGTGTGGGGGATGTGATACCTTTATGCATACTGAGTGTGGCATGATATTAAATTGCTGAAGCATAGTAAGAAAGTTGAAGTTGTTATTATTCAAATGAGTGTCAAATTGTTTCCAGCTATTTAAAAATGGCCTGATTTTAATGCATTTGTGTTGTACTTGCATCTGGAGGCATCTCACTAGACAGCAGACAAACAAAGCAAACCTAACAGTAGTCCTTGCCCTGAGGGCTGCAGCATCCACAAGTTAGACAATGTAAACTAGGTACAGAATCAAAGTCAAGATGGAAAAGGGCAAAAAAACAAAAACAAAAAACCAGACATCGTTATTTTCATCAAGGTTTCTGGCTGCTGGGGTTTTAACAGTGGCAATGCAGCAGACAGAGCACGATGCTTATCAACTGAACAAAGATCTAGTTGAATAACTGGGTTGTTTGGGGATCCATAAAAGTGAGCTGAATCAGTCCATCTAACCCAGTATGGTTGACACTGACTGGAAGTAGTTCTTGGACAGCAGTCTTTCCTAGCCACTTCTGGAGATGCTGGAGATGAAACCTGGGATAAAATGTGAGCTTTGTCCTTAAACTATGGCCATTTCATGTCTAGGTATAAAACCATGGGAAAATGTAAATGCCAGTACAGTAGCACCACCATATCCGCTGATTTGCCAACCGCAAATTCCATTATCCATGGTTGGCGATGGTTGGGGGAAAGGAGGGGTAGGAGGGATCTCAGCTCCCCCGTCCCTTCTCCTGGGAGGGATCCTGTCACCATGGTGATGATCGCAGGGGTGAAGGGAGAAGGGGGGAAACAACATTGTTTCTCCGCCCCTTCCCCCTTCACCCCCACCATGGCCCTGCTATGGTGACAGAAGCCCTCCCAGGGTAATCTCACCCCCCTTCCTCCTTCATCCCCATGATCACCACCATGGTGGGAGCAAAGGTGGAAGGGAGGGGGAGGAGCAAACTTACCTCCCCGTTTTCCCCGGGATGGACTCCCAGGATGGTGTTTGCTATTATCCACAGAATTCACCATCCACAGGAGGCCCTGAAACCAATTCCCCACAGATACGGGGGTGCTACTGTATTGGGTACCTAGACACCAGAATAATGAACATTCATTCTTATAAACCTGAGGTGACTAGTGGATCCATTGCTGTGGAGGCTGTGAATTCACCCTTACTTTTACCACCAGTTGTATGGGACCTCTCCTAGTCCTAAAGCTCTGCCAGGATAGTGACCAGTACTGGGGATGCATCTGGATCTGACTATAAAACTGAAAGTAGATTTGCTGCCTCTGTAGCAACAAATCCAGATGGCAATGAAGTATTGAAGCCACTGCTGGTATCAGCTTGACCTGTAAAGGAGCTATCCAGAATGCTGAACTCTATCCCCCAAGTAGTTCAGACTAAAGCCAGAAGGAATTCACTGCCTCACTGATATAGAAGCCACCAGCTTCCACTGTTTCTAGACTACACCTGCAGTACCTGTGGAATGTTTGTCTTCTTGCCAGAGGGTGTGGGGAGCTACATCTGCAGCAAGTGCAAGTTGGTGGCCCTGCTGGAAGAGAAGGTCAAGCATCTAGAGGACAAGGTATCTGCTCTTCTGAGTATTATGGAGCAAGAGGTTTTCTCAGAAAGAGTGGAGAGGATTGTCCTGGATGCGGAACACACCAGGGAGATGTCTGCAGTGGAGGCCATCTCCCATACACAGTAAATGAATACTTGGAGGAATGTGACACAGAGAAGTAGAAAGGCATTCAGTCAGCTTGAAGCAACAGAATCAATTTTAAGCTCTCTCTCTTTCCAGAGAAGAGGAAGAACAGCAGTGCCAGGCCTTAGGGAACATACAGGAAACCTTGGTAGATCCAGCATATGAAGTGGCCTCTGCCAACACTCGAAGGAGGAGGGTGGTGTTAGTAGGGGATTCCCTGCTGCGAGGAACAGAAGCAGTAGTCTTCAGGCCTGACAAAATGTCTCGGGAGGTATGCTGTCTTCCTGGGGTGAAAATTCAAGATATAACAGAGAGGCTGACAAGACTCATTACACCTTCTGACCATTATCCCTTCCTTGCTCAACTGAGCTAAAACTTAAAAAGGACATGTACAAGAAATGGAAAAAGGGGGAAATCACCAAAGAAGAATTCAAACAAATAGCCAGCTCATGAAGGGGGAAAGTCAGAAAAGCTAAAGCACAAATGGAGCTCAGGCCTGCTAGAGAGGTTAAAAACACTAAAAAGGGGTGGTTTTTTTGTTATGCCCATAGCAAAAGGAAGAACAAGGAAATGTAGGGCTGCTGCATGGAGAAGATTATGAAAGACTAAAAGGGGACAGAGAAAAGGCAGAACTTCTTAACACCTTCTTTGCTTCAATCTTCTCCCAGAGGAGGAACAGTGCTCAACCTGTGGAAGATGGAGCAGATGATGCAGTAGAGGAAATACAGCACAGAATTGGTAAAGAAGTAGTTCAGGAATTCCTGCCAGTATAAATGAGTTCAGGTCTCCAGGGCCAGATGAACTTCATCCAAGGGTATTAAAAGAACTGGCAGAAGTAATCTCAGAACCACTGTCAATAATCTTTGAGAATTCCTAGAGAACAGGAGAGGTCTCAGCAGACTGGAAGAGTGCAAATGTTGTCCCCACCATTAAAAAGGAAAAAAGAAGACCCAAATAATTACTATGCAGCCAGCCTGATATCAATACTAGGAAAGTTTCTAGATCAGATCATTAAACAGACAGTCTGTAAGCACTTAGAAAGGAATGCAGTGATCACTAAAAATCAACATAGATTTCTCAAAAACAAGTCATGCTAGACTAATCTTATCTCTTTTTTTATAGAGTTACAAACTTGATAGATGAAGGGAATGCTGTTGATGTAGTACATCTTGATTTCAGTAACACTTTTGACAAGTTCCCCCATGATATTATTGCAAAAAAGTTAATAACATGTGGGCTAGACAATGCAACTGTTAGGTGGATTTGTAAATGGTTGACTGACTAAACCCAAAGGGTAGTCACCAATGGCTCCTCTTCATCCTGGAAAGAAGTGACCAGTGGGTTGCCACAGGGTTCTGTCCTGGGCCCAGTGCTATTCAACATCTTTATCAATGACTTGGATGAGGGAATAGAGGGTATGTTTATCAAGTGTGCAGATGACACTAAATTTAGGAGGGGTATCTAATACCCCAGAAGACAGGATCAGAATCCAAAATGACATGAACAGATTAGAAAGCTGGGCCAGAACTAACAAAATGATTTTCAACAGGGAGAAATGTAGGATACTATACTTGGGCAGTAAAATGAAATGCCACAGATAAAAGATGGGTGACAGCTGGCTTGATGGCTGTACATGCAAAAGGAACCTAGGCATCTTAGTGGACCACAAGGTGACCATGAGTCAGCAGTGTGATGCAGCAGCTAAAAAAGTCAATGCAATTCTAAGCTGCATTAATAGAAGTATAGTGTCTAGATCAGTGGGTCTCCAGATGTTGTTGGACTACAGTTCCCGGGACCCCTCTGAGGTCTCACCTTGACAGCCAGATGGTCCTCCCAGTCATTAGTGAGGCTGTAGGATTGAACTCACAGCCTCACTAATGACTGGGAGGACCACCTGGGTGTCAAGGTGAAACCTCAGAGGGCTCCTGGGAACTGTACTCCAACAACATCTGGGGACCCACAGGTTGAGAACCACTGGTCTAGATCAAGGGAAGTAATAGTGCCATTCTATTCTGCTCTGGACAGTTCTGGCCACCATAATTCAGGAAGGATATTGAGAAGCTGGAACGTGTTCAGAGGAGGGTGACCAGGATGGTGGGTGTTCTGGAAGCCATGCCCTATGAGGAGTGTATGAGGGAGCTGGGCAAGTTTAGTCTGGAGAACAGAAGGTTGAGAGGTGACATAATAGTCATGTTTAAATATTTGAAGGGATGTCATACTGAAGATGGAGCAAGCTTGTTTTCTGCTGTTCCAGAGACTAGGACATGGAGCAATGGGTTCAAATTACAGGAAAAGGGATTCCACCTAAACATTAGGAAGAACTTCCTGACGGTAAGAGCTGTTCAGCAGTGGAATGCACTGCCTCAGAGTGTGGTGGAGCTTCCTTCTTTGGAGGTTTTTAAACAGAGGCTGGATGGCCATCTGTCGGGAATGATTTGATTGTGTATTCCTGCATGGCAGGGGGTTGGACTGGATGACCCTTGTGGTCTCTTCCAACTCTATGATCCTATGATTCTACATTGTTAACTACCTTGACACCCCCAACTCTGAGTCCATGTTAATAATTGGCAATATTTAATAATTGGGTCCAATGTGACCTTCTATGCAGTATGGCCATTAAAACTGGAAAATTCCAACAAATTGCAAAGACTGGCATTCAGACTCAGTTAGGTATGCAGTTAAGGAGGGGCTGTCTAAATTCTAAAGAAATGCTAATTTGCAAGACAACTGAAGGCATAGACACCCAACTTATTCTATTTACTAAGGCTGGAAGAATCAAACCTGTAAATGACCCTTCATTCCTTCACCCCTCCCCAAACAAAGGAAGTTGATTCTTCTCTTTCAATCGCAAAGTATCTGGACATTAAGATGCCTTTAACATATTCATAGTGCCTTTGCCTCTCCTTGAGCAAATCTGAGAGGTATTGTCTCCTACTATAAATTCCAACCCCTGGAGGCAACTCTTGACTATAAATACCCTTGCAAAATTCCACTCAATTGTACACAGTTCACCTTCCTACTTACTTCATGTCAGACTGTGTCACCATTCTGAGTTCATGGCCACCACTATGCTGGTTCCTTCCACAACCTCATCTCTACAGGACAGGCATTGTATCCCCCACAAACAACCTCCTTTGTCGTGAAGTCGAAGGCTTTCACGGCTGGCATCCATAGAATTTCCTTGGTTTTTTTCAAGGCTATGAGGCTGTGTTCTGGAATAGTTTCTTTCTGACGTTTCACCTGCATCTGTGGCTGGCATCTTCAGAGAAAAGTCAGAAAGGAGAAGCATCAGAAAGAAACTATTCCAGAACACGGCCTCACAGCCCGGGAAAAAAAACCCCAAGGAAAACCTCCTTTGCTATTCCTCTGCCCCAATATTCCTCACTTTATTTGCTAGTCTTGCAGGAATACTTGAGGCTTGAATGTGTACATGAGTGTTATTATCATTTTTCTCAAATAAAGATAATCTATTGTACTATCTAGCTTATGTCTCCTCCTTAGTACTGGCATTCTGCTATCTCTTTCCCCCTCTTGCAAAGCCAAGCCAAGTTCATTAATTCCCCAAATTAATGACAATATTTTGAGGGTCCATAAGACCCTGAGTGTATAGCGTAACAACATCTTAATCAGAAATCACCAGCTCATTGACATGGAAGCCACTGGCCACCGACTACTATGTATATTGTGTACATGGCTATTTTGGGAGATATGTAAAATCAAGGTTAAGAATGTTTAGTGAATTCAATCTGTGTGAATTCTGAAACAAACTAATCCAATCCATAAATCCCAGGATAATATGACAATCAGAACTCATTTGACTACAAAGAGCACACAATTCCCTTGTTGCAACAACTCAACCAGTTGCCACTTTGTTTCCAGGCACAATTCAAAGTGCTGGTCATGACCTACAAAGCCCTATACAGCTTGGGTCCAGGTTATTTGAAGGACGATGTCTCCCTATATGAGCCTGCCCATGTCTCCAGATCTTTGGCATGGCTGATCTCTCTGTCCTACCACCCTCACTGCTTGGAACATGTGGTGTTAACCTAACAGGTGGGGGTGCTTTAGAGCCCCACCCATGATACCAAAATCTCTATTATTATCTGGGGGAATTATTAGCTCAAACAGAAGCCTGCAAGAGGAGGGTAATTTCAGGGATCTCTTCACCTATGTATACCAGTCCTAATTGTAGAGAGCACTCCAGTTAAAGTGAAACAAAGTATTTTTATTGGAAATTGCACAGTGGATATGCTAGCATACAAAACATACACTCTTAATAATCATACAAGAGCATTGGAAATCGCGCTGATGACTAAAAAGGCCAATCCAAGATAAACAAGTCCGGTTGCAAAAAGCACAGCAGAAGGTCTCCTTGGGTGATGTTTTTGGGTTGTGATTCTTTCTGCGTTGTCGTTTCTCTTCAAGACTTGTTCGGCGTGAGTTCTCAAATAAGGCTGCAGCATTGTGGATAGTGCGTCTCCATGCCTCCCGATGTGAGGCCAGGGCGGACCACTGTTGGTGATCAATTTGGCCGAGCCTGAGATGTTGTTTCAGGGAGTCTTTGTATCACTTTTTTGGAGCGCCCCTCTTACGCTGACCCGTGGCGAGTTCACCGTAGAGTACTATTTTTGGGAGGCGATGGTCCTCCATCCTAGAAATGTGCCCTGCCCAGCGCAGCTGCGTTCTCAATATCATGGCCTCAATACTGGTGATCCCTGCTTGCTCAAGGACAGCAACATTCGTCACATAGTCAGTCCAGTGTATATTTAGGATTGGGCGTAGACAGCGCTGATGAAAGCTCTCGAGGAGTCGTAGGTGGTGGCGATAGGTGACCCATGTTTCAGATCCATAAAGGAGGATAGACAGTACAATGGCTCTATGCACACTGATTTTTGTGCTTTGCCTCAGGTGTTTATTGCTCCAGACTCTTTTGTGAAGTCTTCCAAATGCACTATATGCCTTTGCTAATCTGCATTGGAAAGGAAGGCATAGATATTGGATAGAGAGATGTCCAGGAAGACAGGGTTATAGTTACCAGTCTTGAAGAGAAGAGTTCCATGCAGCAAAGATGCTGAGACTGGTGTCTTAGGGTGGTATCTGGCAGGGTGTCAGTGTCCATCTGTGGCACACTTTGCTAGTGTTAGGGGACTAATATTTATACCCTATTCCCTATCCTGAAGGGGTACTCTGGTTATGACAAAATCTGAATGGCTTTCCCATGGGATAGACAAAGGGAACTGAAACTCAGCTGATTGTTTCTTATTGCTGGAAGATAGAAATTGATGGATTTGTGACTACCTCACAAAGTTGGACAGGAAGGGGAAATAGGAGAGATTTCTGTATGAATAAATTAAGGAATGGTAACTTAATTGCTTGATTGAATCATTGCTGAGATGCCCAGCAATGGATTAGCAGATACCAGAAAGGATTACAGATACCTCCTTAACAACTGTGTTTATTAAGGGGCTTTCCATATAATCCTAACTTGGGCTTTCTTGCCATTATATTTCTAGACACATCCCAGGTCATTGTGACCTCCAGGTGACCTTTGGTTTGTCCCAGCCAGTCTGACCCTGAAAAGTATCCAATATTTCCAGTTATGAGATACTATGGGGATCGGGTAGTAGGGCATACTAACAGTGATTGCTCCTAGGCTCTGGAACTCCTTCCTGAAGAGGTTATACTGGCACCATTCTTGCTTATCTGTTCTTATAAGGGAAGAGTTTCTTGTTCTGGCAGGCTTTTGAAGGCTTATTCATCAGGGGGAAAGCCTTTCATATGCTGCATTGTTCACATCTGTTGTTCTTTCTAATGATTTTTAACTGTTTTTAATTGTATTGATGGTTCAATTATATTTTTAACTTTGGTATGATTTTAACTTGTGTCTATTTTAACTGTAGCTCAATAAGTATTTTTGAAAAGGCATAGCCCAAGAAGAGAGAGAAAAATGCAATATGCTTACTTTACGTAAGTGGTGGGGGGAATCCCCCCCACTACAGACTACAACACGCAGATTAGGCCCAGAGAGAATAAAGAATGTGTATGTGACTCAAGAAGTGAGAGGGTGTAAACACACAGGAAATTTACCATAAACGTGATCTGTGACTAAACCTCTAGAGAGACATGCAAATCTAACTAGCATAGAGTTCAGGCATGCAAGGTTGCTATCTCCAACACAAACCACCCATCAATATGGCAATGACTCTTTCAGCACCCCTGAGACACCCATCCTGAATATTCCTTTCTGCACAGGAAGCAAAGTTTTCTGCAAAAATATTATTTTCTACACAGAAAATGCTGTTTTCTATGCAAAAATATCCACATGCAAATTCTGGACAGAATAAGGCCCTAACTACAAATAGCCTTCAAAAATTGTGCAGTTTTCAAAAACTTTTCTTACAGCAGCAAGAAAATTGGTAAAATTACTCCTTGTTTCTTTCAGACATTAAATTAGCAAATTTACATCCTTCCATTTCACTGTCAAAGGCAGAACTTAAAATCGTATGGTTTTGCCTCCTTCTCAAGTGAAAGTACTTTTGAACAGAGTAAATTCTAGAAGTATTGGTTCCAGATCACTTGAAATGCTGTAGGATAGCTCAAAAATTAACACAGATAAGCCTCAGAGTTGCATCCAACAATAATAAGTATCAGTTACCCCATTAAGTCTTGCTATGGTTTTCAAAATGCTTTTGGTATTGCCCAGAATTCATCAGGTGGAGTTGCTAAACCATTATTCTGCAATGTGGTGCCTTTCAGATGTGTTGGATTACAATCTTTATCATAGCCTCAATAGTTGGCAATGAGGTTTTTTTTTTTTTGTTTTGTTTTAAGATATCTAAGAGACACCCAGTTGAGGGAGACTGGTGTACCTTTATTTTCACTCTGCTAGGATATAAAGCAGTATGGCATTCATCTGAAATGTTTTGTTAATCCTACTCAAACTGTTGGCTTCCTTTGACATTTTGTAGATGTTTAGGCAAAACCCATCCATTAGCCATGCTGGCTAGAGGCTTCTGGGAGTTGTAGTCAAAAAAAGTATTACTGTTTTTCTCTAAGCTCTAGGCAAAACAGAAATTTTAGAGTTCAGGCAAACACTCCTAAGTCATTTCATTGGTGACTTGGAAGGGTTTCCATGCACATTCCAACAGGAAGGAAACCCCAGCCACCTATCAAATTAGATACCCGGAAAACCTGAAGTAAAGCTGTCAGTTCTGTAGCAGCTGGAACTGACAGATGTTAGCAGCTTACTGCAAGAAACAATAGAACAGCTGAAAATCTGTTCTTTCAACTGTGTGAAGCTGCTGTGAATGCCAGTTGTAGATTTACAACTAAAAACCAAAACACCAGATGGCCTCCTAATTGGATCTCCCAATTTCCCCTAAGAGTACTAGGCTCTCCAGATGATAAAGATGTTATAAATAGATCTATATGTATTGGCAGTCCATACTGTCACCTGAGTGAAAACTCCCTTATCCGCTTGGAAGACAGGAGATAATGTTAAATTAGTTTGCAGATTGACCTGTATTCTGTTGTGGTGATGCTTATGGGAGAATGAACTCTTAAAAAAAAAACTTGAATTGTGTCCAGTGATTTGTCTATAGATACATTATATAATGGCTAGTGCACATTGTTCTTACCCAAGGAAAAAAATGGACTATGTGCAACTGTCTTTTAAACAAAGTCCCATATTTTACAATATTATATGTTACTTGCAACCCAACCCGATGCACATTTACTCAGAAATAAGTCCTTCTACATTCAATGGGGCTTGGTCTAAATTAGTTGGGCACAGCATTTCAGGATAAGTGTACAGTTCTATGCATTGGGCTTCCTCCAACTCAATTCCAAGCAAGAGTGCATAAGACTGCAGTTTTCATTTAGACTTCACCCCAACATGGCAACTGCCTTCCTCAACTTGGTGTCCTCTAGATGTTGTGCAACCTCAGCCAGAGTAGACAATGGCCACAGACTATGGAAGGAGTAGTCCAAAGGATGGGAGATGTAACATCATCTTTGGAAAGACATGGGTTCCTCACAACTGAGTTCTTGGTAACATCATGCACAGATTAGAGTCAGGAATTACATCTTCTTATATGTAACTTCTTCTACCCTTAAATTATGAATAAGGAAGCTATAGCCCATGGGTTGCACATGGCCTCCCAACACCTTTTCTGGATCCTCCAAGCCTCCCAAGAAGCAAAGTCTCCAGGCTGACCCCAAACCCCTCAAAATGGTCAATCATGACTCCTAGACTGGTGGTTTACATCTGAAGACCTTCAACCACCTGGAAAATCCCAGCCTCTCAACCAACCAAAAATAAGCCCCTCCCTCAAAAAACGCCAGTTAAAAACAGATGTAGAGTTCAGGTCTGTAGAGTTCTGCTTTATATTTTTGGATGATTTAGGGGCACTGTGTCCTACCTTGGGGTCTGTAGGGATGAAAATTGGCTTCTGCACCCACCATAGTCATCCATTGATATAAGCCCTTCCATCCCAATATCTTATAGAAGTTTGAAGGTTCTTTGCTTCATACCTGTCAGTCTGAATCTGGATTTTCTGGGATGTGATGTCTTGCTCACCTAGGCTCCCAAGCTTGAAAAGCCCTGTCCTGTCCAAGAGTTAGATCAATACAAGTATTTCCCTTAAGTACTCTTAAGCCTTGGTCTATCAGAAAATTAACAGGAGAGCAAGTTGCAACTTTATACTAATATTTATTCTAGTGCTACAGATAGCACAGATAACTGCACTGTCCTCAGCAGCACAGCTTACATAGACCTTGAATCAATTTAGGCACATTCTTACAACAAACTCTACTAAAATTATATAGCAAAGTGTTACACCCCCTCTCCTAGTATGTCTGTTTAACCTTATTTCTACACCAGCATTCTGTAGGGTATTTGATAGCAAGCTTCATTAAGAAAGGAGTATCTTATCATACATAGGAATTTGGGTTGTCAGCAATTGCTTGGCAGTATCAGCTTAGAAGTGGATCAGCTTTGTTGGGAGCAAAATCTGGTGCATTGCTGCTCAAAAGGCCCCTATTTTATACCCTCTCCAGCCTTCATTTAGCCAATCAGCTAAAATATATCAACTTCTCTCCAGTTATCTCATCCAATCAAAATACAGATCTTACTATAACCCCACCTGTAGTACAGTATAAGTGTTGCCCTCCTAGATGCCTCAGCCAGTGCATTTATGAGGAGGCTTATGCTGGGTCAAAGCTAACAAATGTCTTCCCCTCTTGATTACAATTGCACTGGCATTTTGCTGGCATTAGGGCAGTAACCTTAAACAGTTGGAGTTATTATAAGCCAGTCATTTACTTTCATTTTCCCTCACACTTTCAATTGTATCTCTATTTATGATTAGGTTGGCTACAGGCCTGGAGCTAGCATGTGTCTATGTTCAGAATATACTGCTATCTTATACACATTTATTAAAGCTTCAAGAATTTAAATTAGTCGATCAAAATTCTGAAAATCAGCCCTGACTGTTACACCACCTCTTCCTTATATCTATGGATTAGGTATGACACCATAATAAATTTTTAAGTGATATGGTATAACTTCCCCATCATAAGTCCCATATTGCAGACCACTCTGGCAACAGTGGTATCCTTTGCTAGTTCACTGCTGATTTGCAAGTTCTATGTTATAATGTGGCCTTGTCAGGGGAAGAGCAGCTTTCAGCACTGCTTTTTTAGATAGGCCAGGGGACTTGGGCATTCAGTTATTTAATTAGTGCCACCAGGAAAGGGATTTTTAAAAGCTGCATTTAATTAAGATGGAGTGGGGGGGAATCATATATGCTGCTCAGATATTGTTGGACAACAGATTTTTAGCAGTCCTAGTCAGCTTAGCCAATGGTAGGAATGGTTGTAGTACAACAAGATGGGTGGGGCACATAATTCCCACCCTCATTTAGACCGTGTTGGCTTTTTTGCTTAGTTTTATTAGGTTTTTAGGCATTGTATGATTTGTGTTATGAGTTTCATAATGATTGTGAATTGTTACAGCAGCATGTTGGTGATGGAGAACGTGGCATATAGATTTTAAGGCAAATTAAATGTATACAAAAATTTAAGCAGAAAAGTTTTAGCTAGCAATATTTTTGAATAAAATAGATTGCATCAGTATAGCTGTAAGAATGGACTGGTTGACCAAGCATATTTCACTACTCTAGCTCCTGCTAGCAGGGAGCTAGCTAATGGTAGCATTAATCAAAATCTAGCAGGGATCAGTGCTTTTACACTTCATCAAAGACTGGGATTTAGTTTACTAGGAATCACACCTGAGACAGCTAGAGTTATATGTCTGAATGCTTCAAGAACCTTTTTAGCATTTCTGCCTTCTGTTAAGACCCATGCTCTTTCTGGAATTCATTATGATTAAAGATCTATTATGGGTACTTAATATGAAAGAGAAGGTATTTGGCCAAGAGCAAAATTACCCTTTCTGGTAACCATGCTTTCCTCATTCAACTGACTTTACACATTAAGAAAGTTTGAAATGCATAAGTGCAGACCTTCCAACTCACAGAGTACCTTGAAACTTTCACAACAGCATCATATGATGGCTTCCTTTTCTAACAAAAGGGATGTTTCCTCTGTAACAGTGCATTGGTGTCTCAGGTTCTCTTGCGGACCCAGGCAGTACACCCTGCTCCCCTCCCTTAAAAGAAGACACACAGTCCAGATGGTGACTAACAATTGTATTGAGTACAAGATAACAATAATTGTTAAGTATAGGTTAATAGAAGATAATTGGCAATAAAAGGCTGCAACTTGCTGTTGGCTGCAAATGGTATTGCATGGGTTGTGTTCCCATCATTGTCCAACTCTGTGTTGGCCAATGGTCACAAGCCAGTCACTACCAACCTTCCTGGAGGGAAGAGCTCCTGGCCAAGCTTCCCTGCTTGACACTCTCCCCTCCCCTGAAAACAAGATGTTAATTAACCAAAGGGCGAAGGGGAGGGAGATCTCTGTGAACTTGAACTTGAATTTAAACTTGAACTTGATGGAGACCTCCCTTTCCTCCCCTTTCCTGGATCAGGACCCATGCCATCCACCCAGCAAATTGCAACAAATAAATGCAAAACATATATCAAAGAGAGGGTGGGTGGGTCTTCGGCTCACCTAGAGCCAACTGAGGGAATCTGCAAAGGAGGCTGGCTTATATACTGGCCCTGTTGCAGGCTCCCTCATCATCCAACCACGCTGGAAACATGGCCGGATGTCCTGCCCTTCCATGGGGAAGGGGCTAATCAGGGTGAGGCAGGCTTGGCCCAATTGGCCCTTACTTTCCTGCTCCCTCCCAGCTGTAGTGAAGGCCGGGAAGGAGAAGGGAAACAATGGTGGCCCCCATGTCAGCCATGCAGCTGTGGGGGCCACCGAAGGAGGAGCGGTGGGGGTGCCAGACGGGCCGCAAACCAGCTCCCCTTGCAGACCCAGACTGTATGGCCTGCTCCCCTCCCTTAAAGAAGACACACATTCCAGATGGTGATTAACAATTGTATTGAGTACAAAATTACAATAATTGTTAAGTACAAGTTAATAGAAGATAGTTGGCAATAAAAAGGCCACAACTTGCTGATGGCTGCAAATGGTTGGCGCTATTGCATGGGTCATGATCCCATCATTGTCCAACCCTGTGTTGGCCAATGGTCACAAGCCGGTCACTACCGACCTTCCTGGAGGGAAGAGCTCCTGGCCAAGCTTCCCTGCTTGACACTCTTCCCTCCCCTGAAAAACCTCCCTCGGATTGTTACTACTGTTGAAATCCAAGTATAATCTGACTTGTGATTTGACTTCCAAAACAGTGACTCTAAAGAGTGTCTGAGCAATAGATTGCTATCAAAAAGTGTTAGCAACAGTTCATACTGTTCTGAAGTATTTATCCTTGGTCCCCTTTCAAACATATCTGCTGTGTTTTCTATGTCATGGTCCTTCAGATATTTGAAGAATACCTGAATGTGACATAACTGCTATTATATCTCCCCTTGACCTAGGGTGGGTCTACATTGTGGAAATAATACAATTCGACACCACTTTAAGTGCTATAGCTCCATCCTGTGGAATCCTGGGGGTTTGTAGTTTTACAAGGTCTTTAGCCTTCTCTGTCAAAGAGTGATGGTGCCTCATAAACCTATAAATCCCAGGATTCTCTAGGATGGAGCCATGGCAGTTACAGTGGTGTCAAACCCCGTTATTTCTACAGTGTAGATGCACTCTAAGTGATAGACACCAGACTCCTCAGGGGTAAGAAGGCTACTCAGAATTAAAAGGGCCCCTTTAGCGTAGGGTTCTCTTCAATAGGAAAAAACCTTGAAATCTGTACCAAATGCTTGCAGCCAATTGGAACTCTTGTGGACCAGGCTAGTTAAATCTTTACTATTGGCCCTTTCCTTGTTAGAACAACATAGGTCCTACTTCTGTCAAGGGAATTTACCTGATTCTGACTCCATATGTTCCTGTATGGTTTGTGGTCTTTGTATAGAATCAGGGTGGCAGGGGGAGAGTTTTCTGAACTATGCAAAAGCAGGCTTCTTCTTGATGTAATGTAGGTATCTAGGGAGAGCAAAGAGGACAGATTGCAGTATAAATAAGATAGAGACTGACAGAGAGCTGACATTGGGCTCTGTAAGCTAAAAGTATTTTGGAGAGTTTTTAGACCAAGGCTCTCCAGCTGTTTTCAACTTGTGTAATCAGCCCAAGACAACCACTGGGTGAAAAGAAAAAATAAAATATCACCCTTCCCATTCTATGCACATAAACTGATCAGACTGGCAGAAGTATCTTTCTTTGGGAACAATGGATATTGAACTGTATTCCCTACTGTATCCGAAGCTAACAAGTGAGTGTAGAAGGGTGTGTGGTGCATAGCAATCTCCATCAGCACCTTGCTGTTGCCTCCCAGGTTCTGTTGCCAGAGGAAATTACCTGAGTCCGCTAAGTGATAGGACTGGCTCTGTCAGCCCATTGGGCCATCTGTAAATAAGCAAAAGTGAATGATCAGGAAAGGATAATAAAACCACTGCCATGAAAATGGGTCCATTCACAAAATGACTGTGTTGATAGTCATAGCAACACCCACTACAGATGCCAGGTTGGGCATAAAGGAGCAATGCCCCAAAAAGTACTGAAAGTAAGTGCTGTACAAGGAAATGTGCATCTGTGTGGATCTCTGTATTCCATAGCTTGAAACCGGTAAAGCTTTGATACTTGAAACTTCATACTACATTAACACTATTGATATGTATCTCAGGGTTCTTTTGTTTCTAAAAATGCAGCAGTTTAAATGTATGTGTGGCTTGCAACAACACTAGTGCAACTAATCAGTTTAAATGCGTTTGTAGTGTACAGTATCATCCATTCACTAAGTGGCAGAGTTCCCTAACCATGACACAGTTATTATTCAGGTGGTCTGCTGTTCAAAGAAGGAATTTTAGAAGAAGTGTACTTGCCAAAAGTGAATAGCAAAAGCTGCATCAAGAATAATTCAGATCATAGAACAGCAAAGTAGGAATGTTTGTGCCTTGAAAAATGGGCAAGGATAACAACTCCAAAGCAAACATATTCAGGCATAGCCATGTTGGCTATCTATCTATATAATTCTCTTTGGTATGTTGCCATTTCCAGTGTGCTGATTGGCTGCTTAGGGACCTGACCAACCAATCACAGGTCTGTTGGACAGCCAGTCAGCAAACTGGGCATGGGACCATTTGGATTCCAAATATGGCTGCTGGAGAGGGAGATGGAGTACCATGGGGGTGGATGTGGTGTGTGCTGAAGTGCAGGGGGTGGGGGCCAAGTGGCAGAACAAGCGGGGGGGCAAGAAGAGTGGAGGGGGCAGAAAAAGTGGAGGGGGGTGGCAGGGGGCAGAAAAAGAATAGGGGTGGCAGGGGGCAAAACAAGCAGAGGGGGTGGTAGGGAGTAGAACAAGCAGACATGATGGCAGGGGGCAGAAAAAGAAGAGGGGGTGGCAGGGGCATAACAAGCAGAGGGGGTGGTGGCAGGGGGCAGAACAAGCAGAGGTGGTGGCAGGGGGCAGAACAAGCAGAAGGGAGTGGCAGGGGGGAAGAACAAGCAGAAGGGAGTGGTAGGGAGTAGAACAAGTGGACATGGTGGCAGGGGGCAGAACAAGAAGAGGGGGTGGCAGGAGGGCAGAACAAGCAGAGAGGGGGGGAGAGAGTAGAACAAGTGGACATGGTGGCAGGGGGCAGAATGAGCGGAGGGGGTGGCGGGGGGCAGAACAAGCAGAGAGGGGGGTGGCAGGGGATGAACAAGCAGAGGGGCATGGCAGGGGGAAGAATAAGCAGAGGGGGTACAAGCAAAGGGAGGTGGCAGGGGGCAGAACAAGCAGAGGGGGGCAGGAGGCAGAGTTTTTTAATGGCATATGGTACACCGGGTCCAGCTAGTACAGCAAAATACAACAAAATCCACAAAATAGCAATATTTTTATTAGCCAACCAAACTGCAGAAACTGTACTGTGTAAGCTTTTAAAGCTTTACTGGCTTCTTCATTAGGTAAAGGTATGTAAAACCATGTAGGAGAAAAAAAAGGTGAAGATGTTGGAGACATTCTGTCTCAGCTGTTACTCTGTTGACAGTTAACATGGTACTGAGGGATTTCAGTGCTGATGCAGACTCCTGTTGGCTCCTGTTCTCTCTCTCTCTAGAGACCACAACAACAGCAGTTGGAATGGAAGGTGGGCCTCTCATCAGTCACTGGGACCAAGGCTAATTTTAGACAATTATTTAATTTCTGTTTAAATATCATAACACATCATGATTTTATTCTTGCTGTTTCTTCTTTTAGCATTTTTAAAGTATGTTTTAATTTTTGAATTATCCAATTGTATTTTAAGGCGGGGGAGGGTTTTGGATGTATATTTTAAATGTTGTAAGCCACCCCAATTGTGTTTCGTAGAGGAGCGGGGTATAAATTATTACTATTACTATTACTATTACTATTACTATTACTATTACTATTATTACTATTATTATTAAATGTGAGCTGCCTTGGCTTCAAGTTCAGGGAGGCAGGTCAGAAATTGAACAAATAGGAAGGGCTTGTATGCCCTACCGCAAAGGCTATTCTAACCTTTGCAAGGCCAGGTTGTCTTTTTCTCAAATAAGGAAAATAAATGAAATGATAAAGTCTGATCTGTTTATTTCAGTCTAAAGCCATTGCCCTCATTTTTATTATATATATATATATATATATATATATACACACACACACACACACACACACACACAAATAATGTTCTATTCTGCAAAATGTTTTCTTCTGCAAAAATAGCTCTTTTATTCTGTAAAATGTTGTTTAACTTTATTTATTTAAATCTTGCTTCATTCACATGATACTCCTAGCCCTTACAAAGTGGAACTAAAAGAAACATCTGATCCTGGAGTAATTATTTACAATCAACTGCATAGTGTATTAACATTTTAAAAACAATTTTTAAAATTGTATTTTTTTTAAAAAAAAAAACAACAACCCTGCTTCTTCTTCTTTTTTTAAAGGACCTATCCAATACATTTTGGCAGCTGTCAGTGCAAAATGTCAAAACATCAACTATAAATAGAATGAAGTATAATTCAACTCCCACTAAGCTGTTCTGAAAAGAGAACAAATACTGGCTAAAATGTATACTTTGCCTTCCAAACATGTTGTCTTTAGCATGGGAAAGCCTTGATTTTACCAGGATAGGTTAATAAAATAAAACATAACACTTAAAAACCATTAAGGTTCTTAAATCACACCTGCCCATTTAGATGGTGTACAGAAGTCTAATTCACATCATTATTAGGGATTTGGATACATTGGTTGCAAAATCCTATGCTTAATAGCATCCCCCCCCCCAGGACCAGATTACCTTAAACTCCACCACAGCCATTCCCTTACAACCAGGAATAAACAGTAGCCTTCCTCTGCCTCCATTAGATCTCTCTAACATTTCTGACTTGTAGGATGATTCCCTTCCAAAGACTCCTTGGGCTCATCTACATGAACCAGGATATACCAGCTGTCCACTGGCATATCCTGGCTGTGGATAAGGCCCATTCTTCCCTCATTACCATCACCAAATGAGCCTGAATCCAGAAAGGCATGCTGGCCCGTCACTGCAACGACCACCACCACCACCATTTCCCTTGCTCTTCCAGAAGCTACCTCCTCTTTACTGGGCATGCATTTTCAGTCATGGAGGGAGTTCTTTGTGAATTACCACCAACTGCCACAACTCAATTTGGTTCCACACCTTGCTTCATAGTTTCAACAGCCACAAGTAGCAAGTCTGTAGAAGCCACACACACCCCATTTCAGGTTACCTTGAAATATATTTACTGATATTGTTACCTTCCCTGACATCCCCTTCCCCCTATCTATAATAATTGGCAATACTTAATAATTTGGTCAACTGTAGCCTTCCAAGAGTGTGGCCAATAAACTAGGGGCTCCCAAAGACCAGGAATCCCAAAGATTAGTGCTGAGATTCAGTCAGGTATGCACTAAGGAGGGGCCATTCCAAATTCCAAAGAAAGATAATCTGCAAGGCAGCTTCCTGCCTGAACATCTGGCTAATCCCATCAGCCAAAGCTAAGTTATTCAAATTTGTAAAGAAATTCCTTACCTCTACCTTCACACAAACAAACAAGGTTGCTTCCTTCCTTCAGTTACAAAGAATCAACACATTAAGGGTCATTAATATATCTGGAGTGTGCATTGTCTTAACGTAAGAACCTGTGAGAAGCATTGTCTTTCACTTTAAATTCCATCCCCTGAAGGGAATTATTGGATATAAAATCCCCTTCAAAACTCCACTAAAGAGCACACAGATCCCCTTCCCATCTACTTCACGACACTCTGTGTTGCCAGGGTGCACAGTTCATCTTCCTCTTGTCGCCACATCAGACTGTGTAGCTATTCCTGCTTCTGGACCCCCACTCTGCCAGTTTTCTTCACAAACATAACTCCTCTGATTGATACAGTATCACCCGAAAACAACCCCTTACTCTATTCCTCTATTTTTATTTTTTTATTATTATTTTTTTTAGTGTGTTAGCTTAAAAAAATAAATAAATAAATAAATAAACCCCTTACTCTATTCCTCTATCTCAATCCTTCCTACTCTATTTGCTAGCCTTGCATGAATGCTTGAAGCCTGAGTGTATTTGTGACTGGTGTTATTATTTTTCCTGAATAAATATCAATTAATTAAACTATCTAGATTAACATCTCCTCTTCAGTATGGTATATATAGGTCTCAAGGTCCTGCTTTGTTGCCCTCCTCTCATATTGCCAAGCTGCGTATATTAATTCCCCAAATTAATATTGGTATTTTAAGGCTCCTTTAGACCACTGAGTGTTTAGAGTAAACATGCTTATCTGTCAGGTGGCAGTTATAACTTTGTTAAAGTTTCACTTGACTATGGTTGGGAGCAAATAGTCAGAAATCCCCCACACACACACACATTAAAAAATGTACTGGAAATTGTCTATCCTTATGTGTACTGTACAGTTGTTCCTCCACATTCACGGATTTGGCATTCACGGTTTTAAGTATTCACGGCTTGAAAATATTCTTAAAAAAATAATAATCCAAAAAGTAACCCTTGATTTTGCCATCTTATATAAGGGGCACTATTTTGCTATGCCATTGCATATAATGGGACTTAAGTATTCACGGATTTGGGTATTCACGGGGGGTCCTGGAACCAACCCCCAGTGAATGTGAAGGGACAGCTGTGTATGCAATATTTGCCTCCTGTTTCCATCCCTGTTTCCATATCAGACTTCATCCCCTTTGCACATGAATCAAGCACTACCTGTTGAAAGGAGGAATGCACTTCAATAACAGAGGTGCTGGTGCAGTTGGTAGCCATCAGGCATAGCCATTTAGTCCCTTTCTTTGATATATGCTGCACATGAAGCTGGGATACCAGCTGCACCATGCTTTGTGGGCAGTGGCCAAGACCTCATCTGACCAACTGTTGCTAGTGGTAAGATATTGGGTGTCTATGCTTGAAGCAGGCTTTGCAATCTTGAGTCATCCGGAGAAAGGTGTGAGGGCAAAGATCACTTACATAGAGCAATGAGCTTCGGAGACTTGATTGTGGCCCAGCCAGCATAATCTAGACTCATGGGTTGGTGGATCTATCCACATTCATCCAAAATGAAGAGGCTGATGTGACAATGTGCCAGGATGCTCATAGTTGTGTTGCCATGTATATGTTAACATGTGAGGGTTTCTGTTTTTTGAGCCCAGTTTTGGGTTCATGATTTGCCCTGAATCTTAATATTTTCACATGACAAAACCAAAGCAAAATATGACTAGCTGGGGTGAAGTGGGTTTAAGTAACCACTGCAGGCTCTGTCTCTGACAGATATTGAAGCAATGTGTGTATCCAGGTATATCCCTCATACATATGCCTTATCTTGATCCAGACTGGCTAGCTCAGCTCAAGCCTATCTGGGTCAGAAGAATAACTGTATATCACTTAAATGTTATGTAAACTTTAAGAAAGCCCAACTATACTTGTGCACTCATTTTTTCATAAATCTATGGGAGCACTTGTGAAGGTGGTTGTCAGGATCTGCCTTTCCTTGCAGGACTAGGCCCCTGGTTGTGAAAGCAGACTTTTACTCTCTTTGCAGAACTAGGCCCTGGTTGTGGAAGTCTTGCAAGGACCAGGGCCAACTAATCAGGCACAGCCAGCTGTGCTCATGCAGCACACCTGGAGCAGCCAGGGGAACAGTATTGAAGAACATCATTCTTCCCTCCGCTCTTGTCACAACAACATGTCTCCTGTGCTGTCTGAAACTGCTCCTTGGACCTTGAGCCATTGCCCTAACCTGTGGCCTCACTGTGTTTTGAACCTTGCTTGCTTCCTGGGCCTGCCTTTGCCTCTGGCTCTCTGGTATGTGTTCAGATCTGGGCTTGGTTTTGGACTTTAGCTTTACTTGGACTCTGACTCCAGTGTTTCTGCCCTGTCACCCCCTTCCTGGACCCGTCTTTGCCCCTGGCCCTCAGGGGTTTGGTTCTCCACCTCCCCGCCTGCCCTGGTGTCTCTGCGGAAAGACCTTGCTGCTGATGCCCCAGATCCTGACAGTGGTTAACAATTGCATTGCATCAGGTGCATGTGAAGAAATTTAGTCTCTAATAGCAATCATTTTACAAAATGTAGGGATTAGAGACCTCTTGAGTGTGCAGTTGCCTGACACTTGAGAGCTAGTTCTTGTATTGTATGAGTAGTTTAGTTCTCAAGCCACATGTGTAGCTTCCTTGTTTGCTCAACTCCAGAAAAATGAGATGCTTGTTCATATAGACTGACAATATGTCTATTTCTCAAGCCTTTGACAATTCTCTCAATGCAATATTTGAGAGCTCACGCCGAACAAGTCTTGAAGAGAAATGACAACGCAGAAAGAATCACAACCCAGAAACATCACCCAAGGAGACCGTCTGCTGTGCTTTCTGCAAACCGGACTTTTTTATCTTGGATTGGCCTTTTTAGTCATCAGCGCACTTGCAGAACATGCGGGATGAGTCTTTCCTGAATCTTCGTTTGCGAAGAAAAGCCAGAGAGATGTTCCTTCATGTCACTTATTGACCTAAGGCAACCCTATGGATTTCACAGGGTTTTCTTAGGCAAGGGATGCTCAGAGATGGTTTGGCCAGTTTCTTCCTCTGATATGTAGCCTACAACACTTAGTAGTTGGTGATGGTCTCTTATCCAAGCACTATCCAGGACTGACCCTGATTAGTTTCCATGATCAGACAAGCTCTGGTGCCTTTAGGGTATATAGGCAGCTATACCAATTAATACTAATACCAAGCATATAATTCCTATAAGACATGAAGTATCTGTATGTCAGAATGTTTTGTCTTCTGTGTTTCTAGTCCAAATACATAACTTCTGGGAATCTATACATACCTCCCAATTCAGGACCTGGATTATGGGGGGCTCTAGATATCTCTAGCTTTTTCCCACTTGGGATTACTGGTCGGTAGTAGCCACAAAGTAGTGGGAAAAGCAAGGATTGGGGTGCTGTAAGGAGAAGAAAGCAGGTAGAAGAGGAATTTTTAAAAGTGATTGCCCTCTTTAGCATTTCTCCTCTACATATTGCTGACTCCCAGAGCTGTTTTGCAATAAAGAAGCATCATTCCCTCCTGAGGCTTTTACACACTACAGTATATAATCATAGCACTCTATCTCCATGTTAATTGTCATGGTTCCATCTTGTGGAATCCTGGGATTTGCTAGAGAGGGGCATTAAGAATTCACAATCAAAGACCTCTAGCGTCTCATCATCAATCCTAGGATTATGTAGGATGTAGCCCACAGCAATTAAGGTGGAAACATAGTGCTATAATTGTATAGTGTGAAAGGGCCTGTGGTGTGAGCAGGAAGGATGCTTCACTCCAAAATTTCAGACTACATGGCACTCATGAGTAGTGCTCCTTATTGTCAGATCTAAAGAACAACAGCAACAACCCATTCATTTGATGCAGAGAAATGAATTCTGTATTCCTCTCCAAATTTCAATCTTGTAAAGTCAAATAAATGGTGTTCTGTGTTATTATATAAAGTGGCTTGCAGCCTTGGGATGTTTTACAGGATCTTGGCTGGTTCCACACAAAACATAAAACACAGAGAAGCTCAGCCAAAAGCAGGGTAGTAAATGATTGAAGGTGCAAAATTGCCTTCAAGCCACTGTTTCTAATGTTCCTATTTTACCTTGTAAACACAGTGTTGCTTGGGCTGTTTAAGAATTGCAGAATATCTCTTTGTCCATATTGTATGATGAATGAGCTGCCACATGAAAAGGGATGAGGACAGATTGATGCAAGTACTGTATTGTTGTACTAAAGTTCCTTAATATTAATTAATGCATTTTTACATGATCTCCTTAGAAATCAAATGCCATTTGGACAGGTCTTCCGATCATGGTACTGGACTTGATTTAGGTACTGCTGCTGTGATGTTTAGCTGAAATGTTGGCTGTTTGTGAAAGTGGTCTTCTTCCCTTGAGTGCAACAAAAACTGCTTAGGGAGGCAGGCTTAAGAGAAATGCAGATGTAGGGAATGTAATGGTATGGTTGAAGCATACCACTGGCGTATATTAATAATAAATCACAATAGATAGAACTCAATTATTCTCAGATAGAAAGGGGAAAAGAACATTATCAAGTAGTACACCATTCCATAAAAGCAAGGAGATGTTGAACAACCTCATAATGTACTTCATAAGTATTGTGGTATGATTTATCACTGGCTAGCTCCAGGACTGAATGATTCATATCAGATATGGAAGTGTATCTTTTTGGCAACCCGAGCTAGTAGTGTGCTACATAAATTAAGGATGCTTTGAGATTTTCTAGCTGTATTTCTGATTAGGGTATCATAGGGTTTGTTTTAAATAGGGCCCCTTTTTATCATAGATTGGAGCCTTAAACAGGGACCTATCCCTGGAGCCTGGTTTCAGTGAATGATATATTATGGAATAATATGTCTTTCAAAGGGATCCCATTTTGAGAGAAAAGTGAGGAACCTGATCTACCCAAAATGCTCAACACTCAGGAGAGAAGAATTAATGTTACCCTAAGAGGTGGGGGGGGTGGAGTCCCACCTTCAATGCTAGCATCTCCTTGAAATTTGGGGGAATTATAGCTCAAAAGGAGGCATGTGAGAGGAGGGCAACTTTGGGGATCTTTTCACCTATGTATACCAGTACCAACTGTAGACAGCACTCCAGTTAAAGTTAAACAAAGTGTTTTATTTGAGTTAACACAAGGGATACAGTAACATACCAGAGCATACACTCTTAAGAACCATACAAAGCTATTGAAGAGCAAGGCTGAAAAGAAAGGGTAAAGAGAAGTTAGGGGTGGAAGGGTGATAGTTACCAGTCTCGGAGAAAGAGGTCCATGCAGTGGAGGGACCAGCACAACATCTGAGAATGGCACAGGGGAATCCGGTCCATGGCACACTGAGAAAGAGAATGGCAGGGCTGTGACACACATGGCTAGGGCTGGAGCTAGCATATTTATTTCATACCCTGGAGAGTGTGCTAGTTATCACAAACCCTGAATGGTTTTCTCACTGAATGGACAAAAGGGTCCAGAACAATCTGATTGCCTTAGCTCCAGAGTGACAAAAAACATTGATGGGATTTTTGGCAACCTCTTAATGGTAGGACAGGTGGGTTGTACAGGAAAAATTTCAGTAGGAGATGGGTGGAGGGATGATTGCATGCTTGAAAGGACTAGCATAGCTCCATTAATGACTGGGTTTCCCACCAACACTCTGGACTCATCTCAGGTCATCGTGACCCCAAATGTCCCCAGTTGAAGGGACCATGAAAAGTGTTTAGTATGCTATGAAATCTTGCAGGAGGGATAGTAGGGTATGCTAATATTAACATATGTGAAAATACATATTTAGTAGGTTAAAAGTGAAACAACAACAACAACATAAGAACACAGAGAGGATTAAACAATGGGCACCAGTAAGCATGACATAAAGATACTCCATTCTTCTTCATGTTGTTTTTTTAATATCACTTACAAAAGCAGACCAAACAAATTTCCTCATATTTCTTAGCTGAAGCCCTTCTGTAAGGAACAGCTAATGATATGACATCCCATTTTGCAACATGAAGCAGTATAGTCTAGGCAGTTTCACTACAAGCAAAACCTTTTTATATGTACTGCACCTAAATAATTGCTTATAACAAAACACTAGAAAGAACCCATGTTCAGATGATGAAAATGGTGCTGTGATTACCCAGAATAGTGTATGTCCCTTTATATGGAAGGGATGTAACTGGCTATCCTTCCTCTTATGTAGTGCAGGCTGTTGTTCATTTTGAGCAATCTTCCCAAACCTGGTACCCTCTGGATGGTTGATACTTCTACTGCCAATATTCCATACAACTGTTTATGTTGCCTGGGGCTGATGGAAGGTGAAGTCCAAAAATCTGGAGGGCACCAATTTGGGAAGGCTGCTTTTTGATAGTTTGATTCTCTCTTTTATCCTCCACAGAGCCAACATCACCTATCACCTAAAGCAAAGTTGACCATTAACTTAGAGTTCCTAATCAGGCAAAACACCAGAAAAATTTGGGAGGAAGCTAATCAAGTTTTGAGCAAGTAAGAACATTTTCAAAGTGGCGGACTATGTACCCCTGTGTACCCTTAGGTATATAGAACTTGTGTACTTCTAGGTTGTGTCCAAACATAATTTGAAGTTAAAAATTCTTTACAAGAGTTAATGGATTACATCCAGTTGTTATTTCCTAACTCAGGGCCAGCATAAAAAAGTTTAAGCCAATACTTTAGGGCCCACATCCAGGCAGTACATTCAATTGAATGATAACCCGCTTCAAGCCATAAAACGGCTGATGGAACACAATTGGGTACTCCAAATAATTTCCGAGGGTAGGTTGAAAGGATCCGTTCTAATGCTGAAGAAAAACCTAGGATCCAAATAGGCATGCCAAATAACAATTGTGGCAAGACCTTGATTGTTATTTCCAGATAAAGGGGAGTAAATTCTCACTTGTTTAATTATCACATGCAAAAATAATAAAGAATTTTTCTCCTTCCTTACCAGATAGCAAAATTATTTGTCACTCTCAAGATAATCTTTTTTTATTTGCAAGAATAATTTTTGTGCAATGTCAATTGTGCAAACTGTATACAAACTGTATACACCTATCGCCACCACCTACGACTCCTCGAACGCTTTCATCAGCGCTGTATACGCACAGTCCTAAATATACACTGGACTGATTATGTGATGAATGTTGCTGTCCTTGAGCAAGCAGGGATCACCAGCATTGAGGCCATGATATTGAGAATACAGCTGCACTGGGCAGGGCATGTTTCTAGGATGGAGGACCATCGCCTCCCCAAAATAGTACTCTATGGTGAACTCGCCACGGGTCAGCGTAAGAGGGGCGCTCCAAAAAAGCGATACAAGGACTCCCTGAAACAACATCTCAGGCTCGACCAAATTGATCACCAACAATGGTCCGCCCTGGCTTCACATCGGGAGGCATGGAGACACACTATCCACAATGCTGCAGCCTTATTTGAGAACTCACGCCGAACAAGTCTTGAAGAGAAATGAGAACGCAGAAAGAATCACAACCCAGAAACATCACCCAAGGAGACCTTCTGCTGTGCTTTCTGCAACCCGACTTGTTTATCTTGGATTGGCCTTTTTAGTCATCAGCGCACTTGCAGAACATGTGGGATGAGTCCTTCCTGAATCTTCGTTTGGGAAGAAAAGCCAGAGAGAGAGATACATTTGTGCAAATTACACAGCTAAACTATTATAGCTGCTGCCTTGCTGTACAGACGTTTAAAAATTAGAAGCATCAGATGGGTTGTTTGTCTCTTTATTATCCATCAGACATTCCTTCTCTTGTGAATGTACTTTGCCTCACAAGGGAAAAACATTCATTTTGCACAGAGGCATTGTGTGAAAATTGTGAAACCTCTGTGAAAAAATTGCTTATTGTCTTGTTCTTGTGCTGGAGGTAAACATTCTCAATGGGATATCTCAATGTATCAAAATAAGTGGTACTGTCAAGAATGAGTAATACAGTGAAATTCTGTCTGAAGACTGAGATATTTAAGAATGGAGATCTGGATGGAGGTGCCCTCCCTTTTATGGAAGATACACACACTGTGTGATAACATGTGAGAGCCCTTCTGAGCTGTGCACCGCAGTTGTGGAATGCTCCCCATCCTGGATTGCAGGCCCAAGGTTTTTTTTTTTTATTTATCACATGTATATGCCACCTTTCTCTCAAGATGGGATTCAAGGCAGCTTATAATACAGTAAGCCCTTGGTATCCACTGGATTTGGCTCCAGGACTCCTCATGGATACAAAAATCTGTGGATACTCAAGTCCCATTATATACAATGGTATAGTAAAATGGTGTCCCTTATATAAAATGGCAAAATCAAGGCTTGGTCTTTGGGATTTTTTTGTTTTTGAAATATTTTCAGGCTGTGAATGTTGGAATCCGTGGATACAGAGGGCAGACTGTAATTACAAAAAGATTAAGCTAAAACATTTGCTTGCTAAAGTTAAAAAATAATTAAATAACCATATAATTTTTAAAGCATGATTTAAAACAGTTACCAACATTTACATCATGATTACTAGTAAAAGATTAAAAAATGCAGCTTGCTATTTCACACTCACACTACTGCTGGGGGTAATGAAAAATTGGCTCTGACATTGACTTCATCCTTGACCCAAGTTAAAACCTGGCTTTTCTTTGAAAGGCTTTGGGGCATAATAACTTCATACAATGTGTATACATGCATGGTTTTATAATATTTGAATTGTAACTTTTTTTGAATGATTCAATTCTTTAATATGTTTTTCAAATGTTTCAATTGCATTTATTGTTTTAAACTTAAATGTTTTCAAACTGATTTTATTGAAAGCTGCCCAGAGATATTATGATATGGGGCAGGATAGACATATTTGGGAGGGAGGGAGGACTGGTTTTGTATGTGCCTCCCAGCACATACATTTAAGTATGTTGGGTTACTGGATTGTACTGTGCAATTATTGTGGTATGAGCTGTGCCAAATATGGTGCCCACCCATCATCCCTGACCATTTTTCATTCTGGGGGTATTGGAAAATGTGCTTTGAAATATGCACACAGCAAGGTCTGAGGCGCCTCACCTTGTCCAATCTATGCTGTCTTTTCACCCAAGCACTGATCACAAACTCCTGTTACAGAGGATTGGAGGCGGGGGTAGGGAGAACAACTCAAACAGCAAATCAAAGTCAGAAAGCCCTGTTCCTTCAGAAGGAAACAAGTTAGCATCTGAACATCTAAAGGCACTTCAGTTCCAGAGGTCTCAGTTTGAGCAGTGAGTAGCTATTGTTAACTTTGCTTACAAGGAACAGGGCATCATTGTTGCTGTAGCCTTAGCAAAGCAACATGATACTAAAAACTTCAGTAAAACTGAAACCCCCACTGTGGCAAATGCCCCCTGTGGGTTCTATATTGTGCAAACAGCTGATAGCAGAGGAGTTCACACAGTGGAAACTTTGACAGGAACAAGTGAGGAGAAAAGACAAGAAAACAGAGTACACAGCCTTTAAAAACAGAACAGAGTTTACCAAGGCTTCATCTGAAGCTTAAACACAAACCATATAGAGATGAATTCCAGTAACTTCAATAGGCCTTGATTCCTTGCCATGTATTACTGTGTAATATGGTCTGGCAAGCTGTATTTTTTTTGCAGAGACAAAGACTGCTGCCACACTGCAGAAATAACACAGTTTGACACTGCTTCAACTACCTTTGCTCCATCCTATGGGAATCCTAGGATTTGTAGTTTGTTGTGGCACCAGAGCTCTCAGACAGAGAATGCTAAATATCTCACAAAAATACAAATCCCAGAATTCCATAGCATTGAGCCATGGAAGTGTCAAACTGTATTATTTCTGCAGTGTGGCAGCACACCATCTCTGCAGGAATCACTGTTCTGGAATGACCTCCCTCCAGTCAGCCTCCATGGGGGTGAGAGCAGCCAATGGTATAATGGGTGGGTCCACTATACAATGGTATAGTGGCTGGTTCCATTCACTGTGGCACACCTTACTATGGTTAGGGCTCTGATATTTATACTCTATTCCATGCCTTGGAGAGGCGAGTTAGTAATAAAGACTGGATGGCTCTTCAACAGAATAGACAAAGGGAACAAAACTCAATTGATTGCTTTAATTGCAGAGAGATAGAACATTGATGGATTTGTGACAACCTCAAAGGGTTGGACAGGAGTGGGGCATGAGAAACGGTTTCCATAGGGTATGGAATGAGAAATGGACACTTAAATTACTTGATTGCATAATTGTTAGAAATGCCTAGGGCTGGAAGAAAATATTATCATATACTTCTTTAACGACTGCGTTGTTAACATAAATCCATTACTATGGGGGCTTTCTGCTTAATCCTAACTTTGGTTTTCCTACCATTATATTTCTAGACACGTCTCAGATCATTGTGACCTCCAACTAACCTGCAGTCTACTTAAACCAATGTGACCCCAACAAGTGTTCAATATGTTCAGTTATGGAATCTCATGGGGAGGGGGTAGTAGGGCATGCTAACACATACTACTCTTGTTGGGACTGATAATTAAATTTTAGCCAAAATGCTATATAAGTGCCAGTTCCACAATAACAAAGGTGACAACATTTGAGATTTGAGTTTGTGGAAACGATGCAGTTCAAATAATCTGGATTCTCCTGTTACTTTCATAGGAACATGGGTCTGGTGACAGAGATTTCAGAAGGAACACAAGTCGAAAGCAGGTTGTAATATTAAATTTCTCTTTTCACATTTCAAAGTGCAAGTAGGGAAACAAGGGGAAGTAGGAAATGATTGATAAATTCCATAATGTCAGAATAATGAGTTATGAGTGTGATACATCAAGTAAATCTCCAGATACCAGCTCACCTGTTCCATATAGATGAGAATCAATCATCCCAAAATCAGTTCCTCCCTGCTTCTCAACTGGTTTTGTTCTTCCACTGTATTTTCTTGCTTCTGTTTTTACCATGGGATCTTACCAGTGTAATGTGACTCCTTGCAAAGATCTTAAATAGAAATAAATAATGGGCCACAGCAGTATGAATGAACCAATACTAGTCCCAGCACTGATATGTAGTGTGATCCTATACATGTTGGCTCATAAGTAAGCTCTATTGGATCCATGTGTGGCTTACCTCCCAGAGGTCTTTTTCTATCACTGCTCCCAGACTATGGAATGCCCTGCTGGAGGAGATCCATCAAGCAACCAGCTTGGAGAATTTAAAAAATGCCATCAAAGCAGATCTCTTCCCGCAGGCCTTCCTTGAACAGAACAGACATTTTTAATGGATGCTTCTCCCTCTTTTTATGTTTTTATGTTTATGTTCTTATGTTTTGATGTTTTGATATTATAGTTTTAATGTCTTAGGGTTGTTATTTATGTCACTGGTGAATTTGCCAGTTATTTTAAATATATGTACTAGTATATGTAATTTTGAGGGGGGTGAATTGTTTTAAGTTTTTACTATTGTTATGGATTTGTTTGTTTTATATCCAATTGTTGTGAGCCGACTTGATTGCCTAATAGGCAAAAGGCAGGGTACAAAAATAAAGTTTATTACAGTATTATTATTACTGGCTGGACCCGGTGTACCATACGCCATTGAAAACTCTGCCCCCTGCCCCCCTCTGTTTGTTCTGCCCCCTGCCACCCCCTCCATTTGTTCTGCTGCTTGATACCCCCTCTGTTTCTTCTGCCCCTTGCCACCCCCCTCCATTTGTTCTGCCCCCTGCCACCCCCTCCGTTCCTTCTGCCCCTTGCCGCCCCCTCTGTTCCTTCTGCCCCTTGCCACCCCTTCCATTTGTTCTACCCCTTGCCGCTCTCCTCCATTTCTTCTGCCCCTTGCCGCCCCCTCCGTTTCTTCTGCCCCTTGCCACCCCCCTTAGTTTGTCTGCCTGCCCCCTGCCACCCGCTCCATATGTTCTGTCCCTTGCCACCCCCCCTCTGTTTGCTCTGCCCCTTTCCACCCCCTCCACTTGTTCTGCCCCCTGCCACTCCCCCTCCGTTGGTTCTGCCCCTTGCCACCCCCACATTTGTTATGTCCCTTGCCACCCCCCCCCGTTTGTTCTGCCCCCCTCTGCTCGTTCTTCCCCTTGGCCCCCACCTCCTGCACTCCAGCACACATCACATCCACCCCCATGTTACTCACTGTCCCTCTCCAGTGGCCATGTTTGGAATCTACATGGTCCTGCCCCAAGTGTACTGATTGGCTGCCCAACAGACCTGTGATTGGCTGGTCAGATTCCTAAGCAGCCAATCAGCACACTGGAAATGGCAACATACCCAAGAGAATTATATATATATATATATATATAGATTATTACCTCTTTACAGATTTGTGTTGCAGCCTCAGAAGCACAGAATCCAAGAAGGGTAAAAAAAAAAAAAAACACTGGGCTATTTGGGTCAAATTGTTTATTGCAGCATCTGACATGGATGATTGATTTTTTTTTTCATTCTGCTTTGTGATAGCCTTCAATATTTGTGCTACACTGACCCTTGTGTATAACAGAGTGGAGCTGATGCCAAAGTCTAGTAATGATGGACATTGAGATGGCCAAAGCACCCAGGATTAAAGGCGACTCACTATTTTTAACCAAGCAAGCTGAAAACCCCAGACATGCACTATATTCTTGTAGCTTTTTGACCACGTCTGGACATTCAAGGCTATCTTTGCTAGTGATGTGGTGATTCCAAAGTTAAACTATGACAACTCATATTTTTAACTTCTAACTAAGATGAGCAATGTAACCCCTAAAATACTTCTCCAATTTTTTGCAACCCTAGTCGAAGAAAAAAATCCTTTCTTTGGCCATTCTTAGATTTAGGGAAATCTCTCCATCCTGATTTTGTTGTTTCTCCCAATCACATCTGCATTTTCTGGTCTTGTTTCATATCAGGTGGCAAGACTTTTCCTTTACTCCCAACACTTACATTTGCACAATTTCTATATATTATTTCCTAATTTACACATTCATTTCTTTGTTATGCCTAATTTGCACAACCTTCTCCCTAAATGCTAAAACATGTTTCAGTATGCTTTTAACCGACATTAGAATTTCAAAATATGCACATTGTTTTCAGCACACTTTATTTCTTGCAGGCACCTTGTAAATCTTGCCCCTGTGCAAATGCTCAACATGAGGTGCACAATTTCTCATATGTGTCATGTGCAGTCTTCTTAAGATGCAGTAAGCATCAGCTTCAGTGTTAAACAGTAAGCTTTGTGTGGAGCTCCCTCACATCTCTCCAGAACTTCTCGTGTAGGGCAGCCACTTCTTTCTCACCCCTACCTATTCCACACACAGCTTTCTTGGAAGTGCTCACTTCCAGTTCACAGGTGTTCCCCAGGCCTATTCCACTGTTAAGTCAAACCAGGAGATAGCTCGGACTAGGTTTCTGCCGGTCTCACTGCCCTCTGCCTGAGCATCTGCAAGTGGTCCTGCTCTCCACTACAGCTTGGTAACTTCATCAAGAATACACCATTCTCCACACTTCTCAGCCATGGTGAACAGAACTCCTATGGTTGTTTAGGAGATTTGAAACAAACTGTCATGTGCAGTTTTCTTAAGACTCAGTAAGCAGCAGCTTTAGAGTTAAACAGTAAGCTTTATTGCTAATCCAGCTCAACCCCTGTTCAGCGCAGCCATGCAGGGGGGAGCTGCCTTTGCTGGATGAGAGGAGAGGGGAGACCCATTTAATAGGGCCAGGGCACATGCGCTGGCACTCGGGGAGCAAGGGGTGGGGTCAGAGGCTATATGGCAAACCTGTTGTGCCACTCATTCATTGGCTGTTTCAAATATCTACACTCCCCCTTGTCACCCAGTATCCCCCACTATTGTTATTCTGAGTTCCCAACCATTTCATCTCTGCAGAGCTCATAGTCTTTCCTGCTATACCTCTCACATGAACCTGTGATCATTACAAAAAATGTAAATCTCAAGCAGGCATGTAGCACACTGGGACAAAAAACAATCACTTTGTGCACTGGTCCTGATATCATGTCATAGGAGATGCAAAAAGTTTGTAGAGACTGGAAAGTCTAACAAAATTTCTACCTCCCTTTGCCTTTTACTTTGTCCCTGCCTGTTACTTGGAATATCTACCAATACAGATCAGAAACTAGCAAATGTTGTATTTGTAACCACATTTGTTTATTTTTTTTAAAAAAAAAAATTCTTGTAAGTATTCAGTATTTGTAACTACATTTGTTTTTTTATTTTTTGTTTTGTTTTGTTTTAAACTCTTGTAATTATTTCGCCAGAGCATGTTGTTACAATGTAACACTTAACTCCAAAGAAAGGCAAACACACAAGATGGGTACAGTGATGAGACATTAATAGTGCTGTTCATAGCATGATTTATATATTTTCACTTTCCCCAGTGTTTTATTACCATCCATAAATTTGGAGCATTATAGCAAACTGATTGAATGTGTCACATTACCAAGAGAACATAGATCTCTTCCTGTCTCTGCAACCCAGTGGGACAACATAAAAGTGACAGTAAGTGCATCAGGAAAGGTCTCATCAGGAAAGAAAATTATTTTTCCCTATGCTTTTTGCTTTATTTCAGAGGGTGGAGAGGAGAGAAGAGAACAGAATGTACTAACTTAGAATCATACTGAAACAAATAGTGGAAATGGGCCTATTTATACAGTGTACGAGCTGGTTCATTCCTGGAATAAATTTCTCTAGCATATTCCAAGGTTCTTTGTTACTCATAGATGAATGCTCGAACTGTGTTTTATATTAAAGAAGTACATGCAAATGGGTACCGGGGGGCAGGGTATCACACAAAATGAGCACATTGTCTTCCCAATAAGAATTCTGTCTCCAACTGAAATTTTCCTACAGTCTCTAATCTTCTAGCATTGCAATAGCTCAAAAATTCAGTTTAGCATTTAGAAAATTGGGAGTGAAGGCAAATTTCATTAGAGAGATAGAATGTTTATTTGGGTGGGTTAATGATTTCATTTTGCTCCTCCCATAGGTATACCCCCGAGGATAGGTCAACCCCCAGATCCACAGATTTGGTATCCACAGTTTCACTTATCCACATGTGAAAATGCATGTTCTCTCTAGGCATTTTTCAGTCCTCCAATGCAATTCTATGGTCAACCTCCAGTGTTCCTGTGATTGAAAATAATAGAGTTCCCTATTATCCACAGTTTCAGGTATGGACAGGGGGACTTGGAACATATCCCCTATGGATATAGGGGTTGACTTTTATATGCCAGCCTAGATGAAATTATTCAAATTGTTTCTAGTCTAGCAATGGCTCATAATAATAATAAAATAATAAACTTTATTTTTGTACCCTGCCTTTTGCCTATTAGGCAATCAAGCAGCTCACAACAATTGGATATAAAACAAATAAATCCATAACAATAGTAATAACTTAAAACAATTTACACCCCCCCTTAAAATTACATATAATAGTACATATATTTAAAATAACTGGCAAATTCATCAGTGACATAAAATAATTACCCTAAGACTTTAAAACTCTAATATCAAAACATCAAAACATAAGAACATAAACATAAAAACATAAAAAGAGGGAGAAGCATCCATTAAAAATGGTCTGTTCTATTCAAGGAAGGCCTGCCAGAAGAGATCCGTTTGGAGGGCTTTTTTTTGGAATTCTCCAAGCTGGTTGCTTGATGGATCTCCTCCGGCAGGTTCCATTCCAACTATTCCATAGTCTGGGAGCAATGATAGAAAAAGATCTCTGGGAGGTTGTTATTAACCTAGATCTCACTGGTTGCAATAAACCCCTCCCAGAAGATCTAAGGGTGTGGGCCAGATTATATGGGAGGAGGCGATCCCTTATGTAGGTTGAACCTAGGCTGTGTAAGGCTTTATAGGTCATTACCAACAGCTTATACTGTGCTCGGAAACTGATAGACAGCCAGTGAAGGGATTTCAAGATTGGAGTGATATTCTTCCTTCTCAATTTCCAGGTGACTAACCTGGCTGCCACATTTTGTACCAGTTGAAGTTTCCGAACTAGGTATAAGGATAGCCCCACGTAGAGAGCATTGCAGAAATGGAGTTGTGAGGTTACCAGTGCATGCACTACAGTTTCTAGGTCCTTTGTCTCAAGGGTAAGGGCATATCTGCCAAAGCTGATAACAGGCGCTTTTGACTGTCGCATTCATCTGAGCAGTCATGTGAAGCAACGAGTCTAGGAGCACCCCCAAACAGCAAGCACAGTCCTTAGCAGAGAGTGTGACCCCGCCCAAGACTGGAGGTTGCAATGCAATACCAGGTTTAGGGGCACCCACTGTAAGTATCTCCATTTTCTCTGGATTCTGTTTAAGTCGATTTTTCCTCATTCAGTCCATTACCGCTACAAGACAGTGACTGAGGGGAGAAATACCATCTGTCGTCATGGCTGATGACCAAGATATGGAGAAATATATTTGGGTGTCATCAGCATACTGATAACACCCTGCCCCATGTCTCCAGATGATTTCTCCCAGAGGCTTCATATAGATATTAAAAAGCATCAGGGACACGATGGTGCCCTGAGGGACATCACAATTAAGCTCTATTTTTGATGAGCAACTGTCCCCAAGCATCACCCTCTGGAATCTACCTGAGAGAAAGGAATGGAACCATTGAAGTGCAGTGCCTCCAATCCCCAACTCTCCCAGGCATTCCAAGAGGATGCCGTGATCTATTGTATCAAAAGCCACTGAGAGATCCAAAAGCACCAACTGGGTCACACTTCCCCTGTCGATGTTTTGGTGAAGGTCATATACCAGAGCAACCATGGCAATCTCCACCCCAAATCCCAGTCTGAAGCCAGTTTGAAATGGATCTAGAAAATCAGTTTCATCCAAGATTACTTGGAGTTGAGAAGCAACGGCCCACTCGATCACCTTGCTCAAAAATGGAAGATGGGAAACCAGTCTATAATTTTTCAAGTCCAGGGGGTCCAGGGAAGGTTTCTTTAGAAGTGGTCTCACAACTGCTTCCTTTAAACAAGATGGCATAACTCCCTCCCTAAGGGACACATTTATGGTCTCCTTAAGAAAGGCCATCAATGCATCACCCCTCTGGATGACCAGCCATGATGAGCAAGGGTTGAGAGGGCACGTCATCTTCCTCACTTTTCCAAGGATCTTGTCCACGTCATTGGTACTCATTGGCTCAAAATGATCCAGTCTAATCTCAGAAACAGGTTTACTGGACACCTCATCAGTTGACTCTACTAAAAACCCAGCGTCTAAGTCGGCTCTTACCTGAGAGATTTTATCTGCAAAGTAGTTATTAAACACATCACAGCCAGCTGCTGTTGGGTTAAATAGAGGGTTCTGTACAGGTGGAGCCTGTACGAGCTCCCTTACTACCCCAAACAGCTCTGCTGAATGGGACTCTGCAGACGCAATACATGCAAAGCAGAAAGATGTCTGCGCTGCATGTATTGCCTCTCGATAAGAATAAAGAAAATTCTTATGATAAGTCTTGTCAGATAAGAGTTGAGTTTTCTGCCAGGTGCACTCATATACTCCAGATATTGCAGTTTATTAAGTGGTGGGTATTTAGGATGCATTTTGCTACTAGTGGGTAATTGCCAGAAAAGATTAGTGCCAATTATTCCCTATAGAAAGTTATGAAATGATTGGTTATAAGCGTTCAGATATAGATATGATTTCTGGAACTATGCCTTTCAGGTTTAGGTGGATATAGGGAGAAATAAGTTGGGTTCAGCCCACATCCCATTTGATTTTCAGAGCTTTCCAGAAACAAGGTTCATGCTTTTCCACATGACTTGTTTAAAACAAGATTGATGCTTCCCATGTAACTTGTTTTTAAAGGAAGTTGTTGTTTTTGCAGCTTGTATGGCAGAAATTTTTAATGCTCAGCACCACTTACCCGATGATGATATTCATTGCTCATGCCCAGCTAATTATGCTCATTAGCTATGCTATCTGGGGGGATTCTCTAAGGTATAGTTGGGGGGAAGAACTATTCTAGGCACTGATCATATGTGTGCTGTTGGCCACCACAATCTGGTCTTGTTGTCATAACAAATTTAAATTAATGGCTAATTTTGTTCGATGCTGAAATGATGACCAAGAACTAAGAACAAGGTGCAGTCTTAATGAACTTATTTACTAGCCTAATACAATATCCATCATGGAAAATGTCACAAAGAGAAGAGGGGCAGGATAAAAAGCTGGCTATAATCTTTGCCTTGTAGCTAATATTGAATGCCTGTATGTGAGTGTGTGCTGAAAATATTTTTCCTTATTCATTATAAAGATAAATGTGAATCTCCCTGTGATGAGGGCCATAGACAGCAGCTAAAGCAACTAAAACTGGCTCCAGTAGTCAGGATGACCAAATGTATTTGGGATCAGAGGATAAAATAGAAGGTGGGGTTGAAGAAACAAACCAGGGCTAAAGAGTATGACCTGAACACAAAACACATCAAAGCTCAGATCAGATAATGGTGAGGTATATCCAAAAGTTTTCTTTTTATCATCCTTCCTGCCCAGGGGAATCAGGATGGAGTCAATCCAAGTATGGAAGGTTCTTTACTCAGAAGCTGTTATCTGCAGTGCAAGGACTAGTCATGCATGTCATTGGAGTACAGTCCTTAACTGAGGATTAGAGATGGAAAGAATTTTTGAAAATCTTCAAAAACTGGTTAAATGGTTAATCTTTTTGAGTGTTGAGAAAATCTGATGAGAAGAATCATGGACTGACAAGAATCTTCGCAATTCAGAACTTATTCTGCACAAAATTCACACATGGTTGTTTTGCACAAAAAATATCAATGTTTGTGTGCAGGAAACAACATGTTTTGCCTGGAAAATAATATTTCAATGTAGAAATATCAATTCATACACAGAAGTCCTGCAATATTAATTCCTGCACCGAAAAAAAACCCCTGTAATTAGATATTTGTTCTGTATAAAACTCATGCATGGTGGGTTTATGTAGAAAGAATCAATATTTCTGCATTGAAATATCTTCCATACAGTGAATGCTGCTTCCTGCATAGAAAGTGCTGTTTCCTGTGCAAAACAACCAGATGCAAATTTTGCACAGAATAAATCCAAAATTACAAATAGCCTTTGAAAACTGTGTGGTTTTCAAAGACTTTCTCACAGCAACAAGAAAATTGCTGAAATTGTTCATTGCTACCTTTGAGAAGAAACTTGGTAATGAATTACATCCCTACCAAAGATGGGGAAAGTGTGCCCTGTGCAATGTGAGCATTCCCTAAGATTCTTTTTGAGGCCTCCAAGTATAATCAAGTGCAATTGTGCCATGTGTTCTACCCCCATAGTTCTAGGCCTGGAACTCTCATGATATCAAAACAGGTAGATAATTCTAGTTTATTCCCTGGTTTTAACTTCTTCCTAATGTTTTAAAAGTCTTTCCCTAGGGGAACAAAACCATGGCAACATTGTCCGCCATAACCTTTAGACAGTTCAGGGGACATTTGGAGCTAAAAATAAAAGAGGGGATGGGGGAGGGATCTGGGTTTGGAGGTATAATGGGATGTGTGTGGACCTTTGAGTCCTCAAGATGGGTATGCACAGCCTGTGGACTGTGGATAGTTGTCCAGCCATGCCTTAACCTTTCACTATGCGGGCATAGTCATATGCTTTACCACATGAGGCTGTGGGCAGACATTCCTGATTGTTCCCATAACAACATTCCAAAATTTGCCAGAAGTTCTCCACTTGGAATCTTAATCTTTCCTGCTAAAAATCTGTTTTCCCACATTATAACATGGTCCCTATATTCAGGGGCCACAGCTCCTCTTTGGGTGTCTACCATCTACTGTTACTGGCAGCTTCCATGTCATGGGATGATAAATCTGCTTTGGGAGTTAGTTCAGACTTCAAAGAAGCTATCCAAGGTGTGGAACGCCCCCTCCCCACAATCAATTTCAGCCCCTTGGAGAGCTACTTTACAGTTCAGGTTGAAATCTAGAGCAAATGCATTGCTTTGCTGACATGGGAACCACCTCCCACCACTGGCTACTGTCCACATAACAGTGTTTCCACAGATGAGGTGACTGATTCTCAAGGAAGCCCAATTTGTGGTTAGAACTTTCTGAGAATTTACACTATGAGGCTCTGAGCTAGCACACCTGCTTCATGTATTATGAACACTGTAGGAGGTGCTCTCAAGCCCCATGTGAAGAGAACAGCCCAGCAAGTGTATCAATTTGACGTAAACCTCTATAATCAAATCAAAGTCCAGATCTCTACTTCATGGAAACAATCTTTTCAAAGTGGATAATGTCTGTATTTCATCCACACTTGCACTTACACTTTTCCCCTCAGCTTCCCCTCATCTTTATTTAAGCAGTTTAACTAGCTCCACTCCCAGGAGTTTTAGCATTTCCAATACAAGGGATAAGCTCACCCTGTCAGATTTTTTTAAAAGAAACCCAATACACACACAATGCTTTCTTGCCTTTTGAATTATTAATTTTGTTTACCAAAGGCAACATATTAGATACACAGCAGAATCCAGACTTGAAAGGATAATGTAATAAAACGAGATAAATGAAAACCAAACATTTTGGGAGGAAAGAAATGTATTTAAGTAGGTACTTTGAGTGTATGTATTATTGATTTAATGTGGTAAAAGTGAATATTTCTCTTTCAGTGAGACTTACTGCTAGGTAAGTATGTATGACAGGGCTGTAGTCACAGCACTATGGCAAGGGCATGCTACATGAATCATATTCCACCATTAATGGAGATGAGGTGAGCAAATAGTTTAGCTACTCCTCAGAAAACAATTCAGTGGATCACACTGAAATTTGCCGTCTAGCAGAAAGCAATTTGAAGACAGTCTCTTGATATCTTTGATATAGAATAGTTCTCAGATGGTTAGTTTGATAACTGCTGTCTGTCCTTCCATTTTTTCAAACACTTTGCTGACATGAGATGTTGCCACCTAATTGCTCCGCAGGATCTTTTGGAAGTGTTGTATTAGCTCAGAGAGAGAGAGAGAAAAAGTCTAGAAACTGTAGACTTTATTCAAAACGTGTGGGTTAGATGTCTTTCAGCTATAGATGTCATGCAGTCTATCTCATGTGGGCTTAACCATGAGGAGAGGACTAGGAGAAAAGCTACAGAGGATGGTGGTGAATGTGGCTGGTTATCAGTGGCAGAGGGCAGGGGGAGGAGAGATGTGCAGAGTAGACCCAATTTACTCTAGCTCAGAAAATTTCACACACACAAAAAAATGGAACTACCTCCCCATTCCCCAAAGAGAAGGAAATGTATCTCTAAAATAAAACAAATAGTACACCTATGTGGTTTAAGTCATGTAAGATGCTGGAATCCTATATCAACATTTACTTAAGATAACTTTATATATACTTAGATAAGTAGCAAAGGCACTAAGAAACCCTGTTAATGAATTGTGAAGATGAGTATTGGGACACTGGCAAGAGTACCCAATGTGCATTGGGACCAATTGTTGTTGTTTATTTATATAGTGGCATCTATGTACATGGTGCTTTACATTAACACAAACTTTACATTAAAACAAGGGGGGAGAACAAAACAAAACAAAACCACTGGGTCCTACCAAAGGCACACAATCTAAAATAAGTGTACAGTTGTCCCTTCATATTTGTTGGGGTTTGGTTGCAGGACCCCCCGTGGATACCAAAATCTGTGAATACTCACGTCCCATTATATGCAATGGCACAGCAAAATGGTGTCCCTGATATAAGAAGGCAAAATCAAGGTTTGCTTTTTGGATTATTATTTTTTAAGAATATTTTCAAGCCATGAATACTTACATCCATGGATATGCAGGGACAACTGTATACATAAGCACACACGGGGGAAGGAAGGAATAATAAACAAGACTATAGAATACAATTGCAAAACAAATTATCCAGATAAATACCAAGAGAAACCCTAACAACAATAATATCGCATGAAACAGCAAGAAAATATAAAAATAAAGCAAACTAACCAATACATATGATCAAAATATACAAGATTACAAACAGGATCAAACTAAAATTCCAAAAACTTTGGAAAACAGAAAAGGTTTCAATTGAGATTTAAGAACACCAAGAGAAGCAGCAGATTGCAAATTTTTTGGGCGAGAATTCCAAGAATATGGGGCAGTGAGTAAGGATGAAGCCGAGCCAGTGGGGGGAAAAAAATACCATTAGTTGGGTAAGAAGCCCAGAGTTTCCAGAAGGCAGACAAAAAGGAATGAGGGCTTTAAGATAGTGGGGAACTAGGTTGTGTAGACCAATGTGCTTTGATGTGTGATGCTCATCAGGCACTTCACTGGCTCTGTTATATAGTAATGTAATGGTAGTCCAGTACTTATATGGACATTACAAAACTGCTGAATTTTAATTCCTGCATACATACATCTACTTATGGAGGCACAACTCCATCCTGGTCAGAACATGTTTTTTATCCAATGTTGCCTATGTGTTTCTTATTTCTGGACTCAGCCTTGAACCTGGAGGCCCAGATTTCTGTAATGGTTGGGAGTGTTTTTGTACAATTGAAACTAGTGTACCAATTCCACCATTCCTGGAGGCTCCTGATCTGACTACAGAGTTATATGTCTTAGTAACATTCCACTTTGATTACTCCAACTGGAGTAGGAATTGCATGATCCTTGTAGATCAACCCCAAGTAACACTCCAGCTGCAGCTCTTTATGCCAGATTTCTGAACACTCTTCTAGAGCGCATTAGTCTGATATAAAGAGCTGCAGCTGGAGTGTTACTTGGGGTTGATCTACAAGGATCATCCAATCCCTCTGCTCCAACAGCTTCAGTACTTGTCAGTCTCTTTCCAAATGGCTAATTATGACCTATTAAGTGCTGCTCTGAAATAGCAGTTCCCTGGCTGCTTCAGGTGTGCTGTATGATTGCAGCTGGCTGCATCTGATAGCTTGGCTCTGGTTCTTCAAAGACTCCCAAAGCCAGGGCCTGAGTATGCAGAAAGGCTGTGCTGATTGCTGCAGCCAGGGGCCTAGTCCTGCAAGGAGAGGCAAGACCCTGACACCTAAGCATCCAATCAGCACACTGAAAATGGCAACATACCCAAGAGCATTATGTATATAGATAGATGGGCCCTATCAAAACCAAGGTCATTTTTGAGTCCCTAGGTTTCCTCCAGAACCCATTCTTGATATTTATGTATTTTTCTCAAAATAGTTCCCATGCCTCCTATAGTATATATAAGGAAATTTCATCACAACCCCTCCCGGACCATTTTTCTCCCTAAAACAGGAAGTGGACTAGAAGTTGAATTCCTTTTTTTTTTTTTTTTTAAGTCCTAATATAAAATGACCCATGAAAGATATTGCAAAATTAGCTCCTACATGCCATAGAAGGTATGAGGGAACATTCTTCAGGTCGGGGGGAAGGTCTAAGTTTCATATTGAAACATATATGTAATCTAGGTATTGGCTTTACATTTACAGTGGGCCCTTAATATCCACTGGGGTTTGGTTCCAGGATCCCCTGTGGATATCAAAATCCATGGATGGTCAAATTCCATTATAAACAATGGCATAGCAAAATGGTGTCCTTATATAAAATGGCAAACAGCAAGGTTTTTTTTGGGGGGGGGGAATTGGGGAATATTTTCAAACCATGGCTGGTGGATACAGAATCTGTGGTTATGGAGGGTCAACTGTATATTTGTAGTACAGGGTATAATTGCAATGGTTATGCAGTTCATATTCATTCTATTTTATTAAGAGATAATTTAACATGTCATTAACAGCCAAAATAGGTTGCTGCAACATGCTAATGACACAAGTTATTAAGATTTGTAAATGATGTAATTACCTACCTCTATGTTATGGAGTGAGACCTATTGAATTAGGGTTCTATGAATTCTTTTTTATACATGTCAGACTGCTCAAAAATAAACTAAGTTATCTGAAAGCAAAACAAAATAAAACGAAAAATATCAGTCAATCTCAAGTTAATAGCAAAAACCCATCTTCTCCTTGCCAGTCCACCTCAGCACTTTCAACATTTTCTGCTTTGTCACAAAGAGCAGAAGGCTTGCTGTCTCTTCCCTGTTTCCTTCTGAGCTCAGGTAATCTCCAATGCTAGTGGACATAGACCTGGGGAAGTTACTATTTTGGAATACATCTCCCCAAATCCCAGTAGCAATGCTCACTGAGGGACTCTGGGAGGGACTGTAGGTTTTTAGGAGGAAGCTGGAGAGGATTGGAAATGACTGGTATCTTGTGGGCAACTTATTTGTGGTACAGAGGGGAGACAGTGTGGATTGAACTTTGCTACTGTCAATGTGCCTTCAAGTTGACTTCAACATATACAGAGACCTATCCTAGAGTTTAGTTGGCAAGATTTATTTAGAGGAGGTTTGCCACTGCACTCTTCTAAGGCTGACAAAGTAGATCTCATCCAAACTCACCCAGTGGGTTTCCATGGTTGATCAGAGACCCAACCGCTGGTCTCTCAGAACCCTAGTCCAACGCTCAAACCACTATCACACAACAACATCTAATTGTAAAAAACAGAAGGCATTTGTTAAATGGCAGGAATGTAATCTCTTATTTCATCCTCACATGTGATAGCACCCTAGTCCAATAGTTTTCTGACCACTGGGTATGATGATGAGAATTTTAAAATACATTTCAATGGGGTTCTACATAAATTCATTAGTGAAAAAAGCTTGTTTTTCTATAAAAACTTTGGGTTTTACCTGAAAACATTATTGCCCAGAAAACAGTGTACAGGTCAACCCCTGCCTAAGCGGCATCAGTACCTGTGGTTTCAATTTCCTGCAGTTGAAGATCCCCGCTCCTCATCTGCTCTCCATGTGAGAGTGAGCCACCAGGTGACCCATGCCCTCATGTGTTGTGGAGAAGCCATGCTGACAGGGGCCAAGAGGAATGCAGCAGCAAGGGAAGAATAAGAGGCCAGCCAGGGAGGAGCCTGGCCATACCTCTCTTGGGAAGACAAAACAGTCCCCCCCCCCCTTCATCCACATGGAAAGGCATGGTAAGGCTGGCTGCAGCTCTCTGAGCAGATGGAAGAGCTCACCCCTTCCTCCACCTGGAGAGGCACAGTATGACTGGCTCCACCTCTCTGGGCAGACAGAAGAGTTCTCGTCCCCTTTCCTCCCAAAAAAGGGAACCCTGGTGGTGCAGTGGTTAAATACTAGTACTGCAGCCATAATGTTGCAAGTTTGATCCCAAGGGCTCCAAGGTTCACTCAGCCTTCCATCCTTTCGTAGGTCAGTAAAATGAATATCTGGTTTGTGGGAGCAATTAGCTAACACACATTGGAAACTGCTTGGAGAGTACCTAGTATGCTATGAAAGTGGTGAAGATGTGTAGGTGAAATTGCTTAACAACTTGTAAGCCATTCTGAGAGCCTTTATGGCTGAAGAGTGGGGTATGAATACCTAAAATAAAAATAAAGTTCCCCAGATCATTGTCCTCTTCTTCCCAAAAGTTCATCCCACTGAAAATGTTCAGTCCTCATTAGGCTGCTTTTGGGTTCCCTAATCTTTTAGGCATTTTCCAAAGATTTTCTCTAGTCTTACAAATCTTAACATTCACCCTAGTCTTTGTTGCTTCCTATTTTGGATACATAACCAACAACACTTTTTTTTAACCAAAACCAGAATTAGTATATAGGATAGGTGACTCATGATCCAATACAGTGGGCTGTTTGTTATCCGCTAGAGTTTGATTCCAGGACCCCTGTGAAAAACAAAAATCTATGTATGCTTAAGTCTCATTATATACAATGGTGTACTAAAATTGTGTCCCTTATATAAAACAGCAAACTCAAGGTTTGATTTTTGGATTGGGGGGGGGTATTTTCAAGCCATGGATGGTTGAATCCATGGATGCAGAATCTATGGATATGGAGGGCTGGCTGTATTTGGTATTCGTATAACATCAAGAAACTTCCCATTCACCAATAACAGCTTAAGATTATTCTTTGAGAATTGGGCTGAAGCCATGAAGAAATACTGCAAGTACTGAGTTCTGCTCATTTGTCTTGCCATTTAATATTGCTTTCTAATGAACAGAACAATGCAGGTTTTGAGAAAACCATTGCTAAATATCCATGTATGACATACAGATAAATAGTTCATTTCCATTCTGTCTGCCTGCAGATTTAGAGGTCTAGAAATAAGTTAGTTCTTTCTGTGCCTTTTCTTCAGTATCATAGACCACCAAATTAGCCATCATTTTGAGAGTGTAGTATATGGATGCAGAGAGTGGATTTGTATTTGAAAAGGTCCCTGGGGATGCATTGTGCTTTGTGCAAAAAGGCACTCCTTTTACACACATTCCAATCTCCTTGCTTTAGGGTGGTTGGTCTAATAAAGTCAGGAGTAAACATTTTGAAATGTTTCCTGCTGCAATCATTATAAATGTGATGCTGGAAGACTGAAATCTGGAACATTGAAACTTTACTTAACTAAGTACAACTCTTATTAGTGATCTGAAAATGGCTACTGCCCTGGATTTCAGTTCTCTGTTGGTGTTCACCAGAACTGCTCCCTCCTACATACCAAAGTATGGGATAATGACATCCTCAATAGCTTCTCAGAAGTCTCTCTTATTTTCTTCCTTGGGACTAATCCTCTGTATCTGGAACAATTTACATCTTCATTTTCAATTGTTTTAACCATTGTTAGCTCAATACTTTTAGTGTGTTGCTGAGCTATCTACTTATAGACCGCCATGATTATTAGTTGTAACCAAGTATTAAGGTCAGCTTCAAAATTCTCCACTCTGACAGACAGCACATGACTCCTATTATTTTCATAAATTTGTTTCTTAGATGTGACACTGGATACTTGACTGTTCAGTGTTTATAACTGCCCAATGATTTCTTTTCTTTCATATAACTCAGTTTTCAAAGGTTCTTTCTGAACAGTTGATTGTGGCTATCACGAACCTATATGTGTGGCATTTGATCCAACTCCTGGATTCAGCTTGGAACTGAATCTTTTTCATCCAACCAGGAACAGAAAAGCTCCTTTTTCTGTGTGCATGTATTTTCCTGACTGGAACAGGTTGATCATGTCTCTATTACTGGTCTCTACAAAACAGGGGAGCAGGGAGATAGCAAGAGAGTTGCTACTGCAAGAACCAAAGTTAAGCCCATTCAGCTCTCATCCATTTCAATGGTGAATATTGAAACTATTCTTTAATTCTCTTAGTGAAATCTAGTAGTTGGATCCAGGCTTAGTCACAATTAACAAAACCACTGGAATTAATAGGACTTAAGTTAATCATGAATATTTTAAGTTCTAGTAATTTTAATTGGTCTACTCTTATGGTGAATCTCATTGGTTATCTAAATTGTGAAACTATAGTTATCTAAATGGTGAAACTAACCTCCATGGCATTTGCTGGGACTATGACTTGTCTAAATGGGATCCCATATCAATCTACTGTATTCGAAAGGAGGGGGACCCAAAATGGCAAAAACACCTCAGGAAAAGCCTTCACAGCTTTTCAGGTCGTTTTTTTAAAAAAACACCAAGGGGAGGTCACTTCCCTGGTCATTGGGACAAGTGTTCCACTTTGAATTGCTTTCCTGTATGAGTGGAAGTGCAAAGCTGATTGGCCAAGTGAGCACAGGGGGCAGGGGCTTGCTAAAAATGCAAGCAGCTGCTGTCACCATGTTGGATTTTTGCCTTAGCGAGTGATCGCTAAGGTGATAAAATGGAGTGCTGGGTTTTTGTTTTGTTTTGCTTTTTGCTTTTTGCTTTCCTGTTAAATAAAAAAAAATTGCTGTAGTGCACCTTACACATTGTTTTTTTTTAAAAAAAAAGTTTGGTGGTTACAAATTAATGTAAATACAAATGCGCGTAAATCATTCGTGGTCGCCAACTTGCATGTGAAGCTTATGGGAGCAAAAACACTGTTAAGACAAGTTGCTGCTCCTGCTGCAACAGCAACAAAATGCCATTATTGTGACGCACTCTGGATTTATTCCCCTTGTATAGACCCATTGGTTTAATAGAAGAATGGGGGACCTTCAGCCCTTGAAATTTTTCTGAACTTCTGCTTCCATCATGTTTCACCACTGGCCAGTTTAAAAGGACTGATGGGTATCATCAAAATTTTCAGCATCTCACCCAGGGCTCTGATTAAGCACTGTAATAAGTAGTCAAGTTGCTAACTGATACAAAATCTGAATGGATGGATCCATTGTATGTTGATTGTGCCTCTCTCTCTCTCTCTCTCTCTCTCTCTCTCTAATATATATGGGGCTGCTGGGAACTGGAGTTCAAGAACATCCAGAGGGTTAGATTTTCTCCAATCTTGGTCTAAAAAGTGTTTTAAGCTTGGCTAGAACTAGCCCAGTGACCTAGAGAAAGGAACAAGACTCCATATATTATACAACAGAAGATGAGATGATAACGTTGGAGATGAAATGCATATTTCAGGTAAGAATCTGAGTGATTCATATTTCATAGTACTAAAAAGAATATCAGAGAAATCCAATATACTTTCCATATGCCAAACAGGAATTTTTATTGCATTTCAACAGCTAAGGAAAGGAAATAATGTCTAGTCTGCTATGAAGGAGAGGAAGATACATGCTTTATTATGTCTCTTAAATGTGGGGAGCTTTAATACTATTGCTACAGGTGAAAGAAGAAGTGTTATTAACCAGTTACAGAAAATATATTCTGTAATGACTAGCATTTTAATGGATAGAATGGATTTGTTTTTTCTATCAGGGTAAGATTTCCAGCTTCTCAATGCAGCTAGACAGAATGTAGCAGGATTATTTCTAATAAGAAATGTGTATATAGCTATTAGAAATGTAAGATAAGAGGGTGAGGGTAGTGTGGATTTTAACCCATATTACTTACTTCTGTTTTTTTTAGATCCTTTAAAATATTTTAACATAATTTTCTTATTAGCATTTTCTGAGAATGGAATTTGTTATCAGGGTCCAGCCAGCCTAGATTAGGATTAGGATGTAGTTCCTGACACCCAAAGACAAACATACACTGGCAGGGATGGTCTAAGATACTTTGCTGCTCAGAATCAGTTTTATAGTGGTACATTAAGTGTAAGTGTTCATCATGACAGTCCCCATAGCAATGCCTTCAAGAAGAGTCTAAAAATACAGGCAGCTCTGTTGACTCATATTCTAGCAGGTTTCATCTTGCACCATGAACTGGTCTTTTGTAAAGCTAACAGGACTTAATTACCATGAAGCAAGGGGATTTTGTAGCACCTTTGAGACTAAGGACTTTTTGAAATGGGAAGAAAAAACCCTGAGGAGATTGGGAGAAGAATGGCACTGTTCCGCTTACAGCACCCCATTTCAGATGGCACCATCCTCCTCTCGACCTTCTCCCGTGCTTCCTCCATGCTGCAGGTGCCACTTTTTAATTGATGGGTTTTTTCCATCAATAAAAATGGCACATTTCTCATGCCCGCAGCAATAGAAAAGGTTTTACCCTCTTTATAGTCTTTCACATAAAGGAGGAATAATGGACTCTGCTATGTTTTTATGGATTTTCTGAAATCCAAAAGAAATTCTGGAATCAAACAGAGAAATGGGTATATGGTGTCAAAACTAAACTAAATTATCCTACTGGCTTAATTCTCTATCTGCCTGGTATGAAATATTCTTAAAATACTTGTCACAGCCTTTTAATACAGCTTGATTAATAATTGGCTTTTGTAGAAACCTCCCAGGGGCTCTGCTTCTTTCCTTCTATTTTCTCTAACTTTGTACTGATTTACCCATGTTGAAGGAATCTTGTTTCGAGGATGACCTAGCCAAATACTCAAGAGAACCAGACTGTTTCCAAGGTCTACAAGGCTTCAATATGTAATGAGAATCACACTGGATGAGTCAAACATTGCATTCACATAATGGTCAATTAGGTGCCTCTAGGAATTGCACCAGGGAGAGAGACATGAGTGCATTTACATCCTCCATCTCAGGTTGCCATCTTACCCAGAGAAAAACATACCCTATAATATTTATGTATTTCTGTCATTTGGTTCTATCACTCTTATTGGATACATAATACCAATGCTTAGGTAAAAGGTATAACATTCTGGAATACACACTCTGGACCCTTTAACACTGCACAATCACAGAGTTATGATTGCACTTTAATGGCCATATCTACATTGAAGGGAATGCTGGGGTTTGTAGTTTGAGGAGGTACTAGAGGTCCTTGGCTGAGAATTCTAAACATCTCTTACTAGACTACAAATCCCAGGATTCCATAGGATCGACCTATGGCAGCTAAATTGCCATTGCTCCATCCTATATTGCCAAAGCACTATAATTGTGTAATGTGCAAGGGCCCTTGTAATTTGAAGTTTGTGGCTTTGGGGCATATGTGAAACTAGCTAGCAAAGCCAAGAACATTTTATGGCAAAAACTTACCTCTTTGCTGGTGAAAAATCTGAAGGTGTGCGTGAGGGAGTATGTCTATTTGAGCCCTGGTGGTGCAGTGGTTAAATGCCAGTACTGCAAGCCACCACGTTGCAAGTTCGATTCCAGCGGGCTCCAAGGTTCACTCAGCCTTCCATCCTTTCATAGGTCGGTAAAATGAGTACCCAGCTTGTGGGGGCAATTAGCTAACACACATTGGAAACTGCTTAATGCAGTGTAGATGTGTAAATTGCCATTGCTTAAAACAATTTGTAAGCCACTCTGATAGCCTTGTGGCTGAGGAGCGGGGTATGTATAAATAAATAAATAAATAATAAAAAAATAATAATGAATTAGGGCAGTGGCTTCGTGGATGTTATCAGACTAACCCCCATTAAAATTCTTTTGCCAGCATATTTTCTGGCATTTTACATTGGTAAAAGAACCCCACAACAGACCTACGTTGAGCAGCATTAAAGAGGCAGCCCCAGCATAAATGGAGCACAAATGGAGCCCCGTTTTACTTCCGGGTTCAAGATCTTGGTGATTGTCATGAGAAGATGCAAACTAGGTAAATATGAAAAATAAACAAAAATACAGACAAAAAACAAACACACAAGCACAGACACAAACTTTAAAATGAAAAAGTGGACTGGGGAGGTTCATAAAAGGAGCATACAGTACCTGGTTTTAGTGATCTCACCCAGAAGTGTTCTGCCCATTGACGCTTCCCCAATTCAAGTGAGCACAATGGCATGAGTTTTCAAAACTCTGCAACAAAGCACCACGGGAGAACTATTGATAGTTTGGCCCATCAATAAAAAGGAACGGCTTTTGGACAATACAAAATTGTGAAAAGATGACATTGCATACCTTAATTTCAGTTAGACCTTTGACAAGGTTCCCCATGACGTTCTTGCAAAGAAGCTTGTAAAATGTGGGCTAGACAAGTAAACTGTTCAATGGATTTGTAATTGGTTGACCGGCTGAACCCAAAGGATGCTCAGCAGTGGCTCCTCTTCGTCTTGGAAAGATGTGACCAGTGGGGTGCCACAGGGTTCTCTCCTGGGCCCAGTGCTATTCAACATCTTTATCAATGACTTGGATGAGGAAATTAGGGGCATACTTATCAAATTTGCAGATGACACCAAACTGGGAGGAGTAGCTAATACCCTAGAGGACATGATCAAAATTCAAAATGACCTGGATAGACTGGAGAGCTGGGCCAAAGCTAACAAAATGAAATTCAATACAGAGAAATGTAAAGTACTGCATTTAGGGCGGAAAAATGAAATGCATAGATATAGGATTGGAGAGACCTGGCTGAACGAGACTATGTGCGAAAGGGATCTAGGAGTCCTAGTAGACCACAAGTTGAACATGAGTCAACAATGTGATGCGACAGCTAAAAAGGCCAATGCGATTTTGGGCTGTATCAATAGAAGTATAGTGTCTAGATCAAGAGAAGTAATAGTGCCACTCTATTCTGCCTTGGTCAGACCTCACTTAGAATACTGCGTCCAGTTCTGGGCACCACAATTCAAAAAGGATATTGACAAATTGGAGCATGTCCAGAGAAGGGCAACTAAAATGGTGAAAGGTCTGGAAACAATGCCTTATGAGGAGAGACTTAGGGAGCTGGGTATGTTTAACCTGGAAAAAAGACGGTTAAGAAGTGATATGATAGCCCTGTTTAAGTATTTGAAGGGATGTCATCCTGAGGATGGAGCAGGCTTGTTTTCTGCTGCTCCAGAGACTGGAACACGGAGCAATGGATGCAAGCTCCAGGAACAGAGATTCCACCTCAACATTAGGAGGAACTTTTTGACAGTAAGAGCTGTTTGGCAGTGGAACACACTCCCTCAGAGTGTGGTGGGGTCTCTTTCCTTGGAGGTCTTTAAACAGAGGCTGGATTGCCATCTGTCGGGGATGCTTTGATCAAGATTTCCTGCGTGGCAGGGGGTTGGACTGGATGGCCCTCATGGTCTCTTCCAACTCTGCAATTCTATGATTCTATGATGTCATATGATACGTGCACCCTTTTGCATTAAATGGGCATCATTATGAGGCCATATTTGCTGCATTTGATAAAGTTTTTAGGGTTAGGGCTGTGGCTCTTAACCTTTTCTTTACCAGGGACCCCTTTTATATATATTTTGTTGCTGTGTACCCCCAAGACTTACCTCAAGGATAATAATAATAATAATAATAATAATACAATTATAGCATCAGAGGCACTGGAGGGGGAGGGGAGACTTTTCTCCTGCTTCTTCCTGTAAGTTTGTGGCTAGAGAGGATTGAATGGCAATGTGTAGCCCAAGCCATCCTTTGCCTTGGCATCAGTCACATGGCTGCTCCACTGCAGGGAGGAGTTGGGCTGAGCAGACTTCAAGGCTTCATGGACCCCCTGTGTGGACATCATGGGCCCCTAGGTGTCCACAGACCACAGGTTAGGAACCACTGTGTTAGGGGGCTGTTCAAAGACAGAGGTAACAGTTTGACTAGAACAAGGAAGAAACTGAAACTGAAGATTAACCAAGTGTATGAAGTCCAGCCTAGAGGATTTTCTCAAAAAGACCCAAGTACTAGCCAGCCACATCTAGCATTCTTCAGGGAGGTTATGCTAAACAGCAACTTGAACTTGCTAAAAACCCAGAACTCATAGTTTGTCCCCCAGTATCAAAGACATCAGTACAATCTGGCTAAACCTTATGTGTTACATCAGAGAGCTGGGGAGAAATAAAATAAGTGCCTTGGGTGAACTGGAATGTTGAGAAGACATTGTCATTAGAGCAAAGCCTTCGGACAGTGAGCGCTGCTCTTCTGCTACCCATTCCCATCCTGAGAATTTCCCCCTTAAGTTTGGGTGTGATATCTATGTTCTTTGTATGACTGCATTGGTAGTTGCACCTTGTTGTGATGCTTACTAAGCCAAATCATCACATTCTGGACTCTCCCTCCCAGTTCTCCCCTCCTGCCTCTGGCAGACACCATAATTTCCCACAACTTCACTTTCTTCTTCAATACAGATTCTTAAATTTCCATTAACCTTGTTAACTCTTTTTTCACTCTTCTCTGGCAAATAACCTGCTGTACCTCACCAATCCTGATCTGATATTTCTCTTGCCTCTTCTAAGGACTTTATCAGATGGACAAAATACGGCGTTATAACGATGCCACATAACTGTGAATGGGTGCACAGATCAGATGACATTGCCCTTTCATGGTTATGTCCTGGCCAAAACCCCAATAGCTTAAGCCACCAATTGATCCCCTCTGCCATTTTGGTGCTAGCATTGCTGGCATGTGAAACCTCGGGCCATTTAAATCTCATCACTACAGTGAGAATGGTCAGTCTGGCATGAACACTTCTGGGTGAGATTGGGACATCCGGATAAGTTTCAGTCTTTTTATGACCCTCCCTGGATTACTTGGAAGTTTTAAAGTGTGTGTGGGCGCTTTGTGTAACTTTTTATGTCTTATTTTTGTTTTTATTTTTTAATTTCCTGCATGATGAAGTCTTGTGGGATTTCAAATGAGGAAGTGAATAGGGCTCCGTTCACTTCCCCTTTATTGCTGGTACTGCCTTTGCCGGGCGAGGAAGGTAAGTGCAAGGGGAGTGTTCTTTTGCTGGCATAAAAATGTGTTGTTTTTTATGCCGGCAAAAGAACATTCTAAGGGCAACACCTGACAAAGTCTTAAATCTCTAAACACACACTATTTCCACCTCCTCAGCTGTATCTGTTACCCAGACCCTTAGAAAAGGTTTTACCCTGATTATGATTTTACCTCTTTGTTTCGATGTTATATAATGAAATGTACTTATTCCATTTTACTGTGGGTATTAGTCTGTTTTAGTGGCTCAGACGCATACCATTTTTAGACAAGCAAACAGATCCCCATACCTTTGAATGTGATCAGAAACACGGTATTGAAAAATGCACATCTCAATCCAGATCTCTTTACCGCAAAACTTTGCATCTGGTAACAGCCCAGCACCTCATACATGGAGGCATATGTATCACCTCTGTGGGAAGCCATTTAGATTGTGGCAGTGAATTACACAGTTTTTGTCCCCTCAGAAGAAACAGCATCCAAACTGTGCCCTTGGGTAGAAGAGCTCCAAAGGTGAGGGCCTTCTCACAAGTAGACTTTGCCTCAGGTCCCAACTGTGCTCTGGGTAGAGAGTGGAATGATCAGGCTTATCCTTCAGTTCTAGGAATGGTTCACTCAGATTTGCATTCCCTAGGTAGCTACCTCTCACTGAGACTTTTGGTGTATGTTCAAGACTTGCTTGTGGAATGTTTCCTTACCCTTTCTGGGTTATAGCTTCTGTGTTTTTGCACTGTCAGAAACAACGTGTATATGGGTAGTTCTTATAAAAAAAATAAAAAAAATAAAATTCTCACTCATTCCTACTTACAATATAGAGTTCAGTTCTCAGCTTTTTTAATGTCAAGAAGCTAAAGAGGAAAAAAAGGTCAGAAGATTTGATTTTAGTCTACACACTGCTAAAGAAACTTTACACATTTAAAGTGTTAACAGAGGCCAGAAGTTCTTCCTCATCAAAGAACGGTTGAGAAAATGAGATCATGAGAGCCAGGAGGCACAGAATGGGAAGAATAACTAATTATTTCTAATTAATCTACTCTGTGCTAGGTGTCAAGAAATAAAGAACACCCACTGGCCAACATTTGGGCTGCTAAGCTTTCTCCATACATCAAGGCCACTGTGTGTTTCCAATGTCCCTCTGTAGGGATGTGAAAATCAGTCAGTTTGGTTTTGTTGCTTTCCACCAGTGTTCTCATCCCATCCCAATTCACTGTTTGCTTGTGAGACCTTTATATTATATTCATTTTTTCTCCTACTGTGTATATTATTCTATTATTTTCAGAAAGTATACAATTCTAATATACAGGTCAAGCCCATGTCCACAGGAGATGAGGTCCAAGGTACCTCGCCCATGTGCATACCTGAAACCATGGATAATAGAGAGCCGTATTATTTTCAATGAGACAAACACCAGAAATTGACCATAGAATCATACTGGAGGATGTAGAAATGCCTAGAGAGAACATATTTCAGATGTGGCTAAGTGAAACCATGGATATCGAATCCATAGAAGGGCTCGGCCTGTATTTTTCCCCATTGACTACAGGAGGGGATATTTAACATTAAATATAAACATTTTAGTTATATATATATATATCTAGTTACATGCAGTTCTGAAAATGAAAAAAAAATATATATGCTTATTGTTTCCACCTACTGACAGGAAACAAATATATATATTTGCACTTTTGTTAATAATCTCATAGAGCACAAATCCTCTCCATTGACACCAAGGTGTCATGGGAGAGAGGCTTGTGTACCCTAATTATGTTTTGAGCTATGCTGGTGGTGGCATAATACCCACCGGTAGGGTCTCCCATGCCAGACAGGTCAAAACTAAAGGGTCTGACAAAGACCCTTATGGCAACCATCCTAGGAGAAGGAAATCTCTAATCCCAAACCCGGGCAGATGGTGCTCATCCAACCCTGTAAGATCAACCATCTAAGACAAGGAAACTCTCATCAAATCTATGACCTAAGGACCTCACTGCTACCATCCATGCTTGCAAGGCCACAGCAGATGAAACTTTGGTTTAAAGGTGAGGCCAGTTCTGTGCAAGCTGTGCTCCACCAGAAAAATCCATTGCACAGGCTTGAAGGACAAATTCAGTTCCAAAAAAGCCCTGTAGCAATAGGTGAGGAATGAAACAGCAGGTGTAAAGATGCACTGGAAGCCGCAGACCAAACCCTGCATGCAGGCGGTTCAGGACTTTAGTCACTCGAAGTTAACCTGGGAGATGACAGTCTTGTTCGGCAGCATCCTGAATGACCAAGCAGCCTTTTTAAAGGAGAGCACTGCTTGCTCCATATGGAGAGGTGCCTAGAAAAGGTGGCCTAATGAAAGCTCATCCCCATCAACCTGGTTGGCTAGCCATGGCCAACGGGCATCTCCTGATGCAGTCAAACCAAGGCAAAGAAACAAAGGCACACACCGGTCTCCAAAGGTGTAAATAAACTGACGCTTGCATGCTGGAACATCAGAACCATGCAAGACTCTGCAGATATAGACGGCCTGAGTGTCGTTCTGCTCTAATAGCCCATGAACTATCACAACTTAATATTCACATGGCTGCTCTTAGTAAAGTTCGTCTCTATGAGGAAGGCAGCGTTAAAGAACACAGCGCCGGCTACACACTTTACTGGTCTGGCAAACCCCAAACTGAAAAACATCTTTCAGGCGTTGGCTTTATGATTAAAAACTCAATTGCCTCCCAACTCGAAACCTTGCCAACAGGACACTGTGATCGCATTATTTCCTTATGCCTCCCACATGTTGTTCTCTTTAGTATGTATGCCCCAACTATGCAAGCTGACCCTGTAGAGAAAGACAAATTCTACACAGACCTTCGCCAATTCATATAAAAAGTCCCTGTAGAAGATAAAATAATTACCCTTGGTGACTTCAATGCCAGAGTAGGAAAGAACTCCGAAGCCTGGAAAGGTGTCTTAGGCAAGCATGGTGTTGGAAGTTGCAATAATAACGGATGCCTCCTGCTAGAGTTCTGTGCAGAACAACAGCTGACTATTACAAACACTATCTTTCAGCAGAAAGATAGCTTGAAGACAACTTGGATGTATCCCTGATCCAAACATTTCCACCAAATTGACTATGTTCTAGTCCACCAGAGAAACATTCTCAGTGTCCATCGTACCTGAGTGATGCCAAACAAATCATCGCCTCGTCAGATGTAAACTAAATTTTCATCTTAAGTTCAAACCTAAGAGGGGTGGCATCTTAAAGAGGAGACTCCAAGTCAACAATCTTCAACAAGCTACCATGAGAGACAACTTCCAGAAAAATCTGCAAACAAAACTTGAAGACCATCCTACAGATCCTTCTCCTACAGTGCTTTGGCAACATATCAAAAACAGTATCCTCCAGTCTGTGGAAGAAACCCTCAGGTTCTCCCACCAGAAAAATCAAGACTGGTTTGATGAAAACAACCAAGAGATCCAGGAGCTGTTGGCAAAGAAGAGAACTGCTCACCAGGCATACCTCGCCCAGCCAACTTGCCATGAAGGAAAAACAGCTTTCTGCCTCACATCTAGTGAACTTCAACAAAAACTCTGAGACATGCAGAACAAGTGGTGGATCAATATAGCAGAAAAGACACAACGCTGTGCAGATCTGGGTGATCATAGAGGATTTTATGAAGCTCTTAAAGCAGTGTTTGGACCTGCTTATCAGGTCCAAAGCTCCTCATACAGTACAGACGGTCAAACATTAATTACTGATAAAGCCTCCATCCTGAATCGATGGGCTGAACATTTTCAAAGTCTCTTTAGTGCCAACCGAGTAGTCCAAGGCTCAGCTATCCAACATATGATACAAAAACTGATGAAAAATGAATTGGACATAGCTCCCACTTTGGAAGAGACCCTTAAGGCCATACAGCAGATGAAAAAGAGCAAGGCAGCTGGGATTGATGGAATCCAACCTGAAATTTGGAAACACGGAGGTCATGTACTCCATGAAAAATTCCATGAACTCCTTGTGAATTGCTGGGAAAAAGGGGAACTACCATCAGATCTCTGAGATGCAGTCATCATCACGCTGTATAAGAAAAAAGGAGCAAAATCTGATTGCTCAAACTATTGAGGCATAACACTGTTCTCTATTGCTGGAAAAATCCTTGCAAGGATATTCCTGAACAGATTAGTTCCTGCTATTGCAGAGGAACTTCTCACTGAAAGCCAATGTGGCTTCAGAGCCAATAGGAGTATTACAGATATGGTATTTGCCCTTAGACAACTGCAAGAAAAATGTAGGGAGCAGAACAAGGGTTTCTATGTAACATTTGTCGACCTCACCAAAGCCTTCGACACTTTAGAGTAGAAAAGGTCTGTAGCAGATCCTGGAAAGACTAGGATGTTCCCCCAAATTCCTTAAAATGATTATCTTGCTACACGAGGGCCAGCGTGGTCAAGTCAGATATGGCGATGCTCTTTCAGAGCCCTTTCTAATAACTAATGGAGTGAAGCAAGGTTGTGTTCTTGCTCCAACTTTATTTACAATCTTCTTCAGCATGATGCTCCAAAGGGCTACAGCAGAGCTTGAAGAAGATGACAGCATCTATATACGTTACCGTACTGATGGTAGCTTGTTTAACTTGAGCTGTCTGAGGGCTCTAAACTATCTAGTCCATGAGCTACTTTTCAATGATGATGCTGCCTTGTTGCCCACACAGAAGCAGCTCTGCAGTGCCTAACATCCTGCTTCACAACAGCTGCAGAGCTATTTGGGATGGAAGTCAACCTGAAGAAAACAGAAATTCTTTACAGCTTGCACCACAGGACGAACACCACTATCCCCACATTGCCGTAGGCAAATCTGTGCTCAAGTCTGTCCAGCAGTTCACCTACCTGGGAAGCATAACCTCCTCAGATGCCAAGATTGACAAAGAGATCCATCACAGATTAGCAAAGGCATATAGCACATTTGGAAGACTTCACAAAAGAGTCTGGAGTAATAAACATCTGAGGCGAAGCACAAAAATCAGTGTGTATAGAGCCATTGTACTGTCTATTCTCCTTTATGGATCTGAAACATGGGTCACCTATCGCCACTACCTATGACTCCTCAAACACTTTCATCAGCGCTGTATACACACAATCCTAAATATACACTGGACTGACTATGTGACTAATGTTGCTGTCCTTGAGCAATCAGGGATCACCAGCTTCAATATCATTATGATATTGAGCAAGCAGAGATCACCAGCTTGAGCAATGAGGCCATGATATTGAGACACAGCTGTGCTGTGCAGGGCACGTTTCTAGGATGGGGGACCATCTATAATAGTACTCTACGGTGAACTCACCACAGATCAGCATAAGAGGGGTGCTCCCAAAAAGCGATACAAGGATTCCCTGAAACAACATCTCAGGCTCGGCCAAATTGATCACCAACAATCATCCGCCCTGGCCTCACATCGGGAGGCATGGAGACGCACTATCCACAATGCTGCAGCCTTATTTGAGAACTCATGCCGAACAAGTCTTGAAGAGAAATGACAATGCAGAAAGAATCATAACCCAGAAACTTTACCCAAGGAGACCTTCTGCTGTGCTTTCTGCAACCGGACTTGTTCATGTCGGATTGGCTTTTTTTAGTCATCAGCGCACTTGCAGAAAGATCCTTCCTGAATCTTCGTTTGCGAAGAAAAGCCAGAGAAAGCACAGATTAGACAAAATCATTAAAAAGCTTTATTTATTTATTTATTGGACTTACCAATAGCTGAATAAACTTCTACATAATATTTTATTCTACTATTCTTCAAGTCATACTACTGATAATCTTCCCCAGTAATCTCTTAGAAAAAAAATTATAAATCACAACCTTTTTAAAAATGACTTAATAACTTTTCTCTACTAAAGGTAGTCAATTTATCCATCTCTGCAAGCATACAATTTCATCATCCAATCTTCTTGTGGTGGAAAAACCATATCTTTCCACTTCTGCACATAGAGTAATTTGGCAGTGGTAATCATATATTGAATAACTCGTCTGTAATTTTCCTTGATATGTTCATCTATCAGACCCAACAGAAACAGTTCGGATAACCATCACTTTTAATTCTGGCCAAAAACAGACCAGTAGCCAGTGAAGTTGTTTCTACAGGGAAGTTATATGATCACTGTAACCTGCCCCAGTTAGCAGCCTTGCCACAGCATTTTGGTGAAGTTTCTCAACATGTTGCAAAGATAGCGCTACACAGAGTAAGTTACAGTAATCAAAACAGGTTGTAATCAAGACATGTGCCACCATAGCCAGATCTGACTTCGCAAGGAATGGGCACAGCTGGTGCACTGGTTTTAACTGTGCAAACACCCTCTAGGCCATGACTGAAACCTAGGCATGTATGCTGAGATCTGAGTCCAGGAGTATGCCCAAGTTGTGAACCTAAAATTTCAGGGGGAATGTAGACCTCATCCAGCTCATACTGAATCCCTGGTACAAGTAAGACTACCAGGAGTACCCCTGTCTTGTCTGGATTAAGTTTCAATTTGTTTACTCTCATCCACTCCATTACTGACACTGGTTTAGCACTGAAGCAGGTTCTTTGAAGTTAGAAGGATAAATGAGACCGAGGGGCCAGTTCCATGGCTATTTTTGTTGCGGTATTTATCGCATTAGCGCTCTTTCGATTTAGCGCCGCACATTTCCCACGACTTTATTTCGGTTCCTCATTAGTTCTACGATGTAGTTCAGATGCGATTATAATGTGCATTAAAATTAGCTGTGAAGTGCTTTGTTTCGAATTTTTCAAGTTTCCACGGCTTCGATATTCTGCTTATTAAAATATCGATGCACGTCATTACTTTGCCAACGTACTTCCCTCGAGAATTCCTGCCACTCATGCTCCCATTGGTCATCCGGTTTCCACCTCATTGAGTTCTGATTGGGCTTCTCAACATCATTTCAAGGTCTTTGTTCTTTCTATGGTCCTAACTCTAATTCAAATCTTTTGTAGCTGCCAGGTGTTAGCTATGCTCAATTCCTGTTTATATTTGGCTATTAGAGTAATTTGTACTTTCTCTTCCCCCCAAAGATCCAGTAAATCAAGAGTCTCAGCATGGCTCCAAGCTATGCCCCTACCACCCTTCTTTGTTCTCTGAACTGCCTCCATTAAGACTGAAAAAAAGCTGTTTAAAGAGGATGCTTCAAAGGAGGATGTTTACCAGAGACGTATGAAGGATGTGTAGGCGGGGTTTTTTTTGCGTCATGTAACCGAACTGTCCACTTGCGGGGATGATGAGCGATCCAAACTTCAAAGTGTCAGATAGTTCACAAAAGCGATAGTGCGCAAATATGCAGCACTTTTTTAAAAAGTCGGAAAATCAGCAGAGTCATTAAATGCGCCGCTTAGGGGTTTTTCAGACCCCTTCCTTCTGAAAAAGTCACTGGTGATGCGGAACACGTGGGAACTAAAAGGCTTCTTGGCGAATTCTTTGAGGATTATTTTTGCCGTGTAAATGGCCCCAGAGTTGGGTTTCATCTGCTTACTAGTGATGCTGACTCCTAACCTTAGAATGACCTCTCCCAATGGTTTCATGTAGTTATGAAACAGCACAGGGACAGCACAAAATCCAGGGCCTCCCACATACCAATGGACAGGATATTGAACTGCATCCCAGAGCATCACCTTCTGAACAAGCATCCCAGAGCATCACCTTCTGAGACTGTGTCTCCAAGAAGGATGGAACCAGTGTGGAACAATGCCCCCAACTCCCATCCCAGAAAGGCTGCTCAGAAAAATACAATGGTCAGTGGTATTGAAAGCTGCTGATGGGTCCAGCAGAACCAAGAGGGACACTTTCCTCCTGTCTAGTTCCCATTGTAGGTCAACCACCAGAGAAATCAAAGATGTCTCTGTGCCATAGCCAGACTGAAATTGATCTAGACAATCCATTTCACCCAGGAAGCCCGGAGGTTTGGAGGTCAAAGATCCTTCCCCGCCCCCCCCAAAAAAACAACAATACAAAACAAAAATTTTTTTCCACATGTAGCAGTGCACAGACTTCTTGAAAAATTAAATGTTCTCTGCCTAAGAAAAGGGTCTGTGGCTTCACAAAGGACAGAGACAACCTGGATCCCAAGAGAAGTTACTTTATTAACAGCTAATATAGTTTAAATTTTACTATCAGTTTTCTATCAGTCAACCAGTTACAAATCCCCCAAACAGTCACGGAGCTCCCTTCACTAACTGGATTGAAATCCCATGGATTCTCGCAATAAAAATTCTTATGCACAGCTGAGGATAGACCCTTCATTTTTTTTCTGGGTTCTTTCTTTATACTGGCAAGTTAGCTGGTATTTTTTTCTATCCCCCTCCCCCTCTCCTGGCTTAAATTTCTTAAAATTTCTTTCATTTGCTTACCTGAAGCAAGCACTGAGAAGGCTAGTTGGGGAAGGAGGTGTTGGTTTTTGCTGGTCCTTGGTGTGTGGTGTGTGTGAGGCATGTGTGTGTGTGTGCGTGTAGCACAGTGATTTTTTGGCAAGTGGTGTGCGTGTGAGGACCATATGGTTGTGGTGGTTTGTTTCTGCCAGGACTTAGTGGGAGGTGCCTCCTTTTAGTCCCCTGCCTCCTGTGCCATTTTGTTTTCTGGCACAGGCAGCCATTTTGGGGGCTGACTTCATTGGCTGAAGCCAGGGGGTGCCATTTTGTTTATTGGCACTTGTGGCCATTTTGTGTGAGGTGAATGGGGTCATTTTGTTTACTGGCAATATAGGAAAGTGAATTGATTCTGAGGAATGTGTAAAACATAACTCAGTTAATATCTATATTCTATTGGATTTAATTGTTTTAGCTTGTTATATACAAAGTGTATTAATTAATAAGAACTAATAGGAATTTATATTAAATAACCATTTACATATATATTTGATATACAACATGGTTAATTAATTGGATTTTATATAAATAACATAATACTTTGGCTTCATCACTTTCCTCTGTCATTGGCAAGTGGTGGTGGGTGCTTTCTCTCATTCACTGTTCTTGATTTAGTTAGATATAAAATACATACTAACTTTTCTCTAAATTGAGTGTGATTGTGTGTCATTGTGCAATATGCCTTCATATAAAGGATCTGGGCCTTCTAAGGGCAAAGCACCAGCCAAGAAGCAGACTGCCAAATGTCCTCCACCCACTTCATCTTCTTCAGATGATGAAAGGACAGAAAGGGCATTGATCTTAGCAAGGATTGAGGAATTTGAGCAATGACATGCTGCTGCTTGCAAGGAAGGTACTAGTGCTATTGGATTCAAGGATCAAGCAGCTTTTAATAAGATGATTTTATCCTTTTTAGATTCCTTGGATGGAAAACTACCTCCTAAGGTTCCAGAGGAGGCACTGCCAGACTGTGTTGAAGTTAATCCACGAGCTAAGGGTCTGAAAGCTGTGTACAGTGCACCGGGTGAGTCACTTGCACCACAAACACAATGATCTGATCCTATAAGCAGCTTTACACAAACGGCTTGGGGAGTTTGGGGTAGTCAACAAGGTCAGCAACAACAGGGAGGTAGTGATGTGTTTCCAGTCATCATGCCAGTAGACCTATGGAGTCTTGGCGGGGTGAGCTTGCATGGGCCATTGGCCTTTCCTTAGCCCCCAGTACCAGGGCAACCTATAAAAGGGCAGGTAGGGAATTTGAGGAATTCCAGGCAGCCCATAGTTTGCAAGCTGTTTGGCCCCTCCCTGTGGAACACATCCTCCAATTTTGTGTCTTTTTGAAGGGAAAAGTTATTTCCCCTCATTCAACCAAGAACAAATTAGCAGCCTTGGTGTTTGTTGTCAAGGCTCAAGGTTATCAGGATACCATTGGGGATTTTCATGTGTGCAAGGCAATAGAAGGGTGGGTAAAAGAGAGGGGTTGGATGCTTGATAAGAGGGAAACTCTGTCCCCTAATATCCTTAGGAGATCAGTGGATTATTGCATGTTCTTCTTCTTATGAGACAGCTTTATTTCATGCAGCTGCATTGACTGCATTTGGGAGGGGGGGGGCTTAAGAATTAGTGAGATTGTCATTGCCTCTAAGAATGATAGTTTGGATAGAGCCCTATGGTTTGGGGACTTAATGTTGTTTAATGGTAAAACAGTTTTGAGGATCTGTAGGTCTACTGTGGAGCTGGGTCTTTGTAAGGATTCATCCTTATGCCCTGTCCAGGCTCTAACGTCATTTGTGAGTCTTCGGTGTAGGCAGCCCAGGTTCCTTTTTTGTCATGCTGACCTTTCTCCTTTAACTAGGTATCGATTCTGAACCGTGACATCAGCTGCCTTGCAAAGGCTTGGCCTGCAAGGGGCCAAATTTGGTACCCATTCTTTCAGGATTGGGGCAGCCTCCACAGCTTTTGCCATGGGTTTTAGATCCGGGACTATCCAGAATATTGGGTATTGGAAGTCCACTGCTTTCAAGAGATATATTTGCCCATTTCAGAGTTGAAGCACTGTTCTAACATTCTGTTTTATTCAGTTTCTAGATGCTGTTTGCTGAGACGTCAGGGCCTGATTTGTGGCCATAGCATGGTCTACTGGGCAGCGCGACAGGCCAGAAGTTGTCACTTTGGCTCTCAGCTTGGTCTTGGTGATGTTGCAACTGTGGGGTGACTTGGCAGGAGGGTCTTCTGATGGAGTGGTTTGCTACCTCTCCTGCTTGAGGAGTACATGTGGCCACCTCTCAATGAGTTAGTCATTCACCTGGGGGTGGGGAATGACCTGAGTTTATTGAAGGGCAAGGCCCTAATCATACAAGCCCCATTTGATTTTTGATAACATTTTAACTCAATAGCCTGGGGTATATCTTACTTGGTCAGTTATGCTTCTCTGCCAAGTATGGCATGGTGAAGGTGACCTGCAATGTCTTGTCTGTGCCTGGAGGTGTGTCAACAGGGAAATCCACAACAGTTTGAAGGAAGGGTTGGGTCACTTTCTCTCTCATCCTGCTATAGTCTTCCAACAGCCAGAGCTCTACAGGAACAATGGCATTCATTTGTCAGAGGCAGGCAATTTGATCTTCCTGGATTATTAACAAAAGGGGGTGAGAGCTGTGTTGGCTAGCCTGGTGGGGAAAAGGGACTAAGCAGACATTTGTCCCTTGTTCATGGCAGATAGCAGGGGAAGAAATTAAGAGATTGCTATTTACCTTACCACCATTTTAGTGAAGGGCATGGCTCTGGAGCTGCCTCTTCAGGTGTGGGATCTGGGAGGTTTGAGAAGGAGTCTGCCCTTGGGGCTGACCTGGGAGTTTACTTTCTCTTGTAAAGTCCTGGGACATGGGGGAAAGCCCCTAGGTTTGCCTTCCAGTAAATGACTGTCTGAGTGGCAACCATTGATTGTTGGATTGCACTCAGGTTCTGTTGTTTCACCCGAGGGAAGGCTGGGCACAAGGTGACACCTGGTCCTCAGCTGGACCACATCAGGTTGCTCCCCACATTTAGTTCATCCCCAGGCCAAAATTTGATTAAATAGGTTTTACGTTAATAAAGTGGCCCTTTTAACCCATTTTTTTTGTGTGTGTCTGGCCTCATTATTTCAGGGTTGGTCATCAAAATCCTATTTAGGGGTAAGAAAGAGTTGAATTTGTCTCCTCTTTTCATTGAACAATGTAAAAATATGTGAAAACACAAACCAAATGCAAATATCTGATCTATTTATATCTTTATTTTATAAAATGTATTTTTTGTTGAGTGTGATCTTCAGGCAAAAGAAATAATAAACCAAAGGAAAGGAAGTCATCAAAAGTCTGCTGTTCATGCTGCGCCCATTCTGTAAACATAGAATGAAGCTTAGATGTATTATCTTCTGAAAAGTGAAGTATCTAGTCATAGGACTCTCTCTCACTCTCTCTCTGCTTTTACAGCCCTTGAGGGAAGGGAATATTTATTACTGCTACTCAGCACATAGTGAACTTCACTATTTCCAATTAAAGGCTATCCCATTTCTTTCCCAGTTCTGCAACCACATCTCAGGGCCTGTCAAACAGAGGCATTTTTGTTTTCAACAGCCCCTGTACAAATGCCAGTGTCAACACAGTCTACCAAGCTTCAAATGGCCCTGCTCCCTCCCTTTTGCACAAACATTAAGTGGCTTTGCAAGCTTGAATTCATCTAACAGAGCATATTTTATCTATATAATTAGCAAACCAAAGTAGAGTGTCAGCTACCGAGGACCTCTGTCCAAATCCACTTTTCTCCATAGTGGTATATGCCTCACTAAACATTTGGTGTCACCAAACAGGTAATTACCAAGCCCTGAAGGAAAAGAGAAATGTGATCAGTAGAGTTGCTTTGTCATCAGGTAAACCCAACAGCAAATCCTGCTTGAATTTCTTAGGCCTTCAGTGGGCATATTTAATGGTCCAGGGTCTTTCCCTTGGACTCACCAGAGGCTGTGCCACCCCTTTTGACCCAAGCTGGAATGGACTGGCAGTCTGCTTCTGTTTTCAAGGGGGGAAAATTTTTTAAATAATTCAAAACATGGCATTGTTTTAAAAGAGAATTGTACTGTTTGCTTCCAGAAGCTTAATTATCATTTTTCTCCAGGTGAAAAAAATAGGGAATGACAGCTAGAAGCTCCAGTCACCACCAAAAGAGACAAAGGAGCCCATCTGGCCAATGATCTATGTGTTGTCCACTCCTGTGCTAGTCTTTTGTAGATCCTGTTGTACATAGGTCAACAAAGTGTAACATATTGAACCAGAGAAGGCACTGCATTGAATAGACATCAAATATAAAATGATTTTTGTATTTCTATTCTTTCCCATTTTGCAGCACCAATCAGCTGTTTTCATGATGAAGACTGCAGTCCTATACATCAGAGTTGGGAAACTGGCCCTCTTGAGGTGCTTTGGCTTACAACTTCCATTGGCTCCACACTAAATGTCCAATGGTAAAGGATTATAATTCACAAAATTCAAATGTGAAAGAAAGCAGGACTAATAGATATCTGTGATAAGTCCCACAGAACAGAAATGACTTTATTCTAAGTAGACATGCATAGGAATGGACACGCCATCTAGCATCCTGGCGTTTGAATTTTAGAGTTGAACAAATTTGGAGAAGATTTTGAGAGCATCTTAAGTTTCACTTGAGTTATGTGCCCAATTTCTGCTTGTGCAAATCAAGTATAAAACCCCAACACCTACTTCTGAAAATAAGGGGGGAAAAAAACACAAGGAGGTAATAATAGTGCAAAAGTGGAATTTGTTTTCTATGTTAAAAATATCTTGTGCAAATTGATTTACATTGTGGGGTTGCCTACACAAAATATATAAGTCAGTAGATGTTTTTCTGCATTATTAGTTTATTTATGAATTAGTCACAATTTCTTAGACACCAATGTGTTAGTATGCAGTAATAGGTTACTTGGTTTATTTTGACAATTTGTATTTGCCACTGATGAATGCTCCTGAGTCAAATGAACTCTGCTAACACCTTTAGAAATTCCCTTTCAAAGATGTAGATGTTTAACCATAATATTCCCCTTCAACATAACATCCATGCCCCCCCCCAGTTCTCTCCTTCTTAACTTACACCTTTTTAGTCCTACTTCATGGATTTACCTTTTTATCACTCTGGACTTTGCCCTTCCATTAGCAACTTTAGTTTGGAGAAGCTTACAACTCATCCTGAGTGTTAGAAGGGAATCATATTTGTACAGACATCTTTAAAAGCTTCCTTAATTCCCTAGAGCCATCACAGAGGTAAAACATTTAGAGGATAGATAATGTTCATGATGTCAGAGTATATGAAGCAATTAACAGTGTTTGTGGGTGATTAAACACCCCAGTTGAAATGGATAGATGTGGACCGTTTCCTAGCACTTTCTTGTCAGCATAAATTAAGACTATAAACATTTCACCCATCTGCTCCCTATCTGATCCCTTAGTTAAGTGTAAAATGTGAATTAAGAAGTGAGAAACATTTAACTTTGGGTTTAGGGATACTTAGCTAAGTCAATGCTGAATAATTAGATTTTTTTGACTTCTAGATTCACAATAGATTCTTAAAATAGCTGTATGAACAGGGAAGAACATAGCTAATCTTAAGATCTGTGTGGTATTCCAATCTTTGTCCAAAATTAATATTATATGCATATTTTGATATCCTTTCCTATTGGGATTCTTCTTTTTTAAATGCTTGATTCCTCCTTTTCTATAGGCTTCTCAGAGTGGGCGTTTTGAGTCAGTTTCCCATCCAAGCAACAGCCAGGAAGATGTCTACTTAGATCATTTAACAAAGTAATAATATAATGTATCTTCATACTATTCTATTTACAGTTGCTACACTTTCCACTGTAAGACTAATGATCCTGTCCTAAAGAGTGGGTGCACCAGTGATTACACAGCTAGACTGGGTATATCGATAGCTGTGTCAGAACAAGAACCTAAACCAAGGTTGAATATTATCCTATGCTTGAAGGCAGTTATAACTGCTAAGAATCAGAGGGTGATTTTTTGTTCTTGTTGTTTTAAGTGTATCTTAGAAAGTTTCAGGGTGCATCACTTCCCTAATTGTACATATTAGCCTATTACAATAAGGAAACAGAGCATTTCATTTGTGGAGAACATTGAGTTGCATCCTGTTGGTAACATTGGCAGGTGTAATTGTGTATTACAACTGCATGTGTCCTTTTTTGAGACCTTGTGGAAGGAGGTACCCCCTACTTCCTTCTGTAACCCCCCCCCCAGTACCATCACTGGAGTATTGTTTTAATTATATGCATTTTTTGTTGTTGTTGTTCATGTTTTTAAAAGGGTGAATTGATTTGTGAATGCATTATCTTTCCAAATTGCCTCAGAAACCTTGCCAATGTGCAGATTTTAAGAAAGTTGTATTGTCTTTGAAGATGGATAGTTTCATCAGTACTGTCAGATATAACAAAAACATGCTTATATCTCAATATTAATGTACCTTTTATGCCCAAAATACTACTTAGCCCAATGTGAAATGCAGTGGTATTATACAATCTGATGATGGTGATGATCCCAGTCTAGTCTGATACATGATGTTGGCCAGCATTTTAAGTGAACCAATCTAATTCTCATTCCTGGACAAATATGTGGGTTGGCAATACAGTTACAGCTCAAAATGTATGTACAAATCTATGTACAAATACACACATGCACACACACAGGAAAGTTGCATGCAAAAATGTGTATTTTAAGGAAAGCTGCTTACAAAATATAACTACAAAATTCAGGCAAAATTATGTAGGAAAAAAATCTGCATTCTCATCCATACTTTTGAAACTGAGAGTGCTGCAAAAATGGGATGGAATGGATTTATGACTAAATGTGCACTGTAAATTGACACAGGTCAAAAAGAAACTAGTTAGTCCCACTATGTATGGGAAAAGAAGCCACAACATCAATTGTTTTCTTTCCTGGGTGAAAAGGAGTGAGAAGAGTTTATGGAGAGCCAACCCATCTACAGAAAGTCCTCACTTCAAGGCTTTGCCCTCCAGTGCATGAGGTGGGTATAGTACTTAGTAACAGAAATAGGATGGAAGGGATAGAGCCCATGAGCAGTACACCATTCCATCTTCATGTGAGATTGAAGTCAAACACCGAGATAGGGCTCACAGATAATCCATTTGTGTTTCCCCAGGAGCCTGGGAAGAAAAAGCATTTTTTTGTTAAACCATAAGGATGTTCCTCATGTGCCCAAACTAGGAACAGGGTACTGGTACAGAAACCTTGTCTCCTCCTAGAATCTCCCTCAGTGAGATGCTACATCATCAGGACTTAGTTTAATATGCTATAGTATTGAATGTGCATGCACACATGCACACATGCACACACAAAGAGAGATTTTGAACCAAAAGCTTTCACTGGAGAAAGTTAGTCCAAGCTTAATTTCAATACAATTTTTATTTAGAATTTTTATTTTTAAAATAAAAATAGTTTTTATTTAGAATAAAAGTTGATTAAAACACAATTGGAAAGAATGAAAGCCATGTAAGCTACCATTTTGTCACTGCAAGGGAAAACTCAACTGTGGCTTCTCAAAGGTTTCAACCTTCTGAAAAATCCTGCAGCCCATGCTGACGAGAACAGACTGACCAAAAGGTTTTGCCTGTACACAGTTCTTACATTCTTGTTCCCTCAGTCTATCTTGCTGAAACTTGATCCACACTCTTAAGGCAAAAATATCCTAAGGAGATTTCACGGATGGCATCCATAGATTTTCCTTGGGTTTTTTCTAGGCTGTGAGGCCTCACTTTTCACTTAGGAAAATCCTAAAGAGATTATCAGACAGGAACGAAAAAAGCATTCCTGTCCCAGAATCCCCACTCCCACCCCTGTCCTGTCCCTGTCATGCCACAATCACCTTCCCCACTGCACTTACCTTCTCTAACATCGTTACGGCAGTCCAGGAGTGAACGGAGCTCCATTCACTTCCTTGATTGAAATCCCACAGATTCTTGTGAGAAGACATGAGTGTGGAAATTCAAAAATAAAAATAACACGAAAAAAGACAGCAAGCACAAAAACACACTTTAAAAGGTAGAAATAACCCAGGGAGGGTCATAAAAAGTGTATCACTTACCTGGATGTCCTGATCTCACCCAGAAGTGTTCTGGCAGGGACCTCCCAGTGATGCTGGGGCACCTTTTTGCTTGCAGGAACATCCATGTCAAAAACGATATGGGGGATCTATTGACAGCTTATCCCGTCAATAAAAAGCAGCGCCAGCAGAACAGCAGCAGAACAGGTGAATAACAAGGGGGAAACTATGTCGTCTGTGATCCCTTGGCGTTCATGTAACACCACTTTTAATGCATCTGATAATCTACTGAAATAAAAACTATATGCAAAACATTTTTATTTTTATTGGAAAGCTAGGCTATTAAACACAGAAATTGATATTTCCTTCTTTATAGATCATGTATTTGCTGATGGCATATCTCTGCAGCTTTCTCAGTATATATAAAGCTTTTATTAAGTCATTCTGCTCTCATCTGGCAAATCCAGTTGGGTAATAAAGCTAGAAAGAATATTTGAAATATTTGAAAAGTGGTTGAAAAATAGGTTTCTTGAATGTTAAGAAATTTCAATTAGGGGAATCCTAGACCAGCAAAAATCTACTCAGTTTAGGACTCATTCTGCATGGGGGGGAAAAGCGTGTGGTGCTTTTTGTGCAGAAAATGACATCTTCTGTGTAGAAAACAAGTTTCTTGCACAGAAAACAGCATTTTACATATAGAAAGCAAAAATTTCTTCTTCTTCTTCTTTTTTTACAATGAATGCATTTTCCCATGACTAGCCTTCCAAAAATGTGTGCTTTTCTATAATTTTCTAGCAATTAGAATAAAAGAATGGTAAAATTATTTGTTCTTCCCAGCAAGAACAAAATTCACAAAGATTAAATCAGTCCGATCCTATCATTCTGCCTGTGATATTCTTTGGCATATTACATAAATTCTTGCCTACCCATATACCAAATGCATGCATAATAAAACAAGTCTCCATATATATGAGGGTGCTAAGCAAGACCATGTGGAAGTATAGATAGTTTAACCAGTGACTTGCTTGCTAAAACACTAGATGCTCTAGCCCCTCTGGCTTTTCTTCGCAAAAGAAGATTCAGGAAGGACTCATCCCGAGCTTTCTGCAAGCGCGCTGATGACTAAAAAGGCCAATCCGAGATAAACAGGTCCGGTTGCAGAAAGCACAGCAGAAGGTCTTCTTCGGTGATGTTTCCGTGTTGTGATTCTTTCTGCGTTGTCGTTTCTCTTCAAGACATGTTCAGCGTGAGTTCTCAAATAAGGCTGCAGCATTGTGGATAGTGCATCTCCATGCCTCCCGATGTGAGGCCAGGGCGGACCAATGTTGGTGATCAATTTGGCCGAGCCTGAGATGTTGTTTCAGGGAGTCCTTGTATCATTTTTTTGGAGTGCCCCTCTTACTCTGACCCATGGTGAGTTCACCGTAGAGTACTATTTTGGGGAGGCGATGGTCCTCCATCCTAGAAACGTGCCCTGACCAAGCGCAGCTGTGTTCTCAATATCATGGCCTCAATGCTGGTGATCCCTGCTTGCTCAAGGACAGCAACATTCGTCACATAGTCAGTCCAGTGTACATTTAGGATTTTGTGTATACAGCGCTGAGGAAAGCGTTCGAGGAGTCATAGGTGGTGGTGATAAGTGACTCATGTTTCAGATCCATAAAGGAGAATAGACAGGACAGTGGCTCTACACACACTGATTTTTGTGCTTTGCCTCAGGTGTTTATTACTCTAGACACTTTTGTGAAGTCTTCCAAATGTGCTGTAAAACCTTTGCTAATCTGTGATCGATCTCTTTGTCGATCTTGGCATCTGAGGAGATAATGCTTCTCAGGTAGGTGAACTGCTGAATGGACTTGAGCACAGATTTGCCTAGCCCGGAACTGTGCTTTCTGCTAATCCAAGGTTTTAGGCAGATTTTTTTTTTAAATGAGTCCATTTTAAATCAGGATTTGGAGTTGTACAGATCCCCAGATATCACTGAACTACATCTCCCAGCAGTTCTAGCCAATGATGGAGAATGCTGGGAATTGCCATTCAACAATATCTGAGGATCACAGTTTTAAATATGGCTGCCAGGTTATTAAACTTGGGAGCTTTGCATGATGAAAAGGCTCTAACTTAAAAAACAACCCAATCAGCAAACCCTAAAATACACAGCAAACAAGTGGGAAAACTAAATACAGATTAAATTATTAGATTTAAGCATTGTAAATGTCTCATATTTGCTTCACATTACATCCAATCATTTAATTTATCTTGGATTTTTTTTTAAAAAAATCATTGTCTACCCTTTTCACTAGCTCTATTACATTCAGCTCTCAGCTTCTGTAATGTATCCATAATTACCATAACTCTCTGAACATGGTTGTCAGTTCCATTTCAGTTCTTCTGCAGCCACTTAATGCAATATTGGGTTTCCTGTAGAATATCATGTTTCGGTCCTTTTAGACAAAAAACCCTTATAAAAAAGACATTATGTTCCGGAAAAGGAGGGCATCTGAATAATTTAATAGCTACATATAGTCCCATAAAATATTAAAGGCACAATAGTGTACTATAGGGAGTTGTGCAAAGCTACTGCCTTGACATTGGTCTTGTGCTGTATTTATGCTTTACACAGTTTGGGATAAACAGCAGTAGAGTAAGATGCTGCTTGATGATTGTGGAGTCGCTCTTTGCTATGAGAAATCAAAAAGAGATGTTCATAAACATGGGTAAATAATTACTTTGTTATAATATGGAACAACACCTTATTAAATGCATAGATCATCTTAATCGGAGAGGATGTTAGCTTTTGAAAGATAAATTCAACACTCTCTGTCTAGTTAAATCCAGATGTTTAACACAGAATGAAGACCCACATAAAGGCTGCCACACATAAGGTCAGCACTCTCTAAGCATGCTTTTAATCTCTCTGTGTTTCTCTCAAAGGTTCAGTGACCATCATTTAAAGGAAGTGTGTGGTACGTTTTTATTTCTAAGTGCTATCTTTGGTGATGGTAGAGAGTAGACAGCAGCCTCACACAAATGTACATGCATGCATGGCCACGACAAACAATCCCCCCGCCTCCACATCTCCCTATACAGTTGCCTCTCCCTATTCATGGATCTGGTATCCATGGATTTAAGTATTCACAGCTTGAAAATATTCTTTAAAAAAAATAATAATCCAAAAAGCAAACCTTAATTTTGCCATTTTTATATAAGGGACACCATTTTACTATGCCATTGCATATAATGGGACTTGAGTATTCATGGATTTTGCTATACACAGGGGGTCCTGGAACCAACCCCCAGTGAATATGAAGGGATAACTTTATTTTCATCTCATTTTAGCAGCAGTTAAACTCTTGAAAGCTCTTGAAAGTCAGGGAACAGCACTGATCTCTTGAAGTCCAGACAATCAGGCAGCTTGCAAGGAAGAATGGAAGGGGTCCTGATAGTGCGTGTGACAGACCCAGAGCACTCAAGCAGTCTTTTTAACCAGTGTTTTACCTTTAAGTATTTTCTTTTTTGGGGAAAAATATTTGGGCAGTACTTATAAGGCTAATTTCCTTTTAATAAAATGCAGATGTCCTTCCACATTTGTGGGTTAACAATATGTAGGTTTGCTTATTCATGGATTACTAAATACTTTCCCTCTAGGCATTTTCTATGTCCTCCAGCACAATTTGATGACATGCTTCCACCAGAAGTTGACTATAGTGTCATGCTGGAGGATCTAGAGATTTCTAGAGAGAACACTTCTCTAGGCATTTGTAGGTCCTTCAGCACAATAGCATTGGCAATAGCAATAGCACTGATATTTATATAATGCTTACCAGTGCCTGAGCACTCCCTAAGCAGTTTTACAATGTATTAGCTAATTGTCCCCAATAAGCTAGATACTCATTTTACCAATCTATGGAAGTATGGAAGGCTGAGTCAAACTTGGAGCCCTCTGGGATCGAACTCATAATGTTGTGGCTTGCAGTACTAGCATTTAACCACTGTACACAATTATATGGTCAACTTCTGAGTAATAAAAAAAATGTGCAGGCCTATGTTCATGGTTTTTCCACTTACATGGAGGTTCTCCACCCTTAACCCCTGCAAAATTTGATACTACACCACCTGGGTGTCAGTTACACAGCAATTTTTGTCGCGGGGCGTACCGGTACTTCCTGATCCCATATTCGTCCCATGCTGTTTAAACGATTTTTGTCCCTCTTAAGGAAATTCTGGAAGATCCCGTGATTCATATTTACATGGCATCAGGTCCCGTATTTTTTTCATTTATCCCGCACTCTTATATCCCGTGCTTTTCCTGTTTACACATGTTTAGCATACTGGGATTTTTAATTTTTTTTGGCTGTCAATCAAGGATGCGATTACTCGTGTTTTCACAACCTCAGTGGCGTACTTCCTTTAGAGTTCCACGCCACGAGCGATGCTATTGGCTGGCTCAAATGTTGTTCAGGCTTTTGGTTGGGAATGAGGGGGTTAATGAGTGTTGCTTTTGGGATGAGGTGCTGAGGGGATTGGGGAAGGAATCCAGGGGAGGCAGGAGCGATCAGTGGCTAAACCCTGTGCTTTCCTTTAGAAATGAAAGAACACCATGTAAAGCCAGCTAAACTGGGGGGGGGGGATGAGCGATCCGTTGTTGCTGGGGAGTGTGAGAGAGATCAAAAGCAGAGCACACTGGAGCCCATGCAGCCCAAGCCAGTACAAGCTGAGTGCAGGGGGGCAGAGGCTTGCGATTGCCCTGTCTCTTTAAAATGTTAACCCTTTAAGCAGAGGCAGCTGTGGAGTGAAGGTTTCAAGCCAGTAACACACAAGGCATTTTGAAAGGCCCAGACGCTGGCATTTTTTACTGTGCCTTGTGGGGGGTGGATGAATGAATGTGTGATCATCCGCTCAGATGCTGGCACATTTTACTGTGCCTTGGGGGGGGTGATGAATGTTTGATTATCCATTCAGACCCAGGGAGGTGATCAAGGCAGGGGATGAATGGGCGACCCTCTGCCCACGATCTCTTTGTAACATGCAGTTGAGGAACAGGTTAAAGCTGAAGGGTTTGCAGTGTAGAAATCCATTGAACAGGGTGATGTAGTACATGCGCACAGACAAACAAACCTTCATGCAGCTGGAAGGGATGCCTTGGTTTTCAGCTGGTGAGGCTGAATCTGTTGAACGGGTGACTGACCCCTCCTTTTCTGGTTGCTGATTTCTGAGCCCACCCCCAGTCACCATTTCCAGTCATCACCTAGTACCGAGATAGCTTGTCCTGGGCTGTTTACATTTCTGTTTTTCCGAATCCTCCCATTACTTTTTTAAAAACTGGCACAAACCGCGGGACTGGAAGTCCCACAGGTTGTGGGATAAAAGGTGCCCCCCCCTTCCGAAAATCACGTGCCCGACCCGATGTATGTGTAAACAACCAGGGTTCAACATGAATTCTTCCCACTACATTTTCATCATGTAAACGGCACCCTGTAGTGTTCCTCACAAAGATTATAGTGATTTATTTTTTTTAAAAAAAATATCCCCTGAGGCCTCCTGGGTTTCATCTGCCTGTTATACAAAACCTCTTAGAACAGATGGAAGAATTACCTGTGGGGAATGTAATGTTCTTCCAACTTCTTTACACACTGGTTTTGAAGAAAGGGTAATTCTAATCATTATGTTTTGCTTTTAAGTAAGCTACAAAGGGGTTTGAACCTGGATTCCTTCAATATGTAGAATGAGCTTAAGTCCAGTAATGGCACCCAGTGGTTCTCCCTTCTCTCAGCAGCCTCTATGACTTCTAACACTAGGAATCTCTCTCTCTCTCTCTGTGTGTGTGTGTGTGTGTATGTATATATCGCTTATTTCATTTTTACATGCAAACCTTCAAAAACTTCCTCCTCACTGGGCAAGAGGGCATTTTGGACTTTTAAATTAAAATTTTGTTTGCAATATTTTTACACAGAAAATATTACATTTTGTGTAAAATACGATATTCCCTGTATAAGGCAGTAGGTTTATGCAAATCTACCTGAATATGAAGAAAGCTCTGGATTTTTTTTTCCTTACAGCAGATTACAATTTTTAGATAGATTTAAATGTAATCTTCAGGGGGAACAGGAAGCTGAAGAGGGGAAAATTGCATGTGTTCATTCTTTTGTAGAAAGCACCTCCAGATATCAACTGCAATAATCATGGAAGTGGGAGTGCAACAACATCTGGAGGACCACAGGTTCCTCAGCCAGGAGAAAAATCCTGGGAGTGGTGTTCTGGCCACAACACATCTGGATCAAAGCCAGGGGTTACTACACTTGAGTTAAACTAAGATCATGTCAAACTTAAAAAAAAAAAAGGAATTATAACCACATAAAGGTGTCCTTTCTGTATCTTAAAGACTTATGAGTGAAATAAATGGCCTTGGAATCCAATAAAATATATTATTATGCTGAGAACAACTCCAGAACATAAACAGATTACTAGCACGGGTGGGTGATTCTGTCAAGCTCATTGAGTTTCTAATTTTTCCACTGTTAGACAGGTTGTATATTTCCACATTTGGTTGCATGTTTCTCCTCCTGGAGGAAGGGGGGGGGGAGAAAAAAACCAATAACAAACAAACCTTTTATGTAACTCTGTTCACATTTCTGAAAATGTACCTATTTTTGTCTGCCTATCACATGCATTTTGCACATGTGTCCATTGAGGAAGACACATACATATGCATTTGTTTGTAAAGTATGCATTGTTACACATGTTTGAAATAGGTATGTTTCTGAACCCTCCCTCCCACCAGTATGGCACTGTAAACTCAGAAATGTATTGATTTCCAACCACAAATTGCCCTGGATTTAATCTTCTGTTCTAGGAGGGAATGTCCCATAAAAATACAAATTTACTCCATACCCGCCCCCCAAAATTACTACTCATTCCTAGTTAGTACTTCAACCAAGTTTAATGAAGCTTTGTTCTATAAGTCAAAATAAAGGATGGATAGCTGAATGGATGGACACATAGACATATGTTTTATTTAAAGCATATTTACTTTAATCTTCCTGGAAAAAAGCCTCCCAGCTTAGCTTACATTTTGCTCATACTGTCTCTGTTTATGGGTTTAGAATCTAAAAATGATATGAGACAAAAAGGAAAAAGGGATGGGGGAAAAAAGAGGGAAAACCAAGTTGTCTTTCAGAAGGGCTGGCCAAATATGGCCCTGCTTCCCACCCCATATGCCAGCTGGGTTTCCTCCTGCTAGTGGCAGCTAAGGAAGGCTCTCTGGACTTTTTTTGAATGGGGGGGGCACCCTGAGATCAGGAGAAGAACGGTGATGTTGCGTTTACAGTGCTCCGTTTCAGATGGTGCAGCCCTCCTCCCGACCTTCCCCCATGCTCCTCCTCAGGGTTTCCCCCCCCCCGTTTGAAAAAGTCCTCTGTTTTGTTTGGCAAGGAACTCTTTCTTTCAGTAGGGCAGGTGGAACTACAGCATAATTTCTGAAATATACCTGACTCTGGTTTCTAAAACCAAATAAAAATAATAAAGAGGTTGTTAACAAAAGAAGGAATGTTTATTTGTGTACCTAGACAGGTCAACTTGACTGATAATAGATGAATGAATTACAGACAAGAGAAGGATTCCTCCCCCCATCCACATGTCTGATGCTCTTAGGCCTTGTTTGTTCAGCTGAAAGGAAATACGCTACAGGAAGAAAACAAAAGGCTTTTCATATCTTCTAGCAAATAAACAAGATGGTTAAGTTGCATCCTAGATACATCTCTTTGTCTTTGTCTAGGCCTTGGACGTCTTCCTGTGCTGTTACTCTGTATGTCCTATTTCAATCTCTCCTGCATTTAACATTTATTTTCAAGGCTGTTTTAAAACCACCATGTTTTAATGCAGTCAATAAAAGTAATGGGCTGTTCAGTATGAATATATTAAAGCCACAAAACAATCCAGCAATTCAAAAACTCTGAACCGGACACACTGCAGGAGAACTTGGATATTGAATTGAGCAAATTGCCTCCCCTTCAATTTTGTACCCCCCTTTGTAGTCAAAGGGTGAAATTTCAGCTGTATTCTGTGGTGAATTTTGAGGTCTGGGTTCTCCTCTTGGGTTTTCATTGCCTTGTCCATAATATTTAATTCCCATAATATCCTGGAACAATCATGACATCACATAACTCTCAAAGGCATTTTGGGAAACAATGGGAGCTCCACCACCTTATTGGCTTCCAATGTAAGGGCACACAGTTCAATGGCCCCTTTGAGAATAAAAGGAATGAAATATTTGTTGGAAGAAATAGCAACTTTGGCACTTGTTCTTGCTGCTCTCTTGTCCACTAGGGATGAGATGGGTCAGACAGAGAGGGATTGGAGTCTTTTGTCTTCCTTTCCTGCTGGCTTTTCCTTTCTCTGACAGCCACCTATCCTAAAAGCATTATGGGCAGATAGCATTGTCTAGTTTAGTCAGGGTTGATAAAGTGACTGCCCTCTGTTGTAAAAGAAAAAGAACCAGCCCAGACTGAACCCTCTGCTCTCTCTCTCTTCCCTTCTGCTCTTTGAGGAGGGAAGACATGCCACAATACGTCTCCGTCCCATATTTTTCTCTTTTAGATTAGTTTAGGAATGCACCGGCTATTTCCATCCAAGAATGTATTTCCTTAATAAGTGTTCCTCCTGTTAAGGATTCTAAACTTATTTTCTGCTTGATTTTTTGTTTCTTTCAAACTCACCATCCTAAGATGAGCAACTCCACTGTGGCTGGAGTAAGGGATCTAACAGGCTTCTGACACATCCACCCCCTCTAACAATCTTTAGTATGGGTGAATTGGTGGCGGGGGGCATTTGTTTAGATTTCATTTTTCCCCATCAGTTCAACCAATTCAGAAATCATTATTGTCAAATGAAAGACTCAGTCTATATTATGACATATAACTATAAGAATGTAAATCCAAATGAAGTGAAGGCAATCAGATTATTCCAGACTCATGTCTGAAAATAGGGTATAAATATCCCAGTTCTGACCCTAACCATGTGTGCCCCAGACTTTCCCTGTGCCACCCTCAGAGGCTGTCTGAGTTCCTCTGCTGCACAGACCACTTTCTCCAACACTGATAACTATCACCCTTCCACCCCTGACTTCCATCTATCCAATCCTTCCTGCTTTACTTTCCAATCACTTTGTATGGTTCTTAAAGAGTGTATGTTCTTGTATGTTAGTGTATCACCTCTATTAATTCAAATGAAATACTTTTGTTTAACTTTAACTGGAGTGCGCTCTACAGTTAGTACTGATATACCTAATTGAAAAGCTCCCCAAAGTTACCTGCCTCTTGCAGGCATCCTATTGAGTTATAAATCCCCCAACTTCTAAGCAGACACTCTTAGGGTAAGACATCTAGTTAAGCAGCACCACCCTGTGCCAATATCCCAATTTCCCACAACATACAGTGCAGGGTAGGCACTGCCCCCTCCCCCGGAAAGGGGAAAAATACCTAAAATTACCAGTCAAAGCCTGCACTTTAAAATAGGGTGAGTTGAGCATCTCAAACAAAAGTGCTCTCTGCTTCTGCCTCTGTAACTCCACACCAAGGTAGCATATCAGCTTGATACAGTTTCTCCCAGCTGGCCTAAATTCCATCCAGGCCAGTAAAGGCAACCCTTCCTGTCAGCTGGTGACTTGGGTACAAGGTTATTTTTTAAATTACAAAATGATATAGGAACAGGAAGGAATAGGCTCACAATTGGAAAAATGAGAAACTGTGAGATGTGTAAAACAAAAGTGCTATGTGCCTTGGAAGAGGTAAAAAATGTGACTTGAGATGTAATGGGATACTTGTAAGCCACAAGGTGTTAGTCGAATTGCATGGGTTCTGTGAGGATCCCACTAGTGCCCAAAATTAATATGGGTGTTATTTAATTAGTTCAAATATGACAGCAGGAGGCAGGGTAATGACAGGAGCTTTTGACTTAGGTATACTGGTAGTAACAGAGGAGACTCTAAGCGAAAAGATACAATTAAATGATCTTTATTGGAAATTAACAGTAACAACACTCATGCAAACACTTAGGCTTCAGGCAATCAAACAAGGCTATCAAAGACAGGAGGAAGTATTTGGACAGAGGAATAGAATAAGGGGAGGGTGGATTATACTGTACCAATCCTGGAGAGCTGAGATCATGAAGTAAACTGACAGGAAGGAAGTCCAGAAGACAGAATGGTGGCATGAATTGATGTGAAGTGCTGTTTTAAGGTGATATTTATATGTGATAATTCCCCTGAAGGGATGGGATTTTGAGTGGAATACAATGCTTCTCAGAGTTTCCCAGGACTAGACAAAGTGTGCTCTAGAAGAGTTAACAAACGTTAATGGTTGGTGTGTTTAGAAATGAATAGGAGCACACAAGGTCTATTGTTGGGGGGAAAGGGGAGAGGAAGAACCTGGTTTACAAGCATCAAGGACTTCACATCAAGGACTCTGCTATCATTGAGTGGATTCGTAAATGATTCACCTGCAGGTGTTAACTCTGACCTGAGTATTTGTTTGGGGAATTTTCAAAGGCCCCTCCCTTGTTTATATGTGACTCCAACCTTGGTATTGGGGGGTCCCCTGGTTTACCTACTAACCATGTGGAAGGCCACATCAAGCCAAATTATTAAATAGTGTTGATTATGTGATATTCCAAGATGGGGACTATCAGGATAAGTTAAAAAGGAATGATATAAACTTTGTAAGCACATGAAAGTCAGGCACTGTCTTTTCATACTGTTTACAAGAGAGAAGAGAGGGCAGAAAAGAACCCTCACTCAGTGTTTATGTTGCTTCTCTTCATGCAAATGGTAGGAAGGAAACAGAGGTTGTATAACCTCTTGCAGAACACAAGCTACCAAGAGTAGTTATGTAAATTATGCCTTTTGTTGCATTCTGACACAGCATCCTCTCTATTCTTAATAAATCCAATTTTTAATTAGATCCTTGGAGTTTTAGATGTCTTTGAACTAAATGCATATGCATTAGTGTATCCTTGAGGAGAAGAAAAATCTTTCTGACTTTTTGTTATGGAGGAAATTGTTTTATTTTCAAAAGCATCCAATAGAAGCTGCAACTTAAGAAGCAGAGCCCCTAATATCAGCTATGTTCAACAAGGTTTGTTCAGGAAGAATGCTAGCTATGACTAGTGACAGCAATTATAGAACAGAGAACACAGTATCAATGAATGCAGTGACACATTCTGTGATGCAAATTATAGCCTAGTTTTCTTCAGATGCAAAAGATGTCCTGCATTAACATGAATTACACAGGTATCGCAGTGTTTCACATTATCTTTCCAATACCTCCTGTGACTGATAGTGTGATTGAATGTCTGTCTTCAACGAATAAATTAATGTCAAAAATATTTAAAATTTGACACAGCATACGTAATGTATGACAATGATAACCACCCTAGAAGGCTACATGTAAGGTTTGACTGGTTGTTTCTCATCATTATCTTGAATTCACACCTCTATATCTTCAGGGCAAGCCATTCTCTCATTTCTGCCCATTCTTTCCCTCTCAAAGTGAATGTATGAAGCTGCATTTCTGTTCATCTACTCCTTTATGGTTTATTCTGATTGGTAGAAGGGTCTTCAGTAGAATTTCTTCCCATCAACATATACTCAACCATTTAACCAGAGGTGCCAGAGACTGATTTTGGGTTTCTCTACAAATATAGCATGTGTTCTACCACAGTATAGGCCATCTCCATGATTCTTCCCTGTGGCTTTGTCCTCATCTACTAGTTTTTACTGGATCACACCACCTTCCACACTGGTTACACAGACACCCTTTCTAGGGTCAAATCAGGTGAACTGGGTTTCCGTTTGAGAAACGGGACACGATGCATGTGGTGGAGCTGAGCTCCATTCCAGTCTGGTCAACTGTGGTGGCAGATTCCTTCCTAAAACAGTCTGGAGGGCTTCCTACACAGGGAATAGATAGAAAGAAAAGGAGAAAGACCCAAAGTGGCTCTAAGCAAGACACCAGAAGTGAGAAGAGATGGAGGTCTCTCCCCACTCTGGGGAACATGGAGCGAAGGGAGATTCTCCCCCACCACAGAAGAGTCTTATGTAAGATGCTAGCCATCCCATGGCAACTTGTATGAGTGGTTTCTCAACAAAGAGGAGCTGGACTGGTTAAATGAAATACTGACAACAACAGAACACTGGAAATCAGAACATGAACAAGAGTAGATAAAAGATTTGGAGTTTGAGATGAACTAAGGGGAAAATGTTTAAAAATAAGAGGCTTGATTGAAGTGGAAGAAGAGGATCTATATGAAAGATTAATACCAGGGTTGGCAGAGTATGTTGAGGTTCCTCTGGAAAAGATGGAGGGGGAGGTGAATAAAATATTTAGAATAAACTCAAAGGTAGCTACGCAAAAGAAACTGCCTAGAGATATAGTAATTTATTTTAAAGAGGAAGGGTAAGAGACAAAATATTACAAAAAAATTATGAAATAAAATTAAGGATAGATAAAAAATGAAGTAGAGATATATAAAGATGTTCCACCCAAAGTCTTGAAAAGAAGGAAAGATTATCAATTTATTACTTCTAAATTACAAAGAAAGGGAATACAATCTCAGATCATAACATGATAAAAGTGAAGATAAAAAATATTGAAAGGAAATATAGTTGGATATTAAGAGAATCTTTGATACAGGAGGAGAAAGGACAGTATAGAGTTATAGAGTTAAATTACTTTGAAAAAACAGTGATAATGACAAAAAAATTAGATAAGAAAGAGGAAGAGAATTTAACAAAGTTATCAAACTTTAAAGTAGTAAAGAAAACAAGATACTTGGGAATAGTGATAACAAAAAACAATCTAGACTTACCAGAGAATAATTATAATATGAAATTGAATGAAATAAAAAAAGAAATAGAAAGATGGAAGAAGTTAAACCTATCAATGTTAGGGAGGTTGGCTGCTATTAAGATGACGGTGTTGCCGAAAATGCTTTTTTTTATTTCAAAAATTACCTATACTAAACAACAATAGATTATTCAAAATATGGAATAAAGATCTGTCAAATTTGGTCTGGATGAATAAAAAATCAAGAATAAGTTGGAAAGTATTAACGGATGAAAAAAGTAGAGGGGGATTGGGGTTACCTAATTTAAGCTTATACTATAAGGCAAGTGTGCTAGTATGGTTACAAGATTGGTTCAGGCTCAATAATGATAGAATGACAACATTAGAGGGGGCTGAAACCAGATATGAGTTACACGCATACCTACGGTATGAGAAAGAGAGAATGGATAAAAACTTTGGAAATCATCTTATTAGAAAAGCTATGTTAAAAACTTGGAAAGAAATTAAAAAATGTATATACATAAAATTACCAACGTGTAATTATGGGACAATTATGGGAAAGATATAATATGGATAAAAAAACTATATGATATAACGAACCAACACACAGAATTAGATATATTGATAATGGAAAGCAAAGAACTAAACATATCAAAAATTTATAAGCTGTTATTAAAATTAGATCTAGAACAAATAGTGGTAACGGATTACATGGTTAAGTGGTCACAAAATATTGGACATGATATTTTGTTAGAACATTGGGAAAAATTATGGAAAAGTGATTTGAAATTTACACCTTGTATGGAATTAAAAGAGAATTGTTATAAGATGCAATACCGGTGGTATATGACACCACAAAAATTAGTGAAAATGTATAAGGGTATTGAATCAAGTTGCTGGACATGTGGTGAAGATACTGGCATGTTCTATCACATGTGGTGGTCATGTAGAAGAGCAAAAAAATTCTGGATTACTATTCACAATTTGATAAGGAAGATATTGAAAATAAATTTGAGGTTCAAGCCTGAAATATACTTATTGAACATCATGGATCAAAATTTTCCAACAGAACTAAGGAATATTATGCTATACATGATCACCACAGCGAGAATTATCTGTGCCAGATACTGGAAGCAAAAAGAAATCCAAAAGTAGAGGAATGGATGGCAAAGTTATTAGAGGTAGCACAGATGGAAAGATGGACTTGCTGGATTAAAAATAAATCACCAAAAAAGTTTAGGCAGGATTGGGAGAAATTGATAGACTTTTGGAAAATTGAGTGGAGTGATAATGTAATAACTTGGTTAATGGATTAAGAGAAAATAAGATAAAAGGTGGAAAATAGAGAAAATAGTTCAAAAAGATAACACAAAGGAGCTGTTAAGCAGCACTGTTAGAATGGTTATGAATGGAAGTAATTTATGAATCCATAGGAGATGAAAGTTTTTTTCATAACTGATATAAAATTGTGTGGTAAAAATTAAAGAGTTAAATAAATATAACAATATGAATAAGTAATATATAGTAATATATGTTGAGGAAACATTTGAGTGATAATTGGAAAGGACAGTAAAGAGGACAAGAAACAAGTTAAACCTAGTTAAAAATTATTGAAAAACTGTGTTATATTTGTGGCAGTGGTTGGCCTTTTGAACTTTGAGTCGCATCAGCTGACGATTGTTGAAGATTGTGTTGGCATGCCTTGGAAGAAAGTACTGGGTTGAGCGGATTATGAGTGGGAATGCAGCTGTGGGGTGGGCGGAGAGAAGAAAACTAGACTGAAAAGAATATGATTTACTATAGCAAAAGCAGACTTTGGAGGTGATCGGAGATTGAAGAAAGTTATGTAAATGTGGAAAGGAGGGAAGAGAGAGTAACAATGAAGTGGTGGAGCACAAGACACAAGATGAGTGAAAGTAAATAAAATAAATTTTAAAATAAATAGAATGAGGGGAACGGCAGACACAGGGGAAGAGACATTTTGCATCAACCCATTTGATGGACTTTACAAAGCAAAGTGGTGAAAAGAAGACTCAGAAGTAAAACAAAAGAAAGGAGAGAGAACTACGGGGAAAGTAAAGCAAATATAGAGAGGGGGAAGCACATATAGAGATAGATAAATAATAATAAATAAATAGTAGTTTATTAATTGAACATATAATTTGGTATACAAAATAGTTTGAGTTTAATTTACAGTACTTCCAATTAATTCAATAGACTTATTTTGATGGAGAATTAAGTGTATGTATAAGAATATATATGTCTATATTATTGGGATGCATTAGGGAAAATTAATGAGATATTGGGATCTTGCTGAATGTATATTGAATACAAATTGGATTTATGCTATGTTAAGATAACTTATATTGAGAGAAGAGAAGACAAAGGTGATAAATTTAATTTGAGAATTAGGAAGACAAATTGGATAGAAGTGTAATGAACTTGTGTGGAAATTATGTGAATTGTATAGATGGTACCGATTGATAAATCCTTTTTAAGGAATAATCAAGGAGTAATTAATTAATTAATTAATTAAAAATCAGAAAGGAGATAGATTCAAAGATTGAAATATTTAATTAATTTAACAAATTAAATAAGATTGGAAAATTATAAATCCATTAAAACTTTATTTTAGATTAAAAATATTGAAGGATGGGAAGGGATATTATAAGAAGTTCATAAGTGGGGAAAGATTTCCTCTACAACAAAGAATAGCATATTGTGAAAAATTAAGCAGTGGATAAGAAAAATTAAACAGTGGAATAGAAAAAGTTAGAAAGGGAAAAGGGAAAGAGAGAAATGGCATACAGTACAAGAAAGGTATCAGCTCAAATTCAATCTCAAACTCTAACAGGCAGAAGGGGTTCTCAAGAATCTCCGAAGATACCAGAGATGCATAATTTATTATTAGAGGAATTAAGATCAGAACTCAGGAATTTCAAGCAAGAATATGCAAAGAATTGAAAGACTTGAAAAGAATTAAAAAAAATAAGGAAGGAAATTAAACAAGATTACAAAAAAGAAACAGAAATATTAGGGGAAAAACTGGATAAAATAAATAAGGATGTAGAAGGAATGAAGAAAGATATAGAGACACTGAAAGAAAAAAACTCAACAAACAGATAAAGTAGCAGCAAAAATACAACAAAAACAAAACACAGAAGAAGTTCTGATACTAAATCAAGAGCTATGCTACAGGGAAAAGTGTCTGAAGCTAAGAGGTTTATCAGAAAAAAATAATGAAAATCTATGTGAGAGGATAATTCTGGAGCTGGCTAAATTTGTAAATTACTCAGAAGAATATCTAGAGGAAGAAACTGAGAGATTGTTCAGGATTAATTCCACAATAGCAAAAGAAAAAAGTTACCAAGGGATATTATGATTCAATTTAATAAAGTGAGGATAAAAGAAAAAACATTATAGCAAAGTTACAGGAACCCATTAAAGACAGGAGAAGAAATAAACAATTTTAAGGACATACCAACATCTATATTGAAAAGAAGACAAGATTATAGGGCAATAACTCAATTATTGACAAAAAATGGAATTAATTATAGATGGAATAAAATAGAAGGTATTTCATTCTCATATAGGCAAAGAAGATACAAAATAGATATGGTGTTAAAGGCTACTGAATTTTGTAGAACATTTAATAAAAGCAAAAATTCTAAAGATGCAGGTGAAGACATGGATCAATCTAAAGACAAGACAGGACAAGAAGGAAAAAACAATTAAAAATAAAAGTAAGAATGGTGGAATTAGAAAATGAGGAAGAGCAGAGAGAAGAAGAAGAAAGGTTAGAAGCGGAAGCAGACAGAGGGGAATCAGAAAAAGAAGAAGAAGGATTAGAAAGTGAGGGAAAAGAAGAGATAGAAGAAGAATAAGTAGAAAGTAGCTGGGGGTAAATAAAGAGGAAAGAAAACTAATTAAAAATGTCAACAAAAATATGTTCATGGAATGTGAAAGGCTTACATTCAGAATATAAAAGAAGGCAAGTCTTTCACTATTTAGAAAAACAAAAACTGGATGTTACGTGTATACAAGAAATCAAAATAAGACAAGGAGAGACAAGATTTTTGAGAAATCAGAAATTTGGACAGGTCTTCTTTTCTGCAAACTCCAAAAAGAAAAAGAGAGGAATAGCAATATACATAAACCAGAAATATCATGCAAAAGAATTGTTTAAAGATACAGAAGGGGAATATATAATGATAGAGGTGGATTTGCATAATATAAAAACAGTAATAGTAGGAGTATACACTCCAAATACCAAACAGGAAAATTTCTATACGAAGCTGCATAAACATATAGAAGAATAGGTAAAAGGAAATATAATTATGTTGGGAGACTTCAATTGAGTTTTAGACCCAAAAACAGACAGATCTGCAAAAAAGAAAGATATTCAAGGAAAGTTATCAACTAGCTTTTTCGATACAAAAGAGGAATTTTACACTTGAAAATGTATGGACGAATAAATTTGGAAAAGAGAAAGGTTTTACATACTATTCAGAAAGATATAAATCCATGTCCAGAATAGATATGTCTTTAATTTCTAAAAATTTAACACCACAAATTATGGGCATGGAAATAATGGCAAAAATAACATCAGACGAGGCTCCAATCAAACTAATATTAAAGGCTAATAAAAAAGTGTAATTGAAGATTGAATGAAAACCTGTTAACTGATGAACAATTTGTAAAAGAATTCAAGAAAGAAATTGACTTATACTTTAAGGAGAATGACAATAACAATGCCGGATGAAAATCATTTGGGATGCAGGGAAAGCAGTGTTCAGAGGTTTATTGATAAAAAGAGGGGTGGAGGTTAAAAAACAAAACACCGAAAGATATATTTACTTGATTAAAGAATTGCAAAAGGGAGAGGGAGAATCAAAATTAATAAAGGGACAAGACGGGGGTGCCCCTTATCTCCCCTTTTATTTATTCTAGTACTAGAAGTTCTGAATAGAAGATTAAGAGCAAACAAAAAACTTCCAGGTATAAGAATAAAAGGATATAATTATAAATTACGAGTGTTCACTGATGACATGATCATATTTATGGAAGACCCAAAAGAACAAATTGAAGAATGTTTAAGTACGTGTATGGAGAGTTTGCAGGATTTAGAATCAACAAAGAGAAAACTTTGATATTAACTAAAAACATGAAAGAACAACAACAAGAACAAATATCAGGAGGTAGACTGGGGGAAAAAAAGTCCGTTATCTGGGAGTATGGCTGAAAAAACGGAATGCCGATCTTTTTGAGAGCAACTATAAAAAAAATGGAATAGAAATTAAAAAAGACTTGGAGAGATGGAGTAAATTAAGTTTATCCCTACTAGGGAAAATAGCAGCTATAAAAATGGTCATACTTCCCAAAGTACTATATCTTTTTCAGAACCTTCCAATTTTGAATAATGATAAAATATTTGAAAACTGGGAAAGAGATTTACGAAGACTTATATGGTGGGAAAGGAAGGCTAGAATTAAATGGAAGTATTTGACAGATACTAGAATTAGTGGGGGTGACCTTCCAGATTTTAAAGTATACTATCAGGTGGCAGTGTTAGTTTGGATCAAGGAATGGGTAAATTTAAGTAACAGAAAATTGTTGAATGTGGAGGGGTCATGATGCCAGATTTGGTTGACACGCCTACCTATTTTATGAAAAAGTGAAAGTAAACAGAGAATTCACAAATCATTGTGTAAGAATACGTTTATTGAGGGTATGGGAGAAAGATAGAGAAATATTTTATTTTAAAATCCCCTTATGGATATTGCCCCAAGAGGCATACTTATCAAGATGGAGTAAGACAGAACCATGGTTAAGATATTCAAACATTGTAAGAAAAGGCATCAATAATCAAATAACATTAGAAACAAAGGAAAAATTACAAGAAAAATGTAACTTAAATTGGTTCACTTACATGTAATTACAAGAGACATTTATAGAGGACAAGAAGAGATTGGAACACGGAGCAATGGATGCAAGCTCCAGGAACAGAGATTCCACCTCAACATTAGGAGGAACTTTTTGACAGTAAGAGCTGTTTGGCAGTGAAACGCACTCCCTCGGAGCGTGGTGAGGTCTCCTTCCTTGGAGGTCTTTAAAAAGAGGCTGGATGGCCATCTGTCGGGGATGCTTTGATCGTGATTTCTGCATGGCAGGGGGTTGGACTGGATGGCCCTCGTGGTCTCTTCCAACTCTGCAATTCTATGATTCTATGAAGAAAAAAAGGGGGTTTTGAGATAGAATATAATGACTTAGACAAAATTCTAAGAGAAGAAAAAATGTTCCAAAGACATTACTAAATTTTATAAATTATTATTGAAAAGGTATACAGAACAGGACTGTGTAAATATATTTTAAAATGGGCAGAAGACATAGGTAATCCCATAAATATAGACGATTGTGAGAAAGCAAGGGAAAGATCGTATACATTCATAGCATACCAAAATTTGAAAGAGAATTACATAAAAGTTGATTTAAGGTGGTATTATACACCAAAGAGGTTAAATAAGATGAATAAAATGATTCTAGATGTATGCTGGAAATGTGGGAAGAATCAAGGCACTTTTGTACATATGTAGTGGTGATGCGAGAAGATAAAAAGATTCTGGAAGAAAATACATGAATCAATTGAAGAAATATTACAGATAAATCTTGACTTTTCCCCAGAATTATATTTTCTAAATATAATTAAAAACTTAGATAATAAAGAAGGAAATAGACACTGGAGAATTTTGCTTTATATGACAACTGTGGCCGGATTGGTCATAGCAAAAAAATGGAAGATGAGTGTCCTACTAGAAAGGAATGGAAAATAAAGCTGATAGCTATATTGGAGTTAGATATATTTATGAACAAATTATGTAACAGGAAAGAGAATAAATGGAGAGAAGAATGGAAACAAGTACTGTATTATTGGAAAGACAAGGGTGAACTGCAAAATTGTGAAATAACATAATAAAAATAAAGAAATAACGAATAATTAATAAAATAAAGAATAAGAACAAAAAAACTAAATAAAACAAAAAGGGGAGAGACCTCAGAAGGAAGAGTGAAAACAGAAAATATACAAAATTGAAAAAGAGAAGTCAAAGTTGGTGAGATAATGGAAAATTAAATTGAAGTCATTTTGGTGTTGGAGATATAGCTATAGTACCATTATATTCAAATGACAAAATGAGCAAGTCAGAGATAAGCTATATTGTTGTTTATTTTGTTCTCTTAAATAAATAAGGAAAGAAATAAGAAAAAAGAATGTAAAGACTGCAAGGAATATGTATTATGGAGAATATTGTTTTGAGTAAAGATGTAAGATATAATTGTGAAATTGATAAAAATAAAATTTAAAAAAACACAAATCAGGTGAATCAGTTTCAGAAAGGTTTAAAATGTCTTAGCCAAAACTACGCTGGAAATGGACAAATCTATTTTAGTTTCCTCCAGTTTCTCTTTTTAAACCATGCATGAAACTGTGAAAATATTTTCATGCGCATTTCTCCTAATGTACATCTGAAAATAATGCATTTTTGTACTTCTTTTCACCAAGACATACAGTATATTTATGGATGCCAAATGAAGAAGCATGAATTGGGTAAATTTGCACTACAATCTAAGCAGAATAATTTTCTCTTCCATCCCTAGACAATGTTACCCTGCTCTGACTTTCTGGCCCTTTATGGGAAACAGGCTTCAGAGGCCACCACTGTTAGAGGCTTCAGGAATCAGGTAGAGATCTCATGTTTCCATCCCAGTAGGAAGGGTCAGCATATTTCTAGGAATCCTCACAGCTGGGATCTTTGGGAAAGCTCAAGGAATACTTCCCCATTGTGGTTGACTATTGCATCAATCTGGTAGAGAGAGATAATGGGGTGGTTTACACGGGCAAATATTCCTCTAAATATACCGCTAAGATAGCTCATAGTTCCCACGGATCGCAGCACAGCATCGCCTCATTCAGAAGGGGGGAAGGTAAAACATCCAAATATAGCATGGCAGGGCATGTCGCTATTTTTGCCGGTATATTTGCAATGTAGTGCTTTATTTGCAGTGTAAACTAGCATTCCGCTAAGGGTTAAAGCAGAGCTGCATTGTGATTGGTTGATGATGCAGGGGTGGGCTTAAAAGAGGGGGAGGGAGGGAGGAAAGACTGTAGCATTTAGAGGAAACTTGCAAAAATCCTGTCTGCTATTTTGCAAGCCAGTTTTCAAACAAAAAGGATTCCCAACAATTTTCATTCAGGGAGCATTCCTTCTCACCTTCTCTGCTGTTTCAAAAGTATGTAAAACCTCAGTTGTCAACTTTTTTCCTGTGCATGGGGGAGAGAGAGAAACGATTTCACGAAGGGCTGTAGCAAGCTGAACTGCTCTTCGCCCCCCCCCCCTCTCTCTCTGGCTTTCCTGTATTTGGAAGAAAATGCTGTTTCAAGCAAGGAAGAAAACTTTCTAAGCTGTTCAGCACGGAGTTGGGGCCAGAGCAGGCATTCCTATGGCATTCCTTTCCCTCTCCAATGCTTGGCCATGCCCCCACCACATTTGGCTGTGGGAACGCCACAAAATATAGCTGTGTAAACAATTACCGTATAAACTACCCACCACTGATGCGTGAAAGCACTACAGCGCAACTTAACGCAATAAAACCTTCCATGTAAACCAGCCCAAAGATTAACGCATTTTTGTTCTTTGAAGGACTATTTACCCAGCCACTCCTCAATGTTTTATCTGTTCCAATAACTTTGAAAGTGGTTTATTCCCTTGCTCCCCTACCCACCCATCTCTCAAAAATACTAGGCCCTTGTGATGGCAAAACCTCTTAGATGGATGGTTTTGCTAAGGGAAGCTGCATTGAGAGCTTTGAAACACCTTGCGTCAAAGACTTTCTGAGTCTTTGGCATTGACTCTGTGTACCTGCCAGGATGCTATTCTGCTTTCATTTTCTTTCCTTTTTAACTGTTCATTGTAACTAGGTAAATGGTATAGAAAGACTTCTTGAAAGTGTCCGGTCTTTACATGGTTCATTATTTATTTATCTCTCTGTTAGTCTGTGGTGTTACCTTGCTTTGGGTTTGAGACAGCCAGGCATTAAGAGCCCATCATTATATAGGCAGAGCTTTTACATTTTGTATGCAATATACTCTGAACTTTATTCTTTCCTGCATAATTGTTTGTATGATATCTAACAAGACCCAAGATACAATGCATATCATCCTAGATGGAGTGATGCAGAAGTGGGAAGCATGTGCCTGTGAGTCTATTATCTCTTTAGTAAGATACATTGCTTCAAACATCTTTCAGTCAAAACTCAACAGAGTGCTTGCTGCAATAAAATTTTGGTAAGCAGAGGAAAATAAATGTGAGCTGCTGTTGCCACACTTCTCATGAGGAACCTCCCCCTCTCTAAACTATGTATTAGTTGATATGAAAACAGACTATTCAATTGAAAGCCATCTCCAGCTTTATGGACAATGGAAGTGACATGAAGGAAGGTCAACTGTGGGTATTTTTTTAACCTGTTTATGAGTTATATAAGCTTCATTTTTCAAAGCAGAATGATGCATTGCTGAAATAATATGTAAAACTAAAGGGTGTTTTTTTTTAAAAAAATATAGCCTCACTAAAAACTACTTTGAGTCCTTTTCGAGGGAATAAACAAATAAATAAGATATATTTTCTCCACTGAAAACATTACCATTATTTCTAGAAGGATAATACACATTGAAGAGAAGTCTTGGGGAAAATGTAGTCTTCAGCTTTCAAGTCAATGTACAGAGACATCAGCATTGGAGATTTTATATTTTATTTGCGTGCTGAGGTGAAACAGTCCCCCCCCCAATTGATCGCCCTACCTCCTTTTCACAACCAAAGATAACAGACAGACACAAAATAAGCAGAAAGATTTGTATTGATACAGAGAGAAAAGTGAGATACATACTAAAGTATTGGCAATAAATGGCCACAACTTCGCCTTGGTGATAGTTGCCTGGTTGGTGCCTGAGCATGGACCCATACCGGAAATTGGCCAGCCCGCCTGCTGGTCGATGATGTATCGATTAGCCCACCTGTTAATCGATCATGTGATCTGGTTATGTTACATGGTCACGTGATCCAGGACAAGAGAAGGGGGGAGGATTATCTGGGGGGGTCACCCTCCCCACAGTGGCCCCAAGTGTCCATCTCCTCTCCCCCTAGGATCTCAGTGGCCATTGAACTTGAACTTGACCTAGGAATGGCCTTGGCCTTGAACCAGAGACCCCTGACCCCGAGTTTGGATCACAACCCCCATGCTCACAGCCACCTAAGTCGAGCTGCCCCACTCTCCTGCAGCTCGGCTCCGCCAACCCAGCAGCTATCACCCCAACAGGCCAGCCTACTGATTGGAGGGACTCTGAGTTGGACCTATCAGGGGAATAAATTGAGTTCCAGATGTATGTAAGCTGCGTATGCCCTGGAATGCCAACTGCCCAGCCGCTGGATATCAGACACTGCAAAACCTTCCCCTGCAGCCGTGGTGGCCGCACCTAACCAGAAAGAGTGTCCTCCGTACTCACCTGGTGGGCAACCCAGCTGCCGCAGTGCTGCTTGAAGTACACTCGTGAACTGGAACCGAGTCAGCACAGATAAGTCTTCATGAATGAAGAGGGTTCCCTGGGCGTCTGGATGCCGAGCCGACGTAGGTACTCACGCATGAGGTGTACTGGGCAGTCAGTTGTCTCTTCCAGCTTAAGCAGGCACAGGTGAGCCCCTTTTCCCCACTGATCGCTCTTGGACTGTCAGATCCGCAGTCGCAGATCTTCCACTCCTACCACCATGTCGTTTAGCTAGAGTGCACATCTCGTCTTGTCCTTCTTTGAGTCACAGACCACCTCCCCAACATGTAGAGCTGCGAAGAAAGCAGTGGAAAAGGCAGTGCGGAAGAGCAGAGTCTCATACCTGGATTGGCAGATGCAGAGCAAGGCTGCCATCAGGTTGCACAACAGCCTGAATGAGATGGGTCTGCGTGTGTCCCGCTCTTGGGTTTTGCCACCGTGCCATCCTTCTACCACTCTTCGAACCAGGAACGAGTTGCAGGGGTCGCCCTGCCCGGCTAAGAAGAAGGAAATGGCAGCCAGATGGAGTGACATGGATCTCAGTGCCAGGCCTTTCTCCTTCAGGGATGCGATGCAATGCAGGACCTCTCAGTTGGAAGATGGCCGGGAGCTCCTGTAGTTGTGTCTCCGTCTGAAGTTGAAGAACTGCCATACCGCCCTCGAGTAACTGGCCTGGGTGGAAGGTGCCAGAGAGTTAAGGACTCCCCAGATCACAGTTCCTTCCCAGGAGCCAGAGCTCAGCCGGGAAGGTCACTAGCGTGCAATCTGCCTCCGGAGCCAACTCTCGAAATCTATCTTCCTGGAACCGAGACAACGCATCCACCCCTGGAATATGTTTTGCTGAAAAGGTGATGTTCTCTGCCAGGCAGATGAGCACATATTCTCTGACGAGTTCCATGACTCTGTCAGACTTAGAGGACTGCTTATTGATAATCCTGACAACCGCCTGATTATCTCCTAGCAGTGACTATACTTCCTTCAAGGTGGCTTTGACTTTAACCAGCAGGTGGTGAAACTTCTCCCTAATGCCTTCCAGCTTGTCCTCTGGGAGGCGTGAGACCTCTGCAACAGAGTCCAGCTCGATCCGCAGATACACTATGGTGCTGGATGGCCCCACCATCTTATCCGACCAGCTCCTGGAAAGAATCAAGAAGAAAACCACAAATCCCCCCCCCCTGCTGTCCCTATCATGAGGAAATCATCAAGGTAGTGAGTGACAGAGAATGAATCTGTTCTATACTGCAAGGCCCATTCCAAGAAGGTGCTGAAAGCCTCAAAGTTGAAACAGCTGATAGAGCACCCCACGGGGAGTGCTATGTCATAGTACCATGCCCTTGGAACTTGAATCCCAGCAGGCAGTGGTCCTCTGGGTGGACTGGAAGTAGTCGAAATGCTGACTGAATGTCACATTTTGCCATCAGGGCACCAGGGCCACAGGCCCTGACCAGTTTGACCGCATGGTCGAAAGACGCATACTGAACCGAGCAAAGCTCCGGAGGTATGGTGTCATTAACTGATGCTCCCTTTGGATAAGATAGATGGTGGATGAGCCTGTATTCATCCGGAGCCTTTTTTGGTACCACACCTAACGGGGAGACCCTAAGATTGTCCATAGGGGGAAATGGGAAGGGGCCTGCAACCCTTCCTGCTACACATTCTTTTGCAATCTTGGCTGTCACCACCTCAGGCAGGGCAGCTGCCAACTTAAGGTTTCCTGATTCAGATGCCCGTCTGGTTCCTGCAGCAGGAATCCTGAAGCCGATGGAGAATCCTTCCTGTAAATAGGCGGCTGTCCTCCTGTCAGGGTAGAGAGCCAGTGGGGGAGCATGGCCTGCAGCTTGACCGGGGTGACAGCCATGCGGGGTACCTCCTGTGCATCCCTAGTTCTTGCCGCTGCCCTGACCGGCTCTACATCCCAACCCTGCCTCCTTCCGTGTTCTTGTCGGATTTGGGAGTGCTGGCCACTTCCCCCTCGGGTTTTAGCAGGGTGAAGACATTAGGTTTTAGCAGGGTGAAGACATCAACATAATATCCTTTCAGGATATTATCCTGTGTCTTCCTGTCCAGGTGGATCCCGGTGGGAGTCCTTGTTATCCTGGAATAGGTTAAGGCATTGGGTCCCTGGTGATGCTACCCCATCCTGCCAAGCCCTGGTGGGGCCAGAGGCAGAGGGATCCTGTTGGGTCTGTGCCTTAATGGCCCAGGACAGCAGCCCAGGGACCAGAGCCGCTGCCTTCCAGTAACCCACCTGATCCAAGTCATCATCAGAAGACTCACCGGAAGATCCGTTGCTGTCTAAGTCCCTTCTCTTGTGCCTGGACCACCGCTTCTTCCTCTCATGCTTCATCCCCTTCTGCTCCTTCCTTCCTGATGTCTCATTTGGGTTCTCTGGTGAGGAGGTTGTTGAGGACACTAAATTGATATCGTTTAGAGATGAAGAGTGATGCCTTCGCCGACAGCCCGCTGTCTTCGCTGATTGGGCTGCTTCCTCAGCCCTGGCCTGAGACTGGGCCCCGGTGGTGGCCTCATTCTCCCGTGCTTGCCCTGTGGCTGAGGATCCAGCCTTAGGACCCCTACTGGACTTCAGCTCTACAACCTGTTCGGCCAGAAACGTAACCGCCTGGGTGCCAGCCAGGAAGTCCCATACAGCTGCAGGGTTGCTGGCTGTTGCACGTGAGGTGCTCTTGCCTGCTGTTGCTGCCCTGAGCTCCCATGGTGCTGGGGCAGCCCATTACTTGGGTGCCTTGCCCGGCTGGGCCCGGGTAACAGGCTTGTTGGGCTGGGTCTTCCTCTTGGCTGGCATTTTATGCTTAATGTGTGATTTCAGCTCTATAATAGGCTTATAGCCTGACCAGTGATTTCAGCTCAGCAAACAACTTCCAGAGGAAGTTCCAAAGAAAAAAATGGGGAGGGTTACCAAGGGTTTGCCTTCCCTTGTGAGGAGGCAGCTACCCCCCGTTACCCTGGTGGTAAGGTTCCTGGCTTGTCTGTCCCTGTGTCTGGCTCGTCTGCCCCTTGGTCTGGTGGCTTGATCCTCTGCTTGTCCGCTCCAGCAGCCAGGTGTGCCTAGTCACTGGCTGTGCCCTCTTAATGGGAGCCTTTCCCCCGTCTCTGCTTCTCGGCAGTGGCAGTGGCGGCGGCAGTGGCGGCTGCTGCTGCTCCACTCACCACCTGCTGGAGCCAGGAGGTCTTCCCTCTTTGGCTCCTCAGAGCCAACTGCCTGGGTCTAGTGTGGGGCCAGGAATTTATTCCTGGCCACTGGTCCTGACTGGAGACTGCAAACAGGAGTCTCTGCCCCGCAGCCAATCAGAGGTCTGATTGGCTGGGGTGATGCCTCTTCAGCCAATCAGGGGAGATCAGCTTCTCCCTGATTGGCTAGCTCATGATCCTCTTTCCAGCCAGTAAGAGCTGGCCAGAAAGAGGACCTTAGCCAAGAAGGTGGCGCCCATGCCGCCATGAGGTGGACAGGCTGCCAGGATGGTCCCCCCAGACGCAACTCTGGCCACAGGGGGCCTAAGGTAGGTCCCACAGCCAATTTCATTTATATCCTGCTTTTCTGCCAAGATGAGGTCCAAGATGTCTCACAGCATAGAACAGAACAAAGTATAGCTGAAATAACAATGTTTATGATGTACAAAAAAAGTTTTTTAAAAATTTAAATGAACAACCATACTACATACAACCTTAATTTAAAACAGTATAATCATATTTTAAAATAATAATGAGAATAAAAGAACAACTCAAATGCATCATTGGAAGATCCTTCTGCAAAATGTATTACAGTGGACCACAGAGAGAGAGAGAGAGAGAGAGAGAGAGAGAGAGAGATACCAAAATCTGTGGATTCTCAAGTCCCATTATATATAATGGCATAGTAAAAAAAACTGTCCCTTATATAAAATGGCAAAATCAAGGTTCACTTTTTGGAATGTTTTTTTTTGGGGGGGGATATTTTCAAGCCATGGATAGTTGAATCCATGGGTGCAGAACCTGTGGATATGGAGGGCCAACCATAATTGCAAAAGCATGGTTAAATAAATAAGTCTTTACTTGTTGGTGGCTAAAATGCAGAGGGGGGCAGACATGTCTCCCATTGGAAGGAATTCCACATCTAGGGTGTCAACACAGAGAAGACCCTCTCACAGATCACTAGACAGCCCTGTGAGAATAGTGGTACTGGGAGAAAGCCCTCCAAAAGAATCTTAAAACTTGTTAGGTTCACATAGAGAGACATCATCTTTCAGATTGTCGATACAAGCAGTGTAGATGCTGTATATCATTGGATATCAGCTCCATATGGTGAGTAATTCTGGATGTTGACGTTGATTGCATCTGGAAGACTGCATGTTTCCTGTCCCGAGGCTAAATCCGATTGTTATTCCATAATCAATAACTGGTAAGTCAACACTTATATAAGCCCTAGTTACTGAATGGCTCTAACTCTTGTTGAGACTAACAATAGCATTCAGACCATTATGTTAAATGGATATTTCCCAGATTCTGATGGCCTGGAATGTGACATTCCACATTTAGCAATAAACAGAGCATTCCTAATCCCATGGTGATGCTTGTTCTTCTGAAGTGGCTATTTTTGCATTCTAGAGTGCTTCTTTTATTATTGGGCTGGAGATAGTTTCCCAATGCAGGTCACAGGTTTGGAGAAGCAAGTTTTACTAGTTCTCCAGACAGAAAAGAATTAAATTCTTCTCCACTTGATGCAGTCTTAATTATCATTACCTGTTTTCATTTGCATGGAAGATTTTTTTAAAAAAATGTACTTTAAATGCAGCAATTTCTCATGGACATTGAACTGTAGCTTTCTGTTTGCAGAAATAATGGCTGCACAGAGAATGATTTCAGTCATTTACATCTATGGCTGAATTAACCAGTTTGACAGCAAGAATGCTTTTGAGCAAACCTGACCAGGGCAAAGTCTTTGAGGTAATGTCACAATGGGACTCGAGTAACCATTTTATGTCATGAAGGGACTTTACCTGTTTTGCCAACTGTCAGTTTCTCCAAGACGCTTGCATAAATTTTGTGCCTCTTATTGGTGTCATTAAATCTGGCATGACAAACGCTGTCATCACTGTGGCCACACACATGCGACACTCCCCATGTACTCTATAACCGTCCCCCACACTTGACAGCTTGGAAATATCAGAATAATGCAGTGATGAACTGACTGGCTAAAGCTATCCCAGCCTCAATGGCATCATATCTTTGTGCCTGAGACCAGATAGAGTAATCACAGAGGAAGGCCAGAGGAAAATAACTATCGTGGACATCACAATCCCCTTTGAGAGCAGAGACCAGCCATGAGAGAGATTAAATGTAAACACCCAAAATATAATGCTCTGGTCGATGTACTGAGCAAAAGCGGGTATGAGGTTTCTATCCATGCATTACTTGTTGGAATTCTGAGTGGCTGGGGTCCAGCAAATGATCTAGTGCTGAGAGTTTGTGAGGTGTGAAAGCACTAGGCCAAACATGTGAAGGCTGATGGTATCAGATACCATTAGATGGGCCTGAAATGTTTAAATAGACCTCTTTTGGGGTCACCGACAGACTGAGAAACCAGACTCTACTTTTGTAGAGATCTATCATGATAGGTCTCTGTCATGATGGATGTGGAAACTGTTTCTTTATATAGGTATGCAGCTGTTTGGATCTATTAGTGATCACATATCTGTGGTCTAAAAGCAAAATACATTTTTGGTCTCCCTTAGTATGTTTCTTTCTTTTAGAATAGGCTTTAATTTATTCTAGGAATTTAATTAGCTTTATATATGGTTGGACCCCCATATTTGCAAGGGTTCAGTTCCGGGGGGTACTGCAGATAAATTATACCACACTTACCAGTGAATGCTATTGTTTTAAATGGAAGGAACAACAGAGGTGCAAAGGGGAGGGGATATCTTGCAGAGGAGGTTCTAAAACCTGACAGAATTTAAGAATTTAAGTAAAAGAAGCTTCTAAAACATTTACAGTTGACCCATCTCACATTTGCACAGGTTAGGGGCATAGGACCCCAACAAAAGTGGAAAAGGTTTGAATTCATTGGGCAGCTGCAGAGGCAGGGGCAAGGCTGCCCAGAGGGCTCCTCAGGGTTGCTAAGCAAGTGGCTGGAGGAGTCCCTGGAGGGGGAAGGAATCAACAAGAATTGCTGCTGCTGCCAACTCCCTCCTGAAGCCTGAGACCGCTCTGTGCATATTCACACAACAGCCCCGGTCGGGGGGTGGGGAGGTCAACAAGAATTGCTACTGCTGCCAACTCTGTCCTGAAACCTAAGATCATTCTGTGCATATTCACACAACAGCCTCAGACTTAGTGGTGGTGGTTGGAATAATCAAGAATCACCACCACTGCCAATTCCCTTCTGAAGCCGAAAGCTGCTCTGTGGACCACGTGTAAGTGAAACTGTAGATATGGGATCTGTGGATGTAATCGCATTAACTCTGTGAAGGTGATTCTTAGACCCTCCCCATTAACCCTTTTCTTACCTGGTACTATGCTGGCAAGACAATCTGTTTACAGATAAAGGGAGTTATAGTCCTCTAGCAGAATGATGGGAGTTGCACCTTAAGGCAGCATGATGGAACTCCATCATGACAGGGGGTCCAACTGTATACTACTTATATACTATTATAGTATTTTTATTTGCAATTACATTCTTTGGATCTGATATGTAAGGCTTTATTGTTTCCATAGAGATTATCACATGAGGCTTTATTCCAAAATTACATAAAGGTATTAGCAAATTTGGCCAGTATTGCTGGCCCATTGCTGGTTTGCATTCCAGGCATATCTGTAGCACACCTCTTCATTGGCATATCTGTAGCACACCTCTTCATTGATGGGAAACTTGTCAGTGGCTCTCAGTACCAGTGCTATCCCCTGCATGTGATAAGTCCCTTCCATGACAGTAATAGTATGATGGAAGTCATGTGGCACAAGGGGTGTGATCCTCCTTCTTTCCTCCTCTCTTTCCCCTCCCCTCACTAAGTTGACCAAGATTGTTTTTTCTCCCTGCCTATCTTTTTTCTTTTTCTTTTTGCTGTGATTGCACAATTACAGGGATATGATAAAATAAAAAATATTTTTATCATTAATCCATAAATGTGCAATTGTGGCCCAAAAAAGTTGAAAGGAAAGGCACACACGTGCTGAAGGCATGGTTATGGAACCAGTGCAGAAGGACAGATTATTGACAAAGCACCATAATTTCAGCGTACTCACACAATTAAAGAGACAGTCTGATCATGAATGATTTCAAACAGGTATGTTCCTGTTTGCTTCGCTAAAGCCACTGTTGAGAGAAAGAGGCTGGTGTGATAAAGCCCCATGTCACATTGTTTACATGTAAAGAGTCTCTAATAAAAGGATTAATCTGTTCTTATCTGGTTAATATCTGATATAGCTATTTGAGAACTACTAGAACTTAGAAGAACTATAGAATTCAATACCATGAATTGAAGTATCTTTTATCTGCAGTTAGAATGTCAGGAGGGAGGCTATTTCAGTATTACTCAGGAGTACAATCCCACTGGTCACAACCTGTATGACTATTTGTAAGGAAATGTTACAACTGGTGAATCTGCCAGTTATTTTAAATATATGCACTATTATATGTAATTTTAAGGGGGGTAAATTGTTTTAAGTTATTACTATTGTTATGGATTTGTTTTTACATACAATTGTTGTGAGCTGCCTTGATTGCCTAATAGGCAAAAGGCGGGGTACAAAAATAAAGTTGTTGTTGTTGTTGTTGTTGTTGTTGTTGTTGTTGTTATTACAGTCCAAACCATCAGGAAGGCACTAGTTGTGTATGTCTGTTATATTTTGAAGCCTTTTTGTTTGTTGTATAATGTCATTTATAAGTGGGAATTGTCACATTATTGGGGATGAATTCCTTGACACTTTCCATAATAGGAAGGTTACCAGTGTGGATACTAAACCCAAATATTAAGATATTATGCAGTTATCCAATTATATCATTACTATTTTCTCTCAGGAATGTTACAAATCCAATCTTTTACATGTCCTCTGTGGTATTATACCAAATTAGGTAGCATGCTTTAAATAAACATAGCATCTTCCTTTCCTATTATTCTTAAGAAAGAGAAGATGTTAATGTATGCTTGTTTTAACATTCTGTTTAATTTGTTTCAGAGAGCATAATTTCAAACCCTAGTCACGATACACATGACAACTTAGAGTATATTTGGAACTGACATTCAATGAAATCATCTGTCACTTCATTTAAAAACACAGATATAATTGTTGTACTACAAAGATATTTTCAAATGTCTCAGTAGACAGTTTTTCAAACCCACCCATCAAACAGGCCACTAGTTTCAATAAATGCATTGCTTGCATTTAACTGCTGTAGGGATTGCAATATTTGAAAAGAACATTCCACACATAGAACACAGTTGACCTGTATAACAAAGTCAAATAGCATAACTGAAAATAAAAATGGAATATAGGAATGCCAAGTACAGTCTCCAGAAATGGGCCCTCTCTAAAGTTCTTTGTTGGGTTTTGTAGAATCATAAAAAATCTCCTGTCATTTTTAATAGAAACTTTTTGGACTCCTCTGTTGCAGAGTTGGATGTGATTAGTAAATGATGAAAATAGCCATTGTTGTTTTCAGCATCAAAAAGTCAATTTTGCCTGCTTGAACTTGAATAATCTAGTCTAGCAGTGAAGATATTCTAAATAAATTTAAGTGAACTACTCTACTGAGCCCTCTCTCTTGTTTGCAAGACCATTTGTATCCATGAAATGAGAGAGACATGTTTGGTCACATTTTTGGGAAGGTGAGTGAAAGGTATTAATTTAGATGGAATGATGAGTTAGTTTTATCAGGTGAGGTGGAAGACGAGGTGGAAGATGAGGTGGAAGATGACTGTTACTGTGGGGTCGGTTACACGGCAAAAAAATCCTCAACTAACTCGCCCTAAATCCTAATGGTCCCCGTGCATTTTGGGCCAATGTCTCCATATTCAGAAGGAGGGGGGCCAAAATACCCGTGAGAAGTGTGATATAAACTTTCAATATTTTTCCTGACTTTTTGGAAAGTTCCGTAAAGTTGTGCACTATTGACTATGTGATCTACCAGCAATCTTTCCGAAACAGGCACTCACAGCAGAGCTGAACTGTGATTGATTGGACCTCAGAGGGGGTGGACTTGCAAGAGATGCCTTGCAATATTGGATCTGTCATTTTTTTTAATGAAAGACTGGGCAACCCCAGTGCTCTCTTTGTCCCCAATCGCAGGCTGCGGTGGCAGAGAGATGGGTCTCTGTGACTGTTGCAGTCCCAGAGGCCCATCTCTCTGCCATTGTAGCCTGTAACTCCATGTGCCTGCCCCATGTCCTATCACTGGCTGCAGCAGGGGGTTGGACTGGATGGCCCTCGTGGTCTCTTCCAACTCTACGATTCTATGATTCTATGATTCTAGAGATGGGTCTATGGGACTGCAAGTCATGGAGGCCCATCTCTCCACTACTGCAGCCTGTTCCTCCCTGCCCCTCCTTTCCCTGTTCACTGGCTGCAGGGCTGAAGAGATGGGCCTCTGGGACAGTCAGTCATGGAGGGCCATTTCTCTGCCACAGCAGCCTGTTCCTTCCTCTGTCCCCCTTTCCCCATATTCCAGCTGTGGGGGCAAAGAGATGGGCCTCCATTACTGTCACAGTCCCAGAGGCCCATCTCTCTGCCACTGCAACCTGTACCCCCCACGCCCACCCTGTGCCCAATCACTGGCTGCAGTGGAGGAGATATGGGCTTCCAGGACTGTCAGTCCCAGAGGCCCAGCTTTCCAGCACCGCAGCCTGTTCCTCCTTGCACCCCCCGTTCACTGGCTGCAGGGGTGGAGAGATGGGCCTACGGGACTGTCAGTCACAGGGGCCCATCTCTCCACCACTGCATCCTGTTCCTCCCTGTACCCCCTTCCCCGTTTGCCAGCTGAGGAGGCGGAGAGATGGGCCTATTGGATTCTCAGTCATGGAGGCCCATCTTCCCACTGCTGCAGCCTGTTCCTCCCTATGCCTCCCCTTTCTCTGATCGCTGGCTGTGGGGGTGAAGAGATGGGCCTACAGGACTGTTAGTCATGGAGGCCCATCTCTTCACCACTGCAGCCTGTTTCTCCCTGCACCCCCCTTTCCCCATTCGCCAGCTGCGGGGGTGGAGAGATGGGCATACATGACTATCAGTCATGTATGGCCCATCTTTCTGCTATTGCAGCCTGTTCCTCCCTGCATCCCCCTTTCCCCATTCACCGGCTATTGGGACAGAGAGATGAGCCTATGGGACTGTCAGTCACAGAGGCCCACCTCTCCACCGCTGCAGCCTGTTCCTCCCTGTGCCTCCCCTTTTCTCATTTGCCAGCTGCAGGGGCAGAGAGATGGGCCTCCATGACTGTCAGTCACAGAGGCCCTCTCTCGCTGCTGCAGCCCGTTCCTCCCTACACCCTTCTTCCCCGTTCACCGGCTCTAGGGGTGTAGAGATGAGCGTATAGGACTATCAGTCACAGAAGCCAATTTCTTCACCACTGCAGCCTGTTTCTCCCTGCACCCCCTTTCCCCATTCACTGGCTGTGGGGCAGAGAGTTGAGCCTACAGGACTGTCAGTCACAGAAGACACACCCCCTTTGTGAACAGCAAAATTGCTAATTTATCAGAATTTATCGGAAGAACTACTTTCTGCAAAAATCGTGTAAACAGCTCAGCACTAGAGTGAAAAAGAGGTAAGCCGGCATTTTCTGCATTAAAAAGGGTTGTGCAACCGACACCGGTGTTTTAATTGCTTATCGGGTCAGTTTTAACCAGGGTAATAATAAAGTTAGATATGGTCCTGGATAATGGTCAATGTCAACTGAGAAAGGTTTGGAATACTAGGCCTCTCAAATTTGATTGGACAGTTATGAGGAGGGAAAAGGTTACCAGGAGATATGCAAAGTGGTCTCCAAAGCCAGAGAGAGATTGATAACACCTGGTGTTTGAGTTGTGGAGGAACTGAAGAGAAGACAAGGCACTTGAAGAGCCCAGAAGGAAGAAGAGAGAAAGACTAAGCACTCAAGAAGGTGGTGGCTAGTCACAACAGGATCAGAACTGAAAATCATTGGATAAGGCAAGACAGAGAAAGGCCTGTGCTAGAGGGACAAAGAAGAGGACTCTAATGGTAGTAGCCTTCAAAAGAACTGAGAATTCAAGAGTGAAGGTAGGGCTGGGTCCAAAGTCTCAGAAGGAAGAGTTCCAAAGGAGAGGTTAGCACTCTGAAGTCCTAGTCATCATCAATGCCAGGTACATACAAACTACCCATAGCTGTGAGTTACATGGGGTGGATAGTGGCAGGGGAATTGGCTGTTAGTGTAGTAGGAAATGGAACTTTAATCTCTGTACCACTGTTAGCATGTCCTACTACCCCTCGCTATAATCCCATAATGGGAAATATTGGACCACTTTGAAGGGGTCAAGTTGATCAGGGTGATCCAAAAAGAGGTCAGGTGGAGGTCACAAGGCCCTGGGAAGTTGTTTTAGAAATATTTTTGCAAGCTTATAATTCTGAGGTATAACTTGAGGAAGGTCTTTAGAGATCAGCACACCAAGGTATACAAAACCAATCTGATCCTCCCACTCCAAGACATGCATTGTAGTTTTAAATTTTAACTCTTTTCAGTGGATTAACGCCTTCCAATGACAGAATCAATTGGATGGTTTTATTTTATGTTTATTGAGTTAATGTTACATTGTAACTTTTCAAGTTTTTGTATTTTGTTAATTTAAAAAAAAATCTTCATCCCCACCCCACCCCACCCCAAAAAAGAAATACTTCAGCATTCAAGCGCATACTAGGATTGTGCGGAAGCCCTGGTAAACAAAGCCAATCAAATCACCTTTCCAACCCCAATCCAAAGAAGATATTCTCTTGGAATCCCTTCCTGTCCTGCATTGTGAGGTTGTTGAAAACCGATCAATTCCAGTCTCCCAGCCATTAACAGCAATCCATTAAGTTTTAGTTTTCTTTGTTTACCCGGTGGGAAAACCATCCAGGCTTTGTCCTAGCCAAAGTACCCCCTTCAGGATATGAAGCAGGGTATAAATATTAGTCTCCCAACAATAGAAACGTGTGCCACTGTGGACAAGACCAGTCACTCTCTTTCTTGGTGCACTTCTAGTGCTACCCTCAGACTTTGTCTGAGTACTTCACTCTTCAAGACTGGTAACTTTTGCCGTATTTTCCTCAAATCTCTCCCTCTATCCAGTCTTTTTGCATTACTCCTCAATAGCCTTGTGTGGTTCCTAGGAATGTGTGGTGTGTTTGTAAATGCAATTTGTGTCCTTTCCAATAAAAACATTTCAATTCATTTTAACCTGGAGTTCTTTACAGATAGTACTGGTATATATAGGTAAAAAGATCCCCACAGTTACCATCCTCTCGCAGGCATTCTGTTTGAGCTAATAATCCCCCCCCATCTAGACTTTGATATCACAGGTGGGTCTCAAAGCAACCCCCACCTCTTAGGGTAACACCATTCTAACTACAGTTACAAGATGTTGTTACAAGATGCTCAAGCCCTACAGTGCCATTAAGGCTGCTGTTATCCCTCCACCCCAAGGGTGTCACCTGGTGCAGTTTGTCCTCTCCACACACCCCTAGTGACACAACTGCTCAAGTCCAACTGCATTGCTGATCATGTTACTGGAGTATAGTGAGGCCAAACATCAGGATGGGCTCAGCAGTGGAACAGTATATTTCAATCAAGTGTTGAACCCCCCTCCCCAATGAATCAGTGTATCCAGCTACATTTCCAGAACAAAATGGGGATGGGGTGGGGCAGGGAATCACTTCTCACTGATTTCTTAATGAAATAGCACATTTTAGTTAATTTAGTTATACAGTAAAGAGTCAAATCCCCTGTCCCCAATAGCCATGTTCTTAATATTTTGAATCCTATATGGTTTCAGAAAAGGAACAGTTCCTATTGCTTCAAGACCCAGGTAGCAAAAATTAGTAGCATTGGCAGGCTTCCTCCATTCCTTACTGCCAGTTCAGACTGAGTTTCATCCAAAGACTGAACTTGACAATTTAAAATACCAGAAGTGGAAAGAGAATGAAATCAGTCACCCATCAAAGCATCATATAAGCCAATCTTCACTTTTCCTTTGATTCGGCGGGGGGGGGGGTGTAGGTCATGTTCAGAGAGATGAAAATAAGTGGCACATTTACTTTTCATTTAGTCACAGACAGAATTAATATTGATTTCTATGTTGTTCCTTAAAGTGTTAGAGCTTAAAGTTAATTTCCAACTGCAGTAGAAGGACCACTGTATTAGATAGATAGACAAGAATGACTAATTCATACAGACCAGGCCAAAGTTTATTAATACCACTGCTATGCTTATGAATAATGCTTATTATTTCACTACTGTTTGCTGATGGCACCCCTTTAATACTGCTGATTTTGTCATTTCTGAAAGTTATTACTCGACAGATGAAAGGAAGAGGATGCATGACCTGATATGAAGAAAAAGAAGCATGAAAGTAAATTTGGCAGAAACTATGGATATGTATTCCAGAGGGGAAAGGATAAGGGAAATGTGAGGGCTGGTTGAATAGTTTTGCACATTTAACTTTTCTCTTCTAACATTACAAATTTGGTGGTATGGTAATGTTAAGCTTCAACATGGTCAATATTATATGCACTTTTACTGTGACATAAACATACCCCCCCTTTACATTAGATCCCACAGTTGTACAACCAGTTTTGCAGTGGGCACCATGATCTTCAGACTAGACATTATATAACAGTCCCTACCCACCAAGTTAAAATATGAGAAAGGACTGTATGTGTGTTTGTGGAATGATTTCTGCAGTAGGGATAGTACTTACACTACATCTGAAAAGATGTGCCTGCTTATGCATCCAATTTGATGCTTTCATAGTGCCGGAACAGGACTGGGAAATATTCAGTGATCAATTATATGAGATTTAGCCAAGGAAGGAAGGTAGGAAAGTCAAGTATTAAGGGGGTTAGTCTAGATGACCCTTTGAGTCACTTGGAACTCTGCAATCTCTGATTCAGCTTATTGCAACCCTAAAGTTTGATATTTAGACTCACCAGTGAAGCAGGAGATAAAGAAGCTGTGATTTATTCGATTTCCCCTTCATTCCTCATCAGCCTCATCCACCTCCTCTAAATGTGTTTATTATTATGTTGCAACAAGTTGTAGAAGATTTTGGCCAAGTGAAGGGAGCAGACAAACATGGGTAAAAGTAGGCATAAAATGCCTTGCTCTCACAATCTGCAGATTTCTCAGTACAGAGACATTTTCTACACTGCAGCCTGGCAACCAAAGCTTTACATGAACTTTCAGCTTGTTGAAATGTTTCCTATGAATTTTTGTATTTGTCTTTTGTATGTACTTTTAGCAAAGAAGATTAACACCAGAGGTATGAAAAAGGCATACAGAACCAAAGGAGTAATCACAACCAAATGTATTTGGAGTGTTATGCCCTTTCCTCAGGGGATTTTTTTTTTAAAAAAAAATAAAATAAAATATATTCTATTTTAAAATGATTACATACAGCTAATAATCCCTATATTTCAAATGAGTAGCTAAAATATAAAAGTAAGATTGCATGTCTCTATTTTTCCTTTCATAGCCAGTGGAAAAGCTAATGACAGATTGCTAGCTCATCTCTTTTAAAACCATTGTTAAGTTTCTATACGGAAGGTTAACTGAAATGTTTCATGGATCACAATCAAGCCATTCATTGGGCTGGTAAATAAAAGGCAATAAAATTAGACAGGTGTCACAGACTGTGACACTTGTCTAATTCCAGGACTCAATTCCTGCTCCAGGACTCAGTTCCTAAGATGGCATTTATCTTACAAGGACTCAGACTGGTCAAAGTGACTGGCCAAAGATCAATCTCATCCAGTTAAATGCACAAGAGAAGATGTGAGACCTGTGCAGGTTTAACCTCTTAGCCTACACTTAAACATATAAAAAAATGTTATGTCAGTCTTGGAGCCTTTTGCATGTAGTTAAGAACAAGATTCATACTAAATTGCTAATTAATTTTTTAAAAAACTACAGCCTAGGCAACATCTTTATTGTCCAAAAGGTTACCAAATGAAATAGTCAGAACTTCTTGAATATAAAAAATTGAGAACACTAAATTGAAAGATGAAACTTGTTGAAACAGAACTTATGAATAGCTTGTTAGGCAAGCTATTTATTACCAATAAATCTGAGAACCTATTTCTTAATGAGAATGGACATGATACTACCAGGTTTTCCAGGCACATTATTTAGTCACCAATAAGCTCGTATATGATGTTGGGAGAAATACAGTACACCAAAAATACACTATTTCCTAGCTTGAACAAAGCACCATCCACCATGTGTCCCATAAATATATCCTAAGAGAGATCTTGTAAGTAGGTAAAATGTATTTCTTATAACTCTACAGGGGCATTTTACTTAAATTATTCTGATAAACCCTTGCTTTACTCATTGAAATAATATAGCTTACTCATATTTTGTATTACATGTTGTACTGGATCATGCAGTAAAGAATATGGAGTTTATAAAGTCTCCTTTTTAATAATAGTAATTTCTATATACCCACAAATGAGCATTAAGCTTCATGGTGAGTTGTGTCATTTGTTGGAAGATTTGAAACTCAGTTATGGTCCAGTTTAGTGATGGCAAAAACATTAGCTTGTCATACAATACTTTTGAACCTACACAGATTTGTCACACATAGTGCTAAAGATGACATATTCCCCATATTTCTCATTGTTGCTTTAAAATATCCCAAGTATTGTAATATTTAAAGCTAAGAGAAGTACAGATTAGAAATGTTAGCCAAATGAATAGAATAGACAGAAAAATTTCTGTGAGAGTGGGGAAATCTAATTAATGGTGTAATCTAATTAGTACAACCTAAGAATCTGGATGGGATCCTTGGAGACGTGAGGGCCAACATATGTGTACTAGACCCTTGCCACCTTGGTTTATTTTTAAAAAGACTGAGAGGAACAAGGTGAGTGGGTAGAACAGAGTGGTCAGTGCCTTGCTAAAACAAGCTGGGATTTCATTATGTCTAAAGGAAGCAAACATAAGATCATTGTGGGAAATATCCTCTCTGGATCCCACTTTATTGGGTAACTACCAGCCTTTTTCCAACATTCCATTCTGTGCAAAGTACTGAAGTATATGGAGGCTTCCAAGTTCCACAGGTTTCTGGATGAGAGAGATTAGCTATATCCATTTAAGTCTGGTTTCAGGCCTGGCTATGGGACAGAGACAGCTTTAATCACTTTGATGGATGACATGTGCTGGAAACTAGACAGTGAAAGTCTATCACCATTGGTTCTGCTGGACCTCTCAGTAGATAACTTCAGCCATGGTATCATTCTGGGCCACGTTACTGGAAAGGGAACTGGACACATTGTTTTACTGTGGCTCCATCCTTCCTGGAAAGGCAACCCAGTAGGTAGTACTGTGGGACTCCTATTCAACTCCTTGACCATTGGCCTATGGAGTCTCTCATGGTTCTGTTTGCCCACCCATGCTGTTTAACACACATGTGAAACACTGAGAAAGGTTGTCCAGAGTTTCAGGGTTAGATGCCATTAGGTGCCATACAATGACACCCAACTATATAGTTCCTTTCCACCTCCATCCAAAGAAGTTGTTTCAGTTTTAAACCAGTGCCTCTCATCAACAATGGAATGGTTGAAGATAAACAAGTTCATACTTAATCCAGAGAAGATAGGTGTTCCTATTCAGATGAAAGGCAGATGAAGGAATGGAGATTAAACCTGTTCCAGGTAGGATTATGCTTCTCCTTAAGACATGTTCGCACTTTAGCTTTACTCCTGGATTCAGCCTGGAAGTTCAGGATTTTGCAGTGGCCAGGAATAGATATGCACGGTTAAGTCTTGTATTCCAGCTGTGCCCATTCCTGGAGACATTTGATCTAGCCATAGAGACTCAGGCCTTAGTTACATTCCATTTGGATTACTGTAATGTGCTCTATGTGATGCTTTGAGGCTACACTTTGAAGGGTGGACAGAAACTTCAGTCTTAGTTATGATGTACAAAACCCTGTACAGATTAAGTCCAGGCTATCTGACAGACTGTATCTCAACATATGACCCTGCCCATTTTTGGTGACCCCATAGCTCAGTTCTATCTTTCCATGACTTTGTGGCCTCAATGAGCATTAAAAGCTCTTTAACATATCCATATTGTTCTCAATGAATCAATCAACTATCAACTATCCACTGAAAAGTAATCTGGGAGGGAGAAATGCAGAGATCTCTTCCATGCCCACCAAGATCACTGCAATTTGTGGTTGAACGTTAGTGACAATGAAAATGATCCTGTTTCCCATAAAAATAGCTGGTATTTATTGTGATGACTCAAGCAAATATTTCTGCATTATTACATTTCTCTAGAACCAAGAAGACAACATCCTAATCTGTAATTGATTTGGAAGATCTCCTTTGAAGTCCGTGCAAGGTGGCCAAAAAGCGCTCATTCCATTTCATGTGAATAATTTTCATTTCCCTCCCACTTCTTGACTTGTACCATGCTCCTGTGTAACAATGGCACTACAACAGCCTAGCAGTAGGAAGATCTCCAGAGTTCAAAGCTCTCTTTTTGCTTCTTTGTTCTCTCTTTGAGAGCTTTCATTAGTTTTTATCCTTCCCTTTCATGCTTGGCATGCTTTGTGTTTGATCTAGTAATCATTAATGCCAGACGATAGGAAAACCAACGTTGCTTTTTTTTTTTTTTTTTTTGAGAAACTATGTGAAAACTGCATAGAGAGGATACCTAAAAGGAAGACTGAAAGAAACCTATTAGGACATGAAAGGGACAACAATTGAAATAATGGTTAGGGGAGAGAATTTTTGTGACGATTAATCCTAGATCCTAGTTTTAAAAAGTGTAGAAATGATTAATTATTAACTCTTAATTAAATTAAACTAGAACTCTATTATTTGAAAGTTAATTCAAAGAGTGAAAACACTGGATTCCCACAGATAATGGGCCCTAGATCATGGTTTCTCAGCCCATGTTCCCTGGAACTCTTGGGTTCCACAAGAGATGGGTATGCATTCTGTGAGAGATTGTGATAGAAGGGGTTTATTATTATTCTTATTTTGAGCTGCAGATATAATAATTTTTATTTAGGGGTTCACTGAGATGTATAATTGTAATGTAGTAGTTCCCTGAAACCTGAAAATTATTTCAAGGGTTCCTCCAGAGGAAAAAAAAAATGTTGAGAAAGATTTTCCAAGGTAAACACTGCATGTGTGTATGAAAGAGCAGGAAAGCTTTTGCAAAGTGCTCATAATTAAGTATCATTAGCAAGAAGTATGTCTTCGGGTTGAGATAAACATTGCTTTAACAGTGGATCTGCCAGCTGATATTCTTTCCTCTTTTTTTTTTTTTTAAAGTCTGCTTGGACAACCCAATCCAGATTGGGAACCTATTTTGTATGTGCATGGGGGAGCTTTAACTTTTTGTCCCTTGATTAAGCCTTTGTTTGGATCAACGTGCCACCACACCTGCAATTCATATTGGCAAAAACAAACCTAAACATCTTTTACTTTTGGGCAATATGCAAGTTCAGACAAGGAAGAGATTCAGATTGGGACAACAACAGGAGACAAAGGTTTTTAAAGAACCCCTTACCCATGTGAGGGTCCTCAGCTGTATTGGGCCCTCTCAACATACTTTGGAGCAATAGTGGGCAAAAATGCATCCCTGGGGCCACATGTGGCACAAAGGCTGTTTTTGCTACCCTTGACCATTCCCCAGACTTTTTCAGCAGCAATTCCCCCTTCAAATAGCCTCCTTGAAATGGTAAACATCAAACATCCCTGTTTTTGTTTTTTGTTTTCAAAATCAGAAATGGAGTTCCAGCCACTTCTTTTTTTATTATTATTATTTTGAGGGGCTTTAATGGGGGTGGGGAGAGATAATTGGCTCCTAGGCCTACCACAGTTGTCCATCCCTGCTTTACATTTAAAAGCCGGAATGACTTCAAAGTAGCATGTCCTTTGACCCTCTGTGGTCAAATAGTGACACCTCCTCCTCCCATGGGTGTTCTTACCAACCAGTAGCCTGCAGTTCAAGCCTGAGGATTTGTGTAAAGAGATGCGCTAGGCAAGCTTGAATACAGCCAGCCAATCACAACTCTGAGGCTAGGCTTAAAAGGGCTTATGGGCGAAAGACAAGAATATAGGGCTTATGGGGGAAAGAACAGAAAACCAGAGGCTTCTCTGTCAGTGAATTTAGATAGGGTCAGTTGGAAATATATATAGGTACAGGGACAGATAGAAATGGATTAAATCTTGAGAGGAATTGTTAAGAATTAAAGCCAGTCAGGAATAGAGAAATTATGGGGGCTAAGAATACATAGGGACAGTAATAGAGTGAGGGAAATTTGGTTTAATGGTAACTGAAGGTGTGGAAAATATTCAAGGAGAAGTGTAACTTTGTTTTAAAATGAAGCATGGTGAAGTGTAACTTTTGTATGGAGCTATTATAAAGTCATATGTTTAACTTGTTATATAATAAATCTTTACTGATTTTAAAATGTATTTTCCACATCTCTGTCTGGATGTTTTAATTTAAGAATTGACAAGAGGGACCACAGACACATTGCCACCCTGAACCCTATGACCCTATGACCATCAGCTTGCCCATTATAAGTGTCACCTTGGGCCCCAAACCAGACCCAGGAAGGGGTTTAAGGTTAGAAGGGCAAGGTGAGTGGTGAGAGTTTGAGGGTTAGAACTGCAGGATCAACATGGAAAGAGGATCTGTCACAGTGTGCCTGATCTTACCACTGCAAGATGAGATGTTCCTTGCCTCAGACTGCAGACCTCCAATGCTTTCATCAATGAAACCACTGCACAATTGCCACATGGCACAGGCATGGGACAGAAGGTCAGTTCACAGTGAGTACTGAGTTATGGACTTGTACTCAGCCATGCAAAAATTCCTTTGGGAAATGAGTTGCAGGGAGGTAAATGGTACACATTTGTTGTTTTTAACTGCTATTAAAGTCAACTGTGACTTATGGTGACCCCATGAGTGGCCTCCAAGTCACTGAATCATCAACAGCTCTGCTTAGGTCTTGCAGACTCAGGGCTGTGGCTTCCTTGATTGAGTCTATCCATCTGGAATGCAGTCTTCCTCTGTTCATACTGCTTTCTACTTTACCAAGCATTATGGGCATGGGGAGGGCTTAGTACTCCACACCCTTGGCTGTATTTTACTGCTAAAGTCAAATCCATGTTTGAAAACTCATGGTCCCAGTCATAAAATTAAAATTCACTTTAAAAACAAACACATCTTAAATAGATCAAGGAGAATTGCCTTACTGTTTTCAGAATGAAATACATGACTCAAAGAATAATAACTGTGAATCAAAGTATTGGTTGGTATAAGAAGATTAAATTAACCTATGGCTACAATGGAATAAGAGGTAGTTGGAGGATGACTCAAGAGTCACTTATCATAGGAAATAAGCAGTTTCCAAGTAAATTAATGTCACACTATAGAGTGAAGACCTTTGGCCCTGTTTCAGGAAGGCACCATAGTGAAAAGCTTAAATCCTGTTTTCTCTGTGTTTACAAGAACTCTGGTATATTTATATCAAGCAGGGGACCTCAATCTTATGAGTCATTAACCTGAGCCATTCCTTTCTGGGCCATACAGACTGTTCTAGGATCTCTAGTGAATCATCATGCTAGTTTATACAACCCTCCAAAGAGATGGTGCTTGAATAATGTAACTGGATGTTATTATTTCCTTATATTTTGAGTTCTAACAAGGGGCAAAGATGCTATTATGCATTTCTTCCATTCCAATATGTTTACATTTGTGGCTAAGCAGCAGAAAAAGGAATGTTAAAAACCTGAATATTTTTATTTTTATTTTTGGTATCATGTCTAATAGCCTTGATAATTTCACAATACCAGAGGTAGAGTTGGCTTCAAATTTCTGAGAAGATATATTTTATACAAAAATGTCTGATCTTTTTTTTTTCTAGGCCCCCAAACTAAGAAAGCTCTGCAGAATTTTCTTCAAATATTCTCCATCATGGCTTTCAGAGGCATCTGCCTTTTATGCCCCACAAGGCCCCAGAATAATGCTAGCTCTAAGACATTGTGGAAGATACAAAATTTTGGCTCAGCTGCTTAAAGTTGTTACTGATGTGCTTACCGTAATAGGAAAAAGGGAGGAAGGGGCTTTGTAACTGCCATATCTACAGAAGAAACAAGAGATGTGTCTCAAGATGGTTGCAAACTGTAGAAATGTCCAACATGTTTTGGTCTGTGTATACTTCCAAGGCCTTCTTCATGGGGTTATATACAATCATAAAAGGGCAACATGTAAATTCTCATTGTAGATTTTGTGCAGCCATTTCTGCATATCTCCAGTACCAGTTATGAGAGTGGGAGAGAGGAATAGCATCCCTCTCTAGGGAAATAACAGCAAAAGAGAGCCAGTTCCCCAAAACCTGCTTTTGGGGTCCCTATAGGTATGTTGTTGGCCACTCTGGAAAACAAGATCCTAGATAAGATAGGCTTGTGGCCTAATGCATGTTGGTTCTGCACCACAATTCCAGAAGGATATAGACAAGCTGGAACATGTCCAGAGGAGGGTGACCAAAATGGTGGGAGGTCTGGAAGCCATGCCCTATGAGCAGTGGCTTAGGGACCTGCAAAGAGAAGGTTAAGAGGTGACGTGATAGCCATGTTTAAATATTTTAAATATTTGAAGGGATGTCATACTGAGGATGGGGCAAGCTTGTTTTCTGCTGCTCTAAAGACAATGACACAGAGCAATAGACTCAAAGTACAAGAAAATAGATTCCATCTATACATTAGGAATATTTTTAACTGTTTCTTGCTTAGAGGAAGTAAAGCAGTAACTTGCCTTCAGAATGAGCTTGCAGCCTGCAGATCTCTATAAAGTTGTATTCCCAGTAGATTGAGCTGACTGACAGAGATTGATGAATACCAGAGGATTTTTTGAGGAGGAAGCCCACAGTCCTGTTTCACTGATTACTTACGACTTCTCAGCATGGACACTGAGGGAACTGCTGCAGTCACCTGCAACACTTGTGAGATGTTTGTCTTCTTGTCTACAGATGTGGGGAACTTCACATGCACCAAGTGCAAGTTGGTAGCCCTCTTGGAGGAGAAAGTCCAGCAGCTAGAGACCCAGGTAGATACACTTTACCATAATCATTAGCAAGAGTTTTACCAGACAGAACAGAATGAGCAGTCTTGGATGGGGATCAAACAGAGGAAGTTGCTGGGGAAGAGAGAGTCACTTCACATACACAAGAGGTAGACAGCTGGGGGAATGTCACACACAGAAGTAGAAAAACCAAGGATTGTTCTGGCAGCTTGCAGCTACAGAATCAATTTGAAGCTCTCTCACTTATTAAGGACAACGAGGAAGAACAGCATGGGCAGATTTCATGGGCAGAGCAGGGGACCCTGAGAGTACCACAGCAAGGAACAGCCGCTGCTAAGCCTTGGGGGAGGTGTGTAGTGGTGGTGGGGACTCCTTGCTGAGGAGGACAGAAGCAGTGATTTGTGGGCCTGACAAGATGTCTCGGGAGTTGTGCTGTCTCCCTCAGGCAAAGATCCATGATGTGACAGAGAGGCTGACAAGACTGGTCAAGCCTACTGGTCATTACCCCTTCCTTTTGGTCCATGTGGGAACCAATGATACTGCAAGGCACAACTTTCCAAATATCAGAAGAGATTATGAGGCTCTGGGGAGGAAGCTGAAAGAAATGGATGCACAGGTTGTCATCTCGTCTCTTCTGTCAGTTGAAGGGCATGGTCCAGGGAGGGATAGGAAAACAGCCAATGTAAACAACTGGCTCCGTAGATGGTGTCGCCAAGAACAATTTGGTTTCTTGGATTATGGGATGTGGTTCCATGAGGGGGTAATTCTGGTAAGGGATGGGGTGCATCTCATGCCAGTTGGCAGAAACATTTTTGCCAACAGTCTTAAGAATTTGATCAGGAGGGTTTTAAACTGAGTCATATGGGGAAGGGAGACAGTATTCTGGAAGGCAAAAGGGCTGGAGAAAATAGTCAAACTGTCATAGAGGGAACAAGGCAAACAGCGCAAGGACCCAACAGTGGGAGGCAAAAAAACTTGCACAGGCAGCAAGTAAAGGGAACACATGGTCTTAGGTGTCTCTACACTAATGCACAGAGCATGGAAAATAAGCAAGATGAACTTGAACTCCTAACACAACAAAGCAAATATGATATAAATAGGCATTACTGAAACCTGGTGGGATGAGTCTCATGACTGGAATGTAGGAATAGAGGGGTATAAACTTTATAAGAGAAACAGACCAGACAGGAAAGGAGGAGGAATAGCATTATATATCAGGGATATTTACACCAGTGAAGAGATCCATGACATCAATACTGGAAGCCAGGTGGAGAGCATCTGGATAAAAATTAAAGGGGAGGGAAACAACAGGGATGTTATTATGGGACTGTACTACAGACCCCCAAGTCAGATGGAGGCATTGGATGATGCCTTTCTAGAACAGGTGACCACAGATGCAAAAAGGAGAGATGTAGTAGTGATGGGTGACTTCAACTATCCTGATATTTGCTGGAAATCTAACTCAACCAAAACTTCAAGGTCTAGCAAATTCCTTACTTGCCTGGAAGACAATTTCATTGTCCAAAGAGTGGAAGAGGCAACAAGGGGTTCAGCTATTTTAGATCTGATCCTAACCAACAGGGATGATCTGGTTAATGGGGCACAAGTGGTGGGATCCTTAAGTGAAAGTGATCATGTTCTCCTGGAATTTGTTATACAATGGAAAGGAGAAGCCAGGCATAGTCAGACATGCATTCTTGACTTTAGGAGAGCTGATTTCAATAAATCGGGGAAATACTGGGGGTGAGCCCATGGTCAGGAATACTAAAAGAGAAGGGACTTCAAGACAGATGGGACGTTCTCAAAAGGGAGATACTGAAGGCAGAATTTCAAACAGTACCAATGAGGAAGAAAAATGGGAGGTGTCTCAAGAAACCAGGATGGATGACTAAAGAACTTTCAATTGAGCTAAGTTTTAAATGGAACATGTATAGGAGATGCAAAAGGGGGAAATCACCAAAGAAGAATTCAAACAGATAGTGAACCATGTAGGAGTAAAGTCAGAAAAACTAAAGTGCAGAATGATCTCAGGCTCGCTAGAGAGGTTAAGAACAATAAAAAGTGTTTTTTGGGGTATGTCCACAGCAAAAGGAAGAGGAAATGGTAGGGCCACTACGTGGAGAAGATGCCAAAATGCTAACAGGGGAAAGAGATTCCAGCTCCCCCGATGGCCAGCAAAGCTTCCGTTGGGGAAGCCCTCTTTATGGGTAGCAAAAGAGACAAGGCCCCAGATGACATACGTCACCGGCAAGTGCTGGCGATGCAGAGCGATGGGCAGGGTGAGTTGCTACTTAAGCACTCCCCGCCCATCGCTGGGGCCTCTTTTTCAACACGAGCGATCAGAGCGTACGTCGAGAAGGCGTTGTACTGTGAACTCGGCATTGTTTTGGCAGTGCCGGAGGAACTGCGGGGAACAGATTGTTTCGAGTGAACAGCAAGGATGAGCCGCATTTCCCATAGTGGCTGCCGCAAGTCCGGCCGTCGGGCCAAGCAGGGGGGTGTAGCTGGGGGGGTTTCTCCCCAGTACCGGGAGGGGTCCTATGAGCAACCTGGAGGTCGGACAGGAGTACAAGGCCACCCTGGTACGGCCAGCAGCAGCACCGGACAGTGATTACATTGCCCCAATGATTAGCAAGGGCTCTGGAGGCACGGGGGCTATAGGAGTGAGGTGGCGCCTTCTCTCGGCTCCCTAGGGAGCACAAAGCACTCCCCCCTGAGTTGTCCCTTGTCTGGGGCCGAGTGAGACCAGCCCAAGCAATGCCCCCCATTTTACTGTGAATGTGTGTGTCACGTGCTGCTCTCATTTCCCCATTAATTTGACCAACAGGCCTTTGGCTTATGCCAGAGGGCTTGGTGGGGCCTCGCGGGCCCATGTGGCTTTGAGGCCTAGTGGGGATATGGGGTCTAGGGCCTTTTCGTCTAGGGCTTGGCACCTGGGGGTGAGGCCGGGGAGGCTGGCTAGGCCTTTATTCAGGTGGAGCCATTCTTGGCTTGAGGCCTTGGGAGACCTAGGAGGTTTGCGAGGCCTCATCTGGAGAGTCGGGGCTTGGTCATTTTGGCCTGATAGGCCTAGAGGCCTGCGGGGCTTGGAACTAGGGATCGGGGCCTACTAGGCCGGGGTAGGTCCATGTTACTGTATAAGTCCGTGGTTGATAGATAGTACCAGCAATAATAATAATTATAATAATAACAACAACAACTATATAAATTTAGTTCAGGAGAACTAGGGGATTGGCGAGGCCTTATCTGGATGGCCAGGGCCTAGTCATTTAGGCCTGGGAGGCCTACAGGCTTATGGAGCCTGGAACTAGGGACTGGGCCTACTAGGCCGGGGTAGGCCCAGGTTAGGCCCAGGTTAATGCATAAGCGTGTGATTGATAGACATCACCAGCAATAACAACAACAACAACAACAACAATATCAGTTGGGGATTGTTGAATTGGCTGGTAGCCGGATTTCATTGGATTGCCCTTATTGGTGTTCACACACCAGGAACTTGCAGAGCTGTGCATAATGGCCCCCCAAAAAGGGAAGGTCGGGAGTAAAGGCAAGGGACCGGCACCCAAGTGGCCTGCACTTCCTCCCCTCCCCCCTTATCAAGCAACGAGGAGGAGGAGATCCCCTGGCAGACAATCCTGGACAGGATCCAACATTTGGAGAAACTGCAAGGGGTGAATGGGGGTGACAAGGGCCACAAACCAAGACAGGTGGGAAAGAGAGGGAAACTTGCTAACCAAATTCTCGCCCGTTTAGATGCCCTTGAAAAGAACATACAAGGCGAAGGTGAGTTGGGCTCCCAATCACTGGAGGGGACTGCTGATCTGCAGCCAAATCTGGATGGTGAACCAGAACAAGTGAACAGCATGGCACCTACTGGTGAGTTGCCTAATGCATCCTTTACCACCACAATACCCATGTGGCCATGGGGAGGGTGGCCTTCTGCTGCCACGTTGCAGGGGACTGGCACCCAAGTTCACATGGGTTGGCGCATGGCTCAACAAGTGCTCAACTGGGCACCACTGCAGTGGTCCCCATGAGGTTCATTTCCTTTAAAGGGGTTTAGGCTCCCTGTCAACAGCAAGTCTGCCCTGGGAGGCCTTCTCAAACACTAGGCTATGACATGATAGCTTACTCAGCAATACCCTTTGGGGAGATGTCCCTTCCCTTAGGGGACCATCTGCTCCAATCCACTAGGGATGAGATACTAAAGGGGGAATACGTGGATGTGTTCTCTTTTGTATTGCGAGATGGGAAAAAAAGGACAAGGAGGATTTGGACGAGAAGGAAAAAGAAAAGTTGAAAAAGAGGAAGGTGGAATGCACATGGACTAATTGGCTTTTGGGCTTCTTAATTCTGACAGGTGTGATCGCCAAAGCCCAACCACAGCGGGCAGCCGCCCTGTTTCAATATATGGATATAATACACAGGGCCTATGTAGATTTCAGTGGCCCAGCATGGCTTTTATATGATGAAGCCTTCAGGATGTGGGAGGCCATTTATCCTACCCTGAGATGGGACATGATTCATCTGCAACTGTGGATGCAGCTGATGACCCCAGCATGGACAATCCAGGGAGAGCGTACACATAGTAGTCACTTGATTAGAACCTCTGGGACAAATGTACCTAAGCCCCCTGTCGCTTCATGTACCATCCAAAAGCTGCTATGCTGGGAGTTTAGATCCCATGGATCTCACTCCCTCAAGCCCTTCAGATTCAGTCATGAGTGCTCTATCTGTGGGGCTTCTCATTCATTTCGGTACTGCCCAATGGGCAAGGGGCAATTTAAGGGAACCAAAGGGGCTGGGGGGACAGGTAGAGGGGGTGGCACCCCAAGGCAGCCTCCAAAAGGGCCCCAGCCCAATTCATGTGGAGGTTCTGGCCAAGTGGCTTGCATTATACCCCAACAAGCAAGCAGCCCCTTATATACTTCAGGGTTTTCAGTTTAGTTTTCACATCCCATATCGAGGGAGTAGACGCCCCTTTAGGGCTAAGAACTTACAGTCAGTGAGGGGCAAGGAGGCTATAGTACGGGAAAACATTTGCAAGGAGGTGGCTGAAGGCAGGGTAGTTGGCTCCTTCCTCCAGCCCCCAGTTCCCAACTTGCGGGTTTCCCATTTGGGAATACTCCCCAAAAAAGCCCCAGGGGAATACAGGCTAATTCACCATTTGTCCTATCCCAAAGGTGATTCAGTTAATGATTCCATCCCTCTCAAGCTTTGCACAGTAAGGTACACTTCCTTTGATGCAGTGGTCTGGGTTGTCTACTGCCATGGATTGGGAGCTGAAATGCCTAAATGCGACATAAAGTCTATGTTTCGCCTGCTTCCAGTACACCTCGAAGATTTTGAGTTGTAATGTTTTCAATTTGAGGGGCGTTTTTATATGGATTGGGCTTTGCCCATGGGTTGTTCAGTCTCTTGTAATGCTTTTGAGAAATTCAGCACCTTTTTGGAATGGGCTTTTAAAATTAGGACTGGCCTGGGGGTGGCGGTGCACTATTTAGATGATTTTCTGTTTGTGAGAAAAATGGGTTTGGACACTTGCAGCCATTCTCTCCAGCAGTTCAAGCAGTTGGCAAAGGAACTGGGAGTTCCTCTAGCCCCTGAGAAGACAGAGGGCCCTGCCCAAAGGCTAACCTTTTTGGGAGTTGAAATAGACACTATTATCCAGCAATGCCAGCTGTCCGATGGGAAAGTAGCAGAGCTCCGTGACAGGGTAGTCCAATTCAAAGTCGGCAGAAGGCAACCTTGCAGGAATTTCAGGTGCTCATTGGACACCTGAACTTCGCTTGTAAGGTGGTGGCCCCTGGCAGGGCCTTTCTGTGCTGGTTATGAGACACTGTGATGGGTGTCCATAGGCCTTACTTCAAAGTGAGAATCACACGGGAGATTCAGGAGGTCTTTGTACCTGGCAGGAATTCCTGGACAGTTTCAACGGCATCTCATTCTGGCAAGAGGAAAGAAAGTTTGGCAATGCCCTCCAGATCGCCTGACACCATGGGTTCAATGGGGTTTGGGGTTTATTTTGGGGGATGCTGGTGTGCTAGTGAATGGCCAGCCAAGTGGTCAGGGATGGATATAACCAGGGATCTTACATTTTTGGAATTTTTCCCAATCCTAGTGGCCTCTATCATCTGGGCGAAGGAGTTGTCTAATTCATCGGTACACTTCTGGTGCAACAATTTGGCAACCGGCCAGGCTATAAACATCCTCACCTCCAAATCACCACAGGTCATACGGCTGGTTCGGGCATTCACTCTGCAATGCCTGCAACATAACATCCTGTTTCTGGTGCGGCATGTGGCAAGCGTTAACAATGAGATTGCTGATGCTCTTTCCTGCATGCAGATGGAGTACTTCAGAGAGTTGGCCCCAGAGGCGGCACTCGTGGGTGCCAAGATGCTGGCAAACCTATGGCAGCTTGGAAATCTGAGTTTTGCAGGGCTTTAGGTATGTCGGTTGCACTGAGCACTAGGAAAAGCTATTCCAAGGCAGTTCGGGAGTTTTTTTTCAGTTTAGGGAACAGGAAGCTTTGGGCCAAGGGACAAAAGTCTGTTACCTACCTCATGCAATTCTGTGTATACTTATACAGGAAAGTCCTTTCACCTTATTCAATTAAGGACATGTTGCCCGCCATAGCCTTTTGGCTCAAGGCTCAAGGAACGGTAGATATTACAGGGGACTTCTGTACATGGAAAGCCCTGGAGGGTTGGGCTAGAGAGGGGGGTAAGAAGATGGATCACAGGGCCCCTCTCTTCCCAGTGGTTTTGAAGGGCCTGCGTCAGGCATGGGGAAGCATTTGTTCATCACCTTATGAAGTAATTTTGTTTCATGCAGTGTCCTTGATGGCATTTTTTGGGGCCCTCCGGGTAAGCGAATTAGTTCTGGCATCCAAGTCTGACACTTCAGGTAGGGCCCTGGAGCTTAGGGATGTGCTAGTGAGCAACACTGAGGTAAATTTTAAGCTGCACTTCTCTAAAACTGACCAGTTATACAAGGGAAAGACTGCACAGCTGACTAGATGCAGCAACCCGGAACTTTGTACAGTCTTAGCCCTGCAGCAGTACCTGCAGGTTAGGGGGCATAGGCAGGCGCTGCTGTTTGACCTGGATTTTTCACCCTTGACCAGGTATCAGTTCTGGAAGATAACACCCAAAGTGCTGGAGACATTGTCTGGTTGTCTGGAGCCCACTTTGGCACCCATTCCTTTCATATAGGAGCTGTATCTATGGCAGCAGCAATGGGCATGTCGCCAGCAGCGATTCAGAGGATTGGGCGATGGAGATCCTCCACTTTTAGGAGGTATGTTCATCCTCTATGCTATTAATTGTCTCTTCCCCTTTTGTCTTCCAGGTATTAGACTTCTGATGGTATCTGATGGTGAGATGCCGGGTGTTAATTTGCAGGCACAGTATGGTGTACTGGGCGGCCCGACAAGCTCGGTTGAGTCATCTGGGAACTCACTTCAGCCTGGGGGACATGATGACCATTGAGTGGTTGGGGGAAATGGGACAGTGCTGGCATGGCCTCATGCCATTGTTGTTTGGGGAGCATTGGGGACCTCTGCCAGACATCCTCATTTTGCATTGGGGGGAATGATTTGGGCCTTCTGAAAGGTAAGGCCTTGATCATACAGGCGACACATGACATGAAGGTAATCTGATCACGGTGGCCAGGGGTTCCAATCATGTGGTTGGCCATTTTGCCCAGACAGCTATGGCGTGGGGAGGGGAACCCCTCACTAATTGATAGAGCATGAAGGACTGTGAACAGGCAGATTCACAACTTCTTCAATGAAGTGGAGGGTCATTATTTAGCACACCATGCCATAGTGTTCGAGAAGCCCGAGCTCTACAGAGAGGATGGAGTTCATCTTTCGGACACGGGGAATTTAATTTTCTTGGAGGATCTTCAGCGGGGGTTGAGGAGCTTATTGATGGCTAGTGGAGAGTACGGGACTAAGCAGATGCTTGCCCCTTATCTATGGCGGTAGAGGGGGAGGCGTAGCTTACGGTGTGCACCTATGGCACTGATTTTGGTGAAGGGACAGTCTCTGGAAGGGTCTCCTTAGGTACATATGGTCTGGGAGAACAGAAGGAGACCTACCTTGGGGTTGGCCTGAAGGATAACTCCCTCTCCTTAACGCATATGCATTGGGTGAGGGACTTTCGGGCTGACCTTCCAGACATGAGCCGGCTCAAGAGCAGCCCTAGGTATGGGGTTACTCAAGAGGTCTCAGGTGTTCGCCAGGTGAAGCTGGGGGCATAGGGCCAGGAGGGATGATCCGTCCCAACTGCTCCCACACTAGATTGCTTCCCCCTGCTGAAGATTTAAAGGGCTTTAAATAGGTAAGGTTAAAAATAAAGACCCTTTATTTTACCCCATATATCCTGTGTGTGGTCTCGTTATTTCTCTGAGTTGGTCCATAAAAGGCAGAATTACTCAACACCTTCTTTGCCTCAGTGTTTTCAGAAAAGTAAAAGGGTGATCAACCTGAGGATAATGGAACAGAGGACACAATAGGGGAAATCCAGCACAGAATAAGTAAAGAGGTAGTACAGGAATACCTTCTTAATCTAAATGAATTTAAATCCCCAGGACCAGATGAACTACATCCAAGAGTATTAAAAGAGCTGGCAAATGTAATCTCAGAGCCATTGGCAATAATCTTCGAGAACTCCTGGAGAACAGGAGAAGTCCCAGCAGACTGGAGGAGGAGGGAAAACATTGTCCCCATCTTCAAAAAGGGAAAAAAAGAGGATCCCAACAATTATCGTCCGGTTAGTCTGACATCAATACCAGGGATTATTCTAGAGCAGATCATTAAACAGAGAGTCTGTGAACATTTGGAAGGCAATGCCATAATCACAACAAGTCAACATGGGTTAAAGAGAAACAAGCCATGCCAGACAAATCTGATCTCTTTTATTGATAAAATTACCAGCTTGGTAGATGAAGGGAATACTGTGGATATCACATACCTTGATTTCAGTAAGGCCTTTGACAAGGTTCCCCATGACATTCTTGCAATAAGCTTGAAAACAGTTAACAGACATGTTAACTGTTCAATGGATTTGTAATAGTTGGACCGGCGGAACCCAAAGGGTGCTCAGCAGTGGCTCATCTTTGTCTTGGAAAGATGTGACCAGTGGGGTGCCACAGAGTTCTGTCCTTGGCCCAGTGCTATTCAACATCTTTATCAATGACTTGGATGAGGGAATTAGGGGCATGCTAATTGCAGATGACACCAAATTAGGAGGAGTAGCTAATACCCTAGAGGACAGGATCAAAATTCAAAATGACCTGAATTGACTAGAAAGCTGGGCCAAAGATAACAAAATGAAATTCAATATGGAGAAATGTAAGGTACTGCACTTAGGGCGGAAAAACGAAATGCACAGATATAGGATGGGGGAGACCTGGCTGAACGAGACTACGTGTGAAAGGGATCTAGGAGTCTTAGTAGACCACAAGTTGAACATGAATCAGCAGTGTGATGCGGCAGCTAAAAAGGCCAATGCGATTTTGGGCTGCATCAATAGAAGTATAGTGTCTAGATAAAGGGAAGTAATAGTGCCACTCTATTCTGCCTTGGTCAGGCCTCACCTAGAATACTGTGTCCAGTTCTGGGTGCCACAATTTAAAAAGGATATTGACAAATTGGAGTGTGTCCAGAGGAGGGCAACTAAATTGGTGAAATGTCTGGAAACCATGCCTTATGAGGAAAGATTTAGGGAGCTGGGTATGTTTAGCCTGAAAAAAAGACGGTTAAGGGGTGACATGATAGCCCTGTTTAAGTATTTGAAAGGGTGTCACATTGAGGATGGAGCAAGCTTGTTCTCTGCTGCTCCAGAGACTAGAACACAGAACAATGGATGCAAGCTTCAGGAACAGAGATTCCACCTCAACATTAGGAGGAACTTTCTGACAGTAAGAGCTGTTCAGCAGTGGAACACACTCCCTCGGAGTGTGGTGGGGTCTCCTTCCTTGGAGGCTTTAAACAGAGGCTGACTGGCCATCTGTCAGGATGCTTTGACTGTGATTTCCTGCATGGCAGGAGGTTGGACTGTATGGCCCTTGTGGTCTCTTCCAACTCTACTATTCTAGGAAGAACTTCCTGACAGTAAGAGCTGTTTAGCAATGGAATCCACTGCCTCAGAGTGTGGTGGAGTCTCCTTTTTTGGAGATGCTTAAATAGAGGCTGGATGGCCGTCTGTCAGGAATGCTTTGATTGTTTACTCCTGCATGGCAGGTGGTTGGTCTAGGTGGCCCTTTTGGTCCCTACCAACTCTATGATTCTATGATTCTGTGAACAAACAGCCCCCTGACCTCCAAAGGTTCCAGATGTTTTAGCACCTCTCTACCCACATGAAACTTGATTGGCAAAGGGTATCTCCCACGATCTTACAGAAACCTCTGACATCCTTGTAGCTTGGTTCTTATTCATTAGATAATGCATGAATGCATTATCACAGCTTGAAACAGGACTTTTCAGAAGACTCTGACTTCAGCCTGTGCCATCTGTGTCTGTGTGGAAAATACAAGGGATGAACCAATCAAATGATTTCAGTTCCATGTCATTTTCACTTGTGCTCATTTTGTGTTCCATTTTGTGTTGCACCCTATTTCTGCCTCAATCAATGAGTTCTTTTTAAACTGGAATGAAAATCCACATTGAATCAAAAAACCCTAAACCTTATAGAATATGAAGGAATTCCAGAATCTTGGATAGATGCAAATATTTCACTAATACCCAAAGAAGGCAAATATAAAAGAGAAACAAGAAATTACCGGCAAATATCCCTACTCAACACTGATTACAAGATTTATATGATAATACTTCCTAGAAAACTTAAGAACATGCTATCGGAAATAATACATGATGATCAGAATGGCTTTTTAACAGGGAGGCAGATAAGACACAACACCAGGATAGCGTTAGACCTTTTGGAATATTACAAACAGCATAGCGAGAAAAAGCTGGCTATGCTGTTTGTGGACACAGAAAAGGCTTTCAATAATGATCACTGGGACTTTATGTTAGAAACAATGGAAAGAATGGAAATAGGAGAGAGCTTTATGGAAAAAAATATACCACTCAGAGGGCCCAGTTAATAATTAATGGGAATAAAATGGGGCAAATCTCAGTGACAAAGGGCACAAGACAGGTTTGTCCTCTGTCCCCATTACTATTTATATTAGTACTAGAAGTTTTTAATAGAAACTTAAGAGAAAACAAAGTCCCGGGTATAAAGGTAAATGTCATGTGTTCAAACGAAGAGCTTTTGCAGATGATCTGGTTTTGTTTGTTGAGGATCCATTGGAATATATTGAGGAACTCATGGGAATGATAAACGAATTTGGGAAGCACTCAGGCTTTAGAATTAATAAAGAGAAATCATCACTATTAACAAAAAACATGATGAAGCAAGAAGAGGAAGACCTAACTAAAAAGTCAGGATACAAAATAGAGAAAAGGGTGAAATACCTTGGCTTGTGGATAACTAAAAGAAATTCGGATTTATTTGAAAATAATTATGTGAAGGCTTGAAAGGAAGTTAAAGAAAATTTCGGGAGATGGGAGAAACTAAATTTAACCATTTTAGGAATGATTTCAGCTTACAAAATGAATGTGCTCCCCAAGTTACTTTATCTGTTCCAAAATTTACCAATACTAGTTAATGAAAAGCCATTCGATAATTGGAGGAAAGATATTTCAGAATTTGTGTGGCGTAAAAAGAAACCAAGAATTAAATGGACATATTTGACAGATGCAAGAAGCAGAGGAGGATGTGAATTTCCAAAATTATAATTTTATTATTATGCAGCAGTATTGGTATAAGTGATAAATTAGATCAAGCTAAAGGATGGAAAATGATTACCTTTGAAGGACATAACAACAGGTATGGGTGGCACGCTTATTTGTGTTATGGAAAAGATAAGGTAAATAGTGATTTTAATAATCACTATGTGAGAAGATCATTCTTAGCAACATGGAAGAAAAAATAAATAAATTCTACAATAAAATCCCATTATGGATATAGCCACAAGAGGCATTCTTTGGGAGATGGATGGATCGAGCACAATATCTGAGATATAAGGACATAGTAATATCAGATGGTAACAATGACTTTATATTAAAAAATAAGGATCAACTAAATTATGAAAATCTCTCTCTCTCTGGCTTTTCTTCTTAAACAAAGATTCAGGAAGGACTCATCCCGCACTTTCTGCAAGCATGCTGATGACTAAAAAGGCCAATCCCAGATAAACAAGACCAGTTGCAAAAAGCACAACAGAAGGTCTCCTTGGGTGATGTTTTTGGGTTGTGATTCTTTCTGCGTTGTCGTTTCTCTTCAAGACTTGTTCAGCGTAAGTTCTCAAATAAGGCTGCAGCATTGTGGATAGTGCGTCTCCATGCCTCACGATGTGAGGCCAGGGCGGATGATTGTTGGTGATCAATTTGGCTGATTCTGAGATGTTGTTTTAGGGAGTCTTTGTATCTTTTTTGGAGTGCCCCTCTTACGCTGACCCATGGCGAGTTCACCGTAGAGTACTATTTTTGGGAGGTGATGGTCCTCCATCCTAGAAACGTGTCCTGTCCAGTACAGCTGTGTTCTCAATATCAATTAATTGGTTTACATATCTACAGTTAAAAGAAAGATTTAAAGAAGATCAGAAAAATGAAGGATTAGAATTGGAGTATAATGAATTAGATAAACTACTATGGGAAGGACAAAAGAAAAGAATAGCAAAATTTTATAAACTATTTTTGACCAGATATTTAGAACCAGAGGCTATAAAGGGATATATGATACAATAGAATATAATCTAGAAATAGATGCATGGGAAAATGCAAGGAATAAAATGAATAGATTTATTGCTTGCCAGAATTTAAAGGAAAATTATGTAAAGATCACACATAGGTGATATTATATGCCAGTTAGATTGAGTAAAATGGGAGCAACCACATCAAGAAACTATTGGAAATGTCAAACCAATGAGGGATCCCTGATCCATATGTGGTGGAAATGTAAGGTAATTAAAAAGTTCAAGATAAAAGTACATATGATGATCAAAACAATTCTCCAAATAGAATATGAATTTAAACCAGAACTTTATATTTTGAATATGACAAATATGTTAGGAAAGAAAGAAGAAAACCAACATTGGAGGATCATGTTGTATATGATAATTGCTGCTAGGCTAATAATAGCACAAAAGTGGAAACAGAAAGAACCGCCTGGAATTAAGGACTGACTAAGCAAATTTATTGATATGATATAATTAGACAGTTTAACCAACAGATTGTGAAATGTTCAAAATAAAACATCTTTAAATATCTGGTTGCCTATGATAATATATTGGGAAACTAATAAAGGAGGAGAAGAGACTTGAAATATATTAATATAATAAGAATAACAATAAGAACTAAGGAGGCAGCTAGAATGTGATTTAATCTCAATAACGGAAAAATAGCAGGGAAAAAAAGAATGGAGTGTTATAAAGAACAGGTAATTGTTGTTCAGTTATGAAAAAGAAGAAGAGGATGGAATGATAATTAATAAGAAGTCTATTTGCTTTAATGTGGTTTGCTAATCCTGACTCACTTGGGATTGAGGGGAAAGGAAGTCAGGATAGGACATATGAAAAATTTAAGAAATTGTGCGCAAAGGTCAAATGTAAGTGAATGTATACAGAAGGTATACAGAAGGCAGATAGAATAGAAAATTTAGTGCGTATGATGGATTAAATGTTACTTTAAGTTTCTTGTAAGTAAAATATAGAATACAAGGAAAAATATGAACTGGAATGGAATATGTATGTATTGATATTATGTAAATAAAAATTAAAATAGCAAAAAAAGAACATGCACATTGAAATGCATGTTATATGTGTGCATACCATGTGCATTCTTGTAGAGATTTCCTCCCCCTAAAATATAGGTGTGTGTGGGGGGGTGCATCAGTTTTGACACTTTTTCTTGAGCTGAAGAATATATTTAAAAAATTAGGAAAGTGGGGGGAAAAACCCTGTTTTGACACATGTATATGCCAGATATATTTCAGAGGCAGGAACTGGCAAAACTAACCCTGAGTATTTGTTGCCTACAAAACCCTATGCAATTCATGGGATCACATAACTCAACAGGTAACTTGAAGGCACAGACACACACCTATGTCTAAGAAATCTGAAGTAGACTGGATTGTCTAAAAATGTGTATCAGGTGAAATTCTCAAGAATTCCAAGGTAATACTACAGCCCATCACTTGTAGAAGTTAACATACCATACTTCATATGAAGTGATAACTTTTCTCTCTAGACTAATATTGCCAGAGGTTAAATGACATTAATACAGAAGTTGACGACTGAATAATATAGTGTATCATCCTGAGGACAGACTTTAATGGCAACAATGGTTCTCTGATTGATTTCAGTACATTATTGGTATAAAAATCTTTCTGATGGAAAACTATATTGTAATATGAATAATGACCAGTCCTACAGCAGGTATAAAAGAAAGAAAAATGGGGGAAAGATGCACAAGTTAAATAAGTGCTCACAAGGATTTAAGTAGGGACACAGACAAGGATTTCATTTGAAACCATCTTTCAAAAAATTTAAACCACAACCCCGCAGATTTCAACAAACATTTGACAGACAGAATGCCTCATTGGTTACTTACCATGACGGTGCATTCTGGGGTAGCAGAGAGGAGGAATCCAATTACATTTGGGATATTTCGTCACTGCCCAGAGAGAGACAGGAAGTTACGCATGGTCTTATGCAGGTTCGATGAGTTTGTCTTCTCCTCCATTGGATCTCCACAAGGCCAGTTAACTGACTAGTGAAGCCTTATTAGGCACAGGTAAGAAAACACTAGGAACTTGGAAGAGTGTAGGAAAAAAAGTAGAGGTTAACAGTATCATGCACACAACAGAACTAAGATAGACCAGTTGCAGTCACGAAGGGAGGGGTGGATTCTTCCACTCTCCAACCCCAGAATGCACCTTAACAGTAAGTAACCAATGTGGCACTCACTGGGTTGATGAGAAGAAGAATCCAATATGCCAAAGCTTATACTTTGTGAGAGTGGGAGTGACTGCAGGACCTAAAATAGTCTCTGACAACTTCGTGGAGAACCCTCCTGCAAAAGTGGCATCTGATGCCCTAAATCTGTACACTTTGTAGTGCCTGATGAAGGAGGGTGTACTCCAGGTTGCTGCTCGGCATATCTCTGCTATCGGAGGGTTGGAAGAGAAGACCACCGAGGTGGTCTCCAATATTGTGGAGTGCGCCATGACCCTGGTGGGCCTAGGTGTCTTGGCCAGATCGTATGCTATCAGTATACAGGACTTTATCCAGGTGGCTATAGTCTGCCTTGAGGCCTTCATTCCCATAAAACAGGGCTTAAAGGAGAAGAGGGAGTCACATCTCCTGAAGTCCCTCATCCTTTTTATGCATATCTTAAGAGCTCTTCCAACGTCAAACTTATGCCACAGTCTCTCCATCAGATGTGAGGGATTTGGACAGAAGGAAGGCAGAACCAGGTCTTGGGAGAGGTGGAAGTCCGGGATCATGTTTGGCTTAAAGGATGGGTCTGTTCAGAGAACAATGTGATCCTCATTGAATGTGCAGATGGTCTCTGACTGACAAGGCTGCCAACTCTGAGACTTGTCTGGCTGAAGTTATGGCCACCAGGAATGCCACTTTTAAGGCAATAAGACACAGTGAGACATTCCATAGGGGCTCAAAGGGTGATCTCATGAGCTGCTTCAGCACCAGGGGAAGACTCCATGTTGGAAAGTGATGTATGACTGCGGGCGAGATAACTGTGGCTCCCCGAAGGAATCTTCAAACGTGTGGGTGAGAGGAAAGGGAACCCCCATGCGGGAATGAAAGTACAAAGCAAGCACAGCTGCTTGTCTTTTGAGGGTGTTGGGTCTCAACCCTAAGTCCAGGTTGTTCTGAAGGAAAGCGAGCATGTGCTTCAACACCATATCCTCTGTTGGGATGGAGTTTGACATGCACCACTTCCTGAAGGCCTGCCATGTGATATATTCTAGCGGTGGACTGCCGACAGGACAATAGAAGTTACTGTTACTGATTCCTCTTACCTACAGTATCTCAGGGCTCTCTGTTCAATCTCCATGTGGCTAGTTGTAGCCACATCACATTTGGATGGAGGAGGGGGCCCTGTAGGAGAAGGTCCTCCCTCTGTCGCAGCCCCCATGGTTCCTCCACAATAATTTCTGTTAGATATGAGAACCATAGTCTTTGAGGCCGGTATGGTGCTATGAGGACTGCTTGTGCTCTCTCTTCTCTCACCTTCCTGCAGACTTTGCTGGTTAGTGGAATCAGAGGAAACAGGTAGAGGAGGCCTCTCAGCCAGGGGCTTCTCAGCATGTCCACTCCTTCTGCCCCTGGGCATTGGTATCTGGTGAAGAAACAGATCAGTTTCATATTCTGTGCTGTGGCAAACATATCCACTTCCATGTGCCTGAACCTCCTCTGTAACTGAAGGAACATTTCTGGATTCAGTTCCTATTCTCCTGGCAGGACGGTGTGGTGACTCAGGAAGTCCACTTGGCAATTGTTGGTTCCCAGTAGGTATTGGGCTGTGACGGATTGACCCATCCTCTCTGCCCAGAGGAACAGGAGGTCCTCCTCCCTCTGGAGTGAGTGGGATCCTGAGCCTCCTTGTTTCACGAAGTAAGAATGAGCCGTGGTGTTGTCTGTCAGGACAAGGACGTGGTGGCCTTTCAGAATTGGAGTGAAGTGCTGGAGAGTCAGCCTGGATGCTCTCAGTTCCAGCCAGTTTATGCTGTGTCCCCTCTCTTGGGAGTCCCATAGATATTGCACCACTTGGCCTCGACAGTGGGCTCCCCACCCACTCAGGCTTGCATCCAACGTAACTGTGATGTGATAAGTTTGGGTGAAGAGGGAGCCCTTGGCAATGTTTTATCTTCTTGTCCACCAGTTGAGGAAATCTCTGACTCTTGGAGGAACTTGAAAAAGTAGGGCTTTCTTTAATGTTATTTGTTGTCAAAAGTCCTTCAGAAAGGACTGCAGAGGCCTTGAGTGGAACCTGGCCCAAGGATCCACTTGAATTGCTGAGATCATAAGGCCCAAGATTCGGGCCAGGACTATTAGTGGTACAAGTGGCTGAGCCTGCACCCACCTTGCTTCCTTCATGAAAACCAATTGTCATTCTTCCAGTAGAAAGATCTTCCCATACCTTGAATCCATCCATGTGCTGAGGTGGGAAATGGCCTCAGACAGTTCTAGGTGGTTTTTCTTGAAGTTTATGATGAAGCCGTGTTGTTGTAGACAGGATATTGTTGTGTCCAGATCCCTCTTGGCCTTATGCCTGGTGGGGCTCTTAGAAGCACATCGTCCAGGTAGGGGTAAAGATGTATACCTTTTCTCCTCAGCAGCACTATGAGAGCTATCACGACCTTAAAGAAAACCCTGGGGGCTGAGGCTATGCTGAAAGGGAGAGCCCATGAATTGGAAGTCTTGTTTTCCAAAAGCAAAGTAAAGGAACTGTTTGCTTGCTTTGTTGATCTTCACATGGCGGTACACCTCCACCAGGTCAAGAGACGTGAGGAAGTACCCTTTCTGAAGAGCTTCTCTGATGGAAGAGAGGGTCTCCTTTCAGAATCGTTGTAGGTGATGCAGGAGTTGATGTATTTTAGATCTAATATCAATCTGGAGTAACCCCCTTCTTGGGAACTGTGAAGTAGGAGTACACCGCTGAAAAATGCTGATGCATCAGGACTTCCTCTATTGCATTGATGTCCTGTAGGTGCTAAATGGCCTTGAGATGTAGTGACACCTGTGGATTCATGGGGATCGGTGCAGGGCGGAACCTGTTCCTGGGCTTTGTGTCGAACCCTATGCAGTAGCCTAGCATTATTATTGCTAGCACCCACCTGTCTGTTGTAGAGTACAACCACACTTCTTGGAACAGGGTGAGTCTGCCCCCTACTGGTACTGCTTAGGAGTCAAAACTGTTGCTTGGAGCTGCCCCACTGGGATTGATGACCTCCCCTGTGGGGCGTGAGTGACTGGTAGGTTGAGGACTGTTGGATGGTATGGTTGTACCTGACTCAACCTGGGCAGAAGATATGAGAATCCCTGTGTCTGCTCTAACTTCTTGAGGGATGAAAGGAGGAGGAGGACTGAAAAGGGCACTTAGCTATCCTCCTGTCCTGCATCTGGAGGTGGTAGGCATCACCTGCTTCTTGTCCTTGGTGTTGACACGGATGTCCTTGAGCGCCTTTTCTCCAAATAATTTATGCCCTTTGAAAGGGGTAGTGGATAGGTTGGCTCTGGATTGAATGTCTACCTCCCCGTGCTTCAGCCAGGTGGAACATCTGGCCATGGCAGCAGCTCCTATGGAATGGGCTGTGAAGGCCAACGAGTCTTGGGAAGCATCTGGAATGAACTGGAAGGTTTTGTGAATTCTGGTCAGAATCCTGTGTAGGGTTCTGGTGTTTAGTTGCTCTACCTTAAGGATATCCTCCACCCAGAGGATAGCTGCTCTAGCAAAGAGGGAAGTGGCTGCTAAGGTCCTGACCCCCAGGGCCATGGCTTCATGAACCTTCCTCAGGGCTGTATCTGCTCTCTTCTTCTCAGGATCCTTAAGGAACCCCTCTCCTTCCTTGGGTGCAGCGAATTGGAAACCATTGATACCACCGGTTTGTTGACTGTGGGCACCTTCAGCCTTTCAAAAACTTGCTTGTTGGGCACGTAGAACTTCTGCACCTCCATGGTGCCTCGCTTTCCAAGTGTCGGATTCTCCCATTAGTCTGTAATCAATTGATTGAACAGGGCTAGGAAGGGCAGCTCCTTTGATTGGCGCTTTGGAGGATGAAGAACCACAGCCACCCTATCTTTCTGTTGCTGGGACAATGTGCCTGTCTCTTCTGGTTGGTTAGACACAGAGGAAAGTCCTAGAGTTGAAGTTACTTTGGAGAATAAGGGTGCATAATTGTCACAGTGGAAAAGTCTGTACGAGGGATCCAATGCCGTTTCCATATCCAACCAGCCCCCCTTCTCTTTCTCTTCCTGGCGAAGATCGCCATCATCCTACAAATCATAATTCTCCCTTATGTTCTGAGCCATGGTTGCTTCAACCTCTGAGCCTTCAGAAGAATGAGGATGAGGTCTGTGTGCCTTTTTATCTTTTGGGCACCAGGTGGCACCAGAGGGTCCATTGCCAGGGTTTGAGCTGATGTCCTAGGACTTCAGAGGTCCTGAAGTTCATTGTTATCCATGTGTCCTGTGCACATTCCTTCCTCCTGTGGGTCTGTGAATGGGAGGGAGGCATGGAGCTGCCTGCCTGTATCCCCGAGGGTGAAGTCTTGCTTGGGAACTGAGGGGCCTGTGTGATCCCTGCCATGAGGCCTGAGGCTTTGCTAAAGGTTCTCCCTGCTGCAAAAGTCACTTCTGGGAGGGTCAGGGAGAAGAGCAGTCGAGAGCAGTTGGAGGCCGCCCTGATAGCTTGCTATCTTCCTGTCCCCAGGCTGCTGGTGACTGGGCCACTGCTAGGACCCACCACATTTTCCTCCTCCTCCCCATCAAAAATCTCCCACCCCATCGCTATTGTCTGCAGCAAGGGCTGTGCAGCCGGGAGTCAGTCTCGTCTAGCCCTGGGGAGGGAGGGTGGGTTGGGGTGACTTGCACAGGTTGGGGTTTGGTTGTCCCTTCAAGACTCCCCCTGTCCCTGTCCACGCCTGGTACCTCCATCTTGCTGAGTAGCTTGTCATGTTGTGATCGGTCCCCTTGCATCTGGCATGGCTGCAGGGGCAGCACTTTAGTGGCAGCGGCACAATGTTCCGCTCTGTCCATTTGAGCAGTCTCATGTGCACGCTCTGGGCTTGCCTGCCTGCTGGAGCTCCCTACCTGGGTCTCTTTCCATCTGCAGCCTTCCACCAGTCCGGCTGCCCTTGGCTCACTCCTGGAGCATCTCTGGGCCCTCAACCTGATGGTCAGCTCACCGGAGGCCCTGAATTCACTTCCAGAGCAGCTTTGGGCTCTGATCCCCTCTGCCTGAGAAGCATGCTCCCAGGACTCATTCCTAGAATGGTCTGGGGTGACTGCCTTCTTTGGATGTTTTGCTTTGAAGCCTTGGCTCTGCTGCTTCTCCTGTTCTCTTTTGTCTCCCTGTGCCATGGCTACAGAGCTGGAGGAGGTGAGTGAGGGATATAATGGGGGTGGGGGGGGAAGCGAGCTGAGAAAATGAAAAAGAAATGTGTGGGGTTTTTTTTCATACAAAGAGTTTAAGGAAGAGGAGGAAGGAAGGCTGGCAGGAAAGGAAAAAAGACAAGAACAAAGATAGAGGTTTAGAAAAGCAGATGAGTCTCTGTGCTCTGCTCTAGGCAAAGACAGGAAGTTAAACTGGCCTGGTGGAGATCCAATGGAGGAGAAGACAAAGAAACTCATGGAATCTGCATAAGATCATGTGTAACTTCCTGTCTCTCTTTGGGCGGTCACAAAGTATCCCAAATGTAATTGGATTCCTCCTCTCACCAACCCAGAGAACTGAACCCCTCTGTATTTCCACAGAACTGTCGTGTTGCCTCTTGCCACTAGATCTGTTTCTTTCCTTTTGTTCATAAACTCTCCATGTCTAACCTTGCAGACAGGGGCCTCTTCATACTGGTAATGCTATCCCTAGCAAATTTGGCCATTGCAGATTCATTTTTTGATAAGAATTTAGCAACATTTGTAGATTAATTTACAAACTCAACAGAAAGAATTTGAGATTAACAAAATCTGAACTTGTGAAAAAGTGAAACTAACCAATTGAGTTGTCCCTGGTTATAAGTGAGCATATGCCTACTCCCCTACACATCCCACACTTGTAGAATTTCTGTGTCTATCTGTACTATCAACACTTCTCCCTTGTACAACCCTTTCCATTTTCTCCTATTTACCCCAGTGGAACTCTTCCCCTGACACTATATACCTCTTCCTGTGGTCAAGTACTACAGGGTGCCGTTTACATGATGAAAATGTAGTGGGAAGAATTCGTGTCGATCCCTGGCAGTTTACACATACATCGGGTCGGGTACGTGATTTTCGGAAGGGGGTCACCTTTTATCCCTCAACCTGCGGGACTTCCGGTCCCGCGGTTTGTGCCGGTTTTTAAAAAAGTCACTGGAGGATTCGGAAAATCGGAAATGTAAACAGCCTGGGACAAAATGTCTTGGTACTAGGGATGACTGTAAATGGTGACTTGGGGCGGGCTTAGAGATCAGGGACCAGAAAAGGAGGGGTCAGTCACCCGTTCAACAGATCCAGCTTCACCAGCCGAAAACAAAGGCATCCCTTCCAGCTGCATGAAGGTTGATGTGTATGTGCGCGCGCGTGTGTACTCAATCACCTTTTTAAATGGATTTCTACACTGCATGCTACAGAGAGATCATGGTGGGCAGAGGGTCGCCCATTCATCCCCTGCCTTGGTCACCTCCCTGGCTCTGAACGGGCACTGTAAAATATTCCAGCCTCTGAGCGAATGAACACCCCTTAAATTCCCCCTCTCTGTGTCTGTGTCTTTCAAAACGCCTGTCTGTAGCTGGCTTGAAACATGAACTCTGCAGCTAATCTCTGCTGTAATGGTTAACATTTTAAAGAGGCAAGGGGAATACGAAGCCTCCCCGCAAACCTCACTCGGCTTGATTTCAAATGGAAAGCACTCGTTCGTTCCTGCATCTGAGCGAAAGATCTCAGACTGGATCTTTCAAAATGCTTTCTGCCTCTTCTTAAAGGGTTAACATTTTAAAGAAGCAAGGGGGATAACAAACCTCTGCCCCCCCTCTCCTCCCCCCCAGCCATCCAATAGCATCGCTCGTGGCACAGAACTCTAAAGGAAGTGCATCACCGAGGTTGTGAAAACAAGAGTAATCGCATCCTTGATTGACAGCCCCCCCAAAAAAACTAAAAAAAACCCCCAGAACTTTGGACGTGTAAATATCAGTCATGGGACCACCCGGGATATCCAGATCAGTGACATAAATCGTATAAACAGCGAGGGACGGATTCGTGATCACAAAATCACAGTAAGCACCACAACAATTTCTGTTGTGTAACTGGCACCCAGATGTTTTTCTAAAGTAAGATGTGACATTTATTCTACTGAATTACTTCGAGGCAGATTTGCTGGCACACTATATCTGGAATGATGGTACCCTTGCAGTAATATGGAAGTTGAGTCAATGTAGCATATTCTTTTGTCTTGTAGTTTTTTATAATCAGGTTCACTACTCTATAATTACTCCATTGCAGAGTAAATTTCCTGGAAGTTCAGATCAATTTTATATCAGGTTCCCGTTGGAAGACAAGTCTCCAAAAGTATTTTTAAATTTCTTACAGAGGCGGCCAGGATTAGAGCTCATTGTGTATTAGATAAAAGTCGGTTATAATTGTCTTACTGTTTTGATTTTTCTGATATTTTGTCTATTTTCCGTCATATTGATGGAATTGTTCTTTTGATGGATCCATGGATTGCAATAAGTACATAAATAAATAAATGATTATATACCTCCTACTTTTCTCCATATTGGTGCTGTGCTGAATATATCTTCTTAATTTTTTCCCAAGCCAATCTCATTTAAATGACAGGTGAAAATTGTTTGTCCCCTATCAAATTGAAAAGAAATGTTCAAGGGAGAAAAAAGAGTGAAATTTTCATGAGTGAGCTGCAGGGTTCTTGCATTGTCAGATGTTGATGAAATGTAAAGGTATTATAGCTACTTAGGAAGGGGTTGTGCCTGTCAATTCACACAAACAGATATAGGGGGCTGTGCTACACACTTTCAGATTTTGAACTTTAAAAAGAAGCAGGTGAAACTATATTTGTCTCTTTTTACTTCTTGGAAGTATTGGAAGAAATTCCCACCACAATTGCCTCTTCTGAGAGAATCAAGTCTGCCAAGTTTCAGATGAATAGATTCAGAGATTATTTTTTATGAGCATTCCATTTAGAAGGCATCAAAAAAGGATGCATTTATCCACCTAGGATCCTTGTAGATCCTGAAAATGACAGCATAAAGGTAGTTATAGGACAGAATCATGTAACATTTCAGAAGGATATATATAGCAGATTATGTAGACTCAGTCCCCAACCTCATCATTCTCGTGTGTGTGTGTGTGTTTGTGTGTGTTTTGCTTCTCATTCTCTCTCCCCATGGTGTTTTTGGGCAACTTGCATGAAAATGATGCACATCATAGGGGTGTCTCCAGGCAAGAAAACCAAGGCCTAGGACATTATGATGCTTGAAAACCAAAGGCATTTTAAAAAAGTGAAACTGGAAAAAGACCAAGTGGGATACTTACTTCCCTGCTGAAATCACTGGGACAGGTTTTCTGCATACTTTTAAAATATAGGCCTTCCACCTCATTTGTAAAAGACTCAAAAGATATAATATAAAGGAATTATAAAGCACAACCAATGCCATAAAAGAATAAGGCAGCAAATGACAAAGTCATGCTTCCATGTTCAGAATCTATCTCTCACCTTCTAACTATAAACTATTGTTCTCTTCCTGCTTCTTCCTGCTAAACAATCCATCTGTGACTATCATAATGGAGGCTTTCCCTGTGATGGGTAATTATGACCAGGAAGTCTGGTTTCTCTTCTGTAGGGTGGCCAGCCAGTCAGCACAGGTAAATTGGCTGGGTGACAACCCCATGCAAGCATTTCTATCTTTGTGAGATCCAAGGTATTCCATCCCTCATGCTGCTCAGAAAATGACTATCAATGTACCCCGTATATTGTTTCCATGCTTGATGGGGGCTGGGGTTGATTTTCTTTGACTCCACTACAAACTGGCCTTGAATACTATCATAAGTTGCAAAGACTGCCAAGGGAAAGCTGAGCTCAGACTCAGCTAAAACTGTGCTAAATCCATTCCCCTTTCAGCCTAGGGACTTATCTACACCAGCCAGAATATGCCAGCTCCCCACCAGCATAGCTGGCCATTTCTTCCCCCATTACCTCAATGAAACAGGCTGGAGTCTCCACAGGAACACGGCCCATCCCTGCAACCACCACCATAGCCATTTTCTTGGCTGTCTTAAAAGCCAGGAAGGGACCCTGCAACATGTGACTGAAGGCCCCCTGTCTGTCTTCTGGGAGAACCAGGGAGATGGTGGCAACAGTGAAGACCAATGTACCAAATGATCTCCTCCAGACACGCAGGGTCCGATCCATTTTTGGCTGCCAGTAAGAGAATAAACTGGGTATTTTGATATAGTGGCTTATTGCCCCTACCCTGGCTTACCCCCATCTCAGCCCTGTATCTGCCCCGGGGTGATGAGGACTGCCCAGAGACAAAACATGGCAAAACTATATGGACTGCAGAGTTCTGAGATGGGAGCAAGCCAGGGTATTTAGCCTGTGTAGATAAGGCCCAGGTGTGTCAGAAATTTACTTTGGATTACCCTAAATTTGAATGCTGAACTATGACTCTGGAAGGCCAAGGTTCAAATTCCCACTCAGCCATGGTTCTCTGTGTGACCTTCCGTAAGTCACACTCTCTCAGTTATAGAAGAAGGCAATGACAAACTCTCTGTGAATAAGCCCTACTGGGAAAGCCCTGCAAGTCAGAGTTGACTTGGAGGAACACAACAACATCTTCATTCTGGCCTGACTTAGTATCAGCACTGAAACTCTGTCCCTTGGCTGGAGAAAGTTTGTTGCTTATGAAACTTATACCATCCTTTCCTTTGTCCTTTCTCTGGCTCCCTCTTCCCCATCCCACATCTTTTGACCGGCAGAGTTTAGCTGGTGGAGATCTCTTAGTTCTTCTTCGTGGTCTCTGTGAACCCACACATAAAGGGTTAATCCTGTGCCTGCGCAGTAGCATTCGGAAGTCGTTAGAGTCAATTAGCCATTAGATTGAGTTTTGGCGGTAATCCCGCCCACCATCCCCTTCAGGCTATATAGGCCCTCCTCGAGCCCGCCATTTTAGTTCCTTTTTTCCGCCGCGTTAGCAGCACGAGGAACGTTGTTGGAGTCTTAGCCTTCGGACTTGGATTCTACCCCTCCCCAGGTTTTGCTTTCCCTGTTTTTTTCATTGAATAGGATTCTCTTCGACTGGATACCGAAGACTAGACGGATCTTTCGTCAGTACGACCCCGAATTTTCCATCGGACCTCGAAACCGTGAGTGACCACATTGTTCATAATGGCATCGACGGGCTTCTTCAAAGCATGCTTGACTTGCGGGGCAAAGATGCCCGAGTCGGACGGACATTCCAACTGCCTGATGTGTCTGGGAGAAAGACACGATGTCCGGTCCTGCCGCCACTGCAGCGCCTTCACTCCCCAGGCGAGGCGGAACAGGGAGAAGAGGCTGAAGGCCCAACTTTATGAACATGTGCTCTCGGGCTCAGCCACGGCTACGGCCCCAAGACCCTCGACGTCCAGCTCAGTGCAACAACATAAGCAACCTACTAAGGACCCCTCCAAACCGAAATCCCGGGACCGGGGGAAAGAGGTGGCCAAGAGTTCTTCCTCGAGATCGAGGAAGTCCGATTCCGAGACTGCGGACGGTACCGTCCTGAGAGATCACGGTACCGCTACTCTATAGAAAGAGAGGCTTAAGACAGTGAGACTTACCTCCCCAAAGGCCACTCCACAGGAGGAACCGCCAAAGAAGAAAAAGAGACGGTCCGACGACTCCCTCTCGAGTGGGACTCAAAAAGGCCGGACACCGATACCGGACCACTCTCTGGGTCACAAGTCCCCGGTAGTCTCTCCCATCAGAGTTAGCCTCTCCAAGCTTCGGTCACCGCCGAGGGATACATCCCCGATGTCAGTAGGGGATAACAGAGAACGAGAGCTGTCAGAAGGCGAGCTCCAAGAACCGGAGCTGAAGATCGTCGAGGTCTCGACGAGCTCGATAGAAAGAGAGGGACGGCACTGATCCCACTCGAGATCGATCACCTCGGTATCGCATCAATCCCGCTCACCCCAGACGATTCCTTTGAGATCGGCCTCCCGATCGCGGTCCCGCTCACCGCAGCTCACGAAACCGGCCACCCCTCGAAGGTCTCCGCGTCGGTCCCGATCACGCTCCCGGGACCGCCACTACTCTACGGAAAGGTCTCCACAGGGATCACATACCCCTCATCGGTCCCGTTCCCCGAAGGGGTCACCGTGTCAGTCCCGTAGCCTGCAACGAACCCACTCACCACGCCGGAGCCGTAAGTCCCGCTCCCCAAGACGCCGACACCGGTCCCGTTCACCGCGACGCCCCCAATCCCGGTCTGGGTCATCGGCCTCATACATCTCCGACATGGGGACATCGGAGGAAGAGTGGCTGTGGGAGCGGTACGGCCGTAGGTATTACGAACGCCCTCACAGGTATTACCGGTACCACCCGTTAGGGCACTACTGGGACCCCTACTACGAGGACGTCGTTGACCCCTCGCCACGCTACAGGGCTCGAAGACACAGAGCGTCCACGGTCCCTAACATGCACCCCAGAAAAGGAGCGCCAACCCATCACTAGACCACCAACGGAATCTACACCCAATCAGGCACCGGTACAGCCCCGGGCGGCTTGGGCAAGGATAAGGAACCGGCCCCATCGAGATCGCCATCGAGGTCGCCTTCCCGGGAGAGGCCACTCCCACACAGTCCCCCACCAAGAGGTTCACCGTCTGGAGAGACAGTACCCCCCAGATGCCCGACACCACCAAGGAGGCCGGTCTCGAGAACCCCCTTGGCCCATTCTTCAGACTCGAACTCTAGATTCTCTTCGCCATCACGGAGACTGTCCCCGGTCCCGGGAGGAGCGCGACCGGACCCACCGTCACCTTCAGACGATATGAAGGCTTTCGCCGACTTTATGCACCGACTAGCAGGCACCTTGGGGATCAAAACCACTCAACCAGAAAAGGAAGTGGATGATCCCATATTTGAGGACCTGCAACAAAGGGCACCGTCCCTTCCCTCCTTATCCATCTCACCATACCTACTCCAGGTATTGAAGTCGTCCTGGGCTACACCATCTTCCACACCGCCCACATCCAAACGGTTGGACCATCTATACCGAGTCTGTACAGACTCCGCACCATGGCTTTCAATCCACCCAAAACCCAACCCGGTGGTGGTTGAGTCAGCTCAGATGAAGACATCCCAGAGACTGCACTCCACCCCGTCAGACAAGGAGGGCAAGAAGCTGGACGCCATAGGCCGTAAATTCTACTCCTCCGCCTGCCTCCTCACTAAGATGACTTCGTATGCGGCCTGCATGGGGGCTTACCAGAAGTTCCTATGGGACGCTTTGTCGGTCCACATCTCGAAGTTGTCTGAGCAGGACCAACGAATTGTCAACTCCTTCAGGGAGGAAGGTTTGGCGCTAGCGGGATACCAGCGACAAGTGGCAATGCACATTGCAGAATGCACAGGCAAGATCGTAGCCAACTCAATTGCGGTTCGCCACCATGCATGGTTGCGATCGTCTGGGCTGTCACACACCGCCCGCTCTATCATTGAGGATCTTCCTTTTGACGAGCTGGGTCTATTCCACGCAGACACAGACTCGAAGCTAGAGCATGCGGAGAAGATGAGGTCGACAGCCAAGAAATTCGGCCTACCCAGCAGCCACCACCCGACAAGACCTCGCCTGCCCTTTCGCAGGACGGGATCAACCTACCACAGGAGATACAGCCCGCCACCCTCCAGGCCACGACAGTCCTCCTCATACCAGCCCCACAGGAGATTCCAGTCATTCAAGCCCAAGCCGCAATTCCCCAAACGGAAACAGGAGTCCTCCAAACAACGCGCTTGACTTCGAAGAGCCACTACCACCACCAGACACCAACGCTGCCTCCACATCCCATACTACACCCTCTCCCGCAGACCGCCTCACAGAGGCATTCCACTCATGGCAACTCATTACCTCAGACCGTTGGGTCCTGAACATTATAAGGAGAGGATACTACATAGACTTCGAAGAGCTTCCGCCCCCGAACCCACACAGAGGAACTCCACTGTCTCCACTCATTGTGGAAGAGGTCAACACTCTCCTACAAAAGGGCACCATCGAACGGGTTCCCCGCTCACGCATGGGAGGCCTATTCCTCTCCAGATACTTCATCATCGAAAAGAAGGACGGAGGCAGCTGCCCCATCCTAGACCTGCGAGATTTGAACTCATTCATCCGCCCACAGAAATTCCGTATGGTTACACTCCCATCTATACTACCTTTCCTGAGATCAGGAGACTGGTTTGCCACCTTGGATCTGAAGGATGCTTACTTTCACATCCCAATCGCGCCCTCACACAGGAGATTCCTCGCCTTCGCGGTCGGCGGCGTGGCCTTCCAGTTCAAGGTTTTACCGTTTGGCCTTTGTACAGCTCCAAGAGTATTCACGAAGTGCATGGCAGTGGTAGTGGCTTGGCTCAGGCAAAGAGGCGTAGTGGTGTTCCCATACTTAGACGACTGGCTTTTTACGGCCCATTCGGCCGAAAAACTGGACAGAGACATCAAGATGACCCTCACCTGGCTCGAGCAACTGGGACTAAGGGTAAACTATGAGAAATCACACCTGCGCCCCTCGTGGCGTGTCAGGTTTATAGGGGCCTCCCTAGACTCCAGAGTAGGGAGAGCGCTCCTACCAGATGACCGGTTCCACACACTTCGAACGGCAGTGCTGAAGTGTATAAACCGACGAAGGTCAACAGTGAGAGAGGTGCAGCAGGCCTTGGGCTACATGGCCTCTACGACAGTAGTCACACCCTTCGCAAGACTACACATGAGACCCCTTCAAAGTTGGTTCATCGCAAGGTTCAACCCGTATGTTCATGGGCCACACAAACGACTGACCGTCCCCCGACCACTCAGGAAATCCCTCCTCTGGTGGATGAACCCACGGATGGTCCAACAGGGCCTGCCTTTCAAACAACTAAACCCCACAAGAACCATCACGACGGATGCGTCCCTGTCAGGTTGGGGGGCTCACGCCGAAGGACTGACTGTCCGGGGACGTTGGTCACGGAAGGAGAGAACACTGTACATAAATGTCCTGGAACTCCTAGCGGTGTTCAAAGCCGTGAGGGCATTCGAACCCTCCCTGACCGGTCAAGTAGTCCAACTGGCATCAGACAATACCACAATGGTCTTCTACATAAACAAACAAGGAGGAACGCACTCACCAACGCTCCTGCGACTCACACTGGAACTCTGGGACTGGTGCGTGAGACGAGACATCACACTCCTAGCCATACATGTCCCGGGCAGGATCAACGACCTGGCGGATGCGCTCAGCAGATCAACCACCAGCAATCACGAATGGGCTATGGACAGACAGACGCTCGCTTCCCTCTTCTCGCAATGGGGCACCCCAACAGTAGACCTCTTTGCCTCCAGGAGCAATGCAGTGCTCCCGCTGTTCTGCTCGAGGGGCCGCCGGTCACGGGACAGCCTGGGGGACGCGTTCCTATGGCAGTGGAAGGGCCCCCTATTTTACGCCTTCCCCCCCTTTCCTCTCATCCCCAGAGTGATTTCGAAACTACACCAGGACAGGGCCAGATGCATCCTAATAACTCCATGGTGGCCCCGACAACACTGGTTTGCCCCTCTCCTAAGGATGGGACAGGGGCGGTACCACCGTCTCCCATGGAAGCCGAACCTTCTGTCAATGGCAGACGGTCGGATTCTCCACCCGGACCTCAATCTGATCAACCCAACAGCATGGCTGATAACGCCGTGAACCCTCTCTCAGAAGCAGCAAGGGACATCATCAGAGCGGCACATCGCCCTTCAACGGTGAGGGCCTACGACTACAAGTGGAAAAGGTTTTGCTCTTTCCTAGAGGAGAAAAGGATTCCACTACACTTAGCGGACTCCTCCAACTTGATGGACTTTCTAGCCTCCTTCTCAGACAAGAACTTCGCAGCCTCTTCAATCAGGAGCTATGTAGCAGCGGTATCTTGGCATTTCCAACGCCTAGGTAAACCATCCTGCTTTAGAGACCCTAAGGTAAAAGCCTTCATCAAGGGCTACACTAACCTACACCCCCCAACACTGGGGCCTACCCCTGCTTGGAGTCTGGAGATAGTATTGGCGGCCTTATCTAAGACCCCCTTTGAACCGATAGCTACATGCGACCTACGCCTCCTCTCTATGAAGACGGCTTTCCTGGTCGCGATCACATCGGCAAGACGAGCCAGCGAGCTGTGCGCGTTAAGGGTGAATTCCTCTTACACACGCTTTCACACAGACAAGGTGGTCTTGCAACCGGACATTGCCTTCCTACCCAAAGTAGTATCCGGCTTTCACCTCAACCAGGACATAATACTCCCTGCCTTCCCTAGCCAACCGTCGGATGACGGCCAACAGTCACTCCAATACCTGGACGTCAGAAGGACGTTAGCTGTCTACATTGACAGAACCGTGCAGATGAGGAAGTGCAACAGACTCTTCATCTGCTATGCAGGCCCAAGAAAGGGCGAGGCGGTATCTTCACAACGATTTTCGAAGTGGGTAGCAACGACGATCAAGCTAGCATACCAAATGGTGAATAGGCGGCTGCCGGAAGGCATCCGTAGCCACTCAACCAGAGCTACCTCCACCTCTACGGCATTCCTACAAGGGATCCCGATCCAGGACATCTGCAGGGCAGCCACATGGGCAACACCCCTGACTTTTGTCAAAGTCTACAAAATAGACTCTACCTCGAGAGAGGACGCGGCCTTGGGGCGAGCGGTCCTCATGTCCTGCATTGCACAACGGACTTGACTGAGTCCATAGACACTGGACACCACAACACAGCTACCTCTACTAAGTAAATAAAATGGCCCTAAGGGGTCCCTTTGGCCTTATCTTGACTGGCGTGTGGTGTCTCTTCATTTCACTTCTTCCTTGGTTTCTAGACAGGACACACCCTCCTCCTAAGTATAAGCTTGCTAATCTACCCTTTATGTGTGGATTCACAGAGACCACGAAGAAGAAGGACAGGTTGCTTACCTGTAACTGTAGTTCTTCGAGTGGTCATCTGTGAATTCACACAATCCCACCCATCCTCCCCTCGGGTGTCCTGGGCTACCTCCTCAAAAAAAAAAAAAAAAGGGCTGCAACTGCGGCTATTCGGAACTAAAATGGCGGGCTCGAGGAGGGCCTATATAGCCTGAAGGGGATGGTGGGCGGGATTACCGCCAAAACTCAATCTAATGGCTAATTGACTCTAACGACTTCCGAATGCTACTGCGCAGGTGCAGGATTAACCCTTTATGTGTGAATTCACAGATGACCACTCGAAGAACTACAGTTACAGGTAAGCAACCTGTCCATTTGCCACCAGGAGAGGGTTAAGCTGATGGAAAGACATTTCTGCCAGCAGAAAAGGGTTACTGCTGACAGAATAGGTTGTGGCTGATCCTAACCATCTAAAGCTACTGTACCTTTTTGATACAATAGCACTCTTTCACTTGCTTCACTTTTGGACTCAAGGATGAGTCAGGGAAACAGATGATATCTGGGTTCCTCAAGTGTTACAGATATTATAATTCAAGTCAAAGACATACTAATACCCACACAAAACTTTCCTGTTTTAGGAAGAAATGTATATAAAAAGGGGGCACTTAATATCTGCATGCATTTTTGTATTCTCCCCCCCCCCAAAAAAATACAGATTGATGTCAAAACAGGACAGAAAGGGCTTATGAATGAACACACTGAAAACTGACACAGATTGGAATTAGAGTAATTCATTCACCCATAGTAGTCTTGGGGTTGTGGTGCAGTATTTGTATGCAGAAACTTGAAGACCTGGATTCTTCTCTTGGGAGTCTCTTGGGAGCTGTGTAGTCACTGTCCATGCTACTGATACTCATGTACTGGGAAAACTGTGCTGACACTAGGTATCTCTCATGTTTAAGGGTTATGGTACCAATGGGGTCATGCCCCCACACCAGCCAATGTGGAGTTGATGCCCTTTTTCCTGGGTGGTTTGAAGATTTTGCCTGTGTCATATCCTGGGATTGGAGGACAATGGCAATGTAAGGATGATGGGGTCATGGTTAACAGTTTAATATATCTTCCTTTGTGCTATGTTTTCTTCTTCTGTCTTGAGCATATACTGGATATGACAGATGTTGTACTAACCTAGCAGGGATGTATCTCTGATTCTGACATAATTGCAGTTGAAGATTGCTTTGCCCATCCAAACAGGGGAAGGGAAGTACAACTACAGTAGAAGTTACAGCAGTTTGATCACACTTTAAATGTGATAACTCCATCCTGTGAAATCTAGGGATTTGTAGTTTGGTGAGGCACTTAGAATTTTCTGCTATAGTTCAGGCAAGTGCAGTAAGATTGTCTAGCAATATATTTAAGTATGTCATCAAACTACAGATCCCAGGATTCCATAGGATGGAACCATGGTAGTTGAAGTGAGATTACACAACTATAACCCACAGGTGTAATTCTTCACTATTTTTTTTCTCCAAGAAAGCAATGAGTAATTTTAGCATTTTTCTTCCCACTGTGAAAAAGCCTTCAAATCTTCATATGGTTATTTTACACAGAAAACAGCATTTTCTGTGTAAAACAACCACATTAAAATTTTTGTGCAAAATAAGTGACGATTTTCATCAGTCCAAGATTCTTCTCATCAGGGTTTCTTTACACTCAAGAAACTATTTTTGACCATTTTTCAAATATTTTCTAAGATTACAGTATTCCCATCCTTCATATAACTGTAGTGTAGCTAAACTCAAAGTTTATGAAACAATGCATTTTGACCTTTATGAACGGTCTACCATTTTAATTTCTTCCTACTTGATACATAGTATATCATTTCATTTAACTATTCATAGCGTTTTACGCATTTATTCTATAACAGTTGCAAGAGAAAGGGTAAAAATAGCATCCACTGAGGAAACAGAATGACATGAATAAAATATCAAGGCTTCTGTGCATTCTTGTAGTGAACTCTGTAGAGCTCTAATCAGCCCATAGTTGGTATGGTAACAATGATTAGTTTATTGACTTAAGAGACCAGTTCCGACTTGTTTAATGCCTACAAGCAAATCATGGGTGTGTTTTTGCCTGTGACAACATAAGGAAAAGGTGTTTATGAAAGATTGCTGTGGATGTTCACACAAAATGAACTACTTGTACCTATGCATATTTACTGGAGAAAAATGAAAAGTTGTAAATGGGTATAATGCAATAAATCTACTAACAAACAAAATTATTCATTCCCACCCCCACAAAATGTTGAAACTGTTTCTCTAATTGATTACACACAGACAGATGGCTAGTCTGGTAAGAAGAATACTCACAGTAGTAAATAAAATGTCAATTGTGACAATGAATGGGGCAAAAAGTGTTTTGTTCACATTCCCCTATGAAAATATCCATTTTCTACTTCCAAAGACTGGCAAAAGGGGGCAAAGTGCAGTTTGCCATAGAGTTCAATACAGTCCTAAGAGCTGCCATGTATTTCAATGATGAAATGTGTACATTCAAAAAAGGCATATATTTTTGAAAAATAACACAAGACATATACAAATTTCCTTTGGCAATGTGGGAGTGGGGCATCTCGCAACCTGACTTGGAATACCAACACAACACTGAGAAATGCAACAGTAATGAGATTTAAGTTTTTTTTTTCACATCCCTAGTTGTAAGCTAAGATATATTCATGGTTACAAATGCCATTGTCCCCTTCCTCAATCCAAATACATAAAGGCAAAAAAAAAAAAAATCTGCTAGAGTTCCATCAAGTTTTGTGTCTTGGCTAGAAGGCTGGCTACTGTTAAGAGGCAAACGTCCTGTCTTAACAATTAAGGAAGAGAGATTAGTATGTCCAGGGATGTAGCTATATTGGTGATGAAGAATGAGGGCTTTACTTCCCAAATATGAATTTTTCTTCCCAAATTACAATTTCTAGCATTGCATACAGCAAGACATTGTAAACCATTCATACCTAGAACACTTATATTTTGTTGTGTTCACATTCCTTTGGTAACTGTGCTTGACCTCTTTTCTTTGGATGTCTTAAATGTATTTCTAATGTTCCACTGAAGTTTTAAGTTACTACAATGCTAGAAATTTGAGGACTGGAGAAAAAAAAATATTTGCAGGAACAATGCCCTCATTCTCCCTTTGCAGCTACACCTCTGAGTTATGTCCCATTTTTAGAATTTCTTAGAAAGCAGAGTGTGTGGGATTGAGCTGATGTGACATTGTGATTGAAAGTGTCAGCTAGGAACGTCAACAACAGCCTTATACCAGGTCAGAAAATTGGGCCATCTAGCTCAATGTTATCTGGCATGAATGACAGCAGGTCTCTTAAGTCTCAGGCAGGGGGGCTTTCACATCAACTCAAACTTGATCCTTTAAATGAGAGATTAAAGGGATGAAATCTGTGTGTTTCTGTTGCAAAAGGACTTACACAGAAAGGTGGAAGCTGAGCACTTACATAGTTTCAGGTCTGGAAGCCATCCAGAAGAGAATTTTCTTTCTGTTTTTTTTTTTTTTTTAGATTGACAAGAAGTATGCTCACCTACCCAGCATGAAAGTGTGGGCAGAGTACTTTTCTGCAGACTTTGGAAATGAGGCAAGGCGCACAAGATATGCTATGTGGAGACAGGTAACACTGACACTGGCATTGGAGGATAACTGTGATGATGTGAGGACCATGGTAAGAGTTTGGTATTTCATGATGCCTATCTATTGGTATTTCATGATGCCTGTCAACTTTTCTTATCCAAGGCAGTGTAAGAATCATAAGTCAAATTGGGACCAAATAAGATTGATTTAAAAAAAAACAGCTGGTCATACTAACTCAGGTTTGTAAGTTTTGGCCTCATGCCCTATAACAGGGGTAAGGAAACTTTGGCCCTCCAGATATTTTGACCAACCATTCACAGCAGCCCCACCATAGTAAATGGTACGGGATCATGAGAGCTGTTATTCAACATATCTGGAGAGCTTAAAGTCCCACACCCTGCTCATGTGACCCATGATTTAATTGGACAATAGTTCTGGAGCCCATTTTGTTAAATCTGATTAGTTTGGAAACAATTGCCAGGTTTGTGCAGAAAAAAGTACACCAACTGGTAGAGGTAGCTTTATGATGAAAGGAGTCTCCAGAGACTTGCCACTCATGGGACCCAGTGGAGAATTAACATTATGAGGGTAGCTTGCTTCACTTATCCAAAGCTATAGTGCTTCACCTACCCAGAACAATGGTGTCTGGGTATAGCAATTCAAGTAGGCTTCTCTCTGGGATGCTACTGAAGTAAAATGTGGGAGATTTGGGATAGCTAAGAAGAAGAGCTTTTATTCAAAGTGCATTCTTAAACTGTGGAATTTCCTGCCAGAAGATGCAGTTACTGCTATCAACTTGAACCAGTTTAAAAGGGGATACATAAAAGGAGAATGAGGCCATCAATGGCTATGAGTCAGGGTGATTACATACAGACTTCCATATCAGAACTAGTACATTTCTGTCTGTCAGTTGCCTGGTGATATGAGGTAGAGGACAGAGTTGCACTCATGTACTGCTGGTAGGCTTCCCATAGGCAACTGACTGAATTCTGTATAAATAGGATACCGGACCATATAGACATTTGGTCTGGTCCAACAGGTCTCTTCTAATGTTCTTATGTAACACCTGTAAAAGCGTGACTACTGGAAGTATAGTGACTTATTACCTTCAGCCCAGAGAATGTATTGTTTGCTATATCTGTAAGCACATTAGTTCAACCAGCATCTCCAGAGTTTAACATAAAAATCTTATATATGTTAATGTTTAAAATTTCCTGTTGTAAATAAAATAAAATGCTGGCCTCAGGTTATCTAATGTGCTGGTCTCTTGTCTCATTTTTCTCACCAGTACATTCAGAAATGTTTTTGTCTGTTTGAAGTTCACTAAGGCTATCAACGTCTGGAATTTAGTTGGCATCACTCCTTCTCCTTTCCATCCATAACAGGAAATGGTTATCACTCAGGGGAAAAGCAGGTGCCTTTTGTGCAAAAGGCCCCAAGTTCAATCCCAGAGAGGTGTGCGGAAGGTTTCCGTCTGCAACTTGGGAGAATTATTGCCACTCTGTATACACAAGGTTCCTCTAGCATGCTATCCCCCCAATAAATTGAACTACAGGTGCCATCAACTGGTTGGGGATGGTGGAAGTTGAGGAGTAGTACATCAGGAATGCACCAGGTTGCTTCAGGGAGGTTGCGATAGGCAAAACTGAGTTAGATGAACCAGTGCTCTGAGTCCATAGAAGGCAGCTTCATTTGTTCACAACCAATGCATTTATAAACATTTAAGAAGCAAAATGGAAGCCCCCAAAATCTCTGGAGATCTTTCCTCTAAAAACAACAACAACATAATCAACAGTAGCACATCATTTGTCCTAAAGTGTGGGAGTCAATCAATGCAAGCAATGCACAGAAATCTTTTGGTGTAAAATAATAAGCAAGTGACCTTGAGTAACTCTAGCCCCAAAGGAATGGAGATAACCATCCTTCTGCTTTAGTATCCAATGAGAGCATCTTATTTGTTTTCATGGTCCAATGGGGAAAAAACACCCAATGCAGAGTGGTTAATAAAGGAAATGTTTTCAATGATTCCTGAAGCATAAGGTTTTCCCCCTCTCCTTTCTCTTACTTTTCGTTTTTGTCATGGAGCACCATGAAATGGAATATAAAGCAAGGGAGAATAAGGCACTTATTGTATCTTACTGTAACACATTTATAGCAAATATTTGTCATGATTCATATGTAATATTCTGTCCAGCTCTTTCATGCAGAGCAACTAAATGGGCATTGATATCAACAATTCCTAATTGTATCCTATTTTGTTACAATGAATTTAACCAGACATGTCAAATCCCATTGTGACTGATGGACCATTGTTAACTGTCAAGAGATAACACTGTTCAAATGAAGTAAGCATGTCAATATTACTACAGAAATAAAAATGAATTTAAAACAGATTCCCAGTGTTATTGACTCTACTAAACTTTTATCCCTTTTACATATATATAGGCCTGAGTCATATTTTTCAAACTAGAAATGCAGAACAAACTGCTCAGATTTTGGCTCAATGATGCAATGCATAGACTTGTATAATTATAGGCCTATTTCAAGACATCTGGAGAAAAGAAGAAACAACAAGCAATTAAAGTATGGAGGGAAATGGGAGTAACAGCAAAGGCTCAACCATCAAAAGTATTCCCAGTCAGATAAGAACTGCTCTGATTACTGAAGAACTGTGAACTGGATTAAGGCACACACACACACACCAAACAAAATCAAACACTGAATGGATACAATCCAATAAGGTACTGGGTTAAAAGATTAAGCTGTGAAAGAGATTTTAACCCTAAGAGATTCACATTGCTTTGCAATTATTTTAATTTTAGAAAGAGAAACTGATATCACTCAGATCTGTCAATGGATCTAGCATTGCTTCCTGTAGAAGCAATTTGGACTCTATGGTGGAATACCCATTGGGCTCCAAGTATGCCTTCTAGTTACTTAGGACTTTTTTGGACAAAGTAAAAATAACGCTAGCAGCCTCGCCAGGTTGCGAGTCTGCAGCGCTAGAGGGCATCAGTTTTGCATGACGCCTCTTCCCAGCGGTACTGTTGCAGTACCGCTGGGAGATTTGACCGTCAGTTGACCGTCATATCGTGAGTAAAAATCTTCCAAATATGACGGTCAACTGACGGTCAAATCTCCCAGCGGTACTGCAACAGTACCTCTGGGAAGAGGCGTCATGTGAAACTGACGCTCTCTAGCGCTGCAGCCTCGCAACCTGGCGAGGCTGCTAGCATTATTTTTACTTTGTCCAAAAACGTCCTTAGTCAAAAGCTGAGCAGGCTTCATGTTTGTAGGATCAACTTTAGCTTTTGTTTCTTGAATATAATGCTGTGATCAGCTACTCAGAGGGCAAAGTCAGTTGTCTGTTGCACTCTATGAATAGCTTGGAATGTATACCGATCTATGTGTGAGTTACCATAGCTCCATTGTAGTACATCACTGTAGAATTGACCTGTTGAACAAGGATCTCATCAAAACACTGGACTTCACTGCTTTAGCATTGAACTTGATGTCTGCACACCCTTTGCATCATGGAGCTTGTTGGGAAACAGGGGAGACAGAGCATCCTTATTTAACAAGGAAATTAGGCACCAATGTTATTTCTTGGGACTAGGACCAGTGGGGGCGAACCATCCATCTGAGATCTGAGGAAGAGGTCCAGATGGAACATTCATCCTAGACTCTTGTATTCCATTAGACCGTCTGTTTGGACATTGTTAAATTATAAAATTGTGGGCCTTGGACCCATCACTTCTGCTTTGCCTCTTCATTTGTAAGTAGGTGGCCAAATAGAAAAACACTGCCATAGGTGAGCACATGTTAATTGTTGCATCTTTCCATCTTAGTGTTGCTGTTTTATACATTCAGATCCTGATCAACTTGCTTAATACGTCCATCCATTCATTTTGTTTATTTGTCCATTAAAAACAATGACTGTGTTTGTCGATCAGAGTATTAAGGGCATTCAGTTGTACATGTAAAAACTGAATGGAGGGGGGAGAGTAGGACTGTGCCTGTTGCCCTGCTTTTGTATCTATACCCATTCCGTCTTCCTGTCATCTGACCTATGGGAGTACACGTTGATGGAATGAAGCCTGCCATACCTAGTGAACATGCAGAGTTCTAAATCACAGGGGGTCTAGAATTATATTACTGATTTACTTCTATAGCTGTTCCTCCCCCAAAGGTAGACAGAATGGGTATTTCTGAGATGGTAGGGATTGGACCAATGGTAAAGCCATGCTTCCCCTTAATGTAAATGTTAGTGATGTGCATATATACCCCCCCCAACAGGATATTTTTTGCATGATTCATTCTCTTTCCCTGCTATGATATTTATAGCCTCTTTATATGGCTTGCTATCTCAATTAACACAATGGAAATAAAAACAGAGTTCCCACTCTAAGAATGACTTTAAAATGGAATACTTTCCCAGCCTCATATGAGTTTTGTCAGATTCAAAAGACTGCATACACTTTCATCAACAATATAAGCATATCTAATTCTAATGACTTTATATAGGTTTATATATAAATTGTGTGAAATAATACACTGTAATTGTAAAGGTAAAGAGACTGCTAACTCAGACAATAACTTGAAAGAAGAGTAATGAGATACCTTTTCAGCCTTATGAAGAGTTTTGTCAGATTCAAAAGACTCTAGGCTTTCATCAATATAAGCAGGTCCAATAAAATTCTTAACCATTTTCATCTACCCCTATTGAACCAAATGGGTTTGTTTTAAACTTTTAGCTCCACAGCAGGGATAATAAGACCTGAATCATCTCATTACAGCAAAACCATAAATTTCTAGAATAATTGGGTAGGCCGATTCTGTTTCTTTCAACTAGATATTTCTGCCCAAATGAGAACCTTGAATGAGAGCAGTTACAGGCATTCATGGAAAAGTATATTCATTACAGGATGCCTCTGATCACTTATTTCAGCTAGTAATTCTACCTCTGCATTTCATCTCTTGAGCAGTACTCTGGTAGGGATCAAACAGGACTTTCCCACAGGGGGCACATGGATATGAATACACTTACTGTAGAAATTGCTTTTTAGCTATTCTTTAAAAAAAACCAAAAACCTTCTACTACTGTGGAACAAAGCCAAGATCAAGACTTAAAAGAAAAATGCATTTTGGATCTAGAAAAAGAAGTCAGAAACATCAAATTCAGGCTCCCAGCTTGTATTATCAAGAGTGAAGAGTGACACAGCCTCAAACCTTTCTTATTAAGCATAACATTTACCTCATGCCAACAAATGTGAGATGCTCTTCTTGGTGTTCGTAATTATACACAGCTTCTAACCTGGCTTGAAATTATCTGATATTGTACAAAAGAGGAAAGGCCATCTGCTACATGTATGATTGACATGATCATTTAACCTGATGACAGGACCTTAACATAGTTCAATTTCTGTTTTCCTCATCCTTCTCTCCCCAATGTGAGATAAATGATGTAAACTAAAACCTAGAAAACAGAGCCCCAGGATAACTGAAGGGAAATAATTTGCTTCCTCTTTTTAGGTATTAACAGCCTTTTCCTCCTCCTTTTTGGTTAATTCTAGTAAGGAAATACCTTTCAGCATAGAATCATTGGAGAAATATGGTAGGTGAAAAATTGCTATAGCAGAGAGCAAAGTAATAACACTTCTAGTGAGATTAGGTAGAATAAATTTGAGATGCTCATGCCCTTATCTTATATCGTTTTGCCCTCTAACTTAAGAAATCCCTGTTGTTCCAACTGTCTTGGATATGCATACTTCATACATACAGTAGCAGTGATAAAAATGAATGACAAAGTGCTTCAGTCATATGACATATTTGACTTGTCTTTTGTTCCAAGATGGGAGAAAAAGAAAACAATTTAAATATTCCTGAGGTTGGGGGGGGGGAAACACACACACCTTAGGATTCCCCCTCCCTCCGCCACCTAATCTAATCAAACATATCATATGCAGACAACAGGAGCTTCACTAAAAGTGAAACTGGAGTATACAGATACCAGGTGGGAGAAATGTGCAAACTATCAGGTGCTATCAGCTTCACTTCCCTAACAAAACCAAATACCATTGTCTTTAATTTGAAACATGGAAAGAAGGGGGGGGGGAACACACACTTAGAAGTGGCATTTTGTTGGTATGTATTTTTGTGCTTATGTGGGAGGCAAATTCCTATGAAAAACACCTGTGCTATAATTTTCTGGCAAGAACCTAGTCTTTTAAATCTCCACACATGTTCTTTTTTCCACCTCAATTACCTACCCCATTATTCTGTTGTTTTGAAGAGAAGCAAATGAAAAATTGTTACATTCAAGGGAAGGAATAGGAGATGCTTGTGAGGTAAAATTCTCACAAACTAATTTACTTTGGTGACAGTAACAATTACTTTCCTCTTCAAAAGCAATTAGAAAACTCATTGTATTCTTGTTCCAAGATTCTTTTTTGGCTTTCTGAAATTCACCCCAGGCATTGCCTGGCCCTCCCAAGAATACACTAATATGAATTAAAACTTAGATCCTATTCAAGTTGAAGTGTCACAAATCTGCTCTCCAAAATTCTCCAGTACAAAAGTTGATAGTGAATTTTTTGCTGGATATTTTCTGAATATTCTGGTCCTTCCTTAATACGTACCAGAGATTTACACAGCGCTTGCTGTTAGCATATTTCATTCAGTTTAAAAGGGCAGGATCTGCAGAGGTACTCCCACTCTATTGTTAAGGAAAATGCAACATGGGACATACAGTGATAGAAATAAAATATGTATGTGAAAGCCACAATGACTAAGCAAGAGCAATTATGAAGCTACACAGGTGCAAAAGCTAATGTAATTTAGAAGTCTTGAGAGCCAAGGACAGAGTTACAGAATGCATATTGGAAACACCTCAGATCCATTAAGTGTACAAGGTAAAATGATGAAATACTTGGGTTGGTCTTAAGCATGGGTTGAACTATGTGAACCAATCAAAATGGATGTACACACCCACTGGGTGGAAACTAACTAGTGGGTGGTGATTAACAATGGCTATAATAATAGCAATGTTTGCCAATGTATGTGTGTGGAGTAGTTTGGAGATATTGTGGGTAGTTGAGGAGATTTGTAGAGATTGTGATTTGTTGAGCACATAGTATTTGTATATAGAAGAATAAAGTAGATCTTATATAAGACTACTGACTTGCCTGGTGTCCTGAGTGAAGATACAAGAGCCAGCAGAATCCTGGGAAAGTTTTGGAGACATCTGAGGAAGAAAAGAGAGAAGACTTGGAGAGTTTGTCAGGATCTTCAGCCTATTCTCTGAAACTCTGCTGCTTTGGAGAAAAGCGTTAACCACTGATCAAAGCTGGTCAGCTCTGCTGCATAACAAGGTGGTGAGTTAGGGCCAAGGGTGATGAGCTACAACTCCCATCATCCCTGACATCTATGACATCACCAAGGCTGGTGTCACCCTTCCCTCACCTGGTGCAGTTTGGCCTCTCTGCACTCTGCTAGTGTCGCCACTCCTCCCACTGATTGTATCTGCTTATGCCACCATAACTGGCAGGCTGCAGTCTCTCAGGTGTTCTCGAACAGTACTTCTTAAGCACTGGCATCTTTCCCCAATGTGCCAGGGACTGGAGCTATATATGTGCCCATTGGCTACTGTTGCTCCTATCTTTCCTGTGTATATCAGTGTCTTGGACCCCTGTTAGATATTGTTATTGGAAAAAATGAGAGATAGTAGTGTGTCTCTTAAGTAGAGTAATCAGTATCATCTAGATCAGCCTTTCTCAACCTTTTTATCCTGGAGGAACCCTTTAAATAATTTCCAGGTCTCAGGGTACCCCTGCATAAACATTATTCTATATACTGCTATTGCTTTCCCTCCATAATCATAATCTTTTGAGGAACCCCTAGCAACCCCTTGGGGAACCCTAGGGTTCCAGGGAACACTGGTTGAGAAACACTGCTCTAGAACATCCATCTACAGGCAGACAGACAGAATCAAGGAAGCCATGGTTGGAAGACCTGATCAGGATTGTTGATGACTGGGTGACTTGGAGATCTCTTGTTCATAGGCTCACCATAAATCAAAGTTGTCATGATGGTAATTAACAATAACAAAAACAACTACAGTGTTTGGATACTGTGCAGTTTTGGATGTGTAGGTGTGGAGCATGGTGGCTGGACTTGAGGGTAATATATGGCCACTAGACCTCTAGAAGTTTTCCTCAACTTCTTTATAGCAACACCTATTGGAAAAAGAGAGGAAGTTCTACCTTTTTCTTTTCCTCAGAGTGTGACGCTTCTTATTATTTTTTTAAAGCTGGCATGTACATTTTTAATTCATTGTCCAATCTGCCCTTCAAAAACAATGCCAGCAAAATCTTTTTTCCATACCAACTGTCATCCTAACTGACCATTGTTAATACAAGTAAACTTGCAGATATGTGTCAGAAAGAGAGGGGGGCATGGAGGGAGGATTACTACAGACATCCTCTCTTTACTTCAAAGGTCATGTCAAAAAAGGCATTAATGTATTGTCAATACACCCAACCTCATGCTGGTAGCAGCCATTAACACTTTCATCCTTTTCTAACATACCTATTGGGGAAGTAAGGAATGTTTCTTATCAAACTTGTAGAGTTCCAGGGTGGAGGACAACATTGCTCAACACAGGGAAACAGCTTCAGCAAGGCTGCTTCTTTTTCAGTCTAAGAACTATTCAATTCAAGTCTCAGGAGATTTTCAGATGGGCTAAATATAGTATTATCACAATGCCAGGAGATTGCTAAAGGGCTTCCCTTTCAGATGACATCATTCCCATGTTGTCATGCTCCTATTCGGCTGTCACTATGCAGGTGCTGCTTTTTATTCATGGGCTAAGATGTGAATGGAGGCCCTGTTCCATTTCTGTAACGGAATGTCCTGCAAGTGAAAAGGTGCCCATTTCACTGGAGCTATTCCAGTGTCAATGGGAGGTCCGTGCCAGAACTCGTCCAGGTGAGATCAGGACATCCAAGTAAGAGATACATTTGTTTTGTACCATCCCCATGTTACTTGTTAAGTTTTAAGTGTGTTTTTGTGCTCACTGTCACTTTTTATGTATTATTTTGTTTTCTATTTTTGAATTTCCCATGCTCTCATCTTCTCATGGAAACCAGTGGGATTTCCTTCCAGGAAATAAATGGAGCTCCATTCACTCCTGGGCAGCCCGGCATGCACGAACAAGATAGGTCTGAAAGTTTACATTATTGTGCCGGGACAGGGATGGGAGAGGGCAGGAGAGGAGATTGTGGGATGGTAACACTTATTTTGTTGCTCTCTGATAATTTCCTCTGATTGACCCTTGCACCAATTCCCTCCATGTCAGGTCTTTGGGATGAAATGGTCCATAAATTTCATTGACCCTAAATCTCAACTGTAGTGCTGCCTATACATTTCCATGACAAGGTGGGAGGGGAATGGGCCAAGCAACATCAAGTTTTAGCTACAGCGAAAGACAAGTAGTACAGATACATCAGGCTTAAAAACAGTGATGTTTAAGCACTGACAGATAAGTGCTGTTTACTAGAGATGGAGGGGAGAAATTTGTTTGCTTCATCCTGTAATGTGAAGGGACACACTTGGTACTTCCTGAACTGTTTGAAAACTAAAATGCATTAATGTGTCAGTGTTTGCACTTTACCAAATTTTATGAAGCAGGTCTCTGGCCAATAAATGCATGCAAAAATATGAATATTAGGGAAAGAGCCCATAAAAATTGGGGTATTAGTGAAAATGATGTACATAATGGACATAAAGAATGCAAAATTGCTTGCATAAATGTTTGTAGTAGCTACATTCCTGGCTAAACTGAATTAACCTTCCTCTCCCTCCCTCCCTCCCTCCCTCTCTCTCCCTCTCTCTCCCTCTCTCTGAATGAAAAGCTTCACTCCACTCAGTTGGGCAAGTGGAATATACAAAGCTGCAAAGGTGCAATGTTCTAGGCAAATAGCATTCATTTTACAGCCCCTTTTGTTTTGTTCGTTTTTTTTACTCACAGGGCCCATTCATATAACATAATGATTGCATTATATTCTACTTTAACTGCCATGGCACCCATGGAATCCTGGGATTTGCTGTTTATAGAGTAACAATTCTCAGCCAGAGAGCTCCTCTAGTACCTCACCAAACTACAAGCCCCAGGTTTCCATAGGATGTAGCCATAGCAGTTAAACGTTGAATGATATTTCTATAATTCGGTAATGTGAAAGAACCAACAGTCCCATACTAAAAGGGATATTATTAACTAATATGTACAATGAAAGACATAACAGAGCTAGGCCAGAAGATACATGTGTTTGGTGCTGAATAAAGCAGCAAAAAGAGTAACAAGAAATGATGATTCAGATGATGATTGAAGGTGGGATTGAAAGATTTTTAAAAAATAATCCAAAGGGAGTAATTGAAAGAACTGTATGCTCCAACACTGCAAAGTCATTTTTTTCAGCAACTCCTGTTTCCACACTCATTTATTCATTTGTGTTTGGGCTGTTTGTACACTTTCATTGAAGGGATGAAACTGGTTGTTGTAAGTCCCACTGCACTACAGACCACAATAAAAATAAAACTGGAGTTCAGGTTTTCATCTAAGGACTTTTGCAGACGATCCTTGCCGTGCAAGGATTGAACGGGAGAGCTTCGTAGCTGTAGCACGGGAGGGGGTCCATTTCGGATGACGCCGTCCCTGTGGCAAAATTGTCCGTGTCTCTTGTGTTTAGCATTGGAGCCTGCCGCACCATATTCAGCCAGATTTTATTCACGGAGGTTGTCCGTGAATAAAATCTGGCTGAATATGGCACGGCAGGCTCCAATGCTAAACAGAAGAGACACAGACGATTTCACCGTAGGGACAGTGTTGTCCAAAATGGAACCCCTGCCATGCTGCAGCTACGAAGCGCTCCCGCTCGATCCTTGCATGGCAAGGATCGTCTGCAAAACTCCTAAGACAGTCAAATCTAACATTGGATTCATGTTTCAGTGCCCAGCTTACTTTTTGTACGTGTTTGTAATAGTAATAGCAACCTTCTAGAAAATCATTGTCTTAAATGCAAGCTAGCTGAACCTCTGTCAATGTCAAATCAACATTTTAAGCAAGTCTAAAGCTTCAATGTCCAAAATACGATGATGAAAAAATCAGTATTTGTAATCATCTCAGTGCTAATGAACATGAACACAACTACTATAATAAATGAGAAATTGGCAAAGGCATTAAAACAACAGGAAAGTTTTACCTATTCTTCAACTGTCCATTAAGCATTTGTCATGACTTAAGCCTTCACAGTTAACCATACTAACTGATTATTATTAAACAGGGTAGAATCTGTATACACCATGAGTACTATTACATAAAGTTACAAAACAGAAGCATTTCAACATGGGACAAAAATTATTCCAGACTATGGATGAACATTTTTTATTATTTTTCCCCACATGCAAGAAAAAAAATGCAGTAATTTTCTCCCTGCTCCAGAAGAATACAATGGCATCTGAACAATTTTTTGGGCTCTGCTGGAATTTGGGACTTCATTTGGCAAAATTAATTAGCACAGAATACATATGGCTTTTCTGCACAGCAAATGTGTTCTTGGGGCAGAAAACAAGCATTTTGAGCAAAATGTATTTATTCTTGTGTAAAAATATTGTGTTTATTCCACAGAAAACACATGCAGAAAAACTTCACATAGTTTTATAATCTGTGTATTTGTGGAAATTGTGTGAAGCTGTGCAAATACATAGATTCTTGTGAAGAAAAAATGTGTGGCTTTCTTGCATGTGTCTTCTGTGAAATAAACTTTTTTTTTCAGAAGAAGTACCTGTAGTGTATTCCGTACAAAATGCATATTTTTTCAACCCAGGAAAACCATCCATGTTTTTGCAAAAAAGTGATTCCCACCAGCAAAATCCCAAAGTGTGATTGATTGGTTGATTTAATTTTATATTCCACTTTCCTCCCATATGGGAGCCACAGTGGCTCAGGGATGGTTGCCTTTTATTCAGTGGGGTGTCTTGAATGGAAAGACACCCCACTTTTGTCAAAGATACAATTATTGTCTTTGAGGATAGCTACTCCTCAAAAAAGGAGCTATTATATGGCATACCACAAGGTGCCATTCTATTCCCAATGCTATTCACTATCGACATGAAACTCCTGGGAGAGATCATCCAGAGGCATGGGATGGGGTGCTATCAGTATGCTGGTGATAGTCAAACATATTTCTCCATGCCTTCAAAAATAGTCTCAGCTAAGGACAGTGTGTAACCTCTGAATGAATGCTTGGAGGAGGTAATGGACTGGATGTGGAAAAACAAATTGAAACTGAATCCAGACAAGACAGAGGTGCTTACTGTTAAGAGTCCTAATCTGGGGATGGAGATGTGTCAAGCAGTCCTAGATGGGGTTACACTTCCCTTACAAGACTGTGTTCACATCTTGGGAGTACTCCTGGATGCATTTCTCCAAATATCAGCTCAGATAGATGTGATGGTCAGGAGTGCTTATTATCAGCTTCATCTGATATGCCAGCTGCATCCCTTCCTAGAACTGGAAGAATTAGGAGATTATCAGACAGGAACACAAAAAGTCTTCCTGTCCCACAATCTTCATTCCTGCCCCTGTCCTGCCACAATCACCCTCCCCAACAAATTTACCTTCTCTCCCAATGACAGGGCAGCCCAGAGTGAACAGAGCTCTAATGGAGCTCCATACACTTCCTGGAGTGAAATCTTGCAGATTCTCGCAAGAAGATGTGAGCGTGGGAAATTCAAAAATAAAAATAAAAATAACACCAAAAAAGTTACATGAAGCACAAAAACACACTTTAAAATATACAAGTAACCTAGGGATCATCATAAAAAGTGTGTCACTTACCTGAATGTCTTGATCTCACCCGGAAGTGTTCTGGCAGAGACCACCCATTGATGCTGGGATCTAATGGGGCACCTTGCTGCACATAGCCAAGTCCAGAACAGGAATGGAACAGGGGATCTATTGATGGTATCTCCCATCAATAAAAAGCAGATACTTTGGAACAGCAGCAGAATGGCTGCATAACGATGGGGAACATCGTTGTCTCATAAGGGAGCCCTTTGTAACACCACTTTTGATGCATCTGATAATCCCCTTAAAAGGACTTTTTCAGACAGGACTTACCACGCAAGTAAACTCTGGAATAGTTATGACACTGTCGCGTGGCAGGGGGTCCGTTTCAGACAATGCTGTCTCTCTCTCAGCATCGTCCGTGTCACTTCCGTGTATGATTGGAGGCAGCCGCGCCATATTTTACTCACGGACAACTTCCTTGATTTTGCCATCTTATATAAGGGACACTATTTTACTCTGCCATTACATATAACAGGACTTGAGTATTCCATGGATTTTAGTATCCACGGGCGGTCGTGGAACCAAACCCCAGTGAATATGAAAGGACAACTGTAATCTTGAACTTAAACTATTGACATGGTTCTGTTTGATTTTTTTTAAAATTGTAATGGACTTTGTATTAATTTGTGATACTTGATAATTATCTTTTTTTTTTATTTATATAGTTATTTATACCCCGCTTTTCAGCCGCAAGGCTATCAGAGCGGCTTACAAATTGTTCTAAGCAATAGCTATTTACATATCTACACTGCATTAAACAGTTTCCAATGTGTGTTAGCTAATTGCCCCCACAAGCTGGGTACTCATTTTACTGACCTATGAAAGGATGGAAGGCTGAGTGAACCTTGGAGCCCGCTGGAATCATGAGCTGCTTTTGGCACTTTCCACTATGATAAACTAAAAGGCATTGATGATATTTTGTTTACGGTTAGGACTTTATCAGATGCGGGGGAATATGGCACAAAACCACATCCCCTACCATGTCAGAAGAACACTACAGGAACAGAAAGGGTGACATTACCAGACGTTGCATCCTTCAGCCATTTTGGGGTTGTAGCATGGGCGTGAATAAAGTGTCCCTTTTTTATTGTTGTGCTAAGGCATCAATAAACAGGGACATGTTATTCACACCCGTGCTACACCCCCAGAACAGTTGAAGGATGATGTCATCTGATAATGTTGCCCTTAATTGTTCTTGTAGCATTCTTCTGACACGGTCTGGCCGCATCTAATAAAGTTCTTAGACTTCTGGAAAGAGAGAAAGTAGCTTTGAAAACTTCAAATAAAAATCTATAGAAGGAAAATGTGAAAGCAGAGAAAACCAAAACTGACACAGTCATCCTTCTAGGCCCAGAGCTGAATTGGGATTGTAACCTTTGTATTCCTGGAAAATACATTGCAGACAGGCAGAACATGAACATCTCCAAGGATATAGCTATATATATATATTGTATCTAACCAGTGTGAATGGCTGAGAATTTCATTTGGTTCATAATTGGTAACAACTTTCCAAAATTAGCATTTTTAAAACTTAAATTTAATAGAAAACAAATCCTTGAGGATTTTTTTAAAAAAATGAATGCAGAAGAAAATGAAACTGATATTCAGTCTTCCATGGCCATCTCCAGGCTCCAGTATGTTCTGTGCTCCCCTCTTTTCAGCCCTGCAGTCATCTGCTTGTGATCCCTCTGGACCCAATTCTCACCACTGAATAGAGCGGAAGAGGAAGGTATGGCAGCTGTTGCTTCATGTTCTCACTCACTTTGTTTGCTTGCACCTCTGCCTTGGGGCCAGAGACAGCATGCAGTTTGTGGAAATGGATAGAGGAGCAGCAAGGTCAAGTGAACAGCAGCTGGGCCATGGCTAAGGCATGAGCTTTTTCAGGATCTAGATGCTGCTAACCCCCAATACCTGCCTTGACTATTGATCCCACTCTTTGTTAAAGTAAGAGGTTGACTGAGGAGGGGATGTGGCTGTATTCCACAATAATATCTGGCTGGTTTTAGGTTTCCAGAGAGATCAGAGAACTGGATAATATACAAGCTCTGTCCTTTCAAGCTGTCTCAAAAACCAGCACACACTGAAACCTTTGTGATCTTTTAAAATGCCCTTTTATTGGCAAGGCAGTGTATGTGTGTTTTAAAGCCATTTTTGCAAAGAAATCTTGCTAGTGACTTTGACCATGGAGAGGTCAAGACAAGCCCACATTGAGAACTCCATCAAGCCACAGCTGCAAGTAAAGCCAAGCAAATAGTTGCCTTGTTGTCATGCAGAGTTTAATTAAAAGATTAGACTCAGCAAAAGGCCTCCAAAGGTGCAGACATAAAAAAGGGCAACTCTCTGTGAAATTGCCTTTCTTGGCACAGAGGAACCATGAAGTACAGAACCTATGGAGGTCTGACAACCATAGTGGGGCATTTTCAGCTGTGGAACAAAGCTAGATTGTTCACCTGGCATTCTTTTGCATGCTAATATTACAATCTCATTAAAGAAAGATGACTTTATTGAAGTATTTGCCCAGCTACATTTAGGATAATTCATTGAGAGGAAACTTGTACAACCTTGTGGTACTCTAGAAATATTCGGTAGCACTGTTAAGCAGAGTGCAGCAGGGCTATTGCAATATGAGCTTGTGGTAAAGACAGGGATAATTACTCTGGATGCTTTTGCAAGGTTAAAGAGGGGGGAACCCCATATGTATATTGTGTTAGGAAAGTCATCTTAGGATAGGAAAGAATAGAGACAAAACAAGTTGACCTATACTTACAAGAGCTCCTAAAAGCTGACTCTTATGTGTGGGGGTTAAGCTAGTATCCATTACTGGGGTTGGAGCCCAATGGATGTCCCCTTTACTGACAAATGATACAGTCACTAAGGGCTTATCCACACAGGCCAGGAAACACCAGCTTTCTGCTGGTGTATCCTGCCTGCAGATCCGGCCTGTTCCTGTTCTGTCCATGATACAGGAGGAAGTCCATATGGGCACACCAGCCCATAACTGCAGCTGCTGCCACCACGGTCTCCCTCGCTCTCCCGGAAGCTAGGAAGCTGGCCCGCAACATGGGACCAAGGCCCCTGCATGTGACCAACCTTGGTCACATGCTGCAGGACTCCTTCCTGCTGCAGAAGAACGATGGCAGACTGGCAGCTGCAGCAATGGGCCACCATGCCAGAACAGGCTCCTGCAGTCATGCAGGGCCTGATCAATTTTTTTGACAGCAGAAATGGGTTAAAGCAGGTATTATTTTAAAATGCTTTATGGGGCCCTACTCTGCCTCCTCCCCCATCTTAGCCCCGTCTTTGCCCTGGGGGGCATAACGACTGCTGGGGGGCAAAATAGGGCAAAAGCCCTGCATCATCAGGACTGCAGGGCTCTAACATGCAAAAAAACAAACAAAAAAGATGGGTATATTGCCAGTGTAGATATGCCCAAATTAACTTCATGAAGGAGAGTGACCTCGAGGCAAAAGGCTTGAGTACCTAGACCAAAGAATGACACCTAGCAGTGAAACAAAGGGCAGGCATTCTCTAGGCTCCCCTCCCCTACTAAGGACTTTGATCCCTGCTTGTTTCCAACAGGGAGCAATAAAGGATGGGGAGGGAAGTGAGAACAATGGGAAATTTCAGCATAGCTAAGCCCAGCATGGCCAAACTTTGGCTCATGCTTTGAGTTAAGAATTAGGTCTCAACGAGTAAGCAGACACTGCAGCAAAAGAGACTTTCAAATGGGTAAGCACCCTACTAGAAATGAAGGCAATACCCCAGGACATTGTGACACATAGGTTTCTGTTTATTCCAAAAGATGGCCTGTTTGGATACTTGGTTTCATAGCGCGCACTCTCTCTCTCTCTCTCTGGCTTTTCTTCACAAATGACAATTCAGGAAGGACTCATCCCACACTTTCTGCAAGCATGCTGATGACTAAAAAGGCCAATCTGAGATAAACAAGTATGGTTGCAGAAGGCAGCATCCTAATAGATAAGCACTCTATAACTTAGGCTCCCATTTTGTCAGGTGTCTGTCTGGTCAGAGCATGAATCAAATTCTGTGTAAATTCTGAAGTGGCAAAAACATATCCTCCAACATTTCAGAAATGAAAACTGGGTCATGTGTGCAAGCAACATCAGAGTGTGGTGAAGATGGCAAAGGATTATTAATGGGGAAGAACATGTAAGCTAGGGGAGGCTGCAAAAGTATGTTTTTGCTTGAGTCTACAGGGAAGAGCAAAATTTTGACCCTCCTTCTCCCTTCTCTGAGTTAATTGAATACAAACCACTTCTGCACTTTGAACTCAGTTTGAAGCAATTGAGGTAAACCAAGCACAAAGGGAGAAAGTGAAGAGTGAGAAACCAAGATCTTTTTGAAAGAGGCTGAAAAAGTGGGATGACAGGGGATTAATCAGGACTGTCCCTGCCAAATCAAGACAGTTGGAATGTATACAAGAGGGAATTTCCTCCTTCAGGTGAAAGTGTATTCCCTAAATAGTCTTAAAGAGGATGGCTGCTAGAATTGATGTTGAATAAATTACATCATGCTTACTTTCACATGAGCATAGAAATTTCTATTACAGTACACAACACAGGAGGCTTGGATTTTTCTGAAAATATGATGATTTTTCGCATTTACAAGAGAAGAAAGCAGGGCAAAGACTAGACACGTGTAGCCAGTAGTTGCTGTTGTAATGTTCCTTCAAGGTGACTCCAACTTATGTTGATCCTCCCGGTGTTTTCTTGGCAAGATTTGTTCGGGGGGGGGGGTTGCCATTGCCTTCCTCTGAGGCTGAGAGAATGTGACTTGCTCAAAGCCAGTCATTCAGTTTCCATGGCAGAGTGGGGATTCAAACCTTGATCTTCCTAGGGGTTGTCTATACAATGGAGACTATCAGATGCGGTCAAAAAACCCAAGAGGAGTACATGAGGATGATCTTACTGTACTGTGAACGGGTCCGGGTGTCAGACGTTATCATCATCCGTGTGTCACTCAGTCTGTGCTGCAGCCACAAATAAGGTGTCCCGTCAATGAAAAGTGATACCTTACTCATGGCTACAGCACAGACTGAGCATACGAGGATGATGATGTCGTCTGAAACCGAGACCCTGAAATTCAAGGAGAATACCTTTTGTCCCAACATACCATGCATGAGAGTCATGGTATTCAGAAGGAGGGGGGGACAAAAACTCCATCTGCTACATGGGAAATGCCTCCATGGCTTTTCCAGACTTTTTGAAATAATGCATGGAAATGTGCATTACTGCTCATTGGGACATCCAATTCAGGATGCTGCACATTCTTGGTGAGGGTGGAAGTGGAAAGCATATTGGTTGGACATGCACGGTGGGTGGGGGTGTCGGCTTGCCAGCAAGGAAGTAGCCGGAAGCACCATTTTGGAGTTTTGTGCTATCGATCATGTGTTTTTTTGCTGCGCTGAAGTGAACAAATAGCTTTTTTAAGCAGAAGGTTGCACTTGTGCATCTTTGATTTACGGGTACTGTTTTTAAAAAATACTGTGCAGCATTGACAGCGTGTGGAGAATAATACAGTTGTCCCTCCCCATTCATGGATTTGCCATTCACAGTTTTAAGTATTCACAGCTTGAAAATATTCTTTAAAAAAAAATCTAAAAAGCAAACCTTGATTTTGCCATCTTATATAAGGGACACCATTGCCATTGCATGTAATGGGACTTGAGTATTCAAGGATTTGGGTATTTACGGGGGGGGGGGGGCTTGAACCAAACCCAGCGAATGTGAAGGGACAACTGTACACTGTAATTTACTTGGCCACCATCTTGGTTCACAGGCAGGACTGCGTGACCATTTCAAACACAGATACAGTTGATTTTGCCAAAGGACAATGGAAACAAATGGACACAGCTGAAAATTCCCATTAATGCACAAGAATCAGCATTATATCTTCTCATCTAGACATCACCCTAGCCCAGCACTCAAGCCACTACACCACATGTTCTTTTATTAATACCAAGTATTAGGAAGCTTAGATTTCTTCATTTCTACAACTTCGGAGTACATAAATGAACTTTATTTGTGCAAATAGATTTACATTGGAGATTACCAGGTGTGGGGGAACACACCAAAAAATCATGTTCCCAACCATGCCAAAAGATCACTAGCAGATCTGAAAGGGCAACCTTACCAGATGCCTATCTCCTTCTGCTGTTCTATGGGCATAGTGCTGCCACGGATGAGGCTCCCCTTTTCTATTGACAGGGACAAGCCCCTAATAAAAAGGGACACTTTACTCATGGCTGCACTACGCCCCTGGAATGCTGGAGGACATCATCGTCTGCACCTTCCATTTCTTCTAGCACTCTTCTGATGTGGTTTTTGCCACGTCTGATAATCTCCTTTCTTTCCCTTTCATACTATTCCTCAAGAAAATGTTTTCTGCATAGGAAAATGCTTTTCTTTTTAAAAATCAACCCCCCTGGTGCATTACTTTTCACAGAATAAGTTCTGAACTACAAATAATCTCCAAAACTGGCATAGTTTTTGGTACTTTTTTTCACAGTCAGATGAAAAATGGTAAAATTATTTATGAAATTTATGAAGATTTGTTCACTATTTTAGAATCCAGGTGTGTGAAGCCAACATTACCCAATGTCTCAAGATTTGGAGGAATGGGTGTATTATAATTGCAAGCTGCAGCTTGATGCCTGCCCTTATTTTGCAGTATAGCCTTATACTTCCTTGTATTACAATCTCACTTGGCATTTCATTGTAGTCTTATACACCTTGCATTGCAAATTTACAATCTGAATCTATGCTCAGATGGGGCATCTTGAGGTGGAGAGTCAGTACTGAAGAGGAATCTCTTTGAACAAAGAGAGTCAGTCATCCAGAAGCATTCAGGGAAGTCTAGTCCAACAGTGCACCAGAATGCTCAATGCTTTTGCTCAGGAGAGGAGGAAGTTCCTGGTGAAGCCAGGAACGATGCTCCATTTTGTTTGTTCTGTTTTAACTCTGACTGTAACAGAAACGATATGATGCTGGTAATTATGTGTTTACCAAACTTAAGTTAAATTATCTAGGAAGAGGGTTTTTTTATGATAGCTATAATTCATAATCTGCTTTTGTGAGTGTATGATAAATACAGTCTCATACATGTTGAACAACTGGTTCTAGTGCTTTCACTAAGTCATGTTATAAATTTCTCTGGAGAGTAAGAAGGAGGCAACTTTCTAGGTATTTGGAAAGGTGTCCGTATCTCAGCACAGAGGAATAGAATAGAGTCCATAACTGGTCTCTCGTTTGTCTGTTGAGAAAATGGATTTCAAGAAAGTGTTGGAAGAGTTTCCAAACAAATCATTCTCTTTCACTGAGAAACAAGAATGATAGACATGCAGGGTACTCTCCTGCTTACAATCAGGTTAGAACACAAAGAAATTGTTTACGAGGAGTTTATCGGAGAAGCAGCAACACAACACAGTATTCTTTCCTTCTCCAACAAATAGCCTTTGATTTAGCTACTACAAATGACGATGGAGCTACAGCAATCACCCGCTAACAGGCTTGCCACTGCGGATGACCGCCCCACCCCCACCCCTGTATTTCTGGAATGGCTTTAAGCCCAGTGCAATTTCTTTCCAGTAAGCAACTGAGAGTGTATGGTATCCTATATCAAAACAGCTAAGAAGTGGCAGGGAGATTGGGAGATGTGGATCAAGTATGTTTTTAGTGATATTTGCAAACATCACATTGCACAATTGTCCTTAAAGAGAATAATAGAATCAGGGAATCATAGAGTTGGAAGGGCTCTATGTGCCATCAGGTACAGCTCCTTGTTCAGTGCAGGATCTCCAGCTAGAGCATCCCCAAAAGGTAGCTGTTCAGCCTCTTTTTTGAAGACATTCAGGGGTCGTTTACACGGCAAAATAAATCCTCAAAGAATGTGACAAGAAGCCTGATAGTTCCCACGCATCTCGAAGCAACAGCGCCCTTTTCAGAAGGAGGGGGTGCAAAAAACCCATAAGTTGCGCAGTATCAGCTTTCACTAGTTTTCCGCTCTTTTTTGATTAAGTTCATGAAAATGTGCATAATTTATCATGGGAAATAACGATCGTGTAAACTGGCATCTGCCTTTTCGAATTACTGTGAGCAGAGCTGAATCCTGATTGGTTGGAGTGACCATTCTGCTTTATCCAAAAAGACTGAGGGGTTGGAGAGAAGAAATTCACCCTCCTTCTGCTTGCAACCCACTTTGGAAAACGGAGGCCTTCCTGTCTATCTTTTGGGGGGTGGGTGGGTGGGAAGATGCTTTGCTGCTTCGCTGGTGTGTGGGGGTGGGGGTGTGGGGGTGTGTGTGCTGGAAAACAGCCGATCGCATGTTCGTTCGTTTGTTTGTCCTTCCATTCACTTGCCTTTATTCAAGGCTTCGGAGGGAGGGAAACCCAATGAGGCAAGCCCTAGTTCTGTGGTGTGTGTTTGTGTGTGCATGCATGAAGGGAATCTGCTCCACCATGCTTTTGCTTGTTCGTGCTTTCATTGACTCCTTTCTTTACAGAAGCCTTTCGGGGCTGGGGAAGAGGGGGGGGTTGACAGATCGCTGTTTCGATCGCTTGTTTGTTTGTCCTTTTTCTTTCCTCTCATTATTTATGGTCTCCATAACCCCCTCCTTGCTCCCTCCCCGCCTCCTGCCTGGCTTTAATCATCTGGAGGCGATTCCCCCCCCCACCTTTGCCTGTGTGAACTAAGGAAAACAGAAAGTGTCTGGATCTGTCTTCATCATTCAAAAATGCCAGGCTTCGTGTGATTTATGCACTCCTCATGCGAAAGGACGGTAATCCGGAATCTGTCGAACTTTTTCCTGTCGTGGAACCGGCCCCTCAGAGAAGGAGACCCCACCACCTCTCTAGGCAATGGGTTTCATTGTTGAACCACTCTCACTGTCAAGGAGTTCCTTCTAAAATTCAGTTGAAATCTTCCCTCCTGTAATTTAAAACCATTAGACCTAGTTCTGCTCTCTGAAGCAGCAGAGAACAAGCCCCCACCCTCCTTTTCATGGCAGCCCTTGAGGTATTTAAAGAAGGCAATCATGTCACACTGCTGGCTCATGGTCAACTTATGATCAACAATAATCAGAAGGTCCTTTTCTCTTGTCGTACTGTTGAGCCAAGTATCCTTTATCTGTGCATTTGATTTTTGTGACCTAAATGTAGAAATTTGCATTTGTCTCTGTTGAATTTCATTTTATTAATGCCAGCCCAGTTTTCTACCGTATCAAGGTCATTCAGAATTCAGTTTCTATTTTCCAATGTGTTAGCTACCACTCCCAGTTTTGTGTCATTCACAAATTTGATAAAGATTCCCGTCATCTATATCATTGATAAAAATATATATATTAAAGAGCATCAGCTACAGCACAGAACCCTGTGGCACTCCACTTGAGACTGCCTTCCAATCTGAAGCACAGCCACCAATGACAATTCTTTGGGGACTGTTTTCCAACCAATTCTGGATCCATCTGAGAATATTCCCATCTATTCCATATTTAGTAAAGTTTGCTAATCAAAATATCATAAGTTACCTTATCAAATGCTTTGTTGAAATCCAGATAAATGACATCCACAGCATTCCCACCATCTACTGAACTAGTAACACTATCAAAAAGAGATATATGGTTAGTTTGACAGGATTTCTTCTCGATATCCCCATGCTGGCTCCTACTAATCACTGCATTGTCATCAAGACACTTGCAACAAACTCCTGAATAATCCATTCTAATATTTTTCCAGGTGCTGAGGTCAGAAACAGCTTTGGTTGTCAATGGCTGGTGTCAACAGGAGTAAGAAACATAAGCCCTTTGACACTGCACAATTATAGTGCTATGGTTCCAGTTTAAATGCCATGGCAATGTCCTGTTGAATCCTGGGATTTGCAGTTTAGGGAGCAGGACTTAGAATTCTCAACTAGAAAACTCTAGTGCCTCACTAAACTACAAACCCTAAGATTCCATAGGATGTTGCCATGGAATTATAGTGCAATAAATGTGTAGCCTCGGGTTTAGGCCCTGACTCTTTTGTCCAAAATTGGGGGCTGGTATGATACAATAGTTGAGGGGGAGGGAAGATCTGTACAGACATGAAAGATAGGCAGTACTAGTGAGTACAGTGTTACTAAGAAAGCACAGAAATATATGTGTACACTGGGAAGGGAAAATCTACCAGCTTAATTTTCTTCCACATTCATATTTTTAGACCTCAACTTCTTTCTGACCAAAATAGGAAGCCTGAGTTTTAGAACTCCCCCCCTCCCCAAAATGAACCAAAATGAAATTCTCCCACATCTCCACTGGTCAAATTTAATAATATTGTAACAGAACAAACTTAGCAGTTAAAAAAAAAAGACACAACTTATTAGCAGAAACACAGAAACAACTATAACCAATTCACAAAAGTACTTTCTTTTCCTAAATACCAAGCTGTTAAATGGTGTAAGTCTCCCAAGTCCTGTTTGTGGTAATACATTGTTAAAGTCTTGTATAATGAAACAAATCTACCCATAATCCCATCAATATTTTCCTCTTTTTTCCTTTTTTTGTCCACAAAAACAAACATTACTTGGAAACATTACTTCTCCTGGATCACAGTTCCCAGAATACCCCTGGACATTATGGTGGGTGGGGGATTTGGAGAGTTGTAGTCCAAAAAGGTAATTCCCCCAAGCTATGGTTTTGCCAATAGGCCAATTAAGGAGCTTATCAAGAACCATTTGCACCTCAGAAGTGGTTTAATGTGGTCTCACCTACAAATGCAGCAGAATGAGCCAGCAGTTCTGAGGTGTTAAAGTGGCACATACCACTGAAGGACAGAGATAAAATGCCATTTTTTAAAAGCTCCCTTGCATAAAAATAAATAAATAACTCTACAAGTGGGAAAATAACCACTAGAGCTAGAACTGCTCTATTTGATGTACCATGTCTCTGTCAGGGATGATGGGAGTTGTAGCCCTTCACCTCTGGCTCAAACTCACCACCTTGTTATGCAGCAGAGCCAACCAGCTTAGATCAGTGGTTAATGCTTTTCTCCAAAGCAGCAGAGTTTCAGAGAATAGGCTGAAGATCCTGACAAACTCTCCAAGCCTTCTCACTCTTCTCCAGGTGTCTCCAAAACGTCTCCAGGAATCACCCAGGCAACTCAGTAGTTTTATATAAAACCTACTTTATTCTTCTATCTAAATATACTATATGGTCAACAAATCACAATCTCTACACACTACTCCACAATATCTCCAAACTACACCACCTCTACTCCACCCAATACATTGGCAAACATTGCAATTTTATAGCCATTGTTTATCACCACCCACTAGTTAGTTTCCACCCAGTGGGTGTGTACTTCCATTCTGATTGGTCCACATAGTTCCACCCATGCCTAAGACCAACCCATGTATTTCAACAATTCACCTTGTACACTTGATGATTCTCAGGTGTTTCCAATCTGCATTCAGTACCTCTGTCCTTGGCTCTCAGGCTTCTAGATTACATTAGCAGTTTCACCTGTGTAGCCCCATAATTGCTCTTGCTTAGTCATTGTGACTTTCACATACATATTTTATTTCTTTCACTGTATGTCCCATGTTGCATTTTCCTTAACAATCCCCTCCGAAATAAAATATTGTATGTGTCTTACAATGTCATTCCAACCATTTGTGTCAGCCTTTCATGTTTTTCTGCTGTCAATGCTTTTGTGAACAAATCTGCTATGTTGTGTTGTGTTTCTATATATCTCAATTCTATTTCACCCTTCTGAACCATGTCTCGCACATTTTGATATCTTACACCAACATATTTTGTTCTGTTCTTCAAACTTTCAGTTTCAGCCATCGCTATGCATGACTGTGAATCTTCCAGAATTTCCACTGGTATCTTGTAACTTTCATTTAAATCATTTAACAATTGCTTAATCCACTGTACCTCATTTACTATCTCATTCAAAGCAGCAAATTCTGCTTCTGTTGTGCTTAACGCTACATTAGTTTGTTTTCTACTTCTCCAAACTATTGGACTTTCACTATATTTAATTATCATTCCTGTAACTGACTTCTTGTCTCCTAATTCTGATGCAAATGAACTGTCTACATAACAATCTAGATCTGAACTATTGTTTCTTATTATCAATTTCCTATCTACGGTTCCTTTTAAATATCTCAATAAATGTTTTACCGCTGTCCAGTCTTCAATTTTTGGATCATTAACCCTTCTAGACAATACATTTACAGCATAAGAAATGTCTGGTCTGGTGTGGCAAGATATGAATTGTAAAGATCCTATTATACTTCTGAAGAGATTCTTGTCCTCAAACGCTCTAGTTGTTTCCTCAGACACAAAACCAGTTGTCATTGGAGCTCTTACTATTTTTGCATTCTGTAATCCACACTTTTCAATCAGTCTTTCAATTTTATTTCTCTGACTTAATAAACAATGTCCTTCTTCTGTCCATTCAACGCAAATACCTAAATAAGACTTCAATACACCTAAGTCCTTCAAAACAAACTTCTTAGACAATTCTCTTTTTACTGACTCAATTTCCTGTTTTGACTTTGCTGCTACGCACAAATCATCTACATAAATTACTAACACTATGTCTCCTTTTGTATAAACACAAGCATCTGCAATGCTCCTCTTGTAACCTAGCTTAACTAGCTCATCATTGATGCACAGATTCCACGCTCTGGCACTTTGTTTTAAACCATACAATGCTTTCTTTAATTTATATACTCTTTGACTACCATTTTCTTCGAAACCTTGTGGCTGTTCCATAAATATTTCTTCATCCAGAACCGCATTCAAGTAAGCTGTCTCAAAATCAAAATGTTCTACAACTAAATTCCTTTTTACTGCTACAGCTAGAACCATTCTCAGACTTTCTGGCTTTGCAGTTGGAGAATATGTCTTATCATAGTTCTCATACTGCTGTTGTGCAAAACCCTTAGCCACTAACCTAGCTTTATATTTGATACTTCCATCTGGCATTTCTTTCCTTTTGTATACCCATTTACAACCAATTACTTTCTTGTCTTTGGGTCTGTCAACAATTTCAAAAACATCTTTATTTACCAGGCAACCAAACTCATTATCCATTGCATCAAACCATCTTTCCTGTTCTTCACTAGAATAACTTTCCAATTCTTCAAAACTTTCAGGCTCTTCTACTGCTAAACAAGCTCTTGCCTTTGTCACAACAAACCTATCTGGAGGCTTTCTAACTCTATGACTACGCCTGGGAATAAAATCTGCTGTTCTGTCTCTTTCATCCTCACTTTCTCTACTAGGAGTTGTAGTTCTATGACTAAATCTCTTGTCTTCAGTCATTCGAGTAGCAGTAGGCCTAGATGCTATCTCATCATCGGAAGAACTACCACTGCTGCTAGGTGATGCTTCCTGCTTAACTGAAACCCCTCCGTTTCCTGAGGTTGGTTCAGTTTGTGCTTCTGGTTCATTTGAACTCCCTAATCTCAAAAACACTTCTTTATTGGCATGCAGTTTGTCCCAACCAGCATGTCTTTCGAAATTTGCAGACCTAGAATACTGCACTTGTTTTCCTCCCAAATGAAACTTGTAGCTATTTCCAGAATACCCCAAAAATCTAAGCCTTTTGCTTTTGGGTTCTCCTTTCCTTCTGAAACAAGCAGGTGTGTAAACATGAGCAAATTGTCCAAAAACCCTTAAGTACTTGTAATTTGGCATTCTCCCATACAATACCCTGTAGGGAATGTCTTCAATTTCTGAATGATACAATCTGTTACTGATATGTATTGCAGTCAAAGTTGCTTCTGCCCAAAAACTATCTTTCACCCCTGCATCTGCCATCATACAAGCAGTAATTCTTTTTATATCTTGTATTTTCTTCTCTGCTAACCCATCCTCACTAGGACAAGCAGGGTTTGTAGATTCATGCCTTATTCCCACCTTTTGAAACCAGTTAAACAATTGATTATTTAAAAATTCTCCTCCTCTATCAGTAATAATGGTGCCTACTCTGCTATCAAATTGTCTTTCCACCATTCTTACCCATGCTTTTAAACTTTGCCCAGCGTCAGATTTGTTTTTCATTATTCTCACAAATGCAAACCTTGTATACCTATCAACAATTACTAGGAAATACTTGCTTCCCCCTAAGGACGAGCAATTAGCTTGGGCAACATCTGCATGTACATACTGAAATGGTCTTTGAGCAATTCTTTTTGTTTTCTTAGCTACTGGAAAAGCTCTGACCTTTACCTGATGACATACTGTACAATCTAAGTGGTTTTTGCATTCAGTAACTTTTAAATCTGGACACATACTGATTAAATTCTTTAAACATTTGAAGCTTGCATGGCCAAATTTTCTGTGAAGCTCGTGTATGCAGTCTTTGTGGATTGGAATATTTTCTATGTTATTAGCTTCTTCAACCCTGTAGCTATCAATATTGTCCTCCAAATAATAAAGTTTGTCCTTTTTCAAACCTATGCCACGCAATTCCCCATTCAGTTTTATCTTACACATGTTCTTTTCAAAGATGACTGTGTAGTCTCTTTCTGTTAATCTGCTTACTGATAACAAATTATTTTCTAACTCCTTTACATGTAAGACATCATTAAAATTCTCTTTTAGCCCTGGAATGTACACAGTACCCATTTGATTTACAGTACTTAGCTCTTTCCCATCAGCCAAAACTACAGCATTTACATTAGCTGATTTTCTATTACTTATTAAATTTATATCATTACACATCAATGATGTGGCTCCTGAATCAACTAGCCATTTAGAATTTGCATTTTGTTTTTCCTTAATCATGGTTGCAACCCCCTTTTTATTACCACTGTCCCTCAAAAATGGAGGTCTGGACTGTTTTTGATACTGCCGCGGCTGCCATCTGCTCTCTGCTTGCTTGTGTCTCTCAGCTGCAAAATGTTTACAATGTCTCTGCAGATGACCAATCTTCTTACAATAAAAGCACCTCCGTTGCTCCCTTGTAGAGGCTGCTTCCTCCTGCGTTCGCCAGTCAGGAGTTGTTTGTTGTTTTGGCACAGTCTTTAAACTTGCTGAGTCACCCTGCTCAGACATTCTTCTCTGGTTCTCTTCCAGTATTCTGGCCACAATTAAGTCTCTATTAAGCTCAGCTTCTGGCAGGTTTTGCAGGCTGTTCGTTATGTTGTCCCACGAAGAGTCTAGCGATTCTATTAAAATGTAGCATTGCTGCTCTTTGCTAATTTGCACTCCCCTCAGTTCAGCTTGCACAAACAAATCTTGCATTATTTTTAAATGTTCTATCACACACTGCCCTTTAGCCATCTTTTGCCTGTATATTCTTTTAGACCATAGCATTTTTGCAAAAGCAGTTGAAGGAGTGTGTAATCTCTGCAAGGTATCCCACACATCCTTGGCAGACGTTTTATCTCTGACGTCATTAATTAAGTCTTCCTCAAGCATGAGATAAAGACAGGCTTTTGCTTTACTATCTCTCTCTTGAGTGGCTTCATTAGCATCAGCTGCCAGCCCTGTTTCAACTGTTGACCACAGACCCTCCTTTACTAGTAGAGATTGGGCATAAATCTTCCAGGTAGAGTAGTTGTTTCTATTCAATTTACTAAACTTTAGAAATTCCATCTTGATTTGTGCAGTGACTCAATTTGACACAGTCCTTCTGAGTATGCACAGCCGACCCGTCTGGGCTTAAGCAAAACACAAAATGATTTACTCACGAGGCTTATCAGTGCAGCACAAACAGCTTGCTCTGATCTGTTGTCCACAAAGCTTTCTTCCACTCTCTGGAACTTTCAGCTTCTGTGGATGCTGGGTGCTCTAGTCACTGGGCCCATAACCCTTGTCAGGGATGATGGGAGTTGTAGCCCTTCACCTCTGGCTCAAACTCACCACCTTGTTATGCAGCAGAGCCAACCAGCTTAGATCAGTGGTTAATGCTTTTCTCCAAAGCAGCAGAGTTTCAGAGAATAGGCTGAAGATCCTGACAAACTCTCCAAGCCTTCTCACTCTTCTCCAGGTGTCTCCAAAACGTCTCCAGGAATCACCCAGGCAACTCAGTAGTTTTATATAAAACCTACTTTATTCTTCTATCTAAATATACTATATGGTCAACAAATCACAATCTCTACACACTACTCCACAATATCTCCAAACTACACCACCTCTACTCCACCCAATACATTGGCAAACATTGCAATTTTATAGCCATTGTTTATCACCACCCACTAGTTAGTTTCCACCCAGTGGGTGTGTACTTCCATTCTGATTGGTCCACATAGTTCCACCCATGCCTAAGACCAACCCATGTATTTCAACAATTCACCTTGTACACTTGATGATTCTCAGGTGTTTCCAATCTGCATTCAGTACCTCTGTCCTTGGCTCTCAGGCTTCTAGATTACATTAGCAGTTTCACCTGTGTAGCCCCATAATTGCTCTTGCTTAGTCATTGTGACTTTCACATACATATTTTATTTCTTTCACTGTATGTCCCATGTTGCATTTTCCTTAACAGTCTCTGCTTGCCATCACTTATTGACTCTTCAAAATATGGTCTCTCCTACTTGCAATCTGAAGGAATTGTGTCCATTTGAAATCCAAGACTCAAAATTCAAAATTGTTGAATGGAGTATTCTTTCTCCCCGCCTCAGGCCCTGATACCTGATCAGAATAACAGAAGGCTTGCTCATGTTCTTTTCTTCACCCACTACAATGGCCTCCACACTGGATGGGAGACTTGGGGCTGGGTGGAAGAAAACTAATCCACCTTCTCACCTTCTTGTTCCTCACAGAGGTCATCACCATTGTATAAATGTGTGCCTTTCCTTTGCTTTATTTACCGTAAGTGAAAGACAGCTACTCATTCACAGAGATGTATGGGGAAAGCACTGCAATAAAGAGAAGATCAGAGTGGGCTCAAAATTCAGACTCCTAGTGAGGAATTCAGCCTCCACTTTAAGAAAAGTCATTCCAGTACAACAGTTCAAAATCAGCAGCCATCAGTTCCATATTTCCAGGTAATGTTGTGTACACATATACACTGTACACACAGAAACACAGACATAAATATACAATAACCTGTTCAAAATGGAAAAAATATTTTTAACCTTTGCCACTTAGTAGCTGTTTTATCTTTATGAGGCATGAAGGATTTTTGTTTCAGCTAGCTATCATGGCCTTTGATGTTCTCATCCATATAAATGTGGTATTTTTTTTTCTTTTTATTGTTTAAATAATAAAGCTAAGTCCTCAGGCACAATGATCTCATGTGGCCATGAATTAGTTCCATGGGTTAATTATGCATTATGAAAAATACATTATTTCTTCCTTTTTTAGTTTAAACGTGCTGTCTTTGATTTTCAAATATAAATGTGCCTTTACTCTTCTGTTTGGGGTGGGGGGAGGAGTGATAAGATGGATTTGCTTTCACTTGGGTTTATGTGCAGTGATTGCACTAGGGGGCTGGGGAGAGGCAGAACCACAACAGGTTTCATATTCAGGTGAAGGGGTGACACTGGCCTTAGTAATGCCACAGTTTATGTGTGAAATAGCTCTCTCAAACACCCACACATGGATTTGTTAGGGTGGTTTTTCTCTACCCTGAGGTCAAAATGGACAACTCTGTCACTTTCACTTTCTCATACATTTCTATTTTGTGAATTTTCATAAATGTATTATGGTACACAGAATACTAATGCAAAATGAACTGAAATGAGATTCTCACCCATCTTTAATGATGTGGAACTCTGTCAGTTTTACCTTCTCCCACATTTGAACTTTGTGAATTTTAGAATTTTTTGAAGTTTAGAAATAGGCATCTGAGAAATTTAATAACTCCTAACCACAAACAATGTCCATTTACATTAAGGCTTAGTCACACATTGAAGGGAGATATCAATGGAGAACCTCTTGCAGCATTCTGGTATTGTAAGGGAAGTTTCCCTTCACACACTTTTCTTGAAAACAGTTGGCAAGAGAAGAGATATGGATAAAATCAGAAATAAGAAAGAGAAACAACCAACACTTCTAGTGCTCTAAAACACAAGGTGACACACTAACCAGACACCGTAGCACCCCCCACATCCCGTATTCAATTATCCATGGTTGGCGATGGTGGGAAAAGGGAGGGGGAGGAGGAATCTCACCTCACCCATCCCTTCCCTTGGGAGGGCTCCTGGTTGCCACCATGGCAATTGCAGGTGCAAAGGGGGAAGGGAGGGGGAGGAGCAAACTAGCCTCCTCCCCCTCCCCCTTCGCCCCTGTGATCACCGCTGTGGTGGGGCCATGGCTGTGGCAAAGAGGGAAGGAGAGGAGGCTAGATGGCCCCCAAGATTTGTTCACTATTATGCATGGAATTTGCCATCCACAGGACCCCCCAGAACCAATCCCATGCCAATACAGGGGTGCTACTGTAAACTGTTGGAATGGTTGCTTGTAGACAAGATGATGACGACAGTCCCTGCTCTTTTTTTTTGTCTATAAGTGATGAGATAGGGGCAGAACAGAAAGCTTCTTGGCTTTGCTGTATACACACAACAATGCACCATTTCTCCCCAGAATTTCAAACAGTCAGACAAAGTCCTCAATCTGCATTTTCCTTCATTGTATGAAATGGGTGGATGAGGACTCTCATCTATATATTTCCTCAATATGTTAGACAGTGGGGGTGGGCAATTTATGATGATGTGGAGAAAGAGCCAGGGTGTATCTGAAGGACACAGTGCTACCAAGTTCCTCCCACTTTTAACTGCCATGGCTCCTATGGAATCTTGGGATGTTTAATTTGATGAGGTACTCGAAATTCTTTGTAGATTGGCACTAGAACTTTCTAGCAAAGTGATTCATCACCAAACTAAAAATCTTAGTATCCTGTAAGATGGAACTATGACAATTAAAATGGTATGAAACAAAATGGTTAGCTCCTGCAGATACCATCACAATGGTCACATCCTACAGTCTCACAACAGTTACCTCCTATGATGACTGAGGTGCTATGTTCCATCAAGGAACTGAATCTACTGCATTCATGAGAGCGTTGGAGTGAAGTTTGGAAGACCAAAATGCAGGCTCCAACCTGGCACATTGGAATAAGGATGTGATATAAATGCAACTAATAAAGTAACAAATAAAGTGTAAATTATTCTCACTAAGCAATGCAGTAAAGACTAGTCTTTCATTTTCAAAAACTGCTTGACAGTGATAAAAAGGAATTTATCTGATATATGAAGATGTTGGCAGTGACTGTTAACCTGCTCTGAGCATCAACTTTTCCTTATCAATGTCAGAAAAAAAGCAAATAGGCACACAACAATTGAACAACTTATATTAGCCTGGATATGAAGCTGAACCCTCACAATGGAATAAAATCTACCAGTCAATGCATTTCACAAAGGTGACATTTTCTATGTGTTTCAAGCTTCAGATGAAGTTTAATCAATGGATAAATTTAATAATGCTTGAGTTGATTAATGAACACTGGCCAGTTTTAATTAGTGTGTTAATGTTAATTGGTGAGGCTGAGAAGATGTGTGTCTTTTGGAGTCATTTTGGGCCTTGTGTTACTGTAATAGGAAATGAAAGAGCAGATTAAAGGTGACCTTTTCTTCAAATAATGAGCAATAGCTTTCATTTACACAGTCTGGAACTTTTCTCATGTTATTCCAGTATTTCAGAAAGGGCTCTGATAATAGTGATATTTTGACTGTGTGCAAATATATGTAAACTGAACTGAGTGGTCTAATCAAAAACTGATGAATCATCAGTTTGACATTGCTTCATTGGTGGATGGCCCCCATTTTCATTTCTTGTTTGAACTCCTAAATTCCATTGCATTTGGTTTATTGTGACAATATACAGTCTGTTTTGGTCATATTTTCACACCAGGGGTTTGACGGCTTCTGTAATTTGGAACCTATGCTCTTCTTTTCCTTCCAACTCACTCAAAAGTACTCTGCAGGACCTATTCCTCAGAATCTATCATCTCCCTGGTGTTCCTTATAAAAACCAAGTAAGACTTTCCATTTTCTTTCTTTAAAAAAAAAAAAAAGAATGAAATTACTTAGGACAGCCATATCATTTTGATTCCAAGTATGTTCTTCAGAGATCTCAGTGACTGGCCTAGTTTCTAGAAGGGTTGGAGTCAATGGGACATCCTGACTGTTCAGCACTTTTGAAAGTTACCTCAGTTAATCTGGGAATGAGGGCTGCCCTAACTGTTGTTGACTCTAACAAGTCCATTGATTTCTGTGGCACTGTACTGGCTCCATTAGATCTCCAACTGTTTTCAGAATGGCTGTGTCTCATACACACACACACACACACTTCTGACATTCTTTTTCTTGAAGTTATGACTTGCTCCATAAATGAGTTGGGTGTTGGACTGGTAGGGAAAAACTTCAAAAACAAAATATCTCCAAGAAAGCTCAACATTTGGAGGAACTTTTTTTACATTTTTTTTAAAACTGGATCTTTTTATTAAAGAAAAGAAGGTGTTTAAAACGCTTGCAATAAACCAACAGTTCAATTACTTTCTCCTTTTCCATTTGTACAATATATATATTCTACTCTATACATTTACATTGATTACTTTACAGATATTTACATAATTTACATAATTCAGATGTATATCTAATAAAGCAATAGCATATAATATTGACACTTTTAACTTCAGTCATGTTATTATTTACATAATATTCGATATAAACTTAATATAAATTAAAATACAGGTAGACTTCCCAAAAGTTTGGTATTATTGGAACAAATAATTTGTTTAAATCTCTCCTTTCTGACTTTTAATATCTCTCCCCCCTTAGTTAGCAAAACTCTACATATTTCCTGTTATATCCTTATGTATATCTTCCTGCTCATCATCCCTTTTTTATCCCGTTAATAATAAGTTTTCCTCATCGTATCCTAATCCTCTGGTTTCCCAGTATTTTAGAATAGGCTTCCATTTTTCCAACGATTTCCTCTTAGGGGTGTTATGAATCCTGACCGTCAGTATATCTACTTCTAATAACTCTTGTGATTTCATAAGCCATTCATCTATTGTGGTGGCCTTAGGTGATTTCCATTTCTGGACTATTACTATTCTTGCTGCTAAAATCAAGTATAATATAATTCTCCAATTCTTTGTCTCTGCTTCCTTTCCCAACCTCCCCGTCATATTTAACAAGAACAATTCAGGTCTCATTTCGAATTTGATTTGCAGCATTTCTCCCAATATTTTGTAGATCTTAGCCCAAAATTCCTTCACCACCTTACAGCTCCACCACATATTCAATAGAGAACCTATATTCTTTTGACATTTCCAGCAAGTGATGCTTATAGATTTGTTAATTCTGTTCAGTCTAACTGGAGTATAATACCATCTGTGGGCAATTTTTAAGTAGTTTTCCTTCAAATTTTGGCAAATAGTGAATTTATTCGTCTTGTTCCTAGCTTTTTCCCACTCGTCAATTTCTAAATTGTATCCAAAATCCCTTGCCCACTTAATCATGTAATCTTTGGTGTAGTCCGGTTCTAAATTTCTGCTTAATAATAAGTTATACAACTTACTGATCTTTTTCTTTTGTTGTTTATCCCGTAATATCTTGTCTAAGTCATTTTCCTCCTTCCCTATATTTCCTCCTTTCATATCCTCTATAAATCTTGATTTTATTTGATAATAATTAAACCAATTGATTTTACATATTTCCTCCACTTCTTCTTTAGACTTCATTCTAATTATATCCTCTCTGGTTTCTTTTATTAAATCTTTATCACTCAACCACTGAGTTGTTGTTTTCCATTTATTTTGGAAAGCCTCTTGAGGTGAGGTCCAGAGTGGTAGTTTATAATAAAACATTTTCTTGACTCTTTTCCATACCAACAGCAGAGCTCTCCTAATGAAATGATTTTTGAAGTCTTTATTTACTTTGTCCTTATCATAACAGAGGTAAGCGTGCCACCCGTAACGATTACTGTATCCTTCTAGAGCCAGTATCTGATCATTTTCTAGCTTTATCCACTCCTGTAGCCATACCAAAACTGCCACTTCATAATATACTCTGAGATCAAGCATATCCCAACCTCCTCTAGTTTTTGTGTCTATGAGATCCTTCCATTTTATTCTGGGTTTCTTATTATCCCAGATGAAATTTTTGAGATCTCTTTCCCATTCTGCCCAGCATTTATGATTGATTATAATTGGTACATTTTGAAATAGGAGGAATTTTTTGACAGTAAGAGCTGTTTGGCAGTGGAACTCACTCCCTCGGAGCATGTTGTGGTCTCCTTACTCGAGGTCTTTAAACAGAGGCTGGATTGCCATCTGTCGGGGATGCTTTGATCAAGATTTCCTGCATGGCAGGGGGTTGGAATGGATGGCCCTCATGGTCTCTTCCAACTCTACAATTCTATGATTCTACAAGCTACTGAGCTAATGGAAACCCAAGTGAAATTCAAAACAGGTGGATGAAAAATTATATAGGCTTGAAACAGATCAGTTGTTTCTTTAAAATAGGCACTTATCCCTCCCTTTATGATTAGATTCCATGTCTTGCTATTGTGTTGTGCCTTCAAGTCATCTCTGCTTACATCAACAACCACCACCACCACAACAACAACAACGATGATGGAGGAAGAGGAAGATTGGAAGAATTCTATATTCTTTTTATTTTATGATTCTAGGCATCTTATAGATTAAATACTCAAACGATAAAAACAATATATAATACAAAGCCACACCTCTCCCTAAGAATGATTTATAAGGATAAATTTTCTTGAAGGCAACATTTTAAAATCAACCAATTAAATCTCAAATGCCTGATAGCAGAGAAATCTATTTCTTTTAGAGAAATGGATTATCCCTATGCCAAACAGATTATAATTTGGGGGTCCAGGTGGGCCTCCCAATTAGCTTATATTTAAGGCTGAACACATTCAGTTGTTAGCATGTCCTACTACCCCTCCCCTCAAGATTCCGTAAATGAACATATTAGACACTTTTCAGGGTCACTTTGGCTGAGCTGTTAGGCAGACTTGAGGTCAGCCAAAAATCACAGTGACCTGGAATTTGTCTAAAAATATAATGGTGGGAAAGCCCAAGTTAAGATTATGCAGAAAGCCCCTTAAATAATGGCTTTATGTTAATGACCCAGGACTTTATCAGACTACAAGTTTTAAAACGTTCTTTTACCAGCATAGAAAAACCAATTTCTATGCCAGAAAAAGAACATTTCTCCTCAAACTTACCTCCTTTCCCAGCAAAGGCTCCCTGGCAATAAAGAGGAAGTGAACAGAGCCCCATTCACTTCCTTGCTCGAAATCTGACGTGATTTCATCACGTGGGAAATTCAAAAATAAAAACAAGAAAACTACATTTAAAGTTGACCTGAGACGCCTGTCTGAGTATCTTCGTTGCATGGAACAATCCTCTTTAAGACTGGCAACTATCACCCTGTATTCCTGGACTTCTCTCATCCTATCCAACCTTTCTGCCTTACTCTGCTATAGCCTTGTATCGTTCTTAAGGCCCCAGAATCTTCCAGCCAGAAAGTAAACTTCTCATGCTCTCACTACAGCAGAGGGGGAAATGCCCATCAATTTCCGAGTTTCATTTGGAAGAATACACAGAAGCAGTATTCAAGGCCTCAGACAATGTTCTCAGAATTTAGACAGGCTCAGAATGGGAAAGGTGTTCTACCAAATAGCAGGTCCCTATTAATTTGATATTGAGTCTTATTTCCAATGGGTTCAAAATGTCACACATGATTTTCCCCTCCTTTTAAAGAAAGACTCTGTAAGGTGTTGTTGAGGGTTAGCTGAGGATGTGTAATTCTTCCAATATCACCCTGTGACCTTCACGGTTGAGTGTTAATTTGAACCTAGACCTTTCCAGTCCAAGGACTTTTTCAAACTGGGGGGGGGGAACCAAGGAAGTTGGGAGAAGAACAGGGCTGTCGTGCTTACAGAGCCCCATTTCAGACACTGCCTTCCTCCTCCGTCCTCCTCCTGACCTTCCACTGTGCTTCCTCCATGCAGAGGTTTTCCGTCAATAAAAAGCAGTGCCCGCAGCATGGAGGAAGCATGGTGGAAGGTTGGGAGGAGGACAGCGGTGTCTGAAACAGGGCCTGTAAGTGCAACAGCCCCATTCTTCTCCCAACCTCCTTGGGTTTTTTTCCCCCCATTTGAAAAAGTCCCTAGTCTTAACACTCTCACAATTAAATGGCCATGCATGTCGAATCCAAAGTGCCCCAGCCGCAACTGTGATGTATAGTTTGTTTTTCCAGTTTCAGTTGGTCTAGAAAGCTGGTACAGGGATGCAAATCTTTGGAGAAATGTCATTAGTCTATTGTATTCAACACCTTATATTTAAATTATCTTTCACTTCCTAAGAGTCAGAAGTCATATTAATCTTAAATATATATAATGCCTATATTTAAATGACTTTAAAAGCCTGGAATATATATTGACGGGGAAAATCCTCTATTATAAGCACCACTGGGAAAAAAGACACAAACATGAATGCAGAGACATGCAGCATAAAATTGTTCCAGCCTTCCTTCAGAAATGTTTGAACTAAAGAAGTAAGTTTCTTCTTTTGGGTATGAAAGGAGTATGAAATATGAACAACTGGTTGAAGTTCATTTCACACTGTGGTGTATAATGCATTTGAAAAATAAGCATGATAAATTTTGCATCATGATGGCAGGCTACATAGAAAATGCAACTCTGACATTTTGTTCAGCAAGTGCTGATTGATCATCATCAAGATGGTTAGCTGAAATTTGGACAGTTCAGCTAACAGCAGTGGTTGGTAGCTACTGTGTCAGTTGGGCAGTAAATCCACTCAGGGTTTTAGCCCAAATTGGAGATATCAGAGGTATTGAAGCCTTGTTGCTGGTGTGTGCCTTCAAATTATGAGGACCCTAAGATGAACCCATCACAGGGTTTTCTTGACATGATTTATTCAGAGGGGATTTGCTTCCCTTCCCACCCCCTACCCAATATGTTCAGTACATTTAATATTCAGACTGTTGGGTAACAGGGCTGCCAACACTTTTACAGCTTTCCACCCTATTCCTTAGCAGCTTTAATTACAGGCATCAGAAAGTGATAATATTTGTTCCTTAAAGTCTCAGTTTGATCCAGATCAAACTGCACTGAAAGGTATGGGATCAAGACATGCTTTTTTTTTTTTTTAACATTTGACAACCCTATTGCCAAGCCCAGCTTTACTTTAGGGAAATGTGAATTATCTCACCTGTTGTGCTGATTAGACAAAAACTGGAGCATATCGAACTGACCAACTTCCAGCCCTTTTCAAATGAATTATCCTAATATTCCAGTGACCTGAATAGCACAACCCTTATTTTATTGATGGGAAACTGGAGTTCTTATCAATTAAGGAGATTTTCAGACCTGTAAAAATCGCCGTTTGCCACGCAAGCAGCCTCCGGAAGAGTATCGAGGCTGCTGCGCGGCAAGGGTCAATTTCGGACGACGCCGTTTCTCTCTCGGCGGCGTCCGTGACTGTTGCGGCCAGCACTGGAGGCGGCCGTGCTATTTTTTACTCACGGAAGATTTTTACAGGTCTGAAAATCTCCTTAGTGTGCAAGTTGTAAAGTACCCTGGATATTTGTCTTTCCATGACACCTTTCCACAGAGAAGGTCAGAGTGACATTTAACATACCACAACAACCCTAAAAAATTAGCTTGAAAAAGAGACAGTGATGTACTCAAAAAAGTTGAGTAAGATTCACTGCTGGGCAGATTTAAATCTAGGAACAGCATATCCAAGAAGACTACTGTAGAGCAGGGGTAGGCAAAGCGCAACCCTTGGGTCACATGAAAACCTGGTGCCCTACTTTTCTGGCCTCTGAAGCCCATATTCCCTCCCCCCAAAAAAAATAATTAATGCTGACCCCCTCCTAATGCATACAAATATGCAATATACACCACACCTCAGTCCCACAAGCACTCCAGAACCCCATACTACTCCAAATACCTCTTTTTTTCCTTCTGCAGACACTCTTAAAATGGCAACAGGAGGAGGGAGATACACCTTCATTTCCTGTCATCCTTTTAAGAAGATTTGCAGAGGCAACATCTCTATTTTCCTTTGTAATATCTCTCAAAATGGCAAGATGAAATGAAGGTGCGTGTCTTCCTGTCATCATTTTGAGAATGGTTGTGGATGAAAATAGAAGTATTTGGGTTTGGTGTGTGTGTGTGTGTGTTGCAGCCTATAAAGGTGTGGTTGGAGAGGAAAAAATGACCCCTCATTCCCATGCAGTTGTCCACCCTTCCTGTGGACTCTTGTCAAAAACAAATTTTGAATGCGCAGACTTTTCTGCAACATATAGATGTTTCTTTCCTGATTGCTTTGGAGATAATTGTGAAAAGTATTCCAGTACTTTTGTCTTTTATATTACTTTACTATTACACTATTGTGATTATATTAAATGTTAGTTTAATTTTTCCCAAGTTTGATTCTGTGAACATGCTGAAGAAGGTATCTCAAAAGGAGATATAAAAATATTTTAAAATATATGTATAATAAGCCTTCTTCTACTCATCCGAAAAGATGCACAGAACATTCCTATCTTCACAGAGATGTTGTTGTGTGCCTTTATTTCTGACTATCATGAGGTTTTCTTGGCAATATTTGTTCAGAGGGAGTTTTCAGTACCAAACTGAAAGGTATCATTTTCTTAATTTTGGATAATGTTTATACAGAATAAAATGTGAAAGCCACATTATCTCTTCTAGTCCAAAAGGCAGTTCATGGAAGCCTCTTCTTTTCATTAAAAAGGTTTGAGATATTTCACTCCACAGATACCAGACATTTTTCTGCTAAAAATAAATAAATAAAAATGGAAGCAAACATATCTGTGTAGAAATGAACTCAGAACACTCATGTGCAATCAGCCGAGCAACAGCCTAATGCAGAAACATCAAGTTTTAGGAAGAAATAGGAGGTAAAGTCCGTGGGAGCAGGGTAGATTACACTGTCAGGGTAATAGATTAACTTGCTTTTACATGGACCCAAATTGTATTACCTTTGCAAAAATCAATGCATGAAACTCATCGTCCAAATCCTGGCATCTCAAACTCAAACCCATTTTCTCTTATTGAAAATGTACCACTGAAGATTTAGACTTTATATACCAGAGACAGGTATAATATAATTGGAGGAGCCCATGGCTTATTTTCTCTATTTACACACAAAGTGAATTGAAGGAAAATAGAGATAAGTTTCAACAGTGTTGGGCATGGCTGACTTACATGGAACAAATCTGGATTAGGTGGTTTAAAAGGGGGGATCACCCTCTGTACCAGCCTCCATTCAGTACATCCATCTTGTGGCTTCATTACACAGGAGCTGCAGGAGCTACAAATAATACATGTCCATCAGGACATGTGAAAAGCTTTTGCAGTTCATTATAAATCTTCATTCCCACCAGAAGACTGCTGTATTTAAACAGACCAAGTTCATTCTTTCAATGGAATTAATACATGTTATATGATGTAGAAATAAAGATGATGAACAAAGCAGAATTTTCCACAGCTCTAAATTTGTTTCCGTGTCCCACAAGAATGGAATGAGAAAGAACAATACTCAATACTAGGCTATTTATATAACTTTAATTAGATTTCTATCATAATTTTTCTCCAGAGTGTTCAGGGCAGTGTAGCCCTCCTCACATTATTCTTGCAATGTTAGCTTTGTAAGGTTGGTCAGGCTAGGAGAGACTAACTGGGCCTAGGCCAACAGCTAAATTCATGGGGACTAGAAAGCAAATCTCCCAAGTCATAGTCCATCACTCTAATCATCACACTGTATTCTTCTTCACAGTGATGTGGATCATAACAGTGTAATGAGACCCATCATCCCCTAAAACAGGACCCATCACCCCCCACACCTTGGTTCACTTATAATTGGCAATAGTTTGATATCAGTTTGGCTAACTGGGCCTTTCAAGGGCTGACGGGGAAAAACATTCGGCCTGGGGCAGCACATATTAGCCAGGAAAGGGCTTAGCAAATTCTCCAACATTCACACTTTTTAAAAAAAACAGGAGACAGCTCTTTGAAGTAGAAAAAGATTCTTCCAGCATCATTCCTGGGAAGGAAGACAGCACATATACAGTTGGGGGTTCCTATTGCCATGCTAAATATAGTTCTTATCTACATTTCTACAAATCAAAAGAGAGGTTGTCTGTCAGTCTTCAGGTCTAAACACCCATTTCCGAATTCCTGACTTACCCAAGATTCCTTTGTTTCAGTTGTTGGGAACTATATGAAAGTTTCTTTCATCAAGATTGTTTCTTCAAAAGGATTTTTCCCATAACCCCCCCATGGAAAACTCAGTTCAGAGCACTGAGACCACTCCTCATCTTTATCCTCCATGTCTGTCTGTCTGCCCTCCCTCCTCCCCTCTCTAAACCCTGAATCCTATTAATGCTTCCCTGCCCCCTGGCTGGCATTCTGCCAAGACAGGTGCTTCCTTCCCCGCTCCTGTAACCTTAACTCCCTACTGTAACTCTGTCTGCCCCACTTTTCGTGCATCAGCTTGCTGTTACTCCTAATAAATACTCTGCTTTAGGATCAGGTGCAGTATGGCCCCAAAGCCTCAGTCTAGTCCTCTTCTAACTACTTCCTGCTTTACTTCATTAGTCTTGTGTGTGTGTTAGAGCATTGGTTCTTAACCTGTGGTCTGGGGACCCCCAGGGGTCTGCAATGTCCTCACAGGGGGTCCACAGAAGCTTGAAGACTGCTGGACCTACCTCCTCTCTGCAGTGGAGTGGCCATGTGATAGAAGCCAAGGCAAAGGTTTCAAAGCAACAAACCTGCAGGAAGAAGGAGAAAATTATTAATTCCCCTTCAGTACTTCTGATGGAAGGTTGAATGGATAGTGCAACTGTTTTATTATAATTAGGTATTGTTGTTGTTTTTAGGGTTTTACATCTTGAGTTAAGTCTTTGGGGTCCACGGCAGCAAAAGATATTTAAAGGAGGTCCTTGGTAAAGAAAGGGTTAAGAGCCACTGTGCTCGAGGAATGTGTCTGGCGTGAATGCAGTTTAGAAACAGTTCAGTAAAGTTTCTTCGGGTTATTTTTGGTCTCTGGCTCCATGTCTTTGCTTAGTTCCTCTGGTATACATAGGTCAAAGATCTTGTATGCTACGCAGCCTCTCACATGCCGAGTTGCTATAATTCCCCATTATATGACCAGAGCATGGGTGGATTTTTTCACGGGTATGAGGGTTTTGCATAACAATAGCAAGGACTGTAATTGACAAGTATGCATTGGTTTGTCAGGGACCTATACCCAAATGCACACCCTCTAACATTTCAAAGATGAAAACCAGGATATATCTGGCCAAGCAACATCAGAGTGTGGTCAAGACAGCAAAGGTTAATGAGGAAGAACACACAAGCTAGGAGAGGCTGAAGCAGTTTGTTTTTGTCTGAGTCTACTGAGAAGGACAAGATTCCATTCTCCCTATTCTCCTCTCCCCCTGCTGAACGGAGTGCAAACTACTTTTGTACTTTGAACTCAGTTTGCAGCAACTGAAGTAACCTGAGGGCCAAGAGGAAAACTGGAAAGAGGAGAGAGAAACCAGGACAATTTAAAAGCAGCTGGGAAAGTGGGATGGTAGAGGGTTAATCAGAACTGTCTCTCAAATTGGGGGAGCTGGAAGGTGTGTAGCTGAACTATTTGGACACACTTGGACGGGTGCTCCATTGCTACCAACTCAGCAAGAGGAAAATCGTGTTGCAGAGGCACATGTGCATCCCATTCTGATGCTGGATGGGGCCAAAGCTAATCCACCCTGTTAGTGACATATGAGGAATTACACCTCCCTCCTGCATATGCATTATTATTTGGTTGTGGTGGGAGGAATTCAGCCCTTCCACCTCCTATTACTCCTTCTCCAAGCCACCTACCTGTTTTCTGGCTGGGTGCCCCTCCCCATAGACCTTAAGTGCTCAGGAGAGGATGTGGGGAAGCCAGCTGGCTCTGTATCTGCAGTCACCAACAGGAAGAACCCTCCCCATCATTTTAGACCTGTTGGGAGTTACTCCAGGTGTTCAGGAGGATGATAAAATCATCCTGCAGATGGCTGCAAGGACAGGGCTGGCTGACTAGCTGCCCAATATCCTCTCCTTGACATGGAATGGCTGCAGCCAAAAAACAGGGAGTAGGAAGAGTCATAACTATTCCTGGTGGAATATTATGATTCACAAGGGCAATGCAGGATCTTGGTCATCCCCCCCCTCCTGTTCCCATTCTTACACTTCTTACTCCAAATAATTCAAAATACATGTGTATGTTTCTCCTCTCTGTATTTTCCTGTCACCTAGATAAGCAAGGACTTTTCAAAGTGAATAGTCACATTGCAATTATTATATTTATTTTTCATTTTAATTTAACACACCAATTGAGTTCCATATTTTAATAACATTAGGGACAAATAATTGTTTCTGAAACAAGACAGACCAGATTAAATACAAGGCATTCTTCACTACTAAATGATGTTAACATGCATTCTACTGAAGGAGGAACACAGCGGGAGGCAAGGTCTTTGGCTCCCACCCACAAACAAGATTATGTTTTCTCATCTCTTCCACTCATGAGTTCAGACATTATTCCATAATGTGAATGTGAAGTGCCTTGACTCTAACTTTGAAAAGGACTACAGAACTTTAAAATGGATATAGTAATTGACAAGAGCTATTGCTGCAATACTCATGCATGGGGGAAAGAATATAGTCACAGTGCCAAGGTCTCCAGTCTCCTTTATATTATATTTGTGCTTCACATACAAACTCTAAGGCTGGAGAGGGAAACATACAACCCTACAGAGACTGTTGGACTACAAGTCCCAGAAGCCCTAGCTAGCATAGCCAATGGTGAGGAATATTGGGAGCTGCAGTTCAGCAATAGCTGGAGATCCATACAAGTCACACCCTTGCTCTAAGACTTAAACCCAATCTTGTGCTAACCACTGTCTGCTAGTATGGTGGGATTTCTTCTCCCATTTTCTCCCCACCCCTCTTCAGTTCCTGAAAATCTGATCTGAGGTCCTTTGTGCCACTATGGAACAAGTTGGGAGGGTACATGGAGCTTTTCTCCCTGCTCTTGGTGCTTCTTATTGCTGCCTGCACAACAATAACATTAGATCCTGGCCTGCCACCCATTGGGAAAAAGCAGAATGAATGTGTTTGGATAGCATGCTAAACTACGGTTTAGTGCAGGAATGAGAATCATGCAGTCCTCCAAATGTTATTGGACGACAACTTCCAGCATTCCTCACCACTGGGTAGGTTGGTTAGGGCTGCTGGGACTTGCAGTCCAACAACTTTTAGAGGGCTGCATGATTTCCATCTTTGGAGCCCTGGTGGCACAGTGGTTAAATGCCAGTACTGCAAGCCACAAGGTTCGATCCCAGAGGGCTCCAAGGTTGACTCAGCTTTCCATCCTTCCATAGGTCAGTAAAATGAGTACCCAGCTTGTGTGTGTGTGTGGGGGGGGGGGGTTACCTAAAAAAAAAAGTAAACCACTTAGGGAGTGCTTTTGGTACTGATAAGCAGTATATAAAAATCAATGCTATTGCTATTAGTGAGATGTTGATTACAGAGTAGCCTCTATCCTGGCTAGTTTGTTCCTTTTGTTCCCTCTTGTCTTCCAACATGGCCAGGAGAAGGAGGCCAGAAGATTTTGCTCCTGCTTAATTGTCGTTTGTTGTATCATTCATGGTGACAAATTGTACGTAATATTAAGGATAATTTGTTTAATACAGTATAGCCAAAGTTCAAACCATGGGTGCTGAGGCTGGCTTATTTCAAACTGACCATGCTTGGGCCTTGTCCACACTGGCTGCTTAATCCAGTACTAGTCCAGAACATTATGCTCTAGTCTGACACAGGATTCACCATGATGGTGGCCACACACAAAGGGCCCAATCCAGTACAGCAGTGCCTTGTTGTTCACATGGGCCACCTGGGCTGACACACATTGGCCTTCTGGCTCATCCCTTTGTCCCTGGTGCTGCTGCCACCTTGCTAGCCAGGCAGCTCCCTGTGAAGGCCTGGCTGGTGGCATTGCCTCTGTTGAGGCCAGAACAGGCACCTGGACATGTGATCAATGAGTAGGGGGGATCACTCTACCACCTCCTCATTGATCACATGGGCACCCCATTCTGCCCTTAGCAGAGGTGACTACACCAGGCAGGCTTGCCACAGCTGCTTGGTTGGTAAGGTGGTGATGGCAGCAGTGCAGGGAAGAGGATGGCCTGCCTTTGGAGATACTGCCACCACCTCCTCATAAGCAGGAGCTCAGTGGAAAGCCTTCCTGGCAGGTCACCATTTCTGCTGAGTGCAGAACGGGGCACCCAGGTGATCAAAGAGGAGGGGGTGGAGCAACCCCGTCCTTGTTGATCAAACATCTGGGCACCTGTTTCTGGCCTTAGTGAAAGTGGTGGCATGGCAGGTAGGCTATCCAAACAATGTCTGGGCAACCAGCCAAAGGCTTGTTACTATACAGCTGATAAGCAGAGGCACAATCAGGTGTCTATCCCAAGGGAATGCTGAGGAGGTGATCACAGGTTGACACCTGGCCTCAGCTGGACCCTCATCAGGTTGTTTCCCCGTTTTACTCATTCCCAGGTTCAACCCACTTAAATAGATTATAGGTCAAATAAAGTATCCCTTGTTTAACCCATTTGCCTGTGTCTGGCCTTGTTATTTCATGCTTGGTCATCAGTGAAATTTGTATCACCTCTTCTTAAGCTGGAGATGAATGGTTTGACCTACCTCCCAAGAACTGAAGGCATCTCAAAGGAGAGATAATTGCTTACATTATAACTACTCACTTTACTCCTGAGAAACAGGTTGGGTAGGTTTTTTATGCTGTTTGTAAAAACCAATAACATCTCCTTGACCAGAAGGATAAAAGAAAGGGGTATATATCAAGGAAGGGATGTCTCTCCCAAACCACTCCAAGATCTCTTCAAGTCACTTGCCTCCCTCTTGTCTTAGAGGCTTTTTCAATGAATAGAAAACAGTACAGAAATGCAAAAAGACTGAGGACATTAGGATAATGTGTGAAGCCAACCCTGCCAGTGGCCCATGATTAACTTCATTAAAATGCTGGGAGATTTTTCTGGGCATGGCCTTCAGAAGTTCTCAACATTAATAACTGAGGCATTTTTTTCAGCACAATATACACAAGGGGCAGGTGCCCATAGGGCAGAATGCATCATGTCAGTTCAGACTTTCAGAGCTGCTCTTCCTTTCCCAAATCCCTTGGCCACAGTTTCTGGATGAGACTCAAAGAGGCTACCATCTGGACTCCAACAGAATCAATGCAGTGAGAACTAGTTTTGCCTGCTTTTCACCCTACGCTATGCTCACAAGAGATGCATAATATGTTCCCCTCCCCCACCTTCATCTGGATGATGAAGTATATTCAGCTTAATGTTTGAAGGTCAGCACATGGCACCTGGAGTCTCTTGACTCCAAAGTTGTCCTTTGGATATAGAAACCAGGCTTTAAATGCACTGACAATAATGAACTTGTCAAAAATCTGCCTGAAGGGAACTGCTGAATGTTAACCAGTTTGAAAACACTTAGCCATGTGTTTGAGGAGCTTAGATGTGCTCTGGTGAACTGTCTTAGCCCCAAGTGTAACTCTTAAGCATTCAGAGACCTTGTCATTATTACCATGTTTCTGTAATTTACTTGCTCTGTGCCTAGTGGCACAATATGTCTGAATAAGCCTGGATGCCACTCTTCTGCCCAAGTGAGCTTTCTTGCACAGGAATGAGTGATACTTCTGTTTTAGTTTGGGATTTTTTTAAAAAAAATAACAATAATCAAAATTCATTACAATTTTGAATATTTTCTTCATATTTTTGATGGAGAAAACTTAGGATTTTCTTTTAAAAAAAATCCAATGTGGGAGAAGTTGAAACTGACAGATTTGCTTATCCAGCCCCAGGCATTTGAGTGTTTAATGCCTGAAAGTCTAGGTTTGAATCCCTGTGTTCATCCACCTTAATGCTAACCCTTTTCTTCTGAGATGTTCCTTTTCTTTAACATTTCTTTGTCAGGCAGGAACATGGTTCTCTCTACACTAGGACCAATTGTTGTGTTGTTGCTTTATGCCTTCAAGTCGTGTCTGACTTACAATGAACCTCAGTTTTCTGAGGCTGAGGAGATTTTCAGATGAGGCCAAAATTCCCCGTTGCTGCCCCGCCACCTCCTCTCCCATTCCTGCAACAGAATAGATTTAAATGTTCACACATTTACCTCCATTCCGCTGCAAGAATGGGCCTCCTGCCTCCTTGCCGGCCAGCCGTAAATGCAGCCGTCGTAAGGCTGCCTTTACGACCGGCCGGTGGAAATCCCGCTCATTCTTGTGAGAGAACAAGTGGCAGGGAAATTCAAAGTAATCCCCCAAATGTCAAAGACAGAAATAAAATGAAAAAAAATAAAAATAGGAACCTGGTGGTGGTGGTGGTGGGGGGGGGAAGGGTGGCACTTACCTGGCTGTCCCATGTCCCTGATTCCGTGACAGGCACGGAAGGGGTATTCTATTCATGATGTTTCGTCATGAATGGAATATCCTGGGAAGAGGATGGGGACAGGACAGGAGCAGGACAGAAGGAGTTGAAGTCGTCTGAATGACATCCCCTTTCTCAACCCTGTTCCGTGCCTGCCCCACAGTATAAGCACCATCTGAAAATCTCCTTGTGTGACTTGCACAAGGACACCCACTGGGTTTCCATGGCTAAGCAAGGATTTGAACCCTGATTTCCAGAGTCATATCCCAACACCCAAACCACTCTGTGTACCTATCACATTTGGCGAGAGGAAAATGGGGAGGGGGATTTTCAGGGATGATGGGAGTTGTAGCTCTTCACCTCTGGCTCAAACTCACCACCTTGTTATGCAGCACAGCTGACCAGCTTAGGTAAGTGGTTAATGCTTTCCTTCAAAGCAGCAGAGTTTCAGAGAATAGGCTGAAGATCCTGACAAACTCTCCAAGCCTTCTCACTCTTCTCCAGGTGTCTCCAAAACGTCTCCAGGATTCACTCAGGCAACTCAGTAGTTTTATATAAAACCTACTTTATTCTTCTATATAAATATACTATATGGAATAGAATAGAATAGAATAGAATAGAATCTTTATTACGGTCATAGACCAGCACAGGTAAAAAGGGGATACAGAATAAAGGTAAGATCACAGAATAAAAACAGACTAAAAGCAGTATTTAAAATGTTAGCTCCAGTATAACAAGTACAACAAGATAACAAGACTAGGTTGACACTATTCTACTGCTGAGGACATTGTCTGACGAATTTTAACCACAGCTGCGCAGAATCTGGCAACATTATAAGTTGTTCCTGGGTTGGTGTCTGAAAGCAACAAGTTTATGTAGAATTGTCCAGTGTGCCCTTGATATTTATGCAACAGGGGTGAAATAAGTCTGAGACGTATGTCCCTGTAGTATGAGCACTGGAGTAATACATGCTCTGTTGTTTCTATTTGGCCTGAGTTGCAGGGGCACAGTCTGTCTGAGAAGGGGATCTTCTTGTATCGGCCTTCAAGGATAGCTGAAGGGAGGGCATGACACCGTGCAAGAGTAAAGGCCCTTCGATGTTTAGGTATTTCAAGTGTTGCTAAGTATGCCAAAGGTGAGGCCAGATATCTATTGGAGTCACTAGCAATGAAGGTTGGAGTACTGGCTATGTCCAGTTGTCGCTCTATATCTGCTACCCGTTGTTTGATAGTAGCTTTTGCCCTATCATATCCCAGGCTTAGCAGAAGAACTGGGGAAAGGCCCAGCATTGAGATTTTAGTCATCACTGTCTGTTTCCAGCTGGATTGGAAATCATCACTTAAGGTTAGTGGAGCAAGGCCAGTGGGAAAGAGGGATAGTCTGAGCCAGTAGTTGAGTATGGTCACCCACACTCTGGCCTCCATTTTCATAAATCCTGACTCCAGTCTCAGAGCTGCGTTAGAGACACATTTTGGAGTTTGGAAAGCTGATCTTAAGAATTTGGATTGGACAAGTTCTAATGGAGCAGGGTTGGGGAAGGGTCCCAATTGGGATCCATAAAGCAGTTGTGCTACTGGTTTGGCTTCAAAAAGTTTGAGCGCTGCAGGTAAATAGTGGCCTCCTCTTGTCTTAAGAAATTTGAGAATGGTTGTTGTGCTCCTCTGTGCATTGCAAGCAGCATACTCTCCATGTGCTTTCCTACTACCAGTGGCTTGAAAAATTACCCCCAGGTATTTGAAGCAAGAGACCTGTTCAATCTTGTGGCCATCTATATTCCAGTTGTAGTTCTTAGGCCTTTTAGCGAATGCCATGATTTTAGTTTTTTGATAGTTGAGTTCTAGCTGTTCCACTCTGCAATAGTGTGTTAGTGCTCTTAGGGCTCTTTTTAGTCCAATGGGAGTTCTTGAAAGTACTGCTGCATCATCCGCATAAAGCAGCGTTGAAATATGCCTTCCCTTTAATTTTGGGGGGTGGAAGTTAGTGTTGTTGAGGTGATCCACCAAATCATTAATGTAGAAGTTAAACAGGAGTGGAGCTAGAATGCAACCTTGCTTGACACCCTTCTCAGTGACAATGTCATTGGTGAGATGTCCCTGGGGGTTACATCTTACTTTTAATGAGGTCTCTTCATGCAGCATACGAATTAGATGGAGTAAACGTCGGTCGATTGAAGAAGCCTCCAGTTTTTTCCACAGTTTGGTTCGGGATATAGAGTCAAAAGCTGCTTTAAAGTCTATGAAGGCAGCATAGAGAGAAACTGTGCTGCAGGTGGAGTATTTTTCAATAAGGTGGTGGAGTACAAGGCACTGATCTATGGTGGAGCGGCCTTCCCTAAAGCCAGCTTGTTCTTCTGCAAGTATGTTTTCTTGTTCCAACCAGGTCTGAAATTTCCACTGTAAGTGTCTTGCATAGAGTTTGCTGATTGTACTGAGGAGACTAATTGGTCTGTAGTTGACTATACTATATGGTCAACAAATCACAATCTCTACACACTACTCCACAATATCTCCAAACTACTCCACCTCTACTCAACAACAATACATTTTCAAACATTGCAATTTTATAGCCATTGTTTATCACCACCCACTAGTTAGTTTCCACGCAGTGGGTGTGTACTTCCATTCTGATTGGTCCACGTAGTTCCACCCATGCTTAAGACCAACCCATGTATTTCAACATTTCACCTTGTACACTTAATGATTCTCAGGTGTTTCCAATCTGCATTCAGTACCTCTGTCCTTGGCTCTCAGGACTTCTAGATTACATTAGCAGTTTCACCTGTGTAGCTTCATAATTGCTCTTGCTTAGTCATTGTGACTTTCACATACATATTTTATTTCTTTCACTGTATGTCCCATGTTGCATTTTCCTTAACATGCCCCACAGTATAAGCACCATCTGAAAATCTCCTATGTGTGTGACTTGCACAAGGACACCCACTGGGTTTCCATGGCTAAGCAAGGATTTGAACCCTGATTTCCAGAGTCATAGCCCAACACCCAAACCACTCTGTGTACCTATCACATTTGGCGAGAGGAAAATGGGGAGGGGGATTTTCCAGCCTATTTTTGAAGACTTGATCAAAATATGCCAGTTTCTTCATGCATGGGATAGAAAGAATTGAATGTTGAATTATTCCAGCATGAAATCACATTTTTGATGCTAGAGTAAAGTATTTGCTGTATCAAATGCTAGCCTGAGTCACCTTGGATTTTCCACCTGGGAGAAAGGCGGAATATACATTCAAACATAAGTAAATAATAATATGAAGAATATTCACATTTTTTTAAAAAAAAAATCTCAATTTGAGAGGAAGCCTTGACATATTGACATGGTCTGCCAGTCTGTGAGAATGTCTTCAGCATGAGAAGGAGACAAGAGTGAGGGTTTCTGTAGCTGAAGTTTCTGGAATTTGTACAGAATAGCCTGTGTGTGAAACTACTGTTTTACCCCTTTGCAAAGTAGCCACACCACACGCAACAAGCAGAGACTGATTGATGGATGAAAAAGGTGCAGGCATCCCATCTGATCCTCTTATTTTTAAAATACCCATGCAACAAGGCAGCTGTTGTCATAGATGCATAATTTAGCTACACAAAGACTTTACAAAAGAGTCTGAAATAATAAACATCTGAGGCGAAGCACAAAAATCAATGTGTGTAGAGCCATTGTACTGTCTATTCTCCTCTACAGGTCTGAAGCATGGGTCATCTGTCGCTACCACTTACGACTCCTCGAACGCTTTCATCATCACTGTATACGCACAAACCTAAATATACACTGGACTATGTGACGAATGTTGCTGTCCTTGAGCAAGCAGGGATCACCAGCATTGAGGCCATGATATTGAGAACATAGCTGCGCCTGGCAGGGCACATTTCTAGGATGGAGGACCATCACCTCCTAAAAATAGTACTCTGTGGTGAACTCGCCATGGGTCAGCGTAAGAGGGGCACTCCAAAAAAAGATACAAGGACTCCCTAAAACAACATCTCAGGCTCGGCCAAATTGATCACCAACAATGGTCCGCCCTGGCCTCACATCGGGAGGCATGGAGACGCACCATCCACAATGGTGCAGCCTTTTTTGAGAACTCACGCTGAACAAGTCTTGAAGAGAAACGACAACGCAGGAAGAATCACAACCCAAAAGCATGAGTCCTTCCTGAATCTTCATTTGCAAAGAAAAGCCAGAGAGAGAGAGAGAGAGAGAGAGAGAGAGAGAGAGAGAGAGAGAGAGAGAGAGAGAGAGAGAGAGAGATATGCAGTTTATACAAGTTGCACAATCTGGGCAAAATCACTCTCTCAAGTGCAAAAATTCTCTGGAGACAAGCAGTTAACATCTCACTCATCTTGCAGGCAAGGATAACATTTTTGTGAGAAAACACATACACAAATGAGACAAACAAGTGTTTAAGTCCCTACTGCTGATATATCACATGCTGAAACATACTGCACAGAATTCTAAATTTGTACTTGGAAGGTCTGGCTCAAATTAGGTTCCCCTGTAAAAGATTTTACATTCATGTGTAATTATTGACTTTTTAAAGACTAGCCTACCTCCCAAAGTTGTTTTTTCTGTATTGCTTTAATAAGTTAGAAGGGTGGACTCTATATGTCAATAATTTAAGAAACAAATCAAAGAATGCATACAATGTTGCCAAATGGCTTATCTGCATGGGCAATATACCCTGTCTTGCCCCTGTCTTGGAGCCCTGCAGTTTTAACAATACAGGGCTTTTGCCCTGTTCTGCCCCCAGGAAGTTCTCATGACCCCTAGGGCAAAGACAAGGCTAAGACGGGGAAGGTGGGGTAGGACCTGATAAAACGATTTAAGAAAATATCTGCTTTAATCCATTCTAACTGGCAAAAAATGGATTGACTCCCACGTGACCACAGGAGCCCATCCTGACAGGCTGGTCAGTCACTGCAGCTGCTGGTCTGCCGTCACTCTTCTGTCCCACAACATGTGCCCAAAGCTATACAGGGGGTGGGGGGCTTGGTCACATTTTGCTGGCTTGCTTCCTAGCATCTGGGAGAGTGAGGGAAACTGAGGCTGCAGCAACAGGTGGCATGTCTGTCTGGACTTCCTCCTGTTTCGTGGAGTGAATGGGGGAGGAATGTGCCAGATCCACAAGCAGGGTATGCTGGCAAGGAGCTGGCATATCCTGACCCACATAGATTAGCCCAAATTTTAATGTTTTAAGTCTCATTAGCTGAATGGAAAGTACTAAGCACCCACACAGGCTGCATCAACACTACACAAATAATCCAGTTTAAAACTGGGTTATTTGCCATGGCTACTTCCTATGGAATCCTGGGATTTGTAGTTTTGTGAGGCAACAGCACTCTTTGGTAGAGAAGGATAAAGACTCTATACAACTACAAACCCCAGGATTCCATAGGAAGGAGCCATGGCAAATAATTCAGTTTCAAACTGGATTACCTCTGTAGTGTGGATTAGACCACAATCTCAGTATAGTCAAAAGGACCTGAAAATACATGGGCTCCCCCCACCCAGGGATATGACCAACCTTTTGTAATCAATCAAACTATCAATAAAACACCCTCATTTCATTTTTTCATACATCTTCATAATTACCTTGTGAGATGAAAATAAAACATTATTTGTTGTGTACATGTAGTTAATAATATAGTAGTAACCTTTCATAAAATGTGTGTGTGTGAGAGAGAGAGAGTTAGCCAATACTTTTCAAGATATTGTGCTCAATGCCTCAAAATTTGACAATCTTTTAGTGGTTCTACAAATTTCAGTGCCAGATTGTAAATCAACATTCCAATTGGGAGCTCACTGCAAACAGACAAAGGGGGTCAGCCATACTTCCTCAGGCAATCGTGGTAGATGCTTCATAATTTGAGAGTGTTTTTGATTGCCGTCCAAGTCGCAATACCCAGTGTCAAGTGAAGAAGCTGACATCCCAAGTACAGAGTTTCCCAGAAGCAGTGAGTCCTGCCATAATTAATCGGGAAAGGATGACATATGACTCAAAACATGAGAGTATTATTAGTTATCATCCAAGATCCAGTGTCCAACATCAAAGTGAAATTCCAAGGAGGGATTTCACAGAAGCAAAAAAAAAAAAAAAAAAAAAAAAAGGAGGCCTGATATAACTCACTAGGACTTTGTGGTAAATGTTTTAGAATTTGACCAAGTGGATTTTTGTTGTCCAAGTTGCAGTAACTGGTTTCAAGTCAAAAATCCAAAATGGCATGGGGCTTCCTAGGGGCAATTAGGTGGACTGGTAACCATCAGGATTTGTTAAATGGCTGGAAGACAGGAGAGGGATAAGCCACTGCTGCTAGGTTTCATAAGGAGAAAAGTATGGGTGATAATGGAAAAGGACTTTATGGGCTTACCTACAAAAGCCAGGATACTGGCTAGTGTATCCTGGCTCATAGGTGCCCTGTCCTGCCTCCATTACATGATGAAAATGGGCCAGAGTCAACACAGGAAAGCCAGCCTGTTGCTGCAGCTGCCACTGCCCTGATGGGTCTAGGGAGCTGGTCACACTATGTGACAACCTCCCTGCGTGTTACCAGCAGAGCAAGGGCAGCCAACAGCAGCAGTGAGGGACAGCATTCTGGGATGGGTTCCATGGACATCTAGGGCCTGATCCATCCCATCCCAGTGGTCTCAGATTAAATTGGGTATCATCTTAAAATGCAATAAAGGGCCTTATCATGGCTTGCCCCTGTTCCAATCTTGTATCTGCCCAAGGGCTCATAAGTACTGCCTGGCGGCAAATGATGAGAGATGCCCTGTATCACCTGGACTGCAGGGCTCTGGAACAGGGGCAAGCTGGGGTGTTTGGTCCATGTAGATAAGCACTTACCAGCACTTCTGGTAAGATTCCTGATTTTGGAAAAAAAGGAGGGGCAGGAAAATAGGAAAGTTCCCCTTTGGGGGCTATTAGGCATCACTAGTAATATATATAAAGAGAGTAAATTGTCACATTTTATGAATGTGGGGAAAGATGAACCTCTGTTGAGTCTACATAATGCCCTGATTGGGAATGAGATGGAGAGAATATCTTTTTTTTTTTTTAAGCAAATTATTTGAGTTTGTTTGTTTGTGTGTTTTACTGGGGGCTCAGGTTTCATCAGTTGCACAGGTAAAATATGAGAAGACACTTGAACAGGAGGTAAACATCCCAGCAGAATTATTTTGGAATCCATTCTGGCAGACAAATGGGCTGTTTGCTGAGTAACCTCCAAAACAGGCAAAGAAAAGCATATACGGTACTCTCCCCCAAACTTATTTTTGTTTTTGTTTTTTAAAGTATGAATGAGAAATCCAACACCTTCTTTAGACAGGTTTAACAATATCATTCAGCACCAGCAGCAGTCCAGTGATGGCAAATATGAGTGTTGGCAATGGAATGAATGTGCCCATATAGACAGTAAAATTATGCTGAAAGTGTGGTAATAGGACAAGAGGTGGCTTGCCATTGCAAATGGAATTTACCAAAAGGACCGCATATCTAGCTCTGCTTTTCCATAACTCTTTTTTTTTTTTTTTTGTAACAACTGAATTTTTCAGACAGAGGAAAAGGATGAAAAGGCTAAGAGCTGGAAGGAGCACAAATTGTACATATGTTTATGAGATGACGAAAATATAATAAGAAGATGAAGAATACCCAATGAATAACTCTAGCAGTAGCTAGAATCAAAGCAGCAAATTAGCTAACACACATTGGAAACTGTTTAATGCAGTGTAGATGTGTAAATAGCTATTGCTTAAAACAATTTGTAAGCCGCTCTGATAGCCTTGTGGCTGAAGAGCGGGGTATAAATAAATAAATAAATAAATAAATAAATAAATAGGTTTAGCTGGGCCACTGTAGGATATAAGTGCAGCACAAGATCTAACTACAACTGGACCCCAGTATCTGTGGGGTTCAGTTCCCAGACTTACCACAGATACCGGAAACTGTGGATAAAAGCAAACCCTATTAAAATAAAGGATTTCCAGTACAAACATACCATAGAATTGTGTTGGAGATCCTAGAAGATACCTAGAAAAGATGCCTCAGTATGCATTTTCCACTGTAAGTTGTGTGTCCCTGTTTTATGTCCTATGGATAACTGAAACCATGGATATTGGTTCCATGGATACAGGGGTCCAACTGCCATCACTACTCCATTAAGGGGCAGTATTACAATGCTATACATAAACAAAATAATTTAAATAAATAAATTCGGACAAGCAAAAGTTAAGAGGAGTTTGGATTTTTACAGCTGTGGTTTCTTGGTGTAGATGAATATAAAATTAACAATTTATTAAAGGTTCTGGGGAGTGAGCCCTTTAGGCATATCTTCTTAAGAAAACTTTCTTTCAAAGTAAGCAGAGTTAGCAGAGAAGACTTGGCCCAACTCAATTTGCATTTGTATGTGATCTAATCACTCAGTCATTAAGTAGACAAATTAAGGACAATTAAGACATTTGCTTCAAAATGCATATCAAAAGTTTACTGAAGGTATAGCAATCTTAATCTACATATTCAAAAAAAAATCTAAGGTCCCTAACTAACTAAAAGGATTACGGTTCAGAGTAGAAAACTCATCCAGTCTTGGGAAGTTCAGGTTAGGATAATCAAATCAGAAGTTTCTGAGTATTATAGCAGTAATATCCATATTTCCCCAGAGATAGAGGTGACTGCAAGTAAGGAAGAGTTCACCTCTTTTCTTTGTGTTTTAGAAGTTAGATGCATGGAGGAAAGGGGGGAAAGGGAAGAAGAAGCAGCATCATAGAGACGCTGCAGAGACCCCCCCAAAAAAGGGACGAAGACAAAGCATAATAAAACATTTAATTTAGGAGGCCATGTGATGAATGACTCAATGGTCACCCCATAGCTCCAAATGGCTAAAATAGCCTGGGAAGAGAAGAGGGGTGTGTGGAAACTTAAGCATGTAAGGAATTTCCTAAACTTACTAAGCAGGGGTGCAAGAAGAGTGCTACATTTCCCACATGGTTGCTAAACCATATTACAGAAAATCATTGCTTCTTGCTTTTCACTTTTTACTCTTCTGTTTTAGGAAAAACTGGCCTTTTTACACATGAATTACACAAGTATCAGCATTGGGGGGGGAATTGGGGAGTGGGATGTTTGTAGGGCGGGGTGGGTTGGTGGATGGTTAGCTAGGTCCAGCAAGCATGGTGTGTGTCACCATTTTTTTGTAACGCTCACAGCATATTGGAGTAACCAAAGGGTAGCAGGGCTTCTGAAATGGAGACATCCCTTTAAGAACTGACATGCAGTATATGGGTGCAAAGATCATGGCAGTCCCAAAGGGTAGTCCCAAAAGTCCCAAAGTCAACACAAACCTTGTGTTGACATTTTTTTTTACTTCAGTTTATGTGTGTATGATGTTTGTCTACTAAATAATGAGACTGATACAATAACCCATCTTTATTTATTCATAGGTATTAATTTATTCATTCTCATATGCTTGTCTCCTTGGAACCCCTGCTGTGGAAGAGCGATGGCAGACCGGCAGCTGCAGCAATGGGCCAGCCTGTCGGAATGGGCTCCTGTGATCACACAGGGCCTGATCCATTTCTTCCTGGCAGGAATGGATTAAAGCAGGTACAGTCAGTCCTCTGTATCCACAGATTTAGCATTCACAGATTCCACCATCCACAGATTGAAAATATTTTTTAAAAATTCCAAGAAACAAACCTTGATTTTGCCATTTTATATAAGGGATACCATTTTACCATTTTACTATCCTCCCTTTATATATAAAACACTAGCTTATGTTTCCTTTCCCAGTGTGCTGATTGACTACTTAGGAAACATACCCAACCAATCCCCTCCTTCCTCTCACTCCCTCAGCCAATCACCACCACATGCAAATTCCCTTCCACCTCACAATCCACTCCTGGCACTCAATCTGTATCTACACCCCCAGCCTCACAAGGGCTCCTCCCTCCTCTTACTCCCTCTGCCACTCACCACCACATGTAAAACAATACAACATTTTCCCCACTAAAATAATACCATGTAGCTGAACTGTGTGAAAGGAATGCTTCCATTCCAAGCTCCATGCCCTGAACACCACTAGCAGGGTACATAATGGCATATGTTACACTGGATACAGCTATACTAGTTGTAATATAATGGGACTTGAGCATCTACAGACTTTGGTATCCATGTGTGTGTGTGTGTGTAGGGGGGTAATCCCAGAACCAAACCCCAGTGGATACCAAGGAGCCACTGTATTTTTTTAAAAAAAACCTTTTATCAGGCCCTACTCCATTTTAGCCAAGTCTTTGCCCCGGGGGTGGTGAGGACTGCCCAGGGGCAGAATGGGACAAAAGCCCTGTGTCATCAGGACTGCAGGGCTCTAAGACGGGGGCAAGGCAGTCCTCACAACTGTGTAGACAAGCCCTTTGTTTTTTAAGCTGCAACCCATTTTATGTCAATTTACCCAGGAATAAGCTCCATTTAACACAGTGGTATTGATACTTATTTCTTAGTCAATATGCATAATATTGCATTGTTAAGTGTTCTTTTTGTTTTTGTTTTTTAAAAGAAGACTTTTTTTTCAATATTGGAAACCCTTCTTAACATATTCAGAGTCTGTGAGATTCAGTGGGGTCTACTTCCACAGTCACTTGATGGAAGATTTATTAAGGGCTGAAATACAGAGTATCGATGGTGATGAGTCTTTGAAAGGGTGGGGGACAGGAAAGAGACAATTTGGAAGAGGTCTTCATCAACTTTCAGCTTCAGGAGAGGAAGTCAGCTGTGGACACTGCTGGTGACAAAGTCTTGAAGTAATTGAAGTCCCCCAGCAGGGAAGTTTCATCACTACATGCCTTTCCATGTGTTTTCTACAGCACAACACAGACAAAGCCTTCAAGCACAGCAGTAGAATGTCTGCTTAGCACAGCTCTCTGTGCCAGAACTATGAAAAAAACACCCCTGGTCGGAAGAGTTCTTTTAGCAACTGATTTTTCTGATAAGCATTTTACAAACAACCTTTTAAGTGTAATTTTCATTTTAAAATCCTGTGCACTGTTCTTCTGTATTATTGTTGGAAGGAAGATGCTGGGTATATTGCTATGCCATAGTCTTATTAGTTCTATGAATATATGTGTACAACTTCTGTGTGTAGGCTACTTAGATATGTTTTGCATGGTTGGCTTGTGACATATACCATGCAGATATACTTTTTAAAAAATAGACTGACAAAAACTGCATTAATAGTAGTATAATATCTAGATCAAGGGAAGTAATAGTGCCACTCTATTCTGCTTTGGTCAGACCTCACCTGGAATACTGTGTCCAGTTCTGGGCACCACAATTCAGGAACGATACTGAGAACCTGGAACGTGTCCAGAGGAGAGCGAACAGGATGGTAGGAGGTCTGGAAGCCATGCCCTATGAAGAGCAGCTTAGGGAGCTGGGTATGTTTAGTCTGGAGAAGAGAGGGTTAAGAGGGGACATGATAGCCATGTTTGAATATTGGAAGGGATGTCATACTGAGGATGGAGCAAGCTTGTTTTCTGCTCTTCCATAGACTAGGAGACGGAGCAATGGGTTCAACTACAGGAAAAGTGATTCCACCTAAATATTAGGAAGAACTTTCTGACAGTAAGAGCTGTTCGGAAGTGGAATACACTGCCTCATAGTGTGGTGTAGTCTCCTTCTTTGGAGGTTTTTAAACAGAGGCTGGATGGTCATCTGTTGGGAATGCTTTGTTTATTCCTGCATGGCATGGGGTTGGACTGGATGCCCCTTGTGGTCTCTTTCAACTCTATGATTCTATGATTCTATGAAAACATTATTATATTTACTTTAAAGAAATGTGTACGTAAATAGTTACTTGTAAAAATTGTATCATCACCACTATTATTACTAACTCTACAAATATTCCCTCCAACTTAATAATAGCTTCATAGAGCCATTAGTTTGATGAGCTATTGATGATATGGTTTTATCTCTGTTTTTCGTAAGAAAATAACTCGTTCAAACTGCTTTACCCCCTAAGTTCTAACTTCTGCTTCAATCATGATAATGACTTAAAACTTTTGGCTTTCACCTCCTCATTGCCATCACATTTTCAGTGCTATAGTTGTTTACCAAGAGAATTTCAACAATTCAGAATTAACAATGAGAAGATCTCAGAACAAGCGCAACATCATTTGCTTTCTAAAGAAGCAATCTTTGATGTAACCCAGGCAACCTACAAGTTGGTTCATCTTCTTGTGAACTCAATCTCCCCCTTTTTCTCTTACACTTTTGATTGCAGGCATGTGAATACAGGCTTTGGCAGGAGGGGGGATTAAATCATTTGTCCTCCATAAACCTCTCCAGTTGTACACTCAACAGCCCTTTCTGTTGTTGATGTTGGCTCCTTTGTTCCATGAGAACAAATCTGAACAGCAATCTCTCCATCAGAAATTCTTTTCAATGCAGAGTATTAATGCCTCATGACTTGGAGATTTTATTTCTGAAATGAGCATGACATTTTCGTTTCCTATCCTGTTAGGATTCAGTCTGAAAGCCAGCACTTCCAATAAGTTGGATATGAGGTGTGCTGACAGGGCAGGCACCAGGATAAACTGTCTGTTGACCTACATGGGTATCGTGGTGACAAGGTGAAGAGAAGACTATCAAAGGAGTAGAATATTACCCAGAGCATCACTAGCTTTGGTGGTCAACTTACAGTGGTCCAAATGCAGCCTTTTCCCCAGATTACATTTATCTGCTGTTTTAAAAGGGTCTGGGGCAATGAAAAGGCCAGAATCAGAGCCTGGAATTAGTGGGGTACAAAATATTTTTTCATGCTAAATGTTGGATGGAAAATAATAGACAATATGATATGCACTTTCTACAAAGCACAGTAATACAAAGCCACTTATTCACATTTGTATATAGAAAAATGTTTCTCCTTTCTCTTTTATTGGCTTTTCTTTCATCATTGTCCACCAGTTTCCAAAGTAACATAATATTTTCCAGAGGCATATACATAAATATCTCCTTTACTCTGGTTGATGACCGTAATAAAGATTGTATTGTATTGTACTGTATTGTAAATCTCTCCATAAATACTATGACTAGACAATCCTCCTTGCCTGACCACAGAATCTCTTTGACAAAAGTCAGTTTGGCATCACAAGGAGGACAACCCTTTGGAACCAATAAATAAATAAATAAATAAATAAATAAATAATCCAGGATCATCAGATTCCATGTGGACCTTGCTTGCATGATTACCTGGAACATTTTTTTTAATGAGAAGACATTGGTAGCCAAAATTTCCTTTTTAAAAACTGAATAAATAAATTACTTATTCCTCATTTTTTAAAACGATAATATTGCGTTAGTAGTGCATTACAGACATGTTAATAATATTTTCCTTTCAAGTTATTTTGATTTTAAAAAATGGTTTAAAAATACCCCCCCCAAAAAAAGGCTGCCAATCCTTTGAACTGATCCACTCTGTTTTTTTAAAAAAAAAAGAAAATTGTTTTTCTTGTTAATTGCCATCAAGTTGATTTTGACTTATGATGACCCTATGAATGACAGATGTCTGAGTCATCCTGTTATTAGCAGACCTGCTCAGGTCTTGCAAACCCAGGCCTGTGGCTTCAAGTGTATCAATCCACCTGTAATACTGCCTTCCTCTTTTCCTGCTGCCTTCTACCTTATGAAGCATTATCGTCTTTTCTAATGAGTCATGTTTTCTCCTAATATATCCAAAGCATGACAATCTGAATATAGTCATCTTGGCTTCTAAGGAGAGTTCACACTTGATTTACTCTTGGGCCCATTAATTTTTCTTTTTGGTAGTCTACAGTGTTCGTAAAACTCTCCTGAAGCACCACATTTCTTTTCTTTTTTTAAAGGAGGAAAGCAAATATTAGTCAACAAAAGGAAAAGAGTATCACTCATGGGCCAGGACCCTAGATCACAGGTATGTAGCATAAATCTCCACATGTGGAGTTACATAGTGATTGTGCTATGCAACCGTTCTGTTGAATGGCAATGTTGCACAACTGAACGTACTCTCAAATGTGCAACTGCACCCACATGTCCAGTGTACCACATACAAATTTCCATGCACAATGGCACCACATGTGAAACTTCTTTTCTATAAGCTTTGACTGAATGTAGCCATCCCTCACTGGACAAAAACATCCTAGTGCTTCCATAAGAGAACACATGCATGCGTAAGACACCAACAGGATTCAGGCCATTGTGTTTCTCCACAAAGGGAATGGTTTAACCCCCAAGAATAACATATTACATGTAACACCATTACTTGTAATAAGTTACTTTCAGTCTATCCGCTAAAACTGATGTGGAGCAGGGGTGGGGCAAATGGATGGAATTCCAACAAATTAGGCCATACCCCAAGTACTGTACTTCAAAAGTTTTGCTCTTTCATGTCAATTTCATATTTGGACTGTCTGTTTTCTCCTCTGAAGCTTTATGTTTAAGAGTCATGCCTTTCATTTATGGCTACACATGTCTTAACAGACCTGTCTTTGAGACTTGGGTAACTGTTTATTTTCATGGCTTCTAGATGGTTTATTGTTGATCATTTTTTCCCTCTGATGCTGTGACATTCTACAGTGCCAATGTTTCCTCCAAACTTTGGGGTTCCTACCCTTAAGCAATAAACGTTGCTGAATCTTCTGGAGTGGGCCTGTGATAATGGACCTCCTTCCTTGCTGCTGTCACAACAGCCCATTTCCTTGCTCTCTCCTTTGGCACCTATGAAAAATTGCTATATCTTCACTTCTAAGCCTTCTGTGCCTTCAGGGTAGGACAGACCATTAAGCACTCTTCATTTATATTCCTCAAAGACTGCCAACACTCAAATTATTAATAATTTTATTAATAATGTTTATGTCCTGGCTATACAAGAAATCAGTCCTCCACATATATGGAGAAAAATGATGCCTTTAAACTCTCCATGATTAGCATGGCCAATGCAAGGGGGAAACACAGCCACAGATGAGGCAAGTCAGTAAATCACATCATTTCTAATTCGATAGATTTATTTAAGTAGCACTTAAGAAGAGCACATAAATAATCATTTTTTAAAAAAAAATGAGCAGAAAAATGTATAGCTAATGAAAGTTATCAGGATTGTAGAAGTAATTCAGAAATGTGCTTTTAGGGGACCCTCCTCACACAGTCTTCTTGCCATAGTCTTTTTATTAGCGTTTTCACTTGGCTATCCAGGAGAAGGTAAATGAAATTTCTTTTGCAACCAAAGGTACTCTTGAGGATTATGTTTGTTACCTCCCAAAGAAGAAACTTCAGACTGACCAATCAGTAGCTTTGGATGAGATGGTTATCCAGAAGACTTCTGTGAGTGTGGTTGTGAAAAGGGGGAGCTGGACAAGCCTGGTTGAAGCCAGCCAATCACAGCTCAGTGAATGCTGTAAGAGAGGATGTATAGGGGAAGAAAGGATACAAAACTGAGGCTTGTCTGTGACAGAAAGTCTGTTCTCACCTGTCTCAGTACACTTGAGCTGCCAGGCTAAAGCATAAACTATCTAGTAGAACCAATTAAAATGAAAATAGTCTTTCTTATGCCATTGGAAAGCTGCTGAGATTTGCCGATGATGTAGGATTGCCAGGTTGAATATGGGACAGATCTTCTGTGACTTTAATCAGAAACAGATTGTGGAGCAGGGTGAGGTACTGTAATGTTCCGTCAAGCCAAGCAAAGGTACTTATCCTCCCTTGCCTTCCAAACTTCCACTTTCAACCACAGCTGTTCTCTTCCAACATAGCCATGGTCCCACCAGTGGAGGTAGAGGGAGGGGACACAGAGGCACTGGTGAATATAAGCCTTATAACACTGCACAATTATAGCACTATTATTCTACTTTAACTGCTCTGGCTGCTTCCTGTGCAATCCTGGGGCTTGCAGTTTAGTGAGGGGCATTTAGCATTCTCAGCCAGAGAGCTCATAGGCCTCAGTAAACTACAAACCCTAGAATTCCACAGCAGGCAGCTATAGCAGTTAAAGTGGAATAATAGTACTATAATAGTGTAGTGTGGTAAGCCTTAATGACAGAAGTGGCTGCTCTTCTATACCCTCTCCTCCATTAGGGAGGCAATATCTGTGTTGGGAGGGGAGAGGTGTAGCTGAAAGTTGGGGTACGGAAGCTCCTGCAGGATAGGTATCTTGTTTCCTGTTGAAATAAATTTATGGTACCTCATTCTACTCCACAATCTGTTCAGGATTAAAGTTATAGCAGACCCATCCTGTATCCAACTTGCCAAACCTACCATAATGCTAATAAGGATTCTAGAACCCATCTGCCTGGTTATAGGAAACCACATCCATGGCAGCACCACTATCCAGGAGAGTACAAGGCTGTCCTCCTTGCTTTCTTACATGGCTTGCAGACATCATACAGACAAGCGTAATCTGAAGACCAAGGTAAAGGAGGAATTTGGGCCTCCAAGGTCCAATGGCAGGATTCCTGAGAGAGTGTGAATCTATCCTATAATAACCATCCCTTGGCATTGCTGTCAGTATGGGCATAACTCAACATAACTTTACAACATAAAACTCAGTCAGAACTGTAGAAAGTTATAACATTCATAATGCACACACAAATACACACACCAGACTTGCAACCCAGAAGCTCACAGGTCATGTATTTTGAAGCCTGCCAGGTACTTGTGAGAACCCTCTTGATTTTTTGCTCTCAGGCAGGCATCCAAACCAGAAATTTACTCAAATCACCAACGTCTCCATGGGGCTTTATTCAGTTAGTGGGTCACAGGATTACACTTTCCAAATTGTTCCTTTTACAACTGAATTCTATGCACAAAGCTAAAAGTACTAAAAGCAAAAATAAACAATTGTGCTTTTTTAAAGATCTCCTTTGAAAAAGAAATGCAATCCCTCTGCAGTTTCTTTTATGCAAATTTTGGACTCAGTTAAATATATCTCTTTTTGTGGGCATGCCGCCCATCACATTATGGAACACTGGCACAATGCAGCAGAAAGGAGTGGGTGGGAGGGCTTGAAAATGAAGTTTCTGAAATGCAGATCAAATTGGAAAGATCTGCCAAGAGAGCCTACCCTTTGTAGATGTGGAATTTGGTCAAGAGTGCTAATCTGTAGCATTTGAGGCCTCTGGCTAGAAGGCTAAGCAGTTATTGTGAGAAGGGCCTCTTTGTTCTTTTTCCATTGTGATAGCAGTCTCGGTGATTTAAATAAATTAATGATACTCCTCTTAGGTTCATACAAGAAAAAAATATGAACACATATTTAGGGTGCATCTACACTGTAGAAATAATGCAGTTTGACACCACTTTAACTGACATGGGAGATTTTCAGACACAATTTTCGGGTGTATATATTCCAAAACAGCTCCGTTGCTGCCGCACAGCACAGGAGCAGTTTTGGATGACACCGTTCCTCTGCCGAACCCCTCCGTGTCACTTCCGTGACAGAATGGAGGAAGCCACATCATATTTCACTCACTGGCAACAATCGTGAATGAAATATGGCGCGGTTTCCTCCATTCTGTCACGGAAGTGACACGGAGGGGTTCAGCAGAGGAACGGCATCGTCCAAAACTGCTCCCCTGCCGCGCAGCAGCAACAGAGCTGTTTTGGAATATATACACCCGAAAATCTCATCTGAAAATCGCCATGGCTTCATCCTTCAGAATACTGGGATATGTAGTTTGTGAGGCACTCACATTCTTTGGCAGAGAAGACTAAAGACCTTGTAAAACTTCAAATTGTAAGATTCCATAGGATGGAGCTACAACACTTAAAGTGGGTCAAACTGTATTATTTCTATAGTATAGATGCACCCGAGTGATGAAAAGGGTAGTCTCAAATTTTCTTGTCCTTTATGAGCATGGGTGCTTCAACTCACTGAGATACCCCATGAAGAAAATGTAAATTGCCTGAAAAATTATACACACACACTGTGTGTGTGTGTGTGTGTGTGTGTAATTCTGGAATTATTTGAAAGATTCATTTGAACAACAACAACAAAAAATCATGGGTATTCATAAAAATTGGTACAAAATTGTGTGTGTGTGTGTGTGTGTTGGGTGTGTGTGAGAGGTTTTGCAGAAAATCCAAGTTCTCTGTATGAAGTCCCAAAATGACAATAAACAATAACAACAAAAATGTGCATAATCTCTTCCAGTCTTGCCCAGTGGGATGAACACAGAATTTATTTGTTTTTGTTTATTATAATAAAATAAGCAAAGATTTACATTTCCAGTAACTGTTCCTGCTCAATATTCTTAGCTGAGCAGTGTGTGTGTGGTGGGGGAAGGCGAAGGGGGTGAGTGCAGGGGAAAGTGGTTGGAACTAGGGCAGGATGTTTGAAGTTCCTCTTGTGCACCTTTAAGTCATTTCCAATTTCTGGCAATTCTAAGGTGACCCTTGGCAAGAGTTGTTCAGAGGGGGTTTGCCATTGCCTTCCTCTGATAATATGATTTACCCAAGGTCACCTAGTGGGTTTCTATGGCCAAACTGGGATTCAAATCCTGGTCTCACAGTGTCCAAGTCTAACCCTCAATGCAAGCTAGCTCACTACTTTCTGTTAGTAGTATACTTCACACCCATTTCCCACTTCCCTGAACTCTAACTTCCTTTTTCTCTTTCTTCTTACAGACACTCCTCATTTTCAGCCCCCACCTCAAACTCTAAGCACAATTAACCATTAAACTGTATTCTCACTTTTTCAGTCCCTCCCTTCCCAACAATCTGAAGGCTATGATAGAATAATCTAGAGTTGCAGTTTCTCTGTCTCTGCTGTCTTCCACAAGAATACTTTTCATGCAGACAAAATTGTCAGAAAAATAAATAAATAAAATTTATCAGAAACACACAGAAATACTGGTAATCTTGATAAGGATGGAAAGAATATCCACAGTAGGCCAGCAGAATTTATTTGCCAGTAATTTGTCAGCAGAAAAATGGGTGTTCCAACACTGAAGGCTTGCATGATGTGTTTTGTGCATTTTTGGTTGGCCAATAAAGGTATCACTCTTTTGTGGATTTTGTATTTTGTTTGACTTTGCTGTATAGCCAACACAACTACCCCTAAATATGTTTCCTGATTTGAAGATACTGAATTTAGAGGTAATAGAGGAATCCTAACCAAGAGCGAACTAAGGAATGGGACTAAGGAGATTTTCAGACAGGGAAATTATTCCCTGGGGAGATCAGGACAGAATTGTTTCTGTCCCGGAAGCAGCACCGCGTTTCGCACTCCCACTTCCCTCTCCCGATCTCCTGTCGTCCTGACGCTGTCCTTGTTCTATTTCCCTGCCGGTCCCTTCCACTATATTTTATTAACGAGAGTTCGTCGTTAATAAAAAGAAATAGAACAAGGACAACATCAGGACGACGGGAGATCAGGAGAGGGAAGTGGGTGTGCGAAAGGTGGTGCTGCTTCCGGGACAGAAACAATTCTGTTCCGATCTCCACAGGGAATAATCTCCCCGTCTGAAAATCTCCTTACTCTTTGAAGTTTCTACCTCCAGCAAAGACAAAACCGTTTTTTTTTTGTTTTGTTTTGTTTTGTTTTTTGGATTATAGTTGGCTGAGTTTTACCGAGAGAACACCTCCCCCCCCCCGCCACCCCAGATGTAACGGTACAGAAGCTTCTTGAGAAATTCAGTGTTCTCTGCCTAAGAAAACAGCCTGTGACTTCACAAAAGACAGAGGCACCTTGGATCCCAAGAGCAGTTACTTTACTGCTGCTACTGGAGTTTAGATTTACTGTCCTTTGTCTTGGTCCCCACATGGCCAAGAGGGGAATGTCCTCTGCCTACACTGAGATCCCTCCAAACCAAGTGCCTAGCAGCAGAAACAACATCTGATACAAAATGTAGGTCTGTGACTCTAACATCATCACTTTTCTTCTCATGTATAATTATTCAATATTGTTTGCCTGATGAAGAAGCCAGTGGCCTTCCACATGGTTAGCAGGTAAACCAGGAACTCTTTAATACCAAAGCTGGAGTCTTGTGTGACCAAGGGAAGGGTCTTTTATAATTCCCACAAAACCAAATACTCAGGTCAGAACTCAACACCTGGAGGAGAGTCATTTATTAATCCACTCAATGATAGCAGAGTCTTTGATGCTTGTAAAATGAGGCCTTCCTCTCCCTTTTCCCTTCCAACAAAAACCTTGACTGTTCCTATTCAATACAGGACCCATTAATGATTGTTAAGTCTCCCAGAGCACCTATTGTCTAGTCCTGGGAACCTCTGAGAAATATTGTATTCCACTAAAAATCCTATCCTTTCAGGGGGATTATTTCATATAAATATGACAATAAAACACCACCTAAATGTACACAGTTCCACTTCCTCTCGACTTCATGTCAGATTGTGTAGCCATCCCATCTTCCAGACCTCTTTGCTATTGGTATATTTCACAATCTCAGCTCTGCAGGATTGGTACAGTATAACCTGCAATTCCCTTACTCTATTCCTCTATCCAAATGCTTCCTACTATCTTTGATAGCCTTGTGTGTGTGTCCAAAGCTCAATTGGGAGCATGAACGCTATTACAGTTAATTTCCAATAAAGACAATTTAATTGTACTTTTGGGGCTTAGAGTCTCCTCCATTACAACCAGTATACATAGGTTAAAAGATCCCACCCTGTGAAAACCCTGTGAAATTCATGGGGTCACCATAACTCAACAGGCAACATTAGGGCATGTGCACGCACACACACACACACGCACACACACACACACATTGAGGATGAGTCAGCCACAGAAGGGTGCACTGACAAGAATCCTGCGGTAGTTTGAGGACATGCATGCAAAAAAAGAAAAAAAGAAAAGAAAAAGAAAAAGAAAAAAAGCCTATTTGAATCTTCCAAAATTAGGGAGCAGCCACTGACAAGAATCTGGTAGAGTGTTGACATTTATGACATAGGCCTTGTCTAGATGGGGTATTTACCCTGTTTTCCCCCCATCTGCAGTCCTGCTGATGCAGGGCTTTTGCCTCATTTTTTCCTCTGGCAGTCCTCAAGATGCCCAGGGCTAAGATTGGGCTACACAGGGGGAAGATGGAGTAAAGCCTGTTAAAATGTTTCAGCAAAATACGTACCTGGGAAAAACTGCTATTTTTTGGAAAAAACAGATCGGGCCCTGCAGATCTTCAGAAGGTCATACTGTGCTGGCCCATCTCTGCAGCTGCCACTGCTTCCATCTGTGTTGCATTCTCTGAAGCCAGGGAGCAGGCCTGCAACATGTGACTGAGGCTGGTTGCATGCAGGGGGCCTTGATCATGTGCTGTGGACTCCCTTCCTGGCTTCAGATAATGCAATGCAGACAGAAGTGGCAATGGCTGGAGAGATGGTCTGCTGTGTTTGTGTGGAATCTTGCCTGTTTCATGCAGGTAACAGGAGCACAAGGGGCCTGATCCCAGGCCAGAATATGCCAGCAGGAAGCCGGCTTATTCTAGCCAGTGTAGACAAAGCTCAAAATGTAGTACCAAAAAGTGAACTATAACTACCATAGGAAGAATTGTTGTGATCAGCCCAATATTGCTTTCTTTGAAAATTACTAATTGAAATCCAGTTTTACTCAGAGCTGTGTAAGCTATGATGCTGAGTTTAATGAGATGTAGATGATACTCAAAAATATTTTGATACTCAAAACTCTTCAGCATCGTAATTTGACAAATCTGGCAGGAGCAAAGCTAACCTTTTGGTTAAGATTTGTTTTACGTTGATGTCTAAACTTTCAACCATGCAAAAAGCTACATTGATAATCCTGGTAATTTCATATTAGATTAACTGTGCCTCCATGAGACCTTATTTAGAACTGTTTAGTCTAATCCATTTTAACTTAGCTGCCTAAAGGCTGACTATACAAAAGCATATCAGAAATGAGACATTAAATTGGTCAATATGTTTCTTTGCTGCAAGCAAATGCAGGGCTGAACAAATTTTAAGGACTTTATCACTCTAGCCCTTTTAAATATTCTTTTGCTGGCATTAAAAGAAAATCATTTCTATGCTGGCAAAAGAATGCTCCCCCTGCACTTACCTTCCTCTTTCAGCAAAGCCAGCCCTGGTGACAAAGAGGAAATGAATGGAGCCCCATTCACTTCCTTGCTCAAAATCTCATGAGACTTCATCGCACAGGAAATTAAAAAAAAAAGCCTAAAAAGTTGCACAAGCACATACTCAAATTTTAAAGTCCCAGATAACCTGAGGAGGGTCATAAAAAGAGGAAAACTTACCTGGATGTCCCACTTTCACCTGGACGTGTTCATGCTAGACTGGCCATTCTCGCTGTGGTGATGAGATTTAAATGGCCTGGGGTTTCACATGCCACCAATGCTGGAACAAAAGCGGCATGAGAGAACAATTGACAGCTGCAACCGTAAATTAAAAAGTTTGGGGTAGAATATAACCACGAAAGGGAGGCAGTGTCTGATCTGTGTGCCCTTTTGTGGTTATGTGGTGTCGTTATGATGCCATATTTTATCCGTCTGATAAAGTCCTAAGAATCACTGATCTTGAAATGTTTTATTAGTCATGCATAAATTATTCAAATAACTTTTTAAAAAAGAAAATCCTCCCAACCGCCAAATGTTGGGAAGAGAATAGAAATAAATATGCTATAAATGTAGAGAAATGGTGCACTATTACCACTGTCCCCAATATTGCAAGAAGGTCCTAATCAGAGCAAAATATAAACACTGCTTTTGGCAGAAGCCTTTATTAAAGAATGAATAAAACCATTCCAAACTGCCTACCATATCTCCAACATAATAAAAAAAATTAAGTCTTAGTGTACAATTACTCTTCCCTTAAGGCAAGAGTCATCAGGTGTTTAGTTCAATAAGCATATTTAGCATTTGATGGTGTGTCATGGATAACCCCACAATAGCAATGGGGTGACAACATGGCTGCCAATGGGCATAACCACTCCAAAGCAAACTACTATAAGACAACATCCATTTAATACAAGGGGAACTGATGAGCCTGAAACAGAACTGACTTGCTTAAGAAGTTAAATATAAATCAGAGGCTAGGGCTGCTGCCACATTGCAGGAATAATGCAGTTTGACACCACGTTAATGATCCTCTAGCTCCATCCTATGGAACCCTGGGATTTGTTGTTGTGGCAACAGAGCTCTCTGGCAGAGAAGGCTAAATATCTCACCAAACAACAAATCCCAGAATTCCATAGCATTGAGTCATGGCAGTTAAAGCAGTGCCAAAGTGCATTATTTCTGCAGTGTGGCAGCAGCTCTAGGCCAAATCCACACTATACAAATAATCCAGTTTTAAACTGGATTATTTGTCATTGCTCCTCCCTAAGGAATCCTGGGATCTGTAGTTTTGCAAGGACTTTAGTTTTATCTGCCAAAGAATGCTGGTGCCTCATCAAACTACAAAACTCAGGATTCCATAGGAAGGAGCCATAACAAATAATCCAGTTTCAAACTGGATTATTTGTGTAGCATGGATCTTGGCTTGTTTTCAGAACCTTAACATACCAAACTATTTGCTCCCACCCTGGTATTCTGTAGGCAGCCATCTATACCAATGTGCAACTTGAGGCAGGGGTATTATCTGTGTCCTTTAGGAGGGCAAGGGCAGCAATATTGAGCTCCTTATCTGCATGTGTGGTCCCCACATTAAAAACACACAAGCAGGTCTTACAAAACAGCTGCACTGAGCAAAAGCCAAGCCGGGTCATTATAAGTCTTGCAACAACCACCCACAGTAGGCAAGACAGGAGGTATAAAATGCTAACAGCTGCATGCATGGCTCACAAAGCATTAACAGGTCTACAGCAATTAAATGAGGAAAAAAACTTCAATGGCATTCCAGCAATAGCAGTTGCATTTTGTGTGAGCTTCCAACACAGTGTCCTAAACCTTGTGAATCCATGCAAAAAAGGAGTCCTTTCTTTTGGTCCTCAACGTTTGTGACTTAAGGGGCTTCGTTTTCAAGAAAATTCTGCATTTTGAATTTGAAACAATATATAATGCTTGGGTAAGAAACTATACATTCTGATCCGAGGGTGGCATGCTCAATTGGCTGCTACGTCCAACTTCCCTTTTCAGTCAGCTCCACATTATTTCTCCCAGCCAACATCTTCCCCCCCCCTTTAATCTAGTCTGTTACCTCAGGCTCCTACATCCTTTCCCTCCTGCATTCAGTGACATCTTTGTGACTTGAGTAATGATAGTTACTTCGTTATGTTGGTTGTCAGACTCCCATCTATTGGCTGCTATCAATTGCAAAGCTTTTAGGCACCAGACATTTTCCCAGATGAACAGACCCACCCCCCCAGATCTTAAAGAATGGTAGATCTGGGGGAGGTGTTTTAATGATGGGCATGGAGACGAGCGCAGGGGTTGGCCAGGGCGTGGCTATGCCCTGGCTAGGAGGAGACAGGGGCGGGCCTGAGGCTGGGGCTATTTTACCCTTTGCCGCCCCTGGCTTCCTCCTCTTTTCCACTTCCATTGTATATTCTGTTGCCTCTTCTGCCTCCAAAACCCTGGGATTCCAGACCAAAATGTAAAGATGAACTATAGCTATTGATACATGGATGGTGGCTTTACATCATATAGGGATTTAAATTTCCTTAAATGTTGTTTCCATAGGCAAGAATGAATGATTTTACCATTCTTCTCCTCATGTCAAGAAAGGTATTGAAAACTGTGTACCGGTAGTTTTCAAAGACTATTCACACTTAGGGAGATATTCTGTTGAAAAATACACTTTTTACACGCAGAAAATGGCTTTTCCTGCACAGAAAACCACACTGTGAGTAACAGTTCTGCACGGATAACAGCATTTTTTTTCTGCACAGAAATGTTTTGTTTTCTGTTCAGAAATGTTGTTTTCTGTAAAGAAAATACTATTTTCTGTGCTGGAAACGGGAAACCCAATCTGTATTTTTTTATTTTTTTTACACTGAAAGGCTCCCTAGCAGTGAAGAGTTTTGCCTGTCTAGGATCCTCCCTGTCACGGTTTCCTAACACTTGAGAACCCCCCTTTTTTATCATTTCCTGGATATTTTTGAATAGTCTTTCCATACCTGCACTACACAGAGATGGACAAATTTTAGAACTTTGGCTTCTTTGACTTTCTCATTTTCCCCATTTAAAAAAAAGTCTTAAAAAAAAGTTTTCACACACCTGGTATATATTTCCAACACATTTCTTCTAATATACACCACACACCTTAAGATAATGTTTTCTGATAGCTTTTTTACTATAACCACATTTTTGTTGGTAGGTTTCCTAATATACACATTTTAAACACTTTGTTTGATGTGCATCAGAAAAGTGTGATTACTGTGAATATTGAAGGATAACTGTCGTAATTTGCATATTAATAGGGGAAGTGCAAATTTGTCATGTTCTCATCAAAACACAATCTGAATAAAATATTCCCTCATCCCTAGCTCCATTTTTAGTTATTCCGTGCTTCTTCCACCTTTGCTTCATCTGCATTTTTACATTCCTCTGCTTCCTTCTTCTCTCAAGTCGTGTTTTATTCTTGTTTTTCCTAGTGACCAGTTTAACACAAAATGTTCCCCAAAAGGAGTTCCCCTCCAAATACCAATATGAAGTTATTTTTCCTTCAGTATGTTTCACAAAAGCATCTTGATATGTTTTTATATGTTCCACAAAATCATATTGATCCACCACCAAGAGCAAACATTTGTGTAACGTGGGATGGAGAATAGTATATTACCTACCCTGACACCTCCTGTCCCATATCTATAATAAATTGGCAATATTCAGTAATTAGGTCAAATGTGTCCCTCCACATGGTGTGGCCATCAAAGCTGGGGAAATTTCACAACCAGGAATCCCAAAGACAAACACTGCTCAGTCAGGAATGCACTTAAGGAGGGACCAATCCATATTCCAAAGAAATGTTAATTTGCAAAGACAACTATGTGCCTAACACCTGGCTAATCATATCAGCCAAAGCTGAGATACTCAAACCTGTAAACAATCCTCATACCTTTACCCTTCCCCAAACAAAGAAGGTTGCTTCCTCCCATTCAACTGCAAAGTATCCACACATTAAGATGCCATTAGCATATCCAGTATCCATTGTCTCATTATCTTTCACTCAAAATCCCATCCCCTGAAAGCAAATATTGACTATAAAAAAAACCCTTCAAAACAACACCACACTGTCTTCAGTTCCTCCTCCTACATTCATGCTGCTGGTTTGCTGACAGACCCTCAGAGCTCACTCTGAGACCCCGTTGCTGCAGGAATCTCTGCTCTACAGGACAGGTGTTGTATCTCCCACAAACAACTCCCTTCACTATACCTCTTTCCCAATATTTCCTACTTTATTCGCTAGCCTTGCATGAATGCTTGAAGCCTGAATGTGTGTGTGCATGTTGTTATGATTATTGTCTCAAATAAAGACCAATTTATTGTACTATCTGGCTTAACAGCTCCTCTTTAGTACTGGTAAACAAACATAGGTTAAAAGATCCTGCTATCTGTTGCCCCCTCTTGTATAGCCATGTTGACTATATTAATTCCCCAAACTAATATCGATATTTTGAAGGTCCTTAAGAGTGTTTAGGGTAACAAGTAGTCCTCCAGACATTTGTGAACTACAATTCCCTTCATCCCGCATCACTGACTAGTGCAGATGGGAACTGAATTGCAGCAACATCAGAAAGATCACTGGCTCCCCAGACCTGGTTCAAGGAAACCTAAAACATTACCAAGACAACCATAAACTCAAGGAGAAATTAGAGAGATATGTTTGAAGATCAAAGTTCAAATAAACATTGGGAGGATAGAAGGCCTCTATCCAGTCCATGAACAAGTGATAGCTAACTGTGTTCATATTAATAAGGATTCAAAGCATCCTGATTCCTTTAATGTCTGAAAGTACTTGTGCAAGAAGGTCATAAAAAGCTAGTCCAGCAAGCCATTCCATATATTCCTTATTTGTCTTAGCAGTTGGATTTACAAAAGGGTGTTACTAGCCCTGACACCCCCCCACTCTTTTTAATAATTCACTAATTGGCTAAATTTCATGTATTGGCACTCCACATTGTTGGCAATAGACCAGGGACTCCCAAGTACAAGGAACCAAGGTTCACTCAGAGACCTGAGAAAGCAGCCTGCTAAAATTTCTAAGAGACATGCCTGGGAAAGGACTATGCGAACTCCCCTGGAACTGATTAGTTAGGGAGAAATGGGCAGCCAGACACTCTTTGCTTGAAAAACTGTTTTTTCCACACATCTTTTCCTAAAACAATAGAGGCTTGTCTGAGACCCATCAGTTTTAATGTTTCAACTATTAGCAATTGTTAACACATTCCAAGAATCCATAGTCAATCCTGGAAAACTCTGGCAGACACTGTATCCCACTCAAACTCATCCCTTTAGGGGAAATAGCACCCTACAATACAGACAAAGTGTACACAGCTTCCCTTCCTTCCATCACTCATCCAGTCTGTGTCACCAGGGTTGCTCTTTGGATAGGTATAACATAACCCACCATCCTAAACTCTATTCCTCTATCCCAATACTTCCTACTTTCTTTGTTAGCCTTGTCTGACTCCTTGAAGCCTGAGAGGGCATGTCTGTTTGTGGTCCCTTGATTATTTTTCAATAAAAACCACTTTTTATTTAATCCCCTGGCTTGGAGTCTCCTCAGTTACTACTGGTATACATAGGTTAAAATATCCTGTAGTTACCTGACTTCTGGCTACCATCATGAACTAATTAATATTCCCCATATTAGAATTTGGACACTAGTGGGATCTCCACAGACCCTACACAATTTGGGCAACAAGGGGCATAGCAAGTGGATCTTGTTAGCAGCTGATAATGACACAGTTTTCCATAGCTCAGGACAGAGAGTTTGTCTCTTACTGGTGTGCCCAGGAAAATGATTGGGTGGGGGAATCATATAGTCCCTCCAAATAGAGTTATATTGAACAAAATTTTAAAGAGAATGTCAACAATGTAGGTCACTCTCAGATTTTTTGAGAAAAAAAATCTATAAAGCTATACCAGATCCCTAATAGCCTGAGAGAATGTGCTGTTGAACCCATCATTGGTTGAAACTGAGGAGTAGTTTGAGAGAACCTTCTCTGAGGTGCTATCACAATTCTGGAATTCACTCCCTGGGGAAATCTGCCAATGGCTCTTTCCATCTATGATAACTTTTTGTTCTATCAGAATTATTATGACTGACTTCATTCTTATTGGTGGCTCTTAGATGGGGGCTTTGCTTATGTAATCTACTTCATTAGATAACTGTGTCATTTTAATTGTTTGATTTTCTCTCTTCTTTGTGTGTGAACCACCTTAGGGATTTATTTATTTATTTATTTTACTTTTAAATTAGGATATAATTTAAATTAGTATGTATATAATTTCCTTCTGTGGTGTGATGGTGTGAATTCTTTCTTTCACCATAAGGAAGCTGAATGTCACAACTATCAACACTAAGTGTTCACAGTTTTAATAATTGGCCAGCATTAATAAGCTTCATAAAAAGCTCTTATGGTTAATTGGAGTATCTTGTACTTAGCTGTCATTGTTACAGATATCTCTAGCAAGAACATACCCTGCAAATGTGCTCTCAGGTTTTGTGAGGAAACACCTGAACATTCTCAATCTCTGTGCCAGCTCCTGGATTTCATTCTGTTAGTTGAGATGGACTGGAAGGACAAGTGCAGATAGCACAGGAAGTGTCGTATCAAAATAATATCAGTTCTAAAACTGCATACTAATTAGTTCCTTCTCCATGGTTGTTCTTTCACCCTTACTTCAGTTTTGAACTACTGTTGTTACTATATTGGTATTAGAGGAACCTCAAGAAGTTCACGAAGAACGTTATGTCTTGGTAGGTAATTGTCCTCTTCCTGTCATGATTCTTATAACCAATCGTGTCTTTAAAATAATTAGTGTAAACAACAGCAGAACACATAACAATAGAAAACAATGTGCCATAAACAGATTAAAGAAAATGAAGAATAAAGATGGACATTATCATCAACTCTATTATCACCTGTCATCTCTAAGAACAGCATACCAGAGGTTTGGAGGACTTCCTTCTCAGTACTTCAAGCCAACACAACGTATGACCTAGTGAGCCAAATGAAGCTCTGACATTTATGCTATTCTGCCATAAAGCTTGATAAACACAAGCAGAAGGGGTCCTCCCCTTCACTACTGCTCAGGGCAGTCCAAGACATTGTTCCACATTACCTTTACACATCAAAAATAAGAGCCAACTGGAAAAAGCAATAGAACCTTGCTTGTACTTCGGTAGTATAACAACACCCTCCATTGAAACTGAGGGAAGCAGGCTCAGGAAAGGCCATTGTCGTTGAAGATTATGCCACTGCTCTGTGCCCTTCAGCATCTGATGCATGAGGTGGCACCTTATTCTACCTAACTTGCTGTACCTGACATAACATACAGCATTTAAAAAATTCCCCAAAAATACCTGGTAGACCTCACAACAACCCTGTAGGGGAGGCCAGTGGATTTTTAAATTTCTCCCCCCTCTTCTCAGTTTTCCACACTTTTCCAGGAGCTGCTGACTTGTTCTGTTGCCTGCTGCCACTGCCAGTTGACTGCCTGGGTCCCATCACAGGTGACCCACCACCACCAGTTGACTGCCTGGGTCCCGTCACAGCCTGTGACTGGTGAGTGGCTGAGGAAATGAAAGGAGGGAGGGGCCCTTAGATGCAGATTGAGTGGAAGGAGTAGAGTGTGAAGTGGAGATGGAATTTGCATGTGGGTTGTGATTGGTTGGGTGTTTCCTGAGCAGCTAATCAGCATGCTGGGAAAGGCAACATACTCAAGAGTTATATATATATATATATATATATATATATATATATATATATATAGATGGTAGAGCTAGACTGTAACTGCTTGCCAGTGGCAGCTGGTTGATTTCATTTCAGTGAGGCAGTGAAATTACTCTGGGTTTTAGTCTGAATTTAAAGAAGGTATCTGAGATGCTGAACCCTGTCTCCTAAATAGATTCAACATTTTGGACATCTCCTTTAATGTTCAGACTGAAATCCAGAATGGGTTCACCACTCCACTCACATGGAAGCCACCAGCTGCCATTGATGCATATTCTTGTTGGATCCTTCACTGACTGGACTGAATGATGTTAATAAAAATAACTCAAGCAAAGAAGTTTCTCTTTGGGAAACTTTCTTGGTGCTGTGAATCAAATCTTGTGGGGGGTTCTTTTGCTAATGTTTTGTACAGTGTTTCCCCCCAACATTCACAAACTCTGATTTCCTTTCTTAACCTTATGACTTATGTTGAGAAAGCAGCTGACTTTTCAGGTGACTCTTCACTATGGTTGCATTGTAAAATGGATGTAAGGAGGCAAAACAAAATTTAATTCCCAGAGGACAATACCAGACGCTCACATAACAGTGGTACCATAAGCACACCTGTGCCAACATTCTGAGCAGAGATGGAAAATAATTCCTTTGAATCCAACACTCTTGACCTCAATAACCTTTTGTTTTGCACTTCCTAAGACTCACTGTGAGAAGAAACACACCTCACCATGAGAATTCACACATTTCTGAGGATTATGGGACCTATCACCAAGTAGTCCAAGGCTCAGCTATCCAACATATGATACAAAAACCGGTGAAAAATGAATTGGACATAGCTCCCACTTTGGAAGCTCCCACTTAAGGCCATACAGCAGATGAAAAAAGGCAAGGCAGCTGGAACTGATGGAATCCTACCTGAAGTAGGGAAACACGGAGGTCATGTAGTCCATGATAAATTCCACAAACTCCTTGTGAATTGCTGGGAAAAGGGGGAACTGCCATCAGATCTCCGAGATGCAGTCATCATCACCCTGTACAAGAAAAAAGGAGCAAAATCCGATTGCTCAAACTATCAAAATATAACACTGCTCTCTATTGCTGGAAAAATCCTTGCAAGGATACTCCTGAACAGATTAGTTCCTGCTATTGCAGAAGAACTTCTCCCTGAAAGCCAATGTGGCTTCAGAGCCAATAGGTGTACTACAGATATGGTATTTGCCCTTAGACAACTGCAAGAGAAATGGAGAGAGCAGAACAAGGGTCTCTATGTAACATTTGTTGACCTCACCAAAGCCTTTGACACCGTGAGTAGGAAAGGTCTGTGGCAGATCCTGGAAAGACTAGGATGTCCCCTCAAATTCCTTAAAATGATTATCTTGCTACACGAGGGCCAGCACGGTCAAGTCAGATATGGCGATGCTCTTTCAGAGCCCTTTCTAATAAACTAATGGAGTGAAGGAAGGTTGTGTTCTTGCACCAACTTTATTTACAATCTTCTTTAGTATGATGCTCCAAAGGGCTACGGCAGAGCTTCAAGAAGACGACGGCACCTATATACGTTACTGTACTGATGGAAGCTTGTTTAACTTAAGCCATCTGAGGGCTCGCGCTAAGACTCTAAACTATCTAGTCTGTGAGCTGCTCTTTGCTGATGATGCTGCCCTTGTTGCCCACACAGAAGCAGCTCTGCAGCACCTAACATCCTGCTTCGCAACAGCTGCAGAGCTGTTCAGGCTGGAAATCAACCTGAAGTTTACCAGCCTGCACCACAGGATGAACACCACCATCCCCACATTGCCATCGGCAACTCTGTGCTTAAGTCCGTTCAGCAGTTCACCTACCTGGGAAGCATCATCTGCTCAGATGCCAAGATTGACAAAGAGATCGATCACAGATTAGCAAAGGCACATAGCACATTTGGAAGACTTTACAAAAGGGTCTGGAGTAATAAACAGCTGAGGCGAAACACAAAAATCAGTGTATAGAGCCATTGTACTGTTTATTCTCCTTTATGGGTCTGAAACACGGGTCACCTATCACCACCACTTACGATTCCTCGAACGCTTCCATCAGCGCTGTTTATGTACAATCCTAAATATACACTGGATTGACTGTGTGACGAATGTTGCTGTCCTTGAGCTAGCAGGGATCACCAGCATTGAGGCCATGATATTGAGAACACAGCTGCGCTGGGCAGGGCATGTTTCTAGGATGGAGGACCATCGGGTCCCCAAAATAGTACTCTATGGTGAACTCGCCATAGGTCAACGTAAGAGGGGCGCTCCAAAAAACAATACAAGGACTCCCTGAAACAACACCTCAGGCTCGGCCAAATTGATCACCAACAATGATCACCAACAATTGATCACCAATACCCTGGCCTCACATTGGGAGCCATGGAGATACACTATCCACAATGCTGCAGCCTTATTTGAGAACTCACGCCAAACAAGTCTTGAAGAGAAACGACAACGCAGAAAGAATCATAACCCGGAAACATCACCTTCTGCTGTCCTTTCTACAACCGGACTTGTCTATCTTGGATTGGCCTTTTTAGTCATCAGCCCGCTTGCAATAAATGCAGGATGAGTCCTTCCTGAATCTTTGTTTGTGAAGAAAAGCCAGAGAGAGACAGAAAGAAAGTCAGGAACAATATGTGCACAAAAAAGGTAGGTGCTTTAAAATGTCAGTGCCTAAAAATTCATAAGAGCTTTTAAAAAGTTTGCAGAAAGACATGTTAATCAAGGGGGGAAATGCATATATTTAGTCAAAAGCATTCAAAAATGTACACTTTAGGGAAAATGTCTGGAACCTATCAGATTGCAATGTGGGAAGAAAAAGTGAAACCTCACAATACTATCTATAGCAAGTAACATGTAGGTGGGGTTCTGAAAAAAAATTCAGTAACATCAAGTATGAGAGATTTTCACACTCCTAATTATGAGCTGGGGTAAAACTCTCAGAAAACACAAACATTTTTCTCTCCCCCCAAATGCAAACAGGAATGGCCATATCTGTCAATTTTTTTCATCTGTTTCACATGCCCCACCCACCCTGCTGTAAATCCTTTTAATTCTGCTTATGCATTAATGCTATGTTGTTATCTTTATTATTCCAAGAGTGACTTCACATTTCGAGAAGGCAAAAATTCAACATTCCAGACCATATATTTGTGAAGAGAAATATAGATTAGTATACAAATTCATAGAGTTCAAATTGCTTAAGCAGTTCCCAAGTTGGGGGGGGGAGGGAGATCAGGGAAGTGTGCGTGTCACTACCCAAATCTGTGATTCCAAATGTTCTTTAACATTTAGTCCCTCACATTATTTAAATATGCTTTTAAAAACAACAGCTGTGCAGTTTGTTCCCCTTTCCTCCTTTGGATAAAGAGGAAGCTTTAATATTTCAACAATGGTTTTTAAAAAATGCTTTCTATGCCTTTTTTAGCAGACTTACATCTAGGCTTGATTGCCCACTGCATCAGCAGACTGGCATCTGTCTGATGAGGCACAATCACATTAGCCAAACTTACATACAGAAATGGGAGATTTAGTTACATATTCAGCATAAATATCTCTGTAGACAATTTTTGGAAAAAACAAATACGTAAAGAAAAAATCTATCTTTGATACTGGATGCAGAGGTAGAAATGAAGAATTACTAGTCTTATTTCCTAACTCATCCAAGTTTGGTGAACTCAAAGGTACACAGGCATACCTCAGCTAACAAAGCAGATGCATTCTTGGACGTTACGTATGTAACAGGAAATTTAGTCCTAGAGGCCAAAATAACATAGAAAGAACAGGGATAGGTTATTGTGTTACCTGAATTGTGTGGGGACCCTCTAGTGTCCTAATATTAATTTGGGGAATTTAATTGACTCAACTTGACATGTGAAAGGTTGGGCAATGGTGGGACCGTTTAATCAATGTATACTGGTTGTAATGGAGGAGACTCTAAGCCAAAATGTACAATTAAATTATCTTTATTGGAAATTAATATCAACAACATTCACGCAAAAACTCAGGCTTTAGACACTCACACAAGGATATCAAAGATAGTTGGAAGTATTTGGATAGAGGAATAGAGTAAGGGGATTGCAGGTTATACTGTATCGATCCTGCAGAGCTGAGATCGTAAAGTACACCAACAGCGAGGGAGTCCAGAAAACAGGATGGCTACTGCAAAGTCTGATGTGAAGTCGAGAGGAAGTGGAACTGTGTGCCTGGCTAACAGACTGATATGGAGTCAATAGGAAGGGAACCTGTGTACACTTGGGTGGTGCTTTAGGGTGATATTTATATTTGATAATTCCCCTGAAGGGATAGGATTTTGAGTGGAGTACAATGTTTCTCAGAGGTTCCCAGGACAAGACAATGGGTGCTCTGGAAGACTTAATGATTGTTAATGGTCATTTATCTCTGGACTAAAAGAAAGCTCTGGATCTGAACTTTCTTGGCTGGCTCTTAGAAAACATATGAACATCAAGCTGAACATTAATACCTCACCACAAGTTAGTTACAACCTACAACAGACAGACTTCCTGTTGGAAGGTAATGAGTCTAAAAATAAAATTGCATTAAAAAATTCCAGGATCTAGTCCTTTAAAAACAACAAGAATTATTTCCTTTTAAAAGGAGTTAAAAACATTCAGTCACCTTTGACTTCACGCTTTATGCAGAGTGCGGTTAAGAAGCAGACTTAAGCTCAATTATCATCAGAGGTGTGGGATTTCCCAGTTAAATTAGACTCATTACAAAACAAAGGAGTCTAAAATGCAAAACAAAGTTTACTGAAGGTATATCAGTCTCAATCTACATACTAAAACAAACTTAAGAAAAGGTCCCTAACTGACTAAGAATGGGTAGGAAAGACTCACCAGCCTACAGCCTTGGCTGGGTTCCGATGCATCATGGCATGGTTACAGGAAAGCTTAAGATGCCTCCATTCTCATGGAGAGTCAGATTCAGAAAGAGAGCTTACACAAAAGCAATAAAATTCAAATTAGGTCATGTGTGAATCACCCAGCACTTCAAGTTGGCTAGAAGTGCCCAGTGAAGTAAGAGAAGGGAATTTTGGGAGAACAAAATGCATGCAGGGAAAAACCCTAGACTTATCTAAGATTGTGAATGAGGTACACAAGATTGCTTTTACATTACAATGATTATTTCCCCACATACTACACTTCCTCACAGTAAAGAAACCACATCTATTCTAATGTTGGGCTGCTGTATTGTCTTGGTCTCCCTGATATGGTGTTCCTCTCAAATGGCCAAGGACCAGGGATTTAATTCTTCACCAATTTCAATGGACGCTACAATTAATTTTAGCAATTTTATTCCCACTGTGAGAAAGCCTTTGAAAACTGGGCAGTTTTCAAGTATTATTCACAGGTCAGGACTTATTCTCTGCCAAATTTGCACATGTGGTTTTTGCACATAAATCAGGAGTTTCTGCACAGGAAACAGCTTTTCTTATGCAGAAAATAATATTTTTGTACAGAAGTATTATTTTTGCTGAAAAATGCTGTTTTGTGCACAAAAATGCATGAAATGTGATCTTATTCTGTATAAAATTCACATGTGGTATTTTGCTGTGGAAAGCAGCATTTTTAATTTATTTATTTTCTTCAGGAGACAGCATTTCCTGCACAGAAAATACTGTTTTTGAAGCAAAGAAGCCACATGCAAAGTTTGTGTAGAATAAGCCCCAAACTGTGAAGATTCTCATTAGTTTGGGTTTCTTCTTATCAGGGTTACACTCAAGAAACATGATTTATTTTTTTTAACAACTCTTCTTTATTGGGTACCAATTGATAACTCATTTATGCAACATTTCTACATTTATATATTCATGTCTTTTAACGTTCCGTATTTCCACTTTATATCTGTATATGATAATTCCTTATTATTTAATTTGTTACCATATATAAAGAGACAAAATAAAAAGTGACAAAAAACAAGAAACACAAAACAGACAAAAAAAAACAACAACCCCACAACTTCCTCAACGTCACCTCCAGGTATAAGGTTTTACACGAAATCTTAAAGTCTTTGGTTATTACAGTCATTCAACTCGTCACTCCATCATTATATCCTTTACTCTTTTTTTCTTTTTATTTCTTCTGTTCTAGCTTTACTAATACCTTATAATAACATTATTTGTTTATCAAATATACATCCATTTTTTCCCAGTCCTTCATCACAGCTGCCCATTCATCTAGAAGTTTTTTACTTGACCTGTTTTTAATCCTATTTGTCAAGTTGTCCATTTCTATCATTTCTAATAATTTATCCTTCCATTCACTTATGCTTGGTATATCTGATTATTTCCATTTTCTGGCTATTGTCAGTCTAGCCGCAAGTATCATATACAGCAAAATTTTCCAATACTTTTGGTCAGCTTCCTGACCCAGTGTGTCTAACATATTTAACAAGTATACCTCCAGCTTCATTTCATATTCTACTTGCAGTATTTGTTTGATTCCTTTATGCACTTTCCGCCAGAATTCCTGAATTTTCCCGCACTTCCACCACATATGTATATAAGTTCCAGGATTTGATTTACATCTCCAGCATTCCACATTTATTGTTTTATTCATTTTATTTAGTTTTGTTGGTGTATAGTACCATCTTTGTACTACTTTTATATAGTTTTCTCTTAAATTCTGGCAGGCTGTGAATTTCCATGTCTTTCTTCTTGCCTTTTCCCATGCTTCCAAATTAAGTGTATACCCCAAGTCTCTTGTCCATCTTATCATAAACTCTTTTATGTTTTCTTGTTCTAATTCTACTCCCAGTAACAATTTATAGTATTTTGCTATTCTTCTTTTTTTGTTTTCCTCCCATATAATATCGTCTAGTTTGTCATTTTCAATTTCGAACCCCTCTTTTTTATAATCCTCTTTAAATCTTTCTTTTAATTGCAAGTACTCAAACCAATTTATTCTCTGTGTCTCCTTTAATTGCTCCTTCATTCTCAGAATAAACTCTTTGCTTTTGTCTTTGATTCCTAAATCCCTATATCTTAGCCAATTCTTTGTTTCTTTCCACCTACCCATAAAGGCTTCCTGTGGTGATATCCACAGAGGTATTTTCATGTAGAATTTTTGTTTTATTACCTTCCAAGTTTTCAATAATGATTTTCTTATGCAATGGTTATTGAAGTCCTTATTAATCTTTTTCTTTTCGTACTGTAAGTAAGTGTGCCACCCAAACTTAAATTGTGCCCTTCTATATTCAATGTCTGCTCGTCTTCTAATCTTATCCAATCTTGAATTCAGACTAATGATGCTGCTAGATGGTATGTTTTCAAATCTGGCATATCACAGCCTCCTCTTTCCTTGGCATCAGTCAGGTATTTCCATTTTGTTCTTGCCTTTTTCTTATTCCAGATGAACTCTCTAAGATCTTTATTCCATATTTTAAATATTTTGTCTTTCTTTATTATAGGTAAATTCTGGAGGAGAAATAGCATTCTGGGCAGTACATTCATCTTATAGATTGAGATCCATCCTAGCACTGACAATTTAGTTTCTGCCATTTTTTCAAATTTTGTTTTATATCCTTCCAAATTATCTTATAGTTGTTGTCAAACAGGTCTGTGTTCTTTTTGGAAATATATAACCCTAAATATCTGACTTTTTTCTCTATTCTACATCTTGTGATTTCTGACAAAGTTAATTCCTCCTGTTTTGTCATATTTTTGGTCATCATTATTGATTTTTCTACATTTATCTTAATTCCTGAATAGTGTCTGAATTCTTTTAAAGTTTTCATCAATTCTTCAGCTTGATTGATTGGATCTTCCATAAAGAAAACTATATCATCCGCAAAGGCTCTGAGCTTCTATGTTTGGTTTTTTATCTTAACACCTGGATAATTGTGATTAGATCTTAAGCTTCTATTTAGCACTTCCAAAACCAAAATGAAGAGCAATGGCGATAAAGGGCAGCCTTGCCTTGTCCCTTTATTAATGTCTATTGTCTCCATTTTCTCTCCATTTATTATTAATTGTGCTGTCTGTTTAGTGTAGAGCTGCTCTATTCTTCCTACAAAGTTATTACCTAATCTCATCTTCTTCATAACTTCTATCAGAAAATTCCATTGAACGCTATCAAATGCTTTCTCTGCATCTGTAAAGAACATTGCTAGCTTCTTTTCATTATGGACTTCAAAATATTCTATTAAATCTACAATTATTCTTATGTTATGTCTGATTTGCCTGTCTGGCAGAAAACCACTCTGGTCTTTATGTATAGTATGCAATAATAAGCCTTTTAATCTTTCAGCTAGTATCGTCGTGTATATTTTGTAATCATTATTCAATAGTGATATGGGGTGATAATTTCTTACTTCTTTTATGTCTTTCCCCTCTTTTAACCATTTTTTATTACTATCTAATATTGTTTACACCACTACTTTCAATTTTAGTTTTCTGTCAATGCAGGTACCAGTTGTATGTGGTACATGAAGCAGGGTTATGTTTGGATTTGAACCATCTATCCCACGGTCTAACTCAAACCCCTCTCAAACACTTTTTATTGCTGCACACTTCTCAAACCCTAGGCTAAACCGCTCTTCACTCAAAGTCATTTTGAGTTTACCATTCACCAGTAATCCCATGCAAATCTCCTCAAACAATACGGTTGACCAGCCGAACCCAAAGGATGCTCAGCAGTGGCTTCTCTTCGTCTTGGAAAGATGTGATCAGTGGGGTGCCACAAGGTTCGGTCCTGGGCCCAGTGCTATTCAACATCTTTATCAATGACTTGGATGAGGGAATTAGGGGCATACTTATCAAATTTGCAGATGACACCAAATTAGGAGGAGTAGCTAATACCCGAGAGGACAGGATCAAAATTCAGAATGACCTGCATAGACTGGAGAGCTGGGCCAAAGCTAACAAAATGAAATTCAATACGGAGAAATGTAAAGTACTTCATTTAGGGCGGAAAAATGAAATGCATAGATATAGGATGGGAGAGACCTGGCTGAATGAGACTACGTGCGAAAGGGATCTAGGAGCCCTAGTAGACCACAAGTTGAACATGAGCCAACAGTGTGATGCGGCAGCTAAAAAGGCCAATGCAATTTTGGGCTGCATCAACAGAAGTATAGTGTCTAGATCAAGGAAAGTAATAGTGCCACTCTATTCTGCCTTGGTCAGACCTCACCTAGAATACTGTGTCCAGTTCTGGGCACCACAATTCAAAAAGGATATTGACAAATTGGGGCGTGTCCAGAGAAGGGCGACTAAAATGGTGAAAGGTCTGGAAACCATGTCTTATGAGGAAAGACTTAGGGAGCTGGGTATGTTTAGCCTGGAAAAAAGATGGTTAAGAGGCGATATGATAGCCCTGTTTAAGTATTTGAAGGGGTGTCATGTTGGGGATGGAGCAGACTTGTTTTCTGCTGCTCCAGAGACTGGAACACGGAGCAATGGATGCAAGCTCCAGGAACAGAGATTCCACCTCAACACTAGGAGGAACTTTTTGACAGTAAGAGCTGTTTGGCAGTGGAACACACTCCCTCGGAGCATGGTAGGGTCTCCTTCCTTGGAGGTCTTTAAACAGAGGCTGGATGGCCATCTGTCAGGGATGTTTTGATCGTGATTTCCTGCATGTCAGGGGGTTGGACTGGATGGCCCTCATGGTCTCTTCCAACTCTGCAAATTCTATGATTCTATGATTCCACCAATCAGCATCCACCTCAACACCCCATTCTGTCCCCACTCCCAACAGCTACTTACCTCATACTCATATAATAAATCAAGAAACAATTGTATATGCAAACCCATGATGTCACAGGGTACCCCAAAACATGTTGCTGCCTGAGGCTAAAGGCAAGATGGTATCCTATCACACCCAGTCCATACACAGTACCAAACTAAACTTGCAGTTGAATTTAACAGTGCTAATGGATAGTATTCTTTACTGCAATAAATGGCAGTAGGCTAGCTTTGAGGGATGGTGCTGCTGGGTTGTTTTGTGGCCTTCTGCCTGACCTTTGATCTGAATAGAGTTGATCAAACTCTATTCAGTCCTGAAAGTGGCCTTCTCTAGCCAGAAGTCTATTGTAATGCCGTGTGTTTCCCTTTCTGAGCTGCCTTTTGTTGTTTGCATTTTTCATGTGCTTGTAACAAGTCTATTTATTATGGGGAGACAAAGGGGGGGGTATTTGTCTGGAAATTGGATGAGTGGTCTTCCACCTGCAGGGGCTGTGGAAACAGGAGGTTGAGCCTGCTTTCCATGGGAAAGGGGAGAGGGGATGATTAATAGCCAATGACTGTATAGTCCACCAGATTCTGTAGATTGTAAATACTTCCAATTCTAATGCTTTGTAAATAGTTTCCATTTGAAGCAACAATTTTGTATGGTTTGCTTTTCAGATTTCTGTCTCAATAAAGCTTACTGTTTAACTCTGAAGCTTCTGGTCATTGTGTCTGAGGAAGCCATTATATGACACTGGCATTGTACTCCCAACACTGTTTTAAATACCAGTGCCTTGATCCAATGAGATGTGAAGCATTATTTGTGCTACATGTTTTCTTTCCTGAGTGGGAAATTATATATGCAAAGTAGACACCTAGCCTGTGCTTCCTCTTGAAAGAGAAATATATAGAGATGTCTATATTGCGTGTTCAAGATCAAGTTCTGCTCCACACAACATAACATACCAGTGCACACACATAAATGGAAGAAGGCGGTCACAACTTCTATTGGCTATAACTTTTGATAAGGTTGGCATATGCATGGGTCCAGGCATTGACCAACCAGCTGGTTGAACGATGAGTCGAACCATTCAGGCCAATCCACCCCTGAGCTGGGCAAGATCAATTCTGCTCTCCCCTCGCTGAACCTTCCCACATACACAACTAGAGTGAAACCTACATCTAGGCCACTCTGGTCAGACCCGCCAGCCAATTAACTCAAACTTCCGTATGACTTCATTGGCTGATGGTTCCGACTTCCCCCCAGAGCTGCACCAAGTTGTGCAAGCCCCTAGGAAGAAGAAGCCAATGGGCCACCACAGCCTGAAGACCACCAGCGCTTTGCTCCCACTCCAGTCCACAAAATCAAGGTAAGTAGTGCAGTTTTCTATACTGTATACCTCTTATCTGAAAAGATGAGATCCAAGTGATGTATTATTCAGTAGGGGAAAACCAATGGGTTTCAGTCTTCCTTATCAAGCAGTCCAATAACAGGGTTTCTGTTCTTTTTCCTACCTCTCCAAAGAGTTGTGCAGTGCCTATTGGACTGGAAGAAAGATCTTTAATATCAAGCCATAAAAATTGCTTGGATCCTTTAGCAGCTTCACTACTGAGTGTTCTATCTTGATTAACAAACAAACAAACAAAACATACAACCAACTGGGGCCCCAAATAGGCTATAATTATTAAAAATACAAAACAACCCCACCACCATCACCAATGGGATGGACATACATATTTTGATTCTGGTGTATTTTGAACACTTTAAAATGAAATATGATTGATTAGTCAGGCACATTTCAGACCCTTTGCTAAAAGTTCTAATAAAGGCTCAGAAATGCATTAGAATAATAATAATTAAAAACCTATTTTTTGCTTACCCATTGATCACCCCCCCTTTTCCTTTTGAGGTTTGTTTTTCAACATTTCCTAACATTCTTGGTGAACATACTTTTTCCATATGGATACAGATGTCAGAATAATGTTGGGGCATTACAAAGGCATAATGTTGGTCAGCAATTCCCTGGTTGACAGAGGAACAGATCCCTGTTGAATTCAGCAACTGCTTCTTAGTAAGTGTAGATGGGGGTGGGTGGGCCAGAATTCACTGCATAGCCACATAATTCCCCAACAGGATTTCATCAAGAGTCATTAAACCAGTAAAAATTTAATACATGAGTTCATAAATTAATAATCACCAGGTGTCTGATTAAAATTGATAGGCTCCCAATAACTTTAAACCACTAGTTCAATCATATAACAAGACCAAAAAACAAGTTCAAGAATCTCTTCTTTAAAAAAAACCCAATAAAGTAAAAGTTCAGAAGTGTCATTTTTCTCTTATGGGAGTTAATGTCCATAAAGAGTTCCATATGTTATTCAAACATTCAATTGGATATACAAGACTGGTAGTTAGAGCAAACAAAAACTCGAACACCATTTGATCTTTCTCTCTTTTGTATTGAAGAAAGATAGTAAAATTGAAAACACATGACCGCATTATGCTGTCCATTAATCAAACACTTTCCAATATACAACACAGATGTACTATGAATATCAGAAATGAATGGTCCACCCATGCACAGGATCACAGCTGACGAAATGAGGTATTACATACTTGCAAAACAGCAGAGAGGATGAGAAGGAATGCTCCCTGAATGAAAATTGTTGGGAATCCTTTTTGTTTGCAAACTGGCTTGCAAAATAGCAGAGAGGATTTTTCAAAGTTTCCTCTAACCGCTACTGTCTTTCCCTCCCTCCCTGCCCCTCTTTTAAGCCCACCCCTGCATCATCAACCAATCACAATACAGCTCTGCTGTAGCTCTTAGCGGAATGGTTGTTTACACTGCCAATAATGCGCTACATTGCAAATATACCTGCAAAAGTAGCGACATCCCTTGCCACGCTATATTTGGGTGTTTTACCTTCCCCCCTTCTGAATGAGGCAATGCTGTGCTGCGAACCATGGAAACTATGAGCTATCTTAGCGGTATATTTAGAGGAATATTTGCCCGTGTAAATGACCCCCTGGTTACTGTGAAATCTCCTTTTCAAATCTATTTGATTTCTATCGGGCCCATCTACATGAGTGGAAAAAATCCCAAATCCCAAATACCTTGTACTGTTAGCATCCCACAGAAGCAGCAACATGTCCCTGTTTTTCTGGCCTTGGAAGCCCCCATAAGCCACACATTACTGATGGTGGCTGCGAGTGATTTACTTGTGTTAATTCTTCACTGCTGTCAGGTTTTGTTTTTTTAAAAAAGTCATCCCAAGGTGCACTGGTGCGATAGAGCAATTTTCCAAAGCAAAACAGAAAATATTGATGAATTTTACTGTCCTAGAAACTGATCACTAAGGCAAAAATCCAACATGGTGGCAGTGGACACTTGCCCTCCTAGCTGATTGGTCTCATCCAACCAATCAGCTTTGTGCTTCTCTTCGAGGTTTTTATTCTTCTATAGTCCAAATGAGCAAAAATGCACACCAAGTTAGGAAGGAATTAAATATAGGCAAAGCAGAGAAGAATGGGAGAGTGCCCTGTGTGAGAGAGAGATCCCAGAGTGAACCTCTAGAGGATCTACTTCCTGAACCCTCCACATGGTCCTCTTCGTCAAGAAACTGCTTCCTTGCCTTCTCAGTTGAGTAGTGTTGCTGTGATCTTCAACCACCCAGCTTACCTGTACTCTTCTTCTCAATGCAGGGTGAGAAAATCCATGTGTTCCTTGGTCTGCACTCCTCTAACCTTAGCTTCCACCCTCTAACCCCATTAGATTGGTTAGATGTAGAGTTTTAGCACCTGTGCCATCTTTCCCCCTTCCTTTCTTTCTTCTCTTGGAGCTACTCTGGTTAATTATCTATTTTTAAAAGCTTCAGCTGGTAATATCCTGTAGAGAGCTAGTGCCTGAGAGCACTTTTTCTCCTGGCCAGTAAACCCAGCAGACTTCTCTTATCATGTATCTTTATCTATCTGTCTATATTCTTTTTAAATATATTATTTCTGTCTATTTTTTTCTTTGTTTTCAGTTTCTTTTTTCTCTGTCTGTAGTTTTGATGATGTATACGTATCTTTTATAGTATGTAGAAAAATCTTAATACAAATTATGGCAGGAAAAATAGACTAAACGAGTGGAAGTAGATTGGTGGCAACCCCATCCCCACCATCCCATTTGGGCAAAATTACCCCTCATCAGGCCACCATAGGAACCAGCTTGCTAATCTATGCTTTACTCACCTACTCGCCTTAAATTTGTGATGAGCAAAATATGTACCTGGCAACAATGGCTGAAATGCTCTTGCTAGAAGCATCCAGGAACAATTCTTATCCTTTTCAAAAGGTTACAGTACCTCCCTGCACTGTTTAACACAGAAAGATACCTGCTTTTTAAAACTAGAACTAGGTTTCTAAACAACTCCCCCTCCCCTGTTTGGAGCATTCTTGGGCAGGCATTACAGTCCTCAGAGAGTCCTGGAGCAGAAAATTGCCTTCTGGACACACCAAAGTTGCCCAACCCTACATAATGGCTACTGTATTTCAACTCAGCTGTGCAGTGTTTGGTGACCAAAGCTGTTAGGTTCACATAACAATCCTTTCCACATCCTCTTGAGCTGGCCAGCAATGACAGGTATATTGAGAAGGTGACCCTTTACCATCCAGATGTCTCATATTGTTCATTATGGTGTTCTCTTACATTCTTGCATTACCTATTAGTGATGGCTGCACTACAAAAGCAACCAATTGGTCAAATGATTAAATACCACCGCTCCAGTGAGATACCATTACAGAGCAGACAAAAAAAGTGCTTCCCTAAAGCCAACTATAGGAGCCACACACACCCATTCAGTCCCTCCTCCTGAGGATTATTGTCTCCACTCATGAAGGTAAACTAGGACCAATATGCGGACTGCCCTGTTAAATCTGAAAAGGCTGGACAATGGGCAATACCATTTTAGTAAGAGGAGCCTCATTCCTGCTCCTTTGGCAGACACCCAAATGTCGAGCTGTGCCCATGTGTTTCCATCCCAAAGGAAGCAGCTGAAGCATAACCATTTACCAGCAAGGGTCAGAGGAACTTCATTCTGCTAAGAATGCTTTTCTTTTGAAAAACCTTCAGTCATGAGTTAATTAAAAAGGACTGAAACCAATTTCAGCCCATGTATTAACTAAGCCAATACTCTTGTACCAATAATGAATTTTGTCTTTCTGATTTAACCCCCATGAATATTCAAGACAGACAAGTGCATTTTTATTAAGCACACTGGTTGGAATTACTGTACTAATGATACATAAAGCTTGGTTTGGAAAAAATGAAAGAATATTAATTCTTTGAGAGATAAAATTAGTGATGGCTGGGCTCCCACACACCTCTATGGAACAGATCAATTTTTTGAAAAAAGGGGGAATAATGAACAGAATGTTCACTAGATATGCAAAATTCATCCTTTTTGGTGGCCCTGTCATAATGGCTTGCTTGCACTACTCCCACCCCAAGTACTGATCATGAGCTTCAAACCAAAGCACAGAGGAAAGAGCTGTATACACATAAAACACCTCTTCCTATACACACACGCACACACACATTCTTCTGTGTATTTGTCACGGGCTCATACCTGAGTTCCCTTCCCAGGAGCTCCAGGTTAGCCCTCCCTGTAGGGTTAGTCCTGAGTATCCCAGGATACTCACCCCAGGATCTTCCTACAGCCCTCAAAAACATCCAATAGCCACCACCACCCACTGAGTCAAACTGGGGGGGGGCTTCTTTCCCCTTGGGACCCCCCTTTCTCATGCCCAACGCAGTGGGAAGTTGTGCATATTCTATATTAATCAGTGGCACTCCTTGCCACTATAGAATCAACTAACTCCCCCCTCCTAACCCCAGAGGAGGTTCACAATAGCATAGTCAAGAGTAAGGCACATGGTAAGCATCAGTATAGGAAGATTAATCAGTTTACTTTATTCAAGAGAAGTAGTCATGCAATTTCTTTCACATGAGGCAGGATTCTCCCCTACCTCAGGCAGGCAGGCAGGCAGGCAGGCTTAAAGTGATAGCAATACAGAGTATCAAGATCAAAGCATTACATTACTCAGGTTACATTCAGTTACTAATTTAGCTACATTCAACCAAAGTAAAGAAATTAAAAAGAATTCCCTAATGCAACTAAACAGGCCCTAATCTCTACTAAATACTTGCAGTTTGTTGCCTTGAGATGTTATTCAGGCGCTGGGAGTCAAGCCAGGATGGAATGGCCTTGCTCTACCATCATAGCAGTCTGTGTTCCTTCACATCTTCCAAAATCTCTCTCTCCAAATCTCACACTGGTTTAAAAAAAAAAAGCAATCAAATCTTCTCCAGATTTCCGGGGCTTAAAGCTGTAATTGGTCAGTACAGTCACATGGTGTTATGGTAATGATGTCATCTCATTAGCTCTGTGAAGGTGGTGCTTGAGCCCCTTCCCATTAACCCTTTTCTTACCTGATACTATGCTGGCAAGACAATCTGTTTACAGACAAAGGGAGTTATAGTTCTCTAGCAGAATTACGGGAGTTGCCCCTTGTGGCAATATGATGGAACTCCATCATGACAATATTAAGGTCGTCAACTGTCTTATTCTCAAGAAACATAAGATTTGTATGAATTAAGAGCTATGCCTTCTCCATGGTAGTCCCAATCGCTAAATCACTCTTAGAAATGCTGCACACTTTCAGAATTTTCTTCTTTGTTCTTTTTTTATTTTATTTTCAGGGACAAGTTAGTGGCCAGAGAACTGGATTTTACTACATGGGGCTTTGCTGCTTTATATAAACATGCAACCATGTTTAATTCTGGCACTCTGGGACTTTTAGTTTGACATTATCACCTTTTCTCTGTTTGATCAACTTTATTTGTAACATTGTGGACTGTTCAAGTGGGACCTGAAACAAAATGTTGCATTGTAAAGTACAGTAGGATCCCCATATCCACCAATTCAACCATCTGCTGATTCCATTATCTTTGGTTGGCAACATGCAAAGGGTGAATGGGGAAGGGAGAGGAGGAGGAGGAGAGCTTGCCTCCCTTCTCCCATCCCCATGGGAGGCTGCAGCAGCAGTGGGGAGGGGGTGACTCCTCTCCCTTACCCACTGCCTGTTGCCTTTCAGCAGTCACAGCAGTGGTGGCGGTGAAGGTGGTGGCTCATCTACTTCCTGGACCCCTGGTGGGAAGATGGTGGGGTCTGCAGTGACATCTCACCCCATTTCAGATTCCTGTAACTGTGGTGGCTGCCCCACAACATGGCTCAGTCTGGATGAAAGCCCTCTGCCTCTCCCACTTCCTCCACTTCACCCCCCCCAGCAGCATTAGCAGCAGCAGCACATCGGGGTGTGTGTGGCAAGATGAGCAGGTGAGAGCAAGACTGAGGTGAGGCAGAGGGGGAGGAGGGGGAGGAAGGAAGAGGAGGAGGAGAGCTCACCTCCCTTCTCCCTTTCCCGGGAGGGCTGCTGCTGAAGGTGGTGAGTGGGAATGACAGTGAAGGTCTGGCATTTGCTGTTACCTGTGGATTTCAGTATGCACAGGGGCCCCTGGAACCAATCCCCCAGAGATATTAGGGTCCTACTGTATTCCAATTTAGCATTTCAGCCATTCAGCCATGATCAAAGCTTAGAAAAGTTACTTTATGGATCACAATTCCCAAAGCTCTCTAGTCAGCATAGTCAGTGGGCATCATGGCTGGGAGATTCTGAAAATAGTGAATTAACACTGGTACTCATTATAGAAGTTATGGATTCATAACATAGAGTTACAGGTCCATAACTGACCTGTATTCTGTAAGTCTACCAGGTCTTACTGTTAACTGTAAGGTCTTACTGTATTCTGTAAGTCTACCAGGTCTTACTGTATAAATGCCATCCCAGTCCACCTTAAGAACCAGCTGCTACATTGGTCAAAGAAGGTCCATTCAGCTGGCAAAAGAGGCTCAAAGAGGATGATATTTCTACTCTCCTCCTTACAGCAAGCAAGGCTGTGACAATCAGGAGCAGAATTTCTGTTGCAAGTCCTTGTTGTACCTTCACTCACTGGAGCAAGGGGGTAGAAATACCCTTCTTGCATTCCAATCAGAAGTTACAGAAAATATTAGAAAGATTTGGGGAAATACCCAGAATAAGGATTAATAGAGATAAGACTGTAATGTTGACAAAAAACATAGAGAAAAGGGAGGAAGAAAAGCTAAAAGAAATATCAGGCTTCCGAATAGAAAAAAAATAAATCAGATACTTGGGGATAATAATTACAAAAAATAATATGGATTTGGAAGGAAATAAGAAAAGATTTAGAAAATTGGAGACAGTTAAATTTATCATTAATGGGCAGAATAGCAGTGGTAAAGATGATGATACTACCAAAAATGTTGTATATATTTCAAAATTTGCCAATATTAAATAACGACAAATTATTTAAAGAATGGGACAAAGACTTATCTAGATTTATATGGAAAATAAGAAACCGAGAATCAAGTGGAAACTATTGCAGGAGGAAAAGGTTAAAGGGGGTTTAAATCTTCCAAGTTTGAAATTATATCATCAATCATGTGCAATAATATGGTTAATCGAATGGTTCTTATTAAAGGATGATAAGATTATAACTTTGGAGGGGTTTGATTTAAGATTTGGTCTTCATGGTTATTTGTGGTACCAAAGGATTTAATAGATAGAAACTTTAACAACCATCTTGTTAGGAAATCTCTATTAAAAGCATGGAAAGAAATAAAAAACAAGATGTATATAAAGATCCCTCTATAGGTTTCCCCCCAGGAAGCCTTTAGAAGAACCGAGATGTCACATCTGGAAATATGGTGGACCTATGGAGACTTAATACAGGTGCAAAAAGGAAGCAGTAGATTAAAAACAAGAGAAGAATTAGAACTGGAGTAGATAAACTGTAATTGGTTCCAATATAGGCAAATTATGGAGAGATATAACATGGACAGAAAACTCATAGGAATAGAAGAGATAAAAAATGAATTAGACGATTATATATCAAAAGTATAGAAGTTACTGCTAAAACTAGATTTAGAAGCAGAGACAGTGAAAGAATTTATGATCAGATGATCACAAGACGTGAGAAGTAATATCTTAATAGAACATTGGGAGGTTCTGTGGAAGAAAAACATGAAATTCTAACCTAATAGTGAATTAGTGGAGAATTGTTATAAAATGCAACACCGATGGTACATGACTCCTTCAAAGTTAGCTAAAATGTACAAAGCAAGAATCAATAATTGTAGGAAATGTGAAGCTACAGAAGGTACCTTTTTTCATATGTGGTGGTCCTGCAAAGCTGCGAAAAAATTCTGGAAAAACATACATAATCTGATAAGAAGGATTATTAAAATAGATTTCAGATTTAAACCAGAACTATAACTACTAAACATGCTTGATAGGGATTTCCCCAAGGAATTTAAAAGTATGATGCTCTGCATGACCACCACAGCACGAATTGTCTACGCAAGCCATTGGAAACTAAAATTAATTCCCGAAAGTGATGAATGGATGGGGAAATTATTGGAAGTTGCTCAAATGGAACAACTCACTTGTTGGATAAAACACCAGTTTGTAAATGAATTTAGAATAGAGTGGAGAAATTTGATTGACTATTGGAAATTTTATTGAATATTGGAATGCCGAAGGAAATAGTACAAGAGCAATCTGGTTTATGGATTAATGAAACGTAAGGAATTTGCAATAATCATTGTAAATATGTATATGAATCTCTTTGTTGGGGGAATACAGGTGAAAGATTACAGCAAAGATTTTTTAAAAATCTAAAAAACGGACAGCCATGGAGTTAGCCTGCTTTGGAACAGCAAGCCAGGGGGAATGAGGAGAATCAGGTCCTGTCCTGCCATGTGATTGCTATAATGCCAGCATTGAAGAAATAGACTTATAGCACTAGGGGAGCAGCAAAAGAAGAGAGGTGCGATACTCAACATTTTCAAAACTGTATGTTATTTGTTTTCTTTTATAATGCTATCATTGTGGCAAAACAGCCTTGTGTGATAATCTCCCAGGTTAAGCAGATGAAACTAAGTCACTGATGTAGGGTTCCACCAAATAAAATCAAGCTCTGGCCATGACCTTTTTCAGGATATTTTATTCTATTCCCCGCCCCCACCCCCCGTCATGCTCAGCATTTGCTGATCACTAATCATGCTCAGTTTTCATAGGGATGCTGAATTTATTTTTTCCCCTTTAGTTTCTTCCTCTCAAACAATTTTTGGACATTATGCAAAACTTCCTCTGATCATGTTAATACCTCCCTTTAGTTTCTTAGTAAAGCTGTTGTGGCTACAAAACTATCTCACCATGCAGTATCTCTGGTTGGTAGAGGGAGTGATAATGATTTTACACTTCTTTGGGTGACACAGAATACACACACATAGACTGTCTTGAATACACATACCTACATACAATATAGAGATGACAGAGAATTGGCAAAATTTAAAACTTTCATTCTTGGGCAGAATTGCGGTGATTAAAATGAATATACTACCAAAATTGATATTTTTGTTTCAAACAATTCCAGTAATACATAACGAAAAAGTGTTTAAGGATTGGCAACGGGAAATATCGAAATATATTTGGTCAGGGAAGAAACCGAGAGTAAAGATGAAGGTGCTACAAGACTCCAAAGAAAGAGGTGGTTTAAATGTTCCGAATTTGAAAATTTACTATGAAGCATGCTGCCTATTATGGATTAAAGATTGGATTATATTAGAAGATGACAAATTACTAAAATTGGAAGGCGACAATAATAGATTCGGCTGGCACGTATACATGTTTTATAATAAGGATAAAGTGAATAAAGATTTTAACAATCATTTAATTAGGAAGTCTTTATTGAGAATTTGGAAAAAACATAAAAATAGACTATGTATTAAGATTCCTTTATGGGCTTCCCCACATGAAGCTTTATTCAGCCGGGAAGGTGTGCCAACAAACAAATGGATTATGTATAAAGATATATTAACGGGAGAAGGAAGTCACATCAGAATGAAAAGTCAAGAGGAACTAGAAAGAGAAGGTCTTACATGTCACTGGTATTTATACAGGCAACTAAAAGAGAGATTTAAGATTGATATAAAATTAGAAGGATTTGAGGATACAAGGTCAGAATTGGAAAAAACAATACAAGCTGGAAACAAAAGTATGATCTCAAAATTTTACAAGTTAATACTTAAATGGGAAACTGAAGAGGAGACAATAAAGGAAAATATGATAAAATGGGCACAAAATGTCGGTCATTCAATTGAGATACATAATTGGGAAAAATGTGGAATACAAGGATAAAGTATACACTATCACAAAATATCAGAGAAAATGTTTATAAAATGTATTTCAGATGGCATATTTCACCGTCCAAATTAGCAAAAATGTATAAGAAGACAAAACCGAATTGTTGGAAATGTGATAGTAAAAACGGAACATTTTTTTCACATGTGGTGGACGTGTGAGGAAGCTAAAAAATATTGGGTACAGATTCAAAAATCAATCCAAGACATTTTGAAAATCATGCTTCCATTAAAACCAGAAATATATTTGTTAGGAATGATAGACCAAGAATTAGAAAAACAAAGTGGAAAGATGATCTTTTATATGCTGGCAGCTGCCAGAATAATATTCGCTAATAAATGGAAACAAAAAGAAACGCCGTCTAGAGATCAATGGCTTGAGAAACTATACGAAATGATAGAGATGGACAAATTAACAACGTTAATTAAAGGAAAAGATTTAGGGACATTTGAAGAAGATTGGATCATGGTATCAAAATATATGGAAACAAGAATAAAAAACTCCACAATACATTAGAAAGCAAACAAAAGTCAAAAACTAATGTGGAATAAGCTAGATACCCACATTTTACGTATTACATAGATATAAGCAGATATATATGGGTCTGCACACATATAGATCCTTACTGTAACAGCAACAAGAACAATAATCATAAAGAGGAGAGAGGAAAAAAGAGAGAGAGAGAGAGATGGAGAGAGAGAGAAAAACTGGAAGACAGTGAACTAAATACTAAACATTAAATACAAATGTCAAATAAACTCTAATCTTCAAATAAGGTGAAATGGAAAGTAAAAAAAAAAGAAAGAAAGAAAGTGATTCAAGAAACCACATAAATATATGAAACCAACACTAAAGGGAAAGCAAAAAGGAAGTAGAAATTTATAAACATCTTATACATGTATATCTATTTAAACATTGAATGATGCACATAGATAAATACTGAGAAACATGGGGAAACTAGATAGGAAGTCATGAATGAGAGAGATGGGGAAAGGAATGAGAGAAAAAGAGAGAATGGATAAGAATGGTCATATTTGCATGAATAGTGTGATATAGGGATAGAGAGACAGAAGAAAGTGAGGATGGAAGGGGGAAAAACTATGAAAGAGAAGGGAAGACTGGAAATATGATTGAAATGAAAACATACAAAATGAATAAATATAAGAGATGTATAGTAAGCTGACTAAAGGATGTGATATATACATATGTATGTGTGTTGTACATGATATTCAAAGAGATATGAAACAAACATCTGACATGTACATAGGTAGATACGTGATGGATGAATATGTTGATACTGATATTCTCTGTCTGTTTGGTATAATGTGTTTTTAATGTTGATAAATATCATGAATAAAAAACAATTAAAAAAAACAATATAGAGATGACAGAGAGAGAGAGAGAGAGAGAGAGAGACTCCTCCTCCTTCCCTCCCCCACTCCATAAATACTGTCCAATAAATAAGGATAGTTACAATCTGTATGAGGTGAAATTATGATTACTGTATAAGACAGATTTGATTTAAAAACCTGTATGCATCAGATCTAATTTAAATGCCATTCTTTCTTTGCTTCTCAAGTTTCCTTACTAGTCTGTCCTTGCCTGGAAAAGATTTCTACAATGAACAACACATCATCTCCTTGACAACTCTAATTAAATGCCTGCAAGTCAATTAAGAGAGCTATTGGCTCTTCCTATTTTCACATATTATAATGGCAATAACTTCTGGGTCAGGTACTTATTAATAATTGAGTCAATGAAGAGCAAATAATAATTCAAAACTACTCAGTTGCCGAATGAGTTTAAGCACTTTCTTCTGTCATGAAATGTTTGCAACCGTGTGTTGAACACATCAATAATTTTATACCAATTTACTCAAATCTGTGTTTGAAAGTGGACGGTACAGCGAGGTCCTCGGGTCATAGGTTTGATTAGAGTTTCCTTCTCTTAGATGGTTGACCTTTTAGGGTTGGACGAGCACCATCTGCCCAGGTTTGAGATTAGAGTTTTCCTTCTCATAGAATAGTTGCCATAAGGCTAGAGAGCCCATCCTGCCCTTTGACGCTCTTTGTTTTGACTTGTCTGTAATGGGAGACCCTACTGGTGGCTAATATGCCACCGCCAGCATAGCTCAAAACATCATTAGCATACACAAGCCTCTCTCCCACAACAAGGGGAAGTCAATGGAGAGTTCATCTTAAGTTCAAACCTAAGAGGGGTGGCATCTTAAACAGGAGTCTCCAAGTCAGCAATCTTCAACAAGCTACCATGAGAGACAACTTCCAGGCAAATCTGCAAACAAAACTTGAAGACAATCCTACAGATCCTTCTCCCACAGTGCTTTGGCAACATATCAAAAACAGTATCCTCCAGTCTGTGGAAGAATCCCTCGGGTTCTCCCACAAGAAAAATCAAGGCTGGTTTGATGAAAACAACCAAGAGATCCAGGAGCTGTTGGCAAAGAAGAGAACTGCTCACCAGGCATACCTTGCCCAGCCAACTTGCCATGTCAGAAAAGCAGCTTTCTGTCTCACATGTAGTAAACTTCAGCAAAAACTCCAAGACATGCAGCACAAGTGGTGGATCAATGTAGCAGAAAAGACACAATGCTGTGCAGATCTGGGTGATTTTAGAGGACTTTATGAAGCTCTTAAAGCAATGTTTGGACCTACTTATCAGGTCCAAAGCTCATTATACAGTACAGATGGTCAAACATTAATTACTGATAAAGCCTCCATCCTGAATCGATGAGCTGAACATGTTCAAAGTCTCTTTAGTGCCAACCGAATAGTCCAAGGCTCAGCTATCCAACATATGATACAAAAACTGATGAAAAATGAATTGGACATAGCTCCCACTTTGGAAGAGAAATCCTTAAGGCCATACAGCAGATGAAAAATGGCAAGACAGCTGGGATTGATGGAATCCCACCTGAAGTTTGGAAACACAGAGGTTATGCATTCCACGATAAATTCCACGAACTCCTTGTGAATTGCTAGGAAAAAGGGGAACTGCCATCAGATCTCTGAGATGCAGTCATCATCACCCTGTACAAGAAAAAAGGAGCAGAATCCAATTGCTCAAACTTTCGAGGCATAACACTGCTCTCTATTGCTGGAAAAATCCTTGCAAGGGTACGCCTGAACAGATTAGTTCCTGCTATTGCAGAACTTCTTCCTGAAAGCCAATGTGGCTTCAGAGCCAATAGGAGTACTACATATATGGTATTTGCCCTTAGACAACTGCAAGAGAAATGTAGAGAGCAGAACAAGGGTCTGTATGTAACATTTTGTCGACCTCACCAAAGCCTTCGACACTGTGAGTAGAAATGGACTGTGGCAGATCCTGGAAAGACTAGGATGTCGCCCCAAATTCCTTAAAATGATTATCTTGCTACACGAGTGCCAGCGTGGTGAAGTCAGATATGGCGATGCTCTATCAGAGCCCTTTCTAATAACCAATGGAGTGAAGCAAGGTTGTGTTCTTGCACCAACTTTATTTACAATCATCTTCAGCATGATGCTCCAAAGGGCTACGGCAGAGCTTGAAGAAGAAGACAGCATCTATATAGGTTATCGTACTGATGGTAGCTTGTTTAACTTAAGCCGTCTGAGGGCTCGCACTAAGACTCTAAACTATCTAGTCCGTGAGCTGCTCTTTGCTGACGATGCTGCCCTTGTTGCCCACAATAAAGCAGCTCTGCAGCACCTAACATCCTGCTTCGCAACAGCTGCCAAGCTGTTTGGGCTGGAAGTCAACCTGAAGAAAATGGAAGTTCATTACCAGCCTGCACTACAGGACGAACACCACCATCCCCACATTGCCGTTGGCAACTCTGTGCTTAAGTCCGTTCAGCAGTTCACCTACCTGGGAAGCATAATTTCCTCAGATGCCAAGATTGACAAAGAGATCGATCACAGATTAGCAAAGGCATATAGTGCATTTGGAAAACTTTACAAAAGGGTCTGGAGTAATAAATACCTGAGGTGAAGCACAAAAATCAGTGTGTATAGAGCCATTGTACTGTCTATTTATGGGTCTGAAACATGGGTCACTTATCGCCAACACTTACGACTTCTCAAACACTTTAATCAGAGCTGTATACGCACAATCCTAAATATCCACCGGACTGACTATGTGATGAATGTTGCTGTCCTTAAGCAAGCAGTGATCACCAACATTGAGGCCATGATATTGAGAACACAGCTGCACTGGGCAGGGCATTTTTCTAGGACGGAGGACCATCGCCTCCCCAAAATAGTACTCTGTGGTGAACTTGCCACGAGTCAGCGTAAGAGGGGTGCTCCAAAAAAGTGATACAAGGACTCCCTGAAACAACATCTCAGGGTTGGCCAAATTGATCACCAACAATGGTCCGCCCTGGCCTCACATCGGGATGCATGGAGATGCACTATCTGCAATGCTGCGGCCTTATTTGAGAACTCACGCCGAACATGTCTGGAAGAGAAACGACAATGCAGAAAGAATTACAACCAGGAAACATCACCCAAGGAGACCTTCTGCTGTGCTTTCTGCAACTGGACTTGTTTATCTCGGATTTGCCTTTTTAGTCCTCAGCACACTTGCAGAAAGTGCAGGATGAGTCCTTCTTGTACCTTCATTTGCGAAGAAAAGCCAAAGGGTTTGAAAGTATCAAAGACTTAATGGGAATTCTTGTCACTGAGAAATGTACTGTGGAGAAGTATTAATAATCATACAATGCTATCATGTAAGAAGAATAAAATGTTATAATCCCACCAATAATGATATGAGAGTGTGGAGGTTTGGTGTTAGGATAGGTAGTCCAGTGCTTCTGCTATTGTGATAACATATTTTATTAAAACATCATCTTCTGCCCACTGTACAGCATCCAGCTTTGTATGTTACCGGTATACGTTTCATTTTATGCCATTGTTAGCTGGGCATAAACATGGACAAAAGATGTGGGTCGATCAGCCAAATTTAATTGAACATATTTTTTACTGTGTAAGAAGAAATATAATCTCCAAATATATGGTACTTGTTCCTTAAACACTTTCAGATAAATTTAAAACATTCACAGTTATCAATGCAGAATAGCTATGGAAGTCTAACACTTTCTCACCTTAACTAACAAAAAGTCCATTTTACTGCCATGTTTCAGCCTAATTAATTCACAAGTTTTACACTGAGGGCTTCGTATGCAATATTCAGGTTGACTGGTGTACAGAAGAGATGAACACTTCTGTAGTGATTTCAGTACTCGGATTTTCTCTGTGGTCTTGGTGTTGCTTCTCTTCACCATCTTGAACTCCTCAGCACCTCTTCTGGGCTCTTCAGAGCTCTTTGTCTTTTACTGGCTAATTCCACCTTCCATTTAAGTTTTATGTAGTGGGCCAGGTTTCAGCAATGACCAAGAATGCCTTTGCTCAGTTAAACCTAGTGTACCAACTGCACCGATTCCTGGAGAAGTCAGATCTGGTCATAGTAACACATGCCTTGGTTACATCTCACATGGATTACTGGAATGCTAGCTGTACCCAGTGTAACATACACTGCTATAGTAGATTTGAAAGGTTACATATTAATAAGTGATTTTATGTATTTATTCATATATTTCAGTGTAAACACAATTAACACTGTGGTGGAGAGTTGATTTGCATGTGGGTCATGAGTGGCTGAGGGAATGAGAGGAGGGAGGAGCCCTTGTGAGGCTGGGGGTCTAGATGCAGCTTAAGTAGCAGGAGTGGATTGTGAGGTAGAGAGGGAATTTGCATGTGGGTGGTGATTGGCTGAGGGAGTGAGAGGAGGGAGGGACCCATGTGAGGCTGTGGGTGTAGATGCAGATTGAGTGGCAGGAGTGAATTGTGAGGTGGAGAGGGAATTTGCATGTGGGCAGTGATTGGCTGAGGGAGTAAGAGGACGGAGGGGCCCTTGTGAGGCTGGGGGTGTAGATGCAGATTGAGTGGCAGGAGTGGATTGTGAGGTGGAGAGGGAATTTGCATGTGGGTGGTGATTGGCTGTGGGAGTGAGAGGAGGGAAAGGATTGGTTGGGTATGTTTCCTAAGTGGCCAATCAGCACACTGGGAGTGAAAACATACTCAAGGCTTTTATATATATAGATGCTCCATGTGGGACTGCCTTTGCAAAGTGCCCAGAAACTTCAGTTGGTCCAAAGACCTGCTACCAGACAAACTGGGGCTGGCTACAGGAGTGCACAACCACTTTGTTGCAACAGCTTGACTGCCTGCTAGTCTGTTTCTGGGAGCAATTCAAAGTGTGGGTGATGACTTATAAAGCCCTGTATGGCTTGGGTCCGGGCTATTTGAAGGACCATATCTCCCTTTTTGGGCCCAATAGAGCTTTAAGATTTTCTGGAGAAGCCTTTTGGAGACAGGGCAAGAATAACCTTCCAGCTTCCTGATCCAATGCCTTTTCTTTCCTCTCAACAGTGGTTTGGACTTCAGTTCCCAGAAACATTAGCCAACATGGGCTATGGTGAGAGATTCTGGGAGTTGAAGTCTAAAACTTCTGGAAAACTAAAGGCTGAAAACGCCTGCTCTGAAAGGCACTCCAGGACTATTTAGGCCATCTAGGCCCCATCTTTGAGCCCTGAAATCCTAACGACACAAGGCTTTTGTCCTGTTTTTCCCCCTGGGCAGTCCTCATGACACCCAGGGCAAAGACAGGGTAAAGTCTGATAAACTGTTAAATTAAAATACTTGTGTCATGATGGAGTGATTGCAACTCCCATCATGGAGCCAGAACACATCTGCCAGAACTACATTTCCCAGTATTTGTAATTACCACTTCCTGGCCGTCAGACAAAGGTAAAACGATGGGGTTCTGAGAGTGGAAGGTGGGCCTCATTTGCTAAGCATGACATCACATCACCTGACTAGAGAGCCAATCAGATTTGGCTAAGGGAGTTTTGAAGAGATGCAGTCCTTTGTTTGAGGACACATGGTCATGGGGGTCTGAATGGAGCAGGCCTAATGCATTGCTCTGAGTCTTCATCATCCAGAGACTGAGTAGGCCCAGCAATGAGGCCTAACCCAATTGGACACAGACTGATTTTGATGGATCTCCTAAATGTGAGTGGAACTTTTCTTAGAGTTAGGAAACTGTGTTTAGCTAGATTGCGTGAGATTATGGTTATTTTAATCCTTGACTGAATGTAACCTTATACTTTACTACATCCTGTGTAACTCTAAGTTGGACCTGGAGAGTAATGCCTTTTCTCCATGATATGATTTCTGTTTAACTGCTTACTTAGGCCATGTCTACATGATGAAAAAAATCCGTTCAGCATTCAAAAGATCGATAATGCACACATACAGCCATTTGGATACATTTGTGTCTTTCAGAAGGGGGAGCAGCAAGTCCCCCGTAAAGTCCATGGATTCAGCATTAGGGAGGAATAGCTTGATCTCTGCCAAAAATCTTTACAAGTGTTCAAATTTATGATTGTTTGTATACCCCCATTTGCACACATATGAACAGGCAGTGTAATCTGATTGGCTGGCTGAGCTAAGGGGGCAGGGCTAGCAAAGAGGGAATTTGGGAGCAGCCGCCATGTTGGATTCCTGGCTAAGCGAGAGTCCGGCAAGTCCATGAAATAGAGATTTTTTTACATTTATTCATTTTTATTTCATGTTGTAAATACAGAAAAAATGACTGTCCGCATTACAGGCACCTTTTTAAATTTAAAAAAAGTAGTGAGAGATTTAAAACTGCCACTTGGATTGCTCGCTCCAGCCAGCAGGGCAAGGGGGGAGGGTAAAAAAAATGTATAGGCAGGTCGTACGCAATGGCTGCCTTTTGGATTTTTTACCTACAAAACAGATTTTTTTTCATCATATAGATGAGGCCTTACTTGAACAATGAAATAAAAACCTTTTCATTATATATATATATATATATATATAGCCTATAACACACGTCTATAGCTCAGGACTTCACTACAAAGTTTATTTCTCTCTCTCTGGGGAACAGAAGGGAGGGATTAGTTGGTAAAGCTCATTTAAGGCTGGAAAGTTTACACGGAATGTGATTGTCCCTCTGGAATCACATTTTAAATATCATTCTAAGATCAGGGGGTGGCGGTGGCAGCATTTTGGCCTCTAGAGGGCACCCTTGAATGAGACACTAAGGGTTCCCTTAGAGGAGAAGCTAGTTTGGGGGATCCAGGATGAGAGCCCCTGGTTAGCTGATTTCGCAGGGTAAAAAGTGGATATCCTGGCTTCTAAGGTGTGTATGTGGTGTGTGCAGGCACACAGAGGCCAGGATAATCTCCACAACTTGGAAAAAAGTTTCTCTTCAGAAGAAATAGATTGGGCCTTGCAGAACTGCAGGAGGTCCTACCAACACACTGGCCCATCATTGCCGCTGCCATCTGCATCACACCCTCTGGATCCAGGAAGCAGGCCTGCAGCACATGAGCAGGCTGGTCACATGTAGGGGGACTTGCTCATGTGCTGCAGGCCGGCTTCCTGGCTTCAGAAAGTGGGATGCAGGTGGTGGAGGCTGCAGGTACAGGATGGCTTGGCAGTCTGGACTCTATCCCATTCATGCCAGTAATGAGGGAGGAATGGGCAAGATCTGTGATCAGAATACACCATTGTGGAGCTGGCATATTCTGACTCATGTAGAGGAGGCTTAAGTGCAGTGATTATGGCATACTAGGCATAGTTGGTCCCATCCATAGAGTCAATGGGGGAGATTTCTGAGATTTCAGCAATTTTTTTTTTAACACCACTGTCTTGGAAATGATAGGGCTTCTAACACTTTCATCTCCTGATTGTAGTTTTGTAACATGTGTAGCCTTCTCTGTCAGAGAGTTCTGGTTCCACAGCAAACTACAAATCCTAGCATTCCATAGGATGGAGCCATGATAGTTAAAGCAATGTCAAACTGCATTTTTTCTTCAGTGTGGCAGCAGCCTTAGTCTACAAAAGCATCTTTCTCTCAGTCTCAAAGGACAAGATCCCTTTGCATGCTAATGCACACTAACACTGCTATGTCTTTGAGTTCTTCCAATTATGGTGGCATCCTATTTTCTGGCCAATACGCAAGCTGCCAGAGTTTGTCAGAATTTTTTTTTCCTTGAAATTTTCTTTTTGAGCTCTACCCCCCCACCCAAAATGTTTGAGGAGAATTTGTATATAATCTATATTTTACTGAGTTCATGGATAAGAGACTGAAAGACGTCTAGGCAGATGTACCCAGTTCTTTGGAATCACTTAAAGGATATATGATTAAGCAATTGTTTTCACTTCCTCAATATAATGAGAACAAAATAGCCCAATAACATAGGACTAATTGTCTTTATTCCTTCTCTCAAAATTCATTGGCTGCATTGTCCAAGCAGCTGCTGCCAAATTGACCACAACATATTCTCTTTGGCAAAATTAGGTGCCAACTCTCTCTCTTGTTCTCTCTCTCTCTCTCTCTCTCTCTCTCTCTCTATATATATATATATATATATATATTCTCCCCCACTCACCACTAAAAGGCAAAGAATTGCTTGCAATATGATATACCTCCCCACCTCCACCCCAAAATTTACTCTCAGCAGGGCTTGTTATCTTTTTCAGCTCTGGTCTGATAAGGCCAGATATTCCCAACAGGCTTTTTATTTTATTTTTATTTTTTGTTAGGCATACAGAAATGTACTTTGCATGGTTCACATGTCAGATGCAGCAATTTACAGCACGGAAAGGAAGAGAGAAGATATTTCCCCTGGAGGTGTTTGTAGCGTTTGATGAAACTGGTACAATATGGTTCAGAGATGAAAGACCAGACAGTTTCCTATATTTTGAAGGATAGCTCTTGCTTCAGGAATTAATCACAGCAGGGAGGAAGGTCCTCTATAGGTAAGCTCTCAGAATCCTGCACTAAGAATCATTTCCAAATGGCTTTTAAACCACAGCCACAGGCTGGGAACCAGATTCACTAAGTGCCCAGTACCCACATATTGGTTCCTGTAAGGATGGAAGGGGGTATGAGAGCCATGGACATGCCTCTCATTGCCCATATTAATGTTTCAAATCCACAGTGAGTAGGCACTGGCAGAGAACAGGCTCATCTTACATGAACCAGGATATGCCGGCTCCCCACCAGCATAGCCTGGCTGTGGATCAGGCCGGTTGCTCCCCTGTTCTCTCCACAGAATGGGAGAAAGTCCAGACAGGCATGCCAGCCTGTTGCTGCAGCCACCACCACTGCACTCCCCCTCATTGCTCTGGAATGCAGGAAGCCAATCCACAACATGTGAGCAAAACCCCCTGCATGCAATCAGCTTTGGTCACATGCTGTGGGACTCCTTCCTGCTTCAGAGAGAGCGAGGCTGACCTGTAGCTGTAGAGAGAGGCCAGCCTGCCGGTATAGGCTCCAGCAGTCTTGTGGGGCCTGATCCTTTTCTTCCCAGTGGAAATGGATTAAAACAGGTATTTTAATACAGTGGTTTATCAGGCCCTACCCCATCTTCCTCACTTCTTAGTCCTGTCTCTGCTCCAGGGATTGTGTGGACTGCCCAAGGGCAGAACAGGGCAAATGCCCTGCATCATCAGGACTGCAGTGCTCTAAGATGGGGGAAAGACTTAGTATATTGCCCATGTATAAAAAACTTGAGGGAAAGGAAGTTTCTTGGGTTTCCATTTCCCCACAAAAATATCAATTTCTTTTCTTTGGACAGTCAACAGAACAAAGGGCTTGTTTCAGAGGTCTGCACATTTTGAAGTTGTTGTTATGTGACTTCAAGTTAACCACAGCTTAAGATGTCCATAAGAAAAGATTTATTATAAGGTGGTTTGCCACTGCCTTCATCTTAGAGTGAGAGAGCATGACTCGCCCAAGGTCCTCCAGTGGGTTTCTGTGGCTGAACACGGATTAGAACCCTGGTCTCCCAGGTTCGTAGTCTAACACTCAAACCACCATGCCACATCTACATCTTCAAGAATTTGGGAAAATATGTAAGGCATACAAAACCATGTACAGCTGTGAAAAAAATGCATGATGCTACATAAATCCAACTTTTGTCAATGGGAAAATGTTGCTTGTTAATACAAATATGTTCATTTTGAGAAAACTATATATGCACAGAAAGGTGCACATGAATTTCTGCACAGAAAAAAACCAAACTCATAGAAGTCCTGCCACCTGATATGGAACTGAAATGGGACAAGAAAGCAAGAGCTCCCTCTGGAACTCCAATTGGAGTCTCTCTCTCTCTCTCTCTCTCTCTCTCTCTCTATATATATATGGATTCAGGAAGGACTCATCCCATGCTTTCTGCAAGTGCGCTGATGATGAAAAAGGCCAATCTGAGATAAACAAGTCCTGTTGCAGAAAGCACAGCAGAAGGTCTCCTTGGGTGATGCTTCTGGGTTGTGATTCTTTCTGCGTTGTCATTGCTCTTCAAGACTTGTTCAGCGTGAGTTCTCAAATAAGGCTGCAGCATTGTGGATAGTGCGTCTCCATGCCTCCCGATGTGAGGCCAGGGCAGACAATTGTTGGTGATCAGTTTGGCCGAACCTGAGATGTTGTTTCAGGGAGTCCTTGTATCATTTTTTTGGCGCGCCCCTCTTACACTGACCCATGGCGAGTTCACCGTAGAGTACTATTTTTGGGATATAATAGTATCTGTCTGAATTGGAGGTGAAAGTTCTATTAGATGTTAAAGAGAAGGAGGAACTAAAGTGATAATCACCATTTTCAAAAGCAACCACATAATCTTTAGTTTTAGCCAGAAGCTTCAAAAGTTAGCCTTTGGTTGAAAGCAACCAGAATCCCCCAGCTAGCATAGTCAGTGGTCATGTTCCTTAGGGGATGCTGTGAGTTGTAAACTCAAAGCTCTGGTTTTATCCCAAGACCATCTGCAAGTGAGCCCCTCTCTCCTCCATCCTTCTCACTGCTAACTTCATCCTGCATACATTTCCAGCAGTTCTGAACTTTCCTCCTGTTAGAAAGAAACTCATTTACAGCACTGTTTGCCATACTGCTGAGTATCTCCTTCATTACTTGTCCCTCTATCAGCCAAAAGGCTCTGCTGATGCTCATGGCACCAAAACAAATGATAGGGATGCTGCTGCAAGTGTTCTGAGAATTGGGCTTTAGGGAAATAAAAGGTAGAAAGCCCACCAGCTTACTTACAGTTTTTTATACACACACACACACACCCATCTGTCTCCTCCCTTCTGGCTCCACCAGGATGCAATGTAAAACAAAGGGGAAACTACCAGTCAAGGCAGGGAGCACGGGATAAGAGTTACTATTTCAGAGATTTTATGTGAAGTTTACTAGGCTAGCTTTGACTGTCTGGGCACTAAGCTGCTAAAACTTAAAACTTTTATGCAAATTGCCTGTTGAGGTAGGCATGACAGATGGTGTTTCCACCTGCTTCCTCTTCCCCAAGTAATGTTAACATTACAGAGCTCTATAAAACTGCTTTAACTACCAGATCACTGGGATTGGTTATTCAACATTCACAGGACAAACAAGAGTGATGGTAAAGACTAGGGGTGCAGGCATGCCAGTACTCATTTGAAATGTTGCCATTATAGAAAAATAACCCATTCGTCATTTTAAAAAGACATTGAGATAATCACTGAAGATGTAAAAGGTATCTCTGTTGCAAGTCTTTAACGGACTGATCCATTCTAAAGAGGTTTATCTGAACATGATAACTCCTACTACTTAATCCAAAAGAGAATGATTTTATTACAAGTCTGTTTAGGACTGATGGATATCAGTGATAAGTTAAAGTAGACCACCTCACATAATTTATAAAAAGAAGGGCTTGTTTAAGTGCTTGTTACACAGCACATTTTTTATCCTTTTTAAAAATTAAAGTTATGCCTACAATATAAAAGCAATTTCATAATACAAACTGGGATAGTTCACTGTTCCAAAATCATGGGATGGTTTTTCTGTCTTTCTCTAAGAGAGGGAGGGCTAAAGTTCATTTTTTTGCACACTGAAAGGAAGGAAAACAAACATTATTCTACAGAAGTCATATGGAGTCCCACCAAGCAGTTCTTACACACAAATCCAGGATGTGCAGTAGATTATTGGACACAGAGCTACCCCTCCCCATGTGCAATCCGAGTGCAATCAGAGCTCAGAAAAGTTACTTTGAGGACTACAATTCTCAGAATCCCTCAGATAGCATTATTTGTAAATCCCTCCCTAAAAAAGGGGGGGAATAATATTTCCAAGATCTGTGTACAATATGACATGTGATATTACATAAATAGGTACATTCAACATTGAGCAATTTTTCACTATAAGGAAGAAATACCGGCAAAAGTTGAGAGGCAATATGGCACAGTGGTATGACTGTTCTAATAGGACTCCAGGAGAATAGGTTCAAATTCCTACTCAGCTATGGAAACCCACTGCATGATCTTGGACACGTCACAGTCTCTTAACTTCAGAGGATGGCAATGGCAAGCCTCATCTGAATGAATCTTCCCAAGAAAACCCCAGGATAGGTTCATCTTAGGATTTCCATAAGTTGGAAATGACTTGAAGACATACAACAACACTGGCAAATGTGGTGTACATGCGCATATAACTGCAGGATTTCCACATGGCATGGAATGGAAAAGAAATTTGCATTGACTATGCTTTTTTTTTTTTTTTAAAGAATTTAATTTCCAGTCTGCAAGACTAGTAACCAATGGGCATACATCCTTTTCGGTTTTCCTGAAAAATGTGGGCAGCACAAAATGACAAGTAAATGTACACAATTTGAAAATACATGTATTTGCAGAATCACGCTTTAAACAGTAGGATAAATGTGTACAAAATCTATACATGTAAATAGTATATCTAAATGTGTGCATGAGAGAAAGACAATGGTGTACATCTCAAACTTTAATACAGAAATTGGATAGCATGCAAATGCTGGTGGCATTCTGAGAAACACAATGAAAATCGAAGGTTGTTTTATTCCTGTATATTACAAAATATACACATCAGGATGGACAGAATGTATGGTGTGAAAAGCCAAAATCTGATTTGGACCAAAATGTTGCTTGTTTTGCATGCTTTTGAACTCTGCTTTCCTCTACTTAATCTCACATCCCCAATATTCTGGGGAGGAATTCATGAGTTTTGTGGCTTAGAATGCATGTCTTGTGGTAGCAGAATGTTGATCCCCCCTAGCATAGCACAGCATCACAGGGGGGAGGTGTGTTTGATAGCCTCATAGGAAGAGATACCATATTAACAAGTGTCATGGCACTCAGCACCACAACAAGGAGTGTTGGAAGACAAAGTTAAGATTACTTAAGGTCTTGCTGCTCCCTGCCTCTTCCTCTTGCTGAATTCTTTCAGAGGGAGCAGACGTGAGAGACTGACAACTCAGCAGCATGTTCAGAGCATTTGTGTGGTGTGGCATGTTTGGTTGTTAGGTAGCACTGGCATGACCTCACAGTCTAGCTCAGCCACAGGATTTGAACTGTTCATTATTGTTATTGCTTTCTCCACCTATTAACTGTATTTTATTTACCTGTTTTTATTTGAGTACTATTGGATGCCCTAGCAGGCTGGGGATTGGGGGTGTGACATGCAGCGCTAGCCAACATCCTGTGGGTGGCAGGGGTGGCTTAGGGGGGTGTTTATGGATCCTCTGGTGAGATATTCAGGACTGTTGCCTGGTACAGGTGCTGAAGGAATATGTTCATGTCAGGGAATGATAGGACAAGCAATCCCCAGCAGAAGCCCAAAAATTATCTCAGCAGACTCAAATAGCAACCCTTTCCAAGAGTACTCACACACAGAGTGTTTGACATCCAAATAAGCAGAAGGCACTTTTATCTTCAAACTCAAACATTTGCAATATGTACAAATATTTACAATCCAAGGAGAAACTGCTTCACCAGGCCTCAGCATTCATAGGAAGAAGAGAAGTGAGCTCTGCTCTGAGACCTCCCATATACACAGTTACAGGGCATTGGCTTACTCAATCGCATGATCTTACACACCAATTAGAACTCTCCTTCTGTAGCTAAGGAAGACTAGGCAGTTCATGGAGTCAGCCATTATGACTCAGCATGACTCTGCATGACTCTTGTTTGGCCATTTTAAAATGGAGTTCAGTCTCTCACTCCTGACAATCCCCTCCAAAATGGTCAAACTACTGCACAGGACACATGTTATCACCACAACACAACATCATTAACATAAACTGTTGGACATCAATCATCTGTTGGTTGACCTTCCCTTTTGACACCTTTCACTTTACACACTAGCGACAAGGTCCAGCCTCTTTGCCATCTCCTCATGGCTTCTTGCTGGAAGGGCTTTTGTGAGCAGGTCTGCTACATTGTCCTCTAACAGACAATACTTCAGACACAAGACACCTTCTTGTATTAACTTCCTCACTTTTTGGTAGCGTACTGCAATGTATTTTGTCCTACATTTTAGGTTTTCTGCTTCTGCCATAGCTATGCAGGCTTGTGAGTCCTCATGCACCTCAACAGGCATTTGGCATGGCTCCCCAAGGTCTGCAAGTATCTTCCTTCCCCACTGTACCTCACTTGCCATCTCAGACAAGGCTGCGAATTCAGCTTCAGTGGTACTAATGGCTACACAGTTCTTCTTTCTTGATCTCCACACTATGGGGCTCTCTGCATACCTGACCGCCATCCCGGTCACTGACTCCCTGTCTAAAGTCTCAGCAGCAAAAGAGCTGTCCACATAGCACTCCAGGGTCACCTGACTTCCTGTCAGCTTCAAACACATGTCCCTGGTCCCCTTGAGAAATCTAACTACCCTCTTCAGGGCTTCCTAATCCACCCTCCTTGGCTTGAAGACTCTTTTGCTGAGCACCCCAACAGCAAAACTGATGTCAGCCTTGTGTTGTTTGCTATAAACAACAGACTGCCTACCACTGAGTGGTACAGATCTGGCCTCTCAAACTCCTGTTCTGCCTCTAAGTTCACAAAATCAGTGGTCATTGGTGCCCTAACCACTTTAGCCTCACTAAGGCCACACTTGGCCACAAAACTGTCAATCTGCTTTTTCTGGCTTAAGAAAAGTTCTCCAAGACCAGTTCTTTCTACTTCTACTCCTAGATATCATCTCAGGCTGCCTAAGTCCTTTAACTTGAACTGGCTTTCTAACTCCACCTGCACTTTCTTGATATCACTGGCCCTCTTTGCTGCCACACAAAGGCTGTCCACATAGATAACTAGCATGATAGCACTATCACCTGCCCCCTTGGTGTACACACAGGCATCTGCAACACTCCTTGTGTAACCTAGTGACACCAAAACGTGGTGTATGCACTTGCTCCAGCAATGTGCGCTTAGTTTCAAGCCGTAGAGTGCTTTGCGCAACAAGTACACCTTGCTCTCACCTGCACTGTCATATCCTGGAGCCTGTTCCAAGAACACTGTCTCTTCAAGATCAGCATTCAGGTATGCTGTTTCAAAGTCAAAGTGTTGCACAACCATCTGCCTCTTGGCTGATACAGCTAACACTAACTAAGACTTTCTGACTTTACTGTGGGCAAAAAGGTTTTGTCAGACTGGTGTAGCGCTCCTGCAAAAAGCCTTTCCCAACTAAGCATGCCTTACACTTTTGTGTCCCATCAGGCATGTCCTTAATCTTGTATACCCACCTGCAACCAACAACCTTTTGGTCTTTGGGCCACTCAACTACCTGGAACACTTTCCTCTCAACTAGTGACTTGAACTCAGAGTCCATGGCTGTGTTCCACTTCTCCTTCTCTTTCTGGAGAAGTTTTAGGAGTTCCTGAAAACTTGCAAGCTCCTCTTCCATGACATTGCATAGCCTGGCTTCCTGAACAACAAATCTGTCTGGAGCCTTTCTGATCCTCGTTGACCTTCTGGCAATGAGCACCCTAGTTCTGCCTGACTCATCATCACTTGCACTGCTGCTGCTATCTCTCCCTGTGTCAGGCTCACTGCTTGTTTGTGGTGATGTGTGTGTTGGAGTGGCATGTGAAGTGTCAGGCTTTTCTTCCTGTACCTCTCCTTCATCATCAGGCATTACCACCCCTCCATTTGTGGGACTTTTGGGAGTTGTTGACACAGATGCTTGCCCCTTATCCATGTCAGGTAGTTGGGAGGGGAAGGAGGAGCTTGGTGAACACCTTATTTCAACCTAACACTATATGTGTGGTCTTGTTATTTCCTGGGTTGGTCATCAAATGGAAACAGGATTGGTTACAGTGCTAAAGAAGTTATCTATCTGGATTGATCACAAGTAATGTTGGGAAATACATGAATCTAGAAATCTATCTAGAAAGATCAATAATCTCATTCAAAGACTTGGGGCTACTTTCAAAATTCCTCTGACATTTATGCCTCAGCTCAAATTTATGTCAACATTTTGTTTTTAGAGAATCTTTGCACCAACTTAAGGTTTGAAGAAATGTTATCAGCCCCCCTCCCAAAAGGCATTACTGAAACTCTTTTTGCTTCCCATCATATTATTTACAGTGCAGCCCTCACCCTTCTCTATTGGGGTGGGGTGGGGGTTAGAGAGGAGAAGAGTCATGGGAAAGTTCTTCCTGTGTAGATTTAATATTGGAAACCTGTTGGTGGCAGACTGAAAATAGATGATCTCTCTCTCTCTCTCTCTCTCTCTCTCTCTCTCTCTTTCTCTCTCTCTCTGGCTTTTCTTCACAAATGAAGATTCACAAAGGACTCATCCAGCACTTTCTGCAAGCGCACTGATGACTAAAATGGCCAATCTGAGATAAACAAGTCCTGTTGCAGAAAGCACAGCAGAAGGTCTCCTTGGGTGATGTTTCCTGGTTGTGATTCTTTCTGCATTGTCATTTCTCTTCAAGACTTATTTGGCGTGAGTTCTCAAATAAGGCTGCAGCATTGTGGATAGTGCATCTCCATGCCTCCCGATGTGAGGCCAGGGTGGACCATTGTTGCTGATCAATTTGGCCTTGTATCAGGGAGTCCTTGTATCACTTTTTTGGAGCACCCCTCTTATGCTGACCCATGGCAAGTTCACCGTAGAGTCCTATTTTTGGGAGGTGATGGTCCTCTATCATAGAAATATGCCCTGCCCAGTGCAGCTGTGTTCTCAATATCATGGCCTCAATGCTGGTGATCCCTGCTTGCTCAAGGACAGCAACATTCATCACATAGTCAGTCCAGTGTATATTTAGTATTGTGCGTATACAGCACTGATGAAAGCGTTTGAGGAGTCGTAAGTGTTGGCGAAAGATGACCCATGTTTCAGACCCGTAAAGGAGAATAGACGGTACAATGGCTCTATACACACTGATTTTTGTGCTTCGCCTCTGGTATTTATTACTCCAGACCCTTTTGTAAAGTCTTCCAAATGTGCTATATGCCTTTGCTAATCTGTGATCAATCTCTTTGTCAATCTTGGCATCTGAGGAGATGATGCTTCCCACGCAGGTGAACTGCTGAATGGACTTGAGCACAGATTTGCCAATGGCAATGTGGGGGTGATGGTGTTTGTCCTGTGGTACAGGCTGGTAAAGAACTTCCATTTTCTTCAGGTTGACTTCCAGCCCAAACAGCTCGGCAGGTGTTGCGAAGCAGGATGTTAGGCGTTGCAGAGCTGCTTCTGTGTGGGCAACAAAGGCAGCAGCATCAGTGAAGAGCAGCTCAGAAACTAGGTAATTTAGAGTCTTAGTGCGAGCCCTCAGACGGCTTCAGTTAAACCATCAATACGGTAACGTATATAGATGCCGTCTTATTCTTCGAGCTCTGCCATAGCCCTTTGGAGCATCATGCTGAAGAAGATCGTAAATAAAGTTGGTGCAAGAACACAACCTTGCTTCACTCCATTAGTTATTAGAAAGGGCTCTGAAAGAGCATCACCATATCTGACTTGACCACGCTGCCCCTCGTGTAACAAGATAATCATTTTAAGGAATTTGGGGGGACATCCTAGTCTTTCCAGGATCTGCCACAGTCCATTTCTACTCACAGTGTCGAAGGCTTTGGTGAGGTCAACAAATGTTACATAGAGACCCTTGTTCTGCTCTCTACATTTCTCTTGCAGTTGTCTAAGGGCAAATACCATATCTGTCGTATTCCTATTGGCTCTGAAGCCACATTGGCTTTCAGGAAGAAGTTCTTCTGCAATAAATAGCAGGAACTAATCTGTTCAGGAGTATCCTTGCAAGGATTTTGCCAGCAATAGAGAGCAGTGTTGTGCCTTGATAGTTTGAGCAATCGGATTTTGCTCTTTTTTTCTTGTACAGGGTAATGATGACTGCATCTCAGAGATCTGACGGCAGGTCCCTTTTTCCCAGCAATTCACAAGGAGTTCATGGAATTTATCGTAGAATGCATGACCTCCGTGTTTCCAAACTTCAGGTGGGATTCCATTAATCCCAGCTGCCTTGCTGTTTTTCATCTGCTGTATGGCCTTAAGGGTCTCTTCCAAAGTGGGAGGTATGTCCAATTCATTTTTCATCAGTTTTTGTATCATATGTTGGATAGCTGAGCCTTGTACTACTTGGCTGGCACTAAAGAGATTTTGAACATGTTCAGCCCATCGATTCAGGATGGAGGCTTTATCAGTAATTAATGTTTGACCATCTGTACTGTATAAGGAGTTTTGGACCTAATAAGTAGGTCCAAACACTGCTTTAAGAGCTTCATATAATCCTCTAAGATCACCTAGATCTGCACAGCATTGTGTCTTTTCTGTTATATTGATCCACCACTTGTTCTGCATATCTTGGAGTTTTTGTTGAAGTTTACTACATGTGAGAGAGAAAGCTGCTTTTCTTACATGGCAGGATGGCTGTGCGAGGTATGCCTGGTGAGCAGTTCTCTTCTTTGCCAACAGCTCCTGGATTTCTTGGTTGTTTTCATCAAACCAGTCTTGATTTTTCTTGTGGGAGATAATACACACTACACAAATAATCCAGTTTTACAAGGTCTTTAACCTTTATCAAAGAGCACTGGTGCCTCACCAAACTATGAATCCCAGGATTCCATAGGAAGCAGTCAGAGCAAAGAATCCCATTACAAACTGGATTATTTGTGTAATGTGAATGCCCCAGTGTTCAAGCGTTCGGTTGGTAATGTTGCCCATAGCATTGTATCTGCTGTGCGTAAAGTCCTATATTTCCCACAAAAGAGTTCAGCATTGGGACTTACTTTTGTGAAAGGCAAGTGGTTCTTTGGGGTATGAAAACAATGAGCCTGCCAGTCAATGGAAGGTTTCGCATATTCATTAATTGAAGGGGAAAGATTTCTAGATGTTGCAAAAACCATTTCTAAAGCAAATGAGTTCTCCAGAGCAAACTCACATCACGGCTCTGCTTATATGAGCCCTTGAAAGCAACAGCTGAAACATCCCAGGCCACTTGTACAGCATCTTGCCAGTCCTCTTGGTCTGCACTGAACTCACTCAGGGAAAAAGTTGCAAGGCTTTCTATAGGATAAACCCCTGGTCTATATGTATCTCTTCTCTTTTGAGCTTTCACTCCTGGGTTGTGTTGGGCACATGCTTCCAATCAGTCACACCTGTTTTTGCTTGATAAATTTTAATGAACTAATTAATGGTAGTTGTTCTAATCACCACATCTCTATGTTTACATTTAACTGGACAAAGATATATCACAGGAAATAATTGGCACCAATACCTCCCTTCCTTCCAAAGCCATAGCAGCCATACACTGCAGAAAAACATACAGTCTCTCTTTGGCTTTTCTTATCAAATGAAGATTCAGGGAGGACTCATCCCATGCTTTCTGCAAGCTCGCTAATGACTAAAAAGTCCAATCTGAGATAAACAAGTCCAATTGCAGAAAGCACAGCAGACGGTCTCCTTGGATAATGTTTTTGGGTTGTGATTCTTTCTGCGTTGTTATTTCTCTTCAAGACTTGCTCGGCGTGAGTTCTCAAATACGGCTGCAGCATTGTGGATAGTGTGTCTCCATGCCTACCGATGTGAGGCCAGGGCGGACCACTGTTGGTGATCAATTTGGCCGAGCCTGAGATGTTGTTTCAGGGAGTCTTTGTTTCGATTTTTTGGAGTGCCCCTCTTATGCTGACCTGTGGTGAGTTCACCGTAGAGTAGGATTCTTACTGTAAGTAACAGCTAAAATGATTAGCCAAAATCAGGACTGCATAGGCTTCTGGAAGGAAAGAGCCAAAGTGATCAGCATGATGGAACAATTGATAGATGTCATCCCTAGAGGACAGAATCAAAATTCAGAATGACCTGGATAGACTGGAGAGCTGGGCCAAAGCTAACAAAATGAAATTCAATACGGAGAAATGTAAAGTACTGCATTTAGGGCGGAAAAATGAAATGCATAAATATAGGATGGGAGAGACCTGGCTGAATGAGACTACGTGCGAAAGGGATCTAGGAGTCCTAGTAGACCACAAGTTGAACATGAGCCAACAGTGTGATGCGGCAGCTAAAAAGGCCAATGCGATTTTGGGCTGTATCAATAGAAGTATAGTGTCTAGATCAAGGGAAGTAATAGTGCCACTCTATTCTGCCTTGGTCAGACCTCACTTAGAATACTGTGTCCAGTTCTGGGCACCACAATTCAGAAAGGATATTGACAAATTGGAGCATGTCCAGAGAAGGGCAACTAAAATGGTGAAAGGTCTGGAAACGATGCCTTATGAGGAGAGACTTAGGGAGCTGGGTATGTTTAGCCTGGAAAAAAGACGGTTAAGAGGCGATATGATAGCCCTGTTTAAGTATTTGAAGGGATGTCACGCTGAGGATGGAGCAAGCTTGTTTTCTGCTGCTCCAGAGACTGGAACACGGAGCAATGGGTGCAAGCTCCAGGAACAGAGATTCCACCTCAACATGAGGAGGAACTTTTTGACAGTAAGAGCTGTTCGGCAGTGGAACACACTCCCTTGGAGCGTGGTGGGGTCTCCTTCCTTGGAGGTCTTTAAACAGAGGCTGGATGGCCATCTGTCGGGATGCTTTGATCGTGATTTCCTGCATGGCAGGGGGGTTGGACTGGATGGCCCTCGTGGTCTCTTCCAACTCTGCAATTCTATGATTCTATGATACTCTTCCTCATACAATGTTCCAGCATATTTTCCTACAGCCTCCCTGTACAGCATTTTCAAACTGGTATACTTAATCTCTTCATTGTTTCAGTTGGTGGGATTCAAAACAACAAAGCTTAGCTAGGCCTGTTTTTGGATGAACTTACCTTCTTCTCACTTGATTTTTTTTAATGATCCGGCAGCATTTTCAAGTAGCGTATCATTCCCCACCCATCATTCCACAACTCAACCTTGTGTTCCATTTGAGAAGGAACCACTCTTCCCCACCACCACCACCAGAAGTTCACAAGGTAGGTTGGATTCAATGACAAAACTTAAATGACATTTTAATATGTTGGTGTGTGGTTTCTTATGTCAGAAGCTAATGAATTCTCTTTTCCCAACATATGATCACTCATGGTTGCATCTTTCTCATGAGACTCATTAAACAAATAAGATGAGGAAACATCCTTTGGATGTTTTTAAAAGATTCATCACTCCATCTTAACTTTCTGTTTATTGGTTCTGTTTAGGGTTGGGAACATCTGACAGTTTTGCTTCCCCACAAATCTAGGTGTTTTATTTTGAAACTACTACTACTTATGATTTTATTAATAAATTTGTGGATATTGTTTTGAAAATTTTCAAAATTAAATGAAACAACCCATCCCTTCATTTGCCAAAAGCAATAGGCACCTTCCTGTCAGACAGTAGTTAAAGATGAGATATCTCTTAGAAAAAAGAGCACATAATTCAGCACATAAAATGGCAGAATGCACAGGGATTCACAATCAGATGTACACATTCAAAGTTCTAGGCCTCGATATGTCAGTTTTCCCCATAAAGAGTTAAAACAAAACAAACCCACTCAAATTATTTCCATACCGAATGTGAAAAAAAATGATGTATGCTAAATTCTGATCAAAACCAAATCGAAATTAAATTCTTACCTATCTCTACTTCTGCTCACACAACAGGTTGAAAGACAGAAATTCTGAATTGCAGTGAGTAACTGACATTGAGTAAAATGAGGGTGGACAAAATAATTAAATGAAAAGTAGGTGAAATGTGATACTCTTAAACAGAACCTATCCAGTTGACATTGACCCAGTTCAAGCATCCTCCTAAAGACCTAGGGATTGTCGAGATGGTTATTTACCCTTTCTTGTCCCAGTCTTGCAGCCCTGCAGTCTAGATGATGCAGGGCTCTTGTCCCACTTCACCCTAGGCAGTCCTCATGACACCTGGGGCAAAGATGGGGGGATGGTGGGGTAAATCCCTTTAAATTGTTTCAGCAAAATACCTGGGAAAAACCACCTCATTGAGGAAAAAAATGATTGGGTCATACAGGTCTGCAGGAGGCCATGCCGCCATACCAGCTCATCTCTGCATGTGACACCGCTGCCATCCACACTGCACTTTCTGAAGCCAGGAACCAGGCCTGCAGCATGTGACCAAGGCTGGTAACATGCTGGGGGCCTTGACCACATGCTGTGGGCACCCCTCCTGGCTTAGGAGATCAGTGGTGGCTGCAGAGACAGGCTGGTGTGTCCTTGGGGACTCCATCCCATTTTGTGCAGGTAACAAGGGAGCAATGGGGCTGATCCGGGGCCAGAATTACACCGGCAGGAAGCCGGCATGTTCAGCCGATGTAGATGAGGCCATAGAGGCCTATATGGGTGATACATATCAGCCCTATCCCTGTGGACCTAAAAGTATATGAGACATTTGCATGCTGGGTACAAAGAACTAAAGAAGGCTCTGTAACAGCATTTGACTGAACATAGTTACAGAGATCCTATTATTGGGAAACCAGTTTTATTGGTACTCCCAATCATAGGAGCTCTGTAACTATATGGAGCCAAACACTGTTACAAAGAACTCTGAAGAACTTGGTGCTCAATAGCACAGGGCTCTTACACTGTTGGGCATGTGTTGATCTGGTGGAGTGATCTGTTATAGGGATGTACACATCCCTACCTCCTATTTAACCTCCCATGTGTTTAGACAGACACTTGAACAGGATGATAATAGGCTTCATATACTACACTGGGGGATGTATAAATGCACAGGTGGAGTAAGTGCAGACTGGTGGAATCAATGGTCATTTGACCCCTGCTCTGGAAAGGGAGAACAGAGGGGTGTTTGGTCATGCCTGCATCCTTCCCCTCAGGGTGACAGGTCTGACCATAATTGTTCACCAGTCAATTACAATTTTGACAGTAATTGAAGAAAAAAAATAGTCATCTGAAATTCTTAGATGCCCTATGGAACCATAAGAGATGCCATAAATCATAGTAGATGGGCTGGGGGAGTCTTTTTGGCATGCATTTCTCACAAAGCTCTTGTTTAAAAAGATATGGTACCATTTAAGTGCAAAACAGCGTAACATCCAGTCTTTGCTCAGGTATAGATGATAGTGGTATAAAATATGGCAATAATAATAATAAAAAAAGCAAGGAGATTGATGGGCATTGCTGTGCAGTAAAGACAGACTATTTTACAGGAGGAAAAAAGCAGCTCCTCAGCAACTTTGAAAACAGAATTGATTGCTATGCATCCTGGCATTTTGTTTCATTACATTTTGCAACATGCCTTTTGCAATTCTGATAGAAGCAGATGAATCGATGTTCGGTGGAGCTCTGGCAGGATAAGAACTGTGCCATGTACTGTATTTGCAGCTGCAAATTGAAGCCATAAAAATGAAATAAAAATGCAATGCAGGCATGCATATATGACTAAATGCACAAAGGCATGGGTTTTAGGAAACTTCTGTCAGAGATTTACATCCTGATCTTACCCATTTCACTCAGAAATAAATCCCAGGAATTTCTCAGCTGCAAGTAACTTACGTTATAACTGTAATCCAAATACCCTGCATGCACATATCAGGAAGAAAAAGACAATATTCAGAGGCTTTTTGGAAGCTTTTACCAAAGCAGTTCCAAATACCAAAGAGGCAAGTCAGTGTTTCCTTTCAAAAGCAGCCTCTTTGGCTGTTAGAAATCTGTAGAATTAACATCAAAAACAGTCTGCACTACACATGCATATTGTTTATAAGGATTCTAACCAATATTTTTAGGATCAGGTTTCAAGAAAGAAAGCAATTTCAAACATTTTATCTATGGGATGAAATCCAAACGAAGTTTCTCTTATGTAAGAAAAACAGTATTATAACCAAAACATTCAATTCATCTTCAAATCAATCATTTACCAATCCATTTACTATTAGAATGTAATGCCCCCTGTTCCTCAACCTGTTCTGAATTCTATACTTTGGAGATTTTCAGATGCCTCTTTCAGCCTCTTGCCGCGCAAGCAGCCTTCGGAGCAGTAACGAGGCTGCTGCGCGGCAAGGGGTCCATTTTGGACGATGCCGTTTTTCTCTCGGCGTCGTCCATGACTGTTGCGGCTAGCATAGGAGGCAGCCGCGCTGTTTTTTACTCACAGACAACTTCCGTGAGTAAAAAACAGCTCGGCCGCCTCCAATGCTAGCCGCAACAGTCACGGACGACACCAAGAGAGAAACGGCATCGTCCAAAATGGACCCCTTGCCGCGCAGCAGCCTCGTTACTGCTCTGGAGGCTGCTTGAGCGGCAAGAGGCTGAAAGAGGCATCTGAAAATCTCCTTTGTCTTCTAGGTTTCTTGTTAAATTACTGAGAAAGCTGCTATGGTGTCAAAGAATGGTAACAAAAATCAGAACCAACCTGACTGCACTTGGCTGAACTGTTGAAATTCTAGAGGGAGGAGGAATAGACAGAAAGCCTGAGGAAGGAGATACTAAAGACGATTTGGCAGGCCCCAGAAAGATAGCGGGTCCATAGAGAGGCAGGAAAGAGAAGCTGGGAAAGATAGAATGGAAAACAATATGTTTTGCAAGAATGAGGGTAAGAAGGGGGCTCACCGGCTCACCGGTTGGCCAGTTTGCGGCACAGCCGGTGCCCCTGATGCTCCGCCTCCTATGGCCCCCGCCGGCCATGTGGCCAGACGATATGGGGCCACCATTGCCAGCCTTCTTCTTCCCAGCCTGCTTTGCAGCCGGGAGGGAGCGCAAAAGTGCAAGCCAATTGGTGAAGAGGCGGGTCATCCAGCCGCACTTTCTGGCATGGTCAGATGACAAAGGAGCCTGTGACTGGGCCGGTATTTAAGCTGGCTGCCGGTGTAGGCCCCTTCAGTTGGCTCGGAGCCGAAGACCCACCCACCCTCCCTCTATATCATGTTGTTTCGCATTTATTGTTGCAATTTGCTGGGCCGATGGCATGGATCCTGATCCGGGTAAATGGAGGGAAGGGGTCTCTGTCAAGTTCAAGTTCATGGAGATCCTCCCCCTCTTATTGCTTAATTAACACCTTGTTTACAGGGGAGGAAAGAGTGTCAGGCGTCTTGGCCAAGAGCTCTCCCCTCCAGAAAGGTCGGAAGTTTCCGATGAGAATCCATTGGCCAACATTGGATTGGCAATGATGAGATCATGACACATGCATGAGTGCCAACCATTTTGCAGCCAAGTTGTGGCCCTTTATTGCCAATCTTCATTTACTAACCTGTACTTAACCAATTTTCCTTATTTTCTACTCAATACAATTTGTTATTACACACTTGATTGTATGTGTCTTCTTTGGGGGAGGGGAGCGGGGTTGTACGGTCTGGGTCTGCAAAAGAGACCAGAGGGAGAAACATTAATAGAAAATGTAAACTCAGGGAAAGAATAGGCAGAAAAGTGTGGTGCAGGAGTAAAAGAAAAAAAAAAAGATGAACTAATTATAGCAATTACAGAAATTGTTGGGAAGCTGTAAAGCAAATATGTAGTACTATGTATCCTATTAACTGTGAATTGTCATCTGTTTTTAACATTATATCTGAGGTGATTCCTCTGCTCCATATTTTGTCCTTCCTAGTCAGTTGTTGACAAGATACATCTTATAATTCAACAGCTTTTATTATTTAAAGCTCTTATGATTTTTGTTGCTTGAATTGCTCTTTTCCAGGGATTTATTTTCTTGCTGACTTCATTAAAACTTACATGCACAGATGCAGATCAGAAAGGAAGCCAGTACGATGAAATACTATCAAAATAGCACACCGCATGGTGCAGAAGAGGCGGTAATTTATAATGGTATCAAAACCAGGGAAATATGAAAAAAGCCTTTTATATCTTAAGGATTCTTTTTTATTGGATCTGGAAGATCTGGATCTGGATCTGGAAGAGACTGCTTAAATCCATAAACACATACTCTCAAAATTAAATGCAGAGGTTATAAAATCTCTATTTTCTAACGTCATTGTTAGGGGAATGTTATCTTTCCATTTGATATGAATGCTTTGCTGACACATAAACACATACTCTCAAAATTAAATGCAGAAGTTATAAAATCTCTATTTTCTAACGTCATTGTTAGGGAAATGTTATCTTTCCGTTTGATATGAATGCTTTGCTGAGGTTGTAAAATAACATTTTACACTGTAATTGAGGGTAGGGATAGATGACAAACAGCACCATACATTTAACTCCTGTAATATTTCACTGTTTTAGAAAGATGTTCTGAATAATTTTGATTTCTTTCTTCAAAAGTTTCCACTTTTATGCTAATAATGTAGATTGCTGACAAAGCTGGAAGTGGAATTTATTGAGGGCCACAATGATAAAGGCCTAGTCCTCCATGGTCACCTCCAAGGATTAAGAATATGGAGTAGGAGCTCACTTGAATTTCATGTCTTATTCTAGAACAGATCATTTGCATTAATAAAATCAACACCTACATTAAGAAGGGTTCCCACCCTCAGAGCCTTGCCCTGAGTCTCAAGGCCTGAATCCTTTTCTCAGGGTGAGGGAAAAGAATCTCATGGTGAGACTGCTGCTATGAGAAGTGTGTATATTGTTTTATTAGACTTGGGGGTTGTTTAGACAATGAAAAAAAAGTCCTCAAAGAATACAGGCAGAATGCCTTTTGTCCAGATGAGCTCCTGCTGGGGATTCACCATATTGGGAAGGAGGGGGGAACTCCACATGGTTCATGATAACAGCTTTCACTATTTCTCATGATCTTTTTTTAAAAAAAGTACACGAATATGCTCATAACAGGCTGTCTGAACAACAAATTTGAATTGGGGCACATCCAGGAAGTCAAAACGTGATTCGTGGGATGTGCACAGAGGTGGCATTGCTGGTGACAAAGCAACCAGATACACTATTGTTGTTTTTGGGGACATGATCGAGTGTACAGTCGAGTGCTATTTTTAAGTGGCAAAGCAAATAAAAAATGTTTGTAAGCAAAAGGTCACTTTCTGCATCTATCATGTAATGGCAAAAATGGGATGAACGGAGGGAGCTTTTTGGGAGAAAGTAAGGCAGGTAATTCACTTTTCCACCATCTTTTCTTGTGGACATGTTCCATGTGAACTGCAAACTTGGATAGCTTTCCATGTCCGTGATCTTGTGAATGATTCATGGAGACAAATGAACACTGCTGCAATAGTGAGGTAATGTGCTGTTTTCTGGAATTAATTCTCCCATCTAGCTGAGCCCTTGTTGTTGTTGTTGTTGCTGGTTTTGATATGTAGGCTTTGTGCAGCTCTGGCTGATGCTTAATATACCAAGCTTCATGATATCACAAGGGGCTACCTTGTTTTCATATCATCCTTGTAAGATCAACAGGACCCACCTCCAGTGACATCATAAAGAGTTGTCTCTAGCTCTCAGGTTTTAGTCCTGAAATCTCAGGGGCTGGGATAGTCCTGTTAAGTTTTGTATGTGTGTCATTCCATAGGTTGAATTTTCCATTACTTTCATTGGGCTAAATTCAATCTTGTGCTGGAGACACATTTAAAGTTCTTTTCCTTCAGTTTTGCCACTGCTTTGTTCTGGTCCCCTGGAATTAAGGGTCACATTCCACATCCTAAGGTGCAAGCTAAAAGGTAGAGGTACTAGGGACCCCACAGCAAACATTCACTGGATAATGGAGCGAAGCAATTAATTCCAAAGGAAAATCAGCATGTGCTTTATAGATTACAGCAAAGCCTTTGACTGCATAGATTGTGAGAAACTTTGGAGTGCTGTAAAAGAAATGGATGTACCAACACACTTGACAGTCCTGATGCATAACCTGTACTTGGGACAGGAGGCCGCTGTAAGAATGGAATACAGTGAAACAGAATGGTTCCCAATCAGAAAGGGAGTAAGACAAAGTTGTATTCTGTCACCCTATTTGTTCAACTTGTATGCAGAAAATATCCTGCACTCAGCAGGTTTAGAGTCAGAAGAAGGAGGAGTGAAGATCAGAGGAAGGAACAATAAATTCTAAGATATGCAGATGACACCACAATACTAGCTGAAAACAGCACAGAATGGGAGCAACTACTAAAGAAAGTTAAAGAAGAAAGTGCAGAAATAGGCATAATGCTGATCATTAAGAAAACAAAAATAATGACCACAGAGGATTTAACATAAATAAAAAATAGATGGTGAGGAAATTGAAATGTTGAAAGACTTCCCATTCCTTGGATCATAGACCAGAGCATAGACCAGATTGCAACCATGAAAGCAGAAAAAGGCTACCGTACATCTGGGTAGGGTAGCAATGAAAGAATTAGGCAAGATCATGAAATGCAAATATGTAACACTGAGCACTGAAGTCATGATTGTTCAAGCCACCATCTTTCTAATCACCATATACAGAGGTGAGAGCTAGACAGTGAAGAAAGTTAACAGAATCAACTCATTTGAAATGTGGTGTTGGAAAAGAGTGCTGAGGATACCATGGACAGAAAAAAAGACAAACAAATGGGTCTTAGAAAGCCAGAGCTCTCAGTTAAGGTTGAGTAGGCATTAATAGGGTTGGACTATTATATCACTACTTCCCCTATTGTTCTTGGTGGGGTTTGAATATTGACAGGGTGATAAAAGACAAGGGGGCCTTGGAGATGTCTCATTCATGGGATTGCCATGAGTCATAGGACTTTATCAGATGTGATAAAAATCATGGGTTTATAATGTCATGGTAGCGCAACCTGTGCGGTTATTGAATGACATCATCATCACCTCATGGTTACCCTGTGCCTCAGCCGCAAAAAAAGGCATTCCTTTTAATTGATGGGACAAGCTGTCAATAGATCACCAATATAACTTTTTTAATGGTATTGAGGGCATGTGAAAACACATCCCATTGTAATCGTGAGATTACAACATGAATGGCAGGCTTCAGCAAGCAAGCTTCCAGGTGAGCAGGGCCAGTTTAAACATTACTGCCAAATACGCATTGGCAGGGGGCCCCAGCCACAGTGGGGGCCCCAGCCCAGCCAGCCTCGCCCGCCTGCAGAGCCACCCCACAGGCCTGCCGGCCCGCCATGCCAGCACTGCTTCCCCGCCACTGCCTCCGGATGTGGCTCCCTGCATGGTGCAGCAGCCACCGCTTCCCCTTCCTCGTCCTTCACAGCAGCCACAGCAGCGCCCCAGAGCAGCCAGCCAGCCAGGTGGAGGCAGAGGTGCCAGGGAGGACCACCAAGGGGGACCCGGCCATGGTGAGTCGCAGTGCCCAGGAAGCAGCACTGGCTCCAGGCCTGTAGGAACACAGACTTCGGTGCTCCACTTTGGGGGCAATGAGGTGGGGTTCCTTTGCAGCCAGCAGGTAGCAGCGGAGGGTGTGGAGGGCCTGGGTCAGGTGACCCATCCATAGCTTCTCCTGCTGGCTGGCACTCTGACACAGCCCTGCACCCAAGGCCTGCCTCGGAGATGCCTTGGGGAAAAGGGGTGCAAATCTGGAGGGGGTCAAGAGGGCAGGAGGCCCAGTGGCAGAAAGACTTGGCACCTTCCAGAAACGGTGGAGGGAGGAGGGATGCCACCGCTTCCTCGCTCTCCTGTCCAGCCCTGGCCCTGGCCCTGGCCCTTCCCTCCTCTGCAGAGCCCTCCGGGTTGGGACCCTGGCAGCCCCCTCCCCCGCTCTCCCTTTGACACCACCGAGAGAGGCTCCCCTCCACCAGAGGGTACTGGGCAGGCCCTCCTGCCAGCACCTTGCCCGCCCCCTGATGCTGCTGGTGGTGGTGGCCCTGGTGGCCATAGGGCCACTTCCAGTGCCTCCCTCCCTCCACTGCCTGTGCCCAACTGGTCAGGGCCAGTTTAAGGGCCCCGCAGCCCCTGAAAACTGCAGGAGGGCCCATCATTGGGGGGGGCTTTGTATCCCTCTTCCTGTGAAAACATTATTAGTAATAATCTGAATATCCCATAGTGTCGATAGGTTAGGTTAGGTTAGGTTACACTGACCAGAGATAAACATATGGGCCCACAAAATAAGGCGTTGTGGGGGGGGGCAAATTCCTTAAACCGGCCCTGCAGGTGAGAATGTGAAAATGAACTCAGGACACTCTTTTTTATGAACTGTCCCATCTAGTTGTACATTTTTAGGTTTGTTTCAATGCTTGTGTGTTCATTAACTTTGTTAATTTAGGGTTTTGAGTCTTAAGTGTGCTTGCGTCTTCTCGTGAGAACAGTGGAAATCTCATCCATGCCAAATTACAGAACTAGACTCACATTCTTAAAGTGCTAGTGGTCATTCTATGATAATTCCACGGTGTTTCATTTGTGTGATTACAGCTACTTGAAATAATAACTATTAAAATGCCACAATGTTTTTGTTATCTTCATTTGTGGAATTACAGTGTTTTTAGATGCTCAACAGAATTCTACCCAAAAAATTTTTTTAGATGACAAAACAGGACAGTATTGGTCTGATGGGTACTGTGGGTAATTAACAATAAGGCTTAGACTTGAGTGAAAAAAATCATTAAAAAAAAAAACATCTTTCCAAATCTTTCACATTTTATTATAGTCTGGAAATTTTAAAAAATACAAAAAGAAGTGAAAGCAAGACTTGACCACTTTATTCAACCAGACAGAGCTATGGGTACTTACCTCTTAAAACTCTGGCTATGAATCCTCTATTTTCATTTATCTTTGTGGTGCTGAGTCAGGTTTATGGACTGAGTCAGAGAAATAATGAGACCACACCAAGATACGGGGTAAAATAAAATATTTATTTAATATCCCTGCCTATTTATTTCCTATTAAATGTTCAGCAGGGGGAGGGAACCTAGTGTGGGAGCAGCTGGGGCGGATCGTCCTTTCTGGACCTATGCCCCCAGCTTCCCCAGGCAAACACCTGAGCCCTTTTGAGTAAACCCAAGTCCTGGAGTTGCTCTCAAGCCAGCTCATGTCTGGAAGGTCAACCCGAAGCCCCTCACCCAATGCATACGTATTAAGGTGAGGGGGATATCCTTCAGACTAACCCCAAAGTAGATCTTCTGTTCTCCCAGGTCATACAGCCTAAGGAGACCCTACCAGAGACCAAGCCTTCACCAAAATCAGTGCCATAGGTGCCCACCATAATCTATGCCTCCCCCTTCCCACCATAGATAAGGGGCAAGCATCCGCTTAGTCCCTTACTCCCTCACTAGCTCATCCAATAAGGCCCTAAACCCCTGCTGAAGACCAGTCAAAAAAAATACAGTCCCCATGACTGAGAGGTGCACCCCATCTGTCCTGTAGAGCTTGGGCCTCTCAAACATGATCTCAGGATGTGGCAAGTGCCACCCACCACCCTTGACCAAAAATTTGTAAATCTGTCTGTTCACTGTCCATTGAGCCTTCTTGATCAAACGGGGGTTCCCCTCCCCACGCCACAGCTGTCTGGGCAAAATGCCTGATCACACGATGGTGTCCAAAGGTCATCATGACCCAATCACCATCATATCTTGTGTCACCTGTATAATCAAGGCCTTACCTTTTAACAGGCCCAGATCATTTCCTCCCAAATGGAGGATGAGTATGTCTGGAGGAGGCCCCCGTCGCTCCCCAAACAATACAGACATCAGGCCATGCCAGTGAAGGCCCCTCTTCCCTAACCATTCAATGGTCACCCTGTCTCCCAGGCTGAGGTGAGGTACAAAATGGCTAAGCCGGGCCTGTCGGGCCAACCAGTACACCATACTCTGGCCGCAGATCAGCACCTGGCGTCTCAGCATCAAAGATCTAGCACCTGGAAGACAAAAGGGGAAGATAAATTTAGTAGATGAGTGGGCATATGTACCTCCTGTAGGAGGAGGGTCTCCATCGCCCAATCTGCTGGATCGCTGTGGGCGTCATCCCCACGGCAGCAGTGGTAGATGCAGCCCCTATATGGAAGGATTGTGTACCGAATCGGGCTCCAGGTAGCCCCAGCTGTTTCAATGCTTTCGCTGTAATGGCCCCAAACTGGTACCTAGTCAAAGGGAAAAATCGCTATGCACAAACAAAGGACCCTGCTTGTGCCCACGTACTTGTAAATAGTTCTGTAATGCCCAAACAGGGCAGAGCTCTATGCTATCGCAACAAGACAATTTGATTGTTTTCCCCCTGCCTACCTGGTCAGTCTTGGAGAAATGTATAGTGACAATGACCTTCCAGTCACCCAACTGTACATCTCTTAACTCCAAGGCTCTCTTGGACCTCTCAAATTTTCATGCCTTAATGAGCTCATTTACTCTAAGTGCACCAAAAAAATGCCACGAGAGCAGCTGCATAAAACAGCAGCGCCTCATATATGGAAGCACAAAGCCCCGTCCATGACCTATGAAGACCCTTCAATATTTCTGGAGATAGCAGGACCCTTGAATCTAACCTCCTGCCCCTTTGCCTGGTCCAGCCCTCCAGGACTTTTGTGATGCGAAAGTCCCCCGTCCTGTCAGTGGTGCCCTGAGCTTTGAGCCAGAATGCCAGTGCGGTCAGCCTGCCCCTGATGGATTGTGGAGCCAGGTGCCTCCTATATAAGAAAACACAATATTGCATAAGATGTGTCACCAGGACTTCCACTCCTTGACTCAAGCCTTCCTGTTCCCTGAATTGGTAGAACTCCCGCACTGCCCGGGCATACCCTTTCCTAGTGCTTGAAGCAACTGACATACCTAGGCCCCTCCAAATCTCGGACTCCCAAGCTGCCAAAGGCTTGCCAGCATCCTGTCACCCTCTGGTGCTGCATCTGGAGCCAACTCTCTGAAGTGCTCCATCTGCATGCGGGAAAGAGCATCAGCTATCTCATTTCATACACCAGCTACATGCTGTGCGAAAACAAAATGTTATGCTGAAGGCATTGCAAAGTGAATGGCCTAATAAGATGCATCACCCTTGGCGACTTTGAAGTAAGGGTGTTTATCACCTGGACGGTTGCCAAATTGTCACACCAAAAATGCACTGATGAATTGGACAACTCATCCGCACAGATTGTGGTGGCCACCAGGATCAGGAAGAACTCCAGGAACGTAAGATCCCGTGCTATTCCTGTCCCAGTCCAAGTTGCCGGCCATCTGCTTGCACACCAACGGCCACCAAAATAAACCCCAAATCCAATAGAGCCTGCTGCATCAGAAGATATTTGGAAAGCACCCGGTAGCTTCCTTTCCTCCCCCATAAAGAAATACCATTGAAGAGCTCCAGAAATTCCTGCCATATCTGAAGATCTTCCCTGATCTCTGCTATAAGTCGGATTTTATGGTGAGGCCTCAGGACCCCCACAATGGCATCGCATAGCCGGCGAAGGAAAACCCTCTCTGGGGCACCACCTTACATGCAAATTTCAAGTGCCCAATTGGGACCTGAAACTCCTTTAAGGTAGCTACTTTTTCGGCTGTGTTTGTATTCCTCCCCCCCATGTGAGAATTACCTAACTGTTCCTATGGTCTGTGTTATCAACAGTACCACATTTATCTGCATGCTCATCTACCATACTCAAAGCAGCTAACAGTAACATGAGAGAGTTCCATAATACAGATCAATTACATTTCCAGATAATTCAATAACAATCATAAATCAAGATTTAAATCTTCATACAACAGGCTAACCATCTCACAGTATTAAATATATGCACAGTTGACATTTTCTCCAAAGCTAGAACTTAGCCCAGCCAAAACCTCTAAAGAAGACCCACTGTTGGAATCCTACTACCATCATAGGTCAGGTGAAAGGACAGGTTCTAGGTCTTATGGGATTCACATCTAGATGGTCTCAAGTATCTCCTGGATTGATACCAGTCTCTGTAGCTGGAGTGACATCGTATCTACAGTAGAAGGGCTATATTTTACTCCAGAGTAAGTACTATAGACATCAATGGGGTTTACCCTAAATAAATGGATTTAAGATGGGTTGTGGTCTGAAGCACTAAGTGATTCTGAAACTCATTTCTCCCTTCTCCTCGCCCACCTCTTTCTCATACACATGCACGCACTAACCTCCCCCTCCCAATACAGCTTATAAAATAAAGATTCAAAATACAAAAAGCTACCATCCTGCTACGGAGGGAAAGGCAGGAGTGTATATTAGGGAGCAAGAATTCTACACATGCCAGCTTGGTCACACATGCTGTATCTTTCCTACGAAAGGAAGACCCAAAATGGAAGTTTTTTCCTACCTTGGACCTTGGTGGCTCCTCCCAAAACCAGTGTAAGCATTTGGACCAAAATTGAAAACTGCCTGCTCTTGAGACGTTTCCTTACAGTGGAGTAGACTTCAGTTTCAAGGAGACCTCTTGTTCCTGAAGAATGTGATTTGTGCCATCTCATGGCCCAGTGACTCAATGGGACCAAGTGAATCAATGTGATACTGTTACAAACAGTTTTTGATTAAAGTTAATCCATCCATTTAAAAACAAAATAACTCATAAGTTGAACACCATTGGGATCCCTTTATTACACAGATCCATTTTCAGGGATCTAGATTTTATGGGATCTATGGCAGATGCAGTGATAGACAGAGGCAGTTTTATTATTATAGGTCAGGAATGGGAATCATGTGGCTTTCCAGATATGGTTTGACTAAACTCCCATCAGTCCCATCCAGTTTTAGCCAATGGTGAGCAATGTTGGACATTGCAGACCAGCAACATTTCGAGTGCTACATGATACCTGCGATCATCATAGATGAGACATGCTGTGTTTGAATTTAAATCAACAGAGACAAGCTATTTGACTTTCACATATTTCTTAAGAAAATCCTTCCAAAGCCTGAGTATTCTTCAAAAAAGCTCTTGATATTCCAAAAGTATATTCAGTCCTTTTACCAGAGCTCTGATGCTCTAATTTCACAGCATTCAGAACAAGATGCAAAATCTCAGCTTCTGTGTGGCTTTTCTATAGCAACCTTTGCCAGCTTCTCCATCGATTCCACAACACTTTAAAAAGGTACAGCACCTGTACTCTTGTTATTAGAATTAAGTTTCTTGAGCAGCTTGAAGAAATATGTGGTATGGACCGGAGTCCAGTGGGGTTGTCTCTTTCTTCCTTCATTGCCTCTGTACCTTTTAAAGCTATTCTGGACAATGGGGGAAATGGCAACACCAGGATTTCAGGAGGCATTGTAGGATGCAGGATGCAGTGCTGGGATGCAGGGGTGTATGGAAAGTCTCATCATGCTAGCGGTCAATTGGTTGTACACCATTCCGTTCAGCCCTTTATTTAAATTATAGAGAGTAAGGCATACAGAGTAATCAAGTTTGTCCTCCAAATCCTCATGCATGTTTTTTATTATTCAATAAAAAGGCACTTAGGCGTGTTCACTGAGGTACTAAGGCACCTTCTTTCAGCAAGTGTTAAGCCTGAAAATTAAAATTTACTTTCCACACTGAGGGCTCATCTACATGGACCAGAATATGTGGGATCCCCACTGGTATATTCTGTCTGAGGATCTGGCCCATTGCTCTCTTGTTACCTGCACAGAATGGGATGAATCTAGACTGCCATGTCTACTGGGCTCTGTAGCTGCTGCCACCTGTGTTGTTCTCTCTGAAGCCAGGAGGCTGGCCCATAGCACATGAGCAAGGCCTCCTGCATGTGACCAGCCTTAGTCACATGCTGCGGGGTTTGTTCCTGGCTATGAAAGAGCAACATGGATGGCAGCTGGAGCAACAGGCCAGCGTGCCCGAATGGGCTCCTGCGGTCACACAGGGTCTGGTCTGTTTTTTGCCAGCTGAAGTGGATTTTTCTATATATATTCTTTTAAAAAAGCATAATGGCCCTGACCCCATCTCTCTCCTCAACCATCTTGGCCCTGTCTTTGCCCCGGGGATTGTATGGACTGCTTGGAAACAAAATGGAGAAAATGCCCTGCATTGTCTGGACTGCAGGGCTCCAAGACAGAGGACAGATGGGGCAAATACCCTGTCTAGACAAGGCCTGGGACTGGTGATAAGCAAATCTGTCAATTTAATTTCTCTAACTGTTGCTAATTTGGGTAAATTCTGATTTAATTGAAGTGAACTTGTTACCATGCCTACATGATAGGTAAATCTATCTATGTCAGTTTGTCTTCCTCCTGCTTTCAAATTTGTTGATTTCTGATTCTGATTAAAAGCAAACTAAAATACAAGCTGACTCACACCAGATGAGTCTTACCTTAAATGCTTCATACTGGTGGAATGTGTATGAGAAGTGTATATTAAGTACCTAATACACACAGAAATGATGCTAAAGTACCCAGGGAATTTCATCTTAAATTTAAGTTGACTTGTCTTTTCTTCTTTTTTTCACCAAGAGCTTTGAGGGATTTGAAAGAAAACTATAAAAGAGTTCTCATTAAAGAAGAAAAATTCTTGGTGAGATTTGACATACCTCTAGGATGCCATTGCACAGGCAGAATTTTGGGGGAGTTTTGAAGAAAGCAAGAGAATTCCAGTAGCAATGGAGAATTTTCTTCCCCAAAGGCATTTTCTACATATTGAGCAAAGTCATCCTTGTATTACCGGTATATCTAAAATGAATTTCTCAGGCAAACTTAGAAGGTTTTAGTTACATGGACTATCCCAGGACTCTGGGGACAACTAAGAAGTTAAGTAAGAATACGCATAGTGCAGGTATCTGCACAGGCTGAACTTGCCATCAAGTTTAACCCAAAGCAACATTTCAACATTATTCTCAAAGAAATCAAAAATAACTTTGTGAATACTGGGGAAACAGATTTCTAACTGTAGGCCATTTTCAACAGTGAACAGCAGAAGGGAAAAAAAAGTGATTCAGCATACCATTTAAGCCAAACAAAACCTCTACAGAGCCCCAATGCAAGCATATTAGCTCACTATCCAGTGTTAGAGGCCACTTGTAAATCCTTGGTGATTAATTAGTTCCATAAGAATCCACTACTGGAATCATTTCTTCCCACCGTCCTTGCTCTTCCTTCCCATTGCTTATTTATGGGTGGGGAGAGAGGTGTTTAACCATAAACACAGCCCTGTATCTTTAAAGTGTGTGTGGGTGCTGTGAGCCTTTGTAGAGAGGGTATTGCTGAGTTCTACTGAAATACTGACCATGGCCATGTTTATATGAGGCAGAATATGCTGGCCCCAGGTCATGCCCATTGCCCCCCCCCATTACCTGGATGAAACAGGAGGAAATCCACATGGACATGTCAGCCTGTACCAGTGGCTGCCTCTGCTGCTGTCCATGTCACATTCTCTGAAGCCAGATGGGAGGCCCTCAGCACATGGCCCTATCCTCCTGCATGTGACCAACCTTAATCACATGCGGTGGGCATGTGATCCTGGAGAGTGTGACACATCCTGGAGAGTGTGACAGGGATGGCAGGCAAGGCAGCTGCAGATATGGGCCAGCATGTGGATATGGGCTCCTGCATTCCCGCAGGGTCTGGTTCATTTTTCTCAAATGAGGCATTTTCTCCCAGTGTTAACATATAAAAGTTTAATGGGCTTTACCCTGTCTTCCCCCCATCTTTGCCCTGCACAGCCCAGAGGCAAAACAAGGCAAAAGCCCTGTGTTGTATGGACTACAGGGCTCCAACATAGGGCAAATGGCCCATCTAGACAAGCCCTATGGCGGAAACTGACAAGTAATGCCGCCATAGCCAAAAAAGAACTGGGCTCGCTAGTGCTAGTTTGAGGCAGGGTGGGGGAAGCACCCCAAACAGACCACCCTGTGCTGTCTCAAGTTCTTGCCATCCTGTATATTTTAAAAAAGTTAATTTGTCTAACTTGTTTAGACAAGTTAACTCAAGCAAAATTCTCAGTAAAGCCTAGAGGTAACCACTGACAAGAAAAGCCACCAAAAGTTTCCTTTCTTCTCCTGAAGTATTTATAGCTTTATCTACTTACATGTTCAAATTGTGATTGTAAGTCATGGTGGGAATCATGTGGCCCTCTGTTATTCTTGGACTACAGCTCCTGTCATTCTTTGCCATTGATTATGCTGGCTAAGGCTTCTTGGAATTGAATCCCACCACATCCAAAAGGATGCCATCCCCAAGACAAGGCAATGTACATTTGCCAGCTTCCAAAGAGCAATGTACATTAACATTATTGCAGCAGTGACCATGTGATACAAAAGTGTAACAAGAATTTTGTATAATGGCAGGGTGTCTCTACGGGAATGGCAAAATGAAGCTTTTCAGCCCAAAATAAGAATTGTGCCATCACAATTCTTACTTCCCCCAAATTTCTGGTATTTCCCTTACTTCCCCCAAATTTCTGGTATTGAAGTAACAACTTCAACTGAGCATTTAAAAATACAGTTTAAGCACCCAATGAAAAGGGCGGCAAAATTACCAAAGGATTGCAAACATAGCAAATGTAAGAGCTCTATATGTGAATTATGTTAAATATCTCACTCCCTGGAATAAACACAATTTAGGAACTGAAGAGAAATTTCATTTGGGAGGGCAAAATTCTTAGCTGGGGGGGGTGCATTCATTGCCCTCTGCAGCTGCATGAGTGTCCAGTTGTACTCCCCGATCATTCCCCTCACCGAATATATCCCTCACCAAGTGTACCAATCATTTTCTAAGGCAACAGAGCAAATTAAAATGCAACCCAGTAGATAAAGGAGAACAATGAATTAGTTGAAGGAATAACTGTGAAGGAAGAAACTTCAATTAATTATTATTCATGAGCCAGTATCGCAGAGGGTAAAAATCTAATACAACCAATTACATCTTTTAATTTCCTTGTTGGAAAATAAAGATAAATTTGCTTATTTTCTATAACATCTACTGAGCACACATGAGATCTATCTGCTGCTGTGAACTGGGTTGTATTCCCCTCACAACCCAGTGTCTGAAAAGAAACATCAAAAATGTTTTAAAGAAAATAAATAAATAAATACCAACTAATAACCAAACTGATTTTGCTTAACGAACATAATAAAAGACTGCCTTGGTTGTAAAGAAAGATGCTTCTAGTTGTATAACAGTATAGATTCATTTTCTTATATCTATGACAGGAAGGATTCATTTCCCTGTAGGTGTACACAGGAGTACTCAAGGAGAGGTTTTAGCATTCACTTCTATTAACCTTTACTATTTGTTTTAATAACACTCCAAATTAAAAAGGCAGAAATAATGTTTCGGTGGTTCATTTTCTTATTCAATGAAAAACTTCCTGACAACTTATTGCATGACTGGCAACTTTATTTTATTTTATTTACCATGATTGCTCTCAACCGCCGTGGAATTGACTATGAAAACGATGGCTTTAGAGGGTGAGTGCACATTTGTGAGACTGATTTTTCTACATCTCCAAAACTACTGCTACCTTCTAGCAGATTCTATTAAAAAGTAAAAACACCAGATTTAAGTTTATGTCTTTCTGTGCAAACAGCTTGCCTGGTTTTGTTTGCTCTCTCTCTCTCTCTCTCTCTCTCTCTCTCTCTCTCTCTCTCTCTGTGTGTGTGTACATGTGCATGCAGTTTCACAAAGAGAATGCAACTCTGGACCTGCACTGCAGGATCGGGGCAGCCTTTGCTGGCCTCCAATGGAGAGAGGCCATATGATTTTACATCAGCTGCAATTGCACCTGGACACTGAGCATGGAGGGGGGAGAACTGGAATATATTTCATGTCCTCCCTCCCCCTTTGCATCCTCTTTCAGCAGCAAGCTGAAGATCACGTGAGAGTGCAGGTGGCAGTGGAATCTTTGCTGCCTTTGGGTTGCAGTAGTATTGGGGGAGCGAGAGTGGGTGGCAGGTGAGTACATGGAGGATCCTTACCACACGCTTTGGTAGTTAAGCTCAGGAGACCACACAAGAGTGTGGGTGGAAGTGCCTTTGGTTTGTGGTAGTGTTGGGAGTTTGAAAGTAGGTGCCAGATGAACCCATTAAGCATCCTTCCTGCATGCTTTTGTTACAACAAATAGCCATTGAAGAATTTGGTGTATACCATGTGGGCAGGCAGTTGTAGTTCCAGGCAGTGTAGGAATGGTCCAAGGGGTGGGGGATTTCCTATACAACACAGTTTGAATTTTTAGGGCAAATGTTTCCTTGGAATTGTTATCCCAAGGGGCCTATCCTCTGCAGTGGTTTTATGGTGATTCATGAAATATGCTGCAGCCCACCAGTACTGAATACAGTATACTTCCATATGGTGCTATTCCATACGAGGAACACATGGGCAACCATTTATTACAAGCCATTAGGGATAAAATCCTCTGAGATGAATATGTAGATGTCTTCATTCTTCTTTATCAGGATTTAGAGAAAAATATATAAAGATGAGTTGGGTGACAAAAAGAAGGAGCAATTGTGTAGGACCAAAGTGGATAGGACCTGGGGAAATTGGTTGCCTGGGTTTTTCATCTACACTGGGATTATTCTAGAGCACAGCTGTGGAGAGCATTTTCCCTTCTCCAATATATGGATATCAATTATAGGACCTATGTCAATTTTTCAGGGCTGGCCTGGATTCTTTATGATGTCCTTTCATATGAGGGTGGCAATTAATCCTACGCTGCAATTAATCCTATGCTCAGAAGGGACTGTGGATGCAGATTATGACACCTACTCAACCAGCTTAAGGGGAGAGGTTGCACAGTGGTCATATTGTCCAGAAGGCCCAAGCTGGGGTGAGGAGCAAGCTGTAAGCTGTAGCAGGTCAGCAACATAGGCTGCTGTGTTGGGAATTTGCTTGTGCTTAAAAGCTTTGGAAATTACACCATGAGTATACTGTTTCTGGGGGTTTACATTCCTTTCAGAACTACCCAAAAAGAAAAAGATGCAGGTGGGAATATGGATCAACAGTCAAGTAAACAAAGACCAGGGGGTGTCTCTCCACCTTCAATAGGGACCCAGTGCTTTACCCAATCCATGTTGTAGCCTGTTATCTGAGGGAAGGGTTTAGCAAAGGCTTTTAGACTCAGTTTCAGAGAATCTGGCACCCTGTTTAAGAATTTAGATTGAGTGGAATGTAACATTAGAGATAAGATCCTTAAGGAAGTAGCATTGGGGAGGGTTGTAGTCACCTTTACAACTCCTCCTGTACCCAGTTTGAGGGTGTCACCTCTGGAGATAGTTCCAAAAAAGGTGTCTGGTGAATATAGGTTTATTCATCATTTGTCTTTATCCTGGGGTGAGTCTGTCAATGATGCCATTCCTGTGGAGCTTTCCACTGTACACTATACATCTTTTGATTAAGAAGTTCAGGAGATGTGCAGGGATAGACTTAGGGCTGAATTGGTGAAATGTGATATTAAGACTACATTTTGTCTTTTACCTGTTAATATAAGGGACTTTGGGTTACTTTGACAGCCTTTTTTACATGGATTGGGCCATTCCTATGGGCTGCTCAGTGTGATGTGCTGTCTTTGAAACATTCATTACCTTTCCTTGCATGGGCCCTAAAGCTTAGGCCTTGGTCAAAAAAGAGTCATTCATTATCTGGATGATTTTTTGTTCATAGGGCAACCAGGAACAAGACAATGTGTCTTCTTGATGATGGAGTTTTATTCCTTAACATCAGAATTGTGTGTGCCCTAGCCAATGGGGGGAAAAAAAGAGGGGCCAAGTGAATGTTTGATTTTTCTGTGTATCTAGATTGATACCATGGAACAGCCCTGCAGGATCCCAGGGGAGAAATGCATGGACTTGAAGGAGATGGTTTCTGATTTTATGGGGTATAAGAAGGCTACATTTAAGGAATTTCAGGAGCTAATTTGCCATTTAAATTTTGTGTGTAGAGTGGTGGTGCCTGCTAGAGCTTTCTTAATGCATCTCTGTGATGCTATATGTGGAAAACAGAAACTTCATAATAGAATTAGGATTACTCAAGAGATTAGGGTGTTAAGGAAAATGCAACATGGGACATACAGTGAAAGAAATAAAATATGTATGTGAAAGTCACAATGACTAAGCAAGAGCAATTATGAAGCTACACAGGTGAAACTGCTAATGTAATCTAGAAGGCCTGAGAGCCAAGGACAGAGGTACTGAATGCAGATTGGAAACACCTGAGAATCATTAAGTGTACAAGGTGAAATGTTGAAATACATGGGCTGGTCTTAAGCATGGGTGGAACTACGTGGACCAATCAGAATGGAAATACACACCCACTGGGTGGAAACTAACTAGTGGGTGGTGATAAACAATGGCTATAAAATTGCAATGTTTGCCAATGTATTTTTGTGGAGTAGAGGTGGTGTAGTGTATAGAGATTGTGATTTGTTGACCATATAGTATATTTATATAGAAGAATAAAGTAGGTTTTATATAAAACTACTGAGTTGCCTGAGTGATTCCTGGAGACGTTTTGGAGACACCTGGAGAAGAGTGAGAAGGCTTGGAGAGTTTGTCAGGATCTTCAGCCTATTCTCTGAAACTCTGCTGCTTTGGAGGAAAGCATTAACCACTGATCTAAGCTGGTTGGCTCTGGTGCATAACAAGGTGGTGAGTTTGAGCCAGAGGTGAAGAGCTACAACTCCCATCATCCCTGACAAGGGTTATGGGCCCAGTTACTAGAGCACCCAGCATCCACAGAAGCTGAAAGTTCCAGAGAGTGGAAGAAAGCTTTGTGGACGATAGATCAGAGCAAGCTGTTTGTGCTGCACTTGATAAGCCTCGTGAGTAAATCATTTTGTGTTTTGCTTAAGCCCAGACGGGTCAGCTGTGCATACTCAAGAAGGACTGTGTCAAATTGAGTCACTGCACAAATCAAGGTGGAAATTCTAAAGTTTAGTAAATTAAATAGAAACAACTACTCTACCTGGAAGGTTTATGCCCAATCTCTACTAGTAAAGGAAGGTCTGTGGTCAACAGTTGAAACAGGGCTGGCAGCTGATGCTGATGAAGCCACTAAAGAGAGAGATAGTAAAGCAAAAGCCTGTCTTTATCTCATGCTTGAAGAAGACTTAATTAATGACGTCAGAGATAAAACGTCTGCCAAGGATGTGTGGGATACCATGCAGAGATTACACACTCCTTCAACTGCTTTTGCAAAAATGCTATGGTCTAAAAGAATATACAGGCAAAAGATGGCTAAAGGGCAGTGTGTGATAGAACATTTAAAAATAATGCAAGATTTGTTTGTGCAAGCTGAACTGAGGGGAGTGCAAATTAGCAAAGAGCAGCAATGCTACATTTTAATAGAATCGCTAGACTCTTCGTGGGACAACATAACGAACAGCCTGCAAAACCTGCCAGAAGCTGAGCTTAATAGAGACTTAATTGTGGCCAGAATACTGGAAGAGAGCCAAAGAAGAATGTCTGAGCAGGGTGACTCAGCAAGCTTAAAGACTGTGCCAAAACAACAAACAACTCCTGACTGGCGAACGCAGGAGGAAGCAGCCTCTACAAGGGAGCAACGGAGGTGCTTTTATTGTAAGAAGATTGGTCATCTGCAGAGACATTGTAAACATTTTGCAGCTGAGAGACGCAAGCAAGCAGAGAGCAGATGGCAGCCGCGGCAGTATCAAAAACAGTCCAGACCTCCATTTTTGAGGGACAGTGGTAATAAAAAGGGGTTTGCAACCATGATTAAGGAAAAACAAAATGCAAATTCTAAATGGCTAGTTGATTCAGGAGCCTCATCTTCGATGTGTAATGATATAAATGTAATAAGTAATAGAAAATCAGCTAATGTAAATACTGTAGTTTTGGCTGATGGGAAAGAGCTAAGTACTGTAAATCAAATGGGTACTGTGTACATTCCAGGGCTAAAAGAGAATTTTAATGATGTCTTACATGTAAAGGAGTTAGAAAATAATTTGTTATCAGTAAGCAGATTAACAGAAAGAGACTACACAGTCATCTTTGAAAAGAACATGTGTAAGATAAAACTGAATGGGGAATTGCATGGCATAGGTTTGAAAAAGGACAAACTTTATTATTTGGAGGACAATATTGATAGCTACAGGGTTGAAGAAGCTAATAACATAGAAAATATTCCAATCCACAAAGACTGCATACACGAGCTTCACAGAAAATTCGGCCATGCGAGCTTCAAATGTTTAAAGAATTTAATCAGTATGTGTCCAGATTTAAAAGTTACTGAATGCAAAAACCACTTAGATTGTACGGTATGTCATCAGGTAAAGGTCAGAGCTTTTCCAGTAGCTAAGAAAACAAAAAGAATTGCTCAAAGACCATTTCAGTATGTACATGCAGATGTCGCCCAAGCTAATTGCTTGTCCTTAGGGGGAAGCAAGTATTTCCTAGTAATTGTTGATAGGTATACAAGGTTTGCATTTGTGAGAATAATGAAAAACAAATCTGACGCTGGGCAAAGTTTAAAAGCATGGGTAAGAATGGTGGAAAGACAATTTGATAGCAGATTAGGCACCATCATTACTGATAGAGGAGGAGAATTTTTAAATAATCAATTGTTTAACTGGTTTCAAAAGGTGGGAATAAGGCATGAAACTACAAACCCTGCTTGTCCTAGTGAGGATGGGTTAGCAGAGAAGAAAATACAAGATATAAAAAGAATTGTATGATGGCAGATGCAGGGGTGAAAGATAGTTTTTGGGCAGAAGCAATTTTGACTGCAATACATATCAGTAACAGATTGTATCATTCAGAAATTGAAGACATTCCCTACAGGGTATTGTATGGGAGAATGCCAAATTACAAGTACTTAAGGGTTTTTGGACAATTTGCTCATGTTTACACACCTGCTTGTTTCAGGAGGAAAGGAGAACCCAAAAGCAAAAGGCTTAGGTTTTTGGGGTATTCTGGAAATAGCTACAAGTTTCATTTGGGTGGAAAACAAGTGCAGTATTCTAGGTCTGCAAATTTTGAGAGACATGCTGGTTGGGACAAACTGCATGCCAATAAAGAAGTGTTTTTGAGATTAGGGAGTTCAAATGAGCCAGAAGCACAAACTGAACCAACCTCAGGAAACGGAGGGGTTTCAGTTAAGCAGGAAGCATCACCTAGCAGCAGTGGTAGTTCTTCGGATGATTAGACAGCATCTAGGCCTACTACTACTCGAATGACTGAAGACAAGAGATTTAGTCATAGAACTACAACTCCCAGTAGAGAAAGTGAGGATGAAAGAGACAGAACAGCAGATTTTATTCCCAGGCGTAGTCATAGAGTTAGAAAGCCTCCAGATAGGTTTGTTGTGACAAAGGCAAGAGCTTGTTTAGCAGTAGAAGAGCCTGAAAGTTTTGAAGAACTGGAAAGTTATTCTAGTGAAGAACAGGAAAGATGGTTTGATGCAATGGATAATGAGTTTGGTTGCCTGGTAAATAAAGATGTTTTTGAAATTGTTGACAGACCCAAAGACAAGAAAGTAATTGGTTGTAAATGGGTATACAAAAGGAAAGAAATGCCAGATGGAAGTATCAAATATAAAGCTAGGTTAGTGGCTAAGGGTTTTGCACAACAGCAGTATGAGAACTATGATAAGACATATTCTCCAACTGCAAAGCCAGAAAGTCTGAGAACAGTTCTAGCTGTAGCAGTAAAAAGGAATTTAGTTGTAGAACATTTTGATTTTGAGACAGCTTACTTGAATGCGGTTTTGGATGAAGAAATATTTATGGAACAGCCACAAGGTTTCGAAGAAAATGGTAGTCAGAGAGTATATAAATTAAAGAAAGCGTTGTATGGTTTAAAACAAAGTGCCAGAGCGTGGAATCTGTGCATCAATGATGAGCTAGTTAAGCTAGGTTACAAGAGGAGCATTGCAGATGCTTGTGTTTATACAAAAGGAGACATAGTATTAGTGATTTATGTAGATGATTTGTGCGTAGCAGCAAAGTCAAAACAGGAAATTGAGTCAGTAAAAAGAGAATTGTCTAAGAAGTTTGTTTTGAAGGACTTAGGTGTATTGAAGTCTTATTTAGGTATTTGCGTTGAATGGACAGAAGAAGGACATTGTTTGTTAAGTCAGAGAAATAAAATTGAAAGACTGATTGAAAAGTGTGGATTACAGAATGCAAAAATAGTAAGAGCTCCAGTGACAACTGGTTTTGTGTCTGAGGAAACAACTAGAGCGTTTAAGGACAAGATTCTCTTCAGAAGTATAATAGGATCTTTACAATTCATATCTTGCCACACCAGACCAGACATTTCTTATGCTGTAAATGTATTGTCTAGAAGGGTTAATGATCCAAAAATTGAAGACTGGACAGCGGTAAAACATTTATTGAGATATTTGAAAGGAACCTTAGATAGGAAATTGATTATAAGAAGCAGTAGTTCAGATCTAGATTGTTATGTAGACAGTTCATTTGCATCAGAATTAGGAGACAAGAAGTCAGTTACAGGAATAATAATTAAATATAGTGAAAGTCCAATAGTTTGGAGAAGTAGAAAACAAACTAATGTAGCGATAAGCACAACGGAAGCAGAATTCGCTGCTTTGAATGAGATAGTAAATGAGGTACAGTGGATTAAGCAATTGCTAAATGATTTAAATGAAAGTTACAAGATACCAGTGGAAATTCTGGAAGATTCACAGTCATGCATAGCAATGGCTGAAACTGAAAGTTTGAAGAACAGAACAAAATATATTGGTGTAAGATATCAAAATGTGCGAGACATGGTTCAGAAGGGTGAAATAGAATTGAGATATATAGAAACACAACACAACATAGCAGATTTGTTCACAAAAGCATTGACAGCAGAAAAACATGAAAGGCTGACACAAATGGTTGGAATGACGTTGTAAGACACATACAATATTTTATTTCGGAGGGGATTGTTAAGGAAAATGCAACATGGGACATACAGTGAAAGAAATAAAATATGTATGTGAAAGTCACAATGACTAAGCAAGAGCAATTATGAAGCTACACAGGTGAAACTGCTAATGTAATCTAGAAGGCCTGAGAGCCAAGGACAGAGGTACTGAATGCAGATTGGAAACACCTGAGAATCATTAAGTGTACAAGGTGAAATGTTGAAATACATGGGCTGGTCTTAAGCATGGGTGGAACTACGTGGACCAATCAGAATGGAAATACACACCCACTGGGTGGAAACTAACTAGTGGGTGGTGATAAACAATGGCTATAAAATTGCAATGTTTGCCAATGTATTTTTGTGGAGTAGAGGTGGTGTAGTGTATAGAGATTGTGATTTGTTGACCATATAGTATATTTATATAGAAGAATAAAGTAGGTTTTATATAAAACTACTGAGTTGCCTGAGTGATTCCTGGAGACGTTTTGGAGACACCTGGAGAAGAGTGAGAAGGCTTGGAGAGTTTGTCAGGATCTTCAGCCTATTCTCTGAAACTCTGCTGCTTTGGAGGAAAGCATTAACCACTGATCTAAGCTGGTTGGCTCTGGTGCATAACAAGGTGGTGAGTTTGAGCCAGAGGTGAAGAGCTACAACTCCCATCATCCCTGACATAGGGAAGATTTGAGAATTTGGTAAGAAGTCCTTGCTACCTATAACATGATTTCTTTTGGACAGATAAGCTACAGATCCAACATGCCTTCAAAGTGTCAGAAGTTTCCATTGGGTTTGGGGTTTGGTATTGCAATCATTGATGTGCCCAAATGTCCTGTGGAGCATTCCAAGACTGGTTTGATATCAGATTTAACATTTGGGGATTTTTTTTTCCCCGATTGTGGTGGCTTTTCAGATCTATGCAAAGTTCTTAGTTAACTCCTCCATTTCTGGTCCATTTCTGGTGTAATAATATGACCACAGTACAGGTTGGCATGGCTTGATGTCTCTGTTGTTTGAGGAGAGAATGGGGCCTTCCCTCATTTTTTGTTCAGTCACCTGAGTGGGAATGACCTGGGTTTGTTAATTGACAAGGTCCTTACTCTTCAGACCCTGTATAACCTTAGGGTCATTAAATCTAGATGGCTGGAGATATCTTTGATGTGGCCAGCCATTTTGCCTAGCCCTGTTTGTCAGGGTGAGGGGGATCTACATTGCCTTGGTGGAGTGTGAACAGTGAAATGTGTTATTCTCTAAACAGGGGGGTTGGCCACTTTATTCCATACCTGCATAAAATTGTTCAGTGGCCTGAGCTCTATAGAGCTAATGGTGTACATTTTGCAGAGAAAGGTAACATGTTATTCTTGGAGGATTTGCAATGGGGAGTGAGGGCTGTTTTGGTCAGCCTGGCTGGGGAAGGGGACTAAGCAGATGCACACCCCTTGTCTGTGACAGGTAATGGGGGAGAAAAGTAGCAGTTACAGTGAACACCTTGGTACCCTCTTGGTGAAGGGGAAATTCTGGAACTGTCTCTTTAGGTCCTGGGACCTTGGAGGAAGGGACTTTCCCTGGGGTGCCTGAGGACTTTGCCCTGACTTTAAGGCCTGCAATTTGGGAGGATGTTCATTGGATCTGCCTTCCAGCAGGGGAGCAACCCAGACTGTTGGATAGCTCTCAGGGCTCAGTTGTTTCACTTAGGGGAAGGCTGAGGAAGAAGTCAAGAGTTGACATGTGCCTCAGCTGATCCTGCATGTGGTTGCTCCCCATTCTTGCTTCTTTTCAGTTCAACACAATTAAATAGGTTCTAGCTTAAATAAATTTGCCCTGTGTCTTGTCTTGTTATTCCATGGTTGGACAGCAAAATATGCTAGACACTTTTTTGCACAAATTGTACAAAGCATGATTGAAGGAAAGCATTTGCTGTCTCACTTTTCTATGCATTGAGGTAACTCATCAAATTTTGGACTTTTTCCATGAAGATATCATTTACACACACATACACACCCCTTGCTTTTGTACAAAAATACATTGTTTTTCATGAGCACAAAGACACTGGTATTGCACAGAAGACAGTGTGTTATGCAAAATACACTGTCCTCTGAGCAAAAATGGTGAGTTTCCTGCAAAAATGAAGTGGGAAACCCCCCCTCCGCACTTCATGACCACACAGAAAAACAGTTGTTCCTCACAAATGATGTTTGTGCAAAAAATAAAATAAAATCCCAAAGTGCAAACAAAAGAACATCATCAAAAAGCACAATACTCTTGTAATCTCACTCAGTGAGGTATAAAATACACAATAACATGAATATGTATTTTAGAGATGCCAGCCTCAAGAAAAGTACAGTGGGTCCTTGTTATCCACTGGGGTTTGGTTCCAGGACCCCCCGCGGATACCATCATTTGTGGATGCTCAAGCCCCATTATATACAATGGGATAGTCAAATGGTAGCCCTTACATAAAATGACAAAATCAAGGTTTGCTTTTTGGATTTTTTTTTTAGGGAATATTTTTTATCCATGGATGGTTGAATCTGTGGATACAGAACCTGTGGATATGAAGGTCCAACTGTACTCTTGGAAATACAGTTCAGTTATAATGATGCATACACCTAGGAGATATCAGATGGACCCTTTGGGTCCATTTCCGTCCCACTACCCCCCACCCACCCCTCTCCCATTCCTGGTGTGGAATAAAGGAAAACGTTTCACACACTTATTCAGCAACAGGAACAGGTTCCCCTTCCACTCCTTTCCCTGCCCGGTCGTAAATACAGCTGTTGCAAGGCTGCTTTTACAACCGGGAACTCAAATCCTGGCCGTTCTCACAATAGAATGGCTGGGAAGGAAATTTAAAAAGAAACAGACACCCTCACTGTCAAAAACAAAAGCAAGCACTAAAACACATTTTAAAAAGGAACAGCTACCTGGGGAGGGGAATATTTTTTTAAATTTACGTTTCTGTCCCGATTGTACCCAGAAGTGTCCAACAGGGACCTCCCGGTGATGTCACATCCCATTGTTGTCCAGGGAGCACAAAGGGGCTCCTGTTTACGTGCCCATTGTTCTGTTATAATAATGGAATGGGCCTCTTATTCACAGATTTTTCCCTGAATAAGAGGAAACGGGGGAGGAATAGGTGCAGAATGGAAGCATCCCAGCACAGGGACGAGGTCGTGCAAAAGGTAAGCCTTTTAGCGGTCTTCTGTCATCCCTGTTCTGGTATATTTTACCCGTGTGATAATCTCCCTAGTCCATCTTCATGTCCTATTGGAAATGGAAAGGACATTTGAAAATATTTGACTAATGATTGAAAAATATTCTCAAATGGCACAAAATCCTGCTTAGAAGAATCTTTTCAGTTCTGTTGACAAGAATCTTTGAGAATCCTATTGATAAGAATCTTTGCACTTTTGGGCTTATTCTGTGCAAACTTCACATGTGTTTTTTGGGGAAGAAAACATTTCCTACACAGGAATCAGCATTTTCTGCAGTTGAGATAATGCTTTTTCCTATAGAAAAACCACTTACAAATTTTGTAGGTAAGTCTCAGATATTGAATAGTCTTTGAAACTTAAGACATTTTACAAGACTTTCTCACTGTGGGAAGAAAATTACTCATTGCCTCCTCTGAGAATGAAATTAGCAAATTTCATTCCCATATCCCATGTACTTTCCCTTCCCTTAAAAAAAAAATCCTCCCTATCCCTGCTCTCTTTTCCTTTGTGACCATCCCTTAAAAATCAAATAAAAATGGGGAAAATGCTACTGCATGCAGGAACAAAATATGTGATTTTTTTCTCTCTCTCTCTCTGGCTTTTCTTTGCAAACGAAGATTCAGGAAGGACTCATCCCGCACTTTCTGCAAGCGCACTGATGACTAAAAAGGCCGATCCAAGATAAACAAGTCTGGTTGCAGAAAGCACAGCAGAAGGTCTCCTTGGGTGATGTTTCTGGGTTGTGATTCTTTCTGCGTTGTCGTTTTTCTTCAAGACTTGTTTGACATGAGCTCTCAAATAAGGCTGCAGCATTGTGGATAGTGCATCTCCATGCCTCCTGATGTGAGGCCAGGGCGGACCATTGTTGGTGATCAATTTGGCCGAGCCTGAGATGTTGTTTCAGGGAGTCCTTGTAACGCTTTTTTGGAGCACCCCTCTTATGCTGACCTGTGGCAAGTTCACTGTAGAGTACTATTTTTGGGAGGCAATGGTCCTCTATCCTAGAAACATGTCATGTCCAGTACAGCTGTGTTCTCAATATCATGGCCTCAATGCTGGTGATCCCTGCTTGCTCAAGGACAGCAACATTTGTCACATAGTCAGTCCAGTGTATATTTAGGATTGTGCATATACAGCGCTGATGAAAGCGTTTGAGGAGTCGTAAGTGTTGGTGATAGGTGACCCATGTTTCAGACCCATAAAGGAGAATAGACAGCACAATGGCTCTATACACACTGATTTTTGTGCTTCACCTCAGGTGTTTGTTACTCCAGACTCTTTTGTAAAGTTTTCCAAATGTGTTATATGCCTTTGCTAATCTGTGATCGATCTCTTTGTCAGTCTTGGCATCTGAGGAGATGATGCTTCCCAGGTAGGTGAACTGCTGAATGGATTTAAGCACAGATTTGCATCCCTGCTGTATAATGCAGGATTCCCTCAAATGGAGGCACCGAGTTTCCAAACTTGGCACATGTCAATGCCACAGATGATGGTGATGATGATGGTCTTTCTAAATGTCCTCTTTTGAGGGTATGTTATGCTATAGATTTAGCACATTTAATAAGTTTAGTTTAGGACATTTCTTCAAGAACTAAACTATTCTGCACGGAGGACTCCGGATGTTCACACAAATCTACATATATATTTCCTGATCACTATTTACTTATATGAAGAAGATTATTAATAAATTCTATATGTGTCTTCATTCATTATGTACACATAAAGGGAGCATGGCTGCTTTTGTTATTACTGTTACTGTTACTATGAAAACCTGAAACTGAACACAGAAGTCATGATCAGCTCATATTTTGCAAATGCATAAATGTTTGGCCAATGCAGTTGCCAATGAGATCTCTCTCATTAGTGCTTTCTGTGGTAAGAATGTGGTTTAGATTACTTATGATAATATATTTCTTGTTATGGGTATAGTTCAAGTGAGAAAAGGATTTTAGTATTTCTGTAACTTTGTGGACCCCCAAGGCCTGAAAAGAACTTGCAGTAGCAACTCCACCACTGCTCCTAAGTTTCCTTTTAGCTAATTATTCTGCCTGGCATTATGGCCAGCAGATGCTACATATTGAGAAATGCAGAGCTGCAGCAGGGAGTGGTTTGTTTGGAAAGAATCCATGCAGTATTATAGAATCATAGAATCATAGAACTGCAGAGTTGGAAGAGACCACAAGGGCTATCCAGTCCAACCCCCTGCCATGCAGGAAATCACGATCAAAGCATCCCCGACAGATGGCCATCCAGCCTCTGTTTAAAGACCTCCAAGGAAGGAGACCCCACCACGCTCCGAGGGAGTGCGTTCCACTGCCGAACAGCTCTTACTGTCAAAAAGTTCCTCCTAATGTTGATGTGGAATCTCTGTTCCTGGAGCTTGCATCCATTGCTCCGTGTTCCAATCTCTGGAGCCACAGAAAACAAGCTTGCTCCATCCTCAACGTGACACCCCTTCAAATACTTAAACAGGGCTATCATATCGCCTCTTACCCCTCTTTTTTCCAGGCTAAACATACCCAGCTCCCTAAGTCTCTCCTCATAAGGCATGGTTTCCAGACCTTATATGAATAACAATTTACCTAATTTACCTAACAGTAAATTGTTATTCATATAAGTTTTGGATATTTCATACAGTGTTTTTTTCAATGGGTGGTATCTTGTGTATTTTTTTTTTCTTATGTGTTATACTATTGTTTATAGCTGCTGACTTGGGCACACAGAGTTTTGAAAAGCTGAGAATTGCCTTTGAAGCAAATCTGGTATGAAATGGTTGTAGAAGCCTGGCAATGACCATCTGGATTGCTCATTATTTATAGCTTGTCAATCATTGCTTTTCCAACCATGGTGTAGTGGTTTGGGTATTGGACTATGACTCTGTAGACCAGGGGCTTGTCTAGACCTGCCAGAATATGCCACCTTTCAGCTGGCATATTCTGACCCTGGATCTGACTTCTACCCTCTCCTCCGTTCCCTAGACAAAATGGGATGATGAAACCCACTGTCATGCATTACTCCCTTTCAATCCAGGAAAGAGGCCCTCAGCATGTGATCAAGGATGGTCACATCCAGGCGGCCTTGGTAACATGATGGAGGTCTCCTTCCTGGTTGCAGAGAGATTCTAGTGGCAGCAGTGGCAGCCGGCTATACAGGCTGGTGTTCAGATACAGACCCTGTGTTCCCGTGCAGGCCCAATCTGGGTTTTCCTGCATGACATGGGTTTTTCTGGGTGTTTAATTAATGTGTTTTAATAGGCTTTGCTCCAGCTTCCCCACCCTACCCCCAGTTCTCATTGTTCTTCATTGCCTCATGGCACTGAGGCAGTATTTCTCATGTTTAGTCTAGAGAAGAGAAGGTTGAGAGGGGACATGATAGCCACATTTAAATATTTGAAGGGATGTCATTCTGAGGATGGGGCAAGTTTGTTTTCTGCTGCTTCAGAGACTAGGACACAGAGCAATGGGTTCAAACTACAGGAAAAGAGATTCCAGCTAAACATTAGGAAGAACTTCCTGACAGTAAGAGCTGTTCAGGTGGAATACACTGCCTCGTAGTGTGGTGAAATCTCTTTCTTTGGAGGTCTTTAAGCAGAGGCTGGATGGCCATCTATTGGGAATGATTTGATTGTGTATTCCTTCATGGCAGGAGGTTGGACTGGATGGCCCTTGTGCTCTCTTCCAACTCTATGACTCTATGATTCTAAGAAGCATCTTGAAGTTTGCTTCTGCTGGACATCTTCATTGGACATCCATCATGACCTGTGACTCCTTCATGATGCTAACCTCTAATAAACTGTAACTTTATTTTCAACACCTATTTAGCCCTTTGTTTACCTGGTTGCTGTGCTGGCCAGATAATGGGGAAGAGCCAACATGTAACTTAAAAGGGACTAAAAGATGTAAACTAAAAGTTTTTTAAAAATAATGTTAAATATAATGTTAAATTATGCAGTTTGACACTGCTATATTGGCCGTGGCCCAATGTTATGGAAGTCTTGGATTTGTAGTTTGGTGAGATATTTAGCCATCTCTGTCAGAGAGTTCTGGTGCCACAGCAAATCCCAGACTATTAGTTTCTATAAATGAGAGTTCTGGGTTTTTTTTAAAAAAACTCATTTTAATTTAATGTTGGCCCTGTAAGATATATAGAGATGATATTCTCAGTAGAACTAAGGCTGAGTTTGCATGGACTGAACTTCCCCTTCCCATATGTGTGCTCACACTGGGGGTCCAAATACAACTCAGACATCCATGCTTCATGCACACACCTTGAAAAAAAATGATGGGGCTGCTGCATTTTTAACATAACAATGTGGTGGCTGGACTATTTGTAGGCTACTGTTTGTGACAAGAGAAAGTTCTGTGTACCCCTGGTGTCATTCTAGGATGGAGGGAAGAATTAGGAGAGAGTTTGAAATCTTTCTTGAGCTATTTGCACAAGAATAAATGCTTATGCCCTTTTACATGAAGAAGCTACTGACCTCAGTGACTGGTGTGCTTAATTAGCAACCATTCTTGTCTTCTCAATCACAGTATTAATATACGCTGAAAACTCCACCTTAACCTGTGTCTATACGATAGTGCAGCAAGTATTGTTCTTTGAACAATCAGATTATTATGACATCCTGGGTAATAGGTAAAACAAAGACTCTGGTTCCTGAAATGGTCTTTTGTGCCTCAGAATAGTTAGTGGCTTGAGTAGAGGCTTCTCAGGCTTTCAGAAATGGCCCTCAGCTTTGAAAAGAGCTCTCTCTCTCTCTCTTCAGGAGCTCAGTGCTTTATTTACTTCACTTCTCTTCCTCTCTTTCCCTCTTCTCCTAAGAGCCTTACTACACTCTGAAGAAAAGTGACAAGGGAGCAGGAACATTCTGTTTTCCTGTGCTTCCTTACCTCTTGGTCCCGTGGGGGGCTGAGGTAAAACCACATCTTTTTGCTAACCAGAAAAACCCATTAGCAAAAAGACATGGTTTTACCTCAGTCCCACATGGGACCAGAATGAAAGAATGCCAGAAGAATGATGATGTAATGCAGTAAAGCAGTGTGGAAAACGGAATGTTCCTGCTCCCTTGCTGCTTTTCTTTGGGGTGCCTAAATCTCATTCACTATCTATTTTCCTTCCTCCATCTGTGTTTTCTTGGTTTGTAGCAGGGATGCAAACCTGACTGGGATCAAGATACAAATTCTACCCCAACAACACCCCTCCTAAGTGATGCCTTCTGACATTACCAGGTTCACAGCCAAGGCACCAGCAGTAGGTGCTTCATTCAGTACTTCAGATGAAGATACTAGCTTCACTTCTCTCTTGCTTTCCCTTTATAGGGAAAGAGGGAAAGTGAAGCACAGTTACACATTACATTTGCATCAGAGGCTGGTGCTTTGGTTTGGCTCCTCCCTTGTAGATGTGAAATAATTGAGTCATGGTTCTAAGGCTGCACCTCATTTTCTCTCACACCCCATCTTCCTTCTGAATGGGACGAATGGGTAACTCAGGAAGTTGTATAAGTCCAACTGGGACCTCCTTGGGCATGTGGTTCCCCCACAGTATAAAGTATGACAACAAAGATATTTGGGGTCGATATATACATTAGGAATACAAGAAACTGCTTTCTGCCAAGGGAAACCATTAGTCTGTGCAGCTGTCTTTGGTGTTTTGCAGCAGCTCTCCAGGGTTTTATGCTCTCCGAGGTTTTCCAGTTATATCTGGACTTGCTGGGGAATGATGAAAAGCATCCAGTCAAAATCTAGATTCTTCTGTGGGGTTGTTAATTCTGTATTGCATGATTAAATACAAACATAAATAACATTTCGTTTTTCTTAATGTTTTAAATATAACAATAATAACTAAACAGGAGCTTTCTCATCTGTTAATCCTTGGAAATAACCCAAAATAGGTACCACAAGAAAAGTTTTGCAGCTAAAGCTAAGGGAGTGAAGCTGCTGCCACACTGCAGAAATAATGTAGTTTGACACCACTTTAACTATCATGGCTCCATCCTATGGAATTCTGGAACTTAAAGTTTGTTGTGGCACCAGAGCTCTCTGACAGGAAAGACTAAACACCTCAGAAAATTACACATCCCAGAATTCCATAGCATTGCACCATGACAGTTAAAGCAGTGCCAAGCCTCATTTTTTTCTATAGTGTGGCATCAGCCTGAGTTGAATTGACAGACATATCTTGTGATGTTTGCACTTAGTCTCTGTTTCCCTTCTGAAGGAAATGATTATGATTAGTGTAGAAAGAGAGATAGATGATAGATAGACAGAGAGAGAGAGAGAGAGAGAGAGAGGGAGAGAATATTGTATTATGGATGCCAGCCGTGAAAGCCTTCAACTTCACAGTATTGTATTTCTTGTATTTTATCTTTTCTTCAAAACAAGGATGCAAAGCAGCAGATAGAAATTTAAATAGGTAAACATACATACAGGTAAAACATGCAAAAATATTGTTAAAATGCAATTAAACTATCCATAGATTCTTTTAAAAAACAAAACATATCTGTTAGAAAAGGCAAAAATGAAAATAATAGATCAAACCATTAAAAACCCTTTCTTTATAGATAGTAAATTTCCTAAAGTCTGACATAATAAAAATATGTTTTCATCCACCAGTGAAAGGACAATAAGGAACGAGGCAGTCTAGCTTCCCTCTAAGAAGCAAGTTCTAGGTTTTGGAAGCAGCCCCTGTGAGAGTCCTCTCCATGTTCCCTCACAATGTGGCAGTGAGGGTTATGGGATTGAGAGAATAGCCCTCCCTGAAGATCTCAAAGCCTAGGCAGGCTTGTATACAGTCCTTCAGCTAGCCTTGATCCAAGCTTTATAATGATACATGTTATTACACATGTTCAACTCCCACCCAAACTGGAGCCCCCAAATGCAGGAGTGAGATGGTTATTAGGCAGAAGGAGGAGTACCACATGCCAATTCATGAGCTTCCGTCCAGTTTCTTTTGGTGATTCATGTGCTTGGAAAGTTTCATGGGCACCAAGAAAGGAGTGATTCTAGTAATGGCTGAAAACTCATGGCTACCATGAGTATTAGAAAGGCAAATATTTGACATATCACAAGACTGGGGAAATAGGTTTATGTCTGTTAAGCTGAGGCTTCATTGACTCAGATCCTTATCAACCAGATGAAAAGCTGATTACAGAGAAGCTATGCTATTTACTTTTTATTTTTATTTTGTAGAAAAGCAACACAGTGGCTATTCAGTACAATGATGGAAGATAGATACAGAAGATAAAAAGAAGAAGAGAAGAAAATTGACAACAAGAACTGCTGTTCTGTCATGGGGCCACAAGCCTATGACAGATGTGTTGCGGTGAGGCAAAAGTTTCTAGATGCTTATGTGCTCCTGGCTCTGAAATGAAAGCCAGAGGCTGTGGCTTTTATGTGTTTCCTGAACTTTTCAAGAAGTTGCCAGTGAAAAGTAGTGGGACAGGTAGAACAGACAGTTCCCCAGCAGCTAGAAATAGTGGTGGTGGTGGTGGTGGTGGGATTCATTTCCTAGCTAGGAACATACAAATGATCTTATCTCTAGAATGCCTTAATTAGGGTTCAATGCATGTTGGACTCTGTTTACAGTTCTGTTCTGCTCTGCTTGATGCTCTATGCTCAGCTAAGGGCAGGAATATGGGTTTCCTTTCCACTACAGTTTCTTGTGAAATGACAAAAGTGAACAATTCATAGCCCTTTTACAATGTCTTCCATGTTAAATTTACTACTGGGTGAGATTTTGACGAGCCTTTCTCACATAGACCATAACTATTTAAGAGAAGAGTGTCCCACTATCTTGGCTTATGTGTTATTGCCAAGGTTACTCAAGGTGAGAACGACTCTATCAACTCTGTTGGGAGCCAGAAAATAAGTCTTTCATGTTATGTAGCATTCTTTCAAGTAATGCTATTCTGATTGGCTGTGGGTGAAAAATATTATTCTGGATTTTTTTAGTGTGCACACTTTTTTTCTCTAATATATACATATTTTTGTACACAATTTCCCTTAATATTTTTGTGCTTATAAATTAGCAATGGGGTGAAGTGGGGGTAAACACAGCATCAAGTCAGGTGAAGCAAGGAAAGAACATATAGTCTGGTACTGAATGAGGAGGTATCATCCATCATCATCACCATCATCAATAATGCCCTGCTGTTCTGCCAGTACAGGACTCAAGTCAGCTTGCTGTTGTTAATTACAGTCAAGTCAAGTTCAACTTATGGTGACCCTATGAATGAGAGACCTCCAAGATCCCTAGTCATCAACTGCCCTTCTCAGCAATTTTGCCCAAATTCTGTGGGATCCATGAGACCCACCCGTGACACTCAAATTATGATATTAAAATGGGGAATTTTAATTCTCTCAAAAGATGGCAGCAAGAGGTCGGGTAACTTTGGGATCTTTACACCTGTGTATACCAGTACTAACTGACAAGACCCCAAGCCAAAAAGTAAAATCCGAGATCCGTCAGATGATGAGCGTGAGTAGCTTTAAAAATGCACTAAAGGCAGATCTCTTTTGGCAGGCCTTTCCTGATTAGATCCCAGCCTCAGGAGCTGCATCTCCTGGTCTCTTTTAGTTTTGCTGGCTGTTAATTTTTCTATTTGTTTTTATATGTGATTTTAGTTTAGGTAGTTTTTAATTTTATACGAGTTTAATATTTTTTGTGGGGGAGGGTGGGGGTGGGTAGTGCTTAGGGATTTTAGCCAGCATTATTGTATTTTAATTGTTTTAAGCCACCCGGATTGTTTTTAACAGAGGGGTGGGGTAATAATAATAATAATAATAATAATAATGTTTTTTATTGGATAATAGTCACGGAGCCACTCACACATACAGTCTCTCTTTCAGCAATCACTCAAGGCTTGTGAAGTATCAGGAGGAAGTATTGGGATAGAGGAATAGATTTCAGGGATTATGGGCTATACTGTACCTGTCTGAAGGTCATAGGTTCAAGCAGCAAAGAATACTCAGACCGGATGCTTAGGTCACAGAGAAAATGGGCAGAGTGACAGCGTGTAGAAAACTATGTGTGCTTTGGTCCTGTTTTGGGATAATGTTTATACTCAATATTGTACCCTTAAAGGGTGTTTTGAGTGGAGAACAATGTTTGAGTGAGTTTCCCAGAGTTAAACAATGGACACTCTGGCTTAGTTAATTGCTGTTAATGGCTGGATCTTCTTCGTGGTCTCTGTGAATCACACAGCTGGGTTACTCCTGCGCCTGCACAGAGCATCAGAACCTTCTGGAATCGCTAGGCAGAATGTGCTTTGATACATTTTTGGTGGTAACTCCGCCCACACCAACGGTCCCTTATAAGGGATACCCACCCAATTCTCCTCACTTCCTTTCTTTCCGCCTCATTAGCAACTTGAAGGAACCTTTGTTCGCTATTTTTTCTCTCTTTCACTTTCGGTTTGACTGACTTTTGGTGTCGGCTTGGATTGTTCTTGACTACTCTCCATCTTCTCCCTTTGGCTTGGCAACACTGTGAATGGAAAAATATCTGGAAAAGGGGCCTTCAAGAGGTGTGTAATCTGTCAGGCTGAACTTCCAAGTGCAGATGGTCATTCCTGCTGCTTGATTTGCCTGGGAGAAACCCATAATGTTGATTTGTGTGTACCTTCACTCCTCAGGCTTGCAAGCACAGACTATCTTGGCTGAAATCTTTCTTATACGAGAAAGCCTTGAGTTTGACTTTGGCCTCAACTCCAGCCGCTACATCGACGCCGGCTGCTACCTTGATGTCCGCACCCTCAAAATGTGGTCGTTTGCCATTTCCCAAGGCTAAAGGCCAGAAGTGTAATCGGTCCTGTAGCCCATCCCGATGCTGTTCGGTTGCCTCGGACCCAGAAGCTGTGTGTACTTCACACAAGCACGCTCCGTCGGATTCGGCTCGGGATCGAGCCTGCTCGACACCATCGACGTCGACTTGGGACCAGGAGCCTTCCACCTAGACAGTGTCCCTCGGAACTGGGCACCTTCTGAATCTACGGCCTGGCCAGGCACTTCTGCAGAGGCTTCGCAGTCTCTGAAGAAGAAGAGGAAAGAAAGGAGCTTGCCAAGACGAGCTCCTACCCCTTCTTATTCGGGAGAGATTGTGGCTGTAGAAGTTCCTTCTGGTACCGACATGGAGGTGACATATCAGCAGCTGGGCCGATCACCAACCATTGCCATCTCGAGAGCCCAACTTCTTGAGCGCTCCTCATCTGACGTTGAAGTCGAGGTTGTTGAATCCGAGCTCTCGACTCAAACCCGACTATGTTCATCCATCATCCATGGGGACATTCTGGCCTATACGGCCTACGACCTGGCACAGTCTATTTGTCAAGTTGGGATCATGTCGCCTATGGGCTCTCAGATCCTGACATCCTGAGGGGATGACTTCGGTGATGTGTATGCTGGCCGGTCTGTGTGTCGTTCACCCCGGCGTTTCCACATGGAGGAGCCTCAGGTCCTTCCGAGGAGGGATGCAGAGAGTCAAGTCTCTCCACATCCTGAACAACGCATTCTGCCTCCAATTCCTCCAACTCCACCTACACACACCACCTCTCTGCTCCGTGGCCATCGCAGTCCATCTCCAGTGGAACCAACATCTTCTTCATCGGGTTTGTGGGATACGTCCATGCAATACTTACCATCACCGAGACCCGAACTGATTGGGGAAGACTCTGCATCGCCCACTGACAACATCCATGCTTTTTCGGAACAGATGGTCCGCATGTCTCATGCTCCCGACCTCAAGGTGGTGGAAAAGGAGGTTGAACCGGTGGACCCAATCTTCCACCGGATTCAGTCAAAGGCTCCCCCCATGGCTGCTCTCCCTGTATTATCATCCCTGCTAAAGCTTATGCAAGGATCCTGGGAGAACCCCTCCTTGATCCAGTCTACTTCTAAGAAAATTGATCGACTGTATCGAAGTAGAGGTGAGTACATTGACTGGCTTCAAACTCACCCAAAGCCAAACTCTGGTAGTCAAGGCATCCCAAAACAGAAAGCAACGTCGACCTCATTCTACCCCACCGGACCCTTAGGTTCGAAAGCTTGACATTATGGGCAAGAAAATCTACTTGGCAGCTGGATTGAGTTTTCGTGTGGCCAACTACTCAGCCTGCATGAGGGCCTACCAGCAGGTGCTGTGGGAGAGGATGATGCCCCTCATCCAAGATCTCCAGAAGAATGGCGTTGGATGGCCAAGGCAATCCAGGCGGAGGCACAATCACTCGCTAGGCAACAGATGAATTCAGCTCGACACGTTGCCGATTGCACTGCCAAAACAATAGAAGGACCCATCGCCCTGCGTCGACATACCTGGCTCCACTCATCCAACCCCACAGGCCTCAGCCATCATAGAGGATCTTCCCTTTGATGAATACGGACTGTTTAATGGATCCACAGATGAAAAGTTGGAATTCACTCAGAAGATGAGGACCACCGCTAGGAAATATGGTATGGCCACCTCATCTTCTCAGTACTGTTCCAGGGGCCGAACCACCTGGCAGACCTCTTCATCAGGCCAGCAGTTCCGTCAGGGGTTCTCTGGCCAATCGTATCGTCAATCCCGATACGTACCCTCTCCCTCTCCAGCCTCATTGGTGAGGAGCCAAGGGTCAGCCTCTGGATACCAGCAACCACCAAGGCAATGATTGAAAGATCAAGGCAGGAGAAAATTCTAACTGTTCACCTCATGTTGTCTCTCTTCTCTTTAGACACCACTTTTCGGAAACCAACTGTCGAACTTCCAAGAAGCCTGGTAGTCAATAACATCAGACCGTTGGGTTCTTTGAATCATCCAGAATGGCTATTGGATCGAATTCGACTCTGCCTCCGACAGGTCGGGTTCGATCAACACTGCCCTCCCCTCCCCTCCTCAAGGAGGTTCAGACACTGCTGCAGAAGGGGGCTATTGAACCTGTGGACTCCGACCTCCACCACCTCTGCTTCTTCTCGAGGTACTTTCTGGTCATGAAGAAAGACAGCAGACTCCATCCCATTCTTGACCTCCGTGGGGTGAACCTCCTACGAGATACGGGGTTCCTGGGATGCCGAAGAACTGACGCTCCATATCAATGTCCTGGAGCTTCTCGGCATCCAAAAGGCACTTCGAACCTTTGAGACCCTAGTAAGGAACAAGACTGTTCTGGTGGTAACGGATAACACGTCAGTGATGTACTACCTGAACAAGCAAGGGGGTACCAGATCCCCTCAGCTTCTCCAACTCACACTGGACATTTGGGATTGGTGTCTCTGCAGGAACATCTTCCTCCAATCCATCCATCTCCCGGGGGAGGAGAATACTCTTGCAGACGGACTCAGCCATTCCAGCCTTTCCATTCACGAATGGGAGCTACACAGGTCAGGCACTTCCGATCTGTTCCGACAATGGGGACTTCCTCAAGTTGACCTCTGCGTCCCCAGAGAACACTCAGGGTCTCCAATTCTGCTCAAGGCAATGTGCCCTGGGATCGAGGGGTGACGCGTTCCTGTTCCGATGGTCGGGACCACTTCTCTACCTCTTCCCTCCGTTTCCACTGCTGACGAGGGTAATCGTGAAGTTGCGTCGGGACCAAGCGGATGCTATCCTTATCACTCCGTGGTGGTCCCACCAGCCTTGGTTTGCAACTCTGCTGTGTCTGTCCAAGCACCAGTTCATTCGACTTCTGTCCCGTTCCGATCTTCTCACCATTCAGGACGGGAAGGTCAGGCATCCAGATGTGGAAACTCTTCGACTAATGGCTTGGAGGCTACGGCCTTGAGTCCATCCTCGCTACAGAGGACTACTGTACCCACGGCCTCGGACTCGACTCCATCCCTTCCTCCAGAGGTCCAGGCTGTCATTGACGCTGCACGGAGGCCTGCTACCTGCAGGTCATATCACTACAAGTGGAAGAAATTTGAAGCCTTTCTATCCGAGCGGGGGTCGGGCACAGAACTGTTATCCATCCCGACTGTCCTAGACTTCTTTCTCCACTTGTCTTCCACAGGACTCTCGATCTCATCAATCCAGTGCTACCTGGCAGCCGTATCTGTTGAATTCCAGGTGAGGGGTCATCCGTCTCCCTTCATGGATCCGACTGTCAAGAAATTCTTGAGAGGCTACATTAATCTACATCCTCCTGTGTGTGAGCCTACACCGACATGGAGCCTCGAACTGGTCCTGTCGCAACTGGTTCGATGTCCTTTCGAACCCATGGCATCCACTGACTTGAGACTCCTGTCTTGGAAAACAGCCTTTCTCATTGCCATAACTTCAGCACGTTGAGCTGGTGAGCTCTGTGCCTTGCGATTTGACCCTCGTACACCACCTTCCACAAGCATAAGGTGGTGCTCCGTCCCGACATCTCCTTCCTTCCGAAGGTGGTGTCATGCTTTCATCTCAATCAGTCCATCACTCCCCCTGCTCTGATGCAGGACCCAAAGGACAAATTTGAGTGTGCCCTGCATTCCATGGGTGTCTGGAGGGCACTTGCTTTCTACATCCAGAGAACTGCTCCCTTCAGGAGGTCACCTAAACTTTTTGTCTCCTATGCCGACTTGAGACTGGGGGAGCCCATTTCTCCACAACGCTTGTTGAAGGGGGTGACATTGACCATTGCTCTCTGCTATGAACAGGCGAAGAAACCTCTACCGTCACGGATTCAAGGACACTCAATGAAGGCTGTCTCCACCTCGACAGCTTTCCTCTCTGGGGTGCCTCTAGAGGACATTTGCAGAGCTGCAACTTGCTCATCACCTCTGACTTTCATTTCCCATTACAGACTTGACTCTCTTTCTAGGAACAAGGCTGCCTTTGGGAAAGCTGTACTTTTGTCTTCTATTCAATGAGTGAGTGTTGATGTATTGCCAAGTTAATTAATGTGATAAGTATGTATTTTATTACTTTTATTAAGAATGTGCTGTCAAAAATCCAACTGATGTTAGACTGTGCAACATGGTGCTAGTGTCAATGTGTATAGGACATACCCTCCTCCTGGAGTGAAGCTTGCCAGTCTACCCAGCTGTGTGATTCACAGAGACCACGAAGAAGATGGACAGGTTGCTTACCTATAACCATAGATCTTTGAGTGGTCTTCTGTGAATTCACACAAACCCACCCATCCTCCCCTCTATGTCCTACTACATCATATAAACATGCTTAATGTTCCTGATGCTGCTGGTTGTGGTGTCAATCAAGGAACTGAGGAGAATTGGGCAGGAATCCCTTTTAAGGGACCATTGGTGTGGGCGAAGTTACAGCCAAAAATGTATCAAAGCACATTCTGCCTAGCGATTCCAGAAGGTTCCGATGTTCTGTGCAGGCTCAGGAGTAACCCAGCTGTGTGAATTCACAGAAGACCACTCGAAGATCTATGGTTATAGGTAAGCTACCTGTCCATCATTAAGACTGATGGGTTTGAAGCAACCTCATACTGTTTGATAGAAGAGGTGTGACAGAAGACCTTTGCAGAATAATGGGTGTTCTGATCACTAGTTTGTTTTAGAGTATGATTAATTGCCAGGTATGTCAAGAGCTGATTACTACATTCCTCTCTAACAACTTGTCTAAGGGGGCTTTGCATAACCAAACCTGTGCGTGTCTGTTTTTGGAGAAGTTCTAAGACAACTTTGTTAGGTCTCTGGGTGCTCTTTTTATGAAATACAGTAGCCGCCCCGTATCCATTGTGGATTGGTTCCAGGGCCTCCCACAGATGGCGATTTCTGTGGATAATAGTGAATGCCATCCCAGGAGCAGCATCCCAGGGAAAGGGGGTGATTTTGATCCTCGCTTCTCCCCCTCCTTTCCCCTCTTCACTCCCACTATAGCCCCACCATGGTGGCGATCACAGGGGTGAAGGGGGAAGGGGGGACGATATTGCTCCATGCCTTTCCCTGGGAAGGCTCCTGTCACTGTGGGGCAATTGGGGGGGGTGAAGGGTGAAGGGGAGGAAGTGAGATCTCCTCCTCCCTTTTCCCCTTCTCCCCCATGATTGCCACCCCAGTGGGACCATGGTGGGATGAATGAGATTGAGAAGTGATGTCTCCCCCCTTCCCCCCACGAGCACCACTGCAACAGGGCCATGGCAGGGGGGAAGGGGGAAGGGAGGAGGAGAAGCGAGGAGCAAACTTCCCCCCTTTCCATGGGATGCCCCCCCAGATGGTGTTCACTATTATCCATGGAATTCACAATCCGCGGGAGGCCCTGGAATGAATCCCCCATGGATACGGGGGTGCTACTGTATTTCATATAAGGGGCACCCACTCTTCCCATTCTGTCATCAACATCCCATCAGATGATCATCAGATGCTCTCCACAGGAGCAAACCTCTGTTTCCTCTGTCTTCCCTTGGTAAAAATTATCAGGAGTGAGTCTAAAGACAAATCAACAAAACCCCTGGTAAGGAGAAAATGTGAGAAGCCCTGTTTAAGATTTCCATCAGAGCGGTAGTTAATGAAAATTTGGGTGAAAGAACATAGCCTTCCTCCATAACCTGGACTCGTGTTGCTCTTCTCTTACTCTTTTCAGCCCCACACTCTGTGTTCTCTTCTCCTCTCCCCTCCTTGATATCTTGACTTTAGTTTTCTGGCTCCATCACATGATAAGTCTTGTTGTGTGCCAGAGTAACAGTGGACCACAGCTGTGTGGTATTTTACACACACAAGTATACATGACATTTATAGGCCACAAATGGCTCAGCAAACTGTCAGTGGGAATGATATCTAATGGCGCAAATGTAAGATAGAGAAAAACAGCAGAAACTGAGAAGAAAAATCTACACAGGTTACCTAGTGGCATCATTATGCTATTTTTAAAAAAATCTGGTATAGATCTTACACAGTCCTACTGTAAATATGAATGAAGTGTTAAAATTGTGGGCTCTGAATAAAAGCAGCAGGAAAGAGTTAGTGGGAACATTTTGAATGGAAAACATTGAAACAATTTCAATATATCATTAACATTCCAGACTATTTGATTTTCATACACTCTGGAAGGAGCTCTGCATTTAAAGACATTTACATTTTCCTTTAGAGCTTTAAAAAAGGCAGATGAATAAACTAGCTTCATCTTTAGGCTCAAACCCATCCAATGCATCTTACTTCTATGATGACAGAAGCAGATATCAAGCTGAAAATTAAAGACACAGGCACCACCCACAGCTCACACAAAGTTGTGTTGGAAAAAAGTTGAGTTATTTCTTCCCTACACTCCCCCAAAACAAACAAACAAACAAACTGGGAAGCAGCTTGACTTATGCAGCTTCCCAAACCCCTTCTCCACTTCATGCATTGATTCCATTAGGGATGTAATTCTTCACTAAGTTTCTTCTTGAAGATAGCAATGAGTCATTTCAGCAATTTCTTCCTGCTGTGAGGAAAGTCTTTGAAGTTTTCAAAGCCTATTTGCAATTTAGGAAATATTTGCAAGTGGTTGTTTTGTGCAGAAAACAGCATTTTCTGCACAGATATCAGTATTTTCTGTGTGGAAAACAACATTTCAATGTAGAAATATTAATTCCTGCACAGAAAATGCTGTTTCCTGTGCAGAAAAATGCTGTTATCTGTTAAAACAACAACAACAACAACAACCAGGTGTAAATTTTGCGCAGAATAAGTCACAAACTATGAAGATTCTCAACAGTCCAGGATTCTTCTCATCAGAGTCTCTCAAAACTTGAAAAACTTGGTTTTTAACCATTTTATGAATATTTTCAAATACTCTTTCCCATCCCTATCCCCTATTGCCTGTTGCATGGTATAGTAGTATATGAAACAAGGCCAAAGGAAGCCTTGAAGAACTGTAGTTTTTCAAACACTACTGCAATACTGGCAGCCATTGGGATAGCTACATGTTCCATGTGTTGTCGTATATACCAAGTGCTCGGGGCTGAAGGAGGGCATAATTTTTGTTGTGTGCCTTCATGTCCTATCTGACTTATCACAGGGTTTTCTTGTCAATATTTGTTCTTGGTGGGGATGTTACCTTTGCCTTTCTCTAAGGCTGAGAGAGTGTGACTTGCACAAGATCATCCACTAGGTTCCCATGGGCAATCAGGGATCCCAACATTAGCTAATACACATTGGAAACTGTTTAATGCAGTGTAGATGTGTAAATAGCTATTGCTTAAAACAATTTGTAAGCTACTCTGATAGCCTTGAGGCTGAAGAGTGGGGTATAAATAACTAAAAAAACAAAAACAAAACAAAACAACAACAACATTGGTTTCCCAGACTGCTAGTCCAACATTCAAACCACCATACCACAATGGGAAGGGAAAGGGAACTGGAAAACTGATGAATAGCAAGGGAGATGAGAAAGTGGAAAGTTTGAAGAATTAGTCAGTCGGTTGGAGAAATTTGCGCTAGCCTGGATTTAAAATGATGAATTTTGCAGGCCCTAATCTCCCCTCTGTGGATATATACTTACAAATTCGAAACTATGAGTTTGATGGCATATCTGCTAACGGTAGTCAAGAATATTTACTATACTTTTCTAATACCATTGCTTAGAGAGGTAGTAGTGTCTCCTTCTCTGGATGTCTTCAAAAAAGAGGCTAGGTAACTGGGGATGCTTTAGCTGGAGAGTCTGCATTTAGCAGGGGATTGGAAATGATGACCCATGAGGCCTCTTCCATCCCTATGATTCTGTGACTCTATGAGTATGACTACAAGGGATTAGCAACTGAGCAGTGAGGGACAAAGCCAACAAGTAAGCTGCAAAATGACATAAATACTCATGGATGGCAAATACCTGTTTTCTAATTGTTGTTTATAAAATGGCTGGCAGATTTGAAGATAAAGTTTGATCCCAATAATTAGCTATTCTTGATGCAGTCATGCGATATCTGCAGAGATCTCTGACAGAGGATGCTGCAGCTGTACCACTCGGGATCATTTTGCTGTGACAGTTGCAGTCTCATAATAAATGGCTGAATTAAGTGGCTGCCAATGGTCTTTAATTAACACCACATTTCTTCTTCATCCTGGCTCTTCTTGGAGGATACAGGAATCAAATCAAATCAGAGAAATCGTCCCATCCTATTATTTAGGCAAAGCTGTCTATATGAACCTGACTTATGACTATTGTGTCAGATATTTGGCTTTTCTCAGCCAATATTGTCTGCTGTAACTAGTGGCAATTCTTCTTGGCCTCAAAGATGTGCCATTTGAGATTTATTTTTTTCAGCAGGAGATGCCAGGGATTTCATTTCCTGCATATGTGTTCAACCACATAGCAATGGGTCTTCTCTGATAGGTCTTTAATTGTGGTTCTCATAAGCTGCACAGAACTGCGCAATTATATCTATCTCTTGGGGCCACCTTCTAAATGAATATGACAACATAATTACAAACTTTGCAAGATTTAACATTTTAAAACAAGTAACAAGAACTACAACAACAACACAAATATATCCAAAACTGGAATAAATAAATAGATAGATATAGATAGATACAAATAATGTTTGTTCAGAGAGAACGGGGGGGGGAGAGTATTTTTATCATTATTATTATTATATTCTAATGGTCTTTAAAAACCATTTAAAACTAATGTTTTTTATATTATTGTTTGATGTTTCACAACTTTTAAAATTATCCTTAGTTATAATTGTATTTTGTTTTAACTCAAATTGTGAGTTGGATCCTCTATTGGGGGAAAAGTGGGATATTAAATTAAATATCTAACCAACTGGCTAGCTAGCTAACGATGGAAGGTCCCACTTGTTTGGGATGGACCCCACTATAATTTAGACTGTTTTGGACCCTGACTTGGTTCTTGAATCTGGAAGTCTTTCACACTAGTCAGTTATAGCTCTATGGTTCTGTATAAGCTTCCGTGACAATATGTTGATAGTTTAGGGTGAGGCACCTAGAATTCTCAATGAGAGAAAGCTCTAGTGCCCCACCAAACTACAAAGTTCAGGGTTCCATGGGATATTGTCAAAATGAAACCATAGTGCTTTGACTGTGTAGCATGGAAAGGACCTTGAACAAGAATTCAGAAATCTGAATCTTGGAACTGTCATTCACTAAGTTGTCAGCAATTGTTTCTGGATTTTTCTTCTTACAAATTCATAAAATTTGGGGACATGTTTCAGAGCCACTTCAGAAAATATGTATGTATGCATGTGCCTTCAAGTTGCCTGTTGACTGATAGCCACCCCATGAATTTCGTCAGGTTTTATTAGGGAAAGAATACTCAGAGGCATTTTTTCCAGCTTTTTTTAGTCCCTGCCAAATTTCAGACAAGTAATTCTAGGTGTCTTTGTACTAACTACCTTGTTAAAAAAATAAATATGAAATAGAGGGTTGTGGAGGGGGGTGTTTTGTTTTAAAGGATGTATAGCCAGTCGAGTACTCATTCTTGTCAGTTCAGACTGCTTTCTTCCTTCATGTCTGTGATGTATCAGTGTTGTTTCTTTCATAAGACACTAATGGTGTGTCCTTATGAGACACACAGAGTATAGAGAGACACTTGAGGACAAGTGAAAAGAGGGGAGAAAATAAGGAAGGGAAGCTTTCCAGGCAGGTATAACCACCTATGTATTGTAGGCATTGTGGAACAGCCCCTGAGAATGTCCTTAAGGTAGAGTTCAAACGAGTGAGGCAATTCTTCACTAATTTCCTTTATGAAAGAAGCAATACATAATATTAGCAATATTCTTCTCATTAAGAAAAAGTTCTTGAAAACCACACATCCCAGGGGCTTATTCCTCACAAAACATGCACATGGCTTTTTCTTTCTTTCTTTCTTTTTTGTCACAGAAAACAGCATTTTCCATGGAGAAATGGCATTTTCTCTGCAGAACATAATGACCAAGATCCTGCATCAAACATACATTCCACAATGTTGTTGCTAGGATCCACCTCCTGATCCAATCCTGAAACGCACCTTAAAATCCAGGCAGCTGCACTGAGGGATGGAGTTCTATGGTGCCAACAAGTGGGTTGCTAAAGGATGACATGTCCAGTCCCCTCCCACCAGTGAACCATGGTGCAACAAGCAGAAGCAGGGATGCCTGAGGTGTCCTGTCACAGCTTCTCAGCACACCATGGCTCACTGGTAGGAGGGATCTGAATGCACCTTCCTTCAGTGCTCTGTTCGGTAGTGCCATAGAACTTTGTCCCTTGGTGTAGCTGCCTGGGTTTTAATGTGGGTTTGGGGGTCATTAATGATTGTGGCAGTGGTACCATGACTGTAAATATGAATAGGAAACAGTTACAAAGTCTTAAGTCTAATTTACAACACTGTAATTGACTAACAGGATGCTAGGCAATACTTCTGTGCAGGGAAATATTATTTTCTGCACATAGAATGCTGTTTCCTGTGCAAAACAATCATGCACCTATTTTGTACAAAATAAGTCCCAAACTCTCACCATGGCACTCCCTTTCTGAGATGATGGGATTGTGTGATCCTGTGAGGTAAGAGGCTATGCTGATGCAGCAGCAGTGCTGCTAGTAGGGTCTCCCATGTAAGACAGGCTTTTGCTGGGGAGCCAGACTATATCTGTGGATATCACCTGATGGACAATACAGAGATCAAATACAGTACATAACTGGAATTGGAAGATGGAGAAGCTACATCCTCTCTTCAAAAACAAGATGAGGAACAGGTTGTGGCCTAGACCATGAACTGCTAATATCCAAAATAATTAGAGTAAAGCTAAAGAAGAGCACTAAACCAAGTATCATGCCAAAATACAAGCTAAGGAACATCCCCATAGAATTTAAAGGTAATGTAAAAAAGGTATGTGCACTATTGATCAAGAGCCAGACAAACTCTGGACTTAAGCCAGGGACATTGTAAGGGAGGAATGCAAAAGGACACTATTTGTAGTCAAAAAGAAAGAGAAGCTTCTTTGGATGGCAGATGAAACTCTTTAAGCAGTTAAGGACAGACAAGAAGCAAAAGTAAAAGGTGACAGAAATACGGACAAATTGGATGACATTCAAAGAAGAACCATTTGAAGACAAACCTCCAGTTTTAGAAAGTGAAGTGGAAGCTGCATTCAGAGCACTTGGGAGAAACAAATCACCAGGAACAGATGGCATACTAATATAGCTGCTTCAAACTATAGAGACAGAATCTAGTCTAGTTCTAACTAAAGTTTGCCAACAAATATGGAAAACAAAAGAATGGCCCACAGATTGGAAACACTCAATAAACATTATCCAGTCTCCAAGAAAGGGGGCACTAAATGTAGCAATAACCACAGGATGATTGCATTAATTTCCCATGCAAGTAAACTGATGCTCAAAATTCTACAACAAAGACTTTTACCATATATGGAGCAAGAAATGTCAGATGCCCAAGCTGGGTTCAGGAAAGGAAGAGGCACTAGGGATCATATTGCAAACATACATTGGATAGTGGAGCACTCCAAAGAATTTCAGAAGAAAATCAGTCTGTGCTTCATAGATTATAGTAAAGCATTTGATTGTGTAAGTCATGAAAAATTATGGATTGCTTGTAAAGAAATGGTTGTGCCACAACATTTGATTGTCTTGATGTGTAAACGCTACTCAGGACAAGAGACCACTGTCGGTACAGAATACAGAGAAAGAGGGTGGTTTCCAATTGACAAGGGGGTCAGGCAAGGGTGCATTTTATTTGCTAACTTGTATACTGAACATATCATATGTAAAATAAAATTAGACTAGAAGGAAAGAGGTATGTAAATTGAAGAAAGGAACCTCAACAATTTATGATATGCAGATGACACCATACTGCTAGCAGAAAATAGCAAAAACTTGTAACGAAGTCAAGGAAGAAAGTGCAAAGGCAGGTTTACAGTTGAACATAAAGAAAACAAACATAATGACAACAGCTTATTTACATAATGTTAAAGTAGACACTTAAAACATTGAAATAGTTAAAGATTTTCCACACCGTATGGAAAAGCAGTCGTGGCCAGTGACAGGCAGCCAGACAGGGAAATGTACTAAAAGAGCACTAAAGAACTATATACAGTTGTCATACAGCTCAGTGGCCATACACCACTCCTATCCCCAAGCACAGTGACAAAAGAAACCTGTGGTAAGATTTTTGCCGTTGATTGGAAGGTAGAGCTGTTAGTGAACAAAGTTCTCTCCTGTTCTTATTCCTGATCATCCCGCGATGGTGCTTTTCTTATATGGAACATTTTCAGGAACACACTGGGTTTAAGAAACTCTCCCCCACCAATAAACCTGAATCATTTTGGACAATACACTCTCTACTAAGCTGATGTGATCCACTTTGGATGTGATCCAATCTGAATTAGTCTCTATAGGGCCTAAATTGTCCCAGAGGGTATTTAGGACCTTTTCTTTTACAACATTTTAATTCTGGGAGATTCCAGGGGGCACAAAATGGCCCTGGGCCCACATGGAGCCTGCGGGCCACACTTTACCCACCCTTGATTTACCTGTTGTTCTTTTCCTTCCATAGAGAATGGTCTTTATCAGATTTTCTGCCTCACATGCCAGAATTACTTAGTTGGTTTTATGTATTCTTCACCTTGAGTTATGTGGATAGGAAGCACTTTTGCTTCTCCACCTTAGGCTGCAAAATGTCATAAGAAAACCCTGCACATCAGAGTGAATCTGGGAGATCACAGATTTGAATGTTTGCCCAGACCTTAAAGTTTCAGACTGAATTTAGCAAATCATAGTTTTGAAAGGTTCTTAAACAGAAAATCAGCACATCAGAGAATAGCTAGACTATAAGTCTTCTTCCTGGCATACTTGTTTTCTGTGTGCAAGCAAGTCTTCCTGTGTCATGGAAAAGTATTCAGACATGAAATTCCAACCCATACACTCTGTTTGGTAAAGTCCAGGGCAGGCTCCAACAAATTATTCTGTTGTGCTTGAAAATCAGCTGACAATTAATTACTTGCCTCCAGTACTGAGGCAGTCTATATTCATTAAATATTCATGCTTAAGCCACCCTATGACACCTGGCAAATGTGAACAGGTTGTTGAGTACATCCTTATGGGGTGATAAAATGCATTAGAAGCTGAGGTAGGAGCAAAAGTAATTTTTGTCCACATTTTAATACAAGGCACTCCAATTCTCACTTCTTGAATGAATACACAATTCATAACTTGATTATCCTTTGGGGTTCTGCACCACTTGGAATTTTGTAAATCTAATCAGCAAATTTATCCCCCCCAAAATTGTGCATGATAAGGAAAACCGCATACAAAAGATATACAGTAGGCCCTTGGTATCCACTGGGGTTTGGTTCCGGGATACCCCCCCATGGATACCAAAACCATGGATGCTCAAATCCCATTATATACAATGATATAGTAAAATGGTGTCCCTCATATAAAATGGGAAAGAGCAAGGTTTGCTTTTTTGATTTTTTTCCCCTCTTTTTGGGGAAGGATATTGTCAAACTGTGGATGGCTGAATTCATGGATAACAAATCTGTAGATAAAGAGGGCTAACTGTTTTAAGGTTAGGTGCTTGCACAACATGCATATATTATAGAAAAATGTATACACTGTAAAAATAGATACCAATTTTCATGAAGAAAAACAAAATCAGTTTACCATCATATTAATGAGATTCAAACAATCATAAATTAATCATAGAAATTAACCTATGTTGATCATTGAGGGGTCTGGAGGTCTTCCTGTCCTATCTGCTATGAAAATGTACCCATACATTTTCACAGTAAGACTTCCAGACCACTCAGTGATAAATGAGTGTTTTATCTTTGTTTGAAGCATATACTTCTTGGAAACTATAAGGGTGCAACAAATAATCCATATATACTGTCCATCTATTAATCCCCCACTCTGCAGGAATGTAATCTGCATATCTCAATATGAGTTATAATTTCTCAGCAGAAGGACTATCTCAAAATATAAATATATCAAGCAGCTAGGGCTTGTCTAGATGGTCTACGTACCCTGTCTTGCCACTGTCTTAAAGCCCTGAAGTAGATACAAGGCAGGAGTTTTGCCCCGTTTTGCTCATGGGCTGTCCTTACAACTCCTGGGAAGTCTGCATGGGTAAAGATGGGGCAAAGACATGGGGAAGATGGGGTAAAGCCTGTTAAACTGTTTCAGAAAAATACGTGGGGAAAAACTGCCTTATTTTGGAAAAAAACAGATCAGGCCCTGCAGGACTGCAGGGGTCCATACTGGCACATTACATTGGCCAATTTGTTTGCAGCCACTTCCTCTGCCAGCCACGTCCATTCTCCAAAGCCAGGAAGCAGGCCCACAGCATGTGACCAAGGCTGATCACATGCAGGGGATCTTGATCATGTGCTGTGGTCCCCCTCCTTGGCTTCAGAGAGTGCAGCAGTGGTGGCAGCTGCAGAGACAGGCTGGCGTGCCTCTGAAGACTTCCTCCCTTTTCATGCAAGTAATGCAGGATCAACAGGCCTGATCCAGGACCAGGATATGCCAGCAGGAAGTTGGCGTGTTCTGGCCCATGTAGCTAAGGCCTTAGACTCTAATTATTTTATTAATTATTATTTTAAAAAAAAAACTAAAAAAAAGTGTGGGCATCCAGCACTTCCCAGATGCAGAATTTGACCCCAGCAGGATCCAGGCAGTTGCCCATGCCTGACTTAGACTGCTACCACATTGCAGAAATAATGCATTTTCACACAGCTTTAACTATCATGTCTCCATCCTATGGAATCCTGGGATCTGGTAGTTTTTTCTGGCAGCAGAGCTCTCTGACAGAGAAGGCTAAATTTCTCAGAAACCTACAAATTCCAGAATTCCATAGCATTGGCCCATTTCCATTAATGTGATATCAAACTGCTATATAGGTAGATGATGGAACACTGTGGATATCGCATACCTTGATTTCAGTAAGGCCTTTGACAAGGTTCCCCATGACATTCTTGCAAACAAGCTTGTAAAATGTGGGCTAGACAAGTTAAATGTTAAATGGATTTGTAATTGGTTGACCAGCCAAACCCAAAGGGTGCTCAGCAGTGGCTGCTCTTCGTCTTGGAAAGAGGTGACCAGTGATATGCCACAGGGTTCTGTCCTGAGCCCAGTGCTATTCAACATCTTTATCAATGACTTGGATGATGGAATTAGGGCATACTTATCAAATTTGCAGATGACACCAAATTAGGAGGAGTAGCTAATACCCTAGGGGACAGGATCAAAATTCAAATTGACTTGGATAGACTGGAGAGCTGGGCCAAAGCTAGCAAAATGAAATTTAATACGGAGAAATGTAAATGTAAGGTACTGCACTCAGGGCGAAAAAACAAAATGCATAGATATAGGATGGGGGAAACCTGGCTGAACAAGACTACAAGCGAAAGGGATCTAGGAGTCCTAGTAGACCACAAGTTGAACATGAATCAGTGGTGTGATGTGGCAGCTAAAAAGTCCAATGCGATTTTGGGCTGCATCAGTAGAAGCATAGTGTCCAGATCAAGGGAAGTAATAGTGCCACTCTATTCTGCCTTGGTCAGGCCTCACCTAGAATACAGTGTCCAGTTCTGGGCACCACAATTCAAAAAGGATATTGACAAATTGGAGTGTGTCCAGAGAAGGGCAACTAAAATGGTGAAATGTCTGGAAACCATGCCTTATGAGGGAAAACTTAGGGAGCTGGGTAAGTTTAGCCTGGAAAAAAGACGGTTAAGGGGTGATACGATAGCCCTGTTTAAATATTTGAAGGGGTATCACATTGAGGGTGGAGCAAGCTTGTTTTCTGCTGCTCCAGAGACTAGAACACGGAACGGTGGACGCAAGCTCCAGGAACAGAGATTCCACCTCAACATTAGGAGGAACTTTTTGACAGTAAGAGCTGTTCAGCAGTGGAACACACTCCCTTGGAGTGTGGTGAGGTCTCCTTCCTTGGAGGTCTTTAAACAAAGGCTGGAATTCTATGATTCTATTTCTACAATGTGGCAGCAGCCTTAGGGTTTATCTACATGAGCCAGGATACAGTGGCTCCCTGCAGGTTTATCCTGGCTATAGAGCTGACCGGTCTTTCCCCCATTACCATCACCAAATGGGCCAGAGTCCAAAAAGAAATGTGGGTCCATCACTGCAGCGGCCACCATTTTCTCTGCTGAGTCAGAAGCCAGGAAGGGTGCCCACAACATGTGACTGAAGTACCCCTGCATGTAACCAAGTCACATACTGAGGGACCCCTGCCTGGCTTCCAGGATGGTGGTGGCAGCGAGGACCAGCATGCCAGATGGGCTCCTGCAGATATGCAAAGCGTGATCCAGTTTTTACCAGTGGTAACAGATTAAACTGCGTATTATTTGGAAATGTCTTATCAGGTCCTACCCTGGATTTCCTCCATCTCAGCCTGTATCTGCCCCATGGGTCATAAGGACCGCCTGGGGGGCAGAACGGGGTAAATGCACTGTGTTATACGGAGTGCAGGGCTATGAGACAGGGGCAAGTCAGGGCATTTTGCCCATGTAAATAAGAGACATTTAGCTGAACTAGCCAACTTCTTTCTGAAAAGATGCTGTGGTACCCATTATGCATGACACATCAATTTTTGATGGAACAATCTCAGTTTTAAAAGAAACAAAATATAGAAGCTAACGCTATGCTCTGTTGGGCTTTCTAATTCTTTCTTCCACTCAACTCTAAAGTCTTGAACACAGAGTTTACTACATTTCAACAAACATTTAGAAAGAATTATTGTAGGTTTAGATTTCTCTAAAGTTCCAATTAATTTTAGTGGTTACAGAGGTTTGGCAGATAGCCTCTTGTCAATTATACTTTGATCCATACATTCATGCCAAATTAAGTTTATGGTGCAATCTAGACTTGTACATTGGGAGACAGACTTTGTTTTATGAAAGAAGTGACTTGAATGTAGGGCTTATACATTTTCCAGCTAGCATAATAGAATAGGACAAAGAATTTTTACTGTTTTGAACACTGTAACTCCAGTCTTATTTATTTACCTGTTCAGAATAACAAAACTTGCAATTTCAACATCATATTCATAGGCAATCAGCTTTGAGTACTTTGACATCTCCAATATTCTTACAGAAATACTGTGATCCATATATTTTAATATGAAGAGGTAATTATTGTTTCAGAACACTTAGCAATACTATAACATGGCCAGAATTTGAGGAAAGAATTATACATTCTTGCTGGCATAAAAGGTTTATAGGTTCATAAACTTGCATATTTAAGAATCTCATACTTTGGGACTTGTTGATTAAGTAGAAAAAAATATTTTGTGGCCTCTAAATTTAGCAACACAGTTGGCTTCCTCATATTCTTACTAAGATCAGGGCCTATACTTATCTTTGCTTCTTCCTACTCCTGCAGCTAATAGGCTGACTTGTGTACAGAAAATGTCATCATGCTCCAAGAGTGTCTGGATCTTGTTTTGTTGTGTAATTCAAATGTGGGAGATCAGTGGTCCGTCCATGTCTATAATTAACTTCTGTTCTAGAACTTGTGGCTAAAGAGCAGGGTATAAATAACAAACAAACAAACAAATAAATAATCCCATTTACTTGGGGAGTGATTTGATGGACATTGCTTAAAGAAATCCCCCCAACATCTTTGTGGAGGAGGGCAGTTTGTACCATGTTCAAGACTGGTGCTGAAACTTCTAGGCCTTAGATAAATGCCAGCTCAGCTGCAGGCCTTGAAGAAAACCTCACGATGATGAGATAATGTAATCTGATTATTCCATGCCATTTTATTGTAACATACTGTATCCTACAACTGTCCTGATTGGGCAGGGACAGTCCTGATTAATCCTATCATCCCACTTTTTCAGATGCTTTTAAAACATCCCAGTTTTTCTCTTCTCTTCTCTTCTCTTCTCTTCTCTTCTCTTCTCACTTTCCCTCTTTTCTAGCAAGGTTTTTTTTTTTCCTGGTTCCCCCCTCCTTTACAATATTGTGAAATCACGCAGAATGCCATTAAGACATGTAGGATTCTCTCACATTCTCTGATGAGTTTTTTCACCATTTGGACAACCCCCCAGCATAATTTATAGAATCTGCATTTGTTTCCCCCAGTTACTAGGTGGGAACAAAAGTTTTAATGTTTCTGCACAAGATGCATTGCATCTGCTCATCCTCTCAAAGATGACTTCACATTATGTTGTATAAATTGTAGCCTGGTACAAAATGGGGCAGTGGAGCCATTGCTTGTCACGGAGACCCTCCTCTCCTTCCTTTCCTGACGGTGTACTGAATACCATCTCCAAATCCCTTTCACCTCCAATTCAGGCAGATATCACAACCCCAACACACATCCAGAAACCAAGGTGCCATTTACACAATGAAAATGTCCCGGGAAGAATTTGTGTCGATCCCTGGCAGTTTACACATACATCGGGTCGGGTATGTGATTTTCGGAAGGGGGCCACCTTTTATCCCTCAACCTGCGGGACTTCCAGTCCTGAGGTTTGTGCCCGTTTTTAAAAAAGTCACTGGAGGATTCGGAAAATCGGAAATGTAAACAGCCTGGGACAAAATATCTTGGTACTAGGGGATGACCGGAAATGGTGACTGGGGGAGGGCTTAGAGATCAGCAACCAGAAAAGGAAGTGTCAGTCACCTGTTCAACAGATCCAGCCTCACCAGCCGAAAACAAAGGCATCCCTTCCAGCTGCATGAAGGTTGATGTGTGTGTGCGCGCGCACGTGCGCGTGTACTCAATCACCTTTTTAAATGGATTTCTACACTGCAAACACTTCAGCTTTACCTTTTCCTCAACTGCATGTTACAGAGAGATCGTGGTGGGCAGAGGGTCGCCCATTCATCCCCTGCCTTGATCACCTCCCTGGGTCTGAACGGGCACAGTAAAATATTCCAGCCTCTGAGCGAATGAACACCCTTTAATTCCCCCTCTCTGTGTCTGTGTCTTTCAAAACACCTGTCTGTAGATGGCTTGAAACCTAAACTCTGATGCTAAATCTCTGCTGTAAGGGTTAACATTTTAAAGAGGCAAAAGGGAATACGAAGCCTCCCCCCCTCACTCGGCTTGATTTCAAAAGGAAAGCACTTGTTCCTGCGTCTGAGTGAAAGATCTCAGTCTGGGTCTTTCAAAATGCTTTCTGCCTCTGCTTAAAGGGTTAACATTTTAAAGAAGCAAGGGGAATACCAAACCTCTGCCCCCCTCTCCCCCCCCCAGCCAGCCAATAGCATCGCTCGTGGCACGGAACTCTAAAGGAAGTGCGTCACCGAGGTTGTGAAAACAAGAGTAATCGCATCCTTGATTGACAGCCAAAAAAACCCTCTAAAACCTAAAAAAAACCCCAAAAAACAGAACTTTGGACGTGTAAATATCAGTCACGGGACCACCCGGGATATCCAGATCAGTGACAAAAATCGTATAAACAGCGAGGGACGGATTCGGGATCACAAAGTCATGGTAAGCACCATGACAATTTTTGTTGTGTAACTGGCACCCAAGAGGAACCCCAGAGAGAGCCCTTGGGGGTGGTTGGAAAAAAGATATATCCTCTTTCAGAGTGTGGAAACCAAGCATGCTCTCTGATGATTCTGGGAGTTTTAACGCCCCCTCCCAAAACAGAAAACCCTCACAGCATTTCCAAACTTTGTCCCTTGTGCAGAGGTTAGGGGAGATTTCTTTCTTTGCTTTTCTGTGTGGGGTGCTGAAGGTGGACGAATCTGATGTGAAGTATAAGATGCCATTGCCTAAATTTTATAGGGCCCTCTGTCTAAGGACTTGCCTACACTAAGGAAATAAACTGAACTTAAACGTGATCCAGTGCAACATGTCTAGATGATGCATGCAGAGAATCTGCTTTATTAAGACATTAAGAGAAAATATAGGAAACTCTGGAGTTTCCTGTAAACTCTATAGTTCCTCTGTTCTTTTGCTGCCTGGACAGTTGGATTGGGTTCAATTGGGCCTGATCCAGTTGTCCACATTCAAACACAATGCCATCTCCCTTATCCTGCATTGAACACCACAGGGAAGAGGATGGATCCTCTTCAGAGCTACTGCCTTGCCAGCCAAGCAGCTTCCTGCGAGAGCCTGGGCAGCGCTATTACTTCTGCTGAGATCCAAACAGGGCATCCATGCAATCAACAAAAAGAGGGTAGAGCAGCCCCCTCCTTATTTATCACATGTCTGGATGCCCCATTCTGACCTCAATAGAAGTGATGGTACCAGCCAGGCTCCTGCAGGGAGCTGCTTTGCTAGTGAAGCAGCAGTGGTCAGGGCACTGGGGACAAGGGAGTGGGCCAGCAGAGCCAATGTGGTGTTGGCCAATCTGGACTCTAACATGGATTTGCCCCAGGTATGTGTGGCTGCCATCGTTTTGAATCTGGGGCCAGTTCAGAGCATAATGTTGTTTTGTATGTGTTGTGAGCCACCTTGGGTCCCAATCTGGGAGAAAGGCAGCATGGAAATCAAATAAATTAATTAACAATAAATGAATTAATACATTTAGGTGCCAGTGTAAATGAGCCCTAAGAGGCAGAGGCAGAGGCAGAGGCAGAGCTTTCTGCTTCTGCTAAGGAACTTGATGTTTCCCAGACAATTTTCAAATAAAATAATCTATTGATGTGTGTTAGTGAGAAGGAAGAAGGGAAAGAAATTGAAATTTGAAGCACTGGACAGGGGTATGCTGGAGGAAGAGATATAGTGATGAAAAGCTTCTTGGCCTATATGGAGTTCAAACCTGTGTCCTCAGTGTTTTCAGCAGAACATGTTGAAGGCAAAATTCTAAATTTTCTGTCCACACATCCCCTTGAACTCTGGAAATTAATGAGGCCAATCAGTTTCAAATAGCAATGTAGGGTTGGAGCAAGTCACAAAATGGTGACAGGTGCAACTGGAGTTGGGCATTTTATAAATTTATACTTATGACTAACCTCTCATTTTTGTCACACTGATTTCATTTAGCAGGGAGTTTCATAACTTATCTTTCCTAAAATTAAGTACAGCCATTGACTGTGGAGTTAATATGCCACTCACTCTGCCTCTATGTTGCCCCTCCTAGCCTCTCCCACATAAGGTTGACTAGGGTCCTGTCTCAATGGTGAAAATAATCCTCATAGAAATCACATGGAAGGTGATCTGTCTAAACTGACATCCACATCGACATGTCTTCTTCGCAAGGGGGGAACCAAATCCACCTTTAAACTCCATCAGGGAAGCCTTCGGAGCTTTTCCTGGGGCTCAGCTACATGACAGAATTAAATATGGGAAAATTCGTGTTACCTCCATTTTGGTTCTGTCCCGTGTTGTGCCAACAATGAATCCCAATAATTATTGCCTGTCAAAATACCCAAGTTTGTAGTTCATGTGGCCTGTTAGCTTGTTGGTTGGGAGGGTGGGGACAGCCCTTCGGCAGTGGCCCTTCAGCTCCCATCCCCTTGTTTCCCCAGTGGCAGCCGCTTTCCAGGGAGGGCAGGATGGGCTTTGCACGCTGGGTCTGCCCTGCTCAGCTCTCATCCATCCCGCGCTGTGCCATAGCCTAGGGTGCTTCCTCCATGACTGACAGTCACAGAGGAAGCTTCCTTGGATGCTGCAGCCACAGGGACAGCGTGCGGAATGGGCTGCTGCAGCCTAGGATGCTTCCTCCATGATTGACAGTCACAGAGGAAGTGTCCTCAGCTGCAGCAGCTGCTTGAGCACTGTGCAGAATGGGCTACTACAGCCTAGGGCACTTCCTCTGTGACTGACAGCCACAGAGGACGTGTCCTCGGCTGCAGTAGCTGCCAGGGTGCTGTGCTGAATGGGCTGCTGCAACCTAGGGTGCTTCCTCCATGACTGATAGTCATGGAAGAAGTGCCCTTGGCTGCAGCACCTCATTCTGCTTAGTGCATGAAGCACAAGGGCCAAGCGGGGCAGACCTGGCACGCACAGCCCATCCTACCCTCCCCAGAAAGCCGCTGCCGGGGAAACAAAGGGATGGGAACGGAAGGGCAGGGCCAGGGCACTGGGCATGATGGGCTGGTTCAGGGATGGGAAGAGTGCTGGAGTTACACAGCTTAGGCTAGAAGTGGCAGCGAGGAGGATGAGGAAAAAGATCCCAGCTCTAGGCTTTGGAGGAGGTGGAGGCAGTCCCAATGCAGGGCCATTCAAAAATGGCAGATCCTCAATTGCAAGGCATCCCTTGTAAGCCTGCTCCCTCTGAGGTCTGACCAATCACAATTCAGCTCTGCTGTGTGCCCCTTTTCTGGGATGGTTGCTGATTGATCAGACAACCAATAGTGCTGTTTTCCCCGGACTTTTTTAAAAAGACTGCAAAAAATAGAGGGATGGAAAGTCACAGATTTTTTTGGGGGGGGGTTGCTTCCCATCTTTCTGAATAGCATGAGTGTGGCCCACCAAATATGAGCACCAATGGGATTCTTTCTGAATTTTTCCCAGATATTTTTTGCTGTGTAATCAACCTCCTGGAGTTTTTAAAAATCTCCGTAGGGGATGTGAATGTACAATTGTTAAGACAGTCACATTTGCATTGCTGCACCAAGGCAGCATAAGATGATTGACCAGATGAGCTTGGGGAAGGGCTTGCAAACATGGCAAGTGCCTTCTGCCACCATGTTGGATTTTTGGCTAAGTGAGAGATCAGTAAGGCAATAAAACAGTAACCTTTTATATCTTTTATTCTTCTCTTTGTTTTTTAAATATGAAGTATTGCTTGTAAGCACCATGCTAACTTTAAAAAAAAATTCAGCAGTGGCAGATTTAAAATGATGAGTAATTCACCTGTGGCTGGCATCTTGGCTAGGGGGCATACAAAGTTTCTGGGGGCTTTATTAACCATTAAGACAGGTCGCAGTGCTGTGAATTGCTATTTCTTTGGAGCAGATCGTATTTCCTCCCCTCATATAGAGGGGGCCTAGGTGAACAATATGTACACACCAGATCTTATGAAGTCATTAGATATTATGAAATCAAAAGGTGCCCTTTGTGGCCATCTATCTATCTCCCTACAAATTATCTAACTACTAGTGTATATCATAGATCGGATGTAATATAAGAACTGTTTCCCAAAAGGTGCTGTACAAGCAGGGAAATCAGTCAGCAAATATAACTCCAGCAATGAAGTGTGTGTGTGTGTGGGGGGGATCCATTAGACAATACCTGTCAAACTGCTGTAGGACTCTCATCAAAATTTAAACACCTGGAAATGAGCCACTTACCTGCCTTGCCTCTCAATTCAAGTCATCCTCTCCCATGCTGCCAATTTTCAAATTACTTTATTTAGCTATTTTTACCACTGAGAATAAGCCATAGAAGCAAGGATGTAGATACTGGGTGGGTGGGTGGGAAAGGAAAATAATACTTTTCCCCAAGTAAGAATTCTGTCTCCCAAATGAAATTTTCTTTCAGCCACCCCAAATTTTGACATTGCAAAGAGTGAAACACTTAAAAACATTCACACCCCAAACTCATAATGTCCCTGTGTACTCATTCCCTTGATATTTTTACTTGCCCCTTTTCTTTGGGTGCCTAACCTATAATTCTAAATTCTCAACTGACGTTTTAAGATACTGCAATTCTAGAAGTTTTGGGTCTGAAAGGAAATATCATTGGGGACAGAATTCTTATGTATGGGAAACACCCTCACTTCTATGGAGTACATTTTTTGTTTGTTTGTTTTGTTTTGTTTTAAAGCACAGTTCCCACTCATAGGCTTACAGTCTAAAAATATATCACCCTAATAAAAGGAATCTGGAGTGGGGAAATGAAAAAGGAGGGAATGATCACCACCACACAAACACATAAAGCTGGATAACATTTGTAGAAAATTATAAAAAACAAAACAAAAGAAAACTTCTCTCTCTCTTTCCCTTTCTCTCTCTCTCTTAGCAGTGTGGGGGGTGGGGGCTGAGGAAAAAACAATTTCAAAAATTCTTTTAGGAAATATTATTTTGTAAAATTTCAGCCCTGCTTGGAGAAGAGGCCTTATCAATGTATTTACTCTATGTGTGTCATAAATATATCCCTGTGTAAGGTGGATTCATTTTTATTGCAGGTAAGTGAGGGCCATTTCCCTGTGGGTTTCTTTCCATGTTACTCCAGGAAATTCAAAATCATTTCTGTCTGTTGTAGGATTCCTTCCTACACAAACATTGACAAGTGGGAGAGCATGTAGGGAATTCCCACTATTTACATTAAAAAAAAAAGTTGTATAGATTACTGGAATGATTTGGGAACAAGATATATATTTTCTGCACTTAGGGCAGAAAAATGAAATGCATAGATATAGGATGGGAGAGACCTGGCTGAACGAGACTACGTGCGAAAGGGATCTAGGAGTCCTAGTAGACCACAAATTGAACATGAGTCAACAGTGTGATGCAGCAGCTAAAAAGGCCAATGCGATTTTGGGCTGTATCAATAGAAGTATAGTGTCTAGATCAAGGGAAGTAATGGTGCCACTCTATTCTGCCTTGGTCAGACCTCACCTAGAATACTGTGTCCAGTTCTGGGCACCACAATTCAAAAAGGATATTGACAAATTGGAACATGTCCAGAGAAGGGCAAGTAAAATGGTGAAAGGTCTGGAAACCATGCCTTATGAGGAGAGACTTAGGGAGCTGGGTATGTTTAGCCTGGAAAAAAGACGGTTAAGAGGCGATATGATAGCCCTGTTTAAGTATTTGAAGGGGTGTCACATTGAGGATGGAGCAGGCTTGTTTTCTGCTGCTCCAGAGACTGGAACACAGAGCAATGGGTGCAAGCTCCAGGAACAGAGATTCCACCTCAGCATTAGGAGGAACTTTCTGACAGTAAGCTGTTCGGCAGTGGAACACACTCCCTCGGAGCGTGGTGGAGTCTCCTTCCTTGGAGGTCTTTAAACAGAGGCTGGATGGCCATTTGTCAGGGATGCTTTGATCGTGATTTCCTGCATGTCAGGCGGTTGGACTGGATGGCCCTCGTGGTCTCTTCCAACTCTACAATTGTATGATTCTATGATTCGATATACCCCAAAAATACTATTTCCTAAAATGCTGAAGCAACCTCTGAATTGGCTGTGTGTTGCTGCTGCAAGCTTACTGGAGGATTATGCCCATCACACAAATAATGTACAATAGTATTCACTGTCCTCTTAGTGCAGGGGAGGAAGTGAGTATGACATGTACATTTGATATGTGAGACTTGAGGCAGTTTCCTAAAATAGTTTTTGAGAGGCATATTAACCTGTGCTTAATAGTAGAAAATATATCCAGGCTTAGTCATTCATGCTTTTCTACTAACCATACATACCCTGCTATATTAGTATTCTTGCCTGAAGGGCAACTTTTAATTATTATTTTTTTCATTCATGTGGTTAGACTCTCATTCATAAATAATCTCTCGACACAGTCAAGTAATGCTCCAGTGATAAGTGCCTTAGTAATCTTTTGGCTCTGTTTGAAGAAATATTTAATGTACCCAAATGCAATTCAGTAAGTAACAAATTGCAATGCATCTTTTACAATTTCAGTATTGTCTACTGGACTAGAACAACATACACAATCTGTTAGGTTTTGTTCACCCGAATCTTCTGATTATACCACAAGAGCATAACATCTCTGGGAAAATACAGTACTTGAGCCTTTTGAAAAGCAAAACAAGCAAAGGAAAGAACATCAGCAGCAGTTCTCTTCCAAATGTGGCTTCTTAACTTACTCTTCATATGATACTATGATATTGAGACCCAAAAATGAAGTAGGATTTAACATAGCCAGACCTTTAATGATTTTTTTTAAAACACACCTTTTCTGACAGGGGTGGGATTTTGTTTAGGTGGCCAACCTCAATTGAAATTGTATGGAGTTTCCATGTATATCACTAGTTAGTTCTCCATGACATATCATTGTACCTTAGTAAAGAAAATCTTTGGAATGAATGAATATGAAGATTATTTATCCAAATTGTGGTCTTCCATGTTTATGTCATTTTTCTTTTTTGTAAACAAAGGATTTATGCCAAGTTGTGGCTCTCCAGATGTGGTTGGAATGCAACTCCCATCATCGCTAGCTAGCATAGCCAATGATAATAGGTGAGAGGAGCTGCAGGTCAGCAACATCTGGAAGGCCATACGTGTTTCACTTTCATTGTTAGCATTCACCCAGGATTTAATTTTCCTGTTGATACTTATAATTCATTCATTCCTCCCTCCCAACCTCCCTCCCTTCCTCCCCCCCATGTGTGTGTGTGTGTGTGTGTTTGAATGATAAGCTGTTAGTACCTGTGGGTGGTGCTTAATGTATATTGCTTAACAACATCAGTAGGGGCTCTCCCTAGGTCTCAGGTTTAAACCCAGAAACTTCAGGGCCTGGGACGATCCTGAACTGGCAACCCTAGTCTCATTTAGAAGGGCATGTAGATAGTGGAGAGTTCAGAGCTACAGTAACCAATCAGGTCCAGAAAAGATACAGTGTTGGTGAACAGAGAAAAGAGGTGGTGGTAGCTATTAATCTGGGGTGGAAGACTGGAAGAGTAACACTAGTTGATATGTGTTCATTTTTTTAATTCTAAAAACTGATAATACGGTTGTTGTTGTTGTGTCTTCAAGTCATTTCCAAGTTATGGTGACCCTAAGGTGAACCTATTACAGACTTTTCTGTGGGCTCAGAGTGTGTGACTTGCCCAAGATCACCCAGAAGGTTTTCACAGCTGAGCAGGGATTTAATCCCTGGTCTCCAGAGTTGTAGTTTAATACTCAAATCACTATGCCACACTGGTCTCCTTATCTTCACAAAACCAATGTTTTTTTCTGGTGAAAATGTATGAGTGGAACTCCTTGGTGTTGGCTCATGGTGGAATTTCGGCCTCTGGCCCAGATTAATTAAGGGCAGAAGACCCTACATCTAAGGGCAGATTGATTAAGGGCAGATTGTTTTCTAGGCCCAGATTTTGCCAGTATGACCATATGTATATTTCATGAGGTCACTGCACAATGTTGTATGGAAGAGTTCAAAAGCTTAAGCTCTTACAGTATTTCACAGCTATTGAAAAGGGTTTCATTACATTTTGGATCAGGCTGCTGAATATCACATCACAACAAAGAATAAGCAGGCCCCTTCAAGGTAAACTGTAATTACAACAATGCAATGCTTATTCCTTAAACAGGAGCTGAATGCAGACAGAGGGATCAAGCTTTTCATTAAAAATTGATTTCAGAGAGGGGAAAAAAGAGAATCAAAAGAATACACATTGTAAGTCAAACGTTCTTTCAATCACACTTTCACAAAATCTATGGAAAGCACTATGCAGTGGTATGTTTCCCTGATACACAAAGCAAGTTCACACTTGCTGTTTGTTTTAGCCTGCTTCTCTCAGATAGAGAATTGCTTTCTTGGTTTTTGTGATGCTGTCAGTTGCATTTTCATCCCAGACACAGATTATTTTTTCCCCTGAAAGAAAATTTCCAGTGACCCGTGGAAAAGGGGGGAGAATAAAAGCTGAAGGTTCAGTACAGAAGTCTGAACACAGTCAGAATCTTTTTATCTTCAGGCCAGATATTTAAATCTTTCTGTCTATCTATCTATCTATCATCTATCTACCTACCTACCTAACTAACATTGAACAAGAAAGGAGATACACACACACACACACACACACACACACACGTGTGTGTGTGTGTGTGGTATTGGGTTGTTGTTGTATGTGCTTTCAAGTCCATTCTGATTTATGGTGACCCTAAGGTGAACTATCACAGGGTTTTCTTGGTGAGATTTGTTCAGAAGGGGTTTGCTTTTGCCTTCCTTTGAGGCTGAATGTGACTTGCCCAACATCACCCAGTGGGTTTCCATGGCTGAGCAGGAATTCAAACTCTGCTCTCCAGAGTAATAGTCCATACCCCGCCCCTCTTTCACTAACAACAGAAATGAAAAGTGTATCATAAGCAAAACATTTTGGCTTTCACTTTTTTCAGTTGCTAAAGGTGAAAGTGAGCTGCCTGCAAGGTGGCATTTTAGAACACTCTGACTCCAGCCCCTTAGTATTGAACAAGGAACAGATCAGAGTGGCTGTGAAGTTCAGAGCTGAAATGCCTGGCCACTAGCTGCTCTAGCTTCCTTGTGAGGATTGCAGTTATAGTTTCTGGAGCATGTACTCAGGTGTGTGGTAGTTTTGCCCACATGCTGCAGATGATATTCTTTATGTCTGCATTCAATCATATAAATAAGTTTGCAGGACAGGCAAGTGTTATTTCATAAAATAGGTCCTGCCAATCACTGTCACTAGAAGTGACAACCTGCTTAAGGTATTTACAGGTGATACAACACTTTGAATTGCAAGTGTGTGATCTTGGATTGTTGATTGGTGTTTTAGGATAGCTTTTACCAGCAAACTCTGCAAAATGGGTGGCTGAGAGAAACCAATAGCTATGACTGTATCAAATGTACAGACTGCAGGTAAAACAAGCAGCTGGCAGGATCTATTATATTAAACCATATATCACCTGTTGGTTCTGGAGGTGGGAATAATAATGTATACACATGATAGTAGGGATGTTCTTTAGATCTGGCAATATCCCAAACCAAATTAAGTAGATTTAGAGAGATTTAGGGGAGGTCTGAAATCATCAAATCATGGAGTTGGAAAGAACTCCAAGAATCATTGAATCCTAACCCCTGCCAGTGCAGGAATCTATGCCTAAGACAGCTTTGACTGCTGGCTATCCAGCTCCTGTATAAAAATCTCCAGTGAAGGAGATTCTGCCATCTTCTCAGGTAGTCTATTCCAGGACTTCTTAAATTTTTCCCACTCGTGACCCTTTTTCACCTAAGAAATTTGTACATGACCCTGGGGTATATAGGAATATAAAACAGGTGGACAGAAAGCTTTTACTATTGCCAAATTTTTCGTGACTCCCACATTCAGTTATGCAACCCCATATAGGGTCACGACTTGAGATATTTAAAGATGGATATCATATCTCTTATCAATCATATCTGACTCCCTCTGTCATTCCTCACAGAGCTTCTAGACCGCTCATAATCTTGGCAGCTCTACTTCGGCCTTGTCTGCACTGGCTGCTTAATGAGAGTGTTATGAGGGCACAGGGAATGTGATGTATGAGTTCTTTAGTTTTGGGATGTGTGGCCTGACTCCAATTCAGGCTTGACACACAGCCAAAGACAAGTTTAAAACAACAACATTTGGTTTATAAAATACAACAGTGTTTTGGATTTAAACAAGAAAGAAGTACCTATGACCTTGGGAAGCCTAAACAATAGATTATTCAGGCTTATTATATCTTCCTTTTGTATTTTATAAACCCAATGTTGCTGTTTTAAACTTGTCTTTGGCTGTGTGTCAGGCCTGAATTGAAGTCAGGCCACACATCCCAAAACTAAAGAACTCACACATCAGAACAGCCACAAGTCCACATTTAAAGGGGTCACCTTGAGGCCCAGCAACCGAATCCAGGAAGGGAATAATTGGGGGAACAAGGGCAGGGTGAGTGGCAGGATTTCTGGGGGCTTGGGATTTGGGAGCCAGCCTTGGTAAAGGGATCTGCCATACCTGTGCACCTGCATCCAAACCATTGATAAAGATACTGAGCAACATGGGGCCCCAAATAGGACTCCACCGCCTGACACTTGTCCCTTCTCATCATTATGAGAAAAAACCATGGAGGGACACACTTTTAGCTCAGTCTATCACCCAGCTACAAAGTTTTATAAGCTTGTATGCAAAAATATAATAGGAGACCTTTCACCCAGCTACGAAGTTTTATAAGCTTGTATGAAAAAATATAATGGGAGACCTTGCCAAAAGTTTTTTATTGAAATCAAAACACACCACATCCAGAGCATTCCTCTGATCTACCAAGTTTGTACAGTGTCACAAAAAAGTTTGTGAACACTAGTGATTATTATGGAAATTCCAGTTTTACCATGAAAACTTTCTATAAGTCAAAACCAGCCCTTTTCTAAAATATCCATTAGTGTTTACATTAACCAATTTCATGTCTTGACAAATAAAATTACACAGAAGTTAGATAATTATTTGTACGTCACAGTCATGGTAGGGGTGAAATAAGTGAACCTCTAAATGCATCAACTCAGTTAAAGGGAAAAAATAGAATCAGGTGCTTTAGTACCTAGAAAGATACACTGTGGTGAGATTGGGAGGTGCTACCATATACAAATATCAAAAAGTTTGTGACTTTAATCTTTATTGTAGGCTTTTGTAGAAACATCATGCCATGATCAAAAGATATCTCTGCTATTGCTGTTCATCAGTCCAGAAAGGGTTATAAAACCTTTTCTAAAGACACAGGGGTCCATCAATCCACTGACAGACAATGGAGAAGAGGAAGTTGACATACTAAAATCCCCCCCCAAAAAAAACCAATCAATCAATCAAACAAACAAACAAGCTAGTGCATCATCCAGAAAGTCACAAAAACACCAAAGAGCATCCAAGGATTTGCAGGCCACTATGGCCTCATCTAATGTGAGTATTCATGGCTCAGTGATCAAGAAAAGAATGAATGAGAAGGATGCTCATGGGAGGATAGCCAAAAGGAAATCACTGTCTCTACATGGTCCAAAGAAAATGATCTCACCTCAGTTTCACAGTGAGCTGCCCAGATGACATATAGCTCAAATCTGGGTCTTTTCAGCACCTCCACGCTTTAAACCAGTCCAAAAAGAGTTGGGATTTACTTCAGATTTAACCAAAAAATCTGGATATTTGTGTGTGTGTGGACTATGCTCCATAGAGACGTTGGTGTGGAGCTGGGAAGAGAAGTTTTGGTGGGGAGGGGGGTGGAAGAGTTTGGGAGAGGCTTCCTAGGCCTGGTGATCTGCTGATCTTTCCACCAGAAAATGCCTCTTTCTCTATTTCAATTTCATTTTTAGCAGTTCTTTCATTGCTCTTTATTTTGCATACATGGCAGTTGTTTGGAGAAGCACATATCAGCATAACTGTATTGTTATTAGCTGCGTGCACCTCTGCTTAATATGATGTCTGAAACCCCTGCGATCCATGGGGAAAAAACATACATGTATTCAGATTGATGGTTGAAGGGGAGAAAACTGGAGTGGCCACATCCATAGGGCTGTGCATACTGCAATTTATCAGTCCAGGGTGGGTTTGAAAGAGAGCACTGTGTGGACAGTGCTCCCGAACTCACCTCAGTGTATGTTGCTACCAGATAGACGAGCCTATGGTTGCTGTGGACCAGGGAAATGTGAAAGGGAGCTGGATTTTCCTGTCAGTTTAAACAAGCCCCAAAAGAACAGGGCTTGTTGTTGTCTGCTAGAAGGTACACAGATGACCTTCAAGACCTCTGGAACAATGTTTTTTGGAAAGATGAATCAAAAGTAGAACTTTGAGAAGAGTGAGTGAGAAAAGTTGTATTTGGTGAAAAATAATCATTCAGCTCAAACAGAATAACTCCATCTCAACTATTAAGCATGATGCTGGGGATATAATGGTTTGGGTCTGCTTTGATTACACTGGACCTGACATCTGGCCATCATTGACACAACCATAAATTCCACAATGAATTAGAAGATTCTAGAGGAGAATGTCAATCCATCTGTCTGTGACCTGAAGGTGAACCAAAATTGGATCATGCAACGTGACACTTCAAAACATACAAATAGATCTATCAAAGAATGGCTGTGGAAGAAGAAAGGATGTGTTTTAGAAAGGCTGAGTCAAAGTCTGGACCTAAACCCCTTCAAAATCTTGTGGCAAGTGAGCTGTTCCTACAAGAAAGCTCTCAGTTTTAACTGTGTTGAAGCAATTCTGCAAAAAAAGAATAGAAAAAAGTTTCCCCAAAACCGACATGGGAGACCAACCATCATTTACATTCAGGACTTTATCAAACCACCCTCCTTTCCCGTTTTTTGTCAGCATAATTTGTGATGTTTTTATGCCGGCAAAATAACCCCCTTTACCACACTTACCTGCAATCCCATTCAAAGGCAGCCCCGGCAATGATGGAGAAGTGAACGGAGTTCTGTTCACTTCCTGGAATAAAATCCTATGGATTCTTGGGAGAAGACACGAGTGTGGGAAATTCAAAGTAAAAGTAGCAACACGCAAAATGTTACAAAAAGCACAGAAAGAAGTCCTACGTAAACAGGGGAGGTTCATAAAAAGAGCATCAACTACCTGGATGTCATGATCTCATCCAGAAGTGGCTGGACCCAGACTGGCTGGACTAGCCATTCACAATGTAATTACGAAGAAGAAAAGGTGTGAGTTTTTAAATGCCGGCAATACCGGCAAAAAAGTGCCACAGCCAATCTATTGATGGCTTGTCCCATCAATAAAATAGAACATATTATTTAAAAGACATAAATGTGAAAGAACACTGTCATCTGGTATGTACGCCCTTTCCCATTTATGTGGCCTTGTTATGACATTGTATTTGCTGCATCTGATAGAGTCCTAAGTCATTGCTGCTCAAGGAGGTGCCAGCAGGTATTGAAACTAAAGGTTCACATATCTTTTCCCACATGGATATTTACTATTGAATCACTTGTACATGAATACATGCTGACAACACATAATGTGTATAATTTCTTTGGGTTTTTTTCCCCAGGTTATCTCTTATTCTTTATCTAGGATGACGAGATAAGATACCATTGCATTTTAGGTTGAAAATATATGGCAATCCCAATGGATTCACAAACTTTCTTGCCCTTTTAATTCAGGCTGCTGAAACACTGCAGAAATAATGTAGTTTGACACTACTTTTAATGGCCATGGCTCAATGCTATGGAATTCTGAGATGTGTAGTTTGGGGATATATTTTGCCACAATAAACTACAAATCCCAGATTCTATAGAATGGAGCCATGATGATAAAAGTGGTTACAAACTGCATTATTTCTGCAGTGTTACAGCTGCCTCTCTCTGTCTCATTCTCATTCTCTTCTTTCTCTCTCTCTGTATGAGATTAGTCTGCCATGGTTTATCTTTTCGAGAAAACCATGCTAGCTCTTAATAATAACAACACACTTTTTCAGTGCTTGCAGAATGACTGTTTAACCACCTCTTCTAGAACCTTTCCTGGTATCAGCAACACTTACTGTGAGGAGCAATTCAGAGGTCTCTATCACTGTTTTTCACTTTGCATCCCCATTGTGGATTGTGCATTCTTGATTGCTATCTCTATCTGCTCTATAGTGAGCTGTCTGTGAATGTTTGCACTAGATCCTTCTATTTATCTTTCGAATGGCATCTAAATCTCTGATTGGTGCTCCCTAGAGAGGATCAAATGAGCCTTCACTTGCTGCCAACCCACATTTGAGCAGAGGGAGGGGTTGTTTTTCATTGAACATTCTCACTGGTTTCTATGCCTTGTATTTCACTTCAAAATTGTATGATAAATCTTTTTGATCTAGTATGTTGCACCATGTTGGACAAAAACTTGACCAATGGCAAAATATAATAAATTAGCTGTGCCCAGTGTAACATGCACAATTAAAAAACTCCCCACAAAATACCCAGTAGACCTCATGACAAGTTGACTGCCTGGGTCCCACCGCAGGCAGCCCATTGCTGCCACCAGTTGACTGTCTGTGTCGTGTTGTGGTGGCAGCAGCAGCGGCAGCAGCAGTGTCCCAATGCCTCTGCAGTTGAATGTATGGGTCCCATTTCAGCCTTTGAATGGCTATGGGGAGGGAGGGGAACGTATGAGGCTGGGGGGTGCAGATTGAGTGGCAGGAGTGGATTGTGAGTTGGAGAGGGAGTTTGCATGTGGGTAGTAATTGGTTGGGTGTGTTTCATGAGCAGCCAATCATCACACTGGGAAAGGCAACATACCCAAGATTTTTGTCCTAGCTGCCTTTTGTCCTTAAAAACCAAAACATGGCTGAGGGCTTATCTAGATGCAATAGTTTACTGCCAGTGGGTACACATTTTTGCACATTTGCAGCAAAGTTGATTTGTCTCCACCATTTCCACACTTATTTGCATCCATTCACATTCATTTGAATTGAGCAAGCACACTCACTTATAAATGACAATTCTGCAAGAATGTGCAGTAATGTGAACTTGGACAGTCATGTGTCTGAAAATGTGCATCTACATGCATTTTTCAGAAAGCTTCAGGGGAAACCACAAGTCCTTTTACTGCACAGTTTATGGAGTTTTTAGCCCCCCTCCCTCTGAATACTGCGAATCCTTTACAAATCTTGTTCAGACAGATCATATTCTCTCTGAATTCCATTAGGAGTATTTTCATCAACTAGACAAGCCCTAAGACATTGTTTAAAACCTTTGAGGTGAAAATGCGGTAAAATATCCAATTCTGTTTGAATTCTAGAAGAGAATGTGACTTTGTGGTACTAACATGTCCCATCTAGAAGAATAAGTTAATTGCTAGATAATAGCAGTCCAGTTTGAAGTGCAGCATGGAGTAATAATGTAAATGTTGCAGGCAACAATAACGAATTTCAGGTTTACTCAGCACTAGGTGAGATTATTGGATCTGTCTATTAAATAACGAGACTGTGTTTCTACCTTTCAGACAAATCAGGGAGAATTGATTATGAACACTTGAGTGGTGACCTTGAACATGTCTGAACCTGCATGACAAACATCAACACTCTTGACCATTCTGTTAATTGTCAGTTGTCATTTAAAGCAGCTGTGTTGTCTGTTGTGTGCCAGAAAAATGCTAAGTTTAAAAGTCAAGCAATGTGACATTCTGCAGTAGCTTGAGGCGGACCCAAACCTTTTTCAAAGAAGCATCACTTCTGGTGAAACCTGGATCTTCCAGTATGATCCAGAGACAAAACGACAGTCAGTGCACTAGAACAACAACATCATCACCAAGAATGAAAAAAGCATGTCAAAGCAAGTCCACATTCAAATGCTCATTGTTAGTTTGTTTTTACATCAAGGTCATAATTTTGGCAGAATGGGTTCCAGAAGGCAGAACAGTAAACCCACATTATTATAAGGAAGTTTTGACAAAGGTGAAAGAAAGAGTCAGGAAAAAACAGCCAGAACTGTGGAAAAATGGTTTCATTCTTCATCAAGACAATGCGTCTGCTCACACAGTACTTTCTGTAAAGCGCTTTTTGGCCAATAAACACATGACTACACTTGAACATCCTCCATATTCACCAGATTTAGCACCATGAAACCTTTTCTTTTCCCTAAAGTGAAATCTGTGCTTAAAGGAACACATTTTGAGTCAAGTGATGCAGTACAAATGAAAACGGCAGATGTGTTGAAACAGCTGACAGAAACTGATCTGCTCCATGCCTTCAACCAGAAGAAACAAGACTGAATTGGTGCGTGAATGTGAATGGGGAATATATAGAAGGGGACAAGCATTAGCTTTGTAATACATATAAATAAAGATGGGTTACTGTATTAGTCCTCCCATAACACCACCCCAAGGGAAAAAAAAAATTACTTGTGGCAAAACCTATGGACATGGAGTGATAAAATATAAACTTGATGCCATCACTAGCATGAAAATATAGGTCACTGCAGGTAGCGGTATTACTTGCTATGAATTACTGTTAAAGCTCTGGTGCTAATCCAGATGTTTCTGTCCCCATGGTTGTTTTCTCTGAAGTGACAAATAAAACAAGACTAGGAGAACAGCCACCAAACCACCCTGAATACACCCGATCTTTCAGAAGCTAAGCATGGTCAGACCTGGTTAACACTTGGGTGGGAGATTACCAGGGAATACCAGAGATCTTTAGGTAGATCAAAAGAAAGAAAACGTTGGCAAGTTACAGCTGCCAATCAGAGTTTGCAATACTGGTCTACATAGGACTCTATCACATGAGGTTTCTGTTTTTGGACTACAGCAGGATAGTAGTGTTATTGGGGAGTACTTACTGCATGACCTCATTTATTTCTGAAGCACACCTTATCATTGATGGGGAAAACCCATCAATTGACTCCCAATAACACTGCTATCATGGCAGTCCTCCTGTGCAGTAATTTCTTCCACTTCAGAAATGGAAGAGAAAGCTGTCATGTGGCACAAGGGGGTTGGATTTTCCTCCCCTTCCCCTCTTTCCCCCCTCCCCTATGCTGTTGTCAAATAAGCCAGCCATGCCTTCCTCTTTTTAAAAAAACTTATTTTTTGCTACTCTGATTGGCTGGCCCAATCTCACTCCCTCTGCCCTCCCCATCCTGATTGCTCTACCCCTTTCTCCTCCCCTACCCCAATCTTTCTTCCTCTGCCATCCCTGTCCTGATCTCTCTCTCTCCCCCACCTTCCCTGGGCTGATCTCACCTCCCCTGTCCTCCCTGTCCTGATCTCTCCCCTCTCCCAGCTCCCCTGCCTGACCTCACTTCCTCTGCTCTCCCTCTCCTGATCTCTCTCCCCCCACATACGTCCCCTGGCCTGATCTCACTTTCTCTGCCTTCACCATTCTGATGTCCCCTCCCACACACACACACTTCTGCTGGTCTGATCTTCCCCCAAAATTAGTAGGACAATAATGGGGAGGAAGTAGGCAGTGCGGCAGGAATGTGCAGCACCATACTGAAACTGAAGCAGAGGTGTGATAACTTTTGCTCCACTATTGCTATATTTCCATTTGCTTCCAAACCGGAATTGCTGTAAAATGACTGCCTGGTGTGATAAAGTCCATAGACCAGAGTTTGACTCAGTATAAAGCAGTTCCTTACTTTTCTATATTCCTATGAGAGACTATCAGATATTAAATCCATCATTTATTCTAAGCATTACAGTACCTTGGAAGAAGCAAGTCATCACACTTAGGGTACAAAAACTGTTCACTTACAAGTAGGCATTGCTTACAAGAGCATCTTTAATCTAGATATTTCCAGACTCAGGGGAACTATTGTGTTCTCCAAAATCCTATCTCTTCAGGAAAAATTCCATGCCTCTTCAGATTTCTAAGCTTGGACTGAGAATTGGATTCCTGCTGTAATTTAAATGCATTCATGCTTTCAATTATGTTCAGAGAAACAGAGGGCAGCTCTATAGCTATCATTACTCACAAACAGTTCTATAATGATACCAGAGGACACTCTGCCAAAATTGCCTCTCTTCCTCGCCATCTAGTCTGCATGCTACAATTCATAGAGATTTTTCAGGCTGTACATTATCCTCATCTCAGTGCTAAATTTGTGGGGTGTCCAATATTTTTACGTGTTCAGGCTTACTATTGGCTCCTTCCTAGTCATTGAGGATGTAGAAAAACATGCAGTCTTTATCTAAGTGCCTTTCCCTGAATCTGTTCTCCTCTCTCAACTTATCCTTTCTTCCGAGTTTGTGAAACTTTGTGAAACGTTGACAAGCATTCTGTTTAGTAGTAGATCCTAAGTCAGACTTATAATCTTATAACTTAGGGGATTCATGTTTACAATTGTTTCAGCAGCCTGGCGCCCCAACCAAAGGATTTCTGAGGTGCTGCAGATCAGGGGATTGGAAATTATGTCTGCAGCACTCTCTCAGTCATGGGGTGTGTTGAGAGAAGTTTGAGGCAGGACACTAAAGCATCATCATCATCATCATCATCATCTTTTATTTCTATAGCACCATCAATGTACATGTGCTTTACAAGAAAAAGAACAACAAAACAGCCCCCTGCCATTTAGCTTACAGTCTAATGAAGGCATGATACAAAAGGAAAGGGGAGGGTAGTAGGGGAAGGAATTAAGTCTAGGGTTCTCTTCTTTCCTTCTGCATCCAGGGTAATGGCAGTTGGGATGAAGGGAGGACCATTCTGCTTCTAGGCCAAGGCAAGATGGAGCTCTGCCTACCTCTCCTTCTCTCCCTCCTTGGCCAGGGCAATGGCACTTGGAATGGAGGGATGGCCATTCTGCTCCTGGGCCAAAGCAAGATAGAGCTCTGCCTGCCTTTCCTTCTCTCCCTCCTTGGCCAGGGCAATGGCAGTTGGGATGGAGGGATGGCCATTCTGCTTCTGGGCCAAGGCAAGATAGAGCTCTGCCTGCCTCTCCTTCTCCCCCTCCTTGGCCAGGCCAATGGCAGTTGGGATGGAGGGATGGCCATTCTGCTTCTGGGCCAAGGCAAGATGGCTCTCTGCCTGCCTCTCCTTCTCTCCCTCCTTGGCCAGGGCAATGGCAGTTGGGATGGAGGGAGGGCCATTCTGCTTCTGGGCTGAAGCAAGATGGAGCTCTGCCTGCCTCTCCTTCTCTCCCTCCTTGGCCAGGGCAATGGCAGTTGGGATGGAGGGATGGCTGTTCTGGGCCAAGGCAAGATGGCTCTCTGCCTGCCTTTCCTTCTCTCCCTCCTTGGCCAGGGCAATGTCTCTCCAGCTATCTGTTTTCAATGTGTCACACAACGGCAGACATGATTTACCACTGTCTCAATCTACAGCACCCCAAAAATGCTTTGGTTCAGGTTCTGGCTGAAAAGGAGCTCCATCATCATAGTCACATCGGACAATTCAGGATCTTGGCCAAAGTCATTTCTTCCCATGGAAAGAAATTCCATGGGAAATTGTGTATTTTTCTGCACAATTTTCCCAGTGTACACATATTGTGTCTACTTGTGCAGTTGACTAAATCATGTTTGTGATAGATCTCAACTGCATGCATTTTTGATGATTGTGTTTTTGAAATCTATGTGTGGTTTTGTGCATTTTGTGTCTCCCAATCCCACCTGCATTCTCATCTCTCCTTTTATTGATATCAGGTTGCAAGATTTTGGAGGGGAAGGGGGGCTTCCCCTCATGGGAAGTGACACATGTTTTCTATATACATTTTTTCCTAACATGCCTATTTTTTTTTACTAAATTCCCTACCATATGGATTCTAGTATGCATTGCTTTTTTTTGTCCCTTGATAAAAAGCATTTTATGTATATTTTTCACCTGGACACCTTTTCATCCCCCCCCCCACAAAAACAACAACAACAACAAGTGGTTTGAACATATTTTATTTCTGCTTGTCTAGCAAAATTTGCACTAAAGGGCTTGATTTAACTCTCAAAAAATTCCAGGAAGTGTGAAATTATGTCAAGAGGCTTGACTTCAGTATCATGTCTGGATGTAAACATAGTGCAGAAAGATCGTTCTAAGCTGATATATACAGAAGAGTGGTGTGTTCATAAAAATGCAACCAATTAATCAAAAATGTTTAATTTGTGACTCAAATATCAAATGATCAACTGTTTTATTTAATGGTTTCACTCCCCTTTTTAAATCATGCAAGCAAAGTTGCAGTGACAGTCCAGTAACAGCACAGAAATACAGTATATAGCTCAACAGTAACCGCCCAGTATATACATGTTCTATAGGAACCAATCAAAGTAATGCTTATTATCCATTGATTTCAGTGGAAGATATTTTAAGTACATTAGCTTCATATTAAAATGTTATTAAGGTATAAACATTCTTAAAGAGGAAAGTCTTTTATGAAGTTTTATTTTGAAATAAAGTTTAATGCGCAGGCAGCAAAAAAAATTGAAAAATGCACACATAACAATACAAGATCTGTAAATTAAGTTGTAAGGAAATTAAGTCACATAAAATTCTCTATCCTCCATCCTATTTCTGGGCACAGAAATTGGAGGATGGGGCTGGATTTTACTAAGTTCCCCTGAAAGAAGATAAATTATCAAATAGCCTCTTGTCATCTGATACGAAAGTTCTGATATGTGGATGACACTTTCACCACTTGGAACCATGGAGAAGAAGATTTGGTCTCATTCCTGAACCACCTGAACAGCATCCACCCAAATATCCAATTCACGATGGAAAAAGAGAAGGAAGGAACACTGCCATTCCTAGATATCCTAGTCATCCACAAACCAAACCAACGGTTAGGCCACAAAGTATACAGAAAACCCACACACAGGGACAGATAGCTACACAGGAACTCCAATCATCACCCAGGACAAAAAGAAGCACAATAAAAACATTGGTAGACCATGCAAAAAGGATCTGCAAACCCCACTACCTGGAGGATGAACTGAGGCACCTAAACTGGGCCCTACAGGCTAATGGTTACTCCAGATAAGACATCACAAGAGCAGCCAGACCCAGAAAAAAACACAGGAATGAAGAAGAAAAACAGCCACCCAAAGGGAAGGTATTTTTTACCATACATCAAAAGAGTCACAGACAGATTAGGGAAACTGATGAGGAAACCTCCAAACAATCTAAGACCAACCAAAAAATAAATAAATTAATAATAATCCAAGAAATGCTACGCTTACCGAAGGACAAAAGAGAGCCTCTCACAGCTGCAGGAGTTTACCGCATACCATGCAGCTGTTGACAAGTTTACATAGGGACCATTAAACGCAGTGTGCAAACACAAATCAATGAACATGAGCGACACTGCAGACTGGGACAGCCAGAAAAATCAGCAGTAGCAGAACATGTGATAAACCAACCTGGACACAAAATGCTATTTGAAAACACAGAAATTCTAGACCAGGCCAACAACTATCATGTCAGAATGCACAGAGAAGCTATTGAAATCCACAAACACCTGGACAACTTCAACAGGAAAGAAGAAACCTTAAAAGTAAACAAATTCTGGCTTCCAGATTTGAAAAACATAGAATCAAAACTCAACACTTACAAAGGAATTCCACCCAGGGACAGGAGGATTTCCAGCAGACATCAACCAACCATTAGCCAAACAGACACTAACGAGCCTTGCATTTCTATACCCAGAAACTAACCATTCAATTACACAAATTTGCATATACTCCCCAACAGGGGTTCACAGCATATAAACTCTACACACACACCTACCCAACCATTCTCTGAAGATGCCAGCCACAGATGCAGGCGAAACATCAGAAAGAAACTATTCCAGAACACGGCCTCACAGCCTGGCGGGGGGGGGGGACCAAGGAAAATGGAGGCTTCTTCATATCTAACTATACCTTTGACCTTTGTTCTTCAGATGAAGAAGGGCTCAGTTATTTGTATGACACAGGCCTACCTGCCACGGCCCTGTTATTGTGTTGAAGTTCAATGGTTTGCGTGGTTGGCTGAGGAAATGCCTGGAGATTTTTTCCCCCCAAAGTGAGATTACTTTCTACATGTTTCTTCATCTGTCTAAAATCACAGACCCAATATCACTTTGTTAAACACACCTTTTCTGTTTAAGTCAAATATTTAAAAGGCTAGTGAGCACACCCATCTATATATCTTGGGTATGTTTCCTTTCAAGTGTGCTGACTGGTGGCTTAGGAAATATGCCCAGCCAATCCCCTCACTCCCCTCACTCCCTCAGCCAATCCCCACCCACATGCAAATTCCCTCTCCACCTCACAATCCACTCCTGCCACTCAATCTGCATCTACAACCCCAGCCTCACAAGGGTCACTCCCTTCTCTCAGCCACTCACCATCCACATGTAAAACAATGCAATATAGATTTCCTAAAATAATAGCATGCAGCTGATCCATGTGAACCTTTCAAATCTACTATAATGGCATATGTTACGCTGAGTTATTTATTTTGCTTATTCATTTTGTATCATTTTTATACTTTGTGTCTTTTCTCAGCATACCCCAATTTCTTTTTGCATAACATTTTGTTGTCATTTTGTAATGTAATGTAAAAAACCTTTAAAATAAAGAGTGCATGCACAGATGCACACTTGTTTCTTTTTTAAAAAATAAAAAGTAAAATAAACAGTAAGCCTTGTGGACAATTTCGAAAGACATGGTCACTCTTCAGCTCTCTATCCTCTTAAGCTCACTGTATCCTCCCTTTGGCCAGCATGATACCTCCAAACTAAACTACTTGAAAGGTAATACAATGTCTTTCCCTTAAAGTGCGCTGGCTTGTCCTTAGCTTCTTACTATTAAAATTTATATTTGATCTGGCCCCTTGCTGTTTTTAGCTGATCTGGCTTCTTTTGAAAAGAAATCTACAAACTCTGCAAGTTCATGTTATTGTTCACTTTCACCAACAGTTCAGGCTTCACAACACTCTCACTCAGTCTGCTTCTTTTCTTGGTGCACAGTTGTGCCATCAAGTTGAAAAGTCTCTTGTAGTAGGCATTAGACAGAGGGGCAAGAAGGGCAAAAAAGATACATTTCTTCACTTGGCTGCCACTACTCTCTGGCGTTTTTCTTCACTGATCTTTCATCTATGTTCTTCTCCTTGGAGACAATCTCTTCCCTTCTTTGTTTTTTACACACAGTAGTCAGTATGAAGCATAAAAATATCAGTCTGAATGTGGAGTGCTGTAGCAAGAGCCTGTAGATCTACCCATTTAACAGCATTGTGCAGTGAGAGCTTTATAGAAGCATCTGCTTTTATAAAAAGTGATATTCCAATGTCATATTATTTCTCTAGGTATTCAGTGTACCATGTCAATGTCTTGTAGGCTTCCTCTCTGAATTTCCTGTTGTCAGCTGGAATCACATTGTCCAAATTACTTGGGCTGGTATTCCTGAGAATTTCATCTCTCGTCTTCTCTTCAGTTTTGAATGCAGGCCTTTCATGGAGTTCTCTAGAACTGGGTTTGTGACATTCCACTTCCTTCACAGCAGTCTAAAAAACCACTGTCAGTTTGTACCCCTTCCCTCCCCTTCAAAAAAAGCATATATCAATGTGCCTCTTCGTACATACTTCTCTTTTGAAAAAAAAAGGACATTCTCAGTGTAAGCCAACATTCTAGTACATATTCAAGTGTGGGTAGAAGTGATAGCCCTCTTGTTGATACCTGCCTCAGCACATCTTTGTATGCCACTCCTTTGTATTCCACTCCTTCATACTCAAAGGAAGACCAAACAGACTATTTTCTTTGCTAAGAAGCTAAACTTACTCTGTGTATTGAAGGCAAGTGTTTCTACACCTAAACTCAAAACTTTTAAAGCACAGTTTGGATTGTGTGATATTTGTATTCCACTTCTGTCCAGTGGTCAGTAAATTGTTTAAAGTACACCATCATTTGCAGTCAATTATTTCCAAAATTTACAGAGGCATTGTCAGCCAAATCATAAGATATACTGTTAATGCTGGGATCATGATTGTGTAGCATATTCAAGATCAATTTTAGAATTTCATCTTTTGTCCCTTCATTACAATTGTGTTATTTTTTTTAAAAAAAAAAGGTTAAAGAAAGCATGCTTGATTCTCTCTGCCACAGAAAAAAAAAAGAACATTTAAGGAGAAGTATTTCCCATTTCCCTTGCTGGAGGTGTCAGAAACCACTAGGAATGGGGAGGGGATTGAAAAATATTTGACAAATGGTAAACACACACATACACACACACACAAAATGTTTTTCATGTGCTGAGAAACCTTAATGAGAAGAATCCTGGACTGATAGGAATCTGTAGTTTGGGTCTTAATTCTGTGCAAAATTCACATGCAGTGGTAAGAACAGCATTTTCTGTGTGAAAAAATATTTCAATGAACAAATATTAATTCTTGTGCACAAAAGGTTTTATAAATGGGAAAAATGCTGTAATTAGGGATTTGTTCTGCATAAAATTCATACTTGGTTGATTTACATAGGAAACAGCATTTTCTGTGCAGGAATTAACATTTCTATATTAGATTATTATTTTCCATGCAGAAAATACTGTTTCCTCTGCAAAACAACCACATATGAATTTTGCATACAACCAATCCCTAATTACAGCTTTTTTTCTGCACTCCCCCCCCCACATGTTCTGTGCAGGAATGCATATTTCTGCATTGAAATGTTTTTTTAAATATATATATCCAGAAAGTGCTGTTTCATATGAGAGTTTTGCATAGAATAAGCCCCAAAATGCAAATAGCCTTTGAAAAACTGCATGATTTTCAGGCCTTCTCACAGCAAGAAGAAAATTACTTGTTGCTACCTTCAAGAAGAAACTTAGGCCTTATCTACATGGGCTATTTACCCCATTCTGCATTATCTGAGAGAGAGAGAGAGACCTGCAGTCCAAACAACACAGGCCATTTGCCCTGTTATGCCCCTGGCCAGTCCTTATAACTCCCCAGGACAGAAACAGGGCTGAGATGGGGGCAAGCTGAGGTAGGGCCTGATACAGTGGTTTAACAAAATGCTCAGTTTACTCCATCTCTGCTGGGAGGAAACAGATCAGGCCCTGCATGTCAGTGGGAGCCTGTCCCTGAAGGCCATCTCATTGCTCTAGCTGCTGGTTGACCTTACTCTTCCAGGTCTGGGCACCAGGCCTGCAGCATGTGACCAAGGCTGGTCACATGCAGTGGGTCTTATCACATGCTGTGGAGCCAGCTTCCTGGACCCATCAGAGCAAGGGAAATAGCAGCAGCTGCTGTTACAGGCTGGTGTTCTATTGGGACTCCGGCCTGCTTCATCCAAATAACTTTGGAAGAACGGGCCTGATCAATGGCTGGGATATGCTGGGAGGGAGCCAGTGTATTCTGGTTCATGTAGATGAGACCTTTGTGAAGAATTACATCCCTAGAAACCACTGCGAACAAGAAGAACAACTTGTGTTATTCAATAGGGATTGAAGGAATATTCAAAAATATTCTAAAAAAAGATAAAATGGACATTTCTTGACTTTCAAGAAATCTTAACAAGGTGTACCCAAGACGAGAAAGAATATTAGCATACTTTTAGCATATTAGGTATGTTGCATACTAGCACATACCTGAAAGAGAAGACATGATACCCTTTGGAAAATACAGAAGTAGCCCTTGGGAAAAAAAATGTATTACCCAAGGGCCATTAGGATCATATACAGTTGCCCCTCCACATTCGCAACTTCCACATTCACGGTTTTGGATATTCGTGGAAAGTCCTACCCCCCCGCTCCCCATCCCACTCCCTTCTCAAGACATCAAGGGACTTCTCACGAAGCCTGTTGCTGCCTTGGGAAGGGGGGGAATCCCCTGGTATGCCGCTCTGCAGCCCAGTCCCTTCCCAAGCCAGCCAGGGGCTTCTCAAGAAGCTCATGGCTGCCTTGGGAAGGCGGGGTGGGAATCCCCTGGCATCCCCTCTGCAGCCCAGTCCCTTCCCAAGGCAGCCAGGGGCTTCTCACGAAGCACATCGCTGCCTTGGAAAGGTGAAACTCATCGCTGCCTTGGAAAGGTGGGGGAGAATCCCCTGGCGTCCCCTCTGCAGCCCAGTCCCTTCCCAAGGCAGCCAGGGGCTTCTCAAGAAGCTCATTGCTGCCTTGGAAGGTGTGGGGGGCATCCCCTGGCTTGCCCCTCTGTAGCCCAGTCCCTTCCCAAGGTAGCCAGGGGCTTCTCAGGAAGCCATTGCTGCCCTGGGAAGGGACTGAGGTAGAAAGCTGCTTGCCCACAGGCTCATTTCTTATTCGCAGTTTTTCCACATTCGCAGGGGTTGTCTGCCCCTACCCCCGCGAATGTGGAGGGGCAACTGTGTTGCTGTGCAGCACAAAAAGGCAATAGTCCACCATAATCTGTCCAGAACACCATGGTTGATATCATTGCCACTGGCATGACCAGGTATGGTTCAAAAAGGTAGGGGAAGATGGAGTGGAGATTTCATGTATAAGAACCAGGAGTTCTTCTCAAGTTCCAAATTTACTCTGACATGGAGAAGAATTCAGGGGACTTGCCAGGTTCTCTTCTTCTTTGAAGTGAGCATTACAACAGACCACAAAACTTATGATTGAAGCCTCATAAGATTCATTGATATACAGAAGGTACCATATCAGGCTGCAGGTTGAAATGCATATGAATGAATGATCCTGCACAGAAAATTAAAGAGCCTTTGTTTTGACAATTTGACATTAGGCACAGTGTGTGTGTTTGTGTGTTGGAGACAGAGAGTGACTGAGAAAGAGAAAATGATAAAAAGAGAGAGAAAGAGAAATGTTTAATGTGGACAGCTAGGCTAGAGATAAGACTGGTGACATCTAATTGTGTGAGAGAGAGAGGCAGGGAAGGAGGGAGAGTATGACCATACAAAAATTGTCCACTTCTTGATGTGAAACCACTTCACATAATGACATGCCTTATTCCCTAAAGGGGAAAAAAATTGAATGCATTGGTAAATTAATTAATCCTCTATCAACTTGAGGAACAGAGGGATAATAATAATCCCAGTTACAAAGCAAAACCTGTCACATAAAGTTGTTTTGTGTTAAAAAATTGGTAGTCTCTGCATGTGGTGGGCAACTCCTCTTGGAGCAGTCCATACAACAACTTTTCATCATGTTAGCAACAGTGGTGTTTCCAAGAAACAGGTGTACCTGTGAGAATTATGCCTTTAGTCCTGATGCAATACAAATTGTATAGGAAAACAAACACTTAAAAGGGATCAGTCAAAAGTAGGGATGGAAAAATATTTGGATTTTTTTTAAATGGTCAAATACATGTTTTTTGAGAGTTGTGGAACCCTGGTAAGAAGAATCCTGGACTGATGAGAATCTTCACAGCGTGGGACTTATTCTGTGCAAAATTCATAGGTGAAGAAAACAGCATTATCTGCACAAGAATCCTCCTTTTCTGAACAGACAAGAACATTAAACGGGAGTTGCCTGCACAGAAAATGCTGTTTTCTACATAAGACACCATGTGTGAATTTTGCACGGAATATATCTCAACATGAGAATAATCTTCAAAAACTGTGTTGTTTTTGAAGACTTTCTTTCAGCAGAAAGAAAATTGCTAAAAAAAATCAGTAAAGAACTACTCCTGACCCAGAAATAAAACATGCAGCAATAAAGTATTTATCTTTGTCTGGGGTCCTGCATTGAAGAGACATTGTGTAACTTTACATTCATGGAGGTGCAGATTGGTTGAAGTCCACCATCTATTTATAGAACTTCAGTGTTGCACAACCAAATGTGCATTGCACATTGGTTTAAAATATGCAATGTGAAGCCATGCACAACCATGGCACCACGTGCATAAATCTCCTTTCATAATCTTCCATAGAATACAGACACTACCCATCAGCCAAACAAACTCAAATCATCCACTTTGAATCCTGGGATTTGTAGTTTTACAAGGTCTTTTCCTCATGAGTAAGCGCCAAGGAACCCCCTGAGATGATTTATTTCCCACATGACACAAATCATCCACTTTGAATCCTGGGATTTGTAGTTTTACAATCTTCCTTCTAAACCTGGGTTATGACACAGCCTTGAAAATGGTTAAACAAATGACAGTCTGTATTGACTGCAGTTTACCAGAAAAGGGTTGGTGTTGTTATAGTGGGAAGCATATTTAAAGCTTCAGCTCAGGGCCGCATGGCTGTGAAAAAGACAAATGCAACCTGTATTCCAGTGACTTTGCTAAAATCTTGTCTAGAAAGAAAGATGAGCCATTAAGTGAACAAGTGAATGAGTGGAACAGGTTGCATTTCTCTTGGAGTGTACTAAATCTGTTACAAGTGTGTAAGCCATATAGAAAGCTAGCATACATTGGAAATTGTTTCATGCACTGTAGATGTGTAAATTGCTATTGCTGAAAACAATTTGTAAGCCACTCTGATAGCCTTGTGGCTGAAGAGTGCGGTATAAATAACTAAATAACTAAATAAATAAATAAGCAACATGTATAAGGGAACTTACACATGTGTAAGGCATTAACAGGATGCCAGTCCATATTTTAAAAGACCCAAAGATATATATAATGATGCAGAGGAAAATGTAAGTATATGAGGGGGGGAGGGAAAGCAATCTTAAGAATCAAAGAGAGGAGCTAATAGGATTAACATCTCTCCCCTGCTCTCTCACTTTCTCTCCATGGTATCTGTTTATAAACATACATTTAAAAGATACTAGTCTTTTCTGTTGCAAATATTCAGATCCAACTCCATATGAAAGAATAGGATTCACTCCTGATTTCTTGGATTATCTGGCTCTGCTGCCTGTATTTTGAGATCTTCATAAGAGACCCTTCTCTTGCTTTCCCAACCATATGTCCAGAGAAGGGCAACTAAAATGGTGAAAGGTCTGGAAACAATGCCTTATGAGGAGAGACTTAGGGAGCTGGGTATGTTTAGCCTGGAAAAAAGACGGTTTAGAGGCGATATGATAGCCCTGTTTAAGTATTTGAAGGGATGTCACGCTGAGGATGGAGCAGGCTTGTTTTCTGCTGCTCCAGAGACTGGAACACGGAGCAATGGGTGCAAGCTCCAGGAACAGAGATTCCACCTCAACATGAGGAGGAACTTTTTGACAGTAAGAGCTGTTCGGCAGTGGAACGCACTCCCTCGGAGTGTGGTGGGGTCTCCTTCCTTGGAGGTCTTTAAACAGAGGCTGGATGGCCATCTGTCGGGGATGCTTTGATTGTGATTTCCTGCGTGGCAGGGGGGTTGGACTGGATGGCCCTCGTGGTCTCTTCCAACTCTGCAATTCTATGATTCTATGATTCTATGAATTCTATGAGTTGAGGATTACTAAGAATGGGCGAGAATGTTGTTCTTCAAGTAGCTGGGAAGAGGATGTGCTTGGGAATACCTGCCAGTAGCTTGTAGCATTTAGAATTTTATAATGTAACTAAAAGTAGTGTTTTAAATTAATTCTGAGCAATTGAAAAGTAACCAGTTTCTCTTTCAAAAACTATGAAGGCCTTGGAATGACACCTAATATAACAGGAAAAACTCTGAATTTTCAACAACAAAAAATCACACTTCTTGATAAACACAAAGGACATGAAATTTTAAAAGCTCGGACACCACGGAGCCCTGGTGGCACAGTGGTTAAATGCTAGTACTACAAGTCACTATGTTGCAAGTTCAATTCCAGAGGGCTCCAAGGTTCACTCAGCCTTCCATCCTTTCGTAGGTCGGTAAAATGAGTACCTGACTTGTGAGGGCAATTAGCTAACACCCATTGGAAACTGCTTAATGCAGTGTAGATGTGTAAATTGCTATTGCTTAAAAACAAATTGTAAGCAGCTCTGATAGCCTTTGTGGCTGAAGAGCAGGGTATAAGTACCTAATTTAAAAATTATTAAATCAAGTGAAACTTACAGATTCATCAATTGAGACAGAGAGCTTTAAGTTCTTTGGTCTTAGAAGCTTGGCTATGAATAGGGTTCATTCTGAGCTTCCCCACCGCTACCACATGAGAAGCCAGAGGATACCAAGGGAGACACTTCTCCCAGCCTATTCAGCATGCTGTCTTATTTTTCATGGCATGTAGCCATACTGTAGCCCCTACCCCTCAGAACCAGAGACACCAATTTCTCTAGTTGCAATGTTTGTAGAGAGATCATTGAAATCATTGGTATCAGTACTGAGTGTAGAGGTGTGATTCCAGTGGTCATCCGAACATGTGCTACAACTAGAAGAGCCCTGATTTCTCCTGCTTCCAGGGTGCAAAGATGCAGCAGGGCTATGTTGTGCTTCCCTTTAGCAAAATACTCTATGGTGCTGACTTTTTGGAGAGTGGGTTCCTTCTGATCAGATCCCAGTTGCTATCACAATGTCTCCAAACTTGTGAGTACTTCCTTTATTTTTTTCTAATGCCAAAACAAAACAAAACACTCTGGAGAAATAAAAGGAAACTGAAAGAGGGAAAGAAAAATTTAAACAGACCAAGAAATTCAGAGAGTGGCAGAAAGGGGGTAAAGGCAGGGAATTTAAGAAAAGAAGGAAAAGATTGTCTTCCTTTAGGACAGCTGAGGACAAAGACTCCCTGAGAGATGTTATTTTAAAAAAAATCTAATTTTCTTCTTGAAGGAAGCAGTGAGTAATCCTAGCCATTTTCTTCTTGCTATGAGAAAGCCTTCAAAAACTGTACAGTTTTCAAAGAGTACTCACAGTTTGAGATCTATTTTACATGTTATTTCATATGATATTTTTGTGCAAAAAAACCCCCAAGCATTTTTTGTGCAGAATATAATATTTCTGAACAGAAAATGCAGTTTTCTGTGCAAAACCGCCATGTGTGAATTTTGTGTAGAACATGTCCCAAACTGCAAAGATTCTCATCAGTCCAGGGTTCTTTTTATTAGGGTTTTTCAACACTCAGGAGTTTTTAGGGGGAATATTTTCAAATATTCTTACTATCCCAAAGCTCCCTGTGTAATCACAGAGATAAGAATCCATTCCCTTGGTTGTAGCTGTTAATGTATGGCATACTAGGGGTAATAAATGACAACTGCACCAAGATATTCATTGAAGACATATTAGCACTGTACCCTGAGGTACAGAGCGTGAAGGAATATTTGGCCTTACTTTTATTCCAGCCCTCTTCCCATATGGCTAGAATTCTGTTAGGGACATATGCCCACCTAAGTGTCCCTTATGCATTTGTTTGCCCCTTTTCGGGTACTACAGGGGTTGGTAGTCCCTCCTTCCCTCTGTAGTACTCAAAGCCCCTCCTTACTGTGAAGACCCTGAAGCCACCCTACATGACCCTACATGACCATCCTATGCTTTGTGGCAAGCAGGCAGAATCTGAGCAGCATCTGGCTACATCCCTATCACCATAGGCAAAATGAGGAATCAGCAATTAAATCCACTGGAGTCCTCCAGGGGTGTCAGCATTGTTGTAACCATGGTATTACTAGGGGTAATATGGGGGCATAGGTTCTTGTTTGATCCTGTCTGCTAACTGCAAAGCACAGAATGGCCATGCAGGGCAGCTTTAAGGGCTTTTCAGTAAATCATGGCAAGGGTATAGGGCTCAGCACATGTGGATAGGTACACTATATTGAGGGGATGTTGGATTCTGGCCTGGGTTTCCGAACAATCAGGTATTCTCGTCAGGAAGAATAACACAGAGGTGGATATTTACTGTAGTTTTTGCCAGTCATGCTCTCAACTTGAAGGGTTTCAGGAAATTACTCTGTACAGTAACAAATATAGAGGTTTTCATGGGGGGAAGTGTCTAGAAACACATTTGGGGACAAAAATGATATTTTTGCGCAACAAAGTGACTTTGCACAAAATGCTATGTGTGTCCTGAAACAGTAGGTGCCAGCAGGGATTTTGTGTAAAAATGATGTTTTCATGTTTAAAAAAGAGACTGTTTCTAGAACAAACACTTTTTAATGCAGCCTCCCCCACATACCATTTTGTACAAAGCTTGTTTTCTGCAAACAGGTTGGGATTATTTTTTGGTTTTGTTGAGGTTTTGTGTGTTTTTGTTTTTGTTTTCTTTTTCTTTTGTTTTTGTTTTGACTACAGGCTAAGATAAGATAACATGAACCTCTCCAGACTGAAAATCACAGTACCTATCAAATATGACCAGGATAAATATGTGGCAATTTCATTCGGTTTGTGTTTGAGAAGATGTTACAGAAAAATCACATCTTTTACATGGAAAGAACGGGTTGCTTATCATAACTATAGTTCTTTGAGTGGTCTTCTGTGAATTCAACAATGGGTTAATCCTGTGCCTGCGCAGAGGACTTTGGAAACTTCTAGCACCTCATTTTAAAACTTTTGGGTGGTAGCTCTGCCCCCCCTCACCCCTGCTCTATATAAGCCCCTACCTCTTACCAACTGCTCAGTTCCTTATAGCCACATTAATAAAATATGTGAGAGGCAGGACACCAGAGGGGAGGAGGGCAGGTTTGTGTGAATTCACAGAAGACCACTCGAAGAACTATAGTTACGGTAAGTATCCCATTCTTCATCATGGTCTCTGTGAATACACAAAATGGGTAGATTAACAAGCTCATGAGTGAGGATGGTGGGGTGTCAGGACCAAGGAAGACAAGACAACAGTATGCTATGATAAAGAAAAACAACTATATTAAAAAGAGGTAGGTGAAATCGAGGCCAACTAATCACCCGAAGGTGACTGTGCAAGAACAGCCCTAACAAGGGCTGCACCATCAGTGTCAGAAGAATCCAACTTTTAATTTTTTACAAAAGTGAGCAGTGTTGCCCATGTTGCCACTCTGCAAATGTCCAGCAATGGCACACCATTCAGGAACACTGTTGAGGTAGCTGTTGCTCTGGTTGAATGACTTCGTATGGAGGAAGGAAGGGGTGACCCATATGATATCTGGATAGTCGAAGTCACCCATTTGAAGAAACGTTGAAAAGAAACTGGAAGGCCCTTCTTGGGGCCAGAATAGCGGACAAATAGTTTGTTAGTGTGGTCGAAAGACACTGTTCTGCTGAGGTAACGTTCCAATGCTGCTCTGACATCAAGGAAATGATGAGAACCAGTGACACCAGGCGAGGATGACGTTACAAGGGAAGGTAGGACTATATCCTGATTAAGATGAAAGAGAAGACCACCTTGGGTAAGAACGCCACATCCAGCTGAAGAACAACTTTATTCTCATGGCATTGAGTATAGGGGGCACCTGCTCTGAGACAACAAAGTTCACTTGCCCTCCTAGCCAAGGTAATGGCCACTAAAAAGGCTGTTTTGAAGCACAGAAGGTGAACGTCCACTGATTCCAAAGGTTTGAAAGGAGTGCCTGAAATTGCCCATAGCACTAGTTGGAGATCCCATGATGTCACCGGGCCTGCCACCGGTGGATGCAGGTCCTTGTAGCCTTGCAGAAAGCGACAGACAAGCAGGTCTGAAAAACAAGAGTTCATCCCTAGATGCTGAAAGTTAGAGGATATTGTGGCCACATAGGTTCGTACAGAAGACAGGGATAGACTTCTTGCTGACAAAGAGGCCAGGAAATCCAGGAGAAGCAGAATTGACACTTTGTGGAGGGAGAGCCCCCTGGTGCCCAGGAAGTTGCAGAACTTCTGCCACTTGTATTGGTAGGATTTCCTCATGGAAGGGTGCTGAGCGGCTTGGAGAATCAACCGTGCTGAATCTGATAATGATATTACTGGCTGATGAACCAAGCTGTTGGGTTGATTGTTTCCAAGTCTGGATGGAAGATTTGTGCATCATGCAATGACAGGAGGTCCTTCTGCAAGGGAAGGAGGTGGAAGCGCCCCTTGGAAAGAAGAAGGAGAGGGGCAAACCAAGGTTGTCTGGGCCACCACGGCGTTACCAGTATGCAGTTCGAGTTGTCACGCCTCAGCTTCGCCATGACACTGGGGAGAAGAGGAGACGGGGGAAAGGCATATAGTAGTGTTCCTGCCAATCTGAACAGGAAAGCGTCCCTCAGATTCCTGTGCAACGGTCATAATCTCAAGCAGTAGAGGTTGCATTTGGCATTGTTCCATGTTGCTAAGAGGTCTGTGGTTGGTGATCCCCATTCCTTGAAGAGTCATCAAAATATCTGGGGCCAATGACCACTTGTGGCAGTTGGACTTGGACCTGCTCAGTAAATCCGCGACACTGTTCTGATCCCCTGCAAGATGTATAATCACCAGGAAGATGTACCTGGTGATGCAGCATTCCCAAATCTGGAGTGTCAAGTCCAGGAGCATGTGGGACCTGGTTCCTCCTTTCTTGTTGATGTAGAAAACTGTGGTGGTATTGTCTGAAACAATCTGTACTACCCTGTTCTGAAAGAAGAACTCAAAGGCTTTCAGAGCTGTGAACACCACCAGGAGTTCCAGGGCATTGATGTGGAGATCTGTCTCCTCTGCTGATGAGAGACTGTGCACCATTAGGCCATGAGAGTGTGCTCCCCATCCCATCATGGATGCATCCATCATCATAGACTTGGAAGGGTGAGGCATCGTGAAGGGCAGGCCGCACTGTACATTCTGGGGAAGGGTCCACCACTTCAGCTGCCTGAGTATAGGGTAAGGTACTGATAGCAGTTTCAGCGGGTCATCTGACAGTGGGTTGAATGCTTGGAGGAACCATGACTGTAGTGGACGCATTCGAAGTCTGGCAAATGAGGTCACAGCTGTAGTGGATGCCATATGGCCTAGAAGCATTTGGATGGAGTGTGCTGTCACCCTCCTCCAAACAATGCAGTGCTTCACCAGGCTTTGCAAGCTGGCGAAGTGGTCATCTAGGAGGAATGCCTTGCCCTGAGTAGAATCCAACTGGGCCCCTATGAACTTTGCAACTCTCGATGGTTCCAGGTGAGACTTGTCCATATTGACCATGAGACCTAGGTCCTTGAGCAGCGATACTGTCAGAGCTACATGATCCGCCACCTTTTCTCTGGAGGGGTCCATGATCAGCCAATTGTCTAAATAGGGGAAGATCACCACAATCTTCAAGTGGAGATGAGTGACCACCAGTGCCATGCATTTTGTGAACACTCTTGGAGCAGTGCATAGGCTGAATGGGAGTGCTTTGAAGTGGTAAATTTTGGGACCCACCGTGAAGGCCAAGAACCTTCTGTGGGGTTCCACAATTGCTATATGGAAATATGCATCTCGAAGGTCGATAATGGTGAACCAGTCTCTGGTGTGGAGGAAAGGGAGGATAGAGGAGAGGGTGACCATCTTGAAACGCTTGGGACTAATGAAGCAGTTTATATCTCGAAGGTCCAAAATGGGGCACAGGCCGCCATCCTTCTTGCTGATCAGGAAGTAACAGGAGAAGAATGAATGTTTTTTATGATGGCGGTCAATTCTCTCAATAGCCCCTTTTTCTAGGAAGGGTCGAACTTCATCTTCGAGGTACACTGATGCAAGGGTGGATTTGAATGCCCCAATAGGGGGAAAGCTGTCGAACACTATGAAATATCCATTTCGTATAATGCTATGGACCCATGAATCTAATGCGATTACTCGCCATTGGTCGTAAGCAGCAAGAAGTCATCTAACGGTGCTCAAGTGGATCATGCAGAAGGGTGGAGCAAATAGTCAAACTCACTGCTTAGATGGGTCAGCCTTTTTTTTTTTTTTTTTTTCTGGAACTGAGACTTTGACTTAGAGCCAGTCAGGAACTTTCTCTGGTACTGCAAATACATTTGAGAGGCATGCTGAGAGTGAGCCGCTGGAGGGCTATACCTTCTGCGAAATGAAGTCGGGAAGTGCTTGCCATAGAAGTGGGAGCACAAAGGTTGACTTGGAGGGGGTATGCCGAAGCGTTTCACAGTGGTCCGCATCTCATGGGTGTGCTCTAACTTTGTGTCTGTTTTTCAATGGAAGAGGCCCATCTCGTCAAATGGAAGGTCCTCAATTACCGACCTAGCCATGGAGGAAAGGCCGGAGGAGCGAAGACACACATGTCTGTGGACAATAGCGCTGGCAAGGACCTTTTCGGCACAATCTGTTACATGTTTGGCTGATTGGCACTGGAGATTGGCCAGGGTAAGGCCATCGTTCCTTGCATTGTAGACAACATTTGAGATCCTGCTGGGGAATCTTATCCAGGTAGGGGGAAATAGTGTCCCGAAGGTGTCTCTGGTATGCCCCCATACAGGTGATATAGTTTGCTATTTTAATAAGCAGGCACACTGATGTTACAGCAAGTAACAAGGAAGCATCACGATCCAGAGGCAAAATGCTAAGAGATTTTATTCAGAGTTTGCATGCTAACAGAAAGACATTAGGAGAGAGCAATGGACACTGCATCTCAGTCCAAGCAATGCAGGCAGATAGTTACAGCAAGCAACAGAGAGACATGATGAAAATGAGAAGAAGCTTCTCCTTAAAGAGCAGAAGCTCTCTTCTTTATAGGCTCTTTGTCACGTAGGCAGTTAACCATTTGTCTGTACCATATACACTCAATCACTGAGATCAAAGGAGGTCTTAGCCTAGGGATGTGATGTTACATGAAAGGAACTTCCATGGGAAACTACAGATAGGAAGGTAACACTGAGTTGTAAAATCCAAGGTAATTTCCTGAGCTTCCCTTCAAAGATGGCTTATGAAGCCAGATGTTTTATTGGCCCAATTGTAAAGGTAGGAACAAAGGAAGCATGAAGTTCCCATGAAATGTCCGGTGTGCCAGACAGCTGGGAACCTCAGATTCCTACATTTCCCCCTTCTTTATTTTTTAAAATCCAAATTGTTTAGTTGTTGTCCAAATATAACAACTGATGTCTCTTTGTAGGAAAGGCTCATGAAAAATCCTGTGAAACAAACAAAGGCAGTTTGTAGTCAGTTTAGATTAGGCAGCTAGCTTAAAAGATCATGAAATCCTATATTTGTAGTAATTTGTTGTCAAGTTTCTTAAATAATGCAACTGTTGTTCTATAAAAAGTTCATATCTGTGATGATGCAGGTAAAGCAAATAATAGTAACTCTACTGGCAGCAAGAAACATAGTCAGCATTATGTGAGCATCATTAAAGGATACATATTCATATGTTTAACAATTAATGCAGGTGGCAAACATGTTCTGGCAACTCAATGGAACCTTGGTTTGAATTAGATCAGGCTTTACAAACATGGAATATAAATTGTGCAACAGAGAGTTAGAAAACAATGGAAGAGATAAACAGAAATAATATACATCCAGATGTGTCCATATGTTGAATAAAACAGTCATGTAAAAGTCTCTTTAGCAGTTATAGGAGTGACTGTAAATAAGCACATAAGGTACAAAAGTGTTTTGCTGAATTAGCAGTAGGTCCAAACTGCTGCAACAAAAGTTCTCAGGTGTCCTTTAGTTTGTTCAGTCAATATAATTTGTGTTTGAACAGTCCTTTAATATCTTCCCAAGTTACTGGTTGATGGTTTGGTTGATATGGAATCACTTGTTGCAGGCTTGAGATTGAAATTCAGGATCAGGATCTGGAAGCTGGCTATTCAGAACCTGTGGTTATGGGAGGGAAAAGGTGCCAGAAATGCTTCTGTATTGGGGAAAAATCAGAAAAAGTTAATAATTCATAGTGTAAATATACAATATGCAATTGCTGTTTGACTGAATGACTACCAGGGAGCACACAGGAGGCACACTCCCCCCTTTTTGTTTTTCAAAAGCCTTTGAGTGACTATGCCCAATAAGTTGACCTGTAAAGAATGTCATGAGATTAGGAAAGAGAAAAATATATCTCAGATGAATCTTTGAAGAAAGGGAAAAAAGAAGTAAAATGCAGTTATTCATATGCCAAAGTTCAAGGTGCAGGACAAAGTTTTAATTTTGGGGTCAGTCTGGATGCCCTTGTAGGGTCTCCAACTTTGCCTCAGGGTTGGATTCAAATTCCTGTTTCTATAATTGGAAAATCAGTGCATGTTAGATCTATGTAAATTATGTAGAAAAGAACAAAATTCTAAAACAAAGGCAAAGAAAAACTATGAAAGTTAATCAGCAACAGTTGAGCAAACTTCCTTCCCAAGCTATGGAGATACCAGGAAAGCAGATAGAAAATCGTGTATGTTCCACTGCAGTATGCAGTCCAAAAAACTGGCAGCTTCCAGGAGTTTTGTCTAGTGCTGATGAGATACCTATTTCTGAGAAAAGCTTCAAGAAATTAGGCAAAAACATTTATAGTAACAATAGCTGAGGGATAACTAACCAAAACATCATGGGCTTTAGAGTAACTCATTTAACTAAAGTGAAAATCAATAACAACAATAACAACAAAGCAAAAATAATGGCTAAAAGGAGCACAAATTCTACTACGACCTGCAAAAGGACAAAAGTTATTGGGGTTCCCAAAGATCAGACAAAAGAGTCATTGGCAAGGCTTTTAGACCATCTGGTAAAATAACAATACGGTCAAATAACAAGACTTCAAATGAGAAATAGAGCAATTCCCTTAAACAATGGAATTCTCTTTCCCAACATAAATTGCTTACAGAGGTGGGAGTTCATGAAAGAACTATCTGAGAACGCAAAAACATCTAAAACCAATTACTATGTTTAACAAAAATCCCAATGAAAATCAAAATTCAGTTATTAACATGTAACTTTTGGGAACTTCAGGCAGCAGAATTTCATAGGTCAGCAATCACTGGAAAGGATCAGGGAATCAATAGGATGTCAAAGTGCATGCTCTGACTTCCTCCTACATGCTTAAAAAGAAAAAAAAAGTTTTCCCAATTCAAAGAATTACAATTGCATGCTATGAGTCTGGGGCCTCCAAATGCCCCAATTTGCATGATAGAGAGAAGACAAAAGAAAGGCACAAAACTATTTACAAATGAGTGGGTTGTGAGGACTTCTTTCCTTATGAGATACCATTCCAACTTTCCTTATGGGGGATACCATTCCAAAAGATGGGGGAGAAAGAAATGAAAAAAGAAAAATATCTTGAGTTTTCTCACTCAACTGTTACAGAAGAAAAATACATTCATGGGATAAACATTCATGGGATGAACTTGTTAGCATTTCATGTTTCATGGGGGGTGCAAATTCCCAAAAGATTTGGCATCTCTCCAGTCAAGAGACATCTTTTCAGTCATCACAAGTGGTAACACTGTCTCAGCCTCTGAAAGGCTAGGAAAGGCTAGGGCAGCCTCATTTGGAGGTCTGCCTTTCCACTCAGACAGCTTCTGGGGAATGGCAAAGAGGAAAAGAAATTTCTCTGCTTTTGTCTGTTCAGGGTTTCCAGGAACACTTTCAAGAAAGGAGGCTTGTGATTTTTGTGGACTGGCTGGAGTTTGTAGCATCTCATCTAAGTGGTGTTTGGCACTTGAAGCCATTACCCTTAGGAATGTGGTTAAATTGAGCTGCATGTTGCCATTGTGAAGGAAACTAGAGAAGTTGTAGCCTCATGGGCATTGCAGTCCACAGAATTTCTATTGGGGACTTCTTCAGCAAGGGTTTGGATTCCCTTATCCAAAATCAGGAGAGAAACTGCTGTTGTGAGGTTTGAACACACTTTTTCTCTTTTCTGAGTGCTCTCACTCTCTGGGGAGCATTTCCTGTGATGGGGGGCATCAAGGCTGTTGTGCTGACAGGTTCCCATAAGGGGAACTTGCAAAAGATTCCCTTCAGGTCTGCACTTTCCATTGCCCAGTTGGGGATTGTCTGGATGACCTTTTAGACTAAGGGGCAGATCTGATAAATCAGGACCTTTCAGCATGGATTTCAAGGTTGGCAGACAGGGAACTTCTAAATTTGGAGGTTCTGAGAACAGAGTTGGTTTACTGGGACCTCCCAAATTTGTGGACTCCATAAATGCTAAATTAACTTTACAAACACTCAAAAAATCATACTCACCATTCTCCATGGATGTTCTGTCCTGTGTTCCATCCTGTAGATTTGTTCCTAAAGGAAAGCCTGTGTATTCTAGGGAGTTTCCCTGAAATTTGAGCCTGTGTGGGTGACACTATCTCAGCTTCACAAGCATTGCTTGCTCTGCTCAAGGCAGAGAGTTGGCTTGTGCCATCTGGGGGTCTGCTGTGCCATTCCAGTACCTGCTTTGGGGTGGCACACAAGTGCATCACCTTTGGTGCCCTGTGATCCATTTCTGGGGCAAGCATCTGTGAAACTTCACTTGCATCTCTAATCTTTGTTTTAAAAGTCATTTCCTTTTTCTTTGATGTCTTGTGGGGGACTGATTTTGCCTGTGCTTTCTTAGAGCAAGGCTTTCTCTTCCTAGTGAAGGTTTTCCAAACCACTTGGAGCTTATGGCATGGTTTGTGGATGGATGCCTGTTTGGCAGAGGCCATGCAAGCCACAGGGGTTTCAAAACTGAGATTCTCCCATTTGGAGACCTCTGCATCCTCCCAATCTGGATCCTTATCATCACTGCAATTCCCATCATCCTGGCAAGATTCATCCATTCCTTCCTGAGTTACAGGTTTGACTAGATGATCTTTAGTTTCCATGTTGCATATGGCAAGCATTTCTGCTGATTCCTTAGCTGGAGTGGCAGGGTCATGTTTACATCCTTCTGCCATCCCCTCCACTGCACTATTACTTTTTGAGTTTTGAAATTCATTGGTTGAAATAGCAGAAGTGGCAGTCAGTGGTGGTATAAACAAAGGGGATTGAGGAGTTGGAGGAAAAGTGGATAGCTCTACAGTTTTTGATTCACAGCCAAATTTTTCCACTGCATAACGACAAAGATGCCACATCTGTAAGGTTTCAGTTGAAGCCCTAGGTTCTGCATGCAATTCCCTTCCTAACTTCTCCCAATCCTTAAGCTGTAGGGATCCTTTTTGGGGGTACCATGGGCATTTTGCCCCAAGTTCAAGGACCAGCCTTTGAACTGCATCCCAAGAAGGATGGCGATCTATTCTTTGTAAAAGAAATAAGAGTTCCTCTGCATGCTTCTCCTGTTCTCCTGACAAGGAAGCGCCCATACTTACCTTGGAGGGATCGGTTCAATCCGATGGTGAAGTAGCTACTTAGCTCATGCTGAGCGAGGTAAGATGAGAAGAGGTCTGCGAAGTCCCAGGGGTGAGAAAAGCTGAATCTTGGTTCCAGGGTGAGAAAAGTTTTGAGTCCCTGTTCGCTGCGCCACATGTTACAGCAAGTAACAAGGAAGCATCACGATCCAGAGGCAAAATGCTAAGAGATTTTATTCAGAGTTTGCATGCTAACAGAAAGACATTAGGAGAGAGCAATGGACACTGCATCTCAGTCCAAGCAATGCAGGCAGATAGTTACAGCAAGCAACAGAGAGACATGATGAAAATGAGAAGAAGCTTCTCCTTAAAGAGCAGAAGCTCTCTTCTTTATAGGCTCTTTGTCACGTAGGCAGTTAACCATTTGTCTGTACCATATACACTCAATCACTGAGATCAAAGGAGGTCTTAGCCTAGGGATGTGATGTTACATGAAAGGAACTTCCATGGGAAACTACAGATAGGAAGGTAACACTGAGTTGTAAAATCCAAGGTAATTTCCTGAGCTTCCCTTCAAAGATGGCTTATGAAGCCAGATGTTTTATTGGCCCAATTGTAAAGGTAGGAACAAAGGAAGCATGAAGTTCCCATGAAATGTCCGGTGTGCCAGACAGCTGGGAACCTCAGATTCCTACACACTGAGGAGTAGAACTTTCTCCCTACAGCATCTAGCTTTTTGCCCTCTCAATCCATAGGGGAGGAGTGGATTTTATGAGAAGTATACATCTGTGCCGCATTTACGATGATGGAGTTTGGTGTTGGGTGGGAAGGGAGCCATGGAGCTGCCTCCTCTGAAGCTCTGTAGATGTGTTCCAGCCTTTTGGAAGTAGGAGGCCCAGATGACAGGGTACTCCAGGCTGCTTTGGCAATCTGGGTCAAAAGGGCTGACAACAGGTTGTACAGCAGCAGAGGAGCTTGACACTGAAGGTCATGGAAGATAGGGTCATCCACATGTACTTCCGGTTGAATGGTGGTCAGCCCAACACCATTGCCATGCAGTTCATCAGTTCTGAAAATGAGTGGACATCATCCGTCAGAGAAGGGGGTTGGAGAACTGCACCCTTATCTTGTGGCAACAGTTTTGGTGAAGGTGTTCAGGAATCCAAGTCCTCTGATCCACGATCTGGGGTCCCCATCACCAGTGCAGTAGGTTATTCTGCTGTCCAGTCTTGACTGGAGTTGGAGTCTTATGAGGGTCCACCAGTTTGGGAGAAGGCATCCTCTTATGGGGCGTCGGTGGGGATGGTTGTCTTGGGCCTGCTTCTGAGGAGTTTTAGACCACTGGTCATCTAGGCCTCATCGAGGTGAATCAACTCTAGTGTATTGATGTGTTTTGTGATGTTGGTACCTGTCATCTGGAAAATGGGGGCATCACCGCCTGTCCTGGTTGTCCCTGTGGTACTGAGTTGATCAGTCTTGACGGTACCGCCGACTGTACAGTCCTGGTGAAAGTTCATAATGAAGGTTCATAGAAAGTTCATAGTAACGGTACCAAGGGTCAGGACCCCAGTAGTACTGGTCATCATGGAAACCTCGCAACTGAGGGGCATCGTACCGGTACCATTCATAGTGGTCCTACCACTTGTCCTCTTACCAAGTAGAATCCTCCTCCATATACTGGGAACTGTAGGATGTCGAGCGTGATGGGCGTGGATGCGGTCTTGGAGTAAGGGACCATGAAACAGAATGGAACTGGGGTCTCAGTAGTGGAGAACTCCCTGGTACTGGTGACCTGGGAGAAGGTGTCTTCTGTGTGTCCAGTACCTCAGGTGACGGTATCCTGTGAGGAGAATGGGACTGTCACCTCTGTGTCAGTGGAAAGTGGGATTGATGGATTGGTAACAAGCGTGAGTGGGATTGTGTTTTCTGACCTCCCTTCGAGCGCGACTGGGAGCGAGGCTGAGAGTGGGATCATCTGCAAGTTTCAGAACGGGACCAACAGTGGGATCGCCTGTGAGACTCAGAGTGGGACCGAGTACAGGACCGGGATTGAAGCTGTGACTGAGAGCGGTACCAGGACCAAGTATATTGTTACACCACGGTACCGAGGTCACCCGGAGATCTCGATCGGGATACCCTGAGGATTCTAATATTCAGGGACGACTCATTCTCTGCTTCTTCCACAGTATAGATGGGCTCAGCTTCATGGTGTTGGTCAGGAGATGGTGTCGTAAGGTGTCGCTTTGAAAGAGGTGATACCTGGGACCTTCATCCTACCCGCTCTTAGGTCTCTTCATCTTAGGATCATATGACTGACAATCCTGCTGCTTTGGTCTCTTACACTCATGAGACCGACCCCTCTTGGGGGACTCCCTGCTCCCAGAGGCCTTGGCCTTATCAGATGAAGGATCTGTTGCCTCTCCAGCCTTCTGTGGGGACTCAAGTACCTTGCCTGATGGTACCGCCTTCTGGGTACTCTTTGAGGTCTGGGTATCATTGGGATGGGGCTTGCCAGTACCATTGCCTCTCACCTGTATCAACATTGGGGAAGACTTCGCTGAAGCTTTGGACTGTATTGAGGTGGAACCTTTCTTAGCAGGGTCTACGGGTGACTTGGGGGTAGTTCCTGAACCCAAGGCCTTACCTGATGAAGCGGACAGGACCTTCTCATAAAGCTGGGCCTTAAGCCTCTTTTCTCAGTTTCTTCTGGTCTGCGGGGTGAAGGCCTTACAGTGCCTGCACGTTTGTACATCATGGTCCTCTCCTAAGCATAAAAGGCACTTAAAATGACCATTGAATTCAGTCATTTTAGCAGAACATTGGGGACAAGATTTGAAGAAACTGGCACCAGACATATTCAAAGGATGAAGAAGAAGACAGTACCATTTGAATCCGGAGGTTAAAAAAGGCAGTCGAATCGAAGCAACCAAATCCAGAGGGAGCAGACAAAAGAAGGGTCAAAATCCAGTCCAAGGTCAATAATTTTTTGATAAAAGTGATCAGAAAGAGAACAAAGAAGGTTGAGATACACTTAAAAGTTCCTTCAGTGCTTTCCAAGAGGTGGAGAAAAAAGAACTGAGTAGTTGGTGAGAGGTAGGGGCTTATATAGACCAGGGGTGAGGGGGGCAGAACTACCGCCCAAAAGTGAGGTGCTAGAAGTTTCCAAAGTGCTCTGCACAGGCGCAGGATTAACCCATTGTGTACACTCACAGAGACCACGAAGAAGAACATGGAAGAAAAGCAAATAAGGGAGAACGAGAAACTAACTGGTTTGCCCACTAGTGATGATTACTGTGCAAATGCCCGTTTTCTTTCTTGGCTCCCAGGTTTGGAATGTTTTCCCCAGATACATAGTGATGTCTTTCTGGCCCAGGCAAGGTAAAGACCATTTAATTCTCTTAGTTTTTCAAATTTCAATTGATTTATTTCATCTAATTATTTTGATATTGGCCAGATTTTTGTTAGGGAGTTACATATGCATACACACTATAGTTACAGTACTATGCACTGAATCCCATACAGATTCACTCAGTCCCCACTTATCAGGAAGCAGCTGCTACAATGGACAGGGGTCTGTTCCCACGTTGATTGGAAAGCAGTTGACTAACAGTCTCATCCCCTCCTATGAGCAATCTCTGGTATGACAGCCAAAAACAGGGTCCCTTTCACAATTCCCCTCCATGCTTATGTGAGCGGGGGATGGAACATCAGTCAACAGGGGAACAGATTCACATTGATCGCAACAGCTGCTTCCCAGTAAGTGGATACTAGGAGACTTTCACAGTCCCTATGTAGGCCCTAATCCAAGTATGTAGTGGATCATGAACATGAAACAGTCATAAGTTACACATTCTAAGTTACACATTTTAAGTTATACAACTCTAAGTTACGCATTCGTAACTGTCCAACAGGATTCTGCCCTTATTTTTATACTGACTTTGTAGATTTTCTCTTTTAATACCTCAATTAATTTACATTATTTTGGGATATTATCATAAATCTTCCTGATAATGTATTTGATGGATAGATTATCAATCCTACAAACAAACAAACAAACAAGCCTTTAGCAGAGCTGGATTTCTGAGATGTTCTGCCTGCTACCTGCAGCTTCAGTCAACATGAAGACTCCCTCTGTTGTCAATGCACTGAAGCTTTTAATTTGAACTGACACATCAAGACAGAGAGTAATCATGATTTAATTAGGGAGGAAATTGTGCCCCATCATTTCAATCTAGAGTTTCAGTGTGTCAGACATCAAAGCTCCTTTAGACAGAAATGGTGGAATCCCTCTTCTCTTCTTGCAAAATGTGCCGACCATGAACACTATGTATGTGGATTTTCCTCCCCCTCTCATAGGAAACACAGGCTTAACAAAAGAGCTACAGTATTTGGATTTGACATTCACATTGAAGGAGAAAATTAACAACAACAGTAACAACACCAACAAACCTCCTCGACGATATGTGCGATATTCCTTAGCGATAATAAAGACGATATTTCTTAGCGATAATAAAGGAAAAGACCTGACCATTCTGAAGGGCTTGTACTCCTGACAAAGGCCACAAATCTGTAGGCTTGCTTTCATTTCCATGTTCCTATATATGCCATGAGAGCAACAGAAGCATTGATTCATCAAAGTATGTGAAACATGGGACTATGCTTGAGTATGCTGAAGAAGTACTGTTGAAGTCAATGGAACTGATTACTTATTTACAATTAGAGTAAAGCTTGCATCCATTGCTGACTCAAGGTGACCACATGCATGAAGAATACAGAAGTCATAAGACATTGCTTAAAAACCACTGGCTCTTGCCTCTTGTTTGTACATGAGGACTCTCAGAAGTCCCTATTTGAAACAGAAAGCTCTAAGATTCTCTGGGATTGTGTTATTTCCAGATCTCATGACAAAAGAGAAAAGTTCTCATAGCTGAATGTCTGGATGCAAAACAGAATTCTGATTCTACAGAATTCTGGGATTTGTAGTTTGGTGAGATATTTAGCCTTCTCTGTCAGAGAGCTCTGGTGCCACAACAAACTACAAATCCCAGGATTCCATAGGATGGGGCCATGATAGTTAAAGTGGTGTCAAACTTCACTCCTTCTGCAATGTGAAGGAAATTTATGGCAAGAACTATGAGAACTTGACAGAAAGAGCTCTTTGACAAGGGAAAGGACTGCCTAGGAGAGTGATGGCCTCTTCTTCATTGGAGATTGTTCAATGGAAGGTAGATGTTCATCTGTTGAAGAAGAGTTAGCTGTGAATCCCCTGCATTGGCAGACAGTTGGACTAGATGACACTTGGGATCCCTTCCAACTCTACAATTCTGTAATTGATTTTGATTCTACCAATTAACTGGAATACAAATGTAGATGTACTATCAAACATAGATTGAGATATTTTTAATTTTTTTGCAGAAGGGGTTTATGAGTGGTCAATGTATGCTTATCACTACACAGTGGCAGCATACAGTAGCAGGATATGCATGTATGTGTGTGCATAAACATACAAAAACATGGATGTATGAGCAAATCTTTGAAGGTCAAACTCAATAGATGTAACTCCAATTAGATCTCAGGCACAATTCTCCTGGATCACCTGAGAGGGTTAGGAATTGGAGGCACTGCGCTCCAGTGGTTCCAGTCCTTCCTCTCGGGCAGGTCCCAGAGGGTGCGGCTTGGGGACAGCTGCTCCAGCAGAAAGGAGCTTACTTGTGGTGTTCCACAGGGCACCATCCTGTCCCCGATGCTGTTTAACATCTATATGAAGCCGCTGGGTGAGATTATTCGGAGTTATGGGGCTGGGTGTTATCAGTACGCGGATGACACCCAGATCTATTTCTCCTTGTCCCGATCATCGGCCTCGAATCCCAATGGCATCTCTCCTCTTAATGACTGTCTTAAAGCTGTAATGGGCTGGATGAGGAAAAACAGATTGAGATTAAATCCAGACAAAACGGAGGTGCTCAAGGTAGCGGCCCCGAAACCAGGAGTTGAGTTGCAACCTCCAGTCCTGGATGGGGTCACACTCCCCGTTAAGGACTGTGTTCGCAGTCTGGGAGTGCTCCTTGATTAATCGCTTCAGATGACGAGTCAAATGAATGTGACGGTCAGGAGCGCTTGTTATCAGCTTCGGCTGATACGCCAGCTGTGCCCTTTCCTGGAAGTAAGGGACCTTGAGACTGTGGTGCACGCGCTGGTAACCTCTCGTCTAGATTTCTGCAATGCACTCTACATGGGGCTACCCTCGTGCTTGGTCCGGAAACTTCAGTTGGTACAAAATATGGCAGCCAGAGTGGTCTCAGGAACATCTCGGAGAGATCATATAACTCCAATACTAAAATCTCTCCACTGGCTGCCTATCAGTTTCCGGGCCCAGTATAAGGTGTTGGTTATTTCCTTTAAAGCCCTAAATGGCTTGGGTCCAACTTATCTCCGGAACCGCCTCCTCCCATACAATCCTCCCCGCATACTCCGGTCCTCTGGGAGGAATCTGCTTCAGCCACAAAAATCTAGGCTGTCTGCAACCTCCCAGAGGGCCTTTTCAGTAATCGCCCCCAAATTGTGGAATGGCCTGCTGAATGAGATCCGTCAGCTGACGAGCTTGAGTAGCTTTAAAAAAGCACTAAAGATGGATCGCTTTCGGCAGGCCTTTCCTGATTAGATCCCGGCCTCAGGAACTCAGTCTCCTGGCTTTTTAAAAATTATGTATATATTTGTTTTTAATGTGTTTTTTTAGCTAGAAGGTTTTAATCTTATTGTGTTTAATGTCTTTTTATGTGGGAGGGTGGGGGTGGGTGGTGTTTTTAGTCATTATTATAATGTTTTAATTGTTGGAAGCCGCCCCGATTGTTTTTAGCAGAAGGGCGGGGTATAAATAAATTTTATTATTATTTATTTTATTATTAATACTTTTCAGTGTGTATAGAGCCATCGTACTGTCTATCCTCCTTTATGGATCTGAAACATGGGTCACCTATCGCCACCACCTACGACTCCTCGAGCGCTTTCATCAGCGCTGTCTACGCACAATCCTAAATATACACTGGACTGACTATGTGACGAATGTTGCTGTCCTTGAGCAAGCAGGGATCACCAGCATTGAGGCCATGATATTGAGAACAAAGCTGCGCTGGGCAGGGCACGTTTCTAGGATGGAGGACCATCGCCTCCCAAAAATACTACTCTACGGTGAACTTGCCACGGGTCAGCGTAAGAGGGGCGCTCCAAAAAAGCGATACAAAGACTCCCTGAAACAACATCTCAGGCTTGGCCAAATTGATCACCAACAGTGGTCCGCCCTGGCCTCACATCGGGAGGCATGGAGACGCACTATCCACAATGCTGCAGCCTTATTTGAGAACTCACGACGAACAAGTCTTGAAGAGAAACGACAACGCAGAAAGAATCACAACCCAAAAACATCACCCAAGGAGACCTTCTGCTGTGCTTTTTGCAACCGGACTTGTTTATCTCGGATTGGCCTTTTTAGTCATCAGCGCGCTTGCAGAAAGCGCGGGATGAGTCCTTCCTGAATCTTCGTTTGCGAAGAAAAAGCCACAGAATACTTTTCAACAAAGGCAATGTACATATCTTTGTGCCTTGAAGATGTGAGAAGAGAATAGTCCCTATCCTAGGTGTCCATGGCAATCTCAGATAAATGTTTAGCCAGCCCTGTCCTGATTTCAACCTTGCATGTGCTGATAAGGGCAGAACGTATTAAAATCAGTTATGCTGTAGTAATTAGAGAACTGAGTTATTTACAAGTAACTTCATTAGTTGTAACTAATTACTTCCAAGCTCTATCAAGAGATTTTTTTAAAAAAAAAATTAGTCATTTATACCCCGCTGTTCAGCCACAAGGCTATCAGAGTGGCTTACAAATTGTTTTCAAGCAATAGCAATATACACATCTACACTGCATTAAGCAGTTTCCAATGTGTGTTAGCTAATTGCCCCCACAAGCCGGATACTCATTTTACCAACCTACAAAAGGATGGAAGGCTGAGTGAAACTTGGAGCCCTCTGGAATCGAATTTGTAACATGGTGACTTGCAGTACTGGCATTTAATGATGTGCCTCCATCAAAGAGTCCATGGAGTAATGACTCCATTGAGTTTATGAAGAAATTCTCAGATTACTAAGGATATATTACATTTTCCTAATTGTCCTGAACTTCAAGTGTTCCATGAATCACAATGGAGCCACAGTCTGGAAAATGATTTAGCTGAAGCTGAAGGTCTTGATGAAAGCTTCCATTTCATACCTCCAGAGAAAATTGTGAGAGAAAACACACCTTCTCCCAAAAATTGGCACACCTGAGAGGCTATCTGTGCATTTTTGAGAAATAAAATGCACAGAAACATACATTTCCATGTGTACAGTTTTAAAAAAATTGAATAGTTAAAACTCTGTGCACTTGAAAAATATATACAAACACACCATAGTCAATGTAGTAAATGTGTACAAAAATGCATACACTGTGGAAAACAGGGAATGAAATTATTGCACAATAAGGAAAATTGTGTACAGAAAATGTGTACAAATGTCCAGGTTGGAGGAAAACAAACCCAAAGCCTTGTGACTTGATAGAAACAAAAAATAAAAATGGTGAAGGATGCATATAGGATTCAAAGAAAAGTAATAAAATTGAGATTGACAGTTCCCTCATCTGGGGCTGATGCTAACACACTATACTAAGATGTTGAAGCCTCCAGTACCAAGGAACTGCCCATGGTTACTAGACAGAGCCATAATTCTTCCCTTATTCCACCAAGCAAACCAGTGTACCTCAAAACAGCTTCTTTGCTGCGTGGAAGGGGGTTGGACTGGATGGCCCTTGTGTTCTCTTCCAACTCTACAATTCTATGTTTCTATGCAGTGTTTTCTCAATGTTTATTTCAGTATTTTCACATAACCAGTGATGTGGTGGAAAGGGTGCATGTGGTTTAATTCCAGAATTAATTTTAGAAATTCTTCTCATTCAGCAAGAATTCCTAGGGCAAAGCCGAACACCACCCCTGCAAATGATAAAGTAATAAGATGGGGAAAACTCCTCCATTGCTATCACTTCATTTGGGATGCTGGGGCCATTGTGAGAGCCCTTTTGATTTGCCATGCCTTTGAGAGCAAATTTCCATCACTGCTTTTTGAAAGACAGCATCTCATAGGGTCAACTCTGTTCTTCCATAGAGCTTTGGTCACAGGATAATGCCAAGGAGAAACAATACATAAAATAAAGAACAATTGTACAGCAAGCTAGGAGAATAACCTCATTTCACTTCTTTCACAGACAATAATGTTTTTTTCTCAGGTCAGCTAATACTACATGACAATGCTTGAGGCAGCTCAAAATCTCCCTCCCCCACCCCATTGTTTGCTCAACTTTACCTCAAAGGAAGCAGAAATCAGATTACTTGTCTCTTGAAGCTCTGACTCCAGCCTTCTCCGGAGACATCCTGGCTCTTAATTTTATTACTCAGATGACTTGGGGAAAGAATTTATAGAAAGAGAAAAATATTCTGCCCTATCCTTAGCTGGCAGAAGTTTCACACACACATACACACACACACAGATTTAATGCAAGTGAGTCAGAAGAGGTGCTGAAGATTCGAGGCATTTGCTACCCCTAGGTCAGATTTTTGGATTTAAACTATAGATTAAAGTGGGTGCTTGTTTATTTATCTAGCCTTCAGTTTACACTTCAATTTCTTTTAGAGGAATGGAAACATTTTCAAAGGTTTCTGCTAAAGACAGTATTGTTTTAATGGGGTTTTGCTACAATAATATAAACACAACAGTATGCCACTAATCTTGTATACAGTTAACTAAGAAATAAGACCCATTGGCTATATTCAGTTGTAACAAATCACAGATCATTTTTACCCCCATCCTTTTTTGCATAAGGGAAAGAAACATAATCTTCTGCTTGTGGTTGTAACAAATGTTAGTTCCCTTGCTTAGCTAAGTGTGCAGGAGGAAGAGTATTGCAATGACTTTTGATTAAAAAAAAAAAAGAAGAAGCAGGAAGGGAAAATGTTTTGTTTTTTACTGCAGCCTCAGTAGTGGTGACCTAGCTCCATGTCAGTAGGATGATGAATCTACTTCAGATTTTCATGTGAGCTTTCAATGAGCTTATCCAAGGTCCTGAACTATTTTGGGAATAGGGTTTAATGCTTTAAATGGCTTCTTTAATGTTAAAAGACTAAAACTCAGAAACATTCACCACCACCCCGTGACATGGGAACCACTGCCTGCCAGAGTGCCTGTGCTCAAACAGCTCCAGGGTTGCACAAGACTGGGAAGGGTGAGGTGTTGCATTTCCTAAGGAAATCTATTACATGGGGGGTGGGTGGGAAGGGTTGCCATAAATCCCAGAAAACTGTGAAAATCCCAGATTAAAGGGACAGAAAGTTGCCCCATCTGGCTGAGCTGCTTGAAGCAGCAGATCCCAGATTCTGACTCCAGGCTCACTGTCTGCAGTCTCTGTGGTCACGTGGAGCCCTGGTGGCGCAGTGGTTAAATGCCAGTACTGCAAGCCACCACGTCGCAAGTTCGATTCCAGCCAGCTCCAAGGTTCACTCAGCCTTCCATCCTTTCGTAGGTCGGTAAATTGAGTACCCAGCTTGTGGGGGCAGTTAGCTAACACACATTGGATGCTATTTAATGCAGTGTAGATGTGTAAATAGCTATTGCTTAAAACAATTTGTAAGCCGCTCTGATAGCCAAGTGGCTGAAGAGCGGGGTATAAATAAATAAATAAATAAATAAAAAAAATAGGCAGGAGAGTGCAAGTGGGAGTTGGGAGATTGCTGTGCAGGCAGGAGCAGAGAGAGCAAAAAGGAAAGTCAGAGGAAAGAAGACCAGCAGCAGAGTGAGACTCAGAGTAACTTCACATGTGTGTGTGTGTGTGGTGAGTCCCTGGCCTCCTAGGCCACCACCACCACCCTGCTTGGATGATGGGCCAGTAGCCAAATGGAAAAAGGCTTCAGAAGGGAAGGGGGGACTCTCCCTTTTCTAAGAGCTAGAAAGAGGCTTAAGACTGTAACATCTGTAATTCCCCCAGCCAGCACAGCCACTAGCTTGGGGTTTGTAATAAAAAGTAACTTTTCTAAGTTCTGGGGAGGAGCAGCAAGCCTTTAGTTCAAATGCCTCTGATTGCTAACTAGCACTTTTGAAAAAAATGAATGATGGCATTTTACTGTTTCTACATGCATAGCCAACCTGAGAGCCAATGCAATGCAGTGGCTTGAGTGTTGGATTAGGACACGAAGAGACCAGGGCAAAATCCACACTAAACAAACAATCTAGTTTAAACTACTTCCTATGGAATCCTGGGATTTATAGTTTTGCAAGGTCTTTAGCAGAGTTCTGAAAAGTGCAATTAGTACAAGGCACCTTAAACTTCTGAAATATGCAATAAAACAATGTTAAATGTCAAAATGTGTGTGTGTGGGGGGGGGCGTTGTCTGGTTTTTTGTTGATAGTCCACCCAATTCAGTCCTGTATATGTTTGTCCTGGTTTTGTGGCAGAGAATTATGGCAACCCTGCATGGGGCAGAGGAGCAAATGTTCTTATTCCTTTTCTTGTTGGAACATTTTGATGGAGAATGAATGCTAGCTTTTAAAATGCACTAAGCTGCTGGCAGTAGGTTTGTCATTAATATGAGTTGCCACAACATTTTTACTGAAAGTGCATATGTAATCAATTGGGAGACTCTTCCTCATGCAATTAGAGGGCAGCCACAAATGTATCCTTGCCTGGCCATATCATGTATCAAGGTGAAGAGACTTGTTTTAGGCAACACCATATGGGGGATTAGATGAAGGCAGAAACTGGAGATGAGGGGGGGGGGACACCTCCCATTGTCCTTAAGGCATTTGGTGATCTGGATTACCACTGGAAATGTCCATTTCATAGCCCCAAATCACCACCACTCCCAACAATTCAATAAATGCATGCCTAGGCCTGTGGGAGTAGCAGGAAGACTGAGAACTGCTCCTGCCAGGTGATTCTTTCTGCCATATAGGTCTTGTCCCTGCTTCCTCAAATCATTTATTTTATTTTATTTTATTTTATTTTATTTTATTTTATTTTTGCTTCTGTGCTCAGCTAGACTGCATGGTACTTTTAAAATACGTGTGCAAATTTCTGGTACTGAGAATTTATCCCTGCCCATCTGGTCCCTACAGTGAAGGCAGATGGCCATCCTGGTATCCTCTCCCACCTCAAAGTGGTCCCAGACCATGTTCTGTGTTTTCTTTAGTGATTCAGGTTACCTGCCTACTATTTAATATATAATAAAGCCACTAGGGAAAAATTGATGTTGGGATGGGAGAGATAGGTTTAATACCTAAATCCACATTGACACATTCCATTAGCCTACTAGTGGTTGATAATAGTTCTGGAACAAAAATTCATATGGCTTTATATTTAATTTTTGCACAGGAAATTTAATTTTCTACACAGAAAATAATATTTCTGTGAAGAAAATCCTATTTCCTGCAGAGCAAGCCACATTTTATCTTCGAAAATGGGATTCTCTGTGCAGAAAATGCTGCTTTCTATGCACAAATAAATAAATGAAATAAACATACATTTTCCACATAGAATACAATAAGAACTGTGAAGCTTCTTGACCACCTAGGATTATCTTCATCAGCATTTCCTCACATTTGAGAAGCTCTTATTGACCATTATTTGAATTTTTAAAAAATATTTATTAACTGGAATTCTAGAACAATTTACTTCATGCAGTAGGGCTCTTGGTGTCCGTTGATCCTTGAATTCAGCTGTTGGCATTTACCAGCTGGTATCTTACCTATTCTGTGCAACTACTGTAAGAGTATAAAGGAAAAGCCAGCTTTATTTCTACACAGTCACTTAAAACAGCTGTTTTTCATGCTCTGTTTTAGTGTGCATGTGTGTGTGTGTGTGTGTAGAGCAAAGGGCTAGAAAAAGTAGTGCCCATGGAGTGAATGTGGCCCTTTTTGCACCACTTGGCACCCTCTGAGATACCCCTTAACCTTGCCCCCGCCCCATTTCTCAATATTTGAAAAACATTCCTTTGATCATCTTTGGCCCAACAAATCAATAATAATAATAATAATAATAATAATAATAATAATATAAAAAAAGAGAGAGAGATCGAGAGAGAGAGGCTAAAACTGCTGCAAAGCACTGTACTTTTGCTCTCTCTACCCTGTCCATCCCCACCCCATGGCCAGAAATGAAATTTGAATTAGAAAATGGAAAATGGCTGGAAATGAAACTAGAAGTGGTATTGAATCACATCCTGTTTCAGTGCTGTGGTATGGCTGACCAGGTAGGTGCACACAACCATCCTCCACCCCGGGGTAGAACCTGCCCTGGAGAAGGAGGAAGTGGGACATTGCTGCTGCCCCACCATTCAGAATGAAATGACATAGTCTTACTGGATACAGAGCAGTTCCCGATCCATAAGTCTAGGTTACAAATTTTTAATTGTGATGCTGAATGTCAGCTGATGTGTTTATCTTGTGTACTCAAAACTTTTATAAACCACACAAAAAGTAGGATTTCTGTTACTCCTTGAGGTCCTAAATTCACCAACAACAGTTTTATTGATGGCTCTTACAAAAAAATAATTGTGGGGGAGCTTTTGTCAGAGTATATCCTTTCTTAGAATATGGTAATGCTATTACTCCAGCCTTAGCTGTAATATGATACACCGATCTGGGATGTTGTTCTCTATTACAGTGAACCAGCTGGTCAAGGTTCCTCAGCAGCTGTAGAGATCTACTTAAGACTTTGTTTAAACAAAACAATAGGAATAAGAACACGTAACAACAGTGGCATGAATAGATGGTTCTACATTCTCCTTCATTTCTTGCACACAAGAAACTCACCTATGACCCTAAGAAATATTCAGGATGCATCAGGAAGCAGAAATGTTCAGAAAATAATGCAGTCCAGAAAGCTGTGTTTTCTTTTCCAAAGATCAAGGATGCAACCTCTAGTTTTCTGAAGAAATAAACACTTCTTCAGGGACATACAATTGTGTTGTGGTGGTGGGGGACAACAACTGTGTAGTGATTAATTTAACACTTTCCACCAATACTCAACGGCCAGGTTCAGGGGGTGTACTTCTGTTGCATCCCACTGCTCTTGACAGATTTGGCAACCCTGCCTTAATTTGGTGGTTTTCCTACACACACTTGCACCTCAAACAAACCCTCCCCTAGATGGCTGGAAAACCCTCTAGATCTGAGTTTTTGGTGCCACAGAGAGTTTGATGCTAAAATACACCAGTAGATATTGCTCAAGTGTTTTTACTTTTTCTTTAATATTTTGACTGCCCTTTAAAAAAAGTGTACACTACAATATAGCTTACCGATAGAAAGAAATGATGTATAAACTTGGTCAAAGGTCTTAGCAATGGTGTATAAAGAGAAACCTGCGCGGAAGTTAAAAGCCTGCCAGAACAGCACCTAATTAATAAAGGCAGATGGAGATTTTGTAAAGTGAGCCTTAAGAAGATGGCAGTTCCAGAGTAGGGGTGTAAATTTTTGAGTATTTCAACTTGTATATGAGGATGAATAATGGCTTGTATTCTGTAGTGCACTTATAGATTTTTAACCTTGAGCTACAGATCTGTAACTGCTCTGTATTCAATAAGACTACATAGTTATGGTTGTGGCACTATTGCCACAATCACAAATTCTCCCCTAGGCTACCTTAACAGATAGCAGCTGCATCAGGTGAAAGAGGTTTGTTCATATGCCAGTTGGGGTGCAAGAAGGATGACATTATCAGTTCCCTTCTGCCAATGAGAGAGGCTGTGACAATCAGAGGTAGCCCCCTTGGCAATTCCTCATTGAACCTTGCTCTTGGTGGAAGGGGGATGAAAACACCATCCTGCTTGCACTGTGATTGGCAACTGAACAGACCCTCTTTGTCCCACACAGCTGCTGGCTGTTAAGGTAGGCTGGGTGTGTGTGTCAGGCTAAAACATTTTACTTAGTTACACATAGGCAATTAAGTTGCCAATGTAGAATATCAGCAAATTACAGTGGGTTTTTTCCCCCACTGAAAGAAAAATGAATATTTATTACTTCACAGTATTCTCCCTGTTTTCAAATGTCCCAAAATGTTTCCAAGGAATTTTTCCAAAGAGAAAAGCTTATGGGTTCTTTGCACATGCACATACGTACACACACAGACATGGACACACATGAACCACACTATTTTCTGCACAGGAAATAAGGTTTCACACAAAAACATGTTTTTTTCTCCACAGAAGATTTTCACTGAAACACTTTAGGATACGCAAATGCAAGGGAAAATGTCCTGAATCTTGGTATGCAGCTGATATAACAATCATACCAAAGGAGGGAAAAGATGAGACATTGCTAACGAATTATAGACCGATATCGTTATTGAACATTGATTATAAAATTTTTACAAACATACTTACAGAGAGATTAAAAAGGACACTCAATGATTTGATTTACGAGGATCAAACGGATTTCTGGCAAATAGACATACGAGTAACAATTTACGAACACTGCTCAACATAATAGAGTACTATGACAAACACAGTGAGAGGAAAATGAGTTTTATATTCGCAGATATAGAAAAAGCATTTGATAATGTGAGGTGGGAATTCTTATTCGAGGTTCTAGAACAAATGAAGATGGGTGCAAATTTTATGGATTGGATTAGGAAAATTTATAAGCGACAAACAGCTCAAATTATAATCAATGGAGAAAAAACGAAAGCATGTACTATCGGAAAAGGAACAAGACAGGGTTGTCCCCTGTCACCTCTCCTATTTATAATAGTACTAGAGGTTTTAACCCGAAAAATCAGACTGAACCCGCAAATAACAGGTTTAAAGATCCAGAAACAAGAATTCAAATATAAAGCATTTGCGGACGACGTGGTGTTTGTAGTAGACAACCCAACAGGGAGTATTGAGTATTTAAAAGAACTGATAGAAGAATTTGGAAAATTAGCGGGTCTAAAAATAAATAAAGAAAAAACATTCATACTAACAAAGAATTTAAACAAAAAAGAAGAACAAACATTGGAGGAAATAACAGAATACAAAATATGTAAGAGAATAAAGTATCTTGGGATCGAGTTAACAAACAAAAACTCAGAGCTATTTGAAAACAATTATACAAAAGTATGGAATAAGATCAAAGAGGATTTAAATAAATGGACTAAATTAGATTTGTCATTATTGGGAAGGATTGCCTCAGTGAAGATGAATGTTCTACCAAAATTACAATATCTGTTCCAAAATATCCCAATTATAATTAATGACAAAATATTTAAGAAATGGAATAGGGATTTACTGGGGTTTATCTGGGCCGGGAAAAAGGCGAGAATAAAAAGGACATCCTTACAGGATTCAAAAGAACGAGGAGGTCTAGGCCTACCAGATTTGCAGTTATATTATTATGCAAACTGCATAGCATGGGTAATGGAATGGATGACACTAGCAAATACTAGACTCTTACAACTGGAGGGATTTAATCTAAGATTTGGGTGGCATGCATACTTATGGTTTAACAAAATATCTGTACATAAGGAATTTTGCCACCACTACGTAAGGCATCCACTGATACAAGTATGGTTGAAATACAAAAGAATTCTTTGTCCCAAAATACCACTATGGATTTCTAACCATGAGGCATTCCACAAAAAAGAAAATCTGTATAACGACAAATGGTTGACATATAGAGATATTTTGAAAAGAGAAAGGGATGTTTATAGGATGAAAACCCAGGAGGAACTAATGCGAGACAATATACGGTGCCATTGGTTTTTACACAGACAACTATCGGAGAAATTCAAACAAGATTCTAAGCTAGAAGGTATAGAACAGGAGAAGACTGAGTTAGATAAGGTTATACAAAGTGGAGGGAAAAAAAGAGTATCTAAAATATATAAAATACTGCTCACTTATAAGTTAGAACAGGAAAGAATAAAAACACATATGGTAAGATGGGCCCAAGACATAGGCCATGAAATTATGTTGGAGCAATGGGAACAAGCCTGGATAAAAAACATAAGATTTACCAAGAGTAACAATATAAAAGAAAATTACTATAAGATAATGTTCAGGTGGTATTTATCACCTGAAAAGATAGCTAAAATCTACAAAAACTCATCTGACCTTTGTTGGAAGTGCAAAAAAACAGTGGGCACCTTCTACCACATGTGGTGGAGATGCGAGGTGGTAAAGAAGTATTGGAGTAGGATACACAAGCTAATTGGAAAAAAATTTGAAAGTAGACTTCCAGAGCGAACCAGAGATTTATTTGCTAAATATGGTACAAAAGATAAACACTTGGAAACAAAGAAAATATGAAAAAATTTTGTTATACATGATAACGGCAGCAAGAATTATATTAGCGAAGAATTGGAAGAGTCAACAAGAACCAACAATAGAAGAATGGCTGTTGAAACTATATGACATGTATGAAATGGATAGATTAACTATGTTGTTAGATGAGGAAAAGACACAGAAAAGTTGTGATGATTGGGAAATTCTAGCCCCAATTTGGAAAGAGAAATGGGGAGAATGGGCAATAGTTTGCCTAGAGAAATAACGACTTAGATTAAGGAAAAGAGATAGAAGGTATAACTTTAACAGAACAAGAAAAGGAAAATAAGGAAGAGGGAGAGGTTGAGTGAAGATAACATTGGATATAAAGGAAAAGAGGAAGTTGTCCATGTGAATGGTTGTGTAAATAGAAGAAAGAATGTGGAGGAATATGGGTTAATTGGGAGTACGAATGGTAGTGTAGGGCGAGGTGTGTTAGGGGGGGTTATGTCAGGGGATTGTGGGCTATTACGCAATGTTAAATGTTGTTTTTATTTTTAATTCTATGTTGTTAAATGTTGTCAAATGTTTTTATTTGGTGTAATGAAAATACTAATTAAAAAAAGAAGTCAAAAAAAGGATACGCAAATGCAGTTGGCACTCCACATTTGTGTGGGTTGAGGGCACAGAACCCCTGTGAAAGTGGGAAAAAAACATGAATATCATAAACCCCCTCCCAAACATGCATGCTACAGACTCCTGCCAACAGCACCAGCCTGTCACTCCCTTTCCAACCTTGCCACCACAGCCAGATTTTAAGCCCCTTCCTCACCCCACTCATCTTCCTCCCACTCCTGCTGGAAGGAGAAAAGATTTAGAGAAGGATTGAGAAGAAGAGGAGGGGTGGGGAAGGGGTTTAAAATCTGGCTTAGGCATCTTGGTGGCAAGAGGCAGTGATGGGCTGGTGGTGGTAGCTGGAGAGGAGAGTGAGAGGAGGGTGAGAGGCGGATTGGAAGAAAGAGGAGTGGGGAGGACCCATTGCTAAGAACTTTGACCAAGTTTATACACTATTTCTTTCGATGCGTAACCTGTAATGTATTGTCTCTCTCTCTCCCCCTAGCCTCACATCAGGAGGCATGGGGAGGCACTATCCACAATGCTGCAGCCTTATTTGAGAACTCACACCCAACAAGTCTTGAAGAGAAACAACAACGCAGAAAGAATCACAACCCGGAAACATCACCCAAGGAGACCTTCTGCTGTGCTTTCTGCAACCGGACTTGTTTATCTTGGATTGGCCTGTTTAGTCATCAGCGCACTTGCAGAATGTGCAGGATGAGTCCTTCCTGAATCTTCGTTTGCGAAGAAAAGCCAGAGAGAGAGAGTATTGTACACTTTTTTGAAAGGCTAGTCGAAATATTAAAGAAATAGTAGGAACACCTGAGCAATATCTTCTGGTGTATTTTAGCATCAAACTCTCTGTGACACCAAAAGCTCAGATCTAGAGGGTTTCCCACCAACTAGGGGACGATTTGTTTGAGGTGCCTAGGCATCTGCAAGTGTGTGTAGGGAAAATCACCAAATTAAGACAGGGTTTCCAGTTCTGTCAAGAGCAGTGGGATGCAACAGAAGTTAAGCAGCAGCTACAAATTTGTGAATAATCAAATCCACAGAAGAGAAACCCATGAATGTGGAAGGTAAATGGTACTATATTTCTTCCCTTTTGGGTTACCTGTCTGTTGGGAAATCCATTTTTCATCCTAGGAACAAATAATTATGAATATTGTTTCCATTCCTGTTCCAGAGAGTAAGCACCATGACAGAGAAAACTCAGTTCCATATCTAATGGGAATTATACCCAGTTCTCTTCAGTGATCTGAATCATGGGTGGACACCCTGTGGCCCTCCATATGTTGTTCTACTACAATTTCCGTCTGCCTTAACTAAGAGCTATACTGTCTAGAACTGGATGGTAACTTGACACCCCCACTCAAAAATAAAAAAAGACATTCAGGATTGAGTGAAATTTAAAACCTTGATAGTGGACAGCAGCCATATGGAAGAAAGCTTCATGATGGTGTGTTAATTAGGGGGAGAGAGTTTCATTGAGAATAAAGAGCTAATAGTATTTTATTTTTGTTCGGTTTTTGCTCTCACTCTACACAGAGAGATGGAACAAAATAGAATCTACCTCTGCCATTAGGCAGAGTGAAGCCAATGCCTGAACTGGTAGTTGTTGGAGGGCAGCAGCCATGCCCCCAAATTTTTCTTCTTGACCCCTCCCCCCAGCCTATCATGTATCCTCTAAACTAGCTTACGGTACTGCTCCCAGGTGTGAAGGAAGATTTATTCTATGACAAGTGTTGAAGAAAGTTCAACTATCAGTGTAGTGAACTTTTGGATCTGGAATTAAAGGCAGAAGGGAGGGAGGCTTTATCATGTCCTTTGCTTGAAGCAGCAAATGTTTTGGGCTGGTTCTGGCATAATTACTGTGTTCATTCCTATTGCTAACTGTCTGCTCAAACTCCATTTAAAAAGCACTTTGACATACACTCACCTATGCAGCAGTACTCATAGGATATTACTCATTTATAAAAACCAGCTTTTGCCTAGACTGCTGATCAATGGCTACCACATCAGAGGAGCTGTGAATCTGCTGTCCATTTTATTCCTAACTTGAAAGTGGGGATTTAATTCTCCACTAAGTTTCACCTCAAAGGTAGCAATGAGTCATGTCAGCAGTTTTCTTCCCTCTGTGAGAAAGTCTTCAAAAACCAGACAATTTTCAAAGGTGTTTTACAATTTACAACTTGTTCTCTGGGAAATTTTAATGTTGTTTTGTAAAGAAAACAGCATCTTCTGCACAGGAAACAGAATTTTCTGCATGGGAAACTGTATTTCAACACAAAAGTATTGATTCCTGTGCAGAAAATGCTGTTTTCTATACAAATAGAATTTGTATATTGCAGATTTTATGCAGAACAAATCCCCAATCACAGCATTTTCTGTACAGAAAACAGCATTTTCTGCCCAGGAATTAATATTTCTCTGTTGAAATATTATTCTTGATGCAGAGAATGAAGTTTCTCACACAGAAAATCTGTTTTCTTTGCAAAACTGCTGTGTGCAAATTTTGCACGCAGTAAGTTCTGAACAATAAAGATTCATGTCATTCTAGGATTCTTCTCATCAGGGTTTCTCAACACTTGAAATATATGTTTTTGGGTTTGTTTGTTTGTTTAAAAAATTTATATTATTTCCAACCCTGTTTGAAAGGAGCAATCCAACATCCTCCATCCAATAGATTCAGCATCTTGGATAGTCCCTTCAAAGTTTTGCAGCTAAGAGTGTTGGAAGTTTAGGGAGAGACATACAGAATTCTCAGCAAGAGATCTTTAGTATTTCATCAAACTGCAGATCCCAGGCTTCCATAGGAGGTAGCTATGACATTTAAAGTGGAGTCTTAGGACTTTTTTGGATGCTGAAAAATAACGTAAGCAGCCTCGTCGCATTGCAAGGCTGCTGCGCTGCAAAGCGTCAGTTTCGGATGACGCTTGCCCCTTCCAGTACTGTTGCGGTACCGTGGGGAGAGTTGAGCGTCATATTTCGTTGATTTTTAATCACGATCAACTTTCGTGAGTAAAAATCAACGAAATATGATGCTCCACTCTCCCCGCGGTACCGCAACAGTACCGTAAGGGGCGAGCGTCATCCGAAACTGACGCTTTGCAGCGCAGCAGCCTCGCAACGTGACGAGGCTGCTTGCGTTATTTTTCAGTGTCCGAAAAAGTCCATAGTGTAATGTGAAAGGGCTCCAGAAGTGGTGATTCACCTTCTCAGTAGGTCACACCCTACCCTCCATATTTAAAATATATATTTTTAAAAAAATCTGTATTTTTACAACCCAAAGTGGACTTCTTGCCGCTTTCAATTCTTTTTTATTTGTTTGTTCATTTTGTTTTTGGCATTTTTGATACTATTGGAGGGTCTCAGGATCAGAAAGTTGACCCCAGAGCCAGGCCCACTTGTTTCATCTTTATTTAGTTCGGCTGGGAAACTTACGTGCCTCCAGAGTGCAACAAAATCTGGATGGCCATAAATTGCCTGACTCTAGATTAGTTTATTTCATAGCAAGTCTAGACATGTTTACTTAGGAATGTTCCGTTGAGTTCAGCAGGACTGATTCCTAAATAAGTGTGCATGAGGATCATTGAAGCCTTGGTCACTCTTTCTACTCCACAAGATCTTAAAACTGAATTATCAAACAAGCCTGGAGAAAGAGGGAGCTGATGGTACAGAAGAACTGTATACCTAATTACTTAGTATTATTAATAGGATGCAGTGCAGTCATGAGATAACAGTCCTTCACTGTGCTATAAAACATGAGGATTTATTTCTTTTACTGTGTTTTGTTATGAAACATTTTGTGTTGTTTACACTGATCAATCTTTATTTTATTTTTTATTTTTTGTGGGAGAGGAGAATAATGATGGGGACTACATCCTTGGAAATGTGCCAGCCATCCTATGCATATTTGACCTTTGCTGTACCTCACTTATAAAAATGGCTGAACTGTGTGGATAAAGGAAGTGGTGAAAGCTGCTTTATAGCAGGGATGAAAAGAATATTTGAGCTCTGAAGAAAAAAAGAGGGTGGCATCTCAAATGTCTAGAAATTGCCTCCTCCCTCCTCCTCCTTCTGGGCACTACACAGCCATGTCAGTGGGATGTGTAAAAAGAAAGCCAAACAAGACTATTGCAGCTGTTGATGGGTGATCCTTTCAGTTCACCCCCCCCCTTCTGACTGCCATTACATGGCTGTAGGGGAGAGCAGAAAGAAGGTGAATAGGGAGGGAAGACTGTCCTCCATGTGGGAACCTCAAAACCTGATTAGTTTTTTAACATGTTTCTTCAACAGTGGGAAATATGTTTAAATTAGCCACTCTCCACCATGGGAACAAATAAATTAAAGAAGTGCATCCCTACTTTACAGCAAGGAAGAATTCTAGTCTGCCTAGAAAAGGTAGGGGTAAGATCTTTGTTTAAAACAGCCCACCTTGAATCTCACTCTATTGGACAGTTATTGGCCAGTCCCCAATATTCCATGCTTGGGCAAGGTACTGGAATGGGTTACATCCTCTCAGCTCCAGGGGATCCTTGATAAAACTCATTATTTCAGTTCATTACAATCTGACTTCAGACCTGCTGATGGGATGTAGCTGATGTTGGTTCCTTTGCTGGATGATCTATGCTGGGAAATGGACAGATATAGCATGTTCCTGTTGGTTCTGCTGGACCTCTTAGTTGCTTTTGATATCATCAACCATGGTATTGTCTAGGCTGCCTCATGGGAAGGGATTTACAGGCAATGTTTTACTGTGTTTCCAGTCATTGGAGGGGGGGCAAACACAGAAGGCTGTGGTGGGGGATTCTTGTTTAATATACTGGCCATTGCCCTGTGGAGTTTTCAGGACTCAGTTCTGTTTCCCATCCTGTTTACATGCAACTTCTGGGTAAGGTTTGCTGGAGTTTTGGTAGAGATATAATTCTTCTCTAAGTTTCTTCTCAAAGGTAGCAATGAATAATTTTAGCAATTTTCTTCCCTCTGAAGGCATTCGAAAACAGGTTTTTGAAAGCTATTCACAATTCAGGATATATTCTGCACAAAATTCACACATGATTGTTTGGTGCAGAAAACAGCATTTTCTGCATGGAAAATATTTCCCTTGCAGACGTATTAATTCCTGTGCAGAAAATGCTGTTTTCTGCTCAGACAATTCTGTTTTCTATGCAAATCAACCATGTGTAAATTTTACACAGAACAAATCCCTAATTACAGCATTTCATGTGCAGGAATTACTATATCTGAGTTGCTATTTTCCACGCAGAAAATGCTATTTTTGGCATAAAACAACCATGTGTGAACTTTGTGTGAATTTTGTGCAGAATGAGTCCCAAACTGCAAAGATTCTTCCCCTGTTTCCAGAATGTCCCATGGCTTGGGCTAAGGGCCATATTATCAGTGGTTCTATTGGTGCAATTCATATGTGCCCTACATAGGCTAGTGATGAAGGAATAAAGGGCAATTGGCTATTTCTTCATTCCCAGTCACTTCTTGACTCTCCCAGTATTTTTTTTTTTGTCACAAATGTTGTGGATGTTAAGTGAGTAATTTAGTAAGAATCCATTGGAACAGGTGGTTATTCTCAAAAAATTTGGTTCACAGATCAGTCTGTCACTACACCTTTGCATTTCATTTAGTATTTATTCATTTATACAATCAATTTCCATGCCAATACTCCTAGAAATTGTGCACAAAAGGGGGTTCTATTTTGGAGGTGTTCCAGGGCCCGAGCTAGCTTTATCTGGCCTTGCTTGGACTAATGCAACATTTCCTCTGATCTGGCTTGCCTGCAATAACCTAACCAGAGTCAGGCTGTCAAACACCATCAGGGAACCTAGTCATTTTATGTGAACTAATAATGATAACTTTATTTCTGCAGCAGCCATTGATTACCTGGAATGGATGTCATAATTTCCTTCCAATTGGGTATTTCACATGTGGGAGGCAGATTTCCACCCTGAACTTTTATTGACATTGCAACTGCTTGATTGTCTGAAAAAGGAGTTCTGTCTAGGTTTTATGTAGAAACTGTTAAAGATTCCTTAGAACTATATTTGGGCAAATGACTTGCAATCAATCATTAATGTTACACATTTCATCCTTTTTCATTGCAAGACCTCCTTGCAAACAGAATGTGCCTTCGCCATTCATTATTCAGGAGTATGCCCGAAGGATTTTTTTTCGCTAATGCTTCTTGATCTGTATATTTATTACTGGAAGTAAGTCCTGAGCTTATTACTGGTGCTGTTTGTGCTGAATTGGGGGACTTCCCTTGGTCAAAAAGGATGGATGAATGCATGCTGAGAATATAAAAAGGAAGGATATCAGCCACTATAAAGCCTCCTTGAATGCAAATGTATTCACCAGAGGGAAGGTGACAATTCTATACTGAACTAAGGAAACCACCTTATACTGAGTCAGTTGATTGATCCATCTAGATCATATTGGTCTAGACACATTTTTGTTCTAATTACAATAGACCCCTGGGAATATTGAAGTTCCACTGATTCAATGGGGCTAGTCTAGTTGGAATGAACAACTGGATTTGGGCCATTTCTATACCAGCAGTACTGTGAAACCATGGCTTTCCAAATGTTGGACTGCAACTTCTATCATTCCTCCACATTGACTATGCTGTTTAATATCATTTTGACAACATCTTAAGGGGCACGTGTTCCCCACTTCTGGTCTACATTAACTGTCATAGGCTTGGGCCTGAATCTGACAGGTAGTCCCAATGGAAGTAGACTCATTGAATCAATGGGACTTATGCGAGTGTTAACTCTCCATTGAATAGATCTGATATAGCTAGGACTGCCATTGTGATCTAGACCTCAGTCTCCAGGGTTTTGGAAAGGAGTTTCTCCCAACCCAAGCTGGAGCTACCAGAGACTGAACCTGTTATGTTTTATATATAACTCATATGTTTAACCACTCAACCACAAGTTCTCTCATTGTCTGTTGCAGAAGCCTTGTTTTGTTTTGTTTTGTTTCCTAGTCAGTGAACTGGGATCACAGAGCTATTAAAGGATCCATCCCAAATCTCCTATGCAGCACACAATTCTGTATCCCCAGAAGTTATTAGTTTGGATCAGTATCTTTCATGGACAGATCACAAAGATGGTATGAATAAATTTTTGGGAAAGAGAGACTCCGTCTATGTGGAAAATGTAGAAGACCTAAAACAGGGGTGTAAATTGTACAGCCCTCCTGATGCTGTCAGACTGCAAATCCCCACAGTCTTAGCCAGGCTAGCCCATGGTAGGGAATGCTTGGAGTTGTAGTCAACAACATCTGGAGGGCTACACAGTTCTCACCTGTGGTGTAAGAGAGAAGAGGGACATGAATCCCTGTCATCTGTTTCCAAGTTGATTTACCTAGATGTTTCACAGCATTGTCAGTCCTATATATTATTGCATGTGACAAAAGGGTGTAAGGTCAAGCCAATTTTGTATATGGAAGGTGAGAGCCTTTTCCCAAGTCCCCAAGTCCTATTCCCCACCCCCGCCCCCCAAACTATCTAGGTGTTTTTCCTTGGAAGATCATGCTATCAGCAATGAGTTAAGTTTTTGCCAGTGATCAATATTTTAAAATCTTTGGGCTCATGAAGACACATGTCCCCATAGCAAAACATTTGAGCCATTTAAATGTGTTTCATAGTGAATAACAGACAACCATTTCCCAGTCGGCTTGTGTAGAAACTGTGACTGTTATACCGTGCCAGAGTCTATGTAAGCACGCAGTGTTCTGCTGCACTTTCTGTTATTAAAGCCAGAAGTGTGACATTCTGTTCATTATTGTTCCCTTGTAATTTAGACTCAGCCCATCACTTATGGATGCCTCATAATTACCTATTGTTGTTCTCATTGCCAAGAGCCCTCACTAGTTCACAAAATGCAATTTGTGCTTATTCTGAAAGTGACATATCCAAGTGCACACACACAAAGTCATTTTAATTAATGAGAGTTCAATGGCAACATCACTTTCTTGCTGCTTCTTTGTTGTTAACCACTTATGGTCCTTGCAATGTAGACATCCATGATGACTAGAGAAGAACATTGTCCACCTATTGGCTTGGGTGAGAATTTATTGATTTGATTTTTAGTTTTTTAAGCTTTAAAACTTTTCTTTCAGATGTTTCTATAAACAAAATTAAACAACAACAATAACACCCATTGCACAATGTAGCCAGTTTCTGTGCATGTTTCCTCCATGCACAGTTTTTCACCATCACAATATTAACCTATAAGCACCTTCCTTAGGCTGCCATGCACAAGGGCATTCCTCTTTCAGTAGTGTGAGTTATAAATGTATACCACACAGCACAGAAGTTATCTTCCTTAGTTCTGTTTCAGTTTATTTTCATCAAAATTTACTGAACCCACTGAAATTTACATAATCTAAATGCGAGAGAAAATGAAACTGACAGACTAAACAAATATTGTTTGTGATTTTTCCACATCCTTGACTGGAAATGTGTGAATCACCCATTATTCTGTCCCATGAGTTTTTTCTCTTGATGTGTACGTTTATCTGCTCTGGCATTTATAAGATGGAACAATTGACCTCTTTCTTCCCATCTATACATATTCCATTATTTTGGAGAGGGGGCTATTTGGCATATTTCAGTGCATGAAACTGTGCCAAGAAGTATGCAATTTATGTTCTTTGGTATGGTACAATATGTATTGTACTGTATTAAATGTTATGTGTTCCTTTGTTTCCTGCAAAGGAGGAGGAGAAAATCATCTAACCATGAAGCTCCTATTCTGATGCCACTTCCCAGCAAAGCACTCCACTGAGAAGCTCAGGAACTTGAAGATAATAAAGTGTCGAACAACTGATGGGCATCAATATTTCACTCCTTTAAGAGTTTCCAGGAGCAACTGATGGATCCATTGCCATGGGGACAGTAAATCTATTCACAGTTTTATGACTACTTTCCATAAAGGTGCTTGGTTTTGCAGGTTCAATGGTGACTATGGCTCCACTTAGCAATAATGACACAAGCTTCATGTGTTGAGAAAAACAGTCCTGCTGATCAATGGGAATCAATCACCCAGCCTATCTAATGGGTATGGAAACTAATTCACCCATCCTGCCTGCTAGGTATATTGCTGGAATGAAAGACTTGGGATTCCACATGAGTGTAAGCCACTGCATGGTTCCCCTGCCACCTGGGGGGTGGGGGTGCAGACCACCAAACCCTGAGCCAGGTGTGAATCAGCTTGTCCACACTCCCAAGGTTCTATAATGGGACAAAATTAGCTATGCTATAAAGTTTCATATATGCCATAAACAAAGCCACAAAATCAGGATCAGGAAAACAGTGGGAGAGAAGGCAGGGGAGATGAAGCTCTGTGCTGACTCATGATGGTCTTTTGCCAGGATGCAGACTAAATTTAAGCCTCTGCTTTAGCTCCTCAAGTCCCAACTACAAGCCAATAGGTAGATCCTGATTGGCAGGTTTTCCCACCCTTTCACAGACCCTGGGAAACAGCACAGGCTTCAGGCAATGAGAAAGCTCAATCATCTCTGGAGAAGAAAGCTGCTGCTTTGCTCAGCCTCATTGTGAATCACAGGGGTCAGTTACATGGCAGTTTTTAATGCAGCAATTTGCACTTTAGTGCTTTTTCACACCAGTGTCGGATAGTTTAGATGATTTATGGGGGATTCAGTTGCATTGTTTACTTTTTTGCTTTCTGGTTCAGACGGGCAAAGGTGCAGGGGGCATGCCTGCCTGCCTGCCTGCCTGTTAAATGCCTGCCTCTTAAAGCCACTCACTGAAAACACACACAGTTGACGGAGGAGGGGCTTGATGGGGGGGGGGAAATAGCTCCTCCGTGACTGAAAGATCGGAGTACTTTCTCTCTCTCAATCTCTCTCTCTCTTTCTTTCCCTCCCAATCTCCCTTCCTCCCCGTCCACATGCTTCCTGCTGAGTCTCCTTTTCTCTGCAGCTGAGCAGACTGTCAAACACACAACAGAACAATTGAGTGTTCAGCCAGTTGCAGCATGCTCAGACATGCATGCACACACACATACACACACACACCACCCAAGCAAGGGCTAGCCCCATTCCTGACCGTCTTCCCTGCCCCCAAAACCTTCCTTTGAAACAGACAGGAAGGGCTCAGAGCAGATTTCCCAAAGTGGGCTGCAAGCAGAAGAAGGGCAAATGGCGGGCTTAGTGGATTTCTCCCTCCAACCCCTCCGTCTATTCAGAGGAGGCACAATGGTCACTCCAACCAATCAGGATTCCGGACTGCTCAGGGTACTTCAGAAAGGTCACTGCAAGTTCACACATACATTTGCAAAATGTAAGTTCACACTATCAATTGTGCGCATTTTCGTGAACTTTATCAAAAAAAGTCTGGAAAACTAGTGAAAGTTGATACTGTGCGACTTATGGGGTTGTTTTTTTTTTGCTCCCCCTCCTTCTGAAAAGGGTGCTGTAGCTTTGAAATACATGGGAACTATCAGGCATCTTGTCGAATTCTTTGAGGATTTATTTTGCCATGTAAACGGCCCCACAAATAGTGAGTCAGAGAATTCTCATACAGGAAGTCTTCCTGTCTTGAACCCCAAGAATAGAGTCCACCACATAGGTGGCTCCTGTAAAACCCAGAACAGCTGTGGGAGAAGCAGCTGCAAAACCACAACTGGATTCTCTGGCCACAGATCCACCAGATCCATAGATCCAACAGGCCCAACCCCCAAGATGTATACCCCTTATGTGTGAACATGAAGGATAATTCATTGGGAAGAAAGAAGGGGAGAGGGAGGAGAAGAAAAGGCAGATATATTAAATATATATTTAAGCAAGGCTTAAATACCCAAAAGTATCAGATCCCATCTGATTTTGGAAGCCAATCAGGGTCAACCCTGGTTAGTACTTGGATGGGAGATTACCAATGAATACCAAGCACTTTAGGCTATAATGCAAAGAAAGGAAATGGCAAACCCAACTCTGTGTTTTCTTTGCCTAAGAAAACCTTATGAAATTCACGGGGTCGCCATAAGTCAGCAGGTGACGTGAAGGCACACACACATATCAAGGCAATGATGCATAGGAAATAAATCTGAAACCAAAGTTCCTAAAATTTCAAAAGCAACATAACATTTTGCAGAAGCATTTATGTAAGTTTTTGTTTAATGCATAGGTTTTGCTGAATGGAAATTTTGCCTATGTACCCAGGGATTCTGTGATGATCCCTACGTATCTTCTGTTGTGGTAGGACATTGGAACATCTCTATCAAATAGAGTTGACTTCACAGAGACATGCAGTGCTTATGGAGCAGTTAATTAGGTGGCACCGTAAGAGTGACAAGCTCCACACCAATGAAGTAACTCAATGCACACTCTCTTCTGGGGTCAGACAAAAGGACTGCTCATAATGCACAGGTAAGTACACCAAGCTTTTAACATCCTTGAGTGCTCAACCCATCTTCCCTTATACAGTGCATTCTATTGGCAGAGGAGGGGAGGCTCCCTGCTTCATAGCCTGGCATTAAGAGGTAAATCACTTCCAATAAATGTCCATTCATCCTCTTCCCCTTCCAGCTGACCAAAGTGCCTTCCCAGAGGACTCCCCTTCATGTTGGGATGGCCCTTTCCCTTCCTCAGCTGCTTCCAAACAAAGGGGTTGTCTAAATGGTGAAAATACTCCTCCGAGAATTCAAGCGGAATACCTGTTGTCCCAATGGGATCCTGCATCATTTCACCATGTTTGGAAGGAGGGGGGGCAAAATGCCGTATAATTGGTGGAAAAAGCCTTTATGGCTTTTTAATGGAAATGCACATTCCTGCTCATTGGGACAACCAATTAGCTTTGCAGTACTTTCCTGATAAGAGTGGAAGCGGAAAGCTGATTGCTTGGATGTGTGCAGGGAGCAGAACTTGCCAGCAAGGCAGTGCCTGGAACCTCCATGTTGGATTTTTGCTGTAGCGATCATGTGCTGAGGTGATGAAACAGCCTTTTTTTTCCTGTTTAAGCAGAAGGTTGTACTTTCACACCTTGGATTTGCCGTTTTGTTTTTGTTTTTTAAATACAGTTCACTGATGGTAACTGGTGAGAATAAAAACAGAAGTAATTCACTCATAGCTGCCATCTTGCTTCACAGGCATGCCTGTTTGAACATCAAATGTGGATAGCTTCCCATATTTGCAATCTTGAAAAAAAATCTGGAGACAAAAGAAAGCTGCTGCGAATTGGTGTTACTGCACATCAATCCACCTTTTACTGCCTCGTATAGACAAGCCCTCAGTAGTAGTGCAGGGGGAGCATCTGCCATCAACTTTGAGCTCCCTTCTCCACTTCCTCCAACCTCCCACTCTCTGGCTCCCACCTGAGGAGAACAGAGCTCAATACTTCAGCTGCCCATCTCCTTCAGCCTCTTCCCTCACTTCTCTCCCACCACACCCTGTCCACCTTTCTTTAAATCCATTATCTCCATTTCCTCTATTCCACCCTCTGCCCTCTCAATCTTTTCCTCCATCCTTGATCCCCCCCCACTATCTCCTCCATTCTTGCTTCTGCCTCCATCATCTTCCTCCTCCCCAGTTCACACCTTCTTCTATCCCTTTTACTCTCCCTATTCTTCACTCCTCCCCTCCCACCTCATAAGCCTCCTGTATGATGGCTGGAACTAGAGACATGCAGTACACTTCTGTCAATCCATTACTGGTGCATACATCAGCCTAGGAGGGGAAAAAAGTGGGGACAAAATTTATCAATTACTGCTCAGCCTCAGTATTTAGTCTGATTAGACAATCATGGAGAAAACTTAGGAATGAATTATACATATGTTTTTGTGTGTACATATACATATACATTCTTACAGAAACATGTTTTTTCTGTACATGTATAGGTTCCTAGGTATATATGACTATGTCTATGTATTTGTATTACTAGTGCAGTCTACCTCTGGAACAAATATCTCATTTGCCCAGAGCAACAATAAGCTCAAGCAATTAATGCATTGATATGATTACAATGGATAATGGGTCTTTTTTTTTTAATCCATTTTCCTACCATACCAGATGCATGTCTAGCCTTAATATGAATAAAAAAATATCAGAAAGTTTACCCTCCCCCAATCATTTATGTACACAGAGAATGTCACCTTTATTGATTTCTACAGTCCACCCATTGTCCTGAAATAGCACTTAAAGTTTGCTTTTGTGGAGAGGCAATCATTAAGCTATAGTTCTTACCAAGCATGTGTAGCTATGCAATATAAAGCAAACAATAAATTCCTTCTTTTCCATTTGGCACTCAAAAGTATCTGCCTAGCATAAAATTATAGTGGCTGAAGATAAGGCTATACTGTACATCTCCCACATGCAAGTTCATATATTCCCTTGTATGGTGATATTGCTCCTGTCAGTAAATGTCTCTTCCATGGCTGGCTTTCTTCTATGAGATAGTTCTTACCATACACCCACTCACCCATCCATTTATTAAAAGTACTTTTAGCCTGCCTTTCTTCTTGGGATATTAGCATGGTATAGAAAAATATATATTAATGTCTGTATCTATATGTAAAACAAAAACAAAACCCAAGTTGAGTAATGCAATGAAATCATAAAACATTCCAATAAAAATAACGCTTATCAATAAAATAAATGAAGAACATTGTCTCTGAGATGCCTCATGATGTTCCTGTATTCCCGTGGTTCCATAGATTATAGATGTTCACAGGATCATACAATTGGACTCCCTTATCCTCGGAACTAATATCTCTGGATTCAGTTATCCACGGCTGAAAAAATAGGGACACATACCTCAAGGTCATGTTTGAAAATGCCTAGAGAAGTGTCCTTTGTAGGAATTGCTAGATTCTCCAATGCAACTCTTTGGTATGTTTGTACCAGAAGTCCTTTATTTTAATAGGGTTTGCTATTATCCATGGTTTCTGTGGTAAGTCAGGAAACCGAAGCCCAGTGGATATGTGGTCCAACTGTATATGGTTCTTTGAGCAACTCTTCTATCCTTCTCTTATTACACAGAGATGGGGAGATCTGTCAATCTTGATCTCTGCTTTTCCACCACCAAAACCACCAAAACCACTGCATCCTTCTTCCATCTGTTGTTTTTGCTTTTTGCAAAGAAATCTATGCATATTTTTGTATTCATTTTTCTAGTTGTACATATTTTTGGATGATTGCCTTATTGGATTAAGTGTATTTGCATTCATTTTAGCATTCTGTGCATTTTTGTTTGATCATTTCTAAAACATGCACCTTTTGGCAAGCTCATCATTTCCCCCCTCACAGAATGCATTGCAAGCCATACATGCACAGATTTTCAATTGCAAATTGCATCCAGGAATACAATTGGGCTTGAGAAATATGGATTTAGAACTGTGGATTAAATCTCTTAGGGAAAATAAATACATAAGCAAGCATGTTTCTCAGGGATCCCTATTCTTCCTTGTACTAACCATCCCAGTTTCCATGTGGCCATTCCCATGGATTTGACCAGTGTGAATGCTACCATTGCCTGTCCCTAAGGATTTTCAATACCACTTTATGTGAAAATCTAGAGTACAATGTGTGAGATTGGTTTTGTTGTTGTTGTTAATTATCATAAAGTTGACTTCAACTTATGGCAACCCTGTGAATGTGAGACCTCCAAGTCACCTGGTCATCAACAGCCATGCTCAGGTCTTGCAGACTCAGGGCTGTGGCTTCCTTGATTGAGTCCATAGTGAATAGGAAGTGTGGGGAGAAGCAAGGTAGTACAGAAAGCACTTAAAGCATTGCTTTCTATTGGAAGGAAAAGAAGTTGGGGAGGCAGGAGGAAAAGGTCCTTGGTTCTAGGAGTTGCTGCAGCCAGCGGGGATCCGGGAGGGAATGGCACTCAGTCCTAGAAGTAGGGAGGCAGGAGGAATGGGCACTGTTCATAGATTCATATAAACAACAAATCGAGATGCTTTAGTATCCGTGAAAAATCGTGGGTACAGTGGGTGACAGAATCAAGTTCTCGATTTCTCACATCTTCTTGGACTAAAAACTGCTGTGTATCTGAGCCTTTGGTGATGATGGTGCTTTCTATTGCATTGACTGTCATTTTGTCTCAGGATCATTCTGGAAGATCCAGGTTTCATCACAAGTCAAGATTTTTTGCACAAAGTTTAGGTCTGCCTCACGTTGCTGCAGAATGGCAATGTAAGTTTCCTTGTGACACTCTTTTTGCCCTGGTGTGAGAACCCTAAGGACCATCTTGGCACAAACTTTTCTCAAGTTGAGATCTTCATGCAAAATTTTCCACACAGTGTCTTTGTCAATGTTCAGAGCTTCAGCTATAATTTGGAAACTGAGTCTGCAATCTCCTTGAAAAATCTGGCTGATTTCCCTCCCACAATTTCTTTGGTTCTTGAAATAGAAGATCATCCAGGGCATTCATTGTCTTCCACATTCTCATGTCCTTCTCTGAATCTTTTGTGCCACTTAAACACACACATATGAGACATGCAGTCTTCCCGGTAGGCCTCAGTAAGCATTTGAAAAGATCCCATTGGTATTTTGTTCAATTTTACTAAAAAATTCAAATTGACATGTTGCTCAACTTTTAAACATAGCATTTTTCCAGCACACAACAGACAACACAGCTCCTTTAAATGATGACTGACAATTCACTGAATGGATGAGAGTGTTGATGTTTGTCATGCAGGTTCAGATATGTTCAAGGTCACCACTCAAGTGTTCACAATCAGATCTCCCTGATTTATTTAATAGATAGACCTGTACATAGGTCAAAAGTTCCCAGCATTACCTGGCCTCTCACTGCCATCTTGAGCTAATTAGAATTCCCCATATTAAATTTGGTCACTAGTGGGCTCCCCATGGACCCCATGAAATTTGGGTAACTTCCTTCCTCCCAAAGGCAGAAACCGATGGCTGGCAGCTTCACTCATCTTTGGAAGGGGCAAAGATAAACCCCTTTCCTTCCTCTCCCCTCCTTCCAAAGGTAGAAGTCAGTAGCTGGCAGCCTCACTCATCTTTGGAAGGGGAAAAGGTAAAACCCTTTCCTATTTGGGGGAGATGCCATTTGATGTCAGTGAGAGGAATTTGTCATAACTTTCTACAGTGGAAAAAAACCAGCAATTTTGTCGAAGCAGACATAAGATTCCTTAGGAACTAAGCCTTTGCTTTCTGTGTGAAAAAGCAAAATTATTTCCCTCCTCCTCAAGAAAGATAAAACCCCTCTTCAGTGGACAGTTTTATTTTCTTCCCTCTTCCTCTGTCTCTGGTCGAAGAGAGTAAGGCCCTAAATTACAACAGTACAGCCTCTAAATTACACTGCAGGAATCAGAAATTATTCTGGATCATTAAAGTCCTTTGCTTATAGCTTTCCATTAACTCTGAATTGTTTCATTATCACAGTGCCATTTTTTCAAAACCCTTCTCTGCGTGTGTCTATGTGTCTGTGTCAGGGAATGCTGTAGCATTGTTGAAGCCGATTTTCTGAGAACAAGCAAAATTGGGAGACCTGTGCCATTAGCATTACACAAATTCTTGATGCAGCTTTTTCTTCTGAATATTACCTGCCAGTGAAACTTGGAAAGGCAATGTGGCTGACTCCACCACACAAGTATTTGTCTCATCTGCCAAAAAAGAGATGTGTGTGTGTGTGTGGGGGGGGAATGTAGTTCAGATGGCCTTTTCTTATTCTATTATAATTGAGTTTTTTTATATTGTTGTAAACTACCCTATTGAGGAAAAAATGAGATAAGATGATGTAAATAACATTATAAACAAATATTTCCAGGCAGTTTCCCTGGGAAGGGCACAATTGGCATTCACATCTCAGAGGAGGACACAGAAATATCATGGTCTTTCCCTCTGCTTTTTGGAGCTTGGAAAAAGTTTTTTTTTTTAATTTTTACTTCAACTCCCATGGCTAATGGTCATGCAGACTGGGGGATTATGGGAGATTCAGTCCAAAAAGTAACATTTCCAAATGCTCCCTCCTCAAAAGAATAGCTATAAATTAAATGCATTTTGACTGTGGGACAGAAAACAAATGTGAGTACATCCTATATTATCTGATACTGCAAGTGGTCCATCCATTACACTACTGCTAGTCAAGCAGTATCCATTCCCCCCTCTAGGATTTTACAAACAGAAGAAAATGGAGATAGCCATCTCTGGTTTCTTACCCCTGGAAGTATCATACTTCAGACATGAATCTATCTATCGATGTATGTATGTATCCCTCCAAATATGGAATATGGTCATTCTAGGAAGCTCACCTCTCAAACCACCTGTGCTATGTTGTGGAGAAACAGTAGTGCATAAGAATTTTGAAGGGTGTCTCTCTCCTCTCTCGCTTTTCTTCACAAACGAAGATTCAGGAAGGACTCATCCCGCACTTTCTGCAAGCACGCTGATGACTAAAAAGGCCAATCTGAGATAAGCAAGTCCAGTTGCAGAAAGCACAGCAGAAGTTTTCCTTGGGTGATGTTTTTGGGTTGTGATTCTTTCTGCGTTGTCGTTTCTCTTCAAGACTTGTTTGGCGTGAGTTCTCAAATAAGGCTGCAGCATTGTGGATAGTGCGTCTCCATGCCTCCCGATGTGAGGCCAGGGTGGACCATTGTTGGTGATCAATTTGGCCAAGCCTGAGATGTTGTTTCATGGAGTCCTTGTATCATTTTTTTGGAGCGCCCCTCTTACGCTGACCCATGGCGAGTTCACCATAGAGTAAAAACATATCATTAAGATTAAAGGCATTTCAGAGTCATGGATAATGTTATTTCTTTTGTAAGATCTTGCAGATACTTTATTTAAAAATCCTGTTGGGGAACATTCTGCCAATTTTCTCCTCCTCTGCTGCCTAAATAACCTAAAGCCACCAAATCCTGGCTGATCTTGGAAGCTAAGCAGGGTCAGTCATGGTTAGGACTTGAATGGGAGACCATCAGTGAATACCAGGTGCTCTAAGCTATATTTTGGAGGAAGGACCTGACAAAACCACCTCTGAGTATTTCATCATAAGTCAACAGATGACTTGAAGGTGCACACACACATACACACCCACCCACACCACTGTTCTTTATTAATAATATCAGTCATTTACTCCCAGATCTAAAAATCATTTGGTGTAAACAGGGATTTTATTGTTTACTCAGGACAAGAGTTCTACTCCTTCTCCAAGGATGTGTTCCTTAATCTTCATTAAAAGACTAGTAACATGTTTATAAAGTCTCAGTGTGTCTTGAGAATAATTACACTTCAACACAACAGGTCCTCTGACAGCTTTCAAAATAGTTCAGAGCCTATTGTAATTGTGTGAACTCCATTCTAAAACCATCTTCTCTGATGCAAAGGATCAGAAAAAGAAATCCAATACCAAAGCTGTTTTACATGTTTCTAGAGAGTAAAGAATAAACCTTTCCCCAGATAGATAAACACACAGAATGGCCTTTGCAATTTCTTATTCTTCTTACTTCAGAAAAGAAAAAATGAAGAGACTGAATGGACAGGGCGTGTCCAGACACCTAAAATGGTGGACGCATAGAGCGAGGGCTCCCAAAGGCTTCTAAACTTCAGCCTGCCTTCAAGCCACTGGAGGAGTCCTTCCAGGGGAAGAAAAAAAAAAACATTCTCTCAATGCTTTGCAGTAAGAGACTGATCGAGAGATCAATCTCTGAGTACTGCCAGACAATGAAAAAAGGAAGGGAAACTCCCCTGGGTCACAGCAGTGAAGACAATGAGGAGCAGGAAGATAAGATGGCACCTGCAACAAATAAGGCAAGTAGGGGAGGAAGAAGCAAGAGAGAGGGAGGAGGAGGGGTGGAGGAAAGGAAACCCCACCACAACAAAACAATCAGTAGCTGCCAGACAAATTTTAACGACTATGTGAAAAAGTAGTCTCTGACTTACATAGAGACTGGTCTGCAGCCCTGGCTCCCCTGCAAGCCTCTATCAAGGAGCTCACAGGGACCATCTCTGAAGTGGCAGAAACAGCCACAGAGGCATACAAAATGGGGCAAAAACATGAACTAAGAATACAACATCTTGAAGAAACTAATGAATCCCTAGTAAACAAGCTGGAGGATTTGGAGAACCAAGGGAGGAGGTCAAATATCAGACTTCGTGGCTTCGTGGAAGGCGCTGAAGGAAAAGACATCTTAACTTCGCTAGTAAATTGGATCAATCTATATTACTCCAAGCAAATGACATAGAATGTGTCCACAGAGCACTGGGCCCTCCACCTACTCTACACAGACCTCCTCAAGATATCATTGCTCGATTTGCCCACTTCTCTGTAAAAACCCACATATATGACCTCCTCTCAAAACAAGCACCAATATTATACAACACAAACCAGAGAGCAATTTACCAAGATTTAGCCACAGAAACCCTACACAAGAGAAAACTCTTCAAGCCATTGGCATCAATCTTGCAAAAAGAGAAGATATGCTACAAATAGGGCTTTCCATTCAAACTTATCATTTCTCAGAATAACACAACAATGACTGTGACCACAAGACTCCAACTTCTAGATATACTACTTGCCATTGATGTACCTGTGCTCAAAGCATTAGAACAAGAGATACGACATGAAGAAAACTCCACAGCACAGAAGATCCACACATCTTATATCAACCCATGGACCCTGGTCTTCAAGTGGGGGAAAAGACCCTGCAATCTAAGAAAACCAACACACACCGGACCACCAGTCCTTCCACTATAACAATATCTGGAACAACAGGACAATAGAAAATGAATGAAGATGCCAGACACCACCAACTTAGAGAAATGCATACCTTAAAGTAGACTTTTCACAAGCTCCAATGGACTTTCCACCAATATGTCCACATCTGCGGATCTCCTACGTGTTGGCTAACCTGACTGATAAGTATCCATCTGCCAAAGTCTCTATGTTCTAGATAGAAATTACATGACCTCATATCTGGGTGAAATGCCTTGATCTGGGGTGGAGTGCCAAATGACAGGTCTGTAGCCAAGAGGACACATTCAACATTGTTGGTAAAAAGAGGCCTTAACAACCTGTCCTTTGCTCTAGATTACCCCCCAAAAAAGTCATTTCCGTGGGAAGGATGGAGATATTGCCATACACTATGTGTGACTTCTTGCCCAGGTGTTTGAGTGTTCAAAGATTAATGTTGATCTTGTTGAAATTTTTAACTATTGTGTTGTTCATCTATCCTCTCAAAACTCTGGAAAAACTCTTGACTTTCACTGTATGGTTGCTGGGTATTTGTGATTGCGCTCTCTCTGGCCTCCCACAACTGATGCCTCTAGTCCACTTTTGGAACAACTGTAAAAGCAATTCCCATCTAACTAAATATGTCTAATCTCAAATTTCTCTCCTATAATGTTAGAGGGTTGGGATCACCAATTAAAAGAGCCAAGATACTGAAACAGATTAGACCACTCCACCCAAACATAATTTTCTTACAAGAGACTCACAACAAATCATCTAATCCGGTACTCCCAAAATCTCAATTTGGACAACAGTTTGTGGCTGGAGGTAATGGAAAGGCAAGAGGGACTGCAATAATACTTGACAAATACACTCCATTCATCCCACAGAAAACCTGTATGGATCCTAAAGGCAGATTTATAATAGTACAAGGCATTTTCTTAAACAGGGAAGTCACCCTAGCCAGTTTCTACACACCAAATTCTAACCAAACCCAATTTCTGATATCCTTTCTGGAATCTCTGGACCAGATGACAAAAGGCACAGTGTTAATTGCAGGAGACGCTAACGCAGTCCTCAACCCATACATGGACAAATCTTCCCACAAATCACTTAAATCCCATTCAATACCACAAATCCCCCTGAAAAATCTTTACAAACTAAACTTAGTTGACCCATGGCAATTACTAAACTGCACAGCCAGAGACTACATCTTCTTCTCCAAAGTACACAACTCTTACTCAAGGCTTGATTATTTCTTTGTTGATAAATTCACCATGTCCCATATTGAAAAAGTAACTATTCACCTGGCTCTCCACTCAGACCACACTCCACTAACTATGGACTGGTCTTTGACAGAAATAACACAACCCACTAAAATCTGGAGATATAATTCCTACTTATTAAACAATGACTCATTTAAAAGGCAAATACAAAAGACAATAAAACACTTCTACCAAGAAAACAAAACAGACAACACCACAGAATCACTACTCTGGGACACTCTAAAGATGGTCCTATGCGGCCTCTTGATACAGGAAGGAGCAAAACAGAAAAAAACTAAAAGAGACACATAGACACCTTTTATTGAATGAACTAAACACACTGACCCAAAGTCATAAGAAGAATCAGAATAAGCAGACACTAGTTCAATTGACAAAAATCAAATCTGAAGTTGAAGAATTGGATCTACAAAACATACACATAGCCACTGAATACACAAAAGCACAATACTGCCAACATGGAAACAAGAACTCAAAGCTATTGTCATACTTAGTTAAAATGAAAGCAGAAAAGAGAAATATCTCACGAATTAAAATCCCAGATGGGACCATAGCTACCAAAACCATAGATATACTCGATAGATTCCACACATTCTATAAAGATTTATATACCTCAGAGTGCCCCCAATCTTTAGACTTCACTCAATTCTTAAATTCACTCAAAATTCCAAAACTCACAGAACAACACAAAACAGCTCTAAATTTCCTAATCATTACACAAGAAATAGAACAAACCATCAGTCAACTGAAACTGGGACAGGCACCTGGGCCCAACAGATATTCCGCTGACTTCTATAAACAACATAAAACAAATCTTACTCCACACATACACAACTTATAACAATGAATTCCATAATGGCCCGCACCCACGCAGCTGGAAAAGATCACCGATCATCCCTATACCTAAGACGGCAGATGACACACCCATCATCACTACCTTCAGACCTCGATTGCCTTAATCAACTCTGATCTTAAAATAATGACCTCAAACTTCTCAAAACATCTGAATATTTTTATCACCAACTACATACATTCCAACCAAAAAGGCTTTATGCCAGGCTGATGCCTAGCCGATGCCATCAGAAGAACACTAAATATAATACATTTCTGCAATAATAAACACACTCCCTTGGCCTTAATATCAGTGGATGCATTAAAAGCCTTTGATAGGCTGGAATGGCCGTACCTATTTAAACTACTCCAAAAGATGAATATAGGTCACCAATTTGTAACATTTCTCCAAAACCTATATGCTAACTCCAAAGCAACAATATATGCAAACAAAGTGGACTCCCAAACATTTGAACTCCATCGGGGAACCAAACAGGGATGCCCACTTTCCCCTTTGTTATTCACAATAGCCATAGAACCCCTTGCAGAACAAATTAGGGTGATACACCACATTGAAGGCCCAGTAATCCATGGACAAATGCACAAAATTGGTCTCTTTGCAATTATATCTTACTCTACATTACAAACCCAACTACCGCATTCCCAGTCCTCCAGAAAATCCTGACCAATTTTGACATACACACAGGTTTTAGAGTAAATATGCAAAAGTCAAAATTACTGTGCACAAATACTCCACATGCAGTACAACATGAATGGCAGCGGTTGACTAAACTACATCTACAACCCTCTGGATTTAAATACCTAGGAATATTAGTTACCAAAGATATAGGTCAACTATTGCCACAAAATTACAAACAACTTATGAAATGGATCAAACAAAAAAATAAAACACTGGACCACATTCAATCTCTCCCTCCTAGGGCGGATTGCAATACTAAAAATGTTTGCATTTCCAAAACTTCTATTCTTATTCTTCACAATCCCTTTAGAACCTCCCTCAACATATTTCAACACCTGGAAAAAATTATTTCATAGGTTCATCTTAACAACATGAAACCAAGATTTCCAAGAAGCATCCTACACCAAAAACTTCAAGTAGGCAGGCTAGGTGTTCCAAATCTGTCACAATACTTTGCAGGTGTGCAACTCACACATCTGATCAGATATTCAAGAAAAACCCTCAAACCAACTGGATTGAGACTGAGCTAGATAAAAAAGACCCAAAGCATATGGAAATATGTTAAGGAAAATGCAACATGGGACATACAGTGAAAGAAATAAAATATGTATGTGAAAGTCACAATGACTAAGCAAGAGCAATTATGGAGCTACACAGGTGAAACTGCTAATGTAATCTAGAAGGCCTGAGAGCCAAGGACAGAGGTACTGAATGCAGATTGGAAACACCTGAGAATCATTAAGTGTACAAGGTGAAATGTTGAAATACATGGGTTGGTCTTAGGCATGGGTGGAACTATGTGGACCAATCAGAATGGAAGTACACACCCACTGGGTGGAAACTAACTAGTGGGTGGTGATAAACAATGGCTATAAAATTGCAATGTTTGCCAATGTATTGTTGTGGAGTAGAGGTGGTGTAGTGTATAGAGATTGTGATTTGTTGACCATATAGTATATTTATATAGAAGAATAAAGTAGGTTTTATATAAAACTACTGAGTTGCCTGGGTGATTCCTGGAGACGTTTTGGAGACACCTGGAGAAGAGTGAGAAGGCTTGGAGAGTTTGTCAGGATCTTCAGCCTATTCTCTGAAACTCTGCTGCTTTAGAGAAAAGCATTAACCACTGATCTAAGCTGGTTGGCTCTGCTGCATAATAAGGTGGTGAGTTTGAGCCAGAGGTGAAGAGCTACAACTCCCATCATCCCTGACAAAATATACTACTCCTACCTTTCCTACCCCCAAATCAACAAAATGGACAACCCTTTCTTACAAACATCTTTACGAATTTGGAAAAAATGGAACCATAAAATGATGCCCCAGGAATCACCCACTCGCCCATTCCTGACCCATCCTAAATTCTACGACCTGATCAAATATAAAACCTATCTGGAATGGAACAGGAAAGAGATATATATGATATCTGTCTTACACAATAAAAATGTTCCTAAAACCAGAGAAGAACTCATAGAAGACCTAGACCCCATTCAGCCCACTTGGCTGCAATATACCTAAATTGCACATTTCCTGTCCCATTTACAACATCAGGGCTTTATTTCCAGATTGCTAACAAAATTTGAAAATCTATGTAGAACGTCTACCAATCAAGTCAAAGGCCATATGGCAATTATATATAACCTCATGACTGAAACCACAATGGCGGAGACTGCATGATTTAAATCAGCTTGGGAAACAGATACAGCACACCACTTAAGTGGTCAGGACTGGTCAAACATCTGGAAATCCCTAATATTTTGGAAAGGTCCAGTCATAATACAAGAAAACACACTTAAAGTGGTGTACAAGTGCTATCTGACACCTCATAGATTGTCCCAAATCACCAAAAGCAGCAGCCCTATCTGCTGGAGAGGCTGCAAAGACAAAGGCGTCTATCTCCACATGTGGTTTCATTGTCCCTTAGTTCAAGAGTTCTGTACTGAAGTACTCAGACTGATCTCACAAATCACAAAACAAACCATTACCATAACGCCCAGTCTGGTGTTCCTCTCTTGTTTCTCTGACCAGAACACCACAGTCAAACACAGAGATTTGATATTATTTTTATTAGCAATAACGAGACTGGAGATTGCGCAAAACTGGAAAATGGGCAATCTTACAATGGGAAAATGGTGGAATCGGTTCTGGAACATCTGGCTAATGGAAAAACTCAAGGAACAAATCAAAACATCCCAAGATCATCCTATAAAGACAGCTTTTGCAGGAAAATGGTTTCCAATGATCATAATTTGGCTCTACAAATCCCACCTGCTACTCATGAGAAACTGTGGAATGATATATTAACAGATTAAGACATACACCTCCTCATAGATCATTGTACAAGTGTGTTACGTAAAGTCAAGCATGCTCATATTGAACCTCACAAACAGTAGAGTATGTATTCTACATGTGTAACAACACAAAATTTTTATTTTCTCTTTTTTTGTGGTTCTATTTTTGTTTTTCTAATCTATGTATTAAAAGTTATATCTGTATGTTGTTTTGTGGTTACCTGTAACCACAAAATGGATATGTTCAATGTGTTTTATTATTCTACATAAATAAAAAGAAATTATACAAAAAAAATGAAAATACCTATAGGGCTCCCTATAGTTCAAGTGCGTGTGTGTGTGTGTGTGTAGACACTTTTTCAACTGTTTGTGCAATAAGCTCTTAAAACTGTTTCCCTAACATTGGCATGTTGTTTCAGATACCAGCATGTCTTAGGTAGTGGTGGATGTGTTGACAGCAGGATTCCAGGAACTTTGGTCTGAAAAGGGGAACTTTCCCAGTATTTGGTTTTTGGCAACAATGGTAGCCCCAAGGATGGGGGTTTCTGGAAACTGTGGTCCAAAAGGTATCATTTCCAGGCTCTGATTTTGCTTTCATTTAAAATGTAGAGCCCAGTCTCCAAGCATAGTCTGAGTGCACGTGATGCACCAAAGTTTCTGGAGATAAGCAAGAATAATGAAGAGGAAGGGAAGGAGGCAATCAGTTGTCACATTAGTAGTCATTATTCAAGCCTGCATGGAAGAACATAGGAACTGCTATGAGTCTTATGATAGAAGAAAGTGTAGGGTATGTGTAGCATGAAATAAAATAATTTCCCCCAGTGTCTAGACCAAAATAGCAGCTGTAGCTGAGTGGCAGCATCCCTGCTTTGAATGAAAAAATGTTACAGGTTTATTTCCCATATCTCCACCGTGGGCTGGGAATGACTCTCACTGAAACCTAGAAAGCTGCTACCAGTCGTCCTTGATAAAATCAGAATAGACAGTACTGAGTCAGATGGCACAATCTGACTCCGTCTCAGACAGATGCTTATACTATGTGTTAGAAAGAGCTTGGAAACTACCTGCTGAAGGCATACCAAGTATGAGCAAAGTGAGCAAAAGGGAAGATATTGATTTTGATGATCATCATCATCATTTTTATCCCACTTTTTCTCCTAGGGCTTCACAGTACGTGTCCCCTCTTATTGTCTCAGAATAACCTTCTGGGATAGCTTGGTCTGAGCTGATAGATGGTAACTGACCCAAATTCATTCAGTAAGCTCATGGATTTGAATGTGGTTCTCCTCAATCGAAATCTGATATGTTAGCCATGGCCCCATAGAGAGAATAGACTATCACTCTTTGTCCCTCCTGTTGCTTGCTCCTCAGAGACTGAAGTCATGGTGAGAGAGTCAACACCACTAAGGAACAATGAGAAGTGAACTATGGAAGAGGTCATTCCACCTATCACATCCTTCTCAGCCCCAATCCTCAGCCTTGCTTTCCAACATCTGCTTCTCCCCCTGAAGCATAAGTGGCCCAAGTTCAATTATACATATGACTGGCTCAACATTCCCAACAAGAACAGTACATATATGCATGGCCTGGATTGCTGAAATCCTGAAGAGGAGAAAATGAATGGGGTGGTATAGCTGGAACTGGTGTCTTGCCTCTTGGCTCTCATTGCAGGAGAATCCACACCCTGAACTCCATAATAATATGTTTATCAGTTGGCTTCCAAGGAATTGAAATTCCCAATGTGCTAATCCCACTGAAATCAATGGGAGCTAAGTCAGCCATGACCAGTTTAAGTTCTACTGATGTCAATAGCACTGAATCAGGGGTGGAAATTATGTAGCCTTCCATTTGACACAACATGATCATAGAATCATAGAACTGTAGAATTGGAAGAGACCACAAGGGCCATCCAGTCCAACCCCTGCCACACAGGAAATCATGATCAAAGCATCCCTGACAGATGGCTATCCAGCCTCTGTTTAAAGACCTCCAAGGAAGTAGAAAACTGGTCCATCTAAAAAAGGAGGATCAGAAAGATAAAACTGTGGAGAAAATAAGAGGTATATGGGGGGAAAAGAGAAGATAGCTGTAATTACACTCAATTTTATCAGAAGAGCTACCTTGCAATGTTTTATCACAATGTCAACCCAAGGACACTTGGCTTCTTTCCCTTCTCCTCTTGACAGAAGTAGAAATACTGGTAAAAACCAAGCAATGGACAATCTTGGATTAAAAAGTGACACTTTGCCCACTACACAGAAGGTTATTATTTAACCCTATTTTGCAACTGATTTACTATATAAAAAAAATTGAGCAAGTAAAAATACGTTTGCAACCCACAGAGCAACTAGAATGAAGTCAAAATGTCCTTTTCTTTTACATTAAAAAAATTCATGATTTGATTCCAAAACCTAGATTTTAACTAGTATTAAAGACCATAAGCCTTTCCTCTAACTCAAGAGTAATAAAAACAGGTTTCAAACAGGTTTGATGTGACAACTCCTGTTGCATATATTTCTGTTTTTCACAAAGTTTCATTCCCTACCACCACCACCACCACCACCCACACACACACACACCCCAGAAAAAAAGTTTTCCTCATGGCTGAAAAAATATTCTGGAAATGTTTTATCCCTACTTCTGAATAACTGTGTAACTTGGAGGAAGGGTAAAACTAGTAGGAACATTGAACCTGCAGGTTCTGTGGTTACATGTGTGAAAGCTCTTATGACAAAGACAAACCTGTTTCCAGCATTAATATAAAATGACCCAGCACTGACTTTTGAAAACTGTATAAGTCCCCGAGCTCAGAGATCTGCTAGACAGCAGTACTGCACTGTGAAAATAGTTGGCAAATTTCAAGCATAACCTTTGCTAGGATTTGGTGAAGTCACAAAAAAGTCAGTTTTATGGCACCACTGAAGAATGCAAGGCAGAAGTAGCCACTTCAAGTATTGCATTGTTAACTGTATTTCTTTATCTGTCTGTATTTCTCTATCTGCTGGAACACTGGACATAACATCTGCAGTAAAACCTAAGGATAGTACAGTTATAGACTTAGGATGCAATTCGACACATACTTACCTGGTAGTAAGTGAACTCAAAAGGGCTTATTGCTGAGCAGATATGGATAGGATGTGATGTAAATAATCAAAGCTGATAGTGTTATCACTCATCCCATCCTGAACATAGCCACTCACACCATGACATCAGAAGCTAAGCAGGAGTGAGGTCTGGTTAATACTTTAATGGGAGATCATCATTGCAATACCAGAAATTTCCAGGTAGGACTGAGAAACAATCCTGCCTAAAGCCCTGGAGAGTCGCTGTCCCAGCTAAGGCCAGACAATGCTGTGCTAGATGGATCAATGGCCTGAGACTCACAGTAAGACAGCTCTGTATATTTGTAAATCGCAAGCCACTTTACTGAACAAGTGACCTGCAAAGACTAAAAGAACTGCCTTATTTTGAATAGAACATTCTTCTGTCTAGCACCACTTGCATCCACATTCACACCAAAAACACGCACACACACAAAGTTTCTTCTTCCTCAGGTCAGAATTGTGTTTTACCTGTACACTCTTGTGAGCTATTTCTCCTGGTGTCGGCCAATTTGTGGCATTTCCAAAGTCACCAACCTAGAATGATAATTATTATGGTCATAGACCAGCTTCTATAGTGGCAAAATATGCAAGTATAAAAGAAATAAGTGCAAGTCTAGGGGAAATTCCAACAAATGTACAAACACTGGCAGAAATATAATTTTCTTGTATAAGGAACCTAATGGATTCTGCTACCTCTAATAAAATTACTAAAATAGCTTGACCAGGTAATTCCTGGTAGCAGAAGTAGACAAAATTTTGCCACTTTAACAGTAATTTCATTAATAGAGTTTGAAAAGGTGAAGGTATTAATAATAATAGTAAATCACATCTTGCTGGAAAAGCTACTTAAGTTGGGATAATATATAAAAATCAAATGTTCTAGTACAGGCAATACTGTTTCAACTATGCCTGATTGGCAAAGAAAGAAACAATGGGAATAAGGAATAGACGGATATTTCCCCTCTAAGAAGGCTGATGATAGAGCATTAAAATGAACTAAGGCTATATGGCACTTAAGGACCTCTAGGCTTAAAAGTGTCAAGTCTTCCAAGTGTTATTGGAGTGCAACTACTAGCAATCCACACCAGCGGCTATGCTGTCTCAGGCTGTTGGGATTTGTACTTCAACAGCATCTGGAAACTTACATGATTTCTTCTTGTTGTTGTGCTTCTTCAAGGCATTTCAGACTTGTAGTGACCCTAAGGTGAAACTATTGTTATCCAGAGAGGAGGGGGTGCTTTGAGATATCAGAAATCTAGATGGGGAATTTTTATAAGCTCAAATGGACGCTGCAGGAGTAGGGTAACTATGGGACCTTTGCACTTATGTATACCAGTACTAACTGCAAAGAACTGCTGGTTAAAGTGAAATAAAATGTTTTTATTGGACATAATCTAAAAAGCATTCACACACAATACAAGTTCACAAGAACCACACAAGGATATTGAAGAGAAAGGCAGAAAGGTTGGATAGAGGGATAGATTTGGGAAATAGGGTGATAGTTACCAGTCTTGAAAAATGGAGTTTCAAAGTACTCAGAGAGAAGTCTGAGGGTCGCGGGCACTGGAAGTTCCGATCTGGGGGTACACCAAAGAAGAGAGTCTTGTCCACAGTGGCACACATTTCTATTATTAGAGGACTAATATTTATACCCTGCTTCATATCCTGAAGGGAGTACTTTGGCTAGGACAACGCTTAGGTGGGTTTCCCACCATGTAAACAAAGGAAACTGAAATTTAGCTGTTTGCTATTAATGGCTGAGAGGCTGGAATTGATGGGTTTATGACAAGCTCACACTGCAGGACAGGAGGGTGTTCTGAGGGGATATTTCCTGGGGATTTGGGTTGGAAAGATCACTTGATTGTTTAGGTTATATGACTCACAACTGAGGGGCCCAAGACGTAATTAGCACATACCTCCCTAAGGGGCTTCTGCTCAATCCTAGTTTGGGTTTGCTTGCTAAAACATTTCTAAGACACCTTCCCAGGTACTTGTGACCTCCACCTGAACTCTTTTTGGATCACCTCAGTCTACTTCAAAATGTCCAATGTTTCCAATAATGAGATATTATAAGAAGGCAATAGTACGGTGTGCTAAAACTATCACAGGGTTTTCTTGGCAAGATTTGTTCAGCAGGGGGTTGCCTTTGCCTTCCTCTGGGGTTGAGAGAGTGTGACTTGCACAAGGTCACCCACTGCATTTCCATGGCCAAGTGGGGATTTGAACACTAGTCTCCAGAGTCATAGTCCAACATTCTAACCACTATACAACACTGTCTCACATGATTCCTACCCCTGCATTAAACAGTAAATAATTTTCTCTGAATGCAAAAAGCCTTAGGGTTTTATTACTGTTCCCTTTTTTTCTTTTTACTGTTTTAAATACATTTGTCCCTTAACATTCGTGACTGTGACATTCATAGTTTTGAGTATTCGCAGGTTGCCTTGCCCTCTGTGCTTGTCTGGGTCTTTGCTTCCCTTTGTAAAGGGAGCAAAGACCCATGGAAGCACAGGGGGTGAGGCAAAGCATCTTAAATCACCCCTCTGCTGGCTCTTCTTTCTCTTTTCAGGGAGAGCTAAAGCCCAGGAGAGGGGCAATTTTAGGGGTTTTCCCTCACCCTCTGTGCTTGTCTGTGTCTTTGCTTCCATTTCTAAAGGGAGCGAAGACACAGGCGAGCAGGAGGGTGAGGAAAAGCCTCTTAAACTACCCCTCTCCTGGGCTTTTGTTCTCCCTGCATAGGGAGCGAAGGCACAGGAGAGGGGCGATTGTTATTTGCGGTTTTTTTCCACATTCGCGGGGGTCTGGCGACCCTAACCCCCACGAATGTGAAGGGATGAGTGTAGTACCTTCTCAATATGCTATCAATCACTGTATTTCTTTGGATGTCTTCAGCTAATATAAATATACATCTTAAATGCTGCTTGATATGGGTATCAATTGCTGACCGTTTTAAAATGTAAAATGTTAAGAGTTAAGGTTAAATATATGTGTAGGCTCTACAAGGTGCTTTTCTCAAGACAGTTTGCTAAAAGCCTTTTTCCTCTCCAGTTACCTTTAAATGCAACTTCATTCTCTGACATTTCTCAACGTCACTTTGGATATATATTTGTTTTTAACAAAGAGAGGAAGTAATTGATATGTTTTAAAGATCAGTTGCAAATATTGTGTTAAAGAAATGTACATGCAAATTATGGATTACTGGATTGATCTCTTTCTGTTTTGCATAAGTTTTACATGTCTAAATCTTGAGTCTGTTTCATAACATTTTCTGTGAAATAGTTTTAAAATGCAAACTGTATTTCCTGTAAGATATGCACTTTCTGTGAATACATCACAAAATTCATAGAAATGTGTTAGTCAAAGGATACCCACATTCCTGTCACAGGAATGTGCAGAGCGCAGTCACTCCCTGTTCATCCGAACAGGAGATATGCAACAAAAACGTGTGCTTTGTGAGCAAACAAATACTCCTTTGGTGCAAAAGTAAGTCCATGCCAAAATTCTTTTAGGCTTTTATTAATAACAATTAAATAAAAGGAAAAACAATAACAGAAAACATTTAACCATGTTTTCTAGGTTCTCTCTAAGCAAGAGAGGTACACACAAACTTGAAGCTCTCTTCCATCTCAGGAACAAAACCAATATAACCCCTCCCAGTTATATAGTCCCTAACACTCAGTCTTTGGGAGAAACGAAAGTAGTCTCAAGTTTCCATTACTCATATACAACCCCCAAAGAACAAAATAACAAAACAGACAGATTTATGAACCTTTGATAACCAAATTGGCGCCTTACGATGTCTGGTGAAAAAATTACTCAGGGAGGGGGAGACAGACTCCTGATCACAAAAACTATTTTCCCTGACACCCCTCTAATCTTTTCATCCAGACATTAATATCTTACATTTCACATATTATACCCAGCTTGTCACACAGAAGGTCATGCTTAATGTGACCCAATGCTTTAGTAAACAAATCTGCTATATTTTCTTCACTGGGGCAATACACCAAATCAATTAAACCATTTTGAACAGCTTCTCTAACATTCTGAAATTTTACAGCCACATGTTTTGTTCTGCTTTTAACACCTTGTGCTGCTGCCATCGCTATACATGCTTGGGAGTCTTCAAAAACTTTAACAGCTCCTGAAATTGGCATACCTAAATCACTGAAAATTTGTTTTAGATAAATCAGCTCATTTACCACGCTTGACAACGCGGCAAATTCTGCCTCTGCCAAGCTTAAAGCAATGGTGGATTGTTTTTCTGACCCCCAGTGTATGGCAGTGCCAGCATAAAAAATTATCATCCCTGAATCAGAATATCTATTTTGGATTTCGCTGGCGAAACTGGCATCACAAAATGCTTCCAACTCATGACAACCTTGTGAACTTATCTTTACGCCATAATTCAAAGTTCCACGTAAATATCTTAATACGCGTTTCAAACCTTGCCAATCATGTTGAGTTGGTTTTGACACCTTTCTAGACAAAACATTTACAGCATACTGTATATCTGGGCGTGACCATCTTGCAATATACAATCAACTTCCAATGACAGAATGAAAAAGTTCAGGATGTTCATATGGCCTAGAATCTGTGACATTTATGAAATCACAACACATAGGAGTTCGTGCAGGTTTACATTTGAGACATATTACAAAGATCCAAAACCCTTTCAATCTTTTGAACTTGACTCATTTTAAAATCACCATTTTCAAACCTTTGGAAATCTACTCCCAAATAGTTTTTAATTTGACCAAGGTCCTTCAATTTGAATTTTGAACCCAATTCCTGTTTAAACCTTTGTACCTGAACATCAGTTTGTGTAATCAAGCAGAAATCATCCACAAAAGCGACGGCGATTTCATAATTCTGATTAACACCCCTTGTATACAAACATGGATCAGCAATGCTGTTCTGAAAACCAACATTTTTCAGCTGTTCATCCAAACAAAGGTACCAACATCGGCCACTTTGCTTGAGACCATACAAGGCTTTATTGAGGTAATAAACCTGGTCTGCTCCCCCACTGTGAAACCCAGGGGCTTGCTCCATATAGATGCACTCATCCAATGGAGCATTTAAATATGCAGTCTCCACATCAAAGTGATTGACTTTGAGTTGGTTTAAACTTGCAATAGACAAAGCAATTTTCACACTTTGTACTTTAACAGTGGGAGCAAAAACTTGGTCATAATTTTGATACTGTATCTGTGAATACCCCTTTGCAACCAAACGTGCTTTGTATTTAACACCCCCATCCTGCAATTGTTTTCTCTTATATACCCAACGGCAACCCACAGCCTTTTCTCCCTGTGGCAATGCCACAATACGGAAAACATCATGGCTTTTGATGGATTCCATTTCATTTTCCATTGCCTCTTGCCACTTCTTTTGTTCTTCTTTTGGCAACTTTAAAACATCAGTATAATTATCAGGTTCAAAAGTCACCTGGCAAACTTTTACATTCTGTGCTGTGAATCTTAGAGGAGGCACTCCCTTTGTCTCTCTGTTAGAGTGACGGGGGACAACAGGCTGAGCCTGATCATTGTCAGAATCTGCATTTGAATCACTTTCCACATCAAAGGATTCATGCTTGGAACCCTCTCCTCTCAAGTCTGGGGAAATACCAGTGCCTGACTCAGCAGCCTGCTGCTGCTGTTGTTGTTCAGGCTGATTCTCACCAACAAATGAAGGCAAAACCACATCTAAATTAGCATGGACATGAGACCAATTGGCCTGCTCCTCAAATTCAGCATTCCGGGAAATCAAAACTCTCCCATCCCCAAACGTGAACCGCCAGCCCTTTGATGATTGGTCGTACCCGACAAATCTGAGCCTCCTAGCCTTGGGTTCCCCCTTTTTTCTGATTGCCTTAGGGATATTCACCCATGCATAGGACCCAAAGGTCCTAATGTGCCTCACAGATGGCTTTTTGCCATAAAACATGAAAAAGGGTGTATTTGAAACCACAGAACTGGGTACACGGTTACTTAAATAAGCAGCTGTTAACATAGCTTCTCCCCAGTACTTCTGCTCAATGTTTGCATCAAACATCAGGCTATCTTTAATTGTTTGCAAAACACCAATTTTTCTCTCAGAAATCCCATTTTCACTAGGACTAAAAGGGGTTGTGAGTCTGTGGAAAATTCCTTTTTGTTTTAGCCAATTTTGGAACTCATTTGACATGAATTCCCCTCCCCTATCTGACTGGAGAGATGACATCTTCTGGGGAAACTGTCTCAAAACATAAGCCACCCAATTTTTGAAAGTCTGAAATGTCTCATCCTTACTCTTGAGTAAGAATAGAAAACAATAACGACTGAAATCATCAACCAAGACCAGGATGTACTTGGCTCCTCCCAGGGAAGGTGGATAGGGGCCAGACAGGTCCATATGAACCAGTTCAAGAATTCTTTTTGACTTTCTCTCACTATGCTTGAGAAAAGGATGGATCCTGGATTTCGATTTTTTACAAATTTTACAATCCAGGTACTTCTGACAAGCCCTCAAACTCAACCCATCCACCATCTCAGGCATCTGCCTGAGGACCTTAAAGCTAGCATGGCCAAATCTCCTATGCAACAGATGCACACAATTATCATGCAAAGGAGAGTTTGCCATTATAGTACTAGTTTGAGGCTCCTGTACACTATCATACATATAATACAGTTGGTCATGAAAAACCCCTTCGGCCATGATAGTACCATACTTTAAAATATAACATTTGTTCCCTTTAAATTGTACTTCATAGCCCTCCTGTGTCAATTTAACAACAGAGAGCAAACACATTTTTAAATCAGGAACATACTGAACATTTTTTACATCCATGTTCAAACATTGTACAAAACATGTACCTTCACCCAAACATTTTGACTTGGATCCATCAGCCAAACTCACACTTGAGGGGCTAGTCTCTTTAAAGTCCTTAAAGAGTTCTCTATTATTGGAGATAAAAGCATTGCAGCCGCTATCCAGACACCATTGAGATACATTTTTATTTTGCTCCTTCACAGCTTGCAAAACAAGTGCAGAAACAGTCATACTAGACGAAGCAGGCTTTTTTGCTTTCTTTGCTTTTTTTGATTTGCACTGTTTTGAAAAATGTCCGTCTTTCCCACAGTTCCAGCAAAGCTTAGATTTCACAGCAAAAGCTGGGACTTCACTCTTACTGGGGTCTTTGGAGCCATCTACTGGATCATTTGTAGAATTGCGGGCTTTCGCCTGTACAGCCTTTTGAACAGAATTTTTTCTTTCCAACCATTTGGCCTCTTCTTCCAACAAATGACCAGTAATAAAATTAATGGTCATATTTGCTGCTGCCATATTTTCGAAGGAAAATATTAAGGCATCGAATTTTTCTGGTAGGCTTGATAGGAGAATATGACATTTTTCTTGTTCAGTAAAATGCACATTAATCTCCTGCAACTGATGAAAATATTGGCGCAAAGTTGAAATGTGTGTGGCCACATCGCCATCTGGCTGCAGCTTTTGTCTATACAGCTTTCTTGTTAACATAAGCTGTGAACCAGTCCCAGCATGGACATAAACCTGCCGCAGTGCTTGCCAAATGTCCCTGGCCGTGGCACAGCCTCGCACATACATCAACTGACTGTCCTCAATTTCCAAAATGAGAGACGCCTTTGCACGTTCCTCAGCTTGCTGTTGCAATACAGAAGCGCCTTGGGCAGGGGGGGCCAAAATGGGAGCGTGTATTAATTGTTGATGCAAATAAGCCTCCATCTTCACAGCCCACAGATGATAATTCTTATCATTTAACTTTTGGAAGGGAAACACTGCCATACTCTGAGCCATTGTCCATAAACTCTTTAGCCCCTCTCAACTGATTATCTGCTTCCCTCACACAGGGGTAGCTTACCAGCAGGGCGTTGTAAATGGTTCGGTCTCAGCAGTTCTCACAGCAGGCTTTCTCACCTTCCAGTCCCCTCCTTACTGGGGTTGTCAGCTCTTGCCAGGCGTAGACAAAAGCAAGATCCAACAGCTTCAAAGGAAAAAGACTTCAAACCCAAGGGACAGTTGCCCAACTTGCCGCTTGTTCAAAGCCCCTCTCAGCTCAGACTTAAACAATTTGCAGCATAAGAGCTTCACGGCTCATAAACTCTTGAGCCAGCAATCCTGGGCATCCCATAACCTGTCACAGGAATGTGCAGAGCGCAGTCACTCCCTGTTCATCTGAACAGGAGATATGCAACAAAAACGTGTGCTTTGTGAGCAAACAAATACTCCTTTGGTGCAAAAGTAAGTCCATGCCAAAATTCTTTTAGGCTTTTATTAATAACAATTAAATAAAAGGAAAAACAATAACAGAAAACATTTAACTATGTTTTCTAGGTTCTCTCTAAGCAAGAGAGGTACACACAAACTTGAAGCTCTCTTCCATCTCAGAAACAAAACCAATATAACCCCTCCCAGTTATATAGTCCCTAACACTCAGTCTTTGGGAGAAACGAAAGTAGTCTCAAGTTACCATTACTCATATACAACCCCCAAAGAACAAAATAACAAAACAGACAGATTTATGAACCTTTGATAACCAAATTGGCGCCTTACGATGTCTGGTGAAAAAATTACTCAGGGAGGGGGAGACAGACTCCTGATCACAAAAACTATTTTCCCTGACAATTCCAACCTGTGTGTTGGTCTGGACAAGAGTAGTATGCTACCAGATTGCACAGGGTAAGAACTCCGGCACTGCTTGATGATCAGGGATGGCAACAACATCTGGTCACCCACTCAGGGCTCCCTGTTAATGATTGATGCATGAAATAACAAGACCAGACACAGAAGCTTGGGTTGAAATACGGGCCACTTTATTGATATCTCACCTATTTGTTGTGTATTTCTTGGGGTGTGCAACCTGAAAAGGGGGGAGATACCTTTGTGGGGGCAGCTGGGCAGTTGTTCACAAGTGACCTAACTCTCAGCTTCCCTGGGCGACTCACCTGAGCCCCATTGGGGATCCCAGTGTCTGGGTTCCCTCTGGGCGCCATCTGCTGGAGGACCCTGCATCAGGCAGCAGGTCCCTAAGCCACGTAGCTTCTGTGAGGGATCGCAACCTGATGCTGGCCCTAAGGATAGGCTACCTTTCTGCACCCCATCCATTGGGATGCTGGTACAGCTCAGTGATGGCTATCCTTCCACTCAAATTGAGGTTGCCATAGGTGATCTCCAGATCATTATCTCCCCACCCCCTGCCAAGTGACCGCCTAGTTAAAGAACCACACCCTAAGCCAATTGTCCAAGTCCTAAGCGACAGTATGGGGTAGGCAAAACACCCCTCATAAAAGAGTAGGTAAAAATTTCTACCCGGCCCATAAAGCGACCAGAATTCTCATACTGTGGCAGAGGCGGGAGGGTGGGTTTTCGATCCAGTGGAAAAGAGGGGGAGGCCAGGGGCGGCAAAGGGTAAAATAGTCCTGGCCACAGGCCCACCCCTGTCTCCTCCTAGCCAGGGCGTAGCCACGCCCTGGCCAACCCCTGCGCTCGTCTCCATGCCCATCATTAAAACACCTCCCCCGGATCTACCATTCTTTAAGATCAGGGGGGGTGTCTGTTTCCACTGAATGTAGCTGCATTCATCTCTGTAGCTGGAGCAAAAGTGGATTTTCACACCTATGGTAAATTGTTGTAACATATCCTTTTTAGGAAATTATTTCAGAACCAGGTGGTCATAATTAGAGCCCATTCGGTTTAGCAAAGTTGGGAGTTAGAACTATTAGAACTGGTTTGTTGCGATGGATCAACACATTTTTTTGGTCCTTCCTTGAGGGACATGGCTGTTGTGACTGCCATGTACCTGACATTGAAAATTTACTTGCATCTGTCAGGAGGTGTGATTCACTTAAAAATGAAGACAAACTGACATCTAATATTTTGATGTTAATGCTTATCTGTCTAAGGTTGGCATAGACATGGATATAATAAAATTATTCTATGTGTTTTCCATTGGATGCTTACTAACGATTTGAAAGTGAAATTTTAATGCACAGCAATTAATTGGCAAAATATAAAGGGAATGAAATTATTTTTTAAAAAAAATATCAACACTCTCATAACTATCCATATTAACACTCTCAAATACATCTTCTAGAACACACCTGTTACAAGTATAAATGTTGAGAATAAATATCTCACATTACGAGGAAACTAATTGCTTTGACCTGAAATACAACGCTGTAAAGCAAGACCATAAATTATAAATCCTGTTGAGGCAGTTTTCTGAGAATTGAAGAAATATGTTCAAATAGCTCTTTCCCCCACATATGATAATTCTGTAAACACCATTAGGAAATATTTCTGCTGTTTTCTTTGAATCATCAGTGTTGAATAGAATCAGCTTTGTGGTAATTTCCATTTGGGCATGCATCACAAATGTATATATCAAGAAACACAGAATGCATGAAGCCATGTTGTTGCACTTTTGTGTTCCTTACCAATCCCACACCATTTTCTACAAGTGGTAGAGATGGGGGTACTGGGAACTGGTAATGTCATGTCACACATAATGATGTTGTTAAATTTAGTACTCCCTAAATAAGAATATAAATCTCAATGGCTCAGATAGAAGAGAAGCAATAATGCCCCCGAAGTTGTTTTCTAGCTCATGTTGAAGAGGGCAGAATGAGTGCAACCTTGCACAGTTTTAATGCCTCCACTACATAAGTGGTGGGGTTGAAGATGGAAATAGATCTGTGGGCTGGGGGGGGGAATAGACAGATAGGTACATGCGTGGTAGTGAGGGTCAAGGGTTCATTAGGATGCTTGGAGAAGGATGCCATAACATTCTAAATGATCCAACAGGTTCTGACTAAGTTGTATATTGGGGTGGAGAAAGCATGGCCCATGGACAGAAAAAGTCCCAGGGTCTAAAAATGTATTAATTTCCAGAGCAACAAACCAGTTCTAACAGTACAGTTCTAACCTCTAATTTTTCTAAACCAAATGGGCTCTAATTGTGTCTTCAAAACCAAGTGGCTCTGAAATACTTTACTTAAAAGCAGGATATGTCACAATTGTCCCTACATGCCATATGTGTGTGTGTATGTGTGATTAACAAACAGAACTTATATTTATATATGAAGAACAAAACATTTTGGCTTCCATCTTATTCAGTTGCCAAAGATGAAACCTTGGATGCAGACAAACTTGGGAGAAGCACTGTTGGTTTGCTTTTTAATCACACACACACATATATATAGTGTATGTGTGTGCATATAACTTTCAAATGGAACAGATATCACACATGGTTCCATCATATATTACTTTCTTTGTAATTAAATTACTGTACAACAAACTGTCCTCAGGGAATCCAAATATACCCCATGGGTATGACTGAGGTACACTGATGACATCTTCATGGCATGGACCAGTGACAGAGAAAATTTGTAATAATCTGCACACTACATTAACTCTGTTCATCTTACTGTTGATCTTACATTTACCTACTATTAAATTCACCTTCAGTCACTCTTTAAGATCCACAAATCCCTTCCCTTGATGTTCTAACTTTGAGGCATAGCAAGATTGTTACAGATCTGTTTTTTAAACCAACTGATGCTCATGTGTATTTGAACTAGAATTCCTAGTATTCCAAACATACACACACAGTTTGGCACTCAGGATTAAACACATACTAGCTATACCCGGTGTAACATACACCGCTGCTGCCAGGCTCGTCTCTCTCCCATCAGGCTTGCACCCCGTCACTAGGCTCGCCCCTCTTGCACCCCTCTTTGCCAAGCTTGCCACTCCCCTGCCAGGCTCGTGCCCCCCTGCCAGGGTTGCTCCTCCCCCATCAGGCTCACCCCCCCACCAGGGTCAGCCCTCCCCCATCAGGATCATCCCTGTCACCTCCTTTGCCAGGCTCACCCCTCTGCCCACCAGGGTCATGCCCCCCATTGCCAGGCTCACCCCTCTCCCATTGCCCCCTGCTAGGCATGCCCCTTTTTCCAGGCTTGCCCCCACCAGCAGGCTCACCCCTCCCCTGTCAGGCTCATGTCCTCTCACCCCCAGCTAACCCCCCTGCCATCTCCCCACAGGGTTGTGCCCCCATCACCAGGCTTGCACCTCCCATGTCAGGCTCATGCCCCCCACTGCCCCCTGGCTGATGCTCCCCCTGCTGCCAGGCTTGCCCCCATCACCCCTGTCACCAGGCTCACTCTTTCCCCATCAGGCTTGCACTCACCCACGACCCTCTTCCAAGGTTCTGCTGCCCCTGCCAGGATTGTGCCCCCCATCTCTAGGCTTGCCCCTCCCCTGTCACCCCCTGGTAGGTCCACCCCACATCACTAGGCTTGCCACCTCCTGTTGCCAGGTTCACTCCTCCCCCGTCAGGCTCATGCCCCCTAGCTTGCACCCCCACCACTGCCAGGGTCACCCCTCTGTCACCAAGCTCACCCACACTGCCCCCATCACCAGGCTCACCCCTCCCTATCCGGCTCACACACACCCCCATCACCAGGCACATGCTACACACACACACACACACCACATCCCCCCCATGGTACTCACACCTCTGCTGTGGCCATGTTTAGGCAGGCCTGAAACTTCCAAATGGTCCCACCCCCAGTGTGTTGATTGGCTTCCCAACCGAGCTTTGATTGGTTGGTCAATTTCCTAAGCAGCCAATCAACACACTGGAAATGGCAACATACCCAAGAGAATTATATATAGATGCAACGATGCTATCTACCAATGAAGAAACCAGGAACTAAAACACCACCTGCCTTGAAGAGGTTTTCCATTCGTTATCATTGAGTATATCGAGTGGGCTGCAATATTTAGTACAGGCAGTGAAAAGTGGGGACAATGTGTGCCTTAAGTGGCTGATTTCTATTTATCATATCCCTTGGGGATGCAATTCTTCATTAAGCTTCTTCTCAAAGGAACAAACAAGTAATTTTAGCCATTTTCTTTCCACTGTCAGAAAGCATTTGAAAACCACAAAGCCTATTTATAACTTCAAAATTATTCTGCACAAAATTTGCACATGGTGGTTTTCTTCAGAAAACCACTTCTCCTGTGCAGAAAATAACATTCTTGTGTAAAGATATTATTTTCTGATTAATAAAATGCTGTTTCCTGCATTTAAAAGGCTGTTTTTTTAAAAGGGGGGGGAACCAACCAAGTGAGAATTTTGCACAGTATAAGTCCCAAACTACAAAGATTCTTGTCAGTCCAGGATTCTTCTCATCCAGTCATGTTGTTGTTGTTGTTGTTGTTGTTGTTGTTATTTTTGTTGTTAACTTATTTGACTTGACTTTGACTCATGGTGACTTTGTGAATGAGACATCTCCAAGATTCCTGGTCTTCAACCACTGTTCAGGTCCTGCAGACTCAGGGCTGTGGCCTTCTTGGTTGAGTCTATCCATCTGGCATGTGATCTTCCTCTCTTTCTACTGCCTTCCGCCTTTCCTAGCATTATTGTCTTTTCTAGTGAGTCATGCCTTCTCATGATGTGGCCGAAGTACCACAGCCTCAATTTAGTCATCTTGGCTTGGCTTCCATGGAGAGTTCAGGCTTGATCTGTTCTAGGACTCATTTGTTTGTCTTTTTGTCCATCCATGGTATCCTTAGCACTCTTTCTGAGCCCCACATCTCAAATGAGTTGATTTTCTTTCTATCAGCTTTCTTCACTGTCCAGCTCTCACATCTGTACATAGTAATTGGGGGGATAAATGGGGGTGATGGGCCTGTATACACTGTACAAATATAGTAGAACGACACCACTTTATCCACCATAGTTCTATCCTATGGAATCCCAGTATTTGTAGTTTGGTGAGGTGCTAGAGTTCTCTGATAGAAAAGGCTAAATACCTCATAAAACTACAAATATCAGGATTCCATAGGATAGAACTATGGTAGATAAAGTGTTGTCAAACTGCTGTATTTCTGTAGTGGAGACAGACTATCTATCTATCTGCCATGGTGCAAATTTCCAGTCTATTTGTAGCAACATAGAAGGCATCACAGACATTGGCTAAATAAATACAATGTATTAAGTGGAATAAAAGAACATTTCAGCAGCCTATAGATATAGGTATAGATATAGATATAGATATAGATATAGATATAGATATAGATATGTATGGCCTGGGGATGTACAATAGGCCTGGGTATGTTTCGTCTCCCAGTATGCTGATTGGCTGCTCAGGAAACACACCTGCCCAATCACCACCCACATGCAAATTCCCTCTCCACCTCACAATCCGCTCTTGTCACTCAATCTGCATCTAAACCCCCAGCTTCACAAAGGCCCCTCCCTCCTCTCACTCTCTCAGCCACTCACCAGTTATGGGCTGTGATGGGACCCAGGCAGCCAACCGGTGATGGTGGTGGCGGCAGCAGCGGCGGCAGGGCAACAGAGAGAGTCACACTCAGCAATTCCAGGTAAAGTGTGGAATGCTGAGAAGGGGAAAGAGGAATTTCAATCCACCAGCTTACTTTACAGGGGTGTCATGAGGTCTACCAGGCATTTTGGGGGAGTTTTTTAACGGCACATGGTATGCCAAGTCTAGCTAGTTGAATGAAATTTATTAGATCTGGGAGAGAGTTTTGCAAAAAGCATATAAACAACTGAAGTAAATTTAAATTTCTATCTTCATATTATTGTTCAAAAGCACTGCTAGTGAAGATTACAGTAGTGTGTATGTCCTTAAATACTGTAGGAAAAAAAACTATAGAAAACCACAGCAACACTTTTTCTTTTCTCCAAATTGCATTTTAGTGAACTATTTAAAGAAGATTCCATCTAACTTGAACACATGCTGGAACAAATTTAATAGAAATGTTCTTGCAAATGCTTCATTGGATAGATGGGAGACAAATAAGGCACCCAGGGATGCTTATGGCTTTCTGTAAGGGCTGAGAAAATATTTGTGAGAAGTTTAGGATACTAAGGACTGCAATGAGGAGAAAGTAAATGTTGAAGAATCGCAGTTCACAACCTGGCTTCCATGGTAAACAAAAAATTATTGCCTCTTTTATTATCACTAAGAGCTTTTCCATCTACTCTTACTGTGATGTTTTACAAGAATTTCAAGAGCTGGTGAACTGTGTGAGTCTAATGTACCAAAAACAACAAAGAGTCATGTGACACTAAGATGGTTAAAAAGTTTTATTTTGCATAAGCTTTTAAGAACTGGAGCTTCACTCTATCTGCACTGTGTTGCTTTGGATAACCATGCACATTCCAATGTGGAGTCAAGTCAATGTGTCCCCATATACCAAAGAAGGTGAATGTTTCATCCCCCAAATGTTGGTGAACTACAGCTCCTATTATGCCTCATCATTGACTATACTCTTTAGAGATGATGGGGGCTACAGTCCAGCAACATTCAGAGAGCCACATATTTTTTTCCATTCATGCCATACTCTCTCTCTGGCTTTTCTTCACAAACGAAGATTCAGGAAGGACTCATTCCGTGCTTTGTGAAAGTGCACTGATGAATGAAAAAGCCAATCTGAAGTAAACACGTCCGGTTGCAGAAAGCACAGCAGAAGGTCTCCTTGGGTGATGTTTCTGGGTTGTGATTCTTTCTGCATTGTTGTTTCTCTTCAAGACTTGTTTGGCGTGAGTTCTCAAATAAAGCTGCAGCATTGTATATAGTGCGTCCCATGCCTCATGATGTGAAGCCAGGGTGGACCATTGTTGGTGATCAATTTGGCCAAGCCTGAGATGTTTTTCAGGGAATCCTTGTATTGCTTTTTTGAAGCGCCCCTCTTACACTGACCTGTGGCAAGTTCACCATAGAGTACTATTTTGGGGAGGTGATGGTCCTCCATCCTAGAAACATGCCCTGCCCAGCACAGCTGTGTTCTCAATATCATGGCCTCAATGCTGGTGATCCCTGCTTGCTCAAGGACAGCAACATTCGTCACATAGTCAGTCCAGTGTATATTTAGGATTGTATGTGCCATACTATTGCTCAAATAATTCACTATGGACTTTATCAGATATGCCTCTAAAAACGTTCTTTTGCCACCATATTTTACAATGTTTTTCTACTGGCAAAGAATCCTTTATATCAAATGTTGCCATGATAGCATGAAAAAGCAGCATCATACTTCTGCATTCACTGCTGACTGTGATCTTAGTAGTTCTTGTGAGAAGACGCAAGCAAGCTTAAAAGTTTAAAAACAGATAAATTAAAAAACAAAACTTAAACATAAGCACTGAAACACTCTTAAAAAATGTGCCTGCAACATGGGAAGGTTCATAACAATAGTGTCCCATAGCTAGTTTTTGCGTTCCCACCCCGAAGTGTTGGAATCAAGCCAACAGAACAGGGCATAGTTTCACATGCTTGCAATCATGGCAAACTGCCATGGCTGATCTATTGACAGCTTGACCCATCAATAAAAAAGAAACCTTATTTTCAATACATAATTGTGGAAGCACAACATCATCTGGTATTGGCACCCTTTCACATTCATTAAGCATTGTTATGATGCTGTATTTTCTGTGTCTGATAAAGTCCTATATCTTAATACTTGTCACTCACTGAGGAAATTCTCACATGTGGCAAATATGGTGTGATAATAATGACAAAATACCACAAAAGGGTTTCCCTATCACACGACAACGTCCCCTTGCATTCTGCTTCTGAGAAAAGGTTGTTGTTTTTTATTAGCAGGCCAAGACGTCAATTGATTGCTGATGTCCTTTTTGTTGTGGTATTGCAAGCATCTGAAGCCATGTCCCATTATGCTCTTGTGAATACAGTGTCAATGGGTGGCTCCCACCAGAACACTTCCTGGTGAGAATGTGAAAACTAGGTATAGCACGCTCAGTTTATGAACCTCCCCATTTTGCTTGTAAAATTTTAAGTGTGTTTAGTGCTTGTGTGTTCATCTTCTTTGTTAATTTTGCTGTTTTTAGACTTCTAAGTACTCCCGTGTCTTCTCACAAGAACCACCAAGATCACATACTCCCGTGAATGTGGAAATAAACAGTGCTAGCGGTCTATATCTTACTACCTTGTCACTCACTGAGGAGATTATTAAATGTTGCAAATATGGCATGATAACGATGATGATGACACAATACCACAAAAGGGCTTCCCTGTCACACAACGTTGTCCCCTCACGTTCTGCAAGCATGCTCCAATAATGCTGGGGCTGCTCTATCATGTTATTACAGCGACATGTGATAAAATAGGTATTTATACTGGGGCATTTATATTTTTAAAGACAGTGGGACAAGAATGTTTTTAGATGCTCCTTTGATAATCTCCCTAGACTCACTGGGAATAAAGAAATCAGTCACATGAAATGAGTTAACTGGGGCCCTTCACTGGATGGTTCACACAAGAGTTGCAGTAAGGCTTAAAAAACATTATTAAGCCAACATAACTTGGGACTTTATCAGACGGGCCCTTAAAACCCGTTCCTGTTCCAGTACCCAACCAACCAACCTCCTTCTGGCCCTGTAACTGAATTAAAAAAAAAAAAAAGTTCACACACGTACCTTAATCCCAGGACAGAAACTGCTCCCTCCTCCTCTGGCCATCCAGGAAGTGAATGGAACTCTCACAGAGCCCCCTCCCCTTCCTGGAGACCAAATTGCATGGGGAATTTAAAAATAAAAAATCCCCCAAACCTCCAAGAAGTGCAACAAGCACCTAAACACCCTTAAAAAAAAACCAAGTAACCCGGGGAGGGAACAAAAAAGGCTGCCACTTACCTCCTTGTTCCAACTGAAGCAGAAAGTATTTTGCAGGGACCTCCCAGGACCTTACAGGGAGCCTTGCATCGCACAGGGAATTAAAAAAAAAAAAAAAACAGACATCAAAAAATTAAATCAATCACCTAAACAGCCTTTAAAAGAAACAAGTAAACAGGGGAGGGTACAAAAAAGTCTGTCACTTACCTGGATGCCCAGATCGCCACCAGAAGTGTTCTCTACTTACCTTCCAGGAACTTACAGAGGCAGGCAGCCGGGGGGAAATTTAAAAATAAAAATACAGGCAGGCTTCTAAAATTTTTAAAAAGCACCAAAACACTTTTAAAGCTTTAAAAGCAACATGAGGAGGGTACAGAAAAGGCTGACACTCACCTGGATGTCACAATCGTACCTGGAAGTGTTTTAACATCGCACCAACATAACAGCAAACCAGTTCACACACCCATGATTCCATTACAGAAATGGAACAGGAGATCTATTGATGACTTTTCCCCATGAATAAAACAAAATGGAAAGCACACGGGGTCGGAATGGTGTCAGAACGGGTGAGGAGGATGTCGTCTGGAAAAAAAAAAAACCCTCTTTAGTGATCCTGTGGCATTTCTGTTCCATTTCATTAAGCCCGTCTGATAAAGTCCTTGGTTATACTACTCTTTCCCTAATTACAAGCTATGAGTTGTCACTGGTTGGCCATCAGTTATTAGGGGAAACAATCAAGGATTTTCAGCTATATTTGTTTTGTTTTTAGCTACATTGAATAACACAAAGCTATTATCAAGAAAAAAGCATCAACTGTTGCTAACTGTGACAAGCTTTGTGTAAACCCCCAATTGCAGAAAACAAAACAATTGTAGTCAAGGGCTAAGGTGAACTTAAAGAGAAAGTCAGGAAGGACTAAAGTCCATCTGGAATAGCTAATTTTGTCTCTCCTTCCAGACTTTCTCTTTAAGTTCACCTTAGCCCTTGACTGCAATTGTTTCATTTTCTGCAATTCGGGGTTTACACAAAGCTTGAGGATCCACAGCACATGGAAGCTGTGCTGATTACAGAAGTTGTACAATCCACTCAAAGCCATATTAAGAAAGAAGTCATCATCATTTCCTGTGGAGAAAGAAGTCTTCCTCTGGGCAGGATCCAATGCTGGAGTTCTAATGAAAGAATAGAATCTAGAGGATTCCTAGAGGAAGTACCTCAAACTCTGTTCCAGAAGCCTGCAGACTCTCTTGAGCTATTTTCAAGATTTGGCTTACAAAACTAAAGGGTAAGGAAAGATGTTACATAATGTTCTCTTTCAGTCACTTTGGTTTGATGACACAGTTAATGATTTCATTAAATCCAATTATACAGTAGTAATAGTAGTAGATATTATTATTAACTGATCACTTGTTTAACTTAGGATGCTTTACACTACACAATTATAGTAGTAAGATTCCACTTTAACTGTCATGGCAACATCCCATGGAAAGTTGGGGTTTGTAGTTTGGTGAAGCTCTAGAGCAATCTGGAAGGGAATTCAAAATGCCTCTCCCTAAACTGCAAATCCAAGGATTCCATAGGCTGGTACCATGGTAGTTAAAATTGAATCATAGTGCTATAACTGTGTAGTGTGAAAGGGATTTCAATCAATCATGAGGCATATCTACATAAGTAATAAAAATCCATATGGTTCCCCTTCTGATAGAGAGGTAGGCTGGTTTCTATCAACAGTAAGGTTTGTAAGAGCTCAAGGTGGTGATTGTAAGAGATGTTCTATTTCCACTCTTGGATTATCAGATGTGCCAAAAAACACATCAGAAGAACACAACCAGAACAGAAACAGGTGACGTTATCAGACATCATTGTCCTTCAGCATTCCAGGGGCAAAGTGCAGGCATGAATAAGGCATCCCTTTGTATTGGCGGCTTAGCCCTGTGAATTAAAAAAGCGAAGCATTGTCCATGCCAGTGCTATGCCCTGGGAACAGCTGAGGATGCGGGTATCTGATTATGTTGCCCTTTCTGTTGTCATCATGTTCTTCTGAGGTGGTTTGGGAAGGTGTTTTTTTTTTTCCCCCCGTGTTTCCCCACATCTGATAATCACCTCAGAGATACAAGAAACAGGTTTCAAAAGCAACATCTTGGCAGCAGAAGCCACTGCCCCCTTTGAGATGGAAGGCAGGCAAGCAGTCTAAGTCATGACCAAAAAAGAAGAGCTCTTTTGAGATGACAGAGACCCCAAGATTACTATGTCCCTTCAGTGGAAAACAGCAAATGAACAGAGGTAAAGTGCTGGGGAATTGCAGCACCAGCAGCCTGCTCAAGTAACTGGAGGCAGCAGCGTGTGATCTTGCTCAGGACAGAGATGGAAAAATCCCAACAGTCAGACAGCAGAAGCAAGAATGACTGGGGTAGAACAAAGGGTTCTGTATGCCCTGGCAAGCAGCAGCTCTTAGACTCTCCTCCTGCACCCCATGAAGGTTAGACAGGTAACTTTGGGGGAGAGAGAAGGGAGAAGCACTGGGCCCTGAAATGGAATTTTCAAGCACCATCCCATGTCATCAAACCTCTCAAGAAGGATCAGGAGGATTCACCCATGGGAACTCGACATTGGGCTGCTGGTAAAGCATTCTCTTATCACTCACTGTTTCCTTATGCTGTGTCACTGAACTTCATGAGTTGGACTACTTAGCATGGAGCAAAAATACTGTCTCTTTAAATAAGATGTCCATTATTATATCTGATTGTTAGCTAAAATGTTAAATATATTTAGCTGACTGTTATTCTCCCCCGCCCCCATTCTAGCTCAAGAAGCATCTGAAGACTGGAATTCTACCCCTCTGCCTCTACCAAACATTGCTGTCTGTATCCCTGGTGTCCCACTGCCTTTACTATTCTTTGGTACAGTTTTTCAACTATAGAAGCTGGGCACCTTTAAGTTCTGTAGGAAGGTTTCTAACTATTAAGGCAACAGTGCTGTGACAAAGCAGCATGAATTCCCAGACTGAACAGTATGCTGATTTAAAGTTTTGTTTTTGTTTACAAAATGCCTAGCACATGCACATATGCATGTCACTCATCTGAAATTCAGCTTCCTTAATTCCTTCCCTAGAGTGTACCATATTTCCAAATTTTATGTCAAAACAAACAAGCAAATAAACAAACAGAAAAGCTTGATTGATTTTTATTTTCCAGTCTAAGTCACTGAGAGAGGAATGGAGATCCAGATTCTAAATTTCAGTTCAGATGTAGGGTCCAGGTCCAATTGGAAAATATCAGGACTAGACCCAGATCACCAAGGGCTTGTCTCCACAGTCCAAATAAAACAATCTTACCTTGTTTTCACAGTGAGCTGTCCAGAAGACATACATCTTGAATCTGGGTCTTTTTAGCACCTCAGGATTTTAATCCAGACCAAAAAGAGTTGGGATTTATTCCAGATTTGAGCAGAAAATCAGGATATTTGTATGTTTGTGTGGACTATGCTCCATAGCAATGGCAGTAAGGGGCCAGGAGGATGGGTTTTGGCAGCTGGGCCCAAGAGGTCAGGAAGGGGCTCCCTAGGCTAGGTGATCACTGCTAGGAAATGACTTTCTCTGTTCCAATTTCACTATCTAGCAGCTCCTTGATCTCCAATTATTTTGCATATGCAGTAGTTGTTCAAAGCCATGCCCAGCATACCCCTATTCTTAGCTTTGCATATCTCCACTTAATAGGATATCTGAAGCCCCTCCAAGCTGTGGGAAAAGAGCAGCGGCAATGCGGACATACATACATTTGCATGCATGGGGGGAGGATGAAAAACTGGAGAGGTCATGGCCATGTGGCCACACATACAGTGTAAATTCAGAAGGGAGAACTGCATGGGCAGTGCTCCCAAACTTAACTAGGTGCATGTGCCGATTGTGTGGACAAGCCTGTGGTTGCTGCAGACCAAGGTAACCTAAAGGTACACTGGATTTTCCCATCCAATTCTGAATTGAACAAAGGGCCCCATGCATAGCTTTAATATATACTAAAGAGTTTGGGTTCCATTTAAAAGAAAGGAAGGAAGGAAGGAAGATCTATGCCTCCTGACTAAGGGTAGGGAAATCAATGGTTTTCTTTTAATAGGAGGATGAAGTGCTAAGTCTGTGATTTGGAGACATGGATTCTGCCTGTCAGGTCACGCTAAACAGATACACCATTAAACTAGGCATTACTTTCAGTGTGAGGAAAGGTTAAACTGATTTGGCTGAGGAAAAAACCTCAGCTAATTTAACTTGAGAGGATTCTGCTCACCTCTCACCCTTGCCCCAGCCAAAGAGATCTCATAAGGGAACTTCACTTGCCCAATTCACATGCTTAGTTGATAGAATGCAAAATATTAAGAGGAGTACCTAATGCTTTCTGAAGTCAGCAAAAAAGATCTGTCTTCACTTTGATCAGTATTTGAGAGTCCTGGAGAGATGGAAATAAATTATAGAGCTTCATTCTGAGTTGTTTTCAAATATTAATCCGAATGTCTAGTTTTTCAAGAGTTGCCAAATATGTTCTATTAGAATAAATTAATGTATGATCTATACTTCTCTGTCAATGAAAAAACACACACATCAGGACTACCATCCTTCATGTGCATTTTCCTTGGAGTAAATAACTGAATCTAAGGACTTTTTCGGACAGCGAGTTGTAACACAAGAAGGCTTGTCCCTCTTGTGAGGCTGCTGCGCAGCAGGGGTGTGTGTTTTGGATGATGCCGTCCCCCTGCCGATTCTGTTATAGAAGAGCTGGGAGGCTGCAGCACCATATTTGGCCATTTCCTAATCACTGAAGTTGACCGTGATTAGGAAATGGCCAAATATGGCGCTGCAGCTTCCCAGCTGTTCCGGAACAGAATCGGCAGGGGGACGGCATCATCCGAAATGGCCCCCTGCCGCACAGAAGCCTTGCAAGAGGGATCAGCCTTCTTGCATTACAAACCCTGTCCGAAAAAGTCCTAAGTAGATTTATAATATGTAGGTCTGCACTGTAAATATAATTTACAGATTTACAGACCAATCCTATATTGATTTACTTGGAAGTAAGGGACACTGTATCCATTTAGACTTCCTTCCAGGGAATTACATGCAGGATGGTAGGCTTACAGGCAAGATGACACCACAATGTCTTCAGACACTTTTGTTAGGTCTGTACAGTTTAGAAGGAAGTGGTTTACATGACAGAAGCTTTGGATTATGATCAAGTTTACATACCTTCTTTTCCCAAATCCTTGGTCTTAATTGGATTTGATAATTTTAAAAAAGAAATCCCTAAAAGGACAGGATATTAAGGAACTGAACATTCAGCATTTGCCTAGGATCTTTATACTCACACTGCTGGATTAGATGAGAATTCTGGCCTTCATCCAATTGTTAGCCCCAATGTATAACACACACACACACAATCAATGAATCAGTGGGAACCTGGCAGGTCAACACTTACATTAATTCCGTTAATCCAACAGATTTACTCTGTTTGGGATTAAGAACTGAATTTTGACCTTTTGTTTCAGTATTCTTCAACCAAAATTCACCAAGGCTTAGTACCTCCCTATATATTCTTCAGGAAGGTAGTATATCATCCTTGAAAGTTTGTATTTCTAAGTGTATAGATTGAAATCCCCACACACACACACACACACTGGATGTAACTGTCAAGTGTTTTTGATAGTGGCTGAGTTTCTTTTTTCTTTTTTCCCCAACAAGGCCTTGATCCAAGAGTCTGGCAAAGGGGTGGGAGGCATTCCATGCACACTGCCTCCAACAGGCTTCAGATCAAGCAAAGGCTCTCATTTGCATTTCATGAAAGTGAGCTGTGCTTTACAGCATAAACAGCTTTTTGAGAGCAGATAACAAAAAAAAAGGACTTCTGTCCATTTGAAACACAAATACCATGAAAGTAAGATTCTGCAAAAAATAAAAATAAAATAAAATATGCTCAGAAGCTCCTGAGAGTTCTGAAATTCCCTCTCTATTACTTTGTGGTGCACCTGCTCTCTCATCTCATGTGACTGCATCTCAACCACATGAGGTGGAATGTATTTTGCCCTGGAGCCTTGCTGCTCTCTTCATCCTCAAGGGATGAGGAGCTTTTCCCACAGCTCCATGACAGAACTCCAAACCAGCATTGAAATTAAAGCCCTTTTGGGATAAAAATGGTAAATCTGCATAACAATTGTGCTTCTCCTACCCCTCTGGAAGCAGAACAGCTAATTAAAGCAAGCATGGACTTAGAGGCTGAGAGATATTGAAACTAATTTACAAGCAAAAGGCTACCTTAACATACCAGAAATTTCTTCTGAGAGGGAAAAACAGATGGACAGACAACCTGAGGTAACTTGTACCCCTTCATCCAGAAGTAGGGTTGGATGAATCAGTTTATTTCCATGAGTGATAGTTACACAGTGTCTAATTGCATCTCTGTTCCTGCATCAGTCTCTATTCTTCTTTCTTTTCTTTTTTTAAGATGCATGGAACTTGGTATTTGCTTTCATGGGAAACTTTTCCTAACACTTCCCTAAAACACATATTTCTGTGTGCAGTTTTTTCTAATATATGTATTAATGTATGCCATTTTGAGTCAGGAACTCTACCACAAAATTTGGAGCAGTGGGAAGTTCGCAGTGAGGGGAATCTATGCTTTTGAAAAATCCACATGTTAGTCTGAGAAGTGTAAATTAGATTAGCTCAGCAGAACATACCAAGAAAACTTTCTCCTTCATTTCTTCCTGGAAGTAAACTTTATATCAATCAGGTCTATTTCTGAAGGATATATGTATATTTCTGCTGTGGCTGCCTGTTAATGCTCAGGCTGGAATCCTATACCCACTTACTTATTAGTAAACCCCTAATGAGCTCAGTAGGACTCCCTGCTGAGTAATTGTTTAGAGGAGTTCAGTGTGAGTTTTCATGTTGGTCATAAGCAGTGGCCTACATTCACTATCTGAAAAATTATCAGAGTCCAGCATTACTCAAATACATTAAGTATAAAATCAGCACCTTTCTCTTCAAATAGTCTACATTTCTCTATAAAGGGATAGCAGCTTGTATATCTGCTAAACTGAAAATTTATTAGATGTAGTCATCTTTCTTTCTTTTTTTCTTTCTTGTGTGCAGTTGGGACTAGTGATGTATGAATAAACTGTGACAGCTACATGCATCTTCAGTCCTAGGAATGCTCTCATCCATTTGGCTCTCAGTTCTATGCTTTTACTGTAATTATAGTTTTCCATTCAAAAAGTATATGTGGATTGTTCCCTTCAATTGTTCATATAATAAGCAGAAAATGCAAGGAAACAACTATATGACAAGTTGGCATATGCATGTTGAAATGCCTGTATTCTATTACATTTTATACATATAATTTCTTTCACTCCTGCTTCTTTTATGCATGTTATGTCCCATGTTCTCTTCCTTGAAATTTCAACAAATATTAAAGCAACAAGAAATCTCCAGTTTGTCATTTTTGCTACCAATGAAATCCAAAAGAGTGGTTCTGTGAAGAACTGTATTTCAGCACACTGAGTCTCCCCTTGTAGTGTATCTGGTCTTTTGCAGTAGCTATTTTGAGGTTGGTGAGGAGGGGGTTCTGTTACGGTGGAAATGTGTTAATTTTCCTGCATGTACCTGGAAGCGAGTCATTCACTAATTCAATCAAGTGGCCAGAAAACTCATTTCTCTGCAAACTGGTTTTCCTTTACACCTCTCTCCTCAACAATAGGTTTCCTGACACTCATCAGTTTTAATGTCTCAGCCATTAGCAATCAACAACATAGCCGGAGCTTCCATTGTCTAACTGTGAGAAATTCTATCTGACATGGTATTCTACTCATAACACCCCTTTAGGGGGAATATCAAATAAAAATATCATCCCAAAATACCACCAATGTGTGCTCAGTTTCCCAGGGGCCATCACTCTGTTAGTTTGCTGGGTCACCCTTTGTGCATAGCTATATATCTTCTCTGTACAAATCTCTGCTCTTTGAACAGGTATAGTATAGCTATCATCCTGAACTCTGTTCCTCTATCCCAATACTTCCTACTTCTTTGATAGCCTTATGTGATTGTCTGAATCGTTGGTGAGAATGCCTCTGAGATTATTTTTCAACAAAAAATATCTTTATTTTATTTCCTGGCTGTGAGTCACACCAGTTATTACTGGTATACGTAGGTCAAAAGATCCTGTAATTATCTAGCCTCTCACTGCCATATTGAACGAATTAAAATGACCCATATTACTATCTGGACACAAGTGATTTCTTCACGGACACCCCCCCCCCGTAATTCACGTAACACTGGATATGTTCAAAGAGATAGTGGTATTGGGTTTGTCACAGCATAAAAAAGGAAAGTGGGAGATGAAGACCCTAGCAACACTCTTAAGACTAATTGATTTATTTTAGCCTGAGCTTTCATGGATTTCCATCCACTTCTTCACATTTCTTCACACTGATGGAGTGTGTCACACTGTTAATATCCCACATGAAACAGTTAATATCTTTAAGGTCATTGTTCAAGTGCCCTGCTGTGTCTCAAACACTACCATGCATTTAGAAGTTGGCCTCCTGAAGGTAGAACCGAGTATCTCGCTTGCCATAGTCAACTTTTGGTGAAAGTTGCTCTTTTGTCCTGTAGGTTTAACTACCCTCCCCATCCCTTTATCCTACAGGATGATTTTTAAATCCATGTGGACTAGAAAGATCTTCCAGGAGCTCCAGCAATATGGTCTCCCCTCTGGGTATCTTATCCCATTGGGTTTCAAGAAAGTCAGACCAACACTTATGCAACATCTTCTGGATACTGAATATCAACACCATCTTGGCCAAATTCCATGCTAATTAACAGAACAACTCATGTGTAAAAGCCAGCAAACTATATTACTCAGTTCAGAAGCATTGAAAGACTTTCACAGTAAACACGTTCCAATTCTCTCTTCTCAGCTGCACTGGAGGGAAGATTTCAGAAAATCCCCTCCTCTGATCACATGAGTCCTTATGGCTCTGGAGAAGTCTAATGGGTGACCCATGTTCTTTATTGCCTTTTAAATTCTGATATTAGGAAAACTTTTATTGAACCTGACATAATTAATTGCCAGGATGAGGTTGCTCTTTTCGTTTCCTTCCTCTATGATGAGGAGGCATCAGTGACTTTTAGTGCTGCTAAATTTTGTGCTGCTACATGTACAGTTTGACAGGCTTGTGTGCAAGCCATCAGCCCCTTCACACATGCACACACACACATGCATGCACACACACACACACACACACACTGGGGGTTCCAATCTGGAAGTGCACCAAGAAAGAGAGCAGCCAGGGTGGTCTACAATGTCACACCTTTCTACTGTTGGGGGACTCATATTTACTGTATACCTTGCTTCATATCCTGAAGGGGGTTCTTTGGCTAGGAAAAAAAATCCTAGATGGGTTTCCCACCAGGTAAACAAAGGAAATGGAAACTTACGATTGTGTTAATAGCTGGAAGATAGGAATTGATGGTTTTACGATAATGTCCCAAAGCAGGACAAGGAGGGGGTTCTGCAGTGATATTTCCTTGGGATTGGGGTTGGTAAAGATCACTTAATTGTTTCGTTGGATGATTCATTGCTGAAGTGCCCAAGAAGGAATTAGCACATACCTCAATGGCTTTGTTTACCAAGGGGCTTCCGCACAATCCTCATATGGGCTTGCTTGCCAAAATATTTCTAAGACACATCCTAGGTCCTTGGAGCTCCACCTGAACTCTTTTTTGATCACCCTGGTCAACTTGATCCACAAAAGTGTCCAATATTCCTAATTATGAGATATCATAGGGAGGGAGTAGTAGGGTATGCTAACAATTCATCTATACATAAAAATCATCTTGACAACCAGCTTGGGGTAGAACTCTGAAGACCAATTTCAAGTCCCCACTCAGCCATGGAAAGCCACTAGGTGACCTTGGGCAAGTGACAGTCTCTCAGCCTCAGAGGAAGGCAAAGATCAGCCCTCTCAGCACAAATCTTGTCAAGAAAACCCCATGATAAGTTCACCTTAGAGTCGCCATAAGTAGAAAATGACTTGAAGGAACACAGCAACAACAAATGTAGCATTTTAGGTTTGTTTTTTTTTTAAAGGAAAAGATTATTTTTACACCTATATGTACTTTAAATAACACGATATTCATAGAAGTAAGATGTATCAGACAAAGATTTAAACTTGTGGTTATAGGAGTGGAATCTTAAAATCTTCAGGCTGGATAAGCTTGTTATAGATAAAGGAGGTATCAACAGAAGGGAATTCAAGGGTATGATTCAATTAAGGAGAGAGGGTAAAAACAATATTGTTCATTTGCTTAACTACATGTAATTTGGATCAGATAGAGGGGAAAAGTTATCAGAGCCCACCATAGATTTGTCTTCTAAGTCAATCATGAGATCATTTGAGCATTCATTGAAAACTGATAGAGCAAAATCCTATCAGATTGGACTCAGCAAGCAAAAGAGTACAGTACTGAAGCCAGATATACAGATTTTTGCTACAGTTGTTTGTTGATGGGAGGGATAATTGTAGACACCAAAGGCCAGAAGGAAACCAAAGCTTTCTGGATTCATTTCCATGTGGGACTGACTAGGTTGTCTGGGAAGGATTGTCCATATACATAAATATCTGATATCTAGCTGCTCAATTGCACAAAGTTGTATATATTTATTTTCTCTGACTTTTAGAATGTCTTTTATCAGAATGATCAATACTGTTGCTTTTGTACCTTTAAACTTGATTGTAAACTCCGACAATTCAAATGAAAGGAGAGAGATTAAGCTTGATAAGAAAGAAATAATTTATCAATAATAAAGGACTAACAGCAGTCTCCCACACTTACGGTCTCTTCAGTTATTTAGGACTACAGCTCCCATCAGTTCCAGCAAGTGGGGCCAGTAAAAACAGATAATGGGCTTTATGGTCCAAACGATGGCCAAGATCCTGCATCATGAAGAAGTAGCATAAACATTCTGCATGTAGAACTATGCTACATCTCCCCTCTCACACCCCTAACCCATCTTTTAGCTGCAGAACCTCCTCTCTCCATGGACATTGAGTTACTGCTGGAGAAGAGGAGGCATTGGAGAAACATCAGCTATGTCTCTTTAGCCAGACACAGAGCAATAACATCATCTGCTGAGAGGCAGAACAATCACCCAGAGGTCTCAGTAGATGCAGTCATTGTTCTGTATCTAGCTATAAGGACATCGCCAGACACTTCTCCATTCCCCTCTTCTCCACTAATCACAAAATGGCCATGGGGGGGGGGGATGTCCTGCACCTAAAAGTTGGATTTGGAGGTATTTTGGCCATTGTGTGAGGTTGTTAGAGAATTGTAACTTTCACAATTACCAAAATGTGACTTATGATGGTTTAGGTTGGATTTTTGCCATCATAAGTCACTAACAGGATGTCCGTCAATGTGAAGAGATGATTTGCTTTTGGGGAAGCTTCCTTAAACAGATATCTCTCAGCTCTGCTGTCTCAGCTATGTGAAGAGGGGATATCAGGTCTGAAACTAAGCTGCTGTACAAATGGTGAAAATAATCCAAATGGCAATTACACGGAAGGCGATCTGTCCAAATAGACATTTGCATCATTACATCTCATTCAGAAGTGGGGGGCAGCCAAATCCACTGTAAATCTCCGAGGGGCATGCAAATGTGCAATCTTTAAGACACTCACATTCATGTTGCTGTGACCAGGCAATGTAATCTGATTAGCTGGCCGAGCATAGGGGCAGGGCTAGCCAACAGAGAAAGTGCCTGCTGCCTCCATGTTGGATTTTTGGCTAAGCTAGAGTCTGGTAAATTGAGAAAATGGCAACCTTTTACTGTCTTTATCTTTTTTTTTTCTTTTTGTAAATATGAAATACTGCGCACCATGGTAAAAAAAAATTTTAAATTTTTTTTAGCAAGTGCCTGGCACTACCATGTTCAATTTTCACCTTAGCAAACAAATGCAAGAATGAGAAAACAGGGTGGTTTCTTCTTCTTTTTTTATACAGGCAAAATATCGCTCTAACACACAATGGAAAATAGTTTTTTTAAAAAAATGGCAGTGGCATATTAAGGCAAGTAAACACATCAGTAAATCACTCGTGGCCACCATCTTGATCAGAAGGCATGCAAAGCTTTTGGGGGTCAAAACACCATTAAGACAAATCACAGCTGCTGTGATGTTGTCATTACTGCAGAGTAATCCAGTTTTTTTTTCCTTTTTGCCTCATATAGATGGGGCCTATGTTCCTAAGCATGCAAAGTGCACTGTACTCATACACTACTAAGCTTTGGTATGATGAGGATTGAAGTCAGGGTTCCAATGATAGTTACTGAAATGCAATTTAATGAGTTTTCTTTCAGTTGTGCTAATATGCAAAGTGAGAACAGATTCTTAAAGTCATATTTTTGTTTAGTTTGGGATTATACATTGTGCTTTGCTGATCTGTAAAGCCGCTGTGAAGATGAAATTAGAAGCACATTTAGGGCAAGCATCTTTGGAGTGTAGATAACATGAAACCTAACATACAGTGACTCCCCTTCTGGAGAGGAGAACCAGATATGTTGCTTGTGGAGAAAGGTGGGATCTAAAAATGTTTTCTTGAAGTTGCATTATTTGATGATACAAATAAAAGCAAAGAGACAGAAAAATTAATTTAGAATGAAGGAGACATGCCTGGAAAAGAGTAAATTTTAATAGGATTCACTGAACTAAACAAATTTCCACCTTAGATGTTTCTTTTTTAAAAGATATAATAAATTAATTCTTTTTATACTTGATTCTTTACTTGGATTTCAAATGTCAGAAACTTCTAAAGCCTTGTGGCAACATGCCCACTCATTACTCAGCCAGGTCTTGCTCCCATTCCCTGCTGCAGTCACATTTACAAACAAGCAGTTGGCTGAACTCCTACAGCTCCTTACTAGGAGTCCATTCATTTACACAAGACTCATTACAGGCTTAACAAACCTCTCTCTGCACTCCTTGCTGCATAATTGTACTGCCAGGGGCTCCATTTCACTCCTGAATGGCTCAGAAGCAATCACCTTTGCACTCATCTCTCATATCAACTCAGCAGCTCATTGAGCCAGGGCCATTCATAACCAGCCCAAGAATCCCCAGTTAGCTGTGGAAGAAAGGACAGTACCCCAAGCAAGGCAAATTAGAAAAGGAGTGTGTGCTGCAGGTAGCACATGGACAACAAAAGGAAGAGAACCTGACGTTTCCTTGGTGTTGCTCCAGCATGGGGCTTGACTACACTGGCCAGAATACTCTGCCACCTGGCTGGAGTATTCTAGCCCCAGAGCTGGTCCAGATCCCCACGTATCCATGCTAAAATGGGCAGAAGTCTGCATGCACATGCTGGCTGGTATTGGTGGGTGCCTCCACTGCTATCACACACCATGTCCTCTGAAGCTGGGAAGGAGGCCCTAAGCATGTGGTCAAGGGTGGTCACATGCAGGGGGCTTTGATCACAGGCTGGAGGCCTCTTTCCCTGCTTCACAGTGATGCCAGTGACAGCGAAGGTATCTGGCAATACAGCCTAGCATGCAGGTATGGATTCCTGTTTTCCCATGGCGGACCCATCTGGGTTTTTCCACATGATGCAGGTTTTCCTGAGGGTTATATTGAAATGCTTTAAAAAGGGTTTACCCCAGCTTCACCTTGGACACTTTCAAGACTGTCTAGAGGTGCACCTAGGCAGAAGCCTTGCGTCATTTGGACTGCAGGGTACCAACACAGGGGGAAGCGGCCTTCCTGAGGGGACTCTGGGGTTTAGAAGCCCTGAAGCCCCCTTAGGAAGGCCGGGAAAGGCAGCGGGCGGGCGGGTGGGAGGCTTCCCTGCCTCTCCACAGCCTTCCTGAGGGGACTCTGGGGCTCTGAAGCCTCGGAGCCCCCTCAGGAAGGCTGAGGAAGGCAGCGGGCAGGAGCAAGGGAAGCTGCCCAGCTTCTCCCCGGCCTCTCTGAGGGCACTCCGGGGCTTAGAATCCCTGGAGCCCCCTCAGGAAGTCCGGGAAAGGCAGCGGGAGGGAGGGAGGCTGCCCGCTCCCCTGGCCTTCCTGAGCAGACTCCGGGGCTTAGAAGCCCTGGAGCCACCTCTGGAAGGCCAGGAAAGGTGCAGGCAGGAGGTTGCCCCGTCTCTCGCCAGCCTTCCTGAGGGGGCTTGGGGTTAAACTGCGAATAATCAAAACCACAATTGTGAAAGCTGTGAATGTGGAGGGGCAACTGTATTTTTGAGGGAAATGCCTTTGCATATCCTATCCATGAAGATATGTCCTCATGCTTCTTGACCAATTTTTTATTCTCTCCTTTGTGACTTTTATGCTGTGTCACATTCCATTATTTTTATTGTTCAAGCAATTGTATTTGTTCTTTAGTTTTTATGTCAGATGTCACCCAGATAAATTTGTATCTTTCTTAGCCTATGTGATGTAGGGGGCCAACATTTTTTTGCCTCCTTGTTGTTTTCCTTCAGGTCATTTCTGACTTATGGCAACCCTAAGATGAACCTATCATGAGGTTATCTTGGCCCGATTTGTTCAGAGGGGGTTTGTCTTTGCCTTCATCTGAGGCTGAGAGAGTGTGACTTGCCCAAGGTGACCTAGTGGGTTTCCATGGCTGAGCAGGAATTCAAAGCCTGTTCTCCAGAGTCATAGTCCAACATTCAAACTACTACACCATGCTGGCTTTCTAGTATGCCAGAATTTGTAGCCCATTGGCTACAATTGTTTCTTTCTTTTCTGGAAACTTGTCAGGTACTGGTAACTAATGGGTTGAGGGGCAACACTGGTCCAAGGACTGATACTTAGAGTAGCACTGGAGTATTGTTTCCAATACTTTCAGTCAGTCATTATCTCATCAGATAGTGAGGTCAGAAATAAATAGTCAATAATATACAGTAAATAGATTGGGAATTGGAAAGGTTCCCAGGGCTAGGTCCATTACACAGAAGGAGGCAACCATCTCAGGGAAAATATGCATGGGGCAGCAGTGGCAATCTACAGCCATGCTTCTCAGTCCCCTCCTTTGAAGGACTCAGCTGCATGTGCCACACACAGCCTGTATTGCGCTTTCCAAGCTACCCAGCTTCCCTCAGGTGTGGTGGAGGATCCTATCCTGTTGAAATGCTGAATCTAGTCAATCTATCAATCTAGTCAGTTACTGTATCTAAAATCTATCCAGGGCCATTCCACTTATTAGGCAATACAAACAATTTGCCTGAGTGACCAAATTCTAGGCTTGTTTTCCCCTAGGAGGAATCCAACAGATCCTCCTTTTTGCACTCCTTTTAGTGGTGGTGTTTCTGTGTGTCAATTTTAAAAAATAAAAAATAAAGTGAAGGTAAGTACAATGTTTGCATGACACATGATTTGTAATTCCATGCACTTTTTTTTTTTTTTTTGCGTTGGATCAGGAAGGAAGAAGTGAGAAATCAGATCCCTCAGCTCTGCCAGCTACATAGATGAGACCAGACAGAGAAGAATGACTCAGCTGGATGTGGAACTGTTTCCCTCCTTCCTTTATTCCCTTCTTTTTTTATTGCCTGTATCATTAGTAACCACCTCTCTAAATCACACACATATAGGCATACTTGGAGAAAGGAGATGGTTTAGTGTTCCTTGGGGGAGCAACTAAGCAACTAATCAGCAATCTCTTTGCTGGAGTTCTGGTTTCTCTCCTACTATTGGTGTTTTCACTCCCCCTTTTCAATCCCAGCAGCTCCTGAGCTGGGAGATTGTGTTATTCCTCTTGCACGTCTCTATACACTACATCAAACATGGGAGAAGGAATTCAGAAATATGGATCAACATTTCTTTAGCTTCCATTGCAAAAAGAGGGATGGCAATCAGCTATAGGGACACAATGGTTATAGTATAAAGAAAAGAAATATGAGAGGGGTTCATAACGTACATCTACTGATCTGTATGATCATAATGTGATGAGGACAGGGTGTGGGGGGAGAGGAAAATGATCAAAATTAGAGGAAGAATATATTTGTGATATAAGCCTTGGTCATCAAGTGTACAAATGAAAAATTGGGATCAGGATCATGACCACTTGGTCCACTGCAACCTTTTAAAATTGTCTAGTTCCTTGATTCCATCTCTCCCTGTGTATGTGCTTTCAAGTCACCTGTCGACTTACAGTGATCCCATGAATTTCATAGGTTTTCTTTGGGAAGGATGACTCAGAGGTGGTTTTGCCAGGCCTTTCCTCTGAAATATAGCCTCCAGCATCTGATATTCATTGGTGGTCTCCCATCCAAGTACTAACCAGTGCTGATCCTGCTTAGCTTCCAAAATCAGATGGCATCTGGTGACTTTAGGCCAGTGTTTCTCAACCAGGGTTCCCTAAGAGGTTGCTAGGGGTTCCTCAAGAGATTGTGATTATGGGGAGAAAGCAATAGCAGTATATAGAATAATGTTTATGTGGGGCTTCCCTGAGACCTGAAAATTATTTCCAGGGTTCCTCCAGGATAAAAAGGTTGAGAAAGGCTGCTTTAGGCTATCCCAGCTTTAATTCACAGAGGTGAAAGTGGTATGCATTGTACTTCTTCCATCTTGCTATATCCTCATGACCCTCTAAGTGATTCACCTGGCTGAATGGAGATTTGAAATGGAAGGCTTGTCTAGATGGGCTATTCATCCCGGCTTCACCCTGTCTTAGAGCCCTGCAGTCCAAATGACACAGGGCTTTTGTTCCATTTCGCCTTTGGGCAATCAGATGGTGCCCGAGATAAAGTCAGGAGGAAGCTGGGATAAGCCCATTTGAAATGTTGCAAATAAACACCCAGGAAAACCCACTTCATGTGGGAAAATTCAATTCAGGCCAGCACGAGAATGCACGTTCCGCATGCACATGCCAACCTGCATTGCCATAAGCTGCCACTGCTGCTGGAGTTGCCCTGGAGTTGGGAAGGAACTGATACGTGGATGACACTTTCACCATTTGGAACCATGGAGAAGAAGATTTGGTCTCATTCCTAAACCACCTGAACAGCATCCACCCAAATATCCAATTCACAATGGAGAAAGAAAAGAAGGAACACTGCCATTCTTGGATGTCCTAGTCATCCGCAAACCAAACCAACGGTTAGGCCACAAGGTATACAGAACCCCCACACACACAGACAGATACCTCCACAAGAACTCCAATAATCACCCAGGACAAAAAAGAAACACAATAAAACATTGGTAGACCGTGCAAAAAGGATCTGCGAACCCCACTACCTGGAGGACGAACTGAGGAACCTAAACTAGGCCCTACAGGCTAATGGTTACTCCAGATCAGACATCACAAGAGCAGCCAAACCCAGAAAAAAACACAGAGACTCTCGGTTTGGAATTAACCTACCAATTACCGTAACTTATCTTCCTCTATTGATTATATTCTGGACTGGTTTCTATTGTATGTTCTGGTACAATATACAATCTTGTCAAAGGAGTCACAGATAGAATAGGGAAATTGATGAGGAAACACAGCCCCCAAACAATCTACAGATCAACCAAGAAAATCCAAGAAATGCTACACTCAGCTAAGGACAAAAGAAACCTTCTCACAGCTGCAGGAGTTTACCGCACGCCATGCAGCTTACCATGTGGACAAGTTTACATAGGGACCACTAAATGCAATGTGCAAACACAAATCAAGGGACATGAGAGACACTGCAGACTGGATCAGCCAGAAAAATCAGCAGTAGCAGAACATGTTATAAACCAACCTGGATACAAAATGTTACTTAAAAACACTGAAATTCTAGGCCAACAACTATCATGCCAGAATGCACAGAGAAGCTATTGAAATCCACAAACGCCTGGACAACTTCAACAGGAAAGAAAAAACCTTAAAAGTAAACAAAATCTGGCTTCCAGTTTTGAGAAACAATAGAATCAAAACTCAACCCTTACAAAGGAATTCTACCCACAGTCAGGGGGATTCCCAGCAGATAATGGCCCATCAACCAACCATTAGCCAAACAGAGACTAAAGAGACTTGCATTTCTATACCCAGAAACTAACCATTCAAATACACAAATTTACATATACTCCCCAACAGGGGTTCACAGTTTATAAACTCCACACACACTCCTACCCAACCATTCTCTGAAGATGCCAGCCACAGATGCAGGCGAAACGTCAGAAGTAAACTCTTCCAGAACACGGCCTCACAACCCGGAAAAAAAACCAAGGAAAATCTATGGATGCTGGCCATGAAAGCCTTCAACTTCACATTAAATGAAAACTTTTCTTCAAACCCATCCCTCATTTCTTTTCCTCTTGTCTGCTCCTTCTTTCTCTTACTCCAATTTTCCCATCCAGCCTTTTACCTCCTCCTCCTCCTCTCCCCTTCTTCCTCCTCTTCTTCCTAATCATGCCTTTTTTAATGATACAGTTTATTTAATTATCTGATCATGGAGAGATTTCAGATTGAATTTGGGATCCCTGGCTTCTGAGTGCAAAAATACACTCTTCCACTGATCTTTAGATACAAAACTTCTTGATGGGGAGTGAGGAGACCTAAAATAATGTGATGATTTATTTGAATAGGAAAATATTCTGCATATGCTCAGGGGCTCTCAAAATATTTGTAAGAATTCTCCACCCTTGCCATTGGCCAATTTGTGTAGCTATAATAATACTGAAAATAACGATAATGATAATATACAGCTCAAACAGTTGCTTGAATCACCTTGTACATGACCTTTGGGAATGTGTAAGGCAATGTAAGACCCTTTTCCTGCTTCTTTCTAGAGTAGGTATGAGGTCTTCAATCCAGATGAGGACCAGTGCTTACACGTGAGTAAAGTTTAAGCCTCCCTCCATTTTTAAATTAAACCAAAGGGGGTAAAAATGTCAAATGTAGCCAATGGATCCCCCTCTTTTTTTAAAGAAACACACACCTTATGTGTGTAGTTATGTGTTTGTATGTTTGTTTGTTTTTTAACCAGTTGGATAGGAAGCTTTAGACATCCCCAGTTTGGGTGTACCAGTCCCTATCTGGCTGGATACACTTCTTACAATATGTTACCCCAAATTCTGGGAGTCCCTGAGGACCCTCTAGTACAGTAATATTAAGATGGGGAATTAATGTACTTGACTTGGCAATATGAGAGATAGTAAATGGCAGGACCTTTAAACCTATGTATACTGATACTAAGGAGTTGACTCTGAGCCAAAAGGTACAGTTAAATGATCTTTATTGGAAAATAATATCACTACACTCACACAAACACTCAGGCTTCAAGCACTCACACAAGGCTAACAAAAGTAGCAGGAAGTATTTGGATAGAGGAATAGCGAGAGGGGTAGCAGGTTATACTGTACCAATCTAAAGAATCTTACAGCATGGTATGTATCTATGATGTATTTTAAACCTCAGAACAATTACTTATCGAAAATGATAATTCACATAGTCATTTAGAAATCACTGAGGGATATATGAAGCAGTATGAGATCAAAAGATCTTAGAAGCATAGAGTTGAAAGGATATTAAGGGCCACTTATTCCAACCCCCTTCTGATGGGGAAATCCATTCTTAACCCTTCTCTTGTTGTTGTGTGCCTTCAAGTCATTCCCGACTTATGGTGGCCCTAAGGTGAACCTATTTATTGGTGAGATTTGTTCAGAGGGATTTTTCCTTTGCCTTCCTCTAAGGCTGAGAGATTGTGACTTGCCCAAGGTCACCCAGTGGGTTTCTATGGCTGAATGGAGATGTGAACTCTGGTCTTCAGAGTCATAGTCCATTGCTCAAACCACCATGGATCTCTGCCAGGTGGCTTTCCAACCTGTTTAAGCACATCCACAGTTCCAAGGAGGGAAAATGGCAGGTGTCTAAAGAAACCAGCATGGATGTCCAAAGAACTTTCAACTGAGCTAAGACTTAAAAGGAACATATACAAGAAACATAAAAAGGCAGAAATCACCAAAGAAGAATTCAAACAAATAGCCAGCTCATGTAGGGGGGAAATCAGAAAAGCAAAAACACAGATGGGGCTCAGGTTTGGTAGAGAGGTTAAAAACAATAAAAAGATAGATGATATAGATATAGATATAGATATAGATATAGATATAGATATAGATGTAGCAAAAGAAAGAACAAGGAAGTGGTAGGACCGCTGCGGGGAGAAGATGATGAAATGCTAACAGGAGACATAGAAAAGACAGAGCTACTCAACAACTTCTTTGCCACGGTCTTCTTCCAAAAGGAAAACAGTGCTCAATGTGGAGAAAATGGAGCAGATGCTGCTGTAGGGGAAATACAGCATAGAATAGGTAAAGAGGTAGTTCAGGAATACCTGGCCGGTATAAATAAATTCAAGTTTCCAGGGCCAGATGAACTACATCCCAGGGTATTAAAAGTACTGGCAGAAGTAATTGCAGAACCAGTTTCAATAATCTTTGAGAAATCCTGGAGAACAGGAGAGGTCCCAGCAGACTGGAGGAAGACAAATGTCAAAGTGAGAGCAAGCACAAAAACAGACTCTACACTTAAAAAGCAGCCTGGAGAGGGGGATAAAATGGTGACACTTACCTGGCTATCCTGATCGTACCCGGAAGTCTTTGGCACAGACCTCCGGCTGACATCACCTTATGATGTTATCTCGCCATCAGAATGGGTCATCTGTTCACTCGCCCGTCGTTCCATTATTATAACAGAACAGACTTAAGCCATGAATAAGAGGAACCAGGAGAGGAAAAGAAGCAGAACAAGAACATCACAGGAAAGGGACAACGTTATCTGAAAAGGGAGCATGATAGTGACCTCCTGTCATCCCTGTCCTGGGATGTTTTGAGTGTCTAATAATCTCTAGTGCAACTGTTGGGTGGATTTGTAATTGGTTGACGTGCTTATTCCAAAGGGCTCCTCTCCATCCTGGAGAGAAGTGACTAGTGGGGTGCCACAGGGTTCTGTCCTGGGCCCAGTGCTATTCAACATCTTTATCAATGACTTGGATGACGGAGATGGCATGCTTATCAAGTTTGCAGATGATACCAAAATTAGGAGGTTTGGCTAATACCACAGAGAACAGGATCACAATCCAAAATGACCTGAACAAATTAGAAAGCTGGGCCCAAACTAACAAAATGAATTTCAACAGGGAGAAATGTAGGATACTGCACTTGGGCAGTAAAAATGAAAAGCACACATATAGGACGGGTGACACCTGGCTTGATGGCATTACATGCAAAAGAGATCTAGGAGTCTTAGTGGACCACAAAATGAACATGATTCAGCAGTGTGATGTGGCAGCTAAAAAAGCCAGTGATTCTATGCTGCATCAATAAGAGTATAGTGTCTAGATCAAGGGAAGTAATAGGGCCCTCTATTTGCTTTAGTCAGACCTCACCTGGAATACTTTGTCCAGTTCTGGGCACCACAATTCATGAAAGATATGGACAAGCTGGAATGTGTCCAGAGGAGGGCGACCAAAATGGTAAGAGGTCTGGAAGCCATGCCCTATGAGAAGTGGCTTAGGGAGCTGGGTATATTTAGCCTGGGGAAGAAAACGTTAAGAGGGGACATGATAGCCATGTTGAAATATTTGAAGAATTATCATACTGAGGAAGGAGCAAGCTTGTTTTCTGTGGCCCAGAGACAAGGACATGGAGCAATGGACTAAAACTACAGGAAAAGAGATTCCATGTAAACATTAGGAAGAACTTCCTGACCATAAGAGCTGTTTGACAGTGGAATGCACTACCTTGGAGTGTGGTGTAGTTTCCTTCTGTGGAGGTTTTCAAACAGAGGCTTGATGGCCATTTGTCAGGAATTGTTTGATTGTGTGTTCCTGCATGGCAGGCAGTTGGACTGGATGTCCCTTCTGGTCTCCTCCAGCTTTATGATTCTATGATTTTATGATCCCATGATAAACACAATCTGTTCTACAGTCTGTTACCCAAAATGCTGGGGTTCCGTGAGGACCCTCTAGTACACTAATACTACGATAGGAAATGAATGCTCTTGACTTGGCAATGTGAGAGGTGGTTAATGGCAGGACCTTTAAACCTATGTATACTGGTACTAAGGAGTTCACTCTGAGCTAAAAGGTACAGTTAAATTATCTTTATTGGAAAATAATATCACAGCACTCACACAAACATTCAGGTTTCAAGCAGTGACACAAGACTAACAAAAGTAGTAGGAAGTATTTGGATAGAGGAATAGAGAGGGGGTAGCAGGGTATACTGTACCAATCCTGTAGAACTGAGATCGTGAAGTACACTGGCTGGAGGGAGGTCCGGATGATGGGTTGGCCACACAATGTGACATGGAGTCAAAAGGAAGTGGAACTGTGCACAATTTGGTGGTGTTTGGGGGTGATATTTATATAAAATAATTCTGTTACACGGATAGGAGTTGTGAGTGAAATACCATGGTTCTCAGAGGTTCCCAGGATAGAACAAAGGGTACTTCAGAAGAGTTAATGATAGTTGATTATTGATCCTATGGAACTGAATAGGAAAAAGGCAAGGTCTATTGTTTGAGGGGATCAGGAGAGGAAAATCCCATTTACAAGCAATAAGGGTTTGTGCTATCACAGAGTGGTTTAGTGATTGACTCACCTCCAGGTGTTGAGTTTTAGGAGATTATCAGACAGGAATGCATTCCTGTCCCACAATCTCCATTCCCGCCCCTGTCCTGTTCCTGAACCACCACAATCACCTCTTCGCCACACAATTACCTCCTCTCCCATCGTTATGGAAGCCCAGGAGTGAATGGAGCTCTAACAGAGCTCCCTTCACTTCATGGATTGAAATCCCACAGATTCTCGTGAGAAGATGTGAGCACAGGAAATTCAAAAAGAAAAAGAAAAATAACAGTAAAAGTGATGCCAAGCACCAAAACGCACTTTAAGAGGTAGAAATAACCCAGGGAGGGTCATAAAAAGTATGTCACTTACCTGGATGTCCCAATCTTACCCGGAAGTGTTCTGGCAGGGACCTCCCATTGACACTGGGATCTTGCCAGCATAACGGGGGCACCTTTTCACTTGCAGGAACATCTGTGACAGAAATGAAATGGGGGATCTATTGGTGGCTTATCCCATCAATAGAAAGCAGCACTGGCAGAACAGCAGCAGAATGGGTGCATAACGAGGGGGGAATGACATTGTCTGAAAAGTGATCTCCTGGCATTCGTGTAACACCACTTTTAACACGTCTGATACTCTCCTTACTTGAGAGTGTTTGCTTTTGGACATTTCCACAGGCCCCTCCTTTGGTGCATACATGAATCCAAACTTATTTGGGAATCCCTGGTTTTCATGTAACCACATGGATGGCCCAGCTGAGCCAAATGACTAAATCCAACCAATTATTTGATATTCTAAGATGGGGGCTGTCAGGGTATGTAACGAATCCTCCTGAATTATGAGCACAGATATATGAATCAATCCTGTTTGTTCTGAACCTTTAAAGGTAGAAGGAACAGTGATTAATGTCAGAATTCATTCCTAGACAAAAGGTTTTTTGACATTGTTTTAAAAAATAGTCAGAGCATTACAGAACAATAAACGGGGGCAACTACATTTGACCTAGAAGTGTAGCTTTAATACATACAGGCTGGCAAAAGGGAAGCACATTCTCATGACAAAAGTTGACTTCCATTTTCTATAGCTGTTTTCCCCCTCGGGCAGAATGCTGTGAGCTGTTTGAAATGACACACTGTTTCTGCTTTGTGGAACAGAAAGAAATCAGAGAGCCTGCAAAGTATTGCTTTCTGCCGTGATCATCAAACTACAACCCATGTTCTGCCTGCAGCTCGTGGAACTTCTGTGACTGGTCTGTGGGATAAAGCAGTGCAATCAAAGGGGAAATGGAAGGCCGAGAAGAGAGGAGAGCTGACATATGAGTGATGTTCTTATATTGAGAAGCACAGTGAATCCTGTAATAATCAGCCCAGAAGATTAAGTGCCTAAAGAATGGCTAAATTAGACCTTTCTCAAACTGACATATTTTGCCTCTTCCGAAACTACCCAGCTCTATGGATGATCATATATTCAAACACTTCCACACAGCTCAATTATCCTGCCTATGGAAAGAAATAGATTGAGTTTAAAATCTAGCTCATTAGTAAGGGTGATAATGCAATGTTACTGATTAAAGAGCAAATAGTGAAAATGTTTAATGCTCAGTCCAAAGACCATTGCAAAGAGATTACATAGCATTGGATGTGAATTTTGTTGGAGAAAGTTGAGGTATAAATTCAACAAATAAAGTAAATAAATTCCAGTTTCTTTTATCATCAGGAGTTACTAATATCCACCAAATGTGAGTCGGACTGAATCTGATAGACTTCCCCATGCCTAATTTGAAAATCTATTACATGATAGTAAATGTTACAGGTGCAAATGTTTAGAAAGTGGGGAGCTCAGGTTTTTCTTTTGGTTTTTTGTCCCTGTACTTCAAGGACATGACCTGATGCTCTATCCTTTCATTTATATTTGGATAGATATCAGGTTTTTGGAAGAGGAATCTAACTAACGTCATTGTTGCACAAAAGAGAGTGATAAATAATTACCAAGAAAGACTGGGAAAACTGATACAGGGGCAGAGGTTGTGACTGAGCTGCCTCAAGAACATGTTGGCATAAGTAGAGATAAGTGAATAAACACAGAGATAGAATCAAGAGAAGCCCTCTGTGGTAATCCTTTTCTAGGTGACACAAATAATTTCAACTTCTGATGCATCAAAAGAGATGAATGTGCAGAAACGTCTTCCATGTATGTATTATTATTTTTTTATTTAATTTTTTATTAATAAATTTATTGAACAGATATAACATACAACATACAACATAAATTACAAAAACACATACGCATGACTACAAACACAAACGAGAAAGAAAAAAGAAAAACAAAAGCAAAAATATACAATATACAATATACAGTAAAATACAATAAAGGCAAAAGGGGAAAAAAAGACATCCAACACCCGACATATACAGAATACTTAATTTAACATAATACTCACACAACACCTAAACTGTTAAAAGACTTCCCACTTGATATTGTTTGACTTTGTTCCACATTTTAAAATGACCCTCCTATTCAAATTGTTAAGTCCTTAATCTCACACTTTTTACTTATAGATCTAAGATACCTACATTATCTTCGTATTATCATTATTTTCCACTGTGGTTTATCTTTAATTCCTACCAACAAGTAGTATCTAATTTAATAATAATGTAATACCCTTATCCTATAACCATCAATCTTCCCTTAACTATTCCCTCCCGTCTAACTCCTTAGTTCCCTATAGTGCAGAATATGGCAGCCAGACTGGTCACTGGGACGTCCAGGACCAGCCATATAACACCGGTCTTAAAAGACCTCCACTGGCTGCCTATCCGTTTCCGAGCACAGTATAAGGTGTTGGTTATTACCTATAAAGCCCTAAATGGCTTGGGCCCAGGACACCTGAAGGACCGTCTCTCCCTGTACAATCCGCCCCGCACTCTCAGATCATCTGGGAGCTTTTTGTTAGATGTTCCAGAGACGAGACTTGCTACTACATCGCACAGGGCATTTTCCACCCAGGCCCCCCGTCTCTGGAACTCTCTCCCGTTTGAGCTCCGCTCCACCCCAACATTGAACCAATTTAAAAAAGATCTCAAAACCTGGGCATTTCCGCAGGCATACCCTTAACCTCACCCTTTAGCCTGCATATCTCGCCCCTCACCAGCATTGGGCATTGGCTTTTTTGTTATTGTTGTACTCTTGTATTTTAATGCAATTTTAATGTAATTTGTATTATGTTGTGATTTTTGTTATGTTGGAAACCGTCTCGTTATAAGAGAGGCGGTATAGAAATAAAATTTTATTATTATTATTATTATATCACAGTGTATCTAAAAGAAAAAAGGTTCATTATATATACATAATATCTGTTTAACTATAAAAAGCCAAGGTGGTTATTTTTCCTTCTTTTTGTTTACAATACATTATAAATTGTTCCCATATCTTTGTATATTCTTCTGTTGTTTTTTTCCTCATCCAATTTGTCAATTTATCTAATTTTGTTGGATCAAGACCTCTGAAGGGAGATGTGATGAGAACAAACATTTGGTGAGCATTTGGGGAAACTGCATGGGGCCATCCTATGCATAGTTTGGTGTGAATTGAGATTTGGGCTGAGATTCTGTGACAAAGGCTACAATGTGTAACTATACATTGATGTCTCTACATCTCTGACATGAACTGCAGTCCTTTTTAGTTGCATCTCTACTTCCCTCCTGAGACTATAAAAGTTGCACAATGTCATGATTCAGGGGTTGTCTAAATGGTGAAAATACTCCTCACAAAATGTGAGGAGAATGCTATCTGTCGTAATGGGATTCCGCATCGTTTCACCATATTTGGAAGGAGGGGGGCCAAAAATGTCATATACTCTGCAGGAAAAGCCTTCACACTTTTTCCCAGAGTTTTTTTAAACAGTGTGTGTGTGTGGGGGGGAGCACATTCCTGCTTGTTGCGACAAGTGACACACATTGATTTGTTTTCCCATATGAGCTGAATTTGAACGCTGATTGGTCAGACAGATACGAGGGGTGGAGCTTGCAACAAGGCAAACACTTTGAACCACCAGGTTGGATTTTCACCTTACCGACCAAGCACTAAGGCGATAAAACGGGGTATGTTTTTTGCTTTTTTTGTTAAAATGAAATATCGCTCTATCGCACATTGGATATCATTTTTTTTAAAAAAAAATACTGTCCAGTGGTGGCAAATTGAGGTAAGTAAAAAATGAGTAATTCACTCGTGGACACCATCTTGATTTGCTGGCATACCCGTTTGCACAACAAATGTGGCTAGCTTCACATGCTTGCAATCTGAAAAAAAAACACCCATTAAGACAAATAGCAACTACTGTGAATTGTCATTACTGTGGAGCAATCAGGGTGGTTTGGGGTTGTTTTGGGGATTTTTTGCCTGGCATAGATGAGGCCTCAGTTTTTATAAGCCACTATATGATGGGATCGCTTCCCAACATGATGTTAGCCTGTAATTTTTGTTCCTGACATCATTGCAGCGGATTGCCCAGTCATTGTGCTAGACTGCACATGTATTGTTTATATGGGCATAACGGAACTGGTGCATCTGTTTTAATTCATGTGCTTAGTGTATCTCCATCTTGCTTGTCCATCATCACTCAGATCAACATAGCACATATGGGATGTCTAAGCAATCTCTCATTCAGAATTAGAGTACAGTACTTAGTTTCAGAAAGGAGTCTGCATTATGTGTCCAGACCATTCCCTGAGACCTTTAGCCCTTTTGCAACAGAAGTCTCCTTTCCTGAACTCAGGCAGACTAGTGAAGGCAATGGCATTCTTATTATGATTCACATCTCTGTTTTAGACACCCACTATCATCTTTATCTTGCTAGAGCTGCCTTTGAAAAAGAGGCCTCTTACAACATTTGTAGGCTGAAAACAGGACATGTATGTATATATGTATGTATGCATGCATTTAAAGTGTTAGTTTTTTAATATGGCAAAATAACACCAGTTTTTATCCTCAATCCATCCAGTCATTCCTCCCCAAATTTACTGCCCCATCAATAAATCTATGTGTGATATATAACAATAATGAGGAGTAACAATTCAGCCACAAATACCAACAGACAGAAACAGATAATTCAGATCCCCCCTCTCCACAGTAGCTGTGAGGGAGGGGAGGGTGCATTTACTGGCTGGCCAGGACTAGAAGCCAGCATAAACTGCATAATAATAATAATAATAACAATAATAATAAAATTTATTTATATCCCGCCCCTCTGCGAGCAATCGGGGCGGCTTACAACAATAAAATAGTACACAGTATGAAACAGCTCGAAATCCCTTCCCCCCTTAAAACATTATTAAATTAATACAGATTAAAATCAATATATAATACAATTTATTAAAAACCCTTCCGAGCAAGCAGCATCAGTTTGGAGGTCCAGAAGCAACCTCCGGAGGGGGTTCCTGAGGCCGGGGTTAACTATTCTGGAAAAGCCTGCCTGAAGAGAACCATCTTGACAGCCTTTTTAAAGCTGTCTAATGATGTCAATAGGCGGATCTCATCCGGCAGGCCGTTCCACAATTTGGGGGCGACAGCCGAGAAAGCCCTCTGGGAGGTGGTCACCAGCCTAGGTCTTTGTGGCTGCAACAGATTCCTCCCAGAGGACCGGAGAGCACGGGGAGGATTATAAGGGAGAAGGCGGTCCCTGAGATAGCTTGGGCCCAAGCCATTTAGGGCTTTAAAGGTGATAATCAACACCTTGTACTGGGCCCGGAAGCTGATAGGCAGCCAGTGGAGGGACCTCAGAACCGGAGTAATGTGGTCCTCCTAGATGTCCCAGAAACTAGCCTGGCTGCCATATTTTGTACCAGGTGTAATTTCCGAACTAAGCACAAAGGTAGCCCCATGTAGAGTGCATTACAGAAGTCAAGACGTGAGGTTACCAGTGCGTGCACAACGGTCTCAAGATCCCTTACTTCCAGAAAAGGGCGCAGCTGGCATATCAGCCGAAGCTGATAGCAAGCGCTCCTGACTGTCGCAGTTACCTGATTTGTCATCAGGAGTGACGAGTCAAGGAGCACCCCTAGACTGTGAACACAGTCACTGGAGGAGAGTGTGACCCCATCCAGGACTGGAGATTGCAACCCGATTCTTGGTTTCGGGGCCGCTACCGTGAGCACCTCCGTCTTGTCTGGATTCAGTCTCAATCTGTTTTTCCTCATCCAGCCCATTACTGCCTGAAGACATTCATTGAGAGAAGAGATGCCGTCAGAATTCGAGACCGATGAACGAGATACGGAGAAATAGATCTGAGTGTCATCAGCGTACTGATAACACCCAGCTCCATAACTCCGGATAATCTTACCCAGCGGCTTCATATAGATGTTAAATAACATTGGGGACAGAATAGCACCCTGTGGTACTCCACAGGTAAGCTCCCTTTTACTGGAGCTACTGTCCCCGAGCAGCACTCTCTGGGTCCTGCCTGAGAGGAAGGACCGGAACCACTGCAAAGCAGTGCCTCCGATGCCTAACTCCCTCAGGCGATCCAGAAGAATGCTGTGATCTATCGTATCAAAAGCCACTGAGAGGTCTAGGAGCACCAACAGGGTCACACTACCCCTGTCGATGCTCAGACGCAGATCGTCGGTCAAAGCAACCATGGCAGTCTCAACCCCAAAGCCTGTCCTAAAGCCAGTTTGAAATGGGTCTAGGTAATCGGTTTCATCCAAGACAGCTTGGAGTTGAAGAGCAACCGCCCTCTCGATCACCTTGCTCAAAAATGGTAATAAAGAGACTGACCTATAATTATTCATAGCCAGGGGGTCCAGGGAAGGTTTTTTCAAAATAGGCTTAACAGCCGCCTCCTTTAGACATGATGGAATATATCCTTCCCTGAAGGATGGATGCATTGATGATGCTCACAAGGAACTTCTGCAATGCATCCCCTCCCTGGACGGCCAGCCAAGATGGGCAAGGGTCGAGGGGGGGGACATGCATCATGGCATGCATGTCATGGAAAAGAGAGTGGGGAGAGGGGCCAGAGGATATTTAAGGCTCTGCCACCCACGCCTCTTCCTCTTGATCTTTTTTCATTTGGGGAGAAGGAGTCCCATCACTGGTGCTTCATCAAGGAGTGGAAGGCCTTTTGTCTCATCGACAGAGCCAAATTTGGCTAAGTCATTTGGTTTGCAGTTGAGGGAATGATTAGGCAGAGAAGCTGCAGTCATTGCGCCACATGACCTTGTGACTGATGGTTGCCAGTGGGATGGGCATCTGGGGAGTGGGTGGTTTAGTCAACAGGCTCACTCAAATTGCAGCCCCTGGGACCCCCCTTTTTTCCTGGCCTTCCCTGGTCAGCCTTGGCAGCAGCGGCTGTGTAGCCGGCGGCCAGGTTGGAACCTTACACCCAGCTTCAAGGTACTCATCAGGCCCTAACCAGCAAGTGACCATCAATATTCACAACTTCTCCCCAGTGGGGCCTGATTGGCCAATTGGTCTAGCAGGGCCTGTGCACGATAGGCCTTATGGCCTGTTTATGAGCAAAGCTTAGTTGGCCTACTGGTTGCCATGGACCTGAGTCTGTGGCCTACATAAATTGAGTTGCGGCCTATATATAAATTGAATCAAGGCCTACTATGGCATATTTTGATTTAAAGCAGCACAGCCTGTCACTTGTGTTGGTTGGGCCTCATGGTGTGGCCCAACCCCCATCATTTTTCTTCCTCCCCTATTATCTTAGGCCCTTACTTCATAGAACCATAGAGTTGGAAGGGTACCAGGGAGACATCTAATCTAACCCCAGCCCTGTGGCCTTGGCTGATTATGAAAGCTAAGCAGGGTAAGCTTTGTTTTTTATTTGGGTGGGAGATTATTAATAATTTTTACAGGTGTTCCTGTTTATAATACTAATTTTCATTAACAAGTTGACAGTGAGTTACTAGTACGTGGAGTGGGAATTTTTTATTTGATTAATATACTGTTATAGGGATATACCACTTAGCCATATGGCACCAAAGAAGGGAAAGAGTGGGAGTAAGGGCAAAGGCCCAGCAAAGAAAACAACCCTCTAAGCATCCTCCAACTGAGAGTGACAGCTCCTCAGGTTCTGAGTAGGAAGAGATCCCTTGGAAGGGGATTATCAATATGATTAAGGCATTGGAGGATGTTAGGTTCCCACCTGCCCAGCCGCCACTTCCCTCAGAGAAAGCACATAAGTTGTCTAAAGAGCATAAGATGGCTAATGAGGTTTTGACTTGTTTGGATGGCTTGTGGAAACAGAGACACTTGGAGGCTACAGAGGCTGCTGCAAGAATGGTTTTGCAGGATGTGGAGGAAACACCCACACAGGAACAGTTGGAGGATCCTTCCCCATCCACACCTGCTCTGGTGACGGTAGGTGAGTCTGTGGACCTACACACATATACATTAGGTAGCTATATATGGCCTAGAGCCACTCCCATGTCATCCACAACACAAGGTAGTGTAGCAGGCCCAAGTGGGTCCCAAGGTAGCTCTTATAGATGGTCAATGGTTCAACCTCCATGGGGTTGGTCCTGTTTCCTATTCTGCCTTTGAAACCTTTAGCACCTTCCTTGGATGAGCCATTAAGTCATGGACTGGTGCCAAAGATATAGTTCATTATCTTGACTTTTTTTCTTTATTGGCTACCATGGCAGTGGCCAATGTTTGGCTCTGCTGCAAGAATTCAAATGGCTGACAGGGCTCCTAGGTGTGCCCATACCACCAGAAAAGATTGAAAGCCTGTCCAATTAGCTTATGTTTCTGGGTATTCATACTGATGTGATTAACCAACTATGCAAGTTACCAGATGCTAAGGTACAGGACCTTAGGGATAAGGTGTCAGCCTTTTTTCATAGAAACAAAGACACATTGCATGAATTTCAGGAGCTCATCAGCCACTGGAATTACATGTGTAAGGTGATTGCCCGGGTAGGCCATTCCTTCAATGTTTATGTGATGCCACCAAGGGAATTTCCAAACCACAACATAAGGTACATATTACATTAGGGGTTAGACAGGATTGAAAGGTGTGGCAAGATTTCCTCATGGAATTTAATGGTGTTTTCTTCTGGTGTGAGGATTGTAAGATTCAGGATACCCTACAGGTTTCTTTTGATGCAACAGGTACAACGGGGTTTGGGGGTTTATTTCAGGGGTAGGTGGTGTGCTGGAGAATAGCCTAGATGGTGAGTGGGCAGCAGAGTGATAGGTGATCTTATCTTCTTGGAATTTTTCCCTATCTTGGTTTCCATGATGATTTGGGCATGGGAATTGTCAAAATCTGCTGCCCACTTTTGGTGTATTAATATGGCCATGGTCCATGTCATCAACTCCCTTACATCTAGGTCCCCCAGTGTTATGAGGCTCGTGCACACCTTTATGCTACAATGCCTTAGACATAATATCTTATTCATGTTCCATCATGTCCCTGGTATAGACAATGACATAGCTGATGCTCTTTCTTGTATGCAGATGGAGCACTTCAGGGTGTTGGCTCTGGAAGCAGCTGCTACAGCGGATTCTATGTCGTAGATCTGTGGACACTTGGAAAGTAGAGGTAGTAAGCATTTTAAGTTTGTCCATACCTCCTAGCATCAGGAAACAGTATGCCAGTGTGGTAAAGGACTTTGTGGACTTCAGGTCTTCCGAGGGCCTTGGGGTTGAACTGCCAGTACCAGTCACACATCTTTTGCCTGTCACCACAATCTGTTTGGGTTAAGCTAGCTGCCATTGCATTCCAGTCAGGGAGTTGAAGATACCACAGGTGACTTCAGGGTACGAATGTTTTAGGGACAAGGGAGAAAGGTGCAAGGGTTGAAGACAGGGCCCCTCTTTCATCTAGTATCTTAAAGGGCCTTGGAGGACCTTGGCAAAGGGTTTGTACAACACCTTATGAGGCCATTCTCTTCCATGCAGCAGTACTCACTGCCTTTTTTTCTTTTTTCTTTTTGAGCTACGAGGGTTAATGAACTAGTGGTTATGTCTAAGTCTGACAGATTGGGGAAAGCCCTTGAACTTAGGGATGTTCAGATGGGTGATAGACAAATTATATTAACAATATGATCATCCAAAACAGATCAGCTTAATAAGGTGCCAGCTTGGTTCTGCAGGTCTGTAGTGATGCATCCTTGTGCCCGGTTTGAGCTATGCATCTTTCCATGCAGCTCGGGGCCCTTTGTCAGGCCCACTGTTTATTCTTGAGGATCAGTCACCTCTAACCAAATTTCAGTTATGGACAGTTACAGCCAAAGGGTTAACCCTGATTGGTCTTAAGGGAGTCAGGTTTGGCACCCTCTCCTTCAGAATAGCTTCCGAACGAGACCCGTCAGATAACAACCCTGAGTAGCTTTAAAAAAGCACTAAAGACGGATCTCTTTCGGCAGGCCTTTCCTAATTAGATCCCGGCCTCAGGGGATCCTGGCTTCTTTTAGTCCGCTGGCCATTTATAGTATTTTATTGTATTTATTGTTTTTAATTGTGATTTTAGATCAGTTGGTTTTAATTTATAATTGTTTAATTTTTTTTTATGGGGGAGGGTGGGGTTGGGGGTGTTTGGGGATTTTATCTGTATTGTATTTTAATTTTTGTAAGCCGCCCCGATTGTTTTAACAGAGGGGCGGGGTATAAATAAATTTTATTATTATTATTATATTCCATGGCAGATTGGTAATGCTATTTATCTGGGGGATCTGCAATGTGGTTTGGGGTCCCTTTTGGACAGCCTGATGGGGAATAGGGGATAAGCAGATGCATACCCCATATATATGGCAGATTGAAAGGGGTGGAGTTTTTGAGCACCTATGGCACCACCTTTTGGTGAAGGGAGGTTCATGGAACTGCCTCTCTATGTCATGCGACTAGGAAGGTAGTGAAAGGGACTTGCCTTGAGGCTGGCCTAGGGAATAAACTCTCATCTCAAGTCATGTGACTTGGGGGAGCGACTTTCAGGTTCGCCTTCCAGATGTGGGCATGATGGGGAGTAACCCAACATCTGGTTTATTGCTGGGGCTCAGGTGTTTTGCCCAAGGGAAGCTGGGGAGAAGGTCTTCTTCCGCAGTTGCTCCCACACCAGGTTAAACCCCCTTCATTGGAGTTCCCCATATTAACATAAATAGGAGAAAAATTAATAAAAGTGCCCCATTTTTGACCCAAATATTTGTGTCTGGTCTCTTTGTTTCCTGGGTCTGTCAGCACAACAAAATACAAACATGGACAGGAGGAAAGGGGAAGGATCAGAGAAAGACAAAAGATAAACAAAAACATTTGATTATATGAATTTGGCATTATATGATCTTTAACTTAGTTCTATAAGATCTGTATATTGTTATACAGAGAAGTTAATTATCATATAATTCTAACTTCATATAATCAAATGTTTTTGCTCACCTTTTATCTTTTAAATGCTGTTTTCTCTTTTATGGCCCAGTCTACGTAAATGATCCTTTGTTCTGTATTCTATATGTGATGTTCCAGCTCTATAAGACAATATGTATGGTCATTATGGAGAATTCAAAGTCTGAGTCTATTTCCAATGTCCCATTCCACTGGCCAGTGGACTGTTACCTGCCCTAACACCCCACCCTTCCAATTATTCATCATAAATTGGCTTATTTATTGATTTATTGATGTTTCATGAGGTTAGCAATACACCCGGACAAATAGGGACTGAGCTAATGTTTGCTCAAAAAAGAAGAGGTCTTTCCAAACTCCCCAAAAGACACACTCCCTTGGTAGCAATTATGCAGACCCTCACTGGGATGGGTAGTCGGGATGGAATGTGCTAATTCTCCTGGATGCACCTGAAGGTGAGTCATTCACTAATTCAGTCATGCAGCCAGAACACTGATTACTCTGCAAACGGGTTTTCCTTTGCAACCCCTCCTCCACAATAGAAGGTTGCCTGATGCCCATCAGTCTTAACTTCTCAGCTGTTAGTGGTCGTTAACATAGCTGGAGCCTCCTTTGTCTAATTGTGGGAAAACTCCATCTAACATTGCATTCCACTCATAACACCACTAAAAGGTAAATATTGGATATAAATATCACATCAAAATACAGTCAAAGTGTTCACAGCTTCCTGCATCCCATCACTCTGTCCGTCCACTGTGTGACTCTCAGAGCTCTGTCTGGGTATTTTATGCTACACAAATCTCTGCTCTTCAGACAGGTATAGTATAGCCCATCATCCTGAACTCTATTCCTCTATCCCAAAAATTCCTACTTTCTTCAATAGCCTTGTGTGATTGCTTGAAGCCTAAGGGTTGGTATGAATGCTTCCAAGATTATTACTGAAAAAACAAAATATTTTATTTTATTTCCTGGCTGGGAGTCTCATCAATTAGTACTGGTGTACATAGGTCAAAAGGTCCTGCCTCTCACTGCCATATTGAGCCAATTAAAATTCCCCATGTTAATATCTAGACACAAGTGGGCTCCTCCCAGATCCCATGCAATTTGGATAATAGGACCAACAATATATTATATACAGAGTAATGTAAGGTTCTGTTTAAAATCTTGAAAAAGTGGCTATCAGACATTTCCTAGACCTGAATATTCCCTCTAGAATTTTTTTGCTGAGCCTTCATATATTCTGTAGAAATAAGATTTGTTTGCCTGAGGAGGAGTTTCCCAATTCAGATTAGGAGACGGTTGGAACTCTTATGCAATTTTAACAGTCATAGGAAACAGAGATAGAAAAGTCAGCATCATAGCTGGAATCCTGTTGGCTGCTTTTATCTACAGTAGACCACTTGAATCAATTGTTGAATGGTATGTCAGTGCATAGGTAAGTCTAATTGATTCAAGGGCTATTCTCTAGGTGGAATTAACAGTAGAATTTAGACTGATATTTGGATTCACAGTCAGGCCCCTGTATTCACAGAACCAATATCTGCGGTTTCAGTTATCTGTGGGACACAAAACAGCACACCTACCAATGAGTCTTGCTAGAAAATGCCTAGCGAGGCATTCTCTCTAGATGCTTTCTAGTTCCTCCAAGGCAACTCTATGGTATTTTAAACTGAAAGTCCCATTATTTTCAATGGTGTTCACTGCTATCTGTGGATTTTGGTATCCACAGTGGGGGGGGGGCTACAACCAATCCTCCATGGATACGGGGGCCCTACTGTATCGGCTTCCAATTTGGTGTGGGTTAAACAGAAAGCCTCTCTTGTTTTGCTTCTCACTGCAGGTTTTATCCTCTCGCCTGCAAATAACAACACTATAGGATTTCAGGAAAATACTTATTGACATTCACTTTCCACCCAATCTATCAAACTACCAATTTATCAATCTATCTATCTATCTATCTATTCATAAAGGTTGCAGGAGAATATTTGAATGAAGAGCTGGGGACTCTTTTCCTTTCCATACTTGAAATTTGATGTTGTTGTTGAAGCTACATCTGCAGCCAATCAACATGCAACACATTCTCCTTTTCTGAAGCGAATCCCATTAATATTCTTTATCTCATTGCTCAGAGCCTCCTAAGGACAAACATACCATAAAATGTTCTCATAAATCAAATTTAAGTGTACTGCAGAGGTAATGGGGATACTAAAAATGTCATGGTTTGGCAGTGGTTTAGTGGAGAATGACCCATTTTCATATTAAAGTGATAAAATCAGTATGATAAAATTCATAAAAATTGTAGAGTCCCCCCCCCATTTTTAAGCAAGAAAGGAGCCCATGAAATTTAGATCAGATTGTAGATCCAGTTTGCCTCCCTCCCCCCATTTATGTATGGGTATTTTAGCAGCACTGAGATGGCAGAATAAAGTTAAAGCCAGCCTACAATCTGGACTTTTCATGCCACAGAATGAAAAGATGAAAAGCCTGAGGTGGATTGATGGACTTCTCACTTAAAACTGTAAGTCATATTTTTGATTGCTAGCCTACATAAAGAAGTAAGATCTTTGCAAGAAGAAAAGTAACACTGCAGGGAGTAGTTTTTTTTTTAAGAGCCTAAAATGAAACAGTTCAACCTGTTACCTCAGAATGCTGCCAACTCATTCCACTTCATGCCATACATGTAGAGCTAGCCCACATTAAGCCTAATTAAAAAATAAAGTGAGGTGACATACTTCAAGATCATACTATTTTAGACTGTGGGAAGGAGTTTTGTTTTTATTTTTGTTTTGTTTTATTAAAGATGACAACCAATGTAAAGTGGTCCCTGCATGTAGAAAGCTGGCACATCATGAAGAGTCTGTATTAAGCCTTTCTTCCTGATTAGAAGTGATCATGCATGGAAGAAGCATTTTATGTAAAGAAGTATGAAGTATGAAATATGTCTTCCCTCTCCCCCTGCTCACAGTGGTAAACCTAGAATTCTATTGCTTCAGTCTGTCACTTTATTATGCTATGTGATATACAGAACACAGATTAAATGCAATGTAAATAAATGCAAAGGTAGTTCCAGTAGGTACGTGTGACAAGAATTAAAACACTGAAAGAGTCAGAAACTGTTCAAAATAGTAACAGAAATTTTCAGAAGCTCTCACCAAAAGTTTATGCTGTGAAGATGTATCACATCTGGTGGCGGAGGAGGAAGAGGAGGAGGATAATCATTTTTGTCATTGTCGTCTAGATATTAAGTAATGCCACCATTGAATGCAGTTTGTAAAAATATCTTTCTAGCAACATATTATATATTAAACTATATGAAGTCTAAATGAGATTGCAGTTAGGTCCCACTGAATCCATTGGGGAAAATTCCATTGATTTTAATTTGAAGTGCAACTAACTTCTATTGTTATTATATATAGTGGGCCCTTGGTATCCACCAGGGTTTGGTTCCAGGAACCCCTGTGGATACCAAATTCCATGGCTGCTCAAGTCCCATTGTATACAATGGCATAGTAAAAGGGTGTCCCTTTATATAAAATGGCAAAATCAAGATTTGCTGTCTGGAATTTTTATTTTTTGCAATATTTTCAGCCCTAGATGATAGAATCCATGGATCTGGAATCCATAGATATGGAGGGCTAACTGTACATGTACACTCAGATGCAAATCCCTCTAAGTTCAATGGTACTTGCTCTCAGGGAAAAGATATAGGATTACAGCTTCAGGCTCAATCCATTCCATTATTTTAACTGATCATCCAGGATGAGACTGCATGAGTTTCCCAATGTCAAGGGCAAGTGGAGAATGGTAGCAATTCACATCCAGCTTGAAACACTTCCTTCTTGCTTCGTCACCATTATAATACAATTATAAATCTTTTCTTTCTCTGTCTGTCTCTCAATGTGTTGACCTGGTCAGGTTTCAGCAAGCAGCAATAACTGCTGACTGCGAAACCTAATTGAGTAGTATACGTACTTTACCATTATGAACGCATTAGCAAGTTTAACCATGGAGACAGGAAAAGTAGTAGGATTTTTACATATCTAATTGGATATGCTCCACTAAATATTAACAGTGGACAGGGCCATAATCATAAGATCACAATGTGTGATGGTTATAAAGTGCCACAATGCCACAGTCATACACAGCAATTTAGGGCAATAAAGGACCCAGTCACTGTTACATTATCAAACTGTTTTTATCTAAAGCAAACATGGCTCGATCAGAATTTGATATTTATGCCATTCTATGGTGTATTTAACTTCACTTTTTTCGAATAATAATCATATATCAACAGTCAGCCACACAAGACTGTTAAGGATGTCCAGAACTCTTTACAGACATCTTGCTCATCCCCAGCTTTATTTCCCCTCCAAATTCTTCATCCATCCAAATGTTACTTTAGATTAAATGTAATGACAATTCTAATCTTGTTAGCTTAGTGACATTGCCCAGTACAGTAGGACCCCCGTATTCACAGGGGATTGGTTCTGGGGGGCCCTCGTGGATACTGAAAACCCATATAACAGTGAACACCATTGAAAATAATGGGACTTCCAGTTTAAAATACCATACATTTGCCTTGGAGGACCTAGAAAATGTATAGAGAGGATGCCTCTCTAGGCATTTTCTAGGAAGACTTTATGATACGTGTGCTGTTTTGTGTCCCATGGATAACTGAATCAGTGGATAATGAATCAGCAGATATGGGGGTCCTACTGTATTCTGAATTCCCTCACTTTTAGGGATGCTTTGAGAACTCAGTGGAAAAAGTCCAGAAAGCTCTTAAGGAAGCAGCTTCCAAAGCACTAATCTCAACACAATCTCATTGAAGCAGGAAGCTCTTTAGACAGTGAGGTCTCCATTTCTTTTCTAGAGGAGATAACTTTGTTCCTTCCTTTCAATTATTTCCCCCCAAACTACCAGCAGCCAGTGGTGGCTTCTTCCTCCATACCACCAAGCCCAAGAATGAGAGGAGACATCTCAGCCCTGCAGGAGGCATGCCAATAAAATACAACCCTTTTAACTGCTAAACTGGCTTCATCCAGGCTTTACTCAGACTCCTCTCTACTATATAAAATCATGAGCCAGCTTTATACCACTGTGGAGCAATATGTTCAGCTCCTTGCTTCTGAGAACCAAACTAAATTGAATATTATAAATATGGTTTGGCCAACTAAGCTAGGTGGGTAGTGAGGTAGTGTAGCTCAAGGTATTTTAGGACTATGGCATGAGAACAGAGAGGCTCTAAGTCTTCTCTGCTGATAAACCCTTGATCAAAATCAGACACTCACTTTATGCTTGCTGTGTGGGATGGAAAGGAGGCTTCCACTGGCACCAAGCTCAGTGAGTAGCAAACCAAGGCAGGGATTCTCTTCCAACTGAAAGCATGGTGAAGGAATGAATTAAAGCCCTCCTTTACCTGTTCTACGTCAGCTAATGCCCCAGGATGGCTAGTTTGAAGATTACTTGCACTAGAGGTGTTCCATTATGCCTAGGCCCAGCAACTGGTGAAAGGCCCTCCCTCCTTCCTAATGGCCACTTCTGTGGACTTGGAGGAAAAGAACAACAGCCAACATCTGCTGAATTTAACCCTCTCCTGCACTTCATCCTATTTTTCTTGTGTGCCACTTTTGTTTGTTAGATTGTAAGCCTGAGGGCAGGGAACTATCAAATAAGCAAGTGTAAACTACTCATGTAAAGCACCATGTACAGCGATATCATTATTATTATTATTAGTAGTAGTAGTAGCAGCAGTATTATAAATCCCGACTTGGTTTGTCCTTGCATTATAAATGGAACCACACAATTCCCCCCCTCCTCACTGCACCATGATAAAATTTTGTTTCTTTTTCACATCTAAGAGATTTTCTGCATATTTGAGATTATTTTTCTTCATTTCTGTAAATGTGATAATGGGAAATGTGATACTTATTGTCTTCTTCCATAGACTAGAAGAGGTAATAGCACTGTGGGGGTTGTTTACGTCATTGTTTGTGTTATTGTGATTGACACCAAGCTGATAAGACCTGACTAGAGTTGTCATTACATTTCATCTAAAGTGCTTGCTGTGCATGTGTGCCAAGTTTCTCAAACATACATACTAGTTTTCTACAAAGACGGAACTTTAGATGCTTTGTCTTAGTGCAAAATAAAGTAAAAAAGAGTGATTACAAAAACCTGCATGGTGCCACACTATTGTGCAGGAGAGAGGAACTTTTGGCTGGGGTAAAACAATACTCAACAAGTTCTCAACCAAAATTTCTGCAACTGCGAAACAGACACACACACCCTCTGCATATCTAAGCTGAATATCTCACCAGACCATGAGAATAAGGTAAAGATGTAATTATTCACTAATTTTCTTCTCAAAGAAAGTAATGAAAAATTTTAGCATTTTTTTTTCTTCCTGGGAGGAAATCTTCAAACACAGTGCCATTTTTGAAGATGCTTCATAATTTGCACAAAGGAAAGCATTTTCTGCACAGGAAACAGAATTTTGTTTTCTGCGCAAAACAACCATATGCAAATTTTGCACAGAATAAGTCATGAATTGTGAGGATTCTCATCAGTCCAGGATTCTTCTTCTCAGGGTTTCTCAACATTCAAGAAACATGGTTTTCATCCATTATAAAAAGAATTAAAATATTATTTCCATCCCTCAAATAAGGTCAAATGTAATTTGGACCTCAGTGAGTCTGGTATCTTGTATTGGTTGCAGCTTGAGAGAGTTTATATATTGCACTCTCTATGACCATGGTTGTGGTCAAAGTGAAATTCAAAATTAAGCTAAAGGTTACTGCGGGGGGGGGGGGGGACCCTGTAATTAATTTTGAGAGAACTCAATAGTTTTAATAAGACTTTGCAATCCTGCATTGAAGGATTTTTGCATGTCCCCAGGAACGGCCTTCTCTGAAAGATCATTCAACCCAGAGCCTAAGCATTTTCAATTCTGGTTATCATTTGTGGGCAAGGAATAGAGTGAAAAGTGTGTTATGCCCCCTTCCCCCCACCACTACTCAGTATGGGAGGAACTACCTTCTATTACACTCATTCCCTGGAGTGAAGCGGAACCAGAAGAGGAAATAGCAAAGTGACTGGTTGAGAGCTGAGACAGGGGGGTTGTCTAAATGGTGAAATAAATCCTTGTGGCGTTCATATGGAATGCTACCTGTCTTCATGGTAACCAGCATCAAGGCAACAAATTTGGAGGGGGGGGACAAATAACTCCCAAAACAATGCTGGGAAAGCCTTTGCAGCTTTTCCCTGAGTTTCTGAAAAACATCGAGGGGCTGCACATTCCACCCTTGTTACAACAGTGATTTGATAGGAATCACTGTCCGATAGTACAGGAAGCACAACTCTGATTGGCTGGACAAGTGTGGGGGGTGGGGCTTGCCAACGGAGAAAGTGTCCACAGCTGCCATTTTTTCACCTTAGCATGCAATCACGGACGGGAGGAGGGCAGCTGTCATTCTCTTCCCCTTCCCCCAGTTCCCCCCCCACACTGCCACCACCATGGGGATTGGGGAAGGGAGGAGGGTTCTCTCATCCCCAGTTTCCAATCACCACTGCCTTCACATGGATTGGGGAAGGGAGGAGGGCTCTCTTATCCTCTTCCTCTGGTTCCCCTCTGCCACTGCCACCACGGGGATCAAGGAAGGGAGGATAGTGACTGTCATCTTGGATGCCAAGCTTTTGGAGGCTGCTGGGGAAAAAAACACCATTAAGACAAGTCGCAGGTGCTGCAACTTCCTATTACTACAGAGCACTATGTTTTTTCCTCTCATATAGACGAGCCCATGAACTACATAACTAGTGATCTTTGGGTCTTCTTGGAAGTGGCTTTTCTGCCTTAAGGAATGTAGTTCAGGTAAGATGAGTCTTATAGTGGCTGAGTGGGACCTTTTGTGGGGTGTGAGTGTAAAACTGATTGGCGTTCAGACATAGGATCTTCTGTTTCTGAAAGAAACTGAGCAAGTTGGCATGGGTGATACTGGTATCAAACTGATTGGTCACAAACGCTGGACATAAGAAGATCCAGTCACTTATTGGTGAGCACTATAGGTAGACTTGTCCTTAACTGCTGTGGGAGGAGTTTCCTTTTGTGGCTGCCCCTCCAAAAAACAACCTACACAAAGTTCTGGGGGAAAAGTGCTTAAGGAAGGACTTGCTTAATCCATCTGGAGTCCCCACTGAGCAATGACTCTATGTCAGTCAGATCTGACTCACAGGGTTGCTGTGAGGATAAAATGAAGAAGAGACAGATGGTTAGAATAAAGATAATATAAACATTAAGGAATGAATACATTATTAAAAAAATAAAGTTGGAGCCCAACTTTACCTAAAACCTTAATCTCACTTCTTCCTTTCAGGTGTGTATACACTCTGCACAATTACAACCATTTGATACCACTCTAAATTTCATTGCTCTGTCCTGTAGAATTGTGGAATTTGTAGTTTGGAGAACAACTTAGGATTCTCTCTGCTAGAGAACTCTAGTCCACTCCTTTACACTAGAGTTCTCTAGCAGATAATTTTAAGTACTTTATCTTACCAGACTACACAAATGGGATTTTATAGGTTGGTGCCATGGCAGTTAAAGTGGAAAGAAAGTACTATAACCATGCAGTGTGGATACACACCAGATTGTAAGCTTGCGGCCGAGTGACATGGTGCCCCTGCTCCCCGAGCCCTGTCCCAAAGATACCTAAAGTATACATGCATGAAATAGTTTATTATACAGATAAAAGGTGAAAGGATAGTTGGCAGAAAAGGCCACAACTTTCTGTTTGGTGATAGTTGTTAGAGGTTGGTCTGGGCATGGGTATCCAAAGGGGCAAGGCAAGAGCTCTCACCTTGCTCTGACACCAAGCATGGGCCCACCCCCCATAGGTGGACCCGGTGTCAAGGTCACGTGTCAATCACGTGACCGATCACATGGCTGGCCATAAGACCATGTCACATGACCGATCATGTGACCGGATTGGAGCTATCACGTGATAAGACCACATGACCGATCCACGTAACCCGATGTCCTCCCCGGGGGGGGGGGGGGGAAAGTCGCTCAGGAATAACCTGACCCTGGACCCGGCAAGCCTTCTCTGGGCCAGCTGGGGACTCCCAGCCCCCCCCAACCAAGAACAGAACCCATGCCCACCACCCCACCAGAAAGTTGTGACAAGGAGATAGTTACAATTCCAAAGCAAAGTAAACCTAACTAATACATAGACCATCTAACTAAGGGAGGGAGGGTGGGTCTTCGGCTCGCAAGACCCAACTGGCTGGGGCTGCGGGCCAGCCGGGAATATATTCCCGGCTGCGGACTGTGTAGGGGACTAGCCCCACCTCCCAGCCAATAAGCAGCCATGCAGAAGTGTCAGTCCTGATTGGCTGGGGGGGGGGTCAAACCAGCTAATCGGATGAGAGCTGCCTCTCCCCGATTTGGCTGATTTTCAATCCTTTTCCCAGCCTGCCAGAGCAAGCTGGGAAGAAGAGGACGGCCAGCATGGTGGCGCTCATGCCGGCCACACGAGCGGGCCTGGGAGCGGGGCATCACCGGCTGCAAATGCGGCCGCCGGTAAGCCCCTCCTGGGCAGCCAGCTTAGTGGGGACTGGGTGTTCTAATCAGCAGTTATGATTTTAACTGATTGTTATCTATCCTGAGTGATTATTAAACTCAATAAACACATAATTATCAGGTAAATATTTTATCTTCTTTATATGCAAAAAGATTTTTTTTAAAAAAAAAATGGGCATTGGTAATGCCCATTGTTTGCCACTAACAAGGTCAACAAGGTGTTGTTTTTTAGACCACTGTTGACTGTTGTGAATGGTTCTGTAGTAGAAGGAAAGCCATTAAGAGCAAAACAAAAGGATATGGAAGAGACTTTAGAAAGATTTTAATAATCATAATTACATTTGATGAAAGCTTTTAAAAATCAATAGTAGCCAAGGGAAACTATGATTTGTATTGCTTTTCAATAGCTGGAAACCTTTAAAGTCAATGAGTGACATGAGAAATGATTTATTAGGGTGTAGTGGCTTGAAAAGGGCATTGCTCATTATGGCCGTGCAAACAACACATTTGATTTTCCAATTATCACCAAAGCTTTCAATTTCTCTAGTTGAATCTGCTCACTATGGAAATGTGGACATGCTCATCATAGTCAGTGTCAGCAAATATGCAGATCACACAAAAATGTTTCAGATCATGGGAAGCTCTAAAATACAGCCAACCAACCTCAGCATTCTTGAGGTTTATTCTTGTTTCAAAGGCGTTCATTCAAATGTTCTGATTTCCTAGTGAAACTGGAGCCATCTAGAAAAAGCCTTACATTATTAACAGAATAAAAGCCACACATTAAATTAAAACAAAATAGGCAAAATATTGACAATATGAAATACAGTATCACTTTTATTTACACCATACAAGTGCTACCATTTTTTCAGACAGATAAATTAAAATTTGACACTTAAAATCCCACCCTTAATTTTGTCACCTGTGCACAGGTGCTGACTTTTGCCCAGCAAAAGTGCTGCCTGTGCCATGTCCCCCACTCCAATCTGAGCCAAATGTTTCCCTAAATCCAGATTCCCTGAGAGAGCAAGAATTTAAAAAAAAATCTTGTTATGAATCCTTTCTATCCATGAAACTCATGTTAACAGTTGAGAACTAGTTACCAGAATATACTACCAAGCATTTCCCCACCCTTTGGAGATCTAAAGGTGCTTTCTGGTTTTCTGAGTCAGGAGTGGGTAAAGTTGAATGACCAAACTCACTTAACCATCTCCATACATAGTGTGGTAAAGTGGGTTCCAGAAAGTTGAATCCATAACATTGTTCTTAGGGGGTCATAGGATGATTTACAACAGGCTTTCTTAAGTTACTGTCCTCCTAATGTCCTGGACTGCAAGAATCCTTCAGCCTACTCTGGTCACAAAGGTGGGAAGGCTGATTTACATGTACCCAGGATCAGAATTGTTCGCATAATATGAAAAGCCCCCCAAAATCTCTCAGAAATATTACCTCCCGATCCCACTTCAGTGCTTGCTGGGAAAACTCACTGCATTCCAGTCTACTGGGGGACGGTTGCAACTATCTGTACAATTTACAGTATTGCAAGTGTAAATTGGATTACAATTTTGTATCCATATCACAATTAGTAATAATTTTACTTTCTTCTTCTTAAATGAAGGGCAGGATGGGAATTGCCAGACTTCAAATAATAATGTTTAGCATAGATGATAAATGTTAGCACATTTTCTTTCTTCATATTACAAAACTTAAAAAAAAAAGTGAGGAGGGGGGTAGATATTTGCTGACCTTCATTAGCAAAGTATCATAAATGATTAAGGATGGCTATGACTCAAAACAGAATTAATTCAATATTTCTAGTGATTCAAGACTGTAATTATATTAAGCATATGTTATATATTACACCAGGGATCTAGACTTGATGAATTTATCTCTATTTGCCATGTTTCTTATTCTGTGACATTTTAATGAGAATTCTTGCATACCACAAGATGATGGGCTTGAAACTGAATGAGAGGAAAATATGCTGTGGGAACTTTATGGCATTTTAAATTGCACAGAGACAAAGTATGCTTTTCTGGAAATAGGTTTAGAGAGACCTCAAAGCAAAAATTCTTTTTCACCACTGCTGAAGGAAAACCACTTTAGAACTTTGTAAAAGTGGTACTTGACCCACACATAAATTTTAAAGGATGGGGAAATTGCAGAAGGATATTTGCTAGGGTGAGGTGTGGAATGTAGCCTGTGGTTTCCATTTCCCTACAATATTTGATGCTCTTGTGAAATCATGACATAAACTGAGCACAAGAGAGAATATCTAAATTCCATACATTGAAGGCTCTTTTAAACATATATGGTGTTTCCTTGAATCAGGTCAGTATGACATGGACTGATCCATACTTGGATCTCTTACTGTTTTTTAAAGGTTTGTATTAGGCTGAATGAGAAATAGAGGGTCAGTTGGAGAAACACAGATTCCATTTGTGGAAACATATCAAGACATCCTTTGGCTTATTTTGAGATGTGTGGTTTGAACCTTAGCCATCTCATCCATAATTACTTCTACTCATCCCATAATCCATACTCCTCAACCATTTTTAACCCTTAGACAGATCTACTTTATGGCTCCTCCTTGGTCATCCTTGATTCAGATCCATGCCTCCTCTGGTGAGAGCTCATGCCTTGGCTCAAAACAGTGGCAGGAAGCACTGCCATCTGCTCCAGCCATGACCCTCATCTATCCACTCAACTATCCTGTTAATGGCAGGTGATGTGTAAGTCATGCTGTGCATGTGAAGTGAATTATTTGTCATGGTGCAATAGATCTATACTGCCAAGAGGGATGGAAGTAGAGTTCTACATACAGCAATGTTGTGCATTGTGATTGTGGAGTGCAGTTGTACATTGCAACTGCAGATAGCACAGTGGCACCCAGTCATTGATGCATGTTGTGTTATGTTCCATGTGGATTGCATAGTGCTGGTGTAGCATATCTTTATATTTATGCTATGGTAAGGGGATTTTGGATTGCAGCCATGGTTTCCTCAGTTCTTCAGTTCTGACCTACTGATCATTTTATCCTCTGCCCAATAGCCACCTTATCTCTTGTCCGACCAGAGCCAGCCATACTATCAGGCAAAGTGAGGCAGCCATCTCAAGGAGCAGAGCAGCAGGTTAAGGAGTGATGCAAGATGGTGGAGGACACAGCTGTGTATGCACATGGCTTATAGTATCGCATAAACAAGCCTTTTTATCCTCAGATATGATAGAAGATGATAGGAGATGCTTGCCATCACCAGTTTTCAAGTGAAATTCAACTACCAGTTTGACTGAGTTTTCAACACAAATTGGGAACATCTTATCCTTTGTCTCTTGGCTGGCCCTGGCCAGATCTTGTAGGACACATTCCATATCTGTCCTACAAATGGTTCTATTCTTTTGGCACTTGTGCAAGGAGAGAGAGATGTTACCCTATACACTCAGGGGTCTTGAGGACCCTAAAAATATCAACATTAATTTGGGGAATTAATGTACTTGACTATGCAAGAGGGGGCAACAGATAGCAGAATCTTTTGACAAATGGCACTAAGGAGGAGACAATAAGCTAGATAGCACAATAAGTTAATCTTTATTTGAGAAAAACAATAATAACAACATTCACACACACATTTAGGCTTCAAGCATTCATACAAGACTAGCAAATAAAGTAGGAAATATTGGGATAGAGGGATAGAGAAGGGAGTTTTTTGTGGGAGATATGACACCTGTCATGCAGAGCAGATATTCCTGCAGCAACGGGGTCTCAGAGTGAGTTCTGAGGGTCTGTCAGCAAACCAGCAGCATGGATATAGGAGGAGCAGGAGGAGGAGACAGATTGGTGTTGTTTTGAAGGGGGTTTTATAGCCAATAGTGTGCCTCCAGAGTATGGAAACTAGTAGGACACAATGTTTCTCAGAGTTGCTCAAGGTTAGACAAAGGCATTCCAGATATGTTAATGGCATCTTAATGTATGAATACTTTGCAGCTGAAAGAGAGGAAGCAACTTCCTTTTTTTGGGAAGGTTGAAGGAATGAGGGTTGTTTGCAGATTTGAGTCTCCCAGCTTTAGCTGACAGGATTAGCCAGGTGTATGTGCCTTCAGCTGCCTTGCAAATTAAAATTTCTTTAGAATTTAGATGGCCCCTCCCTAAGTGCATACCTGACTGAGTCTGAACTGGAATTTTCCAGTTTTTAATGTCCACACTGCATGGAAGGCTACATATAACCAAATTATTACATATTGCCAATTATTAATATAGACATGGGGCTGGAGGCATCAGGGTAGGTAATAGATGACAGCTGCAATGCGAGAAGGCAACTGCTGACTCCAAGCCACCTTTTCTTCAAATGCTTGGGTTCTCAGGAGATGCATGGAGCCAAAACAGTATAGAAAGGGGGACTTGGACAATCATTTGTGCCACAGAAGAAGTGGCAGCCTTCCTATGCTGCCTTTGCACTGTTGTCTTCTGCCTCCTGCTAATGACAAGGCATTCAGAATTGATACCTTGAAGCTAGCAACTAACTTCTCCCATCACCACTGGCTGTTTGTTTCTTTTCTTGCTATTGGTACAACTATTTTCTTCTTCCTATTTCCTTTGCCTTCACTAGTGCAGGAACTACACTGGCAGAACCATCAAGATATTGGCCTCTGCATCCAGCTTCCCTAGCATCATAGTATTTATATACAACATTACATTTCTGCTCAAATGTTGCCCTTGGTATATAATTCTAACTGAATTTATGTAAAGGAATAAAACATGTGACATCTGATTGCAAATGCTTTTGCCACAATTCTCATCCTCGTTTTATTTAGCATGCTTGAGAAACTGACAAATGTTCACATACTCCAGTGGGTTAAACTTATATGAATGATAAATTAATGTATGGCAGGCACAACACAAGATTAAAAGTAGGAGCCAGTTTCAATTCTTCTCATCCTCTTTTATCATTTTATTACACTGTATCTGAAGCCTGACTCCCGCCTTTTGACTTTTCAGTCTTCATAGCTGCAGCATAGATAGAGAGGCAGAGGTATAGGTGTGTGTTGGGTGGAGGGATAAGGGCATTGCCCTCCCAAATAAGAATTCTGTCCCAACCCCAGGAAATTTTCCTTCAATCCCCAAATTTCTAGCATTACAGAGTAAGATACTGAAAATTGTTCACACCTAAAACTCTTACATTGTTTGTGTTTGTATTCCCTTGATAATTTTGCCTCCCTTTTTTCTTCGAATGACAAAACTGTAATTCTAAATACTCAATAGAGGTTTTAAATGACAATGCTGGAAATGTGGGGACTGAAAGCATATTTCATCGGGCAGGTCATAATTCTTATTTGGGAGGACAATGTTCTCATTTTTCTACCCCTTGAGTGAGGCTACAGTCATATGGAACACAGGTTATTAATAGTTAGCATCTGATATTATTCCACCCTTGTTTTAAAGAGATCAGGATGGTGTGTATGGTCCACCCCCAGCACAAAATTATGAAGTCTAATTCTGCCCACTTCCTAGAAGGCAGAAACATTCACCCACAAATGCAATCATAATATTCTACAAGCTGCAACAAGACTATATATGAAGTTGTCACTCAATGTGTGTTACCCATGTTAATTGCACCATGGAATATATCCAGCCTCATCACCAATGACTACAGGTTAATAACAAACATATGAGTCCAAGAAGTCTAAACACATCCAGAACATGTAGAAGCCTTCACATGTAGAGGAGAATTCCTAATTTCACATATCCACACCTAACATATAGTCATCAGGAGAAGCTAGCAATGCCAGATTCTCATTCTGTCCCAACTGTGGGAAATGATTCTTCGTGATCAGGAATGTGTGTATATTTTTCTACATATTTGAATGCAATTCTTATATGTATTGTTTTAAGTTGCAGGCTTTTGTCATTGACCTAAATGTGTTTGTTAGCAATTATCAGATCAACTAAATCAAATTGTATTATAGGGCCTGTGAAGTTTTCAGATGTACCCATGGTTTTGTACATATTTTTGTCTTCATTGACTTTACTGAATCCAGAAAAATACAAATTTACAATGCAAGATGAACTTCATCCCCTTCTCAGTCTTAGAAGGTGCAAAGTGGCTATTTTCAGAAGGAAGTGAGAGACCAATACATTTCTTTTCCTTCCCCAGGAATGGAACTGGGAAAATGTAGTGACATAAGGTCAGGAACAGCCAAACATGTGAAATGGGCTCCCCTGACTACAGCATCAAGTGATGGCTTGCATGTGTGAATGGGCTGGCACAGATACAGTTACACAAACAGAACATTTATATCATCTTCATTCACCAGAATATTTACCATTTTTCTCATCCTTGAGGAGAAAGGTTGGCAGAGATCCTGTTACTCAGCAGTAGAGAGTAAAGCAGATTGGTATTACAGGGTGGCAGTGTCGCTGGTATCTTTGCAGCAGTGCTGCTGGCTGCTCTGTGGACACCTTTAAGTGATTGTACTGGTTGTAGGGTGGAACTAGGACCATACATTATTTCACTGAAGTTACATTGATAGACTTCCTTATGCAAGTGTCTAAATAACTCTGGAATCTAGAAGACAGACTGGCTTATTTCCAGCTTATCTAGAGCTCAGGACAGCTGCAATGGCCACATGATTCTCACCCCAGCCCAAACTGTACAAATGCCAATACAACCAGGAGATATGCTAGTTTAACACCCGAGGAGGTTCAGCCATTGTCTTAATATTCTCTTCAATACTGTTGATGTCTTCAACATTGTTGAAACTTTTTCTTTTTCTTCCTGCACAAAAGAGAAATGGCAAGTACCTTTTTCTCATCAAAGTCTCCCCAATTTGCACAAGTAGCATCTTTGAAAAACTAGTCTCTTTTCCCTGTTGGTAAGCAAAGCATGCACACTCAGAAAGCGCAGAAGGGCAGGAATATGTATGCAACTAATTCAGCTCTTCTCTTTTGCAAAGGTCCATGCAACAAGACAGCAACTGTCATAATTGGCATAAGAAATATTTCCTCATTTTTGGGAGGTGAACAGGTAATGTGAATATTTCTAAACAGAGCAATAATCTCTCAATTGTTCTCCTGTCCAACACAAGATTTTTTAAAAAAAAAATGTACAAAAGCAAAATAAGGGAGGATTTACCTCAGAGACAAAGCTTTTCAATGAAGTCAATTACGACACATACACAGAAAAATCATACAGTTTTGGCACTGAGAGGGAACTCAGTTTTATCAATGTCATCTAGATAAATGCAAAAGCCATACTTCTAGAATTTCTACCAAGACTTGGAGAATTCAAAGACTTCACACCAGCTGTCAATCAATGGAGCTAATTTCCACACCTTTACTTAGTCCTTAACTAAATAGGCAACTATGCTAGGTCCCAGATTCAAGGCATGTTTTTTTGGAATCCTGATAGAACAAATCATCCATCTCTGACTATGGACAAAGTAGCCTATTCAAGTAATTCCACCAGACCCATAGTTTTGTTTCCATGTGACCACTCAACGATAGGCAATAAAATCAGAACTGACTGAGTACAACCAAATGGTATTGGTCTCGGTGAGCTTCATATTACTAATACAGTGCATCTTAAACACTTTTGAGCACAACAGAAAGCAATTTCTGAAAATGAATTGTGGACCAGAAGGGACAATACATCAAGTAACAGTAATAAAAAAAGAACATTTATCCTTGTGAGTTAGAGTTGTAGAAATAACTTATTTTATCCCTTAACGCCGAGGCCCTCTGAGTAGTATAAATACAGTTATACAGCACCAGGAGGAATAAAGAGCTACACCTAAACTGTTATTTATGCTTATGAAGTGTCAACTGTTTAAAGAACAAGTTTAGAGAACTTGCCTTGGCATCTTGCCAGAGTGTGAGTTGCTGTTTCAGAAAAACCTAACACCTGGAGAGGAAATGTTTTTCTCCAAAATGCAGAGCACACACGGAGAAAAGAAGCCATAGATGATACAATATAAGCACATAAACTAGAAAGATTCTACAGCTCACAAAATGTTGAGCTTTGTGCTTCTCAAGTATAACTCACACAGTGCATACTTCTACCACCAATCGGCTGATTCACATATATGTTATGTACATCACTTGATTTCTCATCATATGACATTATTATATTTTATTTATTATATTATTATATCCTTTTTTTCTTTTAGCAATAAACACCTGAGGCAATGCACAAAAATCAGTGTGTATAGAGCCATTGTACTGTCTATCCTCCTTTATGGATCTGAAACATGGGTCACCTATCGCCACCACCTACAACTCCTCGAGCGCTTTCATCAGCGCTGTCTACGCACAATCCTAAATATACACTAGACTGACTATGTGACGAATGTTGCTGTCCTTGAGCAAGCAGGGATCACTAACTAGTATTGAGACCATAATATTGAGAATGCAGCTGCGCTGGGCAGGGCACGTTTCTAGGATGAAGGACCATCGCCTCCCCAAAATAGTACTCTACGGTGAACTCGCCACGGGTCAGCGTAAGAGGGGCGCTCCAAAAAAGCGATACAAAGACTCCCTGAAACAACATCTCAGGCTCAGCCAAATTGATCACCAACAGTGGTCCGCCCTGGCCTCACATCGGGAGGGATGGAGACGCACTATCCACAATGCTGCAGCCTTATTTGAGAACTCATGCCGAACAAGTCTTGAAGAGAAACGACAATGCAGAAAAGATCACAACCCAAAAACATCACCCAAGGAGACCTTCTGCTGTGCTTTCTGCAACCGGACTTGTTTATCTCAGATTGGCCTCTGTAGTCATCAGCGCACTTGCAGAAGGCGCGGGATGAGTCCTTCTTGAATCTTCGTTTGTGAAGAAAAGTATTGTATCCATTCTTTCTCCTGGCATTGCACCCAAGGCAACTTACAACATAGGCTGCAACTGCACTGCAGAAATAATCCAGTTTGTCATTGCTTTAACTGCTATGGGTCAATGCTATGGAGTTCTGAGAGGTTGTTCTATATTACACATATATTGTTTAACCGGTTTTTGTTTTTAACATTTCACCATTTTACTTTGCTTCAAATAGTGATGAAAAGGAGGAGAAGCATCAGCAGCAGTAGCTATACAGAGGACTGTAGAACCTGTTGGGATGGTGTGGGATGAATTCCCTGCCCCACCCCAAATCAGGTAGAGAGGTCAATTCTGTAAGAGGAACATTTTGATCAATTAATGGGACATCCTGGATCCAACCTTTGGAGTGTTTTTGAGCTGGATTATGAATACTGGGAATGCTAGCAGGTGGCTAAGAAGAAAACAACCACTCACACATATCAGAACTACATTCCTACACTTACAAATGCCATTAATACAAGAGACTGTTGGTTTGAGGGGCGGGGACTGCAGGAACTGGAAACTAGAGAGCTCTTTGCTAAGATCAGTTACAGAAAGAGAAACAAGGAACTCTAATCAATTAACAAGATGGGTTATACCTCCATCTACTGTTGGAGCAGACAAATTGCATCAGGAATTAACCATTCACATTTTTCCCCCAAAAGGAAGATCCACTAACAACTTGATAAAGCCTACTTAAAGGGAGCCAGCTTCCTGGATGACACTCTGGGTATTCTGCAGCTTTCTGCTTCTTAGCATATTTTAAATCTATGACTTGTTTTAAGGTTGTAAAGTTTAAAGAATTAGAGCAATGTTTATTACCTTTAGGTTGTCCAGATGCAAAAGAGGTCAACACTACGGCACATTTAATATCTCTGTGTTTAGGGGATCAGCAGATGTACCCTGCAAGCTTCACCTGTGGAAATCCCCTCTTCTACAGAACTATAAAAGTGAGAAGAGATCCAACCTCCATTATATGTCATAATTGTTTTAGCAATTCTGTGACATCCATGTAGGAGTTGAGAGGATAGATGTACTGTCCTTTTCATTCTTTTCAAATAGACCAGAGTCTGAAAAAGTTACTTTTCTGGATTGCAACAGAATATTGCAGAATATGCAAGAATAAGCAAGGGCTACTAACGGAAGGTTGATCCTGCTGCATTGCATTCAACATATTAAGCAAGCTTACTATCCATCTAACATTTAGGATGTCTAAATATGGTGCACTGCACCTGCAAGGTCTGATTCTGAGGAAGGTCTTGTTCCTTACAGTGCCTGCTTCCCCATCAATCTCACCCTCTTAGAGTAGGGTTGCTAGGCCAGGACAGTCCTTGATCCTGAAATGTCAGTGTCAAAACTCAAGATCTAAGGACAAGGCCTTCATAATGTTACAAGGGGCAGTCCCTGGTGATGTCATTAAGCATAATGCATCAATCCTCCACCATGGCTACACAGAATATTGCCATTCATATCAAAAACCACAAAGTCTAACCAATGAAGAAAGTGTGTGTGTGCACATGTGTGTGTATGCACATGTGTGTGTGTCCATGCGTGTGTATGCTTACCCTGATTTTTTCAGATAAAGGACAGGATATAAATGATAAACAAACATTTCAAGGCAGTGCTCTTACCCCCAAATTCCACCCCCCAACACACAATCCTGAGGACTGGAGAAAAGAGACCAGGCTCTAAGACATGCATTCCCTATCTCAGATTGAGTGAGAGGGCAAATAATAGTGATGATTGTTGTTTTTTCGTGTCTTCAACTCATTTCCAACTTATGGTGATCCTAAGGTGAACCTACCACGTGGGTTTCTTGTCAAGATATTTTTAGAGTGGGATATTTTTAGAGTGGGATCTCTGAGTCTGAGAATGTGTGACTTGTCTAAGGTCACGCAGTGGTTTTTTCATTTTCATTTTAATTTTAATTTTAATTTTTTAATTTTAATTTTTAATTTTTTTTAATTTTAATTTTTTTCTTCTAATTTATATATATTTTAATTAATGCATGTTTTTAATCCTTTGCAATTTAATATTATTTTAAGGGGTGGGTGGGCTAGGGTATTGTGAGTATGGGGTTTTTATATTGTAAGCCGCCCCGATTGCGTTGCAGAGGGGCGGGATATAAATAAAATTTTATTATTATTATTATTATTCATGGCTGAGCGGGGATTTGAAATCTCTCCAGCATCGTAGTACAATGCACAAACCACTACACCATGCTGGTTCTCAGCACTGATGAGGAAACACAAAAGTGGATGAGTAACAACACTTCTCTTACAGTCTGAGTTAGTATGAGAGGTTGGGCCACCACTGCTTGGGGTGTAATGTCCATGAAGCATATTTAGCATCAGTACAGATCTGTCAGTTCTGTCATTTTTTTCTAGCTAAGGCTCATCCATCTACTCCATCTCTTTGCTGAAGGATAATGGCTTCATAATACACATTAACTTGCAACTGGCCTAGCATAATTTCTTCTCTCTTCTTCTTCTTCTTCTTCTTTTTTATGACTGGAAAACAGGTTTGTGTCTTACTGGTGCATTACTTCCCTCATTTTCAGAATTGTGTTATTTCCCCCTCCCTTCAATGGCGATGCCAGGAATTGAACTTGAGACCTCCCAAATACTTAGCATGTATTCCGCTATTAACTTAGAATGTCCCAGAGAGCAAACTCAGAATTGAGGGAATATGTAGTGGGCTGGGTGGAGATTGGGTGAGCAACTAATTTTGAAACAACTTCCTTAATATTATCCTGATGAATCATGCCTCAGTCTGCATACAAATTGGACCCTAGCAAGCATGTAATTTGCTACCCAAGAAGGAAGGTAATAGTATAATCTGTACATTTTACAGGTACTCATACACAAAGTGGCAGCTATGACTGAAAAAGGTAACACTTTCCTTTGAGTGGGTGGGGGAATATGTGCTATTAATATCACAGGTTTATATTCAGCCACCAAGACAATTTGCAACTTTGTGTACAGCCACTGAACACATTGCAGCTCCTCTTAAACATGTATCAGAATGTCTGTGATGGTAGGAGGTGGAGACATTTCCTGTGAAGTTAGACATTCACTGTATTTGCAGCTTGCCCTTTGGCACATGCCAAAAGAAACCTCAGAAGTGATTATAAGAGAATGGCAACTGCTTTTCAATTGCAGTGAGATTGGGGGAGAGGAATCAAAACCAGTAGGAGTGCTTTGGGGTTTTGGTTAAAGAAGGCAAGTCCATGCAGGCAGACAGCACAATTTGAGTTCTGCTGTGCTCCTCCTTCAGCCAGCATAGATTCGAAGTTACTTTGGAGCAATTATTTAAATTGTGCAAGATAAATCAGGGGAAAAAATGCAAGTTCAAAAAGCATAAGCAGAGTAAATAAGTGCGGCTGGGGAAGATCCCACCCATTGCCTTTGACAAGGACATCCAAACATATAATACTCTCTGCGAGGAGACGCTTCATGAGTGAGTTTGTATGCACCATTTCGGACCTTAAAAAAGACCCCTGATGAAGCATATATGCCTCCATACACTCTGTTTGTATGTGTCCAGGTTGGAGAGAGGACAGAGTGTGTGATTCTGAGGACTTTATCAGACACATCAAATACAGCATCATAATGATACCACATAAACACAAAAGGATGTGCATATCAGATGATGTTGCCCTTTTGTGTTTATGTACTGTTCATAAGCTGATCTATTTTATTGATGGGAGAAGCCATCAATAGATTGGCTGTGGTGATTTTTTGCCTGCATTACAGGCATTTGAATCCTCGTGCCTTTCCCCCTATGTTATTCCAGAGTTGATGGCCAGTCCAGCCAGAACACTTCTGGGTGAGATCACGACATCCAAGTAGTTGACACTTTTTATGAACCTTCCTGGTTTACTTATAATTTTTAAAGCATGTTTATGTGCTTTTTGTAACTTTTTGTGTGTTATTATTATTTTTTATTATTTTTTTATTTCCCACACTTGCGTCTTCTCATGAGAATCTACAGGATTTCATTCCAGGAAGTGAACGAAGCTCTGTTCACTCCTTGTTCATTGCCGGGGTTGCCTTTCAATGGGATGCAAGGTAAGTGTAGTAAAGGGGGTTCTTTTGCCGACATAAACACATCACAAATTATGCCAACAAAAGAACAGAAAAGGGGGGGTGGTTTGATAAAGTCTTGATTCTTTATACTCCTTTTTCAGGATAATCAACTGAAAAGGGGCTAATGTGCCCTGTTCTAGCTCACTTCAAGAGGGGAGGCTGAGTCAAGTAGTGACACTTACTAGAAGACACAAAACAATGGCAACTACTAATAGAAAAAGAGTCATGTCCAAATAGTAAGGATAGGTTGTGCTGAACTTGGACGAATTGCTGTGACAGGGATTGGTTGAATTTTGCCCCACAACAGCTGTTTTCTCAGCAGCAGGCAGAAGTCTTCAGATAGCCTTTTGAGAGGTGCCTGGTTTGGATAGTTTATTAACCCTGCCCTCTCAGGAGGTTAGGTGCATTTCTTGAGGGACCATTGCCTACTTTTGCATCTTCTGTCTCCTGTGGTGTGTAAGGACAGTAAGGAGTGCATGGGGGGTTACTTGAAGTGCAAAGACTCTAGCAAAGGCTGCATCTACACTGGAAAAATAATCCTGTTTGACACCGGTTTAGCTGCCATGGCTCAGTGCATTGGAATTCTGGGGTCTGTAGTTTTGTGAGATATTTAGCAATTTCTGTCAGAGAACTCTGGTGCCACAACAAATAAATCCCACAATTCCATAGCATTGAACCATGGCAGTTAAAGCAGTTTCAAACTGGATTATTTCTGTAGTGAAGATGCAGCCAAAGACTTATCCTTTGTCTTGGGATGTTGTGGAGTGTGATGACTCCCTGGATGATTATCCTCATGACATGATTCTACATGGACCTGCAATAAACTCCTAGTGCAGTCCACAGTCACTGCCCTCTATATTTTGCCAACTAGACAAAGGATAAAATATTACGAAATTGATGTGGGTTGAAATTAAGAGGAGAAAATGAGTAGAATGAGCAGTGGCGGGGGGAGCTAAAGGAGTATTCAGCCCTCTCAGCCTCAAAATACCCTCTCAGACTTTCATATGATATATTCAGGATAAGAAAATGGTACCAGTTTAAATTATGTTTAAGATATGATAAAAACTATGAGTGTATCTGTCATGAGTGATGCAGTAAAATGGAAGTTCCAATTTCTTTCAAAAACAACAATTTTGTGGGGGGTGTTGAGGGGAACTTTACTTTTTTAAACATCTGTAGCGTAATCATTAAATAGCTAAGATAAAGATGGGGTGTTTTTTTTAAAAAAATCACCAACAATATTTAAATAATTAATTTTAATTGTCATCTCCCACGTTTGTCACACAGATAATTGGCCATTTTTAGTTTAACACTCAGCATACACATAACAGCTGTAATTCCAACAACATCATCAACAAATAACTTTTAAATGAGTAATAAAATATTAAACTGCTGAAGATGCCCGTCAGTGTTAATAGTCAGTCTTTAGCACTTTTTGCATGGAACATCTCCTTGAAGAACTTTTAGTGCAGACATCTTTCAAGAGCAGAATGAGTCTGGACTGCATATAACAGATTCCTCTACATTTAAGAACATCCTCCTGTTTCATTATTAATGGGGTTGTGATAACAAAATTATTTGATTGATCATCTGACATGATTCTTAAAAGCAAGCTGAAGGGAACTCGTCCTCTTATTCCTTGCATTTTGTAATTAATTATAACTCCATCTTCACTCAATACTTGAATGACAGGAAACAAAGTATCATTTAAGGTTTCAATCTCATCTTGTTTACATCACCGGCATGAGTGGAAAAAAAAAAGATTGTCTTAGACATTTGGCTGCTGTATGCGCAACCTCCCAGGCCCCTTTCCCAAGACCCATACATATCCCACAATAAGCTCAAATACCATTGGTTTTTCTCTGTAGCCTCTCTCAAAATGGTGACAGAAATGGAGTCGTGTCACTTCTTGCCACCATTTTGAGAGGCACGGCAGAGGAAAATAGAGGTATTTGAAGGGTGCTTGTGAGGGTGTGGCATTTTTGTGTATTTTCATTCATTTGGGGATTTCTCGTTTTAGCTCAGGATCAAAATTGTCCAAAAACATGTTGATTTTTTTTTAATGGGGAGTTGTAGTGCTGTGAGGGACTGGTGGGGAGGCTTCAGAGGGTACCAAAATGAGGTTCCAAGGTCACAAGAACACATGGGGTATAATTTGCCTGCTCCTGCCCTATAATATAGAGAAACCGAAAGGCAGATGGTAACTGTATGATTAGCACTAATTTCAGGGTAACAAGACACATTGAAGTGTAGAAAGCATTTAAGAATGTATTACCTGGCCATGATCCAGATTCATCACCAGAACAGCAACATTTGAGGAGAGGATATTAGTACTCTAAGAAAGTGGCAATCTTTTAGGCTTCTTGATGTAACTTGGGACTTTGGCAGTACATATAATCAATGTATGGAGCAGACCAAAAAGGTGAGATGGCTACAGATGAAAGCTATGAAAGCTGTTTCTAAATGTGAGACATTTGGGACTCAAGATAGAGGGAATATTCACCATTATTCATTTCCTGGCTGAAAATGGTTTCCCGACACCCAGCTGGGAAAACTAACACAAAAGCAAGAATTCTGTACAATTTTGACTCAACAGTTACAAATCCCAAAGTGTTTTGAGAATAGAAGCCTTATGCAAAACAATTGGACAGTAAGGCAAAGATTGAGATTGAGAAAAATTGAGATAAAAAGCACCTTTGTTTCATCACCTTGTTGACTGGAATTATGACTATCAAAGAGTTATGACCATCTGCATTATATGCTTTTTTTTTTTTTGCTTTATATATATACACTACGCACTAAAATAACAGTTGTGTATAGTTTCATGAAAAAAACAAACTGTTATCTGACAGGGATATGTATGTGATCTAGCAATGGACAAATTTGTGACTTCTGCAATTTCCCATATTCATTTTTAAAGGAAAAAAAAACAAATTTTCTCTCTCACATTTATGAAGAAATCTGTGAATTTTGGTAAGTTCTTGTCAACAACGAACTACCATAAGTGAAATTCTCAACCATTTTCACTGGCCAGATTTAATAGGCACAGCTAGTCCCAGTATGGAGAGAACCATGTTGTACTTGCCTGGCATACAATTATTAAAGCTGAGGAGACTCTCAAAGATGGCAACACTGATTCAGTACCAAAATGTGGTAGAATACCCAGAGATTCAAATCCAGGCATTGAACAACTAAGGATTCAAAGCTCACTAAAAGGAAAAGTGTCTCTGTTGGTTCCACTTTCTCCTATATTCAAATTTTAAAATCTCTAGTAATTCCTATCAGATTTATAAAGAAGGCTTCAAATACTGGGTTCCTAATACAGCATGAACCAAATGAAATTTTCACCCGTGCCTAAAGTGGCACATTCAATTTCTCTTCATTCCTTGGTTACATTCATCTTGGATACGCTAAAAACAAACAAATAAACAAACAAACAAAAACAAACCTCAAATGGGCAATTAATTGCTGTGATGATGTTTTAGTTTTATGAACCCATTAGTATATCTGGTTATTGTTTTAAGTTTTAATGTTCAGCTTGCTTGTATCTTGAAATGGAAATGCTGCATGTTTTCCATGTACAGTGGACCTACTGTATCTGCGGGCTCTGTACCCATGGATTCAACCCACCACAGATCAGGGGGGAAATAATTTTAAAATACCAGAAAGTCTTGCCACAACTGGTGAATTTGGAGTTGTGGATGGCTGTGTGCTTGTGAGGGAAAGAGGTAGCATGTTCAGAAGCCCATTCAAGCTCTTTAGGGGGGATCCCAGAAGACTGAAGTCACCACCATTTAATAATATGGGACTTGACTATCCACATTTTTTTGTATCCATGCAGAGTCCTAGTACCAAACCCCCATGGATACAGCGGGCTCATAGTATTCTTTATTCTCTGGAAAATTGCAATGGAATAAAGACTCTTTTTTCTGTATGTATAGTTATATAAAATGCTTTGTGTGCTCTATTTTCCTGACACCTAGGGATGCTTATTCATCCATAAAATACTGCACACAAAAAGAACCTTGCAGCTGTCACAAAGTAAAGGAATCTAAACCAGTAAAGTCTGATAGGTTGTAAGGTGAACATTTCACATTCATCTACTGGCTCCTTGTATAGAAAGTAGAGGGGTAATAGAATTTTACCACTAATAACCTGACTGCCTGGAAAGTATGTAAAGCTTGGTTAGTCACTTGTGGAGACCTGATAAAGACTGAAACACTAATCAGGAAAGCAGAAAACTAGAGAAAATGTCTCTCTTTTGATTTTGTTGTCTTTCTCCAAACCACACCTATATTCTCTTCCCATTCTTGCTTGATATTGAATTAGGAAACTTCATTATTTCTTCTTCCCACAAACATATGTTGGAATGTATTCATTTTTAATGCATTCTTCATCATGTTTGTACATATTTTCCCCACTGACTTAGTGTATTTGGTCAATGAGGGCAATGTGTCCTTATACACATCTTTGAAATGTGTATACACATTTTTATTTGTACCCAACCATTCTCTGAAGATGCCAGCCACAGATGCAGGTGAAACATCAGAAATAAACTCTTCCAGAACATGGCCTCACAACCCAGAAAAAACCCAAGGAAAATCTATAGATGCTGGCCGTGAAAGCCTTCAACTTCACATTAAATCCAATAATGGCTTTCCTCCCAACCATTGAAGCAGAAAAGTAAAATATTCAGGGGTCCTTCCAACTGCAGCCCCATGTGCACCCCAAATTTTTTTTTTTCTAGAGGAAAGGTAAACCTTTCAGAGATGCTTTTCAGCCAGAGTTTCAGGGAGAGGGGAAGCAGGGGCAGAGGGAAGAAGCAAAGAGAAGAGGGGCAATGCAGCCTTCTCCCACTAGTACAGTGTTACCACTGCAACATTGAATTTAAAAGGAGATTATCAGACTGATGTCACTGTACCACCAAAGGGTCCCTATATCGTATGATGCCATTCGCCTCTTGTGCTTCCTCCGTTCTCCCTCCATTCTGACACAATGAAAAAGGTGCTGCTTTTCAGTAGCAGAATAATGAAAAGTGGCACCCTTTTCATTGTTCCAGCATGTAGGGAGAATGGTGGAAACATGAGAGGAGGACAACACAAGTGGTATCAGGGCCATTTGGTGGTACAGTGATGCAATTTTCTTGAGTTCCTTTGGTTTTTTAAAAACTGTCTGATATTAGACCCAAAGAAATATTCTGTAAGCTTATTCATTATGTTTTGAAATGTACAGGAGCACAAGTAGAGACAAAATTACTATTTGAATCCTCCTAGCCAGTCAGTGAGTTTAACTGGGGGATGAAACTTACAGGGTAATTCAACATAGATTGTCTAGGAAGAGGGAGAACTTCTTCAGTGCAGTTGTTAAAAGCATTGTTGTTGCTGCTGCTATTGTTGTTACTTTTCATCAAGTCAGCTTTGACTTATAGTGATCCTATGTATGAAAGACCTCCAAAAGCCTTCCCATCAAGTCTTGCAAAATAAAAGCCATGGCTTCCTTGACAGGATCCATCCACCTGTAGTACAATCTCCCTCTTTTGCTACTGCTTTCCACTTTATGAGTCCTTATTGTCTTTTCCAGTGAGTCATGTCATCTCATGATATGTCCTAAGTATGACAGCCTCAGTTTAGTTGTCTTAACTTTTAGTGAGAGTTCAGGCTTGATTTGCTCTAAGACCCAGTTATTTTTTTTTAGCAGTCCATGGTATCTGCAGAATTCTCCTCTAGCACCACATTTCAAATGAGTTGATTTTCTTCCTGCCAGTTTTCTTCTTAATCCAGCTTTCACACCCATACATAGAAATCAGAAAAATCATGGCCTAGATGACTCTGACTTTTGTATTCAATTGTGATACAACTTTACACTTGGGGATCTTATCTAGTTCCTTCATGGCTGCCTTTCCAAGATTTAGGGCTTGTCTAGACAGCTGTTTACCCTATCTTGCCCCCATCTTAGAGCCTTGCAGTCCTAATGACATCCTGCTTTTGCCCCATTTCCCCCTCCCCCAGGAAGTCCAGATGATCCCTGGGCAAAGATGGAGGGAAGACAGGGTAAAGCCTGATAAAATGTTTCAGCAAAATACCGTACCAGGGGTATTCTCAAAAAACTCAATCGAGTCCTAGGTGACTTCAGAAACCTATACTGTCATGCTGACCTATCACTGCAGTTGTCATCCATGTCACTCATTATGAAGCAAGAAAGGTGTTCTGCAGCATATGACCTTGATCATATGCTGAGGGCCAGCTTCCTGTCTTCAAAGATAGAGATGCAGATGGCAGTGGTGGCAGCTTCAGAGAATCATACAATCATAGAATCATAGATTTGAAGAGTTGGAAGAGACCATGAGGGCCATCCAGTCCAACCCCCTGCCATGCAGGAAATCACGATCAAAGCATCCCCGACAGATGGACATCCAGCCTCTGTTTAAAGACCTCCAAGGAAGGAGACCCCACCACGCTCCAAGGGAGTGTGTTCCATTGCCAAACAGCTCTTATTGTCAAAAAGTTCCTCCTAATGTTGAGGTGGAATCTCTGTTCCTGGAGCTTGCATCCATTGCTCCGTGTTCCAGTCTCTGGAGCAGCAGAAAACAAGCCTGCTCCATCCTCAATGTGACACCCCTTCAAATACTTAAACAGGGCTATCATATCGCCTCTTAACCATCTTTTTTCCAGGCTAAACATACCCAGTTCCCTAAGTCTCTCCTCATAAGGCATCGTTTCCAGACCTTTCACCATTTTAGTCGCCCTTCTTTGGACACGCTCCAATTTGTCCATATCCTTTTTGAATTGTGGTTCCCAGAACTGAACACAGTATTCTAGGTGAGGTCTGACCAAGGCAGAATAGAGCGGCACTATTACTTCCCTTGATCTGGACACTATACTTCTATTGATGCAGCCGAAAATCACATTGGCCTTTTTAGCTGCCGCATCACACTGTTGACTCATGTTCAATTTGTGGTCTACTAGGACTCCTAGATCCCTTTCTCATGTAGTCTCATTCAGCCAGGTCTCCCCCATCCTATATCTATGCATTTCATTTTTCTGCCCTAAGTGCAGTACCTTACATTTCTCCGTATTGAATTTCATTTTGTTAGCTTTGGCCCAGCTCTCCAGTCTATCCAGGTCATTCTGAATTTTGATCCTGTCCTCTAGGGTATTAGCTACTCCTCCTAATTTGGTGTCATCTGCAAATTTGATAAGTATGCCCCTAGTCCAGGCCAGAGTGGTGGCCTGGACTCCATCCCATTTTGTGCAGGTAATGGGGAAGGAACAGGCCAGATCTGCTGCCAGAATACACTGGGGTGGGGAGTGTTCTCTGGCCCATGTAGATGAGCCCTTAGTCTTCTTCTGATTTCTTGATTAGTCTCCATTTTGATGAATGACTGAACTAAGGTATAAGAAATCTTAACAGTTTTGTTGGTTATAAGCAACTGTTTTGATTTACCAATATACTGGGGGGAGGGACCATGTAGTAAATTAAGCTCATAATCAGTGACTATGAAAAACCTAACTCTCTCCATGGGAAAGGGGATATCATACCCTTCTACTTGCATTAGTTTCAGGACAAAAATGCCACTCCTGTTTATATTAAATTATTTCATTAGAACCTCAACAGGATCTCCTTGGAAAGAACCACACTTCCTCACTCCATAATGTGACTTGCTTCACCTTCTTGGCATCAAGGCCTCACACTGGATTTAGATTTTACGTGAAAGTCACTAGTCCTCCTTGCCATTAAATTGGGACTTTCATACAGGTAGTTTATTGTCGGGCTGGTGCCATCAAGGAAGAATGTTTACCAGTACTGACTCAGGAGGGTGAGTCACAACATAAGTGGAATGGGCAGGATAGTAAGTTACATCAGCAGGATTGCCCTCAGAATAGTGAGTCAAAGCAGCTGGTGCCATCATTAGAAAGTCATCCAGATAATGTGTGACAAAAGGGGATCCCACCCTGTGATGAAGAGCCCACTCCAGGAATGTGCTGAATGCCTCAAATGCCACACAGCTTGAGCAAGCCATGGGCAGGGCCATGTTGTAGTACCTCTTGTCCCAGAATTTGAAGCCCAGCAGGCAGTGCTCATCTGGATGGACTAGTAGCAAGATTGCAGATCAGACTGAATGCAGATTGTATGTCACATTTTGCTATGAGCGCCCTGTGCCCGCAAGTTTGGAGGAGCCATACAACATGATCCAACGAGGCATTCCCCACTGTGCAAAGCTCCGGTGGGATAGCATCATTGACAGATGACCCTTTTGGGTATGACAGGTGGTGAATGATGTGGTATTCCCCCAGTGTTTTCTTGGGTACCACACCCAGTGGCAATATGCGTAGGTTGGGCATGAGGGGCTGGTCAAATGGGCTGGCAATGAGACTGGCATCCCATTCTTTATCTATTTTGCATGCCAGCACCTCGGGCAAGCATGCTGCAGATTTCAAATTGCCTAAGATGGATGCTTCTCTGGGACCCTGAAATGGGATGTGGCAACCATGTTCAAAGCCAGCAGCAAGGTAGGTCGAAGCCTCCCTGTTGGGATAGGCCACTAGAAGAGGTTGCATGGCCTCTAGCTTCACAGGCGTGATGGCCAAGTAACCCCTTACCTCTGCCCCATTACTCACCTCACTTTGTGGTGTTGGTGCTGGCACTGCTGCTGGACCCTGCCTCCTTCCTGGCACCAGATGAGGAAGGGCGACTGCTTCGAATGGACTGCCCTCCCCCCCTGCTGGGAGCAGTTCACTTTCGGATGACCTCCCCCATAACTGTCACATACGTGTTCGAACCGGCATCTGTACCTGGTGCACTTACCTCCATTATACTCCCAACACACCGTTTTTTTTTCCCTTTCCTTCTTCCCGGGACCCTTGGAGGCCTCTCCTTTCTCTTTCCTGTTGGGCCCTGTGGCCAAAGCCAGGTAGGGTAATCAATGGTTTCACACCTGTGCATGGGCGACCTGGATGCCTTTTTTATGCATTCCACATCATACAGGATGGAGTTCGCATCCCCCGCCTGTGTCCTTACCTTCAATACCTGATGAAGGTGGTTGAGCAAGTGCCAGGCCCATTCTGGAAAAACCAAAGCCACTACCCCCATGAAAACCAATATCCACTCAGCCAGTTGGCAAAGGTGTGTTCCACTGTTTCCAAGTTGGCCATTTCATTCTCCTTGTCACCCTTGTGGACCCTAGCTTCCTCCCCTGGAGGTGGAGCAAGCAAGAAGATGTTCACATAATACCCTTGTCTTGGAATGGACCTTCCAGTCAAAGTGGCTTCCCAGAGGGTCTTCCTTGGACTTAGCTTCCCTAAGTTCCTCCCCCGGGTGGTTCTTACTTCCATTCCTCTTCTCCAGCTCCACTTTCACCCTGCCTTTTTGCAGCCTGAGGGCCCACCCCAGCAAGTCCAGCATAAAGGTTCCTTTTCCCAGTACCTGGATTTGCTGCAGTCCTCATCCAAAGACCCACCTGAGGAGGAACCAGAACCATACCTCGACCCCTTCCATCGATGAGACCTCCAGTGCTTTCTACTTGGGCTCCCCTACTTGATCCACTACACCACTGAGATGAAGAGTTGTGTGAATCTGAGTGCCTGGAATCTCTGGAGTGGCTCCTGTCTCTGGATTGGGACCACTGTGACTGCCCACTCCACTTGCTGCACCCTCACTGGATTATGTGCTTGGCTTCCCACTTTTGGCTGCTGCCGTGATGGCGGGCAGGACCTGGGTAGCCGCCTGCCCTGGGGGTCAATTTTGTCCATCCGCTGCAGCACGACAGACAAAAAACCCCTGACGTCTTCTATGGTAGGTGCTACTGGGGAAAAAACCTCAATGGGGGTCTGGGATCTGGCAGTGGCTTGGGATTGTTGCTGGGGCCCACCCCTTGATCTGGCTGTCCCTCCCCTGCCCCATCTGGTGTAGGCTTGGTATTGGGTTGGGGCTGTGTGTCCTTGTGGGGACGCTTCCTAGTGGCCTTCTTTGGCACCATGCCTGCCACCCCCCAGTCTGTTGCCCTTGCTGAGGGAGGAGTGACTGCTTCCCAGGCCTGGATTGCCACCTGGGGTTGTAGTTCCCCAGTGGAAGCACCTTGATCCCTCCCACCTGGGCGATGCCCCCCTGCTTCCCACCAGCCAGGGGTCCCTAGCTCAGGATTTGTTTGCTATTTTTGTTTGTTTTTTTATATTCACCCCTGCCGCTTTATTACTCACTAACCACTGACCTGCGGCCCCAATCCTGTTGAAGGAAAAGGAGGAGGGTAGAAAATGGGGGGTCCCAGTTGCCCACCCATGCCCATGTTCACCCGAGGTTGCCTCCCTTGGCCTGCTGGAGCAGGCCGCTTGCCTGCTGGAAGGGAGAGGAAGGGGGTGCCCCTGCAGCCAATGACACTGCTGCTTCCCCATTGCCGGCGGCCTCCTGCTGTCATCATGCTGCCTCCCCTGCTGACACCACAGCGCAGCCACCACTGTGACCTCTGGGTCACTGCCGATGTGTGGCATGGCTACTTCGTCACCATCGCTGTGGCCTGCCCACAGTGGCTAGGGATGCTGGCAGCTAGATGGAAACCCATGCCACCTCACTGACAGCGCATGGCTGTCAACCTTCAGCTGCCTGCTAGCTGCCGTGGCCTCCCGGCCACCAAAGGTGAATGGCCTGGCTTTCCCTCAGCTGCAGCGGCCTGCTCACCGCCACGGTAGCCTGCTTGCCACCGCCACGGCCTGTTACCCATTGCTGCGGCCTGCTCACCACCGCTGTGACTTCCTCACCGTGGTGTAAGATGAGGAAGGGCAAGAGGAAGAGTTGCTGCTGCCCCTTCTGCCTGAGGGGGAGGGGAAGGCAGCCCCCATCTGCTGCTCAGCACAGCAACTCGCTCCCCAAACCAACACTTCAGCTCACCAAACCAACTGTGGAGGGGCTATGACAAAGCTGCCTATTTATCAGCTGTATTGCAGGCCCTCTGACATCATCCAGCCATGCTGTAAACGCGGGCGGATGATCCACCCTTCAGCCAGCAGGAGCTAGTCAGGGCAGAGCAAGCACGCCCCGATTGGCCCTCTGCTTCCCCCACCCTCCCCGGCTGCTGAGCATGCCAGGAAGGGGACAGGGAATATGGTGGCCCCCGTAGCAACTGGCTATGCGGTTGCCAATGGGGAGGGTGCACCCCTTCCATTTGGAGGATTGGGCTGGGGCTGAGGCCAGGCCGCAAATAGGCTCGCCAGCAAGCAGCAATCCCCCTTCCTCTCACCTGTCCGAAAACAATAGAGGTTTGCCTGAGACCATCAGTTTTGATGTCTCAACCATTAACGATTGTTAACACATCCAGAGAATCCATTGTTTACTCCTGGGAAACTCTGGCAGATATTGTATTCCACTCAAATTCATCCCATCAGGAGGAATATCAGTTATAAACATCACCCTAAAACACCACCAAAGTGTGCACAGCTTCCCTTCCTCCCTGTCAGTCTCTGTCAGCACAGGTTGCAGCTTCTACACAAATCTCTTCTTGTCAGACAGGTATAGTATAACCCATTATCCTGAATGATATTCCTCTATCCCCAAACTTCCTACTTTCTTTGATAGCCTTGTGTGAGTACTTGAAGCCTGAATATATGTATGCATGTGTTCCCTTGATTACGTTCCAATAAAAACCATTTTTTATTTTATCCCCTGGCTTGAAATCCTGTCAGTAAGTACCAGTACAGACAGATCAAAAGATCCTGCTATTACCAGGCCTCATGTTGCCACATTTGAGCTAATTAAAATACCCAATAGAAATAGTGGGTTTTGGTAGACACATGTAGAATTTCTATAGACCTCAGTAATTCGGGTAACATAAGGAGTGTAAACCTTCTCTGTTCACAATGAGGAAGTGCTGGTAAATGATGGCAGGATTTCATCTCAACACAGTGATTGCAGCATTAGGATCTATCCACCCTTCTGTACTAGACATCATGCATATACAGTGATGGATTAATAATAATGGCATCATTGTAAACCCTTCCATCTGCCACAAAGACATTGAAGAAAAGAGTCTACAAAACTGATGGAGGCAACTGCAGTGATCCTTTATCATGGACTTCCATAACCATCACTTTGTAATTTGTCAAAATCTTTAAATGCATGGCATCAATGAAAGGAAGGGGGAAGATGAGTAGTCAGTAAATAACTGTGCTATTCAACATTTATCTTTGCATTGAAATGTCTATGACGGCAGGAATGATAGATTTCTACATAATCTGGGCAGAAGAGTAATGAAACATTCTGAAAAAGTTACCACGATACTAAGGGCCTTTTATTTGGAAGAGTAATCAATACCTATCTTCAAATAAAATGATGATAGTGCATGTAGAGCTGCCAATGTAGAGCTGCTTTGACTGGGAGACTAACTGCTGTATGCCTGCTCTATCTGTCTTTTCAATCATACCCACCAGCTTTTGTGCACAAATACATCTTCTGGAATACTGTAGGAATTGTACTTCCATTAAGGTCCATGCCACCTTTCATGTGTATATGCATGATAGCCAATGTGGCATAGTGATTTGAGTACTGGACTATGGCTCTAAAGACCAGGGTTTGAATCCCTACTCAGCCATGGAAGCTTACAAGGTGACCTTGGTCAAGCCACACTCTCCCAATCTCAGAAGTAGGCAATAGCAAGCCCCCCCTTTTAAAAAATCTTGCCAGGAAAACCCCATCATAGGGACTTAGTGTCGCCATAAGTCAGAAACAACTTGAAGGCACACAACAACAAATATGCATGAGTCTTCTTGGACTAATTTTAAGATTAACCTGCAATTTAACACCCCCACCTGTTTCCCTAAGAGTTGTGGGGTGGTTTAGAGCCCATCCATGATTCTACAATCTCTATTATTATTTGCTCAAATGGAAGCCTGTGAGAGGAAGACAACTTCAGGGATATTTTCACCTATGTATACCAGTACTAATTGTAGAGACCACTCCAGTTAAAGTGAAATAAGGTATTTTTTATTGAACATAAAACAGGGGATACACTAGCATACCAAACATACACTCTTCAGAACTATACAAGACTACTGAGAAGAAAGGCAGGGAGTTTGGAAAGAATGAGGTCTGGGAAGATAGGGTTATAGTAAGCAGTATTGAAGAGAAGAGTTCCATGCACTGAAGATGCTCGGACTTACATCTGAGGGTGGCACAGATAATCAAGTAGAGTGCTGATGTCTGTCTCTGGCACACTTAGCTGGGATCTAGGCTGGGATATATATACCCAATTTCATATCCTGAAGGGGTACTCTGATTATCACAAAGCCTGAATGGCTTTCCCACTGGATAGAAAAAAGAATGAATAGGCTAATCTACTCCATTAAAGGATCCACCACATCCTGAGTTTTATCATTCCAAAGTGAAACCAAAGTGTTTTTCTATGAACCTTTAAACTTGTGGACTGCCATCATATATGTTAATACAACCACATTGTAGCAATCCATTCATAAGCCAAGGGAGAGTTAGTTTTTGTTTATATAATAGTGACATGGTATGAAGAAACACTGTAGGCCAGACTCAGACCCTTGCTAACTGGTGTTCATGTTCAGCTGCATTCAGAAGGAAACAGGCACACTCAATTGGTTGACTAGGGAGATTATCAGATGCTTCAAAAAGCCCAACAGGAGCACACGAGGATGACATCACTGTACTGGGAATGGGTCCTGGTTTGGCACAACATTATTATCCTTGCATGCTGCCTCGTGCAGACTCTGTGCTTCAGTGGAGAATAAGTTGTTGCTTTTCATTGATGGAAGCTTCCGCCAATGAAAAACGACAGCTTGTTCTCTGCTGCAGCACAAAGTCTGCATGGAGGCAGCATGCGAGGATGACATGTGTGAAACCACATGGTATGATGATGTCATCCTCGTGGGCTTTTTGTGGGCTATTTGCCTGCATCTGATAATCTGCTCTATCTGCCTTGGATTATTGAGGATTTGGGGTAAAATATTTGGGCCATGGAACTTAACTTTATCTTATGACTTTCTCCTTTAATCTATATCCTTATGGACCTTGCCTTGTTTGACTTTTATCTTGGATTTTGTTCTGGCTGAGACTGCCACATGGTATGAATAGAAAAAGGGTTTCATTATTTTTTCTTGTATTTGGGCGGAGTACTTATCCAAACTCTTTCCTTTTCTTCTGCACGGTGGGAAATCTGTCCCCGTGAAAATATTGTGTGTGCTCATTATTTCATAAAGACTTAATGTAAATCTAGTACCTTATTTGCCTTTTTGCTCATTATCACAGATCAATGTTTCACCTGAGCCTCAGGGCACAGTGGGTGTGGTTGGCCCCTCATATCCTTTGATTCTCAGATGTGTTCTGTAAGGGCTGAGAGTTCCCTGACTCATATGTATTTAGAAAGAAGGGCATTGTGTCTTTGTCTCAGTATTGGTCAGGAACACCTACATCTTTGTTGTCAGTCCTATGCATGTCTTGCCAAAAGCAAGCTTCATTGTGTTCAATGAGACTTAATCTCAGGGTTGCAGACTAAATGGATTTATGTGCTAGGAATGAATACCTTGCACAGTCTGGCTTGTGTTTAGCAGTACTGTAATTATTCTGAGATATAAAAAGAGAAAATAACCACAATTCTTCTTAAAATATACTGCTATCTTTTTCTTTTATTTTCTGGAAATGTAATTTTGAATATATCCAAAGCTGGCCTTCTAACCCAGCACAAACTGAGAATGCCACCCCGTTGTGTAATAAAGCAAGTTGAAGCATTACAATAAAAGAGTTTCTTTTCAGTTACTTCAGAGATACAACTTGTTTTGGGAGATAATATAAGCAGGCATTGTTGCTCATGTTACAGTAACCACACAGAAAGATAAAGTGATATTGGGAAAGAGAATGCCCTGCTACTGAGACATCATCTTTTTGGCGGAGCTGAAAACTATAGAAATATAATCTACAGTACAGCATAAAAGACGAAGTAATTCCAAGTCGGATCAATAAGATCTTTTGAGATATTCTCTTAAAATTCTGTTTGAAGTAATTGGTCCATGTCAAGTGTTCTCCTTCGATAAAGCTTTTATACAGCTGGGGTGGGGGGATAACTTTTTAAGAAAGTTTATTTTTCTCCCCATTAAGACTACACCTATGTGGCTGAAACTAAAACTGTTTTGGATAGCTTCGGTTGCAGTCCTGCATTCATTCACCAAGGAGCAGGCTCCATTGGATTCAGTGGGGCTTATGTGTCAGGAGACAATGCACTAACTAGCTTGTTGACTTGTAGGGGCATGTTTTGGGGTATAAAGGGCCCCAGATTCAATCCATAGGTAAGCTTCTACATCGGGGAGGGGAATGGAGTCACACCTTTTGAGGGAGAATGTGTTGTTCAGAAGGAGAATACATTTTTTTGTGGGGAGAGTCTCTAGTTTTATCCCTAATACCCAACTAAAAGGAACAAGGAGCAGGTCCTCTGTCTGAGACCCTTAGATAAACTCTAACAGTCAGATAGGAAATACTACATTAACTACATGAACAAGTATCTGAGATGATCTAAAGCAGCTTCCTTATGTCCATTTTATGTATTCATCAATAATACCTGTCAGAGAAGTGAGTTAGCCATTACTGATATTTAAAGTAATTATTAAATTATAGGTATCTGAAGAAAAGAATACTCATGAATTCATAAATGGATATAATTTGATTCTAAGGTTGTCCATAAATTCGTGGATTAATAAATATCATATCCATTCACAACCACAAAGACCTCACTTCAATATATATGTGTGTGTGTGTGTGTGTGTGTGTGTAGTGAAAAGAGAAAAGAAAGAAGATTAAAAGGGAACAAAGAGACTGATAAATGAGTGGTTGCATGCAGCCTCACCTCAAAGAATCTGTTTCTCAAGAGACTTCAGTGAAATGTGTTGATACACATATAAATCCTTCAGGTCTACCCTTATGTATGTATCAAGAATGATATAATACTACAAATATAACTGGATTTATATTTGCAATTATATTCTCAAATATAACTGTATTTATATAGATTGGTAGCTACAGATAAGGATGTTTCCTGATGTGGGTCCTTTAGGAACACATAGTCTTTGTTGTTGTGAAAGTAGAATTGTTACTCTGTCTGTCCTCATACTACAGGCACCCAATGGCATTCTTATGACATTGCCATCTCAGTTTTCCCAGCACAAATGTGTGTGTGTTGGGGAAGGGTATTTCATCAGAACTGGGACATGTAAAGAAAGGGTTAAACAGGTCCCTTAGGACATGACTGTCAACATTGTCACTCACTGCAAGTTCAGAAGGATGAGAAGCCAGACACAGATGTAAACGCAATGGTGCTTTGAAAAGGAAAGGCTAAACGATAGATTAGATTCTTCAAGAGGAGAGAGAGAAGGAAGACTAATCTATACAGGCCATAACCAGCTGTAAAAGCTCTGTGATGGGTCAGCTGCAGCATTTGCATCTATCCAGTTCTGTGAAAAACAACAATAACAACAGTAGCAACAACAACATCCCCAGAACTGTAGAGAGAAACTTGTGAGGAGGATGTTTTGCTCATAATAACATACAGATGTCCCATAAAAGTAAGTGAACAGAACATGGCTCTTGCACAGTAAATGCTCATGGCAGAAGCAGACTATGTGCCATGAAGAAAGTGATTGGTTTCAGAGGAGCTATTATGGACCTATGGGGAAGAGGAGAAGAATTGATGACTTGCACAATTAAACCAGCCATTGAGAATAGGAAAGGAAGTAAAATATCATGCAGAATAGCAATAACAGCACAGTACAGGAAGCCTGTCATCACTCGGAAATGGAGAATGGTACATACTTAACCTTTGAGACAAACTTAGAATTAGGCATCTGTCTTTGGATAAATGAAGGGTCCATGTATGACGTCATTATGGCAGGCAAAGTAGAGGAGGAAAGGGAGAGGGAAAATCTAAAATCCCCTATTCAGCAGAAAATTCAAAGGTATCAATTCAGGAAAAGTGTGAATTCAGTGGCAAGTGTGAATGTCTCTTCAAAAATGCAAAGCTAAAAGCAAAGTAAATAGATTTGCTGATATTTTTCCTCCTTAAAGTACACACAACATACCAAACAATCTTTAATCAGATGACAGCACTAAACAAAGATAATCCATGTTCAGTTCTGTACACACTGAGTTATTGCATCCTTCTTTCTCTCCCACTTTTTCTTATACCATCTCCTTTTCTTAGGAGACGAAGGAAGAAATTCAGTTTTCCCCTAAGAGTTAATAAGTAATTGCAGACCCATCAACCCCTTCCCATCTATTTCATTTGTCAGTGTGGTAGAGTCTCCTTCTTTGGAGGTTTTTAGACTGAGGCTGGATGGCCATCTGTTGGGAATGCTTTGATTGTGTATTCCTGCAGGGGAGGGGGTGGGACTAGATGGTCTTTGTGCCTCTTCCGACTCTATGATTCTATGAAAAACAAAGCAAACTAAAATATAAGAATAGCACCTTTGGCTTGCAATCCTAAACCTATTTACAAGGCTTAGAAATGAATGGATATTCATTATATGTAAATGTGGACAGCTAGAAGTGGATTACAATGGTTTGTTTTTTTAAAAAAACCCAACACCTTAATGGTGCAATGAGGAAGAGAAAGCCAGCTTAGTATAGTCATTTGAGTGTTGGATAAAGACTCCAGAAGAATAAAGTTCAAGATGCCACTCGGCCATAGAAACCTACTGGGTGAGCTTAGACAAGTCATTAAGTATATTCAGTGTAGCTGCATTGGCCCTACAGCAAAATACAACAAAATCCAAACTCCACAAAAAGGTGATAGATATCTTTATTGACTAACCAAACTGCAGAAAATGCATCATGTGAAGCTTTCAAAGCTTCACTGGCTTCTTCATCAGGTAAAGATGTTAAAAAGCATACAAGAGAAAAAAGGTGAAGATGTTAGAGTCATAGGCCTACATTCTGTCTCAGATGTTAATATGTAGTCAGTTAAGATGGTACTGATGGATTTCAGTGCAGGCAGAGGCCACTCCTTCTTGGCCATGTGAGGATTAGGGACAAAGGGCAATAAAAGACAATTCATAAAATTCAATCCCATTAGCAACAGAAAAGTAGCTTCCCTTGAGATCCAGCTCTTCCTGTCCCACACTAAGCTAACTGCTCCTTTCTCAGGGCTTGTCTACACTGGCCAAATACCCCAGCTTGCCCCCATTCCAGAGCCCTGTAGTTCAAATAACACAGGGCATTATCCTAATCTGCCCATAGGCAGTTCAAATGACCCCCAGGGCAGATATGGGGCTGGATTGGGGTTAGGATAGGATTCTTTAATGCATTTTAAGAAAATACCCAGTTTATTGCATTTCCACCAGATCAAGCACTGTGTGTCTGCAGGAGCATATCTCAGAACGCCACTCCATACTCCCACCACCAGCTCCCTGGCTCTCCTGAAAGCCAGGTAGGGGTCATGCAGCATGTGACCAAGGCTGGTCACATGCAGGGAACCTGCAGTCACATGTTGTGTGACCCCTGCCTGGCTTCCATAGTGGCAAGAAAATGGTAGCAGCGGTTTCAGTGACAGGCTGGCATCCTGTTTAGATTCAGGCCTATTTTTTGCAGGTAACAGGGGAGATACTGGCCAACCCTGAAGTAAAGATATGCCAGAAAGGAGCTGGTGTATCCTGTTTAGTGTAGATGAGTCCATAGGCGGAAAACATTGCATTTCTCAAAATGTAACAGTACATTTTTCCAGATGTAACAGTACATATTCTGTACTGTTATATTGGGAAAAACGTCCAGGTGTGGTATAGGTAAAACTTGCCAGTTGTGGTCCAATGAGAGTTTTAACTTTGTGGAAGGTAAAAACCTCAAAAAATTAAGTCCCAGTCCATTGCTCCCTCATGTTAAAGTTTCCCTGTTGCAGCAAAATTTGGTATCTTCAAATCCAAGAATCATATTCAGAGATAGCTCTCTTGGTCATAGAGCAAAAGACAGCAAAATCCAATAACCACAAAAGGATGATATCTTTATTGGCCACCAAAAATGCAGAAAATGCATCATGCAAGCCTTGAAAGCTTCACTGGCTTCTTCGTCAGGCAAAGATGTTAAAAAGCACACAGAAGAAGAAAAAAAGAAGATGTTAGAGTCACAAGCCTACATTCTTTCTCATATGTTAATGTGTTGTCAGTTAAGGTGGCACTGAGGGATTTTAATTCAAGGAGACGCCAGTCCCCTTCTTGGCTATGTGAGGGTTAGGGACAAAGGCAATCCAAGACAGGTAATACAATTTCAACTCCATTAGCAACAGAAAAGTACAGAATAGTTCTTGAACAAGTCACACCCTCTCAGCCTCAGAAGAAGGAAAAGGTAAAGCTCCTCTGAACAAATTGTGCCAAGAAAACCCTGGTCTCAGTGGTTGTAGTCCAATGCTCAAACCACTATGGCACACTGGCTCCAAGGCACGCATACACTTTCTTTAAAAATGACTTTTATGTCAGTGGGATGGTAAATCTACTCTGGATTTTAGTCTAAGATTTAAAGGAGCAGATTCACTGCTCCAGTGACATGGAAGACATCTGCTGCCACTATTTCTTTCTGTTAATACAAGTTTTTCCCCCTCTCCTCCTTTTGGCCCATCTACTCCAGGCACAGCATCACAGATACAAATTCAGCAGACAGTTCTTAGGTTCCATTGATTTCTACCTGACAATCAAGCCTGACAACAAGTCATGTACTTGCAGCTTTGGCATGAAGCATTTCTTGCACGGGTCAATAGCCTCATTTCTTCCCTCCACCCACCCAACTAATGCAAGGACTGGATATATTACATCAATTGAGGTGTTGGGTAGATGCCTGCCTTTGGCAGACACTAGTCAATATCCGAAGCAGTTCTTGTTCTGGACTTTCTCAGCCTGGAGGGAAAGAAACACAAGTTGTACTCATCCCAACACCCAATCACGATTCATAGTGTATTGATCCATCCAAAGGTGGCTCGTGAATTAATTCACCACTAATGCTATGTCAGTGGGATGATGAATCCATTTTGGGTTTTACTTTAAACATTATTGTAGTTATCCAGGGTGTTGAGTCTATTTTAGGGGCAGGATTTAGTACCTGGAGCTCTCCTTTATTGTTCAGACTAAAACCTTGAGCAGATTCATTTTCCCACTGACATGGAAACCAACAGCCACCACTGATTGCAGCTTTGTAACAGATATGTACCACAGGCAGGTGGAAGAAGAAAAATGCCAAACAGATCTATACATTGCTAGTTTGTGCTACTTTCCTATGTTTTTACCCATTGTTCCATTTCATCCCATTTCCACATGAATCTCCAATTTAGAAGAAAGTCTTCTAAAAATACAATTGAAAAGCTTTCATTTTGTTATTATGAATATTACATACGGACTCCCTCTATCCTGTCCATTAACATTCTCAGTTATACTTTCAGCTGCTGTTGTAGTCACTTTACTCAAATCGTTTTGTATCATTAGACTCATGCATTACAGGGATACTGATTTTTTTTTAAAATGTGATTTTTAAAGACGTTGATTCTTATTTCTTGCATCCCCTGCTGGGTATTGGGATTCATCAAGTATTCCTAAAGCAAAGTCCCAATAAATGTTTTTGCACTACTCATAATCCCCCTAATTCACCCCCAAGTTTCTAGCTGTGCCACTAATTAGGTGGAAGGATTCCAGATTTAAGAGACTGAAGACTGATTCAGAATTAAATCACAAACTCTGCTTATTCCTCACTCCACCCTGAACTAAAACACAGTTCCTTCTGTTCTCATTCTCTATGAGTTCCTCAATGCATGTTACATTGGGATAAAGGCAGCTGAAACACTGAGCAGGGAGTTGGGGTGCGGCCAGGAGGGGCTGGCCTTAAAAGCCACTCCACCACCACCACCCCAGGAACATCTACCAGCCAGCCAGCCTGCCAGCCAGCCAGAAGACTCTGGAGGACTGTGAGGAAGCCTTCCTTCCCCATTACACCAGAGTAAAGGCAGCTGAGACAGCTGAGCAGGGAGTTAGGGTGTGGTCAGGAGGGGCTGGCCTTAAAAGTCACTCTACCACCCCCACCCCAGGAACACCTACCAGGGGCTGGGAATGATCTGGGAGTGGGAATTGAGGTTGTGTGGGGGAAGGGAAGGTATGGCGGCAACAGAGTGAAGAATTGTTACAAAAGAAGGCAGGATCAATGTTTAATATCTATCCCACCTTCAGTTCACTATGTTTCCCAGAATAAATTGGAGAGTGCGCCAACCATTCCACAGACCCTCACTCTGCTCCTTTGCAATGCCAGGTCAGTTAAAAACAAGATGCATGCATATCATCCATGACCTATTATTGGATGAGGCTGCTGACCTGGCATGCTTTACGGAGACCTGGCTGGGAGAGGCCAGTGCTGTGACTTGGGCGCAGGCACTCCCAGCTGGGTACTCAGTTAGTGAGCAGGTAAGGAAAAGTGTGTGGGGGGGGGCTGAGTGGCTCTAGTTCATACAAACAATCTAACCTTAACCAGGAAGCCTATCCGGAACACAGTCCACATCGAGTGTATATACCTAAGCCTGAGGTCCAGGGATAGCTCAGGGATTCTGTTAGTGTACTGGCCACCCCGTTGTCTAACAGATTCTCTAACCAAGCTAACACAGCTGGTCTCAGAGTTGCTGCTGGAGTTGCCCAAACTTTTAGTTCTTGGCGACTTCAACATCCCACTCGAGACCAGCTTGCTAAATCTAACTGGTGCTGCTCGGGAGTTCATGGAATCCATGACAAACATGGGCCTATCCCAATTGGTTGTCAGGCCTACTCACTGTGCAGGTCATACCCTCGATGCGGCCATTAGTACGGAACAAGAATATCCATGGGCAGAGGATATTAAAACCTCTGCATTGTCATGGATGGATCATTTCCTGGTCAAGATGGAGCTAAGAGCCACTGTCTGCCCCACCAGGGGTGGTTGACCTATTAGAATGGTCTGCCCTCAAAGGCTAATGAAACCAATTGGATTCTAGAAAGCCTTGGAGGGTTTAATGGTTGGTAACACCAGTGATTCTGTTGAAGCTTTGGTTCATATTTGGAACACTGACCTCACCAAGGCTATCAACACAATCGCTCCCAAATGTCCTTTCCAGCCTGCTCCTAACCATAAACCCTGGTATTCAGAGGAGCTTAGGAAGATGAAGCGGGCTGGACAATGACTAGAGCGCACCTGGCGGAAGACTCGACTCTTATCCGACAAGACTCGTCATAGGAATTTCCTTGATTCTTATCGAGAGGTGATATGTGCAGCGCAGAAGTCTTTCTCCTCTGCACATATTGCGTCTGCAGAGTCCCGTCCAGCAGAACTGTTTAGGGTGGTGGAGGAGCTGACGCAGATTCCACCTGCGCAGAACCCCTTACTCAACCCGAACACGGCCTGCTGTGACATGTTTAACATCCACTTTACAGATAAAATCTCTCAGATAAGAGCCAACTTAGATGCCAGTGTTATGACAGAATCTATAGATGAGGTGTCCTGCAACTCCGTTGATGAAATTTTATTGGATCAGCTTCAATCTGTGAGTACCGATGATGTGGACAAGCTCCTTGGTAGAGTGAGGAAGATGACTTGTCCCCTCAATCCCTGTCCATCTTGGCTGCCACCCAGAGAGGTGACACATTGAGAGTACTCCTTAGGGATATTATCAATGTGTCCTTCAATGAGGGGTCCGTTCCACCCTGTCTGAAGGAAGCGGCGATTAAGCTGCTACTGAAAAAGTCTTCCCTGGACCCCTTGGACAGGAATAACTATAGGCCAGTCTGCTTGCTGCCTTTTTTAAGCAAGGTGATCGAGAGGGCAGTTGCTTCCCAACTCCAAGCTGTCTTGGATGAAACCGATTATCTAGATCCATTTCAAACTGGCTTTAGGATGGGATATGGAGTTGAGACTACCATGGTTCCTCTGGCTGACGACCTCCGCTTGGGGATTGACAGGGGTAGTGTGATCCTGTTGGTGCTCTTGGACCTCTCAGTGGCCTTAGATACAATAGATCATTCAGTCCTCTTGGATAGCCTGAGAGGGTTAGGAATTAGAGGCACTGCCTTGCAGTGTTTCCATTCCTTCCTCTTGGGCAGATCCCAGAGGGTGAGGCTCAGGAACAGTTGTTCTACAAGAATAGAGCTTAATTGTGGCATCCCTCAGGGTGCCATCCTGTCCCCGATGCTATTTAACATCTATATGAAGCCGCTGGGAGAGATCATTTGGAGGCATGGAGTACGGTGTCATCAGTATGCTGAAAACACCCAGATATATTTCTCCATGTCTCGGTCATCAGCTTTGACTTCAGATGGGATCTCTCCTCTCAGTGATTGTCTTAAAGCAGTAATGGACTGGATGAGGAAAAACAATTTGAAACTGAATCCAGACAAAATGGAGGTACTAACATTTACGGGCCCGAAACCAGGTCTGGGAATACAACTTCCAATCCTGGATGGAACTACACTCTCCTCCAAGGGCTGTGTTTGCAGTCTGGGGTTGCTCCTGGACCCATCGCTCCTGATGTCTAATCAGGTAAATGCGACGGTCAGGAGTGCCTGTTATCAACTTCGGTTGATACACCAGCTGCGCCCTTTCCTGGAAACCAGGGACCTCAAAACTATGGTACATGCACTGGTAACCTCCCGTCTCGATTTCTGTAATGTGCTCTACATGCGGCTACCCTTGTGCTTGACTCGGAAACTTAAACTAGTTCAGAACATGGCAGCCAGGTTGATTTCTGGTGTTTCCAGAAGACAGCACATAACACCTATGCTAAAAGCTCTCCACTAGCTGCGTATTAGTTCCCGGGCACAGTACAAAGTGTTAGTTATGACCTTTAAAGCCCTACATGGCTTGGGTCCAACATACCTCCGGGACCGTCTCCTCTCCTATGACCCTCCCTGTGCACTTCGGTCCTCTGGGGGGAACCTGTTACAACCTATGAAAACAAGGCTGTCGGTGACCTCCCAGAGGGCCTTCTCTGCTGCTGCTCCCAGATTATGGAATGGCCTGCCGGATAAGATCCGTCTTATTAACACCTTAGACAGCTTTAAAAAAGCTGTCAAGACAGATCTTTTCCGGCAGGCCATTCCTGAATAATTATCCCGGGCCAAGACTCAGCTGTCCTTTCCTTTTGGGCTGCCATTGGAATTTTTTTTAAAAAATTATTGTATATTTTAATTTTTTCCCTAATTTAAAGTATTTTTAATTAATGTATGTTTTTAATCCTTTTTAGTTTAATATTATTTTAAGGGGTGGTTGGGCTAGGGTATAGCAATTATGGAGTTTTTACATTGTAAGCCACCCCGATTGCATTGCAGAGGGGCGGGATAGAAATAATCAGAATCATAGAATTGTAGAGTTGGAAAGAGACCACGAGGGCCATCCAGTCCAAGCCCCTGCCATGCAGGAATACACAATCAAAGCATCCCTGTCAGATGGCCATCCAGCCTCTGTTTAAAGACCTCCAAGGAAGGAGACCCCACCACGCTCTGAGAGAGTGTGTTTCACTGCCGAACAGCTCTTACTGCCCAAAAGTTCCTCCTATTGTTGAGGTGGACTCTCTGTTCCTGAAGCTTGTATCCATTGTTCTGTGTTCTAGTCTCTGGAGCAGCAGAAAACAAGCTTGCTCCATCCTCAATGTGACGCCCCTTCAAATACTTAAACAGGGCTATCATATCATCCCTTAACAATTTTTTTCCAGGCTAAACATACCCAGCTCCCTAAGTCTTTCTTCATAAACCATGGTTTCCAGACCTTTCACCATTTTAGTCGCCCTTCTCTGGACACACTCCAATTTGTCAATATCCTTTTTGAATTGTGATGCCCAGAACTGGACACAGTATTCTGGGTAAGGCCTGACCAAGGCAGAATAGAGTGGCACTATTACTTAAATATTATTATTATTATTATTATTATTATTATTATTATTTTGTTTAATATAGTGTGATTGTTACCATCAGTAGGAAAAACAGACATGGAAAATCAGCACCATGCTGTTCTGGAGAATGAGAGAATAACAAAACACTGTTAGCTTCATGATTTGGGGGCCCTTGCACAAGGCTTCTTCAGAGGTACAGAATGAAAATCCACCCAGAAGATCTCTGATTTTCTTGTTGCTTAATGTCAAGTGGGAATAATTACACTTGTGGGACAATGGCCCTTTCATCAGTCATGTGGGCCTTTCAAACATACAGCCATTCCACCTTTGGGGTCAAGTCCCACACCAAAAAATTGTATTGCCCAGCTACCTAGTTAAAACTATGAAACAGAATGTAGGCTCACCAGAGAGAGGGGTTTTCAGAACAGAGCCTAAACAACATGGAGGAAGCATCTGACTACTTTTGGACAGGATATGTCAATGCACGATGACTTCCTTTCATGCCAGGATAAGAAAACTGACATTTTTTTAAAACATCCCTACCTGGCAGACAAAATTTAGCTGATGGTTGATACACTTCATTCTGTGATGAGAGGTTATCACATTGGAAAGTCACAGTAAGTCATGCCTTCTGCTGTAGCGGGGGGGGGGGATAAAATTGACAATTAAATCCTGGAATGTTGGGATGGTAAGTTCAATTAAGGAGGCACAAAATTATTCTAGGTCCACACATGAGGGTAGAAGGAAAATCCCATAGCATATACACCCTCTTATTCTTCCTTATTGAGGAATTGCAATTAATTATTATAACTAGATTTTGCACTAGACTTGAAAGAGAGTTTCTTTTTGTATGCAAGGAAGCAGGCCAGATATGCTGAGAATGCTGGGATCTGTGCAAAACATCCCATATCAGAAAAATAGCTAATTAATTGCGAAAATCAAAATTCAATGGAGCAGTAAACAGTTTTCATCAAGTGTATTAATGAAGAGGAAATATATTTAATAGACTGATAATGTATTATTAAAATTAGACAAAGCCAGAGTGAGCTCAGAGCATTGAAATTCACTGATAATCCTTTGCTAAAAGCTTACAACATGTTTATTTTTCAGACTCTTCATGTTCAGCTTTGAATTACTCATTTCAGCTTTAACAATATCTTGGTTGCAGCAACTCCTCCCAGTAGGTTGGCTTCTTCTCCTCCCCATAACACATCTCCCACTTTTTAAAACATAATATTGACTACTTCACCATGACACTACCTTTCTGAGGTGGCGGGATTGCATATTCCTGTGAGGCAAGAGGCCATGCTCACAATAGTAGTGCTGCTAGTAGGGTCTCCCATGTCAGATAGGCTTTTGTGGAGGAGCCAGACTAAAGGTGCCAAACAGCTACCAGGCAGCTGCAGTACTGCAGGATGACACTTGTGGAGGATCTCTCAGGCACCTTAGCTAAGATTTGTTAGTACTGTGCAGATGGAGGCACTGGTAAACCGCTTTGGAATGTCTGTTACCATGAAAATCTTATGATGAGATAATCCAAAATGAAACGAGAGTGTTATAAAATGAGAGTCCCAGGATGGAAGGCATTCAACAAGCTACTGGGGTACAGCAGAGGACAAGTACCACTAGTGCTGTGGGTAATGACACAACTGGACTCAAGCCAGTTTTGCAAGGCCAACAGTTTGTTCATGAAGATGAACCTACAATTTCAGAAATTGAAGTGTAAGCTGTACTCAGAGAACTTGAGAGAAATAAATCACAAGGAACAGATGACATACCAATAGAGCTGCTTCAAACGAAAGAGACAGAATCTACTCTAGTTCTAGCTAAAATCTTCCAACAAATATGGAAAACAAAACAGGACAGAATACAAAGAAACAGAATTGTTTCCTATTGGCAAGGGTCAAGTCAAGGCTGCATTTTTCACCCTATCTGTTTATCTTTTATACTGAACACGTCATACACTCCAAGGAAGGAAGTGTAAAAATTGGAGGAAGGAACATCAGCAATTTAAGATATGCAGATAACACCATACTGCTAGCAGAAAATAGCAAAGATTTGGAATGATTACTGAAGAAAGTCAAGGGAAAATGGTCAAATGGCAGCTTTACAGTTCAACGTTAAGAAAACAAAAATAATGACCTCACATGATTTACGTAACTTTAAAGCAGATAATGCAGACATTGAAATAGTTAAAGAATGTCCATAACTTGGTTCACTCATCGATCAGAATGGAGACTGTAGTCAAGAAATCGGAAGAAGGCTAGGCTTGGAAGGGCAGCTATGAAGGAATTAGACAAGATCCTGATGTATAAAGCTATATCATTGTATACTAAAGTTAAGATTGTTGATGCCATCGTATTTCTAATTTCTATGTGTGGTTGTGAAAACTGGACAGTGAGGAAAGCTCATAGGGGGAAAAAATCAACTAATTTGAATTGTGCTGGAGAAGAGTTCTGCAGATACGGTGAACTGCTAAAAAGTCAAATAAGTGGGTATTGGAGCAAATTAAGACTGAGCTGTCCCTAGAAGCCAAGATGACAAAACTGAGACTTTTCATTGTACTAGTTTTCAAAGAAGTAGCCATGTTAGTTTCTTGCACCATAAAAAGAGAGGAAGGGAGAGAGGGGGGAAGGAATGTGGCAGCACCTTTAAGTTTAAATGGTTTTTATTTTAGCATGTGCTTTTATGAATATAAACTCACTTCTTCAGATGCAATACACAGTGAATTGTATCACCTCTGAAGATGTGTATTCTGTACTGCAGACGTGGCTCTGTACTGCATCGGAAGAAGTGGGTTCATATTCATGAAAGCTCATGCTATTTTTTTTTTTTAAAAAAACCAGTCTTAAAGGTGCTGCCATGGTTCCTTTTTTTCTCTCCCTCCCTTCCTCCTTTAGTCAAAAGCTAAGACTGTCATACTTTGGACATATCATGAGAAGACATGACTCACTAGAAAAAAACAGTAATGCTTGATAATGTAGAAGGCAGTAGGAAAAGAGGAAGACTGCATTCCAAATGGATAGACTCAATGAAAGAACCCATGGCCCTGAGTCTGCAAGATCTGAGCAGGGCTGTTGATGAGAGGGTGACTTGAAGGTCTCTCATTCATGGGGTTGCCATAATTTGCAGTCAACTTGATGGCAGTTAACAACAACAACAGTTTTGAATACAGCTCCCAGAATTCTCCAGTCATTAAAATGGGTGGACTGCTAGTGATTTTAAAAATAACTAGGAGTAAGAGAACAAAGTGAATTTATTGCAAAAATATATTTCCATTCCCTAAATATGCCTCCCCTTCCATGAGCTTTCCAAGGATTCTATTGGACCCTAGTAGATACTTATAGCTGGAATAGATAAACCTTCATCTGATCCAGCAGAGGTAGGCTGTTCCTGTGTCTTTTTGTTCCAGCTGATGGATGTGCACTGGGGCCGCAAAGAATATTTACAGATATTCTCAGTCTTGAGAAGAAAGTATTTTGAATATAATGTCCAATAGGGAAAACTCTCGACATATTGAAACCCATCAAGAAATGGTCAACCATTATTATTTTTTCCCTTCAATAAGAATGAGAAGTCCAGCACTTTGGGGGGCATCTGCTGCTTTTCTGCCAAGAAAAGGAAGGGGTGGAATAACCCAACCCAGTTCGAAACAGCTCTATGATGTGTGTGTGTGTGTGTGAGAGAGAGAGAGAGAGAGAGAGAGAGAGAGAGGCACTTGTAAAATAAGGGTGGGGGACCAGGTTTTAGAAGCTGTTGCTGACTGCTTAATTTTGGTAGTTCATTTCACACTGTTTTCCCCCATCTCCCCCACATCCACCATCAGTTAGCGATATTTTTCTAAACTTGACTAAGGTATAATGCTAAGGCTAATGAAATCATAACATCCTTCAAGAAAGTGTGCTCCTCTCTTCCTTCCTTCCTTCCTTCCTTCCTTCCTTCCTTCCTTCCTTTTGCTATATTCTACAAGCAAATCAACTGATGAGCTTCAGTGACTCCGAAAAAGGAAGAAGGGCAACAAGAACATGCTTTATTTCTTATTACTGGCAGTCCATGTGGTGACATACTCCAATGAACTTTATACTACCCATTAAGGGCTGGCATTAAACCACTTGTGGTCTGTGTGTGAGTGTCAGTTAGCCTCTCGTGGCACCATACTTCCATCTTTTATAGGGTTATCTACCAAAGATTTTTACTGAGGTGCATCTAAATCATGCAGTTTGACACCACTGTAAGTGCTGTAGTTCCATCCGATGGAATCCTGGGATTTGTAGTTTTACAAGGTCTTTAGCCTTCTCTACCAAAGAATTCTGGTGCTTCACCAAACTACAAATCCCAGGATTCTGTAGGATTTTACCATGGCAGTTAAATTAGTATCAAAATATTATTTTTGTAGTGTAGGTACACCCCAAAAAGGGGAACTGCAGCTGAGGTCTTATCTACACTAGCCAGGATATGATGGTTCCCCAATGGTGTATCCTGGCTGCGGAGGTGGCCTGTTCTCTCCCCTGCCCCCCCACCACCATTACATGCAGAAGACAGGCTGGAGTCCAAACAGGATGCTGGCCCATCACTGAAGCCTTCTCCACCATTTTCTTGCTAATACAGAAGCCAGGCAAGGGTCCTGCAACGTGTGACTGCAGACCCCCTTGCATGTGACCAGCCTTGGTCACATGCTGCAGAGGCCTGGGTTCTGGAATAGCCAGGGAGCTGGCAACTGAAGTGAAGCATGCCAGATGGGCTCCCATGGACATGCAGGGCCTGATCCAGTGGAAACACAGTTAACAGGTTTTTTTCTTATATGACAATAAAGGGTCCTATCCTGGCTTGCCCTGGTTCCAGCCCTGTATCTGCCCCAGGGGTCATTTGGATGGCCTGGGGGCAGATCAGGGGAATGCCCTGCATACTCTGGACTGCATGACTGGAACAGGAGCAAAGTAAGAGTATTTGGCCAGTGTAGACAAGGCCTTTCTTTCTGCTCTATATGTCTTGGCCCTGTTTCCTGACTGCTTTGCATTTTCTTCACCCTCTATACTTACAACACTGCTTGGTGTTACCTCTTAAGGCATTGCAGAAAACTGCTGATGCTGTAATATTGTTTACTCTGAATAATTTTCTGCCCATCAGAAGGAAGATAAAACACCTGAGATCCTCTCTGACCTCAAAGTGGTTCTAAATAAGGCTCTGTCTTTTCTGTAGTGACTCATACTTCCTACGTTTTGTCTAACACCTAAGTAATAACAAAACTAGTAAGTGGAGCAGGAGAGGGACTTAAAACTAGTAAGTGGAGCAGGAGAGCGAGCGCTACCACCCCTGGTGGGCGCTGCAGTGATCCAGGGGGGCGGTGATGGCCACAGGTGCATTTGGGGGTGATGAATAACTGTAAGGGGGTGGTGAAAGTGTAAAAGAAAGAAGATTTAGAAAAAATGATTTATGTATTCAGCTCATAATGCTTAATTTTTCTTTGAACAACGTATTAGACGTTGGCCCGGCTCCCGCATACTCCCTCACTTGCATTGAGATATGTGCAATTGCACACTTCTTCTGTTCATGTGGTGCTACTGAATTGTCAGCAGAAAACAAGCCTGCTCCATCCTCAGCGTGACATCCCTTCAAATACTTAAACAGGGCTATCATATCACCTCTTAACCATCTTTTTTCCAGGCTAAACATACCCAGCTCCCTAAGTCTCTCCTCATAAGGCATCATTTCCAGACCTTTCACCATTTTAGTTGCCCTTCTCTGGACATGCTCCAATTTGTCAATATCCTTTTTGAATTGTGGTGCCCAGAACTGGACACAGTATTCTAGGTGAGGTCTGACCAAGGCAGCATAGAGCGGCACTATTACTTCCCTTGATCTAGATACTATACTTCTATTGATACAGCCCAAAATCACATTGGCCTTTTTAGCTGCCGCATCACACTGTTGACTCATGTTCAATTTGTGGTCTACTAGGACTCCTAGATCCCTTTCGCATGTAGTCTCGTTCAACCAGGTCTCTCCCATCCTATATCTATGCATTTCATTTTTCCGCACTAAGTGCAGTACTTTACATTTCTCCATATTGAATTTCATTTTGTTAGCTTTGGCCCAGCTCTCCAGTCTATCCAGGTCATTCTGAATTTTGATCCTGTCCTCTAGGGTATTAGCTACTCCTCCTAATTTGGTGTCATCTGCAAATTTGATAAGTATGCCCCTAATTCCCTCATCCAAGTCATTGATAACGATGTTGAATAACACTGGGCCCAGGACAGAACCCTGTGGCACCCCACTGGTCACATCTTTCCAAGATGAAGAGGAGCCACTGCTGAGCACCCTTTGGGTTTGGCCGGTCAACCAATTACAAATCCATTGAACAGTTAACTTGTCTAGCCCACATTTTACAAGCTTGTTTGCAAGAATGTCATGGGGAACCTTGTCAAAGGCCTTACTGAAATCAAGGTATGCGATATCCACAGCGTTCCCTTCATCTACCAAGGTGGTAACTTTATCAAAAAAAGAGATCAGATTAGTCTGGCATGACTTGTTTCTCTGAAACCCATGTTGACTTTTTGTGATTATGGCATTGCCTTCTAAATGTTCACAGACTCTCTGTTTAATGATCTGCTCTAGAATCTTCCCTGGTATTGATGTCAGACTAACTGGATGATAATTGTTGGGATCCTCTTTTTTCCCCTTTTTGAAGATGGGGACAACGTTTGCCCTCCTCCAGTCTGCTGGGACTCCTCCTGTTCTCCAGGAATTCTCAAAGATTATTGCCAATGGCTCTGAGATCACATTTGCCAGCTCTTTTAATACTCTTGGATGTAGTTCATCTGGTCCTGCAGATTTAAATTCATTTAGATTAAGAAGGTATTCCTGTATAACCTCTTTGCTTATTCTGAGCTGGATTTCCCCTATTGTGTCCTCTGTTCCTTTATCCTCAGGTTGGTCCCCCTTTTCCTTTTCTGAAAACACTGAGGCAAAGAAGGTGTTGAGTAATTCTGCCTTCTCTCTGTCCCCTGTTAGCATTTTGCCATCTTCTCCACGTAGTGGCCCTATCATTTCCTTCTTCCTCTTTTGCTGCGGACATACCCCCAAAAACCCTTTTTATTGTTCTTAACCTCCCTAGCAAGCCTGAGCTCATTCTGCGCTTTAGCTTTTCTGACTTTACTCCTACACGTGTTCGCTATCTGTTTGAATTCTTCTTTGGAGATTTCCCCCTTTTTCCATTTCCTATACATGTTCCATTTAAAACTTAGCTCCATTGAAAGTTCTTTAGTCATCCCTCCTGGTTTCTTGAGACACCTCCCATTTTTGTTCCTCAATGGTACTGTTGAAATTGTGCCTTCAGTATCTCCCTTTTGAGAAAGTAAGGAATTTGCTAGACCTTGAAGTTTTGGTTGAGTTAGATTGCCAGCAAATATCAGGATAGTTGAAGTCACCCATCACTACTACACCTCTCCTTTCTGCATGTGTGTTCATCTGTTCTAGAAAGGCATCATCCAGTTCCTCAGTCTGACTTGGGGGTCTGTAGTAGAGTCCCACAATAACATCCCTGTTGTTTCCCTCCCCTTTAATTTTTATCCAGATGCTCTCCACCTGGCTTCCAGTATTGATGTCATGGATCTCTTCACTGGTGTAAATATCCCTGACATATAATGCTATTCCTCCTCCTTTTCTGTGTGGCCTGTTTCTCTTATAAAGGTGATACCCCTCTATTCCTGCATTCCAGTTATGAGACTCATCCCACCAGGTTTCAGTAATGCCTATTATATCATATTTGTTTTGTAGTGCTAGGAGTTCAGGTTCGTCTTGCTTATTCCCCATGCTCTGTGCATTAGTGTAGAGACATCTAAGACCATGTGTTCCCTTTACTTGCTGCCTGTGCAAGTTTTTTTTTGCCTCCCACTGTTGGGTCCTTGCGCTGTTTGCCTTGTTCCCTCTATGCCAGTTTGACTATTTTCTCCAGCCCTTTTGCCTTCCAGAATACTGTCTCCCTCCCCCATATGACTCAGTTTAAAGCCCTCCTGATCAAATTCTTGAGACTGTTGGCAAAAATGTTTCTTCCAACTGTTGTAAGATGCACCCCATCTCTTGCTAGAAGTCCCCCCTCATGGAAGCACAATCCATGATCCAAGAATCCAAATTGTTCTCAGCGACACCATCTACGGAGCCAGTTGTTTACGTCGGCTATTTTCCTCTCCCTTCCTGGACCATGCCCTTCAACTGGCAGAAGAGACGAGATGACAACTTGTGCATCCATTTCTTTCAGCTTCCTCCCCAGGGCCTCATAATCTCTTCTGATCTTGGGAAAGCTGTGCCTTGCAGTATCATTGGTTCCCACATGGACCAAAAGCAAGGGGTAATGATCCGTAGGCTTGACGAGTCTTGTCAGCCTCTCTATCACATCACGGATCTTTGCCCCAGGGAGACAACACACCTCCTGAGTCATCTTGTCAGGCCCACAAACCACTGCTTCTGTACCCCACAGCAAGGAGTCCCCCACCACCAGCACATGCCTCCGCCGAGGCTTCGCAGCTGCTGTTCCTTGCGGTGGTATTGTCAAGGTCCCCTGAAGTCTGTCCATGCTGTTCTTCCCCATTGTCCTTTGTAAGGGAAAGGGATTCGAATAGATTCTGTAGCTGCAAGCTGCTCGAAGAATCCCTGGATTTTCTTGTTCTGTGTGTGACATTCCTCCAGCTGTCTACTTCCTGTGTCTGTGAAGTGACCCTCTCCTCCGCAACCACTTCCTCTGTGCGGTCCCTGTCCAAGACTCTTCGTTCTGTTCTGTCCAGGAAAACCTCTTGCTCATGAATCTGTTGAAGTGTAGCTACCTGTGTCTCCAGCTGCTGGACTTTCTCCTCCAAGAGGGCTACCAGCTTGCACTTGGTGCATGTGAAGTTCTCCACGTCTGTATGCAAGAAGACAAACATCGCACAAGTGTTGCACGTGACTGCCGCAGCCCCCTCAGTGTCCATGGTGAGAGCTTTTAGGTAATCTAAAAACTCTTAGGTAATGCTGAGAACACGAAGCTGTACTTTTAGGTATGCTGTATTTTTGTTTGGTTACTGAAATTTGCACGCCGTTAGGCTTGCGCCTCAGCAACAAGCAGCCTCTCCCAACAGTTAAAATGGCTGTCTAGAAGCTGCTCTCCTTCTTCTCCCTGGCAGGAAACTGGCCTGGAAACTGGCAGGAAACTGGCTGTCCAGAAGCTGGTCTCTTTCTTCTCTCTGGCAGGAGACTGGCCTGGAAAGCCTCTGCAAGGAGTTATATACAGCTGGGCTCCCAGCTCCACGCCCTAGTGACTCACAGGTGTGACTCACAGGTGTGACTCACAGAAGCTACACCCCCTCAGCAACAAGTAGCCTCTCCCAACAGTCAAAATGGCTGTCCAGAAGCTGCTCTCCTTCTTCTCCCTGGCAGGAACTGGCCTGGAAACTGGCAGGAAACTGGCTGTCCAGAAGCTGCTCTTTTTCTTCTCTCTGGCAGGAGACTGGCCTGGAAACTGGCAGGAAACTGGCCTGGAAAGCCTCTGCAAGGAGTTATATAAAGCTAGGCTCCCAGCTCCATGCCCTAGTGACTCACAGGTGTGACTCACAGGTGTGACTCACAGGTGTGACTCACAGGTGTGACTCACAGGTGTGACTCACAGAAGCTCCACCCCCTCAGCAACAAACAGCCTCTCCCAACAGTCAAAATGGCTTTCCAGAAGCTGTTCTCCTTTTTCTCCCTGGCAGGAAACTGGCCTGGAAACTGGCAGGAAACTGGCTGTCCAGAAGCTGCTCTCTTTCTTCTCTCTGGCAGGAGATTTGCCAGAAAGTTTTATCAAATGAAGCTATGAAGCCTTCCAGACTACAAGAACATTTGACTAAAATTCATGATGATAAAAAAGATAAGGATTTATCTTATTTTCGAACACTAAAAGAAAAATTTATCAAACAACCGACATTGGCAAAACTCTTTTCAACCACCACCACACAAGATGGCGATGGCTTGCTTGCTTCTTACAATATTTCATTAATGATTGCCAAATTGGAAAACCTCATACTATTGGTGAAGAACTAATTATACTGTCTATAAGTGAAGTAATACATACTTTGCTACACAAGCCAGCATGTGATATTATCAAGATAATTTTGTTGAGCAATAATACAGTGCAAAGAAGAATTGATGAAATGGTTCAAGATGTTGAAGATTCATTGTGTGGCTATGTAAAAGCATCTCAGTTTTCTATTCAACTTGATGAGTCAACTTTGTTAGGAAATGAAGCTTTACTTTTAGCATACGTGCCTTTCACAAAGGAAGAACAAATTTGCCAAGAATTATTATTTGCTAAATATTTGCAAACTGATACTAAAGGAGAATCAATATTTCATGCATTGGATGAGTTTTTTTTAAAGAAAAAGAAATACCTCTGAGTAATATCTTATCAGTAGCCACAGATGGTGCTCCAGTGATGGTAGGGCGCTACAGAGTTTTCTTGCATATTTGAAAAAGGAGGTGCCGAATGCATTCACAGTACACCGTGCCATCCATTGTCAACATCTAGTTGCCAAAAATTTAAGAGCACGCCTACGTAATTCATTACAATATGTAATTAAAGCTATCAACACAATCAGAAGCAAATCATTGAATGACAGATTATTTAAACAGCTTTGTATTGAAAACAATGAAGAATTTAATCATTTGCTGCTTCATACAGAAGTCCGTTGGTTGTCAAAGGGTGCCTGTTTAGAAAGGTTTTATGAGCTGTTTAACTCAGTGCTGGAGTTCTTCAAAGAGAAAAATGATGCTTTAAAATCCAATTTAATTCAATCCAAAAGTGACATCACTTACTTGACCGACTTGATTCAAAAATTTAATGAAAGCAATCTTCAGCTTCAAGGTGATGAACTGAATTTAATAAAAACAAAATCTGTTATTTATCAGGAGCAGGAAAAAAAAAGATGAAGACATACTTTCTTATTGTGAGCACTTGGATTTTAATCAATGATTTGATGATATTTTGAAAATGAACATACCTGATTGGATTTTGGATCCTTTTTCAAGTGCAAACACAGAAGAATCTCCACAGTTACAAGAAGAACTGATGGAAGTAACTACAAATGATGAATGGAAATTTAAATTCAAAAGCAGCTACCAACAATTCTGGCTGCAAAAGGAGATCCCTACAGCTTATCCTGAAATATGGGCTGCAATTCCAAAGTTATTAATTGCATTTCCTTCATCATATTTAATGGAATGTGGATTCAGTGCGGTAACCAATATATTAACAAAAAGAAAAAGAAACCGATTGCAAATAGTCAATCGCGGTGATTTAAGATTACTGCTGATGAAAATAGAGCTGAGGATTACTAAATTGGTAGCAGCATACCAGGTTCATCCTTTTTATTAAGATGATTTCAAATGTTTTAATTTTTTTTGTATTACCTTTCTATTCTGAGTTCAATAAATAGTTTCATAATTTCAAACTTCAATGTTTCTAATTTACACCTTTTTTTACTATATTTTACAAAAAAGGTGGAAACATTAATACATATATTCTACTGTTTAATTGTCATTAAAATTTTTAAAAAATAATTTCCAGGGGGTGCTGAGTAATATTTTTTTCTGGAAAGGGGGTGGTAGGCCAAATAACTTGGGGAACCACTGCATTAAACAATCAAACTAACAAAACAAATAGAAGATTAATCTAGATCATTGAATCAGACAAAGATAAATTAAAGAAAGACTGAGTGAGATCAACAACTGCTCATCCCTCACCACAGTTTTCTGATAATCTGCTGCTAACAGAGAATAAAAACATGTCTTCACAAAATGATCTTCTTAAGCACTGTGACTAGAGAATGTTGGTGATTGCCATGGTCCATATTGTATATTTGCCAGGGTCCATATTGTATATTTGAGCTCTCTGTGAACACAGCACAGCTCCCCTTCTCCCATTCTAGTTATACCACTGTGGCACCCTTCATTATATGGAGACACACAGTTTGCCCTTTTCATGCTCATTTTTGAAGTCTGGGTCACTGGATTGGTCTGAAGCACTTTATACTGTGCTGTTCTGCTGCAGAACTGAATAAAATCAATCCAACACACTCCAAAACTGGTAGCTTTATTATTTGGGATTCAGCGAAAGCAACTTCACAACCCTACTCAAAATATCCTTTCTTTTAATTTGAATCCAGTGGTTTGGGTCCTGCCTTTTGGAGCAACAGAAAATAACCTTCATCCATCTTCTACATGCCAGCCCTTCAAATAAAGTTGTTTATCAAATCAGCTCTCAATAGTCTCTTATCCTGGATAAACATGCCCAGCTCCCTAAGTCATTCCTCATAATGCTTCATTTGCAGGTTGTTTTCTATTTTAGTCACCCTACTCTTCAAAAATTCTAGCTTATTGATACCCCTTTTAAATGATGTTTCTAAGATTATCACCAGTGGTTCTTAGATTACTTCTGCCAGTTCTTTTAGTACCTTTGGATGTAGTCAGCTCAAAATTGGCAAAATGTGACATTAAGTCGACAATTCATCTCTTGATGGTCCACCCTGATGATTTTGAGTTGCTGGGCTTCTCATTTAATGGCATGGTTTACATGGATTGGGCCCTGCCTATGGGGTACCCAGTGTCATGTGTGATATTTGAGAGATTCAGTATGCTCTTAGAATGAACTATCAAATTGAAGATGGCATCTGGATAGGTTGTTCATTATTTGCGTGCCTTAACACAGGAAGTGGGAGTCCATTTGACCCAAGAGAAGACAGAGGGCCCTGTTCACCAACTGAAATAGAAACTGACATATTCAGTCAGTTATGTAGGCTGCCCAGGGAGAAAATCCTGGATATGAGGGAGAAAGTTGCTGGGTTTCTTGGGTGTAGAGAGGCAGGTGCTCAAGGAATTTCAGGAGCTCATTGGCCGTTTGAATTTTGTGTGCAGGGTGGTGGCACCAGGTAGGGCCTTCCTTGGATATTTCTGTGATGCTACTCACAGGGACAGCAAGCTCCACCATAGGATAAAAATTACACAAGGGGTCCAGGAGGACTTTAGGGTATAGCAATAATTTCTGGATGAATTTAGTGAGAATTCTTCTTTGGAGGGAAGAGATGGTGCTCAGGGATGTACTACAGGTTTTTTCAGATTTTGTGGAGTCATTGGGGTTTGGAGCTACTTGAATGGCTGATGGTATGCCCAGACTTGGCCCTTGAACTGGGCTGAAACTGGCATCATGACAGATTTCACCTTTTTAGAGCTTTTCTGATTTTGGCCATAGTTAAGGTATGCATCAAGGAGTTGTCTAACTCTTCTGTCCATTTCTGGTATGATAACATGGCCTGTTCAGATACCACCTGGGATTGGATGATCTGGCCATTGTCAACTAGCTGCACAAGAGTGGGCTTTGGTGGCATGGCCTTCTGCCAATGCTGTTTGGGGAGAGCCAGGGCTCCTGCCGCACATCCTGGTCATTTACCATATCTCGGGGATAATGAAGTATATTTGTTCAAGAGCAAGGCCCTAAGCATTCAAGCTATCCATGATATGGAAGTTATCCAATCCTCTTTGGCCTGAGGTATCTATATTACAGTCAGCTATTTTATCCAGGCAAGTATGGCAGAGGGAGATCTCTGACACATTGACATAGCCTAAAGAAGGGCCAACAAGGAAATACAGGATTCACTGGCCAGAGGGTTCAGCCATTTCTTACCACACCCCGAAATAATTTTTCAGTTGCCTGAGCTCTACAAAGCTGATGGGATCCACTTATCTGAAGTGGGGAACCAGATATTCTTCAGAGATCTGCAACAGGGTGTGAGGGCCCTTTTGGCTCCTCTGGTGGGGGAGAGGTGCTAAGCAGATGCTTACCCCTTATGCATGGCAGGTAGCGAGGAGAGAAAGTAGGAGTTTGGCAAACACCTACAGCACCCATGTGACAAAGAAGCTGCACCTACATGTCATGAGCCCTGGGGGATTGGGAAGGAGGCCGTTCTTGGGAGTGGCCTGATGGTTTAGCCCTCACTTGAAGTCATATGGCTTAAATCTTGTATCCTTAGGTTGGCCTTCCAATACATAGTTGGCCGAGGAGCAACTCTGCTGTTGGGTTCTCCCTGGGGCTCAGGTGTTTCACCCAGGGGAGGTTGATGAGGTGGTCTGGGAGATAACACCTGCCTCAGCTGCTCCCACACCAGATTTCTCTCTGCTTTTGCACTTATGGGGAGCATAAATAGGTGATAACTTAAATAAAGTGGCCCATATTCATCCTATGTATTGTGTGTGGTCTCATTATTTCATGGGTTGGTCAGCAAATTCTTCTATGTCAATTGAGTGCAGGGAGTGCATCTGTTCAGATTTTAGTCTGAACTGTACAGGAAGCATCCAAAGTGCTGACTCTATGTTAAGGATATGATTCAGCACTTTGGATAGCTTCTTTAAAATCTGGAGTAAATTCTGGGGTGGATTCACTTTCTAACTGATATTGGAAGCTACCAATCATCACTGTGTGGAGATGCTATAGATATCTATGCTACCAATCCACAAGCTGCTGACTGACTGACTTAAGGGGGAAAAAACAAAGAAACATTTGCTAGCTTGATTAATAGTCTGCCTTAGTAATAAGGCAGCCATGTACCTTTGATAGGGGTCTGAGATGAAGTGATTTATTTCACATACCTGGTGGCACAGTGGTTAAATGCCAGTACTGCGAACCACAAGGTTATAAGTTCGATCCCAGAGGGCTCCAAGGTTGACTCAGCCTTCCATCCTTCTGTAGGCCAGTAAAATGAGGACCAGCATAATAAAAAGCTGGGGCGATGTTCTGTGAAAAAACTGTTAACACAATTTCAAAAAGAAGAAGCAGCAGCCATCATGATTAGTACAGTACAATGGATTTTCTGCAGTGTCATTCCTGCAGTATGGTTACATGCCAACAGTGCCATCTACTGGCATTTGCATTGTATAATTGTTTGTCTTGTCTGTAATTTGCTTTGAATTGTATGTATTGAACTGTATTCAATTGAATTGTGTTGCACTGTATTGTATATTGTAATGTACATTGTGATGTTGTACCCCGCCCTGATCCTGAGGGGAGAGGCGGATAATAAATAACTAAGTATTATTATTATTAGTAGTAGTATGCAAATTGATAATTAAATGTATGAAGTATGCAGCCATTGTCTAGAGCTGTACTTGGGATCATGCAGTAGCTTTGATGGTGTGAAATAACTGTTGTTGTTGTTGTTGTTGTGCTATCAAGTCATTTCTGACTTACAGCAACCCTATGACAAATCTATCATGGGGTTTTCCTGGCATGATTTGTTCGGGGGTGTGTGCCTTTACCTTCCTCTGACTTGCCCAAGATCACTCAGTGGGCTTCCATGACCAAGCAGGGATTTGAACCCTATTCTCCATAGTTGTGAACCAGTGCTCAAACCATTACATCACATTGGCTCATGTGAAATAACATCTCTCTTTTAAAATGAGGAACAACATTGATTGTCCTGTAATAAAATACAACAAAGTATTGTTGTCTCTTCTAAAAGGGGTTTAGGCTGATCATTCTCAGCCAGTATAGGACACTCCAGTCTATCTCACTATCCAGTCCTGCATGATCACTTTCTTTTCCTATCTCTTTTGCTATTTACTTTACTTAGCTGAATGTAGCTCGTATTTGCTTTAAGTGAATTTAAGTAGTAGAACCCTGCACTGGAGGATGAGGGTTTTTTTATATATCCCTTTCTCATTCCTCCCCTCCCCCACATGTCTTCAAATAAACTTTCTATCCCTAATCTCTAGTTTCTGGATACAATTCCAAGTCTTCACTATGTGCAATAAATCCCTACATGGCTGGGGATGTGGTTATCACACAGACCATATTTTCCATACGACCCTGCCATTATTTTGAGATCTTCAGTGAAGTCCCCTAGCCATCTCACCACCCTTGGAGGGAGGAGAAGAGAGGGCCTGCTTAGTGGCTTCTCCCACTCTGGAGGTCATTTCTAGAGAGGTTATACTGATGTCTTCTACAGTGTCCTTTCATTAGTAGGGAAAGCCTCTTTTTTATAGTTCTGTGCGAAATGACTGCTCATGGGGAAAGGGCTTTCATTAATGTGCTGTCTTGTTTTGATTTGGTTTTATTTAATGGGTATGCTTTAAAATTTAATTCTATTGATGTTTTATGTAAGGATCCTGTCAGATTCCAACTCACTCAGGAGATAATCAGATGACCTAAATATCCCACTACAGGGATGCCAGGAGATCGCGAAAGGGCTTCCCTTTCAAACGATGTTATCCCTGTGTCGTTATGCTCCTGTGCCCCTTCTGTTCCATGGACAATACTGTTTATTCACAGGCTAAGCCATGAATTGACCCATCATTCCATTACTGTAATGGAACGATGGGTGAGCGAAAAGGTGCCCTGTTAAGCTGGCACAATGCCAGTGTCACTGGGAGGTCCATGCCAAACACTTCCGCTTGAGATCAGGACATCAAGGTAAGTGACACACTTTTTTCTACCCTCCCTGGGTTACTTGGATTTTTTTTAAAGTGTGTTCAGCTGCTTTGTTTTACTATTGTGTGTATATTTTTCCTTTTACCATTGAATTTCCCGCATGATCGTCCTCTCGCAAGGACAGCCAGGATTTCTTTTCCAGGAAGTGAATGCAGGTCCATGAGAGCTGCGTTCACTCCTGGGCTGCCTGAGGGGAGGGGACGCAATTTCTCTTGCACAAAAAAGGTAGGTCTGAAAAAAAATAAACCTTATAGGGACAGGAGTGGGGCAGGAGAAGAGATAGTGAGACGGGGATGCTATATTTGTCCCTGTCTGATAAATCTCCTCTGACAACAGCTACTTGTTAAACTGTTTTATTGAAGAGGCAATGAAGTGAACAGGTCCAGAATATTGGCAGAACTACCACTAAGACAAAAGGTGTAGCTTTTAAAATGTGGCTTGGCAGGCAAAGATCCCCCTCCCTCCTTCTTCCAACCGTCTCAGCCAGATGTGACCTTGAGTGCCAGGCCTCAGCTGCTGAAGCTTCTGGGAACCACATCTCACTTGCATCCATCTCCCTTTCCCAACAGTAAATATTCCATCCCCCACTAACTGCTTCTGGATGAGCATGGCAAGGAACTGACTGCAGGCAGGCCCATGCAGAGACCTGATTATAGTCAGAACCTGACATTTTAATTATATTTTAATTTGTGTCTGCTTTAGTGATCTGAACTATAATGTCTGTCTGTTTTACCTTTTGTGAGCTGCTTTGAGTCTCAGGGCTGGGAAAATGCTGGGATTCATACATGTATGTATACCAACACACATCCCTGTATGGACCTAGAAAAAGTAGAACTGCTCATGCAGTGTATTAACAGGACTCTGGCTTAAGTCACTATCCCTCCCCTGCTTGATTTTTGTAACATTTCTGCCTCCTTGAGACACACAGAGGCCTTTAAAGCTTGAACAGATTTGGGATTGGTGTGATGTAGGCTTTTGGTACAATATACACTTTTATATTATTGTCAAGTCAACATAGCTATTATGTAATACCCTAGTATTTCATTTTTCTCTTCTAATGGTCATTCTACATTCCGTGGTTATTAAGTTATCTGGGACTGGGCTTGTTCTTTACCTTCTTGACATATTTTTAAAATATGTTCATACTTAAAACCTTGGGGCTTCCATAGAGTACATTAATATCTACCTCTTGGTTCTCAGTGACCCTATTTTGCCTACAATCCAGTCAGAATTACGGTAATCACCCAATTTCTCAATTAAAAGGACTGAGATGGCATTGCAGTGCAACAATAACCCATCTGCTTTTGAGAGTATGTCCCAAATGGTTGTGAAATTGATTTCCCCCCTCTGAAACAATTGTGAATTATGTTCATGGAGACAGAATAGAAAGCTTTGTTTCTTCTCTTCTTTTTGCAGAAACAAAACATTGACAACAGGTGCTTTACAAGTATTTGTAATTATAACCCATAACAATACTCTAATTATAATCCATAAATAAGGCTACATACCAGATGGATAGACTCAATCAAAGAGGCCACGGCCCTGAGACTGAAAGACCTGAGCAGAGTGGTTGAGGACAGGGGGGCTTGGAGACATCTCATTCATGGGAACATTGTGAGTTGAAATCGACTTGAAGGCAGGTAATAACTACAACTAAAGCTTAACAACTTCATTTTTAAATCGGTGAAACTTCATGGACATTCTGTCACATTACAGCTAGTACTGGGAGGCGGGGAATAAATATTACACCAAAACCTACTCTCTCCTCCTACTTGCCAAACAGCTTGGCTCCAAGTGTTTATGCTATAAATGCTGGAAGCATCAAATAATTTGATTGGATTACATTATCATAAATTTTATAATTGCAGCTAGAGGGAAATTAATCTATTTACCTAGCCATCCATAAGGATTAAATAGCCAGGTGTCAGTAAAAGTGTGGATCTGCTCTGTGTTTTAGTCTGAACTTTGATGGTGCTGTCCAAGGTGCTGAACCTACTTTGAGGACAGGGTCCAGTAGGTTTAAAGTCAGTTTCTTTACAGTTTGGATTAAAATTGAGAGTAGATTCACCAACCCAGTAACAATGGGACCACCAGCCTCCACTGAATGAGCTTAATGGATTTGAGGTGTCAAATATCATGGAGTGTACCTGAAAAGAATACTATATAATTTATTGATTACATGATGTGGAAAGGACATGTGTATGTGTTGGCAGAATTTACACTGGGTTTTTAATGATATCACAAATCTTCACGAATTGGATGGTATGGGCAGCAATTAGTTCAAAGAATCACTAGGCATTGTAAGACATTTTAGAGGGTCCCCTGCAATAGATGCTACAAATGATCATGTCTAGTGGCATAATAATAATGTAATGTAAAAAAGATAAGAAAATCATTTGGAAGTTGAGTAAACATTGCACCAACACAGGGAAGAGAGAAAAAATAGAGACAGATGAGCTATACTACAGTGTTATTGACATATTACATAAAGACCAGCAGGGAAGCAGAGGTTTCCTTGCAACCTCATCCTGTCCAGTAATATTATGGGTAAGGAACATTTTGCTGTAGCTCTAAGCCAGTGGTTCTCAACCTGTGGGTCCCCAGATGTTGTTGGACTACAGTTTCAGGAGCTCTCTGCGGTCTCACCTTGAAAGCCAGGTGGTCCTACCAGTTATTAGTGAGGCTTTGAGTTCAATCCTACAGCCTCACTAATGACTGGAAGGACCACCTGGCTGTCAAGGTGAGACCCAGAGGGATACTGGGAATTGTAGTCCAACAACATCTGGGGACCCACAGGTTTAGAACCACTGAAAGCAGTATAGACAGGGTATAACTACAGGGTAAGTTGATTAATTTTGGACTATAAATAATAATGTTGCTTTCTGTCAGGGGATGATAGGACATTCAGTCCCCGGCAGAAGCCAAAAAACTGTCTCAGCAGATTAGGTAGCAACCCTTTTCCAAGAATCCTCACCAACACAGAGTATTTGGTGTCCAGAAAACAGGAGGTGCTTTTAATCTTCAGTAGTTTCAGTATGTACAGAGACACAGTGCTACGCCAGGCATCAGAGGATCATAGGAAGAAGATGAACACTGATCTGGCTTTCTTTTATACAAATCAGCACAGCATTGGCTTACCCAAGGATCAGGTTCCCATACTACATGGCTTTGTACTCTAGTAACCCTTCTTCTGATGCAATCCTTCTTATGCAGCTGTAGCATGATTAGGCATGACTGGCAGTTCATGGAGTCATGGAGTCAGTCATCATGACTCAGCATGATTTCTGCAGTTGTTTGGCTATTTTAAAACTCAGGGTTCAGTAACCAATTCCTGACACTTTCCCCCTCCACCCAAAAGATATTTTCCTTCAGTCCTCACATTTTTATCATTGGAGAGATTGAAACATTGATAATCATAAAAAGCTAGAAACCTTCCATTTGCTGTGTCAGCAATTCCTTGGCAACTTTGCCTGCCTCTTTTCTTTGGGTGGCTAAACTGCATCTCTAAAAGCTCTACTGACATTTTAAGTTACTGCAATGCTAGAGAGTTTGGGGACTGAAAGAAAATATCATTAGGCACAAGAATTGTTATTTGGAGACAGTGTCCTCATTTTGCTCCCTCTCCATAGGTAAATTTCTGAGTATCTAACCCACTTACATATTGCCAAACATCTTTCAGTTAAGGCAAGAACTCCCAGCTCACCATGAACTTAAACCCCAAGACTTAGGGTGACTGTGAGTGACCTCCAAAGGGATGGCTATTCTTTCAGTTCTCTCTCTCTCTCTCTCTCTCTCTCTCTCTCTCTCTCTCAAACACACACACACATACACAATTATGCACACACTTTAAACAAGACAGCAGCAATAGCAATTTATTAAGGATTTATACACCCTACACATACATTTCTAGGGTGGGGAAGCAATAGTTTTCATATAGAAAAAAATGCTTTGCACAATTTGGATAATGTTTTGTTCCTTCAAGTCATTTCCAACTTATGGTGATCCTAAAGTAAACTATCACAGGATTTTCTTGGCAAGATTTGTTCAGGGGGCAAGGCTGCCATTGCCATTCTCTGAGGCTGAGAGAGAGTGCCTTGCCCAAGGTCACCCAGTAGGTTTTCATGGGTGAGTGGGGATCTGAACCCTGGTCTCCAGAGTCCTAGTCCAATGCCTAAACCACTACACAACTCTGGCTGTAATTTGGATAATATGTCCCCCCCAAAAATGAAAAAAATCCTTTTGAAAATGGATTCAAATTCTCATAATATTGCCCAGTGGAGATAAGAGTTCTGGAATTTTTTGGTCTCCTATGATAAAATGAAATGAGTAAAAATTAAATCCTTAAGTTTTGTGTTTGGCAGCACTAACTTTTAACTACAGGGAATGGTTTTGCTAGTGCTGTCCAACCCCAGCACCTTGGAAAGAACAGTGAAATTCTATCTTTCTCAGCTCATGGAATCTGTATGTCCTAGGACATTGGAAAAATAAGACATTGGAAAATGGATTATATTCAGATCCCTCTGTCCTTACAATTTTATGTTTTATGTCCATTATTCAATCCCTTCACTATTGCATTTTCTGGCTGAAATTCTAAATCAAGCAGAGGGAGTGTTAAGCTCTGTCCATGCCATTTTGTGTCTGTCTCCCACGTATGTCTCCTTTTTGAATGGAACATAAGAGAGGGGCTGTTGCTCCTTCTGGCCAGTGAGTAGGGGAGTGAGCAGGGAGGCAAAGAAAATGATGAAGAACTGGCTCATCTCAGCTCAAAGGGTGAAGGAAATAAGAGGGCGCTCATGTCAGAAGTTAGAACTCCATTTTAAAATGGCCAAACTGCAGAGTCATGCTGAGTTAAAATGGCTGACTCCATGAACTGCCTAGTCTCCCTTAGCTACAGAAGGAGGGTTCTTATTGGTGTGTAAGACCATGTGATTGAGTAAACCAACGCCCTGTGACTGTGTATATAAGAGAGCTCAGAACAGAGCTCACTCTTCTCTCCTTCTTGTGAATGCTGAGGCCTGGTGAAGCAGTATCTCCTTGGATTGTAAATATTTGTATATATTGCAATTGAGTTTGAAGATAAAAGTACCTCCTGCCTATTTGGACATCAAACACTCTGTGTTGTGAGTATTCTTGGGATCAGGTTGCTATTGAGTCTACTGAGACAGTTTTTGGACTTCTGCTGGGGACTGAGTGGCCTATCATCCCCTGACAGCTCATAGATGGAGTGCACTCACAAATGTTAAAAATTCCCCATCGAAAGAATGATTATTTCTGTTACTTTTATCTAATCATATAAACAGGGAGAAATGTTTTACCCATTTGTTGATTTGGAATTACAGTCAGTGGGAGGCACAAAGATATGGATTTTATGAACTGGATGCCTCTGGATTTCTCTGAAGTGGAATTACTTCTCCCAGCCACATCAGGAAAGATTAACAGGCCAAGGATCCCACTTTATTTAGAGAAAGAAATACATTTCTGTCCCCCGGTCTGACAGGCCAGAATCCAAACAAAATGGGAGCCCTGAGCCACAAGCTTATACATTCTAATATAGTTTGCCAAGGTTACCAAGTCACTACTAAAGCACATGTGCTGGGAAAATCCCATGAACCCAACAAATTTGATAGAGGTTTTGACTTCTAGGCATCAATTAGTCATGTACAGCCTCCTGTAAGGTAAACCACTATTCCCCAGTCCTTGGTACATAACCCATTCCCCAGTCTCTTGATTTTGCACGAAACAAAATATACCATGTAACCTTCACAGTGCTTGTTCTTTTGAAATAATTTCTCTAGCACTATGATACATGAATAACAGAGATGCAATCATATTGGGGGATTAGCATATGCAAAGCCATGTTAAGTTTCCTTTCAGGTCCAAGCCAAATCAGGCTGTTTTCCTATTGGATGAAGCAAGATCCAAATAAATATTTGTACACACCCATATTATATGCCTTTCTAAGACTGGTCTTTGGACTATTAGACTGAGCTGAATGGGCTTTCTTTGCTCTGTGTTCCTTTTTGAGAACTTGATAAAGGTTCATTTCAACACTTATTATTAACACTCTCTGTCATACCACTTCCATCCATCCATCCTTCATTGTGACTTAGTCTTGTAGGCTTTGGCAAACAGGACTGACTAAGAATTTCTTCTTTATTTTATTTTGGCTTTGTATAGGAATTTTGTAAACTTATCTAAAATTGTGATGGAAAGAACATATTTTTTAAAAAATAAAATAAAACTAACAAACTTCGGACATTTTCAGACAGCGTTTTAGAGTGCCTACCGCGGGATGAGCTCCCGGGAGAGGAACGGTGCTCTTGCGCGGCAGGGGGTCATTTTCAGATGCCGCCGTCCCTCTCCTGAAATCATCAGTGTCACGTCCGTGAAGCTTCGGAAGCCGCAGAGCCATATTTTAATCACGGAAGTTGCCTGTGATTAAAATATGGTGCTGCGGCTTCCGAAGCTTCACGGAAGTGACACTGATGATTTCAGGAGAGGGACGGCGACGTCCAAAAATGACCCCCTGCCGCGCAAGAGCGCCGTTCCTCTCCTGGGCGCTCATCCTGCGGTAGGCACTCTAAAATGCTGTCTGAAAATGTCCTTCCTCAGCCAAGCAGAAGGCTTTGGGTGCTTAGTTCTTAAACATCTGATTTTGAACCCCTGTGTATTTATCCAGTTTTGTGGGCCTTAATCAGGATTGTGACCTCTTTATTTTCTGACATGCCCTTCTTCTTTAACATCTGGATAGAGGCTGTTACAGTACAACACAGTTCTCTCCATACCGAGAAGAGCTGTAGTTATTGAATTTAGTGGTAATAATTGGGAATGCCATTCAGTTCATGGTTGATAGCAATTTATGAAAAATATCAAATGTCTTCATAAATGGGGCTGAAGAACATAAGTTTTCTTCTCCAAAAATATGAATGAAGGGGGAAAAGAAAATAAGGGATTCATATATCTGCAATAATTTGATGGCCTTCTTGTAGTGCAACTTGAAGATGCCATGGGCATTCAGACAATGTCTTAGAGGTCAAAACAGACAATTAAAGTAAACACATTATTTTGAAAGGAAATCACAGACGGTTATACTCCCCACCCAACCTGTGGTTATTAGGCATAAAGAATAGCTCCTGTTACCAAGAAAAATGATAAAATGTGACAGATAAAAGCACTCTGATATAGCTAGTTCTTCTGCTGTGTATTTTTCTATAATATTCATTAACAGTACATTTTCAGTACAGTTGAGACCTCCTTTTGCAGCCCTTTTTGTCCTCCAATTGCTGAGGGGAAAAAATCAAAATGTTCAGCATAAAAAAAAAAATCCTTGCTACAGCAAAGGAAATTCCAGGTATAGTTCTAGAATCACAATGAATGACATATATCAGTTAGGTTTGATTTCTGCAGCTAAGGTAGAAGAGGAGGTCATATAACTTCAGTTTATTAAATTCACATAAAACTATCACTCTTATCAATGTGACAAAGAAGTGAAATGACTTCTGTCAGAGAATGTCCCTTGGTCCATTGAGCCTCCAAGTTGAATCATCTTAGTTATCTTTCACAGGGATCCATCTCTCAACACTGGAGAAACAGCCTTCAGTAGTAGACATTTTGATGGAATTAAAGAGTAACATTAAAAATATGATTGTAGTATTGTTATGTTTAAAAATTTTGATTGTAACTAGTTCAGTCAAATGCAAGCATGTCAGAGAAAGGAGTACAGTGAAAAAGTCAGCATTTTTTGGGATGTCTTTAAAAATCTTCCGTAGCCAGAGGATTTGGCCAATTTAACTGAATGTTTGCTCCAGTGATAGTTTGTATGGAAACTTGGGGAAAATGTAGTTTGATTTATTTAATCTTCCCATAACATTTCCACACATGAGGGTAGCTGTGGAGGAAAGGTAAAATGAGGACATTGTTCCTCAAATAAGAATTCTGTCCTCCCAATGAAATTTTTCTTCAATCCCCAAATTTTTAGCGGATCATGTAGAAATAGAGCTCAGGCATGCAAAGGAAAGGAACAGGCAAAGTTTCCAGGGCAATGTGAACACAAGTATGAGTTCTATTTGTGAACAGTTTTCAATATTTCACTCTCTGTAATGCTAGAAATTTGGGGATTGAAGGAAAATTTCATTGGAAGGCCAGAATACTTATTTGATGGACAATGTCTTCCTTATGCTCCCCTGTAGCTATACCTCTGTTTCCTCAGCTGTTTCACAAACTCCCAGACTTACTTTGCATTGCAATTGAGAAGTCATCCCACCTTGTTTTTTAATAAGAATTGTAATTGATTAAAAAAATAGTGAAAACACAAATAATACATCAACTAAGACAAATATTGCACACCAACCCCCCCCAAACACACAAAACAATGAATCTATCTATCTATCTATCTATCTATCTACCCCACCTTTCTAAGGATGTGTTTGTTGTGAAAAAGAGGCCACACAAGTTTGTTAATATGAGAATATGACAGGGGCACACTCTTGACACATTAAACAGCATTTCACTGTGACTTATTGGTAGAAAGAAATCCTAAACAACCAAACCTGATGAACAGCAGCAGGTGTACCTTTGAATACATAATTTATTCACATCTCTAAAAATTTGTCCCTATACTGTACCAAAGTTATTACAACTTTATATGAATAGAAAGTTATTTTTAAAATAATAATATTTTTTATTCAGCTGTTCATTGTTAAGCTGTTATCATTTAATCCCATGCTTTCCATTCTTAATACTTTAACATACAAATATTACTTGGTCTTTTATTCTGTTTTAATCACAACATTCCCCTTCATTTCTCCTCTGTTCCAGGAACAATAATTCATTGTTAGGTTTCTGAAATAGGGGGAAGAGAGAGACTGCACGCACACTCATTCTTTGATTCCTTCTTTTTCCTGTGATGTTATCTCTGAGTTATGATGAAGTATGAACATGAACAACAGAGCAATACCACAGAGTGTAATACCTTCCAGCTTGTTTGAAATGTCTGTGGCTGGTCAAACAACGTAACTCTGGAAATTGAACACAGTTTTATACCATGTCCCCAGGAATGTGCAAATCTTGGATTACTTGCAAACAGAAAAATAAACCATTACTGGTTACTAAGCCATAAAGATGGAGGCAAACCCCCTCTGAACAAATCTTGCCAAGAAAATCCCATGATAGGTTTGCCTTAGGATCCCATAAGTCAGGAATGACTTGAAGGCACACAACAAGAACAAAAATTTAAATGGCTAGATCTGGTCCTACACTCTGGGGCAGCAGAGAAAAGGCCTGCCCCCTCCTCTCTGTGACAGCCCTTGATATATTTAAAGAGTGCAATCAGGTCACCCCCTCAGTCTTCTCTTCTCCAAGCAGAACATGCCCAGCTTCTTCAACCTTTCCTCGTATCTTTTGTTCTCCATCCCCCTTATCAGTCTTGTTGCCCTTCTCTGAACCTGTTGCAACTTCTCCATATCTTTTTTAAAATGAGGCACCCAGAACTGAATGCAGTACTCCAGAATAAGAAAAAAGAATAATAAAAAGTGTAGAATTCCAGAAATCAGGTAGGGTTCATGGGAAAAAGTCAGCTGACTACCACATCAACAACTTCTGTATTGGAAGTGACTGCTAATCATGACCACTTATTTGAGCGGTTGCTTGGCTGGACCACCCTGAACCTTGATTTCCTTTTTAAAACTTTAATTCTGACAGCACTGACAGACACTTCAGAAAGATTTTCTCTCTGAATGAGATCATTCTAACCCTCATATTTCCACTCCTATGGTTTTACTTAAGGGAATGATAGATGTTTTTCTTCTTTTTCCTTGAGGCTTGTTGTCAAACAAGACATGCGATAGTTTCTGACTTACTGATCATTTGTATGTAAGCAACGTACATAAAGTTTGCTACAAAGATGTAGTTGGAGAGATTAGTCTTTAACCATATGGATCCTATTAAGTTCTTGGAGCTTCTTTTGAAGTTGGGTTGGGAATATCTTTATCAATTATTATCCTTCATGTCTAACTCAGCTTGACACCTACCACACTTATCAGATTTGGTAATAATTCCTGAGATTACAATGCCTCCTCCATAGCTTTTATTGAAAAGGAACCCTAAATTACGAAGAGTATTTTGATTCGATGAGACTGTTCTTGAATTCTTTGCTTTCTTGCTGTCGGTCAGTGAGTGATTTGTGCCGAATCCTCACATGTGAGCACTGGGGCATGATACAATAAGAGATCCACAACCAATGGCCTCCTCCCAGTGTTTAGTTAAATAGCTGTTGTCTGTTATTAATGTTTCAGTTGTTAGTACTGTTTATGATTTGCTAGTCTTGTCTTTTTCATGTAAACTGAAATTTAATAAAGATATTTATAATCAGAAATGTATTTGTTGCACAAAACAGAAAACACATATTTTCTGTTGTCTTTTTCACAAAATCCAGAGATTTAGCACAAGTAACCCACATATGTTTGTTGAAACAGTGTTTTTATAAGAAAATGTGAATTTGCTAAAAAAAAAAAAAAAACCCTGCAGAGAAAGACAGTGAAAAAATCACTGAATGTGATCCCCAGCCACTCTTTGACAAAACAGAAATGACCTTGCTGGGGGAGGATGCACTGCTTACAAGGTTATTTTGTAGGCGGGGAGCTAGCATCAGAAGATGCTGTTATGGAAACATAGCCAAATTATACACATATTTTTCATGACTTAAGTTCTCAGTCTAGGGTTCTTGTGTTGTTGTTGTTTAATGGGATGCAAGAGACACTATTTCCAGATGCATGAAGACATTTTGTGTAAAATTTCTTTTTGAGTGCAAAACTCCACAATTTTTATACAAAACCAAGTCTCTGAAAAATCTGCCTTCTGCACACAAAAAATAAGCTGGAATCCTATATGACTTGTTATGTTATTTAATTTTTCATGCACTTAGCTACATAGAAGAAGTGTTAAGAAACACCTTTATTGAATTGAGAAGGTGTGTAACAGGACACCAGTAAAAGTGCTGAATGCACATCGGGACTGATGCACATTATTAATGTATTTATATTTGCAGGCTGAGGTGAGATGTTCCCCCTCCCTCTTACACCCTACCTCCCCGTCCCCAAATGATGATAACAGACTGAGTATGCGGAAAGATGTATTGGTACATAGAATTGGATACAGACAGAATGTTGATACAGATAGAATAAATTTGGCAATAAATGGCCACAACTCGTAAGGTGATAGTTGCCTGGTTGGCCTATGAGCATGGGTGGTACCAAGGGGGAACCAACCCCCCCATTGGTTGTTGACAAATCGGTTAGGCTGCCTGCCATCTGATTCACGTGACAGGTCACGTGATGAGAACACGTGATCAAGGCCTGGATTGGGGGATCCCTCCCCTTTTGTCTCCATGGTCATGACTTGGGACATGACCTGTGATGGCCTAGCTCCAACACCGGAGACCCCCAGACCCTGAGCCTGGATCCCGAACCCCCATGCTCACTGCCACTAAGCCGAGCAGCATACCCATACTGCTCGGCTTCTGCCAACCCAGCAGCTGTCACCCCGAGGGGCCAGCCTTCTGACTGGAGGGACTCTGAGCAGGCCTGTTAGGTTGGAAGATTGAGTTCTGGCCAGATGTAAGCTGCGTATGCCCTGGAACACCATCTGCCCAGCCGCTGGATCTCTAATGCTGACATTCCTTCCCCCGCAGCTGTGGTGGCTGCCCTGATGCGGAAGGAGTGTCCTCCGTACTCACTGGCTGGGTAACCAGTCTGTCACAAAGCCATGCACAGGACGCTGGTGAACTGGAAGCGAGTAAGAGCAGATGTGTCCTCATGGATGAAGAGGGCCCCTTGAACATTAGGACGCTGCCATAGGTACTGCCACATGAGTAAAACAGGGCAGGCCTCTGATGTATCCAGCATGTGAAGGTGCAGGTGGGCCCCTTTTCCGTACTGGTCATTCTTGGATCGCCGGATTCATAGCTTCAGGACCGCCTCACCTAGTGTCACGTCTACCTGCTGGAGCGCCTGCCTGGATCTGTCTTTTATGGAGCAGCAGACCAGCTCTCCAATGCACAAGCGCTGTGAAGAAAGCTGTGGAAAAGGCAGTGCGGAAAAGTAAGGCTTCATACCTGGATCTGCAGATGCCTTGCAGGGCTCTCATCAGTTCGCACAACAATCTGTAGGAGACGAGCCTTCGGGTAGCCTTCTTCTGGGTTCTGCCACGATGCCATCCTTTGACTGCTCTCCGGACCAAGAAGGTGCTGCAGGGGTCCCCCTTCCCTGCCACTTTACTGAAGGAGGATATGGCTGCCAGTTGTAATGAGATGGACCTCGGTGCCATGCCTTTTTCTTTTAAGAATGCCATGTAGTGCAGGACCTCGTGTTCTGAAGATGGCCAGGAGCTTCCGTAGTGGGGCCTTCTCTTGAAGTCAAAGAACTGCCATACGGCCCTAGAGTAACTTGGCCTGGGTGGAACATGCCAGTGAGTCGAGGACCCCCTGGATCACTGTTCCTTCCCAAGGAGCCAGAGCTCAGCCAGGAAGGTCACCGGGGTGCGGTCTGCTCCTGGAGCCAAGTCTCAAAACCTGCCATCCTGGAATCGAGACAACGCATCCACAATTTCATTATTCACACCCGGAATGTGTCTGGCTGAGAAGGAGGTGTTTTCTGTCAGACAGATGAGTACAAATTTCCTGACGAGTCACATGACTCCGTCAGATTTGGAGGACTGCTTGTTGATAATCTGGACCACCGCCTGATTATCGCACCAGAAGCAGATCCTTTTGTCCCGGAACCCGTGCTTCCATAAGCAAACAGCTGCCACTATGGGAAAGAACTCTAAAGAGGTTAGGTCCCTAATGACATCAGCATTCCTCCACTCAGAAGGCCACCATGGGGCACACCAATGGCCATTGAAGTAAACCCTGAACCCAACTCCTCCCGCTGCATCGGACTGAACCTGTAGTCCCTCCCCCAATGCTGCTTCCTCGTGCCAGAAGGTTACCCCGTTGTATCCCGCTTAGAAGTGCAGCCACACTCTCAGGTCCTCCTTAATGGCTCGGGAGAGCCAAATGTGGTAATGCAGCAGCTGAACCCCTGCCAAGATCCTGGTCAGCCTGCTGCAGAAGGCCCTGCCTGGCGAAACAACCTGGCATGCAAAGTTGACATGGCCAAGCAGTGACTGCACCTCCTTCAGCGTAGCCTTCTCCTTCCCCAGCAGGTGACGCAGCTTCTCCTCAATGCCCATGAGTTTGTCTTGTGGGAGGCGTGAGACCTGCACTGTGGAGTCCAGCTCGATCCCAAGATAGATGATTGTGCTGGACGGCCCGACCGTCTTGTCAGGTGCCAGAGGGACGCCCAATTCCTGCGCCAGCTCCTGAAAAGCATGAAGAAGACTGTACTCCTCCCCTCCAGCCACCCCTATCATGAGGAAGTCATCCGGGTAGTGGGTGACAGCCGAGGAACCCATCCTATGACAGAGAGCCCATTCTAGGAAGGTGCTGAATGCCTCAAAGGCATAACAGCTGATGGAACACCCTATGGGGAGGGCCATGTCATAATACCACTGCCCTTGAAACTTGAAGCCCAGCAAGCAGTGGTCGTCCGGGTGGACAGGGAGGAGCCAGAATGCCGACTGGATGTTGCACTTAGCCATGAGGGCACCGGGACCACATGCCTTCACCAACCGGACTGCCTGATCAAATGAAGCGTACTTAACAGAGCAGAGTTCCGGAGGAATGGCATCATTTACTGATGACCCCTGTGGATAGGATAGGTGGTGAATGAGCCTGAATTCCCCTGGTGTCTTCTTGGGTAACACCCCTAAGGGGGACACCCTAAGGTTGTCCAAGGCAGGGGAGAGGAAGGGGTTCTCCACCCTTCCTGCTGCACACTCTTTGGTGATCTTGGCTGCCAGGACCTCCGGTAGGGCTGCCACTGATTTTAGGTTTCCCAATTCAGAGGCCACCCTGGGGCCCATCACGGGAATCCTAAAACCTGCCGAGGATCCCTTCAACATGTAGGCAGCAGCCGGCTTATCCGGGTAGAGGGCCAAGAGGGGAAGCATGGTCTTTAGCCGGACAGGGGTATAGGCCATGAGGGGGGTGGAAGGAGGAACCCTAACTCTTACTTCCCCCTTGCCCGGCACTGTTCCCAGACCCTGCTTCTTTCTTGACACCAGAGGAAGCAGGCGTCCTGAGCGAAAGGACTGGGAAGATGACCCGGCAGTTGGTTCTGGGGTGGCTTCCATAGCAGTTCTTGCAGTAGTGTACAAACTTACAGCGAGAGCGGAGGCATTTCCCAGTGTTGTATTCCCAGCACACCAGGCGCTGGGGGTCCTTTTTCCTAGGTGGCTTGGCTGCCTCAGCTTTCCCTTTGATATGGGGTCCCACAATGACCAGCCACAGCTTATCATTGATGAGGTCCCATCTGGCCCTGCGCTCCGGTGACGAGGCTGATGATGAGACAACACTAACGTCACTCTCAGATGGGGACTGGAGCCTGTGTTGCCTTCCTGCTGTCCTTGCTGACTGTGAAGGTTCTTTGTCCCTGGTCAGAGGCTGTTCCCTGGCGTTGCTGCTGCTGGGTCCCACTCCTTGCCCTGCGACCCCCGTGGAGTCCCTATTGGACTTCAGCTTCCCAACCTGTGTGGCCAAGAGTGCAACTGCCTGGGTTGTCTACTGCAGGTTGTGGGCTTCTGTCCCAGAGAGGAGCTCCTGGATGGCCTCCGGATGGCTCGCTGTCCCAGGTGTGTTGTTTCTGCCCACTGCCATTGATCTGCGCCTCCTTGGGGCCAGTGCAGCCCAGGATCTGGGTGCCCTGCCAGTTTGTGCCATAGTCACCAGGCGGTTGGGCTGGGACTTTTTCTTGTGTGGCATGGTGAACTGCCACTAGTGGTATCAGCTTGGCACACAGTGCCTGATGAGTGATTTCAGCTCTTATTACCTCGGCTTGTACACCTTTTTTTATTATTTTTTTGGTTTAATGGCGTAGATCAGGACCTCACTGGCTCGTCCACTCAGGGCTGCCTGCCTGCCCTTGTCCTGGCTTGTCCGCCCCTCGGTTAAAGGGGGTCAAGAACCCCAACTACAACCTGACCGGGCAGCCGAGGCTCTGCTCCTCGCAATGCCCCTGCCCAGCTACAGGCTGCCCTGCCCCCCAGGAGCAGCTAAAGGACTCCTGTCCGCTGGAGGCCACCATTGGCCCCAGTTGCCCTCTCGTAGGCCGGCGGTCACCACGAGCCATCTCGTTGGCCTTCCCGCTGCCCCTCCAGTGGACCCGGGTCTGCCTCCTGAGAGGGGACAGCCAATGCAGGCCACCCTGCTGGCTCCCACTGTTTCCCTTGGCCTGGGTCCCCCGGGTCTCCATGGGCTGAGTGAGCTGCCTCGGTTGCCCCCAAATGCCCTTCGCCTCAAGGGCGACTGCTGCGAGCCACCTCACGGCTTCCCCGCCCTCGTGCATTGTCCTCCTTAGCCACTGCCACAGCTGCCACTGCTGAGGCCAATGCCTCCTCCTCAGCGGCCCTCGGAGCTTCCGGCCCACTGCGGCTGGGCCTTCACTCCTGCTGCTGGTCACCACCAGCCTTGCTGCCGGCCCTGCCGCTGCTCCTGCTGGCCTTGCTGCCCTTGCTGGCCCCACCGCAGCTCCCATTGCTGCTGATCTTGTGGCCGATCCAGCCACCACTGGCCTTGCCACTGCTGTCGCCGCATCGCTCCTGCCGTCCACACTGCTGCTGCTTGCCTCATTGTTGCTCAGCGTCTCCACTGCTCCCCCGGCGGCCTCAGCTGCAGCACCTTCCCTGGAGCTCCCCGAGAGCTCCTCCATCTTCGGCTCATGAGAGCCAACTGCCCATGTCCGGCGAGGAGCCAGGAATTTATTCCCGGCCGCCGGACCTGAGTGGAGACTGCAGGCAGCAGTGTCCTCCCCCTTTGCCCAATCAGAGGTCAGCAAGCCCTGAACCTCTGATTGGCTGGTCTTCTATCCTATTTAAGCCAGCATGAGCCATGGCCCGCCACGTGGCAAGGGCATCTGCGAAGGGGGTCCCCCAGCTGCAATGGGCCACAGGACGGGTAAGTCCTGCAGCCAATTTATATTAGTTATTTATACCCCGCTCTGCAGCCACAAGGCTATCAGAGTGGCTTACAAATTGTTTTTAAGCAATAGCAATTTACACAGCTACACTGCATTGAGCAGTTTCCAATGTGTGTTAGCTAACTGCCCCCACAAGCCGAGTACTCATTTTACTGACCTACGAAAGGATGGAAGGCTGAGTGAACCTTGGAACTCTCTGGGATTGAACTTGCTATGTAGTGACTTGCAGTACTGGCATTGATACCACTGCGCCACCAGGGCTCCTTATTGTATGAAGTGTATCAATGTGCGATGCACATTGTGCACCAAGGCACATTACACTTTGCTGGTTCTGCTATGTAGTAACTTAAGAGCACCTCTCTACTGGATATGAACATTATGCAACCACACATTTCTAATGCCCGCAGACACAAGTCCATTTACAAAGACACAAGGCCCAAACAGGATTCTAGCCAGAATACACACACACACACACACACACACATATATATTCCCCCCCAAAAAACCCACATGAATTTCTGCACAGAATAATTTTCTGAAATACTTTGGAATGTTGAGAATATTGGGTGAAAACTGTGCAGCAATATTTGTTATCTCCCACAATGGTGAGAAAACAGCAGCAATTATTCATCCACACACATGTTGAGGATTTGAACACTACCCAATGGTGGCCATCATGGCATATGCATCCGAGCTGCTGAACTTGCCACCAAGTATTTCTACTAACAGTGTTGCTGCTAGTTGCTGAAGTCTCATGTGACTTCTACCTCATCAATTTCTCATATACTTTTCAACATGCATCAGTGCAGAGAAGGTTCCTGAGTTGCTTCCAGCCCAAAAGGACCAACCTACTGAGTGCTGAAGATCATAATGTCTTCTAGAAGACCTGTGATAGCCACTGTGATAGGACTCTTTGATCCTCTCAGTCTGCATGGTGCTGTTACTGTGCCTGAAAGGTGTAGGGAGGTATGAGTCTAAAAATAAAAATGTATTAAAAAAATTCCAGGGATCTAGCCCTCTTTAAAAAGAAATAAAAATATCTTCTTTAAAAAGTAAAAACCTTTTCTTTCAAATTCAAAACAGAGTGACGCATTAGGAATGCAGAGACAGCTCAATTAACATTTAAATGTGCAGTCTGATCACCCAATCAATTAGACTCTTTAAAAACAAAGAAGTCAGTTAAAAAATGCATATGAAAAAGTTTACTGAAGGTATATAAATCTTAATCTATATATTAAAACAAACTTAAAAATGTTCCTAACTAACTAACAGGATTTAGGGTAGAATAGATTCACCCAGCCTTGAGCGGTGGGGGCTGCATGGTGGCTTGAAAACAAACAACATCATGGCAAGAACAACATCATGGCATAGCTTCAGCCGCATGGAGACTCAACTTAAAGAACTTAAACAAAGAGTCATAATATTTAAATTAGTTCATGTGATGAATAACCCATTGCTCAAGTTGGCTGAAATTGCCTAGTGAAATAAGAGAAGGGGGAGTTGGGTAAACTTAAACATTCAGGGTAAATGCCTAGACTAAACTTTGCATGGAAATACACAAGATTGTATTACATTACAATAATTATTTCCCCACATACTACAAAAGGAGACTAAGAAGGATGCACTGTTGTTTTGCTGTGTTTTAGAAAAGGAATGCAAAACAAAGCTAGAGGAAGTGGATGGAATTACATGATAAACTGGTGAGGCATGGTATTTAATCAAAATGAATTAAATGGATTATATTGAGGAAGAATTAAAAATAATTAATTGGCAACATTAAATTAAATCAAATTTCCTTATCTACTCTTAATGACATTAACTTAATTTCATTGAAATTACATTGTAAAATGTGGCATAATGTTTAAATATATTTAATTTAATGGTATAACTCTGGAAATTGGAAGCTGTGGTAGAGGCAAGAGCAATGTCTGTATATATAAGTCTGTGCATGCACACACGTTTGTGTGTATTTCTGGGCCCAGCTAACACTGGATGTATCTGGAAGAGCCAAAGGGCAATGGAGACATAATATACCATTATTTCTACTTCCTCAAAATGGCTTGAGATGGTGGAAAAATAAAGCTAGGAAGTTTTGCATCTTGCCTATATTTCAATAAAAGAGCTCATCATGTTAAAAAAGAACTTCTATATGACATTTACTAGAGCCCTGGTAGCGCAGTGATCAAATGCTGGTATTGCAGCCACAATTGTAGGGCTCCAGATTGACCCAGCCTTCCATCCTTCCATAGGTCCATAAAATGAGTACCCAGCATGTTGGGGGTAATTAGCTAACACATTATAAACCACTTAGGGAGAACTTTGTACTGATAAGCAATATAGAAATATAAATGCTATCACGATTGCCATATGTGCATCACCTGTATTGGGGGGGGGTAGATGAGTCTCTTTCTCATCAATGTTGCATGCAACTATTCCTAAGTCTGTTGTGTCCAATTTCTACATCAATCTACATTAAAAAAAAAAACCTAACAGAAAGTATACATTGTATTAAACATTGGCCGAGAATGTGCATTGGGACATGTACATGTGTTATGTAGCTATGACTCTGTAGCTACAGATCCTGTGGCTACTCTCCAAAACCCATCTTGTAAGCAAAACATTCTGCTTTAAATTTTAGGGGGAAAGCCCTGGAGGGGAGGACAACTGGTAGGCTGAGTACCTTCATTTGGGACCAAGGCAGGTGACCTTAGCTTCAAATATAATTGGGATATCAGACTGATTGGATGAAAGGAGAACCCTGGGGAGAAAAGATTTACCAAAGATAAGTGGATTGAGACCCTGCAGGGGCATTTGCTAGTCTGGAGAACCACTGGGCCCCTTGTCCCCTTCAATATTCCACAACTATGCAAACAGTATTCCTTTGGCAGTATTATCAATGTACATAGATTTTTGGTCTTGGTGTTTACTGTATCCTGGATTAATGTTGTGGCCAATTTTATAACCCATACATGTGCATCTGGGCCTCTGTCTTGGTGCAACAGTTTCCCTCTTTCTGACATTTTATACACTTTTGCAAAGTACACTCATCATGCCTCCTGCTGCACATACAAGATTTCTTACTTGATACAGTCATTTCAACTAAATGGACCCATTACAAGCTTGCAGGTAACTAAAACAATTGCTGCTGGAATGCAGATCAGAGAGTGTCAATAATACAACATATGCTACAGGCAAGGAAGGTATTCCTTAACAAAACTGTGAGGTACTGTATGGAATTTGAAGCTTAGCATTATATATAATCTTTTGTCTGTATTTCTTTTAAATTACTCTGAAGTTCACTTCTGGATTTTAGTTTGATGTGACTTGAAATGCATTTTTGGCTTCTGCAAAAAACAACAGTAAAATGGAAAAGAGGTGAAGAAAATAAGGATATAGTCTAGGTGAACAGAAAGAGGGTGTAAACATTTTTTGCATCTCTTGAGTGTCTTTAAGTTCAATCAGGGTATCGCAATGGTTTTTTAAACTTCCATAGAACTTCTGTAAACAGTAACATATTGAGGTATGTTGGCAAAGAAAGGAATGCCAGCTAAAATCTTCATCATATTTTCTAATGGTAATGAGTGGATGGGAGTAAGAGTAGAGATGCAATATTAAGATTGGGAAGCAGCTAGATTACAATCAATTATTTTTAAAAAATAATTGATTGGAAAAAATGTGATACTTCATTTAAAGAAAAACACCTATCCTTACTAAAAGGACTTACAGAAACCATGCGTGGTAAAGCTGTTTCTGGCAAGAATAATAGATCACTGAGAATTTTCACAATTTTCTCCTGGTGTTTGATGTTCCAAAGGAAATATGAAGGAATTTGGCACAAATGAAACTGTGACCCTGTAGGGTCCATTGATTTCAATAGGTATGTAGAGCAAGAGTGGCCCAAGACAAGATGGCATCCCCTACCCAGTGGACATACAAAAGATGACTGGACCAGCAGTTGAATCTCACTTCAGTATTAACAATAAGATAGCATCCCATGCATGAGGAAGCAAGCTCATTTAGGGAACCCAGTACAGTTACGTGGCATACACAGCTCTTTTTTACAACAGAGAGCAACAGTGACAGAGTTCATGAGGTACAGGTGGAAGGTGTCACTGCTGTTTTCCAACATCTGCTGCCTTAGGTGCTCATCTCACTCTGCCTAAGGGCAGAACCAGGCTGTGATTAAGCAGTGAAGTTCAAAACCAGGGCAACGATTTTATGACTGGAATCCATTAAATAAAACAAACACTTTACTGAGCTAGAGATAATTTTACTAAGTGGAACACAGAGAGCCTTCAGTTTCTGCCGGGATTTGGTTCCAGGAAACCACCCACCCACCCGTCTATACTAAAATCTGTGGAGGCTCAAGTTCCATTATATACAGTGGGATAGTGAAATGGTGTCCCTTATATAAAATGGTGAACAGCAAGGTTTGCTTTTTGGAATCCCCCCACCCTGAATATTTTCAAACTCTGGTTGGTTGAATCCATGAATGCAGAACCTGTGGATATGGAGGACTGACTGTAGTTAAGCTTGTTGTATTCTGATGCAGTATGTAAGCCAGCTGAACTTTCTCTGTATGGCACCAATAGCTTTTTTCTTATAACAATAAATTCAACTGGAGACCTGGTCTCACAAGCATGTCCATCCCTCACTGACTAACCAGTGTGAAATGAGACAACATTAAAATAATACAACTTGAAGATTTTCCATAGCAACAAAGGTGCAGAAATGAAGTATCTAGTTGACCGGTGGTATGTATGTATGTGTTTGAACTAGCCTGAACACTGGGAGAGAAACACAAAATAAACATAGTTTTTGTCATCATTGGACTACATCTGTATGTGACTTACCAACCATTGGGTTTTCTAACATTCCATGTTGCTTGATAAGAGATGCTGCTGTGGGAGATGGGTATCATTCAAAATCAGATAGAATGTCTCTGTTCAGAAGAATCTCTGCCCTTCTGGAGAGTCTTTTAATGGGGCTGCAGCAACTACAGAAGGAACAGAAATGATCCATTGCTGGGCTTGCCTTCTGCTGTGCACTTTGTATCCACAGATTGTAAAATGCAGTTGACATGTAATACTTAGGGTCATCAAGGCTCTGAAACTTTCTGGGTTAAGAGATATAAGATGACTCTTGGACTTGAAATCTTAGACTTCCAAAGTATCCAAACATACCATGAACTAAACTCTTGACAGACTTAACAGGAAGCAATGATGCACAAATCTCTTGATTTCATTTCCTTTAATTTTCTTAACCAAACCAAACAACCAACCAAATAGACCATTAAAACTATGGTTGACTTAATCTTCTGTTAAACCTTAGTTAAAATTAAACTTTTTCACACCCCTGCATTCTTAATTTATCCATTCATTAAATCCTATTAATTTGTTTAATACACAAAAAGCAACAACTTTGCTGAAAGGATATTATATTAAACTTCTTTTCCCGTCGAGACTGTAATTTTGTTATTTATTCATACCCCTAACTTACTATAGTGATGATGTAATATAGACCTTATCTGTGCCCTTTTACATAGTCCCAAAAAGACTGTCAAGTTTCCAAATATTTTTCCTTCGATTTATTTTCCAGTAGAAAGGTATGTTGCTTCATCTCAGCTACATCTGTTAACTTATCTAACCATTCTTCCTCCTGTGGTATTGTCTCTTTTCACCAATACCTGGTGTATACTATTCTTGCAGTTGTTGCTATATGCCATAAAAGTCTTCTTTTCTTTTCACTTTTAAGCAGATTGTTATCTATAATACCCAACAGAAATATTTTGGGCCATATGCTCAATATTAAGCCAGGCCCAGCATGGCTCTCTGAGATACATCTATTCTCAGACAGCTCTTTTCTCCATCCTCATGGTCAGACTTCAGCCATGTGCTGAGAACAAAAGCCTACAAACTGTTCAAATTGCCATTGCCCAAATCTGATTGGCCAGTTCAGTCTGATGATGTGATGTCATGATAATGTTATCTCTGGAGATGAGCTCCACCTCCCACAGCTCTTAGCCCCTTGTTTACCTGTTCCTGATGATCAAAGAATTGCTGATTGCAGATAATGGGAAATGTAATTCTTGTGCATGATGGGAGTTGCAATCAACCTTGAGGCAGTATGATGGAAACTCCATCATGACACAGCCTCTCTACCTTGACTTGTCTTTAGCCTCATGTGGTTCTCTATGAGATTGCGTGTGTGTGTGTGTGTGTGTGTGTGTGTGTGTGTGTTCATGTGCATGAATGCTTCTGTACTGTTTTCCAATAAAAAACATTTTATTTTATTTTCATCTCTGCAGCTAGTATACATAGGGGCAAAGGTTCCACAAGTTATCCAACCTCTTGCAGCCACTCATTTGAGTTATTATAACCCCCCAAATAATAATGTGAATATGGCATCATGAGTGGGTCCCCCATGAACCCCCACCAATTTGGGTAACAGTGTGGTTGTTTAAAGAATATAAATGAATACATAGATGATGAAAAGTCTGTACAGAGAAGATGGAATATAAATTGCAACATTTTGCAATTAAATGTCCAATTGCATGTTCATGTGCAACGTGCAACCATACACAATGACCAACCATTACACATGTGCAATGTGTATCATGCACAATGCACATGTACAGTCACAGGCCCTTTCAGAGTACAGAATAGCACTGTGATTCTGCTTTATCTGCCATGTGAACATCTTATGGAATTTGAGGTTGTGCAGTTTGGTGAGGCATTAGAGATTTCTGTCTGAAACTCTAAATACCCCTCCTGCAACTGCAAATCCCAAAATTTCACAGGATGTTGCCATAGCAGTTAAAGTGGAATAAGCATTTTAATTGGATGGTATGGAAAGGCCCCATATGCAGCCATGTGAAGTGATACTGTATATGTGACTCTGCTATCACATAGATGAATATGGAGTTTTCTCATCAGATAAATATGTCCAACCACTTCTTGTAGAGGTACTTATGTGTGTGTGTGTGAGACACTAAGAGGATTCTGGATATATATATATAATTGCAAGGGTGGGAATGAAGCAGCTCTTCCAACATTGTTGGATGGAAGCTCTAAGAAGCACTAAGCAACACAGATAATGGTGAGGATAGTGGTGGCATTACGGGTGTATGGAGAGGCTGAACCACACCAGGTGACCATGGTCAGAAGGAAAGGTGACACCGGCCATAGTAACACCACAGGGTGAGATGTCCTTGGAGTTGCAGAAATATCTGGAGAGCTGCATGAGCCCCATTCTTTGGTTTAATTATCTCTTTCACAGCTTAAAAAAGAATTCAAAAGAACAGATGTGTAGGAATTTATGACACCTATAGGAGACATTGCTACCCTTCATACACCCTGGTCCAACTGGTACAATGTATTTCTTTATATATGAAGCAGGTTTAAATTATTTCCTAACTTTAATCTCAGTACTTGTTTGTGTTCAATATTTCATTGCTTGTTTATCAATATTTGTTCTTAATTTTTTTTGGCATCACAAGTGCATTCATTTCCTAAATGTCTAGAGTACCTTTGATGTTTTGAAAGGGAGGGAAAGGGACAAATCAAAATTCCATTAATTAGACACAGTTTTATTTTTATCCAAGGCTATTACTATTGAATTTACTCACAGCTCCATCTGCATCCCTGTGTTGCCTCAGGCAACAACTGCTTGATGATAAGCTGCGTACTCCAGATACTAGCAGACACATCAGGACTGTTTTACTACAGCTGCTACAAAATAATCATTCCTACTGTCAAAATCCAGGTCAAAAGGAGAGAATGAGAGAGGGGAAAGGGGGGTGAATATACTAATTGTTGAATTCAAACTTTCAAACATTGTTGAACATTAAAATGTGATGGTCCAGACATGTTTGTCTCTGAGGGGGAAAATGACAAATATGAGAGTTGTTATTTAAGTATTTATAACGAAAAACTTCCTGTATAAAAAGAGGTGGTGGTGGGCGAGATTTTCTGGTTTACTGGCAAATAATTATAGGCTTACAGTGAATACACTACAGGTTATGCTCTGTGGGAAGCTTGTATATCATTTCTCCTGATGCTTCCATTTCAACCCACCAGCATAGGTAGACATGATGTTGTGAACAGTGGTTGAAGCCTCAATAAAGGTAAAAGATACAGCTCTCCTTCAGCATGAGGAGGGAATTGAACCTACAGTGCCATAAGCCCATGGATGCCAAAACTAACATACCCAAATCCAGAGCTTGGAAAAGTTACTTTTTTATTAAAACACCCAGAATCCACGAGCCAACATGGCCCATAGCCATATTTGTTGGGAGATTGTGGTTAGAAGAGCTACACCTGTTTTATGATATTTTCTGATGTACAGGCCTCAGCTTCTGCTCAGTAAGAAAGAGCAGAGGATTTGACTGTGGGATACCACCAAAACAAAAACAACAATGTGGGATAAACTGTCAGTTCATTGTAGTACTTGGCAACTAGTAATACATTGGGTAATTGCAGGAATAAAAGTCAACAGTAGTCTAAATCCTGTTGTTCATCTCACATACAGTAGACCCATTGAGTCAATGAGATTCATCTAGATGTTAATCACCATTAAACCATAGATTCACTAACCAATAAGACTAAGGTCAATATATGAAGGAATTATAAGAGTGAAAACAAATAGTAGGAATACGAGATCTCACACAAGTGTCAAGTTCTACCCTCTGCGTGCCCAACCACACAACTATTACACAGGAAGGAATTACTTACACATTTTTGGCAGTTTTGTAGCCATTATTTTGTTGTTGCTGTTGTTATGGTTCTATTTCTTTTTTAAATGACATGCAATAGTCTGTAACTTGTCTTGTTATCAGCTAATGTTTCATCAATACCAGACTGAACTATCTAAGGCCCTCAAGACATCCTTGGGCTGCAACTCCCATCAGCCCTAGCCAGCATAGCCAATGGTGAAGGATGCTGAGAGTGACAATCCAACATCTGGAGGTCCACAGGTTGCCTCATTCCTCCTATACCTTTCAGTGCAAAGAGGACATGTTTGCAGAGTTGTCCTGTGGTTGCTTAATAAGAATTTTTGTCTGACTTGAAATATTGACATTACCTGGCATGACATGTAAACTTTTTAAATGTACTCCTGTTGTACCCCCATACATATTGACTGGCAGAATGAATCTCCTTAAAGAATACTTTGGCTTATGATGGAGAGATCAGTCTTGTAGCAACATTTCTGACCAATTTTTTTGTGTCAATTTTAAATGCAGACGAATGAAGGAATGTGTTGGAAGGGAGACATTATGCAGCTTTCCACATGCCAGGCCACAATACATGCCAGGCCCTAAGAAGATGCTGCATTGGAAAAGGAGATTCAAAGAAACCCCTATAGTGTGAATAGAGCTCTATTTGTTATTTGTATCCAAACAAAAAATGAATGCATTTTCTCAACTTTGGGGACAGGGAATTTATGGTTCAATAGTCCCATGAAGGTGATGTGGAAATTCCCCTCTTATGTGAGACACCTTGAAGGGAAACTTTGTCCCAAATGCACAAGTGACCTTGCCTATCCTTTCTGTGAATAACTGCATCTATTTGGTTTTCTGTGGAAATTGTATGAAAGCTAAGCCCTAATAGAAATTGAGGGTATTACCTAATACAGTGGGTTCAGTCCAGCATCATGAAAATACACCAGTGGCTTGTAGATCTCAAACACAGCCCAAAGCCACCTAAGCCAATGGAAAATGCTGCCCTTCCAGTTCTATGAACAAAAGACAACCATAAGAGCAGCTGAATCTTAATTCAATACTGTTGATGAAACAGTGTGACTAGTTTGGGTGGTTCAGGTCAGGTTGTGGGATACGCAGGGCTATGTCCTCCAATACCATAGTACTCCACCTGTCTACCAGTATCTGTCTCCTGTGGAAGACCCTTTGCTATCTAATGATAGGATTGAGATGAAGTAATTCCATCTTTACTTAGGGATGCCAACATGGAATATGGTTTCTACTGCATGTGAGTTTAATCTAGGATTGGCAAAGTGCAGCCCTGGGGCTCCATGTGGCCCCCAAAGATATTTTTTGTTGCCTCAAATACCTCCAGAGTCTCCTGGCTGACCTGTTTCTACCCCCCCCAAAAAAAAACACCCCAACAACAGGTGAATCCACCTTTGACTGATTAACATCAAGGAAGTAGACTTTTGGCCACTTTGGCTGGTTGGCTTACTTCCTTCTCCTCCACCACTACTGCTGCTGCTGCTGCTGCCACCACTCTTCCTCCTCTTCCTCCTCAGTAGTCAGTGAGGTCCCAGGGCATAAAATGCCCCCCCCCCAGGACCTGATGCAGTTGCCTATTCCTGAACTAACTAAATCAAGGCAGGAATATTTAATGCTTAAATAGAAGCCACAGAATAATCCTTGTTGTGCTAGATGAAAATGTACTAACTGTTGGAAGTGGAGAAAGCAATTAACAGATGAGATAAGATATTAACAAGTGGGGTTGAGAGCTAAGGGCACTGTTGTTTATTGTATGAGGCCATTTTGTTTTCAGAATGAGTTATTGTAACACTGATACTCTAATAGTGGCCTTTTTCTAACAAGAAATGCAAGAGTTTGGGTGTGGAGATTGCAGTTGTTGCTTTCAAACTATAAACTTCTCATAAAACCTCCATTCTCCCCAAAACACCTATGTTGATACTCTGTAATAATTATCTGACTTGTCACTAAAAATGCAGATGGGTCACTCTTTTCTGGGACAATAAAGCAATGATAGAACTTAAAAGAAGGGAGATCTACATAGTTCAGTAATAACTGAAGAAGGTGTGAGTTGTAAACAAGTTAGCCACAGCCTCATGGTGCTTTGTAGGTTTCCTTAAAAGGCAGAAGCCTCTGTGCTCAATAAAGCTTGATGTCTAGTAAAAGAGCTGCTGGACTTACCAGCAGGTCATTTGTGGTTCCGGTTCACCCCCTTTTGCCCCCTCTGCCCATATGGCAGCTGACATGGGGGGCCACCATACTTGTCTTCCCCTTCCCGGCCTGCTCTGTGGGCTTGGAAGGGGCATGAAAATGAGAACCAATCAGGGCAGGTCACCAAGGGGAGGCAGGATACTGCTGCCTTTTTCAGCCGTTTTGCTGCAGTTTTTCAGCAGTCTTCATGACAGGTATTTTACGGTGCAGCAGTTGGGTATATATCTCCAGCTGCCACGCTGGATTAGCCACTGGCTCTTCAGGAGCCGAAACCCACCACCCTCCCTTTATCTCTTGCAGATTTGTAGGTAATTTTGTAAGATATATTTACTTTCTGTCATGGTTCCTGATTCGAGGTCATCGGTAATGGGAGGGGGTTCCCGTCAAAGTCAAGGTAACAGAGACCCCAACCTTCCAACAGTTGGTGGAAAGGTTGAGAATGAGGGATCATCAGACATGCAGGGCCTGGCCAGGACTCCTCCCCCTTCATCAGTAGTGGCATCAGTAGTTATCCGCCAGTAGTATCATTGACCAGCATTTGGGTTGGCCGATGTCTGGATCTGGACCCATGTGATTTGAGGCTACCATTGCAGCTGTTATCAATAAAGTTGTGGCCTTTATTGTCAATATATATATCATCACGTACCAATATAATCATTCCAAATGATATAATGTGTCTGTCATTATTTGGGGAAGAGGGGTGGGGGAAGAACATCTGGCCTGGACATGCAAGCATGTTTAGAACTGTAACCAAATTTTCTGGAGCACATATATAAACTCCCCCTCCTCTCTCCTATCCTTTCTCATGAATCCTCCCCCACCCATGATGAACACAGAAACATACCTGACCTCAAAAGACAGTCTTACAAAAGCATTTTTAAAAAATCTCCACCTTGAATTTATCATTTAATAGAAAAAGAGTCACTCCGGGGTTTGTTTTACAGGGCCATTAACTAGTGCTTTAAGCAATTGAATACAATGGCCTTCAGGCTTTTGCTTCCCTAAAGAAATGAAGCATGTAGTAATGGCTCCATAAAGCATGTCCTGTCATGCTGTATTGCTTAATTAATTCAGATTGGATTCCTGGAATGGAAATGCATGAGGCAAATAGAAAACTGAACATCACCCCTAAAAAGGATATTTAACCCCTTCACTCATACACTCCCCTAATCCATTAAAAAAAAAAAACTTGCTTAGACTACCTCTTTGTCATGAAGAAACATAGAGGAGTCACCCTTATTCCTTTCTGTGAAACCATTGCTGACTTTTCATTTGGAAAGCCTCTCAGTGGTAGGGAGGTATTTCATTGATCCCTTGAAGTGACTGTCCTATTTCCAAGAAATTGAGATTCAAACGTTAAAGGTCAAGCTGTGCATGACCTTAAATGTTATTAAGCATATAACATGCACCTTTAAGACCCTAATAAGCTGCTGCATAGTCCTCTGAACAGGATAGGGGGAACATCACACAGAAGATGCCATAAACGCAAAGACAGAAAGCACAGGCACACCAGTTATATCTACATTCCTGAGGCTAATAAAAGCTTGGGCAGGGGTGACTGAGCTTGATATTTGGTGGCACTGCAGCTCATAAATGAACTATATATCTTTCCTCATGTGCTCCAGTCACATACATGTTCATTTTCACAGCCCCAATTTATCCATAGCTTGGTCAGCAAAAGGATGAAAATTACTTCCTTGTTGTCACATCCTTGGTCAGGAAAAGGATGAAAATTACTTCCTTGTTGTCACATCCTGTAGACTGCTGAACTACTGTTGAGTGGTTAGACTCAGGGAGGGAAAAGAGACCCTTGAATGTTCTGGTTGGTCCACCACTGTGGCCATACTTAGTAGTAGAAATTTAGTCCTGGATTAGAATCCTAGTCTTTGATCCCACCTTGAAGGGATGAGGACAAGACAACCAAAGCTGGGTTTAAAAAAGGACCTACCTTTATGTAAGTCAAACTAGGAAGAAATAATAATAATATAATAATAACTTTATTTTTGTACCCCACCTTTTGCCTATTAGGCAATCAAGGCAGCTCACAACAATTGAATATAAAACAAACAAATCCATAACAACAGTAATAGCTTAAAACAGTTCATCCCCCTTAAAATTACATATAATAATACATATATTTAAAAATAATTGGCAAAACTAACAAACTAACATCAAACAGCCTGGCCCTAGCAGTTATCCAGTTAGCAATATATAAGGGTGAAAACACCTATCTCAGCCATGTCCCAAATGTGTACTTAAACAGACCTCTCTCAAGCAGGGCACAGCAGGGGTGACAACCCCTTGGTGAGGTCTCAAGGACATGCAACCTCTAGGAGGACTATCACTGCATAATTGTGAAGACTCCACCAGGTGGAAAAATCCTTTGTCACATGATGACTCAAAGGTGTCTACCAAGGAATTTGAACCTGTGCACCACCTCCTGGCCCATATTGGCCCACATTCTAAGAAATAAAGGACCTAATCATCCAAATGCACTGTCACTTATGATAGGGATAAAGCCTTCCAATTAGCCAAATTATGACCTGATAATCAATTAAAAAGTCAATTAGCCAAAGTCAATTCTCTCTATGGCTTTTCTTTGCAAACGAAGATTCAGGAAGGACTTGTCCCACGCTTTCTACAAGCGTGCTGATGACTGAAAAGGCCAGTCTAAGATAAACAAGTCTGGTTGCAGAAAGCACAGCAGAAGGTCTCCTTGGGTGATGTCAATTAAAGTTCTCCTTGGGTGATGTCAATTAAAGTTATGATAATAACAAAGCCAATTACAAGCTGGCCAAATAACCAAATTAGTAGCACAAATAAGAAGTTCCTCTCCCCCAGTCATGGTGCAGTATGAAGTCTGGGAGTGGTGGTGATTGGCCAGTTGTGACAAACCTTTCAGAAATTCCTGCTTAGCCTCAGATACTGCAACTAGCTAGACTCATGCTGAAACTTGGAAAGGGTGTGAGGATGGGTGACATAAACAGGATAATATCAAATGTGGTGGAACGCAGCAAAAACCTGCATCCCAAACCACGTGAGACGAATGGGAGAACAGAAAGGATGACATTATCAGATGCCTGTGTCCTCAGACATTCCCAGGGTGTAGCACTGCCATGGATGAGGCTTCCCTTTTTTATTGACGGGGACAAGCTGCCAATACAAAAGGGTGCCTTATTCATTCCCATGCTATGCCCCTGAGACATTGAAGGATGAAGTTGTCTGACAATGTCACCCATTCCTGTTCTCGTCACAATCTTCTGACATGGTTTTTGCTGCATCTGATAATCTCCACAGACATTCTGAAGCACCAGGAGAAAGACAGGGAAGTCTCGATGTGCTGGACACACAATGCATGGGTCATCCTCTAATTGGCTGGCTTTCCCCTAGGTGGGAAAAGGTTGATAATTACCTTCATTCTCCCCACAAGGGGGAGGAATAGACAAAAGCATTCCTCCAACCAGTTGGGTGTGTTTGATATTTTGGGGCCAGGTAGCATTTGCTCCTTGTATTCTCCTACTCTGTGAGTCAGCAAGCAACAATCAATCATAAAGTATCTTTAAAAATGCAGTTTACTATTACTTCTAAAAGTTGTTAGGGAGAGGCTGATGAGACTGTCTTTGTGACGTGTATTTTCCAAATAATGAGATAACACTACCATTGGCTTGCTTAGTTCTGAGATACAGAATGTCCAAGTCACAGGCAATGTGCCTCTCAATACCACAAGCAGATGGGGGAAGGAGAGTTGCGGACCCAGACCGTATGACCCCTCCACCCCTCTGAATGAGACACTTACACACTTGGTTACATAATGATGATTATATTTTGGTTACATCTTCAGAAAACATAGGTTAGATAAAGGTTAGTAAATATATGTTTGTGTTTGGCAATAAAATGGCCGCAATTTTTTAGCTAGATGGTTGGCAGCAATGTATGGGTCATGATCCTTTCTTGAACTCACCCATGTGGGCCAAGACCACTCGTTGGTCCATACCGACTCCCTGGAGGAGAGGACTGCTGGCCGAGCCATCCGCTCGGCTCCCTATCCTCTCCTGAAAACAAATGGTTAATCACTATAGGCGGGGTCTCCCTTGAACTTGAACTAGTGCTTGAACTTGCACTTGACGGAGCCCCCTGACCTTATGCCCTATCACGACCCATGACATCCACCACCCTGCAAATTGCAACAAGGAATGAAGTCCCCTGAGGGAGGGTGGGTGGGTCTTCGGCTCCTCAGAGCCAAAAGAGGGTGGAGTGCTGATGTAGCTGCTATTTAACAGCTCCGTCGCCTCCCCTCTTATGTCATCTGGCCACGACAAGAGCTGGCCAGATGACCCGTCTACTTGGGAGGACCCCAGCCAACCGGAGGCGACCAGGCCCGCTCCAATTGGCTAGCTGCCCTCCCACCGCCCCTTCCGGCCGCAAAGTGGCTTGGGAAGGAGGAGGTGGCATGGCGGCCACCATGGAGGACCATGCGGTCCTCCTCTCTGTTCCCCCCTGCCCCTTGGCAGTGGGGGGGTGCAAAGCGGCTTCTGGGGCGCTGGTCAGACCGCAAAAAGGCCCACCGGTGAACGTCCAAGCCCCCTTGTTGCAGCCCCATCCTGATTGTGGTTTTTGCATCAGTGTCTGGCTGGCCACTACAGGAACAGAAAGGGAACAAAATAGGCCTTTGGCCTCACTTAGGATAGCACATCTTATGTTCTTTAGAGCTCACAGGATGCCTCTATCCCAGCATTTATTTTGCCCAGCCAAGCTTCACCTTTAATTAAGGTGGTTGTTATGTACACCAAGACAATTACAACATTGCTAATTGGCCAAGTCCTTAGCTAATGTAAATCAGTGAAGCTCCATTTACCTCCAGGAAGCTACTCTAATTTACATTTGTCAAGGTAAGGGCTTTAATCTTTATTTAGCAGGGAACCTCTGCATTTTTTTTTTTTCACTAGCACCTTTTGAAAAGACATTTACTTCTCTTGTAATATTTGTGGTCACCTTCATGGAACAGGGGTTGCAAGGGGTTAACAGCAAACTGAACTCTCTGGTGAGGAGAGGAATGTCATGTTCCAGAATTTAAGCAATATATAAGAATAGAAAACATAATTATGAAACAGATTTCTACGATCATCTCTGGAATTAGAAGCATGCTAAATGGATCGTTAAATTAGACACAGAGAGAGAGGTATAAATATTAAAGCAATCATTTATTATGCAGAGTTGTCAAATGAGTATCCTCTTGGAACCGTTTCTTATCAATAATGCAAAGGAAATATTGTAGCCTTCATGAGTATTATATTACCTGTCTAAAACCCACTACCCCTGCTTGATTTTAATGATTATGCTATTGTTCATAGGTACTTGAGTCCTAAATGGAGAGAAATAGAGAGGGAGAAGAGGGAGAGAAATAAAATTATTTAAAAAGAAGAAGAAAAAAAACCTTTACAAACAGGAACAACAGAGAGACACATACAGGCTACTGCCACACTGCAGAAATAATGGAGTTTGAGACTGTTTAAATTGGCATAGCTCAATGCTATGGAATTCTGGAATTTGTAGTTTTATGAGTTATTTAGCCTTCTCTTTCAAAGAGCTCTGGAGAGCTCACAACAAACTACAGATCCAAGGATTCCATAGTATAGAGCCATAATAGTTAAGGTGGTGTCGAACTGCATTATTTCTGCAGTGTGGCAGCAGTCCCAGACACAAATCAGATCAGGGCAGGGGCTGGAAACATTTTGACCTTTAGATTTTTTGGCCTAGAGTTAACCCCAACAAATATGGTTGATGGTAAGGGATTACAGGAGAGGTAATTTTACAAGAAAATCTGGAAGGGGAAAAGTTCCCCATCCCTGAACTAGGGATAGAAATTCTAATGCATGTTGGTGTGGAAATTGACACTAGAAAACCACAGGGTCCAGGAGATAAGAAAGAGGCTCCATTTCTATCTGCTTAGGCTAGCAGTGTTGTAGGAAAATACCTTGGACTAAGCAAAAATGGCATACCCTCCAATTGTCCCAATTTCGCAGGGATGGTCATGATTAACCCTCCGCTGTCTCACTTTTCTGCTGCTTTTAAAATGTTCAAGTTTCTCCCTTTCCCTCTTTGTTAGCTTATTTCAGTGGCTGCAAACAGAATTCAAAGTGCAAAAGTCGTTTGCATTCAGTTAACTCAGCAGGAGGGAGAGGAAAGGGTGGAATATTACCTTTCCCAATAGGCTCAGGCAAAAGCAAACTGTTACAGCCTCTCCTAGCTTGTGTGTTCTTCCTCATTAATAAATTTTGTCATCCTTACCATACTCTGATGTTGCTTAGCTGCATGTGTCCCAGTTTTCATCTGTGAAATGTTGAAGGATGTGAAATGACCTTCCAAAATTCTCCAAGCAATTTGTGGGCAAAGAAATGGAGGAGACTTTTCTCCAAATATTTGGGTGGAGGGGTGTGGGGAAGAAGTGAAACCAATCATCAGGTTGTATGGAGAGAGATCCCTTCCAAAAAATCTTGGGTTGGTTAATAATGAACAAAACTATACTGTTTTTGTTCATATTGGTGGATGAAGAAAACAATGGGCTAAAGGGGGGACTGGAAGGAGTAGAGGTCAAATCCATAGCTTCCTTCAAAAATATTAAAATAATATTGTTCAAGGCAGCTCTGAAATTTCCTGACAGTTAAGGAGGAGCTTGAAAAAGATGAGTCTTCAAAAATTATGAAAACTTATCCTGAAATAGTATGGTAGAACTTGTCAGAATCTGTGTAGATAATCTGATCATTCTCTCTCTCTGGCTTTTCTTCGCAAACGAAGATTCAGAAAGGATTCATCCTGCGCTTTCTGCAAGCATGCTGATGACTGAAAAGGCCAATCCGAGATAAACAATCCGGTTGCAGACGCACAGCAGAAGTTCTCCTTGGGTGATGTTTCCGGGTTGCGATTCTTTGGGCATTGTTGTTTCTCTTCAAGACTTGTTCGGCGTGAGTTCTCAAATAAGGCTGCAGCATTGTGGATGGTGCATCTCCATGCCTCCTGATGTGAGGCCAGGGTGGACCATTGTTGGTGATCAATTTGGCTGAGTCTGATATGTTGTTTCAGGGAGTCCTTGTATCACTTTTTGGAGCACCCCTCTTACTCTGACCCATGGAGAGTTCACCGTAGAGTACACACAGGCCTTAAATCTGTGTACTAGCATGTAATTATTTGCTAATTTTGTTCTTGAGGAAAGCAATGATCAATTTTCACAATTCTCTTTCTTCTGTGAAAGAGTATTTGAAAACTGTGCAGTTTTTGATTATGCACAGTTTGGGACTTCTATACAAAATTTGCATGTAGGGCTTTTTTTGGTTTTGTTTTTGTTTTGTTTTTTTGTTTTTTAAGTAGAAAGCAGCAGTTTCTGTTCTAGAAACAGCATTTTCCTGTTATTTTCTATGCAGGATTTTATACTGTATTCTATGCAAAAAAAATTGTGGATTTTTAAGTTCAGAACTGTGAAATTCTAATCAGTCCAGGATTCCGATTCCCCTCATCAGGCTTTCCAGACACCTTCGAAATGCATTTTTTCAACCATTTTTGTTATATTGTTGAACATTCTTTCCATCATTAGTGTGGCCTGAATATACCAGAATAAGGAAGTGGAAAAAGTGTATCATACTCTCCTCACATGGACGTTAGAATCTGAAAAACAGTCACTCAGTATCCTTTAGACGTGAAGAAGTTAATCAAAGCCAAATATAGGGTGTGTGTGTATGAATACTATTAAGTCAAATATAGGAACATAAATCTTATTTTATTCCTGCATGTGAGAATACAAAAAAAAAAAAAATCTGAAGTTTTCACTTCCTTGGGACTGTTTAATAGCATTTTTGCACAAATTACCGTGACTTTTGACATTTCAGGACTTTCCCCCACAAATTTCACAAAGGTTTTTTCCCCATTCAGAAACTCTTTTGTAGAATGTTTTTGGATAACACTAGTTTTGTTAAAGTTTGGGGCATTTGTTTTGTTGTTGTTCTTTTGCCCAAAGAACAGTGGTTTGTGCAAAATATATTTTTGGTATGCTGCTACTGATAGGAAACTGAGGTTCTTTTTCATGAGTCTTTTCTCTGACATACAGGGGGGAAAACTCTCAGTGACTTTTTTTGGGGGGGGCAGGTTGCTTCAATGTGACAAGATGTCCATACTCATTGAAGACAAAAATATTTTGTGAATAATGTTTACAGTCATAGGAAAACATATTTATTGTAACCACTGTCCTTGATTTTTAATGCTGAAGAATCTCCAAATATCATCAGACCAGGGATTTGTTTATTTGTTGGTGGAACCAGATGCCTACAATTTTGATATTTCTGTTTCATATGTGATGTCCTTTTACAACTTCAGTAATGAGATTTTATTTTTATTTTTATTAAAGAAACAGACAAAGTGGCATGGTCTCATTCACTGACATTTTACAGTATTGATATTTTATATTTGCCAGTAGAATGATATTTTATTTTTGACAATATATAGTAGCTGATATGAAATAATATTCACTATTTGACAACAGCTCATGGCTTTAATACAAGATTAATAGTAGTGTGTATTAACGCTTGCATTGATTTAATAGCTGACACACAATGGTCAGATTTGTATATAAGCTATCAAAGCCAGCAGAAAAAATATGAAACAGGCATCAGTTGTAAGCTGCGAACCTATATCTGTGTTGTGCAGCATAAATATCAGTATGTGGAGTTATGCATTAATTATGATACATAGTGCTTGTGTTGAATAACATCACATGACTGACCAAAGACAATGAATGTGCAACCAAGTGCACTACCAAATGTGCATGTGCCCCCATGTGCAATTCACATTGAAGCACATGGAATATCCACATGTGCAATGGTGCCACATACACAGTTCAACTCCAGAACCCTTGAATTGAATGTAGACATTCCACATGAGACAAAGGCGATTATCAGACAATCACTTTAAAACTTTTCCCCCCAGGATTAAAAAAAAAAAAAACACAACATTTTCAGGCCGGCAAAAGAATGCTCCTCCCCACACTTATCTTCCTTTCCTGGCAAAGGCAGCCCTGGAAATAAAGAGGGTGTGAACAGAGCCCCATTTACTTCCTAGTTCAAAATCTCGTGAGACTTCATCGTGTGGGAAATTCAAAAATAAAAACAAAACTGACACATTGAAAGCAACACAAAGCACATACACACACTATAAAAGTCCCAAGTAACCCAGGGAGGGTAACAGAAAGAGCAAAACTTGCCTGGATGTTCTGATCTCACCTGGAAGTGTTTGTACCGGACCAGCCATTCTCTCTGCTGTAACAAGATTTAAATGGCCTGAGGTTTCGCACACCAGGAAAACACCATGGGGGATCTATTGACGGCTTCAGCCATCGATAAAAAGGTACGTTAGCATAACACCAGCAGAATGCAAAAGGATGATGTCATCTGATATTGGCATCCTTTTGTGTTCCGCTGGTGTAGTTATCACACCACATTTGCTGTGTCTGATAATCTCCAAAAATGCCCCTACAAGTCTGTAGAGGAACTTACACATGCATAAGACACCCCCAGAGCTTTAACAACAATACCCTTTTCTTTTTAAGGGCCAACCAATTGACATAGCAACAGAAATCAAGTCTCAAATTCTTTATGATTCTATTTCTCAGCAAGCAATATATGTATGCTGAGTAAAATTAACTGAATAACATCCTCATTTAAAAACAACATGCAGTCATATTTTAAGTCCTAACTACTCACAATTTAATACTCACCCATACCAAACATCTCTTAATTTCACATTTCACATCTGGCTTATTGCTTTGTCAGTTGTAAGGTGACATTAAAAAGCATGGAGCCAAACCACATCAGCAATTGACTTGAATTGGTATTTCTGTATATTTTGCTAGTTACTTTCTTGTTTTGTCAATTTTCTTTCCTGAAGGCATCAGGATTTTGCTTGCTGAATCTGGAGAAAATCACAGGGTAGTAACCTTCAGATTTTGCACACAAATCAAATATTTATTAAGCAAAGCTTGGAATGTTACTTTCTAAAAGGAACAAGTTACTTGTTATTCTGATCACCATTACTTGTTCTTCTTACTGCAGGCCAGAAAGGAAATTTTCTGAGCTACTTGTGAATAATAAAATACTTTTATTGTAATTATTGTGCCACTGGAAAAAACAGGGAAATGTATGGTTCATCCAAGTGGACAATTCAGATACTGCAGCCCAGAAAAATGCAAGAGACATTCCAGAGCAATCCTGCTTGCCTGCAGCATGATGCGACCACATGAGTGACCCCTTTTTTTCTCCCTCCATTGCTCTGGCTGAGCTAGTACATACATCCAGTAATAACTAACAACCCATTCTGGTTCCACTGAAAGGCAGGAAATTACAACCTAGGCTGTTACAGGCAAAAGGTAACTCCATTTCCACTTGTTACTGCATAATAACTAGTCACCATAGCAAGTAGTGAGAAAGACAGATACTTCTTAATTCTGGTATTAAATCCAAATACCAGCATAAATCAGAGCTGAGAGCAGAAATGGTCTTTTAGAATCCTTTTAGAAGTGCTAGCAGTCTTATTTCATAATATGCACACCTCTGGACCAATGGAACAAAAGGTGGTCATTTCCCAACACTTCCCACATTTACAGCGTAACATGTATAACCATTAACCTTCCCTCCTCCCCCTTTGAAACATAGCTGTTATCTCAAAAGCCTTACGCATCATGGATGAGTGTCCAACACAGATGGATTTCATTGCTCCATCTGTGTCCATCTCAAATTTAATTTCTAGTACACAATTACCAGCAGAGTCCCCATACAGAAGAGAATATAACCTTTGCAGAAATCTGTTCAACTGCCTACTCACATGTTCCCTGAAAATTCTGCAGAGTCTGACTTTCTTCCAAGGTTATTTCTGGAGATGGAATTAGAGAAATGTCCGGACACATAAACTGCTTTGGTATTTCACACTGATATGAATTAATGAACCTTCAACAAGAGGAGATTTAATATACTCAGAGTTGGAATGCAAATGCCAAGTGACCAACTAGTAGCATACTAACACACTGTATTTTCCTCCCACCTTGCATTTTACTGGGTAATTTGATGATTAACAGCCAGTTGAAGAGTTTCAGGAAATTTGGCTTTGATTGGTTAATATATCAATAAGGATTTTTTTAAAATGTGTGGATCAAAAGATAGCTTTAGTGTTCATTAGCAACATAACCAGTATAAACACCATATAATAAATCATACTGAATATCCCAGAACACAGAGGAGTATATGATCCTCTGTTTAAATTATAATAAATGCCAGAGGAATAATATGTTAGAATTAAACAGAATGTTCACAGAAAATATTTGTATTGTGAATTTCAGACACCCCCCCCGGATCTTGAAGAATGGTAGATCCGGGGGAGGTGTTTTAATGATGGGCATGGAGATGAACACAGGGATTGGCCAGGGCGTGGTCATGCCCTGGCTGGGAGGAGGCAGGGGCGGCCTCAGGAAGGGCCTATTTTACCCTTTGCTGCCCCTGGCTTCCTCCTCTTTTTCAGTTTGGTCTGACATCATTCCACGACTATCTTACCCCGGTGAGGGGCCCCCAAAACTGTTGGACATAGCCCGTAAGAAGGTGAACACGGCTGTTCACCGGGAGGGATAGGGGCTAAGTAGACACTTGCCCCTTATCTGTGGCAAGGAGTGGGGAGACAATCTGGCGTTCACCTATGGCAACCTCAACCTTGAGTGGAAAGATGGACCTTACTGAGGTGTACCAGCATCTGAATGGATGGGGTGCAGCAAGGTAGGCTATCCTTGGGGCCAGCATCGGGTTGAGATCCTCCTCAGAGGCTATATGGCCTGAGGATTTGCGGCCTAGTGCCTGGCCTTCCAGCAGATGGCACCCAAAGGGAACCCCAGGTAATGGGATCCCCTTTGGGGCTCAGGTGAGTCACCCAGGGAAGCTGGGGGATAGGTCACAGGTGACCATCTGCTCCAGCTGCCCCATGAAGAATCTCGCCCTATTGGTTTGCATACCCTAGGAAATAGACAAATAAATAGGGAAGATAACAATAAAGTGGCCCGTATTTCAAACCATTCTTGTGTCTGGTCTCGTTATTTCATGCGTCAATCGTTAAAGAAAACACGAAAGAATGTTTAAATTCAAAAACTATTGACAATTTTGAACTTCATGGGGGGTGGAGGGAATTGATGTATCTCATTCAATGGTCAAAGTGGCTAAACAAGGGTAAAGAAACTGCATTCACAATTGGCTAAACAAAGAATTTAATTTTGCTGGTATTTTTAAGAGGTTCAGTATAATTCGCATTTACTGGACTAATATGTGGATTATCAGTTAGCAAGGGTTTTTACCCAAGATGTTCTTGGAAATTCCACAAAAATATTGAATTTCTAATATGTTGGGGAAATTAGCAGCAACTCGACTTTAGCAATGCAAAAAGAGGACAACAAGGGGAACTTTATACCAATTGTATACCCCTACTAGCTCTGAATTGACATACACACACAGGATAGGAGTTAACAATGATATTTACTAAAGACTTCCATCCATCCACAACCTTTATTAGGCATAATGCAACATATACATATAACAATAGGACTTCAAGGATCATTTTTAGTCAGGTAAACCATATGTTTTCTGCCTCAATGAAAAAGTTAACCATTCGTCTGGTAATATGTGGATTATGATCTTCCAATAAGAGGTCCACTGATAATCTATCTGTGCAGACATTCCTTTCCAATAGCCTCCTTAGCAACTTTTCCCTTGGAATTATATACAATGGGCAGGTCAATACAATATGATAGAGAACATCAGGGGCTTGAGCACAATAACATATACGATTCAAAAAAGGGGTCTGCAAATATCTACCCTTGGTTACATTAGAGGGATGTACATTCAAGTAGAAAAGCCCTTGCAAGTAGAAAAGCCCTCCTTGCCACCAGCAATGAAAGAGTTTGAAAATAATCTGGGATCCCACCCTGTATGGGTGGGATACCAAGCATCGCTGAAGAACAAACCCTAGGAGGTGGTTGGAAAAGACTAAAGACTTAAAAAATAATAGCACCAATCATGCACACATTTATACGATAAAGCATTCACACAAAACCACTAGGAATGGAAGCAGAGAGGTTGCCAGAGGGATAGATAGGGAGTTTTCTGGGGATATACAACACCTGTCTCATAGTCCAAAGTCTTTGAGCAGACTGGCAGCATGGATGCGGCAGCATGGATGGATGAATTTGGAGTGGCTAACACAGAAAGATGTAGTGTCCCCAATAAGAGACTCTGTGCACAATGGGGCATGATTTTCAGCTAATATTAATACTAAAAGTGTGCCCTTAGGTGAATAAGTTTCATGTGCTGAAACAATGGATTCCAGGTATCTCCAAAGATTGAACAATGTGTTTCAGAAAAAACTCCTGGGTTTAACAGTAGGTAGCTGAAGGTGCTAATGTGTTGCAGCTGCCTTAAACGTCCTAGTGATTAGATTTACAAAGCTTGAGCTGCCTCCTTAATGGTTGGGTGTGTGGTTAAGGGAAGAGGATATTTTCAGAGAAAGGATTACTCCATCCACCGGTAATGGGATCAATTGTCTATCCCTTGGGTGTGTGCAAACAATGTCTTCTTGACCTCATTATGTTTCCTCATAGTTTGGAATTTGTCAGTAGTTCTTCCTTTGGGTGATGCATGGCTTAACACGTGCCTTTTGGGATCCTTACACCAAGTCCCTGATATTTTACTGCTCCTCCCCATGGAAGACCACATTCATGTGCCAAATTATTAATAAACCAATTTTGGGGGTTTCTGAAGGTGGGACACACGAGGGGCACTAACAAGGGGATCTTGTATCTCCTTTGAGACCAACTCAGAGAAAGAAATTGTAGCATAAGCTTTTGTAGAAAATGGTCTGCTTCCTCAAATGCATCTAAGAAAGCAGACCTAGTCTATGAAAGATTATGCTACAATTTCTTTCTTTCAATTTTTCTCAAAGGTGCTATAAGATCCCCTTGCTTACTGATATTCCAGAGTAAAACAGGAATGTCTTTGAATTCTATTAATATGTGGATTGTGCATTTCATTGAATGTTCAAAAATGGAGTTTTCAGTTACAATTATATAGAAAATATGTATTTTTTAAAAAAATCAAGGCAAAAAAGTACATTTATACTTTGGGGAGAAAGGTGGGATACTAATAACACTAATGCTAATGACAACAACATTTTTCATTCAAGATACATGTTTAGTTTCTTACAGAAACATTTTTTTGATGGAGAAAAATCACATATATTTTTTGACAAACAAATACAGTCAAAATATTAAAAATCTCACAGCAGTTTCTGTTCTTCCCAATGGGGATCATCTTCTTGAGTGTTGGAAAACCCTTCTCTAAGTCAGGTAATAAATAATTGTAAACATTTGTTCCATTCCCACTCCTGCCTGCTTCCTAACTTAAAACCAGTCAATCTTCTGGCATTGACTATTAACACTTTCCTTTCTCCTTAGACAATTTCAGTCCTGTGTTAGCATCAGGGATGTGAAACTTTCTTATTTTGTCATCACATACAAGCATTTTTAAAAAAATTAAAAAAAAATTCACTGCTGGGTGAGATTATGAAAATGTCCAAGAAAGCAGCCAGTTACCAGCAATTAATACCCAGTTTGGAAGTTTGACTAAGATAAAGCTCAAAAGACCAGGAAAACAGCCAACTCTCTATGATAGCAAAGTCAATTAAGTGGAGTCAGATAAGGTTTCAAACAAGCAAGGTTCAATTTCTTGAGATGAAGCAAATCCAGCAGGAAGGCACAAGAGAAGAATCCAGAATACAGTCCAAGGGTTAAAGCTTACAGAAGGCAGCATAGTGCAGAAGTAGGTCCATGGGTCCACAGGATCAAGGAACAGCATAGTCACGAACAGTCCAAGGTCTAAACATGAGTCAAGGCAATAAAGTCAGCAGGAAACTTTCTCCAGGAAAATCAGTTAATCTCTGACAAAGCCCCACACTTCCCCAAAGTGTATATATAGCAATCAAGGCTTTGCCAGGTGCTTCTTGATGAGCAGGTGTTTCTTATAAAGTCTCAGCAATTTCCTTTGAGCTTCATCTTGAGATTGCTAGTGCTGTATGATGGTGGAGGTAAGTCCCTCTTCTCTTCCTTATCTGAATTGGCAGGACTCTCTGCTGGGACTGGTGCCAACCCACTCAGACCAGGCTCTTCCTCTGCTCAAGCCTCAAGGTTGGCAGGGTTCCCTGCTGGCACAGGTGTAGATAAATCTGTGCCAGGGTCCCCAGGGCTGTTCCCTGTCATCTCCTCCTTCTGTGACTCTATACCCTCATCAGGCTCATGGGATATAGAAAGGTTGTGAAAACCAAAAAATAGGACACACTTATTTATTGATTACTTCAAACCACTGACAGTTTTCACTTTAATAACCCTACTATATAAACTGTGATAATTCCTACTAGAAATACCCAGTGTAATTAAGTAACAAAAAAATGTTTTGCCTTTTCCTCTTCTTCAAGTCTTCTGACAGTTACCTTGCCTACTCCACCAATCTACCCTCTTCCATTGCCTCCATGTGGCCAAAGGCTCCCTCAGGACTTTATCAGACACACGAAACATGGCGTCATAATGATGCCACATAAATGTGAAAGGGCGCATATATCAGATGATGTTGCCCTTTCGTGTTTATGACTGTCCTTAAGCCAATCTATTTTATTGATGGGCCAACGCATCAATAGATCAGCTGTGGTGATTTTTTTGACAGCATTACCAGTATTTGAAATCTCATGCCTTTTTTTTATGTTATTACAGCGTGAATCGCTCTACTGGCCAGAACACTTCTTGCTGAGACGATGACATACAGGTAGGTAATGCTCTTTTCTGAACCTTCTTGGTTTACTTGGAAGTTTTTCAGTGTGTTTATGTGCTTTTTAAAACTTCTTGAGTGTTATTTTCATTTTTATTTTTGAATTTCCCACGCTCCATCTTCTCACAAGAATCTGTGGGATTTCATTCCAGGAAGTGAATGGAGCTCCGTTCACTCCTCAGTTGTTGCCAGGCTGCCTTTTTGCTGGATGCAAGGTAAAGGAAGTTCTTTTGCCAGCATAAAAATGTCACAAACTATGCTGGCAAAGGAACAGAAAAGGGGGGCTGATAAAGTCCTCAGCCATGTTGTTTGACTAGCTTAGCTTCCTCCTCTAGGTTGGTCTCCCTTTCCCATCCACACCTGAGTCTCATTCTCATTCTCTCTCTCTCTCTCTGAGCACTCCTCTGGGCCAGGTGCCATTCCTTCTCCTAGCAGAGCTCTTGATGGAGCCAGTGATATAGCAGTGAGGAGGCATCATTGGCAGGGAGGAAACAAAGCAGCAGCAGACATTATAAAATTCGTCAGGCATTTTTAAGATCTGCCTGGACAGAAATTTTAGTTCTGAAAAAGAGGACATGTCCAGGAAAAATATATAATATAGTAACCCAAAGAAAGGTTATCTGCATTTGTTTCCACATGATTTCTCATGTGGAGAGTTATAAGAATGTTATTGAACATAAAATCATGGAATGTAAAAGGACTAAACACAACAAATAAAAGGGAAAAAGTCTATCACCTTTTAGAAAAGAACAAAACGGATGTTATTTGCTTGCAAGAAGTAAGAATAAGGCATAGAGTTGGTGGATATATTAGAAATAATAAATTAGGTAAAGAACTCTCATCACTTTCACAGAAAAAGAAAAAGGGAGTGGTGATTTATGTGAATAAAAAATATGAAGCAAAACAGATCATTAATGATACTGAAGGATGTATGGTTGGAGTAGAAATCAAGCTTACGAACATGAAAATATATTGATAGCACTCTATGCCTCATTGGATAAAAAAGATAAATTCTACAGGAAGTTGCAATTAGAAATGGGAAAATTGGAAAAAGGAATGATAATCCTCACAGGAGATTTCAATGGAGTCTTAGTCGGAAGAAGAGATAGATCGGGGTCCAAAAAGGAGAGCCATGGTAGACTTCCAAAAATATGTTTTGATATGATGGATGAGTTCAATTTGGTTGATCTCTGTACATCAAAGTACCATATGGAGAAAGGGTACACTTTTTACTCAGACGTTTATAAAACTATGTCCAGAATAGACATGTTTTGGATAACAAAGGATCTGCTACCTAAAGTTAAATCTATGCATATACTATCAAGAATTGTATCAGACCATAACCCGATAAAATTGGATTTAATACTACCTAAGAAGGAATATATTTGGAGGTTAAAAGAAAGTGTATTAAAAGAAGAAGACTTTGTGCAGAGAATGAGAGATAGAATAAAATGGTTCTTTGAAGAAAACAAACTGGAAGACACTAAGATGAAAGTAATATGGGATGCATTCAAAGCAACCATTAGGGGTATTTTCTTGCAGAGAGGAGCGGAAAATGTCAAGAAGTTGAGGGATAAGAATCAAGAGCTTCTTCAAAATTTAAAAGAAAAAGAAAAAAAACTAAGAGAAAACCCTCAGAATACCACCATACAAAAGGAAATAAAGCTATTGACAAGTAAGATTAATGAAAACATGATAGAGGAAATAGGACATAAATTAAAGAAAGTGAGACAAAGGTTTTTTGAACAAGCCAACAAGACCAGACGATGGCTTGCCTACAGACTCAAAAGAGATATGGAGAGGAAAAACATTACAGAAATCAAATCAGATGGGAAAAACCTTGACAATGCAAGAAGACCTTAAAAGCACTATCTTTAAATTTTACTCTTTATTATATGAAGCACAAAATCAAGAAAGCGGATGGGAAGAGAGAATTGTTAAATATATAAAAGAAAATAAATATCCAGTACTGTCAGAAGAACAAAGATTAAAGCTATCATATCCATTTAATAAGGAGGAAATTACAACGGCAATTAAAAACATGAAGAAAGGGAAAGCACCAGGCCCAGATGGCTTCACTGACACATTTTATAAAACGTTCAAAAAAGAAATAACGTTATATTTTTTAAAGGTAATAAACTCAATTCATTCCGAAGGGATGCCGGAGATGTGGAAGGTGGCGAACATAACAGTTATACCAAAAGAAGGGAAGGATAGAACCGATGTAAGAATTACCAGCTGATTTCCCTCCTGAACGTGGACTACAAAATCTATGCAACAGTATTAGCCAATAGGCTCAAGGATGTCCTAAAGAATATAATGCATAAAGACCAAAATGGTTTTCTCCCTGGGAGATCATTGTCGTGGAACATAAGAAATGTTATAAACATATTAGAATTTTTGGAGAAAAAAAAGAGAGGAAAGCAGCTATAATATTCGCTGACACCAAAAAGGTGTTTGATAACGTAAACTGGAAATTCCTAATACAGACGATGGAAGAGCTGGGATTTGGCCACTTCATAACAGCTAATGTGGAGAAGATATATGCAGACCAAAAAGCTTATATTCTGATAAATGGGGGGAAAACAACAATAGTACGAATCCAAAAGGGTACAAGACAAGGTTGTCCTCTATCACCACTGTTATTCATTACAGGTTTAGAAGTGCTAATGAATAAAATCAGAAAAGAAAAAGCAATACAAGGATTAAAGATTAAGAATCAAGTATATAAGATTATGGGATTTGCAGATGAATTAGCAATAACTCTGGAAGATCCAATAGAGAATGTAAATAAATTGATGGATGTTATAACAGAGCTTGGAAAATATGCTGGCTTTAAGATCAATAAAGATAAAACAATAATTCTTGTTAAAAACATTTTGAAAGAAGAAGAAAAATTAAGATTAAGATTGGGTTGTAGAATAGAAAAGAAAATGAAATACCTAGGAATTTGGATCTCAAACAGAAATTTAGACCTGTACGAGAATAACTATATGAAAACTTGGAAATCGATAAAAGAAGACATAGTGAAATGGCAAAAATTAAATCTATCCCTACTGGGGAGAATAGCTACAATAAAAATGTCTGTCCTCCCGAAGATGATGTTATTATTTCAGAACCTACCAATCTTAGTGAATGAGAAACCATTTAAGCTGTGGAAGAACGATCTAAGTGAGTTTATCTGGAATGGTCGAAGATCTTGAATAAAATGGCAAACTTTAACTGAAAGGACAGAAAGAGGGGGGACAAGTCTACTACATTTTTATTTATATTATAGAGCATGCAGTCTTGTCTGGATATCTAAGTGGATTGACCTAAAGGATGTAAAATTGTCAACACCTGAAGGTGCTGGTTTAAGATTAGGATGGCATGCCTATTTGGGATTCCGGCTCCCAACCATGCGGCAGAGCCGCTCGGGCCGGGGAGCCGCCTTTGCCGCCGTCTCTGCGGAGACGAGACCATTCTCCCTGTTGCAGGTGGTGTCGCCTGCAACGGGGGATGAGGGGTGGGGCCAGGGGCTATTAAAGCCCTGCCGCCCCTTTCCCCCTCCTCTTCAGTTACGGCGATCTTCCAGATCGCAAGGACCAAGGTGCAGTTGCTGGGCAGAGCGGAGTTGGGCTGTTTTGGCTGCTTTCACCCATTTTTCTCTTTGGTCGCAGCTGCAACCACTTTGCCCAGGCTGTTGCGGGCAGCATTGGGAGCTTGGTGAAGGTACTGCTGGGAAGGGTGGTGCTTGCTGGCCATTGGTGGCAGTCTCCATCTGGCTAGCTTTTGTGAGCAAGTGGCCGGCGGCTGCTTTTTATCCGGCTGGCTTCTTCCAAGGCTGGGCTTTGCTGTGGGGCGCCTGCCTAGAGTGGCAAATTTTTGGCCATCAGTTGAGGGATCCACGTGGATGCGGGGCCTGCGGGGTGGCCTCAAGCAGCTTCTAGCCGGTGCTGCGGTCAGTTGGCAGCCTTTAGCAGCGGACGCTTCTGGAGAGCTCTCGGCAACAGCCCCTGCATTTTCAAGGCTGCTCATTGTGGCAGTATCCGGACGGACGACGCTTGCAGGACAAGGGAGTATTGTGCCGGGGGAAGGACTGTTCTGGGGTGTTGGGAGGTGTGGGAGCACAGCCATTTTGTTAGGAGGGGTGCCTGTGTGGAGGCAGTTTGAGGTCACTTGGTAGAGTGGCTGGTGCCCCATTAGTTGTGTAATCCAAACACCCAGGCGGTTTTTCTTTGCCTGGCGCTTTCTGTTCCAGGTGCTATTAAGGGTGTTCAATTTGGTTTAGGCCTGTCAGGGACCATTCCTGGCACTTTGTAATTTTGGCAGGCCACCAGGGGTCTGGGTGGCAGTGGTGCATAGCCCCTATAGTCTCTAGCATTTTTGCATTTTGGTGGGCCACCAGGGGGTGTGGTGGTAGTGAGCATAGGCCCCACTGTTCCTTTGGTGGGCCACCAGGGGGCTAGGAGTTATAAATATCCTGGGAGGCCATTTTAAGGGCCTATTTCACTGCATCCTTGGCGGCCATTTTAGGGCCCAGTTTAAATCATTCCTGGCAGCCATTTTATGAGACTAGTGCGAGTTAATTTAATTGTCTTGTGTTAAGGTTGCCTTATACTGTTGTTATTACTGATATCAATACTGTATAAATTGAGGGTTTGGTGGTAGCTGTTATTGTGTTGAGTGGACCTCATTGGTCCTGAGGTTTGTGGTGCTGATAATAGTTGCAATAATAAGAACAACAATAATAGCAGCAGCTTTTTAACACTTTGCATTGTGTTGCTCTTCTGCTATTGATTAGTTTAACATGGCACCCCAGAAGGGTAAAGGGGGTCCCAAAGGCAAAGGGTGGGCTACTAAGCAGAAGCTTCCTGCCCCCGTGGAACCTGGTCCTCAGTCATCTAGTGATGAAGAGGACCAGATTCCATGGAAAGCCATATTGGCATGGATACAGCAGCTGGAAAGGTCACAAGGCATTCAGGAAGAGGAAACACCTATGCCTAGTCGCCTGGTTAAAAAGAGAAAAATTGCTGATGACATTCTTTCCCAACTAGATGCTTTGGAAAGGAAGATGCACCCTGATGGAGCCTCGGGATCCAGGCCTTCAGAGGATGTGGGTACGGATGTGCCTCCTGTTTCTCCACAAGAACTGGCTATATCCGGAAATACGATCCTGGGGAGTGCAGCTGAGTCGTCTGATCAATCTACCACTACATTTACAGGGATGGCTTGGCGCTTGGGCCCTTGGCCTCCTACTGCACAGCACACAGGACACACTAGTGCAGACACGCAACCATCGCATATGTTCTGGCTGATGTACCAGAAAGCATTAAGCTGGGGCACACCTCAATGGTCCCTTTGGTCACCTTATGGGCCGGGTGCATTGGGGAGCCCTCCCGGGTCGGGCCAGGGTTTGCCGGCCATGTCTCAAGGGACAGGCTATGATGCAGTGGCTTATTCATCCATCCCCTTTGGCGAAATGTCCCTCCCTTTGGGTGTCCACTTGCTTCAATCTACCAGGGATAAGATAGTGAAGGGAAAATACGTGGAGGTGTTTTCTCTACTTTATAGAGAAGTGGAAAAAAATATAGGGACGAAATGGATGAGAAGGAAAAAGAAAAATTAAAAAAGAGAAAGCTGGAGAGGAACTGGACTAACTGGCTTTCCGGATTCCTTATTTATGCAGGTGTAGTGGTCAAAGTGCATACTCATCGTGCAACAGCCCTGTTCCAGTATTTAGATATTATTCGCAGGGTGTATGGTGATTTCGCAGGCCCGGCATGGCTTTTGTATGATGAGGCCATTTCAGGGTGTCAGGTGGCCATTTTGGGCCCGCAGTTTGAAATCAGTTTTGGGTATGGAGCATGTGGTAAGGGAAAAAATTGAGAAGGAAGTTAGAGAGGGGCGGGTTTTGGGTCCCTTTCCCAGTCCTCCGGTTCCCAACCTAAGAGTCTCAGCTTTGGGTGTTGTGCCCAAAAAGGCTCCTGGGGAATGTAGACTCATTCACCATTTATCATACCCTAAAGGTGATTCGGTGAATGACTCTATTCCACACGAGTTATGTACAGTGAAGTATACGTCCTTCGATGCAGCTGTCAGGGCAGTTCGACTCCAGGGTTTAGGGGCTGAGCTGGCAAAATGCGATATTAAATCTGCTTTTCGATTTCTGCCAGTTCATCCGGATGACTTTGAATTGTTAGGTTTTCAATTTGAGGGGCAGTTTTATATGGACCAGGCTCTTCCCATGGGCTGTTCGGTTTTGTGCAACACTTTCGAAACCTTTAGCACCTTTCTTGAGTGGGCTTTGAGGGATAGGACCGGCCTAAATGGGGTCATACACTACTTAGATGACTTTTTGTTGATAGGGCCTTATCAGTCGGGCCAGTGTGGGTATCTTTTGCACCAGTTTGAGGCATTGGCCGGGGAGCTTGGGGGGTTCCCCTGGCACCTGAAAAAACAGAGGGGCCTGCCCAGGTGTTGACTTTTTTGGGTGTTGAAATCAACAGTTAACCAGCACCGTAGACTATTAGCAGCTAAAGTCACCGACTTGAGGGATAGAGTTTTCCAGTTTTTATCAAAGCATAAAGCTACGTTGCGTGAATTTCAGGTCCTTATAGGACATTTGAATTTCACGTGTAAGGTAGTAGCTCCCGGTAGGGCCTTTCTTTGCTGCCTTTGCGATGTTGTTAAGGGAGTTCAACAGCCGCATTTTTTAATTCAAGTAACTAGGGATTTAAGGGCAGATTTGCTGGCTTGGCACCAGTTCTTAGAGCAATTTAATGGTGTCTCTTTATGGCGTGAGGAACGGAAGCTAAAAGGTAACTTTCAGATAGCTTCGGATGCTGCTGGGTCTACAGGGTTCGGGGTTTATTTTGGTGGATGGTGGTGTGCCTGTAGGTGGGCTCCTGATTGGGCAGCCTCAAATATTGTGGCTGATCTGACATTCTTAGAATTCTTCCCAATCTTGGTGGCAGCCACTATTTGGGCTGAGGAGTTGGCAAATTCATCTGTGCACTTTTAATAATATGGCAACTGTCCAGGTGATAAACTCCCTCACCTCAAAATCCCCTCGGCTTTCAGTAAGGCCTTTGACAAGGTTCCCCATGACATTCTTGCAAATAAGCTTGTAAAATGTGGGCTAGACAAGTTAACTGTTCAATGGATTCGTAATAGGTTGACTGGCCGAACCCAAAGGGTGCTCAGCAGTGGCTCCTCTTCGTCTTGGAAAGATGTGACCACTGGTGTCATAGGGTTCTGTCCTGGGCCCAGTGCTATTCAACATCTTTATCAATGACTTGGATGAGGGAATTAGGGGCATACTTATCAAATTTGCAGATGACACCAAACTAGGAGGAGTAGCTAATACCCTAGATGACAGGATCAAAATTCAGAATGACCTGGATAGACTGGAGAGCTGGGCCAAAGCTAACAAAATGAAATTCAACATGGAGAAATGTAAAGTACTGCACTTAGGGCGGAAAAATGAAATACATAGATATAGGATGGGAGAGACCTGGCTGAACGAGACTATGTGTGAAAGGGATCTAGGAGTCCTAGTAGACCACAAGTTGAACATGTTGGCAGCTAAAAAGGCCAATGCAATTTTGGGCTGTATCAATAGAAGTATAGTATCTAGATCAAGGGAAGTAATAGTGCCACTCTATTCTGCCTTGGTCAGACCTCACCTAGAATACCGTGTCCAGTTCTGGGCACCACAATTCAAAAAGGATATTGACAAATTGGAGCGTGTCCAGAGAAGGGCAACTAAAATGGTGAAAGGTCTGGAAACCATGCCTTATGAGGAGAGACTCAGTTAGCTGGGTATGTTTAGCCTGGAAAAAAGATGGTTAAGAGGTGATATGATAGCCCTGTTTAAGTATTTGAAGGGGTGTCACGCTGAGGATGGAGCAGGCTTGTTTTCTGCTGCTCCAGAGACTGGAACATGGAGCAATGGATGCAAGCTCCAGGAACAGAGATTCCACCTCAACATTAGGAGGAACTTTTTGACAGTAAGAGCTGTTCGGCAGTGGAACACACTCCCTTGGAGCGTGGTGGGGTCTCCTTCCTTGGAGGTCTTTAAACAGAGGTTGGATTGCCATCTGTCGGGGATGCTTTCATCAAGATTTCCTGTGTGGCAGGGAGTTGGACTGGATGTCCCTTGTGGTCTCTTCCAACTCTACAATTCTATGATTCTATGATGGTTCTTGTCAGGGCCTTTATGTTACAGTGTCTGAAGTTTAATATTCTGTTTGTGGCTCAGCATGTGGCGGGCGTTAACAATTGCATTGCTAATGCTCTTTCCCGCATGCAGATGGAGTGTTTCAGATAGCTGGCCTCAGACGCAGCACCCGAGGGCGATCCAATGCCGGCAAGCCTGTGGAGGTTTGGGAGGCTGAGCTTGTGAGGGCACTAGGTATGTCCATGGCATCGAGCACTAGAAAGCGGTATACCAGGGCCTTGCAGGAATTTTTTTCAATTTAGGGCACAGTTAGGTTTTAAGCAGGGCATTCCAGTGCCTTTTGAACAACTTTTTCAGTTCTGTGTCTCTTTATATCATAAGGGTTTAGCCCCACAATCTATTAAACTCAGACTTTCAATGATTGCATTCTGGCTTAAAGACCAAGGGGTCCCTGATAGTACCAGGGAGTTCCGCATTCGGAAAGCTCTGGAGGGGTGGTCCAGGGAACGGGGGCGTAGGGATGACACTAGGGTCCCAATTTCTCCTGCTATCCTGAAAGGTTGGGCTAAAGTTTGGTTAGGTATTTATAATTCTCCACATGAGGTGTTGCTTTTCCATGCAGCAGCGTTGATAGCCTTCTTTGGTGCGTTGTGAATTAGTGAGCTGGTGCAGGCATCCAAGACGGATGCTTCTCATAGAGCTCTTAAACTTAGAGATGTTATCTTGGATGGACGCCAGGTTACTTTGACTTTACGTTTTTCCAAGACGGACCAGCGAGGGAAGGGCAAGCAATGTCACTTGCTGCCATGCAGTGACCCAGACTAGTGTCCAGTCAGGGCACTACATCAATTTTTGCGGGTTCGGGGTCCACAACCAGGCCCGCTCTTTGTCCATGCAGATTTTTCCCCATTGACTAAGTACCAATTCTGGACACTGACGTCTAAAGCATTAGGTTAGTTGGGTCTTCATGGGATCCATTTTGCTACACACTCCTTCCGCATAGGAGCTGCTTCTACGGCCTCTGCAATGGGCATGCCAGTGGCTGCGATCCAAGGGATTGGCCGACGGAAGTCCTCCTCCTACCGGCGCTATATGCGTCCTCTCACATTCTAACTTGTTGTCTTTCCCTTTTGTTTTTCAGATTCTAGGTCGACGCTGGTGAGGCCGAGGGTGCTGATCTGTGGCCACAGTATGGTGTACTGGGCGGCCCGACAGGCCTGGCTGAGTCATTTTGGGCCTCACCTGAGTCTGGGGAATGGGGCTACAGTGGAGTGGTTAGGAAGGAGGGGTTTACATTGGCATGGCCTTATGCCACTACTTTTCAGGGAGCTCCAAGGGCTTCCACCTGATGTCCTTATATTACATTTAGGGGGGAATGATTTGGGGTTATGGAAGAGGAAGGCGCTGGTCCTGCAGGAGATCCATGACATATGGGTAATCAGGTCGTGGTGGCCTGAGGTTACCATCATGTGGTCTGCCATGTTGCCAAGGCAGCATTGGAGAGGGGAAGGTGATCCCCGGTCTTTGGATAAAGCCCGGCGGGGAGCCAACAGGGAAATAAAGAATGACATGAATAAGGGGTTGGGACATTATCTGCCACATCCTGACTTTTTAGTCAAACAACCTGAGCTCTACAGAGCAGATGGGTGCATCTTTCGGATGCTGGAAATTTGATCTTCTTGGGCAATCTTCAGCAGGGGGTAAGGGACCTTTTGGACAAGCTGGTGGGGGAAAGGGACTAAGCAGATGCTTGCCCATTTCTGTGGCGGGGAAGGGGGAGGCGTAGCTTCAGTGGGCACCTTGGCACCAATTTTCGGTGAAGGTAGGGTTTCTGGAAGGCCCACTTCAGGTCGTGGGGCCTAAGGGGACAGAAGGAGACCCGCCTTGGGGTTGGTGTAAAGGTTGGCCTAAAGGATAATCCTTCACCCCAATCTGTGGGGCTTGGGTGAGGGACTTTTGGGTTCACCTTCCAGATGGGGGCCGGCTGGTGAGCAACCCCAGGCAACTAGGGTTCCTCGCAAGGACCCAGGTGTTCGCCAGGAAAGGCTGAGGGGTGCGATCCAGTATAGACCTACTGCCTCAGCTGGTCCCTCCACAGGTTGCCTCCCCCTGTTGAAGATCTTAGATGGGATTTAAATAGGTTGATTAAATAAAATAATTTACTTTACCCCATTTCACATGTGTGGTCTCTTTATTCCGCAATCGGCAGGCAATTGATAAGGCTAAGGTACATATGGCCTTCAATATCCATATTATTAGAAAAGTTCTCCTGAAACAATGGCAAATAGTTAAACTGCAGCATTACCCTAAATTACCGGGATGGATACCCCCTCAGGAGGCTTTCTTTGGCAGATGGGGAAAAAGAGATGAAATGGAAAGATGGATAACATATAAGGATCTGTGCTCGAGGAATGAAGAAAATGTTGTCATAAAATCAAAAGAAGACATGATGAAAGATGGCTGGAAACTGAACTGGTTTTCGTATCAACAGCTGTATAATAGATTTAAACAGGATAGAGAGGAACTTGGCTTTACGGAAGAAGAAATCGACATGGATAAAATAATAGCAGACAAGAAGAAGATGAAAATAGCAAAAATATACAGTAATCTCCTCTCAAGAGTGCAAGAAAAAGAAACAATTAGGAAGGCAATGATCAGCTGGGCAAGAGATTTTGGGGAAATAATTGAGATAGACGAGTGGGAAAATGCATGGGGGAAAACAAAAGTATTCACAGCTTGCCAGACCCTAAAGGAAAATTATCTGAAAATAAGCAACAGATGGTATCTGACTCCAGAGAGACTGAGTAAAATCTATGGTACAAAAGAGATAACCTGTTGGAAGTGTGGAAAAGAAAACGGTTCGCTAATCCATATGTGGTGGAAATGTCCGGTCATTAAAAAATACTGGAGTAAGATCCATAATATTATACAAACAGCATTTAAAATAGAATTTCCTTTCAATCCCAAACTGTATTTACTGAATATTACTGCAATACTGGGAAGACAGGATGAAAGAAAATATTGGAGAATATTGCTCTATTTATGCACAGCAGCACGCATGAATCTGGCTGCAATATGGAAAAACAATGATCCACCTCAAATTGAGGAATGGCTGAATAAGGTTTTAGAAATGAAGGACAATGATAAATTAACACACATACTGAATAAAAAAACATCGGATAAAGTGGAATTGGAATGGCTACCAATAATAGAATACTATAAGAAACGGTGGAATATTAAAATTGATATTTAGAGAACTTAAAAAGGAAAAGTAGAGGGAAGCTGGCAATAAAAGAGAAATAAAAGATGATTAAAGGATGAATTGCAATTAGAGGAAAAAGAATGATAAGAGGAAGGAGGAGAAAGTATATTAATATGAATGGAAATAGGAAGATAAAACAAAACGTAGAAAATGAAAAAATTCTTTGGGTTATTTATACGGAGGAAGTCAGTATGTTATATTGATTAATGTATTTACTGAAATGGAAGCTAATTTGTGTATGAAAGAATGTATGTTATTGTACATAACGAGTGTAAAAAAAATATAATAATAAAAAGAAACTCTGTATCTGAATACACATACCTTATTGTAAACCCTCCACTCCATACTTTGTGATCTGTGCATTTATTTATTTATTTACCTTCTGACAGTTTTTATCCATAAAGCTTTACTCCCATCCATGCACTCTTAACCTTTATTTTGATAAATGTCCATGAGCCTTTATTCTTTCCCTAAACATCTATTTACTCCAAGCAGCTTAATTTGTAATATTATAGATCTCACTTATTTTCTTTAATGAAATTAGAAACACTATTTGTATATATCCTGTCTATTGCTACACCTCAGCTTCTTATAGTGGGAGGGAAGAGAAATATAAACAAGAAGAGGTAAGCATGGTAGACAACTTAATGTACACACTGAAAGGGTAAATAAATAAGCAGAAAGGGCTTGGATTGTTCCCTAAATGTGGAGATTTGCTAACTCTGAATGAGTGGAAAGCTTGTTACTGGACTACAACCCCTTTCATTCCTCACCATTGTCTGTGCTGCTTAAGGATGGTGGGAGTCGCAATCCCAATTACTCGTGGAAGGTCACAAGCTGTCCACCTCAGACTTACCATGAATGTTGCTGTTTCCACCACAGCTGAAAAGGTTCAGTCAATTTGCAATTTGAGAGAGGTAGAATGTAACTGAAAGCAAAGCAAAAAAGGTATGATAAATTATACAATGAATCAATATTTAAACAAAAGGAAATGACAGAACTTAGATAATTTTCTTTAAAAGAAAGAAGTCTGCGAAAACCTGAGAACAGATACACACACACACCCGGATCTTCAAGAATGGTAGATCCGGGGAAGGTGTTTTTATAATGGGCAGGGAGACGAGCACAGAGGTTGGCCAGGGCGTGGGCACACCCTGGCTGGGTGGAGGCAGGGGCGGTGCTCAGGCAGGGCCTGTTTTACCCCTTGCTGCCCCTGGCTTCCTCCTCTTTTTGCTTGGAACAAACCCATCCACCCACCTCTGCCACAGTATGAGATTTCTGGTCGTGTCATGGGCTGGGTAGGAATTTTTACCCACTCTTTTACAGGGGTATTTTGCCTACCCCATACTGTCACTTGGGACTTGGACAATTGGCTTTGGGTGTGGTTCTTTAAATAGGCAGTTACTTGCTGGGAGTGGGGAGACAAGGATTCAACATTTACCTATGGCAACCTCAATTTGAGTGGAAGGATGGACCTCACGGAACTGCACCAGCATCTGAACGGATGAGGTGCAGTGAAGAAGGCTATCCTTGAGGCCAGTGTCAGGTTGCAATCCTCTTCAGAAGCTATATGGTTTGAGGATTTGCAGCCTGGCATGCAGCCTTCCAGCAGATGGCACCCGGGGGGCACCCCAAATATTGCGATCCCCTTGGGGCTCAGATGATTCACCCAGGGAAGCTGGGAGGCAGGTCTGAAGTGACCGTCTGCTCCAGCCGGTCCCACACTGGGTCTCCCCCTTTAGGTTCGCATACCCTAGGAAATAAACAACTAAATAGGTAAGAAAATAAAGTGGCCTGTATTTCAACCCAATTTTCTGTGTCTGGTCTCGTTATTCCATGCGTCAGTCATTAAATGTAATAATGCTGTACAGAAAATGAGAAAGAGATAAGTTTAAATAAAGCAGACTGCGTTAGTATGAAGACTGATTGAAGAAAAGTACTATTTCTGATGGAATAGAAACAATAACAACAAAAACACTAACGGATGCAAAGTTTAGTAACTGAAATATAAAACCAAATTAATTATAGGCTGCAAAGTATTTTCATAAGAGTATTGTCTCTATAAGGCTGCAAACATATATGTATATACTTAGTAATAGGTCCAGCTGAATTCCTTGGTTCTTATTTTTGAATAGACATGTACAGAACTGCACTGTGAAAAAGACAGGGATTGGCACTGCACAGAGGCTTGGCAATATTTACTACATTTCCTTGACACTTAATATTTGACACCTTCTACTATCTGCATATGAACAATGAAGTTCTCACACCACAGTCAGATATTGGCTGGCATTTGGTACTGTAGTTAAAGATTCAAAACTTAATGTTACAGATCCATAACTGTTCCATATTCAGTACGCAAAGGCAGCTTTCAGACTGAGAGCAAGAAATTGTAGCATAAACTTTGGTAGGCTAAGGACTTTGAAACCTCGCTGTGAATAAAGCGTCAATTGTCAGAACACTTCTGGGTGAGATCAGGACAGCCAGGTAGGGACACTCTTTTTTTATCTCCCTGTTGTACTTGGGACTTTGTGAGTGTGTTTTTGTACTTGTGTGTACTTTGTGTGGGTTTTTTTAAAAAAATGTATTTTTGAATTTGCCACGCTAACATCTTTTCATGAGAATCAGCGAGATTTGGAACCCCAAAGTAAACAGAGCTCCATTTGTGCTCTGTTACTGCTAGAACAGACATGACTTAAGGTAAGTCAGGGGGGGGGTACTTTTGCCAGCATAGAAAGGTTTCAAAATATGCCAGCAAAAGAATGGTTATGGGGGATGGTATGATAAAGTCCTAAGGGCTTCTCTATACCAGCCACAAACCACGAATCTGTGCTGATAATGCCACATGATGTGAAGTCTTTTCCTCAAATCTGATGTGATAGTGACACACACTGTAGAGCCCCATTAGCACCAGACTTGGGCAATACCCCCTTAATCTGGATTTTAGAAAACTCACAGTTTTCTCCCAAGTTTGCTGAAAGCTCTGGAAAAAACTTCTGTGTGAATAATCCTTCTGGATTGGACTCGGGGTGGGGAGGAGAGGCAGGGCAAGCATTGCATAAGGCATGGTCATTTCCCCCCTTCTTCAGTGTCATGTCTCTAAAGGCAGAGCCCCAGCAGTAGTCACTCCTTCTGAGGTCAGAACCCCTGGCTAGCCCCACCATCATGAGGTTAACCACCTGTTCTATTGGTGTTTTGCTTTTCCTAGAGCTCAGAGTCAAACTTGAGTAACAGCTTTGAATGGAAGCAAACATGCAGTTTCAGGATTTGACAGATGTGGTGTTTAAACCTGGCCCAGGTTAACCTGAATTTCATGTACCACAGTTAGAGGCCAAAGTAATCTGAATCTCAGCTGGAGTTTTATGTCCCCACCTCCATGTAGTCAAGCCCTTAGGCTGCTGACACCCTGAAGTTTGCAGTTTGACATCACTTTGTCTTCCATGGCTCTTCTGGGATTTGTAGTTTTGTGTGCAATTTAGCCTTCTCTGTCAGAGAGCTCTGGTACCATGAAACTTTAATGAGGAGAATACTAGAAAGGCAAGATTCTTTCTCGTTTGGGACTTATTCTGTATCAAAAAATGCATGTGTGTTTGTGGGGAGAGTTTGCATGGAAAATAACATTTTCTGCAGAGAAAACAAGATTTTCTAAGCATTTTCTGCATAGAAAAATCATGTTTTGGTAAATGTCAGTATAAATATATGAATTTGGAAATCTGAGACAAAATTTACAGGTATCTAAAACTTATGACATACTATTGAGTGCTGACAATCAACAATATAGAACTGTTACAATTTACATGGGTAACTTTGAAAAGAAATGGAACTTGCATCCATTTGAAATGAATCTTGAATTATTAGGACTTACACATGAATGTTGACAACAAATTTGAACACTTAAACATGGCATATATTTTTTTTTTCCAAGGAATGCCTGAAATATGTCTGGGAAATGGTGTAAACCGTTTGCACATGTTAACAGGGAAGGAGAAGAAATGTGTTGAGGTGACATTTTAATGTGAACATATCCCAAACTGCAATTAAAATGAAACCCACATTCACTTTCCTAATTTTGCAGTCTGATGCCATTTCAAAAATTTGGTACCCTCTCCCACCCCCACCCCCAAATGTGTACATTATGGGAAGTAGGGAGATTATCAGATGCAGCAAAAACAATGCCAGAAGATTGCTAGAATAACAGGAAGAGGTGATCTTACCAGACAACACCATCCTCCAGCATTATGGGGGCATAGCATGACCATGAGTAAAGTGTTGCTTTTTATTAGCACCTGGACCCTTTCAATAAAAAAGTGAAATCTCATTCATGGCAGCACAATGCCCCCAGAACAGCAGAAAGACATGGACGTTTTGCAAGATCACCCTTTTTGTTCCTGTAGCAATAGTCTGATGCAGTTGGGAACACAATTTTTGGTGTGCTCCCCCACGTCTGATAATCTCCTAAATTAAAAAATGTATTCTATTTGAGTGAAATTGCACACAGAAAAATGAATACAATAAAAAGAATGGGAACAACAATAAATTCATTTTTTTTTTACTGACTGTAAAAAAATAATTACAGTCTGATTATGGGCAAAGGCTGGAGGAGATTGGACAGTCAAAATCTGAAGAAAACTGAAATTTATATAATGGCCTGTATGTGTGTGTGAATGTTGAGATTCCTAGACAAATGAACGTACATGTGAATGATTCAAAATTCAAATAAATATACATATCTGAATGTCAGAAATGAAAGTACACACCTAAATATCAGACATGAAGGTGAATGCTGACGGTCACCAAAATGAGATTGTACTAATTTGGTGGCATATCTGGAAAGAGGGGAAATATACATCTTTAAATGTCACTTAATCTGCCATTTTCACACTGAAAGGGAAGTCAGATATCCTAAAAAAATCCCACCTCTACTCCCTTTTAGAGGTGAGCTATTTAGTTCTTGTGTTTACTGAACTCCTTTCGGGGCAAAATGTCCTTCATCCTACAAGGTCAAGAAATGTAGGCTTTCTGGATTTTAGAATCCCACAAAATATAATCTGCCACACCACTATGTAATTAATTTAATTCTGATCTATCAAACCCAGTGCTCATTTAAATTTGCGACTACTAGTTCAACTTAATTCAAAAGGCATCCAAATATAAAATTGCAGTTTGCTTCCAAATTTCCAATTGGCTTAGAAATGCTAAGTATTCTTCTCCATTCAAAAGTCTCAATAATAACAGAAAGCAAAAAGAGAAGAGAAAGGCCTATTATTTCTGAAAGCTATGTTTAAAGAGGAGAAGACCAGCCAATGGAATATCTCCACCGATTGCTTTAGAAAAGCAATTTCACACTGCAACACCTCAGTATTCCCAGAACTGATTTAGATTCTATCATTCACTTCCCTGGGCCTTCATGTCTGAGCCAAGCCAGCTTTGCCCACTGCAGTAGCCAGATCTGTTTGCCTGACAGGTTTAGCAGTTCATCATAAATCTGAGCCTTGTTATGGCAGGTCTGACCTTGTTCTGATCCATGGTTTTACTGCTTCCCCTTTACCCCTTATGTTTTTCTTTCTCTCCTAGCAGCTCATTTATTCAACCTGCTGTGGACTCCTAAATACTTGCATAAGAATCCTGCAAGTGAATATTCTTGCTATGATTAAATTATCGGACTTTGAGGGTTGTATTCTCTCCAGCCACAAAGTAGTACTGAGCAATTTGGCTGCAATTGACTTTCTTTACCTAGTACACCACCTCAAGTTAACCTCTGCCTTTGTTAATCTAAATAGTCTGTCATGTTTCTATTTACTTCTGCTTTCCACCTTTCCAGAAATCTGGGTGTTCTGTTTAAGGCTACAAACAAGAGTTAACAGCCAGACTTTATGTTCTCAAAATTATCAGTGGGGGAGGTAACCATTGCTTCTTAGGGATGTACATATTCCATATATGTGACCTTCCTTGTCTTTTGGCAGGTCAGATGCTCTTGTCTGCACCATTAGCTGTAGAATGACCTTTCCAGATACTTTCCCCCCACCAGTTGATTTGGTTCACAAATAACACTCATAATAATGCCTGTTTTTCTACTTATACACATCTATATTTGCAGGAATGTGCTTCTTCATGTTCTCCTCTTTTATTTTGCCTCTCTTTGACCATCATCCATTACCATCACTGCCTCCATTTGGTGAACAAGTGTGTGTGGGATGGCAGTTCTTGGGAAGACAAGTCACAAGGTGATACATCAAAAATAATAAACAAACATCAGCCAGTGGTATCTTGGGCTAGTCAAATGCATAAATAGCTCAGTTACTCCTTACTGTAGCAAGGGATTTCAGAGAAAGAAAGGTGAAGAATAGGGTTTGAAAGAATCTTTGAAAATATTTGAAATATTGTCAAAAATATGTGGTTCAAATGTTCAGAAAATCTGAAGAAGAGAATCTTGGACTGATAAGAATCTTGGAAGTTCAGGATTTATTCTGTGCAAAATTTGCACATTTTTTGGTGGGCGGCACAGAAAATGCATATTCTGCATGAAAACAGCATCGTCTGAATATAAAATAAAATGTGGTTAACATGGCACAGGAAATGTTGTGTTCTTCACAAAAAAGCCACATGCAAAGTTTGTGCAGAATGTGTCTTAGACTACAGTATTTTTGCACAGGAAACAACATTTTCTGCACAGCAAAACCTGGATTTACTACTACGTTAAGGAGATGTAACTCAAGTCTCCTGATTCCCACCTAGTCCACCTTAAAATCCACCCACTGCATCAGGCAAAGGAAGTCCATTCAGCTTCTAATTGGGGCACTTCTGCTAGTGAGGGAACCTGCAAATAGGAATTGCAACAGAAATCCTGCTTCTCATTGTCATCCCCCCCACCTGGTGGGAGGGAGTGGAAACATCCTCCTCCTTGGAAGGAATGGACCTCTTTCAACAGATCTGGCAGCTGGCTTTTAAGGTGGACTGAGGTGGCAATCACATAGGTTAGCAGTAAGACTATGAAGTCTTAAAGGATACAGATCAGTTATGGATCTGTAACTTTCAGTAGGTTTCTGTAACTGCAGTACTGAATAACAACCAATGTTTCTGCAAGAAATATTTTAAGCACAAAATATGCTGCTTCCTGAACTGAAAAGGCATTCCCCCCATGAATGTTGTGCAGAATAAGTACTGAACTGTGAAGTCTTTGAAAACAGCTATGTTTTCTGCTGTGTGCCAGAAAAATGCCAGGACTGCAAGTCACCATGTTGCAAGTTCAATTCCAGCGGGCTCCAAGGTTCACTCAGCCTTCCATCATTTTGTAGGTCAGTAAAATGAGTACCCAGCTTGTGGGAGCAATTAGCTAACACACATTAGAAACTGTTTAATGCAGTGTAGATGTGTCAATAGCTATTGCTTAAAACAAATTGTAAGCTGCTCTGATAGCCTTGTGGCTGAAGAGCGGGGTATAAATAAATAAATAAATAAATAAATAAATAAATATAAAAAGTCAAGCAATGTGTCAATTTGAATTTTTTAGTAAAATTGAACAAAACACCAATGGAATCTTTCCAAATGCTTACTGAGGCCTATGGGGAAGATTGCATGTCTTATGCGTGTGTGTTTGAGTGGCACAAAGATTCAGAGAAGGATGTGAGAATGTGGAAGATGATGAATGCCCTAGGCAAGCTTCCACTTCAAGAACTGAAAAAAAATGTTGAAAAAATCAGCCAGATTGTTTGAGGAGACTGCCCACTCAGTGTCCGAATGATAGCTGAAGCTGTGAATATTGACATGGAAAATTTTGTATGAGGATCTCAACATGAGAAAAGTTTGTGCAAAAATGGTCCCTAGGGTTCTCACAGCAAAGCAAAAATAGTACCGCAAGGAAATTTGCACTGACTTCTGCAGCAACTTGAGGAACACCGAAATCTTTTTCAAAAAATCAACACTTGTGATAAAACCTGGATCTTCCAGTATGATCCTGAGACAAAATGATAGTCAATTCACTGGAAAACACCATCATCACCAAGAATGAGAAAAGCACATCAACCCAAGTCCACATTCAAGCCATGCTCATTGGTTGTTGTTCTTTTACATCAAGGGCATAATTTTGGCATAATGGGTTCCAGAAGGCAGAACAGTGAACAAGCATTATTATAAGGAAGCGTCAACAAAGCTGAGAGAAAGAGTCAGGAAAAAAAGTCCAGAACTGTGAAAAAATGGTTTCATTCTTCATCAAGACAATGTGCCTGCTCACCCAGCACTTTCTGTGAAGCAGTTTTGGACAATAAATGCATTACTACACTTGAACATCTTCCATATTCACCAGATTTGGCACAATGCAATTTTCTTCTTTTCCCTAAAGTGAAATTGGTGCTTAAGGGAACACGTTTTGAGTTAATTGATGCAGTAAAGAAGAAAATGGCAGATGTGTTGAAACAGCTGACAGAAACTGATCTGCTCCATGCCTTCAACCAGTGGAAAACAAGACTGGATCAGAGTGTGAGTGTGAACAAGGAGTATATTGAAGGGGACAAGCATTACAATTGTAACACATATAAATAAAGATGGGTTATTGTATCAGTATCATTATTTAATAGACAGACTGTGCATATTGATAACTATCTTTATTTTTTGGCAGGGTTTCTCACTCCATGCCTGGTAGCCTGGGAAACCCTGAAAACCCCTGGAACCCCTAGGATTACTTTGGGGGATATATCACCTCAAAATTGGCCAAACTGCTGCAAAAATCTACCAAAATGTTGTAGTTTAACTTTATTTGCACTCCCCCAAAGCTCCCAAAATTAAACATGACTGAAGAATCAGTAAAAAATAAAGGTAACACAGAATGTATGTTTTAAGTTTATTTATGAGTCACTGTGACTTGCTGCTGGGGTAACAAGGTCAGAAACTGGTTCTTGCCTCTGGTGCAATTGTCCACACCGCAATCAACATACTGACTAGAATTTGGATTTTTGATTGTAATGGACCAACATGGCTACTTTTGTTTGTTTGTTGTTTTTTTTAAAGGTACTACAAGCATGCAGTGTACTAGATTTCTAGAACCCACTGTTTTAAGGAGAGGTTGAGCAATACTTTGCTCTTATCTGCTCTGATTGAATTGTTTATCAGCAGTTTGTATATTTTCCAATGATACAGGGAATTGTGGTACAGTGGGCCCTTGGTATCTGCGGGGGTTTAGTTCTGGAACCACTACCACCCAGATAGCAAAAACTGTGGATGGTTGATTGCTATATAAGTGAATGGGTGCCACTGTATTAGTTATGGGCACCACCATTTCAGATATTTGGCAGTGCCATTTTAGGTATGGGTGCCACCATTTTAGGTATGCAGCACAACTATCCATGGATGCTGGAATCCACAGATTCCAAACCTGTGAATACCGAAGGCCCACTTGTTAAGGGGTGGAGTAATGATGTCATCTTCAGTTTGAAAAAGGGGAGTCACCTTGTCACCAATCTTCTGTTCCTCTTTCTCTGCTAATCATGTGTACTAGTGGATACAGCTTTGTGTGAATGTGGTTCCAGCTTGGGTGTGCTGAAAGAAATAGAAAGCCTCTCATTGCTGTGGGTCTTACTTATTTTGCATAATATTCATGACCAGGAAACTACCATTTCCCAAACAATAGTCTCCCATTTTTCCACTGTGATAGGTAGTCATGTCTTCTTTCCAGCATTCTGGTATGTTTCTTCCATTTGCACAGAAATTTATTCCACGTTAGAGAAAGGCCTATGCCTGGCAGTCAAGTATGCTTTAAAAAATGTTAACATGTTGGCTTTATTGTGCTTCCTGTATTGTGAGATGATTCAAGTTCTAAATGGATTTCATTCTTATACATCCACAACAACAATCTGGAGCCAAACATATGGCCACTGAAATCAACAAAGAAAGAAAACACATTGCTTCATAAATTAAAACTCCCACTTTGGGCTTAGCTCACATTATTTAGTTCATCCATTATGGGTGTCCTTAGTGAATTATTCTTTTGATTATTTTACTACTCCAAAGAATTCTGGGTCTACAGAACCCTGAACTTTGGGGAGTTGCAAATCATAACACAAATGTGTCTTAATTTTTAAAATGTTGATATAAACAATATAGCTTGCCCCATGAGATATTCCTGCCATACACTGATAATTATAGCAGGGTTGTTGTTGTTTATTTTTTTAAAAACCCAAATATTCCACCATTTAGTAGGATATGATTAAATCTCCTTTCAAAAAGCATACAACCACATCTCCATAAAGAAGAGCCAAGATATAACTCTGGGTTTTAATAAGTCAGAATGTTATTGAACTGTTTAAGAGAGCTACAACTGGTTATCTTTTTAACATATCTTTTTTAGAGTATTTATACCCCACTCTTCAGCCACAAAGACTCCCATGACTTACTATCTTCTTCCATTGTGGGTTCCCTGACACACTGAAGAAGGGGTTTCTTTTTTCCTCCTCCTTTCTCATTTTTTTTCAGGATAAGTCTCTTCCTGTCCCCCACCAACACAGCTCATTAGCCTGGGGCAAATCTGAGCTCTCCTCATGTGCCACAGTTCTGTCTAACGGGTGGGCTGCCACTGGACCTTGATAGGGGTATGGGTGAGTCCAACATGTCCTAAGGCAAGGCCCTGTTCCCTGGAGATTGATAAAGCAAGATCCTTTCACTCTTTGGGAGTGTTTTCTGTCTGAGGACTTTACCAGATGCTCAAAAAACAAAAACACACCATGGAGATTGGGAGGAGGATGTCACTGTCCCGTTTCCGGCGGTTGATACTGCATGCCCCATCCTCCTCCTATCCTTCCTCCATGCTGGAGGGATGAGAAAGGTGCCTCTTTTAACTGGTAGAAGTTAAGAGGTGTCCTTGAAAAAGCTGAAGGAAAATGAATAAGTAAAACAGAAGTGGAACAAAGAACCTGCCTGCTGATAAGAAGTTGCAGTTGGCTGCTGTCATGATGATACATTATTAAACCCAGCCAGCTCCCTTAACCCCCTCTGCCCCTTAACTTATTTTGATAAATAACTCTTGAGCATAGTTTTTCTCCATTCATTTTTTTTTGGTTTAGACTTATTCCTCCTGTTATTTTTGGATAGTATTTTTTTTTCTTATCCCTTTATTGGACTTTTTCCTTGCTTTTTGGCTTTTGCACTTTTTATCCTTCTTTATTTGGAATTTTATTTTTCACTTTTTTGTTGAATTGAAGAAGATAGAAGAAAGAATAAACTTCATGAAAAATAAACTTTATATAAAATAAAAGGAACGAATAATCTTGGAATCTTAGAAGACACTGGAAGACTGAAAGCTGGAAATCTGAGAATAAAGCAGATACAGAAGGACTGACAGGAATAGAATTTGAGTGGAGTGAGTAAGCAGAAGAAGGTCTGAGGAAGTTGACAAGAAAGAGGTGTGAGGACAGGGAAGGAAAGTGGAAGAGAAGTAGAGAAGGAAAGAATAAGAAAGGAAAAGGAAAGGGAAAAAATCTCTGTATCTGGAAAATTAAGCATATCATCAGGTGTAAGAAATAGAGGAAGAGGTCAAGATGTGCACAATGCCCAGGGAAGAAGAGCTCAGAGGAAGAGAGCACTCCCCAGTACATGAATAAGTTTATGGATGAAATTAGAGAATTTAGAAGAGAAACAAGAATGAATTTAGAAGATATGAATACTAAGTTCAATGCCCTGCATTCCTTACTTGTACAAACAAAGAATGAAGTGAAGAAGAATAAAGAAGAGATACAACTGTTGAAAAAAGAAAATCAAGAGCAAGATATGGAATTAGAGAGATTAAGAGACGAGGTGGCATTGGCAAAACAGACAGAGAAGGAAGCTTGGTTGAGAGTAAGAGGCTTACGGGAGCAACCCAATGAGATTATTAGGGACAGAATTTTGGCAGAACTGGCTAAATGTTTGGAGTGGAAGGAAGAACTTGTTGGTAAGGAACTTGAGCGCTTCTAACATGTTAATTCGGAATATGCAAGAAAAAAAAACTACCAAGAGTTGTGATTATTCAATGTGTGAAAAAAAATACCAGAGATGTTGTATTCAGAATGTACTTCCATAAAGGAATTTGAATGGATGGAAAACTTCTGACCATCATGAAGGAGATCCCAATTAGAATTTTCAAAAGAAGGAAAGACTACAACTTCTTAGTGGATATCTTGAAGAAGGAAAAGATTCCTTTTAGTTGGGACAAATTGGAAGGAGTCCATTTCACATTTAAGAATGAAAGATATAAAATTGATACAGTGGGGAAAGCAAAGGACTTCATCAGATGAAATAGATCAGACCTGGGTTTAATTAGAAGAAAACAAAAAGAAGCAGAGACTCCAGAAGAAGACCTGAGCTCACAAGGAAGTAGAACATACGAAGAAGAAGAAGAAGAGAGGAAGAGGAAAGAAAGTAAAAGGAAAGAAGGAACAAGTCTTCTGGATTTGAGTTTGTCAGATAAGGAATGGATCTCAAAAGAATGATGTAATATAAAGGGAGGGATGAAGGAGAAGGTTTGGGAGAAGAAGGAAGGAGGGAGAAGGTGTTGAAGAGTTGGAAGATTGATAGAAAGGGGAGGGGGAGAGGAGGCTTTCTGAAGAGATTTTTCTTTTTAAAAAATACATTAAAATACAAGTGCAAGTTGATAAATAATTAAAGAAAGTTGAATTTATCACTTATAACAGTATAATGGAAAATAAGTTCATCACTTGGAATGTTAAAGGGTTAAACTCAGGGAATAAAAGGAAAATAATATTTCACTACATTAGAAAGATACACCCAGATGTTACTTGCTTACAAGAAATGAGGGTGAGAAAAAACCATACTCATTTATTAGAGCAGAAAAATTTAGGGCAAAAAATTCTCTCCCTAGGTAAAACCAAGAAAAATGGAGTGGTGATATATGTAAAGGATAAACTACAACCAAAACTGATATTAGCTGATAACAGAGGAGGGTTTGTAACGGTCAAAATTAATATAAATGAAAACAAATGTTGTTGATTGGGATATAAACCCCCAATAAAAGAAAAGAGTATATTTTTTAAAGAATTAAAAGATACACTAGTTAACTTGGAATATAGAAATTGGTATCTAGTAGGAGATTTTAATGGGGTGCTGAACTCTCAACTGGACTGGTTTTGGGATCAAAAAATTACTAAAAAGGGACAAGGGAAATTGAGGAAAGAATTCTTTGATATGATCAAAGGATTGCAACTAGCAGATACATGGAGGGATAAAAAAATGATAAAGAAGACTTTACTTTCTTTTCAGATGCCCATAAATGTCTATCCAGGAGCCACATGATCTGGATCTCCAATGTATTGACAGAATGCTTAAGAAAAATTGAAATCTTAGCTAAAGGATTATCAGATCATAATCCTGTAATTATGTTATTCAGGGGAGGAAACAATGTTATAGATGGAGGTTAAACGAGAGATTATTATTTAAAGAAGATAAAGTAAAGGACTGCAGAAATAAATTTAAGGAATATTTTGAATTAAATTTGGATAAAGGAGTGGAAAACAGTATAGTATGGGATGCTGGCAAAGCAGTGGCAAGGGGGATATTTAAGCAGATGAATACAATTTGGAAAAGGAAAAGGATAGAAAGAATGAATACAATTACAGAGGAGATAAAAGTAAAAGAATTAGAGCTCTCCAAACCGCCCTCAAGTAAAAAGATATTGAACCAGCTGAAATTATTACAAGAGCAATTAAAGATGCAGATGGTTGATGAGTTGAAAATTAGAGTATATTAAGCAAAAAAAAATTGAAGAGGCAAATAAACCTGGTAGATGGCTTGTGTATAGGTTAAAAAAAAAAGACCAAGAGAATGATAATGAAACTGAAAGAAGGGGATAGGTTTATAACTAAGGAAAAAGAAATTCAAAAAGTTCTCCATAATTACTTTGTCACATTACTGTATTTTCCAGCATATAAGATGACTTTTTAACCCCAAAAAATATCCTCAAAACTAGGGGTCTTATAAGCCAGATATAGTTTGCCTCACCCTCCGCCTGATCTCCTGCCTCTTCGCTCCCTTCACAAATGGAGCTAAAACGCAGGAGATCAGGCAAGGGGTGAGGCAAAGCGGGTTCATTCGCCTGCCCTCCTCTGTCTTCACCCCCTTTGGGGAGCAACCGAAGGCGGAAGAGAGGGGGAAATGTAGTGTTTTGGCTGGCTGGCTGGCTGGCTGGCTGGGGGAGCTTTGCCAGCAGATCCTCTTTGCTTTCCCAACTCACGAGGATCTCTTGGGAATGTGAACAGGATCAGCTGGTAGAGTTCCCCCAGCCAGCTAGCCAAAGTTTCGCATTTCCCCTGGTAAAGCAGGGGAAACGCTGAACTCTGGCTGGCTGGGGGAGCCTTGCCAGCTGATCCTCTTTGCTTTCCCAACTCACAAGGATCTCCTCATGAGTTGGGAAAGTGAACAGGATCAGCTGGCAGGGCTCCCCCAGCCAGTCAGCCGAACTTGGTGTTTCCCCTGGCAAAGCAGGGGAAATGTGGAATTTCTTTGTTATACAGAGCAGTTTTTGGAAGCTGCAGGACAGAAAGATTCATCTCCACCTTCACTTGCAAGATAATCCAACCCGCTACTTAATGGGGAATGAAGGGGCTGGATTGCACACACACCCCCCACAGACAAGCTGTTCAGAGATCATTTCCTCACACTACAGGCACAGTAGGGAAGAGAGGGAGTCACAGATAAAGGAATGAGGAGGCCATACCCCACAATCCTAAGTTTAAACTGATCTCTCAGGGGCTGTTAAATGTGGATGTGCCCCATATGCTTCCTGAGCCTACGAGATTATACTCAGATGGAGACGTAGCAGAAACGTTGGAGAAAATGCTAGAACATTCATTCCATCCTGGTTTTGAAGCTGGAGACTCCACCTTGCCAGATCTCACAGTGTAGTTTTGAAGCTGAGAGAGCGGCACCATCATTTGCAACACATGAAAACATAGGCTTGCCTGATGACCCACACTCTTACACTTCCCTTGCAATGTGAGAATACTAGAGGCAATGAAATGAAATCTCCTGAATTGGGAAGTTTGAAGCTACTTCCTCTGCCTCCCAATTTAAGTGATCATCCAGCAGAACCCCAACTGAGGGAACACAAAGGGAGTCCCTTACAGACATCTTGCATTGGGACCACTCCAGATAGCAGTTTAGTCACTCACCAGTTGAGGGAACAGATTGCAGAAAACACACACAGCATCCAGAAAGGATCCTGCCCTCATGACATCAATTCTAAGACTGTCCCTTTAAGGGAATTTGAGTAGTTGTCAGCCCAAGCAGGCTAATCTGAAAAACAAAAAATCATGCACTAAATGGCCCCAGAGAAAAACTCCCTCTCAAAGGCAATGTATCTAATTCACAAGGGCCAGCCTTTAATCCTTTCTCAGGCAGTGAGCTCAGAGGAAACAAAGGACAGCAGACTGATGAAAGTGTATTTTTCTATTTCACTTGCTTCCATAAAACTCCCAGAGATTTCAGCCATACAGATCTGCTTTGTCCTTAAGGCACCACAACTAATGCAATTTCTAATCAAGGAAAAGTTAGAATGGAGAATTTTAAAGGATGCTTGTATTCCCATAGAAGGTAAATATTCTTTCCACAATAGAGACAACACCACAGACTTCTGCACCCTTAAAGCAGTGATTCTGGTTGATCACATGCAGAATCCCAAGTGTAATCCTGAAAACAGAGGCTGCATGTGTCGAATATTATATATATAGCACAAAAATCAATGTGTATAGAGGCATTGTACTGTCTATTCTCCTTTATGGGTCTGAAACATGGGTCACCTATCGCCACCACTTACGACTCCTCAAACGCTTTAATCAGTGCTGTATACACACAATCCCAAATACACGCTGGACTGACTATGTGACAAATGTTGCTGTCCTTGAGCAAGCAGGGATCACCAGCATTGAGGCCATGATATTGAGAACACAGCTGTGCTGGGCAGAGCACGTTTCTAGGATGGAGGACCATCGCCTCCCAAAAATAGTACTCTACGGTGAACTCACCACGGGTCAGTGTAAGAGGGGTGATACAAGGACTCCCTGAAACAACATCTCAGGCCCAGCCAAATTGATCACCAGCAATGGTCCACCCTGACCTCACTTCGGGAGACATGAAGATGCACTATCCACAATGCTGCAGCATTTATTTGAGAACTTACGCCAAACAAGTCTTGAAGAGAAACGACAATGCAGAAAGAATCACAACCTGGAGACATCACCCAAGGAGACCTTCTGCTGTGCTTTCTGGAACCGAACTTGTTTATCTCAGATTGGCCTTTTTAGTAATCAGCGCACTTGCAGAAAGCGGAGGATGAGTCCTTCCTGAATCTTTGTTTGCGAAGAAAAGCTAGAGAGGAAGATTGGGCATTGAAAACCCTTGAAACACTCATGACCATGTCCTCTCTCCAGTAACTGCTGGAATTGCAAGGGATTTTCCTGAGGGATAATCTTTATCTCTCAGCCATCCCCACCCTCACCCCAAGGATTAGCTGAAAAGACATCAGGGACACAAAAGCTAGAGAGTGTTTTTAAGCCTCTCATGCATGAGAACAAGTTCCATCTTTTAAAATGTTGTGAGAAACCAGGTTCCCAAAGATTTTGTTGAGACAGCCAACCTCCTCCACTTTAACTACTTCTGGAAAAGGAAACTCCCAAATGGAAATGTTCGAGCCTCTTTTAGACTGGCAGGATGAAACAGTGTCCACTATCCTTGACAGTCTGGTAGGTCTCCATTCTAGTTGTACGTTTGCCAGAAACATTCCAAACAAACCACCCTGAAAAAACAGTAAACAGACAGATTCCACAAAGAGATGCTTTCACTTGTTTACTGGATAGGTAGGGAGAGCCTTGCCAGCTAAAGCTCTTTGCTTTCCCAACTCGCGAGGAGCTCCTTGCAAGTTGGGAAAGGGAAGAGCTTTAGTTGGCAAGGGTCTACCCAGCCAGCCAGCGAAGCTGGGTAGACCCTTGCCAGCTAAAGAGGGGGGTCATCTTATATGGCGAGTATATCCCAAACTCTATTTTTTAACTGGGAAAGTTTGGGGTTGTCTTATATGCTGGAATATACGGTATATAAAACCCAAGATGTATCATCAGAGAAATTGAATGAATATATTCAGAAACAGATTTTTACAAAGGTATCTGAGGAACATAGAAAAGAATTAAATAAAGAAATTTTGATAGAGGAAATTCTGGAGGCTATTAAAAAAATAAAAACAGGAAAATTGCCTGGCCCAGATGGACTAATGGCACTTTATTATAAGAAATTCTCATAGGTACTGATCCGGCCACTTCAAATGGTTATTAATGGAATTCTGAAAAATAATCCAATTCTGAAAAGCTGGAGGGAGGCCAATATAGTATTGTTACCTAAAGAGAACCATGACCTAATGGATATTAAAATTTAAGTGAAGACTATAAAATATTTGCAATAATCTTGGCCAATAGATTAAAGAAATATATTCATGCATATGCTGAAAATGACCAAAATGGATTTTTCCCAATAGACAAATCAAAGGTAATATTAGGAGAGTGATTAATATAATAGAATTTTTGAACTACCATATTTAGGTCAAAGGAGCCTTAATCTTCTTGTATGCAGAGAAATCATTTGGCAACTTGAATTGGGGATTTCTGATTAAAATAATGCACATAATGGATTTTGGGGGAAATTATCTCAGATGGATAGGCTCGATTTACTCTGAACAAAAGGCGAGATTAGTTACCAATGGAAATATTATGGAATACATTCAGACTGAAAAAGGAACTAGGCAGGGATGCCCACTCTTTCCATTGCTATTTATTTTAGCATTAGTAATATTAAACTCAGAGATTAGGATGGGTAAAGACATTAAGGGGATAAAAATATGAAAAGAAGAATTCAAACTTAAAGCTTTCGCAGATGATGTAGTGATCATATTAGAAACTCCTATTGGTGGAATAAGAAATTTAATTTACAAATTGAAGTAATATGGTAAATACACAGGATTTAAAATTAATTCTAATAAGATTAATATTTTAGTAAGGAATGTGAGTGCTTTGAAGAAAGGAGAATTAGCTAAGGAATCTGGATTTGAAATTGTAAATCAGGTTAATTATCTGCAATAAATATCATTATGAAAACCCAATGATTATTTGAAAATAATTATATAAAAACATGGGATATTATTCATAAAGATATGGTTAAATAGGAAAATCGGAATCTATCAATGTTAGGGAAAAGTTCAGTAATTTAAACGAATATCTTACCCAGGTTACTGTACTTATTTCAGACAATACCAACTGTTTTTTCAAATGCACCATTTATAAAACGGCAGAAAGAGCTGAAAAAATTTCTATGGGCAGGGAAGAAGCCGAGGATAAAATGGAAAATTTTGGAGGAAGCAAAAGAAAGGGGAGGTTTGGGCATACCCAACCTGAAAGGCTACTTCGAATCATCTTGTTTGATATGGTTTAAACAATGGATCACATTGGAAAATAAGAGGGAATTGGAAATGGAATGACATGAATTAAAAACAGGATGGCATGGTTATCATACCTATGGCATGATTAACAGGATATCATACCTATGGTATGATAAAGTTAAATAAATGCAGAATTTAAGAACCATATAATGAGATCATTATTGAGAATTTGGATTAGATATAAAGATAGATTGAATTTTAAATACCAGGTTGGCTCTCACCCCAGGAAGCATTTTGTAAAAGGGAATTAAGATCGATAATTGTTTAACTTATAGAGATCTATTTCTAAGCAGTAATGGACTGGATGAGGAAAAACAAATTGAGACTGAATCCAGACAAAACGGAGGTACTAACAGTTACAGGCCCGAAACCAGGTCTGGGAATACAACTTCCAGTCCTGGATGGAACTACACTCTCCTCCAAAGACTGTGTTCGCAGTCTGGGGGTGCTCCTGGACCCAACGCTCCAGATGTCTAATCAGGTAAATGCGACGGTCAGGAGTGCCTGTTATCAACTTCGGCTGATACGCCAGCTGCGCCCTTTCCTGGAAACTAGGGACCTCGAGACTGTGGTACATGCACTGGTAACCTCCCGTCTGGATTTCTGTAATGCGCTCTACATGGGGCTACCCTTGTGCTTAACTCGGAAACTTCAACTAGTTCAGAACATGGCAGCCAGGTTGATTTCTGGTGTTTCCAGAAGAGAGCATATAAAAGAGAGCTGTGCTAAAAGCTCTCCACTGGCTGCCTATTCGTTTCCGGGCACAGTACAAGGTGTTGGTTATAACCTTTAAAGCCCTGCATGGCTTGGGTCCAACCTATCTCCGGGACCGCCTCCTTCCGTACGACCCTCCCTGCGCACTTCAGTCCTCTGGGAGGAATCTGTTACAGCCTATGAAAACAAGGCTGTCGGTGACCTCCCAGAGGGCCTTCTCCACTGTTGCTCCCAGATTATGGAATGGCCTGCCGGATGAGATCCGTCTTATTAACACCTTAGACGGCTTTAAAAAAGCTGTCAAGACGGATCTTTTCCGGCAGGCCTTTCCTGAATAACTATCCCGGCCCAAGACTCGGTTGTCCTCCCTGAGCTGTAATCATTTTTTTAAAATCATTTTTTAAAAACTATTGTATGTTTTAATATTTTTCTAATTTACTGTATGTTTTTAATCTTTTATAGTTTAATATTATTTTAAGGGGGGTGGGCTAGGGTACTGGGACTATGGAGTTTTTATATTGTAAGCTGCCCCGATTGCGTTGCAGAGGGCGGGATAGAAATAAAATTTTATTATTATTTATTATTATATTATTATTTTAAAAAGTTAGGGGGGGATGAAAAATTAAATAAAATGATGAATTAGAAAAAGAAGGATTTAAACTTTCATGGTTAGCATATTACCAAATTAAAGGACAGGTAAAAGAGGATCTGAAGATTTGGCAGTATGAGGGAGATAAATCAGAATTTGAAAAATTGCTGTGTAATGGAGATAAACAGTTGATAAGTAAAACGTATAATTTATTATTAAGATTTGACACAGAAGAAGAGCAAATTAAGGAGCATATGCTAAGTTGGGCAAGATTTGTGGGGCAGGAAATTTATATGGAACAATGGGAAGACATTTGGATTAGAGGAATAACATTCTCAGGTTCGTATGCACTAAAGGAAAATTAGTATAAAATGATGTTGAAGTAGTACATTACCCAGAGAAAATAACAAAAATGCATAAAGGCGTTAGTAATTTATGTTGGAAATGTGGGAAGCATATTGGATCTTATTTCCACATGCCGTGGAATTGTAAAAAAGTCAAAAGGTTTTGTTTTAAAGTGAATAAATGGATGGATAGGATTTTGAAAATTAAGCTTACATTGAGGCCAGAATTGTTTCTGTTAAACATGATTAATAAAGAGGATAAGGAGGAGAAAAAATTTTGCAATCTGATTTGGTATATGGTGATCACCATGAGAATAATCTTTGCTAAGAATTGGAAAGAAAATAGGATACCAGATTATAAAGAATGGATAGTGAATTTACCAGAAATAGCTACAATGGAGAAATTAACAAACTTCATTAAAGGAAAATCTCTAGATCACTTTTTGGATACATGGAAACCACTTATGCTTTTTATGAAGGCACAACAAGGGGAGATAAGTGTTTTAGGTTTTGAATGTTAAATAAGGAAGTTAGAATATTAGGATATTAGATTAGATAAGCTTGCAGATATTATAATATGTTTGACAAGAAAATGAAAATAAATACTAATTTATATAATATATTATATTATGTATCAGGAACTAAGTAGTAGTTAGATAAAGTATAATTATGTATTTAAGGTAACGAGAAATAATATTTAAGTGAATATTATAAACAATAATCATAGTAATGTCTTATGTGAATATAGAGGGAGTATTGAATTGTGTACTCATGGTGCTTTCAGAAAGGGGTGGGAAGTCTTTTAGATTAGATAGAGAAGGGGGAATATAGGAAGGAAGGAGGGGGAACAGTTATATGTATGTTATGTCTGGTATTTGTTTATGTAAAACGATTGTTGTTTGTAAAATGAGTATTGTTTTTTTATCCATAATGAAAATTAATAAAGATAATTTTTAAAAAGTGGCACCTTTTTCATCCCTCCAGCACAGAGGAAGCACGGGAGGAGTACGGGGGATGCGGTATCAACCGCCAGAAGCGGGACAGCAGGAGCATCCTCCCAACCTCCGCGGGTTATTTTTAGAGCATCTGATAAAGTCCTGACAGTTGCAGGAGGCTGCTGTCCCAAAGAATAACCAATTGGCTACATCTTCATTTTCTTTACAATGTCAAACAAAAAGAAAGACAAGGAAAAGAATGGGGTTGAGGTGTAATAGTTTTATTTAAGAATCTTTCTCTTAGCTCCTAAGTTGCTATTCTGATTTTTTTTCCTTGCTGGGATGGAGGCCTTGTTTTCAGCTCAGCTAGTAAGCTGGCAATTAATATTTATTGATTAGTGCTTGACTCATTTGATGTTTTAATATGACTGCTCTCACTGACTTATATTGCAAAGATAGTTTATTGATGCATTCGTTTTATGTATCACCACTGAATACTGTTTCAGCTCGGTAACATAGGATGCTTGCACTTAAGATTGCTACAATATTGGTGCAACTAAGATCCACTACATAATCAATCCAGCTCTGCATTTTGATGCCTCTCACACTTATACAAGCACTTTCCATTTCAATTGTTTCTTCTGCATTTCTATTTAGTGTCATTAGTGCTTTCATGAAGTTGTTTTCCTTATTCTTTGAAACATTACTTCTCCACTGTTTCTAAGGCCACAGGTCTAATCATTTCAATAGTAACAGCAGCCTTAACGAACTGTGTAGCTTTCCCAATCTCCTTCATACAAATTACTTTTTATTTTGATCAGCAGATGTCTGGGCCAAATGCTTCAGAACACGTATATACAAAGAGTTGACTGGTTATATATATATATATATATATATATATATATATACACATACATATATATGATTCCTTGGCCCCAATTCCAGTTGTTAGTCAAATAAAGGGAGGATGTACCTAGTTCCATTGATTCAGTGGCTGTGATCTAGATGGGACTAGCAAGTGGATTTAGACTTTGAAGCCCACCAGGCAGCAAATGTCAGTGGCCATATATATATATATATATATATATATATCCACGAGATGCAATATGGAATCCTCAAGTGTGTGCCACACTTGTGAGTCAGAAGTAGCTTAAAGCAGAGGGGTGAGCATCATGAAACCATTCAGATGTTTTTGAACTACAGTTCATACCATTCATCACCATTGGCTATCCTGGCTAGGCCTCGTGGGACTTGCAGTCAAACCTAATCTAGAGGATCGCAGGAGTGAAACATAGTGTGTTGCCCAAACCAGAATAGACCCATAGAATCAGCATTGACTTATCAAGGTACTATTCCTTTAGTGTGTCTACTTTACTTAGGTAACATTATAATGTAGGCTAGGGACTGAAGGGCAGTTGGTGCTGAGAGACAAAGTATGGCCCTGTCTACACAATCAAAAAAATCCGTGGGGGGGGGTTAAAAATCTGAAAAGGGCTGTTCGTATGCATACAATCTGCCTACATGATTTTTAACCCCCCCCTAAACTCCGTATGACCCCCCCTTGCCCAGCTGGCTGGAGCGAGCGATCCAAGCGGCAGTTTTAAATGTCTTGCTGCTTTTTTTAAAATTTAAAAGATTGCCTGTTATGCAGACAGTTGGTTTATGCAGACAGTCGGTTGCAGAGTAAAATAGAGGTGTTTGGGGTAGTATGGGGCTTGGACTGCTTGTGAGGATGGGGTGGGTTATTGCAATATGTTTGAGGGGTTTTCTGTGTGGTCTGGAGGCAAAATTGCCCAAAATTACACATTTTTTATCAGGGGGTGTTGGGGGGGGCATCAGAGACCAAAAAAATGTGGAACCTAGGAGCCACATGAGGTCCACAGGCCACACTATGCCCAAACCTGACTTAGTTGATGGTACATTTTCTTCAGGTATGATGCTTACGGCCTTGCATGTAGATGAAAACAAAGAACAGACCACAGCACAGTGAATAATTAATGATACATCTGTTCCACTTTGAAAAGAAAACAAGCAATCTGGAGATCCCAAAACTGGAGAGAAATTTGTATCAGAGGTATTTGGTCTGCTTCCTCAATTTCTCCTCTGATAGGCCTTTGTTTTGCACTTGTGTGCTTTTGAGAAATGTCCCCTCCCACCTTTTCATTCAATTTTATCTCTATGGGGCACGGGATCAGCAGGAATAGTTGCACTCTGAATACATATAGGGGACCCATTCACCCATCAACAAAAACAGAGAAAGAAACAGAAGAGCCTGGTGCACAAGATAAGATTGCCCAGCCAGGCTTTATCTGTCTGATGGGCAGGTTGTTTTCACGGTTGTGTCTTGGTGTTGCTTAGCTTTCTCCAATTCACTAGAGAGCAGAGGAAAGGGGATACACACCTGTCAAGCTGAACAAATTATAGCATCTTTTGTACAGGAGCTCCTACTTCTTAAGATACAGGTCACAGCAATATTATTTTCAAGCAAGAGGTGCATACAAACATGTGGGCAACAAACTTTGTTAAATGACAGTGTTTTAGGCTAGCTTTTGTTCTCACTCACATCACCATAGAGCTGCTTCACAGTGGCAGCTAGTGGCTCTGATGGCAATGGGGTGGTGAATCAACTCTGGATTTTAGTCTGAACTTTAAATGATTAATATCACATGCTGAACATATTTGGGGTATAGGGTTCAGCACTTTTGATTGCGCCTTTAAATTTTGATTGGTGTGGATTCACTGAACTGTTGACATCACCAATCTCCACTGATACTTTACATAGTACACATTGATACAGCCAGCTTTGCCTAAGAGAGGATATTCTATCTTAAGTTGTAGCAAATTCCAGCTCTGTACAATAAAGGTATATGCACTTTCATATTTTATATATGCAGCTTTTTAAAAATATAAAAAGTAGTGTATCTAAACATGCTGAGTTGATCCAGTTCATTGTAGCTGCCTGTGAAGGCTTGGTCTGAAATCCTGTGCTGCATTAATACAAGGACAAACATCTCCCTCAGTTCGATATACAGAAGCCAACTGGATGGGCAATTGAACCTAGAGAAACTGTGGTTAGCCTTAACTGCATTTACTCAAACAAGACAACTTCAAACCATAGTTTATGATGCTGGCATATTTCAATAGAACGTGAGTGGGAAAGTTGTATACCCAGACTGCAACTCACATCATCCCTAGCCAGCAGAGCTGTTGGTGAGAGATTATGGAAATTGCAGTCCAACAACAACTGCTGGAAGGCTGTACATTCCCATCCCTGAAATAAACCATTATTTAAGATTAAACACAGACATAATATAAAACTGCAACTAATGGAAGTGAAAGCCATAGCAGAGAAGGAGGAGAAGGGGAAACATACAAGCCTCAGGCTATCCTCAGCTCATTCAGGTAACAACAGTGCTCTATAATATGTTGCTTCTAAACACAGCCAATGAATGGGATCTTTTGATTTGATTTATCATTAGTCACAACACAATTGTGATGAAAACTAATGACTCCCAACTGAGCAACTAGGCATTTACCATTATTTTTTTCCTTCTTTGCCTCTTTCATTCTGGTTTTCCCTAGGGTAGATGGCACACTTAGCCCTGAAAAGCATGTTGTAGGATGTGTGTGAATGAGAGACTGTGTGTGAGCAGAAGGAAAATTGTACTCCAACTCTCCAGGTCATCATTCAACTGCATTATCAAAGGGTACTACTGTATATTAATTTAAATCTGTATAACTGATTTCAACATTGGTATCATCTTTAGCCCTCTAGAAATCTTGGACTTCAACTTGCTGAAGACGCAGACACCTTGGCCAGGGGAAGGGAATTACATAAGCAGAACTCTTAAATTTTCAGAGGGTCAAAGATTCCCCAAATTCCTCTAGATACTTGTTGGACTCCAGCAAAGTACACATGCCTGTGGAGGCAACCTGCCATGCAAGTAACATATACAGGTACCTGTGGTATTGCTAAGACCAGTGTCACCCTTCCCTCTGATGGTGTCACTTGGTGGCTCCTCTGCACCTCCCTAGTGCTAGCACTGACAGGTACAGAGCTGTATGGACATTTATCTGTGAGCTCAGCCCATCTATACAGAGGAGTAAAACCCTCTACTCGCATGGTTTTAACAACAAAGGGACCACAAAATGGAAATCAACTGCTTTATTGAATGTAGTAGGTCACAAAACTCTAGGGAGGAGGGTTGCACTAGTTTCCTTGCTATTGTGTTATGTGCCTCCAAGGTAACTTTAACTTATGTCAACATGATCATAGGATTTTCCTGACAAGATTTATTCAGAAGAGGTTTGTCATTGCTTTCCCTCTAAGACTGATATAGTGTGACTTGCCCAAGGTCACCAGAAGGTTTCCTTGGCTAAGCAGGCATTTGAACCCTGGTCTCCCAGAGTCCTAGTACAACAATCAAACCAATACACCAGGCTGGCTCTCCAGCTCCCTGGTCATCCTTATTTCAGGGAAACACATTTTGCCCTGGTGGACAGAAATGGAATCATCATCATCCCACCTTTCTCCCACCGTGGAACTCAGGGTGGCTAGCAATATCTTTAATAATAATAGTAATAATAATAATAATAATAATACTTAGTTATTTATTACCCGCCTTTCCATACAGGTTAAAAAGAATACAAAAGTTTAAAAATACAGTATAAGTATATTTTTTTCTAAAAGATAAACAATGTATAAGTTAAAAACATTAAACATTAAAAATATTAAAATGCATTAAAAACTGTATAAAAAACTTCTGAATCTTAAAAACCGTATCATTCAGCCTTACAAGCCCAGCACTTGTTAGTTTGTAGAAACCTGGTGGCACAAAAATGTTTTTACTTACCAATGAAAGGAAAGCAAAGATGGGTCCATCTAGAGACAGAGATCCAAAGTCTGGGAGCAGCCCTTGTTCCCACCAAACAATCCTGAGAGTGTGGTGGGATAGACAGAAGGGCCTCTCCAGATGATTTTAGAGCTCTAATGGGCTCTGTCATGATGGCCTGCCCAGCCCATCATGGGGAGTTCATCTCAAAACCTACAGTTCCATTCCCTGGGTTCCATAGCATCAGGTATGGTAAGGGGGTGGCAGCCATAATCACAAAAAGTCAACATGCGATTCAGAGAAACAAGTCATGCCAGACTAATCTGATCTCTTTTTTTGATAAAGTTACCAGCTTGGTAGATGAAGGGAATGCTGTAGACATCGCATACCTTGATTTCAGTAAGGCCTTTGACAAGGTTCCCCATGACATTCTTGCAAACAAGGTTGTAAAATGTGGGCTAGACAAGTTAACTGTTAAATGGATTTGTAATTGGTTGACCGGCTGAACTCAAAGGGTGCTCAGCAGTGGCTCCTCTTCATCTTGGAAAGATGTGACCACTGGGGCTCCACAGGGTTCTGTCCTGGGCCCAGTGCTATTCAACATCTTTATCAATGACTTGGATGAGGGAATTAGGGGCATACTTATCAAATTTGCAGATGACACCAAATTAGGAGGAGTAGCTAATACCCTAGAGGACAGGATCAAAATTCAGAATGACCTGGATAGACTGGAGAGCTAGGCCAAAGCTAACAAAATGAAATTCAATACGGAGAAATGTAAAGTACTACACATAGGGAGGAAAAATGAAATGCATAGATATAGGATGGGAGAGACCTGGTTGAACGAGACTACGTGTGAAAGGGATCTAGGAGTCCTAGTAGACCACAAGTTGAACATGAGTCAACAGTGTGATGCAGCAGCTAAAAAGGCCAATGCGATTTTGGGCTGTATCAATAGAAGTATAGTGTCTAGATTAAGGGAAATAATAGTGCTGCTCTATTCTGCCTTGGTCAGACCTCATCTAGAATACTGTGTCCAATTCTGGGCACCACAATTCAAAAAGGATATTGACAAATTGGGGCATGTCCAGAGAAGGGCAACTAAAATGGTGAAAGGTCTGGAAACCATGCCTTATGAGGAGAGACTTAGAGAGCTGGGTATGTTTAGCTTGGAAAAAAGATGGTTAAGAGGCGATATGATAGCCCTGTTTAAGTATTTGAAGGGATGTCACACTGAGGATGGAGCAGGCTTGTTTTCTGCTGCTCCAGAGACTGGAACACGAAGCAATGAATGCAAGCTCCAGGAACAGAGATTCCACCTCAACATTAGGAGGAACTTTTTGACAGTAAGAGCTGTTCGGCAGTGGAACACACTCCCTCAGAGCGTGGTGATGTCTCCTTCCTTGGAGGTCTTTAAACAAAGGCTGGATTGCCATTTGTCGGGGATGCTTTGATCAAGATTTCCTGCGTGGCAGGGGGTTGGACTGGATGGCCCTCGTGGTTTCTTCCAACTCTACAATTCTATGATTCTATGATATGAGACCTACCTTGGGGTTGGCCTGAAGGATAATTACCCCACCTTAACGTGTATGCCTTGGGTGGTGGACTTTCGGGTTGACCTTCCACGAGCTGGCTCGAGACCAACCCCAGGTCATGGGGTTGCCCAACAGGGCTCAGGTGTTCACCAGGGGAAGCTGGGGGCATATGTCCAGGAGGGACAATCCACCCTAGCTGCTCCCACACTAAGTTGCCTCCCCCTGCTGAAGAATTAAAGGGAATTAAATAGGTAGGGTAATAAATAAAGACCCTTTATTTTACCCCATACATCTGTGTGTGGTCTCATTATTTCTCTGAGTCTGTCCATAAGTTAATATTCTATTTTATAATTTTATATGTTTTTTTCTCTTTTCTCTTTCTGTGTGCTATTCTTGTATTTTACTTTAATTGTACTTATTGTTGGAGATTTTTAATGTTTTATTTAATTTTTATTGTTTGTAAAAAAAAAAAGAAGTAATGGGGTGGGCACTTCAATGGGAATGTCAATGTTCAGGATGTTTTGATTGCTTAAGTAATAAAAGTAACAGTGCCTCAGTTATTTATTTTAATTGTGTGAGTCAAGGCATTTTGAATTACTCCACTGGAGGGGAAGGGGGAGAGAGGCATTCCATTCTAAAGATAAACACAGGATATCCTTCCTTGTTAGACACTATGAAAGGGAAAGACAACTGAGTGTTTTATGGCCCTCTCCAGTCACCAACAAAGAGACTGTGAAGGGTTAGGTAGGTTACGTGGAAATTGCTTTTTTCCTTATAGCTTCAAATCAAAAAAGTTTATCATATGCATCTGACAAGAGATATAAGAATTCCCTCTGATGTCCCACCCACAGTACCTCCTCTAAGCATGTGCAGAGCACCTTTCCTTTGGCAAGCATGTGCAGAGCACCTTTCCTTTGCATTCTTTCAAAGTGCATCCCAGAATGAATTTGTTTCTTTCAGCACACTCCACTCTTTTATGATTTCGATTTTGGTGGCACAACTTAGAGATCCATGCTCTTTCAACATGCTAGTGTAACTAGTCAGGCAGGGTAATCTGTTTTCCCCTTTTCTTTTTGTTTTGATCTTCACACATGCTCAGTAGGTGATTCTGGAAGCAGCTGTTTACCTTGCCCATTGTACGTAAGTATACACAGCTACAGTAGGATGACTTAGATAACTTGATATTCCCTATTTTAATTGTGTTAGGCTCAGTGAAGATAATTTGAATTATGCCACTTGGCTGCTAGAGGGAGGAATTCCATTCTAAAGATTAACACAGGCCATCTTTCAACAGTGTGAACAGAGTTTTATGGTTCACACCACTAATTGCAGGAAGGGTTAGGGAGGGAAAGAAAGCTGAATGTTTTATAGCCCTCATTCTGCAGGAACTTGTCAAGAATGTTTCATCTTCTTTCTGAGGGGTGAGCCAGTTGAAATAGCTCACTCTCCACAGAGCTGGGAGAAGGGTAATAAAATTTTCCACCTCCTTCAGGGACAGGATGAATAAAGGGAGAAATTACTAGTGTTTACTTCCTAATAAGGTTATAATGTTGTGTACGTTCTTCTCACACTGAAATCTGGCCAATTTTTCATTTATTGTTCCTAATTTGCCCATTTATTTGTGCAATTTTACTAATTTTCATTATCTGCTTCCATTAACTGAACCAGGATTTCATTTACATTTTAGCCTGTTTTCAGGTATATTTTAAAGCAATTATCCATGTCATAACCATTCACATTTTAAAATATCCATGCTGCTTTGTTTGCACTTTGCTTCTGGGAAACACTCTATATGCCATGAAAATGTTCCAAGTGAAGTACATAATTTCTCACAACAAGTCTCAGAAGGTGCAAAAATGCTACTTTAGTCAAAATTGTCAAGTCCAATGAAATTTGTTTCTATCCATATCAAGGCCCCACTGGGAGAGATAAATTCTCCATTGGGTAAGGTAAGCTCTTACTGTCACATTTATGCTTGCATTGTCTCTATCATTCCTGTTTATCGGTAAAACTAGATTAAGGCCACTTTGTTGATTTCAGGAAAAGCTAGCTTCCCAAATTATCTCAATGAAATCTTTTTACATGAAGTCCAAAACAAAAGTGAGGGGAGAAGTGAATCTGACAAACTTAGAACTTTGCTCATTTTTCTCTGTTTGGCCCTTAGCTTAAACACTGCAAACATTACTTGCTGTGGAAAACAAACAAACAAAAACCACTAACACCCTTCAGATACTGTATACTGAGCCTTTTTGTTATTTCCTAAAATGTGCAATGTCCATTATTCCTCAAGAGAGCCTGTGACCTTTTCATTTATTAACTTGAGTCTCTCCATTTACTGTATTCAGTCTTCTCACAGAGTTTCCGAGAAAAGCTTTATCAGACATCAAAGGCTATGTACTGCTGAAGAAATAAATCCCAGACTCTAGCCAGGCCACAAAAGAAGGCTCAAGTCTATTGTTATGCTAACTCCTAGGGCTAGCATCAAAATGCTATTAAATGTTTGTTAGGACAAAGACAGAGGTAACTTTTTTGAGCAGAAGAGACTTTTCAGAAGAACACTTACATTTTTCAGTCCAAAAATATACCACTCCTCATAGTGCTAAAAATGCTCATTTTGCTCATTTGTAGCCAAAGCTAATGGCCTTCTGCCTCTGTTGTATTATCCAGCACAGCAGATAGCTTATCTGCAGTACTATGATTTTTAAAAATCATTTTTACATTTCTGTTCTTTGATTTTAATATTTTTACTATATGAATAACAATAGTGATATTCTAACATGGTGTCAGGTGTAACAGCTCAGAATATATGCTTTGCAATTTGTAATATTTTGGGATATATTGTACTGTCTAACATATTCTGCATCTTTCTATGCTTTATGTATGACAAGGCAGGATGAATGTTCTAACAACAAGTCAACAATCTGAATTAGCAGAAGACTAAGGCTGCTGACACTGCAGAAATAATGCAGTTTGACACCACTTTAACTGCAATGGCTCAATGCTATGGAATTCTGGGATTTGTAGTTTTGTGAGATACTTAGCCTTCTCTGTCAGAGAGCTCTTACAACAAACTACCAATCCCAGGATACCAGAAGATGAAGCCATGATAGTTAAAGTGGTGTCAAACTGCATTATTTCAGCAGCCTAAGATTAAATAATTGTTGTTGCTATGTGCTTTTAAGTTGACTCTGATTTATGATGATTCTATCCTAGGATGTGTGGGGTTTTTTGTTTTGTTTTGTGTGTTTTTTTGCAAGATTTATTCAAATGAGGTTTGCCATTGTCCTCCTCTTCCCTCCTAAGGCTAAGCAAGTTTGTATTTCTGTGGCTGAATTGGGATTTGAACTCTTCTCTCCCAGGGTCCTAATCCAACTGTCAACCACTGCAATGCTAATTGAAATGCTGAGTGAAAGGATATGTATGTATATGAGGAAGGGATAAATGGCCTGTTGTGTATATTTGTATATATACAAATAGAAATATAACCAGAAGGAGGGAAGAAGATAATCATTACAAAAAGTTGGAAACTAATAGAGGAGTTTTCAGAACTCCAGCCCAGAAGTTTATTTCTATAGATCCAGCCCAAAAATGCTGTAGTGATGGGGGCAGCTGTGGGTTAAGCCCAGCCAGCGGCTGATCCCCTGCCAAACTCCCTTGGGGGTCTGCACAAAGAAGCACATGGGCAACTGACACAGTTGTTCTGTAAGACCTGAGAATGTGGTATGCTCCCCTTTCTCTCTCCATGGTGGAGTCCTGTGGCTAGTCCCAGGCCCTAGGCACAAGTGAGGGGGGGTTGGATGGGCAAAAAGAATTAGCTCACTGGCTCATACTTTTTCACCTGTGGGTTCATAACAGCTGTACCAATGGAGGAAGGCACAGTCAAATCTTACCCTGCAGAATCTGACTCAGAAGAATCAGATAAAAAGAGACTTCTGAACCCAGAAGAGGGCTCCCTCCCAAAACCTGATGAAGACCTTCAGCAAGAGAGGCCCTCACTTCATCCATCTTGATTTTAGGAAGTGGGTGCCATTTGCTACTCAGCCTCATGGAGGGTGATGGAGTCTCATCCTCTGAAAGTTTTTAAATAGAGGCTGGATGGCCATCTCTCAAGAGTGCTTTGATTGTGTGTTCCTGCAAGGCAGAGGGTTGGGCAGGATGGTCCTTGTGGTCTTCCAACTCTGTGTTTCTATGATCTTAGGCTTGCCCTAGCTCTGATGAAAGAATGGCTGTTTTACAAAAATTGTATTGGCCATATGCCAATATAAAATTTAACTTGGAGTTGTGTGGAGGGATGCATCCTTACCAGCTGGAACTACTATCCTTGGTTTAACTGAGTTCAGTCCCATTGTAAGGATCCAGTCAAAACTTCATTTCACTCAGACAACAGGCACTAGTCAAAGTGTTTTATTGCAGAGGTAAAGAAGTGAACAGGTCCAGAATTATTGGCAGACCTGGTTCACAGGAAGAAAGTGTAGAGTTTAAAATCAGAGGCTTGACTCACCCCGCTTACCAGCATCACCCCTCCCCTTTGTTCCCAAGCCTTTAGCAGATGTGTGACCTTGGAGATAAATTGTAAGCTCTCCAGGCCTGGGAGCTGTAAGGTACTCACATTCCAGCCCCCCTCCCAACATTTAAACAATACCCAGACGCATACTGCTCATGACAGGAACCTAGCTGGACTTAGGCTAAGCGAGGCTTGGTTCAGACAGGATTCCTGACACCCATTATTAATCCCTGAGGTATGTACCAGTGCAAGTGAGAACCTGATCCTGAAGGCACTTTCCCAAGAAGAGATACTCTTTGGGTGCTTTAAAGAAATTCTGTCCTACATTTGCAGAACACTTGAATGAACTAGACTGATTCCTAATTATATTTCTATTCACATGAATATATGTATTTCATATGTTTTAAAGGTCAAAAGGCAAGGGTCCCCCTCCCTTGTATTTTCTTATTATGACATGTCACAATGCCCAAGTTGGTTAGGCATGTTTTGTTCCTTGTGTTTTTGTTAAAATTAAAGGTCAATAAAATATAAATAGAAACTGGGAAAAAAAACCCAACATTTTCTCCTGGGAAATCATACAGAAACAGTTTTCTGAACTGAATTTTAATGACTAGATATTACTACACTCCAAAGCTGTTTATATGGGGCCTTTAACTACCCAGAAAGTGATGAAGGAAAACTGTGTGGCTTTTTAATCAGGCATATTGTAGAGTGAATATAAACACACAAACTGTAATGCACAAATGAAAAGCTTCAGTAAAGGAGTCAGTCTTTACTTTCACTTTTAAAACCAGAACTGTTAATTTTATACACGTTTGTCTTATACACTTACCCAGAAGTAAGTGCCAATAGGCCTTATTTCTGAGCAAGTGAGTGCCACCATCTGCTTTGCTAGTGTTCTCAAAACCATTTTCTCTGTTTATTAGGAACAGTGTATCATCTGCCATATGCACATCACACAGACTTCAGCCTCCATTTCAGGAGGGCTAGGGTTGTTTGTTTGTTCAGCATTACTGCAAAAAGAGATGTAGTTAACCAAACATTTATTCCTTATGTTGCTATTTTTTTTTTAAAAAAAATGAACTCCAATAATAAATAATCAATTAATAATAATTTAAAATTCATACATTGTTTTAGATGTATCATTTTTAAAAACCATCACAGAGTCAAAGAGAAGACAGAATCCCTTTAGCTAGTGCTATGGATTTCCTTACACCTTTTTTTTCTTCTTTGAGCCAACTCCTCACATTCTGTGACAATAAGCCACAGGGTATCAGGTGGTCCTGGCATTTGGATATGCAGTATCTTCCTATGTGTGATATGTTTCTAAACACATGATTGTCTCATGTGCGTAGAGTATTTGGGATGTTTAACTCTGGGAGAGAAACTTTATAGGGATTAGGTGCCACGTTTGTACCTCCACAACTCTTCCAGGGTGAGACAGACTATCCCATATTTCCCCCATGTGCAAAAAATAATATAAAATAAAAGTGTCTAGAAGTAGCCTTCCATTTTTGAAACAAGTATTTTTGTTTTTATCTGTTAAGCAATATGTGGAGGCCCTATCAACTTTTAAAAGGTGATTTGTCATTCCCAGGCTGCATCTGTACTGCAGAAACAATCCAGCGTGACACCACTTTAACTGCCATGGCTCAGTGCAGTGGAATCCTGGGATTTGTAGTTTGTTGTGGCACCAGCTCTCTGACCGAGAAGGCTAAATATCTCACAAAAGTACAGACCCCAGAATTCCATAGTATTGAGCCATGACAGTTAAAGTGGTGTCAAACTGGATTATTTTTTGCAATGCAGATGCAGCCCCAGAAACTTCCATAATTTACATTTGTTCAGGGTTGCTTTTTTTTGGGGGGGGGAAATGCAGTGAACTCTGGACCACACTGGTTTACATGTAAAACATCTTTGTAGTGCACTATTTAAAAAAACAAACCAACTTAACACATGATTCTATCTTCTAAACACCAGACCAGAAGCCACATCCATAAGGTTGGTTGCTACTGAAAATCAAGGTATTAACATGTATCTTCTATCAGTGATAAGAATGTAATTCTTTCTTTCCCCTTTGAGAGAATAAGAAAACTATTCAGAGTTTGGTAATTATTCTGCTCAAAATTTGCACATGGTTTTTTATTTTGGTGCAGGAAGCAGCATTTTTGTGCAGAAAATAATATTTCTGCTGTTTCGGCACAGAAAATACTGCAATTGGAGAATTATTCTGCACAAAATTAGTGCTTTGTTTTGGTTTTGGTTGTGTATTTTTTGCACAAAAGAAAAAAAATCAAGTGACTTTTTCACAGTATAAGTCCTGAACTACAAAGATTCTTATCAGTTTGGGATTCTTCTCATCACAGTTCCCCAACACTCAATGAACATGTTTCTTTAAGAAAATGTTTTTAGTATATTTTCAAATATTCCTACTGTCCCCAGAAGATTTCCTCTGTCTATTCAGTGTCGATAATAAGTGTAGATAATGTAATGGCCTTGGGCCAGATAAGGTAAAGAGCTTCCTTTAGCTATATGCATCTGCTTGATGGATTCAATGTCTGTGAAATGCTAGGATCTTCAGTAAATGTATTGTACGCATATAATAGATTGTACACTGTACCTAGGACAGTGGGGAAAATAGCTTAGGAGCATTTGGTGGGGGGAACAAAAGCACTGAAATTTTAATATTACAACAAATATTTACTTTAAAAAACAGCCCATTAGTACCAGCAAAAGAGGCAAAGCTTCACTCAGTCTAATGGCACATAAAAAAAAAGACTTTTTTTAAAAAAATCTTCATGTTGGTGAAATAATTATGAGTTTTCTTTTTCATTTTACAACTGGAAAAAGTTGGAAAGTTTTTGTTTTGTTTTGTTTTGTTTAACCACTGCTAAGTTGCTACTAACTTAAACATTGACTGGTAGACCATTCTCATGATTCACAATAATAGCAAGAGAACAAGGAAATACTGGCACTGCTGTTTGCCAAATAAAGAGCAGAAAAAGGCCTGTAGTAACAGTGGGGTAGAGCCTGGTGTAGCCTTTGCTCTCTGTGAATTTTCACATGAAACAAGTAAACAGGCTGGCTCTGACTCTCCCCTTTTGACTCTCTCTCTCAACTGGTATACCTCTCTAAATTTCTCACGTATTCACAACAAAGAAAATGCTCCTGTGTGGAAATAAAAGCCACAGAGCACTTGTGGTTTTCTCTCCCATGTGGATAAAGATTCTCAAAGAAATGTTGAGAGCTTGTCAGCAGCTGAAGCCATTTTTAGGAACCCTTGAGCCTCACACACAGAGGAATGCAAGTTGCAAAAATAGAACTTTGTAAGGAAAAGTAATGAAGCAGTGCTCCTCTTTGAATTCTGACTAATCTGAAGAGAACAAACATGGTAAAGATGAAAGTTAAGTTAGAAGAGGAAGCAAGTGAAGGAAGCTAAGTAAAAGGTCCCCCTCTGTACCCTTGGAACCAATATCTGCAGTTTCAGTTGTCTGCAGCTGAAAAAATAGGGACACATACCATAGAGTCAAGCTGGAAATTATCTACAGACATGTCCTCTCTAGGAATCACTAGGTCCTCCAGCACAGCTCTATGGTATGATAGTATCAGAAGTCCTTTATTTTAATACGGTTTGCTATTAACTGTGGTTTCACTTATAAATGGTAAGTCTAAGAACATATCCCCCATGGATACAGGCAAGGGGTGATCTGTAATATTAAATGTGCCAAACCCAAAACACCACAAACCTCTGCTAAATGGTGTGGGTTGTTAGCTTGGCAACAGGAAAAGTAAACCAACAATTGTTAACACTCACATAATTCCCCTTTGGGACACATTTGATTCATTTCTATATTATGATCAACAGATCAGATAAACCTTTAGGACATAGTTTTTTCCCCTAAATCTTTGACACTCAGAGGTCTGCAATCCCAATATTATGCTTTTGCCCACACTGTGAATATCCCTTAAGTATCCTAGGCATGTGGCTATTGTCCAACTCACAGTCCAGTTGGACAATACCACTGAAATGTATATTTCCTAAAAGCAGCAATGGCTGCTTCACTGATTGATTATGCTCTCTTTGTTAGTTAGTGATGGAGTTCTATCAGTATGAGAATGGAGCCCTTTTTTAAAAAAAAACACTCTCACATTGCACAATTGTTGTTGTTGTTGTTGTTGTTGTGTGCCTTCAAGTCATTTCTGACTTATACAACCCTACAGCAAACCTATCATCCGGTTTTCTTTGGCTGAGAGTGTATGACTTGCTGTGATAATGGGCTCTTCCCCATTATCTGGCAAGCACAGCCAGCTAGATAAACAAAGGGTTAACTAAGTGTTGAAAGTAAAGGTACAGTTTATTGGGGGTTAGCATCATGAAGGAGTCACTGGTCATGAGGGATAGCTGACCAGTGAAGATGTCAAGCAGAAGCAAACTTCAAGATGCTTCTGAGAAGAGGTGATAAATACCGCCCGGGGCCAAGAGGAAGGAAGAAGAAAAAAAGAGAGAGTCCTGAGGTGGGGGATCCTAGTCCTAGCTATGGGTATGTGTGTGCTTTGGAAGTTGTCTTCATTTGGATCAAAACAGATGCTAAGTGGATTAACAATCTTTATGAATTTATACCAATAAGTTCTATACAATTAGAAAGCAGTGATGTGAAGATAAATTGAGATATTTCTGTTTCATTGTGATTGGTATACATTTTGGGAACTTCCAAGTAAAATTACATTACATTACATTACGTTACATTAAATCAAATTTTTAAAAAGGTCCTGGGTATTATTTAATCAAATGCCACCCCACCCCCAAAGCTACAAGAATGCCCTAGAATATTTTAATCTAATTTAGATAAGGATAAAATTCTAATCTCAATTAGATAAAGATAGAAAGCTCGTTTTTAAAGATTCCTTTTCAAAAATTTCCCAAAATGAGAATTAAAAAAAAAAATCCAGTACCAGTTAATCCAAACCCCATTCTGTTTCACATATTCTCCAACAGCAAACTCAATTTAGCCATCGAGTATACCTTCACACACTCAAATAAGAGATGCAGATGTTCTCAAATTCCTGACAACTGCATTTGGTTGCTACCTGTGTTTGCCACATTCAGATTATCCCTGTGTCAGCATTTGGCTGCTGGCATGTAAGAATTCTGAATCAATGGAACTCAGTAAGTTCATCTAACCAAATGCATTTATACAGCCAAAACAGACCTTCATTGTCAAGGTGAGAGTTCCAGCAAGTCAGAAATCTAGGCTTCAGAGTCAATTCAACAAACCTTTATTACAGAAACTGCAGCAAACATCATACTCTGACTTTCATGTCAGAACTGACTAGTCCTCATTAGCACAGTACAGTTAAGGCATAGCAAGATCAAACTTTTTTGGTGGGCTAAAATCTCATTTGTTAATTCAGCAAAACATTCCTTTTTCTCAGACTCTCTAGCTTTAGTTTCTACCCACAGTTTTCCTACCACATTGACCTTAGCATACCAAAAAAAGGTAGCCTACCAACAAGGAATGCAATAACAAGAAGGCTAGATATATATTCCCCAAGATCCACTATACTACCACACATCCCATCGTTCCCACATAATAAACCTCATGGCAGGCATGCTGGTGGTACCAGCACCTGAGATTCATGCTCAACACACAATGGTATGGAATGTTGTCAAGTCCATAGGGACATTCAGAGATGGAATGTGTATGTACCCAAAGTCACTTCCCCCATATAAGAAACCAAATACCTTCAGAGGGCTGTTTGAACTATTCAGAATTGAAAGCAGCCTTTAGCATGTATACTCAAATGCCAGCAAGCAAAAGAATAAGTAGGAAGATTCCCTTTTAAAGAAAACCTAATGACACACAAAGGTGGCTGTCTACTTCAGGTAAAAGTCAGGTTATTCCTAATTCATGTTCCAAGAACATGCCTTGATTCATGGTAGTTCTTCAGTTAGCACCTTCTTATCCACAGCCACCAGAGGGGCTATGGATTTATATATTATCAATCCTGTCACCCACATCATTGCTACCAAAGCTGTGTTTTCTTTCATATCCAAACTTCTTACTCAGTAGACATGGGGTAAGCATTTCCAGTGCCATGACAGAGTATCATCTGCAACAAAGGGAGTTTGGGTTTTGATGGAAGGCTAACAACAATGTTCTTGTTCTTTCTTTTGCTAGGTACTCATCCCTTTATTTGATTACATTTTCCCCTCTACTTTTGCTAAGGGCACTTTTCACTTTCCATAGGAGACATAACCATTAGATGGAAGATAAAATGTGGTACTCAGAATTCATAACACTGACAGAAAAAAATGGAAAGACTCAGATTTGGTTCTTTAGGGGAAGAAATGGAAAAGGAATGCTCCGCTGAGCTGAAAGGCATGCTAAAATCATCTGACCAAGAAAAAGGGAACAAAATGAACAATCCACCACAAATCAAACTTACCTGCCACAGACACCTAACATGGGATCAGGCATCTTGGTCCTCCAGATTTTGGCAGAGTTCAACACCTATTTGTTATGATAGAATATACTGACTGGGCTTTTTGGAATCAGTATCCTGTTACCCTAAGAGGTGGGGTGCTTTGGAGCCCCACCTGTCATGCCAAAATCTACATTATTATCTGGGGGAATTATGAGCTCAAATGGAAGCCTGCGAAAGGCAGGTAACTTCAGGGATCCTTTCACCTATATATACCAGAACTAACTGTAGAGAGCTCTCCAGTTTAAAGTGAAATAAAGTGTTTTTATTGGAAATAACACAAAGTGAATTTACACATGCAACAGACTTCCTAAGAACCATATAAGGCTAAAGCAGAGTAAGGCAGAAGGATTAGACAGAGGAAGAGATTTGGGAATATAGGGTAATAGTTACAAGTCTTGAAGAGAAGAGCTTTATGCAGCTAAGATACTCAGACAGGCATCTAAGAGTAGCACAGGAGGTTCTGATCCTGAGAAAGAGAGTGGTGTGTTCATCCACCATGGCACACTATTGTCAGGGAACTGATATTTACACCCTATTTCATACCCTGAAGGGGTGCTCTGGTTATGGCAAAGCCTGAATGGTTTTCCCACAGGATAGACAAGGGAAACCAAAACTGATTGCTTTAATTGCTGGGAGATAGAAATTGATGGATTTACAACAACCTCACAAGGTTGGACAAGAGAGGGTAAGGAAGGACTTCCATACGGATAGATCTGGGAATGGTCACTGAATTGTTTGATTGAATCAATCATTGCTGAGACACCCAGGCCTGGAAGAAAGGATTAGCACATGCTTCATTAAGGATTGTGTTTACTAAGGGGCTTCCACAAAATCCTAATTTGGGCTTTCTTGACATAATATTTGTAAGACACATCTCAGATCATTGTGATCTCCAACTGACCTTTGTTTTGCCCCAGCCAACCTGACCCCAAAAAGTGTCCAATATTTCCAATTATGAGTACTGTGGGGAGCGGGTAGTAGGGCATGCTAACAGTCCTACAACGTCTGGATTATTACAGGTACTGCCCTAGCACAATATAGTCATACAAAAATATTTTATTTGTCTGTCTGTCTATCTATCTATCTATCTATCTATCTATCTATCTATTTATTTAATTACTTACCTATTATAGCACCATTCTCCCAAAGTGGGACCCAAGGATGTTCCCAGAGAGAATCAATTAAAAAAACCCCTTCACAATAAAATTCAAAAACAATTAAAATCTGACATGACATGACAATTTATTCTTGACTACCATATACAGGTTATAGCCATCAAATTACAATCTTACGAAGATTATTAAAACCATATCAAAACTTTTAGAATCACTGTTGGCTCTGCAGAAGGCGCGGGATGAGTACTTCCTAAATCTTCTTTTGCGAAGAAAAGCCATACACACACACACACACACACACACACACACATGCATATATAGTGATAAGCATTTAATACAAAGATTACAAAAGTGTTTAATATTAATCATGGCTTAGTGTTACATAATCCATTCAAACCAGTATATATATATATATATATATATATATATATATATCATAAGTTCCCATATGGACCATTATCCTCAAAATCTAACCTAAGTTTAGCTGCTTTCACTGCAAATCTGTCAGTATTCAACATGACAGGCTTATCTGTATTGGATAGCAAATATATTATTTTCTCCAGATCATTTTGGTTAACTATTAATCCTAAACTTCTCTTCAGAAAGTTTTCTCTTGGGGTCTTATATATCCTACAATGTAGCATATAATGTATGGTGTCTTCAATGTCCCCACTTCCACATATGCAAACATGCTGCTCCCTGGGAATCTTTTTATATTTCCCTTCAGTAATTTTGGTTTTCATTGTCTGAAATCTTAGGGCTACAAGAGCCCTGCTAAGGAGAGGTTGGGTAATTTCTGATAGATATTTCTCCTCTCCATAGCATATCTTTACAAAAGGGAAACTGGAAGAGAACTTTGAAACTCTAAAAGCCTCAATATTGCACAAAGCATACTATTCTTGCATCCTTTCTTCAATAAGTTCCCTACTGTGCTAAATATCACCAGATTTTAGAACTGTTGGGTCCAGGCCAAATTTATTTAAATTTTCCTCATATTTTGATAGCCATGAATTTTTATAACTAGAACCTCTTTGTTCATCTACAGCACAAATTACCAATTCATTAACTGAATATTTCAGTTTTTTGTAATAAAGAAATGATGCATATAAAATAAAATAAGATATTGGCATTAATCCAACTTCTGCTCACATGTAGCTGACAGGTACACCTGGTGGAAGTTCCAGTATCACTCTTAAGAATTTATTCTGTAAGATCTCTAATTTATTTTTCTTAGTATTTCCCCATACCTCTGCTCCATATGTAACCTGTGATATGACCTTTGCCACAAAAACCCTTACAGCTGGAACAACCACTTTTCCTCCTTTCACTCTAGCAAGTTTTAAGACAGTTTGCATAGATCTTTGTGCTTTCAAATTTATAGCTGTCAAATGACTGTTCCATGAGCCATTTTGAAAAAAAACAGGCCCCTAAATAATTGAATTGCTTAACCTGTTCCAGCTGAAACTCATTCAATAACCATTTGTGTTGGTGAGGGCGTTTACCAAATACCATAGCTTTGGTTTTTGTATAATTAACGCAAAGTTGTTCTTTATTACATACTTCCCCAAAAGCTTTAAGCAATCTTCTCATGTATATTAAATTTTGTGACAAAAGGACCATATCATCTGCATATAGTAAGATATTAATTTTCCGACTCCCCAAGGACACTGGAAAGTTAGAATCATTGGCCAATTGAGCAATTATATAATTTACATAAATATGAAACAAAAATGGGGCAATCAGACAACCTTGTCTCACACCCTTTGAAGTTTTAACCTCTTCTGATAATTGTCCATTTTGCCTACTCTTACTTGAATTTTTGTATCTGAATATAAATTCTTAATTAGAATCAACAAGCGCCTATCCATCTCCAGCCTCCATAATTTGTGCCATAACCTCTCCCTATTTATTCTGTCAAAGACTGAAGTTAAGTCTACAAAGATGGCATATAAATACTTTTTGGGGGGACTTGTATATTTCTCTCTCAGGTGGTTCAGTATAAAACAGTGGTCAGTAGCTGATCTGCCATGTTGAAAACCAGCCTGTTCCTCACCAATCACATAATTTTGATCTGCCCAGGCTTCCTCCTTAGACAGAAGATGACATGTATATAATTTAGAGGCAACGTCCAGCAAACTAATAGGGTGATAATTGGCTTGTGAGACTTTATCCCCTTTTTTGAAAATAGGAACCACAATACTTTGTCTCCACCCATTGGGAAATTTCCCAGCTGAGTTGATAAAAGTAAAGAGCTTTGCTAATATAGGAGCCCATCAGTATAAATTATCCAAAAATATATCTGGCGGGAGCATATCCTTTCCAGGTGCCTTCTGTCTATGTAGATTTAAGATTAAGTGCTTCACCTCACTTGCAGTTACTGCTGGCCATATCTCCGTCTCTGTAATATCAGGAATTTGAAGGACTGGCAAATGTTTATTGACTAGGTCAAAACCATCATTGAAATTAAACATTTGATTGAAGTAGTTTCCCCATGATTTAGGCATAATCTGTGCATCTAATCTATCTAATCCAGAGGGAAAAACATGGTTGAAGGATAGGTGATCACCTATAGGGCTTATATGTGATGGATTGTTTCTGGAATAGCACCTCAGGATGTGTGGGGCTCATGTGCTGAGAAGAGAACTGCCCTTGTGGTCAGTTCTGCTCTTGCTTCCCTATAAAGCTCAGGGCTTGAATGGGATGGTGGGTAGGGCAACTCTCCCACATACATAGTTGACTGGTGATGGCCTGTGAAGTAGGGCTTGACTACATGGTGTGTGTGTGTGGGGGGGGGGGGTAAAATCTGGATGAGATTCAGACTACTTTGGCCTGGAGCTGTGGCACATGAAATTCATACTCTGGCCCAGATATAAGTGCCACACCTGCCAAAGACTGAATCTGCATTTTGATTTTTACCTGGCTTCCATTCAAAGCTGTTACTCACACTTTACCCTGAGTGTCAGGAAAAGCAAAGCCACAGTGGTAGTCTGTCTCTCTGAAGCCAGAACAGGTGCCCACCTCCACCATTGTGAGTCTAGCTGCCCATTCTGGCTACAGAAGGGGCAACTACTGCTGTTGCTTTGCTTTTCCTGGAGCTCAGAGGGGTGATTGTGTGCCAGAAAATCAAAGTGCTAGTGGTAGTCATCATCTCTGAAGCTGGAATTGGCAGCTAGACTTGCAAGGGAGGTGCCCATTCTGGCTTCAGAGAGGGTGACTACCACTGGGTGGCTAGACTCACAATGGCAGGGCTCACTACAGGTTCTGACCTCAGAGCAGCAACTATAACTGGGGATCTGCCTTTGGAATGAGAAGGGGTGCTGAGAGGGGTGAAACAGTGGTGCCTCATGCAGTGCTTGTCCTTCCTCTCCTCCCTACCCTCCAGAGCAGATGGCTTGTTCACACGGCAGTTTTCTCCCGAGTTTCAAGTAAACTCCCGAGAAAATTGCCGGTTTTCTGAAACCTGGATTAAGGGGATGTTCCCAGATGCTGGTGCGAATAGGGCCCTACAGTGTGTGTCACTACGCAGTACATTCAGTGGGAAAGGCTACAGCTTGTGTGGCATTATCAGGCTGGATTGAGGGGGGGATTGGGGTTTTTCAGTGGTGAAGACAAGGCCATCGACTGCACTGACACCTAGGTAGCTCAACCTACCATTGAAAGGGGGAAGTCAGGAAAGACCGTTGCCTTTCTCCAGGTTCCTCACTAGAGAAGGCCCCATGGTAGGTTAGGGGTTTGTAAATAGGTCAATAAAGTGTGACCCAAGATTTACCCTTCCACTCATGTCTAGGCTCTCTTTTTTTCCCCTGAATGGTTGCATAAATAGTTTTTAGATAACAAATAAAAAAATCTATGGTCACATTCACAAAACAGGAAGGGTCTGGTAATGGGTTGAGTACTCCTGATGCTGTGCTGTCTTTTACACAATGGGAAGATCAAGGGCCCTTTCACGCTACACAATTATAGCACTCTGATACCATTTTACACCTGCCCTGGCTCAACCCTATGGAAACCTTAGATTTGTATTGTTGTGAAGTATTTAGGAGACCCAGCATGGTGTAGAGCCCAGAGTATGAATCCCCATTCAGCCATGGAAAACCACCGGGTGACCTTGGGCAAATCACATTCTTTCAGCCTCAGAGGAAGGCAAAGGCAAACCCTCTTAACAAATCTTGCCACCCAGCCCTCACTCCATAAGTCAGAAACAACCTGAAGGCACACAATGCATTATTTAGAATTCTCAGCTAGGAAACACCAGTGCCTCACCAAACTACACATTCCATGATTCCATAGGAGGCAGTCATGGCAGTTAAAGCAGAATCAAAGTGTTATAATTGTGTAATATAATATAAAACATCCCAGAAAAGAAAGTGACCATACTTATATTCTGCAATAAAATATGTCTTATTGTCAAGGCTGCTAACAGTCACAGAAGAAAGTAAACACATTCAGGGGTAACCGTGTTGGCCATGTAACAAAACAAAATCCAGAATCCACAAAAAAAGCAATTCTTTCTTGGCCAACCAAGTGCAAATCATGTGCAAAACACATGATACAAGCTTCCAAAGCTCTACTGGCGTCTTCATCAGGCAAAATATGTTTTTAAAAAGATGGTGTTGGAGTCACGGGCCTACATGTTGTCTCAAGTGAAGTTAGACTGAGTTGGGGTAATGCAATGGTCAAACTTCTATCCCTTCTCTAGCACCAACAAAATGGGGGGATGTCTGCAAGCCAAGATGTGAAATTAATCAAATACTTTTTTGTGTCAGCATGACAGAAGTCAAGGAGCAGAAAACAGGTTGGTAAAGACTGCTGGCTTGATGGCTAAAACTAAAACTAAAAATGTGTGTTGTTCGCTTTGCAAAAAATAAGAAATTCATTTAATCTGTTCAACCTTGGATGGCCCATCATTGGCATTTACATATACTGCAAAAAACAAAACACCAACAAACAAATAAATGCTGAAACTGGGAAGTCTACTATTAAAATTGATACACAGTTCTATAAATGTCCAATGCCACCAAAGAATAAGCTTCCACACAAACACACACACACGTCAAAATTTCTGTAACCATTGGAACTGCTCTCCCCATAAAAAATGTAAGCAATATAAAAGTAATTTCCATAATGTTAGAATGTGAGAAAGCTCTCTCACTCTCTCTTTTTCTGGATCTGTTAAGAAACAGAGAGCTGGGAAATATAAATGTGGTTTATAGGGGCAATTTTAATTCACAGTATTGGTGCCACTGTCACATAGCTCAAAATTCTGCTTTACCAGCAAGTTTGGGCAGCTACTTGGGGATTACAGTTCTTCAGAGAGCTAGGGAGCTACTCTGAAGAAGGAATCATAGGCAGAGCTGCTGGATTTAGGAATAGTCCAACAGTAGCTAAATCTTAACTGGGCAGGTTACCGGTGGCTCCACTGTCCCATACTTTCCTGGCATGTCACCAGGACCCTGACCTAAATAAGAAGTATCTGTTTTCCTCTTATTGAGAAGGTCTCATAGATGGAAGGCCTTATGCTGCCAGATCTACAGCTTGAATTTTGGGATTTGATTCAGACAAGTCTGACTTGTGCCCCTGATTTAGAAGGTTCTAGAGCTGGAGCTGATGGGTACAGTGTGGATGTATCAGTTTCCCTGAATCGATGGCATTCCCACATGGGCTAATCTACACTAGTCAGGATATGATGGCTCCCTGCTGGCATATCCTGGCTGTGGAGCTGGCCTGTCCCTCCCCCGCCCCACCAACTGTTACCTGGAGAAAATCAGCCGGAGTCCAAACAGGATTGCTGAAGCTGCTGCCACTTTTTCTGCTGCCATTTTCCCTGCCAACATGGATGCCAAGATAAGGTCTCGCAACATGAGACTGCTACCCTCCTGCATGTGATCAGCCTGGCATCCAGGAAAGCCAAAGAACTGGCAGTGGCAATGAGGAGAGGTGTTTTGGATGGGCTTTCGTGGACATGTGGGGTCCGATCCGGTTTTTGCTGGGTAAACTGGGGTAGACTGGCTTGCCTCTTTCCATACCAATATATGCCCCAAAGCTCATTTGGATTGCCTGAGAGCAGATCAGGGTAAATGCCCTGCATTGTTTGGACTACAGGGCTATGGAATGGGGGAAAGCCAAGGCAAACCACCCAGGTAGATAAGCCCATGGAGAAGGTATGGATCACATCTGCAGGAAGACAGAGAGCAGTCAAAGAATCACCTTGGATAGATGCACTTTGGATAGATGGGTATCATCAAACTAGACTGTTTCTTGCTACCCACATTTTCTTAGCTAGCTTAAATGCAATTACCCATACAACTGTTATGAATGGATCATAACTTATTGAGGGTTCTACAGCACAACATCCCTTTGGGAGGAAACATTGAGAGTCACAATCCTCCACAATGTGTGCTTTGAATGTTTTGACTTTGCATATAATTGCCTTATTTTGTGTGAGAGATGTGAATGGAATTAAAATGCTATATTAAAATGAATGTAATAATCACCTATCAGAAGATACAATGAATACCCAATGTATGTGCTTGGTTTGTATAATCTTCCATAGCCAACTTCCAGCAGCCTCACTCCCCTCCTCACTTTCAATCTATCACCTCACTGTTTTCATATCCTACACAGGAGAGTGATATAACAACTCACACAGCAGAACCCAAGGCCAGTACGTTCAGAAACAGTGTCCATTTTGCTCAGAACAATTCCAGAAAATTACTCATAGAATCACCAGAGGTAATCTTCTAGCTAATATCAGATGCATAAGCCATCAATTTCTAACACCAGAGAACCATTTCTCACACTGACTTGCATTTACATTACCTCATATATTTGCCAAAGGAAAGCTGAACATTTCAGGGAATTATAGGGAAGCCAAGTGGCCCACATTCATAGCCCTGTTCAAGCAAAGGCCTACTTCTCACTAGTGAGATTATCAGACATGGCAAAAACCACAACAGAAGCCTGCTAGAACAGGAAGCTAGAACAGGAACCTTACTAGACGATGTCATCCTCCAGCATTCCAGGGGCATAGTGCGAGCATCAGTACGGCGTCCCTGTTTATTGGTGGCTTGTCCCCATCAATAAAAAAGGGAAGCCTCATCCGTGGCAGCGCTATGCCCCAGAACGGCAGAAGGAGGCAGACATCTGGTAAGGTCACCCTTTCTGTTCTTTTAGTGATCTTCTGATGCAATTGGGAACATACTTTTTTGGCACGGTTGCCTGCATCTGATAATCTCCTAGGTGGTAAATCTGCAGCTATTGTGTACAAGATCAGATGTGGTAGCACATGTTTCACAGGGTTGATGAACTCTTATATCCAACAAGCTTTATACAAGGAAAACTAGAATAAAGTGAGAAGAGGGTTCTAACCTAGATTTTTCCCTCACTATGCTAGATTTAATGTCAAGGGGTTGTTTGTTCCTTACTCCTTGAGGAACAGAGGAGGGACCCACATTCAAATCTTCATTCAGCTTCATCTTGGACTTGCAATCCTCTTTCACAGTCTAAATAGGGTAGTTGTGAGTAAGGATGGATTAGTCTATTTTAGAACTCACGACGAACAAGTCTTGAAGAGAAACGACAACGCAGAAAGAATCACAACCCAAAAACATCACCCAAGGAGACCTTCTGCTGCGCTTTTTGCAACCGGACTTGTTTATCTCGGATTGGCCTTTTTAGTCATCAGCGCGCTTGCAGAAGGCGCGGGATGAGTCCTTCCTGAATCTTCGTTTGCGAAGAAAAGCCAGAGAGAGAGAGTTTTCATGTATTACTTCTTTCTTCAGTCCATTCCATCCTTTTCCTGTTCTATCCAATCTGCATTTTTTTTAAATGCACCAGAATCTACATGTAAATATGAACATACTTGTTTATTAGATACACATCTTTTGTATGCATTTGTTCAGCAGTATGCATTTTTATGCATTTTATCCTACAACACACATCTTTTACATTTTGGTATGTTCTCTCAGCCAAGGACAGCATCACACAATTTATGGAAGTACAAAACATGAAGAATAGCTGCTTTCTGATCTGTGCTTTTGTCTGGAAAGTGCAAATACAGCCAGTGTGCTCCCTTAAAAAATATGAATCAAACAAAATGTCTCAACATCCCTGCAGTGAGGATAAAATGTACATGGGAATGGGTGCAAAGGGAATCTGCTAAAACACCCTGGGAGGAAGGCCAAGATTCTTTTTTTTTTTTTTGAAAATGAATAAATAAAAGTGAATAGGCAGGAGTGTACACCTTCACACACACGTCTAACACAGGCTTACAACTGTGCACTCCAGGGAAGATCAGTAGATGTGGGAGCAACCTGTCATTCAAGGAAAATTATGACAATTACAGATTCTCTCTATGAGGTGTCCCAGAGTTTCTGGAGAACAGCTTGAAAATCATGGCAAGGAATATATTATTCAGTGTTCTCTAAGATATAGCTACTTATGGATCAAATGTCTGCCATGACATAGGGAAAAAGCTTTTGATGCACCTAACCTCAAGGGAAAAATTCTCTGTTGAGAACTCTGAGCTGGACTTTTCACAGAAATTTGCCCTGAAATTTCTTCCACCTAGATCAGTTGTATGGATTGAACATTGCTTAATGAACAGAAAGCAAGGGGTTGGAAAATATGGTCAGTTTCTCTCAGTGGAGGGATGATGATGATTTCTTACCTGCCTTTCCCTGTTGATCGAGGCAGGGAACAACACATTAACATCTAAACATAATATTAGTTAAATATAGATAAATAGTGGGATAATGACCCAGATCCAATATGACCCAGATAATGTCATCTAATTATTTGGGGTGGTTAGAAGAAAAATGGATTGTGAAAAGCTCCAAAAGGATCTTCTCATCAGTTCTCATCAGTTGGGAAATTTCAAAACTAGACAGATGAGAATTTTTAGTCCAGGATTTTATCTGTGCTAAAAATGCAAACTTTTTGTGCAGAAATTGTCATTGTCTGTGCAGAAAACAAGTTTTCTTAATGTGCATATAGGCAACAGAGTTGACAATTTGTCTGGATTGCATGTGGAGTTTTCTGCACAGAAAAAAAAATCTATACAGAAAATGGTGTTTTCTGTGCCAAAAAACTTGTGGGTTTGTTTGTTTGTTTGTTTTGTTTTCAAAGGAAGGGGATGAAGACTAAGTCTTGAACTGCTAACAGTTCTTGAAAACTGTGTTGTTTTTGTGGACTTTCTTATTGCAGGGAGAAGAATAGCAACATTATTGGTGGTTACATCCCTTTAAAAGATATCTTCGCATAGTGGTGAGTAGCTTGGTTGAAATCTTAAAACACAAAGAACCTCTTGTTTTGCTTTGTTTTTTAAGTGAATTCTACAATGGACATAATTAGAAAAAGAATGGAAAATAAAATTGCCTTATACAAATCTATGATGCAACCACCACTTGGATAATTGTCATCCTCATATTTGAAAGAGTTAGAAAAGTTGCAGAAAGGGTAGCCAAAATGATCAAGGGCAGGGACAGAGCTTAGTGCCCAGGGTTGAGAAGTGCAAATGCCTCCCAATGATTTTAGCAGTTGCTGTCATCTGGTCTGATTAGAGAGGGACTTGGCAGATGATGGCAGGAGTGGTGGAAGTCCAGGAACAATGCCCCTCCAATGTAGTCATACCTAAACCCATGATCAAGGAGTTCATCTATGAGGAAAAGTCACAACGTGGATATAAGGGAAGACCCAAACTAAATGGATGAAATTATTCACACTGTGGACAAAATAAATATGATCCCCCCACATTTTAGAATACTAAGGGTACAGTGGGGCCTTGGTATCTGCTGGGATTTGGTTCCAGAACCCTCCATGGATACCAAAATCCATGGATGCTCAGGTTTCATTATATACAATGGCATAGGAAAATGACCTCCCTTCTATAAAATGTTAAAATCAAAGTTTGCTTTTTGGATAATTGTTGTTGTTGCTGAATATTTCCAAGCCATGGATGGTTGAATCAGTGGATAAATAATCCATGGATATGGAGGAACGATTGCATTCAGTTGAAGCTGATGGGAAATTCAAGACAGGTAAAAGGTAGAATTTTTTTAATCTAGGAATGTAATTTTTTAAATATAATTCTTTCATGTGAGTGCATACAACTGCAAAATGTTTATGCTAGCTTGCAAAATGAGTAAGATATTTTCAGTTGGTCTTAAGAGAGTTTTTGTATCTATGAGTATGATTTGTGTTTGTGTGCAAATTGCATAAACTGTAGAAATTATGCAGCTAAACTATGGTAGCTACTGCTTTGTTATGTGGATGTTTTAAAAAAAATCAGAAGCATCAGATGGGTTGTTTGTATCTTTTTGATCAATCAGCCAGTCCTCTGTGTTTGCTCTCTGTATGAACTTTGCTTCACAAAGGGAACAGACACCTGTTTTGTGCAGACACATTTTTGCAAATATTACAGAAACCTCAATGAATGGTAAAATGCTCCTTATCTCCTTCTTGAACTGGAGATGAGAATTCTTGTGGAAGGATCTCTCAAGAGTGAGAACTTTTGTGAACATTAACAATAGTTAAACTGTATGTGTGTTGGGGGGGGTGTAGCTGCTAATTTGATCACCTTTTTAAAAATCATGGAGTGTAAAGCTATCAATGGCTGCCAATCAGAATGGCTATGCTTTAGCTGCAGTATTGGAACCAGAGGGCTGACATATATCTGTTGCTGGGAAATATTATGTGTGGGGCTCATGTCTCCCTTGTGGAATTCCCATAGAAATCTGGGGTGAATAGAATGCTGAAGTAGATAGACTTTTTCAGATCTGCTATGGATCTTTCATATGTTCACTTCACTTCACTTTTTTTTTTCTTTTGGTGCTACTTCAAGTTTTAAGTGCTTATAACATAACTTGATAATAACACAATGGTCCTGGGAGTAGTGCATGGAAGTCCATATACTTCGCACATAACCCAACATAAGCAGCATCATATATTCAGCAGCTGGTATAACTCTAATTTATAGTGCTGCATTCTCCTCAAGTGTATAAATGCTAATCAGACAAGGATGGATGGCTAGATAGATAGATAGACAGATAATTTTGGTACTATCATTGTGCTCTGGATAGTTAGGCCCCATTATTAGAAATGCTGACCATTTTTAAAATAGTCACTTGGTTATATATATATATATTGTATGCTATCTCTTGGTAAACCAATAATCAAGACCATCCTGAGAATGGCCTTGCTATCCAATTGCACAGGAATCCAAGGATGCTGAGTTATGGTAAGGATCTCTTTACCAAGTAGGCCAATACCGAAAAGCAAATCGTCCTGTTTTATGCAATTGCACCATGGGGTAGAATCTTTGCCTGCAGCGTCTTCCTATGTAGGAATGAGAAACATGCAGCCTGTGGACTGCAAACAGACCCAACTTATTTCCCATCTTTGCAAAAAACAAACAAACAAACAAACAAAAAAACCCACAAGACTCCTAAATTCCCCAGACATCCTTCTTATTTTTACTGTCAATTTTTGGCTCTCAAACACAGCATTTTCCCTTTATCTCAACACCACAATCACAAATGGCCCTCAAATAGTCCCAAGTAAAACTTAAAGTACTGTAACATCACTGTTGTTTTGGTAGGGCAACCTGATGGTGTGTGAGGAGTGGTGGTGGTAAAAATTGTCATGTGCCCCCTGCACAGTTGTTTGCTCCTGTCCTATGTGGTAAGGGGATTTTACAGCAAGGTAAACTGTGTGGCAAAATGGCCAGCTGAGCTACCAAAGTTCCATGCATGCCATAGCAGAGGCCCTTCCATGCTACACCACTACAGGAATATGATTCCATTTGAACTGCCATTGCTGCATCTCATGGAATCCTGGGATTTGTAGTTTGGCAAGACATTACAAGACCCCTCTGGCTGTGAATTCTAAATATCCCTCCCTAAACTACAAATCTCAGGATTGTGTAAGATGGAACCATGGAGATTATCAGACAGTTCCTCTTTAAATATTCTTTTGCTGGTATAAAAACCCATTTTCATGCCAGCAAAAGAATGATCCCTACCACACTTACCTTCCTTTCCTGGCAAAGGCAACCCTGGCAATAAAGAGGAAGTGAACAGAGCCCTGTTCACTTCCTTGTTCAAAATCCAGCAAGACTTCATTGCATGGGAAATTCAAAAACAAAAATAAAGCCTAAAAAGTTACACCAAGCACCTAGACACACTTAAACAGTCCCAAGTAACCCAAGGAGGGTCATAAAAAGAATAAAACTTACCTGAATGTCCCATACTCTTCTCGAAGTGTTCACACTGGACTGTCCTTTGACACTGCATTCATGAGACTTAAATGGCCCAAGGTTTCACACACCAGCAATGCTGGCACCAAATTGCAACAGGGGATCTATTGACAGATTCAGCTATCAATAAAAAGCAATGCCAGAATAACACCAGTGGAAACACCAGGATAACACAAGTGACATTGATATTGGCATCCTTTTGCGTTCCGCTGGCATCATTATTGCACCACATTTGCTGCATCTGATAATCTCCCATGGCAAATAAAGTGAAATCACACCACTATAAATGTAGAGCATGAAAGGGACCTAGTTTACTGTTTGGTAAATCGTCATTTGTATCCAAGGCTACAAAGTTGTAATCAAAGTCTAAGGGGCCAGCTACACGGCAGAATAAAGTGTGCAAAATACTGGATTTCCGTCCTTTCGCACCAGCAGTGCATAGTTCACATGATTTATTGCTAAATTGGAAAATCCGGTGAGTTTCACCTTTCTAAATTCACACAGACAAATGTGGGTAGGTGGCCTCCAGATCACTATCATTAAAACCAGGAGGAGGTGGGGAGGAAGCGAGGAGGGGGGAAGTGTGAGGGGGAAAGAGACCGTAAGTTCGTACCTTCGTATGTATATAAAGCAACAGTTTTGCTTTTCTAAATTCACACAGACGAGGCAGGAGGCAGGGAGGAAGTGAGGAGGGGGACAGTACGAGGGGGAAAGAGTAGCTTCATCTGAGCCAGAGAAAACCAGAAAGCAACAAAAAAGGAGGGAGACCAGGAGGGGGGGAGGAATAATGACAAAGGAGGGAAGGAAAAGAATTTTCTTCGCTCTGCATTTCTGCTAGCTAAGCAGACTGCTTCTCTCTCTCTCTTTCATGCCGGTGTGTGCGCATGCACACACACATACAAAAGAATGATTGAGTGATCAGTTTCTCTCTCTCATACACACACACAGCGAGAGAGAGAGCGAGAAACAGTAATTATGCTAAAAAGCAAGCCAGCTGGATGGATCTTTTAAAGCCTCATCTCTTGTGTGCGCACTCACACACACAAAAGAATGATCGAGTGGTCTCTCTAATAATAATAATAATAATAATAATAATAATATTTATTTATACCCTGCCCCTTTACTAAAACCAATCGTCGTGGCTTCCAACAATTAAAACATTATAATAATGACTAAAAACACCACCCACCCCTCCCTTCCACATAAAAAGACATTAAACACTATAAAATTAAAACCATCTAATTAAAATCACATTAAAAACAAATATATACATGATTAAAAAAAAAAAAGCCAGGAGACACAGCTCCTGAGGCCAGGCTCTAATCAGGAAACACCTGCCAAAAGAGATCTGTCTTTAGTGCTTTTTTAAAGCTACTCAAGCTCGTCAGTTGACAGATCTCATTCGGCAGGCCATTCCACAAATTGGGGGCGATTACCGAAAAGGCCCTCTGGGAGGTTGCAGACAGCCTAGATTTTTGTGGCTGAAGCAAATTCCTCCCAGAGGACCGGAGTGCGTGGGGAGGATTGTATGGGAGGAGGCAGATCTGGAGATAAGTTGGACCCAAGACATTTAGGGCTTTAAAGGTAATAACCAACACCTTATACTGGACCCAGAAACTGATAGGCAGCCAGTGGAGAGATTTCAATACTGGAGTTATATGGTCTCTCCGAGATGTTCCCGAGACCACTCTGGCTGCCATATTTTGTACCAACTGAAGTTTCTGGACTAAGCATGAGGGTAGCCCCATGTAGAGAGCATTGCAGAAATCTAGACGAGAGGTTACCAGCATGTGCACCACAGTCTCAAGGTCCCTTACTTCCAGGAAAGGGCGCAGCTGGCATATCTGTTGGGGTGCAGAAAGATGCGCTGTGTCTACCACGACCACCTGCAGAGTTGTTCCAAGTCAACAGGACGCCAAAGAGAAGGTTTCTGGAGAGACTTCTGCAAAAGACTTCAGGCTGAGAAGGAAAAATTCCTTCACCCCAGCACACTGCCTTGAGCTCTGGCTTGCCAAATAAAGACAGCAACAAGGCCACTCAATTCATTCAAATTGAGGGCTTTAATCTTTATCTGCAGTATATTTACAATATATATACAGAGTATAGGACAGTCTCTCTTAAACCAACAAACTGCTTCACCAACCACCATCCACAACAAACCCACACTGGAGATATTTCCCATCTCCTTTTTATAGGCAGTTAAACAATGCCTGTTACATCAGGCATCTCAGGTGTGCATACTCTCAAGTGCTGACTCACACACACACCTGCCACTGGATCTTAACTACTATCATTACTAAGCTTACAGCTCCATCTTGTGGTCACATCCATGTCATTTCCTGACAGTATCAGCCAAAGCTGATAACAAGTGCTCCTGACCGTCGCATTGACTTGACACGTCATCTGAAGCAATGAATCAAGAAGCACCCCTAGACTCTGAACATAGTCCTTAACAGAGAGCGTGACCCCGTTCAGGACTGGAGGTTGCAACCCAACTCCTGGTTTCAGGGCTGCTACTGTGAGCACCTCCGTTTTGTCCAGATTTAATCTCAATCTGTTTCTCCTAATCCAGCCCATTACTGCTTTAAGACAGTCATTAAGAGGAGAGATGCCATCAGAATTTGAGGCCGATGATTGGGACAAGGAGAAATAGATCTGGGTGTCATCAGCGTACTGATAACACCCAGCCCCATAACTCCAAATAATCTTACCCAGCAGCTTCATTTAGATGTTAAACAGCATCGGGGACAGGATGGCGCCCTTTGGAACACCACAAGTAAGCTCCTTTATGCTGGAGCAGTTGTCCCTGAGCAACACCCTCTGGGACCTGCCTAAGAGGAAGGACTGGAACCACTGGAGCGCAGTGCCTCTGATTCCTAACCCACTCAGGCAATCCAGGAGAATGCCATGATCTATTGTATTGAAAGCCGCTGAGAGGTCCAGAAGCACCAACAGGGACACATTACCCCTGTCAATGCTTAGATGCAGATCATCGGTCAAGGCAACCATGGCAGTCTCAACTCCAAATCCCATCCTGAAGCCAGTTTGAAATGGGTCTAGATAAACAGTTTCATCCAAGACCACTTGGAGTTGAAGCACAACTGCCCTCTCGATCACTTTGTTCAAGAATGGTAACATAGAAACCAACCTATAGTTGTTCATGTCCAGGGGGTCTAGGGAAGGTTTTTTCAGGAGCGGCCTAACACACCCTTCTCTGGATGGAAGGGTGGAAGGATGGAACACACCCTTCTCTGAGGGATGAATTGATGATGTCCTTAAGGAACACCATCAAGGCACCCCATCCCCTGGATGGCCAGCCATGAAGGGCAAGGATCAAGAGGGCAGGTCGTCTTCCTCACTCTACCAAGTAGCTTGTCCATGTCCACCGTTCTCACAGATTGAAATTGATGCAGTAAACCTACATCAACGGAGTTGCTAGACACCTCATCAATTGTTTCTGTCAAAATATTGGCATCTAAGTTGGCTCTTATGTGAGAGATTTTATCTGCAAAGTAGTTGTTAAATGCATCACAGCAGGCCGTTGTTGGGTTAAGCAATGGGTTCTGCGCAGGTATAACCTGCACCATCTCGCTTACCACCCTAAACAGCTCTGCTGAATGGGACCCTGCAGACACAATATGTGCCGAGAAGGATCTCTGCACTGCACATATTGCCTCTCGATAGGACCAAAGAAAGTTCCTATGTCGAGTCATGTCGGATAAGAGTCAAGTTTTCCGCCAGTTGCGCTCTAGTTGTTGTCCAACCCGCTCCATTTTCCTAAGATCTGAAGTATAGCATGGCTTACGGTTAGAAGCGGGTTGGAAAGGACACTTGGGAGCGATCGTGTCGACAGCCTTGGTAAGATCGGTGTTCCAAGTATTAACCAAAGCTTCGACAGAGTCACCAGCATTACCAACCATTAAACCCTCTAAGACTTTCTGGAATCTTATTGGTTCCATTAGCCTTTGGGGGTGGACCATTCTAATGGGTCCACCATCCCTGGTGGGGTGGGAAGAGACTTTTAGTTCTGTCTTGACCAGGAAATGATCCGTCCATGACAATGTGGTGGATTTAATAACGGCCACCCACAGATATTCCTGTTCCGTACTGAAGACTGTATTGAGAGTATGACCCGCACAATGTGTGGGCCCAATGACCAATTGGGATAGGCCTATGTTTGTCATGGTTTCTATGAACTCCCAAATCTGCACCAGTGAGATTTGTCAAGCTGGTCTCGAGTGGAATGTTGAAGTTGCCCAAAACTAAAATTCTGGGTGACTCCAACAGCAACTCTGAGACCAGCTGTGTCAGGTTGGTTAGGGAGTCTGCTAGACAACGGGGTGGTTGGTATACTAGCAGAATCCCCAAACTATCCCTGGTCGTCAGGCTAAGGTACATATACTCAAAATGGACTGTGTTTCGGACAGGTATCCTGGTCAAGGTGAGATTGTCTATTCCGCCCTCCCCCCCCCGGCTCACTTCCCCTCACCTACTCACTGACAGAATACCTGGCTGGGAGGGCCTGCATCCACATGACGGTGCTATCCTCTCCCAGCCAGGTTTCTGTGAAGCAAGCCAGGTCAGCATCCTCATTCAAAAGAAGATCATAAATAATGTGAGTTTTATTCTTAACCGACCTGGCATTGCAGAGGAGCAAAGTAAGGTTTTGTGGAATGGTTGGTACACTCTCCAATCCATTCCGGAAAACAGGGTGAACTGAAGGTGGGATAGCTTACAAATAGCGATCCCACCTTCTTTTGTACCATCTGTTCACTCTGTTCCGACCATACCTCCCTTTCCCCAGCACAACTCCAATTTCCGCCCCCACTCCATTCCCGGCCTCAGCTGACTCCAATTGCAGGCTTGGAGTCCTTGTGGCTTGCTGGCTGGTGTTCCTGAGGGGTGTGGGAGTGGCTTAAAACACCAGCCACTCCTGGCCATGCCCCCTCTTGCTGCTGCCCTGCATCCAAAATCCTCAGGGCTCTCCACAGCCCTCTAGCCCAGTGGAATGGGGAAAAGAGGCACAGAGAGAGAGGGAGGGAGGGAGGGAGGGAGGGAGGGAGAGAGGAACAGTAATTGTGCTAGAAAGCAAGCTGGCTGGATCTTTTCAAGCCTCATCTCTTGCAAGTCCACCCCTCCCTCCTTTTTGGTCAATTCAACCAATCATGGCTAAGCTCTGCTGTGGCTATTTTGGAAAGACTGCTGACAAATTCCACAGCCGTAAGTGTTATGGTAGTTCACACAGTCAATAGTGCTCTAACTTGCGCTACTTTTCAAAAAAGATGGTGGAAATAGCAAAAGCTGATACTGCAAGACTTATGGGGTTTTTTGCTCCCCTCCTTCTGAATATGGCAACTTTGATCCGAAAGATGTGGGAACTGTTATGACTCTTTCCGAATTCTTAGAGGATTTATTTTGCCATGTAAACTGCCCCCATGACTTCTGACACACTGCAGAAATAATCCTGTTTGACACTGCTTTAACCGCCATGTCTCAATGCTATGGAATTCTGGGAGCCACAGTTTTGTGAGATATTTAGCCTTCTCTGTCAGAAAGTTCTGGTGTCACAGCAAACTACAAATCCCAGGATCACATAGGATAGAGCCATAATAGTTAAAGCAGTGTCAAACTGCATTATTTCAGCTGTGTGTCAGCAGCCTTAGACTTCATTCCATTTGCACTTACAGGGGACCCAGCCCCAGTGAAATCAGTGATGTTTACGCCTATATAATGACACATTGGAAGTGTACACTTCTAAGAGTTGATGAGCCTTTTTGGGAGGAAAAACATACAAATGGATACAAGCCTGCATCAAACATTGAGCTTATGCCCTTTAAGCAAGAGTATTCAAAACCAGCTTTTCAGGACCTCCGGCCTTTCATGTTTCCCATTTCGTCTAGCACTATTGCTACATTTCTGAATGTAAGCCTCTCAGCTTCCTATTGTATTCGTTTCATCATCAAGAAAATTAATGCAATCATTTCCAAAGCTCTGGTTGCACTGAGGGCCAAAGACAAAATGGGCTATTCTACAAAAGTTATTAGTATTTATCCCATCACAAAGGAGGAAAAGCCATTGTATTAATATAAGCATTTATCATTACTGATGGAAGAACAAGTAATTTTATTCCCCATTCTGACATTATCATTCACAATCATTACCTTGGTTCCTTTGGTAACAAACTGCAAAACTGTATTTCCCTCAGGAAAGAAAGAAAGGAAGAAGGGGGAAAAAGTTAGATATCTCTCCCTTTTGCTGTACAAGGATAGTTTTTCAACCATTGTTAAAAAAACAACACCACCAGTAATGTCTCACTTAAATTAGAATATAATTCACTGTGAACCATGAGATGTTGCTACTGAAATAGAGCTGAAAAGTGTATCATTTTGTATTTATTTCTGCCACATCTAATATTTTATTTTGTGTATTGTACCTCTGAATTCTCCTCCTCTAGGATGCCATTACTGGAATTCATGTGAAGGGAAAACTAATGGAATTGCCACAAATTTGGGATGTTGCTCCTCTGAAGGTGAGTTTTGGTTGAGGCTTGCCAACAGAAACCTGCTTCTGCCTGTGTATATTTTTATAGTGATGTACAGATGGCATTCCAACAGTTCACTGTATTTCTGGGAAGAGAAATTGGAGGGAGGGGAATTTCACTGTCTGAGCTTCTTCAGGGGAAGAGAAATTATCCAACATCTTATCAGAAAGGCCAGCCATACTACACTAATAATCCAGTTTGAAACTGGATTATTTGCCATGGCTCCTTCCTATGGTATTCTGGGATTTGTAGTTTTACAAGGTCTTTAGTCTTCTCTGCCAAAGAGTGCTGGTGCCTCACCAAACTACAAACCCCAGGATTCCATAGGAAGGAGCCATGGCAAATAATCCGGTTTCAAACTAGATTATTTGTGTAGGGTGGATGCACCCCTGGGCTCATAGGGCTGGTCCTGCGATGTGCTTCAGTGAAGTGGTCACTTCAGGCAACAGGGCACTGGGGTTTGGCCTGGGAAGAATAGTGGGAATTGTTCAAAAAGTGGATGAAAAGCAATTTTCTAGAGTGTTGTGAAACCCTGACAAGAAGAATCCTGGGTAGAAAACCATCTTCTAGAATGGGACTTCTTCTGTGTATGTGTGTGGGGGGGGCGGGGATATGTGTGTAGTTGTTTTATGCAGAGAACAGCATTTTCTGCACAGATTACAATATCTTGGCACAGCAATATTATTTTCTGAACAGAAAGTGTTGTTTCCTGTGCAGAAAATAATGCTGTTCTCTCCATAAATAAATAAATTAATAACCTCTGTGAATTTTGTGAAGACTAAGGAGATTATCAGATGCATTAAAAGTGGCATTACATGAATGCCAGGAGATCGCAAAAGTGCTCTCTTTTCAGACAACGTTGTTCAACAACCTTGTTATGCACCCGTTCTGCTGCCGTTCCACTGGTGCTGCTTTTAATTGATGGGATAAGCCATCAATAGAACCCCCATTCCATTTCTGTCATGGATGATCCTGCAAGCAAAAAGGTGCCCCATTATTCTGGCAAGATCCCAGCATCAATGGGAGGTCCCTGCCAGAACACTTCCAGGTGAGATTGGACATCCAGGTAAGTGACACACTTTTTATGACCCTCTCTGGGTTACTTCTACTTTTTAAAGTGTGTCTTTGTGCTTGCTGTATGTTTTATGTTCTTTTTATTTTTATTTTTTAATTTCCCACACTTGCATCTTCTTACGAGTATTTATGGGATTCGATCCAGGAAGTGAAGGGAGCTCTAACAGAGCTCCCTTCATTCCAGGGCTGCCCGGTCATCAGAAAAGAAGGTAAGTGCGGTGAGGAGGGTGATTGTGGTGTGACAGGGATGAGACAGGAACACTTTTTTCATTCCTGTCTGATAATCTCCTAAATCTTGAGTGGCAAACAGTCACTGAAAACTGTGTAGTTTTTGGAGGCTTTTTCACAAGAAAGAAGAATATGGCTAAAATTCCTCACTGTTTGCTTCAAGAAGAAAACAAGGAATGGATTACATTCCTAACTGAGATAAGCAAATTCCCAATGTTCCCCTTGTGTATGCTGGCAGGGACAGAGCTCAGCCAGAGATGTCCTCTACTAATGCAGAAAAAGGAGGAAGGGAAGCGGGGGGGGGGGGAGGAATCTAGCAGCACCTTTAAGATTAACTGGTTCTTATTTTAGCATGAGCTTTCATGGATATCATCCAACTTCTTCCAATGAAATACAGAGTCCCTCCTGCTTCTCCCATGTATGTGTCAGTGTGTTTTCTCTCCTTTTGGTGGGTGCCTCTCCTCTTTTTTCATATAGGAAGGTGTGAGTAAGGATGCCATGTCCATTTTCCATTTTGGATAGGTAAGAAGGTGGGGGCACTGCAAAGAATAGATATATGTGGGTACTGCCTTCACAGCATCCTTAGGTGTGGGTAGCAAACATGGTGGTTCCTGCAGCCCCTCATCCTCTGCCTCCTTCTCAGCTGCAGGGTGTGCCACCCTGAGTGCTCTTCTGTGTGTCTGCATGTGACTTCAAGTTGCCTGTTGACTTAGGGCAACCCTATGAATTTCACAACGTTTTCTTAGACAAGGAATATGCAGAGGTGATTTGGCCAGTTCCTTCCTCTGAAAGATAGCCTACAACACCCAGTATCGGTTGGCCGTTTCCCATCCAAGTACTAACCAGGGCGGGCCCTGCTTTAGCTTCCAAGATCAGACAGGATCTGTGCCTTTAGTGTATTTAGTGGGGGAGATATGCCACTACTGAAACAGTGTGATGTGAGGGTTCTGACATTTTGCTGGACACATTATCAGTGTGAGAACCACCACTTTGTATCTGCTATGTATCTAAAATTGTATCTACTATTTCCCACATCTACTTTTTACGTTAGAGGTGGGGGAGGGGAAGGCAAATCAATCAATCAATCAATATAAAGTGTTGAGAATATACTGGAAAATGGCATTTTGATTCTCAAGGATGAGAGTTAGAAAGAACCATCTCAGGATTTTTTCCAGAAAAACATCTTCTGCAGAATGTTGGTTTACCTCAAACATCTTCCAAATATTACATTTCTGAGGAAACATCATTAATACATTTTTTTTCTCTAATACAAATTCTTATAGTACCACTCCTTCCCTACATACTCTGTAGCTGGTATGGGGGACAGTGTTATGTCCAGCTCTGGGAAAGATGTGGAGCAAGTGCTGTGCCAACATCTGTTCTCCAATTTATTGTATCTTTCTTCTGTAGTATGCTTTATTTATTGTTTCTGTTTTATTCTCAAACCCCTTTAGAATTTCTTTTAGCGGTGCTTTTTTTGAACTTCTTATTATGAGATGAGCAAGGGTAGCTCCCCCCCCTTTTCCCTTCACATTGCCATCACTCTGTAGCTGCTTGACTGCCCACATTCCTAATCAGAAAAAGCCCCATGGAGGATCAGTTACTTTATTATGTCTTTCCATGTTTAATTGTTTAATTGAGGTGGAAAGGCTGCTTGAAAGATGACAATAACATGAAAGGCAGAATATTCACACACACTATTAGGCCATTTTATGAGTAAGGTAAGTGTAAGGACACTGGATTTCACTGTGAGAATTGTGCCAAAGTTTTCTTTTCCCTTGAACAGGAAGGAATAGCTACCAAACATAATAAGAATGTTAAAAAACTGGGAAATATTCAGCATGGTACTAGTATATACGTATACATACTGATACACAATAATTAGAAGTCATCTGAAATGGGTCCTTCACCTTTGCAACAATATTTTTTAAGAGGGTGCAGGACTGTGAACATGGTTGACATATATGCTTCTGATGTGACAACAGTCACCACATTTCCTATTTTGTACCATTTGTACATACTTTTTAGTTAACAAATTACATAATAAGGGTAGAAGCATTGCTTCACACTGATTTGACTTTAGACATCAGGGTTGGATGAACTACACCCAAGATTAGTAAAAGAACTGGCAGAAGTAATCTTAGAACCACTGGCAATAGTCTTTCAGAATTCATGGAGAACAGAAGTCCCAACAGGCTGGAGGAGGGCAAATATTGTCCCCATCTTTAAAAAGGGGGAGGGGAAAGAGGACCCAAATAATTACTGTCCAGTCAGCCTGACATCAATACTAGGAAAGATTTTAGAGCAGATCATTAAACAGTCACCCTGTAAGCACTTAGAAAGGGATGCCTTCATCTCTAAAAGTCAACATGGGTTTCTCATAAACAAGTAATGTCAGGCTAATCTTACCTCTCTTCTTTTGATAGAGTAACAAGCTTGGTAGATGAATGCTGTGGATATAACATATCTTGATTTCAGTAAGGCTTCTGACAAAGTCCCCCATGATATTCTTGCAATCAAGCCAGTAAAATGTGGGCTAGACAATGCTACTGTTAGGTTAACCGACCAAACCCAAAGGGTGCTCACCAACGGTTGCTCTTTAATCCTGGAGAGAAGTGACTAGTGGGGTGCCACAGGGTTCTGTCCTGGGCCCAGTGCTATTCAACATCTTTATAAATAACTTGGATGATGGAATTGAGGGCATGCCCACAAAATTTGCAGATGACACCAAATTAGGAGGGGTACATAGGACAGGATGAGCATTCAAAAAGACCATAACAGATTGGAGAGCTGGGCCCAAACTAACAACATGAATTTCAACAGGGAGAAATGTAAGGTACTACATTTAGGAAGGGGAAAAAAAAAAGAAATGCACAGATATAGGATGGATAATACCTGACTTGACAACAGTACAACAGTATGAAGTGATCTAGGAGTCTTAGTAAACCACAAGCTGAACATGAGTCAACAGTGTGATGTGGCAGCTAAAAAGGCCAATGAGATTATGGGCTGCATCAATAGGAGCATAGTGACTAGATTGAGAGATGTAATGGTACCACTCTATTCTGCTTTGGTCAGACCTTACCTGGAATACTGTGTCCAGTTCTGGGCACCACAATTCAACAATAATATTGACAAGCTGGAACATGTCCAGAGGAGGACAACCAAAATGGTGGGAGGTCTGGAAGCCATGCCATATGAGCACTGGCTTAGGGAGCTGGACATGTTTAGCCTGTAGAAAAAAAGGTTAAGATGTGACTGATAGCCATGTTTAAATATTTGAAGGGAGGTCATACTGAGGATGGAGCAAGCTTGTTTTCTGCTGCCCCAGAGACTAGGACACAGAGCAATAGACTCAAAGTGCAGGAAAAGAGATTTCACCTAAGTGTTAGGAAGAACTTTCTGATGGTAAGAGCTGTTTGACAGTGGAACACACTGCCTTCGAGTATGGTGTAGTCTCCTTCTTTAGCAGTGGAGACTGAAGTCATCACCACTGTCTCCAGGGTCATTATGAAGCAGCATCTAGAGGCTGGATGGCCATCTGTTGGGAGTGCTTTGATAGTGTATTCCTGTGAGGCAGGGGGTTGGACTGGATGGCCCTTGTGGTCTTTTCCAGCTCTATGATTTTATGATTCTGTGATTCTGTGTTCATTAAATAATAAACTGTCTTTAAACACATGGGACTGGCAGCATCTTTAAGCCAAATCAGAATGAGGGCAATGCATCTTACCTCGGTTCCTGGGTCTTGTATGTAAAGAACTTGTTACCCCTCAATGCTTGCGGGTCCGGGGACCCTCAAAATATGGACATTACCTTGGGGAATTAATATACTTGCTGTGGCAATGTAAAGAGGGGGAATCTTTTAACCTTTGTATACTGGTAATTGGGAGGAGACAAAAGCTAGATAGTACAACAATGATCTTTATTTGGAAAACAACAATAATAACAGCATTCACACGCACACACACACACTCATACGCTAAGCAATCCAGCAAGACTAATGAATAAGGTGAGAATATTGGATAGAGGAATAGTGAGGGGAATTTCCAATAGGTGATATGACACCTTTTCCTGAAGAGATTTGGTTGTGGAAGAAGCCAGAGGAGCAGGGATTCTGATCAGGAATGGCTATACAGATGGACAGTGTGTCCACAGGAAGATGATCTGTGTGCACTTGAGTGTGGTTTTGAAAGTGTTTTTATAGTGAATATTTGCCCTCAGGATAGGTGATTTTGAATGGAAAACAATACTTTTAAGATGTTTGCTCAGAGTTAGATGGAAGGGGATTCAGGCATGTTAATTGCATCTTATTGTGAGCACTGTTATGCAAAAGAAAGGAGGGAGCAACTTCCTTTTTGAGGGGGTGAGGGAAACATCAGAAGGAAATTGGCAGGTTTCTGGTGGAAGATAGGATTAGGCAAGCAGTGTCTTGCAAATTAACACTTCTTTAGAATTTAGGAGTGACCCCTTCATTTATGCATACCTAAGTGTGTTTGTTTTTGGGTTGTCTGTTTTCCGCAGTTTATGTTAATGGCTGCATGGCAGGGAAGACCATGTTTGGCATAATTATTAATATCGCCTATTATTAAATACAGATATGGGGCAACGGGTATCCAGGGAGGTTACAAACTAGGAGAAAAACAATGCTGCTCAACATCAGTGGAGACTGAAGTCATCACCACTATCTCCAGGGACACTAAGAAGCAGCTCCAGACAGAACCGCTGAGATGGAGTACAAGCCAAGTCTACGGGTGAGGTATGACCGCACACACTACCATCTGAAGAAGAAAAAGAATGAGAATTTCTGCCTGCCTATGCTACTAAATCTGCACCAATGGGAACTAACTTTCTGGTGGTAATGGCTGTTTTGAGGGCACACGTGGGAGAGATTTTTCATCAGAACTATGACAGTAAAGTATGTTCAGCTTTCAATAAAAAGTGGTGAAGAAAGGCTGCCTCCTGCCTCAGATACTAGATTTAGTGGAAACAGTAAGATTAGCCTCTTCACAGTGTTGCAAAGGGCACAATTCTTTCTTTTTCATCACACAAGGGAATGATTGCATTCTAAAGAAACTATATGATAGAGCCTTAAATCTGTGTGTAGGGAGCATCTCTCTCTCATTCTTTCTCTCGATCTCATGTACCTGTATGTATGGACACAGACATGCAGAGGTCTCTAAAATATCCAGTTCCCCTCTCAATACTCACTGATCAATTATAATGACAGACATTTTGACAGCATATAATAAGCATGAATTGAGCTTGTCAATGTGTCAATTCATTCTCTTCTTCAAAATGTGCTTGCATATAGATTATCTTCAAAGATGAAAGCTTAGGGAAACAAGATGTTAAACATACCTAAAGAGATCCAAAGATATCACCCTTCTAGTAATCAAGTTTAATGTAGTCTGAAATGAGTATATATATATATATATATATGTGTGTGTGTGTGTGTGTGTGTGTGTGAAAGACATAATATAAATATATGAAAGATAAAATAGGCAGATGGCTGCAGACTATACATAGTGTAGACAATTGACCTCACACTACCACCATCTCTACACCACTTTTTAAATTTAAAAATGATATTTAGTTTTTTGATGTGAAAATTATTATTTCAAAAGGCACAAAAGAGTGAATGGAAAACCACTGGCCACCTTCCCTCTCACATATTTGTGTGTTTACCTCTAGGCAGCCATTGTTCCCTTGTGTACTGCTGGTTTTGACACCATTAAAAAAAAATATATTACTTTTCCTTGATGTGATCTTAAGGATCATTCAGTCATTGTGGCAAAATCTTTACTATCCACTCTGATTTGACTACATTGTGATGAGGCAAACAGGTTTGCCATGACAGAACCAACTAGTAATATGAGGAAATAATATTTAAAAATATTCAGAAAATGATTAACAAACATGTTTTTCAGTGTTTAAAAATCCTGATAAGAAGAATCCTTGGACTGAAAAGAATTTCTGTGGTTTGGGACTTATTCTGTGCAAAATTTGCACGTGGTTGTATTGCACAGAGAACATCATTTTCTGTGTAGGAAACAGTAATTTCTGTGTGGAAAATAATATTTCAATGGTGAAATATTATTTCCTGCATTGAAAATTCCATTTTCTGCACAGAACATGCTGCAATTGTGGATATATTCTGTGTAAAATTCACACATGGTTGTTTTACACAGAAAACAGCATCTTCACAGGAATTAAAATTTCTGTGTTGAAATATGATTTTACATGCAGAAAATGGTGTTTTCTGCACAGAAAATGCTTTAATGGGGAATTATTCTGCCTAAAATTTGCACATGGTTGATACGCATAGAGAACAACATTTTCTGTTCCAAAAACACCATTTTCTGCACAGGAATTAATACTTCTCCATTGAAATATTGTTTTTTGTGCAGAAAACACATGCAAATTTTACACATAATAAGTCCCAAATTGGATATAGTCTTTTAAAACTGTGTGGTTTTCAAAGACTTTCTCATAGCAGGAAGAAAAATGCTGAAACTACTCAGCACTATCTTCAAGATGAAGATTAGAGAAGAATTATATCCCTAGAACTGACCTGGGTGCTTATGTATCTAATTGGCTGAATTCAACAGCTAGATGCTGATATGAAATAAACTTCTATAAGTCTCTCACAATGATGTGCATTCTCCACACCTCCTGTGATCCTGATATTTCAAATTTAAAGAAAATGTTTGTGCAACTCCACAACTGAAATTGGTCAAGCACTAAAGCTGCACTGGCACATCTTTGTAAGAGCTTCTGAATGGCTGAGCCCTAGCTGAAAGTGTGACAAAATTAGACATCACGTAGCTGCGAGAACACCAGGAACAAAGAGATGTATAGCTACACACCAGTTCCCAGAACAGAACTCAGAACATTTTATTTAAGAAGGAGACAAAAGTTAGAATCTTCTTGGCCTCATTTAATTGCTAGGCAACATCACATCATACTTGTACCCAGACCTGTTAATTTGCTCTGCATTCTGGATGACATCAGGTAACAACACATACACTAATCCCTGCAAAACTGCAAAACAACTTAACCCTTTGACTGATCTTTTTGGATATGATTTACTTGCTGACACTCTCCTAGCAGAAAGCACTGACGTTATACTGCTGTCTTCCACAAAAGGTCATCAAATGCAGAAGAATTACAGGTTAGGGATGTACATTGTCATTTGCCACATGGGCACGAATTGTGCAACTCTCCAAGATGTTGGACTGCAACTCCCAGAAGTCCTAGTCAACATAGTCAGTGGTGAGGAATGTTGGGGACTGCAGTCTGTTAACCTCTATAGAGCCACCCAATTTCCACACTGATTTATTTTATTTTCATGTACAGGAATGAAATGTTCCTAATGTTTTCTTCCCTCACTGTGTGAGAATAGAAGAGGTTTTCTTCATTGTTCAGAGAGTTTTGTACAGTTTGATGACAATTTTTTTTGGCACATGTTTAATGAAAGATCTTTGCACAAACTAACACATATGCCATTTTGTAAAAATGTTATTGCTGCTGTCTTTTAAAAGTAAAAGCACTGGATGGATTGTTTTTTTTTCTCTCTTCTCAAGAGTAGATTTATCTAAGTAAACACATATAGGATTTTTTATTTTTTAGTATATGTGCCATTATCAAGAGATCCTCTCCCTGCAGGAGTAAATAAGTCATGTCTTGTGACATTTTCCAGTAAACTTGTTTTACACTTTTTAATAACAGAAAAGCATTTCTGGTAATAAAGAGGAGCATGAAAATATTTCCTTTCTTTTATTATGGTAGTAGCTGATGCCATAATGCTCTTATTTCATTTCAGAACTATGACTGTGAATATACCCAAATGACTCTAGATTTCATCCATGCTAAGATTTAGTTAACAGGCAGCTCTGACCCTCCCCCCCCCAAAAAAAAACCCCAAACAAACCTTAACTGAATGATAGAGTAAAATGATGATCATGTTCCATTTGGATTACAATAGAAAATTAAAAACCATTCATTTATTTATGGAATATGAAAGGCTTTTTTTAAAAAAAAAAAGCAGGGCACCACTTAAAGAAACCAACAATAAGAGAATGAGTGTCTAGGTTACAAATATAAAATACTGGAGGCTGTAGCCCATAACCGAATTAAAGAATGTCTGTGCACATCTAATCTGTCATAATAAACTGTAATGTTGCAACTCTAACACAATCAGTGCTGTGCTTCTCTACCAACACAGAATAACATGTCAAGTAATAATACGTTATTTTTCTAAGTTGGTACATTATTCATCTAAACAGCTGAATATTATTCTTCATCTAAATAGAAAAGCAAATTTCTAGCTAGTGTCTGTGTGCTTCATGAAGTAACGTATAAAACAGACAGATTTCTAGTGTAATATGGATTCAAATAGGTGTGTTGTTTCACTAAAAGCGGCTGTTGCTGTCCCCTTATTTGTGCATTATTTCCGCATTCTTATTTTTTGTTCAGATGACAACATGCTTTCCTCCAGTCCAATAGATTATTTCCTCAGTATCAGAAGTTTCCCATAACAGTATTAATTCAACAGTATTAATCCTCAGTATCAGAAGTTTCCCATAACAGTATTAATTCAACAATTAGATTTAACTGTGTCACATTGATTTTTGTCCATTGTGGATGTTGTTTTGCTACTTTTGGGGCAGAGAAAGCTAGGAGGGGGAAATAGAGAAGTCTGTACTGTATATCTTCAACTGCCACAGTCTCCATTGATCTTTGCCCTGTGCCTTATTTTATTTTATTTTATTTTGCCTTGGCCAAGTGAGATTCTGGCTCATCCTGCTGTAAACATTTAGCTTTACAACAAACATGTGGATCACGGTACTTGAAATATCTCCTAGCATGGTTTTGCATGCTTTATAGTTTTATTTGTGAGCCAGCATGGTGGTAGTGGTTTGAATGTGGGCCTAGGACCCTGGGAGTCCAGGGTTCAGATCCCTCCTTGATCCATGGAAACCTTCTGAGTAAGTCACACTCTCTTCACCTAAAAGGATGACAATAGCAAACCACCTCTGAATAAAACTTGCCAAGGAAACCCTAAAATAAGGTTGCTAGAAGTCAGAGTCATCTTGAAAGCATATAATAACACCAAATAGTTCTATTTTGGTGTCCCTCAGTTATTCCACTTCACAGAAAGGCACGACAAAGAAAAACTTGAGAGGAAAGAGGTACGTCCATACATATGTTGAAGGAAGCAGCTTTTCTCTCCAGAGCTCAAAGTAGCTATGCTTGGACAAACAAGTAGAGTCACATGATCACTCAGATTCCCTATAGTACCTTCCAGAAACCAAGTGGAAACCCAACCCTCCCCAAAGAGTAATTTCTTTCAGCCTGCCCCATGTTTTCTTGCATACCTTATCAAGCCACACAGGTCTGTAAAAGTTTTGGAGTGGGGAATAGAATGAGAGTCATGTGTGTAGCTCTGTGTCCACCATCTCTTTACTCTTCCACCTCTCCAAGCACAACGACCATATCCCTCCTCCAACAAGGGAAAAGGAGTAAAGGCCAGGGAAGTATGTTGAGTGTGCACCCACACTGTCCTTTTTTTCCAGAGACTCAAAAGAAAAACAATGCAGAGGGCTGAATAAGCCCAGTTTTTTTTCAGTTCCCAAGATGCTTCAAATCACCTCATCCGGCCAGGAACAATGAGCTTATTTATCCCAGTGCTCCATTATTGCAAAGCAACCTGGCATCACAGCAGGATTAAAATGCTGTAAAGAAGGAGCCATCTGAATTGTGAAAACTGTTTATTGCCTACTGCTTATTGACCAAAGCATGATATTTGGGTTTTGTCATTCACACTCATATTCAAGCGCCAGTATGTTATAGTGATTTGAACATCAGACCAGGGATTTTATCAGACCGCACCCCCACCAGAAGAGTATTTTCCCCAGCATAAATTGTGGCATTTTTATGCTGACAAAAGAACCCCCCTGCTACATTTACCTCTAGCAGCAGCAATGAGGCTTCCCCGGCACTAACGGAGCTAAAAATAGAGCTCCATTTACTTCCAGATTTGAAATCTCCAGGATTCTCATGAGAAGATGCTCACACAGGAAATTTAAAAATAAAATTTAAAAAACCACACAAAAAGTTCAGCAAAGCTCTAAAACACATTTTTAAAGTCCCAAGTACTGGGGGGGGGGGGTTTCCATCCCCTACATGGCTGTGTTGATCACACCCAGAAGTGTTTGCCCATTGATGCTGCATTCATGTGAGTACAATGGTGCAAGGATTCAAGCGCCAGCAATGCCAGCAACAAATTGTTATGGAGGATCTATTGATGGCTTGGGTGGTCAATAAAATAGGATGGGTTTTTTTACTTTAATGATCGCAAAAGAGCTACATCGTCTGGTATGTGCACCCTTTCACGACCATTAGGTGTCCTTATGACATCTTATTAGCTGCATCTGATAAAATCTTAGGACTCTGGGAGACCAGAATTCACATCCTCACTTAGCCGGGGAAACCCACTGGGTGACCTTGGGCAAGTCAAACTCTCAGCCTAAGGTGAAGGTAATAAATCTCGCTAAGAAAACCTTATGATAGGGACGCCATAAATTGGAGTTGAACTGAAGATACATAAAAACAACAAACAAATTTGCATTCTTGGCTTTCCTATTCCTGATCTAAAGGGAAGTGGCAAATGGAGTGGGAAAGATTGTGGGAGGTGAAAAGAGGTGTTCATGGTGAGTGAGTCAATGGTTTAGGTGGGATGCATGAGAAAGAAAAGTACCCCAGGCACACCTTAAGTATTGCCTCCCAATGAAGGAGAGACAGTGGGGATAAACAATAGTGGTGCATTTCAGGAAGGGTTAAAACCTAACAGAAAACATCACTGTGTGATTCCACCCACATACAACTTGCAATTTACAAATGATGAGACACTGTATGTTAAACATGACTATGAAGGTAGGCTGAGAGACTGCTTACTTCAGCTTTCCTTCCTTGTCAATTTCCCTTTCTTTCTCTTTGTCTATTCTTACTCATCTGGCTGTCGTCTCTTCCATTGCTTCGTCTGCATAAATTATATTTACAGAATTTCATCAACGTAAATGCTTTAGCAGCTGTTCATTGTCACTTGCTGATCTTGACAATACATTTAGGTTTTATCCATGCCAGCAACAGTAAAGAAGGATTTACCTTCCCTGTTGCAACCACATGCAAAGCGGTCAACACAGAGAGACATACTGGCAGGGAAAATTCATGACCTGCTCCAATGTCAGAGGCAGGTGTAAATGTAACTAACACAACCCTTTATATAGAAGATGTTGAACTAATCTGATAATTTAGGAAATGAATGTCACCAGATGAAAAGGAATGACTAAGCAAAACTGAAAGAAAACAACTGAAGTTAGGGGTTATGAAATAACAAATAAACTTTGAAAATACAAAAAAATTATAGTGTGTGTGTGTGTGTAAATTTTTTTAAAAATCATATACAATAAAATAGTCCAGTGAAGTTATTATAACATATACTATAAAAAATACAAATATCACTAGGGTCTTTTGGGGAAACCTCCAGTCACTAAATGTATAAAAGCCTTGTTTAAAGGCAACTGGCCGATATAAATTGTAATTTTGCACAATATGGATCTATCTATCTTCGAGAGATAGATGACTGCAATAAATCAGTTGGTATGCAAGAATAAAGTCTGTTGATATCTTTTACTTGACAGTCCACCACTGTTAGCAACCAGATGCCTTTCGACCTTGGGTCTTCATCAGTGCTGAGATTTTTAACAGAACTTCCTTATCTTAAAAAGTGGAAAACAACATAATTAATTTTATCCACTCCTTAAAGAAGGTGTAAATTGAAAAATTACTGCTCAATAATACTCATTACTTACCAAAGATATCTCTATAATATATAAGAATTTTCACCTACTAGCCCACAAACTGGTTCTTCAAATATAGAAACAATTACTGCAAAACTGGTTCACTCTCTTATAGGTCCTGAGAATATTTCTCTTACACTTGCACCCTGGTTCTGACACAACTTATTCCAATTCACATATAAGATTATGCAAACATGTCCCTCTTTGTTTTGGATGGAAACCTTTTCAACTCACCAGAATTGTATGTCCTTAGTGTCATGTTTAAATTCCAAAAGTGTTTAACTAATGGTGTGTGCATTCTTTGATTCTTTATGCAGCTCTTACATTCTGTCAACATAGCTTTTATACTTTTAATGACTGGAGGTCTCCCCACAAGATCTTTGTGATATTTTTATTTTTTATAGTATATGTTATAATATACTCACTGGACGATTTTATTGTATGTGATATATTATTTTCTAAGGTTACACTCACTCACCCACCCACACGGACACCCACCCACCCACCCACATATATATGATATAAGTTTTTTTTTTCCCCAAAGTTTATTTGTTATTTCATAAACCCTAACTTCAGTTGTTTTCTTTCATTGGTATTGGTTAGGTTCAATTTCCCCTTTTGTTTTATTTTTATCTAAGCAACACTGAAGGCAGATTCTTATTACAAGTTCTCCTTTGAACGTGGCTCCCTGCTGTCATATTGAAAGGGAAATTAGTTACAGGATTGCACAAGTGAGATCTGCAAGGGGGAAAATGTTAGTTTGGAGTGCTGCTGTTCAGGATTTCAATTGTTCTGTTCCTTCCATTCTATTCTTTCTCCAATTTCCCCCATGCCCCCATTTTCATTCACTGAGCTATTTTGTGGCTTCCTGGCTTAAACATTCTTTCCCTGTAAAGAGTTACAGTATTGTATTTCTACCAATTTGAGATTTTCCCAAACTTGCTAATGCTTACCTTTTGTGTATAGGTGGTACCATTTTGGCTAAGAAAATAAGAACGCTTACCATAGGGGTGAGTATCATGTGGCCCTACAAGTGTTGTTGGACTGCATGTCCCAGTAGTTCTTACCAGGACAACCAAGAGAGAGTAATGCTGGAAGTTGCAGTCCAACAACATCTGAAGGCCAACACAATTCCGAACCCTGGCTTAAAACCTGGGCTTCACATGTAGTCGGAGTAGTTTTCTTGCACAATCTCTACATGAAAGGCTGCCACACAGGCACATTATAATATCCACATCTACAAAATGTGATGTTATGGAAAGACAGGGATATTGTACAAGGAGATTCAAAGAAAGCAGGCAGATAGATATAGAGCTGGATATACATATTGTGCTTTCAATAGTTTAGAAGATGCATAATTTGCATTAAAAATGAGAACAGGAGCAAGAAAAAATTACCAAGGTAGCATTCCACTTCCTGGTTTTGTTTCTGTTAGTGCACCTGGGAAGGCCTGGCTGAGGGAGATTTTTTAGCAGCCTTAGTCCAGGTTTCAGGGCTTTGAGGACTGAATACTAAGCTACCAGTTGAAGCAGAGATAGAAAATTGTGGGCTAGATGCAGCCTGCATGGGTGCCCCAAATGGCTTCAAACGTCTTCTGTTGTTACCTCTGATCAGAGATAAGACACTATTTAAAGTTTGGAAAGCTGTTGCATGGAATTTTGGTCTTAGTTCTGAATAGATAGTCATAAAATTGGGCTACACTTTGGACATTTTCTCACAAAGCATACAAAACAGGCCCCAGTTCCGCACATACTGTATCTACCCAGTTATAGATAAGAATCAAAGTTGCCTATTCACTTTGATTTTGCTGCACCCCATGAAATGTCACACACACACCACCCAGGCCCTTCCTAAATTTTATATTAAAGCTCAGGTGGAAAATAGTTCCTGTTGCATTGCTGATGTGCTGATGTTTTCCACAGTAACACTGTCTCTGCTGATGGGAAGGATGAGAGGAAAAGGGGAAGCTTGTAGCAATTGGTGGTAGCCCAGCAATTTGGACTCCGTCTTTGGAGCAAAAGCCTTAATGAGAGCCAAGGATGCTTATATTGATATTGAATTGAGCACTTCAAAGCGGCATGGTTTCTCATATGTAGTGTCATAGCCAGAAGAGTATGTGCAGAGTGCCTTTGCTGCTAAGCAATGTCTGCCTTTTGTTACCTGGCCTTCCAACCCCCTCCCTCCAATCTTACAATATTAGACTGTTCATGAGGTCTCCAGTAGTCAAGGTCAGCCAAAAATAGGTTCAAGTGAAGGTCACCGAAAGACCTAAGAAGTTGTCTTGGAAATTCCCCAGCAAACATGCCCAGGACATGATTAAGTGAAGCCCTGCTTAGACACTCATTCCCAGGGACCGATTGCGTTGCAGAGGGGCGGGATATAAATAAAATATTATTATTATTATTATTATTATTATTATTGAAGAATGTGCTAATCTCTCCTGGACACACCTGGCAGTGAGACATACTCCAAAAACAAACAGTGACCGGAACACCTGTTATCCCCACTCATCCTGATAAATGTCTTTGCTTCACACCTTTCCCCATCCACAATACAGATGAGGCCATAAACCCATCAACCTTAATGTTTCAACCATTAGCAACAATCAACAAAACCGGAGTTTCTTTGTCTACCAGTAGGAAACTCACCCAAGCATTGTTTTACACTCGAAATACCCCTTAAGGGTAAAATATTGCATATAAATATTACCCTAAAATCATAGCCATGTGTGCACAGTTCCCCCATGCTGTTACTCTGCCGGCTTGCTGTGCCACTGTGTGCACAGTTCATAATGCACCGCCATGCTGCCCATTTGCTCCAAGACTGAGTGAATCTCTACTCTCCAAACAGGTAATTAGAGCCCATTCTCTGAATCTATTCCTCTATCCAAATACTTCCTATTTATTTATTTATTTATGGTATTTATACCCTGCGTTTCAACCACAAAGGCTCTCAGGGCAGCTTACAAGTTGTTAAGCAATAGCATTTTACACATCTACACCACTTTATAGGCACTAAGTGGTTTCCAATGTGTGTTAGCTAATTTCCCCCACAAGCCAGGTACCCATTTTACCAGCTTACAAAAGGATGGAAGGCTGGGTGAACCTTGGACCCCTGTGTGATTGAACTTGCAATGTTGTGGCTGCAGTACTGGCATTTAACCACTGTGCCACCAGGGCTCCCTCTTTGTTAGCTGTGTGTGATTGCTTGTGAACGTGAGTGCATGCGCAAATGTCTCTTATTATTTTCCGATAAAAACCATTTTAATTCATTTTGGCTTGGAGTCTCCTCAGTGAGTTCTGGTATACACTGGTGCAAAGGTCACGTAAGTTACCCAACCTCTCACCTACATACCTTTGAGCTAATTAAAACCCCAGTTTAATATCATAATTCAGACATCATGAGTGGGTCCCACGGATCCCACACAAGTCAGGTAACACTTCCCTTGTGTCCTCACAATCTCTTCTTGTTCCCTTAGAAAGAAAGTCTTTGTTCTGGGTAAGGTTTCCCAGGGACCAGTCAAACATTATTATTATTTTTGCTTCTGAAGGCAAATAACAAGATGGGTCCTTTCCAAAACAGAAGCTGACTGGCCTGAGAGAGAAATCTTTCATCCATGGTGTGGCAGGACAGCATCCTACACTGTACTTGAGTGCATGAACTAGTTTAGGAGTCACAGGGCAGACTACATAGCAGAAACTGTTTGTGTTTCCAAAAAATTGTCACTGGTCTGTGCCAGATAATTATGCCCCCATTTCCCTAAATGTCTAACTAACCAACTACTAATTAGGTAGTACCATCCTATCCTTTCCATGAATTATAGCTTTGGGTGAAGAGGTTATTTGTTAATAGTCCATTCAGAGCTGTCCAGAATAGCAAATGTTTAATTTAAAACCACAGACCTCTCAAGCATTTAAGAACATTTGCTTGCACAGAGATGCCCTGTTAGATATATACCTTTCAAGGCTGCCTGTTATCTGCTCCAAGAAAGGTATATAAAGTCTGCAATTAGTTAACACCTTTATATCACCCATCTCTTATTACCTACAACAAATGAGAAGAAGAGTTCAGGACACAACTCAAACAGCTATGGAAGAAGTGAACGTAGGTTTAAAGAAAAGTCTCCCTGATCAGAATTTCCAGCAAGAAAACATAGTGCAGAATAAATTTCAGTGTTCAAATCACTCTATACTATTTCAAGAACCATTGAAACAGCCCCACCAGGTAGCCTGCATTATTTATTCCTACTGAGGAGAAGTAGCTGAGGTAGAAGAACACGGATTCATCTCAATCTAACTAGTGAGTTTATGGCAGAAATTAGATTAAATCTGGGCAGTTTCCAGTACATTAAGATTATGTGCTGGAAACTTTCAAAATCTAATTTTATTTTAGTCAGAAGTTGAAGAGTTCAATGCTGCTAGGTGGGGTTTTTTTGTTTTGTTCCTTTGTTTTTTTATTGTGTTATGTCCATTGTATTAGACAAGTTCTCATCTGAATTGAGAATCAAACATAGAAAAATCTGTTGTTTCCTCCTACATTCCAGTTGTTTGAACTTCAGGTTTTCCCCATCTTGAATATATGATTTGTGAAGTTTGGCAGATTCTTCAAGAACAGTCATGAAATTCTCTCTACGTTGGCCAAATTCTATAGATGGAGCTATCCCCAGCATGGATAGGACCATGGGTGCATCTACACTGTAGAAATAATACAATTTGACACCACGTTAACTGTCATGGCTCCATTCTACAGAATCCTGGGATTTGCAGTTTTGTGAGGCACCAGAACTCTTTGGCAAAGAAGGCTAAAGACCATGTAAAACTGCCTGCTAGGTGGCTGATAAAGATGAGGAACCTCTCAGAAAGAATGGATCAGACTCTAATTCAAAACTATAAGCTAAGAGCTGGTCTAGATAAGGGAATAAAATGTGAATTGGGGTACAGAAATGCCAATTTGCAGCAGCTGTCATCTGTCTCAATGATGTTTTTTGGCAAGATTGCTGGTGTACAAAGCTCTCCGTGTTTCCTGTTCACATGGAAGCATGCCAGCAAATCAAGATGGCAGCCGTGAGTGAATTACTTGGGTTTTGTACTCCTCAACTTGCCCCTGCCAAACATTTAAAGAAAAAAACAAAAAAAAACAAACTACCTAACTCCATGGTGCGGAAGAGCCATCTTCTGCTTAAATAATAAAAAAAACAAGGAAAGAAAGCCTGTTTCATCACCTTAGCACACAATCGCTATAGTAACAATCCAACATGGCGTTTGACAATCTGCCATCTTAGCAAGCTCTGACCCCTGTGCATGTTCGACCAATCAGCTGTCCTCTTCAGCAATGCAATGCAATGCAATTCAGTTGTCCTAACAGGCGAGGGTGCACATTTCCATCAGGGTTTTTAAAAAACTTGGGAAAAGTCCCAGAGACTTCTAGCATGGACTTTTCCCAATTTTGCTCCCCCTCCCTCCAAACAGGATGGAATGCTGGGGGACATTCTGGGGAAATTCCCCACAGAATTCTGGGGGATTCCCCACAATTCTAAGAGGGTTCTTTTCACCGTCTGGACTACCCCATAGTAGAAGATACAGGGTTCAAAGCTAAACTTGTAAGAACTCAGCATTCAGATCCCCCTGACCAGATGGCTAAATGTATTGGGTTCACATTCTTCTGCATCCACATTTTTAAAACCACAAGCTAATTCTCTTCCGAGTACAAAGAAATGCATTAATGTTAACCAATCCTTTTAAAAATGAAATGAAATCAAGTTGTCTCTTTGGCCAAATTTAATAGGTACAACTATACCAAGCAGTCTGGGGGTGCTCCTTGATTCATCACTTCAGATGACGAGTCAGGTGAATGCGACAGTCAGGAGCGCCTGTTATCAGCTTCAGCTGATACGCCAGCTGCACCATTTCCTGGAAGTAAAGGACCTCGAGACTGTGGTGCACACGCTGGTAACCTCTCATCTAGATTTCTGCAATGCACTCTACATGGGGCTGCCCTCATGCTGGCTCTGGAAACTTCAGTTGGTACAAAATATGGCAGCCAGAGTGGTCTCGGGAACATATTGGAGAAACCATATAACTCCAGTATTAAAATCTCTCCACTGGCTGCCTATCAGTTTCCGGGCCCAGTATAAGGTGTTGGTTATTACATTTAAAGCCCTAAATGGCTTGGGTCCAACTTATCTCCGGAACTGCTTCCTCCTATACAATCTCCCCGCGCACTCCGGTCCTCTGGGAGGAATTTGCTTCAGCCACAAAAATCTAGGCTGTCTGCAACCTCCCAGAGGGCCTTTTCAGTAATCGCCCCCAAATTGTGGAATGACCTGCCGAATGAGATCCGTCAGATGACAAGCCTGAGTAGCTTTAAAAAAGCACTAAAGATGGATCTCTTTCGGCAGGCCTTTCTGAATTAGATCCCGGCCTCAGGGGATCCTGGCTTCTTTTAGTCCGCTGGCTATTTATTGTATTTATTGTTTTTAAAGGTGATTTTAGACTGTTGCTTTTAATTTACATTTGTTTAAAAAATTTTATGGGGGAGGGTGGGGTGGGGTGTGTTTAGGGATTTTTATCTGTATTGTATTTTAATTTTTGTAAGCTGCCCCGATTGTTTTAACAGCAGGGTGGGGTATAAATAAATATTATTATTATTATTATTATTAAGCATAGAGAGAACCATGTTGTATCTGCATGCCATATAGGTGTTAAAGATGAAGAGCTACTGAGAAAGAAGAAGAAAAAGTAGCAATGCTAATTTTTCAACATAGTTAACAAGGGATTCAAGGCTAGACTTTTAAGAAGAAAACATTCAGACCCCTTCAAGGATGAATTTGCTAGTTTCATTTCTTTCAAATGTGATATATAAAAAAAATACCACAAAACCTCCCCATTCTTTTTGTTATTAATATGAAGAAATCTGCACATTTGGGGAATTCCCATTTTAAAAAATTGGCCCACATCTAAGCTGCATTCACATGGCTGCAAGTAGGCCATCTTTGCTGGTTATGAAGGCAGAGAGAAAAAGAAAAAAACTGGGGCAAGTAGCAACTTTTCCATGCCTATATTCAGTAGCTATCTCTCTAAGAAATTAGGCATGGCATGTATTCATGTTACTTCCTTTTGGTTGGTCTTAGCCATACCCTCTCTCTTCTGAGAGCAGTTAGACACGCCTTCTGAAAGAAAACACTCTTTCAGCATCCATACACATACAATTATCAAACATATTTAAGATATTACTCCCCAAATTTATTAACTATTAACAGTTAGTAAATTTTTAAAATTTAAAAGAGCTTTACAACAAAACAGTCTCCCTATTTTAAGATCTAATTTTAATGTCTAAGATCAATAACACCTTGTTACCCTCCCAATAACCAGTGCATTCAACATAATAGAGCCTTATCACACTATACATTTTTAGTGGTGTTGTTCTACTTTAGTTGCTCTGGCTGCCTCCTGTGGAATTCTGGGATTTGCAGTTTAAGGAGGGGCATTTGGTATTCTTAAGCCTCACTAAATTATAAACCCCATAATTCCACAGGAGGCAGCCATAGCAGTTAAAGTGGAATAATAGCACTATAACAGTGTAGTGTGGTGAGGCTCGTAGGTCGGTAAAATGCGTACCCAGCTTGTGGGGGCAATTAGCTAACACACATTGGAAACTGCTTAATGCAGTGTAGATGTGTAAATTGCTATTGCTTAAAACAATTTGATAGCCTTGTGGCTGAAGAGCGGGGTATAAATATATAAATAAATAAATAAATAAATAAATAAAGATATGGGCCAGTATTCTACATCAGCTGCTTTGTTAAGTAAAGTAGGTGTGTGCATTGGGTGTGTGTGTGGAGAGATTATTCTGGCAATAGTGTCACAATCATGGCCAAGTAGCAATTGTGAATATGGAACTATTACTCTGGAGATTATCAGACGTGGCAAAAACTGCAAGGAGAACAAGAACAGGAGAGATTACCAGATGACGTCAACCTTCCACATCCCAGGAGCATAGCACGGTCATGAGTAAAGCATTCCTTTTTATTGGTGGCTTGTCCCCGTCAATAAAAAAGGGAAGCCTTGTCCACAGCAGCACTACACCCTGGGAATGGCTGAGGACACAGCCATCTGATAATGTTGCCCTTCCTGTTCTCCTCCCGCTCTACTGATGTAGTTTGGAATGGAGTTTTTTGCTGCATTCCACCACATCTGATAATTTCCCTAGATTTATTCATTTGTAACTGTTCTGTATTCATTATTGCTATTTAGTCATGATAATGACACTATTGCCATGATTTAATTCCCCTCCCCAACCTAGTTCACTGGGCATCAGCTGCATGGGGAGAAGGAGATCCATTCTGCTGGTAATAGAATCATGGGTAAATGACATTTTCACCAGTTTGGGATTGGGCCAGGAAAAATTACTTAGTTAAGTATACTTAAATATACTTAGCTGATGTAGAACAGTGGCCACTACTTACATAATAATATATTTTAAAACAGATCAGCCATACTTTTAAGAAAGAGTGGGAGATGTTTGTTACCTTTCTGAGACAGCATTGGGGACCAATATCAGTTGCAGGCTTAGAGAGTTAGAAACAGTTGTACAGTTTCTAACAGTTTTTTTTATTATAAATAAATATAATTATTTATATATAGCAGGAGTATGAATAAGCTATAATGTTTAGAAAGTACAGTACAATTATGGTATGTATACAGTTGTCCCTTCATATCTGCTGGGGTTTGGTTCCAGGATCCCCCCTCCCCTGCTGCCCATGGATACCAAAATCCGTGAATACTCAAGTCCCATTATATGCAATGGCATAGCAAAATGGTGTCCCTTATATTAGATGGCAAAATCAAGTTTTGTTTTTTTGATTATTATTTTTTTAAGAAAATTTTCAAGCAGTGAACACTTAAATCCGTGGATATCAAATCTGTGGATATGGAGGGGCAACTGTAGTCTTCAGTTAGGGGTAGGAAGTCATAGTTGGTAGTTGGTAGTTTTGTAGTGTTTCTGTCTTTTCTTTTTGTTTATCTGTTATGGTTGTTTTTTGTTTGTTTTGTTGTTGTTATACAGGTGGACCCTCATATCCATGGATTTGGTCTCCATGGTTTCACTTTTCCACATCTGAAAAAAATACATTCTCTCTAGGCATTTCTAGGGACTTTATCAGATGCTCTAAAAAAAACCCTGTGGAGGTTGGGAGGGGGATGCCGCTGTTCCACTTCCAGTGGTCAATATCGCATGCCCTGTCCTCCTCCTGTTCTTCCTCTTGTGCTGGATTGATGGAAAAGATGCTGATTTTTATTGACAGAAACTTCTGGCAACGAAAAGCAGTGCCTTTTTTGTCCCTCCAGCATGGAGGAAGCATGGAGGAAGGCCGGGAGGAGGATGTGGCATGCAATATCAGTCACTGGAAGTGGGACAGCAGTGTCCTCCTCCTGAGTTCAGCGGGGGAGCGGGTTGAGCATCTGATAAAGTCTTAGGTCCTCCAATGTGATTTTATGGTCAACTTCCAGTGTTTGTCTCATTGAGAATAGTAGGGTTCCCTATTATCCATGGTTTCAGGTATCCAAGGTGTATGTGGGTCGTGGAGCGTATCCCCTGTGGATACAGGGCTTGACCTGTATAATTGGTGCATTTTATATATATAGAAAAATATGTGTTTAATAAAATAAATATTTATAAAAAACAAAACAAAAACAGGTCAGCTCTGTTCCCATCAGGTGCAGCCCTTAAGTCCCTGCTGACATGCCTACTGAAGGTGGTGGTGGTGGGGAGTCTATCGAGCATGCTGTGTTTGCTGTAACAGAATAGAGAATGAAAAGAGGCACCTGTTGGGAGCACACAAGTAATGATTTTATAGTGTACTCCATTCACATACAGCTCTTAATAATGATTGAAATAACAGCAGGGCTTCCAATTTGGAAAAATGTGGAATAAAAGCAGAATGAGACAAAACAGACCTATGCATGAACACATACAAAAGTGACAGAGATTGGAAATAGACTGCTCTGCCCATCCCTAGAGAAATGCCTGCAAAACCTCTAAATTATTGCTAGAGCATCCTGTAACTTCACACAGAATACCAGCCAGGTTTAAAGTGCTGCCTTGCTTGCAGGTGATGGGTATGTGAGATGCTGCTTCTGACTCATCAAGAATCCCATCAAAGGTTGAAAAGGATTCCCCAGAGGCCTCTAAGACATCATCGCTGCAGATCTTCAGGAGTGAAAACAGCACTTTTTACACACAGCTTTGTCCTATAGTTGGAGCCCTGGAGGCACAGTTGTTAAATGCAGGGACTGCAGCCACAACGTTGTGAGTTCAGTCCTGCAGGGCTCCAGGTTGACACAGCCTTCCATCCTTTTGTAGGTTGGTAAAATGAGTACCCAGCTTGTTGGGGGCAATTAGCTAACACACTGTAAGTCGCTTAGGCAGTGCTTTGAACTGATAAGCGGTATAGAAATATAAATGCTATTAAAATGCTATTGCTATAAGGATAAAAAAGACAAAGGGGAATATTTAAGGAAAATATGGGAAGAAGATTTGAAACAAAAAATTGGAGATCATGAATGGGATAAAATATGGAAACAAAGACATCTAAAAAATATGTCGATACGTAGAAAAGAAAATTATTATAAAATAATATGGAGATGGTATTTGACACCAGCAAGATTGCATAATATAGATAAGAATAACTCTAAATATTGTTGGAGAGGTTGTCAAGAAATAGGTACATATATGCATATGTGGTGGAATTGTAAATTTGTACAGCAGTTTTGGGAAATGGTTTTTATAGAAATAGAGAATATTCTGAATAGAAATATAGAAAGGAAACTGAGCATAGCATTGATGTCAATTTATAATGGAGAGAATGGGAACCAAGCAGAAAAGCCTTTAATAACAAATTTATTAACGGCAGCAAGATTAATTATAGCAAGACATTGGAAAATGCAAATAAATGTACAAGTGGAGGAGTGGTATAAAGAAGTTTGGAAAATGGCAATAAATGATAAATTAACATGTAGAATTAAAGTAAGAAGAGGAAGTTGGAAAGAAAGTGACTTTGATAAAATTTGGAAAGTATTTGTTAAAAAAGTATTACAGACAAAAGATGGGAGGTTACCTCCACGAGAAGAAATGAGATTCTGGAAAGATTAGGTAAGGGATAATGGCTCCGGTGAAGGGGAGCACTGAAGGGGGGGGGGTAGGGGAATTAATATTCTGGAAAAGAATCATAGTAAAGCAGCTACGTTAACTTTTGAAATTAGTTAATAGAAAAATTGTGATGTGTATGGTAATTTTATGTGTTATACTAAATAAGTATTGATTGGGTAATATAATGTATGATTATAAAATTAATAAAAAATATATTTAAAAAATAAAAAAATAAAAATGCTATTGCTATTGCTATTACTATTGCTATAGGAAGTAAAGCTTTCAAGCCAGCCAGCACCTCACGTATGACTACATATGTTTCACTTGTATTTTAATATCAACTTAAATGAACTTCCAAAACAAATACACACATGTAAATGCACATCTCACTCTTCAAAAAGGTGGCAGCTGGTGGGTTCATTGTCAGCAGGCTGGTGATTTCTTTCTGTGTATAGCTATCTAAGGTCTTGTCTACATGACGGGGGGAGGGATACGAACATGTCTGAAAAGGCAAGCATTCACAATGATGTGACCTGTCCACATGGCCAAAAGAGCCCCCCTAAACTCCACAGGACCCCCTAGCCAGGTGGCGGCTGTGAGTGATTTACTTGCAATTTTAAATCTGCCACCACCATTTAAAAAAAAAAAAAACAGTTTCCCAGGGTGCACACAAGCAGAACTTCATATTTACAAAGACAGAAAGAATGTTTAAAATAGTATAAAATCACCGTTTGATCAACTTACCGGACCCTCACTTTGCCGAAAATCCAACATGGAGGCCGCAGATGCTTTTCCTCTTTGCTAGCCCCCATCTTCATCCAGCCAGTCAGATTGCACTGCCTGTTGATGTTTCTATGAATGTGAGTGTTAAAATGATCATACATTCAGAAGTCGTATGGAGCTTTTCGTATAATCTGTACGAAGCCCCAAATGTGGCGCACACAGACTTTGTGTTGGATTTTGCTGCCCCCCTTTCGAATGACACATATTTGTGTGAATGGCCATTTGAACAGATCACTGTACGTTCACATCTTGTTCCTATTTTTTTTTTAACCATATAGACAACACCTGAGATACTGAACACATTTTGAGGATAGGGTTGATCACCTTGGAAAACTCCTTTAAACTTCTGATTGAAACTCAAAGTAGATACATAGCCTCACTGACACAGGAGTCAGCAGCTGCCACTGCTCCGGGAGCTGTAGTTTTCCAAATTTCTCCACTCACACTGTGTGAGGGTGGATCCTGATGGAGCCATCCACTAATCAAAGAGAGATATCAGCAGACTTGGAGAAAGCCAAATGTTTATAAAAGTACAAAACCATCTATATAGAGAGAGGGCAAAATGTTCGGGGGGAGAAGCAGTCCAATGAGTATTAAGCTTGCCCAATAGGCACAGAATGTTGACTGACTCTAGAGGGGAAAATGCGGTTGAAGGAGGACAATGGAAGTGAGTGTCCCCAACATAGGCACACTGGGTTGGGTAGAACAAGAATCGCCCAGATGGCAACATTTTGTTACAGACCTCATTTGTCCATCTTATCGTAAAGCCAACTCTTCGAAGATATACAGCCCCATCTTCTAACAAAGGTTATTTTTGATTTGGTTTCAACCACTAAAGTTTCTAAAGCCATTCGGTTTTATTTACCTGTTGCTATTTGCTTCCTAGAATGCACTGGCAGGAAATGATAGAAGTAATAGTGTGGCTACTGGAAGGACACATAAGCACCATATAGTGCACTCTGTGGTAAAACAAAACAAAACAAAACAAAACAAAACCCAAACCAGTCAGCAACATGTGGTCCCAAAGGGATTTTTAAGTAATAAGAAATAGGTGGAAGAAAAAAAAAAGCAGACATATTGCAATCTTTTTTTTACACATCAGGGAAGCTGCTGCTCACAAGAAAGACAACTGATGAGCTGATATTGGTGGGAGCGGGGGGGGAGAAGAGAAACAATCATCCCTTTCTCAACACTGAAGAAATACTTTTAAAAATAATTTAAAAATAATTTTGGATATTCTTTTCAGCCCTGATGCAAAAATAATTTTCTAACGCATCTCTTAGTTTCTCTTTCGATCTTTTTATGTGCATGTACTGTATGTGAGCACAGTGAGTCCTTTCTGAATCTTTGTTTGCGAAGAAAAGCCAGAGAGAGGGGGACTGTACATACAACCCCCACCCCATATATATATATATGGGTGTGTGTGTGCGTGTGCGTGTGTGTGTGGAGAGAAATACAAAAATCTGTTCTGAGAATTCTGGTAATCAAATATTTCAAAAATGTCAAACATTTCTCTGAATATTTAGCAAATATTTACAATTGTATACAGGTCCTCCTCTTCAACACTCCACTGAGTGCCCTCCATTTTTTTATATATATTTTTTTGGAATGTCCTCCCTTCTCATATTTGAGTGGTACCAACTGTGATATGTTTGAGGTACCTGTTAAAGAAGATCCACCTCTTCACAAAGGCCTTTTCTAACTAGTGCTGCCCAATTTGAGAATGGTGTTTGGTGCTTTCTGGTTTTGAAAGTTTGTTATTGTTTTAACATTTCTTTTGGATCTTTTTCTTCCTTTTGCACATTTTTTTCAGGGTTTAGTTTCAGATACGGTAAATTATATATACATTGAAAAGGGAAAACAAAAACATATGGGTTGTGGATGTTAAAAGCAGTTGTACATATAGTAACATGTTCATCATTAACATGTAACAGGTTACATCAGTGCCATGCAGTTCCTCATGTCTGAGGACATCCAACAGTTTCCCTTTCCTTTTAGTGCTCTAGATGGCCCCAATTTCACTAAAGGCCTTCTTTTCTATCAGCCTGTTCAGTCATTAGTACTTAAAAGGACAGACCCACTCTTCCCTTTACCCATCCCAACAGAGGACACAAAGTTGGTTGGAACAAAAGTAGAGTTATTTCTGGTAGCTGCCTCAAGTGTTATGAAACATCTCAGACCATGAAGATCAGATGACTCCACTTTTGCTTTTCTCCAGCCTGTGAAGATTTCTTCGTCTAACAATCCATCCATCCATTCAAATTGTCAGCCTGAGATGGCTTTAGTGCTGATGTGGGGAACAATTGATCCCCAATATATGGTTGGACTAAGAGCCTTACCGCACTACACTGTTATAGCACTATTCCACTTTAACTGCCTTGGCTGCCTCCTGTGGATCCCTGGGATTTGCAGTTTAGGGAGGGGCATTTAGCATTCTCAGCCAGAGAGCTCTTAGGCCTCACTAAACTACAAACCCCAGAATTCCACATGAGGCAGCCATAACAGTTAAAGTAGAATATTGGTGCTATAAGAGTATAGTGTGATAACTTGCATAATTCCAAGCCAATATAGCTACAACCACTGTTGATGGTTGCATTGATGTAATACCTGGACTATCACACATTTCAGTGGTTCTGACGGATTTTATCTCTTTGGTGTACTATGCCAATGTTTTGGCATATTTACTGATATTGTTGTGAGACCTTTTGATTGATGATTGGTGTATTGTGATTGTTATATTACCAATATTATTGTTATTTTTGTTGTTGCTCTTTCCTTTTTAACATATTTAATTGTAGTTTTAAGGTCTAATTCCATTTTAATGGGTATCTTTATGTGTGTATTCTAACTATATTGTATTTGTTTTACTTTGTAAGCCAACCTGAATCCTGTTTTGGTGGAAAAGTGGTGTATAAATAAAGATAATGATGATTATGATGATTATGGTGATGTTAGGCCAGCTTTGACTTATGGTGACCCTATGAATGGGAGACCTCCAAAATGCCTGCTCTGGTCTTGCAAACTCATTGCTGTGGCTTCCTTGATTGAGTATATTAATCTGTAATGGCATTTTCTTCTTTTCCTATTGCCTACAATTTTACTTAGAATTATCATCTTTTTTAATGAGTCATGTCTCATCTTGTGATATGTTTAAAGTACAATAGCCTCAGTTTAGTCATGTTGGCTTCTATGGAGAGCTTGATTTGTTCTAGGGTCATTTATCTGCCTTTGTTGATGGTCCGTGGGAGAACTCTCTTCCAGCTCCACATTTCAGATGAATTGATTTTCCTCCTGCCAACATTCTTCGCTGTCCACTTTTCACATCCATACAAACAAGAGAAATAATATGGCATGAAGGATTTTGGCTATGATATTGAATATTGTCATTTTAATTGAGGTGTCTATACATTTTTTACCTAAAGAAGCCAATAAGTCAATGGCAAAATGATGTCTATGTGTGTGCATATACAGATTCTTTCAAGAAGGATCACAGAGTTGCACATCACTGCTCAAGGAGTAAAATTTTTCATGTGCCAAGGGATTTCACATAGCTGAGAATATATAAACTCATGCAGCTTTGTACACACCACAGCTGATGAGCTTCATAGACATTGTTTACCCAACTACGGCATCTAAGTTCATTACATTACATGGAGGGAATGCAAACTAAGAGTCATGTTTACATCCACAATATTCCTCAGTAGGCACCTTGCAAGATTAAAAACCTTTAGCCAAGTTATTCAACTTAATATATTAGTGATCTGGTTACTGTGAAATCTTGGGTTCTCTAACTTGCACTTTGAAATTAACATCATACTGACGGATGGGCATCTGTAGTAGAGCACAGAAACCCAGATCAGGATCTGGCATTTTTGCTTGGTTTTGTTTTTAGTAAGGATACCATGTAGCAGGTGTGATACAGATTTCTGTCTGGGACTATAGAACAGAAGTGGACAATACACAACCTGAGCCCCATGTGCCACCAGTGTCATTTTTTTAGTGTCCAAACCTGTTGCCCTGAAGGTGCCAATGGTAAACTGTACTTGCAAAGATGTACTCGCAAACGCTTCTGTCATAGCCACCAGAATTGGCAGCACTAATGCCACCAAGACCCAAGGCTAAGAAGGGAGGGCAAGCAGATTAAAATCTGTGAGTCCTGGTGGGCATGTAGCTCTGAAGGCTTGGACACTGAAAAACAACAAAAACAAATTGTAAAATAAATTTTAGTATCATAACAGACCAGAGATGAGCTACAAATATCTGCTCCCAAATCTCAACATATCCAAATCTCTACAAGCAATGACATTTACTAATATGATTCGGCTATGCCAATGTGTATCCTTATACTAGAACTGCTGCACTCTAGTTTCAGAACTTGCTTCACAGGCCTCAGAAATATTAGAGCGCTCTTCACATTTGTTCAATAAGCATTTCTTACAGTCCTCTTAAAGTAGGGATGGGCAAATGTAGCAGGCCAAGGAGCACTTTTATGCCCCATGGGGCCCTCTGGAGTTTTGGGGAAAATAGTTCAAATATCACCACTTCTGGTTCTTGATGTTAAACAGTATATGGAATCCTTGCAATCTATTTGAAAGGTAAATTATTGCACCTGAAGGCTTCTAGGAGCAAATTCACCCCCCCTTTTTAGGCTAGAAAAAGGTCAGGCTAGGGATCAAATAGGTGTTGAGAGCCACAGAAGCATCCTTGGGAGGGAGGCTAGATGCAGGCCCAGGACCATTTTTGCCCACCCCTGTATTAAAGGAACAATACTTCACAGTAACACACTGTAAGTCGCTTAGGCAGTGCTTTGAACTGATAAGCGGTATAGAAATATAAATGCTATTAAAATGCTATTGCTATAAGGATAAAAAAGACAAAGGGGAATATTTAAGGAGAATATGGGAGGAAGATTTGAAACAAAAAATTGGAGATCATGAATGGGATAAAATATGGAAACAAAGACATCTAAAAAATATGTCGATATGGATAAAAGAAAATTATTATAAAATAATATGGAGATGGTATTTGACACCAGCAAGATTGCATAATATAGATAAGAATAACTCTAAATATTGTTGGAGAGGTTGTCAAGAAAAAAGTACATATATGCATATGTGGTGGAATTGTAAATTTGTACAGCAGTTTTGGGAAATGGTTTTTATAGAAATAGAGAATATTCTGAATAGAAATATAGAAAGGAAGCCGAGCATAGCATTGATGTCAATTTATAATGAAGAGAATGAGAACCAAGCAGAAAAGGATTTAATAACAAATTTATTAACGGCAGCAAGATTAATTATAGCAAGATATTGGAAAATGCAAATAAATGTACAAGTGGAGGAGTGGTATAAAGAAGTGTGGAAGATGGCAATAAATAAGTTAACATGTAGACTCAAAGTAAGAAGAGGAAGTTGGAAAGAAAGTGACTTTGATAAAATTTGGAATGTATTTGTTAAAAAAGTATTACAGAAAAAAGATGGGAGGTTACCTCCACGAGAAGAAATGAGATTCCGGAAAGATTAGGTAAGGGATAATGGCTCCGGTGAAGGGGAGCACTGAGGTGGGGGGGAGATTAATATTTTTGAATAGAATTGTAATAAAGAATCTATGTTAACTTTTGAAACTAGTTAATAGAAAAATTGTGATTTTATAGTAATTTTATGTGTTATAATGACTAAGTATTGATTGGGTAATATAATGTATGATTATAAAATTAATAAAAATATATTTTTAAAAAAAGGTCTCCTTGGGTGATGTTTCCAGGTTGTGATTCTTTCTGTGTTTTCGTTTCTCTTCAAGACTTGTTTGGCGTGAGTTCTCAAATAAAGCTGCAGCATTGTGGATAGTGTGTCTCCATGCCTCCTGATGTGAGGCCAGGGCGGACCATTGTTGGTGATCAATTTGGCTGAGCCTGAGATGTTGTTTCAAGGAGTCCTTGTATCACTTTTTTGGAGCGCCTCTCTTACGCTGACCCATGGTGAGTTCACCATAGAGTACTATTTTGGGGAGGCAATGGTCCTCCATCCTAGAAATGTGCCCTGCCCAGTGCAGCTGTGTTCTCAATATCATGGCCTCAATGCTGGTGATCCCTGCTTGCTCAAGGACAGCGACATTTGTCACATAGTCTGTCCAGTGTATATTTAATATTGTACGTATACAGTGCTGATGAAAGCATTCAAGGAGGCGTAAGTGGTGGCGATAGGTGACCCATGTTTCAGACCCATAAAGGAGAATAGACAGTACAATGGCTCTATACACACTGATTTTTGTGCTTTGCCTCAGGTGTTTATTACTCCAGACTCTTTTGTAAAGTCTTCCAAATGCGCTATATGTCTTTGCTCATCTGTGATCGATCTCTTTGTCAATCTTGGCATCTGAGGAGATGATGCTTCCCAGGTAGGTGAACTGATGAACGGATATAACTAGTGGATCAAACTGACCTTTTCCTCTGCATCCCCCCCTTTGATATATATACCCTGAAAATCTGCTGTAGAAGATTAAATTATCCTCCAGAGCAGATTATTAACCGTTTGGGAGGCTGTAGGGATTGGATGGGATGGCAAACTTAAACTACTTTTAGGAGATTTTCACACCAGCTTATTATCCCATTGCAGGCACAGAACAGGGTCACTGAACAATTTCTTTTTCAGACAACATTCACCACTTCCGTGCCCCCAATGTAACCATTCTGTTTTCTCCCCATGATATGGGGAAAAGTCATTAATTACCACCCATTCCATTTCTATCATGGAATCACGGGTGGTCTGAAATGTCAAGAGTTAGAGACTGAACTCCATTATAAAATGGCCAAACAACTGCAGAATCATGCTGAGTCATAATGGCTGACTGCATGAACTACCAAGTCATGCCTAGTCAGGCCACTAGGGGGCAATGTCCTGTAGTTGTATGTATGGGAGAGCTCAGAACAGAGCTCACTTCCTCCTCTCTTCTCTTCCTGTGAATGCTGAGGCCTGGTGAAGCTGTTTCTCCTTCAATTGTAAATATTTGTATATATTGCAACTGTTTGACTTTGAAGATAAAAGTGCCTCCTGCTTATTTGTACGTCAAACACTCTGTGTGTGAGTATTCCTGGCAACGGGTTGCTACTGAGACTGCTGAGATAGTTTTTGGCTTCTGCTGGGGATGGAGTGTGCTATCATCCCCTGACATGAAAGGTGTCCTGTTCCTCTCCCATGATTACATCTGTGTGGGGGGGGAGGAAGTCCGTTCTGGACACTTCCAGGCAGGAGTGGGATACCCAGGTAAGTGGCACCCTTTCCTCCCCCCTCCCTGGGTTACTTATTTTTTTGTTTTTGTTTTTGTTTGTGTTTTTTTGAAATTTTTGTTGCTTGGTGAACTGTTAAAGTATTTTTCTTTTTACTTTTTATTTTTGAATTTCCTTCACATCGTTCTCTCATGAGAATGTGCGGAATTTGGCTTCACTGCTGTAAAAGCAGCTTTACGGCAGCTGCACTTACAGCAGTGAAGCCGAGGGGAGAAGGAAGACGTGCCTACGTTGGGATTAAGGTAAATGTGTGAACATTTTCCTTAATCCCGTAGCAGGGACGGGAGAGAGGCTGGAGGAGCAGAAACGGGGCATTTGGCCCCTGTGTAAATATCTCCTTACACTAGCAGACATACACGTACATATTAGTTTTGACCCATTTGCATCATTCAATCAATCAATTCTCTGTTATGGTCCATAGACCCAAAGAGTTCAAATAGACAACATATAAGATAAATTAAAAGCACAAGTAGCAATTGGGTCAATTCATATAGGAAGAACTTATTTTGGATGGGTTTTTTTCCTAATACAGAAGTTAACTGTTCTCTAGTCCTTACTGCCTCAAACAAAAACTTGGCAACAACCAAAGTCACACTGGGATTCTTATCTTCTATTAAGAATTTTACATAAAATTGGGCTGATTGTCCTCATAGATTTGCCAATAATGGATTGATTGTGTGTTGTCTACGTTGTTTGTAGAATGTGCTTCATGGATTCAACTTCCTGATTATTGCAGGGGCATAACCTTGTGGTATAAGGGACTCCAGCAAATCTACCTCAGATCATTTCAGAGGGAAAAACATTAAATCTGGCCTTTGGAAAAAGTCTATAATAATCAATGACAATCAAATTCTTTATACAGCAGAACTCCCATATCCATAAGGGATTGGTTCTGGGAGCTACAGCAGATGGTGAATTCTCTGGATACCATGGCGAATGCCATCCTGGGGGCCATCCCAGGAGAAGGGGGTGAAGTGAGATCACTCCTTTCCCCTTTCTTCCCCCTTCTCCCCCCATGTCCTCACCACAGCAGCAATTGCAAGGGCAAAGTGGGAAGGGGAGAAGGGGAGATTGCTCCTCCCTTCTCCCCCCTGGCCTGCCATGGTGGCGATCATGGGGGAGAAGGGGGAAGGGGAGGAGGTGAGATCATTCCACACCCTCCATTCTGCCTTTGCCCACACAATCACCACTGTAGCAACAGGAGCCTTCCCAGGGGAAGGGACAGGAGAGGCGAGATCCCTGCTCCCTCCTTCCTTCTCCCTGTCATCACCAACTGCAGATAATTTAATCTACAGTTGGTGAATCAGTAGATATGGGGGTGCTACTGTATACCCAGCTAGGTGAAAAAGGCCCAACATATTCTATACTGAATGAGTTTGGTGAGAAGGATGAGTATGAATGAGCCCAAAGGTCACATAAAGCAATATCCCACCATATTTGTTTTACTGACTAGAGAGCAGTGTCATAGCCCAGATGTGAAAGGAGGGATGATGACAAACCAGGTCTTTTGATGACACACTTTCAGCAACAGCTTATATACCCATCCTGTTCCAGAACATCCCCCTGTTTCTAACAATAAAACTGTATTAGGAACAAATCTGGGAATTTAGAGGAGATCCCTTAAAAATTTAACCTGAAGATTATTTAACTCTGTTGTCACTCCCCCAATCCAAATAGGAGAAGCATACAGCAACTGGGCAACTGACTTTGATGACAGGTGATATATATTTGGCCCCCTTTGGTATGAAAATAGGAAAAAATGGTAGACTGACAAGGTTGTGCTTTCTGGTAGGCAGCAGATCTTTGAGTAGTCCATGACATTGTGCGATGGAATATCAGCCCTAGATATTGAAAACTTCTAACCTTTTCCAGAACATGAACATCTTATGTCCCTCTGCATTGGTAAAATTTTCTTTTCTAAAACCATAACTTTAGATTTCCCAAAATTAATTTTTAGATAATTTTGTAAACAGTAATTCAAGAACGTCCTTAGATAGTTTAGCCCAGGTCTAGAATATGAAAGAATAACTGCATCATCAGCATAGAGAAGGATGGAAATTTTCCTGTCTCCAAGTTTGGGCAAATGACCATTGGGGTCCATTAAGACATCTTCAAGGTCATTTACAAATAAGGTAAACAAAGCCGGTGCAAGAATACAGCCTTGTCTGACCCCTCTGGTCATAGATATTTCGCTAGAAAGCTGCTCCTTGATGTCACATCTGACTTGTAGCTGACTGCTACTATATAAAGCCTTAATAAGACAGAAAAGTCTTTTATCATTCAAAACATTGTCCAATTTCTCCCACAACTTAGTTCTGGAGATAGAGTGCAAAGCTGGCTTTAGGTCTATAAAAGCAACAAACAACTTGCCTTGCAGAGGTCTAGGATATTTCTCAGCAATGTGAGAGAGGACCAAACAGTGATCAAAGGTTGAATAATTTCTCTCTAAATGCAGCTTGTGCCTCAGTAAGAATGTTATTAGAATTCAAAAAGGAAGTCAAGTCTGTTGCATAGGAAATGGGCATATAACATTTTCATGTTGATAGTACACTAACAGGTCTGTAATGTCAGAATAATGGGCCATGCAGTCTGATATATTTATATTGTAAAGAGGAAATGTAACATGTAACACCCTGCCGGGGCCAGTGGTGAGAGGCCAAATGCAGCTGGCCTGTGTATCTTGATTAAAGCTTGGAAAGCTAACCATGGCAGGAACTCTTATCTCCATGGGAGAGTGAGTGTATCTGTGTGTGAAGGAATGTCTCTGTATACTATTACTCTATGATATGTGACTGTAAGCAGTTCTGTCTGGGCTTTGCAGTGACAAGACTGTATTGTACTATCTGCTGTGTAATGTAGTCTTCAAGAGAAGAGTCTTTGACTCACGGTAAATATTCCTATATTATGTTCCAGTAAAGTAAGGTAGTTTAGACACATGTCTGTGTGCTTATTTCCTCACCTGGAGAATAAAAGCTCTGCTACAACAACTTTGCTGCCTTGGACCTCTTGATATGCTCAAAAGTTCCAGTGCAATACCATGTCATGTAATTCCCCTGGATCAGTGGCTTGACCTTTCTTGTAGATTGGCACCACAGTTGCTTGCTTCAAACTAGCAGGGATTTTGCCAGAATTGTTAATCATGGTAAAAAGATCAGCTAGCAGTGTTGCCCACCAGTGGTGATTAGTTTAAATAAGTTCAGCAGGGATATAATGGGTACCTGGAGCCTTTCCACTTATAAGTTGTAGACTTAAGTCAGAAACTTCTTCCACAGATACTAGATTCCATGCAGATACAATAAAAAGGTTGTCTTCATGGGAATTATCAAAGTCTGGTTCAGAACTATTAATATATGTAAAGATGGATCTAAAATGAGAGCCCCAAACCTGAACTGGATTAGCATAACTTGGGGTTTGAGACTGAGAGCATAAAGCTCCTGAGACAAGCTGCCAAAAAGTTTTTGCATCATTATTAAGTGAGGCATTCAGCAACAGAGAACATGAACTAAGTTCACACTGTCATTTTTTACAAGCCGGTAGGGTCTCATACTCCTTTTTCAACTGAAAATAAGTGGAAGGGAAATGGTTTGACTTCAATTTTTTATATGCAATAATAGGGTCTCTTAAGCCTTTTTTTTCTTCAGTTGCCATTCCTTGTCAAACCAAATGGTACACTTGAGATTGGTGGGGTCTTCACCAGACTGACAGGGATTAGCTTCAGATATTAAATCTTCCTGAAGAAGATGGATCTTCTTTATATGTCTTGATGGTAGTTATGGCAGATTCCTCAGATATTACAGATCTTTAAAAAGTGGCTGGATCAGATGTCAATCTCACCCCCAAAAAAACTAAATAGATCAGTTGCCCATTTAGATCTTATCTTCTGTGGCCCATCAACAATAAAATTGGTTAGACAATTTAGAATTATCTGTCTCTTTCTCCCTGGAACAAATATGGTCATTATCAGTTCTGCCATCTATTCAAAAAGAATAAACTAACTGGGAAGCTTTTTAAAAAACCAAACAATAGTCCACTGTACTAGATCCAGGTATGTTTGAAAAAGTAAATTTGCCCATACTGTCCCCAAAGGCCACACCATTTAAAAATAATAAATCCAGCCTAATTTGCAGTTGGGCCAAACAGAAACCAGCAAAATTCAACCTCAGGTGTTTTGAGTTTCTAATGTGGATGAACCTATCCTCCTTTAGTTCACTTAATACTGGATATTTGGCTTCTAACTTGATGTTGTTAGGTCCAGTCCTTGCATCTAGTTTTCCATAATGTACAAATAAGGCCCAGGTAAATCTATCAGTAGAGAAATATATATATATATATATATATATATATATATATATATATTCTCAACTTTCCAAGTATCCTCTATCTGTACTTTAGATTTGTTGTGGAATATAAACAGTAACAATAATTATGCTTTTAGAATTTAGTTTTTGAAAACTCCCAAATTCTAGATGTTCACACTTACCCAGAAAGGTTACCTTAGAAATCAAGGAGGTTGATACCAAAACTGCAAGGCCACCACTAGGGCATCATTTCTTATTTACCTGAATAGCTTTCAGTGTGTAAGCAGCAAAGTTGTTCAGGGCAATAGTATCAATAGCCCAAGATTCCTTTGTTCTTTTTGATATAACATAACAATATTACATCAAGAAGAACAAATATACTGACAAAATGAACTGTACCTGCTCTTATTTGCCCATCCTGAAATATTCCAACAGACTATCCTTAAACAGGAATCTTCCAGGGGCCATAGGCTTCATTCTGCAGGACTAATAAGATTTCCCTCTTCATTTTTTTCTGATGATTCTTCAGGACTAATCAGATCTCCCTCTTCATTTTTTCTGATGCACCAATTCTCAGGAATTTTGGTTTTACAGGGCATCAGAGCTATCTGGGAATCAGGGACAGTAATGTTGGCAGATGGAACTGCAGGCTTAAAAGCTCTGGATTTGTCCCAACTTTTGTAGGCTGTAAATTGGAATGGGAAGAAATTGTAGTTTTTGAATAGGCTATTGGTGTTAATTCAGAAGAATGACTCTTTTCCTTGAGCTATAAGAGTTACTTTCCAAGAGATATCTTGACCAAATGTTATTAAATCTGAGATTTCTGTGTTGTCATTGAATCCTAAATCCATGTGATGATCACATAGCAGAGATACTTCTATCCAGGATTGATAGGTAATGGTGTAACTCTGGCTCAGTGACTGGCAATTAAGAAAACCTTGTCTCAAGCTGGTGGTAATCTGTCAAGTAGGTCTCTTTGAGCTACTGAAGATAACTTGGAAAATCTATCAATGAAAAATTCTTCTGTTGCATCAGCAACATCCATTTGTGCCACAGACTTAGGCATGGGGTCTACAAAACTAGACAACTTGGTAGGACTGTTGTGAAGTTGGGAAGAAAGAACTGGGCATCTTTTAAAGAGGAATTAATGGTTTAATACAAGAGCCCTTAAAGAGCCATACTGAGAAAACACCAATTGTGTCTTCTTCCTCAATAAATTAGGGATAGTGGATTTGGTGAAGCAAATGAGAACCCTCACATATTGTCAGGATGAAAATAGTAATTCAACAGAGAACAAATTAGAGGATTTCATATTTTAATTTTAAGATCCTTATTAGCCCTAGAAACTGAGGAGATTTTCACACGGGGAAATTATTCCCCTGAGAGATCAGGAGAGAAATGGGGCTCTTCTGTCATTTTTTAATAATGAAAGTTATTAAAAGTACTGGCAGAGAAATGGAAGCAGCACAGAGTGAGGACGACGTCAGATCGGGAGAAGGAAGGGGGCATGCGAAACGGAGCTCTGTTCCCGGAAGAGCCCCATTTCTCTCCCGATCTCTCAGGGGAATAATTTCCCCATGTGAAAATCTCCTGAGTTCCAATAAGGAATTTTTCCATTAAATGGATACACATCAACCACTATGTGGAAATGTTGTATAAAGTCAGGCAAAAGTATTTCTGCTTTGGTATATCTTTAAAGTTAGACCAGGCATTAAAGCTTCTGTTGGAATATTGATGAGATCCATTGGATTGACCTGAAGAAGAGGGAAAAGGACAATTATCCAAATTTCTTGATTCCGTATACTTCTACGAGACCAGAGAGACCAATTTTTTTAAAGATCTCAGCACCTTTTCTAATTGAGAACCAATATATTGTAATGTTCGTGCTGTTAACAAACACTGCTCTGATAATAGTTCAGTATAAAATGCATTAGATAAAGGATTTTCAACAGGAGCAGAGTCGGCATGTCTTTGATGTCGTCCTTTCACGATCATGTAAAGTCCAAAAGCCATACTTTTTAATTGCTGGCCCATGTCATCAATAGGTCAGCTGTGGTAATTTGTTGCCAGCATTGCTGGTGTTTGAATCCGCGTGCCCTTGTACTCTAATGGCTAAAACTGGGGCTCTCTTGCCTTGGAACACCAGATTAGCTCCCCTGTAGAGGTAACCCCAGTAGCCTCACTCCAGAGCGTCCCCTACAAGCCAAAATGCTGCCACCACCCACTGAGTCCAAACTGGGGCTCTCTGACCTTGGAATCCTCCCCTGTTTCACACACAGCACAGTGAGAAGCTGTGCAGGGTCTCTTATAACTAGTGGGACTCCTTGCCACTATAGAATCAACTAACTCCTTCCTCCTACTCCCAGAGAAAAAGTCAGAGGAGCATGATCAAAAGATAGGCATCAGTGATAGGAAGATTAATAAGTTTACTTTATTCAAGTGAGTTCCAGTCATGCAATCTCACATGAGGCAGTGTTCTCCCATATCCCAGGCATTCTTAAAGTTACTGAAATAACAAGGTATTAAAATGAAAGCATTCAATTGTTCTAAATTACATTCAGTTACTAAATTTAGCTGCATGCAACTAAAAGTGGATAAATTTTAAAAAGTCCCTAATGCGATCTAAATGGGCCCTAAATTCCTACTCACTACTTTGCAGTCTGTTGCCTCCAGATGGTATCAGGGCAAGCTGGGAGCCAATTTTGGTGGCTCCAGCCATTGTCCAGTCTTTATGCAAGGCGCATGGTCTCAGTCTGGCTCCAAAAAGGCTTCACACAAAACCAGTTATATCTTAGTTACAGTTCCTGGGTCTAGAGCTGGGATTGGCTATCTCAGGTCTGGTGATGTGATGTCATTGCTGATGTCATCTCATTAGCTTCTGTGGAGGTGGTGTTGAGACTCTTCCTTCTATTAACCCTTTCTTTACCTGATGCTATGCTGGCAAGACAATACTCTTTGCAAATTTAGAGAATGCAAATTTAGAGAAGTGTAGTTCTCTGGCCCTATCGCCACCACTTATGACTCCTCGAATGCTTTCATCAGCGCTGTATACGCACAATCCTAAATATACACTGGACTGACTATGTGACGAATGTTGCTGTCCTTGAGTAAGCAAAGATCACCAGCATTTAGGCCACGATATTGAGAACACAGCTCCACTGGGCAGGACATGTTTCTAGGATGGAGGACCATCCTCCCAAAAATAGTACTCTATGGTGAACTCACCACAGGTCAGCGTACGAGGGGTGCTCAAAAAAAAGCAATACAAGGACTCCCTGAAGCAACATCTCAGGCTTGGCCAAATTGATCACCAACAGTGGTCCGCCCTGGCCTCACATTGGGAGGCATGGAGACGCACTATCCACAATGCTGCAGCCTTATTTGAGAACTCACGCTGAACAAGTCTTGAAGAGAAACGAAAACGCAGAAAGAATCACAACCCGGAAACATCACCCAAGGAGACCTGCTGTGCTTTCTGCAACTGGACTTGTTTATCTTGGATTGGCCTTTTTAGTCATCAGCGCGCTTTCAGAAAGCACAGGATGAGTCCTTCCTGAATCTTTGCGAAGAAAAGCTTGAAGCCTTTGTGTGTGTGTTCCTGAGACTATTTTTCAATAAAAACCATATTTACCTCCTGGCTGTGAGTCTCATCAGTTAGTACCAGTACACATAGGTCAAAGGTCCCACAGTTACCAAGCCTCTCGCTGCCATAGTGAGCTAATTAAAATTCCCCATATTAATATCTGGACATGCATGGGGTCAGACAAAATTCCTAGGATCATAAGGATTCAAACTGAATTGGGACCCAAGTGAGCCCAATTCAAGAGCCTTCTTTAAACTCCCGGTATGATACTCAGCGGAAAGTTGAAGCTCTCTCGAGGAGAAAGCGAGATTGTGTTTAAAGGTAGTTCTGAGGAAGCCACATTTAATGACACCAAGCTCAATGAGGATTACTCCCAAGTAAAAGGATTTTCAGTTAAGACTTCGATCCTCACCCTTTGCGTCCTGAAAAGTGGGTGTGGCAGGAGAGTGTAAGAAAAGATTCAGATTAGAATTCTTGTCTCCATCCCACTGTTTCAGAATAATTGGCATCACTGCAGATTCACAGCCAGGTAATAGATTTGGGATCTGGGCATCCTAGATCCCATACCTCTATGCTCCCCCATGTTTTTTTAAATGTGGAATAGGTGCCCTTTTAACTTCTCAACTGCTTGATCCTAGGCTTGGCTGGTTGTAACATCAGTTATCACCCTTTATCTTCCTCCCTCCCCCTTCTGAGTGCCTCGGGTTGTAGGAACAAAGTGCTCCTTTTATGAGAAGATGGCCAGGAAGAGCTCCCAGATGAACAAAATGTTTTGAGCGGTTTCTGAAAATCCAGCCAAGTTGGGGGGGGGGGAATAATGCCAAGCAATGGGCAATGAGGCAGAAAAGATGAGCATAAAATGGTTTGGGCTAACGTAGGGATTTATAATTTTAACCCCCAATATTTTGGGTAACACTACCTTTGAGAAGAAATCTAGGGCTTGTCCATATGGGATATTTACCCTGTCTTGCCCCCATCTTAGAATTTTACAGTCCTAATGACGCACGGCTTTTTCTCTTTGTTGCCCCTGAGCAGTTCTCACACAGCCCTAGGGCAAAGATGGGACTAAGACATGGTAAATCCCAATAAACCATATTTTTGAAACCTACCAAAATCTATTTCTTTCCAGAAAAAAAAAATAGATTGGGCCCCATGTGACCACAGGAGCCCTGAGCAGCATGCTGCCCATCACTACAGCTGCTGCCCATGTCACATTCTCTGAAGCCAGGAAGGAATCCCCCAGCATGTGACCAAGGCAGGTCCCATGCAGGGTGCCTTGGCCATATGCTGTGTGGTGGCTTCCTGGCTACAGAGAGTGGGATGAGGGCAGTGGCAGCGGCGGTGGCGGCTGTAGATACTGGCCAGTGTGCTGGTCTGGACTTCTTCCTGATTTGTCCAATAATGGGGAAATAATGGACCTGATCCATGGGCAGAATATGCCGACTGGAAACCGGCATATTCTGGCCCATGTAGATGAGCTCCTAGTGAAAAATTACACCCCTACATTATGTACAGAATCAATCAAAAGGTAAGAATGTGTGACACTTTACTGAAACAGGTCCCTATAGACTAAGCATTTCTATTGAAGAAAGAATGATCAGGTTCAAGTTTTTCCATCTTATGGAATTGAGAGGCATAGAACATTACAGCTTCTAACACAAAAGGAGTCAAAGCAGTTACAGCTACACCCTGCTATTCCAGGGAATGCACTTTATGCACCTTTTTTTCACACCCACATCTGTCATGACAAAGCCTGGAAAAGTTACCTTTTGGTCTATGACTCCCGGAATCCTTCAGACAGTACAATCACTGGCCATGTGTTTAGGGAATTCTGGGAATTGTTCTCCAAAAAGGCAGTATTCCAAGCTCTGCTATGCCCATTGAGATTCCTTATGTGCCACACAGCAAGCAATGAAAAAAAAAAAAAGAAAAGACGACAAGACAATAGAAGAAACTCAGTGGGAGAAGCCTTGAATGCCACCTGCTTAAACTGAGAGATTTAAGAATTTATGGCAGTTACCAGTTTCAGCTTTCCCCAGGAAGATAAAGGACCTGTGCTTCTAACAGGAGTTATCTTATAGGAGTTAGAAAACATGACCCTGCTATAGATCCATCTCCTTCACTATTCAAGCCACAGAGGCCTACTCTCCTTTGAATTGGGCCTTCCTAATTTTAATACATTAGCCCCTCTGTTAGGGAAACAACCTTTTAACAAAATGATCAGCAGTTCTTGGTAAGAGTGCCTCATTCTAGGAAGATCTGTCAAACAAAAGCATATCTCCCCCAAAAGGTGCACATAAATATACATCCCATGGTAGCAGCCAACCACTTCTCCAGCCCTCCACACCCCAAGTCAACTTTGCCAAGCCAAACTCCACATCCTCAATTTTCTCTGCTACCTCAATGTGGCCACAAGAATACATGAAGTCCATCCCTTAAAGGGAAAGCACGCCAAAACCCACAGAGTTGTATTGTGCTCCAGGGAACCTGGGGCTCAGCACTGTTTTCCTTTTCAGTGCTGACAGCTGAGGTCTACTCAATATATGATCAGTTAGACCAAGCAGGTCCAAAGGCATTCTGAGAATACTGAGAATAGATAGACCTATTCTGTCTATCTGTGGGGTTTCTTTCTTTCTTTTTTAAACAAAAAATCTGATTGTAAAACTAGAGTTTCCATTTATCACTATTGTTCATGAATTTTATAGTGGAAAAGATTGAAATTATTAAAATAATTGCTTTGTAAAGAATGTTAGCAGTAAATGTATTCACGCTCAGTGGTGTTTTAATTAGCATAATTAGCTTGTTCCTGGAATTCTCCTACCATGTGATTATTCCAGAAAACAGTCCTGATGTATTGCTGCAATGGCAGTTGAAGAAATGAGGTCCAGATGCCAGCTCAGCTCAGAAGGAAACTGGGTAATCATATGGGATTCCAACATTTGAGAGGCACCTGCCAGAAAAAGAGAGTGTGTGATGCCCCTGTCTTTCCTTCCTCAAAGAAAAGGCTTCTGGATGAATCCAAGCGAGCTTTATTGAAGTATAGGATCAGCACAGTAGTGGATCATCACAAGTTCTAACAAATTCTCTCATGTTTCATTTTAAAACTGTTCCCAGTTATCCATTCTCCTCTCCCACCATCCAGCAGCATTCTTTCCCACCCAGTACCAAGCCGTTCCAGTGACCATGGCTCCCGCACTACCAGCTTCCACACCTGCACCCCTCCCAGTTCTAACATCCTTCTAACATGGCTACAGAGCAGCTAATCAGTTCAAAGCAAAACAACATGTCAGAGTTTTTAGGACCCCTGACACAGGACACTCCTATACCTTCCATGGATTATTGTACTCCCACATAGGATTGCCAGTTCAGGATTGCTCTGGCCCTGAGGTGTCTGGGCCAAAGCCTGAGACGTAAGGACAGCTCCTGGTGGTCTCCTGAAGCATTATGCATTTAGTACTGACCACAGTTGCTTACAGCTTGTAAGTCAAATATTCCATATTTTCCTGTTTGGAAATTAAGAGAGAAATCATAGCTAAAGGGGCTGTTCCCAGATCAAGGTGAAATGAAGGGTTATTCCTTCTCGCTTACTTAGGGAGATGGGATAAGGAACATTTAGCTTACTTGATTCTAGCCAAAAGATAAAATAGATAAAAAGATTTCATGTGTGGTATCCCAGTCAAACTTCACACTCCATCTTCACAGCTCAATTCATAGGTAAAGACAACAGCAAACAGAATGGTAACAGAAGTACAGCCACTTTATCTTGCTCTTCTCATGCCTGTTTCTTCCTCTGGGAAAGTTTGACAAAACATCTTAACAATGAGTGCTATTGCCAGTCATATTGGCCTGGGCTAAGAATACTAATCTGATAATTTTTTTAAAGACTGTGATTGTTCCAAATCAGTCTTCCTTCCCCTCAAATGTAATTCTCTGAAGGAGCAGAAGAATGCCTCCATCTTTCTCACTGATCTATTTCTTGTTGCTGAAGTAGCAGTGAGCAGAAAGCAGCATACTCTCACACTTTAACCCAATGTGTGTGTGTGTGTGTGTGTGTATGTCTGGAAAACACTGCTACAGCCATGGTCCTACCATTAATGAGAGCCAAGTAGCTGCCTTAGGCAGCAGATTTCCAGTGTCATGAATGAGCAGCAAATTATTAGTCATTTAATTTGTTTTTGTTTTGTTTTGAGGTGCTTGTGAGAGTTTCTGCTTCATGTGTCCAATTGATTTGGCTGGCTTCGGGCACTGTGCATTTTGACTCAGGAGAGCAGAGGGCACCATTTCCTCCTCCACCTAAGGCAGCAAAATGTATTGTGCAACAGCCCTGGTTATAGCAACATAGCAAGCATTTTGCTGAGGAAAATAAGGCTGTGCTGATGATTTGCTTTAGTAGTTCACTGTCCCTGCATAGACTTGGGCTTCCTGTTGAAAATTGATCCCAAAGCTGAAGTTAATTTCTTTCTTCAGGTAGTGAACTTCTTTATCAGTAGTGGCAAACACATTTGGCAAACATGCCCCATGTCAACCACAAATTACAAGTATATGCAAACATGCATCTGCTGACCTTTCATGGGGTTTTGGCCCCCAAGATTAAATTAGGGCCAGTCTAGATGAGGGAATAAAATGTGAATTAGGGCACAGAAATGCCAATTTGCAGCAGCTGTCATCTGTCTTAATTATTTTTTGGCAAGATGACTGGTGTGTGAAGTTCCCTGTGTTTGCTGTTCACACGGAGGCATGCCAGTGAATCAAGATGGTGGCTACGAGTGAATTATTCACAGTTTTGTACTCCCAAACTTGCCCCCGCCAAACAGTATTTTTTTTAATAAAAAAAGACTAAATCCAAGGTGTAGAAGAGTGATCTTCTGCTTAAATAATGAAAAAAGAAGGAAAGAAAGCCTGTTTCATTGCCTCAGTGCACGACCGCTACAGCAACAATTCAACATGTCAGTTCCATGATCTGCCGTCTTACCAAGCTCTGCCCTCTGTGCACGTCCAATGAATCAGCTGTCCTTTTCAGCAATATGATGCAATGCAATTCAGTTGTCCTAACAGGTGAGGGTGCACATTTCCATCGTGGTTTTTAAAATAACTCGGGGGAAGTCCCGGAGGCTTCTCCCTCCAAAAAGGACAGAACACTGCGGAATCTCATTTGGACACATGGGATTCCCTTCGGATTCTAAGAGGGTCGTTTTTCACCACCTGGACTCCCCCTTCAATGTGATAAAGTCAGATCCAAACAACTTGTGAGACCCTCCAAGAGCTGCTGGACTGTAACTTCTTGCAGTTTCAGTCAGGCAAGTCAATGATGAAGGATAATAGGAGATGAAGACCAACAACATCTGGTGGGACACCAGTTGACCACCCCTGTGTTACAACAAAACCTGTTGGACATGCGCTTGGGATTGATGGCACCTGTATCTAATATATATGTCTAAACAAACTAATAAAGCTCATTCTGAAAACTGTTTATTTATAAATAATGGGCTAGAGATATGCCCTAACAGGTGGCTGTTACAAGGTCTTCCTTACATCCCAAGTCCCTGCTGAGCACGTGGTGATAATAAGCATATGATAAAACTTAGCATCAGCTGAAGCTGTAGAGGCTTCTGGGAGAAATAAGAAAGTTAGCATAACAGGTCAAGAAGGCTGACAAAGGCTGCTGAGATCCTGCAGAAATAGTGCAGTTTGATGTCACTTTAACTGCTGTGGCTCAATGATAGGAATTCTAGGATTTGTAGTTTTGTGAACTATTTAGCCCACTCTGTCAAAGAGCTCTGGTGACACAACAAGCTACAAATCCCAGGATTCCATAGGATGGAGCCATGATAGTTAAAGCAGTGCCAAGCTGCATTATTTCAGTTTGTCAGCAATCATAATGGGACAATTAACACATGTCAACCTACTCCTCCTCATTTAAAGTTCTTCTATCCCCCCTTACCCCACTATATCTACTAGGTGCCTTCCTTTCCTGGACTAATGGCAGCTGGGGGTAAAGTTGGAAGATGCCATGGGAGGAAAAGCCTGGCAGTGAAAATTTACATCACAATCTAAATGTGTTATCTTTGCAGAAACACATCAATAAAGTGAATCCATTCCATAATTACAAGTAAAGTATTTATACTAACATATCTAAAATGGCTCTTAGCCACCAGTTGGAGGGGAGGAGGCAAGTCACCTACACAAGGATGACCAGCCCTGTGAGCCCATTTGTTATTGTCAAGTATAGTACACCTCTTTGCTCCCTTTGTCGCCCATGTTATATGTTGCATCTTCCTGACTTCATTGTTTATTTATTTATTTTATTTTATTGGCCTTTCTGTTGGCTCCCTATCCTCAGCCCATTCGGTCACCTTTTGTTTAGCCATAACAACTCCCAGATCATATTTTCTTTTGCTTTAGGTGAGGTCAGTGTAAGAGGGGCTCCCCAAAAAAGCGATACAAGGACTCCCTGAAACAACATCTCAAGCTCGGCCAAATTGATCACCAACAATGGTCCGCCCTGGCCTCACATCGGGAGGCATGGAGGATGCACTATCCACAATGCTGCAGCCTTATTTAAGTGATGCAGAAATCATGGAACAGCAGACCCACGGATTGGAAAGTGAATTTTATTACACCGGTGGGCCTGACTGGAATATCTTCCAAAGAGTCAGAACCCCGAGTCATGACTACAGAAAACCTTTATACAGTTTAATGACCGTATGCAAAACAATTCCCTCCTCCTTCTCTTTGGTGTCAGCAGTTTCCCCTGAGTTTCCCTTGAAACAGTTTGTTGATAGTTCAAGGCAAAATAGCTTAGGAACATTTAGGTACAGTTCGACCGTTATTATAGAAAGAATTTGTTTACATCATATGTTTCTGGAACATAGAGTTGATTAGTAAGAAAAAGACTTTGCAGACTTCTAGAGTCTCATGGGCTATCTAGTCTGACCCCAAATAGTAATTGTAAGTAACAGCATTCAGCAAATAGACATTAGAGTCTACATGGCCACTACATGAATACTCACACTAAACAAGTCTTGAAGAGAAACGACAACGCAGAAAGAATCACAACCCGGAAACATCACCCAAGGAGACCTTCTGCTGTGCTTTTTGCAACCGGACTTGTTTATCTCAGATTGGCCTTCTTAGTCATCAGTGCACTTGCAGAAAGCACAGGATGAGTCCTTCCTGAATCTTCGTTTACAAAGAAAAGCCAGAGAGAGAGAGGTGAGCAAAGTGCCAGCGATATCAGCTCCCAGTGGGCTTTTGACCAGCTAGTGTAGTGGAGCTTGAATATTAGATAGATGACTAAATAACATTGATCTTGAGGAAGTGAAATCCCCAAACTGTTATTCAAGGTACAAAGGCAAGGTAGAATATAAGTTTGTGATCAGCTGGCCATTTCAGTTGTTTCCTAATTGCAAACTCAACTGTATTTCAGTGGTACAACTCATATTTGGCTCGTAAAATGTCTAATCCTTGGCATCTCTAGGTAGGATGGGAAAGACTGCCTGAAACTGCCAAGGGTCACCGCCAATCAGTGTTAATAAGTCTATCTGGTTAGATCAATTATCTGGCTGGGGGTGCAGCTACACTGTAGAAATAATGCAGTTTGACACCACTTTAAGTGCTGTAGCTCCATCCTATGGATTTGTATTTTTGTGAGGAACCAGTTCATTCGCAGAGAAGGCTAAAGACCTTGTAAAATTACAAATTCCAGGATTCCATAGGATGGAGCTACAGCACTTAAAGTGGTGTCAAAGTGCATTATTTCTACAGTGTAGCTGCACCCCTGGTCTAATGCAGGTTATACTGTACTCACATTCATCCCCTGACAAATTATTTCATTGCAACTCATGTCTTCTGAATGCTAAATATATTTAATGTATTTATTTTTATGTTGTTATTCTCACTCTGCTGTTCTTTTTAATGGTACTTGTGCGACAGTTCCAACCCAATGGAGAACAACGACATCTAAAAAATAACTAACTACCGGCTAAAGAAACATCTGCAAGCAGACCACGGGAATTTCTCTTCTTGTTCTCACACAGAGCTTCCCAATTTTCCTCTATATCTGCTCTGTAGGATCTCAAAAATCCCCAAAGAAGGGTTTGGAAGCATATGGGGGGATGCAAAAGGTAGCAGAATTCACTTTGCCATCACTTTGTCCCAGAAGAAGGAGGAGGAGGAAGGAAGGAGAAAGGAAGGCAAGGAGGAGGATGAGAATATCTTAGTTTCAGAGGGTACAATATGTTCAACTGAAGCCCTTTAGCTTTCTTCTATAGATGCCAGCTCAAATAATCAGTTCAGCTTATTGTTATAGTCCTGTAAAGAAGCAGGCCCATCTGAACTGATATTGAAGGAATGTAGCTAGTTGGCACTGCAAGTTCGATTCCAGAGGGCTCTAAGGTTCACTCAGCCTTCCATCCTTTCGTAAGTTGGTAAAATGAGGACCCGGCTTGTGGGGGCAATTAGCTAACACACATTGGAAACTGCTTAATGCAGTGTAGATGTGTAAATAGCTATTGCTTATAACAATTTGTAAGCCGCTCTGATAGCCTTGTGGCTGAAGAGTGGAATATAAATAAATAAATAAATAAATAAATAATATTTGAAGAGATGTCTGGCTTTCAGTCTTACTGTGCACACAGGCACAATCTGCACAGACACTTGGAGGTTGTGTACATGGCAAAAAGTATCCAGGAAGAATTTGGGATGAATCCCATTGGTTCCCATGCACATCGTGGTGGACTCACACTATTTGGAAGAGGAGGTAGCAAAACAAACCAGTAAACCCGTGAATTCCATCCCTCTATTTTTCACAGACTTTTTTGGGAAGTCTGGGAAAAATGCACTATTAGTTGTCTGATCAATCAGCAACCATCCCAGGAAAGGGGAACACAGCAGAGACGAATTATGATTGGTTGGACCTTAGAGGGGGCAGGCTTGCAAGGGAAGCCTTGCAATTCAGGATCCATTATTTTGAATGGCCTGCATAGGGTCCCCACTGCCTCCGAAGCCTGGCTGGCAGGAGAGCAGGGTGAGGGCTGAGTGGGCCAGACCTCCCCCCCTCCCCTAGCTGTCCATTTCTCCCTGCTCCTTGCTACCACGGAGAAGCAGCCGCAGCCAGCAGGGAACCCCAGAAAGCTGAGCAGGCCAGACCTCCCCCCTCCCCTGGCCAGCCATTTCTCCCTGCTCCTCACTGCCACCGAGAAGCAGCCGCAGCAGGGAGACAAGCAAGGGCTGAATGAGCCAGACCTCCCCCTCCCCTAGCCAGCTGTTTCTCCACTCATGGAGGAATCAACCTAGGCTGCGGGAGCTGCAGAGGCACCAGGTGGAACAGGCTCCTGTGGCCTAAATGCTTCTAACACTGTTCTGCCAGGTGACCCCGCAGCTCCCACAGCCTAGAGTGCTTCCTCTGTGAGTGGAGAAATGGCTGGGGAGGGGAGGGGGGAGGTCTGGCCCATTCAGCCCTCGTCCAGCTCCCTGATAGCTGTGGCTACTTGGAAGGGAAGCAGAGGCTGGAGGCGGGAGACATGTGGTCCATGTAAACAACAAATCTGAAACTTTACTACTCATGACAAATTGTAGGTATAGTGGGTGACAGAATCGAGTTCTCTATTTCTCACTTCTTCCTGGAATAAAAAATGCCATGTAGCTGGGGCCCTGGAAAGTTGTTCTCAAAGACGCTCCTAGGATTTGGAACTTCCTTCCTAGAGAGGCTGAACTGTCCCCATCTTTCTTGTCCATCCATCATCAGGCAAATACATTATTATTATTATTATTATTATTATTATCATTATTCTGACATGCTTCTAAGAACAGCAGGTTTTTAAAGGATGGGATTTTAAGAGTGTGCTGTAGTGCTGTTGTTGTTTTAAAAAACCTGCTAATTAACATTTCACTTGTATGGTTTACATTGTTTTTCATGTTTTTAACAGTTTAGTCCTATTTTAATGGTGATCTTTTGTATTTGCTTTAGCTTCCTTGAGTTCTTCTTTTGAGGAAAAGGAACAGCAGTAGCAGCAGCAGCAACAACAACAACAACAACAGTGTCTTCATGAGCTAAGTACTCAATGATGCCCCAAAACAGAAAATGACTTAGGACTAGAGACAAGAGAGAAATTTGTGACATCAGCCACCATGCTCACTGGCCATTTTCTCACTCACACTTACCTCACAGGGTGAACACAGACACACAGACTCACCCCTTGTCCCCCACAATCTCTAGAAGTGTTCAAGTAGTAGTAGTTGTTGTTTTTACAAAACTGGGATTTTCGTAAAACCTATGGTTACTTCCAGATTTGTGTTTGAGGGTGGTGTCACAGCTGGATTCATGGAGGGCTGAATACTTTGCACATCTGGAGCTTGTCCACCACTGGTCTAACCACCATACAACCTTGCCTTTTGGACTTGTCTACATGAGCTAAATACCCCATTCTGCCCTTAGCCAGTCCTCATTACCCCCAGGGAAAAAATGAGGCTTAGATTGGGGGGGTGAGGCAAGTAGGGGACAGTAGAATGGTTTATAATAATACCCGGTTTACTCTGTTACCACCAGCAAAGGATGAATTTGTCTACAGGAACCCATCTAGCAGGCTGGCCCTCACTGCTGCTGCAGTCTCCCTGGCTCTCCCGGAAGGCCAGAAGTAGTCATGGGTTGCAGGCCCCCTCCCTGCCTTCTGAGACACTGAAGAAAATGGTGGCAGCAGCAGCTGCAATGACAGGCCAGCATACCAATCAGGACTTCCCCCCCATTCAGGGAATGGGGAACAACAGGCCAGATCCGCAGCCAAGGTATGTTGGTGGGGAACAAGCATATCCTGGCTTCTGTAGATGAACACTTTCTTTCCATTAGGGGTGCAATACATTTCCTCTCAATCTATGCCAGTGTGTGTGCTTGTTTTAGCAAGCAATATACTCATGCAGATAGACTCACATGACTGAAATAAAAATAAAGGTTGCCACAGTCTGCTTTTGCCTGAGCCTGTTGGGAATGGCCAGATTTCTTCCCCTCCTCCCCTCTCCCTCTTGCTGAGTTAATTCATTGCAAACTAGTCTTATATTTTGAACTCAGTTTGCAACAGCTGAAGTAAGGTGAGGACAAAGGAGGGAAATGGGAGGAAGGGAGAGAAACTGGGAGGTTTTAAAAGCAGCTGAAAAAGTGAGATGACAGGATTAAGTGGGACTGTCCCTGCCAAATCAAGTCAGTTGGAAGGTATAAGACTGATTCATTGCTCAAAAATCAAAGTAGTGAGGTTATTTAACAAATATTCAAGGGGTTGATTACATAGGGAAGGACTACCCAGGGTTGGGACAAATCTCTACTCGTTTGTCTGGAAAAGCTACACAAGTGGTATTATAGCCATTTTGTTATTCCTTGCATAGAGTTCTCTGTGCAAGGCTAACATGTGTGTACAAAACTGTTGTCTAACAATAAGTCTCTGGTGTAACATAACTTCTAAAGCACACCAAGAAAAACCTTTTAAATAATGCAGGAGATACAAGTGGATGAGAGGGCCATTCAAGAAATTCTGCCGAATGCAGTGCAGATTGAAATGAGGAAGGAGGATAGTCTATGAATTTCCACTAAACTAGAGTGGTGATGGGGTTCGGGGGGGGGCACCATTCATAGTCCAGCAGCACTAACATTTTATAAGAAATAGCCTTGGTCTACCTTGAAGCAATGACAGCCTGTAATATGGCAGTGTTTCACTTTTGCAATATAATTTTATGTTTTCTTCTGATGTGAAATCACTTGGCAGAGGGCTGTAGAAAGAGATAGAAGAGAGACTCGAGAGACAAGGGAACAAATGAAAAAGATGTGATGACTCAGTAAGCATTGGTGCTTTCATGTTAATTTGTACTGTAGTGTGAAGGTTCTTGGCAAGGACAGCAACTTTGCTTTTTTTTTTGAGAGGGAGTAGGGCATGCAGAAAGAGGAGGGCAAAGGTAAACAAAATAATGGGGCATTTGCATGCTTCTAGGACAGAACAGAAATAGCTGTTCTACTTCGGATGTGCCTGGACTTTTACTTTTGCTCTTGTGGAGAAGTTAACAAACACTCAATGCTTCAATTACATGATGCATCATGGCTTTTTTCCTTTGTTAAATGTTTTTGTATTTTATTATGAAACAATAAAATATTAATTAAAAAAAGAAATAGGCAGCATTGTGTTGTTTTAACTTAGTATTTTGAAAGAATTGTGTTTGGTTGTTTTGTTTGGTTTTTTAAAAAGGAAAAAAAATGTATATTAACTAAGAAGGCTGGAAGAAATTATTTCAGAAGGGAGCACTGTCAACAGCAATGAAGAATTTGCTTATATTTCTAGCTTACTAGCTGAATTCACATTTAACAGGTCAAAAAGAATCAAGTATCTTGGTGAGATTCTGGTACATATGGTTCATGCTGGAATATAGAGGAAAAGTGCTCACAATAAATAAACTTAACAATAATAATAATAATAATGATAATTCTGCGGTTGGCTTTGATCCAATTGTTAGTCTCACCTAAGGTATCTATGGTAACTTGATGAGTCCACCTCTTCTTAAGTTCTATTGATTCAATGGGTTTGTTTTGGTTGGGACCTACAACTGGGTTTGGGCCAGAAATAGGAATCACAAACCCCTCTAGATGTTGTTTGGCTGAAATTCGAGCAGCTCTAGCCAGCCTTCATTAATGGTGATTGCTACAATTCTAATCATGCTTCTCCTTAGGCCTTCCTGTTTTGCTGAATCTGTCAGAGAAAGATCCACCCCTTGCATTGGCTTCTAATGTTGGAATGGAAGGAATACTTGAAAATATTTGAAAAATGGTCAAATATATGTTTGTGAATATTGAGAAACTCAGATGGGAAGAATCCTAAATTTATAGCATCTGACTTAATCTACCACTATAACTAAGGGAATTTTGTCACCCTGTATACTCTAAAAAAAGGTATGTTCCCCTCAGTGATCCTAATTAGACTTAAATCATTAATGGGACTCTGGTGATTATTATAGGCATAGCTAAAGTTTTCTAAGGCAAGTTTAAGTTTTGATTCTTGCGTATTCAACATGAATCATTTACATGTTTATCCTGTCCTGAAGCTTGTGTTCCAGTAAATTATTTATAGAAAAGTTCCTTGTTCTTTCAGTTTTCTTCATTTATCATTGATTCACCAACTTCTTTCCTGGTCCCTATTACATTATCATGCTGATTAAGAAATACTGTTTAGATAAAATACAAAAGCAAGATATGTTTATTAGATCAGCAGACGTTAAACATGAATTGAAAAGCCCAAGTGAAATATTGAAGTCAATAACTTGAGTTCTTCTTTGTGTCTAAAAATGCAAGCCAAGAAAAACAGGAAATGTGATAGTGGTTTCTGGGAGCTATTGCTTCCAAGCTGAATATTATACCCATTGAATATGGAAGGGTGTTGGGGTTTTAATCTTCATTCATTTTGTTTTCACACAATAGTATGAATAATATCAAAGTTGTCTCCCTATTGGATAAGACTTTGAGAAATTCTACATATCTTTTTTTCACTTTTGTCTGATTGATTTTCTCATTTTGTGATATTTTTTTTTAAAAAAAACGTTGTTTACATTGTGCAAAATGCAGTTTTCTGCACAAAAACAATGGCCAATATATATTGGTGTTGTGTAGCATAAATCTCTGCATGTGGAATAAAGCATCAATTGTACTACATTTCTCCTATGCTGAATGACTGATCCAAGACATCAAATGTGCAGCTTAATGCACTACTAATGTGCATATGTATCTATGTGCAGAGACCAGGTGCAGATTGTGGCACAGACCATGAACTGCTAAAAATTAGAATAAAACTGAAGAAGAATACAAAATCAATCATCATGCCAAAACATGATCTGAAGAACATCCCAACAGAATTTAAAGATAAAGTGAAAAATAGATTTGCACTATTAAGCATAATTGACGGAACCAGAAGAACTATGGGCAGAGGCCAGGGGCGTATTCAAGGAGGAATGTTGAAAGACACTATCTGTGGCCAAAAAGAAAGAGAAGAAACACTGGATGACAGATGAAATGCCTCATGCACTAAAGGAAAGATGAGAAGCAAAAGAAAAGGGAGACAGGAACAGAACCATGAATGCAACTGTTCAGTCATTAGTGTGCAAGGCTAAAGAGAATTACTTTAATAATCAATGCAGAGAAATAGAAGCCAACACCAAAAAGGGAAGAATAAGAGATTTCTTCTGCAAGAAACATGAAATCAAAAGAAAATTTAAAACAAGGGTGGGGATGCTCTATGATCAGCAGAGGAACATAATATACAACCAAGATGAAGTAAAAAGATGATGGAAGCAATGCACAGAAGAGATATATAAAAGAGATGAAAAGATGATTGACACATGGGAAGAAGAAACATACAAAGATGAACCCCAAATTTTGGAAAGTTCAGTGAAAGCTGTACTCAATGCAATTGCATACACAAAAAAGCTATGGATTGCTCTTAAAGAAATGGGTGTACTATTACATTTGTTTGTCTTGATGTGTAACCTCTACTCAGAACAGGAGGCTACTGTAAGAATGAAAAACAGAAATACAGAATTGTTCCCAATTGGTAAGGTCGTCAGAAAAGGCTGCATTCTGTCACCCTCTTTATTCAACTTGTATACAGAAAACATCACATGTACAGCAGGTTTAGATTTGGAGGAAGGAGGAACAAAGATTGAAGGAAGGAATATCAACAATCCAAGATATGCAGATGACACCATACTTCTAGCAGAACACAACAAAGACTTGGAACAATGCCTAAAAATGTCAAAAAAAGAAAGTGCTAAGGCAGGCTTACTGTTGAACATTAAAAAAACAAAACATAATGGACAATGAGAAAATTGAAATAGTTAAAGATTTCCCATACCTTGCATCGATCATTGATCAGAATGGAAATTGAAGTCAAGAAATCAGAAGAAGACTAGGATGGGGAAGGGCAGCTATGAAAAGATTAGACAAGATCTTAAATTGTAAAGATATAAAATTGAACACCAAAGTTAGGATCATCCAAGCCATTGTGTTTTCCATCACCATGTGCAGGTGTGACAGTTGGACTGTGAGAAAAGCTAATAGAAAGAATGGTGCTGGAGAAGAGTGTTGTGGATACAGTGGGTGGCCAAAAAGACAAATGGGTCCTTGAACAGATCAAGCCTGAACCCTTCTTGGAAGCCAAAATGACTAAATTGAGACTGCCATATTTCAGCCACATCATGAAAAGGGATGATTCACTAGAAAAGAAAATAATGCTAGGAAAGGTGTAGGGCAGTAGAAAGAGAGAAAGACTGCATACCAGAGGGATAGAATCAAATCATTGAGGCTATGGCACTGTAGGACCCGAACAAAGCGGTGGAGGACTGGCGGTCTGGGAGGTGTCTCATTCATGGGGTTGTCATGAATTGAAGTTGTAGGCAGTTAACAACAAATCTGTGTGCAATGTGCATAGGCCTCCAGTCACAATATATATCTGACTGCACAATGGATAGTGCACAATTTTTCTTCTGTAATCTTGAAGTGAATACAGAGGATCTGCATTATGAAAAAATGCCCAACCACTTCTGCAGGGAAACTTATGTATGTGCAAGACATCAGCAATATTCCAGCCATATATATATATATATATATATATATATATATATTGCCCATTTTTTTTATTTGCAAAAAAAGTTTTTTTAAAAGTCCCCAAAGATCCCCTTAAAAATCATGGCAGTTGACCACTTTTTGGTTGAGTACCTTGATGTGTTGTGATACCCTTTCTCACTGAGTATGAGAAAATCTGATTGTATCTTTTATATCCCTAGTTGGAAGTGTCCTTGAAGAGGAATATATACATAGGGTTGAACTAGAGATTAATTCTAGCATTCAGAAATGACAAGTGAGGTGAGGGAGATGGAGGCCTAATTTCCTCCTCCCTATGACTTTACCGCATGGGGATGTTAGAATCTTGACTAAAGCGGTTTTCCATTCACAAAGTTACAGTTCTATTTTAGACATTCCTCCAAAACATGGGTCAGTGATATAGGGGCAAGGGGAGAGTTGCTGTTCCCTTCTCCCTTCTACACATCGTATTTCTCTAGGGCCATCAATTTTATTTAATGATTAAAGTATTTATATATCTGCTCCATTTACTTCATTCTCACATGCTACATGAATGGAGGTTTTTAAAATTTCTCCCCTCTAGGTAAGGTTACCAGAATCTTTGCACATTTTTTAAACAAATTGGGATTTTAATCTGAAACTCTCATGATGACTTTTCACCCAAGGGTGTGGGATGAATGTATAAACAATTTTGTCCAGAGGATCACAACCACAGCTGGAAAAGAATAACCTTTAAAAGAACCATGTAGGCCTTATGGATGCAACCATAATCATGGATCTCCCAGGTCACCATCTGGCTTTGGGCTTAATGTTTTCAGGGACCAAGCAAATGCAGAAGCTGGCAGGATTTGCATAATTTTAAGGAATGTTTGTTTCCATTTATCATATTCGTAGATGGGACCAAAAAAAGAGAGGAGAAATATGTGTGTCCTTATTTCAGATTTCAGTCAGCCCCCACAGAAAAGAGAAATAACAATCACCTTGGAAAAAATCAGTAACTTTATGCTGCCACAGTGTTGGGGCAAAGACAAATTGTAACAGCTCTCCCCCTCTTTCTGCAAATATAAAAGGGCATGATTATTACCAAGTACACACATTGCCCAATTGAGCATATCCTTCAACAAAAGTGCATTTCTTTGGTAAGCACTCTGATTTAATTTAGAAAAGTGAACATTGAAAATACTGGGGAACTGTATACAACATGAAGCTATTTATTCTGATCTGCAGATTTTATTTTACATTATTATATTTTCTGCTATAAAACTACAAAGCTGCTGATTTTAAAAACTGGCACCACACTCTGTCATTGATGTCTAGATACTTAAAGACTTACTTAGCTTTGCACTCAAGTGATATGTCTTCCTGAAATGAAGGCTGACTCACCTTAGCAGATTCTGGAACTTACACATCCATTCTTTCCTTCTTCACATCTTTCCAAAAAGGGGTCTTTTCAAATGCCAAGATAATTTTTGAGTTAAAAATATTGAATAAAAAATACATTCTTCATCATGGCATCCTATACTGCATTTTGGATCTGGTTTAAAAGTCATTCGTAAGAAGGTTGTGGCTGAGATCCTAGTGCAACTGCAAGGTAGGGATGGAAAGAATATTCAAATATTCAAGGGGGGAGGGGAAAGAAAAGTCTTTCTGAGTGCCCAAAAACCCCAGTGAGGAGAATCCTCCTCAGGCCCCCTTTCTCATTTTCCTCCTCTCAATTCCTGAGTAGACTTGAGGACTACTCCCCCCTGACTTACCTTTTTTGTCCTTCCAAGACAGGAGGGCAAGTGGACAGCCCAGTCAGGAGGATCATAATTGTGTCCTGTGTTCCAATAGCTAGTATGCACTGACAATGTCTACATTACTGTCAACCAACCATCAGAATACAGGTGGTGAAGCTATAGCCTCCTGGTCCTCACCTGGCTTCTCCTTCTCCTGATGCCATGTGCAGGAATGAGGGAACGGGAGCCAACAGAGGATCCTGGAAAGCTACAACCTCTCTAATCCTTACCTGGCTTCTCCCTCTCCAGATGTCACACAGGGCTGAGCCAGGGTAGCCCACCACTAACTTGCAGCTGGAGACGTTCTACCCCCCACAATACCTCTTTGAAAACTACATCATTTTTGAAGACATCTGGCAGCTGGGAGAAAACTGATTAAATTATATATTCTCCTTTTCTGGGAATGAATAGTTTAATTAACACATTCCTAATGCAAGGAGAACACTCTCATATATCTCCCTCCTTGCTTCAGAATGGCTACAGGATGTGTTCTTCTCCCTTCTCCCAACCAGTAAATAGCCTTGGCAGCACCACTGAGGCCTGACAGCTGCCTGGGGAGCATGTGTGTAGTGGTTAGACATTGGACTAGCAGCTATTGAATTTGGTCCTGCTACCAACCCCCCCCCCCAAAAAAAACATGCAAGTGCATAACCCTTTGTTACATGTGTGTGTCACTGATAGAATTCCAGCATATTAATATCAACTGAAAAAGAACATATTCATATTTTATCTGTTGTTCTTTTTAAATGTCTAATTTGAGGATAAAGAGAATTATTATGGATGCAGGAGAAATTTGTTCAGTATGTCTTTGAATAATAACTAATCTAATTTTGGTTTTCCAAACCAGCATGAAAACCAATATGCAATTATCTTTGGTTATTTTTACTTTTGCAAATTTTGCAAGGCAAATCTCCATAAAGTGCATACTAATATGTATATGTTGTAGTAAAGTGTATGCGAAATGTGTATATTATTAGAGGCTTTAGAGAAGGGATTGTGAGTTTGATGTAACTCATGCTTCCAGCTTCCTTCTTCTAGAGAGGCATAGGGAAGAGATGGGCACCATCTGAGTAGTAATACTTCTCTTTGCTTGACTGGAATGGAGGAACATTTCAGAGAAACATTGCATTAAATTTCAGCTGGGGAGCTAACTTCCATGTTCCCTGGAAACATTTTGAAGATAAGCTGAAATGGTTCAACTTGCAAATACATGCAGAGTCAATCTGTGAAAAGAACTGAGAACACCAGAACAAATCTTCATACCTTACTTCAGTTTCGTTCCCAGAAACACTGTGATTGTAAAATCCCATCCTGACTGGATTCTAAAGTTGTCAATCACAAATGTACACCTCACCTTCTCCCTCCCCCAATACATTTTTCTTTTGTGGAGAACTTGTCTATAGGAGGTTCACAAATCTATCTATGCTATCTCTCTCTCTATCTATCTAATACTCTTGGGCATGTTGCTGTTTCTACGTGTCAGGATCTGCCTCTCCTTGCAGGATTAGGTCCCTGGCTGCAGCAGCCAGCACAGCTTCTTTGCAGACTCAGGCCCTGGCTGTGGGAGTCTTGGGAGAACCAGGGCCAAGCTATCAGAGGAAGCCGGCTGCAATCATTTTATTTATTTATTTATTTATTTATTTATTTATTTATTTGTTACCCGCTCTTCAGCCACAAGGCTATCAGAGCAGCTTACAAATCATTTTAAGCAATAGCAATTTATACATCTACACTGCATTAAGCAGTTTCCAATGTGTGTTAGCTAATTGCCCCCACAAGCTGGGTACTCAATTTACCGACCTACGAAAGGATGGAAGGCTGAGTGAACCTTGGAGCCCGCTGGAATCAAACTTGCAACATGGTGACTTGTAGTACTGGCATTTAACCACTGCGCCACCAGGGCTCCTGTACATGCAGCACACCTGAAGCAGCCAGGGAACTGCTATTTCAGAGTGGCAATCGGCCCTCAGTCTTGGCCACCACGGCCTTCTGTGCTGTTTATAGCTGCTCCATGCTTTTGGGTTGGGCTTTAGGCCTTCTGTGCTGTCTGTATCTAGGCCTTGGGCCTCTTGGGCCTCCTGTGGTGTTTGTAGCTGTGCCTTGGCCTTCTTCCTTCTGTGCTGTCTGTAGCTTTTCCTTGCGCCTTGAGCCTTCTATTCTTTCTGTAGCTGGGCCTTGGGCCTTCTGTGCTGTCTGTAGTGGTGCCTTGGGGTGGAAAGCTTCAAGTCCTTTCTAAACATGGTGGTTGAGGGGCTCTCACATCCTGGCATATGTGGGGTGTGTTTATGTGTAGGGTGGGGGTGTTTAGCATATTGTGTATGGTGTTTGTGCATGGGGGCAGTGGAGGGTCTTTCACCATATACGCCAGGAGGCAAGGGCCAACATACAACCAAGCATAGACACACACCACGCTACATACAAACACCACGTGCATGCTGTTTGTGTGTAGCGTGGTGTTTGTATGTAGCATGGTGTGTGTCTATGCATGGTTGTATGTTGGCCCTTGCCTCCTGGCGTGTATGGTGTGTGTGTGTGTGTAGACTGGTGTGTGTGTATGCAGAATGGTGTGTGTGTATGCACGATTGCATGCTAGTGGTAAAGGGGATCTCGCATCCTGCCATGCACGGTATGTGTGTAGTGTGGTTTGTGTCTGTCTGTGTGTAGTGTGGTGTTTACGTGCGTATGTGCAATTGTATGGCAATGGTAGAGGGGCTCTCATGTCCTGGTGCATGCACTGTGTCTCTGTGTTTAGCATACTGTGTGTGTATAGTGTGGTTTTGTAGTGTGATGTGTGTGTATGCATGGTTGCATGGTGGCAGTGGAGGGGCTCTCATGTCCTGGCACACATGGGGTGTGTGTGTAGTGTGGTGTGTGTCTCTCTGTGTGTAGTGTAGTTGCATGGTGGCGGCAGAGGGGTCTCACCTCCTGGCATGTCTGGTATATGTGTACATTGTGGTGTCTGTATGTAGCATTTTGTGTATGTATGTGTGGTCCCATGGTGATGGAGGGGCCCTCGCATTCTGGTGCACATGATGTGTGTGTGTCTAGCACTGTGTGTGTGCCTGTGTGTACTCATGTTTACATGGTGGTGGCAGAGGGGCTCTCAGCAATGAAACTAGCCATTATAGTTGATTTGAAAGGTCATATATTAATGTGTCAAATGATCATACTCTTGACATGTTTCCTAAGTGGCCAATCAGTAGAGTGGGAATGGAAACCTACCAAAGTGTTTTATATATGTAGATAATTATATATGTCACACGAGGTATAGCTAATTTTACAAATTCTGCTTTTACATAGCTAAAGCAACCACTCTGTGCAGCCTGTTCAAAGTTTCAGGAACATCCAACTTCAATTCAGACATTTTGGATCACCACTACTTTACTTCAGAGGGAATCCCAACTAATGTCAAAGTGGGTTGCTTCAGTCTGGAATTTGACTTTATCAGAAATAGATATGCGTCCCAAAGAACTATTTTTAAAATATTTTTCTCATAGTGTGCTAGTTTTGATTCTATGCTACTACTACCTTTGTCCTCCATTTCTTTAAGTTTCACTTTATAGCCGTGGATTGTTTTTAATCATCTTAATCAAATGTTTTCCAACAGTAATTTTACACTATAATCCTGGCATACTCCTTAGACTGTTTGAATTCGTTTTCCTAATGTATATGATTTTCAACTTGGTGTTAATTGCCAGAGTTAATTAAATTAAACATAGATTGAGTTACCTCCAGTAAAATAACAATGACATATGGTTTCTCTGGTCTTTCAATGAGACAGTCATTTACATTCATTACATAAGCCTCAGGATAGCTTTGCTTGGGTGACTTTGATGGATGATTGCACATCATCTTGTGCCTGAATGTGAACAAAATGAAACAGATCAGTAAGGGCAAAACTACCAGACAGGACAGTGCAATTTTCCAGCCACCTATTTTGTGGTCTCCTGCATTCCAATAATATTGACAAGCTGCTTTGTAGGATGTGCCCACGGAAAGGGGAGGAATAATCAGATAATTATACCTGATTTCATCAAGGTCTGATTATTATCATGCGAGAGTTCCTCTAAAATTGTGGGTTTTGATTTCTCTGCCAGGGAACAATGACAGCAACTAGTGGGTGGCTATATCAAGCTGTTATGTTTAAATAGGTCAGGCAGCCTAACTGAAGACCATGCTTTCGTTACCCTTCCTTGTGCGTTTTTACAAATAAGGGCCATGCTACAGTAGATGTGACATTATATGCACCTTCAGGTTTGCTTTAAAAAAACAGAAATCCACAAGGGAAGAGGAATAAGAACAGGTATTTAAGTGGGATTTAACCATTTTCTCCCCTGCTGAAGTACTGAGGAAAATCCAATGTCCGTGAACCTGTGTTGTGCATTGAGCAGAAAGGCCCCATTTGTGTACCAATGGGGATTTAATACCTGCTTTTAAAAAGACATTTTCTCCAGGACTGCAAGAAGAGAAGAATGTGGTACATTTCCTTCTTATGTCTATTGTGAATACATTAATTTTCAGCACCATGAAGCAGAGGATAGATAGATAGATAGATAGATAGCATTACATGTTAAATGCAGAGGTGCATTTAATGTCACATAATGTTCAGCCAGTGTGGTGTAGTGGTTTCAGCATTGGACTGCGACTTTGGACACCAGGGTTTGAGTCCTTGCTCAGCAATGGAAACTGGATGACCTTAGGCAAGTTACACTCAGCCTCAAAGGAAAACAAAGGCAAACTGCCTCTGAAAAAATCTTGCCAAGAAAACCTTATGATAGGTTTGCCTTAGGGTCACCATAGGTCAGAAATGACTTGAAGTCACACAACAACAACAACAACAGCAACAACAGTCAGTCCCACATGTATAGACCCCTCCCCAAAAACTATCACCCTTCCCTAGACTGCCTATCTTTGCATCTTATATGTGAAGCTGACCAACTCTTCCCAAATACAAGTATGAGACATACCTCTAACTACTCAGAAAACCATGACTCTATTCTCTTAACACTTTTCATCAAAAAAGAAAATCTAGCTTGTCCCTACTTCGCTATGGCCACTGTCCATTGTTTATTTTTAATTTTTGTATTTTTTTAAAGTATGTTTTAATTCCTGAATTATTTAAGTGTATTTTAGGGGGGGGGGTTGCGATTGAGAGTTCAGGATGTATATTTTAATTGTTGTAAGCTGCCCTGATTGCATTTTGTAGAGGGGTGGGATATTTATTATTATTATTATTATTATTATTATTATTATTATTATTAGAGATGGAGCACAGGTTCAAAACATACTGTAGGAAATGCAGGAGCTGGCAACAGGGAGAGACAACCAACTGAAATGCGGGAAGGGGTTAAAAGTGAATGAGAAGACAGGAGTGTAGTGCAACACCCTGATGCTGTGCTCTGGCAAGTTCCATCATGGCTTCCCATCAGTTGGTGGAGCTCAGACCATAATGGAAGGTGAGGCTCAGAGCATATTGGAGGATGAACTCTTCCTTCTAGGCTTCTGTGCTAGACATTTAGTTGCTCTCTTTCCACCTTGCTCTGTTCCTTCATGCACACACATATAAATGCAAAGGAGTAACATGTTGTGGCTGAGGACGGTGAGGACAATGAAGAAATATATTAGGTTTTTCAGGTTTGCTACCTCAGACATTTATGTAGATGTTAAAATGGTAAGTTTTTTGTTCTCCTTTATATTATGAACTTTCATCTCTGCAGCACTTTTCTGTATACATGATATACATGATATAGTACAACTACTGAGATAAATCAGGGATGCATTATTTAAACATACTTTACTATGCTCTTCCTTTGAAGAGCTCAGCGCGTGTGATATATGGTTTCCAGATGGTGTCCCATTTAAATAGCTTGCAGAGCTTGAGTCCAGGCCTATCTTGTTAGCTATAGTAGCAAAACTGTACCATGTGTACCAGTGAGAAGGTACAGTGAAGCACTTTGAACTCTTGGTAGTTGCTACATGAATTCCAGGCAGTTTAATATCATACCACTGTCTGCTGTCTTCTTAAAAGTGTCTTGTGAGGTAGATTGTCAAAGGGAATCCATAGAATTATAGAATCACAGAAGAGTTGGAAGGGACCACAAGGAGCAGCTAGTCTAAACTCCAAAGAAGGCTGTCCAACCTCTGCTAAAGACTTCCAAAGGAGTGTCAACCATATTCCAAGACAGTCTATTCCACTCTTAAATAGCTCTTACCATCAGGATGTCCTTCCTAATATTTAGGTAGATTTTTTCCCTTTTAGTTCATAGTGCAGCAGAAGAGATGGAAACAATATTCCAAAATACTGGCAAAATTGTTGAAAAAATGTTTCTCAAATGTCACAAAACTCTGATAATGGGAATCCTGGACTGATACAAATCTTCACAATTTGGGACTTATTCTGTGCAATTTTTTGCACTTTACATAGTAAACAGCATTTTTTGCTCGAGAAAGAGCAAAATAAAAATATCATTTTCTGTACATAAAGTGTCATTTCCTTTACACCAAATGCTGTTTTCTACACAGAAGGTGTGAATTTTGAGCGTAAGTTCCCAACTACAGCATTTTCAGCATAGAAAAAATGCTTTCTGTGCAAAAAAGAAGAAGAAGAAGAAGAAGAAGAAGAAGAAGAAGAAGAAAGAAAAAAGGGGGGTACAAAATTGGTGCAGAATAAGTAGTCTCTGAAACCATGCAGTTTTTAAAGACTTTCATGCAGTGGGAAGAAAACTGCTAAAATTTGTTAATCACATGAAGAACAAAATTGGGGCTTTTAACATGGGTCTTTCTCCGTGGGGATTTTAACTTGTTTCCTTCACAGGGATAACACAAGACATTTTGCTCCTTGAGGCAAAGGATAACATAAGATCAATTCCAGCGAATAGATAGTTGAATCATATTTCAACCTTGGCAATGGAACAGCTCCTCTGATGTACCCAAAAGCAGCATGCTACTTTATGGGGTGTGGGATGGGCAGAGTGGCACACACAGCTCTTTCATGTGAGGAGGGTACTGGCCATTAGCTCAGAATAAATACATCAAGGATTGCACTGTTGACACCCTCCAGCACCTGTTTCTTGATTTCTTGAAGCTATTTTTTCACTCTCCCTGATGGTAGGCTGGCTCTAGTCCTCCCTATGTAGATCCACTATAATATTGCACTGTGTCCTACACTAGTTGATTTGCTAACCAAATGGTGTAAGATACTGGTGATAACTAAAGCAGTAATGATGATGATGATACCTCACATAAAGGAGAATTCTTACATCTCTAGTTCTAATATAGGATTCTGAGGTCTAGTTTTCTTTCTCTATTCCTACAGCTCATTCCTATTGTCCCATTGACTGTTAATGGAGAAAACACCAAACATATCAGTTCTAGTGACAATTAAAGAGTTACCATTTGTACTGGCACGTTATTGGTTTACATTGAGAAATGCAGCTTTTCAAAAAGTAATTAAACACCTCCCCAAAACTTTATCTCTCTCTTTAAATATTAATAATAAGCGGAAGTATGCATCATTTCCAATTAAAGTCTATAGCTTATGAAGCTTATAGGAAAGAGGTAATTGCAGCAATTTGCTGGCCAGAGTACATTTTAAATCCAAAGTGCTTGGGCTTCCCCTAGTAATTTGTTGTGGTGGTTGTTTATATTTTTCCCCTTATGAATTCTAAATCAATTACTTTAGTGATGAAAAGACAATGGCCCCTCTCCATTTTTATCCTGTCTGTGCATCCCTGATCTCATAACCCCCCCTCCTTTACTTTTAACTGTCAGCACTCCCCCTTTCCAAATTTCTGGGTGTGTGATCAACCACTGTGTACCATTTTTTGTGTATCCTCACCTGATTTAGGCCCATATGGGTCTTTTTAATAACCAGTTTAAAAATAACTATTCCCCTTTTTGGGGGGTCACCTTTATGGGCCTAAAACAGGCTAGGGGGCAAAAAATAATGCCCTTCAAGATCCACTGACAATTTTTATAAAAATAAAATTTTAATGTTTTGTGATTTGAGGGACAGGGACCTTAAAGGGAGGCAAAAGACAGCCTTTGGGGTTTCATGTGGTTCATTGGCTGCACTGGGCCAGACTTGGCATAAATATTTATATTGACATTTTGTTGTACCTCTATTCTTTATTTTTTTAATGTCTGATTTTGCTTATTTGCTTCCTCTTGATATGATTTTTACATAAAAAAACTAAATAATGCTAAATCTTAAAAAAAAAAAAACCTCACTACCCATAGCTTATGAAGATATGTGAGTAGAGGAATATTCATGTAAGTAACCCCTGGGAGGCAGTTTCATCACAAGGAATCATCATACCTACACACTTTAGTAGCTGGTATGTGGTGTCTCTTCCACTTAGCTTGTCATTGACTCTCCCTCTGCATGGTGGTTGTAGTTTGTCATGATGTGCTAATGGTGTGTTCTCCATGTGGCTGGTAGAGATGAGGGAGAAGTTTGTTTAGTTCACCTTTCTATATGTACTTCTCAAACTTGTACTACCTAAATAGTGAATTAGAATGCAATCCTCCAGTATTCACACTTCTCAAAAGATGGTGATATAATTCTCTGAAAAACAAAGACACACACACATATATATATATATATATATATATATATATATACACACACACCAGAGACAAGTGTATCATAATACCTAGATAGTACCAGGGCTGGGCAGGGGAGAGAATGTATAAAAACACATAGCAGCCTAAGACATATTGTTTACTCCTGATTAGAGTGGAGTCATTGACTCAACTGAATGTGTCTATGTGTTGACACAATTAGTCTACTCTAGTTGGGACTAGCCAACAGGATTCCATCCTATATAAAGTAAAACGGCATGCAAAACTACTTAATTGGAGAAAAATGCCAACAAAATCCCATGTATTAAGCTACATGTAATAAAAAATACATATGGATTTTCATGCCAACTTCGCACTGAAAGATGTATCCATTCCTTGAGACTAATAATGGAGTGAAGGAGGATGAGGGTTGGTTTCATTATTAAACAACAAGATGATGGAGGAGGAGGGGGAGGTGTGACAGTTCTTAGAATCAGCAGGTTGGTCTTCATCATCATAAGGTTTCTATCTCTGTGTCATGATGAGATGGAACAGATAGCCATGCTGCCTGAAGCCAGAGCCTTTGAAAAAATAGGCCACCACATTCTGTATTAGCCTTTGGACCATCTACAGAAACTGTAGAGATATATGTAACATGATCTGTTATATTAATCAATTAGTCAAAAAGAAATATAAAAGTAAGTGTATGTAAATCTGTCCTAACAAAAAGATGTTGGAAGGAGAAATACTTTTCATGAAAGGACTATATGTGATGTATGTTTACATAAACTTCCCATCTTTTAACACTACAGTTCTTAAGTGCCCTGGGTACTGTAAGTCAAGTGTGCAGTAGCCATCACAACATTGATTACTATAATTGATTCTTTCACATTGATTCTGCTTGAATCACTGTGAGACTTGGGCCAACATATTAGATGACTAAGGACTTTTTCAGATGGCGATTTGTAATGCAAGAAGGCTTGTCCCTCTTGTGAGGCTGCTGCATGGCAGGGGGGCCATTTCGGATGATGCCGTCCCCCTGCCGATTCTGTTCCGGAAGAGCTGGGAGACTGGAGCACCATATTTGGCCATTTCCTAATCACGGAAGTTGACTGTGATTAGGAAATGGCCAAATATGGCGCTGCAGCCTCCCAATTCTTCAGGAACAGAATCGGCAGGGGGACGGCGTCATCTGAAATGCCCCCCCTGCCGTGCAGCAGCCTTGCAAGAGGAACGAGCCTTCTTGCATTACAAATCGCCGTCCGAAAAAGTCCTAAGTAAACAAAGCACAGTTACTTAACTCCTTTTGTACCTGCAGAATCTCTTCCTATTCTAAAGAAAGATTGATCTATTGGTAAATGAATGGCATGACCAAAGTGATATTTATGTCCTTGATAGCAGCTACCACTGCTACCATTCATACACAAAATACTATCTTATTATAATGATATACTGTGCACAAGTATTGAAATAATGAGGACAGGATAAATATGCTAGACATATGTTTCAAGTGGGAAGATGAAAACAGCAGTTGTTAACCAAGAGAACAGCTAAACTTGCCACATTTATCTGTAGTCAAAAATAATGTGTGTGTTTTTAATGTGAAATGAACGAGGGTTCGAGACACACCTAAGCTCCAAGCACTCTGTCAACAGGATGTGAAATAAAAGATTGCAGGCAAGCCACCAAGACTCGATGCCTTCCTAACAAGAACAAATCAGATACGTATTCTCAGAAGGGTTTCAGTTAATGTAAGATCCCTGGAGTATTCTCACCATCTGTGCAAATGAGGCCATGAGAACTTTTGTATGACATTTGTAGGAACATTTGGGAGACGTCCCAACTTAATTAATAAACAATTACTCACACACTGCTTTCATGCTTGTTCTCCAAATGTTCCACACACAAAGGACAATACAATGAGGCCATATGCTGATGGTTAATGAAATATTTTCAGTGCTAATTAATAGCACTGAAATTAATAGATGTGCAGTTTAATGATTACTACTGCACTCTGAGGAATGCAGGTATCTATCTTCATGAGGAGTTCCATACCAATTTATCAGCCCCTAGCTCATACTGCTTAAAGTCCAGTGACCTTTCATTTTCTATCACCAATACCTAGATAGTTTGTAGAGTTTTAATAGTGTACATGTATCTACTGTTGATAGCACCATTGGTATGTATTAGTACAGGAAGCCCCTGCCTTTCAACAGCTCATTATCTGATAACTCGCTCTTTCAAAGCTTGCAAATTAAGGACAAGTTCCATTCATTCAACAAGGAATCCACACTTTTAACAGTTCTTGTCTAGGGAGATTTGCTTGGAACTGATGGCACACACCCATGCTGCTTGCAAAGCGAGCTGAGAAGGGAAAAAATCTCACCAAGCCAATGAGAGACGTTGCAAGTAGCAGCCAGGTGAGCGGGTACAGGTGCCCATGTGTGCACACAGGCAGTCCCAAGCAAGCCATCATAATTCCCTCCTGTTTCCTACATGGGTTCTGCTTTTCAACCAATTCCAGTTTATGACACTACTGCAGTCCCCAACATGTTGGATAAGTGGGGGCTTCCTGTACTTAGAAGATACTACACAGGCTGAAATTTTCATGGACATAATGTGTTCTTACAGGATGTGAGAGCATCCAGAGGTTGTAATATAATACTCTGAATAGTACTTCACATGGATTTTTCACTGCACATGCTTCTTGCTTACTTGACTATTGTGTTACCAGGATGAATTCAGGGTATTCACAGAAGAATGTTGTGTTACTTCAATGAATTCAGGGTAAAGGTTCCAAGTCCTAGGGTATACCTTTCCAAGAGCTTGGCGCCTTTATCCTGAATTCATCCAAGTACAACAATACTCCCCAAGGCTGGAGTATATCACTGTAACTAGAGGAGCAGTGCTACATGACCTCCCAATGAAAGAGGCTGGCAGCTCATCTACATCAGGCAGGATCTGCCAGTTCCCTGCCAGCATATCCTGACTCTGGATCTCAGCTGTTTCCCCACCCCATTACCTGGAGAAAATGGGCTGGAGTCCAAACAGGATGCTGGCCCATCCCTGAAGCTGCCACCATCACCATTTTCCCTGCTAACATGGAAACCAGGCAAGGGTCCTACAACATGTCACTGTAGACCCCATGCATGTGACCAGCCTCAGTCACATTTTGCGGGAGCCCTGACTGGCTTCTGGGAGAACCAGCAAGCTGGCAGTGGCAGTGAAAAATTGCGTACTAGATGAGCTCCCACAGACATGCGAGGCCCAAGCCAGTCTTTGCTGGATAAACCAGGTATTTTTAAAGAACAGTTTATTAGGCCCTTTACTGACTTGCCCCCATTTCAGCCCTGTATCTGCCTCAGGGGTTCTTTGGACTGCTAAGGTGTAGAGCAGGGTAAATATGTTGAATAGTTTGGACTGCAGGGCTTGGAACAGGGGAAAGCTGGGATAAATTGCCCATGTAGATGAGCCCTGAGACTACAAATAATGTGAACTAATATAACAGTGGTTTCTCAGCCATCATGTATATTAAACTAGAAGTTTTCATCACAGTTATACATGGAAGAAAAGGATTCTTCTCATGCCAGCTTATTGATTATATCTGATTGTTTCTTTTTGTTTGTTTCTGTACCAAATGATGTACTAGACAAAGGAGATTATCAGACACTGCAAAAAGTACCTTATCCAAATGTGAGGATGACATTTCTGTCCCACAAAGGTGACCCATTTTCACGTGAAGTCATCCTCATCACATTTTGCTCCTGTGCTGTAGGAGTTAGTAAGGTGGAACTTTTCATTGACGGGGCTGTTACCCAAATCACTCATAGAAATACCACTCAAATATCGAGTTTCTAATATGTTGGGGAAGTTAGCAGTGACTCGACTTGGTGATGGAAGAGGTGGCAACAAAGAGGGATCATATGCCTATGTCTACCCCTACTAGCTCTGAACTGACATATACACAAATCCAAAATGAAAAATTAACAATGATATTTATTAAGGACTTAAAAATAATAACACCAATCATGCACACATTTATACAATAAAACATTCACACAAGACAACTAGGAATGAAAGAAGAAAGGTACACAGAGGGATAGATAGGGAGTTTTTCTGAGGAAATATGACACCTGTCTCATAGTCCAAAGTTTTGAACCTGACTGGCAGCGTGGATGGACGAAGCAGGAGTGGTTAACACAGAGTGATGGAGTGTCCCCAGGAAGAGACTGTGCATAATGAGGCAGGGTTTGGGGCCAGTAATTATACCCCAAAATGTGCCCCCATGTGATTGGATTTCGTGTGTTGAAACAATGGATTCCAGGTGTCTCTCAGAGATTGAACAATGGGTATAAAGAAACTCCTGGTTTTGAACAATGAGTTTCCAATGTTGTTAACGTGTTGCAATTACTCTAAATGTTCTAGTGATTAGTTTTACAAAGCATGAGCTGCCTCCTTAATGACTGGGTCTGGTATCTAAGGGAAGAGTGATACCTTCAGACAAAGGATTACTCCAACAACCGATGATGGGATCTATTGTCTGTCACTAGGATGTGTAAAGGCAATGTCCTCTTGACCTGATTATGTTTCCTTTAGTTTGGAATTTGTCAATAGTCCTCCTTTGGGTGATACATGGCTTAGTATGTGCCTTTGGGATCCTTACAGAGAGTCCCTGATATTTTGCTGCTCTTCCCCATGGAAGACTATATTAATATGGCAAATTATTAATAAGCCAATTTGGGGGGTTCCTGAGGGTGGGGCTTATTAGGGGCACTAACAGGACTTCCCCATCAATGAAAAGCACCATTTTACTAACTGCTGCAGCACAGGAGCAGAATGTGATGAGGACAAGGACGTGTGAAACTGGGTCCCATTTGCAGGACAGAAACATCATCCTGGCATTCTGATAAGGTACTTTTGGGATATGTCTGATAATCTCCAAAGACTTTTCTCCATTATACACATGTTCACCTGTTTATCTATGCTTGAATGCAAAGCATGAGTCCTGCTTTTATCTTGTTAGCTACTATTTACAGCCATATTAAGATAACACTTGGCATCACAACATCATGTTTTAAATGTCCATTAACGTTCAAACTCCTCCTACCTCCCCCTTTGTACATATGTCTATCTATAATGGCTTCCTTCCATATATCTGATGAAGTGGATTGGAGCCTACAAAAGCTTATGTTATAATAAACCAGTCAATCCCAAACATTTTACTGGATTCCTTCATGCCTTTTTAAAATAGCCACACTTTATTATAATAACAGAATACCTACAAAATGGATATGAAAAAAATCAATAGGATACATGTAAATAAATCAATAGGATGAAATAAATATGCAATCAGAACATAGTCCCCAGGTCTTCATTGCAACCTAACAAGATACATAACATTTCAACCATTTCCCGTCAAGTCTGAGATAGCACGGGAATAGTGCATGAAAGTCAGGAGGCATGTGTAAAAGTTAAAAAAAAAATGAGGCTTGACAAGTGAGAGCTTCTAATGAGGCTGTCACTATTATTAGTGACATGACATACAAAGCCAGGAGGCTAAGAAGGAATAGAGCAAAGAAACAGGTGATGGATTTAGGTCTGGGAAGGATGAAAGTAAAGTGACAGACCAGTGAGCACTTGATGGGTGGGGGGGAAAGCAAGGGTTAGTTAGTCACTGTGGTGAAATGGATGGGATTTAGTGGAGAATCTTAGGGTTGGGAGGGGTGATGAAATGTGGGAAGAAAGAATATAGATGCTATGAGTTGCTAGTCAGGGAGTCCCATACTGGAAAGGGGACATGGGAATGGGCAAAAATCTTCTTGTTAAACAAGGGAAAGGAGTTTTGGGGGCTACAACAGGCTTTAGCAAATAAGCGGACAGAAAGGGGAGAAAGAGGGACCAAGAAAGGATGACTGGAGTATGGGATGCCCAATTCACTGCCCAAACTTTGTCTTATCTGGGACCTCAATTTTTATGCCAAAATAGGATTCCTTGATCTTGTTAGTATGCTTCCCCCTTCCCTTAATATCTCATAATTGGAAATATTGGACACTTTTTGGGTCAGGCTGGCTGGGGCAAACCAAAAAAGTCAGTTGGAGGTCAGTCACAATGACCTGGATGTGTCTTATAAATGTCATTAAAAGAAAGTCCATATTAGGATTGTACGGAAGTCCCTTACTAAACACAGTCATGAAGAAGGTATGTATCAATTCTTTTTTCCAGCCTTGAGTGCCTCAGCAATGATTCATTCAACCAAACAATCAAGTGATCTTCCCTCAACCCATACCTTACAGAAATCGCTCCTATACCCACTACCTGACCAAACTTTAAGAGGTTGCTGCAGAACAATCATTGTTTTGTCTCGCTGGAACCAAAGCAATCAGTTGAGCTTCATTCCCTTTGTATCCCAATGGAAAAGTATTCAGGCTTTGCCATAATCAGTGTATCCCTTCAGAATATGAAACAGGGTATAAATATCCCAGCCTAGACCTGAGCTAGGGGTGCCACAGATGGATACCATCACACAGATGGATTCTCTGTGCCACCCTTAGACCCCAGTCTGAGTATCTTTGCTACATGTAACTCTGCTCTTCAAAACTGGCAACTATAGCTCCATCTTTCCCAGGTTTCTCTCTATCCAACCTCTCCGCCTTTCTTTCCAATAGCCTTGTATGGTTCATAAGAACATGTGTTGTGCATGTTAGTCTATGTGTTATTTCCAATAAAACTACTTTGTTTTACTTCAACTGGAGTGTCCTCTGCAGTTAGTACCAGTATACATAGGTGAAAAGATCCCCAACATTACCCTCCTCTCACAGGCAACCTGTTTGTGCTAATAATTCCCCCAGATAGAGATTTTAGCATCACAGGTGGGGCTCTAAAGCACCCCCAACTCTTCAGATAACAATCTTTTAATAAATTGTTTACCTCTCTCAGTCTCCAGCTGTAATTTTCCATTATTTTTTTCCTATTCAGAACCTATTGTGTCAAGTGTGCCTTTTGCCAAAGATATTTGCCAACTTCTTATTGCATGACTTTACAGGTGAATAGAATTTTCCATATTTAATATGGTTCACCCAATACCACATTACTACTAGTCTTACTACAGCATCCTGGGTCCCCTCACCCCAGGTAAAAGCTGTACCTATCATGCTTGTATATCCAGGTACAATATGACACATAAAACATATATGCTGGGGTGTTCTTTGAGTTGCAGATCCCAGCTAGAATCTTTACAGTGGGAGCAAAAGGAATGACAACTGAGGAAGGGAAGCATCTCCACTTTTGATGTCACAGCAATTCTGGGCCTAATCCATTGCTACAGATATGAAGTGTTAGCCAGTGTTGGGAATTCATATAATGGTCCCATTGCAGCTACAAAAGAAAAGGTGAGAATCTTGCAGTCTGTGAAGTTCTTGTAGCCCTGTGGTCATTTTTTTTTAAAGTAACCCAGTCCCCTTCATTCCCAAATGCACTATCCTTCAACTAAGCACTTACATTTCACAGGAGCAGTGATATTGCCTTAAAACAAGATTCAGGCCCCATTCTGCACCTTGTCTCTCCCACACCCCCTCCAATTAGTTTTGTAAAATCAGGCCATTTGTTCTCATTTTTTTTAGCTTTTTTGTGGTGCTGTGTGGCCAATTGTGTTGTCCTGGAAGCAAAAAGGGGTCTTGGAAGTCACAGTTCTAGAGGTCTCAGTCATTTGAAGGTTGTCTGCCCCATCCTAAAGGGCTTGCAGAATTGCAGTGGATGCACCATGCTTATTTTAAACCTAGGGCCATACAGTTTCCTTCTTGTTGTCCTGAGTTTTGATAGCAACACACTGTTCTGTGACAGTCACATGAATCATACCACCCACCATAAAATTACAATGGTGGTACTACTAAAATACCATAAAGATTACAGGCAATACCAAACAGCAATAGTTGCTAATATCTTTAATGGGAATGCAAGAAATTCCTCTTTCATGCAAGCATCCATCAGTTCATCAGTTTCTATACTGATTAGCATATCTAATAAGATCGCCAAGAAATATATAGAGTTAGGTTTGTGTTACTGCTTTCAGTTGTTCAAAAATAAAAATAGCAACATCTACTCTGAGAACAACCTATCATCACCATCACCTTAGATAAATATCAGTTTGGAATAATAATCAGTAAGAATAGGTTGGTCATCATCATTGTCACTACCAGAAACAGCAGTATTTATGTAGTACATTTGATATACTCAGAGCACTTATTGTACAATATACATTGTACATCCTCAAATGGCCACAAGAATAAAATGCTGCGGATAAGGTACTGAAGACCCTTTCACACTACACAGTCATAGCCCTGTGATCCCACACTTTGACTGCAACAGCTTCATCCTATAAAATCCTGGAGTTTCTAGTTTGGTGAGACACTAGAACTCTCTGGTGGAGAAGTCTAAATACCTGACCCTAAACTGCAAATCCTAGGATACTATAGGTGTTGTCATGGCTGGTAAAGTGGATTCATCATGGTATAATTGTGCATTGCCAAAGAGCCCTCAACCTGAGAATTAGGGGCTTCCCTGAAGTCACCAAGTGAGTTCCTGTCTGATAAATTAAATGTGATGTGAGTGATCTGTGAACAGGATTTCTTGCACATTTTTTTTAAAAAAATGTAACAGCAGCTACAATTTGAGCTGGTACCATGGCACTACTGTTACCTGAAACATTTGAGTCTATGAGTAACCTCTAAAGTATTGATATTAATTTGGGGAATTAATATATTTGGCAATGTGAAAGTTGGGCAATGAGCAGGACCTTGAGACCTATGTATACTAAGGAGGAGACTAGCATGCTAGAAAGTACGATTAAATAATGTTTATTGAAAAAATAACAGTAACAACAAGCACATTCAGATTTGGGCTTCAAGCACTCGTGCAAGGCTAGCGAATAAAGCAGGAAGTATTGGGAAAGAGGAATAGAGTGAGGGGAGTTCAGAGTGATACAACACCTCTCCTGTAGAGCAGAGATTTCTGCATCAATAGAGTCTCAGAGTTGCACTCTGAGGGTCTAGCAGCAAACTGGCAGCATGGATGTAGGAGGAGGAGCTGTAGACAATTTGGTGTTGTTTTGAAGGGGTTTTTATACCTAATATTTCCCTTCAGGTGATGGGACTTAGAGTGAAAGACAAAGCTTCTCAAAGATTCTCAAGGTAAGACAATAGACACTTCAGATATGTTAACAACCCTTAAAGTGTTAATACTTTGAAACTGAATGAAGAAGCAACCCTATTTGTTGGCCCTTCCCTAGTGCAAACGTGACTTGTCTCATTGCTAGACCCTTGGATTCCTGGTTTTGGGGTGTTCCTGGTTTACTTGCCACAATCTTGGAAGGCCACCATTGGCCAAATTATTAAATATTGCCAATTATTAAGGATAAGGAGCAGGGGGTGTCAACGCACCCTGTCTGAAGGAACCGGCGGTTAAGCCGCTCCTGAAAAAGCCTTCCTTGTACCTCTTGGACAGGAACAACTATAGGCCAGTCTCCTTGCTGCCTTTTCTAAGCAAGGTGATTGAGAGGGTGGTCTCTTCCCAACTCCAAGCTGTCTTGGATGAAACCGATTATCTAGATTCATTTCAAACTGGCTTTCAAATGGGATATGGAGTGGAGACTGCCATGGTTGCTCTGGCTGACGACCTCCGCTTGGGTATCAACAGGGGTAGTGTGACCCTGTTGGTGCTCTTGGACCTCTCAGCGGCCTATGATACAATAGATCATTCCATCCTCCTGGATCGCCTGAGGGGGTTAGGAATTGGAGGCACTGCTTTGCAGTGGTTCCGTTCCTTCCTCTCGGGCAGATCCCAGAGGGTGAGGCTCGAGGACAGTTGCTCTACCAGAATAGAGCTTAACTGTGGCATTCCTCAGGGTGCCATCATGTCCCCGATGCTATTTAACATCTATATGAAGCCGCTGGGAGAGATCATTCGGAGGCATGGAGTGTGGTGTCATCAGTATGCTGATGACACCCAGATATACTTCTCCATGTCTCGGTCATCAGCTTCGACTTCAGATGGCATGTCTCCTCTCAATGATTGTCTTAAAGCAGTAATGGACTGGATGAGGAAAAACAAATTGAGACTGAATCCAGACAAAACGGAGGTACTAACAGTTACAGGTCCGAAACCAGGTCTGGGAATACAACTTCCAGTCCTGGATGGAACTACACTCTCTTCCAAGGACTGTGTTCGCAGTCTGGGGGTGCTCTTGGACCCAACGCTCCAGATGTCTAATCAGGTAAATGCGACGGTCAGGAGTGCCTGTTATCAACTTCGGCTGATACACCAGCTGCGTCCTTTCCTGGAAACCAGGGACCTCAAAACTGTGGTACATGCACTGGTAACCTCCCGTCTGGATTTCTGTAATGCGCTCTACATGGGGCTACCCCTTGTGCTTGACTCAGAAACTTCAACTAGTTCAGAATATGGCAGCCAGGTTGATTTCTGGTGTTTCCAGAAGAGAGCATATAACACCTGTGCTAAAAGCTCTCCACTGGCTGCCTATTAGTTTCCGGGCCCAGTACAAGGTGTTGGTTATAACCTTTAAAGCCCTACATGGCTTGGGTCCAACTTATTTCCGGGACTGCCTCCTTCCGTACGACCCTTCCCGTGCACTTCGGTCCTCTGGGAGGAATCTGTTACAGCTTATGAAAACAAGGCTGTCGGTGACCTCCCAGAGGGCCTTCTCTGCTGCCGCTCCCAGATTATGGAATGGCCTGCCGGACGAGATCCGTCTTATTACCACCTTAGATAGCTTTAAAAAAGCTGTCAAGACGGATCTTTTCTGGCAGGCCTTTCCTGAATAACTATCCCGGCCCAAGACTTGGCTGTCCTTTCTGAGCTGTAATCAGATTTTTTAAAAACTATTGTATGTTTTAATTTTTTTCTTTCTAATTCATATATTTTTAATTACTGTATGTTTTTAAATCTTTTATAATTTAATATTATTTTAAGGGGTGGGTGGGCTAGGGTAATGGGACTATGGAGTTTTTATATTGTAAGCCACCCCGATTGCGTTGCAGAGTGGCTGGATAAAAATAAAATACTATTATTATTATTTTAACGCAGGTAACACTACCATGACATTAGAGAAGGAGGGGTGTTTAACCATTTTGCTTACACTATTGTTTAAGATTGAACTCAGTCCCCAAAACTAAAACCAGCTTCAAAGACTAAAAGATGCCTACATGACTTCTAGGGTCCATTCACACTACCAAATCATAGTGTTATTATTCCACTTTAACTGCCATGATTCCATTCTAAAGAGTCCTGGGGCTGGCAATTTAGGGAGTAGATTAAGAATTCTCAGCCAGAATGCTTCACCAGACTACAAATACAAGGGTTTCATAGGCTGGAACATGGCAGTTAAAGTAGAATTATAGCACTATAATTCTGCAGTGTAATGGATCCCTAGACATTTCCCCCAGTAGCTCATTTGGAAAGAGGGTGTTTAATCAGGAATAATTCATTTATCCAGTATCATGAGCCTGATCTGAAGTGGATACACCCACTACTGTTATTAACATTTTGGCGTGTTTTTTTTTTAAGATCTTATCCACAGATCCCCCGTGCTTAATTTTGACTAATCTATGGACTTTATCACATGAGGCTGGTTAATCCCAGTTACAGCAGGATAATAACATCTTTGGCAAGTACTTATCACATGATGTCAGTCTCTCCTGTTGCTGCTTTGCATTTCAATCATTGGTGTAGTACACCTTTCCACTGATGAGAAAAAACCTGTCAATGGCTCACTATATTGGTGTGAGTGCATGTGATTCTCCTCCTCTCCCCCTCTCTCTCCCCTCTCTCTTGCTATTCCCAAGAAAGTTGAGGTTCCTTTTGCTTTGCTTTTCTATTTCTTTTCTTTTAATTTAATTTTATCTTTATCTTTTTCTGCAATTGTGCAATTGAAAAAAAAAAGGCAAACATGAGCTGAGTAGGGCCTACACAGGGAGGAAGGTGTTGTTGTTAGAGTGAGTGCAGGACCAAGGATTGCTAAAGCAGCATAATAGTGTGATTGTAGAGAAGTGTGACAGTGATTGTTTTCAAACTGGTATGCTCCCATTTGCTTCAACAACAAGATTGCTATGAGTGTGTTAAAGTCCTATGCCTGTAATAAGCATTATGTATGCATATGTGTATGCTGTATGACCTCGAGAAGTGATTAGAATCAGAAATTTCCAGTACATCCCCTCCATCCCCCATGAATCTTCCTCTGGAAAGCTAAGAAATCACTTGAAACACTGTACCCTTTCACAAACCTTTGGTTTTCCTCTTCTATTTCTTTCTGACCTTTCCTCACCTGTCACCTTACTTATTCTGTATCCATCAAAATAAGACTAGTGACACCCATACTAGATGCAGCTTGAAATTGCCATTGTGGTCACTTGGATTCATAAGTTATTCAGCACCTCTATGCACACAAGCCAAAGTAATAGCAGAAACAGAGATAAAGGACACTAGGTCTACCTCTAGCATAGAATTTTATTTTGTTTAGTTCCTCTCCCCCACCCACATTTTGTGTAGCATTTTATGTGTACTTCTGAAAAAGTCCTCTCTTGCCTGACCTTATTTTACTGTTATTTTCCAAGAAGTTTGATAAAATGAATTTTTGAAAGCAAGCAAGAAAGGAATGAAATGAAATGAAATAAATGTTGTTGCTAAGACTTGAGAACTAGGGATGCATGTGTTCAAACCCTCTTAAAGTTCTCAGCTACGTACTTTAGCGAAACTAATGACAAAGCAAGAAATCTTTACCCTAAACCATCTAATTCTGCTGCTTCAGTAAACTGCTTGGTAGTTCCTTCAGAAATCTCCTTCTCATATGAAATTCCAAGGGATGTGGAGGTGAATTATATGCTCCTCTGGGGATGGGTGGGTTTTGTGCTTGGGGTGTGGTCATTATCTAAAAGACTGTCTGGGCTCAAGATCAAAATGCATAGTGGATCAGGGAACTAAGGACTGTGGCCCAGCTAGTGCGCCAATGGTATTATGTGACCTAATAAAGGCACTAGGCTGACTATATCTAGTTCTCCAAATCTGGGTAGTCCAGTTTCCATCCTATGCAACTTTGTGCAATATATAAATTATGCATTATGTAAAATAATCACATTAACTGTTCGACTGTTTTTCTACCACTATCAAACAATTGGTCAGTTTATTTATACCTCCCCTCCCTCTCCCAAAAAAGTAAGACTTGAGGTGGCTTGCAGAAGAGAAAGACATACAAATTAAACCACATATAGCTAAAAACCTACAAAAGGTTAAGAATAAAATAATATTTAACTGTCTATAGAATTAATGCCATCTTGTTACCGTAAGAGCATTTCCTTGAAAACTGGGGGAATTATAGCTCAAAAGGAGGCCTGTGAGAGGAGCGTAACTTTGCGGATCTTTCCACCTATGTATACCAGTACTAACTGCAGAGAGAGCTCCAGTTGGGAGTAAACAAGGTATTTTATTCAAATTAACACAAGAGATCAACTATTGTACAAGGACATACACTCTTAAGAACTATACAAGGCTACTGAAGAGAAAGGCAAGAAGGGCTGAATAGAGAGAAGTCAAGGTTAGAAGGGTGATAGTTTACATTCTCAAAGAAAGAGGCCTGTGCTTCAGAGGGACTGAGACAGAGGGTGAGGGTGGCACATGGGGATACAGTCTGTTGAGAAAAAGAACAAGGAGGTGACATGCAGAATGGAGGGTGGGGTCTGGTCTGTGACACATGTTGCTAGGGTTGGAGCTAGGATATTTATACCCTATTTCATACCCTGAAGGAGTGCGTTGGTTATGACAAAGTCTGGATGGCTTTCCCATGGATTGGGCAAAGGGTCCAAAACTGAGCTGATTTCCTTAGCTCCAGAGAGACAAAACATTGATGGGATCTGCAATAACCTCTTAATGTTTTGTCAGGTCAGATGTATAGGAAAGATTTCTATAGGGTATGGGTGCTGGATAGTCACTGACTGCATGACTGAAAGGATTAACATAGACCCATTAACAACTGAAAGGATTAACATAGACCCATTAATCCTATGTGAGTTTTCCCACTATTATGATTCCAGACACTTCTCAGGTCATTGGGATCTTGACTGTCCTCTGGTCAATTTGACCCCAAACAGGGTCCAGTCAATATGAGCCTGAAAAGTGTCCACTATGTGCAATTATGAAATAGGGGTTGGAGGGTATGCTAACAAATATAAAACAATGATTTAGAATCATACATTAAAAATGGTATAGCACTAAAACAGAAAACTCATATAAAACAAATCAGATCCCAAACCCCTGCCAGAATAGAAATGGTTTTACTTGGCTTTGGAAAGACAGGAAGAAGGGAGCTATCCTGGGGCTTATCTACATGGGCTGGATACCCTGTTCCAGAGCCCCGCAGTCCAGACGATGCAGGGCTTTTGCTTTAATCTGCCCCCGGGCAGGCATCACCACCCCTGGGGCAGATATGGGGCTGGAACAGGGGCAAGCTGGGATAGGGCCCTTTATCATGTTTTAAGAAAATATCCAGTTTAATTCAGTACTGCTGGGAAGGATCAGGCCCTGCATGACTGCAGGAGTCCATATGGGCAGGCTGGCACTCGCTTCTTCTGCCAGTCACCCTTGCTCTACTGGGTCCAGTCAGCAGGCCTTCAACATGTGACCAAGAGTGGTCACATGTAGGAGGCTTGTCACATGGTATAGCCAGCTGCCTGGATCCAGCAGAGCAGAGAATATGGTGGAGGCAGCTGCAGCAATGGGCTGCCATTCCTGTGTGTACTCCAGACTGTTTTCTTCAGGTAATGGGAAAGCTGGCATATCCTCACTAGTGTAGGTAAGCCTCTAGCCTCCCATGGAAGTGAGTTACAAAGTATAGGAACAGCCACATTTTCCATGAGCCAGTAAACAAGCTGAGGCCTAATCCAGGAAAGATTGAGGTTCTCTGGGTTGTGAAGAAGTTTTTTGTGGATAGAGTTGTTCAGTGAGTCCCAAATAGTGTTAGATACTCTCTGAAGTATGAAGCTGGCAATTCTGAAGTGCTCCAGGACTCATCACTATCTGGAGAAAGGCAGGTGGAGACAGTGACCAGAAGTGCTTTGTTTTTTTAACAACCTGTGACTTTTAGGCCAGCTATGGTGGGCCTATCCAGAGGAGTTAGACCTGGGGCTCATCTACACTGGCTGCTTAAATCCAGGGTGAGTCCAGAGCATTATGCTCCAGAATGGCCCTGGATCAACCATAATGGTGGCCGTATTCACCAGGCTGAATCCGGTTCAATAGCCATCATTGTCCACACAGGCCAGCTGGGCAATACCACATCAATGGTCCATCCCCTGTTTTCAGACCCACTGCAGCCACCTTACCAGCCAAGTAGCTCTACCTCCTCCGTTTTGATCACACAGGTGCCCTATTCTGACTTCAGCAGAAGCAACAATACCAGCTAGGGTCTCTCAGGAAGCTGCTTGGCTGATGAGGCCAGGGCTCTGATGGAGATCCATCCCTTTCCCTGCACTGGTCTGTACAGGGTAAGGATGATGATGTCATGTTTGCATGTGGAAAACTGGATTGGGCCAAATCAGACCTGATCCCATTGTCCCAACAGCAAAAGACCCCAAGGTCACTTTGGAGTTTCCAGAAAACCCTGTAGTTTTTTCTGATTTTGCTTAGTTCAACACAAAGTCAGATTAAGGTAAAAAAAAAAAAAAAAGTAGATCCTCCCCAGAAGCTGCTGTACATTGTCTGGACTGCCAGCATTGGATTTGGGATGAGTCCATTTTTTTTTCTTTTTCTGGCACAGACAAGCCCCTGGTAACCATTACTCATACTCTGGTTGACTTCAAACTAGAGTAATTCTTTGAACATGACTAGCTTTGAACATACCGTATATTCCGGCGTATAAGACGACTTTTGAGCACTCAAAAGTGCCCTCCAAAATTGACAGTCGTCCTATACGCCGGATACACTTTGCTTCACCCACCTGCCTATCTCCTGCCTCTTCGCAAACGGGTGGGGAGAAGGGGCGAACGTGCCTGGTTTGGCCGGGCAGCCTCCCGATCCCCCTCCTGCGCTCCCTTCCAGGAGAGAGCGCAGGAGGGGCATGGAGAGGCTGCGCGGCCAAACCGCGATTCGCCCCTTCTCCCCACCTTCCTGGAAGGTGGGGAGAAGGGGCGAACGTGCCCGGTTTGGCCGGGCAGCCTCCGGATCCCCCTCCTGCGCTCGCTCCTGGAAGGGAGCGCAGGAGGGGCATGGAGAGGCTGCGCGGCCAAACCGCGATTTGCCCCTTCTCCCCACCTTCCTGGAAGGAGGGGAGAAGGGGCGAACGTGCCCGGTTTGGCCGGGCAGCCTCCCGATCCCCCTCCTGCGCTCCCTTCCAGGAGGGATCGCAGGAGGGGCATGGAGAGGCTGCGCGGCCAAACTGCGATTTGCCCCTTTTCCCCACCTTCCTGGAAGGTGGGGAGAAGGGGCGAACGTGCCCGGTTTGGCCGGGCAGCCTCCCGATCCCCCTCCTGCGCTCCCTTCCAGGAGGGAGCGCAGGAGGGGCATGGAGAGGCTGCGCGGCCAAACCGCGATTTGCCCCTTCTCCCCACCTTCCTGGATGGTGGGGAGAAGGGGCGAACGTGCCCGGTTTGGCCGGGCAGCCTCCCGATCCCCCTCCTGCGCTCCCTTCCAGGAGGGAGCACAGGAGGGGCATGGAGAGGCTGCGCGGCCAAACCGCGATTCGCCCCTTCTCCCCACCTTCCTGGAAGGTGGGGAGAAGGGGCAAACGTGCCCGGTTTGGCCGGGCAGCCTCCCGATCCCCCTCCTGCGCTCCCTTCCAGGAGGGAGCGCAGGAGGGGCATGGAGAGGCTGCGCGGCCAAACCGCGATTTGCCCCTTCTCCCCACCTTCCTGGAAGGTGGGGAGAAGGGGCGAACGTGCCCGGTTTGGCCGGGCAGCCTCCCGATCCCCCTCCTGCGCTCCCTTCCAGGAGGGAGCGCAGGAGGGGCATGGAGAGGCTGCGCGGCCAAACCGCGATTCGCCCCTTCTCCCCACCTTCCTGGAAGGTGGGGAGAAGGGGCGAACGTGCCCGGTTTGGCCGGGCAGCCTCCCGATCCCCCTCCTGCGCTCCCTTCCAGGAGGGAGCGCAGGAGGGGCATGGAGAGGCTGCGCAGCCAAACCGCGATTTGCCCCTTCTCCCCACCTTCCTGGAAGGTGGGGAGAAGGGGCGAACGTGCCCGGTTTGGCCGGGCAGCCTCCCGATCCCCTTCCTGCGCTCCCTTCCAGGAGGGAGCGCAGGAGGGGCATGGAGAGGCTGCGCGGCCAAACCGCGATTCGCCCCTTCTCCCCACCTTCCTGGAAGGTGGGGAGAAGGGGCGAACGTGCCCCTTTTGGGCGCACAGCCTCCGCATCCTCCTCCTGCACTCCCTCCTGGAAGAGAGCGCAGGAGGGGCATGTGGGGGCTATGCGTTGGAAGAGGGGGGTCGTCTTATAGGGCGAATATATCACAAACTCTGCATTTCCCCTTAAAAATTGGGGGGTCGTCTTATACGCCGGGTCGTCTTATACGCCGGAATATACGGTAGTCAGAAAGCAACAGCTTAAGTAAAACACAGTCACCTAGATGATGGTTGTGCCCAGAGGATTACAACACACAATTCCAGTCTTTCATTAGTTGTACTAGATACAAGTAGATTTCTGGTACCATTTGAAAGTATAAGTCTTAACCTTTCAAACCTTTAATGAATTGCAACCAGGTTATTTAAAGGGCCACCTCCACTCTTTCAACCCTTCCTGAATGCCAAAATATATTTCAGAGGTGCTTCTCAAATGACTGCTATTAAGATTAGTGAGGTTCTCATGTACAAAAAATAAGACCTACTCAGTGGTGGCTCCAAACAGCTTTAGCCCTTCTTTCCTTCTACAGAGATATTTAGGCAGGACTTAAAGAACTTCTTTTTCACTGCTGTCTTTGCTCATGTCTCCAGAACAGCTTTCCATTTGGTTTAAAATGACTATTCAAGCGTCACAAAATTGTTCTTTCAGTTGTTCTTTATTTGACACTTAATCTTCTGCTTCTTTTCCTTTCCAGTTTTCATAGGCTTTTTGTAAGGGCTTTGGGTTTTAATCATGATCTTTATCTACAGGAGCTACTAACATTACTGAGGACTCGTGGAATTTATGCTGCTTTGTGCAACAAATGTCTTCCCAACTTCAGTCCCCCCCCCTCAAAGTAATAGTGCAGTACCGCAATACTACTTTTGGAAATGATACTCAACTATGAAGGATCTCATGCTGATGTCAGCCTTCTCAAAGAATAATGGGACAGACCATCTGGCACAATGGTAATACTGAAGTGGCATAACAGTGTTGATAGTGATCTTTCTATGTGTGGGCCTCTGAGGTTTGTTTTCACCTTTGCAAATGGATCTCTCATATACTGTATCAGGATTATTGATTCACCTATCCCACTTTTGTCTCCTGGGACTGACAGGTGTTCTCCAAGATGTCAAGCAACGGTCTTTGCTAATGCTGTTGCTTGCATTCATTTGGGGGGAAACCTACAGTAGGCACAAAGTGATGCAAAGGCTGTTCTCAATCATTGAACCATACACTTGTCTGTTTTGCAGATAGAGTAGCACATAAAGAAGTACATATATTTATTTGTTTTTAAACATGTCTAGCCTCCTTTTTCTCCAGGGTACCATGCAATGATAAATACAATCCAGTAAAAACAGTGCAGCACAACACATTCAGACTCTGTAAGACAGTAAAACCAAGAGGTGACAAGACCATAAAAACTGCCATCCAGAACCAATGCAATAAAAACAGTCTAAAATGCCTGGGCAAGCAGAAGTGCTTTGACTGGACACTGAAATGATTACCATCAGTATCTGCTGAATTTCTTTTGACCTAGAGTGCCTGAGTTGCTACACCTATATTGAAAAGGCCATCTCTATTGAACATACCTATCATACTTCACTAGATGATCCATAGAAAAAAGCACCACCTGAAGATGTTAATGCGCAGTGGGATGGTCTTGGAAAACACACTATTGGCTTCTCTAGTCATCTAGGCCCTTAAAGATAAACACCAGCATTCTAACTTGTGCTTAAAAGCAACTAGGCACTCAACATAAATTTCTAAGTCCTGAGGCCTGTCTACACTGCAGAAATATGAAAGTTTGACACCACTTTAACCAGCATAGTTCTATCCTGGTGTTTGTAGTTTGGTGAGGCATCACAGTTCTCTGATAGAAAAGGCTAAATACCTTGTAAGAAAAGCTTGCACCCTAATTCTAATGCACCCCACTTCTGGAACGTTAGCATTGGCTATAGGCCTCAGAAACTGGCCAGGCTTGGTTCATTATTGTGGCCTTTTACAAGGGAAAAGACAGGATGGTCTCAGAAAAGGTCATTTCTGTTTTTTTCTGGAAAGGAAGGCCTGAGGCTGAGAAGCCAAAAGGAGACACATTCCACATAAATGGGAGATTAATGGATGGAGAAACCCTTTTGTGCTTGCTGATTGTGAAATTTTCTCTCCTCAGCTCCCAACCTAAAAGAAGTTGCTCAAAGCTGTTAAAATCCAATCATTGGACATTAAGAAACACATTTAGCATCTTCCTCACCTTTTGTCAAGACCAGGAAACTCATTGTGCAATCCATGAAGGCTCATGGAATTCATTGTTTCAACCCATGAAGCAACCAATCCCCTCAGGTGTATAAAACACCCTCCAAAGCATGCCTCATTTGCGCACATCCAGTAACAGGGGGACACTCTGTTGCTATGTGTTAGCCACACCCAGTTTCTTCCATCCACTCTGCCAGATTGACTACAGGACAGGTAATATTATTATCCTAGCAAAACCCTCTTTCAACCCTCTATCCCAAGTTTTCCTGCTGTTTCTTTCTATAGCCTTGAGTGAATGCTTCTTCTGGGTGAATGTATGTTTGGTGTTATTTTTGAACTCCTTAATAAAAAAAACATACTTAGTTTTAAATCTGTATGTATTCCATCTAGACGAGTAATGGTATAATTGGTTTGCAGATTCCCTTGTTACCCCCTCTTTTGCATAGCTAAGTCGAGTTGCTGCTAATTTCTCCAACATATTAGAAACTCGATATTTTCTTGGAATTTTCCAAGGAGCATTTTGGGTAACAACCTCACCAAACTACAAATAGTAGGATTCCATAGGATAGAATTATGGTGGATAAAGTGGTGTCAAACTGCTGTATTTCTGCAGTGTAGACAGGCCTCTGGTGTAAAAGGGTTCCACTTAATCAAATGAAGCTGTATCCGAACCCTCAGTTTCTGAACTACTTGTCTTCAAAAGTAATCTTACTAAGGAGTTATCTGAGTATGAATAACTGTAATTAAGCCATCCATCCAATATGGTGACACTGAGCAAACCCATGGAAACTGGGAAAAGGCTTTGCATGACATTCAGACCAAACTGGCCTTCAGTGACAATGCTGTATATCTCCCAAATACATACCTATTCTTTCTGGTTGATAGGAAGTATAATCCCATCTTGAGTTCACTTAAAAAAAATGGGAACCACATACTTTCCCCGGCACTCAGTTGTTAAAAGTTGAGCATTGGTTTATGAGGCAGTTTCTTTCTCTTCACTTTTGAGTTGCCATTCAACCTCCCAAGGTTACTGTTCAGTTTTAATGTGAACCATACTGGAATGGTAATATTTTGCTGAAATTTTAGAGTGTTCATATATTACAGTAGGTACATCAAACTGGGTGCTATTGTCTGTAACCTAGCAGCATTTGCCTCTATTGGCTGCTAATTAGTTTGCATTCATATCCCTCACCACAAAGCAGCCATTTACTTTTATTACCAATTTTTACAGTTCCCTTTATCACGAGTGCAGTATGAAAGCACATCTGATAGGTTATGAATTTGTTTCTCTTCTTATCATAGGGAAATGATTTTTCTCAAGGGTGATGACAAAGGAGATACAGACTGGGAAACAATTTCCAACACAGAAGGAGGGATCTTAGTTCAGGACAGACATTTGTCCCAGTTCAGACAATAGACTTTCATGGTGGGGCACTACAGATGCATCATGAACAACTCAAATGAATTTCTTTCTCTAAGAAATTCATAGTAGGAATTTTGTCTTGTGCCTTATTCTTCTATAATTTTGGAAGTTTTGTAGGCTTTCAAGGCCTTAGATAAAAGTAGCATAATGACAGCCATTGTCTCCTTCCTTCGTAGGAATTTGGGGTGAGGGATGGGTGGAGAACCATACATGCCAATTCCCCAGCCACTAAACATATCAGTACAATGTCCCACCAAAATGTAATAGGAAATGAATTTGAGTGTTTCTTTCTCAGATAAAAGATCTAAGGAGTTTTGAAAACAGAGAAAAGAATTTCAGTTAAGATCAGTTATACAGTTGGCCCTCCATATCCACAGATTCTGCATTCATGTATTCAAGAAACAATGGTTCAAAAGTACCCCCTGCCACACAATAAGGGATGTCGTTTTACTACACCATAGTATATAATGGGCCTTGAGCATCCATGGATTTTGGTATCTATGGGGGGGGGGGACAAAACCCCAGCAGATAATGAGGGCCTATTGTATTCTATGAGGGAATTTCTCACAGCCGTGGGCTTTTCCTAGATTGTGCCTATCACAAAATTCAGGAAATTGCCAGTCTGTGAGAACAGCTCAGCAGGTTAACCTTCTGGCACACTGTCCTAGCAACATCTATATTCCACTAGCTGGATCTGTGTGCAACCCATAATGATCATCATTATTAAGAGCCAAATGTGGAAAGAGTACATTATAAAAGCATACAAGTATATCTCAGCTGTAGAAAATCCTGAGATAGGTTCACCTTAGGGTCAACATAAGTCAGAAATGACTTGAAGGAACACAACAACAAATATTCCCATCAGAGGGTGGATCAGTTACCCACTCCTCTTTTTTCCTCAGTTAGAGCAGGTGGGCCATGCTCAGTGCACTGTCTTCTCTCAGGGAAAAAAAAAATCAAGCACTAGGCCTGCCATTATGTTTGGAAGGGCTGTTCCTGAGATGATTATAGCTAGAGCAAAAACTTCTTCTTAATCCATTACAGAAGATACTGAGAACTGCAGAAGGCACCAGTGCCGTCAAAGAAGGAACTGTGAGCTTTCTCCCAAAGACATATTCTTAAAGCTTTAGAACATCTATGGACTTTATCAGACACTCTAAAAAAACCCCTGCGCAGGTTGGGGGAGGAGAAGGACGCTGTGTTTCCTCTGTGTTGGTGCGACAAAAAAGGTGCTGCTTTTCATTGATGGAAACTTCTGTCAATGAAAAGCAGTGACTTTTTCGTCCCTCCAGTATGGAGGAGGCATGGAGGAAGGATGGAAGGAGGATGGGGCATGCAGTATCAACCACCAGAAGCAGGACAGCAGTGTCTTCCTCCCAACCTCCATGAGAGTTTTTTTAGAGTGTCTGATAAAGTCCTACATGTACTATATGTATAAATTGCATCCCATTATTAAGTTCAGTCTTGTGGCTGCTGAAGACATCATCATCATCATCATCATCATCATTATTATTATTATTATTATATGTCATTTCAGTGAGCATGCACAAATTGTTAAGGAATAACTTGTTGTTTGTATTTTGTGTGTGTAAAGGAGTTAGCACAGCCATGGAAATCCAATGCCTTACTTAGATTGAACCTGGCTATCTATTGGTGAATACTGGGTTACATGTGCATCACAGCCCCGGTACCTGATACATGAACCTCCCTGGATATAATCTATGCAATGCATCTCCAATGATATCATTTGTACAATGAAGATGCCAAGCATTTGAACCACCTATTCATGTAGGTGTTGCTTTTACAATGTTTAGAGTTTAGATAAATGGAGTCAGTTTGAAAAAGAGCTACAACAGAAAGAAAGGCTATTGAAATGGAATCATGGCTAAAGAAATTTAAAAAGGCATTATAGGGTATGGTGTTGTGATGAGAGGATTTGTTCATGCCATATGAATCTTTGAACAATAGAGAATGGGCACAGATGCAAGGAACCCACAGAAGTTCCCACTCGTGTGATTAAGTCTGCTACACAAGACTGGTAAACCACTTAATCATTGATTTTACTTGGGTTTTTTTCTGGGCTAAACTACTTAATAATCCTCCACTCTTAAAATATACTCAAATGCTTTGCAAGTGCCAGTTATCCTCCAATTACCATATTGGTGAAATGCAGACTTTTTTTTCCTAGTGAACTGAGCTTCCAGAAGAGGATTCCAGTCTAACCACTCTCAGAAGAGAGTTCTAGAGCCTGGGAGCAATCACTGAGAAGGACCTGTCCCATGTTTCCACTAGCTGTACCCATGAGGGTGATGGGACAGACAGAGGCCCTCCACAGAAGATCTCAAAACACAGACAGGTTCATACGGGAGAATAACCTGAAGGTTTACTTGAAATTATTTGTTCTTCCAAGACAGACCAAAATAAGCAGAGATTGACATCCCTAATTATGGTGATGGTTGCCCAGCAGGGACATCAAATGTAGGGCTATTGGCTAAAAGAAGTGAGCTTGTTACCTGCTCAGCCAATTTCTTTTAGATTGAGCAGTGTTTAAATACCGCAAGCTGCCATTTCCTTGTAGCAATAGTCCATGCTGGCATAAAGAAGCATGTTTCACTCTCTGATCTCTGACATTTTGCATCTGAGGGCATCAGAACATGGACAACACTCTACAATAGCTCCTTCCCCACCCTTTTGAGCAAGTATAACTAGCTATAGCAACCTATAGTTCTCCTGCATTCAAGGCGGATGTTGTGCCACCATACATTTCTCTTTTAAATGGTATCTGGGGTGGGGGGATTGCTGAATTAGTGGAGAAAGCATGGCCAGTCTCAAACATTCTAGGGCTAGTTTGACCACCATATTCCATTCTCTGGTCCTTCCTCAGAATGAGGCATTGTGGGAGCGGTTGATCCAGAAGAATCTCCACCACTTTGCTGCAATGAAAAAGAATACTATTTAAATTAAGCTAAAGAGCATTTGCCACTGTTGCTTTCACAGAAAGACAGAAGTGTAGCAGGTGCTCTTTGGGGTCACCTGAAACACTGTTGCTCACTCTGAGGAATTATTCTTTTTCAAAGTGAGGCAATATGGGAAATGTCTTCCTAGGAATCGCCAGAGTCCACTCTTCTTCAGGGGGATAGCACTCCATGTGTGGTAGGACTCAGAAGCAGTAAGTACACAGGCAACTGGCTGTAGAGAGGTGGTCACAGCCACAGTGGTAAGAATGGGGGGGTCTTTCAAGTGGCATATGGGAAGGCCACAAGTCACCAGTTGAACCATGTTGACCAACCCCTCAGCTTTCTATGGAGATTATCAGATGCAGCAAAAAGTCCAAGAGCAGCTCCCAAGGACAATGTTACTGTCCCGCGAATGGGGCCTGGTTTCAGACAACATCATCATTGTGACGTGCTGCTTCTGTGCTGCAGCCATGAGTAAGGTGTCACTTTTCATTTATGGGACCTCCATGTAACGATGACAAGGACATCTGAAAACGTTCTGTTTGTGGGAGAGCAATGTCATCCTCGTGTGATGCTCTTGGACTTTTTCGACATGTCTAATAATCTCATGTCTAGCTAACCAGATGGAAATTTACAGGTACACAGAAAATAAAATTTGTGCTTATTAGAACAATTTATGGTCCTGTGTGCTTAGAATTCTTTCCACAAACACAAAAATAGATTTACCTGATTTGTTGTCTAATTGGATGTTTTCAGCACTCAGAAGATCATTTACAACGTGACAAGCCATCAAGCTGGTTTGCAAGCTTCACTTTAACCTTTATAACTGTTAAGATTTATGTATCATTGCATCTCACTAAAGGTTAAAAATAAAGCACAATCATACCTAAAACCTAGGGAATAGTCTACATTTCTTCACATTATTCCCCATTCTTCTTCAAAAGTTTAGTTTCCTGTCTTCTGAGATTTACAATGCAATCCAATACAATATCTGCACAAAACTAAGTTTCATCATTTCGAATGGAACTTTCTTCCAGATATGTAGGGATAGGATTGTAGCCTTCATTATATACTCAAAGTTTCCAACATATTGTCTTTTAATGGAGCTGTTCATTATCTTGTCTTTGTTCATGTCTCAGGCTTGCTGTGTAAGCTGCCCCACCCCCTGTGGGATGAGATCTTTTGTGTAAACTTGACACCAGCCTGATCAATATTCCTGATCAGGGCCGGTTTAAGGAATTTTGGGCCTCCCTGCAATGCTTTATTTGGGGGGCCCCATATGTTTATTTCAGGTCAATGTAACCTAACCTATTCACCATAGAGGATGTTCAGATTACAGTAGGACCCCTGTATCCACGGATTCATTATCCATGGGACACAAAACAACACACCTACCATAGAGTCTTCCTAGAAAATGTGTCCTCCCTAGCCATTTTCTAGGCCCTCCAAAGGCAACTCTATGGTATTTTAAACCAGAAGTCCCATTATTTTCAATGGCGTTCACTATTATTCATGGTTTTCTGAATCCACGCCCCCTCCCGTACCAATCCCCAGTGGATAAGAGGGGCCTACTATATTACATAATTTGCCACCAATAATTTAGTTTAAAAACTATATTATAGGCACTAACATAATATTTTTTGTTTATTAGCAATTAACGTAATGGTGTAGATTTCCTCAAAGAAAAGAAAGAGTGGACTACAAACTGAACATGAGTTAGCAGTGTGATGCAGCAGCAAAAAATGCCAATGTGATTCTAGGCTGCATTAATAGTAGTGTCTAGATAAAGGGAAGTAATAGTATCACTCCATTCTGCTTTGGTCAGACCTCACCTGGAATACTGTTCCCAGTTCTGGGCACCACAATTCAAGAAAGATACTGAAAGGATGGTGGGAGGTCTGGAAGCCATTATGCCCTATGAGGAGCAGCTTAGGGAGCTGGGTATGCTTAGCCTGGAGAAGAGAATGTTGAGAGGTGACATGATTGCCATTTTTAAATATTTGAAGGGATGACATACTGAGGAAGGAGCAAGCTTGTTTTCTGCTGCTCCAGAGACTAGGACACGGAGCCATGGGTTCAAACTACAGGAAAAGAGATTCCACCTGAATATTAGGAAGAACCTCCTGATAGTAAGAGCTGTTTGGAAGTGGAATACACTGCCTTGGAGTGTGGTGGAGTCTCCTTCTTTGGGTTTTTTTAAACATAAGTTGGATGGCCATCTGTCAGAAATGCTTGGATTGTATGTTCCTGCAGCGCAGAATCCGATTTGATGGGATGGTGGTTGGGGTCCCTTCCAACCCTATGATTCTAGGCTGCATTCAGAGCCTGGGAAAGTTACTCTTGGATTACACCTCCCAGAATCCCCCTGCCAGCACCCTTCTCAAGGTCTGGTTGCATTGTTCCTTTTCCAGCATTCTCTAGCCCAGTGGTTCTTAACTTGGGGTCTGCAGTGTCCTCACAGGGGGTCCACAAAGGCTTGAAGGCTGCTTGGCCCACCTCCTCCCTGTAGTGGAGTAGCCATGTGACAGGAACCAAGGCAAAGGCTGGCTGGCTTGGCCTGCACATTGCCATTCAATCCACTCCAGCCACAAACTTGCAGAAAGAAGCAAGAGTGCCTCTGAAGGAAAGTTTAATGGATGGTGTGATTGTGTTGTTGTTGTTGTTAGCTATTATTATTAGCTATTATTATTAGGGTTTTAAATCTTGAGTTAAGTCTTGGGGCAACAAAAGATATTTAAAGGGGGTCCCTGGTAAAGAAAAGGTTAAGAACCACTGCTCTAGGCCAATGCCTCTCACATAACACTAATGGGATACTGGTGTTTTAGTGACAACAATAAAACCATTGTTCCCAGTCATATTACTCCAAATTTTAATTTATATTCTTTATATTCTTTTGTTAAAAGAGCTAGAGTGTTGTAGAAGTTTCAGCATTGCACTATGACTATGGAGACTAGGGTTTGAATCCTTACTCAGCCATGAATACCCACTGGGTGACCTTGGACAAGTCACACTCTCTCAGCCTTAAAGGAAAGCAAAGGCACACCCCCTTTGAACAAACCTTGCCTAGAAACCCCCATGGTAGGCTCGCCTTAGTCAGAAATGACTTGAAGGCACATGGGCAAACACACACAAATTTCTTTTGCAGGCTGAACTCAGTTGGCAGCAAGGGGAGGAAGCTGAAGACCAAGGGGTGAAGGGAGGGAGGGGAGAGACCCCAGGAAACCATGTTAAGAGCAGCTGGAAAGATGGGCTGGAGGGGATCTATGTGGAAGGAAGGAAAGGGAAGAAAGAAAGAAAGAAAGAAAGAAAGAAAGAAAGAAAGAAAGAAAGAAGCCCTTTCTGAAGGAAAGAGACAACCCTCAAATTCCACCCTCTCTCTCTCACTCACTCACACACACGCTCTGACATGCCTGGCTGGCTTGCATTTTGCAGCAGCAAACTCCCTCCAGCTTCTGCAACATAGGGCTGCTGCTTCTTTCACTGTTTTTTTTTTTAAAAGCCAGCAGGAGGTTTTTGGAAGAGGAGGGTAGGAGGGGGCTGGCTGTGTCCTTCATCAGATAAGGAAGTTAGCAGGGAGCTCTCCTTACCTTGGGGCCCCCTCGCCAATGCTGATTTGGCAGACTGGTTAAACCGGCCCTGCTCCTGCTGGGGTGTATTTGTTGTTTACTCTCCTTGGGGAACCTCTTCCTGACAATGAGTTCTTGTGGTTCTTGCCTTCCTCTGGATCTCCAAGATTTGCCTGATTCCCTGGGGGGGGGTAGTTCTGATATCAATGTTGGACTTCTGTTGTCTGCGGAACCTGTAAAGATTCAAGTTAAGGCTTCTTTGCCTTCACCCTCCATTCCTCAATACCTCAATACCCTCTATCTAAGGAAGTCCAAGAAGGGATACAGTGCTTAAATATGGTTTTATTAAACAAGGGCCTGTTGCCCCCCAGTGTACTCCCTGTAAGACACCTCTTCTTTCTCCCTGTGAAGAAATTGCCTAAAAAGAAGGGTGATGCTAGGAGGTGGGGGTTTGTGCAGGACATGAGAGTGGTTAATCAATACATTGTCCCCCCTCCACCTACTGGCACCCAGTCCAACCATATTAATCAGCCACCTACACTGGGATGCTTAGTGGTTTTTAACTATTGACCTAAAGTCTGCCTTTTTAAAGTATTCCTATCCATCCAGATAGCAGATATCTCTTCCTTTTCATGTGGGAGGGGCAATCCTATGTATGATTTTGTCTTCCCATGGGCTTCCAGGAGTTGCTCACTACCTTCTTCCATTGCCTAAAGGCATGGTTTTCACCGCACCCATGGTTCCACCATGGTGCTTTACGTAAATGACATTTTGATGGCAAACAAGGCTGCCTTCTTTACCTGCACTCCTGATGGCATAAGCTGGACCCCAACAAGATCCAGTGGGTAGCCTAGAGGGTATGTTACATGGGCTTCATTTTGCCACCAGAGGGCAGACAAATAGACCCAGCTTGAATTAAGATCATCCTTCAGTGCCCACACCCCCAGGCCAAGAGGCAGATGTGTGGCTTCTTAGACCTCATTGCGTTCTGCCAACCATAGTTCCCTGGTTGTGGGGCATTGTCTAAGCTTCTACATGCCCTAACTCCCAAACTTGCCCCAGAACCAATAATCTAGACTGTTGAAAATGGACAAGGCTTCCAGTTGCTTAAGCAAAGTGTTGCCACCTCCTTGTTCCTAAGCCTCCTAATTACTCCAAGCTGTTTCACCGGTTTGTGCACGAGCATGCAGGGGTGGGTAGAGATGTTCTTATTCAGAAACTGGGACCAAGTGACTTACCCCATTGCCTTTTTCTTGCAACAAATAGATCTTGGAGCTCAGGGGACTCCATGAACCCGCACTCTTTTGGCAGAATCCTTACTATTGCAAAAAGCTAAGACCCTCACTTTGGGTCACAATACTACTGACTGGACTTCTCATGAACTAACTGCTTTGTTACAAAAAGGCACCATGGAGGTCTTTTTAGCACACAGACAGCAGTTGGTCAATGATGAGCTCCTTTCCAGCCCTAATGACACATTCCAACACTGTGATCCTCTTAAACCAGCTACTCTACTGCCTGAGCTACATGTTCCTGATGACTCCCATGACTGCTTGGAGATCTAGGACATCCTCCTGAGGATAAGGGAGGATTTTTTTTTTTTTTGATGAACCTCTGGACAATTCCAACCTCATCATTTTCACTGATGACATCTACTACTATATGAAAGGTAAGTATATTACTGGTTATGTGGTCATGACGGAATATAAGATTGCTAAGACCACATCTACGCCAGACCAGTTGGGGCGCTCAAGATGCCAAGCTTTATGCACTGGCCTAGGCCTGTCATTTAGTGGCAGGAAATGAGGCTTCAATTTTTACCCACAGCAGATAAGCCCATGGTGTTTTTTCACTACCACATCCATCTATGGAAATACAGAGATTTTAAAACTGCTACTGGCAAAGACATCCGACATCTCACATGCATCCAGAGGCTTCTGGAAATTGTCCTGCTTCCCAACAGCTAGCTGAGATTCACTGCAAAAACCACAGCAAGGAAACCTCCCCTATTGCTAAGCATAACACCCTGGCTGATGGTACAGACAGGAAGGTGGATTTGAAACCACTGCAGTTGCCCCTACTGTCTTCAGTCTCTGCGCCCTTTGATCCAGCCACTCTGCTCCTCTCCTACTCCTCTAAGGAATTCTGCCAGTGGGGATAACTAGAGGCAATTCTACAAGTGAACTTCTGGATCCTGCCTGATGGTGAGGACTATCTTTCTCATTCTGTTTATTCCCCACCTGCCAAATGGTATCATCACCATGGAGGCCACTATGGCACTGACCCCCTTATCCATTCTCTTACCACCTACAGGTTTGCTCCTGGCATCCAACCCATTTGAAGACCAATAATGAAAGCATGTGTCATGTGCCAACAGCATAGCCTTGCTCCACCAATTGCCAAACTCATGAAGCCTTTGGTGACCACTGGCAATGCAGATCCATTGAAGTTTCATCTGCGGTTCACTGGCCCTGACAAGTTGAAAGTGGAAGACCTAGCACTGCTTACTGAATAAGTTCCCTACCCTACAGCATAAAAGTCACTCAGGGGGAGGGATTGCTGATTATTTTGATACATCCATGATTCTGTTCTCACTACCAGTACTAGGCCAGTTTGCAATAGGAGTGAGACTATGACTGATTATTTTAACCTTCCTCTTGCTGTTTGGATGCACCCCTATTCAGCACTGGTGGTGTGGCAAGTTGACTAGACTTTGTAGTGGACCACAATAGGACTTTCTGGAGGTGGGAAATGCTTCAGGTCCGTGGCCTGTTGTGTCTCCCTTATGATTCTGTTTTTGCTGTTCATATGTCAAGCAAACACTTTTCTGGCTGTTCTAACTGGCATGACTAGGGCCAGGTATGTTTCTAATTTTTTATGTGCCCACAGGTGTATCCATGCTTACAGAGGCATCCCAATGATCCCTAAATCATTAAATGCCACTGAAATGAAATCACCCTATTGGTTTGGTTGCTAACTGCTATAAAGTCAACTTCGACTTATGGTGTCCCCATGAATGAGAGACATGTTGAAAGTTAATTCCACTTGGACACAGGAGGACATCTATAATACTCATTATGTTGGAACAAATGGCTCATGTTTGAGTAAATGTTGCTTTCAATGTAACAGAGCAGTAGTTGTAGAAAGCCTCCAGTGTGGTTATACTTTTAAGGTTACTGGGGCAAGGAGCTCAAATTGCATCTGGATCCAAAATTTGCTTCCCTCCAATCTTTAAATTAAAGGATATTATGAACAATGGATGATGTTTTCCCAATGTTCAAAAAATTACTCCACACTAGCAGGGCACTATTTTGTTTGGGGAGAAAAGGCTTCTAAGGTTTTGCCCAAGAATTCATAGAATCATAGAATTGGAAGAGAGCACATGGGCCAACCAGTTCAATCCCCTGTCATGCAGGAATACACAATCAAATAATTCCCAAGAGATGGTTATCCAGCCTCTGCAAAGAAGGAGACTCCACCACACTCAGAGGCAGTGTATTCCATTGCCGAACAGCTCTGTCTGTCAGGAAGTTCTTCCTAACATTTAGGTGGAATCTCTTTTCCTGTAGTTTGAACCCATTGTTCTGTGTCCTAGGACTTTATCAGATGGGCCCTTAAAACCCGTTCCTATTCCATTACCCACCCACCCACCCTCTTCCCATCCCTGTAACTGAATTTAAAAAAATGTTCACACACTTACCTTAATCCCAGGACAGAAACTGCTCCCCCCTTGTCCGGCTGTCCGGGAAGTGAATGGAGCTCTCACAGAGCCCCCTCCCCTTCCTGGAGACCAAATCACATGGGAATTTAAAAATAAAAAATCCCCCAAACCTGAAAGAAGTGCACCAAGTATCTAAACACCCTTAAAAAAAAAACAAAGTAGCCTGGGGAGGGAACAAAACAAGTAAACAGGGGAGGGTACAAAAAAGTCTGTCACTTACCTGGATGTCCAGATCGCCACCAGAAGTGTTCTCTACTTACCTTCCAGGACCTTACAGAGGCAGACAGCTGGGGGGGATTTAAAAATAAAAATACAGGCAGACTTCTAAAAATTAAAAAAAGGACCAAAACACTTTTAAAGCTTTAAAATCAACATGGGGAGGGTACAGAAAAGGCTGTCACTCACCTGGATGTCACGATCGTACCTGGAAGTGTTTTAACATCGCGCCAGCATAATGGCACACCAGTTCACAAATCCATGATTCCATTACAGAAACGGAATGGGAGATCTTTTGATGACTTTTCCCCATGAATAAAACAAAACGGAAAGCACACGGAGCCAGAATGGGGTCAGAACGGGTGAGGAGGACATTGTCTGAAAAAAAACAAACCCTCTTTATTGATCCTGTGGCATTTCTGTTCCATTTCATTAAGCCCGCCTGATTAAGCAGAAAACAAGCTTGCCCCATCCTCAGTATGGCATCCTTTCAAATATTTAAACATGGCTATCATGTCCCCTCTCAAACTTCTCTTCTCCAGACGAAATATACCCAGCTCTCTAAGCCGCTCCTCATAGGGAATTGGAAAGGCAATTGTTATGTGTCCTCACCATACCCTGCCACCATTCCTGAACTTCCTCAGGGAACCCTCATTGTGAGATACAGAAACTGAGTGATACTTTGGCCCTATCTTTCCTATGTAAGGGGTGGCATTACTTGTAAGAGAAAGTTGAGTCCTAGCAGATGTTCTAGAAAAGGTTACTAAAGTCATTGTGGATGGATTCAATATGATAGGGGTTGAAATGAAAGAAATCAGACATATGACTTCGTAAAATAGAGTGGCTCTAGATTTTGTTTTAGCCTTCAAGTGGGGAGTGTGTACCCTTATTGTGAAAGGATGTTGTGTCAAAATAATGGAGAACACCAAAGGATTAGAAGATCAAATGCAACTACAACATAATTTAGTAAGAGAATTAGAAATACAAAATATTGATTGGGGGAACTGGATATGGTTCTGGCTGTCAGGATGGGGATGTTTAAAATCCATATTTGGATTTATTGTAGGATTTATAATTCTCCTTGTCTATCTTTATATCTGCATTGTTTGTGGGACTATGTGGTGTTCTTTTTCTTTTATTCTTATCAAACATGCACTGTGGCTCCAAGTTGATCCTGACTATGCCATGGATGATCCAGAAGGAGAAGCTTTTAAAGAAAAGCTAAATGAGAAAATCAATATGGGTTAACTCATTTTTAGACTGGTGGTGCAGATCAGCTCCTATAATCGTGATTGCACCAAAGGGAGGAATTTTAAGCTGGAAATGTGTATTCGATTATTTAGCCCCTACATTTGCTAAGTTCTTAGCTAGCTTAAGTGCTGCAATTTTGTGAGTTAAAATCCCAGGATCCATTTTGAATCTGTTTCGCCAGCTTCCTGGAAACTGCTGTAACTGCAAGAACTATGCCCAGGGTCAATATCACATATATAGGGAAATAAGAACAATAGTGAAAGCGTCGCCCTGAGAACATACTGTCATTTACAGAAAAGATAATGGCTACATTGCAGTGGTTACCCAAACTCTGTTCTCTAGAGAGGCACTGTTAAACAAATTTTGCTTGTGCATATTTCCCTGCTGTGTAACTCTGAATGTCTATAATCTGCTGGTGCTCACAAATAAAGTTTGTCCATCCTGATCACTTGTCAGGATTGGCCCCAGACATGACTGTTGCCTGCCAAGTTCAGTCTTACTGTGTAACCTTGTGGGTAGGGTAATGGTGTTTGCATTTTTCTGTGCTTGTTAGCGAGTATGTAGCCTTGCTGTGAAAGGTAGTATGTGCTCTGTGTCTGTAATGGTTTGATAAGCCTGGACTCAACTCTGGGAAAAGGAAGCTGAACTCTGGTATGGTGGGAAATGGGAGTGGGGATAATGGATAGCCAATGATTGTATAACCCACCAGATTTTTTAGTTTGGAAAATGCTTTTAGTATCCTGTATGTCTGTTAGATTTCATTCTGAGCAATGAACTTGTAGGGATAGCTCTTTGAATTACTGTGATAATAAAGTTTTCTGGTTTTTCTTTTAAACCCTGAGACTGTTGGTCACTGAGCCCTATGTGATGCAGTCTCAGGGTTCCTCTGTGTCACTGCACCTGAGAACCCCCTTAATTGCCCTTCCTTTCATCTAGCTGCCACCATCCCTTGAATTAAAGTTACCTTGCCCTGCATAGCTCAAGAGAAACCCATTGGGTTTACTTCTCTCACTCCCCCCCCCACAGGAAAAGAAAACCAAGCTGAGGCACATGAAATGTGTACACGTAATGACAGAGCGTGGTGGGGTCTCCTTCCTTGGAGGTCTTTAAACAGAGGCTAGACGGCCATCTGTCAGGGATGCTTTGATCAAGATTTCCTGCGTGGCAGGGGGTTGGACTGGATGGCCCTCGTGGTCTCTTCCAACTCTGCAATTCTATGATTCTATGATTCTATTCTAAAACAGAAGTTATAACAGGTATCTCTTCATGGGAGCTCCTTCTCCCAGGCACACTTAGTACAGATTACAGTAGAGACAGACATTCCAGCCAAGTCAGAAAATAAACATGAATAAGCTCAACATTTCCCTTAGTCTGGTGGCGCAGTGGTTAAATTTTACCATAGGTTGGTAAAATGAGTACCCAGCTTGTTGGAGGTAATAATCTAAAAACATTGTAAACCACTTAGGGAGTGCTTTGGCACTAATAAGCAGTATATACATATCAATGCTATTGCTATTGCTTATTATTGTAGTTCAATATGTTGGCTTCAGGCGCATTATCCAAGACGTCATGAGGTCCACACCCTATGACTCTCATTCTCTCTCTTTCTGAGATAAGGATCCCCTCATCTCTGGCTCTCTTTGTTTTTCTCTTGCCTTATGGCCATGAGGGAGTATTTATTACCTTGTCTTGGAAGTCTCTGGAAAATCCCCACCCTGTTAACTCTAATTGGTCAGTGTCACTTGACATGTGGTGATGATGCCCCTAATAAGATGTAACCTTACTCCAGACCCTAGTTAACCCTTTGGTTACCTGATTGTTGCACTGGCCAGATAATTAGGAGACACCATTATCACAACCCCAAAACTGTGGTGAGCAGCAGTGTCAAGCCATTCTATGTTACAGTGAAGCTGAGAAATCCCAAGGGGGGGGGAGGAAAAATAGACTTGGCTGCCTCACTAGATTCAGGATGCATGGGGTGCTTAATGAACCTGGCAGTAGTCACAGGGTTGGGTTTGCAGCACAAAGAGCTGCCAGAGCCCATTTACCTTGCCCAAATGGATGGCACTGACATGCAGGGTGGGCTGGTAAGGCACCAGACTTTGCTATTCCTGGGAATTTGGGGGGGGGACTGGGTGCCTATAAAAGATTGCTCCATGGTGTTGAGGCTAAATTGACAGTGGTTCCACAATTCAGCCATCAGTTGGTCCAAAGGGATGTTGACTTTTCCTGCCCCTGGGTGTAACTCTCACACAAAATAGTGGTTCCAATTGAGCCATTCATCCCTGGAGAACAGAAGAGAAGCTCCAGGACCCATGGCAGTGGCCACAGGAGGAAGGGAGGAGAAGCTGGGAGAGCCAAAACCACAGGTAGCAGCCAGTGGTGGCAAGGAAGGGATGGCCCAGATTCCTTCTGAGTACTGGGACCTCCAGAAAGTATTCTCAGAAAAAGAATGTGATTTGTTGACTCCCCACTGACAGATTGTGCTATAGAAATAACACCAGGAGCAACATCACCTAAGCCTAAATTGTATGTCACGGCTCCCAAAGAGATGGGAGTGTTGCATGAGTTCATGGACAAGAGCTTGGTGTGAAAGTTCATAGAGCTGGATACTTCAGCAATGGGGAACCTAATGTTCTTCAGGGAGAAGAAGGATGAAGGGCTGAGGCTGATGACTTACTACAAAGCATTAAATGCTATCAGTACGAGTAGCAAGTACTCCATTCCATTGATCCAAGGCTTGCTCAGACAGCTGGTGATGGGCAAAAGCTTTACTACGTTGGACATGAGGGATGCATACTTTAGAGTAAGGATCTGAAAAGGTGATGAAAATAAAACAGCATTTAACTACCAGATGGGTTCATTTCAGTACAAAGAGTCCCTGGGGTTTTTATGAATTTTATTAATGAGGTGCTACACGACTTCCTGTGCAAGGGGGTATTGCTTTATCTTGATGATGTGCTGATATGTTCACAGGACTATGAGTCCCATGTGAAAATGGTAAAAAGAGTACCATAGCACCCCCCGTATCTGCTGATTTGCCAACTGCGGATTCAATTATCTGTGGTTGGCAATGGTGGGGGGAATGGAGGGGCAGAGGGATTGTGCCTACACCCTCTCTTTCCCTGGGAGAGCTCCAGTCACAGTGGGGCAAAGGGGTAAGGGAGGGGCAAGAGGGATCATGCCTACCCCCTTCCCTTGGGAGAGCTCTGGTCATGGTGGGGCCATGGCAGGGACAAAGGGGGTAAGGGGTAGGAGAGATCATGCTTCCCCCTCCCTTCTCTTGGGAGACCTCCAGTCATGGCAGGGCCATGGCGGGAGAGAAGGGGGAAGGGAGGGGGAAGGAAGGATAACGCCTTTTCCCTCCCTTCCCTCAGGAGAGCTCTGGTCATGGTGTGGCCATGGCAGGGGTGAAGGGGGGGGAAAGGAGGGATCACCCTTCCCCCATTCCCCGAGGAGGGCTCCTGCAGTGGCGGTGGAGTGGTGGTGGTGGATGGTGTTCACTATTATCCATGGATTTCAGCATCCGTAGGGGGACCCATAACCAATCCTCCGTAGATACAGGGGTGCTACTCTACTGTTTAAGATGTTGGGAAACAATCTGTATGTGAAACTGTCAAAATGTGAGATTCATTGTCAGAAATTGGATTATTTGGGATATCAAATTTCCACCAAGGGGCTAGAGATGGATCCCACCAAGGTGGAAGGGGTGGTAAAGTGGGAGCCCCCACATACCTGCAAATAAGCCTTCTTGGGCTTTGCAAATTTTTATCAAAATCTCATTCCTGGGTTCTCACAGGTGGCCTATTACCAACTTGTTACCCCCACACACACACACACAAAAGAAGAGCAACAGGAAAAAAAGGAAGTGGATCAGGAGAAAACAGAGAAACCAAATCCAGTTGTCCCTCCATAGCCACAGATGTAAGTATTCACGGCTTGAAAATATTCTTAAAAAAATCATAATCCAAAAAGGAAACCTTAATTTTGCCATTTTATATAAAGGACAACATTTAGCTATGCTATTTTATATAATGGGACTTGAATATTTATGGATTTTTGTATCCAAGGGGGGTCCTGGAACCAAACCCCAGCAAACTAAATCCCAGTTTCCTGCCAGGGAGAAGAAGGAGAGCAGCTTCTGGGCAGCCATTTTGAATTTTTTAAAAAACTGTTGGGACAGTGTGCTTGTTGCTGAGGGGGTGGAGCTTCTGTGAGTCACATCTGTGAGTCACTAAGGGGTGGAGTTGGGAGCCTAGCTCTATATAACTCCTTGCAGAGGTGCAAGCCTAATGGTGCGCGAATTTCATCAACCAAGCAAAAGTACAGCATACCTAAGAGGTCTCACCATTACCTAAGAGATCTTAGATTGCCTCAAAGTTCTCAGCATGGACACTGGGGAAACTGCTGCAGTCACCTGAAACACCTGTAGGATGTTTGTCTTCTTGTCTGCAGATGTGGGTAACTTCACATGCACCAAGTGCAAGTTGGTAGCCCTCTTGGAAGAGAAAGTTCAACAGCTGGAAACCTGGGTAGCTATAATTCAATATATTTGTGAGCAAGAGGTTTTCCTGGACAGAACAGAATGAACAGTCTTGGATGGGGACCACACAGAGGAAGTGGCTGGGGAGGAGAGGGTCACTTCACATACACAGGAGATAGACAGCTGGAGGAATGTCACACGAAGAAATAGAAAAACCAGGAATTGTTCTGGCAGCTTGCAGCTACAGAATTGATTTGAAGCCCTCTCCCTTATCAAGGACAATGAGGAAGAACAGCATGGACAGACTTCAGGAGCAGATCAGGTGACTCTGAGAGTACCACAGCAAGGAACAGCCGCTGCGAAGCCTCAGCAGAGGCGTGTGGTGGTGGTGGGGGAATCCATGCTGAGGGGTACAGAAGCAGTGGTTTGTGGGCCTGACAAGATGTCAGGGAGGTGTGTTGTCTCCCTGGGGCAAAGATCCGTGATGTGACAGAGAGGCTGACAAGACTGGTCAAGACTACTGAACATTGCCCCTTCCTTTTGGTCCATGTGGGAACCAATGATACTGCAAGGCACAGCTTTCTGAAGATCAGAAGAGATTATGAGGCTCTGGGGAGAAAACTGAAAGAAATGGATGCACAGGTTGTCATCTTGCCTCTTCTGCCAGTTGAAGGGCATGGTCCAGGAAGGGAGAGGAAAATAGCTGATGTAAACAACTGGCTCCCTAGATGGGGTTTCCAAGAACAATTTGGATTCTTGGATCATGGGCTGCAGTTCCATGAGGGGGGACTTCTGGCAAGGGATGGGGTGCATCTCACAACAGTTGGCAGAAAGGTTTTTGCTAACAGTCCTAAGAAATTGATCAGGAGGGCTTTAAACTGAGTCATATTTTGGAGGGAGACAGTATTCTGGAAGGCAAAAGGGCTGGAGAAAATAGTCATACTGTCATAGAGGGAACAAGGCAAACAGTGCAAGGACCCAACAGTGGGAGGCAAAAAAAACCTTGCACAGGCAGCAAGTAAAGAGAACACATGGTCTTAAATGTCTCTACACTAATGCACATAGCATGGGAAATAAGCAAGATGAACTTGAACTCCTAGCACAACAAAGCAAATATGATATAATAAGCTTTACTGAAACCTGGTGGAATGAGCCTCACGATTGGAATGTAGGAATAGAGGGGTATAACCTTTATAAGAGAAACAGGACAAACAGGAAAGGAGGAGGAATAGCATTATATATGAGGAATATTTATACCAGTGAAGAGATTCATGACATCAATACTGGAAGCCAGGTGGAGAGCATCTGGATAAAAATTAAAGGGGAGGGAAACAACAGGGATGTTATTGTGGGACTCTACTACAGACCCCCAAGTCAGACTGAGGAATTGGATGATGCCTTTCTAAAACAGATGACCACACATGCAGAAAGGAGAGATGTAGTAGTGATGGGTGACTTCAACTACCCTGATATTTACTGGCAATCGAACTCAACCAAAACGCCAAGGTCTAGCAAATTCCTTACTTGCCTGGAAGACAATTTCATTGTCCAAAAGGTAGAAGAGGCAACAAGGGGGTCAGCTATTTTAGATCTGATCCTAATCAACAGGGATGACCTGGTCAATGGGGTGCAAGGGGTGGGATCCTTAGGTAGAGTGATCATGTTCTCCTGGAGTTTGTTATACGCGAGCGTGCACTTGCGCCTGCACGACAGCTGCAGGTTAGGGGACTTTTCTGGACAGGCTGCTACAGGGTTGGCTTGTTTATTATTCCTTGCTGCAATGATTTATATAGGGCTGGCCTGCTTTGGCTATCCCTTGCTGGGCTGGCTCACAATTTAAATTCTTGTTTGTGCCTCAGGACCTGTGTCTGTGTGAGCTTGTGTGAGCGGCTTTGTTTGAGTGAAGCTCTTGCTAAGGATAGTAATTGAATTAAATGTTAAATGGATTTGTAATTGGTTGACCGGCCCAACCCAAAGGGTGCTCAGCAGTGGCTCCTCTTCGCCTTGGAAAGAGGTGACCCTGTGGGGTGCCACAGGGTTCTGTCCTGGGCCCAGTGCTATTCAACATCATTATCAATGACTTGGATGCCAGAATTAGGGGCATGCTTATCAAATTTGCAGATGACACCAAATTAGGAGGAGTAGCTAATACCCTAGAGGATAGGATCAAAATTCAAAATGACCTGGATAGACTGGAGAGCTGGGCCAAAGCTAACAAAATGAAATTCAATACGGAGAAATGTTAAGTTACTGCACTTAGGGTGAAAAAATGAAATGCATAGATCTAGGACGGGGGAGACCTGGCTGAACGAGACTATGTGCGAAAGAGATCTTGGAGTTCTAGTAGACCACAAGTTGAACATGAGTCAACAGTGTGAGGCAACAGGTAAAAAGGCCAATGCGATTTTGGGCTGCATCAATAGAAGTATAGAGTCTAGATCGAGGGAAGTAATAGTGCCACTCTGTTCTGCCTTAGTCAGGCCTCACCTAGAATACTGTGTCCAGTTCAATTCAAAAAGGATATTGACAAATTGGAGCGTGTCCAAAGGAGGGCAACCAAAATGGTGAACGGTCTGGAAACCATGCCTTATGAGGAGAGACTTAGGGAGCCGGGTATGTTTAGCCTGGAAAAAAGATGGTTAAGGGGAGATATGATAGCCCTGTTTAAGTATTTGGAGGGGTGTCACATTGAGAATGGAGCAAGCTTGTTTTCTGCTGCTCCAGAAACTAGAACACGGAACAATGGATGCAAGCTCCAGGAACAGAGATTCCAATGCAACTTTTTGACAGTAAGAGCTGTTCGGCAGTGGAACACACTCCCTCAGAGCATGGTGGGGTCTCCTTCCTCGGAGGTCTTTAAACATAGGCTGGATGGCCATCTGTCAGGGATGCTTTGATGGTGTATTCCTGCATTGCAGGGGGTTGGACTGGATGGCCCTTGTGGTCTCTTCCAACTCTACGATTCTATGATTCTATGAATATGAAGGGACAACTGTACCTTCCCCCCCCCCCCATTCTTAGCAACAAACTTGTAGGATTAGCTGTTTGCATTACTGTGGTAGTAAAGTGTTTTTTTTTTTAAACTCTGCAACGGCTGGTCACTGAGTCTGAAGACGCTAGTACATCAGTTTGCTAAGACTCCTATTTTTTAGGAGATGAAGATTAGAATCATAGAATCACAGAGTTGGAAGAGACCACAAGGGCAATCCAGTCCAACCCCCTGCCATGCAGAAATACACAATCAAAGCACTCCTGACAGATGGCCATCCAGACTCTGTTTAAAAACCTCCAAAGAAGGAGAGTCCACCACACTCTGAGGCAGTGTATTTCACTTCCGAACACATCTTACTGCCAGGAATTTCTTCCTAATGTTTAGGTGGAATCTCTTTTCCTGTAGTTTAAACCCACTGCTCTGTGTCCTAGTCTCTGGAGCAGCAGAAGACAAGCTTGCCCCATCCTCAGTATGACATCCCTTCAAATATTTAAACATGGGTATCATGTCACCTCTCAACCTTCTCTTCTCCAGACTAAACATTTCCTGGGTTGAGAGGTGTAGGCCTCAGCAGAAGCCATGTAGGAACCATGGGGACATTTAGAGAGAGACATCTTCACATTTAGAGTCGCAGGAGCACTGCAGGGGTGTTTTGAGGTAGCACCTTCACACTAGAATGTTTGTTCTAATTTCATCATTAAGAAATAGTCAGCTTTATTGTTAAGGGAGCAACATGTCTGAGAGCAGCCCCAAAATGGAAACTGGAGAAATGGATTGCCAGTCAGGGTAGAAACCCTTGGAAGAATGGGTCATTTAAGACTTCAGACTTGGCATGATGTTTTTCATACACAGTGTAAGGAGAGGTCACTTTTTGGCCCCTCCAAAGCATCTATGGCAGCTTGGGGATTTTTGGATGGCCGTAACCAATTAGTTGCAATGAAGACTGCATTCTGAGATTTTGGAATGGGTGCTGATGCATGGTGAACCACATACTCAAAGGGAGTGGGTTGAGCTGGCTGGCAACATTGAGATGTCATGACATGAGATATAGCTGGCCAAGCAGACTTGGGAGACCATGAGGAAGATGGCACCAAAGAGAACCAGGAGAAAAGGCAAAACAACAGAGATGTGGCAATGGGATCTGAGTGGGAATGGTGGTGGAGCAAGGGGCTGTGTCTACAGTGCAGGGGAAAAGACCACCTGCTGTGAACTGGCTATGCTGAGAGCAGCTTGGAAGGGCTGGTGTCTTTGATCAAAGTTTTTGGTGTGAAGTATCTTTTCCCTAATAGGTTTACAACTCCATCCTGTAGCTCTGCACCCACCTAGGGTGTGTAGCAAGGTTGATGTTTCAGCTTTTGCCCAACAGCTGTTCCTTGTCTTCTAGTGTTATTTTCTCCTTCTGAAAAACTAGAATGACACAATGAAATGATTTGTAAACCGAAATACAGTTTATTGGAATGGACCAAGATTTTTCCTCAGGCAACTGAGCTAGCAGAAGTGCCACATTCTATGGTATGCGTGGCATCCATTTTTCCTTATTTGCAGCTCAATTGATTTGGATAAGAAGAAATGTTTGTTCATATTGCTTGAATATTTCCTACATCCACATTTTATCAAAGCATGTGGGGAAACATGCCACAGCCATAACACTGAAACTGGGAGTTGTGCAGTACAATTTTAGGATTGGTTTCCACTCTTTGCAACATCAAGGCTACAGGCCAGAGGAAGGAACTACAAGCAACAGAAGACAGGACATCTCACAATCCATCTGGTCTGGGGGGAAAGGGTGACAGGAGAAAAACATTCCCTGACTAGTACTGGAGATAAAAAGATGTCATACCTTTTATAGCCCTTCACTGTGAGTGACTTATTGCTCACCAAGCATGGAATAATGAGACCAGACAGAGAACTGGATTTACTAATGGCCACTTTAAATTAGAACCTATTTAAACTTTTGAACTTGGAAAGGAGCAAGGGGGAGGGAAGCAACCTGGTCTGGAATCACCTAAGGCAGGCATCACTCCTTCCTCCTCAGCCTTCCCCTGGGCAAACCGCCTGTGCTCCAAGGGCAACCAAATAACTTTGTAGCTCCCTGTCTGGCCGTCTACAGGAAGGCAGACCCAAAGAACCCCACTCCCAAGTTGCAGGACTTAAGTGAGGGAAAAGCCCCCACCAACCACAAGAGTTGTCTCCTTGCCCACCCCACTCTGAGTCCCAGGACATAAAGAGGAAGTTCCAGAGCCTTCCCCTTCACTAAAAGGGTTCCAAGGCATTCACTGTAACTCTTATTTTCTTCTCTCACTACCTGGCACAGACTTTCCCCTATCAGGCTGACCAATAGGGCCTTCACTCCCTGTTGCAAATCCATCAGGAACAACATACATATTACCTTCCTCCAGTGACTGGACCGTGTCAGCTCTGTAGAGCTCAGACCACTGAAAAAATATAGTGAGGAATGAAATAAAATGACCCCCAACCCCCTGTTCAAGGCATTTTGAATATCCCTATTTACCCTTCTATGGTCTGCATCAAGGCATCACCCTACTGAATTTACTGAGGCAAAATGGCCGGCCCCATCAATATTATTCCCAGCCCTTCAATACATCCAGATCATTCCCTCCCAGGTGAATGACCAAAATATGAAGAGGAGGCCTGCTGCACTCCCCAAACAGCAGAGGCAACAGAGCATGGCAAGATAGACCTCTTTTCCCAAGCCACTCTACTGTGGCCTGGTTGCTGGTTGTTCAGCACTGAAATGGCAAATTTGGGCCTGGTGTGCTGCCCAGGAAACCATACTATGGCCACCGATCACGACTCACCACCTCTCTGGAAAAAACCTAAAATCTGGAAAAGACAACACAATTAGTAAACACAACAATATAACTCAAAACTTGAGAGGTCAGATATATTTCTCATATACCAAGGATTTCCAGAAACCACTATGCTGGATTGATCCCATACCCAGACCCATGGCAAAAGCTGTACAAGCAGCCCCACTACAAAATGAATGAATCCCAAATTTAATCCCTTACACAACCAAGCACTGCAAGGCCTTGGAAGTAACAGTCCAAAATTGGTATTCAGGAAAGGGTAAAAAGTCAGCATGACAAAATAAAGGACCCACCTACATCCCGTACATAACTCAGTAAAGCATGAACAGGACATAAAGTGGGATCCAAACAAAGTTCCAATGTTACCTTCACCCCTATCCCCTCTGATCCATCTTAGAGGTACAGATCTACAGTACTCCTTGTGGCCCAGAAAGAGTTAAATGCCTTAGCTCAGTGCTCTACCAGATACATCTCTTCTAGACAACATGACCATCTCACTAACCCACAAGGCACCAAAAAAGGCAGTCAAAGATTCTGCATGGGACAAAACATAATCCAAGGTACAAACAGCTGACCAAGCACCCCCAACCCCTTACAAACCTTAGGGGATAATGGCTCATACCTGACAGACACTTTGCCTGCTCCTGAGACCAACTCTCCTGTGTCTTGTCAATTCTGGAGTTGCTCATGTTGTTCTGGTACACCTGAGCCCTGGAAACAAAGGCCAACACATCTAAAAATATACTGTGAAGCTAAACCCCTACCTCTCAGACACACACAGAATTGCAAACTGTGTGAAATAGGGATTGGCCAAAGTGCCTGAAGCCCTCCTGAGACCTAAACCTTTCACATTCCAAACCGGCCTTCTTATAACTTCTCCTAGTACTAAGAGCTAATGAAAGATTAATAGCCCTGACAAAGTCACCCCTGAAAGCTTCCACATGTCTGTTGGCATCAAATCTGGATAGGCCTCGGCCTCCACAGCTAGTTGTCTGAGGCACTCCATCTGTTGCATCAGCAATCCTGTTGTCCACCCCAGTCACGTGGAGTGCCATGAAAAGTATATTATAATGAAGACACTATAATGTAAAGGCCATGACCAAAGACCTGATTCATGGGGACTTGGAGGACAAGGAATTAATAATCTCTACTGCGGCCATACTATCACACCAGAAATGGATAAAGGTGTTAACCAACTCCTCAGCCCAAATCTGAACATCCACCATGATCGGAAAAGTTCCAGGAATGTTAAATCTGACAGGAAGCCTACTTCCTGCACACTTCCCAAACGTCTGCATCAAAAGATGTATAATATACAGTGCAAAACTCTGCTGGAATGACATCATTTGACAGACTCATCTCTGCCATAAGAAAAAGGATGAAAAAGCCTGTACTCACCAGGTGACTCCTTGGGAAAACCTTCCAGAGGTGACATCCTCAAATTGGGTACTGGAGGAGATGTAAAGGGGCCTACAACCCTCCCTCTTCCACTTTGTACAGTGCTATCCCTAACATCCCATTCCAGTCTGAGTCCTGAATGTAAATTCTTAGATCGGAAAGGGCACCATATTCCTTGAAATCGAATCCAAAAGCCTTCCCTAAACCCTTCCCTCATATAAAGGGCTGCAACTTGGTCTGGGAGAAGCTGAAAAAGAACCTCTAACCAATCCAATTTAATTGGGCTGGATCCCTTTTGAAGGTGGAGAAGCACTTGCTATTCCCTGCTTGCCTGACTGCTGACCCCTATGTCCACCTGAGCCTTTTCCTTTCAGACAGTTCTGAAATGAGTGCAAGCCCTCACAAATGGAATACTCATTGTGGAATCTGAAAGGCCGGCATGTGTAGCCACCCTGGACCCCAAATTCCCAACACAAGATCCTGTGCTGCTGGCCAACTGCAGCCTGTGGCTTATTGGTCACACCAGCCTGCACCATCTGCACAATACAACCACTATGCAGTCTCTCAGCCTGAGTTAGTTGTGTATGTCCCATAATCACCACCCACAACTGTGGCTGCATCTGGTTCCATCTGAGGGTGGGGTTAATTGCCATCTTTATATGAAAAGCCACATGAAAAAGGAGTAAGGCTTTCCCTGAGAAATCCATGTAGGCCCAATAAATAATATCTGTATACTGGAGGAGAAAAAACACCTCCCAGGGCTGTGCCCAAATAATAACATTCTCATAGATGAAAAATCCAGGCAAACATAAGCTCTGTCCATCACCACCCTTCCTCACTAGGTTCTGTCTGCCTTATGCCTATGTAAATGCTCCTTCTCATCATCCAACTCCAAATTATCCTTTTCTCTAAAATATGATAAATAAGAGCGATGACATCCACATATTCACCACAAAAGATTTTGTCCTTAGTAGGCAGTTATAAATGGTCTCTCAAGAGAAGTATCTGTCCCCATATGAAACAGCACCATAAGGGACTATACTGTGTCTGCTACTGGTAGCCTGCTGCATACCTCCTAAATCCCCATAAAATCATTGTGGAAATAGACCCCCTGGGGATAACAATGCCAAGGAGACATTTGGAATTTTCCTAAACCTAAACCATGTTGTATGGGAAGTCCACCTCCTATGGGACCCACTCCCACACTGTGAGAGCCAACAGATATCTGTCCACCTGGAATGCTGCAGACATCCCCCCTGCCCATGGCCATTTATATGAATTTGCATGGATGGTATTAATGTCAGAAGGCTCACTTGAAATAGGCTTCAGTAATGCAGACTCACTGATACCACCTTCAGTGCAAGGGCTTCAGCACTGTTCACTGGGGCCACTGGAACCTCTTCCACTTCTCAGGCAAAGCACCATCCTCATACTGGCTCTGTTTTTCCAAGGCATTTTAACAAGCCAAAATCTGCTTAGTAAGACTTGACATAACTGGTTTCCCATTTAGCTGGGACTACAGGCAATCTAGGAGGGCCCTGGGCTTTCTCCAGAGTTTACAAGCTTACCACATGCCTAGAAGGGCCAACCGTGCCTGTGAAGGGGCCTACAAGGCCTACTGGAACTTCTGTGGCCTGCCAGTTCTCACCACACATAGCCCATCAGGTCTCAAAATTAACAGGGTCTGCCAGGCCTGTCAAGATCCAGGTAGCAAGCTGAGCCTAACCAGCCGGTTGGGGTGGTACGGGGTGGGGGAAATGAGGTGTTAGCCAGCTTTCCACTGAAAATCAATTTTACCCCAACACCCTATGGTCTAAATTCCCACAGAAGGATCATGAAGCTGTAACAGTGGTCCACTAGTCAGCCACCTGATCCAATGTCCCCCTTGCTCAAACTACAAGGCAGCAAGAAAACCCACTGCCCGATCTGCTGTTCACTCTCCTTCACCGTCCTCTTCAAGTAAAGCATTGTCCAAAGAGGGAGTGAGGGTTGACTGAACTTATGAACCCTCTAGCTCTTCCCCCTGCACACCTGGTGCTCTGTGCCTGACATAGTCATTACTGACCTCTTCACTACTGAAGACCAGCAAAGGTGGGTCCTCCCTGATGAGCCCTGGTGACACTGTGGTTAAATGCTAGCACTGCATCCACAACATTGTGAGTTCTATCCTACAGGGCTCTAGGTTGACTCATCCTTCCATAGGTCAGTAAAATGAGTACCCAGCTTGTTGGAGGCAATTAGCTAACACATTGTAAACTGCTTAGGGAGTGCTTTGCACTGATAAATGCTATAGAAATGTAAATGCTATTGCTAATGCTAAATGCTATTGCTCCCTTGCAGGGCTTTGCATGGCATGGGCCCAGAATCACATCAGTGAGGATAACCACCAGGGTCTGCCTAGCAAACCATCTGATCACCTGCCTGCCTTACTACCTTGTTGACTTACCTTGCTGACTGAAACTTGCCTGCCTGCTGCTAGGTATTTGTAAATCTTAATGCCTGACAAGAAGCAGTTTAAACACTGCTGCTACAACAAATGAATCAGCCCAGGAAAGAATTTCTGCAGAAAAGAAATATTAACATCCCAACATACCTAAAGCAATCACATTTCCTTTTCTGAAGGCCATCTCAAATTTGATCATTTTCTGGACAGGTAGCATTTCCATATTGGGCAAAGAAGCCCACCATATATCCACAGTATTCTCAATGCAAATTCACCCCAGCTGTTCTCAGAGATAGAGATTTTTTTTTCACCTGGAGAGAACAACTTGTGGCTCTGGATAGAAGCATGACTAGCCTGAGGCAACTCCTGTTACAAAGGCAGCTGAAACTATTCTGTAATGATCAAGAGAAATCACTGTCCAAATAGGTCCAAAGCAGTGTGTATGTGTATTTTGCTATATGTAAACTTTGCCTCGGTATGTGCAGATCATTAAAGTCCACATCTGTAAATAGCCTCTTTCTCACCTCCATCTTTAGTCTGTACCCACTTCCATCAAGTGCATCTGTTGTGGTTTCTATAGGAGAGATCTGCCATTTCCTTTGCTTGTCCCCCTCCTCCAAATGTGTCAGTGTTTGTATGGGTGTTTGTATGGGTATGGGTATTTGTATGGGTACAGATTGCTTGAATGCACTCTCCCATTTACTCAAGTGCATGCAAGCAGTGTTTTGGAGCATGCGAAATGTGCATGCTTTTCTACATGCACTTTTCAAATGTGTGCTTCCCCCTCTCCCATGCATCTATGGCAGCCCATCAATGTGTACATTCCAGAGTTCAGAATCAGCCAGGAAGTGTGGACTGTTACCACAGTTGTCTTAATATTCCTGACTCCCCAAAATGTGACTTCTCACATTACTAGACAAAATTTTCTCCCTGATACACATTTTTACTCTCATTTTGACTGAACACTACCAGCTCCAAACACTTTTGCATTTCCCTGACATAAGAAAGCCTGTGTGCAGTGTAGGAAATCAAAGAATGAGATAAGTTCTTTGAGTAAGTGTTTTTAAAATGCAATGTTCCACTATGGTAGAGTGAGCAAGCAGCATTAAAGCATAGCCCAGACATCCATCAGACAATGTCTCGTTCTGATTGGGTGGTCAGAGCTCCCACTGTTTTTTCTCGAGAAATGTGTTATTACAGAAACACAGTCTTTGGACTAAGTTGGTGTCCTCAGGATATCTATATAATGGTTTTCTGCATAGAAAATATAAATCTTTATGTGGCTACTACAGCAGGAGGCCATTATCCTGTTGTACTCCACTGATATTGTCTTTCATAGCAATTCCCTGAGCGACAAATGTTTGTTGAGCGAAATGCGGTTCCCTTTGTTGGGTGAGGTATCAAGAGAAGGTGACAGGGCACGTAATGTGCGTTATGTATATATTTGTGTACATGTCTCTCTTGATCTACATCACATTTGTTCATAATTTCTTTATGTTTTCTAAGATGATGATGACGATTTATTTATATAGTGCCATCACTGTGCATGGTGCTTTACAAGTAAAAGAGCAACAACAATAAAAACTAGTTCCTTGCCCTCAGGCTTACAATATAATTAAGACAAGACACAAAAGGAAAAGGTGGGAGAGGATTAAGTCCATCAAATACTGCCTTATCTTCTCTCCCTCTGAGGCCGGGGCAGTGACATTTGGGATGGAGAGGATGACTTTTCATCTGCTTCTGGGTCCAGACATGATGGAATTGTGCCTGCCTCTTCTCTCCCTCCAAAGCCAGGGTTGTGGCAGTTGTGAAGGAGGGGAGGGCCATTCTTCTGCTTCTCAGCCTAGGTATGATGGAGCTGTGCTTGCCTGTTCTTCGCTTCCTCTGTGGCCAGGGCAGTAGCAGTTCAAATGGAGGGGAAGGCCCCCTTTCTCTTTCCTCTCCCCACCCCCAGCAATACTTTTTGAAACACAAATTGTACAGCATACACTGTGATGTGTATCATACTGTTCATCATACTGTTCTTATTACAACTCTTCATGATTGTTTTTAGTATCTTCAAGTTGACTGACTTATGGTAACCCTATCTTATGGTTTTTGTGGCAAGGTTTATGCAGATGAGATTTGCCATTGTCTTTCAATTAGGCTGAGAGAGTGTGACTTGCCCAAGGTCACACAATAGGCTTTCATGCTGAGCAGGGATTCAAACCATGGTCTGGACTTCCAGTCCAACATTCAAACCACTACACCATGCTGGTTCCCTACTCTTCATATTCTCTTCATATCCCTTTATACTTTTCATATCCTCCTGAAAAAAACACATTATTTGATGTTCTATTTGGCAGGGGCAAGCACGGTCCTCACCAATCTTCCCAGATGTTTGATCCTCCCCCCGACCCCATCCCCTCCTCCTATATGGCATTTAGTGCAGTGAAAAGGCATCACTGAGAAGGGAACATTGACAGGATCCCAGTGTACACTTTGCTTGAATGCAGGAGGTCTTTGGAGGAAGGTGACTGTGCATGTCTTCAAGTCACCTATTGACTTATGGCAACCCCATGAATTTCACAGGGTTTTCTTAGGCACAAATTTGCCAGTCCCTTCCTCTGAAATATAGCCTACTGCACCTGGTATTCATTGGTAGTCTCCCATCCAAGTACTAACCAGGGTTGATCCTGCCTAGCTTCCAAGATCAGAAAAGATTTGGTGCCTTTAGGATATACCTTGGAACAAATGTGCATCAGATTATGGATGTTTCCTGGAAGTAGTGAAAAATGCATGAATGTTTAGTTGTCCCTGGGAATGTGCGGCTTTGGATTTTGCAGTTTTGCGAATTCGTGGAAAGCCACCAAGGGTTTGCTCAGCCTTCGTTCCCTGGGAGGGGGAGGAGCCAAAGGCCAAGCAAACCCTCAGTGGCTTTGCGGGGAAAGCATGGCTTTCCTCCGGCTTCATTCTATTTTGGGGGGAGCTAGGGCCAAGGAAAGCCGATGAACGCCTTGTTTTCATCGGTCCTGGCTCCCCCCCCACCAAACGGAATGAAGTGGGAGGACAGCTGAGCAGTTACAGGGGCTTTAGCAGGGGCGGTATGGCAGTGCCAAGGCTTCTTAAGCCCTGCTGCTGATTTAGCAGTGGTGGGGTGGGTGAATTCTGAATTAATAAAAAAGCATCAAGATTTGAGCAGATGAAGTTTACAAAATATAAGGTTTCCATATGTACACCTCTCCATGTCCTTGGACTTCATTTGATCCCACTAGATTTCTCATATAGTTCCTCTGTGTAAAGCATCTTCTTCATAGACAAAAGGCTAGGTTGTGTAATGCACCACCATGTTCTGGGTGCAGTTCTCATGGACATCAATAACAACAATAATAATAAATTTTATTTCTTAACTGTCTCTCCCCAAGGCATGAGGCAGGGTACAACATAGATTAATATACAATATATAAGTAAACTTATGAAATTGTTTAACACATAGGTTAAAACACATAAACATAAGATTAAAACAACCATTACACATTAAAATAATCCCTTCATAAACTTAAAATGTAGCAACTTAAAAATGGAAGTAATAGATGTCTCTGGAATGTTCTAAAAACATTTTGGGATTATTTTACCAAATGTCTTTCAGCTACCCACCTAAACAATCGGTGAGTCCAAACTACATCAGAGTAAATTGATTGCCTTAAAAAAAGTTTTGAGTGAAAGGGTTGCTCTGGATACTCTGGCTGAACTTCTGAAACACCTTTTGCATTACATTTTAATGATTTATCTCAGTATGCCCACAAAAAGCATGCCAACCATGTTTAGAAACTTCTACACCTCCTACCACAATATAGCAGCTGGACACATTAACGTTAGACTCTGTGAATCCATGACTGACAAGATGAATCAGTATCAGTATGAGTACTCGGCTTGTGGGGGCAATTAGCTAACGCACATTGGAAACTGCTTAATGCAGTGTAAATGTGTAAATTGCTATTGCTTAAAACAATTTGTAAGCTGTTCTGATAGCCTTGTGGCTGAAGAGCAGGGTATAACTAACTAACTAACAAATAAATAAATAAATAAATATGTGACTCCATTTGGAAGCACATTCGTAACATTCCAGATCCTACTTCAATCAAGGGTCAGTCTGATTAACGTGCCCCTTTTCTTTAGAGAGATTATCAGACAGGAACACAGAAAGTGTTCCTGTTCCACAATCTCCAATCCCATCCCTGTCCCAGCACAATAACCATCCCAATCAGATTTACCTTATGTTTTGCCTAAAGGCAACCCAGGAATGAAAAGAGCTCTAATGGAGCTCAGTTCACTTCCTGAACTGAAATCCCACCTGATCATGTGAGAAGACACGAGCGTGAGAAATTCAAAAATAAAAATAAAAATACAGACAAAAAAAATCAGAAAAGCACATAACACATAAACAAACAAACAAACAAACAAAACAGGTAACCTGGGGAGGGTACAAAAAAGAGGGTAGCCTACCTGGTTCTCGCAATCCCATGCAGAAGTGTTCTGGCAGGACTGCCCAATGATGCTGGAATCATGAGTCAAAAACTATGTGAGCTTTCAGACACTGGCAATGCTGGCACCAAAACAGAACAGGTGTTCCATTTACAGCTCTGAACCATCAATAAAAAAGAAACACCACAATAATGACAGTGGAACGCAAAAGGACAACATTGTGTGATATTGTGTTCTGCTCTTGTTACTCTGGTGCCACATTAGTCATGTCTGATAATCTCCTAGGACTCCACCATTTAGAACTCCACATTATATGTAGTCTATATGCTAAATTTATGAAGAATAGTAATATGTAATCCCCATTCATCTGTTATCATGCCCAACATGACCAATTCTCACTGCTTTCGGGAAAGTACAAAAACAAAGTTTGTAGGTCTAAACATAGCAAAGAGAAATTCAGTTATAAGACACTTAAATTAGAAAGGCATCTTGAATACCTCAGGATAATCATACCTAAGCATGAGTCGGAGATCTTTTGGGGCCCATAGCACTCATTTTGAGAATTGCAAAACCCAAGAACAATTCTGCAAAGTTTGCTTTGAATAGATACTAAAGGCACTGCAATTATTTTCCTGCTAAACTTGGTTTCACTTGAAGATTGCGGAAAGAAATTCTCCAAAATGAACACCGCTTGCTTACAGTTTGAAGCTGACAACCAGATGAGATAACTCTTGATTATATGCTTTGTTCACTTATTGCCTATTACCCTCTTCCCACTGGGAGTTCTATAATCACTTTGGTTCAAGTGCTTTTGGTGATGACTCCAACAATGAAAAGAAATAAATGAAGTATATTGTAGTGTTCTGTGGATCAGCCCCTTTCTGAGAAGATTTTGTACCTTGATAGCTACTTACACTGTATTACAAATTACTCTGAGTTAAGCAAACAGATTCACTCTGTTCTACATATGGTTAAGCTTTCTGAGTGCTGATTCTTATGCATGTGAAAAAGTCAGTGAGGCACTTCAGGATGGACTTAGATCTCCTGCTCAAAAGGACAAACAGCTCCTCTTTTTTTATCCAGGATTATATATAGATCTAGATTAAAGATTTCATTACCTACAGGATTGCCTTCTCCCATATAATCCACCACATACACTTAGGTCCTCTGGGGGACGTTTGCTCCAGTCAGCCAGGATTAGGTTGGCAACTGTCACCCAGAGGACTTTTTCTTCAGCTGCCTCTAGACTCTGGAATAGCCTTCCAGAAGAGGTACAACAGCTGGATACACTGTCAGAATTTAAAATAGCATTAAAGACATGTCTCTTTCAGCAGGCCTATCCAGATGATTGTAAACTGTGAATTTTAAACTGTGTACTGACGGTTTTAAAATGTCTTAGTCTTTTTTTAATTGGTAAGTTTAAAGTGATATGTGTTTTTAGCTAATATGTTTGTATGTTAATGTGTTGTTCCCTGCCTTGATCCACCAGGAGAGGCAGGAAATAAATAAATAAATAAACCTCTGAGAAGGTACAAAATGGGCTTCAAAGGTCATATATCATATTATATATTATATGAATATTATATATTAATCATTAAAAATGCAATGTAAGAATGTGAAGGGTTACCTTTTCAGCCTGGAATATGATAGACAGTCCCCTAAAAACTCTCATAAAGGTCTAGAGAGGGCAGAAGGCCAAGGCCAAGTGGCTTCTGTGCACTTTCTTATTGACTCTGTACTGGCCTCCCAGCAGAGTACTAAACAGAAGGGAGGGAGAGGAAAGGACTTCTCTTTCATAACACATATCCTATGGAGTCCTGGAATGTGTAGTATGTTGAGGCACTAGAGCTCTCTGGTTGAGAATTCGAAATATTTCATGAAGCTACAAATCTGTAGTTGTATGATTCTGTATGGTGGAGGCAAGACAGTTAAAGTGGTAATAAAGTGCTATAATTATATAGTGTGAAACAGACTGAAGACATCGCCAGGCATCCACTTCAACTCCATTTTACTTAAAAAAAAAAAAAAAACTTCTGGAGAAGGGAAAGTAGAAAAACAGACATGCAAATTTAAAGGCTGCTGCTGATGGGAGAAGAATGGTTTCCATACTTTCTTGACCCAGTCCCCACAAGGGATAAGTCCCATCTTAATGTTTGCCACCATATTATTTCATCTTTTCTTTGAATGCAAAGTACATTCCATCACACTTTAATACTGAGATGAGGACATGTGACCCCCTTCAACTATTCCTAAACTACAGCTCCCATCATGCCTCACCATTGGCTACACTGTCCAGAACTGATGGAAGGTGAAGTCTAAAAACATCTGAAGGGCATCACATTCCCCGCCTCTGTTCTTTCATGACCAAGAAATAATTCAGGTAGGATTGGGTTAATCAGAACTCCACAGTAGTGTATTTGTCCCTCCTGTGGCATCTCTGAGAGCACCCATTTATTTCTTTGTCTATAGGTAAATACTTGACAGTCACATCTATGGGGGGAAATATGTATTTCAGGACAACTTTGTCCTTGTCTTTCATACATAAGAGCTGTAAAGGAAACACATAAATTCACTGCCCCCACCCCAATAATAATAATAATAATAATAATAATAAACCATTAAGATAGAAGGAGTTGGCACATTACACAAGTAGAAAACACACAGTAGAAAAACATGAGGTGAAAGGGAGGAGAATGCAATTATGATCCCAAAGAGAAAGGCACAATTTGATTAGCCTGAGTTATAAATAGCAATTTAAAACCACAGGGTAAAATCAATTCTCTTAAGTGACAATTTCTCTATATTATGTTTATTTCTCCCCAGTTCTGCTGTCAAATGTTTTCCAGTTTTAGTACTTTCAGACAGAAGGAGGAGGACATTGTTACTTGATTTGTGAAGAGCTCACTGATTTTTGCTACTGAGAACAAAGCAAAGGTGTATACATTTTTGACCCCCAAGGGTTGCATTCTGCATCAGCTTTGAGGTTCACAGGGAGTGGTCAAGTGCTGCATGAACTTCCACTCCATAAGTGGTTTCTCCATGTTCTTCATGCTAAGTATGGAAAAGATCACCTCCACAGTTGGCATAAATAATAGAACTATCCTATACTCAAGTTAAACTGGTTGGGATATAGAGGATGTTTTGGAAACCCTGCTCTGTGAATGGAATGCAAGGTACTGCTACCACTACGAATACAATTGTCCCTTCATATTCGCGGGAGTTTGGTTCCAGGACCCCCCCCCATGGATACCAAAATCCATAAATACTCAAGTCCCATTACATGCAATGACAGCAAAATGGTGTCCCTTATATAAGATGGCAAAATCAAGGTTTGCTTTTTGGATTATTATTTTTTTAAGAATATTTTCAAGCCATGAATACTTAAATCCATGAATACCAAATCCATGGATATGGAGGGACATCTATATAAAAGAAATGGTTAGATCTGAACATCTATAATAACTTAAAAGTTTCAGACTTGCTGAACCTACACCCAACCAACTGTGCCTGTCCATTGAAATACTTTTCAGAATGTTGAAATCCAATTTGCAGCTCAAACACCATGCATGAAATATGTATACTAAAGGGAAATTTGCACAAAAAAGGCATACAGTAGATTAGAGAAAATACACATTATATTAAAGAGGGAAACAAAAAGTGCACACATTGGGATTGTTGTTGTGTGCCTTGAAGTTTTTTTCTGAGTTATGACAACCCTAATAGGAACCTATCATGGGGCTTTCATGACACAATTTGTTCAGAGGGGGTTTCTTTTTGCTTTCCTTTGAGGCTGAGAGAATGTGACTTGCCCAAGGTCACCGTGTGGGTTTCTACGGCTGAGTGGGGAGTTGAACCCTGGTCTCCAAAATCATAATCCAATGCTCAAACCACGATACCATGCTGGCTCTCCCCAATATTGGATAATTGCATAAAAAGGGGAGCCTATTAGGAAAAGTATACCTAAATAAGCACACATTTTTTTATGATGATGATGTGGGAGGGGTTGCATTCACACATGTATAAGGAAGGGGGCTGAAACAAATTTGCCTTAAGGATTGTCTAAATGGCAAAAATACTCTTCAAACAATTTGAGGAGGATAAAATTTGTCTATCAATCTACCCTATTTGGAAGGAGGGGGAAACCTCCAACAACTTCACAGGCCTTTTCCTGAATTTTTTTAAAGGCTCCATGAGGAATGCATTCCTGCTTACTGGGACAACCGATTCACTTTGGTTGGCATTCCCAACAAGAACAGAAGTAGAAAGCTGATTGGTCAGATGTGCATTGAGGGGGGTGGAGTTTGCTAATAAGGCAAGCACCGAAACCACCATGTTGGATTTTTACCATAGCGACCATGCACTATAGTGAGAAAATAGCCTTTTTTGTTTGTTTGTTTGCTTCTTCGTTAAATTAGAAGATCGCACCTTCGGTTTAGGGGGTTTGTTTTGTTTTGTTTTAAACAACCCTGTTTGGTGTCCGTAACCCAAAGTAAATAAAAAAAAGTAATTCACTAGTTATTAGCCAGGTATTAGAATTAGAATATAATTCAAAAGATTATCCCACCATCTTGATTCATAGGCATGCCTGTTGGAATAATAAAAGTGAATAGCTTCACATGCCTGAGATCTTAAAAACAACAACAACAACAACAACCTGTTAAGATAAATAGAAGCTGCTGTAAACTAGCATCACTGCACACCTATCCACATTTTACTGTTTCATATAGACAAGCCCTTAGAGAAAATGAAACAGTATGTGAAAATTAATAGTTTTGTCCATCCCTAGCCACCACCACCATAAGAGCTATACTATTGGAACTATGAACGCTTCAGTTAAACTTTCTGCAGGAATTTTAAATCCACCAACAAACTTATGGGGTGGAGTTGTAAGTGAGACACTTGTGCCATATCCTAGATTCTTCAAACTAAACCCATGTCACCACTGATGACAAGACTTTTCCTCAGCTCCATCCCTGGCATGAGAAATATTCCTACCATTGCATTGAGTGGGGTGTGTGTGTAGGAAATAGCCATCCTCACATTGATTGCCCCACCTACATCACTGCAAAAGAGCACAGAAGGTAGCAAGATTCAACACCCAAGCACAGAATGCAGCCACTAATATGTAAACCCCCCCCACAGGATAAGTTTCACTGAGATTATTGGGTTCATGCAGAGCCTGTAATTGGAATCTATGCCTGCCTACTTCCATGTTGGATATACTTCAACCTTATAAGGGGAAACTCTGGTGAGACAATAAGAAAGGTAACTTAGCACAACAGAAGAGCATTGTCTTCAGAAGACATATGTAAATGTATTGGCTGAGAAGGAGAGGCTTGGATTGCTCCTCACCAGATTTTGCCAGCAGCTACTAGTAATCAAGTAGTGAAGTCCAGCCCATATACTTTCCTTTCCAGAACATGCATGTGAATTTGAGCACATGATTACTTAAAGCTGCACTTAATGTGCCCCCCACACTTTTCCCAGGCAGCATTCATCCACATGTTAAAGGGTGCTTGAGATTTTCAACAACTTTTGGGAGTGGGCTTATCTTTAGAGACATGGTGGCCAGGCTCTTTAATATAGAGATGCTCCAGGATCAGTCTTTCAAAAATTGCAAAGGGAACACTGCCAAATTGTTGGAAACATTTATGCTGCCATTTGTATCCACATCAAAGTGATTTCTTAGGGCATGTTAAGATGGGCAATTTACCCCATCTTTCCCCCATTTTGGAAACCTGAAGTCCAAACAATGTAGGACATTTGCCCCATTTTGTCCCTGTAAAGTCCTCATGACCTCTGGGGCAAATATGGGGTAAGGTCTGTTACACTGTTTTTTAAAAATACCTGGTAAAATCTCCTTCAGCTGGCAAAAAAAGTGGATTGGGCCACGCATGACCACAGGAGCCCATTCTGACATGCCAGCCCATCACTACAGCTGCCTTCTGCCTCACTCTTCCATAGCCAGGAAGGAGTCCCACAGCATGTGACCAAGGCTGGTCACATGCAGGAGTCCTTGCTCACATGCTGCATGCCAGCTTCCTGGGTTCAGAGAGTGGGACATGGGTGGCAGCAGTAGCACAGACCTGTCAGTGTGGCAGTCTGAACTCCATCCCATTCTGTGCAGGTAACAGGAGAGCAAGGGGCCAGATTTGCAGGCAGAATACACTAGCAGGGAGCTGGTCCATGTAGATGAGCCATGTGTGTTTTAAGGGGAGAGGCCACCTCAGCTTTAAAAATTAAGTTCATCACCTTATGAGGAAGTTCTTTAAAAAGTCCCATTGGGCAGTATTTCCAACCGAAAGTGTCCTCTAACTTTGTGGCTTTTGTAAGGAAGGCATCAGCAGTCAGGTTGCCCCAAAATGACCTAACTAGGAGGAGGAGGAGGCCTTCTCAGTAGGGGGCTGGCAGAAGCTCCACAAGACAAACAGGTTGATGAGATTACATTGAGTCCTCACAATCTGATTCAGGACACACCCTATGTCAAATTTTCCCAAATTGACCAGATTTTACTTCAAGACATAACATGGCAAGATATTTTCTGCCACTCTTGAGAGTTCTCATATTTGTGAAAATGTTACACCACTTCCATAATTTAACTGTGATAACTGCTCCCTTTTTGTATTTTTTTTTTTTTAATAGAAGCACTGGAAAGGTTGGTTGGAATCCTTTTGGTCAATCAGCCAGCATTTCTGTACTTGCCTTGTGTGTGTGCTGCTTCACAAACTGAAAAATGTACTGTCTTTTTTGCACAGATACATTGCACAAATTGACTTGGTAGGGGGGTATTCCAAATGGTAAGAAATCTTTCAGGTATTAAGAAACCCTCAACAGTTTCTCATGGTGCTTCAAGACAGCCTCACACATAGGGAAAAGTGTTACCCAAAGAGATGTGGGTGCTTTAGAGCCCCACTCCTGATGCCAAAACTATATTAATATTTTAGGAAATTATTATTACTAGCTCAAATTGAAAGCTGTGACAGGTGGGTAACTTTGGGATCTTTTTACCTCTGTATACCAGTACTAACTGCAGAGAACTCCAGGTTAAAGTGAAATAAACTGTTTTTATTAGAAACAGCACAAAAAGTTACCACACACATGTGCGTACAACACACACTCAAAAGAACCACACAAAGCTATCAAAGAGTTAAGGCAGAAAGGTTGGACAGAGGAATAGATTCAGGAAATAGGGTGATATTTACCAGTCTTGAAGAGTAGCACAGTACTCAGACTGAAGCCTGAGGGAGACACTGGAAGTTCTGATCCCGGGTTGGGTGATGTTCCCTACAAGGACTGTGGCCATATCTTGTCCACAGTGGCATACCTTGCTATTGTTAGGGTCTAATATTTATACTCTATTTCATATCCTGAAGGGAGTACTTCAGCTTAAGACAACGCTTAAATGGGTTTCTCAACGAATAAACCAAGGAAACTGAAAGCTGACTCATTGCTCTTAATGGCTGGTAGATAGAAATTTATTGGTTCATGACAACTTTACATTGTAGGACAGGAGGGGGTTCTGAGAGACATTTCCTGAGGATTTGGGTTGTGCAGGTCACTTGATTGTTTAGGATGTGTGACTTACTGTTGAGGGGGCCAAGAAGGAATTATCACACACCCCTCCCAAATGGTTTCATTTACTAGGGGCATTTCCTTAATCCTAGTTTGGGTGTGTTTTCTAAGGTCCTTGTGACCTTCATTTGACCTCAATTAGGATCACCCCAGTCTAGTTAACCCTTTCAAAGTGTCCAATATTTCCAATTATGAGATATTAAAGGAAGGGGGGAGTAGGGCATGCTAACAAAAGTAATGAACTGAGACATTTTTAAAAGGTTTTGTGTAGCACTCCATAATTTGTGTGGTATTTGTTGAGCGTATGCCACTCCTCCATGTCCCAGAGCTAAAAAAATGGTCCAATTTGTATGTATAATGACTAGTATGGCTGATTGAAATGACTAGTGAAAGGTTTTGATGCCCCCCCAAGTGTTTAGAGTTCACTCTATGTATTAAATTGTTAATTTACCCCTGCTCATCATGAAGACCCACTAAATTCACACACTTCATATTTACCACAATTGCCTTAGAATTCATCTGCATTGACTCATCAGTTTGGTCAAGCCTGATAAAAGCAGAAAGAAACATATTATCTCATGGATAAGAAGTGGGGTGATACACTGAAAATATGTGAAGCATTGAGAGAAGCAGATGAGATAATCATTACTCTGTTTCTAGTTATGTCTAGGAATTTTGTGGGGGGTTTTTTCTTTCTGGGCTGTGAGGCTATGTTCTGGAAGAGTTTATTCCTGACATTTTGCTTGCATCTGTGGCTGGCATCTTCAGAGAATGGTGGGGTAGGGGAGTTTGGGGTTTATATACTGTGAATCCCTGTTGGAGAGGGTATGTAAATTTGTGTATTTGAATGGCCAGTTCCTAGGGTGGGAGGATATGCAAGGAGGATTAGTGTCTGTTTGGCTAATGGTCCATTGTCTGCTGGAAATCCCCCTGTCCCTGGGTGGAGTTCATTTGCAAGTGCTGAGTTTTGATTTTAGTGTTTTTCAGGTCTGGCAGTCAGATTTTGTTTACTTTTAGGGTTTCTTCTTTCTTGTTGAAGTTGTCCAGGTGTTTGTGGATTTCAATAGCTTCTGTGTGCATTCTGACATGATAGTTGTTGGCCTCGTCCAGAATTTTGGTGTTTTTAAATAACATTTTGTGTCCAGGTTGGTTTATAATGTGTTCTCCTACTGCTGATTTTTGTGGTTGGCCCAGTCTGCAGTGTCTCTCGTGTTCTTTGATTCATGTTTGCTCACTGAGTTTAGTGGTCCCTATGTAAACTTTTCCACAGCTGGTATGTGGTAAACTCCTGTGGATGTGAGACAGTCTCTTTTGTCCTTGGCTGAGCGTAGCATTCCTTGGATTTTCTTGGTTGGACTGTAGATTGTTTGGAGGTTGTGTTTCCTCATCAGTTTCCCTATTCTGTCTGTGACTCCTTTGATGTGTGGTAAAAATATCTTCCCTTTGGTTGGCTGTTTTTCTTAATTCCTGTGTTTTTTTCTGAGTCTGGCTGCTCTTGTGATGTCTGATCTGGAGTAACCATTAGCCTGTACAACCCAATTTAGATGCTTCAGTTCATCCTCCAGGTAGTGGGGTCCGCAGATCCTCTTTGTTGCAGTCTACCAGTGTTTTTATTGTGCTTCTTCTTTGTCCTGGGTGATTATTGGAGTTCTTATGTAGATATCTGTCTGTGTGTGGGGGCTTTCTGTATACCTTGTGGCCCAACCATTGGTTTGGTTTGCAGATGACTAGGACATCCAAGAATGACAATGTTCCCTCCTTTTCTTTTTCTTTTCCATCGTGAATTGGATGTTCAGGTGTATGCTGTTCAGGTGTTTCAGAAATGTGGCCAAATATTCTTCTTTGTGGCTCCAAAAGGTGAAACTGTCATCCACATATTGGAACCATGTCTAAGAATGTTTACAATGTCTACGAATGTTTATATAACCTGCCCTTTTGCTAAATTCTTCTTCAGATTTCCACGTTGCCCCTTTTCTTTCCTTATCAGTAACCATTATTTTATTTTATAGGTTATCTAGGGTACAACATCTCCCTGCTTTCCTATATGTTTTTGGACAGTAAAGACACATATAAGTAGCAACAGGCTTAAAGATTATGTAGTGGTGAAGCAAGCTTGACATATGTAGAATATAGAAAGTAATACAAGATTGAAAGCAGGTATTAAGGAAGCATCTGATCTTCATGTAACTTACATTCCAAGAAGGCTGAGGACTGTTTAAAGCTGAATAAATTAAGTTTCAGAAAGTAGAAGTAAAGCAGAGCTAGCCTGCAAGACTGATGTTCTGATAATGCTTGCATAATTACTTTGATGGGTTTAATTTTGCTTAAATGTGCAAAACATGAGCCTCTGGTGCTGAAGATAAGCTTGGGAAAAGATTGCTTGTCGGGTTTAAAAGTCTGGAATTTAAATATACATATATCTTGCTAAAGTTTGCCACCTGAGTGACCACAGTGTTTTCCCCAGCCTGAAGAAGAAAAAGTATTCAGACTGAAAGCCAAAGGAAAAGTGGGGGTGCATGAGTGCTTCATTGTAAGTGAGCACAATAGTTCTGGCTAAAGTATATGTTTATTGGCTCCTTGGCACAACAGTTAAGGCAGCTGACTTAACTTCCACCTCCCAAATACTTTAATTCTCCCCTTTTTTCTTGTTCGTTGCTAAGGTAGGTCCACTTTTCTACCTTGAACTCTGTGTGTTTGGTATTTGCATTTTTAATGTGTAATATCTGTAATCTGTTATATTGATAGTGGCAATCACCTTTGTACTCATGAGGTGATAGAAAGGTAGGGTTCAAGGCAATCTTGCACCTCGTTCTGAAAAATAAGGGGCATTAAGAGTAGGATCACACCTATGACTACAAATGGATTGAGGATTGAGATACAATTTTAAACACTGTATTTCAAATTACTACATTTCTATGGAATCTTATTATCTGGCAACAGGAGTAATTGTCGTGAGACAGGAAAAACAGATTAGAGTCAGTTCTACTGGCATTCATTGTGTGCCTTCAAATCATTTCCAAGTTATGACACCCATAGTTGAACCTATCAAAGGGTTTTCTTGGCAAGATTTGTTGGGGGAGTGCCATTGCCTTCCTCTGGGGCTAAGAGTGTGTGATTTGCACAGTTCATCCAGTGGGTGTCCATGGTTGAGTGGGGATTTGAACCTGAGTCGCCTAGAATCCTAGTCCAACACTCAAACCACCACATCACATTGACTCCACTCTACTGCTAGTCCCAACTAAAACAGATCCACTTAGGGCTTGTCTACACCAGCCAGAAGACTACATGTTCAGCACTGTTTCCCTGGTATCTGCCCTTCCATTGCAGGAATGGAGGAGTGTCCACACAACCATAGCCCACATATGAACTCACATTTTCTCCAGAAAAAATGCAGCAAATGGTGAGGGTTTTTTCTCCCCATGTGTCCTCTCCATTTTAATTGTGTTTGCCCTGGATTCTCATCAGAACTGTTTGAATGTTGGCTTGATAGTTCGGACTAGGATTGGGGCAAAATCTCTGTCATCTGGACTGCCGGGCATGGGAACAGGGGGAGGCTGCTTCTTTGGCCTGTGTAGACAAGGCCCTTATCAGTTATTAAGTAGTGAGCCAATACATGTGTGACAATCTGTTTAATTCAATAGGATGACCAATACTATTCAGTCCTCTGTCTTAAATCAACCATTAGGCTTAATACATGGGTTAGGGCATGCATTCTTATTTCCACCAACAGAAGAAATAGGCATGATGGCCAATGTCATCTGGAAGCCTAAAGTTGGGTAGCACTGAATTAGAAGAATCCACATCCTTACCATGTGGGAAAGTGCTTTGAATCCCCCCCACTTCTAAATTGTCATGAGTTTTAAGCTAAAATTTACCACCACCCCCAATCCTGCATTTGAGCTAAACGCTCTCTATTTAACACTCCTAGCTTATCACAGATATACACTACCTTTCAAAAGAAAACTTATCCAGTATTGTTTGATATATCCAAAGCATCTCAAAGAATGAGGCTCCTCGGAGCACTACTTTCTTCTTGTTGTTCATAAATAGAGTATATTCCTAGCTGAGATAGGGCTATTGATTACTTCAGTACATGTCCTCATTACAAATTGGATTGATCCTTTCCTTTTATAGATGGAAACTTAACAGCTAAATCTTTTTCTAAATTTGACAAAAGAGCAATGAAACCAATGAATGTCAGAATTCCCTCTCAAAATACACAGTTCTTTTCAAGCTAAATGTTTTAATGACCTGCCAGTTGCTCCATTGTGAGAGAGAACAGAGCTAGATACAAAAAGGATTATTTCACATCAAACTACATACTAAAAAATGTATGAAAATGAGCACAGTCATTCTACAGTATTTTTGGAACTGTACCAGAGAATTAGTAACTGAGATTAAGATTATAGGTAGACTTCAGTTTTCTACAATGCTGGCGTGGAGTTAGCTTCTACAACATTTGGCTGGAGGCTTATTTGATCATTTGACTGTGGCATGCAGGATGAATGTCATGTAACTGCTGGCACTGACCTCAAAGGAAGAATAGTTGAGCATGGCCTTTGTTCACATAGTGCCTTTTCATAAACAAAACAGGGTCAGAATGATGAGGAGACATAGGAAGCATATTGGAAATGCTAGCAAAATAATGACCCTGAGAAGCTTTCTTTTCTACACTTCTATAGGAACTAAGAGGTTTCTAACCCAGGTTCATTGGTACTTCTAGTTACCTTCTAAAGGGTTATGGAACTATGAAGTCCAAACTCGCAACTTCTCCTAATGCCCACTGATAACCCTTTCTCCTCCACCCCATACACATACCTTCTGTTTTATTTTCCCTGTTGGTCCCACAATTAAGCAGGTTGAAGCTACTCATCTTGGTGATAGATTTTGAAGTAACACTAAAAGGCAGCAAATTGTTATGTACAGAGATTATCCAGTCCCTCCCCCCTTAAATCCAGGTGCCAGTTGGGCTTTCTGCTCCTTGAATCACAATATGCTTTGCTCTATGGCACACCAAGTCGATATTTTCTTTCCAAGAGAATTAGAAAACAACCACCACATTGCCCTCTATACACCACTGCAATTTCTCTCACTGCAATGCTTGTCAGCAAGTATCCAGCTGATTACAACTTCAGCAATCAATCAGTTACAAGGAGCTGATTACAAATCAGAACTGGGAAACATTTCATGACTTAAAAATAAACAAAAGCTAAAATAGTGATATTTCCATGTCAATCCTTAAAAGTGGCATCTTTTCAACAACCACTTTGAGGATTTCGTTCTTCAAATGTGAGTTCCAAAATGGAAATAGCCATTTTTTTTCTTTGTAGAAGGACAAGTTGTAAGAGTTAAGTGCATAATATATGCATATACATATCCACTTTCTCTCTCTCTCTCTCTCTCTCTCTCTCTCTGTTGGGTGGGTGGGGGATAGAACTAACACCACCATAAATAAACACCACTGTTTATTTCAGAAATGGAGCATTCCAAGGAGACAGTCTGTCAGCATGTGCTGCTACTCTCAAGCACTGAAGTAAGACTCTCTACTCAGAGGAATCCAGAACTAGGAGTTTTGTACTTCCAACAGGTTGCATACACACACACAGCTGCCAATGTACCACACTTCTCCAACACGCAAGGCTTGTGGGGGGGGGCACCCTAATCCAGATACTCTATTCACCTCTGGTTTTGATCTTTCTTGGTGGTGCAGGGGGAGAGAGCTACTTTTCAGGTCTAATGCAGCTTGTAGAGCTGCCAGGGTCCTGGGCATGGGAGGTAAAGTCTTGGAGCTGAGACACCAGGGCAGGGAGGGAGGCAGAGAACCAGAAACCTGATGAGCAGAGGCAAGGCAGATCCAGAAAGCAGGTGTCAGGTCAGGGATATAGGAGACAGGGTCCAAAGTCAAAGACAAGCCAAAGTCCCCAAAACAAACCAAGGTCAGAACATGCATCAGGAGTCCAGAGGGCTAGAGGCAAAGGCAGCACCAGGAAGGGAGTGCCAGGTCAGGAACATAGGAGACAGAGTCCAAATAAGCCAAAGTCCAAATACAACCCAAGGTGAGAACACATACCAGGAATCTAGGGGACCAGAGACAAAGGCAGGTCCAAGAAGCAAACAAGGGCCCAAACACAATGAAGCAGTAACAGGTCAGTGCAAGACATCAAGGTCCAAGGACCTGCTACAAACAACACAAAAAACGATGGCAAAAGTTGAAGGGAGAATGTTGCTCTTAAACAGCAGTTCCCCTGGCTGTTCCAGGTGTGCTGCATGAATACAACCAGCTGTGCCTGACAACTTGGCCCTGCTCCAAGACTCCCAAAGCCAGGGCCTGGTTCTGTAAAGAAAGGCTGCATCTGCTTCTGCAGCCAGGGGCCGAGGCACATCCTGACAAGAGCACCTGAGGGCAAATTGGCCCCGAGGCACTATAGCCAACAACACCTTTCCTCTAAATGGTGTTATGCAAAACTCTTATATCTGTGGAAATGTCCACTCATATATTGGTCTTACATTGTGGAATTAAAGCAGCCCAAATGGCAATGTGAGTGGCTGCATAACGTTCGAAATCTTTAACCCTGTGTGTATAACTGTGGAGCCAGAAATAAACACGGTCAAGGATACAGGTAACTGATTAAACTGTATTGAATTGGCTTAAAGAACATTCACACACACACATGCACTCATTTAATCAATCAAACAAGACTATCAAAGTAAGGTGTGAAATAGTTAGAAATGGTGTAGACTAAGGCTTTAGGGATGATACTGCACCTGATCCTGAAGCTAGGTTCTCCTAATGAGAAGCAGAATTATTCTCAAGTAGCAGCAGCAGGTGCACTTAAAGTGGGGTGGCCAGAACTTAGGAGAGGGAGTTAGAGATAGCTCTAAGATAAGTGAGAAAGAAGCACCTGGGTCAGCTGGAAGCCAGCCAGGGGTCAGGGGGCATTAGTGGGATATAAGAAGAGGCACAAAGAAGGGGGAATCAAGGAATGGAGTGACATGGGTTTGGGAGGAAGGTTGCATCTGAACAACCAACTGAAATTTTGAAGGTTTTTTTATAGGAAAAATCCCCTTTGAAGGTGCCATCTGGATAACAGAAACATTTGTCTTCAGATACTTCCCAACACTGTAAACAAAGGGATTCCGGACTAGCCAGGAATTGGGAACTGGGGGCATCTTTGGGTTGGATGACTGACAGGATACCTTCCTATTGACTTGCAGATATGAGGGAAAAGCCTTCATGGCTTTCTCCATATTTTTTTAAAGTTCTGTGGGAAATGTGCATTCCTGCTTATTTGAACACCAAGGGGGGAGCACTTTTCATTTGATTGGTCAGACATGCACAGGCATGGGGTTTCTGTCAAGCACCTGGAAGTGCGAGCAATCACGTACTTTCTTATTTTTTTTAACTGTTCTGTCAAAACTGTACTGTTTTGCATGGGGGGGGAAGGAGGAACATGAAGGGGACCCAGCAGCACAGTGCCCAGAGATGACAAGGAGGGCAGCCACCATGGGGAGGAGAAGGAGACCTGCCCACCTTTCACCCACCCTGGTGGGAGTGTTGGCAGTGGCAGTGGCTGCTAATGATTCTAGTTGCAAAGGGATGGTAGGAGTCTTGGCTAGTCATGGCAGTTCTTCGCCACTCCAGTGGAAGGTGAGATGACGAGTTGAAGAACTGCCCCCCACTCCCTTCTCTGAGTGGCTGGCCAGGAGGCTCCTACCATCTCTTTGACGCCAGAATAGGAGGCCGCCACTGCCACACTGTTGCCACTGCTGCCAAAATGGGGAAAGGCAGATCAGCTCTCCTCCTCTTCCTCACAGTGGCAGACTCCTTATCATCTCTAGATGCTGTACTGCCTGATCCCCTTTGCCATCCTCTTCCCCAGTGCAAAACTGGCAAGGCCACTATCTTGATTTACGGCTGTGTGAACATCATGAAGGAGAGTGTTGCATACTTTCGTTTTTTACCAGAATGCTGTGGAGACAAAGGAATGCTGCTGCAAATTGCCTATAATGCACAGGAATGTGCATTATTTCCTCCCATTTAGATGAGCCCCTAGTTTCTGAAGCAGCAGAAAAGAAGATGGCTCCATCTTCTACATTTCATGTCTTCATATATTTAAAGATGGGTATTATGAAACCTCCAGGTCTTCTCTTTTCCCAGAAATGTCAGTTGTTCCACATAGGGCTTAGTTTCCAGAACATTGATCATCTTCATTGCCCTTCTCTGGACATGTCCCAGCTTGTCAATATCTTTCTAGAACTGTGATGTGTAGAACTGGACACAGTATTCCTGGTAAGGTCTGATCAAAGCAGAACAGAGTGGAACTCCTACTTCCCTTAATCTGGATACTGTATTCCTGTTGAGGCGAAGCACAAAAATCAGTGTGTATAGAGCCATTGTACTGTCTATTCTCCTTTACGGGTCTGAAACATGGGTCACCTATCGCCACCACTTACGACTCCTCAAACGCTTTCATTAGTGCTGTATACGCACAATCCTAAATATACACTGGACTATGTGACAAATATTGCTGTCCTTGAGTAAGCAGGGATCACCAGCATTGAGGCCATGATATTGAGAACACAGCTGCACTGGGCAGGGCACATTTCTAGGATGGAGGACCGTCACTTCCCCCAAATAGTACTCTACGGTGAACTCGCCACAGGTCAGCGTAAGAGGGGTACTCCAAAAAAGCGATACAAGGACTCCCTGAAACAACTTCTCAGGCTCGGCCAAATTGATCACCAACAATGGTCCGCCCTGGCCTCACATCAAGAGGCATGGAGATGCACTATCCACAATGCTGCAGCCTTCCTTGAGAGCAAACGCTGAACAAGTCTTGAAGATAAACAACAATGCAGAAAGAATCACAACCCGGAAACATTACCCAAGGAGACCTTCTGCTGTGCTTTCTGCAACCAGACTTGTTTATCTCGGAAAAGCCAGAGATTCCTGTTGATACATTGAATTGCATTGGTGTTTTGAGTTGCTGCATCACACTGATGACTCATGTTTACCTTGGGGTCTACTAAGACCCCAAGATCCTTTCCCCTTGTACTGCTTTCAAGCTATGTATCACCCAACCTATATTTGTGCATTTCAGGTTTAACTTTCTAGCTGAGGTACCTTACATTTATTCTTCTTGAAATTCATTTGTTAGTTTTGGCCCATTATATTTCCATTCACATTAGCAACATCCTTGACGATGGGAAACTCATTGATAGCTACCAAGATGGAAATGACCAAAGTAACTGGAAGTGAAAGACAACTGTTTTAGTTCACATGATGCTCTCAGGAAGGGTTCAGAGCTCAATGGTACAACATGTTTTGCATACAGAAGATTCCAGATGCCAGTGATTGTCGATTAAGTGAAAAGAGCTCATAAGGTAGTAGGGCTGGGAATATCATTTTTTGGAACCAAAGAGAAAAGCACTCAGACTAGCAAGTAATGCATTAATTTCACCAATGGCATGGCTCAGATTAAGATGAATCTATATGTTCACAAAGACCTGCTGCTTGATTGATCTTTCAAGCTCCACAAGTACTAACTCTTGTGGTAATTAAAAGGGAATATTTAGTATTTTATCCCGCCCTTCATCTAAGGGGCTCATGATGGTGCATACATGTCATTTTTTCCTCAAAGTAACCCTGCAAGATACTATCTCACAGCTAAAGGTGACTGACCCATAGGTACTCAGTGAGTTTCTTGAGTGAATGGGAATTTGAAGCAACCTCTGTGTGGGCAGCACCATTTGACAAATTGTAGCCCATGCCACCTATTATGTCAGTGTTTCTCCAGACTGGAAGGAGATGTCAAAAGTCCATGCTTCACTTTAGGCCCAAATTAATAATCTTCAAAGAAATCAAACCTAGAATCAGAACATTGCATAAATCAGTGCTGGAAATTTGATGTTTATTGCAAAGGCTTTTTGGGATGCAGGCTTAATAGAAAAAAATAGCTTTTCTAATGATAGGAGACAGAAATATTGAAATAATAAGAATTGTCAAGAAAGATTAAGGAGAAAGAACACTTGCTAGAAGATATCCCAGCAGATAAAACATGCTCCCCCAAATGCTCAGCACAAAAATAGATTTAAAAAAAAAAACTTTCAAAGCATAAAACTAAAATGATTGTTACAGAAACAAAGAGAGAAACAAATGCTATCAAAAAGATAAGGTTGGATGTGAAGTCGAAGGCTTTTACAGCTGGCATCCATAGATTTTCCTTGGGTTTTTTTCGGGCTGTGAGGCTGTGTTCTGGAATAGTTTCTTTCTGATGTTTCGCCTGCATCTGTGGCTGGCATCTTCAGAGAATGGTTGGGTAGGAGTGTGTCTGGGGTTTATATGCTGTGAACCCCTGTAGGGGAGTATATGTAAATTTGTAATTGAATGGTTAGTTTCTGAATATAGAAATGCAAGGCTTATTAGTGTCTGTTTGGCTGATGGTTGGTTGATGGGCCATTATCTGCTTGGAATCCCCGTGTCCCTGGGTGCCTCACAGCCCAGAAAAAAACCAAGGAAAATCTCTTAAGGTTGGATGCTTAAGGCTATACAAACACACAGTTTAATACCATTTAACATTTTTATAGAATCAACTTTAATTATATGGAAAATGAATTTAAAAATAATAATCTATTCCATGAATACTGTTAGGATATATATGCATCAGATTGGAGGTGGAGGAACAACATGATTGATTTCTTTAAAATGCAAAAGAGAAATATTATAGCTTACAATTATGCAGGGCATAAACAGGAGAAAGTCACCTGAACAGAGAAAGGGTTTTCTGCATTTATTTTGTGCTAGTGTATATGTGTTGGGGAGGGGGATGTAAGCCTATATAGGTTAGGCCCAGGCTACCTGAAAGACCATACCACCCTATATGAACCTACCTACATTATAAGATCTTCAGGGGAGGCTTTCCCTATCTCTTCACCATCTCAGGCATGCCTGGTAAGGACTTAGGAGAGTGCCTGTGTGGTGGCTGCTCCCAAGATATGGACTTGTCTTCCAAAAGAGGTTTGGTTGGCCCCCTCTCTTCACCAGCAGGCAAAGACCTTATTTAAACAGGCCTTCAGCTTTTAACTGGTTGGGATAGGCAATGAGCGTGCTTTTAAAAAAAATGTGTATGATGTTTTAATGTTGTTTAGCTGTTCTAAATTACTGTTTTTAAATGGCTTGTTGTTTGATGCTTTTAAAATTATACTAGAGATTTTTTTTAGCTATATTGTTTTAACACATTATTTTAACATTTTAATATATAAGCTACTTTGGGTCCCATGTGAGAGAAATGAGGGAAAAGAAATATAGAAAGAGAAAGAAAGTTTATTGCCCCCCTCCCCCATCTCTGTAATGACCTTGATACAGTGCTTTGGAAAATGAGCCCAATTCACTTCCCTCTACTCTGCTCTGATACCCTGGACTTCCATTCAACAATACTTCAGAAACATAGGAAGTAACTTGATACTGAGTCAGACTATAAGACTAGTGCCTGGTCCATCTATTGGTTTAATATTGCAACTCTGACTGACCAAGGGTCTCCTGGGATTCACACAAAATTTTGTCTATCCCTATCTGGACATCCCTGCTATTCACCAATGGTCTTCCACCCAAGTACAAATCAGTAGCCAGATATTATTCTGAAATTCTAAAATCAGGTTAGATCAAGTGGGCTCAGAATGGCATGGAGGGAGAAACATATTTCTTAATAATATAAGAAAAAATAAGAAAAATAAGAAAAAAAATCTTTATTATCCAGTGTGTGGATTTCTGAGGAGCACATAGTATTTTCTTTCAATGGAAAAAGCACCAAAAATGTAGATATTTGACAAGTAAATTAATCAAGGGGAAATGGTTCTATCCTCCTCAGTTCTTCTTTCCTGGCATGAACTGGGGGGTAAATATAGCTAAAAAGCACTATTGACAAGTACTATTTTTTTTTCATTTCTCTTGTACATTTTAAATTTTGTCCAAATGAAAAGCTCTTTGCCAAGTACTACCCAAGCTAGAGTGTCATCTTTTGTTCTATATATCAAATGGGAACTCCTGTTCACTCCCCATCTTTTTGAAAAGGTTTTCTTTTTGTTCCGACCTGAAGTAGATGTTTGTGCCATTGAATAAGATTGCTTATTTGAGCTTTTTGTATAATAATTGAAGCAAGCAAACAGAAAGGCACCTACAGCTCAGGCTTCAGGGAAGCTGATGAAGAGTCATCTCTTGAAAGTTCTTCTCTCTGGCATCTTTCATTAGTCTCTGGCCCTTCAGTTGCATTTCATGTAACTCTCTCAAAAGATCTTGTATCACGCACACAATTACAGATACTGAAGAAGGAAACAGGAGGCTAATCTAACACTAATTTTGCATCTCTCTCTCTCTCAAAATCTCTCTCTCCCTCCATGTATGTGTGTTTCTATGAGTGGAACAAACACTATTCATGGCTTAAAGAAAAGATTTGAAATTTATCAGGTGAAAGGAAGTATTTAGAGCTGGAAAAAATGTTCTCTATATTCCACTTGCAAATAACCATGCCACTGCAGGGTTATTTGCAACCATGAGGGGTTGGAAAGTGAGTAGCCCTCCAGATGTTGTTACGCTTTAGTCAGAAAAGAAAATGGTGTCCTCACTTGTTTTTACCAACACAAAGACTTATCCAAGAGGAAGTTATGCTGTGCATTTGGTACAAGCTGTCTTGTATAGGTTATTTCAGTGTGGTGTTGCGGCTTTTTGCAAATGTGTATGAGTTTAACCCCTATAACACAACTCAGATCTGAACACAATTTGTGTTGTTAGAGAAACCCAAACATTTACAGACTTTCCACGTGATTTGCACACAAACAATGTGCTTGAAAAATAAAAGATGCATAGAAAAACAGTCAAAATGAGTTTATGCATGTCAAAAAATGTTTATAATTTGATAAATGGACACAGAAAGGAATAAAAATCTCCATGATTTTGAAAAGGCCTTGCAATCTCATACAGACCCAAGTCATAATATGCTTTTGTGTGGAAATTAGAAAAGCTTCACCAGCTCATTTTACAGATTCATTCATCACTGTTAGGGATAGATAACTCTGTTTGGTTTGGTTTGTTTTTAGATTGTTGTAAATCTGAAGTTCCTGCTGTCCCAGATATGTGATTTCTAAATTTTTATCAATTCTTCAAAAATGAACTGAGATGAAATGTCTACACTGGCCAAATTAAATAGGTGCAGCTGTTCTCAGTATGGTTAGGGCCACATTCTGTCTGCCTTCTACGCATACTGTTAAAAAGGAGGCATATATTGTAAGGTGCGGGAAGGTATCAATTGTAATTCTGAGCTAACATGATTAAACACACAGGGTTGAAAACCATAACCAAAATCCTGCATCATCAGACATAGATAAGATGATAGCCCTCCAAACCACTGCCAATCAGGATGCTGGGGAATGGCGGAGATTATCAGATGTCGTAAAAACCACATCAGAAGATCACGATGAGAAGAGAAACAAGTGACATTACCAGATGATGTCATCCTTCATTTTTCCGGGGCCATAGCATGGGAGTGAATAAGGCATTTGTTTGTACTGGCAGCTTAGCCCTGTCAATACAAAAGTGAAGCCTCATCCGCGGCAGCACTATGCCCTAGGAATGGCTGAGGACACAGTCATCTGATAATGTTGCCCTTTCTGTTCTCATCATGTTCTTATGTGGATTGGGATGTGGGTTTTTTTGCCACATTTCACTGTATCTGATAATCTCAGACAACTGCAGTATTCTCCTGGTTGTGGGGTGTGTTGAGATGGATAGCTGGAAAGACTCCTCAGGGTCCTGCCCCATCTGCTTCTCTCAATGTACCCCATGACTGAGAGAACATTGCCATCATAATTTTTCAGTGCCCCAGCAGCACCTCAGAAACCCTTCAGTTGGGGCACTATCTGGCTTAAGAAGTAATTTTAGGAGTCATGTTTGATCATTAGTTACCATAAATATGAACCGTAAAAGTTACAAGTTTATAAATCTGGCTTATGATCTCAGATATTGATAAGGGCACTAGCCCGTAATTTTAATATTCAAGCATTCAAAACTCCCAGCTTATATAGACATATCTATCAGGCCTGGTTTCTTGAATGTTCAGAATCAGTTTCATGTTCTTTCTATCCTGAATATGAAGAAATTGGCAATTATTTTGCAAATGAACTGAAATGAAATGTTCCCTCATTCCTAACACCTACAACCATACCTCATAGTAACCCAAGTCTTGAGGTAACAGGATCGCTATGCCTTATGCCTTCACTTGAGACTTAAGTTTTATTTTACAACTCATGTTTCTTTTAGCATAGTTTATTGTTATGGCAGTGTAAATGTCCTCAGTGTGAAAACACCTAAGACCTTTCCTTGAAAGAATCTTTCACATCCATAGGATTTTAAAGAAGGTTTCATGATTTTATAGAATATGTTAAAAGCCCCAGGGCTTCAAAACTCACAATACAATCATGAACACCCTTGGTATTTCTTTCTGTTCTACATTTTAGCACAAGGAGTTCATGGAATTTATTGTGGAGTGCATGACCTCCGTGTTTCCAAACTTCAGGTGGGATTCCATCAATCCCAGCTGCCTTGCCCTTTTTCATCTGCTATATGGCCTTAAGGGTCTCTTCCAAAGGGGGAGCTATGCCCAATTCATTTTTCATTGGTTTTTGTATCATATGTTGGATAGCTGAGCCTTGAACTACTCGGTTGGCACTAAAGAGACTTTGAAAATGTTCAGCCTATCGATTCAGGATGGAGGCTTTATCAGTAATTAATGTTTGACCATCTGTACTGTATAAGGAGCTTTGGATCTGATAAGTAGGTCCAAACACTACTTTTGGACCTACTTAGTAAAATCCTCTATGATCACCCAGATCTGCACATATATTGATCCACCACTTGTTCTGCATGTCTCGGAGTTTTTATTGAAGTTTACTACACGTGAGGCGGAAAGCTGCTTTTCTTACATGGCAGGTTGGCTGGGCAAGGTATGCCTGGTGAGCAGTTATCTTCTTTGCCAACAGCTCCTGGATCTCTTGGTTGTTTTCATCAAACCAGTCTTGATTTTTCTTGTGTCATCAGCACGCTTTCAGAAAGCGCAGAATGAGTCCTTCCTGAATCTTCATTTGTGAAGAAAAGCCAGAGAGAGAGAGAGAGAGAGAGAGAGAGATTTTAGCAGCAAAAAGGATAGCTTGATGTCCAACAAAGGAAGAATGAAAACAGAACAGCATTGGTAAGAGACCAAAACCCAGAAAGGTTTTCTTAGAACACCTGAACAATGCTGAAAATAATGTAATACCTCCTTTTAAGTTTCGGTGATCTTTAATCCAGTAGGGCATAATAAACCAAGTCTCCTATTATATCCAGAAGTACCTTTTTTCTTCCCTGTTAGGTGTGAAATAGTTTTTGAAAGTGATAAAAAGACAGGGAGTATGGAAAGGGACTCTACTAGCCATATTTCCAAGGGTCTAAATAACTTGATTTTCCTTTGCTTTCATACCAATGTAGATAAAACATTGGCATCTTTTTTTCATACAAGGATAAGCCAAATTTAAAGCTTGTGCTTCAGCACAATATCCTTATAACACAAATCATCCCATGTTGTATTAATCCCATTGTATTAATCATCCCATAAAAAGCAAAAGGTGGGTAAGGCATGGGTGGTGGGGAAATTTGAATCTGACCTCTTCCCGAACAAGGTTGACACATCATGCATAGCCGTTATTGTTACAGGAGCAGGATTGTTGCTAAGCAACAAGTCTCACATAATCTTGTGCGGCTTTTGTATCTGAGGAAAATTGAGGCAAAGAAAAGTTTGAGAAGCTAATGAGGAAGAAATAGCTTCAGTGTAGAACAATCAATAGTGCACCTGACCAGAAAATAAACTATTAATAGGACCACAGAAAGCAAAGCTACTTAGAGAGGCTCAAAGGCAAATTTATTATCACCAGGTGTGTTTAATTGGCTGCACAGTAATTTTCCTTTTAGCTTGGTATCCTTTCGGGCTGGAGATAACGCCTACTGCTACCTTGGCCTTGGCTATAAAAATTCATGAAAGGTTTCTGCTCAGTGACTTTAACAGGTGCAGAGAAAGCAGCCAGAGTTCTGATCACATTGTGTTCTGTACCCTTTAAGCATCCAACAGCTGTCCATAGCTTATAAGAATGCTGTGACAGTAGGAGACAGCCCTAGTGTCGATTTGAAGCAACTCTTGGTACAGAGATCTTTGAACCCAGCAAGCACCATTTTTCCACTAAGTGCAAGGTTGTGTTCTTGCTCCAACTTTATTGACAATTTTCTTCAGCATGATGCTCCAAAGGGCTACCGCAGAGCTTGAAGAAGAAGACGGCATCTATATATGTTACCATACTGATGGTAGCTTGTTTAACTTAAGCTGTCTGAGGGCTCGCACTTTGGAGATTTTCACACGGGCTATATATCCCGTGGCAGGAACAGAACAGGGTCGGGAAAGGTTTTCCCTTTCGGATGATGTTGACCCCATTCTGTCCTGCATCCATCCTGCTCCTGTGACTCTTCCGGAACAATGTAATCACGATTTTTCATCGTGAATACACCTCCCGTTCTGTTGCTATCATGCAATCACAGGTGTGCGAACAGGAGCCCCGTTCCTGTTCCGAAATGACAGCCACAGGGGGGAGGTCCATTCTGAGCACTTCCTGGTATGATCTGGACATCCAGGTAAGTGGCACCCTTTATTTTACCCTCCCTGTTTTGATTGTGTGATTTAAAGTGTGTTTTTGTGCTTGGTGAACTGATTTTATGTTTGGGGGAGTTTTATTTTTTTAAATTTACCACCCGGCTATTATCACGCAATAGCATGATAATGTTTCAGATGTCCGGTCGTAAAAGCAGCCTTACGACAGCTGCATTTATGGCCGGCCAGCGAGGGGAGGGGGAGCCCGTTCCTGCTGTGGAATTAAGGTAAGTGTGTGAAAGATTTGTATTATTCCGTGGCAGGAATGGGAGAGGAGGTGGCAGGGCAGTAACGGGGCATTTTGGCCCCGTGTGAAAATCTCCTAAGACTCTAAACTATCTAGTCCATGAGCTGCTCTTCGCTGATGCTGCTGCCCTTGTTGCCCATATAGAAGCAGTTCTGCAGCTCCTAACATCCTGCTTCGCAACAGCTGCAGAGCTGTTTGGGCTGGAAGTCAACCTTAAGAAAACGGAAGTTCTGTACCAGCCTGCACACAGGATGAACACCAAAATCCCCACATTGCTGTCGGCAAATCTGCATTCAAGTCCGTTCAGCAGTTCACCTACCTGTGAAGCATCATCTCCTCAGATGCCAAGATTGACAAAGAGATCAATCACAGATTAGCAAATGCATATAGCACATTTGGAAGACTTTACAAAAGAGTCTGGAGTAATAAACACCTGAGGTAAACCACAAAAATCAGTGTGTATAGAGCCATTGTAATGTTTATCCTCCTTTATGGGTCTGAAACATGGGTCAGCTATCGCCAACACTTACGACTCCTTGAATGCTTTCATCAGCACTGTAAATTCACAATCCTAAATATACACTGGACTGACTATGTGATGAATGTTGCTGTCCTTGAGCAAGCAGGGATCACCAGCATTGAGGTCATAGTTGAGCTGGGCAGGGCACGTTTCTAGGATGGAGGACCATCGCCTCCCCAAACTAGTACTCTACGGTGAACTTACCATGGGTCAGCGTAAGAGAGGCGCTCCAAAAAAGCGATACACGGACTCTCTGAAATATCTGAGGCTCGGGCAAATTGATCACCAACAATGTCCCCCCTGGCCTCACATGGAGGCATGGAGATGCACTATCCACAATGTTGCAGCCTTATTTGAGAACTCACGCCAAACAAGTCTGGAAGAGAAACAACAATGCAGAAAGAATCACAACCCAGAAACATCACCCAAGGAGACCTTCTGCTGTGCTTTCTGCAACTGGACTTGTTTATCTTGGATTGGCCTTTTTAGTCATAAGCACGCTTGCAGAAAGCACGGGATGAGTTCTTCCTGAATCTTCGTTTGCGATGAAAAGCCAGAGAGAGAGAGAGGACTGTGCTAAAGATTCTCAAGATAATTCTTTTGCTACATTCCTAACTGCAGGAGTAGGAAGGCAAAAGGAGGAGGAGGAGGAGGAGGAGGAGGACGATGACGACAAAAAATGAGGTCAGGGAACTCAACTTTTTGTTTTTTTTAGCAGTCAGAGATAGTAGCCATGCTTGTGTTGGAATAATAATAATAATAATAGCAATACTCTATCACATATTTATCTACATAACCATATTAGTTACTTAGCTTCCTATATCTCCCACATCTCCACTTACCAGGCAGCAGTTGCTGTGAGTGACAGGGGTCTGCTTTCCTCTCCATTGGGAAGCAGTGCTTGACATTTTGATTTCCTACCTTGGTTGATCTTTGTTGTGATAGGAAGAAGCATGATTCCTGTTGCAATCCCCCCCCACACACACATCAGAGATTGCTCACACAAGGGGGTGGGTGGGTGGGGATGTCAGACAGCTGCTTCCCAATCAACAGGGCAACAGATCCCTGTCAGTGGCAGCAGCTGCTGCCTGGTAAGTGGGGATTGGGGGACTTTCATGATCCCTACTTATTCCCTAAACCAATGAATATGTAGGAATCATGAATACGAGCCAATTAGAAATGTGTAACTACCTCTAGGTTACTGCCTAAGTGAATTCAAGCCATTATTTATTTTTAACCCACCCTCCCTGTGTCAGGAGATAGATTGAACTCCATTATAAAATGGTCGAACAACTACAGAACCATGCTGCATGAACTAACAAGTCATGCCTAGTCAGGCCATTAGGGGGCAATGTCCTGTGTACGTATATGTGTGTATAGATAGATAGATAGATAGATAGATAGATGAGACTTCAGAACAGAGCTCACTTCCTTCTTCCTGTGAATGCAGAGGCCTGGTGAAGCAGTTTCTGTTTGGATTGTAAATATTTGTATATATTGCAACTGTTTGAGTTTGAAGATAAAAGTGCCTCCTGCTTATTTGAACATAAAACACTCTGTGTGAGTATTCTTGGGAGTGAATTGCTACTGAGTCTACTGAGATAGGTTTTTGGTGTTTTGTTTTTTTTTTTTTTTTTTTTTTTGGCTTCTGCTGGGGAATGCATGACCTATCATCACCTGAAACCCTGTGGATCAGGGAAGGGAACAACAAGAGATTAAGCACATAGCATCACTTAAAAGAGCATACAAAAGCAATACATATTAAAATTAATCAATGAATACTTTAAAATTTCGTATTTTAAAAACGATCTGGTTAGACCTGCCAGAAGAGACAGATCTTTATTGCTGTTTTAAATGCAGACAGAATGCAGGATGCAGATTTAGGTATGGACAATAGAGCTCTTCCCGCAGCATCTTCTCCATTTGCCTGAAAATGTTACACAGAGCTGTGAGTGAGTTTTGGCATTTGGAGTGGATGGGAGGAAAGCACTCCACAAATATCAGGAGAACTTTCTGCCAGTTAAACCCTTTCCCTAGGGGTCATCTATACAAGGTCAAAGGAAATGGATTGCTCCACAGTATGACAGCGGCAGGTATGATGCCTGGCACTGTGGCTGGGGTTGCCTCATGGGGACAACAAGGGGGATATTCCAGCTTTTATTTGGGGGCCCTGGGTTATACAAGCTATCCCTGGCCAGGTCAGGCTTACTTTGGAGGGCTTGACATGCATTCACCTGCAATATCATCTAATTTTATATCCTATGCGGGTGACCCAACACCTTTGCTGAGGGAACACTTAGCCCTGGCTACCAGGAACAAAATAGTAAGGGGGGAGTACGTAGATATCTTCTCCCTTCTATTCAGGGATCTGGATAAGAGAGAGAAGGAAGATTTGGATGATAAAGTAAATGATTTTTTTTAAAATGTAGGGTAAACAGGGCTTGGGCTAATTGGCTGGTGGGGTTCTTCATCTACACAGGTGTCATTGCTCAGACACAGTCTCATAGAGCATATGCACTGATTAGATATATGGAGATCATATACAGGGCATATGTGGACATTGTGGGCCCAGCATGGCTTCAATATGATGAAGCATTTCTGTTAATGGCAGCCTCTCACCCCTCTATGAGATGGGACATTATTAATTCCCACCTCTGGCTTCAGGTGATGTCCCCGGCACATCCAGTGTAGGGGCAGAGAGGGTACAGAGTGGCCATTTAGTACAGAATGCAAAAGCTGGTGGCACAACACACACTACGATGCCAAAGCAACAGTCTTGTCAGCTGATGTGCTGGGAATTCAGTTCAAAGGGAGCGTGCTCCGGGTGCATGTGTAACTTCAAGCATGTACATTGTGCGGGGGTAATCACTCCTTTTGTAACTGCTTTAAAGCAAAGGGTCAACCCGGTGGTAACTGTGAGCAGCAGGGAGGGAAGAAGGTGCCTGGCAACGAACCTCCTCCTACAAAAGGGGCCCAGCCCAATTAGTTTACACAACTTAGCAGTATGTTTGGCCGTTTACCCTAATGCCCAGGCTGCTGCATACTTAACAGAGGGTTTCACCATTGGATTTCATATTCCAACAGTATTTCATATTGGAGTGCTGTTCTAATTTGCCCCTAATTTGAAGTCTGTGCTGGGGCTTGAACATATTGTTAAGTTGAAAATACAGAAGGAAGTGACAGAAGGTAGGGTCATCAGGCCTTTTGTAGATCCCCCTGTCCCCAACCTGAGGTTGTCTCCATTGTGAATTGTGCCGAAGAAAACACCAGGGGAATATCCCCGTATCCATCACCTCTCTTATCCTAAGGGCTGGTCAGTTAATGATTTCATTCCGGATGAGCTCTGTTCCATCCAATACACTTCCTTTGATTCAGCAATACAGATAGTGCATGGATCTGGGGCTGAATTGGCTAAGTGTGATATAAAATCAGCATTCTGTCTGTTGCCTGTGCACCCAGATGACTTCGAGCTACTGTGTTTCTCATTCGATGGCGTGTATTATATGGACCGGGCACTACCCATGGGGTGTTCTGTGTCCTGTGCCGCATTTGAGACGTTCAGTACCTTTTTAGAGTGGGCTGTATGATATAAGATGGGATTGGGGGGAGTGGTACACTACCTGGATGACTTTCTCCTCATTGGAGTGTGTGTTTCGGAAACTTGCCAATTTCTCCAGGGGGAATTCGTTGCCCTTATGGACATTTTGGGAGTTCCCCTGGCACATGAAAAGACTGAAGATCCATCCCAACAGTTGACATTTTTGGGGATCAAAATTGACACTGTTAATCAATTATGCCGGCTCCCCTTGACCAAGACTGAGGCTATGTCTCATAGGGTAGGTCAATTTATCAACCGTAGGAAAGCCACCCTCAGGAAGTTTTAAATTGAGAGACACTCTTCAGGTGGCATCTGATGCTTTGGCATCCCTGGGATTTGGAATCTATTTTCACTGGCATTGGTGCACGGAACAGTGGCCTAGGGATTGGGCAGATGCGAGGGTGACCACCGATCTGACTTTCCTAGAGTTTTTTCCCATATTCGTTGTGGTTAAGATTTGGGTGGATGAATTTTCAAATTCATCCATCCACTTTTGGTGCGACAATATGGCCACTGTTCATGTTATCAACTCCCTTACCCAGGGTCATGACATTGCTTCGGGAATTTACATTGCATTGCTTGAAGTTTAATGTCGTGTTCACTGATACTCACATAGTGGGAGTTGACAACAGGTTAGCTTATGCTCTCTCCCATATGCAGATGGATCACTTCAGGCAAAATTGGCACCCGAAGCTGCCGACAAACCAGATTTGATATTGGAGGACCTGTGGGACCTTGGATGACCGAAATAGCTTGGGCAATCAGCCTTTCCATTGCCCCCAGCACAAGGAAAGTTTACACCAGGGCTGTTAAGGACTTCCTCGAATTCAGAAATAAACACCAACTGGATGAGTTGTAGCCAGTCCCAGTACAACACATACTACACTTCTGCATATATTAAAGAAATAAGGATTTAGCCCCTCAGTCTATCAGGTCCTGGCTTTCTACCTTGGCCTTTTGGAGCAAGGCGCAGGGTTTCAGGGATAATACTAATGGTTTTCAAATATGAAAGGCGGTAGAAGTGTGGGCCAGGGAGAAGGGGAAAGTACAGGATGATAGATGCCTCCTCAGTCCTATGGTTTTGAAAGGATTACATCAAGCCTAGCCAGTCATTCGTGCAGATCATTATAAACAACTCCTGTTTCATGCTGCCTCACTTATAGCATTGTTTGGTGCACTGTGGGTAAGTGAACTAGTGGCAATGTCAAAAGTAGATAGGTCTGGGAAGGCATTACAATTTGGTGACGTGTCTTGGTCAACCCAGTAAGTTTCTATCCTGATTCATAGATCAAAGATGGATCAGATTGGCCAAAATGATGTTAAACAAATGCCATGACAAACGTCTTTGCCTGGTTAAGGCATTGCAGGAATATGCTAAGACCCGTGGTTCATGGCCTGGCTTCCTGTTTTGCCACTCAGATGGATCCCTTCTGACCCCCTACCAATTTTGGAGGATAACATCCAAGGCTTTTTCCCATCTGTGGCTGTCCAGATTTCATTTCTGCACATATTCCTTTAGGATAGGTGCAGCCTCTATGGCTGTGGCAATTGTATGCCATCTGATGCCATCAGATGTGTCAGCCGTTGGAAATCTGCTGCCTACCAGAAGTATGTCCATCCCATCTTTTTTTTTAGCCCAGTTATCTTTTAATCCAGTTGCTATTGAACCATTTAATCCTGTTGGTGTTTATATTTTACAGGTTGTAGACTACAAGGAGTCGAGTGTTGGTACGTGGCCACAGCTTTGTGTTTTGGGCTACACACCATGCCAAGTCAAGTAGATTTGGAGCCCACTTGGGGCTGGCGATTGGCTGCAGTGGTGTGGCTGAGCAGAAGAGACCTCAAATGGCATGGTTTAATGCCCACCCTGCTCCGGGAGCATCATGGACCTCCGCTTCATGTGTTGGTTATTCACCTAGATGGCAATGACCTAGGTCTGTGAAAAGGAAAAGCCTTAATCATTCAAGCCATAGTGGGCATGTGGCTCATCAGGTCTTTATGGCCTGGGGTGCAAATAATTTGGTCAGCCATCATCCCTTGGCCAGTCTATCCTGGCAAAGGGGGTACAAAATATATTGATGTTGCCCATAAAAGGGTCAATAGAGAGATCCAGTGTGCTATGGCTGCAGGGCTTTGTCATTTTATTGACCACCCTAGGATATTGTTTGACAAGCCTGAGCTTGTCCACTTGTCAGATCTGAGGATCCAGCTGTTTCTTGATGATATACAAACTGGGGTGAAGGCTGCGTTAGCCGCCCTGGTGGGGGATAAGGGCTAAGTAGACACTTGCCCTTATCAGTGGCAGGTGAGGGGCAGATGGGATTATTTTGGTGTTCACCTATGGCACCACTTTTGGGTGTAGGATAATCTTATCAAACTGCCTGGCAGGTCATACATCTGGGGGCAGAGAGATGAGCTGCCCTTGAGGCTGATGCTGGGTTGGAACACGCAACTGAAATCCGTTGGGGTGAGGTGTTTCATCCTGGGGTCTCGTCTTCCAGTAGATGGTGCCCAGGGGGCATCCAAGTTCACTGGGAGCCCCCCCCCCAGGGATCAGGTGTTTTGCCCAGGGAAGCTGGGAGGTAAGTCTGGGGAGACCATTGGCGCCAGCTTTTCCTGCACTGGATTTCCCCCTAGTTTGCATATATCAAGAAACAAATAACTAAAGAGATTAGATGCAATAAAGTGGCCCATCTTTAACCCAGCTATGGTGTCTGACTTGTTATTTCATGTGTTGGTCATTAATTTCTCTTCAGCATCATGGCATTCCTCCTCAATGTCAAAGATAATCTCATTTATCTTTGGGCTGTATTCTTGTATTTAATGTCATACACAAAACTAGATTCAAAGTGTGGCCTGCCACATGTAGACTCCTCCCCTATTAACTGAGAGAGGCAAGCCCATAGTTTGCATGATGACCATGAATCCTAAACTACTTCTGATGAAGTCATTACCATGTGTGGATACTGAAGGCCTTCACAATCAGTAGACTTGTTAACTCAGTGTTTTCATGTTGGCCCTTTTCACATTTGGCTTTGGCTTTGCTCACCAGTGCCACCTTAGCCCTGTTCACTCCTCTCAGGACAACACAGACCCCCAAGGCATTAAGAAGAGGTCCTCTCCCCTGTTTTAAAGGAATCCTCGAAAGCCAATTATTATTGTTTGCTAGAGGAGCCCATATTTTGATGGTTTATATAGATGATTTCATTTTACATTCATGTTTATGAAGCCAAATAAATATATTTGAAATACTGAGGAAATGTGCCTGAGTGTATATTAAGCTACAAAATATCAGCATAGGGTAATGTTTGATGTTTATGTAGCTCATTTCAGATCAAAGGATTTACTGACCCCAAACTTGATGTTAAATATGAGTCCTGAAAATGAACAAAATCAATTCACTAAGTTTGCCATGGGCATTCCCCTCCCCCAAGAGCTCAGTCTTGTAGCCATTGTTGATGCTCCACAAGGAAGGTAAATGAAAACAGAATGAAAGACTGAATAATAATAATAATAATAATTATTATTATTATTATTATGTTTATTTATATAGCGCCATAAGCTTTACATAGCGCTTTACAAAAAAGAAAAACAATAATCCACAATAAACACAAAAACCTGCCTATGGTGCATAATCTAAAACCACAAATAAAATTATAAAATTAATAAAATATTACTATAACAGGATTAAAACAATACTATAAAATGTAAGTTAATACAAATAATATGGACATAAAATCAAAATGAAAGTTGGAAGCTTCCCTAAATAGAATAGTCTTTAATTTAGACTTAAAGTAGTCTAGAGAGGTGGTGGTCTGCAAATTCATGGGAAGGAGATTCCAAAAATAGGGGCACAGCATAAGAGAGAGGACGTATCTGAGTAGGGGCAGAGGAAATCCTTGGCTGCATCATCAGCCCTGAATCACTAGAGCACAGGGCATGAACAGGAAAATAGGGGGAAACAAGTGCTGACAAATAGATGGGGGCCAAACCATAGGGATCTTTGAACGTTAATAATAATAATAGCTTATAACGAATTCTAAATGGGATTGGAACCCAGTGAAGGGAAAACAACAATGGGGTGGTTGCGCCATATTTTAAGCACGGGCAACTTCCATGCTTAAAATATGGCGCGGCCGTTTCCAAAGCTTAACAGAAGTGACACTGATGATCTCGGAAGAGGGATGGCAGTGTCCGAAAACGACCCCCCACCGTGCAAGAGCGCTGTTCCTCTCCCGGGAGCTCATCCCGTGATAAGCTCCATTTAGCGCTGTCTGAAAATGTCCATAGACTACGTGCTTCCTTCACAGGTTGAATATTAGTGCCACTAACTGTGATTGAAAATGAATAATGCAGATTTGGCTTTGGCGGGAAAACAAGTAGCTCAGTCTTGTCCATATTGAGCTTAAGGCACCAATGGATCATCCAAGCAGAAATAGCAGATAGACATGGTGACACCCGCTGTTCAACATCCGGAGAGAGTTCCGGAGTGGAAAAATACAGGAACTTTATTCAATTCTCTTTCTCTTGCCCCCCACTACTAGGATAAGCCATTAATATTATGGATGTGTGTGGCCTTCTTTTGGATAAATGTCACAAGAACTAAATAAAGTCTTTGGCTTCAGGTAAATATCTTTTAGATGCTTCCCATGGGGAAAAATACGGTGCTTCATTTTTATTTTTATTTTACTTTAGGCAAAACCAAATACCAATTCTAGTCATAGGCTTTAGCAACTTTGCTCACTGTGTTTAGAAGGCCAACAGCACTGAGCTCCCAGCAGGAGAAGGAAAACCCATGCTGTTTCAAGACAAAAGATGCCAATAATGCAGCTTGACTTATCAGCCATATTGATGTTAACTGTGGGTCCCGTGTATGGACGTTTGGACTCTGCATGAAATTTTTTGCTCTTTTAGTAAGCATTTTTGTTGTTTTATTTGAAATCTTTTATTCCCAAAATGACAACTCTCCATATCTATCTGGATATTTGGATTTACATACAATTTACTTACCACTTGAAAAAGGATTAACTACTTGGCTCTGCCTTCAGAGTTGTCATTCACCATTCTGCCCCAACAGCAACCTCTCTTTAGCTACCTGTGGCTGCTTGTTCATAGTCATCTTTATATGCAAACCACAAGATGGTTCTCTCTGATTTTAGAAAGTTTGGGCTTGTTTGTTTCAACAAACTTTCTTTTGAAAAGATGGGAAAGACAAAGGGAATAGAAAAATGTAAATAGGAATACTGCCTTCCAGTTTTAACATTCTCTGTCCTTAGAAACCTTTTCCGTTATGAATATTCGCATCTTCCATTCTCTTGACAGTAAAATATATTTCATTCTGTAAATTATACTTCAATCAAAAATCCACTCTCAGTGTGAGCTGTAAATAAAATATAGAACCTCCAAGAAGCTGCCATCTAGAAAATGAGCTCGTGCTTAGCTATGTAACTATTCCCTTTCAAACGTCCAGGGGGAATTGCATTGTAAGCACTATTTCATGCTCTGGTGTCTGCCCTAGCAATGGATGCTTATAGAAACCCACATTTTGTTGGAGGGCACGAGATTACTTATGCATATACTAGTTCACCCCTGAACAATGTGACACTGCCATTAAATCTCTTTCTGAGTGACAAAGCAATACAAGATTGTCTTCTCTTTGAGTGTCTTAGAAAGCACTGGAATATACCAATGGTTACTGATGGGGCTGGGGAGTCATTTAAAGATAACTCTATAGCATTGCACAGTGGGGGCTATGCATCTGAACAAAGCTTCTGTGTGGCATTACCACAAATTGTATATAACTCTTTTTCTGTTAGAAAGACAGGCATACCTAGAGCATGTTTTCCATGTGAATGGAAACAGGTAGGTGCTGAAACCTTTGACCCTCTCAACTTTTTGTCATAGTTATTGCTCCAACAACCTGAGCATGCTCTGTACCTGTGAGGTCTTCCCATTGTTTTCTGTGAGAGATAAAACTGGTATCCAGAAATCACTCCAAAGGTGGCTTTATCTGGATCTAGTGAAATTTCTTCTAGCATTGCATCATATTTCAAACACCTCTGGGGGCATTCAAGATTTCAACAATAATACTCTCCCTATGTCTGCCTATCTTATTACCGCATCTGTTTTATTATATATGTCACTCTGAAAGTTTTGGCTATAGGGTGACACATGTAATACATACATAAATTAATAAGTTATTCATTTATTCTATTCATATTCCTTTCCCCACTAACAATAATCACTCAAGGCAACTTAGAAACACTGCACTGCTGCACTATTGGTATTCTGCACTCCTAATAATGCCAGTCCAAGATTTTGAAATGGCATGGCTTAGCTTATTCTCTATAATTTTCAAAGTTACAGAAAGATATTAAATTTCTTAGTTAGAATAACTGCTTTACTTGTCCCCTTGGTTTGTTAAGCCAAGTCAAAGTCTTCAGCATAAACAGAAGACCATTCTTAAAAACTGTCTCTTTTAGAGAAGACCTGATGGAGGAAAATCATATACAAGCATTTGTTGAGGATTTAGCTTTCAATGCAATCTATTGTTATGTCAAGGACTAGGGAATTTTTACAGACCTGTTTTGCATGAACTAGGTTAAAAAACCAGTCAGTGGGGGCTGGTACCTCCAATGTTATTGGAGCATTGAGTTTTTAGTGATTTCCTCCTCACCCCCAATTCTAAGCAATCCATACTGGTGGATCCTTTCACATGGACACAAAATCCTTCTGGATGTTGTGAAATTAGAAATTTTACCACCAAGCTGTGGTTCTTTTGCAACTTTGGGTGCATCTACACTGTAGAAATAATGCAGCTTGATCCCATGTTAAGTTCTGTATCCTATGGAATCCTGGGATTTTGTAGTTTTACGAGATTTTTAGCCTTCTCTGCCAAAGAGTGCTGGTGCCTCACAAAACTACAAATCCCAGGATTCTATAGGATAGAGCCATGGCAGTTAAACTGGTGTCAAACTGCATTATTTCTACAGTGTAGCTGCACCTATAATGGAGCATAAACAGTTGCAGCCTGGACAATCTAACAACGGCAGCATATGCCTTGGGTAATAACAAATTGCACATTGGCCATGCAAAAAAATGCAGCCCTTAAAAGATATAGAAGAAGATAGAAGCAACATGCACCACTGGAAGTGCTTCTCTTGCACTTCATTTAGTAGAGTTCTCATTTTGGTTCAAAATGATGCATAGGAATGAGATTCTTCACTAGGTTTTTTTCTTGAAGGAAATAATGAATTATTTTAGTAATTTTCTTTCTATGGTGAGAAAATCTTAAAAAACCACACAGTTTTTGAAATCTAATCACAAATTGGGACTTATTGTTTGCAAGACTTTCATGTGCTTATCTTATGCAGAAAACAACATTTTATTCACAGGTAGCAGCATTTTCTGAGAAAAAAAATCTTTCCACGCAGAAATATTTTATATAAAGAAAAAGGTTTTTCCTATCTAGGAAATGCTGTTTTATGTGCAAATTAAAAATTATGCATTTTGTGCAGATACAATCCCCAGCTATAGCATTTTGTGTGCAGGATGCAGTTTTTTTCCCTGTGTAAAAACTTTATATGCAGGAAATGTTATTTTATGTGCAGAAAATGCAGCTTCATATGCAAAACAACCACGTGTGATTCCCCCCCCCCCCAAAATAGTATTGACACATAATATTTTCACAGACTTTTTCACATACTGCAAAGATTCCTGTCAGTCCAGGATTCTTCTTGTCAAGATTTCTCATCACTTTAAAAACATCAGTGGGTTGTTTTGACAATTTTTGAACATTTTTAGTATTCTTTCTGTCCCTGATGATGTATCACACTCTGAACTGCTATGAAACAAATTTGTGAACCATCACTGCACATCTCATTTATATGTTTTCACAGTCATCTTTAACAAACTTTTAAAGAATTAGAATTAAGTGCTTTGTCAACTCTGTTTTTTCTCCTCAACAACAATCTTCAAAAAGCAAAACCATTATGAAATGAATTGTATCCATTTTGATCTTTCAGTGTCCAGAGCCTTAGGAACTCTCTAGCCAGGAATTTCTACTGGTGGGTTATCTTGGACAAAAGATGCTAAACAACATATCTGTTTTGAGTCACTTTAAACCTTAGGGACAGACTTAAACATATGTATTGAATAATTGTTAGCTCTGATTACATTCATTTTAGCAGAGTAAAACCGTGGAAATCTCACACAATTACGCCAACATACCTCATTATTTGCACTTCTAGGCTTACAGCCTGCCTGATATTCTAATTCTAGACTCCTGCTGACCCTTCATTACCTTTCCGTTGACTTCTAGCAATTATGACGAAGTTCCTTAATGATTTCATGGCATAAAGTAATTGTATAGGTTTAGCAAACTCCTACATGTGGCCTATGCTACTTAGTTGTAAATTCATTCATGCTATTTTGATGAAATATCCTGACATAACATTCAAAGATAGGCAAGGTCTAAACAACATGATATATTCTCTTCATGAAGTCACTACTTTAAATTGTAATCTAATCCAATCTTATCTAGGAACTAGATGTATAAAATTAATATTATCAGCATCATTTTTGGCTTCATTTTTATCTGAAAAGTAACCTTCAAATTTACTTCAAATTCTATATTAGGGGAAATTTGGAGGAATTTCATTCATTTTGTGACTTGTGTTTGTTGAAAGTCCTGCCATTTTCACTTCAGTTTCATTTTATATGACATTTCAAAAAGAACTGTAGTAAAACAGCCACTATTCTAAAATAGTCAATCAGAAACTCAGTTCACGACTTGCTCAATTTTTCCCAGCATCATAGTTCATCCTAAGGACCATCGCCTCCCCAAAATAGTACTCTACGGTGAACTTGCCACAGGTCAGCGTAAGAGGGGTGCTCCAAAAAAGCGATACAAGGACTCCCTGAAACAACTTCTCAGGCTCGGCCAAATTGATCACCAACAATGTTCCGCCCTGGCCTCACATCGGGAGGCATGGAGACGCATTATCCACAATGCTGCAGCCTTATTTGAGAACTCACGCCGAACAAGTCTTGAATAGAAATGACAACGCAGAAAGAATCACAACGCGGAAACATCACCCAAGGAGACCTTCTGCTGTGCCTTCTGCAACCGGACTTGTCTATCTCGGATTGGCCTTTTTAGTCATAAGCGCGCTTGCAGAAAACATGGGATGAGTCCTTCCTGAATCTTCGTTTGCGAAGAAAAGCCAGAGAGAGTTCATCCTAGTAAAGGGACTACTTTAAGCACTGGCATTGCTGACTGTGAGGATTTCCAAAGATACAACAAACTGTATACTGGGAAATAGAAATCCAGGCCACAAAAAGAAAAAGGAATTCTTCTACTTTATCTAGTATAAGTATCTAACTGAAGGCTCCACCACAATAATAGAATCATAGAGTTGGAAGAGAACACAAGGGCCATTCAGTCCAATCCCCTGTCATGCAATAAACAATCAAAGAATTCCTGACAGATGGCCATCCAGCCTCTGTTTAAAAAAAAAATCCAAAGAAGGAGACTCCACCACACTCTGAGGCAGTGCATTCCAATGCCGAACAGCTCTTACTGTCAGGAAGGTCTTCCTAATATTTAAGTGGAATCACTTTTCTTGCATTTTGAGACCATTGCTCCGTGTCCTAGAACAGCAGAAAATAAGCTTGCTTTATCTTCAGTATGACATCCCTTCAAATATTTAGACATGGCTATCATGTCACATCTTAACGTTCTCTTCCCCAGGCTAAACATACTGAGTTCCCTAAGCTGCTCCTCAATGAGAATGGCTTCCAGACCTTCCACAATTTTGGCTGCCCTCCTCTGGACATGATCCAGCTTCTCAATACCCTTCTTGAATTGTGGTGTTTGGAACTGGACACAGTATTCCAGGTGAGGTCTGACCAAAGCACAATAGAGCGGCACTACTACTTCCCTTGATCTAGATAGACACTATACTCCTATTAATACAGCCTAGAATCACATTGGCTTTTTAATCTGCTGCATCACACTGTTCACCCATGTTCAGTCTGAGGTCCATTAAGATGCCTAGATCCCTTTTGCATGTACTGCCATCAAGCCAGGTGTCACCCAACCTATATCTGTGCATTTCATTTTTGCTGCCCAATCCTTCATTTCTTCCTGTCCAAATTCATTTTGTCAGTTTTAGCCAGCTTTCTTATTTGTTCAGGTCATTTTGAGTTCTGATCCTGTCTTCTGGGGTATTAGCTACCCCTCTTAATTTGGTGTCATCTGCAAACTTGATAAGCATACCCTCTATTCCCTTATCCAAGTCATTGATAAAGATGTTGAATAGCATTGGGCCCAGGAGAGAACCCTGTGGCACCCCGCTTGTCACTTCTCTCCAGGATGAAGAGGAACCATTGGTGACTACCCTTTGGAATCAGCCCATGAACCAATTAAAAATCCACCTAACAGTTGCATTGTCTAGCCTGCATGTTACTATCTTTTTTGCAAGAATATCATGGGGGACTTTGTCAAAGGCATTACTGAAATCAAGATACACTACATCTGCAGCATTCCCTTCATCTATTAAGTATGTAACTCTATCAAAAAAAAGAGATAAGATCAGTCTGGCATGACTTGTTTTTGAGAAATCCATGTTGATTTTTAGTGATCAAGGCATTCCTTTCTAAGTGCTTACAGACTGTCTGTTTAATGATCTGCTCTAGAATCTTTCCTAGTATTGATGCTAGATTGACTGGGTGATAATTATTTGCGTCTTCTCTTTTTTCCCTTTTTAAAGATGGGGAAAACATTTGCTCTCCTTTAGTCTGCTGTACCTCTCCTGTTCTCTAGGATTTCTCAAAGATTATTGCCAGTGGTTCTGGGATTACATTTGCCAGTTCTTTTAGTGCCCTTGAATGTAGTTCATCTGGCCCTGGAAACTTGAATTCATTTATACTGGACAGGTATTCCTGAACTACCTCTTTACCAATTCTGTGCTGTATTCCCCCTACTGCATCATCTGCTCTATTTCCCACAGGTTCAGCACTGTTCTTCTTTTGGAAGAAGACTGAGGCAAAGAAGGGTTTGAGTAGCTCTCTTTTCTCTGTCCCCTTTTAGCATTTCACCATCTTCTCCATGCAACAGACCTACTACTTCCTTGTTCTTTCTTTTGCTACGGACATACCTGGAAAAGCCCTTTTTGTTTTTAACCTCTCTAGCAAGCCTGAGCTCCATCTGTACTTTTGGTTTTCTGATTTCCCCCCTACACAAGCTAGCTATTTGTTTAAATTCTTCTTTGGTGATTTCCCTTTTTTCCCATTTCTTGTACATGTTCCTTTTAAGTCTTAGCTCAGTTGAAATTTCTTTAGACATCCATACTGGTTTCTTTAGACACCTGCCATTTTCCCTCCTCATTGGAACTGTTTGTGCCTTCAATATCTCACTTTTTAGAAACTCCCATCCATCATGTACTCCCTTCTCTTTTAGTCTTCCTGACCATGGGGTCACCCCTAGTAATTCCCTAAGTTTTCTGAAATCAGCTTTCTTAAAGTCTAGAAGGCATGTCTGACTATGCTTGGCTTCCTCTTTCCTCTGTATAACAAACTCCAGGGGAACATGGTCACTTCCCCTGAGGATCCTGCCACTTCCACGCCATTAACCAGGTCATTCCCATTAGTTAGGATCAGATCTAAAATAGCTGATCTCCTTGTTGCCTCTTCCACCTTCTGGACAATGACATTATCTGCAAGGCAAGTGAGGAATTTGTTGGACCTTAAATTCTTGGCAGAGTTGGGCTTCCAACAAATATCAGGATAGTTAAAATCCCCTATTATTACTACATATCTTCTGTCTGAATCTGCAGTCATCTCTTCTAGGAAGGTATCATCCAAGTCCTCAGTTTGGCTTAGAAGTCAGTCAATTTACTTCTGCTGGTGATTGGTGGCAGAAGCTGTGTCTTTTTCCCCAGCAGCCAGAGGCTTACAAGTGCAATTCCATCCTCTTTCCGACCACTCATAGGCTTGAAGGAACCAGGTGCTTTCCACTTTGAGTACCCAGGGAATAAGCACCCCTCCTCCCATTTCCCAGAGAAATAAAAAGCCTATTACTTCTTCCCCAGTTGGGCAAGGGCAGCCAGTGGCATCCATCTGTACCTCCAAGGTAAATCAGTGACTCAGGGAGCGGCGAGATCTGTAACTCCAGTGATTCTCACACACATGAAGAAGGATGATGTACAAGTATGTAATGGATAAGTCTGTTACCCAAACTGCTAGTGATGTGGAAATTCCATGCAAGATCAAGTTATTAAAAATTTGGGGAAATTAGCAGCAACTCGACTTAGCAATGCAATGTGGGGGGGGGGACAGAAAAGGGAATCTTTATGTCTATGTTTACCCCACTAACTCTGAATGGATACACACACAAGATGAAAAGTTAACAATTATCTTTATTAAATGTTCAAAAATAACAGCAATCATACACACATTCACATAAGAAGCATTCACACAAAGGCTAGCAAGAATGAAATTAGAAGGATTTCTTGTAGGGGAATAGTATGAGGGTGTTTTGAGGTCATACAACCTGTCCTGTAGATGAGCAGTCCTGGGGTCTCAGAGTGGGTCTCAGAGGGCATACAGCAAACTGGCAGTGTAGAGGGAGTATCAGAAATTGAGTGCAAAGAGTTGTGATTTGGGGCTTCTAATTATACCCCAAAATGCACCTTGAGGGGGTATAATGTTGAGTGGCAAGACAATGGGTTTGAGGTGAGTTTCATGATAAAACAATGAATCTCTGGATGTGTTAAGTACTCTCAATGTGTTGTTTGATTGAATTTGTAGAGCATGAGCTGCCTCCTTGATGGATAGGTCTGGGATACAGGAAACGTGTTGTTTGCAGACAAAAAATTACTCCAGCTATGGATGATGGGCTTCTTGTCTGTCACCAGATGTGCCCGGAGAACATTTCCTTAGGTTTGGCTTTGACCGTTGCTTTGGAATTTTCCATTGCTGGCTCCTCTGTTGGGCTTGACATGACTTGCTATTTTCAGCAAATCTTTCATGGGGCTCCCTGTTTACCATCTGTCCCCATGGAAGGCCATATTAAATGCCAAATTATTGAATATTGTCAATTTTGGGGATCCTTGGGGGCGGGCATTCTAGAGATACTAAGAAGTCCTTGTGCAATGTCTTTAAAAGTACTTCTGTGAATGTTATCAGGGATTATGCCAGCTTAAACCATGAACAGCATTGTAGTTATTTTGGACTTTTGTTTGCCTAAAAGGCTCCAGCCACAGCAGGGGATTCAATTCATTACAATTATGGCTCTCTTCAAGCTAGCTGGACATCTTCAGCTGGTCTTCTAATCTTCAGGTGGAAGAGAGGCCTGAATCTGTCTGGTTAGTTCAGAGAATGCCTTCCATGCTGCACCATAAGAACTTTTCTGGAATCTTGTTGGTCAGGCATCCCTTCCTCAGAGAGTGCTGAAGTCTTGATTCAGCACAATTGGGACAAATTCTGTTCAGTTCTTCTCATACAGCCCTCTCTGTCACTTAACTTTCCCTTTGGTTCCCCCATTTTTATACCCTCCCCTTTTTTTTTTCTTTCTGGGAAATATTTTGTCTCCCTTCCCTAAGAGCTAATATTGGTTCATTATTTGGACATTTTGGGAGAACATATGCAGATTTTTTTTTATATACCACATTAAACCAGCAGAGCATTCATAAAGGTCAGTGTACCATCTCAGTGAAAGTGGAGATCTCCCCAAAGCATGAAGTAAGTGGCTTCATTTTCTGCCTTTTCTGACTCCTCTTTTGTTATTGTTTAGTTTCTCCACCCCCCATGTTTCTTCCAAGCTCTGTCAGCTTTGCATGACCCTTTTACAAAAAAGATCAACACCAATTCCAGCTTGTCAGCATCTGATCAAGATTAAGTACATCAGCATGACTTGTACTTGATCGGGATCAAGTAAAAGTCATGACCAGCACCATGTCATCCCTGTCTTTATATTTGTCAAATCCAAGTTCAAGTATATTGGTCAAGCAGGCCTCAGAGAAGTAGTTGCACCAATATCAAGTATAAACAAGGCCTTCATGCCCTACTGTATGCCTAAAAGACAGCTACGATCAATTGTTTCCCATTACAGAATGTATTAAACAAAAATGAATTTAATAATAATAATTTAATTTTTAATAAAACTCAAAAAAATGACTTTAATAAGTATGTTCATCTGGAGTATTTTCTGATCAGCAATAATACCTTGTTACGCAAAGTAGTTGAGGGTGTTTTAGTGTCCCACTCATAACTATTATTAGCTGGGGAAAATTATTATTAGATCAAATGGAATGCTGCGAGAGGCAGGTAACTTTGGGACCTTTTTACCTGTGTATTCCAGTACTAACTGCAGAGAACTCCAGGTTAAAGTGAAAAAAATGTTTTTATTGTAAATAAAACAAGGTGGATTAAGATGCACAACACATATTTTCAAGAACCACACAAGGCTAACAAAAAGTTTAAGGCAGAAATGTTGGATAAAGGAATAGATTCAGGAGATAGAGCAATAGCTACCAGTCTTGAAGAGGAGCGAAGGAGTCAGACAGGAGTGTGAGGGTGGCAATGAGAAGTTTCTGGGAGTGTGCCAAGAAAGAGGATGGCTGGGTTGTCCACAGTGGCACACTTTGCTATTGTCTAGGCTGGGGTATTTATAACCCATTTCATGCCTTGAAGGCACATTTTGGCTATAACAATGGCTAAATGAATTCTCCCATGGGAGGAACAAAGGAGAATGACTCCGCTGATTGTCTTGGATGGCTGGGAAATAGGAACTGATGGGTTTATGACAACTCCACATTGCAGGAAGGAGGGGAGTCTGAGGGATGTTTTCCTGGGGATTGGGGTGTGTAGGTCACTTGATTGTTTGGTTTGATGACTCATTGCTAAGGTGCCCAAGAAGGGATTAGCACATACTTCCTTAGTTGGTTTGTTTACTACAAGACTCCACATAATCCTAGGTTGGAATGGTTTTGCAACATATTCCCAGGTCCTTGTGACCTCCATCTGACCTCCTTTTGGATAATCCTGGTCTACTATACCCTTTCGAATATGTCCAATATTTCCGATTATGAGATATTGCAGGGAGGGGTAGTAGGGCATGCTAACAACCTCAAAATTGTTTACACACAACAAGGTTTAACTTAGCACCGAAGGTCACATCCTGAGGATCACACCATCTGTTCTGGAGATTCTCTGGAATCCCAACTACTTCTTTCCTGGTATGGAGGAAGAGAATAAGAGGCAGGCACAGCTCCATCATGCCTAGGCCCAGAAGGAGATGAAAGGCCCTGCCTCCATCTCAATGGCTACTGCTGTGGCTTCAGAGGGAGAGAAGAAGAGGTGGGCATGGCTCTATCATGCCTAGGCCCAGAAGCAAATGAAAGGTCCTCCCTCCATCTCAACTACCACTGTAGTGGCCTCAGAAGGAGAGAAGAAGAGGCAGTTAAATGCTAGACTTAATCTCCTCCCACACTGCCCTTCCCTTTTCCATCTGTGTCATTTCTTAATTAGATTGTAAGCCTGAGGTCAGAGAACTGTTTTATTGTTCTTTTGCTTGAGCACTGGATAGCAGTGAAGGGTGGCAGAGAAGCTTATGGTGCCATCCTACTGTACTGTATGATTGTTCATTCCCCTCACTCCCTTACTGCCTCCCAACCCTTTCTTTGTGGAGAGCAGCACAGATTGTACAAATGAGCTGGTGCTGCTCTTCAGAGAGTCAACAAAATCTCAGGTGTCTGGCTGTAAGGAAGAACCCCTGAGAGCCAAGCATTTGCAGCCTTGCTGCTGCTGCCACCATGACTGCCACCATCTCCTCCTCCTCCTCCTCCTCCTCCTCCATAACTGCTCCCTACAACAATTACTCATCTTCTCTCTCACTGTCAAACCAAGACAGGGAGCAGTTGGGCAGAGGCCACCATGTTAGAGAGTAATGATCTACAGAACAAGAGTGAACCCTCCATCTCTGTACATTTCTGTTAGTGCGTGTACACACATGCACAGTTCTTTGCCCCCTCATTCTTTACCACCTAAAGTGGATGCCTCACCTTGCTTAATGGGAGGGCTAGCTGTATACACAATATATACAGCCAGCTTCATGGGGATGGGAGTTTCTGGTTGTTATCATAAGCCTGAATACTTAAATTAGAAATAAGGCTTAAAAGAAATATGTGACTGGAGAATCTTGGATAAGCATGGAGATAGGTTTTGTTTAAGAGTTCTGTAAAGTTGGTATATTAGATGCTAGGAGTGGCTCAAAATAACAATGAATCCATTTCACTCCCATCTATTTTTGTCAGGGTTTTTTTTCTCTCCAATGGGAAAAATAAATAAATAAATAAAGCATATTGCAAAAATCCAAATGTGCTGTATTGAAAAGCAAACTCAAAGGTTTTGAGAGAAACCTATGTCAGGTTTTGTGAGGGAAGGAGAGATCGACTTGACTTGAGGGGAAAGTCAAAGATCAAAAGTGCAGTGTTATGCATACCTAATCAAAGTAAACCTCAGTGAGTTGAATGGGACCTGCTGCCATGTAAACATACCAAAGAATAGCAAAATAAATCTGAGGAAGAACCTTGGGGGGGGGTCATTAAAATATTTCTCACTGCATTGTCTTGTCTCTTCCACCCATTTCTGATTGTGTCTTTTTCTTTGCCAGCTGTAATAAATACACACACAATACACACACACACACACACACACACACACACACACTCATTAATGGTCTCTTTATGACAGGAGAGAAATTTCATTAAAAATATATTTACTCCAGCCTGTGATTTGTTTTTCAGCAACATATTCACAAGGTGATCTGAAAAAGCATTTTTCTTGCCATATTTTCAGTGAAGACTAGAATATAAAGCATGTAAAATCTCTCAAACAGCATATTCTTGCAAAGCCTTCTTTTCAAATCAAATTTGTTTGCAGTCTTGTGGAGTTCATGCAGATTGGATTGCTGTGAGATAAACCATACAATCACATCTTGGTAAGTTTCCTTTATGCTCTGTGAATCCAAACATTTGGATGGCTGCTTGCATCTGTTTATGCACAATGCTGCAAATCTCCAACATCCATCTGAGCACTTAAAAGAATCTACAGACCTCATTCTGAAAAGCACTTCTGTTGTCCAACATTCCAACTTCTTACATACAGGGTACATCTTTCTCCTTGCTGTCCTCTTGAACTCTGATTCTATCAATGCATGGACAAAACCCCGCTCTGCTGAAGCAGCTTTTTGTCTATTAAGTGTTCTTAGGCCTCAATCCAATTGTTTGTTGTTAGGAGAGTAGGTTCATTGAGTACAATAATGTGTTTAATTCATTTCAGTTCATTTCTAATTGTTCTTCAGTGTTATAAGCATACTGTCCAATATTTCACAGATGCAAACCAGGACACCTGTGACCAAGAAGCATCAGAAGAGCACACAAGCTAGGAGAGGCTGCAGCCATTTGATTTTAACTGAGCCTATAGGAAAGGGCAGTTAACCCCTTCTGTATTAACTGAGTGCAAAGTAGTAAATTTAGTTTGCAGCAACCAAAGTAAACTGAGGACCAAGTAGGAAAGAGAATCTGGCACATTGTTAAAGCAGGTCCAGGGGAGTGAGCCCAGGTTTAGCCCTTCACACCCTGTCAGTCATATAGTCATACTCATGCCGTAAGCCACCATCTGCCCTGCATGAGAAGAAAGATGGGCTGTTAACTAATGGAATAAATTAATATGTTGACTCACCAAGTTGCTACTGAGTCAATTACTCTAGTTAGGATTATTGATGGAGTTTAAGCTATTGACTGCATTCCTGTAACACCAAATTGAGCGCAGCCATTTGAGAGTTACAAAGGAAGGTCCCATCATGTTTAATAGGACTCACTCCCCAGGGAAATAAAAATAAACATTGTACGTTTAATTCTTAGCAATCATGGGGTTGTATCCTGTAATGGCTTTGCTTGAGCAGGAAGTGCCTCTGTTCATTCAAGTTTAGCACACAGTTTTAGCCTATCTCCCCTTCCTACTCCAGAAAAAAATATTCTTATTTAAGTGAACAGAAATGCTTTCTGCTAAGATCAGTTAAACATTGGATACAAGCCAACCATTTCGATTGTATTTTTAGCATTTCATTATTTCAGATTTGGTGGCAATGCTGGGGTGCCAGTGATGGGGTCATTCTGGCATTAAGGAGATTTTCAGACGCCTCTTTCAGCCTCTTGCTGCGCAAGCAGCCTCCAGAGCAGTAATGAGGCTGCTGCGTGGCAAGGGGTCCATTTTGTTGCAGCAAGGGGTCCATTCAGTTGTCCATGAGTAAAAAACAGTGCGGCCGCCTCCAATGCTAGCCGCAACAGTCACGGACGATGCCGAGAGAGAAACGGTGTTGTCCAAAATGGAACCTTGCCGCGCAGCAGCCTCATTACTGCTCCGGAGGCTGCTTGTGCGGCAAGAAGCTGAAAGAGGTGTCTGAAAATCTCCTAAGTTAGAAAGTGGCTTTTATTAAAGCCTTTGAGGACTAATGGGCTTTATCAGATTTGCACTTGTACCATGGGTGGCATTATTTTATTTTATTTATTCATTTTTATAAAAAAATCCACATATATAAAACATACATACATACAAATATTAAACATACATAACTAAACGTAACTACTTCCTTGCCATTTGGATTATGAACTTGCTATGTTCTTCTCCTTTAACTTTTCCTTTTACATAACCTTAAATCCATTTGCATATGCAAAACTGAACTACACAGTATATAACAGGACCAATTTTAACTTCTACCTCCTTTCCTTATTTTCCCTCAGTCCTGTGTCCATTCTAACCAAGGATTTCATTCCCATGCTATTGTTATTTTTATCTTTATACAGTTATCATTTCTTATCTAATCAGTGATCCATGTTACCGCATATTCGCACCATTCCAATTTCCAAAATTTGATCAATTTCTCCCAATCTTTCCTAAATTTATTTATTGTTCTATATTTAATCCAAGAGGTGAGTTGTTCCATTCTTGTGATTTTCTTCCAATTTTAGCATCCATTCATCTAACTTTGGTATTTCTTTTTGTTTCCAATATCTAGCCAAAACTATCCTAGGTGTGGTGGTCATGAAGAACATTATATTTCATAATTCTTTGGGGAATTCATTATCTACTAAGTTTAATAGAAACATTTCTGGATTGAACCTGAATTCTATTTTTAATATTTTCTCCATCCACTTGTAAACATTTATCCAGCAGTTTTTAACAATTCTGCATGACCCCCACATATGAAAGAAAGAGCCTTCTTCTTTTCCACATTTCCAACATTTTAGTTCTTTTTTCTTGTGAATTTTTGCTAATTTTTGTGGCGTCATGTACCAATGGAATATCATTTTGTAGCAATTTTCCCTTAATTCCATGCAAGATGTAAATTTAATGCCTCTACTCCACAACACTTCCCAGTCTTCTAATTGAATATTATGCCCAATGTTTTGGGCCCATTTAATCATATATTCTTTAATAAGTTCTGATTCTAATTCTAATTTTAATAAGATTTTATATATGTTGGAGATTTTTATTTCTTTTTGTTCTGTAATCATCTTAGCCAACTCAATCTGTTGGGGTTCTATTCCAAAGAGGTTATTATCCATCTTATATCTTTGTAATATCTGTCAATATTGAAACCAATTGCAGTTTATTTTATCTTCCTTCAATTCTTCTATTGATTTTAATTTATTTTTGCTTCCTTGAAATTTTATCCAATTTCTATATGTCCACCATTTTTCCCTGTTCAGCATCTCTGTTCTTCTAAAAGCTTCCTGGGATGATACCCACAATGGGAGTCTTATATATAACTTCTTTTTAACTTCTTTCCATACATTCAACATTGCTTTCCTAATAATGTGATTCTTAAAATTCTTATATATTTGTCCTTCCCATACCAAAGGTATGCATGCAGATCAAACCTTGTGCTTGCTTCTTCTAATGTAAATGTCCTATCATTATTTAATAAAAACCAATCACTTAATCAAGTTAATATAGATGAATTAAAACATATTGTAAATTTGGTAAGTCTAATCTTCCTCTGTCCATTTCTTCCTATAACACCTTTCATTTTATCCTTGGTTTTTTGCTTGTCCATATGAAATTTGATATATCTCTATCCCATACTTTAAACAATTTGCCATTATATAAGAAACATAGAATCATAGAATTCTAGAGTTGGAAGATACCACGAGGGCCATCCAGTCCAATCCTCTGCCGTGCAGGAATACACAACCAAAGCATCCCTGACAGATGGCCATCCAGCCTCTGTTTAAAGACCTCCAAGGAAGGAAACCCCACCACACTCCGAGGGAGTGTGTTCCACTGCCAAACAGCTCTCACAGTCAAAAGTTCCTCCTAATGTTGAGGTGGACTCTCTGTTCCTGGAGCTTGCATCCATTATTCTGTGTTCTACTCTTTGGAGCAGCAGAAAACAAGCCTGCTCCATCCTCAATGTGGCACCCCATCACTGGTAGATTTTGAAATAAGAAAAGCATTCTTGGCAAAACCATCATTTTCATCATTGAAATTCTCCCCATAATTGATAAATTTAATTTTCCCCAACTCTCTAAATCTTTCTTTATTTCTCTCCAGTTTTTATTGTAATTATTTTCTACTAAATCAAGATTGTTGTTTGTTATCATTATTCCTAAATATCTTGTTTTCTTTTGTATTTTAAAATTTGATATTTTAGTTAGCTCCTCTTCATCCTTTTTGTCTAGGTTTTTGTTACTATTATTATTTTCTTTTTATTTATTTTTATACTTGACATCTTGCCAAACTCCCATAACCTTTCCTGTAATTTTCTAATAGACTTCAAAGGATCCTCTAAAGATAGTGCTATATCGTCCGCAAAAACTGAAATCTTGTATACTTGTTTCTTTATCTTTACACCTGATATTTCCTTTTCGTCTCTTATGTTCTTAAATAAATTTCTAAAACCGTTATGAAAAGTAGCAGTGATAGGGGACATCCCTGTCTTACTCCCTTTTCTATTTTTATCTCTGATGTCTTTTGTCCATTAATTATTATTTGTGCTGTAGGTTTTTATAAATTGCTTTTACTCCCTGTATAAAGCTTTCCCCTAAATTGATTTTCTTCATCACTTCTATCATATATTGCCACTTTATGCTATCATACGCTTTCTCAGAATCTAAAAATATCAGGGCAAGTTTTTTTCTCTGGATGTTTATCGAAATATTCTATAAGATTCAATATTCTTCTAATGTTATTTCTCATATATCTTCCTGGCAAGATACCTGATTGATCGTAGTTTGTCCATTCCTTTAACACTTTCTTCAACCTCTCCACCAAGATTGTTACAAAGATTTTATAGTCTGTGTTCAGTAGAGAGATTGGTCTATAATTTTTCATCTCTTCAGGATCTTTGTTTTCTTTAAGTATTAAAACCACATTTGTGTTAGTCCAGGACAAAGGTATATCACCTCCTGCTATAATTTTATTAAACAATTTCCATAATGGTATTTTTAATTGTTCTTCGAAGATCTTATAATAACTGGCTTGAAATCCATCTCGTCCAGGTGTTTTACTGCTCTTTAGTGTTTTAATTGCCAGCTGAACTTCTGCTAAAGTGATTTTTTTTGTTTAATTCTTCTCTCTGTTGTATATTTATTTTACTGATATTTATTTCATCCAAATACTTCTCTATCCTTTCTTTTGTTATATCCCTCCACTGTGCTTCCTTAAAGAGGCCTATATAGAATTTATAAATGCTTCTCCTTATCTTGTCTTGACTTGTCAGAGATTTGCCTTTATCCTTTATTTTCAATATTTGTAGTTTCTCTTGATCTTTTCTCAACTTATATGGCAGCCATTTTCCTATTTTGTTACTTTGTTCATAATATCTTTGCTTCATAAATCTTAGCTTCTTTTCTATTTCTTGTGCTGTATCTATTTTCATTTGGTTTTGCAAGATTTTCCGTTCTTTTATTACATTTAAGTTCGTTGGATCATTTCTCAGTTTGTTTTCTTTTTGTCTTAATGCATCTTGTAACTTTTGTATTTTTCCCATACACAATTTATTTGCATTGATACTCCTCTAATTACTGTCTTGCTCACTTCACACACACTTTGAAGTGAGACTTCTCCTTCCTTGTTTTCTTTAAAGTAATTCCTCAGAGCCACTCTTACTCTTTCCTGAACATTCTCATCATGTAATAGTGCTTCTTTAAGCCTCCAACTGTAACTTCTCTTACTTCTCATCTTAAATTTTATCATATTATGATCAGAAATTGACCTTGGACATATTTCCATTGATTCTATATATCCTACCATGTTTCTGGACATTAGGAACATATCAATGTGTGAAAGAGATTTATGACTGTCTGAGAAGTATGCATACTCTCCAGTATCATTAAATAGGTGCTGCCATATTTCTATCATTGATAAATTGTCCATAAAATCAAACAATGATTTAGGTAATTTGCCTTGCTTTTCTTTTCTTTTTTTCCCAGATGTTCTATCTTTAAGTGGATCTAAAACCCCATTCCAGTCTCCAAGGCATATTATACTGTCTTATTCCTGCTCTAATACTGATTTCAATATCTCTTTGTAGAATGTATCTTTGTTTTCAGATGGGGCATATATCCCTAATACCAGAGCCCTTTTATCCATAATAGTTAATTCAATTCCAATATATCTTCCTTTTGTATCTTTTAATATTTATTTCGCATTTAAATTCCTTTGAACATAAATCAAAATAACTTTTTTCTTCTTCTCAATAGAATTTATAAATTCTTGTCCTAATTTCCTGTTTCTCAATAGATTTTTATTTTTTTCCTTTATATGTGTTTCTTGAATGCACATCAAATCTGCTTTGGTCTTTTCTAAATGATGGAATATTTGATTTCTTTTATGTGGGGAGTTCATCCCTCTCACATTCCATGATATTAAGTTAATCTCCATTTTTATTTAACTTTATTGGTTATATTTATTTACTTTATTTAAATCCTCTAATCTATATATGTTTCCTCTCTCTCCTCTTCTTTCTCATCCTCTCCTTCAGTTCCTGAATATTCTCTTTCTTCACCTATTTCCTTTTCTTCATCATCTTCCAACTCTATCTCTTCCTCTTCTTCCCTCCGACTCACTCTTTTCTTACCTCCTACTTCCTCCCTACTGCCTCTCAATTTTTGATTTCTTCCTCTTGTTCTTTTAGTTGTTCTTGTTCTTTATTTATGTTATCTTTAACCTCCTTCAATAAATCCCATTTTTCTATCTGCTCTTTTCCATCTTTCTTTACCCTCCATATCTTTGCCATATGTCTTTTGCTTTTTTGTTGTATTTCATCTATATCTACTCTGATAGTATGTGAAGGCAATTCCTTCTGTCCTTTCCCAACTATACTGTATTCCCTTTTTCTGTAACTTAGATGTAATAAATTCATAATCCTTTCTTTTCTTTTTTTTCCAGTACCTGAGCTGGTATGTCTTTATAGACTGCCACTTCATTCTCTTCAATAATTAGCTTTGTATCGTAATTTTTTTTCCAGGATGTGATCCCTAATTTTTCCCCTTGGAAAATATATCACGATATTTCTCAATAACTTCCTTTGCATAGCTACCTGATTTATTCTAAAAATTCTGTCAACTTCCACCTCCATCCTCTCTAAAGGTAATTCAATGTATTCTGCTAAACTTGGAATTAATCTTTCATATAAGTCTTCTTCCTCCATTTCCATCAACCTCCTTAATTTTAAACATTTCTCTCTCAGTCTTATTTGAATTTCTAAGTCTCTCATCTGTCCTTGTTCTTGTTCAGTTCCTAATACTCTTTTTTTCTTAAGTTATTTGTTTTTGTATTCAATTTTTCTACTTTTTCACTCAGATGTTTCACATCTTCTGTTATTTTCTTTAGCTTTTTACCAAAGTCCTCTAATTCCTTTTTAATATCTATCTTTATTTCTTTCATTTCCAAAGTCATTTCCTCACTAAGTTTCCTAAATTCTTGTAGTAATAATTGTTGTGTGTCTGATATTTCTGTTGATTGTCTTCTATTTGTTAAGGTTTGTATTTGCACGTTTCTCTTCACTGGCATTTTGCCTCTATTCCCTCTATTGCCACTATCTATTTCAATCTTCAAAATTTATCCTTCTATATTTCCAGTTTCATTAAGCCCTTATACAAATAAATCAAACCTAATGGCAATATCTGCTTTAAAGTGATCAATCACCTGATATTAGTAACTCCCACTAAACCTAACAAAATAAACAGGCTTTATCAATCTTTCAATTATTCAAATATTCCAGTTCTGATGTTCTATTCCTACCAACAAATAAGCAGTATCAGTTATTCAAATTTTATCATCAATCTTAAGCTCTATTTATATATTCAATTAAGCAAATATTCATATATCCAAGATTCACGTTTTTTATATCATCCGGGGAAAAGAGAATACTGACATCAATTAATTTTCAGTTGTAACAACCTTAAAAATTATCTCTCCTTTTTGATTGCTTTGCTTAGCTAATTATATATCAAGCTCAAGAACATCAGTTTGTGGTCACCAATATTTCCTTACCCATCGGGGTGCTTACAAAACACAACACCCACAAGTTCAAGCAACAGTAATAATATCGTATGCAAGCTAAATTTCTCTCTTCCCTTACCATTTTCTAGTTCCACCTAGCTCTCAAGTATAATTACCAGGGACTTGTCTTTCACACTCTATAAACAAACAGCTATCTCCTCTCTACCTTTACTATCTCCATCTTTATCTTTTTTGATAACTCTAACCACGCCCATCTCTTACCAATCTCTCCTTTTCTCCTTTTCCTCTTCCTAGTTCCCTCTTCTCACCCCACTTTAATTCTAAAAGAGAAGTCTAATTACTTCAAATCTTTTAATTACTTTAAACTTTTATGTCCTCTATGTTTAGTTTGTTGTCAACTTTCTCGCCATCTCCTACTCTGTTCGTTCTCTCTGTCTCCCCGTTGGTGTAAACCCCACTCTCTCCATCTCAGTCTTTCCCACTTTCTCCACCTCTTCTCCTGATTCTTGCACTGCCACAGACCCAAACTCTACTTCTCTTCACCTCGCTCTGCCTCTCAACACAACTCCAGTTTCTTAGCTTTGTTTTGATCTTCCAACCTGCCATCCCTCCATCCCTTTCTGTCTCTCCTCTTCTCTGTGCTCCACTCCATCTCTTTTTTGCTTCCCTCCTCTCACTGATACTCAATGTTCACTTCTCTCTGCCTCACAGGCACCACTGTCCATCCTCCTTGCTTCTCCAGCACCGTCTGTCCAGTGTCTTCCGCGTCAAAATCCTCCTCCCTATTATCACCACCAAGGTTAGTTTTGACCTCAATAAGTTTCCAAACTGTGCATAAAAATTGTGAATGGTCCCCTCAGTTCAGTCTCCAGTAGCTACCCACCTCTGCTCGCTGTTATTTCTTTAAAAAATCAGTTGAGTTGCTTTTTCCCTTTCAAATAGCAAGGAAATCCCAGCCAGGGGCATTGTCAAGCTCTGTAACTGTCTCAGTGCTTGTGCCTCTCCTCTGCCCTCTTGAGGGGAGGGAAAAGAGACAAATAACTGCTCTGGCTCTCAGACTAAATCAAGCCCACTCTGGTTTCTCTTATACAAGAAAAAACTTTCTCTGGCTGTGGTGAATATAATGCCAGAAAACCCCCTGACCAGTGACTGCAGTAACTCCCACCGAGCTACCTGCATCTGCCCGCAACTCTGTCGCCGACCAGAAGTCCGGATGGCATTACATTAAATGGCATTATTTTAAACCTCATACTGTATAAAATGGAATCCTCCTCCCTCAGGGACTGGCATGGCAGGAAAAAGTATACTACACTACACCATTATACCCATTTTGATAACACTGGTTTTCACGGCTCCATCCTGTAAAATCATGGGATTTGTGATTTAATGTGGTATTTAGAATTCTTTCCTAGATTTTGTTATATTTTTGAGTTTATTTTCTTAATTTTTTTTAATGTAATGGGTTTATATACCACTTGCTGCTGCTGCTGTTGCCATGTGTCTTTGAGTCATTCTTGACTAATGGCAACCCTTATGGGGTTTTCTTGGCAGAATTTGTTCAGAGGGGCTTTGCTCTTACACTATCTAAACTTTTATCTTGAATGGTTCTCCTCTGTATGCTGAGATACCATTCTTTTATAGTAGTCCAACTGGTCCCCAGATTTGGCTAAAATGAGTGACCATTTTGTTTTACCCATAAAAACCTCCAAATTTGTTTTGAGGTTTCATTTTAGACAAAATTCTGTGGCATGCGTAAGTGAGAATGCAAATGGTAGGAATGGATGAATGTGATAATCAGCCTGGAGTCCCTTGAATTTCAATGCCCTCTCTAAGTAATGTTTACTGATGGTTTCAATGCCAGTGGGGCAGTAAATGTATACTAGGGTTTAGTTTGAACTTCAAAAGAGTTATCCAAGATGCTGAACCACCCCATAGGTTCAGAACCTTGGATAGCTCCTTCAATGTTGAGCCAAACCCAGAATGGATTCACCACCACAAAGGCAAGGAAGCCAACAACAGTTACTGTCTTTAAATAACCATGCTTTGTATGGCTGTCTTGAATAGTCCCTATTGATGAAATTTAAGATTCCCTAGAGTGGCAATATGGGTGATTTCTTCCAGCTTTAGTCTGTTGCACATTATTAAATGTATCTAAATCAATTTTATGCTGATCAATAATTACACATCTCAGAGCACATAGTGAAACACAGAATGAACTATGATTGATTGCAAGATGATCCACACAGTAGACAAAACTCTTGGTATTTGGATTACTAGCAATGTTGCCCGCACTTTGAGTCTATGCAAGAGATATTAGCACATTTATTTTGAATTAATGGAGTTGCTGGGCAAAGCTATAAAGGCAGAACAAAATAATATTTGAAACATACAGGCATGTGTTTTGTAAATGCCTTGTGTGGTTAAAACAGCAATTTGTTCAGGGAACAAACCCAACTCTGTTCATTGTATATGTTTTATTAACATAGTAGTAATTCATTATTTCAGTAATCTCCCAAGAAATACTGAACATAGACAAGCATGATTGCCTAAACCAAGAAGATTCCATCAGAATTTAGTTAAATTGAAATTCATTCTGAGAGAATCTCTACAATGCTTTACTTATCTCAGTAGTCACAGAATTATCCTTAGTCAAGCTAGAAATAAACCATTATTCTCAGGGCTTTGTCAGACTAAATTATATGTGAAATTCCATGAACGCCAGGGAATGTCCCAGGTTCTGAGGCTTTACTATAATGGCAATTCTCTTTAGACTCACCAGCTCGAGCAATGCAAAACTTTCTTCAGCATAAGTATTTTGGGGATATTTTCTTTGTTTTCCATCCATGTAGAATTTCAGTCTCCCTTCTGAATTGCACTGGGGTTTCCAGACTGAATGAACTCAAAATCTGAACAGTGAACAAAATTCAAACACTGCCCAGTCTTGAACAATTTCACTCAAAACCCCACTGTAATGGAGAATGAAATTTGCATCACATTGGCATTGTATGGCAGTCAGTTCTTGGCTTATCAGTCAGAAAGTGGGTTCTCAGACAGATGGGAGGACCCTGCACGTTTTTAGCTAGTTTAATATACCTTAACCTATTTTTCCCATCCTGAACTGTACCACAAATTTCCATTGATTGTGATAAGGAAGGGTATTTCCCCCCATATAATGAAAATGAATTGGTGTGATTTCTTAGCACAAGATTAAAATGAAAGTTTTAAAGACACACACTTTTAGATGCCTTTTGACCTATGTATGAGGGCCCTTTAGAGCAATGTTGACCTATGTATGAGGGCCCTTTCATACTTCACAGTTATAGCACTATGGGTCCACTTTCACTACCATGGCTGCATCCCACAGAATCCTGGGATTTGTAGTTTGGTGAGGCACTAGAGCTCTCTGGCTCAAAATTCTAAATACCATTTCCTAGCATACAAACCCCAGGATTCCATAGGAGGTAGCCATGACAGTATTATACATACATAGCTCTAGCACTATCATTGTGTAGTGTAAAAGGTCCTGCAGTGGGGTGGCAAATCTCTTCCAGGTTTTTAGTCTGCACTTTAAAAGACTGCTGGACCTGCTTGGGTGATAGGATTCTGTACCTTGCATATCTCCTTGAAAGTGCAGAGTAAAACCCAGAGGGGAATGACTACTCTACTGACATGGAAGGCACGAGCCATCATTTCATGCACTCAAAGGGGTATCTTTCTCTGTGACCTGTAGATCTTTCTGTGTGACTCCTCCTACATTTAACAGAGCACAAACAACTTCCCCTCTCTTGAGATCAGGAACCTTGGTAATTATGGAATAGTTATCCTTGATCACATCTGAGGATATATTTGTGAGTGTATGTTTAGTTTTAGAGTGGGCAGTGGGATGGTAAGAACGACTTGGGTATTAAAAATATAATGATTAAACCAGAAAATCCATAAATCATTAATAAAATAAATATAAGTAAACCTGAACTTTTCACATTGTCTGTGTATGTCTAGATGCAGAGTGTTGGTTGCTCTAATGAGAGATGAGAAACCTGTCCTCTGCCCAAATGTTGCTAGGACACTTTTCTCTATCATACCTGGTCACTGACTATGCTGACTGGGGCTAATGAAATTTGGAGTCCAACAACATCTTGAGGTTCCATACCTTTGTTCTAATCCATACTATCAACTTCTAACTAGGGTCAGCCTCAAAGGTTGGCATTGCTGGGAATCTTAGGAGACCTACAACACACATGATGGTCCACTACTTTTCACTAGAACCACTTGTTCCTTCTGGTCCATCTTGCTGTCACTGCCTGTTTATTTGCTCTCTCTGGAAAAGAAAGAATTGGTAGTCACCTCCTCATGCCATGGTCTCCCTCTGGGTGATGTGGCTTAGATCCAGAGGAAGAGGCAAAGAAAGAAAGAAAGAAAGAAAGAAAGAAAGAAAGAAAGAAAGACTATGACCGCAGGTTGATAAAGAGGAGGGACCTACATTTAAGATGGGATGTCACAGAGAACATCTATTAAAGGTTTCCACCTCTCCGCAAACACTGGAACTGGGACTGCAGCTATGACATATTTCCATACCTTTGTGACCCTTCAAGATGAAGGAAAATAATTACACATGCCTGGTTTAAACAGCGTAAGACTGCAGTGTTGAATGCCTGAACAGGCCTAAATGGTGGGTGGGCAATGTCTGGAATGTATCACACCTTGTGAGATTTAAACTAGGAGGCCTAGTTATTCTAGATTAATTAATGAACTGGCTGTATGCCCACTTCCAGCCTTACTTGTCATCACTGTATTTCTCTTGCTCAAAATACGTTTCACATCCGCCTTCATGTCAGGATCATTATCTGGCTTGTTCCACGCCATTTTATTCTGACAGCTCCTTTTATGTCACCAAGGCAGTCTCATTAAGTACCTCCATTACACACCTCCTTGTTTGAAAGGAGGCATTTGTTGCTCCTGTGTGTGTGTGTTTTTTTAATGATAAAGTAATTAAGCTTCATAGCAGAAAGAAATATTATGTCTGGCTATAAAAGGATATAGAGGGAGAAGCTTTTAGGCCATTCATATTACTCAAAAATTGCTTTGATTCAGGGGGTGAATGTCATTTTGACAGGGCATTACTCATAAAAAGAAGAAAGACAGGAAGGAAGGTGAATTAGACTTCATAGATATATGAGGTGATGGATGAGTAGTTTTCATATCAAAGAGGAGGACTGCGCACACCTCCATGTCTTGCTCCTTTGCTATCTGAAGATTGCATCAAGTAAAGGCAGTTGCTGTTCAGAGCTTATAGCTGAGGTAAATTGAGATTTTCATGAGGCTATTTCCTAAAGGATTAGATATGTTCATAAGAACTTACAGGATTTCAAGGGTGCTACTAGGAAAGACTGGAAGATTAAAGGTTGAAAAAAGCAAAATAAAATAATGTGGTTTCTCAACTACAGTCCCCAATTGAACTTGTATATGTTGCAACATTTCCCAGACAAGGACAGGGTTAGTGTCAGCTAGGCCCAGTCATTGGGTCAGGAGATAGGGCAAAGAGCAGAAATCACAAGATACTTAGGGAAGGTCTTCTTATATAGGAAAAATGCCACTTGCTTTGTTTGCAGGCCAATAAGCATGGTATTGATTTGCAGAAATAACACTGTAAGGAAGCTGAAAGGAACTGAGAAGAAAAAACGAAGGGGAGAGACTTGCTGCAACCTGTAGCATAAGAGATTGTAAAAGTAATCCAACCCTCACCCCCCTGTCAGATTACTGCAGTGATAAAGTTTATTTATTTATTTATTTATACCCCCACTCTTCACCCACAAGGCTATCAGAGCAGCTTACAAATTATAAGCAATAGCAATTTACACATCTACACTGCATTAAGCAGTTTCGAATGCGTGTTAGCTAATTAGCTAGCTAACAGATAAAGTTGCAGTGTAGGCAAATGGACAACAACAACAACAACAACAAAAGCAGGTGAATTCAGCCTGCAAAGAAACATAAAAGCAAGAGACATGTATGTGCGCTAAACTGTCAAGGAATTACTGGTAAGCATTTTTATAATTTTGGAGTGCACTCCAGAAAATCGTTTTCTCCATTTGTGGAAAATATTTAGAGTGAGAAATTAACTGGTTGGCTTGAAAAGGTTATAGAATGTGGCCTGACATGTCCTTTTTGGGGTCCCCAGAAAGAGCAAAATCTCAGGGTGGGGAGACATAATGATTTGGGGCAGAATACACTTTTTTCTTTTGTTCTTTTTTGCCATGGCTTCATGATAGCTTTGACATTAGAACAACAATTTAATCCAATTCTAACAATTACTTCATAACACAATCACAAGAGGTTTCATTTTCTTGCAAGAACTTAGTTTGAATATTATTCTAACCTATGATTTAGTATTCCATGTCAGGAATTGTTTACTGAACCCTAAGTTTTCAAATGGCCAAACAATTGCGGAAATCATGCTGAGTCATAGAAGCTTTGCAAACTAAACTGTTATAGTGTTACTATTCCACTTTATTTGCTATGGCTGCCTCCTGTGGAATTCTGGGGTTTGTAGTTTAGGGAGGGGCATTTACAACTCTCATCCAGAGAGGTATTAGGCCTCACTAAACTACAAACCCCAGAATTCCACAGGAGGAAGCCAGAGCAGTTAAAGTGGAATAATAACACTATAACAGTATAGTGTGAAAATCTCCATGGTGACTGACTCCATGAACTACCAGTCATGCTAATTATGCTACAGCTGCATGAGAAGAACTGCATCAGAAGAAGAGTTACTAAAGTACAAAGCCATGCAGTATGGAATGCAATGTAACCATGTGCTTGGGTAAGCCAATGCTGTGCTGAGATGTATATAAGAAAGCCAGATCAGTGTTCATTCTCTTCCTATGATCCTGAGATGCCTGTCGTAGCACTTTGTACATACTGAAACTGAAAAGTCCAATATTGAAAAGTCCAATATTTTTCTCTTTGGGACATATAGACAGTATATGATAACGCCACTAGCTGTACTGGGCGTAACATACACCATTAAAAAAAAACTTCCCAAAAAATGCCCAGTAGATCTCATGACATCCCTGTAAGATAGCACGGTGGATTTACATTCCTCCTCCCACTTCTCAGCATTCCACACTTTTCCTGGAATTGCTGAGGGTGACTCAGTCTGTTGCCATGCCACCGCAATCAGTTGACTGCCTGGGTCCTGTCACAGGCATCCCATCATCAATGCCAGTTGACTGCCTGGTTCCCAATCTGGGCTACAGGAGTGCATTGTGTGGTGGAGAGTAACAGGAGTGCATCTGAGTGAAAGGAGTGCATTGTGAGGTGGAGAGGGAATTTGCATGTGTGTGATGATTGGTTGGGTGTGGGTTGGATGTGTTTCCTGAGCAGCCAGTCAGCACAATGGGAAAGGTAACATACCCAAGAGAATTATATATATATATATATATATATATATTCATTCCCTGGCACCGTGTCAAACAGCATCCATGAATACCTCTGAAAAAGGTAACTACAATGCAAGATAAAATGAAGCAGCTAGAGCAAATGCAAGCTTTGAGCTTTCTGATATTGGCAAAAGTGTGCCTCTAGTAAAACACCACAGCAGAATACCACAACTACAGACAAAGCTGGTTTTTTTGTGGTTAAAAAAAGATTCAAAGAGAAGAAACAGACAAGCTGATACTGCAGAGTGTAGAGTAAAAGTGATCCTTGTACTATGGCGCACCTGTACATCTTTATACTAAAATATATTTCAAGACATGATCAGACGACTGAGTAAGAAAGACATCCTTCAGAAGTGAAGAGTCTTACTGATTATTTAAGACTATTAAAAGAAGAACCTCTTAGCTATAATGTATTGTTACAGTTCACAGACCTTACTTAAAATTATATAAAAGCATATTCACAATGGCTTCTATGACATACAAAAGCATACAGATTTAAAATACCTTATATCACTTTTGTCATTTTTTTATAATGTCACTGCTATTTAATTTGTATTTAGTTACCGTTTACTAGAGATGGACGATTCTAGCAACTTCAATTTCTCATTTCTCATTGTTTTCAATCCCCAATTTCCTTCATTTCATTCACAAAAAAGTTTGGGTTTTTTTCCAAATGCATAAAGAATAGTATGTATTTTCAAATGCATTTCTCCTAATATTCATGGTTGTATGCAATTTTGCTTAACACAACATTATCACAAGCCATTTCCCTAGAATAATGCATTTTATTTTATTTTCACAAATTTGATAATTTGGTAAAATTGTATAGGCATGTCATTTGATAACAAAACAAAACAGATTTTTTGTTTGTTTTTCCGAAGTGCAAGATCATTGCCTAAGATCAGCGTGCAGAGATGCTATTTGAATTTCTCTCGTAACAAACACAGCTTTCCTCAAAACAAATTTACGATCTTGAAACAAGACAGTTGAAAACAACATGGCCTACCTGATCTGTTTCTAAAGCCTGCCTCTAGGGTAACACAACTCTTAAAGGCCAGCTTATCACAGTTATCATATTCAAGCTCTTGATCTTTTTAAGAGTTATGTTTGCTGACCAGCCAGGGAAATAAAGAGACCAGATATGAAGAATGGTTTGAAAATGGCCCACTTTATTTAATTCTAATCCTATTTATTGATTATCTCCTGAAAGCTGCAATAAGGGGAGAACAACCTAGTGTGGGAGCAGCTGAGGCACATGGTCTCACACAGACTTGCTCCCCAGCTTCCCCTGGGTGAAACACCTGAGCTCCAAGGAACCCCCAAAATCTGGGTTGCTCCTTGGCCAGCCTGCATCTGGAAGGTCAACCTGAGAATCCCTCCATCAAGTGACAAGACTTAAATTGAGGATCCAAGGCCTAAGGAAAATCTTCCCTGCCCCTAGTTGCATGACCTAAAAAGGCAGTTCCAGAGGGCCCCCTCCACCAAAAGGGTGGCATAGGGGTTCACAAGATTTCTCCTTGTCTACCCCACTACCTGCCATGGATAAGGGGCAAGTATCTGTTTAGCCCCGTCCCCCATCAGGCTGGCCAAAAGGTCCTTCACTCACTGTTTCAGATCTCCTTCTGCAATAGCTGCAGTGGATGCAGCCCCAATCCAGAATGAGTGGGTACCAAATTTCATTCCTTTCAAACCTAGCAAAAATTAAGCCCAGGAGGTTAATAAGCAGGACTGGTATTTGTTTAAAGGTGATAGATCTGTACAGCAAAACAACAGGCCAGTCTGTGCCCCCCTGACCCCAACATAGTCTTGCAGAGCATGTACCAGACATAATGACAGATTACTGTAGGTCTGCTGCCACAGGTGGGCCCCAGACCTCCACTGATCTGACGTAGATGAGTGAATGGTAAGGGTTGATGTCCTAAGCAAAGATCCTGAAACTCCTTCCTGGGCCTGACACCCTTAGACCACCAGCTCACTCGCCCTCAATATGCCAAAAAAGGCAGTTAAGGCTGCTATATGAAATAAACACACTTCATATTGCAAAGTGAAAATACCTGCCCAAAGTCTCCCCAAGTCTTTAAGCATGTTTGGGTACAAAGGTTTCCTTTCATCAACCACAATACCTCCCTCCTGGACCAACCTTCCAAAACTTTCTGAATACCAAAATCAGTGGTAGTGTCCTAGAAACCCTGGGGTCAGTTAAACGACAGTTTTTAATGCGGCAATTTGTGGTTTAGCGCTTTTTCGCAGCAGTGACGGATAGTTCATATGAGTTATAGGGGATCTGTTGTGTTGTTTATTTTTTCGCTTCTCAGTTCAGATGGCAAAGGTGCAGGGGGCGTGCCTGCCTGCCTCTTAAAGCCACTCACTGAAAACACACACAGTTGAAGCAGGAGGGGGCTTGTTGGGGGGAATAGTTCCTCTGAAAGGGCTTTAATTGCAGGAGTTCCTCAGAAGGGATTTGTATACAAAGCAAAGTATCACCTTTCACAGTTTGATCTCAGCGAGAAAACCAGAAAGCAACTAAAAAGCAGGGAGACCAGGAAGTGGGAAGGATTAATGACAGAGGATGGTAGGAAAAGAATTCTCTGCTGTGCATTTCTCCAATGTCAGTAGACTGTTTTTTCTCCCTCTCTCATGCCAGTATTGCGAGCGTGCTCAAACATGCACACACAAAACAACGATCTGTCGATAGATCAGCTGGTGGAGCATACAGGGAGAGAGAGGGAGGAGGGAGGAAGGGGAGATGAAGAACATTCACACAGAGACGAAAGGAATTCTTCAGCTGGCTGCAGACAAGCTCGAAGAGACCAAGGAGTGAGGGAGGAAAGACACACACACACACACAGCTCTCACAGTCTTTTCCATGGCTGGAAACAACAGTGGATGGATCTTTCCTCCATCCCCTCCTTGTCCAAACCCCTCCTTGGTGAGTTCAACCAATCATGGCAAAGCTCTGCAGTTCCAGTACTTTTTAAGGAATCGATTTTAAAACGCAAAGGTAGTTCACATCATCGGTTAAGCGATACTTTTCGGTTCTTTTTAAAAAAGACAGGAAAAAATACGAAGTCCTAAAATACGCTACAGATGGGTTTTTTCCCACCCCTCCTTCTGAAAGAGGCGATTTAGAGTCGCAAAACATGTAAACAATTAGAACTCTTAGCGAATTCTTCACGGTTTTTTAATACCGTTTAAACTGAGCCCCTGTGTCTGGAACCTGAAGGCCATAGGTGACACTTGGGCCCTAATAAACTGAGGAGACAGTCCTGTACCATGGAGGGAGAGACAATAGTGTAGCAGGCAAGGAACAGGCACAGGCCAAACCCTCCCACACTCTAAACCCAGAAAATTCTCTAACCACTCTGATTTAACTCTTCCTGGTGATAGGAGCTAAAGATAGGCTAAAGGCCCTCACTACCTCAGCCCTCCAAGCATCCATAGGTCTACTGACATTGGATCCAGCATGGCAGCTGTCTGGTGCCAGCTGTCTGAAGTGCACCATCTGTGTGAGCTATGCTGTTGCCCTCTCCAGCCATATGGAGCGCCATGAAGAGAAGGTTACACTGCAGACACTGTAGGGTATATGCCCTAACAAGACTGATAACTCTGGGAGACTTGGAAGACAAGGAATTAATGACTTGGACTGTGGCCATATTATCACACCTGAAATGAACAGAAGAGTTGGCTAACTCCTCCATCCAAATTTACACTGCAACCAAGGTGGGGAGAAACCCCAAAAATGTAAGATCAGCTGTAAGGCCAGCCTCCACATAATAATTAGGCCAAGGATGGGCACACCATCACCCTTTGAAATAAACTCTAAAACCTATATAGCCCACAGCATCAGTGGATACCTGCAAAGCATCTTGGTTGATTTATGATGAGACTTTCAGGATCCTTGTGTCAAAACGATACCTCATTGAAAGCAGTGAGAAATGCCTGCCAAACTCCAAGATCATCCCTAATCCCGTGTGTGATCCTAATTCTGTGGTGTGGCTTGCTGACTCCACCTTTGGCATCACAGAAATATATGAGGAAAGCTCTTCCTGGCCAGCAAAGTTCCAATGCCCAGTGAGTTCCTGGAACCCTTTAAGTTTGTCCTTTCTCTGGATAAGGAAAGCTGTGAGTCTCTCCCTTATACCTTGCAACTTTTCCAAAGGCAAATACATAATTGATTAGCAGTACTGATTTTGATACCCAAAAACAACAGCTGGTGCACACACCCTTCTGCGTTCTCTTGAGCTAGCAGAACTCCCAGCTCCTCTGCCAAGGAACAAAATTCTGCGAATAGGTACATGCATTGACCTGTCTCATATCAATGAACAAAAAAGTCATCTAGATAATGCACTTACTCCTTGGTGCCCTATCCTAGTCCTAATTACCAATTCAATAAAGGTGCTAAATGACTTGAACACAGCACCCCATAGGAAGAGCCTGGTCCATGTAGAACATGCCATCAGAAGAAAAGCCCAGGAGTTCAAAATCACCCAGGTGCAATGCCAGTGTTATTTAATGTCACATTTCACCAATTCTGCTTCTACACCATGTCTGCAAACCTCCCTCACTCCTGAGTCAAACAAACTGTACATTACAATACACAGTTCAGTGGGGATAGGGTCATTAAGGGACTCACCCTTTGCATAGGACAAATAGTGAGTAGTCCTATATTCACCAGGGTCTTTCTTTGGCACAACACCAAGAGGGGACACCCTTAAATTGGGAACTAGAAGAAGAAAGGGAGGGCTGACCACCTTTACTTCTGAGAAATCCTTCTGGATCTTTCTGTTCACTACATGTTCCAAGATGAGAACAGACTTTAAATTCCTAGACTTATAAGGATGAAGGATTCCCTGAAATGGAATCTGGAAACCAAATATAAATCCTTCCTTTTTATAATGTTTCACCTCCTGATCAGGGTATACTTGCAACAAGAACCTTAATCTGTGCAGCTTAATGGGCTGGGCCCCTTTAGAAAGTGGTGGGGCATTCCCTGGCCCCTTCTTGCCTGATTGCTGCTCCTTGTTACCTCCTGATTGACCTCTCCTTTGGTACAGTTATAAAAGGAATTATGGACTCGAAAAAGAGAAACACCATGCTACACTGCCAGCATGCACACACTACCTGAAAGCCAGACTTCCAGCAGAGTGACTTCATTGGTTGTCCTGATGTACTGGAGATCCAAACAGATCCACCATCTTGACTCTTCTGAACTAAATGGCCACTGTGAGACTGTTCACCTTTTGTTGCCATGCAGGGATCATGATCTACATCCACAGCTGATCCACAATATGATCTACTTCCATACCTGAGGGTGAGGTTATGTCAGAGTATGATGGGATATGCAGTCTGATAAATAATAACTTTGTTTTTGTACCCCGCCTTTTGCCTATTAGGCAATCAAGGTGGCTCACAACAATTGGATATAAAAACAAATTCATAACAATGGTAATAACTTAAAACAATTTACCCCCCCCCTTAAAATTACATATAATAGTGCATATATTTAAAATAACTGGCACATTCACCAGTGACATAAAATTAATCTTGTAAAGGGATACAGAGTAAATAAACCAACATGCTTGCATACAGGTGCCATACTGATGTAAACAAGGCTGCAGCCAGCTGCCTATGTTATGGGAACATAGACTTGAAAGGTTCCTAATCTGTGTTTGAACTGTCTGTATGTCTCACAGAGGCAGGATGTTTACAATATATGTGTGAAGTTCTGTAAGCAGTTCTAAGCTGTCTGTTGGGATATGCAGTGGTCAATGCTGCTAAGTCCTATTTATTGCCACAGGGAGGATTCCCTGTTGTTTATGTATCTATTTTAAATGTTTCAGTAAAGTACAGTAGTTTAGGCACCGCCTGAGTGTCTGTATGCTTTATTGGACATCTTATGGCTGATGCTGGGGCTAATGGTTTTTTTCTGCTACAATTTTTGGCTGCCTGGGTATCTCTGAGCATGTACAGAGTGTCCACTGCACTGTACCGCATCAGGTTAATCATCACGCACATCCTGAAAGCCTCATCATAAACCAACCAAGCAGGGCCAGAGAAATCTACATATGCCCTGTATATAACACCCATATACTGAATGAGAGAAATGGCTTGCAAAGGCAGCATTTTGGCAATAACACCAGAATATATGAAAACAACAACAACTGGCAAACAACTTCTCCCCAGGTACGGTCTACCCTGTGTCTCATCAACTTCTCCCTATCCTTCTCATCCATCTCTTCCTTATCTTTCTTCTACAGCTCCAAGTGAAGTGGTCCTATGCTCTAGTCAGCAGGTGTCTCAGGTGGTTAGAATAAAAAAGCTGCTGAGTAGTTAATTCAGTCCAGGTCAGTGTCAGAGTATCCAGCAGGGTGAAGGGAGAAACAAGCGGGTGGTCACTAGCCAGTCAATAGTCCAAAGCCAACAAGAAATAAAACAGAATCATAAATCATATCCAGTTTAATGTCAGGAAAATATAAACACCAAAAAGTACTGCAAGTCACCAAGGAAGGTTGAAATCAGCAAGGATTCCAGGGAGTGGCTGAGAGATCTATGGACAGCTGTTTCAAGAAGCCTGGTACATAATCAGGTCAGTATCTCTTACTTAACTCACCTTTTATCCCACACTTTCCTGGAAAATCCAGATAATTGTATATGTGACTACCCCTCTTAGTTGGCGTCAGTATGGAGCCAGAGGTGGAAGTGGGATTTGGGATCATCTGATCATTCCTGCCAAGAACGGCTACCTCCTTTGTTCACATTTACTTTTTGCTGGTGTGCAGTTGTTATTATTTTTGAAGGTGTTTTGTGCAAGTATCTGTATATCATTATTATTGAACCTCTATTTGCATATTTGCATATTCACATGCATGATGGGAAGAAAAGAAGCAGAGTGGCCACAGCCATGTGTCCGAAAATAATGTGAAGTATAGAACACGTGATCATAGAATCATAGTGTCATAGAATCATAGAGTTGGAAGAGACCACATGGGCTATCTAGTCCAACCCTTTGCCATGCAGAAATATACAATCAAAGCCTTCCCAACAGATGGCCATCCAGCTTCTGTTTAAAAACCCCCATAGTAGGAGACTCCACCACACTCTAAAGCAGCACATTCTGCTGCCTAGCAGCTCTTACTGTCAGGAAGTTCTTCCTAATGTTTAGGTGGAATCTCTTTTCCTGTAGTTTGAGATCATTGCACTGTGTCCTAGGAGATTTTCAGATGTGATTTTCCGTTTTATATATTCCAAAACAGCTCCGTTGCTGCCGCGTGGCACGGGAGCAGTTTTGGACGACAGTGTTCCTCTGCCAAACCCCTCCGTGTCACTTCCGTGACAGAATGGAGGAAGCGGCGTCATATTTCACTCACAATTGTTGCCCATGAGTGAAATATGACGCGGCTTCCTCCATTCTGTCACGGAAGTGACATGGAGGGGTTCGGCAGAGGAACAGCGTCATCCAAAACTGCTCCCGTGCTGCGCGGCAGCAACGGAGCTGTTTTGGAATATATACACCCGAAAATTGCATCTGAGAATCTCCCTAGTCTCTGGAGTAGCAGAAAACAAACTTGCTGCATCCTCTGTATGGCATCCTTTCAAATATTTAAACATGGCTATCATGTCACTTCTTAACCTTCTGTCTCTGAGCTAAACATATCCAGCTCCCTAAGCCACTGTTCATAGGGCATGGGTTCCAGACATTTTATCATTTTGGTTTCCCTCCTCTGGACATGTTCCAGCTTGTCAATATCCTTCTTGAATTGTGGTGCCCAGAACTGGACACAGTATTCCAGGTGAGGTCTGACCAAAGCAGTATAGAGTGGCACTATTACTTTCCTTGATCTAGACACTATACTCCTGTTAATGCAGCCTAGAATTACATTTGCTTTTTAAGCTGCCACATCACTTTGCTGACTCATGTTCAGCTTGTGGTCCACTAAGACTCCTAGATCCCTTTCACATGTACTGCCATGAAGCCAGGTGTCATGCATCCTGTATCTGTGCATTTCATTTTAACTGCCAAAGTGCAGTATCATACATTTTCCCCTGTTGAAATTCATTTTCTTAATTTTGACCCAGCTTTCTAATCTGTTGAGGTCATTTTGGATTCTGATCCTGTCCTCCAGGGTATTAGCTACCCCTCCTAATTTGGTGTCATCTGCAAATTTGATAAGAATGCCCTCTATTCCCTCATCCAAGCCATTGGTAAAGATGTTAAAGAGCACATGGCCCAGGACAGAACCCTATGGCACCCCGCTGGTCACTTCTCTCCAGGAGCCATTGGTGACCAGCTTCTGTCCAGGAGCCCTTAGGGTTCAGTTGGTCAACCAATTACAAATCCACCTAACAGTTGCATTGTCTAGCTCACATGTTACTAACTTTTTGTAAGAATATCATGGGGGACTTTGTTAAAGGTCTTACTGAAATCAAGATACACAACATCTACAGCATTTCCTTCATCTACCAAGTATGTAACTCAATAAAAAAAAAGAGAGAGATAAGAGTAGTCTGGCATGGCTTGTTTTTGAGAAACCCATGTTGGCATTTAATGATCATGGCATTCCTTTCTAAGTGCTTACAGACTGTCTGTTTAATTATCTGCTCTAGAATGTTTCCTGGTTTTGACGTCAGGCTGACCAGGTGGTAATTACTTGGGTCTTCTTTTTTCCCTCCTTTTACAGATGGGGACAACATTTGTCCTTCTCCAGTCTGCTGGGACCTCTGCTGTTCTCCAGGATTTCTCAAAGATTATTGTCAGTGGTTCTGAGATTACTTCTGCCAGACCTATTAATACCCTTGGATGTAGTTGATCTGGCCCTGGAGACTTGAGCTCATTTATACTGGTCACATATTCCTGAACTACCTCTTTACCTATTTGAGCTACATTTCCCCATCTGCATTATCTGCTCCATTTCCAACAGGTTGAGCACTGTTCTCCTTTTGGGAAAAGACTGAAGCAAAGAAGTTGTTGAGTAGTTCTGCCTTTCCGATGTCCCCTGTTAGCATTTCACCATCTTCTCCATACAGTGGCACTAGCATTTCCTTGTTCTTCCTTTTGCTATGTTCATAACCAAAAAAAGCCCTTTTTATTGCTTTTAACCTCTCTAGCAAGCCTGAGCTCCATCTGTGTTTTTTGCTTTTCTGATTTTCCTCCTACACGAGCTGGCTTTTCTTTGAATTCTTCTTTGGTGATTTCTCCCTTTTTCTATTTCTTATACATTGTTAACAAGGCTAACAGTTCCACTTCCAGAGACATCAGAAACTGACATATAAAAAAATCAGTGTATTAATAAATTGGCATATTAATTATTTAGTTCACTGATGTGGCCTTCCACAAGAGAAAAACAGGATGGTTTCAGAAATGTCAGCTGAGTGCCATGCTTTCCCCTAGGTAAGACGTAAGGCTAAAGGTCAGAAGGACACAATCTCCACTGTACAGCTGAAAGATAATAATGGATGGATGAATCCTTTGTGGGTGCTGATTTTGAAATTTCCTCTGCTTAATACCCAACCTTAAGACAGAGGCTGCTCAAGCGTTTTTAAATACAATCACCGGACATTAAGGATAGTTTGCAACACATCAGCATCTTCCGCACATATTGTCAAGACCAGGAAACTCATTGTGCAATCCATGGAGGCTCATGGAATCTATTGTTCCAACTCATAAATCATCCACTCCCCTCAGGTGTATTTGGGGATATAAATATGACCCCCATTGCCTCATTGTACACAGTCCCAGTTACAGGGGAAACCCTGTCACTCTTTGTTAGCCACCATCAGATTCCTCCATCCACTCTGCCGGATTGACCAATGAATTTCAGACTACAGGATAGGTTGTATCATCCCCAACAAATCCTATTCCCAAATCCCCAACAAATCTATCCAAGTTTTTCCTACTGCTTTCTGTAGACTTTTGTGACTGCTTCTTGGGTGACTGTGTGTTTGGTATTAATTTTTGGAACTCTTTAATAAACTTAATTTCACGTGTGTGTATTCCATCCAGGCTAGTACTGGTATACAGAGGTTCAAGATTCCTTTGTTGCCTCCTTTTGCATTGCTAAAGTTGAGTTGCTGCTAATTTCCTGAACATATTAGAAACTCAATATTTTCTTGGAATTTCTAAGGAGCATTTTGGGTAACAACATGTCCTCTTTAAGTCTTAGCTCAGTAGAAAGTTCTTTAGACATCCTGGGCTTGTGTAGATGATAAAAATACCCCTCATAGAATTTGAGGATAATACCTTTTGTCCCAATGGGATCCCATGGTGATTCACCTTATTTGGAAGAATGGAAACAAAAAAACTCCATTTACTGTGAGGGAAAAGCCTTTGTGGATTTCCCCATTTAAAAAATAAAATAAAATAATAACATAAGTTATTACCCACCTCTCCCCTCAGGATCGGGGCACGGTACAACATCACAATACATCACATACAATTCAGTAAAATTCAAGCAAGTTATACATTACAATACAATCAAAGCAGGTTATACAATTTTTATACAAGTCAGAAATCAATACAAACATACATTGCAGACAGTTACAAACATTGTAGACAATTACAAACAGCTGTAAGTGCAGACAATATAATAATAATAATAATAATAATAATAATAATAATTTATACCCTGCCCCTCTGCTAAAAACAATCAGGGGGCTTACAACAATTAAAATTCTACAATACCAACTAAAAGCACCACCACCACCACCCTCCCCCATAAAAAGACATTAAAAAATTAAAACCATCTAGCTAAAATCACATTAAAAACCAATATACACAAGACTTTAAAGAAAGCCAGGAGACACAACTCCTGAGGCCAGGATCTAATCAGGAAAGGCCTGTCGAAAGAGATCTGTCTTTAGTGCTTTTTTGAAGCTACTTAAGCTCATCATCTGACGGATCTCGTTCGGCAGGCCATTCCATAAATTGGGGGTGATTACCCAAAAGGCCCTCTGGGAGGTTGCAGACAGCCTAGATTTTTGTGGCTGAAATAAATTCCTCCCAGAGGACTGGAGTGCGCAGGGAGGATTGTATGGGAGGAGGTGGTTCTGAAGATAAGTTGGATAACTGCCAGTAGATGGTGGGCTGCTGGCTTGCAGATGACACTGCAGGAGAGACATTTTTTCAGAATGCACTGTACAATGATAAACGACATGCAGCTTTTTAAGAAACTGTATTACTAGTTTCCACAGCATGTCACCCCAGCTCTTAATATGCTGGTCCTCATTTTTCTGCCTTGCAGAAGGCTGAGTTGACCTGGGGGGGAATGCGAGGAAATGCTCATTAGTGATTATTAGGACAAACAATTTGATTTACTTTGCACTCTCAGAGAGGGCAAAACTAGAAATCAGATTGGTCAAATGTGCATGGGAGGGGTGCACTTACTGGAGAGGCAGTGCCCAGAAGCACTCTCTTGGATTTTCACGTTAGCGATCGTGCACTTTTTTCCTCCATTGAGGTGCCCAAATAATTTTTTAATTAGAATGTTGCATTTGCACACTTTTGGTTTAATGTTAAAAAAAAAATGCTGTGCAGCAGTGGCAGTGTATAACACGCTATTTTATGTCTGCTATTTTGATTCATCGGCATGTGAACTTCAAGTATGGATAGCTTCTCAGCCTATTGTTTTTGCTGAAAGACCATGGAGACAAAAGGATGTTTCTGCAAAATGGCAATAATGTGCAAGAATGAGCATTATATCTGCTTGACTAGAGTAGCCCCTGGTTTCTTTAGACACCTCCATTTTTCCTCCTCATTGGAATTGTTTGAAGTTGCGCCTTCAATATCTCACTTTTAAGAAACTCCCATCCATCATGAAATCCCTTCTTTATTAGTATTCCTGACAATGGGATCAGCATTCAGCATTTTCTGAAGTCAGCATTCTTAAAGTCTAGAATGCTTGTCTGCCTATGCTTGGCTTCCCCTATGTATAACAAACTCCAGGAGACTATGGTCACTCCCCACTGAGGATCCCACCACTTCCACCCCTGTTTATTTCCCATGCTCTGTGCATTAGTATGGAGACATCTAAGACCATGGGCTGCTCCCTCTATCTGCATTTTAAAGGGTTTCCCCCCTCCCACTATTGGGTTCTTGTACTATTTGCCTTGTTCTCTGTGTAACGTTTGGGCTATTCACTCCAGCACTTGATGAACTGCTGCCCTCAAGAATACTGTTTCCTTCCCCCACACAACTCAGTTTAAAGACCTCCTGATCAGGTCTTTCAGACTCTTAGCAAACATGCTCCTGCCAACTGCTGTGAGGTGCAACCCATCCCTTGCCAGAAGTCAACCTCCATGAAACTGCACACCATGGTCCAGGGAGCCAAACCATTTCTGGAAGCACCATTGGTGGAGCCAGTTGTTCACCTCCACTATTTTTCTCTACCTACCTGGGGTGTGCCCTAACACTGGAAGGACAGATGAAATGACTACCTGTGCATCCAGGTCCTTCCTACCTAGAGCCTCGTAATCCCTTTTGATATTCTGAAGACTATGCCTTGCAGTATCATTGGTTCCCACATTGACCAAAGGCAGATTTTTGCCTCAAGGAGACAGCACACCTCTCAAGACACGTTATCTGGCCTGCAAACTACTCATTCTGTACCCCTCAGCAGGGAGACCCCCTACTACAACCACATGCCTCTGAGGATTTGCAGAGTGCTGAACCTTCCAAGGTCTTGTGCACATTCTCCGATGACTGGCTCTGCTGCTCTCTTTCCCATTCATTATCACTGATAAGGGAAAGAGCTTCAAACCAATTATGTAGTGCCAAACTCATAGAATAGCCCCTGCTCCTACTTCTATGTGCCACATTCATCCAAATGTGTACTTCTTGTGTATGGGAACTAACCTCATCCACAGAGACATCCCTTATGTGTTCCCCAGCCAGGACCATGTGCTCTGCTGTAAGAAAACCTCCTGTTCCCTAAGATGCTGTAGAGTGGATAAATGGGCCTCAAGTTGCTGCATCTTCTCTTCCAACAACAAAACCAACTTGAACTTGCTGCAGGTGTAGCTATGCATCTCCACTGTCAAGAAGACAGACATGCCACAGCTGTTGCAGGTGACTGCATCAGCTACCTCACTATCTGTATTGAGGAATCTGAAAAAAAACACAGAACAGGATTGTGGCATTCCCTCTCAAACTCCCCCACTAAACACCCATGCCAAACACCCCTGTTGTCCTCGCTCCTTTACGCTGAGCTCCAGGGTCTGGAGCTGCAGCTATATAGAGAGCTAGTGGCAGCTAGCTCCTCTGTCTCTGACCTACTTCCTCTCAGCATAAGCCCTGCCTCCATGAGACCAGATGCTCAAATAGAAGACCTGGGGGTACACATGCTCAGCTCTCATAACTAAAGAGGCAAAAGGTCACCACCACACAATGGAACACTAATGAGCCCCCCAAGCAAGCCTCCTCCCAACCTCAGACAAACAAATGCTAATGAGAACTTGAGCACACCTCTCTCAGCAACTCACCAAACTAATGCTAACAAGTCCCCCCAGGCAAGCCTACACTCAGCTCACATGATCAAATAGCCTAGACCCAACACACACATACCAGCGTTAGCCCAAAAAACTCCCCCAAAGGGTTCTCTGGAGCTGGAGAAGTATAATTAAACAGCCACAAGCTCACTTTATGCATCTCTTCCACCACACTGCTCTCACTTTGCTTTAACTATCATATGTACAGGGGCACTACAGACCTGGAAAATGCAATTTGAAGCAGATTTTTTCTTTGCCTGTTTAGACAACCCCACTGTTGCCTTAGCACTGGGTGAACTTTAAAGTGGTTCCTGTAGGATTCCTAACCAGTGTGATCATAGATCCCTTCCCCCCCCCCAGAAGCAGAAATCAGTGAGTCCAAGCTAGCAGGCAGTAGTGCTTGGAGGGGAGAGGCTTGTATAGAGGCAGGACATGAGTTATAAGATGTTTCTAGCCTCTTGACTCTTGATAGTACTACAGGTGGCCAGTGGCTTCCATGCCACTGTCAGGTGACTGGTGAATAGTGATGGAACAAATATTCACTGCTACTTGTTTCCTAACCAAAAAAATGGGGGAGTGGGTTTCTCTACACTCAGATCAGGAAACTGGCTTGGAAGTGTTACCTAAGAGGTGTGAGGGGTGCTTTAGAGTCCCACCCATGATTCCAAAACCTCTATTATTATCTGGGGGGGGATTATTAGCTCAAACTGAAGCCTGTGAGAGGAGGGTAAGTTTAGGGATCTTTTCACCTATGTATACCAGTACTAACTGTAGAGGGAACTCCAGTTAAAGTGAAATAAAGTGTTTTTATTGGAAATAATATAGGAGATATGCTAGCATACAAAACATACACTCTTAAGAATCATACAAGGCTATCGGAAAGAAAGGCAGGGAGTCTGTATAGACCAGTCCAGGAAGATAGGGTTATAGTTTCTAATACTGAAGAGAAGAGTTCCATGCAGTGAAGATGCTCAGACTTGCAACTGACGGTGGCACAGAGAAGCCAGGAGACTGTCAGTGTCTGTCTTTGGAACACTTTACTATTGTTATGGGACACATATTTATACCCCATTTCATATCCTGAAGGGTACTCTGATTATGACAAAGCTTGGATGGTTTTCCCTGAATAAAAGAATATTTTTTAAAACCAAAACTCAACTGATTGCTGGGAGAAAGAAATTGATTGGTTTGTGGCAACCTCACCAGGACAGGAGGGGGGAATAGATTAAGGAATGATTACTTAATTCCTTGACTGAATCATTGCTGAGATTCCCAGGGCTGGAAAGAATTAGCACATCCCTCCTTAATGACTGTGTTTATGTGGGCTTTCCACATAATCCTAACTTGTGCTTTCTTGTTGTTATATTTCTAGACACATTCCAGATTATTGTGACCTCCAACTGACCTTCGGTTTGACCCAGCCAACATGACCCTGAAGTGTCCAATATTTCCAGCTATGATATACTGTGGGGAGGAGGTAGTAGGGCATACTAACAGAAGTATAGACACAAAAATTTGCTAGGTTTTGCCCAGTATTCACACATTCCAAAGTGTTTTTGGAAATTATATACAACACATGTAGACTTTTTTGTGTGAAAAATGTGTGTGTGTGCACGCGCACAAACCCCTACATTTTTGCTTGAAAAATCCTATTTCCAGAAATGTATGTTGTGATTCCCACACAAGGATAATTCTAAATAATGGCTGCTTACATAGTGATGAGACTTACTTCAATGTTTTTCAAAATCCCAGGTTTAATTCCTGACATGTACAGGTAGGAAAGGAAAAACTTCCACCTGAAACTGGAGCACCTTTGCTGGTCAGTGGGCTAGATGGATGGATGGTCTGATTAAATATACAATAGTTTCTTATATTCCTAACCTCTAGCAGAGAATTCCAAGTGTGCTCACAATACCATGGTTCCTAGGGCTCCTTGCTGAGTAGATGTGAGAATTAGATTCAGCGTACTAGCAAATGCAGACGCTTGTACGGCTATGTTAACTTTCTCTTTGATATTTTTTTCTACATTGTACCCACACTTCTTACTGGAAATAATATTTAAGTGGGGGTGGGGATTAATACTTTCCTCTCATTCCTTTTATTTTGTAATATGTGCTTTCATCACCTTTGAAGTTATCAGCTGGGTACTTGTAACATGGAATGGTAGCTTCATTTGTATGATAGCTTCATTTAACCTATACGTAGGTGATGCAATGTCCAAATGTAACAATAATTCCAAACAAAAATGAGGAGAGCGAATCACACATCCAATTTATAAAGGTTTTATAAACTGTGAAATGTTTTGGCATAAAACACCATCTTTAGTCATTGGCGTTTTTGCTACTAAAGCTGGCAGTTTATGCCAAAACATTTCACCTTTTATAAAATCTATATAAAGCTGATGCATGATTCACAGTCGTGATTTTTGTTTGATAGCTTCTGTTGCATAGATATCATATGTCTATCCCAGGGAGCAAGCAAATGTGGGATTTAAATCTAGCACTCTGTCACTGATAGCCATCCAACTCCAAGGTAATGGTGAAGCTAGAAACAACTATACCCTGAGATACCATGCCATATGCATATTCTCTAAATAATTTATCTGTCAAACGTGTGGCTTTTAACAGCTGTGATTCCTCAGCATTTGAGAGCTTGTGTGAACACAGAAATCCCTTAATGTGAAAAAGTGGTCCTTAAAAATGGATTTAATTGCATTTTAAGAAGACAGAGCTTTTAAGCGTGTGTAGTGCAGCTTTCCATCATAGAGCAGAGTTGAGAGCTTTCATAATTAGGCTGTGTGTGAGAAAAGGGACAGGACATATTTAAACAATCTGTATTCTCTGAGGATAGAGTGAGGTTCAAAGAGCATTGAAGTTGGCATTTTATGCCAAAACAGTTCACACATCATGAAATACTAGCATGCCTTTTTAAATGCACATTTATTACAGTAAAGAAATATTGTGTTGCACAATACAGATTTTGATGAAGGGGGATTTCAGATTTTGCCATCTCACCACATAACCTTCTTCTCAGTTTTCTGGCAGGATGTGTGAAACAATTCAGGAGATACTACCTCATCTATGTCTCTCTCTCTCTCTCTGTCTGTCTCTGTGTGTCTGTGAATATCAACCATACATACATTGTATGCCAAAAGAGAGAAGCCATGGTAGTTAGATGGGCAGCCAACTTAGGCAGGGCTGGAGAAGGTCTGCCATTTTTCACCATTAGCACTCACTAACTGGATGGACCAAGCCCAAAAATGAGTGTTGGAAGTAGGGGAAAAACAGGGGGGAAAATCAAAGCCAGAAATAACCAGACATTAAGTTGTAGATCTGATTTAAAAAAAAAAAATTAGCTGTGGGGAGCTTTTTCTGAGGGGAAGGTTTGTAAACCCCAAACTGTTATTCCATATTAGCCACGTCTTTTTTTTTCTGTTTTCTCTGTTCTGTATGAAACCATAATAGCATTTTCAGTGAAGGGGAGGAGTACAGGACAGCTCCAGGGACTTTATCAGATGACCCTTTTTAAAACATTCTTGGCAACATAAAAAAAAAAATCTATGCCAGCAAAAGAATGCTCCTCCCGGTACTTGCCTTCCTCTCCCGGCAAAGGCTCCCCAGCAATAAAGAGGAAGTGAATGGAACCCTGTTTACTTTTTTGTTCAAAATTGTGTGAGACTTTGTCTCACAAGAAATTTAAAAATAAAAACACAAATAAAGCCCTAAAAGTGACACCAAGAACCTAGGCACGCTTTAAAAGACCCAAATAACCTGGGGAGAGTCATAAAAAGAGTGAAACTTACCTGGATGTCTGCAAAGGCTTTTCCTATGGCATATATGGAGTATTTGCCCCCCTCCTTTCGAATATGGCAGATTGATGTGGGATGCCATTTAGACAAATTGTATTCTCCTTGATTTCTATGAGAAGTATTTTCACAATATAGACAACCCCCAGGTCTAGGACCAGGTTGGGAGGGACAGATTCAGACAATATCTAAACTTTTTGAAGTCACTAAAAAAAAATTACCCAATTTCAGATTTATAATGTACTTTTTCTCATCTTTTCTGCCACAAACTCAGCATGGACCATCCCCAAACATACCTCTCCTGCATGGCCAAAATTCAGAACAATCTTTAGAACGAGTTTCTGGGTACAATCTATAAAATGCCGTTTCTGGTTATAGTGGTAGGAAACAATTTATCCAACTCACTTTTAACAAGACTGGAAGTACAACCTTATATCTAGTAGTTTAAACAAAAATGAAGAATGGCTTTTCTAAAAAATTATAAAATGGACAGGTAAAAGACATCATTGAACTCTGTCAAAATATTATTTGAGATACACATTCATTGGGATGTGATGGAAGATGGAAGGCATAAAGGATGAAAAATCTTAAAAGAACATATTCCATGTGTGATGCTGGAAACACACAATGACTTTTGAATGGTGGAAGAGATGAAAAATGCATTTGAGCTGGGAATTCAAACTGTGTGTTGATACTTTGATAATAAACTTTCCCCCCTTTGCTTGCTTCTGCTTACACAGAAAGGAGCAGCAGGGGAAGAGGGAAAGGGAAAGATGAAAAAGAGGTTTAGTAAAATATGGCCAGCATAGTCAGTAGATTGAGGTTTATCAGGTCCCCTGTGGAGGATTTCCTATTGACTGTTCCTCTTTTGATTTAAACATTCTTTGACATTTTAAACCCAAAAATATTCAAACAAAAATAATGTCTCTTATAATATTTGAGTTTCATCAGATGGAATGTTACCCCATCATGATATGCTCAGGTAAATTAGAAGGCAACCATTATTGAATTACAGTGCTGGGTAAAGACATAAGGGCCACATCTTAAGTGGACTTTTTAATGGGGTATGCTATACTTTTATATTATGTTCTGTATGTATTTTAAACTGTTTTAAGTATTTTAACATTGCTGCCCATTTAATGGTGTTTTTTTCGACCTTTTGTACCACAAATCATTTAAACTGTTGTTATTGTTACTGTGTGCCTAAAAGTCATTACTGACTTACGGTAACCCTAGAACAAACCTATCATGAGGTTTTCTTGGCAAGATTTGTTCAGAGGGGGTTGCCATTGTCTTCCTCTGAGGCTGAGAGTGTGTGATTGCCCAAGGTCAGTCAGTAGATTTCCTTGACTGAATGAAGATTTGAACCCTGGTCTCCCAGAGTCCTAGTCCAACACTCAAACCCCTACAACATGCAGGCTCTCTGTTTTAACTGTATTTTGTTCTAATTCTACAATAGAGGCCATTTTGGTTCCTATATTGGGAGAAATGTGGGATATAAATTAAATGAATTAATAAACATGGTCAAAACTAGACCTTATTGTCACCTAGAACAGCAACCTCATATCTCCTTTCTTCTCCCATCAAGCATCATCCCACCATTCTTAAATATAGATGATTTCAACATGTCCTTATAGTCTTTAGCCCAAATATGCAAGGATCCTGCCATTACTCAAATCAACCAGACAATTTCTATCAGCAGAAATTGTTTATTTGAGCTGAAGAGGTAGTACAGGTCTTGGGCTTTTGCCCAGAATGAAGGCACAGGAAAAATGTTGCATTTTAAAACTCAAGCCTTTAGATTCCCCCCTCCTTCTGTTCCCCCTCCCCACATTTCATTCTTAATTGTTAAGTTTCACCGGCCTTGAATTCCCTTGGAATAAACATCAACAGTTTATAAACCCAAAATGTAACAGTCAAGGAATATCAAGCAAGCAAACAAAGATAATCAAGTTACAACATAACAGACTATCTCCATATGGAGGAGATTATCAGACACGCTAAATATGATGTTATCATGATGCCAGGAGATCCCTAAAAAGCTTCTTTTTTGGTCAATGTCATTCTCCTCTCCTTATGCTCCCATTTGGCTGTTGTTACACCGGCGCTGCTTTTTATTGACAGGCTAAGCCTGTCCCCCATTCCATTTCTGTCACAGAGTGTCCATTTCTGTCACGGAGTGAAAAGGTGCCCTGTTATGCTGGTGCAATGCCAGTGTCAATGGGAGGTCTGTGCCAGAACACTTCCTGGTGAGATTGGGACATCCAAGTAAGTGACACACATTTTTGTACCCTCCCTGGCTTACTTATTATGTTTTAAGTGTGTTTTGGTGCTTAGTGACACTTTTACTTTCTATTTTGCTTTTTATTTTTGAATTTCCTGCGCTACTGTCTTCTCGCAAGAGCAGCCTGGATTTCAATCTGGAAAGTGAAAGGAGCTCCGTTCGAGCTTCATTCACTCCTGGTTGCCCTGCTGAGGCAACGAGCCACAGTTAAGGTAGGTTTGAAAACTTTTTTACTTGTTGGAATTACAGGGACAGGAGATGGGCAGGAGAGGAGATTGTGAGGTGGGAACACTTTTTTTGTTCCTGTCTGAAAATCTCCAGAGTGTCAACCTGGGGCGGGCTTATTTGGGTGTTCGTTGTGCAGAATATAGAAATGAAAAGTGACTAGTTACATGATTCAGATTTCATGTGTGGGGATCATGCATATGATTTTATGATTTGGATACAAGGCTTGGAATATTACTTTTAAAAAGAAACACAGGAGATTTATTTCATTAGGGCTCTAATGAAATCAATCTCCTGTGTTTCTTCTTAAAAGTAATAATATGAAGAACACCACAGAAAAACTATTCAGGAAACTCCAGATAACCAAGCTCTGAAGACTGTGTGACGTCCCTGGGCAAACCATCCCTGGTTTGGTTGAGTGATGAAATTAGATTGTTGCTCCCCTGGACTACACTATACTCAGTGTGGGAGGACCTCCTCCCAGGTCTTCAGAATTCTGAGCAAGTTGGTGAAGTGAGTACCAAAGGTGATCCCTGTCCTCCCTCTGGGTCACAGTCTGAGCCTTGAGCTGTGAGACTCAGAAACTACCTATCAGCATTAAGGTGCCTAGGGGTATGTACCAAACCAATCCCTTTGCAGAATTCCCACTCAGATCTGCCAAACCTGGTGAATGTGACTGACCTAAATGACCAGACAGTAAGAACCAACTTCTAAATTAATAATCAGATGTGACCAAAAAACCTTACCAACAAGCAAAAATCAAATTATGAAATGAATAAACCAGATGTGATGACACTAAAACAAAGTGGGTGGGTGTTAGAAAATCCAAAGAGTTTTGGGTTCTTAAGATGGCAAGCCTATCTTTCACTGGGCCACACACTTCACTGGTGAGGGAGTGCGATGTGCAGGTGCACCAGCTGAATTTATGTCACTGCTCAGCCTGACCACCTCATCACTTATGCTGCCACCACTTGGTGACACAGGGGCCTTTCACATCTCACTGTTGCCACCAAATTAATAATCCATGGAGACCGCAGTTCCACAGTTAGATGGATAGTATTTGCATTTGTGTGGGGGTATTTACAGGGTTAGAGTGCCAATTAAATATCAGCAAGGGAAAATAAATTCACGAGGAGACTGGATATGATAAACAAACATTAAGACTGATTTATTGGTTGAACACAATAACCAAAATGCTTTGAACTTTGTTTCCAATCAGCCTCTAGTCTTCTTATCATTTATTCTCCCTGCATATACATTCCCTCAGCTCCACTCATAGCCACACACATTCCAGCCTCTCCTCATCACATCACATCTTCCATTCTCCCTTTCAACTGTCAAACCTCTTCTCAACTATCATCTCTCTCTATCCCAACTGTCATCCAGTCCTTTCACACTAGGAGACCCCTCCCATACCACTTTCCTCCCATAGGATTGGCTCCTTCATGCTCTCTCCCCATTCACTCTCTAACATTCCACAAGCCATCCTTTGGTTCACTTCAAGTGTGTGTACCTGAGCCTGAAAACCAAGGATAGACTAGGGATTATGTTAGTGTACCATTCACCCCACTGCTTATCAGACTCCCTGGCCAAGTGCACGGAGTTGGTCTCAGAACTGGTGTTGGAGTTGCCAAGGCTCCTAATCCTGGGTGACTTCAACATCCCTCTTGAGACCGATTTGTTGGGGGCAGCTCGGGAGTTCATGACATCCATGACAATCATGCGTCTATCCCAAGTGGTCTCTGGGCCAACACATTCTGCAGGTCATACCCTTGATGCTATTTTCAGTTCCGGACAGACGGATCTGTGGACATAGGTGTTAAATACCTCCACATTGTCATGGACAGATCATTATCTGGTCAGAGTAAAAATCAAGGCTGCTCTCCACCACTGCAGGGGTGGTAGACCTATTAGGATGGTCCACCCTTGAAGGCTTATGGATCTTCTTGGATTCCAGCAAACCTTGGAGGGTTCTTTGAGTGGCTCTGCCAGAGATCCTATCAAAGCCTTGGTTAGTAACTGAAATCAAGATCTGACCAGGGCTGTCAATACGATTGCTCCTAAGCATCCTTGTCAACCTGCTCCTAAAAGGGCACCCTGGTATACACAGGGTCTCAAGGTTATGAAGCGGGAAGAACAATCACTAGAGTGCCAATGGTAAAGTACTTGACTCATATCCAAGAAGACACGCTGTAGAGAACATCTGGATTCCTATGGGGTGCAATACCTGCAGCAAAGAAAGCTTTCTTCTCTGTACACATTGTGTCTGCGAATTTGTTTCCAGCTGAACTGTTCAGGGTGGTAAGGGACCTAACTCAGTTGACTTCCTCTCATAACTCATTGCTAGAACCACTTGTAGTTTGCTGTGATGCCTTTAACAACTATTTCACAGATAAAATCTCTCGAATAAGAGCTGACTTGGATGCCACTTTTACAACTGAGGTTAACAGTGAAGTGTCTAGCGACTCAGTGGGTAGGATTACACTAGAACAGTTTCAGTTGGTGAGTACTGAGGATGTGGACAAGCTGCTTGGATGCACTAGGAGGATGACTTGCCCCCTTGATCCCTGCCCCACATGGCTGGTTGTCCAGGGAGGAGATGCAATTAGAATGAAATTAAAGAACTTTGTCAATGCATCTCTCAGGGTGTTAGGTAGAGTATCAATAAAAAGTCTAATTGATGTGTAGTTCAAAACTGAAGATGTATATAAATATCCTGTTTGCTTATTAGCAATGAGAGAAAATATTTAGAGATGCAGAACAAGGCACTCAGAAGTATAGAAGAGAGTATACTATGTTAAGTCAAAAGCTTTCACAACCAGCATCCATAGATTTTCCTTGGGTTTTTTCTGGGATGTGAGGCTGTGTTCTGGAATAGTTTCTTTCTGACGTTTCACCTGCATCTGTGGCTGGCATCTTCAGAGAATGGTTGGGTAGGTGTGTGTGTGTGGAGTTTATATGCTGTGAACCCCTATTGGGAGAATATGCAAATTTGTGTAATTGAACCAAACAAACACTAATGAGCCTTGCATTTCTATGCCCAGACGCTAACATTCAATTACATATTCTCAATTTTCAATTCAATTACATATTTTCAATTCAATTACTTATTACAAATTTACATATTCTCCCCAACAGGGGTTCACAGCATATAAGCTCCACACACACACCTACCCAACCATTCTCTGAAGATGCCAGCCACAGATGCAGGCGAAACGTCAGAAAGAAATTATTCAAGAACACGGCCTCACAGCCTGGAAAAAAAAAACAAGGAAAATCTAAGTATATTATGTGTGTGTGTGTATCAGAATACTTTTATATAAATAAATATTTTAAAAATGCATCTCTCAGAGAGGTGAACTTTCCATCAGGTTTAAAAGAGGCGGTAGTACGGCCACTTCTTTAAAAAGCCCTTCCTGGATCCCCTGGATGTTGCGAGTTATAGACCAGTCTCTAACCTTTCATTCTTGAGCAAGGTGATCGAGAGGGCAGTTGCACTCCAGGCAGTCTTGGATGATACTGATTATCTAGACCCATTTCAAATTGGCTTCAGGGCAGGGTATGGAGTGGAGACAGCTGTGGTTGCCTTACTGGATGATCTTCACCTGAGTATCGACAGGAAGAGTGTGTCCCTGTTGGTACTCTTGGACCTCTCAGTGGCTTTCAATATCATCGACCATAGTATCCTTCTGAAATGCCTGAGGGAGTTGGGCATTGGGGGTACTGTGCTCCAGTGGTTTCTGTCCTATCTCTCAGGTAGAGGCCAGATGGTGATGCTTGGGGATACCTGCTCCTCGACAAAGGAGCTTATGTGTGGCATCCCACAAGGTGCCATGCTTTCCCCAATGCTGTTTAACATTTATATGAAACCGCTGGGAGAGATCATCTGGAGACATGGGGCAGGGTGTTATCAGTATGCTGATGACACCCAAATATAATTCTTTATGCCTCCAGCAACAGCTGCAACTAAGGATGGTGTGTTTCCGCTGGATGCATGCCTTGGAGCAGTAATGGGCTAGATGAGGAAAAACAAACTGAAGCGGAATCCAGACAAGATGGAGGTACTTACTATTAAGTCTCCCAAACTGGGTCTGAAGGTGTGTCAACCAGTTCTGGATGGGGTTACACTCCCCCTGAAAGACTGTGTTCACAGTTTGGGAGTGCTTCTGTATCCATTGCTTCAGATGACAGCACAGATAATAGATGTGACGGCAAGGAGTGCTTATTATCAGCAATCCAACAAAAGTCCCTACAGCCAGAAAACCCAAAACATATAACCAAAAACCAAACTGGAGGATTCTGCCAAAAAATAACCAGGATAAACTAACCCCACTCACAATCATAAAAAACAACAATATGAAGAAATGAAAGGATAACTAAACCCTGGAGCAGAGAATCCAATAAAATTAAAATTTCTAAAAGGGTAACAATACCCCACTGAAAAGTGTGCAAATGCTAAAATTATTAATAGTGAATAATAAAAGCTCAAGTTCAGACACGTTTCGACAGCAGTCTTCCTCAGTGGCCTACAAGTATTCAAAATGTATAATAACTCAACAACTCACACAATGTGACTCTGCTTAATTCCAAAGCAACAATGTACTACTCCTGCTCACAGAGTATCTTATATAACCAACTGAACTGGTAATGGGAACGATCCTGCCAAGACTCAAGAAAAGAAAAGGTCCTAGGGAAAACTTAGGATGTGGAAGGACATTGAAAAACTCAACCAACCACTTGCACCCACACCTTTACCCACCAGGGGTCCAATTTTTCCAACCATGTGTCCATTTGAGTACCAATATTGGTAGTAGTTTTATGTACTTAGTATTAGATATCCCATCAATACACCAGAATTTAAATGAAGTTCTTCTGTTCACAGAACCTTTTCTATGACCAGTCAAACTGGTGGTGGCAACCATCCTGTCAAGATTCAAGAAAAGAACTAAGAGGAAATTTAAGGTGTGAAAGGACAGCAAAAGACTCAAACTAGCCAATTCACATTTTCATTTAAACCAACCAGGGATTCAGATTTCAAACGATGAATCCATTTGAGTTCCAATATCTGTAATTGTTTTATGTTTTTAGTATTGGATATCCCATCTATGAACCAGAATTTGAATGAATCATGGGTATGATGTTTCTCAAGAAAATGTATTACCAATGGAGCTTCTATTTTACGGTTTTTAATATAACTTCTGTGTTTGTCCTTCAGTTTTTTGAGATATCTCTATCACATTGAAATACAAATAGTATTAGAAGATCATAGTGCATTAAAGGACAGATACCATCATCCAAGCATGAGAGACAGAAAGAAGACATATTTAATTGTAACAAAGTTGGCTATATGCATGAAATTGCAAAATAATCTCATAACTTTATTTACCAGGACACATTTGTCCATGTCTAACTGAACTGTCAGAGATAATGTTCTTCATATCACATTAGCTCACTGTTGCAAAAATCAAGGTCTTTAAAGGTAGAAAGTCTCATTCTCTGTTTCATTGCTTTTTAATAAGTCCAAAATGTCACTGTCATTGCCAGTAAATATCACCAAATGTTTGTTTGTATGATTCTGTTTCTATGACAATTTGGTTAGGATCAAATCTATCTCACTCTTATTAGAAGAAAGAACACCACAAACTATTTTAACCTTAAAAATATTATCAGTCTACATGGCTGATTGGAATTTATATATCACTGTGGCCTTTTTATTTTCTTCTAGACCACAGAGTGTACAAAAGTGACCTTAAAATGGATAACTACAATTTATTACTTGAACGTTTGGAGGGGAAATGGAAGGAAACCAGTTTCTGTTTTGTCAATGGTGACAATACATTTCACTTGTGGTGGAAGATGCTTTTTACTTGTGACGGGCTTACTAATGAGTGTTCAGTTTCATGCCTTTGCTCCTTCACAGAGTCTAAACATCAGTTGTGGGAGCCCAGTACAAACTTATAACACAGCTCCTCTTCACATATATTATGAACTGAGTCCACCAGAAACATACAATCTTGCGAATCATCAAATAAAAATATGAACAAACAATACAAATTGTTCCCATCCCATAAATAGAATCTCATGAGTAATTAGGTAAAATATACTATTTTAATTCTAAAATGAATAATCATAATTAACATTGAGATGTTTCCTCTATGCCCTACACTTCTCTCTCCTTTTTGCTCTGTTTAATCAATCATCCTGAAAATGACTCCTACAAAACCTATTGAGCATAGCACTATTCAGGTTTTCATAAAGCCTCTTCAATATACACATGAGGAGCAGCAATGCACTAGCCCATTCCCCCTTTGTCATTTCAATCACATAGAAAGTAAATTTCTAAGTAAGAGAGCCTCTTGTATCCTTGGGTGCTTTCTATATAATTTGCAACACTAGCAAATCAGGTTCTACATTGTGTGGAGACAGCATCTTCTGATAAAGAAGACTCTCCTCTTCAGAATGTCATCCTCTGTTCATTGAAGGTAACAGAAACTATGCCAGAGAATGTCGGGGATTGTGTGTATTGCCTCATAATGTCTTTTTTTCAGTACACTTTAAGAATGTAAGTATTTAAGTAAGGCTCATTTAAGTAAGAGTTTAAGTAAGGCTCATTTTGTACCTTGTTTGTTGTTATTCCTAATTCCTCATAAAGTTATTAATCTATCAGTTTTTTTAAAAAAGCACTTAATTGGCCAACATAACTGGAAACATTATGTAAACAGACCAAGTACCGTATATTCTGGCATATAAGACGACTTTTGAGCAATCAAAAATATCCTCCAAAATTGAGGGCTGTCTTATACGCCGGATAGACTTTTGCTTCGCCTGCCTGCCTATCTCTTGCCTCCTCGCAAACGGAGCAAAGAGGCAGGGGATGGGGCAGGGGGGTGAAGCAAAGTGTTTTGCAGTTCATTCGCCCCCCTCCTCTGCCTTCTCCCCCTTTGGGGAGCAACAGAAGGCAGAGGAGGGGGGCGAACATTGCGGTTTGCCACGGCCACCGCTCAATCGCCTCTGCAGCAGCCGAGGCAAACCGCTAGATTCGCCCTTTCCCCCCACCTTCCTTGAAGGTGGGGGGAAAAGGTGAAAAATGCCCTGTTTTGCTCCACAGCCCCGATCCCTCCTTCTGGGCTCCTTTGGAAGGGAGCCCAGAAGGAGGACACAGGGCTGTGGAGCCAAACCCTGGGATTTGCCCCCTCTCCCCACCTTCAAAGAAGGTGGGGAGAGCAAGTGAAAAGGGTCAGTTCAACTCAGCAGCCCCAATGCCTTCTTCAGGGCTCCCTTGCAAAGGGAGCCTAGAAGGCGGCATCGGGGCTGTGGAGTGAAACCCCAAGATTTGCTCCCTCTCCCCACCTTCAAGGAAGGTGGGGAGAGTGAGCGAAGATGCCCTGTTTAACTCTGCAGCCCCGATGCCTTCTTCTGGGCTCCCTTGCAAAGGGAGCCCAGCTGGAGGCATTGGGGCTGTGGAGTTAAACCCCTAGATACGCTCCCTCTTCCTTGAAGGTGGAGAGAGGGGGCGAATCCCGGGGTTTGGCTCCATGGCCCCACGTCCTCCTTCTGGGCTCCCTTTGGAAGGGAGCCCAGAAGGAGGGATCGGGGCTGTGGAGCCAAACGGGGCATGTTCGCCCCTTCTCCCCACCTTCCTTGAAGATGGGGAGAAGGGTGAATCTAGAGGTTTGCCGTGGCCGCCCCTGCTTCCCCCGCATTGGTCCCCTTCAGAAGAGCCAAGACGGAGGGAAGGGGGATGCTGAGGCAAACTGGGCATTTTCGCCCCTTTCCTCCACCTTCGAGTCAAGTTTGACTGGAAGGTTGAAGAGAGGGGCAAATGTTGCAGCTGGCTGGCTGGGGGAGCCCTGCCAGCTGATCCTGTTCGCTTTCCCAACTCACGAGGAGATCCTCGTGAGTTGGGAAACAAAAAGGATCAGCTGGCAAGGCTCCCCCATCCAGTCAGCCAGTCAGCCAGCCAGCCAAATTGGGGTGGTGGTCTTATATGGTGAATATATGCCTAAGCCTAGATTTTTGGCTGGAAATGGGTGGGGGATGGTCTTATATGCCCAGTCGTCTTATACGCTGGAATATACGGTAATTTCAAAGCTTTATTTTTCTGGCCTTTTTTATTGCAAAAACCACAAACTATCTCTTGCAGGTCAATTTCTTGCACACACTCACATTTAATAAACATGGTAGTCTGATTGTTACCTGAATTGCGTGCATCCCCGAGGATCCCACTAGTGTCCAAATTTTAATATGGGAAATGTTTAATTAGCTCAAAATGGCAATGAGGGGCTGTGAAACTGCAGGATCGTGTAACTGCAGGATCTTTTGACATATGTTATACCGGTAATCGCTGAGGAGACTCCAAGCCAGAAGGTTCTATTAAATGATCTTTACTGGAAATTAGTCCTAACATCATTCACAGAAACACTCAGGCTTCAATCAATCACACACAAGTCTATCGGAGACAGTAGGAAGTATTCGGATAGAGGAATAGAGTAAGGTGATTGTGGGTTATACTATACCGATCCTGGAAAGCTGAGATCACAAAGTAAACCAGCAGAGGGGAGTTCTGGGAGGCAGAATGGTGACACAAACTGATGTGGAGTTGGAAAGCAGTAGGTCTGTGCGCACTTTGGTGGTGTTTTAGGGTGATATTTATATTGTGAGATTTCCCCGGAAGGAATGGGATTTAGAGTGAAATAAAATGTCTCTCAGAGTTTGCCAGGACTAAACAAAGGGTTCTCTGGAAGAGTTAATGATCATTAATGGGTGATATATTTAGAATTGAATAGGAGAGGCAATGTTTATTGTTGGGGAGGAAGGTCAGAGGAAAAACCCAGTTTGCAACCATCAAGGATTCTGCTACCGTTGAGTGGATTAGTAGATGACTCATCTCCAGGTGTTAGCTCTGACCTGGGTATTATCTGTTAGGAGACTTTCCAAAGGCTCCTCCCAGGTTATACATGATTCTATACATGGTATCTGGGGGTCCTTGGTTTACCTGCTAGCTATGTGGAAGGCCACATCAAGTCAAATTATTAAATATTGCCAATTATGCAATATTCCAAGATGGGGGACATCAGGGTAGATAACAAGATGGCTTAATTTTCCTTGCCCCAGAGTAGATTGGACCAGTTTTTGATCAGTGATAGCTGGCCAAAACATCCTTAAATTTTTGCCATTGGCACTGACAGTGTGCAAAGAACCATGTGGCATTGTACACTGAAAATTGTACTGTTATAATGGAAATAGAAAATGAACCAGCTAATATACCACCAGTGGATTCTGTGGCAATACCATTCAGTTATGTTAAAATGTGATGTTTTCTGAAAATGTTAAGATAATAGTACTTTCATTAACAAAACTCAATTAATCTTTAGTTTCAAATGTGTGCGTGTGTGTGTGTGTGTGTGACAGAGAGAGAGAGCACCATCAGGTCACCTGTTAACCTATGGCAACCCCATTAATAGCATCTTAGGTTTTGTTTTGCCTTTTCCTTCCTCTGAAATATAGCTTACAGGACCTTGTATTTGTTCTCAGTTTCCATCCAAGTGCAAACCAGGGCTGACCCTGCTCAGCTTCCAAGATCAGACAAGATCTGGTGCCTTTAGGGTATAATCAGTTGAAATAAACTGATCTGACGAACTGGTATAAAAAGTCACTTATCATACCAGGAGCTGACAGAAAATATTCTGGGTTAAACATGTATATGGATCTCCAAACCAAAAACAGGAACAAAAACTGTGACTTTCTGATCCTTTTAATTAGTCTGGGTGAGCCCTGATAGTTTTTTTTTTTTTTAAAGCATTTCATGTATAGAATCATAGAATTAGAAGAGACCATAAGGGCCATCTAGTTCAACACCCTGCCATGCAAGAATACAGAATCAAATCATTCCTGACAGATGGTCATCCACCCTTTGTTTAAATACCTTAAGAAGGAGACTCTTCCACACTCTGAAGCAGTGGATTCCACTGCTTAACAGCTCTTACCCTCAGGAAGTTCTTCCTAATGTTTAGGTGGCATCAATTTCTATCTCTTAATGTACATGTCTTAGTATAACAGCACAAGGGCACTTTCTCACTCTTCCATAGAAGGGTCCAGGTCTGAAACTCAAAGTTCAGAATGTTACTTGTTCTAATGTAACACAGCTTCTGATTGGCTCCAGCAAAGCTTAAACCCATGATTATTTTCTCACACATACCTCCTCCTTCTCCTCCTCGGAATGAACTTGAGCCTGGGTCAAGATCACCTGGATCATGGTTTTTTTTAATAACGTATACCCTCCTGACCCACACACATGCACACCCACCACCATCACCAAGTTTGGACCCTGCTCCTTTTCAGTTACCGTATATTGCTGCATATAAGACTACTTTTTAACACTTGAAAATCTCCTCAAAAGTGGGGGGGGTCTTATACCCCATAATCATACTCTCCTGCTGTGAGAATGATTGAAGTGTAAAATGGCCTGGGCAGTTTTCCCAGCAGATCCTTCCTCCTGCTGTGAGAATGACTGCACATTGAAGAGTTAAATGGCCCCCTATTTAGCTCAGGAGAGTCAAAATAATGTTTCTTTTCAGGACAAGTTAGCCTAAAATTAGAATTTCTGGATTCAGATTTATCATTCTGCATCAAGTTTTGTCTATGGTGAAATTCTCTTGTCTATCACTGTGGCTCTAAAATCATTAATGTGCTCATTCATTAATGTGCTCATTCAAAAATTTGGGATTGGATAGCTTCATATTAACCAACTTACAGTATTAATGCAACCTTACTTTCCAAAGATTGAACATCACAGAGATTTTTCAAAGTATCCCATGCTTTTTTAGCTGTTCTCAGTCCTTTAATTTCACAGACTATTCCATCATCTATAGCCACTGAGCTGGCTGGCTGGTGGGGGACAGGCTTTCCAGCCAGGTGGCTGGCTGGGGGGGGGGCAAACTCTATATTTTAACTTAAAAATTGGGGGGTCGTCTTATGCGCCCAGTCGTCTTATACGCCGGAATATACGGTAGTCACACTAAGCTGAATACATATTTTCTGCATTGTCCCAAATCAAACAATTCCAAATGTCCGTTTTGGCTTGAATGAAATAGTTTAGATATCCAAAATTGTGTTTCATTGGAAAGTGGACTTCCTGGTTTACTTCTTAACTCAGTAGTATGAATGCAACAATCTAATGATTATTACTTCTTCTAAATGCCCAGGCAGTAGTTGTGGTCAGAAGTGTCTTTTCCAAACTTCTTTCTATATGCCCACTTCATCCTTTCTTGGAGAAAGCAGACTTTGCCTCATTTATTCATGTTCTAGTCATTTACAGTCACTCACAGGTTAGATTACTGGAACATACTAGGGATTATAAACTTTCCTGGATAGGCTAAATCGGTTGTTAATTCATTATACTGTTTTTGACCTTTCAAGTCTTACAGTGAATCAGTGTACCTTATAAATGGCCTTTTCCATATGAACCTTCCAGAGAACTTGATTCTTCTTCTGAGGCCTTTCTCTAGTCCCCAGCATTATCAGAAGTACAGTGGGTATGTACCCAGAAGTATGGCCTTTACCTAATTGTGTTAGTTAGGAGCAACAGTTAATTTTTCCAGTTTTCTGGAAAATCAAAGGCTATATGGCTATTTTTGAATGTTAAATATTAAGTCAATGAATGTTTCTCAGTTCTTTTAATGCATCATTTTAATGCATCATTTTTACTGTGAACAGCTGTGATTATTTATTTATTTAGAAAATAGAGATAAAAGTAGTAAACAAATAAATTGAACTGATTACTGAGACAATAAAAACAGGTTTATCCCTGCTCTGTCACCTGCTTATACCAAATTGACTCATGGGAAGAGAAGCAAGTAAAACTGAGCTTTTCACATCAGCCTTTTTATTTTTTGAATATTCATATCCTGCTCTGTATCACAAGATCTCAGAACAGAGTAGAACTAAAATAAACATTTTTTAAAAATATGAAGTGTAAAACCATTTAAAGCCTAAATAACATTTCTTTGTTTGTTTTCTTCCTTCTTAGGAAGCTTCATTCAGTTTTCAAAAGACCTGAGGCTTCATATCCTTATTTTTGACTTTTGGTACTGACTGAGAAATTTGCTGAAATAGTCAAGTGTTAAACTACCTTGGACTACACTGTTCCAGTTTAGTCTTCAACCAAACTGCCAATCCTATGTGGACAAAATAAATGTTTTGTTAAAGTACACCTCCCCATCATTTCTGTTTCATGCATTGTGCCTTCCCAAACCTATTATTTATAACCTGTCTTCAAAACAAGATGTGTTGCTGAGCCCATTTTAGGGGTACCTAAGTACAGGGAGTTGGAAACCTTCAGTAATGCACTGTGCAATAAATCATCACACAGGAAGTAATAGTTGTGAAGAATAATGTCACCCAGCCATCAGAGGTGAAGTGGAAGGGGACCGACTTCAGTCATGTAGTAAAATGAAAATATCAGGTTAGTGGGTAACTCCAACACTTTATTTTCACAGCCTCATGTTTTCTTTGCACTCAGTATCAAAAATGTCTTCTAAAACAGAGAGGGGAAAAAAAAAGGAATGACTTTAGTTCACAGGAATAATTTTAAGTGGGTAATTTCTATTTTCCAGTGCAACAGAATAAATCCCCCAAGACGTAGTCGTAAGATACAAAATGTGGCTCTTTTTGAGAAATAAAGAAATGGACATACAAATATACTCAAAACACTTTACAAGAAGAGGTAGGACAGAGTTATAAACAATTTGTAAAGTCAGCTAGACACACTAATAAAAGGAGCTATGGAACATGATGATGTATGGATACATCTCTGACCAATGAGGCAGAACAGAAAGGCAGTCTTAGCACTGTAATCAAAGTATCTGGGTTTAAGACAAACAAATGCTTGGGGGAAGAATGCAGATGCATCTAGTTTGGTGTGGATATTGCTTTGACTTGAGGGAAGAGAAGAGTAGGAGATGTTTTGTGATTTGGTGGGGATGAAGTATAGTGGTCAAGTGGCAGGGTTTTTGTTTTTTGAGATCTTGTGCTGGCTCAAGAAAAGCAAACAATTTCTTCAGGTTTGTGTCAGAGCTATAGCTAAGTGTTTTGTATTCCAGTAACTTAAAACTTCAGTCGAGCATTTACAAATGCATTTTAGGCATCCAAAGAAAAGGAGCAGACAAAGTTACCAAGGGAATGTGAACACAGGAAATCTAAGAGTCTAGGTGTGAACTATTTTCTGTGTCTCACTCTCTGCATTGCTAAACATTTAGGGACTGAATATTTTTTCTATATTTTGGGGGTGGGGAAGATATTCTATTTGGTGCCAAATGCCCTAATTTTGCCTTCATTGTAGCTAAACCCTTGATTTGTATATGTCTAGAAGAAATACAAATTTTGAGTTAATCCCAGGTGCCCTTGGGCTCAGCTAGATAGGAGAATTAATTGTAGAAAATAAAGCATTAACTCACCATCGCAGCAGCATTCATTTGTCTCCACAATACATTCGCAAGATCACTGGCATGGGAAGCTATCCATGTTTGACATTCACACGGAGCATGCCCACAAGTAAAGATGGTGGCCATGAATGAATTACATACATTATTGTTCTCCAAAAGCTCCCTCGATTTCCCTCCACCTTGTTAAATCAGAGACACAGAAGAGAGAAGAGCAATCTTCTGCTTAATTTTTTTTTCTCTGCTGCTTGAAAATAGCACATGATCACTTCTGTGAAAATCAGCAATGGCAGCTCCAGCCACTTCGTCACTGGCAAGCCCACCCCCACGCATCTCTGACCAATCACATTTTGACTTCTGGGATGTGTCCCATTTTGAAGCAGTTGTTCAAATGGGCTGGAATACACAATTTCTTCAGGTTTGTGTCAGAGCTATAGCTACCAGGGGGCAAAAATGAGGGCACTGCACTCCCAAATGAGAATTCTGCCCTTCCATTAGCTCTGGAGATCACAGTTCAAATCCCCACTTGGCCATGGGAACCCACTGAGTGACCTTGGGCAAGTCACATTCTCTCAACATCAGAGGGAGGCAATGGCAAACCCCCTCTGAACAAATTTTGCCAAGAAAACCCTGTGTTAGGTTCACCTTAGGGTTGCCATAAGACATGACTTGAAGGCACACTACCACCATCACCACCACAACAACACAAGGGAAGTAGTAAGTCAAATTGAAACGCAAAATCATGATCTTGTGGTCTCCTTTCCTGCTCTTGGGTTAGGATGATATTAATATATATTAACATGATATATGAATAGTATGAATAATATTTGGCATATACACTCTCTGTTTAGAAGCCTGGAGTTCTCTCAAGCAGATTCACCATATATGTGAAGGATGCAGAATTTATTGAGCCCTGGTGGTGCAGTGGTCACATGCCGGTACTGTAGCCACAACGTTGTGAGTTTGATTGTGCAGAGCTCCAGGTTGACTCATCCTTCCATCCTTCCATAGGTCGGTAAAATGAGTACCCAGCTTGTTGGGGGCAATAAGCTAGCATGTTGTAAACCACTTAGGCAGTGCTTTGCACTACAAAGCGGTATAGAAACGCAAGTGCTATTGCTATTGCTATTGTTTTGCAGTTCCTTCTCTGTCCAAGGTCATAAGTTAACTGTTCTAGACTTTCAAGACATATAATATGGCCTATTAGGCCATATTAGGCAAGGGCATTCTAACTAATGTGGATCCCTTGATGGATTTGCCACAAAATTACAACATACAGCCCATGTCAAATATTCAAAATGTTTCACAGAATTCTCTCACCAATCCTTGCTGTAACTCTATAAGATTAGGTATATTCTTATTCCTGCAGATAGGAGGCTGAGGCTGAGTGAAGGAATAGTAACTTATATAAAATCACCCATTTGTTTATCCAAGGTACCCAGACGTCAGAGGTTAAGTGTGTGATAACTGGCGAATAGGCCCTCTCAACTGTAGTACATTTATGGAATTCTGTCCCCAGGGAGGCTAGTCTTGTTTCAGCTCAGTTAGTCTTTTGGCACCAGGAAACAACATTTTTATGATAATAGGCTTTTGAACTATCAATGCAATGTGATTTTACTGCTGCCAGTTTTAGCCACTATTTTAATTATTGCTTTATTTAATACATATATTAAATGTAACCCCTCTACTTCTGCAAGGGACTCAGTGTGACAGGGATGGTTCTTCCTAATTCTCTCTATATCTTTACAACAACAACCCTATGAGGTAAGCTAGTCTGAAAGAATAAAGGAATGTGAAGAATATTTGCAGTGTTTCTCCTCCTTTATGACACTCTGTTGGGGCAAAAATGACATGCTGTCAAAACACCCTGTTGAAACAAAATGTCAGCCTCTATGACATTTCTACTTGGAGAGAGCAAAATGGTCAAGACGTAAAAAACAAACAAACAACTTTTGAATGGTTTTGATGGGTACAAACACAGTGGCTGGAGCATCCTGGGACTTGTGTCCAAAAATGTGTGTGTAATCTTTCTTTCTTTCTTTCTTTCTTTCTTTCTTTCTTTCTTTCTTTCTTTCTTTGTAGGAGTATATATTCTGACAGAATCCCTGCCTAGAGGGCCAGTATTTTTAAAAAGTTATAATTTGGCAATGTTTCCCTTAAGTGTAAAAATGGCATCTGTAAAAAGAAAAAAAACTTGTGGGGAAGATACTGCTTCTTCAACAGAGAGGTGTTACTTTCTTCAATAGAAAGATTTCAGCTTAGTATGAGTAAACATATATTAGAACAAGTGCCATGGAAAAATCACAAACAAATTAACCTCAACGTAGTGACATTTCCATGTAAAATTGATTTTGTAAGCTCTTCCAAGGATGCTGGAAGAGAAAGTGCATACTTCAATACCAGTGAAATTATATACTAGTAGGTCCATGAAATCCTTCTGGGTCCTTCAGACCTTTATAAACTAAATATCTGCAATAGTTCCTAGTATTCAAATATCCTGTAAACTAGCACTATAGTTCTCTACACATTTTTTTTGTTTGAATGTCCAAATAAGTTCTATAGGATTTATTTCTAAGGAAATAAGTGATGTGTCATCATTCCACATTAGCAAGGTCTGGAGTGAACATGAAGAAAAACCGGAAAATCTCTAATCCAAAAATTTTCAAAATCTTATTGGTAAGTCAATGAACCCTGCAATCATAGCATTGCTGAAGAATTAGTGGCTTCTCCAAATTCCCCATCCTAGTTGCAGGTGATGAAACAGAAAGGGTATTGTTGGATCTAACCAAATATTTGGAGATGTGGAATGAAACAGCTCCAACAGTTTGGAGAGAAGATTGAAAGGAAGGGGACGAAATCAGAAAATGTACCAGGAAAAATTCTCAGGAATTTTATCAGAGAAAACACAACCCATTTCTAAATTAAGGATATTCCAATCTAAACAGATGCAATTTTGAAAGGCTTATGAGCAGATTAGATATGCAGATACAGATTTAGAGCACAATCGTAACTGACTTAGATGGCCAAGGCCAGCTGGGGTGATATCAGGCCAGCTAGAGCTGTGCTGGATTCAAACCCCTTTCAGCTTTGGAATGTCAAAAATTACTGACTATGTTCACCCTGGTCTAACTTTGTGTCAGCACTGTGGCTGTGCTTAAGGAGGTTTAGGCCTGGTGCAGGTTGGCTCCTTCCTTGGCCTACCTCTTCTAGTCCCCCTTTGGGGCTCTTTCTGTAGAAACCACCTGGCAACAGATGGTTCTGATGGCCAAAGGGGATTTTGGCTATCAGACAATTTTGGGCTTAGTCCCAAACTCCTGTAGCTGGTGCAACTTTGAGCTAGGATTGCAATCTTGTGGTTATGTGCCTTCAAGTCATTTACAACTTGTGGCAACTCTAAGGCAAACCTATCATGAGGATTTCTTGGCAAGATTTCTTCAGATGAGGTTTGCCTTTGCCTTCTTCTGAATCTGAGAGAGTGCGACTTGCTCAGGGTCACCTTTTGGGTTTGCATAGCTGAGTGGGGATTTGATCTCCGGTCTCCCAGAGTCCTAGTCCAAGGCTGCTGTCACAGTGCAGAAATAATGCAGTTTAACACCACTTTAACTGTCATGACTCAATGCTATGGAATTCTGAGATTTGTAGTTTTGTGAGCTATTTAGCCTTCTCTGTCAGACAGCTCTCATGCCACAACAAATTACAAATCCCAGGATACCATAGGATCATGCCATGATAGTTAAAGCGATGTCAAACTGCATTATTTCTGCAGTGTGTCTGTTACCTGGCCTTATACACCTTCCCTCCACTAATTCATAATTTGGCAACATTATATATTCTCATGAGGTCTAGGAAGACCAGGGCTAACCAAAATTGGGTTCAAGTGAAAATCACCCAGGACGTAAGGAAGATCTCTCTTGTAAATTCCCAACACACCCAAGATGGAATTAAGCAGAGCCCCTTAGGATCAGAGTCATCGAGGTGGAATATGCTAATCTCCTGTTAGGTGCTCCTGGCAGTGAGCCATACTCCAAAAACAAACATTGACTGGAATACTTATTCTCTCCATATACCCCTGCAAATGTCTTCCCTTGCACCTTTCCTCTCCCACAATAAGGAGGCTGCCATAAACCCATCAAACTTAATATCCCAGCCATTAGTGACAATTAATGAAGCTTGAGTTTCATTTGTTTAACTGTGGGAAACTCATCCAAGTACTGTTGTAAATTCAAAACACTCCTTCAGGATACAAAATTGGGTATAAATATTAGTCCCAAATAATAGCCAAGTGTGCACAGTTCTTCTGACACTGTCATTCTGCTGGTTTTCTGTGTCACCCTCAGTTTCACACCCGAGTGCTACATGGCCCTCTGCTCTTCAGGACTTGTAAATATCACTCATGCTTCCATGAAACTATTCCTCTATTCAAATCTTTCTGCCTTAATTCTTCATTAGCCTTATATGATCTCTTGTGAACATGAGTGCATGTGTGAATGCTTCCGTGTTTATTTTTCAATTAATTGTTTTAGTTTAAACTCAGAGTTTCTGCAATGAATACTGGTATATATAGGTGCAAAGGTCCCACAAGTTACCCAGCCTCTCACAGCTATACCTTTGAGCTAAATAAAATCCCCCAATTTAATATTGTAATTTGAGTGTCACAAGTGGGTCCCTGCAGATCCCACACATTCAGGTAACATGTCAGCAGCCCAAGACTCAAACTACTACAGCATACTGGCTCTCATTGCTACCTTGCAGTCACAAACATTCAAAAAGAGCTAATATTCAGACTCGGCTATCAGGTGTGCCAGTTATGAAATGCAGCTCAAATTTACATGTCAAAAATGCTGCAAACAGGAAATTGCTTGGTTATTCAGATAAAGTCCCAAATAAGGTTGGAAAATGACTGTGAGACATTTCCCTCTGCATTTTGACACACAGATTAGGCTATTTTGAAAGGCTTTTTCTTTAAACATGGAAATCTAACAGCCCTATCTCAAGATTTGCTGCACAAGCATGTAAGTGCTTCTAATGGCTACTGAACTGATGTGACATCACAAAACATTATGCTACAAGGATGGCATCAGGTAACATTGACAGTGGCCATTCTATTTGGCATCAACAGGAAGGAAGACAGGCATATTCATTAGCCTGACAGGGACCAAATGCCACTAGCCTCCTTTCTAGTGGTCTCTGGTGGCTCCCATGTCACTCTGGGTTTTAGTCTGAACTTTATGGGGCTATCAAAGGTGCTGAGGATGCTTTGGAGATAAGGTTCAGCACCTTGGATAGATCCTTTAAAGTTCAGATTAAAACCCAGAATGGATGCACTGCTCCACTGACAAGGAAGCCACCATGAACCAATGTTTTTTTCAGACTTCAACCCAACATAGGCATTTAGCTGGCTGGTTTGAGGGCCTGTCTATGACTTACCCATAAACCTGAGCAAAATCCCCTTCAGATCTTCCCATTAACAAGTTGATTACTGAATGGGCAAAGATATTCCGGGGGATGGTTGCATAAATGAAGGGAGGGACTGATTTTTTTTCTTTTTACCTGCAGAGAGAAGATAGCACATATTCCCATTTCCATGTACAGTAGCTAAACAGAGGGGATTAACATTCAGCTGAAATGTAAGCTTCAGACAGACAGTGCTGCACCTGAGTACTTAAGCTTTTTTAAGTAGAAAAAAGCTTAAAACCATTAGAGTAAACATTCAGCACCCACAACTAGTAGATTCAATACAAGGTCTGTCTATTAAATAACAATACTGTTTTCTACCTTTCAGGCAAATCATGGAGAACTGATTGTGAACACTTGAGTGGTGACCTTGAACATGTCTGAACCTGCATGACAAACATCAACACTCTCGGCCATTCAATTAATTGTCAGTTGTCATTTAAAGCAGTTGTGTTGTCTGTTGTGTGCCAGAAAAATGCTAAGTTTAAAAGTTGAGCAATGTGTCAATTTGAAATTTTTAGTAAAATTGAATAAGACACCAATGGAATCTTTCCAAATGCTTACTGCAGCCTACGAGGAAGACTGTATGTTTCGTGCACATGTGTTTGAGTGGCACAAAGATTCAGAAAGGACGTGAGAATGTGGAAGATGATTAATACTCTGGATGACCTTCCACTTCAAGAACTGAAGAAATTGTGGGGGAAAACAGCCAGATTGTTCAAAGAAACCACTGACTCAGTGTCCAAATGATAGCTGAAGACACAAACATTGACAAAGACACTGCATGGAAAATTGTGCATGAGGATCTTAATATGAGAAAAGTTTGTGTGAAGATGGCCCCTAGGGTTCTCACACCAGAGCAAAAAAGAGTGCTGCAAGGAATTTTGCACTGACATTCTGCAGCAACTTGAGAAAGACCCAAACCTTTTTCAAAAAATCATCACTTGTGATAAAACCTGGATCTTCCAGGATGATCCTGAGACAGAACAACAATCAATTCACTGGAAAACATAATTATCACCAAGAATGAAAAAAGCACATCAAAGCAAGTCCACATTCAAAGCCATGCTCATTGTTGTTGTTGTTTACATCAAAAGTGTAATTTGGGCAGAATGGGTTCCAGAAAGCAGAACAGTGAACCAGCATTATTATAAGGAAGTTTTGACAAAGCTGAGAGAAAGGACTTTTTCAAACAGCACTTACTGCACAAGAAGACTCCATCATAGTTACGGCACTGCTGCACAGCAGGGGGCCCATTTCGGATGATGCCGTTCTTCTTTTGGCATCGTCCGTGTAACTTCTGTGTATGATTGAAGGAAGCCGTGCTATTTTTTACTCACAGCCAACTTCCATGAGTAAAAAATAGGACGGCTGCCTTCAATCGTACACAGAAGTGACACGGACAATGCCAAAAGAGGGACGGTGTCATCCGAAACAGACCCCCTGCTGCGCAGCAGCACTGGAACTATGACAGAGTCTTCTTGCGTGGTAAGTGCAGTTTGAAAAAGTCCGAAGAGTCAGAAAAAAAGGGCAGAACTGTGGAAAAAATGGTTTCATTCTTCATCAAGACAAAGTGCCTGCTCACATAGCACTTTCTGTGAAGCAGTTTTTGGACAATAAATGCATTATTACACTTGAACATCCTCCATATTCACCAGATTTGGCACCATGTGACTTTTTCTTTTCCCTAAAGTGAAATCAGTGCTTAAAGGAACACGTTTTGAGACAATTTACGCAGTAAAGAAGAAAACGGCAGATGTGTTGAGACAGTTGACAGAAACTGATCTACTCCACACCTTCAACCAGTGGAAAACAAGACTGCATCAGTATGTGTGTGTAAATGGGGAGCATATGTATTGAAAGAGACAAGTGTTACAATTGTAATACATGTAAATAAGGATGGGTTATGGTATCAGTCTTGTTATTTAATAGACAGACCTCGTATGTTTCAGTAGCTTTCAGTCTACTCTTAGTGACATCTCAACATGCTAAGAGTTCTTGCAATCCACAGCCACAACAAAGTTGTTTAGGTTTGTTGGCTATTTAAGACTATTTAAAACAAAATGGGATGGATCCAAGTTCTCCATAGCATATTTAAGGGGCCCTCTGTCTGGAAGAAGAGGAGAAGATAATTTTGCTAATCCTCTTTTCTTTCTGAAAACCACTGGGACCTTTCTCTAGAAGGTCAGAGGACACCATGTAGAATGTGGGAGGAGAAAGTAGATGTTGTTTCATGGGAGGAGAAAGTGCTGCAAATTGTCTCCCTTGATTTCCTCCAGCAGTAGCCGAAAGGAAAAGAGGAAGAAAAGGAGCCCTTCCATTCATAAAAAGAGAAGCCTAGATCAAACTCAGCAGGCAGTATTTTACTGTATGCTTTGACACTTTTCCAACTCACTTCCTTTGCAAAAGAAATGGGGTGGGAGAACAGTAACTCTAAGTTCTTATTTCATTTAATTATTTTCCCCTGTGGCTTTCCATCATAGGCACATTGAAAATGAAAGTGGCTTCAGTTAATTTAATTATTGTCCCCTGTGGCTAGCATAGAAATAGTAAATTGAAAAGGTGCCCTATTAGATATTTCTAATGTGAAAACATGTAACCATTATTATAACAAGGATGGGCTTGTATTTCCACCTCTCACACCTTCTGATTTTGTAGAACATTAAAAATCAAGCTGTATTTAAGCCCAAGCCCAAGGCACATGACAATACATACTACTCATAGCTTCATACACAGAAGGCACACGGAGCTGTGAGATTCTTGACTGTGGGTTTCTAGTAGAAAGGTGGCTGGCCAAGGCTGAAAATATGACATTAGATTTGGTGGTTCTTTCATAACTAAAATGAGTATCTGAAAAAGTAAATCCATTTTGACTTTTGAGGCGTTCACTGTTTGAGATCTGATGTAGACAACTAAATGGCAGACTTTAGAATGGGGAAAAAGAAGTGAAGAAGAATGCCATGTATACCACAGAAGCATTGTTAAACTGAATGATTAATAAACTACAGAAAAAGTAGGCACTTGGAGGTCATTCTTTTTCTGAAACCGGGGTGGGGGTGTCTATTCCTTGCTGTTTTTAAGTTAATATACTTCTTTAAAAAATGGCAGAAAAGTATTTTAAACACACACATGTATACCTCAAAATATATTTGCTTAAAAATGCACATTAACAAACACTTTATCTCAAACTGTACCTTTCTGTTCAAATGCATTTTTAATTTTTTTGTGGTGGTGGGCTTGAGATGAGAAACACACTGTCAGATTTGGAGAACTGCAGAATCTGAAGAATAATGATGTTCTAATCTGTATATTAGACTGGGAGTTGTGATTGGAAAGGAAGTAAATATTGTGGTAAGTAGAGGAATGGTCTGTAGGGAAGTAAATATTCAACCTTTTTGTCCACACATGTGAGGATAAATAATTTCCACAGTTTCTCCCCAAAGCAGGAGAAACTAATATACTGTATCTGTGCAATTTTTTGACCAGTATTTTCACATCCTGAAGTGGTTGGGGAAATGATTCAGCACAGAAATACACATGGGAGTTTTGCTAAGCAAACTCTGAGTTTTATACAACTCCCACACACACGTTTTTCATTCAACCCCCTCCCATTTCCAGAAACACATGTAGGGGCTTTATCAGACCACCACCCCGTGTAAAAGTTCTTTTGCTGGCATATTTTGAAGTGTTTTTATGCTGGCAAAAGAATCCCCTTGATACCTACCTTTAGCAGTGTTCACAGGCAGCCCAGGCACTAACGGAGAGTAAATGGCGCTCCATTCACTTCCTGGTTCAAGATCTCACCAATTCTCATAAGAAGACGCTAGCTCAGGACATTCAAAAGTAAAAGCAAAATGAACACAGAAAAAAGGACAGCAAAGCACAAAAACACACTTAAAAATTCCCCCAAGTACATGGGTATATGTGTGTATGTTCATAAAAAGTGTGTCCCTTACCTGGCTGTCACAATTTCTCCCAGAAGTGTTCTGTCATTGATGCTGTATTCACATAAGCACAATGGCACAAGGATTCAAACACCACCAATGCTGGCAACAAAGCACCACGACCGATCTATTGATGGCTTGGCCCATCAATAAAAAGGAACAGGTTTTTCATAACACATGATCATGAAAGGATGACATTGTCTGGTATGGTGCCTTTTCATGCTCATTAGGCATCCTTATGATGCCACATTTGCCTGGTCTGATAAAGTCCTAGGTTTTCTAAAACGTTTTGCACAAATATACACTGTTCACACTGCTCTAGTGGCCTATAGGATCTTGGCCATAATCCAGGATGGTGTTGTTAGAATTTGTGAATAACTACACCATTCTGCTAGTGGCTTTGTGAGTCAATATAATATGTATGTACATATGCATGTATGTATTTGCATTCTGCTCAAAACTGTATCCTAGAAAATGGCCTATATAAGAAATTGGTCTGCTTAGATTTATTTCCTATTGGAGCAACTCAGTTACGACTGACAGGTCAGTGCAGGAGGAGGAGAGGGACTGGTAAACTGGTGAACAATCCAACACAGCAAGTGATGAAGTGGCAAAGTGTGGTTTGCCTGAACCAAGATCTCATAGCTCACAAGAACAAAGGGATCTGCAGTAGGAAATAACATTTAGCCATGTTAAACTCATCACCAAGGGAGGGGGGGGCTGGTGATGCTGACTGAATTTATATAATTACAGATGTTTAGAGAGTTCAGTCCATATTGTTGCCCAATTCTTTTCAAAATCCTGTTAGAAGGGCTAGACCTGTTATTAGACAGAATTAGGCAAGTGCCTTGTGCAGCATAATTTGGGTGATATTAATGGATAAATTGTTTTTTACCTGATTTCTTATAGTGTCTGTTTGTGCTAATATACATTAAAAGGCTCCCATTAAGTCAACAGTCTGTCACTGGTGCAACTTTGATTAGGTTTTTAAATAACCTGAACATTCTCCCTCTGCAAATATTTTCATAATTACAAGAAATTAAAAAATGAGTGAGCATTCACAACTTAGCTGAGTACTAAAGGAAACTACATCAATTGCATCTTAAAATAGATGCAAATGTCATATTCTTTTACCAAAAAGAAAACACACACACACACACAACCAAAACAACAAATTTACATTTCTAGAACCCACTTAGGAGAAGTATCCCTAAATTCTGGCTTACAGTGAGACACTCACATTTTGATCAGTCTAGTCACTTTGTTACCAGAGTTAGCAGAAGGCAGGATAAAATCTGAAAGAAAATGCTGAAATATAAACTATACATATATAAATGGATTAAGACGTTAGCAAGATCAGAGTCAGATGTACTATTGATTCAATTACACTTCATTTATTTCTGCCCAGAGGAGTTGGTAGTCATATCTGATTCAGCACGGCTGCACATGTAGTTCCCATGCACGTACTTAAATAGATTTCTTGGACAACAGCCAAAGATTTAATCCAATCATCTGTGTGTGTCCAAATGTCCACATGGATCTTTTGCAGAAGTGGGATGACCTATTCATTCCAATCATGGAAGGAGTTCCAGTTGTACAAAGCAATGCCAACATAGACCAATGCCCAAGACTGGGATAAAAAGGGAAGCTTTTTCTGATGCAGGAATCTCCTGCCTAGATGAATTTCCCATGGCCATAAAAATCCCTTAATAAAGATGACATGCAAAAGATAACTAAGGGAGGGGGGCACTGGATGATAATGGTTCCTGTGTAAATGGGATGGTGAATCCACTCCAGGTTTTAGTGCAGGCTTTAAATCAGATATCCAGGGCATCAAATCCTGTTACCCCAAGTAGGTTCAGCACATTGGATAGATCCTTTAAAGTGAAGACTAAAACTTGGACTGGATTCATTGCAGCCATTATCTACAGTAGCATGGGGAAGAAATTTGTTGGATTGCATTTTAATGTGAAACAACCTACTCCACACTTTCCAACTTAACATGTATACTATAATGCTAAAATGTAGGCTAAATAGATATGTATATGGAAATCCTTTGGTTTCCATACTTCTTCAAATGTGATGCAATTCAAAAATTGCTGATCAAAAATTGTGCACAAAAATGTGCACATTGGGATCAACTGTATACAAACATGCATCCATTAGGGAAATAGTAAAGGAAAAGGCAGAGATTGTTTGGAATTCTGCTAGGCCATGAGAGGAGCCTACGGCCTGTTTCCAGCCCTCTCATTATCTCACCCCCCTCCTGCCCAAGTGGGAAGCCTTATGAACCCAGAGGGCATGTATGGTCTTTCTCGCTGCCCTGCGCCGCCAGACCATGAGAGGAGCCTGACTCCCATTCCTGGCCTCTCTCTCCATCCCACCCATTTCCCAGCTATGGGAGGACCTACCGTTGACTGGCCAGAATGGAGCTTGCCACCCATTCCCAGCCTCTCACTACACCCCTCCCCCAGCCATACAGCATTTCCTCCTCACCTGGCTGTGCTCCACGCCTGTAGCCTCCTGTAGTTTCCCAGTTCTGCACAGAAAGCAACATTTTCTGCACATAAAGAATACAGGTTGACCCACATATCTGTGGGTGATATGTTCCAAGACACCCCCCCCCATAGATACCTGAAACTGTGGACAATAGGGAACCCTATTATTTTCAAGGAGACAAATGCCAAAAGTTGACCATAGAATCTCATTGGAAGACCCAGAAATGCCTAGAGAGAACTCTCTCTCTCTCTTTTTTTTTTATGTGAATAAGTAAAATCCTGGATACTGAATCCATGGATATGGGATTCGATCTGTATTTACCTTTTTTGTTGTATTTTATTTTTAGTTGTACTTTGTTTTAAACAGTTGTAAGCTACCTTATATCTTGTGCTGACAGAAAGGCCATAAATAAAATTAAATAGAAATAGAAATTCCTTCACAGAAAATGCTGTAATTGTGGACTTAATATATGCAAAAATTTCACATCATTGTTTTGCACAGAAAGCCATTGTTCCTGCACACAGAGCTGCATTTTCTGTGCCAAAAATGCTGTGTCTCTTTTAAAAAGGGCTGTTTTCTGTGCAAACCAACTATCTGTGAATTTTGTGCAGGAGAAGTCCTAAATTGCAAATGGTGTTTGAAAACTGGATTTTTTAAAACTGGATTTCACCCAGTGGGAAGAAAATTGCTAAAATTACTCATTGCTTCCTTCAAGAAGGAAATTAGTGAAGAATTACAGCACTAATAGAAAGCAAAATAGTTGTCCCTAACCATCATATTATTATTCCTTCACCATCTAGAAAAATCATGAACAATGGGGAAAAATGTTTCTTCTTCTCCACTAGATAGGAAAAGCACTTTATTTCCATGTTCATTTCCTTTCCCTTTTCTCTTCTGTTTCTGCTTCTTTTTCTTCTCCTAGGGGCTCATATCTTTCAGAAAAGTTGGTAACAGTTAATCTAATCCAAGGCAGTAATTGCACCATAAGGCAGTAATTGAGCAATTAGCAAAAGGGATACGATTGATGAACTGCTTAAGAACAATTTGTGTTCACCTTTCTTTTTTCTTCTCCACCTAGCCAGTCCAAATACACAGCACAGGGTAAGGAAGAGAAATGAGCCAAATTTTATTTCCTCAACTCTGCATTGTATTCTGAATAACTCCAGTGCACAGTGAGAGCACAGTGAGGCATTTCAGTAAACCTTGGGATAATATCACTCAAAATAAGTAGGTAAAGAATATAATATCTTTTTGAGCATTTTGTCCTTAGGCCACAGTTTTTCAAACCTTTTACCCTAACTTCTCACTGATTTATCTGTCCAAGCTACTTCACTATGTGGACACTTGTTGTTGTTGTTGTTATTACTACTACTACTATTACCAAAGACATTTTTCAGCAAGAGGTACAGTTTGGCAATGCTCAGAAATGAAAGTTTACATCTTTCACTGGCTTATTCCATGTGACTTCTGGGTGCATGGACTGGGAACCAGAAATGTGGGTGGGACAACTATCTGGCTATATTTTGGTTCTGAAATATTTCCCCAATTGAGAAGTCAGGAAGAGGTTCTGTTTGTCACCAATGCACATCTAAATCAACATCCTGTCCATAATGTCAGTCCAGTCTGCCAGGTATAATTATGCTTGAATGAGGAAGATTGTGTAGTGGTGGGAGAAAATGAACCAGCCAGAACAGGCATAGAAGCAAGGTGTAGAAGCATAAAATTATAGAATCTTAGAGTTGGAAGGGACCACAAGGGCCATCTAGTTCAACCCCCTGCCATTCAGGAATACACAACTAGAATACTCCTGAAAGATGCCCATCCAACCTCTATTTAAAGACCTCCAAAGATGGAGAGTCCACCAATCTGTGAGGTAATCCATTCCACTGTTGAACAGCTCTCACAATAAAAAAACATTTTCCTGCCAGGAATCTCTTTTCTTCTAACTTGAATCCATTGGTTTAGGTTCCACTCTCTAGAGCAGCAGAAAACAAACTCCATCTTCTACATGGCATCACTTCAGATATTTAAATATTTAGTTTCCAGACATTTGATCAGGTTCATCACCCTTCAATGGATACATTCCAGCTTGTTGATCCTTCTTGAATTGTGGCATCAGAACTGGACACAGTATTTCAGGTGAGGTCTGACCAAAGCAGAATAGAGTAGCACTATTATTTTCATCAATCTGTACACTGTACTGCTTTTGATGTGGCTCAGAACTGCATTGGCTTTTTTGGGTGCTGCATCATATTGTTGGCTCATGTTTAGCTTCTTGTCTACTAAGACCCCTAGATTCTTTTCATATGTACTTCTTTCAAGCCAGTTGTCACCCTCTGTATATTTGTGCATTTCATTTTTCCTGCCTAGATGTAGTACCTTACATTTATCTCTGTTGAAAATCAGTTTGTTAGTTTTCGCCCACCTCTCCAATCTGTCAAGGTTGTTTTGAATACACAAATTTGATGTAATCTGTAAATTTAATAAGCATGCCTTCTATTCCATCATCTGAGTAATTAATAAATATGTTAAATAACACCAAACCCAGAACAGAACCCTGAGGAACCTCTCTAATCACTTCTCTCCAGGATAAAGGGCAACCATTGGTAAGCACTCTCTGGATTTGGTCTGTCAAATAATTACTGATCCACCAAACTATAAAACTGTCCAGCCCACAGTTCACCAGCTTGCCTGCAAGAATAATATAGGGGATTAATTTGGTATGACTTTTTTTTTTTTAGAAACATATGCTGGCTCTTCTTAATCACAGCATTCCTTTTTAAGTGTGCACCCTTTACCTATTAACATCAAATTGACTAGTTTGTAGTTACTTGGGTCCTCTTTTTTGCCCATTTTGAAGATGGAAGCAAGATTTGTCCTCCTCCAATCTGTTGGGACCTCCCCTGTCCTCCAAGAATTCTCAAAGATTATTTACAGTGGGTCTGAGATTACATCAGCCAGTTCCTTTAGTATTCTTGGATGCTGCTCATCTGGCCCTGGTGACTTGAATTCATTTAGAGTAGCTAAGTATTCCTTTATTATTTGTTACCTATTCTGGGCTGTAGTCCCCTTACTGCATGGTTTATTCTATTTTCATCAGTTAATGTACTGTTTGCCTTTTGGGAGAAGACTGAGGCAAAGAAGAGTCAGCCTAGTTGTTAGGACCATGTAGAAATGTTTCTTCTTCATCATCCCCATTTCAAGTAAGGACAATAAGTGGCTATCTTGATAAGATCATACATCTCTGTTTTTCAGAGAAGTTGCCTCACACGTGTGTTTCATTTTATTTGCCTGATACATTTTTGGACCGTACTGCCCCAAGGATGTGAGGAATACTTGATTATTTCTCAACCTTGACTCCCCAGATTTTGTTAGACTACAATTCTGATCAACCTTGGTCATTGCTTATCAAGGCTGGAGCTATGTGAGGTGTACTCTAACAACATTGGGATGGGGGTAGGCTTGGGAACCAGGGATGAGTGCACCCTAGGAATAATTCCAAGGGTGATTTTGGCTCCTCCGGGACACCATTGATTTGTCCTGCACTGTTGTGACTGCCATTTTGGAAGGAAGTGGCATTCTGTCAATTTGGGGAGCATCTGGGGTCATTGTTGCTATTTCAGGGTGGAAGTCCCTGAAAACTGCTTTAGAAACAAGAATGCCTGGAGAGTTGTTCTTTTTCTAGTCAGAAAGTGAGAAGGGGGAGATCCAGGAGTTGTGTGGGTCTGGAGCAAGAGCCACATGGAACTTGTCAAAGGACTACATGCAGTCTGTAGGCCACATGTTTCCAGCCCTTGTTCTAGACCATATTAGTTTGCTTTCTACCAGCTACAGAATGCCACAGATTTATTGTCACTTATAGCCAGACCATCCTCACCATGTCCTCCGGTTGCATCTGATGCTCTTCATTAAAAATTGCTTCATTTTGCATATTCTAGAAGGTTAGAAAAAAGAACAAGTTCAGGGAAGGGAGGTGGTAAGCACAGGCTAAACGTGTATGGGATCAAAGAAGCTAGAAACAATGTTTGATATATTCTGCACAGGGGAAGAGACAACTCAAGCTCAAAAATAAGATCATGGTCCTGTGATCTCCTTTCAAATGTTTCATAATTAATTTGACCAATTCTGCTATCTTTTTGTGCTTGTAGCAGTTTAAATTCCCCTGCTCTCATGGTTATATTTTTAGTTTGCCTCTTAACACTAGCTATCTGGAGGATATATAGCAATGGAAATAAGAGCATGACCACCTGGAGGTGAGCAAGCATACCTGTCATGGTAGACATACTTGCACCAAACTCTACAAAGCATAAACTGGGCAATTTTCTAATAATTTCAGAGACTCTTAAGGCAGACTGTCTTCTTTCCCTTTTCATGACCCTTCAAGATTGATTTGACTCCTTTGTGCCCCTCAAGGCATTTCAGACAATAAATGCTCCTGGGTGGGAGCAAGAGATGTGTCTTTTCTTGTTGAATCATACTCAACAATGCGATGAAGCAACAATTCACAGATCTTCCACGTTACCCAGTAATCTTCCTGTATTTTCAGGCTGTATGAACTGAACCATAGTTCACACACTGCTGGAGTGGTAACATAGAAAGGATGAGTGAATGAGTCTATTTCCACTGTGCACAGATACTTCACATGTTCACCCATAACTGTTTCTTCAAAAAACAAACAAACGTGCAGGTAGTTAGTGTTTAAATAGTATTTAAAAATATGTTTTAAACACATATTTTAAAACATTACTTATTCCTAAATGTGCATTTCTAAACCCCAAACAGGTTGAACTCCGTTTCTTGATCAGCTGGACCACCTACTATTTATACCTTCATCTAGCCAGGCCTGAGTTGAATTTTATTTGTCATTATGCTGTTTGTTAACCAAACTTAGATGAAACTTCTATGGTTCCACTCACCTGCAATGAGAAGGAGAAATGGATGTAAAAATTGTATCTACAGCAGTAATTCCTAAAGGTGGGTCTCCAGATGTTGTTGGACATCAGCTCCCAGAAGCCCCAAACAGCACAGCCAAACATCAAGGATTCTGGGAGTTGTTGCCCAAAAACATTAGGGATCTTAAATCTTGTAACTGCTCATCTATAGCAACAACTTAATTCTGAGCTTTGCATATTCTTAGTCCCTTGAATAGTTAAGTGCCTAACATAATCATGCACTGTTCAAAATTTGGAAGAAAGTACATTCCACTTGCCATTTCATGATCTCATATTTGAACAATTGAGAAACTAATCCAATTTATTAGATGGCTGTCATTTCTTCAGGAAGAACACTTACTGGTATCAGATTTTTTTAAAAGAAATATTTGGATTTTCTAAAAAAAGAAATCACAGCACTACATCTAATTAGTAGAAAAACAGCAACCATTTTTCAACATGGCACCCAATGGAGTCCCCTCTAATTAAAATATAAGTCTTCCAGTTTACCAAGCAATGAGACAGTGTTGAACCAAAAAAAAAAAATGTTGAATGTGTACAGGTTTGGCAAATGCTTGATTCCCCCCCCCCGCCCCAATTAATGGTGTCTTTGCTTAGGCATCCAGCAGAAAGACAAAACCTGTAAAGTTTTGGTTTGCAATTAACCCAAAGCAACTCTAAGAAAATGTGACAGTGAACAGTAAAGCCAATCTCTCTCTCAGGAATTATTTTGTATTTATTTATTTATTACCTGTGATGAATGATGTTCTTCAAAACTCAAGGTTTTCATAGGAAAATGACTGTTATGGGTTTTGATAGATCACTCAAATCATCTGGATGAAAGGGCTCATGCATCTTCCAGGTCTTGATTTATGTTTTCTTTAGTTTTGTGAAGTCTTAAAAGAACAGGGAAAGAGGCTTACAGGAAGGGTAGCTCAGAGGATTTGGTTATCACAGGGGGCGAGGGAGAGAAACAGCTAGGATGAAAATATCAAACCTTTCACCCTTTTTTAACCAGTATCCTCCTCAGTTCTTGTGTGTGTGTACATTTTTGGTTTATGCCATTTTATATTATAAAAAGAAGTCAAGTAAAAGAATTTCAGAAAAGACTGTAATCCATAATCTCCATCCTGTCACTGAAGAATATTAAAATATTCTTGAATAATGATAACACACCAGACCTCAGACCAAGATCAATTGGTATATTCATGCCTTAATGGCCTGTTCTGAACTGGCTTTGGAAAGAAGTGGCGTCATAAACTGACTATAACATCTGGCTTTCAGTAAAAATGGCAACCTCCAGTTATCCAAATTATGGAGGTCCATGGAAATTCCATGGGTGCCTACCAAAAATCAATATTTCTGTGGGGAATTTTTATTAGCTCAAATAATGGCTGCAAGAGGTCAGGTAATGATGGGATCTTTTGACCTATGTATACCAGTACTCACTGATGAGACTCCAACCCAGGAATGAAAATTTTAAAAAAGGGGTCTTTACTGAAAAATAATCAGGGGAACACACACACACAGACTCAGGCTTCAAGAACTCACACAAGAAAGTAGGAAATATCCCTAGAGTTCAGGAAGATGGGTTATACTATACCTGTCTGATGAGCAGAGATTTGTGAAGAGAAGAAGAATGGCTGGTTGTGCTGGGTGACGTAGCAAACCAACAGAGTGCTGGCCTCTGGTGAACTGAGCTGTCATTCCCTGTGAGCCTGATGAGGCTGTAGAGTCAGAGAAGGAGGAGGGCGTGACAGGGAATGGTCCTAGGGACCCTGGCACAGGTTTATCTACACCTGTGCCAGCAGGAAATCCTGTCAACCTAGAGGCTCAAGCAGAGAAGAGCCTGGTCTGGGTGGGTTGGCATCAGTTTCAGCTGAGAGTCCTGCCCACTCAGATAAGGAAGAAGAAGAGGAGAGTGACTTACCTCCACCATCATATACCCAGCAGCAAGCTCAAAATGAGACTCAAAGGAGGTCTCTGAGTATTCATGAGAAGAACTTGCTCATTAAGAAACACCTGGCAAAGCCTTAATTGCTTTATATAGGCTGGAAGAGGCAACAGAGGCTTTGTCAGAGATCAACTATCTCCCTGAAGAAAGCTTCCTGCTGAATTTGGAGCCTGAATCCTTGCTGCCTTGACTCGTGCTTTGACCTTGGACTGTTCCTGACCACCCTGTTGCCTGATCCTGCTGACTCACAGACTGACTTCTCAACAACGCAACCTTCTGTAAGCCTTGACCTTTGGACTGTATTCTGGACTCTTCTCTGTGTGTCTTCTTGCCTGTATTGCTGCTTCTCCAAGAAACGGAACCTTGCTTGTTCTGAACTTTATCTGGCTCTCCCTAATTAACTATCACTGGGGCTTGGCTGCTTTCCCAGCCCTTGTTTATCCTGCTGGCATTTTGAGCTGCTTTTCTGGACATAAGCACACTTTGGTGGTATTTTGTGGTGATATTTATACTTGATATTTCCCCTGATGGGGTGAGTTTGAGTGGAACACAATGTCTGCCAGAGTTTCCCAGAGTAAACAATAGATTATCTGAATGTGTTAATGATTGCTAATCACTGAAACATTAAAACTGATGGGTCTCAGATAAACCTCTATTGTTTTGGGAAAGGTGAGAGGAAAGACCAGTTTTGCAAGTCCGGCTATGTTGATTGAATTAGTGAATGACTCACTTCCAGGAGAATTAGCCCATTGTCACCCTGACTGCCAGTCTAAGGTATGTTCTCATAACTCTTACCTGGGTGTGTCTTTCCAGACTTTGAGCTCCCTGCTTCCTTATAATGTCTGAGCAAACCTTGATTTCTTGTACTTGGGAGTCCTTGCTCTACTACCAACTATGTGGAGTGCCAATAATAAGCCAATTTATGAAATATAGCCAATTTGTGAATTATTGGAAGAGTGGGGAGGTATCAGGGCAGTTAACAGGTACCACATTTAATTACACAGCGGATTATTATTCAATGAAGACTAAACTTACTGATTCATTATCAAAGTTAAGGTGATTTCATGTCAACTCAAGATCCACAAAGTCATGAGATTTAATGCAAAAGCTGTTGTCTAAGAGGTGCACCCTGTGATCAGGGTGGATAGTGGGCCATGTCACAAACTTCATGCAAGAGTAAGTCACCAAGCCAATTTCAGATGCTGTCAGCCAGCTGGGAGACATACACAACCTTAGCCCACAAATACTTTCTTCCCTTTGACTTCCCTCTTTCTTTCTCCACTCATATTGTATAAATATTCTAAATTGACTTTGAAATGACTAGAAATAAAACTTTTTTTTAATTAATGTAACCAAGTTGGAATAGTAATGCAAGGATATGTATAAAGTAGAACACAGGGGACTAGCTATTAGCTCTTATATAAAATATAAACAATGCAGATATATTGCATTGATTTTTGTGTGTGTGTTTGTTTCTTCAGGGATGATTCTGCCAAATCAAAGTATGGCAGCTCTACTTCACTGTGTGTAAATGAAATATTAATTTTATATTCTTCCTTAGTTACATTTATACCACAGGTTTACACTTCTAATGACATCCAGGTAGCTCACATGGCTTTTCTCCTGTACATTATGAAAACTGCATACCAAAATATGGCTGATTTTGAGGTAGAGGGAAAACCTACAAAGTCCATTAAGCAAAAGTCCTATATGTACTCTTGAAGTGGAAAAGGAAGGAGAAAAAGTCCATGTAGCATGGCTGGTGGTCTGAGCAGGGGAAGCCAGAACTGTTTGAACCAATCAAAAACCCTGTTTAGTCCTGGTGGGTGGGCCTTTCCTGGGCAGAGCTTTTTTTTTTAATATTATTCTTTATTTGGCATGATATCTATACGTACATCTTTTATCTTATACACATAATATCTATATATTCATACAATCCTTCTTTACCGCTTCTTAAATCATAATATATTATCTAGATAATAGTATAGATAATAATATAGCATGTAATAACATGTAGTGCAATACTATATCTAACATATAATACAATACTATAAAACTATTCTGTTAGCCTATTTTGAATAACTTAAGTGCACTGTTTACAATTACTAAATCTCCGTCTTGTGATTATGCATCCTAATGACTTCCTAACTGGATGCCTTCAAAAATTTCTCATTTTATAATGAACATCCTCCTCTTTTCCCCCTATGAGGGGGATATCCTTCATAACTTGGCTTTTATATTTTCATACAATCTTGATAATAACATTTTGTTATAGATCTCTGATGCTCTGGTTAAAAGAAAGTAGAAGTTGTGCAAACTTAAAGGCTTATTGTCCCTTTGCCCCATCTATCCGTCAAGTATGTAACAATCTTTATCCTCCTGGGCAGAGCTTGAAGATGAACACTGTAGTTCCATATAATACTTGAGTCCAGGAGGTGCAGGAGGGCAAAGCCTGCTCCTTTCCCTCTAGTGTAGAGCAACAAGAGCAGAAGGAATCTGAAACATCAGATGTAATCAGTGTAAAAGAAAGAGATTCAAGATGTTACCCTCCTCTCCAGAAAAAGGTTTCATTCCACAAATTAGCCAAATGTTTTTCAGCCAATAAATATTTGTATTGTATTTTTCAGGGGCTGTTAAAAGAAAAGGAGAGGGGCAATAAAATGTATGGGTAATGATAGGCAAGGCACAGACTGAAGAAGTACAATATATATGTGTTTGTGTATGTATGTTTTCTATTAAATTGCATAAAAATACCATCATTGAGAAATAATATGTTAAACCAGATAAGATTGAACATATTCAAAACTATGCTCTCTAAATACACAGCAATTCAAAAATCAACCTGTAGTGTAGTGATTTGAGCTACATAGCTATTTGACTATGACTCTGGAGACCAAGGTTAAAATCTCTGCTCAGCCATGGAAACCCAGTGGTTGACTTTTGGCAAGTCACACACCCTCAGTGTCAGATGAAAGCAAAGAGAAACTCCCTCTGAACAAATCTTGCCAAGAAAACTCCTGTGATAGGGTTGCCTTAGCATTGCTATTAGTCAGAAATGACTTGAAAGCACACAACAACAACAACAACAACAACAACAACAGGGATTTTGAAAAAGTGTCTGCAAAGCTTTTCATAGTTAATATTGAATAGTTAATATAAAATATTAATAGCAATTAATAGATCTCAGAACAGGACACAAAGCTGCATGGCCCCCACATCCTAAAGCAGGCTCCCAGGCCAGGATCTTTGGCGGGGGCCTCACCTACTATTAAGGTTAAGGACAGCGAGATGCTCTACAGAATTTAGAATAAAAATTAAAATAAGTCAATTGAAATGATACTAGAGTAATATTTATATTTATTTTAAAAATGAATTTACATAATAACTTACAATAATATCACACTGGGCCCCCATCCTAATCCTAGGCCCCCAGGCTAGAGACCTATCAGCACCCCCTTCTTGTGGGTGCCATGCAAAGCTGTATACTCTCGCCATTTTTCTTTCTTTCTTTCTTTCTGTGTGTATCAAGACTTCCTAACTGCAAAAACCTGGGCAGTTGACACATTGCAGAAATAATGCAGTTTAACATCACTTTAATAATCATGGCTCCATCCTATGGAATTCTGGGATTTGCAGTTTGTTATGGAACAGAGCTCTGTGACAGAGAAGGGTAAATATCTCACAAAACCACAAATCTCAGAATTCCATAGCATCCAGCCATGGCTGTTAAAGTGATGTCAACGTGCATTATTTCTGCAGTGTATCAGAAGCCCTGGTGGCAGAGAGGGAGCCTAGGAAATATGTAAAATGGTAAACAGCCAGCCAGTCCCTGAGAACACCCCAAGTAGTGGCTATCCATGTGGATTGACAGCAAGTTGTGCCTAGTACCCTCTGGCTGCTGTTGTGCTGCTGGGGGCGGGGGTGAGTATTGCACAAGGAGGCAATGGCACTAGGAACACAAGAGCTACTAAAGGCTAGGGGGTATCAGTTATGGTTTCTTGGAAGTAAACTCAGCTAACCCCAATGGATCCCCAATGGGGTAAGTTAACCCCTAGAACATGAGCCTCATATAACATCCTGAGTTGTGGTTCCTTAGAAAAAGCTTCTTTATTTTATGGGCTTTTGACTGAGCTGACATTGTAGGCTAGTAAATCTGCTCATTTTACTGTTGAAGTGTTTTTAATTGCACTGATGGGAAATTAAGATTATATTGATATTTTGAATAATGCTTCAGTAGTTATTTCATTGTGCAAACCATCTTGTTTCCCTGATACACACTGAGAGATGGAACATAACTGGATATGAGTAATAAATAAAATAATAAATATGTACACGTGCATCCTTTGAAATCAAAATGAAGGTTTTCTATTCAGGTAAGTGGGGTGAGTCTGGGGCAGAAAAAAGAATTCAAAGCAAATGTTTTACTCCCATTCCTTTGTAAAAGTACTCAGCACAATGAGACTACTGTGGTTAATTTCAAATTGTTCCAGAAGCAAACAAGTGGACAGGTAGAAGCGAAATACTACAATCATAGATAAATCAGCAAGGTATTTTATTTTATATAAAGCACTGAAGAAAGTGGTACTGTGCTAGCCTTGAAAGCACACAAAGAGAGAGAGTGTGTAATCCTGCAGGGACCCAGAAGTTGATGGAGAAACACTTTTCAGTGGGTGGCTACACACAATGAATTTGGTTGTTACCTGCCCTGACAGCCCCCCCCCAAACTGATAATAATTCACCAATGCACTTGACTAAATTTCATATACTGGCTTATATTGGCACTCCAGATGGTTATAGGTAGACCAGGGACCTTCCAACAAGGAGCCAAGTTTTGTTCAGAAAACCTAAGGCAGTAGCCAGCTCAAATTCCTCAAAGACACACCCAGATGAGAATTACTTGAAAATTCCTAGAACTGATAAGTTAGGGGGATAATGTACTAATTCTTCCTGGGCATCACTGGAAGTGAGTCATTCACTAATCCAATCAAAACTAGCCAAGTGCTCTTTGCTTTCAAAATGGGTTTTTCCTTGCACCTTTCCCTAAAACAATAGAGATTTGCCTGAGACCCATCAGTTTTAATATTTCAGCCATTCACGATCATTAACATATCTGGAGTATCCATTGTCAAACCATGGGAAACTCTGACAGACACTGTATTCCACTCAGATTCATCCTGTCAGGGAAAATATTGAATATAAATATCCCACCCATACAGTCAAGTGTGTTCAGTTTCCCAAAGGCCATCACTCTGTTGGTTTGCTGGGTCACCCAGTGCATTTAGCTGTCTTTCTTCTCTGCACAAATTCTGCACTTCAGGACAGGTATTGTATAACCCATTATCCCAAACTCTATTCCTCTATCCAAATGCTTCCTACTTTTTTCGCTAGCATTGTGTGACCGATTGAAGCCTGGGTTTTTTTGTGTGTATGTTTCTCTGATTGTTTTTCAATAAAAACCATTTCTAGTTCATTCCTGGCTCTGAGTCTATTCAGTGAGTTCCAGTATATACAGGTCAAACGAACCCATCGTTACCCAGCCTCTCACTGCCCTATTGAGCTAATTAAAATTCCCCATATTAGAATTTGGATACCAGTGAGATCCACATGGTCCCCATGCAATTTGGGTAACATGGTATTATCTCTATGGATAACTGGCATGCTATGAAAGACACAAAGACCAATTCCATAAGTGCATCAAACTAACAAATAGAAATAGGTTTCAAACTATTCCAGTTGCTTGAGAGAAATCTCTATTGCACAGGGCATGGCTCACTTCCAAGCAAAATATTGTCTTTTGTACAAAATATAATGTTTCAGGGAAAATAAAATATTCTCAAGGAAGTCCAAAATACAAGGAATTATTGAAAGATGTGCAAAAACTCTGACAATATGCCAGGACACATTTCTCTATGAGAAAGTTGGTGAACATTCTTACATCCTATCTGGAAAAGGCATGACAAGAGCTCGATGCAAACAGTGGTGGCACCGGGGGGGGGGTGGATAGGAGAGGCTGAAGTGCACCAGATGACACCATTGGGAGGAATGGTGACACCTGCCTTAGTGATGTCACAGGTACAGAAACTGGGGATCAGGGAAAAAAATCCTCTCTCTATGGAGTTGGCATGATTGAGTTCTGATCATGCTGCCTCAAGGTTGATTGCAACTCCCATCGTTCTGCCAGAGAACTACATTTCTCTTTATTTGTAAACAGTATTGTCTTGCCAGCATGGCACCAGGTAAGGAAAGGGTTAACTGGAAGGGAGGATCTAAAACACCACTTCCACAGAAGCTAATGAGATGACATCATCAATGACATCACATCACCAGACCTGAAATGGCCAATCACAGCTCTAGACCTGGGAACTCCAACTAAGTTATAATTGCTTTTGTGTGAAGCCATTTGAGAGAGAGAGAGAGAGAGAGAAAGAAAGAAAGAAAGAAAGAAAGAAAGAAAGAAAGAAAGAAAGAAAATATCAGGTTATGTGGCTTTGAACAAAGACAAAACAAGACTATATTCCAGCATGGGAGAGCCAAAGGCTGAACAATGGCTGGTAGAGCCAGCATCTGGCTTAGCTCCTAGCTTTCCCTGATACCATCTGAAAGCAACAGACTGCAAAGTAGTGAGCAGACCTTTTAGGGTCTGTTTAGATCATGTTAGGGAATTACGTTAATTTTTTCACTTTGGTTGGATGTAGCTAAACTTAGTAACTGAATGTAACTTAGAATAACTGAATGCTTTGATGTTAATACCTTGTTATTTCTGTAACTTTAAAGCATGCCGGGGGCATGGAAGAACCTGCCTCATGGAGGATTGATATAACTGAACTTGCTTGAAAAAATAGTCTTCTTAATCTTCTATACACTGATGCTGCATGTGTCTATATCTCTTGGTTTTGCTATAATTCTCTGTCTCTCTGGGGACAGGAGAGAAGAGTTGGTTGGTTCACAGTGGTGGGTAGTGCCCGTGGGTATCCAGTCTCTCACTGGGCTGGTTATAAAGACTGCAGTGAGTGGTGGCAGCAGTTTTGGCCTGTAGGGGGTGCCCTGGAGTGAGGCTACCTCTACAGGGGAGCTAATCTGGGGGTTCAAAGGCCAGAGCCCCAGTTTTAGCTACAACAGGAGTATTTCATGAGTGGAACTCTGCTCATGGGATCTCCTTATCCAATCCCGTTGCTTACAAACAATTGTTTGTATCTAGGAATACACATAATGCACCACATAAATAAAACTATAGTGCATCTAGGAAACAAACATGCCATTTTCTTTCATTTACTAGACACCTTTATTGCTTCAAGGAAATTCGCAAGAGATATCCTGACTTAACAATAATGTATGAAGGACAGTCCTATCTGAGCCTCACTTAATAAAAGTCATCTCAGAGATATGGATTATGATAAGCCTGCCAGTCATAATTTGGGTCTGGGTGGTATTATGGCAGATTTTCCAAAATCACAACAGGAGGAGCAATACTCTATTTGTGCCAAATCAGTAAGGGCAACATTGAATTTTGATGGTACAGGAGATTTTGCAGACAGTTGTAACAGACAACATCTGGCAATAGCTTGCTTAGCTATAAAATATCCATTGAGCTGTAACATTGATTTGATACTTGATGCAGGAAAGGAATGTGCAGAACTCCTTTAGGATGTACAAATGCCCACTTCTCCCAGGAAATGTGTTTATTTTGTCAAAGATCTTTTGACTTCCTTCAGTAACCTGAAAAGCTATTTGCATCACATATAGCTCTAGGCAACTGGTGGAAACATTTTAGGGATGTGTAGAATCCACTCCAATTATATGTTAGACATTTTACTAAACTTATTTTAGCTCCCTTCACAATGCATTTATTGTCTGAGAGACTGGAAACCCAAATTTGCTTGACAAATTTGCGAAGTAGTGAAGAATTTGAAACATATTGGGATTCATTTGTAATGACATTATAATGATTTTGCACCTGTTTGCGGTGGGTATGATGCCACCCTTTCCCTTGTAACTTTGATTTATTGTGGAATCAGATCTGTTGGCAAGATGCTTCATCAGATTTGTTCACTGCTTGTCTATCATAAATACTGACTATCTGTCTACAAGGGTCAGCTGCTTTTAGGGATGGGAAAAAATCACTGATATCCTTCCCCCCCCCTTTTTTTTTTATTTGTGCAATTTAACTGAAAGTATCCATTTTGTACCTCAAACGAAGCATTTGTGAGATAAAAGTGCTCCCTGCCTCTGCAGTTCACAGAACAATATGTACATTTTAAATATATGAATGGCTAAAATACATTTGATGGCAGAAAACACTGGATCCAAGTTTATGTTTTGGCTTAGACTCTGGGCTACCTCTCCATGGCTACCTCTCCTCTAATTGAATGGGGCACTCACATTTTGACAGCTCTGCTCTAAATTCATAACAAAATCAATGACTCGGGAAGGAATAGTGGCATAATTCCTTCCTCAGAGTAAGAGTAAAAAGTTCCTTTCTTATTTTATCACCATTTTATCCCTGGAGCTAAGTATGTGCCCTGTGTTCTTGGGGATTCTTGGGATGAGAATAATGTTTGATCCTGAAGCAGACAAAAATGTGAAGGGGATTAAGAGCTCAGCTTGTAGGCAAGGTGTAGATTTACCAGTTGTAATCAATATTCCGTGTCTGTCCTGCAGGCCAAAAGTGCTATGATGTACTCTTAAGCAAAATGCCCCAGGAAAATGACCAAGTCACTTTAAAGCAAAGTTAGGGCCTGCTTACATTAAGTATATTTGAATATTGGTGACTGTGGCTAAAATATGCCTAGACTTTTAAATAAGAGGTATTTGTTCCTCTCACATTCACATTAACAGAATCATCTCATTGTTGACAATATTTTCTATTTTCCCCAAAAAACTGTTAAAATGGCAAGCCCATATTTTTGTAGAACAAAAAAAAAATGATATCAGCTGAGGAAGGAAGTGGATTTATTAAACAGAAAAATGTAAAACAGAATGCACTTTGAGTGCTCTAGTAAGTTCCTTATCTTAGGGGCCCTGGTGGCGCAGTAGGCTAATGCAGCTAAAACTGTAGCCAAAACTCATGTAGATCTTGAGTTCATAAGTTCGATTCCAGGGCCCCCCAGGTTGACTCAGCCTTCCGTAAGTCAGTAAAATTAGTACCAGCATAATAAAAGAGCTGGGGCAACAAGCTGTGGAAGCTGTTAATTCAGTTTCAAAAAAAAAAAGCAGCAGTCGTTATTAGTGTACAATGTATTATTCTGCAGTGTCACTCTTGCAGCATTGTTTGTATGCCAACAGCGCTATCTACTGGCACTCACATTGTACAATCGTCTGTTTTCTCTGAAATGTATTGTATTGTATTAAAAATTGCTTTGTGATGTATTGTATTGTATTGTATTGTATACTATATACTGTACTGTGTGATGTTGTACCCCGCCCCGATTCTGAGGAGAGAGGCAGTAAACAAATAACTAAGTATTATTATATTATTATTATCAAGGGTGTATTATTTATTCAAGAGTGCGTTTTCTGACTCCAACCAGAGACTTGTTGACAATATTCATAGAGTCATAGAGCTGGAAGAGACCACAAGGGCCATCCAGGCCAACCCCCTGCCATGCAGGAACACACAATCAAATCATGTCCAACAGATGGCCATCCAGCTTCTGTTTAAAAACCTCCAAAGAAGGAGACTCCACCACACTCCGAGGCAGCGTATTCTACTGCTGAACAGCTCTTACCATCAGGAAGCTCATCATATCTATTCTGTTTTTGTTTCACTTGGTAGTGATGCCTTCTTCAGTCATGCCATAAGTTCAATGTACTATATCTTTCAAAACAGAAGTCAGAGAGAGAGAAAGAGAGAGAGAGAGAGAGAGAGAGAGAGAGAGAAGGGTAAGTCACCATTCACATTGAACTCTATTGCATTGAATAATTTGCTGTAAACTAGGGATAGAAAGAATATTTGAAAGTGTTCAGAAATTGTCAAATCCTCATCCCCATGTTTTTGAGTATTGAGAAACCCTGATGAGATGAAGCCAAGACTGATGAGCATTTTTGTAATTCAGGACTTATTCTGCATGAAATTTGCAAAGATTCTAAGCAGAAATATTATTTTCAGTACAAAACAACCATGTGTGAATTTGTGTAAAATAAGTCCTGGATTGTCAATAGGCCTTGAAAACTCTGCAGTTTTCAAAGGCCTTCATGCAGTAGGAAGAAAATTATTAAAATTACCCATTGCTTCCTTTGAGAAAATACAGTAAAGAATTACATCCTTATGGTAAATTAATCTTGCATGTATCCAGGACTATTCCTTCAACCCTTATCCAGCTCCCTGACTCTTAAATCTAAAATGATGTCTCCAGTTATGTATTTTATGTGCAGTAATATATACACACACCCACAGAGAGATGGGGGAGGGAAGGAAGGAGAGAGAGAAGGGGGCTCGCCGCTGGCTGGCGGGCCTGTTTGCGGCCCAGCCGGCGGCCCCTGAACACCCGCCCGTGGCCCCGGCCCCGGCCCCGCTCGCGGCCCCGGCCCCAGCCCCGCTCGCCAAGCTTAGTCTGAGGCAGGGGCAGGGGAGAAGTGGGGGGAGCTGGCCGCGTGGCGCGCCATGCGCGGCGCCATCTTCCCTTTCTTCTCCCCAGCAGCCTTTGCGGCAGGGGAGGGGAAAGGGAGAACGGGCCAATCAGGAGTGAGTCAGCTCGCTTCTGATTGGCTGGACGATCTGGGATAAAGGGTTCCATGGGAACGCCTTAGTGGCGGATGTATTGGGTCGTGGGAAGTTGTAAGAATTCAGGGGTCTCCATCAAGTTCAAGTGCAAGTTCAAATTCAAGTCCAAGTTCAAGTTCAAGGGAGACCCCTATTAGCTGTTAACGTATACTTGTTTACAGGGGAGGAGAGAGCGTCGAGCAGGCGGCTCGGCCAGCGTCTCTCTCCTTCATGTGAGGGAACCGGGATGGACCGGTCCCTGCACCACCCACATGCGTGGGCCGCACTGTGTTCACGACCCATACATTGCCGCCAACCATTTAGCTTGCAAGTTGCGGCCAATTCATTGCCAACATATTTACAAACAACATATATACAAACTACCTTATCTACCTCAACATGTGTATATATTTACTAACCTGTACCTAACCATATTTTCTGAAGTTTTATATTTGTTATCAATACAAAGTTATTCGCACCTATGTGTCTGTGTTTATTCAGGAGGGCGGTGGGGGCTGTCCGGTCTGGGTCCGCAAGTAACTTTACCATGTCCCAACTTGAGGGTCATTCTATATGAGGTGACTGATAAACATGAGAAAAGATGTGGAGGGTATTCCTTTTTTTTTTTAATCTGTTATGTATGTAAGTGTTTTAAAATGACATCTAGTTTTGCAACAGCATTATAAATTCAGGCTAAGGCCAGGGTTGACCTGGTGGCTGCAATGAAAAGTTCTTTCTTTCTGCATCACCCAAACACTGGCTCCTTGGGATTTCCCAGCCCTCTAGCACCAACTCTGGAATGCTGGATTCCTCCATTTAACCAGGGAAAATCTGCTATGAATCCTACCCATAAGCAATGGAACAGAAAGAACACAAGTAACAATACAATACAATACAATACAATTACTAATTGAGGGGGAAAGAAAAGTTACTGATGATAATCATTGGCTAAATATCTGGAGCAATAATTGGTAAATTCATGGAACAATTAGAGCAGCCTTTCTCAATCTTTTTACCATGATGGAACCCTTGAAACAATTTTCAGGTCTCAGGGAACCCCTGGCTAAAAATTATTATATCTACAGCTCAAAAAAAATGTTTATTTTTTTCAATCTCAGTATCTTGTGGAACCCCTAGCAACCTCTTGTGAAACCCTAGGGTTCCAAGGAACCCTGGTTGAGAAACCTTGAATTAGAGTAAAATACAGTAATCTAAAAAGAAACTTAATTACTACTGAGATAATTTGGCTGTAAGATAGGGAGCCATGTCACAGTTAGAAAACATCCACCTGTTTTTGATTGTAAATATGATTTAGTAGCTTGAAGAGCTTCCACACAAAAAATAAATAAATAAACAGAAACCGTGGTACAATTACATGCTTTTAAAATTGGGATTCTTTTCTTGATGGACTTGCTGAGTAAGTTTGTACATAATAACCATAGGCTCCCAAACTGTTATCAACCCACTGCTGTTTAGAATGGTGCAGAGGAAACTTCCAGTGCATTCTTCTTTGCTATATACAGCTGATAATGATAGGACTGTTTACAGAAATGTAGTGTCTTTAGGTTCAAAATATAGAAGCAGCATAGAGGTGGCTTTTTCTCACTTTTGCCTCTCTGCTTTTGGAGTCTATTGATCACCTTCCAACATTCAGGTGGGGGGATTGGTCTGTTTATCCCACCAAATGGAAAGGGAAGGTAAGCAATAGAAAGAGCAAGGCATAATGGAGTAGGAAAAGCTCTGGATGTATAAGGTTTAATGTATATGATCTACAACTACACATTTACTCTGTTTCCCCACCTCTAGATCTACTCCATGCTCAGTTATGGGATTGTGGTTGTTTTTTCTTTTAAAAAGGAAATGATCCATCCTGTTCTTTGATAATAGTTTTCAAATGTAAGCATTTTTTCAAGTGCACACATTGCTTGGATGTATTTCTCTTATTGATTAAAGTGTATTCAGGCAGTACATTGTGTCCCTTTAAAATGCTCAGATTTCTTTATGTATACTTTTAAACAGTGAAATTTATTTTCCCTCCAGTCATCTTTTGACATGAGGAATTGCAGAGGAAAAACCATCACAAACTCTCCATACAATCCGGTATGTTTGGATCAAGAAGAAGCCATTTAATTTCAGGCTTAAACCAGATTCTTCACACATCACTAGTGTTATTGTTTTATGTAGTAGGGATGTAAATCTCTCCAAATTTTGTTCCAGTGAGCAGAAATAAATAATTCAACCATTCTTTCCCCACTGTAAGAAAATTCTCAAAAACAGCACAGTTTTTGAGGAACAGTTAAAACATGTGTCTTGAGTGTCAGGAAATCCTGACAAGGAGAATCCTGGACTGACAAGATTCTTGACAAATTGGGACTTATTCTGCACCAGATTTCCTTGTGGTTATTTTTTTCAATATATGGAAAGCAGAATTTTCTCCATGGAAAATAATCCTAAAAATAGTCTAAATTTTAGAAATAGAAAATGGAAATTTTCTTTAAAAAATCCACAGACTTCCTCACAGGAACAATAAAATTGCTGAAATTAACTGCTGCTTCCTTCAAGAATAAAATTAGCAAAGAATTGGATCCCTAATTCACAGTGTGGTATTCAATATGTGAAAAAAAATCTATGGAGAAAAGTTTTCTGCATTGAAAATCATTTTTTTTAATGCACAGGGAACTAACTTTCTGTGCAGAAAATGACATTTCCCTGCAGAAAATGACATTTCCCTATAAGGAGCCCTGGTGGCGCAGTGGCTAAATGCCAGTACTGCAAAGTCACCACATTGCAAGTTCGATTCCAGCAGGCTCCAAGGTTCACTCAGCCTTTCGTAAGTCAGTAAAATGAGTACCCAGCTTGTGGGGGCAATTAGCTAACACACATTGGAAACTGCTGAATGCAGTGTAGATGTGTAAATTGCGATTGCTTAAAACAATTTGTAAGCCACTCTGATAGCCTTGTGGCTGAAGAGCAGGGTATAAATAAATAATAAAAACCGATATGCATTTTTCACGCAGAATTAAGTCCCACATACAGTAAGTACCAAACAGTACTAACCCATTCAGTGTTCTCCTCCTCAGGTTTCCTGATACTCTCAAAGGCTCTTTTTAATTGGGGATTTGAACATTTATGAACACTTTTCCATCGCTATTATGCAGTAGCAGTGTTTTTAATGGGATGTTACAGTGCCATGGTATGTGATCTGCTAACCTTACCTTACTTACGCAATTGATGCCAATATAACATCATAGAATCAGATTTTCACACGGGGCCAAAATGCCCCGTTACTGCCCCGCTACCTCCTCTCCCGTTCCTGCCACGGAATAACATAAATCTTTCATACACTCACCTTAATTCTACAGCAGGAACGGGCTCCCCCTCCCCTTGCTGGCCGGCCGTAAATGCAGCCGTCGTAAGGCTGCTTTTACGACCGGCCGTCTGAAACATTATCACGTTATCACGTGATAACACCAGATGGTAAATTTAAAAAATAAAACTCCCCCGAACTAAAATCAGTTCACCAAGCACAAAAACACTCTTCAAATCACATAATCAAAACAGGGAGGGTAAACTAAAGGGTGCCACTTACCTGGATATCCAGATCGTACCAGGAAGTGCTCGGAACGGACCTCCCCTCTGTGGCTGTCATTTCGGAACAGGAACGGGGCTCCTGTTCGCACACCTGTGATTGCGTTATAGCAACGGAATGGGAGGTCTATTCACGATGAAAAATCGTGATTACATTGTTCTGGAACAGTCACGGGAGTAGGATGGATGCAGGACAGAACGGGGTCAACGTCGTCCGAAAGGGAAAACCTTTCCTGACCCTGTTCTGTTCCTGCCATGGGATATATAGCCCGTGTGAAAATCTCCATAGAGTTGGAAGAGACCATAAGAGCCACCTAATGCTAGAGTGAGAATTGTACAGCTCTTCAGATATTGTTGAACTGCCATTCCAAATGTTCCTCACAAGTGACTGTGCTTGCTGTGTCTGCTGGGAAATGCAGTTCAGTATCATTAGGATAGCCAGTCCATTCCCATGCCTGATCTATTGATATACATATTCTTAAGCAAACACATCACAGATGTGTCCATTCTGTTTATCCATTGATTTTCATTTATTAAGAGAAGACTTAGAATGGTGTGCTATGGAGCTCTGTGAGATCTAACAAGAAAATCTAATCTCTCCCTCCCCCACACCCAAATACTGATAAAAGATTTCATTTCTGTCTGCATTTCAGAGTTTCTGAGATTTCAAAGAACAATGCAATATAGTGAAAGCAACATCAATGACAGCCTCTCCAAACAATGATTGCTGACAAAGCTGCTGAAGTGGAAGATTAATCTGTGTCAGCTACAAAACATCGATACTATGGAATAAATCTGGGCTTTCTAAACCATGGTTTTTCCTTTATATTGTTCCTTCTCTACAGGGCAATGCCGTTCCTTCAATGAATGCAGTGTTGTTGTTGTTGTTGTTGGTGGTGGTGGTGGCGGCGGCACTGGCCAACATTCAGTATTACACTTATGGATGAGCAACCTGGAGTTGGGTATCCATAAATGATCCATATTCACAATCCCTATGTAGTCATGAATGTGGCCCTATTGCCACAATTGTAACTCCCCCCAAATGCTGGGACAATCAGAAGAGGGACCCTTTTCACACTCCCGTGATACAACCTCACTATCTGGGGGGCAGGAAGTAGAGTGAAATGTTATCCATCTTCACCCCAACTGCTAGCACAATGAACCCCTTCTCTTGGAACTACAGATGCCTGATGAAGAAGGTTCAGGAGGGGTATCAGGCCAGAACACATTGCTTACTTATGTAACTAAATAGCCCATGTGCAATTCCAGCCATAATTATTTCCAGTATTATTTCTTGGGGAAAGGAAATATTCATAGAATCATAGAATCATGGAATTGTAGAGTTGGAAGAGACCACGAGGGCCATCCATTCCAACCCCCTGCCACACAGGAAATCTTGATCAAAGCATCCCCGACAGATGGCAATCCAGCCTCTGTTTAAAGACCTCCAATGAAGGAGACCCCACCACGCTCCGAGGGAGTGTGTTCCACTGCCGAACAGCTATTACTGTTAAAAAGTTCCTCCTAATGTTGAGTATTCTATGAGTTGATTTGAAAAAAAGGTCCAGCAGTTCCTACAAATGAAAAAAAAAAGTACTGTAGGTTTACAGCCATTCTTGTGGTATCTTTTTATTTATAAGTAGATATGGCTAGTATGTGGGACCAGATGCTTGGCAGGGTGCACATCATTAATCAATAAATCAGCCTCAAATCCATGCTCACCAAAGTGGACGGTATCTAATTGGACTCCTCCCCTAGCTAGCTACAGACCTATGTCTTAAATAGCTATGTTCATAGCTGAAACAATTTATTTCCTCACCTCTCTTTCTCTCAGCATACACTGCATGGAGAGACTTCACTCTCTAGGTAGATTGCCCATTTTAATGAATAGGGATGGAAATATTCATTGTCATTCATTTCCTGGCTGAAAAATGGATTTCCTAACACTAAGGAAGCCTGGTTAGAAAGAACAACTCAGCAAAGGACAAAAGGGACCCTCTCATAGCTGCTGGAGTTTACCACATACCATGCAGCTGTAGACAAGTTTACATAGGAACCATTAAATGCAGTATGCAAACACGAATCAAGGAACATGAGAGACACTGCAGACTGGGCCAGCCAGAACAATTAGAAGTAGCAGAATATGTTATAAACCAACCTGGACACAAAATGTTATTTAAAAACACAGAAATTCTGGACCTGGCCAACAACTATCATGTTGAAAAGCAAGCCCTGGAAACAGCACAAAAAAGCCCACAACATGGTTCTGATATGTGGATGACACTTTCACCATTTGGAACCATGGAGAAGAAGATTTGGCTGCATTTCTGAACCACCTGAACAGCATCCACCCAAATATCCAATTAACGATGGAAAAAGAAAAGGAAGGAACATTGTCATTCTTGAATGTCCTAGTCATCCACAAACCAAACCAACAGTTGGGCCACAAGGTATACAGAAAACCCACACACATGGACAGATACCTACACAAAAACTCTAATCATCACCCAGGACAAAAAAGAAGCACAATAAAAACATTGGTAGACCGTGCAAAAAGGATCTGCGAACCCCACTACTTGGAGGACGAACTGAAGCACCTAAACTGGGCTCTACAGGCTAATGGTTACTCCAGATCAGACAGCACAAGAGCAGCCAGAACCAGAAAAAAACACAGGAATGAAGAAAAACAGCCACCCAAAGGAAAGGTATTTTTACCATACAACAAAGGAGTCACAGACAGAATAGGGAAACTGATGAGGAAACACAAAACTCCAAACAATCTACAGACCAACCAAGAAAATCCAAGAAATGCTACACTAAGTGAAAGACAAGAGACTCTCTCACAGCCACAGGAGTTTACCACATACCATGCAGCTGTGGACAAGTTTACATAGGGACCACTAAATGCAGTGTGCAAACACGAATCAAGGGAGACACTGCAGAATGGGCCAGCCAGAAAAATCAGCAATACCAGGATATATGTATTACTTGTCTTCCATAGCAGAAAGAAAAGTATATCAATCACTTATCCTCACAGGCAAGGATGAAAGAGTGATAGATTCACATTCTTATTAATGAACATCCTTAGTGATTGAGTCTCTCACTGACAAACTAATGTCAGTCCTAACCATTAGCATGCAATCAGACAAACAAAAGATGGCCACTCAACAGTTGTTACACCAGTATTACAGACTCATGTAATGAAAGAAAGATAACTTTTTATTGGGTTATTATGAGAAGGCAAGGGAGAACTGGAATTGTACGTTCCCACATTTCACAGATGAAAACTGGGAGATTTGTGGCTAAGCACCATAAGAATGTGCTCAAGATGGCAAAGGATATTAATGAGGAAGAACACATAAACTTGGGACTTTATCAGACCCAGCAAAAATTGCACAATTACAACAGCATGATAGTGCGAACCAGTGTCGCTATCACATGACAATGTAGTCCTGCCATGCATACTGTGTGCTCCAGCCGTGAATAAGGCATCACATTCCATTAAGGGGACAAGCTGTCAAAACCGCTCAGTATTGCTATTTTCGAGTTATTGAAGAGTGTGCGGAAACACATCCCGCTATAATTGCAAGATTATAAGCATGAATGTGTGGTCCTCTTTCCCCCTCCCGATTCTTGGTGAGAAAATGTCTGGGTGAAAACATGAAAACTATCCACAGGACGCTATTTGTATGAACCATCCCATTTTGTTTGCATGTTTTTAGGTGTGTTTAAATGTTTATGTGTTGATTTACTTTGTTAATAAAGTTTGTTTTTTCTGGCATTTTTAAGAGCGCTTGCGTCTTCTTGAGATAAACACCAAAATCTCACTCATGCTAAACCATGGAAGTAAACTCCCACTCTTAAAGTGCAAATGGTTGTCATGTGATAATTCTGTGGTGTTTGAGTTTCATAATTACAGAGACGTGCATTAATAAGTGTAATAATGCCACTATGTTTCCACTTTCCTCATTTGCAGAATTACAGCGTGATTAGCTGCTTGTCTGATAAAGTCCTGGGAGAGACTGCAGCAGTTTGGTTTTGCCCACCTAAGCGTACAAAAAAGGGCAAGACTGCATCCTCTCTTCTCTGCTTCCCCTTGTTGAGTTAATCAAGTGCAAACTACTTTTACACTTTGAACTCAGGACTTTTTCGGACGCTGAAAAATAACGCAAACAGCCTTGTCAGCTTGCGAGGCTGCTGCGCTGCAAAGCGTCCCTTTCATATGATGCTCACCCCTGCCAGTACTATTGCGATACCGCAGGGAGAGTTGAGCGTCATATTTCATCGTTTTTTACTCACAAAAGTTGATCATGAGTAAAAAACAACGAAATATGATGCTCAACTCTCCCCGCGGTACCGCAACAAGCTGACGAGGCTGCTTGCGTTACTTTCTTCGCGTCTGAAAAAGTCCTCAGTATACAGCAACTGAAGTAAGCTGAGGATAAAGGGAGGGGATTGGGAGGAGGATAGAGAAATTGAGACATTTTAAATGCAGCTGAAAAAGTGGGAAAACAGAGGATTAATCAGGGCCATCCCTGCCAACCTGGGATACCTGGAAGGTATGCTGAAGCAAAGTAAAACAGATTTACAAATAAAAATATATTTATGATTATGAGAGAATCTTTAGACTATGATAATAGTAGACCCACAGCTTGCTTTTTACAAATGGCAGGTTCAAGTACAACAAGGAGACTTTTAAGACTAAAATAAAATGGCATTGAGCATTCAGAATGTGTGACATTTTAAAATTCCAGGTTCCATGTAATCTTGAGAGTTTGTAATGTACTTGAGAGCAAGTGTAATGATGCTAATTTTTGCCACATGGTTATTACGTCAGCTTCAGGATGTTACACTTCAATTGAGGGACTAATTTTAGAAATCAAGTACAACCTTCCAGGTTCAGTATAATAATTGTGATCCGGAGGTCTGAATTTCTGTTGTTTGGTTTTTCAACATTTTGTTTGGTTTTTCAACAGGAAATGAGACTTAAAGATAGCTTTTCAGCACAGAGTCCATTGAAATGATAATATTTACCTGCTTAGCAACTCGTTGCCAGGCCTACTCATGAACCTAAGAGTTTTGAACCTAAGAGATCTGAAATAAATGTTACTTGAACAAGGACTCTCAAGAAATAGCAAGTTGACTGTTTTTTAGCTTTCAGTTCTGTATGTTTTATAGAAGGCAACTATTAGGAGATTATTTGACAGGGACAAAAATAGATCCCCATCTCGCTATCTCCTCTCCTGCCCCCCCTTCCACCCCCATCCTGGCACAAGAATGAAAAGTTTTGCATTTACCTTTAATCACACACCTTCCTTCCTCCTCGGCAGCCACAGAGTGAATGCCGCTCTCTGGAGCGGCATTCAATCTCTTATTTGAAATCCTGGGTCATTCTTGCAAGAGGATGAGCGTGCGGGAAATTCAAACTTAAAAATAAAAATACACTTTAAAAAATGACAGCAAGCAGAAGAATGCACTTTAAAAACCCCAAGTAACCCAGGGAGGGGGAAAAAAGGTGCCACTTACCTGGATGTCCCAATCACACCCGGAAGTGTTCTGGAATGGACCTCCCACTGTGGCTGGCATTGTGCCAGCATAACGGGGCACCTTTTCACTTGCCCATCATTCTGTGACAGGAATGGAACAGGTGATCTATTCACAGTTTAAGCAGTGAATAAGAAGAAACAAGGGTGGAACGGGATCAGCACAGGAGCATAATAGAACAAGAATGACATTGTCTGAAAGGTAAGCCCTTTGGTGATCTCCTGGTGTTTGTGTAATGCCATATTTAGGTCATCTGATAATCTCCTTAGTGTTTTGAAAAAACTGGTATAAACCACTCAGAGCAAGGTTTAGTAACTTTTCTCCCCTTCTCCACCCCAGTGTCTTCTTTCTATGGTGCTGTTTTATGGCCTTTTAGAGTTACAACCATTGCCTTTAAATGCAGCTTAATCTCCAGGTCACCAAATCAGCCTGAAGTGTTTCAGACCTGTCTAATTTGATTCACATTAGTCAACATACAGTCCAAAAAAAACAAATGCATGCATTGTAACTTACAGAGCGGGTGACCAGCTTGACAAATCACTTAGGGCAGACCTAAATTGGGCCTGCACATAAGTGACATTCTCCAGCAACTTGCAAGCTGGAGACTGGAGCATGAGATTTAAACCACCTACTAGAGTATAGCCATCATGGTGCCTCCTGCCCATTACATCCATACCTGCCATCTAATTCACCATTATCTAGTGCAGCAAGAAAGAGTCCAGATGTGCTGTACAGGTCATGAACTGCGACAGATGAAATGGTTGCTCGAGAAAGAAAGATTAAGGGCTTGCCTGAACAGGCAATATACCCCATCTTGCCTGCATTTTGGAGCCCTGAAGTCCTTACAACATAGGGCTTTTACCTCATGATCCCAAGGGCAGAGACAGGACTAGGATGGGGAGAAGACAGGGTAGGGCCCATTACAGCATTTTTTAATGACACTATACCCAGGAAAAATGGCTTCCAGTGACAAAAATCAGATTGGGACATGCATGACCACAGGAGCCCATTTTGGTATGCTGGTCCATCACTGTAGCTTCTCTTTGACATTGCTCTTCCACAACAGGAAGCAGGCCTGCAGCATATGACCAAGGCTGGTCACTTGCAGTGGGCCTTGATCACTTATTGTGGGTTGGCTTCCTGGCTTCAGAGAGAGCAAGGGAGATGATGGTGGCAGCTGCAGCGATGGTCCAGCATGCCTGTCTGGATTTCCTCTTGTTCTGTGCAGCTAACAGGGGAGAAAACAGCAAGGAGCTGGCACACACAATGGCCCATGTAGATGAGCCCTAAGAGTTGTGACTGCCTTCCCTGTCATTATAGAGAACCATCTAACAATTCAGGGCTGGACTATCTCAGCTGCATAGCCCCATTCAGAGGCAGCAGAAAGAGGAGATACAATTGGGAGTGGCAGCCACATTTCAGCCGTGTGGAAAATTCACTGGTGCTCTTTTCAGCTCCTTGAAGCCAGCAGCTACTGTTTGTTTCTTTTCTGATTATCCTCTTTCCTGAATACCCCAGGACAATATCAAATCATGATATAGACTCATTCTGATGGACATTCTGAGAAAAACAATATGCTATGCCTACTAGCAGTTTCCCCACTTCTTTCGCACCCCTCTCCACCAATTTGGAGGTAATTTGACTTTTCTAGAAGCTATTAGAGGCTGGACTAGAAACTATTAGACTAGAAGCTATTAGATTAGAAGCTATTAGAGGCTGGAAGGCTTCCCTCTGAAAATGAAAGTCTTGTCCATGTAAAGAAAATGAGAAGGGACACAAACTTTGGCAAATGAATTGCAAGCATACCAAGGGTTGTCTTGGAAGGAGGGAGATAATCACTTTGCTCAAAACATGCAGATCAACAATTTTAAACAATTAACTTCATTAGAAGCAGAAAGCTGGTTTGAGGGACAGAGTTAAAGATGTGCTAAGTGGCAGTAAGGAGAATGTCAAGAAGCTGAATAAATTCTTTTGTCTTCACTACAGAAGAGATATGGAAGATACTATAGCTGAGCTATGTGTAACTCCCCCCCACACACACACACACATAATTTTTAAGCTAGAGAAAATGCAGGAGCTCAAGTTCAGATTAGCATAGGGAGTAGGGAATATTTTTCTCTTGCTGTGGTCCCCATCTAGACTTCCCTGTGCCTGTACATTATATTACAGCATCCTCCCACCATCCTTGATTCATTAAAGAAAAATTGCCACTATTTTGCTACATGCAATGAAGGCGTGGAACTCTAGATTGAATTGAGATTGTGGTGAGGATAAGGGTTAAACCCGTTACTCTAGATTCCTAATATACTCTACTCTTCTTATCGAACCTAGAAGGTTGTTGTTTAAAATTGCTCTAACTAATATCATTAGGACAATGTCTGCTTTGGCCTTCAGTTGGAATGCTAACTGGAAGTTACTGTGGCAGAGGGATTGGAGATCTACAGAATTTTCAAGCCCAGAAACAACTGTTTGTGTTAAAACATTTTTAAAGGAACATGTATTTTTTTAAAAAAACTAACAGAATACAAGGAAGCTTAGTTTGCATAACTGACCAGTTACCAAATGAGCAGCTGATAAGTATAAACTGGCACAATAGTGCCTCACCTTCAGATGGCATCTTAACCTTATCATTATCTTCATTTGAAAACTGAATCCTTCTTTAAAAAAAAAAAAACTTGTGGAGAAAATGAGTAATTGAACTCTGTGTCAATCAGAAATAATTACAATACTCATTTATCTTTCAGGTTTTGATTTCAAGTGGTCCGGGGAGGGGGTGGAGGAGGAGGAGAAGCCGCCCACAGAAATAAAAATTAATCATAATAGTAAGGAATAAAACAGCAGGAAAAGGTGGGGGAAGGAAAGATAATAATCACCATTAAACTCAATCTCAGCACTGTTTCTAAATGCTGCTAGAGTGAAATAATGTGCTGTTGTGAATTGACAACCTGCTACCTTTAACCTTATTTCTGCTTATCAGCACCGCAGGCAAATAGGACAGGATGTAGACAAAGTTTGTCATTCTTTATCACTGTTGCCATTAATGGGGGGATTTAATAACTAACAAATGTCTTGCTGTTTTTTTTATGGAACTAAATCAGGACTAACTTTAGCACAATCTTCTGCATGTTTTCTTTGAAACAAATCTCACTATGTCCCAAGGGCCTTACTCCCAGGGAAGTTTCTAAAGCAGTTCTGGGGCAGAGGACAACCTTTGAGCTAATTTTGGTGGCCTTCAAAATCCCCTAAAGCTTCACGCTCCAAAGAATTTCCCCAAAATGTTTTCATTAAAAGAATAGCCAGTATCAATGGGAACCTTTGGGAGCACAAATCCTCTGGGAATGCAATTGTCCATTCCAGGCCTGTTTTAGGCCTTCCCCCCCCCCCCAACTCTGGAAGTAAGACTTTGGCTGCTAGCACACTACAGAAATAATGCAGTTTGACACTGCTTTAACAGCAGCAGCCTTTGTGAGACTGAGGGTGTTACCTAAATTACTGAGGTCCATGGAAATTCCATGCATATCTATCAAAAATCAATATTTCTGTGGGGAATTTTAATTAGCTCAAATGTGGCAGCTAGAGGCTGGCTAATGGCAGGATCTTTTGACCTATGTATACTGGTACTCATTGTTGAGACTCACATCCAGAAAATAAAATAAAAATGGTTTTTATTGAAAAATAATCTCAGGAACAAACACACACACAGAGAGGCTTCAAGCAGTCTCACAAGTCTAGCAAAGAGAGTAGTAAGTACTGGGATAAAGGAGTAGAGTTTAGAATGTTGTGCTATACTATACCTGTCCAACAAGCAGAGATTCATGCAGAAAAGAAGGATTCTGGAAGCACCGGGTAACCCAGCAAGCCAACAGAGTAATGACCTCTGGGAAACTGGACACACTTTGGTGGTGTATTAGGGTGATATTTATATTTGGTATTCCCCCTGAAGGGGTGAGTTTGAGTGGAATACAATGTCTGTCGGAGTTTTCCAGGGTAAACAATGGATTCTCCAGATGTGTTAACAATTGCTAATGGCTGAAACATCAAAACTGATGGGTCTCAATCAAAACTCTATAGTTTTAGGAAAGGTGAGAGGAAAGACAAGTTTTGCAGGCAAAGAGTATCCAGCTATCTTGATAGGATTATTGAATAACTCATTTCTAGGTACATCTATGAGAATCAACCCATTTCTTCTCTCACTCACCAGTTCAAGGGGGGGGGGTTGCTTAATCTTTACCTGTGTGTGTCTTTTAGGCATTTTAGCAGGCTACTTCCTTAAGTTTTCTGAGCAAACCTTGATTCCTTGTACTTGGGAGTCCCTGGTCTACTATCAACTGTGTGGAATGCCAATAATAAGCTCTATGGCTTGAATGATTAAAGGTTTTCCTTTTAACAGACCTAGGTCGTTGCCACCTAGGTGAATAACCAACACATGAGGTGGAGGTCCATGATGCTCCTGAAACAGGGTGGGCATTAATCCATGCCATTTGAGGCCTCTTCTGCCCAGCCACTCCACTGCAGCCAATCGGCCCAGCCCCAAGTAGGCTCCAAATCTATTCGACTTGGCATGGCGTGTAGCCCAAAGCACAAAACTGTGGCCACATATCAGTACTTGACTCATCGCAGGCCACAATCTGTAATCTGTAAAATATAAACAGCAACAGTATTAACGTATCAACAGCAACTGGCTTAAAGATAACTGCTAAAAATAGGTGGGGTGGACGTACCTCCTGTACGCAGCTGATTTCCAGTGGACAACATGTCTGATGGCATCAGGTGGCATAACCAATTGCTGCAGCCATGGAGGCTGCACCTATCCTAAAGGAATGTGTGCAAAAATGAACCCCTGCCAGCCCCTGATGGGAAAGAGCCTTGGACGTAACTGTCCAAAATTGGTAGCAGGTCAAAGGGGATCCATCTGAGTGGCAGAACAGGAAGCCAGGCTGTGAACCATGAGCCTTTACATATTCCTGCAATGCTTCAACAGGGCAAAGGTGCATGTCATGGCATTCATTTACCGTGATTTTGGAACCTTTGCCCATCTGGTCTGTCTTGGATCTACGAATCAAAATGGACACGTACTGGGTTGACCAAGATACGTCACTGAATAGTAATGCTTTCCCAGACTTATCCCCCTTTGACATCACCACCAATTCACTTACCCACAGTGCGCCAAAAACGCTGTAAGTGAGGCAGCATGAAATAGGAGTTGTTCATTATGGTCTGAGCATATGACTGGCCAAGCTTGATGTTATCCTTTCAAGACTGAAGGATTTAGGGGGCATCTATCATCCTGTACTTTCCCCTTCTCCCTGGCCCGCCCTTCTACCACCTTACGTATTCAAAAATCATTAGTGTTGTCCCCGAAACCCTGTGCCTTGCTCCAAAAAGCCAAAGCAGAAAGCTGGGACCTGATAGACTGAGGAGCTAAACCCTTATTTTTTAAATATACACAGAAATGTAGTATGTATTGCACTGGGATTGGCAACAAGTCATCCAATCCATTTTTATTTCTAAACTCAGTGAATTCCTTAACGTCTCTGGTGTAAACTTTCCTTGTGCTGGGGGTGACAGAAAGGCTGATTGCTCAGTTGTGCAAGGTCCCACGGATCCTCCAGCATAAAATCCGGGTTTTTGGCAGCTTCGGGAGCCAATTGCCTGAAGCAGTCCATCTGCATACAGGAGAGAGCATCGGCTAACCCGTTGTCAACTCACACTATGTGACTCACAGTGAACACGATATTAAATTGTAAGCAATGCAAAGTAAATTCCCGAAGCAGTGCCATGACTCTGGGTGACTGAGATGTAAGGGAGTTAATAATATGGACAGTGGCCATATTGTCACACCAAAAGCGGACGGACGAATTCGAGAATTCATCCACCCAAATCTTAACCACAACCAATATGAGAAAAAAAACTCTAGGAAAGTCAGATCGGTGGTCACCCCCACATCTGCTCAATCCTTGGGCCACTGTTCAGCGCACCAACACCCATGAAAGTAGACCCCAAATCCCAGGGATCCCGAAGCGCCCGATGCCACCTGGAGGGTATCTCTCAATTTAATTTCCTCCCTCCAGAATGAAACCCCATTAAATTGACCCAGGAATGTGTCCCACACCAATAGGTCTTGTTTCATATCCCGGTTCATCCTAATCCGATGATGAGGCTGGGCCACCCCACAAATGGCATCACATAAACACCGCAAGAATGCCCTGCCAGGCGCTACTACCCTGCAGGCAAAATTTAAATATCCAATTAACACCTGAAATTCCCTAAGGGTGGCTTTCTTACAGCTGAGAAATTGACCTACCCTATGGGACATATCCTCAATCTTGGACAAAGGAAGGCAGCATAACTGATTAACAGTGTCAATTTCAATCCCCAAGAATGTCAATTGTTGGGATGGGCCTTCCGTCTTTTCATGCGCCAGTGGAACCCCCAAAACATCCATGAGGGCACCAAATTTCCCCAGGAGAAATTGGTAGTCACCGGAACCACACCCTCCAATAAGGAGAAAGTTGTCCAGGTAGTGTACCTCTCCCCCCAATCCCGTCTTATGATGCACAGCCCACTCTAAGAAGGTACTGAATATCTCGAAAGCTGCACAGGACACAGAACAACCCATGAGTAATGCCCAGTCCATGTAATTCATGCCATCAAATGCGAAACCCTGTAGCTTGAAATCATCTGGGTGCACAGGCAACAGACGGAATTCTGATTTTATATCGCACTTGGCCAATTCAGCCCCAGGCCTGTGATGTCGCACCGTCCATATTGCCGAATCAAAGGAAGTGTATTGGACGGAACAGAGCTCACCCGGAATGAAATCATTCACTGACCAGCCTTTAGGATATGAGAGATGATGGATAAAGAGATATTCCCTAGGTGTATTCTTCAGCACAATTCCCAATGAAGACACCCTCAGTTTGGGGGACAGGAGGATCTACAAAAGGCCCAATGACCCTGCCCTCTGTCACCTCCTTCTTGATTTTTAACCTAACAATGTGTTCAAGCCCCAGAACAGACTTCAAATTAGGGGCTCTAAAAGAACGACATTCCCCCCGATAGGGGATGTGAAAACCATTGGTGAAACCTTCTTTCAAATAAGTGGCAGCCTGGACATTAGGGTAGATTACCAACCAGATTGTTAGGTTGTGCAGGCTAATTGGGCTAGGCCCCTTTTGTAAGAGGAGGGGGGTTGCCAGGGCCCTTCTTCCCTCCCTGCTGCTCACGATTACCTCTGGATTGACCCTTTGCTCTAAAGCAGTTCTGAAAGGAGTGTTTTCCACTGCACTTTGTACAGTCATGCTTGAATTTGCATATGTGCCGGGAGCACGCCTCCTTCGAACTGAATTCCCAGCAAACCATACAACAAGACTGTGACTGTTGTTGTGGCATCCTGGGGCATGCTGCCCCCCGCCTTTTGCATTCTGTAATAAATGGCCAGTCTGCACTCTCCCCCCCCCGACTGGACATGCTGGGGACATAACCTGAAGCCAGAGGTGGGAATTAATAATGTCCCATCTCATGGAATGGTGAGAGGCTGCCATTAAACAAAATGCTTCATAATACTGAAGCCAAACCAGGCCTGCAAAATCAACGTATGCTCTGTATATGATGTCCACATATTTAATCAGGGCATATGCTCTGTGGGACTGTGTCTGAGGATGACATCTGCATAGATGAAAAACCCCACCAGCCAATTAGCCCAAGTTCTATCTAGTTTGCATTTCTTCAATTTCTCTTTTTCTTTATCATCCACATTTTATTTTTCTCCTTTATCCAGATCCCTGAATAGAAGGGAAAAAATATCTACATATTCCCCCCGTAATATTTTGTCCCTGGTGGCTGGCGTTAAGTGCTCCCCCAGTGAAGGCGTCAGATCGCTCATATAAGATGTGAAAGTAGGTGAAACTGCTGGGGAATGGGTAGCCATTCCTCCGAGATAAGCTTGCCCTGGCCAAGGATAGGTTGTGTAACGCAGCGGACCCAAATAAAAGCTGGGGTACCCCCCTTGTAGGCCCCATGAAGCTGCCCTGTTAACTGCGCCAGGCGCTATGCCTGTTGCTGCTGACTGGTCAGTCTGTGTGACCCATTGTCCCCATGGCCACCCATGAGCAGATGGGTTATAATCCAATTGTCCCAACTCACCCAGAATTGCTGAGGGCCCTGGCTCGGGCCCTATTTCGTCCTGAGCCTCCTGTTCCTTGCCATGCCCAACTTCTTCAGTAGAAGGTGACATAGCCTCCTGCTTGAGTGCCTGTATGTGTGCGATAAGATCCTTTCTTAGAGATGTCTTAGAATCCCCAACACCTCCTTACTCACTGTTGTACGGTGCTCCTGTTTCACATGCTCCAATGCCCAAACCCACTCCAGAAGTTCTTGTGTAATGTCTGTGTTGTCTTCATCATCAGAAGATAAAGGTGGTGGTAGAGGATGCTTCGGCAGGACTTTCTTAGCCGGCCCTTTTCCTTTAGGGCCTCCCTTACCCTTTTTTGAAGCCATCAGGATCAAGTAGACAAACACTATCCCCAGCAATAGCTTAACTGAAGAATCAAGCAAAGATATTACTGCAAAACAGCCCAGCAAAAGCAACAACAGCCCAGCCCATAAATCAGCCCAACAGCCCTGGTTGCCTGCAAGGGGCCTTCCAAACCCCAGCACTGTAGCAACCTTCCAATGTGCAGCAGCTGTGAGGACTAACTTTTCACCCGGTTCCACCCCAGCAAGACAGGGAAACTTGCCAAAAGGAACATGTACAGTGCGACAAAATGCACCAACTGGTGGATCGCCCACCCACCCTCTCAAGGGCCCGGGCAGTGGCCAGGAAAGGCACCAATCGCCTAACTACCCTTTCCCACTGCCTGTCCCAGGCGGGGAGGCCGGTCTGGTGCCCTGAAGTCCAACTCCACTGCCTCCCAACCCCCAAGGGAAGGCAGGGAACATCCAGGCATCTAAGCTGTCTGCAAGAGGCCAAGCGGGGAGCAAGCCAGCAGCCCGATCGCCCCTACCCTCAGAATGGACCGCGTTGCAGGCCAGTGGAGCGGCGCACCCAAGCTAGAGGCCAGGCAGGGACAGTGCACAGCAGCCCAATTACCCAGCCAGCCCTCCCACACAGGCATCGCGCCCAATCCAGCCACCTGCTCAGGCCGCTCCGCTGCCTCCCAACCAGAGGCCAATCAGCCAGCAGGTGGCACACCCAATCAAGAGGCCAGACAGGAATCACACAGGCAGGAGTCACGCAGCAGCGGCCCTTGTGCCTGCTAGGAGTGAGGGGTAACCAGCCGATCCCAGCGCCAGCCACCCACTCAGGCCGCTCCGCTGCCTCCCAACCAGAGGCCAGTCAGGGATGAACAACAGCCCCGCAAGCAAGCCAGCAGCCCCATGGAGACTGTGCCAGGCAGCTAGCCCTCCCGAGCCCCTAAAAATTGGCCCGATTCACCCGCTTGCCAAATCACCCCTCCGCTGGGTAATGAAGGCCTAAGCAGCAACCCACACAGCAGCCGCTGTATCCGAGTTGCTGTGGCAGCGCGAGGCACGCTCACCCCACCACCAAGCAAGGATGGCCTAAACCCAGCAAGAAGGGGAGGGCAAGGAAAACCTCAGATTTTTTTTTAAAAAAAAAATATTTATACCCCACCCCTCTGTTAAAACAATTGGGGCAGCTTACAAAAATTAAAATACAATACAGATAAAAATCCCTAAATACCCCCCACCCCCATAAAAAAATATTAAACAAATGTAAATTAAAAGCAACGGTCTAAAATCACAGTTGGCCTTTCAAAGCAAGCAAGGCTTACAATCAGTACTATCTCTCCCCCTAAAATATCCTCCCCTGCCTCCAAACTGTGCTCTGTCGATACCAGGAGACAGCTCTTGTCTCCTTGTCAGGGTAGAGATCATTTCAGAAAAAAGGAGGAGGACGCCAGGGGAGGCAAGGCATTTATCAACTAAGCTCCGCCCCTGAATCCTCCATGCCATGGTGTGACTACACCATGGCCAATCCCTGACTCGCCTCGTATGAGGCCATTAAAGCACCTCCCGCTCACAACTTAGGTGTCCGTGGGAGTGGACATTCTGTATACCTTGTGGCTCAACTGTTGGTTTGGTTTGTGGATGATTGGAAATCTTGTGTAGGTATCTGTCCATGTGTGGGGGTTTTCTGTATACCTTGTGGCTCAACTGTTGGTTTGGTTTGTGGATGACTAGGACATTCAAGAATGACAATGTTCCTTCCTTTTCTTTTTCCATTGTTAATTGGATATTTGGGTGGATGCTGTTCAGGTGGTTCAGAAATGCAGCCAAATCTTCTTCTCTGTGGTTCCAAGTGGTGAAAGTATCACCCACATATAAGAACCATGTTGTGGGCTTTTTTGGTGCTGTTTCCAGGGCTTGCTTTTCAAAATGTTCCGTGTAAAATTTGCTATCACGGGGCTCAGAGGGCTGCCCATGGCTACCCCATCTATCTGTTCATAGAATTCATTATCCCACTGGAAGTAGCTTGTGGTGAGGCAATGTTTGAACAGGGTTGTGATGTCTTCTTGAAATATTTGTTGGATGATTGCCATAGTATCCATTATGGGAACTTTGGTGAACAATTATGTAGTAATATATGTTTGCTATTCTGCTCATTTTGTGTTTTCTTGGGGGTGGTGGGGGTGGTAACTATCCTGATTCATGTAGGGAATATGGGTCTGCAGTGAATTATGCCTTTACCATATGATAGATGGGTGTTGGGTGGCCACATCATGGCCAAATATGAATAGTTGTTCAGTGGCATGAAAAAGTTAATTTGTATTAGTGACCTTATTTGATACTTTTTGCACTACCTTGGCAGATTGAGGCTGCAAAAAAGACACTAAGGTTGGAAACAGACTGGGGGCATGAATTTTCAACTGCTGTTAGCCTGCTTACACAGTCCTCAATACTAATGAGAGTGGAGATGTCTCACACATGCACACTTTGATTTTCTTTGTTTGCTTCTCCATTATATAAGCCTTGTGAACCCATCTTCCATTGGCCATGCCCTGAGGAGGTAAACCCCAATGCAGGGGCCCCATTTAGCTAGTGATGGGGAAACTGATAACTGACTAGAGAAGATTAGTAGGATTTGTTGTTTAGAGTGTTGCTTCTATCATTAGCTATAGTGGTGGGGAGTGTTGAATGCTTCTCTTTTGTGTACCATCTGCTATATCATTTGCCTCCAATAAAGCTTATGCTATAGCAGTCACATGTGCTAGGTTTTAGCACCAAATGAATTCTTGAGAAAGCCTGGAACTACAGCCACTTCTGGTACAGAAGTGGGACCACTATCTCTGAGTTGTGCTATCTTGAGTAGTTGGTCACAAGGACAAGCTAATATGAGAAGAAAATCCTGGGGCCCACTCAGGATGAAAGAAGGTTACTTAGACTTGACTTTTCAGTTCTGGGATGCAGGACTTTGAAAGGGAACAGGCTGTAGGGCCCACTAGAATACCCTCCCTCACATCTAGGAAATCTGGGGTGACTGGAACATCGGATGACTTCCTTCAAGACATCCTAGCTATACCAGGCTATAGCTATATGGCTTATAACCAGGGCTGGGGTTGCTTACCTCATTTCTGATGTGTAGGAGAAATCCTTCAGGATCCACCATATTGTCCTAATTCTGTACAGTAGGGAAGCCTATCTACAAGTTATGTTTGAATAGTTAAATAAGACTATGGCCATAGTTCACTTGATTCCTATGTTTTACCTTTCCCTCTTCCAGGAGAGTATAAAAAGGAGAGCCAAACAGGTTATAGTGTGGGTGTGATATTTTATTTTAAATCAATCCAACAAAAGCAGTGCTTTGAAAGGTTACTTTTCAGAATGTATTTCAAAGAATCCATCAACCAGTACAGGCACTGGGAGTTTGGAATCTGGGTGTTGTAGCCCAAAAAAGAAATAACTTTTCCAAGTAATGAGTATAAGATAGGAGGTTATCACACAACCTTTTTAATCTGGAACAGGGACGACAGGAGATTGCCAAAGGGTTTTCTGTTCACACGATGTCATCCCCGCCCAGTTCTGCTCCCTTGCTCCCTCCATTCCGTTTCAGTTTTCTTCAATTGACAGATTAATCCGTCAATAGATCACCCGTTCCGTTCCCATAACGGAATAAGGGGCTTGTGTACAGGTGTCCCGTTGTGCTGGCGCTATGCCAGCCACAGTGGGAGGTCCCTCCTGAAGACTTCCAGGTGCGATCTGGATGAAGAGGTAAGTGGCGCCCTTGTTTTTCCCCTCCCCAGGTTACTTGTATAATTTAAAGGGTGTTCAGGGGCTTTGTATCCTTTTATTTACATTTGGTTGTCTTTATATTTTTAAATTTCCCATGCATCGTTCTCTTGTGAGAACATGCGGGATTTGCTTTCCAGGACATGAATGCAGCTTTATGACAGCAGCATTCACTCCCGGCGGACCAAGGAGAGGGGGAGCAGTTAATATTGTGGAACAAGATGGGTGTATGAAAAAAAGTGTTTTAACTGGAACAGGGATGGGAGTGGGGTGGGGTGGGGAGTAGCGGGACAGAAATGCTGTCAGACAGTGCATCTGAGAATCTCCTTAGTCTCAGTTATGATCCATTGAAAAGAACAGGATGCAATATGGTTGTAACCAGCTGTAAATTTCACTGGTATTAATGGGACTTACAACTGGAGCCTAGAAGCTGTGTGTGTGTGGGGCGGGGGGATATTCCCAGCACTTCTCTGCAAATATTCTGATTAAAAACTCTATTTTAAAAAGATGTCTAATAGCAGTTCATTCTGATGAAGGGGGAAAAAACCCTGGAGATAGTCAGTATTCAAGACATTCATTCTTTCATTTATACTGTAAATAGCCTCTGAAGCACTAGAACAATCTGATAGCAGGTTGTTCTATATATTTGGCATTGATACTTAACACTGATATTTGATTTCAGTATGAAATATCTGGCACTATTAGATAACTGGGATTTGATGGTATTCTCTACTTCACAGAATTTCATACTGGGTACACCCCTGTCTTAGAAAGTTGATATGTAGTGGCATTGGACAATGTTTGATGTATGGTTTGTAACTGAGTTTTTATCTGACAGCTGACAGTTTTATGAAATTTCATATCTCACAACTGCCAATATCAAAATCACCTAGAACCAGGGCAACAAGCCTAAAGCACCCGAGTAGGAAGCACATTTCCCATTCAAAATTCTGATTCTTTAATTTCACATTGGAAGCATTACAACATTTGGAAATCTACCTGAACTAATGCAACACAAGATCAAAAAACACTAGGGTGTTGACTACATGGCCAATATATATTCGAGAAGAATATTATTGGTCCTCTCACTTGGTAGGCCAGATATGCACTATCTGGAAGGAGGGGAGGCAAAACCCCCATGAAATCCATGACTTTCCATCCCACTGTTTTTTGCAGATTTTTTAAAGTGCATGAAATACCGCATAATTTGCAATCTGATCAATCATCTCAAACAGGGGCACACAGCAGAGCTTTAACTGATTGGGCAGACCTCAGAGGGGGTGGAGAGTCTTGCAATGTGGCTGCCCTTGTTGAGCTTTGTCTCTGTTCCCCACTCCTTCATTTATGAGTACCTGGCAATTTTTGCACACACCCACCCCCTCTTCCTCCTTGCCTCAGCTTCCCTCCTCAGGATGAGGGCCGTGGGACCTGCAAGGGCTATTTAGTGGCCTGTCAGTGGAGAGATCAGTGGCTGTTTGCTCAGCCTTCAGGCCTAGGGGGCCTCCAGTTGATCACCCCCGCCAGACTTCCAGGGATCGGTTCAGGGTATCCATATGCCCACCACCCATTGGATACTCCTGCGAAGCACTAGGCCTTTGGATGCAATCTCCCAGACACCCTTTGGCCACAATCTCCGATCCCCATAGGTGGCCTGTTGGAGCAGCCATGGGGACGTTGGAACATTGGACAATCATCTGCCCACAGACACAAGGCTGTGGTGCAAGGCCTTTAGGCACCCATGCACACACATATCCCATGGACATGAGGCCGCATGGTGTGAGGTCTTTATTCCCAAGCACAATGGGGGCTGTGGGGGACCTGCTCCCCTCTTCACAGGCAGTGGTGGCAGGAAAGAGGAGGGGGCTTGTCCCCCTCATCCCACCACTCCAACTCCTCATTTTATTTTATTTTTAAAAAGAGGATCTTTGAAAAAATGTCTGGAAAGCAACTAGGTACCAGCAAAGTATAAACAGCACTAGTCTGGGAAGGGAGCCAACTGTTAATTAGCTCACAGGAATGCAAACGTGGTCAAATATTTAGTTCAGTAACACAATCCAAAGGGTCAGAGGCTTACAACAATCAGGCTGTGTGGTCCAAAGCAGTCCATGGGTCAACAGGAGCAGGCAGAAGAGTAGTCAGGGACAGTCTAAGGTCTAAGCACAAGTCGGGGTAACAGAAGTCAAGATAACCAGAATCTAGCCACCAAAGTCAACAGGAAGCTTTTACCAGGAAGATCAGTTGATCTCTGACAAAGCCTCCATCACTTCTCCCAGCGTATATAAAGCAATTAAGGCTTTGTTGGGTGTTTCTCAACGAGCAGGTTTTTCTCATAGTCTCAGAGACTTCCTTTGAGCTTCCTTTTGAGCTCACTGATGGGTATACGATGGCAGAGGTAAGTCCCTCTCTTCTTTTTTGTCCTTATCTGAGTGGGCAGGACTCTCTGCTGGGACAGATACCAACCCACTTGGACCAGGCTCTTCCTCTCCTTGAGCCTCCAGGTTGACAGGGTTCCCTGCTGGCATAGGTGTAGATAAACCTGTGCCAGGGTCCCTAGGTCTGTTCCCTGCCATGTCCTCCTCCTCCTCCTCTGACTCTATAGCATCATCAGGCTCATTGGGCATGACAAAAACATATACTCGTGGCCACCACCTATTCTCTGGGGTGCATGCTCCATCTGGACTACAAACTCGGGTATTTTCCCCATCACCAACTATGCATTGTGGGCACAACTTGGGACAGGACCAAAATGGAGGTAATGCAGTATTTCCTGGATTTAATTCTCCCATGTAGCTGACCCCTAGATGTCCCTTTAAAATAGTCATGAGCAAGCTCAGGAGATCTGTGGACCAACTATTACCCCTTAGGAACCACTAGGGGTTGCACCAGCCTCCCAAAAAGAACACCGAAATGGCCAGAAATTCACTTCCAATTTGAAAAGAAAAATTCAGGCCTGGGGCTTCATTGGGTCAGGGAAAAGGCCAAGGACTACAAAAAAGGCACAGGGGCCCATAAGCAGCCCATAGGTTATTCCTTTCCTAAATGATAGCTCCACAGAAATCATTAAAATAGAAAAAGGTACAAGACAGGGATGCCCATTATCTCCATTATTATTAATACTAACGTTAGAAATTTTAAATATAAATATAAGAAGAGAGGAGAGAATTAGAGGAGTTAAAATTAGAAAAGAAGAATATAAATTGAAAGCATTTGCCGATGATGTAGTTATAACATTAGAAGACCCCGTAAAACATATCGATCCCTTGGTAGAAAAAATAGAAGAATTTGGAAAATTTGCAGGATTTAAAATAAATAAAGAAAAAATATTAACAAAGAATATGGATAAAAAAGAGAAAGAGGAATTAAATAGAAAAACAGGTTTTGAAATTGTGAAGATGGTTAGATATCTGGGTATAAATATTACGGATAAAACACAACAGCTATTAGTTAATAACTATGAAAGAAGATTGAAAGAAATTAGTCGAAACTTAATTAAATGGAAAGATATAAATTTGTCTATGATGGGAAACACCTCTGTGATAAAAATGAATGTTCTACCAAGATTAATATATTTATTTCAAACCATACCAATTGTAACATCAAATGAAATATTTACAAAATGGCAAAAGGAAATATCAAAATTTATATGGGATGGAAGAAAATCTAGGATAAAATGGAAACTATTGATTGATACAAGAGAAAGGGGTGACCTAGGCCTACCAGACTTAAAGAATTACTATGAGGCAACATGCTTGACAATGGATAACTTTAGAAAATAAAAGAGATTTAGATTTAGCGGGACATGGATACGTCTGGTATGAAAAAGTCAAAATTAATGCAGAATTTAAGAACCATATTGTTAGAAAATCGTTAATTAGGATATGGAATAAATATAAAAAGAGGTTATGTATAAATATGCCAGGCTGGTTGTCACCACAAGAAGTTTTCTGTAAAAGGGAATTAAGGACAGAGAAATGGTTGAGATATAGAGACATATTGGGGGAAAAAGAGGGATAGTGGATAATTAAAGATAAGCAACAATTAGAAGAGGAGGGAATAAAATTACCATGGTTGAATTATTATCAATTACGAGAAAGAACTAGAGAACACCTGAGACAATTCCAATATGAGGGAGAGAAATCAGAATCTGAAAAATTATTATGTTCAGAGGAAAACCATCTGATTAGTAAAATGTACAAATCACTACTAAGATTTAATACTGAGGAAGAACAGGTAAAACAATGCATGATAGATTGGGCGCAGAATTTTGGATATCATATACAATTAGAACGATGGGAAGAAATATGGAAGAGAGGATTGAAATTTACAAATTCATATAGTATTAAAGAATTTTTTTTACAAAATGATGTTCAAATGGTATTTAACCCCACAAAAATTAGCAAAAATATACAAAGGAAATTCAAATAAATGTTGGAAATGTCAAAATCAGATAGGAACATTTTACCATATGGTGGAAATGAAGAAAAGCAAAAAAATTCTGGTTCAAAATTAACAAGTGGATAGAAGAAATACTAAAATTTAAATTGGAACAGAAACCCGAATTATATCTATTGAATATGATAAATCTGGAAAATGAGAAGGAGAAAAAATATAGAACTTTAATATGCTATTTAGTAACAGCTGCCAGATTGGTCTACGCAAGGAAATGGAAAATGAATGATATGCCAACGTATGCTGAATGGATGGGAAAAGTAATAGAATTTGCGTCTATGGATAAATTCACAAACTTAATGAGAAATAAGTCAAATGAGAAATTTACTAAGAACTGGGAACCTTTTATAGAATGTATAAGGCAACATAATGGAGATATTGGAACTTTAGGGTTTGTATTATAAAGATTATAGTGTTGATAACAAAAGGTGAAAGAAATGTTTTTGATTATTATTAGTATATAAAGAATGCTTTACTTATTTAGTTAGTTAGTGATAAAAGAGAGGGTGAATAATCTAAAATGTATAAAACAATCTGAGAGAAGTGGGAAGTCAATTTTATGTATGTAGTTGTTTTTTGTCTTTGTCTAGCTTTAGTTTAGTTTAGTTCAGATTTTGTTTTGTTTTTATGTCTATTGTTTCGGATTTTATGTCTGTGTAATATGTCGGTTTGGTCCATTGATTCTAATCTATGAACAATGACATTGAACACAAAATAATGCCAGACCAAAAACATGTATGGATTAGTTATTAGATGGTGCAGCAACAGTAGAAAACAACATCCATGTTACCTAGGCGGTGCTCCAAAGATAGCACAACCTGGGTAATTCAGGAGTTGTTATGAGTGGTTAAATATATAATATTTAAGCCTTAATATATGAAGCCTTAATATAAATAGCCATGCACATAGACATGGGTGGGACATCACATGAACAACCCAAAAGAAATGTAACATAAATGTGCCTCACTATATTTGAAACAATATGGTGTGCCTACCCACTCTTGTCCTTCAAGAAGTCCTTCCATTGAGAGACAAGGTTATGATCTAGAGAAGATCTCCAGTAATGGAATGGGGGAGGGGTGGGGAGACAATTTTTGCTAATTCTATTTTTCCTATGTCCTATCTCATATCCTGTGCAGCCTACCTATGCAGCTGTGGAAGATTCTCCAACCGCAGGACAGATATTCAGGGTACAAGGATCCATCTCCCACTTCTAAGTTACCAGATGCCTCCACTAAATAAAACAGCAACTAGCAATATATCATTTGATACAACCCAATCTTGGTTTTCTAATTAGGGAAATTATAGGCAAAACACTCATATTTGGTTAAAAAAAATCTCGGCTAGTAGGGGTGGATAACTTGCTTTGGTGGCTGGATCCACCTATTTTGACTGCAAAAGTTTCACTTCCAAGAAAACGGCAGCACCTTTTATCCATGCCAAACTTTTTCAAATTACAAGTGATTAAAAGACATCAAAACTGGACTAATAGGAATGAAACTTGAAGAAGACTATGGGCTTGTCTACACCAACAAAAAATAAAAGTAATTTTAAAAAAAAATGCAGACTCACCCCAAATCTGGTGCTGGGAGTCCAGGTGATTTCTGACTACTTCCGGGGAGGATCTGTATTTTTTTTTTTTTTTTGCCCTTAACACAAACTAAGCCTTTTCTCCAGGGCTGTTTTAAGGAATTTTGGGGGCCCCTGCAATGCTTTATTTTGGGGGGCCCATATGTTTATCTCAGGTCAATGTAACCTAACCTATTCACCGTACAGGATGCTCAGATTACAGTAGGACCCCCCTATCCATGGATTCATCCATGGGACACAAAACAGCACACCTACCATAGAGTCCTCCTAGAAAATGTGTCCTCCCCAGCCATTTTCTAGGTCCTCCAAGGCAATTCTATGGTATTTTAAACCAGAAGTCCCATTATTTCAATGGCGTTCACTATTATTCATGGTTTTCAGAATCCACACCCCCCCCAACCAATCCCCAGTTGATAAGAGGGGCCTACTGTATTAAATAATTTTCATATGAGGAACGGCTTAGGGAGCTGGGCATGCTTAACCTGGAGAAGAGAAGGTTGAGAGGTGACGTGATAGCCATGTTTAAATATTTGAAGGGATGTCATGCTGAGGAAGGAGCAAGCTTGTTTTCTGCTGCTCTAGAAACTAGGACACAGAGCTATGGGTTCAAACTACAGGAAAAGAGATTCCACATGAATATTAGGAAGAACCTCCTGACAGTATGAGCTGTTCAGAAGTGGAATACACTGCCTTGGAGTGTGGTGGAGTCTCCTTCTTTGACTTTTTTAAAACATAGGTTGGATGGCCATCTGCCAGGAATGCTTTGATTGTGTGTTCCTGCAGGGCAGAAGCCGATCAGATGGGATGGCTGTTGGGATCCCTTCCAGCCCTATGATTCTAGGCTGAATTCAGAGCCTTGGAAAGTTACTCTTGGATTACACCTCCCAGCACCCTTCTCAAGATCTGGTTGCATTGGCCCTTTTCCAGCATCCTCTAGCCCAGTGGTTCTTAACCTGGGGTCTGCAATGTCCTCGCAGGGGGTCCACAAAGGCTTGAAGACTGCTTGGCCCACCTCCTCCCTGCAGTGGAGCAGCCACGTGACAGGAACCAAGGCAAAGGCTGGCTGGCTTGGCCTGCACATTGCATTCAATTCACTCCAGCCACAAACTTGCAGGAAGAAGCAAGAGTGCCTCTGAGGGAAAGATTAATGGATGGTGTAATTGTATTGTTGTTGTTGTTGTTAGCTATTATTATTTTTTAAAAAATATTATTAGCTATTATTATTAGGGTTTTGAATCTTGAGTTAAATCTTGGGGCAACAAAAGATATTTAAAGGGGGTCCTGGTAAGAAAAGGTTAAGAACCACTGGTCTAGGCCAATGTCTCTCACATAACACTAATGGGATACTGGTATTTTAGAGTAAAACCATTGTTCCCAGTAATATTACTCCAAATTTTAATGTATATTCTTTATATTCTTCTGTTAAAAGAGCTAGAGTGTTGTAGATGTTTCAGCATTGCACTATGACTATGGAGACCAGGGTCTGAATCCTTACTCAGCCATGAATACCCACTGGCTGACCTTGGGCAAGTCACACTCTCTCAGCCTCAAAGGAAGGCAAAGGCACACCCCCTTTGAACAAACCTTGCCTAGAAAACCCCATGGTAGGTTCACCTTAGCCAGAAATGACTTGAAGGCACATAGGCAAACACACACACATTCCTTTTGCAGGCTGAACTCAGTTGGCAGCAAGGGGAGGAAGCTGAAGACCAAGGGGGAAGGGAGGGGGGAGGAACCAAGACAGGTTAAAAGCAGCTGGAAAGATGGGCTAGAGGGGATCTATGTGGAAGGAAGGAAAGGGAAGGAAGACAGACAGACAGACAGACAGAAAGAAAGAAAGAAAGAAAGAAAGAAAGAAAGAAAGAAACCCTTTCTGAGGAAAAGTGACAACCCTCAAATTCCCCCTCTCCCTCATACACACACACTCACCCCTCTCCGACATGCTTGAATGGCTTCCTTTTGCAGCAGCAAACTCCCTCCAGCTTCTGCCACGGAGGGCTGCTGCTTCTTTCTCTTTCTCTTTCTAGTTTGGGAGATGCTGGGGGGGGGGTTGTTTGTTTTTTAAAAAAAGCCAGCAGGAGGTTTTGGGGGGAGGAGGGTAGGAGGGGGTACAAAGCAGCGGCTCCTCCCGGCTGTGTCCTGGCTGCCTCCTTTATCAGATAAGGAGGCCAGCAGGGGACCCCCTTGACCTTTGGGCCCCCTGCCAATGCTGATTTGGCAGACTGGTTAAACCAGCCCTGCTTTGCTCTGAACTAAGCCAAGTCAGGGAAAACCCAGGGGGTTCCTGGAAATTGCAGAGTGACCTCAAAGTCTTTTGCTATCTGGATAGCTGGATCAGCTCTGATTTGGCCCAATCCACTTGTCCACATGCACACACAGCACCAGCTCCCTTACCCTGCACTCAGCAGCACAGGGAAAGGGATGGATCCCCATCGGAGCCTCCACCACCACTTCCACACTGCCTGAGGAGCTCTGTGGAAAGCCTACCTGGTGTGCAGTCACTTTTGCTGAGGTCAGAACAGGTGCCTGGAGATGTAATCAACAAGGAAGGGACCATGGCCAGTGTAGATAAGCCGTACTTTAAAAAAAATAGTTTTTACTAACATTGAGCTGGATAGAAGGTTTGCACACAAGAAAACTGGAATAAGAGAACTTTGAATATGAGCTTCTCATAGAGATTCTAAACGTACAATTCATTACAGTGAATTGGTGCTTGGGATAATTTACTAGCTAGCTCTCTTATAAAAGTCTGCAACTGATGAATCCCGGGTGATGCCGATGACAACAACATTATAAAGGTGACAAGAATCAGTTTGGCATAATGCTTAATTTTATGACAGACCAAAATGGTGCTACATTGTGCCTAACAACATTATAAATATGTTGTAAAAATCACATAAAATGTTATAACTTGGCTCTGAAGTTTATGGTTAGCTCATTCAGTGTCTTAGGAGTACGACTTGCTATATTTTTCTAATTAGGCTATTTATATTAAGGTGCAAATTGTACAAATGTACCCTACACAGAAGACTCAGGTTATTTCCTGAAGGCAGCATTTATTTTATATTTCTTTAATGTTCTCATGACATAGGGAAAGGTTGGCTGTGGGGCTGTGGATGACACAACTGATTTGGGTGATTTAGAATGTCAGATGGGAAACAAGCTGGGGTTAGGAAGAAAATATAAGTTTCTACTCTAAGGACTTTTTCAAATGGGGGAAAAAAAAACCGAGGAGGTTGGCAGAAGAACAGGGCTGTCGAGCTTACAGAGCCCTGTTTCAGACAGCCCCACCCTCCTCCGTCCTCCTCCTGACCTTCTGAGGTTTTCCGTCAATAAAAAGCAGGGCCTGCAGCATGGGGGAAGGTTGAGAGGAGGTTGGGAGGAGGATGGAGGAGGACTGCATTGTCTGAAATGGGGCTCTGTAAGCACAGCAGCCCCATTCTTTTCCCAACCTCCTGCGGGGTTTGTTCCCCCATTTGAAAAAGTCCTAAAGGGTCCCTATAAGTAATACAGATAACAATAAGTGAAAAACTTGAGCAAAAGAAGAGAGGAGCCCAATTTAGGTGAATAATCTGAGAACTGTCCATTAATGTAAATTAATCAAACATTCAGCTAACCCCAAAATTCTGGATATGAAACCTGCACCAGTAGCTACAAGAGACTTTAGTTCTTTTTGAAAACATAAATATTGGGAGATTAAATTGGAGGATGAAAAATGGCTAAGTAAGCTTTAATAACTTGATTAACCTTCCTCTCAGCAAGGTTAATCAAGAAATCCAGAAGTATTTTTGGCTTTGATTCCTTCCTGTTTCTCAGAACCTATTTTTAGTATTGACACTCTGTCCTGGAACATGTGGAGGTTCTATAATATCTCTAAGCTGTTATGCTATTGTTACCTGAATTACTGAGGTCTGTGGAAATTCCATGTGTGTCTACCAAAAATCTATGGGGAATTTTAATTATCTCAAATAGTAGTTGTGAGAAGGCAGGTAACAGTGGGACATTTTGACTTATGCATACCAGTACTGACTGACAAGACTCCAAACCAGGAGGAAAAAAAAAAGGTTTTTATTGAAAAATTATCAAGGGAATGCACACATACATACACTCAGGCTTCAAGCACTCACACAAGGGTAGTGAAGAAAAGGAGGAAGTATTGGGGTACAGAAATAGAGTTCAGGATGATGGGCTATACTATAGCTGCCCAAAGAGCATAGCTTTATGTAGTAAGAATGGCTGGATGCACCAGGTGACCAGCAAACCAACAGAGTGACCACCTCTGAGAAACTGAGCACACTTTGTTAGTGTTTTGTGGTGATATTTATATTAAATATTCCCCTGAAGAGGTGTTTTGAGTGGAATAGAATGTCTGCCAGAGTTTCTCAGAGTTAAACAATGGATTCTCCAGATGTGTTAGCAATCACTAATGGCTGAAATATCAGGACTGGTGGGTCTCAGGCAACTCTCTATTGTTTTAGGGAAGGTGCAAGGAAAAAAACAGTTTTGCAAGGCAATGAGTGTCCAGCTACCTTGATTGAATTAGCGAATGACTCATTTCCATGTACATCCAGGAGAATTAGCCCATTTCCACCCTTATTCACCAATCCAAGGGGGGTTTGCATAATTACTACCCAGTTGTGTCTTTTAGGAATTTGGGATGGCTACTTCCTTAGGCTTTCTGAGCATAACTTGAATGCTTGTATTTGGGGATCCCTGGTCAACTACCAACCACATAAGCCAATTGATGCAATATAGCCAATTGATGAATTATTGGAAGAATGGGCGGTATCAGGACAGGTAACACTATACTTGGAAGAAAGTTCACATCAGGGAAGGAGCAAATAATATTAGGAAGAAGTGACTGTTGACAAACCATTCATCTGGATCAAATTAAGTTTTCCCTGATCAGGCTTAGAGTTCAGTAACAGGGCAGTTTACAGTATTTTTCTTGCAAAAGGATCTTGTAACACCTTTGAGACTAACTTCTTTGAGAGAAAGAAGTTGCAGCATAAGCATTCATAGACTTAGGGCTTTATCACACCAGGCTGCTAAGACACCACATTTGTGTTAGTATAGGAAACACAAACATTCTTGTTTGGGCACAGTCATTTTTGAACAGCTCTTCAAAAGTGCCATGGTGCTGCTATAGTCCCAGACTCTATCTTCTGCATGCTGGTCTCCATAACCCCACCTTCCTGCCCCATGCCCTTCCCAGTCTGCCTTTTGGTCTGTATATTTTTTTAGTGTAATTGAGCAGTCATAGCAATTGACTAAGTAAAAACAAAAGAAAATAAATTGGGGAAAAAAGAAAAGAAAACCAGCCTGCTTGGGAAAAACAAAGGGAGTGGGAAGAGGAGAATAGGAGCAGAATCATACCACTTACACCTTGTGACTGCCTGCATATCAGAACTGCAGTGGGAGTAACTTATCACATGTGAAACAAGAGTGGTAAAGCAGCGCAATCGGGAAATGTTGGTGGGTTTTGCCCATCAGTAAGCAGGAGTGCTCCAGAAACAGATGGAAGATGAAGCAGCTACAGGAAAGACACGGCATGTGATAAGGTACGGCCACAGATACTACTACCCTGTCGTAATTCTGCTTTGGCAGCCTCATGTGATAAAGTCCGTAGTCTACTTCCTCAGATTTCTTGTCCATTGTCTAGTATTAGTACACCGTACTGTAGGAATGGGTGAGGAATTCATTTTGCTCATACTATAATGCAAACATGACAAATTCACATCTCCTAAATTTAAGGATGAAGTTTACTAATGAATATTTTTCAAAGTTTGCCATGTGATTTGCTAAAAATAAAAATATATAAATGTTTATATTTGAAACACTGTGTACTAAAATGTGTATATCTGGGGGGGGACGACACTTCATTTTGTTGAAAGAAAATGCCTGAAAAAGTTTGTGTTTGAAATTGTTCACATAGTAATGTTCAATGTTTTAAAATGCTTTATACAATGCTTTTTGAAAAATGCACATAAAAAATTTGAGCAGACAAAAAAAAAAATCAAAATCCAGTGAGTAAGCAAGATGAAATAAACATTAAAGTGGGAAAAAAAGAGAATGTGATGGAAATCAACTAGACAGTTTTGACCACAGCTAATGCTAAATCATGAAATTTGCATACTGCAGATATACAGCAATTAATGATGGGTTTCTAGCTAACCAAAGAGCTATCTATTGGATAAAAGTTACCACACCATCAAGATTCTTGAAGAGTTACTGTGTGTATCTGTATGCAAAGGGATCTTGTAGCACCTTTGTGACTGAGAAAAAGAAGCTGGTAGCATAATCATTTGTAGACTTTAATCTACGTCCTCAGATGTCTGTGCTTGCACTTTCAAAACTGTCTACAGTCAGCCCTCCATATCCATGGATTCTGCATCCAAAGTTTCCACCATCCAGGGCTTTGAAAATATTTTTAAAAAATAAATCCAAGAAGCAAACCTTGATTATGCCATTGTATATAAGTGACACAATTTTACAATATTATTGTACAGAATGGGTCTTGAGCATCCACAGATTTTGGTATCCATGGGTGGCGTGGGGGGACTGCAACTAAACCTCAGTGGGCCCACTGTAATTTAATAAGCTTTTGGGAGCAAAATGAAATCACAATGTCTAGGCTTCCTTAAAGGCAAACTACCTTCATGGGTGTCCTTGTTTTAAGAATTAGTGGTAGTTAAAAGATTAAAACTTGAGGAAATCTTCAAAAATTATGAGGTCCAGTGATATTTTTGTAGGGATCTAATTAAAAAATCTAGTAAACCTGAAGATTGTTTTGGGTTTCTTGAATTATCAATTAGGGTTTCATCCAGATCATAGAATCATAGAATTGTAGAGTTGGAAGAGACCACAAGAGCCATCCAGTCCAACCCCCTGTCATGCAGGAATACACAATCAAAGCACCCCTGACAGATGGCCATCCAGCCTCTGTTTAAAGACCTCCAAGGAAGGAGACCCCACCACGCTCCGAGGGAGTGTGTTCCACTGCCAAACAGCTCTTACTGTCAAAAAGTTCCTCCTAATGTTGAGGTGGAATCTCTGTTCCTGGAGCTTGCATCCATTGCTCCGTGTTCCAGTCTCTGGAGCAGCAGAAAGCAAGCTTGTTCCATCCTCAATGTGACACCTCTTCAAATACTTAAACAAGGCTATCATATCGCCTCTTAACCGTCTTTTTTCCAGGCTAAACATACCCAGCTCCCTAAGTCTTTCCTCATAAGGCATGGTTTCCAGACTTTTCACCATTTTCTCTTACGTTTGCCATTAATGAATGAAGCCTATTCACCCTGCATGAAAAAATTTGCTGGGAAGTGAAGAGCAATGGTGACAGGGGATTCACATGCACACAGGGCACATTGGGATGGTGGGGTCACAGCCTCCACACTGTAGCTGCTGGTATGGAGGGGATGGAGTTAAAATTCTCATTGTTGTTATTGCCTCCTTCTAACTGGCCTCTCATCTGCCTTTATCCCCCACCCCGGTTTCCATTTGTCATGATCATGCTCTAAATCAGTGCTGACTATGGGAGGGGCACTTTTCAGATAGGTCTAGTGCTTGAGGGCTGCATTTTTGTTGGGAGGAATAAACATTTTTAAATTGATAATGCATCAAAAGTAGCCACACACATGTAAAATAGATGTCAATATTAACCATGCTTCTTTAAATATTATTAAATTCATTGCAACCCACCACTTTTACTTATGTATTATTAAATGTAAATTTAACCTTGATTGTATTTCAAATAGATTGGCTATGATATCCCCTATTAATATTGAATTAAAAAAGAACTAATATGGCTTCCCAAGCATCATATTGATTATGATCATTCCATTGAGTGCAAGACACTTAGTCACGTTCCTTACTGACTACAATGCACTTTGTGGTCTGCTGATGATCTTCATCAGCAAAAGACAATGCCATTTTTAAAAAACTAAAAATCCCAAGGGGCATTGGGGGCTGAAAACAAAAGATTTAGGGCTCATCTATACCAGCCTGGATATGCCGGCTTCCTGATAGCATATCCTGGCTTTGCATCTTGCCCATTCTACCCCTCTTACCTAGAGAAAATGGGCTGGTGTCCAAACAGAGTGCTGGCCTGTAACTGCAGCCACAACCACCACTGTCACCATTTTTCCTGCTGATGTGGAAGCCAGGAAGGGAGCCAGCAACATGTGATTGAAGCCCCCCTGCATGTGACCAGCCTTGGTCACATGCTGAGGGACCCCTGTCTGGCTTCTAGGAGAGCCAGGGAACTGGTGGTGGCAGCAAGGGATGGCATGCTGGGATGGGCTTCCATGGGCACATGGGGCCCAATCCAGCAGGAATGGATTAAACTGGGCATTTTCATATAATGGTTTATCAGGCCTTATGTTGTCTTGCCCCCATTCCAGCCCCATATCTGCCCTGAGGGTGGTGAGGACTTCTTGGGGGCAGATCAGGTAATCACCCTGCATCATCTGGACTGCAGGTGTCTGGAACAGGGGCAAGCCAGGGTGTTTAGCCCATGTAGATAATCCCCTAGAGGAGTTATATGAAGCTTGTGGAATAAACTGTGCCCACTCCTGCTCTGGGCTCACTTGGCCTGTGCTAGGCTAAGTTGAAAATCTATCTACAAGAGTACTAAGAACTTTAGAAATGGAGTTGGCAAAGACCAGGCACAGTGATTCACCTTCTAAGTTGGTTGCAGGCACTATAACACTGTGGTTTTCAAATCCAAAAGCTGACTTCCACTTCTCTCTCTCTTTTTTTTTTTCCTCTTGGGTTTCTTTGGAGGCGGTGGAAAACATTTTTGGAGGTCCCTACAGCCACTGGCAGGTACCAGAGGCAAATAAATAAATAAAATAAAATAAAGGTCTCTAGAGCTATAGGCATTTCCCACCCCTGCACTAGACCGTGATCAGTTTCCCAGCACACTCAAACTTCCTGTCATGAAAGGTACTGTCACTGCAGCAAAAGAGCCACAACACCCTATCATCTTTGCCCCCCACTTAATCTGGCATCAGTTGTGACTGCATGATCAATGTAACTAGTCTTTGTAGGAGTTAAGATGTATCTTGTTTTTTAGTAAGTATCTTGTTTTTTAGTAAGTAGTGAGCATTCTGCTTGTCCAGACTTGGGTGCTATCAATGGAATTCAATGGTGCACATGACAAAAAGAAAAAGATGCAACTGGGAACTGGATTATCCCATTCACTTGACATTTAGCTGCATGTAAGGGTTTTTATTTCTCACTTCTGAATGATAAGAGTCAAACATTTTTCATGCCTTTATTGTCTGTTTCTCCTGTTACAATTTCCACATTAATGACATATATATTTAAACTGCGGTCTAAGCCCACATGAATGCTTTCTTCCAATAGGTATAGCCCATACAGTATTATCATCAATTCATAGGAGAATATAAGCTAAAACATTTAGTGGCAAACTGTTTGTCAATATTTTAATCCTTGACAATTTCCCCTCTGTTTTACAGATTATTATTTGATGTTGTAATTGGAGGACTAATGTCTGTTTGGCTAATGGTTTGGCTAACAGACACTACTCCTCCTTGCATATCTCCACCCAGAAACTTGCCATTCAAATACACAAATTTACATATCCTCCCCAACAGGGGTTCACAGTATATAACACCCACACCCACACACACACACTCCTACCCAACCATTCTCTGAAGATGCCAGCCACAGATGCAGGCAAAACATCAGAAATAAACTCTTTCAGAACATGGCCTCACAGCCCGGGGGGAAAAAAACCAAAAAAAAAAAAAAACCCACCAAAAAAAAAAAAACAACAAGGAAAATCTATGGATGCCAGCCGTGAAATCCTTTGACTTCAAATTATATGTTGGCTGTGTCTATTTGGGACTCTTATCCAGAAGAACAGATTAGTTTCAGAAGGAAGATCCAAGTCATTGCTTGTGTTTTGCATACATATTATATGCTGCTCGTTTATTTCTTAACCAGAGTGTGTTCTACAGAACCTCTCTAATGTACAAAATTATTGTAAATGCACAAGAATGTGTCACTGAATTGCTTTGTATTGTGACATCAAGGGTGTATCCACAATTACTGCAGGATGATACTGCTTCAACTGGTGTAGTTACATCCTATGGAATTCTGTGATACATACTTAGTGAGGAATTTAGAATGCTTCAGTAGAAACTTCTATTGTTCAGGGGAGGGTACTACAGTTTTTCAGGAAAGGTTTCTAGTACTTTGCCAAACTACAAATCCAAGTACTCTGAAGGATAAAGCCACAACATTTAAATCAGTATCAAATTGCTATAACGATCACTCTACTCCACTGTTGGATGGGTCTTGCTGTTTGTGGAAACATATCTGTAACTGGTTGGGTTGTTGCTACCCAGGGAGTGCAAAATTATGTTATTCATGGTATTCCTGGAAAGACATTGGCTGAGACATAACTGTATATCCATTGGGAGACATATTTCCAGCACATAAGTATAATACATCTTGTAGTGCAATCCTCCCCATCCCATCATTTCACTAGGCCAACAATTGTGACAGGGCTGGCTTTTGAGTTTCTTATCATTCTATAAAAACAGAAGGAATCCTTCCTTCATAAGAATTTGTGTACCTTTTGCTAGATAGCTTCCAGCTTCTCTCAACTCAAAAATTTGAAAGAAGAGAAACATTCAGTGCTGGTCTGGTTGTGGCATTTGGCACTTCTGCCAAATAATTTAGACTTGACAGGGTAGGATAAACCTCAAAAGGATGATTTTCAAATGACGTGTTATACTCTTATTGTGTACACAACTTGTACAGTAACAAAAGTACATCCCCCACAAATTCTGGCTTTGTTCTAGAATGCTCTCCTCGGTTAACAAATATATTGTGAATCTTCTAGTTACTGACTAGTTCATGCTGGTTTGTTCTGCTTTTCTGCTTGCTTCTGTTGTGTCTTTTCTGCCCTCTTCTTTAAAAAAAATAATAAAAACATTTAGGAAAACCAAGACAACTTTCTTTTCAGAACAGGTACAAATACACATGTATACCCATCCTTATGACCTATGCAACATGTGTACAAGCAATGCACACATACCGTATGTTTGGTACATACAATCTTTGAACAAACTTTCAGGCAAGTATATAGTAACGATAACTTTCCATAGGAAATATTTTTCTTCCTACAGCTACCATCAACCCTCTCAAAGTTACAACAAAGCTTCCCTTATTTTAGATCAATCAATTAGTACATTTTAGGCTTGTCTACATGGGCAAAAAACCCTATATGCACCCCTTATTTGTGGCACAGTTGATACACAACATTTTTAATGATGCATGTTTTCACTGGGGTTTCTGCAGGAAACTCTGGATCTGTAAGACTTGTGGTTTGCTCTGCATTTGAAGGGGAATCCCAGACTTTGGCTATGTGATGGCCAAGGATTAGCTTTGGAGCAAAGCTGGAATGGGAATTCTGGTAGACCAGACTCCATTCTGGTACTTTTTACTTTTTTTTCAATTCTGCACATATCTGGATAAGCATATCTATCTATGCTTATCCAGTAGTACAGTACTTTGGGATCATATATATTCATTTATCTGCATGCACAAGTGAACAGGGGGAAAAAACAGAGCAGCCCTGGCCATGTGGTTAAAATTGTATGATATATAAGACATGTGAGATAGGAAGCCCTGGTGGTGCAGTGGTTAAATGCCAGTAATGTGAACCACAATGTTATAAGTTCGATCCCAGAGGGCTCCAAGGTTGACTCAGCCTTCCATCCCTCTTTAGGTCGGTGTGATGAAAAGGCTGCTCTTTTAGCCAATCTCAGAGCAGCAGGTGCCCAGCCAATAGGAAGGCAGGTGGGCACGGCTATAAAAGGGCCTGACAGAGAGTGAGAGGGGGTAATTGTTTTGAGGTTTGACTGGAAAGAAAGAGTTACACCGAAGGGAGGGTGTGCTCTTAGAGTCCCTGAGGGAACTTTTCAGTCTGACGGCCACAGAAGGGTCTTAAGAGTCCAAAGAGGGACTGAATAGACTTTGAGAGTCTAGTAGGGAGAGGCTCAGAGCAAGTCAAGTAACTAAAGGGGATTTAGGGCTTTATGCCTGAGTTAGTAGTGCTGGTGCAGCTAGATTGATGTCATTATTTTAAAAGGAATCTGATGTAACGAAGCCTTAAGAAGATTAACAACTTTAATACTCAACTACAGTTTATTTGTTTTATATTTTTTAATAAACATTTGTTAGAGTTTAAAGCGGCTTGGCCTCTGTTTAATTTAAACCATGCTACCTGATATCAGGGACACAAAGGGCTGTCCCAATAAAAAGTGGTTGGTGCTTCACACATTTTTTGGGGGGCAGTAGTGGGATGCCAGAGACCCCACAGGACTGCCATCCTAAAGTCAGAGTGTTAAGGTGGTGGGTTGATCGTGTATGGGTCACCACATATTTTTGGTGGCAGCGGTGGGATAGGAAAGGCCCCTGCGCCACTAGGCAGGTGCCTGGCACCACAGTCGGTAAAATGAGGACCAGCATAACAAAGAGCTGGGGTGACATGCTGTGAACACTGTTAACATAGTTTCCAAAAAAGAAGCAGCCATTGTTATTAGTACAATGCATTTCTGCAGTGTCATTCCTGCAGTATCATTATATGCCAACAGTAACATCTACTGGCATCTGCATTGTATAATTGTTTGTCTTGTCTGTAATTTGCTTTGAATTTTATGTATTGAACTGCTTTGAATCCAATTTGCTTTGAACTGTATGCATTAAACTGTATTAAATTGAACTGTGTTGCACTGTATTGTATATTGTGATGTATATTGTGATGTTGTACCCCACCACGATCTTGAGGGGAAAGGCAGGTAATAAATAACTAAGTATTATTATGTGATCCGTGTAGGACCGCCATTTTACTCCAATGCAGATTACTGTGGCAGGATACTTCAATCTACAATCAGACAAACCTGGCGTATGTGGCCTCTATGGGGCCTCTGGGATCAAAGAAATCCACTGCAGCTACAACGTAAGTGTGACATTTCCTACCAGTGCATACAAACCATTGGCTGAATTCAGAAAAGGATGCAAATTTGTCTCAGTGAGTCCCGAAAGGTTGAGGAACATCAAATTATGGAGCGCTGAGGGTTCAGTACAATGGGAAAAACACAGAACTTTGTGGGGAAACCTGTCTTACATAGAAAGAACTGCTTTTCTACCAATCAAGGTTCCTTTTGGATCCAAGTAATATCGACTATTTCATTCTTTGTCTGAAAACATATAGAGTTGCAGTTTTCAGTAGTCTACAGTCTTGTCTGGATGAGCTATATAGCCCATCTTTCCCCCATCTTGGAACCCTGCAGTCTAGATGATAAAGGGCATTTGTCCCATTTTGCCCCCGGGCAGTCTTCACAACTCCCGGGGCAAAGATGTGGCCAAGACGTGGGCGGACAGGGTAAGGCCTGTTACACTATTTTAAAAAAATACCTGATAAAACCTTCTTCAGCTGGCAAAGAAAAAAAATGGATTGGGCTCCATGTGACCACAGGAGCCCATTCTGGCATGCCCATTGCTGCAGCTGCTGTCTACCTCGCTCTTCCATAGCCAGGAAGGAGTCCTGCAGCATGTGATGAAGGCTGGTCACATGCAGGGGGCCTTGCCCACATGCTGCAGGCTGGCTTCCTAACTTCAGAGAATACACACAAATGGTGGCAGCAGCTTCCGCAGACACCAGCCAGCATGGCCTGGACTCCATCCCATTCCATGCAGTTAATGGGGGAGCAAAAGGCCTGATCTGCAGGCAGATTTCTGGCCTGTGTAGATGAACCCTACACCATTATCTTAGTTTTTTTAAAAAGAGCTCTGAAATCTCAGTGAAATCTCAAGAAAGAAAGCATGATGACCACAGCAGTTCACGGCGCTCCTTTTAAATCCCCCCTACCCAGGGGTCTTCCCACTAGGGTTTTTGGCTTGGCATAGCCCCAGCAGCCATGGCAAAGCAGAATCGGAGGCGGAGCTCCGTTTTGTTCATCTGTCGCTCGCCTGGACTCAGATCGGAAATCGTGACCAGTAGTTTTTGAGAAGAAAAAGGGCAAGGTGTTTGCTTATTCTATGGATGGGTGAGAACTTCATGTAGCTTTTAAAATTCATTTTTTTTCTTAAAAAAATAAAAAGAACTTGAAATTTAAAGAATTGGAACATGAAAGAAAATATCCCGGCCCAAGACATTGACAGCTTAGCTCTTAAAAGTCTATTCAGCCCCATTGGTAAAGTTGCCGCATCTAGTTTTCTAATAGGCACCTCATCTTTAACAGACTCATGGCACGCAAGCATAACATGGTCCACTATGCTGGGAATAGCTGTAGCTACTGAATTTGAATAGAGAAGAATTTTGTTAATTTGATTTCTTTAGAAAACCTTACCACAATTTTCATTTCCCTCTTTTAGAGACAATGTGGAATCCATAACCTTCTCTCAAACTATTCACACACACACAAAAGGGAAGGACATCCTTCTAAATATAGACATATTTGAAGATATTAACTTCTGCCTTTCTGTTTAAACAAACTAGGAATAGCCTCCATGAATATGTAAGTGGAATGGCCCCAGGGAAGGGTTTGGGAGTGGAAGCTGACAGAGAGGGACAAGGATGTAAGGGGAGTAAGTAATTCCACCAAGTTCTGTCTTTCCTCTAAATTATTAATTCTTGAGGAAAATCAGGTCATTTTGAGGAGGGAAAGTTGACAGTAAAAAATATACTACAGGGAGCCATCTGGTGATGCTAAAGGTTATGCACATCAAACCACCATACATGCCTACACACACACACACACACACACACACGTGTGTGTGTGTGTGTGTGTGTGTGCTTTTGTCTTTTCACTTTCTACAGACAAATAAAGGTTTGTGGCTCAGGGGAGAAACAGCTGTGCATTTTTGCCACCATGATATGCCTAATCCATTGCATTCAGTGAGTTTGCAATGACAGCAATCAATAATTTAGAAAATGTTCTTGCTAGTCCTATGCCTAGTTTAGCCTGGATGCATAGAACATTTAATATTTAATGCAAGCAGCATTTACCATAACATATACAACCCACTCCATCTCATTTTGATGAGCACTAGCTTAAATGAAACTGATGTGAATTTCCCCCCCTAAAAAATTATTGGATTTTTTTAAAAAGGAGATTTGGTATTGTATTCACCTATCATTTTAATTACTTTGGTCCAACCTTTTAATGACTCCAACTCAGGTCTGGAAGTTTTTCATGATGACAAAAAAAAAAGTGTGAAAAAATATCCCATGGAGATAACTTTCTTTTGACTATATTTAGAAATATAATGGGACCTCAGTGTCAAACACCTCAGGAATGAAATTTTCTCATCACTTTGTCTCATTCATAGGAGTCAAACAAGGTGCATTTAATTCTCAGGTAGGATAGATGTGAAGACTAAGTAGAATAGGTGTGATGCAGGAAATAGTATCAAGCAATATTCATTCTGCTTGCTACTGCGTTTGGTAAATGGATCCCAGCTTTCTCATTGCTACTAATATAATACTCTCATTCCAAGTTCAGTTCTGTTCTGTCCCTCACAGCCAACCCAGAGGACACTTAAATCGCCAGTGGCTGCTACATAGGTTTGTAGGGATGAAAGGGAAAGATCCTTCCAGAGATAGGGAAGCAAGGAAGTTGAGCAGGATTGGCATCGATGCAGCCACTGGCGAGGCCCCTTTGCAGCAAGAAATTCACAGAATTTCTGCCATTTATAGCTGTATGATTTCAGCATGGAGGGGCACTGAGCTGTCTGGAGGATAGAGCATGCAGAGTCCGAAATTCCATCTAGAGGCCTATCAGCCATGCAGTTGGGCTGATTGTCACCAAGTCCGGGTGGAAAACTTGAGAGTTCTGGATTGACAGAAGATCCTTCTGCAAGGGAAGGTGGTGGAATCAGTGTTTGGAGAGGAGGAGAAGTGGGGCAAATCAGAGTTGTCTGGGCCACCATGGTGTTATCAGGATACAGTTCGATCCGTCTCTCTTGAGCTTGGCCACAACTCTGGATAGAAGTGGGAACAGGGGGGAAGCATACAGCAGGGCCCCTGTCACTTGAATAGGAACACATCCCCCAGATTCCTGCAGGATTACTGTTGCCGTGAGCAGTATAGTTTGCATTTTGTATTCTGTGGGGATGCAGAGAGGTCCACTGACAGTTGACCCCAGATACAAAGATGGTTGAGAGGACCTCTTGGGCTAGGGACCATTTGTGGCAGCTGCCCCTTGCCCTGCTCAGTGAGTCTGCAATGTCGTTCTGATCCCCCGCAAGGTGGATGGCCTTCAGGAATATGCCCTTGGTTATACACCAATCCCATATTTGGGTTGACAGGTCCAGAATGGTCATGGATCTGGTTCCTCCTTGATTGTTGATGTAGAAGACCATAGTGGTGTTGTCTGATACTACTTGGACTACCTTGCCCTGAAGGGAGGATTTGAAGGTTTTCAATGCCTTGAACACAGCCAGGAGCTCCAACGCATTGATGTGAAGCTCCATCTCCTTCGTAAACCAATGGTCAGGCCATGGGAGTGAGCTCCTCATCCTGTCATGGATGTGTCTGTGGTTAGGGATCTGGAGGGATGTGGAATTTCGAATGGCAAACCACACCTTACATTGTGAGGGAGAGACCACCAAGTCAGTTGTCTGAGAATTGGTCGTGGGATCGACAGCCATTTTGTGGGGTCGTCTCGCAGTGAGTCGAAGGACTGGAGGAATCACATTTGCAGGGGGTGCATTTGCAGTCTGGCAAAGGGTGTCACCGCCATGGTGGAGGTCATGTGGCCCAAGAGAGTCTGAACAAAATGTGCTGTCACTCTCCTTCATGCAGTGCAGTAGGACACCATGCCCTGCAAGGTATTGAAGCAATCTTCTGGAGGAGTCTAGTAGTGCCCTCATGAACTTCACTGTTTTCGCTGGAAGCAAATGTGACTTGGTCACGTTGATCCTGACCCAGGGAGATAGTGGAGACCACATCTCATGCGACTTTCTCTCTTGTGGGTCCCGTGATCAGCCAATCATCTAGATATGGGAAGATCATGATGCCTCTCATGTGCAGATGAGCTACAACTGGGGCCATGCATTTCATGAACACTCATGGTGCTGTGCAGAGGCCAAACAGTAGAGCTTTGAAGCGGTACATCCTGGGACCTATCGCAAAGGTGAGAAACCTTCTGTGAGACTGCACTATCACTATTTGGAAATAGGCATCTTTGAGGTCTATGGTGGCGAACCAATCTCCTGAGTGGAGGAAAGGCAGGATAGAAAAGAGGGTGACCATTTTGAAACATGTGGGGGTGACAAAGCAGTTCACCTCTCGAAGGTCAAAAATAGAGTGTAAGCCTCCATCCTTTTTGCTGACAAGGAATTAGCGGAGAAGAAGGTTTCTCCTCTTTGGTCTGGGTGCAGCTCCTCCACACCTCCTTTCCTCAATCATGACTGAAACTCTTCCTTGAGGTGAACAGAGGTGGGGTAGACTTTAGTGACCCCGTAGGGGGCAGGCTGTCTAACTCTATGAAATAGCCATTTCTGATGATGCTAGGGACCCATGTGTTTGTGGTAATTGTGCAGATATGCTGCAAGAAGTCCTTCTGCAGGGGAAGGGGCTGTAGGCCCAGGATGTAGAGAGAGGTAGTCAGGCCTTCTGTTTGGATAGATCAGGCTTCTTTTTTTGGAACTGAGACTTATGCTTGGTGGGGGCCTGGAATTTCCCTTGGTTTGGAGTGTATTGTTGGGTGTATTGCTGAGAGACAGAGGTCACTGGACTGAACCTCCTGCGAAAGGAGGGTGGAAGCTGCTTTGGGTAGAAGCGTGAGTGTGAGGCTTGGCCAGGGGTGGGGATGCAGAAGTGCCTCGCTATAGTGTGGGTCTTGTGAGTGTGCTCTAGCTTTTTGTCTGTTTCCGAATGAAACAAGCCAACCTCATCAAAAGGGAGATCTTCGGTCACAGATCTAGCAGTGGATGAGAGACCAGATGAATGAAGCCAGGCATGCCTGCGGACAGCAAAAGCACTAGCCAGGATCTTCCCTGCGCAGTCGGTTACATGCTTTTCTGTTTGCCTTTGGAAGTCAGAGAGTGTGATACCATCGTTCCTTGTGTTTTGGACAAGTTTTAAGTCATGTTGTGGGACTGCATCCAAGAAGGGGGATACGATGTCCCAGAGATGTTTCTGGTAGGCCCCCATGCAGGCAATGTAGTTGGCTATTTTCATCAGTAATCAGGCCAAGGAGTAGAACGTCTTGCCCACAGTGTCCAACTTTTTGCCCTCACACTCAGTAGGTGATGAGTGAAACTTGTGAGAAGTGCGCATCTGAGCTGCATCAACTATGATGGAGTTTGGCTTGGGGTGTGCACCCAGCCATGGAACTGCATCTTCAGAAACTCTGTAGAGATGCTCAAGTTTCATAGATGTTGGAGGCACCGATGAAGGGGCAATCCAAGTTGTTCTGGCTATTTGTGTTAGGAATATTGAGAAGGGAAGGTGAGGAGCCTGCCTCTGAAGGTCATGGAACAGAGGGTCATCTACATGCACATCTGGTGTGGATGTAGTTTAGCCCAGAGACACCGCCATCCTATTCACTATCTCTGAAAAAGAATGAACATACTCTGTTGGAGACCCTGGGTCTTCAGCTTTCCTTTGGGGAGATGGCGTAAGTAATGTAGTGTCCTCGTGTGACTCCTTGGACTCATTGTCTGATGGTACCTGAGTCAACGGTACCGTATGTTGAGGCTGTGCTGCCGGTACAGGGGATGGTGATTTCCTGGGACTAGAGGGCTTTGGAGAGGGTGTTCTTCCCACTGGAGATTTGGAGAGAGGATGTGTCAGGACCCTTTTCTGCGGAGACTTAGGCCTCCGAGGAGATTCCACCACCATTGGATGACTATGCTTGTGCTGTCAGTGGCACTCCTCTGGAGAGCGAGGGTGACCGTCTATCCCGATCCTCCTTACGGTACTGAGGAGAGTGATCATAACAGCACCGTCCCATGTATGGAACCGGTGAGGGTTCATCGAAGTGTCTGTACTGGTAGTCAGGGCCCCAGTAGTACCGATCGGTATAGTCTTGGGTGCAGTGCCTCATACCGGTACCAATCAAAATGGTCCCACCACTCGTCTTCGTACCACAGTGACTCTTCACCTGTGTCCTGGGAAATGCTCACCTGGGGTGGTGTGTGTGAGGTCTCGGACACTGTGATCAAGAAGGTGAGCATGACCTATTCCTGTGAGGTCTGCACACTGACGAGCCAGACCGCTCCTGGGATCTTGGTACCAGGGACTTAGAAGGTGGTCTCGGTCTCAGAGAAGGTGACTTTCCTGTGTCTGGGGTTGGAGTTTGGCGAGGCGATGGTGCCAAAGTTCAATGAGGTGACAGTGTCGGGGTCTGGCGAGGCATTGGACCCTGATGGGGTGGCGTTTGTGTTTTTTGCGTTAAGGACTGGGACCATTGTGCCGAAACTGACTGGGACTGAGAACTGACTCTCTGTTAATCTTCCAATCAGGATTGAGACCGATGTTGTGTCCGGGATTGATGTCAGGAACCTGAGCGGGAGCGAGATGGCCGTATTGAGATTGGCAGAGACGGCGATCGGGACCAGGATCGGGACCAACCATGCTGTTGTGATACAGAACAAATGTCCAGAGGTGATCAAACATGGGACCCGGATAATCCTCACACCAAGGGATGATTCATCATCTGTTCGAGCTATGGTATAGATGGACTCTTCATCTCGGTGTCATCTCGGGGACGGTCTTGCCAGTTTTCTTTTTGGTGGCGGTGATACCGGGGAGCCTGCTTCCATTTTGCCCTTGGACCTTTTTGTCTTAAGGTCATGCTGTTTGGCTTTTTTCCACTCCCAAGATTGGCCTCTTTTGGGAGATTCTTTCCTCCCTGTGGCCTTGGTCTTCTTCGGTACCGCTTTCCAAGGAGACTTCCATACCAACTCCACTGGTACTGATACTGCTGCTCTTGAAGAAGTCCTGGGATCATCAGTATGGGACCAACTGGTACCATTGTCCCTTGCTCGAGTTGACATCGGGACAGATTTAGAGGAGGCTTTGGCTTGTACCAAGGCCAAGCTTTTCTTAGAAGGGCCCTCTGGAGATTTAAGTAGGGATTCCAAACCCAAGGGTTTCCCCAAAGCTGAAGCTGAAAGGGCCTTCTCGTACAGCAAAGCCCTGAGCCTTTTTTCTCAATTTTTCCTGGCCAGTGGCGTAAAGGCCTTGAAATTCTGGCATGACCACACATTATGATTCTCCCCAAACAAAAGAGGCATTTGGAATGACTGTCGGATTTGGTCATTTTAGCAGAGCATTGGGAGCAGTGCTTGAAGAAACCAACCCCAGAAATTTTGGAGGGGGTAAATTACAGTACCTTCCACACTAGGCTGAAAGCAGTCCTAAGAGTTGCATCCGATGAGGTTGACAAATCCAGCGAAAATTAACCCGAGCAATTCAGGAATCCAAATTGATAGGGAACAGGATAAAGAGTAGTCAAAGTCCAATCCAAAGTGCCCTTTTTAAAGATGGGGACAACATTTGCCCTCCTCCAATCTGCTGGGACCTCTCCTGTTCTCCAGGAATTCTCAAAGATTATTAACAGTGGTTCTGAGATTACTTCTGCCAGTTCTTTTAATACCCTTGGATGAAGTTCATCTGGCCCTGGAGAGTTGAACTCCTTTATACTGGCCAGGTATTCCGGAACTACCTCTTTACGAATTCTGTGCTGTATTCCCCCTACTACATCAACTGCTCCATCATCCCCAAGTTGGGCACTGTTCCCCCTTTGGGAGAAGACTGAAGCCAAGAAGGTGTTAAGAAGTTCTGCCTTTTCTCTGTCCCCTGTTAGCCTTTCGCCATCTTCTCTACGCAGCAGCCCTACCATTTCCTTGTTCATCATTTTGCTATGGGAATACCCCCCCAAAGCCCTTTTTATTTTTTTTAATCTTTCTAGCGAGCCTGAGTTCCATCTGAGCTTTGGCTTTTCTGACTTTCCCCCTACATGAGCTAGCTATTTGTTTGAATTCTTCTTTGGTGATTTCCCCCTTTTTTAAAGTGAAATAAAGTATTTTATTGGAATAAAGTGAACAAACATAAGCAACACACATTCTTAAGAACCACACAAGGCTATAGCAGAGCAAGCCAGAAATGTTGGATAGAGAAAAGTCTAGGAAGACAGGGTGATAGTCTTGAAAAGAATTCTGGGCAGTGAAGATTTACAGACTGCTGACTGAAGGTGGCACAGAGAATCTGGCAGAGTGCCAGTGTTCATCTGTGGCACACTTAGTTGGGGTCTAGGGTCCAATATTTATACCCTATTTCATATCCTGAAGGGGTACTCAGGTTATGACAAAGTCTAGATGGTTTTCCCACCGGATAGACAAAAGGAACCAAAACTCAACTAATTGTTTCAATGAAAACATTGATGGTCTTCTAACAACCTTGTAAGTTTGGACAGGAGTGGGGTGAGGAGTGAGTTTGGTAAGGCATGGAATGAGGAACGGTCACTTTATTGCTTGATTGAATTATTGCTGGAAACACCCAAGGCTGGAAGAAAGGATTAGCACATACCCCTTAATGACTGGGTCATTAGCATAAACCCATTACTGTGTGGGCTTTCCGCATAATCTTAACTTGGGCTTCCTAGCATTATATTTCTAGACACATTCAAGGTCATTTTGAACTATGGCTGACTTCCAGTCTGCCTAACCTTCCAGCCAAAGTGGCCCCAAAAAGTGTCTAATATGTTCAATTATGGAGTCTTATGGGGAGGAATAGTAGATCTTGCTAACAACAGTTTTCTATGACGTTTCTGCAAACTCCAGAGAAAACTGAGTTTTTAATCTTGGGTTAAAGGTGGTATACTCAGAGTCTGGTGCAAATACGGACATATATTGTGTGTCCTTATTACACCAGGTTTGGGGGCAAGGCCACATGTTACATTTGGTAGGTGGGTGGGTTTCCATTGTGTATACAAGCCCTAGTACACATGTTGTGGCTCACCTCTCTATGGATCCTGTCCACATCCTCAAGCTGCACAAATTGAAAAGTATCCAATAAAACAGGGGCAAACAGGAACCAAGGTTACATCCACTGGAACTGTATCAACTACAGCATCCAAGTTGGAGCAAATCTGAGCAATTTTGTTTCATCCTTGACCCCGCCCCCATATATATATCATAATGCTGCAGGTCACTGAACAAGAAAAGGGTCTCTCTTTTTGACCACTTAAAATATCTTCTTACCTAAGCATCCTCCTCCTCATTATTAACATTATTATCTATGCTATATTTACTTGTCTTTGACCATAATAAATATTTACTATGCTATAGCCCTATTGCATTGGTATGACCTGAAAGCTTTCTTCCAGTAGCTGGCTTAATTAAAATTATTATTTTGCTGGCAGCATTTCTTGCTGCAGTGAATTAATAAAGTTACAAAGACTCATCTACCAGAGACAAATGTGTGACTCACTGTAACAGGATTATTATTGTTTTAAAGGGACTAATAGGGAACAGTAACAGTATGTTTTCTTAAACAAAGGAAGAAAGAACATTTGGATCCTTTTCTGTGATACAGAAAAATGCTAAGAACTTTCATTTCTTTTGAAAAATTGGACTGAAATCATCTCCCAATTAAAGCCAAGATCCTGTGATCCTGCTTTCCAGATGCAAAAATCCCTTTCATGTTTCCCTCCTGCCATACAAATAATTGCCAGTGCATGTGCGAGGAGGATTTTGTTATGCATAAACAGTTCCTCACAAATTTCTCTATTATTCATCATGGTAAGTTCTCCCTGAGCTGCACAGTCCCTACAGTTGCAATAAAGTCTCTGATCTTGGCAGTACAACAGCAAATTTCTACATAATCTTCCCAAATGGCAATGTGCATGAGTTCTGGTGGTGAATAACTGGGGAGGGGAAATAAAGTGACTTTCAAAAGAATCTCCTACAAGTAGAAGTGCATTTTTAAAGCATTGTTGTGTTTTCCAAGAATATATATTCATCGGAATCATTGTTAAGTAGAGCAAAGAGCTGCCTACTGGTGAGCGGGTCCCATTGCAACTCATGGTATGTTTCAAATGCTACCACAGCCTTGTGCAAGCCACTTTCCTAGGATCAGAAGGAGGAAATTCAGGGCAGGGTCAAGGATGCGACTGTTGCACATATGAATGTTTTCTGGAATGCTCTCTGGAAAGAGGAACACAAGCTTGAGAGGGAACAACTTTCTCTCCACGACCAACACAAATACTGGTTCATCACATTCAGTTGGACAGTCATATGTGTCAGGATGCTGGGACATGCAATCAAGGAGAATTTTATAATGTAAAGAGCTAACATGGTATTAACTGCTACTGCCAGCAGATGCTAGTAGTGATCTAGCTACATGCTGCTGGTGCGCACAACAAGATATTGTTTTATATTAGCCACTATGGGAATGGAAGCAGAGGAGTTATTTGTTATCACTCTGAGAAAAACTGGGTAAATCATGTATATGAGAAAGAGTAACTGTATAGCCCTTGAATGTAATGTATTTGTATAACCAGATGTCCCCACCCCCATTAAGCACTTGGATTTTTGCTCTTAGGACTTTTTCAGACGATCCTTGCAGCGCAAGGATCTAGTGGGAGAGGTTCATATCAGCAGCGCGGCAAGGGGTTGATTTCGGATGACGCCATCCCTGCTGCGAAATTGTCCGTCTCTCTTCTGCTTAGGGTTGGAGCCTGCCGTGCTATATTCAGCCAGATTTATTCACGGACAATCTCCGTGAATAAAATCTGGCCGAATATAGAGCGGCAGGCTCCAACCCTAAGCAGAAGAGAGATGGACGATTTCGCAGCAGGGATGGCGTCGTCCGAAATCGACCCCCTGCTGCGCTGCTGCTACGAACCTCTCCCGCTCAATCCTTGCGCTTCAAAGATAGTCTGAAAATGTCCTTAGACTGTGCACTTGTATTGTGCACTCTGTGCCATAGCACAGTGCTACTGTGTCTGCTGAGTAATGTAGTCTATGTATGTGGAGTCTCAGATTCATTGTATATGTTCCTTTAATATACACAAGTAAAGGACAGTAGTTTAGGCACACTTTCTGTGTCTATGTGCTCATTTCATCAGCCTGATGTCTGCTGTTTTTACTACAAGACTCATTTGCTGCCTGGTCCTCTTGACATGCTCAGAGGTACCAGTGTGCGGACTGTGACAAAATGGAATACCTAAACAAACATTTACTCCACATACTATTAACCCATCTAACAATGCCTCCCAGGTGGAGGAACGCAGCTAAATCTTTTCAACAGGGGTGAAAAGTACATTGAAATAATGACAGCTACACAATTACAGCAGGTTACTCCAGCCCAGATGGGATTTCTCTTGGTTTTACAGTAGGGATGTGTTTTGGAATTAAACAAATCCCACGTGCCAAATTGGATCAGGCTTCTTTGGGGAGATTTGGAAGATGTCCATATGGAAGCCACACTCTTCTGAGACACACTGAATCCTGAAGGTCCAGGCTCCCATTGCAGCTTTTTCTCACATTGTGCTTAAAGGATGGATATGTCCCTCATGGTCATAAATCTGGAAGGAGTTAGTCATGACATTCTATAACCCTATTCTCTAGAAGAGTCCAAAATGCAGAAGCCATGTTGAGCCATATCAACAAACTAGTTTTAGCTTGTTTCCATTCCAAGAACGGGTCTGTTAAAATGCTAATTGCCCGTTTAAGACCAAACTATGATATCATTGCAATAGAGCTAGCTTGCAACAATCAATTGTTGCCAGGAAAACCCATCCCATAACTCCAGCTATCTTTGAAGTGAATTTCAGAAGAAAAAGGGAGGCCAAGTGGGGAGAAGATGATGTCGTCGTCATCCCTGGGTGTGTTTTTTTTAATCCCTCTACTTTGACCCTGTGAGCTCAGGGTGCACTACACCACTGTTTACTTGTCCTTTTGACAAAGCAGTATTTTACAGTTTTTAGCAAGAGGAAGTGAAATGTGACTACCCTATAGCTGTTTTGTGGATTGGCAGCTGCCACAGTTTTAAGAGGGTATTTTTAACAAGTAGTGCCTCATTAACTAGCAAACAAGAATTTAATTCACATCTGTATTTATAGTTCAGATAAATGATCCTGTGCAGAATTGTGTGGATGCAGGAAAAATTTGGATTATGTATTCTTGTCATCACCTTGTGATGGAACTTCAGATTTGATCTAAATTCACACAAACATCTCAATTTTATTTATCAAAGATGATGGTAAGTCCTATATATCAATACACTGAGGGTGGTCAAGCTGTGGACAGCATCAAGCATATGTTGAAGCCATATGGAAGCTCAGTTTGGGAACACTAAAAAGAGAATATTAGAATGATAGTGATAGTGATTTCCCCCCCAAAAAAGTCTTCACAACTAATGAGACTGCAACAGCTGGTCCACCAAAATGCATTCATTTCCAGATGGCAGCCTTGATGGTTTTATTGGCTAATTAACAGCTGAATGGCAGTGAGAAAGGCCAATGGGAGGCATCATTTCAAATGAGGGGAAGCCCCCAAAGCTTCCAAGGGAATAATGCTTTTCAAAATGGTTATATTTAAATAGAAAAGGGTTCCAAATGGAAGTCCTAATGAAAGCAATGACAAGGAAACACATAACAGACGCAAGTCATAGGGAAAAGTTATAATGTGTGCATGCATGCCTGGACACAAACACACACCTCTTGGAAGATTAAGCTTAGGAAATGCCTTCTTTTGATGAGAACATCTTCTTTAAGTTTCTTATACACACAATCCTTCAGACTCATGTTGTTTCATATAAGAATGTATAAAAAGGGAATTGTTCACTTACCCCTAACAAATGGGTATCATTTTGGATCCCCTCCTTGCCCCTCTGCTCTCCAAGGTAATAGTCAAGTCACCACTAGTTTACAGATATTCTTTACCCTTTAAGTACTGTTCAAGTCCAAGAAACTGATTATATAAATAATCAACTTCATAGTTCCATGCTTCCCCATGTAGATAGTATCTGTCATAATTATAATTTCTTTAAAATATTGGAGAGGAAACAGAAAACTTTATCAGACCCCCCACCCCCCATTAATGTTCCTTTTCCAGCATATTTTGTGGTGTGTTTATGCCAGAAAAAGAACCCCACCACCAGACCTACCTTTAGCAGCATCAATGAAGCAGCCCTGGCAGTAAGAAGACACGAACGCAACAGATTTTAAAATTAAGCAAAATAAACACATAAAACATACAACAAAGCACAAAAAACCCACATAAAAAGTCCCAAGTGAAGGCAGGGGGGGGAGTTCAGAAAAAGAGAGTCCCTTACCTGGCTGTCGTGATCTCACCCAGAAGTGTTATGCCAATTGACTCTGTATTCACTGAGCACAATGGCATGAAGTTCCAAACGCCAGCAATGCCGGCAAAAAAAGCACCATTGGAGATCAATTAATGGCTTGGCCCATCAATAAAAAGGAACAGGTTTTGGATCTGGTACGTGTACACTTTTGCAATCATTAGGCATCGTTATGACACCATATTTGCCTGGTTGACAAAGTCCTATGTTAGATTGTTGCAGCAATTTTTTTTTTAAATCACCTTATGGCACCTTCAATTCTAACAAGCTTTATTTGGTACCTCCTTACACAAATCCATTAAAGTTCATCCATTTGTGTAACTACTTGCTTCAGGAGCATAGACTCACTACAGAATTTTTGTCTCTGACTTGGGTTTAGGACCTGTGTCATGCAGAGTGTCTCTAAATCAGACTGAGGAGAATTGGGCCATTTTTCCAAAGCACCAAATGGGAACCAGATCAAATCTTGGAGTCAGTGCCTATCCATACTATCGGTCTACTGATTTGATATTTATCAGAAGTATCCTACATCTAATATTTCCCTGTGTTTGCACAGTATATCTTTCAGAATATTTTTCACCCTCTTCAGGATAAGAATTTACCAGAATTTTTTTTAAAAAATCATATTCAGTATAAAAAGAATTGGAATGTTAGAGAAGTCAAAATGAACAGATTCATCCATCCAGGGCTGGGTTTTGAATGCTGAACTAAAAAATGTCTTAATTCAAATCCCTGAGTTTTCAACCATATTAGTACTGAAGTAAAGTTGCCACTTTTTTTTTTAGTTTCACCATCTTTAACATGTATAAGGCAGACAAGTACAGCATGTTCATCTAAGAATGAATATACCTATTGAATTTGTTGGGTGCAAATGGGAAGAGTCAGCTCTTTTAAAAAAAGAATTGACCAAAATGGGCAAGCCTCAAGAAACCATCCAACGTTTGATGTAGCCCATCCCCATCTATCACTCAAGATGCCATTTAGATTACAAGGTCTGTCTATTAAATAATGAGACTGTCTTTCTACCTTTCAGACAAATCAGGGAGAACTGATTGTGAATGCTTGACTGGTGACCTTGAACATGTCTGAACCTGCATGACAAACATCAACACTCTCCACAGTTCACTTAATTGTCAGTCGTCATTTAAAACAGCTGTGTTGTCTGTTGTGTGCTGGAAAACTGCTAAGTTTAAAAGTCGAGCAACGTGACATTCTGCATCAACTTGAGGTGGACCCAAACCTTTTTCAAATAGTCATCACTTGTGATGAAACCTGGACCTTCCAGTATGATCCTGAAAAAACCCCAACAGTCAATGCACTGGAAAACACCATCATCACCAAGAATGAAAAGGCACATCAAAGCAAGTCCACATTCGAAGCCATACTCGTTGGGTTGTTTTGTTTTGTTTTTGTTTTTGTTTTTGTTTTACATCAAGGGGATAGTTTTGGCATAATGGGTTCCAGAAGGCAAAACAGTGAACCAGCATTATTATAAGGAAGTTTTGACAAAGCTGAGAGAAAGAGTCAGAAAAAAGAGCCAGAACTGTGGGAAAATGGTTTCATTCTTCATCAAGACAATGTGCCTGCTCACACAGCACTTTCTGTGAAGCAGTTTTTGGCTGATATACACACTACTACATTTGAACATCCTCCATATTCACGATTTGGCACCATGTGACTTTTTTCTTTTCTCTAAAGTGAAATCAGTGATTAAAGGAACATGTTTTGAGTCAATTGATGCAGTTCGAAGAAAGCATCAGATGTGTTGAAACAGCTGACAGAAACTGATCTGCTCCACACCTTCAACCAGTGGAAAACAAGACTGCATATTGGTGTGTGAGTGTGAATGGGGAGTATATTGAAGGGGGAAAGCATTAGAATTGTAATACATATAAGTAAAGATGGGTTATTATATCAGTCTCGTTATTTAATAGACAGAACTCGTATAGTGACTTCAAGATTTTATGTGGCTTACTTATCTGATTTACCTCATCTCTCCCTCTTTCGTGCCAGAACCAAAATAAAAATTAAAATAGAAATGGTACAAGAACACTGGACACAATCAAACAAAGTAATGTCCTTCCAAGTGCCAAGAATTTCACAGACACAAAAAGGATAGAGAGAGACTAGGGATAAGAAGAGCTTAAATTTGCCTGCATTGTTCCAATGGACCTTAATTTATCCCTTCACTGTGAAGCTGACAGATCATTTTGACCTCTTCAGTTTTGCAAGAACTAATGGGGTCTTGGAAATTTGTTAAAATCTAAATGGGAACAAAAAAAGTCAAAAGTGTCATATAGTTCTATCAGTTGGTTAGAGATTGCATTTCTTTCAGGAGCCACTTTGCATCAGAACTGCAACACTCAAGGACAATGCCACTGAATATGAATGTAAAAGCCTCCACCACAACCCACGTTCATCTGTAGCACCCCTGTTTATATAATTTAATGTAATGGGGGATGCATACCAGTGGTTCATGAGTTTGTCATTATGTTCCCTTCATTTAACAGACAAAAGATACATCAGAGGTTTCTTCCACATTCTCTTGAAAGCATTAGTATCTAAAGTAGCATCCAAGTCTTTTTCCCAGACCGCTTCAATAACAAGAGAAATTGGGTACATTGCTGAAAATCAAGGTATTATAAACATTGGCCACTAACTCTTAAGCTGACTTCTGTTTTTAGTATCCATTCCTCAAAAGGAAGATGCTCCCGGTCCAATACCTGTTTGGGGGCTGAAAAGTATACCACTTGAAATTACTTGAGACCAAGTGTAAGGAGCAGTCCTGTCCCACTCTTAACACTGAACAAGAATTCAAACTCTCCAAAAGTTCAGAAGCTTTAGAAGTAGGCGGTATCCCATGTCAGACTCCAGAGTCAAGAAGAACAGAGTCCAAACTTTTGAAGTAGTAGAATTAGTAAAACGTAAAAGAGTCATAAATCCAGCACAGATTGCCCGCCATATCCATGGGGGATACATTCCCAGACTTACTATGAATACTTGAAACTGTGGGTAATAGCAAATCCCACAGAATCACAATGAATGACTTCAGAAATGCCTAGAGAGGTCAGCATGACTCTATGGTAACTTCCACCAGAGGTTGGCAGAAGAGGACTTAGGAAATGCCTACAAAGGCCATATTTTTCAGATAATGGAAAATTGAAACCACAGGTACTGGTACCACACATACAAAGGTTGAGTTGTACTTACAGTAACAGAGTCAGGTTGTCAAGAGGTGAACTGAAAGATTGCTTCCATTAGTTTGACTGGAGAAAGCTCCCTGCTTATCTAGGCAGCCAGCTCAGCCATTGCCCACATTTCAGATTGTATTTAAGGAGCTTGTTTCACAGCTCTGTGTACATAGCCTTTTGCTCTGTCTATGTGAGATGGTCTGTGGCAGACAGGTCTGTGTCTTTCTCAGGGACTTGGTGTGTGTGTGTCTTTCTTCCAGCTCCTCTTCTTATTGTGAATCTTACTAAACTGGAGAAGGACTCAGCTGGCTATCAGTAGGCATCTACTCTGGTTGCAGTATATCTGCTTCATCTTCTGAGGAAGATGAACTCTTGGGTGGAGGGCGGAGGATGGATGGCAAGGCCCTTATTTTTCCATCCTGATTCTCAGGCCATTCAAGTAGGAAACATTTTTTTTTTCAGGATGAGTGTGAAGGATGTGTGGTAAGAACCCAGCACTTTTCTAAGCTCCATCAGTCCTCATTTGTATCTCTTCAGAATGTCCAGAAACAATGCCACAGCCTGGCACAAAATCAGTTCAAGGGGCATTCTGAAAAAGGATTTCACCTCCATTTTCACAACTACTCCCATTTGGCCAAACTTTCAGTATATCAAATATTCAGCACAGCACTACCTTAAATACACTTTACTCTCAAAGAAGACCATTCTCATACACAGCTGTAACATATCACATATATTAAGCAAGCCATCAAATATGTGATGATGTATAATGTACAAACTAGCTTTGTGTTTGCACAAAATTTCCAGTACTGAGCAAGAGGTGTTTGTTTCTCAAGATTCAGTCTACCTCAGCTCCATGGGTAAATTTTAATGCTCTGAGTAAATGACCCCTTTAATGAAGATCACATACTACGTATAATTAGGGTTCACTAATGTTTGCTAATGTCTAAAACTAATTTATGACCGATTAGCAGTCCCCCTCCCACTGCAGCTGCAATGGTTGCATAAAGCCCTTTCCTTCTGCTAGCTAATGCGTTTATGAAGGGAGCCTAAAAGTGTCAAAAAATGCAGACCAAGTCAACATTAAACCTCTTAGCTACCACCCTTAAAATGCATAATCCTCTATTTTGTAATTGCTTTTCTGTTATCCTTTTCGTACCTGTCATAGCCAGTCCCCAGAGGCAGTGCAGAGCAATTAAACTTATGATATTTCATTTACATAAGAGAGGATCATCTCAAGCCTATGAAAGGATTGTGGACCAAGTGAAAGTATGCTGCCAGAAAAAGCCTGTGTCACTACAAGAAGTTCATGTCTGTGTGAACAGATGGACAAAGATACAATCTTGCATTCAAGGATGTAACATACTCTCCAGCTCTCCCAGTTTAGCAGGGATAGTCCCAATTAATCCTCTGTCACCTCATTTTTTCAGCTCCTTTGAAAATGTCCTAATTTCTGTCTCCTCTTCACACTTCCTCCTTTGTCTTCAGCTGCTGCTGCTGATGATGATGATTATATAACACAGTGGTTCTTAACCTGTGGTCCATGGACCCCAAGGGGATGAGCCACTAGGTCCTCACAGGGGGTCCACAAAAACTTGAAAACTTAAGGGCTGTTCAGCCCACCTCCTTCCCACAGCAGAGCAGCCACGTGACAGGAACCAAGGCAAAGGCTGCTTGACTGGATAGTGTTATGTACCCTTATACCCCCTTCCCTATATCTATAATAACTGGCAATATTTAATAAGTTGGCCAAATGTGGCCTTCCACACAGTCTGGCCATTAAAAATGGGTAAATAAATTAAAAAAAACAAACAAACAGGAATTCAAAAGGATTAGCAATGAGACTCAGTCAGGTACGCACATAAGGAGGGACCAGCCCAAATACCAAAGAAGGATAATTTGCAAGGCAATCTCTTGCCTAACCATTTAGCTAATCCCATCAGCCTAAGGTAAAATACTCACATTTGTAAAGAACCCTCATACATTTACCCTTCCACAAACAAAGAATTTTACTTCCTTCATTCAATCACAAAGTATCCGCGCATTAAGGATCTTTAGCATATCTGGTGTCCATTGTCTTACCTTGAAGAACTACTGAAAAAGCATTGTCTTTCACTCTAAATCCCCTGAAGGAAATTATTGGGTATAAAAACCCTTCCAAAACCCCACTCAAGTGCACACGGATCCCCTTCCTGTGGACACTACATCTATCTGTGCTGGTTTCTTCCACAACCTCATCTCCTCAGATTGGTATCACCTGAAAACAGCCTCCCTTCTCTATTCCTCTATCCTAATGCTTCCTATTTTACTCATTAGCTTTGTGTGAATGCTTGAAGTCTGATTGTGTGTGTGAACATTGTTATTACTGTCTTCTCAAATAAAGATCAAATAATCATACTATCTAGTTTAACGTCTCCTTCCTACTACTGGTATACATAGGTCAAAAGGTCCTGCTATCTGTTACCCTCTCTTGCATAGCCAAGCTGAGTATATGAAATCCCCAATTAATATTGATATTTTGAGGGTGCTTAAGATCCCCAAGCATTTAGGGTAACAATAGGCCTGTGTGTTGCTGTTCAATCCACTCCAGCTGCAAACTAGCCAGAAGAAGCAGGAGAAGTGCCTCTGAGGGAAGGTTTAATGGACGGTGTAATTGTTAATGATTAATGGTAATGGTATAATTGTTCAGATATTATTGTTGTTGCTGTTGTTGTTGTTTTAAATCATAAGTTAAGTCTTGAGGGTCCAGGGCAACATAAGATACTTAAAGGGTGTCCCTGGTAAAGAAAAGGCTATAGTGATATAACATATTTTATTGATATAACATATTTTAAAACAGTATGGTGCAAAGCAATCCAAAAGCTTCAATAAAAGTATGCATATAAAAAAATTAGAATTTATTGAAAGACAACATACAAACCTATAAAAATGGCACCACTCAGCATTAAAAAGTGCATCCCGGTCAATTTCTAAAAGATTGTCAGTGACATAAACATGCTTTAACTTGCTGACAGAAGAGGCTGACTTCAATTGCTGCAAACTGAGTTCAAAAGTAGTTTGAACTCAGTTAACTCAGCAGGGTGGACAGGAGAGGACATGACAGACACTTGCCCTTCCTTGTCAGCTCAGGCAAAAGCAAGCTGCTGTAACTTTTCCTAGTGTGAGTTTACTTCCTCCTTAATAGTTTTTGGCTATCTTGACCACACACTGATGTTGCTTGGCCACAAGTGTCCTGGTTTACAACTGTGAAATATTGGATAGTATGATGTTACTTCAGAAGTCTATAGAGAGGAATAAGGAATGATCAGCAGATGGTTCAACAAGGTTCAGATACCCACTTTGTTCTTGGATATACAAGTCTATATTGTATCATGTAAAACTATTTTTTTATCCAAATAGTGTGTTCACTTAATTAATTCCAAAAATATAATTGTCAAGTGTGGAATACAAGATCTGTCTGTTAAATAATGAGAATGTGTTTCTACCTTTCAGACAAATCATGGAGAACTGATTGTGAACATTTTAAACATGTCTGAACCTGCATGACAAAGATCAACACTCTTGGCCTTTCAGTTAATGGTCAGTCATGATTTAAAGCAGCTGTGTTATCTGTTGTGTGCCAGAAAAATGCTAAGTTTAAAAGTCGACCGACGCGTCAATTTAAATTTTTTAGTAAAATTGAATAAAACACCAGTGGAATATTTTCAAATGCTTACTGAGGCCTATAGGGAAGACCACATGTCTCATGCACATGTGTTTGAGTGGCACAAAAGATTCAGAGAAGGACGTGAAAATGTTGAAGATGATGAATGCCCTGGATGACCTTCCACTTCAAGAACTGAAGAAATTGTGGAAAAAATCAGACAGATTGTTGGAGGAGACCACCAACTCAGTGTCCAAATGATAGCTGAAGCCATGGACGTTGACAAAGACACTGCATGAAAAATTTTGCATGAGGATCTCAACATAAGAAAAGATTGTGTCAAGATGACCCCTAGGGTTCTCACACCAGAGCAAAAAGAGTTCTGCAAGGAAATTTGTGCTGACATTCTGCAGCAACTTGAAGTGGACCCAAACCTTTTTTTTAAAAATCATCACTTGTGATGAAACCTAGATCTTCCAGTACGATCCTGAGACAAAACAACAGTCAATGCACTGGAAAACACCATCATCACCAAGAATGAAAAAAACACATCAAAGCAAGTCCATATTCAAAGCCATGCTCTTTAGTTGTTTGTTTGTCATCAAGGGCATAATTTTGGCATAATGGGTTCCAGAAGGCAGAATGCTGAACCAGCATTATTCTAAGGAAGTACTGATAAAGCTGAGAGAAAGAGTCAGAAAAAAAGCCAGAACTGTGGGGAAATGGTTTCATTCTTCATCAAGACAATACAAAAAGGGTACCTTTTTCCACCAATGGTGGGGGTGTAAGAAGGCAAAGAAATTTTGGGGCATGATTTGAGTAATAATTCAGAAGATTCTGAAAAAGAAAATAGATTTGAGGCCAGAAGTTTTCCTATTAGGTATTTATGAAAATACTAACATCTCAAATGAAAATGGGAAAATAAAAAGACGACTTTGGCACATGTGCACCACAGCCAGAATTGTCTATGCTAGGTACTGGAGGAAGAAAGAGATCCCATCAGAGACGGAATGGCTGGAAAGGTTATTAGAGGTAGCGGAAATGGACAAACTGACTTATCTTCTAGAGAACAAGACAGATAACGTGTTTTTAGACTCGTGGTACCCTCTGTGGAAGTATCTACAACAAAGGAAAAATTGAAATTTGAAAAAAGATATAAGTAGACCTAGTAGGGTGGTAAAACATGTCAGGAAGAAGATGGTGGAAGGAAAAGGGCTCAGAAACACAGATTTAAAAAGTTGATGGTGTGGGTTGGTTAAGGAAGATTTAAAAATAAGAGAAGGATATAGAATATGGAAAGTCATACACAATCACCCACACAAATGAGTTAAAAGACGCGATCATGGGCGGACAAGGAATTTGAAAATGGTGCGGAAGTGTATTAGTGGTAATAAGTAAAGATAAGGTAACATAGACAATGTATTTATTCTTTAATTTTTGAAATTAAAAGGTGAAAGAAAATAAGAGATGTGCTATAATATGGAGAGAAGTATATTACTTGTTTGTAAACCAGTGGTGAAAATACACAATGGAAATTATTGACATTTAAAGTGTTACAAGGGTAGGAAACTATGTTGTTATAAAAAACTGGGATTGGATGGATGGGGAAGTCTATAATTTTATTTGGGGAAGAAGGGAGAAATATGGATTGGAAGAATTGTAAAATCTTTTGAATTAATGAAGATGAATATGATTAAGGTTTTGTGATGTAGTTGGATACAATTAATAAAGAATATATGGTAAAAAAAAGACAATATGCCTGTCACACAGCACTTTCTGTGAAGCAGCTTTTGGCTGATAAATGCATTACTACACTTGAACATTCTCCATATTCACCAGATTTGGCACCATGTGACTTCTTTCTCTTCCCTAAAGTGAAATCAGTGCTTAAAGGAACAAATTTTAAGTCAATTGATGCAGTAAAGAAGAAAATGGTAAATGTGTTGAAACACCTGACAGAAACTGATCTGCTCCACACCTTCGACCAGTGGAAAACAAGACTGCATTGGTGTGTGAGTGTGAATGGGGAGAATATTGAAGGGGACAAGCATTAGAATTGTAATACATGTAAATAAAAATGGGTTATTGTATCAGTCTCGTTATTTAATAGACAGACCTTGTATTTTTCTGAAGTTCCAATCAGATTTTGGAAATAATTTGTTAAAGGAATTGATGCTACCTATAAGACATTACTTTTGGGTTTAGCAAGGGCATTAAAATGTTTCTTTTGCAAAAATTATGCTAACTCATAACAGTATAGTTATTTTCCCATGCAACATCTACACATTGCTTTATATACTTATTTAATGAGTGCAAAAAATATTTGTGGGGCATTTTGAGGAACTGCTGGATTCTGATGGGCCTTGTTTCAAAAATGAGCAAAAAGAAAATAATGAGCAATATTTCTGTACTATTACTATTACTAAGATACTATTTCTATAATATCAATGGTAGCAAATTGTTCTGGGGGTTCATAATGAGTTATATAATGAATTACTGTGAAAAAGTAACTTCTCAGGCTCTGGCTCCAGCCATGCAGCCATGCTTTCTTCCATAGTACTCCATTCCATTTTGACATCCTACTGTTTTCTTCCCACACTCTGAGCTAACATTTCATGGCCATAAATGCATGTATTCTTCAGGTTTCATTGGACTGTTTTCCCCTCATCCTTTTTTGTACTTCTGCAAAACTAATGGGCCTCCTTTCCAGGTCTTCTGACACCTCCCCCTTCTGTGTAGATTGTGCCATTATGGCTACATAAAAACTCATGCTTGGCAAATGCATTCTCAGTTAGTATATAGAATAGAATATAGCTTTACTGATTAGTCAGTTGACCATATCAAAACAGTTAACATCAGACATTATATTTAGTATATAGAAGGTATGCAATTTTTATCTTGACTTGTGGTCCACCAAGCTGAAAGCAGCCTATCGTCTGCATAGTGTGGTCACATGTCACCATGTCAGTAAATCTCCTTTTTCCTTTCTCCCCCACTTTTATAATTCATACCTGCAAACAGGGTATCACTGCCTTACATGCCAGGATGCATGACTGTTGGGGACTGAATTTGGAATGGTTGTAGAGGCCTAGTTCACATTAAGCTGAGCTCAAAGAGACACAAAAGTGACTGGGGGGGGTCACATTTCAGTCCAGCTGCTGGAAACATGTTTTGTGAGTATCCTAAATGAAGGAAAACAAAAAAGAACTGATTTACATACCAGTTGTTGGCAGTGTTGTTGCTGGCAGGTTTTTACAGTTAGAACAAGCAAGGGGGTGCAGGTCTGGAATGGTTTTGACCCATCTCTTGGGCACACGTAGCAAAATTAAGAGACTGTTGAGCTCTTATAATATCACTTAACAGTTCTATCATTCATCACATGAAGATATTTTGTAAAAGGAAAGGAAAGGAAAGGAAAGGAAAGGAAAGGAAAGGAAAGGAAAGGAAAGGAAAGGAAAGGAAAGGAAAGGAAAAACAACATATGTTTACCGAATGATTGCAAGACTCCGGAACTGATACCAATGAAGTATTGATGTACTGTGTGCTCTACCATGACACTTGGTACCTACCTTCAGTTACCATGGCAACACAATGGTAAATCATTCCTTTTCAGAGGTGAAAAGGGAACCACAATAGCGATAGAATATCTATCCACTGTTTTCTCTAGAGAATATGTTTTACATAAGTTGCTTCATAAACACAATATGTGGAACATGCATGCTAAATATAGAGATGGCAAAAAACAAATAAAAACATTTTAAGCAATTAACAGTATACCAAAAAATAAGCAAACCCTATTACATACATTAGAACCTGCCCTAGGTAACCTGCTTAGCATAATTCCTGGTTCTATAAGAATCTGAAATGCTAGTAGTACATAGCTTAAGTGAGAATAATTTATATGCTATCTTTACAGAGAGAAAATTGTGTTTATAAGACCACTCAGAAAATAGAGTAAAAAGAATCAACAGGGCATTTCAGCAATGATATAAGTGACATCCTCAAGGCAGATTAAAAGCAATTTAATAATATTTGAATATTTCACAGAAACCAAGTTTTTGAACAATTCATAGAAATTCTGTCAATCTCTCAAAAATGACATATAGATATTAAAAACAAACAAAAAAAAACAAGAAAGAACCATTAGCATTTAGCCCATGGGAGTTTTCAAAAACACAACAAATTGGCTCAGTAACCCACTATTATACTCAGTTTTCCTCCTTTTTTATTGTTCACCTGGTGAAATCTTGCACTCACACATACACACAATAGCTTAACAGTATAACACATGCTTTGCATGCAGAATGTTCCAGGTTAAATCCTTTGTGTTTTTGTATAGGGCTGGAAATGTTTTGTTTGAAACCCCAGAATGCCTCTGTCAACCAGGGAGACAATTCTCAGTTATATAAGCTCATGATCTCAGAGCTTTTGTCTACATGAGCCAGATACCCTGGCTTGCCCCTGTTCCAAGTGATGCAGGGCATTTACCTTGATTTCCCCCCAGGCAGTCCAAACAACTCCTGGGGCAGATACAGGACTGGAATGGGGGGAGGCCAGGATAGAGCCTGATAAAGCGTTATGAAAAAAAATAATACCTGGTTTACTCTGGTTTACCAAGGAAATACTGGATCAGGTCGCACATGTCTACAGGATCCCATCCAGCATGCCACTCCTCACTGCCACCACCAGCTCCCTGGCTCTCTCAGAAGGCTGGTCACATGCAGGGGACCCTGCCTTCCTTCCACTTTAGCAGAGAAAATGGGACAGTGGTGGTGGTAGCTGTAGCAACTGGCCAGTGTCCTGTTTGGACTCTGGCCAGGTAACAGGGAGGGGGATGGATCACCCCTGCAGTCAGGATACACTGGTGGAGAGCCAGAATATTCTGGCTAGTGTAGATGAGCCCTCAGTCAGCATCACACAATTTTCAAGCATTCTCAGGTTCTTACACCTTTGGTGGCGGGGTTATATCTTCACTAGAAGATAAAGAAAAACAAGAAAGAGAAGACTAATAAACATGTACAAAAAAGAAAAACCCCATGTAAAGAAAGAAAAGGAAAAGGAACACAAAATCAGGATAAACAAAGCTAGGTCAGTCATGAAGGAGCCAGTAATGATGGTCTGAGATGTAGAAGATAATATTTCATCCATTTCAGTTGAAATATAGGTCTAATGACAGTTATTCAATAAGAATGTTTCTCCAGAATTTCCACTGTAGCAGTGCGACCAAGGAGACCTCTAGTATTATTTAAATATCAATGAAACAAAACCAATGTGTTATAAAATTATCCTTTTTTTATCTCACCTCTGATCAATCTCATTTTTGTAAAAAGTTTTTTTAATTAAGGGCTATTGCGATTACTCTTTGCAACCAAAAATGAACTGCCAAATTCCTTGAGGCTAAATGCATGAACCAGCTGTATAAATTATTACCAAGCACAATAAACCTCTGCAATTGTGTCTACCAACTAGTTATGGGAAAGTTTTGATCCTTTAGTATTTGTTGGATCAACTGTTTCCCTGTTTGTTGAGTAATTCTCAGTATTAATCTGTCATCATCCGCTTCTGAAGACAAAGTGGCTCTCACTATATCATTGATGTGTTCAGGATTACATCACAAAGTTTCCCAGTGTATGGAAGGTGTGTGTTTCTTTTTCCTTTGTAGATATTTCACATTCTCTTTCATGCACACAATCTCTCTTTCATTTTCCATTCACTTCCTTTTTCGAAATCCCACATATTTCACATTAAGCTGAAAACTAAGTGCAGAAGATCAGGAGGCGGTGACTTCCTACGTAGATGATATATTCTCATAAGAATACATAGTGCAGGAAATTCAAAAACAAAAATGACACTGAAAAAGTTACAAAAAGCACAAAAATACACTTAAAAACTTACAAGTAAATCACGGAGGGTCATAAAAAGTGTGTCACCTAACTGGATGTTGCAATCTCACCCAGAAGTGTTCTTGCTGGACCAGCCATTGACAGTAGAATGACAAGAGGACATTGGCGCAAGGTTTCATATGCCAGCAATGCTGGCACTAAAGCACCATGCAGGATCTATTGACAGTTTAAGCCATCAATAAAATATGATGGGATTTTTACAAGACATTGTCTGATGCGCACCCTTTCTCATTTATGTGGGTATCGTTATGACACCATATTTGGTGTGTCTGATAACATCCATTGCTTCAATGTGCTTGCTCTTGCACATCTTCCTGTGCGACAATCATAATGTAAGAGCCACAATTACTCTAACTATGCTGCCTTGTTACATCCCTTTCTACAAATAGCTCTTTGGGTTTGGAAACTGCCATGTTAGGAGGAACTTTTTGACAGTAAGAGCTGTTCGGCAGTGGAACGCACTCCCTCGGAGTGTGGTGGGGTCTCCTTCCTTGGAGGTCTTTAAACAGAGGCTGCATGGCCATCTGTCGGGGATGCTTTGATCGTGATTTCCTGCATGGCAGGGGGTTGGACTGGATGGCCCTCGTGGTCTCTTCCAACTCTGCAATTCTATGATTCTATGATTCTATGTTACTTGGTTTTTCTCATCCAGGACAACACATGACCCATGTGCTTCAACTGAAGAAGATCAATAGTTTGCTGAATGCTTCCCTGCAAGTCCTTTGTCTATAGAGATCAAGAAAGGCAATTGATTCTCCATCCCCAATATGTAACCTGGTAACATCATGCCCCATGCTCATTCTTCAAGCCTGTGGTTTTCATGTCAAAACTTTTGTAACTCTGGATCCCGTGAGTATAACACTTGGCCAATATTTTTTTATATTTTTTCTACTTCTCAGGTTTAGAAATGCCCAGCTTGATATTCTGAAGGACTCCAAAGCTCATATTTATTACATTTAATAGTCCAATAAAGCTCTTAGCCAAATCTTATCATTGGTCCAACAATGACGGGACACTATTCTGATAAAGTCATTGGTACATTCATGTACACATCCTAGATAGCTGTCTGGTGCTGTCAGAAGCCTTGAGATTTTTGGTCCTTTGAATCTCAGCCCGCGTCTGCACTGCAGATATAATGCAGTTTGACACCTCTTTAAATGCCATGGCTCAATACTATGGAATACTGGGATTTGTAGTTTTGTGAGATATTTAGCCTTCCCTGTCAGTGAGCTCTGGTGCCACAACAAACTTCAAATCCCAGGATTCTGCAGCGTTGAGCCATGGCAGTTAAAGCACTGTCAAACTAGATTATTTCTGCAGTGCAGATGCAGCCTCACTTTCAGTAATTTGAGCCTCAATAAACATAGACAGCTGCCACACTAAGAAATAATGCAGTTTGACACTGCTTTATCTGCCATGGCTCAATGCTATGGAATTCTGGTATTTGTAGTTTTGTGAGATATTTAGCCTGTTCTGTCAGAAAGCTCTGGTGCTACAACAAACTATAAATCCCAGGATTCTATAGGTTCCAGCTGTTATCGTTAAAGTGGTGTTAAACTGCATTATTTCTGCTGTGTGGCAGTAGCCACAGCAATGGGGGGAAAATGGGCCCTCAGCCTCAAAGATGTGTCTTCATCTATAATATATATTTGTTCTTAGGAGAACATTGCTAGAATCCCTTATCTTTTCCTACTCAATACTGGGCCTCATTTTAACCTATTGTGAATTGGGTGCATGTTTTTTGGCGTCCCTATGACATGAAAGTTCTGTAGTGTTAAGCAAACTTAGTTTAGCTGTTCTTTTCATTGACACTGACAGACCTTAATCAGCTTTCGAAGAATCCTGAAAAATAGTGTGAAAGCTACCAGTATATCATTTTATAATATTTTATTATTAGCATGTAATAGTACTTAGATACTAATTGGCAGTTGATACATAATGGCATTTTTATCAGATAGAATTTGATAAATAATAAGCAAAGGTAATTGCCCTTTGATATATTATAGTAATTAGCAGTTAATGATAATTAGAATTGAATAACACATGAGATTTTAAATTTGAAGACTGCCAGCATCAAAACAATCAACAAGTGTAAAGCATTTGAATCAGGAGTACAGCTAAGGGTGGCAACATGAGGGCATTGATCCTCCAAATAAGAATTCTGACCCCCCCCCATGAAATATTCCACCAGTCCCCAAATTTTTAGTACTGTAGTAATTTAAAACAAAGAAAATATAAGAACTATGGGCACAAATGATCTTCAGTACCTTTGCAATACTAGGAATCTGGGGACTGAAGGCAAATTTCATGAGGGAAGCAGAATTCTTACTAGGGAGCAATGATTTCATTTTACCCCGCCCTTCATAGCTACACCTTCTTCTTCCAGAGGCATTATATGTCTGTATCAATTCAAAATATGCTTTGACGTTTCTCACTAAAAAAGACAGAAGAGAAAAATAGGCCATTTTTTTTTCAATTTTTAGTCTTTCAGAAGAACATTGTCACTTATTCTTTCCCCCTTTAAATTACTAGGGGGAAACAGGAAAGAATGGACTCCAGAATGAATTCCAAGTTGCATGCAAAATGTGTGGTTCACCTCTCATTTCCCCTTGTCTAGCTAGCTTTCTTCTTTAATTTCTTACAGCCAATGGAATTTGTAGAACTACAATGAAAGAAGGTCTGAGAGAAAGATTTATTATGTCCTGCTTTCCCCCCAATTTGGGATTCAAGGTGGTTTACAACTGTTAAAACAAAGCTAGACTGCTGCCACACTGCAGAAATAACACAGCTTGATACTGCTTTAACTGCCATGGCTCAATGCTATGGAATTCTGTGATTTAAAGTTTTGTAAGGTGTTTAGCCTTCTCTGTCAGAGAGCTCTGGTGCCCCAAGAAACTACAAATCCCAGGAATCCATAGAATGGAGCCATGATAGTTAAAGCAGTGTCAAACTGCATTATATATGCGGTGTGGCAGCAGCCAAAGTTAAAAAGCAATTAAACCATCATAAAATTAAAACGAGATGTAAAATAAATTAAAACAACAAAGGTCTAGCACATTTTACAAGGCCTGTTTCCTCCGAAAAATCAATTCTCAAAGGTCTGCTAGAACAAAAAGGGCTTTTATCTGCTTGTATCAAGATAGTAAGGAGGGTGCCAATCTCTGGGAAGGGAGTTCCAGAGCCTGAGAGCAGCCACTGAGAAGGCTCTTTCTCATGTGAACCTGTGAGTTTGGTGGGACAGAGAGTAGGGCCTCACCAGAAGATCTCAGAACATGGGCAGTTTCGTATGGAAGAGTACAATCCTTCTTAACATGCAGAGTTCCACTGCCAGTGACAGATGTGAATCCCTATCCTAATCTCATAGTGTTGTTCTGAAGATGAAATACAATAGCAAGAATACTACCCTGAACTCCTTGGAGCAATACAAGTTCAATATTTTATTTATGTGTTAAATAAAATAAATACTAATGCTATGTAAAAATAACAAATTCACAATCAAAGACTCCAGGCTTACTAGGACGCCAGTCCCATCATAGTAAATGGAACTGACTTCCAAGTACACATGTTTACTCTTAGGTTGTCAATCTCCTCTTTTATTCTGGATATGCTGCATGGGCCATCTACCTTATTCTCTCTCATAATCTACAGTCTCCATTACAGTGTTCTTTAAAAACCTGGAAATCCATGGGGGACCAAAAAGGGACAGACATTCTTCAGCAAGCCATACTGTCTCTGCAGTGCTCCGCACACTGCCAGAAATCTGATAAATGTTTATGATCAACATGTGTGCAATATAAGGGTATGATTCATCATTGTGCAGTAACTGTTTTGAGCAGTACCAGAAGTGTGATAAACGTTTGCCAGCAGCTTGTTGGCAATAGGATTTATTTAGTGTTGACATTTACTCTGTTCAGCTTCTTTTTTAAAGGAAAAAGAAGCTGAAGCTTGGTTTGTGGCATGGAGTACATACCAATGAGGGCAACAACAGTGAGAAATGGGATTGCTGTGGAGTCATGTCGCATTCAATGCATTGTCTGGTATACAATTCTCTCCATATTTCACTTATTTGGCTTCTCCAAAAAGTACAGGAGGAAACACAAGAGATTATCATTTTAACCATCAGGCACTAGATTGTTTTTTTTTAATGTATAGTAGGAATTCTGGGGTATTTTCTGACACACACATCCCCGGAACTGTTGGTTACAGTCAAGGTTAGGGCTGTGGTCAGGGCAGGGTTGGATAACCTTTTCCTGTTTGGAAAAAATAAAGAACATTGCCATGGCTTAAAAGGTGAGAAGGTGCCCAAAATGTCTCTCAATTCAGCAAAATGGTCGACTCTAGAGGTTTTTTTGGGTGGTGTTGTTCATTTTGTGGTGAAAAACTTAGGGTGACCTCAAAATTTGGGGGATTTTTTTTTGGCAGTATACAGTGAGACATACTTTCTTTATCCTTGGTTTAGGGCAGAGGTGGGCAAAGAGCAGTCTATGGGCCCCATGTGAAGCTTAGGACCCCTAAGGTCTCCCTTGAATTCCCCAGAAGTCTCCCAAAGATAACAGCCCCCCCCCCCAATTATTTTTCAGGCCAATTTTTCATTGATGGGGGGGGGGCTGAAAACTGCCCAAAAGCTGCCAAAACCACTTGAAAATGTAGCAGTTAGCATCCCCTAACCCCCTAGAGTTCCCCAAACCTCCCCAAAAAGCCCCAAAAGAAAAAAAAACTGAAAATCAACCCAAAATGGTGGCTGGAAGTGCCATTGCATCACTTTGAGCATGCCAAACACACCAGTGAGCTGCTAGAGGGGATAGGAGAAAAAATGGCCCTTCCCCTCTGCTCGGTTGTCCACACCTGGTTTAAGATATAATGTCTACCTGTATATTCTGACCTTACTGTCAATTCCAATGTACCTACAATGTAAGAAACTTCAGAATCCCCTGAATGAGGCCAATGTACTGACAACTAGAGCATACCACTGCTGCAACTACTGCTGCTGCTGGGCTTACCTCCCAAAATACACAGATGTCTTCATAAATTGGAGGGGGAAACTTGAGATTCTTTTTTAAAAGGAAAATTGAATGAGAAAGTACACATAACTGACATAGGCTTTATCTACATGGGCTAAATACCCCAGCTTACCTCCGCCTCAATGCCCTGCAGTCCATAAGATGCAGGGCATTTTCCCTGTTCTGCTTCGGGCAGTCCTTATGACCCCCATAGCAAATATGGGGCTCAGACGGGGGCAAGGTAGGCTAGAGCCTGATAAAATAATATCCTCTTTAATCTGTTACTGTCAACAAAAACTGGATCGGGCCCCACATGTCTGCAGGAGCCCACTTGGCACACCAGTCCTTGCTGCCACCACCGTCTCCGTGGCTCTCCCAGAAGCCAGGCAGGGGTCCCCCAGCATGTGACCAAGGCTGGTCACATTCAGGGGACCTTCAATCACATGTTGTGGGGGCCCTTCCTGGCATCTGAATCAGCAGAAAAAATGGCAGCTGCAGCAATGTGCCGGCATTCCTGTTTGGACTCAGCCTGTTTGGTGATGGTAACAGAGGAAACATGGGCCAGGTCCATAGCCAGAGTACACCAGGGTTGATAAGCTCATATTATGTAGATAAATGCATAGTCCTCCATCCAAGCAGAAGGCTTTGAGAGCTTCTAAAGCTCCACGTTTAAATCCCTGCTTATGTTGCTAACCTAGGGTTTTCCCCTCCTTTTTTTTCTAAGAAGTTCATTGTTTTTAAGAGCTATGTGGTAAGGAGGCAAGTACAATGTAGTCCTCCAGCCAAGTTACATGCTAGTGCTGCATGTGGCCCCAGTGTTGTTTTGTGGCATACTCACATCTCATTTTCATGGAATGTAAAAGATTAATCTTTTCTCTTGGAACCCTAGTGGAGCAGCCATTTTAAAATAGGTCACAAAGCTACCCCTGCACCATTTAACATAAAAAAGTGCATGTTTTTCAAACAAAAGGTAACTTTGGGCTACTTCTGGGTTTTATGGAGAGGGGGTTGGCAATCTGAAGAGATCTCAAATGGTCCCAGGGACAGAAAATTTGCCCCCAGACCCACAACAACTGCCCACACTCACAATAATACTGCTTAATTTTGTTCAGGCAGATAGTTTAGATTTTGATATAGTTTATCTTTAATCAGAAGAACTTGTAAAAAAAATTGCAAATTTCCTCCTCAACGGGACAGAAATAGGGTTTTTAAAAATAATGTTGGAGAAAGGAGAACTGATGATGTTGTCCATGCTGCTTCTTTCCATGCACATGTGGATGAAGCTCAGAGAAGTGTATAGGTCCTAGCCATGGCCAGAACTCATCTGAATGTCTAACAAATTTTAGTGGGGAAAATGAGCATGTCCTGAATCCTCTCCAACTAAACCCAATGAGAATTAAAGCCAATTCACTTGCTTGGACTGGCAATAATGAGTGATGTATAAACTTGTTTATTCTGCTGATGTTATGTTGAAGTGCTGCTGAGTGGTGGTAGGCCCAAATGAATCTGAAGAAAGGGCTTCCATCAAACTGAAACAGCTAGTCTTCATTCTTGTTTTACTGTGCTCAATGATAACATCTTAATTAAAATGCAAATCTTGTATAACTCAGTAATTTCTGTAGTTTGCCAGTGAATAAACTCTGACTTTTCAGCTTTAATTTGCTGTGCTAATTTAATTAATGCTGATTAGAGGTTCCTCCAACAAATAATTACAAGGTAAGTTGTACATGTTGCTTTTTACACTTCCAAATTATGATGTAAACATGGAACTGATCAAATATTTGACACTTAAAGAGAGTGATGAGGCTTTAAGCAGCAACTGTAAAAAGATGGGATTCTGAGTACAAATTACCATATGCTTAATCAAGTGATGTCATTTTAAAAAATGACAGCTGCATTACTGGACTATGGGAAAACCAAGCAACTATCAGTGCAGTCTGCACAAGCACTGAAACAGAATTCCTTGAAGTGAGAATGATGAGAGCAATTGGAAACAAAATAGAAATATTAAATAAAATAACATTACAGCATGTGTGTGTGCGCTCACGTGTGCATGCACACATGCACATTTATTTATTATGAAAAATCTTATTCTGTTAAGTATAGCAATATCCAGGGAAGTTTACTTTTTAAAAAAAATAAAATCAAAAGACAAACAAAACTGAATGAAGCAACAGAAAACATAAGAATGAAAAGGTAAAAAGATCAAAATACAAAGTTAGAAACAATCAACAAAGCTCAGAAAGACCTTAGAACAGCAAATTGTTTGCTTGATGGACAATAAAGTAGATACCAAGTACAGTAGTACCTCTGTATCCACTGATTCATTATCCACTGATTCAATTATCCATGGGACACAAAACATCACACCTACCATAGAGTCTTCCTAAAAGATGTGTCCTCTTTAGCCATTTTCTAGGTACTCCAAGGTAACTCTATGGTATTTTAAACTAGGAGTCCCATTATTTTCAGCAGCATTCACAGTTTTTGGTATCCACGCCCCCTGAATCAACCCTCATTGGATAGGGGGGGTCATACTGTACAGCTCTCTGATAGAGTGCATGGTGTAGTGGGGGAACCAAAGCAGAGCATACCCCTTTCCCTTGTAGCCCTTGCAATGGGGAGATTCTGAATCCTTTGTATCAGTTTCTGGCATGCTCTCTTAGGACTTTATCAGACTAGCCACTGAAAACATTCTTTTGCTCGCATTAAAAAAAATTATGCCAGCAAAAGAACGCTCCCCCTGCACTTACCTCCTTTACTGGCAAAGGCAGCTCCAGCAACAATGAGGAAGTGAACAGAGCCCGGTTCACTTCGTCGCTTGAAATCCCATGCGATTTCATCGGGTGGGAAATTTCAAAAGTAAAAAAAGGTATAAGCATGTAAAATTTACACTAAGCACCTAAACACACTAAAAAAAAACCTTCAAAGTAATCTGGAGAGGGTCATAAAAAGTTCGTCACTTACCTGGATGTCGCGATCTCACCTGGTGTTCTGGCCAGTCCAGCCATTGTTGGGGTAAGTATGAAATTTAAATGGCCAGAGGTTTTGCATGTAGGCAATGCTGGCACAAAAACAGCAGGGGGATCTATTGATGGCTTAAGCTGTCAATTTAAAGGTACACATTTGGGGCTGATTTTAACCGCTAAAGGGTGACATCGTCTGATCTGCGTGCCTTTTACGATTGTGTGGTGTCATTATGACACTGTATTTTGAGTGTCTGATAAAGTCCTTAGAGCAACATAGAGAAGATAAATTTATTTTTAAAATGATAATCACAATAATGAAATAGCTGATGAATGTCACAGCCACAACTCTCTTGGGTGGTAAGGACAGAGCTGAAAAGCTTCATCTGTTTGTCTTACATTTGTGACCGCATCCAAGGACTTTATCAGAGACACTAAATACAACTTCATAACAAAGCCAGATAAACGTGAAAGGGCGCGCAGATCAGACGACGTTGCCCTTTCAGGTTTATGTCTTGTCAAAATCCAGTATTTTTTACTGACAGCTTAAACCATCAATAGATCCCCTGTGGCACTTTTGCCAGCATTGCCGGCATGTCAAACCTCGGGTCATTTAATTCGTGAGAAAGCAGCATCAATGGCACGATGGTCAGGCACAAACAGTTCCAGGTGAGATTGCAACATCCAGGTAAGTGATGCACTCTTAAAAATCTTTCCTGGTTTACTTGAAAGTTTTAAAGTGTGTGTATGTGCTTTTTGTAACTTTTTGTGTTTTATTTTTGATTTTATTTTTGAATTTCTTATGTAATGAAGTCTCGTAGGATTTTAAAGGAGGAAGTGAACGGGGCTTAGTTCACTTCCTCGTCATTGCCGGGGAAGCTTTCTGCCAGGAGAGAAGGTAAGTGTGGTTGGAGGAGTTCTTTTAGATTTTTTTTATGTCAGCAAAGAACATTTAAAGGGGATTGTCTGATAAACTCCCAAGATCCAAGTGACAGAACTGACCTCCACCTTTCCCTGCTTTCAAATCTTAAAGGAAGTACCTGGCAGTTTCGTATCAGCTGAGCCAATCCTCCATATAAAGATCTATCACTTGGGCATGCAGAACATAACACTCCATATGTATACTTCCAAACCTCTCCTCAAAACCATGGTGGCTGTCATCCCAAAGATGTTTCCAATGATTTTTTTTTCTGATGTGTGAAGTCAGGGGCAACCAGATAGTGCCCAACTGCAGCCAGGGAAAGATAAATGAGGCTGCTCTTCTACAGTGGCTTGCTGGAGATCTGGGACCATGACCTCATACGTCTACCTTCACCTGCAGAAATGCAGCTAGGACAGGGACTGCCTGGTCTCCTCCCCCTGGCTCTCCATCTGTCAGTAAATGGCCATAGCAGTACATCTAGTGTTAACAGCTGTTGGGAGGATCTAGTGAATAGTTCATTGCAAAACATCCCAAAGAAGACACCTGTATGTATAAGTCACCAGTCAACCAGAGGCCAAGATGGTCCCTACCCTCCAGCCCTTTTTGAGGTTTCAAGAGTTTGAGCAAAACTGCACAAAACTAGTGTAAACACATTAGTCTAAGCACACACACATAACAAGCACAGAAAGACTGGCTGGTTGATCAAAACCATACAAGCAGTCCATCTGATCCTTCTAACTGTTAACAATCCACACAGCAAGGCAGCTGATATGTTAGTGAATAGAAAATATCTCTCCAGTTTGCAAGAAAAGAGAAAAAAATGAAGTTTCTTGTTCTCAGATGCAAGAATGAGACAAGCAAGGATTCATATCTGTAAGAAAAATGTGGTGCAACATAACCTTTGGTAGCATGAATGCAACCAAAATTCATTTTATAATAATCCCTACTTGTCTCCTAATAAATCCAGTCACTGATACAAAATAGTACACAAAAAGATAGACATATTTTCCATAAGGAAAAAAATGTTTATCCATGAATATGGTTACCAGCTACTGTGCTCAGCAGAGGGCAGGTGGTGTTTCACTGACAATAATGACTTTATTTGTTACTCAGTTAGAAGGTTTATGTGAAAACATCTCTCTGGCTTTCCGAAGCAACTATAAACGTTACTGTGTTGGATAGGGGGAAAAAATGCACTGATGGTACCGGGTTTGGGAACAGAATTGAAAATAAAGGATTAATAAATGGGAAAGACAAAACATCATTTCCATCATGACAGGTAGCAGGTGGCTCACACTTTCCAGGGTTTAGTAGCATATACATTCCCGTTTTAATTGCGTACTACATATTTCACAACTGGTCAAGAAACCCTCTATCTGAGATTGGAACAGCATGCTGTAAGTGATGTTGACTACATAGATAGATAAATAGATGCACTAGTAATTGAACTCAAGCTCAGTTTCCATATGGCATGAGAGAGTATAAATCTAAAGCTAACCCTGGTGCCACAACAAACTACAAATCCCAAGATTCCATAGCATTGAGCCATGACAGATAAAGTGGTTTCAAACTGTACTATTTCTGCAGTGCATATGCAGCCATTGCCATCTACAAAATCCTTCATTTGCAACCTGTCTTCCAACAGCCTGCTAGCTTCTTAAATTCTCATTTGTATAGCAGCTTGCCCCAACAGGGTTCCCTGGCAAGCAGTATGCCAGAAGGGAGCCCATTTATGGTAGGGAGGAAGGAGGACTACACTAAGGTGTCGCGGCGCGCGCCAGCGATGGGAGGCAAGGGGCGGGGCCAGAAAGAAGAACAAAAGTGCTTGCTGCCCCTTGCCTCACCCTCTTTTCATTCAAAGCGTTTGCTCTGAGCAGCAGAGGGAGTAGTGTCTCTTGGCCTGGCCTCTGCTTTTGGGTGGAGCTGATTGTGGAAGGAGCCGAGGAGCGTTGAAGAACTGATATATTTTTAAAAAAGGAGAGGGGGGGAGATCGGAGGGTGCTGAGCGCTGGAACCACAAGTCAGCCTTTGGGCCGGTGGGGTGTCTCCGGGGTGGGGGCAGCCCAGGCCTAGTTGTGGGGGGGGGCTGGGGCAGGTCCCCCGGATTCAGGAGTCCTGGCACTCTAGGTGAGTGTGACGGGAAGGCGTTGTCAAACGCCGAGCTGCACTTAGACCATCCGGCGGGGGGGGGGGTGAATCCCTCTTGAGGAGGTCCCCTGGCAGTCTAGGTAAGCACGGTGGGAGGGCATCATCGAGCACCGAGCCTTGCTTAGTGTGGCCAGCAGGGGGGTGATTCCCTCCCAGGGAGGCATTTGAGTGGTTGCGGGGCTCCAGCCATGTCTCGAAGCAGCGCGGGGGGTTTTGGTGGGCAATTGGGTGGCGGTCTTCAATTAGGCCAGTGGCCAGCTGTCAAGACAAATAAGGCCATGTGGCCTGGCCTGTGGGAACAGCGGAGGGGCCTAGTGGCGGGGGAGTTCGGGGGGCTGCAACCTTAGTTGGCTGACCATAAGGGAACGTCAGAATTTATTGGTCATCTGTTTGGTTGGTGGCCCTGTAGGCCGAGGTGAGGCAGAAGCACTGAGCGAGGCCTGGTAGGCCGGGGTGGGCCTTGCAGGTCTTGATTTTACAGGAGCCTAGGCCTGTGTGGCCCTGTAGGCTAAGGTGGGCCTAACAGGCCTGATGTTCCTCATTGAGGCTTGTGTTGGCTGGCAGGCCAGGTGGCATGACTAGCCCTACCTTTTATTCAGGCATTGGGCTTGGGTGGGCTTGTAGGTCGAAGGGGCCTGGCAGGCCCAGATCCTGGTGCAGTTGGGCCTTGGTGGGCTTTTGAATTAATAATAATAATAGTAATAATAATAGTGAATAGTGATAATAAAGAAATTATAACAGTTTATTATAAACAATACGATAGGAGCATAATACGGTGTAAAAACAGAGGGGGAAATTTTACTCAGGGCATGGGGCCCAAGAAGGGTAAAGGAAATAGGAAGGCGCCTGTGCCTAAGCAGCCTGCTCCACAACCTGACCCCCCCTTCGTCAAGTGAGAAGGAAGAGGATATGCCATGGCAGGCTATCCTGGCCAGGATACAACAGTTGGAGTGGTTGCAGGGCATTGAGGGGGCGGGTGCTTTGCCTACGCCCAAGCACTCGGGAAGTAAGGGCAAGATCGCTAATAAAATACTTGCTCGCTTAGATGCCCTGGAGAAGCGGATCCATGAAGGGGATGCATCTGGATCCAAGGAGCAGGAAGATGAAGCTGGACCAATGCCAGAGCAAGTAGAGGAGCCCTCCCACGAAGGGGTCCCCAATTCAGTGGGTGAGTCTCCCTCTGATGTTTTGACACATGCAGCGGGGTTGGCATGGCCTTGGGGGGTTTAGGCACATGCCACATTGGGTAATATGACTCAGTTGTTGGGGGTTCAAGCGGCCTACACCAGCTGGCCAATGGGGCAACATCCCTTTAATTGGGCTCAAGTACAATGGTCGCTCGGGAGGGACTCTGGGCCCCACATAGGGAACCCCATCCTTAGCAGGGCCTACAGAGCCCCCGGGGTACAAGGCAATTGCATACTCAACAATTCCTTTTGGTGAAATGTCACTTCCACTGGGGGACCATTTACTGCAATCGACCAAGGAAAATTTTTTGAAAGGGGAGTATGTGGATGTCTTTTCCCTCTTATTTAGGGAGATGGAAAAGAAAAATAAGGAGGACTTTGATGAAAAAGAAAAAGAGAAAATTAAGAAGAGGAAGGTGGATAGGAATTGGATGAACTGGTTGTCGGGTTTTTTGATCATGGCTGGGGTTATTGCAAAAATGCAGCCCCAGCGCGCTGCGGCCCTGTTCCAATATATAGACATTATCCACAGGGCATACATGGATTTCGCTGGCCCAGCTTGGCTACTTTATGAGGAGGCCTTTCGCATGAGGGCTGCAATTTATCCCACACTTCATTGGGATATGATGCACCCACAATTGTGGATGCAGTTGATGACACCAGCTCGCCCAATTCAGGGTGAACGGACGCATAGCGGCCATTTGATTAAGCTGTCCACCACTACAGCAAAAGCCCAGTCAGGGCCCAGCACCGGGCAGAAGGCGCTGTGCTGGGAGTTCAGTTCCCATGGGTCCTGTTCTCGGAAGCCCTGCAGGTTCAGCCATGATGGCTCGATCTGTGGGGATTCCCATTCCTTTTGGAATTTCCCATGGGGAAGAGGGCAGTTCCGGGGGGCTGAGGGAGACAGGGCGCTGGCAGAGGAGGGGGGACCCTGTCTCAGCCTCAAAAAGGGCCCCAGCCCAATTAAGGTTGAGGTTCTAGATAAATGGCTGTGAATGTATCCTAACAGGCAGGCAGCCACTTACCTTTTGCAAGGGTTTAGTATGGGTTTTTGTATTCCATTTCAAGGGGTTAGGCGCCCGTTTAGGGCACATAATTTGTTATTGGTTAAAGGTAATGAAGCTATTGTCAGGGCCAAAATTCGCAAGGAGGTAGCAGAGGGTAGGGCAGAAGGCCCCTTTTCCCGGCCTCCAGTCCCAAACCTTAAGGTTTCCCCATTAGGCATAGTCCCCCCAAAAGCCCCCGGGGAGTTTAGATTAATTCACCACCTCTCCTACCCAAGAGGGGAGTCGGTGAATGACTTTATCCCCTCAGAACTGTGTACAGTGAGGTAAACCTCCTTTGACGCAGCCATACAGGAAGTGCGTCGTCATGGCTTGGGAGCAGGAATGGTGAAGTGTGACATTAAGTCAGCATTCCGTCTTCTCCCTGTGCACCCCAAAGATTTTGAACTGTTGGGTTTTCAATTCGAAGGGGATTATTATATGGACTGCACCCTTCCCATGGGCTATTCAGTCTCATGTAACGTGTTTGAGACATTCAGCACCTTTTTTAGAATGGGTGCTCAAGGTTAGGACAGGGTTGAAATGGGTTGTCCACTACCTGGATGATTTCTTATTCATCGGTCCGATGGGTTTGGCGTCATGCAGGCATTTGCTGTGTCAGTTTGAACAGATGGTGGGGGAACTCGGTGTTCCCCTGGCTCCAGAAAAGATGGAGGGACCTGCACAGCAATTGGCATTCCTGGGTATTGAAATTGATTATGTTAAACAACAGTGCCGCCTGTCAGCAGAAAAAATTACAGAGTTAAGGGAACGGGTTGGCACATTTATGGGTAGGCATAAAGCCACCCTAAGGGAGTTCCAAGTTTTGATTGGGCATTTAAATTTCGCATGTAAAGTGGTAGCGCCAGGGAGGGCATTTTTATGCCACTTGTGTGATGCCACTAAGGGTGTTCAGGTCCCTTATCATAAAATCCAGGTTACATGGGAGGTTAAGGAAGACCTACAGGTATGGAGGGAATTTCTGGATTTTTTTCAATGGCATCTCATTTTGGCAGGAGGAACGGAGGTTAATGGGCAAATTCCAGATAGCTTCAGATGCAGTGGGGTCCACTGGGTTTGGGGTGTACTTTGGCAGCTGTTGGTTTGCCAGCAGGTGGCCTGCGGCCTGGTCTAGCTCGGAAATTGCTAGGGATCTCACGTTTCTCGAGCTGTTCCCAATTTTTGTGGCTTCCACCATTTGGGCGGGGGAGTTGTCCAATTCATCAGTACATTTTTGGTGTGACAATTTGGCAACTGTTCCAGTGATAAATACCCTCACATCAAGGTTGCCCTGGGTCATGAGCTTGGTCAAAGTATTCACTTTGCAATGCCTCAAACATAACATTTTGTTTGTTGCACGGCATGTAGCAGGAGTGTGCAATGAGATTGCTGACGCTCTTTCCCACGTGCAGATTAGCTAACACACATTGGAAACTGTTTAATGCAGTGTAGATGTGTAAATAGCTATTGCTTAAAACAATTTGTAAGCTGCTCTGATAGCCTTGTGGCTGAAGAGCGGGGTATAAATAACTAAATAAAAAAATAATAATAAAGGTGGAGCGCTTTAGGCAGTTGGCTCCAGATGCGTCACCCGAGGGCGACAGGATGCTGGAGAGCCTTTGGCAACTTGGGAGTCTGAAATTTGGAGGGCCTTAGGTATGTCAGTGGCACCCAGTACCAGGAAGGGTTATGCCTGAGCCGTGAGCGAGTTCCATCAATTTAGGGTACGGGAGGGCATGAGGCTTGGGGTGGACGTCCCGGTTGCACAGCTCATGCGATACTGTTTTCACCTGTATAGGAAGGGCCTTTCCCTTCAAATGATACGATGCCGACTTTCAGCTGTGGCATTTTGGATTAAAGCCCAGGGTGGGGTGGATACTACCGGTGACTTCCGTATCAGGAAGGTGTTGGAAGGGTGGTCCGGGGCGAGGGGTAGGAGACCAGACCCAGGACCCCTCTTTCTCCTAGGATTCTACTGGGTCTTCATCACTCGTGGGCTCGGATTTGCACCTCAGCTTATGAGGTGCTGCTCTTTCACGCGGCTGCCCTGGTTGCTTTTTTCAGTGCCCTGTGGGTGAATGAGCTTGTCAGGGCTTCGAAAAATGATAGTTCAGGACAGGCCTTAGAGTTGAGGGATGTACAAGTGAGCATTAGGGAAGTTTTGATTACCTTACGTTTTTCTAAGACAGACCAGCTGGGTAGGGGAAGAACGATTAAACTGTCTGCTTGTGACAGAGCCAAACTTTGCCCAGTCACAGTGTTATCAAATTATCTGCAGGTGAGAGGGAACGGGCAAGGTGCCCTGTTTGTACACCGTGATTTTTCTCCCCTAACTAGGTACCAGTTTCGGACCATAACAGCAAAGGCGCTGGAGCATTTGGGGCTCCATGGAGTTTGGTTTGGCACACATTCTTTTTGCATAGGGGCTGCCTCGACCGCTGCTGCCATGGGGATGCCCCCGGCAGCAATTCAACAGATTGGGTGCTGGAGATCCTCTGTCTATAGGGGATACATGCGGCTGATCAAGTACTAACACTGCCTCTTCCCCTTTTTATCTTCCAGGTTATAGACCCCTGATGGTGAGTTGCCGGGCGCTGATCTGTGGCCATAGTATGGTCTACTGGGTGGCCCGGCAAGCCTGGATAATTCATTTTAGATCTCACCTCAGCCTGGGAGACAGGGTCATGGTGGAATGGTTGGGGAAGAGGGGCCTAAGGTGGCATGGCCTCTTAGCAGTCTTGTTTGGGGAGAGAAGGGGGCCTCCGCCAGACATCCTGATACTGCACCTGGGGGGCAATGACCTGGGCCTCCTGAAAGGTAAGGCCTTGATACTGCAGGCAACACAAGAATGTTGGTGATTAAGGCCCAGTGGCCGGCGGTCACCATCATGTGGTCGGCCATACTGCCCAGACAGCTTTGGCATGGGGAGGGGAACCCCCAGTTGATTGACAAAGCCTGGCAGACAGTGAACAGGCAGATATATAAGTTTTTGATTGCTAAAGGGGGGAGGTATTTGCCACATCCTGGTATTTTATTTGAGAGGCCCGAGCTCTACAGGGCAGATGGGGTCCACCTCTCAGATTTGGGGAATTCCATTTTCTTGGGGGATATTCAGCAGGGGTTTAGGGCCTTGTTAGATGAGCTAGTGGGGGATTAAGGGACAAAGCGGATGCTTGTCTCTTATCTATGGTGGGAAGGGAGAGGCGTAGTTTACGGTGGGCACCTATGGCACCGACTTCAGTGAAGGAATGGTATCCGGGATGATCTCTTTAGGCCATACGACCTGGAAGAACAGAAGGAAACATCCTTTGGGGTTGGCCTGAAGGATACCCCCCTCACCTTAATATGTACGCATTGGGTGAGGGGCTTTCGAGTTGACCTTCCAGACATGAGCTGGCTTGAGAGCAACCCCAGGCCTGGGGTGGCTCAAAAGAGCTCAGGTGTTCACCCGGGGAAGCTGGGGGCATAAGTCCATGAGGGACGATCTGCCCCAGCTGCTCCCACACTAGGTTGCCTCCCCCTGCTGAAAATTTATTGGGAAAATAAATAGGTAGGGTTAACAATAAAGATCATTTTATTTACCCCATATACGTTGTGTGGTCTCATTATTGTCTCCGACTCTGTCCATAAATGACTTACAGGTACCTATTTCCACACACACACAAAAAAAATAAAATAAAAAAAGATCCAGGCTAAGCCTAAAAAGTTTGATCTAAGATTATCTGTCTGTCTGTCTAATTTTTAAAAAGTACAAGCCTGTTACTGAGTAGCACCTATGTGAGTAAATATTAAGAAACACTTGGGAATAAATGAAGGCAGCCAATCCCAGCACAGAGAATCTCTGTGGAAGAGAATCTGTTAAGCAGTCAATTGGAACAATTGAAGGAGTCTATTAAGAGAGTCAGTTGGGAGTGACTGAAACTGGATATTGTTCTGTGAATGAAGGAAAGGAGGTTTGATAACACTTAGCTTGAATTTTCTGTTAGCCGTTTTGGAACTAAACACTGAACTCTGTCAAATATCAGTTACTCTGTCTGGGTTAACAAATAAAGTTGAACTGCTTTGATAAACTTCTACACCTGATTCTAGCCAGCTTCATTAACCTCAAATCAAGGGGTGGCCATGCATACTATTAAAGAAACAACTTTAAAAACAAATTTGTTCATACTGATGTCATCTGGAGGCCCAGGACCCAAATCCAAGGAGGGAATTTAAAGGGGGGATTGTAGGGCAAGGTGAGAGTGTCAGGCTATCAAGGCTTGGAACTTCAGGATCAGTCTTGGGAAGGCATTTGTCATGGGTACCTATTCCAAAACACAAGTTTCCAAAGAATAAGTTTCCAGGATAATGCTAAAAAGTTTGGTATAGGATTATCTGTCTGTCTGTCATCTATATATCTATCCCAGGAAAATCCATATGAAACTCATTTTCCAAGGGGAAATAGAAGAAAGACATAGAATAAATAACATAGTGAAGTCTGAACTGCACCACGAAATAAAAGTAAAAGTCAAGGAATTAGAAGAAGGAAAGGGGTCAGGAAACCTCAGAAATCTATATTTACCGTCACACTACATCCCTGTCTGGCTCAGGTTCAGCTCACATTAATTGCCAATTAAAGGCCTCATTAAGCCATACTCAACCTCTGCTGTTTCTGGCTAGATCAGGTTTGCCATGCAACTTGAACTAATGATCTGGTTCCCAGAGATCTTTACAGTCCCTCTTTAGTCATTTTTTGAAGATATTTTTCCTGTAATACTACAGTAATGTCTACACAATCACATGATAAATTCCGGTCTGTCCATTTCCAGAGATAGAGAGTCATGTACACAAATTTAATCCAGAGGCAAGCTTTTGTTCCCTATGTGACTGTGTTTATACATGTCACGATCTCCAGTTGTTAATGGTATTAACCTCAAAGAATCAGGCTGAGTTGTTAATCAAAAAAGATTAACAAATTACAAATCAATCAACAGCCTCATACCATGTGTAATATCGAATTTCTTCATTGCTATGTTTTGAACAAGATGACTAACATAAGCTGATTGGATAGAATCCACAAAGTTACTTGGGCATATTGGTGGTACATTTAATTTCTTTGAAACAGCTGTTTCCCGTGCCTTATCACTAGCTACTTTTGAAAACTGCCTCAATTTTTCATGCAGTATAGAGGCTTGCTCTTCAGGTACCAAACCTCAGATCCTCCTTGTATGATTATGGAGCTGGCTGTGTCACTGTGAGAACCTAGCCACTAGCTAATTTCAAGCAATTATGACAAAAATCACATGATTGGCCCACAACTGCTTAACAAGAATCCTTTCATAACTTGTGGCCAGATTTCTAGGAGATGTAAACACTGGCATATCTATTAATTAACAAAAAAGCATGAGGAGCTGAGAAACAAAAGGCTGGTTGAGATGGGAAGGATATAATCTGAGGGTTGGATGGCATGAATATTTATGTTATGAAAAAGTTAAAGTTAATGTGGATTTTAAAAATAATTTTATTGAGAGTGTGGGATAGATATAAACCAAGGTTGTGAGTAAAAATGCCTCTGTGGATCTCAGTGCAAAAAGCTTTCTATAAAAGAGAAATAGCAGCTAAAGAAAGGTGGTTAAGGGATCAAGGCCTCATGGAGATTGGTTAAGGGGAATACAACATTAAATCAATAGAGCAGTTAGTGGCAGAGGGGTACAGTTTTCAATGGCTCTCTTACATACAGTTATTGGAAAGATTTAAAATGGGTAAAAAGACCTATGATTTTGAACAAAATAAGTCAGAATTAGCAAAACAATTACCATATATTCCGGCGTATAAAATGACTGGGCATATAAGACAACCCCCCAATTTTCAACTAAAAATCGAGGGTTTGGCATATATTCGCCATATAAGACCACCACCACCCCAATTTGACTGGCTGGCTGACTGGCTGGGGGAGCCTTGCCAGCTGATCCTCTTTGTTTCCCAACTCACTATGATCTCCTCATGAGTTGGGAAAGCAAACAGGATCAGCTGGCAGGGCTCTCCCAGCCAGCCAGCCACAACATTCACTGCTCTCTTCCACCTTCGCTTGCTCCCCAAAGGGGGTGAAGGGAGAGGAGGGGGCCGAATGACCTTGGTTTGCCTTGACCACTGCCCATTCGCTCCGTCTTCGTTCCCTTTGCAAAGGGAATGAAGACGGAGGGGATGGGCAGAAAGGGGGGTGGAGGGGGGTCTTCCCAGGTACCCACCCCCTCGCGAAGCCGCGATCGGGAGCCTGATCGCGGCATTATTATTATTATTATTATTTGTATCCCACCTCTCCCATCAGAATCAGGGTGACAAACATACAAACATCAGAACAATCCCATATAAATATTAAAACAGCACCATTAAAACCATTTCTATTATTATAAATAACTTCACACTTCAAATACTTTAAATATAATCCAAATGTTAAAAACCTAAATAAAAAAAAGATCATAGAATTACTTTTGCCATACAGTAGGACCCTGAATCTTCGTTTGCGAAGAAGAGCCAGAGAGAGAGAGAGAGAGAGAGAGAGAGAGAGAAAGAGAGAGAGTAGAACCCCCGTATCCACTGATTCAATTATCCACTGATTCAATTATCCACGGGACACAAAATGGCACACCTACCATAGAGTATCCCTAGAAAATTTGTCCTCTCTATCCATTTTCTATGTCCTCCAAGGCAACTCTATGGTAGCCCCATTATTTTCAATGGTGTTTGCTATTACCCATGGTTTTTGGTATCCACGCCCTTCCTCAGAACCAATCCCCAGCAGATACGGGGTCCTACTGTACTACAGCTTTGGTCCCGGCTTTACATCCCATGGCAATGGTGCCAGGAAGTGATGTCTGGAGAGATGGGGTGTTTTTTGCATGTTTTCATGCATTCTGCATGGTTTAGAAGCAAAATGTGCCTGACTATTGTGCCACTTTTTTTTTTTTAAATGAGGGTTGGGAGGCTTCAGGGGGCCACATTTGGCCCGCAAGTGATAGATGAATTTATCAGCAGAGATTAGAGATGTAAAATGTCTGGAAATTTTTAAACCATTGAAAAAAAAAAAAAAAACTATTTTTCCAGAAAAAAATATGGAATTTTTTGGAAAAATGGAAGAAAATGCAATGTTAGCACTTTTTACAGATTGAAAGTCACTCTGTTACGTTAGAAGGAACAAACAATATGACTATGTACAATTAGATCTGTCATAAAATTATCGCAATTTGTACGTTAAAGATACAGCGGCTTTGGGGAGAGTGTGGGTGGGTGGAAGGGGGGCTGGAGGGAGGGGGCTTCATGGAGGGTGGAAGGGTGGCTGGAGGGAGGGGGCTTCCCAGCCACCCACCCCCTCCTCGAAGCCACGATATGGAGCTGGATCATGGCTTTGGGGAGGGGATGGGTGGCTGGAGGAAGGGGGCTAGAGGGAGGGGGCTTCACGGAGGGTGGAAGGTGGCTGGAGGGAGGGGGCTTCTCAGCCACCCCCTCAAAGCCACAATTGGGAGCTGGATCACGGCTTTGGGGAGGGGGTGGGTGTCTGGAGGGAGTGGCTGGAGGGAGGGGGCTTTGCGGAAGGTGGAAGGGTGGCTGGAGGGAGGGGCTTCCCAGCCACCCACCTGCTCCCCAAAGCCACAATCAGGAGCCTGCTCACAGCTTTCGGGAGGGGGTGGCTGGAAGGGAGGACTGGAAGGAGGGGGCTTCATGGAGGGTGGAAGGGTGGCTGGAGGGAGGGGGCTTCCCAGCCATCCACCCCCTCCCCAAAGCCACGATCGGAAGCTGGATTGCGGCTTCTGGGAGGGTGGAAGGGTGGCTGGAGGGGAGGCTTACCAGCAACATTTGCCCCCTCCTCTGTCTTTGATTGCTCCCCAAAGGGGGAGAAGGCAGAGGAGGGGGGGCGAATGAACCGTAAGCACTTTGCCTCACACACACCCAGCCCAATCTCCTACCTCTTCGCTCCGTTTGCGAAGGGAGCGAAGAGGCAGGAGTTCAGACGGCGGGGGCGAAGCAAAGCCGACTCCTGATTTTGTATAAGACGACTCCTGATTTTGGAGCCTATTTTTCAGGGCTCAAAGGTCGTCTTATACACCGGAATATATGGTATGTACAGCTGATGAACATTGCTAATATGTATAAACTTTTGTTGAAACTTGAAATGGAAGAACAATTCAAAGAGTGTGTAATAAAATGGGCTAAGAATTTTGGTTATAACACAGAGATGGATCAATGGGAAAATATGTGGTCAAAGGGGCTGAAATTTATGTTATCATGCATCATTGGTATATGACCCCAGATAAATTGTTCAGAATGTATAAAGGTTTGACTAATGCATATTGGAAATGTGAACAACATGAAGAGACATTCTCACATATGTGGTGGATATGTGAAAAAGCTTTTTAAAAATTGATTCAAATATACACATTTATGTGAAGGATTTTAAAGCTTAATATTCAATCAAAACCAGAACTTTTTCTTCTAGGATTGATGGACGTACAGCTGAGAGTAATGAAAGATTAATGAAAGATTACTTCAGTATATGAGCACAGCAACAAGACTGTTGTATGTGCAAAAATGGAAAAATTCAACACTACCCACTATGGAAGAATGGTTAATGAAATTGATAGATTTAGCAGAAATGGACAAAATGTCATGTTTGATCAAAACCTTGCAAAAAAGAGACAATGACTAGGTAACTTTTGGGTTGATGATTAGAAAGAATATTGAGAGACGGAATTGTGTGCTCATTTTGGAGAGAGAGGTATGAATAACAATATGTATATATAAAGGCTGAAAGGAAGATTGGAAGTCACTTTTTCCTCTTGTTTCTCTCTTTTTCTTTCTTTACTTTTTTTGTATTCTTTCATTTTCTTTTATTTAGTAGTATTTCTATTTTCTATCTTTTCTTTGTTTCTAATCTTTGCAATTTTTAATATATTTTAAAACATTTGATGAAAATTATTCAAAAAGAAAACCAAACCAAAACAGAAGAAAGTATGAAGAGTGGAAGCCAATGGTGCCATTCCACTTGCAGAATGGTGTTTGGTCCACTGGACCTTCCACTGGTGGCAGAGAAATGGAAACTATCTTGACTAACTCTCCCCTGACTATTTCCCCCTGCTGAAAAATTCTGCAAAACATGCAAGGGTGAACATTGGTGAAAATGGCTCTTCTGCCTGAAGAAACATTCTTGGAGTGAAGGGCATCATGGCCTTCCATCCTAGATTAGAAACACAAAAGAATCATGTACTCCTCACAGCCTTCACAGTGTCTCTTCATACAGTACACAACCCCCAACACAATCACCAGATGGCCTCCAGACGTTTTGAACTAAAACATCATCCCCAGCCAGATTGGTCAGGCATAATGGCAAGTGTAGTTCCAAACATTTGAAGGACAACAGGTTTGGGGAGGCCTGTATAAGTTAATGCAGAAGAACTGAAGTTACCTAAGGAATGATTAGCTAATGGTGTAGTTTCCACAGTCATGATTTCATTATGAAACCTGGAACCTTGTTTTGATAAATGTATCCTGATTAATCTTTTAAGAAGCTTTTTTTTTTAAAGAGAGAACTTTGAATATATGCTACCAATATTTGAATAGTTGCAGGATCATTGCAGGGCCAGGATTGGTGATTGTGTGGTTCTCCAGATGTTGTTGGACTATAACTACCATCAGCCTTACCAGGGTAGCCAGAAGTAGGGACCATGGCATTTGCAGTGCAATAACATCTGATCTAATTATTATATTTCATGTACTAAGCCAAATGCAGTCTACTAGTTGTGTCTGGCAGATCACTTGGAAGTGTGAGTTTCTCACTAGGAGGGCAAAAACAAGGAGCATTGGGGGGACTTTTGTGACCATTGTAGAGATGAAAACAAATGACATGTTTGTAAAAGTTCCTGGATGGAAAAATAAATCAAAATGCACAAAGATCATTGAGATACTGTTCAGTAAGTTTTGATATTTTTTATGTACGAGAACTAAATTAGCAAAGATCTCCAGATATGAGGCAAATGATGAGGAGATGGGGGTGGGGTCGGGAGAGTGTTTTGTACCATTGGCCAGTAACTTGCAGCATTCTAGTTCTGAAGGAAATTACTTTTAAGTTATTTCTTAAAAATAATAAGGTAATGTGGTTCTAACATAGTTATTGGGAAACTGAACCATCACAAGCAACTAGTTATGTAACTAATTACTGGCATCTAGTTAGTTCCAGTCTTCCTTTATATCTGGGGGACGGTATCAAAGAGGATGTATATAACCCTGGACACTCGAGCTGCTTCTCCTTGTAGTGTAGTGTAGTGTAGTGTAGAGTAGTGTGTATGTGTGAATACAGTTCCATTCCTGCTCTAAAGAAAGGTTTTGTCTGTCATTTGCACATTGTCTGCTTTCCAGTCTTGATTTACTTCCAAATACTGAGAATAGAAGACAAACATCAGGACTTGAATTCGCTCTCTCTTAATGAAGTGTGCAACTCAGTGCTCATCTGAGACAGGAATTACAGCACTGGGAGTTCAATCAAAATGTTACATGACTGTCAATTTAACTTTTAAAATCTCTTCTCCCAATTAAGTTGTCCAGGCCTCACACTCAAATAGCAATCCACATCTGCTGGCAACTGATTTATCCCTCGATGATGGCCTGATCTGCTGATCAAAACTGGGGAGATTTCAAGTGGAATTCTAAATACCCACCAGCTGCTGCAGCACTGTGGCTTAAGAGGGGCAATGCTGAGTAAATGGAATAAGAAAAATAGGAAGCAGTCTTTTGTTTGGGAACCATTTCTGAGCCTAAGCACTGCTACTTAGCACCCCTAATTTCCACCACAAGCCAGGGAAGCTGTTTTAGTCCTAAACTGGTGCCTGTCATCAATAATTGACTGAATGAGGGTGAGCAAATTGAAATGAACATAGTGGGAACATCATGGCATTATAACATTTATTATCACATGTAGCTTTAATAATAATAATCTCTGGCTTTTCTTCGCAAATGAAGATTCAAGAAGGACTCATCCCGCGCTTTCTGCAAGCACGCTGATGACTAAAAAGGCCAATCCGAGATAAACAAGTCCGGTTGCAGAAAGCACAGCAGAAGGTCTCCTTGGGTGATGTTTTTGGGTTGTGATTCTTTCTGCGTTGTCGTTTCTCTTCAAGACTTGTTCGGCGTGAGTTCTCAAATAAGGCTGCAGCATTGTGTCCATGCCTCCCGATGTGAGGCCAGGGCGGACCACTGTTGGTGATAAATTTGGCCGAGCCTGAGATGTTATTTCAGGGAGTCTTTGTATCGCTTTTTTGGAGCGCCCCTCTTACGCTGACCCGTGGCGAGTTCACCGTAAAGTAGTATTTTTGGGAGGCGATGGTCCTCCATCCTAGAAACGTGCCCTGCCCAGCGCAGCTGCGTTCTCAATATCATGGCCTCAATAATGGTGATCCCTGCTTGCTCAAGGACAGCAACATTCGTCACATAGTCAGTCCAGTGTATATTTATGATTGTGTATAGACAGCACTGATGAAAGCGCTCGAGGAGTTGTAGGTGGTGGCGATAGGTGACCCATGTTTCAGATCCATAAAGGAGGATAGACAGTACAATGGCTCTATACACACTGATTTTTGTGCTTTGCCTCCGGTGTTTATTGCTCCAGACTCTTTTCTGAAGTCTTCCAAATGCACTATATGCCTTTGCTAATCTGTGATCGATCTCTTTGTCAATCTTGGCATCTGAGGAGATGATACTACCCAGGTAGGTGAACTGCTGAATGGACTTGAGCACAGATTTGCCAACGGCAATGTGGGGATGGTGGTGTTCGTCCTGTGGTGCAGGCTGGTAAAGAACTTCTGTTTTCTTCAGGTTGACTTCCAGCCCAAACAGCTCTGCAGCTGTTGCAAAGCAGAATGTTAGGCGCTGCAGAGCTGCTTCTGTGTGGGCAACAAGGGCAGCATCATCAGTGAAGAGCAGCTCACAGACTAGATAGTTTAGAGTCTTAGTGTGAGCCCTCAGATGGCCTAAGTTAAACAAGCTACCATCAGTACGGTAACGTATATAGATGCCGTCGTCTTCTTCAAGCTCTGCCATAGCCCTTTGGAGCATCATGCTAAAGAAGATTGTAAATAAAGTTGGTGCAAGAACACAACCTTGCTTCACTCCATTAGTTATTAGAAAGGGCTCTGAAAGAGCATCACCATATCTGACTTGACCACGCTGGCCCTTGTGTAGCAAGATAATCATTGTGTAGCAAGATAAAGACTAGGGGGGACATCCTAGTCTTTCCAGGATCTGCCACAGACCTTTTCTACTTACAGTGTCAAAGGCTTTGATGAGGTCAACAAATGTTACATAGAGACCCTTGTTCTGCTCCCTACATTTTTCTTGCAGTTGTCTAAGGGCAAATACCATCTCTGTAGTACCTCTCCATTGACACCCCCTTGTCATGGGACAGAGGCTTGCATACCCTAATGATGTTTTGAGCTATGCTGGCGGTGGCATAATAGCCACTGGTAGGGTCTCCCATGCCAGACAGGTCAAAACCGAAGGGTCTGACAAAGAGCGTCAAAGGGCAGGATGGGCTCTCTAGCCTTGTGGCAACCGTCCTAGAAGAAGAAAAACTCTAATCCCAAACCCGGGCAGATGGTGCTCGTCCAACCCTGTAAGGTCAACCACCTAAGAGAAGGAAACTCTAATCAAACCTACAACCCGAGGACCTCACTGCTACCGTCCATGCTTGCAAGGCCAGCAGACGAACCTTTGGTTTAAAGGGTGAGGCCAGTTCTGTGCACGCTGCACTCCACCAGAAAAATCCATTGGACAGGCTCGAAGGACAAATCCAATAATAATAATAATAATAATAATAATAATAATATTTTATACCCCACCCCTCTGCTAAAAACAATTGGGGCGGCTTCCAACAATTAAAACTCTACAATGCCAACTAAAAGCACCACCCACACCCACCCTCCCCCATAAAAAGACATTAAACAATATAAAATTAAAACCACCTAGCTAAAATCACATTAAAAACAAATATAAGCAAGACTAAAAAAGGCCAGGAGACACAGCTCCTGAGGCCGGGATCTAATCAGGAAAGGCCTGCCAAAAGAGAACCGTCTTTAGTGTTTTTTTTAAAGCTACTCAGGCTTGTCATCTGACGGATCTCGTTCAGCAGGCCATTCCACAATTTCGGGACAATTACTAAAAAAGGCCCTCTGGGAGGTTGCAGACAGCCTAGATTTTTGTGGCTGAAGCAAATTCCTCCCAGAGGACCAGAATGCGTGGGGAGGATGGTATGGGAGGAGGCAGTTCCGAAGATAAGTTGGACCCAAGCCATTTAGGGCTTTAATGGTAATAACCAACACCTTATACTGGGCCCGGAAACTGATAGGCAGCCAGTGGAGAGATTTTAATACTGGAGTTATATGGTCTCTCCGAGATGTTCCCGAGACCACTCTGCTGCCATATTTTGTATCAACTGAAGTTTACGGACCAAGCACGAGGGTAGCCCCATGTAGAGTCCATGGCAGAAATCTAGACGAAAGGTTACCAGCATGTGCACCACAGTCTTGAGATCCCATACTTCCAGGAGAGGGTGCACCTGGCGTATCAGCCGAAGCTGATAACAGGCACTCCTGACCGTCGCATTCACCTGACTCATCATCTGAAGCAATGAATCAAGGAGCACCCCCAGACTGTGAACACAGTCCTTAACGGAGAGCGTAACTCCGTCCAGGACTGGAGGTTGCAACCCAACTCCTGGTTTCAGGGCCGCTACCATGAGCACCTCTGTTTTGTCTGGATTTAATCTAAATCTGTTTTTCCTCTTCTAGCCCATTACTGCTTTAAGACAGTCATTAAGAGCAGAGATGCCATCAGAATTCGAGGCCAATGATCGGGACAAGGAGAAATAGATCTGGGTGTCATCAGCATACTGATAACACCCAGCCCCATAACTCTGAATAATCTCACCCAGTGGCTTCATATAGATGTTAAACAAAATCGGGAACAGAATGGTGCCCTGCGGAACGCCACGAGTAAGCTTCTTTCTGTTGGAGCAGCTGTCCCCAAGCAACACCCTCTGGGACCTGCAGTGCCTCCGATTCCTAACCCACTCAGGCGATCCAGGAGGATGCTATGATCTATCATATCGAAAGCCACTGAGAGGTCTAGAAGCACCAACAGGGACACATTACCCCAGTCTATGCTTAGACGCAGGTCATCGGTCAAGGCAACCATGGCAGTCTCAACTCCAAATCCCATCCTGAAGCTAGATTGAAATGGGTCTAGATAATCAGTTTCATCGAAGACCACTTGGAGTTGAAGTGCAACTGCCCTCTCGATCACTTTGCTCAAGAATGGTAACATAGAAACCGGCCTATAGTTGTTCATGTCCAGGGGGTCAAGGGAAGATTTTTTCAGGAGCGGCCTAACGGCTGTTTCCTTTAAACAAGATGGAACACACCCTTCTCTGAGGGATGCATTGATGATGTCCTTAAGGAACACCATCAAGGCACACACCCCCTGGATGGACAGCCATGAAGGGCAAGGATCAGGAGGGCAGGTCGTCAGATGAAAGAAATGCTACAGAATTATCGCACGATGACCGGTAGTGCTTTAAGAATGGGAGTTTACTTCCATGATTTGGCACAGGCGAGATTTCAGCTGTTCTCACATGAAGATGTGTGTGCTTAAATTTTTTTAAAAAACAAAAACAAATTAACAGTGTTAATGAACACACAAGCACTGAAGTAAACCTAAAAACATGGAAACTAGATGGGACAGGTCATAAAAAGAGCATCCTGTGCTTCATTTTCATGTTCTCACCTGGATGTTTGCTCGCTGAGGCCCACCCATTCACACTGTAATCTTGCAATTACAACAAGACTTGTTTTCACACACCCTCAATATTGTGAAAAAAGTGATATTACCAATCCATTGACAGCTTGTCCCATCAGTTAAAAGGAGTGCCTTATTCATGGCTGGGGCACGGGGTAACCACAAGATGAGAATGACATCATGCGATAGCCACAGCCATTCGTGCTACCATGATGTTCTAATCCCATGATTTTTGCCACATCTGATAAAGTCCTTAGTCCAGACAAGACAGAGATACTCCTGGTCAGTCAAAAACAGATCAGGCCATTGGGATACAGCCTGTGCTGGATGGGGTTACATTCCAATGAAGACACAGGTTCACAGTTTGGGTGTGCTCTTGGATTCATCTCTGAGCCTGGAAGTGCAAATTTCAGTGGCAGCTAGGAGTGCATTTGCATGGTTAAAGTGTGTGTGCCAGTTGCACCAGTTCCTTGAGACATCAGGTCTGGCCATGGTGACACCTTAGTTACATTCTGGTTGGATTATTGTAACATGCTCTACGTTGGGCTATCTTTGAAGTGTGTTTGGAAACTTCAACTGGTCCAATGTCTTTTTTAAATTGTTGTAGGCCAATTTAATTCCTCATCTCAGAAAAAGGTGGAATCTAAATGATGATGATGATGTCTATATGAAAAAGATATACAGAAGGTAGGAATCTATTTGCAGATGTGAGCTCATCACTTGATGATCACAAGTTCATATGTGAATGGGCAACATAGATCCAGATAGTCTTCCATTCCAATGTTAGGATGGAAACCAGATGTTTGAGGTAGAAACCTGACCTTGGCACCATGGCAGAGCATACAGTATGCATGAAGTAAGTCTCACATTCAGTTTCCAACATGGTCTGGGAAAATCTTACCTGAATGCCTACAGTGACGGTTCTCAGCTTCTGGACATCTGGAGTTGGACAACAACCCACAGAATTCCTGACCATTTGCTATTTGCAATTTTGTTACTTCAGTTGTGTGACCAATTTGAAATGTCACAGTTTGCCTCATTCAGTTACAATTGCTTGACTCTTTTGGGAGGAAAGGTAATGATTATAGTGGTTTATAACTAAAACAACAACAGTCGCCACCGTGACTGCAGCAGCAACAACAACAACCCCACCTGGAATAAATATAGCACTCTTCCTATACACACATGAATATACCCAAGTTTGATAGGTTGATGATCTTTTGATTCCAAACCTGTTAATTCAAAAGAGCTTTTAGGCTGGTGTGATTCTCTTCTTATTTTTTTAGCCATTACATTTCTACGGTGAACTCGCCACGGGTCAGCGTAAGAGGGGCGCTCCAAAAAAGCGATACAAAGACTCCCTGAAACAACATCTCAGGCTTGGCCAAATTGATCACCAACAGTGGTCCGCCCTGGCCTCACATCAGGAGGCATGGAGACGCACTATCCACAATGCTGCAGCCTTATTTGAGAACTCACGACAAACAAGTCTTGAAGAGAAACGACAACGCAGAAAGAATCACAACCCAAAAACATCACCCAAGGAGACTTTCTGCTGTGCTTTTTGCAACCGGACTTGTTTATCTCGGATTGGCCTTTTTAGTCATCAGCGCGCTTGCAGAAAGCGCGGGATGAGTCCTTCCTGAATCTTCATTTGCGAAGAAAAGCCAGAGAGAGACATTTTGAAGCCATGTTTTGTGAAGGTTCTTGTTGAAGTTGGTATACAAATTAGAGCAGTATATCACTCTGATGACTTGTCTACATGAGTCAGGATATGCCAGCTCCCTGCTGATGCTTTCTGATTGTAGATCAAGCCCCTTCCTCCCCTATTACCTGGACAGAACAGGATGGAGTCCAGATGGGCATGCTGGCTCATTGCTGCAGCCACTGGCAGCACCATCTCCTTCACTCTCTCTGAAGACAGAAAGCCAGCCTGCAACACTTTACCAAGGCCCAGAGTATGTGACCAGCCTTGGTCACATGCTGTGAGCCTACTTCCTGCTGTGGAAGAGCAGGTAGAGCTGAAGCGACAGGCTGGCGTGCCAGAACATGTGGTGCCTGGGGTCATGTGGTGCTCAATCCACTTTCCCCAGTGGCAGTGGATTAAAGTAGGGACTTTTAAAGAAAACTTTAATGGGCCCTACCCAGGACTGGTTTAAGGAATTTTCGGGGGCCCTGCAGCACTTTATTTTGGGGGCTCCATGTGTTTATCTCAGGTCAATGTAACCTAACCTATTCACAGTATAGCATATTCAGCTTATTACTAATAATGTTTTTGCAGGAGGAGGGTTACAAGGGGGACCCCAGAATGATGAGGGGGCCTGTGGCTGCAGGTGCTGCAGGGCCCTTAAACTGGCCCTGGCCCTACCCCATCTCCCCCCTGTCTTAGCCCCCGAGGTCATGTGGACTGCCTAGGGGTAGAACAGGCAAAAGCCCTGTGTCATCAGGACTGCAGGGCTCCAAGATGGGAGCAAGACCAGGTAAATTGCCCGTGTATAAGCCCTAAAGAGAGCCAGCATGGAATACTATTTTGAACATTGGTCTATGATTTTGGAGTCCAGGGTTTAAATCCCTGCTTGGGCATGGAAACCCAATGGATGACCTTGGGCAAGTCATACTCTCTTAGCCTCAGTGGAAGGCAATATCAAACCTCCTCTGAACAAATCTTGCCAAGAAAATCCTGTGATAGGTTTGCCTGAGGGTCACCATAAGTCAGAGACGATTTGAAGGCACACAGCAACATGACTCTAAGGGTGCTATGTGACAGTGGAACTAAAAGCAGCCCAATTTGGGAAAGTTATACAAAAAGAGAAAGAGTAAAGAAAAAAGTTTATGAAAATGTTTAACATGTTCTTTTTAATTTCTAGTAATCAAATAGGAACATGCCAGGCAGTGAAATTGAAAGAGCAGAGGCAAAAGGTTACCTTGGGGACTAAAGCTGACATTAACCTTGATCTGTTCATTTTAATTTGTAATCTACTTAAAGCAGCAGGTCAGGTCAGTGATAAGACTCCAGTTACATGGAACACATAATAAACTAGAAACCAGCCAAAAGTATAATTACAGTGCAAGGAGACTTAACATGAAAGGAGTGTTGGACCTTGGAGCATGTTCTTAGTATTGCTTTCCTTCTTGCTTTCAAGTAAGGAGAAAATTTAGTCCATTTTCATTTTTAAAGTAACTTCTGATGCCGTTTGATATGTCAAAGGGGAGGGGGCAATAGCCAGAATATACCTAAACTCTTTTGGTCTCTCAGGAGACTCTTAATTTAATTTACACCAATGAGCGAGAGACAGAGTAAAAGACAGAGATAGAGGATGGGTGACTATGCTGGTGGAATAATTTAATATTACCTAGTACTATACTGTATGGAGCAAAAAGACTGACTATCAGTTCAAATCTATGGCCTAAATCCTGTTGTTATTTCTTACTATAGTAGACCCATTGAATCAATATGATTTATTGACATGTTAAGTCATCAATCGCCATCACTTACGACTCCTTGAACGCTTTCATCTGCGCTGTATATGCACAATCCTAAATATACACTGGACTGACTATGTGACGAATGTTGCTGTCCTTGAGAAAGCAGGGATCACCAGCATTGAGGCCATGATATTGAGAACACAGGTGGGCTGGGCAGGGCACATTTCTAGGACAGAGGACTATCGCCTTCCAAAAATAGTACTCTACAGTGAACTCGCCACAGGTCAGCGTAAGAGGGGTGCTCCAAAAAAGCGATACAAAGACTCCCTGAAACAACATCTCAGGCTCGACCAAATTGATCACCAACAATGGTCCACCCTGGCCTCACATTGGGAGGCTCGGAGATGCACTATCCACAATGCTGCAGCCTTATTTGAGAACTCAGGCTGAACAAGTCTTGAAGAGAAATGATAACTCAGAAAGAATCACAACCTGGAAACATCACCCAAGGAGACCTTCTGCTGTGCTTTCTGCAACCAAACTTGTTTATCTCAGATTGGCCTTTTTAGTCATCAGGGCACTTGCAGAAAGCGTGGGATGAGTCCTTCTTGAATCTTCATTTGCGAAGAAAAAGCCAGAGAGGTCATCATTCAACAGTTAATTCAATGGGTCTACTCTAGCTGGGACTACCTAACAGGACATCAGCCTGTGGATGAATCTACACTGTAGAAATAATGCGGGTTGACACCACTTTAACTGCCATGGTTCCATCCTACAGAATCCTGAGATTTGTAATTTTGTGAGGCACCAGCACTCTTTGGCAGAGCAGGCTAAAGACCTTGTAAAACTACAAATTCCAGGATTCCACAGCACTTAAAGTGGTTTCAATCTGCATTATTTCTACAGTGTAGAGTCACCCTTTGTGTCAAATTTAGCCTTGGCATCACTTCTGTGGCCCTGTGGCCTCCATGGCCCTGTGGCCTCCATGGTCACTCACACCCTTCCTAAGGTGGAAACTGCTTAAGAAATTTCATCTTTGCAGATTTCTGTAAGGAATTACCTGGTCTTGAAGGTGCACAAAACAACAACAATGCGCTCTCCAGATTTTGTATATCTCCAGATGTGGCAGTGCACCTCTTCTACAGTTTAAATTTGTCAAATGCATACATTTAAACACATATTCTGAGAGAAAGTGCATGGCTAAATATGTTGTATTGGGGAAGAAAAAAAAATACACCTCAAGTATAATGTCAAAATACACAGGTCTTATCTATACGGTCAAAATAATATGAACATGATGCGAAAGATCGGTGATACATTCAAATGGCCATGCACACAAATACATTCAGAAAGGAGCCAGAGAAATTCACCACAAAATCCATGTATGTTGTGTCTGGGGCTTTGTACAGATTTTTAAAAAAGCTCCGTACAACATTCAAATGTGCGATCGTTTGGATGATCACATTCACACAGATACGAACAGGCAGTATAATCTGATTGGCTGGATGAGAATGGGGGGCAGGGCTAGGAAAGGAGGAAAGGGGCTGTGGCTGCCATGTTGAATTTTTGGCTAAACTAGGGTCTGGTAAGGCGATCAAATGACCATCTTATACTCTTTTTTTCTTTATTTCTTTGTAAATACAAACTAGCACTTGTGTGCATCATGGGAAACTTTTTTTTTTTTTAATGGCAGTGGCAGAATTAAACTCATGAGTAAATCAGGTCTTGTCTATCCGAGGGGGGAAAATACAAACATGTCCATGTATTTGCAATGATGAGATCTGCCTATATGCCCAAAAGGCAGGCAATTTGCAATCATGAGATCTGCCTACAGATCTCCCCTAAACTCAGCATAAACCTCTAGCCAGCTGCTGGCTGCAAGTGATTTACTTGTGATTTTAAGTCTGCTGCTGGCAATTACTTTAAAAAAAAACAACAGAGTCCCAGGGTGCACACAAGGAACACCTTGTATTTACAAATAACTAAAATTAAATTAAAAAGTATAAAATTGCTGTTTGATTGACTTACCGGACCCCCGCTTAGCCAAAAATCCAACATGGTGGCCGCTGTCGCTTTCCCTCTTTACTAGCCCCGCCCCTGTGCTCATCCAGCCAATCAGATTGCTCTGCCTGTTCATATCTGTGCGAATGTGAGTGTTCAAACAGCTGCACATTCAGAAGTCGTATGGAGCTTTTCAGAAAATCCATACAAAGCCCTGGACAGGGCACACTGACTTTGTGGTGGATTTGGCTGCCCCCCCCTTCTGAATGACCCATATTTGTACGAATGGCCATTTGAACGGATCACCAATCTTTCACATCTTCTCCATATTATTTTGACCATATAGACAGGACGTCACTCATGGCCATCATCCTGGCTAGGGGTCATGCAAAGTTTGAGGGGGGGGCTCTTTTGGCCATGTAGACAGGTCACATCATTGTGAATGCCTACCTTTTCAGAAATGTTTGTATTTTCCCCCTCATATAGACAAGACCATATATAAATAAAATTTTATAAGGATTTTTTAAGCCACCACACAGAGCAGAATTGTGCGTAAAATCAAGCAGAAGTGACATAGACTAGAAATAGTTATGTGTATCAGTTTCCAAATGCTCTTCTTTTCCTAAATGGCATTACAGATTTTTCTTAGTCCTCTTTGTTCTTCCTTTTCTAAAGGGCAAAATCTCTCTGCCATCTCCAGTAATCCTCTTTGTGTCCCTGATACTCTATTCCAACTGACTCTGTTTGCTGCCATTTTACTCTTTGATTCTGAGTTCCCTGCTTCTTTCTCTTAACTTGGATTCTTTCCCATTTTAGCTTCCCATTCCTTGGCTCCCATGACATTTCAGTCTATCATAGATGCATATGCCCTCAAGTGAAATGGAAGCTCACAACCTTTAACGCTAGAGGCAAGTGACCTAAACACTCAGTAATTCCACCTCATTTACAGCAGTTTTTTTTTTAAAAAAAATATTTTTAACAACCTCTTTTAGTTTTCTCTATTTTCTCTATTTGCTAAACAGAAACACAGTGCTTCAGAAATGAAGTTACCTGACTGGAAGAAAACAGAATGGGATTCATATCTATCATTACAAGCATTTGCTGCTCTATGTACAAAATTCCCTTTGACTCTTCCTCTAAGCTCCACTTTATGATCTGAGTCCAGGCTTCTGGCAATCTCCACATTCTCTCTTAAGCTGCTTCAGATCACCAAGCCAGGCATATCAAGGTCACAGCAGTTAGTACATAAACTCCCTGTTTAATTCAGCATGGCTTTCAAATGCAGGACCTTTAGTTGGCCTACACAGAAGGCAGGTGGCCTTTTCTGAAACATTTCATGTAACAAAGCTGTGTTTGGACATCTTCTGGGAAGAGGGGGAATAATGCCATCCCCTGCCCTCATGAAAACTTTATGGGAATTCCACCAAGGTATTCAGTACTTATTTATATCACCAAGTATAATCTCTGCCTCAGATTGTATCCCCCCATTTTTTACATGTAATTGTATCCATGTATATGTAATGCTTACTCCCGATCACAGCAAAAACTTTAGGAGAATTCTGCCCAGACACTCAGTACTAATTTACGGAAACATGTGTGATTTTTTCCCCAAAAAACATGTCCTCCTTTTTGAATAAATTTGGGTCATTGTACATAAGTGTGTTTGTGCATTTCCCCCCACCCCCAGTGAATGGTTGGTTTTTTGTTTTGTTTGTTTGGTCCTGCACATTTAGCAGTGTGCATTGTGTTTTTTTTTCCTGGACAGCATCACTCTCCTTGGCATTTCTGAAGCAAGATGTTTTTTTATCCCATTGTCAATTTCAGCCTTTGGAAAATAATCTTTTTTTCATTGGGAACTTATTTCTTGACTATTCCCTCCAAGTTCTCAGAAACACGGTTACTGTGAAATTGCAGAAGAAGCTTAAGCAACCGTCCTTATTAACCCAAGCCATGTGTGGAGCTATATGTTTTTTGAAGCCACATCTTATGTAGTATTTCTTTGCTTTGCCTTTGCTGGGAAAAGCACCAAAACAGTTTTTCTGGCTGATAGCTTTGATTATGCCTTTTGTGTTGCACATGGTAGGTTGAGGAATAAAAGACAATGTTAAAGGTGTGTGTGTTCTTATTAACAATCCAGCATGCTATATATCCTAGATATTTGTTTTTGTTACAAAAATGTTTCCTTCATATGTTGAATTAAATCTCTGGAATGTAATTTGTCAGTGCAAAATATTACCTTGAAGAGAGGTGGACCATTTTTGTGGGCTGCAGAGACCCCCCCCAGGTCATTTTTGTCAGTCCTCTCCCCACAATATTAAAGGGGCTTGGAGAGCATTTTTACCACATTTCCCATCCTTGGCCATTTTAGACCCAGAGGAGGCCTTTTTTAAAACAAAAACAAAAAAGAAAAAGAAAAAGCAAAACTAGAAATAAATTGAAAATGACTTCTGGTCACTTCCTGCTTTTTTTTTTTTTTAAAGGCCTCTCCTGGACATGGTAAAAATGGCCCCTAGCTCCTATAGAACATTGTGGGGGAGCATTTGAAGGCTCTTTTTTTTTTTTTTTAGTTTTTCACTGTGAGGATGTGGGGGAGGGCACATCCCTTCAAGATCTCCTGAAGGAGCTATAGCAGCCCCCCCCCCCGGCTTCCTAGAATTGCCTGCTCTGGTTGTCTTTGGCTTCCTTTCAACTGAATATTTTTTAATGATTCTGTGAGGCTGGAGGGGGGAATCTTACAATGTAATTAGTGTATATACAGTGGATCCTCTGTATCCACAGGAGTTTGCTTCTACACACACACACACACACACACGTAGATAGCAAAACCCAAAGAGCATTGAGACCCATATTAATCAATGACACCATCATTTTAGTTATGGGCGCTGCCATTTTAAGTATGCAATGCCGCCATTTTAGGTCTGGGTGCCATCATTTTAAGTATGTGGCAGCACCATTTTAGGTATAGGTGGTGCCATTTTAGGTATGGGTGCCACCACTTTAGGTATGCTGTGATGATCCGTGGTCGCTCGAATCTGCAGATATTGAATATGGATATGGAGGGCCCACTGTACTAACATAATTTACATATACAGTAAATAGCTATAGCTATAGCTATAGATAGATATTATTAGAGTATACCCTGCTCTTCAGCCACAAAGGCTCTCAGAGGGCTTACAAATTGTTTTTAGCAATAGCACTTGCATAACTACACCACTTTATAAAGCACTAGGAACTCTAAGCAGTTTACAATGTGTGTTAGCTAATTTCTCCCACAAGCTGGGTACTCATTTTACCAACCTACAAAAGGATGGAAGGCTGAGTGAACCTTAGAGCCCTGCAGGGTGGAACTCACAATGTTGTGGCTGCAGTGCTGGCATTAACCACTGCACCACCAGGGTTCTGCAAGAAATATACCGATGTGCAAGCAGCAACCGCAAAGATGAGGGAGGTTTTTGCAAGCCTTGCATGAAGAGGCAGGGCACTAGAAATGATGATATAACATCATGTCCTCATGTTAGTGACATATCAGGTGGGATGTGAGAGGCTAAATAAGTCTCCACTGCCTGGTGTCACTGTTTCATTTTTCCTCTGCTCACCTGCCCTCAGGTTCAGTGCAAGCATAGCACTGGACCTGTATCACAATTTTTGGCTCAACTCACCTGATAGGCATATTGAACAAAAAGTGGCTGAAGAATTTTTGCCTATTCAGAACTGAAGCCCTTCAGGTCTTTGGGGAAGATCAGGGGTGATTCATACTAAATAGGTTGGCAGAAGTGCAGCATAGTGTCTATAGATACTGTAGATACCTGCAGTGGCATAATTTTTGTGAAAGGGGCTCTTCAGGATAGTTCTTTGAGGCATGGTGCCTGAACTAGGGGAACACTTTTGAGGGTTGGCCTGCATTACATCCACTCCATTGGAGCTTGGGGCTTTGGGAATAAGATGTGGAAAACTGGTCTCCTCAGAAGCACTATTAAGCTGTAGGCATAAAAGCAGACATAGGACTTTTTCAGATGCCTTAAAACCCCGTAAGCAGAGGTCGGGAGAGGTACGTGGCTATCCCACGGCAGGGGGTCCATTTCGAATGATGCCGTCCCTCTCGCATCATCGTCCGTGTTGCTTCTGTGCTCGATCTATTGAAAAGGTGCCGCTTTTTACTCACAGAAGTTTTTTGTGAGTAAAAAGTGGCACCTTTTCAATAGATCAAGCACGGAAGCAACACGGACGATGATGGGAGAGGGGCAGTGGCATTCAAAACTGCAGCCGCATATCTCTCCCGACCTCCGCTTACAGGTTTTAAGACATCTGAAAAAGTCCATAGGGTGAGGTATTTCAACCTGAAATAGGGAGAGAAAGAAGTCAAGCACTGATCCTTGCTTCTACCTAATAGTCTGCATTAAGGAGGACCTTCCCACATTTGGTTGGTTAAAATTATAAATAAAATTGTGGCCCTAGGTTTCTCCATCACTGGGGTCCTGCCTCTTTTTTCCAAGTGGAGTGCAATTGATGTTACAATTTATCTGCCCCAAACTTTGGTGAACTGCAGTAGTTATTGTTGACAGTTCAATGATCTGACTCAGTGTAATGAAGACTGTGTATGTTCCTATGGATATGCACCACAATTTCATGATAAACATTTTCATTGTTATTTTTCATGGTTAATTTCATGATTATCTATCTATCTATCTATCTATCTGTCTATCACTTCCCACTTCCTGTAAAACAGGCATTGTATTAGAGGTCAGATGGACCAATACCATAGAGTACCAAATCTAACAAAAGAGTCATCACCACCAGCACTGAGAAATGATGATAGTAAGTTTCATGGCTTAGTGGGAACTGGGGAGATTATTGAACACAGAGGAATGCGCCAAAAAATTGCATTCCCAACCACGTCAGAAGATTGCTAGAAGAACAGAAAGGGTGACCTTACCAGATGCCACGTCCTTCGGCCGTTCCTGGGGCACAGTGCTGCTGTGGATGAGCCTTCCCTTTTTCATTGATGGGGACAAGCCACCAATAAAAAGGGATACCTTACTGACGCCCACACTACACTCCCAGAACACTGGAGGACAACGGCATCTGGTAAGGTTGCCCTCTCCTGTTCTTATAGCCATCTTCTGATGCAGTTTTTGCCACGTCTGATAATATCCTTCATGAGGGGGACCAAACCCCTGCACATACGGGGGTCCAACTCGGTTATGATGAAGGAAAAATAATATTGGAGAAACTGCCATACACATCATCCAGAGCTTAAAATGTTACTTTAAAAAGTATTTCATTTCAATTATGTTATCATATATACAAAGCAATTCATTGCTATGCATTATGATGTTGAAAATGTAATTCATTGCTTTTTTGTACTGTGTTTCATTGCTTAAAACAATTAAATATCAGCCTTAGAGTGATAAGAGAATGACACTAAATTGGGGACATTCCTGTCAAAATACCTCACTTTAAATGGACCTTTTAAGAATGTGACAACTTCAGAATGTGAGTAGAAAATTATACTCATCAGCAGAGTAGCATAATTCCCACTTGCTCAGCAGCTTATGAAATGTAACATCATTTTGCCTTCATTACCAAAAAAATAATTCATTACAGCTAACTTTGTTACTTTTAATGTGTTACTTACAAGCTTGTAGGGCACCACAAGGTGAAGTGGATCAAGGGCAGGGAGATGTCTATCCAGAAAACTGCCTAGATTGCCACTCCCTCCCCACCACTTTCAAAAATAACTGAATTTGTTCATGACAGAGTACTGTCACTTATTAGCTAGACACGGGGATCCAGCTGAACATACTAAAAGTTTACTTTTTAATCCTCCAGATATTTTTGGACTGCATGTCACATCAGCCCAAGCTAGCCTATCCATTGGACAAGGAAATCCTGGCATTGGAGACCAACAACATTTGGAGGGCTGCATAATTGCCATACCTGTTGTACATTAGGCCCTAATGAATGTCCATGTTCTGTCTGGATTTAGGCAAAGGGCAATACGTGATGTCTCAGCCACTCTCTGTATGAAAACTCTTCCTCATAAACCACCAGGTATAGATGTCCAAATCTGGAGGAGAAATAGGATCTTGAAAGAGAAGACAAAGAAGACAGGTACAGAGGGAAATCAGTGCTGCCAAGGAAATAGTTTCACAAATACAGTCCATCTCAGAATCCTCTTTCAGTTCAGCTGAAGAGAGAATGATGCTGATATACTGGAGTGCTTCTCCAACATTGTGGTTCCTTTTCTATGATGGAGTAATAGCACTGGACATAGATTTCCCCACACACACACACATCAAAGCAGAGCTCTTTAAGAGGCTTTGTAGTGTCATAATGTATCGAAATCATCCTTGGTTTGGTGGTGTTTCAGGGCCATCAGAAAGACAGTGTGTCCCCAATTGGCTAGGATCATGCCAGCAGGCTTATGAATCTACTCTAGGTTTCATTCCAAACATTGGCTCCTTGTATCTTTTAAAGATCAGACTAAAACCCAAGATGTATTCCCTGCCCTACTGAGACATGGAAACCACCAACCACCACTGGATCATGCTGGAAAAAAGACACACTCATATGGTTTGCCTTTAAATGAGATGCATGGGGAGCATACATGTTATTGCAAAGTGGAACAGTGCAACCTGAAAACATCCTAGGAGCATGATTCTCTTTTAAATCAAGGGATAGACTTCCTGTGTTTCTTCTTTTAAAAAGAAAATGATTTCACTCCTTACTTTGCCACCACTGTGCTTTCTGATTTGCCAGTGCATCACAAGGTATGAGGGGATACAGTATTTGAAGGGAGAATTGATTGATATGTACTCTGATAGCCCCCACCTTGCAATATCTAATAATTGGCTATATTTAATAATTTGGTTCAGTGTCACCATCCACGTGGTTACAGGTAAACCAGAACACCCTAATACCAAAATGGGATTCATGCAGGACTAAGGGAGGGCCCTTTGGAAATTCCCTGAACAAATACTCAGGTCAGAGAATTAACACCTGGAGGTGAGTCATTCACTAATCAACTCAAAGATAGCAGAGACCTTAATGCTTGTAAAAATGGGTATTGCCTCTCCAGTCCTACTCCAACAAAAGTCCTTGCCTATTCCTATTCAAATCCAAATTCATCAACCATTAACTATTGTTAACTCTTCCAGAATATGCTTTGTTTGGCCTGGGAACCTCTGAGAACCATTGCATTTCATTAAAAATCCCACCCCTTCAGGGGAACTATTTCATATAAATATTACCCTAAAACACCACCAAATTGTTCACAGTTCCACTTCCTCCCTCCATACTGCCAGTTTGCTGTGTGTCCTCAGAATGCAACTCTGAGACCCCATTGCTGCAGAAATCTCTGCTCTACAAGACAGATGTCATATTGTTAAGGTCTATCTGGGTAACAAATAATGGAAGCTCAAAAGTCCAGGTTTTCAACTCAGATGACTCTTCATTGCTAGCAACGACACAGGGGGATCATTCCTGCCAAACTGTGTCAAAGAATTAAAGGCACACAGGCTTTTTATTACACAGAAACAGAACCCAAAAAAATCTACAGCACTGCGCATGTGTATTATAGTGGTTACCAGGCAGAAAAAGAAATCATTTTTTTCAGCTCTCTGTGTCTAGCTACTATTCTTGATAAGGCAGCCAAACTGGGCAATGCGCCCAGGAGAAGATAACTTCAGGCGCTTGCCTAGGTTAAATGAATGAACTATTGTGTACTAAATTTAGCTATCAGGGAAGACCTTGTCTTTGATTTCAGAAAACAAACCATACTATTTGTTTCAAGCATAGCATCTTTTTTATGTGTCTGGGCTTCTGGCTAAGCTGGAAGAAGAACAGTTATATCTCTCAGCTTTCTCTGACACAGACATATTTTGTCAGACTAGGTCTTTTGTTCTACAGACTCAATATGACAAACGTATGGGATATCAATACAGACAGACCCTCTCATTCCCCCCTTTGAGACTTCATTTTCCTGAAGGGAGGATGGAGTCTCATTTATCAGTAGAGACCAATTTTTTTTTCCAGTTTCACCAGATGTAAACAAAATCTCAGACCTTAATATGTGTCAGTTTAACTATTTTGTCAGTGATTCTTTTCAGTCCCCAGTTTTAATGGATGCTCTATTCTTTCAGTTGTGGACTAGGTGTCTCAAACGCTCACTGTCTGTCAAGGGAATCAGGAAAAAGGGCAGTTGTATTTTATTTAAGGTACAGGTCCCTGTGTCAGGATTCAGGAATTCAGAATGAGCATACTGACCACAAATTCAGTACAGCCCATCAGGTTCAGGTATATATCATGACTGATACTCAGGTTGAACTACAGCATCTGGCCACAGGTTACAGGATTACAGGATTACAGACTAGTTAGGCCAGCTTGACTGAGCAAACTGGGATCTGTCTGAGTCATGATATCAAAAGGGACCGGTCCTATTTTTGGGGCAGACAGGTTAATTTTCTGGACACACCTTCTGTTGACAATGGTGGTTTTGAGCATCTACTGATTATGGGGCGAAACAACATCTGTTTTGTTCTTGTAAAATTCACTGACATTTAACTCAGTCACCTCCCAGGGCCATTGGTCTCTAATTTAGGTGTCACACAGATATAACAGTTATTAACATGCAGAGCTTCAGCTATCTTTTCAACAAATGTGACAAACAGATTTCTTGTAACCTCAGGGACATGAAACGGTGTTGGCATTGTCTATGATTCAGAAAAAACAGTGTGTTGGAGTGTGTGGCTTTACCAAATTAAGGCTCATGTCATCTTTTGCTGTACATGGAGAGGAAACAGGAACTTTGATCAGGGTGGCAGTCTGACCAGTAGCTGATTTACTGGGCCAACCAGGATCATGGGACTGGGACTCTCAAATAGCTCACAGCACACAATATTACTCAGGACAGTGATGAGAGCCTCATGCTCTACCGACTGAGCTAGCCAGGCACATAACAGGATTCTAGGGTGAGGGTTGCCTTCGGGTTGGATGAGTTCATTTGAACTCATGACATCAGGATCTCTCCAGAGTGTATGTGATGTACCTGAAAATGTCTCTGGACAGTTTTTTTTTTTTTTTAAGGATTGTAACAGACAGTTGTTTTTATCTCCTGGCAGGCCAAAGAAGTAATGTTTTGAATGTGTCGGTCGTTTTGGACCCCAGACAAGGATAGTTATTTTGATAAACTAGGGTTTTGCCAATTTTGTTCCCTGTCTTTAACTGTTTTGATGCAACTTTTACAGGGGTCACTGGTGAGTTTGGTTTTATAGTGTGGGGGGAACAAAAGCAACATTATGATTATACCCAGTAAGAACATTATAAACAAATGTTATGTTATAAGACAAGGCAGACAATTCAACTCAAGACAGATTTTCTCATCTTTGGGCGGTGACCAACTCCTCTTTCCAGGTTGGGAGAGGTTGCAGCGCAGCGCCCTCCAGAGCTTCGCTCACTCGGTTGCCGGTCGGAAGCCAGAGAAGGCTTCTCCTGTTGTGTCTTCGCTCTCTCAAGCACAAGTACTTGAGGAGGCTTTGATGGATGATTACTGGGGAATCTTTGCCTCAGGGTCATCTAAAGGTTGTGCTGGCAGGCAACTGACCAGGATGCTGGGTAGTGGGATGGCCTCTATAGCAAATGGATCTAGGCAGGACTTTCTTCACTCTTTAAGGCAGTAGAAATGTTAACAAGGCAATGAAAGGTGTTTCTCATGTGTTTTTGATGTATCTTTTTTATGACTCTTCGCCCAGACTGAATCACCAGGGCAGAAAACATGGTTAAGTGTAGTAAATTCCAAGGGGGCTTGCTTGGTCTACTGGCCAACTTCCAGGACTGCATCTTTTAACTCTCTCAGCTGTTGTTTGAGGGAAATCTCCCCCCTTAGTTCCAGAACTTTCCCAATCACAGGGAGGGGTGACAGTCTTCTATATATCAGCTTATAGGGCATTAGGCCATCTGGTTCAGGGGTATATTTATGTATACAGTACAGCAGGCAACATTATAGTTCATTTGGCACAGAACTCATGGCACATCTTCCACAAATGCAGCTTGATAATTTGGTTGACACATTTTACTCTTTGCTATTTTGAAGTCTCCAAACACAATGGTATTTCCAGTTTTAAGCCCAGTGCACAATTTAATCTGGCAGTGGCTTCTGCAGTAAAAGCTGTCTTATTATCTGTATTGATCTGATGTGGGAAGTCAGTCTCTTTCTGAGGTTGGATCAGGCACAGGTAACACAGATTCAGGATACTTCTGTACACAGGAGGACAACTTATTGATGTAGAAAGTTTTCTCTATCAGGTGTCTTTAAGGCTTCTTTGTCTGAGTCAGGCATGTGTTGTATCACAGAAAGTCTCAGAGCTACAGGAATTCATATACAGTTGTCTGGGAGACTATATCACCCATGGTGCTTGTAATAGCCCTGACAAGTTACTTCTTCAGGTTTGTTCCAGGAATATTTAGAGTTATTATAATCAGGCACAGGTACAACCATCAGGATGTCAGGTTCAGGTAAAGACTGTTGAGCTGCTCATTTAGTGGCTCTGTCAGTGCAGACTTTTTTCCCCCCAGTCAATAGAGTTTGACTTTTCAGTGTGGGCTGAACAGGATGATAGCTATGTTCTTGGGTTTCAAATCTCATGTAGCAGCAGTTAGATTTTTGGATATGTGCTATCTCTTTTTTCTTCTCTACAGTCAGGAACCCACGTTTCTTGTACAGGGTATTAAATACTTGCACAGCTAAAAAGGCATATCTGAAAACAGTACAAATGGTGGCTCTTCCTTTGTTTCATTGCAGGGCTTTGATTAGCACAACTAATTTTGTTTTCTAAGCTGAGGTTTTCACTGGTAGGGTTTTGGTCATCAGAACTTTATCTTTGGTAACAACAACATAGCTTGCTTGGCATTTGCTGACAAAACTGTTGCCATAAGTGAACAGTACAATTTTTCCAGGAATGGGCACATCTCTTAAATCAGGTCATTTTGAGGGGCCAGTTGTCATGATTTCTTTGCAGTCATGTACAGGAACTTCTGGAACAGGCATAAGAGCAGCAGGATTTAAAGTAATCATCTGAATCATATTCTGGATCAGAACTCTCTTTTTTTTTAATTCAGTTTTTTCTATAGCCAGCACCTTGAGATTCTGTTTTTCTTCCATCTGAAGTCTTCTCACCTTTATTTTCCTTACCTTCTCCATCTCCATCTCCATCTTTATCATCTTCATCCTCATCCTTTTACTCCTTGACTTTAATATGAACTCCTTGACTTTTTCTCTCTCTCTTCATCACTGACCATAGCTTTTCAATCATCTATTCCTGTATCATCAGGTTTCTCTTTCTCCTTTTCTCTCTAAAACTGGTTAGATGCTGATACTGGCTCTGCAGCTGCTTTTTTTCTCAACTTTCTTTGAGGCTTTTTTCTGTCAACCACTGGCTTAGCCTTATGATTTTTCTTGGGCCCCCTTTTTGGACTCTGAGCTTTTATCCAGTTTATCACCACTCTCACTGGAGCACATTGTTTGGGTTGCTCTGTACTTCTTTAAGGAGGAAAACTTCATCATCCTCGGCTCACAGGATCCATGTTTTTACTGAGGTAGGGTACAGGTCTGTTCCAGGTTCCAAAACTCTGGGTCAGGACTCCAACTGCCATTCCTTGGCCATTATCTATCTCTCTCTCTGGCTTTTCTACGCAAACGAAGATTCAGGAAGGACTCATCCCGCGCTTTCTGCAAGCGCGCTGATGACTAAAAAGGCCAATCCGAGATAAACAAGTCTGGTTGCAAAAAGCACAGCAGAAGGTCTCCTTGGGTGATGTTTTTGGGTTGTGATTCTTTCTGCATTGTCGTTTCTCTTCAAGACTTGTTCGTTGTGAGTTCTCAAATAAGGCTGCAGCATTGTGGATAGTGCGTATCCATGCCTCCCGATTTGAGGCCAGGGCGGACCACTGTTGGTGATCAATTTGGCCAAGCCTGAGATGTTGTTTCAGGGAGTCTTTGTATCGCTTTTTTGGAGCGCCCCTCTTACGCTGACCCGTGGCGAGTTCACCGTAGAGTAGTATTTTTGGGAGGCGATGGTCCTCCATCCTAGAAACGTGCCCTGCCCAGCGCAGCTGCATTCTCAATATCATGGCCTCAATAATGGTGATCCCTGCTTGCTCAAGGACAGCAACATTCGTCACATAGTCAGTCCAGTGTATATTTAGGATTGTGCGTAGACAGCGCTGATGAAAGCGCTCGAGGAGTCGTAGGTGGTGGCGATAGGTGACCCATGTTTCAGATCCATAAAGGAGGACAGACAGTACGATGGCTCTATACACACTGATTTTTGTGCTTTGCCTCAGGTGTTTATTGCTCCAGACTCTTTTGTGAAGTCTTCCAAATGCACTATATGCCTTTGCTAATCTGTGATCGATCTCTTTGTCAATCTTGGCATCTGAGGAGATGATGCTTCCCAGGTAGGTGAACTGCTGAACGGACTTGAGCACAGATTTGCCAACGGCAATATGGGGGTGGGGGTGTTCGTCCTGTGGTGCAGGCTGGTAAAGAACTTCTTTTTTCTTCAGGTTGACTTCTAGCCCAAACAGCTCTGCAGCTGTTGCAAAGTAGGATGTTAGGCGCTGCAGAGCTGCTTCTGTGTGGGCAACAAGGGCAGCATCATCGGCGAAGAGCAGCTCATGGACTAGATAGTTTAGAGTCTTAGTGTGAGCCCTCAGACGGCTTAAGTTAAACAAGCTACCATCAGTACGGTAGCGTATATAGATGCCGTCATCTTCTTCAAGCTCTGCCATAGCCCTTTGGAGCATCGTGCTAAAGAAGATTGTAAATAAAGTTGGTGCAAGAACACAACCTTGCTTCACTCCATTAGTTATTAGAAAGGGCTCTGAAAGAGCATCGCCATATCTGACTTGACCACGCTGTCCCTCATGTAGCAAGATAATCATTTTAAGGAATTTGGGGGGGACATCCTAGTCTTTCCAGGATCTGCCACAGACCTTTTCTACTTACAGTGTCAAAGGCTTTGGTGAGGTCGACAAATGTTACATAGAGACCCTTGTTCTGCTCCCTACATTTTTCTTGCAGTTGCCTAAGGGCAAATACCATGTCTGTAGTACTCCTATTGGCTCTGAAGCCACATTGGCTTTCAGGGAGAAGTTCTTCTGCAATAGCAGGAACTAATCTGTTCAGGAGTATCCTTGCAAGGATTTTTCCAGCAATAGAGAGCAGTGTTATGCCTCAGTAGTTTGAGCAATCGGATTTTGCTCCTTTTTTCTTTTACAGGGTGATGATGACTGCATCTCGGAGGTCTGATGGCAGTTCCCCTTTTTCCCAGCAATTCACAAGGAATTCGTGGAATTTTTCATGGAGTGCATGACCTCCGTGTTTCCAAACGTCAGGTGGGATTCCATCAATCCCAGCTGCCTTGCTGTTTTTCATCTGCTGTATGGCCTTAAGGGTCTTTTCCAAAGTGGGAGCTATGTCCAATTCATTTTTCATTGGTTTTTGTATCATATATTGGATAGCTGAGGCTTGCACTACTCGGTTGGCGCTAAAGAGACTTTGAAAATGTTCAGCCCAACGATTTAGGATGGAGGCTTTATCAGTAATTAATGTTTGACCATCTGTACTGTATAAGGAGCTTTGGACCTGATAAGTAGGTCCAAACACTGCTTTAAGAGCTTCATAAAATCCTCTATGATCACCCAGATCTGAACAGCGTTGTGTCTTTTCTGCTATATTGATCCACCACTTGTTCTGCATGTCTCGGAGTTTTTGTTGTAGTTTGCTACATGTGAGGCAGAAAGCTGCTTTTCTTACATGACAGGTTGGCTGGGCGAGGTATGCCTGGTGAGCAGCTCTCTTCCTTGCCAACAGCTCCTGGATCTCTTGGTTGTTTTCATCAAACCAGTCTTGATTTTTCTTGTGGGAGAACCCGAGGGATTCTTCTGCAGACTGGAGGATACTGTTTTTGATATGTTGCCAAAGCACTGTAGGAGAAGGATCTGTAGGATGGTCTTCAAGTTTCGTTTGTAGATTTGCCTGGAAGTTGTCTCTCATGGTAGCTTGTTGAAGATTGTTGACTTGGAGTCTCTTCTTTAAGATGTCACCCCTCTTAGGTTTGAACTTAAGATGAAGATTTAGTTTACATCTGACGAGGCGATGATCTGTTTGGCATTCTGCACTGGGCATCACTCGTGTATGACGGACATCACGAATGTCTCTCTGACGGACTAGAACGTAGTCAATGAGGTGCCAATGTTTGGATCGGGGATGCATCCAGGTTGTCTTCAAGCTATCTTTCTGCTGAAAGATTGTGTTTGTAATAGTCAGCTGTTGTTCTGCACAGAACTCTAGCAGGAGGCGTCCGTTATCATTGCAATTTCCAACACCATGCTTGCCTAAGACACCTTTCCAGGCTTCGGAGTTTTTTCCTACTCTGGCATTGAAGTCACCAAGGATAATAATTTTATCTTCTACAGGGACTTTTTGTATGAGTTGACGTAGGTCTGTGTAGAATTTGTCTTTCTCTACAGGGTCGGCTTGCATAGTTGGGGCATATATACTAAAGAGAACTACATGTGGGAGGCGTAAGGAAATAATGCGATCAGAGTGTCCTGTTGGCAAGGTTTTGAGTTTGGAGGCAATGGAGTTTTTAATCATAAAGCCTACTCCTGAAAGATGTTTTTCGGTTTTGGGTTTGCCAGACCAGTAAAGTGTGTAGCCGGCGCCATGTTCTTTAAGGCTGCCTTCCTCATGGAAGCGAACTTCACTAAGAGCAGCGATGTCAATATTAAGCCGTGATAGTTCAAGGGCTATTAGGGCAGAACGACGCTCAGGCCGTCCACTATCTTCAGAGTCTTGCATGGTTCTGATGTTCCATCATGCAAGTGTCAGTTTATTTACACCTTTGGAGGCCGGTGTGTGCCTTTGTTTCTTTGCCTTGGTTTGACCGCATCAGAAGATTCCCGTTGGCCGTGGCTAGCCAACCAGGTAGTTGGGGATGAGCTTTCGTTAGGCCACCTTTTCTAGGCCCCTCTCCATATGGAGCAAGCAGTGCTCTCCTTAAAAAAGGCTGCTTGGTCGTTCAGGATGCTGCCGAACAAGACTGTCATCTCCCGGGTCAGGCTTGAGTGACCAATGTCCTGAACCGCCTGCATGCAGGGTTGGGGCTGCGGTTTCCAGTGCATCTTTACACCTGCCGGTTTCGTCCCTCACCAGTCGCTACAGTGCTTTTTTGGAACTGGATTTGTCCTTCGAGCCTGTGCAATGGATTTTTCTGGTGGAGCGCAGCGTGCACAGAACTAGCCTCACCCTTTAAACCAGAGATTCATCTGCCGTGGCCTTGCAAGCATGGACGTGGCAGTGAGGTCCTCGGGCCGTAGGTTTGATTAGAGTTTCCTTCTCTTAGATGGTTGACCTTACAGGGTTGGACGAGCACCATCTGCCCGGGTTTGGGATTAGAGTTTTCCTTCTCCTAGGACGGTTGCCACAAGGCTAGAGAGCCCATCCTGCCCTTTGACGCTCTTTGTCAGACCCTTCGGTTTTGACCTGTCTGGCATGGGAGACCCTACCAGTGGCTACTATGCCACCGCCAGCATAGCTCAAAACATCATTAGGGTACGCAAGCCTCTCTCCCACGACAAGGGGGCGTCAATGTTCATTATCTATGAACAACTGGAAAATGTCTGGCAGTCTCGAGGCTGGTGGACTGGTCAAGGCTTGTTTTAACTGTCTTCAGACTTGTTACAGGTTGATTATTCAAACCAAGGCTAGGTTTCTTTATAAGCAGCAGAGATGTATTTCGTGGGGAGACAGTGGGAATATGTATCTTCAGTTAAATCAGTCTGTCAATGTGTGTCTGCATTGAGGATCTAGTAACTGCTGGGATGGGATACTGGGATTGATTCACATGTCTAAGCAGACTTCAGGCTTCAGTTGAGTTCAGATAGGTTCAACATTTCATATTAAGCCTCCAGGATTATCTTCAGACCACACACCAGGAACTTACTTAATGACTTGTGAGGTTTCAGGATTCAGTGAGGCTTCAGGATTCAGGAGAGTGCTGAACCAACAAGGGACACAGAGCCCCAGATCAGGGCTGATTCTCCAGGCTTCTTATACAGACTTCTTGTACAGGACAGGTAAGGGTCAAGAGCTGATTCCCAGCAGTAGCAATTACTGATCTATCAGGATGAAAGAACAAAATGACACACACTTTGCACAGGAGGTTTCTTCCAGTCAGAGACAGGAGAGCAAGAAAGTGAATTCATGTTGAACCTTGGTCTCTCTGATGTCTTCGTGCTCCTGCAAGGCCATCGCTTGGGCAATCTGGTCAAGTTGGAACGTCTGGTCAGGCTGAAATGCTGCCACCTGCGGGTTAAATGGTGTCCTCGGAGGAAGGTCTGCCATCACAGGAGGGAAGGAGTCTGGCTACCCAGCTCCGCCCACACCGTGTCCTCGGAAACCTCTCATCCTCTTCCACAAAGCCGTCAGGGGCGGTTGCTTTTCAGGACGTTGATCCTTCCAGTGGCCTTCTTGTTTGCAGTAAGCAGCTTGGTTCTGTCTCAGCAGGGACTGGTGGTAGGAATCAGTGGCAACACCAGGATGTTGATGTGGTTGTTGTTGTTGGGTTTGGGATGTTGCTGTTGTGTCCTGAATTCTGGGTATTAAAGTAGAATTATGGTAGGCCCTGACATGAGGTTCCTGGCCTGGTTTCCTGCTTGGCCTCTCAGTTCTTGGAATTCAGCAAGCCGCCTTCTCGTCTGGGAGTGTTTTTCACTTTGAGGGCTTCAAGGCTGCACGCCACCTGAGCGCATCTATCTTCTTCCTCCCCCTGCATACCATTCTTACACTAGAGGGCTTATCTGTTGGCTGTGGTTATGGAAGCTTTAGTTCTGGCTTTTTGCATGTTATCAGAATGCAGTGTCTTGTTCAATAAGGGATATTTGTTGAGTTAATGTGAGTGTGTTACTTGCTTTAAAGCTGCAGCCTGCAGCCTGGCCTTTCTTTCATCTGCTTGATGGTCTCTTGTCTCTCTTTAACTTCTCTATTGAGGTAAACCTCATTATAGCTTTCAGTTGGGACTAGGGACATCTCTTCAAACCCCATCAGTCTTCTGTAACTTCTTCTGGGTATCGGGGTGGACTGCGACACACAGGGAAGGACTACAGTCTGCCTGGTATTTTTATCCTCTGGAGTTGACAGTGGGGCAAGGGTCTGTAGGTAAACATCTGGATCATGGGCTCTCTCATCACAGGCAGCCTTTCTGACATTCTCTTCTAAGTTGGCCTGAATCTGCATTCTTTTTGTTCACTAATCATCAGCTAGGCCATTAACTGTTGGATATGCCCCAGGTAGGAATTTGTGCAGCAACTATGGCAGACACCATATTTAAAAGTCTCTCTGGTTCCTCTTTTTAAGAGGGCCATGTGTCTTCCAGTTTAACAAGTCAGAGATACTGAAGGGTGCTGGGTGTAGATATTAACAAGGATCATCAAATCTGGCCTTGCAGCCCTTGCAAAGGGCTGGAACTGTGGCTGGTACTGTTCAGACAGACAACAGATTGGAATGTAATGGCTTGAAGCCAGACAGAGGTGCTTTGTTCTTGTTGGATTTTGGCTTTTATTTTTCTGTTGTTTTTCTATTAAACAGCTGGATGTTTAGGGGCTTGCTTCCTGGTCTTTAAGTGCAGGAACAGGGTGGTTTTCTTGTCTGTAACCTTCTCCAGGGACAGATATACTGGCTGGTGACATCAGGGATGCAAAGGGTAGTTGCCTTGGGAAACAAACATCAGGTGGTGGCAACTCTTCTTCTGGGCTGGACAGTATTTTTTTCTTTTCAGAACAGGGTAACAAACAGGCTTTGTTCTGGTGAGTGAACAATCAGGCATCTTGGGCTAGCTCAAGCAGGGGGGTGGATCATCAGGAATCTTTTTTTCACCTTGCAGTATATGGTATATCTTTCAGGGTTCTCAGGATTGCTCTCACAATTACTGCATTCCAGAGGCAGGCTATAAAAAGTTTGCTCAGGTGGGTGCCTTTTGGTCTTTGTGTCAGTAACATTGCATTGGGAGGTGTCAAAAACTTCAGAGGAATGCATGGTGTTTAGATGTTTTAAAGAGCCTCCCCCCATCCTCCTGCCTATCCTAACTGATTTCTAAAAGGACAGTGGACAGACAAGTGAGGGAGGGTGACAGGAAAACAGACCAGCCATGGTAATTGGGGGGACCGGTCTGCTGACACATAGGGGATTCATTCACCACTCACACAGCATTCACACACAACAGGAAACCCCCCTTTTCACCCCCCCAACAGAGAAACAGACTGAAGAGTGATCAATTTTTCCTTTAACTCAATGGAGTTAGCAGATACAGTACAGAAAAGAATCAGGGCCCTCTATACTTGCCTGAACTGGTGTCTTCCAGCGCTGGTGAAGAAAGCGATCTGAATAAAACCTCTGTCTCCCTTTGTTGGCCTGGCCATTCCCTGATCACTCCTGCAGCCAAACCTGGGCATCAGCCAAACGCTGAAGAAGCTCCCCTGTCGTGGGTGATGAAGAGATCCAGGAACCACCAGGAACAAATGTGGGGCAGGGGAAATATCCCTGACCCTGAGCTTCCCAGCCAATGCACCAAAATGTTAAGGTCTATCTGGGTAACAAATAATGGAAGCTCAAAAGTCCAGGCTTTCAACTCAGATGACTCTTTATTGCTAGCAATGACACAGGGGGATCATTCCTGCCAAACTGTGTCAAAGAATTAAAGGCACACAGGCTTTTTATTACACAGAAACAGAACCCAAAAAAATCTACAGCACTGCGCATGTGTATTATAGTGGTTACCAGGCAGAAACAGAAATCATTTTTTTCAGCTCTCTGTGTCTAGCTACTATTCTTGATAAGGCAGCCGAACTGGGCAATGCGCCCAGGAGAAGATAACTTCAGGTGCTTGCCTAGGTTAAATGAATGAACTATTGTGTACTAAATTTAGCTAGCAGGGAAGACCTTGTCTTTGATTTCAGAAAACAAACCATACTATTTGTTTCAAGCACAGCATCTTTTTTACGTGTCTGGGCTTCTGGCTAAGCTGGAAGAAGAACAGTTATATCTCTCAGCTTTCTCTGACACAGACATATTTTGTCAGACTAGGTCTTTTGTTCTACAGACTCAATATGACAAACGTATGGGAAATCAATACAGACAGACCCTGTCAGTATCACCCATCATCCCCTCACTCTATTCCTCTGTCCAAATACTTCCTACTTTCATTGTTAGCCTTGTGTGATTGCTTGGAGCCTGAATGTTTGTGTGAATGGTGTTACTGTTAATTTCCAATAAAGTTCATTTAATTGTACCTCTTTGCATAGAGTCTCCTCTGTTATTAAAAGTATACATAGGTTAAAAGGTCCTGCCATTGATCGATCTCTCACATTGCTAAGTTGAGCTAATTAATTCCCCAAATTAATATTAGACTATTAGAGGGATCCCAAAGACCCCCCAGCAATTCTGGTAACATGGTGAGGGATTGACCTGGCCAATATTGTCAATTTCTCATTTATAGTATAGGCTGTCTTAAGAAGACTGAGGTTATCTAGATTTTCAGACAACACTGTTATAGTGTTACTATTCCACTTTATTTGCTATGGCTGCCTCCTGTTGAATCCTGGGATTTGCAGTTTAGGGAGGGGCATTTGCAACTCTCAGCCAGAGAGCTCTTAGGCCTCACTAAACTACAAACCCCAGAATTCCACAGCAGGAAGCCAGAGCAGTTAAAGTGGAATAGTAACACTATAAGAGTGTCATCTGAAAATCTCCTACAAATGTGACTTAAAATGTAAATCTCAAGCTCTTTCCATCCCAGATATGAAGACATGTGTGAATGTTGGTAGGGAAAAAATTAACTGCAATTCTCACCCATCCCTAGTTAACAAAGCAGAAAAGGCATTCACATAAAGGCAAACTTTAAAAGCCTCACTAACTTCTACAAGCAGTTAGTGTTGGTGATGAGCTGAGCTGAGATGTGAGTGAAGAACAACATCTTGTTTGACCTGCATTTGAGTTGCTGGGGTCAAGCCATTAGAGAGTGTTTTTCATCTATGAGTGAGTGTACTTCCATCCATAGTTTATATCTAGCTTTGTTTTATAAATGATTGCCACTTGCCTTGAGACTTTGAGATGGAAACAGGCTAAAAATAACCTCACATTATACAAAGAAATGATTTTCTGCATGAATACAATGCCAAACAGTAATTTCATATTAGCAGTAGCAGTTTAGACTTGGTGGTAACCAAATAAGAGTTGCTTGTGCTAAATTAAAGGTGTAAGAGTTGCTCATGCATCACTATAGCCTAGTGTCCATGCATTGTAAGAATATATGTCAGGACATTTGGACATAGAGCAGATTTATCTTGTAAAGAGCTGGGATGTTGGAAACAGAGCTGCAGAGTTAGCTAGCTGGGTAAATGTATCAATATTGACCGAGCCCAGGCGCTGAGCTGGTGCAGAGCTGACTGAAGGAGGTGCTAGGAACTCTGCACAGCTGGGTATTTAGTTTGTTCTATAGAGTTGAATGGAGCAGTTCTGTGTTGGATTTCACAGAGTGAAGATGTTTTCTCTTGAATGCTGTATATATCTGTAAATTCTCTTCATTATGCCCAAGTAAAAGAGAAGTTTATTTTCAACACAAGCCTGTGTCTCTGCCTTTATTCTTATGCCTGAAGGAACAAATACTCTGCTGTCTATTTTTTTTAAGCTGCCTGGACCTTTTGAAGAGGCACCCAGTGTGTGCTAACACCTGACAATAAAGAGTACATCCTATATGCTTCGTGTGGTGTATATCCCCCTCTTAACCAGAACTAAACTCCATGTCTATAATAGAGTACCTCTCTGGTTAAAGAAAGGATGCCTCTGTATGCCTTACAGAGGGGATGTGGTGTAAAAGTTCCCCAGATGGCATTACACCACATCTCCTGTCTCTTTTCCCTGTAAAACCCACTTTTTATGCTGCCCACCTATGACACAGCCATGTAATTGCCAGGGGAGAGTAGAAGGTGTCTGGGAAGCATCTGGCTGTGTTCCTATAGGCATGCACAATGGTGAATGCACCCTCCAGAACCTCCATGGAACCTCTGTGTCTGCCTATAGTGACATAGCCACATGTTTGTCAGACATCTCCCATTCTCCATCAGCCATTATATGGCCATGTCAAGGGTGAGTAGCATGCAATGGATGGTTTTTGCAGGTGGGTTTTGTTGTTTTGTGAGGGAAGTAGAGGATTTTGACCTTCTTAATGGCTAAAAAGAGCAAACATTAATTGGATTTACATCTGTGTGGACTCTTTTCTGTCAGGGAAAAACTAAAGAAACAAAATATTCAGGTGGTCATCTTGGCCATAATACATTCATTGGGTTGATAAGCTAAAAATAGTTTTTAAAAAGAATTTAGGTGGGATTTATAGAAAACAACAAATCAAGATTGAGATTTTCCCTAAACCTAACTGGAATAGAAAGTAGAGTTTGTTTTAAAGGCTTTTGCCTGAGATGGCAGAGTGCAGCTGCCCATGAATGTGGTCCACCAAATAAAGTAGATAATCAATACAAATGTCAGGGCAGCAGTTCCACATATCTTTATTATGTCTTTCTGCTAACTTAGGACCTGTGTACATGGCAAATAATAATAATAATAATAATGCAAACAGCATGTGAAAGATCACCAATCCATTCACATGGCCATTCACACAAATATGTGTCATTCATAGGGGAAGCGGCAAAACTCACCCTAAAGTCCTTTTGTGGAAAGTCCAGAGCTTCCTATGGATTTTTTAAAAAATAATCTGTATGACTTCCAAATGAGCGATCGTTTGACCACTCATGCTCTCACAGATACAAACAGGAAGGGGAATCTGATTGGCTGGACAAGCACAGGGGGCAGGGCTAGGAAAGAGGGGAATCGGCAGCAGATGCCATGTTGGATTTCCAGCTAAGCGAGGGTCCGGTAAGTCCATCAAAAGGTGATTTTTCAATTTTTTAAAATTTATTTTTGTGTAAATAGGTAATAATAACTGTGCGCACCACAGAAAACTTTTAAAAATGGCAGCGGCAGATTTAAAATCATGAGTACACCACTCACGGCTGCCAGCTGGCTTGGGGCTCATGTAGAGTTCAGTCACCCATGCCCCATGCCTGTCTCCCCGCACACACATACATGTCTCTCTCTCTCTCTCTCTCTCTCTGTGCCCCCCACATGCCTTAGGGGACAAAAACACCCCTCTCCCGGTGATGGGACTTGCTGAGTCTCCCACTGCTGCAGCCTTCAGGAGCAGCTGCCATTGCCGGCAAGAAATTTAAAAAATCATAGTCATCCAGGTAGGAGTCTCCCTGGAAAAGTTTATTTGCGGGGAGACCACACCCACAGAATCCCCAGCCAGCAGACGTAGGTGGTGGCAATATATATTTGCAAATAAATCACTCACCAGCTGGCCTAGGGGGTCATGCAGAATTTAGGGGGGACTTTTAAATCATGTAGGCAGTTCACATTCTTGCGAACACCTGCCTATTTGTGTCTGTGCATATTATTTTCCACTTGTATAGACAGGACCTTAAAGATGTAGAGAAAAACTTCAGGCAAGCTGTGGCCACACTTTCCACATTATGTGTCATTTGGGACTTAGAAGAAAGGACTACAATTTCTAATTAATCCATGCTATTCTGAGACCCTTATCTTTAACTAGGGTTCTGTAGTTGTTTACAGACATCTCAGAAAACTGTGCCAATGACCGTAGACAGACTCAGAACAAAATGAATTGATAAGAAGTGACAGAATAGTGTCATAATACTGAGCAGCTTAGTTTTCCTTCCTTTCAGAAAATGCCACCTGAATTTTGTGGGTCTCTGAAAATTTTTTAAATTGATAGAATTTCAGCTGTCTCCCTCAACATCTGTCAGACTTCAAATTGTAGCCGTCAGACTGTGCTTAGGAGAGTTTGGGGATGAAGAAAAAGTAACTGTTTAGGATAACGATTACATGTATAAAGCAGTGCTAGGAAGTTCTCAAGGAGTTTTCTGTATATGGAAATACAGCACTATTACTTAATACATCTCATATAATAAAATGAATGTGCCTGTTTGGAGCAAATTCAGACATGCAAGATGGCATGTGGTAGAGTCTGTTCCAGAAATATCATGGATGTGCATCATGAATTATATATTTATAAATTATTATATAGGAAAGGTCTGTGGCAGATCCTGGAAAGACTAGATGTCCCCCCAAATTCCTTAAAATTATTATCTTGCTACATGAGGGCCAGCGTGGTCAAGTCAGATATGGTGATGCTCTTTCAGAGCCCTTTCTAATAACTAATGGAGTGAAGCAAGGTTGTGTTCTTGCTCCAACTTTATTTACAATCTTCTTCAGCATGATGCTCCAAAGGGCTACGGCAGAGCTCGAAGAGGACGACGGCATCTATATATGTTACCGTACTGATGGTAGCTTGTTTAATTTAGGCCGTCTGAGGGCTCACACTAAGACTCTAAACTATCTAGTCCATGAGCTGCTCTTCGCTGATGATGCTGGCCTTGTTGCCCACACAGAAGCAGCTCTGCAGCGCCTAACATCCTGCTTTGCAACAGCTGCAGAGCTCTTTGGGCTGGAAGTTAACCTGAAGAAAACAGAAGTTCTTTACCAGCCTGCACCACAGGATGAACACCACCATCCCCACATTGCCGTCGGCAATTCTATGCTTAAGTCCATTCAGCAGTTCACCTACCTCGGAAGCATCATCTCCTCAGAAGCCAAGATTGACAAGGAGATTGATCAGAGATTAGCAAAGGCACATAGCGCATTTGGAAGACTTTACAAAAGAGTCTGGAGTACTAAACACCTGAGGCGAAACACAAAAATCAGTGTGTATAGAGCCATTGTACTGTCTATTCTCCTTTATGGATCTGAAACATGGGTCATCTATCGCCACCACTTATGACTCCTCGAACGCTTCCACCAGCGCTGTGTACACACAATCCTAAATATAAATGACTATGTGATGAATATTGCTGTCCTTGAGCAAGCAGGGATCACCAGCATTGAGGCCATGATATTGAGAACACAGCTGCGCTGGGCAGGGCATGTTTCTAGGAAGGAGGACCATCGCCTCCCCAAAATAGTACTCTACGGTGAACTCGCCACGGGTCAGCATAAGAGGGGCACTCCAAAAAAGCGATACAAGGACTCCCTGAAACAACATCTCAGGCTTGACCAAATTGATCACCAACAATGGTCCACCCTGGCCTCACATCGGGAGGCATGGAGACACACTATCCACAATGCTGCAGCTTTATTTGAGAACTCACGCCGAACAAGTCTTGAAGAGAAACGGCAACGCAGAAAGAATCACAACCCGGTAACATCACCCGAGGAAACCTTCTGCTGTGCTTTCTGCAACTGGACTTGTCTATCTCAGATTGGCCTTTTTAGTCATCAGCGCGCTTGCAGGAAACGCGGGATGAGTCCTTCCTGAATCTTCATTTGAGAAGAAAAGCCAGAGAGAGAGAGAGAGAGAGAGATTAGTGTGTACCTTCAAGTCATTTCTGACTTATGGTGAACCCAAGGTGAACTTACCGTGAGATATTCTTGGAGGCATTTGTTCAAAGGAGGTTGCCCTAGCCTTCCTCTCAAGACACTGTGACTTGCCCAAGGTTACCTAGTGAGTTTCCACAGCCAAGCAAGGATTCAAACCCTGGTGTCCCAGAGTCCTAGTCCAATACTCAAACCACTACACCATATTAGCTCTCTACATATTTAAAAAACCCTGCTCTTTAAAAGTATTTCTATCAGCTCCAAGTTTTGCAAGAAATCATGGTCTTCTCTGATTCCCAGCCTTATATTTGCAAGCCAATGAGCTCAGGGACACGTAACAAAATAGAGAGTTGATATTTTCAGAGAAATCTGAACTGTTCATTTGATTTTTTTGTGAGTTGCCAGGCTGACATCCAGAAAACGGAACAGCTTATTATGTGGCTTATGTATTCTAAAGGATAATGGAAGGATCATTTCACACCTTTATTTTTCAAGCTCCCATTGTAATGAAGCCTTTGACACTACTTCACTGTGATTACACAAGAAGAACATGATGACCCACATTCACTACACTCTCTCCTCATTCTGTGGAGTGCCTTCTTCAGCAATACAATTCCATGAATCCTGTGTGAAGGATATGTGAGGGATCTGCCCTCACACAAGGGCAGATTCCCCCCTACCCAGCTTATTACTGAATTCCCTAAAACCATTGAATCACGCGGTCCTTGACTTAATGAACTGCTTCCTCCCCAGAAGGCCATTACACAAGTGTGCTAGATCAAAATGGTAGCAGGACGCTGCTGTACATTTCAGCCTTTTGACACTAGTAGAACAAGACTTCTGCCCTGGGCAAGATGTGAGAACAATATAGTTTCTTTCCTGAATATAAGGATAGGAGGACACTTGCAAGAAGTTGTCTCCCCCAAAGACGATACTTTTAGTTTCCCTGTGTACATCACTAGATTTGCTCCATAATGCAAAAGATATAAAAGAAAAGCATAAATGTTGTAGACTGGCAGCAGAGGTGGGAGAAGAGAATGACTGTGGCAAATATTGTGGGCACTGTTTGCTGGTGCCATCCCGAAGATCTTTTTGTCCAAATGTGTCTATCACAAAAATAAAGCAAAGTTTTTATGCCTGAGAATTGGGAGCTCAATGAGAAGCCTTCAGCCTGTATGGAAATGAGTTTATTGGGCAATCTGAGAGACATCTCAGCACTCAGCAAAGAGATACATAGCTTGGACAAGCTGGAGCAGGAATGTATAGCTTCTACATTCTTCAGGACTACTCCAGAAAGTGGTCTGGAGACAGGCATGTATGGTGTTGCTCAAATGATTTTATTAGAATGAGGCCACATGTAAGTAAGTTTAGTATTTTAACTTCATTAAACTTTAGAAATACATTGGGGAGTATTGATGTCCAACACATGAAATAAAAAACAAAGCTTGGGTTAAAATAGGGGTCACTTTATTTATTTTATCGCCTATTTAATCTTTATTCTTTGGGATATGCAAACTAGGGGGGAGACCCAATGCAGGAAAAGCTGGAGCCAATGGTCTCACCCAGACCTACTTTCCAGCTTCCCTGAATGAAATACCTGAGCCCTGGGGGTGGTCCCATCAATTTGGCTACTCCCCTCCTCTGGAACATTTGCTGGAAGGCAAAAAAACCAGGATGAAACACCTCAAGTCGCATGACTTCTAGTGGGGGCTCAACCCTTGGGCCGGCCTCAAGAATAGTCTACGTTCTGCCCCACAGGTCACATGACCTCCAAGGGAACTTTGATAGAGCCAACCTTCACCCCAAAGAGGTGCCATAGGTGTAAACTGCACCAATCCCCATCTCCCCCACAACCTGCCAGGTGACTACCTATTTATGACACCACCCTAAGGCCAATTCTCCAGTGCCCCTGCAACAGTGTGGAGTAGGCCAAAAAAAAAAAAAAAGGGAAAGGGGAAAAATAAGGAACCAGTAAACTCACACTGTGACAGAAGTGGGAGCGTGGGTCAGATTGAACCAAAAGAGGAGGAGGGAAGGGGAGGCCTTGTTTAAATAGCCTCTGCTCTGCTCCAAACCTCCTATGTCATGGCATTAGACAATTACTGGCCTCTAATCATGTGAGGCCATCAAAGCACCTCCCCTCACACAATGCTATGCTGTGCTGGGGTGTGTGTTCATTCTGTATCAGCTGCTTTGTGAAGTTAACTAAGTAACTTCCCCTGGCCTGACAACCCCAAACCTGATAAAATGTCATTCACCCATCACTGGCAGAACAGGCCTCCTTCTCCTTATGCAGCTGATGCTCAGTAATGTAGGTTGGGAGGGAGTTATGATTGTGGCAATAGTGTCACAGTCATGACTAGGTACTGATCATGAATATGAAACAGTCACAAATGAGAAAGTCTAGGTGACCGTTCTGTATTCATGACCACTACTCAGTGATAACTGAGATACTATTTCCATGAGCATAACTCCCCCCCTCCCCAACCTACTTTACTGGGAAGCAGCCACATGGGAAGGAGGAGGTCCATTCTGCTGGTGATAAGAGCACAAATGAATGACATTTCCATCAGGTTTGGGTGGGTTGAGCCAGGAGAAGTTACAGAATACTGGTCATGTCATTAAAACAGCAACTTCAAAAAACAATTTTGGGTTAAATATACAAAGCAACGATTAGAACACATATTTAAAAAACACACAAACACAATCAAACATTTTGTCTCACCTGATGGTAGAAGACTGTCTGTCAAGGCCTTTATTCATAGAAAAAGGTGCTTCTATTGGTTAGGCTGTTAGTATGCCCTACTACCCTTCCCGGCAGTATCTCACAACTGGAAATATTGGACACTTTTTGGGTTCAGGTTGGCTGAGGCAAACAAAAGGTCAGTTGGAGGTCACAGCATAGTTTGTCTAGTTGAAACTCTTGACAAGCATTATCAGACCATGATGGGACAAATAAAATCATTTCAGGACTCAAAGTGATCGGTGGGCCATGAGTTCACCATCTCCAAGCTCTGGCAATATGTGAAGATGCTGGAGGGAAGTGAAAGTTCCAGTTTGATCTGGTGGGAAAGCTATGCATTGGATGCTACCCATGGTGCCTCCTCATGGCTTCTCTTTTCCAACAACTGAGCCCATTCCATGGGCAGTAACACTGGCAGGAAACACTGCTACGCTGTTTCGTGACAATCAGTTGAACAGTATGGGGGAAATAAAATACATAAATCTATTATTCTGGCTATCTTTTATCCTCAGCAAGATATGAACGGTGGAAAAGAGAACACAGAAGCCCCTTTCTCAACAGCTTTTATGGAAACATATTCCTAATATATGGATGTGAGTGGGGAGGAGAAAGTTGATTATGTGGCAGTATGAAAATGTATTTTTAAAAGGACCATACAAATGGAATTTATATGGTCTTTGGCCTTTACCACCAATGGCATGTGGTCCTCAGAACATTGTGTATGCATGCATATGCCTTCAAGTCACCTGTCAACTTATGATGGCCCCATGAATTTCATCAAGTTTTCTTTTGCACACAAGGAAATCTGGCCCTTGACTAAGTAAAATTCTTCAGTTTGTCCTAGTCTATTACTCCTGCTCCTACCTCCTAATTCATGGTGGTTGCTAACCACCAATTGCTACAACATCCCTGAGCAATTATAAGAATTTCTCTCATTCAAAACAAAGCAAGCAGAAAACTGATATTCCTGTACAACAGAAAGAAACGTAGTCAAATTCCCATAGATATATGGACTAACCCTTACAAACACCCAGATCTTAGGACACAAGCTGGTATTTAAAAAACAACTAGTAAACAGTTTAGCTGTCATATTTACTCTATATAGTTGAAAACCAGAACACTTTGAGTGCTTGATCTCTTTATCCAACCATTCATTCATCTGGGGATATCAGTAGTGACTGGCGCCAGAACGGTGGTGAATTCACTCTGGATTTTAGTCTGGACATTAAGGAACTATCCAAACTATTTTGAGGATAGGGTTCATCAACCCGGATGTATTGTTACGTGCCTGTAAGTGAACTCTGACTTATGGTAACCCTATCATAGGGTTTTATTTAGAGGAGGTTTGCCATTGGAGAGTGGCTTTAAAGTTCAGACAAAATAACAGAATGGATTCACAACCTCACTAGCACAGATTCTGCCAGCCTCCAGTGGGTAACATTAGCAGCAGTAGTACTAATGGTAGAAGAAGAGTAGTTAAATAAGTAATTAAAATAACTAGTAGCAGCAGGACCAGCCCTTACCATGAGGCAGAGTGAAGAGGTCAGTGGTACAGAGGCCCTTCTCTCTGTCCCACCACCTTCTCAGGCTTGTTTGCTGGGAACTAGGGAGAGGGACTTCTCCGTGGCTGCTCCCAGACTTTGGAACTTCCTTCCTAGAGAGGTTAAGATGGTCCCCATCTTTACTATCCTTCAGGCGGCAGGTTAAAACATTTTTATGCCACCAGGCCTTTGCTAACAAAATGAAGGTTAGATTGATGGTGCTTCTCTTTTAATTTTTTATAGAGTATTTAAAATGTTTTATCACTTATGTGGAATTTTAATTATATAGTAATTTAATCTCTTTTTGTTCTTATTTATTTTATTATGTATTTAGCTATTGTTGTTTTTAAAATGTTGAGCGCCACCTTGGGTCCTGCCATAGGGGAAAAATGGGATACACGCACACACACACACACTGAGCTATGTGTACTACATGACCTGGCTTTTGACTATAGAGCTAGACCACCGCCCTCGAGTACAGTGCAGAATGCTATATAGCTGCCACTACTGAAGCAATGTTCAACTTCTAGTTTCCTTTTGCATAATGGAACATGGGAAATGCTAACTTACCCTTCACCTCAGGCAGCAAAATGTTGTGAGCCGGCCCTGAATAGCAGCAACAACAGTACCTGTTTAACAGCATCCTTTCCTGACACTCCATGCCTGGGCATCCTCATTCCATTTTCATTGTCCATATAAATTGCGTAAAAGTGAGAGTGTGATTTTTATGGGAGATAGGGGGAAAAATCAACACTGTTTCAAATGCAAATGCCTCCCTTTCCTGCGGTTGCCTAGCACTGAAGGTGAATCGATCCCAGGTGGCTCAATCCGTTAATAATTCCTTCATTTGTAATACTCTGCTTCCCTGGCACAATGAGTGAATCAGATTCACAGCTTTTGTGTCTGTACATGTGTGGGCCACTGTAATTCCCTTGAGTCAAAATTAGGTCACCCAGGACCCGCTCCTGCTAATTTCATCTCCTTGCCTCATGGAAGCGAACCTGAAAACATCAGCAGAAGGAGTGTGCTAAACATGCTAATGGAATCAAAGTTCCCAACCTATTAAAGAGAATGGCACTGAAGCAGCAATAGAAAACTATTCCATTAAATAGGATACTCAGTGAACTCTAGCAAAAACGTACAAAGTATGGTCCAATACATCACTAAGCATTGCATTAGTATATATTAGCTGAGACATCTGGACCATAAAATAGCAAAAGAAGGAGTGAAATATCTTTTTGTGTGTGTTTCCCTCTGTACTGTTCTTCCTACTACTGAGCAAGGTCAAATCTTCTACATGGCATGCTTCCCCCCTCTTTTTTCATGAATATATATTTTCTGTTTTTCATGTACATCAGATATTGGTAGAAATAAATGACAGGGTCTCCAAAGCACTTTCCTTGGCTCAAATGGAGGACATCCACAGAAGGAGTGGGAAGTTTCATAAAACTGCACCATTTCTCCATTTGCCCTTTCCACCATTTCCACAACATATTCAGGCTGGGATCCTGTTGGTTGGCATCATTATGCAATTGGCTGGAGTAAAATGGATGAATACACTGTGACAGAGGACAACAGCAAAAGACATCTGTGTCAGGAGACAAAGCTACTAAGCTGGCTCTCAAGATGCTCTGGAGCTGGCAGGGCAGGAGGAGCTGTCATTCCTCCTCCAGACAGAAATGATTTTTACAGGCATCCCCTCACTTTCATTCTACTCCACTTCCAAAGTCCTTTTTTCGGGTGTAACAGACCATAATGCTGGAGTAAGGCTGCAATGGTTTCTGACATCAGTCCCTCTCCCCTCACTTCTTCTGGCTACATTTTGAAAAGGATCCTTCCATTCCTTTTTCCCTGTAGACAGGAAGCATTGTTTCAATTTCTGTGTTCACTCTGACTGGACTTTAAGGCAGATGTCAGAAGAAAAAAAGAATCAAAAGAAATGCAAATGGTTTACAAAGAAGGACAAATAAAGGGATCTATTCTAAAATTTAAAGACATGTTTGGATTTGCTGAAATGGTCAGATTTGCCCCCTTCTTCCTGTGATGGGAATAGGAATGGAAATAATATTTGCAAATATTTAAAAAATGATTGGAAAACACATTTTTTTAATGTCAAGAAATCCTGATGAGAAGAATCCTGGATGGACAAGAATCTTTGTAATTTGGGACTTCTTCAGTACAAAATTCGCATGTGGTTATTTTGCGCAGCCACACCCACCCAGAGCATCTTATGCAGAAGAAACAACTATTTCTGTGCAAAACAACCGCATGTGAATTTTGTGCAAAATAAATGCCAAATTACAAATAGGCTTTGGAAACTGCAGTTTTCAAATACTTTTTTCTCAGTGGGAAGAAAATTGCTAAAATTACTTCTTGCTCTTTTGAAGAGAAAATCAATGAAGAATTAAATCTATGGATGAAAGGGGCATAAAGGATATCCATCACTGTAGTGTGATGCTGGTCAGCCGGTGAGGAAGAGGAGGAGGAAGAGGACTACCTTATAAGGGAGGAGTCTTCCCTTGGCGATATCTGTTAGTGAGCAGTGGCTATACTGACTCAGCTCACTTCCTCCCTCCCTCCTTCTCTAAAGTTTGGGAGTATAAGGTTACCCACAGAATAAACTGGAGACATGTCAAGACAATATCAATATGCTTTAAAAATTGTTGTTAATTTTAAAAGCCTGGCACATTTGGGGTGCATCTACACTAAACAAATAATGCAGTTTGACACCACTTTAAGGGCTGTGTCTCCATCCAATGGAATCCTAGGATTTGTAGTTTTATAAGATTTTAGCCCTCTCTGCCAAAGTGTGTTGGTACCTCACCAAACTACAAACTCCAGGATTCTGTAGGATGGATATACAACCTTTAAAGTGGCGTCAAACTGTATGTCTCTACAGTGTAGATGCACCTTTAATCTCTCTCTCATAAAACAACATGTTTGTGTATCTTGAGATGTGTCTCCAGTTTCTTCTGTGGACTTCATAGAATGTTTTCTAGTTTCTGCTTCTTCAGTCTGAGATTAGCCAGATTAGGGAAATATGTAGCTATCATGTTCACAACCATAGACATCTTCCTTTACCCTCTTCTGAGTCCAGTCTGTGCCCTCTTCTGGTGGTGGTTGTGATTGCTTTAATTTATGGGTCAAAATCTGTTCCCAACACACACACACACACACACACACACACACACACACACAATTCAGTCACAATAGTAGGTTGTCCTTTGTCATTGTTAGTATGGGTAAATATGTGTATTTTCCAAGTTGCAATAATGGTTTTCAAATATTGTGGAAGTATGTACTCATTCAGGGCATTTAGACTCCTTCCCAGAGGCAAGTAAATTGTAACAGGATAGTGCATTTTTGCTGGTTCTCTTTCACACCTTGTATGAACATGTGGATCAGTTCTTCTCTAAAAGTACATTCATTGTGCTAATGATGATAGTTCATGCTCTGGAAGTTCTACTTTAGGAGATTAAAATTCTAATATGGCCTTGAGGGAAAAGGAGAAATGCATCTATGTACAAACTTCAAACTGCTACAGAAAATCCCCAACCTTCAGAGCTCAAATTAAAATTAAGGCAGAACCAAATATTCACAGCAAAGTTCCTCTCTTTCTGGTTTAGCTGATTCAACTGCTACCCAATAGCAATAGCAAGGCTGAAACTGAACTTGCCATCTCAAATCTTCTTTGACAGTCAATTAGATTCTTGGTGGTGGGGAAGCACCTCAAAACAATTGGTGAGACTTTAGTAGTACTAAATGAGAACTGGGTATATAAAACTAGATCTAAAGAACTGTATGAATAGATTCCACTCAGATGTAATTGGAAGGGGTGTGAATGAGCAGAGGTACATACTTCCAGATGAGCTCTAATCTACTGTGTGATTAGAGCCTGATGCCAAGAGAAGTGGGGTTGTGTTGATCACCTGTCTCATGGGGATGGAAATAATATTCAAAAACACATTTCTTGAGTGTTGGAAAACCCTGGCATGGACAAACCTAGATGGAAGAGAATCTTTGCAGTTCAGGATTTTTTCTGCACAAAAGTTGTACCTGATTCCTCCACCCACCATACACACACACAGGTTACATCATTTTCTGTGCCAAAAATAATATTTCTAGGCAGAAGTAGTACTTTATGTGCAAAAACTAAGAAACTGCTGTTGTACAAAAAATAAATAAATGGTGTGTTAAATTTGTGCAGAATGAGTCCTAAACTGTGAATATCCTTTGAAAACTGTGTAGTAGGAAGAAAAATGCTAAAATTACTTGTTGCTTCCTTTGAGAACAAAAGCAGACTGGAGGAGGGCAAACGTTGTTCCCATCTTCAAAAAGGGGAAAAAAGAGGATCCCAACAACTATCGTCCAGTTAGTCTGACATCAATACCAGGGAAGATTCTAGAACAGATCATTAAACAGAGAGTCTGTGAACATTTAGAAGGCAATGCCATAATCACAAAAAGTCAGCATGGGTTTCAGAGAAACAAGTCATGCCAGACTAATCTGATCTCTTTTTTTGATAAAGTTACCAGCTTGGTAGATGAACGGAATGCTGTGGACATTGCATACCTTGATTTCAGTAAGGCCTTTGACAAGGATCCCCATGACATTCTTGTAAACAAGCTTGTAGAATGTGGGCTAGACAAGTTAACTGTTCAATGGATTTGTAATTGGTTGACCGGCCGAACCCAAAGGGTGCTCAGCAGTGGCTCCTCTTCGTCTTGGAAAGATGTGACCAGTGGGGTGCCACAGGGTTCTGTCCTGGGCCCAGTGCTATTCAACATCTTTATCAATGACTTAGATGAGGGAATTAGGGGCATACTTATCAAATTTGCAGATGACACCAAATTGGGAGGAGTAGCTAATACCCTAGAGGACAGGATCAAAATTCAGAATGACCTGGATAGACTGGAGAGCTGGGCCAAAGCTAACAAAATGAAATTCAATACGGAGAAATGTAAAGTACTGCATTTAGGGCGGAAAAATGAAATGCATAAATATAGGATGGGAGAGACCTGGCTGAATGAGACTACGTGCGAAAGGGATCTAGGAGTCCTAGTAGACCACAAGTTGAACATGAGCCAACAGTGTGATGCGGCAGCTAAAAAGGCCAATGCAATTTTGGGCTGTATCAATAGAAGTATAGTGTCTAGATCAAGGGAAGTAATAGTGCCACTCTATTCTGCCTTGGTCAGACCTCACTTAGAATACTGTGTCCAGTTCTGGGCACCACAATTCAGAAAGGATATTGACAAATTGGAGCGTGTCCAGAGAAGGGCAACTAAAATGGTGAAAGGTCTGGAAACAATGCCTTATGAGGAGAGACTTAGGGAGCTGGGTATGTTTAGCCTGGAAAAAAGACGGTTTAGAGGCGATATGATAGCCCTGTTTAAGTATTTGAAGGGATGTCACGCTGAGGATGGAGCAGGCTTGTTTTCTGCTGCTCCAGAGACTGGAACACGGAGCAATGGGTGCAAGCTCCAGGAACAGAGATTCCACCTCAACATGAGGAGGAACTTTTTGACAGTAAGAGCTGTTCGGCAGTGGAACGCACTCCCTCGGAGCGTGGTGGGGTCTCCTTCCTTGGAGGTCTTTAAACAGAGGCTGGATGGCCATCTGTCGGGGATGCTTTGATTGTGATTTCCTGCGTGGCAGGGGGGTTGGACTGGATGGCCCTCGTGGTCTCTTCCAACTCTGCAATTCTATGATTCTAAGAATGAGAAAATTTGTTAGCATTCTTGAAGTCCATTGTGAAAGGAATGTGTCTTTCACTCAAAAAAAAAAAAAATCCTCTGTTCGGATGTTCTGTTAGGACTTTATCAGACAACTCCCCAAAACCCCATTCTTTTGCCAGCATAACATTGCCATTGTTATGCCAGGAAGAGAACTCCCCATGCCAAACTTACCTTCCCTCCCATCCAAGGCTTCCCTGGCAATGAAAGAGAAAGTGAACGGAGCTCCATTCACTTCCTCATTCGAAATCCCACATGTTCTCACCAGAATACATAGCATGGAAAATTCAAAAAAACACAAAAATAACAAAGTAGAAGTTTAAAAAAACATAAACCCACTTAAAAACTTACAAGTAAACTACAGAGGGTCATAAAATGTGTCGCCTACCTGGATGTCACAATCTCACCTGGAAGCATTCTGGCTGGTCCACCTATTCATGCTACATTCACATGAGTACAATGGCACAAAGTTTCAAATGCCAGCAATGTCAGCACTAAAGTCACATGGGGAATCTATTGATGGCTTAAGCTGTCAATAAAATGCGATGGAATTTTTACAAGTCATAAACGTGAAAGGGTGACATTGTGTGGTATGCGTGCCCTTTCACTGTTTTATTACTTTTATTATTAGTTTCCCATCTTAAAAACAATCTCAGTACAATGTAAAAACATATCTAAGACATATCTTACACAAATAATACAAAAAAGGAACATATTCTACAAACAAAAAATATGAAGCATAAACATAAAATATGCTATTCTAAATCTAATTACAATTGAGAAATAATAATAACAACCCCCCATAACTTCCTTTCCCCCCTTCTACTAGGTGTTGATTCATCCACCATTCTTGTTCCCTTCTTAATTTCCTTATTAACTGCCCCTTGTTTTTTCTTTACTTAATTTTTGTTTTCTTTGTTAATCTCTTAATTGTAAATCACATAAATCTAGTTGCCACCTCTCCCCATTTATTTTCCCATAGGCGAGCTATAGTTTGCCAATCTTCATTATCCTTTAATATTTTCCTTTCATCTAATATTATTGTTAGCTTATCCAATTCTTGCAGGTCATATACTTTCATAGCCCAATCTTGAACTGCTAGAATTTTTTGGCTTTTCCAGTTTTTTGCAAAGACCACTCTCGCTGCTGTTATTGTGTAAAGAAGTATTTTTGCATATTTTTTCTGAATTGACTGCTTGATATTTTGGAGCATATTAAACCAGTATAGTTCCGGTTTACATGCCCTTTTGCATTTATGTGGCATCGTTATGACACCATATTTGGTGTGTCTGATAACGTCCTTAGTGTCAGGTGGTGACACATTCAACTTGCCTGCCATGAGACTTTAAGGTATAGTGATGATGGGATATGTAGTAGTATAGTTGGCTAGTTGGGAACATATATCCAGCCCATTTGTTATTGTATTCTTTTGTAAATATCTAGCAGTCGGGAGTAAAGCAGTACTGGAATGCTCAAGGTGATTTGGATAAAACTGTGTATAAGAAATGAAAGAAATGCTAATCTGGGAAAATAATATTTTTGCGGACCCAGACCATACGAGCCCCTCAGCACCCTTTAATGAACACTCAACACTTGGTTACATTTTTTAAGGTTATATTTTGGTTACATCTTCAGAAAACATAGGTTAGATACACTTTAGTAAATACATGTTTTGGCAATAAAATGGCTGCAATTTTTGCTAGATGGTTGGCGGCAATGTATGGGTCGTGATCCCTTCTTGAGCCCATCCATGTGGGCCAAGACCACCCATCAGTCCATACCGACTCCCTGGAGGAGAGGCCCGCTGGCCGAGTCGTCCGCTCAACTCCCTCTCCTCTCCTGAAAACAAACGGTTAATCACTAGAGGCGGGGTCTCCCTTGAACTTCAACTTGAACTTGAACTAGTGCTAGAACTTGCACTTGACGGAGGCCCCTGACCTCACGCCCGATCACAACCCATGACATCCGCCACCCTGCAAATTGTGACAAGGATTTGAAGTCCCCTGAGGGAGGGTGGGTGGGTCTTCAGCTCCTTGGAGCCAAAAAAGGAGGGAGTGCCAACGGAGCTGCTATTTAACAGCTCCATCACCCCTCCTCTGATGTCATCCGGCCGCGCCAGAGCTGGCCGGATGACCCGCCTCCCCAGGGAGGGTCCCAGACAATCGGGGGGCGAGCAGGCCCACTCCGATTGGCTGGCCGCCCTCCCTCTGCCCCTTCCGGCCGCAAAGTGGCCTGGGAAGAAGAAGGCAGCATGGCTGCTACCATGGAGGGCCATGCAGTCCTCTGCTCCTCCCCCCCGCCTTGGCAAAGCGGGGGGTGCAAAGAGGCATCCAGGGGTGCTGGTCGGGCCGCAAAAAAGCCCACCGGCGACCACCAGAGCCCCCTTGTGGACCCAGACAGTACGACCCCCGAGCCCCATTTAATGAACACTCAACACTTGGTTACATTTTTTAAGATTATATTTTGGTTACATTTTCAGAAAACATAGGTTAGATACAGGTCAGTAAATACATGTTTTGGCAATAAAATGGCTGAAATTTGGCAGGGTCTCCCTTGAACTTGAACTAGTGCTTGAACTTGCACCTGACAGAGACCCCTGACCTCACACCCTATCATGACCCATGACATCTGCCAACAAGGCTTTCCCCACCTGGAAACGTCTTCCGCCAACCATCCCTTCATCAACAGGCAGCCCTAGAAGCCCGCGCAAGGCCTCTGCTTGGGTGGGGCCCCTCGCTCAGGCCGTATGTATGTGGTGTAAGCCCTGGACCTCCATCGGCCCAACTTCATGATGGCTTCTGCTGACAGGCCCCCTTCCACTGCCATAGTAGTGGCCCCTATACAGAAGGAATGACTGCCAAATTCTTCTGCCAACACCCCCATCTGCACCAAAGCCTTCTTCAGCACACCCACGAACTGATACCTCATGAGTGGTATCCCATCCTGATGCTAGAAGAGGGGGCCCTTCAATACCCCCTGCACGTGCAAAAATTCCTGCATACAGGTGACCAGGCACGGGAATGAGTTCGCAATCTTCTGCAGGTGAAGAGTGGCTCCATGGCTGCGCTGGTCAGCCTTTGACCGGCATATGCGCAGTCATGCCCTTGCTGGAGATTGTCACATCGTGCCACTGCAGCGCCCTGCCGGACACATCTCATTTGGAGGAACACACCACCTCCCCAACTCTCAGTGCCCCGAAGAATGCCGTAGTGTATGCCGTTTTGAACAGCAGCGGCTCGTAGGCGGAGTGGGAAATAGAAGGCAGCAAGCCTGCCAGCCGGGCAAACATCTCAAAGGACACTGGACGCCTCCCGACCACTGCCCTTGGTGCCGGCCTTCTCCAGCCCTCCAGCGCCTACTTTACCAAGAAGGTATTGCAGGGGTCTCCGTGACCTGCTGCTTTACTGAAGGAGATGCCCGCCACATGTCCTGCGATGGTCCTGGATGCCAGGCCCTTCTCCTTCAATGTGGCCAGGTAGTGCAATACCTCATGTTCAGATGCTGGCCATGATGCCCCATAGCCATGCTGCTTTCAGAACGTCATGAACTGGGAGGCCGCCCTCTTATAGCTGGCTTGCGTTGATGGTGCCAAAGAATCAGCTACTCCTTGCAGCACTAATCATTCCCAAGGTTCCAGAGGTCTGCTGGAAAGGGTGTAGCCATCTCGTCGGCTTCAGGGCCAGCAGGCGGAAACGCTCCTCCTGAAATCGAGATAATGCATCCGCAATCTCGTTATCCACACCTGTAATGTAGCGGGCGTGGAACATGATGTTGGACTCCAGGCATACCAGTATGAACCAGCGTACCAGTTGCATGACCCTGTCGGAACTGGAGGACTGCCTGTTGATGGTACTCACCACCGCCTGATTGTCACACCAGAAACACACCCTCTTGTCCCTGAACTCCTCCCCCCAGATTGTGAGGGCCACCAGGATGGGGAAGAATTCCAGAAATGTGAGATCCCTTGCCAGGCCGAATGTTTACTATGCTTGAGGCCATGGCTGTGCACACCAATGGCCATTGTAATACACCCCGAAACCCAAGCTGCCCACCGCATCGGAATGCACCTGTAGGCCGGTTTCAAGGTCCAGCCACCCCTGACATGCAGAGACACCATTGTAGTTTTTTAGGAAATCCAGCCACACTCCCATGTCATCCTTGACCCCTCTCGTCAGTCGGATGTGGTGATGTCGCGCTCTCACTCCCCTGTGAGGCGCGCGATGCGGGCGCAAAAGGCCCGCCCCAGAGAAATTACCCTGCATGCAAAATTCAGATGCCCCAGTAGTGATTGGGCTTCCTTCAGCGTGACCTTCTCCCTCCGCCGGAGATCGGCCAGCATTCCCCTCAGTCCCTCGATCTTGTCATCAGGCAGCCTGGAGACTCCCGCCACAGAATCCAGCTGTATTCCCAGGTACACTAGGGACGTGGAAGGGCCTACCATCTTATCCGGAGCCAGGGGGACTCCAAGCTCATCAGCCAATGCCTGAAAGGAAGAGAGCAAGAACCCACATTCCTCCCCCCCAGCGGGGCCCATCATGAGGAAGTCATCCAGGTAATGGGTGACAAAAGGTGAACCAGGCCTGTGCTGCAGGGCCCACTCCAGGAATGTGCTGAAGGCCTCAAAGGCTGTGCAGCTGATGAAGCAACCCATCGGTAATGCCATGTAATAATATCACTTATCTTGGAATTTGAAACCCAACAGGCAGTGATCATCTGGATGCACCGGTAACAGCCGGAATGCCGACTGGATGTCACACTTGGCCATGAGGGCTCCGTGACGACAGTTTTGCAAGAGCCGGATCGCATGGTCTAATGACGCGTACCAAACTGTGCATAATTCCAGAGGAATGGCATCGTTGACTGAAGCCCCTTTTGGGTAAGATAAGTGGTGTATGAGACGGAATTCCCTGGGCGCCTTCTTGGGAACCACCCCCAGTGGCGAGACCCGCAGATTGGGCATGGGAGGTAGTTCAAATGGGCCAGCTATGCGACCCGCCTCCAGCTCTTTCCCAATCTTCCGGGCCAATACCTCCGGTAGCTGCACTGCTGATTTTAGGCTGCCAGAGGTGGACGCCTCCCTTGGACCCTGGAAAGGTATGTGAAAGCCAAATTCAAAACCCGTGCCCAGGTAGGCCGCCACCTATTTTTTGGGGTAGGCAGCTAGAAGGGGTCGCATGGCCTCCAACTTGATTGGAGTTGCCGCCATGCGACCCAACCCCCCGCTCCCAGGGGTCCCCTCACTTGGCTGAGCTGGCATTGGTGCCGCTGCCAGACACTGCCTCTTTTCTGGCACCACCTGAGGCAGGGCGGCTGTTCTGAAAGGGCTGGCTCCCACTCCCTTGGCGGGAACAGTTCACCTTTGGATGCCCACCCCCACAACTGTCACAGGAGTGGTCGAACCGGCACTTGTACTGGGAGCACTTGCCCCCGTTGTACTCCCAAAACACAGGCTTCTTCCCCTCCTTTTTGTGATTGGCCTTGGGTGGATCACCCTTCTCCTGCTGGCCTGGCCCAGTGGCCTGCAGCCAGGTAGGGTAGTCAATGGTTTCCCATCTGTGCATGGGGGATCTGGATCTTTCTTCCTGCACTCAGTGTCATACATGATGGCATTGGCATTCCCCCGCCTGAGACCTGACCTTGATCACCTGACAGGGATGGTTGATCAGGTGCCAGGCCTGCTCTGGAAAAACCAGAGCCACGACCCCCATGAAGACCGCATAGCCACTGAGCCAGTTGGCAAAAGTGCGTTCCACAGTCTCCGAGCTGGTTTTCCCGTTCTCCTTCTTGTGACTCATGTGAACCCTGGCTTCCTTACCCGGGGGCGGTGCCAGCGAGAAAACATCAATGTAGTAGCCCTGTAGCATCTTGGAATGCACTTTGTGATCCAGATGGCCCCCCAGGCGGCCCTCCTTGGATTTTGCTTCCCTCAGCTCCTCACCCTTGGTTGCGCCCCCCCAGCCTTTCGCTCCTCGCCAGCCTTTTGCCTGGCCTTTCGGAGCTTAAGGGCCCACCCTGGCAGGCCTGGCTTGAAAGAACCCTTTTCCCAATACCTGTACTTGTCCTCGTCAGAAGATTCACCCGATGAAGATCCGGAACACGACCTCCTATGCCTTTTCCGCGGACTACGACCACCACCAGATCCACTGCGCCGGCGTGATGCTGATCCCCGTGACTCAGAGCGACCAGAGTCCCTTGAACCACTCTGACCTCTGGACCTGGATCGCCTTGACCTCCCATTGCCACTGGATGACGTGCTGGATTCCATGCTCAGGACTACTGGTAGCCTCCGCACCTCCTCTCGCACCATGGAAGGGGGTTCCCTATCCCTGTCCACCTTCTGGACCAGGACATTCAGTACCCCCATGATGTCCCCTCAGGTAAGTGCCTTGGCTCCAAAGGCCTCCACTGGGGAGCGGTGGACCTCCCCCGGCATCGGGTGGGGCAGTGTCCCGGGTATCACCTGGCTAGGCCCAGGCTCTCCCGCCAGCCCCCCTTCACCTGCCAGCGCTTCACCCGCTGGGGGTTGCTCCTCAGCAGGAGGTGGTGGGTCCTGAAGGTGGCGTTGCTTTGCTGTGCATTTTGGCCCTATCTCCCAATCCAGCCAGCTGATGTAACCGTGCTGCGATTCTGGGATGGTTGCTACTAGCCCTTGAGCAAAATTAAATTAGGACCTCATAGTTTTATTTTGTGCCAACCGCCATCCTGCGGCCCGAACCCTGGAAAAGAAAATTGCTGCCTGCAGTGCATGGAGGATGTGCCATCCAGAATCTCTGCTGGCCCCCAGCCAGACTAAGCATCCTGGCCCCCTAGGCCCTCAGGAGCAGGCCCTGCGTCCTCCCCACCGACCCCCATGAGAGAGAGGGGGGTAGTGGCTGCCAGACACCGTTGCCCAGGCTCCACAGTCGTTCCCCCCTCTTCCCATCTCCCAGCTGCCCAGCCCACTAGGGAGGGCATGGGGAGGGGGGACCCCATTGGTGATGCGTGATGGGGGGACCTAGCAGCCATGCCCCGCTTGCCCCCACCACCCAAAGAAAGAGGGGGGGTGCCTCCCACCCAAAAAAGGGGGGGAGAGGAGGTGGCCCCAATCCAAGGCCACCCGCTGTCACCGCTGCCCCTCCCACTGCCGCCAATGGCCATGGACTGGCATCCCCTTCCTCCCTCCACCTAGCACTGAGGGAGGGGGGTGGTCCAGGGCGGCGCACATTCCGCAGCCAAGCCTCTGCTGCACGGACCCACTCCCGGCCCATTCCCTCCCTGCCCAGCCATCCCCCAAGTGCTGGCCCGAGTGTCAAAAGGTGGGGGGCGGAGGACACCCGCTGGCAGGGAGGCTCCCGGCTTCACCTACATGCTACGTCACTCCTGCCTACCCACCTGGTGGCGGTAACGCAAAAAAAAAACCCCACCGCCCGGCCACCCCGACAGAGAAGTGGCGGTGGTGGGAGTGGGACGGGCAGCACGGCACCCCACCTGCGGCCCAGCTGTGGCCACTCAAGCCCCGGTTCCCGCTTGCGCCACCCCTGCAGCCCCGCAAATGGGTTGTGGCTAATTGAAAAGAGGGGGGCAGTGCGCGGCAGCATGTCGGGCAGGCTCCGCTCCCATGGCCCATCCAGGTGCCCCACCGTGTTGCGCCTCTGACCCCCACCCACCCCCTGCCTGGTGCCCATGTGGGGAGGGGTCATAGGAGGAGGCGGCAGCGGAGCCCGCTGCCTGTCATTTACCCTGCTCCACCGCCCCCTGACATCCTCCGTCTTCGGCTCCTTGGAGCTAAAAGAGGAGGGAGTGCCAACGGAGCTGCTATTTAACACCTCCGTCGACCCTCCTCTGATGTCATCTGGCCGCGCCAGAGCTGGCTGGATGACCCACCTCCCCAGGGAGGGCCCCAGCCAATTGGGGGCGAGCAGGCTCATTCCGATTGGCTGGCCGCCCTCCCTCCGCCCCTTCTGGTTACAAAGAGGCCTGGGAAGGAGAAGACAGTATGGCTGCTACCATGGCGGGCCATGCGGTCTTCTGCTCCTCCCCCCCGCCCCTGGCAGGGCAGGGGGTGCAAAAAGGTATCCGGGGGGGCGGTTGCACCGCAAAAAAGCCCGCCGGTGACCGGCAGAGCCCCCTTCTTGAATAACAAATGATATTTCAGTCCACCTAAAGTTTGAAACTGTTATGCTTTAATTGTACTGTACTCGTTAGGACTGGCAAGTCCTGACAATGAAAGTCAGTGGATGATGTTTGCTGCAGTTTCTGTAATAAAGCTTTGCTGAGCTAACTCTTAAAGCCGGGCTTTCTGAACTCAGTACTTGACACTTGAGGGTTGTCTAGACAGTGAAAATACTCCTCATAGAATTCAAGAATACCTTTTGTCCTAATGAGATCCTGCTGTGATCTGCCTTATCCAGAAGGAGGGGGGGGACCTCCAAAAGCTATGGGGGAAAAGCCTTTGTGGCTTTTCCCAAGGTTTTTAAAATAATGCATGGGAATGCTCATTACTGCTCATTTGGACAATCAATTCAGGATGCTGCACATTCTTGGAGAGGAGCAGAAGTGGACAGCAGATTGGTTAGACATGTGCAGAGGGCAGGCTTGTTGGTAAGGAAGTGGCTGGAAGCACCATTTTGTATTTTTACATTGTCAATTGTGTGATTTTTTTATTTTTATTTTTTTGCTGCTCTGAGGCAATCAAATACCCTTTTTAAGCAGAAGGTTGCACTTGCACACCTTTGCTAAAGTTAAAATAATTACTGCGCAGTGGCAACAATTGTGGAGAAAAATAACATGCTAATTTACTTGGCCACCATCTTGATTCACAGGCATGCACACTTCAAACACAGGTAGCTTCACATACTATCAATATTTGCCCAAAGACCACAGACAATAATGCACACTGCTGTGAATTTGCAATAATGAGGAGGAATCAGCATTATATCCTCTCATCTAGACAAGCCCTTAATAGCCTTGAGGATCAAAGTGGAGTTCAGATGAAACTACTTTTTTCATGTTTATTTTCTTGACTATCAAAAAACATCATCTATTTTTGTACATTCACCTGTTTACCTGCTATTCTGTTCATAATTTCAATTCCTTTTTTTTTACCTCGTCGTCACCTTCATTTGACTACACTGTATTTTAATTCTGTTGATTGTAGTGACTCATGTGACTTTATGCACGGAATCATGAAGTCTGGTGTGAAGATGGCATTCAAATTTGAAGGGGGGAATTCAGGTGGGCAACCACTATAGTCAATTAGACCAAAAAAGAGTGTGATGCAAAGAGGAAAAATAAGAAGGGGAATAGAATTGAGAAGAAGCTCTGGTCAAGGAAACAGAGAAGTGACGAGGGAATTATTCATCTCATTTTTGAAATGGCTTAGCATTTGTCAGCTGTCTTGGAGAATGCTTGGGGAAAGTTTGTTGTTCTCAAAGTATTAACTGTCTGTTCATAATATTGATGCATGTCTGCTGGTGTTGAGTGTGCCAGTATTAATATGATGCCTACTGTGAATCATAGTTTGTTTTTACTTATTCTGTGCATACTTTTCACATAACTCCCTTGCTGAAACAGCTTCACTGGCTACCAGTCTGTTTTTGGGCACAAGTCAAAATGCTGGTTATGACCTATAAAGATCTATACAGCTTAGGTCCAAGCTATCTGAAAGACTGCATCTCCCTATACAAGTTTCTCTGAGTTTTAAGATCTTTGGGGGAAGGCTTTCTCTGAGTCCCACCACCTTCACAGGTTCAGCTGGTGAGGAACCAGGAGACAGACTTCTCAGTGGCTGCTCCAAGGGAGTTGCATGGTGCATCTACACTGTAGAAATAATGCAGTTTGACACTACTTTAAGTGTTGTAGCTACATCCTATGGAATCCTGAGATTGATAGTTTTACAAGGTATTTCTCCTTCTCTTCCAGAGTGAGGAACCAGGAGATAGATTTCTCAGTGGCTGCTCCAAGGGAGTTGCATGGTGCATCTACACTGTAGAAGTAATGCAGTTTGACACTACTTTAAGTGTTGTAGCTGCATCCTATGGAATCCTGAGACTGATAGTTTTACAAGGTATTTCTCCTTCTCTTCCAGAGTGCTGGTGCTTCACAAAACTACAAATCTTAGGATTCTGTAGGATGGATCTATGACAGTTAGAATCATAGAATTGTAGAGTTGGAAGATACCACATGGGCCATCCAGTCCAACCTCCTGGCATGCAGGAAATCATGATCAAAGCATCCCTGACAGATGGCCATCCAGCCTCTGTTTAAAGACCTCCAAGGAAGGTGACCCCACCACACTCCTAGGGAGTGTGTTCCACTGCTGAACAGCTCTTACTGTCAGAAAGTTCCTCCTAATGTTGAGGTGGAATCTCTGTTCCTGGAGTTTGCATCCATTGTTAAAATGGTATCAAACTGACGAGGATGCCCATTGTCACCTCTACTTTTCATAACAGTTTTAGAAGTATTAAATATTAATATCAGGGCAAACAACAAAATTAAAGGAATAAAAATCAGAGGACAAGAACTCAAACTCAGAGCATTCACAGATGATCTCATAATCTTCTTAGAAAATCCTGTTGAACATTTGGATGAACTGATGAAAACCCTCAAAGAGTTTGGAGTGTTCGTGGGATTTAAAGTTAATAACAAGAAGACAGCGGATTTGACAAAAAAAACATAGCAAAAAAAGAAGAAATAGTATTGAGCAGCAAATCGGGATTTAAAACAACAACAAAAAAAGTAAGATACTTGGGTGTATAGATAACCAGAAGAAATGTAGACTTATTTGAAAACAATTATAAATCACTATGGAAGGAAATTAAAGTGGAAATACTACTAAGATGGTCGAAACTTCAGTTATTGTTATTAGGAAAAGTTGTGGCAATCAAAATGGCAGTATTGCCTAAAATGATGCTTTGATTCCAAAATGTGCCCATTATATGGAATGAAAAGTGTTTTAAGCAGTGGCAAATGGAACTTTCAAAATTTGTGTGGGAGGGCAAAAGACCTAGAATCAGGTGGAAGCTGTTGACTGACAAGAAAGAAACAGGCAGCTGTAACTTACCAAATTTCTGTTTTTATTATCAAGCATGCTCAATGATTTGGATTGAAGATTGGATAACACTAGAAAATAAGAACTTACTTTCACTTGAAGGTCATAATCTAAGATATGGCTGGCACGCCTATCTTTGGTATGGCAAAGTTAAAGATAATAGAGAATTTGAAAACCACTACATAAGATCTCTACTTAAGATTTGGTTTATAATAAAGAAAAAGTTCTACCAAAAAATACCAATATGGATTTCACCACAAGAGGCGCTTCTTAATCAACCTAAACTACAAGATCAGAATTGGTTGATATATCAAGATATCACAGTTAAAGATGAAAAAGGCTCTTGCAAAGTAAAATGAAGAGAACAGTTGGAAGATGCAGGACACAAAATAAATTGGTTCCAATATAAACAAACATATGAAAGGTTTAAAACGGACTTAAAATTAGTAGGTTTTGAAGAAAAACAAAATGAACTAAACACGATATTTAATGAAGGGAAACATCATATAAAGAAAATATATGGAGTCCTATTGGAAAGAGAACTGGAGCAAGATCTAATAAAGGAACAGATGATAAAATGGGCCCAGGACATAGGACATAGCATCAAGCTAGAGGCATGGGAACAATCTTGGAAAAATACATATACATTCACACTCTGCCAATCACTAAAGGAAAATTACATTAAAATTATGTATCGATTGTATCTGACACCTGTAAAATTTGACAAAATGTATAAAACAGGCAAAACAAAATGGTGGAAATGTGAAGAAACAAAGGGTACATTCTTTCAGATTTCGTGAAGGTGTCCAACAATCAAAAAATTCTGGATTAAGGTACACAAAATATTGGAACTGCTAGAAACAAAATTCCCTATAGAACCAGAAATGTATTTATTAAATATGATGCACAGAATTGACAATAAAACAGTGAAGAAAAACTGGAGAATTATTCTATATATGACAATGGCAGCCAGACAATTAATTGCACAAAAATGGAAAAGAAAGGATGTCCCAACTATAGAAGACTGGCTAGAAAAATTAACGGATATCATGAAAGCAGACAAATTAACATCACTGCTGAAGGACAAAACAACAAATCATATAGATGGAAAATGGAATCTTGTAATGAATTTACTTGATAAAAAATGGGAAAGCTGAACTGATAAATATACTAAATTTCTAACATGAAAGAGAAAGAGTTCAACTGCAGTGAGAAAGAAGTGAAAAAGAAAATTCCTTTATTGTTTTTTCTTTATTTATTTTTAAAATTTAGTAAAATTAAGAAGGAGAGGTGAAACTTTAAGTAGGTGGTAGAAAAAATAAAATTAAGAGGAACAAGGAAAAAAAGAAACAATTAGAGAAGAAAAATAAATTAATAAGAATAAATAAATTCAAACAAACTAAGGAAGAAAGGAAGGGGGAGGTATGAAAGGTATAGCAAGTGAGAAGGTGTGAGTATGTGAAGAACAAAAAGAGGAAGTGAAGAGAAGATAGAAAGGAGGTAAAGGCAAACAGGAAGAAGTAGAAGATAGGAGGAGTAGAAATAACAAGAGGAAGTAGTGAAAGGGAAGGAATGTAAGGAGAGAGAGATGATATGATAGGAAACAGGAGGTCTAAGGAGTGGAGTAGAATGGAAAAGGGTAAGAAAGAAGATAGAAAGAAGAGAGGATGGGCAAACTAAGGAATAGAGAGATAAAAAGAAGGAATGATAGCTTGATTTATGTTACATTACAAATATAAAATGTTTGGTGTTATTGATATGCGGATTGCCCAAAACAATTAAGGAAAGACATTGGAGAATGAAGTATGTATGTATGAATGTATATGAGTATGACAAATTTGTTTATATCTTTTTTTTCTCTTTTATTATTTTATTTTAATAAAAATATTTTTTTAAAAAAAATGGTATCAAACTGCATTATTTCTACAGTGTAGATGCACCCTCAGTTGGCCCCCTCCCTGCTCTCCTCCTGCCACCAGAAGAAGACCTTCCTATTCAAATAGGCCTTCAGTTTTTAATCTTGTTGGGGTAGTAGAATGAATAGGTTTTTGTCAGGAGTTAGAGACTGGGCTCCATTATAAAATGGCCGAACAACTACAGAACCATGCTGCATGAACTGTAGTATCTGTAGTTGCTGATAGAAGCTGTACCAGGTCTGTGTCTGGACTGAGAGAAATAACAAAGAAAACTGCATGTTCATCACTTAATATTTTTTAAAAGGTTTTCTATTGTCATAAACTAGATTGGATGCTTCCCCGCCCCCGCCAGTCTGTCAAAAACTTTAGCTCAATTTAAGTGTCCTTAACTGGGTTTACTCAAACCATGAGGAAGCCAGTGTGTCACCAGTGCTCTGTTTGTTCTCATCTGAAAAGTAGCACATCTGAAAGAGAGACCAAGGAAGCCCTCCACATGTCAGAACTGTGATTTTCTTATATTCTGGTTTGTCTGAAGAATCTCCATTTGTAGAAGAAGATCTTCTTTTCACATTCATTGCTTTGCACATGAACGTATCCACGAGGGAGAGAGTGGGGCTGTTGTTGTGTGCCTTCAAGTCCTTTCCAACTCATGGTGATTAAGGTGAATTTTATCATAGGGTTTTCTTGCCAAGATTTGTTCCGGGGGCGGGGGGTGCCTTTGCCTTCCTCTGAGGGGCAGGCTAGCTAGGCCTAAAAAGAGCTATAGACTCAATATCTTTGTGCAAGAGGAACTAAGCTACATGTCCTTGGGAAATGACAGGTAGCCTAAACAGTCCAAAAGAAGTACTAAGTAATTAGGCTACAATCAGACCTATATCAAGTTGAAGGAGATACCAAAAATAACCACATAACAAATAAAAAGAAAAGTAATGAGGAAAACACACAGACCAGGGAGAGGAAACCTGTGTCACTCCAGTTGTTATAAACTCCCATCAGCCCCGGACAATGGCTTAGGGTAGTGGGAGATATAATTCAACAACACTTAGAGGGGGCCAGTTTTCCCTCTAACAAGGACTTAATTGGCATAAACATCGATTGCTAGGAGTATCAATGGAACAGCATTGTGCACATTGTATCTCAGTCAATGTAGGTTTTGTTTTGAAGGACAGAAAAAGCAAATGTTTGCAGATTTCCATGCCTTCCAACACTCTTCACACACAAGCACAGCAGCCCTTTCAGAAGCCTAGTTTAAATGAGATATATTGTATACAAATGGATACCTAGGGTTCCATCCATTAATGTGTTATTGTTATGGTCCATTTACATCATTTCCCCAACAAATTTTTGCTTGGAAAAAAATAAGATCAGCAGAAAAGTCATCAAAAGCTCATCACTGCCAGGACTTTTCATTAACCCGTCTAACTGTATGTAAATGAGTCCACCTGAGGCATACACAAGCTAAGAAAGAAAAAGGAAAAGAAAGGAAAAGAAAGCAAGTATCTGCACTTCCTCATAGCATGAGTACAAGTACATAATATTTGGCGGTGAGCATGAACTGTTAAAATGAGTTTTCTAATCCAGTTCTTCCTCTGGCTATTACTATATCATTTGCACCTATTCATAGCAAGCTTTATTGAGTCAGAGGAAAATAAACATATATATATATATATATATATATGAATGAGTTGCTGTAGTTCTGTGCCTTCAAGTTGACTCTGGCCTATGACAACTCCATCATAAGGGCTTTGTGCATTTTTTTGACAAATTTTGTTCAGAAGAGGTTTGCCATTCAAAATAGGCACATAAATTTATTTTTGGTCAGTAACAACTTCTCATATATTCTATAATAAATCGATTTTGTCCAGTTTCTACCTTAGTTGGCATAGAGCCATTGTACTGTCATTGTACTGTCTATTCTCCTTTATGGGTCTGAAACATGGGTCACCTATCACCACCACTTACGACTCCTCGAATGCTTCCATCAGCGCTGTTTACGCACAATCCTAAATATACACTGGACTGACTATGTGACTAATATTGCTGTCCTTGAGCAAGCAGGAATCACCAGCATTGAGGCCATGATATTGAGAACACAGCTGCACTGGGCAAGGCATGTTTCTAGGATGGAGGACCATCGCCTCCCCCAAATAGTACTCTACGGTGAACTCGCCATGGGCCAGCGTAAGAGGGGTGCTCCAAAAAAGCGATACAAGGACTCCCTGAAACAACATCTCAGGCTCGGCCAAATTGATCACCAACAATGGTCCGCCCTGGCCTCACATCGGGAGGCATGGAGACGCACTATCCACGATGCTGCAGCCTTATTTGAGAACTCACGCCAAACAAGTCTTGAAGAGAAACGACAACGCAGAAAGAATCACAACCTGGAAACATCACCAAGGAGATCTTGCTGTGCCTTCTGCAACCGGACTTGTCTATCTCGAATTGGCCTTTTAAGTCATCAGCGCACTTGCAGAAAACATTGGATGAGTCCTTCCTGAATCTTCCTTTGAGAAGAAAAGCCAGAGAGAGAGAGAGGGGGAGGGAGGGAGAGAGAGAGAGAGAGAGAGAGAGAGAGAGAGGTATATTTAGAAAGAGGCATGGAAAGTCACATTTATTTTCTTACACCGTTTTCCCAACTGGACTAATTCTGTGTGCAGTTTCCACTGATGCTCCCTATTCACCACTGTGGAGGTATTGCCACAATTACAACCAACTCCAGAATGTTCCACCCACCTTAAACTCAAGGGAGCCACGGTGTGTGATGGAGGTCTGTGGCATGGTTCAGTGGAACCCTCCAGAATGACATGGCTAGCCACATCCTAGCCATAGTACAATGGGCAGAAACTTCTTCTCACTGCACCGTGACTTGGGGGTGGGATAGGGCTCACTGCACTGTAGCTTGGGGATGGAAGGGGGCTCATCTTATTGAGGCTCAGAGACAGGAGGGGGCAAGGTGCATCATCCTACAGCACTTCACTTGCCTGCTCCTCACAGACTTCCATTGCTTGGGAATGGTTCCCTTAGGTTGTTCATAACTACATTATTGAGCTTGAGCAAGCAGGGATCACCAGCATTGAGGCCATGATATTGAGAACACTGTTCTGCTGGGCAGGGCACATTTCTAGGATGGATGACTATCGCCTCCCAAAGATAGTACTCTACGGTGAACTCACTATGGGTCAGCGTAAGAGGGGCACTCCAAAAAAGTGATACTAGGATTCCCTGAAACAACATCTCAGGCTCGGTGAAATTGATCACCAACAATGGTCCACCCTGGCCTGACACTGGGAGGCATGGAGACGCACAATCCACAATGCTGCAGCCTTATTTGAGAACTCACGCCAAACAGGTCTTGAAGAGAAACGGCAACACAGAAAGAATCACAACCCGGAAACATCACCCAAGGAGACCTTCTTCTTTGCTTTCTTCAACCCGACTTGTTTATCTCGGATTGACCTTTTCAGTCATCAGTGCGCTTGCAGAAAGCATGCGATGAGTCCTTCCTGAATCTTCGTTAGTGAAGAAAAGCCAGAGAGAGAGAGAGAGAGAGAGAGATTGTAGTTACAAATGCAATGTGAGATTTCAGCCATTGTCATAAGTCTCTCATATGCAATCACGATGGCTGTTGCAGTTCATCCAGCTACAGGAATAGAGGTGGACACATCTCTGCTCATCCTCCACTCTCTGGAAAAATGGAAATGGAAAAAATACTTCCTTAGGTGAGTATTGGTCATGTTTATATCTGAATGACATAGTTCCAGCATTATCTGGCCTGGAACTTTTTCCACCCTCAATTGGGTAAAAAATGACAACACCAGGTTTCTGTTCTTTTAGACACTGGTCTAAAACCATGATATGGTTTTGATTTCACTTACTTGCATAGGCCTGAGAAAGCTGCTCTCTAAACTTAACATATTTTCTTCTAAAGAAAAGCTAAATATTTGTTCTTTGGTTTGGACAGAGGCTGGTTTTCCTTCCATGAGCTCTCACATTCATCATATTTTATTTAATTACTGGAGAATTTTAAAAGATTCCTCAGTCAGGGTTTTCCTTAAGTTATGTTCTGAATAGTTATTGAACTGCAACATTTGGAGTTCAAGGTATCATAATTTGCTTGAATTGTATCCTACTTCACTTGACAATTTTTCCATCCTGAATTCAAAAGAGAAGCTCTATGAATACATTTTTCTCTAGCAATAATTCTAATTGTTAACTATGGTGCAAACTCTATAAATCTGACCATCAAAGGGCTGTTTACCCAGCAAAGATTACATTTCCAAAACTTAGGCAAACTTTTACAGCCCTTCACTTTCAAACCACACCTATGATCAATGGCAGATATTCTAATATACCTTTGGCCTTTCATTTGTATATTTGTGGGGCTCCAAAAATTGAAGATATGCCCCATTATTTATTTTCTTGTTCTTTATATGCAGAACCAAGAACTAACTTTTTGGTATCTATTTTGTCTTGCCTAGACTCTATGGAGATTACCACACATGGGGAAACATGGCAAAAAACCACACCCCAAACTGCTTCAGAAGAACGTGAGGAGAACAGAAAGGATGACATTATCAGATGCCCACATCCTCAGCCGTTTCCAGGGCGTAGCACTGGTGCAAATGAGGCTTCAATCTTGTATTGATGGGGCTAAGCCGCCAATAAATAGGGACACTTTATTCACACCTGCACTATGCCTCCAGAACACTGAAGGATAATGTCATCTGATAATGTTGCCAGTTTCTGTTCTTGTTGTGATCTTCTGACAAGGTTTTTGCCACATCTGATAGTCTCCTAATAGTGATCCAGAAAACATTTTCTGTCTGATACTAACTCTGCGGTAACTCACAAGGTTTCTCTTTTTGCCATGGCAGCAATGAAAATTCAGGCAAGATTTATTGCTCATATTGCCATTGGTTGTTTTGGGGATATTTTCATCTAATTATAACATTTTTATTTATATTCAAGTATTTTAATCCTACTGAATTTTTTAAACAGTATTATAGATTTATGTACTATTTATTCCACCTTTTAATTGTACTCACTTCTTTTGTATGTGAATGGCCTTTGGTTCAAGAATTAATAAACTCCTCCTCCTCCTCTCTCTCTCTCTCTCTGGCTTTTCTTCGCAAACAAAGATTCAGGAAGGAGTCACCCCACGCTTTCTACAAGCACACTTATGACTAAAAAGGCCAATCCGAGATAAACAAGTTTGGTTGCAGAAAGCACAACAGAAGGTCTCCTTGGGTGATGTTTCCGGGTTGTGATTCTTTCTGCATTGTCATTTCTCTTCAAGACTTGTTCGGCGTGAGTTCTCAAAAAAGGCTGCAGCATTGTGGATAGTGCGTCTCCATGCCTCCCAATGTGAGGCCAGGGCGGACCATAGCACTCATCATCAGGAAGTGGATAGTGACTCCCCATCCCTCCTGATGTGAGGCCAGGGTGGACCATTGTTGGTGATCAATTTGGCCAAGCCTGAGATGTTGTTTTCGGGAGATGTTGTATCACATTTTTGGAGCGCCCCTCTTACGCTGGCCCGTGGCAAGTTCACCACAGAGTACTATTTTGCAGAGGTGATGGTCCTCCATCCTAGAAACGTGCCCTGCCCGGTGCAGCTGTGTTCTCAATATCATGGCCTCAATGTTGGTGATCCCTGCTTGCCCAAGGACAGCAACATTCGTCACATAGACAGTCCAGTGTATATTTAGGATCGTGCATATACAGTGTTGATGAAAGCGTTTGAGGAGTCATAGGTGTTGGTGATAGGTGACCCATGTTTCAGACACATAAAGAAAATAGACAGTACAATGGCTCTATACACACTGATTTTTGTGCTTCGCCTCAGGTGTTTATTACTCCAGACTCTTTTGTAAAGTCTTCCAAATGCGCTATATGCCTTTACTAATCTGTGATCAATCTCTTTGTCAATCTTGGCATCTGAGGAGATGATGCTTCCCAGGTAGGTGAACTGATAAATGGACTTAAGCACAGATTTGCCGATGGCAATGTAGGGATGATGGTGTTCATCCTGTGGTGCAGGCTGGTAAAGAACTTCCATTTTCTTCAGGTTGACTTCCAGCCCAAACAGCTCTGCAGCTGTTGCAAAGCAGGATGTTAGGTGTTGCAGAGCTGCTTCTGTGTGGGCAACAAGGGCAGCAGCATCAGCGAAGAGCAGCTCATGGACTACATAGTTTATAGTCTCAGTGCGAGCCCTTAGACGGCTTAAGTTAAACAAGCTGCCATCAGTACGGTAACGTATATAGATGCTGTCATCTTCTTCGAGCTCTACTGTAGCCCTTTGGAGTATCATGCTGAAGAAGATTGTAAATAAAGTTGGAGCAAGAACACAACCTTGCTTCACTCCATTAGTTATTAGAAAGGTCTCCAAAAGAGCATCGCCATAAACTACTACTACTGCATACAAATTCATACTAAAAGAAGTCCTAAAATTAACTATCCAGATTTTCTTTTCAAAAATTAATGCATTTTATTCAGATTTCCCGTGGAGTGCTTCCAGGTAACATTACTGATTTCACCAGTTTTGTAAAATTGGAAAGGACTATTGAAGATGATAAAACACTGCAAGGGTGGACAAAATGTAGACTTCGCCACCTTTGGTTATGCTGTTTAAGGGGTGAAGGGATTTTCAGTCTAACAATATGTGACAGGACCAACTTTGCCCATCTCTCACATATTGCACAGGAACATATTGAGAATACTGTACCTATTTTAGAGAAACACAAGCATCAGCACTGGAAATCAAACACTTTCTAAACAAGTGTGGTTAGAATTTGGCACATAGAGCCTTCAATCAAAGTAATTAGTTTGTTGGAGTTGTAGGTTAAAAATTATAATGAAAATGTAGCCCTTTTCAGGCATTTACCTGAATACATATAAAGCTAAAAATGGGGAAGATGATAAAAGCATGCACGTAAGCCCTCTTCTCAACAAATCAACCATCCAGAAGTAATCTAGCTCCCATAAGTGGGAACCCAACCTTATTGTTCCTGTACATAGGGGCTCTCTAACCACATTCAGCTGAATATGATTACAAAGTCTTCTTAAGTCTGTCATGCTCTGTACACAAAGTTTTAATTTACTTCCAGGATCTCAGGGATGTTTGGGTTAAGGCTTAACATGTCACTTGTGTCCTCATCACCATTTTTAGCCCTACCTATACTCAGGTGTGGAAGAGGAAGACCTACTAATAATTGCCTCAGCCATCACCAGAAGGAAAGGAGAATCAGAAGGAAAGGAGAATCAGCTGGTGCTGACCTCAGTTAAAGCCTCCACACTTGGGTGTGGCAAAGAGGCCAATAAGAGAACACTGGAAAACACTAGAAAGAGGAAGGAAGGAGCTTCACAACAGGAGGGGGCCTGCAAGAAGCTCTTTTAGACCTGAGTACTGGATGTGTGAGGAGCTTCAATAAAAGTTGTGAGTCTTTTCTTATCTTCCTGGCTGGTGAGATCCTTCAAGAGCAAGTTGAGAATCCAGAGAGAGACTGAGAAGGGAAGTACAAGCCAATAGGGGACTGAGGGTAGCTGAAGTGAAGCACTGAATTGCTATTGCTTTTGCTGGCTCCTTGAGATACTACCAAAACCCAACCATCCCATCTTAGGCTTCTCATCCTGCACCCACTTAGCAGTACCTGTACTGTAGTCCTTTCACTTAGCAGACGGCTTGCTGAACTTAAACGAAGCCCTTTCTTCCTACTTGAGAGGCTCTGCATGTGTCCGAGAAGTCATACAGGCATTTGATGTACCTTTTCCTATGGAGGGTAGAGACCCCACACCATCAGGGATCACATCAATGATGTTTCTGCCTGCTACAAAAGGGAACATTCATGAAATGTAGTGGCCCTTTATCTCCCACAGTATTAAAATATGTATTTAGAAACTTGAGATCAAAGCAATGCAATTACAATAAAGATAAGTTGCTCACTGAATTCTTTTATTTATTGTTACTAAAATGCATAAATCACCACCAATAACTGCCAAACTTTGATTCTGTTCACATTCCCTTTAGAGATTATATATTCTGTCTGGTTTGCATCCCTATATGCCCTTAATCTTGGAACTTTGTTCAGTTTCCAAAATTCCAAAATAGCTGGTACTGTCGCATGAAAAACAAAATCACTTTATCCTTACCTGTTTTTCTTTTTAGCATAGTCAGTAAAAGATCTTCAGGATCTCAAACACATTTTACCCCAAATATCTTATTTCGTACAACCCAGCCTACAATAACAGAAATCTTCTTTAGCCTTCACACTTTTCCATCAGATTATGAATATATCATAAATATGTTAACCATTTTATACCTCACTGAAGCATCATCAGAATACAATTCCTGTTTAGAATGTAAGTTATCATGTATCTATTGCTCTGAATTCACATAGCAAATTCACGGAGAAAGGGGCTGTCACTGTTATTAGCCATTATGAATGTATACTTCCCTCAAAGCCAGAGGCAGTATGATTCTGAATGTCATTTGAAACTGGTTAGCTACTCTTTGAACACAATAATGGACAAGATAGGCATTTAGATGGCTCCAGTATGGATCTTCTTATGTTTCTATTCATCTGGAGCTACACAAATTGCCACATGTGTATGAGAATATCTGCTTCTATTCTTTTTTATTTATTTTACCATATTTTATTTTACTATACCATGGGGGATGTCAATAACTCCAAGTTAGAGCACATGCTTTGGATGCAGAAGATTCTAGATTCAACCCATGACATCTTTAGATATGTGTGGGAAATACACCTCTCTGAAATTCTCACAATTGTCATCACCACCACCTAGAGCAGGTAGATGGTCAAACAATAAGGCACACATATTGTTTGTATGGAAAAGTCCATGTTCATACAGTTGTATGAGCAACATGCATATGCATTGTGAAGACACGCACAATTGAATTGTGCATATTATTTTATTTGCACACATTCCCCAGGGAAGAGGCAGAAAGGGGAACCTGGATTCAACAAGAAATGGATGGTTGCCTGCCAAAATAAAAATTGGATAGACTATGTCATAAGACAGGTTTGTCATCTTCATACCCTAAGAAATCCATTAAAAAGTTGAATTCCTCACACATCTCAAATCTGTGTAGATATTACTGAGTTAGATGGACTAAAGGTCCAAGCAGCTAAAAGGCAGCTTCCTCTATTTCTAATGCTATCATCCTCAAAATAAGAATTTTTTAAAAATAGTATTTTTTCATAAGGTAGTCTCATGAAAGTTGCACAGTTCATTGTCATGCCAGTCATGGTGGTAGCAATGAAAATGGAGATTTTGGAAATGCAGAGAGGTTGTGCCTGATGTTAGCTCTTGACATTACATCTTATTTCAGGTCATTATCTCATATCATTAAATGAAGCTTGAGCAAAATCAGTGGATGGTCAAGCATCCATATGAGATGAGAAATTGTCCTGCATCACTAAGTCTGAAGCTGTTAACAGAAAATGCAATCCAAGCTGTTGTGCTTCACTTTAGTTCTAAAGAACCTGCCACCATGGTAAGCTGCTGCTGCCCTCAAATTTAACCCAACCAGCACGACACTAAGACTGGCATGACAGAGATAATACCCTGTTTTGCTGAAGAAGATTAGAAAGCAGAGAGTGACCTGGCCTTGATTGTGATTTATTGAACTAAGCAGACAAACAAACAGACAAACGGGAACTTGTACTCTGAGATAACTAGAAAATATTAGCAAAAAACATCTATGGTTGTGGTCAGGCAATTGCATTGCAACTCCAAAACCACTTATTTTTCTCATGGCTGTCATATGGAGAAATTGCTACATAGAAAGAGAATCAGGCACCATTGAGTTCAGAGAGGAAGGTGTATCTGAGAAAGGGGCATGCGAGGGAGACAATGTATTTAGTAAAACATGAATTAACTGACTGTGAGCAGTGCATCTAAAATCCTAATTGGGTGTACTTAAGGGCGTTTGTTTGCCTAACATGTGAAAGGGGCGGCATGAAAGACCAGTTGCTTTGCTCACATAAAAAAAATGAGAGGATTGAAGACAGAAAACTCATTCAACCACAGAGGCTATCCATGGGGGAGCAAAACCCTGGTTTTCATGCATTCTGGCTCACATAGAGAGCCTTCATGTGTAGACAAGTCTCTCCTCTTCATAGCTAAGTGAAACAAACACAGTGTGGCAGATTGGTGCACTCTCCTTCTTAGGAGCTGAGTAGACGTATTGAAGAATGCTTGAAGCAGATTTAAGTAATGCACAAACCAGATTAAAAATAAACCAGGGGTGGCTTCAAAACCAGGGGTGTGATGACTCTCTTCTGGATTAGTGGACTTATCCAAGGTGTTGAACTGATTTAAGGGATAAGGTTCTCTTTGAATAGCTCATTTCAAGTCTGGAATAAAGCCCAGAGTGGATTCACTGCACCCTCAGCATGGAAACCACCACCAGCCACCTTTGTAACATACACCAACACTAGCGGGACTCATCTTGAGCACAAGCTAAAATTATAGCTAATGTAGAAGCACAGTAACAAAACATAACCACGTCAGTCACACAGTCTGTCAGGATCTGTTCTCTACCATTAAAAACTGATTGCAAAGGCAATGATGTACTGCCAGCAGCTGCCGTGAAATCAAATCAGTCTCTTGTATCCCCCTACTCTCGCTGTGGAAACTAGCTTCCTAATGACAACTGTCAACGATGCTTTTTTGTATTGAAAAGCAGGGATTTTAGATTTAATGAAAGCATTTACTCCAAACATACCTATAACAGCACAAGAGTTTTTAGTTATTTTAAGTAAGTGAACAATATGATGAGTGTCAATAATAAACTTAATAGGAACAAGCTAGCAATTGTCATTCCTAAGCTGAGCCACCAAAGTGTTTTCAAGCATCATTGCATACGTACTGTCACTGCTAGCTGAAGTAATTATGTGACTGCCCGTTGCAGGGACAGAATATTGACAGTTTTCCACATACCAAATGCCCTGCTTACAGTGGCAGGCAGAAACAAAAAATAAAAATAAACCCCATGGACTGCTTGGTGAGGTTTTTTTTTTTTTTATCTTTTGTTTCTTCAAAAATTTTTTCATTGATACTCCTATATTGTAAAGAAATCTGTCCTCCCCCAGTGATTCAATGGATAGATCTAACACCACTTGCAACATTTGAAATTATGATGTACAGATGAAATCTACAAATGGACTTATAGTTGGACATTTGGTCAGCTTTTATAAAAACTTATTAACATGGTTAGTTTTCTTTCCCTTCCTTGTGTTTTCATTGTCCTGCTTTTTTTTACATTGGAATATTATTACATGTAACCAGATGCGTACTTCTATTATGCATTTGAGAAAAATGTAATTAACAGTATACCTTAAAGAAATAGACAGTTGATCTGGGCAATGTTCTCTGTGTGCACCTGGGAATCACAGAAGCAGGTTGGCACAGTTTAATGCACAGAAGACAAAAGGGTGATGCTCCAAGGACAAAAGAGGATGATGCTTTGAGGACAAAAAAGGACAGCCTTCTCTGTGTCTTTCCACTGAGTTACTGAGGTCCACTGATAGTCAGCATAGTCCAGGAGTGAACAACTTGTTGCCCTCCAGATGCTGTTGGACTGCAATTCCAATTAAACCTCACTCTTGCCTATATTGGCTAGAACTGATTGGACAACATTGGATAGGATGCATAACCTTGGTATAAGCAATACCAACATGGATGGACCAAGGACAGCTCTGGACGTTCCTGAGTCAGCTCATAATGCTTGCATACAGCTTATTAAGAAGGATTGAGGTCTAATGAAAGAACACCTTTCCAGAAGTGACAGTGATCTTTTGGAGGTCACACAGATTGCGTGTTTGTATTAACATATTCAATAAAGGGCATACAATAATCTAAGAAGGTGGTGCATGTCTTTTGTTCCGGTCATTTTCATATTGTAGGATAGTTTCTCCAGTAGCCAGAAGTTCCAAAGTCTGCCCCACCAGTTCATTAGGGAAAGGTCCCCTGATTTCCAATGTTGGGCAATCTCCATTCTGGCAGCAATGAGCAGAAATGTGAGCAGTTTTTTGTGTTTCAGCTGATGATTCTGACCAAGAAATATAGACAACAGGAACATAGCTAGACAAAAGTGTTCTTTCAGTGGACACATCCTCTTCCCTGCATGAACTCTTTTCTTGAAGAGATTGGCCCTGCTTTGTCTTCATTTGATTCTTTACATCTCTTGTATTTGATATGACCTGATGTGTGTTTTGTTTCTGTTATTGTTAGTGATGCTTATCTGGTTTTATTAACTGGAAAATTCAGAGGAGGAGGAGGAGGATAGAGGTGATTAGGTAACAGCTCTGAGTCCCCTTAAAATAAATGGAGTGACCAAAACATTATTATATCCAGAATCTAGTGGCTCTGATGCAGTGGGATGGTGTATCCACTCCCAGTTTAATCCAAACATTAAAGGAACAGTCCAAGGTACTAAACTTAGCACTTTGGATGACTCCTTTAACTTTTTGATTAAAATCTATAATAAATTCACTGTTGCACTGCTTTTGGAGCTACCAGCTGCCACTGTCTGAACATCAGTGGCACTCCTGTGAAGCACCAGTGAATGATCAGTTCCAGCCACTTACAGGAAACACTGCAAATCCATCACTTGCAGGATCCTCATGCCCATTACTATTCATAAGTGACAATTTAATTTCAGTTCATTTTTGATAAAGAGTTTACCAAAACTGCACATTTCTTCATATTCAAGATGGGTGGGGGGAATTAAGGTGAATGTGAATGAATCTAGATGTAAGAGAAGCCAAAACTGGCAGATTTTTTTTATTTTTTATTTTTATTTTTATTTTGCAGGGGTGGTAGAGATGGGAAACTTAGGGAGCCTTATGGCAGGGTGGGGGAACGTGGCCTGAGGGACCCCCTTTTGCATCCCAAAGATTCAGACCCCCCTTTTAAAAAAGAACAGCTTTTGTCAAAAATGGTTCAAAACAAAATGTGGCATCTTGCCCCCACAGGCCCTCAAGATGCCCACATTGCTTTTAAAAAAAGAAGAAGAAGAAGAAGAAGAAGAAGAAGAAGAAGAAGAAGAAAACAACAGCAACCCCCAAATCATCTGAACACCACCAGACAATGAACCCAAAAGGGATGAGGTGTTGAAGTTGAAATGCCCCCCTCCTCAGTTGCCCACTCCTGCATTATGCCACTTTTTTTAGCACTATTGCTGCTTCTGAAGTTTTCCAGGACTATAAAGTAATGTTCTTCCTACAAAACAAATGTCAGTTGGGGAGCATTAGAAGGGCATGGAAGGCAGTGTCTTCAAAAGCAGCCTTGTGGCCACAAGTTTATTCACCTAGGCTATAAGCGTACCTTGAAGTTAAAATTAGCACAGCTTGAAGAAGTTAAAATTTCAGTTCCTGGAATGCCCCACTTTATCTATAAAGTGCCCAGCTTTATCGATAAGTGCTGCATTAGTATGCTCAGTGTTCTCCATGGTCAGAGCTAATGATGTGCTGGTGTTATGATATGGGACCTCTAGCAGTAACGATAAGACAAAAAAAAATATCTGGAAATGAAAGTTGTAACTCCTTATTTTCAATGGGACTTTTTTTGCATGCAGATTTAACAGAATTAGGGATGAGCATTGATGCTAGTTTTGTGCTCACACTGTAGGTAGACTTGGGGCAAATAGCAAATGCTTGAAAGCAGATCCCATTCCTTATAACCCTAGCCTTCATTAGATGTGCTTAGTGGGCCCTTCACCCAAGCTTCAGAGCTTGCCTTTAGGTGGTGGGAAGTCAGTAATGGCACCGTCAGGCAGTTGCTATGATCGCAGTTGGCAATCCTTCATCATACCAAGCAATAGACGATGTGTCACTGCTGATACTTTCTGTGATGGATTTACTTGGAAGCAGTCCCTTGAGGCAAAATGTCTATAAAGAGAGGTGAGGCGAAGAGTACATTATGAGTTATGCAGTAATGTCTGCCACTTAAAGAAGGAAAGGGCATTAGGTGAATTTAGTCAAAATGTAATGAAGACCAGTCATTCTTCCCATGTGCTGTGTCATTAATAATGAGACTGTCCATTTCATTTAGATATATGATATTGTTGGAGACGTTACTGTTTCATGGTAAAGCAACACATGCTTCCTCCCTGTGTCTGTCTGTCTGTCTGTCTGTCTCTCTCTCTTTCTCTCTCTCTTTCATATAGGTAGTGTCAGTATGTGTCCTACAGATAGTCACTCAACCATGAGACTGGAATAGTTGTAGTGAAATGTAATGTACTGACTCTAGGCATAGACAAATCTATTAATATTGGTTGCCCATAATGTTCCATTTTTCCAGTCTTAAATTTTGGTCATCCCAAACTTTCATTTGGATGCCTTTCTCCAAATGTTGATGACATTTTTTGTAAGTAGTACATATTTTTGCATGCATTTCTCCCAATGTTGATTAATACAGTATATCCATTTTGCCAAGCAATTCTAAAATAACACATTTGTAATGTAATATACATTTGTAATGTAAGTTTCACTAATACACCATCCCAACTACAGCAGATCTATTGACTCAGTAGGATTTATTTGCACGTTTTTCTCATCTTTGATGAGAAAGGATGACTCAACAACACAAGGAACCCCATTTTTTTTAAAAAAAAAACAACCCTGTCAACTGCCTCAAGGTTTATTTCCCCCTATAGAAGACTGGGGAAAAAAACAGTCATCTGCAGCAGCAATAGCCTTTTATACAAAAATGCTGTGTTTTGTGCAAAAAAGGGTGCTAAAATGCAAACAAATAAAAAAGTGCAAGTTCTTGAAGTTACAGAAAACTTTTGAAACTTTCATATTTGTGTGGGAATGAAACAAGCAAGAATTCACATCCCTAACATCTATTGTTAACAATCAATTGTTTACAGCCAAGCCCACCAATACACCACATCTGTTCAGACCCAAAAGACAGAGACTCAAAGCTCTTGGATTTACAACAGGTATTTTTCAAACTACAATACTCACCTAAGGAAGTGAAGAAACAAATTGACAAGGCAACGTTAATACCCAGGAACCATCTACAAGACAGACCAAACACACAAAATGACAGAACATCCCTATCCGTCACCTACAGTCCCCAGCTGAGACTTCAAATGCGTCATCAATGAGCTACAACCAATTCTGGGAAATAACACAGCCCTTTCACAAGCTCTGGAAGACAGGGCTTTATTGGCCTACAGTTTCCAAATTTTAAACAGCTACCCACTTACAACAGGATGCATAACATGGATGGTAATAGAAATAAGACCCTGTCAGAAACCCAGATGCCAACTGTCCCCACATCTACTCTGGCAGCAATAGTACAGGAGGCAATAATATCACTCACAACATCAGAATTGCATTTACTTGCTCTTCCTCCAATGTGATATATGCCACCATGTGTCAGCAATTCTCCCTTGCACTCTACATTAGACAAACAGGACAGTCTTTACACAAGATGGTTAACAGACACAGATCTGACATTCAAAATGTCAATACCCCCAAACCAATCATAGAACATTATAACTTTCCTGGACACACAGTAAGGGATTTACAATTTGCAGTCCTTTAACAAGGAAATTACAAAGGAAGACTAGAAAGAGAAACACCTGAATTGAATTATATTCACAAATTCTAACTCATTAGCAGAGGTATGAACAATGGCTTCATGACACACTGCATATCAATTAAAGAGTTCACATTACTGAACATATAATTAAAGGACTCTTCTCAGAGAAAGTTGTGAATCCTGGGAAGCTGACTTTTGGTAAGCAGATATATTGCTTTCACACATCAACACTAACTGACCACGGTAAAAATCTGAAAAGACCTGTACCACCTTACAGCAGCCCTTTGAAAATTCAGGGCAAGGGTCATGATTTGCAACTTTCTGGATCCCATTACATTCTATCCCACTCCCACAACTGTGTAAATATGCTTTAATGCCACTCAATACTGCATCAGAAGAAATGGATTTATCTCCAAGAAAGCTCAAGCAAAAATAATTTTTAAAAGCCCCTAAAGATGCTGCGACATTTTGTTCTCCCCCTTTCCTATTCCTTTTCATCCCTAACATAAATATCATGTTCGTAATGTGGAACAGTGACACTGTGCTACATGCTTGTGATGATTATTGACACCAGAACATTCAGATGCATAGAGTTCATCTAAAATTTCTCAGAAGAGATAATTCTTTATTTTCCTCCCTCCAAAAGTGCCATTTTGTTGATAGTTCTTCATATATTCTTTCCCCATTTTGCTGACCAAAAATAGGGAGAGTGCCTGAAATCTATCTTTGCTCCTCAAATAAAATAAAATAAAATTATTTTTTAAAAAATCATTGCCATCTACAGTTTGGCTACATCTGTTTTCAATGGTTGTTGAGTTTCTCCTTAAGCTTCTAATGGTCCCATGAGTTTACCCTAGATATATTAAGGACTTTATTTAATGAGTTCCTTTTTCTTCTTAATTAGTGGTCTCATTGCAGCTTAATTTGGGTTCTTTCTTCCTTTTCTTCTTACCTGTATCTTTAAATTTCTTTCAAAATAAAAGTCTATGTAAAATGTCCTTGCAGCTGCTTCCAGTACCTCAATGGCCTTGCAATCAGTTTTTAATGGTATAGAACAGTTCCTGACAGACTACGTGACTGACTATTGTGTTTCACTATTGTGCCTCTATGTTAGCTATACAAAGTTTAGCTTGTGCTCAATAGAAGATCAGTCAGTGCTTTTTATATTACAGGGATGGCTGGTGGCTTCCATGTTTGGGGTACAGTGAATTCACTCTGGGTTTTCTTCCAGACTTGAAATGAGCTATCTAAGGAGAATTTTATCCCAAACTAAGCTCAGCACCTTGGATAGCTCCTTTAACCTCTGAAATCTGGTTTTCTTATAGTTATGCTCTATTCTCAAATGCTTAGACTGGCTTAAGCATGTTTCCAGGAGAACACTTAAACCATCAAGAGGATCACATTTGTTTAGCTTCTGTTGCAAAACTGCACTGTGTGCTTTCAAACCCTTCTCCAAGGAAAATTAATCACTACTGAATTGAAAATTCTTAAAAGTACTTGTCTGAACTGAGTTTGAGGTGGAGACAGACAGTAGGACTTGCCCAGCCAATGCCTCTCCCTTGTTTTCCATGCCACTGCCACCCCAATTGATTCTTCATATGATCCCGATGGTGGCAGTAGGGATAACATTTCATACTGCTATTGGATCATAATGTCCTTTCAAGTTCCTCCCTACCCAGAAAGCATCAAAGTGATGACAAAAAGCACTCCTTTCTGCTCCATCTTCCTTATGGTATCATTTTGATCACTTCAGAAGGCATCAGCTCCAGCTTTTACTCTTCAATATTTCCCCCATGTTCATGTTCCCTCTCCATGGGGGGAGGTGATGGCATGGGGGCAGGGATATCAACCCAGTAGGATGAACAAGGTTAGCAGTTTTTATGGGTCCTCAAGAAGGTCATATGATTTTAAGCAAGCTAGAAACAAAGGAAAGCCGATGGAGAACTGCAGAACATGGCCAGGCAACTCTGATCTAGGAATATATTCTTTATGTTTTTGCAGTACAGATAGAGAACCTGTTGCAACCTGTTGCAATAATCTCTGACCATTGGCCATGATGGTTGGAGTAAATGGGGGGTGGTACAGAATAATAGGGGGCACAGGGTTGCCTACTTCTAATGTAGAAAATGGCTGGAGTTCATTACTGCCGTTACAAAGTTGTAGCCTAGAGTTACATATTCATAACTAATTCATAGTCATGATCCCTACATACTCAATACTGTAAGGAATATGTAGGGATTGTAAAAGTCCCTCAATCTGACTTACCAAGCAGCAGCCACTGTGAACAATGGGGGTCTGTTCTCTTCTCAGTCAGGGCTCAGCAGACTGATGTTTACACGCACACACTAGTGAGCAATCTCCAGTGTGAGGAAGAATTGCAACAGGGATTCTGCTTCTGACAGTCACACCAGAGATTGCTTGTGGGAAAAGAGTGGGAATGTCAGTCTGCTCAGCCCCAATCAACAGGAGAAGATCACATCATCACTCGCAGTGACTGTATGTCAGGATTAGAGGACTTTTGCAATCCCTATGGAATTCAATATTGGTTACTCCCAAATAAGAGTATATAACATGTACCTTAGGGGTCAAACGTGCTACCCTTTGGCTCTTTTTGCTGTGCCTACCACTGCTGCTGAATTTGCCACAATGATAGTGGCAAAACTACTTCTTAAACTCACAAGCAAGGCCTATGGGGGTGCAACTTCCTTAAACAGACAGCCAAGCTGTCAAAAGCCTCCTGGAGGAGTGATTCCCCTCAAACACAAGGTGTTTGGTCACTCATACCTTGGTTTGTATGTAAAAAGCAACAGATTTTTTCTTCTTTTTGCTCTTTTGCAGCAGCAAAAAGAGTACCTCTCACCACCACCACCACTAAGCCCTGCTTTTTTACACATATACAATGGCTAGTGGATAGACTGTGCTTTTAAAGAGAATCATACTTCCTTCAGGCTTCTGGGAAGGGAGTTCTCTGTGAAAATAAAGTATGTGACTCTTCCATACATCATTTACATATTATAAAGAAGCAGTGGTGTGGTCTGCTATAGCAGTGACTAATTCATTAGTGGGCTCCCTGTGGGTTGTGGGGGGAGTTAAATGCATCCTTCAGTCTCTGGAGTCTGCCTGTGTAGGATTTTAGCCAATTTCCATTGAAACCCTAGGAATGCAAGTAAGACTCTTTCCATTGCTCTTCAACAGACTTAATATTGAAGCATTTTATCTTTTTAGAGGTAAAGCCTATGGTGTCCAAAGTGGCTTACTCTCAGGTAATTGTGGATAGCAATGCATAGTACCATTCACTACCACAGTCTGTTGTATTGTGTCCAAACAAGTGAAAAGAAAAGCAGAATGGTTTGGACATATATTTTTTTAAAAAAATCATTAAAGGAAGACATCCAAAAATGCATTTATGGAGATGCATGCACACATACTCACCCACTTACTAACTAACTAACTCACTTGAGTTGGGCATCAAAAAAGTGAATAAACATTTCATTCAATTTTATCTGCTTCATTTAGCTCACAATGGCTTTAATGCATAATATTCACAACATAGTGTGCTTGAGCAAGCATAACATTTGCAGTCCTGGAGCACTTACTGGGACAGACTCAAAACTGCAAACAGGCAGTTAACATTTATCATAAATCAAACAAGGCTTCTGTAGCATTCAAAAACAGAAAGGGTGATGGAAATGAGAGATCACAAGCAAAAGCAAGAAAGTCAGAGACATATGAAAGAAGGTGTGTCTGCAGAGGGCAGGGAATCAGAAAATGGCCAGATTCAAGCAAAGTGGAGGACATAAAAGTCCCATTTGGGAAAATGAAAACTCACCCCTGCTTTGATCAAACATCCAAATGTTTGTTATAGGAATGGACAACTGAGATAGGCCCACAGACCAGTTTTGGTCCCCTCAGATCCCATCACAAGCAACACTCTCCATCCCACACAATTGAAATTCCACACTTGCAGTAGCAGGTAGCATTGGGTTTGCTCCGCTTCTGATTGCAGCAGGAAGACACTTACTGTTGAAACAATCTCAGCCAGTGGCAGCCGCCACATCTTGTAGGACTGAATTCTGCCTAGAGTAGGGATGGAAAGAATATTTGAAAATATTCAAAATATGGTTGAAAACTACGTATAGGTCTTGAGTATTGGGAAACTTTGATGAGGAGAATTCTAGATGGGTGAGAATCTTAGCTGTACAGGACTTATGAAGCATGAAAAAATACACACGATTTTTTTGTGCTAAACATTTTCAGTGTAGAAAACAAGTTTCTTGTGTAGAGAATAATATTCTAGTACAATTTTTTTGCTGTTTTGTTGTGCAAAAATCATTTTCTGCACACAAAAAATGTGGTAGGCATTCAGTATCACAGTTACAAATGTATATTTGCCATCCCTACATTGGGGCCTACCCATATATTTCAATATACATTTTCATGAATTAGAATCTACCTCAAGCAATCCACTTGGTTGCAACAAGTGAAGATGGCTACACCTATCTCAGTATGTAATACACCTGATGCTAAGTTATTGCATTTGCATCATAGCAGCCTTTTGTTACCTTTTTAATGTGGAGAAACTCTCTGAATAATTTTCAGATCTCAGGGAAAATTTGCTAAAAGTTATATTTTCAGATTTTTTTTAAAAAAAGTTTATTTTAAAAAATAATAAACTATTGTGGACCCCTAGCGACTTCTTGTGGAACCCTATGACTTCAGGGAATCCTGGTTGAGAAAACCTGCACTATAGGTTTGGGAAATTCGATTGATCTGTATCCTCTTCATAGAATACTTCTTAGACTTGATTGCAGCTATGACATTCCCAGCATGTTAGCTTAATCTGTGTGCAAAGAACAAGTTGTTGCCCTAAGATATGGGAGGTGCTTTAGAGCCCACCTGTGATGCCAAAATCTCTATTATTATTTGGGGAAATTATTAGCTGAAATGGAATCCTGTGAGAGGATGGTAACTTCGGGGATCTTTTCACCTGTGTACACCAGTACTAACTATAGAGAGCACTCCTGTCGAACTGAAATAAAATATTTTATTGGAAAATAACATAGGGGGTATGCTATCACACAAAACATGCATTCTTAAGAACCATACAAGGCTATGAGAAAGAAAGGTGGGGAGGTTGCATAGAGAAAACTTCAGAAAGACAGGGTTATAGCTACCAATCTTGAAGAGAAGACTTCCATGCAGTGAAGATGCTCAGACTGGCATATGAGAGTACAATAGTATCTTGTTACCCTAAGAGTTGCAGGGTGCTTTAAAGCACAACTTCTGCTGCCTCTATTATTATTTGGGGAAATTATTAGCTCAAACGGAAGCCTACAAGAGGAGGGTAACTTTGGGGATCTTTTCACCTATCTCTCTCTCTCTCTCTGGCTTCTCTTCGCAAACGAAGATTCAGGAAGGACTCATCCCACGCTTTCTGCAAGTGTGCTGATGACTAAAAAGGCCAATCCGAGATAGACAAGTCCGGTTGCGGAAAGCACAGCAGAAGGTATCCTTGGGTGATGTTTCCGGGTTGTGATTCTTTCTGCATTGTCATTTCTCTTCAAGACTTGTTTAGCGTGAGTTCTCAAATAAGGTTGCAGCATTGTGGATAGTGTGTCTCCATGCCTCCCGATGTGAGGCCAGGGCTGACCATTGTTGGTCATCAATTTGTCCGAGCCTGAGGTGTTGTTTCAGGAACTCCTTGTATCGCTTTTTTGGAGTGCCCCTCTTATGCTGACCCGTGGTGAGTTCACCGTAGAATACTAATTTGGGGAGGCGATGGTCCTCCATCCTAGAAACATGCCCTGCCCAGCGCAGCTGTGTTCTCAATATCATGGCCTCAATGCTGGTGATCCCTGCTTGCTCAAGGACAGCAACATTTGTCACATAGTCAGTCGAGTGTATATTTAGAATTGTATGTAAACAGCGCTGATGGAAGCGTTCGAGGAGTCGTAAGTGTTGGCGATAGGTGACCCATGTTTCAGACCCATAAAAGAGAATAGACAGTACAGTGGCTCTATACACACTGATTTTTGTGTTTCGCCTCAGGTGTTTATTACTCCAGACTCTTTTGTAAAGTCTTCCAAATGTGCTATGTGCCTTTCCTAATCTGTGATCGATCTCTTTGTCAATCTTGGCATCTGAGGAGATGATGCTTCCCAGGTAGGTGAACTGCTGAATGGACTTAAGCACAGAGTTGCCAACGGCAATGTGGGGATGGTGGTGTTTGTCCTGTGGTGTAGTCTGGTAAATAACTTCCGTTTTCTTCACGTTGACTTCCAGACCAAACAGCTCTGCAGCTATTGCGAAGCAGGATGTTAAGCGCTGCAGAGCTGCTTCTGTGTGGGCAACAAGGGCATAATCATCAGCGAAGAGTAGCTCACAGACTAGATAGTTTAGAGTCTTAGTGCGAGCCCTCAGAGGGCTTAAGTTAAACAAGCTACCATCAGTACGGTATCGTATATAGATGCCGTCGTCTTCTTCGAGCTCTGCCGTAACCCTTTGGAGCATCATGCTGAAGAAGATTGTAAATAAAGTTAGCACAAGAACACAACCTTGCTTCACTCTATTAGTTTTTAGAAAGGGCTCTGAAAGAGCATTACCATATCTGACTTGAGTTCTTTCCTAGTCTGGCATTGAAGTCACCAAGGATAATAATTTTATCTTCTACAGGGACTTTTTGTATGAGGTGGCATAGGTCTGTGTAGAATTTTTCTTTCTCTACAGGGTCAGCTTGCATAATTGGGGCATATATACTAAAGAGAACAACATGTGGGAGGTGTAAGGAAATAATGCGATCAGAGTGTCCTGTTGGCAATGCTTTGAGTTTGGAGGCAATGGAGTTTTTAATAATGAAGCCTACTCCTGAAAGATGTTTTTCGGTTTGGGGTTTGCCATACCAGTAAAGTGTGTAGCTGGCACCATGTTCTTTAAGGCTGCCTTCCTCATGGAGACGAATTTCACTAAGAGCAGCGATGTCAATGTTAAGTAGTGATAGTTCATGGGCTATTAGAGCAGAACGACGCTCAGGCCGTCCACTATCTTCAGAGTCTTGCATGGTTCTGATGTTCTAGCATGCAAGCATCAGTTATTTACACCTTTGGAGGCCGGTGTGCGCCTTTGTTTCTTTGCCTTGGTTTGACCGCATCAGAAGATTCCCATTGGCCGTGGCTAGCCAACCAGGTAGTTGGGGATGAGCTTTCATTAGGCCACCTTTTCTAGGCCCCTCTCCTTATGGACCAAGCAGTGTTCTCCTTAAAAAAGGCTGCTTGGTCGTTCAGGATGCTGCCGAACAAGACTGTCATCTCCCAGGTCTGCCTCGAGCGACCAAAGTCCTGAACCGCCTGCATGCAGGATTGGGTCTGCAGCTTCCAGTGCATCTTTACACCTGCTGTTTCATCCCTTGCCTATCACTACAGGGCTTTTTCTTTTCTTTTTTTGGAATTGGATTTGTCCTTTGAGCCCATGCAATGGATTTGTCTGGTGAAGCGCAGCATGCACAGAACTGGCCTCACCCTTTAAACCAAAGGTTCGTCTGCTGGCCTTGCAAGCATGGACGGTAGCAGTGAGGTCCTCGGGCTGTAGGTTTGATTAGAGTTTCCTTTTCTTAGATGGTTGACCTTACAGGTTTGGACGAGCACCATCTGCCCGGGTTTGGGATTAGAGTTTTCCTTCTCCTAGGACGGTTGCCATAAGGCTAGAGAGCCCATCCTGCCCTTTGACGCTCTTTGTCAGACCCTTTGGTTTTGACCTGTCTGGCATGGGAGACCCTACTGGTGGCTATTTGCCACCACCAGCATAGCTCAAAGCATCATTAGGGTATGCAAGCCTCTCTCTCATGACAGTTAGTATACCAGTACTAACTGTAGAGAGCACTCCAGTTAAAGTGAATTAAAATATTTTATTGTAATAATACAAAGTGAACTCACACACCCAACATGTATGCCTAAGAACAATGCAAGGTTTTATAGCAGAATAAGACAGAAAGATTAAATAGAAGGAGAGATTACGGGATAAAGGGTGATAGTTACCAGTCTTGGAGAGAAGAGCTTCATGCAGCAAGGATACTCAGACTGCTATTTGAGTGTGGCACAGGAAGTTCCAATCTGTAGCGTGCTGAGAAAGAGAGGTGCCTGGTTCATCCACCATGGCACACCTAACTATTGTCAGGAAACTAGTATTTCTAACCTATTTCATATCCTGAAGGGGTGCTCTGGTTATGACAAAGACTCGATGGCTTTCCCACAAGATAGACAAAGGAAACCAAAGCTCAACTGATTGCATTAATGGCTGGGAAATAGAAATTGATGGCTTTGTGGCAACCTTGCAATGTTGGACAGGAGGGGGTATAGGAAGGACTTCCATAGGAATAGATGTGGGAATGGTCACTTAATCATTTAATTGAATAATTGCTGAGATGCCCACGGCTGGAAGAAAGGACTAGCACATATTTCCTTAACAACCATGTTTACTAAGGGGCTTGCAGAATCTTAATTTGGGCTTTCCTGCCATCATATTTCTTAGACACATCCTGGGTTATTGTGACCTCCAACTGACCTTTGGTTTTCCCCAGCCAGCCTGACCCCAAAAAGTGTCCAATATTTCCAGTGATGAAATACCATGGGGAAGGGGAGTAGCGCATACTAACAAAGTGAAGGTTGCTACATCTATTTAACAATCTCACTACCATACATATGATGGCATATAGCATACAAAGACCATCCATTTATTTTCCTGAAAGCCTGCTACTTCCTTCAAGGCCATTTCACAGCCTCTACCAAGGAACTCCTGAGAGACATTTTTGTTTTGGCTACAGTAGGATTCCCCTACTTCTGGAGACCCTCAGGAACCCTCCCACAATTACAGCAATATGATTCCACTTTAACTACCTTGATTCTATCTGATGGAATCCTGAGGTTTGCAGTTTGGTGAAGCATTAGAGCTCTCTGGCTGAGAATTCAAAGTAACTCTCTCTAAACTGCAAATCCCAGGATTCCATAGGATGGAACCAAGGTAGTTAAAGAGGAATCACAGTGCTGCAATTGTGGAAAAAATATTCTGAGGTTGCTGTGTTGGCCGTTCAGCAAAATAAAACAAAATCCACAATAGAGCAATATCTTTATTGGCCAAACAAGATGCATAAAACACATCATGCAAGATTTTGAAGCTCCATTGGCTTCTTCAACAGACAAAAAGATGTTTAAAAATTATACAGGAGAAAGAAAAAAAAAGGTGATGGTGCTGGAGCCACAGGCCTACATTTTGTATCAGATGTTGTAGTTCAGTTGGTTTGGAGGGATCTCAATGCAGGCAGAGGCCACTCCCCTTCTTGGCGATGTGGGTACCAAGACACAAAGGACTTGGTGCTACAAGTGTGGAATGTGAAAGGGCCCTAGTTGCAGCAGTTTCAGGTTTGCACTGGTTGGGAAGGGGGGCAAGCCCCCAAAGTACCTGAAAACTACTGCCATCACCATCACCAAAACTGAAGTGGACACCCAATCACTTCTGGTTTCATATTTTTCTGTTTTCCCCTACATTTTAAAAACATTTTGGATGTTGTTGCACACTGTGGTGGGTGCTAGAAGACCTTGATTTATTGTTGACTTCAGGATTGAGAATTTGGACATAGAAATAATTACTAATCTCCATAATTGAAAGAACAGCTTTGAAACCATGTTTCCCCCTTGCCAAACAGGATTTTCAACAGATGCTTGCAGTCTTTGCAAATTAAACATTATCAGTTTCACATCCCGATTTAAAACTTTCAGGTCATTAAGGTCCAGCTTTTTAAAACATGTAAACAAACAAAGGTTTGTTTCATTTTGCTTTAATTTGGCTGCATATGTTGGCAAATTAAACCTGAACAAGCAAATCTTGGACCAGTTTAAACTAGTTCATAATGATGAGATACGTTCTACTTGATGATAACAGGGAGATCTCTTAAAAAGAATGAGAAGAGAGAAAACCTTGTGTGTGTGTGTTTTGTGTCATTACACCTTAGAAGTGTTGTCCAGAACCAGAACCAGAAAATTAGCCTACAGTATATAGATCTGAAGATTAACTTTTAAAAGTCTATTTGCTCATCTTCCATTATATTCAGTTACCTTTATACTTTGAAACAGGTATTGCAGCCAACCTTGGCCTAATCACATATAGCATAATGTTGGCATAGGAGATTTTCAGACCCCTCTTTCAGCCTCTTGCCACGCAAGCAGCCTCCGGTGCAGTAACGAGGCTGCCGCATGGCAAGGGGTCCATTTTGGATGATGCCGTTTCTCTCTCAGTGTCGTCTGTGACTGTTGCGGCTAGCATTGGAGGCGGTCGCGCTGTTTTTTACTCACAGACAACTTCCATGAGTGAAAAAAAGCGTAGCCGCCTCCAATGCTAGCCGCAACAGTCATGGACGACACCAAGAGAGAAATGGCGTTGTCCGAAATGGACCCTTGCTGTGCAGCAGCCTCGTTACTGCACCGGAGACTGCTTGCGCAGCAAGAGGCTGAAAGAGTCGTCTGAAAATCTCCATAATTTCAGAGCTCTCTGCAAGCGATCAGGTTAGGTCTAAGAGTGACTTATCCTTTCTCTAACAGCCTGCTAAATGGGAGAAAAAGAAAAGAGAAAGCAAAAATGAGTGGTCTTTGAGTCAAAGAGCTGGATTGTAGTACTGTTAATTCCAACTGTAGGTGGCATCATGTTCAGACTGAGGTAGTCAGCTATGCTGCTATTCTAGAGTGTTGTTTTTGTTCATTTGTTGCAATGAAACTGTTCTCTTCCTAGGCATCAATTTTTCTTTGTTTCTCTGAAACAACCTGGCAGGCATATCTGCTTTTGCTCCTGGTTCAGAACCATCCTGTCCCTTGTCTACTCCTGCTTTAGGATAATAATGTAAACAAGCTCATGTAAGCTAGCTTCTGATGGAAAGTAGCCATACTGATAACCCTGCAAATTTCTTGGAACTGGAATGAAACTAAGGGCTTGTTTATACTGGCCAAATGCCCTGGCTTGCCCCCATTCCAGAGCCCTGCAGTCCAGATGACACAGAGTTTTTGCTATGTTCTATCCACAGGCAGTTATCTCCACCTCCAGGGCAGATACAGGGCTGGAATGGGGGCAAAGTGGGATAGAGCCCTTTACCACATTTTAAAAACATACCCAGTTTAATGCATTCCTGCTGGGATGGTACAGATTGGACCCCACATGTCTGTGGGAGCCCCTCCCCCGGCAGGCCAACTCTCGCTGCAGTTGCCTGTTGCCCTTGCTCTGCCAGGTCTGGGCAGCAGACCTGCAGCATGTGGCTAAGGCTGGTCACATGCAGGGGTTTGTCACATGGTGCAGTCAGCTATCCAGACCTGACAGAGCAGGGAAAATGGTGTCAACTACAGCAATGGGCAGGCATACCTATGTGGACTCTAGCCAGTTTTTGTCAGGTAAGAGGGGAAGAATGGCAAGGAGCTGACATATCCTGGCTGGTGTAGATGAGCTCTAACACAACTTCTCATCCAAATTCTAGGTGGTGATGGGTGCCCCCAAAGCACCAGTATGGTGTCACTGATTGGAAGTTGATGCTACATAGGTTGTTTCTGAAGGCATTTTCCTCCAGGACACTAGGAGTAATGCATGTGGCATCTTATTCCCAACAGAACTTTGCTATGGCTTAGGGGGCATCTGCTTCATCCACTGCCTTCCAAAGGCCTTCACATCCAGGCCTTGGGTAAAAGGGTATGGAGAATATTGTAGACCACAAGACTGGCTACCACAATTCTGTGAGTTACTGGTTCTCTTCACAGGTGTTCAAGTGCAAACAGTCACCTATGCCAGTGGCTGTCAACCTGGCGGGGCACAAAAGTAATATTGATGGGAAACAAGTATACTGCTGGGTATGGTTAAGCTGGAGAAGAGAAGGTTGAGAGGTGATATGATACCCTTGTTCAAATATTTGATGGGATGTCATATTAAGATGGAGCAAGCTTGTTTTCTACTGCTCCAGAGACTAGGACACTCAGCAATGGACTCAAGATACAGGAAAAGAGATTCTACCTAAACCTTAGGAAGAACTTTTTGATAGCAAGAGCTGTTTGGCAGTGGAATACACTGCCTCATAGTGTGGTGGAGTCTCCTTCTTTGGAGGTTTTTAAGCTGAGGCTGGATGGCCATTTGTCGAGAATGATTTGATTGTGTATTCCTGCCTGGCAGGAGGCTGGACGAGATGGCCCTTGTGGTCTCTTCCAACTCTATGATTCTATGATTCTATGAAGTACTTTAGTCATAGTAACAAAACTGCTTCCCAATAATATTACTTCTGTTCTGATTTATATTGTTTGTGTTTTAAACATACATTAGCAGTAAATTTTATCTTCAGTAGTATTATTACAATTTTCCACTACTCATGGAATTATTATTTTTGTTTGTGCTTACTTCCAACAATGCTACCACACTTGTTCTTTACCTAAAGCTTATCATAAATGACAAATATGACAACAGAATGCTGTAAAACATACAAATGTCTTTCTCACAAAAAGTGGGCTTTCTGTTTCCCTCATGGTAGAAACCCACATTTTTTGATAGAGGACTTTGTCAGTTGCAGCAAATATAGCATCATAATGATGCCTAATTAACACAAAAGGGCATGCATATTAGATAACATCATCTTTTTGTCATCATGTCTTGTCAAAAAGCTATTCCTTTTTTAAATTTTATTTTAATGCTTTTTATTATTATTATGTATATAACATAAAGTTGGGGTATAAAAGTAAGGAGGATAATCACATTTCCCTCCCCCCTTTCTCCACCCCTAAACTTAATAAAGCAGCTTTAAATAAATTTAAATTAAAATCTACAACTTCCTTCGTACAAATATCTCAAAACGTTTATTTTTCTCTGAAGTGTTATACGTCCACCTTGCTGCTCAATTCACCTCCTCTTTGTCTTGTTAGTTTCAAAGTATACATTCACTTTAATCTCTTCCCATCCCTTTTTCTTCCGATATCTACCAACAAATATATAGCAGGTTCAACAAAGATAAAGAAGAACCAGGCTTTTCGGACGAGGAAACAGAGATAGAAAAAGTAATATGGGATGATAAGAAAAAGAAAATTGCAAGATTGTATAAAATTCTGAACTATAGACAATTAGAAGAAGAAACAGTCAGAGATACAATGATTAAATGGGCGAGAGATATTGGAGAGGTGATCAAATTAGAAGACTGGGAAGATGCTTGGAGAAAAACAAAAAAGTTCACAGTGTGCCAAGCCCTAAAGGAGAATTTTTTTAAAATTAGCAATAGGTGGCACTTAACCCTGTCAAGGCTGAACAAAATCTTCAGAGTAAAAGATAAGAACTGCTGGAAATGCGGGAAAGTAACAGGAACATTAAAACACTTGGTGGACTTGCCCGCTGATACATAAATTCTAGGTGAAGATACATAATATTATTCAAAAAATATTCAATATAGAATTCAAATTGGACCAGAAATTCTATCTTCTAAATATCACAGCAGTGTTGAAAAAGAAGCAAAAAAAGAATATTGGAGAATACTGTTATATCTTTGCACAGCGGCTCACATGCTCATTGCAGCAAAATGGAAGAGTAAAGAAGAGCCAAGAATAGAAGAATGGCTTAATAAGATACAAGACATGAAAGATAATGATAAATTAACATGTACACTAAATCAAAAACCAGTACAGAAAATAGAAGCAGAATGATCACTAGTAACTAAGTACAGTAGGGAAAGGTGGAACATATCGAGAGGTACAGAAATTTAGGAAGAGTAACAGTAAGAATATAGATATACAAAGGTATAGATAAGGTGAAAATGAACATAAGAAGCAAGAAAAGGAAGAGAGAAAAGAGGGGGTGATAGATATAAAAAGCCATTCCTTTTTATTGATGGGCCAAGCTGTCAATAGATCTCCCATTCCGCTTTTGTGCCAGCATCCCCACCGTTTGAAACTTTGCACCATTGTGCAATGACAGAACACTTCCGGGTCAGATCACGACAGCCAGGTGGGGGATTCTCTTTTTATGAACCTCCCTGGTTCACTTTAAAGTTAAAAAGTGTGTTTTTGTGCTTGTTTCTACATTTTCTGTCTTTATTTTTGTGTATTTTTAAAATTTGCTGTGCTTGCATCTTCTCACATGAATTGGTGAGATCTTGAACCCATAAGTAAACAGAGCTCCGTTCATGCTTTGTCTATGCTGGAGCTGCCTATTGATGCTACTAAAGGTAAGATCTGATAGGAAGGGTTCTTTTGCCAGCAGAAAAATGCTTTAAAATATGCCAGCAAAAGAAAATTGGAAGAGGATTGTCTGATAAAATCTGGAGAAACGGTGTGCCTGAAGATATGAAAGAGTGAAAAACAATGACCTATGCAACTGCTCTTACTTTAAAATGCACACTTGGGTTGTCTATGATTATGCAAAATAATCTTGTATTAGGAGGTGGAGCTATGAGAGAAAGAATTCACCGTTGGGCATGAAACATCCACCAGGCACCTTGGACTGTGGCCCAAATATATGGAGTTCAGTGGTGTAGTGGAGCCAAGGCTTAAAAGGGTTGAAGTGCTGTACTCTTCCTAGGCTCCGCAGTTTTCCCAGAACTTAGTTGTAGTCAGAGTGCTGTAGATGATGGGTGGTGCATTTTCTCAGCAGTAATACATTATTGCAAGCTATTATGCAAGTATTTGGATGGTGTTTTGGTCTTGAATGGGTTATTAAAACCCATTCACACTACAAAAATCCTATTTCTGGTGGCAACCGAAAAACATCCAGAATTGGGTTTTTGATATGGATCAGCATAGTTGCCTGGTAAGGAGTCAGCCACAACCAGCACCTGCACTTTTGAATTTACCAGTGCAGAGCTGATAGTGCTGGAGATACGGAGGAAGACCTTGGTCAATATTATAGACTAACAAATCAGTGCTGTTCACAATATCCTGAAAGCCAAACTTTGTTTTCCACATTTTAAAAGCACAATTTAATTGGATAATTTAAAGAATGTTAGAACAACAACAACAAAATGTTTCTATTCTACGTTCTAATATTAAGCCTTGGCTTGATGGTTCCTGAAGGGAGTACAATTTAAGCCATCTATTGATGCAGGACTCAGCATTCCTGTGACTGCAATGCGTTTGGCAATATATTCAAGAGAGTCAATGGATTAGCGTTGCTTGCATTTGTTTTCATTTATTGTGCCATTTAATTGCATGTTTGTTTGGCTTTTAGTCTTGCTAATCCCATTCATCTGATCTAATGCAGCCTTGTACAAATAAGAGCTTCCTCAAGTTTGCTCCTATAGTGGTTTAAAGGAGGATTTCATGTGGAAAGAAGTCACTATGCAAATACTGTTGGAAGCTTTCATGAAAGAACTTAAGCCAACTTTTGTCAAACTTTCAGGGGGATTTCAAATGTGCAGTAATTAACAGTGCAAAGGAAAATGACAAACAAACAATAATAGGGGAGCAGAGCCACCAGCAAATACATACATACATACAATTTCCAACAAGATCATGTTTTGTTGTCAATTCAGACTGTACATTTCTCTTGAACTGATGTTTACCCAATCCCTACAGAATTCCCTGACATGTAAACATTTGATCAGATGTCATGCTTCTATGCAGAACTTAAGTTTAAAAAGGAACGGACTGTTGCAAAGAATCTCCTAGTTGGAAAATAGAGGTCTTAAAAGGAATGGAATATGATTCTGTTCCCAAAGGAATGGTTTGTGCTGAAAAGGAACGATCAAGCTTTAATTAGAAAGAAAAGAAGCAGACTCAGGGTTATGGCAGAGATTAATTAAGGGTAAACTATTCTGCTCCCTTTTGGAGGGTGATGATAGTGCATCAATATATTCATGAATCTAGAGTAGTCTCTTGTATGCAAACAAATTTATAGGAGGCACACTTTTAAGACTTTTATAGGTCACTTTCATACTATAAAATTATAGTACTTTGATACCACTTAAATTGCCATGACTCTAGGGAGCTGAGGTTGCATGTGGTATTTAGAATTCTCAGCCAGAGAGTCCTAGTGCCTCAATGAATAACAAATCCCAGGATTCTATAGGAGGCAACCATATCTATTAAACTGGTATCAAATTGCTATATAGGGAGAAAGGGACCTTACAGTGGACCAGGTTTGCCCATAGACCTTGGTAGACAGTTTGGATAGTTTCCCAAAGGGCAGCCTGTTTCTGTTTTGGAAATCACTAAATGTCTCCCACATTAAAACTCTGGTAAACCCCCTGATGATAACAAAATTTCTTGAGACTTCAAGCCTGTTTAGAAGGGCAGGTCCCAGTCTTTGCAGTATTTACATGAACTGATTATTAAGCTTGTGTCTCAAATGACTGGATATTGGCCGTTACTATTATCCTGGGTCTATAACTGTGTAGTGTGAAATGGGCCCTTGTTTATTAAAAAGGGACCAGATATTATCTCACCAAATGCCATCCCATTATTCTTTGGGCATTATTAGCAAATTATATGTCTAGTTGCGTAAAAAAATATTGGACTGATTAGAATGAGAAATTATTTTAGAGGTGGGATATAGATACCTATGTCACAGATTAGATTACTTAGTTGTCAACTCTATGCCTTGCTCATATACCTTTTAAAAGTGCAGAATTTACCAAAATATCACATATAGAGGGTAAGATATAACATACAATGTAATACAGCTATAGGGAGCATATAACTCCCTTATTAAAGCACCTTCACTGGCTACCAGCTTGTTTCTGGGCATAATTCAAAGTGCTAGTTATGACCTATAAAGCCCTATATAGCTTGGGTCCAGACTATCTGAAAGACTGTATCTCCTATATCAACCTGTCAGAGCTTTAAGATCACCAGGAAGGCTTTCTCTCAGTCCTGCCACCATCACAGGCCCACTTGTTGAGGACACAAGAGAGAGCCTTCACAGTGGCTGCTCCCGCCCTCTGGAACTTCCTCCTGTGGGAGGCAAGGTTGCCCCCCCTTCCTGCTTTCCTTTCACCAACAGGCAAAGATGTTTCTGTTCAAGCAGGCTTTTAATATGTAATAATTCTCAGGGAGGTCTTTATTGGGGTGTGTGCTGTTTATTTATGTTTTTAACTATTGTGTCTTTTTTCATAGAATTTTATACCATGATTTTAATTGTTTTAAAATTGTATTTGTTTTTAATTAATTTTATTTGTGAGCCACCTTGGGCCCCACTCCAAGAGAAAGGTGGCATATAAGTTAAACAAACAAACAAATTTCAGGCAGTTAAAACTGTGAGAGTGTGTGTCTGGATCTGTGGCAAAGCAGCTACAGTTTAAGTCTGGAAAGAATGCTAGGAGCTCTGGAATGTGAATAGATAAACAAAAGACTTGCATATTTGTGCTCAGGAAGCACTTATAATCAGGAAGGGGTGTAGATTTGGAAAGAAGACAAAATGTGATATGTACAGTAGCAGAGACAGGTAGGCTAATAAAGACACCTACCTTACTTCAAATCTCTATTTCCACTGGATAAGAGCTAGTGTACACCTCAGTTGTGGGTGATTTTGATTGGTCAACTAATTGATTGAGTGGGCGTAAGAGAGAATAAAAAGAAGCCCAGATAAAGGTCATATCAGACTGTCTTTAGGTATGTCTCCAACGTGGGAAGATAAGACAATGATAAGTGAATGAAGGAAAGGAGGTCTGATTATACCTAGTATGAATTTTGTTATTTGCTTGGAAATAAGGACTGGAACTACATAAAGTATTGGATATTCTGCATCATATAGCAAACAAAGTAAACTGCTTGTCAATCTGTCAAACCTGTCTCTGACTGGCTTTCTTTATCCTGAATCAAGAGGTGGTCACACTTTCCATTAAAGAAACCACTTTTAAACAGACTTGTCCACACTAAGGTCACCTTAGAGGCCCAGGACCCAGATCCAAAAAGGGATTGAAAAGGGGGAGCCTAGGGCAAGGTGAGAGTGGCAAGCAGCCAAGGCTAAGAACTGCAGGGCCAGCCTGGTTAGGCCAGTGTCACAGTCACCTTCCAGATATGCTTGTTCTTGATAGCCTGATAAACCGATAATTCGCCCAGACATGCTATCCAAACATGCTGAGATACTGGGAAGGCCAATGCTAAATGCTAAAATAGAGATAAAATAGAGATATGTCCAATTGTGCTTGTAATGGATGCCTATTAACTTGTTTACTATAACAGATTATCTTAAGACTTAACAATACTCAAGGAGATTAACCCTTGAATGTCAACTGATGAGGTTGTATTCTGTCATGGATAATGAGCTAAATTATATCATTAAGTGGAGTAAAAATGTAATATAAGGGACAGAATTGTGGACATGTAAAATACTTTAAGATGTGTCTTAGCAGACACTATAAACTACGAAACTATGGTAGAACATGATGATGATGATGATGATGATGTTTATGATGAATAAAAGGCTATGTTAAATGGTTTGGAAGGATGATGTCCTTACATGTGTTAATTATTACCAGGTCCGTTAAGAGATACAGAGGGATCACAATTAAATCCTTAAGGAAGTCCCTATGAAAGTGTAACATTCTAATAGCCATTGCCTGTAATGTAATAATGTGAACGATGCCTTTCATATAACGTAATGCAATAAAGAAGCTAACATCCCAGACATGGCCTTTCTGTGTTTCTCCCTGAGGGGAATGTGTGCGTATGTGTGTGTGTATGCATATAATAAATAGCCTAAAAAAAGTAAGAAAGGATCCTGCTCAATTCCCATATAAATATCCTAAAAATCCATTGGAAATGGATTTATCCTTCGAGCCTGTGCAATGGATTTTTCTGGTGGAGCGCAGCGTGCACAGAACTGGCCTCACCCTTTAAACCAGAGATTCATCTGCCGTGGCCTTGCAAGCATGGACGTGGCAGCGAGGTCCTCGGGCCGTAGGTTTGATTAGAGTTTCCTTCTCTTAGATGGTTGACCTTACAGGGTTGGACGAGCACCATCTGCCCGGGTTTGGGATTAGAGTTTTCCTTCTCCTAGGACGGTTGCCATAAGGCTAGAGAGCCCATCCTGCCCTTTGACGCTCTTTGTCAGACCCTTCGGTTTTGACCTGTCTGGCATGGGAGACCCTACCGGTGGCTATTATGCCACCGCCAGCATAGCTCAAAACGTCATTAGGGTACGCAAGCCTCTCTCCCACGACAAGGGGGCGTCAATGGAGAGGAAAAATCCATTACTAAATACAGTAATGCTTAAGTGGAATGTTGACATTAACTTGGCTGCCTGGTTGAACCACCATCATGAGCTGGGCACTAAGGTGACCCAAAGATGATACTGAGACCCTAGAAAGCATCCAAGAATTAGATGATAAGTGGCAAGGACCCTCAGTCCCTTGGTCTAAGAGACAGGGGTGGGGAAACAGTGCCTGTTTCAGGTGGCACCCCAGATGGGACACAGAGCAACAAAAACTACCCTAAAGAGCGAGCAAATGGATCTGCAGTTAAATCCCAACTTCTTAAATATTTGTTTATGAGCAGTGGAGGAATGCCAGAACAAATATGAAAGAACTTAATTTCCCTAAACAAAGAGAGTTAGGAAGCAGGGAAGGAACACCTGATTGGCAAGGCATGAAGGATACAAAGATACCACTATTTAGTTAGTTAGTTAGTTAGTTGTATCACTTCTATGCTGCCTTTCTCCCAAAGCGGGACTCAAGGCACCTTACAAATAGTTAAAATCACATTTAAAAACAACTAAAATATACACAATAAAAACAACATAAAAACAGCGTAAAAAACACACACCGATGAAATCCACACGTATATGCTAAAGGCCTGCTTACACAAAAATGTTTTTGCCTGCTGGCAGAATGACAACAGGGAGGGAGGCAGCCTAGCTTCCCACGGAAGGGAGTTCCAAAGGGTGAGAACAGCCACTACGAAGGCTTGCTCTCATGTCCTCACCAAGCAAGCCCATGATAGTGGTGGGACCAAGACAAAGCCTTCCCCTGCAGATCTTAAAACCCCTGCAGGTTCATACAGGGAGATATGATCTTTCAGATAGCCTGGACCTAAGCCATGTATGGCTTTGTAGGTCAAAACCACCACTTTGAATTGTGTCCAGAAACAAACCAGTAGCCAGTGAAGCTGTTTTAACATTGCATAATTTTCTCAAAGGGCACCAGTCAGCATTCTGGCCACAGAATTTTGAACCCACTGAAGTTTCTGAACAGTTTACAAAGGCAGCCCCATGTAGAGTGTGTTACAGTAGTCCAAACGGGATGTAATTAAATGTGTCACCATGGCCAGATCTGATGTCTCAAGGAACAGGCACAGCTGGTGCATTAGTTTTAATTGTGCAAATTCACTCCTGGCCACTGCTGAAACCTGGGCATCCAGGCTCAGAGTTGAGTCCAGGAGAATATCCAAGCTGCGAGCCTAAGATTTCAGGGGGAGTGCTAGGGGGAAATGAATGAACCCAACTACTTTATGCTTCCAAGCATTCACAGATCTGCTGGCTTTGGGTCCAGTGTGGTGACTGCATCTGGGTCCACCTGTCTGAAGCTCTCCATCTGCATGCAAAATAGACACCAACTGAGTCCTTTGTCTATGCCAGCCACATGGAGCACAGTGAAAGGAATGTTGTGGCATACGCACTGTAAGGTGAATTCTCTAACAAGCCTGATAATGAGCCTCATAATGTTTAGGTGGAATATCTTTTCCTCAAACTACAGGAAAAGAGATTCCAGCTAAAAATTAGGAAGAAATCCCTGACAGTAAGAGCTGTTCAGCAGTGAAATATTGTGCCTTATAGTGTGGTGGAGTCTCTTTGTGGGGTTTTAAACAGAGGCTTGATGGCCATCTGTTGGGAATGGCTTGATTGTGTATTCCTTCAGGACAGGGGGTTGGACTAGATGGCCCTTGTGGTCTCTTTCAACTCTATGCTTCTATGAGTCTAACCCTGACAGATTTGGATGTCAAGGAATTGATAACCTGCATTGTGGCCATGTTATTGCACCAGAAATGCACCAAGGGCTTGGCCAACTGCTCAGCCCAAATCTTAACTGTGACCAAAATTCTTTAAAAGTCAGGTAGTAATACCCAGTGCTGCCCAGTCATGGGACCAAGCTTGGGTGCACCAACATCCCCTGAAATATACTCTTAACCTCAAGTACACTGCATGTGCAAGCACCCTGATCCCCAAATTCCAAGTACAGCAGCTTCTATATTCTCACACTGTGTATTCTCTTTGGCATTCTGACTTAGTCAACCATTGTGTGACCACTCCCCAGGGGTCAGTCATGCAGGAGTCATGTCCTACATCCACAGTTGTGAGTGAATAAGGTCCCACCTGATAGTGGAATGCATAGCCACCCTCATCCTGAAGGATGCATCACAGAAAAGAAACACAGGATCCAAAAAGTCCACACAAGGTCTGTATATGATATCTATGTACTGAATCATGGTGTACGTTCTATGGGGCTGTCTCTTTGCAATGACACCCAAATAGATAAAAATGCCAGGTAGCCTATTTGCCCATGTCCTATCAATTTGATGATGCTTTAATTTTTCCTTCTCCCTATCATCTAATTCTTCTTTTTCTTTTTCTCCATTTGTGATGTAACAGGGAGAAGATGTCAGTGTTATCTCAGTGGTGAGTAATAAGTACTCACCTAATGGGACAGTCTGTTCCCCAAAGGTGATAGTCCCATATGGGACATTACTATAATTGTAGGGTTGTGTTGGTGCCAATGCACCCCAGTCCCCTACTAGTCCTAGATGCAGGTTAATATTGGATAGAAAGCCATAAAAGGGTGCCCATAACAGTTTCCCCAAGTCCACAGCTGTTGAGACAGGATGTCCATGTACTAGCACCTGACATACGAATCATGGCAGGCTGACTAACTGTCTCACTGGTCGGCATGCTCCAGAGATCCCAGGGCCAGCTAAACACACCAGGAACCCAACCTGACATGCTGTGCATCTCACCTGAACTTGTAGCAGGAGTGCTAGAGTCTCCAACCCAACAGGATCCAATGCAAATGCTGTGTTTGACTCTACCTCCTCTTGCCGCCGGGCAGGCCCCATGCTCTCCTCCTCCTTCTTGTCCTGCTCAAAAGCAACAAGACAAGCAATGTTTCTTTAGCCAAGCTGGGCTCAAGTCCTCCTTTTGATGAACCCTTAATACCCTTCTTAGGGAAGCTTATCCATCTCTAGCTTTTGCAGTATAGCTAAAAATGTTAAGGAAAATGCAACATGGGACATACAGTGAAAGAAATAAAATATGTATGTGAAAGTCACAATGACTAAGCAAGAGCAATTATGAAGCTACACAGGTGAAACTGCTAATGTAATCTAGAAGTCCTGAGAGCCAAGGACAGAGGTACTGATTGCAGAATGGAAACACCTGAGAATCATTAAGTGTACAAGGTGAAATGTTGAAATACATGGGTTGGTCTTAAGCATGGGTGGAACTACGTGGACCAATCAGAATGGAAGTACACATCCACTGGGTGGAAACTAATTAGTGGGTGGTGATAAACAATGGCTATAAAATTGCAATGTTTTGCCAATGTATTGGGTTGAGTAGAGGTGGAGTAGTTTGGAGATATTGTGGAGTAGTGTGTAGAGATTGTGATTTGTTGACCATATAGTATATTTATATAGAAGAATAAAGTAGGTTTTATATAAAACTACTGAGTTGCCTGAGTGAATCCTGGAGACGTTTTGGAGACACCTGGAGAAGAGTGTGAAGGCTTGGAGAGTTTGTCAGGATCTTCAGCCTATTCTCTGAAACTCTGCTGCTTTGGAGGAAAGCATTAACCACTGATCTAAGCTGGTCGGTTCTGCTGCATAACAAGGTGGTGAGTTTGAGCCAGAGGTGAAGAGCTACAACTCCCATCATCCCTGACAAGGGTTATGGGCCCAGTTACTAGAGCACCCAGCATCCACAGAAGCTGAAAGTTCCAGAGAGTGGGAGAAAGCTTTGTGGACGATAGATCAGAGCAAGCTGTTTGTGCTGCACTGATAAGCCTCGGAAGTAAATCATTTTGTGTTTTGCTTAAGCCCAGACGGGTCGGCTGTGCATACTCAGAAGGACTGTGTCAAATTGAGTCACTGCACAAATCAAGATGGAAATTCTAAAGTTTAGTAAATTAAATAGAAACAACTACTCTACCTGGAAGATTTATGCCCAATCTCTACTAGTAAAGGAAGGTCTGTGGTCAACAGTTGAAACAGGGCTGGCAGCCGATGCTGATGAAGCCACTCAAGAGAGAGATAGTAAAGCAAAAGCCTGTCTTTATCTCATGCTTGAAGAAGACTTAATTAATGACGTCAGAGATAAAACGTCCGCCAAGGATGTGTGGGATACCTTGCAGAGATTACACACTCCTTTAACTGCTTTTGCAAAAATGCTATGGTCTAAAAGAATATACAGGCAAAAGATGGCTAAAGGGCAGTGTGTGATAGAACATTTAAAAATAATGCAAGATTTATTTGTGCAAGCTGAACTGAGGGGAGTGCAAATTAGCAAAGAGCAGCAATGCTACATTTTAGTAGAATCGCTAGACTCTTCGTGGGACAACATTACGAACAGCTTGCAAAATTTGCCAGAAGCTGAGCTTAATAGAGACTTAATTGTGGCCAGAATACTGGAAGAGAGCCAAAGAAGAATGTCTGAGCAGGGTGACTCAGCAAGCTTAAAGACTGTGCCAAAACAACAAACAACTCCTGACTGGCGAACGCAGCAGGAAGCAGCCTCTACAAGGGAGCAAAGGAGGTGCTTTTATTGTAAGAAGATTGGTCATCTGCAGAGACATTGTAAACATTTTGCAGCTGAGAGACGTAAGCAAGCAGAGAGCAGATGGCAGCCGCGGCAGTATCAAAAACAGTCCAGACCTCCATTTTTGAGGGACAGTGGTAATAAAAAGGGGTTTGCAACCATGATTAAGGAAAAACAAAATGCAAATTCTAAATGGCTAGTTGATTCAGGAGCCTCATCTTCGATGTGTAATGATATAAATTTAATAAGTAATAGAAAATCAGCTAATGTAAATGCTGTAGTTTTGGCTGACGGGAAAGAGCTAAGTACTGTAAATCAAATGGGTACTGTGTACATTCCAGGGCTAAAAGAGAATTTTAATGATGTCTTACATGTAAAGGAGTTAGAAAATAATTTGTTATCAGTAAGCAGATTAACAGAAAGAGACTACACAGTCATCTTTGAAAAGAACATGTGTAAGATAAAAATGAATGGGGAATTGCGTGGCATAGGTTTGAAAAAGGACAAACTTTATTATTTGGAGGACAATATTGATAGCTACAGGGTTGAAGAAGCTAATAACATAGAAAATATTCCAATCCACAAAGACTGCACACACGAGCTTCACAGAAAATTCGGCCATGCAAGCTTCAAATGTTTAAAGAATTTAATCAGTATGTGTCCAGATTTAAAAGTTACTGAATGCAAAAACCACTTAGATTGTACGGTATGTCATCAGGTAAAGGTCAGAGCTTTTCCAGTAGCTAAGAAAACAAAAAGAATTGCTCAAAGACCATTTCAGTATGTACATGCAGATGTCGCCCAAGCTAATTGCTTGTCCTTAGGGGGAAGCAAGTATTTCCTAGTAATTGTTGATAGGTATACAAGGTTTGCATTTGTGAGAATAATGAAAAACAAATCTGACGCTGGGCAAAGTTTAAAAGCATGGGTAAGAATGGTGGAAAGACAATTTGATAGCAGAGTAGGCACCATTATTACTGATAGAGGAGGAGAATTTTTAAATAATCAATTGTTTAACTGGTTTCAAAAGGTGGGAATAAGGCATGAAACTACAAACCCTGCTTGTCCTAGTGAGGATGGGTTAGCAGAGAAGAAAATACAAGATATAAAAAGAATTACTGCTTGTATGATGGCAGATGCAGGGGTGAAAGATAGTTTTTGGGCAGAAGCAACTTTGACTGCAATACATATCAGTAACAGATTGTATCATTCAGAAATTGAAGACATTCCCTACAGGGTATTGTATGGGAGAATGCCAAATTACAAGTACTTAAGGGTTTTTGGACAATTTGCTCATGTTTACACACCTGCTTGTTTCAGGAGGAAAGGAGAACCCAAAAGCAAAAGGCTTAGGTTTTTGGGGTATTCTGGAAATAGCTACAAGTTTCATTTGGATGGAAAACAAGTGCAGTATTCTAGGTCTGCAAATTTTGAGAGACATGCTGGTTGGGACAAACTGCATGCCAATAAAGAAGTGTTTTTGAGATTAGGGAGTTCAAATGAGCCAGAAGCACAAACTGAACCAACCTCAGGAAATGGAGGGGTTTCAGTTAAGCAGGAAGCATCACCTAGCAGCAGTGGTAGTTCTTCTTCTGATGAGATAGCATCTAGGCCTACTACTACTCGAATGACTGAAGACAAGAGATTTAGTCATAGAACTACAACTCCTAGTAGAGAAAGTGAGGATGAAAGAGACAGAACAGCAGATTTTATTCCCAGGCGTAGTCATAGAGTTAGAAAGCCTCCAGATAGGTTTGTTGTGACAAAGGCAAGAGCTTGTTTAGCAGTAGAAGAGCCTGAAAGTTTTGAAGAATTGGAAAGTTATTCTAGTGAAGAACAGGAAAGATGGTTTGATGCAATGGATAATGAGTTTGGTTGCCTGGTAAATAAAGATGTTTTTGAAATTGTTGACAGACCCAAAGACAAGAAAGTAATTGGTTGTAAATGGGTATACAAAAGGAAAGAAATGCCAGATGGAAGTATCAAATATAAAGCTAGGTTAGTGGCTAAGGGTTTTGCACAACAGCAGTATGAGAACTATGATAAGACATATTCTCCAACTGCAAAGCCAGAAAGTCTGAGAATGGTTCTAGCTGTAGCAGTAAAAAGGAATATAGTTGTAGAACATTTTGATTTTGAGACAGCTTACTTGAATGCGGTTTTGGATGAAGAAATATTTATGGAACAGCCACAAGGTTTCGAAGAAAATGGTAGTCAAAGAGTATATAAATTAAAGAAAGCGTCGTATGGTTTAAAACAAAGTGCCAGAGCGTGGAATCTGTGCATCAATGATGAGCTAGTTAAGCTAGGTTACAAGAGGAGCATTGCAGATGCTTGTGTTTATACAAAAGGAGACATAGTATTAGTGATTTATGTAGATGATTTGTGCGTAGCAGCAAAGTCAAAACAGGAAATTGAGTCAGTAAAAAGAGAATTGTCTGAGAAGTTTGTTTTGAAGGACTTAGGTGTATTGAAGTCTTATTTAGGTATTTGCGTTGAATGGACAGAAGAAGGACATTGTTTATTAAGTCAGAGAAATAAAATTGAAAGACTGATTGAAAAGTGTGGATTACAGAATGCAAAAATAGTAAGAGCTCCAATGACAACCAGTTTTGTGTCTGAGGAAACAACTAGAGCATTTGAGGACAAGATTCTCTTCAGAAGTATAATAGGATCTTTACAATTCATATCTTGCCACACCAGACCAGACATTTCTTATGCTGTAAATGTATTGTCTAGAAGGGTTAATGATCCAAAAATTGAAGACTGGACAGCGGTAAAACATTTATTGAGATATTTGAAAGGAACCTTAGATAGGAAATTGATTATAAGAAGCAGTAGTTCAGATCTAGATTGTTATGTAGACAGTTCATTTGCATCAGAATTAGGAGACAAGAAGTCAGTTACAGGAATGATAATTAAATATAGTGAAAGTCCAATAGTTTGGGGAAGTAGAAAACAAACTAATGTAACGTTAAGCACAACGGAAGCAGAATTCGCTGCTTTGAATGAGATAGTAAATGAGGTACAGTGGATTGCGCAATTGCTAAATGATTTAAATGAAAGTCACAAGATACCAGTGGAAATTCTGGAAGATTCACAGTCATGCATAGCGATGGCTGAAACTGAAAGTTTGAAGAACAGAACAAAATATGTTGGTGTAAGATATCAAAATGTGCGAGACATGGTTCAGAAGGGTGAAATAGAATTGAGATATATAGAAACACAACACAACATAGCAGATTTGTTCACAAAAGCATTGACAGCAGAAAAACATGAAAGGCTGACACAAATGGTTGGAATGACATTGTAAGACACATACAATATTTTATTTTGGAGGGGATTGTTAAGGAAAATGCAACATGGGACATACAGTGAAAGAAATAAAATATGTATGTGAAAGTCACAATGACTAAGCAAGAGCAATTATGAAGCTACACAGGTGAAACTGCTAATGTAATCTAGAAGTCCTGAGAGCCAAGGACAGTGGTACTGATTGCAGAATGGAAACACCTGAGAATCATTAAGTGTACAAGGTGAAATGTTGAAATACATGGGTTGGTCTTAAGCATGGGTGGAACTACGTGGACCAATCAGAATGGAAGTACACATCCACTGGGTGGAAACTAATTAGTGGGTGGTGATAAACAATGGCTATAAAATTGCAATGTTTTGCCAATGTATTGGGTTGAGTAGAGGTGGAGTAGTTTGGAGATATTGTGGAGTAGTGTGTAGAGATTGTGATTTGTTGACCATATAGTATATTTATATAGAAGAATAAAGTAGGTTTTATATAAAACTACTGAGTTGCCTGAGTGAATCCTGGAGACGTTTTGGAGACACCTGGAGAAGAGTGTGAAGGCTTGGAGAGTTTGTCAGGATCTTCAGCCTATTCTCTGAAACTCTGCTGCTTTGGAGGAAAGCATTAACCACTGATCTAAGCTGGTCGGTTCTGCTGCATAACAAGGTGGTGAGTTTGAGCCAGAGGTGAAGAGCTACAACTCCCATCATCCCTGTCAGATAAAGGGGACGTTTCCTGGGAGGGCAATTGGAAGGAGGCCTCTTGGGGGGGGCTTCCCTTTGGAGCCACTATTCCCTTTCTTTGGAACCATATTCAAGACCCAGCTTCCCTGTCCAAACTTCAAGCCACCTAAGGGAAAACTGATGGGGGTCTATGAGACCTTGCTCCTAGGAGGAAGAAAAAGAGGGTGGGAAGAGCAGAAGGACGTAGCCAGCTGGGGCCAAGCAAATGCTTGTGAGCAACTGCTGATGGGGAGTTCCTAGCATGATGGGGCCTAGAGGCCAACTCTAGTGCAGAAGGCCAGGCCCAATGGGGTGTCAGGGAGGACCTATGAGTGGGGGGGCCTAATGGGACTAGACCTGAAGGGTAACCTGCAAAGGGGGTAAGGCCCAGACAGGCCCAGTAGGGCAGGAAAAGAAAGCCTGGGCTATAGCAAGGGCCTAGCAAGTCCACCCACAGCCAAAAGGTCCAAGACCAGTGGTAGTCAAGGGGGGGCTTATGAATGGCAGGGCCTAGTGGGACCAGGGCCAGGTCAAGCCACATGAAGGAGGGGGATGAAGGCCCAGATAGGCAGAACTGGGTTGATAACAAGGGACCTATAAGGGCTAGTCTCAAAGCCTGATCATCACACCACAGGCCAAGACCTAGCTCATAAATTTGTCCTATACAGCTAAACAGGACCACATGGCAACACCAGCAATTCAACACTATCCTGCAACCAGGTCCAGATGCAATCAAACCACACTCCTGGGCTCACATCTCTGCTTGCCAAGGATACATTCTCATAGCTTCTTTGACTGAAAATCAGAGAATGGGAAGAGGAGGGGCATCTGGAGCTTTTAACCCCTCATGTTCCTCCCCCCCATGCTCTCCATTGTAGCACACAGGAACACAACTGTTTACTTGGCCTCCATTCATTGGAGGCCAGCAAACACATCTCCTTCCCCCAGCGACACTGCATGGCATGAGGGTGGATCTGAATTATATGCAATAAGAGACACTTTTAGATAAAAGCACACTGCCAAAACAAAATAAATGCCCTATGTTTTAATCACTTTCATAGAAGTTATTGCAGATGCACAAAATCTGTCTACTTTGTACATAACCTGAGAATCCAGGTCTGGTATAGAAGTGTCAATTCTCCATGGATTTTTCTGGGTTTTCTATGGTAATAATATTAAGATGCAAATTACATTTGAAAGGACAATGCAACAATATGTAGGTGACAATTTCAACAATTCCTGCATTACAAGGACCTAAATGCTTAAGCCTAGCCAATGTAAAGGCTTTTCTGTATTTAATAACTATCCTCTTTATAAGGCAGGTAATTTATTTTATTTGTATTCTTCCTTTCTCCCAATATAGGGACTCAAGGCAGCTCAAGGGTAAAGTGCCACTGCAATCCAATTTTGTGATTCAATGTCCCTGATTTGCTGGGACTGGATAATACAGTGGAATTTATGAATTATGATGTTGATACAATAGTATTGTTACACATTGTACATTATTGTATATTTCATGTACTTCCTTATATTTGGGCAAATCCAGACTGATTGAAAAGTCTCAGATTTTGTTCCTGCTCTTTTTAAATTTATACTGAGTTAAAATAAACCAAATTCAGGAGCTGGTATAAAAAGTCTCTTATTGTACTGGGAGCTGCCAGAAAATATTCTGGTATAAACAAAATATGCATGGATCTCTGAAATAAAAGAAAGGGAACAAAACCTGGAACTTTCTGGATTTTTAAATCAGTCAGGATGCCTGTTCTGATCATAACCGGCATGAGCTTCAAGTAGCATGGGATTTCTGGAATCTGACCTCACTTACATTGTGACTTTGTGATGTGGTGTTTTATATTGATATGTTTGTATTTATTTATTCAGTTGGAATTTTTATTCATGGTTATAGCTGTATTTATTTATTGGTTTTACACCCTGGCTGTCTCACAACAGATGGCATTCCAAGTGGCTGGCAATGCCAAAAAACAAACAACATAAGTGCAATTAAAACATTAAGAAAAGATTTCCAACACAATTAAAAACATCACCAGAAGAAAGAACATGACTAGCCTGCTTAAAAGCTTCTTTCACAGTATCCTAGCATAATCATCCTGATGGAAGGGCAATAAGGTGGTGGCCAATCTAGCCTCCCTTGGAAGGGAAGTCCACAGCCTGGCAATGGTAACCAAGGAGGTTCTCTCCATCCACACCAAATTTTCCTTTACAGATGGTGGGACCAAGAGAATGGGTCCCTCTGGAGATCTCTGAGCCCAAACAGATTTGCTCAGGGAAATATAAAATTTCAAACAGCTTGGACCCAAGTTTCATAGGTCCATTAACATGACACCTCTCCTCTTGTATTTCCCCCCAAGACAGAACATATTATAACACAGCCTTAGGATCATACGCAGAGTTGGAATAGACCACAAGGGCCATCTGGTCCAACCCCATGCCATACAGGAATACCCAATCAAAGCATCCCCAACAGATGGCCATCCAGCCTCTGTTTAAAAACCTCCAAAGGAGACTCCACCACACTCCGAGGTAGTGCATTCCACTGTCGAATAGCTCTTACTGTCAGGAACATCTTCCTAATGTTTAAATGGAATCTCTCTTCCTGTAGTTTAAATCCATTGCTCTGTGTCCTAGTCAGCAGAAAACAAGCTTGCTCCATTATCAATATGACATCCATTCAGATGTTTAAACATGACTATCATATCACCTCTTAACCTTCTCTCTTCCAGCTCCTTGAAGGAATAACACAATGTATATGAAATAAATAAATAGAGGAATATATAACAAAATGGAGCTCAGACCTCCATGGGCATCTGATCGGCATTTATTCCTATGAGTAGCAGTATATGATCTGGGACATTTCTCATTACCTTATATTTCTTGAACATTGCAACTTCCTTAAAGTATTTACATACTTTAAATACCTATTTAACACTAAATCTTTTCTGGGATGTGCAAGAACCAACAATGGAATTAAATAATTCTTTGATCCATGGCACATTGTAGAGGAACATCAGAAATCTCAAGTCTGAATTCCTTAAATCTTTTAAGGCATTTCTCCAATTTCTGCAATCCATACATACTGACTTTAGAATAAATTTCATTAAAGCAACAGGATATTTAGCCTGATAAATGAGTAAGACTGGCATGCATGTAAAAACTTTTACAGTTTATTTTATACCAAATGAGAATCGCAGCTTATGGTTTTTGTTTTTGTTTGTTTTTGTTTTTGTTTTTGTTCTAAGAAGTATTTCCTTTCTTCTATTTAAGAATTTGCTAATGTTACTACCTTTCTGACATCTGGCTCTTTTATGTATTCTGTCAGAGCCAAATTGGTGCAATTTTTATAAGAGCTAATGCCAAGTCCAATTAAGTGGTAAAATATTAAGTGAAAAGACCTTTTAACATGAAATATTTCACCCATCTTTGAGGTGTTGTTTTTAGTTCTGCTCATGTTTCACTGTGCAGTAGAGCAGACAACCTGTTCCTCCCTTCAATAATTTGGAAGGCAGATTGCAATAATGCCCCACAATCTATTTTGATAACTCTAATCTTTAAAACATAACATTTTTACCTTTCTTCAGAACTTCTGCTAAACTAAGTAAGAAAGCCCAGAAGTATGATTGCACATTGTGAGGGAGAGACACAGTGTTGTCCAAGAGTCCAGTAAAGGAATAAACAAGAACCAATATTCTACATTAGATAGCTAGTTACATATGCACAACTAAGTAATGTCTCCTGGCCTTAGTTATGAATGTGTAACTAAGGCTGGTGCCACAATGCAGAAATAATGCAGTTTGACACCACTTTAACTATCATGACTCCATCTTAAGAAATCTGGGATTTGTAGTTTGTTGTGGCACCAGCACATTCTGGCACAAAAGGCTAAATATCTCACCAAGCTACAAATGCCAGATGTCTATAGCACTGAGCCATGGCAGTTAAGGTGGTGTCAAACTGCATTGTGGACCCAGACCGTACCACCCCTTCCGCCCTCAAATAATGAGAAAAGTACTCATTGTGTTAGCTTCTAACAGATATATTTTCTACATCTTTGGAAAACATGGGTTAAGTACAGGTTAGCAAAACATTGTAGAGTAATACATTGCTGTTGTTGGCAATAAAATTGGCCACAATTTGCAAGCTAAATGGTTGGCAGCCATGCATGGGTCGTGTTCTCTCATTGCTCCGCCCATGCAGATCAATGCTACGTGTTGGTCAATCCCAACACCCATGGAGGAGAGAGGTGATGGCCAAGCTGACCCGCCTGATTCTCCTCCCATGCAAACAAGTGAACGTTATAAGCAAGGGGAGGGGTCTCCTTGAACATGAACTTGAACTTGAACTAGTACTTGAACTTTTACTTGTCAGAGACCCCTTACTCCCTTAGCATGACCCATGACATCCACCCCACAATTGCGACAGAATTGTTGTAGATTAGAGGGAGGGTGCGCGGGTCTTCGGCTCTCTAGAGCCCAACTGCACAGAGGTGGTGACAGAGCTGCCTTTTATCAGCTCTGTCGCAGGCTGCATGCATCATCCGGCCATGCCACAGCCTGGCTGGACGGCCCTCCCCTTCCCAGCCTGGCCAGGCGATCAGGGCAGGGTTGGGTCACCCTGATTGGCCACCAACTTCCCACCTCCCCCAGCAGCGGTGCATGCTGGGAAGGAGACGGGCAAGCAATGGTGGCCTCCAAGGTGACCGGCCATGCGGTCGCCCACCCCACCCCCTTGTGGAGGGGGGGTGAGGAGGCCGTCCTTAGAGGGCTCCATTCCAGGGTGGCCGGCCGGGCCGCAAAACAGCCCGCCGCCTAACGGCGAGCCCCCTTATTTCTGCAGTGTGGCAACAGCCTAAGTAACATCTCCTGGTCAGAGCCCTACTGCAATTCCTCATCACAGTCTTGCTTGCTGGTTGGAGTGGGGTGGAAGCATTATCCTCCTTGTTCCCCAAACTGCAGATGAAAAGACCTCCATCATTTTATGCAGCTGGGGAGTATTTACAATAGTACCATGGTCATCACTATGTAGTCTTACTGAATACGGAGCAGTTATGAATCCATAGCTCTAGGTTAGGAATCCAAAGGTGTTTTTTTTTTAATTGTTATTATTCTAGGGGGGGAAAACTTAACAAAACACAATCCAGAAGAAGCTCGTTATTATTTGAATGCCATCAAAAGCTTAAGCCCAGCAAAAACATGTAGTAAACATTTGGAGAGGTCAAATGACCCAGTGTGACTCAGTGGCAACTCATAGTTCCAATATTACTGGACAATGAAATATAGGCCTCATCTACACTATTTAAAAAAAAACTCTCTAAAATCCTGCATCCACCCCCCCTGAATCTGTGGCTAGAAGACCACACAATGTGTATACTTTCCCCTGAAATTGGGGCAATAAGGCCACATGACACATGGCCCTATCCATCCCAGATTCAGGTCATTTTGCCTAGATGTGGGTTTTTTTTCTTTGGGTTTTCCCAAAGTTTTGACTGCCCCCAACACCATTGTTGCAAGCAAGGTCAGATCCTGGCAGGCGCAACATTTTAAGCTGTGTGTTTAAGCTCCAGAGGCAAGTTCCTGGCAAGTTCCCTGCTGAAAGAAGAGGTCTTTCCACTCCTGTTCCCTTGACAGTGCTCTGCCTCCAAACCCACCTGTTCGCCCATTGCTTAGATTGATGTGGGAAACAGGGGGTGCTGAAACAAGTTACAGGTGAGATCAGGCAGGGGAGGAGGGGAAAAACCTTTCCCTTTGGCAGGGAACTTGCCAGGGACTTGCCTCTGGAGCTTAAACACATAGCTTAAAATATTGCACCTGCCAGGATTTGACCTTGCTTGTGATGGCGGTGGCAGATGCACACAAAACTCTGCAGGGACAGTCCAGGAAGTGACAACAACATACCCAGGGAGCCCTGGTGGTGCAGTGGTTAAATGCCTGTACTGCAGCCACAAAGTTGTGCGTTCAATCCCAGAGGGCTCCAAGGTTCACTCAGCTTTCCATCCTTCCATACGTGGGTAAAATGAGCACCTAGCCTGTTAGAGAAAATTAGCTAATATGTTGTAAACTGCTTAGGGAGTGCTTTGGCACTGACAAGTGGTATAGACATAGAAGTGCTATTGCTATTCCTATACCCAAAGTCCCTCTGGAGAATAAATTCTGTGATGTGGCTCTGGGGTGAGTGTGGGGGCAGGAGGCGCAGGAGTCCATTCAGACTTTTGCCCCAAGTGTAGATTAGCCCATAATCTGAGTTTTCATCTGGATCTTAAAGAGTTATCCAGAGTGCTGGTCCTATTTGGTGGATAGGGTTCAGTAACTTGAATAAGTCTTTTAAAGTCCCAAAGTGAAGCACTAGTCTTAGCACACATTTTATGCTGAATTCCCTCAGTCTACACACTTTAGTACCAACTATCTCATCACCAAATTAGATGTGCCCGTTACCGTGGGGTACATTTGGGATAAAAGTTTCACCCCTGGGATTGAACCCTTCTCTCCCAAATTTAGAGTGTGGGATTATAACCTGGGGAACACTGGTGTGTGGCCACTTCCCCCCCCCCAAAAAAGAGTAATCAATTAAGGTAAATTAGAAGAACCACCCAATATGGTTAACACTGTGAGGTAGACTACAAAAGGAATGTGCAATAAATCTATGAAATATTTCTAAATAAAACAACACAGTGCAATCCATATGCAATCAGAATATAGCCTACCCATGTCTTTATTTTATTTATGTAAAAAGAAAACTTAACCAATCTTCGTCCATTCTACTCACTTCCTACCAAATGTGTGATAGTGGAGAAATGGTACATGTGAGTGAGTAGGACTGAAATCTGGAGGACTATGTAAATGTTGGGGGGGGGGACCCCAAGCCTTAACCAGGAGGGGGTATAAGGGTTTCTAATAAGATATATTGTCAAGGGCCAGAGGGTTTTGGATTTGCTTGATGGGCAGAAGCAGAAGACTGAAGAGATGATCAGATGCATCAAAAACTACAGCAAAAGATTGCTACAAGAACAGGAAGGGATGACCTTACTAGACAACAACATCCTCCAACATTCCAGGGGCATAGCACTGACATCAGTAAGCTGTCCCTTTTAATTTGCAGCTTCTCCCCATCAATGGAAAAGGGAAGCCTCGTCTGCGGCAGCGCTATGCCCCCGGAATGGCAGAAGGATGCAGTGTCTGGTAAGGTCTCCCTTTCTGTTCTTTTAGCGATCTTCTGATGTGGTTGGGGACATGTTTTTGTTTTGTTTTTTGCATGTTCCCCCACACCTGATAACCTCCAGAGAAGGAGTTAAGAAGGGAAGGGAAGGGAAGGGGGGAACTTGTAAACAGACCCACTAACAGCTGGATTCTGTATTCCCTACAAGTTGAGAACACTTTGTGGGAAGAATCATTCTTCTCCCATATTTTCTGCCAGAACCACAGGAATGAATACATCATCATCATTTTTCATTTGAACAATCTAAGCAAGAAATTGAACTAAATATATATCTGAAAAACTGCATAGATTCAGGCTCAATGGCTGAACTTTTTTTCAAAAAATAATAGGGATATCTGGGGGTTTGGGGGGATGTGAAATGGGGCCTCGTGGACCACTGTTCCCATCCCCAATCTAGATTATGTGTATTTCTTTGGGTTGAAATCTGGGGTAGAGTTCATAGGGCAGACCAACTGGTCTATCAGTTCTGAAGCTGATGCCTCATCTGCATTAACAGAAATGACACCAGAATGATACAGTCTGTTTGTCTTCAATATAAAGAAGGCACTGTGTTTGTTGTGTTTGTCTTCAGTGGAAAGAAGATACACCACTCCTGCCCAGAGAGCCATGAAATATGCAAGCCCTCTCTTGCCACCTCCTGCCTGTCATAATGCCTCATTTTGCTAGCAAATAAATACGGGCAAGTCACTCTATCCTTCAGGCACTCACTCTAGGGATTACATTTCATCAACAGAAAATATTTTCAGAGTTCATGAAATCAGCTCTGCGTTCAGCAACAGAAACAGCTACCTGGGTTGATAGTCATAGATTTAGAAGCAAAGTTGTTGCTAAATACACCTGTCCACAAAGCCACACTGGAGAAAATTCCTATTTGCTTTGCTTCTATGCATACACAATATTTCTTCCATGTTTAAATAATAAATGTTGGAAAGTGTACAAAGGATAACATGTTAGCATCTCCAGGGGAGGGAGGGAGGGACGGACAGACAGACAGACAGACATTCCTTGGTCCATCACAGGCTTTCTCATGGGATGACCATTTTAGAGCTGTGCATAAATGGCCTCTCACAATTCTTCATCCTATTTGTGTGCACAGAAAATGGGAGGGACCAATTCACTGAATCTCTCTAGGGTAGAGGAGAAATTCTTCAACAATAGATGGAGCTCATCATTGGTAGGAACAGAAGCATAACATTCTCCTGTTGCCCGAAACACTTATTGTTGATATTGGCACCAGCAGGAACTGTGTTGTCATCCTGGCCACCATTTTGCATTTTCTACAATATCCTGCATACTGCAGCCATTTGAGTGTTGAACTAGGATTTAGGCAACTAGGGTTCAAATCCCCACTCTTCATGGAAACCTACTAGGTAATATTGGGCAAGTCAGAGCCTCTCAGTCTTAGAGGAAGGCAATAGCAAACCTCCTCTGAATAAATCTGACCAAGAAACCCTATGAGTTCTACAAGCTGGAGTCAACTTGAAGGCACATAAGAATGACAACAATGCCCCAGACTCTGTTGTTCTCGGACATGGGGGGGGGGAGTTCAATGCCATATAGAGGCAAATGCTCAGCGAAATTTCTGGAAAGTTTTCTTTTCTTTTTTTTTTTCCTTTTGTAGGAGCTTGAGAAAAGGAACACTTTCAGAAATTTAATCAGAAAAAAAAGTATTCTGAAAAACTTCAGCTCAGCCTTAGTTATTGTTGATGTCAAAAGCAGGATATTAAAATAGGAACTTTTGAACATTAGTTTGTGCATTGTGATTCTGAAAGCCAGAACTGGGAAGCCTAGAAATCTTAACTGGCTATTCCATTCTGGCTTTTGCATCAATTGCATCAGTGTAGCTCTCCATTTGTTGTTGAACTGCAACTCCCAACACTGCTTGTTATATCTATACCATCTAAGGCTGATGTGAGTGGGAGTCAAAGAAGATCTGGTGGACCATATAACTTCCACTCCTGAAGTAAATGGATAAGTAAAACAACCCTTCTGAAACCTTGACAGGAAGATCTGGCATGTTAAAGAAAAAGTATAGTAACTTGTCTGTTTCTCAGATCCAGTCCTCTGAAGCTGGGGCTACAATGAACAGTATATATAGATTATATACACTGTAACTCTTCCTACTTAGTTGTGCTAGGTCCTATCCAATCCCCATTGATGCACCAGAGAGACAGATGGGATGCAGCATCTACTCTATAAGCCTGGCAAAAGTTAAGCTTTTCTCAATGTGGTTGGACTGTGGTTTCCATCATTCCTCACCATTGCTTATGCTGGTGAGGGCTAATTGGAGTTAATGCCCAGTAACACCTGAAAGCCATTTGTTTTTAGAGCACGGGCAGAAATTATTGCTGGTTATTTATCTCATATATGCCACTATGAAAGCAAGTCATTTTTGGCTAAATAGTGGGCTCCGAGAGAGAGAGAGAGAGAGAGATTTTCAATTTTAGGAATATCTTGCTAATATATAGCCAAATGTATGATTGAGGTGTCATTCTTTCTTGTCCTTCTGCAGAGTTTTCTTGAAATCATGTGTGGCTGCATCTCTTCTCTAGCCCACTGATATATGTCAAGCACTAAGGCCTCAGATTTATACAGAACCAGTGGTGGCTGGTGGTTTCCATGACAGTGGGTTTTACTCTGATCTTTCAAGCAGGTATCCAAGGTGCTGAACCTAATTTGGGGCTAGAGAACAGGACTTTGAATAGATCTCTATCCAAAGTAAAACCTATGGTGGATTCACTGACCTACTCACATGGAAACCACCAGCTTCCACTGACACATACAGAAGTGACAACAAGACTATTCAAATGCAGTACATAAGCTTAATATTTTACAGACTATAGACATTGAGCTACATCTGTGAGTGTATATTGCCAGACAATTAAAATGCTGTTCAAGTGCTAAACTGAATAGAGTACAAGCAACAAGTAGAAGAGGGATGGGATTGTGTACCCTTTCTCAAGGATCCCAGTTACACAAAGGTTTGTACTTGCATGCAAGTAAATGAGAGTTGAAGTCCATTGTAGATGTTCCCTGGGAGGGGGATGGCATGCACAAGGATGCTGAGGGTAGCCTGGCACGCATCGAAGTGCTGATCCTGCATTTGTAAGCATGTATACCTCAGCCTAACCCCTGAGGTGGATCTAGGCTTTAGGAAATAAATGCCTCTCTAACCAGAAGAATAAACACTAAGCTGGCTTTTATGTGGTGCAGGACTAGCTTTGGTAGACACAATGGTTCTGAAATCTAGCAGACTGAGAGGTGGGTTCAGCAATGCATAATGCATCGAGCCTTAAGGAGCACATTCTGGTGTGCAAAGAGGGAGATGATTAAAAGGTGTAATAAGCAGCAAGCACAGTCTTCAGACCATCAAGCAAGCCTGATCCAGAATACTTATTCTTTACTGTTTTAGATGGTTTAAATTTATTTTAGCTGTGTGCCATCCTGATATGATTGAACAAAATATATAATTAAACAAGACTTTACAAAGGACTTGGAGAATCACTCTCCTTCCTGGTGTTGATGGTTTCAAGTGGGCTTCCCTCCTCTAGCTAGAAGGATTGATGCTACTGGATGCTATAGGCTTGACATATGTCGTCATTAGGGATGTAATTCTTCTCACAGGGAGCACTGAGTAGCTTTAGCAATTTTCATCCTGGTGTAAGAAAGTTTTCAAAAAACCTCACAGGTTTCAAAGCCTACTTGCATTTCAAGACTTACTCTGTGTAAAATTAGCATGTGATTGTTTACACAGGAAGCACCATTTTCTGCACAGAAAATAATGCCCCTCTGTAAAAATGTTATTTTCTGCACAGAAGATGCTGTTTTCTGCAAAAAAAAAAGAAAAGAAAAAAAGAAAAAAGAAAAAAGAAAAAAAGAAAAAAAGAAAAAAAGAAAAGAAAAAGAAAAAAAATGCTGTACATAAGAAAGGTTCCAGATAGCTCTGCACTATGGGCTTCTACTGATTGTTGAGTCCAGCTCTGAAGTAGAATTTAATACAGGAAATTCATCCCAATTCATTCCTCCCTAATATTTAAGTGGCTGACAGACACACCAAAAGAAGTTCTGAAATGTCCTTAGGAAGCATATTGTTCCACTTGAATGGTCAGGAGGTAGCTCTCCCTCAGCACATGAACTATTTTGGTTCACCTGGCTCTAAACATTTAAAAAGCACACACACACCTAGCAAACTTCAACCATAACATTAATGTCTGTCTTAAAAGCATGCAATGAAATTGTCAAGATGAAATAGTTTCCCCAAAGTCAAGAGATACCCCTAAGGGCACTAAGAAAGAACATATTGTGTCATACTGATGAAGTTAGATAATAGTTTCCTATGGAATAACCTTGGGAAATGATTGCTTCAATAAACAGCAAAGCTCATTAATATTTAAGAATGTCTCTATCTTTGAAAAAAATGGGTTGTATTGAAAAGGATTTTCTGTAAACCACCAAGTAATTTTCGTTCCTCGAGATTCTTGACCTGGGTGTTCTTCAAATTCCTCTCTCTCAGGGCCCTTTCCTTGCCTCCCCTCTCTCCCCCAAAGTGCATAAAATAAACTTCAGCACAGATTCTAAGGAGAAAAAAAAAGGAGAGAGTAAATCTAGAGAGTAAATCTGAGGCATCACACCATCACTCATTGCAATCATTAACAGTGATAATGTTGCTTAGCATTTGAATGGTCTTTAATAATTCAAGGTCTTTAGGGTGCAAAGATTTAAATGCAGACATGTTGCCTGATGATAAATTAGTTCACTTTTAAAATTTCATTCTCTCATGGTTTATTCTCCTCAGTCAACTCTAGATAGATAGATAGATAGATAGATAGACAGATAGATAGATAGATATCTGTAAGTTAATACATAGTCACAATAAAGTTATTTGCATGAAATTTTGCTGAATGCAGCAGCAAAACAAAATGGCATATTTATCCATAAGGCTTAATTCAAGATGCTGTGTAAAACTATACCAGAGGGGAGGAATTCTTGTCATCTCAATGTTGCACTGAATGCAAATTACTCACAAGAGGGCTGGAAAAATGTGGAGCAGAATATAGATCATTTAACTCATATATAAATAGCTGGCTCTTATATGCTGTAATAAATGTGAGTTCAATGAAGAATATTCATCAACATTCAGACTGATAACAGTTTCAATTTTTTAGAAAGGTATACTAGTGTTGAATCTTCACTCCAGAGAGCAGAACAATCAATTTAACAAATAGCTACTTATATATTCACCTATGTCTCATAGTAAGTTACAACTTGGTAAGTAGCAAGTTGTATTCACCCCAATAGTTTTATGCTTTAATTCCCATTATTCCTTCCTGAGCTTCTTGCTATAGCATCACTATGTTGTCATAATTTCCCAACTGACACTAATTGATAGTGGAGGTAGATGTTCTAAGAGCATGGGGAAGTTATAAAAAATAATACCCCATGTTTAGTCCTCTTCCTTCCTGTAACACATAGGCCAGAATTATGTTGATGATATACACTGGCACACCTTCCTGTTACACTAGCACATGTGCTTTGGGGCCAGGGAGAAGGAGGCATTCACAATCTCTGTCTGAAATGCCAGTCTTCCCACCACACAACCACAGCTCACCAGCACTGTGACACACCCCTATGGCCAATCAACAACCAGGAAGATGAGGGCTTATGTCACACTGCCCTTCCTCTCTGTGTATGCATACACACCAGCACAGCATGGAAAGGAAAGGCTTGTGTGTGTTTACAACCAGTTCAGGAGTGCTCCTGCTGAGAACTCCTACACTAATCCCTCTGAGACACACTCTAAGGGTTCCTCTAGCCTGGAAATCCCTTAGAACTATCTCTCTCCTCAGGTAAGCTGCCCCCACCCAGACACAGTCTTTTCTCAGTCTACTGGGAGACTGAATGAAGTTCTATGGCTAACCAGTGGAACTCCTCACTCTGTTAAAAGATTACCAACCCCCCTTCTCTATCCCCAGAGAAGAGCCAAGATAGCCAGGACTGAAATGAGGCACGTGTAAGGCATGGTCGTGGCTGTGTTTTATTTTAAGCCTCCTTAAGTAATCACAGAGGTCCCCATAAAAATGGCTTAGTAAGGAAAATAGAAAGGCTTATTTTTATTCAAGCAAATTTAAGACAAGTTAAAAGGTAAATCATTTCATGAAGAAAACACTTTTTTCTTCAGGTTAAAGCTTAAAGTTACAGAAATACAAAGCATTCATACATTCAGTCAAAGGGGAAAAAAGTAATCCCTGATGCAAGCTAGCTAAACTGTTCCCTATACAAAAGAAAAACTACTTACACTATAGAAGTCTATGAGGATTAAATCTTGTGTCCAGGTTTGGCTGGACCTCATGCTTATCCTAAGCCAGGCCCCAGCCATGTGCTCATTCAGGGCATTATTCTCTGAGGTACATTCATCCCCTCAGAGTGCTCTCTTTGTCTTTCTTCTGCCTCATGGCTGAGGCAAAGTATAAAACCTTTTCAAATTACCATTCCCAAATTCTCATTGGCCAGTCCAGTGTCCGGTGATGTGATCTCATGATGATGCTATCTCAGGAGATGACCTTCACCTTCCACCTTGGTCTTAACCCTTAATCCTTAACCCTTAGTTTACCTGGTCATGCTAATCAGACATCACTGTTTGCAGATAATGGAAAATGTGATTCTTGCAGAATGATGGGAATTCCACCACCATTGCAGGATGATGGGACTGCCTTCATGACAGCTTATGAGCTCCATATGGATGTGGCTTTGCAGCTGGAGAGATGAAGAGCCTCCTGGACCTCCACTGACCAGATGATGTCTGGAAGCCTCCTATCTCCTCAGCCAAAGATTGGGCATAGGAATGTACCCTGATGCTGGTATGCTGAATTGCACCACACTGTGGAACCCAAAAGTCAAATGTGGTAGGAGAAAGTTAAGGCTCCACCAGTATTCAAAAGAATATTGGAGAAAGTAATAAAACACACACTAGGATGCAAAAAAAAAAACCCACCAAAAAACCACACACACACAGAACAGTTCATTAAACTATATTATGTAGATTTAATTACTGTATTTTCCACTGGAGGGGATGGACAATATTGTAGGATGGTGTTCTCTTCAGCAGGAATAGTCAATTCTGACAACTGGGTGTATTTCATGTTACGCCGTGCAGGGAAGCCTTGTGACCTGTTTAAAAAGTAAATCGCTGTACCCAGAGGCTTCTAAGAGAAGCAGTTGGTCTATTTTGCCAGAAATATGGTGGTTCAGAAGAGTCTGGGGTAAGAAAAATAGTTTTGAGCACTGTATGCTTGCACTTTGCCAACCTGTTTTACTTAAAGTCTACTTCTGCCCTTAAGGTACAAATCCTTTCCTAAAACTCTCCCTGTTTCTTCTGATACAAAATCATTGATTTAATGCCTTGTCACTATGACTGTAGACTGCCTTGTAGAATTGCTTTGAAGCACAACATTCCCTCTGCACTCTTCCATGTTCTGCACCATTGGTGGGTTGTGGGGTTTTTTGGTGGCATTATAAAATAGCCTTCTTAAGATAACTTTTCCCCATGAACCTGGAGATGCCTGCCATGGTTGTGTTTCATTTTAAGGCTCTTTAAGTAAGCACAGTGGGCCCCGTAGAAATGTGGTGACTTCAGATTAGGTTAATTGTCCTTCCCTCAATCCTAAAAGGCATATGAGTTAATTTAAGGCTAATTAGCAACTGCTCTTTGAGGCAACTGAACAGTGTTAATGCCTTTCTTAGAATTCTGCTCTTGAAGAAATAGACTCACTGCAAATTGAAGGTGGACATTTCCAAAGGAAAGGTTAAGGAAGCCCTTAATTGCCTCTGCAGTCAGGTATGCATCATTTAATGGTCAAGCATGACCTCAGCATTTGACAGAAGGAACATTTCCTTTTCCTTAGGTTATAGAAAGGTCTCAACCCTCCTACACTAATGGGGTTGCTCCTTTTCCATTTTTAAAAATAGATATTTAGAATACTACCTTATCAGGGATTTGTTTTATCCCTCTTGAAATGAATGGGAAAATGAAACCACCACACACTTTATTGGCTAAGCCAGGTTATCTATAACACCCAGAACTTTTTGATATTTTATTTTTAATATTTTATCTTATCCCAACTTTCTTCCAGCCAACCGGCTCCCCAAAGTGTCTGAATATTGGACATCAATTATAACTTCATCTGAACATGCGGGTCCCAGAGCACCAGCAGATGATGCTCGCTTATGCCTAGATTGTGGCATCTCAGACTTACATACCTGGACGGGAAAGGTCAAATATCCCACCCTGACTATAAGTTCCATACAAGTAAAATTTATCTCTACAAAAAGATTACTTAGTTTTTTTAAAAAAAGTCTTTATGTTTTGCATAATCCTTCCATTTAGTGTTCCAAATCCCCCTATGTATACCATAAAAACACATTCCCACCGTGGTAGTTTGATATCTCATCCTCCAAAATCGAGTAGTGTCAAGTCCGTCTGGTAACATAGAAAATACCGTGGGAGGGCCCTCAGCTGTTTTTGATAATCCCAATAAAATGACATCAGGGTCTTCAATTAGAGCGGGCAAAAAACATGTGCTCAGCATGTCACCTAATCCAATTCCCTTGTGTCTTTTCACAAAATAAAATTCCAAAAAGGACAATTTCTACCAACCACCTCTTCATTTTTGTGGATGTCGCCATTTCATGTTTATGAACCCACTTAATATAAAAACAATCCTCTTTCCAACTAAGGTACCACCTCAAATATTTTCCTTCTATTATGTATATAAAAACTGGGTATCTTCTCGCTAGCGCAAGAGCCTGTGAAATATAACATATCTGTTAGATCCAAAAAGGGGCTAGGTCCGATTTTCCTCCTGGGGGTCCTCCCATCGATTCATCTGGCATGAATTATTCCTAAAAAAAAAGGTAACACTTATTATTCATCAACTTTGTACAATTATATTTGGTTATGGTGTACCCACTTTGATTTTTCTTCCTTTCTGATCAAATAAGTTGTGGGCCATATTTGATCCATGACTACATATGGCCCCTTCCACTTGGGTCTCAAAGCATGTTTCTTTGGACCCAAGTAGAGGTATAAAACTTGAGTTCCAATCTATTGATTGAAAAGATATCATTTCCTTTTCTGTCTGAGTGGAAATTTCACTGCTATTAATCCCAGATTCATTTCATTACCAAACATTATTTCCTATCTCCTGCAAATCCTTTAATATTTGGTATTGATCTATTTTGGTTCCCTCTTCTTTAAACATTTTTATTTATTTCTTACTTTGTTTGACCAATTGGTCTACATATATATTACTTTGTTGTTGCCATTCTATTTTATTTTCCTTTTCCTTATCTTGGTGGGCTTTGATCCATGCCAATTTTACTTTGGGTAATTCTTTCATAAGAGCCCAAATTTGTTTCCATTGACTAATATGCTTTAAGTCTTTACCATCTGCATTTTTTTAAAAAAAAAAATCTGCATTTTTAAAAAACAAACAAACAAACCATTTTTAGCTCAAAACTGAATTAACCTTGTACACCCATTGTATATGTACTCACTGTCCATAATAATTACAGAGTCCTTCCCTTCCCCCTCTTGTTCTTTCAATAAGGAAAGAACATCAACAACAGCTTGTATTTCTGCCTCTTGTGCCCCCAACCCATTGGGGATAACATCTCTTTTCTCTTTATTCCTATTAGGGTTGTACCAAGCCCAAGCAGTAATCTTTTCACCCTTTTCCCATCAAGAACCTCCATCTGTTAAAAAAAAAAATGCCCTGGGTTTCATTCAGTGTATCAAGCGAAACAGCCCTGTCATTGCCTTCTACATTTATCTCATTACAATCATGTGGGTCCCCCTCCCTTAAAACATTTATCATCAAATCAGGTTGACTTAAGGTCTCAAAATCAACCCCCTTTTGATTCAACTTAACTATCCATTGATTAAGTTTAGTAATACTAATAGAAGGTGCTTTGCCCTGCAGAATATATTTCAAAACCCCATGGCTTGATTGTATTATAACTTTAGACAACCCTATCAAGTATTCCCATTCATCTAGCGCCCGCATAGTCACTGTTGCGGCTTTTTTGCACTCGTTATATTTTTGTTCAGCTCCTTTTAATAATCTACTTGAATAAGCAATGGGTTAAAACTGCCCTTCAATATTCTTTTGGTATAAGCCTGCTGACATAGTTTCTCGTGTCCACCCTGGTCTAATATAAAAAGCTTGGCCCTCTCTTGGTTGCCATAACTTAATTTGCCTTTGAATCTAAAGCTTCAATAATTCCAAGTTATTCTGACATTCTTTTGACCAGTTCCAGGGTTCATTTTCCCCCCAACAATTTCTACATTGGTCTGGTCAACAGAGCATACTGAGGTATATAAGATCTAACAAAACCAAAAGCACCCAACAGCATCCTCAATTGTTTTATATTTTCTGGGGGCTGGATCACATTCAAAGATCTGATACGATTTTCCTCTATCACCCGTCCGCCCCCCTGGAGGGTGATTCCTAAGTATTTTACTATAGTCTTACCCAGTTGAGCCTTTTCCAAATTCACCTTAAAGCCAGTATCCCTAATTAATTTGAGGACCCTAATAGTCCTCTCCCTGGTTTCCCCCTCAGTCTTCCCCATCACCAAAATATCATCCACATAGGAAATCACTGCCTCCTGATCTTCTGCACTTAAATTTTCTAACATCGGCCGCACATAATGGTGGGCTATGCTGGGCGAATTGTGGAATCCCATGGGTAACCTGGAAAATGTGTACTGTTGACCCCTAAAGGTGAAGGCAAAACGAGGTTTGCTTTCTTCCGATAAGGGCAATGCAAAAAAACAATTGGCCAGGTCTATTACAGAATAATATTGTGCTTCAACAGACACTTTCCCCATTGTTTCCACAATATTAGCCACCGTAGGAGCCATGAGGGGTGTTCCTTGGTTTATTTTCCTAAAATCTATAACTAACCTCCAAGATTTTCCATCACTCTTTTTGACAGGCCACAATGGTGAATTATATGGATTTACAGCCTTTTCTATAATCCCTAGTTGTTCCATTGCTTCTATAGTCTCAGCTATCCCTTTCTCGGCTTCCCAAGCAAGAGGATGTTGTTTCTGGGGTGGTACAAATCTTCCCTCAATTACAACCTCTGCATCTTTATGTTTTCCTGCATCAAATTCAGACTGAACTTGTACCCCTGGGACAATTTTCTCCCAGTCCTCTTTTTGTTGTATAGTTTTGGCCACATACTGATAAATTTTCATCATTCTTTTAGGCTTTATGTCTTTTCTTTGCATAATGATGTCCTCATATGGATCCATCCACAATCCATATTTTGACATAGCATCCATCCCTAAAATTAACTCTTCTGTTCCCTCCTGATCAAAATAAACTCAGTTTTTATGGGCTTACCCATAATCCATAGCTAAAATTAATTGTTTTTGTACAGGGGGTCCTGAGGCAATTTCTAATAATACTGGTCAAAGAGACTTATTGTCAGGTAGCCATAATTTGGTCATATTAACATTGGCACCTGAGTCTATTAGAGTGACATATTCTCTGCCTCTTTGCTCAGTTGCTACTGCAAATTTCCTTTTATCACCAGGTTTTCTAATTAATATTCCTGGCTTTATTTGTTCTGTGGCAGCAGGGCAGCCCTAACAGAGCTCCCCCTCTTCACTTGTTCCCTTCACTTCCTCCACAAAATTAGTCTTTTAAAAGGGGCTGGCTTCCCCTCTTTCTTGGGTTTAATCCCTTTTGGCACCTATTTTGAGGAGAAGGTAACTTGTTTCACCCCGCCTTAAAAGGGAATTTGGGCTTTCTTTATTGTCCCAACTCCTTGTTTCTTAAGGCTGGAAAATACCAATTTAAGTTTTTCCCAAGTGCACTCAGTTTTTGCTTCCCCTTGTATAGCTATAAGCATTGCTAGATGTGTTTTCTATTCTGGGTTTAGCCACTCATAGGGAGCCAAAAAGACACTGGTGTCAATTTCCATTATTTCTGATATGGTCCCTGAATCTACAAATCTTATTTTGGTACCTGTCCCAAATGTCTTTTTTAGAAGCTCTGCTCCCCTGTTCTAAAACCCAATATCACAAAGTCACTCCTACTCCATTATCTTGGACTTTGCTTATATATGGTGTCATGCCTGGAATTTATTTTTTTTTAACTAGTCTCGTTATTTCTTCTAGAGTCATATCATTTTTATCTGCTGCCTTCCATACTTTAATAGCCCACTTTATTTTCCTGCTCCCTGGCTGTCCCAGAGATTCTTTTAATTTCCTCATTTTCCCAGTTAACATAGGATCATCTGAGACAGAATATCTTACCAACTTGTCCTTTTTCTGACAGCTTTTATTCTAGGATTATCATATTGACAGCCACACTGGCTTGGCCATTTTTGCTTCCTTTTCCCTGTTTCCCCTAAAGGACTGCAATCAGGACTATTGGGGCAGGTTCTTTCCCAACAACAATCATAATCATTTTCCAGGCTCTAAGAAACCTGTTTTACATAAACATTATTCTTTAGTTGGGATTTGTCTTGATCATTTTTTTTCTATATAAGGACTTATTTTAATAGCTTAACTTTTTGTTTAACTGATTTTGGATTTGTTTTTTCTTTTTCTTTTTTTCCTCTCTGTCTGCTAACTCTTTAATATTTACCTCTAAGAGTTTCTTTTCTTTTCTTAGTGCATTGTTCTCATCCTCAAGCTTAATATTTTCTTGCAACCTACTAATATTATGTAGTGTTAAAACTCCATTTTTCAGTTTCCCTCATCTATTTTTTTCTTCAACTCATTGGGTTTTAAATAACATTGGGTTATTCCCTTTAAAGCTAAAGGTGTCATGACTTTAGTCTGCTCCCATTTTCTCTGCATTGCCAGCTTCCTGACAAAATAAAGCAACAGCTTTAAACAATTTTTCCTCACTCCTTTAAGTATCTTCCTCTAGTTGTTCCTTTAAATACTGCAAAGCCTTTTCCAGGCTTCTTTCATTTTAGTGTTAGTATTGTTATACAAATTTATTCTCCAATATCCTGCCTTATTTTCATAATCCTCATCCAAAGGATCCTTCAATTGAACAAAAAGGGTTCCCATAAACGGATCCAAACCTCTCCGTTTTCACAATCCTCATCCAAAGGATCCTTCAATTGAACAAAAAGGGTTCCCATAAATGGATCCAAACCTCTCCATTTCCCTTCTTGTCCTTTTTCCTACCAAAAAGAGCCATATTTCCTTCTGACCCTTTATCCAGTTACTCAGTTATACCCAGTCAGGGGCGTCCCCCTTTTTTCCACCCTCTGACCTTAACCCTGTCAAAAGTCCCAGAAATCTCACACTTTCCTGATCCTGTTCATGACACCAAATATGTTATGACCACATAGAGGTCCTTTTAAATCAGGTAGTGTTTAAGATTTCCCCAGACAAATGATAGGCAAAAAAGCAGAGAGACCAAATTTGGTTTTCAGTCACTATGCATGTAACATTTGTTTAGACATCAGACATTAAACATTCAATTAAGTATCAAGAGCTCTTTTTTCATTCACACACACACTCACACAGACATGCTCACATACGACCCCCTTGAATCCAGTGATCCACGAAGGCCGGATGGTCCGTTGCCACGGTTTCAGGAACCATACTTGAGGCTGGAAAGTCCAGTAATATTTATACCCCTTTTGCTTCTCCTTTCTTGTGAAAACAGGTGTTGAACATTGCCAAGATATTTGACGCAAGATAGTTCAGTTCCTTATCTTATCTTGGTGTGAGGCAGTCCAAAGAACATCTTGTCTGTACGGAACGTCTTTTAGCCAGGTCAACATCTAATCATCTAATCATCCAGGTTTCACCGGCCAACATTCCTTTTCACTTTCTTGCCTCACTTTCCAAGTTCCTCCCATGGCAGTCCTTTGCGCGGCAACCATTTAACTTTGGTTCTCCAGGGCCTTGCCTCATCTGGATCGTCTGGAACCCATCCACTCTACACAGTTATACCTACAGATATACTCTCACAATAGTACTGGGGACTGCAGCTTAGACTGGACTCTTCTGTATTTCTGGGCTTCAGTAAAGTGTAGCACCCCCCCTGCCCCCCATGTGAGGATTCCACTTGTATCATAATTTCACTTTTTAAAAATAATAACAATAATGCTACAGTAGATTTTTCCCAGTTTTGAAAATCTAACAAGCTCAACATTTCTGTGTAGACAGCTACAAGCCATTACAAAGGTCTGCAGCATCTTCCTGTAGTTTTAATGATGCCTCTTGGAACCTTACTACATACTAACTAGCATGGCCAGAAATGGTGGCTGGTGTGAATCCACCCCAGGATTGGGGTAGTGCTGAATCTACTCCAGGTTTTATCTGCATTTAAAGGTGCAGTCCAGGATGCCAAATACAATTCCCAAAATACATTCAGGACCCTGGGCAGCTTTTTCAATGTCTAGATAAAAACCTGCCATGAAAGTCACCATTTGCCCCATTTTCACATTTGGTCCACCTCACAGAAACATTTTGCTGATTTTAACAATGTCTTTTTATTGTTCACCACTTTGAGTCCCAAATGGGGGGGGGAGTGGGATAGAAATAAAGATAACAACAACAACAACAGAGTTTCACTCTGCCCTGTGTCTTTAAATGAAATGCCTTTAAGAATCAGGGAAGACGCTGTTACTGAGCTAGTTAACCATGCAAAACCCTGCCCCTGGCCCCTTCCCTAGCCTGAAAATTTCAGAGGAATTTCTCCTAACCCCCTGAAAAAAAAGATGATCACCTCCTTATTTTTGTGGGTGAGAAGAAAGACCCCACAAAAATGAGCAAGAGAAATTCGCACACCATTATATCAGACATTAGCAAGTATTTCAATGTTGCTTATTTCAATGTTGCAAAGTGTTCAATGATTTTTGAATGTCAAGCTATTTTTAAAGGTACAAGCCGCCCCTGCTTTTTTCAGTCAGAGTTGATCACTCTGTTAATGCAGCAGCTTCCAAAGAGTTTGGATTCAAATCAGTTGCTTCCCTTCCCAACTTTTTTTTTATTGTAATTTTTACAACCATACAAATATTTATATTTAAAATATTGACTCCCTCTGTAAAGTCAAAGCTTAGCTTTTTGTGTGGCTTAGAATCTTCCAGTTATGAAATGATTCCCAAGCTGACCATGAGGACTGAACAGGCAGCTTACTCTGCTTTTGACCTTATGTTGGCTTCAATTGGGTGGAAATCACTTCCCCAACTGTCTGCAATGGGATTCAATTTCACCAAGTCCTAATAATTTCCCCACCGGGACCTCATGATTCTATTACCAGCCACCCTCTAACAACTCAGACAATTTTATTAATATTTGCTGTAGAAGGGAATGGCAGTAAAAGGACATTAACTCACAAAATCATGAAATGCTCTGTTATCTTCCTTGCATATCCTAAGCCAGAGTGTGAGAGAGATTTAATAACACCACTACATAATAAACTTTCCATGTCTGATACAATCCCAGAGGAGGACCAAAGTGGCAGGGGCGGGGGGAATTAAAGATTTATGCCTTCCAATTTAATTGTATTGTAATAGCAACCAATTCTACTTCTATTCCTGTTATAGAGTCTATTTATACAAAGTTGTGCAAAGGGAGAAAAACAGCAATTGTTTCCACAATTTAATGAACTGAGGATTCTATAAAAAATGACAAATTGGGCGATGTGTATAATGCCTGGCTTTATAATAACTTAATGTCTCAAAAGGAAATGCTGCCTGGCCTGTAAACAACCTTTCTTTGATAAATGAATGTGCAGTTGTAACACATCCTCTGAAAGTTATAAACTGCAGAAGCACAACACTGATTTATGACCTTTCATTGTTCCAAGCTTGACCTTTCCATACTTTCTGACTTCTAATCATTCATGTTTTATGACCCAATGCCCTCAAACAGGTGGGCTCATATACCTGCATCATAACTGTGGCAGTTCATGTTGCAAAGGTGGGTTTATATAACTAACAATGCTACAATAAATAAATAAATAAATAAATTCCTGCAGAGAGGAAATAAAATATCAGAGCACAGTCGGTTAGCATCCTTATCCCTGACATCCAGTTCTCTACATGCAGGGATTTATCAGAGTCAGTATAGATTTATATGCCTGTAGATCTGTGTGTATATTTGCTACAGAGCATTATCGAGCCATTCCTCCTTTTGAAATGGCACAGTCCAAGTGCAGGTTTACAATTTCATCACATTTTTGTAATAAGCCTAGGGGAAAAAAAGGAAAACTCAAATGGAATATAGCAAAGGTTTATATTTTGGTTTAAGAGCCAGAGCAATGTAGTGAAGCAGGTGTCTGTGTGTGATTTGACATAGGCACAAATCAGAGGTGTCATTTGAAGGGGGGATGCATATGTGTGCATGCACAAATCATCAGGAACGTTTCAAACCCACTCTTAGATACATTCAGAAACCACCCAATGCATTGTAAAACTATTCACTGTGATTCCCACCCCCTCTCTCTCTCTTTCTTTCTTTTTCTGGTGGTTTCCCTACAATAATGACAATGTTATATACAAAGAGATTTGTGCCTAGATGGCATGCTTACCTACAGGGGTGTAGCTATGGATAGGTGATGAAATGAGGGCAGTGCTCCTTAAATAAGAGTTCTGACCCTTCAAACAAAATATTCCTTCAGAACCCAAATTTCTAGCATTCCTAACAGTGGGACATAAAAAATCATTCACACCTAGAACGCTTATACTTCATGTGTTCTCATTTTGTTGGTAACCTTGTTTGCCTCTTTTGTTAGAATTCCTACATTGTATTTCTACAGTTTAGGCTAAAGTACTGAAGGAAAATTCTTTCTGAAGGAAGATTGGAGGAAAATTTATTTGCCGTGGTAAAATACATATTTTGGAGGAATACTCTCATTTTGCCTTTCCCCATGGCTAACACCTGTTACCTTGCCTTATACCCCTCCGTATAATATTTCATATTTGGCTATATGTAGACATTTCATGAGGTCTAGTTGAGCAGGGTGAACCATAGGTGAGGTCAGATTGAGGACACCAGGACCTAAAGAAGGTGTTGTGGAAAACTACCAGCAGACACACCCAAGGTAGGATTAAGCAAAGCCCCTAGTAAACAGAGCCATCAAGGTGGAATGTACTAATCCCCTCTTGGGCACCCTTGGCAATGAGTCATAACACAAACAAACAAGTGACCAAACAACCATTATCCCCAGAAAATGTTCCTTCATATCTTTCTTACCCCGTAATACTGAGGTTGTCATAAACCCATCAATTTCAATCACTCAGCTGTTAACAGCAATCAGCAGAGTCACAGTTTCCTTTGTTTAACAGTGGGAAACCCATTCACGCCTTGTCGAAGCAAAAAAACAAACACACACCCCTCCAGGACATAAAATACAGTATAAAGATTAGTTCCCAAACAATAGCCAAGTGTGCCACAGTTGGACACTGTCACTCTGTCAGATCACAGTGCCATTCTCAGCTCCAAGTCTGAGTCTCTTTGCTTCACAGAACACTGCTCTTCAGGACTGGTAATTATTACCCTATCTTCTGTATCTATTCTTCTATCCAACCCTTTCTGCCTTAAAACTCTTTGTTAGCTTTGTATGGTTCCTATGAGTGTTTTTGTGCTTGTGTGAATACTCCATGATTATTTTCCAATAAAAAACATTTCATTTCACTTTAACTTGAAGTCTCTGCATTAGTACATACATAGGTGCAAAGGTCCCAGATTTACCCAACCTCTCGCAGCCATCCATTTGAGTTATAATAATTCCCCCAAATAATAACTGATATTTGGCATCACAAGTGGGCTTCCCATAGACCCCCACCTGTTTGGGCAACACACACCTCTATGCCTAAAACGGAAGGATTTTAAAACTGTTTATAATGCTACAGATACTATCTATATAATTAGCAAGACTGCCAAAGTCTTCTGAGGTATCATCATACATGGTTTGAAAGATATGGGAGGAAGGGAGGGAGGGAGGATAGCCTCCCTTGAAGCTGCTCTTTTAAAATGATTGTTCTTCTGTAATGCACATTCGGTTGTTATTTGAGTGCTCACTAACTCCCAGCCCAATCTTCTTCAGGTTGTTGTGAGACTGCAGGAAAGAAAGAAAACATAATAGACCTTGAACTCTGCAAAGAACCATTGAAATGATTAATGGTCTCTTTTTTATTTTACAGTATTCATTTTCATCAACCCTTGAGAAGCCCTTATAGTGCCAAGGGGTCAGGCTATACAGTAATACAACATGTTTCACAATGCCACACAAAGGTTCAGTCAAGTGAACTAAACATGCACAAACAACATGCACATAAGCATTCCAAATGCTGCTGAAGTGAGTGTGTGTCTCTTTTAAGAAGCACAAGAACAAAAGAAGGTTGTGAGTATTTCACCAATTCTCCTTCTGCCATCTCTAGAGAGGCAGGGCTAACAAGAGTTCAAAGACAAGAAAGCTCAGCCACAAGGTGGAGAAATAATATTAAAAGGCACTGTTTTCTACATCTCAAAGTAGGGTGGGAAGAAAGGCGGGAACATTCCTCCATTCAGGAAAACTTCAGAGACTCATCAGGAGAGTTTAGTTGGAAACTGGAGCCACTGTTGTGTCCCCCCCTAAAGGGCAACAGCATTTTAACATCTTCAAAGGAGCAGGGAGGGGTAAATAAAGTACATTGTGGGTCCATGTGGATGAGATGGTGATAGCAATCTCTCTCTCCCTCTCTGGCTTTTCTTTGCAAGCAAAGATTCAGGAAGGACTCATCCCACACTTTCTGCAAGTGCGCTGATGACTAAAAAGGCCAATCCGAGATAAACAAGTCCAGTTGCAGAAAGCACAGCAGAAGCTCTCCTTGGGTGATGTTTCCGGGTTGTAATTCTTTCTGTGTTGTTGTTTCTCTTCAAGACTTGTTCGGCGTGAATTCTCAAATAAGGCTGCAGCATTGTGGATAGTGTGTCTCCATGCCTCCCGATGTGAGGCTAGGGTAGACCATTGTTGGTGATCAGTTTGGCTGAGCCGGAGATGTTGTTTCAGGGAGTCCTTGTCTCGCTTTTTTGGAGCAACCCTCTTATGCTGACCCGTGGCGAGTTCACCGTAGAGTACTATTTTGGGGAGGCAATGGTCCTCCATCCTAGAAACATGCCCTGCCCAGTGCAGCTGTGTTCTCAATATCATGGCCTCAATGCTGGTGATCCCTGCTTGCTCAAGGACAGCAACATTCATCACATAGTCAGTCCAGTGTATACTTAGGATTGTGCATATACAACACTGCTTAAAGCGTTCAAGGAGTCGTAACTGTTGGCGATAGGTGACCCATGTTTCAGACCCATAAAGGAGAATAGACAATACAATGGCTGGTAGAGAACTTCCATTTTCTTCAGGTTGACTTCCAGCCGAAACAGCTCTGCAGCTGTTGCAAAGCAGGATGTTAGGCGCTACAGAGCTGCTTCTGTGTGGGCAACAAGGGCAGAAGCAGTGAAGAGCAGCTCATGGACTAGATGGTATAGAGTCTTAGTGCGAGCCCTCAGACGGCTTCAGTTAAACCATCAATACGGTAACGTATATAGATGCCGTCTTATTCTTCGAGCTCTGCCATAGCCCTTTGGAGCATCATGCTGAAGAAGATCGTAAATAAAGTTGGAGCAAGAACACAACCTTGCTTCACTCCATTAGTTATTAGAAAGGGCTCTGAAAGAGCATCGCCATATCTGACTTGACCACGCTGCCCCTCGTGTAGCAAGATAATCATTTTAAGGAATTTTGGGGGACATCCTAGTCTTTCCAGGATCTTCCACAGACCTTTTCTAGTAACAGTGTCGAAGGCTTTGGTGAGGTCGACAAATGTTACATAGGGACCCTTGTTCTGCTCTCCACATTTCTCTTGCAGTTATCTAAGGGCAAATACCATATCTGTAATACTCCTATTGGCTCTGAAGCCACATTGGCTTTCAGGAAGAAGTTCTTCTGCAATAGCAGGAAGTAATCTGTTCAGGAGTATCCTTGCAAGGATTTTTCCAGCAATAGAGAGCAGTGTTACACTTTGATAGTTTGAGCAATCGGATTTTGCTCCTTTTTTCTTGTACAAGGTGATGATGACTGCATCTCAGAGATCTGATGGCAGTTCACAAGGAGTTACCTCCAGCTCCTTGATATATATATATATATATATATATATACATACACATATATATATATGTCCTAATGTTTTTAAAAAGTTAACAAACTTTCAGTACAAATGCACTAAGATGTTCACCTGTTAGCTTGCACTGACTTCTTTTGCCACATTTTTGTCCCTCTCAGTTGATTTCTAGGCTACCTTCTCCAACCCCCTGCTTCATGAATGGATACACTGAATCAAGAGCAGGAGTGTGGAATCTACAATGTGTAGATTCAAGGGTCTCCCAGTACCCCCTTGGGCCTCCCAGAACCTCTTCCCCAAAAAAGCTTTCCTTATATTACATATGTATTATGCCCCTGCTAGGTTGTTTCAGGCCTGGGAGAGGGTTTTTTGTTGTTTTTTTTAAGTGACTTGAAGTTTTTAAAACAGAAAGTTGACTCCCTTTTGATTTCCTATTAAGGAAAATTCTTAACAGTCAGTGGGGATCAAATTGTGGTAAAATTGCCTTCAGTTATGTTGTCCTTACAAAGCCAGCTCTTATCAACTATATAAAACCATTATATCATGCTGTTAACAACATGATCTCTGATTGTCTGAGATCACACAAAAAACTAAGAGAAATTTTTGAATCTGTCCGTTTCACTTTTCCACACATTCTTTTTGTTTGCTTGCGTGGTTTACAGTCAAGTTCTTCCTCTCATATTTGTGAAGAAAGTTGGGAATCAAAAAACGTTGCTAATCCATTGGTCATCATTAAATCCAAGATACAATAAATTCTCATTCATTCCTAACAATGAGAAGTCATAATAACCTGGCAGTAAGGAATGGCACTGAATTAGCTTTAGCTATGGAAACAACATTGCCACCCAGGATGAAAATCAATATTTAGATAAAATGGTTTCTAGGAAATATTCCTATCGAACTTGAAAATCATCAACACCCCCCCACCACCACCATCTTTTCTTCTTTAGGTTTATATTTTAATCTCATGTGCTATGCGTGATCACGGGGGACCCAATTTGCGATGTCTGACCACCTCCAAGGCCACCATTTTAAAATTTTATTTGAAACAATGGTCAATTGTTCATGCCCAAAACACTCAAAATGAGGCAAAACCACAGCAAAATACAGCAGTTTGCCTCCACAGCTACCAAGCTTCCCACATACATTCCCAAACTTGTTCCTTCAATTGGCTGAAAATTGACAAACACACACACACACACAAACAGAAGTGTTGTGAAATCACTTCCGATTGTGTTGAGTGCACTGGTGTCTGAGGGGGGCAAAAGAAAAAAATCCCTGCCCCCTCCACAGTTGTCCACACTTGTTCCAAACAGATGATTGCTGGGCTCACCCACATCCCATCTTTCAAGTTATCTTATACAATTCCATACTGAGGTACATCACTTTTCTAAAGGAGCATCTGTCCACAGAGCCTCCCACTGCCTGTCTGTGCCATTGAGTCAGGAAACAGCTATATATATATATAAAATTAAATGCTCCACTTGGAAATGAAGAGCATTCTTCTTTCTCCATTCATCTTCATGAATTAATATAGTAATATAGTGATATTAATTGAGTAAAAATGTTAGAGCATTAGAAGAGTCCATTAATTTTGTTTAATGACAAAGGCTATAAAAGCTTTCACTCTATCACTTTTCACTTTTCCTCCTTCCTCAGTTTCTTTCCTCTTTGCCCATCCTTATTTCTCCCCCTGTTGGCTGCTGACACAGAGCAGAAATAATGCAGTTTGACACCACTTTAACTGCCATGGCTCAATGCTATGGAATTTTGGGTTTTGTAGTTTTGTGAGATAGTCAGCCTTTTCTCTCAGAGATCTCAGGTACCACAACAAACAACAAATAGTTGTTAGCCTGCTCCACAATTCTGGTGTTTTCAAATAGCATTTTGTGTCCAGGTTGGTTTATAACATGTTCTGCTACTGCTAATTTTTCTGGCTGGCCCAGTCTGCAGTGTCTCTCATGTTCCTTGATTAGTGTTTGCACAAATGTCACATATAGCCTGCTGACACACTGCAGAAATAATGCAGTTTGACACCACTTTAACTATCATGGCTCCATCCTATGGAGTCCTGGGATCTGTAGTAGTTTGTTGGGGCACGAGAGCTTTCAAACAGAGAATGCTTAATATCTCACAAAACTATAAATCCTAGAATTCAATAGGATTGAGTCATGGCAATTAAAGAGGTGTCAAACTGGATTATTTCTGCAGTGTGCCAGCAGCCATCGTCTGAAAAATAGTAATTTTCTAAAAACTGATTAATGCAGAAGCAACAATGTGTCCTGCTTTTGTTCACATGGGGGTACAGAGTACACCACTCCATTAATTTGTGTGAGACATCAGAGGACAAACAACATCAGATTTTTTGTTGGCAAAATCAAAATATGGAAACTAAGCACCATTTATTAGATAAGAAATGATCTAATAAATTTACAAAATTTAATGTTTGCCATTGCCTTCTTCTGAGGCTAAGATAATGTGACTTGCCCAAGGTCATCCACTGGGTATTAATGGCTCAATAAGGATTTGAACCCTGCTCTCCCAGAGTCTTGGTCCAACATTCAAACCACTATGCCACATTGGATCTCCTTGCCCTGCATCACACCACATGCACGTCAGCAGTAGTCAAGAATGGTTATGGCCTGTTTTACCCATAACTGTCGTACAGAGTATTTGATTCCTCTTCTTTTTCAGAGCTGTGGGGGGAAATTATAATGCCTTGTGGTATTTCTGTTATTCCTAAATAGACAATCCAGAGTGTAATACAGACAACTGTATACATCTCGTAAGAATGCTGTATGGCAGGAGCTGGAAATATCCAGCCCATTTTCCTAATTTTGTCCACAGAATTTATTCTTCTCTTTTCTCTGATGGTTGATTAAAGATTTGTGTAAAGCTGGAATGGACAACTGTGGGAAGCTAGGGGTCCACATTAGTCTCCCCAGGAGACATGGGAAGGACATATGACCTACTGATCCCCTCCCCACAAAAAAAGAAAATAAATACATTCCCCCAGATGTCATCTGAGGATATTTAGGGGGAAGGCTGGGTGATTTCAGGCCTAGAAGAGGCCTTTTTGTAAGCAACAGAAGGTGAGTGGAAGTCCCTCACACATCCCCTAGAGAACATTTGGGGAGGGGAAAAAAACCCTTATTAAAAAAAATGGCACTTGGGGGCTGAGATGAACCACAAAAACAGTGCTGAGAGCATATTCCTGGAAAGGTTTTCTATTGAGATTATTTCAGTTTTAAGAACTCAGGTATACCTTTTATTGTAAAAGACTGCTAATTTGCAATTTATAGTGTTTTACTTGGAATACTACAGCTGCATCTGCACTGTGGAAGTAATTCAGTTTGACACCACTTTAACTGTCATGGCTCAACACTATGGAATTCTGGGATCTGTAGATTCATGAGCTATTTAGCCTTATTAGTTAGAGAGCTCTGGTGCCACAATAGACTACAAACCCCAGGATTCCATAGCATTAAGCCATGGCAGTTAAAGTGGGGTCAAACTGGATTATTTCTGCAGTGCAGATGCAACTGAAGAGCTGAATGGTTTTGCATAGGACAGGGCCTCTGTTTTTTCAGAGTGGCAAGATGTTCCCTGTACATAGCTTACATTAGCGTCCCAGACAGCACTGTGTATGCTAAACTGCACCCCTATTTCCAGATACCTTCAGCTAGTACTTCTTGGCTATTTGTCTTTCTTTCCCTTATTCTGCTATTTCCTCATCCCCTGGATCCTGGTTTTGGTCTTGGTCTCAGTTCTACCCTTGTTGGTAAACTGCCCATTCAGGCAACTTACACAGTCCTTACAAAGCATTAACACTCTCAAGTCAAAGGCCCTGACCCTCATTCACTATGATCACACAGGAAACTGACAGCATGGTTTGCACAAAATCAAGGTGTTTAACAGATCCTTGAAATGTCACAGAGGTGAACAGGTTGATGGAGGTTGCCAAATGGTCTGGAAGGTGAGGGTGACCTGGTCTTGTGCTTTTGACAGCAACCTGATCTGCAGAAAGCAGTTGATTAAACTTTTCACAGCATGGAGGTAAGCATTATCACCTCCTAATATGGGAAGCCATTGTTTGAGGTACAGGAACAGGGCAGGTTAACACCACTGTGTACCATCCCTAAGTCAGGGACAGAAAATGGAAATGAGGTATACCTTTCCACTCCCTTACTCGAGCTCACCACAAACCCCTACATCAGTGGGATTTGCACTGTTATCTTGTCTATTTGGATTAGAGATGTAGGGGGCAGGAACAGGCACTTAGTATGGCATTGAGCATAATGGTGCCCTTTTCTTAGGTTCTTCAAACACTACATTAATACAGATAATAGTACCTGTTCATGGCATTTCCTCCCTCTCTTCCTGTGCCTCAAATACAAAAGGAGCCACTTTTCTCTAAAGGTAATAGAGAACTATCTTTAATCTTTACACTAATACACCAGCATCTATTATCCCAGCATTTGAATGGCAGCCCTTTACCTGCAAAGGCATTGTCTGCAGCTCAGATAAATAAACAATCCTGCCAACCAAAGGCATCTTTTCCATCAGGATTATAGACCACCATTGAGGCATTAAAAGCAAATACAAAAGGAGGAGAGACTCTAAAAGCTAGCATAAATCTCAAAATGCTACAAAAGTCTGTGGTGAAATATTGTTTCCTCAGGAAGGCTTGCACATGACACTAGGACTATTCTTCCTGTTTCTGTTGTACCAGCCTGTTTAAAGGGCAGGTGGGATCATTTGCAAAGTACTAAGTTACAGTTCCAACAGCTGGCTGAGAGCAGTAAGTAATATTTAGAGAATATTGTGCTGGTCCAATTCCAGTTTCCCTACTTGAAGTGGGTTTTCCTGGATATTTATTTAAAACACATTTCAAATGGGTGTACCTGGCTTCCTTCCAGCTTTGCTTCAGGCATCATCAGGACTGCCCAGAGGCAAAACAGGGCAAGAGCCTTGGGTCATTTGGACTGCAGGAAAAAGCAGGAAGAAGCCAGAGGTTTTTTTGGGGCGTGGGGGGTTCCTCACAGCCCAGAAAAAAAAGAAAAACAAGGAAAATCTATGCCTTTGGCTTCACAAATCAGGAGATAGACTTGGCCAAGATAGCTATCTTTTATCTCTACTTCCCTGGGCTTGTCCAGATGGGCAGTTTACTCTGGCTTCTCCCTGTCTTGGATGATGTTCCTGAACCACCTGAACAGCATCCACCCAAATATCCAATTCACGATGGAAAAAGAGAAGGAAGGAACACTGTCATTCTTGGATGTCCTAGTAATCCACAAACCAAACCAATGGTTAGGCCACAAGGTATACAGAAAACCCCCACACACGGGCAGGTACCTACACAAGAACTCCAATCATCACCCAGGACAAAAAAGAAGCACACACACACACACACACACAAATTGGTAGACCGTGCAAAAAGGATCTGTGAACCCCACTACTGGAGGATGAACTGAGGCACCTAAACTGGGCCCTACAGGCTAATGGTTACTCCAGATCAAAAATCACAAGAGCAACCAGACCCAGAAAAAAACACAGGAGTGAAGAAGAAAAACAGCCACCCAAAGGGAAGGTATTTTTGCCATACGTCAAAGGAGTCACAGACAGAATAGGGAAACTGATGAGGAAACACAACCTCCAAACAATCTATAGACCAACCAAGAAAATCCAAGAAATGCTACACTCAGCAAAGGACAAAAGAGACCTTCTTACAGCTGCAGGAGTTTACCGCATACCATGCAGCTGTGGACAAGTTTACATAGGGACCACTAAACACCGTGTGCAAACACGAATCAAGGAACATGAGAGGCACTGCAGACTGGGCCTGCCAGAAAAAAATCAGCAGTAGCAGAACATGTTATAAACCAACCTGGACACAAAATGCTATTTTAACACACAGAAATTCTGGACCAGGTCAACAACTATCATATCAGAATGCACAGAGAAGCTACTGAAATCCACAAACACCTGGACAACTTCAACAGGAAAGAAGAAACCTTAAAAGTAAACAAAATCTGGTTCCCAGTTTTGAAATACAATAGAATCAAAACTCAACTCTAACAAAAGAATTCCACCCAGGGACAGGGGGATTCCCAGCATATAATGGCCCATCAACCAACCATTAGCCAAACAGACACTAACGAGCTTTGCATTTCTATACCCAGAAACTAACCATCGGTTACACAAATTTACATATACTCCCCAACAGGGGTTCACAGCCTATAAACTCCACATACACTCCTACCCAACCATTCTCTGAAGATGCCAGCCACCAATGCAGGTGAAACGTCAGAAACTATTCCAGAACACAGCCTCACAGCCCAGAAAAAAACAAGGAAAATCTATCTCCTGATTCCATGCAAAAGGTGATCCTACTTTGATATTATTCATTGGTTTATTAAAAATTGATCCTGTCTTTCCACTAAAAATTAGCAGATAGAAATAGAAAACATAAAAGTATAATTAAAACATTAAAACCCAGAGATTAAAAATATGAGCTTAAAAATATATCCATTAAAACACATGAATAAAAAATAAAATGAACAGTAGCCAGCCTATTTCATCAAGAAATCAGTTTAGACATCAAAAGTGTGTCTGAAGAAAAATCTCTTCATGCCCCAGTAGAATCATAAGAAAGAAAGAGCAGGCCTGGCCTCTGCTGGTTGGAAGTTCCAGAACCCCGAACCTTCTTACTTGTTTAAAGTCTTCTTCCTCAGATAGCCTGCTCAGTTTCCTCTTCCAATTAAAAAATGTACAAGCAGCCCCCTCTCTTTCCCTCTAAACGCCACCTGCCCACTCAAATCAACTGGGCTTGCTCCCTAGAGAGTCCAAGCACAGGAAGCTGCCAAGACACCTCTAATGTAATTCTTCACTTTGAACATGGACCTTTCAGAATAAAGCATTTGGGCCTATGCAAAGGTGCAGAAGGCTCTTGAGCAGTTCCAAAAATAGGGCCCACTCCTACACCTATTCTAGAAGTGATGGATGAGAACTGAATAAAGTACCAGGTATGAGAGACATCAGCACAAAAAATCTCTGTGTGTAAACCCATATTCAGACCTACAGCTTCAGTGAAAGCAACAGTCTGACCCGAATGGATGTGCACGTGACATGGACGAAGTTGAGAAGCATCAGGAAATTCAAGAGGTGATCTGGGAAGGAAGGGAAACAAGCTGCACATTTCCCCCTCCCTTCTCTTCAGCATTGGGGCCCTACCTAACTAGAAAGGTGTCTGGAGCAATTACATCCATTGAACCATTCATATTTTAGCTCTGACCTTGGTGAGTGGAGGTGCAGCTAAAGAAGAATAGGTAGAGGGACACAGGTAGAGGGACAACTTACATTGCTACTGCCAGAGTAGAAAAGGCTCTGTGAAGAGTAACCCCCTGCTATTTTTCATGTGGCAATCCTGAATAGGATAATTTAGAAACAAAATTACTAAAGTTTCATTAAATCATGCAGGAATAGTTCCAAGTAAAACTTACACAGGAAGAAGGTTGCACATGAGTCTGAGTGAATGCTATCTAAGGTCTCATCTATACAAGCCTGAAAAAATTGATTGCTCTTCAGTAATAGCAATACAGAGCAGCTCCTAATTGTCTCAATGGTTTTACAGCCCCCATAAAACTTTGCATGCCCTCTAGCCAAAATGGCAAGCCAAAGTGATTACTCACATTTTAAAATCTGCTGCTGCCAATTTTTTTTTTTAAAAAAAAAAACTTTTTCTATGGTCTCTCTGGCTTTTCTTCGCAAACGAAGATTCAGGAAGGACTCATCCCGCGCTTTCTGCAAGCGCGCTGATGACTAAAAAGGCCAATCCGAGATAAACAAGTCCGGTTGCAAATACACTCATGCAATATCTCACTTTTACTGAGAGAGAGAGAGAGAGAGAGAGAGGGAGAGAGAATACAAATTGCCAATTTATCACCTTAGTAATCACTCACTAAGGCAAAAACCCAACATGGCAGCAGCAGGCACTTGCTCTGTTAGCAAGCCCCACATTTGTCCAGCCCCACATTTGTCCAGCCAATCAGCTTGCCCTTCCCCTCTTATGGGAAAGTGATTCAAATTGAATCACTTGTCCCAATGAGCAGGAGTGTGCATTTCCTTCAGAGTTTTTTTGTTTGTTTGTTTGTTTTTTAACTCCAGGGAAAACTGTGAAGGGTCTCCAGGCTTAGTTTTCAGAGTTTTCAGAGGGTTTGTGTGTGTGTGTGTGTGTGTGTGTGTGTTTGTTTTTGTTTTTGTTTTGGCTGCCTCCCCCTCTGAATATGATGCATCAGTGTGGGTTCCCATTAAAACAGATTGTATTCCCAGCAAATTTCATGAGGATTATTTTGACCAATTAGACAGGACATAAGTCCCATCTCTCCCTTGATTCCTACAATGAGGGGGATCTTGTGTTGGGGAGGGGAAGTTTGAGATCCACTCTGATTATAATCAAAGCAATCTAGTTTCAAGATGCTTTTAGAACCAGAGCATTTCCAGTCATTGCTAACAGCCACATGGGGAGCAATGGATAATAAGGTACTTCTCTTTGAGTCACCACCAAAGGATAAGCATTAAAGAAAATCTTGCTTATATGCCAAACTTTTACAGCTCCCACCCCTTGCAGGAAAGCTATTAGCACCCAGCAGTATTAAGGTGCTGACACCTGGTTATTAAATGGCCTTAAATGATGGTGTCAGAATGATTTAATTCTAATAGGTTTCTGATGGTTTCCTCTCTGTTAAGGCCCTGCATTCACAAGAGAACACGACAATCATCTTGGCGTCCCCCTTATAATGGGTGTTATTAATAGAGCTTCAGTTTATTGATTTTTGTGGCTAGATAATCATTCTTGAGCAGATGCATAATGCGGGCTGGGCTGGATAAGTGATGGCACTGAGAATTACAGAGCAAGCTGGAACAAGCCAGAATATTTGGTGGTGAAGAGAGGCACCACTCCTTGAGATATATAGGTAGGCAGGAGAAGCTGCTCAGATCAGGCCAGGGATTCTTCATGATGCATTACTCTATTACCATAGGAATGGAAGGAGAAAAGAAACAAATGTCAAGCAGAGGGAAATAAGAAGGGGGGGGGAAGGAGGGCAAAATCTTTAGATCAAGACTTCAGAATGCAGTTAGAGAAGACTGAAATGGCTGGATTCAGCCTCGTGTCAAAGATTTCCTCATTAATGAAAAAGTAGCAGGGCAAGGAAAAAGTACGGCTGGAATACTTCCTCACAAACTGCAAAGTTTCCAGTGTAAGGGATTTTTTAAAATGTGAGTGGGTGTTCAGCCCTCTACATAGATTCCAAAATCATATAGTGTGGAAGAGTTGCACTGTGTGGTTTTCTATGTGATAGTCTGATCTTTTGGTGCCAGTGAGATCTAGTGGTTATAGTGCTGGACTGGGACTTGGGAATTCCAGTCCCAATTGAGCCACAAAACTCAGTGGGATGACCTTGCACCAGTTAGTCTCTCATAGGACTTTTTCAAATGGCGGGGGGGGGTGTGTGTGACCGAGGAGGTCAGGAGAAGAACGGGGCTTTTACACTTACAGAGCCCCATTTCAGACGACACAGTCCTCCTCTCTCCTCCTCCTGACATCCTTCCAAACTTCCCCTGTGCCGTCAATAAAAAGCAGTGCCTGAAGCATGGGAGAAGGTCAGGATAAGATGCAAGGAGGACAGAGGAGGACCACGTTGTCTGAAATGGGGCTCTGTAAGTGTGACAGCCCCGTTCTTCTCCCGACCTCAGAGTTTTTTTCCCCCATATGAAAAAGTCCTAGTCTGACCTGCATTTCACAGGGCTGTTGTGGGGATGAAATGAGAAGGTTGTGTAAATGGGTTGTCCAGACAACTCAAGACTCTTGCCCTGATTTGCCTCTGGACATTCCTGATGATGTCCGAGTGAAGCCGGGGGAAGTCCTTTTAAAACATTTCAAAATAAGCCCCAGGAAAACCTGCCTCATGAGCGAAAACCCAGATGGGTCTGGCACAGGAACACAAGAGTATATACCTGCACCCAGGGCTACATCATTGGATTCCACTCCCGCCACCAATGTCACTCTGAAGCTGGGAAGGAAGGCCTCCAGCATGTGATCAAGCCCCCCTGCATGTGACCAACTTTGATAACATGCCTTGAGCCTTGTTCCCAGCCTCAGAGAGTGTGATTCATAAAAGCGTCAGAGGTGCATGCTGATACAGGCTGACATGTATATGTGGACTTCTGTCCATTTTGTTACGATAATGGGGGAAGGATCCAGAAAGGCTGAGTATTCTGGCCAATACAGACAAACCTAGTGCCTTTACTCCACTGGAGGAAAGTATAATGGACATCTTTATTTCAAACCTCTGAAAATTTGTCCTAAATGTTGTGCATAGTGGAGAGAAATGGAAAGCTAGAACCACTTTCCCTCTTTCATATTTATGACGCCTGCAAATTGAGGGCAAATGGGGTGGGCAGAGATTCTGAAATGTGACAGATCTCTTAATGTTCTCTTCGGCTGGTAGATCCCATTTCATGGTTCACAGAATGATCTATTTTCTTGGAGATATGGGGAGTGGATCAACATGAGATGTTGGGGGTTTTGAAAAATCACAAAGTCATACACAAGCATTATTATGTTTTTAGGTGCAAAAGAGCCATAGACACTGACTTTATTCCTTATATATTCCTGTGTCTATTCCTGTGTCTATTCCTATTTTAAGAAAAATGGTTAACAAAAGAAAAAGAAAGAAAGAAAGAAAGAAAGAGAAAGTTGCAGACTAAAAATTTTTACAAAACTATCAGATTTGAATATATGAGTGATGCATTCAGGAAAACAACAATATTCAGGTTTCTCTCAATTGCAATCAAGACACTGCCTGGCATGAAATGTATTCTGCAATCACCGTACTTGCACCACTACAATTCGGCCATTTCAGAAGTGAAACACAAGTAATGTATTACACTGCACTTGTACTGCAGGACAGAGAAGGCTGCTTGTGATTTATAAAGGAAATAAATAAATCTATTCCACCCACCCACCAGCCCTCGAAAGCAGATTAATACAGGCTGTGTGTGCAGGCTACACCTAGGGTGGAAAGATCAATTTTCTCATGCTGTTTACTTCTCTTCTCAGGGAACACAATAGAACTCTGTGTAAACATGCTGATTTGACTCTCAATCAGACCTAAAACATTGGTTAAGCAAAGCCAGCCCAGTAACTTAAAAGGTTTGTTCAGCCATATAAAACAAATGCCCCAAACAGGTCAGTTCCAACCCCATCAGAATGCAAGAGAGAGCAATTAGGTCTCCATCCATGAAACCTCTTTTCAGAAAGCTTACAAGGATTGTAAGGCCGTTGGGGTTGTACCTTCCAATGCAAAAATATAGAAATTGTCTGTTTGTTGGGGAAGAGGAAAAGGGAGTGGTTCCCGATTCTCCCTTCCCTTTCTCTAAGTTCCATACTGCCTCTACCATAAGGGCTCAACACTGCTTGAACTGGAAAAGGGGGATGCATAGGTGTCAACCACTTGAACATGAGCTATGTATGTAGTAGCCCACTGGAGCCTCTATGTAGGAACACAGGAAGTTATCTGGCCTATGTAGATTAGCACTGTCTTCACAAGGGATGGCAGTGTGGTCTGATTTCAGAAGCAAAAGGTATGTACCAGCATGGTGATGGGAAATCCAAGCTTTGCTGGCATACAGTTTGAGGACAAAAATCCTGATGGACTACATGCACACATAGACATAGACACAACACACAGAGAGAGCGTGCATACACAAACCAAATGAAGTGTCAAATTAAAGTTGTAAAAACAGAGCAAATTAATGTGTAGAGTTAGTAGGTAGGTAAAGGAGAGTAATACATTTCCATTTCCTTCTAAAGAAAGGGTGTCTTGATACACTGAGGCATCCCATCAAGAAAATGGTCAAGTGTTGTGATTATATTTTTTTAACAAGTAGGGACTTTTTCATAAACATATTGTACAACACCCCCTTGACTTTGTACAAAAGCCAACATTTTGCATAGAACACAATGTAGTTTGTGCAAAATACATTGTTTTCTACAAAATGTTCTGTGCACAAAAGCCAGGAGTTTTTTTTTTCTCAGAAAGAAAGTTTCATCTGTGTGAAAAATGTACAAAAAAAATTACAACAGTTTCACACAGTGGGGAATAAATATTTGAATAAGTAATTTTTGCATGTGAAAATGAAATCAATAAAGATTTACATCCCTGAGAGTACTGGTAGGGCTTGTCTGCATGGGCAATATACCCCATCTTTCCCCCTTCTTAGAGCCCTGAAGTCCTAATGACAAAGGGTTTTTGCCCATCCTGCCCCCAGGCAGTCCTCATGACCCCCGTGGCAGAGACAGGCTTAGACGGGGGAAGGTGGGGTAGGGTCTGATAACACTTTTTTTAAAAAAAATACCTGTCCAGTCCAACCAGGAAGGAACAGACTGGGCCCATTGTTTCTGCAGGAGTCCATCCTGTCAGGCTGGCCCATCACTTCAGCTGCCAATCTGCCTTGCTCTTCTGAAGCAGGAACAGGTCCTGCAACATGTGACCAATGCTGATCAGTGCAGGGGGCCTTGGTCACATGTTGTGGGCCAGCTTCCTAACTTCTAGGAGAGCGCAGCAGCAGTGGTGGTTGCAGCATCAAGTTGGAGAGCGTATTTAGACTCCAGACCATTTGGAGGCAGTAATGGGGGAGCAACATGCGTGTTCCACAGCCAGGATATGACAGCTGGCTGATATGATATGAAGCATAACACTTGATATGTAATTAAAATACACGAGAGGAGGACAGTGGGTGGTTAGTTGGCTGGCCAGCTGGCTGAAGCCTGGAACAGAAGCATAACACTTTATATTAGGTGAAGATAGACTTCAGCCTTTTGGTGCAAGGTTCCACTTGCTCACTCTGTTATTGAAGGAGGTGTAGTGGAAGTACATCATAATCTATAGCTTTGCTGTATTTCAGAGATAAAGCTTTTGACACCATTCAGCCAAACTAGTGTGATGTACAGAATGTTTAAGAAGTTTCCAATTGCTCAGGGATGGAGAAATTGAACATGGAATGTTCAATTAGCTTTGGTAAATGAAAGAAGGAGTTTGGTTTAGCTGTAATTTGGTCCTCACTCAACCCTAGGAACAGGATCAGCTTTATTAGGCAGGACAGAGAAAAGGAACAGGATAAGCTATGTGACAACAATGACCCAAGACTCCAAGACGAAGAAGAAGAAGAAGAAGAAGAAGAAGAAGAAGAAGAAGAAGAAGAAGCAGCAGCAGTAGTTGCTAATCAACTGACTGGGTAACAGGAATTTGAGATTAGTTTAGATATTTCCTCAAGTTGCCACTAGTGGCGTCTTGGCTCTACAGGACATTACTAGAGACAGAAAGGTGTCAGAAAGGTGCAATAAATGGTTCACAACACAGAAGGCCCACCCCAGCTCTGTCTAACTCTTTTTGTTGTTGCTCACATTCACACAACATAAGAGACCTGTTCAATTCTACCTTGTTTGTGAGCATTTACAAGACACTGCTCACTCACGTCATGCCTTTTTTTAAACATTCACAAGGATTAGAAACTAGTTGGAGGGAGTGCACTGAGAACAAGATGGTCCCAAATTTTGGTTCTTGGAGAACAGGGGCCATCAAATTCAGCTCAAACTGAATTTAGATTTGGAAATCTCAGGCTTCATACCTACCATTATAATTTGCTTTTTAAAATAAAACTGGATATAACTTTTCCCCACCCCCGCTCTTTGCAAGAATTGGATGAAATTTGCAAAAAAATATCAACCCATAGAAGACATTTGTGTGAAAATTGCATATATGATCGAGCAAATAAGAAAAATGCATATATAATAGAGATGCTTTCAGGTAAGAAGTGTTTCCAATTAAGATTCAGAAATATACGGTAAGTGCACAGGGTAGGACATTATAATTATTAAATGTAAAGATCTTTTAAATAGTGAAGCATGGTGATATTGGAAGAATGGCCAACTAATGGTCCCAGAGATGGCTGACTTCATTTCTTCTATATTGGCCATCTTGCTTAACTCCTGGGTTCTGCCCTGTAGTAGTTCCACAGCGGTGTCAGTCTTACAGAAGCATAAATAGTAAGCTTCATGACTTGTCACTTTCCTTTTATTTATTTCTGTCAGGATCATACTTCATGTATTCATACTTCATCAAGGCAACATACTTCATGGTTTACTATTATTTTACTTGAGCCTAGGGATGTATAATTCTCCCAGTTTATTTTTTTCCAACTCCATCAAATACAAATAAATAAATAAACAGTACAATAAATACAACAGTACAATAACATAATGGAGTTATGCAATTCTTATTTGTTTCCATTATCACTAAAGCCATTCAGAACCATTCCAATATCTTCAGCAAGAATCCTGCCACTCTGCTTGGAGAGATCCAGAGTTCAAGAGTCAAAATGCAGCTTAAAACACCTCTTTAAAGTTGCTGTGAAGCTTAGGAGAACCAGATAGAGACGTCCTTTATCTTTCACATGGTTTTCACTGAATTTCTCAGGACTCTCTTCCCCCACAGCATCTGCCAAGTTCCATATTGCACTGCAAATGGATTGCAAATTAATCCCCATTTGGTAATTCATGTGTTATTTTGGAATGCACTTTCCCTAAAACACATGTGTTAATACAGTTATCTAAATGTACATATCTTTCTCCCCCACTGATTAAAGTGTATTTTGTGAAGTCAAAGGCTTTCACAACTGGCATCCATAGATTTTCCTTGGTTTTTTTCCGGGCTGTGAGACCCTGTTCTGGAAGAGTTTATTTCTGACGTTTTGCCTGCAACTGTGGCTGGCATCTTCAGAAAATGGTTGGGTAGGAGTATGTGGTGGTTTATATACTGTGAACCCCTGTTGGGCCACTGCAAGCATATCTCCACCCAGAAACTAGCCATTCAGATACACAAATTTACATATCCTCCCCAACAGGGGTTCACAGTATATAAAGCCCCGCACACTCCTATCCAACTATTCTCTGAAGATGCCAGCCACAGATGCAGGCAAAGCATCAGAAATAAACTCTTCTAAAACACAGCCTCATAGTCCGGGGGGAAAAAACACACAAGGAAAATTGAAGGTGTATTTTGTTCACATTGTCCAAATCTATATACAGTCAGACCCCCATAGCCATGGTTTCAGTTATCCATGGGACACAAAACAGGGGACCCATACCTTAGAGCTATGTCAAAAATGCCTAGAGAGTCATTGCTGCTAGGCATCTTCTAGGTCTCCCAGCACAACTCTATGGTATGTTTTTGCTGGAAATCCTTTATTTCAATAGGGTTCACTGTTATCTATGGTTTCTGGTATCCATGGTAAGTCTGGGAACCAAACCCCTGCAGATACGGGGTCCAACTGTATTTCTCAATTTTACACATTTACTTGCATGCAATTTCAAACAAGGGAAAAAAAAGAGGTTCTAATACCCAGTTTCCTCTCAGTGAGGAGAAACAAGTGAGGCAGAAATCATGCACAAGGAAACATACTTTCAAGGTTTTCTTGCTTTACTTTTACATGGAGCCAGGCAAAGGCAATACAGAAATTGGCGGAAACAGATATGAGAATAACAAGGCATTGTACAGCAATGAAGAAAGGCAGGCATTAGGAGTGGAGGAACAGAAGTTCCAGATAGCTCTCCATAGACAGAGTGGGGGTAGGGAGAGTAAAAATATGAAAACCTGAACTGAAAAAAACCATGATAGACTTTCCCATCTATGTTCGAAATATGCTCTTTGAAACAAAGGAGAGGGAGGAAACTAATTTTTAGAAAGAAAGGGCTTGACCCAACACAAGTCCTTTGGGGAAGGGCATTTTTTCCAGTCCCACTCATCATTACAGGTGCACTTGGTCAGGATATGGGACAGAGGGGCTGCTCCCAGACTATGGAATTCCTTTCCACAGGTGGTTCAGTTGCCTAACTCAGTGCACCGTTTTGACCAGCACATTTCATTTTTATTTAGACAGGTCTTCAGTTTTTAATTGGTTGTACAGAAAAGTTTTGAAATGTGTGTGCTAGACTTTCATTTTGATTATGTTTTAAACATGTTTTAAACTGTTTTAGATTCATTTTTAATAGTATTGTCTATTTATTGCCTGTTCAAACATTTGCATTATATATTGATTTAGTTGTAGCTTTTCATCCTATACTATACCTTGGGTCCCATACTAGAAGAAAGGAATGGTAGGAAAGGAAGGAAGGAAGGAAGGAAGATGGATTCTGTATTCTTGTCAGTGCTAAGGCAGAAAACTTTGGGTGAGATTGTACATTACAACATAGTTACAAATGCATAACTATGCATCATCTCCTCATCAAACCTACCTTAACAGCCAACAACCACACCAAGCCATGGGGCACAATAGGATGACATTTTGAGCCACCTCCTGCCAGCATCTGTCGTGTGACAACCAGAAGCTGGACCTCTGTTTCAATTCCTCATTGCACCACAGATCATTAAAAAGAGGGGGCTTGAAACATCACCCTGCTATCCCCTGATCACCAGCAGAATGGACCTCCACCACTAGGTGCAGCTCCCTGAAGGTGGATAGCTGACAACTTACAATACACAGTGACAGCCTAGGGACATTATCACACGAGCCCATCATCACTGCAATCACCTTTGCAAAAGTGAATGGATAGAAACCGGTTTGGCAGCCCTCAGTACCACACATCCCTTCAATAGCATGCCTGGGGCTGTTTCAGCCACTGATGGTCCCTTGGCTCTCTTCCAGAGTCTCCCTTAATCCTCCCTGCCCTGTTGCCCTAGCCAGCAGGCCTTTTATGTTATTTTTAAATTATTTTTAGCTGTTATGCAATTATAGCAATGCAATTTAGTGAAACAAAGAACTTTATCAGATGCAACAAATACGGTGTCATAATAATATCTAATGAACATGAAAAGGTGTGCATATCAGATGACATTGTCCTTACATGATCATGTCTTATCAAAAGCCACTCCTTTTTAATGACAGGCCCAGCCATCAATAGATCTTCTGTTCCACTTTTCTGCCAGCATTTCTGGGGTTTGGAACTTCGTGCCATTGTGCTCACATGAATACAGTATCAATGACACAACACTTATGGGTGAGATCATGACAGCCAGGTAGGGGATGTTCTTTTTATGAATCTCCCCAGTTCACTTTTATGTTTTAAAGTGTATTTCTGTGCATGTGTCTATGTTTTCTGTCTTTATTTTTGTGTTATTTTTAAAAATATGTTGCACTTGCATCTTCTTGCAAGAATTGGTGAGATCTCTTACCCAAGACTTTTTCAGACAGCCCTTACCATGCAAGCAGACTTTGGAGCAGTAACAAGGCTGCCGCACGGCAGGGGGTCATTTTCAGATGCTGCTGTCCCTCTTCCGTGACCATTTGTAGCACATATGTGAAGCTTTGGAAGCCGCCGCACCATATTTCAATCACGGAAGTTGCCCGTGATTGAAATATGATGCGGCCACTTCCAAAGCTTCACGTACATGCTACGAATGGTCACGGAAGAGGGACGGCATCATCCGAAAACAACCCTCTGCCACACGGCACCCTCGTTACTGCTCTGGAGGCTGCTTGCGCAGTAAGGGCCATCTGAAAAGGTCTCCAGAAGTAAACAGATCTCCGTTTGTGCTCTGTTTATGCTGGGGCTGCCTATTGATGCTACTAAAGGTAAGGTTTAATAGGAAGGGTTCTTTTGCTGGCAGAAAAGGTTTAAATTATGCTGGCAAAAGAACATTAGAAGAGGATTGTCTGATAAAGTCCAAAGAAAAAAGGAAAGGAAACCAGCCTGTTTGGGGATAGTGGGAGGGAGGGTGAAGGAAGAAACTGAGACACATGACTGCCCAAATTTAGGACTGCAACTAGAAAAATATATCACACCTGAGGATTCATGGCACAGCAGTGTGATTGGGATATTATTGACGGGTGTTCCTAACCACGCTTAGGAGGCACAGCAGCAACGATTTGGAGTGATGTCATATGATAAGTATCACCAAAGGCATTGTTATCCAGCTTTAACTCTGCTTTAAAAGGCTCATGTGATAAAGTCCTATGTCTGGCTTGATAGGTCAAAAACTTGGAAAAAAATAAAACAGAAATGCAAATACCATTCAGTACAAAAACCTGAAGTTTTACTTCGCTTCTAGGAAAAAATATTAACAATTAATTAATTTTGCAACAACATTTGAAAAACCCAGTAGCAAAAGATGGGTAAGTGTTGTGATATACACTGAGTAATATACTGTCAGGACTGGTCACTGGTGTGATTGTTCCTACCATTTTTGGTGTTCTCTTGTAATCTTGCTGTTAATTGTGTTTTCATTTCTTTGAGCTTGTTAACAAGTGTTCTGTGACAATGGTGTGTGGGGGGGTTTATTAATGGTTGGGGAGATAAGCCTGCAGCTGTAGAATCAGCTTGGGAAAAGTAGAATGGATGTTGTATGGAAAGAGGTCAGGGGATGATGGATAACCAATAGTATTGAAGCCCACCAGATTCCATAGACTGTAATATGCTTTTAGTATACTGTTTGCCTTCTAAGTTTCAGTTCTTTTATGATATGCTTTCTGAATTTCTGTGCTAATAAAGTTTTATGATTAACTCTGAAACTGCTGGTCTGGAAATGCAAGTACATAACATTTACAGAACTCTTCTACAGGCATCATGTTGCTAAAACGGTACTTTCCTCTTTCGGCAGCATGATGAAATGATGATGATGATGTTTATTTGTATCTCCCATCAGGATCGAGGTGGCAAACATCATTTAAAACATTAATCCATAATGCACAAACATTAAAATAACATCATTAAAACCACTATACAATGGTAATTAATTCAAATTTTACCTATAAAAACACTATTTAAATAACTTAAAATAAGAAAAGGCATAAAACAAGGTGTGTGTGTTTTTTTAAAAAAATGACAGAGTAGTAAACTGGAAAGTGACAGCCAGGCATCTGATCTAATCTGGGAAGGCCTGCCGGAAGAGGTCTAAAAGACCCAACGGCAAAGTTATCAGTGCTAAAAGAGTCTATATTTCTATGCCATGTTGTGTATAATCCTGACAAAGTCAGTAAAGTCTTATTTCTGCTTTGCCTGACTATCATCCTGAACAACTTCCACATACTTCCTGATAACTAGATAGTGTTGCAGAATCCTTTAAAAATTGAAATGAACTAAAGGCTTCAGCTGTTTAAAATAGTTCCATATCCAACAAAATTGCAAAGATTGCTCTTTGTCATCCTCCTGCCCTCACAGTTTGTACCATTAGGTACCATTACAGATGTCACTTGTTCACCTCTGTTTAAGCATGAACAACCACTGGAGTGTGAAGGTGAGTTGCAAGCCAGCAAAAATACCTTTCTCTACTAGCAGCTAGTATCACATCCCTGGCACTGAGCAGTCTGCTGATTATTCATGGAGTTCCTCAAAACAGCTTGGCTGAGACAGTTCCCGCAGCACTTCCTCCAGAGGGTAAGCTACAAACAGGGAATATATTTGACAGGTGCACAACTATTCAAGCTTTTACTGTCTGCTTGCTTCTGCGTATTCCATGTAGGCACTGAGAAATCTAATGGGTCTTAGCCAAACTCTTTGCTTTCCTCAAAATGCATGAGATATTTGGCTGGGGAGGGAGATCCAGATTTGCTTCAAATCTGGGGACTACCTGAAAGGAAGCAGAACTCCTCTGTAGAGGAAGGCCTTTTAACTCCTCTCATAATTTCCTAAGCACTTTTTCTGAAGAGAGACCTCCAGATCAGCTTTAGATTTCTCTCTGCTGAGAAAGTGCACTTACAGGCTCATCTACACAGGCCGAAATAAGCCAGCTCTCTGCCAGCATATTCCACCTGCTGATCTGTCCCATTCCTCCCCTGTTACCAGCATGAAACAGACCAGAGTCCAGATAAGCACGCCAGCCAGGCTCTGCAGCCACTGTCACTGCTCTCTGTGCTACACTCTCTAGTGTCAGGAAGCATACCCACGGCACATGAGCAAGGCCCCCAGCATGTGACCAGTCTTGGTCACATGCTCCAGCCCCCCTTCCTGGCTATGGAAGAGCAAGGCAGAGATCAGCTGCAGTGATGGGCTGGCATGCCAGAATGAGTTCCTGTGGTCATGTGGGGCCTGATCCATTTTTTGCCATCTGGAATGGATTTTACTGGGTATTATTTTACAAAGCTGTAATGGTTCCTACCCCATCTTAGCATTGTCTTTGCTCCAGGGGCCATGAAGACTGCCCAGGGGTAAAATGGGGTGAAAGCCCTGTGTCATCACTCCAAAGCAGGGGCAAAATGGGGTAAATTGCTAGTGTAGACAAGTCCCATGTCAGCATCCTGCATTTTCCCAATCTCAAGGTTTCCTGTTTAGCACATGATGATGGATAACTACTTGATCTTGTATCTAGTATAGTCTGTCAGATATGATAGTGCTCAGCTTCACGTGATAGGCTGCTCCATATTGGCAGAAAGCTGTGATAGAAAGAAAGGAGGAAAGAGCTGAATGTGATCATAGGGGATGTCAAATCACAATCGACTGTCTGGATGCTGCTCATGAACCATGAATCCTATGTCCTGAGCCTTGCCTGGCAAGAACTGTTTTCTGAATGAAAAAGAGTAGTGGTTGTAGAGCACCATCTGCCCTGCAGTTGGCAAGAGTCTGGCTTTCTGGTCTTATCTTCTTCATGCCACTTCTCAGCCTTCAGCACGGCCCATACAGTCCAATTTAGAGCACAATCCTCTGCATATTTACTCAGAAAATAATCCTATTGGTTATTCAGAAACTTTCAGTTAGTTCAAAGCATGGCAGCCAGATTGGTTACTGGAACATCTAGGAGTGACCATATTACACCAATATTAAAATCACTTCACTGGCTGCCAATTATTTTGGGGGCAAGCTACAAAGTGTTAGTTGTTACCTTTAAAGCCCTAAATGGGCTTTTGGGTCCAGGTTACTTACAGGATCAGAAGAGACAAAAACTGGAGAACAGCCAACAGAATCTACAGGATAAAAAGGGGGTCACATCTACAAGTGCGGAGTGGATGGCTGTTTTTTATTTTAGAAGAAGCCCAATGCATTTCAGCCAATATCAATTTCAATGGCTTTCTTCAGGGGTGATATGAAATCTAATTGCAGATATCTGTAGAGCCAAGAATCTAATTCCATTTGCTGGACAGAAAAGAACACTGAGCACTTGGAGATAGGTCTCTTTTTTTTTTCCTGTGGATACTTACAGGATGTCCTTCTCCTGTATATCCCCCTGCTGGGGGTGGGGAACACTCAGATCCTCTGGGGGACATTTACTTCAATCAGCCAAAACTAGGCTAACCACTGTTACCTAGAGGACATTTTCTTTGGCCACCCCCAAACTGTTGAATGACCTGCTGGAGGAGAATATATGCTGTCTAAGTTTAAAACAGCAGTAAAGACCAGTCTCCTCTACTAAATTAAGAATTTTAAAGTATGCACAGGTTGACCCCTGTATCTGCAACGGTTACATTCCAAGAGCCCCCATGGATACCTGAAACCATGGATAATAGAGAACCCTATTCTTTTCAATGAGATGAATGCTGGAAGTTGACCCTAGGATCATATTGGAGGACCTAGAAATGCCTAGAGATAACTTTTTTGTTCATATGTGGATAAGTGAAACTGTGGATAACAAATCTGTGGATACAGGGGTTAGCCTATATTGATTGTTTTTCTTAATATGTATTGTTTTTATATGTTCTTTTAACTGGTTTTATGCATTGAATTTGTTGTTCACCACCTCAGTCCATAGGGAGAGGTGCATAATAAATATTATTGTTATTATTTCCAAAAGACTCACTCCAATGTTACTGTGTATAGGTTTGCATCCTTAAGCAGTAGCCTTGGAATGTTTATTAAAAACAGTCCACAACACTGTTCAGTCCAGTAAACACTTTTTCTTATGTTATTCTAACGAGAAAGAAAGAACATACTTTATACATATTTCATTATGCAATGTGAGCAAACCAAGCTTTAAAGCAGGATACTTCTTCTATTATCAATGGTAGTCATAATCCATATAGATGTAACTGAATTTCTTTAAATAGACTTTTCTTCTTTGTATATCTTACAGCACATTTGAAAATCTCATGTCAAGGGTTATTGCACAAAATTTTGCTATTCTTCAGAAGTAGGAAAGACCTCTCTATGTCCAAATTGATACAGTAGAATAACTTAAGCTTAAATATATCATTGGATATGTCTTGGATGTCTGCAGGAGTAAACCAAAAGGCACTCAGTGCTTTATCTTTTATACTGTATGGTTCACAGTGTATTCATGTAAGTCAATCTGAGTGCTTTTAAGAAATCTTGGACTGACAGCAATAGAAACTAAAGCTCTTTGCTTTATCATAATTCAGAAGAAACACTGAAACTCCATGAGTTTGGGGTTCCTAAAACCATGGCCAAGTGATATCTTTTGGAGGGGCATTTTGAATTCTCAACCATAGAACTCTAGTGGCTCCTCAAACTATATACCCCAGGATTCCCTAGGATGGAGCCATAGTAGTTAAAATAGAACCAGAATGTGATAAATGTGTAATGTGACAGTTCTCAAAGTGCACAGTGATGAAAACAGTACAAAGAAACCCCACAGTCTTAACAATCTGTATGATTTTTGTGAAATGTTTTATGGATGTGCATGCATTTTTCTGTGTTTCATTTAAAAGCTGCACAAAAGCAAACTAAGGTACTTCTGCATATTGTTATGTTCAAGAGTCTTATCTGATGTTTTTCTGTTGTGTTTTACCCTTGCATACAAAATTTTACGTTTTAAAAGTGTATATAAGAACAATTCACACTTTACAAATGTGCATAAAATACTGCTTAAACATATTTTAGCCACCATAAAAATGGTTCAATTCAATCAATGGAACTATTATTTAAAAAGCACCAAAAATGTGTGTGTGTGTGTGTGTGTGTGTGATTAAAAAGGGATAAAGGAAAGCCTGATGGAACCAGGTATGGGCCACTCAAAGAGGTAGAAAAGGGAAAGAGATGATGTCTGTTGACGTGAACTGTCATGGTTTTGCATGAGCTGAGCCATAAATCAGGACAGGCCTAGAAGTTTCCACACCCAGTTAGCTCCTTGATAGTTAAACCTACATCTTCCCACAATACCTCCTAACAGAACATTACAAATGAAATACAGGCTTATGAAACATTGTGACCAATAGACCTCTGACATCAGACAAGGCCCAAGATTTATCAGAAAATTTCTTAAAGCCAATGTTATGAATCAGGAATTGTGGCCCAGTGGGTCTCTCTTTGTGTGTGTATGTATAAATAAAGCCATTACCCCCTAGGATTTATTTATTTACTTATTGTTGACACCAGCTTAATAAAAACAGGAACAAACACAACATAGTGATAATCATTCCAACTAGAGAAGAGTGCATTTACTGGATTCTTCTTACTCAAAGACACCAATGGTTCTTCTTTGTGGTCTCTGTGAATGCACACAATGGGTTAATCCTGTGCAGAGCACTTCAGAAACTTTCAGAAACCTCAATTCAAACTTTTGGGCGGTAGCTCTGCCCCCCTTACCCCTGGCCTATATAAGCCCCCACCTCTCACCAACTGCTCAGTTCTTTTTTTCCTGCCATGTGAGCAGCACTGAAGGAAACCTCAGACCTTTTTCTATTGTTATAGGATCTTTCCTTACCTTGTTGTTGACCTTTGGACTGAATTTGGACTACTCTTTGCTTGCTGATTATTTACTGAACTTTCTTCTCGGATTTGGATTTGGACTCTGGACTTCTCTTTAACTACGGTACAGTACTGTCCATTGTGAAGCCCCTACGCTTCCTAAGATGTCAGGAATGGGTTTCTTTAAGTCCTGTTCCCAATGTGTGTGTGTGTGTGGGGGGGGAATGACTGAATCTGATGGTCATTCTAAATGCCTACTCTTTCTGGGGGAGTTTCATGATGTTAAAACTTGCAGGCACTTCAAAGCTTTCCCCCAGGTTTGCCACAACAGAGACAAAATGCTGAAGGCCCTCCTTTATGAGCATGCCCTCTCTGTGACATCGCCCCCTGTTAAGACATCCAGTTCAGGGACCACACCGATTGTGGAGGAGGAGGACAAATTGTAGCCCCTTCTAACCCTTGCTGAGTCTAAAATGTTGGCCACAGGCTTCTTCAAGGCCTGATCTCAGTGTGGGGGTAAATGACTGAGATGGATAGCCACTCTAAGTGCCTCCTATGTTGTGGGGAGTTCCACGATGTGAAATCTTCTAGGCACTGCAAGCCTTTACTCTCCAGTCCAGGTGAAACAAAGACAAGAGGCTGAAGGCATTACTTTACGAACATGTCCTCTCTGCAACCTCTCTCCCCACTGAGCACCTGGGTCCGGTATGACATCGAAGCTGGTCAAGGAACCCAAAAAGAGGGCCTACTACAGTCCCATCTACGAAGGTACTGTGTGAACCCATGCGAGCGACATCACTGCTTCTCAACCAAGGTACCGTGCAAACGATACCACCGCCCAAGGTACCATGTGGCCGATACCACTGCTCGTGACCACGGTACTGTGCGAATGATACTGCTGCTTCTCAACCAAGTTACCATGTGAGCGATACTGCAGCTTCTCTACCAAGGTATCATGCAAGCGATACTGCTGCTTCTTCACCAAGGTACCATGAGAGTGATACCACTGCCCAAGGTACCGTATGAGCAATACTGCTGCTCATGACCAAGGTACCGTGTGAGTGATACCGCTGCTTCACAACCAAGGTACCATGCAAGCAATACTGCTGCTCGCTACCAAGGTACTATATGAGTGACACCATTGCTTGTGACCAAGGTACCGTGCGAGCGATACCACTACTCATGACCAAGGTACCATATGAGCGATACTGCTGCTTGCTACCAAGGTACCATGCGAGCAATACTGCTGCTCGTGACCAAAATACCATGTGAGCAATACTGCTGCTTGTGACCAAGGTAATGTGTGGACTAGTGTGAGCCATACTGCTGCTGTGTCGAAGAACAAACATAGGTCAGTTCGACTGGACCAGGCTGTGGATATTGCTGAGGAGTAGGAAAAGCATGAGCCACCTAAGAAGAAATTGAGGGCAGCAGATGAGCGGTGACCCCCTAGCAGAGGATGATCCCGTGAATGCAGGAAAACCCACAAGGGCTGTTCCCTGTCTTGTGGGTCACACAAAGAAAGGGACAGAGACTGCTCTGAGAGTACTCACCCAATCACTTCTCTCCAGTGAGGTAGATGCTAGGCAGGCCAAGGACACTGCCTCCAGCTAGCCTGCCTTCTAAGTCCCCTCTGAGGACATGGTACCTCGGTCACAGTCCTGTTCAGCCTCCAGGTCTCGCACTCCTTGCCTGCGTCCTCAGCACAAACCTAGGTCACAATCAGGGTCATATAGCTCTTGACACTCTGATACGACTCCCCCTGGTACAAAGACGACTGATCCTGGGACAGATGCGAATAATGTGGATCAGACGAGTTGCACTCAGAGAACCCATCCCTGAAGTCATCTCCATAGGGGAAAGGTGCACAACATGACCCACCACATGGCAGCATCACTTGGCCTGACGGCCACTCAACCAAACATCCATGTGGATGATCTGATTTTTCATGATCTACAGAGTCAGGCCCCTCCATTGCCTTCCATTCCCATCTCGCCCTTCCTTATATAGATGGTCAAAGAGGCTTGGGCTACCTCACCCTCCATGCCACCCACTCCTTGGAGGTTGGAGCATCTTACTGGGTTTCTGATGATGCAACTCCATGGCTAGCCTCGCACCTGAAGCTGAACTCTAGCATAGTGGCTGCGGCCCAGGTGCATTTTCCCCTGACAGACCAGGAGGCTAAGGAGCTCAATGCCATTGGTTGAAAATTCTACTCCTCAGCCAGCCTACTAACTAAGATTGCCACATATAGCACATGCATGGGGGCGTACCAGCAACACCTTTGGGACGTGGTTTCATCTTGTCTGGACAAAGTCCTGCACAAGACCTTGATTTGGTATGTAATATGAAGGATGATGGCCTTATCCTGGTGGACTACCAGGAGCAAGCAGCTAAAGATGTGGCTGACTGTGCCGCTAAAGTATTGGTAAACGTGGTAGCAGTCCACAGGCATGCATGATTGTGTTCTTCTGGACTTTCCAGCACAGCCAGATTGATGATCGAAGACCTCCCCTTCAATGAAGCCAGTCTCTTCCATGCAGACACAGATACTACACTGGAACACACGCACAAAACAAGAACTATGACAAAGTGCTTTGGCATCCCGCCTCCAGGACAAACCTCTTGGTCACAACTATATGGGAGGCGATTTCCCCCCTCCTTTTGTAGGAGATATAGCCCTACAGTGCAAAACTCTCAGCATGCTGCCTCTGCATACCCACAATACCAGAGGAAATTCATTACTACATCAAAAACTAAGTCTCAGTTCCAAAAGAAGAAGCCTGATCCATCCAAACAGTGAGCTTGACTACTCCCCCCTTCCACCCATGCCCATCGTGTGTCCATATGCGGACAGGCTTCACACCACTTTCCATGCCTGGTACTCCACCACATCAGAAAGTTGGGTCCTGAGTATCATCCTAAAAGAATACTTTATAGTATTCAACTGTCTTCCCCCCCCCGGGGTCTTAAGAGTTACTCCTCCTTTCCCTGCACCTCATGGAAGAGGTGCCCATCCTCCTTCAGAAGGGCACCATAGAACGTATTAACCCTTGTCAGAAGGCAGAAGCCCACAAAAAGTCCCTACAGCCAGAAAACCCAAGACTTATAACCAAAAACCAAACTGAAGGGTTCTGCCAAAAAATAACCAGGATAAACTAATCCCACTTCCAATCATAAAAAAGCAACAATATAAAGAAATAAAAGGATAACTAAACCCTGGAGCAGAGAATCCAATAAAATTAAATTTCTAAAAGGGTAACAATACCCCACTGAAAAATGTGCAAATACTAAAAATAAAATATTATAATAATCGTGAATAATAAAAACTCAGGGCCAGATGCATTTCAACAACAATCTTCCTCAGTGGCCTACAAGCATTCAGAATGTGTAAATGTATAACAACTCCTCAGCTCACACAATGTGACTCTGCTCAGTTCAAAAGCAACAATGTACAGTTGTCCCTCCACATTCGCGGGAGTTAGGTTCTTAAGACCCCCGCGAATGTGGAAAAAACACGAATAACAGAGGCTGCTCCTGCAGCCCCCCCCCCAGAGGAAGGGAGGCAGCGGGAGGGTGTCTGGCCATCACAACTTGTAAGATCCATGGGAGCACAGTTGGACTCCACACAGGGCAGGGCTTTCCTCCCAAAGGACAGGCTTGCCACTGTGCAAGGCATGGACTGCTGCTGCATCACATGCAGAAGGGTGCCAGTGCACTTTATCCAACACATCCTGGGTTACATGGCTTACACCATGGCTGTTGTCCCCCTCACCAGACTACGGATGCAACCCTTTCAGGCCTGGCTTCCCCACATGTTCAACCCCATTGATGGACAGTCCATCCAAGTTGTTCTTCATGTCTTGCCTGATACTCAGGGTACCGGGGTGGTGGACTCGGTAAGAGATGGTCCATTACAGCCTAACTTTTGTGCTATCCCAACCCACCAGGTCCCTGACGATAGATGTGTCCATGAAGGGATGGAGCGCTCATTCACACAGCCTAGACTTTCGTGGGCTGTGGTCACAGAAGGTGTCCCTTCAGGGACAGGTGGTTCAAGTCATGTCAGACAACAACAACACCATCTTCTGACACTCCTAGTTCTGATCATTCAGATGTGGTACCAATGTGTAGATCTGCAGATATCACTGCCAACCATTCATCTGGCAAGGAGTCAGAACGATGTTGCAGATGCATTAAGCCGAACTCGGAGCACCTGTCATGAATGATCCACAGCAACAGACATCTTAGAGCCACTACTGGTGGATTGGGGAACACCGGTCATAGACCTCTTTGCGACCAAGGAGAACGCCAAATGCCATCTGTACTGCTCAAGGCAGCCTCCCTCGCAGAGGAATCTGGGGGGTGCGTTTCCCTTCGAGTGGTTGGGCATCCGCCTCTACGTCTTCCCCCCTTCCCACTACTCTCCAAAGTGGTGTCAAAGCTGTGGCATTGACAGAATGGATTGCATGCTGTTAATCCCCTGGTGGCCCAGACAACCTTGGTTCTCTCCACTGATTCTTCTCTCACAGGAGATGTTCTGATAGCTCCCTCTCCAACAGGACACCCTCTCACTCCAGAGAGGTCAAATACTCCTTCCCAATCTGGAATCAATCAAACCAACAGAGTGGCTTATTACCAATTAGTACCCCTGTTGGACACAACTAGGACCATTCTACAGGCTGCCCAATGTCCTTCGACTCAAAAGGCCTACCAGTGCAAATGGCAGAAATTCTGCCAAGTTCTCCATGGCAAGGACATATCTCCTGACAATGCTACAGTTCCACTCCTTCTCTACTGCCTTACCACCTTGTCATTGAAAGGACTCCTTCTCATCCTATGTCACAACAGCATCCTAGAATTTCCAGTGTCTTGGCATGCAGTCATGCTTCAAGGACCCTTTGGTCCACTGATTCCTCCAGGGATATAAGAACCCGCATCCACCAGTGGTGGGCCCAACTAACACCTTGGACCTTACGGTCATTCTGACAGCTCTCTCTGGGGCTCCCTTTGAACCTATGGGCAGGGGTGATATATGCCTCCTATCTTTTAAGACTGCCTTTCTGATGGCTATCACTTCAGTGAGGCAGATGAGCGAACTCCACACCCTCAAGGTGGACCCTCCCTATACCCGGTTTCATTGGGATAAGGTTGTTCTCAGACCGGATGTAGTGTTCTCACCTAAAATGGTTTCATCATTTCACCTGAACCAAGATATAGTCCTACCAACTTTTGATCCTCCCTTTACAGACAAAAGATCTGGTTTCTGCCATCCGCTCAATGTCAAGTCGGCTTTGGAGCCTGATATAGACAAGACAACTCCTTTTTGCCATTCCAACAGACTATTTGTTCGCTACTCAGCCCAAAAGAAGGATTTGGCGGTCGCATAGCAATGCTTTTCCAAGTGGGTAGCATCCACCATCTCAACTCCTTATGAGGTGATGGGTAAGCCCTTACCCTCTCCAATACAGAGCCATTCTACCAGAGCAACAGCTACTTCAACGGCATTCGATAGGGGAGTACCTCTCCTAGACATCTGTAGAGCAGCCACGTGGCTGACGCTGTTCACCTTTGTGAAGAACTATAAACTAGACTCTGCCAGGAATGATGCATCAACCCTAGGAAGGATGGTGATCATGCCTTCAACCACCTGCAATTGACAGGTTTCCCCTCTCTATACTTGATTCTAATACTATCTATTCTCCTTATATCGTTGTCATGTCTTTATTGATATTAGGACACCCCCACCTTCCTGGTGTTATGAGCTTGCTAGTCTACCCATTGTGTGTATTCGCAGAGACCACAAAGAAGAAGGAGTTACTTACCTCTAACTATAGTTCTTTGAGTGGTCTTTTGTGAATTCACACAAACCCACCTCTGCTGTCCTACCTCTCACATTGTTTTTAATACATGGCTATAAGGGACTGAGCAGTTGGTGAGAGTGGGGGCTTACATGGGCCAGGGGTGAGGGGGGCGGAGCTACCACCCAAAAGTTTGAATTGAGGTTTCTAGAAGTTTCTGAAGTGTGCTCTTCAGGCGCAGGATTAACTCATTGTGTGAATTCACAGAAGACCACTCGAACAACTATAGTTACAAGTAAGTAACTCATTCTTTCACAGGCTACCCTTCAAATTAGTGGCACTTGGTATTGCAGGTGATGAAAGCCAATCTGGTACAGTGGTTGGAGCACTGGACTAGGATTCCAAGAGACCAGGGTTTGAATCCCTGCTTGGCCATGGAAACCCACTGGGTGACCCTGGGCAAGTCATATTCTCTCAGCCTCAGAAGAAGGCAATGGTAAACCCCCTCTGAATAAATCCTTCTACTAAAACTCCATGATAAGTTAACCTTTGGATTACCATAAGTCAGAAGGCACACAATAATAACATAACAGACAACTGTGATAGTATTAAAGGATTAACAAAAAGCATAGAAACAGACTCTCAAAAGCACCTGACAAAACAAATGGTTTTGATTCCATGTGTAGCTGCCAAGCAAAGTATGAGACAGAACATAAAGGACAAAAATGCCTGATAGGTAGCTCCTGCTTCACAAAAGACAAACCTCTGTCTGAAGACATTCAGAAGACAATAATCTATTTGAAGGGATTCTCACCTCAAATCTGCTTTAAATGTTTTTTAAAAAAGAAAGCGGGGGGGGGGGTTGGGAAAAGAATATTTAAAATATTATAAAGTGATTCAAAAACATGTATCTTAAGTGCCAGTAAACCCTGATAGGGTTAATCCTGGACTGACAGGCATCTTCACAATGCAGTACCTATGATGCTAAAATTCACACATTTTCTTTGTGCAGAATGCAGCATATTCTGCACAAGAAAAAGAATTTTCTGTGCATAAAATGATATTTCTGCAGAAAAAAATCCTATGTCCTGTGCAGATGTGTATGTGCATGTGCGTTTGTGTGCGTGTTTCTGTAAAAATACCACATGCAAAGTTCACACAGAATAAATCCTCAGCTACAAATTTCTATTTTGGTATGACTTTCTCACACTGGGAAGAAAATTGCTAAAATGACCCATTGCTTCTTTCAGGGATGAAAAGAGTCATTCTGGGCTGCAGACTGAGTAGGCACATAGGTCACCAGTTCATAGTCTCAAAGGTGCTATAATATCCCTTTGCATACTTGCATGCTATAGTGATGATGTATTCTATTTATTTAATTCATGTTATAGTGTATTTCTAAATGTGCATCTATAGATGTAAATTGGCATATGCAAATGCTATGCATATCTATGTCTTACTTTGTCCACTTTCAGTGTGATGCATTTCCTCTGGGCAACACATAAGTGGCTGTCCTATTGATTGGTTTGATTAGTAGAAAGGAAACAAATTGCTAAGTTTGAGTCCTGAATGCTAAAAAGTAGGCAGCACTTCAAAATCAATTTTTCTAATAGCACATATGATTTTTTTTCTTGTGCTGCATCTTTTACTTCTACCATGTTTTGCCTTCGGTTACCAAGACAACAATTACTTTTTGCCTCCCAGACTATCACATGCAATCTTCTGTATGATGGTCCTAATAAAGTTACACAAAGAGTCCAAACCTATACATGTCTACTTAGAATTCGGCTGCCCGGGACTTACCGGTGGCCCAAGGTGCGGGCTGGTGAAGCCCCGGAACCCTCGGCCATGTGTAGCAGGCATGGGCGCCACCATGCCTGCTGGAGGTCTTCTTCCCAGCCTGCGTGCAGGTTGGAAAGAGGATCATAAACTGACCGATCAGGGAAGAGCTGCTCTCCCCTGATTGGCCACTTTACGCACCCCTCAACGAATCAGAGGTGCGGCTCGCCAGCGGCCTCTGATTGGCTGGGGGGGCAGGGCTAGGCCCCAATCGGGTCCAGCAGCTGGGAATATATTCCCAGCTCGTGGCCAGACCCGACCAGTTGGCTCGCTGGAGCCGAAGAGGACAGAGCTCTTGGGAGCTCCAAGAAGAGGCCTCCTGGCAGTGAGTGGTGGCAAGCGGCAGCGATGGCGGCAAGCGGCGAGTGGCGCAGAGGAAACTGGGAGAGGTGGCAGCAGCGCGGCTGGCAGCATAGCCCCGGCTGTGAGGAAGAGTGGCCTCAGCCCATGAAGCAAGCGGCGAGCAGCGCAGAGGAGGCTGGGAGAGTCGGCAGTGGCGCAGCTGATGGCGTAGCCCCAAGCCGTGAGGAAGAGTGGCCCCGAGCAGTGAAGAAGCCCCTGTGGCGGCAAGGGAGTGGCCCTGCCAACAAGGGTGGCCCAAGGGCATAGGGCCAAGGGTGAGAGCACGGCCATGCAGCAGGTGGCCTAGCAGGTGCCGGGTGATACCAGGCAGGGACCAGGGCCTCCGGCAGGGCTAGCAGGGAGGAGCTAGCCCTAGGCTCGGAAAACACATGGCTGGCAGATGGCCGGGAGGGCGACGCCTGACCCACCAGGGGTAGGCCAGCCAGGGTAGATGCCTACAAAGAGGCACCAGCCAGCCAGGGAGGCTGCCTACCAACAGGCACCAGCGGGGTGCCTGTTTGGGTCAACCCACCAAGGGGTCGATTGGTGGGGAGGGGCCTGAGCAAGCTACTGGGCATCCAGGCCCTAGCTTGGGGAGCAGGCCACCCTCAAGGGATCTGAAAAGCCAGGAAATAAAAGGGGCAATGTTGTGCCCTCGATAGCCCAATTGGGCAGGGAAGCCCCAGGCAGGGGCGGGAATTCCCCAAGTGGGGAGGGACGACCGCCTGTATAGGGGTCATCCACCCCTGGGAGCGGACAAGCCAAGCCAGAGGGTGGACAAGGCAGAGCTAGACCCAGCATTTCAGGGTCTGCAATGGGCATAGCCGATGGGATGGCTAAGGCCATTGGGAGCGGAGAAGCCAGGACAAGGGCTGATAAGCCAGTTAGAACACTGAAATCACTTACATAAGAGCTGAAAATCACTGTTTCTACTATGCCTCCCAAAAAAGAAGGCACCATCCAGCGGGCCTACGAGGCCAGTAACCCGTGCTCAGAGGGGCAGGATCTTGGCACCTCAGGGACGCAAGGCTGCAGCAACGGGCAGGAAGTCCTCCCGTGCCACTGCAACCACTCCCAAGTTAGTCCAACACCTCCTGGGTGGCTCTGAAACCCCCCATCTTCAGGAATTTACTCAGGCAGTCAATCTCCTGGCCAAACACGTTGGAGAGCTGAAGGCCAGTAGGGAATCCGGCACGAGGACCAACATCACGGCAGTAACCGATGCTGGGACTCATGCCCTAGATGTTTCTCAGCAATCGGCATGCACAGCAGGGTGGTGCCGGAGGCAGCGCTCCCCAGTGCAGAGTGACCTCAGCATCATCTCATCAGCTGACTCCTCCCCAGGGCGGGGAATTGGCAAGTCGAGGGATAGGAGCCGGAAGGGGACTAGACATGAGAGGAAGAAGAGGCGCCCCAGTCGCAAGAGTAAGAAGGGCTCAGACAGCAATGGATCATCAGGTGAGTCCTCTGATGAGGAGCTGGATCGGGAGGGGTACTGGAGGGCAGCGGCATCTACCCCGGAGCTCCCTTCATGGATGCTCAGGGCACGGACCCTTTCGTATCCATCCACCTCGGGACCCACTAGGGCCTGGCGGGATGGGATGGCAACGCCTGGGACCCCGGCCCTTAGTCTATTCCAGGATCACGAGGATCCACCTGGAATCCACCCGGAAAAGAAGACACGGGATAATATCCTAAAAGGATATTATGTCAATGTTTTCTCCCTGCTAAAACCCAAGGGGGAGGTGGGTAGCACCCCGAAAGCAGACAAATCCATGGACAAAAGCAAGCCTGATCCCATGGATCACACCTTCTCCAATTGGCTGGTCCTAATAAAGTTACGCAAAGAGTCCAAACCTATATATGTCTACTCAGAAGTAAGTTGATTTCTGGTGTTTCCAGAAGAGAGCATATAACACCTGTGCTAAAAGCTCTCCACTGGCTGCCTATTAGTTTCCGGGCACAGTACAAGGTGTTGGTTATAACCTTTAAAGTCCTACTTGGCTTGGGTCCAACTTATCTCTGGGACTGCCTCCTTCCGTACGACCCTCCCCGCGCACTTCGGTCCTCTGGGAGGAATCTGTTACAGACTATGAAAACAAGGCTGTCGGTGACCTCCCAGAGGGCCTTCTCTGTTGCTGCTCCCAGATTATGGAATGGCATGCCGGATGAGATCCATCTTATTACCACCTTAGACAGCTTTTAAAAAGCTGTCAGAACGGATCTTTTCTGGCAGGCCTTTCCTGAATAACTATCCCGGCCCAAGACTCGGCTGTCCTTTCTGAGCTGTAATCAGATTTTTTTTTAAACTATTGTATGTTTTAATTTTTTTCTTTCTAATTTATATATTTTTAATTACTGTATGTTTTTAATCTTTTATAATTTAATATTATTTTAAGGGGTGGGTGGGCTAGAGTACTGGGACTATGGAGTTTTTATATTGTAAGCCGCCCCGATTGCGTTGCAGAGGGGCAGGACAGAAATAAAATATTATTATTATTATTATTATTATTATTATTAGTTATTGTAGCAGTGCAGTTCTATTATAGCACTGCCTTCCTTCACACACATATGCAGAAGGAAGACCCATTGCTCCAAAGTAAATGGTTATTGGGTTGCAGCCTTAACCTGTGAAGCACCCCTTTAAATGTGCATTTGTCAAAAAGTTCATAAAATGCTCGTTCATCTTGATGGTAGATATAAATCTAATGATCTGCACTGGCAGGGCTTTAATTTTTCTCTTCATCGATTGCTCCCTTCCATTGCCTTTTCCTCAAAATTCTTCATGCTCCTGCCATCTTACTTTCAGAAAATGATCAGGTGATAGTATCTGTAATATTGCCTCTGGCCTAAAATAAGCCATAGAATATAGGAATTCAGCTTCCCAGATGGAAATGTGGATTCTGTCCCCTGTTATTTCAATTTCCATTGATTGAGCTACTGTTGTTTGGAGATGCTCTGTACTTTTCAGGATGGATGGCAGACAGGTTTTTTTGCTTAGTCCAAACAAATCCTTATTTAAATATGGTGGTGAATTCTGTCTCTTTCACAACTCTACTCCAGCTATGAATTTCTCCTGACTGAGTGTCTAAGTGACAACAAATGAAAACAGTCTCCCAGGGGATGTAGCCTCCTGCCCTATAGAACATCTTCCCTTAAATACAAGTTCTCATCATTACACACAGCAATAGCTCATTTCCTATAAGAAACACAGTCTGGGATTTAATACACTATTGATCCTGTGCTTACTGGGCAGGGACAGGGAAAGGTGATGTTACCCATGCTATGGCACTTGGTTATAAAACAGTGATCTCAGAAAGCAAACTGATTCTGCCTTGTGAGTGCATGAAATGATATAAGTAGAATCTAGAAAAAGCTGGAGGAAGAAAACAAGAGTAACTATTTTCTCTAATGGTAGTATCACTAGCCAAGCTGGCTGAAGGGCTCTGGAAAATGCCATCCAAGAAAGTCTTTCCCCCAAACTCTAAGGAGATTATCAGATGTGGCGAAAATGTGTCAAAAGATCACTAGAAGAACAGGAAGAGGTGAACTTATCAGACAACATCATCCTCCAATGTTCTGGGGGAGTAGCGTGAGTGAGTAAAGCATCCCTTTTTATTAATGGCTTATCCCCATCAATAGAAAAGTGAAGCCTCATCTGTGGCAGCACTCTACCCCCAGAATGGCTGAAGGACACAGGTGTCTGGTAAAGTTGCCCTTTCTGTTTTCGTAGCAACCTTCTGACACAGTTGGGAATGTTATTTTTTGGCGTGTTCCCCCATGTCTGATAATCTCCTGACTCCACTATGCCCCTTTTCCATCACTCTTTCTTATAATTGGCCAGGCTGCTTTAAATCAATTGATATGAAGTAATATGGTATAATGTGGTACCTACTTGGGACCTGAGAAATAAATATATAAAGTCAGTCAGTAAATAAGTACAGTGAAATCTTTCCAGACCCTAAGGTGAACCTATCACAGGGTTTTCTTGGCACAACTTATTCAGAGGTGGTTTGCCTTTGCCTTCTCTTGAGGCTGAGAGTGTGTGACTTGCCCAAGGTCACCCAGTGGGTTTCCATGGCTGAGTGGGAATTTGAACCCTGGTCTCCAGAGTGGTAGTGCAACATTCAAACCATTACACCATCTTGATAGCATCACTACTGAAATCCTACACTTTATGGTAGGATTTCTACAGCACTGCTAAACCTGGCAGATTCTGGTACTCCATACCTGAGGGTACTGTTAGTGACTCTAATGTTCCCCCACCTCCAGAAGCCCCAAAATTGGCTTATTAATAATTTGGCTTATTAATGTGGTCTTCCATGGAAAAGAGCAGTGAAAGGCCAGGGACTTGGTGTAAGGAGGCAAGAGACATGCTGAAAGCCACACATTACCCGAAGGAGGAAATACTGCCAATTTCCAAACTATGAGGAAATTTGAGGTCAAAAGAATATTGTCTCCACCACACACCCATGCCATTAAGCAGATGGACTATGCCTTTGTTTGAAGGTTTCAAACTTCCCTTCCCTGATCACCTAGCCATTAACAGAGGCAGCTCAAGCTTTGTGAATCCAATCATCAGACATTTAAGGCAATTTGCAACATATTAACATCTTCAGACAGTTATTGTCAAGACCAGGAGTCTTCCTGGAATGCATTCTGCAATCTTTAGAGACTATTGTTTCAACCCATGAAACATCCCCTCCCAGGGCATATGTTTTGGTATAACTACTGCCCAAAAACCATGCCTCAGCACACACAGATTTCATTTCAAGGGGAAACTCTGTTACTCTGTGTTAGCCACTCCAGATTCATCCATCCACACTGCCGGATTGTTCAATGACTTCAGGACTTCAAGACAGGTCTCATATCACCCCAGAAATATCCCTATCTATCCCTCTGGCAACCTCTCTTCTTCCATTCCTAGTGGTCTTGTGTGGATATTTTTTGTATGAATATGTGCACCTTTGGTTTTTATATTTTTATGCCTTTAATAAATATCATGGTTAATTCTTCATTTTGTGTTTATGTGCGTATGTTCAGAGGGAGTCGAGGTATACAAAGGTGTAAAGATCCTTCTCTCTGTTGCCTCTTTTTGAATTGCTAAGGTCGAGTTGCTCCTAATTTCCCCAACATATTAGAAACTCTATATTTTCTTGGAATTTCCAAGACCCTTTTGGGTAGCAGTACTTGTCTACATTTCCTACTGGGGAAAATAGCTATTGATTGCACCTATTTGATTGGTTTTCGATAAAAAAAAAAGCACACTAGCATTTTTGATAAGTCCCCACATATAATGCTGGTTTTAAGATCCTTTGTAGAGAGCCTGCATGGCATACTCTATTGGAAATAATCAACAAGATTCAGACCATACAGTATTATGTCTGTATCGTATGAGTTCTCCAGGATACTAGTGACACTACCCCCAACCATTTAATGGGCTGTGAAGAGGAGCATGTGTCTGATCCATGATGAGCAAACTGCCTTACTAGGAAATTGTGTGCTGTTGCTGTTGAGTGAAGGAAAAGTGCAGCAAAGTAGAAAACTTACTAAACTGCTAGACTTGGAACTGTGAACTCTATGGAGTTTGTAATATTTATAATACAAAGTGGGTGGGTATTATATCTCCCATCCTCTCTGAACTGGGTTTTGATGCAAGTGGAAGAAGCATCCTCCTTGTCCCACCCCAGCACCCTTGTGTTTACCATCCTCTACTCTAGAGTCTGGTAGTTGTGGAATTAGAGATAAGAAACTCAATGCTCTTCCAGAGTTCCTTTTCATTTCAGCAGTACTTGAGGAACTTACCAGCAGTTTGTACATTAAAGAACAAGGCATCATGAGTGCATCTGGCCTCAGCACTGCTTAACTGGACCTGAAGGTAGCTCTTGGAAACACGAAGATCAAAAGGGGCCCAGAAGTTGCTTTTTCCTATCTAAGGATGGCACCCCATGGATTCAGTCAGCATTCCATTGCCTTGCCTCTCATTTCTTTCCTGCTCTGTTTACATGTTTTATTTAGTGGGTAAGCATGAGTGAAATGTTCTACCATCATTTAATTTTCTCTGGCTGCCTGTTCCAGCTCTTGTTTTGCACTGTTATGTGATAATCTTTTAATCTGATTCTGAGAGAAGCTAGGAGGCTGTCTCCTTTTATTTCCCATGAGCTTTGGAACAAAGAGCTCTCTGGTGCTGTTGTTTCCCCAAAGGCTTAACTTCTCATTGTATTCTCAAATGTTATTCTTGCTTCTAGAGGTGTCAACTCTCCAGAGCCCCATGAACATAGGGAAACCTCTTCCACCCCCTCCCATGGCCTGGATGCACATGACAAGATACTGTAGAACTAAAGCAAGCCTTTAATTCTTTACAAGATTTTGAGAGCATCCATCACTTTCATAGGTGGAAGAGCAGCATCTCCAGTGACTGAATCTTCCAATTTTGATATATATTGAAAATCTCAGGCAACCCCTGAATTATCAGTATAAATTTACACTATTGACTTTTCTTCCTTCATTTATCAAATACAACCTCATCTTTCTGTTCTGTTCTGTTCTTTCTTTGGTTTGGCAAAAGTTTCACTGATTTCAATGGAGCAAATACAAAGTTAACTAGGGGGGAAAAGATAGGATCAGATGTGAGGACATAAAAGAGTTCAGTTGTTGTCACTGTGGTTTAAATGCCCTGTTCTACTAAAAAATGCTAGAATGATAATGTGTCACTTTACTTATTTATTTTTAGAAGCATAATAGATTTTCCAGAATCCACTGAGGATTCAATTCAAGCAGGAGTTATTTTGTTTTAAATGCAATGAGCAAAAGCAACAAGAAAAAATACAACACATACACACCCACCCCAAAAAACCCTGTCTATACAGCAAAAAGAAAAAAAAAAGCCTCATAGAATTTGAGAATACCTTTTGTCCCAATGGGATCCCACATCATTTCACCATATTAGGAAGAGGGGGGCAAAAAACTCCAATTATTCTGTGGAGAAAGCCTTTGCAGTTTTCCCTGAACTTTTTTTTAAAAAAAAGAAAATGTGCATTCCTGTCCATTTGGACAATGATTCAATTTGTTGCACAGTCTGGAGAGGGCAAAGCTAAATGCCTGATTGGTCAAATGTGCACAGGGTCAGGCTTAAAGTCAAGCACCTGAAAGAACTAGCATTTTTTTTCACTTATCTTTTTTTAAAATGAAGGCAGAGCCCAGAGACTACATGCATGAGAGGCATGAGAAAAGGAGCAGCCCATCCCTACAGAGCCAAAGAGACACCTGCCTCTTCCTTGTCCCAGCAGCTGGCCATGTGGCTCCTTCCATCCCTTTAAACTGCAGCTGGGATCAGAGGCTATTGCCACCACAGAAATGGGTGAAGGGCTGGCAGCTCTCTCCTCTTTTTCCTTGCCATTCCTGCCCTCCACATTTTCTCTGGGTGCTGCCAGGTACTTGCCTTCCAGCAAGTCTCTCCCCCAATTGCACTGACCACCCCCATGCAAAAAATGACATGGCCGCTATCTTGATTTGCTGCTGTGTGAAGAGGTCACAACATCATGCACACAAATTGATCCTGCATTGAATTGGGAATAATGCACAGGTAAGTGGATTATTTCTTCTCATACGGATGACCCCCCCTTAATGCCAATATCTATCAAATACTTGTCATGCTGTCTGTTGCACATACCAACACACTATGATGAGACATTTGGGGACAGAATTATAGTTTGAGGACAGCTTCCACTTTTGATATAGGTCATATGAAAACTTCTGGAATTAATTTATATATTTTATTTACGTTTAGACTGATTTGAAGATGACAATACTTTGGAGTAAGAGTTTACTGGAACAGTAAGAGTTTCCTGGAACTGCCGTTGTTAAAGGCCATTTTGGATGCTATTTTTCCAGGGATGAGAGATGCAGGAATCACCTAAACATGTGCATTTTGTTGCTGCTGTGCACCTTTAAGTTGTTTTTGACCCGAATAACATCTCCATACCTTCACTAAATAAACCCAGTATGGTTCAGATCCTGCATCACAGGCTGCAATGCATAACTTTACAAGTTTGGAGCTATGTTGCTGACATGGTACACAACCATTATTAGAGCATGCGAATGATGTGCAACAGGGCTCCCACTGCATAAAAGGGCACTGTACAGTATGTTCTGTTGCACAATGGGAGCTCCCATCATGCAATGGGGCACCACAAAAGCTGGGGATATTTTTCTGTCTGAGTGAAGGGTGCCAATGACTACCCACTGCTCTCCATTCTGGACTACCAATGTGCCGTAGCTCTGTTGAGGGACATTTCCCCGTTCCTGCTCTGTCATTTCACAAGGGCAGCCTGTCCCAAAAAATGCTGCCTTTGTTGTGCATTGTGACCATTATGAATAGCCATGCTGTTTGCTCAGCTTATTCAATGGTCCTACAACAGTGTTCCCATTGCGGACCCAGACCGGACGGCCCCACAGCCCCCCTTGAATAATCACAGACACTCAGATTTGATTGACCATGTATTGTTTGCAAATATAAACTTCAGAAAACATAGTTAGGTACAGGTTAGTAATATACACACGTTGAGGTAGATAAAAGATATAAATGTTGAGGTAGATAAATTGCTATATATATATATATATTGGCAATGATTGGCAGCAACTTGCCAGCTAATGGTTGGCGGCAATGTATGGGTCGTGAACACCCCGCCGCCCACACATGTGGGTGGCGCGGGGACCGGTCCATCCCGGTTCCCCTGCATGAAGGAGAGAAGCACTGGCCGAGCCGTCCACTCGACGCTCTCTCCTTCCCTGTAAACAAACATATGTTAGCAGCTAGCAGGGGTCTCCCTTGAACTTGAACTTGGCTTTGAACTTGAACTTGCACTTGAACTTGATGGAGACCCCTGAATATCCAACTTCTCACGACCCAAAGCATCCACCACAGAGGCGTTCCCCTGGAACCGCCTTCCGCCAACCATTACCCTATCAACAGGCAGGCCTACTGGTCTCCCTGGGCCACTGGCACAGCAGGCAGCGCCCTGCCTGGTCTGATGTATGCCGTATAGGCCCTGGAGCGCCAACGCCCCAGGTGCATGATTGACTCTGAAGACATGCCGGCTTCCGCTGCCATGGTCGCTGCCCCAATCTGGAAGGAATGGCTGGTGAAGTCCTCTGGGGGCATACCCAAACCCTTGATGGCCATTTTAAACACATTCGTGAACTGGAATCTGGTGAGAGGTATCCCATCCTGGTGCCTGAACAAGGGACCGCGCCCCGGCCCCCGCACTTCCAAAAACTTCTTCATGCTCGCCACGGGACACAGAGAAGAACTCTCGACCCTCCGCAGACGCAGGGTAGCCCCACGACCTCGTTGATCTGTCTTCGAGCGCCTGATGTGAATGGACAAGTCATGCTCACCCAACGAGACATCGCCAATCTGCAGTGCCATGCCCGAAGAGTCTGTCTTGGAGGAGCACACCACCTCCCCCACCCTCAGGGCCCCGAAAAAGGCAATCGTGTATGCAGTGCCGAAGAGCAGTGCTTCGTAGCTGGAATGGCATATGGCTGGCAGATAACCCACCAGCTGTGCTAGCGACGCGTAGGATAGGGGACACCAAGCATCGCGCACCCTCGGAGCCATCCTCTTCCAGCCCTCCAGCGCTTTCTTCACCATGAAGGAGGTGCAAGGGTCCCTGTACCCCGCCGTTTTGCTGACGAAGGAAATGCCAGCCGCCTGGCCAGCTATTGTCCTTGACGCCATCCCTTTTCCCTTCAAGGAAGCCAGATAGTGCAGGACTGCCCTCTCCATTGCCAGGCCGGCGCGCCCGTAGCCATGCTGCTGCCTGAATTGCGTGAACTGCTCCGCCGCTCTCTGATAGCTGGCCTGTGTAGAAGGGGCCAAGGAATCCGCTACGCCCTGGAGCACGGTTCGTTCCCGAGGCTCCAGAGGTCTGCCGGGAACTGGGTCGCCTTCTCTTCCGTGTCTGGCACCAGCGTGCGGAACCAGTCTGTCTGAAACCAAGACAAGGCATCTGCGATCTCATTATCCACGCCGGGAATGTGCTGCGCGTGAAAGCTAATGTTGGCCCCCAAGCAGGTAAGCACAAACTTGCGCACCAGCCTCATGACTCTTTCAGACCTGGAGGACTGCTTGTTGATGATCCTTACCACTGCCTGATTGTCACACCAGAAGCAGACTTTCTTATCCCTGAATTGCCTGCCCCACAACGTGATGGCCACCACTATGGGAAAAAACTCCAGAAAAGTGAGGTCCCTGGTGATGCCCCTTTTTGCCCAGTCATCTGGCCAGGGATGAGCGCACCAGTGTCCATCATAATAGACCCCAAAACCCAGGCTGCCCGCTGCATCAGAGTGAACCTGCAGACTGTTGCCCAGCTCCATGTGGCCCTGCCATGTGGACACCCCGTTGTAATTTTCAAGGAAAAAAAGCCACAACCTGATGTCCTCTTTCACCCCCCTTGTGAGGCGAATGTGGTGGTGCTCGGTGAGCCTCGCAAGTCGCATGCAGAACGCCCTTCCCGGGGACACCACCCTGCAGGCAAAGTTCAGGTGCCCCAATAGTGACTGCACTTCTCTGAGCATGGCTTTTTCTTTCCCCAGCAGGTCGGCCATCAACGCCTTCAGGCTGTGAATCTTATCGTCTGGCAATCTGGAGATCCCTTTTTTGGAATCGAGCTGTATGCCCAGGTACACCAGGGACGTGGCTGGGCCCACCATCTTGTCGGGTGCCAATGGTACCCCCAGCTCTGCCGCCAAAGCCTGGAAAGAGGAAAGCAAAAACCCACATTCTCTCCCCCCCCCCCGGCTGGACCCATCATCAGAAAGTCATCCAAATGGTGTGTAACAAATGGGGAACCCGTGCTCCGCTGCAAGGCCCATTCCAAAAATGTGCTGAATGTTTCAAAGGCAGAGCAGCTGATGGAACAGTCCATGGGCAATGCCATGTCATAGTACCATTTTTCCTGGAACTTGAAGCCCAAGAGGCAGTGATTGTCAGGGTGCACCGGCAGGAGCCAGAAGGCTGACTGGATGTCACATTTTGCCATCAGCACCCCCTGCCCACAATTCTGCAATAGGCGGACCGCGTAGTCCAATGAGGCATACCTCACCATGCAAAGCTCCGGTGGGATAGCATCATTGACTGAAGCTCCTTTTGGGTAGGAAAGGTGATGAATGAGCTGGTACTCGGCCGGCGCCTTCTTGGGCACTACCCCCAGCAGGGAGACCCTTAAGTTGGGCATGGGTCGGAGATCAAAAGGCCCTGCTATGCGCCCGGCCTCAACCTCCTTTTTGATCTTGTGAGCCAGCACCTCTGGCAGCTGTGTCGCGGACTTGAGGTTGCCTGACATGGTGGCTTCCCGGGGGCCTTGAAAAGGTATGCGGAACCCAAATTCGAACACTTCCGCCAAATAATTGGCTGCCTCTTTCTTGGGGTAGGCCGCCAAGAGAGGCCACATGGCCTCCACTCTCACTGGAGTGAACGCCATGGGCCTCCCAACCCCAACCCCCTGCTCATTTTGAGTTGCTGTTGGTGGCGGCCTCTGCGGAACCGCCCTCTTTTCTGCTGCCAGATGCAGCAGGTTGACTTCTCCGAAAGGACTGGCCGTCGCTGCCTTGCCGTGAACAGTTGACCTTTGGATGCCCCCCACCACAGCTGTTGCATGCGTGTTCGAATCTGCACTTGTATCTGGAGCACTTGCCCCCGTTGAACTCCCAGCACACCGGCCTCTTCCCTTCTTTTGTGCGTGCCGCCTTTTGGGCTTCACCCTTCTCTCGCCTGCCTGGCCCCGTGGCCTGCAGCCAATTGGGGTAGTCGATGGTCTCCCATCTGTGCATGGGGGACTGAGATGCTTTTTTCCTGCACTCAATGTCGTACAGGATCGCGTTGGAGTCCCCTGCTTGGGCCTGCACCAGAAAAACCTGGCGGAGGTGGTTGATCAGGTGCCACGCCCGCTCAGGGAATACCAAAGCCACCACCCCCATGTAAACTGCATACCCATTGAGACAGTTGCCGAAGGTGTGTTCCAAGGCCTCAACGCCGGCCTTGCTGCCATCTTTCTTATCACTCTTGTGCACCCTGGCCTCGGCCCCGGGGCCGGGGCCAGAGTGAAGATGTCCACGTAATAGCCTTGTAAAATCTTGGAACGCACTTTGTGATCCATGTGTCCCCCAGGGGGGTCCTCCTTGGACTTGGCCTCCCTCAACTCCTCCTCCTGTGGGTGTTTTCCCCCGCCTTCCTATCCGCCCCGGCTTTTTCCCTGGCCCTGCGCAGCTTGAGGGCCCATGCTGGCAAACCCGGTTTGAACGCTCCCTTCTCCCAATACCTGTATTTGTCCTCGTCCGAGGACTCACCTGAAGAGGAACCAGAACGAGATCTACGACACTTCCGGTGCGGGCTACGCCTCCCGTCGGATCTGCTGCACCGCCGTGACGAAGACCCTGGTGAGCTCGACCGCCTGGAGTCCCTGGAGCCGCTCCTCTCTTTCGACCTGGAACGTCTGCGCTGCTCGCCACTACTGGGAGCACCTAGACTGGAAGAAGTACTGGGCACCGCATCTCCGGGGGCCTCAACCACCTCCGGGACTGACCAATCTGATGCACTGCCAGTGGCGGCCCCCCTTCCATCTTTTGCAATACCACCGACAGGGCCGCCATAACATCAGCCAATGTTGGAGCTGGTTGGCCAAAGGCCTCCACAGGAGGTCGAGGGGCCTGCCCCGAGGGAACCCCACCGCTGCCCTCTTGCCCTTGTGCCCCCACCCTGGTGCTTGCTGAGGCGGTGCCTTCAGGCTGCGGTGGGCCTGGATCCACACGGTGGCGCTGCTTCGTGGCCCTCTTAGGCCCCATGCTTCTGCAGCCCCTGTTCTCTGGAGCGGGTATGCATGGTGAGGCTTCGGCTGGGCGTCTGAATGCGTGCTTGGTGACTGCTGACTTAGACTGTGTTTTTGTGTTTTGTTTTGTTTGTTTTTTATTGAACGCTGGCCACCGCTCCACGGCCCGAAACCTGCAAGGAAACACCTCACCGTAGCTTCCAGATCACCTGCATAGGCCTGCATGTGCACCTGTGCCCCCATGTGAATGAAAATGCAATGCGGGACACCCCCATGAGGAGCCCCCACGAATCCTGCCAATGGGAAGGAGCAATGGTTTCCCCCCCACCTGTTCCGATGACCCCCCTGCTTGCTCCCTGAAGCCCACCGTGCCCAGAGAAAGGAGGGGTGGGGGGTGAGTGGGGAATCCCGGCCCATGTCCTGCCTGTCTCCCCAGGACCCCAGCCGAAGAAAAGGAGGAGGAGGGGTTCATGGCCTGCTCGAAGTCACCCCGCTGGCCAGCCGTGACTCGTCCTCCCCCCTCCCCCATTGCGGGCCCGGCGGCCTGTAGAAGGCCCGTGCCCTGGGCGCAGGATGCCCCCGCCAGCACGGAGCGTGTTGTGCGCCCGCCGGCAAGGCGCTCCTGCTGTGGCACCCAAAGTCTGCCTGGCCTGGCTTCTGGTAGCACGAGGAGCCGCCTGATCCCCGCCTCCCTCGGGTCCTGGAGGGGCACCCCCCTCCCACCTGCCTGGATCCCAGCACTCCCATGGAACCGGCCACCCCGGTCTGGCCGCGGGTGGCGTGGGGAGCCGCCTGATCCCTGTGGGTTCTGGAAGGGCACCCCCCTTCCTGCCTGCCTGGAGCCCCAGAGCTCCCATGGGACAGCCACCCCCGCCCCGTGAAGTGTGCCGCCTAGCCCCTGCCGGGACCGACACACCACGGGGAGGCCAGCTTCCCCGGCCTGGTCTATACCGACGTTGAGTGGCCTCCTCCCCCGTTTCAGCCCCCGCAACCTGCTGGGGAGCCGGCCCCCCCACCGGAGGAAACCCCCCGTCCAGAACCGTGGATGGCACTGGGTGGCCACCCGATCCTCCCGGCTCCTCCTATCTCCTCGGAGCGGGACCGACAAGATCGCTTGCGTTTGGCCTGCCTGTCGGCCCGTACCTGTTGGAGTGGGGGGGGTTCTCCGCTTTCTGGCACGGCGGAGAGCACTGCTGCTGCATCCGCCGCCACCTCGGATCTGGGAGGGGCACGCAGGCGCGCCACCCTTTACCCAGATCCGTGGACCAATCAGAGGCGAGCAAATACACCCCTGATTGGTCTAGCCTCCCTTTCCCCTCCCCACCACAAGGGGCGATGGGAAGAAGAAAGGGAAGATGGCGGCCTGCATGACGGCCATGCGGCCAGCCCTTCCCCCCTCTCCCCCCTCCCTCCACACCCACCCAGGACAGTGCCTGGCGAGCTGGAAGGGGGGGGGAGAGCTGGAAGGCTGCTTCTTGTGGCCGCCGGCCAGGCCGCAAACAGGCCCACCGGCCAGCGGCGAACCCCCTTCTGAGAATATGACCATTGTGTGATGCTGCAGTTCAAGACTGTACAGATGTAAGTTGATTTATAACATAATAAATTCCCAACAGGGTATCAGTTGATATGTAAACTTGAAGTAGACAGTTGCTTTTGACCGGATATAAGAGCAAAGTGTATTCTGAAGTATATAACTGGGAGACAGGAGGGATCGATGAATTAGTCAGATTTGCCAATGGAGCCACAAAGTCTAGAACAGGAGTGGGCAATTGTGGAAGGCTAGGGGACCACGTTAGCTCCACAAGAGATCTTGGAGAACTGTACCTACTCTCATTTTTTAAAAAATGACCTCAAATGCCTCTAAGGGGGGAAATAATAGAGAGTCCACAGGAAAAAAAGGGGAGATGCATCTTCAAGTGCTCAGTGGATTTTTTTAAAAAAAAAAATTAGAAAAAGCAGTACATATTTTGGCTTAGGTACTGTATATATTTCAATGGGGTTACATAAAAACAAATAGAAATGTTAACTAAATTAAAAATCAAAAGGACAAAAAATGACTATATAATAAAATCTACATAAGACATCATAATACTGTTGTCCCTTCATATTCACTGGGGTTTGGTTCCAGGACCCCCCATGAATATATTTTAATTTTTGTATATTGCTTGAAGCCTCTACATACTATAAGGCAAACTAGCAGTAGAAATTTCAGGAGCTGAAAATCTCATTCCATTTGCTGGACCAACAAGAAACTAGAGAACCAGGCTCAAGGTTTTGTTTTGTTTAGCAGATGGTCAGGGAAAAGGGGGAGAGGGAGAGAAGGGGGAGGGAGATAGCCATCAATAGCATATCATGCAGCCAAGCTAGAAGAGATTCAAAGTGAACTTGCAAAAGTGGGAGGAGAACAATTTCTTCATTTAGCCCTCCAGGAACCAAAGACTTAAATTTTAAAATCTACTCTGCTTCTTTTATTAATGGAGGCCTATTGTTGCTGTTTGTTGTTGTTGTTGTTGTTCTTCTTCTTCTTACTATTATTTTCTATGACACAAAATTTGAGGTTGGTTGCAGGATGATGACTTTCCAAAACATGACTTACCAAGGGAGCAACTTTTTATATTTACGTTTTTGAGAGGTCTTGTTGCCTTTCCCACATATAGCTTTAGACACTTGCATTGTATAGCACAGATGAGAAAACTACTATTGCAAGTGGTAAAGAGGGCCAAAGTGTACCTCTGCTTGCCCTTTGTAAACGCAGTCATTTTGGACCTATATCTGATATAGATACAATGGCCACAGGGGTGGCATCCTGTGGGTTTGGCTACACCCATCAGTGTGTTCATGGATGTTTTTGTTCTCTGAAATTGCTATTCACCCAAACATCTCTGATCTGGGGCTTTTCTTGGCAACCTGGTATTTTTGAATTATGTGCCAGGTTTTCAGTAAGCTGTTGGTGATATGACTGAAGTTGAGAGTATAATTGAGATGGTTGTAGTGTGGCCTATTTTTTTTTTTAAAGTAGTAGTAGATCAGAACATGGCTTTTGAGATGCCTTTATAAATCCTGAACCACCATCTCATGTCTATACCTTATCTCAATTGATTAGTCAATATATAGCTGTGGAGTGTTCCTGATCTGTTTCTGATTTCACCGTGTTTTCATATAAGGTAAAGGACACATTCTTGAATTTTCTTTGCAGTGTGGAGCAAAAAAAACCACCACATTTTTTATTCCCTGGAGGTGCCTGGGGGCCACAAAAATGGCCCTGGGGGTTGTATACAGCTCACAGTCTGCATTTTGCCCACCCCTGGTCTAGAAGGATTAAAATCCAAGCAGACTTTGAAAAGTGTTTTCAAACTGGGTCAACAGGCAACAAAATGGCAAATGAGATTTGATATAAATAAATCATATGATATACAATGGGGCAAAAAACCCCACAATTCCTTTTATCTTTAGACACTAAAGAAGGTCAGCCCTGGTTAGCACTTTGATGTGAGACCACCAATGAATACCAGCTTCTGGAAGCTATATTTCAGGAGAAGGAACTGGTAAAACCACCCCGAGCATTTGTTGCCTAAGAAAACTCTATGAAATTCATGGGGTCACCATAAATTGACAGGCAACTTGAAGGCACATACACACATTCTCATTTGATTTCATAGAAATATAGGAAGATATGCCCTGGACTGAATCATATGATCAGCCTGTCTAGCCCAGTATTGCTAACTGTGATAGGCAGTACTGCTCTCCAGAGTTTCAGGTACAAATCTTTACTGTTCCTATGCAAAGATGCCTGGTATCCCCTGATGATTGCCCAACCAAGTACAAGCCAGATCTGACCTTGCTTAGATTCCAAAAAAAGATGGAATCAGTATCTTCAGGGTGGTATGGTGGAATGTCCATGAGGTTTGACTCTGAAGTGGATGTTGAGAAAGATCTTCAGATCATGGTGGATGTGTCAGTGAAAATAATAAATTAGGAAGCAAAATACAAATTGATGAGATATCCTGTTTGCCACATCACTCACCATTCTCTGGCACACACCTGCCAGCTACGGAGAGTTAGATTTCTGTCTTACCTTGCTTTACCACTTGTTTAGGTTAATATCCATTGCCTGTTGAAAGTAGAGAATGATTGTAGATTGTGCATATTTATAACTACATATTATATTCACAGAATGATAGCATCATCAGGGGATTTTGCACATTTCTTGGTGAGTATGGATAATGTCACATAATAGGTATTTTCCTGAGATATTTCAAATATTGTTCCAGTGCAATTCATAGTACCTAACAGAAATGAGGTTGAAATTTGTTTGGTTCACATTTTAATAGACTGATTCACTTCACAGCCAAGGATATGATTATCTTTTGGTTTTCTTAGTTTTTCAGATTTTGTGATTCAGACCTTCAATCAGAAATACATACATTAGAACAAAATTGCATACACAATGTGGAAAGTGTGTGTTATAAAGCACATGAACTTTTGTGCCTTTGAAAGTGAGTACGAAATGCTTGGTTTCACCCTCTACCATGAAATGACTTCTAGGGTAGGACTGTTTTGTGCTCCCCCCAGAAAGAGGGGAGATACTGCAGATGACACCAAGCCTTCACCACTAGAGATGCTGGGTAGTGAAGTTTACAGAGCATAAAAGTCCACTTTACTCCAACATTGACCTCTTTCATCTTCTACACTGAGTCTGCTGTCTTGCCCAAGGATGCAGAGAAATCTGATGCTGGTATCTTCAAGACCAGGTGGCAATTTTGGCCTTTGGCATCTGACTGGCAAACTTAGAAAAAGATGGGGGAGGTGTTTTTACCTACCCTGAATTGAGATAATTGGCTAATGGGTGAGTGTCCACTAACTAGGTGAATTTGGTCACCTTGGTGGGCAGTGCATAAATGGGGGGGGGTTGAAACATTTAGTGGTGGACACTCTTTCATAGGTCAGTAAAATGAGTACCCAGCTTGTGAGGACAATTTGGTAACACACATTGGATATTGCTTAATGTGGTGTAGATGTGTAAAAAGTCCTATTGCTTAACAATTTGTAAGGTGCTCTGAGAGCCTTTGTGGCCGAAGAGCAGGGTATAAATACCTAAATAAATATAAATATTTTTGGATGTACACCTTAGGTTATGCGGAGCTTGGGTGATAGAAAGGGAATAACCTTTGGGACTGGCCTGGGACAGGCTTCCCCCTAAGTTGTAGAATTTGGGAGAGGGGGATAAACTGTCCTAAAAAGGTCTCCCCAATCTACAAGAACAGACAGCTGATGCTAGTCCATAGCCTTAGGTGTTCACCCTGTGCAGTCAGGGAGGAGCTCAGGATGGATGTTCAGGTTTTTGCTGAGTTCCATGCTAGGCAGGCCTCACTGTAGGAGATCAGTGAATTTAAATAAAGTGGCCTTAGTTTAAATCCATAACTTGTGTCTTGTCTCTTTATTTCTGTGTGAGAGTACAAATCCATAAACATTTTTGTTGGACTTTTAAAAAATGCAAAGTGGTGAGACAATGGGGCCAAATGTACTTGTGCCTGGAAAAAAATGAATGTACCAAAAAGTATAATGGAATTCTTTATCCCTTTTCTCCAACCAGACACCAAAGAATTGTCTGGTCAATACACACACTCTCCAGCTGATGTTGTCCACTTGTGTACACATTAATCAATGTCAATTTTTGAGGAGGCATGTTGACTACATGATGTGCAAAATTCCCTATCATAGGACATGCCCTCTTGTGAATGTGCAGAATTGCATCTATGCACATACTCAATTGAATGCTCATTCATCACAGGAATGATTTATATCATATAAAAGTATGTAACAGTGGATAGGAAGACTTCAGACACTTGTGAAAATATTTGAAGTCTGTTTCGTAACAAGACTGAACATTTTCATGGATATGCTATTGTTCAATCACCATCCATTTCAATAGTTCTTCTGCAGAAGAAATTCCTGACAGATTATGCTCATGGTTCACAAATAGGAGGCAAATAACACAAAACTAGGCACTGTTTATACAATGAAAATGTAGTGAGATGAATTTGTGTTGATCTCTGGTAGTTCACATGTCCTGCGTGACAATCTCGAGCTTTTCCACAGGAATAGCTTTCCTTGTGTTCGTGTCCACTTTGGCTATCTCTGGTTGGAGAATATCTACAAATTTCATGAAAAGGAAGCACGACATTCTGAAGTACATTATCCAGCATTCGTTGGACCTGATGGACATGATGAATTTCTCCCACCAGTCCTTCATTTTGTATAGTATTTTTCATTATTTTAAGTTAATAATGCCTATTTCAATAAAAAGGTCTTTGTGTACCAGCAAAAGGATTGCAGAGAGAGGGCCAGAGACAGAAGAGATTATCAGAGGTGTTAAAAGTGATGTCACATGAATGCCAGGAAATTGCTAAAGGGCTCCCTTTTCAGATGATGTAGTTCCCCCTCGTAATGCACCTGTTCTGCTGCTGTTCCACCAGCGCTGCTTTTTATTGACTGGAGAAGCCCTCAATACATCCCCTGTTCCATTTCTGTCACAGTTTTGACAATGACTGAAAAGGTGCCCTGTTTCGCTGGTGAGATCCCAGCATCAATGGGATATCCCTGCCAGAACACTTCCTGGTGAGATCAGGACATCAAGGTAAGTGACACACTTTTAAAAAACTTCCCTTGTTTACTTGGAAGTTTTAAAGTGTGTTTTTGTGCTTGCTGTCACTTCTTTTGCTGCATTTTGCTTTTTATTTTTGAATTTCCCACGCTTGTGTCTTCTCATGAGAATCCGTGAAATTTCACTCCAGGAAGTGAACTGAGCTCTGTTAGAGCTCCATTCACTTCTGGTCTTCCCTGTTGATGCTACTAAAGGTAGGTCTGAAAAGTTTTGTTATTGTGCTGGGACATGGATGGGACAGGGGCAGGAGAGAAAAATGTGGGACAGGAACACTTTTTTCATTTCTGTCTGATAATCTCCAGAGAATTCCACAGCCTGGGAGAAACCACCAAGAAGACCATCTCATGTGTCCTCAGAGGTCTGTGATAATGAAGAAAAAAATAGCAAACCCTTCTCCAAGCATTTTAAGAGTGCATCTACATGAACTGCCACGACTCCCTTCTACAGAATCCAGGGATTGGTAGTTTTGTGAGGTACCAGCACGCGTTGGCAAAGAAGGCTAAAGACCTTGTAAAATTGCATATCCCAAGATTCCATAGGATGGAGCTATAGTACTTAAAGTGGTGCCAAACTGCATTATTTCTATGGTTTAGATGCACCCCAAGGGCTGGTCTAGACAAGGGAATACAATGTGAATTGGTGTGCAGAAACACCAGTTTGTAGCAGCTGTCATCTGTCTCAATGACTTTTTCATAAGATTGCTGGCATGCAAAACTATCTATGTCTGCTGTTCACATGGAGACATGCCAGCAAATCAAGATGGTGGCCACGAGTGGATTACTCATGGTTTTGTATTCCCCAACTTGCCCCAACCAAACAGTATTAAAAAAAAAAAAAAACTAAATTCAAGATGCAGAAGAGCGATCTTCTGCTTAAATAATGGAAAGAAAGCCTGTTTCATTGCTCAGCGCACAATCACTACAGTGACAATCCAACATGGCGGTTCCACCATCTGCTGTCTTAGGAAGCTCCACCCCATGTGCATATCACCTCCAAATTATGGAATGGCCTGCCAGACGAGATCCATCAGATGACGAGTTTAAGTAGCTTTAAAAAAGCACTAAAGATCTCTTTCAGCAGGCTTTTCCTGATTACATCCCGGCCTCAGGAGCTGCGTCTCCTGGCCTCTTTTAGTCCTTCACCCTGACTCACTGGCTGTTGATTTTTGTATTTATTTATTCTATGTGACTTTTAAGTTTAGGTGGATTTTAATTTGATGCTAGTTTAATATCTTTTTATGGGTGATGGTGGGGGTTGGTGGGGCTTAGGGATTTTAGTCTTTATTGCTGTATTTTAACTGTTGTAAGCTGCCCCGATTGCTTTTAACAGAGGGGAGGGGTAAAAATTATTATTATTATTATTATTATTATTATTATATCTGACCAATCAGCTATCCTCTTCAGCAATGCTCTGTGATGCGATTTGGTTGTCCTAACATGTGGGAGTGTGTATATCCTCCACAGCTGTAAACAAAAAACTTGGGAAAATCCCCAGAGGATTTTGCCACAGACTTTCCCCAACTTTTGCTTCCCCTCTCTCCAAAAAGGACAGAATGCTGTGAGATCCCATTTGGACACATGGGATTCCCTGCGGATTCCATAAGGGTTTCTTTCACTTTCTGAACTACCCCTAAGACTCAGACAGACTGCTGACATGCTACAGAAATAATGCAGTTTGACACTACTTTAACTGCCATGGCTCAATGCTATGGAATTGTAGGATATGTAGTTTTGTGAGGTATTTGGCCTTCTCTATCAGAGAGCTATGGTGCCCCAACAAACTACAAATACCAGGATTCCATAGGACAGAGCCAGGATAGTTAAAGTGGGGTCAAACTGCATTCTTTCTGCAGTGTGTCAGCAGCCTGACAGGGATAAATGAGTTTGCCAGTTTTTGCTTTACATTTTTATATGGTTCCAAAATTACATTCATTTTGTTCTACTTTTCATATCAGTATGATACTTTTTTTAAAGCCAGCACACATCTGTCCACATTTGCATAAGCATTTCTTCTGATATATGCATTTTGTAGTTTTAGCAAACAATTTTCCTGCATATATTCTGTTTTATGTTATTGTCTCAGTTTTCAGTTAATTATGCACATGATTTTGCATGCTATTCCTTATTTATTTATTTATTTATTTATTTATTTATTTATACTACTTCTGTATCACTTTCCAGCCAACAAGGTCTATGAGGTGATAAATGCATCTTTACATGTATTTTATGTACCATTAAATTGGTGTCACCCCCCCCCCAAATATCATGTTCTACTGTGTTTGGGATAGACAGCATATTGCTTTGATTAGGTAAGTGCAAATTACATACTGTAAATTAGATCAGTTTTACAAAAATGCTAACCAAACAAAGGTTTCTGCTCCCTCAGTCAATAGAAAACTATACCAGTTCCATTTCTGCCAAAGATAAATCTCTCTTTCAGTATTATGAGAACTGGTAGCATTTCAAAGAAGAGTCTATGTGTAATTTTGAGGCTCTCAATTTTAAAGGGAGGAATCTCTTTATTTCATACCCTCACAGTTCTGTAGCCAAATGCTACATCCCCTCATATAAGCACATTATACTTTGTGGAACGACAACACTGTCATTCTGTGACATGGTGTGCTTTTTCTTTCTTTCTTTGAAATGTCATTTTGGCAGGCTGACTTGTGTGACTATCTCTAGTTTTTCCTCTGTCCTCTATATCATGCTTCAGCTGGGCTGCCAACAACCTAAGCAGTTGCCAAATGCAACTCTCTAATAGAAAAAGAAAATCCAGTTGTGTTTGAAATCTCAAGCTGTGTTTTAGTGGCTCTGAATTTATGCTGGCCGCAATTATAACCAAGAAACCAATTCACAAGTAGCAGAGTCCAGGCAGGATGAAAAAGTGAAGTCCTAAGAATATTGATGATGGAAATGAATGGTTAAGGCAGACAAAACGTTCATTAGCCAGAGGTACTGAGTGGCCCCCTGTTGATATCAAAACCATCTGATCTTGTCTTTGCTAGAAGGAAGGCAGACTTCACTGACATGAATGACTAGCTTAGGCAGCAGAAGTCTGTCAAGAAACAAGTTACCCTTTCAAGAAACACTTACTATGAATCCTGTTGGAAAAACCATCTTCCTGGTAGAATTCGACACAATATTATGTGGAGGAAGGAAAAAATTGATCTCAAAAATATACAATTTGTTATTGGAACTTAATTTAGAGACGGAAGTGGTGAAACAATATATGATCAAGTGGGCCCAACAATTAGGACATGAAATTAGAATAGAGGAATGGGAAAAGGCCTGGAAGGTAAATATAGGCTTTACAAGATGTTATATATTGAGAGAAAATTTCTATAAAATGTTGAATATGTGGTATCTGACTCCAGAACAATTGGCAAAAATCTATAAAAACATGTTCAACAAATGTTGGAAGTGTGGAGAAGTGAAAGGGACTTATATTCATGTTTGGTGGTCATGTAAAAAGATAAAAAAGTTTTGGAAGGAGATATACAAGTTGATTGCAAGAACATTGAAAATAGAGATAACAATAGACCCAGAATTGTCACTATTAAACATGTTGCATAAGCTAAGCCCTAACACTCAAAAGAAATATGAGAGAATATTATTATATGCAGTAACTGCAGCCAGATTATTAGTGGCCCAGAAATGGAAAGGACAACAACTCCCCTCAACTAATGACTGGATAAGAAAAATGAAAGAGTTTTACGATATGGAAAAATTATCAATAATGCTAGACAAAAAAAGGACTTGGAAAGACCTGGAAGGTTAGAAAGATATAATTCTTTTGCAGGAAAATATAGAGGAAAAACAATTTACTAATAACGGTATGACATTTATATAACTAGCAATAGAAAATAGATGGAAAACTAGGTCAAATAGAAGGGTGAATATTAATAAATAAGGGAATTGAGAGTACTCAGTTTAAAACCTGGGATAGTGGGAAGAAAGGAAGTCAAGGTATGAGGTGTGTTAGAAGCTGAATGATTTTTTGTATAATATTAATAATTATAATATTAAATATAAAAAGAGAGGCCATGAGAGAATGAATGGAGAATTTAGGGTTTTTTTTAGAAAATTCAATGATGTGTTTATGTCTGATATGTAGTATATGTAATATATGTAATATCAAATGTATTACATTGATGTTTGGTTGATATGTGTGGTGAAGGGTGACGATGTCTAGATGTTTGTTTGTTTGTTTTGTGTATATGGTATATGTAGTTGTCATTAAAATTAATAATAATAATAATAATAAAGGAAAAAAAATCTTCCTCAGTCTAGTGGTCATGGGCACCACCAGTTCTTGGCACAAAACTGGTTTCTAGGATAACTTTCTAGAACCATCCTGGAAGATTTGTTTTGAGATTGGCCCTGAGAAATGTGTACATCTATTTTAAACATCATCATCAGCAAACAACATGACACTTGTTCATGGAGCATTGACCAAAATAACATCAGCATTACTTTGGACTTTCCTGTTTGTTCTTTTCCATGACCTGAACATCTTCTTCAGCACAATCTTGTATTTCATTGAACATCAGCATACACTATCAGTATGACAGTCATCATTTGATTGACTCCTGTGATTCACTGAAGTGGCCCAGATCTTCTACATGGTGAGATCTTCCCAGTCTAATCCATGGTCAGAAGCAGTAGCATAGATGGCCACCTGACAGCCAGCTGGGGCCAAGGGGAGAAGATGATCACTCCTCTTAGAGACCCAGAGAAAGGCTAGAGAACAGGAGGTAAGGGCACACAGGAATAATATATGAATGGGATGTGGAAGAAAGAAATACAATGCTACTTACCTTGAGAGTTGGAGTGGTCTCATAGAGAGAAGAAGTCCCAGAAAGGACTATCAAGCAGAGCAAATTATGTCCCATTAGCAAAACCCACTTAGCTTCATTCTTTGCAAACACAGTGCTGATTGTCTTACTTAAGGTTCTCACTCAAGCTCAGTCTTCCAAACCCATAAGAGGGGAACAGATCTCAACCTTCCTTCTTCTTAACTGAGGAATTCTACACACACACACACACACACACACACACACGAGTCTCTCCTTGACTATACCTGGAAACTATAGACGCAAACCACAAACTATCTTATTATTCCCAAAGATACTGCCATGTCTAAGTTGTTTTTGATTGTGTTGCTGTGGTTCCCCTTATACTTTTCCCCTTCTTCTTTGCAAAGATTCCAGGTTTTTCTGCATATGTGCACCTATTACAGTTCCTCTACACTACAGGTTTTGTAGTCAGTTCAGAAATATATGTACACTCTTTGTCTCCAGAAATGTAGAAAGACAATATGAATTGCCAGAAAAGCAGATCACACATTCCCATGGCCCTAGATCCCTCAAGCTGCTTGATTCAGAGCCATAGGATTTGCTTCTGAGAACATAAAGTCCCCAGTAAAATGGAACAAAGGAAAAGCATAGACAGGAACTCTTGGTTGTTAAAATAAAGCTTTATTTAATGCTGCTATGAAATGTTACATCCATCACATTTCCCCATTGAAAAAATCACTCTGTTTGCTAAATTGAGAAGGGTCCCCAGCATAACACTGTTGATGGCTCCTTCTAAAACCACCAGCACCCCATCCACCTGGCTCTGCTGTAGCTGATAATCACTGCCTGGACTTATGCCTCACATTTGCATAGCAGATGTAGTGTGCATGGAACTCAGTGTTTTCCAAATGGAAAAAAATGAGGTGACAAGAAGTGGTAATGCTCTACCTGAACACACTTAAAGTTGTTGATCCCTTGGAATGTGCTTGCATTCACTGCTAAGTAAGATGAATACAGGTGAAAATTTTGTATTGTTCACAAAAAGATTGGAGGGAGGGTCCAAAGTTGATGTTATAGTCAGTGGTTTAGACTCACAATATTTAGATTTATACAGAATACTACTTGCAATAGCAAGGGAACCCCTTACAGAGGCAACAAAAGAACGCAAGGAGATCAAAGCATAACTCTGAAAAGGAAAATTCATAAGATAAATTTATATGCAGATTATGTATTGTTATTTCCCTCTGATCCAGTCAATAGCATACAGTCCTTTAAAAAAATTCCACTAAAGCAAGGGCTTGAAAATGAACTACAGAAAATTTTGACTACTGTGCATAAAGATCCTGCTTGATAAACAACAGACTATAAAAGCTGAATTTATGTGCTTTTCTTTCAAATGTAAACAATCTAATGCTAATATTGTGGGTTGTTTTTTTTTAAAAAAACAACTCAATAACCACTAGTTCATAATTTTAAATCAATTGTTCATACCAAGTGAAAACCTGAAGATGTCAATCGTAGTAATATTAGAAGTGATAAAGGCAAATATTTTACCAAGGGATCAGTTACACAACTACTTTTAATGCTGAAAATGCCAGCTTACTTCCATTTCGATTCTGAGCCAAGCAGTTTACACGATTTTGGCCATTCTGATGAATCCCGAGAAGTATGTGATTTAACAGTTCACATGGGGGAGCTCTCCCCCCACTTCCTGTTCACTCGCTGGCTTCTGAGGCAAGTGGGGAGGGGGGGACAAGGGAGGAGGAGGCTCCAGCAGCAGGCAGGCCGGCAATGGGACTATCAGTCCCATTGCTTGCTCGTCTCCCATTGAAGCCTTTTCTTCCTCTCTTCTCCCCCCCCCCATTCCCCGTTCGCTTGCTGGCTGCTGGGATGAAGCCAAGGAAGGAAGAAGCTGCAGCATCCATCAAACTCTGTAAATCCTTTCCCCCAATAAAGCAAGGCAGTGATCGGCCAGTGAAGGAGCACAGACGGAGGTGAACACTCAAGCAGGGAGGCAGGCCTCCAGGTTGCCCAATCTGTGTCAAAAAAGAAACAATGGCAGATTCCTGCATTCCAAAGGCATCCCTTGGAAGCATGCCCCCTCTGAGCTCCAACAAGGGGGCTCGCTGATTGACAGCAGGCCATTTTGCTGCCTGGCCGTCCACCCTAAAATGAAGCCGTCCCTGGGCAGCCTCCTAATCCCCACCCCCCACCCCTGGGGGGGGAGGGGGATGGTGACCGTGTGGCCAGTCGTCTAGGAGGCCGCCATGGCAGCCCCGTCTCCTTCCCAGCAGGCATCGCTGCTGGGAGGAGGCAGGAAGGGATAGCCAATGGGGAAGAACCAGCCCTGCCCTGATTGGCCGGCAGGGCTGGGAAGGGTAGGGCCATCCGGCCGAGCCTCAGTGCGGCCGGATGATGCAGGCAAGCGGCGACAGAAGTGATAAAAGGCAACTCCATCTCCGCCTACTGGCAGTTGGGCTCTGGAGAGCAAAAGAGGAGGGTTGGGGGGGGAGAGCGGCTCAGACGCAAGAGCACGGAGGTGGGCCGCCTCTCCTCCCTTCCTCCCTTTCACCTTTTTTGGCTGCTGGTGTAAGTCGGGGGCTGGGGGGGAACGCAGGGCTCTGGGAGCGCAGAGGCACGACTTGCGGGGGTGCTCCGATGTGGGAGCGGGTGGCTCACTGGGGGCTCCAGCAGCACCTCCTCCCTCCATGGTGTCATGCCTCTCCCCCACCCACACCCACCCCATGGAGGGCCTATGGGGAGGTCGGCCTCTCCGGGCACGCTGGGGGGGGAACCTGTTTCATTCCCCTATGGCGCGGCCTTTGGCATGTCAGTGCCCACCATAGCTGATGTCATGGGGGTGTTGTCCATCATGCTGCAAAAGATGGACAAGGACCAGCCTCCAGTCAGAGCGGAGACTCAGGTGTTGCTGGCCATCACAGCCGGGCCCGTGGTGGGGGTGCCCGGTACATCATCTACCGTGGGCACATCCAGCAGCAGTGGATGGTCACGTCGGTCCAGGTCAAGGGATAGGAATGGATCCAGGGACTCGAGGTGTTCTAACTTGTGAGGATCATCATCCAGGCGGCGGCGCAGTGGATCGAGGGGCAGGCGGAGCCTGAGCAGGAAGCGCCACAGGTCACATTCTGGTTCCTCCTCAGGTGAGTCCTCAGATGAAGACAAGTTCAGGTATTGGGAAAAACGGGCTTTCAAACTGGGGTTGCTGGTTTGGGCTCTCAAACTCAGGAAGGCCAGGGAAAAAGCAGCTGTGGGTAGGAGCAGCAGGGGTAAGAACCCCCTGGGGGAGGAACTGAGTGAGTCCAAGTCCAAGGAGGACCCTCCAGGGGGCCACTTGGACCACAAGGTGTGCTCTAAGATTCTACAAGGGTACTATGTTGACATATTCTCATTGGCCCCTCCCCAGAGGAGGAGGCTAGGGTCCACAAGAGTGATAAGAAAGACAATGAGAAGGCCACTGCGGAGATAGAGCGCACTTTCACCAACTGGCTCAACGGGTATGCGATCTTCATGGGGGTGGTCGCCTTAGTTTTCCCAGAATGGGCCTGGCATCTTATCAACCACCTCAGGCAGGTGTTGGTGGTAAGGGCTCAGGCAGGGGATGCTAACGCCATTTTCTATGATGTGGAGTGTCGGAAGAAGGCTTCCAGGTCCCCCATGCACAGGTGGGAGACCATTGACTACCCCACGTGGCTGCAGGCCACCAGGCCCAGCAGGAGGGAAAAAGGGGAGGTCCCCAAGGTGCCCAGGAAGAAGGACGGGAAGAAGCCAGTGTCCTGGGAGTACAACATGGGTAAGTGCACTAGGTACAAATGCAGGTTTGATCACTCATGTGACAGCTGCGGGGGCGGGGATCCAAAGACGAGATGCTCCCGCCATGGGGGGTGAGGGGAAATCCTTTTGGAACAGTCGCCCTGCCTCAACCAGTGCAAGGAAGGAGGCAGGGTCTGGCAGCGCCATCAGCAGCAATGCAAAATGATGCCGGCCCCGGGTAGGGGGTTGTGGGTTGCATGGCTTTCATGCCTATCAAGTTGGGAGCCATGCGTCCACTCCTGGCAGCATAACCCAAAAGGGAGGTGGCCGCCTACCTGGCCTCTGGCTTCGAATTTGGTTTCTGGATCTCTTATCAGGGTCCCAGGGAGGCCTCCACCTCAGGTAACCTAAAGTCTGCCACGCAATTGCCTGAGGTGCTGGCTAAGAAAATTAAAAAGGAGCTGGAGGCCGGCCGCATCGCGGACCCATTTGATGGCCCTCCAATGCACAGTCTGCGGGTATCGCCACTAGGAGTGGTACCCAAAAAGGCACCAAGGGAATACCGCCTCATTCACCATCTATCCTATCCTAAGGGAGCATCAGCCAATGATGCCATCCCACCAGAACTGTGCACAGTGAGATATGCATCCTTAGACCATGCAGTACGGCTACTCCAAACCTGTGGGAAGGGCATCTCATGGCAAAATGTGACATTCAATCGGCGTTCCAGCTGTTGCCGGTGCACCTGGATGATCACTGCCTACTGGGTTTTATATTTCAAAAAAGTGTTACTACGACATGGTGTTCCCATGGGGTGCTCCATCAGTTGTGCTGCCTTTGAAACATTCAGCACCTTCTTGGAGTGGGCTCTACAGCACAGAGCGGGATCCCCATTTGTTACACACTACTTGGACAACTTTTTAATGATGGGCCCAGCTGGGGGGACGGAGTGCAGGTTTTTGCTCTCTTCTTCTCAGGCTCTGGCGGCAGAACTTGGGGCCCTTTGGCGCCAGACAAGACGGTGGGCCCAGCAATGTCATTGGTGTACCTGGGTATTCAGCTGGACTCAATTGAAGGGGTGTCGAGTCTGCCTGACAACAAGATAGCGAGCTTGAAAGTGGTGTTGAATAGCGTCCTGGGGAAGGAGAAGGCGACGCTGAAGGAATTGCAATCACTCTTGGGCCACCTGAACTTCGCATGCAGGGCGGTTGCTCCTGGGAGGGCCTTCTGTGCGTGCATTGCGTGTCTCACCGGGGGGATCAGGGCACAGCACCACCACATTTGTCTGATGAGAGGGGTCAAGGAAGACATGAGGATGTGGGTCACCTTTCTAGATCAATACAATGGGGTCACGACGTGGCAGGGGCGATTGGAGCCAGGGGGGGCCCTGCAGGTCCATTCTGATGCGGCGGGCAGCCTAGGTTTCAGAGTCTACTACAACGGCCACTGGTGTGCACAGCCATAGCCTCTGGAGTGGCAGGGGCTGGGCTGTCAAGGGACCTCACCTTCTTGGAATTCTTTCCCATTCTGGTGCCCATCACATTATGGAGGGGAAAATTCAGGGACAAGAGGGTGTTTTTGGTGCGACACTCAGGCAGTGGTTAGGATCATCAACAGGCAGTCCTCCAGGTCAGAGAGGGTCATGAGATTGGTATGCAGGTTTGTGCTAGTTTGCCTGGAGTCCAACATCACTTTCCAAGCCCAGCACATCCCGGGCGTGGATAACTAGATAGCATATGCTTTTTCTCGATTTCAGGAGGAATGTTTCCGCTCGCTGGCCCCAAACGCAGACAAGACAGTGGCCCCATTCCCGGTAGAGCTCTGGAGCCTTGGGAGCGAACCATGACACAGGGTGTGGCAGACTCCTTGGCGCCATCCACAAGGGCAAGCTACAAGAGAGCAGCTTCCCAGTTCTTGGCCTTCAGGCGACAGCATGGCTACGGAGTTGCTTGGCCAGCATCGGAACGAGAGGTACTGCATTACCTGGCTTCCTTGCTGGAGAAGGGTTTGACATCCAGAAGCATCGCTGGGCAGGCAGCAGGCATTTCCTTCTTCAGCAAAGCGGCCGGCCATGGCGACCCCTGTGATTCCTTCATGGTGAGAAAGGCCATGGAGGGTTGGAGAAGGGCAACCCCAAAGGTTGCTGATGGGCAGAGGCCGCTATCGTACGAACTGCTGGGGCAGCTGGTGGCGCTGCTGCCATCCATATGCCATTCCAGGTATGAGGCAATGCTTTTTAGCACAGCTTACACTACGGCCTTCTTTGGGGCTCTGAGAGTGGGGGAGGCTGTCTGCTCCTCCAAGAATGTCATATCCGGACAGGCCTTGCAGATGCGCGACGTGGCCCTGTCAGGGGGGAACATGACTTGGCACATACAACGTTCGAAGGCTGACCAGCGGGGCCATGGGGCCACCTTGTGGCTGCATCAGTGGTAGGATCCTCCCCGTGCCCAGTGGCCTACGTGCAGAGCTTCCTGAATATGAGAGGATTGGGCAGCGGTCCCCTGTTCAGACACCAGGATGGGATGCCCCTGACCACGTTTCAATTTGCGGGTGTGTTCAAGAAGGCCTTGCATCAGCTGGGGATGGCGGCTGAAGAATTTGGCAGCCACTCGTTCCGGATTGGAGCAGCAACCATGGCAGCAGCTGGTGGCCTGTCTACGGAAGCCATCATGCGGCTGGGTCGCTTGTGGTCCGGGGCTTAAGCAGCATATATCCGGCCAGAGGAACAACTGTGGGCATGGCCTGGATCCAGTCTGGACCAGTAGGGCTGCCTGTTGATGTGAGAATGGTTGGTGGAAGGTGGTTCCATGGGGAACGCCTTAGTGGTAGATGTCATGGGTCGCAATAAGGGAGTAAGTTAGGGGTCTCCAGCAAGTACAAGTTCAAGTTGAAGTTCACGTTCAAGGAGACCCCTCCCCTTGCTTATAACATTTCTTGTTTACAGGGGAGGAGAGAGAGTCAGGCGGGTCAGCTTGGCCATCACCTCTCTCCTCCAAGGGGTGTCAGGATTGACCGACACATAGCATTGATCTGCATGGGCGGAGCAATGAAGGAATCACGACCCATGCATGGTCACCAACCATTTAGCTTGCAAATTGCAGCCAATTTTATTGCCAACAACAATGTATTACAACTATGTATTACTCAACTACAATGTATTCCTCAACAATGTTTTACTAACCTGTACCTAACCTATGTTTTCCAAAGATGTAGAAAATACATATCTGCTAGAAGATACCACTATGAGAGTTGTCTCATTATTTGAGGGTGGACGGGGCGGTACGGTCTGGGTCCGCAAATCACAACTCAGCTCTGCTTGAGCCTGTTTCAGAAAGAATGCTGGTAGATCACACAGCCTTTTGTGAATAGGTAGTTCATACCACCTATTGTGCACATTTCTGTGAACTTTATCAAAAAAGTCAGGGAAAGTAGCAAAAGCTTTTACTTTGCAACTTAAGGGTTTTTTGGCCCCCCTCCGTCTGAATAGGGTGACTTTGAATTGAAACATGTGGGAACTAGTAGGAGTCTTGGCGAATTCTTAGAGGATTTATTTTGCTGTGTAAACGACCCCCAAATGTTTTATTTTGTGCCAAAATATGACACTTAAGCAAAAATGGCAAAAATAAATTGAAATGTGAATTGCTTGGTACATAAATATGTGATTTGCAAAAAGAAATGAAATACGTCACATTTGGAGCGATATTGTCAGTACAGCTATTCAAACTTATAAGGACAACCAAAATGCATGCTTGCATTGACAAGAAGGAAATAATGGCCACCATCCTGTTAGTGACATAAGCAGATCAAAATTGCACTTGAGACAGAATCATAGAGTTGGAAGAGACCACAAGGGTCATCCAGTCCAACCCCAGGAATGCACAATGAAAGCATTCTTGACAGATAGCCATCCAGCTTCTGCTTAAAAACTACCAAAGAAGAAGACTCCACCACACTCAGAGGCAGCACATTCCACTATCGTACACCTCTTATGTTAGCACCCCTAATAAGCCCCCACCTCCAGAAACCCCCAAAATTGGCTTATGAATAATTTGTCTTATTAATGTGGTCTTCCACTTGGAAGAGTGGTAAGGTTTCAGAGACTTGTCATGTGCTGAAAGCTATACACCGCCCTAATGAAGACCTACTGACAAATTCCAAACGATGAGGAAATATGAGGTCAAAAGGACATTGCCTCCACTATACACCCAAGTGCAAGTGACAGACAACTGATACCATTAAGCACATGAAGTATTCCTTTGAAGTTTTCGAGCTTCCCTTCCCCAATCACCTAGCCATCAAAAGAGGCAAATCAAGCTTTGTGACTCCAATCATTAGACAATTAAGGCAGTTGCAAACCCATTTAGCATCTTTGGACATCTGTTGTCAAGACCAGGAGCTTCCCTGAAACTCATTGTGCAATCCTTAGAGACTATTGTTTCAACCCATGAAACTTCCCCACCTCAGGGTATATTTTTGTTATAAATATCAACCACAAATCATGCCTCATTGCACACAGAGCCTATTCTTGAGGACATGCTGTCCCTCTGTGTAGCCAGGGTACACAGAACCACTTCCTGGGGACATTCAGTCACTCTGTGTTAGCCATTCCAGATTCACCCATCCAAACTACCTGTTTACTTGACTACTCTGGACTAGAAGACAGGTTTTGTATCAGCCCAGAAATCTCCCTATCTATCCCTCTGGCAATCTCTCATCTTTCATTCCTGGTGGTCTTCTGTGAATGCTTTTTGTATGTATGTGTACGTGCTTGGTGTTATTGTTTTATGCCTTTAATAAATATCATTGTTAATTTTTCATTTAGAGTTTGTGTGCATCTGTTCCAAGTTAGTAAGGGTATACAGCTGGTGTAAAGGTCCCCTTGTTGCTCCCTTTCACATTTGTTATGGCTGAGTTGCTGCTAATTTCCCAAACATATAAGAAACTCGATATTTTCTTAGAGCTCTTTGGGTAACACCATCAGGAAGTTCTTCCTAGTGTTTAGGTGGAATCTCTTTTCCTGTACTTTGAACCATGCCCTAGCATCTAGATCAGCAGAAAACAAGCTTGCTCCATAGTCAATATGACACCCCTTCAAATATTTAAACATGGCTATCATGTCACCCTTTCACCTTCTCTTCTCCAGGCTGAACATACCCAAAAAATTGGGTGATTTTTGGGGACAATGTGTAACAGTTGTGTCCAGCTGATACCCTCGGAAGAGTTCTGTATGCAAAACCACTGTACATTTCATTGCACACTGGCATTCAGAGAATAGTGTGAACATACACCTTGTACGTGTGCTACATGATGACAGGCACACACATTATCTCCCAATGCACATTTGTTGTGTTATGCTGCTATCCAGTTACAGAGGTGTGTAATGTAAATGGAACTCTGCTGGTGGTTATTTACACTATGCAGCACCAATGTTAGATCTCAGTCAATATCTCAGCAGACTTGATAATGTTTTTATTGAATACACAGTCAGGAGTTAATAAAGGATGTCAAAGAGATAATCCAAGTATGGCAGAAATTATGAAGTATCAGGTAATTTGATCCAAGGTTTGAAAAATGACTGCAACTCCAGTAGAGCTAGTGTGCTGTCCACACCTGTGTTGACAAAAACCCAAGTGGCAATAAGCAAGAGTGGCAACACAGAGGGTAGAACACCATGGAGGTCAGGTAAGATAGGAACCAACCCTGGTTATTCTGTTTGGGTGCATTGGCCTTCACAGATCTCAGATCAGATTTCACAGGAGTTATCCAAAGTGTGGAACGCTACTCGCCAAAAGAGATTCAACATCTTGGGTAGCTCCTTTAAAGTCTGTCCTAAAACTGGGAGAGGATTTGCTGCCCCCGCTGACATCAGAGCTACCAGTGCCCCTTGAACAACACTAAGTACAGTTGCACCCCCACATTTGCTGGGGTTGCAGGTACAGGGCCCCCAGGAAAGTCGAAAACCCACAATATCTCTACTCCCCATACCATATTTAACACACACAAAAAGTATGATCCATGGAATCAACCCATTGTGGATACCTTCAAGGTGGCAGGGTTTCTTCACAAGACAGAAGTGGGCAGCTGGTGGGGCTTGCTGCCACCTCCACTGCTGCTCTCTGCCATTTGCATAGGGACTCACAAGCCTTGCCACATGTTCATAGTCTCAGTCTCGCAAGGCTTGCAGTGTCTGTTAAAAATGGCATAAGGGGGCAGCAGAGGCAGTAGCAAATAATCCACATATAATCAAATCCACAAAAGTTAAACTCACAAATGTAGACAGCCAACTGTATATGTCACTAAAATTTTATTCTGCTAAAGGGGAACTGCAAATAGTTCCACCTGGCCACGTTCTCAATGTTGATTTTTTTTCTTTCAAGTGGGGTGGGTGGGGATGTAACCCCAGCTAATACTCCTCACCCCCATAACTGTATCTAATAATTGACAATATCAATAATTAGATCTAACATGGTCTTCCACATACTGTGGCCATTAACATACTCTGGGGAAATAGATAACCCAAAGACCAACATGCAAAGTTAGGTATGCACTTATGGAGGGGCCAAACCAAATCCTAAAGAAATGCTAATTCGCAAGGCAACAGAAGACCAGCAGCTTGTCCAAGTCTCTGGCTAGTCCTTTTTCCTTCCCGAAACCCACAAACTACCCTTGTTAAGTTTTCCTTTCCCACACAAAGAAAGTTGCTTCCACCTTTTCTTTCATAAGGTATTATCACATCAAAATGTGATTAACAACCCGGAGTACCTTTGCCTAACTACAAGCTACACCGGCAAAGCATTGTTTTCCACTCAAAGTTTCATATCCTGAAGGCAAATCTTCCCTATAAAAACTCCCTGAAAACTCCACTCTAGTGCTCACAGTTCATCTTCCTACCTGCCCCATGCTATACTGTGCAGCCATTCCAGATCAGGACCCCCACTCTGCTGGCTTCCTCTGTGACTTCATCTCTTCAGGAAAACGTGTTGTATCGCCCATTGGAAATTCCTATTGCTATTCCCCTATCTAATAATTCCCCCTATATTTGTTAGTCTTGCTTGCTTGCTTAATTTATGAATGTGTGTGAGTGTGCTGTTATTATTATTGTTTTCCAAATAAAAATTGTTATTGTACTATCTAGCTTTGTCTCCTTCTTATTACTGGTATACAAAGGTCACAAGATCCTGCTATTGTTACCCCCTCTTGCATACCCACAGTGACTATATTAATTCCACACTTTAATATTGATATTTTGAGGGTCCCCCAGACCACAGAGCATAGAGGGTAACAGGGAAAAGGACAGTGATTTCAAAATCACTCAGATAACTGAGTATCAGTATCATTCACCTATTCAATTTCCCTCACACACAGCCCTGTTGTGCCTTGTGCAGGAATCTCACAAGGAGTTATATCTAAGAGTATGCAGACACACATCTACTTAAGATGCCTGTTACTCTATCTGCTGTCCATGTGTTGACAATGATATTGATATGTATATTAACTCAGATGTAAACACCCAGTACATGGCTAGGAATTCCATCCTGGCATTAAATTGTTCATTATAACCCATACTAATTTTTTAAATTTATATTTATATTTATTCAAGAGAGCTTACTCCTAGTTAAGTGTGCCTAGTGTTTCATGGCATATTAGCTTGCGCCATGATAGTTGCTAAAGCAGAACTTGCAATGAAGGAGCCAGAGGCAGAATTTGTGGAAGTTACTTTTGGGGAGCTACAACTCTCAGAATCCTCCACTCAGCATGGTCAGTGGGTTATCTGGGGGATTTAATCCAAAAAGGAACTCTCTCAAGCTCTGGATAGTGCAGATCTATTTTTTCTTTGTAAATATTATTAGTTCTTTGGGTTTGTTTCTAGTGCTAAATTGAGATAGATCTGTCCTTGCAAGGCAAACTGCAGAAGGAAAAGAAAAGAAAAGGTAGTTCTTATATTAGCAAAGCTGGAGATTAACTTTTGATGATGCATGAGGTACAGATTGATTTTAGATAGTGCTCACAGTCTGGAAGCCATCAGAACAATCTTTCTTTCACAAATTGTATTGCCCACTAAAGTAAACTTTGATTATACAGGGAATAGAATTTTCTGTGCCTGACAGAAGCTGTAGTATCCTATAACACTTTTCTGGCAGTTTTGTACCAGGTTTTGAACCACATTGTGAGGACACTGACATTAGGTAGTCATTGGTGAAAAAGCAGGATAGAAGTGCAGCAAATAAGTAACTCCAGTGCTCTGTTAGACTGAGAATACATTTTGTCAGAATGTTTCTCAAGAACCTCAGCCCTAGAGGGAGATATATGAGAAAAAATGTCTCCCTGCTTACAAGTAAAGCCTTATCCCAAGGAATATAACCATGTAGGTCATAACTCAATATGGTCTTACCTGTAAATAAACTACAGTTACTACAGGCGTAATTCATCACTAACTTTCTTCTCAAAGGTAGCAATGAGTAATTTCAGTAATTTTCTTCCTGTTGTGAGAAAGTCTTCAAAAACCACCGTTTTTGATGGCTATTCACAATTCCTTATTCTGCATGAAATTTGCATGTTGTTGTTTTGCACAGAAAATGGCATTCCCTGTGTGGAAAATAACATTTCAATGCAGAAATATTAATTCCAGTGCAGAAAATGCTGGGGGGGGGGGGTTGTGCAGAAAATGCCCCCCCATGGAGATCAATCTTGTGCAAATTTTATACAAAACAAGTTATCATATGCAGCAAGAAAAGAATGGTAAATATAATGAGAAGAAAGTGAAAATATCAACCATGACATAACTTACTTTTGAAATAACATATCCTAAGAAATCTGGACTAGCAAGAAAGGAAATGGACTAATCAATTAGAACAATAAAAAGAAATTATCCTTGATGGGTACAGGTGGTTAAAGGACATGAATTGAATTTTAAAATGAAATACACATACACAAGTCTGTCAGTTTCACTGCCTCATGAATTTGGTGTTGTTGTTTAAAATTCTTTCTATCCCAAATCTGGAATAATCATGACTACTAGAATATTATTTTCAGAAACAAACCAAAATGAAATTCTCATCCACCTGTGCTGGCTAAATTCAACATGTGCAGCTGGTTCCCAACATGGAGAGAACCGTGTGGCATCTCTGAGATATATAGATGTTGAAAAAAGAAGTGGCAACTCTAAGGAAGAACAAATTTGTTGACTATAAAGGGGTTCCAATTCAGACTACTTAGAGCAAAGCCCTCAAAGTCATCAGCCCGGATGAACAAATATGTGAGTTTCCATTACTCCCACATTTGAAGTTCTAAAGGACTTTATCAGACATGGCAAAAATAGCATCATGAGGACGCCAGATTAACTGGAAAGGGCACACACACCAAAGGACTTCATGCTTTCGTGTTTTCTTCTTGTCAAAAAGGCGTCCCTTTTTATTGATGGCCCAAAACCATCAATAGATTTCCATGGCATTTTTTCCCCTGGAACTGTGAGCATTTGAAAATGTGTGCCATTGTTTTCTCATGAATACAGCATGAATGGCCAGTCCCTCCAGAACACTTCTGGGTGAGAACATGAAAGCCAGATAGGGGACTCTCTTTTTATGAACCTCCCCAGTTTACTTTGAATATTTTAAGTATGTTTCTGTGTACATTTTGTGTGTTTTTTCTGTATTTTTAAATTAAAGAGCATTTGCAACTTCTCACAAGAATCACTGAGATCACAAACATGGAAGTAAACAGAGCTCCATTCATGGTCCAGTTATGCTGGGGCTACTTTTTATCACAATTAAAAGTGAGTTAGATAAAAAGGTTTATTGTGACAGTACAAGAACGTGGTTAGATTTCGGTGGGACAGAAACATTATGGGAGGCTTGCCTGATAAAGTCCAAAGTCTCCAGTTTTTCTCCTCATATCTGAAAACAATACAAATTATGGAAAATGCTTATAATGAATAGAATGAGAGAGCATCCAGACTGATAGAAAGGTCCCTGATTTCGTGTTTTAGCCATGGGCAGCCCCCTGAGCCCCATGATAGCAAACTTTTACATGGAACATTATGAAAAGCTAGCCCTGGAAACAGCACCAAAAAAGCCCACAACATGGTTCTGATATGTGGACGACACTTTCAATATTTGGAAATATCTTTCCAATTTTATACTGAGTTAAAATAAACCAACCTGGGGAACTGGTATAAAAAGTCTCTGATTATACAGAGAGCTGACATAAACTATTCTGGGATAAAAAAAAAAAAACATGGATGTATCTCCAATGCAAAATCAAAAACAACAGGAATAAAATCTGGCATGTGCTGATCCTTTTCATCGGTCCAGATGCACCCTAAAACACATTTTCCATACCTCGCTTTCTAATTAGTAGACAGTTTTTCCTTGGTTTTTTTCCGGGCTGTGAGTCCGTGTTCTGGAATAGTTTCTTTCTGATGTTTCACCTACATCTGTGGCTGGCATCTTCAGAGAATGGTTGGGTAGGAGTGTGTGGGGGGTTTATATGCTGTGAACACCTGTTGGGGTGTATATGTAAATTTGTGTAATTAAATGGTTAATTTCTGGGTATAGAAATGCAAGGCTCATTAGTGTCTCTTTGGCTAATGGTTGGTTGATGGGCCGTTAGCTGCTGGAACTCCCCCTGTCCCTGGGTGGAATTCCTTTCTAAGTGTTGAGTTTTGATTCTATTGTTCTTCAAAACTAGGAACCAGATTTTGTTTACTTTTAAGGTTTCTTCTTTCCTGTTGAAGTTGTCCAGGTGTTTGGGGATTTAAATAGCTTCTCTGTGCATTCTGACATGATAGTTGTTGGCCTGGTCCAGAATTTCTGTGTTTTTAAATAGCATTTTGTGACCAGGTTGATTTAGAACATGTTCTGCTACTTCTGATTTTTCTAGTTGGCCCAAACAATCTACAGACCAACCAAGAAAATCCAAGAAATGCCACACGCAGTGAAAGACAAAAGAGACCCTCTCACAGCTGCAGGAGTTTACCGCATACCATGCAGCTGTGGACAAGTTTACATAGGGACCACTAAACGCAATGTACAAACATGAATCAAGTAACATGAGAGACACTGCAGACCGGGCCAGCCAGAAAAATCAGCAGCAGCAGAACATGTTATAAACCAATCTGGACACAAAATGTTATTTAAAGACACAGAAATTCTGGACCAGTTCAACAACTATCATGTCAGAATACACAGAGAAGCTATAGAAATCCACAAACACCTGGACAACTTCAACAGGAAAGAAGAAACCCTAAAAGTAAACAAATCTGGCTCAAAGGTTTGAAAAACAATAGAATCAAAACTCAACACTTACAAAGGAATTCCATCCAGGGACAAGGGGATTTCCAGCAGATAATGGCCCATCAACCAACCATTAGTCAAACAGACACTAATCATCCTTGCATTTCTATACCCAGAAACTAACCATTTAATTACACAAATTTACATATACTTCCCAACAGGGGTTCACAATATATAAACTCCACACACACTCCTACCCAACCATTCTCTGAAGATGTCACCACAGATGTAGGCAAAACATCAGAAAGAAACTTTTCCAGAACATGGCCTTACAGCTAGGAAAATAACCAAGGAAAATGGATGGATGCCAGCCGTGAAAGCTTTTGACTTCACAGTAGATAGTTTGTCATTAACCCTGAGGCAGTTGTTGAGATTTGCTCACTTCTGTTTGAAATTTGTACATAGGAAGTGAGATTTTGAAGATAAACTTGACAGATGCCTTGGACTAGATGAAACAATTTGTTGTTGTTTCAAGACTATAGACCTGCATTTAGAATTAAATGAAAAGATTTCTACTTCCTCCAGCTAGTCAAAACAATAGGACAGAGATTGAACTGGCTTATCTGTCTTAGCAGAATGAAGCATTTAATAGCATATGGTTTGTATATGAACACAGGAACATTCACTTTAAACATTTTGAGTTCATGATTTGAATTGGCATGTTTCACTCAGTTTCTTTCCTTACCCTGTTGATTTTCATGTACTAGTGTAAAAATCCAGGTTTTGACAAAGAGTGGGAATTGTGTGATCTTCCAGATGTTATTGAACTACAGCTCCCATCATCTCTCACCAATGGCTGTGCTGTGTTAGGGTGATGGGAGGTACAGTTCAATAACTTTGAAAGGTCACAAAATTTTCATTGTTGGTATTGAATGAAAGAGGCTTCTATGAGAAATTATGTAGAAATATGGCAACCCAACTGAGCAGACACCTCTGAAATGGGAGGAAAAGAACAGTGACTATAATCCTATTGGTTAGCTATGAATGCATAACTCAGAGTTACACACTCATGACTGCTTTGGGTTCATTATCCCTATGCATCCCCTCATGGTCATAGGTAAGGACCATGAAATTCCTACAATCCCCACTTACCAGTCAGCAGCCTCTGTGATCTATAAAGGTCTGTTCCCCTGTCACTCAGGGAGTGGCTGACTGATGTCTCTCACACACACACCTCTTGCATGAGCAATCTCTGCTTCAAGGGGGAATTGAGACTGGAACCGTATTTCTGCCTGTCACAGTGGAGATTGCTTGTGCAAGGGGGTGTGAACAAGTCAGCCACTTCTGGAGCAACAGGGGAATTGATCCACATTGACCACAATTTCTACTGACCAGTAAGTGGGGATTGTGAGGTTGGGCCAGGATTCACTACATAGCCATGTAACTATTGTGGTTATGTAGCAATGTAGTCTATAGAGAATTCCTACCAGTAATTTTTTTTTTACTTGGATGTAGGATATGGAATGGGGAGACAAGTTGCAATTAGTTGACACTAAGTATACAAACAAGACCCAGTAATATATACATGCAATGTGTATGCAAATGTTGTTTTACCACAGTTCAAAGTAACTAATGGGGAAAACACTGCAGATCCAAACGTTGCCCACTAAATTGGCTGACAAACAATTTCTATTAAATGCTTAACTATTGTAAAATAGTTTTTTAATGGAAAAAAGGGAAGGCTTAATGCTTTAGAAAAACCATGAATATTCAGAGATCACAGCTAGCCCTGATGATTATATTTCCATTAATAACAGAGTGGATGTGTGACATACTGTGTTACATTGATTAGCAGACTCATTTCCTCCCGTTTTAACTATTACATATTTAACAGACTTTCTTCATCTGACATTGGTGCTGTAAAGCTGCCAATGAATTTCACCTAAAGCAACATTTCAAATTAAATCTAGGGTGTATGGCAGAGGGAAAACAGTAGAAGAATTCTGACGCAAGCGGGGGGAAGATTTGGTCAAAACTGCAACTTTTATGAGGGATGTTCTGTTAGTCAGTCTTCACTGTTCGTCTTATCTGTTTTTGGGACTCGTTCTCACTGAAACTGTAAAACTGTACATTGGCTCTGCCACTTCCAAGGGAGGGGAAAGTGCTGAAGATGGAATTCTCTTCTATGAGTTAAAAAGGATGGCAAAATACTGAAAATTACAAGGTCAGGATGAAAGTTCTGATAGAACCATCCCAATTTTGTATGTGAGAGGATTTTTGTTTCCACACGGAGAAGCAGAGGAACAAGTGAATCTTCACCTTGAATCTGAACTGGTACAGTCCAGAGACAGGTTTACTACTTCCATGAAACATAGGTCCAGGAAACAGAAGACTTGGACCAGAGAAGAAACATTTTCTAGAGCTGAATATAGTCACTTGTCCAATAATTCTCTCCTTGTAAGGAAGGAGTCAGTTATGGGCTTCCTTTGCTATACAGTATGTATGAGGATAAATAGGATCTTTGAGCAATTCACCCCCAACCCACCCATACATACACACAAATACGGAACCTGTCATGGGCTACATATACAGCCTTCCAATATCATGCTGTCAAAATTCACTGCCAAACAATGAAAAAAAATCATTCAATTCAAGAAGAAATGCTTGCTTTAAAATGAAATTCATACCATTGAATTTTGGCAGTGCTGGTTTTTGGGGTTTTTTTTGGGGGGGGGATCCTCCCAACATGGCCTTGACCACATTTGGACCACATGTTGTCACCTATGGTATTAGGTCACACACTGAATATGACCATTATATGTATCAGCTTGATTATGTAATCTCTTCCTTCTAGGAATGAAGAAAACTTTAAGTTTTTATTTTCTGCTGGTCTTCCAGGCTTAAACTGTTTTCACCTCACTTCTGTAAGAATTTGCCATTTTATAAAAAGAGTCAATATGAAAATTTGTGTGTGTGTGTGCGCGCATACTGACTCTCATACTTTCTTTCTCTCTCTCTCTTTCTCTCTTCATGTACAGTTCTCCTAACATGCATATTTTTCTATGATACACATTGTTGTAAGCAGTTTTCCCTGATCCAATGCCTGTTTGCATTTTATTTTCAGAGTTCTATACATATTAGTACCCAACCTCTGACTGGAGAACTACATTGTAACATTGGGAGAATTATGAATAATGAAAGTTAACTCCATATTGGCTCCAGTTAGGTAGGTTCATATTAAAATGCAAATAGAACAAATTTCTATTCAACCCAGTTCCTTTCACTGAGAAGGGAGGAATTTGCAGATTGTGTTTAAAGGCGTATTGGTGAACATGTGAAATTCATATGTTATTGTATTTGCTTTTATAGGAGTTGGGGTTTAAGTGTAACTGTTGCCGCTCCTTGTAGAGAGCATGGTTGAGTGCGTAAATGTGTGAATTGTCTCCCTTTTTCCCCTTTGAATATTCTGATTCAACCCCCTCCCTTTTGTCTCTTCTCATGGCTCCCTTGCTTCCATTGGTTTAATTTTAAGTCGTAAGGAATTCCTGGGTATTACGAATGAGGTAAGCAAGCCTAGAGGCCTGGGTCTAAATAATAGGATAGGCTTGTATAAAAATTGATTTTAATTTATTTTTTTATTTATATCCCATTTTGTGTGTGTGTGTGTGTGTGTGAGAGAGAGAGAGAGAGAGAGAGAGAGAGAGAAACCTAGCATAGCTGATTTCTTTGTTTCCTCTATCCAGTACCTTTTTCTTGGTCAAAAGGTATAATCACAGCCTCCAATCACAAGTTGTTAAATATCACTTGATAGGTAGCATATCAAACTGAAAGCTTTATTTTCCTCTTTTACTGCATATCATTATTTTAACAGCATACCCATGAATTCCCTTTCCCATTTACTGGCTTCCTCATGAATCATCAGACAAGCCTATTGTGCAAATACCTAAGCCATGTTGTCATTATCAGGGAGAAAGCCCATAGATGAGTGTGGGGAGCGCGGGGGGGAAAGAATCCTTTCCAAAATTCACAACCTATATGACTTTCCATGATATCTATCTTTCATTGAATGCAAAGGCTACAGACACCTCTCAGAATTCTAGTTATAAAAACAAACATACACATGATTCATAAAAACTACAGTGTGGATCTGACAGCTGGTTTCTAGTACGAGGGACCCTTGATGAAGTGAACTGGGGAACTAGGACCCTTCTCTAGGGATGGGCCTTTGCAGACTTACCACATTGCTTTGGCAAAGCTCCATGACAACGGAGGACAGCTGAATCTAGTGCACAATTTCCTACAATGCTACAATATACCACTGGGTCAAAGGTATTGTGGGAAACTGAATAGATGAATCTATCCAGCCATCTGATGCTTCTCTAATGGGTGGCCCAGAAAAAATAAATAAGATTGGTCCTGCCCCTAACCCTGATATCAGGGATGTCCAATTTTTGTGCCCCTTAAAGCTGTTCTGTTCTTGAAAGATCATGTGTGTGCGTTTCTTCACTGGAAGACCAGCTTTGTACTCTGGCAGGTCAGGACTGGTGATGCTGCCAGGGCAAAAAAGAGTATTCCCACTACTTTAACTGAGTCCAGAGTAGGCATGGGGATGCTACTCAAAAATACCCCCCCCAAAAAAATTGATAAATGTATTCCTCAATTGTCAAGAAACCCTCGGGAGAGGAATCCTAAATTGATGAAATTCTTTGCAGTTCAAGACTTATTCTATGAATAATTTGTGCATGTTTGTTTCACACAGAAGACAGCATTTTTCTGCACAGAAAAAAATTATGTATGCAGAAATGCTATTTCCTTGAAGAAAACAATGTTTATGTGCATTGTATTCTGTACAGAACATGCAACCTATTTCTATGCAGAAGATGTTTTTATGTGCAAAACAACCACATGCAAATTTTTTTGTGCAGAAGAAGTCTCAAACTGAGAAGAGTCTTTGAAAATTGCAGTTTTCAGACTTTCTTGCAATGAGAAGAAAATTGCTAAAATTGCTCCTTTTAGAAGAAAACCATAGGCCAGAGTCTCAGAGGGCATCAGAAATTGGGCAGAGGTGCACAGTAAAATTTTATTCATCCCTGGGGTATGGGGTGGAGAGATTTACGCCCCCCCCTCCCTAGGAACATTTTTCTCTTGATGCTGTCACAAAACAAGAAGCATGTATGTGTGCACCTATGTATCTGTTTTGCACCAGTAGCAGCACTGGACCCCTTGACACACAAAGTCCTGGAGTTGCAATTGCACCAGTGAAAATTCAGCTTTGTTTTCCCATATAGTTTGAGCTCTCCCCTATTGGCTAAATTCAGTAATATAGTTTATACTACCTAGTAAAGACTGCACAGGTGACAAAGTACATCCATTCAGTTTAGGGAATGGGAGGAATATTTTAAAATATTCAAAACATGGCCAAAATGTGGTGGTGTTTGTTTGTTTGAGCGTTGAAAAACCCTGACAAGAAGAATCCTGGACTGACCAAAATCTTTGCAATTCGAGACTTATTTTGTGCAAAATTTGCATGTGGTTGCTTTGCACTGAAAACAGAATTTTCTGTGCAGGAATTAATATTTCTGCATTGAAACATTATTTTCTATGCAGAAAATGATGTTTTCTCCACAAAGCAACCATCTGCAAATTTTGTGTAGCTGAGTCCCTAATTGTGAATAGTTTTTAAAAACTGTGTGACAAAAACTTTCTCAAAGCAGGAAGAAAATTGTTGCAATCACAATAGCACCCCATATCTGTTGATTCGCCAACTGCTGATTCAATGATCTGCAGTTGGCAATGGAGGGGGAAGGGAGGGCAGAGGAGGGATCTCACATGCCCCTCCCTTCCCTCGGGAGAGCTCCAGTTACAGCAGGGGTGATGGTGATGGTGATGGCAGGGGGGAAGGGAAAGGATGATCTCACCTGCCCCCTCTCTTTCTCTGGGAGGGCTTCAGTTGTGGCAGGGGTGATGGTGGTGGTGGTGGTGGCAGTGGGGGAGTGGCTCCTCTCCCTTACTCATCACCTGGCATTAGCGGCAGCATGGCTCAGCCTGGGAGAGAGATTGCTGTCTCTCCCACTTTCTCTGCTTCACCTCCCCTCCAGCAGTACCAGCAGAAGGGGAAGAGAGAGGAGGAGGAGAGCAGTGGTGGTGGGTGGTGATGGTGTTCACTATTATCCACAGATTTCAGTATCTGCAGGGTGCAGAACCAATCCCCCATGGATACTGGGGTGCTACAGTACTGATTGCTACCTTCAAGAATCTTAGTGAAGAATTACATTCCTAATTCAGTTATACCTGATGGATTACATAAAACATTTTTAGAAACAGAAAATGGCAATATATGGATTCATTTCACTCCATGTTTCTCATCTGAGCTGAACTATTTTCACTTTTTTTTAGCCACAAGAGTCCCTATGATTGTTGTAAGCCAAACTGGGAGGCTTCTCACAAGACAGATGACTTTAACCTTGACCTGAACTCTGTGTCACCTCCAAATCTAGACAAATCCTTTGAGATCAAGAAGAGATAAAAGGCAACCTTGTCTTAGAGGATAAACCCTTCACTGCAATCTCTCTCTATAAAGTCTGGAAGCTAGACAATTTTTCTTTGACAAAGGAAAGGTGGTTTGGTTTTGTGCTTTTCTACAGAAAAGGGATACTTCCAGACCTCTCGGTTGAAGAGCAATTTTATCTTACAGTGAGTGACATTGAGGGCTTGTCTTCATTGTCAATTTACCCCATCTTGCCCCTGTCTTGGAGCCCTGCAGTCTGTTTAAATGTGCTTCAGCCAAAATAAAATTGATTGGGCCCCAAATGACCACAGGAACATGTTCTAGAATGCTGGCCCATCACTATAGCTGCCAGCTGCCTCACTCATCTGGATCTAGGAAGGGGGACCTCAGTATGTGACCAGGCTGGTCACAGGAAGGGTGCCTTGCTCACATGCTGTGGGCCTCCTACCTGGAACTGGAGAGCGGGACAAAGGCAGTGGTGGTTTCAGAAACAGGATGGCATGTCCATCTGGGCTTCTTCTCATTTGGGGAAAGGAATGGGGAGGAACAGGCCTGATCCATGGGCAAGATAGGCCAGCGGAGAGCCAGTGTATCCTGGCCCGTGTAGATAAGCCCTGAGATCCAAAGGCACTGCTGCAAACATAAGAATTAAATTATTTTTGTAGCCTTTTCCCCAGGACTCATTAGGCAGAGAGAGTCAACCGCATCAGGTGGCAGCTCCCTCCCCAGTTACTAGTTCAGGACCCATGAGCCATTTCCCTCTTTTAAACAACAAAGCAGTATGTATTACATAAGCAACACCCCCTAAATAAGCCTGCTACCCTCAAATGTGGTGGAGGCCCTTATCTCCTGTCGAGTGCTAAAGTATGCTTCAGCTGCTTACACAGAAGGTAGGGAGCCAACATTTTGTTCTTTGCTTCAACCAGAAAAATGGCTGTTTCTTCTTAAAGCTCTAATCAGTTTGCTCCCTTGCTTTCTTCCTCCCTCTGTCTCTCACACATATCACAACTATCACATTCAAAGGTCCCTCTGTCTCTCAAACATATCACAACTATCACATTAAAGGTAGGCAGAATCTCCAAATTATGTTTGGATTGCCAACATTGTATACCTGTTTTACTAGGGCTTGAGATGGAACATCTTATATGTGTTTGGAGTTCAGGGCCATCTGACAAAATAATAGTTTCTCTAGGAGAGATCACCACATCTGACATGTGGACAAGTTTCCAATTATTTTGCTAAAACAAGTTTCAATTATTTTGCTGCCTTCAGCAAAGTTGAAATGTCCTCCTCTCTTGTTAAGCCAAAATACTTTTGGAACTTTGGCTGCATCATACAGAAATAAACTCCTAGGCTTTCCCCCATGATAAGTGAAGGTGGGGAATATTTAATGACTCCCACAAAAGATTTACTAGGTATACAAAATAATAATAATAATAATAATAATAATCCTGTAAAATCCTATAGAGGGTCTGTCTGTGAGTTCATTCATTTGTACAAGTAATCAAAAGAAGTATTTTTTAAAGTAAATTTCAAGCACAGAGACAAAACCTCAAATTAGTACTGAATTGCAGGTTTTATCCAGTAAAAATCAACAGCCCAGGTCAAAATAAAATCTTCTTCATACACAATGGTATCACACACATTTTTTTTTTCATTTGCAGAATTCCCTTGGGGGACCCTTTCTCTGAAATGTTTTCTCTCACAATTGGAAATGTTGTATTTGCCTCAAATTGTGTTGTAAGCTAAAATTAGGAGTAAATTTTAACACCACTCACTGTTTGCAAACACATTGCACTTATACCTACTCATGAATTTTGCATCAAAAAGGCTAAACAGCCAGATGCCACTGAAAAGCCCACAAGCCAAGGACAGAAAAATAGCAGTGGAATTTTCCTGCCTAGCATTTTCAAATGTACTTCCTTTAGTGTAAGAAGTTCCATGTAGTGACTGGTAAGAATTTCATTTCAGATTGATTTTTAAAATCAGAATTTACTAAATGATGCAAAATTTCAATTGTGGGAGAAAGGAAAATTGGCAGATTTGTCTCCCCTAGTTCAATGGACAAAATTTCAAATTTGCATCTGCATCATGCTGGAGAAAAAACTGTTTGGAAAGACACTTAAAGAAACAAATTGATGGAGACCAAAAGCAAGAAGCTTCTGTCTCAATGTAACACAGAGATGCTAGTTCTGCCTAACTCAGTCCTCTATTTTAGGAGATTATCACATGAGGCTACTATTCCAGAATTACAGCAAGGCATTCATGAATTTGGCCAGTACTTATTGCACAACACTGTGTCTATCCTGTTGCTAGTTTTTACTCCAGTTGTTTCTGCACCACACCTTGGGGAAAACCTGTCAATGACTCTCAATACTACTGCTATGCCAGTATTCCCCCTTGTGTGGAAGATGCCTTCCGTGGAAGTATCGACATGACAGAAGTTACATAGCATGAGGAGGTGTGATTCTCCTCCTTTTCCTGCTCTTCCCCTCCCCTTTGCTATTCCACTCTCATTCTTTGAGTCTTGTTCTTTTTTGGCAGGTGCAGAGAGGTGCAGCCAGCTGTTTCCACCCACACCAAAGAAGGCATGATAGTCCTCCCTTGCAAGGGAGACTGCTCCCGGACAACAAAAAACTCTTATTCCTTCTTTGGTGGGTGCAGAGGGGTGCAGCCATCTTCCACACACACACACACACACACACACACCAAAGAAAGAATGACAGATGTCTCCCCGTGAGGAACAACTGTCATTCTTTCTTTGGTAGTCACAGAGGGGTGGTTTCTCCCCACCTCCCCTGCCAAAATGATAGTCCTCCCTTGCCGGGGAGACATGCATGCAGGGATCAGAAGACAGTTATGCTGGTTGTGTGGAGAGCAGATCACACAACCATGGATCACCAAAGCCATGCTAATGTGGGAAAGTATGATAAAGACTGAGGCAAAACTGGTATGCTTCTGTAATTAAACTAGTGTGACTGCTGTGGGACAACAGGCTGGTGTACTAATGTCCTTAGTAAACCCTTTTCTGTATTGGTGCTACAGGGGGAAAGGAAAATCCTGTGATAGGATTCTCCTTTGCCTTGGGTCCTATTAGCTTCTAGGAAACATCTCCCTTGGGTTCTATCATATTCCAGAAAGGTAATAAGTCAACTGAGGCAGTGACTAGTAGCTGCCATCCCTTTAAGGTAGTGAAGAGGATAAGGACCACCCACTCTACCAGCTTTTCACCCTCCAAACTCAGTTGGAATTCCTGGTGAAATCGTAGACTCTCTCCAGAGGATGATGTTATATCTTGTCTTCTTTCTTCACCATTTGAATAAAGTGGAGGTGGGTGGTGGTTTCATGATGAGACTATGAGCCATGGAAGACATAGTCATGCTTGTAGGATCTAGCCATCACAACACAGTAGATTTGGCTGGTGTTTGTTTGTGTGTGAAAACGATCTCCTATGTTTCATTAGAGTTGTGAGACCTGAGATTTTCTGTTTGTGAAGATAGTCTAGTCCTACTTGAAATGCCAGAGATTGAACCCAGGCCTTCTGCTTGGAAAACATGTGCTCTGTCAGTGAGCTATGGGTCTATTTCCTCAATATCCTTCAGACCAAGACTGTTTGTTTCAGTCTTTCCTGGAGAATTAGAATCTAGTGCTGGGGGAATATATTCTAGTATGTGGCCTTTGGATTATAAGATGTCTCAGGAACTTCTTTTGATATGCTATCTGTGCTTACACACAAAAAGACACAACCTTAGGGTTTAACATACTACATGAATTTGATGTAGTAGAGCTTTCTAAAGCGGGGAGAGGGGGAACTGTGCCAAGATGTAGTGGTTTCCTGTAATGTTTATGAAGAGTGAAGAAGTCCTCCTTCTTCCTCATCCCAAATCATCTAGACATATTTGTAAAGCTTTCCCAATCATTGGACCAAAGGAAGATGAGTATATATATTTTCTTTTGCCTTCAGTTTTTTTTCTGCTTATATAGACTTTAGGGTATAGTCACCACATAAGACAACCCCCACCATCACCCCCCCTTCCTGAAGCTGCAATCGGGCTCCCCTTCGTGGCTTTGGGGAGGGAAGATGGTGGCTGGAAAGCTTCCCCCCAGCCAGCCAGCCACCATTCCTGAAGCCTTCCTGAAGCTGGCTCAGGAATCGTGGGGGATGGCTGGCCGGCTGGGGAGAGGCTCAGCCACCTCCCGTGACTCATCAACCCACGAGGAGGCTGGCCAGCCTCCTCGTGAATTGGGGAATTGCGGGGATGGCTGGCCAGCTGGGGAATCACAGGAGGTGGTTTTAAAACAGTCTGTCTACCATCTCAGTAATTATAGGCAATCACACAAAAGTGTGGGAGCCAGCACAGTGTAGTGGTTTGAGTGCTGGACTAGGACACTGGGAGACAAAAATTAAAATTTCTGCACAACCATGGACATCCACTGGGTGACCTTGGGTAAGTCATACTCTCTGAGCCTCAGAGGAAAGCAAGGGCAACTCCCCTCTGAACAAATTCTGCCAAGAAAACCTCACAATCGGTTGCCATATGTCAGAAATGACTTGAAGAAACACAATAACATCAAACACAAAAAATATTTTGTGGAGAAGGGAAAGAAGAATTAATATCAACTCATCAAAGCTATTTCAGTGGCAGAAAAAAAGCAAAAAAAAAATATGCATAGGAGAAGAAAAGCCTGTCCCAGCTTAAAATATCTCTAGTAAATAATAAATTAGGGACAGGGCCCTGTTGGTCATGGCTCCCCAATACAAAAATTTTCTTCCTTGGAATTAAGGTGTGAGGTTCAAAGTGTAATGTGTAATAATGAATTGTTTAGTCCAACTATGATCCAATGGATTCAAAGATAACATGAGTCAACTCTGTGATGCAGCAGCCAAGAGAGCCAATGCAATTCTGGGCTGCATCAACAGAAGTATAGTTGCCAGATCAAGGGTAGTACAGTTGCCCTTCCACATTTGTGACTTTCACATTTGTGGTTTTGATTATTCACGGAAAGCTGCCTGCCCCCCCACTGCTCAACACCCCGTCCCTTCCCAAGGCAGCGAAGGGCTTAGCCCGTCGCTGCCCAGGGAAGGCTGGGTGGGAAGCAGCTGGCTCGCTCGCTCTCCACCCCACTCCCTTCCCAAGGCAGCGAGGGGCTTCTCAGGAAGCACATAGCGGCTCCGGGAAGGCAGGGTGGGAACCAGCTGTTGCGCTCGCTGTAACCCCTACTCCCTTCCCAAGGCAGCAAGGGGCTTCTCACAAAGCCTATCGCTACCCTGGGAAGGGGGTGGGAACCAGCTGGAGCCCTCCTGCTTCACTCCACTCCCTTCCCAAGGCAGCGAGGGGCTTCTCAGGAAGCCCATCACTGCCCTGGGAAGGGGGGTGGGAACCAGCTGGCATGCTCTCTCTCCACCCCACTCCCTTCCCAAGGCAGTGAGGGGCTTCTCAGGAAGCCCCTCGCTGCCTTGGGAAGGCAGGGTGGAAACCAGCTGGCACCCTCCTGCTAATAATAATAATAATAATAATAATAATAATTTTTTTATTTTTAACCCGCCCCTCTGCTCAGCAACCGGGGCAGCTTACAGCAAGATTAAAACAACATCAAGTTAAAACAGTCCTTCCCCATCCTACCCTCCCACCCCTTAAAACTAAATTAAACAAATAGAGAGTTAAAACAAAGATAAAATACAATAAATAAATAAATAAATAAAGGCAGTGACGGGCTTCTCAGGAAGCTCGTCGCTGCCTTGGGAAGGGACTGGGGTGGAAAACCGCTCGTCCACAGGCTCATTTCTTATTCGCATTTTTTTCACATTCATGGGGGTTGTCTGCCCCCAACCCCCACAAATGTGAAGGCATGACTGTAGTAGTGCTGACAAGCTGGATGTGTCCAGAGAAGAGCAATCAAGATTAGCAAAGGTCTGGAAATCAAGACTTAGGAGGAACGGCTTAGGGAGTTGAGTATGTTTAGCCTGGAGAAGACAAGACAGAGAGGTAACATGATAGCCATCTTTAATTTTATGAAGGGATGTCATGTAGAAGATGGAGCGAACTTATTTTCTGCTGCTCTAGAGATTAGAACATGAACTAGTGGATTCAAATTGTTCAAAGATTCCCCCAAAATGCTAGGAATAATTTCTGTTTGACAGTGGGATAGACTTCCTTGGAAGGTGATAAACTCTCCTTTAGAAGTCTTTGGGCAGAGGCTGGATGAACATTTGTCAGACATTGTGTATTCCTGCATGGCCGGGAGCTGGACTAGATGGCCCTTGTGGTCCATTCCAGCTCTATGACTCTATGATCCCCTTCATGCTCAGTGTAACATATTATTTGCTCTCCTGTAAACAAAATACTTAAACATCTGTATATAAAGAAATGTGGGGATACGTTAAGCCCAATGCTGGGTCCACTTTTTCTAGGGCAATTGAATGGGAAGCCCATAAGACCTACTAGATAATGCAAACTGATGTCTGGGCCACACATGGAGCTGGGGAGAGGCTCAGCCACTTCTGCGATTTCCCAACCCATGAGGAGGCTAGCCAGCCTCCTCGTGAGTTGGGGAATCATGGGGGATGGCTGGCCAACGGGGGAGAGGCTTAGCCACCTCCACGATTCCCCAACCCACAAGGAGGCTGACCAGCTTCCTCGCAAGTTGGGGAATCACGGGGGATGGCTGGCCAGGCAGAGAGAGGCTCAGCCACCTCCGTGATTCTCCAACTCACAAGGAGGCTGACCAGCCCCCTCGCGAGTTGTGGAATCACATGGGATGGCTGGCCAGGCGGGGAGAGGCTCAGCCACCTCCCACCAAGCCACGCTTCCCTCCCCCTTGCAGCCTCGGTGGCTGGGAGGCAATCCTCTATGTGACTCAGAGTCACGGAGAAGACCCCCTCCCACCCAGGAAGGTGGACGAAAGGGGGAACATACCTGGTTTGCCTCATCCGCCCCCCGTCCATCTTCATTCTCTTTACAAGGTTGCCAATATTACCTCCCCACTCCCCATCCCCACTCACCACTCTCATATAATGTGCAGTCTGGGAGAACCCCAAAGTTATATAACCCATCCAAAACTGATTGCACACCTCCATTCACATCCATTTTCAAAAATACAGTGTCTCCTTATCTGGATGAAGTGAAGTCAGGTTGTTTGCTTGCATTTCAATGACATCATTTTAACTATTATGTAGCGAGTCTTTTGTGGCTATTGTTGCTTTGCTGCTGTTTCACTGGAACTGATTCTTAATGCTGTCTTTTATGCTGCTCTTTTATCTTGCTTTTGGGTGGCTTGTGGTGAGTTTGCTCTGATTTGATACTGGTGCTGCCATTCAAGGACTTGACCCGAAAAGGCAAGCAAAAAGTATGTTAAAGAAATATATACCAAAATAATTTCAGAATTATCACAATGAGCGTGTGAGTGGATAGAATTCCAGAGCATTGTGTTTCCACAGAATGCAATTTCAAATGATAATGGATAATCAAGCTTTGAGAACATCATATTTCCACTGAGTTACATAGAACACAGAATTAGATCTTTGAAATCTCCTCTCCTCTTTTTGAAATGGCTTTGTCAGTTAATAATTCAAACCTTATTGCCACTTAATACATGTACTTAATACATTGTAAAATAGAGTTCCTTTGTCAAATCACTACATTTTAGGGATAATGGGGAAATTTGTTCAATTTGCATTTTGATAAAGTCACACTTGTGTAATCATTTTGCAAACCAGAACATGGTTATCTTTTAGCAGTTTCCAGAATTTTGTGATGCAGTTCTGCTGACAACAAATGCATATTAAAACATGAATTTGTGTGGAAAGTGCTCACATAACTGTATATGGTAATGAAAAAAAAACTGTATAAAAAGGGATTTATGTAAAAGAAAACTGCTTGCAGAAATGTATATAAAATACAGATTATGCAAAATTACATATCAAAATGTTTATATTTGAAAAAAGCACACAATAATCCATACAGGGTTTTTTTCTTAAAAAAAATATCTGTATGCATATGGGGAAAGAACAGAGTTGACAGAAGTTATGAAAACTGAGAATATGAAACTGTGTTTACAGTCAGCTTGTTCTGAAACTATAACACCAATCTACAATATCAAAAAGAAAAAAATTCAAAACCAGACATCTCTAAAGATGGTTGACTGTCTCCATCCTTTATTTACATTGCTGGCATAATGAATTGGGACTTGATCACTGATGTTATCAACTTATTTGTTTTCTATTACTATTACATCAAAAGGGAAACATAAGCATTGTGATCACTCCCACCCCACACTAGATTCTTATTTCTTGCATTCAAATTAATGCCAGTATAATTACCCTAAAGGCACCAGATTCTTTTTGATCTTAGAAGCTAAGCAGGGTCAACCCTGATTAGTTCTTGGATGGGAGACCACCAATGACTACCTGGTGCTGTAGAGGAAGGAACTGGCAAAACCACCTCTGAGTATGTCTTGCCTGAGAAAACCCTATGAAATTCATGGGCTTGCCATAAGTTGATAGGTGACCTAAAGGCACATGCACACACACTTTGGTGTGTGGCTCCCTATGGAAGGTGTGGAAGAAATAAATGAGGTAGGGAGGGCAGGAAACAATGAACCAGCAGGGATGACTCAGCAGATTCAACCACTGGTACGCACTGCCTTATCTGGGTCTGTTGGCAATAGGGACGTGGAAACAATTTTCACATGAAGATATTTTCTTTGTCTGTATTTAAATCCCAGTGGAGTGAATCTACATTGTACAATTATAGCACATTGAAACCACTTGAACTCCCATGGCTACATCCTATGAAATCCTAGGATTTATAGTTTGTTGAAGTAGTTAGAAATCTCTGCTAGTAAGATTTATTGTGATGCTTCAGGGGAAGCTCTCTAGCAGAGAATTCCAGGTACCATTCTACAAATTACAAGATTCCCTAGGACACAGTCCTATTCTTACTACTGGAGAAAGATGGCATATAAATTAAATGAAATAAAGAAAGAAATAATAGGGTCATGGGGATCAAGGTAGTAACAAGTTGTTATAATTGTATAATGTGAATATACCCCAATGGGATTAACCCTAGTGTGGCTGCATCCTAGGATTCTATCCCTTTTCATGTTTGGCATTTGGTTATAAGACCTTTCCCCCCCTTCCTACATGGAAATTCATTGATATGTGAGTATACAATTCCTTATTTTTATGCACTTTTGTTTGTTTATTGAATTTATATCCTGCCTTTCACCCCAAATGGAATTCAAGGCACCTTAGAATAATTTTAAAAAGATCCAGCTACAATATTTATTTACAAAAGTTAAAAAGGAATTATCATAGAATCATAGAGTTGTAAGAGACCACAAGGGCCATCCAGTCCAACCCTCTGCCATGCAGGAATAAACAATCAAAGCATTCCTGACAGTATTGTTAAAAGCATACTTAAAGATAGTTAAAACACTTAAAACATATCTAAAATAGACTTTCCGCAAAGGATAAAAAGATTAAAACCTCACACCACTTACACACATACTACAGCTCCATAATTAAAAGGCAAAATCCAAAATCCAAAAGCCTGCCTAAATAAAGTCTTCACCTGGATTTTTACACACTTTTTACACATTTTCCCATCTGACAAATCATGTTTGTGTGCATTTCTAAACACACACGTTTCATCATGTGCAGTAAATTTCACCAGCATGTCATCTGAAAGAGAAAAGGAGACCTTCAGAAACCAATACGGTTGTCCCTCCATATCTATGGATTTCGTATCCACTGATTTAAGTATTCATGGCTTGAAAATATTCTTTAAAAAATACTAATCCAAAAAGCAAACCTTGATTTTGCCATCTTATTAAAGGGACACCATTTTGCTATGCCATTGTATAGAATGGGACTTGAGTATTCATGGATTTTGGTATCCACAGGAGGGTCCTGGAATCAAACCCCAGTGAATATGAAGGGATAATTGTATGTGAAGTCTTTCCTCCTAGGGACAGCAAACTAAAAGAGTGCTATACTTTTGTTAGTAACTCTTGTAGACCACCGATTGGACAAAGTCATTAAATTAATGCAATTCCTCCCCTGTTGGCAGTGTTTAATTATCATGTTCAATGCAGAACCTGTATAGTGATAGTCTATGGAACTTTCTTGCATATGTTCCCTTGGGAAAAAACTGTATAGGTCACTCCCACCCCCTCGTAGCCACAGAACCAATATCTGCAGTTTCATCTATTCATGGCTGAAAAACAGGGACACATACCATAGAATTGCATTGGAAAATGCCTAGAGAAATGTCCTCTCTAGGAATTGCTAGGTCCTCTAATACAACTGTATGGTAAGTTTGTACTGGCAGTCATTTATTTTAATAGGGTTTTCCTATTATCTGTGTTTTCACTTATAAATGGTAAGTCCAGGGACATATATCCCACAGATATGGGGTGTGAGCTGTACTACAGAATATTTGTTGTAAATACACAAATAAAATATCCTTTGGCAATAATGAGCCATTTTAAACATGTGTGTTTAGACAAAGTGAGACAGAATGTTTAATATGAAGTGTAAAATGACAAACTGTCATCAAGACAGATTCATTCAAGAACTGGGAATGGCTGCAGCTTCCTGTGGAACAAATGCTTTCTGTGAACCCAGTTTTGCCACACCCTAATGCGTAGATGGGTCTTAAATCACCTAAACCAGTGATTCTTAACCTGTGGTCCGAGGACCCCCAGGGGTCCACGATATCCTCACAGGGGGTCCATGAATACTTGAACTCTGCTCAGCCCACTTCCTCCCTGCAGTGGAGCAGCCACATGACAGGAGCTAAGACAAAGGCTGACTGGCTGGCTTGGCCTGCACATTGCCATTCAATCCACTCCAGCCACAAATTTGCAGTAAGAAGCAGGAGGAAAAAAAAATCTTCCCTTCTGCTCCAGTGCCTCTGAAGGAAAGCTTAATGGATGGTGTAATTGTATCATCATCATCATCATCATCATCATGTATTATTATTATTATTATTATTATTATTAGGGTTTTAAATCTTGAGTTAAGTCTTGGGGGGACCATGGCAACAAAGGATATTTAAAATTTACCAGGATATTCTTTCCTGGTAAAGAAAAGGTTAAAAGCCACTGCCCTAAACACTTAGGGGCCAGTTACATGGCAGAATAAAGTGTGCGAAATTCTGGATTTCCGTCCTTTCACACAAGCGGTGCATAGTTCACACGATTTATTGCTAAACCGGAAGATCCGGTGAGTTCCGTCTTTCTAAGTTTACACAGACAAAGGTGGGGGGGGGGGATGGCCTCCAGATCACTAGCATTAAAGCTAGGCAGGAGAAGGGGAGGAAACAAGGAGAGGGGCAGTGCGAGGGGAAAAGAGACCGTAAGTTTGTAGCTTCGTCTGTATATAAAGCAACATATAAGGAGGGAGACCATGGAGGAGGAGAGAAACAATGACAAAGGAGGGAAGGAAAGCAGCCGAGATCCCTGTCAGCTGAGCAGACTACTTCTCTCTCTCTGTCTCGCATGCGTGTGCACACACACAGAGACACAAAAGAACAACACAGCTGAGATTCTGTTCACTCTGCAATCCCTGACAGCTGAGCAGACTGCTTTTCTCTCTCTCTCTCTCTCTCTCTCTCTCTCTCTCTCTCTTTCATACTGGCACATGTGTGCACACACACACACACAAAAGAACGGTCCAGTGATCACTCTTTCTCTCATACACAGGGAGAGAGGGAGAGAGGGAGAGAGGAACAGCAATTATGCTAGAAGGCAAGCCAGCTGGCTGGATCTTTTCAAGCCTCATCTCTTGCAAGTCCACCCCTCCCTCCTTTTTGGTCAATTCAACCAATTACAGATAAGCTCTGCTGTGCCAATTTTGAAAAGACTGCTGACAGTTCCCACTGCCGTAAGCAGAATAGTCGTTCACACAGTCGATAGTGCGCTAACTTGCGCTACTTTTCAAAAAAGACGGGGAAAATAGCGAAAGCTGATACTGTATGACTTATGGGGTTTTTTGCCCCCTCCTTCTGAATATGGTGACTTTGATCCAAAAGATGTGGGAACTATTAGGACTCTGTGAATTCTTAGACGATTTATTTTGCTGTGTAAACGGCCCCTTAGTGTAATCATTTGGATATGTATTATCTTTGAGAAAGGGTCAAGCACTACATAAACTGGGTGGGGAAATAAAGTTTCAGAGTTCATTTGCAGTATCTGTTGTCTTGTCATTCTCACTGGCAAAGTGAGGAAACAACTTGTTAATGAGCCTCGGATATGTCAAGTTGTAATTCACCTCTGTGTCATCCTTCCTAACATGTCCCAACTTTGCAACAGTACAGATAAAGGTGTAAAAATCTGCTTCCTTCTCTTTCCCTGAACAATGAAAGCAATAAATGTAATCAATAGTTTAAATTAGGTGGACTTGCTCTGACAGAGACTTGGCTTTTACTGCTTGGCAAACCATTTAACCATTAAAAAAAAAACACCTCAAAAGGAATAAGGTGTGACATAGAAGTCCCCTTTCTTGTCACATTGCCTTTGCTCCCTTTAATTTTGTTACAACTCAGAATCAATATTTGGTCAAATTATTCCCCCACTCCACCCCCCAAAGGAAAACAACTACAACAAGTGATATTTCCTTTCTCCTGCCCCTCGGTCTTGTTCTCGTCCATCTTGTTTTAAAACAATCTTTCTTACTAAAGAGGGAAAAAAAATACACACTGTATGAGAAGATTCAGTTTTCAAAGATGTATGGAGGGACCCCTTTGAGTGAGAAAAAACACATGGGTACAAATTCAGCAATCTTTTGCATATGAAGCTATCTCTCACTGACCGCTGATTTCCAAGATGGATGACCCAAAGATCTCTTTTTGTTGGAGCTTTGTTCCTGGGAACTGTATTTGTTGTACCAATGAGTAGGCATTGGGGATAGGCACAGCTATGAAGAGTCTGCAAACATTTTCAGCAGTCCTTCAAGACATCTTCTCTTTTCAATGATTGTGTATGTATATGTGTGCATGTATGCACGTGTGTGTGTGTTCCACACCAAAATGTTGTTTATTCATTTCTACTACTCCCACTACTGATGCCAGTCAGCCCAAGTGATGCTGTTCACCATGGCCCTATTTGGGCTGGTTAATGAAGTGTGTAGAGTACAGGAGCACAAATGCAAGCCCTTCTGCCACACCCCTAGGGTGCAAGTGTGAAACTGAAGGGAGCAAAGTTTCTACATGACTTGTGCTGACTGCCTTAGTGTAGTTCTCAATTTTGCACATGCTGCTAACTGTGTTCAGTTGAATGCATTTAGAACAGAAACCCATTTTACATAAACTTTTACATTCAATGGGCGAAGGCCATCTTTGTGTCCATGAAGATGCTGGAATCAGGGTTTGTTCAGAATCTAACATTTTTCTGAACATAGTCTTGCTAAAAGTGTGCACTCCTTCCCCTGTATACTTTTAGACAGATTATGTTCAGAGGAATGCCAGATTTTGAATATGGTCCCTGAATTGAGTTGTTACCTAAAGAGGTCGGGGTGCTTTAGAGCCCCACTCATGATCTATTATTAGCTGGGGGGGATTATTATTAGCTCAAAAAGATAGCTTGGGGTTTTTTAAAAAAAAAAAACCAAAAAACTTGGAGACAAGTCAGCAATGGACACATGTGGAGGGGAGAAGGAGGAAGCCTGAAGATATGGGCTTGATAAATGTACACTACTTAGTTGCCCTGTTTCACACAGTGAGAACATAAAAATAATGAATTGAATGCAATATTTAACTGCTGATCAAATACTGAGATAGGACAAGTCATCTCAAAAAGTGGTCTCTCTGGTATTTTTGATCTAGGCATTTACACCAAGTGAAATTGCTGTCTAAACTACCTGACTGTAGATAACCTGTATTCATTGCCTCCCAGCTATTCTCCTAAAGATGTATAAAGCTGTAGGTACATTGATTTAAATTAAACATTCATTTCCTATAATCCAGCATTTTCCACTCAAAACAAGTAGGGAGCCTGTTCAATTTCTCACCAAAATTATGCCCCTGAGCAGTGTTTGCAATTTGTTAACTGAAAGCAGTGTGTGCCCTGATGCTAGCCATGGTCCTTCTACTTTACATGAATAATGAATTGTCACTTGTTACAAAGCACTCAATTCATCACTTACTAAATTGTAACTTGTTAAAAATGTACTTTTTGATGTTCCTTTCCCACCACCATCACAGGATAGAGATGGCTTCATTTTGTCTGGTTGCAATTACAGTCTACAACGAGCACCCAGTTCTTTGCATAGTTTATCAGACTGTCTCTTTTCTCTGCAGCACTTATGGGGTTGGAATCCTATCCAACCCCATAAGTGCTGCAAGGGGTGTGCAGTCCCATTAATGAATATTACTTCTGAACAGAGATGCCTAGGGAGTTTATCAGATACGGCTAATGTGGTGCCAGAATAACAACAGCAGAACACAAAAGGATGCCAATATCACATGATGTCATCTTTTTGCATTCCACTGTCGTTATTCTGCCATTTCTTTTTATTGATGGGCCAAGCCAGTAATAGATTGCCCATCCCATTTTGGTACCCACATTCTCTCTGGCTTTCTTCGCAAACAAAGATTCAGGAAGGACTCATCCTGCACTTTCTGCAAGTGCGCTGATGACTAAAAAGGCCAATCCAAGATAAACAAGTCCGGTTGCAGAAAGCACAGCAGAAGGTCTCCTTGGGTGATGTTTACGGGGTGAGATTCTTTCTGCATTGTCGTTTCTCTTCAAGACTTGTTCGGCGTGAGTTCTCAAATAAGGCTGGAGCATTGTGGATAGTGTGTCTCCATGTCTCCCGATGTGAGGCCAGGGCAGACCATTGTTGGTGATCAATTTGGTCAAGCCTGAGATGTTGTTTCAGGGAGTCCTTGTATCGATTTTTTGGAGTGCCTCTCTTATGCTGACCCATGGCGAGTTCACCATAGAGTACTATTTTGGGGAGGTGACGGTCCTCCATCCTAGAAACGTGCCCTGCCCAGCCCACCTGTGTTCTCAATATCATGGCCTCAGTGCTGGTGATCCCTGCTTGCTCAAGGACAGCAACATTCATCGTATATTTAGGATTGTATATTTAGGATTGTACGTATACAGCGCTGATGAAAGCATTTGAGGAGTCGTAAGTGGTGGCGATAGGTGACCCATGTTTCAGACCCATAAAGGAGAATAGACAGTACAATGGCTGATTTTTGTGCTTTGCCTCAGGTGTTTATTACTCCAGACTCTTTTGTGAAGTCTTCCAAATGCGCTATATGCCTTTGCTAATCTGTGATCAGGGCCGGTTTAACCAGTCTGCCAAATCAGCATTGGCGGGGGGCCCCCAAGGTCAAGAGAGGGCCCCATACTAGCCTCCTTAATCTGAAGATCGACCAATTTTGCCTAACAACCGTCAACTTGCTGAGAAAAGACTTTTTGCTTTGAGAAATAGAATGCTTAAAGACCCCACTTTAAAGGAACAAATTGTGCAGTTCATTGAAGATCTTTTTATAAGCAACTATGCTGAAAGAGTTCCTTTGTGCAGTGACCCCCAAGAACAATGGTTCCTGCCATACCATAAGGTAACTCACCCACAAAAGCCAGAAAAGGTGAGAATAGTTTTCGACTCAAGTGCAAAGGTGCAAAACATCTCACTTAATGATGTTCTTCTTAAAGGTCCAGACTTGCTTAACAGCTTACTAGGAGCACTCCTGAAGTTTAGAGAAAGGAGAATAGCAGTGACAGCAGACATACACAAAATGTTCTATGCCTTCCTGGTTAAGCCAGAACATCTCCGCTTCCTAAAGTTCCTGTGGTTCCAAAACACGGAAACCTTGGAAAATATCACCGAGTTCCGCATGAGAGTACATGTTTTCGGAAATACCCCTAGCCCATCAGTAGCTAACTACTGTCTTAAAAGGACTTCAGAAACTTATAAAAATCAGTGTAGTACAGAGGCTTATTGAGCAATCAACTCAAACTTTTACATGGATTACTTACTGATTTCTTTTGACTCAGTACAGGAGGCTAGCCGAGTCGTTAAAGAGGTGCAGTCTGTGCTAAACTTGGCTAACATAAAACTTTATAAAGTAGTCTCTAACAGCAGTGAAGTTTTGGAGACTTTTCCTAAAGAAGAGCTTGTTGAAAATGATGTCACAACAATCTTTGAAGACAAGCGTACACAGAGTAGCCTTGGTATTTTGTGGAATGTCTTCACTAATAGACTTTCGATCAAAATCCCAAAACTTGAACTTCAGACTACAAGGAGGAAAGTACTCTCTTCAATTAATAGTATTTATGACCCCATGGGTATTGCAGCACCAGTGCTTATAGTGGCCAAAAACATCTTTAGAGAAGTAATAAACCAAGTCAAAGACTGGGATGAAAATCTGCCCCCAGCCCTGGACTTAGCATGGAAGGCCTGGGCATCTCAGATCAAGGACATTGAACATCTTACTGTGCCAAGACAGTATGTTCCTGTAGAGCATGGACCAAATACCATTTATGAGTTACACATTTTTTGTGATGCCTCTGAAAAGGCAATTGCCGCAGTAGCGTATTTGAGAGCAAGGAGTAGCACCGAGAGGCATATAGGATTCATTATGGCCAAAGCAAAGGTAGCACCCAAACAGACAATACCCAGATTGGAGCTGTGTGCTGCTTTGCTAGCTACCCAACTTCTTCAAACCATTTGTACGGAGGTGGAAACAAAATTCCGTAGAACTTTATTGTATACTGATAGTATGGTCGTATTAGGATACCTCACAAACACTACGAAGAGATTTAAAATGTACATAACCAACAGAGTGAACAAAATTCTTTCTTGCACTCAGCAAAGTCAATGGAAATATGTTCCATCTGAGTTAAATCCAGCTGATATTGCTACAAGAGGAGCTTTAGCCCAAAAGGTGCAGTCATCCACTTGGCTGACCGGTCCAAAATTCCTGATGAAGTTAGATGTTCCAGATCACAACAGAAGTAGAACTGAAACATGTTCTGAGTTACCTGAGTGCCTGCCAGAGATTAGCAGCTGCAAAATAGACTTGGTAAATGCGCCCAGCATAAGGTTGCCTCATTTAGATGCTAGGAAATTCACAAAGTTCTCTCAGTGGCTGAGTCTCCAACGTGCTCTTGCTAGACTCATCCATTTTATAACTTTCAGAGACAAAGCAGCACTAACAACTATGGACATGGTTAAAGCAGAAACCCTGATCTACAGGTCTGTACAGAGATCTGAATTCAAGGAAGAATCCAGATGCATAGAAAAGCAACACTATTTACCTAGGCACAGTGTCCTTAAAGATCTATATCCGGTTATGGATAGCAGAGGTCTTCTACGTGTTGGAGGTAGACTTCAAAGAGCTAAAATCAAGAACAGCTTGAAAAATCCTATCATTCTGCCTGTAAGTAGCCATGTAGCCCTTCTAGTAGTCAGACACTACCATGAAAGAGTGCATCATCAAGGGCATACCCTGACTGAAGCAAGTGCCAGAAATGCTGGCTTGTGGATTATAAACTGCAGAAAATTGGTTAACAAAGACCTTTGACAGACTTAGTCACCCTGTTCGGAGTTAGATAAATCATTTTGGGTTTACTGTATAAATGGATAAGTTAGGTCATAGGATGGCAAAATTTCGTTGAAATTTTGAGTGGGGAGTGTGATGTCCAGCCAGGACTGTTTAAATCTCCCCTGCATTTTCCTTTGTTTTCTTTTCAAGGCCTTAGCATGTCTGAGTATAGGAATACTCCATTGTATTAGACTTGTGGGAGGAGCTAAGAATTCCCCTGCATTTTTCTAGGTTTTGGTTTGTTCCTTCCCAGCAAGCTCTGTTCACCTAGAAGCCTTTTGTTCCTTTGGGCAGTCTTTGCTGTGAGCTTGCATAGAGCAGTTCTGGTGGCAAACAGGCCCAGACAGCTGGGAAGGGCATTTCTTACACCATCAGCCAAATTAGTTACCACCATCAGCCAAATTAGTTGCCAATAACAAAGGAATCAGGAGCTGAAAGACCCTGCACCAGCTTCATTGAGTGAGGAGATCAAACCCAGGGAGATGTCACCCTGAAAACAGCTGAAACTCCAACTGTAAAGTACCTTTCATTTCAAGCCTTTTAGAGCTGGGGAGGAGAAAGCCCTTTTCTTTTGTTCTTTAAAATAAACTTCCCCCTTTTTTGAACTGGATATTCAGCATCAGAGCCTTTTTGGGTAAAGGAGTTTGATCTCACCAGGGTACTGGCGTTGCACACCCAAACCTGCCACCACCTTTAGTTGGGTGTGTCTTCACAACATGGAAGCCACCAGCTGCCCACTTCATAGAATAAAGGTATGTCTAAATCAGCATTGTGGATATTGCCATTTTTTTTTAATTTCTCAAAATCAATGGTTCCCCCCTCCTCAATTCTGTTCTTTAATTATTTTGTGAGTTTATGCAGTCCTAAATGCCAGTCATCCTGAAATTCAGCTAAACAGGAGAATTCCCTGGGGGGAAATGTCTGTGGCCTCTCTCCTTAAATAAGACTGCTCCCACCAGCTTTCTTTGCAGAAGGTCTGCCCTCAGTACCAAATGAGGCTTCTGATTGGTCCTGATCCCCTTACTTCTACACATGCAGCCAAGCTGTAGAAATCACCAATCACTTTACTGATTAAACCACCACCCTTTCTCTTCTCATTTTGGTGGAAATGGGGTGCCTAGCCAGCAGAGTACCTGGGCTTCCTTAATTCTGATTTTCTCCTTCGCCCATCCCTTTCCTGTATAGATGTGCAGAGGGTTCTTAAAATTCTCCACACTATTTCTCAGAAAAGAAAATGAGATTGTAATTTCTATTAATTCTTCAAGGGGGAGGAGAATTCCTCCAACAATTTCTTTGGACAGAGGTGCCCCCATCAGCAGTGGCAGTACCTTTTGGAACACTTGAAGAGGTCTACCAGCACACCTAGGTATCCACTGTTATTTTAGATCAATTCACACATGCAGGTTAAAAAAACAAAGCAACCACTTCTGTCAAAACAGCTTCTTATAGAAACCAGTTGATACTAGTATGCCATTACCTCACTTACACTCTAGTTCTTTGAATGCTTGTACTTGGTGGGAATATGAATTCCCAGCTCTTGTGCTTGGTAATGAGTAGGACTATGTACTGACCATAAGTTTTGGTTGTGACCCTGGTTTTGTGCTTTAGGAAATTATTCAAGTTCAATCTTGCACAAATATGGAGACTGACTAGTTCTAATCAGGCCCAGAACTACCTGAACTGATCTTTCAGAATCCAAAGTTCATCTCTCCAAGAGTAAAATTTAAAAATGGCAATATATGGCAAATAAAGATGGCAAAATGCCCATACACACACACACACACACACACACACATATTCTCAATCAGATGAAATTTGTAGTCTTGTAAAATGGCAATATATGACAATCAAAATGGCAGAAATGACCCCAAATTTGTAGTGTTTTTAGCCCTTTTGGAGATGACTGGGTGTGCTAATTTCATGCAAAAAAAAAAAAAATCAGGAGGCTTAACTATTCCTGCTCCTTATTTATTTTATCCCACTAATATTGATGAAAAGCTAGTTGTTATCTCAGAAAAAATATGAGGCAATAGTGGTACTACAGTTTTCATCAGTGCGGCTCTGTAACCACCTGGACAACAGAAGTAAATGGTTATAGATTCATACAAGACATTACTATGAAATCCAACTGTGATTCCATTTCCACTTCTATCCATGGCAGCTTGATTACGATGTGCCATTCAGGCTGATGGTCATTTCCTTTGTTTTGAACCTTCCTTCAAATAGAGAATATTTTTTTGCAGGTGGAGGTGGAAATGAAGAGGTGAGCCATCATCTGAGTTGAACTAGGGCCACTTGTAGCATAGCATAGCCTCAAAACATCTGCAAATGGGGCAAATGAGTGTGAAAGCTGTCAAATGTTTAGGCCTCATGCCTCTCTACATGGGCAGTCTGCCTCCAGAGAGGCCAGGGAAGAAAATAAAACTCCACCCCTGTCCTCTCCAGTCTCACCTGCTCAGGTGGGGAGGGAATAAGGTAACGTTTTACCTTAGAGAACATACTAGGCTACACAGGGTATGTCTTTTATTCAGGCGAAGTCTGACGACCTGCTGGATGGAATCAATGCCCAAAGGGGTAATTTTCATGGTGGGTCCTTCAGTTTTTCAGCTGCCAGAGGAACACCTAGCTCATTCAGAGCAAAAAAAGTCATCTATTAAGGAACTGCACTGGCCATCAGAGCCCCCCCCCAACAAGAAAATTGTCAAGATAATGAATGATACCATTAGATCTGGGTCTTACCTTCAGGGCCCACTCAAGAAAACAATGGAAACACTAAGACACAGAACAAGAAATAGAATAGGGAGGTCTCTGCCAAAATAAAATTGCCTCTTGAATGAAAATCCCCAAAGAGTGAAATCTGAAGGATGTACCAGCAGAAAGTAGAAAGCAGAAGGTTGAATGCACTTCCCCATCCTTGCCCTCAGGCCACAACTGCATGTCATGTTGATGGGCATATCCAAAGGAGTACAGTGCACAGAACACTGCTCCCCATCCTTTATGGAATGCCCCAATGGGTGTGAAAGATTGTGGATAAGGTAGAACTCCCTGACTAACTTTTAGGGAACAATGCCTAAGGGGGAAATGTGGGGAGGGGGATGAAAATTGGTGGAAAGGGAAATGGCCCCATAACTCTTCCTACCCATAATTCTTGATCTAGCTTCTCTTGTACTAGGTGTTTCTTTCCAGCAATTGTGTTCTGATTTCTAGAAAATAGGGATACCCTAGAACCTTGAATAGAATACAAAAAAACAAAACTTAAACCCATCCAACAAGAAAACCACTTCCATTGTACGTGGGTAAGTGCATAGCATGGATTCTAAAGCCCTTATCTTAATTGGTTTGGGCCCCTTTTCTCTGAGTTAGGGGAGCTCGGGACCCATGGTGATGCTGACCTTGCCTGTTCCTAACAGGTGTTTCAAATCCCTTGAGTCTTGGACAAATAGATAATGGATTGCAGCACAGATGGAAATGTCCTGCCTAAAGCAACAAGGATTTCATGCACATGAGCCTAAGGAGCTGAACTCACAGTGGAGCAGCCAAGGTTGAACCTCCTGCCCAGCTGGGCCCCAGGATGGAGTTGATTAGGGGTTCTTGGCCACCAAGTGGCCATTATCAGCTCTCTCTCTCCTGGGAAAGCCCTTTCAGGAGAAATAAATTGCAGCCAGAGCCCAGGATTCCTCTTGTCCCATCTACAGGAGGTATCAAAGGCCAATTTCAAGTGGAAAGGGTCATTATAATAAAGCCATGCCAAGCCGGAATCGATCCAAAAAATCAGGCCCAATTATTTAGTCAGGAAAATGCCTTTCTCGGGATATTTGACTTGCATAACTCCCATATAAGTGAGGAAATTTGCTAACCAATTGCATCAGTTCATATCTGCTTTCTTTTGCTCCATCTTCTCCCTGCCCTTCCCATCATCCCTATCCTTATCCTTCTTATCATGCCCCCTATTAAAATAGGGAGAGAAAGCTACAAATTCACCCTTCCAAAACTTTTCTCAGTAGAGGGGAGTAAATGATAGCCTAAAGGAGGAGACATCTTGGCAAACGGTACTGCCAGTGGTTTCACTCCAGCAAAAGGGTCAAGTGATTCACAGGCTCTGCCATAGTCACAGACGTTCACATCTGCAGGGTAGGAGTGTCTATGGTGGGTGTGTTACCAGCCCTATGTGGTACCTTGGGAATTTGTTCCCAAACATGTGCACAAGCCACTATGGCATCCTCTCAAGACTGATATTCAGGATCCACTGTTCTTTCTTTCCCCCCACTCCATAGCCAAAGCCAAGGAGGGATGTGCAGTGCCAAGCTGGGCCCCCACCCCATTGGAATGCACCCCAAGGTCCTTGGTGTCTCCCCAAGTAGGCCATCCACAAACCCTGACAGGATACTCACTAAGACATCAGATGATCCAACCTGGGGGAGGGCTGCTTGGAAGACCCTGCCAGACCCAGCATTTCACTCTGAAAGCTTCCAGATGGGCTGCAACTGAAGCGGTTAGAAGGACAGGCCTTACCTTTCACTCCAGGCCTTCTCCTTTTGGAAGACCCTGTTCTCCATGTTGCTCTAGCCCCTTCCATGGCTGAAGAATGGGATAAAATGGTCTTAAAATCTAAGGTTTCTTCATTGGAAGAAGATGAAAACTGTTGTTATTTACACATTGGAGGTGGCATTGGCAAAGTGGTCTTGGCCTTCCCCTTTTTGTTACTGGCTCCCTTCATGGGACCCATGACTGTGAGACTATAATAAGAATGATGCAGACTTATGCTAATCAGTGCTAATTACAATGTTAATTTGCTAGTTACAAATCAAACTGAACACTCTGTTGGGAAACCAGAAACGGGCTACACTATGGCAAGCAGACTAAAAGCTTCAAGTAAGGTTATGGCAAATTTAACTAACCTCCTTGCATGCCTAAGTTCATGTAGGCCTCACTAAAATACACCCCCAGGCCATAAAGCCCACAATAGACCTAGACACAAATAGGTTTGCTGGTCCCAACCGTTCTGTAAGTCGTTTGCATACACACATACCCCTGGAACCAGGCCTAGGCTGAACAATGAAGCCAGGCCTAGCTAGGCCAGAAGCCCATTCAACTCCTCCCCACACTAAACAGCACACAATGGGGGGTGGGGGAGATTGACCAGGATGCATGGCTGCCACTGAGGCCTATCCACCCCTGAGATGGGCAGGAAAACAAAGCATGTATAGGAAAAAGACCTATACTATCTCAGCCACCACAACAGGAGTAAATAATCCAGACCAAGAGGGGAGGGATGCTTCCCTGGTCTCCAACGGCCTTCCCAGGATGACCATGCACCTGCTAATGCAGTGCTCATGTGCTGGTAAGAATGACTAATTGGCCACCAGGCTGCTCGTCCCTCCATCACCCTAAAAGCCTCCCTGCTCCCACCTAAACCCACCACCAAACTGGGGTCCTGAAAGGCTGGAGAACTGTGGTGGTCCTCTTGTGCAAAGCCACTGAAGCAGAGAGTCTGAAGGAGAGAGAGCAAAGACCTAAATAGGTCCCACTTTCTTCCTCCATGTGACAGGGGATGCTAGCATTGGAATGCCCTCACCCCCTTCCAGTACACCAGCAAAAGCACTCACCTCCCCACCCAGGCCATTCTGGCAGGCAGGGAAACAGCAATCTGCTAATCAAATTTCCTTTCCACCCTGGAAACTAAGTAGCCCCAAGTCTATGTTGGCTTATTTATATAAGGAATTTGATCTTAGTGAAATGACCCGATCCACACTTTTTGAGATAATGTGGAGATGGGAACATAAAATCCTTTGGAATTTTAACTTGATTAAATGTTGTAATATATGAATAATTCCATAACCCTACAAAAAGAGTCTAAAATGTATATTTTAGGATAAATTATATTTAGAAATGCATACTTTTAGATAAAAGGAAAGAATCCTTTGCAATCTTTTCAGGCTTAGAAGTGAATGTTGCTATGGATGTTGGCAAATCTTGTACAGTCTCCTGCCATTTGTATCAATTTGTCTTTCTCCTTCACTAGAATCAAACTGGCACAAAAATCTTCCATTGTTGCATGTATGTATTGAAAGGAATACTAACAAGAAACTAGCAAAATGCATTATCTTGAATAGAACAGAGAAGCTAAAAGAAAAGATAGGTACAGATGCATGAGGAGAATCTAAGCAACATACAGTAGTCCAGTGCCTACATTTATCACGATGCAACATTCTGGGTGGCATCCTGTTCAGTATTTAAGAGATTCTAAACCAGGCATATCATTTTGTAATTGTTTAGATTCAACTTTATGGTTAGAAATGACAAGTAACCCAAAAGAGCACCCCAACCAAAGGGTTTCCAAGATGCTGCAACTTTAGGTGCAGGAGAATGACAGCTGTATCATTCTTTTGGTTACAGGTTGCACTGAGAGGACCCAAGGGGTTTCTCCAGATGTCTATCTCAAGGCATCCTGTGACTAGGAGACCACTGCAATCACTATTCTCCAGTGACCCTATCCACAGTGCTTCAGAAACCCTTTCATTTGGGTGCTATCTAGCTTAAGGGGTAGGTCTTAGTTGTGGCATTGGTAGACGTGGCTATGAAGCTCTGTCACTGTAGCTATGTCTACCATGTAGAATCTCAGCCTTTAAAGAGGAGGAATAGCAGTGGCGGCAGCATCTTTAAAACACATATGCATTCCTTAAACATACATAAGTCCTTCTCAGCTGTGGCACCCTTGTTATGGAATACTCTACACTGAAGGTGGTGTTGTGCAAAGTGAAAATATGGTTGTTTACAAAAGCCTTTGGCAGATTCATCCATGTGCATAGTTTTGATTTGTTTTTAAATGTTTTAACTGATTTTAATTTGTCTTCTGCTTTAAAGCTCTCTCGCTTGTCAGCGATGACAAGGAATGGGAAGGAGAACAGCAGAGCCAGGCCTCAGAGAATGTGCATGAGACCGTAGATGGTTCAGCACACAGATTGGCCTTTGCCAATCCTCGGAGGAGGCGTGTGGTGGTGGTAGGAGACTCTTTGCTTAGGGGTACAGAATCAGTAGTTTGTGGGCCTATTAAGATGTCTTGAGAGGTGTGCTGTCTTCCAGGTGCAAAAATCCATGATGTAATGGAGAGGCTGATGAGACTTGTGAAGCCCTTCCTTTTGGTCCACATGGGAACCAATGATACTGGAAGGCATAGCCTTCAGAATATCAAAACGGATTATGAGGCTCTGGGTAGGAACCTGAAGGACTTGGGTGCACAGGTAGTCATTTTGTCTGTCCTTCCAATGGAAGGGCATGGCCCAGGAAAGGAAAGAAAGATAGTGCAGATGAACAACTGGCTGCAAAGATGGTGCTGCCAGGAACGGTTTGGCTTCCTAGACCATGGAGTGTGGTTTTGTGGTGGTGGACTTCTGGCAAGGGATTGGTTGCACCTCACAGCAATTGGCAGGAATGATTTTGCTAAGAGTCTGAGATCTGATCAGGAGGGCTTTAAACTGAGTTGTGTGGGGGAGGGAGACAGTATTCATGAGAGCAAGAGTTTATCAAGTGCTGGAGATAATAGCCCAAATGTTATGCAGACAAGGCAAACAGTACAAGAACCCAACAGTGGGAGGAATAAAACCTTTAAAAGGCAGATAGGGGGAGTGGCCTGTGGTCTTAGATGTCTCTATACTAATACACAGAGCATGAGAAATAAACAGGATGAACTTGAACTCTTAGCCCAGCAAAGCAAGTATGATTTAATAGGCATCACTGAAACCTGGTGGGATGAGTCTCATGATTGGAATGTAGGAATAGAGGGGTATAACCTATTTCATAGAAACAGACCAAACAGGAAGGGTAGTAGAAGAGCATTATACATTAAGGATGTGTACACCTGTGACCAGATCCATAACTTAAATCCTGGGAGCCAGGTTGAGAGCATCTGGGTAAAAATCAAGTGGTAGAGAAACAGCAGGGATATCTTTCTGGGGATCTACTACAGACCTCCAATCCAAACTGAGGACTTGGATGATGCCTTCCTAGAAGACATGACCACACATTCAGACAGGAGAGATATAGTAATAATGGGGGGGGTTAATTATCCTGATATTTGTTGGAAGTCCAGCTCTGCCAAAAATTTAAGGTCCAACAAATTCCTCACTTGCCTTGCAGACAATTTCATTGTCCAGAAGGTGGAAGAGGCGACAAAGGGAACAGCTATTTTACATCTGATCCTATCCAACAGATATGATCTGGTTAATGGGGTGGAAGTGGCAGGATCTTTAGGGGTGTGTTTGACCATGTTCTGCTGGAATTTGTTATACTCCAGCAAGTATAAGGGGAGACCAAGCTTAGTCAGACATGCCTTCTAGACTTTAAGAAAGCTGATTTCAGAAAACTTAGGGAATTACTTGGGGTGATCCCATGGTCAGGAATACTAAAAGAGAAGGGTGGGAGTTTCTAAAACGTGAGATATTGAAGGCGCAACTTCAAACAATTCTAATGAGGAGAAAAAATGGCAGGTGTCAAAAGGAACCTGTATGGATGTCTAAAGAACTTTCAACTGAGCTAAGACATATACAAGAAATGGAAAAAGGGAGAAATCACCAAAGAAGAATGCAAACAAATAGCCACCTCATGTAGGGGGAAAATCAGAAAAGCGAAAGCACAGATTGAGCTCAGGTTTGCTAGAGAGGTTAAAAACAAAAGGTGGGGTTTTTTTTATATGTCCATAGCAAAAGAAAGAACAAGGAAGTGGTAGGACTGCTGCAGGGAGAAGATGCCAAAATGCTAACAGGGGACAGAGAAAAGGCAGAGCTACTCAACACCTTCTTTACCTCGGTCTTCTCCCAAAAGGAGAACAGTGCTCAACCTGGAGAAAATGGAACAGATGATGTAGTAGGGAAAATGCAGCATTCAGGAATACCTGGCCAGTATAAATGAATTCAAGTCTCCAGGACCAGAGGAACTACATCCAAGGGTACTAAAAAAACTGGCAGAAGTAATCTTCGAACCACTGGCAATAATCTTTGAGAAATCCTGGAGAACAGGAGAGGTCCCAGAAAGGCAAATGTTGTCACCATCTTTAAAATGTGTGTGTGTGGAGGGGAGAAGACCCAAATAATTATCACCTAGTCAACCTAGCATCAATACTAGGAAAGATTCTAGAGCAGATCATTAAACAGACAGTCTGTAAGCACTTAGAAAGGAATGCCATGATCACTAAAAGTCATCATGGATTTTTGAAAAACAAGTCATGCCAGACTAATCTTATCTCTTTTTTCAATAGAGTTAGATACTTGGGACATTTTCGGACATTAAAAAAACAGCGCAAGCAGCCATGCCACGTTGCGAGGCTGCAGCACTGCAGGGCGTCCCTTTCGGATGACGCCCGTCCCTGCCGGTACTGTTGCAGTACCGCAGGGACATTCCAGCATTATATTTCGCCAATTTTTACTCACGAATGTTGATCTAAATCGAGGGAAGTAATAGTGCCACTCTGTTCTGCTTTGGTCAGACCTTACCTGGAATACTGTGTCCAGTTCTGGGCACCACAATTCAGGAAAGATATTGGGAAGCTGGAATGTGTCCAGAGGAGGCTGACCAGGATGGTGGGAGGCCTGGAAGCCATGCCCTATGAGGAGCAGCTTAGGGAGCTGGGTATGTTTAGTCTGGAGAAGAGAAGGTTGAGAGGTGACATGATCGCTATGTTTGAATATTTGAAGGGATATCACACTGAGGATAGACCAAGCTTGTTTTCTGTTGTTCCAAAGACTAGGACATGGAGCAATGGGTTCAAACTACAGGAAAAGAGATTCCACCTAAACATTAGGAAGAACTTCCCAACAGTAAGAGCTGTTCAGAAGTTGAATGCACTGCTTGGGAGTGTGGTGGAGTCTCCTTCTTTGAAGATTTTAAAACAGAGGCTGGATGGCCATCTGTTGGGAATGATTTGATTGTGTATTCCTGCATGGCAGGGGGTTGGACTGTGGTTTCTTTGAACTCTATGATTTTATGATTCTTTTAACCTGTAAACCTGTTTTATTTATTTATTTTAGCCTTTCAAAATCATTGTTATGGGCTACATTGTTTTTAATTGACCATATCGATATTAGTGTATGCTGCCCTGAGAATTTCAGATAGAGGACGGGATACAAACATTGCAATAAATAAAATAAGTATAATTATAAATGGTTGCATCCTACATTGCAGTTGTGGATTTGTATCCAAGAGTTACAGATCTGTAACTTGTATGTGTTCACCTGCAATGTATTCACAATTGTGATACTATTGCCATGATTGTAAATACCATCAGAACCCATCTTAAACTCAAGGAAGCTACTTCATGTGGCGTGTGTGATCAGGCCACTTCAGAATCACAAGGCTAGAGACCCCTTGCCCTCAAGCCACAGTGTGATGAACAGAAGCATCTGTTTCTTGCACTGTTGCTTGGGGGCAGTGGGGGGCTAGCTGCATCATTCTGAAGTGGCCTGCTCACACACGCCACATGGACTCACACTCAACTGCATTGCAGACCTGAATCACACAGAGTTGCTCCAAGGTTCCCAGGGTTGATAAGGTAATTTATAATTACATTTATATACTTACAAATCTGATGTAGGATCTCATGAAACAGATGTGGTTCCACATTCCTATCTCTTTAGATTGGGGAATTGATGGTCCTTTGCCATTTGTCAGTGAATCTGCAGCCTGTCTGGGTTCCTGATATCATCTTCTGGCCACCTAGGTGTCCAACGTGTGATGGTGGTAAAAGTCAGACAGGCAGAGTAAACAACACCCCACTTAAGCATTCTTAAGTATTGGAATCTCAGTTTATTTACAGGGGAACATGATCAGGTTCTCTGGTAATCTTTTAGGCTATTTATTATATGGAGTCATAGATATACAAAGATACACAGTTTCCTTTAGGGAGAAACACATTGTTTCCAAAGTATTGGTTCCATCACATTACATTACATTGAATCAGGCATTAATTACGTTACAACATATGCCAAGCCAAATGTTATACTTTCATTAGAACTGAATCTCTGTCTCTCTGATTCTTTATCAGGCTTTTTAATACTTAATGCATAGAGTAACATTACCAACTTAAACAATATAACAGCCATGTATCCACACTATCTCATCAATTGAGGAACTGCACATCTCTAAACAAGCATCTGTGACCACAAAGGCTTTCAAGGGTTAATATCCTTGAACATTGCTATAGATATAAATTTCACTATATAGCTATAAACATCTATAATGGGCATCCATTGCTATCAAAATATGTCTATTTTAGCATAACCTTGATGTTTGTCTTACCAAAATCAGCATGTCTGAATCGTTTGTCCGTTATCAGGAACAGCACAGTTTGGAGGCTACGCTGCAACCTTCTTTTCATCCATTGTAAACTGCCAAAGCAGTCTGACTTCATCCTCTCCTTGGCTTCATTTATTCTCTCCCTAGCCTCCACCCATCCTATCAGCTATCCTATCTGATCCAATCAAAACAAAAGCACTGAAGGTGCCTCATTTATGTCAACAATCTGCTCCTTTAATCAATCTACTCCTTCAATCAGATTCATAGACATAATGTAAACAAACCTGGATACTGCTAGATCTTGGCCTTTCACCAAATTACATCAGCCCTTGCACCTGCTACGAATTTATTCTCAGGACTTTATCAGACTCACTAAACATGGCATCATAACAATGCCACATAAACACAAAAGGGTGCGCACATCAGACAACGTCACCCTTTCATGTTCATGTGTTGGCAATAAGGCGTTCTATCTTACTGATGGCTTAAGCTGTCACTGGAGCCTCTGCTGCTTTTTTGCCAGCATTGCCAGCATGTGAAACCTTGGGCCATTTAAATCTTGTCAATGCAGAGTCAATGGCCTGACCAGGCAGAACACTTCCAGGTGATATTGTGACATCTAGATAAGTGACAAACTTTTTATGACCCTCCCCAAGTTACTTGGAATTTTTTTAGTGTGTGTATGTTCTCGCTGTGACTTTTACATGTTTTTGTTTTATTTTTGAATTTCCCACGTCATAGTCAAGTCAAGAGTGCTCATATCTCAGTGTTAATAGAAATGCAGGCATTCTCATCTGTTTATTCACATTTGAGTGGCTGTTCTGTTTAAAATGAGACTGCCACTAGGCCATTAACATGCATGCTCTCTACTGCACTCTATAGGCATATTTCCAGGTCTCAAACTATGCAACCAAATCAGCCTGGCCTGTAACACTCAACCAACATGTTTTGCTTAGGAGCAAACACTTTGCAGTAAACTCACCAAAAATGTAATATCTTTGGTGGTTGTGAACCTTCTCATGAATCAGTAGCCTTATCACTCCAGACATTTAAATTACCACAGAAGGATATAGTTTGCCTCGTATGAGTTCCATAGCAGCCAATTCACATTCGAGGCTTAGATGACTGAGGCTTGGATCTGTTTCAGGGAGATCTTTACAACTGTTTTATTTTCACTGGTAATGCACATGTACTCAGAATGCAAAATTCTCTCCTACCCTGCCCCACCCCACCTCCAAACTTCAAATTCACCATGCAGTTGTTTGACTTCTAAAAATAAGCCACAGGAGATTTCAGAAAAGCAACATCACACTCCTGTGAGGCTTATGAAGCCCAACATCAGATGTGACATTGATTGTCCCTAGGCTAAACTTTTCTCCTTTAAAACAGAAAAGGCCATGGCCTGATCTGTATGTTTTACAGATGTTAAGGCCTACTGAGTTCAATAAGGCTTACTCCCTCTGTGAGCAATCCTATCACATCTACTCAGAAGCATGCTATAGTCGAAACACACAGTATGTCCCTTACTCAAATCACTTTCATGAGAGTATAGTACCACTCTTTGGCTCTTGACGTGACAGAGATTAAGTAGAAGTACAAACTGTACTGGGTGGCCACTTTTGCATCAACATTAAAAAAGAAGGCAAGTGGACACAAGAGGATTTGCATAAAACACGTATGCTATTTGACAGATATAGCTGCAAACTGAGAAATTGTTAGTATAATTTAGCATACTTCACCTGAGTGAGAAGGACTTGAACAGTTGACCTATTCTGCCTCCTGTCCCAGTGCTCAGGAATGCAACTTGAAGGCCCTTGAAGTTTTGACCTTTTAACATTTTCAAATATTCTTCCCATCCTATCCACAACAATGAGTGTATGTCAGCCATGTATTTAAAAAAATCAGTTTATGCAAATTTGAAATGGAACTATCCAACCATCTGAACCATAACTACAAGGACATTACAGTAGTGTTAGTAGCTGTGGACATTTATGCATCACCCCCTCAACTTCTCCTACCCAAACCCCAATACATAGATTGCATAAACAGATTGACATGAATTTCTTACACATAGATTTGCATAAATTTCTTAAAATGCATTACATAGAAAAAAGTATTGCCATATATTCTGGTGTATAAGACGACTGGGCGTATAAGACGGCCCCCCAATTTTCAAGTAAAAATATACAGTTTGGCATATATTCACCGTATAAGACCACCCCAAAAAATTTGGCTGGCTGGCTGGCTGGGGGAGCCTTGCCAGGTGATCCTCTTTGTTTCCCTACAAAGATCTCCTCGTTTGGATCTCCTCGTGAGTTGGGAAAGCGAACAGGATCAGCTGGCAGGGCTCTCCCAGCCAGCCAGCCACTACATTTGCCCCTCTCTTCCACCTTCAGTTGCTCCCCAAAGGGGGTGAAGGGAGAGGAGGGGGGTGAATGAACCTGGTTTGCCTCGGCCACAACCCATTCCCTCCGTCTTTGTTCCCTTTGTGAAGGGAATGAAGAGGGAGGGGATGGGTGGCATCTGTGTCAAACCGTGGCATTCGCCCCTATCTTCCACCTTCCAGTCACCCTTGACTCGAAGGTGGAAGAAAGGGGCAAAAATGCCCAGTTTGCCTCATCCGCCCCCCTTCCCTCCTTCTTCATTCCCTTTGGAAGGGAAGGAAGACGGGGGAAGTGGGGGCAGCTGAGGCAAACCGCTAGATTCGCCCCTTTCCTCCACCTTCAAGGAACACATTCATGTAATATAAATAAATATAGAAGCATACAGTAATGCCATATACAAACATACAATAAATCTCACCATAGTGAGGAAGATGGTTCCTTTGAGCCTGCTTTACAGATGCTAACTTTTTGATGGGCACACATGTAAATCTTTGTTTATTTCATTGCTTCACACTTGAATAAATAATTCAATTAAAGATTTCAAACATTTCTCCCTGCTGGGAAAGTTTTAAAATGTTTTGACTGTTTTTGTTTTGCAGTTTTGGACTTTTTGTGAAAAATTCATCAACTAATCTTGCAAAAAATGTTTTTTTGTACAAAACCCAAGTTTGCAGTGCAAATGTTTGGGGGGGAAGGGGTTTCACCAAAAATGTTCTAAAACATGGAAACACTTATTGCTGACTATTTCCTCAGTTGAACCTCCTATCTCATCATAGGAAAGAACATTTGTAAGGCAACAAATATATATATATATATATCCCTATGGATGACTAACTTCCAGGTCCTTGCTCTCCCTTTTTAGAATTCATTATTGTTAATTATCTCTGCTGGATATAATTCACTGGGGTTTGGTTCCAGGACACCCAGTGGATACCAAAATCTGTGAATATTCAAGTCCCATTATATGCAATGGCATAGCAAAATGGTGTCCCTGATATAAGATGGCAAAATCAAGGTTTGCTTTTTGGATTAATATTTTTTAAAGAATATATTCAAGCCGTGAATACTTAAATCCATGGATATGGAGGGACAACTGTATAAGGATATGTGCACATATGGCTTTTATGAACTTGCGTATGAAACATAAGAAATAAATAACTTACTGAACCTGTTTCCTGCATGTTAACATTTTATATATCTCTACAAAACAATGTGACAATCAACCTGTAAGGATTTTTTTTTTAATTTTGTAAGTTTGTCTTCAATGCTTCCACTTACATAGGATTTTGGAAGCCTTCCTTCTATCACTTCTATTACAATCAATGAACTTCCCAACTCTCTCATTTCCCCCACTGCAATCTAATTTCAGTACCATATTTGCACCATATTTCACCACTATACCATAGTTCAGCAAGATTTATGTAAAAAGATACATTTTTATGTTCATCTTTTCTATTGAGACACACTGAGCTGCTGAGTCAGGGACATACTGAGCCAGCATGGTGTAGTTGTTTGAGTGTTAGACTAGGAACTTTATCAGACACAGCAAATATGGCATCATAATGATGCCCAATTACTTCAAAAGGTCGCACATATCAAATGATGTTATCCTTTCACAATCTTTTATCGTTAAAAAGCCGTTCCTTTTTATTGACTGCCCAAGCCATCAATAAAGCTCCCCTGCTGCTTTTTTGTCAGTATTGCCAGTGTTTGAAACCTCACACCATTGTGCTCATGTGAATACTGCATCAATAACAGAACACTTCCGGGTGAGATCACAATAGCCGGGTAGGGGATGCTCTTTTTATGAACTTCCCCAGTTCACTTTGGACTTTGTGAGTGTGTTTCTGTGCATGTGTGTACTTTTTCTGGTTTTTAAAATTTATTTTTGAATTTACCCATGCTCGCATCTTCTTGTGAGAATCACTGAGATCTTAAACCAGAAAGTAAACAGAGCTCCGTTCCTACTCCGTTTGTGCTTTCACGCTGCTCAAGGTAAGGTCTGGCAGGGGGGGGGGGTCTAGTGCTGGCAGAAAAATGCCAAAAAATATGCCGGCAAAAGAATGTTTATGGAGGGTGGTCTGATAAAGTCCTAGGGCTGCTGACACAATGCAGAAATAATGCAGTTTGGCACCGTTTTAACGAGCATGGCTCCATCGCATGGAATCTTGGGATTTGTAGTTTGTTGTGGCACCACCGCACTCTGACAAAGAAGGCTAAATAGCTCACAAAACTACAAATCCCAGATTTTCATAGCATTGAGCCATGGCAGTTAAAGCAGTGTCAAACTGCATTATATCTGCAGTGTGGCAGCAGCCTAGGACTCTGCAAGACGAGGGCTCAGATCCTTACTCAGCCATGGAAACCCACAGGATTACCTTGGGGAATTCACATTCTCTCAGCCTCAGAGGACGGCAATGACAAAGCCCTTCTGAACAACTCTTGCCAAGAAAAACCTGTGATACATTCACCTTAGGGTTGCCATAAATTGGAAACGACTTGAAGGCATGCAGCAACAGAAATGACTTGAAGGTATGCAACAATGACAATCTTTCCTACTATACACATGTTTACACAGTTTTCTGGGTGTGGACATATTTGCAAGTGTTTTCTCCAATATAAAGCACATTTGAACATATTTTTCACCAGCATATGCTTTCTTCTGCACATTTCCTCATAGTATTTTTGTGTTCTTTGGGGGTTTTTTAGTTGTGAAATGGTCTCAGAATTCTGAAAAAGCGCAGATTTCAGTATTTGAGTGCATTACAATTCATTTACAAGTTCAGCAGCTCTTAATTTAGTGGGTTTGTACAAATTTTACCTATATCCCTACTGTAAACATATTTAAATAGTCTACATTGCCAGAATAATAATCTATATTCATATGGAGGTGATAATTACCCAAAATGAACAAACAAATCTAGACACAGTGCTTCTCCCTTGAAAAACTAAATAATGAATGGTGGAAAATGTTATAGAAATAGATTCTCTTTATCCCTGTTGGCAACAGCCCTGTGAGTTGAGCAATGTGCTCAAAATGCTAATATGAAAGAGGACAAAGTTTAAGAGTGCAGTATATTTTCAAAAGTTACTTTTCAATTCATTTGCAAAACAAACATGGAGAATCCAAAGAACCGAAATATTTTAACAAGAAGCTCTTCAAATGCCTCCTACCTTTAGGGAATGCTTGTGCTCTTTAAGTATCCATATTTCATGTACTATGCTTTTCATGTCCATCTTAAGAGAATAGAAACAGCCCTGGGATTATTGCCTCCGGAAGGTCATTCAGCCTTTATTCATTATTTATTTGTTTGAAAATGAAGAGTACATTGATTGCCATACAGGAAAAATGCCACAAAGACTACATAAGGAATTAATCATGACTACTATAGTGATTGTCTATTTGAATTCTGTTTTTAAAAAATGTTATATGCAGTGGGTTTGCTGACTTCCCAAAAGCAGTGGGAAATCATTTGGCCTGTGAATCACAACTTACTCATTGTTAAAATGTTTCTATTCGGGATGTGTTTGGTTTTAAAATGCAAATACCCCCAGATTCCCATCACATTAGTTGGAAAAACAGCAAACCCTCAGAGCGACGAGTGGATCAATAAGTCTGAAGAGGAGGTGCAGCTTAATGGTCTTCCTTGGGTTGAGCCAAGATATTTTACTGGGTCCATTCACACTAAACAATTATAGCACTATGAGGGCATGGCAGACAGCCATGAAACTTTGGCTTAGAGTCATACTCTTCAAGGATGGTAGAGGTCTACTTAGCCATCTTGCAACGGACACTTATGAAAGCAGATGGTCCAAGTATATTGCCCAAAAAGCAACCACAATTGGGCTTTCACCATCCTTCCTTCTAAACCTGGGTTATGACACAGCCTTGAAAACAGTTAAACAAAGACTTCAGGACATTCATTACCTTTTGTAATTTGCAGGCTAAATCCTTTCTGTCATGCTCACCCTGTTTATTGCATATACCATATTCAGGTTCATTTGCTCTGGCTGATTCCATAAAGAACTTGACTGTGCCAATCTATTGCATATTATTTACGAAGACCAGATGTAATGTTTTTCCTTCAGCAATGTTATACGGTAGATATGTGGGACTGCCATTTGCATCAAGGCTCTGTCCATGTGGGTCGCAGGAGGTGGAAACGATGTCTCATATCCTACTGTCCTGTGTCCTTCATTCTCAGAGCTGTAAACATCTGATTTCTCCCTTGCTATGCCATCTACCTGGCCATTCAGAGAGGTTCTATGTCAAATTCTTACTAGAGGATAAATGTCCTAATATTACCTTGTCAGTTGCTATGTTCTGATCTGGGGTCATTAAGACCAGTGAGAGGGAAGTTACTAGGTGAATAAGTTGGTTGAGCTCCAAAAAGTCTGTGAATAAGTATCCTAATTTTATTGGTTTGTATTATGGTTTTATCTATTAATGTACATCGTGTCTGTTATTTGATGGGTCTATGGACTGTATGAATAAATTGATTGATTATAGCACTACTAGCTGGACTCATATGCCATTAAAATACCTCCCCCAAAAAATCTGGTAGACCTCACAACAACCCTGTAAATTAGGCTGGTGGATTTAAATTCTTTCTCCCCCTTTTCAGCGTTCCACACTTTTCCCGGAACTGCTAAGGGTGACTCTCTCTGTTGCCCTGCCACCACCACCACCACCAGTTGACTGCCTGGGTCCCAATCTAGACCACAGACTGAGTGACAGGAGTGCATTGTGAGGCGGAGAAGGAATTTGCATGTGAGTGGTGATTGGTTGGGTGTGGGTTGAGTGTGTTTCCTGAGCAGCAAATCAGCATACAGGGAAAGGCACATACCCAAGAGAATTATATATAGCACTATATTGCAACATTAACCTGTTAAGGAAAATGCAACATGGGACATACAGTGAAAGAAATAAAATATGTATGTGAAGGTCACAATGACTAAGCAAGAGCAATTATGAAGCTACACAGGTGAAACTGCTAATGTAATCTAGAAGGCCTGAGAGCCAAGGACAGAGGTACTGAATGCAGATTGGAAACACCTGAGAATCATTAAGTGTACAAGGTGAAATGTTGAAATACATGGGTTGGTCTTAAGCATGGGTGGAACTATGTGGACCAATCAGAATGGAAGTACACACCCACTGGGTGGAAACTAACTAGTGGGTGGTGATAAACAATGGCTATAAAATTGCAATGTTTGCCAATGTATTTTTTGTGTGGTTGAGTAGAGGTGCAGTGGTTTGGAGATATTGTGGAGTAGTGTGTAGAGATTGTGGTTTGTTTACCATATAGTATATTTATATAGAAGAATAAAGTAGGTTTTATATAAAACTACTGAGTTGCCTGAGTGAATCCTGGAGACATTTTGGAGACACCTGGAGAAGAGTGAGAAGGCTTGGAGAGTTTGTCAGGATCTTCAGCCTATTCTCTGAAACTCTGCTGCTTTGGAGAAAAGCATTAACCACTGATCTAAGCTGGTTGGCTCTGCTGCATAATAAGGTGGTGAGTTTGAGCCAGAGGTGAAGAGCTACAACTCCCATCATCCCTGACAAGGGTTATGGGCCCAGTTACTAGAGCACCCAGCATCCACAGAAGCTGAAAGTTCCAGAGAGTGGAAGAAAGCTTTGTGGACGATAGATCAGAGCAAGCTGTTTGTGCTGCACTGATAAGCCTCGTGAGTAAATCATTTTGTGTTTTGCTTAAGCCCAGACGGGTTGGCTGTGCATACTCAGAAGGACTGAGTCAAATTGAGTCACTGCACAAATCAAGATGGAAATTCTAAAGTTTAGTAAATTAAATAGAAACAACTACTCTACCTGGAAGATTTATGCCCAATCTCTACTAGTAAAGGAAGGTCTGTGGTCAACAGTTGAAACAGGGCTGGCAGCTGATGCTGATGAAGCCACTAAAGAGAGAGATAGTAAAGCAAAAGCCTGTCTTTATCTCATGCTTGAAGAAGACTTAATTAATGACGTCAGAGATAAAACGTCTGCCAAGGATGTGTGGGATACCTTGCAGAGATTACACACTCCTTCAACTGCTTTTGCAAAAATGCTATGGTCTAAAAGAATATACAGGCAAAAGATGGCTAAAGGGCAGTGTGTGATAGAACATTTAAAAATAATGCAAGACTTGTTTGTGCAAGCTGAGCTGAGGGGAGTGCAAATTAGCAAAGAGCAGCAATGCTACATTTTAGTAGAATCGCTAGACTCTTCGTGGGACAACATAACGAACAGCCTGCAAAATTTGCCAGAAGCTGAGCTTCACAGAGACTTAATTGTGGCCAGAATATTGGAAGAGAACCAGAGAAGAATGTCTGAGCAGGGTGACTCAGCAAGTTTAAAGACTGTGCGAAAACAACGAACAACTCCTGACTGGCGAACGCAGGAGGAAGCAGCCTCTACAAGGGAGCAACGGAGGTGCTTTTATTGTAAGAAGATTGGTCATCTGCAGAGACAGTGTAAACATTTTGCAGCTGAGAGACGCAAGCAAGCAGAGAGCAGATGGCAGCCGCGGCAGTATCAAAAACAGTCCAGACCTCCATTTTTGAGGGACAGTGGTAATAAAAAGGGGGTTGCAACCATGATTAAGGAAAAACAAAATGCAAATTCTAAATGGCTAGTAGATTCAGGAGCCACATCTTTGATGTGTAATGATATAAATTTAATAAGTAATAGAAAATCAGCTAATGTAAATACTGTAGTTTTGGCTGATGGGAAAGAGCTAAATACTGTAAATCAAATGGGTACTGTGTACATTCCAGGGCTAAAAGAGAATTTTAATGATGTCTTACATGTAAAGGAGTTAGAAAATAATTTGTTATCAGTAAGCAGATTAACAGAAAGAGACTACACAGTCATCTTTGAAAAGAACATGTGTAAGATAAAACTGAATGGGGAATTGCGTGGCATAGGTTTGAAAAAGGATAAACTTTATTATTTGGAGGACAATATTGATAGCTACAGGGTTGGAGAAGCTAATAACATAGAAAATATTCCAATCCACAAAGACTGCATACACGAGCTTCACAGAAAATTCGGCCATGCAAGCTTCAAATGTTTAAAGAATTTAATCAGTATGTGTCCAGATTTAAAAGTTACTGAATGCAAAAACCACTTAGATTGTACAGTGTGTCAACAGGTAAAGGTCAGAGCTTTTCCAGTAGCTAAGAAAACAAAAAGAATTGCTCAAAGACCATTTCAGTATGTACATGCAGATGTCGCCCAAGCTAATTGCTTGTCCTTAGGGGGAAGCAAGTATTTCCTAGTAATTGTGGATAGGTATACAAGGTTTGCATTTGTGAGAATAATGAAAAACAAATCTGATGCTGGGCAAAGTTTAAAAGCATGGGTAAGAATGGTGGAAAGACAATTTGATAGCAGAGTAGGCACCATCATTACTGATAGAGGAGGAGAATTTTTAAATAAGCAATTGTTTAACTGGTTTCACAAGGTGGGAATAAGGCATGAAACTACAAACCCTGCTTGTCCTAGTGAGGATGGGTTAGCAGAGAAGAAAATACAAGATATAAAAAGAATTACTGCTTGTATGATGGTAGATGCAGGGGTGAAAGATAGTTTTTGGGCAGAAGCAACTTTGACTGCAGTACATATCAGTAACAGATTGTACCATTCAGAAATTGAAGACATTCCCTACAGGGTATTGTATGGGAGAATGCCAAATTACAAGTACTTAAGGGTTTTTGGACAATTTGCTCATGTTTACACACCTGCTTGTTTCAGGAGGAAAGGAGAACCCAAAAGCAAAAGGCTTAGGTTTTTGGGGTATTCTGGAAATAGCTACAAGTTTCATTTGGATGGAAAACAAGTGCAGTATTCTAGGTCTGCAAATTTCGAGAGACATGCTGGTTGGGACAAACTGCATGCCAATAAAGAAGTGTTTTTGAGATTAGGGAGTTCAAATGAGCCAGAAGCACAAACTGAACCAACCTCAGGAAACGGAGGGGTTTCAGTTAAGCAGGAAGCATCACCTAGCAGCAGTGGTAGTTCTTCCGATGATGAGATAGCATCTAGGCCTACTACTACTCGAATGACTGAAGACAAGAGATTTAGTCATAGAACTACAACTCCTAGTAGAGAAAGTGAGGATGAAAGAGACAGAACAGCAGATTTTATTCCCAGGCGTAGTCATAGAGTTAGAAAGCCTCCAGATAGGTTTGTTGTGACAAAGGCAAGAGCTTGTTTAGCAGTAGAAGAGCCTGAAAGTTTTGAAGAATTGGAAAGTTATTCTAGTGAAGAACAGGAAAGATGGTTTGATGCAATGGATTATGAGTTTGGTTGCCTGGTAAATAAAGATGTTTTTGAAATTGTTGACAGACCCAAAGACAAGAAAGTAATTGGTTGTAAATGGGTATACAAAAGGAAAGAAATGCCAGATGGAAGTATCAAATATAAAGCTAGGTTAGTGGCTAAGGGTTTTGCACCACAGCAGTATGAGAACTATGATAAGACATATTCTCCAACTGCAAAGCCAGAAAGTCTGAGAATGGTTCTAGCAGTAGCAGCAAAAAGGAATTTAGTTGTAGAACATTTTGATTTTGAGACAGCTTACTTGAATGCGGTTTTGAATGAAGAAATATTTATAGAACAGCCACAAGGTTTCGAAGAAAATGGTAGTCAGAGAGTATATAAATTAAAGAAAGCGTTGTATGGTTTAAAACAAAGTGCCAGAGCGTGGAATCTGTGCATCAATGATGAGCTAGTTAAGCTAGGTTACAAGAGGAGCATTGCAGATGCTTGTGTTTATACAAAAGGAGACATAGTATTAGTGATTTATGTAGATGATTTGTGCGTAGCAGCAAAGTCAAAACAGGAAATTGAGTCAGTAAAAAGAGAATTGTCTGAGAAGTTTGTTTTGAAGGACTTAGGTGTATTGAAGTCTTATTTAGGTATTTGTGTTGAATGGACAGAAGAAGGACATTGTTTATTAAGTCAGAGAAATAAAATTGAAAGACTGATTGAAAAGTGTGGATTACAGAATGCAAAAATAGTAAGAGCTCCAATGACAACTGGTTTTGTGTCTGAGGAAACAACTAGAGCGTTTGAGGACAAGAGTCTCTTCAGAAGTATAATAGGATCTTTACAATTCATATCTTGCCACACCAGACCAGACATTTCTTATGCTGTAAATGTATTGTCTAGAAGGGTTAATGATCCAAAAATTGAAGACTGGACAGCAGTAAAACATTTATTGAGATATTTGAAAGGAACCTTAGATAGGAAATTGATAATAAGAAACAGTAGTTCAGATCTAGATTGTTATGTAGACAGTTCATTTGCATCAGAATTAGGAGACAAGAAGTCAGTTACAGGAATGATAATTAAATATAGTGAAAGTCCAATAGTTTGGAGAAGTAGAAAACAAACTAATGTAGCGTTAAGCACAACGGAAGCAGAATTCGCTGCTTTGAATGAGATAGTAAATGAGGTACAGTGGATTAAGCAATTGCTAAATGATTTAAATGAAAGTTACAAGATACCAGTGGAAATTCTGGAAGATTCACAGTCATGCATAGCGATGGCTGAAACTGAAAGTTTGAAGAACAGAACAAAATATGTTGGTGTAAGATATCAAAATGTGCGAGACATGGTTCAGAAGGGTGAAATAGAATTGAGATATATAGAAACACAACACAACATAGCAGATTTGTTCACAAAAGCATTGACAGCAGAAAAACATGAAAGGCTGACACAAATGGTTGGAATGACATTGTAAGACACATACAATATTTTATTTCGGAGGGGATTGTTAAGGAAAATGCAACATGGGACATACAGTGAAAGAAATAAAATATGTATGTGAAGGTCACAATGACTAAGCAAGAGCAATTATGAAGCTACACAGGTGAAACTGCTAATGTAATCTAGAAGGCCTGAGAGCCAAGGACAGAGGTACTGAATGCAGATTGGAAACACCTGAGAATCATTAAGTGTACAAGGTGAAATGTTGAAATACATGGGTTGGTCTTAAGCATGGGTGGAACTATGTGGACCAATCAGAATGGAAGTACACACCCACTGGGTGGAAACTAACTAGTGGGTGGTGATAAACAATGGCTATAAAATTGCAATGTTTGCCAATGTATTTTTTGTGTGGTTGAGTAGAGGTGCAGTGGTTTGGAGATATTGTGGAGTAGTGTGTAGAGATTGTGGTTTGTTTACCATATAGTATATTTATATAGAAGAATAAAGTAGGTTTTATATAAAACTACTGAGTTGCCTGAGTGAATCCTGGAGACATTTTGGAGACACCTGGAGAAGAGTGAGAAGGCTTGGAGAGTTTGTCAGGATCTTCAGCCTATTCTCTGAAACTCTGCTGCTTTGGAGAAAAGCATTAACCACTGATCTAAGCTGGTTGGCTCTGCTGCATAATAAGGTGGTGAGTTTGAGCCAGAGGTGAAGAGCTACAACTCCCATCATCCCTGACATAACCACCATGGCAACATCCTATGGAATCCCTGGGTTTGTAGTTTGGTGTTGCACTGGAACTCTCTGACTGAGAATTCTAAATACCCCTCTCTAAATTAAATATCCCATGATTCCATGAGATGTTGTCACAGCAGTTAAACTTGAACATAGCAGCATCATTGTGTTGTGTGAGTGGGCCCACTGTTTGAGGCACAGCAGGAAATACCTCCACGCACCCCTGTCAAGCTGTACCATTACTGAAGGTCAGTTATTATTTCTACTGTAATTTTTTTTTCTATAGGCGAGGTCTATTCTTCTTCCTGATCTACCATTCTTTCATTTGATTTGTGAGAATTCAGGATGTTATCAGACACACGAAATATGATGTCTTAACAACACTATGTAAATGCAAATGGGCATGAAGATCAGACGACATCGCCCTTTCGCATTTATGTACTGGCTGTAAGCCGTACTTTTTTATTGACAGCTCATGCCTCACACCAATGTCCTCTCGTCATTCCACTGTCAATGGCTGGTCCAGCCAAAACACTCCCAGGAGAGATCATGACATCCAGGTAGATGATGCACTTTTTATGACCATCCCCAGTTTCCTTGGGACTTTTTTAGTGTGTTTATGTGCTTTTTAAACCTTTTACTGTCTTATTTCTGTTTCTGTTTTTGAATTTCCCACACAATGTATTTTCCTGGGAATATGTGGGATTTCAAACAAGGAAGTCAACGGAGCTCCATTCTCTCCTATGTCATTGCCAAGGAAGCCTTTTCACAGGATAGAAGGTGTGCCATCGGGAATTCTTTTGCCAGCATAAAAACTGCAAAGTTATGCCAGCAAAAGAACAGGGTTTTTTTGGGGGGAGGGGGTCTGATAAAGTCCTTAGAAATATTCATTCTTGAAGTGCGACATGATTAGTTTTGCTGCTGATGTTTCCTCCTCCTCCTCCTCCTCTCTACTATTACTATTACTAGTCAGCAATACACATCATACACTTTGATTGAGTGGCCACACAAAAAAAAAATCTCAAGTGAGGGTGGGGAAGGATTTAATTCCATCCTCATTTTGTTATGATGTAGCACATTCACTTCTCCCCAATTAAAGTGCAAATCAGAAAACACAGGTTTTCTCCAATAAAAAAGAAACACCTGCAAAAAAAAATGTACACGTCAGGGGAAAGTGTGCACAAAAATGCATGTGTGCATTTTTTTAAAAAAATACAAAAGATTTTCTTAAAGATAACTATTTGTAAAAATTATATATTATGCAAAATTGTGTATAAAAAGCATATATTAGGGGGGGATGTATGACTTTTTTCTGTCCTGGGGACTCTTTGGAAGGCCACACAATAGAGGTTATCTCTTAGCTTTTGGTAGATAGATGAACTGTTTGCTCTAACAACTTAATCCCACACTGTTGTTATGTAGGTAGACTGATTTAGGGAATGATCTATGTATAATTCAGAGCAGATGAGTTGCAGAGTCACTGGCAGATGGGCTCTTGTGCTCTTGAAAGCAGAACTGATGTGCAATTTGGCAGAAGACATTCCTCTGAACAGAATTCTGAGATGTTTCTTTTTCTCTGTGCTCTAATTAGAAGGAAACAATGCTTCAGATTTTTTGCCAACTATTCACTACCCTGATTTTTTTGACAGATGTCCTCTCCTCTAGCAGTGCCTCTGAATGATGTGGGCCCTTGTGGGGGAGGCAAAATGGGGGCCAGGATGGCAACACAATTGCTGCTGTGATCTTTTGCAGCTATAGCTGCAGCAGCAAAAGAAAGAAGAAAAACATCCTCAGGCAGAAAAGATAATAGATGTGTTACTGCAAATGTGAACAGTGAGCTACCTCTCTGAAGTGCTATTGCAGAATTCATCCCCCTCCTGAAGAAATCTGGTAAAATAACCACCATTTCTCTTCCCACAAATGGGGTAGAGAGTGTTTTTATGGACTTTATCAGACAAACGCTTTTAAAACATTCTTTTGCTGGCATAAAAAAAAATCAATGCTGGCAAAAGAATGCTCCCCCTGCACTTATCTTCCTCTCCTGGCAAAGGCTCCCCAGCAATAGAGAGGAAGTGAACGGAGCCCATTCACTTCCTCATTCAAAATCCCACAATACTTTGTCATGCAGGAAATTTAAAAACAAATACAAAAATAAAGCCTTAAAAGTGACACCAAACACCTAGGCACAGTTTAAAAGTCCCAAGTAACCTGGGGAGGGTCATAAAAATAATGAAACTTACCTGGATGTCCCAATCTCACCTGGAAGGACCAGCCACTCTAACTGCAGTGATGAGACTGAAATGGCCCGAGGTTTCGCATGCCAGGAATGCTGGCACAAACACACCACAGGGAATCTATTGACAGCTTCAGCTGTCGATTAAAAGGTACAGGATTTTGACAGGATATACCATGAAAGGGCAACATTGTCTGATCTGCACACCCTTTTGTGGTTATGCGGCATCATTATGATGCCATATTTTGTCTGTCTGATAAAGTCCTACAGCTCTAGTTGACAAGGGATTGTGTGAGGAAAACTTTGGACATGTGCTGAAGATGAATGTGAAGCACATAAGTTGGCTAAACTGCTTTCCAGTATCTATGCCAGCGGACATTGAATGCAACATATGAAATATTCAGTTTAAATGAGTTTATATACTGATCATAACTTGTCTATACAAAAATGCCCCGGTTGATTGCTGTGAATTCTAAGCCATCACCTTCCCTGGCAGAGCAATCCAGAAAAGCCTTAGAAGGAAAGTAACATTTAATTTGTTTAACATAAAAACTAGTCAGCATGTCATTAACCTGAGATGGAGGGAGGTAGCCAAGCTCAAATGCCTTACATAGTCTTCTTGATTAAACAAGACAGGAATCACAGGGTTGATTAAGACTCAGTAATGCCACAAAAGCTGCTTTTAACTCATCCGTTTTGCAATTCATTAGGAAAGGACACCAAGGGCGTGCAAATCCCCTTGGTGTTACCTAGGCTATCATCCAGAATAGTATATTAGAAAAGGACTCCATTTTCAAAAGGACTTCATTTTCACTGAGGGTACTCTCTTCACTGCATACATTTGGAAATGCATTTAATGCAATCCATAGGCTGAAGAGAATCAAGGTCAACATGCTTTAGTTGTAGGGCTTAAGAAGGTAAGAGGAAGTGTGATGAGACCTAACTGGCCTAACATGATATATCTAGTCATAGACCAGAGGTTGACAACTCATGGGCTGTATGCACCCTCCCCCAATGGTGTCCTCTGCTGCTTAATTTCCTGTTTCTGATATTGCAGCATTGCAAGCAACTCTACGTTTCAGGGGCAGACCATCCTGCACTTTAAAGCTGCTAACTTCCAAAAAGCTGGGGATGCTGGGAAAGATAATATTCTGTGTCCACTTGGGCAAATGTGAAGCTTATTGAAGCATTTTCCCCCAATGGAATATAGTGGGCTTTTATGTATCTGTCAAAAACGCGCCCCTTTAAGATATTCTTTGCTACACATTTGTTTTGCTCCAAACTGCATTGAGAACCTCAAGAAAGAAGAGAATTCAATGGCAAACTGTGTTCCTGTTCATCATTTTTGGTGAGTAGGGGTACAAATTCAGTAAGTTTGTACTAAAATTTGAATCAAACAAAATTCTCATCCTTCTTTCCATCCTATAAGAAGATTATTAGACGGGGACCAAAAAAACAGTCTCCATCTTGCTACATCCCCTCCCACCCCACTCCCGTCCCTATAACTGTTTAAATTAAATTAAAAATGAACAGACACTTACCTTTCTGTGCGACAAAAACTGATCCCCTCGTCTCTGGCATCTCAGGAGTGAATGGAGCTCTCGGCAAGCCCCATTCACTTCCTGGAAACAAAATCCTGGCTGTTCTCACAAGAGAACAATTGTGTGGGATATTTTAAAAATAAAAATAAACATCAAAAACAAAAACATAAACCAAGCCCCAAAACACATTTTAAAAACCCCAAGTAACCCAAGGAGAGGTTCAGACACCCGTGATTCTGTAACAGAAACGGAATGGGTGATCTATTGCCAGCTTAAGCCGTCAATAAAAAGGAACACAGACTGAACGGAGGGGGCACAGGAGCAGGATGAGACAGGGATGGTGTCGTCTGATAAGTGAGACCTTTGGCGATCTCCTGTCATCTCTGTCCTGGATTTTTTGGGTTGTCTGATAACCCACATGGGCGGAATAAAAGTTCTCAGTTATACTTCTGGGATGAGAATTTGTACTCATTTTGTACTTTATTTTTTTTCCTTCAAAAGAAGAACCAGACCTTATGGTAAACATGAGCCTGTGAAACTGATCCCTTTCTTTAGTCTCTATATGTAAGAGCAGGGCTGGCCCAAGACATTCTGCTACTTGAGGTAACAGAAAAGGTGGCAGCCTTCCCTTTCCATGTCCCAAAGCTGTCTGGACTGGCTGGTGCCTCTGTCCAACACTGACAATGTGATAACATCTTCCACTGCACTTGAAGGTAGCTGCCTTAATTCATTATATCTTCTATTCTTTTTTTTCCTTTGTGGATGATACTGTTAATAAAAAAATTATAAAAGGGAAGGTAGCTGCCTATCTTAGAGAATACAGAGAAGACTGCATGATACACAGTAATTTTATCTAAAATCTACTGCCACCTCCTGGTATCTGCTGTCAGAGGCAACTGCTCCAGGCTTCCTAATGGTAGTGTAGGCCTTGTGAAAAGGAAGAAGGTCTGTTTCTTTTTTTTGTCCAATATTGTCTTCCTTATAATCCATTTTTTAAAATCCAAGTATTAAAAAGTTGGATTCAAGTATAAGAATTGGTCTGTATTCAATCATGAAATCCCTGTTATCTTGATGGCCAGAATTTTCCACAATATAGTACTCTGTTTTGTCCAAGCTTTTATAAAGAGCTTTCCCATGGATCTGAACTTCTGAATGTTTTGAATTCCTTTTGAGTAAAAGTGGTTTACTATCATTCTGTGATGTCTTTTAAAAAGATCTCAAAGAATTCATTCATCAGAACATATGTCCCTTGGGAGCTGGTTTAGAAAACGCTGTTAAAAATTGTGCTTATAAATGCTTCTAAGTGTGTTAATTGCCAATGACACTCAGCGTTAGGGGAAATGCATTTTTAGATATAGAATACAAAACCCAGGGAATTTTTTTTTAAAGGCGGTGAATCAAATAATAGATCTTAACACTACTGCTGTAGCAAATCCAATATATATATACATATATATATATATATATATATATATATGTGATGTGCTGATGCAAACACTCCATTACTGTAGCATTTGGGCAAACAAGTCTTATAAATAAGGTTCATAGGGTTTGGCTTTTGGGGTAGGCATCTGTTTGATATTAATAATCTTGCCTCTCAATGGAAATAAGAAAAAGGAAAGTCCTTGAAAAGGCTTTTTAGATGCTGAGAGGCAGTCCATGGAGAAAAGGGAACACAACACACTCACCCTTCCATCTATCTAGTGGCATGCTGGAAGAGAACAGAAACAAACCTTGCAATGGGAAGTTTCAAGTTTAAAATAGAGCCTTGGCCCTGAACTCCATGGATTGAATCTTTAAAAAAAAAAACACACACAAAAACCCTCAGACCCATCTGTCACATAGATATTGTAATTTGACTTACTTTGCAGGGTTGTTGTAAAATTCTGGAGCTAATATATGTGAAGTGTTTTCAATGCTTGAATGATGGCTTCTCCAATCTGGTGCAAAACTCCCAGACAACACAATTGATGGTCAGGCATGATGGGAGTTGTACTCCAAAACATTTGGAGGGCACCAGGTTGGAGAGGGCTCTCTAAATGCATTGTATAAAAGCTAATTTGTTATTTTTATACAATTATTAGGCAACACTAATTTCCAGACTCATTCCATACTATTTTAAAAAATAGTATTAGTTCTATTAATTAATTCAATGAATAATTGACTAAACGATTAATTTAACAGCAAAGCATCTTTTGGCTTCTTGCTTATTTCAATTCCTGGGTTTGGAGGAAAAGGTTCTGATTTCAAATGTATCCTTTGAAAGTAATAAGTATGATCATGAGACAGGCAATGTTAAATGCCTTCAGTTCCTTAACTCCTTCAGAAGTCTCATTGATTTATGAAGAAGTTATAAAAGTATGCCTCAGTCTCTGCTGCTAAAATCAATGGGGTTTTGACATGAATAATTTTAGCTGGATCAGGCCCAGTCAGATATAAATTGGCCAAACTTATAAAAAGGAAAGGAAATGAATATGCTCAGGCTTGAGCTGTTCATGCCACCAAGTGCATGTCTACAGCTGAAAAAAGTGAAATTTTGTTTCAAACTATGATCATTTGGCATGTTCGCACAGAGGAATGTACGGTACAAACAACAGGAAGAGGGTTATCACATTAGGAGACACAATGGCATGGGTGCTAAAAGCTTATTCCTGACAATCGGGGGGGGGGGGCTGAAAGTATGCATTTTAAGCTTAAGGGTCTACAGATTAAGGACCCATCTATAAGAAGGGGGGCAATGTGAATTGTTGTGTACCTACACAAATTCGAAGCAGGATCAATTTGTCCTAATGGCATTTTGCAAAATTGCAGGCATGCTTTTGCTATCAAAACAGGCATGCCAGCAATTAAAGATGGTGGCCGCAATTTGTGTTTTTATTTTCACCAGCTGCAGCCACTGAATGGTATTTTTTTAAAAAAAAAAGGCATATCTAAGCTGCAAAAGTGTGATAATGTGATAGTCCACCTAAATAAAGAAAAGAAAGAAAAGAAAAAGGGTGTTTCATCACATGACCACTCACTTGCTAAAGCAAAAACCCAAGGTGGTGGTTCTGGGGTTCTTGCCTTCTTAGCAAGCCCTGCCCCCTGCTCCCATCCAGCCAATCAGCTGTCTACTTCTGCTTTTCTGGGGCTTGCGAATAAATGTGATTGCCCGTCCTAATGATCACTAATGTGCATTCTCCACAGAGATTTAAAAAAAAATATTGGGAAAAAACCCCAAAGGCTGTTCCCTTGGGGTTTATGGTGGATTTCCATCCCCCTAAACATGGCGGAATTATTCGGGATCCCATTAAGACAGGTTGGAATCTAAGCTAATTCTAAGAGGATTATTTTCATCACTTAGACAGGCCCTAAGACACACATGGATTTTCTCACTCTCTGATGTGAAGGGAAGTCCATATCTTCTGGGGAGAGCTTCTGGGAAGGAGGGTGGGGTGGGGGAGAGAGAGAAGGACTTTCTCCCTTCCTGGCCTATATATAGCCCATGTCTAACTTGAGGGCTGTCACATGGAGTGAAGGTGACATTTCTGGGTGGGAATGTTATTCTATTGGAGGGTTGATAGAATGATGAGTGCAAAGTCTATGGCTTGTGTGCAAAGGGCAGGTGTGAATGTGACCTCTACCTTTGATCCTCTAGGCACTGGTAGTGGCTCTTAGATGGTCTGTGAGATGAACAATGGAGTTGTACACATTAGACAATGTGAATCCAGTATCAACCTTTGCCCCATTTAAATCCAAATAGGATTGTCCAATAGCTCTGGAAGCTGCTTACTAAAACTTACAATGTACCAATCTGAATCAATCTGAATGGGAGAGTCTCCATTCAGTGTAGGTAAGCACTGATAGCTTTCAATGGGACCATATCATTGTCAGCAGGAAAGAGAGAAATTCCAGTTTCTACTTTAAAATGAGGCCCAACTTTCCAAGATAAACAGGGAATCTAGGCTTTTTACTACCCAACCCTTCCAATATATGCCTCTTACAATGTGTGCAGACTCTGGCAATACACAGCTCCCTGCCTTAAGCAGCAAAGTCTACTTGTACATAATTCATATTTATAGAGTATCACTCATAATATACTGAATTTACCAACAATAGCAATGTAATGAGGGGAAGGTCATGGGCTTTCTTATACACTGTAAAAAATGAGGAACACTTGGGACACAGTACTCCCTAAAAAAATTGAGCATAGCCCATTTGGAAGAGTTCTGTCATATTAAATCAGCTATGCTAATTTTTTTAATACATAGAACTCAAAATGCAATGAGCAGGATGGTGCCTTTTTCATGCACTCATCATTTGTCTATGTCAGTAATGTGAAACTGTGCCAGGGCAGGGACCATTCCCCACACCCTGGTGGGCTCTACCATCACAAAAAAGGGAGCCATGATGGTGCAGTGGTTAAATGCCAGTACTGCAGCCAAATGTTGCAAGTTCGATCCCAAGGGTTCCAAGGTTCATTCAGCCTTCCATCCTTTCATAGGTCAGTAAAATGAGGAACCCAGCTTGTGGGGGAAATTAGCTAACACACATTGGAAACCACTTAGTGGCTAGCATGCTATAAATCAGTGTAGATATGTAAAGTGCTATTGCTTAACAATTTGTAAGCTACTCTGAGAGTCTTTGTGGCTGAAGATCAGGGTATAAATACCTAAGATGAATAAATTTTTAAAAACTGAAAACAGAAGTGTTATCACCTTTCTCCCAATATGGCACCCAAGGAGGCTTCCTAGCCCATTTTTGCCTGGTTTGGGTTTTGGAAAGTTGAGTGAAACAACTACTTCATTTTGCAATCATTTAAAGTCCTCTTCAGCCATATGGGTGTAAAAATCCCCCCTCAGAATTAGTGGGGGAGCTTGGGAATGGAGATTGGGGGCTTCAAGAGCAAAACAAACAAACAAAACAGGTGGCCTATGGCCCACTTTTTACCCAACTTTGCTTTATGGAAGATCATTAAGTATCAGGACCAGGCCTGTCTCCAGATTTAGAGAGGCCTTAAATAAGCTGTTTTCAATGGGTCCTTCTGGAAGCACTCTAATACAGTCATATACTGGTTAGTGGGAAGGCTAGAGAAGCAAGAAAAGCTGTAGAAGCAAGAAAATAGTAGGTTAGCACCACCATCTTGGTGATGCTATGCATAGATTGGAGGGCTGGGCCAGTACCATCAACACAGAGGTAGCAGTCACTACATGTTTGCAAGCTGGTTCTTGGGTAACAGTTCCAAACAAAGTTCCAACTTGTGTGCAGCATACACTGGGACCAATACTACCATGTTAATAAGACTAGTTTCCTCTTCCCATGTACACACATGGGAAATGGTTGTGGTATCATTTAATATGGCAGTGCAAACAACTCTATATATGCTGTGCAGGACTAGGAGTGAGCTCAATAATATTGAGTTTCATCAATTGTAGTGAGCTTCAACAATTGCAGTGAGCATCTTCAATTGCCACAGCAGCCAAGTGGTAGTGGTGAATCCTGCTGTGGTCCTGTTATCCAAAATGCTTGGGTCTGTTGGAACCCTCTAAAATATTGATATTAATTTAGGAAATTAATATATTTGACTTGGCAATACAAGAGGTGGGCAGTGAGCAGGACCTTGAGCCTATGTATACCAGTACTAAGGAGATGTTAAGCTAGATAGGATAATGAAATGTTCTTTATTAAGGAAATAATAATAACTACATTCATGCAAACATTTGGACTTTTAGCACTCACGCAAGGCTAGTGAAATAAGGAGGAAGTACTTGGATAGAAGAATAGAGTAAGGGGGTGTTTTGGGTTGATACTGGACCAAAAAGAGGAGTTGTGATCATGGAGAAAACCAGAAGAGTGGGGGTCTGGAAGCACAAATAGTAATGTGCTTGGAGCACAAATAGTAATGACATGGAGGAGGAAATGTGAGCCCAACTACACAGATTGGCATGGAGTAGATGGGAAGGGGATCTGTGCACACTTGTGTGGATTTTTGAAGGGGTTTTTACAGCCAATATTTCCCTTCAGGGGATGGGATTTAGAGTGAAAAACAACAGTTCTCTGAGGTTCCCAAGCTAATTCAGTGGATACTCCGGTTATGTTAATGACCCTTAATGTGCTAACACTTTGCAACTGAATGAAGCAAGCAGACCTCTTGGGTTGCAGTGAGGGAAGAGGGGAAACAACTCTTTATAAACCTTGAGTACCTCAGCTATGTTTGATTGGATTAGCCAGATGTTCAGGCAAGAAGTTGCTCTACTGGTTACTGGAATGTGCAATGGCCTCTCCCTAGGGTGTACATGACTTAGTCTCAGTGCTAGTCTTTGTGATTCCTGGTTTTTGAGACTTCCTAGTTTACTGGCCACACTTGTGGAAGGCCAGAGTTAGCCAAATTATTAAATATTGCCAATTATTATATGAAAAGTGGCTGGAGGCTGTCAGGACTGGTAACAGTCCTGGGAGTACTGGTGCTGGACATGATCAAAATTAGCAACTAGTAAGACACATAATATTCTCTAATAGGAATAAAGTATAAGTGGAAAGCACTTTTTCCAAAGTAAAATTAAGTTACTGTTTTTAAAAACTCTAACTTATACTGGTATAAATTTTATACAAAGAAAGTTCTGCGTGTTTAACTTACACTTATTCTATTGAAATATAAAATATAATTTAGCCAACTACAGATCTGGTGTACCTAAGCCCTTATTTATTGCTCCTGCGTGCAAGGATAATAAATCAGATGGGCAGTAGTGTGTCTAAGGACTTTATCAGATGCAGCAAATACGGCATCATAATGGTGTCTAATTAAAGTGAAAGTGTGTGCATATCAGATAACATCATTCTCATCCTTTCACGATTTTGTATTGTCAAAAATTCATTCGATTTTATTGATGGGAGAAGCCATCAATATATCTCCTGTGGTGCTTTTTTGCTGGTATTGCCAGTGTTTGAAACCTTGTGTCATTGTGCTCAAGTGAATACAGCATTAATGGGCAGAATACTTCTGAGTGAGATTACAAAAACCAGGTGGGGGACACTCTTTTATAAACCTCCGCGGTTCACTTTTAAGTTTTAAAGTTTGTTTCTGTGCTTGTGTGTACATTTTCTGTCTTTGTTTTGGTGTATTTTTAAAATTTACTGCACTTGTGTCATCTCATGAGAATCAGCGAGATCATGAGTGCGGAAGTGAACAGAGCTCCATTTGTGCATCATTATGATGGGGCTGCCTTTTTACTGCTACTGAAGGTAGATCTGATAAAACGGGTTCTTTTGCCAGCAGAAAAATGCCACAAAATGTGGTGGGAAGGAACACTAATGTGGGTTCATCTGATAAAGTCCAGTGAGGCTAGATTAGGCCTACTGTCTACAAACATTAAGAATGGAGAGAGATCAGGCCTATGAGGACCAATAACACTGAACATAAGCTTAGATTAAGGAGAAAATTCTATTCCTTTACTTGTTAAAAATGGGCTGGGGAGAGAAGGCAATCACTTTTCTGGACTGAAAAAGCTGAAAAGAAAATATGTTCATTAGGTTAAACAAAGAATATGCCTTGAAAAAGCATACATCAGTAAGAGCCACACACAAAAATAAAAGATAATTCTTCTACAGTTCAAAAAAATAGACCGACGCAGAGAATTTCAAAGGGACTAAGTTTGTTACTGGGTACATGCCAAACTGATATAGATGAATGTTGCACCAATTAGTCCATCCATAGTTTTTGATAGGGAATGATTGTACAAATTAGCAAGGAAAATATTAAATCTCTTGTGAAAGAACATCACCTAAAGACAGAAAAAGGAAGAAGTTCTTGTATTAAAAAGAAAAAAAGCAGGAGCAGCTACAAAAGTTTTCCTTTTCATTACAGAGGTGAACTTGAGCTCCTGCTCAATCAACAATAATGGAAGCATCATACCAATAGCATTAGGTGCCAGCTGCAGCAGCATTAAAAAACTGAACTGTTTATCACTTTTGAGAACACTTAGGATTGCACAGAACAGTTCCATAGTTCAATAATTTATCAGCTCCTATGATATGTAACATTTAAGTGTTGCCCTAAGCCATTTAACGTACTGAAATGGGGACCAGGGTAGCCTAGAGCAATGATCTGAAACTTTGGTGATACTACTTAACTGTCTCTAGCATATTCTCCCATAAGAAATAAACTTTCATACCAATTCCCCCTCTGCCATTTGCTGTGGTACAAGTACTGTTATCTTTAAATCCTTTCTGAACTAGATCCACTTTTTATAGCTTTGCCCTTGGACAAAAAAGTTGAGTCTTTTCAAAGTATTTTAATGGCATTCAGGGTTACAGTTCTAACACTGAAATTTCTACTAAATTGGAGGTAGTTGCCAGATGCAGATAGCTGTTATATATATATATATATATATATATATTTACTTACTTACTTATTCATTCATTAAAAAGTTTTTCATCCTGAAACCATTAAAGACACGTCAGGGTGGCAAACAGATAAAATAATATCAACAATTTAGACAATTTCAAATTATAATCGGTAAGCAATTTAGACAAGATAAAAAAAAAGAGTAAACAATTCCAACAAGTTAAAACAACTTTAAAAGGCTAAATGTTTAAAAAAAAAAACATACATGCTAAAAAGGAAATTAAGACTCACAGGCTTTAATAAAAAGTCATGCCTTGACCTGGTGTTGAAAAGAAACTAATGTTGGTACCAGTTGGGCTTGCCAAAGAGAGGGCATTTCAAAAGTGGAGCACCAAAGTCAAGAATGCACTCTCATGTGTGCTTCTCATGACATTGTCCTCACTGGTCATCGCCTCCCAAAAATACTACTCTACGGTGAACTCGCCACGGGTCAGCGTAAGAGGGGCACTCCAAAAAAGCGATACAAAGACTCCCTGAAACAACATCTCAGGCTTGGCCAAATTGATCACCAACAGTGGTCCGCCCTGGCCTCACATCGGGAGGCATGGAGACGCACTATCCACAATGCTGCAGCCTTATTTGAGAACTCACGAAGAACAAGTCTTGAAGAGAAATGACAACGCAGAAAGAATCACAACCCAAAAACATCACCCAAGGAGAGCTTCTGCTGTGCTTTTTGCAACCGGACTTGTTTATCTCGGATTGGCCTTTTTAGTCATCAGCGCGCTTGCAGAAAGCGCGGGATGAGTCCTTCCTGAATCTTCGTTTGCGAAGAAAAGCCAGAGATAATGCAAACACACATGTACCAAACACAACTGGACTGAAAAAGCTGAAGAGAAAAATTGTTCATAAGATTAAGCAAAGCATATGCGTGCAAATGCACACATCAGGAAGAGCTGCGCACTGCTCCTCGCTGGGTAGACTAGGTGGGGGGACAGGCAAGAAACAGCCAGTTCAGGAGGCTCCAAGTATTGATAGATGCCAGCAAGGCTAATTCAGTTCTATATATTTATTATTTTATTATTTTATTTATATCCTGTCTTTTTCCCGGTATGGGATTCAAGGCAACGTACAACCTTTTAAAAATACAAAACAACAACAACAAAAACTTCTTTGGACAAAAGTTAAGACACAAATCAAACTTCTGTTTAAAAAAACACTAGTTAAAAACAGAAAGTAAATTTTTTAATTTTTTTAAAAAGTTTTAAAAATGCATTTAAAACATAATAAAATAATAATGCAATATCATCCCCATTGAAACCTCCACTGGCCACAGCATATTAAAAATGAAATGCATCCCTAATTTTTTTAAAAAATGGTCTTTACCTGCTGGTAGAAAGACTGAGGGAGGGGGGCATCCAACCAGAGCTCCTGAGGAACAGAGTTCCACCACTTGGGAACAGCCACCAAGAATGTTATTTCTCTCATGAATTACCAAACATATTTGTGATGGTGGTGGGACTGAGAGAAAGCCCTTCCTCATGGTTCCTAAAGCTCAGGCAGGCTCATAGCTATCACTTCACATAGATTTTTTTTACTCTAAAAACCATTGAATAACAAATTCACAAAATATCTTCCCCTCCAACCTGAGACATTTATGATTGGCATCACCAGCCTTATAAATATATGTATGCTGTTCACTTCTGAAATGTGTAACATCATTCAGTTCTTTGCTATAACCATTAACATACTCTTACCTTTACTGAGGGTTGACTGGATTGATCACTGGGGGTTTACTAATTGGGCTAAGTTACTGTGCATAAAATTTGCCCTTCATACACTAATTAAGTTGATGATGCATGAAGAAAAATAATGTACAGATTTAATATAGTTTAAATCCTTTATTTTAATGATGCAGGCTTAGATAACTTTAATATTTAAAGATTTTATTGGAAAGCATCACAAATTCTACACACTTTGGTATATCATCATTCTAAATATTAGATGTGGTTGGATTTATTTATTATTTACATTATTCTCCCATTTATGGTCTTCTTTTCACTCAGTCGTAAGGCACATAGACTTAGAATACTATGCATCTCACAGTTAAAAATCAGTCTCATAAATGGTAATAGTCAGACATATTTTATTCTACATGACTAATAGCCATTGCAAACAGAATATGGATAAAAACATCAGTATAAATACAGCATAGAACATAAATCAAATTAATAGGAAAGGTTATAAAATTCTGCAACCAATTCCCTGGTTTGCAACAAAAAATCCTAAACTGAAGTTGTCCATGTGATTTTTATTTATTTAACTAATACAATTTAAGATTAGGGGTCAGTTCACTTACATGTCTCTTTTTTGATAACTTTCTCTGTAGTAATTGACAGAAATATAAAATGAATGCCATGTGATTCTCTCTTGGTTGCACTGGCCAGATTAGGTGTGAATTAGCAATGAAAAGACAAGAAAAGATGGAAGGAGCTACTCAGTTCTGTTTACTCCTTCGAAATGAAAGGTACTCCAGATTTGGAACTGATTTTTCTTCTTCAGTCAGTTACAGTCATGCACAAAAATTTAAGGATTGATTGGCTATGGTCCTTCAGAGATTGCTGGACTTGAGTTCCTATCAGCCCCAGCTAGACTCTCCCATTGTCAGGAATGTTGTAAGGTGTAGCCTGATTGACATTTGAAGAACCACAGCTTCCCCGCTCCACCATCATAGAGTACACAAGGCAAAGTAAGTACAGTCCCTAATCTGAGGCTTTTTTTAATGGTGGGAAATGTTGTTATGTACTGAACACTCTGTAGCCCATGGGGTAAACCTCAAGTTCATCTGGCAGACGTTCTTGTACTGAATTAGATCTTGCTTCATCAGCTCCAACAACCCTGTATGGTGAGGAGACTATCCCAAGAAGTAGCATATTCCTGGATCATCAACAGAGAACTATAGGCATAGAATGCAGACATAGCATGGCCTCAGAACAATCCAGGCTGTGCTACATGCACAAATAGTTATATATTTCCGTAATAGGCCTAATACCCTTTGAATCTATATTTCCTGGGTGGGTCTATAGTTGAATCTATAGTTTAGGGTGGGTATGGTCTAGAAATATTTGGCATCAGTATGTTGGAAAACTGATTCATGGGTCTGCTTCAGAAATATTGTTCTCCATGATTTGCTGAAACTCCTCATTATGCATGACAAAAGGGTACCATATAAAACACTATCCTTGTGTCCTATTCACCTGACATATAGAAACTTTTGGTGATGCAATCACATTGTGCACATCCCCATCAACAGTAATCATAGTTGATGATGTGGAGAAGCCGGGTGGAAAATGTGATGTAACTGAGTGTGTTTTCTAACTATAATCTTCCTATAACCTTCAGGAATTTTAATATATAATTTTAGAAAATTGACACCAAAGCTTGAAAATAAAGAACTGCTTGCAAAGATATAGATATCAGAGCTTAGTCACATGGTGTTACCTGCCTTCATACCCTGTGACCCTTACCATTAATAATTGGCAATATTTGATAATTTGGCCAATGATGGCCTTCCCAGAGAGTGACCAGTAAACTGGAAACTCCCAAAAACCAGGAATCCCAAGGACTAGCACTGAAACTAAGTCATTTATGCCTGGGGAGGGGCCATTACAAATTCCAAAGAAAGGTAACCTACAGGGCAACTTCTTGCCTGAACATCTGGCTAATCCAATCAAACCTAGCTGAGGTACTTAAGGTTTGTAAAGAGCTGTCTTACCTCTACCTTCCCCCAAACAAAGATGGTTGGTTCCTCCATTCAATTTCAAAGTATCAATGCATTAAGGGTCATTAAGATTTCCAGAGTGTCCATTGTCTTGTCCTGAAAAACCTCTGAGAAGCATTGTCTTTCACGCTAAATCCCATACTCTGAAGAGAAATATTGGATCTAAAAAAACCTCAAAACTCTACACAGGTGCTCTACACAGATCCCCTTCCTATCTACTCCATGCCAGTCTGTGTAGCCAGGCCCACAGTTCATCCTCCTCTTGACTCCACATCGGACTATGTACCTGTTCCTGCTTCTGGACCCCCATTCTGCTGTTTTTTTCTGCAAATGCAACTCCTCTGATCAGTACAGTTTCACCCCAAATGAAAGCCTTACTCTTTTCCTCTATTCCAATCCTTCCTACTTTATTTGCTAGTCTTGCATGAATTCCTGAAGCTCAAATGTGTGCATGAATGTTGTTCTTATTATTTTCCAATAAAGATAATTTAATTAAACTATTTAGCTTAACATCTCCTCCTGAGTATACATAGCTCTCAAGATCCTGCTTGTTGCCTGCCTTTCGCATAGCCAAGTCAAGTATATTAATTCCCCAAATTAATATCAATATTTTAGAGGATTCCCATGGCCTCAAGTGTTTAGGGTAACAATGTGCTTGTGGCTTCTGGGAGTTGTGGTCCAACAAGTAACTTTTCCTAAAGTTATTGCTGTTATTTATGGCAACTCTGTGAATTAAACACCACCAAGAGCTCCAATCATCAACAGGCCTATTCAGGTTTTGCAAACTCAGGGTTACAGCCTCCCAGACTGAATGAATCCATCTATAATGTCGTATTCCTCATTTCCTATCCCTTCCACCTTACTGAAGATTATAATCTTTTCAGATGAGTCATATCATTTCATGTTTTGTCCAAAGTTTGATAGCCTCAGTTTAGACATTTTGGCTTCTAAGGAGAGTTCAGGCTTGATCTGAAATTGGGACCCATTTCATTGTCTTTTTGCTGATCCACGGTATTCACAGAATTCTCCTCCAGTTCTACATTTCACATGAGCTGATCTTCTGGTCAGTTTTATTCACTGTCTGGCTTCACAACCATACATACATATTGCAAATACAATGGCATGGGTTGATGGATTCTGACTGGTATTTAATGCTATATCTTTACACTTAAGGATGTTATCTAATTCCTTCACAATTGCCATTCCAAGTCTTAGCCTTCTTCAGTTTTTTTACTACAATCTCTGTTTTGTTTAATGTCTGAATCATATTTAGGAAATCTTTTAACTATGTTGATGTCTTCTTCACTTTAAAGTTATGTGAATCATCTGAGGTCATTTTTTTTGTTTTGTTACTATTCAACTGTAACCTTGCTTTGGCCCTTTCTTCCTTAACTGTTATCAGTAGATCTTCCAAAGCTTTGTTGTTTGTTGATAGTAACATAGTGTCATTTGTATATATTGTTGATGTTCCTTCCCCAGTTTTCATGCCTAATCATCATTAATCCCCTTTTGCAATAACTATGGCAGAACCAGACTATTGTAACATACCAAGGGTTGCTCTGTTCCTTTTTCTTGCCATGAGTGGCCATAATTGCTTATTTATAAAGGCTGTATGTGGACTTACCGCTTAGTTGTGTTTTATTCCACAGGTCAATCATTTCTGCCACACTGATATTTTAAAGTTGCTAAAATGAACTATTTGAGTTGCTTTTGAATAGCAATAGAGTTACTTTTTAAAATGTGAGTAGAACATTAACTATCTACTGGGAGGCTGGAATGACAGCTAATTATTTTATAAAATATCATTACAAGAGCTGACTGATATTCTTTCTTTGTTATCCTCATACTCAGGCCTATTGCTGTTTTTACAATCTCTTGTAAATTTTTCCCCAGATGGTGGCTTCCCTTACTGGGCCCAAGCCATGGCAATATCCCTCCGCCAACAGTTAAGAGCCAGACTTTGATCAGATCACTGCCTCCCACCAAGCCTGGCTGGCAGATGGACCCCTTGGAAACAATATCAGGTTTCATGTCCAGGAGGCAAACAAAAGACAATATTGCACACATTTTGAAGAGAGTGATTAGCATGGCAAAACTGCCACCCAACAAGTAGGATGGATGTAATATTTATTTGGTACATTTGCCATAATTGAGGCAATGCAAACAGAGGAGAGAGTGTATAATTAAACTGACCATAGACATTGCCAATATTTCAGTCAGCGTGGAGCTGTGAGTTGCCTTTTGTGCCCATTCTTAGATGCTGACTAGAAAACACTGGTTTTTTCCCCCCAAAGAAATTCCCAGTTGTTTCTTAAAATAAAATTACTGTCCAACTCTGTACAAGAGATACATAAGATGAGAAAATGAGAAAAGCTGTATATTAACATTTTTCAAGACCATTTCTGTTCTCATAAGTAGAAATACAGAACAGCTACAGAATTTTGCAGTATTCTCCCACCCCTTCATTGTTGCAAATATCATGCTAACTTTTTTTAAAAAATGTACAGGCAAACCAATTGATTAAAAAATGTAATGTGACACTTAAATGTAAAGACACTTAAATGTAAAATGTAAATTTTATAAAAGTAGGATAATAAAGGTGTCAATATGAAAGGATAGGTTCATGTCCTTAGGAAATAATTCACAGGGTTCTCTTTTAATCCATTCCCCTAAAGGAGGATAAAAATTAGACATGTCAGTCATCAAATAGAATTCAGAAATGTAAATGGAATGTTGTCTTTTATGTTTCCTTTCAGATTGCATCCTGAAAAATATAGGGTTGTGTTTTTTGTATAGAACCAAGTCCTTTCAATGTTGCTGGCTTTCAGAATTTAAGAGAGGCTTTTCTTTGGACTTTATCAGACGGGCTTAATGAAATGGAACAGAAATGCCACAGGATCACTAAAGAGGGTTTTTTTCAGATGACGTCCTCCTCACCCATTCTGACCCCGTTCCGACCCCGTGTGCTTTCCATTTTGTTTTATTCATGGGGAAAAGTCATCAATGGATCTCCTGTTCCATTTCTGTAATGGAATCACAGGTGTGTGAACTGGTGTGCCGTTATGCTGGTGCGATGTTGAAACACTTCCAGGTATGATCGTGACATCCAGGTGAGTGACAGCCTTTTCTGTACCTTCCTCATGTTGCTTTTAAAGCTTTAAAAGTGTTTTGGTGCTTTTTAAAATTTTCACACATCTGCTTGTATTTTTATTTTTAAATTTTCCCCTGGCTGCCTGACTCTGTAAGGTCCTGGAAGGTAAGTAGAGAATACTTCTGGTGGCTATCTGAACATCCAGGTAAGTGACAGACTTTTTTGTACCCTCCCCTGTTTACTTGTTTCTTTTAAAGGCTGTTTAGGTGATTGCTTTAATTTTTTGATGTCTCTGTGTGTGTTTTTTTTTTTAATTTTTAAATTCCCTGCGCGATGCAGGGCTCCCTGTAAGGTCCTGGGAGGTCCCTGCAAAATACTTTCTGCTTCAGTTGGAACAAGGAGGTAAGTGGCAGCCTTTTTTGTTCCCTCCCCGGGTTACTTGGGGTTTTTTTAAAGGGTGTTTAGGTGCTTGGTGCACTTCATGGAAGTTTGGGGGATTTTTTATTTTTAAATTCCCCACATGATTTGGTCTCCAGGAAGGGGAGGGGGCTCTGTGAGAACTCCATTCACTTCCTGGATGGCCAGAGGAGGGGGGAGCAGTTTCTGTCCCGGGATTAAGGTAAGTGTGTGAACATTTTTTTTATTCAGTTACAGGGACAGGAGGAGGGTGGGTAGGTGGGTAATGGAACAAGAACGGGTTTTAAGGGCACGTCTGATAAAGTCCTTTGTCTTTGCAAACCAAGCTACAAGACAAAAATTTTAAAGTACACTCAGGTTCTTAAATGCCAAATGGCTGAGTTACAGCAATTTAAAATTTAGATAAGGGGTTTATCTATATGGACAATTTACCCCATCTTTACCCCATCTTGGAGTCCTGTAGTCCTGATGATTTTTTTGCCACTGGGCAGTCTTGAAAAACCCCAGGGGGAAGACAGGGTAGAGCCCGAGAAAAAATTCTATAAAAATACCTGTTAAGCTGCATTCCAGCCAGGAAGAAATGGATCAGGCCCCATGTGACTTCAGGAGCCTATTCAGGCCCACAGCATGTGACGAAGGCTGGTCACATGCAGGGGGCCTTGGTCACGTTGCGGGATGGCTTCCTAGCTTCAGAGAAGAGTGAGGAAGATGGTGGTGGCTGCAGCAATGGGCCAGCATGCCCATCTGGACTTCTTCCTGGGAGCTGGCTTATACGGGCCTGTGTAGATGAGCCCAAGGTCTCTGTTTTTTATATACTACAGAATTGCAAGACAAAAGTAAGTTTTAACACCAACTTTCAGTTTCAGGGGTTTTTACGGGCTATGAGGCCGTGTTCTGCAATAGTTTCTTTCTGACGTTTCACCTGCATCTGTGGCTGGCATCTTCAGATAATGGTTGTGTAGGTCTGTGTATGGAATTTATATGCTGTGAACCCCTATTGGAGAGGATATGTAAATTTGTGTAATTGAATGGTTAGTTTCTGGGTATAGAAATGCAAAGCTCGTTAGTGTCTGTTTGGCAAATGGTTGTTGATGGGCCATTATCTGCTGGGAATCCCCCCCCCCGTCCCTGGGTGGAATTCTTTTGTAAGTGTTGAGTTTTGATTCTATTGTATTTCAAAACTGAGAGCCAGATTTTGTTTACTTGTAAGGTTTCTTCTTTCCTGTTGAAGTTGTCCAGGTGTTTGTGGATTTCAATAGCTTCTCTGTGCATTCTGACATGATAGTTGTTGGCCTGGTCTAGAATTTCTGTGTTTTCAAATAGCATTTTGTGTCCAGGTTGGTTTATAACATGTTTGTAACATGTTCTGCTCACAGCCTGGATAAAAACCAAGGGAAATACATGGATGCCGGCCATGAAAGTCTTCGACTTCACATTGCAGTTTCAGATTGATTACCACCATACATAGTGTCCAAGATGGAGGCTTGAATGCAGCATCCTGCCCACACACACTCCTACATTGTGGTATGGTATGAAATTTTTATGGGAATTCTGTCACTACTATTAAACTCCTAGCAAGCAGGCAGTTCACCCCCACAGGCCGCCGCCTCCTTCTCCTCCTCCTCCTTCTTTGCAGTTTAATTTTGCAGGAGTGACTCATTTTTAAAATATTTGTTAACAGCTCAGAACAAGTACTTGGCTGAGCCCATATCAAAGAAATATGTATTAAATGTCCCACTGCTTGTTAAAACATTAGTCCATCTTAACTCAGCTCAAGGTATGTTTATATCCCAGATTCCCACACAAGAATTCCATTTCTGGAACTATGCTTATCTCTGTATCTGTGGATATTTCTATTATCACAATAACAACGTTATTATTATAAGAACAAAATAAAAATATTGTATAACTATTGAGTCAAAATGTCAGATCTGAAAGCAAAATTACACATTCCTTTTAAAATAGCACATGGCATACATCTATGTCTGTCCTTTTTTAGTTATTCAGAAGTACCATATTGTCATAATCAAGTTTGGGGTGGTAATCATGCAGCCCTTTAGCTATTGTAAGACTGCAACTTTCAGCATTCCACACCCTTGGCCTTGCTGACTAAGGTTGCTGGGATCTGTAGTCCAACAACAACTGGAGAGCCACACAATTCCCATCCCTACTATTTGATTCCTGTATGTCCCAAGCTGTTTCACTCTCCTGCATCTACAATTTGCATAGCAATTGAAGCTCTTTTTCTTACATTAATTAGGGTTTTTCTCCTATGCAGTCTGCTACCTACAGGGGAAGAATCCAGTTTGGCACCATGCTGGGGTCCTAATCCAGAACAGGTCCCCAAAACTGACTTTTGAATAAGGAAAAAAAGGGCATAATTCTATACTGAATATTAAACGCAATGTATGGTTTGTCTGTTAGTGTCAACTGTCAGAGCTCAGTGTTCTGACCTGTTAAAGCTGACACTAATGCCACTGCAACAAAATGCTTCAGCTAACCAACAACCCTTCTTAACAAAGAAAACCACAAAATTATCTACCATCCAAAGGAAGTCTTTTGGCACAAAACCCCTCTGAAATGCTGGGCCTTTTAACAAGCAGCTTTGGAAGCACTTCATTATCAACTGTCCTGACCTAGAAGACCATGAAAAACAAAATTAATGAGCTGGATAAGCAGTGGGTGGACAAAGCTGACTAGTCAAGCTCTCCACAAGGAAAAGAGTTGAACACTGATGAGGAAGATAAATGAGCAACACAGTTCAGTCCTTTTTCTCCAAAGCTTTCAGGCACTCTCTCTCACTCTCACACACATGCACATGTACACATATACACACATAGTATATCCTTCTGAACGATTAATTTTCTGCCTCTGTTCTCAGATGTATTAGCTCCTGTCTATCACATCTGACTGTACAGTTCGCTTTAAGGAAATAGTACACTGCTGATCAACCATGAAAATAAAGAGACCAGAGAACAGAGATTGGGTTGAAATGGACAACTATATTTTAGCTATAAACCTATTTAACCTTTAACCCCTGAGAGCTGCAAAGGGGAGGCAACCTAGTATGGGAGCAGCTGAGGCAGGTGATATCACCCAGACCACCTCCTCAGCTTATTCTGGGTTAAACACCTGAGCCCTAAGGAGATATAAAAGTTGGGTTGCTCCCTGGCTGGTCCGCTCCTGGAAGGCCAACCCATGAAGCCCTCCCTCAAGTTGCATGTAAAGTGAGGGCTCAGTTCTCAGGCTAGCCCCCAGGGAAGTCTCCTACCCCACCCCACCTCCTGGTAGCATGACCTAAAGAGGTAGTTCCAGAGCCTTCCCCTTCACCAAATGGGTGTCTTAAGTGTTGAATGAATTCCTACTTAGTTCCTCCCACTATCTGTCATGGATAAGGGGAAAGTGTCTGCTTAGCCTCTATCCCCCTCCAGGCTGGCCAAAAGAGCCCTCATTCCCTGTTGAAGATCTCCCAAGAATAACAGATTGCCTGCCTGTGACCATTGGCTCTCTAAAGCTTGGGCTTCTGAAAAATACCAGCTGGTGCTCAGGACCGTCACTCTTTTTCTGAGCCAGAAGAACTCCCAGCTTCTCTGTGAAGGAACAAAGCATGGCTGACAGGGATTCCCATTTGCTGGTCCCAAACTACCCAATGAACAAAAAATCATACAAATAGTGTATCACCCCTCTTAATCATCTTAATTGCCCATTAGAGGAAAGTACTGAACTTCTCAAATGCTGCACATACCAAGCACTCCATAGGAAGGGCCTGATCCATGTAAAACATGCCATCCAATGGGAAGTCCAGCAGTTCAACATTTTTTGGGTGCACTGGTAAAAGGCAAAATACTGACTTGATATCACATTTCTCCAATTCATCCCCCACACCCTGCCTATGAACCTCCCTCACTGCTAAATTGAATGGAGTGAACTGTACACAGTTCAGCAGGAATAGCATCATTAACTAACTTACCTTATGGATAGGACAAATAGTGAATAATCTTCAATCACCAGGAGTGATGGAATCAAAGTGCCAAAGTACAGCAAAGTGCCAAGAGGAGACTTCCTCAAGTTATGTAACGGGGTGAAACGAAGGAGCCAACTACCCTCACCTCTGAAACCTCCTTCTGATTTTTTTCCCCTTAACTATATATTTCAAGCCTACAACTGATTTTAAATTCTTAGAACTATAAGGATGACAAATGCCTTGAAATGGAATCCTAAAACCTACCCTAAACCCTTCTTCCAAATAATGTGCCACCATTCAGAGTACAATTACAGAAAAACAATAATCTATGGAAATTAATAGGGCTGTCCCCCTTTAGGAGATGGAGAATTTCCTTCCCAAAAAAATTAATTTGGAGAGGCAAATGTGGCCCCAAACACCATATGAAGCAGCATGATCCCCACCACCACCACCAATGTACAGCACCTCAATCCCCTACAGTTTACTTTAAAGTTAAAAACTCGGCTGAAAACAAGCTGAAACCCCCTCCCCCAATTGGCTTCTGAACATTTTGAGCCCGGATTTTTATCCAAACAAAGTGCAATTGTGACTGTCAAATTAGCCCTTCACTCTTGTTGCAGTTGCCCACCTCTGTTCAACACCCTATATAGGAGAGGTGGGCAACTTCAAAGTAGGAGGGTCCACTAGGTGCCATATCCACTATTGTTGCCACACTGCTGATTTGTTATTTAAACAACTGTGCATAAGGATATTATTTTCTGCTGCTGTGCCACTGAAGTTTGGCAGGACTTCACACAAAAAGGAAGGGACCCCACACACAAAAAGGAAGGGACCAAATGCGGCCAACTCCTGCTATAAAGTATTATGGATCAACTGAAGATCAGATAGTAAACAGACCAAATATTGATATTTTCCCCTGCAAGGTACATACATCTTATTGTATTACATGGGACAGTGCTATTCTACTGTGAATTGTGCTCTTTAAATATCAGGGAAATTACTGGGTAACCTAAGGAGTTCATGTATTCAATCACAAATGATTGTCAAGATGCTTATTCAGGCAGAACACATTTACATGCAGACTGTTGCAAGTAAGCAAGACTCTGTCACTTCCCTGATTAAAGGAATTGATTTGACTTTAGCAAGAGTGACTTTAATTAGCTGTGCAAATGCCATTAATTCCAATTAATCTTCCGCACTGTCAGGACCAAAATCCAGGGAGAAGATAAATTGCAGCTAATCAATATGACTCTTGTTTCTACTAGGAACAGGTGCTTATGGAGAGAAGAATGTCATTTATAGGTGTCTGCATCTAGGAGTATTTAAGCAAGACAGTAATTCAATGTACCTAACTCCCCAGATTATTCGTTAGAATATATTTATATATTTATATACACATAACCCTAATTGCCCGAGCTTGATGGAAAAGTGTTTAAACTAATGTATGGAGAATTATTCTAATAAAATCTCTCCTTAACACACTTCCAGTGCTTTTGAACTTCCTCATTCCCTTAGGAAGTCTGACATTAGAATTGGCAACAAACTGATGTCACTCCAAATCTTAGCCAAGCAATAAATTTGCACTACAGCTGGCAAAACTACATGGCCCACCTCTCCTTCTCTTTTACAACTTGCCCCAAAACTAGAGGTGATCAGAGACTAAGGATGTAAAAGAAATGTATTGATTTCACATTTCCCTGTTGAAATATCCATTTTGCACCTCCCTAGGCTGACAAAGTGAGGAAGTACATCTTGCCTGAGATATCTGTGTATTTCCGAGGCCTTGTGATCTGTTTTGGTAAGGGGGAAAAAAGGGCACACAAACTCATTTGAAGAAGGTACACAGTGAAAAACGTGAATATTTGAAAAATGTGCACAAACACAATTTATTCAATGGGAAAATGGCATACAAATACACATATATTAGTAGAGTGTATAAGATTTTAAAATATATGCCAAGAACATGCATGCATTTCCAATCAGAAAAAGAAGTCTTGCAAACCTATGTTGAACTGTGACAGGATCAGATCACTAGTGAAATTATGAGAGAAGTAATGAAAATTAGACTGAGGACATTATCACACAAGGCTGAAATCAAGCGATTGTGATGGGATAGTTGTACAAATGGGTTCCTATTATCGCATGATGTCGTCACCTTCCCATGCTCCATCCGTGCTCATTGGGCACTTTTAATTAATAGGCAAAAGCTGTCAATCACCCTCAATATCACTCTTTTTGAGGTATTGACAAGTGTGCAATAATCACTTCCCACTGTAATCATGTAAGTCCAGCATGAATGGGTGGTCCTCTTCTCTCCCTTCTCTTTCCCAATGAGAACACATAATTAAACTTCCAGGGGAGAACATGAAGACAACCTCCAGGATACTCTTTCAATCAACTGTCACCTTTTATTGGCACTGTTTAATGTTTGTCTAAGTATTTATTTGTGAATTTCTTCAGTTATTTATTTTTAGTGTTTTAGAGTGAAGTCACATCTTCTCACGAGAACAGCTGAAATCTCGCCCATGCAAAATTGCAGAAGAGAACATTTTCTTAAAGGCACATGCACAGGCCAGTAGGAGGCGTTAATATTCTGTCATTAGAAGGCAATGAGATGGCATGTGTTACTATAGCGTGAGCTTCAATCCTGTTCTTAAATTGCTAGTGGTAGTTGTGCAATTATTCTGTGATGGTAGTACCATGTGATTATGGTCATGTGTGATAATTACTGCACTCATGCCACTATGTTTCTACTTTCCACATTTATGGAATTGCAGCATTTTTACATGCTAGTTTGATAATGTCCTGACATACTTTAATATCTGCATAAGGGATATTTTTCCCCTTATTGTTTGCTTTACAGTTTGCTCTGCATGGCTGGGTTTGTACTTCACTCCCCAAAATGTACTTTTTCTGTACCTTTTTACATTCTAGTACATTCCATTTAGATGGTTAGAATGGACAGTTGGCTATAATATGCAACAGAAGCTACCATACCACTGAATGAGAAGGTGAAGCATTTGTGTTTTTTATGGAATATTTGTAGCTGATTATATATGCAACTGTACATATTTTTTTCCGAATTCTTCTGATATTATGTTTAGCATCACAGTGGCCAGCTCGGCTCAAGAGATACTGATAGCAATCCCAGCAGAAGGGACACTGGGTCAACATTGCTTCTGAATCAACAACTTCACCAATAGAAGTGCTGTGTAGCATAAACAGTAGTGTTGTATGAGGGATTGAAAATACTGAAGTGCAAGCTTGGGCTGTGAGGCCTAATGAATTACAGCACTCAAAACCCCATTAAAATCACACAGGAAAGGGGTTTTGTAACATCAACTCCTGCAAATAGTAGACAGCATGAAGCCTTCTGATTGACCACATGTGATGTGATTACTGGAATCTTCCCTTCCTTATTTGGACAATAAAACAATATTTTCTGGTTTTTTGCATTTGATGCTTCAGGTTTTCCAGCTCAGACTGCTCACCTCACAGCTCTAGGTATAGAGCATCTCATGTAGCCCATCCTCATATCTTGTCCTAAGTCTGTGTTCCTGTCCAAATGGTGAAAATAATCCGAATGGAATCCAAATAGAAGGTGATCTGTCCATATGGACAGTCATATCAATATGTCTCATTCAGAAAGGGGGCAACCAAATCCACCTTAAACTCCATCAGGGAAGCCTTTGAGCCTTTTTTTTCTGATTTTTAAAAAAAGTTCCATAAGGGTTGTGAGTGTGTGATCATTAAGACCGTTGCATTCACATTCCTGCGCCAAAGCTGTGCAAGCTGATTGGCTGGATGAGCATGGGGGTGGGGCTTGCAAACAGGGCAAGCGCCTGCTGCCACCATGTTGGATTTTCGGCTATGTGAGAGGTTGGTAAATTGATAAAATGGCAATCTTTTACTCTCTTTTATACTTTTTTCTTTTGCAAATATGAAATATTGTTTGTGTGCAACATGGTGAATGTTTTTTTAAAAAACAAAATTCAGCAGCAGCAGGTTTAAAAGCGCAAGTAATTCACAGCTGCCATCTTGGCTAGGGGGCATGCGAAGTTTAGGGGGGGGGTCTATTTACCATTAAGACAGGTCCCAGCACTGCGAATTGCTATTTCTTTGGAGGAGATCGTATTTCCCCCCTCGTATAGATGGGGCCTATGTTAACGTTAGCATGTGTTCTTGTGTGCTCATGCACACACATGCAATGCCTGACTGGTGTTTATAGAATCATAGAATCATAGAGTTGGAAGAGACCTCAAGGGCCATCCAGTCCAACCCCCTGACAGGCAGGAATACATAATCAAATCATTCCCAACAGATGGCCATCCAGCCTCTGTTTAAAGACCTCCAAAGAAGGAGACTCCACCACAGCATGCAGTGACAGCAATTTGATGCTGAAGTGGGGAAAAGCAATAGACCTAAAACTTGGCTCTTTAAAGTGGGAAATCAGCAACAAGAGATTACAACACAGCCAGAGAAGCTATGAAGCTCCAGACACAGATGAACTATTTTCCTGATCCTGTACATCTCTCCAGGCTGATGGGAACTGGAATCTAACATCTGGAGGATTCAGAGATTCCCCAGTCATGAAGTCTTCAACCATATAAAGAAGAAGAAAGGAAACAAATGATATTGGTGTGCAGAGCTATAGGTTGATTAAAACAACTTGTCCAGAACCATGCTCTGCTTAAATTGTACTGTCAGTCATAATCAATGGCTCTAGCTCCCCACAGCTCTGCTTGGACCACTAGTGCTTTGATAAACTAAGTACTAACTTTATAATTTGAGAGATCTTAACACAACCTGGACACTCAACTGAAAATAGTTTCGAGCTCTATCCATGAGACAAGAGGAATTATTTACTTCCAACTTGACAGGGAGGGTCATAGGAAAGGTTTAACATAGAATTAGCATTTGAAAGCATTTTTTGTTACATGCTTTCTACTGCTGAAAGGCAATCTCAGCCCAGAAATAAATAATATTTCATTTTTTTATTTATTTTGTCTCTTAATATCATTAATTCATTTCAGTTTCCCCAGAGTTATAACAGAAATGTAACTATCATCTCTTTTCTAATGCTAAATAATCATACCCTTGCAAGCAGCAGCTACATTTTCCACATAATACTTAAAGCAATAAATCTGAATATCAAGAGATGTGAAAAATGTTTTAAAATGTCAACAATTTCAACATTTTATTGACTTCCATTCAGCTGCCCACATGCATTCCATCTATGGACTTTATCAGATGAGCCTCCAAAAATGTTTTAATTCCACTATTAAGGACAGCAGAAACATAGTGGCATAATCACAGTAATTAACATGTGTGCTGTAATCGTGTGATACTACTGGCATAGAATTACTACATGATCACCACTAGTGGTTTAAAAACAGAATTTCAGCTTGCACTATAATAACACTTCTCTTCGCCTTGCCTTCTAATTACAGAGTATTAACGCTTTCTGTTGGCCTGGTGCATGTGCTTTTAAGAAAAAAAAATCTTATTTCTATGATTTTGCATGGGTGATATTTCATCTACTGTATTCTTGTGAGAAGATGCGACTTCAGTTAAAAACACCAAAAACAAATACATAATAAAAGAACTTCATAAATAAACACTTAAACAAATATAAAAACATACCAAGAAAAGGAGACAGTTCATTAAAACAGAGACCTGTCAGTCCTCTTCATGTTCTCCCTTGGAAGTTTAATTATGTATTCTCATTTGGAAAGGGAGGGGGGAAAGAGGACCACCCATTCATACTGTATTCATGAAATTACAGCAGGACATGATTTTGCATGCTCATCAATACTGTGAAAAGAGCAATATTGAGGGATATTCACAGGTTTTGCCCATCAATGAAAAGTTGCACATAGTTGATGGTGGAGCACACATGGACCAATACCAAGTGTTTCTAATTTTTTTATATAATATTCAGTGGTACTTGCTAAGCACCACCTGCTCCCCAGCTGAGCCCAGCCACATTGAAAAGGAAAAAGTTTCTTTCTCCTTGGGGCTACTGCCTACCCATGGAACATCTCCCCAGCAAAGCCTCACTGGCAAAGTCACTTCCTCTGAGATCAGAATGAGGTGCCTAGCCATGAGATCAACAATGAGAGGGGTGATCAGGCTACCAGCTCATGGTTGATAGCTTCGTTGGGTTCCTCCTTCTGACCTCAAAGCAAGCAACTTTGCCAGTGGGGCTTTGTTGGGGAGGTGCTTGGCTGGAAAGGCAGTGGCAGTGGCCTCAAGAAGAAGGAGAAAAAAAGTGGTGCTGATCCAAATTTGGGTCTACTTCCAATAGTTTCCAACAATAGCAGACCTATTAGTAAATGATGAGTCAACCCATAGGTAAGTCTCTCTGACTCAATCGGTCTGCTTTAGTTATGATTGACAATAGGATCCGGGTCTCTGCCCTATTTATTCAGCATGCCCAATGGATAAGGATGATGAGAAGTTTTAAATACCTACTGGGTACCAGAGCAGGGAAGGATGGTGTTACTTAGAAACATTTTGGAATGGAAGAATGGCCAAGAAACAAATATTATGTTGTCTATACAAGAGGTAAATAATATGTTCACTTGCGAAAAGGCAGGCATTCACAAGCATACGAACTGCCTACACAGCTAAAAGTCCCCCCTAAACTCTAAATGACCTTCTAGCCAGCTGGCTGCTGGGAGTGATTTACTCATTATTTTTAAATCTCCTGCTACCTTTTTTAAAAAAGCTTCCCCTGGTGCACACAGGTGTCATTTCGTATATACAATACTACAAAAAAGAAGAAGAAAACAGTAAAAATCATCATTTCACAGACTTACTGGACCCTCACTTAGCCAGCAATCCAATATGGCAGCCACTGCTGATTCCCCTCTTTCCTAGCCCCACCCCCTCTGCTCATCCAGCCAATCAGATTCCCCTGCCTGTTCATATCTGTGCGAACATGGGTGGTCAAATGATCACTCATTTGAAAGTCATACGGATCATTTTCTGACATTCGAACAAGTCCTTGGATGCTGAACGAACGGACTTTGTGGGTGATTTTCTGCCCCCCTTCTGAATGACATGTATTTGTGCGAATGGCTGTTTGAATGGATCGTCGATCTTTTGAATGCCACTTTTTTTGTTCTGTATAGACAGGACCAAGAAACAGAAAGGACAGGTAAAACATCTCAGTGGTAAAGAACCTACTTGACCAATTAAGGAGATGAGAGGCAGGGAGATAAACATTAGCATTCAGTTGGGCTTCAAAGGGGACATATTAAACCTAAGAAGGAGATGTTATAAGGGCATGGATAGGTGTTGCCCTTGGAAAAGGAAGTAAAGAAAGCCCATCCCTTGACATTCAGCATCCTATATGAAGAGTGGGATGGACAAGTAGATGCCATCAGACTTAAGCTTTAATATCAGAACAAAAAGGCATGTCACTAGAGTTCACAGGTATTTTGTATTGTTGTTGTTGTTAAATTAATTTTCCTCCCAAAGTAGCATCTAACATAGTAAATATACATCATTTATGTATAATTAAAAAACATTCACCATAAAAATTAAATTAACAGCACAGCAGTAAGGGAAACAGTAAGTAGACACCTGTTTCTTTAAAAGGCTTCATAACGCTAAACGAATAAAGCCACTATATTTGCTGCTCTGCTGATCTCTTTGCATACTTGTGAGTGGTAGAAGTAGAATCTTTATCCCTACAGCAGGTAGAATAGTAATGTGCAGCAGCTGCATCCTTTCTTTCTGCCTTGGAGCATGAAAGGACACACATAACCTCTGGAGTGCTTATAATTTATTTCAGTGTTTACTCAGGGCACATACTTATTGATATGTTTCTTCAAAATGATGTCTGTTGAAAAACTACCTCCTGGAATTTTTCTTTCATGTCAGATAATTACCATAAGAAGATGGAAGGAAAGTTTTCTGAGGACTATGGTTATGACATTATGGCAGTTTCCTGGGAGAAAGTCCTGCCAATCTCAATATGACATTTTTTTTCCTATGTAAACATGTAGGATTGTGACTGTTATGGTTAAGAACTCTGATCAGAATTTATTAACATTTGAAAAATTCATATGGAAGAGACAGTGAAACTGATAAATTTGCCCATTGCTAACTGTGAATCTCATACTATTTGTAATAAGATCACCCTGAGGAGATACAATGACATTAATGTAGTGCTAATGTTGTTTGGGGGGCCTTTTACACGATGAAAATGTCCTGGGAAGAATTCGTGTTGATCCCTGGCAGTTTACACGTACATCGGGTCGGGTACGTGATTTTCGGAAGGGGGGCCACCTTTCATCCCTCAACCTGCGGGACTTCCAGTCCCGCGGTTTGTGCCGGTTTTTAAAAAAGTCACTGGAGGATTCGGAAAATCGGAAATATAAATAGCATGGGACAAAAAGTCTCGGTACTGGGATGACCGGAAATGGTGACTGGGGGCGGGCTTAGAGCTCAGGGACCAGAAAAGGAGGGGTCAGTCACCCGTTCAACAGATCCAGCCTCACCAGCCGAAAACAAAGGTATCCCTTCCAGCTGCACGAAGGTTGATGTGTGTGTGTGCGCGTGCTTGTACTCAATCACCTTTTTAAATGGATTTCTACACTGCAAACCCTTCAGCTTTACCTTTTCCTCAACTGCATGTTACAGAGAGATCGTAGTAGCCGATTCATCCCCTGCATTGGTCACCTCCCTGGCACATTAAAATATTCAAGCCTCTGAGTGAATTAGCACCCTTTAATTTCCCCTCTCTGTGTTTGTGTCTTTCAAAACGCCTGCCTATAGCTGCTTGAAATCTCTGCAGCTGTAGGGGTTAATATTTTAAAGAGGGAAGAATAAACCCAAGTGGCTTGATTTCAAAAGGAAAGCACTCAGCTTGCTTTCAAAGCACTCAGCTTGATTTCAAAAGGAAAGCCCTGCGTCTGAGCGAAAGATCTGTCTGGATCTTTCAAAATGCTTTCTGCCTCTTCTGAAAGAGTTAAAATGTTCAAGAAGCAAGGGGGAATAACAAACCTCTGCCCCCCTCTCCCCCCCCCGCAAGCCAATAGCATCGCTCGTGGCAAAGGAAGTGCGTCACCGAGGTTGTGAAAACACGAGTAATCGCATCTTTGATTGACAGCCAAAAAAAAAAAATTAAAACCTAAACAAAAACGGAACTATGGACGTGTAAATATCAGTCACGGGACCACCCGGGATATCCAGATCAGAGACATAAATCGTATAAACAGCGAGGGACGGATTCATGATCACTATGTCATGGTAGGCACCACGACAATTTCTGTCGTGTAACTGGCACCTGGGTGAAGCCTAAATACTACGATGGCACCAGATCCCATCTGATTCAGAAGCTATGCAGGGCCAGGTCTAGTTAGTACTTTGAAGGGTTATGCCAGGGAATGCCATGTGCCATAGGCTATACGCTTGTCCTAAAGGCAACAGCAACCACGCTCTGAATAAATCTTGCCAAGAAAACCCTATCAGGGTTGCCATAAGTCACTTGAAGGCACATAACAACAGAAGCAGTGTTGAAGTTGAAGGATTTCACAGCTGGCATCCATAGATTTTCCTTGGATTTTTTCTGGGCTGTGAGGCCATATTCTGGATTATTCCAGAACATGGCCTCACAGCCTGGAAAAAAAACCCAAGGAAAATCTATAGCAGCAGTGTTGTTCCAATGGCTCCTCTAAGTAGAAACTTTCCTTTCTTAAGCTTATACCAGTGATGGGATCTTTAAACTTGTTTAAAATTTCCCCTCCTGTTCGTATGATATTGGAAAGTAACCAGAGTAGAGGCCCTGAGGCCTTCCCTTTTCCCATTTGTGACTGCAAGCAAGGTAACTTAAACTAATGCCTTTTAATGTATTGTTAATGGTCTTTTGATAGCTCTTCATTAGGTTTTGTTTGTTCTCTTTGCCTTATATATTTCTCAAAAGAAAAAAAAAAGAAGGCAAAGTGTTGAGAATGAGGCTGGGCAAATACATACTGCTGAGGGACTCCTAGTGGAACTTTTCTTCCCACATTCTCTAAACATGAGAGCACTGAGACCATGTTTCCCTTATTCAGTTACTTTTATCATGATGGGGAACAGTAAGGAACACTGAAGTGACTATCAAAGAGGCCATTTTACTGTGCACATAATTTGCAATGTTCAGCTTTGAAAAATATGCCACACTTGTCAAGCTACCATCACATCTTAAGTAGTTAAAACACATTACTCAAATTGCCATCAGTCAGCTTTTACCCTTGCTTCTAATAGTAACGCTTTCAAACAACAGTTTGGGGGATTGGAGTAGCAGTGAGTGACTTATTTTATTTTATTTTTTTCAAAAAGGAATGTCAACAGATTGTAGGTTTTTTGTTGTTGCTGCTGCTGCTGCTGCTATTCACTCATCTTGATACTAAAGATATTTAGCAATAGTCAGGTGGTTTGGTAGAAGCACAGTAGGGCCACAAAAGCGGGAGGGGTAGCCAAAGGCCAGGCTGTCACAAAACAAAATGGTGGTGTTGCTCTCCTCCTCAATGTGTGGTCTGTGACATCTGTTTTGTTCTGAGTGAGACAGAGGACATCATAAGATTACTATCTAAAACTAAAAACACTGTAATTCTGCAAATGAGGGTAGCTGAAATATTGCGGCATTATTACACTTATTATCACACGTAGCTGTAATCACGTGAAAGAACTGTGGAATTATCACACACCAACCACTAGCACTTTAAGAATGGGAGTTTACTTCCATGATTTAGCATGGGCAAGATTTCTGTACTTCTTGTGAGAAGACACAAATGAACTTCAAACTCGAAAAAAATTTAATAAATTAACTAAATGAACACACAGGCACTGAAACAAACCTAAAAATGTGCAAACTAAATGAGACAGTTCATAAAAAGAGCTTCCCATGCTTCATTTTCACATTATCACCTGGATGTTTTCTGCCCATTCATGCTGTAATTTTGTGATTACAAAGAACATGGTTTCGTACACCATCAATACCAGGAAAAAATCAATATTGATAAGCTATTCATGGCTTGTCCTAAGAGGTAGAAGAAACACCTTTTTTTGTGGCTGGAGCATGCTGTAACCATGTAAAGATGATGACATTGTCCAATAGCAGGACCTGTTTGCGCTACTATGGCATCATAATCCTGTGATTTTTGCCACGTCTGATAAAGTCCTGAAAGTGGGCTCTGTGGAGATCAGTGTTGATGGCACAAAATCACTGAGATGGTCAGACCCGAATACTGGCTCTGAAGGGTCCTACCTCAGAGCCAGATAATGTGGTTAGGATGCCATTGAGGGTGGGGTGCTCCCTCATTGATCATTTCCCACTCAAAATGCCTGGCTCTGAGGATCTCTCACATCAATCTATTTGGGATCTGGCTGGCTCAATGGAGAGCAGTGCTGGATGGGCTATGCCAGCCCTTTTGTGCCGCCTTCAGAGCACGTCAGAGAATGGGTAGATGTGACAGGGGTAAGCTGCTTTAAAAAAAAAAATCAAGGCTCTTTCATGTGGTGGGGAGGATCAAAAGTGGGGAGTCTGCTATTTACCACCCCTTGGGTTCCACCACCTGATCCGGTCATCTCACCTCCTCAAATGCGAGGGCTTGCCCTAGGAACTGGATTCTCCTTATAACCTTTAAGCTTTGCAAAATAAGGGGTAGAACATGGGTTATCACTGTCTTGGCATGAACACGTTGCTGTTCAGTGGATAGTCATCCCACTGAAATAAAGAGCTGGCAAGTATTGGAAGCAAAGAGGCATCAGTACTTGCTTGTATAAAGCAATTCACAAGAGGGAAATCTAGATAATGCCTGCCCTTTGTTTTCACCTTTCTGTTTCTTTCTTTAGTCTATGCACTCAAGCCTTTTGCTTCCTTCTTACTTGCAGACATCACCACCACCTTCTCTCAAGAAGCTAGTTAGTCTCTTTGTTCCCTTTGTCTGGGAAGGAGCATCCATGGGGATCTAACCCCAATAGTGGATGCTAGTTTACACCCACACATGAGATCCAGCGTTTGGGGGCTCTTCTAACCAAAATTTAAGTCAACTTCTTTTGCCTATATCCTTTCCAATCCTGAAATGCATTTCCTGAGACAATAGACATAAGTTTTCTTTCCTACCTTACAAGAGTATCCTGAGTAATCGCTCCTGTCTCTAACACAAGCTCATATAGCACTAGCCCTGCTGCACTCTGCTTAATATAGATATCAAATACAGTGGGCCCTTGGTATCCGCTGGGGTTTGGTTCCAGGACCCCCCCCCCACCATGGATACCAAAATCTATGCATGCTCAAGTAAAATGGTGCCCTTATATAAAATGGTAAAATCAAGGTTTGCTTTTTGGATGTGTGTGGGGGGTAATATTTTCAAGACATGGATAGTTGAATCTGTGAATGTAGAAGCCGTGGATATGAAGGGTGGACTGTACTTCTACAGCAACAATGCTGTAAAAGCATAAATTTGTAAGGGCTAGGGAAAATAAAAGACTTCTTGGGGCCAGATTAAGCCTGCAAGACACTCCCCCCCCCAAGTCCCCCAACAGCTTTAATTTGGATTAACAAGCAGCCCATCCCAACTATGGCAATAAGTGCAAACTGAGCGAATTGGAATAACATGTAAAACACACATATAGGTAAACCTTACTGGATGAAGATTACAGTGGACCCTTGGTATCCACTGGGGATTTGGTTCCAGGCCCCCCTGTGGAACCAAAATCCATGGATGATCAAGTCCCATTATTTACAATGGCACAGTAAAATGGTGTCCCTTATATACAATGGCAAAGTTAAGATTTATTTGGAATTTATTTATTATGGGATTTATTTATTTATTTATTTATTTAAGGATATTTTTCAAGCCATGGATCATGGGATCCGTGGATGCCAAATCCATGGATACAGATGGCCGAATGTACAGTTCTGTTTTAAATCACAACATCTTGCTCTTCAACAAAACACGTACTGCATGTCTGCAGACAATCCTGAAATTAATTGTTCCTTTTCCTTTTCATTCTTTCTTTACCTTTCTTTCATTTTTCTTTCTTTCTTTCTTTCTTTCTTTCTTTCTTTCTTCTTCTTTGTGTGTGTGTGTGTGTGTGTGTGTGTGTGTGTGTGTAAGGAAATCCAACAGGATATGAGCTTTTCTACTTTAAAGGTCTTTTTGGCACAACTTATCTAAGTGCAAAATTAAATATATTTGTTAAAGCCACCATGCAAATTGCATATTAGCAGAATATGAATATTTTTATATATATGGGGCATAAACTATGGTTGTTGCCATAGCTACACAGAACAGACATGTGTATGCAGATTCCTTTTAGTGTTTTTGTGTGTGTGTGTGCACGTGCATGTGTGTGTGTGTGAAAAAGCTTAATGTGATCTTTTGAACTTCTACTTTCTTTCCATTTGCTGGCTCTGCAGCAAAGAAAAGAGACTATGGTGAATATAGCTCTAAACATTAAAGGATATTTTAATTTATTCTGCTGTATGCCATTCAAAATAGCTTTCCATCACATTGAATTAAAAGTTTAATATATGCAAGAGAACAATCATAGTTATTAACTAAATAATCCAGAAAGCACTCTCTTTCTCAAGCTTGCTTAGAGATGCGTATCATACCGAGATGTTACATTTTTATATATATTTCCAAAATGCACCTTGCACAAATCTTTTTTACAGTCAACAAACTGGTTCATACCTGCCTCATGAATGAACATGAGATGTGGCAGGTGACTACTGTATGTGAGTTGGCTCCAGTGAATAGCACCATATTTTCAGGTGGTGTGTAGGATTTGTCCTTCGAGCCTGTGCAATGGATTTTTCTGGTGGAGTGCAGCGTGCACTGAACTGGCCTCACCCTTTAAACCAAAGGTTCATCTGCTGGCCTTGCAAGCATGGACGGTAGCAGTGAGGTCCTCGGGTCGTAGGTTTGATTAGAGTTTCCTTCTCTTAGATTGTTGACCTTACAGGGTTGGATGAGCACTATCTGCCCGGGTTTGGGATTGGAGTTTTCCTTCTCCTAGGACGGTTGCCATAAGGCTAGAGAGCCCATCCTGCCCTTTGACGCTCTTTGTCAGACCCTTCAGTTTTGACCTGTCTGGCATGGGAGACCCTACCGGTGGCTATTATGCCACCGCCAGCATAGCTCAAAACATCATTAGGGTACACAAGCCTCTCTCCCACGACAAGGGGGTGTCAATGGAGAGGGTGTGGATGAGGGCATTCCATCTGTGACCTTTAAACTCAAATGCTTCATTTGCACATGTAAGTAGTGTCATACAAATTAACTGTAATCTGCTTTGTGCATCTTCTGTCAAAGGAGTGCTGTCATGGTGATGGAGTTTTGAAATTCTCACCTAAATTCATCTGTGACACAATTCTCTGGCATCTGTACATGTGAGTCACCATTTTTGCTCCTCCAGTCAAAATGCAATGAACATGCATATACACTCTCAGCCCAACCAAGAAGGGAATGACCTGGAGCTATGAAACTTACATGCTATTCCACATATTTACCCAGAAATTTGATGCACTTGGTACATCATTTCTCAAGTTTCTTTAAACCTTCCAAAACAATCCTGATGTCTGGTCACTGCTGCCTCTGAATCATTTGAAAATTTCCTTCTTTTCAAACTCCTTTGATGGTTTGGAAACAGGAGATGGTCAGATGGAGCAAGATCTGGTGAGTAGGGTGGATGCTCTATGCACTGGAACCCCAAATTCTTCAAAACGCCCATCGTCTTGCTAGCCCTGTGAGCTGGTGCTTTGTCCTGCAAAAGGAGAACACCTTTCCACAGCTTCCCTCTCCATGCCACTACTGCAAGCCACCATGTCGCAAGTTCGATTCCAGCCGGCTCCAAGGTTCACTCAGCCTTCCATCCTTTCGTAGGTCGGTAAATTGAGTACCCAGCTTGTGGGGGGCAATTAGCTAACACACATTGGAAACTGTTTAATGCAGTGTAGATGTGTAAATAGCTATTGCTTAAAAACAATTTGTAAGCCGCTCTGATAGCCTTGTGGCTGAAGAGCGGGGTATAAATAAATAAATAAATAAATAAATAAAAATAATCAGCACAGCAAGTTAGATTAATATTCTGCATTAAATGCATTAACTCTTTGGCCCTCCTGAAGATAGTCTGGAGATTATCAGACACCCTTAATATGGTGTTACACGAATGCCAGGAGATCACCCAAAGGGCTCACTGATCAGACAACATTGTCCTCATCCTGTACTGGCTGCGTTTTGCCCCCATTTCTTCCTATTCACAGCTTAAGCCATGAATAGATCACCCGTTCCATTCCTGTCACGGAATGATGGGCGAGTGATAAGGAGCCCCGTTCTGCTGGCGTGATGCCAGCTGCAAATGGGAAGTCAGTGCCAAACACTTCCAAGTGTGATCGGGATGGGGAGGTAAGTGACAGACTTTTTATTTCCCTCTACGGGTTACTCTGAATTTTTTTTAGTGTGTTTTTTCTGCTTGCTGTCATTTTAAAACATCTATTTTGTGTTTTATTTTAAAATCTCCCACACCCTTGTTTTTTCATGAGAATGGCCGGGAACTCATACCAAGAAGTGAATGGGGCTCTGCTCGAGCTCCATTCACTCCTGGCTGCTGAGGGGAGTGGACGGATGCACAATTAAGGTAAGTGTGAAACGGGGGGTTATCCTGCCAGGATGGGGATGGGAGGAAGATAGAATATAGCGAGATGGGGACCCTTTTTTGGTCCCCATCTGATAATCTCCTCAGTCATCAAAATACCTTCCTTATCCAAAAAACTGTGGTCATGATGTTTCCAGCTGACTTTTGAGTCTTGAATTTGTTTGGCCATAGAGAACCTGAGTGCCAGCACTGCAAGGACTGTTGTTTGGTCCCCAGATCATAATGATGGGACCATGTGCCATCAACAGTGATGAGTCATTCCAAAAAAAATTATCACTAGATTGCTCAAAATGCTCCAAAATCAACTTGGAGGTATCAACTTGATGTTTTTTCTGGTCAGCATTCATACATTTTGGCACCAACCTGGCTGACAGCTTTTGCATAGAATTCTGCTCATGAATTATAAAATCTCTAGTGTCTCAGCAATTGTTTTAGCTGAGATTTGCCAATCTGCCAATATCAGGTCATGAACACACTCAACAATTTCAGGAGTTGGCACTGTTGAAGACCTCCCAGATCTTGCTGCATTTTTAGTCTCAAAATCTCCAAGATGAAAGTTGGAGCACCACTTCTTCACATTTGAGTATGACAAGCACTTGTCACTCAGTGTTTGCATTATACACTCATGGATTTCCTTTGGAGTTTTCTTCTACAGGAACAGGAACTTTACGATGGCCCAGAGTTCAGCACTTGAAAATTCCACACTTTTCTTTGACATGGTTCAATTAAAGATCTGAGAAAATTCAGAAATCAGAGCTACGATCCTGCAAACTGGCAATTTACAATACAAAAGAACAGCCTCTCAAGCTACAGTGACAAAATTCCCCTCAGATTTTGGAAAGTGGGTCAGGATGAAAACTTTTCAGCACCTCCTAAACCAAATCAATAATATCCATTTTAACACCTCCCATGAAACTGTAAAATAATTTCAGTTTCTTCTAACTTGTAATTCTTGGTTATGCACTTATTGCAACATGCTGAGTGGAGATGTACAAAAATGATCAGAGGTGGCCTCTCAAGATACATGTGCAGCTGGCTGTCCAGACCTCACAATCTAACACCTGAATAATTCCTTTGCTGAACTCCTTCAGCAAAATGTGAAGTCGAAGGCTTTCACAGCCAGCATCCATAGATTTTCCATGGTTTTTTTCCGGGCTGTGAGGCCATGTTCTGGAAGAGTTTATTCCTAATGTTTCGCCTGCCTCTGTAGCTGGCATCTTCAGAGAATGGGGGGGGGGGGTTAGGAGTGTGTGGGGATTTATATACTGTGAGTCCCTGTTGGAGAAGATATATAAATTTGTGTATTTGAATGGGTAGTTCCTAGGGTGGGAGGATATGCAAGGAGGATTAGTGAATGGTTTAAAATAGCAAGGTTTTGTGGAAGAACAAAATGGAGTGTTGACAGATAGTCTGCCCTTCTAGTTAAGCTGACTCCTGCCAAATGAAACATGACATTAATAATTTCTTTAGCTGTTACATGATTAAAATGTGTTTTTTTAAAAAAAAAACATAACTAAGTAGCACCTGTAGGGTGATAGTGAACAAATCAGGGGCTCATTCACACCACAGAAGTATAGTGCTGTTATTCCACTTTAACTGCAATGGTTCTGTCCCATGGAATCCTGGAGTTTGTAGTTTGGTGAGGCACTGGAGCAATGTGACTGAGAATTATAAATGCCCCTCCCTAAAGTGCCAGTCCCAGGATTCTATTGGATGGAAGCATGGCAGTTAAAGTGGAATAATAGTGTTATAATTATGTAGTGTAAATGGGCCCTGAGTCAGAATTATAGCACAGGGGAAAGAGTTTGATCTTTTGTTTCTGTCACAGTGTCACCATGATTTTTTCATCCCCATATGCTTTCTGTTTGTGGCAAGAGGAAAGGTTTGATTGGCTTTCTGTAACAGAGAGGTCTAATTTGAAGCAGGGATATGCTAAGAGCACAGTTAAATTCTACCCTACCCAGCAGTCTCAGGATGCATCTGCACTGTAGAAATAATACAGTTTGAAACCACTTTAACTACCGTGGCTCCATCCTGCAAAATACTGGGATTTGCAGTTTTGTGAGGCACCAGCACCCTTTGGCAGAGAAGGCTAAAGACCTTGTAAAACTACAAATCTCAGGATCCCATAGCGTGGAGCTACAACACTTAAAAAGGTGTCAATCTGCATTGTTTCTATAGTGTAGCTGCATCCTTGATATTTCTTTTCTTTTTAAAAAAAATATGGCCCTCAATATTTCAGTGCCCTCAGACTGTACCTACAAATAATTTATTGGCATGCAGTGCAGGCCACCCCACCCTCATCAGATTTCCTGATTCTTTCATCTGAGATAATCACTTCACTTTCCTCATAATAAGGCTGCCTCTGAGCAGCAGCTTTCAAAATATAATCCAGGGATAAAATGGGCAAATGCTGTACTTTACAGAGGATAGTTCTACACTTGAGGGTATCCTCTACTTCAAGGACTTTCTAGTCCGAGCTGAGCTTGGCGAGTAAGCAACAACAAGAAGGAAGAGCTAGGGCTCTGATGTCAGCATTGACTCTTTGCTCCTGGGCAGCAGTTTGACACCACTTTAATTGCCGTGGCTCCATCCTGCAAAATGCTGGGATTTGCAGTTTTGTGAGGCAACAGCATCCTTTAGTAGAGAAGGTTAAAGCCCTTGTAAAACTACAAATCCCAGTTCAGCTGGCCACAATGTTCTCCACTATGTTGAGACAAATTTCATTTCTTTTTTCTTTTCTTTTCTTTTTTTACAAGATGTTTAAGTTTGTTTTTATTCTGGGGTGAAGATATTTAGAAAGAGCTGTAGCTAAAGTCAAGCTGCATGTTATCTCCTTCAAACTAGCAAAGCAGGTGCCACCACATAGTTGGAGGTGGACTACACATGCAGTTCCTACCCATTACTACACCAGACAGATGGAAAGCCCACAGTGAACAAAATGGTGTTTCATTCCTTCCTTCCCCTCCCTCTCAAGCAGGAAAACAAGCCCTGGGCAAATGGAAAGGAGGAGGGAATAGCTCTCTGCTAGCACAGAAAGATTACAGTTTAAGAACTATGGACTTTATCAGAAACAGCAAATACAGCGTCGTAAGGACGCCTAATGATCATGAAAGGACACACATACCAGACAACATTGCCCTTTCACGATCATGTTTAGTCTAAAACCCATCCTATTTTATTGATGGCCCAAGCTGTCAATAGATCGGCCATAGCAATGTGTTGCCAGCATTGCCAGCTTTTGAATCCTCGTGCCATTGTACTAATGCAGTGTCAATGGGCAAACGCTTCTTGTTAAGATCATGACAGCCAGGTAGAGGATTCTCTTTTGATGCCCCTCCCATTTACCTGGGACTTTTTATGTGTGTTTTAGTACTTTGATATGCTTTTTGTATGTGTATTTCCCTTTTATTTTTAAATTCCCTGCGCAAGCGTCTTCTTGTGAGACTCCATGAGATTTCAACCCCAGAAGTAAATGGAGCTCTGTTTGATCTCTGTTACTGCTGGGGAAGCCTCGTGGATGCTGTTCAAGGTAAGCGTGGTGGTGGTGAGGGTTCTTTTGCTAGCATAAAAATGCCACAATTTATGGCAGCAAAAGAACTTTTCTGGGGGGTGGTCTGATAACATCCATATTTCAGTTGCATTAAAAACCAAAAGATTGGTATTTTAAAACCAATGAGATGAGGAAGAGTCCTTCCTTTATGCAATAAGCTATTCTTTACCCGTTTGAATTTTTCTGAGCAAATTTCACTTCTAGGGATGGAAATCATGCTGCTTTCCAGATGTTGTTGGACCGTAATTCCCATCAGCCCTAGCCGACATAGCTAATGGCGAGGATCAATGTGAATTGCAGTTGAGCAACATCTGGAGAGCTGCCGAACACCAACCTTTGTGTTATAGTAATATCTCTCTCTCTCTCTCTCTCTCTCTCTCTCTCTCTCTCTCTCTCTCTCTCTCAAGTAGCCTGTGCAAATCTATGTCTTCTTTTGATTACATGTTGGTTGATATTTGGCCTCTTTTGGGAACAATGTATACATGAGCATCCTATCCAGAGAATGATGGGATTCCTTGAAAGCTAATCAGTGGTTCCTTGGTGAAATGACTGGTAGTGGTAATCAACTGGGTAAGTAAGGGCAGCCATTTCTCTCTCAGCAATACCCCTGTTCTGAAGGACTCTATGGGTCTTTCCAGAAATTGCAAATGGTTCTGCAGCACATTGACAGTGATGTCACCATTTATTATGGTGGCCAAAAGTCAGAACAAAACAAAAACCTTCAATAAAGTTTGTGTGTGAAAACAGGCATAGCTCTTGATGTGAAATATGAATACCCCTGGCTGAAATTTTATTTTCAGCAGCCCACTACCCAAACTGGTAGAATGTTTCCCTCACTTCCTAAAGGAAAGGAATGAAGCTACAAAGTAGGCAGATACTACCAGCTTTGTTTACAGAGAAAGCTTGAATATCAGTACTGTACTCTTTCACCAGTGCAATAGTTCTGCTCTCAAATCTTATTTTATTTGTGGAGACATCCACTAAAAAAAAAAAAGCATAAAGAATATGCGGCCTCAGGAATCCACCCTACAGTTTGATAAAAGAGTATTTCTGGAAAGTCTATGAAGGAAAAAAAAATAGCTGCAGAACACAGAGGGTTTTTTTAATGCTTCTTTTGTATGGCTTAGGAAAAAATAGATTTCTTTGTTAGGCTTCTAAGATGAAGTGTCCCTTTAGTCTTTTGTTTCTCTGAGTTCTGGATGATTAAGGCCTCAGCATATCTTGTGTTTTGCTTTCATATCTTCAACTGACTGAATGATGCTTGCAAACATTATTTATGTAGCACCCCCTTGCTTGCTTTTCTTTAATATTTGTATGTTTGTGGTGGTTTAAAACAATTTAAAATATGACTTGAGCACCTGAATATGAGGTTCAAGTAGGATTAAGAATGGGACTATTTAAGTTTGGCCTATGATGGAGCAGGTAGCTGCTCTGACAACCAATGGAAAGTCTGGAAAAGATCTATGGAAAGGACTAAAGAGGAGAGGGAGGGAGGAAGTTGATGATGTTGGTCTTGTGCTGTGTAGCTTTATAACAAAGTGCCATAGTGACTTCACAGAAGATGGATCTGAGAATCTCTGCTTCTGGTACACAAATGGAAGGCTAATGAATCAGGAGGCCAACAGTTTTATAGAACACAAAGGGAGGAGTGTACAGTTTTTAATAAGCAGACAGCTGGTTAAGAATAACAAACAGTGCTTTTCCCAAGACATGCTTAGTCAAGGGGCAATGCAGCAGTTTGTTCATGGTCCATGAGGCATCTCTAGAGGATGTGTAGCAAGAGCCTCTTTCCCTCAACAGAGAAGTCCAGCCTTCTCTGGGCAATTGTGGAGGGGGGTAGGGATGAATTTGTGCCATTAGATGACCCCCCCAGGCTGCCCACCCAACAAGCCCCAGAGCCTCAATTTCCTCTATAGTCTCTTTTAACATAGCAACCAACAGTGACATCGTGTAACTTCCTGTCACCTGTATGAAAGGAACCACAGAGGAAAACAGAACTATTTGGGAAGGTGGAGGGTTATGAGGGTGGTGAGATTGGTGTGTTTTAAGGTATCTTCATGTGTTTGGGGGATTTTGTGTAATTTTCAGGCAAATATTGCTCAAAAATCATACTGATTCTTTAAAAACATAATTAGCTAGAGTTGGGGGAACTGGTGAAGGGCTTCAGAGAACAAGTGGAGTCCAGGGCAGCACACAGCACATGGGCTGCACTCTGCCCACCACAACATAGAAAGATCTCCCTGTTTGCTTGAAAGAAAGACAAGTCTCACAGCAAAAACTGTAGATGAGCCATACTCTGCCACTAAAAATTAGATTACAGTCCTAAATCTCTTTAGCTTCGGCTGATACGCCAGCTGCACCCTTTCCTGGAAATCAGGGACCTCAAAACTGTGGTACATGAGCTGGTAACCTCTCGTCTCAACTTCTGTAATGCGCTCTACATGGGGCTACCCTTGTGCTTGACTCGGAAACTTCAACTAGTACAGAACATGGCAGCCAGGTTGATTCTGGTGTTTCCAGAAGAGAACATATAACACCTGTGTTAAAAGCTCTCCACTGGCTGCCTATTAGTTTCTGGGCACAGTACAAAGTGTTGGTTATGACCTTTAAAGCCCTATATGGCATGGGTCCAACTTATCTCCAGGACCGCCTCCTTCCATACGACCCTCCCTGCACACTTTGGTCCTCTGGGAGGAATCTGTTACAACCTATGAAAACAAGGCTTTCGGTGACCTCCCAGAGGGCCTTCTCTGCTGCCGTTCCCAGATTATGGAATGGCCTGCCAGACGAGATCCATCTTATTACCACCTTAGACAGCTTTAAAAAAGCTGTCAAGATGGATCTTTTCTGGCAGGCCTTTCCCAAATAGCTATCCCAGCCCGAAGATTCGGCTGCCTTTTCCCTTAAGTGGCCACTAGATTATTTCATTTTTTTCCCTCTTTTTAATTATTGAACGTTTTTAATCTGTTTAATTTAATATTGTTTAAGGGGTGTGTGGGTTAGTGTATTAATGTAATTATGGGATTTTTTATGATGTAAGCCACCCCGATTGTGTTGCAGAGGGGCAGGATAGGGAATCTGTGGATAAGGAGGGCTGACTGTACACAGAGGTGGTTCGCCAGTCCCTTCCTCTGAAATATAGCCTACAGCACCTAGTGTTCATTGGTGGTCTCCCATCAAAGTGCTAACATGATACCCTGCTTAGGTTCCAAGCATGTTGACCCTGCTTAGCTTCCAAGATCAGATGGGATATGGTGTCTTTGGGATATTTAGGCTCCTTCTTTAGGGTATTTAGGCCCCTAATATGTGTGTGTATATACATGCCTTCAGGTCACCTATCAACTTAGGGTGACTCCATGAATTTCATAGGGTGTTCTTGGGCAAGGGAAACTCAGAGGTGGTTTTGCCAGTTCCTTCCTCTGACATATAGCGTCCAGCACCTGGTATTCATTTCTAAAATACTTTCCTCCAATTTTGCATTTCTAAATGCATTTTAATAAGGGCATTTTTTGAGCTGAAGACTATACAGAGCATTTAGGAAGTGTGAAACCTGGTGGAGAGTTGTGGAAACGTATCTGTTGTAGATATGCTGTTTCCTTAAGCCATGAAAACAGAACAGGAAATACAGTTGTCCCTCCATATTCACTGCTTTGGTATCCACAGATTTAAGTATTCACAGCTTGAAAATATTCTTTCAAAAATAATAATCCAAAAAGCAAACCTTGATTTTTGCCATCTTATATAAAGAAAACCATTTTGCTATGCCATTGCAAATAATGGGACTGGAGTATTCACAGATTTTGGTATCCATGGGGGGTCCTGGAACTAAACCCCAGCGAATATGAAGGGACAACTGTACAATGAATAATCATGTTACAGTCACATTACAAATCCATTTGAAAAAAAGTTGGATAATCTCCACTTGCTCTACATTTCTAGCATACCAAAGAATTTTCCAAAGAATATCCTCCAATTAGCTGTTACTTCTCATCTTCAACTATTATCCAAAAGAAGACTTTTGCTACCATGGGAAATTCACTTTTAACCAGTGTGGTTGTTGTTATTTAAGATCATTCATCTTTTTTCCTCAGGATCGTTTGCTCCATCTTGTAATATGAAAGTATGATTTATTATTCATACCTCAGCTGATATCAAGACAAAGTTCAATGATAAAAGTGCCAAGATAATACAGCTCTAACTGATAATGATACGATGAGCACTTTAACTGCCATTTTTTTTCATGTAAGTTAGCTGGATGCAAAACACTGTTGATTTATAACACTCTACACTGAGCATCAGGATTTGATCAACAAGTAAAAAGTTAGCAGCTAAAAATGCAAGTAAAATTTCTCTGTGTGTTTTTCAAAGGCACAAGTCATTCTGTAGACCAATCTGGAAAAGGGAGTTTCCATGTTTTACCTGGCTGACATGTCTGTTGTAGGTAAATAAGAATTGTTTTAGCTCACAAAGCATGGAAACATTGTAGTTCAGATCCACAGCTATTATACCTATGCAGGTGTATCTGGGAGCTATAGCCCAATAAAAGTGGGGACATCCCCACAGCAAGCCACATTTCTCTGGTGGTGGACTGAAAGGGGAGGCAAAGTGCAGTAATTTGCTGCCCATCACTGTTTCAGTTACTGCACAACCCATCACTGGTGTTGTTACTCACTGTGGGAGATCTTGTCCCTTCCATGGGGAGGGCACCTCAGATCATCTCACCTCCTTTCCAAATAGTAGATACGACAGAGTTCAGTGTCTAGTCCAGGGGTGGAGAATCTTTGACCTTCTAGATGTTTTGGACTTCAGCTCCCACAAGTCATACCTAGCATGGCCAGTCATGTGGAATTATGGGAATTGTAGTCCAAAACATCTAGAAGGCAAAAATTCCTCACCCTTGGTCTAGCCCCAAGTCAATTCTGCCATCAGAGTCGATAGGTGTAAGTGAACAATGAATGCAGTGGCTGCTAACGTGAGTTGGGATGGTGGGTATATAAGGCAACAGGCTCATATTCGGGAGACTGGTAGGTAGATTCAAGTCATAATAGCTGGCAAGCAGCATCGCGTTCAGTCCATAGAGAACATTAATCAGTGATGAGCTCAGATTGCATAGAACAGTAAGTGGCAACAGGATCAGAAAAAGATCACATAGAATATGGCAGGGTTGGTGCATGACAGATTTATTTTTATTTGTTTCTTTATTTAAAAGTTTTGAGCCCACTGTTTTATCATGAGATCTCAGGAGAGCTAACAACAAAGCAATATAAACAATTTTTAAAAGTCCAAAATAAAATCAATAATTTAAACAAAATTGCTTGGTGGGCTATGAGATGAGGCTCTTGTAACTTTAAGCCCACAAGAGGAGCAGGACCAGGTACACTGAAACACCATAAAGCTGGATGGACGTACCTGTCCTCCTTACCTTTCAGACTCAACATGTCAGCCACAGCCATTTCCTTCCCACATGGCTTTTACCTCCCCAGTGGAGAGCATAGGAGAGGGAGTGCAGAGGTGTTGGTGATGACAACAGAGTTTGGCACTTCTCTGCACTTCTGGTCTCCACTGGGGAGACAACAAACATGTTGGAATGGCTGCAGCAGAAAGTTTGGGTTTGAAAGGTAAAGAAGACAGATACCTCATGGTGCTCCTCAATCTGTTTGGGCTTAAATTTACAACACCACCATCCAATATCCAACCTGGCAACCCTAATCTAAAAACAAACGAACAAAAAGCACATTAAACCATTCAAACTAGTTCAAAGAGCTAAAAAGGTTGTGAGTGGAGGCAGGATGGAGTAGGATTGGGATGAATGTAGACAGCTCTAGGTTCCCCAAATGGGATTTTGGGGAATTCCCATTTCCTGATTCCTTAGGACACTTATAGGGAGAAAAATGGTTCACCTCCCTGCCTGCCCCATTTTGCCAGCTGGTGAACTTCTGGCTTCCTATCTCTTGCAGCAGCAGTGGCTAACTGCTGTTACTTCTCATCTTCAACTATTATCTAAAAGAAGACTTTTGCTACCATGGGAAATTCATCTGTGCTGCCTCATTGCTGGTTAATAAGCTGCTGTTGTAGTGCGCGCTTGTGTATATGAATGTGGGTGCGGCTGCAACCAATCTTCCATTCCTCAATGGCACGGATTGGGAATAATGGATCCAGGGAGCCTCCAAGGTCAAAACACTATGGAGCATTGCTATTTTTTATAGCAGAAATTCTCCACTTTTTTCTGTTCTGATTAGTAGTAGTCTTTTTTTTTCTTTTAAAAATTCTACCTGATCTTCCACACTTTATCACAATTAATGCACAGGAGCATGAAAGTTGCTCTTTCACTACAGTTATGCCAAGAGGGGAAAAACCTGATTATTCATTCTGTTCAGTTTACTAGGAATATAATGCCATCTATGTTCCAGTTTAAGAACATTTTCCTGACACATTACAGAAATTGATTTAAATGGCAAAGATGTCATTGGGACATTGGGAAGAGTCTGAAAGTAGAATGCTTATTCAGTTTTATGGCATGTATGTGGTTATGGTGTTGTTGTTGTTTTGATAATTCAGCCTTTCCTAACATTGTCTCTGAGTGCCTTTCCATACTAAACAATTATAGCGCTATGATTCCACTTAAGCTGCAATGGCTGGATCCTATGTTACCCTGGGGTGTGTAGTTTGATGAACTCTCTGGAAAAAAAAATCATAATCTCTCTCCTAAATTTCAGGATTTCATAGGATGGAACCATGGCAGTTAAAGTGGAAATGTCCTCTCTGCCTTTTTTTCATTACTTGTCCCCACTGTTGTATTTACAAGACTTTCTCCTCCTTCATTTGAACCTATTAAGAAGAAGGAAAGCCTATAAAATATGCATTCAGTGTATTTACGGAGATAGGAGAGGAAACATTTGTCCCCCTCCCTTGCCAAATTTCAGACCATATGTAATTATTATTTAGAAATAGCTATATTTCCCATTTGCTAATCCCATCCATTACATTAGGGTTAAATATATGAATGGTCCCAAGGGTATCCATGCCAAAGATAAAAATCTCTTAAGAAATAAATAAAAATAAGTTTGTAAGTATCTGTATTTTTGCCCTGGGCTGTTAATGCTACCATAGCTATTGTGAAGTATGAACAATTACAACAACAAAGAAGCATATAAAAATAACCTGTCTTCACACTGTTTTTAGTAATTTTTTGTTGAACAGATTCCGGTGTGTTTATTTAGCACAGCGGTTAAGATCCAAGAAGTCTGGTTCAAATCCTATCTCAGAACCACATAAAGATTCTCACCACATCTTCTGGCCCCACTGTGAAAAATGGAGATGTTAAAATGGGCCTGTCTTAAAGGACTATTATTTAAACTAGGAATGGGGAATTGCATGAGGGCTGGGGGCCAATGTCCCACACACACCCTGAGGACTGCACCCTCACACTGGATTGTGTCCAAATACCTTCTGTTTTCTCCATTTCCCCTCCAAAATGGTGACCAGAAGTGACGTTGCATCAATTTTGGTCATCATTTTGGAGGGGCAATGGAGGAAACAGAATGTATTGGGTGTGGAGTGGGGGTTGGGGGAATTGGGGTGTTTCTGTGCATATTTACATGCATTTGAAGGACTTCAATTGTAATTTTCTTTGACAATTCGGAGACAATTTTGCTCCAAAAAAATTATGCCAAAAGATATGATGGGCGTGGTTGAGTGGCTTTGGAAGATTGGTAGGGAGCTTCAGAAGCTGCAAAAATGAAGACCATAAGCCAGATGCAGACCATGGACTTGTAATGCCCCTCACTATACCTTAATGAAAAGAAATCAAAAGGCACATCAGTTTGATATCATGTTGATAGCTAGGCCATCTAGAAAGCTATCACAGCACAATACATGGCCATTGCTCCATTTCCTAGTCTCTGGAACTGTAGAAAACAAGCTTGCTCCATCCTTAGTAGTTGTATCATCATCATCATCATAATCATCATCATCTGGTGGTGGTGGTGTTTTAAATCTCGAGTTAAGTCATGGGGGACAGCAGCAACAAAATATATTTAAAGGTGGTCCCTTGTACAGAAAAGGTTAAGAACCACTGCATAAGAAGATAATAAGTTGCTACTATAAGTACTACAGCTCTTGGAGGTACATGACTTTGGCTGAAGACCTGAAAAAATGTGTTATACTTACCAATGGGTTACAATGTCACCACCACATCCGAAGTGGGCGAAGTACAGCTTTGGGAATGCATGTACTCCCCTGGGATATATTTTTTTAAAATCTCTCAGTTCCTTCGAACTCCCGTGATCACTTTTCTAGGCAAAAAGAAAGGGCTTTTAATCTTTTACATAGATTGCAGCCTCCCTCCCTGGCTCAATTTTTAAAAATAAAATTAAAAAAAAAATACTCATTTTTCAAAATCAGTTGTGAACTTTTGGCCACTTCAGGATTTGTTGGGAGGCATTTTGGGCAGTCCCTAAGGCCCCAGGAGCAGAAACCTTGTTCTCAAACCCACTGCAGTTTGCCATCCCTGTATTAGATGGGCATTGCAGCAAGTTACTGCTTGTTGAATCATTTTTGGTATTATCTCCCAGAGAAGAATGCTAAATAGAATGCTGGAGAGTTGTGGCCCAACCAAGAGGAGTATTGATGTTATGACCCTTTCCACTTACTTTGAAAGGACTATGGTGGGAATTGAGTCACTTTATCTGGAGGACTCCTGGTTGAAGGAAGCTGGTTTATGCTAAAAAGGCAGCCTTCCGTTTCCTAACTGACAAAATGCTTTTTTCACTCTTTATGCAATATACCTCTTAGTGCCAAATGCAATTTATTCCTTTGATTTCAGTAGGACTCCTACATTTGTAAAGGTTCCTTACAAATGATGGTTCCTGATCATTATCTGAGGGCTCTCTTGGCTCAATAATGAGCCCATTACAACTTTATTACTTCTTCTAGTATGGCATTAAAAAAAAAGAAGTTAAGGTGTCTGCCAGAGGAGCTCCTATTCATGATATATGAGCAGTTACAAATGTGAGATTGAGCACAATGCTTCTACACTCCTGTGGAATTCACACAACAAGGCTGTGCGAGGTTTGAGGAGCCACTCACCTCATTGGGTGTAAGTCCAAATGATCCAACAAATGTTAATTGAGCTATAGACATTAAACCTCTTAGACCTGGAGATTTGTACTACAAATTGCAGTGACTCTGCTCTTGACAAATGCAGCTCAGAAGGAGATATTGCTGTCAACTCCTTATGTGAAATTTTGTGAGTATTAAACAGCTTGCAGGATCAAGAAAGTCATTACATCCATCAGAATTCATTACTCTCTATCATCCTCATCACCACCATCTTTGTCATCCTTGCCACCATCATCTAACAACCTACGGCTAGATACTTACATAAGGAAGCAACCATCTTTGAGATTCATGAGATTAATTTCGAAGGAAGAAATTTTTATAGAAAATGTGTGAAGTAGGACTAAAATGGCAGCCAATGAGGGGTCTGAAGATACATTGAAAGTCCATTTATAGTCATGAAGTGATCACACAGCTGCCATCCAAATGCAACTATATTTAAATGACAATGAAAAGAATTAGAGACTAGCCACAGTAAACTGGACACATAAAGAAAACAAGCAGCATGTGGAAAGCGCTAAATGCCTTCTTAGGATCAGTTTTATATGTGTGCATTGAATATGGATATTGAATTAGGACCAAAAGAGTGTCTCTTCATAATCCATAATGTAGTTTCAGGGACTGGAATCTCGAGATTCATGGAATAAAACAAAGGTTTAGTTCAAGATATTACTGCCTACGTTCAATTTCTACTGCAGTAGACTCACTGCTGAATGCTCAGTCAGTGCTTATGTAAATTCCATTAATTCAGTGGGTCTACTCTTGTTCAGATAGGCATTGGATTTAGGCTTCAAACAATGTGTATGGGCAAGGGGGATCTGTTGATGCTGCCTTGCCCAAACATCCCCATTCTCTCCTTTTCCATTCCCGACCCTCACACATCAAGTGAGAAGGTGTGAGGACCACAGTTGACATTCCAAAGTTGACTGGGAGCATTTTTCCTTGTTTACTGTAGATTGTTGTCAGTCTGCTATGGACAGCCACTTGGGGACAGTCCAGACAGTGAAATAAATCCTCATAGAACCCAGGGGGAATCCTATGTGTCCAAATGGGATACCACAGAAGTCCACCATTTTCAGAGGGACCAAAATTTCCTGACCAAAATTCAGGAAAACTACAGCGGGGGAGGGGGCTTCAGGACTTTTCCTGAGATTTTTAAAAACTGTGGGCGAAATGCACACTCCCACTCATTAAGAGAGCCAAATCACATTGCAGTGTATTCCTGAAACAGATAGCTGATTGGTCGGATATGAGTGGGCGGGGCACAGCTTGCTAACAAGGCAGTGTCCAGAACCACCATGTTGGATTTTCACAGTAGCATTCATGTGCTGAGATGACAAACAGCCTCTCTTTTCTTTTTCTTTTTATTTAAGTGGAAGATCGCTCTTCCGCACCTTAGATTTAGTGTTGTTGTTTTTTTTTAAAAAAAAATACTGTTTGGGGGTTGCAAGTTTGCAAGAATAAAACCATGAGTAATTCACTTGTGTCCTCCATCTTGGAGTCACTGGCATGCCTTCATGTGAACAGCAAACACAGATAGCTTTGCACACCAGTGATCTTTCCAAAAAAATTGGAGACAAATGAAGGTTGCTGTGAATTGGTATTACTGTGCACCAATCCACACTTTATTCCCTAGTGTATGATAGGAATATGGGGTTTTAACCCATTGGTGTTGGGGACAAACTTGCTACTTTCATTGAAAATTAGAGCTTTACTGAAGCAAATGGACATATATTTTGCATTATAAATAACACGGGGGGGGGATAGTTGATCCAAGTGACCCCCCCAGCACTCACTCTTGAGTAAAACAAAACAAACATAGGACTTTTTCAGACAAGACTTACCGTGCAAGAAGATTCTGGAATAGTTACGATGCTGTCGCACAGCAGGGGGTCCATTTCGGACACCGCCGTCCCTCTCTTGGCATCGTCTGTGTCACTTCCATGTATGATTGGAGGCAGCCATGCCATATTTTACATGGCATAGCTGCCTCCAATCATACACGGAAGTGACACAGATGATGCCAAGAGAGGGACGGCGTCGTCCGAAATGGACCCCCTGCCGCGCGACAGAGTCATAACTATTCCGGAGTCTTCTTGGGTGGTAAGTCCTGTCTGAAAAAGTCCCTACTGTAGCTGTTTGTTACATCTTTAAATTGTCCTCTGCTTTCTAGAAGTGTGTTTGTTATTCATTTTTTCATTGTCTTTTAAAAATGTTTTACTATTGTTTTTTTGTCAGTAGATACTAGTTGTATATGATTTTATGTTTTTTGTGGTTGATCTTTATGCATCATTTTTGTACTATAAAATCATTTTTGCTGCTTTTTGTTTATGTGCAAATAGGAATTATTTATCTCTTTATCTATACATATAGTGATATCTGCTTTGGTTCCAGCATGATGAATCCAAAGCCTTGCACACATTAACCTGTGCTCTTCTTCCGAAGTTCATAGCAAATGCCTGAAAAAAGATTACAGCTGACCCTGTGATCCTAAGCAGAGTGACTGAACTCATAAGTTCTGTTCCATGGGACTTCAGAGTAAACATATTTAGGGTAGCATTCTTACTCCAAACGTACTTCCCATCTGGTTTTCATAAAATAAATAATTCACTGTCAAATAAAGAAGCTTTCAGGGATTCACTGGTGCAGGGTTATGAAGAAATCATATTTTTAAATGGCAGCTTGACTGAGTAAACTGGTGCTCCTTAGGAGGGGGTTGGGAAAGGTCTTATGAGGAAAGACTTAGGGAGCTGGATATGTTTAGCCTGGAAAAAAGACAGTTAAGGGGCGATATGATAGCCCTGTTTAAATATTTGAAGGGGTGCCAAATTGAGGATGGAGCAAGCTTGTTTTCTGCTGCTCCAGATACTAGAACACGGAGCAATGGATGGAAGCTCCAGGAACAGAGATTCCACCTCAACATTAGGAGGAACTTTCTGACAGTAAGAGCTGTTCGGCAGTAGAACACACTCCCTCAGAGCATGGTGGGGTCTCCTTCCTTGGAGGTTTTTAAACAGAGGCCGGATGGCCTTCTGTCAGGGATGCTTTAATCATGATTTCCTGAGGGGCAGGGGTTGGACTGGATGGCCCTTGTGATCTCTTCCAACTCTACAATTCTATGATTCTAACTTTTGGTCCTCTAGGTGTTTTGGATGACAGCTATAAATGAGGAATTTAGTTTTTAAAAAGGGCTAACAGTTAACTGATTATGAATTAATAAAGGACTTTATGAGACATGGCAAAAACCATGTCAGAAGAATGCTATGAGGACAAAAACAGGTGACAGTATCAGACACTAACGTCCCCTGCCATTCCGGGGGCATAGCACAGGTGTGAATAAGGTGTCCCTTTTTATTGAGGCTTAGCCCATCAATAAAAATGGGACACTTTATTCACGCCCATGCTATGCCCTGGAATGGCTGTGTACACAGGTGTCTGTTAATGTCACTCTTTCTCTTCTTGTAGCATTCTTCTGATGCAGTTTAGGACGTGGTTTTGTGGTGCATTCCCCCATGTCTGATAAAGTCCCAAGACAGAAACTGAGCTCAAAAACAATCAATTAGACTGTTCAGCCTTTTCTACTAACATTCCCATTTTTGATTACAATTCCCATAATCAATTCTAATTGACCATACTGGGTTGTCCATATTGGACTGGGCTTATGGGAGCTGTAAACTAAAACATAAAAATAAAGGATGAACCACAATGAATCAGACTAAAGGCCCATGTAGTTCAAGATTCCATTCATATAATGGTGAACAAGCTGCCTCTGGAAAGCCCACAATAGGACATTAGTGAAACAGTGCCCTGCTGTGTATGCTCAGGCCAGTCTGTGTTTCCTGGAGGACGCCTCTGTCTTTGACTCTCCTGGCTCTTGGAACCTTGCTCTCTTGAAACCTCGGATATCTTGACCTTGGACTGTCTTCGTTGACCCACCTGCCAGAATCCTTTTGACCTTGGACTGCCTCTTCGTTCTTCGTTCTCTCTGGACTCCTGACTCTCTAGGACTCCTACTGACAAACCCAGGTACTGTGCTTGCAACTGAGTTGTTGTCAAGCCGGGCTGTCTTATCAGCTGTTTGACTTGGCGTCCCGACAGAACTGCCTGAGGCCCTAATTAAGTTGATAAGATGGCTGAGTCTGCTGTGATCCAGGAACTGTTATCCCAAAACCAGGAATTAGCAGTCCAGCTGGCACAATTAACTCAAGGCTTGGCTGCACTACAGAACCAACCCCCACCCCAGCCCTGGGGGAAACCTATCATTGCTTTACCTGAAAAGTTTTCTGGTGATAGAGCACTATTGGACATTTTTATAGCAAACTGCAAGCTGCATTTCAAAATCAGAGGGGCTGATTTCCCCACGGACACTCACAAAGTGGCTTTCATTGTCAGTCTGTTAGCTTGTCCTGCAAGTAAATGGGCTACTCCCTACCTGAATGAGGATAGTCCAGTCCTCAACAGCTTGCAGGATTTCCTGCAAGAAATGAGAGCTACCGGGGGTGATCCTGTAAAAACTGAAACTGCTGAGCACCGGATTAAGACCCTCCAGCAAGGCAAAGGCTCTGTGGTGGAATATGCCACTGCCTTCCGTCTCATAGCCCAGGACTTGACCTGGAACCAGAGTGCCTTGCAGGCCCAGTTTCGCTGGGGGTTGGCAGACCCCATTTTGGATGAGCTGGCCTGCTCAGAGGCTCCAGACACCTTAGCTACCTTGATAACTCAAGCAACACACATAGACTGCCGCCTCTCAGCTCGCAGGCAGGCCAGGCGTTCCAACCCACCCTATTCCCCAGTGATTGCATCCCAGACACCGGTAACTTCCCCTATGGTTGCCCCACCTGCAGAAGAACCAATGCAGCTTGGAGGGGCTCGGCCACGGCTCACTGTGGCTGAGAAGGAACGAAGGAGGAGAGAGGGGCTCTGCCGGTACTGTTGTCTCTCAGGGCATATTGCCAGAAATTGTCTGGCCAAGGGACACCGAGCACTGCTGCCAGGAAATGGGCAGTCCCAGGTGTAGAGCAGGTTCACCACCTGGGAACATCCTTGGGACCTGCTAGTCTCTGCCCAATATCTCGGTAGCCCAGGAAGTCCACCTCCCGGAGGTCGAAGGCACACTTTTCCAACTTGGCGTAGAGGCGGTGTTCCCAAAGACGCTGAAGGACAGCCCGAACGTGGACATCATGGGCAGCCTGGCTGGGAGAATAAATCAAAAAGTCATCCAGGTAGATGATCACAAAGCAATCTAGATAGTCCCGGAAGACATCATTGATGAAGTGCTGGAAGATGGCTGGGGCATTACAGAGGCCAAAGGGCATGACGGTGTACTCATAATGTCCATACCTCATTTGAAAGGCTGTCTTCCACTTGTCCCCAGCCCTGATCCTCACGAAGTTTTAGGCCCCTCTGAGGTCCAACTTAGTGAAGACCTTGTCATGGCGGAGCCCACGAGATATGCGGATCATGCTTGGAGAGGCAGGGCATCCCTAGGACCAAAGGGAAGTGAGGCACCTCGGCCAGCAGGAACTGGATCTCCTCAACGTGGCCCTGGATCTCCAAGTGAAGCAACAGGGTCTGGTGAGCTACAGGACCGGACCGCAGGAGCCGCCCATCGATAGTCTGTACGGGTCTAGGCTCAGCTAGGGCCTCCAGTGGTATCTGATGACTGGTGGCAAATCCTAAATCCATGAAATTGTTGGAGGCTCCTGAGTCTATCATGGCTCCCAGGGGGACAAGCTCCATGGAAGGCATGGAGTACCTCAGGGGGTGGCCATGGACAACGCCAAGGTGGAGGCGGTGTTATCATGGCAAACTCCTCGCTGCCAGAAGGATGTACAGCAGTTCCTGGGGTTTGCCAACTTCTACAGGAAATTCATCGCAGATTATGCAGCCCTGGCGAGCCATCTTTCCCAACTGGGAAAGACCCGCTTTCAGTGGACACCTGTGGCCTAGAAGTCGTTTGAGGTCCTAAAGGAGAAGTTCATGTCAGCCCCAATCCTGCAGCACCCTGATCCACAGACACCTTTTGTGGTGGAGGCAGATTCCTCAGACGTGGTGATTGGGGCTGTGCTACTTCAGCCCATGGGGGCCGAGGTCACCTGTTGCCTTGCACTTTTTATTCCCGTCAGCTGTCTCCTCCTGAACGCAACTACACCATTTGGGAGAAAGAGCTGTTGGCAATTAAGGCCGCCTTTGACACGTGGCGGCATCTGTTGGAGGGGGCGGCTCATCCCATCCGGGTCCACACCAACCACAGGAACTTAGAGCATCTCCAGACGGCCCAGAAGTTGTCCCAGAGGCAGAAGCGGTGGTCCCTGTTTTTTGGACGCTTCAATTTCCAGCTCCAATACGTTCCTCAGGCCCAGAATCGGCAGGCCAACGCTCTCTCCCGGAAGCCAGAGTATGCCACGGAACCAGAGGGGGAGCTTCAATCCACCATTCTGCGCCCAGAGAATTTTGCTGCTGCTCCAAGGGAGGCTACACTGCTGGACCAGATTCGTGACCTCCAGAGCCGGGACCCGTTCGTGAGCATTCGGCAGAGGGGGATGCCTCTCCTTTTGAGTTCTGAGATGGCCTGCTCTACCACCGGTGCCGCCTTTATGTACCAGCAGGCCGATGTCGGGATGCGGTTCTGCGGTTGTGCCATGATGCTAAAACAGTGGGGCACTTTGGATTTTGCAAGACCCTGCACCTCCTCACCCAGGAGTTTTGGTGGCCTCGGGTCCATGTGGAGGTGGCCCAGTATGTGGACACTTGCCCTGTGTGTCGCCGTGCTAAGGATCATCCGGGTCGACCTGCGGGCTTACTGCTGCCTCTGCTGACACCTTCGGGGCCCTGGAAACTCGATGGACTTTATCACGGACCTGCCCCCTTCTGCAGGCTGTACCACCATTTGGGTGGTGGTGGACCTGTTCTCCAAGATGGCTCACTTCGTGCCTTGCACTGGCCTCCCCACGGCAAAGGAGATGGCCCGGATGTTTGTACAGCACATCTTCCAGCTCCATGGCCTTCCTGAGGGAGTAGTCTCTGATCGGGGAGCCCAGTTTACGGCCCGGTTCTGGACTAGTCTGTTGCGGCTCCTGGACATTGTGCCGCACCTGTCCTCAGCGCACCATCCTGAGTCCGATGGCCAGTCAAAACGCACAAAGGGTACACTGGAGCAGTACCTCCAGTTACCACCAAGAGAACTGGGTCGACCTGCTGCCGTTGGCCGAGTTCGCATACAACAACTCCATGCATGCCTCAACCCAGCAGACGCCCTTCTTTGCAACTGGCGGCTACCATCCATGGCGATTTCTGGCTGTGGCCCCTGGCTCAGCAGTCCTGTGGCAGACCAGTGGCTCCAGGAACTCCAGGCTGCTCAGTCCTTGCTACAGGAACAGCTTTAGGTGGCCAAGGAGGCGTATAAGCGGGGCGCGGATCGTCGTCAGCAGGAAGGTCCTCCTTTGCAGGTGGGGGATTCGGTCTGGCTGTCCACGCACCATCTCCCACTCCAGCGGCCGTGTTGGAAGTTGGATGCTCGATTTGTGGGGCCCTACAAGATCGTGGCCCAGGTGAATCCCGTGGCTTTTTGGCTCCAGCTTCTGCAGACGTGGCAGATCCACCCAGTCTTCCATCGTTCCCTACTGCTTCCGGTTTTGGGTGTTCATCCCGACGCTGGTCCCGCACCTCCGCCCAATCCGGTTTTGGTGGATGGTGAACAGGAATTTGAGGTGGCCCAGATCTTGGACTCTCATCGCTGTCAGGGCCACCTTCAGTATCTAGTTGACTGGGTTGGCTACAGGCCAGAGAACCGCTCCTGGGAAGATGCCTCCAATGTACATGCTTCCCGCCTGGTTCAGGTGTTTCACCAATGCTTCCCGGACCGGCTTCATCCTCCTCCGGGTGCAGGGGAGGATAATGGAGGGGGGAATGATGTCATGGTCAGCCAGGACTCTGAGGACTCAGAAGGCGAGGAGGCTGAGCCAGTTGCAGAAGATCTGGCTGAGTCTGAGTCTAGCCCTGAAGAACCCAGGGCTCAGCAGCCTAGCCCTCCCCCAGCACAGGGTCCATGCCTAGGAGACATAGTGGAGCAACAGGAAGAGGTAGAAGAGCAGGTACCTACCTTTAGCCAAAGAAGAGCAGAGAGGGCGTGGCTTCATCATTCCCGGAGATTAAGAGACAGAAGCTCATCAATCACCCAGCAGCTGGGAGTGGGAGCTGGGCCAAAATAAGCAGCTGGGGGATGCTGAATTCCTTGTCTCAGGCAGTCTGTGTTTCCTGGAGGACGCCTCTGCCTTTGACTCTCCTGGCTCTTGGAACCTTGCTCGCTTGAAACCTCAGATATCTTGACCTTGAACTGTCTTCGTTGACCCACCTGCCAGAATCCTTTTGACCTTGGACTGCCTCTTTGTTCTCCGTTCTCTCTGGACTCCTGACCCTCTAGGACTGCTACTGACAAACCCAGTACTGTGCTTGCAACTGAGTTGTTGTTGAGCCGGACTGTCTTATCAGCTGTTTGACTTGGCATCCCAACACCACTGGACCTTCCATGGAAGGGAGTTCCACAGTCTGGAAGCACAGAGAAGTCAGCCCTCTGCCTCCATGGATTTGGCATACATAGGTTCCATCAGCCACAGCTTGAAAATATGCCCCAAAACATAAATTCCAATAAGCAAACCTTCATATTGCCACTTTATATAAGGGACACCATTTTACTATGCCATTGTATATAATGGGACTTAAACATGCACAGATTTTGGTATCAGTCTGAGGCGAAGCACAAAAATCAGTGTGTATAAAGCCATTGTACTGTCTATTCTCCTTTATGGATCTGAAACATGGGTCACCTATCCCTACTACCTACGACTCCTTGAACACTTTCATCAGCGCTGTATATGTACAATCCTAAATATACACTGGACTGACTATGTGACGAATGTTGCTGTCCTTGAGCAAGCAGGGATCACCAGCATTGAGGCCATGATCTTGAGAACACAGCTGCACTGGGCAGGGCATGTTTCTAGGATGGAGGACCATTGCCTCCCAAAAATAGTACTCTACGGTGAACTTGCCATGGGTCAGCGTAAGAGGGGTGCTCCAAAAAAAAGATACAAGGACTCCCTGTAACAACATCTCAGGCTCGGCCAAATTGATCACCAACAATGGTCCGCCTGGCCTCACAGGCATGGAGATCTCAATGCTGCAGCCTTATTTGAGAACCCACGCCGAACAAGTCTTGAAGAGAAACGACAACACAGAAAGGATCACAACCCAGAAACATCACCCAAGGAGACCTTCTGCTGTGCTTTCTGCAACCGGACTTGTTTATCTCGGATTGGCCTTTTTAGTCATCAATGCGCTTTCAAAAAGTGCAGGATGAGTCCTTCCTGAATCTTTCTTTGTGAAGAAAAGCCAGAGAGAGAGAGGAGTCCTGGAACCAAACCTCAGCAGATACCAAGGACCCACTGTACCCTCTATCCTGTCTCTCCTTACTCCCTTTTTTTCTAACCTAAACAGCTCCAAATGCCATATGCTTTCCTCACAGAAGTTACTCCCACCTCCAGCCACTTGATTATTTTGGTTGCCTTTTTCTGCACATTTTCTAGTTGTACAGTGTCTTTTTTTTTTTTTAGGTGTGGTGATGATACCTGTACACAATGCTGTACTCCATACTATAGATATGTATATGGGCAGGAAGATACACTAACATCTAGAAGGCCAAAGGGGGCGGTGGAGGGGGGAAAGGAGAAAGTGAGGTAACAGGAATGAGCTCCAGCAAGGAATGGGCTGGGGGGCTCAGTGATTTTCCAGGAATGCAAGTTACTGATGGCCCTCATAACTCAGTTGTCTTCTAATATCATTTCCCCTGGTTTTTCATGTTGTCATGTTGTGTTGGGTTTCCTCTTGCGGGGAAAAAAATAGTACAAAAAATATATATGCTGAAATGAAAACAAAATCCATAAATCATGTTGGTGCTTTTAAGAGCACTTTGCACTAAAAGCCATCTTGCATATACCATATTGCACATGCAGGCATGGCAAGCATAAATATGAACTACTTCCAGAATGTTTTTTTAAAAAAAAAATTAAGTGCAAATTTCCTATAGAGCTCATAGACAAACCATGCATCTCTTCCTAAGTACTCATGAGCATTCCAGTTAAAATTAAAATGGCTCATTAAACCACCTCTTCCAATTTGTTTTGGTTTTTTAGAAAAACCTCCTCTAAAATGATTATTTGTGCAGCTTGTAGTGCTATTCAATCATCCACTGATTACTCTGGGTTAGTTATTTTGAGTTCGATTGCATATACATTGTTCTCCTCATTGCTTTTTGGGATTTTTATCAACTGTTTTTTTTAAAAAAAAATGTGCTAAACCGTGACATACATTCTTCCCAGCTCATGATATCATTTCCAAAAGAAGCAGAGTTTAAAATGACAAGATATATGTGATGTAGAAAGTATAAGAAGCTTGTTTCAATGTTTATTTCTAGGTAACACAACAATTTATATTCTTAGACTCCATTCGAAATTAGCACAATCAGCATGGTGCAGCCTGACTTACCAGATGACAGCCTCCCACCCTCTACTTCTCAAACTATTTGAATTATTTATTACATCAAACACATTTTGGAAACACACTCCTTTCCATAGGTCTTGTGTGTAGCAATAAACTCTTATATGCCTTCCTCTGCTACAACATAATCTGAAAGGTGTTGAGCAGGAAATATATCTCAAAGCAGTTTCAGGTTTTTTCCTTCTTATTTTCATTAGGTAACATGTATGAGGAACTCTGGGGTTAGTTAACAGAGTGGGTGGCAGAACTGTCCTGATCCTGTTACGCACGACCCTCATGTCCATGGAAAATCCATTCATGAACTGATCTTAGATTGGGGAATTAATAACAACTCAAAGTGAGAGGCTGCGTAAACTTTGGAATCTTAAACCCTATGTATACAGGTGGAGCCAGGAAAAACATGGAGTCAGAGGTCCTAAACAACTGATGAAACTTTATTGAACTGGATTGTAAAGTATTCATTCATTACACACATTCGTTATCAAGCAGACAAGACTATCAGAGTAAGGCATGAAATAGTTAGAAACAGGATTTGGCTAAGGCTTTGGGGGAATACTTCACCTGATCCTGGAGCTAGAGTCTTCTTATGAGTAGCAGAATTGCTCTTGAGTAGCATCAGTGAGCAGTTGTACCAAAAGTGTGGAGGGAGAATTTAGGAAGGGAAGTTACTATCACTGGAGCTGGAACTGAATGCCTGAGTTGTCTGGAAGCCACCCAGGTGTCAGGGAAGTATTAGCAGGGATTCAGAAGGAAGGGGAGGGAGAGGGCAATCAAGGGATGGAGTGATGTGGATTCAAGAGGAATTAAGATCTGAACCAAAGAACTGAAATTTTTGAAGGTTTTTTAATAGGAAATACCCCTTTGAAGTTGCAATGAAAACAAAAGGAACATTTGTTTTCAAGTAGTTTCCAATAATTTAAACAAAGGAAGTCCAGACTATTCAGGAACTAGAAATGGGGATGGTTTGGTACTTTGGTGATTGACAGGCACCCCTCCTTTGTCCTGTGGCTGTAAGAGTGACACCTTTGATTTGCAAGGCAATGAATCTACCAACTATACTGATGAGTGTTTGCCTTTCCCAGACATGAAGCTGTCTCCATTACAAAGAGATGTTGGTTGTTTATTGAGATGTGACTGTTGGATAATTTATATGGCCTCTTTCCTGGCATGGTGCCTGCTAACTCTAGTCTTACTCCTTCTGTTTTGCATCAACCCTTGAAAAGGCCTCTGTTGGCCAAATGGATATCAACCATTGTTGCCAAGTGAGGTGCACCAAGTTGGTGTATACTGGGTGTTTCAGGAGGTGATGATGTGGATGTAATCTGTAGTATATGTATAGTTAACTATGAGTAATTTTTGGAAACAAATGTGCATCTTGCCTCAAAGGGCAATGACATCTCAATGATTCGATAGGTTAGATTCATCTGATTTGTTGCAACCATGTGGTACTACTTTTACTCTCAGGAACTTTGCCATGCTTGAAGTTGCCCTTAAGCATTTGAATGCAATTTATTTACATAATACTCACTCTCAGGCTTAAATTTACTCTACATGCTGCATGCCCCCTGCCTGGTTTCTGGGATAGCCAGGGAGCGGGTGGTGACAGCAAGGAGCAGTGTTCTGGGATGGCCTCCTATGGACATGCAGGCCCCAATCCAGCAATAATAGATTAAATCAAGTATTTTCTTGTAATGGTTGATCAGGCCCTATCCCGGTTTGCCCCCATTTCAGCCCCATATCTACCCCGAGGATTGTTTAGACTCCCTGGGGACAGATTGGTGTAAATGCCCTGTGTCATTTGGATTTCAGGACTCTGGAATGGAGGCAAGCCTGGGTATTTGGCTAGTGTAAACAAGCCCTATGAGTATGATGGGTCATGCCACATTAATAGTCACAACAACAACACATCAGTAGAACCTGTCTTCTCCTTTCATATTAATTTTAAGCAGTTTACAGAAAAATAAAATAACACAGCCAAATTCACATCAAAGCAAGCAAATTATTCCAACTGCACAATAATATTATAATGTTACTATATAAAAAGGGGGGTCCTGCAAATCATTTTAATGTAGAACTGATATCAATAGTATGAGCATACTTTGGCATTTATGAACACCTCAATATCTGACAGTTTTGGGATTTATCAGGCCTCAGCTCCTTGGCAGGACCACTCACAAAGCTGTGCCCTTTGCTGATAGAGAGAGAGAGAGAAGCTATATTCAGGCAATGTTGAATCTATACAGAAGAACACTCATGGAGGGGGAGCATGCTAGCTCTGCCCCTCTTTAAATGTTTCTATCACTATGTTCACATACAATGACTTTCTGAAGAAAAGAGCCTCCTTTGTGCATAGAACATCCCTGGGCAGTCTAGAAAGCTTATCAATCAGCATTTTAGATGATATGAACAGCCTCTATGGATAGAGTGGGCTCTTTAGAAAGTCACTCCTCATGTGAGTGACTGATCAAAATATGTAGGGAGAAGACAGGGCAATTATACTGCCCCATGTCACATGTTTATTTTATTCAGATTCTGAACTGGTAAAGATATTCTGACCCTCCAAGCAGCAAGGGGAATAAGGGTCTAGGGTCTACATTAATTTCTCACAATGCTTCAGAATATCACTATATTAGGGGGTGCTGTGGAATATTGATATAGCTAGATACAGCTGCCAACCACAACTGGAAGCATTGATACTGCTCACCACTAGGTATGTAATTCTTCACTAAATTTCTTCTCAATGATAACAATGAGTAATTTTTTAGCATTTTTCTTCCTGCTGTGAGAAAGTCATAGAAAACCATGGTTTTCAATGTGTATTCCCCACCCATTCTTATCAAAACAAAATCTGATTGGGCTTCCCCAGGCATCAGCCAGTCCTTGTTGGAGGGGGTGTAGAATTGCACAGAAAGGTAAAGAAAAAGATTGTTTTTAATTCTTTCCACCTCCACTGTTCCAATATAAATTTCCAGTTCCACATTTCATAATACTTCTAGTGGCAAAGAAACAAGCCACTTTTACTGTCAAAAACATCTTTTGTGATTTAAAACTGGTATATTGGTACAACATTTTTTTCTTTCTGGACTCAGTTGATCAAATCCACTTTTGGTTATATATCCTGGAGATGAAAAGTTGAGCAGGTCACATTTTTCTAATCATCTTAGCCAGGGATTTGGTTCTGCAATGGTTAGATCCTACTGCACTCAAAGGAGATGCTAATACTTAGATGACTTGCAGAGCTTCCATTAAAGCTGAGGGTGGATTCACTGCTCTACAGTAACAGAGCCACCAGCTGCACCTGCAAGCTGGTATTAAAGCCACCAGCTAATCTAGCTGGCATACCTCCTTATTTTTCCCCTTATCGAATGAATTCTTATTGTACTTGTTCCAGCCCTTTCATTACATCTTTTTTTGTTGTTGTTGAAATTGACTAGCACCATTAAGTATAAAGAAATAAATCTAGTTCTAGATCTATACCTATTTTGAAAAAATCTAAAACCAAACTATAAAGACAAAATGAAGGGTTGTTCTTTCACCAGGATTGTTTAGACTCCCTGGGGGCAGATCGGTGTAAATGTCCTGTGTCATTCCCCTGACACCCTTCCCCTTCAAGATAACAGCACTTCTGAATATTGTTTACCTTTCTAGTCCAGGGTTTAGAATTTGTTTCACTCAAGGAAGGCTCATCTTCCTCCTTCCTTATGTGGTTTCATTCTAATAGCTAAAACCTACCTGTTCAGATAGGTCATGCATACCTATTTATTTATTTATACTTAATGGTGCTAGTCAATTTCAAGGTCATGCATACCTATTCAGCCCCTCTATTCTTCAGAATACAGTTGGCCCTCCATGTTTGCTGGGTTTGGGGGCACAGGACCCTTTTGAAAGGGGAAACATTGTGAATATCTCCACTCCACCCCACCCCACCGGTCATATTTAACACAGAAAAAAAGTATGATCTGTGGATTCAACCCACCATGAATGCCTTAGAGCCAGCCTTCTCCTTCGCAAGGCAGAAATGGGTGCAATGCCTTCTCCTTCGCAACGCAGAAGTGGGTGGCTGGCAGGACTTGCCACTGCCTCTGCTGCTGTCCTACACCATTTTAAATAGGGACTGACAAGCCTTGCTGCGTGTTTGCAGTCCCTATTGAAAATGGCATAGGGCAGCAGCAGAGGCAACAGCAAATAATCCATGAATAATCAAATCCGCAAAAGTTAAACCCACAAATGTGGAGGGCCAACTGTAATTTGCTATATGGAATTATTTTTCATTGCTGGAAGGTGTCCAGTTGTTTCAATATCATTTTGTGCTGTGAGTTTCTATGTTTTTATTTTACTGTAGGATCATTATATTTGGAGTTATTTACATATTGTTGTTGGTCTCCTTGAGATCTTTTACAGCATGAGTGGTTAATTATGTGCCCTCTATGTGTCAGAAAAGGTGTTCTTTTTCTGCATCTCCCATCAATCTTGGCCAATATAGCCAGTGGTGAGGGATGCTGGCCATTGCAGTCCAACAACTTCTGGAAAGCATATGTTGTCAATCCCTGTTTTAGAGGACATGAGGTGTATAAAGGTTTTAGATGCATGCATGCATATATTGTGCTTGTGACAATATGGGCCCACGTGGTATATAAATGGTGCTTGTGAAAACTGAAAATAATCATAGAATCAATGCTTAATGAACGACATCAGGTTCAGCCATACTATGTATCCTGAAAATGCTTAATTTGCTTTCTCCTATTCACAATGGGAGCACTGTTAGGATTTTATTTCAGTTGGGTGGTGAATCCAGATGTATCATGTTCAGTTTTGTCAGTGGGGAAAAAAGAAGAAGAAGAAGAGTTTTTAAAATTTAACACAGAGATGCTCTGTTCATTCACAGCAAATGCCAGGGGGATAGACTTGCCTTCCATACAGAATGGCACCCAGATCGATCCATAGCTAGTTATTGAGAGAAAAAAGTTTTTCCTTCAATCCACAAGGTATGGTTGTCCATAATAAATGGATATATAACTAATTCAAAGAAGAAGCAGGGTTGATTATATGGGGTGGGGAAAGACACATGTGTTCCCACATGTTTTCTGAACGTGCTTATCAGGTTGATTAATTCAAACAGGAAATTCTGTGCTTTTCTACATTTGTCTATTCGCTGCATCACACAATTACTTGTAGAGACCATCGAGGTTAAACAAAGATGTCAAAGAAAGAAGTTGTGAAAATGGCAGTCTGAGAAGGGAATTTAATTATCCACTGCCACTGAACAAACCAGCTGACACATCTTAAGAAACAGTAGCATCTCAGTTGACTTATCTATTCTCAAGGGTAAGCTGCTTCTATGAAATAATAGATGGGAAGCTAGCTTGAAAAATATGAAAGGCCTGGAATTTAGTGGTAGTGTGCATGTTACATATACCAAAGATCCCACATCAAATCCTCAAAATCTGGGATTTCTGTCTAAAACCCTGGAGAGTTTCTGCCAGTCAGTGTAGTTAATATTGGGATAGGTGATCTGACTTTAAACATGGCTGCTTCTTGAGTTCCATCTCCCAGATTTCTCAGACTGCAATGCCCATTTACAAAGAGCAATGGTTAAGTAAGCAGATCAGGAAAGCCAGACTGGTACCCAGGAAGAATTCACCACAGGCCACAGAGCTAGATGTGGAAATGAGGGAGAACCACTTTTCACATACAGCTCCCAGTTTAAAATGTTCAGAGACATACCCAGTGAGCAGCAGCTCCAACATGTGATAACACCTTCTTCTCATAGGCCTTGGGTGGTAGGCCTGTTTACATCTCATAGGCCTATTTGTTTACAGATAGCCCCAACCTCAAACAGTTATTATTGGTAAACAGTTGTTTATCAGCAACAACAGGTCACATAATACAAATATGGACACTGGAGCCAAACCTGGGGCAAACCCAGGGGCTGTCTACACTGCAGAAATACAGTAGTTTGACACTACTTTATCCACCATAGTTCTATCCTTTTGAATCCTGGTATTTGTAGTCTGGTGAGGCACCAGAGTTCTCTGATAGAAAAGACTAAATACCTCACAAAAACTACAAATACTAGGATGCCATAGGATAGAACTATGCTGGTGTCAAACTGTATTTCTGCAGTGTAGACGGGCCCCAATATGTGAACTCTGGTAACAGAAGTAATCATGTCACCTATAAATATAAGGGTTCACTTGCACACCTATCTTTCAATACAATATATACCATCATCTGCCAGCAATTCCCAGTCCTAGACAGGACAAACAGACCAGTTGTCTCTACGCAAAACAATAAATCCAGGCTAAGAATTGTGCAATCCTCCCAATATTGTTGAAGGGCAACTCCCAGAAGCCCTAACCATTATATCTAGTGATATGAGGAATGCTGTGAGCAGTAGTCAATGACAACCCAAGGGCTACATGATTCCACCACCCTTCCAAAGTACCGCAGACAAAAAAAAAAAAAAAAAAAAAAAGGCTTCAGAAATGGCCATATTATTGAATCCTCGGACCTTAAAGTGACACTTCATGAACAAAAGAACATCAAAGGTCAATTGCAGCATGAAACCACAGAATTATGAAAGGTTCAGTCCTATCATCTTTGGTTTGGTAGGAAATAAAGGCGTGTTTGTTTTCTAAATTATACTCTCTCTATTTCTCTGGCTTTTCTTCGCAAACGAAGATTCAGGAAGGACTCATCCCGCGCTTTCTGCAAGCACACTGGTGACTGAAAAGGCCAATCCGAGATAAAGTCCGGCTGCAGAAAGCACAGCAGAGGGTCTCCTTGGGTGATGTTTCCAGGTTGTGATTCTTCTGTGTTGTCGTTTCTCTTCAAGACTTGTTCAGTGTGAGTTCTCAAATAAAGCTGAAGCATTGTGGATAGTGCGTCTCCATGCCTCCCGATGTGAGGCCAGGGCGGACCATTGTTGGTGATCAATTTGGCCAAGCCTGAGATGTTGTTTGAGGGAGTCCTTGTATCGCTTTTTTGAAGCACCCTCTTATGCTGACCCGTGGCAAGTTCACCGTAGAGTACTATTTTTGGGAGGTGATGGTCCTCCATCCTAGAAATGTGCCCTGCCCAGCGCAGCTGTGTTCTCAGTATCATGGCCTCAATGCTAGTGATCCCTGTTTGCTCAAAGACAGCAACATTCATCACATAGTCAGTCCAGTGTATATTTAGGATTGTACGTATACAGTGCTGATGAAAACATTCGAGGAGTCATAAGTGTTGGTGATAGGTGACCCATGTTTCAGACCTATAAAGGAGAATAGACATTACAATGGCTCTATACACACTGATTTTTGTGCTTCGCCTCAGGTGTTTGTTACTCCAGACTCTTTTTTAAAGTCTTCCAAACGCACTATATGCCTTTGCCAATCTGTGATTAATCTCTTTGTCAATCTTGGCATCTGAGGAGATAATGCTTCCCAGGTAGGTGAACTGCTGAACAGACTTAAGCACAGATTTGCCTATGGCAATGTGGGAGTGGTGGTGCTCGTCCTGTGGTGCAGGCTATTGAAGAACTTCCATTTTCTTCAGGTTGACTTCAAGTCCAAACAGCTCTGCAGCTGTTGCAAAGCAGGATGTTAGATGCTGCAGAGCTGCTTCTGTGTGGGCAAAAAGGACAGGATCATCAGCGAAGAGCAGCTCACGGACTAGATAGTTTAAAGTCTTAGTGTGAGCCCTCAGACGGCTTAAGTTAAACAAGCTACCATCAATACGGTGACGTATATAGATGCCGTCTTCTTCTTTGAGCTCTGCCGTAGCCCTTTGGAGCATCGTACTGAAGAAGATTGTAAATAAAGTTGGAGCAAGAATACAACCTTACTTCACTCCGTTAGTTATTAGAAAGGGCTCTGAAAGAGCATCGCCATACCTGACTTGACCGTGCTGGCCCTCATGTAGCAAGATAATCATTTTAAGGAATTTCGTTGGACATCCTAGTCTTTCCAGGATATGCCACAGACCTTTTCTACTCACAGTGTCGAAGGCTTGGGTGAGGTCAACAAATGTTACATAGAGACCCTTGTTCTGCTCCCTACATTTTTCTTGCAGTTGTCTAAGGGCGAATACCATGTCTGTAGTACTCCTATTGGCTCTGAAGCCACACTGGCTTTCAGGGAGAAGTTCTTCTGCAATAGCAGGAACTAATCTGTTCAGGAGTATCCTTGCAAGGATTTTTCCAGCAATAAAGAGCAGTGTTATACCTCGATAGTTTGAGCAATCGGATTTTGCTCCTTTTTTCTTGTACAAGGTGATGATGACTGCATCTCAGAGATCTGATGGCAGTTCCCCTTTTTCCCAGCAATTCACAAGGAGTTCGTGGAATTTAACATGGAGTACACGACCTCCGTGTTTCCAAACTTCAGGTGGGATTCCATCAATCCCAGCTGCCTTGCCATTTTTCATCTGCTGTATGGCCTTAAGGGTCTCTTCCAAAGTGGGAGCTATGTCCAGTTCATTTTACATCAGTTGTTGTATCATATGTTGGATAGCTGAGCCTTGGACTACTCGGTTGGCACTGAAGAGATTTTGAAAATGTTCAGCCCATCGATTCCGGATGGAGGCTTTATCAGTAATTAGTGTTTGACCATCTGTACTGTATAAGGAGCTTTGGACCTGATAAGTAGGTCCAAACACTACTTTAAGAGCTTAGTAAAATCCTCTAAGATCACCCAGATATACACAGCATTGTGTCTTTTCTGCTATATTGCTCCACCACTTGTTCTGCATGTCTTGGATTTTTTGCTGAAGTTTACTACATGTGAGGCGGAAAGCTGCTTTTCTTGCATGGCAGGTTGGTTGGGCGAGGTATGCCTGGTGAGCAGTTCTCTTCTTTGCCAACAGCTCCTGGATCTCTTGGTTGTTTTCATCAAACCAGTTTTGATTTTTCTTGTGGGAGAACCCGAGGGATTCTTCTGCAGACTGGAGGATACTGTTTTTGACATGCTGCCAAAGCACTGTAGGAGAAGGATCTGTAGGATGTTCTTCAAGTTTTGTTTGTAGATTTGCCTGGAAGTTGTCTCTCATGGTAGCTTGTTGAAGATTGCTGATTTGGAGTCTCTTCTTTAAGATGCCACCCCTCTTAGGCTTAAACTTAAGATGAAGATTTAGTTTACACCTGATGAGGCGATGATCTGTTTGGCATTCTGCACTGGGCATCACTCGGGTATGACGGACATCATGAATGTCTCTCTTGTGGACTAGAACATAGTCAATGAGGTGCCAATGTTTAGATCAGGGATGCATTCCGGTTGTCTTCAAGCTATCTTTCTACTGAAAGATAGTGTTTGTATAGTCAGCTGTTGTTCTGCAGAGAACTCTAGCAGGAGACGTCTGTTATCATTGCAATTTCCAACTCCATGCTTGCCTAAGACAACTTTCCAGGCTTCAGAGTTCTTTCCTACTCTGGCATTGAAGTCACCAAGGATAATAATTTTATCTTCTACAGGGACTTTTTGTATGAGTTGGCGTAGGTCTGTGTAGAATTTGTCTTTCTCTACAGGGTCAGCTTGCATAGTTGGGGCATATATACTGAAGAGAACAATATGTGGGAGACGTAAGGAAATAATGTGATCAGAGTGTCCTGTTGGCAAGGTTTCAAGTTTGGAGGCAATGGCATTTTTAATCAAAATGCCTATTCCTGAAAGATTTTTTTCAGTTTTGGGTTTACCAGACCAGTAAAGTGTGTAGCCAGCACCATGTTCTTTAAGGCTGCCTTCCTCATGGAGATGAACTTCACTAAAAGCAGCGATGTCAATATTAAGTTGTGATACTTCATGGGCTATTAGAGCAGAGCGACACTCAAACCATGCACTATCTGCAGAGTCTTGCATGGTTCTGATGTTCCAGCATGCAAGCGTCTAGTTTATTTACACCTTTGGAGGCCGGTGTGTGCCTTTGTTTCTTTGCCTTTGTTTGACCGCATCAGAAGATGCCCGTTGGTTGCGGCTAGCCAGCCAGGTAGATGGGGATGAGCTTTCATTAGGCCACCTTTTCTAGGCCCCTCTCCATATGGAGCAAGCAGTGCTCTCCTTTAAAAAGGCTGCTTGGTCATTCAGGATGCTGCCAAACAAGACTGTCATCTCCCGGGTCAGCCTCGGGCGACCAAAGTCCTGACCCACCTGCATGCAGGGTTGGATTGTGCGGCTTCCAGTGCATCTTTACACCTGCCGTTTTGTTCCTCGCCTGTCACTACAGGGCTTTTTTGGAATTGTATTTATCCTTCGAGCCTGTGCAATGGATTTTTCTGGTGGAGCACAGCATGCACAGAACTGGCCTCATCCTTTAAACCAAAGGTTTATCTGCTGTGGCCTTGCAAACATGGACAGTAGCAATGAGGTCCTCGGGTTGTAAGTTTGATTAGAGTTTGCTTCTCTTAGATGGTTGATCTTACAGGGTTGTACAAGCACCATCAGCCCAGGTTTGGAATTAGAGTTTTTCTTCTCCTGGGATGGTTGCCATAAGGCTAGAGAGCCCATCTTGCCCTTTGATTCACTTTGTCAGACCCTTTAGTTTTGACCTGTCTGGCATGGAAGGTCCTACCAGTGGCTATCATGCCACCACCACATAGCTCAAAACTTCATTAGGGTATGCAAGCCTCTCCCCCACGACAAGGGGGCATAAATGGGGAGGTGTAAATTATATCACACATGTTAAAAGTGTTTAATACCTCAGTTACCATAGTTTAAAAAAAATGAAGCCTACCTTTGCAACCTCTATAACCTGCCACCAGTCTACCCAAACCCACAATTTTTTAAAGTGTTGTAATTTGGGTGTGAGCATCACGCCAAAACCATGAGAAAATGTGTGAAAATGATTTTAAAAATGCCCCCCATCCCCCAAATACCTCTTTTTCTTCAGACATTTATTCCAAAATGAAGACCAGAAGTGATATCACCTCACGTCAAAGACACCATTTTGGCCAATGTGTGGCTGAAGATTGTGATGGGGGTTGTATGAGTGATCCCATGGAGGGATGGTTCCTGGCTACTTTGGAGTTGTTCACCCCGATATTGAACATGTGCCAGGGTGTCTGTATTAACATCAAGAACTGGGTTCCAAATGGCTGCCATTTATTTATTTTTTCTAGGAATTTATTTACACACACACTCACACACAGATACACACATACATACATACAAAATACCACAAGCAAACACACACACACACGAAAAAAAAGAACAACAGAATATTCATAATAAACAGTAGTAATATACCTTCAGTAAATACAGATTGATACTCATATATAAAATTCCATTGCTTGTTAATTCCTGTCCTCTAATTTCAATAATCTGATGCTGAAAAGAAGGGAAATTACCTCTTCTATTTCATCGTAAATATTAATAGTTTGTCTACCACCTGTTTCCCAAATTGTAGTTATCTTGTATCCAACAGAAGATGTTAGAATTTTTTTGAAAAAATTATGATGATGATAAATAAATAATAATAACTAAACTTAAACCTAACTATCCAACATTGTCCAATATAATATTAAAAGCTTATTATTGCTAATTTCCCCCATCTTTTCCCCCATATTGGTAACATAGAATTCCATTATTCATTGAATTTACTTAATGGTTTGTTATCCAGAAGAAGAGTTAATTTATCCATTTCTGCTGTTTCATGAAGTTTCCATTCATTAATGGCTTCCTTTTATTAACACCATAACTTCCTATGTTGGCTGCTACTCATTTTCTTCAGGCATCGCTATATGCAGTCTTCTAGCCCAACCGTGTATGTATGAACGTACCTGTCATTCAGTAGCATTCTATACATCTGATGAAGCAGACTGTCATTTATAAGTCATCCCATAAATTTATTTGTCTTTAAAGTGTCATAAGATGCTTTATTGTTTATGCTACAAAAAGTTGACATGGCTATTCCTGTGTTAAATGAAAACCAATTTGAATACATGCCAGACAGAGCCAATAGTCCAAACTGCCAGTGCTTCACCATAAAGTACAAATGTTTTCCATACCAGGCAAGAAAGCAATTGGTGAGTGGTATCTTCTCTTGTGAGGATTTTTGCAAATAAGGGCTGAAGCAGTACAAGGCTGTGGATATCAAAGGGCGTAAATCTTTGCTTATTTCTATTCTTGCACACAAGAATGAAAGATTTCAAAAGGTTTCTTCCTGCTGAGTATAATTACAAGAGTTGCATGCAGTTTTCAGTGATCTTTTTGGCAAAAACAATAGTGAAAATGTTGTGACCATTTTTGTTTGAAAAAAAGAGACGGGTTTTATACAGATTTCATAGGGGGGGGGACAAGATTTTACACACAATACAATGTTCTGGTGCAATACCCCCCCCCCCCATACACACATATTTTAGTTCTTGCTAGGAGGGGAGAAATCTCATAAAGGATGACAATTTTATTATATATATACCGGTATACATATATATATATATATATATATATATAAACAGGGTGTCCCTGTGTATCCAAACAACTTTTCGCTTTGAGGATGAATAAAATGGGTGAATATTCTTTATATCCCTGAGGTTAAAAAAGAAATAACCTTCATACTCAAATCTATACTTCAGTTCATACCTAAAGATGGATCCCTTCACTGGCACTGATGGTTGCTGCCTTAAACTAATCATTATTGCTTTTTACAGTTTATGGCTGCCAGCTGCTGCAAAGTGTGAGTACAAGGAAAAATCTGGCAGCTGGGACTTAATATTTTGCACTTGGCTTTACAGGGAAAGCTTTTGGCACAGGCTCCAAGGAGTAAGCAGTTTTCTTCAAGGAAGTGGTGCCCTTTCAAGACCTTCCGCTGCTTGCTCCCCCATACGCCAGTTACCTATTTGTAAATAAATAGATATGAACCTCTCCTAAAGAAATCCTTGTTAATTCTCTGTCACACCCATGTTTCTCAAGGAAACAGATTCTATAAAATCTCCCCCACTCCTTCAGCTTCTTAACACTCTAGGAAGTGGCAAACATGAAATAATGTTCTATTACATGACAGGCAATATTCTAGAATTGCCTTCTGGGACCAACAAAAGAAGAACCCATAAGTCTCACATTGCTTCCTTAGCAAAGGGCAAGGACCAATATTTCCCAGTGATAAATCTCCTGTCAGACAGCAATAAGATTAAAGGCAAATCTTTGGCCTGTACAAAGAGTAAACAACATAGCAGCCAGCTGTATGCTTAGGGAGTAGTTTAGTTTGGGGAGAAATCGACTAGGTTTTACAGGATTAGCAACATTCAGCCATCCCAAAGTGTTTCTGCATAATGTAGTTATATCAATTTCATGCTACTTTAATTCTGAGGAATCCAGTGATTTGGTGGGGTACTTAGAAAATACCAACAAGTACCCTAAGATAGACTGACAATGAAATCAGTTTAAATCTGTAGTGTAGACAGAAACTGTGGGCAAGTTTCAATCGAACCGATGGAATGAAGAGCCCAGCCGGTGTAATAACACAGGATCATTACTGTGTGCTATTGTGCACACAGTAACTGCCATCAGAATGAAGGGACTTCCACTTGCATGAGCCATTGGGGGGGGAGTACTATCAGCCCTCCATATCCACAGATTCTTTATCCCTGGATTCAACAATCCATGAGTTTGAAAATATTTTTTTTAAAAAAAATAATTCCAAAAAGCAAATCTTACTGTTTGCCATTTTATATAAGGGATACCATTTTACTATGCCATTCTATATAACAGGACTTGAGTATCCACAGATTTTGGTATGCATTTTTTTTTTCCTGAAATGAAACCCCAGCAGATACCGAGGGCCCACTATAAAATTGCTCATGCTATTGTCCATTACACAAACAGTGTGGCACAATAGAAATCTGACTCTTTTTGACCACCCACAGTATCCTCAGCACTCTTTTCCAACACCATGTTTCAAATTAGTTTATTCTCTTTTCTATCAGCTTTCCTCACTGTCCAGCTCTCACATACATACATGGTGATGGGAAAGATGATAATTTGAACAATCCTGACTTTAGTGCTCAGTTTTATATCTTTGTATCTTATAATCTTGTGCAGTTCTTTCATAGCTGCCTTTTCCAGTCCCACTTTTCTTCTGATTTCCTGGCTGCAGCCTCTGTTCTGGGTTATGACTGATCCAAGGAATGGGAGTTCTTTCACTCATCATCCATTTTGAATTTTGTGTAAATCCTCATTATTTTTGTTTTTTTAATGTTTAGCATTAAGCCTGCTTTTGTGCTTTCTTCTTTGACTTTCTTCAGTAGTTGATCCAAGTTTCTGTTGTTTTCTGCTAGTAGTGTAGTGTTGTCTGCATATCTTAGATTGTTGATGTCCTTCCCACCAATATTCACTCCTCTGAATCTAAGCCTCCTCTAACTATGGACATTTTCAGACACGGAAACACAGTTTCTTGCCGCGCAAGCAGCCTCCAGAACAGTATCGAGGCTGCTGCGCGGCAAGGGTCCATTTTGGACGACGCCGTTTCTCTCTCAGTGTCGTCCATGACTGTTGCGGCCAGCACTGGAGGCGGCTGCGCTATTTTTTACTCACGAAAGTTGTCCGTGAGTACAAAATAGCATGGCCACCTCCAGTGCTGGCCGCAGAAGTCATGGACGACGCTGAGAGAGAAACGGCGTCGTCCAAAATGGACCCTTGTCATGCAGCAGCCTCGATACTGTTCCGGAGGCTGCTTGCGCGGCAGGAAGCTGTTTTTCCATGTCTGAAAATGTCCTATGATTGTTAGAGCCCCTAATGAGCCCCACCTCCAGAAACCCCAAAAATTGACTTATTAATAATTTGGCTTATTAATGTGGTCTTCCACTGGGAAGAGTGGTAAGGTTTCAGACATGTGCTGAATGCCATGCATTATTATTATTAATAATAATAATAATAATGATGATGATGATGATAAATTTATTTATATACCGCCCTTTGGTAATCCAATCAGGGCGGTTTACAACATTAAAAAACCATACAGTAAAATAATATACTCCCTTCCCCCACTTAAAAAGTTATTAAATCAATTACAAATTAAAACAACAATTAAAACATTTGATAAAAACACATATCTACATTTGGCAATAACAGTAGGTCCCCAGCAATATTCAGTTCTGTTAACAAAGGAGGCTGTGGGGATTCTCCCGAAGGAGGGGGGAGTCCCGAGGCCAGGATAATCTATTCTGGAAAGGCCTGCTGGAGGAGATCCATCTTGACAGCCTTTTTGAAGCTGTCCAAAGATGTCAATTTACGGATCTCATCCGGCAGGCCGTTCCATAGTTTGGGGTGACAACAGAAAAAGCCCTCCGGGAAGTAGCCGAAAGCATTAACTCCCCAGGCCTCCCCCTCCCTCCCCAGGCCTTCACGGGGCCTCCGCAGGCCTCCCCCTCCCTCCCAAGGCCTTCACGGGGCCTTGCCAGGCCTCCCCCTCCCTCCCAAGGCCTTCACGGGGCCTTGCCAGGCCTTCCCCTCCCTCCCAAGGCCTTCACAGGGCCTCCGCAGGCCCCGTGATTGCCTCCCCAGGCCTTCACAGGGCCTCCGCAGGCCTCCGCAGGAGGCCCCATGAAGGCCTGGGGAGGGAGTGGGGAGTCCTGAGGAGGTGATCATGGGGCCTGCGGAGGCCATGTGAACAGCTGGGGATGGAGTGGGGAGGGCTGGGGAGGTGTTCACGGGGCCTGCGGAGGCTGTGTGAAGGCCTGGGGAGGGAGGGGGAAGGGAGGGAAAGATTTAAATTTTAAAAAAAGATTTTGGAATGTTACCAGAAATGTTATGTTGGGTATTATGGATAAAGAATTGGATAGTAAATATAGATTTCTTCTTCCCTACATAACAACAGCAGCAAGAATATTGTTTGGTCAAACTTGGAAACAGACTGAAGTACCAACAATGGATGAATGGATTGTAAAGGTTGGTGAGTTGGTCTATATTGCCAAATTAATGAAGATTTTAAAGGATAAGCCAATCAATGACTTTTTTAAAAACTTGGAAACCATTTATGGACTTTTTGAGCAATACGAACGCTAACAGTGCAGTAAACTCTGGTTATGGCTATTAATAAGACTTTTCAGTTGGATCTGTAATGGTAGAATAATAGATATTTTTCTCCTTTTATTTTTTGTTGTTTTTCTTTTTTCTTACAGTTAGTACTGGGGATCAGAGACCTGCAGTGTTTTAATTATATGTCTTTTTTTTCCCTTCTCCTTTTTCCCCTCTTTCTTTACTTTCTGAATGTGTTACTTCCTTATATTATTTTGTTTGTGAATTAGTTTTAGTGTTGTAAATACCATAAACAAACAAAAAACCCAAATAGAAATTGGATAACCATCTCGCAGAGTGCTTTAGCTGTGCATTTCTGTGAAAGCAAAATATTAGACTTGATAATACTTGGGGTCCAAATTCAAAGACATAGCTGTGTTAGTTTGCAATATCATTATGCAAAGGGATCTTGTAGCACCTTTGGGACTGAGAGAAAGAAGTTGGAGCATATGCTTTTGTAGACTTAGGACATTTTCAGACAAGGGTTACCTCGCAAGAAGCTTGTGGAAGAGGTATGGTGCTGTCATGTGGCAGGGTGTCCATTTCAGATGATGCCATCCCTCTCTCAGCATCATCAGTGTCAGTTCCGTGTATGATTGAAGACAGCCGCACCATTTTTTACTCACGGAAGTTGTAAAATATGGCGCGGCTGCCTTCAATCGTACACAGAACCGACACGGATGATGCCGAGAGAGGGACGTCGTCATCCGAAATGAACCCCCTGCTGCACGACACCGCCGTACCTCTTCCACAAGCTTCTTGTGTGGTAATCCTTGTCTGAAAAAGTCCTTAGTCTACTTCCTCAGATGCATGGAGTGAACTAGTGCCTAGGAACAGACATTATAAGCAGGCTGTATGTATAGAAATTCAAAACTTGTGGGTACGGTGATGAGGTGACAAGATTTATTTATTTATTTATTTAGGTATCTATGCCCCACTCTTCAGCCACAAAGGCTCTCTGTGTGGCTTAAAAATTGTTAAGCAATAACACTTTACACATCTACACTGCATTAAGCTGTTTCTAATGTGCATTAGCTAATGATGGTCATAGAGGGACAGAATCAAGAGGAAACATATTGCCTAAGGCCAGGGTCGGTAAATGACCATAAGAACAGTGGAGGGAGTTATAGAACATAGTGTGATGCTGGCTGAAAACCAGAAAGATGATGTGAAAAGCTGGCCAAGAGTGCCCTCACGAGGCTGGGGTTTTACCTGGTATTATACTATGTGTAGTCTGCCAGGAAACTATTGTCTCTGTTCAACCCACTGTTGATGGACTGGAATTTGTGGATTTAAATTCAACTGTTTCTCTTTTCAATCTTCCTTTGGGGGGGGGGTGTTTGGTGACTCTTAGTGCTATGATTCTCTGACTGTCTCCATCATAATATATGGCTATCATTTACTCTTATGGGAGAATCCAAAGTGCTGCTATTGCATTGAAGGGTACCAGCATATCATTGCTAAGGGGCAAACCATTATGTTGGTTTAAGAAAGGTTTGGCTTTATTGGGGGAAACCCAAAAGTTTTCTACCTGAAGAAATCTGCCGCCAACAGAGCCACCCATACAAGCTGTTAAAAACAAACTGCTTTTGAGGGGGGCATGTCCGGACGCCTAACATGGCGGACGTGTAGAGCGAGGGCTCCTGAAGGCTTCAGAATTTTAACCTGCCCTACAGCGACTGGAGGGGTCCTTCTGAAACACTAAATAAAGAATCACCTTCCTGATACTTGGCAGCAAGAGATTGTCTGAGAGACTGATCTCTGAATACTGCCAGAAAAAAAGAGGAAGAGAAACCCCCTCGGATAACAGCAGTGAGGAGGAGGACGAGTGGGAAGATAAGATGGCACCCGCAATAAACAAGTCAGGCAAAGGAGGAGGCGGTAAGGGAGATAACAGCAGAGGGGGAGGAAAGGAAACCTCACCTAAGCAAAATAAAGAACTGCTGCCAGACCAATTTGAACTGTTCCGTGAGAAAATTGTGTCTGACCTTCAAAGAGATTGGTCTGCTGCCCTTGCTCCCCGACAGACCTCCATCAAGGAGCTTACAGGGACCATCTCTGAAGTTTCAGAAACGGCCACTGAGGCACACAAAATGGGGCAAAATCATGAAATCAGATTGCAGCACCTTGAAGAAGCCAATGAATCTCTAACAAATAAGCTGGAGGATTTGGAAAATCAAAGGAGATGGGCAAATATCAGATTTTGCGGTTTTGTGGAGGGTGCTGAGGGAAAAGAGATTCTAACCTTTCTAGTAAACTGGATTAACGCGCACTGTCCCAGTGCCACCGTTACTGCAACTGATATAGAATGCGTTCATAGAACACTGGGCCCCCACCCTCTTTAAACAGACCTCCTCGGGATATCATTGCTCGATTTACCCATTTTTCCATAAAAGCCCGCATATTTGACCTCCTCTCAAAACAAACACCGATACTTCACAATGCAACCCAGATAGCAATATATCAAGATCTGACCCCATAAACTTTATGAAAAGGAAAACTCTTCAAACCATTGATATCAATTTTGCAAAATGAGAAGATAAGTGGGGCTTCCCATTTAAACTTATCATCTCCCACAACAATACAACAATGATCTCTTCCACAAGATCTCAACTCCTGGATATACTACTGGCCATTGATATTCCAGTGCCTACAATGTTGGAGCAAGAGATACATCATGAGGACAACTGGGACGCACAGAGGATTCACCCATCTGATACCAACAAGTGGACTCAGATCTCCAAATACAAAAAGGAAAGTCCCACACTCCAAAAGGTCTAACACACATCGGACCACCAGCAACCCCATCAACAGCAAAAATCAGAACACAGGACAAGAAAAAAGCAAATGACTGTGCTAGACACCGTCAGCCAACACAAATGTACATTTTCAAGCCAAACCCTCTGAAGATTTTATCAGACCTTCTGTCATCACATCTACATTTGTTGCCTTCTTAACTGATGGTTTACCTGATTGATAAATATCTACTTGCTATATTTTTATTGACGTGGGTGGGGGTGTCGTGGTTCTGGGCCTTAGTGAAATGCTCAGACCTGGGACAGTGCCCCACATAACCCTCTATTTTAAAAAAAATCAGTGACTAATAGGGCACATTCAACACCCTGATATCAAGAGGCCTCAGTAACCTGTCCTCTGCTCTAGTTTAACCCCCAAAAATGTTTTCCCTGGAAAGGATGGGGATATTACCCCCACCCGAAGTCCCATGCATTCTGTGGGACTCCACATCCAGGTGTTTGAATGTTCAAATGTTAATGTTGATTATGTTGATACTTTTAACTATTATGCTGTACATCTCTCCTTACAATGTTCTGGAAAAATGCTGGACTCCTACTATATGGTCGCTAAATACCTGTAATTGCACTCTCTCTGGCCTCTTACAACTGACATCTCCAGCCAACCCATGGAGTAACAACTAAAATAGCAATTTTCATTTAACTAGACATGTCTAGTCTCAGGAGATTTTCAGACTACACTGTTATAGTGTTACTATTCCACTTTAACTGCTCTGGCTTCCTCCTGTGGAATTCTGGGGTTTGTAGTTTAGTGAGGCATAATATCTCTCTGGCTGAGAGTTGTAAATGCCCCTCCCTAGACTACAAATCCCAGGATTCAAGAGGAGGCAGCCATAGCAAATAAAGTGGAATAGTAACACTATAACAGTGTTGTCTGAAAATCTCCTAAAATTTCTCTCCTTTAACATTCGAAGGTTGGGATCATCGTTCAAGAGTGCCAAGATACTGAAACAAATCAGACCACTTCATCCGAATATAATTTTCCTACAAGAGACTCACAACAAATCGTCTGACCCGGTGCTTCCAAAATCCCAATTTGGACAACAATTTGTGGCTGGAGGTAATGGGAAGGCGAGAGGGACTGCAATAATAATTGACAAACACACCTCATTCACTCCACAGAAAACCCATATGGACCCTAAAGGCAGATTTGTGATAGTACAAGGTAATCTTATGAACAAGGAAGCCACTCTAGCCAGTTTCTATTCACCAAACTCAAACCAAACCCAATTCTTGATATCCTTCCTGGAATCTCTAGAACAGATGACAAAGGGTGCAGTTATAATCGCAGGAGATGCTAATGCAGTTCTCAACCCATACATGGACAAATCGTCTTACAAATCACTGAAATCCCACTCAATACCACAAATTCCCTTGGAAAATCTTAAAAAAATTAACTTGGTTGACCCTTGGCGATTATTAAACAGCACTACTAGAGATTACACCTATTTCTCCAAAGTTCACAATGCTTACTCAAGACTTGACTATTTCTTTATGGATAAACTAATGATGTTCCACATCGAAAGAGTAACCATCCACCCTGCCCTCCACTCAGACCACACTCCACTAACTATGGATTGGTCCCTGACAGAAACAACACATCCCACTAAAATATGGAGACTTAACTCTTACTTACTAAATAATGAACCATTCAAAATGCAAATACAAAAAGTAATAAAACAATTCTATCAAGAGAATAAAAGAGACAATACCCCAGAATCACTACTCTGGGACACTTTAAAGGCAGTCTTCCACGGCCTCCTGATTCAAGAAGGAACTAAACAAAGAAACCTAAAAGAGGCACGCAAACACTTCCTATTGAACGAATTAAACATACTGACCCAAACGCACAAGAAGACTCAAAATAAGAAGATACTAGTTTAAATGACAAAAATAAAATCTGAAATAGAAGAGCTAGACCTCAAAAACATTCATATAGCCACCCAATATACAAAAGTACAGTACTTGATGCCCCCTTGTCATGGGAGAGAGGCTTGCGTACCCTAATGATGTTTTGAGCTATGCTTGCGGTGGCATAAAGCCATCGGTAGGGTCTCCCATGCCAGACAGGTCGAAACCGAAGACTCTGACAAAGAGCATCAAAGGGCAGGATGGGCTCTCTAGCCTTGTGGCAACCATCCTAGGAGAAGGAAAACTCTAATCCCAAACCTGGGCAGATGGTGCTCGTCCAACCCTGTAAGATCAACAATCTAAGAGAAGGAAACTCTAATCATACCTACGACCTGAGGACCTCATTGGTACGTCCATGCTTGCAAGGCCACGGCAGATGAACCTTTGGTTTAAAGGATGAGGCCAGTTCTGTGCACGCTGCGCTCCACCAGAAAAATCCATTGCACAGGCTCGAAGAACAAAACCAGTTCCAAAAAAGCCCTGTAGCGATAGGCGAGGGATGAAACGGCAGGTGTAAAGATGCACTGGAAGCCGCAAACCCAACCCTGCATGCAGGCGGTTCAGGACATTGGTCGCTCGAGGCTGACCCGGGAGATGACAGTCTTGTTTGGCAGCATCCTGAACAACCTAGCAGACTTTTTTAAGGAAACACTGCTTGCTCCATATGGAGAGGGGCCTAGAAAAGGTGGCCTAACGAAAGCTCATCCCCAACTACCTGGTTGGCTAGCCGCGGCCAACGGCCATCTTCTGATGCGGTCAAACCAAGGCAAAGAAACAAAGGCACACACCAGCCTCAAAAGGTGTAAATAAACTGACACTTGCATGCTGAAACATCAGAACCATGCAAGATTCTGAAGATAGTGGACAGCCTGAGCATTGTTCTGCCCTAATAGCCCATGAACTATAACGACTTAACATTGACATTGCTGCTCTTAGTGAAGTTCGCCTCCATGAGGAAGGCAGCCTTAAAGAACGTGGTGCCGGCTACACACTTTACTGGTCTGGCAAACCCAAAACCGAAAAGCATCTTTCAGGAGTAGGCTTTATGATTAAAAACTCCATTGCCTCCAAACTCGAAACCTTGCCAACAGGACACTCTGATCACATTATTTCCTTACGCCTCCCACATGTTGTTCTCTTTATTATATATGTCCCAAGAATGCAAGCCGACCCTGTAGAGAAAGACAAATTCTACACAGACCTACGCCAACTCATACAAAAAGTCCCTGTAGAAGATAAAATTATTATCCTTGGAGACTTCAATGCCAGAGTCAGAAAGATCTCCGAAGCCTGGAAAGGTGTCTTAGGCAAGCATGGTGTTGGAAATTGCAATGATAATGGATGCCTCCTGCTAGAGTTCTCTGCAGAACAACAGCTGACTATACAAACACTATCTTTCAGCAGAAAGATTGCTTGAAGACAACCTGTATGCATCCCCGATCTAAACATTGGCACCTCATTGACTATGTTCTAGTCCGCCAGAGAGACATTCGTGATGTCCATCATACCCGAGTGCAGAATGCCAAACAGATCATCGCCTCATCAGATGTAAACTAAATCTTCATCTTAAGTTCAAGCCTAAGAGGGGTGGCATCTTAAAGAAGAGACTCCAAATCAGCAATCTTCAACAAGCTACCATGAGAGACAACTTCCTGGCAAATCTGCAAACAAAACTTGAATACCATCCTACAGATCCTTCTCCTACAGTGCTTTGGCAGCATATCAAAAACAGTATCCTCCAGTCTGCAGAAGAATCCCTCGGGTTCTCCCACAAGAAAAATCAAGACTGGTTTGATGAAAACAACCAAGAGATCCAGGAGCTGTTGGCAAGGAAGAGAGCTGCTCACCAGGCATACCTCGCCCAGCCAACCTGTCATGTAAGAAAAGCAGCTTTCCAACTCACATGTAGTAAACTTCAACAAAAACTCTGAGACATGCAGAACAAGTGGTGGATCAATATAGCAGAAAAGACACAATGCTGTGCAGATCTGGGTAATCACAGAGGATTTTATGAAGCTCTTAAAGCAGTGTTTGGACCTACCTATCAGGTCCAAAGCTCCTTATACAGTACAGATGGTCAAACACTAATTACTTTTAAAACCTCCATCCTGAATCGATGGGCTGAAAATTTTCAAAGTCTCTTCAGTGCCAACCAAGTAGTCCAATGCTCAGCTATCCAACATATGATACAAAAACCAATGAAAAATGAATTGGACATAGCTCCCACTTTGGAAGAGACCCTTAAGGCCATACAGCAGATGAAAAATGGCAAGGCAGCTGGGATTGATGGAATCCCACCTGAAGTTTGGAAACACGGAGGTCATGCACTCCACGAAAAATTCCACGAACTCCTTGTGAATTGCTGGGAAAAAGGGGAACTGCCATCAGACCTCCTAGATGCAGTCATCATCACCCTGTACAAAAAAAAGGAGCAAAATCCAGTTGCTCAAACTATCGAGGCATAACACTGCTCTCTATTGCTAGAAAAATCCTTGCAAGGATACTCCTGAACAGATTAGTTCCTGCTATTGCAGAAGAACTTTCTCCCTGAAAGCCAATGTGGCTTCAGAGCCAATAGGAGTACTACAGACATGGTATTTGCCCTTAGACAACTGCAAGAAAAATGTAGGGAGCAGAACAAGGGTCTCTATGTAACATTTGTCGACCTCACCCAAGCCTTTGACACTGTGAGTAGAAAAGGTCTGTGGCATATCCTGGAAAGACTAGGATGTCCCCCGAAATTCCTTAAAATGATTATCTTGCTACATGAGAGCCAACATGGTCAAGTCAGATATGGCAATGCTCTTTCAGAGCCCTTTCTAATAACTAATGGAGAGAAGCAAGGTTGTGTTCTTGCACCAATTTTATTTACAATCTTCTTTAGCATGATGCTCCAAAGGGCTATGGTAGAGCTTGAAGACGATGACGGCATCTATATACGTTACCGTATTGATGGTAGCTTGTTTAACTTAAGCCATCTGCGGGCTCACACTAAGACTCTAAACTATCTGGTCTGTGAGCTGCTCTTCACTGATGAAGCTGTCCTTGCTGCCCACACAGAAGCAGCACTGCAGCACCTAACATCTTGCTTTGCAACAGCTGCAGAGCTGTTTGGGCTGGAAGTTAACCTGAAGAAAACGGAACTTCTTTACCAATCTGCACCACAGGACGAACACCACCATCCCCACATTGCCGTCAGCAAATCTGTGCTCAAGTCCATTCAGCAGTTCACCTACCTGGGAAACACCATCTCCTCAGATGCCAAGATTGACAAAGAGATCGATCACACATTAGGAAAGGCATATAGTGCGTTTGGAAGACTTCGGAAAAGAGTCTGGAGCAATAAACACCTGAGGCAAAGGACAAAAATCAATGTGTATAGAGGTATTGTACTGTCTATTCTTTATGGGTCTGAAATATGGGTCACCTATCGCCACCACCTACGACTCCTCAAACGCTTTCATCAGCGCTGTCTACGCACCATCCTAAATATACACTGGACTGACTATGTGATGAATGTTGCTGTCCTTGAGCAAGCAGGGATCACCAGCATTGAGGCCATGATATTGAGAACGCAGCTGTGCTGGGCAGGGCACGTTTCTAGGAAGGAGGACCATCGCCTCCCAAAAATAGTACTCTACGGTGAACTCGCCATGGGTCAGCGTAAGAGGGGCGCTCCAAAAAAGCGATACAAAGACTCCCTGAAACAACATCTCATAGAATCATAGAATCGTAGAATTGGAAAATACCAAGAGGGCCATCCAGTCCAACCCCCTGCCATGCAGGAAAGCATGATCAAAGCATTCCCGACAGATTGCAATCCAGCCTCTGCTTAAAGACCTCCAAGAAAGGAGACCCCACCACGCTCTGAGGGAGTGTGTTCCACTGCTGAACAGCTCTTACTGTCAAAAAGTTCCTCCTAATGTTGAGGTGGAATCTCTGTTCCTGGAGCTTGCATCCATTGCTCCGTATTCCAGTCTCTGGGGCAGCAGAAAACAAGCCTGCTCCATCCTCAGCGTGACATCCCTTGAAATACTTAAACAGGGCTATCATATCACCTCTTAACCATATTTTTTCCAGGCTAAACATACCCAGCTCCCTGGGTCTCTCCTCATAAGGCATGGTTTCCAGACCTTTCACCATTTTAGTTGCCCTTCTCTGGACACGCTCCAATTTGTCAATATCCTTTTTGAATTGTGGTGCCCAGAACTGGACACAGTATTCTAGGTGAGGTCTGACCAAGGCAGAATAGAGTGGCACTATTACTTCCCTTGATCTGGACACTATACTTTTATTGATACAGCCCAAAATCGCATTGGCCTTTTTAGCTGCCGCATCACACTGTTGACTCATGTTCAATTTGTGGTCTACTAGGACTCCTAGATCCCTTTCGCACGTAGTCTCGTTCAGCCAGGTCTCTCCCATCCTATATCTATGAATTTCATTTTTCCGCCCTAAGTGCAGTACTTTACATTTCTCCGTATTGAATTTCATTTTGTTAGCTTTGGCCCAGCTCTCCAGTCTATCCAGGTCATTCTGAATTTTGATCCTGTCCCCTAGGGTATTAGCTACTCCTCCTAATTTGGTGTCATCTGCAAATTTGATAAGTATGCCCCTAATTCCCTCATCCAAGTCATTGATAAAGATGTTGAATAGCACTGGGCCCAGGACAGAACCCTGTGGCACCCCACTGGTCACATCTTTCCAAGATGAAGGGGAGCCACTGCTGAGCATCCTTTGGGTTCGGCCGGTCAACCAATTACAAATCCATTGAACAGTTAACTTGTCTAGCCCACATTTTACAAGCTTGTTTGCAAGAATGTCATGGGGAACCTTGTCAAAGGTCTTACTGAAATCAAGGTATGCGTTTTTCACAGCATTCCCTTCATCTACCAAGCTGGTAACTTTATCAAAAAAAGAGATCAGGTTATTCTGGCATGACTTGTTTCTCTGAAACCCATGTTGACTTTTTGTGATTATGGCATTGCCTTCTAAATGTTCACAGACTCTCTGTTTAATGATCTGCTCTAGAATCTTCCCTGGTATTGATGTCAGACTAACTGGACGATAATTGTTGGGATCCTCTTTTTTCCACTTTTTGAAGATGGGGACAACGTTTGCCCTCCTCCAGTCTGCTGGGACTTCTCCTGTTCTCCAAGAGTTCTCAAAGATTATTGCCAGTGGCTCTAAGATCACATTTGCCAGCTCTTTTAATACTCTTGGATGTAGTTCATCTGGTCCTGGAGATTTAAATTCATTTAGATTAAGAAGGTATTCCTGTACTAACTCTTTGCTTATTCTGAGCTGGATTTCCCCTATTGTGTCCTCTGTTCCATTATCCTCAGGTTGGTCCTCCTTTTCCTTTCCTGAAAACACTGAGGCAAAGAAGGTGTTGAGAAATCCTGCCTTTTCTCTGTCCCCTGTTAGCATTTTGCCATCTTCTCCACGTAGTGGCCCTATCATTTCCTTCTTCCTCCTTTTGCTGCGGACATACCCCCAAAAAACCCTTTTTATTGTTCTTAACCTCCCTAGCAAGCCTGAGCTCATTCTGCACTTTAGCTTTTCTGACTTTACTCCTACACGTGTTCGCTATCTGTTTGAATTCTTCTTTGGTGATTTCCCCCTTTTTCCATTTCCTAGACATGTTCCGTTTAAAACTTAGCTCCATTGAAAGTTCTTTAGTCATCCGTCCTGGTTTCTTGAGACACCTCCCGTTTTTCTTCCTCAATGGTACTGTTTGAAATTGTGCCTTCAGTATCTCCCTTTTGAGAAAGTCCCATCCCTCTTGAGGTCTCTTCTCTTTTAGTATTCCTGACCATGGGATCACCCCCAGTATTTCCCTGAGTTTATTGAAATCAGCTCTCCTAAAGTCAAGAATGCGTGTCTGACTATGCCTGGCTTCTCCTTTCCATTGTATAACAAACTCCAGGAGAACATGATCACTCTCACCTAAGGATCCCACCACTTGCACCCCATTAACCAGGTCATCTCTGTTGGTTAGGATCAGATCTAAAATAGCTGACCCCCTTGTTGCCTCTTCTACCTTTTGGACCATGAAATTGTCTTCCAGGCAAGTAAGGAATTTGCTAGACCTTGAAGTTTTGGTTGAGTTAGATTGCCAGCAAATATCAGGATACTTGAAGTCACCCATCTCTCCTTTCTGCATGTGTGTTCATCTGTTCTAGAAAGGCATCATCCAATTCCTCCATCTGATTTGGGGGTCTGTAGTAGAGTCCCACAATAACATCCCTGTTGTTTCCCTCCCCTTTAATTTTTATCCAGATGCTCTCCACCTGGCTTCCAGTATTGATGCCATGGATCTCTTCAATGGTGTAAATATCCCTGACATATAATGCTATTCCTCCTCCTGTCCTGTTTGGCCTGTTTCTCCTATAAAGGTAATACCCCTCTATTCCTACATTCCAATCATGTGACTCATCCCACCAGGTTTCAGTAATGCCTATTATATCATATTTGTTTTGTAGGAGTTCAAGTTCATCTTGCTTTTTTCCCATGCTCTGTGCATTAGTGTAGAGACATCTAAGACCATGTGTTCCCTTTACTTGCTGCCTGTGCAAGTTTTTTTGCCTCCCACTGTTGGGTCCTTGCACTTTTTGCCTTGTTCCCTCTATGACAGTTTGACTATTTTCTCCATCCCTTTTGCCTTCCAGAATACTGTCTCCCTCCCCCATTTGACTCAGTTTAAAGCCCTCCTGATCAAATTCTTGAGACTGTTGGTAAAAATGTTTCTTCCAACTGTCGTAAGATGCATCCCATCTCTTGCCAGAAGTCCCCCCTCATGGAACTGCAGTCCTTGATCCAAGAATCCAAATTGTTCTCAGTGACACCATCTACGGAGCCAGTTGTTTACATCGGCTATTTTCCTCTCCCTTCCTGGACCTGCCCTTCAACTGGCAGAAGAGACGAGATGACAACCTGTGCGTCCATTTCTTTCAGCTTCCTCCCCAGGGCCTCAATCTCTTCTGATCTTTGGAAAGCTGTGCCTTGCAGTATCATTGGTTCCCACATGGACCAAAAGGAATGGGTAATGATCTCAGGCTCCGCCAAATTGATCACCAACAGTGGTCCGCCCTGGCCTCACATCGGGAGGCATGGAGACGCAATATTCACAATACTGCAGCCTTATTTGAGAAATCACGCCGAACACGTCTTGAAGAAAAATGACAACGCAGAAAGAATCACAACCCAGAAACATCACCCCAGGAGACCTTCTGCTGTGCTTTTTGCAACCGGACTTGTTTATCTCGGATTGGCCTTTTTAGTCATCAGCGCACTTGCAGAAAGCACAGGATGAGTCCTCCCTGAATCTTCATTTGTGAAGAAAAGCCAGACAGAGAGAGACCAACACGGAAATAGAAATTCAAAATTATTAGCACGCCTAATCAAAAGAAAAGCCGAAAAGAGAATTATCTCAAGAATTAAAACTCTGGATGGAACCACTATAACCATGGAACCACAGATATGCTTCACAAATTTCGCACATTTTTACAAAGATCTATATACCTCAGAATGCCCCCAGTCTTTAGACTTAACTCAATTTTTAAATTCACTCAACATCCCAAAACTCACTGAACAACACAAGACAACTTTAAACTCCCCAATCAACATACAGGAAATTGAACAAACCATCAGTCAACTCAAACTGGGACGGTCACCTGGACCAGATGGATTTTCTGCTGAATTTTATAAACAACTTAAAACGGATCTCACCCCACATTTACATAATTTATATAATGAACTCCTTCACAGCAATCCACGCCCCAATAGCTGGAAAAGATCGTGGATCATTCCGATCCCTAAGACAGAAGATGACACACCTGTCATCACCTCCTTTAGACCAATTGCTCTAATCAACTCTGACCGCAAAATAATGACCACAATTTTCTCAAAACTTTTGAACACTTTCATCACCAAATACATACATTCAAACCAAAAAGGCTTTATGCCTGGCAGACGCTTAGCTGATGATATCAGAACAACATTAAACATAATAACTTCTGCAATAACAAATGTATACCCTTGGCGTTGATATTGCTAGATGCATTAAAAGCCTTTGATAGGTTGGAATGGGCCTACTTATTTGGACTGCTTCAGAAAAAGAATATGGGTCACCAATTTGTAACATTCCTTCAAAACCTGTATTCCAATTCCGAAGCAACAATATATGCTAACAAAGTTGACTCCCAAGCATTTGAACTTCACTGCAGAACCAAACAGGGATGCCCACTATCCCCACTATTGTTCACAATAGCCATAGAACCCCTTGCAGAACAAATCAGAATGTCACATCAAATCGAAGGCCCAATAATCTACCAACAAATGCACAAAATTGGTCTCTTTGCAGATGATATCTTACTCTATATCACAAATATAACCACAGCTTTTCCAGCTCTCTGAAACATCCAAACTACTATGTCCAAACACTCCACACACAACACAACAGGAATGGCAGTGGTTGACCAAACTACGCCTACAGCCCTCAGGATTTAAATACCTAGGGATATTAGTTACCAAAGATAGGGGACAACTGCTGTCACGGAACTATAAACCACTCACAAAATGGATTAAGCAAAAAATAAAACACTGGACCACATTCAACCTTTCCCTCCTGGGAAGGATAGCTATAATAAAAATGTTTACACTCCCAAAACTTCTATTTTTGTTTTTTACACTACCTCTAGAACCCGCTACAACATATTTTAACAACTGGAAAAAAACTATTCTATACTTTCATCTTAAACAATAAAAAACCAAGATTCCCAGAAAGTATTTTACATTTAAAACTCCAATCAGGTGGTTTAGGTGTCCCAAATCTTCCACATTATTTTGCAGCTACTCAGCTTGCGCATTTGGTCCAGATATTCAAGAGAAACCCCCAAACCAATTGGATTGAAGCTGAACTAGACCAAGGTGACCCAAAACACATGGAAACATATTTTTCTAATCTTTCCCACTCTCAGATTAATAAATTGGACAACCCCTTTTTACAAACAACTTTACGAATTTGGAAACAGTGGAGCCATAAAATGATGCCACAAGTCTCACCTGTCCGCCCTTTTCTGACACATCCAGAATTTTATGACCCGATCAAATACAAATCCTACTCGGATTGGACCAGAAAGGGGATATATACAATATCTGACCTTCATAACAAAAATGTTCCTAAAACTAAAGAGGAGCTAATAAGAGACCTATACCCTATTCAACCCACCTGGCTACAACATATTCAAATTGCATGTTTCCTGTCTTATATTCAACGTCAGGGATTTGTACCCAGACCTCTAACAAAATTTGAATATTTATGTGTATCCTCTACCAACCAAGTCACAGGCCACATGGCAACTATCTATAACTTCATGATGGAAACTACCAAGATTGAAACTTCACGTTTTAAATTAACTTGGGAAGCAGATATTGCACACCCCTTAAGCGATCTGGACTGGTCGAACATCTGGATATCCCCAACATTTCAGAAAAGCCCAGTCATAATACAAGAAAACTTACTTAAGGTGGTGTACAAATGGTATCTGACACCCCACAAACTTACTCAAATCACCAAAAACAATAACCCCACCTGTTGGAGAGGATGCAAAGAAAAGGGTACATATCTCCACATGTGGTTTCATTGCCCTGTAGTTCAAAAATTTTGGTCTGAGGTACTCAGACTGATCTCACAAATTACAAAACAAACCATAACCGGGACTCCCAGCCTGGTACTCATCTCTTGTTTCACTGATCAAAACACCACAGTCAAACATAGAGACTTGATATGATTTTTATTAACAATAACAAGACTGGAAATTGCGCAAAATTGGAAAACAGGCAAATTTACAATGGAAAAATGGTGGAATCGATTTTGGAACATTTGGCTAATGGAAAAAATTTAAGGAACAAATTAGAGCATCCCAAGGCAGTCTTGCAAAAACAACCTTCGCAGAAAAATGGTTCCTAATGATTTAATATATAAATCACAACCTGGTTCAACAAACCCCACCCACCACCCATGGAAAACTGTGGAATGATATTCTGGAGAATTAAGATGTTAACTACTGTACTGTATCATATAAACGCACTGTACAAAGTTCAGTACAACCAAATTGAATCATATATTAAGAAACTGCATACCAGACATATATAACAGCATAATTTTTCCTTTTAATATTTATCCTTGTTTGTTTGTGTTGTTGTCGTTATTTATTTTTTCTTATCACCATATACATTGAAAATATTATTGTTATTTGTCATTTTGTGAAGACTGTCAACCACAAAATGGAATTGTTATGTATTCTATTATAAACGAATAAAAAGAAATTATACCAAAAAAAAACTGCTTATATAAAAGCTCGTGTTTTAAAGACATGGACAGAGCAATAAGACGGCAACCATATGCTCCTTACAACAGCACTGAAGAATTATCTGTAAGGAAAATGTTGGTGGTATAATTGCACACTTGCTGCAATGCATACTTATCATGAGCATAAATGTTTAAAAATTAATGAATCTGTTTCATGCCACATTTGCTTCAAAGAACGTATTTCATGTCATAATAAGGAAGTCGGCTTATTAGGAGGGAACTCTCTTGAAAAAAAGTGATTTTAGCAAACCAGATGGCAGCCAAGTACATACTTTTCATGGAAAGTTACTGAGCTCTGGGGTTTTATAGAGTCATCAAGGGAATAGGGTTCCTAGATCTCCTTTGAAAATCAGCTGATATTTGAGAAGTTAACTGTTGTTTGCCCCCTCTCAAAATCAGTCTGTGTGAGCAATAAAAAGGGACCTCCAGCTGCAACAAAATGCTGAATAATCCTGAAAAGAGGCAGCAAACTGGCAGCTCACAACTCTCTGAAATATGGATGGTACAGATATTCTACTGATTTCTGGGCTGAACAATGGGTTTCCTACAAGTTAGGAGATCCTATCAGGAAAAATAATAGAGCAGTGAGACTTTCACCTAGTATTTGAATGTCCCAAAATGTTCTGGTGGGTTTTTCTGCACAGAAAGTCATTTGGGGATCTTTGCTTTAAAATAAAATAATAATGATGATGATGATGATGATGTTTCCTGTACAGAAAACACTTTTTTTTTGGCCATATCTTTCTGTGTAGAAAAATCTGTGTAGAAAAATTATGATGTTTGGATACAAGGGGACTACTGTGCAGATATATATATTTTCCTGCTGAAGGGGGAAAACTACAGTAGTTGTTCATCCTTGCATGTGTGGATGAAGTAGTCATGGATTTACATCTCTGTACTGGGATGGAAGATTTCACCTCCAGATAATGTTATGTCAATATTCACATTAAGCCTGACCTGGCAAAATAGCAGACTCCTGATTTGGAAGAAAGACCCACTGAACTTGGTGGGACTTAATTCAGAATAATCTTCTTATCCCAGTGGCTCTTAACCTTTTCTTTACCAGGGATTCCCTTTAAATATCTTTTGTTGCCATGGACCCCCAAGACTTAACTCAAGATTTAAAACCCTAACAACAACAACACAAATATGTCATCCTTTAAGCCTTCCCTCAGAGGTACTGGAAGGGTGGGGAGAGACTTTACTCCTGCTTCTTCCTGCAAGTTTGTGGCTGGAGTGGATTGAACAGCAATGCGCAAGCCAAGCCAGCCAGCCAGCTAGACTTTGCCTTGGCTCCTGTACCGTGGCCACTCCATTGCAGGGAGGAGTTGGACAAAGCAGCCTTTAAGCCTTTGTGGACTCCCTATGAAACTAAATTATAAAAACCAGTTATCATCCTCCTCACAACATTATTTCTTTCTCTTTCCTCACTCTTTTTCTTTCTTGGTGGTCTTTCTTTTCCTTCACCCCAGTACTTATCCAGCTTTGTTAGTATGTCCTACTCCCCCTCCCCATGGTATCTTATAACTGGAAACACTGGACACTTTTGGGGGTCAGGTTGGCTGGGGCAAACCAAAGATCAGTTGGAGGTTACAATGACCTGGGGTGTATCTTAGAAATATAATGGCAAGAGAGTTCATATTAGGATTGTGCAGAAGTAAGCATGTATGTGCTAATCCGTTCTCCCAGTACTGGGTGTCTCAGCAATGATTCAATCAAGCAATTAAGTGACTGTTCCTTAATCTGTTCCTATGGAAATCTCTACTATACCCCCTCCTGTCCAACCTTGTGAAGTTGTCATAAATCCATCCATTTCTATCTCCTAGCAATTAATGCAATCTGTTGCATTTCAAATCCCTTTGTCTATCCAGTGGAAAAGCGATCCAGGCTTTCTCATACCCAGGGTACACCTTCAGGATATGAAATAGGGTATAAATATTAGTCCCCTGACAATAGTAAAATGTGCCACAGTGGATGAACCCATCCACTCTCTTTCTCAGTGTGCCCTGGATTGGAACCTCATGTGCCACCCTCATGTTGCTTGTCTGAGTATCTTCACTGCACAGAACTCTTCTCTTCAAGACTGGTAACTATCATCCCATATCACCAAATCTCTCCCTCTATCCAATCTTAGCCTTGAATGGTTCTTAGGCATGTATGTTGTGTATGTAAGTTCACTTTGTGTTATTCCAATAAAATACTTTATTTCTTTTTTTTTCATTATGTTTTTATTATATCAGAGTTTTCATTTCACAATCGTCATAAGGAATTAACATAACCATCCGTTAGAATACAATAGTCATATTAGTACATATTATTGATAATAACCATATGATTCTATGATTTATATCATCTATACTTATATCATTTGCTCATCACCTAATTTTCCTTCTCGTATCCTTCATCTCTCATTTACCTCTCCCATTATTTCCCTCTTTCTTTCTCTCTTTCTATCCTCCTTTCTTTCTCTTCTTACCCTCCTCTCCTTCAGCCTTCATCACTTTCTCTAACCTTCACACATTCTTTAACATTCCATCTTTCAACTTCTCTCAACTTCTCTCTTCTTTCCTCTAATGACTCCCTACTTCCAGTCTTTTGTCTGGGTTACTCATCTTTTATTCCTCTTCCTCTCCTCTATTAATTCTATTATTTCTACTAGTTCTCTGTTCTCATTCAAATACCATTACTAATGTTCTATTTAGTTGTTGATTTTTATTATACACCTTTTCCCTCTCTTTCCTCGAACTCTAAGAGTTTTAAACCTGTTACTGATGCTTTTGCTTCTCTATTTCAGGCCAGCCTTAATTGTATATATTCCATCCTTAATTTACTATGCTTCTTTAATACACTGCCTTTTCCCCCCCAAGTTTGATGCTATATCTTTACGTTCCACCTTTTTTCCCAATATTCCTGAATAGGTAGCCACCCTTTTTCAATTTGTTAGTATTTCCTTTGTTTAAAATGTACGTTAATTTGTCATTTTCTAACATTTCTCTAAGTTTAAGTAACCAGTTATCTATTAATAAAATATCCTTTTTCTTCCAATTAGCCGCTATCAGTAGTCTTGCAGCTGTAATTGCGTAGAGTAGTGTCCTCCAATGTTGTTGTTTGAATGATAGCAGATAAGGAAAATGGAGGAGCTTCCCTGCCCAATTTGAAACTATATTATAAAGCATGTGGACTCAATTGGCTGACGACCTGGATTAAGTTAAATAATGACAGATTACTAACACTAGAGGGATACTCACTAAGATATGGCTGGCATGCTTATCTGGGATATGAGAAATCCCAAGTGAACAAGGACTTTGAGAATCATACGATTAGGAAAGCCTTATTGAGAATTTGGTACAAGATTCGAAATCAATTTTTTAGAAAATTACCGATCTGGTTTTCCCCCCATGAAGCATTCTTGGGGAGGTGGGAAAACTCAAGGAACTGGTTAAGGTATAGAGATCTAATTGACTGTGAGTCATGGAAAAAAGGAGAAGGAATAAATCTACTTGCACGGGAAGCCCTAGAAGAAAGAGGAATAGAAATGAACTGGTTTAAGTATCTGCATATTAAAAACAGATTCCAAGAGGACAAAGAAAAGCATGATTTTGAAATGTTAGAGACGGATCTAGATAAAATAATATGGGGAAAGATTGACAAGAAAATATCTAAATTTTACAAACTACTATTAAATAGAGAACTGGAAGGAGAGTTGATGACAGATGCTATGACAAAATGGGCCCAAGACTTGCATGAAACGATAAATATAGATGAGTTGGAGAGATCATGGAAAGAGACCAATACATTTACAGCATGCCTAGCCTTGAAGGAAAATCACTTAAAGATTGTTAATAGATGGTATCTAACTCCAGCGAGAATAAGTAAGATGTATAAAACAAATAACAACAAATGCTGGAGCTGTGAAAAAGATACAGGAACGATGTACCACATGTGGTGGGGTTGCCCAAAAATCCAAACGTTTTGGTTAAAGGTCCATAAAACAATTCAAAAAATATACAACATACATTTTACTATGAACCCTAAAGTTTATTTGCTAAAAATACTTTATTTCACTTTAACTGGAGTGCTCTCTACATTTAGTACTGATATATTAGGTGAAAAGATCCTCAAAGTTACCCTCTTCTCACAAGCTTCTGTTTGAACTAATAATTCCCCCAAATAAGAATAGAGATTTTGGCATCACGGGTGGGGCTCTAAAGCACCCCCCCACCTCTTAGGGTAACAGCTTGTACCAGCTTTGCATGGGTTAGAAATAGAAACTACTGCATCCCCCTCCCTGGTGGATTTTCTCTTTTTCCCTGCTCTTTCTTTCCCCTGGAATTCGTTCTCTTCTTCACTGGGCTTTCACTCCCTCCCCCTCTCCTATTTCTCTTCCATGCCTTTACCAGGGGTTCAGCTACACGGCAGAATTTAAAATGGTAAATTTCATGTTACCTCCATTTCAGTCCTGTCCCACGTTGTGCCCACAGTGAATTCAAATAATTGGTGATTTTAAAAATGTCTGAGTTTGTTGTCCCCATGGCCAGCTAGGGGATGGGGGGAGGAGCTCTGCCCCACTCATCCCTCACCCAGCTCCCTGGCTGCAGTGGCTTCTGCCACCAAGGGCCCGTTCCTACTGGCTCCCCACCAGCTCTCACTAGAGCCCTAGGCCACAGCAGCACCAGCAGCCAGCGGGACACCAGGAGGAAGAGGCACTCAGCCCTCTCCTGGCTCCCTGCTTGCTGCAGCGGCTTTTGCCACCAGGACACCAGGAGGAAGAGGCACTCAGCCCTCTCCTGGCTCCCTGCTTGCTGCAGCGGCTTTTGCCACCGGGACACCAGGAGGAAGAGGCACTCAGCCCTCTCCTGGCTCCCTGCTTGCTGCAGCGGCTTTTGCCACCAAGGGAATGGTCCCGCAGTGGCAGAAACCACTGCAGCTGGCAATATGCTGGGAGAAAGGGCTGGCAAGGTAATGGGAGTTGGTCTGGCCCACTAAACCCTCACCTGGTTCACTGCTGGCTGCCGTGGCTTCTGCCACCAAGAGAACTGTCCCTCAGAGGCAGAAATGGCAGCACGCTGGGAGGAATGGCCAGCAAGGGGATGGGGGGGGTAGCCCGCTTGGCCCTCGCCAGGCTCTCCGCTGGTTGGCTGGGAGAAACAAGCTGCTGCTGCCTAGGCCAGCCCAAAAGCAAGCCAGCAAGAAGCCGGGCCATCGGGAGCAGTGGCTAAAACAGGAACCCAGCTCCAGGCTTCGGAGGCAGTGGCAGACTTGATGCAGAGACATTCAACAATGGTGGCTCCTGAATTGCGAATCAAATGATAGGTCATGAAAAGGTTGACCAAACCATGCACACATATGCACACACTCAGAAACACTCCTTTCAGAGTTGCTTTATAGATAAAAGAGAGAGGGGGGTTGCTTTTGCTAGTTTCTTTGTATGTAAAGCAGGAGTGCACAATCTGTAGCCCAAGATGTATTGTGCACTCCCATGACCCCCTTTCTTTATCACCTATTCTCCTCACGGGGTTTGCAAGTCTTTGACAGCCATCGAAAATGCAGCTAGTGAACAGGACTAGCTTTCCAAAGAATGGAGATTCCAAAAGGTTTGAGATCCTACCTATGTGTTTAAAATTACCCAGATTCCCCTTTGTTCATCCTCATGGCCACCTCCCACCTACAAAGTAAGAGCAATCAGACTGCTCTAACCCATGGTTAAGGTATCTTCCAAGATTGCTGTAAGAAAAATGCTTTGTCAGTTCAAAAACACTTTTACAGTGCTGAGTATTATTTGTGAGTAATGATGCTGTACAATAAGAGCAATGGCAGGATTAAATCATACCTCTCCAAAGCATCTTTCCTCTGAGAAGGCCACTGCTTCTATTTTTTTGTGAACATGGGGAGGAGAAAATTAAAAGAAATGTTGAGGGAAATAGAAAGTTTTGTGGGTAAAGGTCTCCTTACAGAGTCTCTTTGCAATCCAGGCTACAATCCATCCTACATCCACTTACTTTGGAATAAGTCCTACTGAACTCCATGGTGTTTGTTTCTTAGCAGGCATATCTAGGACTGTGTGAACGGGTGCACACACACACACACACACACACACACTTCTGTTATTGTTAGTGAATTTCTACCAAGCTCTATTTGTAAACAGAATGTATATGTGTACTAATATGGAAATATACAGGTAATCCACATTCAGTTCCCATCCATGCAGTACAAAAATAGTATATAGGTCACACACACACACACCATATCTGCAAGGGATACATTCCCAGACTTACTGTGGATATGTGAAACCACAAACCCTATTGAAATGAATGATTTCCCAGCTCAACTTCTGGTGGAAGCATGCCATAGAATCATGCTGGGGGACCTAGAAAATGCCTAGAGAGGACATATTTCTTTTAAGACCTGGATAAGTGAAAGCAGATATGAGTCCTGTGGATATGGGGGTATCCAGATGTTGTTTCAGTACAACTCTCAACACCATTCTGGCTAGGGCTGCTGGAAAGTTTAGTCCAACATCTGGAGGTTCATATGATTTCCATCCATTATATAAATTAACATAAGAAAGCACCAGGTCATTTATCCCTATGGTTTCCAAACCAGAAAATGGTACGCATGCTTAAGGCCATCTGTATACATGTATGACTTCACCTACAGTATACGTATACTTAGGAGTATACTAAGTAGTGATTTAGGGCTCATCCAGACAATGAAAATACTCCTCACAGAATTCACAAAGAATACAATGTGTTCAAACATGATCCAAATGAGATTCATGATATTAAGAAGGAGGGGGGCTAAAAACTCCACAAAGTAAAAGGATTCACGTTTTTCCCCAGTTTCCCAGAAAATACATGTAGATGAGCATTTTCGTATATGTGGCCGTCCAAATTTGCATCACTGCACCTTTTGGTTTTATTTACCTTTATCGGAGCATGTGGCTGCTCCATTCGCATAGATGTTAATGGATGTGAATAGAAGAAGAAGAAGAAGTAGAAGAGAGGACAAAACAGCATCACTGTGAATGGGAGAAAATGTGCACCCACTCGCAGTATACCATTGTGTCTAGATGAGCCCTTATTCACATTCATTCTTCCTTGGTTTGGAATAGGAATCTTAGCAACTTGTAATACTCACCATCATAATGAATCCAGTATTAAGCCTCTGCTCCTGCCAAGTCAGCTTTGTAATGTTTTAATTATTTTTTGAATAGACTTCCTCAACCATGGTTATGGTTCAGGGGTGCTGAACAGTTTTGGCATGCCATTTGCTTTTCTTCTTTGAAGAGTATACCCACATGTCATATTAAAACTGCCTTTCAACATCCCCTCCATTTCTAATGTGGGTTTGCTATGAAGTACCAGAGGCTACTGTTTAAAAGGAACTTCAAGGCTTCCTGTGTGTATAGCGCTAGCTGTGCAGATTGCTGGCTCTTATCCACATTGTTTATAACAGCTTTCCTAAATGCTATGAAGACTTCAGGGTACACACCAATTTAATGTTGCTTACACTAATTTGTGCTTGGGCTCACCCCACAATGAAGAAAAACAATCTTGTTTAGATAAAAATTCCCTGGGCCGATAACACAAGGAAGGTGTATTCTTGGAGACTTTAGTCACATAAGTATATTCTTTAAGCTTAAATATCAATAGCTTTATGTCTAATTCTCAGCTTCCATATCTATAGCTCTTAATAAAGTTGTCTGCAATTGCCAGGAAATCAATATTTTATACAGTTCAGTGTGCACCAGTTATAATGTGCTTTAATCTCTTTCCTATCTCCAGTGTGCTTGCCAAAAGAGATAAAGCTACTCAGTGCCTTCAATTTCTTTCTTCTGAATGCTCCAAATTTGTGTGTAATAACCCATGTGACTTTGTAAAATGCACAACAAAAAGGACCCAGCTATATCCTCTGATAAAGATATACGCTTAATTCAAACCCTGCATTTATATGGAGATAATTTTGAGTTCCCACCCCCTTAGAGTGAGGGATAACTGCAGAAGGCCCAGGCCCTTATATTCTGACCTGTGGCTGCACAGACTGCCAAACATATCACATCTGAAGTTCATGCTGGACATCTACATCTCCTAGCAAAAAATGGGTGGTTGTTTTGATGTTAATTTGGGGGTGAGGGGAGTCCTATCAAAAATCTGAATGGTTTCTCCTGGGAGCTCATCTTCTTTGTGGTCAGAAAGGGCAACTCAGGGAGCTGGTGGGGGTGGGGGGTGAGAACTATGTGTGTCTATGAAACCATACTTTGCCCTGTTTGCTCTAGAGAAATGTTCCTTCTGCTATCAAAATTTCCCCTCCATGCCTATCAGATGTTTTATTTATTTTATTTAATTTATTTAATAGTAATTTATACCCTGCTCTTGTTCCAGGTGGACTCCAAATGTGTCCACCTCATATGCAAAAGTTACATTGGACACATGAGAGAAGGAGGAAGGGAGAGATGTGCCTTTGGAAATTATCAGATGTGTCAAGCAATGCCAGAAGATAGTAAAAGAGCTCCCTTATCATACAACGTCCTTCCCCCTTGTTATGCACCCATGATGCTGGGTTCTGCTGACACTGCTTTTTATTGATGCAAGAAGCCATCAATAGATCTCCCATTCCATTTGTGTTCTGGATTTTCCTGTGTGTGACAAGGTGCCCCATTATGCTGGTGAGATCCCAGCATCAATGGGAGGTCCCTCCCAAAACACTTCTGGGTGAGATCGGGGCATCCAGGTAAGTTACACACTTTTTATGACCCTCCCCACGTTACTTGAACATTTTAAAGTGTGTTTTTCTGCTTGCTGTCCCTTTTTAATGTTACAGTTATTTTTATTTTTGAATTTCCTGTGCTCGTGTCTTCTTGCAAGAGTCCGTGGGTTTTTGATTCAGGAAGTGAATGGAGATCCGGTAGAGCTCCTTTCATTCCTGGGCTGCCCTCTCAACTGGAGAGGAGATAAGTGATGTGGAGATGGTGATTGTGGTGGGACTGGGACAGGACAGGTGTGGGAGTGGAGATTGTGGGACAGGAACACTTGTTTCATTCCTGTCTGATAATTTCCTTAGTATTTCAGTCTGAAAAGCCTTGTCCTCTTTCTAGTTCTCTCTAACACATGACTGGCATTTCAGTGTAAATAGCCTGCCTTCAGGACTGTGCATTCTTCTTTTCACTCTAATCTACCCAGAGTGGCCACTGCCCTCTGAGTTTGGGGTGTAGATGGGGGAGTGCCATCCCATAGTGAGTCTTTAAATATGGAGCAGGGAGGCTCTTGTTATGATTTTATTCATTTATGTCCCACCTTGTTCTCAATACTCATACGCAAAGCAGCTTACAACTTATAGAAACAGTACAGATTAAAAACTATACACAAATCAATTAAAATATAAAAGCTATTTAGAAACAAGAAATCTGTACAGATAACAAAATGGCACGCCACACCATTTAAGTCACAGTCAGTTTCTAAAAGTCTGATGGAACAGGAATGTTTTGACTTGCCGGTGGAAGGAAAGCAAAGACAGAGCCATCCTGGCCTCCCTGTGGTGGGAACTCCAAAGTCTGGGAGCAGTCACCAAGAAGGCCATCTCCTTCTTTCCACTAAACAAGCATGAGAAGGTAGTGAGACAGACAGAAGAGTCTCTCCTAAAGATCTTAGAGCACCAGCAGGCTCATGTTTGGCTTTTCAAGTTCAAGTTGGTTCAAGTTGTACTGCAATGGTGTTAATGAAAAAGAGAAAGAGAGTGTCATGTTGAGCACCCTCAGACATAATTACTGAGTAAGCAGTTAAAACCTCCACCCACCTCCTTCAGCGTATTTGAAGCAAAGGGAAAATGATAGTGAGTTGGAACAATTGGTACATCTGGTGCAACTCAGGTGTAAGACAAGAAATGCCAGGGGTAGGTTTGGTAAATGAGAACACTACCTACATTAGTACGACACATGCCCATGCCCTACACAATGTATCAGCATTAAATAAAACACACACCAACATGACTACCACGTGAACTAGCACAGGTGTGGTCCATGATGTATGAGCTGAAGATCAATACACCAAGGCCGAGCAGCAAAGTATTTACTGACTGAATGATTCAAGGCAAAATCATGGGATTTAAGGGCCTAGCCAAATTTACTGAGGATTTCATGTCAAGAGACCTGCTGTAAGATAGCTCCTTCCTGTGCCACAAAGGTTATGAGGAAAACCCTAGGCTACAGTTCCATTTTAAAAGTTATCCCCATGACAGTATATATTTTATTTATTTCAAAGAATGTCAGGGAGGCATACAATAAAATCCATTTTAAGACAAGGTAGTATTAGTAGTAGAAGCAACAGCAGCACAGGTTGCCCCTCATTTACATTTCCCGATTTACTGCAGATACATGAAACTGCATATAATAGTAACCACCATATTAAAGTATAGAATAAAGCTGGAGGACCTATAAAATGCCTAGAGAGCATGCCTCTCTAGGCATCTGGTACAACTCTATTGTCAACTTCTGGCAGATACCTAAAGAGACCACCTGTAGCACAGCTCTATGGTCCTCCAGATGCCTAGAGAGACCTTTCCCCCAAGTCATGAGTAAGTAAAACTGCAGGTAGCAATCTCACATAAACTGGGGGAGACCTTTAGTAGTATAGTTGTCCCTCCATATCCACGGATTTGGAATCCATGGATTTAAGTATTCACAGCTTGAAAATATTCTTCAAAAAATAATACTGTAATCCAAAAAGCAAACCTTGATTTTGCCATCTTATATAAGAGACAGCAGTTTGCTATGCCATTGCATATAATGCCTCTCCGTTGATGCCCCCTTGTTGTGGGGGAGAGGCTTGCATACCCTAATGAAGTTTTGAGCTATGCTGGCGGTGGCATAATAGCCACTGGTAGGGCCTCCCATGTCAGACAGGTCAAAACTGAACGGTCTGACAAAGAACGTCAAAGGGCAGGATGGGCTCTCTAGCCTTATGGCAACCATCCTAGGAGAAGGAAAACTCTAATCCCAAACCCAGGCAGATACTGCTCGTCCAAACCTGTAATGTCAACCATCTAAAAGAAGGAAACTCTAATCAAACCTACGACCCAAGGACCTCGCTGCTACCGTCCATGCTTGCAAGGCCATAGCAGATAAACTTTAGGTTTAAAGGGTGAGGCCAGTTCTGTGCACGCTGCACTCCACCAGAAAAATCCATTGTAAAAGTCAGGCTCAGAGGATAAATCCAATTCCGAAAAAGCCCTGTAGCAATAGGCGAGGGACGAAATGGCAGGTGTAAAGATGCACTGGAAGCCGCAGACCCAACCCTGCATGCAGGCAGCTCAGGACTTGGTATCCAAGGGGGATCCTGTAACCAAACCCCAACGAATATGAAGGGACAACTGTAGTAGTAGTAGTAGTAATTAATAATTTTAAAAGAATACAAATATATTAAGTCATTTATCCCATTAAACCAGACCATTTAAAACTAATTAAAACAATTTAAAATAATACTAAAATAATATAGCACATGTGCAAATTGGATAAGATCAGTTAGGGCATAAATGCTTTGATTTCTTTTTTAAAAAAATCATGTTTTTCTTGGCACCTGAATGATAATGGTACTGGTGCTACTCATACCTTTAAGGAGAGGGTATTGCATAACTTGGGTGCCACAGCAGACAGCAGGGAGCCTCTCCCATGTACTTACACAATGTATTGCCCTCACTGATAGGACACAGAAGAGAGTCCCTCCAGCAGACTTCATTCTCCGGCAGGCATACAAAGGAAGAGGAGAGTATTTACTAGAACAGCAGGAACTCCATGTGAAGATGGCCACTCTTCTATGGCCCAGACTCTGAACATTACAATTGCAGAAAGCACCACCACTGTAGCTACTGCCCCACTACCCATGTAAAATGAGAAGGGCTCAGATTACTACAACACAGGACATTAAGCACAGACTTAATTTCCACTAAAACAAGTGAAATTTAGACGACCTCAACTTAACCTGGATTTGACTCCCCACCACCACCACCACATACACACACAAATGTAGTTTTGGGACGTTTGAGGAGCGGAAAAAGCCAGTGAAAAAAGGAAATAAGTAGAAGATGTTGGATGCTAGACAGCACTTCCATAGTCTTCTGTAACAAGACATCCCTTATTTTCACTGGCATTTGTTTAAGGAGATGCTCACTCACCATTTTACAGCAGATATTCCTTGACTGCCATCAGTTCAATGTTACATGGAAACTTCCTCTGAATTCCATAACTATTTTATGACATGAGTCTTAGCATGACCTAATACCGCTTCCCTATAATATCTCATAATTGGCAATATTGGACACTTCAAAGGGGTCAAGTAGACTGGAATGATCTAAAGTAAGATCAGATGGGAGGTCACCAGGACCTGGGAAAGTGTCTTAGACATATTTTAGTAAGCACACCCAAACTAGGACTAGGTGGAAGCCCTTAGTAAACAAAACCATTCAGGAGGTCTGTGAGAATTCCTTCTTGGGCCCATTGCCAGTGAATTACACATCCTAAACAATCAAGAGACCTACACAATCAAAATTCCCCGGAAATATCCATCAGAACCTAAACTCTAATAGCTATCCCCCTATTTCCCAAATCTATTCATCTATCCAAACTTTCTGCCTTAACTCTTCAATAGCCTTGTGGCGTTCTTGTGAGTGGGTGTTGCGTGCATTAATACCTTTTTGTGTTATTTCCAATAAAAACATTTCCCCTTTAACCTGGAGTTCTCTGAAGTTAGTACTTGAATATATAAGTGAAAAAAATCCAGGCCACCGTTTACACAATGAAAATGTCCTGGGAAGAATTCATGTCGATCCCCGGCAGTTTACACGTACATCGGGTCGGACACGTGATTTTCGGAAGGGGGGCCACCTTTTGTCGCTCAACCTGCAGGACTTCCAATCCCGCGGGTTGTGCAGAATTTTAAAAAAAGCTCGGGGGGAAGCAGAAAATTGAATATATAAACAGCCAGTGACAATTTATCCCGGGTACAGGAGATGCCCGGAAATTGCCCTACCCGTGGGCAGTCTCTGACCAGTTAGTAGGTGGTGTACCTGCCCCCTTTTTGGCCACCCCTAAAATTTCAAGTTGATGCTTCTCCATTTTGCTGCTGCACGTTTACCTGTTAGCAGTTGCGGCAATGGACGCCGAAAGCGCACCACGTCCCAGAAAAGGTGGTCGTGGAATCTCATGGTCCTACAATGAAACAGTTGATCTTTTGGCTATATGGGGCGAAGAAAAGGTGAAGGAGCAGCTGAGGGGATCACACAGAAATATAGATTTGTTTGAAAAGATTGCTGAGGAAATGAAAAAGAAAGGGCATGACCGCACCGCAGAAGAGTGCTGCACGAAGATGAAACTGATGCGTAAAAATTACCGCCAGGTAACTGACCACAATTCAAAAAGTGGAAACAACGCGGCTACAATGCCCTTTTATAAAGAACTGCATGCTATTCTTGGCGGGGATGCCAACTACCACCCGAAGTGGCTAGGAAGCACCACCGACATTGTGCGGGTTCCGCGAGGGTCAGCAGTTCCCCATCACGCCCCCATCATCTCAGAAGAAGAGGGATTCCCTCCATCCTCCCAAGAGATGCTACAGGGTTTTTCTGAGGAACTGTTTTCGCAACCCCTGGGTGAGTTTTTTTTCTCTCTATGTACAATGCATGTGAAAAATCGATTAATCTATTACGCGAATTTCATTTCTGTGCAATTATAATTTTTTTCAAAGTGGGCAATGCAAACCAGATGTTGGTATCCCCTTTTTGGGTCACTAATATGCAGCTTGAGTATTTCACTGCTGGTTTTTCAATGTAAAAATGATTGGTGAGGTTTGGGAATAAATGTGCAAACACGGTTGCTTAATTGTTCGATTAAACATCTTCTAACAAATACTTGTTTAATGTCTCTTGCTACTCTGATTAACAGTACCTGTACATATTTTTATGTTAGCAAACGTAGCCTTATTTCTCCATGCTTACAACATTGAATTTCGGATGTGCTGTGTTGTGGTTTCAACTTTGTGTTATGCTAATGAGGGCTGTAAAAGCCAAATGGCGCTCTTTTGTTTCTGTGCCCTGGGACTAAAAAGGGATGCGTGCACCTTTGCACATTTGCAGTGGCACCTCAAGTACTTGACATAAACAAGGATGGAATCTATATGTCCCCCTCTTACACTGTGGCATACCCACAGCTACATGTTATCTAAACTGCATAACTTTATTCATAGGAATAACACAGTTGTTTTTTCTGTGTTCTACTTTTAAACCAGAAATATCTCCCACCCAGAACTCTGAAGATGCAACTGTGACTCTAACCCTAACTGAGGAGGGAGAGGAAAACTGGGTGGTAAATGAAACCCAGGATAACACTACTGTTGTTGTGGAGGAAATTGACACTGTGTGGTCAACAACACCTGCAAGAAACAGTACGCGTCCAAGCAGTATTGGGCTGGGAATTATGTACACCTTCCACTGCTGTGGCCCAAAAAAATACATTGACTTAATTTTTTTTTGTTTTCCTACAGCTGCGGACTTGAGTAATCCGACTGCCACTTTATCCCCCGCTGAGAGGTTGGCATTATTTCGGAGAAAAAAACGTTCTTCGGATGTTGAACAGATGATGGCAAATACAAGATCTGTGGCAGATTTGTTTGCTTCCCGGATAGAAAAAAATTCCAAAGAGCAAACACAGTCTTTGCATGGTTACCTAGAAAAATTCTATGAGCATTCTGTTGATGAATCAGAGAGGATGTTAAAAGAAATTCAACGGCAGAATGACCTTTTTGGTGAATTGGTATCTCATATTAGATCAATTGGTAGTGTAAAAAAACGTGCCGTTGAAAGGAGAAATAACACCACTAACAATGTTTCTGATGCTGAAAAGGAAAATTCTGTTGTAGAAAAGGGTGATACACCCGCACACAAAAAAATTCCTAGTACTTTAAATGCGCTCAGACCGACAAGGGTGATTAAGAAAAAAATTCCCTTGTCACTGTAGGGGCACTATTAAACAGTAAGATATATCTGAAAGTTTTGAGTGGGAGGGAATGCACGGTTTTAATAATTAGCTGTAATTTTTACAGCAGTTATCTACCTCAAAAATGAAACTATTTTTACAATAATTATTTTCCTTGATTGTTCTAAATCTGTGTTACTGTGTAGTTTACGGTAATAGATAGAATAAAGCAGGCTTTATGTTGTGCAAACAATAAACAATTTATTTTTTTCAATAAACTTATTTTTTAACTATTTACACACACACACACACACATATATATACATTATTTACAGTTTGAAGGGGTGTTCATCAAGGGAAGGGCATATTTACAAGGATGCGGGTATTGAAATATTTTACAGTGGAATAGGGCTATGTACAATGATAATATCTACAATATTTACATCATCAAAACATTAATACATGTTTTTTGTTAACCATATTTACAATACAACAATTTACAATATTTACATTATTTACAGTGCAAGCCTTTCCTCGATCGCTTGCACCCTCCTTCCAAGGTCCCTTATCTCCTCCCTTAGTGTGTGCCCTGCAATGTTAAAGAAAGTTAATGTATTAGTGTGCTGCAATGGAATTATGCGAATACTAATTAGCTTCACTTTTCACTAAATAAGAACTATTTACCTAGTTCCTCAATTCTAGCGATAATATTGAGGCCTGCCAGCTGAGCAGCTGCCTCCTGCGCATCTTGGGGACCTTTAAAGACAATGAAGCAGCACTTAAAATCCCACAGATATAGACGGTCCAATACATTATTCTCATTACATTATTAGTAGGGCAGTTTTTAATTTCTGCAAAAGTTACCTTGGGGGGGTACAACAGGTGCCGGGCCTGCCTGCTCCTCTCCTGAGGATGACTCCGATACAGGCTCCCCAGCAGCCCGTCTCTGGATCCGCACTGCTGTATAAACACATAGAAGGGGAAGGTATTACTTTAGCATAACAAGAACTAACACCCATACACACACATACCCACTATTGCAATTTATATCTGGGATGTGCTTACCTCTGGGGAGCCTGTCGCGCCAGCTTGGCCGTCCTGCATGGACCCACATGTCGTGCAGGACGGCATAAAACGGCGGCCACCTACGGGGGGGGGCTACCGTCACTTGTCTCCAATGCTGCAAAGAACTTGCCCTTAAGGGTCTTAAATTTTGAGCGGCATTGGAGGCCAGTACGCAAGTAGCCCCTCAACCGGAGGAACCGCGCTGCCTCTGAAAAGAAGTTGCAGTTCCTCCGGTTGGAGGACCGCATCAGCCGGTCTGGCGCACCGACCTGCTGGGCCAGGGACTCCAACATCAAGTTGGTCTCCCTGGTGCCCCAGTAGGCGATGCGCTGTTCTGGCCGGATACGTCCTCTCCCCCCTTCGGCCATCGTAACGCCATGTGGCGGGATGCGAAAACTCGAGTTTATAACTTACCGTGTTGACTGTTACATTTCTGCAATAAGCCTATAGAGTTTTGAGCTTTCAAAACAGTTCAAAATTTAAGTAGTTTGTGCTAATCGATTGGTTTATTTGTGGAGGATACTCTTTGAGGCTATAAGGCAGTGTCTGGATCCTTTACCAGAAAGAGTAATCCCTTCCAAAAGCCCACCAATTCCTTCAACCGCTGAAGCCACAACAATGTATCAGTTCAGGTAGCTTGCCTAACAATTCATTTGTATCAAGTTTGGCCTACTTTTCAGAGATAATTTCCACTCCTATTGTCTTGCATGCTCTATATATTCCATTACAGAAACCTGTAAAGGCAATGCCTTTTCAGCTTTTAAAAAGGGTATTAAGAACATGCTGTCATGAAAAGAAAAAGCAGAAACATAAAATGATGACTTAACTTTATTGGTCATAAGAAGAAGTTATCAAGTACATGTAGGAAATTGAGAATCATGCATACACTTACTCCCTGTCCACACGGTGATTTTCCCACCAAAAATATTCTTTTAAAGCGTTACGTACCACCTCCCCCCGCTCCTTCTCCCTAGCATCATTATTTACCATTGGGGCTCCAAGCGTGTCAAGGACAAACCTCTGCACACGCTGGTTAGGATCGTCATGTATACTGCCCTTGGTTTCACATATATTGTGTAGAATAACGCATGCACATATTACAGAACATACATTCTCCTCTGCAACCTCAATACAGTATTTTAATGCTCTCCGTCTCGCCTTTAAACGGCCGAAACTGCTCTCCACTGTCGATCTTATCTTGTTATGGTACCTACTGTACAGTCTCTGTTTGGGATTTGTAGTCCCCCTATATGGTGTCAACAGCCAATTTCTTATTGGATATGCCCCATCTACAAGAGTAAGTGGTACAACCGGCTTCCCCATAATTGTCAGTGTTGGATTCCAAGGTACAAATATCCCTGCTTCCATAGTCTCAAAAAAAACAGAGTTCCTTAACATTCGGGCATCGTGATTCTTCCCGCTCCAACCGATCTCCGCGTCAATAAAAACCCCACAGTGGTCACAAGTCCCTTGAAGAAGAATGCTATACCTATTCTTTCTGTTTATAAATTTGTCCCCTTGGCGTATTGGGGGGATTATATTAACATGGCACCCATCCAGGCAAGCAACCACTTGAGGATATCCCATTGCTGCAAAGGAATCCATAACCTAAGGAAAGAACAAATAACAGAAGTGAAGATGGTGAGAATTTGGAATTAGGATTTTTCGAATAAACGTTAGTGTTAAGGAAAAAAAATTTCCTTTATGTTTTGCCATAGTATACATGTCATGTGCATAATCACTACGGGTGAACCTTCAAGAACTTACAGTACAGTATTATACATGGGTACTCCCTAATAATTACTTTGAAAGTATTACAGAAAATCCGATTACACGATTACTCATTAAAAAAAAATTACCTTTCTGTGGTCTCCGAGGAACACTGTTCGCTTAAGAAGTAACTTCTCCATTGCGAGCACGACCTCCACAAAAATCTTGCACACAGTAGATCTCCCAATACCAAACAACTGGGAAACTACTCCATACGAGAATCAGTGGGCGAGCAGGAAAACGGCAACAGCGAATCGCTTCTCCACAGGAATGGCTTTTCTCATGTTAGTGTCCGACTTTGCTATCTCAGGATGTAGTAGCTCGGCAAGGCGCATAAATAGGAACCTTGGCATCCTGAAGTACAGTATCCAACGTTCATCCGACCAGATGTTTATCACAAATTTCTCCCACCACTCATCCGTTGTCGGGTCCACCCACCAAGGTTGCTTCCTCTGGTCTGGGCGAACAAATCTCAAAACCTCTGGGGAATCGATGGCAGCAAAGTACATGATCTGTGGCCTTGAAAGTGTTACTTCCATAGCTTGGGAATGGAGAAGAAGAAGGAAAATAAGGACAGAGCTGCCAAAGTTGCCACCTCCATGTTGCCATTCAGGAATGATGAGGTGCATGAAAAGCGCATGTGACGTCATTCTTTGTTTAAAGTTTGGCCAATCGCTGCATCCGTGGCGGGAAAAGGGAACAGAAACACGTAGGCCAAAATTTGAAAAAACGAGTAATTGCATCTTTGATTGACAGACAAAAAAAAATCACAGAACATCCAATACGTGTAAACAATAAAATCATGGGATAAACCATCTCGGAATCTAAAATTAAAAACGGAACCTTGTACGTGTAAATATCAGTCACGGGAGCAAACGGGATATCCTTATCAGTGACAAAAATCGTATAAACAGCGAGGGACGGATTCGTGATCACTTTGTCCCGGTAGGCAACGCGACAATTTCTGTCGTGTAACTAGCACCCTGAAGTTACCCACTTCTTGCAGCATTCCATTTGAGCTAATAATATTTCCCCCAAAATATTAAACATAGTTTGGGTATCACAAGTGGGGCTCTAAAGCACTCCCACCTCTTTGGGTAACATGAACACCAGTCACAGAGCACAATTCATCCCTTTGAATGGAACTGCCGTTTTTATCCTGGGAAAGGCAAATAAAAAATTTAATACTGCAAATAAAGCTGTTAATACCCAGGAAATAAGTAGAAATCAGCCAGCTTTCCAAGCAGGCAATGGCATGCAGTGTTCCATCTTCTGTTGTTTTTAAAGTTATTATTGAACATATTTGTTTGCATCCCAAGTTTTGTGCCAAAATGGTAACTGAATGTATTTAGAACAGCAGTATGATATAAGCAACAACAACAACAACAACAACAACAAATAGGGGGTGGGGGAGAGAGAAGCTGTTGTTAACAGCAAGAGTAAGAAAAAAACCCATGCCCCACACTACCAGAGAAAAAGACTGTGGTAAAATTAGAAGCTTTAGTTATTTTTGGAGATTAAGATCAGAGCCCTACCACAGTTAGCAGAATGCAGGCTGCCAATTCATGGAGGAGAGTTAATCTTTCATGTATCCCCCTACTAGACCAGCTCTCTGTGTGATTCCTGTAATTGTTCCCTTGGAGACCTGCTGAGCTGACATCTGGTTTTGGGAGTTTCCAAGGACTCTTCCTCACAGCAGAACTAAACATAGGCCTCTTTAAAAGGAGCTCTATGCAAAAATAATAAAGTAGAATAATGAGCTGGGTGGTGTTGCTCTTTTTTTTCTAAAAAAAAAAACAACACTTTCAAATCAGTAACCTTAGAAACTCTTACACAGAAATATATTTCACCAGTCTATTCTCCCTCTTTGCCTTCCTCTGCCTTTTTAAAATCCCTGCCTTGAAGAAAGACGAGAGAGAGAGAGAGAGAGAGAGAGAGAGAGAGAGAGAGAGAGAGGAAGCTTCTTTATAAATTGTCCATCCAAGGTCTGGTGATATCTTTAATTGAGGCCAATTTGAGGAGCATGACAAGTTTAGATCATATTAATTTACTGAGCTACAGTTACTCTGAAAAGATACCTACTTTCAAAATAGTAGCAGTGTGCAGGTGTCAAAATGTTTCTCTTTACACCCCTCCACTGAATAAAAAGTGGACACCATTAGTGGATTGTGGTGTGAGGGGATGGACCATAGAACTGGGGCACTCAGTGGAGATTCACAATTCTGAATCAACAGTATGTTAACCGCATCGTGAATGTTGTTATTGTTGTTGTTAATTTCTAACCAACTGACAAAAACCTTTGAATGAAATTGACATAGGAAGGATCATAATAGCACAGTTACCAAAAAAAAATTTTAAAAAAATGACACTATGTGGAATAAGCCTCATTATCCAACAATGGAGATTATCAGATGCAGGCAAATGCACCAAAAATTGTGTTCCCAACCGCATCAGAAGATAACTAGAAGAACCGAAGGAGACTTTACCAGACTCCACGTCCTTCAGCTGTTCCTGGGGCATAGTGGTCCCACAGAGGAGGCTGCCCTTTTTCATTGATGGGGACAAGCTGCCAATAAAAAGAGACACCTTACTGATACCTGCGTTACACCCCCAGAATGCTGGAGGATGTAGTCATCTGGTAAGGTTGCCCCTTCCTGTTCTACTAGTGATCTTCTGACATGGCTTTTGCTGCATCTGATAATCTCCTATAACTCAGATTCTTGCATAGAAACCAAATCACAAATTGTCCAAAACTCTTGTTAGTAACACCTGGCAGACTGTGAAACCAAGGTAATGACAATAATAATACAACAGGTAGAGGACTGAGAATATTTACCGATATTTCACCAACATCCCCCAGGAAGAGAAATCATTTCTGTTATGGAACTCAATTCCAGAATTCACACCGTGCAGCATTTGGGTGGGGGGAGGCTCATTTGATCACCTCCTATGGAGAGGCCACATGGTTGAAGTCATGGTACTGTGCACCATGGCAGAGAGCATGGAGGAGAAGCCAGAGTGTATACAGTTTCTTGATACCTCCTCCTCTCCCCTATTGGATCTCAGTTATCATGGGATCAGCTTTATCTTTGCAGGAGCAGCATTTGATTAATGACAGCAGTGTTGGCATTTGAGACAGGTGGTGCCTGGTTGTGCCCTAGCATTGGGATTTGAAACACTGCTGCACAATCCATTCTACCTGATATTGAACTCTTGGAGTTCAGCAGGGTTGGTGGTGCCATGGGGGTGTGGTTAGGGCTTCAATTTGTCCTGGAGTGTGGGGCTGTAGCTGTGATTCAGGCCCCAACTGAACTTAAGTGGGGTGGTTTAATTATTTAGAAGATTAACTGTTGTACTCAGGCCCCAACAGGTCTTGGAGCTGGGAGCCTGCAGCTGCAGTGCTAGGCCCCACTTGGGACTTGGGTTCCCACTAGCCCCATTTGGGCCATGGACTGGCCTGTGACCAGGATGCATTTGGGCCTTGGGTTTTCCTAGGCCAATAGGTTCCATTCAAGTCTCCTATTTCCACTAGGCCCCATGTGGGCTGCAGATTTTCCAGGCCACTTGGCCTGAGGGGAAGAGCTAGTGGGTTGGGTCTGGCCTTCTGTAATCTAAACCCTGGTGTGGTAGGCACAAATCAGGCTGCGTGGAAGGATGTCGGGGTCTAGGCCACATCCAGGCATGTTGGCAATCCCCTTGGGAAGTGAGTGGTACTGCATTGAATCACAGCCCAGTTAAGCTTAGGCCCCAGGACAGGTGGTTAGACCCCAGTTGGGCTGTTAGACTGCTAGGCTCCATAGGTCCCACCAGGCCTACATAGGTCCAAACCAGCCATAACTAGGCCTTACAACCTTTATCCTGTGGGCTTGCTGGGTTCTCATAGGCCACAACAATGCCTTGGACCTGTGATTAAGCCCGACCAGGCCTTGGGCCTGTGACAGGGTCCAAACCAGGCCTTATGGCCTCAATTCAGCAGTTAGGCCTCATCAGGGCTGCTGAGTCCCCTGACTAATTTGACTAGGCCCTATTTGACCTATACAGGCCCTGGCCCTGTTAGGCCTTAAGTCCATGACTCAGAACTTGCTGATAACAGTGGTTAGGGCTCAATTAGTCCCTTATTGCATGTTAGGCCCCCAAATAGACCCAACTAGGCTGTTGGGCACTTTGTGGTTTGAGTGTCAGACTAGGATTACAGTGTCACAGGGAGCATACCATGGGCCCAAAGAAAAGAAGTGGGTGATCAAAGGGAAATGCTCTGCCAAGTGGCAGACATACAAGCACCCACCACCAGAGCTGTCTTCCTTGTTGGAGGATGAGGAAGATGCTGATATCACAGCAGCTATTTTTTAAATGCTTGATGTTTTAGAGTGAGATAGGTAGTCAAGACCCCCTAGGAAGGCAGCCAAGGGTTCAACTAAAGGGAACTATTAAGGCTAAATTAACTACTGAGATCTTGATTCACCTTGACACCTTAGAATAAAGAAGACAAGGCTTCAGGACTATCTGCTCCATGGTAGGAGGAGGAATCAGTGGCTACTATGTTGACAGCAGATCTGGAGGAGTCAGAGGAGACTCATGAAGCAGAGGCTGGCACAGATGAGATTCACAACACGGCTGGTGAGACTCCAGGGGGTGTGGTTGGCCATGCAGACCATAGAGAATGCCAGTTAGTCAGCCCAATAGGCCAGGTACTAGCAGGAGGAGAGGGTTCCTGCTTCAACAAGCCTGGACATAGGGACATAGATGTGGACAAGATTACATAGGGACCACTAAATGCAGTGTGCAAACATGAATCAAGGAACACGAGAGACACTGCCGACTGGGCCAGCCAGAAAAATCAGCAGTAGCAGAACACGTTATAAACCAACCTGGACACAAAATGTTATTTAAAAACACCAAAATTCTGGACCAGATTAACAACTATCATGTCAGAATGCACAGAAAAGCTATTGAAATCCACAAACACCTGAACAACTTCAACAGGAAAGATAAACAAAGTTTGACTAGCAGTCCTGAAAAACACCAAAATCAAAACTCTACACATGCAAATGAACTTCACCTAGGGACAGGAGGATTTCCAGCAGACAATGGACCATTAGACAGACACTAATCCTCCTTGCATATCCTCCCACCCTAGGAACTAGCCATTCAAATACACAAATTTACATATCCTTTCCAACAGGGACTCACAGTATATAAACCCCACACACCCCTACGCCACCATTCTCTGAAGATGCCAGCCACAGGTGTGAAACATCAGGAATAATCTCTTCCAGAACACAGCCTGGAAAAAAACCACAAAAAAACTATATAATCTATAGGGCCTACATAGATTTTGCAGGCCCTCAGGTGATCCTTTATGATGAGGCTTTCAGGATGAGGGTGGCAATTAAACCAGCCTTCAGATGGGACCTCATGCATCCTCAGTTATGGTTGCAGATTATGATCTCTGGGCAGTCAACCCAAGGGAAATGATCGCACAGCAGTCATATCATGCAGAACACAAAAGGGAACACCATTGTGCATTTGCAAGGCTCCCAAGTACAGCAGCAAAAGCTTCTTTGTTGGGAATTTGAGGTTCAGGGTGCTTGTGAACACCACCACTGTAAGTACAAGAATGAGTGCTCTGTTTGTGGAGTCCCCTACTCCAATTGTTTGGACAAGGGGATAGGCAAGTGCCCAGTCCAATTAATTTGCAGAGGCTTTTGATTTTGCTGCAATTATACCCGAAACAGGTGGCAGTGCATTATTTGTGGGAAGTATTTAGAGAGTTTTTCAGGATTCCATTCCAATGCCTGTATATGGCTAGGAATCTTAAAACAGTTATAGGTTTTGAGCATATAGTTAGGGGAAAGACACAGAATGATGTCTCCAAAAAGAGATCCATTATCCCCCTACTCTTCATCTCCTCTTCCCAACTTAAAGGTTTCTTCCCTAGGAATAGTGCCAAGAAAGCTCCAGACGATACAGGAATATTTGTCATCTGTCCTACCCTAAGAGAGAGTCAGTTAATGATGCCATTCCTTCAGAACTGTATACTGCTTGGTACACTTATTTTGATCCGGCAGTTAAGGAGGTCTGTAGGTAGGGAATTGAAGTGGAATTTGCAAAATGTGACATCAAGACAGCATTTCGTCTCTTGCCGATTCACCCAGATGGTTTTGAACTTATGGCTTCTCATTTGATGCCTTGTTTTATATAGATTGGGCCCTTCCTATGCAGTGCTCAGTGTCTTGTGCAGTATTTAAAAAGTTCAGTATGTTCTTAGAGTGGACATATAAGTTAAGGACTGGCTCAATAGGGGTAGTCCATTATTTAGATATTTCTGTTCATTGGGAAGTTTGGAAGAGGACATTGTGCCTTCCTTCTGTCTGAGTTAGCTCTTTAGCACACAACCTGGGAGTTCCATTGGCACAAGAGAAGACTGAGAGTCCTTCATACCAGTCAGTATTCCTGGGCATTGAAATTGACACAACTGCCAAATCATGGGAAAAGACTAAGATATGAGGAAAAGGGTAGCTGAGTTTTATGGTCGTAGGAAGGCTTCACTTAAGGAATTCCAAGAACTAATTGTGCATTTAAATTTTGTGTGCAAGGTGGTAGAACCAGGTAGGGCTTTTCTCAGGCATGTTTGTGATGCTATATGTGGAGTTAGCAAGACACACCACAGGATAAGGACTATACAAGGGGTCCAGGAGGATCTTGTGGTATGGCAGGACTTCTTGACTGACTTTAATAGGATCTCCTTTAATAGGGAGCAATTGAAGCTTAAGGATGCAGGTCTCTTGGGATGCAGTTGGGTCTGTGGGGTTCAGAGTGTAGTTTCAGAGATGTTGGTGAACCCAACTTTGGCCCTCTGATGGGACCAAGGCTGGTGTTATATCTGCCTTGATGTTTTTGGAGGATTCCCCCACACACACAATTTTAGTTGCAGCTAAGATATAGGCAGGGGACTTGGCTAACTCCTCTGTGCATTTCCAGTGTGATAATATGGCCACAGAGCAGATCATAAATGCCTTGTCATCCAAGTCTGTTAGAGTTATGAGGCTGGTCAGGGAATTTTCCTTTGCATGTTTAGGTCATAACATTCTTTTCATGGTGCTTCATGTGGTGGGATAGACATTGGTTTAGCCAGTGCTCTCTCCCACATGCAGATGGAGCACTTCAGACAACCAGTACCAGATGCAACTGCCATGACAGACCTGATGCCAGCAGACCTGTGGAAGCTTGGAAGGGTGAGGTAGTCAGTGCCATTAGCCTGTCCCTAGCATCTAGCACTAGGAAGAACTGTGTTAGGGCTGTAAAGGAATTTGTGGATTTCAGAAGGCAGGAGCACCTGGGGGATGCATGGCCTGTTCCTCAGTTGCTACAGCATTGTGTTTCCCTTAATAGGAAAGAGATGTCTCTGCAGTCTGTTCAAGTCTGATTGTCAGCTCTGGCCTTTTGGCTGGAAGTTCAGGGTTTTCCTGATACCACAGGTGACTTCACTAATCTTTTGAGGGGTGGTCTCAGGAGAGAGGCAGGGTGGTTGATGACTGGAAGTCACTTTCTCCAGTTATTCTCAAAGGTCTGGAAGGGGTCTTGGGTGGCATTTGTGTTTCTAAATAATACACTCTTTTGTTCCATGAAGCTTCCTTGCCTGCTTTCTTTAGCGTCTTGAAAATTAGCAAACTGGTGGTCCAGTCAAAGAATGAGAAGTCAGGTAGGGCTTTGGAGTTTAGGGATCTTATTATAAGCAGTCAACAGGTAATTAATACACACTGAAGGGGTGCACAATACACAAAACAGAAGGGGTGGGAGCTCAGGAACCTGAGTTTGCACGGCCTGAGAGTGGTAAATGATAAGATCTCTGGGAGACAACTAATTCATAGGGTCACGATCAGTTAAAATCAGCTTGATGGCACATAATGCAGAGAGAGTGTCCCAACAGGTTTACAGCTAATATTTACTACAAATATAGTTTCCAAATTATGTTCATAAGGGGTTCTTCAGAAACATAACTGTGGTGTTCCTTTATACTACTCTCAGTAATGACAGACAAACCTTCCTGAATGGAAGAAACATAGCTTTGAATATCTCACGTGACAAGTCATGGACCAACACACACACACACCTCTTTTGTGTGCTTGTAAATCTACAGTAGTTTTTGAAAATCTGTCATATTTAGGACACATATGGAAAAGAGAATCACTGATGTTTGCTTCATCACCCATAACTCCATTTTACATGCCCTTCACATCCTTTGTACTCTAGGGATAACATGTGATGCAAATCCTCTACTAAAGACCCTGCTTAAGAAGAGTTCACATGCACTGAATTATTTTCTTCCTCTATCTAGCCTAATTTAAATTCTATTAACCACTGTAATTTGCAAGAAAAATTAATAAACAAACAGAAAAGTGGGAATTTAATACTGTAATATTCAAAGCTGAATAGCTTAATGGAAAGAAATTAGTTTCTGATCTTCTTGACTTTTCATTAAAAAGTCATCAGCACTTGGAAGTGAAGTTTCAGTGCTGGTCTTTTGAAAAATGATTATGTAAATAAGTGAGGTTGGTAGGAATGAGAGGCTTCAATACAGCGATATTTACTTATTTATTTATTCTACCCTTCATAAGAATAACAAGATGGCCAACAATATTACAAAGTAACATATAACAAATAATATTAAAACAATGAAATAAAACATATCCAGTAACAATCAGCAACAAGAAAAAATGGAATATTTATTCGTATTTGTGAAAGTCCTGAGATGAAGTCCACAGATTAGAAGAATCAGTTTTCAGTGTGTTGGTTTCAAGCTTTCTGTTACCTGGAAGACTTCAGTAGTCACCTTTTAATTATGTTTTAGCTGTCCAATAAAGATATAACCCAGTCCTGCTTTTAGATTTTGCTTATGGACTATGGATGGAAAGAATATTTAAAAAACCTGAAAAAAACATTTTTTATATTATAGAAAAATTCTAATGATCCCTAGACTGATGAGAATCTTCATAGTTTAGGACTTATTCTGCACAAAATTTGCATGTTGTTTTGTGCAGAAAATGAGCTTTTCCTGCACAGAAAACAGTATTTTCTGTGGAGAAATTTTGTTTCCTGCACAGAAAATGCTGTTTCCTATGTAGAAAATGCTGTAATTGGGGATGTATTCTATGTAAAATATGTTTTTTATGCATAAGAACCAACACACACACCTCTTTTGTGTGCTGGTTCTTATGCATAAAAACAACATTTTGTGTGCAGAAAACAACAAAATTTCTGCACAGGAAAACAGTTTATTGTGCAGAAAATGCTGTTTTCTGTGAAAACCAACCAAGTTCAAATTTTGCCAGAATAAGTCCTGAATTGCGAATAGCCTCTGAAAAGTGTGTGATTTTTGAAGACTTATGAAGAAAAACATCCTAATATTACTCATTGCTCACTTTGACAATAAACTTAGTGAAGAATTACATCCCTATTTTGGACCATATGGCTGTGTTATGTGCTCATAAACTCTTCCAGAACATGGCCTCACAGCCTGGAAAAAAAACAAGGAAAATCTAAATTAGCTAACAGTTACAGGGTCCCCACAGGGAGTTCATAATTACATCCAACCAATTGTGTCCATCCACCAAAGGAAAAGTATCCATCAGCTTTCTGTGCCTCCTTTCTCATATGTACTCTGGAGTTCAGGAGGGATTTGAGATACAAGGACTGCAGGGTGGAGAGGGTAAAGGGAAAGTTATAGTACCTACATAGCTAGGCTTGCCAGCTTATATACTACATAAAATAATGCAAAAGGTCAAGTTTTGATAGACCAGTTCATAAAGTTCCTATTGTTTCTCTTTGTCTCTTAATTATAGATCAACAGACTGGCAGTTACAGAGGGAACTGTAGTTCATTAGCCAAAACATGACTGTGGCTTTTAATGAAGGTAATCATAGCATTGACTGTGTTAGTTGACTGACCAAACCCAAAAGGTAGTCACCAATGGCTCCTCTTCATCCTGGAGAGAAATGACTAGTGGGGTGCCCCAGGGTTCTGTCCTGGGCCCAGTGCTATTCAACATCTTTATCAATGACTTGGATGAGGAAATAGAGGGTATGCTTATCAAGTTTACAGATGACACCAAATTAGGAGGGGTAGCTAATACCCCAGAGGACAGGATCAGAATCCAAAATGACCTTAACAGGTTAGAAAGCTGGGCCAAAACTAACAAAATGAATTTCATCAGGGAGAAATGTAGAATACAACACTTGGGCAGTAAAAATGAAATGCACAGATATAGGATTGGTGACTGGCTTGATGGCAGTACATGCGAAAGGGATCTAGGAGTCTTAGTAGACCACAAGCTGAACATGAGTCAGCCATGTGATGCAGCAGCTAAAAAAGCCAATGCAATTCTAGGCTGCATCAATAGGAATATAGTGTCTAGATCAAGGGACGTAAGAGTACTACTGTATTCTGCTTTGGTCAGACATCACCTGGAATATTGTGTCTACCACAGTTCAAGAATGTATTGAGAATGTATTGAGAAGCTGGAACGCATCCAGAGGAAGGCAACCAAAATGGCAGGAGATCTGGAAGCCATGTCCTATGAGGAGCAGCTTAGGGAGTTGGGTATGTTTAACCTGAGGAAGAGAAGGTTAAAAGGTGACGTGATAGCTGTGTTTAAATATTTGAAGGGATGTCATACTGAGGATGGAGCAAGCTTGTTTTCTGCTTCTCCAGAGACTAGGACACAAAGCAATGGGTTCAAACTACAGAAAAAGAGATTCCAGCTAAACATTAGGAAGAACTTCCTGACAGTAAGAGCTGTTCGGAAGTGGAATGGACTGCCTTGTAGTGTGGTGGAGTCTCCTTCTTTGGAGGTTTTTAAACAGAGGCTGGATGGCCATCTGTCGGGAATGATTTGATTGTGTATTCCTGCACAGCAGGGGGTTGAACTGGATGGCCCTTGTGGTCTCTTCCAACTCTATGATTCTATCATTCTAGTTTTGTGTTCAGTTGTGGCAGTCCAGGCAGGGAAGAACCTGAAGGAGCAATAGCAGGGTGTAACTGCAAGGCTGAAGATTGAATGAAAAGGGGAAAGAGGGCCCATGAGGATAGGACACCGTAAGTCTGAGACCAGAGTGATGTTGGAAAGCAATTAGGAGACAAGAAAAGTGTTCAGATCTGCAAAGGTGTGTAATGTGTGATCCTTTGGGGGCTATTTTCTGAAATAAAGTTCCTGACTAGGAATAAGTCTTCAGGTAGAGCCAAAGCAACCCTACCAGATAAGGATCATTAAGCAATACTGACCTTTGAAGGGTCAGTGGAGGTTCCCTGGTATGTCCCATTCTTAAAATATTTATTTCCAAAGTACTTCCTGAATTACCATATGGAGTAGAGCTATGGGGACAGGCACATGTTGCAGCAGCTGAACCCATCCAGAACAGATTCTTGAAAGAACTGTTAACTCTTCCTCCAGGAGTACCCTCTTCATTGTTAAGGCTGGAAGTGGATCTCCCTTCTATTACGGTTAGAATCTAAAAGCAGTTATACTTTATGGGGAAAGACTGATGAGTTTGGACCACTGTAATTTAGCAAAACAATGTTTTACTGAGCAACTTGCTAAGGGAGGATGGGGCCACTTTGGGACAACATTCTCCCTTTCCTAGTTTGAAAATGTCCAGACCTCTATCATTTATAAGGATAAATACTCTATTAGAGATAAGATTTTTGAGTTAGAGTCCTTTAAAAATATGCTTGTCAGCCAACAGCAAGTGTTCTCTCCATGGTACAGCCTTATAAAGAGGGAACAAGATTTCCAGCAGTATTTTCAAGACCTAACTTTTGTTGCTCTGAGAAAAGCCTTTACTGCCCTCCTTTTCCAGACAATGCCTTCAGCTCATTTAGAGGGAATGTATAAAGGGATCCCTTACACACAGCGTTTTTGTATTTGTGGCTCTGGGGAGGTGGAAGAGCTTTTGTAATATTTTGTAATGGACACTGCCTAAAATTTGTAATGGACACTGCCTGATAGTATTTGTGACTTGTTGACAGACCACTCCAAATCTATTACACTTAAGGTGGCCACCTTCACAGTAGCAGCCCAAAAGATCAGCTGCAAATTTCTAAAAACAGCAGCAGTGGACTGCAAAGGGGGCCAGTCGTTGTAGCCTTTGTTGCCCTGCCATTTTCCCCTGTAATGTTAATTGATTTTAGTTCTATATTCCCCTTGTATTTTGTAGATACTTTTCTGGTAAGCATGTTGGTTATGTTATTATAATTTTCCTGCAGTGCTTTTGTAATAATTTGTAAAGGACGTTGTGCCACAGATGAATAAATTTGATTGGATTGAATTGATAAGGATCATTTGTTTCAAGAACCTGAGATTATACCATGAGTGACAGCTGAGAGACTATGTTCATTCCTGTGTCCTATCCTCCTAGTGGATTTCTGACCAGAAGCAGAAATTCAGGTCTAATTCTATGTGTCATTCTTGAAAAGTGAAGTGGGGTGGAATTAAGAAAAGGGTAATTGGCAGATAGTTATTTAAATAGGAAGTGAACTTAGAGAAGGACATTGTAATTTATTGAAGAAAGCAGTACAAGTTTAACTAATCATTGAATCCTATTGATAACATCTAGTCTTGAACAATATTAAACTACTTTATTTGTAAATAAACAGCTTAACCAATGTAGTTGTTTTAACTTTCAAAATATTTTTGACTGTTCATTGCATGTTTAAAGGCTAATTCTAAAATGATGATTATGGCAGTGACAACAACGAGGATGATGATGATGAATGGACTGGTGGATGGATGAGTTTATTGGAAATTTTATATGATTTTTAAGGACAAAAGGAATGGAATATTAAAAGACCAAAATGTTAAGGTATATTTATAGTATATTTTGAGGCAGGATTGGTAAGCTGGATCTTCCACATTTTGGTGTTATTTTAATGAGATAAAAGAAATACAACCACAGTCATTTTCATATATAGTAAAAGCCGAGTGGTATAAAATCAGTCTCAAAGATATCATAGTTTCTGCCAGGGCTGGAATGTATATGACCACATCTTGCACATGGACCCACAGTGCCTCTGTCTTGTCTTGACTGAGCAACCTTGTTAGCTCTCATCCAGTCTAGCACCATGGCCAGGCCCTCCCAAGACACCTTCTCGTTTCTCTACTAAGCATCCACAATACTGTATGTGATTCACAAAATGAACACAGATAACCAGCTGCATTTAACTATGTGGCTCCAAGTCATGCTTATCTGCTTTATAATATCCTTAGGGGATGAGATCATTTGCTAAACAGTACACAGTATTAATGTTGTTGTTGTTGTTGTTGTTGTTGTTGTTGTGTGCCTTCAAGTAGTTTCCAACTTATGATGACCCTAAGGCAAAACTATCATGGGGTTTTCCTGGCAAGATTTGTTTTTTTTTTGGGGGGGTGCCTTTGTGCCCTCTGAAGCTGAGAAAGTGTGACTTGCCCGAGGTCACCCAGTGGGTTTCTGTGAGTGAGAGGGGATTCGAATCCTGGTCTCCCAGTGTCCTAGTCAAACCACTGTACCACACTGGCTCAGTCTATAGTATATTTTACACAAATATGGAATATTCATCATCACCATCACCATCACCATCATCATCATTGGTTTGAGCTCCAGGTTTCCAAAGAACATTGAGGTAGAATCTGTAAATCTTCCCTACCACCTGCCCACTACCATAATCACCAGCTGCTATTGCTGCTCTCTTTCTCATCATTGCTCTTGCTTACCTTCTTGAGAATCAGAGATCCAGAGAAAAAGCAGGCAGTGGTATCTACTGCATGTACTTTTAACCACCACCATCATGTGGGTCACAGCAAGAGGCAGGTGAACAAGCAGGTTGGCATGGTGAAGAAAAGGATTGCCTTTAGGAGGTCCAGTTTCAGCAAATCCAAACAAGTTAAATCCATTTTTTTCATAAAATTGTCCAAACAAAGTTCTCACCCTACCCTTTGAATGAGTAGTTTAAGCAGATGTCCACCAGAGAGAGTGAAGATGGGGCCAGTGGCTTCATCATTGTGCTTGTATTCTTCAGGAGGAGCCTATACTCAGACTTCTCTTGGATTAACTGATTTCTTGGTGGCAGTTACACGGCAATTTTTGTCACGGGGCGTACTGGGACTTCCTGATCCCGTATTCGTCCTGCGCTGTTTAAACTATTTTTGTCCCTCTTAAGGAAATTCTGGATGATCCCGTGATTCATATTTACACGGCATCAGGTCCCATATTTTTTCATTTATCCCCACTCTTATATCCCGTGTTTTTGCTGTTTACACATGTTTAGCGTACCGAGATTTTTTTTTTTTTGGCTGCCAATCAAGGATGCGATTACTCGTGTTTTCACAACCTCAGTGACGTACTTTCTTTAGAGTTCTGTGCCACGAGCGATGCTATTGGCTGGCTCAAATGTTTGTTCAGGCTTCTGGTTGGGAATGAGGGGGTTAATGAATGTTGCATTTGGGATGAGGTGCTGAGGGGATCGGGGAAGGAATCCGGGGGAGGCAGGAGCCATCAGTGGCTAAACCCTGTGCTTTCCTTTAGAAATGAAAGAACACCATGTAAAGCCAGCTAAACTGGGGTGGGGGGGAAGGAGCACACACACACATAAGCCCAACCCAGTACAAGCCGAGTGCCGGGGGCAGAGGCTTGTGATTGCCCTGTCTCTTTAAAATGTTAACCCTTTAAGCAGAGGCAGCTGTGGAGTGAAGGTTTCAAGCCAGTGATAGACCCAGACGCTGGCATTTTTTACTGTGCCTTGTGGTGGGGGGATGAATGAATGTTTGATCATTCACTCAGATGCTGGCATTTTTTACTGCGCCTTGGGAGGGGTTGATGAATGTTTGATTATCCGTTCAGACCCATGGAGGTGATCAAGGCAGGGGATGAATGGGTGACACTCTGCTCATGATCTCTTTGTAACATGCAGTTGAGGAACAGGTTAAAGCTGAAGGGTTTGCAGTGTAGAAATCCATTGAACAGGGTGATTTAGTACACGCACACTTTCGTGCAGCTGGAAGGGATACTTTGGTTTTCAGCTGGTGAGGCTGAATCTGTTGAACAGGTGACTGACCCCTCCTTTTCTGGTTGCTGATTTCTGAGCGCGCCCCCAGTCACCATTTCCGGTCATCACCTAGTACTGAGATAGCTTGTCCCTGGCTGTTTACATTTCCGATTTTCCGAATTCTCCCATGACTTTTTTAAAAACCGACACAAACCGCGGGACTGAAAGTCCCACATGTTGAGGGATAAAAGGTAGCCCCCCTTCCAAAAATCACATGCCCGACCCAATGTACGTGTAAACAACCAGGGTTCGACACGAATTCTTCCCACTACATTTTCATCGTGTAAACGGCACCCTTGTGTCTGTTGCAGGTTGCTTTTGGGGGGGGCTTGGTTTGGTTTGGTTTGGTTTGGTTTGGTTTGGTTTGGTTTGGTTATTCTGTTGCTGACTCTCTAACTGTTGCTTCTATTTGTTGAGGGTTTGGGAGGGTTTGGTAGTATTAGTTTATACCAATTTTTGAATACATTTGTTTTGTTGAGGTGCTTTTCATGTGAGAAGAGAAGTAAAAAGAGACAGGTAAGAAAGAAAGACAGAAAGCTACTCTACATAATCTTCTTGTCAAAAAAATTATAAAACAAAGTAACCAACATAATTTTTAATATGAAAAAAGTGAAAGAAAGAAAGAAAGAAAGAAAGAAAGAAAGAAAGAAAGCTTGTGATCTCATATCCAGTTCTTTTTAAAAGAGTATACTACAGAATGTACTCTATATTCTTCCCTCCTTCCCACCCTCCTGCCCTCTCTCTCTTTCTCTCTCTCTCTCATTGTTGTGTGGCTTCAAGTCATTTCTGACTTATTGGTACCTTAAGGTGAACCTATCACAGGGGTTTCTCGGCAAGATTTTTTCAGAGGGGGGTTACCTTTGCCTTCATCTGAGGCTGAGAGTGTGTGACTTGTCCAAGGTCATCCATTGGTTTTCATGACTGAGTGGAGGATTTGAACCTTGGTCTCCAGAGTTATACTCCAATGCTCAAACCATTATACCACATTGGCTCTCCCTGCCCCCTGTATATAGAAAGCAGTCCCCAAAGTCAAAGAAAATACCCTGCAGAGGTTTTATTAAGTCTCTGAGATACAATAAAAAAAAATCTTAAAATCATATCCAGAAGAGTGCTTTATTAATGTAGTAAATTTTATTCACACAGACACTGAAGATCTCTCCCAACAAAATAGAAAACATTTTCTACTGGCAGATAACTTTTAATTTTTTATGACGGTGCACTGAGATCAATATCAGAAAGGTTTATCTCTCTTGATTTTACATGTTGAAACACTACAGAGCAAGAGATAAACTGCTCCTCTGAAATTGCCTCTGTGTCAGCAGCCTGTTTTATATGTTTCTGTAATTTTATTACATCCACTTATATACATCCAACATGATTCCATACAAAGAGTCAAATGAACTATTTAAGCTGCAGCCATTTGAGGTATAAACAGATTTATCCAATCTCAAATGCCAATCATCATGTACTTCAGTCAAAAAGAAAGTTGAAGTTGAAATATCCACGTTTTTCCATTTATACCAAGATTTCTTCTATATGTGAACAGTCAGCAATTCTTCCATTGATGCACAATTGTTCAAGAAAGGCTATAATTTTTCTCCACTCATTTATTCTAAACAATTTCACAGACAATGCTGTCTCTTGTCATGTTTGTGTTTCAATGTTGGGGTGCTGAGTAAGCTTCTCATTCCATTCATGGGGAAAGCCTTTTAGAATCCAACAATATAATCAACAGCATCATGCAATTTTATCAGTTTGTGGACTCTGTTACTCCAGAGAAGTGGTAAGGAATCAAGTGTTTGAATAGTGATGCAGATAAGTTATTCTAGGCTCTGGGCTTAATTGTCATATGAGAAGCCCTTTTGAATATGGTAACTTAACACCTCAGACAAGCATTCCAGTTATAACTCTATCTGAATGTGAATAAACTGGCTTTAGTGGTGAATGATCTGGTAGAATCCCATTTACATTTCTACAATGTGTTATATGTGGGGCTGCTTTGGAAAACAATATAGTATCTTCCATTGGTACCCAACATGGCAGAAAGAGTTTTAACTGGGATTGGCAGTTATGAACATATCACTTCAGTATTGAGCCAAACTCCACTGGCTTCCAATCCATTTGGGCGCATGATTCAAAATGCTGATTTTGACCTGTAAAACCCATCATGATTGGACTCTATTCTTTCCATATATAATCTCCTCAACCCTAAATTCATTAATTGAGGCTGTTCCCCATTAGCTTTCTCCAGCTGAAGTACAGAGGGTGGCAATGAATGGCAAGGCCCTTTGTCAGTGACCCCATAGCTATGTGATGTTTAGTGGGTGCATATGTTAATTTGCTTTCAGAGCCAGGCAAAAATATTTTTCTCCCTTGAATGAGTCAATCTTCACTATAATATTTTTAATATCACCCTGAGATGGTAGCACCCTGGTAGCTGAGGTGTGTTTGCTTGCCTACTGTGCTTAGGTGATAGGCTTGTAGCTCTCGCTCTCTTTCCCTTCCTTCCTCCCTTCCTCTCTTTCTTTGTTCTGGCTCTAATTTCTGGTTTACAATATTTTAGCATACATTTTGATTATATTTTATCCATGCTATACATTTTAGTCATTTAACATTCTTCAGCTGTATTACTACAAATCAAAGTTGCTGGATAATTAATATCTCTGCTAAAAAATAAGGTCACAGAGTTTACTTCCTGGATAAATGGGTTGTTGAACCTTTATCTGCATTATCCAAAACCTTCAGTCTAACCACTTAGGGTCAAACTAGATTATTATATTTTGTACAGAGGAACTCCTCCAAGCGGTGTAAGGCATCTTTTAAATCACATGATTTCCCTCACTTACATATCTTGCATTTAGCATTTTCCCCCTTATGTTTGGAAAGTAAACATGAAATTAATTTCCATGTTTTATTGCTGAAGCACATATCTCTGGGATATCCCCTTTTGGGAAGGAAAACAGATTAACTGTAGGAAATATGAATTCCCTTTAGGGTCTAGTAGTTTGCCCCTATGTCACTCTGTCTCCTTTTTAAACCCACAGACATTCTGTCCTATGAAACACGCATCACTATTAGAATATTTCATAGAGTCAGAACCATAGACTTGGAAGAGACTGCAAGGGTCATCTAACCCAAGCCACTGTCATCTCCTGAGAGGTGTCCACCCAGCTTCTGTATAAAGATGTCCAAAGAGTCCACCATCCTCTGAGGCAGTCTATGCCATTGTCAAACAGCTTCTACCCTCAAGAGGCTCTTCCTAATGTTTAGGTGGAATCTCTCTCTCTCTTTTTTTTTTTTTTTTTCCTTTTGTGGAAGAGGAGAAGAAAGATGCTTTCTCTACATTATGTTAGCATGGTCTACCCTATGTTAACAACCTATAAAGATTTGGTGTTGTTAAACAACCATTATGTTCAATAAATAAGATCAAATATCACACGCAAACAGAAACATTCATTACCTTACACCACAACAATCTATATATGTTAAAAATACATAAAACAAGCCCATTTTAGAAGGAATTTAAATTGCCACTATAGCTTTCTTCAGACATTCACTTGATTTGTGAATACAAAACTACCCAGGCTATGAATCATAATGGTCATGTATTACGCCCAGTGTCTGACACAGTGTGCCACTAAAAACCAGCTGCTGGGGAACACAAGTAGGAGGTTTCTGTTGCACTCAAGGCCTGGTTTCTGGCTTCCCATAGACCAGGGGTGGCCAGAGGAACCATTGCTGGGGATTTGATGAGTCCATTCTCATTTTTTACTGCTGCTACCCCACTCTGCAGCTGTTCCAAGTTGTATGGGAACCCTCTTGGTGCTGAACCTTGAACAGAATAGTTTCCAACTCTGCAATAATTCCTGTATACAGTCAGACCCCTGTAGCCATGGAACCAGTATCTGTGGTTTCAATTATCTGAGGCTGAAAAAATAGGGACACATAACATAGAGTCGCACTGGAAAATACCTAGAGAGGTGTCCTTTCTAGGCATTTTCTATGGTATGTTTGTACCAGAAGTCCTTTATTTTTATAGGGTGCTATTATCCATGGTTTTCTGTATCTGTGGCAATTCCGGGAATTGGAGGTCCAACTGTATTCCATAAATAGCCTCCTGAATCCTAAGTTTATAATGAGCTCCCTCCATTCCTGAATTCCTCAATTAGCTGCAGAAGGAGCAGCTGTAAAACCAGAAGTGGATTAACAGCCCTATGGCAATGGATCCACTAGCTGCTCCTGCCATAGATATCTGGCTGTCCGTGCTGAACAAGATAGGCCTTTGATATAATCCAGAATGACCTTTGATACAATCACAAGGTCTTGTCTACCTATGCTCAGAAGAACATGTAAAAGTGGCCCCATAACTGTATGCACATAGGAGCATCTACCTTCTAGGTGATTTAACACATTGTGTGATCAGTGGTCATCAATGTATGGGAGACACTGTTATGTACACTTGTATATGTGTCAGTCATTTTTGTCCATTCAGCTGAACACAAACTTTGGGCGCTTGGATGTTAGAAATGTGTCCTGTACATGCAGTCCCAGCTCTTTTTTTACGTGGTCACTGAGCACATGAAAAGAATCACCTGTAGCGAGTGAGAAGGAGCTTCTACACTCTGCATACCAGCCATTACGGATAGATTTTTTGCAAAATGCAAACTTTTAATATGTGACAGAACCTGACCAAGCTTGCAGAAATTAAGGCTTAACAAATGAAATGAAAGCTTTCTCCATATATGAACTGATAGCATTCAGATAAAGAGATAAATGAAAAATATTCAAAAGGTGTTATGCATCCTCATGGTTCTTTTCATAAAGTAATACATTACAATATTATACTTCTGAGATAGCTGGCATATGGCATCTCAGTTTCTACCACATCAAGGTGTGTTGGTTTTTCTAAAAAGAAATGTTTGTCACTTTTTTAAAAATAGACTTGATTGAAAATGATACATAGATCTTTAGCAATGGATTTACTTGCCAACAGTGCCGCCTTGAGGGCCTATAATGTGCTGAAGGGTAGGATACAAATTAATAAATAAATGAATGTACATGATTGGAGATAATGGTGTTAGACTTAGCTTGTCATGCTTGTCCTGATTCCCAGACCCAGATCATAGCCCACCAACATGCTGATAGCCTTCAGAAATGAATTCTGTAATGTCATGGCAAGTTACTATCTGGAGAAAAGAAAAGCATTCAGATGAACTCTCATTAGGGATCAGAAGCTGGCAGTCTTAGGGGCCCATATCTGATTGCTATAGATTCAAGATGTGAATGCTTGCACCTGCAAATTCAGAGGCAAGAGCACATATGCAGGGAATACTGAAAGCTATACACAAGGGAAGATTGTGGCAATCCACCCTGGAAAGCTGCCCACTAGGTGCATATGACTGATTACTTTCCCCTACCTCCTCAAAAGGGGCTGGCAGACAGAGGTGTAGCTATGGGTAAGGATGTAAAATGAGTTCATTGTCTCATTGAATAAGAATGCTGCTCTGCCCCCAAATGACATTTTCCCCCAGCCCCCAAATTTCTCCCCAGACTAAATGACCTTGACAACTTCGGCAAGCCACTATCTGTCAGACTAATATACCTCATAGGGTTGTAGTGAGGATAAATATAGCACTGTTGGGTAGAACCAGACGTATAGCTACAAGGTGAACAATATAAGGGCAATCGTCCTCCAAATAAGAATTCTGCACCCTCAAGAAATTTTTCTTTAGTTTCCAATTTGTAGCATTGCAGAGAGTAAGGACTTTTTCGGATGAGTCTTTTACAGCGCAAGCAGGCTCGTCCCCATTGCGAGGCTGCTGAGCTGCAGGGCGTCCCTTTCGGATGACGCTCTCCCCTGCTGGTACTGTTGCGCTACTGCAGGGACACTGCTGTGTTATATTCGGCAGTTTTCTAATCACGACTGCCGAATATACCGCAGCAGTGTCCCCACGGTAACACAACAGGACCAGCAGGGGAGAGCGTCATCCGAAAGGGACACCCTGCAGTGCAGCAGCCTCGCAACGCTACGAGGCTGCTTGCGCTGTAAAAGACTCATCCGAAAAAGTCCTAAAACACTGAAAATTGCTCACACCTGGAACTCATCTATTTGCTGGGTTAGCATTCCTTTGGTAATTTTGCCTGCCCTTTCTTTTAGATGCCTAAACTGTACAGTATTTCTCAATGCTCAACTGAACTTCAAGTTTCTGCAATGAAGGAAAATTTCATTTGGAGGGGCAAAATTCTTATTTAAAGGCATTCTTATTTGAAGAAAAAATTCTTATTTGAACCACCCAAAGCTACATCCATGCTCCCAGATAAATAATCTGCCCATCAGAAATTCAGTTGACCCACACATTGTGGCATGAAAAAAGCCATGTCCCTTAACCATATACCTATCATATTCTGACCACTCTGGCATAAATATGTAAACAGATTCAAAGCTACACAGAGGAATTCTTTTAATATTTGTCTGCCAATTGATTACCAGCACAATGATTTTACCACAGCAAGATCTGGTTGTTGTTTTTCACTAAACCCTGCTTAGTAGCATAGATTATTAACATGCACACTTTTACTCTTTCTCTGTAATTTTTTCCCCCAAGTGAAAGTGCCAAATGATACATTCACCCCTTAATTCCCTCTGTGATCCTAAAAGACTCAATGGTAGAACAAAAAAGTAAAAAAGAAATTGAGGTGATGAGCTTCAATTTTAAACTTTAAAATATCAATGCATAGTAGAATGTGTTAGCATGTAACAGATCCATTCAAAACAGTTCCCCACCCTTCTACTTCCATTCAGCTGTTGAAATAAGGACAAGATCTAGAACTTTGGTCATTATAGTGTTAGCGGTGAGTTACTGAGATCAAAATGGCCTTAAACTGTATGTGTTATCTAAGTCAGCCGTGGAGCTTCTATAAAGCTAGCTCTTATTACTATGAGTTTAGCTGCTTCGTCTTTTGCAGTGTATCCTGTTTGATTCTGGATTTTATCAGACAAGCCTCCTCAAATGCTCTTTTCCTGGCATATTTTAAACTGATTTTCTGCCAGCAAAAGAACCCTTCCTATCAGACCTTACCTTGAGCAGCGTTCAAAGGCATCCCCAGCATTGGTGGAACACGAATGGAGCTCTGTTTACTTCCGGGTTTGAGATCTTGCCGATTCTTGTGAGAAGATGTGAGTGAGGTAAATTTACAAAACACATCAAAATAAAGGCACAAAACATAGACACAAGCACAGAAAAACACTTTAAACTTAAAAAGGTTCATAAAAAGAGCATTCCCTTCCTGTTTTTTGTAATCTCACCCAGAAGTATTCTGTCATTGATGCTGTGTTCATGTGAGCACAATGGCACACAATTTCAAATGCTGTCAACAAAGTGCCACAGGAGATCTTTTTATGGCTCGAGCCATCAATAAAAAAGAACAGCTTTTTTACAATACAAAATTGCAAAAGGATGACATCATCTGATATGCACACCCTTTTGTGTTAATTAGGTGTTGCTATGACACCATATTTGTTGCATCTGATAAAGTCCTAAGTTTCAGTGTGACCTTTTTACTGTATGGTATATTTGTTATTTTGTATTATATGCTTGCTTCCTTGCGCTTGTTCATTTTAATACCTTTTGACTGTGTTTGTTCTGGATGTTGCTTTGATATAGATATATTGCTTATTACCCTTTTATAGAATAGATAAAGATTATTTTCAGCATTTGTTTTTGCGGACCCAGACCGTACCGCCCCTTCCGCCCTCGAAGACAAGACACATACACTTATGTTGGTGGCTAACAGTATGCTCTTTACTACATCTTTGGACAACATAGGTTAAATACAGGTTAGTATTTAACTAGAAGAGTAATACATGTAGAAGAGTAATACATGTTGTTGGCAATAAAATTGGCTGCAATTTGCAAAGCTAAATGGTTGACGGCCATGTCTGGGTCGTGATCTCTTATTACTCCTCCCATGCGGACCAATGGCAAATCACCGGTCGATCCCGGAGCCCACGAAGGAGAGAGATGATGGCCAATCCGACCTGCCCAACTCTCTCTCCTCCCCTGAAAACAAGCGATGTTATAAACAAGGGGAGGGGGTCTCCTTTTGAGCTTGAACTTGAACTTGCACTTAAACCTGGACTTGACGGAGACCCCTAACTTCCTCCCTTATCACAACGCAAGACATCCACCATCAAGGCGTTCCCCCATGGGGACCGCCTACCGCCAACCATTAACCACATCATCAGGCAGCCCTACTGGTCTGCAGTGGCCCCCGGCCTGGCCTGCAGCTCCTGCCCTGGCCGAATGTATGCCACATAGGCCCCGGACCGCCACCTTCCCAGCTTCATGATGGACTCTGCTGACAGGCCCCCTGCTGCTGCCATGGTCGCGGCTCCGATCTGGAATGAGTGGCTGCCAAATTCTTCTGCCAGCAGCCCCATCTGATGCAAAACCTTCTTCAGTACAACCACGAATTGAAACCGGGTCATCGGCAGCCCATCCAGGTGCCTGAACAGTGGGCCGCTGGTCATGCCTATTTCCAGCAGGAAACCCCGCATGGATGATACCGGGCACAGGGAGGATCCCATCACCTTTTGTAGATGTAAGGTGGCCCCAATACTGCGCTGGTCGGCTTTTGAACCACATATATGCATTGTCAGGATCCCCTCTGCCAGGGCCACATCGTGCAACTGTAAAGCTCTCCCGGATGCATCCCTTTTGGAAGAGCAGACTGCCTCCCCTACCCGGACAGCCCCCCAAAAGGCAGTAGTATAAGTGGTACTGAACAGTATTGCTTCATACTTGGAATGGCATAGGGATGGCAGCCGCGCCACCAGTTGATCCAGCAGCTCGTAAGTCAATGGACACCTCCCATCCACGGCTCTTGGGGTGGCCCTCTTCCAACCCTCCATGGCCTTTCTTACCATGAAGGAGTCACAGGGATCGCCGTGGCCGGCCGCTTTGCTGAAGAATGAAATACTGACCACCTGTCCCGCAATAGTCCTGGCAGCCAAACCCCTCTCCTTCAGTGAAGTGAGGCAAGCAGTACCTCTCATTCCGATGCCAGCCATGCCACCCCATAGACGAGCTGCCACCAGAATGCCAGAAACTGGGAGGCTGCTGTCTTGTAACTTGCCCTCGTAGATGGCGCCAAGGAGTCTGCCACACCCTTATCACTGTTCGCTCCCAAGGCTCCAGAGCTCTGCTGTGAATGGGGCCACCTTCTCGTCGGCGTTCGGGGCCAGCGAGCGGAAACGTTCCTCCTGAAAATGAGATAAGGCATCCGCTATCTCGTTATCCACGCTTAGGATGTGCCGGGCTTGGAAACTTATGTTGGACTCCAGGCACACCAGCCTCATGACCCTCTCGGACCTGGAGGACTGCCTGTTGATGATCCTAACAACGGCCTGATTGTTGAACCAAAAACACACACTCTTTTCCCTGAATTCTCCCCTCCATAATGTGATGGCCATCATGATGGGGAAGAATTCCAGGAAGGTGATGTATCTGGACAGCCCTGCCCCCCTCCACTCCGGAGGCCACGGCTGTGCAAACCAGTGGCCATTGTAGTAGACTTCAAAACCAAGGCTGCCCACTGTATTGGAATGCACTTGTAGGTCCCCCCCAGGGTCCAACCTCCCCTGCCACGTCATGACCCCATTGTATTGATCTAAAAAGGTGACCCACACCCTCATGTCCTCCTTGACCCCCCGCATCAAGCGGATGCGATGGTGCTGTGCCCTGACCCCCCCAGTGAGGCGCGCAATGTGTGCACCGAAGGCCCACCCAGGTGAGACAACCCTGTATGCAAAGTTCAGATGGGCCAACAGCGATTGCAATTCCTTCAGCGTCACCTTCTCCTTTCCCAGGAGGCCCGCCAACACCAACTTCAGGCTCTCTATCTTGTCATCCACCAACCTCGAAACCCCTGCAACTGAGTCCAGCTGAATACCTAGATATGCCAAAGCTGTTGCCAGGCCCACCAACTTGTCTAGTGCCAATGGGACCCTGAGTTCCACCGCCAGGGCCTGGAAAGAAGAGAGTAAAAACCCACACTCCGACCCCCCGGCCGGGCCCATCATTAGAAAATCATCCAAGTAATGCGTGACAAATGGGGATCCTGCCCTGTGCTGGAGTGCCCACTCCAAAAATGTGCTGAATGTCTCGAAGGCTGCGCAGCTGATGGAACACTCCATAGGCAGCGCCATGTCATAGTACCAACTGTTCTGAAATTTGAAGCCCAACAAGCAATGGTCATCGGGGTGCACTGGCAGCAGCCGGAGGGCTGATTGTATGTCGCATTTTGCCATGAGAGTGCCCCGACCACATGTTTGCAGGAGGCATACCGCATGGTCTAATTAAGCGTATCTCACCGTGCACAGTTCCGGTGGGATGGCATCATTGACTGAGGATCCCTTCGGGTATGATAAGTAGTGAATGAGGCAATACTCCCCTGGCACCTTCTTGGGTAAAACACCTAGTGGTGATACCTGCAGATTTGACGTTGGAGGCCGCTCAAACGGGCCCATGATGCGGCCAGCCTCCAGCTCCTTCCTTATCTTTTTTGCAGCATCTCTGGCAACTGAGTGGCTGAAATTAAGTTGCCTGAGGTGGAGGCCTCCCTGGGGCCCTGATAAGGGATGCAAAAGCCAAACTCAAAGCCTGAGGCCAAGTAGGCCGCTGCCTCTCTTTTGGGGTATATTGCTAGGAGCGGTCGCATGGCTTCCAACTTGACCGGTGTGAAAGCCATGCGACCCCCCATCCTCGCCCCGGAATTGGCCTCATTTTGCTCTGCTGCTGCCGGCACTGTTGCCAGACCCTGCCTCCTTCCTGGCACCAGCTGAGGCAGGGTGACTGTTCCGAAAGGACTGCCCCGCCCTCCTTGGCAGGAGCAGGTTGACTTCGGGTGGCTTCCCCCACAGCTGTCACATGAGTGGTCAAACCTGCACTTGTACCTGGTGCACTTACCCCTGTTGTACTCCCAGCAGACCGGCTTCTTCCCCTCCTTCTTCCAGGGAGCCTTTGGGACTTCCCCTTTTTCATGTCTGCCAGGTCCCATGGCTTGCAGCCACGTGGGGTAGTCAATGGCTTCCCATCTGTGCATGGGGGACCTGGAAGCTTTCTTACGACACTCCACGTCATACAATATGGCATTGGCGTCCCCCGCCTGAGCTCTAACCACTAACACCTGGCGGAGGTGATTGATCAAGTGCCACGCCCTCTCTGGGAAGGCCAAAGCTACCAACCCCATGAAAACTGTGTACCCATTGAGCCAGTTGGCAAAAGTGTGCTCTATTTCTGCAGTGGCCTTCTTGCGGTCCTTCTTGTTGCATTTGTGGACCCTGGCCTCCTCCCCTGGAGGAGGGGCCAGTGAGAAAATATCCACGTATACCCCTGCAGAATCTTAGAATGCACCTTATGGTCCAAATGACCCCCAGGAGGGTCCTCCTTGGACTTGGCTTCTCTAAGCTCCTCCCCTGGGGGGGGTCTGACCCCCACTGTTCCTCTCCCCTGCTGCCTTCTCCCTGGCCTTTCTGAGCTGGAGCGTCTAACCCGGCAATCCCGGTTTGAAAGCCCCTTTTTTTTCCAATACCTGTATTTGTCTTCATCTGAGGACTCACCCGAGGAAGAACCTGAATGAGACCTGCAGTGCTTTCTGCTCAGGCTTCGCCTGCTCCTCAACCCACTGCGCCTCCGGCGGGATGAAGATCCCTGAGAATCCGATTGCCTGGATTCCCTGGAGCTGCTCCTGCCTCTGGATCTGGACCTCCGTGACTGTCCACCGCCTCTGGACGTGCCCACACTCAATGATGGCCCAGGCACCCCTATCACAGGCCCCGCCATGATGGCAGGCAACACCTACATTTCTGGCCTCACCTGCGGATGATCCATCTTTTGCAGCATGATGGATAACACCCCCATGACATTGGCTATGGTAGGCACAGATGTGACAAAAGCCTCAACTGGGGGGTGCTGTTCTGACCTTGGAAGCCTAGCGCTGGGACCTGCCTCAGGCTCAGGTTGCCCAGCCCCCCCATCCCTCAGGTTGGTCTCAGCCTCAGGTTGTGGCGTAATGTCACGGTGTGTCCGCTGTTTTGCTGTCCGCTTGGGCCCCATGACCCTCCCTGCCACTGTGTAGGCCGGCGTGCTTAGTGATGCGTACTGTATAGTATTGTTACCTACTTTCTGTTCTCTCCTTTTTTTTTTACAGTTTATTGTGTGCCGACCACCGTCCTGCCGACCTGCAGAGTGAAGGGGGACTCAGGCTGCCCCCCCTGCAGCTGGCCTTCCCATTTGCGCCATCACCAGCAGTGCCACGTCCATGGGCTGCTCCCTTGGCTGCTTGTTCTTGCTTTCCCACAGCCACCTCAATACCAGGGCCTACCTGACCCCTAACAGGCACCCGGAGGATGAGAACCCCTTGCCTGTTGGCTCTCAGCACCCCCTGTGGCAACCAGGGAAGCCAGGCCCCTTGGGCTGCAGCCACCGCTCCCGCAGCATGGAGATGCCAGGCCCTGTGAGCCACCACCACTACCCCCACGGTGTGCTGAGCCACGATGCACCGTGGGCTACTACCGCCGCCGCTCGTGCGGTGTGCTGAGCCACCAGGCCATGTGAGGCCACCGCTGCTGCCCATCATGGCACATGGAACCCAGGCCCCGTGGGCCACGGCCACTGCCCCTGCGGAAAGCCCAGCTGCTACTGTCCCTGTGGGCCTCAGGGAGAAAGGGGGGTCACCCACTGCACCGGCGGTCCACCTGGCCCCTCCCAAGTCACCAGGGAAGCTGTACCCCCTAATCCGCAGACCCCCAGTGCCCGCCGGAGCTGTGCCCCTGCATTGCCTATGGGTGACCTGTTGGCCATTGCTACCCCACGGCCGCCCAACCGCCCCCCACCTGTGTTGGCCAGAGAAGCCACGCCTATCCCAAGCCCGCCAGACAGGGGGGTACCTCCCCACCAGAGGGGGACGGAGCCCTGCACCACCCAGGCCTACCTCCCTGTTGTCTAGTCAGGTGGGGAGGGGAGGAGAGGCAACCCCTGCATGCTGCTCTGCCACCCAGTCACACTCTAATAATAATAATAATAATAATAATAATAAAATTTATTTATACCCCACCCCTCTGCTAAAAACAATCGGGGCGGCTTCCAACAATTAAAACATTATAATAATGACTAAAAACACCACCCACCCCCACCCTCCCACATAAAAAGACATTAAACACAATAAGATTAAAACCTTCTAGCTAAAAAAACACATTAAAAACAAATATATACATAATTTTTAAAAAGCCAGGAGACTGAGTTCCTGAGGCCGGGATCTAATCAGGAAAGGCCTGCCGAAAGAGATCCGTCTTTAGTGCTTTTTTAAAGCTACTCAAGCTCGTCAGCTGACGGATCTCATTCGGCAGGCCATTCCACAATTTGGGGGCGATTACTGAAAAGGCCCTCTGGGAGGTTGCAGACAGCCTAGATTTTTGTGGCTGCAACAGATTCCTCCCAGAGGACCGGAGTATGCGGGGAGGATTGTATGGGAGGAGGCGGTTCCGGAGATAAGTTGGACCCAAGCCATTTAGGGCTTTAAAGGTAATAACCAACACCTTATACTGGGCCCGGAAACTGATAGGCAGCCAGTGGAGAGGTTTTAGTATTGGAGTTATATGATCTCTCCGAGATGTTCCTGAGACCACTCTGGCTGCCATATTTTGTACCAACTGAAGTTTCCAGACCAAGCACGAGGGTAGCCCCATGTAGAGCGCATTGCAGAAATCTAGACGAGAGGTTACCAGCGCGTGCACCACAGTCTCAAGGTCCCTTACTTCCAGGAAAGGGCACAGCTGGCGTATCAGCCGAAGCGCCGACCCAGCTCTTCAGCTCTCCAGACCTCAACTGCGCTGGCACTGCGACGGAGCTGCCTTATATCAGCTCCGTCGCAGCCCTGCTTACATCATGCAGCCGTGCTGAGGCCCAGCCAGATGTCCCTCCCCCTTCCTCGCCGGCCAGCCAATCAGGGAGCCTAACCCTAACCATTCTCCCACCTCCCCAGCCTCAGGGAGCTCTGGGAAGGAGACGAGCAGGCTATGGTGGCCTCCAGGGCGTCCGACCATGCGATCGCCCACCCACCCTCCCCCCCAGGAAAAGAGGGGGGTGGCAGAGGCCCTGCTTGGAGGGCTGCATGGTGGGGCTGCCGGTCGGGCCGCAAATCAGCCCACCGGCTAGTGGCGAACCCCCTTGTCTTCTGAATCCTATTTTCCAACTTGAGCATCATGGTGCTCTTCAACAACTACTTCCTTCTACATGGTCAGTAAATATGTGAGGTTTAATCAGGATTGTGCACTGCAGGGCATGCCTCTTAGGTGGATGTATTTGCTGAACACATCCCCCCACACCATATGACCATGTACTCAATTTCAGTGAGAAATGACTCCAGGTGTAATGGTATGTGTATGGTAGAAATAGAAAACATGCATTCGTTTCACTTGTCCTCAGATTGGAATTTGTTTGAACTTCCAAATGCATGCTATCCCAGTTATGAGGAGGATTTGTGAAATTTCTTTTAAAATGAATTCCTATGAAATTCATATGAAACGGGGTGTCCTGGAACCAACCCCCTGTGGATACCAAGGGCCCACTTGAATGTTATTCAAACTTAGAAGTCATGTTCCTTTACATTGCCTTAGCCATTTTTACAACTTTTGTTTCTTCACTGTACATGGTTGCATAGGGACTGAAGTCCTTTTGAAAGTGACTTGATCTATCCAAGACCAGTTCTTTCAGTTACATGAACTATATATGTTTGTGAAAAGTCCAGTATGATATATGTATTTTGAAAGTCTAAGTTCAAGAAAACATGTGTGCTGCTAGAGGAGAAAGCTATCCTCAGTCAAGACTACTGTTCATCTAGACCATGGTTGATGTTAAATTGGGTGCTACTGGAGATTAATGTAGAAATACTTCAAGCTTGTATAATAAGTAGAAAAACTGATTTCACTTGATGCCTTGTTGCAAACATAGATTTCACAAAACTGGCACCGCATACCTTTTCACTATCAAGATTTCAATTGCCTTTCTCATTCCAGCCAAAGAATACAAAATCTGATTTTAAAAAGTGGCACTTTAAAATGTTTTTCTAGATTGGACTACTGGTCCATCTAGTCCACTATTCTATTTCCCATGGAGGCATTAGGCAGGATATGAAGGTGACAGGTCTGTCTCCTTGTTGCTTTCCACCACACTTGGTAATTTAAGGTCAAACTAGACAAGATGTTTAGCTTTTTTTGTTTTTGTTTTTTTGTTTGTTTGTTTTAGAACAAGCACTTTCTCAAGTGGTAAAAGACCTGTGTGAAAGCACGTGCTTTTCATCACTTGTACTTAGTGTGTTTTGGCTTTTGATTAATCATTTGAAGGTAAACATGGGCTTAATTTGCAAGTCTGATTGCCAGGGCTCTGAGGCAATTCCACTATAGGAGAGAAAATGGTTATATAGAAGGAATACACATTTCACTTAATGTCAGTTTGATCCCAGAGTTATACTATCTCTTAATCTAGAGGTAGTATATAGCTCAAAGTGAGGAACTTAGGCCTTCCAGATATTTTGGACCGAGGAACCTCAGCAAGCATAACCAACAGTAAAGAATTAAGGAAGCTGCAGTCCAGAACAAGTGTAGGATAAAACATTCTTCTGCTATATGTTTGTGCCCCCTAACAAACAGGTATACAAACTCCTGTGTGAAATGGTTCATATTTCTACTTCTTTCAACAGAAGTAGTGTCAAGTTTGGAAAAATCATTTGGTTGACAGCTCTCACAATTTCCTGGGTATCCTGGCCATGGCCCATATGGGCTGGAGGAGTCTAAGTGTTGTAGTTTTCCAAGCTCTGTTTGATAATTTGTGCAGAACAGCAACCATTTTCACTTGCTCATTGAACAAAGCAGTTATCTTCAGGCATGTGGAAAGACCAACATATGTTGGTACCTCTGCCTGCTTTAAAATATATTTCCCAACTAACAATCCACTGTGCGAAAGTGATATTAATGTTTTATGAGAGGTTAACATTGTTCCATCAGCCATTTTGATCAAAGGACAACAGGCATATGACAAAAGTCTCTATTAATTTCCTGCCTCAGAATGTACAGCAGAAGGTGTCCAAAGGGCAGCAGTAGTAAGACAGGGAGAAAATCATATATTCATAAAGTCCAATTTTTCTGAAGGCACATCTTTAGAGCCCCATTAGATCAAACCAAAGACCTACCTAGCTGGCATTCATATTTTCCACAGCAGCCAGCCAAATATATCTGAAAGGCCCACAAAGAGGGAATGAGGACATCTTGCCTAACCTTAGATAACTAAATATGTATTTATTTATAGGCTTTATACCCCACCTTTCTCTCAGGGTGGAATCTAAGTATGTAGAATTTTGCCCAGCAACTCCATTAAATAAAGTCTTGCTCTTCAAATTATTCATACACCCTCCCAGATATAGAGAAGTGAACACAATTGATGGGATCAACCATAGACTACATTTATTATGCTAACACCCAACTTCTGCAGTGAGGCCTAATTAATGTGCAATTCAGTTGAGGCCAGGATTCCTACCTGTCCACCTCCTCAATGGTATGTGGGCAAGCACTGAGGCCCTGGTACGCCCGTAATCCTATGGTCAGGTATCAGCCAGCTGATCAATGTGAATAATAATAATAATATTTATTTATACCCCGCCCCTCTGTTAAAACAATTGGGGTGGCTTACAAAAATTAAAATACAATACAGATAAAATCCCCAAACACCCCCCACCCCCACCCTCACCCATAAAAAAATATTAAACAATTATAAATTAAAACCCACTGATCTAAAATCACAATTAAAAACAATAAATACAATAAAATACAATAAATGGCCAGCGGACTAAAAGAAGCCAGGATCCCCTGAGGCCGGGATCTAATTAGGAAAGGCCTGCCGAAAGAGATGCGTCTTTAGTGCTTTTTTAAAGCTACTCAGGCTTGTTATCTGACGGATCTCGTTTGGCAGGTCATTCCACAATTTGGGGGCGATTACTGAAAAGGCCCTCTGGGAGGTTGCAGACAGCCTAGATTTTTGTGGCTGAAGCAAATTCCTCACAGAGGACCGGAGTGCGCGGGGAGGATTGTATGGGAGGAGGTGGTTCCGGAGATAAGTTGGACCCAAGCCATTTAGGGCTTTAAAGGTAATAACCAACACCTTATACTGGGCCCGGAAACTGATAGGCAGCCAGTGCAGAGATCGTAACACTGGAGTTATATGGTCTCTCTGAGATGTTCACGAGACCATTCTGGCTGCCATATTTTGTACCAACTGAAGTTTCTGGACCAAGCATGAGGGCAGCCCCATGTAGAGCGCATTGCAGAAATCTAGACGAGAGGTTACCAGCGCATGCACCACAGTCTCGAGGTCCTTTACTTCCAGGAAATGGCGCAGCTGGCGTATCAGCCGAAGCTAATAACAGGCGCTCCTGACTATCGCATTCACCTGACTTGTCATCTGAAGCGATGAATCAAGGAGCACCCCCAGACTGCGAACACAGTCCTTAACGGAGAGTGTGACCCCGTCCAGGACTGGAGGTTGCAACCCAACTCCTGGTTTCGGGACTAGTACCGTGAGCACCTCCGTTTTGTCCAGATTTAATCTCAATCTGTTTTTCCTCATCCAGACCATTACTGCTTTAAGACAGTCATTAAGAGGAGAGACACCATCAGAATTCGAGGCCGACAATCGGGACAAGGAGAAATAGATCTGGGTGTCATCAGCATACTGATAACACCCAGCCCCATAACTCTGAATAACCTCACCCAATGGCTTCATATAGATGCTAAACAGCATCGGGGACAGGATAGTGCCCTGCGGAACACCACAAGTAAGCTCCTTTCTGCTGGAGCAACTGTCCCCGAGCAACACCCTCTGGGACCTGTCTGAGAGGAAGGACCAGAACCACTGGAGCGCAGTGCCTCCGATTCCTAACCCTCTCAGGCGATCCAAGAGGATGCTATGATCTATCGTATTGAAAGCCACTGAGATGTCCAAAAGCACCAACAGGGTCACACTACCCCTGTCGATGCTTAGACGCAAGTCGTCGGTTAAGGCAACCATGGCAGTCTCAACTCCAAATCCCATCCTAAAGCCAGTTTGAAATGGGTCTAGATAATCGGTTTCATCCAAGACCATTTGGAGTTGAAGCGCAACTGCCCTCTCGATCACTTTGCTCAAGAATGGTAACATAGAAACCGGCCTATAGTTGTCCAGGGGGTCAAGGGAAGATTTTTTCAGGAGCGGCCTAACAGCTGCTTCCTTTAAACAAGATGGAACACACCCTTCTCTGAGGGATGCATTGATGATGTCCTTAAGGAACACCATCAAGGCAATCCCCCCATGGATGGCCAGCCATGAAGGGCAAGGATCGAGAGGGCAGGTCGTCTTCTTCACCCTACCAAGTAGCTTGTCCACATCCTCGGTACTCACGGATTGAAATTCAAACAGTAAACTTACATCAACGGAGTTGCTGGACACCTCGTCAATTGTTTCTGTCAAATTACTAGCATCTAAGTCGGCTCTTATCCGAGAGATTTTATCTGCAAAGAAATTGTTAAACAGCAGGCTGTTGTTGGGTTAAGCAACGGGTTCTGCGCAGGAGTAACCTGCATCATCTCCCTTACCACCCTAAACAGCTCTGCTTTACGGGACTCTGCAGACGCAATGCGTGCAGAGGAGAAGGATCTCTGCGCTGCACGTATTGCCTCTCGATGGGACCAAAGAAAGTTCCTATGACGAGTCCTGTCGGATAAGAGTCGAGTTTTCTGCCAGTTGCGCTCTAGTCGTTGTCCAACCCGCTTCATTTTCCTAAGCTCTGTTGTATACCATGGCTTACGGTTTGAAGCGGGTTGGAAAGGACGCTTGGGAGCGATCGTGTCAATAGCCTTGGTAAGGTCGGTGTTCCAGGTATTAACCAAAGCCTCGACAGGGTCACCGGCGTTACCAACCATTAAACCCTCCAAGACTTTCTGGAACTCCTCTTGGTTCCATTAGCCTTCGAGGGCGGACCATTTTAATGGGTCCACCACCCCCGGTGGGGCGGGAAGAGAATCTTAGTTCAGTCTTGACAAGGAAATGATCCGTCCATGACAATGCGGTGGTTTTTATAACCTCCACCCATGGATATTCTTGCTCCGTACTAAAGACCGCATCAAGGGTATGACCCGCACAATGTGTGGGCCCGACGACCATTTGGGATAGGCCCATGTTTGTCATGGTTTCCATGAACTCCCGAGCCGCACCAGTCAGATTTGTCAAGCTGGTCTCAAGTGGAATGTTGAAGTCACCCAAAACTAAAATTCTGGGTGACTCCAACAGCAGCTCTGAGACCAGCTGTGTGAGCTCGGTTAGGGAGTCTGCTAGACAACAGGGTGGTCGGTATACTAGCAGAATCCCCAAACTATCCCTGGTCCTCAGGCTAAGGTATATACACTCAAAGTGGACTGTGTTTCAGACAGGTATCCTGGTCAAGGTCAGATTGTGCTTATAAACCAGAGCCACTCCACCCCCCCCCACCCACTTCCCCTCACCTGCTCACTGACAGAATACCCGGCTGGGAGGGCCTGCATCCATGTGACAGCACTATCCTATCCCAGCCAGGTTTCTGTGAAGCAAGCCAGGTCGGCATCCTCATCCAAGAGAAGATCGTAAATAATGTGAGTTTTATTCTTAACCGACCTGGCATTGCAGAGGAGCAAAGTAAGGTTCTGTGGAATGGTTGGTACGCTCTCCAATCCATTCCGGGAAACAGGGTGAACTGAAGGTGGGATAGCTAACAAACAGCGATCCCACCTTCTTTTGTAACATCTGTTCACTCTGTTCCGACCATACCTCCCTTTCCCCAGCACAACTCTAATTTCCACCCCCACTCCATTCCCGGCCTCAGCTGACTCCAATTTCAGGCTTAGAGTCCTTCTGGCTGCTGGCTGGTGTTCCTGATGGGTGTGGGCCACGTCCCCTCCCACTGCTGCCTCGCTGCCCAGAATTCCTCAGGGCCCCACTACAGCCTCCTGACCCGGTGGAATGGGGTGAAAGGTTGCTGCAGGCTGGAGAAGCCCTGGCTTGCTGGCTGGTGTTCCTGAGGGGTGTGGGAGTGGCTTAAGACGCCAGCCACTCCTGGCCACGTCCCCTCCCACTGCTGCCTCGCTGCCCAGAAGTCCTCAGGGCCCCACTACAGCCTCCTGGCCCGGTGGAATGGGGTGAAAGGCTGCTGCAGGCTGGAGAACCTCTGGCTTGCTCTTGGCTTGTTAATTCTTTCTTCATCAAGGTTCTTCTCAAAGGTAGCAATGAGCAACTTCAGTAATTTTCTTCCTGCCCCATGAAAATCTTCAAAAACCATGACGTTTTTGACAGTTTGGGATGCATTTTTTCAAATGTCAAGAAATCCTGACTGATGAGAATCTTTGCAATTTAGGACTTATTCTGCACAAAGTTTGCATGTGGTTGCTTTGTGCAGACACCAGCATTTCTGCACAGGAAACAGCATTGTCTGAGTGAAAAATAATATTTCAATGTAGAAAAATTAATTCCTGTACAGAAAATGCTGTTTTCTGTACAAATCAACCATGTGTGAATTTTACACAGAACAAATCCCCAATTACAGGGTTTTTTTTCTGGGTAGAAAATAACAATTTTTCTGCAAGAATTAATATTTTTGTGTTGTAATATTATTTTCCACAATAATAATAATAATAATAAAATTTATTTATACCCCGCCCCTCTGTTAAAACAATCGGGGCGGCTTACAGAATTTAAAATACAATACAAATAAAATCCCTAAACACCCCCACTCCCACCCTCCCCCATAAAAAAACATTAAACAAATATAAATTAAAAACAACTAATCTAAAATCACATTTAAAACTATAAATACAATAAAATATAATAAATGGCCAGCAGCCTAGAAGAGGCCAGGATCCCCTGAGGCCGGGATCTAATTAGGAAAGGCCTGCCGAAAGAGATCCGTCTTTAGTGCTTTTTTAAAGCCACTCAGGCTCGTTATCTGACGGATCTCATTCGGCAGGTCATTCCACAATTTGGGGGCGATTACCGAAAAGGCCCTCTGGGAGGTTGCAGACAGCCTAGATTTTTGTGGCTGAAGCAAATTCCTCCCAGAGGACCGGAGTGCGCGGGGAGGATTGTATGGGAGGAGGCGGTTCCGGAGATAAGTTGGACCCAAGCCATTTAGGGCTTTAAAGGTAATAACCAACACCTTATACTGGGCCCGGAAACTGATTGGCAGCCAGTGGAGAGATTTTAGTACTGGAGTTATATGGTCTCTCCGAGATGTTCCTGAGACCACTCTGGCTGCCATATTTTGTACCAACTGAAGTTTCCGGACCAAGCATGAGGGCAGCCCCATGTAGAGCGCATTGCAGAAATCTAGACGGGAGGTTACCAGCGCGTGCACCACAGTCTCGAGGTCCCTTACTTCCAGGAAATGGCGCAGCTGGCGTATCAGCCGAAGCTGATAACAGGCGCTCCTGACTGTCGCATTCACTTGACTCGTCATCTGAAGCGATGAATCAAGGAGCACCCCCAGACTGCGAACACAGTCCTTAACGGAGAGTGTGACCCCGTCCAGGACTGGAGGTTGCAACCCAACTCCTGGTTTGGGGGCCGCTACCGTGAGCACCTCCGTTTTATCTGGATTTAATCTCAATCTGTTTTTCCTCATCCAGCCCATTACTGCTTTAAGACAATCATTAAGAGGAGAGACGCCATCGGAATTCGAGGCCGATGATCGGGGCAAGGAGAAATAGATCTGGGTGTCATCAGCGTACTGATAACACCCAGCCCCATAACTGCGAATAATCTCACCCAGCGGCTTCATATAAATGTTAAACAGCATCGGGGACAGGATGGCACCCTGTGGAACACCACAAGTAAGCTCCTTTCTGCTGGAGCAGCTGTCCCCGAGCAACACCCTCTGGGACCTGCCCGAGAGGAAGGACCGGAACCACTGGAGCGCAGTGCCTCCGATTCCTAACCCCCTCAAGCGATCCAAGAGGATGCTATGATCTATTGTATCGAAAGCCGCTGAGAGGTCCAGAAGCACCAACAGGGTCACACTACCCCTGTCAATGCTTAGACGCAGGTCATCAGTCAAGGCAACCATGGCAGTCTCAACTCCAAATCCCGTCCTAAAGCCAGTTTGAAATGGGTCTAGATAATCGGTTTCATCCAAAACCACTTGGAGTTGAAGCGCAACTGCCCTCTCGATCACTTTGCTCAAGAATGGTAACATAGAAACCGGCCTATAGTTGTTCATGTCCAGGGGGTCAAGGGAAGATTTTTTCAGGAGCGGCCTAACGGCTGCTTCCTTTAAACAAGATGGAACACATCCTTCTCTGAGGGATGCATTGATGATGTCCTTAAGGAACATCATCAAGGCAGTCCCCCCCTGGATGGCCAGCCATGAAGGGCAAGGATCGAGAGGGCAGGTCGTCTTCCTAACCCTACCAAGTAGCTTGTCCACGTCCTCAGTACTCACAGATTGAAATTGATCCAGTAAACTGACATCAACGGAGTTGCTGGACACCTCGTCAATTGTTTCTGCCAAATTACTGGTATCTAAGTCGGCTCTTATCTGAGAGATTTTATCTGCAAAGAAATTGTTAAACGCGTCACAGCAGGCCGTCGTTGGGTTAAGCAACGGGTTCTGCGCAGGAGTAACCTGCATCATCTCCCTTACCACCCTAAACAGCTCTGCTGGACGGGACTCTGCAGACGCAATACGTGCAGAGGAGAAGGATCGCTGTGCTGCACGTATTGCCTCTCGATAGGACCAAAGAAAGTTCCTATGACGAGTCCTGTCGGATAAGAGTCGAGTTTTCCGCCAGTTGCGCTCTAGTCGTTGTCCAACCCGCTTCATTTTCCTAAGCTCTGCTGTATACCATGGCTTACGGTTTGAAGCGGGTTGGAAAGGACGCTTGGGAGCGATCGTGTCGATAGCCTTGGTAAGATCGTTGTTCCAGGTATTAACCAAAGTTTCGACAGGGTCACCGGCGTTACCAACCATTAAACCCTCCAAGGCTTTCTGGAATCCTATTGGTTCCATTAGCCTTCGAGGGCGGACCATTCTAATAGGTCCACCACCCCCGGTGGGGCAGACAGTGGCTCTTAGTTCAGTCTTGACCAGGAAATGATCCGTCCATGACAATGCGGTGGTTTTTATAACCTCCGCCCACGGATATTCCTGTTCCGTGCTGAAGACCACATCGAGGGTATGACCCGCACAATGTGTGGGCCCGATGACCATTTGGGATAGGCCCATGTTTGTCATGGTTTCCATGAACTCCCGAGCTGCACCAGTCAAATTTGTCAAGCTGTTCTCAAGTGGAATGTTGAAGTCCCCCAAAACTAAAAGTCTGGGAGACTCCAAGAGCAACTCTGAGACCAGCTGTGTCAGCTCGGTTAGGGAGTCTGCTAGACAATGGGGTGGTCGGTATACTAGCAGAATCCCCAAACTATCCCTGGTCCTCAGACTAAGGTACATACACTCAAAGTGGACTGTGTTTCGGATAGGTATCCTGGTCAAGGTCAGATTGTTCTTATAAACCAGAGCCACTCCGCCCCCCCGCCCACTTCCCCTCACCTGCTCACTGACAGAATACCCGGCTGGGAGGGCCTGCGCCCATGTGACAGCGCTATCCTCTCCCAGCCAGGTTTCTGTGAAGCAAGCCAGGTCGGCATCCTCATCCAAAAGTAGATCGTAAATAATATGAGTTTTATTCTTAACCGACCTGGCATTGCAGAGGAGCAAAGTAAGGTTCTGTGGAATGTTTGGTACGCTCTCCAATCCATTCCGGGAAACAGGGTGAACTGAAGGTGGGATAGCTAACAGACAGCGATCCCGCCTTCTTTTGTACCATCTGTTCACTCTGTTCCGACCATACCTCCCTTTCCCCAGCACAACTCCAATTTCTGCCCCCACTCCATCCCCGGCCTCAGCTGACGCCAATTGCAAGCTTAGAGTCCCTCTGGCTGCTGGCTGGTGTTCCTGAGGGGTGTGGGAGTGGCTTAAAACGCCAGCCACTCCTGGCCACGCCCCCTCCTGCTGCTGCTCTGCTTCCAGAAGTCCTCAGGGCCCTCCACAGCCCTCTGGCCCGGTGGAATGGGGAGAAGAGGCTGCTTCAGGCTTAGAGTCCCTCTGGCTGCTGGCTGGTGTTCCTGAGGGGTGTGGGAGTGGCTTAAAACGCCAGCCACTCCTGGCCACGCCCCCTCCTGCTGCTGCTCTGCTTCCAGAAGTCCTCAGGGCCCTCCACAGCCCTCTGGCCCGGTGGAATGGGGAGAAGAGGCTGCTTCCAGCTTAGAGTCCCTCTGGCTGCTGGCTGGTGTTCCTGAGGGGTGTGGGAGTGGCTTAAAACGCCAGCCACTCCTGGCCACGCCCCCTCCTGCTGCTGCTCTGCTTCCAGAAGTCCTCGGGGCCCTCCACAGCCCTCTGGCCCGGTGGAATGGGGAGAAGAGGCTGCTTCCGGCTTAGAGTCCCTCTGGCTGCTGGCTGGTGTTCCTGAGGGGTGTGGGAGTGGCTTAAAACGCCAGCCACTCCTGGCCACGCCCCCTCCTGCTGCTGCTCTGCTTCCAGAAGTCCTCAGGGCCCTCCACAGCCCTCTGGCCCGGTGGAATGGGGAGAAGAGGCTGCTTCAGGCTTAGAGTCCCTCTGGCTGCTGGCTGGTGTTCCTGAGGGGTGTGGGAGTGGCTTAAAACGCCAGCCACTCCTGGCCACGCCCCCTCCTGCTGCTGCTCTGCTTCCAGAAGTCCTCAGGGCCCTCCACAGCCCTCTGGCCCGGTGGAATGGGGAGAAGAGGCTGCTTCCAGCTTAGAGTCCCTCTGGCTGCTGGCTGGTGTTCCTGAGGGGTGTGGGAGTGGCTTAAAACGCCAGCCACTCCTGGCCACGCCCCCTCCTGCTGCTGCTCTGCTTCCAGAAGTCCTCGGGGCCCTCCACAGCCCTCTGGCCCGGTGGAATGGGGAGAAGAGGCTGCTTCCGGCTTAGAGTCCCTCTGGCTGCTGGCTGGTGTTCCTGAGGGGTGTGGGAGTGGTTTAAAACGCCAGCCACTCCTGGCCACGCCCCCTCCTGCTGCTGCTCTGCTTCCAGAAGTCCTCAGGGCCCTCCACAGCCCTCTGGCCCGGTGGAATGGGGAGAAGAGGCTGCTTCAGTCTTAGAGTCCCTCTGGCTGCTGGCTGGTGTTCCTGAGGGGTGTGGGAGTGGCTTAAAACGCCAGCCACTCCTGGCCACGCCCCCTCCTGCTGCTGCTCTGCTTCCAGAAGTCCTCAGGGCCCTCCACAGCCCTCTGGCCTGGTGGAATGGGGAGAAGAGGCTGCTTCAGGCTTAGAGTCCCTCTGGGGTCCCACACAGAAAATGCTGCTTCTTTTGCAGAAAATGCTGTTTTCTTCACAAAACAACCATGTGCAAATTTTGCACAAAATAAGTCCCAAACTGCAAAAATTCTCACCAGTCAGGATAGCTCAATACTTGAAAAACCAGCTCCATGACCCTCCAATATGTATATGTTAGGGTATTTATGATCTGGACAGGGGCCTGATTGTCACACCAGAAAAGGACAGAGGAGTTCACCAACTTGTCTTCCCACAGCCATACTGTGACTAATATGGGGGAAATTCCAGTAACATAAGATTCCTGGTTATCCCACCCTCCTTGCAATAGTAATGCCACAGCTGGGCACACCACCTCCACCAAAGTAAAACTCCAGATCCATTTGCCAGAAGTGTCTGACTGAACCTGGAAATGTGCCTCCAGCCTCTGGCCTTCTTGCCAAAATGAGACCTTCCAAGAACTTATAACACTTCAAGAACTGCTGCCACATCTGGAGGTTGGCCCTCATGCCAGGCCTTTCATCATAGCAAATATGTGGAGGACTAATGCAATACCTGTAGCAACCACTTTACAGGAAAAGTTCAAATGTCCCACCAACTCCTGAAGCTCCCTAGGGGTAGCTTTCCGTGATTTGGAATTCCCCAAATCTTCTCTTAAGGTCAATCAACTTGTCCTGAGGTAACCAGTATAGCTGACCCAAGGTATCAAGCTCGACACCCAAGAAGACTAACTTATTAGTGGGTTCTTCCATTTTCTCAGCAGCCAAGGGCACCCTCAATCTCTCTGTGATGTGGACAAATGCCTCCCTCAGGAGCTGACACTATCTCCTTTCTACCACTTCCTGTTCATCTGTTTTGAAAAGGGATGGGCCACATTTACTGGCCATCCATATTTGGGTCCCCCAGACCATACCACAGCCCCTAGGAAGAATTTATTTTCCCAAAACAATTGCATGCAGCTTGCTTTGCTGAAAGGTGTTTTTTAAAAAACATTTATTTATTGGGGCGGGGGGGGGGGCTCAGCGTAAATTTACAAGTAACAAATTAAGTCATTCCTTTCCTTTCCCCAAAAACTGGGACTCAAGGCAGCACACAACATGATTAAAACAGACAGTTGTGTGTTTTTGTTTTGTTGTTGTTGTTGTTTTGAAAAAGAGGAACAAGAGGAGGATAGAAAGGATAAAAATAATAGTGCTAAAATAATTTTTAAAAATATATGAAAGCACTCTGTTGAATTAAAAAGCAAATTAAAATAAAATCAGTAAAAAACTGTTAAAAGCCTTTTCCTCACCCTGGCAGTTGTTGGAAACTTAGCTAAATAATAGTCTTTACATCGCAGTGGAAGGACAAGGGGAAGGAGGACAAAGTCAGGGAACAGCCATTAAAAATGCCCTTTCTTGCATCCTCACCAGACATGTCTCTGAGGATGGTGGAACCAAGGAAAGCATTTTCCTCCAAAGATCTCAGAGCTAGAAGAGTCTCATACGGGAGAATGCACACCTTCCAGATAGCCTGAACCAAAACTGTATAGGGTTTTACAGCTCATAACCATCAAGAGACTGGTAGACAGTAAAGCTGATGTCACAAGTACTCATTGTAACTGACCCTGGTGAACAATTTTGGACTAACTAACTTTCTGGAACATTTTTAAAAGGCAGGCCCAGTAATCAAAGTTGTCAGTTGTCAGTTTGTTTTGTTTTTTAAATATTTTTTCTGCCAGACTATCCCACAAGAATCAGAACTGCTAGTAATTCCCACCAGGAAATCCCTTATTAGAGGAAGATTTGCCATAGCATTTTTCTGCAATGACTTCTTTACCATTCCTTTTCTGAATCCCTGAGGATTCAAGAAGTACAATGTTTATCTGGACAAAGATGGATTCACCTATTATGTGAGATCTGCAGCTTCCTGAATAAGGCTAATACTAAAATGTGAGGTTGTTTGCCAGTATGTCAGAAACACAGGAGAATTTATATGATAGTCAGTGGGATTTAGGGAGTTCACCTTTATGTATTGTGTATGGATATTATCTTCATTTGTGCAACATTGTTATCCTGAGAAGCCTGTGTACGCATAGAATCACACAGATTTATCTTTATATTTTTTCATTGTACTTGTGTCTGGTTGATTAGCAAAGGCATATAGTGCATTTGGAAGACTTCACAAAAGAGTCTGGAGCAATAAACACCTGAGGCAAAGCACAAAAATCAGTGTGTATAGAGCCATCGTACTGTCTATCCTCCTTTATGGATCTGAAACATGGGTCACCTATTGCCACCACCTACGACTCCTCGAGCGCTTTCATCAGCGCTGTCTACGCACAATCCTAAATATACACTGGACTGACTATGTGACGAATGTTGCTGTCCTTGAGCAAGCAGGGATCACCAGCATTGAGGCCATGATATTGAGAACACAGCTGCGCTGGGCAGGGCACGTTTCTAGGATGGAGGACCATTGCCTCCCAAAAATACTACTCTACGGTGAACTCGCCACGGGTCAGCATAAGAGGGGCACTCCAAAAAAGCGATACAAAGACTCCCTGAAACAACATCTCAGGCTTGGCCAAATTGATCACCAACAGTGGTCCGCCCTGGCCTCACATCGGGAGGCATGGAGACGCACTATCCACAATGCTGCAGCCTTATTTGAGAACTCACGCCAAACAAGTCTTGAAGAGAAACGACAACGCAGAAAGAATCACAACCCAAAAACATCACCCAAGGAGACCTTCTGCTGTGCTTTCTGCAACCGGACTTGTTTATCTCGGATTGGCCTTTTTAGTCATCAGCGCGCTTGCAGAGAGCGCGGGATGAGTCCTTCCTGAATCTTCATTTGCGAAGAAAAGCCAGAGAGAGTATGTGTCTGGTTTTATATTCCAACCTACCATTTATCCACCATTCTGGGTGCTTTTAGCAGAAGATCAGGATATATTATTACATCATCATCATCATCATCATCAATCAATCACTGGTGTTGTTGCAGCTGCTAGGTGATATGGATGGGGATGAGCATTTTATATTGGATTGGTATTAACTGCTTTTGTTTTTACATAATAACTATTGGGTCACCTTGTTGTGATTTTTGTCCTGGTTGTGGGAAAAGCCTAATCGGATAGAGTAGTGGGCAGCAGGGCTATGCCATCAATCAGCCAAATCCCAAATGTTGACATGAATTCAGACCCATTTTGCATCAACTCTAGATTAGATTAGATTGGTCCAAATTCATTCCAGAGGTGAACCAAACAGTCTAAAGTACTTTTAAATGATTTGAAGATACAGACATTGAAAAAGGCTGAAGAGTGAATCTCCAATAATATGTTCATCTAAGAAAAAAGTGATGTAATGCAGAAGGGGAGATGGGCTTTGCTCATTGACAGCATTATCACACAATCTGGGCCAAGAACCTGAACAGTCACAGTGCCGATGGCAAGCAAATATGTAAGGTAGCTCATTAAATATCTCTTCCAGCATCTTTTCATTCACTTGCTAGATTTAGCTCTGTTAGTAGCAGACAGTGAAAGATGAGTGGTGAGAAATCAGATGTCATTGATGTCATCTGAATTAGTTTCTCTGAGTCTGTCTTTTTAAAAAAAATCACTTTGTTAGTTTGTTGTAGCATTAAAAGGGAAAAGAGGAGACTCTAGAAGCACTTTTAAGACTAACTGATTTATATTTTAGCATGAACTGTGTTGACCCAGTGATATTAAAGTCATAGGTATTTAAGGATAGTTACAAAGTTGTGGAAGTGGAATAGAATGTAATAAGATACATAGAGATGCAAATTGTGACCCTGGCCAGAGATCTTCAAAGAGCTATGTAAGGTGACACAGATCTTTCAAGTGGTTGGTAGTAGTATTTTATAGCCATCTGTCAGCATTGACATGTCAAAACAATTTAGCATTGACATGTTAAAACAATTTAGCAGATTTAGCATTGACATGTTAAATCTGCATACCAAGAGTCAGTTCCCTTGGGGGTCAAAATATTCTCTAAGGAGATTCTTTTTGTTATGAATAGAGTTTTGATTACATGTATTAATACATGTAGTGTGCCATAAAACTATTATATTTGTTCATACTTCTGTTAATGGATTGAATTTGTGAATATAACTCAGTCCAGCTGTTTCTATTTCCATTCTTTCTTTGAAATGTTTTTCTTTGAGAACTTCCACTTGTATGCCCCATATTGTATGTTCAGAAAGGTTGAAATACTGAGCAACAGGTTTATAGACATTGCTATTTCTCATATCTGATTTATGTCCATTTATCTTCTTGCATAGAGACTGTGCTGTTTCTCCAATGCAGAGTACAGAGGGGCATTGCTGACGTAGGATGACATATATCACATTGGAGGATGAACAAGGAAATGCACTTCTGACATTGTGGGTGACATTATTAGCCTCTGTAATGTTGCTCCCAGATATGGGGACAGAGTTGGCATCTGGATTTGTTATGTATACTGTTTTAGGTGAGTAGGTGTTTACAGTTGGGAGGCTGACTGTACAGCAAGTCAATGAGAGAAGACTGGTATTTTGATTCATGAAATTGGATTCAGCTTTGGAATCCAGATCAAATCGGATTGGTTCTGGGTCAATTCAAACCAAATGACTGCCGGATCTGAATTGCTAAACTGGGTTCCATAGCAAACAGGGGGTGGCAGCATACACATTTAGGAAGTGCTTCCTAAATATCGACCAGATCATTAAACAGAGAGTCTGTGAACATTTAGAAGGCAAGACCATAATAAAAAAAAAGTCAACATGGGTTTCAGAGAAACAAGTCATGCCAGACTAATCTGATCTCTTTTTTTGATAAAATTACCAGCTTGGTAGATGAAGGGAACACTGTGGACATCGCATACCTTGATTTCAGTAAGGCCTTTGACAAGGTTCCCCAAGACATTCTTGCAAACAAGCTTGTAAAATGTGGGCTAGACAAGTTAACAGTTCAATGGATTTGTAATTGGTTGACCGGCCGAACCCAAAGGGTGCTCAGCAGTGGCTCCCCTTCATCTTGGAAAGATGTGACCAGTGGGGTGCCACAGGGTTCTGTCCTGGGCCCAGTGCTATTCAACATCTTTATCAATGACTTGGATGAGGGAATAGAGGATATGCTTATCAAGTTTGCAGATGACACCAAATTAGGAGGAGTAGCTAATACCCTAGAGGACAGGATCAAAATTCAAAATGACCTGGATAGACTGGAGAGCTGGGCCAAAGCTAACAAAATGAAATTCAATACAGAGAAATGTAAAGTACTGCACTTAGGGCGGAAAAATGAAATGCATAGATATGGGATGGGGGAGACCTGGCTGAATGAAACTATGTGTGAAAGGGATCTAGGAGTCCTAGTAGACCACAAATTGAACATGAGTAAACAGTGTGATGTGGCAGCTAAAAAGGCCAATGCGATTTTGGGCTGCATCAATAGAAGTATAGTGTCTAGATCAAGGGAAGTAATAGTGCTGCTCTATTCTGCCTTGGTCAGACCTCACCTAGAATACTGTGTCCAGTTCTGGGCACCACAATTCTTTTTGAATATTGACAAATTGGAGCGTGTCCAGAGGAGGGCGACTAAAATGGTGAAAAGTCTGGAAACCATGCCTTATGAGGAGAGACGTAGGGAGCTGGGTATGTTTAGCCTGGAAAAAAGAAGGTTAAGAGGCGATATGATAGCCCTTTTTAAGGATTTGAAGGGGTGTCATGTTGAGGATGGCGCAGGCTTGTTTTCTGCTGCTCCAGAGACTGGAACATGGAGCAACGGATGCAAGCTCCATGAACAGATGTTCCACCTCAACATTAGGAGGAACTTTTTGACAGTAAGAGCTGTTTGGCGGTGGAACACAGTCCCTCGGAGCATGGTGGGGTCTCCTTCCTTGGAGGTCTTTAAACAGAGGCTGGATGGCCATCTGTCGGGGATGCTTTGATCGTGATTTCCTCCGTGGCAAGGGGTTAGACTGGATGGCTCTCATGGTCTCTTCCAACTCTACAATTCTATGATTCTATTATTCTATGACCAACAGTTAAGAATGTCACTTTCATGTATGCATCTGTGTGGCACATGTGTGTGAGACTGATATGTGAATCGGCTTTGTAAACACTGGCTGCTTGTAAGAAATATGACTGGGCATGTATGAAAAAATAGGAATCTAAAGAACCTTATAAAGAAGAAATATTACAAACAAAAAAGATAAGCTGCATATTTATGGACCTCTCACACTACTTGCAACATGTTTTCCCCAGAGCACCATAGTTCTGTAGAATTCTGTAGAATAGGCACTACTAAGCCACAGTACAGTAGGAACCCATATCCGCTAGGGATTGGCCTGGGGGGAGGCATGGATACTGAAAACCATGGATAATAGTGAACACCATTGAAAATGGGGCTTCTGGTTTAAAATACCATAGAGTTGCCTTGGAGGACCTAGAAAATGGCTAGAGAGGACATGTTTTCTAGGAAGACTCTATGGTAGGTGTACAATTTTGTGTCCTGTGGATAATTAAATCAGTTGATAATGAATACAATGGATACAGAGGCCCTACTGTATAGGATGTTTGGCTACATTCAAACGGGATGAAATACACATGCCTCACATCATTCAGTAGGAAATAAGAGACATAGAGTCATGTTTTCCTCTGAAGCTGGAGGTGATTCACAAAATATCAAATGGAATGTTTGTCAGCATGTGGCAGCATGAATGCTATGTTCCTTTAAAAGATGCTTTACATACACTTCAAAAGTAATTTAGTTCAAAGATACAGCTAATTTACATCTGTATACATGGTGATTGAAAAAACTTTATCACCCTCTTTCATGGGGTCACCGTACGTTGATCGGAAACTTGAAGGTAAGTGCACACACATACACAGGAGATTATCAGACGGGGACAAATATAGCGTCCCTGTCTTGTTATTTCCTATCCTGCCCTACTCCTGTCCCTGCAATGGTTTATTAAAAAAACAATTTTAGACCTACCTTAATAGCACAAGAGAAACTGTGCCCCCCCCCCCCGCCAGCAGCCCAGGAATGAATGCAGCTGTCATGGAGTTGCACTCACTTCCTGGAAAGGAAATCCCGATGAAAAAGGAAAATCTCGCAAGAGGACGACCACACAGGAAATTCAAAGTTAAAAGAAAAATACACATCAAAAAATAAAACAAAGCAGTTAAACACACTTAAAAAACTCCAAGTAACCCAGGGAGGGTAGGAAAAAGTGTGTCACTTATCTCAATGTCCCCATCTCAACCAGAAGTGTTTGGCATGGACCTCTGGCATCATGCCAGCATAAAGGGGCACAGTTTCAGATGCCCATTATTCTGTCATAGAAACAGAATTGGTGGTCTATTGATGGCTTAGCCCATCAATAAAAAGGAGCGCTGGGGGAACGAAAGGGGCACGGGAGCATGGCAACCAGTGAATGAAATCGTCTGAAAGGGAAGCCCTTTTGAGATCTCCTGGCATTCCTGTAGTGGGATATTTCGGTCATCTGTTAACCTCCACACACTATTTAAACTTTGTGCATACAAGGGATGTAACTCCTCAATTATTTTATCCTTGCATACAACAATAATTTGTTAATGTAGGTTTCTCCCTGTTGTGGGAGAAAACAAATAATTTTGTGCTGTATTCTCCCTATTTTCAAACATCTCAAAGTGGTCTAGGGAATTTGTCTACCAAGAAGAATATGTGTGTGTGGGGTTGGAACAAAGAAACACATCTTCTCCATAGAAAATGTGGGTTTTGCACAAACATTCATGTGTTTTTCTGCACAGGAATTATCCTCCAAAAGACTTTGGGATGTTTGAATACTGGGAGAAAACTATACAAAGGACTTGCTACCCTAATCACAACTCCCTTGTTGCAACAGCTTCACTGGCTGACAATCTGTTTCCAGGCACCATTCAAAGTGCTGGTTTCAACCTATAAAGCCCTATAGCATTCAGGTCCAGGTTATTTGAAGGATGGTGTTCTCTCTTATGAACCAGCCCATGCTTTAAGATCTGCTGGGGAGGCCCTTCTCTCTGTCCCACCTCCCTCACAGGTATATCTGTTGGGAACACAGGAGAGAGCCTTCCCACTAGCTGCCCCCAGGCTCTGGAACTCCCTTCCCAGAGAAGTTAGACTGGCAACCTCCCTACTTTCTTTTCGAGACAAGTAAAGAATTGTCTATACTAACATTTGATGAGCGACTGTATAATACCTGTTTCACTTAAACAATATACAGTTGTCCCTTCACATTCACAGGGGTTTGGTTCCAGGACCCCCCATGAATACCCAAATCCATGAATACTCGAGTCCCACTATATGCAATGGCATAGCAAAATGGTGTCACTTATATAAAATGGCAAAATCAAGGTTTGCTATTAGGATTATTATTTTTTAAAGAATATTTTCACGCCGTGAATACTCAAATCTGTGAATGTCAAGTCTGTGAATGTGGAGGGACAACTGTACTGGGTCATGCTAATTTTTGTGCTAGTGGTGTGTGTATGTGTGTGCGCGCCTGTTTAATGATGCATGTTTTAAACTGGTTTTAATTTTTGATTGATTGATTTCATTTTAACTTGGCCTCTCTAAGTACATATAAACGAAGATCAGTGAGAGAGCATTATCAAAACTACTTGAGGCATATGTTCCATTCTGCAACACTAGTAATGCAGAGGCATTGGTTTATTACACATGGCTAGAACTGGGATTTAAAAGGCAGTGTGACACAGCACTTCACATAATGTTGTGACCATAAAGTCAGAGCAGCTCCCTTTAGCATGGGCAAAAACCCACCATGTCTTCATTCTAATCATAACATGCTCTTCATAAAGATTCTGTTCTTCTCTAAGAAAGTATTTTTTCTTAAAGCATGACATTTTTGCTTCCTCTTCAACTGCTGATATTGCAGCCTTCTTATTGCATCATACTTAGTTCCTGTTCTGGAGCAAAATTTCTTATTTGAATCACCACCACCCCCATCACCATTATTATCACCACAAATGCATGTTATTTCAAACTGTTAAATGATGAGTAATTGTTTTCTTTTGAAAGAGAAGATCAATTATCAGAATGTCCTCCTTTCCTGCAGAGAACAGAAATTACCTGGTGGAGGGCAATTCAAGAATAACACAACCAACACAATTCAGTGGTTTGGGTCTGACACCTTCTGGATTCTGAATTGAACTGAGGTGTTGTCTAGACAGTGGAAACACTTGTCATATAACTCAAGGAGAATACCTTTGGTCCCAACAAGATCCTGTGGCGATTCTCTGTTTTCAGAAGGAGGGGAGGCAAAAAATGCACGAGAAAAGCCTTTGCAGCTTTTCCTGAAGTCTTTTGAAAAATATGCAGAAATGCAAGTATGAGAAAGTGTTTAGAAAGAATGAAAAATAGGGATGTAGTAGATGAGAGGGATGAAATGAAAGAGGAAAAATCTTTAAGATGTGAAGAAGAAAGAGGGAAAGTTTAATGGGTTAGGAGAGAAGTTTGAGAATGATGTATGTATGTAAATCTTTTATATAAAAATAAAAGAAAAAATAAAAATATGCAGAAATGCACATTACTGCCCATTTGGACAACCGATTCTCAGAGCAGTACATTCTGGACGTAGAAAGCTGATTGGTTGGATGTGTATGGGAGTGGGCTTGCCAGAAACCAAGTGGCTGGAAGCACCATTTTGGAGTTTTGCGGTAGTGATCATACACATTTTTGCAGCGCTGAGGTAACCAAATCCCTTTTACAAGTGGAAGATCACTCTTGCACACCTTAGATTTAAAGTTTAAAAAAATATGCGGGGGGGGGGGGACTTGTGGAGAATAATAACATGAGTAATTCACTCCCAGCTACCATCTTGATTTGCAGGCATAGCTGCATATGAACTTCAAAAACAGATAACTTGGTATACCACAATCTTGAAAAAACAAAACAAAAACCAAACCATGGAAACAAATGAACAGTGAGGCAATTTTGCATTAATAAGCAGAAATCCACATTATATCACCTTGTCTAGACAAGCCCTGAGTGAATGAAGGATTGTGTTATGGATGAAATGGCTTGTGTGGAAGCAACCTTAACCTTAAATGTTAGGTTTGGCATTGGGAGCCCTGTATTGAGAGACCTACAGATCATCCTCTTTTTCAAGGCACTGTATGTAAGACATTAAGTAATGAGCATACCATCTGTGATTATCTTCAGCAAAGGGGAAACATAACTTCCATAGCAGAGCACAATGGCATTGGTTGCTATTTAAAATGCCCAATTCAATTAGGTCCCTGAGACTCAATTCACTTTCCACTCTGGGTCATGACAATTTGATTAAAGGGTTGTCTATATGATAAAAATACCCATCACAGAATTCTCCTGGGATACGAGCTGTCTTAATGGGATCCTGCATTATCTCATCAAATTGTGAAGGAGTGGGGGCCAAAAGAGGAAAAACTATGTGAGAAAAGCATTCACAGCTTTTCTACTGACTTGCTATTACTGAGGAGCAGTCCAGGTTTTTTCCCTACATATAGACAAGCCCTAAGTTTACAGCACTGTTCAGGGTCAGGTGTAAATGGCCTTGAAAAAAGAAAGGGGAGCACAAAATGAGGAAGAATCATTATGGCTGCTAGGAGGATGAGTTGAAAACATCTCTATCTCTCAGCACACAGCAGGTATTTTTAAAGGTTCTGCCTCTATAACTCTTTTTGAGTGGGAGACAAGATAGACTATACAGCACTTTCAAGCTGAAACTCCAGGGCTGCAATTGCACGGCAGGTTTTATAGTGATAAATTGCGCTTTAGCGCTTTTTCGCACCAGCGGTGGGTAGTTTACACAGTCTATGAAGGAAACAGTTGTATTTTGTTGCACTTTTTTTCCGATTTGTGATTCAGTCAGACAAATGTGGGTGGGTGGGTGGCCAAGCATTGGAGAGAAGGACAAAGAATGTAATAGGAATGTCTGCCCTGGCCCCAATTCTGTGGTTAACAGCTGATCGACATTGAGCCATTTCTTCCCCCCTGCAGCTCCCTGGCCCCAAATAAAAATGCAGACATGAAGGTTTAATTCTCCATGGGTAACAGCTGATTGACACTGAGCCATTGCCTCTTCCCTGCAGCTCCCTGGCCCCAAATCAAAATGCAGAGTCATCTCCGGTTTATACTCTCGCAACCCTATCCTAAAATCAATAAATGGCTCAGTACTCTAATAGTAGCATTATTGCCACTTTGAATGTGGCTTCAGAGTAGACATGGATGAATCTCTTTTGGCTTATAAAACTTTCAAACTTTTTCAATGCCATTTTATATAATGGGCACCATTTTACTATGCCATTGTATATAATGGGACTTCAGCATCCACAGATTTTGGTATCCATGGGGGATCCTGGAACCAACCCCAGTGGATTCAAAGGGCCCACTGTACTTTGCTCTTTATCAGACGTAGGGAAACATAGCCCAAAAAAAAAAAAAATCCTATCCCAAATTGCGTCAGAAGAACGGGACAAAAACAGAAAGGGTGACATTATCAGATGCCCACATCCTCAGCCATTCCTGGGGCATAGCGCTGGTGCAGATGAGGCATTATTGACAGGTTAAGCCATCAATAAAAAGTGATGCCTTATTCATGCCCACGCTATGCCCTGGGAATGGCTGAATGATGACGTCATCTGATAATTTCACCATTTTGTGTTATCATCGCGTCCTTATGACACGTTTTTTGCCGCATCTGATAAAGTCCTTTAATTTTATTTTAATATCCATCTTTTAAATGTTTTTAGTGTGTTGTACAGTATTTGTTTTAATTTGTAATTCATCTTGCATCCTAGTTTTTGGGGAAAGGTGGAATATAAAGGTGGAAAGAAGAGAAGGAGGAGGAGGCAGCAGCAGCACTTCTTACATTAGAACTTATATTTTTATTTTGAAAATGTGTAGTTTAGGAACTCAGGAATTCAGGGAAAGGGTAACCTGAACATGTGAGGAAAGGGAACAGGCCTGCTCTTCCATCTCTGTAGTCACTTTCTTCATATAGAAAGAGGTGGAGAGACTATGAGTGGAGCCTCTTCTTGTGGTCTAGAACACTGAAAAACCAGGGCTTTTGATTACATTGAGAAGATGCACAAGTCGATGGTGTTATCCTCAGCAGATTATCACCTTATTATTATTTATTATTATTTTACTGATTTATATCCCATTTTTCTCCTGATAATGGGAGTCAAGGTGGTTAACAACATATTTAAAACAATACAGATTAAAAAAACGTACAAAAGTTAAAATAATAGTATAAATATAAGATTTTTAAAAAGCAAACAATTTATAAATAAAAGCATTAAGCGTTAAAAAATATAATGCATTTAAAACTATAACCATACCCTTTAAAAACCTTAAAAACAGCACTGAACAGCATTATAAGCATAGAGTTGGCTCATGAGTTTGTAAAAGCCTGGCAGCACAAAAAAGTTTTGACCTGCCACTGGAAAGAGAGCAAGGATGGGGCCATCCTTGACTTCTCTAGGGAGGGGGTTCCAAAGTCAGGAAGCAACTACCAAGAAGGCCCTTTCCCTTGCTCCCACCAAACAAGCCTGAAAAGGTGGTGGGACAGAGAAAAGGGCCTCTCCTGACGATCTTAGCATTCTATTGGGCTCATACACTGAGCCCTGGTGGCACAGTGGTTAAATGCCAGTACGGCAGCCGCAATGTTGTGATTTCAATCCTGCAGGGCTCCAGATTGACTCAGCCTTCTATCCTTCCTGTTGGGGGCAGTAAGCTAACACACTGGAACCCACCTAGGGGATTCTTTGCATTATAAAGCAGTATAGAAATGGAAGTGCTATTGCTATTGCTTTACAGGGAGATATAGTCCTTCAGATTACCTGCACCCAAGCTGCAGAGGGTTTTATACGTCAAAACCAGCACTTTGAATTGTGCCCAGAAAGAGACCAGCAGCCTGTGAAGCTGTTGCAACAAAGGAGTTGTTTGCTCCCTGTAGCCAGCCCCAGTTAACAGGCAGCTCTTTGGGCCAACTGAAGTTTTTGAGCACTTTTCAAAGGCAGTCCCATGCAGAGTGCATTATAATAATCCAAACAGTATGTAACCAAATAAAATGGAAACCACTATGGCCACATCCGACTTCACCTTCCATGTGAAGACAGCAACCGTGGAGGAGGCAGGGCTAGCCTGATCCCTCTCCTCATGTGATCAGGTTAACCATCTCTGACCATCTGAACAGAGCTTTGTTTACTACTTGTTTTTCCCTTTTTCTAAACTGATAGCCTATTTTCATATAAAAATAAATCAATTCTTTGATATAAGTGGTTGTGTGTCCAGTTGCTTGGGCCCATTCACACTATGCAATTACAGCACTATGATTCCACTTTAAATGACATGGCAACCTCCTATGGAATCCTGGGATTTGCAGTTTAAGAAAGGAGTATGTAGACTTAGCCAGAGAGCTCTAGTGCTTCCCAAAACTAAAAACCCCAGGATACCATAGGGTGTTGCCATGGCTGTGTGGTGTGGAAAGGCCCCTTCTTTGAATCTTCTAGAAACCCAGTGGTTGCATAGGATTTCCACTGCACCTGTATCATTTTAAAAAATGACTGATGTTTGCCTAACTGTTTCACTATTTTGTACAAGTAAGCAATTCAAAAGATCAGATGAAAGCTGGTATCATGACCGGATGCCAAGAAAGAGGGCCCGAACATTATATGTGGGGAAGAAGGAGATATTCATTCATAATTCATGCAAAAAAAAAGAGAGAAATAAGTAGGAGAAGTTTGAAATAACAGTTTCTAGGGCACAAGCCACAATAAAGCAAGGGGCCGTTTACACGATGAAAATGTAGTGGGAAGAATTTGTGTTGATCCCTGCAGTTTACACGTACATCGGGTCGGGTATGTGATTTTTGGAAGGGGGGCCACCTTTTATCCCTCAACCTGCGGGACTTCCAGTCCCGCGGTTTGTGCCGGTTTTTAAAAAAGTCACTGAAGGATTCGGAAAATCGGAAATGTAAACAGCCTAGGACAAAATGTGTTGGTACTGGGATGACCGGAAATGGTGACTGGGGGTGGGCTTAGAGATCAGGGACCAGAAAAGGAGGGGTCAGTCACCAGTTCAACAGATCCAGCCTCACCAGCCGAAAACAAAGGCATCCCTTCCAGCTGCACAAAGGTTGATGTGTGTGTGTGTGTGTGTGCGTGTACTCAATCACCTTTTTAAATGGATTTCTACACTGCAAACCCTTCAGCTTTACCTTTTCTTCAACTGCATGTTACAGAGAGATCGTGGTGGGCAGAGGGTAGCCCATTCACCCCTGCCTTGGTCATCTCCCTGGGTCAGAATGGGCACATTAAAATATTCAAGCCTCTGAGCGAATGAACACCCTTTAATTCTCCCTCTTCGTGTCTGTGTCTTTCAAAACGCCTGCCTGTAGCCGGCATGAAATCTCTGCAGCCTGCTGTAAGGGTTAATATTTTAAAGAGGCAAGGGGAAACCCAAGCGGCTTGATTTCAAAAGGAAAGCCCTGCGTCTGAGCAAAAGATCTGTCTGGATCTTTCAAAATGCTTTCTGCCTCTTCTGAAAGGGTTAAAATTTTAAAGAAGCAAAGGGGAATAACAAACCCCTGCCCCCCCTCTCCCCCCCCAGCCAGCCAATAGCATCGCTCGTGGCGTGGAACTCTAAAGGAAGTGCGTCACCGAGGTTGTGAAAACACGAGTAATCGCATCTTTGATTGACAGCCAAAAAAAAAAAAACCCTAAAAAAAAAACAAAAAAAACCACGGAACTTCGGACATGTAAATATCAGTCACGGGACCACCCGGGATATCCAGATCAGTGACATAAATCGTATAAACAGCGAGGGACGGATTCGTGATCACAAAGTCATGGTAAGCACCGCGACAATTTCTGTCGTGTAACTGGCACCCAAATGTACGCTAAGAGAGGAATCCAAACGGTCAGTCAGGCTTTTTAAACAATAGCCATGCAGCCTGTATAAAGAGAAGCACAAACAAAAATGATTAATGCATCATACACAAAGGGTGCTCCATACATAACAAGACAGAATCCAACATAAAATAAATCACCGCAAAACACTGAAACACATGTACTTCTGTCTCCTTGCAACAAGTCTTTCATTCTCCTTAGCCTGTATTATACACATAATCATACAGTATATACCACTTCCACACAACCAGTATTTGAAAGGATACAGAAGCAGCAAAGAGAAAAAGAGGGGGGGGAAACTGAAATAAGCACTCAGAAAGGGAAGGTAGATGATTAAAAACAGAGGAAAGAGGGATTGTCTGACAGTTTGGAGGATTTTTTTTAATGGTGTGGGACTTTATATTAAAAGCAAATATCAGGGCTGGGGTGTTGAAAAAGACACACCTAATCCAACTCTCCATACACATAAGAAAGCCAGCAAGAAGCCATTAGCAGGTAGTGGCTTCCATTTCAGGTTTTAGCCCAAAATTTAAAGGAGATATCCAAGGTGCTGGATGTATGGTGGGGTGGAGTCAGCACCTTGGATAGATCCTTTAAAGGTTGAAATAAAATCTAGAATGGATTCACCACCCAACTATCACTGGGGAAAATAACCAGGTCATCTTAACTGTCTGGTTCTACCACCGCTATCCTCTATAGGTGGTTCTTAATCTTTTCTTTACCAGGGACCCCTTTTAAATACCTTTGGTAGCAACACACGCCCAAGGCTTAACTCAAGATTTAAAACAACAACACCTTATAATAATAGATTATGATGATGATGATGATGATGATGATGATACAATTACACCATCCGTGAAACCTTCCCTCAGAGGTACTGGAGGGGAAGGGAAGACCTTTCTCCTGCTTCTTCCTGCAAGTTTGTGGCTGGAGTGTATTGAATGGCAATGAGCAGGCCAAGCCAGCCAGCTAGACTTTGCCTTGGCTCCTGTCACGTGGCAACTCCACTGCAGGGAGGAGGTGGGCCAAGCGATTTTCAAGCCTTTGCAGACCCCCTGTGAGGCCGTTGCTGACCCCTGGGGGGGGCCTGGACCCCAGGTTAAGAACCACTGCTCTATAGGACTAACCTCTAGTTGCCGATTCTTTCTGCAACTTCGTATTGTATTCTAAAATTAACACCACAGAATTCCGCTGTGACTGGAGTGCAGCTATTCGGGGGTGGGGCAAAATGAGGGCATTGCCCCTCCAAATAAGTATCCCCCCCCATGAATTTTATCTTCAATATCCAGATTACTAGCATTTCAAAATGACACAATGAAAATCGTTGACACCTAGAACTCTCATATTAGCTGCGGTAAATTTGTTTGACCTTTCTCTTTCAATACTTAAATGTTCAACTACAGTTTCAAGTTATTGTAATGCTGGAGCTTTGGAGAACGTTAGAAATTTCATTATTATTATTACAATCATTTGACATATATCTTTAGTTTACACAAACAGATGTTTCTTTTTCAACATTTTTCCATTTACAATTAAAATCCACACACATCCAGTGCATAAGTACCTCACTTCCTCCCCCCCTTTAACTTCTTGAACCATTCTAAGAACCTTACCGCACTCCAAATAAAAGTGGCAAGAGAGCAGGAATGTTTCATCTTCCATACTGCCTTACAACGTGATGTTGTCATTTCTCCGTTCGGGTCCTGAGGGTGACTGAGGTAAAACCACATCTTTTTGCTAACCAGAAAAACCTGTTAACAAAAAGACATGGTTTTACCGTAGTCCCCATGGGACCGGAATGAAAGAATGCCAGGAGGACAACAACATCATGCAGTAAGGCAGTATGGAAAGCAGAACATTCCTGCTCCCTTCCCACTTGTCTTCAGAGTGCGGTAAGACTCTAAATTTTCTTTTTCCTCACTTCTCTGTTATACAAAACCTCTCTAATGTACCGTATTTATATGTCCCTTTACCATTTTTATTAAATGTTGTTTTTCTTTGTCAGTTAAGGATATTTCTCCCCCCCCTTTCCTTAATCGCTTTCTTCATTCAAAAATGTTCATTTCTTTCCAGTTTCCCTTGAAATACTTCAGAACTTTTTGCCATTGCTCTTCGTATCTTTTAAGTGAGTGATATCTTATCAATATTGTTAATTTATTTGCATACATCATATAATTCAACTTGATTAGCCAATCATGTAAGGAAGAAATATTATCTTTTTTCCAGTTTTGCATGTAATGTAATTTCACAGCTGTGATCATGTATAGTAAGACCCTTTTATATGTCCTTGTGTTTGTTTTATCTAGTTTATTTAACAAGTATAATTCCAGTTTCATTTTGAAGCTCATTTCCAAAAATTTAGGTATTATATTGTGGATTCTGGATCATAACTTCTTAGCGTTTTCACATAACCACTATGCATGGTTAAAAAAAAGTGCCATGTTGGTTTTTGCATTTCCAACATTTTTCATCTTTACTTTACAGGAGACTGTTGGAAATTTCATTCATGTTGGGGGGGGGATTTTTATTTGAGGGAGGCAAACCATCATTCTGCCCTTCACCCGAGGTACAGCCCTGGTTGTTCTTTCATTTTGATTTCATGCAATTGTGTGTGGTGGTGGTGGTGAGGGAGATGAACATCCATTATTAACTGTCTCTCCCTTGGCAAAAGTTATTCTCATTACAGATGTACTGGATGGAAATGGAGACTGAATGGTTTGCTATAAATATTTTTTGCTGCATAGGCAAACCATATCATCTGACTCCAATATGCATTATTTTGTGTTCATCTGGAAATAAACAATGCAGTAAAAACAAATGAAGCCATTTCACAACGGCATTTCCTATCATAAAGCACAATAACAGATTTTTCTATTAACAGCACAGGCTCACAAGATCCTAATGAATTATGCTGCTTGAGACAGGAGATACACACACACACACAAAGTGATGTCCTGTTGTGGAATCTCTAATATGCTTTGGTAGGATATCCTACCAAAGCATATTAGAGATTCCTCAACAGGACATCACTTTGACTGATTGGAAGAGAAAGGTCCCGTAAGGGATTTGCATATGAGCGGTAAAATGTGTTCTATTAGAACATATCAAATTGTGTTGATACCAAATAGCTCTGAACAATGTTGCGATGGGTATTAGAGTCATTTGATAATGGGTAGCACGTGGGTACAAAATGTTAAAAAGGGAGAGAGAGAGAAAATGCAGAGATTAGAACATTATTTTTAGGAAGAATGAATGAAACAGCACACTGAAGACCTCCATAACTGTTGTCTTCTCTCAGTCCCACCATTTTTCACAATGGTGGGAACACGAGAGGGGACTTAGGGAGGCTGAAAAGCCTCCCTCCTTGTTGGCAATTTATCAGCAAGTGAAAAGTTTTCTGTTCTGACAGGCTTTTAAAGAATTGATTGTAAAGGCTTTAAATAGTATGCTGTTTAAATGTTGAGCTGTTCTCCTGGATTTTTGTTTTAAAAAAACTTTGTATTCTTCTATGTATAGTTCAGTGGCTTGAGTGTTGGTCTAGGAATGTGGGAGACCAGGGTCTGAATCCCTGCTTGGCCATAGAAACCAACTGGGTGGCCTTGGGCAAGTCACACTCTCTCAGCCTCAGAGGAAGGCAAAGACAACACTCCTCTGAAAAAATCTTGTCAAGAAAGTCCCATGATAGGGTCACCGTAAATCTGAGGTGACTTGAAAGCACACAACAACAACAAACAACTGTATAATTATAATTTAACAAGAACTGTTTATATGTTTTTATTTCCTTCCCTTTTTAGAAAACTGTATCTGTTTTAATTTTTATGAGCCACTTTGAGTCCCAGTATTGGGGGAAAAGCAGGATGTAAACAACAGAAGGAGCAGCAGCAGCAGCAACAACATTAGCACCATCTTACTATAGGCCATGTGTGGATGGCTTTAGCATGACATTACGTTCATCTGTTTCATTACTCATGATATCCAGGTATCCCTGCACCCTGGAAGCAAAGGCCAATCCTGACAACCTAGCCCAAATGGACTGAGGAGCAAAGCCCGTACCCCTAAGGTGTACCCAGAACTGTAAAGTGTGAGAAACAGGGATTGACCAAAGAGCATGAATGCCCTCTCCAAATCTAAACCCTTTAAACTCCAAACCTGCCTTCTTATAACTTCTCCTAGCCATGCATAAGGTGCATATCTTTCAACTCCAAGGCCTAACTGACTGGTCCAACAATGAAGCCACCACAGACTCACTCACAGGCAGTGAAACTTGCAGCATGAAACAGCAGTACTAAAATGGCTTGACTAGGTCTCAGGATCCAGCCCCCTCCCCAAAGCCTCTGCTACTCAGCCTCCCTTCCTCCCTGTTCCTCATCTACTTGCACGTGTGTGGAAGGCCAGCAGGCTCTCTTTCTTGCAAGCTTTGCGGTTCTGAACTCTTCTGCCACTAACACTGCTGATGAGGTCTACAGGCCTTCAGAGGAGGGAAATGCTGACAAGGCCACTACCATGTTTGCATCAAGATTGGGTTTCTAAAGGCCTTGCACTCATTGTAGCCCTCATAAAAGGCCTTACACTCATTGTAGCTCTTCCCTTGCTTCTTGCATAGGCTCACCAGATAAGGGAACAATTTCACAGTGTCCTGAACAGAGAAGTGTCATCCAAAGATGGCAAAAAGGGGTGGGCAGACAGAGCTTAAAAACACCACCGCTCCACCCCCAGACACCTGGCATCATGGCACATTGGACCTGACACCATCAACACTGGCCTTTCATCCATTGGAGGTCAGCAAAAATGGATCCTCCCCACAGTGCCTGGTGCCACATGGGTCCAGATCCATATTAATTTTAATTTGCTGACAATAGGTTGGAACTAGATTTAACGTTACTTAGGCTAGACCCACATAATTAATGAGACTTGACATACACATCAAGGCTTACTTCTTCCACTGATTTCAGTGTTTCCCAAAATACATATGTCTGGTAAAATGCATTTTGCAATTCCATACATATGGGGAAATATATCATGCATTTATTACACTTCATGCATTCCCATGCAATTTTATAGACATCTTTCCTAAAGTACATATAAGTTTTGGTATGCATTTTTCCTAATGTGTATATTAGATCAACAGCTTTACCAAATGTGAATTTAAAGCAGTGCTTCTTAATCTGGGGTTGGACTATAATTTCCATAATCCTTGTTCATTGGTCATGCTACCCAGCCATTCCAGTAGGGCTTAGGGGGCTTTGTATCAAGGCTCCAGTAAAATAAGTAACATCACATTTTAGAAGAACCAAACATGTTAAGTTAAAAAGGGTAGATTTTATTTCTTATCTAAAAAAGCTACAACTCAAAAAAGCAATTCTCTGTATAAGCATGTATAAAAGGTGGAGAGGTTTTTTGTGTGTGTTACAGCTGAATCAGAACTTGACCCTGTCACAGCATGCCTTACTATTGCATCTCACTCATACAACTGCACAGTGATTTCTTCAGAAGCAATTACTCAAATCTGGAAAATACAGCCATCTATCTATTACAACTGCTAGATGACCTAGCTGGCAGGTGTGTTAATTTTTTGAGCTAACACCATAGATCCAGGATCTGAAACAGCATTCAATAGACTTCATAATATAATTGAAGTGTGGCAGAGGTCAATCAAGTTGCTTTGAGTATACTATTTACCCCTTGGTGTTCAAGTCATTATCTTGACTATGGAGCAGTTAACCACTTGTCCTTGATTTCCACTTTCATGAAAGATGATTAAACAGAGTTTTGAATCACCTGTGACTGTGGGATGACACCAAACTAACCCACATTAAGTTTGTTCAAATATAAATGTACTCTCACTTTTACCAATCTAAAGCCCATCAACTCAAGTAGCAGACAATTCAGTACCTCAAGCTGAATGCTCAGAAGGTATCATTTAGTGCCCACATCTAATCTTCTTAAAAAGAGTGAAGAATGAATGTGAATTGAGAGACAACAAGGGTGATGATATGCATAGCCATCCAGATGTTGGACTGCACAGCCCATTCTCCTTCACCATTATGCTGGCTAGGAGTCACTTTCCAATGACATCTGGATGATCATTAGTGCAAGTTAAAGTGGAATGCATCACCTCTGAAGGTGTTTGGAGGCATCACATTTATGTCCTATCCATTAGAAATTCATCCCAGGTAACAAAACTGGAGATCAGGCAAAATGTAGGCTTTCCCCAGAAATGAAGGACTTTTTTGGACGAATAAAAAATAACACTAGCAGCCTCGCCACGTTGCGAGGCTGCAGCACTAGAGGGCGTCCGTTTCGCATGATGCCCGTCCCTAGCAGTACTGTTGCAGTACCGCTGGGACATTTGACCGTCATATTTTGCAGATTTTTACTCACGTACCTAGCGGTACAACAGTACCGCTAGGGACGGGCATCATGCGAAACGGACGCCCTCTAGCGCTGCAGCCTCGCAATGTGGCGAGGCTGCTAGCGTTATTTTTCGTTTGTCCGAAAAAGTTCGAAGTGTGTGAAAAACAATACAAATATTTTATAATGTGAACAGTTAAAGTATGTGTTATTTTTTTTAAAAAAAATAGAAACAGGTTTTAGTCAGGGAGGGAAAATTGCATATATTAGATAAATTACGGTACATATCTTTGCAATTCATTAATAGGACTTTGTGCCTATACTTAGCTAAGAATATATGAAGTTATGCAATGTAGACCATGATAAAACATTTGTATTTAATGTAAAATATTTTGCATTTATGTATTTTATGTATTAAGCACTTAATCTCCTAAAGTGTATTTTAAATGTGCTTTGTAGAGTTTTGGCGCTGACAACTGCAGTAGAAGATTCAGGAAGTACAAATGCTGATTGATAACTACATTCTAGTCTGAACATTAGTTCAAGGTGTGTGAACAAAATTAGTTCTTATCAGAATTGACAAAAAGAGGGAATTCACACTATTAAAAAAAGTGAATTCCTCCTGAATCTGGCCTGATAATGCGACACAACATGTGGCCTTTCCCCTGAATCTGGTGTGAAAAGGGCACATGACGTACAGCCCTATTCGCATCACACTTGGAGAATACCTCCCTTAATCTGGCTTTTAGAAAGTCACAGTTTTCTCTGGAGTTTGCCTGAAACTCAGGAGAAAACTGCCATGTGATCAATCCATCTGCTCGGGATTCGGCAGCATGAGTAGGAGAGGAAGGACAACCACTGCCCAAAGCACTGCCATTTTCCTCCTCCTCAGCACCCACAGTGATAACCGCTCTCTCTTGAAGCCAGAACAGACAACACCCTGCCCCCCCATCACAAGGAGAAAGCAAAACCACAACAATAATCATGATGTGTGTGTGTGTGTGTGTGTGTGTGCGCGCTGCCCATTCTGGCTTCAAGGGAGAGCAGTTATCGCTGTGGCTTTGCTTTCATAGAACTCAACATCTCCATGAAAGCAAAGCCACAGCACTAGCCTCTCTCTCTGAAGCCAGAATGGATGGCTAGCTTTCCAATTGGTGGGGGGTTGCTGCCCATGCTGGCTTCAAGAGAGAGCAGTTATTGCTGTGGCTTTGCTTTCATGGAACTCAAGATCTCCATGAAAGCAACCCCCCTGCACTAGCCACTCTCTCTGAAGCCAGAATGAGTGGCTAGCCTCCCAATTGGTGGGGGTTTGCTGCCTGTTCTGGCTTCAAGAGAGAGCGGTTATTGCTATGGCTTTGCTTTCACGGAGCTCAGGATCTACCTGTGACCATGTAGCTCCAGCATTGTACAGTAGTTACATCTGACAATTCTGAATCTCAGCCATTGTGTTTAACTTATGCAGGTGTCTCCCCACACTGAAGTACATAAGACTACCTGCAATTTTATGTCTACCAGAATTAGACCCATTTAAATAAACGGAATTACCTTCGGGCTTGTCTACATGGGCAATCTATCCTATCTTGCCCCTGTCTTGATGCCATTGATGGGGGAAAGACAGGGACAAGGCCTGTTACAACATTAAAAATCCCTGCTTAAATTTGTTCCAGCCAGCAAAAAATGGATCAGGCCCCACATGACTACAGGAGCCTGTTCTGTTATACCAGCCCATCACTACAACTGCCCTCTGCCTCACTCTTCTGTAGCCAGGAAGATGGCCTGCAGCATGGGCCCAAGTCTGGTCACATGCAGGGGGTCTTGCTCACATGCTTCAGGACTACTTCCTGACATCAGACAGTGTGATGTGGAGGTAGCGGCAGTGGCTACAAGGATGGTCCAGCATGTTCATCTGGACTCCAGCCCATTCTATACAGGTAATGGGGGAAGAATGGGCCAGATCTCTGTGGGCAGAATATGCTGGTGGGCAGCAGATGTATTCTGCCCCCTGTAGATGAGCTCGTAGTTATAGATCAACAAGCCCCATTATGGACCAACAAGCCCCATTCACTTCAGTATGTTTACTCTAAGTATGACTACATTGGATTTTGCCAAAAAAATTAAATAAATAAAAATGACATTACAGAATTGTATGAAGAATGTGAATAAGAAATTCTTCTGTCCCCTGCCCCCCACCATTAAACGAAGATCTGATGGTAGTGAGACTGACTTCCATTTTCAGCATATGAAACATATCATTTCCTTGATCTATATGGAATAGAGTAATTGCTGTCAGCTTGGTGCAGCCTCAGAATTATCTTGAGGGAGGGGGGAACAAGGGAAAAGGGAAATAACTTTGTCTATTTCATGAGCCTTTAAGGGCTATGACAAGTTCTATCTTCTCTTGGCTGATGGGAAGTGAAATAAATGATTCCACAGCCATGGTTATGAGGACTGATGGGCTGCCTTTGAGAGCTAATAACATTGAAACATTTATAACAAGAAAATTCTTCTTCTTCTTTTTGAGCCAGATGCAAGTATGTACAAGGTTTTTGAACATTAAGGGGTGACAGAGTACATTGGGAATAGATTTCATATCCATGGTTTCCTTTTTTAAAATCATATTTTTCCTGCCAGTAAATATTAATCAAATACAATTCAACCTCTAAATAGCCTTTCCTTTGAAGTAAGCAGTAAACTGGTGCTATATATATTTTTTTTACAACAATACTTTTGAAATGTGTGGGCATAAGATGCTGAGTCTTGTCTTTTACACTCAAGGTTTGATAGAACTTGCTGGCAAGGAACTGCAAATTTATACAGATGTCACTGGAATTTTGCCTGAAATAAAAATTAAAGCCAGTGAAAATACAGAACCAATATGGGGTAGGGATTAATGAATTACACCATGATGGAAGAGACTTAAGTTCAAAACCCCAGGTAGCCACAGAGATCTCTAGGTAACCTTGAGAACCTGGACTGGCCACTGTCTGTCAGACTAATGTGTTACCTGCCTTGACAGCCCCCACCTTTCTATAACCCATAATTGGCAATACAGTAGCACCCTTGCATCTGCTGATTCGCTATCTGTGGATTCAATTATCTGCAGTTGGCAATGGCAGGGGAAAGGGAGGGGGGAAGAGCAATATCACCCCCACTTCCCTTAGGATGGATCCTGTCACCATGGTGGGGCCATGGCTGGGGTGAAGGGCAGCGATCTAGCCTCCTCCCCATCCTCCTTTGTCCTTGTGATCACCGCTGTGGCAGGGCCATGACTGAGCGAAGGGAGGGGGAGCAGCGATATCGCCCCCCTTCCCTCAGGATGATTCCTGTCACTGTGGTGGGGCCATGGCTGGGGAGAAGGGGGGGAGTGATCTAGCCTGCTCCCCATCCCCTTCATCCCCATGAACACTGCTGCGGCAGGGCCATGGGTGAGTGAAGGGAGGTGGAGAAGCAATCTCACCGGCTTTTCCCTCAGGACGGCTCCTGTCATCACCATGGGGGTGAAGGGGGAAGGGGAGGAGGATAGATGGCCCCCAGGATGGTGTTCACTATTATTTGTGGAATTTGCCATCCACAGAGCACCCCAGAACCAATCTCCTGCAGATACAGTGGTGCTACTGTATTTAATAATTTTGCTGGCTATGGCCCACCACGTGATTGGCAAGTAAACTCCCCAGATATCAAGGCTGGAGTGACACACAACCTAGGGAGAAGCCTTGGAAATTCCTCAAACAGGTTATACTCAGGTCAAGGTTCTTCCTGGAAACACCTGGAGATGAGTGATCCACTAATAACATCAAGACTAGCCAAGCACTCAGTGATTGCAAAATGGGTTTTTCCTCTTTTCCCTCATTCACAATAGTAGGTTGCCTGTACCCATTCAGTCCCAAATGCCTAGCACATCAATGATCGTTAACACATCCAGGGAACCCATTGTCCAGTCCTGGAAATATGAAAGAGACATTGTATTCCACTCTAAACCCCATCCCTCCAGGGGAATTGTCAAATATGAGTATCACCCTAAAATACCACCAAAGTATGCACAGCTTCCCTACATCCGTCCACTCTGTCACTCTTCTGTGTGACCCATAGAACACAACTCAGGGTATCCTCTGCTGCATGAATCCGTGCTGCTCTGATCAGTATAGTATAACCCACAATCCTCTTACTCTATTCCTCTATCCAAATCCTTCCTACTTTCTTTGATAGCCTTGTGTGACGGCTTTAAAGCTTGAGTGTTAGCATGAATGCTGTTAAGACTAAATTGCAATAAAAATCATTTAACTCTACATTCTGGCTTGAATCTGTTCAGGGATTACACAAATCAATAGATCCCTGCAGTTACCTGATATCTCACATGCTAATTTGAGCTAATTAAATCCCCCAAATTAAGATTCAGACACGCATGGAATTTTCACAGAATTCAGCAATTCAGGTAACAAAAATACCTCATAGGTATATGTATTGTGGGGATATGTACTGTGGGGATACGTATTGTGGGGTGAAAGCAAAGGTGTAGCTACAAGGTGGACAAAATGAGGGCATTGGCCCTCCAAATAAGAATTTTGCCACTATCCCCCACAATTAAACTGTCTTTCAGTCCCAAGATTTTAAGTATTGCAGAGAATGTTCATATTCCCTTGGGAAATTTGCCTTCCCCCTTTTTTCGATGCCTAAACTGTATTTCTAAATGCTCAACTAGAATTTTAAGTTACTGCAAAGATAAAAGGAACATTTCATTGGGGGCAGCACCTTGAAAACCCTTAGTCTGAGGCATTGCCAGGCTGAAATGGTAGTCCTTTTTGGGGTAGGATCATCAACTGTAACTATGACGATGGAAATGTACTTGAATCTGATGATGCAGGATCTCAGCCTATGTTTTTATGCAAATGAATTTTTCACACACACACACACAAATGCTGAAGTGAGAAAAGTCATCAAAAATGTGTGAAATCTCACTCAGCATGGAGGAACTTGAACAATCTTCATTTTGTTTGTGTGTGAGAGAGAGGATGGAATAAGCAAAGACTAGTATGCCTACCTACTACTTATGCATTTTGTACTTCACATATACAAAGGCTGAGAGATACCCCAGAGAAGTATGTCAGCATAAAGCTGCTTCAAATAATATGCAACCAAATGCTCGTCTCCATTAAAAAGCACATCCCTGCATCCCCAACAGCATTTGCTCCCACTCTGAAGAGCTCCTCTGCCTTGATGCCACACTCTGGAGAGCCCTCTCAGTGAGCCACTAGGGCTGCTGCCACATAGCAGAAATAATGCAGCTTGACACTGCTTTAGCTATCATGGCTCCATCCTATGGAATCCTGGGATTTGTAGTTTGTTGTGGCACCAAAGTTCTCTGTCAGGGAAAGGATAAATAGCTGACAAAACTACAAATCCCATAATTCCATAACGTTGAGTCATAGCAGTTAAAGCAGTGTCAAACTGCATTATTTCTGAATGGTGGCAGCAGCCTAGGTTGGACAGCCAAGTATGGTGGGCAAAGTTGAATTTCCTGCTCCCTCTGACCCATCATGTGTGGCAAGGGAGGACCTACCTTGGCTTTAGAGGAGAAGAAATTATACTGATGCCAGAATTAACAAATTTGTATTCAGGAATATTTGGTTCTGCATTTATTTCATTTCATTTCACAATACAGCTAAAGCAATGTATAAGGTAAAATGTATTAACATAAATAGCAAACCTATTAAAACACTAATTTAAAACAGTTTTAACATATTTAAAATATAGTGATGAGGATAAAAGTACTCATCCCCTTTAAAATATCCTTTTGCAACAGCCAGTTAACAGCTATCTATCTAAATAATAATAATAAAAGGAATGGGAGCAGAAAGGAGTCCAACCTAGCCTCCTGAGGAAGGGAGTTTCGCAGCCTAGGAAAAGCCACCAGGAAGGCCTTCTCATATGTTTTCACCAAACATGTTTGTGATGGTGGTAAGGCTTGGGGCCTTACCACACTCTAAGGAAAAACAGCAAGGGAACAGGAACGTTCCATTTTCCATGCTGCCTTACCACACAATGCTGTTGTCCTTCTGGTGTTCTTTCATTCCAATCCCATGGGGAACTGAGGTAAAACCGTGTCTTTTTGCTAACTGTTTTTTTTTCTGGTTAGCAAAAAGATGCGGTTTTACCTCAGTCCCCCATGGGACTGGAACAAAAAAATGATGCTGTCATGCAGTAAGGGAGTGCAGAAGACAAAATGTTCCTGCTCCTTTGCTGCTTATCTTCAGGGTGCAGTAAGGCCCTTTGGGTGGAGGGGAAATATCCTCAAGGATCATAAAACTCAGGTAGGCTTTAAAAGCGAGTTAGTGTCTTTCAGATAGTCTTGACCAAAGGTGTATCGGGATTTATAATTTATAACCAACACTTAAAAATGTGCACAGTATTGTGCACAGAATGGCAGCCAGTGAATCTTTCATAACATGGGAGATATAGATATTTACTGTAACCAGTTCCTGTCAGAAGACAACCCACAGCATTTTTGACCTGCTGGAGTTTCGGAATGGTTTCCAAAGGCAGTTTCACCTAGACTGTGTTACAGTAATCCAAGTGGGGTATAATCAATGTATGTGTCACCATAGCCAAATCTGACATCTCTAGAAATTGGCAGAGCTGCCACACTGGTTTTAGCTAACACAGTCCTGGCCACCACCAAAACCTGGGCATAGCAGTCTCGGGGCTGAGTCCAGGAATATATCCAAGCTGCAAACTTGAGATTTAAGGGGGAGAGTAACCCCATCCAGCACAGGCTGAATCCCTACTAACTAATCATTCTTTTGACTGATTCGGAGCATCTTTGTTTTGTTTGGATTAAGCTTCTGTTTGTTCACCCTCATGAAGCCCATTACTGACAGCCATCACTGGTTTAGTACTGAAACAACTTCTTTGGAATTGTGGGGGAGAAGAGAAATAGAGTGCAGTGAGCAGAGCATATGGCTGCTGAAAGAGGCTGAATAATTAAAGAATGAGTATCATTAAAGCCCTTCAACTATACTTATTCTATACTTACTCTCTCTCTCTCTCTCTCTCTCTCTCTCTCTCTCACCAGGTGCACAGAGCCTCTTCCTGGGGACACTACATCTCTCTGTGTTAGTGACTCCTGCTTCATCCATCCATGCTGCCAGTCTGCACAATGACTTTGGACTACAAGACAGGTGTCATATTTCCCCAGAAAAACTCCCTATCTATCCCTCTGTCAACCTCTTTTCTTCTATTCCTTGTGTTCTTATGTGAGTGCTTTATCATATGAATGTATGCATGATTAGTGTTATTATTTTAAAGTCCTTAATAAATATGATTGTTAATTTTTCATATTGTGTTTGTGTGTGCATTGGTTCAGAGCTAGTAGGGGTATATAAAGGTGTAAGATCTCTCTCTGTTGCCCCCTTTTGTAGTCAAGTTGCTGTTAATTTCCCCAACTTATTAGAAACTCTGTATTTGCATGGAATTTCCACAAGTAATTTGGGTAACAGCTCTATTTCAACCACTGAGTAACTCAAGGTGCCAGCACTACTTTTTCCCTTCAGAGATGCTAATTAACATAACCACTGATCATGTATACAGATTCTTAGCAGCTTGGCTAATATTTTATATTTCATTGTCTTATAATTTACAATATTCAGGGGCGGGTTTGGCTCTCCTTGCTATGTCATTGTTGCTATGTTTCTACCTTTAACATTTATGTTATGAGATATATTGCACATGGTAGTCCCTAGAAAAGAGTTTATAAGTACTTTAGGGTACTACTATATATGAAAATGTCACCACTGTTATTTAAACACCAAATCAGATTTACCTCTCACTGTCATTTGTTAATTTGACCTTCACTTAGAGTGTTTGAGTTATGTTAGACATAATTTGTTTAATTGGTCTTTAATAATCATTTTTATTAGGTAAAAAGGGCTGATGATGTTTTCATACTGACTTGGTTATACTAGCAAATTATATGTGTTCTTTCAACCTCTACTTAAATTTGCAGTTGTCTAGGAATCAGTCTCTTCCATTCCCTACCTTTCTTTAAAATAACCCAATTAAATGCAGCCTGCTTTTGTAAAAAAAGAAAAAGAAAAAAGATAGCTCATTTAAAGAAAACTGCATTTTCCAATTGGTAAATTGGTGGTAAAGCAGAATAAAATATTAAACATGGAAAGAACTGAAAACGTCACACCAAGGGTCTAAGAAATCAAGGACAGAGAAAAATAAATAGGATCTTTCTTTGCACCATTGATTACAAGTGTCATCTAAGCAAACAACCTTTCACAACTGTAAGGATGTAAATCTTTTGTCATTTTCATTCTCACCAGGTAAGAACAAATAATTTTTACAATTTTCTCTGTAAGAAAGTCCTCAAAACCCCTGCATATTTCTAGGATTATTTACAGATCAGAACTCATTCAGCACACACACACACACAAACACACACACACACACACACAAATGCACGCAGCGTTTGTGCAGAAAACAGCATGGACTGTGCAGAAGATAGCATTTTCAGCACAGAAATGTTCCTTTTCATGTTTTCTGCACAGGAATCTTGCTTCCTGAAAAAACTTTCATGTAGTTTTCACAAAGAATAAGTACCAAATTACATAGACTCTTTCCCCTCCAGTATTCTCATCAGGGTTTTCAAAACATTTAGGAAACCTTTTCTCTCTGCCATTAAAATATTTTTATATATTTGTTCCATCCCTAGTCAGCTGATAATCATTCAGTCAACTTGGAAAGGAAGTAGCCATGAATGTGGAGTGTTGTAACATGTCATGATATGATGTGAAGGCATGAGATAAGTTTATGGCATGTGACAGAGGGGAAGAAAGAAGTGTGTCATGGCATTGCACTTTTAGGGTCAACTTTGTGATTCTTATACTATTCAGTTATACCCTAAAGAAACTTGATCTTTGGTAATGATTTTATTCAGCATCTGGTTGTTATTGTTTTTTTAAAAAATCCAAAACTCTCAGGTTCTTTCTGCATTGTACATGAAGAAATTTGTAAATGCTAGTAAACTCTTCAAAAATGGACCGAAACAAAATTCTCTCCCATATACAAAGAACAAATTTAATACGCCAAGCTGTTTCTTTTTATGTGGTTTTCAAAGAGGCAATGCTTTCCATCAGCTTGAAGCACTACTTGGAGAACTAGGTGATCTGGGCTGAGATCACATAGGGGGTAGAGGGAGTGAAATGCTCTGTCAGTGTAGCTATGGCTTTGGTGAACAGCCAGACTCTGCTCCCGTTCTTGCACTGCTAGGTTAGGTCAGCTGGGGGGCTTGAGAGTGAAGCTCCATCTCCCCAGTCAACAATCTGGAGGGGGGGGTGCACTAAAGAATGCTTATCTTAAGCACTGAGAGATGAAGGAGAGGACTCTTGTCTCCAGTACAAGGCTGCCCCTTTCTTCCCAGGTGCTCAAGAGCAACTGAAATGGGCTTGGGCGCACCCCTGTCCCCAGTAGCCTGGGAATAGCCTGTCAGTAGCTTGGGAGATGTCACTGCATCTTCCACACACACCCCAACTGTCGTTCTGTATTCAGGGTAGAGGTGTTGTGGAAGGGGATACTGAATACTTCCTTCCACAGTATACAGGTTGGTCCCCATATCTGCAGGACTGGTATCTGTGGTTTTGTTTTCCACATCTGAACAAAATGTCCTCTCTAGGCATTTTTCTAGGTCTTTCAGCATGATTCTATGGTATGCTTCCACCAGATGTTGGGACGGAAGTCATTCGTTTCAATAGGATTTGCTATTATCCATGGCTTCATGTATCTATGGTAAGTCCAGGAACACATCCCTCACAGATACGTGGGGTTACTTGTACTCCAAAGTGCCTAGCCTGGAGCGACCTGGGGTATCGTAGGTATATACCACCAACAGGCTACTGCTCTGTTGTTCCAAAAAAGCGGGGGGGGGGGGGTCAGAGCTTTAACATGCAAACAACATCCATATATTATACGGTCTAAGAGCTGATCCTTAAACTGCCAAAGTAGCACCATCCATGCAAAAGAAGAAAATTTCAGCAGCCTTGTGGATCCCCAAGGTTTGTAGAACTACAAAACTTCTTTAGGGGGAAAATCCCTAATTAGAGGGGGGTCAAAAATAAGGATATGTAAGTCTCTGGATCAATTTCATGGAATTCATTAAAATCGCATCTGCATTTTCCTCCTTGTCCTTGTTTCATATCTGTTTGCAAGACCTTGGCTGAGAACCTGCATCAAGCAAGTGGAGCATAATGATCCAACCATGCAGTTATGAGTCCTCTCCCCACCAAGCAACTGTCAAGCCCCGAGAGGGGCTGTATCTGCTTCTTACCTGTTGGGAGGAGGAGGAGATGATAGGCAATTCAGGTGAGGAAAAAGCAGTTGGTCTTGGCTCAGTGGAAAGAAGGAATGAGGTGTGCTGAATTTCCTCCCACACTGCTAAGCAGTATCTGCATCACCCCTCATAGGTCTTCTGCATTGATGGGGAGAGTCTTGGATGGGGCACAAAGGGCTGGAGAATAGCCCCTTGAACCCTAGCCAAAAGGGAACATACACCTAGGTGCATATATGTCTCTTACAGGGTGCCACCCTTTGTCTTTTTGTCCACACTGAAATTCCTGATGTTTTTAATCCATTTTCCAAATTTGCACATTTGTTCACATACGGCATCAGGGCACCAGCAAGAGTGTGCCAGTTTGCATTGGGCTCTATCGATGTGCATCACCACTTTCTAGCTGGTTTCCCATTATGCATTAGTCTCATTGCATGTGTGTGCTAATGGGCATCCTGTTGTACATTGGCCCTGTTGCACATTGGCCCTATTATGCATCAGTCAGTTCATTGGCTCCCTTATATAGTAATACCATGGATACCCTTTGCTGGCTATAAACATTGCAAAACTGTTCTATTCTATTTCCTGCAGACCTAAGTCCGCTTACAAAGATAAAAGTCCCTTACTGAATCTGGGCCAAAAATAAGTATGTAAATAATATTTAAGGGGTTGTCTAGATGAGAACTTATAATGCTGATTGCTGTACAATAATGCTGATTTGCAGCAGCATTCAATTGGCAAAATTGCTGGTATGTAAAGCTGTGTTTGACATACACACTCAGCCATGCCTACAAATCAAGAATCAAGATGGTGTCTGAGAGTGAATTACTTGCACTATTATTCCCCAAATGTTGTTGCTGCTGCACAGTATTTTTTAATATAATAATATAATAATAAAATTTATTTATATCCCATCCCTCTACAAAATGCAATTGCGGTGGCTTACAACATTTAAAATATACATTCAAGACCCTCCATCCCCACCCACCCTCTTAAAATACAATTAAATAATTCAAAAAAATTAAAACATATTTTAAAATACTAAAAATAAACAATACACACTGTCTGAAGCAGGATCGGGCTAAATTAGGTTTTTCTTTCTGATGGCCGGGTATCTATTCAGGAAAGGCCCGCTGGAAGAGATCTGTCTTAAGAGCTTTTTAAAAGCTATTTAGGGTGGTAATATGATGGATCTCATCTGGCAGTCCGTTCCATAATCTGGGAGCAATAGCCGAACTTGTCCTCTGGGAGATCAAAGAGAGACTAATTTTTAAAGGTTGTAGCAAATTCCTCCCAGAGGACCTGAGTGCACAGGGAGGATTATATGGGAGGAGGTGGTCCCAAAGATAGGTTGGATCCAAGCCATGTAGGGCTTTAAAGGTGATAACCAACACCTTGTACTGGGCCCAGAAACTAATGGGCAGCCAGTGAAGTGATCTTAATATCAGTGTTATATGGTCTCTTCTAGATGTACCCGAGACCAGTCTGCCTGCCACATTCTGTACTAGTTGAAGTTTCCGGACCAAGCACGAGGGTAGCCCTGTGTAGAGTGCATTACAAAAATCAAGACGGGAGGTTACCAGAGCATGTACCACAGTCTCAAGGTCCCTAACTCCCAGGAAAGGGAGCAGCTGGTATATCAGCCGAAGCTGATAATAGCCACTCCTGACTGTCGCATTTACATGATTCTTCATCTGGAGGGACAAATCCAGGAGTACCCCCAGACTGCGAACACAGTCCTTGGAGGAGAGCATGGCCCCATCCAGGACTGGAGGTTGTATCCTAGTACCGGGGTTCAGGGCTGGTACCGTGAGAACCTCCATTTTGTCTGGATTCAGCTTCCATTTGTTTTTCCTCATCCAGTCCATAACTGCCCTAAGACAATCATTGAGAGAAGAGACACCATCTGAAGTCAGAACTGAAGACCGAGACATGGAGAAATATATCTGGGCGTCATCAGTGTACACCTTGCCCCATGCCTCTGGATGATCTCTTCCAGCAGCTTCATATATATATTGAATAGCATTGGGGACTGTACAGCACCTTGTGGGACACCACAATTAAGCTCTTTCCTTGCAGAGCGACTGTCCCCAAGCACCCTCTGGAATCTACCCAAGAGGAAGGAGCGGAACGACTGCAATGCAGTGCCTCCAATTCCTAACCTTCTCAGGCGATCCAAGAAGATGTCATGATCTATTGTGTCAAAAGCCACTGAGAAACCCAGTAGCACCAACAGGGTCACACTACCCCTGTCGATGCTTAGGTGAAGGTAATCAACTAAGGCAACCATGGCGGTCTCAACTCTAAATCGCATCCTAAAGCCAGTGTGAAATGGATCTAGATAATCAGTTTCTTCCAAGACAGCTTGGAGTTGAAGAGCAACCGCCATCTCGATCACCTTGCTCAAAAAAGGTAACAAGGAGACTGAACTGTAGTTCATAGATATCCAGAGGGCAAAGGGAAGGTCTATTTAGGAGTGGTCTAACTGTTGCTTCCTTCAAGAAAGATGGAACATGACCTTCCCTAAGGGCTGCATTGATGATGTCCCTGAGGAACATCCTCAAGGCATCACCTCCCTGGACGGCCAGCAATGAAGGGCAAGGGTCAAGAGGGCAGGTAGTCTTCCTCACTCTACCAAGGAGCTTGTCCATATCATCAGTACTTACAGATTGAAACTGATCCAGTATAACCTCAGCAATGCAGTTATTGGACACCTCGTCAATTGAATCTGCTACAACCCCAGTATCCAAATTGGCTCTCATCTGAGAGATTTTATCTGCAAAGGAAGTTGTTAAATGCATCACAGCAGGCCATTGCTGGGCTTAGTAATGGGTTCTGCATAGGTAGAACCTGTGTCAGTTCCCTCACCACCCTAAACAGCTCTGCTGGGTGAGGCTCTGCAGATGCAATATGTGCAGAAGAGAAAGATTTCCTTCCTGCATGCATTGCCTCTCTGTAGGAGCGAAGAAATTTCCTATGATGAGTCCTGTCAGACAAGAGCCAGTTTTTTTTTTGCCAGACACACTCTAATTGTTGTCCAACCCACTTAAACTGTACATCAAAGGTGTGCAAGTGTGACCTTCTACTTAAAAATGCTGTTTGGGGGGTGGAGTCCGCACCACCAGATGTGGCCGTAGAATCCAGCTCTCTCTGATGTGATATCTTTGAAATAAAGAAAACACCTTGTTGAAGCAGTTAATTAAAGAAAAAAGAACTGTCCCCTGTTCTGGAATGCTGTGAGTAACATCTGTTTTATTTAAAAGTTAGAAGCTGAAAGCTGAAGCCCGGAGTTTGAGGATTTATGAGGGAAGCTGATGTCGAGAGACCAAAGAGAAGATAAGGGAAAGAAAAAATTCTTACAAACTCCCTTATGGACAAGATCTAAAAATAAACCCTCTGATAAAACTATTTCAAGATTAGAATGGGCATTTTCAGCTGAAACATTAACAACAACTGAAAAGATTAGAAAAGAAAAACAACAGACCAAAGCAATTAAAATGGCGACTGGAGCAGGGGGAGGAAAGAACGGACAGAAGAAGAACGGACAGAAGGAACACCTGTCAGGACAAGAGGATTTACAATCTTTGCTGGCACAGAATAATGAAAAATTACTTCAAAGTTTTAAAGCTCATACACTTGAGCTACGAAATGAAATTCATAATATGAAGCAGGAAACGGTACAAGAGCTTTCTAAACAACTGCAAAATGCTGTGCAGCAAATTAACCAGGAGATGGCAGGAGTGTGCAAAGAAATTAAAAAAGTAAATCTTATAGTAAACGACAACAGAAAATGGCTTCAAAGACATGATGTAGAGATTGCTGAGATACAAACACAAATTATTGCTCTGGAGGATCAGAACAGGAGAATGAACATTAGGATTCGAAATGTTCCACACTTTGAAAAAGAAACTGCAACCCAGCTGAGAATTAAAATAATAAACTGGTTCCAACAACTGACACCCCAGTTACAGTGGGTGCAAGAAGATTTTGAGAGAATCCATATAACTGGATTCAGGAAAACAACTCCCAGTGATGTATTGGTAAAAGTGGCCAACTACTGTAAAAAAGAGACATTTATGAAAGAAATCAGGAAACTGGGTGGCCAAATACTTTTTGAGTCAACACCAGTGATGATCTTCAATGACTTGTGTGCGAAAACATTGGAATGGAGGAGAGGTATCACACCCATTATAGCTATATTGAAAAAAAAAACAACATTAACTAGAACGGGGGATACCCAATATTTTTAAAGTTCAAGTATGCTGGGAAATTTTACAAAATAAAAACACTGGAAGAAGGATTACAACTGCTAACAACACTGGGACTGAGAGAAGAAGAACAAGAAGCAGAAAAAGACCAAGGGGAGCTGAAAGGAGCAACAGGAGGAGAGGAGAAATGAAGATATAAAGACAAGGGACTGGGAAAAAAACTGAGAGAGATGGGATCAAAGGTGACATCGGTGATGGGTGACACACCCCCCCTCAAAATTTGCAGCTATGGCGGGGATGGCAATCCCTGGGAGTAGGAGGGGGGTGAAGAAAAGTGTATGTGGGAGGGGTAGGGAGGAAGGGGGGAAGGTGGAGGGTGGTGCAGGGGGGATTGTTATTGTTATTGCTTAGTTGAGCATTGTAGTACTTGTGCAGTATGGGGGACTATTAGAAGTAGAAACTTATTATACATAATATGGAAGGTAGATTGAGAATATTGACCTTAAATGTCAAAGGGTTAGGAGATGTAATAAAATGGAAAAGAATAGAATCTTTACTAAATAAATCTAAAGCAGATATAATATTCCTTCAAGAAACACACCAAAATAAAGATGGAGTGAATGAATTGAAGTTTAAATGGGCAAATACATATGAAAAAGCTTTTGGAACATCAAAATCAAGAGGAGTAGTAACTATTTTGTCAAAAGGATGTGATTTTATTGTTAAGAAAATTTAAAAAGGTATAAAAGGAAGATACATAATTATGCAAGGAATTAGGGGTAAGGAACATCTCACTTTAGTTAATCTGTATGCACCGAATGAAGGTCAAATAGAATGTTATGAAGAAGTTATTAAAGCTACAAATGAAATAAGTGAAGGATCTATAATAATGGCGGGAGATTTTAATATGGTAATGGATAAGCAGAAAGATAAATCTTATCCTACTAAAGAGGATAAGACAATGTATGAAACTGGTTTGAACACATTATAAATAGAAATGGACTACGAGATGTATGGAGAGAATGGAAAGGAGAAGAAAAGAGATACACCTATTATTCACCAACACATAAAAAATTATTCTAGAATAGATTATATTTTTGTATCAAAAAATCTGGTCCCACAAATTGTAACCACAGATATAGGGATCATAAAAGTCACAGACCATGCAACAGTTACAGTAGATATAAAGATTATAAAAGATTATAAATTAGCAAAAAGATGGAGATTGGATACAAAAATCTTGGGTTATAAAAATATAGTAGAAAAAATACAGGTAGAATTAAAAGAAATATGGGAAATAAATAGAGTAGGACAAAGCAATCAAGCATTATTGTGGGATTCAATGAAAGCTGTAGCAAGGGGAATATTTATTAGGGAAACACACACATTGTGGAAAAAACGGGGAAAAAGTAGGAAAAAACTAGAAGAGGAAATTAAGGGTCTAGAAAAAGAATACTTTAGAAACAGAGATAAACAGATTCACGCATTAATACAAGCAAAGAGAAAAGAGTTAGAAAAGGAAGATATAGAAATAGCAAAAAGAAATCTGTTATTTATTAAAAGAGATTTTTTTGAATATAGTAATAAAAATTCTAGAATGTTAGCAAGAGCCACACAAACAAAGACATCTAAAAGTTTGATTGGAATTATTAAAAATAAAAAAGGGGAAAAAAGTAACTTGATGAAAGATAAATTAAAGATATTTCAAGAATATTATCAAAAATTATATTCAGCAGGTGATTCACCGAAAAACTTAGAGAAATATATACAGGAAAATTGTAAGGATATAGTTAGTGAGGAGGAGAAAGAATTAATGGAAAAACCTATAACAGAAGAGGAAATAGAAGAAATTATAAACAAATTGAAACTAGGGAAGGTTTCAGGAGAAGATGGTTTGGGAACTGAATATTACAAAACATTTAAAAGTATATTAATACCTAGAATGAAAGAATTATATAATAACATTTTAAAAGGAGATGAGATCCCACCATCATGGAAACAATCTCTGATTATATTAATTCCAAAACCAGATAAAGATTTGACAGACCCAGAATCATATAGACCAATATCATTAATAAATCAAGATGCAAAAATACTAATAGCAATAATGGTGAAAAGGATGAATAAATTTATGTACAAATATCTACAAAAAGACCAATGTGGATTTATAGAAGGAAGACAGATGGCTAATCTAACTGGAAGAGTAATAAATTTAATAGATATAATTAGAAGAAAGAAAATTAAAGCAGGGCTTATAGCTATAGATATATTTAAACCTTTTGATTGTGTGGAATGGCCAGCAATAAAAAATATAATGAAAACATTTGGATTTAGAGAAAAATGTATGGGTGTGATTGACCAATTGTATAAAAAAAATAAAGCAACAGTAATAGTAAATGATGGTAAGACAGAACAAATAAATTTAACTAGGGGAACAAGACAAGGCTGCCCACTCTCCCCAATAATATTTGCTATGGTAATAGAAATATTATCTAATGTAATCAGAAACGATGAAGATATCAAAGGGATAGGAAATACTGAAGAGATTAAACTGAATATGTTTGCAGATGATACTTTAATAACAATACAAGATCCATTGGAGAAAATGCAAGAGATAGAGAAACATTTGGAAACGTTTGGGAAGATGACAAGTTTACAAGTAAATTGGAATAAATCAAAAATGATATTTAATTATACAGAGGCAGAGCAAAAAATATGAAGAGTTAAAAGAAATGTATTAAAATAAAAGAGCAAATAAAATATTTAGGAATAAATATTGTGGCAGAATTGGAAAAACTAGAGGAAAAAAAATTCACTATGCTAAGGAAAGATATGGAGAAAAGAATAGAGAAATATGGGAAAATTAAATTGTCATGGTTTGGAAGAATAGCACTTGTTAAAATGAAAATATTACCAAAAATAATTTTTTTATTTAGAATGCTACCTATTAAAGTATCAGAAATGGAATTTAAAAAGTGGCAAAATATGATTAATAATTATTGTAATGGAGGCAAAAGATCAAGAATTAATAAAAATAGATGGTATAAATCTCCAAAAAAAAGGAGGTTTAGGCCTACCTAATCTAAAGCTATATTACGTAGCGAATCAATTGAGATAAATTATTGATAGTGTTGCGGAAGTGAAGGAAATGGAATGGATGGAAATAAATAAACAAGAGATAGAGTTAAAATTAAGAAATATATTTTTTCGTAAACTAAAAAAGAAATTTAGGGAAACAATACAATCTGTTTCTTTAAAAAATATATTAGATATATGGAATAAATATAAAAAAGTATTAGTTCCAGGAAATTCTCCATTAACACCGGTAATATTGTTAGAGGGTTTCCCAGCAAATTTAAGAAATGAAGTGGAAGCAAAATTAGGAGGATAAGAAATAATAAGGTTGAAGGAATGGATGGGGAAAATGAAAAATAAAAATTATATGGAAAAAATATTAAAGGAGCAAGGATTTACATGGTTTAAACTGATACAGTTAGAAAGATGGACAAAAAATGTTTAAAGGAGGGTAGTTGTAGAAAAAGTACAAAATTTGAGGAATTAATTATAAAAGCTATTCAAGAGAAAAACGTTATAAAGTGTATTACAAGCAAAATATATAAAATGTTAATGGATAATGAAGAAGTACAAGATTATTTAAAAGATGTTTGGGAAACAGATGTAGCAACTGTAATAGACAAATCTAAGTGGGAAAAAATATGGAATATGCAACATTTGAAAACATTATCAGTAAGAATAAAAGAAAATTACTATAAGATTATATGGAGGTGGTATTTAACTCCAGTAAGATTGAATCAAATAGATAAAAAGTATTCAGCACAGTGTTGGAGGGGATGCCAAGAATTGGGAACGTATATGCATATGTGGTGGGATTGCAAATATGTACAGAAATTTTGGAAAATAGTAATGAAGGAAATAAGTGAAATATTGGAGATAAATATACCTTTAAGCCCTGAAATAGCATTATTATCATATTGTGAAAAAATACAAGAATCTCAAATTGTTAAGGATTTGCTAACAACTTTGCTGACAGCAGCAAGGTTAATAATAGCAAAGAAATGGAAAATACAAGCTGAATACAAAATAGAAGAATGGTATGACGAAGTATGGAATATAGCTATAAATGAGAAATTAAGAAATATGGTTAAGGGAAAAAAAGGAGGGTTAAATAAGAATGTTTATGGTGAAAAATGGAGTAAATTTTTAGAATTTGTATTAATAAAGGGGAGAGGAAGCAAACCTGAGTTGGAAACAATGATTTTTTGGAAAGAGGGATAAATGTAAAGGAAAGTCCCTCGGTGGAGGGAATCACTGTTATATATGTTTGTTAAGTTTTATTGTATGGTTTTTTTTAAAAAAAATAATAAAATTATTATTTTTAAAAAATGCTGTTTGGTCACAGCAAAAAAAGTGCAGCAAAAAAGCATATGATCGCTAATGCAAAACTCCAAATGGCGCTTCTGGCCACTTCATTGCCAGCAAGCCTGCCCCTGTGCAAGTCTGACCAATCAGCTTTCCACTTCCACCCTCTCTGTGAATGCACAGCAGTGCAAATTGGCTGTCAAAGCGAGTAGTACTGTGCATTTCCACACATTATTTTCAAAACTTTGGGAAAAGCCACAAAGGCTTCCCCCTGCAGTTTTCAGAGTTTGGGGGAGCCCTCCTTCTGAATAAGGCAGATCATCATGGGATCTCTTTGGGACAAAAGGTATTCTCTGTGAATTAGGATTTTTTCTACCATCTAGACAACCCCTAAATGTAATTTTAAATGGTGTTTATTTCATTTCATTTCATTTCAGATTTGTTAGGTGACTACATGAAAAGATATCATGGACTTGAAATAGACTCATTCACTCACAGTGATCTAAGAGAGATCTTTAGTGCCCCCTAGACACATTTGACTGACATCTTGTTCAGTCATTGCAGGATTCTAAACTGGAATTTTGATTGTGTAATTACTATATATTCACTTTTATGGTTGTTAATGACTAAGCTTCAGGCACTGTAGATCAGGGTTTGGGGAAATAATGTCTGTAGCCCTCTCCTCGTCATGGGGCACATGGAAAGAAGCAGTTGCCACTAGCTCATGGGGGTGCTCTGCAGCTGCCTGTTCTCAGCATCCTCTGCAACCAGGAAAGTGCTACTCCAATTGCCTCACAGACATTTTAGTTGGTGCACTGCTAGTCTGAAAAGATTAGTTTTGGAGGGTAGCATTGTCAGACATAATTACAATGAGAGGGCTCCATCACCATCATTACATCTGATGATGCAGGATATCTGCCATATACCGTTCCTTGTGATACACCTGCCCCCAAAGGCTGATCATTTATGGTTTAGCTGTTGGGTTCTACAATGGGGTAAATATGAATTTTATTTCTGCCTCTTTCAGATAAGAATTTTAAAAAACGTGTACATTTCTTCATATGCAAGCTGGGGGAAATGTGAGATTTTTTAAAAAAATAAAAAATGTGAAGAAATTGTATTTATTTATTTAAATTATATCCCCCATTTCTCCCAATATAGCACCCCAAAAGGCTCACAACATGAATTAAAACAAAATAATGAGACTATGTTTTTACTTTTCAGACAAATCAAGGAGAACTGATTGTGAATGCTTGAGTGGTGACCTTGAACATGTCTGAACCTGCATGACAAACATCAACAGTCTCGCTGTTCAGTTAATTGTCAGTCATCATTTAAAGTAGTTTTGTGTTATCTGTTGTGTGCCAGAAAAATGCTAAGTTTCAAAGTTGAGCAACATGACATTCTGCAGCAACTTGAGGCAGACCCAAACCTTTTCCCAGAAAACCATCACTTGCAATGAAACCTGGATCTTCCAGTATGATCCTGAGACAAAACGGCAGTCAATGCACTGGAAAACACCATCCACCAACAAGAATGAAAAAAGCACGACAAAGCAAGTCCACATTCAAAGTCATGCTTATTGAGCGGGGGGTGGGAGTTGATGTCAAGGGCATAATTTTGGCAGAATAGGTTCCAGAAGGCAGAACAGTGAGCCAGCATTATATAAGGAAATTGGGACAAAACTGAGAGAAGCGTCAGAAAAAAAAAGGCTAGAATTATGGGGAAATGGTTTTATTCTTCATCAAGACAATGTGCCTGCTCACACAACACTTTCTGTGAAGCAGTTTTTGGCTAATAAATGCATTACTACAGTTGAACAGCCTCCATATTCACCAGATTTGGCAGCATGTGACTTTTTTCTTTTCCCTGAAGTGAAATTGGTGGTTAAAGGTACATGTTTTCAGTCAACTGATGCAGTAAAGAAGAAAATGGCAGATGTGTTGACACAGCTGACAGAAACTGATCTACTCCACTCCTTTGACCAGTGGAAAACAAGAATGCATCAGTTTGTGAGTGTAAATGGGGAGTAGATCAGGGGACAAGCATGAGAATTGTAATACATATAAATAAATTGGGTTATTGTATCAGTCTTGTTATTTAATAGACAGACCTTGTACAGTTAAAACAATAGGTAATGTATTGGTTTGTGCCTTTAAGTTGTTTCCAACTTATGGCAACCCTATTACAGGTGTTTCTTTGTAAGATTTGTTCAGAGGAGGTTTGCTATTGCAGTCCTCTGAGGCTGAGAGAGTATGACCAAGGTCACACAGTGGGTTTTCATATCCAAGCAGGGATTTGAACCCTGTTCTCCAGAGTCCTAGTCCAAAGCTCAAACCACTACACCACGCTGGCTCTCTACAATGGGTTATACAAAAGTTTTTTTAAAACAACAACAACAACAACAACAATCATTTGGAAATCATGAATTTAAAACACTTCCTTCAAAAACTGTTAAAACGTAATAATACAGTCGTCCCTCCACATTTGTGGGTTAAGTATTTGCAGATTTGATTATTTGCTGTTTTGGAAAAAATGTTCTCTGTAGGCATGTCTAGGTTCTCTAGCATGATTCTATGGTCAACTTCTGGAAGAATCATGCAGGACAATCTAGACATGCCTGGAGAAGTGTTCTCTCAGGGCTCGTCTATACGAGGCAATAAAATGTGGGTTGGAGTGCGCTAGCAGCTTTCATTTGTCTCCACAATTTTTTCCCCAAGATCACAAGCATGCAAAGCCATACGTGTTTGTTGTTTAAACGGGTATGCCTGCAAATCAAGATGGCAGATGCGAGTTAATTACTCGTGTTTTTATTGTCACCAGTTACTGCCACCAAACAGTATTTCTTTTAAAATAAATCCAAGGTGTGGAAATGCAATCTTCTGCTTAAATAAACAGGGGGAAAGGCTGTTTCATTACCTCAGTACACAATCGTTATGGTGAAAATCCAACATGGTATCTCTGAAGATACCAACATGGTATCTCTGAAGAATCTCTGAAGATGCCAGCCACAGATGCAGGTGAAACGTCAGGAATAAACTCTTCCAGAACACAGCCTCACAGCCTGGAAAAAATCCACAGACAATCTATGAGGAGTATTTTCACCATTTAGACAACTCCCCAGGTTTTCCTGTTGTCATGGGGGTGCTGAACCCTTAAAGCCTGTGAAAATGGAGGGCCTCGTGTAATGACAAAAAATGTAAAACTACACCCCACAGCCCCATAAGAGACCTTCTGAAACAGACAATTTATACTCAAAGGCCTAGGTAAACAGAAAGATCCTCATCTGCCAGTGGAAAGGAAGCAGAGGGCATGCTAACCTACCATGGGAGGAAATTCCACAGTCTGGAAGCAGCCACTGAGAAGACTCTTTCCCTTCTCCTCACCAAACATGTCTGTCATGGTGGTGGGACAGAAAGCTCACTCCTTAAGGATCTTACAACTTGGATAGACTCATACTGGGAGATATGATCTTTTAGGCAGTCTGGACCCAAGCATATAGAAATCAAAATGGATTGATCTGGACACCCAATCTGATGGCTTTGAATGCTTAATTCTTAAAAGTTTCGGTCTGAAGCCATGTTTGCGGTGGTGATTTTTCTTTTGAGGGGTGAGAAACTCTTTTTCTGACCTACTCTTTCTCTTTAAAACTTCTGCACCAGGCAGGTACAACACAGTCTTCTCCATGTAGAGAATACTTGCACTTACTGAATTTGTTCAATACGAATGGAGGAGAATTTTGCAAAGGGATTTTGTAGCACCTTTGAGACTAAGAGAAAGAGCCTGGTACCATAATTCATAGACTTAAATCTACTTCATCAGATGTATCTGATGAAGTAGACTGAAGTCTATGAAAGCTTATGCTACCAACTTCTTTTTCTCAGTTAGTCTCAAAGGTGCTTCAAGATCCCTTTGCCTACTGATCCAAATTAACTTGGCTATGTCTTTGAATTCTACCACAGAGGAAAATCTTTTTTCAGATAGCCTCCATCTTGGAATATCTAATAATTGGCTATATGTAATAATTTGGCTTAATGTGGCCATCCACGTGGGTAGCAGGTAAACCAGGGACCCTCTAATACCTAGGCTGGATTCATGTATGGTATAACCAAGGGAGGGGCCTTTGGAAATTCCGCAAAATTAAATACTGAGGTTGGAACTTAACACCTGGAGGTGACTTGTTCACTAATCCACTCAATGACAGCAGAGTCCTTGATGCTTGTAAATGGCTCCTTCCTTCCCTCACCCCCTTCCAACAAAAGACCTTTCCCACTTCTATTCAATCCCAAATGCAGCACCCATTAACAATCATTAACTTTTCCAGACCACCCTTTGTTTAGTCATGAGAGCCTCTGAGAAACATTGTATTCCACTCAAAATCCAATCCCTTCAGGATAATTATTTCATATAAATATCGCCTTAAAACACCACCAAAGTGTGCACAAATCTCCTGCTTTCTAAATTTACATCAGTTTGTGTCACCAGTCTGTCATCTGGGCCTCCTTGCCATTGGTTTACTTTGCAATCGCAGCTCTGCAGAATCAGTACAGTATAACCCACCATCCCCTCACTCGATTCCTCTATCAAAATACTTCCAACTACTTTCAATAGCCTTGAGTGTCTGAAGCTTGAGTGTTTTTGTGAATGCTGTTGATATTAATTTCCAATAAAGATTATTTAATTGTACGTTTTGGCTTGGAGTCTCCTCCGTTACTACTGGTATACATAGGTTAAAAGGTCCTGCCATTGCCCAGCCTCTCGCATGTCAACTAAATTCCCCAAGTTAATATTAGGACATTAGAGGGTCCTCATGGACCCCAAGCAATCCAGGTACCAAGTTCATTGCCAAAATGTTCCTATTTCTTTTTGTGATGGAAAGAACATGATTAGGTGATCTACGCAATTACCTCTGTAACTAACATCATTCTTTTCCATAGACTGGGACTGATTTTCTTTCTCCTTCCCACTTGGTCCTACACCAGAAGCTGGTCGCACATACTATATGTGCAGCCATAGAAAAGACATAACAGCTTCTTGAGCAGGGAATGCAGCTACTATCACTCAGTGAATGTGTGGAAAATTTTGATTAGGTAGTTTTTATGACTTTTTTTAGAGGTGTAAAATTTAGATCTCTGATAGCAAACATTTATTTCATTTGGGTTTTTTTTGTGGTGAAATTGTGCTGGCTTTTGTAGATACAGCATCCACAGGGGACATTCTTCAAGGATTGCCATTTATGGAGGCACACCATTTCAAAGAAAAACTAAAGTACTGTAATTCATTTCAGAAATACAATACAAGTGAAACCTACTCTCAAAACTAGTATAAACCATATAGCAGAAAGGATTTTGACACCGTGGTTTAGTAGTATTTGTTTTGCAGTATTAAAGGCTCTTGGCCTGGGGATCAGGTTTATTCACTGGTGATAAACATTTTACGTCCCCTGCACAGTAGTCCGGTTTAACCCTATCAAGGATTTTCAGGGACAGATGCATTGTAAAAGGCTGTTTTAAGAGGAAAAAAATAAGAATCCCTTGCCTTTTTGAAATATAAAACAATTTAACATTTTGCTTGATGCAGATAAATTAGAAGATGTTTTCATGCTGGGAGGACAAGCAAGGTCATCTTGGGTAGGGATGTGAAAATCTATCAGCTTTGCTTTCTTCATACTCATTCCCTCCACCCTCAATTCAACTTCTTTCCATGTCAAATTTGTTATTTCTTATCTACATGTCCCTATGGATCAAGGTAGGGAAGAAAAACAGATTAAAATACAACATATGACATCAGTAAAAAGCACAAAACACCAATTAAAAACATATGACATCAGTCAAAAGAACATATAAAACCAATACATGTTAAAACAATCAATCTATGCTTTAAAATCATCTGGGTAAGCCTTCTGGAAGAGACTGGTCTTTAATGATGTTTTAAATTCAGACAGTGTATCTAGCTGCCAAATTTCTTTCAGCAAGTCATTCCACAGTCTGGGGGTAGCTGAAGAAAAAGTCCTAGTTGCCAGCATAGTCCTGGCTGACTGAAGTAAATGTCCCCGAGAGGAGCTGAGTGTACAGGGCAGATTATACAAGAAAAGGTGATCACTTAGGTGACCTGGATCCAAACCATCTAGGGCTTTAAAGGTATCAACCAATACTTTGTACCTTTCCCCAGAAATTAATTGGCCTCCAATGCAGTGATTTCAACTTTGGTATAATATGATCACTTCTAAAAGAACCAGCATGGTGCAGTGGTTTGAGCATTGGACTACAACTCTGGAGACCAGAATTCAAATCACCAGTCAGCCATGAAAACCCACTGGGTGACCTTGGGCAAGTCACAATCTCTCGGCCTCAGAGGATGGCAAAAGCAACCCCCTCTGAACAAATCTTGTCAAGAAAAACTCATGATATATTCATCTTGGGGTTTCTTTAATTCAGAAACAACTTGAAGGCACACAACAAGAACAATGGTCACTCCTCGGTGTACCAGTAACCAATCTGGCTACCATGTTTTTAACTAAATGAAGCTTCCAAATTTGGTTCAGAGGTAGCCCAATATACAGCGTATGGCAGAAGTCCAGCCTTGAGGTTACCACATATGCACTACCATCTTTGGATCCTCCAGCTAACCCTATCCAGGTTTGGTTGAAACACCTTCAAAACCAGGTTAGAAGCCTTGAGAGTAATCACTGTTTTTGTTTGGTAGCTAGTTTGTCAGTATTATGATGAGTAATGACCCTCTATAAATACCCAGTCAAGTAAAGTTATCATAATGCACTAATGAATTACATACAACAATACAACTCAACACAAGGCACAAACAGAACTGACATACAACCAAACAGAACTCTCCACTTGCTTCCAATCAGTCGCTGTCACCCCTCTAGCCTGAACCTCCACCTTAGTCACTCTTCTGTAATTTTATGAACCTTGGACACCACATGGGCACCAAACAGGCAATGTCCTTTGACACCACCCTTTGGCCACTGCCCAAGGCCACTGCTTTAGGCTTCTTCCAGCTGGCCATGGAAGTACCATCTGCAAAGGCAGATGGTACTTGCTAAGAGCAAGGTGGCTAGTCCCACATGTTCAGTAATGGATTGAAACAAAATTCTCCCCACCTGCACAGGCTAAATTCAATAGACACAGCTATTTCCTGCATGGAGAGGGACATGTTGTATTTGTGCCCCATTCAAGTGTGGAAAAGCATAAGTTTCTAAGTGGGAGTAGCAACCCAAAATCATCACAGTTGAGGACCTAAAGATGGTAATGTACACACTGGTAACCTCAAGCCTGGACTTCTGCAGTGCACTGTACATTGGACTAACTCTGTACCAAGTTTAGAAACTTCAATTAGTTCAAAATATGGCCACCAGACTGGTTACTGGTACACCTAGAAGTGATCATATTTTACACCAATATTAAAATGACTTCACTGGCTGCAAATTAGCTTCCAGGGAAGGTACAAAGTGTTGGTTGTTACATTCAAAGCCCTACATGGTTTGGGTCCAGGTTACCTATGGGATTCCCTTTTCCCATATAATCCATCCCATACACTCAGCTTGTATGGGGGACATTTATTCCAGTCAGTCAGGATTAGGTTGGCAACTAGGATGTTTTCTTCAGCTGCCCCTAGACTCTGGAATAGCCTGCCAGAAGTAATTCGACAGTTGAATACACTGTCTGAATTTAAATAGCATTAATGGCTAGTCTCTTCCAGCAGGCTTTTCCAGATTATTTTTAAACTGTGTATTTTAAACTGTTTTAATATGTATTGATTTTATTTGTTCTTTTAAATTGATATTATGTGTTTTAAGGGGTTTATGATTTTTAACCCATATAGCATGTGTTTTAATTTATATTAGTTGCTTTATGTCAATCTGTTGTTTCCTACCTCGATCCATGGGGAGCGGCAGGTAACAAATAAATAAAACAATAAGCTGGACTTTGAAGATATAAGCCCTTAGTCCCTGGGCCTGAATGGGTGAATCTGTCAGATTCAGTTTCTTCCACTATCTCATTTCCCCCCTTATGTCAAGAATGGGAAATGTGTGGAGGTGAGGCCAACCCTACCTCAGAGTTTTCATCTTTTACACTACCCACAGCAAGTCCAAATACTTATGTTTTCATCTGCAGTTCCTCTCAAAATCCCCTTCTGAGACCGACTGCAGAGGAAAATGGTGATACTTAGGGATAGTACTGTATGGTCATTTGGTGTGTGTTTTCATATGTTCTGATCCAATTCACATGTTCACATGTTCTGGTTCAATTCTCCACGTTTGGTAGCAAAAGTGCCTGAAGAGTGTGCTGACTCTTTTCTAAACTGGGAGGTTGTGGGGCATTGGGACCTACGAGCACCAAGACCATGGGTCTCATGTTGTCCACAGGTTGAAATTCACCTACCCCTGCCTTAAATCATGCTTTAAGCCCCATGACCTTCCACATTCATGCAAATTATTATCCCATTTGCTTCAGTCTGGACAGCAGGTTCACAATATGGGGGTCACCTGAAAGAGGTCCATTGCTCAGGTGTGCCACTTCCCACCTCACATTGGGCCACTCTTGCTACTTCAAAAATAATAGAACAAGGTACACGCATAGTTAATTGGTACATAGTAGACCTGGGATATTTCTAAAGTCAGTTGAAACCACTCCCAGGGAAGGTGAGAAACATGCTAGTCACAGTTATGGCCTGGATCTTAAGTATAGCAACCAAGCAATGTTTTGAGAGATGTGCAAGGTGTTAAATAACAAGACTGATATAATAACCCATCTTTATTTATACGTATTACAATTCTAATGCTTGTCCCCTTCAATATACTCCCCGTTCACACTCACACAATGATGCAGACTTGTTTTCCACTGGTCAAAGGCATGGAGCAGATCAGTTTCTGTCAGCTGTGTCAACACATCTGCCGTTTTCTTCTTTACTGCATCAAGTGGCTCAAAACATGTTCCTTTAAGCACCAATTTCACTTTAGGGAAAAGAAAAAGTGACATGGTGCCAAATCTGGTGAATATGGAGGATGTTCAAGAGTAGAAATGCATTTATCAGCCAAAAACTGCTTCATAGAAATTACTGTGTGAGCAAGCACATTGTCTTGATTGTGCTTGCTTCCACCCTGAAGCTACAAGAGCTGCTTGCCTGCTAGAGTCAAAACCTTGGCTGGGCTGGGTGAGTTTCTACTGGCGAGCCACGCCCCTTGCTTCCACCCTGAAGCTACAAGAGCTGCTTGCCTGCTAGAGTTCAGACCTTGGCTGGGCTGGGTGAGTTCCTGCTGGGGAGCCACGCCCCTTGCTTCCACCCTGAAGCTACAAGAACTGCTTATAAGCTGAGGGTCAAGACCTGGCTGGGGTGGATGAGCTTTCGCCTGGGAGCCACGCCCTCTTCTTCCACCACGAAGCTACAAGAACTGCTTACATGGATTACTTATTAATACCACCATATAATGGAGCCGGGAGTGGTCTGGGCACAGGAATTGAGGTTGTGTGGGGGAAGGGAAGGTATGGCGGCAACAGAGTGAAGAAATGTTACAAAAGAAGAAGGGATCGATGCTTAATATCTATCCCTTCTTCAGTTCACTCTGTTTCCCAGAATAATTTGGAGAGTGTACCATCCTTTCCACAGCCCCTTACTCTGCTCCTTTGCAATGCCAGGTCAGTTAAAAATAAAACTCATATTATACATGACCTCTTAGTGGATGAGGCCGCCGATCTGGCATGCTTTACCGAGACCTGGCTGGGAGATGCCAGCACTGCAACATGGGCACGGGCTCTCCCGGTCGGGTATACAGTCAGCGAGCAGATAAGGGAAAGTGGGCGGGGGGGGGGCGGTGTGGCCTTGGTTCATAGAAACAACTTAAACTTGATCAGGAAGCCTATCCGGAAAACAGCTTGCATCGAGTGCATGTACCTTAGCCTGAAAACCAGGGATAGTTTGGGGATTCTGTTGGTATACCGGCCACCCAGTTGCTTAACAGACTCCCTAACTGAGCTGACCCAGCTGATCTCTGAGTTGTTGTTGGAGTCGCCCAGACTTTTGGTTTTGGGCGATTTCAACATTCCACTAGAGACCAGCATATCGAATCTAACCGGTGCGGCTCGGGAGTTCATGGAAACCATGATAAACATGGGCCTATCCCAATTGGTTGACGGGCCCACACATTGTGCAGGTCATACCCTCGATGCAATCTTCAGTACGGAACAGGAATATCCGTGGGCGGAGGTAACAAAAACCTCCGCATTGTCATGGACGGATCACTTCCTGGTCAAGATGGAACTAAGAGCCACTGTCTGCCCCTCCAGGGGTGGTGGACCCATTAGAACGGTCCACCCTCGAAGGCTAATGGAACCAATTGGCTTCCAGAAAGCCCTAGAGGGTTTAATGGTTGGTAACGCCGGTGATTCTGTAGAGGCTTTGGTCAGCATCTGGAACACTGATCTTACCAAGGCTATCAACACAATCGCTCCCAAGCGTCCTTTCCAGCCCACCTCTAATCGTAAGCCCTGGTTCACAGAGGAGCTTAGGAGGATGAAGCAAACGGGACAACGGCTAGAGTACAAGTGGCGGAAGACTCGACTCTTATCCGACAGAACTCGCCATAGGAAGCATCTTGATTCCTATCGGGAGGCAATACGTGCAGCACAGAGATCCTTCTGCTCTGTACGTATTGCATCTGCAGAGTCCCGTCCAGCAGAGTTGTTTAAGGTGGTGGGGGAGCTGACACGGGCTCCTCCTGCGCCAAATCCCCTACTTACCCCGACAACAGCATGCTATGATGCATTTAATATCCACTTTGCAGATAAAATCTCTCGGATAAGAGCCGACTTGGATGCCAATGTTCTGACAGAATCCATAGATGAGGCATCCAACAACTCCATTGATGGCACTTTACTGGATCAGTTTCAATCGGTGAGTACCAATGACGTGGACAAGCTCCTTGGAAGAGTGAAGAAGACGACTTGCCCTCTTGATCCCTGTCCATCTTGACTGGTCGTCCAGGGGGGGTTCGCATTGAGGGTATTCCTACAGGACACAATCAATGCATCCTTCAGGGAAGGTATTGTACCATCTTGTTTAAAGGAGGCGGCGGTTAAGCCACTCCTGAAAAAACCCTCCCTGGACCCCCTGGACAAGAACAATTACAGACCAGTGTCCTTGCTACCTTTTTTAAGCAAGGTGATCGAGAGGGCAGTTGCTTCCCAACTCCAAGCCATCTTGGATGAAACCGATTATCTTGATCCATTTCAAACCGGCCTCAGGACAGGATATGGAGTAGAGACTGCCATGGTCGCTCTAACCGATGACCTCCGCCTGAGCATCAACAGGGGTAATGTGACCCTGCTGGTGCTCTTGGACCTCTCAGCAGCCTTTGACACTATAGATCATTCCATCCTCTTGGACCGCCTGAGAGAGTTAGGAATCGGAGGCACTGCTCTGTGATGGTTCCATTCCTTTCTCTCAGGCAGATCCCAGAGGGTGAGGCTCGGGGACAGCTGCTCTTCCAGAACTGAGCTTAATTGTGGTGTCCCTCAGGGTGCCATTCTGTCCCCGATGCTATTTAACATTTATATGAAGCCGCTGGGAGAGATCATCTGGAGGCATGGAGCTCTGTGTCATCAGTACGCTGATGACACTCAGATATATTTCTCCATGACCAGACCGTCGGCTCAGACTTCAGATGGTGTCTCTCCTCTCAATGACTGTCTTAGAGCGGTAATGGATTGGATGAGGAAAAACAGATTGAGACTAAATCCAGACAAAACGGAGGTACTGACAGTCACAGGCCCGAAACCAGGTCTGGGAATACAACTTCCAGTCCTGGATGGACTCACACTCTCCTCTAAGGACTGTGTTCGCAGTTTGGGGGTACTCCTGGATTCGTCGCTTCACATGACTAGTCAGGTGAATGCGACGGCCAGAAGTGCCTGTTATCAGCTTCGGCTGATACGCCAACTGCGCCCTTACCTGGATACAAGGGATCTGGAAACTGTGGTACATGCTTTGGTAACCTCACGTTTGGATTACTGTAATGCACTCTACATGGGGCTACCCTTGTGCCTAACCCAGAAACTTCAACTGGTACAAAATATGGCAGCCAGGTTAATTACGGGTACATCTAGGAGACAGCATATAACACCTGTGCTTAAATCTCTCCACTGGCTGCCGATTAGTTTCCGGGCACAGTACAAGGTGTTGGTTCTAACCTTTAAAGCCCTACATGGCTTGGGTCCATCTTATCTCCAGGACCGCCTCATCCCTTATGATCCCCCATGCACACTTCGGTCCTCTGGGAGGAACCTGCTGCAGCCTATGAAAACTAGGCTGTCGCAGACCTCCCAGAGGGCCTTCTCTTCTACGGCTCCCAGACTTTGGAATGGCCTGCCGGATGAGATCTGTCTTATCGCTACTCTTGATAGCTTCAAGAAAGCACTAAAGACGGATCTCTTCCGGCAGGCCTTCCCGGAATAACTTCCCTGTTCAAGTGGACTGATTGCTACCCACCCCCTCGCCGTCGTTGCTTTTATTTATTTGTTTGTTTATGTATTGTATTTTATCTTTGTTTTAACTCTCTATTTGTTTAATTTAGTTTTAAGGGGTGGGAGGGTAGGATGGGGAAGGACTGTTTTAATTTGTTGTTGTTTTAATCTTGCTGTAAGCCGCCCCGGTTGCCGAGCAGAGGGGCGGGTGAAAAATAAAAATTTATTATTATTATTATTGATTAAGAATACAACCATTTCCCCACAGTTCTGGTCTGTCTTTTCTGACTCCCTCTCAGCTTTGTTAAAACTCCCTTATAATAATGGTGGTTCACTGTTCTGCCTTCTGGAACTCATTCTAGCAAAATTACACCCTTGACATCAAAAAAACAACAATGAGCATGGCTTTGAATGTGGACTTGCTTTGATGTGCTTTTTTCATTCTTGTTGGTGGATGGTGTTTTCCAGTGCATTGACTGTTGTTTTGTCTCAGGATCATCCTGGAAGATCCAGGTTTCATCACAAGTGATGATTTTTTGAAAAAGGTTTGTTTCTGCCTCAAGTTGCTGCAGAATCTCACGTTGCTTGACTTTTAAACGTAGCATTTTTCTGGTAAACAACTGACAACATGGCTGCTTTAAACAACAACTGACAATTAACTGAATGGCCGAGAGTTGATGTTTGTCATGCAGGTTCAGACATGTTCAAGGTCACCACTCAAGCATTCACAATCAGTTATCCCTGATTTGTCTGAAAGGTAGAAACACAGTCTCACTATTTAATAGACAGACCTCGTACAGATTGGGTCTCACAAGTTCTTCTGCCTGGAGACCCTGCGCAGCAAACACCACAGGATCTGCAGTACTTTACCCTTCATCCTCTACCTTCAGCTAATGCACATTGGAAACTGCTTAATGCAGTGTAGATGTGTAAATTGCTGTTGCTTAACAATTTGTAAGCCGCTCTGATAGCCTTTGTGGCTGAAGAGCGGGGTATAAATACCTAAATTAAAAAAAAAAATCAGATCCTGCAAGGCAAGCATCACAGCTGTAATACTTCTGGCTTCATCCTCTTCCACAGGTTGTCCCCATCATAAATGATCAGGAGTGCTACCTTCTTCCTTAAAGAGAAATTACAACTCTTCTGCCATATTTTTTCAGAACCATACTCTAATGGGAGACAGAAGAGATAATTTCATAGGTTTCCTTTCTTATTCTTTTAAAAAAAACCCTGAGCTATTTAACTGCATATGTAAAATGAAGACCACACTTCTATCCTAGTCAAGATAATTTATTTGATGAAAGGCAAAGTACTAGAAGGGACACATACTCTTTAAGCCTATTATTCTAACGGGTACATTTCACAGTGGTGGCTCAGGCACCCTTCAAGGGAATGGCAGCACAAAGGATTGAAAGGAACCTACCTTTCTGTGTGCTTTTAGAATGACAAAATGACAGAGAAAATGAAGCAATTGAAATAGTCTAAAGACAAGATAAAATGATGATGTTTAAGTAATGTAATCACTTTCAGATAGCCTCCTAAGAACACCAGCAACTGCATGTTCCTGAGAAATTCAGCCACGGTAGCTTTCATTATATTGAGAGTCTAGAGATTATATTTGTATTGCCACCGACCTAGCAACTTGTCTAATATGTTTTTTGTTTTTGTAAAGGCTGCATGGACAAAAGGTTTGTGGCACCTAAGAATAAGAGGTTCCTGGTGGGAATGCTTTAGCCTATTTCCCCTTCCTGCAGTTAAAGTTCTTTGACTTGTATGACATCTGCCCCAATTCAGTTGAAGAAGTTATGTCTGGGAACTCTAGATGACTAAAAAATGATTCTTTACTTTCAAGTCCTTACCTTGGTCAAGCAACCTTTAAGTGGGGCATCCTTTAATTGGACTAATATTAAGCCTTGGTCTAACTGGGAAATGTAGTCCAATTATGAAGTACCAAGGAAAGGAAAGGAAAGGAAAGGAAAGGAAAGGAAAGGGGGGGAAAAGAAAAGAATGAAGTCCATCATTTGTTTACTTTTATCCAGAGCTTGGTAAAGCTACTTTTTTTGAGCTGCAACTCACTAACCATGCTGGTGGAGAGTTCGTGCAGTTGTTGCCAAAAATAATAACTTTCCAAGCTTTGCATTCATTCTTCACTACTCTTGGTCACTTCTGCCTTATCTTTGATCTGACAGTAGTGTAAAACATGTTGATACTTATGTTGATTTGTGTGTGCTTGTGCATGTGTATGTGCCTTCAAGTCACCTGTCAGTGGCAACCTATGGATTTCAGATGGTTTTCTTAGCCAAGAGGTGTTTTTGCCAGTTCCTTCCTGTGAAATATAGCCTACAGCACCAGGTATTCATTGGCAGTCCCCATCCAAGTACTAACCAGTACTGACCCTGCTTAGCTTCCAAGATCAAACAGAATCTGGTGCCTTTGATACAACCATACATATTGTATGTTCAAAAGACTATAGAATCTGTACACACCATCAAAAATAACAAACTCTTCTTTCCTTTTTCATTTTTTGCATTAAGAAGGGGTTTGGAAAACCAGTATCTTGCACTGAATGAGAAATATGATAAAATCATTTCTCACTTTTGAGGATCTCCATTTTTAAATGAATTTTCTCACCAGAACACTACAGAAATCAACAGAGCAATTTAAAAAGGCAGTAGGGGTGATAGAAGCAACTCAGCCATTCTCTTTAAAAAGAAGGAACTGTTCGATCTCTGAATTCTATGGAGTTGTTGTTTATCCTTTACAGGACATGAAAAGATTCAGTTAAATAAGCAGGCTTCCAGGTAATAGAAAGTTCAGCCAGTTTTATTGGTTTCCATGAAGTTTTTGGTGGTTTTCAGTACCATTAACTATGGTAACTTTCTGGGCAGTTTGGTTAGGTTAAGAATCAGCAGCACAGTGTTATGCTGGCATGGTGTTTCCTGGCAGGATAGAATTAGAAGGTGGTGCTGAAGACTAGTGTTCTGCCCCATGATTCTGGGATGCCTCAGGATTTCATTGTTTCTCACATGCTGTTCAATACCTACATGAAGCTACTGGAAGAAATTTTCCACAACATTGAGTGAAAGTGCCATGAGTATGCAGATAATGTAAATGACTATGATGATGGTGAATCATCATCATCATTGTTACCTGAATAGGTGGGGGGGGCGTAAGAGCCCACTCATGATGCCAAATCTCAATTATTAATTGGGGGAATTGTTATAGTTCAAATAGATGGCTGCAAGAGAGCAGGTGCACACATACTCATAAGAACCATACAAGGCTAACAAAGAGTTTGAGGCAGAAAGATTGGATAGAGGAATAGATTCAGCAAACAGGGTAATAATTACCCATTCTGAAGAGTAAAATTTAGTGCAGCAAAGATACTGAGACTTGAAGCTGAAGTTGGCACAGCGATCTGACAGAGTGATGGTGTCCAACTGTGGCACACCTTGCTCTTGTTTGGGCACTACTATTTATACTGGGGGGTGTTTGAACTTAGAACAAAGCTTAGATGTGTTTCCCACCAACGACTCCGCTGATTGCTGTTAATGGTTGAGAATTGATGGGTTTATGACAACCTCTGTATTGTGAGATAGGAAAAGGTGCAAGGTATATTTCCTAGGGAGAATGATTGTTTCGGTCACTTATTTGTGATATGACTCATTGCTGAGGATGCCCAAGAGGAGATTAGCACATACTTCCATGACATTGTTTACTAGGGCTTTGCTTAGTCCTATCTTGGTGTGGTTGATAGTAATGCTGCAACTCTTTGGGCCATCTGAAGTTTTTAAACTTCAAAGCCAGTCCCATATACAGCATGTTACAGTAATCTAAACCAGTGGTCAGGTTTAGATTAGCCTGTGGTCCGCGGACCCCCAGGGGGTGACAACCTCCTCACAGGGAGTTCATGAAGGCTTGAAGGCTGCTCAGCCCAGATAACAGGAGCCAAGGCAAAGGCTGACTGGCATGGCCTGCACATTGCTTTTCAGTCTACTCCAGCCACAAATTTTCAAAAAGAAGCAGGAGAAAAGTCTTCCCTCCCCTCCAGTGCCTCTGAAGGAAAGGTTAATGGATGGTGTAATTGTATTATTATTATTATCAGGTGTTGTTGTTGTTAGAGTTTTAAATTTTCAGTTACGTCTTGGGGATCTGCAGCAACAAAAAAATATTTAAGAACCACTAATCTAAATAGTGTCTAACTAACATATGGTTATAACTCTATTTAAATTAATTTAAATATCCAGGACCAGATGAACTACCTCCAAGAGTATTAAAAGAGCTGGCAAATGTAATCTCAGAGCCATTGGCAATAATCTTTGAGAACTCCTGGAGAACAAGAGAAGTCCCACCAGACTGGAGGAGGGCAAACGTTGTCCCCATCTTCGAAAAGGGGAAAAAAGAGGATCCCAACAATTATCGTCCAGTTAGTCTGACATCAATACCAGGGAAGATTCTAGAGCAGATCATTAAACAGAGAGTCTGTGAACATTTAGAAGGCAATGCCGTAATCACAAAAAGTCAACATGAGAAGGCAATGCCATAATCACAAAAAGTCAACAAGGGTTTCAGAGAAACATGTCATGCCAGACTAATCTGATCTCTTTTTTTGATAAAATTACCAGCTTGGTAGATGACAGGAACAGTGTGGATATCGCATACCTTGATTTCAGTAAGGCCTTTGATAAGGTTCCCCATGACATTCTTGCAAACAAGCTTGTAAAATGTAGGCTAGACAAGTTAACTGTTCAATGGATTTGTAATTGGTTGACCGGCCGAACCCAAAGGGTGCTCAGCAGTGGCTCCCCTTCATCTTGGAAAGATGTGACCAGTGGGGTGCCACAGGGTTCTGTCCTGGGCCCAGTGCTATTCAACATCTTTATCAATGACTTGGATGAGGGAATTAGGGGCATACTTATCAAATTTGCAGATGACACCAAATTAGGAGGAGTAGCTAATACCCTAGAGGACAGGATCAAAATTCAGAATGACCTGGATAGACTGGAGAGCTGGGCCAAAGCTAACAAAATGAAATTCAATACGGAGAAATGTAAAGTCCTGCACTTTAGGGTGGAAAAATGAAATGCATAGATATAGGATGGGGGAGACTTGGCTGAACGAGACTACATGAAAAAGGGATCTAGGAGTCCCAGTAGACCACAAGTTGAACATGAGTCAACAGTGTGATGTGGCAGCTAAAAAGGCCAATGAAATTTTGGGCTGCATCAGTAGAAGTATAGTGTCTAGATCAAGGGACGTGATAGTGCTGCTCTATTCTCTCTTGGTCAGACCTCACCTAGAATACTGTGTCCAGTTCTGGGCACCACAATTCAAAAAGGATATTGACTAATTGGAGTGTGTCCAGAGAAGGGCAACTAAAATGGTGAAAGGTCTGGAAACCATGCCTTATGAGGAGAGACCTAGGGAGCTGGGTATGTTTAGCCTGGAAAAAAGACGGGTAAGAGGCAATATGATAGCCCTTTTTAAGTATTTGAAGGGGTGTAACGTTGAGGATGGAGCAGGCTTGTTTTCTACTGCTCCAGAGACTGGAACACGGAGCAATGGATACAAGCTCCAGGAACAGAGATTCCACCTCAACATTAGGAGGAACTTTTTGACAGTAAGAGCTGTCCAGCAGTGGAACACACTTCCTCAGAGCGTGGTGGGGTCTCCTTCCTTGGAGGTCTTTAAACAGAGGCTGGATGGCCATCTGTCAGGGATGCTTTGATTGTGATTTCCTGTGACAGGGGATTGGACTGGATGGCCCTTGTGGTCTCTTCCAACTGTACCATTCTATGATTCTATGATTCTACTTTCCATCTGTGAAACTCAGGGAAGCCCTGGAACAAATGCAGTTGGATGGACTTCATTCTTTTCCTTTTCCTTTTCATTTCCTTTTCTTGGTACTTCTTAATTGGGCCAAATTTTCAAATTTCAGGAGGTAGTCTGTGGATGGATTGTGAGGGGGGGGGGAGACTAAACATGATCCAGTTAATATGGGGGGGGACCAACCCTCCAAACTGGCCCATCCATCACAGAAAGTAAAATGTCCATATCAGATGGCACAGCACTAGGAGCAGAAAATTGTGCTATCCTCATCCAGAAAGGGCATTACTGCTACTGCTGCTCTTTCAGAAATCTATGCTCTCTGGAGCTGGCCATGCCTCAAATACCTGGCTTTGAGAGATTCTCAGTAGTAGCCATTATGGACATGGTGCTCTGGAACATTGCACTATCAGCAGAGGTGATCCATGACACGTTTCCCTCAACGTCTGAATATGAGGAAGGATGCATCACAGTCGGTCATTTGTCTAATCATCTTCTGGAGGACAGTCTAGCTGTTTTGCTCAGCTGTCGCTGCTCTTCAGGGTAAATCCAGCCTCTGCCTTGCTCCAAGACAAAGGATGGGTGATAACAGGACATAGGATATAGCAGCATGGGAAGGCAAGAGATATAGTGACAAGACTGGACAAATTGGGGGTGATGTTGCTCATATTTCTTCTCCCAGCCATAGCATGAGCCACTGTTAGGTAGAAGTAATCTGATCTGGACTAAGGTATGTGGGATGGATGGGGTTCCACTTTCCCTGAAATAATTAAATTTAGGTAGATTTGGTGGTAGGGTTGCTTTTTATTTGCACTATTGTACCCCACCTAAGAGCCAGCATGGTGTAATGCATTGAGCATTGAACTATAGCTCTGAAAAACCGGGTTCAAATCCCTGCTTGGGCATGGAAACTCACCGGTGACCATGGGCAAGTCACATTCTCTCAGCTTCTGATGTAGGCAATGGCAACCCTCCACAGAATCTTGCCAAGAAAATCCTGTGATAGTTTTGCCTTAGGGTTGCCATAAGTTGGACACAACTTGAAGGCACACAACAACAGCCATAACAACACCCCTATCTAAAGAATGCAGATGTTGCCACAGTCCAACATGCTCTGATTACATTCAGATTAGGGGCTTTAAAAAAAAAAAAAAACTATACATGGGACTCCTTTTGCAGACTGGTCAGAATTGGTGTAGAATGCAGATGCCCAACTGCTTGTGCTGACCCGCAGATAAGAATATATAATATAATTGCACTGGTTATCTATTTGTTTCCAGGCCCATATCAAAGCATTGGTAGGGATGGGATCCATGCATTTCTCCAGATGTTGCTGAACTCCCAGCTGTCCTAGCTAGCATAGTCAATGGTGGCAAATGCTGGAAGTTTTATTCTAACAAAATCTGTGGAGCTACATTATTCCCACCTCTGCCCTAAATGGTTTAGGATTTAGTTATCTGAAAGACTAGCTGTGTCTGAATCAAACTTGCACTAGATATAAGGTTGGTTTTAGAGGCCATGCTCACATCATGCTATTGTTAAGAAGTATTATATTGGCAGTCATAAAAGATGAAGTATTTTCAGTTGTATCCTTACTATTACAGAGTTCCTTTCCTGGACAGATATAAATATCCCCTGTGCTGATGTCCCCTTCATGGGCTTTGAACAATTTTTCATTCCAGACAACTTGTAGTTGATATTTCAGCTCTTGTAACTTAACGTCTGCAAGTTTTTAAACTGTCTCTGACTTCAACCTACATCTGTTTATGGAAAGGTTTCAGAAATGAGCCCCATCCCAGAATGAGTGGAAGAGAGGTTCTCTCATCTTATTTTTTTTTCTTCAACAAAAAATGGTTTGTATTTAAAACAAATCCCAGCACATGATGAGACTGGAAGCTATATTCTCTGCTGAATTGAAGGGGGGATAAAACCATTGGCTTAATGGCACAAATGGCCACTGTATCTTTACTGTTGTAGATATTAGAGAAGTGAAGGTAAAAGCCAGAGAAGAACATGAAGAATATTCATTCAATTTCTCATTCTCAGTGAGAAATTAGCAAATGCTGTGACATTTCTTGCCTCCTGCATGAGAGCAAGACAATGAGCCTTATTTTTATTTTGTCAGGGTTTCTATAATTTTCACAAGGCATCTCTATGAAAAACTAATAAATTTCTTCCTTTGTGGAGCAAAGCCCACAGAGAGCAAGAACAGACTGTTAGATGTAAGAGTTTTTAAAAAAATCCAAACCTAGTCCTTGCAGTTTTTAAAACACCATGCAGCAGGGCAGCAGCAATTGTAACTTGCACAAAAAATAGCCTGTGCAGTTTGCACAAAAATTGTCCCCACAACTATGAATATTCTCACTGAGAACATGCAAAACAAACACATACAATACCCACTCACCACCTTGCAGTTAAGAAGAATAATGTGGAGATATGTCATTCTTGCTTGATAATAGAGAACAGAAGATTTCCATCTCTATAAACTAGGTATCAAGATAGGAAGCCATGTAAGGGAATCACTAGAAGCATATGATGTTCCCAACATCTATAATATAGTTTCTGGCAGTCAGGAGTATTTTGAAGCTTGTGATATAATTTAGCATAGTCTCATAATCTTGTCTCCATTTCCAGAATATCTTTAATTGGCTTCTTCAGCAACAAATGCAGAAATCTCACTGTTCCTAAACCTTCTTGTTTTTAACTAAGTGGGAATCTCCAAATTGTAACTGGGAGTACATTGTGGGTTTTGGGTCTGAAACATAAAGAAGTTGTCCAAGGTGCTGAATTTGTTTTAAGGATGAGGCTCAGCATGATTACAATCTCCTTTAAAGTTCAGACTAAAACCCAAAGTAGATCAACCATCCTACTGACATGAAAGCCACTGCTTTGATGAAACAACTTGTTGGCAATGACTTTTTAACACAAGGTAATGAAATGTAAATTGTTGATGGATGCACATGTGGGGAAGCAGGGTTTTGCTGTATATATAGGGCAGCATTCTGTTAGCAACATATACAGGCATAAGTTGTGTTATGCATGCAGAGTGATTTTATTTTTATTTTTATTTTGGGGGCAATGCACAATAGTTATATACAGCTGATGGTGGTATAAGTGGGATTGTGCATGTGTGGTCAATATGCCTGCCATAGCACATTAAAGGACATACAGTAGCATGTGATTGCACATTATCTCTGTGCATTGGACATTGTAATTGCATGTAGGTTATCAACCATGCACACTGACCACTGATCCACGTACATTGTGATATGTTGATATTCAGTATGGATGTTGTGTAACATAATATCTGGTGGCAGATATTTACACTACACTAAACTGATGTAGGATCCCAGCCCATGAATGTCAAATAGATATATGAGCTATGTGATTTGGGTCAGCGTCAGACCCACCCTGGGATTGCCGGCCCTCTTCTGGTTTCAAAATAGCTTTGGGGATTGAGTAGGTTAATGAAAATTTGCTTCTAGCCATCCCTTACATTGAAACATTTGTTGCAAAGGGCCACTAACTAGATCTACTTTTAAACACATAACTGTTTTTATTATTAATGGCCTAATTTTCAGCTGTTGCTATCACTGCCCCTCCATTCAGGATGATATATATATATATATATATATATATATGTGTGTGTGTGTGTGTGTGTGTGTGTGTGTATGACAAATTAAGATTTTACCCCATGTAGCCTTTGCTAAAATCTGTTGAAAAATACTCAGGAAACAAAACTTTTGCTACCATCCAGGGACTGCTAGTATTGAGCATTAGCTCAAATGTCTTTAGAAATTGTTAGTCTGCTGATAAGGGAGTTGCATAATGAAAAGCTTTGGTTTGTTGCTCGAGGGAAGTATGGGGGGAAAATGAGAAATGTTTTCAGGCTAAAAGAAGAATCCCCTTAAGAGTTTGTTGGGAATGGGTCACTTTATAGAAAGGAGAAAAGAAGATGAGAATGACACGAGAGGGAAAGAATTAATAAAGGAACATAGCAGAATGTAGCTGGAACAGATCCATTTCTGGAATTTTAGACTAAGATCTAAAGGCAGCAAAATACACACTAGTATGAATAGCCTGTATATTATTATTCCTCTCTCCTGTTGCATTCATACAGACAAAGGAAAATTATAAATGCTTTTGTAGAGCTTATTGAAGTCTGTGCCTCACTTCCATAGTAGGTTATTCACGTTCTATATCAGAACTACTCAACTTAAGAATGCCAGTGCTGCTCTGCTGGACCACAACTAGTCCAGCATCCTGCTGACAGAGTCCCTCACTGAATTAAGACCATTGGTGGAGTACATAATTTTGAAGAGTAGGAGCCCATCATTAGAGTCCTCAAAGCTACACCATCAAGGAGAGTCCAGAAATGCAGGTAGATGTAAGAAAATTAGTCCTAACAATGTTCATCTCTTCAGTTCTTCTGAAGGGTCTTTATTGTCTGTTCAGGATCAAGCCACTACCTTTGCATTACAACCTGACACAAAAGATTATTATTAGAACGACCTCTCCTGCCCTGTCCCTGCCCATGGTGTTTCTAAGGTCAAATGGGTCAGAAAAAATGTGTGTGTGGGGGGGGGGGGAGAACCAGCCATTTCTTGAACATTTCCCCAATATTCTTTCTATCCCTACCTGAAGATGAAAGGGGGTGTATTAATGAGACCACTCTTTCAAGAAATCATTCAGACAGGAGAGAATGGGGACTAGCTCTTAACTAGCCACTCTCAAATTTGTTGTAGCAAGCAGCCCTTGCTGCTACTCCCACGGTGGAGAGGATACAGGCAACAATGCTGCAATTTTCCCCTAAGGGGGAAAAAAAGCCAGGAGCTTACAAACCCTGACTGCTGGGAAGGACCTCGAGGGCACCACCTTAAGGGAGAGAGCTGTCTAGGATCATCCATGCGAAGGTATCCAAGGTCCTATGACACATGGAAAGCAACAGTCCTGAAAGCCCTGGCAGAGCAGCAGGAGGTAAAAGTGTGGTTTTAGCTCTTTTTAATTTGGCCTATGCCTACATGACTTCAGCCACCCCTCCACTCTGCTCACTCACTTTGCAGTTTCCAAAGAACCAACCACTTCCCTTTGTTGTTCACTGCAGCTTCCACCAAGATTGCTTTCTTCTCCAAAGCCCATTCCCTTCATTGCTGGTGCTGCCATGCTTTTTTCTTCCTTACTACTGTCATCCTCTGCTGTGATACTCTAGGTGTTCCTGTGCCTCGCCATTGAAAACTAAAGCCACCTGAGTGCTCACTGCATGGATGTTTCTATGCCTCACAGGCTGCCCTTCTGAAGTCCACCTGGAAGGCTTTGGTTGGGAGGATTGATTAACTGGGGAGTCACAGGGATCTGTGCTGGATGTGGAACCCCCAAGAAAGCTACTGCGCCACCAGGAAAGAAAATAGAAGCCTGTCATCAGCAGTCTTCCTTAGACATCAGTAATCAGCAGCATCAGATTTTAAAATAGTAAGCTTTATTACTAAATAGGATTTTTAAAGAGTTACTAGCTCAACATTGTTGCTTAGAATGAAGAGCAAAAGGAAAAGCACATATAAAATATAAAAGCATTTACAAAACAGGAAAACTTGGCATGTATTTCATTCATTCAAACATTTACAACTATCTTCTCACCCATTACCCACCCACCCACCCCCACACACACCTTTGTTATTCTGAATTCACACCATTTGGTCTCCACAGAGTATCACCTATTTCCAGCCATGTCTTAATTTAATTTAGTGCACGCTGATGCCTTTTTAAAGAATGTACCTAACTGGGCAAATGTCTTTGTACTCAAGATGCAAAGAATTTAAACTTTTAAAAATTTGAATACTGGAGAAAGTGAAACTGACAGATTTTCCATCCGATTCTAGAGGCATTTTGGGATGCAGAATGTGGCTGGGGAAGGGTCATAGAAATAGGTAATGGGCACAGCCAGAATGGGCAGCAAAAGCTGCTTTGGAATTCATACAAGAAAACTCAGCTTTATTCCCCTTTACTCTTTTCTTCTCTGTAGCTGAAATACTTAATTCCTGCCATTGGGTAGTTTCTTAAGCTTTATAGAATCATATGCCAAAGAAATGCCATCACAACAGCCACCTAACAAAAGATATGGTAAGACTGCAAAGCCTTTTAATATCCCTAGGCTTTAATTTGTCTTTTGAAAACACATTTCTTATTCTGCCATTTCTTTCTTTCTCCTAATTTTTTTAAAGAAGAGTGCTTTGCAATTAGATTGATTCTGGAGGGTTATGTTTTCCATTCATGTTTTGAAAATTTAGCTACACCTGCTGTTAAAATGACTTTGTTGAGTCATCCCTTCCTTTCAGTGAACATAAACTGTTTGCAGAAACTTTAAAATTTATCTCTTTGGGTAACAGGCAGCCTCATGCCATAAAATAAAGTGTCTCTTCTTCTTCTAGCAGAGTGGAAAATATGTTGCATTTGAAGCAAGTTGCTGTAAATGTGAACTGTGTACAGAAGAAAAAAATGATGTGCTTTGGTGAATAAACGGAGGGAAAAGTCATTCTATTGTTCTTGTTGGTTTCATAATAGTTAAATATGTGGGTGTTTCATTTCCTTAGAGTGGCAAACAAGGTGATTTGAGCAAGACTGATTCACTAAGAGTTGATGAGCTATGATGCATGAAGGTGGTTAAACAAAGAACAGCAAGTCAAAACTCTTGGGGGTTAGGTAGATATGTCAAGACTGTTTCTGTAATTTACTTGCATCTGAGTCCATTTTGTACCAGTTCTATGTACGTAAACATGCATTTTTGAACCTCTTTCAAATGGATGCTTTAATTGATGTATTAGTGATCAGATGTCTCCATTGACTAAAACATATTTCTGAACATTTTAGAAACAGTAGTGGTCACTTTTCTGCATTTTTAAAAGGCATGGAAGGCTGTCTATAGGTTGTTGCTTGTTTGTTTCATGGAAGAGATCATGACCTTAAACATATAGGATTTTTGACAGCAGATGGCATGTGAATCTGTGCTCCATCCAGAAGATGTGGAATTGGTAAAATGCATTCAAATTAAATTAAATTAAATTAAAGCAAATCTCTCACTTTGTTTATGTATGCTTGCAAACAACCGTTCTTCACCTAATTTTGCATCAGAGAACATTTCCACCATCACCTTTCCAAAACTGGAAGAAGGCTGCTTCTTAAACATGTCACATTTCATTGGTGCAAAACATCGCAACCAGCAATAGCATTCTTTGTAATTAATTTGCACCATTTTGCAAAGCATATTACATAGAGAAGGAAAACACATCAGTGTAGGCACACAAACCCCATGGTGGAATATGATATGCAGATTTGAAACCTTTGTTAAAAATGTGGTGCAGTTCAGAAGCTGAAAGACAAGAAGCCAAACCACGATATTGGTAAAGATCCCCAGAACTGTAGTGCTAGGTGTTTAAATTAGAGCAGCTTTTCCAGTTAGTAGGACATGATAATGGACAACTTGCTTCTGGAAAAACAGATATACAGCACAAAGGTTATAAGTGACATATCTGGATGTAATCTAAACTCAACTAGTATGGCTGATGAACTTCTAATGGCTTGCTTTTCCCTCAGGTGCTTCAACCAACATGTGCATGGATGTCTAAACACATTCTTTCAGAGCTGACTCAAGATATTTTCGTGACTGAGATGAAGGACAAGATGGTGCCCTTCCTCCATTCTACATGAAGCTGAACAGACTGCCAGTTGATCTTCCTTCATTACTGGTGGCATCTTCTACCACACCTGAGGGTAGGAGGCTGCTTCAGGGGATCCATAGTCTCTATGCAGCTAAAGAACCTTCCAAACCAAAGAATAAATAATTCTAACCTCCCTCCCCAACTGGGCAAGATAATGGGAATTTTTGAACATGTTACAATTATCTTTTACATTTCAGTACCTCCCCCTCCCGTTTTTGAACAAAAAATCTGTTTGTACTAAAAATCTCCTGATTTCTAGGAATATTTTAAAAAAAAGCAAGCCTGTTTTTGTGCAGAAAATCCTGTATTTTTGAATACAAATCCTCCAATGATCCAGTTCAATCCAAATCCAATTTGAATTGTTTTGATCTGTCAAGTTTGGTATAGGATGAATCAGTTGCAAAGACTTTGTTATCTTAGGTATGGAGATGCCCAGCTTCCTTGAAGGAGAGCTGGCAGATTTGTATCTGTCACCCCTCTAAAATTACTGCTTAGAAGTGGGACTCCAAAAGTCATGGGAGAAGGAAGGCAGCGGTACCAGCCAATTCCATTGCCACCACTGAGCATGTTCAGACTATTTTCCCATTTACTTTCTCTTTGTTAAAACATGTGCTTTCTGCAGTGGTAGAGAGATTTTGGTTACATTCTGTTAGGGTGTCCTGAAAGCAATTAGGTACCAGCAAAGTATAAAGAGCACTAGTCTGGGAAGGGAGCCAATTGTTAATTAGCTCACAGGAATGCAAACACAGTCCAAAAGGTCAGAGGCTTACAGCAATCCAGCCAGGCTGGATAGAGACAGAGGCCCAGGAAGATAAAGTCATTGTTACCAGTCTCAAAGAGAAGAGAGTTCTGTGCAGCAAAGATACTCAGACAAGTGTCTGAGGGTGGCACAGGAGGTTCTGATCCATGGCACACTGCAAAAGGGAGTGGTCGGGCCCATACACTGTAGCACACATTGCTATTGTTATGGGTCTAATATTTATACCCTATTTCATGCCTTCGATAGGTGAGTTAGTAATAATAAAGCTTGGATGGCTCTCCCACAGAATAGACAAAAGGAACCAAAACTCAACTGATTGTTTTAATTGTGGAAAGAGTTAACATTGATGGGCTTGTGACAACCTCATAAGGTTAGACAGGATGGGGTGTGAGGGGAGATTTCCATAGGGTATGGAATGAAGAATGGTCACTTGATTGCTTGATTGAATTATTGCTTGAAATGCCCAGGGCTAGAAGAGAGGATTAGCACATACCCCTTAATGACTGGGTTGTTCACATAAACCCATTACGAGGGCTTTCTGCATAATCCTAACTTGGGTTTTCCCACCAATATATTCCAAGACATGTCTCAGCTCATTGTGACTTTTGATTGATGTACAGTTTGCCTAAGCCAATGTGACCCTGAAAAATGTCCAATATGTCTAGTTATGGAATATCGTGGAGATAGGTAGCAGGGCATGCTAACAACCAAGCCATTTAGGATTGCAGCCAGAGTATGCACGTACTTTATGACACTCATAACCCCAAAATAAATTGATGTCTTCAGAAGTACTTAGCTCTGACAGCAGAGTGGAGCAGGTCATACATAAAGTAGTTTATACTTCCAGGGCCTTCTTATTGGTGGCTTCCAAGCCATGGGACTAATTTCTAAGGGAATATCCAAACTAAAAAGTCCCGGATTTTGTTCCTGTTCTTTCCAGCTTTACACTGGGTTAAAAATAGATGGAACTGTGGATTTGGCATTAAAAAGTATATGATCATACAGGGAGCTGACAGAAAATATTCTAGGATAAACAAAACATGTATGAATCTGCAAAATAAAAGTGGAAACAACAGGAACAATATCTGGGACCTTCTGATATTTTTAATCAGTCAGGATGCACCCAAAGGGAGACTAGCCTGTCCGACTCCCTGCCGCCTTTCTGATGACAGATATTTTGGTTCTGGCCAGCTTTGCTGATGGACTGGCTGCTGAAATAAATAAATAAATTCATATGCCTCACATCTGCATATAGCCACTGGTAACCCCCATCATGAGCAACTGAGACATTACAGATCAAACACTACACCAGAGAGAAAAAGTTCAAAATATATCAGCCTTCACAAAGTACTTGTCAATGACACCTACTCACACATTCAGATTCAAGTTATCCAGTGACACACAATCACCTGAGAGGAAGGAGAATACGGAGCCAGAAAGGAATATGCATAGCAGTAGATAGTTCCTGATCAGATGTAATAGTTAATGCTTCTCATTTGTAGCCTTAGAAAACGAAACACTAAGCCTAATTAAAGTCAGGGATGATAACTGCATTCTTAGCAACCTGCCAGAAAAAGCATTCAGCAGTTTCCTGACATATCATCAAAAGTGGTTTGACACCTCACTGATGCAGCGTAAGTCAAAGTGAATTTATGTAATGAGGAAAGCAAAAATTACCCATCTTCTTCAAAAAATACACATGCATGTGTGCAGGCACACACATGCAGTGTTTAGTGAGTACCACTGATAGAGTGCTGAATTAAGTCAGTATAAAAAGTGATGCTGTCAGCCCTCCATATCCATGGATTTTGCATCCGCGGATTCCACCATCCATGGCCCGTAAATCCTCCCCCCCCAAAAAAAAATCCCAAAATCAAATCTTTCTTTTACCATGTTGAGCATCCATGGATTTTGGTATCCATGGGGGATCCTGGAACCAAACCCCAGCAGATAGTCAGGGTCCCCATAGTAAAACCATGTTCAGAGTGGGTCAGTTCACCCAACCAAAAGGGATGCAATTGAATAATCCAGGGAGGCATTATTGATATCAATAAAGTAGCTATATCAACTCTAGATAGAATTGGTTGGGTTTCACTGGGGGACTTTTCATACTACACAATCAGAGCATTATATTTCACTTTAACTCCCATGGCAACATCCTATAAAATGCTGGGATTTGTAGTCTGGTGAGGTACCAAAACTCTCTGCCTGAGAATTTTAAATGCTCCTCCCTAACATGGCACATCCCAGAGTCATATGGGATGGTGGCATGGTAGTTAAAGTGGAATAACAGCATGATTGTGTAGCGTGAATGGGCCCCTGAATTCTAAGCCTCCCACACAATGTCCATTTGATCCACTTTTTGCTCCAGATTCCAAGCTTTCATTTTAAAAAAAATGCAAGCTGCTAGCCCTTGTAGGACTGAAGTTATGAGATAAAATGTGAGGTTACTATTTGCGGCAGTTATATGATGAGAAATAGGCTTGCCCTTGCTTTTGAGAGTGTTTAGCCAATGAATAACAGGAGACTATGGCCGCAATCCTGCATAGCTCAATGTAGGGTAGTAGGTCTACATGTGGACCTTTGCTAGGCTGAGACATACACCACTCCCTGACTTACTGCATAGCTTCTGAAGTCCTCCATGCTGTGTAGGGAGTGCACAGGATCACAGAAGCATCTTGTGACATCCCCATAGCCAAGCAAGGCATGATTACTCCAGACCTGTGGAGGACCAAGAAGCAAAGTCAGATGCTTCAGCAACCCTGTTAACTGCTCATGAGGCACAGAATGGCCATGCAGTAGGGTTCAGAGGTTCAGCAAATGAGGGTGGGTGGGCTTTGGGGTTGCAGGAAGAAGAAAGCTATACCAACCCTTCAAAAAATGGAAACTTACATGTGCATATGTCCCTAACAGGATGCCAACCAGAGATTGACATTGTGACCCACCTTTTCTCAGTGACCTGGGACAATGTTACAGCACTGCAGGAAAGTCAGGCTTTTTCAGGAACGTATCACTGAAGACTATTTTGCAGAGCTGCTTATAAAGGCTGTGTATAAAAGCAATAGAGTCTTTGGGGTGAAAGAGGAGGGCAGCAAAGTGGGCTACATTAAGAATACAACTATTAGTATTTAAGATTTCATGGATTTTGTTGTTTTTCATTACTTTCTTGATGTAATAATGTTATATGTTTTAATTCAGAATTTTAATTTTAAGTCCAGAATCAAGTTCCATTTTAATGAAAGGGTTCTTCCAATGTTGGATTGAGAGGAAGATCCATGCCCATTATTGCCACTTTCTCTTCACTCTCTTGCCTTCCACCACTGCTGCCCCTGCTACTACCTCACCTACCCCACCTTACTTTATTTCCCTCTCCTTCTGTTCCTTGTCTTGCAGGAGTAGCAGCAAGGGCACCATTGTTTTCTTTTGCCTGCCTGTCTGCCCTGTTTTGTGCATTTTGGTTGGCCAATAAAGGTATTGCTCCTTGGTGGGTTTTGTTTTATGATGAGAATACAGTAGCATCAAAATTGCCGGTGCATGACAAAATGTCGCTGTTATTATTATCATCACTACACAAGGAATGTACCTGGCCACTTTACACAGTCCTTGTCTTGGTATTAACCCCCACAGCAACCCTGTAAGCTTATTTGCTGAGGGCTTTTGATGGCCCCAGATCATGTAATAAGTTCTGTAGCAAAGCAAAAATTGGTTCTCTCTGTTCCTAATTCAGCACATTGAACATTACTAGTGTTCTGAGTGTATTAACTTTCTCAAAAGACTAGTTATTTTGTTGTTGTTAACTGCTGACAAGTCAACTTCAATTTATGGTGACCCTGTGAATGGGAGACCTCTCAGATCCCTGGTCATCAATTGCCCAGCTCAGGCCCTGCAAACCCAGAGTTGTGGCTTCCTTGAGTCAATCTACTTGTAGTGTGATCTTCCTCTTTCCATCCTGCCTCGATCAAATATTTTCTTTTCCAGAAAGTGATGTCTTCTCATGATATGTCCAAAATACGACACCCTCAGTTTAGGCATTATAGCTTCTAATGAAAGTTCAGGCTTGATTTGCTCTAAATCCAGATCATTTTTTCTTTTTAATAGTCAATTGCATCCATAGAATTCTCCTCCAGCACCACATTTCAAATGACTTGATTCTCTTCCTGTCAGCGTTCTTCATTGTACTGTGAGACAAACTCAATTTTGAGTCCTTTAAAATTAGGTTGGAAGTAGTGTCCTCTCCAGGTGTTGGGGTGTGCCTTGAAAAAGACTTTCTCAATGGGCACCCTCTCTCATTGAGAGCCTTACTTCACAAGGGAAGGGAAGCAGTAGAACAGCATGCTTCCACTTTTCTTCCATTCCAGTCCCATGGAAGATGGTGGTAAGCATGAGTCTTTTTGCTAACTAAAAAAAAATCTGTTAGCAAAAAGACTCATCTTTACCATTGTCTCCCATGGGCCCAGAACTGGAGAACTGCTGAAGCATGCCAACATCATGCAATAAAGCAAGAGCAAGGCAGGATGCACTACTCTTGGGCTTTACTTCCGCTTCCCTTCCCTCATGCAATAAGTGCTCTAGCTTACCTTCTTATCATCATTGTTACCTGTTGCTTCTGTGCTGTCTCTTTCTCATTACTGCTTGCTTGATAAGTAAAGCACAGGTGAGAAATCAAATGGTAAAAAATGGACAGCAATCTCTCCCTCCAGTTTCTTTCCACAGGGAGAAAACATTGAAATTATTTATTCTTTTATGAAAGAATAAATTGTGAAGATTTGTATCCTACCATGGAGCACAACCTATTAAAAGTCAACCAGAGTCTTAGGACTTTTTTAGACAGGACTTACAGCCCAAGAAGACTCTGGAACAGTTATGACACTGTCGCGTGGCAGGGGGTCAGTTTCGGACGACGCCGGCCCTCTCTCGGCATCGTCCGTGACTGTTCCGGGTATGATTGAAGGCAGCTGTGCCATCTTTTACTCACAGAAGTTGTCCATGAGTAAAAAATGGCGTGGCTGCCTTCAATCATGTCACAGGTGATGCTGAGAGAGGGACGGCGTTGTCCGAAATGGACCCCCTGCTGCGCGACAGTGTCATAACTGTTCCAGAGTCTTCTTGTGCAATAAGTCCTGTCTGAAAAAGTCCTTGGTTAGTTTCCTAACTAGTTAGTTAGTAATGGTAACTTATGATTCTCCATGGGAAAGGAACTCCAGTGGGTTAGTGCTACATCCAAGATAGCCTTGCATTAAATATTGCCCCTCCTACCCTATCACATTTATCTATAAATGTGGTGTTTATGTACCCTGTTGTCCAATGGCACTGGGAAACAGCACCAGTGCTGCTTGCTGAAGGTGACCAGTTAGGCCTTTGTATTTGTGCTGGGACTTCAACAAGCAATTCTGAGCTCAGCTACTTACAGAAGTGGACAATATTAAGAATATAACTTTCATTGCATCAAATTTAATTCCAAAATTCTTATTGACTTTAAGCAGCCCACGGTGACTCTAGCTTAAGCTTCAAAAGCCAAAATAATTTGATGGAAGCCTAAAACATTAGGGATCTAAGTTTAGAAATGTAGATGAAATCTGTAGTACACAAAACCCATGCTATTTATTTAATAGTGTGTATGTTGGGGAGTAATAAAAGTGGAAGGGGGAAGAGTGTGCATATCTATTTTTTGTTGAAGGTGATATATATATTTTTTTTTTTAAAGGAATTTCATTACATTTCCCATTTATTTGCACTCAGTTTTTGTAGAAGCAAATCTGTAAAGAAAAAACACATTGCTTTGCTCTGTAATGGAGCTTTATGCAAATGAAGGACTTAGAAAGATCATGGGTGTAACATAAAAGAGAAGGAAAAAATTGCTCATACCCTTTTGGCCCTCTCGTCTGCGTATTAAAAATCCATCAACTCTTGCTCCCAGCAACTAAGACAGAAGTGTTAGAAAGGATTTGGTTTAGTATAGTAGAAAATAATTTTCTTTTCAAAACCTTTTCTTCCTCTGTGCTCTGTGGCTCATTGTGACCCGTATAATTGGCAGCTTCTTGAGAACTGTGTGGTTTTACAGGGACAAAACAGTGGTTTGCATTTAATAATCCTTCCAATAATTCAATATAATTGATAAAGTATAAATTCAGTATAATTGATACAGTTGGCCCACACCAACTGTAAGGAAGTTTTTTCTTTTGCATATTGGATGTGAGATACTAGAATACACAAACACAGAGAGGGATCATTGTAAGCAGTTTTAAAAGCATTCCACAATTCCATATCATATTCCCTCATCTTTCTTCCAAATAGGTGAATGGGTGTGCAAAAAATCTATAACTACACACAGAGACACCACGGTGCTAGTTACACGACAGAAATTGTCGCGGTGCTTACCGTGACTTTGTGATCACGAATCCATCCCTCGCTGTTTATACGATTTATGTCACTGATCTGGATATCCCGGGTGGTCCCGTGACTGATATTTACAAGTCCAAAGTTCCAGTTTTGTTTAGGTTTTAAATGTTTTTTTTTTGGCTGTCAATCAAAGATGTGATTACTCGTGTTTTCACAACCTCGGTGACGCACTTCCTTTAGAGTTCCACGCCACGCGCGATGCTATTGGATGGCTGGGGGGGGAGAGGGGGGGCAGAGGTTTGTTATTCCCCCTTGCTTCTTTAAAATTTTAACCCTTTCAGAAGAGGCAGAAAGCATTTTGAAAGATCCAGACAGATCTTTCGCTCAGACACAGGGCTTTCCTTTTAAAATCAAGCTGAGTGCTTTCCTTTTGAAATCAAGCCGCTTGGGTTTCCCCTTGCCTCTTTAAAATATTAACCCTTACAGCAGGCTGCAGAGATTTCAAGCTGGCTATAGGCAGGCGTTTTGAAAGACACAGACACAGAGAGGGAGAATTAAAGGGTGTTCATTCGCTCAGAGGCTTGAATATTTTAATGTGCCAGTTCTGACCCAGGGAGGTGACCAAGGCAGGGGATGAATGGGCAATGACGATCTCTCTGTAACATGTAGTAGAGGAAAAGGTAAAGCTGAAGGGTTTGCAGTGTAGAAATCCATTTAAAAAGGTGATTAGGTACACACGTGCGTGCGCACACACATCAACCTTCGTGCAGCTGGAAGGGATGCCTTAGTTTTCGGCTGGTGAGGCTGGATCTGTTGAATGGGTGACTGACCCCTCCTTTTCTGGTCACTGATCTCTAAGCCCGCCCCCAGTCACCATTTCCAGTCATCCCAGTACCAACACATTTTGTCCCAGGCTGTTTACATTTCCGATTTTCCGAATCCTCCAGTGACTTTTTTAAAAACCGGCACAAACCGCGGGACTGGAAGTCCCACAGGTTGAGGGATAAAAGGTGGCCCCCCTTCCGAAAATCATGTACCCGAACCGATGTACGTGTAAACTGCCAGGGATCGACACAAATTCTTCCCGGGACATTTTAATTGTGTAAACGCCCCCCACAGGTTGAGAAGTGCCAGGATGCAAGACTTGGGTAAACTAGAGCCACGTTTTATTAAGCACTTACACTGATCTGTAGAAAGCTTCAAAAGTAATGCCATATATTGAGGCCAGGGTCTCTCTCAGACCCAGAACCCAGAAGGCAAGTCAGATGTTCTTTCCATCAGAAAGGTGACTCCTCCCTGCCCCCACCACCCACAGACCTAACCTATCAGTGTGTTGTTATTGTTGTTGTTGTTTGGCTTTGACTTCCTTTGAGACTGAGAGAGTGTGACTTGCCCAAGGTCACCCAGTGGGTTTCCATGGCCAAATGTGACCAACTATTGAACAGCACCAGCCTGGCCAATTTCCCAAAGTTACCTATACAACTTGGTACACAACAGTTGTGGAGGGGAAGGGAATCTTGACCTGAAATATAACAGCTTTTAAAAAAACACAATTGTACATGGATCCTGTACTAAAAATTTAGGTAGGTGGATGGCCTGAGCTGAATTAGGAAGAGGCCAAAACTGGCAGCAGGAGCCCTGATACTGGCACATTCCAAACTTGCCCCATTTTCCATATGAATCTCTTCAGGTTTTTAAATATGGCTATCCTGTCACCTTTCAGTCTCATCTTCTCTAAGCTAAACATTCCCATTTCTCTTAGCTATGCCTCATGGGACTTCATTTCTTGACCATCTTCACTGCCCTCTTCTGGACACATTCCAGTTTGTTAATATCCTTCCTGAACTATGGTGCCCAGAAAAGCATACAATATTCCAAGTAAGTTCTGACCAAAGTACAATAGAGTGTTACTATAAACCATTGAACTGGGCACTATTGCTTTGTTGATGCAGCATAGAGCTGCAGTGGCTTTTCCTCCACCACACTATACTGTTGACTCCTGTTAAGTCTGCAGTCTACTAAAACCCCTAGATCCTTTCCACAGTATTTCTGTCAAGCTAGGTGTCACTCATCAGGTTTGTGCATCTGATTGTTCCTGATCAAATGAATTATCTTACATTTATATCACTTGAAAACTTTTTTGTTAGCTGAGGCTCAGTTCTCCAATTTGGTTATCTAACATATTGTAAGCAAGCTTGCACCCTATTTCCAAGGCACCCCACTTCTGGAATGTTAGCATTGGCTATAGGTCTCAGAAACTGGCCAATTTGGTTCATTAATGTGGCCTTTTACAAGGGAAAAGACAGGATGGTCTCAGAAAAGGTCATTTTTGGTTTTTCCCTGGAAAGTAAGGCCTGAGGCTGAGAAGCCAAAAGAAGACACATTCCACATAAATGGGAGGTTAATGGATGGAGAAACCCTTTTGTATTTGCTGATTGTGAAATTTCCTCTCCTCAGCTCCCAACCTAAAAGAAGTTGCTCAAAGCTGTTAAAATCCAGTCACTGGACATTAAGAAACACATTTAGCATTTTCCCCACCTTTTGTCAAGACCAGGAAACTCATTGTGCAATCCATGAAGGCTCATGGAATTCATTGTTTCAAGCCGTGAAGCAACCAATCCCCTCAGGTGTATTTGGAGGTATAAAAGACCTCCCAAAATATGCCTCATTGCACACAGTTAGTAACAGGGGGAAGCTCTGTTGCTCTGTGTTAGCCATCCCAGCGCACAGCCAGTAACAGGGGGAAACTCTGTTGCTCTGTGTTAACCACATCCAGTTTCTTCCATCCACTCTGCTAAACTGACTACAGGACAGGTGATATTATTATCCCAGCAAAACCCTCTTGCAACCCTCTATCCCAAGTTTTCCTACTGTTTCTTTCTATAGCCTTGAGTGAATGCTTCTTCTGGGTGAATGTGTGTGTGTTTTGGTGTTATTTTTGAACTCCTTAATAAAAAAAAACCATACTTAATTTTAAAGGTGTACTATATATTCCATCCAGACTAGTACTGTTATAATTGGTTTTCAGATTCCCTGGTTACCCCCTCTTGCATAGCTAAAGTCGAGTTGCTGCTAATTTCCCCAACATATTAGAAACTCGATATTTTCTTGGAATTTTCCAAGGAGCATTTTGGGTAACAATATTAGCTATCTCAGTTGATGTTATTTACAAATTTGCTATCATCAGTGTAATTCATGGTTTTATATGTCATGGCAAAGTCAGACTGTGAGTGTCATATCTAGAAATAGTCTTGAAGGAAGTTGCAAAAAATGGTCTCCGTTGTATGTTATGACCAATAGGGATGTGACAATCTTTCAGTTTCCATCTCTGAAACCCACCTGTATTTTCTTTTATCCTTTTCATGTAAGGGGTTGCAGGACTTGTTTTCTTCCAGAAATGCCCAGAAATTGGGCACATTTTAATGCATTTCTCCTAAGGTGCATATTTATTTGCTCAGTTTACCAAAATGCAGTTTTCTCCAACTAAAGCATGTTGGTTCCTTTTTGTCCAGTCATGCTTATTGTAGCCATTCACATTTTTAAAAAGATTTTTATACCCACTTTATTAGTTGGAAGCACTCTGTAAGCTTCACAACTGTGTGATGGGTTGAAGTGAGGTGCACATTTTCTCACTGCAAGCCTTAGGAGGTTCAGCAATGCTACCTTTGTCAAGACTGTCTAATCTAGTGAGTTTTTTTTTTTTTGCTTCAAATGGCTCAATAAACACTTAGCATGCCCAGTAGAAATATAATACTGGCTGACTAGTGGGGCTACTGATTGCATGAACCATCATTCCTGTTAGTCAAACAAAAAAGGAAAGAAAGACATAAAAGAAAACCCAGAACTTCAGTCCCATCTGCATTACAAGATTGTACTTGACTTCTCTACCATGCAGAACATTGCAGCATACAAAGGTTCAGCTATAGCTAAAAGAATGAACTCATATCTTGCCTTTTATATTTGATTAACAAAAACATCCTTGCAGTTGAATACATTGTATTAAAGCTTTCCTCTCTTCACCTCCAAAATGAGGGCATGTTGTAGCTGTTAAGGCTCAGGCTCAATGGTGTAATGGTAAAATTTGAAATATGAGTGCTCATCATCACAGTCTCCATAGTCAAACTCCCAAGAGAGTCCAAAAACCCCCCGAAAACCAGGGAGTTGTGTTGATCTATATCAACAAACTGGCATTACCTATTTCCATCTCCATGTGAAGCAAGTATTTTTAAAACTAAATGGTTGTGGTGGGTTTTTTCCCCCCACTTTTAAAGCCCATTCAAGCAAAGCCACCACAAAATGTGTTGCATTGGACTCATAACTATATTATGTTGGTGGTGAAAATCTATTTCTTCCTTCCCTGTCTGTTACTGAGAGGACTGCAGCTCAACACAGAGGAAAATGAAAGTTTCCCTCTCTGGCTTCACTACAGCAGTTATCATCCCTGGACTCCAGTGGCATGCATTCATACATAATAGTAGCATGATGTGTACACAACTAAACCAGCCTTTGTGAAGTATTCACAGTGTTTGGCCTAAAAACATTAAAGTTTCAACTGCAAAACCAAATCTGAGAAACCCCTGAATCGTAAAGGAAATAGATGGGGATACCAGAATACCAAGGTCACATCCAAAATGAGATGAACTTTCTTCATTGAAATATTACATAGATAACTGTGTAAAAGAGCTCTCAGATGACAGAAGGACATCCTTGATTGCTTCGACCGTAGCTGAATGACATGCGGCCCTCACTTTGCAAGCTGAAGTGCTGTATTTTGAAAGCACATATTGCTCTATCTAATGGTGTTATTAAAAGGGGAAACTACTCCAAGTATGTCAGGCAATTGAAAAGGTGCTATATGGAGAAAGTAGAAAAAGATGTAAATACGAGCACTCTTATAGTCAAGGTCCCCATGTGCTCTGGACAGTTTGTACAGCAAAATAATTGTTGACGTTTTCTTCCTGCACATCTTATTTCATCTAAATGGGAAAAATCATTTTCCCATTTAGATGTATTTATTTATTTGTACAATTTATATGCTCTTTTCTCCCAAAACAGGACCTCAGGTGGCTCACAAAATAATTAAAATCACAATTTAAACCAATTAAAATCAATCAAAAATATTCAAAGTAAAAAAAATATATAGAAACAAACAGAAACATAAAAACACACCCTGATAAAAGCTCCACAGGCACAGTTTATATGTCAGTCAACCAATTACAAATCCACCTAACTGTTGCATTGTCTAGGCCACAGGTTACCAACTTTTTTGCAAGAATATCATGGGGGACCTTGTCAAAAGCCTTACTGAATTCAAATTTCTTGTTCCTAATTGGAACACACATTGTCACAAAAGTATATTTTCCTCTGTGAGGGGGGTGGGGAACAGAAACAATATGGTGTAGTGGTTAAGAATGCTGAACTGGGACTCAGAACTTTTTCAAACAGGGAATAAAAACCCCGTCTAGGTCGGGAGGAGGATGGTGCCATCTTGCTTACAGCACTCCATTTCATATGACTCCGTCCTCCTCCCGACCTTCCCCCGCGCTTCTCCCGTGCCGGGGGAGACAGAAACATGCTGATTTTTATTGACAGGGGTTCTCCATGAACAAAAGTAGCATATTTCTCCCACCCTCGTCATGGGGGAAGGTCAGGGGAAGGTCGGGAGGAGGATGGTGTCGTATGAAATGGAGCACTGTAAGCAAGACAGCACCGTCCTCCTCCCAACCTTGATAGGGGTTTTATTCCCCATTTGAAAAAGTCCTCAGCCACTAAGCCAAAAAAAGAAAGAAAAAGAAAAGAAAAGAAAAGAAAAGAAAAGAAAAGAAAAGAAAAGTACTGGGTGACCTTGTTAGTCATTATCTCTCAGCCTCACCTGAAGGTTTTTGTGAAGATAATGTAAGAGCCATATACACTGCCTTGAGGCCATTGGCATAAAGGTAGGATATCCACTTAATATCAATACAATAATAATATATAAACATAATAAAAATGTCCATGATTCTGTATTATATAACCACCTAGTAAACTGACCCCCCCACACACCCTGTCCTCACTTACTAGGCAGCAACCGCTGCAAGCAACAGGGGTCTGTTCCCCTGTTGATTGGGAAGCAGCTGACTGATATTTCCAGAGCGATCTCTGGTGTGACAGACAGAATAAGGGTTCCTGTCACAATTCCTCCTTGCACTAGAGATTGCTCATATCGGGGAGAATCATTCAGCTGCTTCCCAATTGACAGGGGAACAGACCTGGTACTAGGTTGCTGCCCAGTAAGTGAAGACTAGGGGACTTTCACAGTCCCTATGTAATCCTTAAACTGGTTACTAAGGGGCTGGTTCCACGACAGGAAAAAGTTCGCAAGATTCCGGATTACCGTTCTTTCGCATGAGAAGCGTATAAATCACACGACTCCCCAGCATTTTGAAAGATGAGGAATTCTGCTTTCCGTATAGTACACACAGGCAAAGGTGGGGGGGGGATCGCCTCCAGATGATTAAAGCCAGTCAGGAGGCGGGGAGGGAGCAAGGAGGGGGTCATGGAGACCATAAATAATGAGAGGGAAGAAAAAGTACAAACAAACAAAGGATCGAAAAAGCGATCTGTCAACCCCCCTTCCCCAGCCCCGAAAGGTTTCTATAAAGAAAGGAGTGAATGAAAAGACGAACAAGCAAAAGCATGCTGGAGCGGTCTGCTTTCCTTCCCTTCATGCACACACACACACACCCCACACAGAAACTTGCCTCATTCCTGATTGTTTGAATCCTTGAATGCAGGCAAGTGAATGGAAGGACAAACAAACAAAAGGACGAACATGCGATCGTCTTTTTCTCCCGCATACACGAATGCACGCACACACACACAGTCACAGCAGCGAAGCACAGGCTACTCCTCCCGATCATTTTCCAAACCCCAAAAGCCTTCCTTTGAAACAGTCAGGAAGGGCTCAGAGCAAATTTTCCAAAGTGGGTTGCAAGCAGAAGGAGGGTTAATTTTTTTCTCTTCAACCTCTCTATTCGGCTACAGCAGAAAAGTCACTCCAACCAATCAGGATTCAGCTCTGCTCACAGTAATTCGAAAAGGTAAACAATCGTTAGTTCCCATGACAAATTATGCGCTTTTTTTGCGAACTTAATCAAAAAAGTGCGGAAAACTAGCGAAAGCTGATACTGTGGGACTTATGGGTTTTTTGCACCCCCTCCTTCTGAAAAGGGCGCTGTTGCTTCGAAATGCGTGGGAACTATCAGGCTTCTTGTCGCATTGTTTGAGGATTTATTTTGCCGTGGAAACGACCCCTAAGTAGGGATCATGAATTTGAATCAGTCACAAATGCATAATTCTAGGTTACCTATTCTTAACTGCCTTAATGAATTCGAGGCATTAAAAATGAAAAATAAATTGTCCCATGATATATGCCCCCAAGTCCAGTTCTCACAGCATTGATACATGGGGGGAGGTGTCCAAGCTTTAAAAGTAACTTGAGCTTTAAAAAGTAACCTTGTTTCTATGGCAGTGTAGTTAACAGACTTCAGGGTTTGCAACTCTCTCTACCTCTGGGAGTTACCTAAACACCAGCCAACTGATGTAAAGGCATTTAACTAACTGTAAAATGGCTTGTAAGCATACGGTGTATTTGACTCCCATTGTGACAGATTGATTTTCCTCACAATGGTTTAAGACGGCTGTAGCCTCAGCACCAGGATGAAATCTGCCACAGCCAGGCCACAGCAATGTCAAAAGCTAGACTTAGAAGATGTATTCACTAGCTCAGGCTCCAGTGAGGTCAGTGGCTAGAACTGGAGATTCAGTGGGAATAAAAAAATAGGTACGTGGCCTTTGGTCATTTAAGAGCATTGGAAGTTTCCTTATACTGAGTCAGACCATTGATCCATCTACTCCAGGAGCTCGTCTACACAAGCCCCCCAGAAACATAGTGGCCTGTAGTAATAGCAAGTTGCAGCAGCTGCAACTTGTCTTTATGGTGTTTTTGCCTGCAGAAGCACCAATAAGCTTGGCATCCACGATGACAGCCACCATCCTCCCTTCCCCAATCCTCACAGTGACAGCGGTGGCAAGGGGGGGAAACAAGGGGAAGAGGACGAGAGAGGCATCCTCATTTCCCTGATCCCTGCAGTGGCAGAAGTGGCATGGAGGGAACTGGGGGAAGAGCAAAGAGGATGAGAGAGCATTCCTCCCTTCCCCAATCCCCGAAAGTGGAAAAAATGGCAACAGTGGCCCCTTGCCCTGTTAGCAAACCCCGTCGCCCATGCTTGTCCAGCCAATCAGAGTCACGTTTCCTATACTATCAGACAGCAATTCCTTTCAAATTGCTGTAATGAGGAGGAATGTGCATGCCCCTCTCTGTTTTTCAAAAACTCTAGGAAAAACTACGAAGGCTTTGTTCTTGGAGTTTTTTGCCATTTTGGACCCTCCTCCTTCTGAATACAGTGTAATGACATGGATTCCAATTAAGACAGGTAGGCTTCTCCTTGAATTCAATGAGAAGTATTTTCCCCATTTAGACTACCCCCAGGATTCTTAGTTCTGACTAACAGCAAATGGTTCTCCAGGTTCTCAGGCAGGATTCTTTTCTAGACTCATCTGGAGATTCCTGGTATATTATGCTGGTTTCCCATCCAAGTATGAACCAGACCTGCACAAAAAACAATACACAGTAGGCCTTCCTGATCTGTGGGTTCTGGATCCACAATCCAGGTTGTGGATTGGACGAGTGTTATGAAACCAGTTTCCAAATTCAACAATACCTCTGAACATTTGTATCACAATGGCCAACACTGTGTCAGGTGAATTGCTAAAACAGCCATGGTATGTTCCCCATTGCACAATGGGACAATGAACAGACACATTAGCAGATACACAACTGGTTGCACATTGCTGGTATTCAGTAGAAGGGTGGTGTAACTGCCATGTAACCATGAGAGTATACATTTATACTATGCAAGCATGATATATGATCTCAGCCTTTATGTGTTTCCATCTCTTTGTTTTAGATATATTCTTGCTCCTAATTGGAACACACATTGCCAACTGCACAAAAGTATATATCCTTCTGCACATTTTATTTTCCTGCTGCCCAAAGTATGTCCAGCTGCACATCAACATAATGCCTAGTGGCTGTTGATCCACATGGATAAACTAGTTATAGCATTTTCATTTCCAGGAGCAGGTCTTTTTAGAGTTAATGGACCTGCATTGCCCATTCAAGACCAAAACACTGCAAAATACTTAAGTTTGTAGCAGGGATAGTTCATCCTAATACAGTGTTACTGGAATAATATTTTTTCCCAGGTTGGGGAAACTGGTACTGTGAGCACTGCATAGGAAATAAGGAAGCTTCAGACGTCTAGCAGGCAAGATAATTTTCCCTTCTAATAAAATTGCCTTTTCAATTCTGGAAGTAATGGCTCTCCTGTGTCACTGTTCTTGACTGAAACCCTAAAGTACTGAAAGAGTGTTCTTGAAGACAAAGGGCTTGCCTACACTGGCCAAACACCCTGGATTGTCCCCGTTCCAGAGCTCTGTAGTCCAAACAACACAGGGCATTTACCCTGATCTTCCCCCAGGCAGTCCAAATGACCCATAGGACAGATATGAGGCTGGAATGAGGACAAGTTGGATAGGGCCCTTTACCATGATATAAGATAATATTCAATTTATCCATTTCCACCAGATCAGGCCCTGCATGTCCACGGGAGCCCATATGGTATATCACTCCTCCCTGATGCTGCCAGTTCCCTGGCTCTTCCAGAAGCCAGGCAGGGGTCCTACAGCATATGACCAATGCTGGTAACATGCAGGAGTCATGCAGACACATGTTTTGGGACCCCTACCTGGCTTCCACATTAGTGAGAATACAGCAGTGGCTTCAGTGACAGGCCAGTGTCCTGTTTGGACTCCAGCCTGTCTTCTGCAGGTAACAGGGGGAGGTGGAAATGGACCACCTCAGCAGCCAGGATATGCTGGCGGGCAATCAGCATATCCTGGCTAGTGTAGATAAGACCCAAGTCCCCTTGGTTGTTAATTCTCTTCTAAGGGTGTAGGGAGAATTGGTTTGCAATTGCAGTGTTCTTTGGAATAACTGCACTGGAAAATTTGACACATTTGTGATGAGCTGGGGAAGGAGAAAGATGAATCGTATGTTCTGGAGTAGGGTTTGATCATTCTCAGGCTGCTGCCACACTGCAGAAATAATACAGTTTAACACTGTTTTAACTGCCAAGGCCCAATGCTATGGAATTCTGGATATGTAGTTTTGTGAGACATTTAGTCATCTTCTCTCTGTCAGAGAGCTCTGGTGCCACAATAATCTACAAATCCCAGGATTCTGAAATAAGCCTGTCTGTGAACTGTTTAAGAAACTTTTATCAATGGGAAACTGAAGAAGACTGTTTGTATTATTACACAAGGGAGGGGAGTCAGTTGTATGGCATTCCAAATGTTACTGAACTGCATTTCCCAGTATTCTTCTCCTTTGGCAATGTTGGCTAAGGTTTCTGGGAAATGTTGCAGTTCAGCAACATTTATAGAGCAACACAATTCTAACCCCTCCATCAGATTAACTAGGAAATCAAGGGAAGGTCTCAAGTGCAGTAAACCACTAAACTACTGAAGTATCTGGGGTATCTAAAGTATTTATTTAGTTTACAAATTAACTAAAATAACATTTTTTTTCAAATTAACCTAAGAAGGAATATTGAATATTAACCTCTGTGTGTGTGTGTGTGTGTGTGTGAGAGAGAGAGAGAGAGAGAGAGAGAGAGAAGGCATATCCACATTGCTGGCTGAAACAAGAAACCAAATAACTGTACTGTTCTTTTATTTTGAGAGTCATTTAGGCAATTAACAGGCAGTTTGCATATCCAAGAACATATGAAAAATCGTTATGCAAAATATGCTCATTTGGGAGGTGGAAAAATAGGTCCCCCAGTCATCTCACTTGGACAGTTATACAATGAGGCAATAAACACAAGCTGGCACCAAAAAGTCCCTGACTGTGAAATTTCATTGAATAAGAATTTTCACATCAGTTTTATCCTTTCCAGAAAGCAGCACTTGAGAGTACAGGAAATAATTCACCCTGGGATATGATGAAAGGAGGTTGGCATAAGAAAGCTCCAGTGGCAGAGAAATAACTATTAGTAACAGGCAACAGGGATCCTTCAATAAAGAGGACGGAGGAAACTGCCACACTGATAAACAGGGAAGTAAACACATAGGGAATGGATTTTTCAAGAGTGAAAGCCACTGCTGGAGGATTACAGTGTTCCAGTTTATGTGTGCCCTACTGAATTAGAGGGATACTGGTTTCTCAAAATTATTTTCTTGGTACTTGGATGATAATGACATGGTAGCCACTTAAAATGCTCAGTATATGCCGTTTCTAGAATGCAAAGAATACGCCAGAATGCAAAGAGTTGTCATGCTGCCTGAATTCTAGGCTAGATGATAGGCCAGAGATTTCATTGTTTTGTTAGTGAAAGGCTAGAAATCTATGAATCTGGTTAACAAATGTGCCAATGTGCATGGGAATCACAGGCCTATAATTCAGGCAGCATAGCAAATCTATAGCAGAAGATTGCCTAAGAGAGCCAGTGTAGGGTAGTGGTTCGACTGTTGGACTATGACTCTGGAGAGAACCGTTCAAATTCCTGAAAACTCACTGAGTGACCTTGGGCAAGTCACATTCCCTCAGCCTCATAGGAGGGCAATGGCAAAGCCCAACTGAACATATCTTGCCAAGAAAGCCCTGTGATAGGTTTGCCTTAGGGTTGCCATAACTTGGAAATAACAATGACCACTGTTACCCTAAGAAGTGGCGGGGGGAGCTTTAAAGATCTACATGTGATGCCAAAATCTCTATTATTGTCTGGGGGGAATAATTAACTCATAAGAAAGCCTGTGAGAGGCAGGTAGCTTCAGGGATCTTTTCACCTATGTATACCTGTACTAACTGTAGAGAGCACTCCAGTTTAAAGTAAATAAAGTATTTTTATTGCAAACAACAAACAGTGAAATCACACATATGAAACATGTTCCTAAGAATGATTCAAGGCTAAAGCAGAGTGGGGCACAAAGTCTCCCATGATATTCTTGCAAAATAGTTAGTAACCTGTGGGCTAGACAATGTGACTGTTAGGTGGATTTGTAATTGGTTGACTGACCGAACCCAAAGGGTAGTCACCAATGGCTCCTCTTCCTCCTGGAGAGAAGTGACTAGCAGAGTGCCACAGGGTTCTGTCCTGGGCCCAGTGCTATTCAACATCTTTATCAATGACTTGGATGAAGGAATAGAGGGTATCCTTATCAAGTTTGCAGATGGTTTGCACCAAATTAGGAGGGGTAGCTAATACCCCAGATGACAAGATCTTAACAGGTTAGAAAGCTGGGCCAAAACTAACAAAATGAATTTCAACAGGGAGAAATGTAAGATACTCTTGGGATCCTGGCTTGGGCTTCTTGAACTAGGCCTCACTTAGCCTGACTCCAGCCAGGCTCTTGTCATGCGCTGAATGGTTTATGGTTGGGAGGGGTCTGGAATGTGAGTATCTTAAGCTTCCTAGGCATGGAGAGCAGGTATCTCATCTCTAAGGTCACAACTGGCGGAGAGCTTGGGAACGAAGGGGAGGGGGAAGGGGTGACGCCTCATTTTAAACCCTACATTTTCTTTCTGTGAACCAGTTCTGCCAATATTCCTTGACCTGTTCACTTCTTTAACTCTGCAATAAAATATTTTAACCAGTGACTATTGTCTGGGTGAACTGACGTTCTGACTGGATCCTTGTAGACACTACACTTGGGCAGTAAAAATGAAAAGCACAGATACAGGATGGGGGACACCTGGCTTGATGGCAGTACATGCGAAAGGGATCTAGGAGTCTTAGCAGACCACAAACTGAACCTAAATTAGCAGTTGATGCAGCAACTAAAAAAGCCAATGCAATTCTAGGCTGCATCAATAGGAGTATAGTGTCTAGATCAAGGGAAGTAACAGTGCCACTCTCTGCTTTAGTCAGACCTCACATGGAATACTGCGTCCAATTCTGGGCACCACAATTCAAGAAAGATATAGACAAACTGGAACATGTCCAGAGGAGGCTGACCAAAATGGTGGCATGTCCGGAAGCCATGCCCTACGAGAAGCAGCTTAGGGAACTGGGTATGTTTAGTCTAGAGAAGAGAAGGTTAAGAGCAGACATGATAGCCATGTTTAAATATTTGAAGGGATGTCATACTGAGGATGGAGCAAGCTTGTTTTCTGTGGCTCCAGAGACTAGGACACAGAGCAATGGGTTCAAACTACAGGAAAAGAGATTCCACCTAAACATTAGGAAGAGCTTCCTGACAATAAGAGCTGTTTGGAGGTGGAATGCACTGCCTGAGAGTGTGATGGAGTCTCCTTTGGAGGTTTTAAGCAGAGGCTGGATAATCATCTATCAAGAATGCTTTGATTGTGTATTCCTGCATGGCAGGGGGTTGGACTAGATGGCCCTTGTGATATCTTAAAACTCTATGATTCTATGATTCTATGATTAAATAGAGGAAGAAATTCAGGAAGATAGGGTGATAGGTACCAGTCTTGCAGAGGTGAACTTTGTGCAGTGAAGATACTCAGACAGGCATCTGAAGGTGGCAAATTTTGGGGGCGCCGAGAAAGAGAGTGGCTGGTTTCATCCATTATGACACACCTTTCTATTGTCAGGGGACAAATATTTATACCCTATTTCATATCCCGAAGGGGTATTCTGGCTATGACAAAGCCTGGATGTCTTTCCCGTGAGATAGACAAAGGAAACCCAAATTCAATTGATTGTGTTAATGGCTGAGAGATAAAATAATTGATGGGTTTACGACAACCTCGCAAGGATGGACAGGAGGGGCTTTAGGAGTGACTTCTGTTAGGAGTAGATTTGGATATGGTCACTTAATTGTTTGATTGAATGAATCATTGCTGAGGCACCCAGGGCTGGAAGAAAGGATTAGCACATGCCTCCTTAACAACTGTGTTTACTAAGGGGCTTCCCTACAATCCTAATTTGGGCTTTCTTGCCATAATAAAGTATTTCTAAAACACATCGCAGGTCATTGTGACCTCCAACTGACCTTTTTGTTTGACCCAGACAACCTGACCTGAAAAGTGTCCAATATTTCAAATTATGAGATATCATGGGGAGGTGATAGTAGGGCATACTAATACAACAACAACAAGAAGAAGATTGCCTAAGCAAATGGCACTCTCCTCCCACTCCCGCTCAGTTCAAAGCATATGATACCTAAATAATAAATAACAAATACTTAAAACCAGCCAAATTAGTTTGGCCATTAGAAAGCCTGGGAGACTGCTCATTGTGTCCCTGTTTGAGCATGCTCAGGGGAAAACATATACTTTTTGTATGTTGTAATTATGTGTTGTTGTTGTTTTAAAGTATGAGCCTCTTTAGGTCCCTGCCTTGGGGAAAAGGCAGATTATAAATAAATAAATATATAAATATATATAACAAAATATAATAATAAAGGGTCGAGGCTCCTCAAGGGCACAGCTGGTGACCTCAAGATTATTGAGTTGCTGGAAGTTCCAGGTGCCCAGATCAGTCGGTCTGCCACGGTTCCCTCAGGGAAGGATTTTCACCAACAGATCTCCTCTGTCCACTGCAGCCATTCTGCTCCTGGCCATTATTCCTCCATCTGGCTTTTCTGCCTGCCCACCTTGCATTTTCACTTCCTCTTCCTCCTGTTTTTTTTGCTATGGAGAGACATTGGAAACAAATTGATGGAGCCAGGAAGGACCATCACTGACCTTGGTTGGTGAGGTTTCTGCCTTCCTCATAGCAATCTCTCTCTCTCTCTCTCTCTCTCTCTCTCTCTCTCTCTCTTTTGTTTTCTGTTCGTGGAGTGGATGTGGAGTACACTGATTCAAAATTGAGGTGAGACATGACTGGTGCATATTTACACTGACCTGTGAAGCTGGCAGTTCTTCCCTCTATCCCATGGGCTCTTCTACACCCGGATTGGATGTCTGTGGTTTGATCAGCCAGTAGACAATCTGACTGATTGTGGATATGCCATGCCAAATTCATGTGAGCTGTAGCCAATGACAGGTATGGCCTATTCTAACCCACAGGTTGGCCTGGTGTGTTTATTTGCAGACTCATCTCTCAGTCCCTTTTCAGCATTGTGAGTACAAAGCCCACAAGTGCCTCTCCCTGCCTCTGGCAGTAACAATAACAACAGATCCAACAACTAGCCATATTTGTACCCACAGTCTGCCTAACTCAGCCAGATCATATGGAAACATAGGCAGACACAATCATCAGACCTAGCACTAGCACATGACATCCTTGAGCAGGGGACCACTCATAGATCCCACTGTTGCCTACCTTGTGAGCAACAGGACCTCACCAGAATAGATTAAGAGAATACAATTTTAATTCCCCACAGTGTCTGGGTGATTTTATGCTGGGGAATTGTGGGGAATGAAAATGGCAGCAGTCCACAGGGAACAATCTAGCACTTGTTTATCATGAATAGCATTCTTTAAATACATAGAAATCATAAGATCGGATCACTCTAGATTTAAATAACACAACTTGCCCTAGCTTATTTGGATAACTTATTGTTCCCAGTTTTAATGAACAGGTTTGATATGCATACAGAATCATACACATACATAGAGTGTTAGTTTACATGGGTCCCACATGGTTTTTGATATCAGAGACAAGCTGAGACACTCTTTCTATAGCTGTTGCCAGTTCTCATTTAAATCAATAGAAGGAGCACCACCAATTGATGGATAATGGCTTACATTTATCCCTGTTAAGCCTGTGATAATCAAGGAAAAAACATCAAGGTTTCAGTTGTAACCTGCCCTCAGCTGAAGGAATTGTGTTTCCTTTGGCTCAGGTATTACTACATCACCAGGACCCTGCCAGAATGATTGCTAGCAATGTGGTTTGCAAATATCCTAGCTTCAATTCAGGGATAAAAATAAGCTTTAAATATACTCCAAAACTGAACCCATTTATGCTTATAGGTCTTTGGTATCCTTGGCAGTACAAATAAATATACTATGTACTTGTCTGAACACATTTGTACTTCATTAATGGATTTACAAAGCGGTAGCAGCAGCAAGTGGAATGCAATTTAGTTCAAATGGGCCTAGAGGGTGTTCATTACATGAATGTCATCCAGACATATAAAAGCAAAGCTCTAGGTCCAATACACACTGTCATTTGGAGTAGCAAGATCTTGGTTGGGAAGAAGCTGTTTGGAATTTGTCTTCTGGGTATAACGACAAAGAGTCTTGCGGCACCTTTCAGACCAAGAAACTTCTTTTAACAGCAGCTTTCATAGATTACAATCCACTTCCTCAGATGGACAGAGTATAATCAAGCTTTAGGCATCTAAGCACAGCATCCATGGTTGAGGGTGGGTTGGATCAGAGGTAAACCAGATGCAGAAACTAACACATTGGCCGGCATTGTGTTGGTGAGTTATGATGGTGCAAGGCCAATGCATGCCGCTGTAAACCAATTTTTTAGGACACTTCCAAGGTAAGAATTCTGTTCCAACTGTGCAACATCCAAAATCTTCCCCAACCTCACTTTTTCAGTGTGGCAGCCCCTAACCCCAAGACAGCCATTTGCATTTCAAAGAAGAATTAAGAGAACAGCAGGAATGCAACCAGCTATTTTCATTTTGCTGGACACACAGAAATAACATCATGCTCAGAGACCTCCTGGGAATGCCCCCCAAAGCTCCCATGACTACCCCAAAATCCCCTAATTTGGGGAGCATGGCCTGCTGGTGATTAACCCCAGAACTGCATCAGAACCACCCCAGGCACATTATAATGCATACCTACATAAAAAGGCAGCTCCAAAAGAAACCCTATCCTTCTTCAGCTGTATTGTGGCCAAACTGGTGACCAGAAGTAACACAATGGGATACTACTGAAGGTCTCTTTGGGCTCCATCAGAGGGACAAAGCTCATGGAAAGGAGAAAATTGGCCCTGCAGTTGGAATGGGATGTTTCAATACAGTCAGTTCAGAGCAGTCATTTCAGTGGGCCCATTCAGTGTGGCATGACTCTGCTTATGTATCAATTGATAATTGATAAGTTTGTCAAGAAAATGCAATCATAATAATTTCTGTTTGGTTGGGACTCTCTTGCCAAACCATGTGTGTAAGAGTTGGGGATAAGATCAGGGTTAGGGTTAGGGTATTATCAATTATCAATTGATATTACTGATAACTGATAATAACCCTAACCCTTACCCTTACCTCAACCCTAACCCTTACCCAAATGATTTTTCAAGACAGTCCTAGCCCAACAGGAATGGTTTCAATTGCATTTTCTTGACAAAATTATCAATTATCAATTGATACACAATCAGAACTATGGCATACTGAAACTGCCACACTGAGCTGGCCAATCTGAACTGGCTACCCTGATATGTCCTAGAACCCCTGCAGTTGCCCATCCCTGGTGTAAATGGACATCAGGTAACACGGCTAGAATTCAGACATACGCCAGCCAAATAGGCAATATGGCAACACTGTTTCTCTCTTCTTCCAGCCATCTAACCCCTTCACCCTTTCTGACTCCTCACTGTTGTCTCACCATATAAAGGTAACAAGAATTCTCATTCATTCTCTCTGTGTGTACACACAAACACATGGAAACAGGAAGAGTTCGTTGAGAAGCTAGATTTCAGAGTGGTAAAACCTGAGTTGTTCTAAAAGTTTTAGTAGCCTGGCCCTCCAATGTTTCACCTGAAATTAACTGCAATCATTTGATCCTGAACTTGAGGAGTCCTCCACCTTTGTGGAGTCCTTTTACCTCTGATGGGCCCACTTATTCTTGAAAAACCTGGGTCTGCCATAGTGCAACTCAATATGATATTCCAAATATTGACACATTCTAAAAACTATACCATATATGTATTTTTAAAATCAAATAATCCTGAGATATAAACCCCTGAGTTCCTTTAGAAAGTAACCCACCTTCAGATGTCTATGTTTCATGGTCTTAGAGCTATGGCAGACACAGTTAGACAAGCAGGCTCACACATGAATTACTATAAATAGGTTTGCTTTGTTTTATTCATATGTAGATAGAAGTAGACAATCCTGAAAATATTTGCATATGCATTTGTAAGAAGAAGGGACTGGCCAAAATGAAGGGTGTCCTCCAAGGGCCTCTCACAGGTTGTAGAATTTAGTGAGGGGACTTGACATGGAGGACTCTGAGACCTAATCCCTTCACTCCCACAATTTAGGTCACAGCCATTTTCTTTTCTTTTTTTCAATCTAAATTCCAGTTTTGGCTATCTTCAGGATCACACCTCAAATAGAGGGAAGTAGTAGTACTACTCTATTCAGCTTTGGTCCGACCTCACCTGGAATAATGTGTCCAGTTCTGGGCATCAGAATTCAAGAATACTGACAAGCTGAAACATGTCCAGAGGAGGGCAACCAAAATGGTGAAGGGTCTGAAAACAACACCTTAGGATGAGTGGCTTAAGGAGCTGGGTATGAGGTTTTTAAACAGAGGCTAGATGGCCATCTGTCAGGAATGCTTTCATTGTGTATTCCTGAAGGGCAGGGGGTTGGATTGGATGGCCCTTGCAGTCTCTTCCAGCTCTATGATTCTATATTTTAGCCTGAAGAAGAGAAGGCTAAGAGGTGATGTGATGGTCATATTTAAATATCTGGAGGGATGTAATATTGAGGATCATAGAATCATAGAACTGTAGAGTTGGAAGAGACCACAAGAGCCATCCAGTCCAACCTCCTGCCATGCAGGAAATCATGGATGGAGCAGGTTTTTTTGCTGCTACTACACAGACAAGAACATGGAGCAGCGGACTCAAGCTATAGGAAAATAGATTCTGCCTAAACATTAGGAAGAACTTCCTGACTGTAAGATCTGTTTGACATTGGAATACACTGCCTTGGATTGTTGTAGAGTCTCCTTCTTTGGAGGTTTTTAAACAGAAGCTAGGTGGCCATCTGTCAGAAGTGTTTTGATTGTGTATTCCTGCATGGCAGGTGGGTGGACTGGTTAGCCCTTGTGATCTATTCCCCTTCTATGATTCTATGATTCTAGATGGATTGACCAAACTATTTCTATTCTGTATCAATTTCTCATATATGACTGGCCTTTCTGCTCATTTTCACATAAATCTTTGAATTGTATGCTCAAAACATATTTAAACACATATTTTTGAACATCCATTCTCACATGACACCAATTTCTACATTATCTGCTCTAGAGCATGAATTTCTAAAACATATTATGTTCTATTATATGCAGTGGGGGATGGTTGTTGCTATTGTCACTTTTACTACATTGCAAAATCCCAGGTAAGGGCATAATTTGAAGGATAAGTACATCCCAATCAGCTCATTCATCCAGGAGATGTAGAGCAGGTCAGTTTGTATTAGAAGTGCACACTCTGCAACAGTTTTCTGCAAACCAGAATTATTTCTACCATCAACAACTGTGGTATTGATTATAGTGACAATTTTAATATTGTGAATCTTCAGTTTGTTTTACTAAGCCTTGTTATCTGCCTTGAGCACTACTTTTAGAGGAGAGGTGAGTACAGGAGAGGAAGAAAGTAAGTAAGACATTGACCTAGATTACTCTGTTTAGTTTCTCATTTTCAGTCGTGCATCCAATCCTCAATTGTCCATTATAGCAAATGACTGAAAAAGCTCCTTGATACTAAGTCATCAGTCCTGACAATATAGAGACTTCCTGAAGAATTCATAGCACTCTTCCTTCAAAAGGGCCTATGAGCTTTAAACTGTGTAGAGACTGGATGAAGTTTTAAAGAGGTATGTGCTGTTTTATCAGGTGGCAAACCAGGTTACAGTATATTGGTTCAGTTTTACTGACTTTGTTTCTAGCTATCCCATTGCCTTAGGGGGAGTGGTTTCACAGCCTGCATTAATTTCTGCAGATCTTTTCTCCCCACCATCTGAGAACAACATGTTGACTTTTTTCCATCACTTTCTTTCCCCTGTTTTTTCTCTGCTCCCCCCCCCCATCTTCACCTGATGAAGAAGCCTGTGAGATTCAAAAGCTTACACAAATTATTGTGTGTCTTTTCATTTGGCCTAAAAATGGTATTATTATGCTTTAGAAAAGTGGTTCCTGAACCGTGAACCCAGGTGCCCAATGGCACCCCAACAAGCTCATAGGAGCAGTGAAAAGGTATTTTAAATTTTCACTTCCTTGAGATGGTCAGACATGGGGACAGGCTTCATAGCGGTGACTTGGTAGCAGCAGCTCTTGCTCCCAGGCCCCATGTGACAGTGGTGGAGGCAACACTGGGCAGTGCAGATTTTAGCTACAGTGAAGTGTGCCCAGTTCCTGGGCACATGAAAGGTGTGAGCAGTGGTTTGCAAAGGGGCAGCAGTTAAACTGCAACAATCTAATTAAACAACTTAATGTAATCTTCCTCCTCCACACTCCTCCATCTATGCAGAAGTATCCCAAATCAGTGTACTGAAAAACCTAACATCTGGATTTATCTATGTTAATCCTAAAATCCTTGGGATAGAATCGCTCCCCATTTTCTTCTCTCCTTCTCCTCAGCAACACTAGTCCACATCATAGTTTTTGCCATTCAATGTATTGAAAACTCTTGGAACAGCATTTTTAAAATGTTGTGCAATTTTCTATAACTATATTGTTACAAGCATAGGTTTTTTGTTGTTGCTCTAATCAGTTTTTCACAAACCATTCTTATACAGAGGAGACTACTGCTACCACCTCCTTGCATTTCATACCACCTATCACCTTCAGACCACCTTCTCCAAACTTTCCATTTGCTTTCAATATGTACCTCCCTTAGGGATTCACACCTTTCATCAGTAATTCACTTCAATGATGAAGGTGGTGCTTGTGGTAGTTAGTGGACCTTTGCTGACCATTACAGTCCTACATCTTTTGTGACCCCCCCCCCCACAACTGCTGTCAGCAATAAATGCACACTCCATCACCTTCTTTATCTCTCATTTGTGAGGAAAACAGTTGAGAGAAAGCAGGGCCTCCAAATTATAAAAATGGTCTCCTGTGTTACCTTTCCAAGCCTCCACCCAATGGAAGATGGACCAAACAATAGTGAAATATGTTGCTTAATAACCCTGGTGGCATGGCCATATGTATTGTGCTGTAGTGAGCAGTGTATTTCTACCAAAAAGATAGGGGGCAAATAGGAGTAGTTTGTCTGTGTTGTTAAAAATCATAGAATCATAGAATCATAGAATTGCAGAGTTGGAAGAGACCACGAGGGACATCCAATCCAACCCCCTGCCATGCAGGAAATCATGATCAAAGCATCCCTGACAGATGGCCATCCAGCCTCTGTTTAAAGACCTCCAATGAAAGAGACCCCACCACGCTCCAAGGTGAAAGAAATGAAAGTGTTGTCTTAATCTGAAGTGATCTGTAAACTTCTGGGAGAGACAATGCTGGGTGGGAGACATGGCCAAGTCCTGATGGCTGGAATTGAAGGGAGGTACAAGGAGGTGGAGAACAATGTCTAACAGCTCCATAGAAGGTTGCTTGTCATTTTCCCCCTCTGCAGTTCATTTGGCTGCATTTAGAAAGCTGCATCTTGTTCCCTGCCATGGTGAAATCAAGGAAGCCAGAATATAAACACATAAATATATATAGCTAGTGCAGGGTTTAATGCCACTATGATATCATGATGCTGTGCCACCATGGCAGAAAATGAAAGGCGTTTATCATGACACATTTTCAAACATGCTATGAAATCAGTTGTTCTGAGGGTGGTAATCCAATGTTTCCTGTCAGAAGATTGGGAACTGAACTAATGGAAGGTGGGGAAGTTTGAAAAAGACAGAGGGAGGAGTTGGAGAAGAATTGAGGATACACCTTTTTTCTGTCATCAGCAAAATGGCATGCCCATGATGGATGCAAATCCACGTGGGATCTGCAAAGAGACCAAGAAAAGCAAATGCAGAAAGTTTAAATTTCCATTGACTGGTTGGGATGGGATGGGATGGGATGGGATGGAATGGGATGGGATGGGATGGGATGGGAGGCTGGTTTGAATGGAAATATGTGTGAGCATGTGAATTCAGACTGAGGAGATTTTCACACAGGGCCAAAATGCCCCATTACTGCCCCGCCACCTCCTCTCCCATTCCTGCCACAGAATAACGTAAATATTTTACACACTTACCTTAATTCCGCAGCAGGAACGGGCTCCCCCTCCCCTCGCTGGCTGGCCATAAATGCAGCCGTCGTAAGGCTGCTTTTACGACTGGCCATCTGAAACATTATCACGGGTGGTAAATTTAAAAAATAAAACTCCCCCAAACATAAAATCAGTTCACCAAGCACAAAAATACACTTTAAATCACACAATCAAAATAGGGAAGCTAAAATAAAGGGTGCCACTTACCTGGATGTCCAGATCGTACCAGGAAGTGCTCGGAACAGACCTCCCCTCCATGGCTGTCATTTCGGAACAGGAACGGGGCTCCTGTTCGCACACTTGTGATTGCATGATAGCGACAGAAGAGGAGGTCTATTCACGATGAAAAATCATGATTACATTGTTCCGGAACAGTCACGGGAGCAGGATGGATGCAGGACAGAACGGGGTCAACGTTGTCTGAAAGGGAAAACCTTTCCCGGCCCTGTTCTGTTCCTGCCATGGGATATATAGCCTGTGCAAAAATCTCCTAAAAGTGTGAACAACCATGTATGACCCACCCCCTAAAACGATGCATTTCTCAATCCTGAGTTATCTCACTGCATGGGATATTTGTTCCACAAAACCCACCTAGAGCAATCTGTCACAGACAGATCTTCTGAGCACGTGATCTCCTGAGCTATTATTAAAAGATCAGCTGACATTCTCAGCACATAGACAAGGTTTTTGCACTTCATCTCAGTGAAACAACTGCCAGCCTTTGGAGACTACATCACGGTTACCTTAAATGATCACAGTAATCTTTTAGGTGTCAAGCCATCCCTACATACCCTCCTGAGTCAGAGGATAGATTACATTTTATACCAGAATGAAAGAGGAAAGAAAGAGAAAGGAAGAAGAGAATGTGGAGGCTTCATTGCTACTCATTCCTTTTTATAATACACCATAATATGATCTTGGCAGCCAAACAGTTTCTGACTGGTCTCCCCTTCCACACTCACATAGAATTTTCTTTCATTCAGTGTCTATAAAAACAGTCTTGGTTAGGATAAAATGTGTACTAAATATATATAATGACTCTGCCAAATTTTTGATCAAAGGAGTCTGACTTGGCATACTGTGCCCAGAGCTTGGCAAGTTACAATTTAAAATAATTTGTTACAGCTATAGTTTTGAGGGCCTCAAAGTAATTTGTGACACTTAGGACTTTTTCGGATGTCTCTTATACAGCGCAAGCAGCCTCATCACGTTGCGAGGCTGCTGCGCTGCAGGGCATCCCTTTCGGATGATGCTCTCCCATGCCGGTACTGCTGCGGTACCGTGGGGACATTTGAGCGTTATATTTGGCAGTATTTTAATCACGATCAACTTTCCATGTCAGTGGAATTGTGGTTCTTGGTTTCAGACTTTAAAGGAACCGTCCAGTTCTAAAAACACTATCCAATGTTCTGAGACCTATTCGCAAAATGGGTTCAGCATTTTGCATAGTCCTTTAAAATTCATTATAAAACCAAGAGCAGATTCAATGCCCCATTGACATAGAAGCTGCCACCTGTGGTTGAGAAACAGGAGAGATGAACTGATGGTGCTTCATTATATGATTTGGTTTATAGAAGGATTCGCTTTATCCAGTTAATTACATGTTATTTGGTTCTTCATTTGATTATAGCAGATACGGTTCATGCCATTGCCATGGAAGCTGTCAGTATTTCTTTGGTTCTGTTATCAAGAGGTTAGAACGAAAGCATAAAAGATGGGCATGGAATGGAAATTTATTGTCTTACAGATGATCAGAGATACATTTGTTTGGCATATTATAGACTATCCTGGATGCATTAATTTTAGATTGAGAGAGAGCTTTTATATTTTTAAAAGAGGTTAAAATACCATTGCCTAAACCCAATTGCTGGACTCAACTACAGCAGGCCTATTGAGTCAAATGGCATTTATGTAAAAGTTGACACACCATTCAGCAATTTATTCAATAGGTCTATTCTAGCTGGCACTAGCAATTGGATTTAGGCCAATATATTTCCCCAGGAACTAAAGTATATGCAGAGTCAAGAGCACCATTTTAAGATTCTTTGATGCTCCTGTGGTAATTATCGGGCATACGTTCTTTCCTACATGACAGAAGTTTAAGTAACTTCTGCTTGATTTCAATTTGTATTTTTAATAGGCCAGGGAATAACAATTAATTAGGTTAAAAAGGGAAATCCTTCCAACTCTGAAACAATTTAGCAAAGAAAAAAGCTAGCTATGAGAGCTATGGGATATTCTCTTAGGAGATATTCAAGAGAATGCTGGGAAATCTGCTAGAAATGCCAAGCCATTTTAAAGGCAGGCCAAAATATTTTGGCTTCAGAGAAGGATCTGAGGAAGAAAAAAATACCCCAGAAGGAACAAAGCATGGGAAGGGATAATAAAGTGTATGTGGTAGATTAAAGAAACTGTAAGATATGAGACACCATTAATACCTACTAACTGGACTCAGCGTATCATACGCTGTTGAATAACTCCCCCCAAAATTCCTGATAGACCTCATGACAACCCTGCAAGGATTTTTAAATGCCTCCTCCCACTTCTCAATGTTCCACACTTTTCCTGGAATTGTTGAGGGTGTCTTGCTCTGTTGAACTGATGCGGCTGCAGCCAGTTGACTGCCTGGGTTTTGTCACAGTGGCAGCAGTGGCATCGTGCTCCTATCATTAGTAGACTGCCTGGGTCCCATCACAGGCAGCCCATCACCACCACCAGTTGACTGCCTGGGTCCTATTGCAGTGGCAACATTGGCATCCCACCACCACCGCTGCCCATTGACTGCCTAAATCCCATTGCAGGTGGGCTGTCATCGCTGCCACTGCCAGTTGACTGTTTGGGTCCCAGTCTGGGCCACAGACTGAGTGTCAGGAGTGGATTGTGAGGTGGAAAGGGTAATTTGCGTGTGGATGGTGATTTATTGGGTGTGTTTCCTGAGCAACCAATCAGCACACTGAGAAAGGCAACATACACATGAGAATTATATAGACAGATAGTTGTCCTAAGTTGCTCAAAACCCTATCTGTATATTTTCCTATAATAGATAATAAGTGTCAAATTATTTATTAGGACAACTTCTTTAGGACTATGTGTTGTTACACATAGTCTCATTTTACAAGGGATTTCTCATTTGCCACTCTTGTTGGGGCACAGACCAAATTGGGTGGCATCTCTTTGTTCTGGCTGTCTTGCCATGACTTGAGAAGGTGGTACAATTCATGCCAGCCTCCTTCTGGCTTCCTCTCTTACTGGGCCAGGCAAAAGCCATAGTTGACTTGGCTGAAGGACAGGATTTCACTGGAGGAAGGCAATTCTCACTCTGATCTGATCATTTCCTGACCACACCACAATCCTCAGTCTGCCTCAGAATTTCTTTGCACCCTTCCAGCTGTATGTTCGATGGTGTTATGAATTGTTGTTTGGGTGTTTTTGATTTATCTTTTTCTTGGTTTGAGGATTATCATCATTTATACTTCTCTCATACAAATATGGGTGGCTCAAGGAGAGGAATGAACCCATTTGAGAGGGGGGTAGATATTGTGTGGCCTTTTTCCTTAAGGCTAGGAATCTCCTTAAGGGGTCTTGAACACAACTAGGATATTGCCAGCTTTAAAAAAATAATCTAAAATTTATTTCTTAAACATCAAAACCAAGCCATCTGCGATCATCTGTAATGTTCCAAGTGGTGCCAGGGCAAGAAAGAGTTAATACCTGGGGTCTGAGACAATGGGTAGAAATTCCTTTGAATGAATTTCCAGAGTGAGTACTCATCTTAGATGCAAGAACATGCATTAACAACTGGCATCAAATTCTGGTATTATTTTAGCAAAGGGACAGTATAGTGCTTTACAGTTCTAATGTACTGTACTGTTGTGCTGAGACAATTCTTTATTGTTTATGAAGGTTGTATTACCGTATGATGGAAACGCACTATCCACAATGCTGCAGCCTTATTTGAGAACTCACGACGAACAAGTCTTGAAGAGAAACGACAACGCAGAAAGAATCACAACCCAAAAACATAACCCAAGGAGACCTTCTGCTGTGCTTTTTGCAACCGGACTTGTTTATCTTGGATTGGCCTTTTCAGTCATCAGTGCACTTGCAGAAAGCGCGGAATGAGTCCTTCCTGAATCTTCGTTTGCGAAGAAAAGCCAGAGAGAGAGAGATTACCGTATATTGTCTGTTTCTATTTTAAAAAGATATGACAAGAAAACAAATATCAATGGAGAATCTATGCAGGATAGATAAACAACCAGGAAAGAAATCAGTGGAGAATTTGGTTAAATAAAGACCTGGGGACCAAAGAAAACGAATAATCACATTTATAGGATAAGCAATAGAAGAAGAAGATGATGATTCTTCTTGCAGCAAGTTGCCAGATGATTATAGGAGCCATTAGCCCAAAAAAGTAACTTTCTCAGCTTATGAAGAAGTTATGTGTCAGTGATAAGCAAACAGAAAGTATGCATATTTTGGAGATGTAGTTCAAAGAACTGCAGAGGAAACAAAAACAATTGCAGCCATTTTATTATCTGGGATGCTCTCATAGCACATAAATATTCTGAGCTCGCATGCTGTAAGGAATCTTGAGATCATGGCAGTAGTGCATCTTAGGCAAATCAGAGTTAGTAGTCAACATCCACACAGAACTATCTAAAGGAGATTTGTGAACACACAAAGAATCAAAAGTTTGTACAATAATTGCATTGGGGATTGCAAATACTATGGTAGAACTTCATAAAGACAGAGATATAAATAGCTTACCTAATCAAGCACAGTTGCTTTAAGATGATGAAATGCTAATTCAAATGGCCAAGACCAATGTACAAGGCTTGAGAGGGTTAGGGTTAAGCAAATAAAAGTTTATAGGTTGCTACGAGGAAGAGAACAAAAGGAGAAAGGGTTTCAAAAAATAAGAGTGATATGATACTTTCCGTAAAGCCCCCCCCCCCCCTTACACACATACCAGAAAAAGGGGGGGAAGACTTGGGGAGCTACAATGTGCAAGGAAAGAACTCCCAAAGAGATGGATTACTTCTCCTTGGTTCTGTTGGACCTTCCTAGGGAGTCTTGCACTCCTAGTTGGAGCAATATGAAGAAGAAAAAGAAAAGCTAATTTATCCCGAGCCAGAACTTTAAGAGAATAAACTAACAGATTCTCTGACCAAAATCCCAGATTTTTTGAGATCTGAAAAAGTAATTTCAGCTTGAAAGGAACAAGGTTCAGGCAATAGGCCTGTAGAAGGGAGGCATGATCTCAGAACTCTTGGTTGATGCTTCAAGTAGGCCCCAACCACTAAACACTACCCAGTTAAGAGGCGATATGATAGCCCTGTTTAAGTATTTGAAGGGATGTCACGCTGAGGATGGAGCAGGCTTGTTTTCTGCTGCTCCAGAGACTGGAACACGGAGCAATGGGTGCAAGCTCCAGGAACAGAGATTCCACCTCAACATTAGGAGGAATGTTTTGACAGTAAGAGCTGTTCAGCAGTGGAGCACACTCTCTCTGAGCATGGTGGGGTCTTCTTCCTTGGTGGTCTTTAAACGGGCTGGATGGCCATCTGTCGGGGATGCTTTGATCGTGATTTCCTGCGTGGCAGGGGGTTGGACTGGACGGCCCTCGTGGTCTCTTCTAACTCTACAATTCTATGATTCTATTATTCTTTTGAATCTGAGGTCCTTTCAAAGGATTTGAGGTGGGAAAAGAAACTTAAGGCCAGAAAGTTCCTCTTTTAAAAGGGAAATTTCATTTGGACTTCCTGAGAGATATTACCCAGTACTTTGCTTAAGAAAGACAGTAATGTCTCAGACAAGCACCCACTTAAGACAGATACAACAAAATATTCAAACTGGCTGAGCTATCTAGATTATGGTCCTATTTTGATTAACAAAGAAAAAGAAGTACAGAGCTCATCACTCTTGTCCTCAAGGTAACCATGCTACTTACTGTCTATAATTCAATTGTTTGCCAAGTACAGACTATCACACTAGCAATGAAAGCCTGGGGATATTCAGTATTCAGTACAGTCGGACCCCCATATCTGTAGAACCAATACCTGCAGTTTCAGTTATCTGCCAGACACAGAATAGTGACACAGAGTCATGCTAGAAAATGCCTAGAGAGGCATCCTCTCTGGGCATCTTCTAGGTCCTCCAATGCAATTCTATGGTATGTTTTTACCGGAAGTTCTTTATTATAATAGGTTTTCCTGTTATCCACAGTTTCTGGTATCCACAGTAAGTCTGGGAACCAAACCTCCAAAGATATGGGTGTCTGACTGTAATTTAATCAGTCTTCTTGGTCTACCTGATGATGGTAGAGAATGAAACCACATTATTTTAGAAATAGGTGCTGGCTACATGATGTGACTAAAGAGACTTCTCAAGTATGGGATTGCAACAATATCCCATGAAATTTATGAAAATTCAATGAAATAGGCTGCATGAGAGAGGTTATGGCATCTCTCATGGAAAGTTCTGTGACCCTGAAAAACATAAGCATGCTTCTGTGCAGATTCCTTTGGCCCTTATGTTCTTCATTTATTAAAATGTGCAATCACCAACTAAGCTCATGCTGCTGAGCTCAAAAGGCTGGGGAGTTCCATGACTCCCAGCACAGTTCCTAATTTAATAATTACTTTCTCATCATTTCTCTTTGTCTTTAGTTCAAGGTCATTGATAGGGTGGGTGCACTGTCTTGCTGATGTTTTCTCCTTTGCAAAAGGCAGCTCTCCACCTAATTATCAATCAAATCCCTATCCGTCTTCAGAAAGCAAATTGCAGCTATTAATTGCTTTGATAAATGAGAGTTTTTAGAGGGGAATCTGAAAGCATTTGGCACAACTGGAAGGAGGTTAAAAAACAAAAGCACCAGACAGAGCAAGACTAAATGCTTTTCCTACTACATAGAACTATGAAAGAGAACAGTTTGGTGATTAATAATTCCTTATTTAAAGCAGATCAGAGGTAATTAGTGCACTGAGTTCTGTGTGGCCATAAAAATTAAATGGCACATTAGATGTTTGGGTTTCAAATTGTAGTTCACACTAATTGACTCCCTGAGGGATGAAACAAATGTTCAATAATCATGAGTCATGCTTTTTCAAAATACATTGAGAATTGACATGAAATTATATGGCTTTGTTTTAAAAATCTGTATCTTCAGACTTTTTTTTTTACAAAAAAAAATACCATTGGGTTTCTGAGGTTGGCTAATAACTTGGGATTTGAACCCGACTTTGTTTACCCCATCAGGAAACAGGATATTTTGTACCAAGCATCTGGACTGGAAATCTGAATTTAAGAATTCATCCTATTTGGTAGGTTGAAACAATTTAAATAGGACTTCTTAAATCAAAACTTAGTCACATGGATTCTATAGGTTTACATTACTGAAGACAAATTATTTGTTTTAGTTCTGGGGTTTTATGTGTTGAAATTAGGGACCTTGCTGGGAAACATTTTAGGGAGCATATCCTAGATTTCCATAGAATTTAACCATGGGAATTTAAAGTAGAATCATAGTGCTATAATTATGTAGTGTGAAAGCCCCTGGGTGTTGGGAATAAAAAGGCTTTGAAAGACATTTCTTTAAAGCAACTCCTGCAGCCTTTTGTCGGAACTCAGTGGATCAATATACAGTATGTTTTTTTATATATATAAAATTTCAAATAATAGGCTTCTGCTTTTTTTAGGTTGCCTATTTAAAAATGAAAATCCTTGCAAATATGATGACAATGACAATATTTCTTTATATTGTGCCTTTTCCAACAGTTTAGGACTCAATGTAGCTTACAACAATTCAAACGTTAAAAAACATAATTTTTGAATCCAGTTCAAAAAACAAATAGTTATGCATTCACAACATACAAATGTTAAAAAGCCATTAAACTATAAAAAAAACCCAGTTAAAAACATAAACCATTAAAAAAACAAATAAATGTCCAGCCTATTATAACATCTATCTATCTATCTATCTATCTATCTATCTATATGTATAATTCTCTTGGGTATGTTCTCATTTCCAGTGTGCTGATTGGCCACTTCAGAAACATTCCAAACCAATCATAGTGTTCTGTTTGGCAGCCAATCACCACACTAGGAGCAGGAGCTGCTAAGTTAACTTTCATTTTCTCCCAGGGATGACAAAGGCCAGGCATGAGAAGGAAGAGGAGACATGGGGCAGGGATGCTGGGAAATGGCTCTGGGTTTCTGCGGGGTGAACAGTTTTGAATAGAGGGGAGGGAAGAAAGAAGGATGCAGAAAATAAGAGGAGAATTCAATTGCAATGCAGGAGAAATAGTCAGAGACTGGGGAAAAAAACCCGCTCCCGCACGCTGGAAACTACAACTCCCAGAATGCTGCCACCGCAGGCACTGTGGTGATTGGTCAGACAGGGAGTGGCAGTGTTTTTCACATCACTTCCTCCCCTCTGGCACAGTGGGACTCGAGGAAGGTAACAAATGATTAAAATCAGTACCTATTAAAAACAGCAGTAAAGCTAGAAAGATACCTAGATAAGCAATTAACAAACTGAACTGAAAAATATGAGCAAAACATTTTGGTTTCCCCTTTCTTCAAGTTGCTAAAGATGAAACTGGACTGCCCGAGAGGTTAGTAACTGAAGGAGGCAGAAGCTGAATATTTTACAGTTTATATTTTCCAGTTCTCTTTGGTTAATCACTTCAATATAAATATGCTTAGTTTTACGGATTAATGACATGTTTCTGGGATCCAGTACAAAAAACTGCTGTTGGTTTGCTTTTTAATCTCATGCCTGTGAGAGATTTCTAATATATATACACACACACACACACTATAGATTTCATATATACAAATGTTTGTATGTACATACGTACATATGTATGTACTTCAGAGAAAACTGCTGTTGGTTTGCTCTTTAGTACTGTACCTAAACTCTTGATGTTTAGAAGCCATATCAGTGAGGAAATTTAGGATTTTTCCTGAGTCTTCTCCCCCACCCCCCAACATAGAACTTGGACTGACAGGAGTAGGCTACATTGGATTTTCAACCAATAGAAGACAGATATCCATTAAGTGATTTGGGAAAGGGCCAACGGGGTCATAGTAGGCTCCTGTAGAGGCGTGAGGGTGTGGTTTTGTGTGCCCGGGGCTTTTGGGAGACCTGAGAAGAGGAACCGTTTGCGTTCATTCATTGTTCTGAGGCCACCCTCAATTTGGGCTGAATCAGTCATGCATGAGTGGCAGAGTTAAAGCAGTCGCAACCGTTACCAGATTATTTTGTTTAGTTTAAATAAATTATTCTTATACCTATTCTTTTAAAAATCCATGAATAAGTCCCATTCTATTCAGTGCAGTTTACTCTCAGCTAAGTGGTTTTACAAAGTCAGCCTCACTAAAGAAAACCTAGTACTTAAAAGGAGTGCTTAAAATTGCCGAAAGGTATGGGCTTTGCTCATGGTGGAAAATGAGGAAAGATTAAAATGACAACAACAAAAACAACACAGCTGTTAGTCATAGCACTGGGGTGGAAAAATAAGCAAGGTTGGGATAAAAACAATTGGACGCATCTCTCTGTGAGATTTCAGATATTATATTATATTATATTATATTATATATATGGAGAGAGAGAGAGAGAGAGTATGAGATTAAAAAGCAAAACAACATGCTGTCACGATCTCACCCGGAAGTGTTCTGTCATTGACATCGTATTCACGTGAGCACAATGATGCAAGGATTCAAATGCTGGCAATGCCAGCAACAACGCACCAGGGGAGATCTATTCACAGCTTGGGCCCTCAATAAAATAAAATGGCTTTTTGACAGTACATGATCATGAAATGACAACATTGTATGGTATGCACACCCTTTCATGCTCATTAGGCATCGTTATGATGCCTTATTTGCCACATTTGATAAAGTTGACAGATTGGGCTACCTTTGTGTTAGGGGGAAATTGGTCAAAAAAGGGATACGCAGTCCTATGCAATAGTGTCTTTACTCCCTTCTCCAAAAACTGTTCCTCTGCCACTAGATGGACATATTTATTTATTAGGCTGTTTCTAACAACAACGCCCTATTTTTTTATTCCACAAATGATTCCTCTTTTTGGTACAGTGGTAAGGACTTAAGCATGGAATGAGCAATCAGTAACTGCAAACTACAGTATAGGTTGACTCCTGTATCCATGTTATGTTCCAAGACCCCCTGTGGATACCTGCAACCGTGAATAATAGGGAACCCTGTTATTTTCAATAAGATGAACACTGGAAGTTGACCATAGACTCACACTGGATAACATAGAAATGCCTAGAGAGAACATATGTTTTCGGATGTAGATAAGTGAAACTGTGGAGACCAAATCCATAGATATGAGGTGGGGGGGGGGCAACCTGTAATAGTATTTTTTTTAAAAAAAAAACTTTGCTAATCTAATATAACAATAACAAAAAACTTCTCTTTTGTTAGAGCTCACAACTAGATCCCAAGATTTTTTTTTTAATTGTTTCAGTTTACAGTAGGTCCCAATTGAGTAATAGGAGAAAAAAAGAATAAACAGATACTTCAAAGCTATCAAATCACAATACCTAAGAAATGTAAGCCTTACACTGTTCCTGTTCTCTTCTTCTCAGGTTCCTTGCAAGCAGTTCTTTGCACAGATCTACTGGCAAGCTTTTCTCCCCCAAATTGTTCTCTCACAGATCAAGCCTTGCATTCTGGCTATTTCTCTGCTACTGACTCCTTTCTTTGATTACTTCTTGGGAGATTTTCACACGCCGAAAATATTGCTGCCAGAAACCGGGACAGAAATATTTCTGTCCCGGAAGCAGCGCCGCGGTTCGCACGCTCACCTCCCTCTCCCGTTGTTCCGTCGTCCTCGCTTTGGGTTTTTTCCTCTCTTCCGGAATATTTTATTAACGGCAAACTCCCGTTAGTAAAATATTCCGGAAGAGGGAGGAAAAAACCCAAAGCGAGGATGACGGAACAACGGGAGAGGGAGGTGAGTGTGCGAACCGCGGCGCTGCTTCCGGGACAGAAATATTTCTGTCCCGGTTTCTGGCAGCAATATTTTCGGCGTGTGAAAATCTCCTTGTTGGCCTACCCATCTCTCTGTTCTGCCTTCTCCCCTTCTCCTTCAATTTCCATTGTAATTCCAGCTCTCTTTCCACAACATCAGCTCGGCTCCCCCTTCTCACTTTGTCCCAGCTCTCCCCTTCCCTGTCTCCAAGACCTGGCTCACTTACACACACAACTTTGTGTTCTCTGCTAAGCTCTTGTATTTGACAAGAAATTAAATTTAGCCATTGAACATTAACTCCCTGTATATCAATACAAAACAGCATAAAAGCCCTGTTAAACCCATATATACCCATAAAATAACAGAGAGCACAAGATCCTTCTGCAGCAACAGTTGAGAAACAAAGGCTTTTCTAAGAGGCTTATCGCACACTGAATTAAAGCAGCAGGGCAGCCAGAAGGTTCCTTCTTCCATGCTGCCTTACTGCATGATGTCTTCATTCTTCTGTTCCAGTCCCATGGGAGACCAACGTAAAACCATATCTTTTTGCTAAATAGAAAAATCTGTTAGCAAAAAGACGTGGTTTTACATCAGTCTCCCAAGGGACAGTAATGGCAGAACACCAGAAGAATGACATCTTGCAATAAGGCAGCATGCAAAGCGGAACATTCCAGCTGCCCTGCTGCTTTAATTAATCATGTGATAAGCCTCTCAATAAGAAGCGTTCTGGTTTCGAGTAAAAAGAAAACAAAGACAGGATTCGCCATTGAGAAGGCTCTCTCCCATGTCCTCATCATTGTGCCTGTCCTGTAATAGTTGTGGGGCCAAGAGAAAGCTCTCACCTGAGGATCTCAGAACTCAGTCAGGCTCCAATAGGGAGCTATAGTCTTTTGGATAATCTAGACCCACTCAGTATGGTGCTTTATACATCACAAGCAGCATTTTCAATTGTGCCAGGAATGGACTGGTAACAGGAAAAGCTGTTATAACAAGGAACGCATATGCTCCTTGTAACCAGCCTCAGCATTTTGGATTTGCTGAAGTCTCCAAATATTTTCCAAAGGCAGCCTCACACAGAATGCATTATAGCAGTCCAAATGGGATATAATTAAAGTATGCATCACTGTAGCCAGATCAGATTCAGGAAGCCTTCCTGACTAGGGTGCATCTACACTGTAGAGATAATGCAGTTTGACACCACTTTAAAAGTCATTGCTCCATCCCACAGAACCCTGGAATTTGTAGCTTTGTGAGGCACCAGTACTCTTTGGCAGAGAAGGCTTGCGAAGCTTTTCTCCTTATCTTCAGTCACAAAGAGAAGGCTTCCAGCTTATGTGTACAATTTGAAAAACACACTCAAGGGTTTGTCTAGTCTAGAAATCCCTTTTATAAGGCAGGCCACCACCACTCACTGAGTTTTGCCCCTTTTCACGTCTGGTGCAGTGAGAAACCAGACAGGCTGTGTTAAAGAAAACAAGAATAACACTTTTCTCTATCCTAGAGAAGTTCCTGATACCTGACCAAGAAGGCAGGCAATTCATGGAGGTTAAGAAATAACAGAAAAGCTTTATTTAGTTCCACAGGCTTAAGGTTACTTGGAGGCACATGCCCTCCAGGATCTTAACTTAGGGTAGAAATACATTCAGTCAGAGTACACAAAATAAATCATACAAACTAACACAAACTGGCTAGACAGCCCCTAAGCTAGGATTATTGATAATTTAAAATTTAGGCAGTCCATCATCATCCATTCTGTCCCCCAAGGGGATACTGGGTCAGGCTCACCTTCGCCGGCCCCTTAGTCTCTGGAGATGGAATTCAGAGTCCTTTTTGGGATAGAAGCCTCCTCCCAGGCCTTGGTGTTATCCAGCCCTTAAGAAAGGTTGGATCACAGTTGCATCTTGTTGGCTACTCCATGTGGCTCTCTCCATCGTCCCCCAGGCAGATGGTTAAGCCAGAGTCTAGAGCATGTAGTCTCTCAGAACAAAGGAAAGGGCAGAACTTTTTAATTCTTGTGTGGTCATCTTTGATTGGGTCTGCATTGCCAACTTCTCATTGGTTCTCCAGTCAGGTGATGTGATGTCATGTTTAGGAAATGAGGCTCCCACCCCCTTAGCCATGCCACAAGGAGTGGAATTTTCCATTGTTGTTACTGTGAGTCTGTGATGAAGGTTCCATGATGACTGGCAGGCCATCATGAAAAGGCTAAAGGCCTTGTAGAATTACAAACCCCAGGATTCCATAGGATGGTGCTACAGCACTTAAAGTGGTGTCAAACTGCATTATTTCTGCAGTGTAGATGAACCCTCATGAGTGAGTGCTTTCACAGACCTACTGCAAATAATTTCTATAACTGCTTTATAGAATATTCTATGCCACCATGGCAGGTTCGACTACTAGAAAGGTTTAGTGTCTGTCTACAAAGAATTCTCCAAGCTACAAATCCCAGGGATCCATAGGATGGAACCATGACAGATATTTATTTACTTTTATATATTTATTTATTAGAGTTATATCCCATCTTTCTACCAAGATGAAATCCAACGCAGCTTACAATCATTAAAAAATACAGCTAAAACATCATAAGTACAAAAGTTAAAAAGAATTAAATTATCATTGTTAAAATATAACTAGAACACATGAATTAAATGCATAAAATCATAAAAAATACAACAATAAAGCAGTACACCAATTAAAATTTACATTTCAAATTCCTGCCTAAATAAAAACATCTTCAACTGTGGATGAAAAGAGAGCAGGGAGGTGGCTGACCGGACCTCCCATGGAATGGAGTTCCATAGTCTGAGATCAGCCACAGAGAAGGCTCTCTCTTGAGTCCTCACCAACCATGCCTCTGAAGGTGGTGGGGCTGAGAGAAAGCCCTCCCCTGCCGATCTTAACACTCGGGTTATCTTGTATAGGGAGATACAGTCCTTTAGTCAGAAGTCCATTTAGGACTTTAAAGGTCAAACCAACACTTTGAATTCTGCCCAGAAACAGATTAGAAGTCAGTGCAGCTGTTTCAACTGTGGGGGTGGGGGGTCACATGATCCCTGTATCCAGACCCAGTCAACAGCCTGGCCCCAGTATTTTGAACCTGTTGAAGTTTCTGAACAGTTTCCAAAGGCAGCCCCATGTAGAGTGTGTTACAGTAGTCCAAATGGGATGTAATCAAGGCATGTGTCACCATAACCAGGTCTGACTTGTCACGGAACAGGTGGGCTGGCTCACTAGTTTTATCTGTGCAAATACACTCCTGGCCACAGCCAATACCTGAGCATCCAGGCTCAGATCCAAGTCCAGGAGAACACCCAAGATAAAGTGATATCAAACTGTTGTGACTTTGTACAATAGGTTTAGTCTTACCAGGGATATGAACCCAAATGTCCCTGTTCTAAGCAGAATTGCTATAGGAGACAATGGGCCCACTTAAATACCTTGTCTGTAGAAAGCAAGAGTTAATTTCTTATTTCCCACTTCCCCAGTTTATGTCCCACTTCATGGCTCTTTCCTATACAGCTGACTCAAAAGTTTGAAGCTGGAGTCCTGAATCCAAAGAACTACAAACCATAGATCTACATGTCCATACAGAATTTTGATTTGAGTTTCTCAAATAGGAGCACCTATCACCCCATGTCACGTCACATATTTTTTGAGAATGTGGGGAATATCAAGTCATTTGTAGCATGGGAGTGAACCATCAAAACAGAAACCTTTAAAAAACATAGGACTGCAACATAAAACAAAATGTATCATGTAAGCAGCAAATCCAGAGTCAGAAATGAATAATTTACACTTTCACTTGTATATCTCAGTTATTTGTCTGTTCAGAAACATACTGTAGTTCCTTGAGGTGAATGGCATTTCTGTGTAAGTCCTACAAGCCCCATTGACCTCAGTAGGATGTGTGCTTCTGTGCAGGATCATAGCCAAGTTTCTTACATTTATTTGAAAGAACATACTTCCCGCTGATTGATCCACAATTTTCAGAGAATATTATTGTATCTTATTTGGAAAACATCACCTTGAGACTTGCCTCATTCCAGATTCAATTAGATTTGTTAATTAGCTTGAATTTTAATAACCTTCCCAGCACCCCAAGAATATGCACCCATTCTGCTATGATCTCTCCCTAGAGAAATGCAGTTCTCAAACATTTTTGGAGATGTACCCCAGGTGGGTCACTTAAGCCAACTAACACAGAAAATTATTTTCATAAAGGCATGCAGAGAAGATGTTGATTGTTCTGAAGTTTTAACTCCTTCCTCTTCTTCCATGCTGTGAAATCCTCCCAAGATTTGTCAGAAGCATCGCATTTGGCAAACTTTTCCATAAATATACATGGGTTTAGTTTGCTTTCAGAATGCAGCTGTTAGTATGCCCTGCTACCCCTCCCCACAGTATCTCATAATTGGAAATATTGGACACTTTCCAGGGTCAGGTTGGCTGGGTCAAACAAAAGGTCAATTGGAGGTCACAATCACTTGGGATGTGTCTTACAAATATTATGGCAAGAAAGCCCAAATTAGAATGATGCGGAAGCCCTTTAATAAACACAGTCATTAAGGAGGTATGTGCTAGCCCATTCTTCCAGCCCATGGTACCTCAGCAGTGATTCATTCAATCAAACAATTAAGGGACCATTCCCAAATCTATTCCTACAGAAGTCCTTCCTATACCCCTCCTGTCCAACCTTGCAAGGTTGTCATAAACCCATCAGTTTCTATCTCCCAGCCATTAACACAATCAGTTGAGTTTCATTTTCATTTGTCTATCCCATGGAAAAGCCATCCAGGCTATGTCTTAACTTGAGTACCCCTTCAGGACATGAAATAGGATATAAATATTAGTCCTTGGACTATTGTAAGGTGTGCCATGATGGACAAACCTGGCCACTCTCTTTCTTGGTGCACCCCAGATTGGAACCTCCTGTGCCACCGTCAGACACCTTGTTACCCAAATTGGTGGGGCCCATGGGGACCCACTCATGACACTAAAAGTTATGATATTAAGGTGGGGGGTAATTAACTCAAAGTTATGGCTGCAAGAGGTCAGGTAACTTGCAGGATCTTTACACTTGTGTATACCAGTACTAATAGATAAGGTTCTGAGTTAAAATTAAATAAAAATGGTTTTTATAGGAAAATAAACACTGAAGCATTCACACACACACTCATGTGAACCACACAAGGTTGACAAAGAGTTAAAGGCAGAAAGATTGGATAGAGGAATAGATTCAGGGATGTTCGAGCCATAATTACCAGTCCTGAAGAGCAAAGGTATGTGCAGCAAAGAAAACTCAGATGTGAAACTGAGGGTGACACAGCAAACTGGCAGAATGATGGTGTCAGGAGAACTGTGCACACTTGGCTATTATTTGCTGGTAATATTTATACCCAGTTTCATATCATGAAGGGGTGTTTGTGTGTAAAACAATGCTTGCATGGGTTTCCCACAGTTAAACAAAGGAAACCACAACTTTGTTAACTGCTGCTAATGGCTGAGATATCAAGCTTGATGGTTTTATGACAGCTTCCTTATTGTGGGAGAGGAAAAGGTGTGAGAAGAGACCTTTTGTGGATAATGTGGGTTCTAGTCACTGTTTATCTGCAAGTATGACTCGTTGCCAGGAGTGTCCGAGAGGGAATTAGCACATTCTCCCGTGATGACTCTGATACTAAGGGGCCCCCTTTGGTGTGTCTGTTGGGAATTTCCAAGACATTTTTGTTAGGTCTTGGGTGACCTTCACTTGACCCCACTTTTGGTCTGCCCTGGTCTACCTAGACCTCATGAAATGTCCAACATTGCCAAATTATGAATTATTAGAGGGAGGGGGTGTAAGGCCAGGTAACAGCCTGTCTGAGTATCTTCACTGCACTAAGCTTTTCTCTCCAAGACTGGTAACTATAACCCTCTGTTCCTGAATCTCTCCCTCTATTCAGTCTTTTTGTCTTACTTCACTCTAGTCTTATCTGATTCATAGGCATGTGTGTTGTAGGTGTGAGTTTACTTTGTGTTATTTCCAATAAAATACCCTCCTCTCACAGGCTTCCTTTTGAGTTAATAATTCCCCCAGATAGTAATAGAGACTTTGGCATCATGGGCAGGGATCTAAAGCACCCCCACCTCTTAAGGTAACACAGTAAAGAGAGGAAGTATTTGTTTTAGAAATCCACTGGAAACATTCATATTGGTTCATTTTGTGTATGTATCTAGTGTGTGCAGTGGAAGCAGCTAACCCTGACATCAGGGGAGCAAATCTATTCTGTTTTTCTCCTGGAATTTTAGACCAAGGGCTGAGTCCTATCCCCAAATAGGTTCAGCACTTTGGTACATCCATTAAGATCTGGATTAAGTTCCAGAAAGTATTCAGTGCCTCACTGACACTGGAGCTACCAGTTGCCACTGATTATATGCATGTGTATTTTTGTATATGGATGAAAGGTTTCCATTAGGCAGAGTGCGGCAGCTGCCTCAGGCCTGAATCTTATTGTTAGTCTCCAAGTAGAATCAACCCGTTGAATCCATAGCATTTACCTACATGTTTCCTCATCATTCAGCAATTAGTATAGTGAAAGTATTCCAGTATTTCAGGATTCAGGCAGTAGATTTGGGGATTGGTAGCAGTAGTCACTCACCCACACACCTTTCAGACTGAGTCTACAAAAGTAATGTGCTGTGCATGTCTAAACAAAGCTGCTGCTCACAAGTCTGCCACTAATATTGGAGTAAGATTCAGAAGACAGTCCAGTGCTCCATTGGAGGGAGAGGATCATACACCCATATACCCAAATATAGAATCTGTACATACGATTTGTCTGGTATACATAATGTATGGTGGGAATCTTTGTACATAAGCCACTGTGAAGATGTTATGACCAACATAAAGGCATCTAGCTTGTCATAGTCATTACAATCTCTCCCCACCACTGATTTTTTTTAAAAGGAAATTCTGCACAGAGCTCTAGTCCCAGACCTCAAGCATGTAATGTCATTGGCTACATGGAAATTGGTTGCTGAGGTCACTGGCACTTAGGAAAAAAGCAAGTTAAAACCTGTCCCAGGCCAGTTCTATCCCACAAAGGTGAAAACTAAAGATAAGATGAATTTCTGTTACATATCATGGCTAACATTGAATTTTTCAGCATAAAGTTTTCCTTGCACTCCACCAGGGATCCTGTTTTTAGCTCCCTTACACACGGCATCAAAGTCTTGACAAAGCTAACAGTATAAATGCTCCAGCATCTATGTGTAATGCTGTATGAAAGAACAGGAGTGTCAGCATGGTGTGGTGATTTGAGCATTGGACTATGGCTCTGCTTGGCCGTGGAAACCCACTGGGTGTCCTTGGGTAAATCACACTCTCACTCTCAGAAGAAGGAAAAGCAAACTCCCTCTGAGCAAATCTTGACAAGAAAGCCCTGTGATTGGTTCACCTTAGGATCCCCATAAATCAGAAATGTCTTGAAGACATATAACAACAATCTGAAAGAGTACTGTTGCCAGACCAAAAAGCCTCCTTAACATCTTCAGTTAAACTACATATTGCTTCCTCTCACTCTCAGTCACTGTGAAATGGTGGAAGGCATGGATTCATGTCAAGCACTATGCCTGGATTCCCACCATTTCACAGATTCTTGCATTTCTCTGCAGCCTTGTCCATGTCACTGGCTCAAGTGAGAAAAAAAACAGCATGGGTTGTGTAAGTTTGGGCAGCTCTGGGATCTTTCTTCATGCTTCTCATGGCCTCCTGTAGTGGTGAGTCCTAGCTGCCTTGGTGGAAAGAGCATCCCCTGCGACTGTATCTTTTTAACCCACCACCCATCCCTGTTACAGTATTTGCAGCCTTGCATTCACATCTCTCTGCAACCTCTCCAGCTTTGCAAATGTGTTGTATAAAATACAGGTATTGTGTCTTATCTTGTGTACAGTACTGTAGTCTGAATCTGCAGTGGGTTGAATCAGTGGATCCTGAGCCCACAGATATGGCAGGCCTGCTGTATATACAAGTATTCTTGTACCTAAAAATTATTTTTACTTTCATTTTCTACCTTGTTCTGTTTTTCTCCTTTTATTTTTTTATTTTTATATTTATTAATAACATCAACCATATACAAGAGTAAAACACACACATAAAATGAACCAAGCAAAACAAACATATAAAACACTAAACAAACACTTTACTAGCATAAAACTCACACAAACTATCTACAAATAACCAGATTAACTTCCTTTCTCTCTTCTTCTATCAGGTGTTGATATTTTCACTTATATTGTTTCCCACCTAGTTGTCTCATAGCTACGATCTGCTTTCCTATATTTCCCTTCATTTACCTCCCATTACAATATATGCTGAGCACTTATAATTTTTAATTCACCCCTGAATTTTCCTAAAGGGGTACAGTAACTTGCCAAACAACAAGATCTTTAATGTTTTCTTCTCATCTAATATTATGGACAAGCTGTCCATATCATATATTACATTTCGGCAATCCATTCTAACATTGAAGGAATATTATCACCTTTCCATTTTCTTGCAAACATTAATTTGGCTGCTATCGCAGCATATAATAGTATTTTCCCATATCTCTTTTGAATCGTTAAATTTATGGAGCATATTTAATAAATAAAGTTCTGGTTCAAGTGGAAAGTCTACCCCCTAACATTCTCATTAATAAATCATGGATCTTCCTGCAATATTTTTTAGTGTTTTTGACAGTTCCACCAAATATGGAAATAAGTTCCCTTCGAGTTTCCACATTTCCAACAGTTGTTGGGTACATTTTTGTAGATTTTTTTCCATTCTTTCAGGGGTAAGATGCCACATATTAATCATTTTATTAAAAACATTATTTAAAAGCATAACTTTTTGCAAAGTGAATATTCTTAATCCAGACTTTCTCCCATTCCTCTGTTTTTATTGCACAACCTATATACTGGGCCCATCTTATCATATAGGGCTTTACCGCCTCTTGTTCTAGATTAAGTTTCAAAAGTAGTTTAGAAATGTTTGAAATCATCTTATTCTTGTCCCTTTCTAGTAGTAAATCAAATCTGGATTTTTCTAACCCTAGGCCTTCTAGCTTTGTGTCTATTTTAAATTTTCCCAGCAGTTGTCTGTACAAAAACCAATGGCAACTGATTCCCTCCTCCCTTAATTCCTCCTGTGTTTTCATTTCAAATAGGTTCCCACTTTTCTTCAAAATCATTTAATAGGTCAATCATCTATCTTTACATAAATTTTCTTTTTTATAAAAGACCTCATGATTGGAAACCCAAAGTGGAATTCTTAAATATAATATCCTTTTATACTTCGTCCATACTCTCATTAAGGCTCTTCTTACATAATGGTGGTTAAATTCCTTGTGGACAGCAGTTTTGTTATGCCACATATAGGCATGCCACCCAAATCTAAGATTAAACCCCTCCAGCTGTAACAGTCTATTATTTCCCAAATAAATCCAATCCATAATCCATTATTTTTTTTATTTTTTTTATTTAGTTATTTATACCCTGCTCTTCAGCCACAAGGCTATCAGAGCAGCTTACAAATTGTTTTAAGCAATAGCTATTTACACATCTACACTACATTAAACAGTTTCCAATGTGTGTTATAGGGAGCATGCATAATAATACAGTTTGAGGTCAAGCATGCCTAGATGTCCTCTTTCTTTTTAATCATGTAGTATTGTCCCCTTAATTCTGGACTTTTTTCCTGCCCATATAAACTCAGCTAAATCTTTATTCCAATTTTTGAATGGCAGATCATTAACTAAGATGGGAATATTCTGAAAGAGATACATTATCCTGGAAGGATATTCATTTTTACTGTAGATATTTTCCCTAATAAGGAAAGATTCAACTTGTTCCATCGTCTTAAATCTTTTTTAATTTTAGTCCACAATTTACCATAATTATTTTCATAGAAATTCATAGAGTTCTGAATTTCTACAAGTTATGATTATCCCCAAATATCTAACTTTTTTTCCAATTTAAATTTTGTCATATTTGCTAATTCTTGTTCTTCTATTTTGTTTAAATTTTTGGTTATTATCAATGTATTTTCCCTATTAATTTTTAATCCTGCTAATAGACCAAATTCTTCTATTGTCCTCATCGATTTATCTATACTATCTTTGGGGTTATCAAAAAAGAAAACTAGATAATCAGTGAATGTTGTATTTATACTCGTTATTTTGTACTTTTGGTCCCTTAATTGTCTGATCAAAATTTATTTTCCTGTTTAATGCTTCTAAAGTAATTCTAAATAGCAAGGGCTGTTTTTTTTTCCTTTTAAAGTCTGATCTGTGATTATAATAAAATTGAGTGAGTGAGTGAGTGAGTGAGTGAAAGCCTAAAGTAGAATCTTATGCACAGTGACTGTAGTAGAAAATTTTGTTCAATTATACTGATTCCATATGTTTAACACTGAATGGAAGACATTCAGAGCAAGTTTTAAAGCATCAGCTGGGGAGTGGCAATGATGTTAAATGCTCCTCCCTTAGACTCCCAGGTTATCTGGTTGCCCATTGAGCTTCATCTGTCCTCTGATCCTTGTTACCTCTTCCCCAATGTGATCTCATTTTGGACTCTAGGATGTTGTTTACATGGCAAAATAAATCCTCAAAGAATGCAATAAGAAGCCTGATAGTTCCCACGCATTTCGAAGCCGCAGCGCCCTTTTCAGAAGGAGGGGGAGCGAAAAACCCATAAGTCGCTCGGTATCAGCTTTTGCTAGTTTTCCCAACTTTTTTGATAAAGTTCGCAAAAATGCACACAATTGATCATTTGAACTTACCATTCGCAAATGTCTGTGTGAACTTGCAGTGGGCCGATCGTTCCATTGTGCTTTTGTTTGTTTGTGCTTCCCTTCACTCCTTTGTCTTTATTCAAGGCTTTCAGGGCAGGGAAGACAATCGGGAATGGGGCTAGCCCCTGCTTGGGTGGTGTGTGTGTATGTGTGTGCGTGCTGCAATTGGCCAATCGCTCCATCGTGCTTTTGTTTGTTTGTTCTTCCCTTCACTCCTTTGTCTTTATTCAAGGCTTTCGGGGCAGGGAAGACGATTGGGAACTTGACAGATTGCTCTTTCGTTCTTTTGCTTGTTTGTGCTTTTCTTCCCTCTCATATAGAAAATATGGTCTATTTTCACCTCAACATGACCTCCTCCTTGCTCCCTCCCCACCTCCTGCCTGGCTTTAATCATCTAGAGGCCATTCCCCCCCCCCACCTTTGCCTGTGTAAACTAATGAAAACTGAAACTTGCCGCATCTTCCAAATAAGCAAGAATTCATGTGAATTATGCACTCCTGATGTGAAAGAACGGTAACCCAGAATTTCGTGAACTTTATCCTGTCATGGAACTGGCACCCAGGAGATTAAATGCAGGACAGCTAAGCAGGTCAGAAAAGGCAATGGCAGAAGAAACCTCTTGGGTGTTCCATTGGGTAGTGGAGATGCTTTCTTGGTTGTCTTTTCTTGCAATATTGATGGGGTTGGACAACTCCCACCTCTCCCTTATAAGGAATGATGCCCAGAATGCCATTTCAAACCCAGGAGAGTTTAGATTAGCCTAAAGTGCTGGAAAAGATGTTCTGTGCATTATTTGCGGGATGGTGGTGGTGCTTAGTGGAGGCTGCAGAGCCTCCCATATAGAGACAACCAGTACCTTCTATGCATTGAATCTGCTTTGGATTTTAGTATTAACCAAGGTGCTGAGCCTGTATTGGGGGTCAGGTTCCAACACTTCCATAGCTCCTGTAAAGTTCAGACTAAAGACCACCCTACTGACATGGAATCCACCCCATGCCCATAGCCTCCACAAGGGGGGCTGATAGAATTTGGAGGGGCCCCCAGCCTGATATTTTTGTAAGTTTTTATTATGTAAATTCATTTAATATTTAAAAAATAAATATAAATATTACTTTGGTGTCAACATTTGAACTGACTTATTTTAATTTTTATCCTAAATCCTGTAGAACATCTTGCTGCCCTTAACCTTAGCAGTAGGTAGGGGGCCCACTAAAGATCCTGGCCTGGGGGCCCGCTAGAGAATGTGGGGGTCATACCCATACCCTTGCTAACACATCATGGTTGGAGCACCGTCTTTGTTACTTGATAACCCTTTCTCATTGGGTGTGACATTGGCTCATTGGGGTGAGGGAATGTGTATCAGGAGTCTGGCATCAGTCATGCAACCTTGAGCATTTTGTGGCGCTTCAAGGGTAAAAGATATTTTCTCCCTAATCATCAGGCTGTTTGTCCTTCCCTGGTTGATACATGAAGAAACCTACTTTGTGTATGTACAGAGAACTCTGACATTTTGATAAGGCATCCCCAACATTTCCCCAAAATAAAATGAGTAACAATGCTTTGCCAGTGACAGGTGTGAGAGAACAATAAAGGCAATCACAGCATGGAGCTTTTCACATGGGGGAAATAACCCCTGCGGAGATCAGGAGAGAAACAGGCTGTTCTGCTGCCAGCACTCCGTTTCGCATACCCCCTTCCTTCTCCTGATCTCCAGTCATCCTCTCTCCGTCCTGCTTCCATTTTCCTCCCGCTATGTTCCACTATTTTTTACTAACGAAGAACTTTGGTTAGTAAAAAATACCGAAAGGAAAATGGAAGCAGGATAGAAGGAGGATGACGGGAGATTGGGAGAAGGATGGTAGGGTGCAAAACAGAGCACTGGCAGTGGAACAGCCCCGTTTCTCTCCCGATCTCTGTGGGGGTTATTTCCCCCATGTGAAAATCTCCCATGTCTGATAATCCTGCTTCTCCCCCCCTCCCCCCCCCAAAAAACCTCTGGTAATGATGAGCCATGAAGTGAGGGCTTCCTTTGCCTGTGCAAGGCCTCTCCTATTTACTGTGGTAGAGTAATCTTCCTCATCATATAATCCATCTTAATCTGTGTTCCTTCCTTCTCCCATATTCATAATCTGAAGGAAAGAAAAATTTTATTTCTGTAAAATTAATCTCCTTAGGCAGCTAGAGTTTCATTTTCTTTCCAGTGATCCAAACATTGGGGAGGGGGGGGAGAGAGAATGCTATTTTCCCTCCCTGCCACACTTTTCAAAAAGTGACAGTTGTTGTATGCTAGCTCTCTCTAGAGGGAAAGTCGTACTGTTCCCTGTTGGTGGTATTGTAGCCAAAATCTGCATTTAAATTGAGACATTTAGAGAGGGGAAACACATGGGAAGTGGGACTATTGATTTCTTTCCTTTAAATGAGGCATTTTACAACTCAAAAGAGTTTATTGAAAGTATACATTGTCTGTTTAAAATAACAGACGGGCTTCTTATGGGAGAAGCAAATGTGGCTTGCACAAATATAATGAAGACATCTTTACACCTCCCAATGAATATACATGGTGTGGTGGTTTATTTGCAAGGTGACTTTCAGAGAAGCCTAATAGATGCACCATTAGACACCAAGCAGTTTACAACCCCGTACTTTTAACTTACTGCTCAGAGGAAACATACACATGAGGCCAAAGGAGCAGGGCATTTTTCATACTTGTACTGTGGCTTCCTTGATTGATTTAATCCACCTGTAGTGCAGTCTCCCTCTTTTCCTATTTCCTTCCACTTTACTGAACATTATCGTTTCTTCCAAGAAGTTGTGGCAACTTGTCCACATCTGCACTGCAGAAATAATCCAGTCTGACACCGCTTTAACTGCCATGGCTCAATGTTATGGAATTCTGGGATTTGTAGTTTTGTGAGATATCTAGCCTTCTCTGTCAGAGATCTCTGGCGCCACAACAAAGTACAAATCCCAGGATTCCATAGGATGGAGCCATTGCAGTTAAAGCGGTGTCAAACTGTATTATTTCAGCAGTGCAGATGCACCCCTTATGATATGTCCAAAGTACAATAGCCACAGTTTCGTCATCTTGGCTTCTATGGAGATTTCAGGACTGACTTGTTCTAAGATCCATTTGTTTTCCTTTTTAGCAGGAATGGTATCCATAGAACTCTCCTCCAGCACCATATTTCAAATGAGTTGATTCTGTCCCTGCCAGCTTTCTTCATTGTCTAGCATTCACAATCATACAAAGTAACTGTTAAACTGATTAAGATATTACTTAATTTAGCCTGTAAAATACTTTTAAAGCAGCCCCTGGGGAAAGTACCCAGAACCTAGGAAGCCACTTTGAGCTCTGTGATGGGAGAAAAGCATGGAATAAATTGAACAAAGAAATGAACAAGTATAAATTAGGAAGCCATTAAAAAAGACAATTAGAATTATCCCAGAGTCCAGCAAAAGTAGTTACTTATCAGTAGAACTACAATTTTTAAACAAGTCTTTACTTTCTTATTTATCAGAAGTAGGGATATAAAGTTAACTCACATCTTTTCTCATCCTTGATAAGAAAGGGTGTCTTCACAGATTGAGATACCCAATGAAGAAAATGGTCAACTTCTGCAAGATTTTTCACATTTCAAGACTTTTCTGTAAGAATTCATTTGCATTAAAAATTGTTTTGGCACAAAAAAACTGTTTTGGTACAAAACACTGTGTCTTGTGAAAAATATAGTTTTAGTACAAAATGTTTGTGTGTTTTTTGCCCAAAAGCAAGTGTTTTGGATTAAAAAAAAATTCTGCAATGTAAACAATGTGCAAAAATTCACATCATTTCATTCAGCAGAGAGAAAATCTTTGCCATTAAGTTCATGTGAGGAAAAATAAGGCAAATGTACATCCCGACTCAGAAGTAACTAAAGTAACTATTTTAATTATCCAAATATAAGCATTAATGGTATAAGTGAGTGGTCTATGTACAAAATGCACTCTCCTCCTTTCCATATAATTATTGCCTCCGCACCCACAATAGTGTACAACATAGCAGCATAAAGCACAGCATGAGGCAGCAATTGAACTCTGTGATAGTCTTCCAGTATCATTTAGTGAAGCCACAACTGTTTAACTATAGACTTCTGTAAAAACGTACAGTTGCATTGCAAAGAGTCTCAAACTGTCACGTCTTAGGTAATGATCACCATGCAACTTACTTATGTATAAAAGGATAAATAACTAGTTACTTCCACCAGGAGCTCTGGTGGGCAGTCATTAAATGCCAGTACTGCAGCAACAATGTTGTGAGGTCAATCCTACAGAACTCCAAGGTTGACTCAGCCTTCCATCAATAAAATGAGTACCCAGCTTGTTGGAGGCAATTAGCTAACACATAAACCGCTTAGGGAGTGCTTTGCACTGATAAGTGGTACAGAAATATAAATGCTATTGCTATTGCCATATTCCAACTGGTTACTTCCAAAATCAGAGCAACCAAAATATTCAAGGAGGTAAAACAATATCCCTGTGAAGAAAAGCTAGGTCATTTGGGCATATTGGTGTAGAAAGAAGCCAAAGGAAGAACATGCTTGGGGTTCAAACAAATTTGTATATTGTGAATAATAAAGTAGATACTGAGAGATAGAAATATTTTTTCCTGTCTCATAGAACTTGAACTTGACGTCTCCCAATTAGATAGACTGGCAATAGATTCAGGACAAGCAAGAGCATGGACTTCATATCATTCACTAACTGATGACAGTCACTGTCAATGCAGGGCTAGCCCTGCTGTTAGGGCCACTTGAGGTAGCAGAAGCTTGGATAGTGGGTGCAGGAGCTTCTGTGCTATGCAGTCTGTCCCGTGCCCCTAAGCTAGCCTGCTGCCCTCAGGTATGGTGGAGGGTTTTCTTCTATTTCAAGAATTGAAGTAGGACACAACTGACCATGAGTCTAGCCAGCTTCTATTTATGGAATAGTAGGAGAGAATATCTTATCCTTTGCTGCAAGAAGCACAAAAGCTTGGGCCACCCCCTTTCTGGTGGTGGGAAATAGCTCTGAGAGTTTTCAAAGGAGATTATACAAATTTGTGAAAGATAGATTAATCAGCCTCTATTTACTATGATGGCTAAGGGTTTATCTACACTATTAAAACCCAATACACACACCCCTGCAAATTCCCCTGAATCTGCGGTGATCAGGCCACTTGATGTACATCCTTTCCCCTGAATCTAGGGTGATCAAGCCCCATGGTTCATGGCCTAGATTCAGGGCATTTGAGGTACTTTACCTTGATTTGGAGTATGTTGGAGTCAGAAATTTCTCCACATTTTTGTCTGTTGCTGCCACAAACATTTTAAAGCTCAGGAGGCAAGTTCCTGGCCAAAGGGAGAGGTTTTCTCTGTTCCCCTGGCTCAGCAGTACTGCTTCTGCCTGCTCGCCGCTTGCCCATCACTTGCTTTTTTCCCAGCTGAAGGGAGAGGTTTTCTCCCTCCCCTGCCTCAGCAGCACTGCTTCTGCCTGCTCTCCACTTGCCTGTCACTTGCTTCAAGCACCTCTTCCTGTGATGGGGGAGTGGGAAGAGGCAGTGCTGCTAAGCCAGGGGAAGGGAGAAAACCTCTCCCTTCAGCCTGGAACTTGCCTCCTGAGTTTTAAAACGGTTGTTGTGGAAGTGGATAAAACTCTGCAGGGACAGCCAGATAGTGAAGACAAGTACCTTACATCCCTACGGAGAATAAATACTGCACAGGGCTTTGGGGCAAATGCATGGACCCAAGGAGCAGGACTCGATTCAGAGTTTTTGCTTCATGTATAGACAAACCCTATGTCATGATGGAGTTCCATCATCCTGCTCAAGGTTAATTGCAACTCCCATCATGGGCCAGAACTACATCTGCCAGAACTACATTTCCCAGTATCTGTAATCACCAATTCTTTGATCACCAGGAACAGATAAACAAAGGGTTAAGAGAAGAGGGAGGTGGGGCTCATTTCCTAGGTTGACATCATCATGACATCACATCACCTGACTGAAGGGCCAATCAGATTTGGCTAATGGCAATTTGAACTGTTTGTAGCCCTTTGTTCTGAGACACATGGCTTTTGTCTATCCATGGGGCAGACTTCTGAACTCCCTCTCAGGACTCATGAATCTCAGAGGCTGTACTAGGCCTGGCTTATGGATTAAGCCTGGGCCAGCCAATTTGGACACCAGATTTGATCTTGATGGACTTCAGAATGTGCGTGGACCTTTATTTTGTGTGTAGGGACAATGTATTAGTTAGATTGCATTAGGTTTGTATGTTTTGTTTTCTTCCTTGACTGGATGTAACCCTATATTGTTATATTCTGTAACTTAAGCTTCACCTGAAGGAAAAGATATTTTTCTTCACGATATGATTACCTCTGAAATGTGTTTACTTCCTTGAATAAAATAGCATTTTAGATTTCCTATAGCCAAGCTTCCATGCGCCTGTGCTTGAGTCATGCTACAGGATTTTCCTTTGTTCCTGAGAAGAAGGGAGGGGGGGGGTTGGTAAATTTCAGTTAGGGCTGGAAAGCCTGGATACCCCGTTGTTTTCCCCTTGAAATCACATTTTAAAAAGGGGTTCTTTTAGAATCAATTTTCTTTCTTTCTGCACCTCTGGTCATGGTCTTGCTGCTATTTCCTGTGAATTCTATCAGAAAAATACAGGACTGATGAGGTGTTGGGGCTTTTATGTCATGTATATTATAAAACATAGATTAATCTATGTTTTAATGTCCTTGTCCTTGATTCTATATGTTGATGTTCTGCCCTTTGGTGAAAAGGGCATTATAAATAAGCATCAGATGATGATAATGATTATGATGATGGAAGCTAGTATCTAACTGTCAGAATGTGCTAATGTTACTGATTTCACAAATCTGTAGATAACAGTGATTCAAACCACTACCACTAGAAAGGTGTTCCACTCCTCTGTTTAAAAACAACAATAAAGTAAATAATACTATTTGAGAAATATTTGTCACAGACAATACAACTAATGCATTCCACACAAACATGGCACATTTTTGTCCACCAGTCTTCTCACTTCCAGGTTGACTATCTGCTTCATCAAAGTTCTCTGTAGTTTTCACTGTGTAATTCTGTGGGTAGATGGTTCTCAGATCCTGAAACCAGTGACTTGAATGTTAATTAACCAATTTTCAGACAAAATGCAGAGTAAAAATTTGACTGTACATAGCATCCTTCTCTCAGCATGGGCAAGATGTACTCACCTACCTAATTTTAAATGTTAACCACAGTGGACAACCCAAATTTTCACACCACTCTCAAGTCTTCAGAGGTTGGAAGATAAGTGCTTCTGCTGCCACTTTTTTTGATCATACATACCCAGCATTGACACTATCCCCTCACTCCTCTCATTACTAGTCCCTCCACTGCCATTCATCCTGTACCTCACTCTGCAGGTGACATAGAGGATGGATTGATGGTCTCTGTGAAGAACAGTGCCAGCTGGCCTGGTTATCCTTCAGGACACAAAACCCACAATGCCCGAATCTAAGAACCGTCTTAGAAGCAGACATTTGGGCCCAGCCATCTCTTCACTTCAAAGGCCCAATGGCAAAAGGGAACATTTTAAATAGAGTCATGTTGTATGTTCCTGAAGATGGCTACCATCTTTATATTCCTGAAGATGCTTACCAGTTTTATCAAAAACTTTTTTTCTTTCCTTCGTAATCCCTTGAAATATCCCAAATTCATCTCAAAATGTCAAACAAAGCAGAAATCCTTGGCAATTTTAGTATGAGCTATGACATTTTATAGTTCATTGTTCTCTGGATTTTTTTAAAAAAAACAGCAAAGCTAGCATCATATGCAAGTCTTAGTTAAAGGAGCATGCACAGATACACTGTCTTTTTTCTAACCCCACACCAATGACTGTGATATCATACTGTTGCTATTTGCCAGATCCCACTTTAATACAATTAACTGAAACTGAAATACCCACAGCAGCACTTAGGCTAATACCCATCTCCTATATAATGTCTTTCAAATGCTTCACATGATTATCTGCGTAATCCTTACAACTTATCTGCCAGGTAAGGTAGGTCTATGTTATTATCACCATTGTCTGAAGGCAGGAGGCTTAGAAAATAATATAGCAGTGCCCAATGGCTCCAGTAATACATGGGAGACATTCTACCATCTGCCTCACAGAACCATTGTGAAGACAGTCATAAGCCCCAACCAGTTCTTCAGAGGAAGTAAATAGATTATCACATAAAGAAAATATGTCAATTACATCTCCCAGAATTCTCTCCTCAACATAGTGCTGACTGGGTGTCAGGATCGGACCCCTTGGCTCTGGTTCTTGCCATTTTCACTTAGTTTCCTGTGGTCTGGGTTTAGAATGTGCCTAGCAGTTTGTATAGGGAGTGTATATTTCTGCTGCCACTCTGCAGAAATAATACAGTTTGACACCACTTTAACTATAATGGCTCCATCCTATGAAATCCTGGGATTTTTCATTTGTTGTGATGCCAGAGCTCTCTGGCAGAGAAGGCTAAATATCTCTGAAAACTACAAATCCCAGAATACTATAGGATGGGGCCATGGCAGTTAAAGTGGTGTCAAACTGCATTATTTGTTCAGTGTGTCATCAGCCTAAGTGTAACTGGGTTTTGCTTGGGAAAAAAAGAGATAATGATGCAGCTGAAATTCATGGTTTTCTTCAGACAGGCCAGGCAATTAATGATTTTCAAAGCCTCTGAAGAAAGTAGTTTTGGTTTAAGGAATGCTTGTGTCAGTGGATGCTGGATGACCAATGATCATGCAGCCACCAGATTTTGTTAATAGTAAAATACTTTTAATTTAGAGTTTGTCTGTTAGGCTCTCATGGTCAGCAACAACTTTGCATTGTATGCTTCTTGGATTGCCAGCAACAAAGTTTTCTGATGAACTCTGAAACTGGTGCTCACTGCGGATATTTTCACATGGGGAAATTACGGAAGATACCGGGAGAGAAATGGAAGCAGCACGGAGGGAAGACGACGGGAGATCGGGAGAAGGAAGGGGGCGTGCGAAACGGGGCGCTGCTACCAGAACAGCCCTGTTTCTCTCCCAATCTCCCTGGGGAATAATTTCCCCATGTGAAAATCTCCTGAGTCTGGGAATGTTAATACCTGACACTGGGAGATGCTGGTAGTTGTAGTCCACAAATAACATTTGTAAGCTCTGTATTATAAATTGCTGTTATAGCTTGCTATTTTAATGCCCTTCAACACAACACTCTGTTGATAAGCTGGCCCCTTAGCTTTCTTACTTACAATCTGCACCAAAACATTTATTGAAAAGGTGACACAACCAGGAAAATGATGTCAATTCCAGTTGTTCCATCTGTAGTCGTCTGAGACAGCACAAGCAAATCTCTCTCTCTCTCTCTCTCTCTCTCTCTCTCTCTCACACACACACACACACACACACACACACACACACAGTTAACTACCCTGGAAGCTTTGAAGGATAAAATATTGCCCCTGAACTTTATCATGCAAGGTGTGTATTATCTCAATATTGCTTTGACAGCTACAGGACAGAACAAGGGACTTGAGTGAAAAGTTAAAACATTAATTGGAACACCAACACCAGGAAAAGCAACTAGAGAGAGGGAAAAGTCCATTGTTTGGAATTAGGTGTGAAAAATGAGATCTCAGAGATCCATCTGGAATATGAAGCAAGGCTGCCAACTAAAGCTCTTTATTGTCTTTGTTGGAAGCCAACATAAGAGTGCTTTTTAATTAACTTATACAACACTCCAAAGTACTGTAATCATTATTTATATACCACAGGCTGGTTGAATAATGACAGGAGCTGAAATCTAGAAGGATTCCTAGATAAAAAATTACCCTTTCTCCATCATTGATCCCTAATTGATAGGGATGTCATGTTTCCTTAATAAGAAGACAGATAAGTTGGATGCAACTAAACCCTCTTCCTCTTTTTCAGCATCCTATTTACCACAGGGTCCAGTGACATGCCCCTGGGAAGTCCAAGCAGAGAAGGAAGGGCAACCGCTTCCTTCCAAGGTTGCTCCCCAGCAATGGTCCCACTCCCTCCAAAACTGGTGGTTCCATGTAATTATCAGATCCAAAAGCTATGGATAGATCCACCACACATAAATATGTCAAATGCCTCCTCTTAGAATACACACACCTCCAGTGGTATTCTCAATCAGTTCATTGTAGGTTCAGGAAACATGCATTTGCACACATGGGTCCAGACATCATATAATTGTGTTTGATTCCATGTTTGCAATTTATCTCCCTCACAGAAATGGATAGTGGATGTTGTAGCTCCCTCCCCCTCCCCCCAACACACACCATCTTTTTATTTACTGTATTATTCACTGATGCTACAGTTATGCTTCTAAGGGCTGTCATGCCTGAAAGCTTATGAGATCTGTCTATTAAATAATGAGACTGTGTTTCCACCACTCAGACAAATCAGGGAGAACTGATTGTGAACACTTGAGTGATGACCTTGAACAGGTCTGAACCTGCATGACAAACATCAGCACTCTCAGCCATTCTTTTAATTGTCAGTCATCATTTAAGCAGCTGTTTTGTCTGTAGTGTGCCAGAAAAATGCTAAGTTTAAAAGTTGAGCAATCTGTCAATTTGAATTTCTTAGTAAAATTGAACAAAACACCAAATGACTCTTTTGAAATGCTTACTGAGGCCTATGGGGAAGATGACATGTCTCATGCATGTGTGTTTGAGTGACACAAAAGATTCAGAGAAGGATGTGAGAATGTGGAAGACCGATGAATGCCCTGGACATCTTTCCACTTCAAGAACGAAAGTAATTGTGGAAAAAAATCAGCCAGATTGTTGGAGGAGACTGCCAACTCAGTGTTGAATGATAGCTGAAGCTGTGTACATTGACAAAGACACTGCATGGAAAATTTTGCATGTGGATCTCAACATGAGGAAAGTTTATGCCAAGATGGTCACTAGAGCAAAAGAGTGCAGCAAGGAAATTTGCACTGACATTCTGGAGCAACTTGAGGCAGACCCAAACCTTTTCCAAAAAATCATCACGTGTGATGAAACCTGGATCTTCCAGTATGATCCTGAGACAAAATGACAGTCAATGCACTGGAAAACACCATCATCACCAAGAATGAAAAAAAGCATGCCCTTCAAAGCCATGCTCATTGTTTTGTTTTGTTTTTGACATCAAAGGCGTAATTTTGGCAGAATGGGTTCCAGAAGGCAGAAGAGTGAACCAGCATTTTTATAAGGATATTTGGACAAAGCTGAGAGAAAGAGTCGGGGGCTGGCTGAACTGTCAGGAAATGGTTTCATTCTTCATCAAGACAATGTGTCTGCTCACGCAGCACTTTCTGTGAAGCAGTTTTTGTCCGATAAACACATAACAACACTTGAACATCCTTCATATTTACCAGATTTGGCACCATGCAATATTTTCCCTAAAGTGAAATTGGTGCTTAAAGGAACATGTTTTAAGTCAATTGATGCAGTAAAGAAGAAAATGGCAGATGTGTTGAAAAGGCTGGAAGAAACTGATCTGCTCCATGCCTTCAACCAGTGGAAAACAAGACTGTATCAGTGTGTGAGTTTAAATGGGGAGTATATTGAAGGGAACAAGCATTTAAATGGTAATACATATAAACAAAACAAAGATGGGTTGTTGTATCAGTCTCAGTATTTAATCAACAGACCTTGCATAGTATCTACATGTGCCTTTCACCCAAATGTACATTGCAGAGTGCTGATTGAGCTGAGTAAACTGCTTTTCTAACTTTCCCCTCCCCCAACTTCCTTGAGTATGACTAGATTTTAATGAAACACTTCTGATCCGGGAAAGTGGTTGACAGGGGAACACTTTGAGCAGCATACACCTTATGAGAATAACACCTAACATGTTTTCCCATGCTCCCAGACTTGGAGAGGCTGAGAGTTGTGCCCATTTCAGCTGACCACATAACCACAGCCATTGGGAGCCTGTAGCATGCTTGAAATATCACGCACACAAGAATGACAGAGAACTGTTACAGGGGAGGACAGGAAAGGAGAGAAAAAGAAACATTCAGTTTAAAGCTAAAAAAAAGTAGCAGTTGGAGCTACCATTTCAAAAGCAAAGGGATTTGAATTGTAATCCAAAACATCTAGAAGGCCAAAGGTTCCCCACCTTTGGTCTAGATAGTAAACATGGTCTAAGTTTGTATGGTACTACACTGGTACTAACTTTGTATGGTACTACATATGGAGTAGGGGTGAAAATTGGAGTTGTGCTGGAGAAAGGGAGGTATGGTTGGAACAGAGTGAACAGATGTTACAAAAGAAGGCGGGATCACTGTTTGTTAGCTATCCCACCTTCAGTTCACCCTGTTTCCCAGAATGGATTGGAGAGCGTACTAACCATTCCACAGAACCTTACTTTGCTCCTCTGCAATGCCAGGTCAGTTAAGAAAAAACGCACGTTATTTACGATCTTCTTTGGGATGAGGATGCCAACCTGCCTTGCTTCACAGAAACCTGGCTGGGAGAGGACGCAGACCCTCACAGCCAGGTATTCTGTCAGTGACCAGGTGAGGGGAAGGGGGGGCGGAGTGGCTCTGGTTTATAAGAATAATCTGACTTTGACCAGGATACCTGTCCGGAACACAGCCCACTTCGAGTGTATGTACCTTAGCCTGAGGACCAGGGATAGTTTGGGCATTCTGCTAGTATACCGACCACCCCGTTGTCTAGCAGACTCCCTAACCGAGCTGACACAGCTGGTCTCAGAGTTGCTGTTGGGGTTGCCCAGACTTTTAGTTTTGGGCAACTTCAACATTCCACTTGAGCCCAGTTTGACAAATCTGACTGGTGTGGCTCGGGAGTTCATGGAAACCATGACAAACATGGGCCTCTCCCAATTGGTTGTTGGGCCCACACATTGTGCGGGTCATACTCTCGATGCGGTCTTCAGTAAGGAACAGGAATATCCGTGGGCGGAAGTTATTAAAACCAACGTATTGTCATGGATGAATCATTTCCTGGTCAAGACTGAACTAAGAGTCTCTTCCTGCCCCACTGGGGGTGGTGGACCCATTAGAATGGTCCGCCCCAGAAGGCTAATGGAACCAATAGGGTTCCAGAAAGCCTTGGAGGGTTTAATGGTTGGTAACACCGGTGACCCTGTCGAAGCTTTTGTTAATACTTGGAACACTGACCTTACCAAGGCTATCGACACGATCGCTCCCAAGCGTTCTTTCCAACCCGCTCCAAACCATAAGCGACGGTATACATCAGAGCTTAGGAAAATGAAGCGGGTTGGACAACGACTAGAGCGCAACTGGTGGAAAACTTGACTCTTATCCGACAGGACTCGTCATAGGAACTTTCTTTGGTCCTATCCTTCTCCTATGCACGTACTCTGTCTGCAGAGTCCTGTCCAGCAGAGCTGTTTAGGGTGGTAAGGGAAATGACGCAGGTTATACCTGTGAAGAACCCATTTCTTAACCCAACAACGGCCTGCTGTGACACATTTAACAACTTCTTTGCAGATAAAATCTCTCGGATAAGAGCCAACTTAGATGCCAGTATTTTGGCAGAAACAATTGACGAGGTGTCCAGCAACTCCGTTGATGTAAGTTTACTGGATCAATTTCAATCCGTGAGTACTGATGACGTGGACAAGCTACTTGGTAGAGTGAGGCAGACGACCTGCCGTCTCGATCCTTGCCCTTCATGGCTGGCCATCCGGGGGGGGGGGTGTTGCCTTGATGGTGTTCCTTAATCAATCATCAATGCATCCCTCAGGGAAGGGTGTGTTCCATCCTGTTTAAAGGAAGTGGCGGTTAGGCCGCTCCTGAAAAAATCTTCCCTGAACCCCCTGGACATGAAAAACTATAGGCCGGTTTCTGTGTTACAATTCTTGAGCAAAGTGATCGAGAGGGTAGTTGCTCTTCAACTCCAAGTGGTCTTGGATGAAACTGATTATCTAGACCCATTTCAAACTGGCTTTAGGATGGGATTTGGAGTTGAGACTGCCATGGTTGCCTTGACTGATAACCTGTGTCTAACCATTGACAGGGGTAATGTGACCCTGTTGGTGCTTCTAGACCTCTCAGCGGCTTTCGATACGATAGATCATAGCATCCTCTTGGATCGCCTGAGTGGGTTAGGAATCGGAGGCACTGCACTCCAGTGGTTCCGGTCCTTCCTCTCGGCCAGGTCCCAGAGGGTGCTGCTAGGGGACAGCTGCTCCAGCATAAAGGAGCTTACTTGTGGCATTCTGCAAGGCGCCATCCTGTCCCTGATGCTGTTTAGCATCTATATGAAGCCATTGGGTGAGGTTATTCAGAGTTATGGGGCTGGGTGTTATCAGTATGCTCATGACACCCAGATCTATTTCTCCTTGTCCCAATTATCGGCCTCGAATTCTGATGGTGTCTCTCCTCTTAATGACTGTCTTAAAGCAGTAAGGGTCTGGATGAGGAAAAACAGATTGAGATTAAATCTGGAGAAACGGAGGTGGTCATGGTAGTGGTTGCAACCTCCAGTCCTGGATGGGGTCACGTTCTCCGTTAAGGACTGTGTTAGCTCCTTGATTCATCGCTTCAGATGACTAGTCAGGTGAACGCAACGGTCAGGAGTGCCTGTTATCAGTTTCGCCAGCTGCACCCTTTCAAGGAAGTAAGGGACCTCGAGACTGTGGTGCATGCACTGGTAACCTCTCATCTAGATTTCTGCAATGCGCTCTACATGGGGCTACCCTTGTGCTTGGTCCAGAAACTTCAGTTGATACAAAAGATGGCAGCCAGAGTGGTCTCGGGAAGATCTTGGAGAGACCATATAACTCCAATATTAAAATCTCTCCACTGGCTGCCTATCAGTTTCCGGGCCCAGTATAAGGTGTTGGTTATTATCTTTAAATTCCCAAATGGCTTGGGTCCAACTTATCTTTGGAACTGCCTCCTCCCATACAATCCTCTCCGTGCACTCTGGTCCTCTGGGAGGAATTTGCTTCAGCCACAAAAATCTAGGCTATCTGCAACCTCCCAGAGGGCCTTTTCGGTAATCGCCCCCAATTTATGGAATGGCCTGCCGAACGAGATCCGTCAACTGACGAGCTTGAGTAGCTTTAAAAAAGCACTAAAGATGGATCTCTTTTGGCAGGCCTTTCCTGATTAGATCCCGGCCTCAAGAGCTGCATCTCCTGGCTTTTCTTTAGTCTTGCTGGCTGTTGTTTTTTGTATTTTTTGTTAATGTGATTTTAGTTTAGGTGGTTTTTAATTTTATACTAGTTTAATATCTTTTTATGGGGGAGGGTGGGGGTTGGTCATCCTTAGGGATTTTAGTCAGCATTGTTGTATTTTAATTGTTGTAAGCCACCCCAATTGTTTTTAACAGAAGGGGGGTAAAAATTATTATTATTATTATTATTATTATCATCAAATTTGCTGTCTGTTGACACCATCAAAACTTGTGTTCAGCTCTTCCATGCCAGTATATACGGAGGTGGGTGGTTAGTGGGATTATGTTGTAGTGTGTATTTTGGGTGACACTTAAGCTACAAGAAGTGCCCATGTTTTGAATGTGTGTGTATATGTCCATGTCCATGTGTGCATACCCTCCAGCATTTCAAAGATGGATACCAGAACACATGGGTGCAACAGTTTGCTTTTGCCTGAGTCTACAGGGAAGGGCAAGATTCTGAGCTCACCTCTCCCACTCTCTATGTGAATTGAGTTCAAAATACTTTTGCACTTTGAACTCTATTTAAAGCAACTGAGATAAGCTGAGGACAAAGGTAGAAAGGAGGAGGAAGAGAAAGAAACTGGGACATTTTAAAAGCATATCAAAAAGTGAGATGGCAGAGGATTAATCAGGATTGTCCCTGCCTATTCAGGAGAGTTGTGGGAGGTGGGAGGTGTGTGGGTGTGTGTGTGTGGAGCAGAGTGATCTGTGTCCTGAATTTCATTACTTTGGGGACTTGAAGCTTCAACCACAACTTTTTACCTAAATCCAATCTCTCAGCAAATCTTCATGTCTGGAAAATCCTAAGCTCATCTCTGTTACTGTCTTGAGTACTTTATGTAAGAAGGCACTCCACTACATGCCCTAAATTAACTAAATTTCCTTACACTATGCTTGGAAAAACATGCTAATATTAGGACCACCTCTATGAAATGGATGGCTATCTATTCATCCAGCTAAACATTCTGAAGTTGCAATGGAAACTGTTTCCCTAAGATATTTGAACTAATTGCCTCCTAGTAATGTGTGCTGTGGAAAAGTTCCTTCCCTCAACACAGAAAAGTAGCCTACTGGTTGTTATAAATCAGTGCCCTGAGCAAGTGAGGTAACAGCATACCATGGCTATAAGTGTATATGTGAGTGTATGTACCTTCATGTTGCCTGTCAACTTATGGTGACCCCATGAATCTCACAAGGTTTTCTTAGGCAAAGAATACTCAGAGCTGGTTTTGCCAGTTCCTGTCTCTGAAATATAGCCTACAGCACCTGGTATTCATTGGTGGTCTCCCTTCCACTTGGCTTCCAAGATCAGACAGGATCTGGGGGCTTTAGGCTATTCAGGCAGGATATAAGTATGTACAGTAGGACCCCTGTATCCATTGATTCATTACCCACTGATTCAATTATCCACAGGACAGAAAACAGCACACCTACCATAGAGTCTTCGTATAAAATGTGTCCTCTCTAGCCATTTTCTAGGTCCTCCAAGGCAACTCTTGTTAGGATATTGGGACATACAGTAGATTTATCCTGTACAGAGCTGAGATGTAACAAACAGTCCACAGTTTGCAGCACTGTGAGCTAGCAGCAGTTTACAGAAGCTAGCTGGGTAAATTTATCAATATTGTTTATCTCACAGTCCTGGAGCAGAGCTGGGCTGGACTAGGAGCTAAGCAGTCCTGTTTTGGATCTCACTGTGTGAAGATGTCCTGTTTCGTATCTCACAGTGGGAAGATATTTTTCTTCTGAACTCTGTATATATCGGTAAATATACTTCATTATGCCCAAGTAAAGAGAAGTTTATTTTAGACACAAGCATGTGTCTGTGACTTTATTCTTATGCCTGAAAGAACAACACTCTTCTGTTTATTTTTGCTGCCTGGACCTATTTAGGAACCCAGTGTGTGCTAACACTTGAGAACTCTATGGTATTTTAAACCAGAAGTCCCATTATTTTCAATGGTGTTCATTATTATATATGGTTTTCGGTATCCACTTCATCCCCCCCGAACCAATCCCCACTGGATACAGGGGTAAAATGCTCAACCAAGTTGTGAGTGTCAAGGAGAAGGAGGAAGTGGCCAAGGCCCTTGGATTGCAAGAACATATAGAACCAATAGCCTAGATTTGGGGTGCCACCAGAAATGCCTTATGATGAAAGGCAGTCCTTTATCTGAAGTTAGGTTGGCAGGGCAGTATTGTGGGTTTTAAATTGAAAGGCAGTCTATTCTGCTTTGTCTAGATGCAGTGCTTCTTACATTTGTTACTATCAATGATTCTAGTCTATAGGGTGGTGTTTTTTTAAAGTGTGGATTTCACCATTTATTTTTCATTTTATCCTGTCCTTACAAAAACTGCAGTTGCCTCAAGTCTAGCTTTCAAAAGCAAATTAGGCATTTTTAAAAGCAAAGTGTCACTGCTGCCATTTATCAAAGTGTTAAATCATGCTTCAGAAATTTCTAGTCTTAGATTTTTGAGAGGTTCTCCTCTGTCTAAAGAGGGAAGTGTTTATATCTGCATTTAAGGATCTATTTCAACAGATTTCAAGGCAAGAGAGACTTTCAGAGAATCTGACAAGACAGATACAAACATAAATGAGAATCCTTATTTTCTCATCTGTAAGTAAAAGAAACTCTACAATGCTTTTGATGGGGGACTGTCAGCATGAAATAGAAGGCACACTCCCCCATAGAGGGTCCACAGAGATTAGTGTGTAGGAAGACTTGCTTCGAGATAAAATTACACTTGGTTTTATCAGGCAGCCTCAAAGCCCTTGCTTTCTTCCCTCTACAATGTTGGCCTGGAGACAGAGAAGAGGGGGGGGGGGACATGTACTGCATATTTCTGTACTGACCTTCGGAAATGATCTTCAGAATGACTTTTAATAAATTGTATTTTCATCCATGCATGGGAGTCGGGAGAGAAAACATATTAAAGGACATTTCCAAAAAAATTGTATTATCTACTATTGTATCCCAGTATTGGCAGACTAAAACGTTTATTTTTATGTGTATTTCAACCAGTTTCAGTTCCAAAGCTTCCTTGGTGACCTTAGAGGGGTTCCTATTTGTCTGCATAACCTACCTTGTGGGTTATACATTTCCTGTAAGGGATAACGTTTAGGAGCTGGATGTCTTCCTCACAACAGAGGAAGGATAGAAAAAATAAACATGTAGTGTAATTCCATAGAAGATATGGTTTTTTTAAAGCATCTAATTAAGAATCACAAATGGATTGAGAGGTTTTTTTTTTAATGACAGATGTCTATCACTAGCAATTTGATTCAAAATCTGTGGTGTGCTCCTCCCTGCCCCACCATAGAGAGTTATTAGCCCAAAAAGAGAAGCACTGTCATTCTCCTTGTCAAAAGGGTTTGTCTTAAGCTGCAGCTTTCCATTTCCTCTATAGGGGTCACCACTAACCACTGTTGAATGCTTTGCTGCCCCCAATTAATTCCCCATTAGTGGCCAATTGATCTGCTTCCCTGGCTGCAGGAAAGGTAGTTTTGATCTTACTGCCTTTCCTCCTGCAGGTCCTCCTAATTGTACAGGAACTTTGCTAATGCTGAACCTGTGCATATAAAGGGGGCAACCTGTAATACCATTTCATTTTTAATTTACTATCCTGTTTCCCCCCAGTCTGTGTCCACTCCAACAATTTTTCCACATCCTTGTAACTTACCATAAATAACAAATATAATAACAAAATGTCCTTCTGGGGAAAAATGTGAGCTCTGTCATGGTGGGGGGGCAAGTTCTTTGTTAGAGTAATTTGTGGGATTCAAGAGACAAAAATCTAAAAACCACTGTCTGAAAATCAAATTCAAGCTGGATTGTGAGGTTCATGTTTGCATAATACATCTGAAGAGTTTCAAGAGAAACCAAAAGGGATCAGATTGCAATCCTAAAATATCTGCAAGCAAATCTTGTTGCATTTAGTGGGGTTTGCTTCAGAGTAAATGGTGTTATGCTCTAAGACAAGGACATTTTAGGTAGAAGTAGGCAACCCTAAGCTGTCACTGAGTCTCATCTATAGCATAAACAGAGTAGGGATGTAATTCTTCACAAATTTCATTCTTGAAGAAAACAACAATTAATTGTAGCAATTTTCTTGGACATTTTCACATAGTCTTTTCATCCCCAATAGTGTTGACTTTGGATGCTGCCAATGGGATGCAACTGAATTGTGAAGAAGAATCAGCTGCTTTCTGAAACTCTGTTTATTCCTATGAACCCGCCTAAAGCCTCCATAAATGGCCACCATCAAACACTGAGACAGATAGGCAGAACACCTTCAAATCACTGTATAAAAAGAACCCCAAGCATGTCTGGATGATAATATGACCCAGGTAAAGGAAAGTCCTAAGGCAGTTTAATTTACAGTTTCATTTAAAGATATCCACATTGAAACTGGCTTTCATCAGCTATCACCTCCCTGATCATTTTTGCATGTCTAAAGACTCATGTGGCTGTGAATATGTTAATAAGAGATGGATGGAATAATGGAAACTAGTCCTTGCTCACCAAAATAATAAGCTGCTGATAATGGACCTGAACTTGGAGAGGTCTTTTTTTTTTTAACACGACAGCCCCAGAATCCCTCAGTCACCAGGACAGTGGATTGGTAAGTCTAGAAGACAATCAATCAATCAATCAATCAATAAACTTTTCAGAGCTCTGTAATTGAAGACAGATCACAGACAGAGTGGACACATTTGAAACAGGAGTGAATTTTTTTGTCTGTTTTTTTGGCTTTACTCTGCTGCTTCTGTATTAGTTACAGGAACATCTGGTGTGCATGGCAATTAAATAGGTACAGATGGAGGGTAGGCAAGGATGAAGAGGCAATTTGACATTAATGGATTTAGCACCTCTGAAGCACAGGGCTATGTTTACACACTCACTGTGGAGACCAGATGAACGAGAAGCATGCTGGCTTCTTTTTGCCTTGCCTGACAATGATTTTCCTTTAAAAGCTCACAGGGGGTCTTCTGTAGGGCAAGTGGTGTCAGCACATATCCAACTATTATTTGATACAGAGATCATTATTGGGATATTGAGTTCATTACATACTAGACTCTCTGCAAATAGCAGATGCAGCATACAGCTATAGTCAAATGCAGGCAAATATTAAGGAGGGAATTATAAATCAGAACCCTTAGTTATTTATGATATTTATAAGAGGAAGTGTCAGATGTGAAATTCTAACATTTAAACATTTAAACTTTTTATCTTTCCATAGCTTTTAAATTTTAGGTATTAGACAGAATCGTCACTATTCAGTCTTCTATGTAGGTCTTTTGCATATGAGTATCCATGGGTATTTTTCTGTATTTTATGCATTTTTTGCACTTTTTATATTTTGGTCTATGACTCTTCCTCTGACTCATTTTATACCCTCCTCTACCTCTGACTCATTTTATACCCTCTTCCACCAAGAATGGGGAATGCACTGTTCTATATGTACACTTCTGGATGCTTTTACCAGCAATGAAAAATACAATTATCAATGTTAGATTACCTAAGGACTTGATCAGACACTCTAAAAATACTCCTGTGGAGGTCGGGAGGAGGATGCCACTGTCCTGCTTCCAGCAGTCAATACCGCATGCCCCGTCCTCCTCCCATCCTTCCTCCATGCTTCCTCCATGCTGGAAGGACGAAAAAAGTCACTACTTTTCATTGACGGAAATTTCTGTCAATAAAAAGCAATGCCTTTTTCATCACTCCAGCATGGAGGAAGCACAAAGGAAGGATGGGGCAAACAGTATCAAACACCGGAAGCAGGACAGCATCCTCCTCCTCCCAACTGCCGTGGAAGGTTTTTGTTTGTTTGTTTGTTTGTTTTTAAGAGTGTCTGATAAAGTCCTAAAAGATTGAATCTGGGTTTTATATATATATATATATATATATATATATAACCCTATATATATGTATATATATAACCCTATTGTTTTGTGTGACATGGTGTGAACTTGATTATGACGTTGTCATGCATATTAAGGATGATCATAATATGTAGATGAAGCCCGAAGCTGGTCCAAATTTGACCCATTCTGGTGCTTTCTGAGACAAACTAGACATCCCTTCAGAGCTACCAGAACCAATGTTAGATCCTGGCTTCAACTTTGTGTAAGCATCACATTGCAGAAATTCAATAGTTGTGAGGGGTCTTGTAGGGTTCTATTTTGTGAAAATGCTGGTGAAATTGGAGAAGGAAGGAATTGGAATGCATGACCAATAGGCCAACCTTCTAATCCAAGGGCATGTTCTATGAGGGTCTCTGCAACTGCTCCACTTTGATGGGGGCAAAGACGGGACCCTGAGATGGCAATTTCCAACACCACCAAGCTTCTCTGTTTAAAAAGGCTTAAACTTCAAGCATCATAATTCCCCGTGAAACTAATGCAGTTTCACAGTCATTAAGGCTTAGTGTGGCAGTCCTTTTAGATACCCAGCTCTGAAGGTATTAAAGGTTAAAACCAGTATATTGAATTATGGTAAGAAACACAAGTCTCCAGCAAAGCTGCTTTAAAACTGGTAAGATGTTTTCTGACTGGCCAAGACTGGTCAGCAATCTAGCTGCCTTACTTTGACCAAATTATTATTTTCAAGTAATTTTTTACAAAAAAAATCCCCATGCAAGCTGCTGCAGTATCCTAAAGTGAGTATGTATGATAATGGTGTGTCCAAATCTGTCTGTGAGAGGCTGCTATTGGTGCACCATTCTGTTAATGAAAGTTATTTCACATCATCGATGCTGTCATGACCAATGCCCAGAGGGTGAAAGGTACAGGTCATGTTCATATCTGACTTTTCCACACATCACTCTAAGCCCACGGTGCCTTTCAAAACCTCCAATAGAATATATAAACTAAATACACAATATCTCTATTAAGTCATTTAGTTACTACTCAAATTATACGTAACTAGCTATATACCCAGTGTAGCATATACCGTTCCCCCAGCAGCCCTCCCTGCCCCCACATGTGTGAACACACACACATACACACTGCTTCCTCCCCCCGTGACCTCCCTACCCCCCACATGGCACCTGCCTCCCACCCCCCCACCGTGGCCCTTCAATACCCTGCTGCCCTCCCTGTGTGTGTGCACACACACACACTGCTCCCTCCCCCACCGCTTCCCTCCCCCCATGTGGCACCTGGCCCCCACCTCCCCACTGCAGCCCTTGCCACCCCTGCCACCCTCCCCCTGTGCACACACACACAGAGAGACATGCTGCTCCCTCCCTACCCCACACTGCCGCCTCCCTCCCCCCATGCAGCACCTGACCCCCCACTGTGGCCCTCCCATCCCCTGCCACCCTTCCTGCCCCCATGTGGGCATATACACACCACTCCCTCCCCCTGTCACCTCCCTCCCTCCATGGCACCTGCCCCCACCCCTCACCGTGGCCCTCGCCACCACTTGGTGCCCTCCCCAGCCCCTTGCACACACCTTCTCCCACCCCCCACCGTGGCTCTTGCCACCCCTTGCCACCTCCCCAGCCCCACGCACACAGCTTGCCACACACATACCCTGCTACTCACTCCTTGCCGGCAGCCATGTTTACACTGGAGGTAAAACTCCACATGTTCCCACCTCCAGTGTGCTGATTGGCTGCCCAACCATGCTGTGATTGGTTGGTCAGTTTCCTAAGCGGCCAATCAGCACACTGGAAATGGTAACATACCCAAGAGAATTATATAGAGAGATTATATGTAAGGGGTGGGGAGGGAAGGAAGGAAGGAATGGAAAGGAGGAGTGGGGAATGGAAATATGTATTGTATTGTTTGTGTTGTGCTATATATTATACATTTAATCAAGGTCAATTTTGTACTTTTGTTGATATATGTATGTATGGAATTATAATACTGAAAATACTTATTTAAAAAAAAACACCAATAGAATAACATTTCCCACCTAGGGGTGTCTCCTTTAGGAAACAGTCCCCAAGTTAGAAAAGGGCTATATATAAGCCAGAAAGGGGGAGGGTTGGTCCTTGGTTTTGGCCTCTTGGGTCCTCACTCTAGAGTCCTCTACCCCCCTCTTCTTGTACCTCCCAGAAGCTCTGGCCAAGAAGACATGGATTACATCTAGAGGGTGAGAAAATTCATTTGTGTCTTAGATTGCAGGCCCTTAAACTCAGCTACAGCCCTCCAGCCAGCCAGCCACCCTTTTAGGTTGGTCAGGAGTAGGATTTTAGCATCATGCTGTTTTTCCCAATTTCCCTTTGACAAACTGCAATTGACCACTTGTATTGAATATAGACTTCTATTGGTTTCTATTGATATCTTTTTCTGTCTTTTTCATAAAGGAATAATTGTTTTGCTGCAAAATTAGCCTGTCCTTTTGACCTGATTTCTTTCACCCGGAGTCACTCTGGTTAACTGTCTGTTTTTAAAACCTTTAGCCCCTAATGTTCTGCAACAAGTTGGTGCCTGGGAGCGCTTTCCCCCCAAACCAGTTAAAACCCAGTGCACTGCTCCAAGTTTTGCTTCACTCCTCTTACATTTCAGAGAGTGAGACACTGACAATCATTCACACTTGAATTCTTGTATTTGCTGCATTCATATTCCCTTACTAACTTTGCCTTACTAACTTTGCTTTAGATGTCTCAACTCTGTTTCTAAATACTTAACTAATAAGTAATTAAGTAATTAAGTTAATCAAGTTAGCAATGCTAGAAATTTGGGACAGAAGAAAAAGTGCTGTTGGGGGCATCAGAATGCTTATCGGGAGGCAACCCCCCCCCCATCTATACCCCTGACTACTTTCCCTCAATTAAAACAAATGTACAGCAGTCAAGGTTGATGGTGGTAGAACGATTAATCTACTATGTGGTCAAAAATGTTTAAGAAACTATCCAGTGTGCTGAACCATATCCACAAAATAAGTTTCAACTTCAAAACCCTGTAGGCTAAGCTATGGACCAATGAAATGCTTTTATCCTTTTGAGATAGATGCAGGAACTCTGCCAGTCTTGAAAGCTGTTCATCTGCAAAAGATGCCAGGTGGAAAACAGAATTCATCCCCTTCCCCCCTTTTTCCTTTTGTGAATGAGAATCCCCTAATCTTTTATAAGCATTAAATTAATCACAGACCTTTAATTGGAGCTGGCCATATGATTGCAAATAGGCTTCTAAACCCTGGTGGAAACGGAATGACAGAGCGATTCATTAAATGCACCACTGGCATTGCTAGGCCTGATGGTTTCTTTTTCTTATTATCCCAACAGCCGTTTATGTCAGCAGCATCCAAGGATACCTATATTTGCATGGAATTATGAGCTTCATTACTTTTCTTAAGTCACCATCACACAGTAGGGAGTTCATATTAAATATAATTTACACTAAATTCTACCAACCAGTAGCAGAACAGTTATGTCTCATAGAGTAATGAGATTATGCATGTATGCCTCTCTGATGTACAGAAACTGAGATGGGTAGAGGATTTTGTTGTGACTGTTTTAATGTGTGGAATACCTGGAGTTCTGCAGTCACAATTTTAATCATTATGGGAAGATTCAGGTGACAAAACAAACGGAGCTGAAAACCACTGGCTTTCAATGTGCATCCAGCCATAATTTCACTAGATGAGATAAAACACAACCTTGCATGCAAACAGCATCCAGCAATATGAAATACAATGAGGGTCCCAGCTGAAGATTTCCAAAATAAGGAAACATAGTAAGAACATTTTTTAAAATGATGCATTAAAGCTTCAAGTCTCCACCTGGGGTGAATTCAGCAGGGCTATTTTCTGTGTGGGATTTCACTGTGTTTTGGAACATTAATGGTACTTTATTAAACTACAATTAGCTGCAATTCTGTATCACCTACCTAGCTACACAGCCACCTTATTTATGGAGCGAGAGTGTCTCCCAGCCCCAACCTCACCAATCCTCACTTACCAGGCAGCAGCTACTGTGATCAATAGAGGTCTATTCCCCTGTTGATCAGGAAACAGCTGACTGACATCTGCTCCGCTTTCCAAGAGTGTAACAATCAGAAGTAGGCTGTCTGTCAGAATTACCCCTCTCACTGGACATATCTCACCTAGCCCAGTCCAACCCCCATGCAGGAATACACAATCAAAGCACTCCTGACAAATCAAGGAGAGTGCCAGTGTAAGCTCTCTAGGAAAGGAGTCCCAGAGTCTGGGAACAGATACCAATAAATCCCTTTCCCATCAGATGTACTTGTGAGGATGAGGGGACAAAGAGAAAGATCTCCCCTGTTACCTTGCCTTATGCCCCCTTCCCTCTAATAATTTATAATTCAGCTTATTAGACACTTCACATGGTTTTCAGTAGACCAGGGCAACCCAAACATTAGGATTAGTGAAGGTTACTAGAAGCCTAGGAAGAGGTCTTGGAAATTCCCCAAACTCAAACACGCCCAGGATGAGATTAAGCGAATCCCCCTCAGACATTTGTTAGGATGTAATGTGCTAATTTCCCTGGATGCACCTTGCAGTGAGTCATGCTTTAAAAAAAAAACATGTGACTGGAACACCCATTATCCTGAAAGGTCTTCCTTCATACCCTTGCCTGCCCAAAATGCAAAGGTTGCCTTAAAACCATTAGTCCTAATGACCCAACCATTAGTAGCAGTCAACAAAGCTACCCTGTTTAACCCTGGGAAACTCACTCAAGCATTGTTCTACACTCAAAATACCCCTTAAGGGTACTATATTTATATACTATAAATATTACCTCAAATCATAACCAAAGTGTGCACAGTTTCTTCCACCTTGTCACTCTGCTGGTCTGCTGTGTGACCCTCAGCATCAAGTCTGAGCCCTCTTTCTCTGCATGAATCTCTGATCTCCAGATGGGTAATTATAATCCATTCCCTGAGTCTATTCCTTTAACCAAATATTCCTACTAATTCTTTGCTAGCCTTGTATGATCACTTGTGATTGTGAGTGCATGTGTGAATGCTTCCGTGATTATTTTTCAATAAAGTCCATTTTATTTTTTTATTTTTGGCTTGGAGTCTAGTCGGATAATATACACACCACCAAAAAAAAATTCAAAACCTGAGCAGGATAATATGGGAGAATACAGTCCTGCAGATAAGAGTGGGCCCTAGAATTGGTGTGGAAAAGGTTGATTTCATAGGTTCACACAAGATTCAAATATGTTGTGGAAATTCTGGTTTTATACACAGTAGCTTGGATGCTAAAGTAATTGAACTTTAGGAGAGTTTTCCTGTCTTCTCTTCCTCCATATATTCAACAGCAACACAAAAATATTGGGGTATCCTCCTGAACAGTGTGGGATGTAGGGAGGGGGATTGAGTGGGAGGGGGAAATCACCCAAAATGTTTAGGGGATCCAGATGGCTGCATGGGAAAATAAATAAAAATTCTCTCTATCAAGCATTTCTGAAAGATCTTAAGGTTTTAGCCATTGGATACACAAAATTCCTCATGCGCCCAACACAAACAGAGGCTAAAATTAGCTGGAATAAGAAAAGGCAAGAAATGTACTCCAAGAACAAAGGACTGACAGCGTAAATAATTCATCCAAAGTGGGGGACGGACACACCAGAAGGATTCTATTGCATTCATATCCTGCTGTGGGCTTCCAATAGGCATCACATTGTCCATTGTGCATACAGGAACTTGGACTTTTTTTTCATCCCACCTTATTAGTTTTTACATTTCTTGTGCACTTAACAATAATCAGATATTCAGATGTGTGCTTTCACAATAAGATCAGAAAATGGCTGTGAAGATTTGCTTTTTAAAAAAATTGCTCCATGCAAGAGCTTACCATTTTTGCACATGAAAACTTATGTCATGCAAAACTTCCAAGACTGCAAACTAGGGTTCATTTCACTGCAACCCCCCTCCAAGTTTTAATTAGCTCCTTATCTCGGATCACTGTTCAGACATAAGGGCAGAAAAATAATAAAAACATGAGTTAAAATTCATTATTTATTATGCCTTTTTTCTCTACACACTCATGGACCTCCACACACACACACACACACACACACGAGCCTAATTACCCTAAAGGCACAGAATCCATCTGATCTTGGAAGCTAAGCAGGGTCACCCCAGCTTAGTATTCAGATGGGAGATTACCACTGAATACAGGTGCTTTAGGCTATATTTCAGAAAACAAAACTAGCAAAGCCATATCTTGGTATTCCTTGCCTAAGAAAACCCTGGGGGCATCAACACTAGAGAAACAATCCAGGTTGAAACTGGATTATTTGCATGGCTCGTTCCTATGGAATACTGGGATTTGTAGTTTGGTGACTCTTTGTCAGAGAAGGCTAAAGACCTTGTAAAACTACAAATCCCAAGATTCCATAGGAAGGAGCTATGCAAATAATCCCATTTCAGACTGGATTATTTGTGTCATGTGGATTCCACCTCCTATGAAATTCACAGGGTCACCATAAATCAACAGATAAATTGAAGGCAGATGTGCAAACACACACATACACTCATGCATGCATTTATATCATTTCATTAAAAGTAGAATGTGCAATCATTTCCTCATTTAATTAAAAAATAAAGCAAATTACCACAGTGTATCATTTTTCACTGTTTTATTACCAAGCTCTGTAGTGGTTGATAGCTTTCATGTCAACAGGGCAGTTAATCCATTCCAGATTTCAGTATGAACTTTAAAAGATCCATCTAAAGTCCAATAGGTTCTGCATCATTTAAAGCTTGGGCTAAAAGGGAGAGCAGAGTCACCACACCAGTGACATGGAAGCCACCAGCCACAACTACCTGAAGACAGAGACTATACAAAAAAAAAGGCATCTCAGAGGCGTGCCAGGAGAGACTGTAAACCTGCAGGATCCCAGACCCTTACACTTCCCTGGCATGCTCCCAGAATCAAAATAAAACTATGCCATCCCTGAAGCTGGCATAGTTTATTTCCCATAAAAGATTTCAAGTTTGAATGTTGTAATATTTATTAGATTCGGGATAGGAGGGGGGGAATCCATGAATCTATCTTCATTTGACTATAAATAAAATTATATGACTGCTACTTAAAACTTCAAATCTCAGCTACAGAACAAGAAGGTAGATCTATGCAACTGCTACCACTAGTGCCAGTATATCATCCTCATCACTGGTGTTAGTAACCATGTGTATCGCTGAAGGTTTACAGAAGGAAGCCAGTCGTAAAAGCCTTACTGTTACTGAAACTTTTCACTAAACTAATGCTGAATGTTAATGCTCTGTGTTATCACATATGATTGCAAAACCTATGGCAAAACTTTGGGAAACAAAAATCTAAAAGCTTCACTCATATAATGGATCCATCTATGGGATATTTTAGATCTCCACCATAAGTCAGCCACTGACTTTTCAGGTGAAAACTGCAGCTGTGAACTTCGTGACATAAGTCCAGTTGATATGTCTTCAAGTATTGACTTGTCAAGTTTCCTTTGAGTGAGTGGGTCTATTCTAATTGGGCTGAACAATGGGATTTGGGTCTGTATTTGTAACCCTTGGCTGGATCCAAAATTGGTGCATGGGGTGTGGGGGTGGGCGGCAGTGAGGACAGGGAATTGCCCCCTCCCAATTATACTGTTATAAGTGGTTCATTCAGCAGAACTGTAGATCCCACCCATTGTTTCTAGACACTACTTTTTTTCCACTGAAAACCTGACACCAAGGTATTGCTCGATAATCCTAAAGAGGAAAGAAGCCCTACTGAACATGGTAAGTCTTTTTTCTGAGTAGACATCCATTAGATATTGTGTATCTAGTTGATTTTGGTTTGCCACACATCTTCATCAAGATGCTCCAAAACCTATCCTTGTTCAGAATAGTTATTTGCAACAGTAAAGATGTCATTTTCACTTAAGGAGCAAAAGATCATAACAAGAAATCTTTGGTGAACCAAACTCCTGCTTTGCGTGTATTGCTTTCATTCTCTGTAGCCTACTATGAATCGATAATGAAAACCAGGGAGTCTAAGGGCCATTTCCATCAAAGAGACAGGGGAGCCTTTTAGCTTGCTTGCTTGCTTTTTCCTCCCTACTGCTCCAGCTTGTTTTCTGTTTCAGTGATCTGCCACTTCTGATACTTCTAACACAAGAGCTGGTTCAGTTGTGCTGGATCAAGCTTCAGGTCTTATTCACTCAATGAGCTATCTACACTAATACTTTTTCTGCCAATTCACACATGATTTTGTTGGTTATTCTGCAATGTACAAGAAACCAGACTGTCAACACCAATTCTTTAGCTTGCATGAAGGGAAACAGGGAAGAGGGGAAAAGTACTCTGCCTTCTTTGCTTGACCCAATTGATGCACAAAGAAGACTCTCTAAGGGAATTCAAGTATGGGGGGTGGGAATTAGAGAACTGCTTTATTTCCTGAGCAGCAGTGCTATGTTTAAGATGAATACAGTAGTTGTAAAAGGAGAGCATTCATTCATTCTGTTTATATCACACACTTCCTCATAAGAGTTCAGTGTGGTTAACAATCTACATTAAATCACAGTTCAAATCACACATGCAAATAGCTAAAATCAGATGTTCCACATCTAAAATGACATATATCAACAATCACAAATTAAAATGTCTGCTGAAATGCAATGTAAGCTATACAAACAAGGAGCAATAAAAAAAATGAAACACTTGCTAATTTCCTGAAAGCTTGCACAGATACGTTTTTAGCATATCTGGATCAACAGTGTCAGCAGAGTCAGCAGGGAAAAGGACAAGAGAGCACCCCCTCCATCCACTATACAGAACTGATGTGGAGTGGCAGCTAATTCTGACTATAACACTAGTAACAGAACAGTATCCTTCAGTGCATCTGAGAACTGGGAGATGAAAGAGAGGGGCTAGATTAGTGAGTCAAGAACAGATCATGTGGCACACTCATCTCTGTCTTCCAACAGAGGTAATGGCCAAGCCGTTTGGAAGGATAGTGGGCTTGTCTACACTATTAAAAACCCAGAATCCCCCTGCAACTTCCCCCAAATCTTGAACAATCTGGCCACATGTTGCATGACCCAGATTCAGGGCATTCTGGGGTATTTTACCTAGATGCAGAGTTTCGATGATTCAGGGTTTTCTCTGCATTTTTCGCTGCCACCACCACAACCATGACCATAATTTAAAGCCCAGGAGGCTGTTCCTGGCCAGAGGGAGAGATTTTCTCCCTTCCCCTGGCTTGGCAGCGCTGCCTCCACCTGCTCTCCTGCTCACCCAGCACGTCCTTCAACCACTTCTGTCATCTTCTTCAAGTGACTCTTCCTGCAATGGGTGAGCAGGAGAGTGGGTGAAGGCAGTGCTCCCAAGCCAGGGGAAGGGAAAGGGAGAAAACATCTCCCTTCCCCCAGAAACTGCCTCCTGAGCTTTAAATTATAGTCAAGATGGCAGTGGTGGCAGCAGCAGATGAAACTCCTCAGGGACAGTGAAGACAAGGTACCCCAACATCCCTGTGGAGAATAATCATGTGCAGGGCGTCAGGGTGAATGTGGGGATATGTGGGCAAAAGTCCACCTGGAGTTTTTGTGCCATGTGTAGTCAGGCCTAGTGTCTGAAGAGACATGACTCCATGACCCAGCTGAGTGCTTAGTTGCAACAGAGGATACCTGAACAATAATAGTGAGCAGCAGTGGAACCTTCATGTAAACCCTGCTCTACTTCCAGATGAAAATACAGTAACTCATAGAATCATAGAATCATAGAACTGTAGAGTTGGAAGAGACCACAAGGGCCATCCAGTCCAACCCCCTGCTATGCAGGAAATCACAATCAAAGCATCCCTGACAGATGGCCATCCAGCCTCTGTTTAAAGACCTCCAAGGAAGAAGATCTGACCACGCTCTGAGGGAGTGTGTTCCACTGCCGAACAGCTCTTACTGTCAAAAAGTTCCTCCTAATGTTGAGGTGGAATCTCTGTTCCTGGAGCTTGCATCCATTGTTCCGTGTTCTAGTCTCTGGAGCAGCAGAAAACAAGCTTGCTCCATCCTCAATGAAACACCCCTTCAAATACTTAAACAGGGCTAACATATTGCCCCTTAACCGTCTTTTTTCCAGGCTAAACATACCCAGCTCCCTAAGTTTTCCTCATAAAGCATGGTTTCCAGACCTTTCACCATTTTAGTTGCCCTTCTCTGGACACACTCTAATTTGTCAATATCCTTTTCGAATTGTGGTGCCCAGAACTTGACACAGTATTCTAGGTGAGGCCTGACCGAGGCAGAATAGAATGGCACTATTACTTCCCTTGATCTAGACACTATACTTCTATTGATGCAGCCCAAAATCACTTTGGCCTTTTTAGCTGCCACATCACACTGTTGACTCATGTTCAACTTGTGGTCTACTAGGACTCCTAGATCCCTTTCACACGTAGTCTCGTTCAGCCAGGTCTCCCCCATCCTATAACTATGCATTTAATTTTTCCACCCAAGTGCAGTACCTTACATTTCTCCATATTGAATTTCATTTTGTTAGCTTTGGCCCAGCTTTCTAGTCTATTCATGTCATTTTGAATTTTGATCCTGTCCTCTAGGGTATTAGCTACTCCTCCTAATTTGGTGTCATCTGCAAATGTGATAAGTATGCCCTCTATTCCCTCATCCAAGTCATTGATAAAGATGTTGAATAGCACTGGGCCCAGACAGAACCCTGTGGCACCCCACTGGTCACATCCTTCCAAGACGAAGAGGAGCCATTGCTGAGCACCCTTTGGGTTCGGCCAGTCAACCAATTACAAATCCATTGAACAGTTAACTTGTCTAGCCCACATTTTACAAGCTTGTTTGCAAGAATGTCATGGGGAACCTTGTCAAAGGCCTTACTGAAATCAAGGTATGTGATATCCACAGCATTTCCTTCATCTACAAAGCTGGTAGTTTTATCAAAAAAAGAGATCAGATTAGTCTGGCATGACTTGTTTCTCTGAAACCCATGTTGTCTTTTTTTTATTATTATGGCATTACCTTCTAAATGTTCACAGACTCTCTGTTTAATGATCTGCTCTAGAATCTTCCCTGGTATTGATGTCAGAATAACCGGTCGACAATTATTGGGATCCTCTTTTTTTTCCCCTTTTTGAAGATGGGGACAACATTTGCCCTCCTCCAGTCTGCAGAGCCAGCCAATGGCTCTGAGATTACATTTGCCAGATCTTTTAACACCCTTGGATATATTTCATCTGGTCCTGGAGATTTAAATTCATTTAGATTAAGCAGATATTCCTGTACTACCTTTTTACCTATTCTGTGCTGGATTTCCCCTATTGTGTCCTCTGTTCCATTATCCTCAGGTTGATCACCCTTTTGCTTTTCTGAAAACACTGAGGCAAATAATGTGTTGAGTAATACTGCCTTTTCTCTGTCCCCTGTTAGCATTTTGCCATCTTATCCACATAGTGGCCCTACCATTTCCTTCTGGCAAAAACGTTTCTGCCAACTGTCATGAGATGCACCCCATCCCTTGCCAGAAGTCCCCCCTCATGAAACCGCAGCCCATGATCCAGGAATCCAAATCATTCTCCGTGACACCATCTACAGAGCCAGTTGTTTACATTGGCTATTTTCCTCTCCCTCCCTGGAGAGAGATGTTCTATTTTCCTCCCTCCCTTTCAACTGGCAGGGAGATGACAACCTGTTCATCCATTTCTTTCAGCTTCCTCCCCAGAGCCTCATCATCTCTTCTGCTCTTCGGAAAGCTGTGCCTTGTAGTATCATTGGCTCCCACATGGACCAAAAGGAAGGGGTAATGATCAGTAGGCTTGACCCGTCTTGTCAGCCTCTCCGTCACATCATGGATCTTTGCCCCAGGGAGACAACACACCTCCCGAGACATCTTGTCAGGCACACAAACCACCGCTTCTGTACTCCTCAGCAAGGAGTCCACCACCACCACACACCTCCGCCGAGGCTTAGCAGCGGCTGTTCCTTGCAGTGGTACTCTCAGAGTCCCCTGCTCTGCCCCTGAAGTCTGTCCATGCTGTTCTTCCTCATTGTCCTTAATAAGGGAGAGAACTTCAAATTGATTCTGTAGCTGCAAGCTGCCAGAACAATCCCTGGTTTTTCTACTTCTGTGTGTGACATTCCTCCAGCTGTCTACCTCCTGTGGAGTGAAGTGACCCCCTCCTCCCCAGCAACTTCCTCTGTGTGGTCCCCATCCAAGACTGTTCATTCTTTTCTGTCCAGGGAAACCTCTTGCTCATGAATATGGAGAAGTGTAGCTACCTGGGTCTCCAGCTGCTGGGCTTTCTCCTCCAAGAGGGGTACCAACTTACACTTCGTGCATGTGAAGTTCCCCACCTCTGTAGACAAGAAGACAAACATCCCACAAGTGTTGCAGGTGACTGCAGCAGTTCCCTCAGTGTCCATGCTGAGAAGTCTGAAGTAATCAATGAAACAGGACTGTGGGCTTCCTCCTCAAAAAATCCTCCAGTATTCACCAATCTCTGCCAGTGAGCTCAGTCTACTGGTAATATAACTTTATAGAGCTCTCCTGGCTGCAAGCTTGTTCTGAAGGCAAGTTACTGCTTCACTTCCTCTAAGCAAGAAACCCTCAAAAGTATTTTTTTAAAAAAAACTCATGTCTTAGTGCTGAGAACCACTTGAATCTGAGGGCCAGTCTAGACGAGGGAATAAAATGTGGATTGGTGTGCAGTAATGCCAATTCTCAGCAACTGTCATCTGTTTCAAGTATTTTTAGGCAAGGTTGCTGGTGTGCAAAGCTCTCTTTGTTTGCTGTTCACATGGAAGCATGCCAGCAAATCAAGATGGTGGACACAAGCAAACTACTCCTGGTTCTTTACCCCCCAAATTGCCCCCAACAAACAGTATTTTAAAAAAAAACTAATTCCAAGGTGTGGAAGAGTGATCTTCTGTTTCCTTTGACAAGGAAATTAGTGAAGTAACATCTCTACTGTACTCTGCTCTACTACATATGGCCTGAGTACCCTAAAGGCATTCAGAAGCTGATCTCAGAAACTAAACAGGGGCTGTTGCCACACTGCAGAAATAATGTAGTTTGACAATGTTTTAACTGTCATGGTTCAATGCTATGAAATTTTAGGATTTATAGTTTTGTGACATATTCAGCCTTCTCTGTTAGAAAGTGCTGCTGCCACAACAAACTACAAATCCCACTCAAGCAGATCATAAAAATTCCAGGACACTCAGCCATAGGACTTTTTCAAATGGGGGGGGAGAACCCACAGAGGCCAGGAGGAGGACGGCACTGTCCCACTTATAGCACTCCGTTTCAGAAGACACCATTCTCCTCCGTTTATAGCGCTCCATTTCGGACGACGCCATCCTCCTCCTGACCTCTGCTTCATCCATGCTGCAGGCATGAGAGACACATCACTTTTTATTGATGGTGGTTTTCCATGCAGCAAAATAATATATATATATATATATATATATATATATAATAATTTTTCCATGCAGCAAAATAATATATATATAAGAACATAAGAATAACCTCTGCGGCAGTTTTTTTCCCCATTTGAAAAAATCCATAGAGTGCATCTACACTGTAGAAATAATGCAGTTTGAGACTACTTTAACTGCCATGGCTCCATCCTACAGAATGGTTGGTTCGATATGAATCTGTTAAATTTGTTGCCCATGCTGATGATGTGTCCTTCTTGGTTAAGGACAGGATGGAAGTTAGAAAGATTAAAGATGCTTTTGAGGCCTACAGTCGAGTTTCTGGTGCTCGACTTAACATGGAAAAGAGTTTTTTGATCAGGATTTTTGCTGCAGAGGACAAGATGGCAGCTATTCCTCTAAAGGACGTAGTTGGAGAAAAGGAAAGGTGGCAAGCAGAGCAAGAGGCAAAGATGGATAGGGTGAAGATCCTGGGGCTGAATTTTGCGTTGGCTCCAGAGGGATGGAAAGAAAATTGGTATCGCTGGTTGGAAAAAGTGAAAGAGAGGGTGGCCCTCTGGCAGAGATGGAAGCTGACCATTTACCAGAGAGCCGCTTTTGTAAATACTTACCTGCTTCCGGTGGCAGCCAACTTGGCGGCTGTTTTCCCACCTCCAGATTCAGTGATTAAAGAAGCTGATCGGGTTCTCTTCAAGTTTCTTTGGGGAATGGCCACATTCCCCCTGGCAAGGGCAGTGGCTTATGGGCAGGTAGAACAAGGGGGCCTGGACTTCCCAGCCCTGGGACCTAAGTTCATCGCCATCTTTTCTGCTCAAAACTTTGGGAAAGTTTCTCTGTTACAAAAGGGTCAGATTCAACCTCAGGCTTGGCTAGTTTTGTTTTGTGAGTGCTGGATAGGGACTAGATGGGGAAAGACTTGGTGGGAGGAAGGCTCATTAAGTTTTAGGTTTTCTTTACCTGAAAAATTGAAAGCACCAGATTATTTGAAAGACTTTGTTTTTTACATAAAGAAATATAAAATTCATGCTGAGGAGTTGGAAGGGGAAGACAGACCAGGTCAGAGCATCAAGAGGAGTTTGTACAGGAAAATAGTGGAGGAGATTTATGTTAACCCGTTTTTGCAAAAGCGTCAGGCCAAACTAGATTTATCAGAATACCTACATCACCAGACTAACCCAATTGAGTATTTCATGGACAAAAGGGTCCCCAAAAAGTTGTGGGACTTGAGGTGGAGGCTCTATCATCAGGTTCTTAATCTGAGGGGAAAGAGACCATGGACCGCAGAGGATGAGCAGACCTGTCCGCGTCTGAAATGTAAAAAGGCTGAGATTTTGAGTGACGTGGCACAAAAGGAGACGATCAGACATTTTGTCCAGGATTGCCCAAGTGCCCGGGAAACATGGGAGGAGGTGGCCCAGGTCCTGGATTGGCCAGATTTGGCACAGCAGGCTTGGGAGACGGTGCTTTCAGGGACTGAACCTCCAGAGGGTGTCAGGGGACCCAGAAAGTCAGTGGGCCAAAAGAGGAAGAGGAAGGAGCCTGGTTCTGCCATGGCTGAGAGGTTTTGGAAAGTGCCCTGGTCCACGGTGCGCTTGGTAAACCTCTATGTGATGTTAGGGTTAGTTTTCCAGAGACAAAAGGAGGTGAAAAGTCAAAATCTGCAGGATGTAAAAGGCACTGCCTATTATGTGAAGAATGTAATTGAAAATTTAGCTCTGAGTGAAACAGAGAAATTGCCAAGCTATCGTTGGAAAAAGTTTTGGCCGTGGTTTAGTGAGACGACCCCAGCAATAACATAAAATGATATTTTAAATAAATATTTTATTAATTTTGTATTATTTTGTATTATTATTTTTAATTAATATTTTATTGGTTTTTTTCCATTTCTAAGTAGGTATAATTATAATGTGTAAATATAATGTGATTATAGTGTGTTTAGATTAAAGGGAAAAATACATTAGTGTTAGGATAGATTTACTTTTGTATTAGTAAGAAAAGAGGAAAATAATTAGTATTGTTTTTGTATTATTGTTATGGCCTTTTGCGGTCGGGTGTATTTTTTAGTAGAATGGTCTTACTCCAATAAAAAATTCCCTAAAAAAAAATAAAAAAATTCCATCCTACAGAATCCTGGGATTTGTAGTTTTGTGAGGCACCAACACTCTTTGGCAGAGGAGGCTAAAGACCTTGTAGAACTACAAATCCCAGGATTCCATAGGATGGAGCTACAGCACTTAAAGTCGTGTCAAGCTGCATTATGTCTACAGTGTAAATGCAACCTTAGTTAAAAAAAAAACATAAAACCTAGCTGACTCTTTCTCTATACAGTAGTTCCTATCATGCCCATGTCAAAGTTGGTAATGTCAAAGTAGTTCCTATCGTGCCCATGTCTATGGGGGAATGGTGAGAGTCTAGATCTTCTTATCCAGCATGAATCACCCTTTCCAGTATATGGCACGGGTGGGCAAAATCCCCTCTGCATCTCTTCTTCTGTCTTTCAGAGGTTCCCCCCACCCACAAAAAAACTCTTACCCAATGATCTGGAGGTTTTCACACTTCCTCTTGAACAGAGGGTCCTATTAAATGAGTTTTATCTCTTCTGATCCTCAGAAGATCCAACACCATGCTCCTCCCTAAATATATAAGCTGCAGCACTTTGGTTATCTGGAAGTAAACCAACACCCATATAGCTGTGTTGCCCTTAGTGACCAAGATAAGGGTAGGATGCCATTATCACAGATATGTTGGCCACTTAAGGACATAAACCAGGACATAACACAAAAATAGCTTGAACTTCTCTTTATACAATGAAAAAGAAAATAAGAGGAACTGCATGCATGAGTGCTCATGAAACGTCAAAAAAAAAAGAGGGAGAGAAGCCCAGATAATTTGTTTCTATGGAAGGAATTAGAGCATTCCACATGCCTGTAATTTCATGACAATTTTCTTTTAAGAGAAAATTATCAGCTGTTCTTAAGGCATTTCAGAACTCATCTTTGATACATGATGCTGACACTCTGTTGTTTCCAAGGGCAGCCCCACACGTAAAACTTTCCCTTTGTCGGTTTGGACTTTGTACACATTTAAATATTGAACTCTCCATGCAGACATTTCCTACTAGTTTCAGTCACACATTTGTGGGTATGTGGATGTGTCATCATACAAGTAACTAACTATGGACTTTATACATCTTGTATAAAGAGATCTAGATGTTTTGAAGAAGGCTATTAAGACGGATCTCTTCTAGCAGGCCTTCCCAGATTAGGTTAAATGCTTGGCTGCCATTTTATATGCCATTTTACATTTTACATTTCACTATTTTTAATTCTATGATTTTTTTATTTAAGTGTTTGACATTTGTATTATATTTAAAGTATTTAAAGTGTGAAGTTATTTATAGTGATAGAAATTGTTTTAATGGTGCTATTTTAATATTTGTATTGGAATGTTCCGATGTTTGTATGATGTTTGCCGCCCAGATCCTGATGGGAGAGGTGGGATACAAATAAATGTTAATATTATTATTATATTATTATTATTATTATTATTATTTATCAGGCACAACTAATATGGCACTGTAACGATGCCACATAAACACAAAAGGGCACGCATACCAGACAATGTCACCCTTTTGGTCCTACAAATTAACAGTAGTCTGACAAACGGAGAAATCTTTCATCAGGATCACAGTACATAGGGAAGCTAGGTTTAATCCTTCCCTCCCCAGCCATAATCCTGATCCAAATCCCCCTCCTAACATCAAAACTTCTCCATCCCAGTGCTCAATATTGTGCAAAGGTGGTGGGAGAGGCTTCCATTAGAATTACAACTGGAGAAGGAGGCCTTAAATCTCTTCTCCCCAAACACACATTCTATGGCTACAATGAACTCTGACCTCATAGCTACCATTAACTTTTTAAGAAAGTCTCAAATTCATATACTGTATATGGTACTATAATCTTTACAGGATATAGGGACTGGGAGTCCAAACCTACTTTTTTACAGTTGTCCCTCCACATTCACAGGGGTTATGGGTGCAAGACCCATGCAAATGTGAAAAAAAGTGAATAAAAATAGGCCTCGCTGCTGCCTGCCCACAACCCCCCCACACCCTTCCCAAAGCGGCAACGGGGCTTTTGAAGCCTCATCGCCTCTTTTCAGCCAACCCCCTTCCCAAAGCAGTGACAGGGCTTTTGAATCCTCATCACCACTTTTCGGCCACCCCTGCCCTTCCCAAAGTGGTGATGGGGCTTTTGAATCCTTGTTGCTGCTTTTTGGCCACCCACCATCCTTCCCAAAGCAGCAATGGGGCTTTTGAAGTCTTATTGCCACTTTTTGGCCACCCCCCGCCCTTCCCAAAGTGGTGATAGGGCATTTCAAGACTCGAAGCTGCATTCAGCCTCCCCTCACCCTTCCCAAAGCAGCGACGAGGATTTTCAAGCCTCATCGCCACTTTTCGGCCACCCCCCTTCCCAAAGTGGCAATGGGGCTTTTCAAGTCTTATTGCCGCTTTTCAACTACTTCCCACCCTTCCCAAAGTGGTGAAGGGGCTTTTCCAAGCTTCATCATCACTTTTCGGCCACTCCCCCCTGGAGCCTAGCCCCAGGAGAGTGGGGAGTTGGGTGCGCAGTTTGCTTTGGGAGTGCTCCATTTAAATCGGCTCCCCCCCCTTATGTGCAAGGGAAAGAAGCTGATTTAAACAGGGCACTTGCTGAGCAAACAACAAATAGGTGGAACCATGAAAGTGAAAGTTGTGAATGTGGAGGGAAAACTGTACTTCAGAAAAGACATGAGTCAACCTGAATTACTGGGGGTTCATGGGAGCCCCACTAATGTCCAGATATTAATATGGGGAAATTTAATTAACTCAATATGGCAGTGAGAGGCTGGATAGCTGTGGGATCTTTTGACCTATGTATACCAGTACTAACTGAGGAGGCACACAGCCAGGACATAAATAAAAATTGTTTTTATTGAAAAATAATCTCAGGAACATGCACACACACATACACTCAGGCTTCAAGCAGTCACACAGGGCTAGTGAAGAGATTAGGAAGTATTGTGTTAGAGGAATAGTGTTTGGAAGAGTGATGGGCTATACTATAGCTATCTGACAAGCAGAGATGCATGTAGCAGAAGGTACCCAGAATGCAGTTTTGACAGTCATGCAGCAAACCAGCATTGTAACAATGTGGAAGAAACTGCAAATGCTTTGGCAATGTTTTGGGGTGATATTTATACTCAATATTCCCCCTGCAGGGCTTTTATGAGTGGAATACATCGTTTGATGGAGTTTCCTATAGTTAGACAATGGCATCTCCAGTTGTCCTAATGATTGTTAATGGTTGAAACATTAAAACTGATGGGCCCCAGGCAACCTTCTATTGTTCTAGGAGAGGTGTGATAGAAAGCCAGTTCTGCAAGGCAAAGAGTACCCGGCCACTTTGGTTGAATTAGTGAATGACTCACTTCTAGGTATGTCCAGGAGAATTAGCCCATTTCCACCCTAACTACCAGTCCAACGGAGGCACACATAATTACTACTCAGGCGTGTCTTTTAGGAATTTGGGATGGCCTCTTCCTTAGGTTTTCTGAGCACACCTTGAGTTCTTCTATTTGGGAGGCCTTGGTCTACTACCAACCACATGGAAGGCCAATAAATAAGCCAAAATTACAAAATATAGCCAATTGATGAATTATTGAAAGTGGGGTGTCAGGGCAGGTAACAATCACCTGACCACACCTCCAGAACATGAGGCTACTGATGGAAATATCTGAAGTGCTATAGTGTTTCTTGCCTTCTATTTCTTTGCATTCTCCATTAAAATATTCTTCAAGAAATAGATTTTCCCCCACTGTTTGTATATTAGCAAAACACACATTCTATCTTAGGTGCCCTTTACTTGGGCCTTCTGACAGATTTTTTTATTCTCCTCTGTCAAACAAAATGTGACCTTTCAAAATTAGCATCTGGCCAAAGCCTTCTTCTAATGAGTGGTGCATAATATCACACTGTTTTGTGGCACGCTAGAGACATCCAATTTATTCAGCAGATTGCTTGCAACACCACCCAGGTATTTGTTGTACCTATAGATGTTGAAGAAAGGGCCAGTGAAAACCAATTAAGGGCTGGTGCCTTCGAATATGAAAGAGAAATGAGACAAGATGGTGCAGAGTTTAGTGTCCTCCAGTAATTTATTAAAGTGAGCAACACCTTTTAAAGTGCAGATGCTGTGTTTACATTTTTCTTTCAGAGGAAACTTGTGTTGCAAATGGGTTTTGACTGGCTGCTATGAATTATCCGAGGACTAGCAACTCTAATAGGATCAAGACAATATTGACATGCATGCTCTTAGCATTAGACCTAAGCAGGCAAATAACAAAGGAAGTGATGCTAACAGAATTATGGTACAATGTACAATCAAGTCTAGAAAAAGTATGAAGTGAAAGGATGATATATTTTAGAAGAAGCAAGAAAAGGGTTCCATTTTGCTGGTTTTAAACAAGTCCCGTATTATTTACTTAATGTCCATCATTATAATGCCCTGGGTATATGAGGTCAGAGGCTAGTACATTGTGAAGATTCTTTGGGAAATAATCATGCCTCATCCACTGTATCCAGACATTCTCTAAGTACAGGTAATAAACATATGAGCATTAATTAGCCTTGCTACCCACTGTCACCACTCCCAACATTCTCTTCAGAGAATGTCTGAATAGTGCTATTTTTTTGTGAATAAGTAATTCTGGGAATGCACTGCGCTTCTCAGCATGCTTGTCACTAAGATATATTTTATCATTCCACAGGATCCCAATAAGTAAGAGCCACTGTCAGGGGCTAAAAGTCAAGTTGAAAGGCATTTACCACAGGAGGAGCTTGAAAAGCCTTCACCCTGCAATATCCCAAAGTCCAGGGCGTCACTTTTTCCCAAAGAAGTTAATTGTAGCCTCTCATATGACCATAGGAGGAGCCATGCCCTATCAAACCAAAGGCTGATCTAACTTCAGGCTTGTCTACACTGGGAGTAAAAATCTGGATGAAATTTGAACTACAGATCAAACCCCGTATCCACAGATTTGATATCCACAGTTTCACTTATCCACATCTGAAAATATATGTTTTTTATAGGCATTTCTAGGTCCTCCAATGTGATTCTGTGGTCAACTTCCAGCATTCTTCTCATTAAAAATAATAGGATTCCATATTTTCCAGTTTCAGGTTTCCACAGGAGGTCTTCGAATGTATTCCCTGCAGATAAAGAGGTTGGCCTGTGCTTTGGCCCAGAGCTGCAGCGTATGAAATTCATACTACTCTTGCTCAGATTTAAATACCACACTTTACCTGCCAAAGCCCAAGATTGCATTCATAATTTATCCCTAGTGAAGCTGCGGGTCCTCCACCACTGCTAGCCAGCCACTTCTGTGATGCCACTGGCTTGGGCCAGAAACCAACAGGGCTCTGCCTTTCTGGTGCATAATTGCCTGCTCTGAGGTCAGAATGAGCATCCAACCCCACTTTTGTAAGGTTGACCACCCATTCTGACTTTAGAGAGAGTGACTAGCACCAGGGCTCTGCTTTTCCAGTGCACTCGCCCACTCTGAGCTCCATGAAAGTAGAGCCCAAGCGTAGTCTCTTTCTCTGAAGTAAGAATGGGCAGCTAGACTCACGATGGCCGGGCTGGCTGATCATTCTGACCTCAGAAAGAGCAGCTACCACTGAGGCTCTTCCTCTAAGCATATCAGGAGGACCAGGCAGCAAAAGTTTGCAATCATCAGGCTGAAGAAAAGAGCACACAGACACAGGCATGTGTCTAAACTACTTTCCTTTACCAGAGCATTGTTGAAGCAATATTTACAATGAGTCTGAGACTCCTAGCATACAGATTACATAACACAGCAGTTTGTGCAGTACAATCCTGCACTGTACAGCCCAGACTGAATATGCATAGTCTAAGGGCAAAATACAAGCACAGAGACAGTGTGTAGGATCACCTAGTTATACAGTACAGCTACAGTACAGTCATGGGTTATACAGTTTGTGTTTCACATACAAATGGGCTACACCACATTTCCCCATACAGATCAGAGTTTACTCCTTTCATTTCCACTCCCACTGATATCTCTCAGGCTTAATCTAGATATGCTAGCCAGCTGCGTTTAGCCAGCACTCTGCTGGCCCCTGCAGGCTGTAGCACATTATACCATGCCAGCTTTTTACAGTATAAATTTCCAGTGATTGCAAAGTCCCATCACCTTGACAGGAATGGTGGCAACTCAGGTAGTGCTTGTCCTTCCTCTTCTCCCCACCCCTTGAATCCAGTACAAGTGGATTGTTCACACTCCAAAATTTCAAACAAACTTAAGAGAAAACTGTGAGTTTTCTAAAACCAGGATTAAGGTGGTCTTTGCTGAGTCTGGTGCAGATAGGACTGTGCATCGTATGGTACTATTGTACCAGATTCAGGGGAAAGGCTGCACATCATTGCATAGGGTTGCCATAAGTTAGAAATGAAGGCACCCAACAACAACAACAACAACAACAACAACAACAATTATATTCATAGGGATATAAATCTCATAATGCTTTTCCAAAGTTCTCTCTTTTCTGGGAGAGATGATGAGAGCTTTTGTGCATGTTTTGCTCACTCTTCATTTTGGTGAATAATGTATTTTGCACACAAAACACATATGTGTTGCTTTTGCACACAAAACATTTGTGCAAAAAAAGAGTGGTGCTTACTCAAAAATACCCCCAAAACATGAAAAATCTCATGGTGGCTCATCTTTTTCTTTCAATGGAGTATCCTCATGTTTTGGCGCTCATCCCTGTCAAGGATGAGAAAATTGGGAATCTTCTTTCATCCCTAACTGGCAATCCTAAACTTATCTCAGATGGTAGTTTGCCAGGTTACAGTTCTACATTGTCAGCAAATATACTTTATTGGCTTTTTCTTTTTGGTCTGAAAGCCAGTACAGTGTCATGATTTGATGTTGGATTAGGACTCTGGGTGATCAGGGCTGAAAGCTTTGCTCAGCCATGGAGACCCAATGAATAACCTTGGGCAAGTTGTACTCTCTCAGCCTCAGAGGAAGGCAGTGACAAACCTCCTCTGAAGAAATGTTGGCAAGAAAACCCTAAGATAATGTGCAAGCATATGCATGGCAGGGGTTGGACTGGATGGCCCTTGAGGTCTCTTCCAACTCTATGATTCTATGATTCTATGACTCCCCAAAGCCCCTACCTTGCCTGTTCCCACCTCCCTGGCTTCAAGGGGGAAGAATGAGCTGCTGGCCTCAGTTAAATCCTCAACAGTGGGACAGGGAAGGAAGACAATAAAAAAGCAACTGACTAGCTCTGAAGGGAGGGAGCTGGAAGGCAGAATCTGCGAGGCAGGAGAATGGCTGTAGATGCCTCCTTTGGACCTGAGTTGCAGGGGAATGAAGGGCTCTGAACCAGGACTTGTGCAACAGCTAGGCTAAGGCCTTTCTTGACTGCTGGAGTCAGAAGGATAGTTTAGAGAGCTGTAAGCAAAGAGGGACTATGGAGATTAGCAGATGCGGCAAAAATCATGTCAGAAGATCATGACGAGAACAGGAATGGGGGATATTATCAGACAACAATGTCCTTCAGCATCCCAGGGTGTTGTACAGGCATGAGTAAGGCATCACTTTTTATTGGCAGGTTGTCCCTGTCAATGAAAAAGGGAAGCCTTGTCCACAGTAGTGCTACACCCTGGTAATGGCCAAGGACACGGGCATCTGATAATGTCACCCTTTCTGATCTCCTCCTGTTCTTCTGACATGGTTGGGGACACTTTTTTTTTCTGTGTTTCCCCCCATCTGCTAATCTTCTTAGAGGGAGCCAAACCATGAACCCTCCGTAAATGGGAAAGCCAGAAAAGTTGGCAAGGTAAAGAGAGAACTTGGAATGGCTGGTGTGAAGCACCCTTTCACAACTTGGCAGGTACCTTGAGTTTTTGCTTGTTCCTTGGGACTCTAAGCCTCCCAGTCTACCCCTTTCTATACTTCTAATCCTGCAACTACTTATCAGGTTCCCACCTGAAGGGGGAACAAAAATGGCTTGGCATGTGCAAATCCCTGCAAAATGCTTGCATCTCTGTTATTTGACCATTCTGGTGCTAGGAAAATTCCTCCAAAAGAACAAGGTGATACTGGGAAGGTTAGACTTGGCAACCTTGGCAAACTATATTAGGATTTAAGAGCTCATAAGAGTTCAGAGTTCTCATTCTCTCCAGATTCTGGTTTGCAGGATGAGGGACAGAAGTAAATTCCTTTCCCTAAGTAAAGTTGGATCCTAGATTTACCAGGCTTGGTTTTCTAATTTTGCCTAGACTCACAGAGGAAAGTCCCCTTCACACCAAGGTCTGTGAACTGAAGCCACTTAGTTTGTGTACCACCGAAGCTTATTCTGAAGCTACTTTCATTGGTGCATCAACCATTTTCCTTGTTTGAGAATGCTAAACTTAGAATAAAGTTACTTCTCTCTACATGAGACACTCTGGGGCTTCAGGTACACAACAGTTTTTATTGCGGTAAATTGCGCAGTATCGCTCTTTCGCACCAGTGCTGCATCATTCACGTGAATTATTGCTTAATTGGTCTATCGATTTAGTTTTCAGTTTTTTTCCACTTTGATATTCACAAGCAGACTGAGGCGGGGGCGTGGCCTCCCAAGCACATCCTCTGATTACCACAGGAATGCCTAATTTCAATTCCTATAGCATGGAGTGTCAGCCGAACACACACACACAGACACACACAAACACACACAGGCTAGTTTGGGATTCTTCAGCTGGCTGCAGCCAAGCACGAAAATACCAAGGAGGGAGGGAGGGAAGGAAGGAGAGAAACGGGATCTCAGGAAGACGAAGGAGACGAACGAATATACATTCACACAGAGAGACAAAAAGGCTAGCTTGGAATTCTTCAGATGGCATCAGCTAAGCACGAAGATACCAAGGAGGGAGGGAGGGAGGGAGGGAAGGAAAGAAAGAAAGAAATGGGATCTCAGGAGGGCGAAGGAGACAAACGAACATACACACACAAGGCTAGCACTCACTCATGGAAACATCAGTGGATGGATCTTTCCTCCATCCCCTCCTTTTCCCAACCCCTCCCTGGTGAGTTCAACCAATCATGGCAAAGCTCTGCTGTGAATGTATCGGAAAGATTGCTCGTAATTCACACAGTACTTAGTATAATAGTTGATCACACTATCGAAAATGTGCTACTTTTCAAAAAAATCAGGAAAAGTCCCGAAATCCTTTCTTGCATTACTAATGGGTTTTTGTGCCCCCCCCCTTCTGAAAGAGGTGACTTTGTGGCACAATGCATGTAAACAATTAGGAATCTTGGTGAATTCTTCGTGGGTTTTTTTCATTATATAACCAAGCCCTGGGTGTGACTGAGAGGTCATGCAATCTGAGGGGTTTGATGCATCCCTTCTCATACATGCTACAACCTCCCTGACAGATAGGACTGCCAGACCTCAGTGCCAATTTTAGGGCACATAACATCAAAGCATTCCTTGGTTATGAAATGTCAGTGAATAATTTTATTTATCCTTGGGTTTTGCTGAAGAACTGTTCTGCTTTGTTGAAAATAGGAGAAGATCCTTGGTAGTCCCAGTGACTATATTAGGAGATTATCACACAAGGCTAGAAAGGTGGAATTAAAGCAGGATAGTAGCCTCCATGGCCGAACCTTATCATACAACACCATGACTATCCTGTAAGTGACATGTATTCAAACCATTACTGTTGCATCCCTTTTAATTGACAGGAAAAGCCTATCAATAGCTGTAATTGTTGCTATTGTTCCACTGCTGGCCCTGGTGTGATCGTTCCCTTCACTTCAATTCAAGCATTACAGCAGTCAGTGCCATGAGGGGGCCTTAATCTCCTCCCCTCCTCTTTCCCCCTCCAACTCACAATTCCAAATCTGACTAACTCCGTGCCTGTTGGGTTTTTTTTCAATCTTTGCTTTGTTTGCATAGTTATTGCAAAAATGATTAAAATATTCTTATTTTATTGTTTTGCTATAACTATGCAAGCATAACAAAGATAAAAATAAAATCAAAACCTGGCAGGCACAGAGTTAGACTGCTTTGGAATAGTGAGTGGGAGGGGGAGGGGGCAAGAGAGGAGATTAAGATCCCCTCATGGACTGATTGACTGCTGTAATGCCAGAACTGCAGCAAAGAGACTTATCACGTGGGGGGGGGGCCTTCAAAGAAGTCACATGAAAGAAGAGAGGTGTGATGAGACATGTTTCCAAAGTGATATGTTTCTGGTTCCTTTCATAACGCGATTGCCCCTAGATATTAGCCTTGTGTGATAATCTCCTTAGTTGTAACTTTACATCTCCATACTAGCATGGAGGAACCTACCACTAAATAGGGAGAAGTGGCCCACCCCAAGTTTCAGCTCTGCCACCAAAGTATGGAGAAGCCATGTGGGTCTTTGTCTTTTGCATCAAAGTATCAAGTCCTATAGGGAGCATGCTCAAATGCTTAAATGAATTGGAGCATACATGAACACTTGTAGCCACCTCCCAGGAATTCATATCAGTGAAATAATTAGACTTCCACTGTCTCCTCTGTTTTGCTAATCCTCTAGGAACTCAAGCAAAGATGCTGCTACCTGAGGTGGAGGTATGTCGAATGTGTGACCTTTCATATGTTGTATTGCAGCTTCCACCATCCCTCACCATGGGCTATGCCAACTAAGGCTGAGGAATGTTAGTATCCAGTACCATCTGGTGGGCAACACATACCCTTCCTGACTTAAGGGAAATGCCTCAAATTGAAAAGCTTGGTCTGGTAAAAAACAATGAACTCTCCTCCATAAAACTAATAAATCAAATCTAGACTGGTCTGTGACAGTGTTTAGATCTGCTACATGGGGAAAAGATACCTATATCCTACAAAGGAATAGACAAAGAGATATGAAACTTCAAATCCATACTAATCTTAATATTGCTGATAGGGAAAAAATACAATTCTTGCTGTGGTAAATTTAAGACATTGTTTGATTTCGTGTTTGGAAAATGCTCTGTTTTAAGGCATTAGACCAATTTGTGATTAATCATTTGAATTTATTTTGTTACTTTGTTTGGAAGAAAAATCTCTAAATAGTTCAATATTCCTGTTTATCTCCAATCTGAAATGGGCCATTCATCCTTCTTAATCCAGGACTTTGTATTCAAAGTGTGTGGTCTGATAAAGCAAAATTTCAAGGAAATGATTGAGAATTGCTCTAATTTGAGGCTATATTTAGATTGCAACACTTGTAGCAATCTTTCTTCTGAAGGCCCATTTTAAAAAACAGCCAACAATGTGTACCTTGCAGAGAGTTTTGACACCGATTTCACTAATGTCAGGCCAGCACCTGGCTGCCTTCTGAGCTGGCTGCCTTGAATCATTCAGCTTTTAATGTTTTCCCCCCTTCATTGTTTCAATAAATGATAGGTTTTATATCCTGTGTTATAAAGCTAGGAAAATTGCTGAAACAAAATCCCAATTGAATAGAATTAGATGGAACTCTATGCTATTCTTTAGTAGTGTTATTGTTCTTCACTATGATGGCTGTTCAAAAAAGACAATGAAAGAATTAACAGGGTGACTTTAAACCTCCCAGCTCAATAATAAGCCACTTTGGATCCTATCCCAGGAGAAAAGCAAGGTATAAATAAAATAAAATGCAGGTTGACACCTGTATCCATGGATTTGGTGTCCACGGTTTCACTTATCCACACCCAAAAATGTATGTTCTCTGTAGGCATTTCTAGGTCCTCCAGTCTGATACTATGGTCAACTTCCAGCATTCTTCACATTGAAAATAATAGGGTTCCCTATTATCCATGGTTTCAGGTATCCATGGACGGGTCTTGGAACATATCCCCAGTGGGTATGGGGGTCGACGTTTAAAATAAAATGGTAAGCTGTACTAAGTTCAACAGGGCTTGCTATCAGATAATAATAATGCACAGGGTTTCAACCTGAATATACAGGCAGACCTCCATATCTGCAGAACCAATATCCATGGTTTCAGTTAGCCACAGGACACAGAACAGGGGACACAAACCATAGTGTTGCATGGGGAAATGTCTAGAGAGGGATCCTCTCTAGACATCTTCTAGGTCTTCCAATGCAACTCTATGGTATGTTTTTACCATAAGTTCTTTATTTGAATAGGGTTCGCTGTTATCTGCAGTTTACTGTATCCATGGTAAGTCTGGGAACCAAACCCGATGGGTATGGGGGTCCAATTATATTGCTCTTTAATAAAGTTTTATCCATATCATTTTTAATATTCATTCTTCCTGTTTTATAATGGCTATGGCTATACAAATAAACTGTAAATCTATTTGTTCATCTCAGAGAATAGTGTCATAAGACAAGACCAATGATGCTAAGCTATGTTAGCTCATTAGTGAATCCCTGGATAGTATTATACAGGTAGAGGTGGATACATTTGTCCATTTCACTTTCTCTCACACTTGAATTTTTAAAATCTCAAGTCATTTCATCACTTAGATGAAGAAATCTCAGTTGTGCCACCTTCATAGGGACATTTGGTTCATAGAGACACATGATAGGTCCTTCTGGATGGCTGCTCCCAGGCTGTGGATGTTCCTGATACAGGAGGCTTGGCTGGCACCTTCTCTATTGTCCTTTTGCTGGCTAGGAGTACAAAGAATATTTGAAAATACTGTATTTGAAAAATGGTTTAAAACAGATTTCTCACATGTCAGGAAATCCTGATGAGAAGAATCCTAGTGGGGCAAGAACCTTTGCAATTTGGGATTTAATCTGTACAAAAAATTCATATGGAATATTTGTGCAGTGAATGGCATTTCTGAATTGAAAATGAGTCCTCATGATGCCCAGGGGAAGATGGGGTAAAGCCCGATAAAACATTCTAGCAAAATACCCAGGGAAAACTGCTTCTTTTCAGAAGAAACAGATTGGGCCCCGCAGGTTCACAGGAGCCCTTCCCAGCACACTGACCCATTGCTGCCACTGTCATCCACATAGCTATCTCTGAAGTCAAGAAGCAGGCCCACAACATGTGACCATGGCTTCTCACATGCAGGTGGCCTTGATCACATGCTATGGGCCCCTTTCCTGGCTTGAGACAATGTGATGCAGATAGAAGCAGGAGGGGCTGCCGAGATGGATCGGTGTGGTGGTCTGGACTCCACCCTATTAGCCAGGGAGAGAAACGGGACTGATCTGGGGCCAGAATACGCTGGTGAAAAGCCAGCATATTCTGACCAGTGTTGACAAGGCCTTAGACTTTTTCAAAATTGTATATATTTTCTTAGGTCCCATCTATGGGGGGGGGGGAATGCGATCTCCTCTGAAGAAACAGCAATTTGCAGCACTGTGACCTGTCTTAATGGTCAATAGAGTCCTCCTAAACTTCGCCTGTCCCTTAGCCAAGATGGCAGCTGTGAGTGAATTACTCACGCTTTTAAATCTGCCGCCCCTTAAATTTTTTGTTTTAAAAAAGTTTACTATGGTGCACACATGTGGTACTTCGCATTTACGAAAGAAAGAAAGAATAAAAGAGAGTAAATGTCATGATGGAGTGCCTACAACTCCCATCATGGAGCCAGAACACATCTGCAAGAACTACATTTCCCATCATCTGTAAATTTCCATTTCCTAGTCATCAGAAAAAAAGGTAATACAGGGACTCTGAAGGTGAGGGGGTGGATCCTCATTTGCCAAGCATTACATCACATCACCTGACTGGACAGCCAATCAGATTTGGCTAATGGAGTTTTGAGAAGCTGCAATCTTTGTTTGCAGCCAGATAGTTTTGGTGAAGGTCTGAGGAGATCTCTCACTTAGATCCAATGTGGTGGCAGCAAGCACTTTCCCTGTTTGCTCCCCCATGCTCATCCAGCCAATCAGCTTAAGTTGCCTTGTCGCAGCAATGTGAATGCGACTGTCCTATTGATCACACATTTGCAGCCCCTATGGATCTTTTTGAAAACTCTGAGAAAAGCTCTGGAGGTGGATTTGGCTGCCCCCCTTCTGAATGAGCCGTATCGATGTAAATGTCCATTTGGACAGATCACCTTCCATGTGATTTCCATTTGGATTATTTTCAGTTTGGAGAGGACCTTAGTATGATTAGAAATAAAAAAGAAGAGAGAGAAAAAGAAGAAAGAAACAAGGGACAGGAAGCTGCATAGGATATGAACATCGGCTAGGCATGCCCCTTAATATAAGCTGACTGTATTTCCAAAAATACATTTTCTTGAAGTCAGCATCTATAAAACATGGGTTCATTTGTAGAAAACCCAGACTTTTCAGCATTAACCTTTTCCTTGATGGGCAAACCTGTCAGGTTTTTTTTTTTCCTCTCCCCTTTTCCAGGAGAAAAAAGTCAAGTTCTTTCTACTGCTTTTATAAACAAATTTGACAATTTTGGAAAGGTGATATCAAAGAGCAAAGCAAATGAAATTGTCAGCCAGTTCTGTGTCCTGTATAATTACCCTTTTCATCCTTAGTCTATAAGGCACGGCATAGTTTTTTTTTAAAAAAAAGTTCTAAATGCAAGTTTTGGCAGCCAGTTTAACTTTGATCATGGAAGGGATCAACCTGTGTAAAAACGTATCACGGGACATTGTTATATGGCAATTGCACTGTATTAGTTCTGTCTTTGCCTGGAGCGTATTGCACAATTTTGTGGCTCTCCCAGGATTTTATCATACTAGCCCCTTTAAACGTTCTTTTGCCAGCATAAAAGTATCATTTTTTATGCTGGCAAAAGAATGCTTACCCACTGCACTTACCTTCCTTTCAGGCAAAGGCAGCCTCAGCAATAAAGAGGAAATGAGCAGAGCCCCATTCACTTCCTTATTTGAAATCCCACAAGAATTCATTGTGCTGGAAATTTTAAAATAAAACAAAAAAGAAAGCAGAAGAAGTTACACCAAGCACCTAAACACACTCTAAAAATCCCAAGTAACCCAATCAGGGGAGGGTCATAAAAAGAGCAAAACTTACCTGGCTATCCCAATCTCACCCAGAAGTGTTCGCGCTGGACTAGCCATTGATGCTGCATTCACATGAGTTAAATGGCACAAGATTTTGCACGCCGGCAAGGCCAGCACAAAAGCAGCATGGGGGACCAATTAATGGCTTAAGCCATCAATTAAAAAGTACAGATTTCGGGCAGAATATAACCGTGAAAGGTTGATATGCGCGCCCCTTCGCAGTTATGTGGCATTGTTATGACACTGTATTTTATACATCTGATAAAATCCCCAGTGCTGTACTATGTTGCACCACTGTTGGGTCATTTGGAAATTGATTATTTCCCCACTTGAAATAATCCATTAATGACACGCAATCCAGCTATAGTTTACCAACCATGTTGGGTACGAATGTCTTGCTCTGCTTCATTGTAATATTGGGGGCATGGTGGGCATGGTGTGGGTGTGGTTTCATTGCTCCTCCCTGGGGATTCCCTCATGATCTCCAACAGGGAAACCCCAGGCTACTTCCAGTGGTTGGGCTGGGAAGGCACTGGCATTCCCAAGAGTTCCTAAGAGGACTACTATAGGTTAGTTCTCCATTTTCCAGTATGTTTTCAACATTATTCTATTTTATTTTAAAGAAGGGGAGTAGCACAATAGCACAATTCCAATATAATCTTATTAAAGATTAATGCCCAGAAAAATCATGGGGGTCAGGAAAAGTTTAAAGAGTAAATATACAAAAGCAGAACAAAGTGTTGGTTTCCTGGTGTGCGCTCATCTTTCTAGTCTGGATGGGGAGTAGAGGTGGTTCCACAGTACTATCATTATATAATTTCTACACTGCACAATTGCACAATGATAGCTTCCCCTTTAAAAAAATAAGTATGAATTGTGGAGCAGGAGGCAGAGCAAAGAAGGTGATATAAATGACATTGTCATATTTCATATGTGAAAAGGCAAACACAGTCACTAATGCCATTGAAACACAAATGCAGTGATGGTGCAACAGAGTGTATAGCTGTACTACTGCCTTTCCAAGTATAGGAGAAGAGCTTTTCAAGTGGAATGACACAAAACAACTGACTAATGTGAAAAGCTCCTTTCCTCAACTACTTTAGCCCTATGCAGGTGTTTTCCTAGTCATGTGTTGGGCTAAATTAGGGTTAGTGACAAATAGCAAAGAACAACAGGTTTGATTTATTTTTGCTTCCCTTGATATATGAAATCTGTGTTTCTCCCAAATACTGGTACAAAAGGATTGCTTGCTTGACATTGCTTCATTAGAGCACATTCTTTCTCATGCAAGCATGTCTGATCTGTTAATATGGGTTGCTACTACAAGACCCATGGTTCTCACCCTTACCATCTCTGCAATGGTATTGCATTTCCCCGTACCAAAATAACTCTTCTGCACATTTAGGGATGCCCCAGCTATCTTAAAAAAGATTTTTTAAAACCCAATTTGTCCCTAATCTGGCTAATAAATCTTATCCACTAAATTGGAAAACAGTTTCTGAACCCTGTTCTTGACAGAGGATTAGCACAATGAGGGCTTTCATACAACCCAGACCAAATGTTGGAGAAGCAGCTGCAAAAAGGAGTGGATTTTCTGTCATGGTGGCAATGAATCCACCAACTGTTAGAAACTGTGGGCCAATGGAAACCACCAACACAGACCAGGAACTTCAACTGGAAGAAGAGCAGCTTTACTGATAGAAGTAATTACAGGGATGACAGATGGAGGACAAGAAGGTTATATTGCTACTGCCCCACCTGCCACTTCTTTACTCCCAACCATGTTGGAGAAAAACTGGCACAGAGGGGCTGCAATAATTTGTGGTTTGGGCCTAGTTTTGGGTTCCCCGATCTCAGGCCTTATACATTGTTTGTGTTTGAACTTTCATTGGCCATGTTAACAAGGCTGATAGGACATGAAGTTCAAAATATCTGGAGAGCACCATGTTGGATAAATCAAGTACAGTGGTGCCCCATGCTAGTTCAGCAAATAATCCATGTCATACTTCCCCCACAGCAGAAGAAAGTTAGGATTACTTGTCATGAGGTGACTTTTATTTTTGTTTTTGTGAAAATAAAGATAAAGCTCATCATACTTCCTGGTTTCTTCAGATCCCTGCTTCTGCTCTATGTTTTCCCCTTCTCCTCACCTTCTCTCCATCCCTTCAGCTAAAGCAACTTCATTTTTCTACAGAGTCTGCAGCAGATTATATATTGAACAAAGGTAAAACACATACACACATACTCCTCTGCTGAGGCCTAATTAAGTACCATTTTTAATTTACATAATAGAGCATCCACTGCTCCCATATGGAGAAGCGAAGCTCACTAGCAGTGTCACCTTATTACAGTTACTGTATAATAATAGCCTACTTACGCACTAAGCCTTTATATTTCTCCTATTATCAGTTATGTGTTTTGTGCCAATGACATGTGGGCAGACAGTTGCTCCATCTGTTCAAGAGGAAAGAAAATACAGATGCACCAAGTTTATTTGTATTTATCTGAGTATTATAATAACCCCATATTAAATATAGTATTTGGGAATACAACATGGCTGCCACATTTGAATATGCAGGCTTGAGGTGCTAGAGGAAGTTTAAGAAAAGTCTTAAGGTCTAATTGCCCCACTTTCTCTTCCAAGAGCTGAGTATCTCTGGAGTGTACAGACACTATATAAGCTCTATAGTGAACGGAATCACATAGTGCAACACTTGTTTATTTTGATTTAAGGACTCAATCTCTTCTCTTTTCTTTTCTTTGATATACAAGTTTTCTTTGGGAAGAAACTTTTTTATGCAGAGGAGAACTCAAATACATAATTGCCCCAGGGTTCACCCAAGAAATATTGCCACTGGACTCAAGGTACAAGAGAAACCACAATGAGACTGCTACTGCCTGCCCAGGGTATCTTCCACGTTAGGCAATTGCCACACTTAATTTAATGGTAGGGCCCTTGATTTGGTTTAATTGTAGGGCCAACCTCAGAATCCCCTTCCTGAAACATGAAGTTTAGCGAAGGCTAAACTATATGATTGTCCTACTCATGCAATTTAGCTTCCGTCAAGACTAAATCATATTTACTTGGCAACAAAATCATTGGGTTTACTGAAACATTATGGCCAAGATCCTGTTTCAACCTGGTGGAGCATAAAGTTCTGCCAAGCATAACTTTGCACTCCCCCTGCCTCTTCTTAGGTGAGCCACTTACCTCTTTGCTGATGGAGCACCTCCCCTACAGTCATTTAGTGGCCAGGGGAGGACAGGGGATTGTAGCCAAGAAGTGTGATCTTACATCTAGATCCATGAAGAAACAGACATCCTCAAAGAACCTTGATAACAGTACATGAGAAAAGGATCTAGGGATCTTAGTAGCTCACAGGGTAAACATGATTCAACAGTGTGAGTCCATAAGCTAAAAAAAAAATAAATAAAAAATCTAATGCAATTCTAGGCTGCAGGAGGATAGTGTCCAATCAAAGGAAATCATAGTACAGTACTATTCTATTCTGTTTGGTCAGATATCACCTGGATAATCTAGTTCTAGGCACCACAGTTCAAGAAGGATGTTGACAAGCTGAAATATGTCCAAAAGAGGGCAACCAAGATATAAAAGGTCTGGAAACCTAGTCTTATGAGGGATAGCTATAGGGGGGTGAGTATGTTTACCTTAGAGAAGAGAAAATTGAGAAGTGATAGAATCACAGAGTTGGAAGAGACCATAAGGGCCATCTAGTCCAACCCCCTGCCATGCAGGAATACCCAATCAAACCACTCCCAACAGATGGCCATCCAGCCTCTGTTTAAAAACATCCAAAGAAGGAGACTGAACCACACTCCAAGGCAGTGCATTCCACTGTCAAACAGCTCTTACTGTCAGGAAGTTCTTCCTAATGTTTAGGTGGAATATCTTTTCCCATAGTTTGAGACCATTGCCCAGGTCCTAGTCTCTGCAGCAGCAGAAAACAAGCTTACTCCATCCTCAGTATGACAGCCCTTCAAATATTGAAAGATGGCCATCATATCACCTCTTAACATTCTCTTCTTCAGGCTAAACATACCCCACTCCCTAAGTTGCTCCTCATAGGGCATGGCTTCTAGACCTCCCACCATTTTGGTCGCCCTCTTCTGGATACATTCCAGCTTGTCCATATCCTTCTGGAATTTTGGTGCCCAGAACTGGAGACGGTATTCCAGGTGAGGTCTGACTAAAGCAGAATAGAGTGGCACTGTTGCTTTCCTTGACTGAGACACTATACTCCTTCCTATTGATACAGCCTAGAATCACATTGGCTTTTTTAGCTGCCACATCACACTGCTGACTCATGTTCAGTTTGTGGTCATCCATCCTATATATGTGTATTTCATTGTTACTGCCCAAGTGTAGTATCCTACTTTCTACCTGTTGAAATTTATTTTGTTAGTTTTGGCTCAGCTTTCTAATCTGTTAAGGTCATTTTGAATTCTGATCCTGTCCTCTGGGGTATTAGCTACCCCTCCTAATTTGGTGTCATCTGCAAACTTGATAAGCATGACCTCTATTCCCCCATCCAAGTCATTGATAAAGACTTAAATTTAGCCATATTTAAAAATCTGAAGGAATGTCATATAGAAGACGGAGTGAGCTTCTTTTCTGCTGCTTCAGAGATTAAAACATGAAGTAATGGATTCAAAAAAGAGATTGCACCTAAACGTTAGGAATAATTTCTTGACTGTAAGATCAGTTCAGGAGTGAAATACACTGAGTTGGTGGATAGACTTTCCTTCTTCACAGGTTTTTAAACAGAGATTGGAAAGCCATCTTTCAGGAGTGCTATAGTTTATTCATGTATGACATGATATCCCTGCATGGTTGGGCAAGATGGCCCATGTAGTCTCATCCAACTATAATTCTTTAAACCTGAGGAGGTCCAGGAAGAGGATGTCATGTTTGTGCATCAAGCTGCAGGAACACAAATGGATGCTGTCTGGTCACAGGAACACAGCTGGATGCTGTCGGGTCAGCCCTTGGTTCCACTAGCCACTTAATGGCATGGGGGGGGGAGGTCAGCCAGCAAGGGAGTTGGTAGCATAGACAGCAGGTTGTTCTGAATGGTGGTGCTAGATACTTCCATCTGTAGCAACCAAAAAAGACTATATGAGTAAAAATTTGCTATTACATCTGCCATATGTCACCAGCAAGGTTCTGGGCAATAATTAGCAAGTTACACTTATGTAAGGGTGATTCCAACTCAAGCTTTTATCATGGTGTTGCCCTGCCTCATTCACCAAATGACCATGTTCTCCACTCATAATCCCCTTCCTTGTTCTTCCATTGCTTCTCTCATCTTGTTTCTTAGCATGGAATATAAATGAAAGAGAAAAAACGTGTATATCTGTCAGTGAATAGCTGCACAGTGCTAGCATGAGAAGCCCTTCACTTGGAAACTTCCTAAGTGTGCCTCAAATGATACAGTCCCTCCAAGAAGCTGATACAGCTTAGAACATATACTTTCTTTAAATCAGCAGAAAAGTTTTAAAATACACAAGTTCGTTCAAAGGGACTTGCCCATTCTCTTTTAGGTCATGATCAGAGATGCACAGAACAATTCAAATAGCTTTGGAATATAAGCCTGTATGATACAGTAAGTTGCATTTTGATTCAGGGAGTGGAAACCATTTTTTAAAGTGTGTGGTATTTTGTTACAACAAAGTTGATTGTCCTATGCATTCCAGGAAGGCATTCCAGGAAAATCAGTGTTTGATTATTCCTATGGAGAGATCAGCAAGCAAACATGACTGACTCCCTTGACAAAAAGAACCAATATACTTTTCTTCTAGCATTCAGAGCACCATAGTAGCAAAGCACACTTCAGGGAGAAAAGATGAATTGAGGTAATCAATTGCTTATAATAGGTTATGGGTCAATTCAAACACACGAAAGGCCTCCCTGCTGCAATATCTGTTGTGATGTTGATGATGATACTATTGGGAGCCAACATGATTACAGTCTCTTAAGTACTCACAGACTTTTCCAGTGCCCCCTGCCCCAAACTTACAACAACCTTTTCTGTTTCCATTTCAGGTTCACCAATGCTACTGTAACTGAAATAGTAATGGCCTGCCTTCTGTTGCTAAGGTTATGCTATGCAAGGAATGGGTGTCTTTTGACCCACTTCCTCATTGTAGCTGTCCTCAGAAAAGCATCCTGCACCCCTTCTCATCAGCTCCAGATATCACTAGATCAGAATAATATCCAAGAAAGATGATAAAATCAAGATAAAATCATATTTCACTCTCATAACACAATGCCGCACATGTAAAACAGATGAATACTGGAAAGTTACAATGACTGGGAAGGGTGACTAGAAGATATGGAGAGGGGCCATAGGTGTAGGGTTGCCACAAGTCCCAGAAAACCAGGGAAATCCCAGATTAGAGGGACAGAAAGTTGTCCCTTCTGGCTGGACTGCTTCAAGCAGCAGATCCCAGATTCTGACTCCAGGCTTTCTGTCTGCTGGCTCTTTGCTCTGGGTCACATGGGGAATGAACGCAAAAGGTGGGAGAGTGCAGTCTAGACTAGGCAGGAGAGTGTCGTGTGCAAAAGATGGGAGTCGGAGTGTGCAGGGCAGGCAGCAGCAGAGAGAGTGCAAAGGAGAATCAAGAGAGAGGAAAGAAGGCCAGCAATTTACATGCACATGTGTGTGTGTGTGTGTGTGTGTGTGGTGAGTCTGGCCTCCAAGGCCACTGCCTGTGTAGAAGCTCCTGGGGGGGGGAGGTGCGCCTTTTGGTCATTGCCCATGGCAGGATGGCCCAGCAGGGTGGCAGATCCTCTTCTCCACTCATGTGGTCGGCAGTGGCAGCTAGAAACCCAGTTTTGCTTATTTAAATCATAGGAATATGCTGTACACTCACTCCCCAAATTCCCCCCCCCCATGGCACGGTGGGGCAGCGGATCCTCTTCCCCGCTGGGCTTGCTCACCCAGTTGGCAGTGGCAGCTGCATGCCCTTTTCCCCCAACTCCCCAATCCTGCCCAGCTTCCTCCATGACCTGCAGGACTTCATCTTTTTTTCAAAGCTCACAGGCTTGCTGGACAAAGGCAGCTGGATGGGTCTCTTCTGGCCCACCCAGATCCCCTGCAGGAAATCAGTGGCGGCAGGAAGGCTTCCATGGGAAGGGGGAGAGCCATCCTTCCCCCTCCCCAGTCAAATATGGGTACTTTTGTCCCAGTTTTGTGGCAGAGAATTATGGCAACCCTACATAGGAGCCAATACTGAGACGTAATTGTTCCCCACACATGAAAAATCCAATTTGACATTAGAAACCAAAGAATATGAGAACTAAGAAAAGCAGTGCTGTATCAGACCAATGTTCTAACTAATCCAGCATTCTGTTTCCCAGAGTAGATCATGTGAGGCCTATGGGAAGCCTGCAAACAGTACATGAGAGATAACCTTCTGTTTTATCACAGTAAGAAGAATTTAGATGCATGTTGCCTCTGACAAAGGAGGGAATATCTATCAGGACTAGTACTTATTGATAGCCTTATCCATTAATTTGTGAAATCCCTCTTTTGAAGCTGCCCAAGTGGGCAGCCATCACCATTTCTTATGGCAGCAAATTCCAGAGTGTTACAATGCACTGTGTGAAGAAGTATGCACTTACATCCTTTCATCAGTCCTGAATTTCTAGCTACAGTGGATGACCCCAAGTAGTACAGTACCACCCCGTGGTTTCACTTACACATGTCAAAAAATGTTCTGTCTAGGCATTTGCTAGGTCCTCTAGCATGATTCTATGGTATGTTTCTGTCAGATGTTGACCATAAAGTCATGCTGGGGGACTTAAAAATGCCTAGAGAAGTGTTCTCTCTAGGAATCTCTAGGTCTTCAAGTGCAACTCTATTGTATGCTTTGGCTGGAAGTTGTTTATTTCAATAGGTTTTGCTGTTATCCATGGTTTTGCATTTTCATGGTAAATCCAGAAATGTATCCTCTGTGGATACGGTGGTTATACTGTACTATGAAACAGGGACAACTTGGGATGCACTTATTCTTCCAAGGAATTTTATTGGTAACTGTGGAAGATCCAAAAATCTCAAGGTAAAAGTTGTTTAGAATGGTGTGTGGAATGTATAAATAACTTTGCTCTGCTATGGAGTATTGTTATAAGAGAGACATACTTGTCACTAAGAGAGGTGAAATGGCTGTTTCTAACTTAAGCTAGTTAAATTGTGACAGTTACCTGCGGTTGTCAGCCTGTCCACTGCCAGTAAAGCTGTTACTATTGTTCTCAAGGAACCTGTTTTGAACTTAGTAGTTCAGTTAGACCTGTCAGCTTACATATTCTCCAAAGCAATGCAAAAGGTCATGTTTTGATAGGCTGTTTACCACAATTCTGATGGTTCTAACTGGCTTATAGCTGTTTGCCAATGAGCTGGCAGATATCGAAGAATTCTATATCATTGGTCAGAGGATTCTGATTAAGACTGACTAGCATCCTGTTGGTTAATCCCAAGCAGAGTAGACTCATTTATTCAACTTTTCAATGTTGAGTCAAGCCAAGGTAAATCCCACTAATTCAATGGGTCTACTTTGTTCAGGACTAAGAGCCAGTCTAGACGGTGAAATAAATCCTCTTAGAATCGGGGGGGGGGATCCCATGTGTCCAAATGAGATCCCACAGCAGCCCATCATTTTCAGAGGCGGGGGGGCAAAATTCAGGAAAACTATGTGGGAAAAGCCTTTGTGGCTTTCCCCAGGTTTTTAAAAAAAACTGCGGAGGAAATGGTGGAGGAAATATGCATGCCTGCTTGTTAGGACAACCAAATGGCAGCACATTCCTGAAGCAGATAGCAGATTGGTTGGATGTGCACAGGGGATGGAGCTTGCTAAGAAGCCTGTGCCCAGAATCCACCATGTTGGATTTTCACACTACCAATTGTGTGCTGAGATGATAAAACAGCTTTTATTTTTTTATTTTTTGTTTAAGTGCAAGATTTATCTTCCGCACCTTGGATTTAGTGTTTTTGTTGTTGTTGTTTTAAAAAATAATACTGCTTGGCAGGGGTAAGCTGGCGAGAATAAAACTGCAAGTAATTCACTCATGTCTGCCGCCTTGATTCTCTGGCATGCCTCCGTGTGAACAGCAAACACAGATAATTTTGTACACTGGTGATCTTGCCAAAAAAACTGTAGAGACAAATGTAAGCTGCTGCAAATTAGCGTTACTGCACACCAATCCACATTTTATTCCCTTGTATAGATGGGGCCTAATAATAGAATTTAGGCTAATGTACAAAAAGGGCAGGTTGAGACAATCAGAGGAGTTGCAGTTGGTGGTCAGAAGAAAGAATAGTTAGAGGAAGAGAACTTAAAGAAAGGTAGAAGACTACCTGATAACAGTGAAGGTGGTGGAGCCTGCAACAGCTAGCTAGAAAAGGAAGACTTTACAGATTATTGTCCAGAACAGCTTCTAACAGCAGAGTTGGGATGTAAATAATATTCACCAGTCTTCTCACACTTGATGAGAAAGGGGTTTTGAATACTGCTTGGCATGTTCTGAGACTTTCTGATGCATTTTTTTAAATGTTTCATTGTATTTCAGATCTTCTTTTTATAGGTAAAGCAAACATTTTCTCCATAATTCTTTAAACAAAATCCAGCTATTGAGTGGATGGAGATTTATAAGAGTGTAGATTTAAAGTTAGCCATCTGTTCAACAGGTTTATTCTAGTTGGAGTTCACAACTGGATTGATGTCTTTTCACACTACACTGTTATAGTGCTATTATTCCACTTAAACTGCTATGTCTGCCTCCTGTGGAACCTTGGGATTTGCAGTTTAGGGAGGGGCATTTAGAATTCTCAGCCAAAGAGCTCTTAGGCCTCACTAAACTACAAAGCCCAGAATTCCACAGGAGGAAGCCAGAGCAGTTAAAGTGGAAGTGTGATAAAGTAGCATCACTCAAAAGTTACTCTAATTCTAGTAGGTATATTCCAGGTTCTCTACTGGAGGTCTCAAATGTTATTTCAGCCATCAAAGAGATAACAAAGACTGTCATAGAAGTGTTCAGATTTAGCTTCTCTGCCATGTCGGTTGGGTTGCTTGGCTGTTCTGGAGCCACATTGAAAGGAGGTTTGTGTGTTCAGAGAGGTAGCCAGGAGCAGACAGAGCTGGTGGGAACCAAGGTCACACAGAGACTTGGTACTGTATGATATTGTATGGGAAAGAATGCACGGACAAACCTCAGGGAGTGAGGAAATCTTAAAACTGATGTTACCATGCCTTATACCCCCTCCCTCTAATAATTCATAATTTAGCAATATTGGGCATTTCATGACATCTAAGGTATACAGAGAATACACAAAAAAGGGGTTCAAGCAAAAGTCACTCAAGACCTAAGGAAGTTGTCTTGGAAATTCCTAACAGACACACCCAGCACAGGATGAGTTGAGCCCCCTTAGTCAGAGTCATTAAGGTGGAATGTGCTAATCTACTCTTGGACGATCTTGGCAGTGAATCATACTCCAAAACAAACAGTGACCAGAAACCCCATTATCCATGAAATGTCTTTCCCTTGCACCTTTTCCTCTCCCACAATAATGGGGCTGCCACAAAACTATCAACCTTAATGTGTCAGTCCTTAGTGGCAATTCACAGTCGGTGTTTCATTTTCTTTAACTGTGGGAAACCTATCTAAGCATTGTTTTACACTCAAACACCCCTTCAGGGTATGATACTGAGTATAAATATTATCCTCAAATAATAGCCACGTGTGCACAATTCTTCATACACCATAACTCTGCTGGTTTGCTGTGAAAGCTCTTAGCTTCTTGCCTAAGCTTTCTTTGCTGCACAAATCGCTGCACTAACTCTTCAGGACTGGCAATTATAGCCCAAACTTCCCTGAATCTATTACTCTATCCAGTTTTTATGCCTGTTAACACTTGGTTAGCCTTGTGTGGTTCTTGTGAGTGTGAGTGCATGTGTGAATGCTTCCATGTTTATTTTCCAATAACAAACAATCTTATTTCATTTTGGCTTGATGTTTTGTCAGTGAGTACTGGTATAGACAGGTGCAAAGGTCCTGCAAGTTACCCAACTTCTCTCAGCCATACCTTTGAGCTAATTAAACCACCTCCAATTTAATATCATATATTCAGTATCACAAGTGGGTCCCCATGGACCCCAGTAATTTGGGTAACACTGAAGCTCATGTTGTAGCCTCATATCTGGCAAAAGCTATGCTACTGTTCTGAACCTGATTTTCAATAAAACTTTTCTGCATTCAGCCATAAAGTCCGTTTTTTGAGTTAGGTAGAGACAGGGCATTACAAAGATCCACTAAAATCATTTTTTCCCTTAAATATCCTCATTTGTGATAGCTGGCTTTTTAAAAATGTGAGATAGCTGACACCTTGAATTGAGACAGACACATAAAGCAATTCCTTTAAAACAAGTATCACATGGTTTCTATAAGAAATTTTGGTGAACAGGTTAATTGCTTCTTTTTGCACTAGCATTTTGTTCCTGAGACATCTTCAATGATAATACCATGTACAGTGGCTGTTGCCTAATTAGGAGGTTACTACTGCATAAACTGCTGAGTCCAGGTTATCCCTTTCCATGAGAGGCCATAGCTGGCAGACTAGTCAATGCTGATCCAGATGCTCCAAACACAGAGTCCACTTGGGTCTCCAGTGACAAAGATGGATCTAGAAATACTCCCAAGCTATCTATGCACCTGCTCCTTCAGGGAAGGTATACTCCCATCCATGACAAAATATAATGCATATCTTGTGTGTAATTTCCTCAAATATGTTCATTTTTTCAGTTAAACTAGGACACCGGCCAGTGCCACTGATATAACATCATTACCAGAGTACTGCAGAGTATGAATGGGGAAATGTTCAAAAATGTTTGGGAGGAAATGACTGGGGAAAAAATATGTTCCTTAAGTGTCAGGAAACCCTGATGTTGAGAAATCTGGATTGACAAGAATCTTCACAATTCCACGCACTTTTTGCACAGAAAATAACATTTTCTGCACAGGAAACAGCATTTTCTGCCAAAAAATTATGTTTCTCTGCAAAAGAATGCAAATATTTGTGTATAATAAGTCTCAAATTGTGAATTGTCTGTGAATTTTTGAAGACCTTCTTGCAGTGGGGAGAAAAATGCTAAAATTACTTATTGCTTCCTTTGAGAATGAAATTAGTGTCGAATTGCATCCCTACTGCAAAGGATTAAAAGCTCATGTCTCCCCTCCAGTCAGCATTCAAAATAATTATCTGCACTACCAGGACTCTTGTACAGATATGCTGGACCTCTTTCTTTTTTAATCTTTAGATTTTAGAAGCCATTCATGGCAGGACAGGTGTAAATATCATTAGCTGACACAACTTGCCGAAACCTGAGGCTCTACTTGTATGTCTTCCTTTTTTTTAATGAATAGATTAACACAAAATAATATAGAAGCAGCAGGAAACACAGCTGTAGGCTGCTAGAGGCTGCTACCTAATTTGCACCTGTTCAATGAGATTTGTTTTCAGAATATATCACCAACTAATGCTGTCTGTAGATTGGTCTCTATGTTTTCCAGGTTGCTTTGGCTGTGCATGGAGGCAGCAGGGAAAGTGGTTTAACAAGTACATTTCATATGGCCTTCACCAGACAACAAATCAGATATGAAGCTTCAGCTTGAAAGACTGTAAAGGAAATGGGTGTACTTCCCAATTACAGCCAAACAAGAATATGCTAAGCCACCCGTTTCTGTTAACTAATGGCTGCTACCATTTGGCACTATAAAAGCCATCCCCTATATGATTGTATGATATATTGTCATCTACCATTCAACTTATTTAGTACTTTGAACCTTAACTTGAACTGCTAGAAAATCAGGGAAGGGAGAACTAGTGATTATATGTTACTTGTCATGCAGTGGTTGATCTGAAGCCTTATTTAGGCATTCTCTTCAACACAAGTTTGATTGTATGGGGGAAGAGAACAGGGCTGCATCCACCATTATATCACAACTTAACTCTACCCTCAATTGAGCACTAGGTTCAATCAATGTATCAGGGAGCTATGCCCACCATTGTCATCTTCAGAACATTCCTCAGTGTATGTCCTGGCTCTGTTATCTTGCTATATGCATCGTAATCATGCTGAGGAGAACGTAGAATAGGGCTTCTGTAACCCATTCATGATATCCAATAACCAGAATTATGATATGATCATATGATTAATTTTTGTCTTTTTGGCTACCCTACTAGATGGTGAATTGAATTTATCAGGGTTATATTAAAGATGTCATGCCGTATTAGGGAACTAAAGATCTCTCAATCTTGATTTCATTCTGTTTCTGCAAATCCCACCTGAATGTTCTTCCTGTCCTCCTTTAGTCTCAGGTTATGATACTTTAGGCCAGTTACATGAGGGATTATACTACTGATCCAAGCACATTATGGCAAATGCACAGCAGAGCTCAAGTGTCCCAATGGTATTTTGGACCATTCATGGGAAATCAAGGCAACCCATCTTTTTCTTGTCTCAGCTCCACTCACACACACACACACACACTACAACTCCATAGTTAAAATGCAAGATTCAAAAGCCTGCCTAAGGACTTTTTCAGATGGTACTTACCACCCTAGGAGGTCTCGCTAGAGGCACGGCACTGTTGCGCGGCAGGGGATCCGTTTCGGACGCTGCCATCCCTCCTCCAAAATCATCTGTTTCACTTCCATGAGGGACTGAAAGCAGCCGCGCCATATTTTAATCATGGGCAACTTCTGTGAATAAAAGCTTGTGAAATATGGCATGGCCGCTTCCAATCCTTCATGGACGTGAAACAGATGATTTTACAAGAGGGGCGGCAGCATCCAAAATGGACCCCCTGCCATGCAACAGCGCCATGCCTCTAGCAAGACCTCCTAGCGTGGTAAGTACCGTCTGGAAAAGTCCATAGTAAAAATGTCTTCACCTGGTCACAGAAAAAGAGCATGGAGGGGGAAAACTGGACCTCCTGTGCAATGGAGTTCCATAGCCTGGGAGCAACCAGGGAGAAGGCTCTCTCCTGATTCCTCACCAATGGTGCCAGTGAAGGTGGGGGGACTGAGAGAAAGCCCTCCCCTGCAGACCTTAATGCTCACACTGGATTATATAAGGAGATATGGGGCTTGTCTAGACCTGCCAGAACTCACTGCTCTCTGGCTGGCATATTCTAGCCCCAGAGCTGACCCAGGTCCCCGCCCCCCCCCCCCTTACCATGCCAAAATGGGTGGAAGCTCACACTGGCCCATATTGGCAGGCACATCTGCTGCTGTCCGTGTCACATTCTCTGAAGTCAGAAAAGAGGCCCTCAGCATGTGATCAAGGCTGGGCACATTCAGGGGGCCTTGATCACATGCTGGGGGCCTCCCTCCAGTTTTCAGAGCAACTTCAGTGGCATTGGCATCAGTGTCCAGCTATACAGGCCAGCGTGCAGGTACGGACCCTGCATTCCCTCACCAGCCCCATCCAGGTTTTCCCGCATAACGCAGGTTTTACCTCGTGTGTGTTTGGGATTTTTTGTTTGTTTGTTTTTTGTTTTTACAATGTCTTAAAGGACTTTAACCTGGCTTCCCCCAGCCTTGCCTTGGGTGTCATCAGGACTGTTCAGAGGCAAATGGAGCAAGAGCCCTGTGTCATTTGGTGTGCAGGGCTCCAAAATGGAAGGAAACTGGGGTAAATAGCCCATACTAGACAAGCCCATTGTCGTTCAGACAGTCTGGACCCAAGCCATTTAGGGCTTTAAAGATAAAAACCAGCACTCTGAATTCTGCCCAGAAATGGTCCAGGAGTCAATGCAGCTGTTTCAACAGGGGAGTCACATGATCACTGTAGCCAGCCCTGGTCAACACCCTGGCTGCAGCATTTTGGACCTGCTGAAGTTTCTGAACAGTTTCCGAAGGCAGCAATGTTAGAGGTAGCTGCCTCATTTTTTTGTGTCTGGAGAAGCTATATTAGCAACTTCCTTCCTATGCCAAGTTCCTTCCTCAAATGACTGATTTTTTAAAAAAGAAAAGAACTGTAAATGTCAATTGGGTAACAATTACATATTACCAAAGTCCAATGAATTTTCCCCATTCCCCAGTTATTTGGGAGACTCCCAAAGCTCCAATCCAGTCAAGCAGCTTTTCAAAGCAGCTGTACAAAGCCAAAGCTGGTGAAAGCACTCTGGCTATTAGCATCTAGATCAGTGTGTCAGACCAACCTTCCTTCTCCAGTTCCTTTATCCAACCCTGTTCCATTGAGTAGCTTTTTGAATGGCATAAATATTCACTTAATAATTGTGTGTTTGAGGTTTCCACTGTGCTTTTTTAAAACAAAAAATCTCAGATACAATAAATGTCATGGTTTGTGCACACAAAAATCATGGCATGCTTGCCAACCCCAGGGGAAATAATTTTTCTATTGTTATTAATCAGATCCCATGCTGCATTATAGACCAAAAGAGCAGAGTGAATGAAAATTCAAATTAATACAGTGATACAATTTACAGCAAGAAATTATATTGTGTACTAGAGGGAAATGTATCTGTACATCGGTGACTTCAATCAAGGTTAATTGATGCTGGTTCTGTCCCTTTGCCTAAAAATGGTTCAGTCACTTCGCCAGAGTTGGCTCATCCGTGGAAAGGGAGAGGATAGAACAACAGGTTTTATTTGCTGGCTGCAAAAGGGAAGGTCCCCATTGCTTGGCCAAATGCATAGCAGCATAGGAATTGAAGAAGATTCTTTCAAGGAATGTCCACTCCACCATCTTATATCCCACAGTGGCCGTCCAGATACCCACAAGCAGGACATGAGCGCTAATTCAGACACAAAGGGCTAAAATCCAGTGCATTTCTACTTGTGAACTTGGACTTTCACTTTCTCATCTCTGCAGCTCTCTGTGCCCTCCTAAAATCTGTTCCGGAAAGATCCCTTACCCCAGAAGATGTTGTTCCACAGCTAGCACAGCAGATGTCATTATTTTGGCAGACAGACATGAATACAACCCTGAAGAGAAGATGAGACGGCTATCCCACCTTACTACTGTTTTTCTTTTCTTTCTCCATTCTGTTACTGCAGGGGTTTGGTTCCAAGAACCCCCCTACCCACCCACCCCGTGGATACCAAAATCCGTGGATGATCAAGTCCCATTATATACAATGACATAGTAAAATGCCATTCTTTATTTATAATGGCAACATCAAGATTTGTTTTTTGGAAGTTGTTTCTTAAAAAAAATATATTTTCTAACCATGGTTGGTTGAATCCATGGATACAAAGTCCATGGATATGGAGGGCCTACTGTATTTTCTCCAGTGTTGGCATTTAGATTGTGGCTTCCTCAGGTCAGGTTCCTGCATGTTACTGTTTGTAGCACTCTATCTTTCTGGAAAATAAGTACAACTAAAAGTTGTAATTTTTATGTTTGATTATTTGTTTCTTTGAAGAACAGAGCATCGTGGCATAAGACCCACGTCTTGTCAATTCCTATCTGCTGCGGACATTAATTCATAAATGTCTCATCTTGGAGAGGTGTTGCCTTGTTTATATGATTGTTCTGGTCTGTATGAATGGGATCTCTGGGGATAATCTAATCTCTTGTGTAAAATAAGATGTACTTTATTTATGGGCAACTGAGAGATAATGGACATACTTTATAAATACACTACAATACTTCATATCTTTGCTATCACAAGCAGGGAGCAGGAATACATGTGAAATCATTTTAAGTCTGTAGTGTAGACAGTAACAGTAGTAGTAACAGCAGGAGCAGCTGTAACATGGGTATCCACCTGCTTTGAATGAAGCCTAAATCCAGGACCAGATTTGCACTGATTCAGATTTTGCAAAGAAGGGTTTCTCAAAAAACCCACCTCAAACCTAATGAGGCTGTTCCCCAGAACCTAGGTCCATATCTGGAATATATGGGCTGTATCAGAGTAGAGTCTATTAAAAATGGCTGCATTTCCCCCCAAGCACAGTCTCCATTAAAGGAAAATGGTAGTAGGAGGAGATGTTCTAGTTTGTGGACTGATAGCTCCACTCAAATTAAGATATTATGTTAGGGAAATTTTAATTAGCTCAAATTAGACTGGGAGAGGTCAGGTTATCATGGGATCTTTACACCTGTGTTTACTGGTATTAACTGGTATTAACTGATGAGACTCCAAGCCAAAAAGCAAAATAAATATGGTTTTTATTGGAAAATAATCATGGAACCACTCAAACGTGCACTTACACTTCAAGCAGTCACGCAAGGCTAACAAAGAATTAGGAGGAAGTATTGGGATAGAGGAATAGATTATGGGGATGATGGGCTATACTTTACCTGTCTGGAGAGCAGAGGTTCATGCAGCAAGGAGATTGCCCCCTTAAGGGGTGTTTTGAGTGAAAAACAATACTTGAGTGAGTTTTCCACAGTAAAACAATGGAAGCTCTGACTTTGTTGATTGCTGTTAATGGTTGAAACATTAAGACTGATAGCTTTGAGGCAACCTTCTATTGTTGTATAGGAGAGGTGTGAAGGAAAAGGTTTTGCAGAATAATGGGTGTTCCGGTCACTTGATTGTTGTGGAGTATGACTCACTGCCAGGTGCATCCAGGAAGATTAGCACATTCCTCCCTAACAACTTGTTGAAGGGGCTTTGCATAATCAAATCACAGGCATGTCTGGGGAATTTCTGAGGGTTCTTTGTAGGTTTTGAATAAATCTCCACTAGTCCCTATATTTTGGGCTGGCCTGGTCTACCGATAACCATGTGAAGCATCAAATAAACCAAATTATGAATTATTATCAATTAATGAATTATTGGAGTGGAGGGGGTGTTACATAGTATATGTAACACTATAAAAGGGTTAAAAGGTTATACTCATTAAATTATTTCTGCATATACTACGATTAAGTGACCTAAGAAGCATCAGATTATCAAAAGCAATTTTTAGCTTCAGCCCCATACTGAAATACAGGTGGTAAATATATCAGTATTGCTTTCTTCCTCATTTCATTAAAATAATATTTTTTTAAAAAAAACAACCTTCTCAAGTACTTTCCATCTCTAATGTAAAAGCATTTACAAACCTTGGCAATTTCTTCAAAAACAAACCGAAACCCAAATCTTTCCCATGTACATCAGCCAAATTTGATAGATACTGCTATTTCCAACATGGAAATTATTATTATTATTGTTATTATTATTAATACCCCGCTCTTCAGCCACAAAGCTATCAGAGTGGCTTACAAATTGTTTTAAGCAATAGCAATTTACACATCTACACTGCATTAAGCAGTTTCCAATGTGTGTTAGCTAATTGCCCCCACAAGCCAGGAACTGGCAGAGGTGAAAGACACTTAGAACCATGCATATATTTGAATAATGTACACAACTAGAAATGCATATATTTGAAAAATATGTCTATATTCCCTTCAGTCAATTGGGGAAAAAATGTAGATCAGGACAAATGCATACAGAAAAGGGGAAAAAACCTAATATCAGCATAGGTGTGGATTTTCCTGATGAAATTAAAAAAGGAATATAACTGAATACAGAATGGGGAAGGATAAAAATATGTATAAATGCACTTTTGACAATGGGAAAAATATCTGGATAAAGATCTAAAAAAAGGCCTGGGCAAATGCATACAGAAAAGGCATCCTTTAAAAAAATTAGTACCAAAATGTGTATCAGGTTTCCCAGCTATAGAGGGTATTCAATGTCATCAGAAGCTCCAGGAATACTGTTAGGAATGGCATTGGCAGTCTGTAAGCTAGCCTATGCCCTTCAGGAGTGGTGGAGAATGCTCCTCCATCACCCATGCTGATTCAGCCACCACCACAGTGAGTTCCCTTCGAAAGAATGATGAGGGCATCATCTTGTTTGCTGCCACAGGCAGCTGTATGCCATAGGCTGGCTCTGTCTTCAAGAGTCACACTTTGCATAAAAAGCATATTGCACCTGCCTGTAGTATAGATGTTACAGTTGAGGAACTTCTAACAGAAAAAAAAAAGAGGCCGCAACTATAAGTCAGCATTAAATGGATGAATACAAAGAGACTGAAACCCATACTCACTTAGATTTAATTCTTAGACTCCTCTAGCTACCCCAACAGCATATGGAAGGCAGCAGACAAAGCAAGAAGAAAATGTCAAGAAGAAAAAGGCAGTTGAGATGCAATAGAAGGACATTATCATTTTCAAACTACATATTCTTCAAGTGCCTTCTGACAGGTGGCTTCCAACAGATGGGGCCACAGAGCCAATGTGATATGGGAGGAATGGCTTGGACAATCACCTGTCCTGTGGCACAGAAAATTGTCCAAGACACCCCTTCTATACTTCCTTGGTTCTGTGGGACCCTTGAAAGCCGCACAATCAAAAAACACATTGTTTGCTGATGGTAGCCTCCATTTCCTTCATGATGGCCTCCTCTCTGCATCATTCCAAAGAAAGTCCAGTCATTACTGTAATGGACGGTTATACTTCGGTAGTGGCTGAATAGGATCCCAACCTCAACTCCCTGGGCCTTTAGAAACAAACATAGAAGTTTTGGTTTCTCCCACATTCAAATGTTTTAAATTTCAAATTCTTTGTAACCCTAAAAAGAAAAAAATGTACAAATTTGGGTAATTTTTTATGAAATGCAAACTGAAGTAAAATTCCCACTTATACCTAATCAAAAGTGAATAATGCCCAGAATTTAGAAACCTGTAATTTTGGATTATAGTGGTTTTTGAGGAAAATGACTTTTCCATGCTCTAGACATGCCCAAAGTGATCTATATTAAATTATAACACATTATAAAGATGGCCACCATGTTACTTTTTGGAGCTGCTGAGCTCACAGGAAATGTAACAGCTGCATGGGGATAAATATGAGTATAGTGTTGGTTCCTAGGGGGCTACATTCCTCCTGGCTGTTAAATAGAGCTCTTAATCCCCATCACCATGGGAAGAAAAACTTTCACTAAAAAACACCCAATGTTTTGTTGGTTTTTTTACCTCATGGGAATTCCAGTTTACTTCAAACAATAGGAAAGGCCCACATCCACAGGAGTGTCAGATGAACTACACCAGGAACTGTTGTCAGAATTAAAAGACATTTATTTTATCAGCTTCCAGAAGGATAGCCATGTTAATCTGTTGCAGAAACTATAACAGTTTTATAATGCCAAGCAGGATAATAAATTTATTATGACATTAAGCTTGGGTGGACTGCAGTCCATCTTAGCAGGCTGCATGGAGGGCTGTCCTAAATTATATGATTTGAAGAGGAATAGATGGATAAATGAAATGCAGAAAATCACAGACATTGACACTGACATTATTTATAGCGGTCATGTAGAGGTACATCAAAAGTAGCACAGATATACTTGCATTACAGTTTGATATAAAAAGGATCTCCGCTTCGGCATTTTCCCAACCAGAGTAGGAAGAGCACTGGGGCTAAAACACCGAGGGAACAAAAATCATGTGCATAGAGATAACACAAGTGAACATAATACACAAGATTGTAAAACATACTTATTGCTTGCATGGTGAATACCTTATGTCTGAATTGCCTTCACTGCTTTTTAGTACATAAATTAATCTGCAAACACCTCTTCTAAATAGGATCAGGAATTGAATAAAAGTCCTCAGCCATGTCACAAACCAAAAGCTTTAAAAAAAAAAAGAATCCTAGAATTCCACCTAATTTGTGAACAGATTTTTTAATTATTATTGTGGTGTGGAAGGCTGGAAACAAGAAAAGACCAAATCTTCACCCACCACTTTCCCAAAACACACACATGGTTTCCATTTCTTCACCAATTCCTTAACAATTTGATCCTTGAATTCACATACATCTACTGTTCTGTGGATTGTTCTAAAAATACTTGGAAAATGGAACCTTTCTTCCTGTTTCATACGAGAGCCACCATTCCTAAAGGCATTGCTGCTACATAGAGTGGCACCATATCACAGAATTATGATTATAATGAAAGGCCAAGTTAACTCTTGTAAAAAGCATTTAGAGATCTGAACATTTCTAATTAATTGCTTTGCTTTGCAGGCCCCGAGTTCTGAAAACATGGAGCAGGATAAAAACTGAAAACCCCCTCCCTTCTCATTGTTCATTTGGCACAGTAGTTATTTTGGCTTAATTATCCATCAGGCTCTTTTAATTTGAATCTGCTGGGGTGTTGGTGTGGGTGAGGTTTTTTTATGGTTGGTGCATTTCAAGATATTGCATAGCGTACAGTTTTCAGAAAGCAATGTTTCCCCACAGAACTGAGGTTTTTAATTTACTAAAACTTACAGCAAGCAAATTCTCTCTTTCTCTGTGTGTGTGTGTGTGTGTGTGTGCGCGCGCGCACACGCGTGCACACACATGTGTGCAAGAGAAAGAGAGAGAGAGAATTTGGGAAAGATGCTTGCAGCCACTTGCTTGTATATTCAGAGGAGCAGAAAGGCAGGCAGCTCCCAAGAAGAGTGACTGCCCTTGCAATCAGGAACCAAATAGGCATGTAAAGGCTTGAAGAAAGCAAACAGGTTTGATTACTGGTAACAGGACTAGCTACAAGGCGTCTGATAGGGTAGGGATGCAGAGAGGAGTCTAACAGAAACAGTTGTATTTCCTTCTTCTTCTTCTTCTTCTTCTTCTTCTTCTTAAAATAATGTTTTATTGAGAAATTCAATGCCATGTGTTTAAGAATTAAGCATTTAAAGCCCTATGCTTTGGTGGATGAATCTATCTCTTTCTTATACACAGGTCCCGTCTACACGGTAAAAAAAATACGTATGCCGTTTGGAAGATCGCTCTTCTGTACACACAGCCATTTGGCTTCATACGTTTTATTCAGAAGGGGGGCTAGCGAATCCCCCGTAAACTACATGGATTCGGCATTCGGGGGGATTAGTGGATCTTGGCATAAAATACATACAGCTGTTCGAATGGCTGATGGTCTGTACGCCCCGTTCGCACACATACAAACAGGCAGTGTAATCTGATTGGCTGCCCGAGTAGAGGGGGCAGGGCTAGCAAGGAGGGGAATTGGGAGTGGCCGCCATGTTGGGTTCCCGGCTAAGCAAGAGTCTGGTAAGTCTGTGAATTTTATATATATTTATTTTTATTTTACTTTGTAAATAGGGAAAACCAAATGTCTGCAAAACAGGCACCTTTTTAAATTTAAAATAAAAAGCAGCAGGAGATTTAAAATTGCCGCTTGGCTTGCTCGCTCCAGCCAGCTGGGGAAGGGGGCTCATACGGAGTTTAGGGGGGTAAAAAATCATGTAGGCAGATCGTATGCATACCAATGGCTGCCTATTCGTATTTTTTACCCCCCAAATGGATTTTTTTTAATCGTATAGACGGACCCACAGTATATTTAAATCTCAGGTTTATTTCCATACTTACAACAACATCACTGTACCTTTTGCTAAATTCTAAAAGAATGGAATGGAATTCCATCCCTAGTATAGAAGTTCTGAATCCCACTTTAAGAACAGGGCTATGACAAAATAAGGGTATTGCCATTCCAAAATAAAAATTCTGCCCCACCCTCATGGAATTTTCTGTCAACCCCCACATTTCTCACATTGTAGAAAGTGAGACATTGAAGATCATTCACACTAACGCTGAATCCACACTACACAAATAATCCAGTTTGAAACTGGATTATATGCTATGGCTCCTTCCTATTGAATCCTGGGACTTGTAGTTTTACAAGGTCTTTAGCCTCCTCTGCCATAGCATGCTGGTGCCTCACTAAACTACAGATCCCTGGATTCTGTAGGAAGGAACCATGGCAAATAATCCAGTTTCAAATTAGATTATTTGTGTAGTGTGGATTCAGCCTTAGAACTCGCATATTCACTGTGTTCATGTTGTCTTGGGAATTTTGCCTGCTCCTTTTCTTTGGATGCCTAAACTGTGTTTCTAAATGCTCAACTGAAATTTTTAAGTTAATGCAATGGCAGAAATTTGGGGGTGAAAGAAAATTTCAGGGGATAGGTAGGATTCTGATTTGGAGGATTCAGGATCTTCATTTTATCCCATCCTGTAGCTACACTCCTGCCAATCAGTGTAGACAGTACTGAATAAGATGAACCAGTCGTCTAACATGACATTAGATAGGCTCCTATGTTCTGTTGGGGTGGGGTAGGGCAAAGTAAGTGAGTTTCCAAGCCTAAGCAAGGAGACATAAAAGGCACCACCCCAGTTATGCACATATCTAATCTCTGAAGGTGTTTGTGCATGTGTATACATAGCACTACTTTGGTAGTAAGGCTCTATTTCCATACATATTTACACTGATGGATGGACTGATTGCATTTATACAGTCGGCCCTCTGTATCCACATATTTGGCATCCATGAATTCTGCCATCGACAGCTTGCAAATATTTTTTTTAAAAAAAATTCAAGAAGCAAACCTTGATTTTGTCATTTTATATAAGGGGTGACATTTTATTGTGCCATTGTATATAATGGGACTTGAACTTCCACGGATTTTGGTATCTACAGTGGTGGTGGGGGGGTCCTGGAACCAAACCCCAGCAGATGCTAAGGATCCAGTGTACTCTGCTCTACAGCTTTCTATGCTCTTGAGAGCGTACATATCAATAATGAAAAAGAAGACAGTTCCTGCCCTCAGGCTTACTTTCTAAAAGGATGCAACACAAAAGCAAATGCAGAAGGACCATGACAAAGAAAGAAAGAAAACCCTCGGGCACAGTTTCTTAATATTATATATTTCTTTGGCCTGATAGAATGGCTACTGGATGTCAGGAGAGATAAAGACTGGGGTCTTAGAAAGATTCTGCTGATGGTCTTGCTTTTACATGAAAGTAAGCCCCACTCTATGCAGTGAGAATTGCATCCAACTGAACATGTCTCAGATTAGGACTATCATTGGCATTCCCACTAAGGTTGCCATCTTGGGAGATTATCACACAGGCTTAATAACCCAGAACAGGGACGCAACAGGATCGCTAAAGGATTTTTCTTTCAGACGATGTCATCCCTGTCCCGTTCTGACCCCATGCTGCTCCCATTCAGTGCCTGATTTTTCTTATTCATGGGGGGAAATTGTTAATAGGGCACCTGTTCCATTTCTGTAATGGAATCACGGGTGTGTGAACCAGTGGCCCATTATGCTGGCATGATCTGGAAGGTCTGCACCAATACATCCTGCTTCGATCGGGACATCCAGGTAAGTGACAGCCTTTTTTGTACTTTTTTAAAAGGCTGTTTAGGTGCTTGGTGTACTTTTTTGACATTTGTTATTATTATTATTATTATTATTATTATTATTATTATTACATTCCCCGCATGATCGTTTTCTCATGAAAACAGCCAGGATTTGTTCTCCAAGAAGTGAATGGGGCTCTGTGAGAGCCCCATTCACTTCCAGGACTGCCGGGAGAGGGAGGAGCAGTTTCTATCCCATGATTCAGGTACGTGTCTGAAAAAAAATTTTATTCAGTTACAGGGATGGGAGGGAGGCAGCAATTAGAGGGCAATACAGGGTTGTTTTTTTTTCAGACCCATGTGATAATCTCCTTGGTGTACCACCCTGTGTCTTCTGCCATTAACAATAGTTTGATGTGCAGGCACTAGCAGGTGTTTAAAAGTTCATCTTCAACTCAGCCATGGTTTCATCCATTTCTCAGAACATGCTTGCATTCCAGGTTGTTGTCTAAGAAAGAGGAGCAGGCCAAGTGAGTTGCCAATGCAATTCTCATTCTTTTCAATGAACTCAACACTGAAAGCAATGCATTCACTGCAAGATACCACAGCATAGTTGTTGTACTGTGCCAGGGACAGAGTGCTTTTTATTCTCTGGATGCTTTAGCTTATACTCCCTTACCATTGACAATGCTGGCTAGGACTTCTGGGAATTGGCGTCCAAAACACCTGGAGTATGAACAGTTCCTTATTACAGTGAGCCTTTTGTATCTGCAGGGGTTTGTTTCAAGGACCTGCTGTGGATACCAAAATATGTAGATGCGCAAGTCCCCTCGTATATACAATGGAGTAGTAAAATGGTGCCCCTTATATAAAATGGCAAAAATCAAGGTTTGCTTTTGGGGGGGGGTTGTGTATGTTGGGGAATATTTTGAAGTCATGGATGGTAGACTCCGTGGATGCAGAATCTGTGGATAAGAGGGCTTACTGTACTGTATCATCACTTCAATTTGCTATTGTGCAAGTTTGAGCCCTTCAGAAAAGCTGTACCTCAGTGATACTGCTAGTTCTGCAATCAGAAGGTCACAGATTCAGTTGCCACTATTTCTAGGGACTTGTCTATACGAGGCAAAAGAAACCTGAATGGAGTGCCTCACAGTAATGGAATTTTGCAACATTTGCAACTTGTCTTAAGGCTATTTTTGCCCCCAAAAGCTTCACATGCAAGATGGTGACCGCAAGTGATTTACTTGCATTTGTACTTACCTCAATTTGTCACCGCCAAACTTTTCTTTGAAGAAAAAATGATGCCCAAGGTGCCCCTGAGCAATTTTCTGATTTAACAGAAATCCCCCCCCCCAAAAAAACCCCACCCACCTCATTTTCTCACCTTAGTGCTCGCTTGCTAAGGTGAAAATCCAACATGGCAGCAGTGGGCACTTGCCTTGTTAGCAAGCCCCATCCCCGCAATCGCCCAGCTAGTTTTGTGCTTCGTCTCCTATGGGAAAGCGATTCATATAGAATCACTTATCCCAATGAGCAGGAACATGTATTTCCCTCACTGTTTTTATAAAACTCCAGAAAAAGCCATGAAGGCTTTTCCTGCTGAGTTTTTTGACATTTTGGGCCCCCCTCCTTCCCAATAAGGTGAAACAATGTGGAATGCCATTAAAACAGGTAGGATTCCTCTCACATTCTGTGAGGAGTATTTTCACTGTTTAGACAACCCCTAGGCAGATAGCCAACTCAGGTCATGCCTGAATCTTTGGAGTCCCATAGCTAACCAGTGTAGACAGTACTGAGCTACATGGGCCAACGGTGTTACTTGGTAAAAGGTAGTTGCTTATCTTGTTGGAGGGTCATGATTTGAATATTTTCAAGAAGACAGATATCAACTCTTGACTAGGAAGGACTTCACACAAACCAAGTGATACATATAAAAATCAGATCTAGGTTTTCATTTTCTCTGACTGAACATCCACTTGGCAAAGATGGCAACAGACTAGAAACAAAAATTGACAAGAGCCTCAGGCTTTTCTTCTTTTTTTTAAAAAAAAAAGTCTTCAAAAACAGCTGTTGTTTATTTCCCATTTTTCTTTATTATCTGATAAGAAATTGATGCCTGGGATTATTTTTTAAGGGCTTATTTGAAATGCAGGGCGGGATGTGCCTATCAAAGCCAAGCAAAGAGGCTTTGAGCAAAGAGTCCCTCACCCTCCTCTTTGCTTCTTAAAGAAATGAGTGGAGGTTGCCATCTGGTGGAGAAAAGATGGCCTTTTGAAGCAAAGCTAAATGAAAGAATCCCCCCTCCTCCTCCTCCAAGCTAAGGAGAACCAGAGTGGGAGGAGTGGGCCATTTGTAACAGCTAGAATGAATGGTGTAAAAAGAATGCCTCGCTCAAAATACTGGCATTCAGGGTCAGTCAGTGAAACTGATTGACAACGGGTGGAAAACATAAGGAAGAATATGCTTCATCCTCCATGGTATAATTAAATGATAGAACATGCAGGCTAGGCAAATCTACATTTTTATTACTTCCTAGTTCAGGGCGAAGCACAAGGTTTCTCACAAAAAGCAGATAGGTAGTTTAGGCTGAGAGAAAATCTGTGTGGTGGTGGTGGGGTATGTGTGGATGGCCCAAAGTAATCCAGTTAAGTTCATGGGTGGATGAGAATCTAAATTCAGATCATTGAAATCCTAGTCCAAAACACTACTTCAAACTGGTTCTCACGGATTGCCAAATGTGCAGATATTTTCTTCCGTATCCCCCAAATATGCATGAGAACAGAACACAGTCATGCTCAGATTCTTCCCTCCCTTCATTCATATGTTGGAAATAGCTTCTTGAAGAGGCATTTAGATATAAAAGTTCTGCATATGGGATCTGGGATGCCACTTTGGAAAATATCATTACCTAATTTGGTCACTAGATGGCACTGGACTTAGTTGCACCTGGATGGAATCAGAGTTTCAGTTGTTAGTCTGTTCTTAAGAGAGAAAACAAAGTCTTCATTTAGCATCTGGGCTATAACGTCCTCTTAGCTTCTCGTGGCAGTCCCTAATCAGAGGTTATCTGATTCTACAAGTAAGAGAGGGAGGGACTATAAGGTACAATCCTGCTTTCAGACCTTATGCAAATTTGAACAGTGAGCATATCTAGTTAGATGACCTACAATACAATGATGGTCACTGGTATTGTTAAAACAGAATTAGATTTTTTAAAATTAATGTAGGATTGGTGTGTCAATACCTAATGGACATGATGTCTAATTAGAATCTCCATGTTCAGAGAGGAGGTACCTAGATTTGGGGGGAAAAGCCACCAGAGTTATCTTCATGCCCTGCCTATAGGATTTAAAAATGATGACCTAGGAATAAAAAGAATATTCAAAAGTATTGGGAAATATACTATACAAATCAGTTTTTCACAAAGAGAATCCTGGACCAATGAGAATCTTTTACAGTTTGAGATTTAGGAGATTATCAGGCACATCCAGAAAAGGACCTCAGCAGAATGCCAGGATGACATTTCTGTCTTGTGAATGGGACCTGGTTTCAGACGTCGGAGATTATCAGAAGGTGAAAAAAATACCTTAGCAGAATGCCAGGATGATGTTACTGTCCCGTGAATGGGACCTGGTTTCAGAGGATGTGCTGCAGCAGTTAATAAGGCATTGCTTTTCATTGATGGGGAGCTCCTGTCAGTATATGGCGGTTTTGGGCCCCCTCCTTTCCAATACATCAAAATGATATGGGATGCCATTTAGACTAATTGTATTCTCCTCACATTCTACAAAGAGTATTTTTGCCATTTAGACAATCCCTTAGATCTTGACTAACTCCTATCTCTTTTATTTAATAATTCATTATTAATTAGGGGCTCCCACTTCCATTGAGTCTCAGCATTTTATTTTCGGTGACATCGCAGAAGTTAAAAAAAAATAGTTTGTGGTTTAAGGCTCCTCACCCAAGTCAGAATTCTTTATCCTTATTATCTGTTGAAAATAACAATAGGACAATAAAATGACCTTCACTAGACTTTATTAAACTGTATGATGACCATCCAAAAGGTGTCATCTTGTAAATCTTATTTTGTTTGATCCAGTGCTGGACTCCTATTTCTGGAATATCAGTAGCTGCAATTAAAGGGGCCATCTAACCTTCCCACTTCAGCCCCTGCTCCAGGATTGAGCCGCTCCAAACACTGGAGACGGAAGAGGAAGGAAGTTCTATTGTGCCAATATTGCAGACCCACTGCAATGCTATATTTGGCCATTGTTACGTTATATCTAAGTTGTAGCCAAAAGTTCTTATATGGAATGGCTTTGTTGTAGACCTAATATATGTCTTAATTGCTAATATCATTTGTCTGAGGAGACTCAGCTATGAAACCAAGACAGCAGAACATCATGTTAGAATCAAATGAGACAGCAATGACTGCACGCAATCAGGGCTGGTTTAAGGCACACGCAGAACCCACAGCTGCAGGGGGCCCTATTGTGCAGGGCACCCTGTTGTGCAGGACATACACACCCTGTTTTGACTCCCTCCTTACATGGGGGCGTGCAGCCTGGGGGGCCTTTCCCACTAACCTCCCACAGGATCCAGGGAAGCTGAACACCAGGGCAGCCATGGAGCTGCGGAGGAAGAAGGGCAGTGGTCCCAGCAGTGTGGGGGGTCTGGGGGAACCAAAGGAGCCCCTCCCTCCCTTTTTGACTTTCTCCCTCCCTTCCCCTGCCCCCCAGGGTCCAAGGCCACTTCCTGCTTGGGGCTCTGAAGGGCAGAAGTTCCTTGCCCCCAGCCCTTTGTGGCACCCCCCAACTCTGTCCATAGCCCACTGGTGGGTGGGCTGGCTGGGTGCCAGAGCTGCTCCCTCCCATTTCACCCACCCCATCCCCGTCTTCCCACTCCGGCTGGAACAAGGAGGGCAGCTGGTGCTCCTCCAACAGGGTGGTGGGTGTGGTGGGGGGTCACCTGTTCCTCCGGGGGCTTCTCCAGGGGTTCCACGGTCTTCCACCTCAATCCAGCCTTGGGGGCACCCTGCAATGGCTTCTGAAGGGCCAAGGCAGCAGCAGAGGTGCCCGACCATCGGTTCTTCCTAGGTGGGGGGGGGAAGAAGAGGCCCATGGGGGCTTTCTGGAGGGGCCCTTAAACTGGCCATGCCTCCACAGGCACCTTCTCCAGGGCCATGACCCCCCACTCCCCCTCCCAGCCCTTTGATTGCAATCCCCTTGGAGAGAGCCCCCTGGTGGGAGAGGCCACAGCAAGGGAGAAGGATTCAGAGGAGCACCTTCCTTCCCTGGGATGCGAGGAGACACACCAGGGCCTCAGAGGCTGTTCAGTGCTCAGCCTCTCCCCCTCCTTTTTCTTACCCCAAGCCCATGAACATCTGGTGGGTTCGGGGGGTCTTGGGGGCTGATCCCGAGGGACAGCAGACCTGCTCCACCAGGGAGAAAGTCTCACCTTTGTCCCTCCACTCATGTGAGGAGTGTGTGTGCGAGTGTGTGCGAGTGTGTGCTCACTGGAGCCAGCCAATGTCACCCACTTTAGCTTCATCCTCCTCCTTGTGATGCAAAGTGACTGCTTTTCCCAGCCTGGATGGAGCAAGGGGCATCTGAGTGGCCTCAGGAGCCCCCCAGCGAAGGGAGGGAGGGTGGGCAGCGAGGAGGAGAAGACCCCAGATGGTGTCCAAAAAGGGGGTGGGTGGGCTGTTGACCAGCATCGGGGTGGCTGAGCTGGGCAGGGGACAGGGACGTGTGTTAACAACCCTGCAAGTGACTTTTTGATAGATTCTGTCTAGAAGTCCAGGCTGGAAAGGACACATTAAAAGTAATGTAGTTGCCAGCAGTGCATTTCCTTTTTGGGTAACAAGTGTGGAGCAACATTCAATTTCAAAATTTACATTACAGGTAGGAGCAAAGGCAGTTTAATAGTATAACAAGTTATATTTTCTAGCTATTTTTTAGAAATTACCCTTTTTAAAAAAATATTTTTATTAAAAATTATTTCAATTTATATATCACATAAACAAAACAACTCTACTTAGAAGTTACCCTTGAAGGGCAATTGAGGGCCCTTTTTCGAAGCATTTGACAGGAGCAATGATTTTATTGTTGTCACTAAAACACCAGTATCCCATTAGTGTTATGTGAGAACCATTGGGATAGAGCAGTGGTTCTTAACTTTTCTTTACCAGGGACCCCCTTTAAATATATTTTGTTGCCCCAAGTCTTAACTCAAGATTTAAAACCCTAATAATATTAACTATAATAGCTAATGATAACAACAACAATAACAATAATGATTCTATGATAATACAATTACACCATCCATTAAACTTTCCCTCAGAGGCACTCTTGCTTCTTCCAGCAAGTTTGTGGCTGGAATGGATTGAATGGCAGTGTACAGGCCAAGCCAGCCAGCCTTTACCTTGGTTCCTATCATGTGGCCACTCCACAGCAGGGAGGAAGTGGGTCAAGCAGCCTTCAAGCCTTTGTGGACCCCCTGTGAGGACATTGCAGATCCAAGATTAAGAACCACTGGGCTAGAGAATACTGAAAAAGGAACAATGCAACCAAACCTTGAGAAGGGTACTGGCAGAGGAATTCTGGGAGGTGTAATCCAAACAAACTTGCTCCATCCTCAGAATGACATCCCTACAAATATGCTATCATTGTCATCTATTCACCTTCTCTTCTCCAGGCTAAACATACGCAGCTTCCTAAGCTGCTTCTCATAGAGCATGGCTTCCAGACCTCCCACCATCCTTCTCAGTATCCTTCTGGAATTGTGCCTGGAACTGGAAACAGTATTCCAGGTGAATGTCTGACCAAAGCAGAACAGAGTTGCACTATTACTTCCCTTGATCTAGACACTATACTCCTATTAATGCAGCCTAGAATCACGTTGGCCTTTTTAGCTGCTGCATCACACTGCTGTCTCATATTCAGCTTGTGGTCCACTCTTCCTTTTCTTTGAGGAAAACTACATCATTATGTTAATTGCTAATAAACAAAAAATATTATATTAGTGCCTATAATGTGGTTTTTAAAACTAAATTATTGGTGGCAGATTATGTAATAATATGAACAAGCTGTCATGTGAATAGGTTAGGTTACATTGAACTGAAATAAACATATGGGCCCCCCAAAATAAAGCATTGCAGGGCCCCCCAAAATTCCTTAAACCGGCCCTGCATGCAATGCCAAACCCACGGGAAAGTGGATCAGGGCTACTCTCCATAGTTTATCATTCAAAATGCCACTTGCCAATATGTCAACAAGGCTTCTATTGTATCTGGCTAATGGAAGTCTAGGGGAAGCCTAAGTCATTATTAAACTCAATTCCCCTCCTGAGAGATTGAACACAGCAGTCCTTCCGAACAAATTCTGTCACTCAGAAACCATTTCCATCATGCAGGGAAAACAAATCCCAGGGGGAAAGTGCTTATGGCAGCAGAACAATCATAGAGAGGGAGCCAGGTGAAGAACTGAACAATTCTTACTAAGAGATGGAGGCAAACACAACATTCAGAAAGTAGAATCCATCCAAACATTTCCCAGTCAGTTTAAGATGTAATCTGGGCAGCAGAAACAAAGAATGGCAATATAATGTCCAATATAATATGACAACCAAGAATTCTATGTTATTCCAGAATAACCATTGGAATGAAATCAAACAGGATCTTCAAAGATGGGAAAAACTTAAGTTATCACTTTTAGGAAGAATTTTAGTGATAACAGTGACTGTTTTGCCAAAGGTGTTATTTTTATTTCAGACTATACCAGTTTTGTCCAATGATGTACCATTTAAGCCATGGCAAGAAGATTTGCAAAATGTATACGGCAAGGGAAGATGCCTACAGTTAGATTTAAAGATTTACAAGATGCTAAACAAAGAGGTGCTTTTGGTTTACCAGATTTAAAATTGACATATTTGAAATTAACATATCAATCCCCTTCACTATTTGATAAAGATCAATATAGAATTAAAACAAATGAGAAAATGGAGTCTGAAGGTTTTAGTTTTCACTGGTACTCTTATAGCCAGATAAATGAATGGTTCAAAATGGATAAAAAAATTACTGTATATGGCGGTGATGGCGAACCTATGACATGCGTGTCACCACTGACATGTGTAGCCGTCTGTGGTGACATGCAGCTAGGTTGCTCCCCCCACCCACCCCCCACCCACAAACTCACCACCTTCCCTAAAGTGGCGATCAGGGCTTCAAAGCCCTGGTCGCCATTTTAGGGAGGCAGGGTGGGGAGGGAATGAAAGTGGCGGACAGGGCTATGAAGCCCCAGTCACCACTGGGAGGAGGCTTTCCAGCCAGCACCCTCCCTTCCCAAAGCTGCGATTGCAGCTTTGGGAAGGGAGGGTGGCTGGTTGCTGGAGGGGAGGGGCTGGAGGGGGGAAAGCCCTCTCATCCAGAAAAGCCCTCCCATCCAGCCCTCCCATCCAGCCAGCGATGCTCTCCCCGCCATGCAGGCTTGCTGGAAGAGAGGGGACTTCTCTGTGACTGAGTCATGGAGAAAATCCCTCCCGCCCAGCGAGGCTCTCCCCGCCCAGTGCAATCTTGCTGGATGGGAGGGGTGTTCTCCATGACTCAGTCACAGAGAATACCCCTCCCACCCAGCGAGGCTCTCCCCAGCCTTCCTAAAGGGCTCCGGTGCTTCAAAGCCCCAGAGCCACCTCGGAAAGGCCGGGAAAGGTGGTGGACGGGCGGGCTGGTGGGTGGGCAGGAGTCTGCCCAGCCTCTCCCCAGCCTTCCCAAGGAGCTCCGGGGCTTGGAAGCCCTGGAGCTGCCTCAGAAATGCTGGGGAAGGCAGTGGGCGGGCAGGAGTCAATTGTGCTGCCCAGCCCCATTTCAACGGCATCCTTGTTATTTTGTCATTATGTGTCTCTGCTGTAGCACTGCAGCAGCCAACACAAGTGCAGTTGTGCAGAGAGGAATGAGCATGGGATGTAGCTGACTGCTGAGTGTCACCAATAGGGCCAGCTACTGAAACATCTGCTCCATAGATGGCCAGGCCCCCAGCTCTCCCTTGCTTACTTCTGCACTGAGAGGCAGGGATGAAAGGAAAGATAGCCAGAGAATTCTCAAGGCATCATTGATTGTCCAATAAAGAATTGTTGCAAGTCTGCTGTTCCATTTTTTTTTCTTTTCACATGAGAAATCATTTCTCACCAAAGCCAGTCCTACCTTTAGATAGGTTGAGGCAGCTGCTTCACACAACTGATTTGGGGTGTCACAAAAGGCAGCAAAATTGTGGTTATTTATTTTTATTAGAGTATTTATACCTCTCTCTTCAGCCACAAAGGCTTTTGGAGCGGTTTACAAATTGTTTAGCAATAGCCGCCTCAGAAAGGCCGGGGAAGGCGGTGGGCGGGTGGGTGGGCAGGAGTCTGCCCGGTCTCTCCCTGGCCTTTCCGAGGGGCTCCGGGGCTTCGAAGCCCCGGAGCCGCCTCAGAAACGCCGGGGAAGGCAGCAGGCGGGAGAGCGGGAGTCTACCCGTCCTCTCCCCAGCCTTCCCGAGGGGGCTCCAGGGCTTCAGCAACAAAAAAGTAACTAATAGGCAGGTTAGTTAAAGAATTCCCCCTCCCCCTCACTTATCTCAGTTCACGGCACCCCACACAAGCTAAATAATATCAAGACCAACAAAGGAAACTGACTGACGGATGAACAAAGAAGTCACTAAGCAGGTAAGTTAAATTATTAGTTTTTGGTTTATTAAATACAATTATATATAACAATTATACATTTATGTTATTTAAACAGTAAATATCATGAAATAATGTTTTTTCCTCTAAGTGACACACCACCCAGGTTATGCTGTTTTTGGCGAATTTTGACACACCAAGCTCAAAAGGTTGCCCATCACTGGTATATGGTTTTGAACAGACTAAGTCTGACTTTGAAACTCAATTATGTACAGATGATGAACATTTAATCAGTAAGGTTATAAATTATTGTTTATAGAGGAGGAGCAAGTTAAAGATAAAGTGGCCTTAAAATGTTGGTCATAACATACAGATGGAGCAAAGAGAGAAAGTGTGGCTGGAGGAGCTGAAATTTACATTAAGTTATGACCTTAAATACAATGTTTATAAGATGATGTAGTGTTGCTATTTGATTCCAGAGAGACTATCCAAGATGTATAAAGGGACTACTAATATATGTTGGAAATGTGAGCAATAAGTGGGGACATTCTATCACACATGGTGGACCTGTGAGGTTGCGGGGGTGGGGAACTGGAATCATAGACTGATTCAGAAAATCTTGAATATAAACCTCCAGTTAAAGCCACAACTTTCTCTACTGGAACTGATGGAACAGCAAATTGAGAAGAAATATGGAAGAATTTTACAATATATGACTACAGCAACCTGGCTATTAAATATGCAGAAATGGAAGGATGCAAAAATTCCAACAGCAGAGGACTTGTTAATGAAATTGTATGGTCTTGCTGAAATGGATAAACTCTTTTGATTAGAAAAGTCAGTGAGTAATTTAATGAAAGATTTGGATTCTCTCAATGTCTTTTTGGGGGAACAAGAAGGTAAATTGTCAGGTTTGGGCCTGCTGTCTGAACTTAGAGAAAAATCAAAGCATACTTTTTCCACACAAGGCCACATGTTTCAGAATTTTGCAGTTCTGGTTCACAACTCAGAAACTGTGTGCAAAATGTTTCTATTAGGGAAAATATGCACAAAAACATGAACTTTTATGCAGCCTTTTTTTTTTTTTTTTTTTGCATTGATGCAGACATTTTACAGTATTAACAAACTGTTGCTAATGAAGGTCAGCCTTGAAGTCAGGGAAATGAGAATGTGGTTAAACAAAAAATGTGTACATTTATCTGTACCTGTCTGCCACATTAACAGCTGTATAAGAATATATTTTGTATATTTTAACCGGTACCATGTGCTAGCTAGGCAGTGATAGATGAGGTTCTCATACAGAGGCATGAATCCTATTGTTTAGAAGCTAGAGTAGACCCATTGAATTAACCATTGAATGGAGTCTACATTTATTTAAATTGGTTAAATGGATTTATTCTCGTTAGGATTAAGAACAGAATTCAGGCCAGAGTATGATGTTTGCAAAGAGCCAGCATGGTGAAGTGGTTTGAGCATTGGGCTATGACTATGAAGATCAAGGTTTGAATGGAAACCCACTGGGTGACCTTGGGCAAGTCACATTTTCTTAGCCTCAGAGGAAGGCAAAGGCAAAGCCCCTCTGAAAAAATCTTGCCAAAAAAACTCCATGATAGATTGACCATAGGGTTGCCATAAGTCAGAAATTATTTGAAGTGGGTCCCCAGACCAAGATCTTTGATGGGCCCCCTGCCTACTGCTGAGGTTGAGGACAATGAGATGCTCTACAGGATTTAAGATAAAAAATAAAATAGATCAGTTTAAATGATGACACCCAAGTAATATTTATTTTTTGTATTTTGTATTAAAGTATCCTTTAATTCCAATATTATTTAATTGTATTTTAAGGGGGGTGGGATTGAGGGTCTGGGATGTATATTTTAATTGTTGTAAGCCACCCCAATTGTGTTCGTAGAGGGGCGGGGTATAAATAAATAAATAAATAAATAAATAAATAAATAATTTGGTGTCTCTTGCTCTTTGCACCAGATACTTTGGTTGCTTGCCTGCTCACTCTCTTAGCCACATTTCACCAGTAACAGCAGCAGCAGTTAGGAAACTCTTGAGAGGATGGGGTGCACGACATCCCTTCTGCAGCTCAGAGTGGTGCCATTATGGAACAGACTGACTGACTGGAGCAGGAGTTGGTGTACATGGCAGTGAGGGAAAGGAGATTTCAAATTTTGGACCCCGCTTAAGATTTGTTTGCTTTGACAGATCTTGGACGGCAGACTGGAACTGTGCTGGTATTCCTGCTTTCCCTTGTCGAACAGGCCAAGGGAAGAGGTACTGGAAGAAAAAAATGCTTGTGTTGGTGTGTGGGTGATGACTTGCAACTTGATGTTGCTGTTTCTGCTATCTTTTCCTCCTCTCTGCCTATGTGAGTGAGTGGGCACACATGCTCATGCACCTCCCTCCTCACGATCCCCTCATCCCATTCCTTTCTTGCTCACTTGCTGTCTGAGTGAGCAAACACACACACTAACACTCCTAATGATCCCCCTCATCCCATCCCCTTTCTACCTGCCTAAGACAAATCATTAAGAGAAGAGATACCATCTGAAGTCAGAGCTGACGATGGAGGCATGGAGAAATATATCTGGGAGTCATCAACGTACTGATAACACCCTGCCCCATGCTTTTGGATGATCTCTCCCAGTGGCTTCATGTATATATTGAATAGCATCGGGGACGGGATGGTGCCTTGTGGGGTGCCACAGTTAAGTTCTTTCCTTGCAGAGCAACTGTCCCTAAGCATCACCCTCTGGACTCTGCCCGAGAGGAAGGAACAGAACCACTGCAGCGCAGTGCCTCCAATTCCTAACCTTCTCAGGCGATCCAAGAGGATGTCGTGATCTATTGTATCAAAAGCCACTGAGAGATCCAGTAACACCAACAGGGTCACATTACCTCTGTCGATGTTCAGGCAAAGGTCATCAGTTAAGGCAACCATGGCCGTCTCAACTCCAAATCCCATCCCAAAGCCAGTTTGAAATGGATCTAGATAATCAGTTGAAGAGCAACCGCCCTCTCAATCACCTTGCTCAAAAAAGGTAATAAAGAGACTGGCCTGTAGTTCTTCATATCCAGAGGGTCAAGGGAAGGTCTTTTTAGGAGCGGTCTGACCGCTGCTTCCTTCAAGCAAGATGGAACGTGACCTTCCCTAAGGGATGCATTGATGATGTCCCTGAGGAACATCCTCAAGGCATCACCCCCCTGGATGGCCAGCCACGAAGGGCAAGGGTCAAGAGGGCAGGTAGTCTTCCTCACTCTACCAAGGAGTTTGTCCATGGCATCAGTACTTACAGATTGAAATTGATGCAGTATAAACTCATCAATGGAGTTTCTGGACACTTCATCAATCAAATCTGCTACAACCCCAGCGTCCAAGTTGGCTCTTATCTGAGAGATTTTATCTGCAAAGAAGTTGTTAAATGCATCACAGCAGGGCATTGTAGGGTTAAGTAAAGAGTTCTGAGCAGGTGGAACCTATGTCAGTTCCCTCACTACCCTAAACAGCTCTGCCGGGTGAGACTCTGCAGACGCAATATGTGCAGAAGAAAAAGATTTCCTTGCTGAATTGCCTCTCTATAGGGATGAAGAACTTTTGTATGACATGTCCTGTCAGAGAAGAGCTGAGTTTTTCGCCAGACGCACTCTAGTCGTTGTCCAGCCCGCTTCAACTTCCTAAGTTCTTCAGTATACCACGGTTGGTGATTTGAAGCGGGTTGGAGAGGACACTTGGGAGCGATCATTTCGATAGCCTTGGTAAGGTCGGTGTTCCAGGTATTGACCAAGGCTTCGACAGAATCACCGGCATTACCGGCAAGGCAGTTTTAAGGGACCGTGAAAAGAGAAGCTTCATGTAATCCTCATCCCCACAATCCCCTGCCACCCCCTTTCCCCTCACCACCCCCCTACTCCCCCTTTTTCCTCACTGATCCCCTGGAGCTTTCCACTGCCCCAGGGGAGGGCAGTACCACCCACTTTGGGAATCACTGTTCTATACCATTCTTCTTGTGAACTTCTCTTCCCTCTACTCCACTTCTGGCCACGGCTCTGTTCTGCATATAAAATCATTTGTAAAGGTTGCTTAGTTCACTGCATATTAAAATAAGAAATCAAGATACTAGAATAACTGGAGTTTCAATAGTAAAACAAAGTGAGGGTGTAATACTATCTAAGAGAGTCATTTTGGAGTGGAACAATACTCTAGAATGGCATTAAACTTCCTTCTAATATCAGATTGGCTCTTCACACAATGCACACTCTCAGCTTGTTAAATATGAATAGAAGAGCGACTAAGTAAAGGTAGATGTCATGAATTGGTAATACCTGCTTTTGTTCAGTCACCAGAGAAATTCTATTTGGCGGGGGAGGGGGAATATGTCTTTTTCAACTTGCTACAGGAGGCCTGGGAAATATTCACGATATAAGCTAGCAGAAATTTAATAAGAATAACATCTCCATGTATTTCTTCTATTCTAAACAACAGTAGTCAATTCTGTCCTACTTAATATGTATTCATTTTCATATGCTAACATCAATCTTTCCAGCAAGGTGTGAAGATGAAAGAAGTAAAATTAGCTTGGCAGCATCTGCTGCTGAAACAATCCAATGAATAAAATGCAGATGCCTCCTCTTTCTGAATCCACAGTAGTAAATCTTTTGCATGCTATAACAAAAAAAAATGATAAATGATAATGGCTATTAGGAGTGACCAATGGACTTGAAAGGCAATAAATTCCCAAATTTTTCAGGCCACCCCCCCCTAAGATTATATGTTGAATCCAAAGGTAGTCTCACACAGAGCAGTCTCAATGAAATCAATGGGAAAAGTTAGTTGTGATTAACAAGCTGCATTCATCCAGTGGATCTACTCAACTAATGTGGGGTTTAGCTTGTAGGTGGGACTTGAGTGACCCTCAAGATGTGGGTAAACTGTCGCTCCCAAGATATTTCAGCATCTGATATGCTGGCTGAGGCTGTTACGAGTTATAATCTAACAACATCAGGAGGATCGCATGTGGAGAGCATGTGATGGACGATGTATGTGGAGGGAGAATAAGTGTTAAGAGGAATAGAGGCTGGTTGGACTATAGAGTGAGAGGAAGGAAAGAACCTAAAACACTTTTTATTAAGTCTGGCAGATTATTAAGTTATATGGTCACCACCGAATGGGACTAACAACCAGTTTGAATGTAACCAAGTTGGAAATAAAGATCAAAGCATTTCTGTTATATTGTTCAACCAATAAACCAATCTTTATGTTTTGTTTATCAAATCCAGACTCCTCATGAATTGTTTCCTTACTAGTATTTATTTGGTACACCAACCCTGTGAGTAAAAACACACTGATACACGTACCATCCAGAATAGTCAAGCCCCAGTCCAAGGAAGGGATAAGGGGGAAGTTTGACATAAAGGTGGCAACTGTGGAACTGCGGCCTCCACAGATATTTATTTGATGGCAGCGGTGGGATTTTAAAATCCCCTGTGCGTCACAAGTTTGGTGGCAGTTATGGGTTTTGAAAGGCCCCTGCATCACAAATTTGGTGACAGTGTAAGTGACGAGGTGGCCAGGCTGACCAGTGATGTAAATTTGGCTGGTGCCCATGAGCGTCACACTGCACAATACCCACCATATGCTTACCCCATTATAGGACAGTGGCTAAGAGTCTGAATGGCCAATTGGGAAGTCCCTGGTTCAAATCTTGCCTCAAATCTCTTTAGTAAACCATTCATTCTCTCTACCTTGTGTCCTACATCTGCAGTATGGGAAATAGATAAGTCTGGCTTACCTTATAGGATGCTAAAATGTTTATACATAGATGATGCAGGAATGGGGTAGATGCAGAATTCTAGATGTTGATGGACTTCAGCTTTCATAATCTCTTACAGTGGATTACACTGGCTCAGACTGATGGAAGTTACAGCTCAACATCACCCTGAGGGCTATATACTCTGCACCCGAAGACAAAATATGAGAAGTGGATCTGAGGAAGTAGACAAAGTCTACAAAAGCTTATGCTAAATTTTTCTCTCAGTTATTCCCAAAGGTGCTACAAGATCTCCTTGCTTACTGATATACAAACCAAGTTGTTCTTCCTGTAGTGTTCATCTTGTTTATTGTTCTTAGAGTTGCTTGGCGCTGGCAAAAAGAAGTACAGTATTGGAGAAAAATTTGACAGTGTAAGTTACAAATCTGTATAATATTTTAATGAACATTAAAGCCCAGGATGTTAATGATGTAAAACAAACAAGGGGAAAAGACCAAACATTTCAAGAGTAAAGACTTCAAGGATATTTCTCAAAGGTAAATTCCACTGAGCTTAATGAAGCTTGGTCCCAGATAAATGTGAACTGCTTGCAGTTTGAGAGGGCTCACTCCCTCCTTCCTAGGGAAAAATCATTACATCGCTACTGGAGCTGGGATATTATTTTATACAGGATAGGCAGCATGGCTCTGAATACCAGCAGCTGGGGAAACATGAGCAGGAGGGTGTGGTTGCATTTATTATGTTTCTATCTCATCAGCTTTCCATGGACTGTGAGGCAGCATATGTTCCTTAGCTGTCTCCTTTCTAATCACCCCACACTGAACATTTCTGGACCACCTAACCTGATTGAGATATTGCACTGTATGTTGACAAGCCATGCCCTAAACATATATTAGAGAAGCAGTGAGGGGCATTAGGCACTGAGGGTAAATCCGAATCTCTGGTCTTGCCAGATGGCCATGCAACCTTCTTTCTGATACCATAATTTAGTGGCTTCTCCTTTTTCTGTTTTTTTTCCCCATTCTTGAAAGGTCAAAAATCCTCACCGAAGTCTTAATTACTGGCAGCAAGAACATTACATGCTGAGTTTCTTGGTCCAACCCTTTTGCCTTTGGTCTCACTCACCACTGGAAGGTGGGCCCTGAGAACATTTTTTTTTTGTAAGTGAATCTGGCCTGCAGGCTGAAAGTGATTCCTTTCCAATATACTGCTTGTAAAAATAGGTAAAGTAGGAGAAAATACATACAGAAATCCACATTGATGTTTCTGGTTACATGACAACGTATATGAAAATGAATCTGTGTTGACTTTAGAACAGCGTTGGCTCCAAAAAAAAAACAACAACAACACAGAAATGGAAGGGAAAATACTCAGGTCTGGGAAAAAATGTGGACATCATAAAGAGGAAATTACTTAGGTCATTCCTTCCTAGCCATATGCAAGTCACTCCAAGCTCTTTAGAAGAAAGGGTCCACATGTTGTTGATCATAAATTATCAGTATACAATCTGGAAAGAAAACTGATTTGAGTTCCCGAAAGCTTTTCCCTGCATGGCATGGGTGAGAATACAAAGTACTTTCTCACAGTCCTACATATTGCTTTTCTTCTAGCCAGAAGCCAGATATGAACTAAGTATGGATCAATCTGTCAATTCTGCTTTCTCTTACATTTAAATTTTTGAAATCTCAAACCCTCTCTATCCCAGAAATTCATGAATGTTGGGAAGCTCTTATCAAAAAGAAAAGTGGGGGGAAAAGATGCATTTGTTGTTACTGTGTGCCTTCAAGTTGTTTCTGACCTCTGGCAACCCTAAGGCATACAGGGATGTAAATTGTGACCTTGTATGCATACAGACATGTAAATTGTTCATCAAAATGGGTTAAAACAATAATATGATCCTTCTCTCACCATTATTGCAAGATGGTGAAGAGGGCTTTCCCCCCTCAGTCTTGGAGAGAATTAGCACATTAGAGTGACTGATTTTTGTCCATTTCTGTGACGCCATTATTATGGCTGCCTTGTTGCATGAACTGTCAAAAAGCAAAACTCTTGGATGGGTTGTTTTCATCTTATGAGCAATCAGCCTGTCTGTTTTTGTTTACTGTGGGTATGTATTTAGCTTTCCCTGAGAGAGAGAGAGAGAGAGAGAGAGAGAGAGAGAGAGAGAGAGAATAAATCACTTAATGCGATTAATCACTCCTCTACCCAAAAACATTTGGTGTATTTCTTTCTTTATGGAAATGAGAATTCTAACAGGGGCTTAAGAATCCTCAGCAGACTGTTTCATCCTGTGGCTTCTCTCAACAATAAAGGAGACATTGGTGACCTTTCTTCATATCCTTAGTACAGGAACACTTGTTTTATAAACAGGTGGACTCTGTGTAGAGCCAGCGTGGTGTAGTGGTTTAAGTGTTGGACTACAACTCTGGAAAACAGGGTTCAGATCCCCACTTAAAAACCTACTGGGTGACCTTGGGGAAGTCACACTCTCTCAGCCTCAGAGGAAGGCAAAAGCCTCCCTCTGAACAAATTTTGACAAGAAAACCCCATGATAGGTTCACCTTAGGGTTTCCATAAGTTGGAAATGCCATAAGTTGGAAACAACAACTCTGTGCATTCTGTACAAAGCTGACCACAGAAGAGCAAGATGGCATTTTTCTACAATTTACTTGTCCTGCTGTTTCTTTAACATTTCTGTATACTACCACCTATGAAATGAAATAGAAAATAAACTTATTCTTGAATGCTGCCACAGCCAAAGATGGCTTATCTGCTGCAGCTACCAGCAGATCCTATTATTTGATTAACAACTACCTTGCCTGTTCACTTCATTCTCCCTTTTTACTCCTCTCCTGGCAGGCATTCTCTGCACACAGGTTTTTGTGCTGTAGTTTCCACCCCCTGCTTATATGTCAAGACTAGAAAGGGAATTCACTAAGAAATATACAGCCAGAAACATTATGCAGTGCTATGTCACTTTGTGGTTTTCTCTTTCTTATTTTTTGGAGAGCACTTATAATTAATTATCTGGATGCCCGATTTGCTGCTCATTAGTTTTTATTTATTTAATTAGTTTCCTAGACACCTTTCAAAACCATAGTCTTCCAAAGGCATTTTAATATATGAACAGTTATATAGGAACCTGCTGGCTCCAAGGCCAGTGAAGTGGTAAATCTGCTCTGAGTTTTGGTCTGAACTTTAAAGGTGCGATCCAAGTTGCTGAACCTAGTTTGAGGAAAGGATTGAGTGCTTTGGGTAGGTTCAGACTAAAAACCAGGTCACCCAGCAGCCATTTCACAAGGCTTAGGAAGAGGAAGAAAAGCAGGGCTGCTACCCTGAGAAGCTAGCTCCATTGTGCTTTGCCTCTCCCTAACTTTTGTCCAGTTGCCATTCCAGAGGGCTGAAAGAGAGATGACCTGCCATGTACAGGTCACACACACACACATATCCATGGAACCAATATCCGAAGTTTCAGTTATCCACGGCTGAAAAAATAGACATGTGTACCATAGAGTCGCACTGGAAAATGCCTAGAGAGGTGTCCTCTCTAGCGCTGCTGCCACGCTGCAGAAATAATGTGGTTTGACACCTCTTTAACTGTCATGGCTTAATGCTATGGAATTCTGGGATTTGTCATTTGTGAAATATTTAGCCTTCTCCATCAGAGAGCTCTGTTGTCACAACAAACTACAAACCCAAGATTCCATAGGATGGAGCCATGATAGTTAAAGTGGTATCAAACGACATTATTTCTGCCGTGTGGCAGCAGCCAAAGAATCACTAGGCTCTCCAACACAACTCTATGGTATGTTTGTACTGGAGGTCCTTTATTTTAATAGGGTTTGCTATTATCCACAGTTTCACTTATAAATAGTAAGTCCAAGAACATATCCTATGAAAATACAGGGGACACCCTGTATAGCTATGCTCACAGATTTGTTCTGAAGAGATTGACTTGGTCATGACCGAGGCTTTTATGGCTAAACTACCTGAGCTCCAGCCAGAGGTCATGTATTGGCATATCAGCATTAAGTTTCCCTAGAATTAGGGCCCTTCAACCAGAGTGATCTCTTACCCCCATGGAGACCTTCCTTGTGCTCATGTGTTTCTCATGACATATTCAGGTCAAACCTACACATTCAATTATTTGCCATACTGAAGGGCTGGAAAGGTCCCAGCAGGGATGTAGCTGAGGGAGACAAAAAGAGGGCAATGCTCCCCAAATGAGAATTTTGCTTCCCATAAAATTATCTTTCCGTCTCTAAATTCCTGACATTGCAGTAACTTAAAATTTCAGTTGGGCATTTAGGCATAGGGTTTAGGCATCTAAAGAAAAGGGGCAGACAAAGCTCCTAGGAGTATTCAAACAGAGCAAATGTAATAGTTCTATGTGATTTTCAGTGTCTGACTCTCTGCAGTGCATAGAAATTTGGGAAATGAAGGAAAATTTCATTGGGTGGGGGAGAGACAGAATTCTTATTTGGGGAGTCAATGTCCTAATGCTCCCCACAATGGTTACACCATTAAGGACCTTTGTTCCCAAGTCTAGGATTGCCAGAGTGAAAACTGGAAAGGACTCCTGAATCTTTAATGGTTGTGTAGAAGTGGAAATTTCAGCAGGTTCTTTCTTGGATAGCTGATGCTTTTGGAGAGTCCGATGATTAGATGAGACATTGTCATGGAAGTGATTATTTAGCAATATGTGCTTTCCTATAGTCTGATGTTTATGGTCTTTTTGTCATGACTGAAGTGCTGCAAGACTGAACTTTTAATATTGCTTTATTGTGTGGATGGAATACCTACAATTACTTTACAGTCTATGACTGTATCCATATTGAACAGTTACAATGGCCACGGCTCCATTTATGGAATCCTAAGGCTTATCTACATGAGCCAGGATACGCCAGTTACCTGGATGGAATAGGATGGAATGCAGACAGGTCAGCCAACCCATCTGCCTCACTGTCTTTGAAGGCAGAAAGCTGGCCCGCAACATGTGACCAAGACCCCCTGCATGTGAACAGCCTTGGTCATATGCTGCAGGCCAGTTTCCTGCTATGGAAGAGCAAGGCAGACCAGCAGCTGAAGCGACAGACTGGCCTGCCAGGATGGGGTCCTGCAGTCACATGAGCCTTGATCCATTTTTTGCTGGCTGGAACAGATTTTACCAGGTATTATTTTAGAACACTATAATGGACCTTATCCCATCTTTCCCCTGTCTTTATTTATTTATTTATTTATACCCCGCTCTTCAGCCACAAGGCTATCAGAGCAGCTTACAAATTGTTTTAAGCAATAGCTATTTACACATCTAACTGCATCAAACAGTTTCCAATGTGTGTTAGCTAATTGCCCCCCACAAGCTGGGTACTCAATTTACCGACCTACGAAAGGATGGAAGGCTGAGTGAACCTTGGAGCCGGCTGGAATCGAACTTGTGACGTGGTGGCTTGCAGTACTGGCATTTAACCACTGTGCCATCTTAGCCCCATCTTTGCCCCATGGGTCAAAGTACTGCCCAGGGGAAGAATGGGGCAAAAGTCCTGGGTCATCAGAACTGCAGGGCTCCAAGATGGGGACAAGAGAGTATAAATACCCCATGCAGACAAGCCCCTAGCATTTGTAGTTTGGTGAGGAACTTCCTGAAAGAGAACTCTAAACCACTCCCCTGAACTACAGAACTGGACCTCTCCCTCGCAGAGAATTCTATGATACTACAAATCTTAGAATTCCATAGGCATGACAGTTAAAGTGGTATGAAACTGCTATAAGTGTTTGGTGTAAATAGACTCTGTGATTAATTATTTGGTACAGTGGGACCTTGGAATTGCTGGCATTTGGTTCCAGGCCCCCCTTGTGGATACCAAAATCTATGGATGCTCAAGTCCCATTATATACAATGCCGTAGTAATATGCTATCCCTTTTATAAAATGGCAAAATCAAGGTTTGCTTTTCGGATTTTTTTTCAGGAGGGGGTATTTTCAAGCCGTGGATGCAGAATCTGTGGATATGGAGGGTCAACTGTATTGAGCTTGATGACATAAAGAGATTACTAATAAGGTACCTCCAAGCAAATGACATATACTCCAGTGATAAAACATTAGAAATGGATAACCATGTTTCTGGTCAACATCATAACTACCTGTTTTTTACTATGCTGTACTTCCATTCTAGCATTAAACTACAAATTGGGTTTTTTTTAAAAAAAAAACTTCTCAAAACACATGGATTTTAGTTATAGATAAATGTCCATGCAAAATACGTATTTAAAATACATTTAGACTGCTGAGAACTGTATCACAATATTTGGAAAAACAAAATATCCAGAAATTAGTTGATCTCCAAATTATCCATTATAGTTTGGGAGGGGCAAATGTAGTTTTTTTCATATAGGAATTTACAAATAGCTAGAGATTTGTATAAAGATATAGCACTGAACACCAAAGTCAGGATTAGCTATGCCACGCTATTTCCAATTTCTATGTATAGATATGAAAGCCAGAAAGTGAATAAAGCTGACAGGGGGGAAATCAACTCAGTGGAGAATTCTATGGATACAGTGAACATAAATAAATACATAAATAAATATTAATAATAATAAATAATATAATAAATAAATGGATACAAGAACACAAATAAATGTGTGCAAGAAAAAATCAAGCCTGAACTCTCAGTGAAGTGAGCCAAAATAACTAAACTGAGGCTCTCGTACATTGAACATATCATGAGACAATGTGGCTCATTGGAAAAGACAATAGTGCCTAGTAAAGTGGAAAGCAGTCAGGAAAGAGGAAGACCATATTACAGGAGGTTCAGTTCAATCAAGGAAGCCACAGCCCTGGGTTTGTAAGACCTGAGCAGGGCTGCTGATGAGGCCTCTAATTCATAGGGTTGCCATAAGTTGAAGCTGACTTGATAGCAAATAGTAAACACAACAAAGCTAGCAGATTGCTAATGGCCAGTAGTCCTATCTCAAACTGAGCCTGAGTCAAAGTGTCTATGTGGGAGAAAGAGAACATTTTTCCTAAAACATTTCATCTCCTGTTAAAGGAACTCCATCTTTCTGGCAATATTTGCAAGAGGCATCAAACATGAGTGAAAATGTTTGCCACTTTCCAATAGAAAACTGTCCCCAAGACAATCTGTGGCATCTTTCACTGTGTGGTCCCCACTCTTGCCTTGACAGTTTGCCAAGTGATGAAGAACAACTACTCATTCACAGGAAAAAGCTAAGGGTTTTTTTCCCCCTGTAAACTTTCAGTGCAAAAGTGAACCCACTGACAATTTGCCTCAGGCCTAGCTGTTACCCAAATTGTGTGGGGTTCATGGAACCCATTTGTGTCACTTAAATTAGAATAAAAAGTTGGGAAATTTTTAATTAGCTCCAATGAGGCTGCAAAAGGTTGGGTAACTGTGAGACATTTGGACCTGTATATACCAGTACTCACTGATGAGACTCCAAGCCAGGAAGTAAAATTAAAATGGTTTTTATTGAAAAACAATCACAGAGCCGCTCCCACATATGCTCATGCTTCAAGAAATCACACAAAACTAATGAAGAATTAGGAGGAAATATTTGGATAGAGGAGTAGAGTTTGGGATGATGATCTATACCTATCCGACTAGCAGAAGTTTTTGCAGCAAAGAAGTATGGCTATGTGTGCCTGGTGACCCAGCAAACCAGCAGAGTAATGATGTCTGGAAAACTGAGCATGCCAGGTGACCCAGCAAACCAGCAGAGTAACAACCTCTGGGGAACTAAGCACACTTTGGTTGTGTTTGGGGGTAATATTTATACTCAGTATTTACCCTTAAGGGGTGTTTTGAGTGGAGAACAATACTTGAGTGGGTTTTCCAGAGTAAAAGAATGAAAGCTCCAGCTTTGTTAATTACTGTTAATGATTGGATCATTAAGACTAACAGGTTTGAGGCAACCTTCTATTGCTGGGTAGGAATAGTGTGAAGGGAGACCTTTGCAGAATAATGCATTTTCCAATCACTTGATTGTGTTGGAGTATAACTCATTGCCAGGTGTGTGGCCAGGGTGGATTAGCACATTCCCCCCTAATGATCTGTCTAAGGGGGCTTTGCATAACCAGGCCTGGGTGTGTCTGTATTTTGGGAGTTTTCCCAGACCACTTCATTTAGGCCTCTGGTGACCTCTGCATAAGCCCTTCTATGAATGTCTTGGTCTACCAAGACCTACATGAACTGTCGATTGATGTCAGTCTTATGTGTTATTGCCAATTAATACATTATTGTATGGGAGGAGGTGCAAGGACAGGTAAAAATCCCCCCCCAATGGAATTCAGACCATGAATTTGATTTTTGAATTACTACTTGCCCAATGTCTGCAAAGAACACCGACCAGAAAAGATGGTTTAGGAGCGAGGTCACCACAATCCCTGAAAATGAGGTGACTTCAGGAAAAAAGAAATGTTTTCCAACAGAGAAAAACTTAACTTCTAGTGGGGAAACTTATCTTCTAAGGGGAACTTAACTCTAAACAGAAAAACTAACTCTTAACAGAAAACTTAACTCTAACAGGGATCCTGTGTATGAGAATGTGGGCAAGAAGATATTTATAGAAAGAATGAGTCAAGGCGCAACAGGAAGATGAAGAGAAACAGTTGAAAATGCATGGAAACAAACTGTAGCAATACTTTTACACAACACACGCGCACATACAATAACATTTGGGCAAACCTAAGCCAAACCCACACAAGGTCTTTAGCCTTCTCTGCCAAAGAGTGCTGGTGCCTCACTAAACTACAAATCCCACAATTTTAATAGGAAGGAGCCATGGCAAATAATCCAATTTCAAATTGTATTATTGTGTAGTGTGGTTCTAGCTTAATACAGAAAAAAATCATATTGGTAAACACAGTGCAAAAGACAGTATGAACAGTGAAACAACAGTCATGAAATGGCATCAGCAATTGTAAACAGCAATACGGATATATATGTGTGCAATGGTATGGTATACATTACATTTGTAGCAGTGGGAGAGGAGAAGGCTTTCCTCCCCACTCCTCAGTAACTGAAGTAATCAAAGTTTAAAAGGCCAGAACACCTTAGCAATGTCTGTTTAGCAAGCATTTTGCAGCAAATAATCCAAGTATAGTCTGGAAACAGTTCAGTTGGTGTTGTTGGCAGTAAAAGTCCAAAGAAAATTATGGAAACAGTTTTTAAAAGGCAAAAGTCCAAAAGTGGTAGCAAAGATGCAGCATTTAGCAGGGTATTTGGAGGGCAACTGGCTTCACACACACCCATGCATCTGGGAAAGTTGGGAGCAGCTCGGTCACATGTTCATTCAGTGGAAGACCTGCAGTTCATCTGTGGTTTGGGGTGGTGGCTTCAAGGAAACCAAAACTGGAAAGTTCTGTTGTGGTGAAAACTGGGGTGCCAATAATCTGCATGTTCTGTGGTGCCTGGTTAGTGGGAGGAACTTAAAAACAATTATTCACAGGGTCACTCCAGCCAGAGCTGGGGTGAAGGAGCAAAGCCTTATGGACATTAGAGTTACAAAAACAAAACTTAACTTCTATAAACAATACGAGACAACAAACAAGTAAGAATATGGGCTTTTACTGTCCCACCCCATTTAGTGGGGTGGGAGTGGGGTTGCCAGAAAGTTCACTATGCTAGAAATAGGAAAGAGAGATAGAAGGGAGTCCGGGAAAAGAGGGGAGCTTCATTCCACAGCGTTCTGGTACTCCAGAAAATGCAGTTAAAGAATAGACTGAAAGGAAATACTGTACATTTAAAAGGCTTTAGTCCTGCTGAGAGAGAAAAATATTATCTTAACTCTAGTAAAACAAAAGGGAAAAAACTATATACATTTGTGTGACCCATCAGCTGTCATTGTTTCATGAAGGTTGCCATGTTCACTTTTGATTGGGTGCCTCCCCAATCCAGGAAGATCTGCCAGGCTGTTGTTGTTGGGGCTGGTGCCACTATCTCAGCCTCTAACTGCTTAAAAGAGGATTGGGCAGTCTCATTTGGAGGCCTTCCTTTCCCTTGAGCAACCTTTGAAGGATGGTGAGGCAAAACCTGGCTTTCTCAGTTGGTGTAACATCCATGGAAGTGGGTGACCTGAAGACATTCCCCACATTCTGTATTTGTAGTGTCTGGTCTGGGGTTAGCAATATCCTATTTTAAGTAAGGTGCACTGCATTTAAAAGTTGCCTCATTATTCCATACTAGGGAGAAATCATAAAACTCAGTGTTAATGAATACATCAATTGGTGTTTGTTATTGCTCTTTTGAAAAAAAAAAATCCTTCTCTGGGTATGGCCCAAAGTTCTTCACCCTAATTATGCTACCAATTTTGGCACTTGGCCATGGTGAAAGATGCTTTTACTTGAGATTCAAATGACTTGTAATTCATTGAACTCTCTTTTGATAGTAATGGCCAGCTTTGCTAATGCCAACACAGTCAGTGTAGCTCCAAATAACTAAGAGGAGGACAGAATGCTTACTCAATCTTCATGGGTTTAACAGGTGAGCAGTCACTTGTGTGAACTGCCTTTTTATGTCTTGGGGCTCTTCACTTTAAGGGTCATAATATTTGACTAGGAAAAGACAGCCCTGGATGTTAAAAGTGCATGCAGCTGTAGCTCAAATGATATCAAGTTTTATTGGAACAGATGTTGCTTCAAATGAGCCAGGGAATAAGGAAAGTATTCATTGTTTTGATACCATAGAAAGGGCAGTTGCAATACCAGCTGTAATTACCATCTGGTGCAGTGAAAAAGCCACCCAAGTTGCTTCCTATTTACCGCCCCTCGTTTTCAGACTGAAATAGTCCCACAGGATTTATTCTGGTAGGCACTTTCCCCATTTGTCTCTCAGTAAGTGAAATCACTTTCCTTCAGCTATGCATCTATCTTTATAATTAAACAACTTGGTAAATAGAACCCCGAGAGGCAATAACCATATGCATTTCTTTTGCATCTGATCAACTGGGCTGGAGTCCCTGACAGCTTACACCCAACAAGTGCCGCATGTTTTTTAAGGCAACACAAGATTCGTTCCTCGTTTAACTGCATGAAATACAGTGTATCCACAATTACCATCTTACCCTGACTACCTTGTAGATCATACACCTTAGATACCCCCTTCCCCAATCAGGAATCTACAGTACCCAATTGCAGGTAAGGGCCTTCAGCTGAACATGTTTCCAAAGCCCCATACAGACTTTTGTGATCCATGTGGAAAGATCTGTGAAACAGCCACAAGTGCTTGGAGGCAACAAGTGTATGCTTACACAGCCTATTATTGCATCCTATACCCACTTTATCCATTTGTGTCATGCCACTGAATACCTGCACAGGGACAGTTATGGCATCAAATCTTTGGTGCAGTATGTAGAGTCTATGGGAAGGGACTAAACTTTAACATTAGACATTATCTAGTATAGGAATTTATCAGACCACCCTCTTGAAACGTTCTTTTGCTGGCATATTATAAAAAAAAAAAATGCTGGCAAAAGAACCCCCTTTACCAGACCTACCTATAATAGCATCAGAAAGGCAGCCCTGGCAGTAATGGAGCATGAACGGAGCTCCATTTACTTCCGGGTTCCAAATCTCGCCAATTTTTGTGAGAAGACTCGAGTGTGGCAAATTCAAAAATTAAAGCAAAATAAACACATAAATTGTACACCCAAACACAGAAACACACTTTAAAAGTCCCAAGTACACCGGGGAGGAGTGTTCATAAAAAGAGCGTCCCCTACCTGAGTGTTGCGATCTCACCCGGAAGTGTTCTGTCATTGATGCTGCATTCCAGTGAGCACAATGGCATGATGTTTCAAACACTGGTAATGCCAGCAACAAAGTGCCATGAGAGATCAATTGATGGCTTGGCCTGTCAAGAAGAAGGAAAGGGTTTTGGACATGACATGATCATGAAAGGACGGCATCATTTGAAGTGCATGCCCTTTCGTGTTCATTAGACGTTGTTATAATACTATATTTGCCTGGTCTGATAAAGTCCATAGTCGGATCCCTATATTCACAGAACCAAAATCTGTGGTTTCATTTATCCATGGGACACAAAATAGGGACACATACCATAGAGTTGCACTGGAAAATGCCTAGAGAGACATCCCATCTGGGCATCTTCTAGGTCCTCCAACATAACTATGGTATGTTTTTACTGGATGTCCTTTATTTTAATAAGTTTTGCTGTTATCTGAGGTTTCTGGTATCCATGGTAAGTCTGGGAACCAAACCCCCACAGATACAGGGTGTGACTGTATAGAGATAATGTCAGCAGGCGGCAGTAACAACAATGGAAATGTAATTATGTACAACATTCAGCTATACTGTATTGCTTTTCTCAAGCAACATTTCAATGAAACCCACAATCAGAAATCCAATAAAAACAGGCAAATATGGACAGACTGCTTTAGTATTTGTAAACTGGAGCCTTCACCGCACCTAAAATGCAACTGGTTTCATTGGTTCTGATGAAGAATGAGGCTTTAGTCCTGAATTATTTAGTACTGAATTACTCATTCAGTAATGTTGTTCAGTAATGTGAGTCAAACTTGCATTCATATAAGTCTGTCTTCTTTATCTCTTTTATTTGTTTATTTCATTTTAATCCCACTTTTTCCCCATATGGTCCCAAAGCAGTTTACACTGTACATACAAAAAAAAAAACCAAAAAACCTAAAACAATCAGCAATGCAAAAATTTAAAAAAGCATTAAATAGCAACCCACTTAAAAAGATTAATTTACATACTAAGAACTAGGACACCCACTGTACTACCCCAAAGAGTTAACAGCTGAAGGGCTGTTTAAATAGAAGAAAGGTCTTTGCTTGCCGGCAAAAAGAGAACAGAAAGGGAGCCAACCAAGCCTCTCTTGGAAGAGAGTTCCACAGCCAAGATCTTATACTTTAAGTATATATCTTATACTACAAGACCATTTGTGCTGGATAGTTTTTGTACCTGTCCATGCTTTCAGTTGTGCTGGATCCAGCTATGGTGAATTAGGGCTATAAGGTTGGGGGGGTTGTACTTATCAAGACTATTGTCCTGATCTAACACAACTGCAAGCCTAAACAGATGCAAAGATGTGGGTTCAGATACTGCATATTAGATGTGCACAGATACCCTCATTGGTTGTATGTGCACAAACCTGCACATTCGTGTTCCTTGACACATGAGAACATCTGTGTTTTGTTTCAGTTTTAAGACTGAAAGTTATCAATATTTATAATGGTGAGGATGTATGTGTTACTTATACCATCAGAGCGCCACATCATGAAACCTGGACACCAGAAGCTTGAGATGCATACTAATTGTATGCCTCAGGGTTAATGTATTTTTTAAAAGGAAAAAACAAAAACCTGATTATTTAATTTAAATCTGACTATAGCTGCAATGCCATCTTTACTTAGGTAGACTTCCCTAACCAGGAGAGAGAAACTGAAAGAAAGCTTGGGTCATCTATTATTCCTGAGGACCTGTAGACATCTCCTTACAGTATATCTGTCTGCAGGGTCCCCAAAGTCTTCAAACAGTGCAGATGGGGAGGGGGGGGAGAACATAGGGAATGGCTGAATAAACAAAGGAATGGGGAAAGAGAAAGATCAATGAAATGAAAAAGAGGTAAGAAGAAGAAAAAGAATAAAGAAAAAGAGCACTGGAGGTGGGGTGGACTGAAGGGTTTCTAACAACTGCAAAGCCTGGAACTTCTCTACTGTCTGTCATATAATAAGGCTAACATGATTTTGAACCATTATTGCTCTAGCACTTGACTACTTGATATGAATTGGTCTTATAGTTTGTGAATACTAGCTTTAATTAAGTAAGTAAAAGTTTGCCCTAGGATCAAGAAATGAGGCAGGAGACTGACTCACTGAATTTTGCATGGTCAACAGTTTGTTCATAGCAAACACATTCTTCAAACAACCCAAGAAGCGACTGTATACATCAACATCACTTGTTGGCCAATATAGAAATCAAATAGACTACAATTGGAAACAGAAGGTGGAGAAGCTCCATTCTCTCTGCAAAAGAAGACCAGGAGATTGTGGTACAGACCATGAGCTAGTAATAGCAAAAGTTAGACTAAAGCTAAAGAACAATAATCCAACCACCATGAAGAAATACAACTGGAAGAACAGCCCAAAGAACTTAAAGATCATGTGAAAAATAGATTTGTATTATTATGCCTAATTGACTGGAACCAGATGAACTCTGGACTGAAGCTAGGAATTCTGTCAGGGAGGAATGCAGAAAGACATTTTCTGTAGCCAAAAACAAAGATATGCCTCAATGGATGACAAATAAAGCTCTTCAAACAGCCAAAGACAAAAGACAGAAAAGAAGTGAAAGTGAAAGGTAATGTAAATAGAGCCAGAGCCCTGTATACAAGATGACAACAAAGAAGGAAGAACAAGATACCTCTTCCACAAAATCTGAAAAATCAAAGGTAAATTTAAACTAAGAGTGGAGATCCTCTATGCCTAGCTGAGGAAGACATTACATGACCAAGTAGAAATACAAAGATGATGGAAACAATACACAGAAGAACTATATAAAAGAGATGAAAGGATGACAGATTCATTTGAAGAAGAACCATATGAAGGTGAACCTCCAATTATAGAAAGTGAAGTGGAAGCTGCACTCAGAGCATTTGGAAGAAATAAACCACCAGAAACAGATGACATACCAATAAAGCTGCTTCAATCTCAGGGACAAAATCAACTTTAGATTAGATTAGTTGCTTTTAATTTATATTTGTTTAATATCTTTTTATGAGGGAGGGTGGGGTGGGTGGTGTTTTGGGATTTTTATCTGTATTGTATTTTAATTTTTGTAAGCCACCCCAATTGTTTTAACAGAGGGGTGGGGTATAAATTATTATTATTATTATTATTATTATTCCAACTAAAATCTGTCAACAAATATGGAAAACAAAATGGTGGCCCACAGATTGGAAACTCTCAATAAACATTCCAATCCACAAGAAAGGGGACACCAGGGATTACAGTCACCACAGGACATTTGAATTAATTTCCCATGCAAGCAAAGCAATGCCCACAATTCTACAACAAAGACTTTTACCATACATGGAGCAATAAATGTTAGATGTCCAAGCTGGGTTCAGGAAAGGAAGAGGCACTAGGGATCATATTAGAAACATATGCTGGATAATGGAGCACACTAAAGAATTTCAAAAGAAAATCAGCCTGTGATTTATAGATTATAGCAAAGCATTTGATTGTATAGATTATGAAAAGCTATGGATTGCTTTTACAGAAATGGGTGTGCCACAACATTTGATTGTCCTTATGCATAACCTGTACTCAGGTGAAGAGGCTACTGTCAGGACAGAATATGGATAAAACAGAATGGTTTCCAGTTGACAAGGGGGGTCAAACAAGGCTTCATTTTATCACCCTCTCTGGGGTGATCTTAAATCAACAATTTAAGATATGCAGATGACACCATACTACTACCAGAGAATAGCAAAGGCTTGAAATGATTCTTGAAGCAAGTCAAGGCAAAAAAAGTGCAAAAGCAGGTTTACAGCTGAACATTAATAAAGCAAAATAATAACTACAGATGATTTACATAACTTTAAAGTAGACGATGAAGACATTGAAATAACTCAAGATTTTTCATACCTTGGCTCAGTCATTAATCAGAATGGAGACTGCAGTAAAGAAATCAGAAGACTAGGACTTGGAAGGGCACCTATGAAGTGAGCCACCTTGGGCCCCATTCTGAGAGAAAGGCAGCAGAGAAATCAAATAAATAAATAAATAAATAAATAAATATTAGACAAGATCCTGAAGTGTCAAGATATATCATTGAATACTAAAGTTATGGTTGTCATGCAATTGTATTTCCCATTTCTATTATATGGTTGTGAAAGCTGGACAGTGAAGAAAGCTGATAGGAATAAAATCAATTCATTTAAAATGTGGTGCTGGGGAAGACTTCTGCGAATTCCATGGACTGCCAGAAAGACAAATACATGGGTCCTGTAAATCAGGCCTGAACTCTCCCTAGAATCCAAGATGACTAAACTGTGGCTGTCATGAGAAGACATGACACACTAGAAAAGACAATAATGCTCGGTAAGGTGGAGGGAAGAAGGAAAAGAGGAAGACTGTGTTTCAGATGGATAGACTCAATCAAGAAAGCCACAGCCCTGAGCAAGGCTGTTGAAGATAGGGTGACTTGGAGGTCTGTCATTCATAGGGTCACCATAAACTGAAGTTGACTTGAGGGCAGTTAACAACAAAATAAAAACTAATTTAAATATTTAGACAGTTTGGCAATACCATCCTTGCTTTCCTAAATATTTCAACATGGATGGTATTGCCAAACTGTCTAATATTTTATGTCAGCATCTTAATCCATTACTGCCAAATTGTTTCTTGTTATAGTTTATATGCAGTAAGTCTCCCCAAAAGCTTAATTAACCTCCTCTACTGCACCGAAATATTACATATTGCAGTTAATTTAGAATGCATCACCTTCTATCTGGAGGAAAATTAAGAAGGGGGGAAAGCCAGCAATAAAGTTTCAGAGGTAGTCAGAATATATCAATTATTTATATTAACATTCATTATCATACTAAAAGGCAGCACAAAGACCACAGGGAATTGTTGGGTTCATATAATTTCACTCTAATTATTCCAATTTACTGTAATTAAGTCAGCAGAAAAAAAATCAAATGAGAGAAACAGTAGTGTCCCTTTTAATGCCAACTGATAGAAAAGATATTTTTTTAAAAAAATATTATTATTACAATGTTATTTACAAGAACAATAGTTGAGAATGACAGAATACATCAGACCTACTCTGACTTTCAAGAATGGATTTCTTAATACACCATGATTACATACAGCTAGTACCTTTCTGAGTGAGAGCCAGTTGAGAAAGAAAGTTAAGGGTAGGACACCAAACTGAAAACTGACTTTCATGCAAAGGTTCATGGGGCATAATGTGGGCACAAATTCAGTATCTCCTGGATATGTGAGGTGCTAGATCACAATGGAGATTATCAGACAGGGACAAAAATAGCTTCCCCGTCTTGCTATGTTCTCTCCCATCCCTCTTCCCTCCCCCTCCCGGCACACATATGAAAAGTTTCAGACCTGCCTTATAGCACATCTGTCCCCCCTCCTCAGCAACCCAGGAGTGAATGGAGCTCAAACAGAGCTGCATTCACTTCCTGGTTTGAAATCACAGACCGTTCTCATGAGAGGACAAGCGCACAGGAAATTCAGAAATAAAAAGTAAAAGAAAGATCGAAAAGTGACAGCACAAAAACACACTTAAACAAATACAAGTAACCCAGGAAGGGTACAAAAAAGTGTTTCTCTTAGCCTGATCTCCTGATCACACCTGGAATTGTTTGGCACGGACCTCCCACTGACGCAGGCATCATGCCTGCATAACAGGGCATCTTTTCACTTGCCCATCGTTCCATTACAGAAACGGAATGGGCGATCTATTCACAGCTTAGTCTGTGAATAAAAAGGAGCGCTGGCAGAACAGAAGCAGCACAGGAGCATGATGACTCGGGAACGATGTTGACTGAAATGAAAGCCCTTTCGCGGTCTCCTGGTGTCATTGTCATACGATATTTAGCCCAGCTGATAATCTCCAGTGTCTTGTGATGTGTAAGCTCTGGAAATACCAGGGTACCTGACTGAATTTGGATTTTTTTTTAAAAAAATTGGAGTATTAGGAATTTTTTTATTGGAATAAGACCATTCTACCAAAAAATACACCCGACCGCAAAAGGTCGTAACAATAACACAAAACATTTGTTTTCATCTTTTCTTACCAATACAAAAATAAAATGATCGATCCTAACACTAACACATTTCCTCTTAATCTAAACATACTATAATCACTCTTTTTCCTTTTCCAATGAATATTATATTTATACCTTTATACTAAAATTAGAAGTTACACATTACAATTATACATATTTGGAAAAGAAAAAATAATAAAAGATTACTAAAAATAATAATACAAAATAATACAAAAATAATAATAAATTCATTTATTTAAAGATATCTCTTAAAGTTATTGCTGGGGTGGTCTCATTAAACCACGGTCAAAACTTTCTCCAACGATGTTTTGGCAATTTCTCTTTTTCACTCAACGCTAAATTTTCAATTACATTCTCAACATAATAAGCAGTGCCTTTTACATCCTGCAGATTCTGAATATTTACCTCCCTTTGTCTTTGGAAAAAGAATCCTAACATCACATAGAGGTTTACCAGGCACACCATGGACCAGGGTACTGTCCAAAAACTCACAGCCAGGGAACCAGACTCCTTCCTCTTCCATTAGCCATTAGCCAGGTCATACATCCTGCATCATCATTAAAATCACCATCTGCCTTTCTGGAAAGGTAATCAAGATGGTTTGGGAACTGATCACTAATCCTGATGTACTTACTGTGTACATGTGCACTTAGCTTTATAAAAGGAAAGTTTTGTGCAGAAACACTGTCAACAAATTGTACAAACCTTGACCTGCTCCCCCACCCACCAAAAAGGAGACTTATGCATATGCTAGAGGTAAGAAATCTTGTGGGAGCCAATGAATTCTTGATAGGCTGTCTAGATGTGTTTAAACAGCATGTCCCAATGAAGATATATTTAAAACATTATTCATTTATTATATTTGTATCCTGCCCTATATCCAAGAGTCTCATGAGGGCTTTGTCACACCACACTGTTATAGCACTATTATTCCACTGTAAGTGCTCTGGCTGCCTCCTGTGGAATCCTGGGATTTGCAGTTTAGGTAGGGGCATTTAGAACTTTCAGCCAGAGATCTCTTAGGCCTCACAAACTACCAACCCCAGAGTCCCGCAGGAGGCAGCCAGAGCAGTTAACGTGGAATAATAGCACCTCAACAGTGTAGTGCGATAAGAGCGGCATACAATAAAATCGTTTTGAATTGCTTACAACAATTGGAAAGAATAAAAACAATTTAAAAGCAGAAAGTATGCTAAACCCATTTCCACTTGAACCAGAACAGCATAAAACAATTAAAACAGTTTAAAACCATTCACAAATTTGGGTTTTCTTTTTAAAAACAACAACAACTGTGGATGTGCCCCCAAACCTTTAGTAAACAGACTTGATTTTAGTTGTCTGTAGAATGCCAATCAGTCCTCTAATTTAGTGATAGTCTTCACCACTCTACTGAATACCTGTGAAATGTTGTTGGACTTTATCAGACCAGCCTCTAAAAACATTCTTTTGCCAGCATAATTAAAGCCATTTTTATGCAAGCAAAAGAATGCCCACCACCACACTTATCTTCTCTCTTGGCAAAGGCTTCCCTGGCAATGAAAGAGGAAGTGAATGGAGCTCTGTTCACTTCCTCATTCAAAATCCCATGGATTCTCACAAGAAGATGCTCGTGCAGTAAATTCAAAAAAAGGAACAAAAACAACACACAAAATAAGCACATACACAGACTTAAAAACTTCCAAGTAACCTGGGGAGGGTCATAAAAAGTGTTTCACTTACCTGGATGTTGTGATCTCACCCAGAAGTGTTTGTGCTGAACTGGCCATTCATGCTGCATCTACATGAGTACAATGGCATGAGGTTTCATATGCTGGCACTAAACCGCCACAGGGGATCTATTGATGGCTTCAGCCGTCAATAAAATAGGATGAGTTTTGGCCAGGACATAAACGTGAAAGGGTGACATTGTCTGATATGTGAGCCCTTTCATGTTAAAGTGGCATCATTATGATGCCATATTTAGTGGGTCTGATAAAGTCCATTGTGAACTGAGGTTTTCTGACATTGCAGTGAGATGCAAAGTGTGCCCTGTTAGTCTAATCCAGCTAAAGTTACTCGCATATCCATTACAACCCATAGGAGCAGTAAATTTCTTTGTCAAATGTTTTAGAAATGTTTTCAGTGCATTGATTATACAAGGAAAGCCAAGACATCATTTTAAGTAAATCCAGCCATTGATTAACACACTGACTTATAGAACTAATTAAAAGGATCATATGATTATGTTACATTCATCACAGTTTGATTAAACTGCCTTATCCAGTATCAGGGAAAAGATTTTTTGGAAGCTTTCATCAATTTAATTGGTAGATTGATTAAAGCTTTAGTTGATTTATCTGTGAGTTCAAGTTTTAAATCAGTGGGACTGAATGTTAAGGGCACTTTTAATGGATAATTTGTTTCTGGTGTATGACCATAACAAGAAATGAGGGGGAAAATAATAACACAAGCTTTCTTTCTAACAATAAGTGCTACCCTTCCTTACAACTATTCTTTCTTTCCTGAAGTATCTTTAAAAAGCACCTATATGAACTGATGTTTGGGGTCATGCATACATTTATGTAGAAATATTCAATTTAAAATGTAGGCAGTTAATGATTTTTTAAATATATATATATATATATATATATATATATATCCTTAGTTGGTTAACAGGCTCATTTCATATACTCCTCATAGAAATGAATAGATTTAAGCTGTGTCTCTTCATTTTCTAACACAATTGTCAAAGGGGGCTGGCAAAGCTACATTCTACAACCCTACTTGTTCAACTTGTATGGAGAAAATATCATACACAGTTTAGACACAGAGGAAGGAGGAGTGAAGATCAGAGGAAGGAATATCAACAATCTAAGATATGCAGACGACACCATACTACTAGCAAAAAATAATATGGACTTGGAACAACTACTAAAGAAAGTCAAAGAAGAAAGTGCTAAGTCAAACTTACTGTTGAATGTTAAGAAAACTAAAATAATTTCTCAATGGATTTCTCAAAAACAAGTCATGCCAGACTAATCTCATCTCTATTTTTGAGTTATAAACTTGATAGATGAAGGGAACACAGTGGATGTAGTGTATCTTGATTTCAGTAAGGCTTTTGACAAGGTCCCCCATGATATTCTTCAAAAAAATTAGTAACCTGTGGGTTAGACAATACAACTGTTAGGTGGATTTGGGTTTACTGACCAAACCCAAAGGGTAGTCACCAATGGCTCCTCTTCATCCTGGGGAGAAGTGACCATTGAGGTGCCACAGGATTCTGTCCTGGGTCCAGTGCTATTCAACATCTTTATCAACGACTTGGATGAGGAAATAGAGGGTATGCTTATCAAGTTTGCAGATGACACCAAATTAGGAGAGGTAGCTAATACCCCAGAGGACAGGATCAGAATCCAAAATGACCTCAACAGATTAGAAGGCTAGGCCAATATTAACAAAATGAATTTCAACAGGGAGAAATGTAGGATACTACACTTGGACAGTAAAAACAAAATGCACAGATATAGGATGGGTGACACCTGGCTTAATGGCAGTACATGCGAAAAGGATCTAGGAGTCTTAGTGGACCACAAGCTGAACATGAGTCAGCAGTGTGATGTAGTAGCTAAAAAAGCCAATGCGATTCTAGGCTGCATTAATAGGAGTATAGTGTCTAGATCAAGGGAAGTAATATGCCACTCTATTCTGCTTTGGTCAGACCTCACCTGGAATACTGTGTCCAGTTCCAAACACCACAATTCAAGAAAGATGTTGACAAGCTGGTGTGCGTTCAGAGGAGGGCAACCAAAATGGTGAAAGGACTGGAAGCCCTATGAGGAGTGGCTTAGGGAACTGGGTATGTTTAGTCTGAAGAAAAGAAGGTTAAGAGGTGACATGATAGTCATGTTTAAATATTCCAATGGATATTATATTGAAGGAGAAAGCTTATTTTCTGCTGCTCCAGGGACTAGGACACAGAGCAATGGATACAGTAAAAGAGATTCCACCTAAACATTGGGAAGAACTTTCTGATTTTAAGAGCTGTTTGACAGTGGAATATGCTATCTTACAGTGTGGTGGAGTCTCCTTATTTGGAGGTCTTTAAACAGAGGCTGGATGGCCATCTGTTGGGAATGCTTTGATTGTGTATTCCTGCATGGCAGGGGGTTGGACTGGATGACCCTTGTGGTCCTTTCCAATTCTATGATTCTATGAACACCAAAGTTAATGTTGTTCATGAAATTGTATTCCCATTACTATGTATGGGTGTGACAGCTGGATGGTAAAGAAAGCTGATAGAAAGAAAACCAACTCTTTTGAGATGTGGTGTTGGAGTAGAGTTCGGTGGATACCGTGGATGGCTAAAAAGACAAAGAAATGGGTCCTAGAACAAATCAAGCCTGAATTCTCCCTAGATACCATGATGACTAAGTTCAGGTTGTCGTGCTTCAGCCACATCATGAGAAGGCATGGCTCACTAGAAAGTACAATAGAAGGCAGTAGAAGGTAGAAGACAGTAGGAAGGGAGCAAGACCACATATTAGATGGATAGACTCAATCAAGGAGGCCATGGACCTGTGTATGCAGGACCTGAGCAGAGCTGTTTAGGATAGGTTGTCTTGGAGATGTCTCATTTACAGGGTTGCCATGAGTCAAGATCAACTTAAGGACAGTTAACAACTTTAAAGCAATGTCAGTGTATTCCATCCAATGTCAGCAACAGATTATATAGCGACTGTGGGTGAAAATCCAGCTGTGTCTATTTACTAATAGAATAGCATCCACCTTTTCCCTTCTTCAGCCCTCTTATACCATCACTGTTGTTCTAGGTAACCCTCTGGAGCTGACATTAGTGATGGAGAAAGTGTTTCCACGATGAAGGAGAGGACATGAAAATCCATTTTTATATCATTACATGTTGTTGTTTGCCCTCAAGTCAGCTTTGACTTATTGTGACCCTCTGAATGAGAGACCTCCAGAAATCCAACAGCTCTGCTCAGATCTTGCAAACTCAGGTCTGTGGCTTCTTTGATTGAATCAGTTCATCTGTAAAGTGGTCTTCTTTTCCTACTGCCTTCAACTTTATTTAGCTTTATCATATTTTCTAAGGAGTCATGTAATCTTGTGAGATGTGCAAAATACTATAGCCTCTGTTTTGGCTTCTAGGCTGAGTTCAGGCTTTGCTCTAAGACCCATTTATTTGTCTTTCTGGTAGTCCACAGAAGTCTCCTCCAGCATCACATTTCAAAAAAGTTGGTTTCCATTCTATCAGCTGTCTTCAATGTCCAGATTTCACAGATATAAATAGAAGTCAGACATACTGTGGGTCTGCCTATTTAATTATGTATCTTTACATTTGGGCATCTTAATTAGTTTCTTCATAGCAGCCTTTTCTATTCTTGGTCATCTTCTGGTTTGTTGCATACAGTCTCCATTTTGATGGATGACTGAAGCAAGGTATGGAAAATCTTTAACCATTCTAGTGTGTTTATCATCTCCTTTAAAGTCATGTAAATCATCTGTGGTCATTATTTTTTGTTTTCTTAATATTCAGCTCTTATCCTGCTGTTGTGTTCTCTTCCTTAACTTTCATCAGTAGTCATTCCAAGCGTTTGCATTTGTCTGGTAATAATACGGTGTTATCTGCGTTTCTTAAAGTGTTGAAAAAAGACTTCCTCCAATTTTCACACCTCCTTCCTTAGACTCTAGTCCCAGTTTCCATTTGATATGTTTTGCGTATAAATTAAGCAGATATAACACAGTGGTGCCTGACCACCTTGCCAACTGTAAACCATTCTGTTCCTCAAATTCTGTCCTGACAGTGGCCTTTTGCCCAGACTATTAATTATAATTATTACCTTCTTAATCTGCAGCTGTAACAGTCACAAACTGAACTTGAATTTAAAATACACACTTTTTTTTTTTTAAAAAAGATCATGTTCATATGAAGAGTTATTTAACTTTAATGCATTTATAAATGTTTTAGGGCTTTTCCTAATTGCCCAAACCATTTTATAGGGGTGATCACAATAGAATCTTTGCCACTGCACTGCCTGGAAGGTCAATATTATTAATTCTGTGTTTCTGTTTTTGTATTTTTGTATTTTGTTTTTGGGTGGAGAGTATCAACTGAGGCTGAGACCTGGTGCCTTCCCTGGGATAACTGAGAGTGCATTTAGTCTTTCGCCTTCTCTGCCAAAGAGTGCTGACATCTCACAAAACTACAAATCCCACAATTCTGTAGGATGGAGCCATGGCAGTTAAAGTGGTGTCAAACTGCATTATTTACAGAGTGTAGATGTACCCTGAGTGACTTGATGGATTCTAAGCCATGGAGATTTGAGCGAAAGAGCTTTCCTGTATTTTGGTGAGGACTGACACATATTCTATGTTATCCTAAGGCATTATGCCAAAATATCTGTTATTTTCTGAGGGAATTAGTATCTCAAACGGAAGCCTGCAAGAGAAGGGTAACTTTGGGGATCTTTTCACCTATGTATACCAGCACTAACTATAGAAACCATGCCAGTTAAAGTGAAATAAAGTATTTTTATTGGAATAACACAAATTGAACTCACACACAAGCACACGGGCTTAAGAACCACAGAGGGCTATAGCAAAGTAAGACAGAAGTATTAGATAGAAGGAGAGATTCATAAGTATAGGGTGATACTTACCAGTCTTGGAGAGAAGAGCTCCATGTAGTGAAGATACTCAGACAGGCATCTGAGGGTGGCACAGTAGGTTCTGATCCGGGGCGCATCGAGAAAGAGAGTGGCTGGGTTCGTCCACCATGGCACACCTTACTATCATTTGGGGACTAATATTTATAGCCTATTTCATATCCTGAGGGAGTATTCTGGTTATGATAAAGCCTAGATGGCTTTCCCATGGGAGAGATGAAGGAAACTGAAAACTCAATTGATTTCATTAATGGCTGGGAGATAGAAATTGATGGGCTTGCGACAAACTCACAAGATTGGACAGGAGGGATTATAAGAACGTTTGCTGTAGCAATAGATTAGGAAATGGTCATTTAATTGTTTGATTGAATTATTGCTGAGATGCCCAAGTATATAAGGAAGGATTAGCACATACAGTCGTCCCTCCACATTTGCAGGGCTTAGGGGCGCAAGTCCCCTGCAAATGTGAAAAAATGTGAATAAAAATACACCTCCCCACCACCTGCCCACAACCACCCCCACCCTTCCAAAGTGGTGACGGGGCTTTTGAAACTCGTAGCTGCTTCTCAGCCACCCTCTGCCCTCCCAAAGCCACTCTCCAGTCCAAACAGAGCCAAGCCCCAGCACAGCAGGGTCTTTGGGGCAAAAGTGCCCAACTCCCCACTCTCCTGGGGCTTGCCTCCATTTGGGGTGGAGATCCAAGCCCCAAGAGAGTGGGGAGTTGGGAGCTTTTGCCCTGAACTCCCTGCTCTCTCGGGGCTTGGCTCTCTATTCCAAATGGAGGCAAGCCCAAGGAGAGCAGGGAGTTGGGTACTTTATACCTGAAGACCCTACTCTGCTGGGGCATGGCTCTGTTTGGAGTGGAGTGCCAAGGCCCAAGAGAGTCGAGAGTTTGGGGCAAAAGTGCCCAACTCCCTGTTCTCTTGGGGCTTGGCTCTCCACCCCAAATGGAGCCAAACCCCTGAGGTGGCTGGAGTTCCCTTGCTTCCTTGCCACTGCATTTCTGCAGTCCCTGGGGAGGGGGACAAAAAGGAGGACAAACTGCGAATACTCAAAACTGCGAAATTCAAAGCTATGAATGTGGAGTGACGATGTACTTCTTTAACAACTGTTTTAACTAAGGGGCTTCCACACAATCCTAACTTGGGCTTTCTTGCCATTAGATTCCTAAGAGACATCCCAGGTAATTGACCTCCAGCTGACCTTTGATTTTCCCCAGCCAACCTGACCCCCAAAAGTATCCAATATTTCCAATTATTAAATATTCTGGGGAGGAAATAAAAGGGCATACTAACATCTAGATCATTCTATCTATCTATCTATCTATCTATTTTTTTTTCAACCATAATATCTTGCTCAACCCCAGGGGTTCAGGGAACCTTCACTGAGAAACTGTTTGAGAGATGAAATAGTTTAGGTGTGCAATTGGAAATGTGAATCCTTAGAAGTCACTCCATGTTTGAAGTGTGCATCATGAAGCATCCCCTACAGCTGCACATTGCAGGACAATATTGATAGTGTCAGAGCTTGGGAAAGGTGCTTTTTTTCACTACAAGTCCTGGACTCCCCCAGTAAGTATGGCCACTGGCCTAGTTTTAATCTTAACAGCAATTTTACAAACCAGTTGAAAATAATAACACTGCCCTCCCAAAAAAGTCCTTTGAAGAAATGTGCCTGCCATTATTGATTTGAGGAACCTTTTCTGAAGAACCCCAAGCTCCCTGGGACAAGATAAGATATGATTGACACCAAAGGTTTACCTTTGCCCAAAACAATAACAAATGCATATAATAAATAATGGCCTGAAGGCTTTTATGCAAACTCGGCTAAATAGACCATGTTGCCCATTGACTATCAAGCAGCTTCTGCTAAGTAAGAATAGGAAATGTAACAAATTTGTCCTAAGGGGAGGGAGAAGAATCTAAAAGAAATGAGCTGTACAGTATAGTGGAAAGAAAATCAATATTTTCCTCTTCTTAGGATGTAAAGCTAGTAATCAAGGGGGAAAGCTCTTTATCAGCAAGCTCATATTTCACCTGCCAAAAAGAAATGAAAAAGGATTTAATTAAATGGCATGATATCTTAAGAGAAAATATATTTTCACATGTTGGTGTCTTATCTTTAGTCTAACCAAATGAAAGACACATTTTGGAAAAGGATTGTTTATGAGTTGCGATCCATCAAGGGATGCTATAGGTTTTATAACCGTAGACCCAGCATATCACACTTTGTCAAAAGGAAGAAAGGCTTCCAACGTGTCTTGAGAAAACCTACACAACACATATGGCAGATCTCAGCAGCTCACAACAAGCAAGAGAAGGGATATGCTATGAAAGTTGTACTGGCGCTTCAAGGGAAATTGCTGGACTACCCTATCCTGTAAAAGTTTTGTCTGATGAAGCAAAGAAAACATGGCTGAAGTTTTCAAGGGTGCACTACTCCCAGAAAGCAAGCTCCAAAATCTATAGCAAGCTTTTCATTTTCTACTTTCAGGAATACATCCAAAGACAATCCACTCAGTTTTGGACCTTTTGTCCATTATGTGAGAAAGCAATCCAGGCTTTGTTCTAACTACAGCACTCCTGCAGGGTATGAAACAGGGTATAAATATCCTAGCTCTGATTCCCACCATGTGTGCCACAGACTGGATCAGCCATTCTCTTTCTCTGTCCCACCCTCAGCTACTGTCTGAGTCCCTCTGCTGTGCAGACCTCTCTCTCCGAGACTGCTAACTATCACCCTTCCACACGCGACTTCTCTCTATACAACCCATCCCGCCTTACTTCCAAATAGCCTTGTATGGTTCTTAAGAGTGTATGTTCTTGTATGTTAGCATATCCCCTGTATTAATTCAAATAAAATACTTAGGGCCTGTCTAAATGGTAAAAATAATCCTCTTACAATTAGCTTAGAATCCTACCTGTCCTAATGGGATCCCACATAATTCTGCTGTATTCGGAATGAGGGGGGCAAACCTACCATAAACCCAGAGGGAACAGCCTTCAGGGCCTTCCCCAAAGTCTTTTTTAAAACTCCATGGAGAATGCACATTAGCGATCAGTAGGACAGGCGATCACATTTATTTGCTACCCCAGAAAAGCGGAAGTAGAAAGCTGACTGGCTGGATGGAAGGAAGGGGCATGGCCTGCTAAGAAAGGAAGGGCCCCAGAACCACCATGTTAGATTTTCACTTTAGTGAGTGAGCAATCACATGACAAAACATCCTTTTTCTTTACTTTTTAAAATGTACTTAGGTGGAATATCACACTATTGCACTTTCACACCTTAGATATGCCTTTAAAAAAACATTCGGTGGTGGTGACTAGCAAAAATAAAAATTCTAGTCACAGCTGCCATCTTGAATCGCAGGCATGCCCATTGGGACAGCAAAACCGGGTAGCCTCGCATGCCTGTGATTTTGACAAACACCATTAGGACAAGGCGATCTTGATTCAAATTTGTCTGAGTATGCATCAATCCACATTTCCCCCCTTATATAGATGGGACCTTTGTTTAAATTTAACTGGCATGTTCTCTACAGTTAGTACTGGTATACATAGGTGAAAGTTGACCTCCTCATCCACACAGGCCAGGAAACACCGGCGATGTGTTTCGTGCTCATGGATCAGGCCTGTTTCTCCCTCATTACCTGCATGGAATGGGAAGAAGTCCAGAGGCATGCCGGCCCATCACTGAAGCTGAAGCCAGGAAGCAACATGTGGCCAAGGACTCCTGCATGTTACCAGCCTGTTTCCTGCAGGAAGCAACAGGGTGGCATGCTGGAACAGGCTCCTGTGGTCACATGGGGTCCAATCCTTTTTTTGCTAGTGGGAGTGATATTTTCTGCGTATTATTTTAAAAGAATTTATTGGACCCTACGCCATCTCTCCCCCCACCCCTTTTGGCTCCGTCTTTGCCACAGCGGTTGTGAGAGCTGCTGGGGCCAAAACAGGGGGAAAGCCCTGTATTATCTGGATTGCAGGGCTCCAAGATGGGATATATTGCCTATGTAGACAAGCCCATAATTTCTATACCCATTTGATTGTTTATAATAGAAATCACTCAGTGTGTAGAACCATTGAGGTTGCTTGAAAAGGACATTGCGGCATCTTAAAGACTTCACAAGTTTTATTTGGCATAAGCGTTTAGGGAGTGCAGCCTACCTCCATCAGATGTAATCTGAGGAATAATAGCATAAGGTCTGGAAACATGACAGGACGAAGAGCAAAGAAAAAAGGCAGCTCCTCAGTTTACTACATTCACTACCATGAAGTGTTGGGCCTTGAGAAGTTAGGCCATTCAAAACTGAGACTGACATTATGTTGTTGTATTTTATCTACCTGAACTCCTAAACCTTTTAAGTGCAGCCTCACCTTATATGTTACGCTGTTAATTTTTTCCCATCATAGAGCTAAAAAGATAGTGAATGCCTGACCCTCAAAGTCCTCATTGGTTCAACTGGACTCTGGTGTATTTTATCAACATTCCAGAGTACAAGGGAGACTCTGAGGCTTATAAAGTTTAGCATAGTGTGGATAATAAAGGCATAGAGATAGTCTCTCCCTGTCTGCCAACCCTAAAACCTGGAGTCATCCAAGAAATGAATGGTGGGTGATTCAGATCAGACAAAAGGAAGTATTTCATTGTACAATGCACAGTTAAAGTAAGGAATTGACTGTCACAGGGAGTGCTTATGGGCACCCATCTGGATGGCTAATAAAGGGGATAAGATATGTTAGTGGGGGTGGGCAAATAAGTAGGTAGTACTTATGATGGCAATAGACTATTTCCAGAATCAAAGGCAGCATGCCTCTAAATATCAGTCCCTGAGGAACTAAGAAGAAAGGCAAAGCTTACAAAAGTGACTTTTTTGGACTATAGCTTCAAGAATCCCCCAGCCAGCATGGCTTCTTGGGAACATCCCAATGGGTGGCCACTATGGGAAAGAGGAGGCTGAAGTACATATTCACTTTGTTTCAAAGTAGATCAATGAGCATTTCACTTCCTGCCACAGTTGGGAAGTATTACTCTTTCAAAGAAAAATCCCAGAATTCTCCAAGGTTCTGGAAATTGCTTCCTGGTTAGGCCTGGATTAGTCTTGGATGCAAGGGCTCAGGCTAACTTCTTACATATAGGCCTTTAGGTCATGAATACCAAATGGAACAATTATCCAGAGTATTACTTAGATTTATATCATGTTATCAGCAAAAAATCCCAAAAAAAAAGCTTTGGAGTAAGGAGATTATTTGTTTTGATGCAAAAACTGCATCAAAAGATTGCGACAAGAACAGGAAGGGGCAAGATTATCAGACAATGATGTCCTCCAGCATTCCAGGGGCATAGTGAGGCCGTGAGTATGGTGTCACTTTTTATTAGCGACTTGTCCCCATCAATAAAAAAGGAAAGCCTTGTCCACGGCAGTACTATGCCCCCAGAACAGCTGAAGGATGCAAGCTTTTGGTAAGGTCACACTTTCTGTTCTTGTTGCAATCTTGTGACACATTTAGGAATGTGATTTTTTTGGCACATTCCCCCATGTCTGATAATCTCCTAAAATGATGGGGAGATTGAGCAGGAAGCTAAGATATTAGTCAGAAGCATTTGGTTGCAAAAGGTAGAATTCTAGATTGACAGCCTGAATACAAGGTGTCTCCAAAGAAAACAACAAATATAGATGAAAAAGTGAGGAAAATGAGGGAACAGGGTAAGAGAAGGAAGCTAAAAACACAGGTGGTAGTTAGGTTTGAATCAAGTTCTTGAAAAACTTCAGCAAAGTCCACTAAACTCCCAGTTTCATAGAATCATAGAGTTGGAAGAGACCACAAGGACCATCCAGTCCAAACCCCTGCCATGCAGGAATACACAAAGTTTGTGGGATGGTATGAGCCACAGGACTCCCAGTCAGTCAGTCAGTCAGTCAGTCATAGATATAGCATGACATTATGTGAGGGTTAAATATGTAGATGGACAAGTGTTAAGCTCATGATGGTGAGGTTGTATCCTGCATGAAAGCTGACCAGAAAGCCACAATGCGTGTTTCACTGGTTGTAGTTCTATCTAGATACATGTATCCACAGCTATGTTTTGACAAACAAGGCAGTGCAATGGTTCCAAGCAAAGACTGATGAAGATCCAGCATTGGCAAGTGCAGGGCTAATTCCAATGTCCCCTTTCCTGCTGTGCTATAGTCTTCTTCTTTGCCACCTCAGGTTTCCTCCCAAAGAGGTGTGTGTTTTTGGTTGTTGTTGTTGTTGTTGTTTTGAAGGAACAAAAATCTTTCTTATTAAAATAGGGCCCTGTATGATATCCTTGCATGTCAGAGAGAAGGCTTTTGAAGGCACCTGTTCTGACGTTCATTTTTTTTAAACACAAGGTGTTTTAAAATGCATACGCATAAGCATATGTGAGATCTGAGACAATAAAATAATGTCATGGTACCCTATCAAGGACTGAACATTTCAATCAGCATTAAGTGGTCTCACAGAATTACATCTTTCCAGCAAAAGCTGATGAAATAAAAAACAAATTTCATTTTGCAGTGTTTTTCTTCCACTTTCAAAGCCTCTGGAGTGAGAGAGAAAGGGGGGAGGTCTTGGGAAGTCAACAAAGCTTTGAACAGCATGATGCATTTTAACTGTAACCTTTCCTCACAGTTTATGGGTGGCCTAAAGTAAGCACCTGGATGCTTTCTTAAACTGCTATTTCCTTCTGATCACAGCACAGTACATCAAGGACACAACACTTAAGCTGCCATCTACACAGACAAATGAACTGCTTGGCCTGAGCTATCATGTTCTTTACCAGAAACACCTTAATTAAAAACTCAGTTTCACAGAACATGACTGCAGAAATGGACTTGTTCTCAGAAAAAGTATGGCCATTACTTCTGGCTGCAGATTTGGGTACTGTTCAGGGTAGAAGAAAGACAGATCATCTGGTCTATTGGAGACATCCTCGTGGACATGCCTCTTTTTCAAACCCCACTGAAAGAAGAACTTTGCATAGAGGAAGGTCCTTGTTGAAGACTGTACCCTATCTTAATTAGTAGAATGGGGATGTCACTGGGATTTTCCTATTAAAGTGCTAAAATATCTAGCCCAGCCCTGTGTATAATATTGACATGATAGAACAAAATTTTTGACATGAAGGAAAACAGTAACCTTTTCAAAGAACTCTTAAAACTAGAGAAGTAAAAAAAAAAAAAACACAGGAAAGTATTCAACTAAGAGCCCTTCAAATTATGTATCTGCCAGCTATCTAAAGTGACATAACCCTAGGGTTATGCATAGCCCTAACCCTGCATAGTTCCTGGTGCCTGAATAGTTTTTTAAATTGATTTTGATGGAAATAATATAGTACCCAAATAGAGAAGAAACAAAAACATAAAACAAATATGAAAGGATATAATATACATATACAAAAATTCACACACATGTAGAACTAAAACTAACCTAAGAATAAACTAAGCTAAAGTTAAAACCAACTATGACAGCCCTAACCTAAAACACCAAACAATAACTAACACTAACACACTAAGGAACTGATTCCCCCAGTTGCAAACTGTAATGAAAAAAGTAAAAACCGGTAAGGAAAATAGACTGTTCTGCCATTACAGACCCAACTAAAAAAAACAAAAAACAAAAACTAATAAAATTACTAATAAACTTATCCACAAAATATTACATTGTTAGATTTCTTATTGCTCAAAAAGTCCATAAATGGTTTCCAATCATTCAAAAATTCTTCAATTGATTTATCCTTTACAAACCCATGTTAATTCAGCAGCTTGAGCTAACTCAATCCATTTCTCCATCATCAGTGCTTCAGACCATTTCCAAGTCTGAGCAAACAGTGTTCTTGCTACTGTTGTCATATATCAAAGAAGTAATCCATGGAGATTATCAGACGCTCTAAATATGGCATTATCACGATGCCAGGAGATTGCTAAAGGGCTTCCCTTTCACATGACATTGTTCTCCTCTCATAATGCTCCCGTTTGGCTGTCATTCCACCAGTGCTGCTTTTTATTGATGGGCTAAACCATCAATAGATCCCCCATTCTGTTTCTGACATGGAGGGTTGTGTGAGTGAAAAGATGCCCCATTTCGCTGGCGCAATTCCCACATCAATGTGAGGTCTGTGCCAGAATGCCTCCTGGTGAGATCAGGACATCCAGGTAAGTGAGACACTTTTTTGTACCCTCCCCAGGTTACCTGTAAAGTTTTAAATGTGTTTTTGTGCTTGCTGTCACTTTTTCTCTCTTTGCTTTTTATTTTTGAATTTCCTGCACTCTCATCTTCTTGTAAGAACAGCCGGGATTTGAACCCAGGAAGTGAAAGGAGCTCCTTTCACTCCTGGGCTGCCCTGCGATGCTGCTAAAGGTAGGTCTGAAATTTCTAGTGATAATGCCGGGACAGGGATGGGAGAGGAGATTGCGGGATGGGAACACTTTTTTTTTTTGTTACCGTCTGATAATCTCCTATAATTACTATCCAGCTAATTATTCATAGAACATTTTAGCTATCATTGCAACAGCTATCCATAAACATTTTTTTAAAATTAGCGTATGAATCTTAGACCAGTTTTAGACAAAGAGCTGTTTGCTTTCTTGCATGGCTACCACATATGAAGAAGGAGCCCTTCTTATCCAGACAGCCCCAACATTTATTTGAATTTTTTTTATTTTATTTTTTTTTACATTTTTTTACAATATGTGAACTGGAAACCCATGTTTCAAATCTCACTTCAGGTGTGTAATATAAGACCTCTGCAATGTGATATAATAAACATAAACTGCATCAGTCCTGTATATAGAAGCACAGGTGGGACAACAGAAAAAGCCTTCTCCATTGCTATACACACAATATGGAATATCTTTGAAGTATGGTAGGCTGCTACTTCTCCCTATTTTCTGAAGGTTTCTGGTTGAGTTTCTGCCAATTTATATACATTCAGCATTATCAGCTATCTGGATAGGTAATTGTTCACTGAGGGAAGAGAAATAGTACACTAGAATTGGTATCCAAATATTTATGTTTGAAATTACATGTGTAAATTAGGAATTAGATACTTCCATGCAGGTTTTTAAATTCTAGAACCAGTTTCCTCAAACAGGGTCCCTCCAGAGATTTTAGATTACAACTCCCATCAGCCAGTGGTTGCAATCAAATAAGTGGCAAATAACACAGTTGGGTTAAAAATGGTAACTAACCAACCAAAATCTTCAGAAGGGTCATAGGGTTCATCTACAGAAGCCAGAATACGCTGGCTCCCCATCGACATATCCTGGACATGGATCTAGACCATTGTTCCCCAGTTCCCTCCACAGAATGGGAGGAAGTCATAGCAGCCACGACAGCCCGTCACTGCAGCTGCCACCACCGCCATTTTCTTCATTGACTCAGAAGGGAGGATGGGGGCCCACAACATGTGACCAAGGCCCCTTACATGTGACCAGCCTTGGTCAGATGCTGCAGGACTCCATTCTGCCTTCTGGGACAGCCAGGAAGACCATGGGAGAACCAGGGAGACCACTGCAACAGTGAGGGCAAGCCTGCAGGGATGGGCTCCTATGGACATGTGGAGCCTGATCTGTTTTTTGCTGGTGGATATGGAGTAAACTAGGTATTATCATTTAACATCATATCCGGCCCTACCCCAACTTCCCCGAATCTCAGCCCTGTATCTGATGTAAGGACATCAGGGCTCTGAGACAGAGGCAAGATGGGGTATTTTGCCCATTTAGACTTCACTTGGTGAAGATGAAAGAGCTATCAGTGTTACAGGAAGAGGACGTGACACAATATTTTAAAGCTTCCTTCTTTTTCTGTAGAGCAAGGAAGGAGAAAGATGAGCTGGCAAATAGAGCAGCCATGAGGGCAGTGAAATCTTTGTCCATACTACCTTCCCAAGGAACTGATGGTTGAAAACTCCAGCAGAGTTAGCTGCATTAAATTTCTGGTTAAACATCATTATGTTTCTTTAGCCAGCAGCTTCACCCTTATTTTCTGAAACTATAAAATGATTCCCAGGGAGCAATTCCCTGTGTTTTTACATTTTACAGTGGGCTGCAACATTAGGTAACATCAATTCATTTTTTTTTCTTTTTAGTAAAATAATACCTATTTTTAAGAAAAAAACATACTTTTCATGCTAGCGGTATTTTCTAAGCAGAGACGTTTGTGTCAACATAGTTTAAAAAGCAAAGTTTATTACTAAGGGAACCCAAGTTCTGGAGTTACACTTGAGTCCAACAACTTTACATTTCACTCTCTCTCTCTCAATGTATTCAGACTACGGAATTAGCATTTTTATATCACTTCAGTTGCCATGGTTCTATCCCAGGGAGTCATGGATTTTATAATTTTTTGAGCTACTAAAAATTACCAGGCAGAGATCTCTAGTGCTGTAGTTCAGAGGAGGTAAGAGAATATTGAGTCCAGCACCAAAGTACCAATCCCAGAATTCCCAAGGACAGACACATGGCAGTTAAAGTGCTATCAAAATTTCTATAATTATGCAGTTCAGATAAATCCCATCTCTTTCTTTGGAAAGGACATAAAGTGTGTGAGACAACTGACAGAGGGGAGGGTTCTGAGTTTTTTTGTCTCTCAGTTCTAAAGGGATAGTGTTACATTTAGGGTGGTGGCAGTGACCAAATTACTTAATTTATTTATTTAATTTATATCCCACTTTTCTCCCACATGAGACCAAAACAGAAAAGATTTATACCTTTATAGCTTGGGTTAGAGAGTTTTCACAGGCCCCCACATTCTGCATGCAAGGTGCAGCATGGCAAATCAGCTTTGACAGAAGATTGAGAAGATTTTCAGACGCCTCTTTTCAGCATTGGAGGCAATGCTAGCCGCAACAGTCACGGACAATGCCGAGAGAGAAACGGCATCGTCCAAAATGGACCCCTTGCCACGCAGCAGCCTCGTTACTGCTCCGGAGGCTGCTTGCGCGGCAAGAGGCTGAAAAGAGGCGTCTGAAAATCTCCGTAGTCTAAAACATCTGGAACAAATGAATGTCACTCTAGAGATTTAGGCAAGGACTCTCAAACATGATGAATTGCAATCCTAACAACCTGCAGTAGCGTCTTTTTAAAAGAGCATCCCCCAAATATTTTCGAACCACAAAACTGTGATTTTTTTTCTTAGGGACAATGAAGATTAAATGTTTGCTAAACAAATATACTAAGCACAAGCAGAGCTTTGTGAGCATATGTGAAAAAGGGTCATACAATTAAAGCTGGAAGAACTGGTTACTATTCTGCAGCCTGTATTTCAAAGGCTTCACTGCTGCTATTAAACCTTTCCCTGAGTAGGTTTTAGCCTCAGTTTTAGAAACCATATCCTTGATCATTTGCTTCCAGCAGAGTAGACAGTATTGAATAGACAGTATTTTTTGAACAGACAGTGTAATATTGCTGCCTCCTTAACTTCAGTTAAGCTTCTCAGGGCCCTTCTAAATGGTGAAAATACCCCTCATGGAATTTGCTGGGAATCCTACAAGTATAAACAGGATCCAGCGCCAATCCACACTATTTGGAAGGAGGGGAGGGCTAAAAGAGCAAAAACAACAGGGTAAAAGCCTTCGCAGATTTCCCTGTACTTTTTCACAAACTGCAAGGCAGGTGCACATTTTTGCTCATTTGGACTATTGAATAATAAAAACCTCAAAGGGAAGCACAAAGCTGATTGGCCGGGCAAGAGTAGGGGTGGGCTTGCTAAGAGGGCAAGCTCCTGCTGCCACCATGTTGGATTTTTGCCTTAGCAATAACTTGCTAAGGCGATAAAAAGGATCAATATATTCTGTTTTGCTTTCCTGGAAAATTGGTCTATTGCACCAGTGCACCTTGGGATGACTTTTTAATATTTTTTAAAAAAACAGCAGCAATGAAGAACTAATGTGAGTAAATGACTTGCGACCACCATCAGGAATGCGAGGCTTATGGGGGCTTCAGAGGCCAGAAAAACCATTTAGACATGTTGTTGCTGCTGCTGCGAGATGCCAATACTTTGAGGTATTTGGGATTTTTTTCCCCCTCATGTAGATGGGCCCTCAGCCTCAGCACAGAAACAAATTCAGAATCTGTGGGTTGAAAATTTTCCTGGGCTGAAGACAAATGAACAGAGAAAGGTTCACGTGCCAAATTTCTGCATGTCAAGTAGCTTTTACTTGACCCGTAACTTAGGTAGAGATGAAATATAGACCTAAGTTGAATGGTTAGACTCAGCTAAAGTAGAACTATTTGAATAAATGGAACTTCTATTAAGTGTTGGCTTACTGCTCTAGCTAGAATGATCCATTGGATTTAGGCCTCACCAATTATAATGTTACAATTAGTTTGACTTTATGTCCATACCACCCAGACATTTTCTTTCAACTTGAAGTCCAACCTCTGACAGGTAATCTTTGCCGTTTCCCCTTTCATACTAATCCAATAGTGGACACTTTCCTCCAGCTGGGGATATGAGACATCTTACCTTGTTCCAACTCATCTGCATTCCCTCTTGAAATCTTGGCATTAGCTTTCAGCAACAACTTCATCAGCAAAGCACTGCTTTCTCTCAAATTTATCCCAGTGGTCAGGAACACCTGCCAACAATATGTTTGTCACCCTTCCCTGTTGCCACCTCACTTTTTTTCTTAGTAATATGATTCAGCAGTTTTTATGTACTCCCTCATTGTCACTGAGTATGCAATGCTGGCCTCTCCCACTTTGGGATGATATTGCCAAGTGACATCAGAGTGTGGTTAAGATGGCAGGAGATATTGATGGGGAAGAGCACACAAGCTAGGAGAGTTTGCTTTTGTCTGAGCATAATTCACAGTATTAGCCTTTTTTTCACTTTATTAGGTTTTGAGAGAGAACAACCAGCCCAGGCCACCCGCATACCTTCCAACATTTCACACATGAAAACTGAGTCACATATGGCCAAACAACATCAGAGGGTGGGCAAGATGGGGAAAGTTACTAATGAGGAAGGACACAGAAGCTAGTTGAGGCTGCAGTAGCTTGCTTTTGCCTGAGCTTACGGGGAAGGGCAAGATTTTTTCTCAATCTTCTCCTTCCCTGCTGTAGTGCTATGTGAGCACAAACTACTTTTGCACTTTGAACTCACTTTGCAGCTGAGGATGATAGGGGGAAAGTGAGAGAAACTAGGACATTAAAAAAAACACAACACCCTACTATTTTAAGCAGAGAATCCTTGGAATGTATGTACTGAGTTTAGGAAAATTGGAGGGGGGTGACCAAATGAGCTTAATGGGCAAAACAAGATTCTGACCCCTCCTGTACTCTTACTCCAGCTGAGTAGAGTACAGGCTACATTTGCACTCAGTTTCAGCAGTTGAAGTAAACTGAGAACAAAGGAGGAAAATGGGAGAAAGAAACTGAGACATTTTAAAAGCAGCTGAGAAAATGGGACAGCAGAAGATTCACCAGGACTGTTGCTGACAAACAGAGATAGTTGTAGTGGGGTATGTACATTATTCTCTGTTAGCTGTTTGCAAGAAAGAATACCTGTTTAGTAAAAAAGAAAAATACATTAACTCATGAATATTAAGAGGCCTGTGAAATGTGGGACATTGGTTTTGAAATCTTTGTAATATTCACTTTTCAAGATACATTTGTATTCACCAGGAAAAGGTATCAAATGATGCAAGGAGGAGACTTCACAAAGTAATAATTAATTTACTCATGGAATTAATATTTTTCAAAGTAAAGAGGGGGATTCTGTGCATATAGTAGGACCCCCTTATATGCTGGGGGTTGGTTTGGGGGGGGCATAGATACTGCAAATGGTGGATAATGGAAATTTTCAGATGGGACCAATATTGCAGGGCAGGCATGGAACAGGGTTGAGAAAGGGGCTCCCTTTCTGATGACGTCGACCCCTTCCATCCTGCTCGTCCTGCTCCCGGGGTATTCTATTCATGATGAAATAACTTGAATAGAACACCTCTTCTGTGTCTGTCATGGAATCAGGGACATGGGAAAAGGAGCCCCATCCCAGTTCCGAGATGACAGGCATGGGGGAGGAGCACTGTGCCGAGCATTTCTGGCCATGAATGGGACATCCAGGTAAGTGACACCCTTCCTCCCCTCCCCGGGTTACTTGGTGTGTTTTTTTGGGGGGGGGTTGCATTTTATTTCTTCCTTTGACAGCTGGGGGGGGGTATTTTGGAATTTCCCTCCCGTTCTCTTGCAAGAAGGAGTGGGATTTCAGCCGGGCCAGTCGTAAAGGCAGCCTTACAATGGCTGCATTTACAGCCAGCCAACAAGGAGGGAGGGAACCCGTTCATTCAGTGGAATGGAGGTAAGTGTGTGAACGGGAGAGGAGGTGACGGGGCAGTAATGGGGCATTTTGGCCCAATGTGAAAATCTCCAATAGCGAACACCATTGAAAATAATGGGACTTCCCATTTAAAATACCATAGAGTTGCCTTGGAGGACCTAGAAAATGGCTAGAAAGGACACATTTTCTAGGACGGCTCTATGGTAGGTGTGCTGTTTTGTGTCCCATGGATAATTGAATCAGTGGATAATGAATCAGTGGATACGGGGTCCTACTGTACATATCTTCAAAGTAACTGGCATTTATTTCTCAAGTATAGTTCAGCAGGATTCAGTTACCAACATAAACATCTGCATCTATGCAAACCATACTCATACACACACACATACACACACACACACTGATAATACAGTGTCTACAAATGGAGCCTCATTTAGTGGATTCAGTCAATCACCCCTTTGACAAATTCTCACAACAGAGTCAATGCCAAAGGTATTAGTGACAACTTCACCTTTGGGTCCAGCTTGTAAGGTTGAGAAAAGATGCTCTAATAATTGACAGTTCTGACACAATCTCAATCTCTCTCTCTCAATTTTTTTTTTGGTTTTGTTCTTTAGGAGACCAGAGGGCAGCTGCTAAAACACCAGTAATTCATAAAAAGTAAACATTTTCTTACTGACATATAGGATGAACAACTGTCCAGGGATAAGCAAGTGGTGGGCAGGCAGGCAGGCAGATGGACATGCAGACAGTGAGCAACCAAAGAACTGTTAGCATGAGTTTCTAAATAAAGCTAAAATGAATGCTTGACAGAAAGTCATTATTTAGTTACATAGTGAAGGTGTTCAGGTGACAGACATGCAAGGGGGTCTTGTCACACCTTTGAGACTGAGGTGTCAGTTACACAGAAATGTTTGTTGCGGGGCGTACCATGACTTCCTGATCCCGTATTCGTCCCATGCTGTTTAGACGATTTTTGTCACTCTTTAGGAAATCCTGGAAGATCCCGTGATTGATATTTACACGACAAAAGTTCCATTTCTTTTTATTGTTCTCGCACTCTTATATCCCGTGCTTTTGCTGTTTACACATGTTTAGCCTACCGGGGTATTTATTTATTTATTTATTTGGCTGTCAATCAAGGATGCGATTACTCGTGTTTTCCCAACCTCGGTGACGTACTTCCTTTAGAGTTCCACACCACGAGCGATGCTATTGGCTGGCTCGGGGGGGGGGAGAGAGAGATCAGGAGGCATAGGCTTGTGTTTGTCCTGTCTCTTTAAAATGTTAACCCTTAAAGCAGAGGCAGCTGTGGAGTGAAGATTTCAAGCCAGTGACACACAAGGCATTTTGAAAGACACAAATGCATGCATTTTAAAATTATTTACTGTGCCTTGAGGGAGGGGAATGGATGAATCAATGAGTGATCTTTCGCTCAGATGCTGGCACTAAGCTGGAAGGAGGCAGGAACCATTAAACCCTGTGCTTTCCTTTTCAAATCAAGCCGAGTGGTGGGGGGAAGAGGCTTGTGATTCCCCTTGTCTCTTTAAAATGTTAACCCTTAAAGCAGAGGCAGCTATGGAGTGAAGGCATCTTGAAAGACACAGACGCATGCATTTTAATATTATTTACTGTGCCTTGAGGGAGACGCACAAAGCTGGAAGGAGGCAGGAACGATCAGGATTAAACCCTGTGCTTTCCTTTTGAAAACAAGCCGAGTGCGGGGGGGGGGAGGATTGCAATTCCCCTTGTCTCTTTAAAATGTTAACCCTTAAAGCAGAGGTAGCTGTGGAGTGAAGATTTCAAGCCAGTGACACACAGGCATTTTGAAAGACACAGACACTGGTATTTTTTTTACTCTGCCTTGGGGGTGGGGGTGAATGAAAGTGTGTTCATTCGCTCAGACGCTGGAATATTTTACTGTGCCGGGGGGGTGATGAAAGTTTGATTATCCGTTCAGACCCAGGGAGGGGATCCAGGCAGGGAATGAATGGGCGACCCTCTGCCCACCACAATTTCTTTGTAACATGCAGTTGAGGAACAGGTTAAAGCTGAAGGATTTGCAGTGTAGAAATCCATTTTAAAAGGTGATTGAGTACACGTGCACACACACAAACCTACGTGCAGCTGGAAGAGATGCCTTTGTTTTCAGCTGGTGAGGCTGGATCTGATGAATGGGTGACTGACCCCTCCTTTTCTGGTCACTGATCTCTAAGCATGCCCCCAGTCACCATTTCCGGTCATCCCCTAGTACTGAGATAGCTTGTCGCGGGCTGTTTACATCTCCGATTTTCCGAATCCTCCAGTGACTTTTTAAAAAACTGGCACAAACCATGGGACAGGAAGTCCCACAGGTTGAGGGATAAAAGGTGGCCCCCCTTCCGAAAATCACGTACCCGACCTGATGTACATGTAAACAACCAGGGTTCGACACAAATTCTTCCCACTACATTTTCATCGTATAAACGGCACCTGAGAGAGAAAATTGTAGCATAAGCTTTCATAGACTTAGTCGACTTCCTCAGATGCTGGAGTAGACTAAGACAATGAAAAAACTCCTCACAGAATGCAAGGGGACCTCTACCTCTCTAAATGGCAAGTCGTGTTGTTTTGCTGTTTTGTGAAGGAGGGGGTTCCCAAAATGTAAAAAACTATGCGGGAAAAGCTTTTGTGGCTTTTCCAGGAGTTAAAAAAATAACTGCAGGGGTAATGAACATTCCCCCTTGTTGGGACGAGCAATTTGATATGAATCACTTTCCCATAGGAGTGGAAGAGCAAAGCTTATTGGCCAGATGAGTGCAAGGGCGGGGCTTGCCAACAGGACAAATGCCTGGTGTCACCATGTTGATTTTTCACCTTAGCAAGTGAGTGCTAAGGTGAGGAAAAGGGGTGTTTTTTTTCCCTTTTTTTTGAAAGGCAAAATATCATTCCAGTGTACAGTTGAAATAGTTTTTTTAAAAAAATGTTCAGTGGCATCGGATTACGGTAGTTGAAGATGTGAATAATTCACTCGCCGCCACCATCATGACAGGAGGGCATGCAAAGCTTTTGGGGCCCAAACACCATTAAGACAGGTAGCAGCTTCTTTGAAATGCCATTATTCTGGGTTGGGGGGGGCTCGTATAGATAGGCCCAAAGTCTACGAAAGCTTATGCTACAATTTTCTCTTTCTCACTCTCAAAGGTGGTACGACATCTCCTTGCTTACTGATATTCCAGACTAACACAGAAGGTGACAGACATGGATACATACATAAAACATTCTTAGTTCTGTGCAGAAGACATACAGAACACGCAAAGACCCTCGGGTGGGTAGCAGTTAGCAGATCTGAACTCTTAACTAGACAGAAGTTGGAGAGAAACTTTTTGGGCCCATTTAGTTGCTAAGCAATATCATCCTGTGCCTGTACACACATAGGTGTGTGTGTGTGTGTGTGTGTGTATGCCTTCAAGTCACCTGTTGACTTAAGCAGCCCCATGAATTTCATAGGGTTTTCTTTGGCAAGGAATACTCAAAGGTGATTTTGCTAGTTCCTTCCTCTGAAATATAGCCTACAGCACCTGGCATTCATTGGTGGTCTCCTATCCAATACCACAAAGTCTTACTCTGCTTAGCTTCCAGGATAAGATGGGATCTGTTGCCTTTAGGGTATTTAGGAAGAATCCCATGCCTATACACTGTATATTAACTAGCGCCTGCACTATGGATGACCTAGTGGCTGAACCCTCTCCCTTAAAAGGAATGCTTCTTTTCTGATCTAGTGGTTACTGTAAGCCTGCTATAGCAAGGTTAACGATATCACAGCATGGAAGAAGAATCTAGAGGCTTCCTTCAGCAACGAAAAAGTGTGTGAGGGCAAAGAGCTAATATTCACAAACCCCCACGGGCCATACCTGTGCTTCCCATAAGTCATACCATTTCACCTCCAGTTGCCATTTGGGGGTCAATATTTGACCAAAGAAGCCAGAGGGGGAGGGGGGATTCCAGTGGTGGAGGAGAAGGTGGTGGTGTTAGGAAGATTGTTTTATAGGCTTTGGGGGATTTGGGTACAAATTGGAGGTGAAAATGCCCCTGAAATTGTGCCATTTTTAAAAAAATGTGGGGAACTTGGAAGGCTTTGGGGAACTGGCAGGGGGCATTTGGGGTCAAAAATGTTGTGCTTGGGGCTACATGTGGCCCTCAGGCCACACTTTCTCCACTTCAAAAACATGTTTCTATGGCTGAAAGATCAAAAGAGATTTGTTACGTAATATTATCCAATTGCCTTAGTAGGGTTTTGGCTTGCTGTGTTATGACCACCACTTTGACTGCCCCCAGTTCTATTTTTCTAAGAAGCATTTGCTGTAAAGATCCAGAGCCTAACTCATGGTTCAAGCCCTGCAGCACATAGCCGTAATATGTCAGAACTTTTCCATCTCTCTTATATTTTCCCACATACTTCATAGCAGAGTGCATCAAAGGGAACATTCTAGCTAAGCCCTGTGTTAAGTTGCACATGATAAATATTTGTGTGTCAAACTCTTTTGCATATGATTATTCTCAACAGTGTCAGGAAGACTGGCACATGTCCAAACATTTAATTTATTTCTTATTAATCCTATTGAGTGCTGCCGGAACACGTGCTGTGAATCCCAATTATCAACAGTTCAATAAGCTCAGGCAAACTGAGCAAATATTTCATGCCACGGCTTTTAATTCCCCCAAACCTGACAGGTTTAGAATGGTTGCACCAAAGGCTTTGACAGGTAAATCACACAGAGGGGATGAGTTGGGAAGGTTGGCATCTTTTGATATTAGATGAGAGGGGTTTGTAAAGAACCTTGCATGAAATTGTTTTACATCATTGATGGTAGATATTAAATAATAAAAGTGTCATCTAAACGATGCGAGGTTAAACACGGGTGATGCATGATACACTGTAGGGTATGATTAGTCTATCTTTCGTCTGCTTATCAGCTGGCACTGATATCCTTCAATAAAATGTGGAAACTCAAAAGCTGGAAAAGGTCAAACCAGTGATGGGAATACAGCAAAAACCCATCAAGTGTATAGTATAAAAATATACTGATAAGAACATTACAGAATCCACAAATGTGATTATTTTAGCCTCCTGCCTTTGGCAGCTATTCACTCCAGAAATACTAAAATTGCAGGGGGTGGGGAGAGAGAGAAAGCCTTGTGTTACCTATTGCAAATTAGAAAGATTTCACCAGCCCCATGGGGTTCCATATCCACCAGTGACATCTAAGAATGTGCTTAAGAACTTCTATGAAGTTTCATTAAGTACTCTGTGTTTAGCACTGGATTGGTCAGGTTCCAATAGGGACATGACACTTGCACAACACCACCACTCTGGTTATGGAAGCATCTGACACCTTGCATGAGACGCTCTCCTGGTCTTCTGTGGGAGAGCTCTGCTCTCTCCCACAAGCACAGAATGCCTTTGATTATCACAGGAGATGGGTTGGAGGCACCTAAGTGGTTCTGTACATGCTGGATGCTGCTCCTAGCCAGCATTCTAGATGTTGTTGGGCTTTCAGTCACTCCAATCCTCACCACCATCACCCCCACATTTGGTGATAGGGCTTTTCACTTCTCAACATTATATTGGATCTCAACTACTATTATTCAAGCCTGTAACATAAATCCAAAGCTTGCTCCCTTTGAGCAATCAATTTATAGGGTGAGAAAAACCTGGAAAGGACTTTTATTACAGTGATACTTATTAAGAGTAAAACAAGATGTGCCTAGGACATTTCAGTGTGGCCAGTTAAGTGTGGCTAGTTCAGTGTGGCATGGTTCTGCTTGCATATCAATTGATAATTGATAATTTTGTCAAGAAAATGCAATCAAAACCATTTTTATTTGGTTGGGATTGTCTTGCAAAACCATTTGGGTAAGGGTTTGGGCTATTATCAATTTCAATTGATATTATTGATAATATCCCACCAAGGGACCCAAGGAACCCTTGGATATTATTGATAATATCCCACCAAGGGACCCATTGATAATATCCCACCAAAAGAGCCAAGGCATTTTAAAAAACTGAAATAAGAGTTCAGCTAAAAATGTACTAGTACAAACTTTTTTAAAAAAATTGAAAACAGTTTGCAATGCATTTTAAAATACATTTAAAACATAGTTAAAACATACTAAGTAGAATCAGAGTGCACCACTTTGAATACTTTTCTGCCATATGATTAAAATCAGTCAAAGACCTGCATACATAATAAGGTCTTAACCTGCTGGTGGAAAGAGAGCAAGGAGGAAGCTAACCAGACGTCTTGTGAGAAGGAGTTCCACAATTTGGGACCAATCACTGAGAAGGTCCTCTCCTTCCACGCCAACTGCAACTATGAAGATGGAGGGACCGAGAGAAAGCCCTCTGCCCAAGATCTTAGAACTCATGCCAGAGTTTTCTAATAGAATGGATAATTTTTATAAGGTGCAATAGCAATGACTTGTGAGCCCTACAGATTAAAATGCATGCTTGTCAACAATGAAAATGCTTGTTGGATAGTTGTACCAATGAAACCAAAAGCAGATTTTATTTACATATGGTGATAGTTCCCATTAATCTAGTAATTTGGGAAGAAACAATGTGCCTGCATTCTCTTGATGACTTGAGTTCTCAACATCATGTGATCTCCTAACAAACTTGGAATATCAGGAAAATTTGATTCTAAAATGTATTAGTCTAAAATGGGAAATGTTGATAACTAAACAATGAAGGAGTTGTTCTCTTCCTACATGAAGAGAGTGGTAGTTCAAAACATGGAAGGAAGCAAAATATCAAAAATGATAAAATTAATATGCTTGAGAGGTGGTAGGTCCTAACCAGAAGTCCACCATCAGAAGGAATGTTGGATTAGGCCAGGGAGACCTAGCTTCACATCCCCATTTGGCCATGATGTTCATGATGATGAGGGCCATGTATACTACCTTGAGATCCTTAGAAGAAAGGCAAGATATGAAAATAAAAAATAAAAATTAATAAACAGAAATTTTTACTTTTGTTTCTGAGAGATTAACAGTGCAATCCAATACACATTGACTCAGAAATTCAGCTGAGTACAATGGAAAATTATTCCCAAGTAAAAGTAAATGGGTGTAGGATTGCAGCCTACACTTTGTATCTACATTGATAGTCTCTTCATAGTTTTTTTTTAAATTTACTTATCCATAATTATTTATATATGTGCCATGTCAGCCTTTTTTCCTATTTTCTCCATTTTTCTACCTGTTAGATTGTAAATATATGCCATATCCATACCATTAAATCTGAAAATAAATTCAGCAAAAGAACTGAATTGCTTGTAAGAAATGAGCCACTTGATAAAGCCCAAGTTATCTGAAGCAAAGTAAAATAAAAATTCCAAGCAGCATCTAGGTTTTTTGTAGTGGTTTTTTATTAGATGGTTGACATATGGAAGACATTTCTCTTGGATAAATCAATATTAACTTTTTTTCCCCCAGAAATCAATATGAGCTTGCCAATTTTGATAAGAAATGTCCATTGTTTGCCTGGCCAGTTTACTCAGAGTTTGTTCCTTTAGACATTATTTTGTTTTTGTTTTGTTTTTTTTAATCCATTCCCTGACTAATGTTATTTTTATTCTTTCCAGTACTTTGCATATAAAATCCTGGCTGCAACAATTCTGTTGCAATCAATTAATCTCACATTCCACAATTCCACTAATTCAGAATACAATAAAGTGATACTTTTGCTTCAGAGAAGGGCTATTACTTGGTGACAGAGCACATGTTTTTCATGCAAAGTGTCCTAGACTCAATCCTTGGCATGTCCAGGCTAGCATTCTTGTCTAACATCCTGGTGAGCTGCTAGACTTCAAAATTTTGCCCAAGCTTCTATTTGGAGATCTACTTCTTACTTTTCTTTTCTTGATATTTGTGCGGTGGTACTGCTGTTGTTGAGACTCATCCTAGGTCTAGCTGAAACTTAATAGTGAGTCCTGACAAACCAGCTGAAGATCACTAGTTGAACAATATTATGTGAAATATGGTTCGACTACATGGGTGGAAAACCTCGCATATACCTCATAGTTGCAGCAGATTTCTTTGATTCGCAGCAGCCCTATAACTGCTACACTCACCAGGCTTCTCTGATTGTAGACTGGAGTATCCCACCACATGCTAAACACTGTCACACCCACATCAAAGTAAAGAGGCAGTCCTACACTGATCACATATCCTATGCATCGTACTATTTCCGGCCAGAAGCCAGGGCTTTTCTGGTTTTGTTTGGTTTTTCCTATGTGGTCATGTATGTGAATAAGTCAATAGACAAGGCCCTAAAGTATGGTATTTTTGGATAAGCATAAATATGGTTACCCAGATATGCGCACAACCCAAAAATAAAATAAAGAGCCAGAATGGAGTCCTGTCCACTGGATGCCGTGTCCCGGCTTGGCCACCTCACAGCCAAAAACCTGGAGCAAAGTGGAAAGTTTACAGATCCAGGGTTTCCTGCAGAAACCTGTGAAAATGTGCATCATTGAAAATGTCATGTGTCAACTGTACCATGATTATTGGGTGTGTATGTGTTTTGTTGCCCATGTAGAAAAGCCTGTAGACTAACGGTCTCATCTGATTCAGTATAAGGTAACTTCTTATGTTTCCATTGGTTCACCAGTAATGTTTTACTCTGAACAAGTCCATAATAAGTGACTGAAAGTACTAAACCTGGGAGTGTTATTTCCATAATACTTCATTATAATTACTATTAACTTTGTTCAATTTATTAAGCATTCCATACTGTGTGGGTGTGTGTACTTGCAAGTCACCTGTTGATGTACCATGACGCTATGCATATTATAGGGCCCATTTACATGGAAAAAAAAAACCCGAGAAGAATTCATGTCGAAACCTATTTGTTCACACACATCACACACTATTTGGAAGGTGGGGTAGCAAGAAACCCAATTAACCCGTGACTTTCAATCTCTCTATTTTCCAGGTACTTTTTTTGGAAAGTCTGGGACAACCCGCGCTATTGGTTGTCTGAACAATCAGGAACCATTCTGGGAAATGGGATGATTTATGATTGGTCAGACTTTGGAGGGGGCGGGCTTGCAAGGGAAGGCTTGCAATTCTTTATCTGCCATTTTTGTATGGCCCTCCATAGGGTTCTCTGCTGGCTCCAAAGCTAAGAGTCAGGCGAGGTCTCTCCCCTCGCCTAGCCCGCCCTTTCCCCTCCTGCTGCCTCTCCTTCCTTCCTCTGCCCCCTCTTCCCCTTTCACTGGCTGCTGGGGTGAACGTGGAAGGGAGAAATGGAGGAAGAGGCAGCAGCAGAGGACAGGCGGGTGATGGGACTGACAGTCCCATTGCCCACCCTTTCCCCTGCTGCTGCCTCTCCCTTCTTCCTTCCCCTTCTCTTCCCTGTTCACAGCCAGCAAATGGGAAAGAGAGGAGGTCAAAACGGAGGAAGAGGCTGCAGCAGAGGACAGGCGGGTGATGGGACTGACAGTCACCTGCCTGTCCTCTGCTTCTGCCTCTTCTGTTTCCTCCCTCCCCTCCTGTGGAGTGAAGGGAAGATCCAACATGAGAGGCTTCCCAGCAGCTTTCCAGGTACTTTGGACAAAACTTGATGCTCCACTGCCTTCACTGCTTCCTCTCCCTCCTCACTTCTGGCTGCCATGTCAAGGGATGATAGGACACTCAATCCCCAGCAGAAACAAAAAAAAATATCTCAGCAGACTCAGTAGCAACCCGTTCCCAAGAATACTCACACACAGAGTGTTTGACGTCCAAATAAGCAGGAGACATTTTTTATCTACAAAGTCAAACAGTTGCAATATATATAAATATTTACAATTGAAGGAGAAACTGCTTCACCAGGCCTCAGCATTCACAGGAAGAGAAGAGAGGAGGATGTGAGCTCTGTTCTGAGCTCTCCCATATATACATCTACAGGACATTGCCCTCTAGTAGCCTGACTAGGCATGACTTGGTAGTTCATGCAGTCACCCATTATGACTCAGCATGGTTCTGTAGTTGTTCAGCCATTTTATAATGGAGTTCAATATCTAACTCCTGACATGCCAAGCATCACACTCATGTTTCCTCTTCTCTGTGGTGTGTCTGGATGTGTGTGTGTGTGTCAAAGAGATAGAGAGGGGGGATAGTGAATTCCTTGCACCTGTCGTGCCCTGCTTCCAGAACTTGGAAATGGACTCTGACTCAGAGACTGAAGCCGTGTACATGCTAGGACCTGCTGAACCAGAGCAGGAGGATGTTTCAGAGCCACAGGCCTCAGACACAGACAATAGTGCAGTACCAGCTCTGGCAGAGGGTCCTGCTCCTTCAGATACAAAGGACAATTTACCTATGCCTACCTTCACAGAATGGAGACAACAAAAGGAGGGCTTGAGGCAGTCTCAGCATATTTATAGGAAGCAGCAATTAGTTAAGCAGCAGCTGCATTAGCTGCTGCTCTATAAATATGCAGCACTGCCCTCCAGGGATTGTTGGAGATTACCTGACTTACCTAAGTACCTGTTGTGTTCCTGCTCACTGTGTTTGACCTGGACTCTGTTTGTTTACTCTGGACCCTGTTTGCCTGACCTGGTTCTGCTGGGTTACCCTGAACTCTGTTTGCCAGATCTGGACCTTTTAGATTGGACTTTGCTTGTGGACTTGTGTTTTGCTTGCTAGTAAAGTAAGTGTCTGACTTCACACTGCCTCGATTCCTTTGCCTGTAATTAGCTTGACTGTGCTGTGTCTCTGCTATCAGCTGTGTAGTAAACAGCTTTTGACTGGTTGCCCAGACATTGTTTGGACAGCACCAAGCAACCACACTTGGGCAAAGCAAGAAAAAGAATGAGAGACTTTTACAAACAACCACTCTCACCCCATGTGGCAGTACAATGCTGAGGAAAACTATTGACTCTCACTTCGCCTTTGCAACTCTGCCTCGATTAAACAAACAACCCATTGCATCATTTTGGACATATGTGATTTTTTTAAAAAAAAAACTTTCCTTGAGCTTCTTTTTCTCCTTTTTTTTAGCTTTTACTCCATTCCCATGTATTTTATTTTATTTTCAACTTGTTTTGCCATAATTGTGCAATTACCTTTGAAGATTTGCATTGTAAGATTTGGTCTTACTGGAAATAGCCTTTTCTTTTCTGGGCCAGCCTGAGATATTTTGATAACTGAGACACAGGACATTTTCATACACCGTCCCTCTTCCGGGATCATTCGTGGCACATCCGTGAAGCTTTGGAAGCGGGCAACTTCCGTGCTTAAAATATGGTGCAGCCGCTTCCAAAGCTTCACAGACGTGCCACGAATGATCCCAGAAGAGGGACAGTGGTGTCCAAAAAGGATCCCCTGCCACGCAAGAGCGCCATTCCTCTCCCAGGACCTGATCCCACAGTAAACACCGTCTGAAAATGTCCACAGGCAAAATAGCACCCTTCTCCTTTTCCTGTAGAGAAACTGACAACACTGAGCTATACTTGAAAACAATCAATAGGACAGGCACCCCCATCACATCCCAGTTTAGGGAATGCACACTTGATAGCATACACAGCTGTCCTACTAGATAGGGAAAAGGTAAAGTCTCAAAAGGAGCAGCTTTAGTCTTGCCACTGCTGCCTCCACCAGTTTATAATTCTTCTGCATAATTATATGACCAGCTCTGGTTCTTTTGCATTTTCCAAAGAAAAAAATTAATCTCTAAGGAGAATTTGAAGGGAAGTAGTGTAGGAATACTCGGGGCTTCTCTATATTAGCCCCCCAAAATCAAATTGCTCCACAGTAATGAGCTGTGATTTGTCTTACCTTATGGATTTTTGGTCCCCATAAGCCATAGGGAGGGAGAAGAGGAGGAAAGAGCCACCCTCACCCTCCCCGGTCCCAGCAACAGCAGTAGGAAGACTTCCACGGGGGTGGAAGAATGAGGAGATAGCCATCCTCCCCCTCCCTGGTGGTGGAAGGAAGCCTTCTGTACTGGGGGAGAGGGAGGAAAGAGCCACCCCACACTCCCCAGTCCTGGTGGCAGTTGGAAGGCTTCCGTGCGAGGGGAGAGGGAGGAAGGAGCCACCCTCAACCTCCTCAATCCTGGTGATGGTGGGAAGGGTTCCAGAGGGAGGGAGGAGAGAGCCACCCCCAGGTCCAGCAGTGGTGGTGGGAAGGCATCCAAAGGAGGGGGAGGGAGGAGAGAACCATCCACACGCCCCCATGTCTGCCCTCTGAGGGTCCCATCTTTAAAAAAATAAAAAGGGTAAAGAGCAGAGGACCTGCATATCTCCAACCAATCAGAAAGTCTACTCTGCCCCTCCAGATTGCAGAACAATCTGCAGGGGCTGTCTTAATGGTCAGGGGTGTGCATTTCCCTTGGAGTTTTTAAAAAATCTCCAGGAAAAACTGCAAGGCTTTCTCTGCAGAGTTTTTGGCAGTTTCCCCCCTCCTTCACAATAAGATGAAACAATACGGATAACCATTAACACAGGTCATCTTCTCCTCGCATTCTGTGAGGAGTATTTTTGCCATTTAGACAACCCCTTGGTATCTATATTAAGCAGAGTGCAGCAGATCTAGTACAATATGAGCTTGTGATAGAAGAAAGGACTCAAGGTGCTCTTGTAAGGCAAAAAAAAAAAAGAAAGAAAGAAAACTTGCATTTATTATTTCAGGAAATCCATCTTGGGATAGGAAAGGAGATACTGTAGGCAAAAGAAGCTTACCTACACTTTGATACAAGAGCCCCTAAAGGCTGGCTGTTATGTGTGGGTGTTAGCTAGCATCCATTATGAGGCTGGAGCCTCACAGACACTCCCTTCCTAGTCAAAGGAAGACAAAAGACTGACTTAGGAGAAGGGGGAAGTGACCTCCACAGGCATGAAGGAAGCAAAAAAAAAAAAAAAGGCTTGAGTATATAGACTTTAGAAAGAACCAGAGATGTGAAACAAAAGGGCAGACATTCTCTCCGAAGTCCCCTGTCTCACTAATCACTTGATGCTGCTTTATTTCCAACAAGTACAGTGGGCCCACCATATCCATGGGCTCACAACCCTCCAATTCAACCCACCATGGATTTAAATGTACACAATACATTTGAATCCATGGTGAGAAGCACACCAACCAGCCACCCACTTCTGCCTTCAAGGCGGTGGAGTTCCTTTGCAAGGCAGAAGCAGGTGACTGGTGGGACTTGCTGCCACTTCCACAGCTGCCCTATCTCATTTTTAACAGTGACTTAGAAGCCTCATGTTGCATTCACATTTGTGAGGTGATGCAAGGTTTGTAGAGAGACTATGAATGCGACATGAGGCTTGTTATGTTCCTATAAAAATGACATAGGGCAGCAGCAGAGGTGACGGCAAGCTCTGGCCACATCTTTTAGTTTCCCTCACCTCTGAGGAGCACACCAGCCACCTGGCTCTGCTTTGCGAAGGATCCCACACCTCAAAGGCAGCAGTAGGTGGCTGGCATTCTCCCTGGAGGTGGGGGAGCCTAAAGAATGCAGCCAGAGCTTACTGCCATCTCTGCTGCTGCCCTGTGCCATGTTTAATAGAGACTTGAGCATGCATGTTATTTCGGTATCTGCAAGGGGTCCTAGAATCAACCCCCCATGGATACCAAGGGGCCACTGTAGAACCTAATTTAATAATGTTGAGATCCAATTTCTTTTTCATCATTTTAAAATGTGCAGTCAAATTCCATTCATTAAGCAATCTATGGAGTTGGTGTTTCCTAAATGTCATAATGGCTGAACTCATGCTGCTGATATGCTCTCACATAACCTGTGTTAAGCATATGATCTCTCTCTCTCTCTCTCTTTCTCTCTCTCTCTCTCTCTCTCCATTGCAGAAGGAGATCTTCAGTACTTCCTTGTGGAATGATCCCCTCCACCAAGGAGGATAGCTTTCAAGTGCCAAAGCATGCTATCACAGCCATTTGGTGTGGGATGGTGGGGAGAGGAGTTGGGATGTTCCCAGGTCATGCCCAGCTGCATATGTGCATCTGGGAGAAGAGAATTGCCACTTCTGTCCCAGATCTCCAAGATAGCAGGAGCAGCAATCTTCTCCCAGATGAAGATCTGAAGCCAGATGATGTCCTGGTGTCTCACATCCTCCTCCAGAAGGTAAATGGTTGTGCCAGCATGTTTCAGCACTTGGAAGCTGCCTTTAGGAAAGGAATATGTAAGTGCATGGGCAGATCACTGTGTTCCATCTGTCCAGCCCATCCCAACAGGTCCCTTCTGCCAGCTTAGTTTTGGATAGTCCCTGCATGAGGTTATTAGGCATTGCAGGTTCAATGCCATCAGTATGCTGATGACACTCACCTCTATATCTCCTTCTTTGAGTCAGCTGAAGCTGTGCAGGTGCTGGACCAGTGCCTGGATGCCATATTGGGTAACATGGGGGCTAATAAATGGAGCCTGAATACTGGTAAGATAGAGGCTCTGTGGATTGAAGGTTATCTGGAAAAAGGGTAAGTGCCCTGTCCTGGATGAACTTGCACTCCCTGTGAAGGAACAGGTATGTAGCTTGGAAGTACTTATCAATCTCTGTCACTGGAGGTTCAGGTGGACTCTGTAACTCAATGAGCGTGGGTCTAGCTCCTGCTGGTCCATCAACTATAACTTTCCCTCAGTATTGATAAGCTAGCCACAGTAGCCCATACACTGGTAACTTCCAGATTAGACTGCTGTAAAGCACTCTACAGAGGACTGCCCTTGAGAATGGCTCAGAAGAATCTGCTAGCAAAAAAATGCAGTAGCTAGACATTGCACAGAGACCACATAACACCAGTCTTAATGGATCTACATTGGCTGCCAATGCTTCCAGTCTGAATTCAAGGTGCTTCTGATGCCAGTCAAAGCCCTAAATGGCTTGGGAGCCTGATACTTGAAGGAACGCCTCTTCCTATATATACATCAGGTCTGTTGGAAGGGCTCTCCTCTGTGACCCACCACTGGGAGCAACACATTGTGGGAGGACATGGGAGAAGGTCTTATGTTACCCAAATCACTAGTGATGTGGAAATTCCACACAAGATCATTTTTTTAATTAGTTGGGCAAATTAGCAGCAACTCAATTAGCAATGAGAGAGGGGGCAACAAGGGGATCATTACACTTTGCAAGTTCAATTCCAAAAGGTTCACTCAGCCTTCCATCCTTTTGTAGGTTGGTAAAATGAGTACTCTGCTTATGGGGGCAATTAGCTAACACACATTGGAAACTGCTTAATGCAGTGTAGATGTGTAACTTGCTATTGCTTAAAAAACAAATTGTAAGCCACCCTGATAGCCTTTGTGGCTGAAGAGCAGGACATAAATACCTAATTAAATTAAATTAATTGATTATGTTTATCCCTACTAGCTCTAAATGGAGACACACAAGATGATGAGTTAACAATGATCTTTATTAATGGTTCAAAAATAACACCACTCTCACACAAATTCACACAAGGAATCATTCACACAAGGCTAACGAAAAAAAGATGGAAGGTGTTTGAATACAGGGGATAGAAGAAGGATTTTTGTGGGTTATAAAACATGTCCTGTAGTCTGAAGTCTCAGTGCAGGCTAGCAGCATGGATAGATTAGGCAGGAGTGGCTACACAGAAGGGCAGAGTGTCTCCAGGAAATGGAGCTGTGCACACTGAGGTGAAATTCTGGCTATTATTTATACCCAAAAAACGTTTTTTGAGGTGATGAAATTTGAGTGATAACAAAGCATTTCAGAAGATTTTTATGATTGACAATGGGATGTCAAGTACTCGCCAATGAACCATTGCTTTGAAATTGAAAACAGTGACTACCTTTTTCTATATCTAGGTCTGGGAACCAGAAAAGATGTTGCCTACAGACAAAGGATATCTCAACTACAGTTGATGGGCTTTATTGTCAGCCATTTGGTGTGCCCAGAGAACATTTCCTTGGATCAAGTGTTTGACCCTTAAATCACCTTATTTTGGAATTTTCCATAGCCCTTTCGCAAAGCAAAGCATGACTCCAGCCAAAGTGTTTCCTTGAGGTTTTTCAGGGGTCCCTGGTACTATAGCTTCTGTGGAAGGTCACATTAAGGCCAAATTATTAAATATCACCAGTTATTAAGGTGCATGGGGCTGGGGGCACTATGTTTTGCCTTCACTTCCCTGCTGTGACCCTCTAGTTATGGAATATCTTCCCTTTAGAAGCCCAACTAGTGCCAATGCTAGTGTCACTGCAGCACCAAGTAAAAACACGGCTTTTTACTACAGCCTTTGGGGAAGGTTGATTTAATCACATGTGAATGGTTTTAAATTCTTTAAAACTATCATAACTGATCGTTATTGTCTCATTTTAACTTGTCAAACTGTTGAATATGCTTTTAGTCTATTTAAATTACTTCCTGCTGCTTTATAGCATTGTTTAAACTGATCTATTATGTGATTTAGGGCAGGATGTAAATATTTTAATAAAATAAATAGTAAAGAAAAAAATGGAAGGTGTGTTGGATCACTGGGCTTTTTTTTCTCCTGACCTGTACTTTGTAAGGTCAGGAGAAAAGGCAGTAGGTGAGTGTTCCTATGAGTAACAGGAGTCCAGCACTTCAGCATAGTTGCTATAGGGATTTAGAATCTAAATACCATGTTAGATGTCTCTTAGTTGTGATCATGTGTGATGGTACTTAATATTCTTGTTGTGATCATTTTATGGGTACATAAAACAAACAAGTCAACAACAACAAAAAGCCTACTACAAAAACATGTGTAGTCTTTGGCCTCATTGTGTCTATGATCAATAAAATTTCTCCCCCCACCCAGTTTCTCAGCCAATGTCAGGACATTTCATAACCTAAGAATTATAGGAAACTACCTATATCCACTTTCTGCTTCTTTATTTTCATCATAAATTCTGAACTGAATGACCAAAGGAAATTGCCTCTTTTTACTCTATAGGCAAGTCTCATCTACAACCAGAAAAAAGATGTATAACCAGCAGCATCTTTGATTATATACAGGAGAAAGCTTTCCCTCCGCCCATGAGTTGTGTGTGCCCTTCACTGTGATCTGCAGATTAGAAAGGACATAGTCAAACAGAATGTTGTTACTTCTTATTAACAATGCCACATTGTTTGTCTATTAATTTCATTACTACATAGACCAATAACTCAAGTATGTCTGCATTTGATGGGTTATACCTTTGTGCAATTACATTTCACAATGGATTTCCACAAATATATCTCCAAGAAAAAAGAAGGAGCCATTCTTACTTAATAGAGTACACTTAGCTTTATCTGCAATATTTGTCACCATCTCAGACAACTGACAAATTGTTAATGTCCTTGGAGATATTTGTGTGTGTGTGTGTGTGTGTGCGTATCTGAATTTATGGCCCAAAGTAGCAATTTTTTAAAAAAAATCACACCTTCATTTTTGTTACATGTTGTGGGCAGAGACATGAATTAAAAGAATTCAAAGAGTCTTCAAATCTGACTCAATATTCACAGTTCACATTATTTCCTGGTGGTTATTTTCTTTGGGTATCACCAGGGATTTAAAACACAGATACACTGATTAAGCTTTATTCCCACCTTTCAGTTCTCATTAGCATTCTGACCAGCTATCTCATAAAATGCAACAAACATGATGTACTAAAAACAGTATAGCAGTATGTTATAAATTTTCAACTATCCTGAAATGCCTTTGGGGAACCTCAGATCAAAAGATGACTGAAAGCAATTTAATTTTGATGTTGTACTCTAAGATTATCTGGAATCTCATTATATGTTTGTCACAAAGTTAACATAACAAATCAGTTTAACAAGGCACATGAGGGTAGGCAATTCAAACTCTAAAAGTCAAAACCATGATGAAAGACCAGTAAAACACTCAATCCTCCATGGTAGTCTGTATCTAAACAGGATCCTGAAGTACATTCTTGAGTGAGAAGTTTCAGACTTTGCCATTACAAGAGTCTGAAAGTCCAGAAAGACATTGTTCTCCATGCATCAAAATAGATGAGTTAATGATTGGAGGACAAATGGAAATGCAAAAGTGATGGGTAGCTTCTTTGAAAGCCCTCCAATGCAACAACAGCCTGGCTTCATAGCCCCCTATTCCTATTCTGATGGAGAATTAGAGACATAATGAACAAGGAAGGACTTAACTAGCAACCCAGCTCAACTTGGAATTTCAGCAAAAAAAATTACATTTTTTTTCCCTGAGAAAATTTCTGGAAAAGACCACTTTGCATAAATGTCATTTCCTCTTCACTACCTGTTTTTTAAATGTCTCTTGACATCTAAGGACTTTATCAGAACACCTCACTTTACTGTTCTTTTGCCAGCATAGATTGTGGCATTTTTATGCTGGCAAAAGAAATCCCCCCCCGTACCAGACCTACCTTTACTGGCATTAAAGAGGCATCCCCAGCAGTAACAGAGCTCAAACGGAGCTCCATTTACTTCCGGGTTTCAAATTTCCTGGATTCTCACGAGAAGAAAGTTGTGCAGGAATTTCAAACAAACAAACAATAAAGATACAAAAAGTTAAGGAAAACACAGACACATGCTTTAAAAGTCCCAAGTACATGGGGGGGGGGGTGTAAAAAGAGTTTCCCTACCTGGCTGTCCTGATCTCACCCAGAAGTGTGCCCATTGATGCTGCATTCACATGAGTATAATGGCATGAGAATTCAAATGCTGGCAATGCTGACAACACACAAGATCTATTGATGGCTAGGGCTATCAATAAAATAGGATGGCTTTTAAACGATATATGATCTTGAAAGGGTGATGTCGTCTGGTATGCACGCCCTTTCGCAATCATTAGGTGTCCTTATGATGCCATATTTGACTTGTATGATAAAGTCCTAAGATGGTTTGGAGGAGCCAAAACATGGCTGAAATGCCCCCATTTCCCCCAGAGGGTATTTTGGATGTGTTTGGGCGTCAGAAAGTTCCTGGGGGCCATAAAAATGGCCCTGGAGGGATATGTGTGGCCTATGCCCCACAGTTTGCCTATCTTTAGGCAAGATGGTTCAATGGATTGACTAGGTAGAAAGCAACTTCCTATTTTCCTATGTATGCATGTAAGGCCCTTTCTCATTAACACTCAACATGTAGATTCTGAGGGGCCTGGACAGTGGGTTCAACAGCATTTGGTGAAAGAGACCCAGAGGTGCAGTTCTCTCCTCAGCAATTTGATGGACAAATCTGTGGCACATCTGCACAAAGATTTTGATGGTGACCAGAGTGATGATTATTTCTTCACTGTCATTCAGCTGTGCTGGTTTACACTAGTAGAAGACTACAGCTACAGGAAAAGAGATCCCACCGAAACAGTAGGAAGAACTTCCTGATGGTAAGAGCTGTTTGACAGTGGAATGTGTTGCCTCAGAGTGTGGTGGAGTCTCCTTCTTTGGAGGTTTTTAAACAGAGGCTGGATGGCCATCTGTCAGGCATGCTTTGATTGTATGTTCCTGCATGCCCATGGGTCGGACTGGATGGCCCTTGTGGTCTGCTCCATTTCTATGATTCTGTGATTCTACGATTCCAGTAAATATTTAATATTCCACGACTCTTGAGAATTGACTACTGATAGGTTAACACGTGTGATGGTTTCAAACAATAATGTTGACACTTATCATCTAGTGGTCTTGCTTTCCAGTTAGTTGCTGGAATCTGGAGTTCCCCTCAATAATTACAAAATCTCCAGCACCATTTTTTCGACACATGTCCCTTTCTCCAAGTAATGGACTTCACATTAGAAAATGAAAACCAATGCAAGTCCAACACAACTACCATTTCTTCTCCCTGCTCTGCAGAAAAAATAAAATAAAATAAAAGTAGGCTTAAAGCAGCAAATCAGCACAAAAAATAAAAAAAAACTTCTAGTTCTGAAGTCATTTCATACCCAGTTGTCTTACTGGATTCCCTGTACAGGAAATACTGCATCATATCCCCAGTTAGAATTGAGAAGATATGGCAAAGATTTCTTTAAATGATGCATCCTGTGGAGAGAGAGGAGGAAGGAATGTTTCTGTTACTCTCAGTAAAACTCTGGATCATCCAGTGGTACTGACTAACATTTGAGCAGTCAAAAGAAAACACAATGCAGAACATAGACTTGACTTACTATCGCAGTATATAATGATAAGTACAGTTGTCCCTTCATATTTGGTTCCAGGACCCCCCCGTGGATACCAAAATCCATGAATAGTCAAGCCCCATTATATGTAATGGCATAGCAAAATGGTGTCCCTTATATAAGATGGCAAAATCAAGGTTTGCTTTTTGGATTATTATTTTTTAAGAATATTTTCAAGCAATGAATACTTATACCAAATCCGTGGATACAGAGGGACAACTGTACTAGCAGATGTCTTTTAAAAGGAGCAGCTATTGGCAGAAGTATCCCCTTCTATCCATCTGTAGTGTACTCTTCTTACAGAGGCACTTGGTAGCTCTGATGTCAGTGGCCATTAAAAAGGCTTCAGATTTTAGTTCATATTTCCAAATAGCTATGTAAGGTGCAAAATCTGTTTTGGGGATAGGTTTCAGCACATTGCAAGTTCCTTAGAAGTTCAGACCCAAACCCAGAGATTTATCACCCTAGTGACATTGGAGTAGAAATATAAATCCACAACTATTCCATCCCCACATACAAGGATGAAAGAAATGCTATCATTTTCTACTCACTCTCAGAGAAAACAAATATTTCTACACAGTTTTCTTCCCCTATGTGAATATTCCAAAGTGTTCCAAAAGACTTTTCTGTTCAGAAAAAAACATGTGGGTTTTGTTTTGTTTCATTTTGCACAAAGAACATGTTTTCTTCATAGAAAATGCATTTCCAGCCCAGGAAACAATGTTTCCTGCCTAGTCAAGAAACTGCAGGTCACCTCCCATGCTTGGTTGGAAAATGTTCAAAATGATAAGAATTCCACCTGAATTTGCACACTTTGCTATGGTCCTTCCAGCCATGAGCCACACCGACTGCCAGAAGGTGCCCTCCTCAAACCCTTTGCAAAAGAAGAGTCCTTTTCTCCCCTGCTTTAATTCTTAGTAGTCCTCCCTCTTGGAAGTGACTATCTCCCCTACATCACCCATACTTTTAATTCCTCTCTTTTTTGTCTCCTTGTTTTCCCTTCCCAGGGATCAGTGACAGACCTTTTTGTGGCCTAAATACATACTTCTCTTACCACCCATCCATAGAAAGGCTATAACTGGCTTAGCTATCCTGTACGGATATCAGCAAAAGACTAGCAAGCTTCAGTCTAGAAACTGAATGCTTTGCATGTCACTGAAAACCATCACATCTGAACTCTAGTGTCCATAATCATCTTATCAAAGACATTCCCCAGTCAAGCCATTCCCCATCAATGGAAGACTGCTATGACTTTTCAAATGATTACTGGATCATCCTAAGCGTCTTTGACTAATATCTTAATGGAAAAGCAGGGAACAAATGTTAAGCCAATAAAAGTTCATCAACACGCAGTTGCAGATCAGTTGAGAAGACTTGGAACCCCAGAAAGGAGTAGACCAGCCTTCCCCCATCCTGACGTCCTCCAAATGTATTGTATACAACCTCTACCATCTCCAGCCATTGTTCCTTGGCTGAGGATGATGGAGTTTTATGTTTTTATGTTTATGTTTTTATGTTTTGATTCTATAGTTTTAAAGTTTTGGGGTAGTTATTTTATGTCACTGGTGAATTTGCCAGTTATTTTAAATATATGAACTATTATATGTAATTTTAAGGGGGGTAAATTGTTTTAAGTTATTACTATTGTTATGGATTTGTTTTTATATCCAATTGTTGTGAGCTGCCTTGATTGCCTAATAGGCAAAAGGTGGGGTACAAAAATAAAGTTATTATTACAGGGTGGGGAAACTGGAATCCACCATAATTACCAGTTCCTTGCTCACCAGTAATGGAAAGGATGAGCTATTCATCATGAATGAAAACAAATTCTAATTTCAGTTCATTTAAGTGGCTATCTGGAGGACTGAGCAGGAAGAGCAGGAGGTAAGAGATCCTTAAAATCAATTGATACCCCTCTTTCCCGGGTAAAGTGCTTTAGATCAACTCCAAGGACAGTAAGAAATAATAGATTCTTTTCATAGCTGTCACTTATCCACTGAATAAACATAAGAAACTGCTTCTGTGTTATTACTCTTCATATGCAAAGTATTTTATGGAGGGCCATTTTTTATCCCAGCCCAAAAATCTACATAATTTATGGCACACTGGCCACAAGTCCAAGGTCCACATCTGCATGCACAAACATAACTTGAAAAATCAAAGGAGGGAAATCTGCACAGAGTTTTGCCCCTCTAACATTTTATCTCTGAAGCAAAAAGTTGTGAACCTAGTTTGACAGCTCCCCTTGGAAGCCATTGCTGTGAGGCAGCATGTTACACATCCTTCTCCCCCTGGCCCTGGAAGGCTCTATAAACAACCTGTTGCTCACACACAGGATCTTTCATGTGTTAACTGTTGGGAAGCCAACTCAATAGCTGATAAGAAGCCTGGCTCAGCAACAACTCAGTTGGAAAGCACAGTACCTGGTGTTGTCAGTAGCAGTCCTACAGGGTCAGAAATACACAGAGAGAGAGAGTGCAGAATGAAGAGGCAGTCCAAGGTCAAAAGGGTTCCGGCAGGTGGGCCAATGAAGGCAGTCCAAGGTCAAGATATCCAAAGTCTCAAGCAAGGTTCAGGAGAGTCACAGGCAGAGGCTTCCTCCAGGAAATGCAGACTGCTTGCAACCAGGAACTCAGCATCCCACAGCTGCTTATGTTGGCCCAGCTCCCACTCCCAGCTGCGGGGTGATTGATGACCTTCTGTCTCTTAATCTCTGAGAACGACGAAGCCACGCCTTCTCTGCTCTCCTTTGGCTAAAGGTAGGTACCTTCTCTTCTACCTCTTGCTCTTGCTCCACTATGTCTCCCAGGCTTGGACCCTGTGCTGGGGGAGGGCTAGGCTGCTGAGCCCTGGGCTCTTCAGGGCTAGACTCAGACTCAGCCATCTCTTCTGCCACTGGCTCAGCCTTCTCGCCTTCTGAGTCCTCAGAGTCCTGGCTGACCATGGCATTAACCTTCAATTTATCCTTTATTTATTTATTTATTATCTGGTACTTTAGAATCAAAAATTTACTAGCTTTCTGGCACTATATGAAAATCATTGTGTGGGAATTATCCCAGCGGATACATTCCTGGACTTACTGCAGATACGTGAAACCATGTATATTAGTGAACTGCCATGTTAGCCAACAGACTCAGGCTGAAGGACCTAGAAAACACCTACAGAGGACACCACTCTAGGCATCTGTCAGAACTCTATGGTCAACTGCCAGTGGAAGTTGAACATAGAGGCGTGCTAGAGGACCTCCCAATGGCTAGAAAGACCACCTCCACTGTGACTCTGTAGTCCTCCAGATGCCTAGAGAGACCTCCCCCCCCCCGATTGTGGGAAAGTGAAACCATGGGTACTGGTACCACATAAATGGGGGTGGGGTGACCTATATGTGAAAATCATTGTGTGGGAATTAACTGTAAACCAATAATGAGAATGGGAAAATACAATCTGATCATTTGTACACCTGTTATGGAGATAGTGATCAACTGGATTTTAAAGTTATTTATTTATGTAATATCTCGCTTTTCTCCTGAAAGGGGGCCAATCAAATCTCCTGTAGGAGGGAATGCCACAATGTAGACTAGCCACTGACTGAGAAGACTCTCCCCTCTGTCCTCACTAAATGCACTTGTGATGGTGGTGGGATAGAGAGAAAACCTTCTCCCGCAGATCTTAAAAGTCAAGGAGGCTCATAAAGGGGGTAACATTCTTTCAGATATCCTGGGCCCAAGCTGTGTAGGGTTTTCAAGATCATAATAGCCAGCTGTTTTAATTGTGGCTGGAAATGAAACAATAGGCAGCAAAATTGTTGCAACATGGGAATTATGTGTTCCCTGTAACCAACCCTGGTCAGCAGTCTGGCTATAGCATTTTGAACATGCTGCAGTTTCCAAAGGCATTCCCATGTAGATTACATCCATTACATCCCCTACAATCAAGGCACATGTCACTGTAGCCAGATCTGACATCTCCAGGAATGGGTGCAGCTGGTAATTAGTTTTAGCTGTGCAAACGCACTTCCAGCCAATGCCCAAACCTGGGCATCTATACTCAGAACCAAGTCCAGGAGTGCACGTAAGACATGAGCCTTAGGACTTTATCAGATGCATGAAATAAAGTGTCATAAGGGCACGACAATAACACAAACAGGCTAAATTATCAGACGACGTCATTGTTCAGCTGTTCTGGGGGCGTAGTGTGGGCATTAATAAGGCATCACTTTTTATTGATGGCTTAACCCATCAATTAAAAAATGATGCCTCATCTGTGCCAGTGCTATGCCGCAGGAATGGCTGGACAATGAGAGTGTCTGATAATTTCTCCCTTTGTGTTATTGTTGTATCCTAAATGATGTGGGGGGGGGGGGTTGGTGCAATTCACCTCATCTGATAAAGTCCTTGGGGTTGTTTACACAGGCAAATATTCCTCTAAATATGCCACTAAGATAGCTCATAGTTCCCACGGATCGCAGCACAGCATCGCCTGATTCAGAAGGGGGGAAGGTAAAGCACCCAAATATAGCGTGCCAGGGGATGTTGCTACTTTTGCTGGTATATTTGCAATGTAATGCTTTATTGGCAGTGTAAACTACCATTCCGTTAAGGGCTGCCGCAGATCTTTACTGGGATTGGTTGCTATGATGTAAGGGGCGGGCTTAAAAGAGAGGGACTGCGTTCAGTAGCATCAGGAAACTTTGAAAAATCCTCTCTGCTATTTTGCAGAAGGTCTGCCAAGAAAAAGGATTCCCAAGACCTTTCAGTCATAAAGTTCCCATCTGTCAGCTCTGCTTGGGGGAGGGAGAGAGAGAGGGGGGAGGGGGACTGAGGGAGGGAGAGTCAAAAATCCTCTGCTATTTTGCAAGTCTGTGAACCCTGACTAAACAAATCGTGCTGGAAAAACGTGTGATAGGTTCACCTTAGGATCCATGGCATGGCAGCAAGGTCTTTCAGCAGAGAGATTACTGTCCCTCTGCTTCAGGGAGTGAGTTCATTTACAGGCAGATTTAGAGAAGAGACAGAGCCACTTCTTTGATCTCCCCCCCTGCTATTTTGGCAGTCTGTGAGTCTTTAGCTCGGAAATGCAAGGCTTCAAAGGAGGGTCTATGTCCTTCCCCATACAACCTTTGTCTGCTTGGGAGGCCACACACCCCACACTTTTTCAAGTCTGAACGAAAAAGCGGCATAATTAGAAAAAAAAACCTGACTGGCACAGATGCGGGAAAGAATTAAAGTGCAAGTTGCCACAATAAATCTGCTGTGTAAACCAGCCCGTTAGATTTCATGGAGCGTTTCCTCAATCAAGCACAGGCTGAATTCCTATTTCCCAATCTGGTGGAATTTTTTTGTTTATGCTTTGTGCTGACCAAGAACAGCTCTGTCTGGTCCAGGTTAAACTTCAGTTTGCTTGTCCATATCCAGACCATTACTGACAGCAGACACAGGTTTAGCACTGAAACAGCTTCCATGGAATTAGATGGAAAGTGGAGACAGAGTTGGGTGTCATCAGTGTACTGGTGATACCAATACCCAAGACTTCAGATAACCTCTGTCAAAAATTTTATTTAAATATTAACATGACTGGGGGGCCAAACTGAGTATTGACAGGCTGCAAAGGACAATGGCCAGACGAGTCAAACAAGAATTCTTAGCACCACCTTTTGAGTGCAACCCCCCATGAAGGACTGGAACCACTATAAAACAGTACTCCCAAGCCCTGTCCCAGAGCATCATCCCAGTAGGATACTATGGTCAATGGTATCAAAAGCTGCTGAAAGGTCCAACAGAGTCAGTCTGTCCATTTCCTTACATAGGTCACCCATCAAGTGACCAAAGTCATCTCTGTCCCATAACTAGGTCTGAAACCAGACTGAAATAGATCAAGATAATCCTTCTCTTCCATGAACACCTAGAGCTGGAAGGCCACCATCTCATCCCAGGAAAGGGATATTGGAGACTGGCTAGTAATTCTTCAGGAAGATTGGGTCCAGGTAGGAATTTTTCAGCAACAACCTCACCACTATCTCTTCTAGACAGGTTGGAAACCTGTCATAGTGAGGAATTAACTACTCACTTTACTAATTAATCAGTCCCCTTCTGGGTGTTTTCATGAGCCCAGAAAGCCATGGGTTCAGTATGCACAGTGGTTCACATCTCTCCAAGGATATAGATTCTTCACAACAGGGTATTGAGTGATCTAGATTTTTTTGTGTGGGGGGGGGTTGTTTTGTTTTGTTTTTTGTTTTGTTTTGCATGGCCAGGTGTCATAACTCACTTTCTGAAATCCAAAGAAACTGATGCAGAGGACTTCCACTGCCCTGACCATTTCTCCATTCCAGAGATCAGTCAGAGCATCAATGGGAACACCTGTCAAAGCAACTGGAAACTCCCCAAGATCCATCAGGAATCCATTTGGATCCATAAGCCTCCTGGGGTGGACTATCTTAAGCAGACCCCCAGTTTTACAGAGCTCCAAGTCCAAGTGCATCTAAACCCCATCAAGTAGTGATCTGTCAATGACAATGGAACTATGGGAAGTCCCCCCACACCCAGATCACCATCATCCTGTGCAGCACAAAAAAACAAGATCCAGAGTATGACCTGCAGCATGGGTAGGGCCAGATATCACTTGGGACAAACCCACAGTCCCCATGGTAGACATGAAGTCCTGAGCTGTTCCTGATAGAGTAATCTCAGCACTGTAACAAGTTGAGCTGCTTTTTAGATTTCTGTTTGCCTCATTTAAGCTGTTGGAGCTGTAGAGAAGTACTGCAGCGTAGCATGTTATGAAAATAAGCAGGTTTGCTCTGGGAAGGGAGACAGCCTTAATATAAACAAAGATAAGATGAAGGTAATAACCAATTTATAATAATAGCAATCCTGACAGTACAAGGTTACTGGCCTATTACCATGAAAACACCTTCACACCTGTATGCAAGAAAAGAAGAAACTAGTCGGTTGGGAGAAGAAGTAAACCTCAATATGTATACCACCTGAAAAAGGCAGAATAGTAATGAGGCCTACCTTGCCTCAGATTTCTCTTTTGATTGGATGATAAAACAGGGGAGGAGTGACAAAATAAAGGCTGAAGATGGTATTAAATAGAAGCATTTTGAGTGGCAAAGCACCAGAGTGAGTGAGTGGAAGGCAAACATCTGTCTAGGAAATAGTAATGTGTGTGTGGTGTGGGGGGTGTTCAAAAGCTTAAAAGGTGTGTTGCTGAGGAATAGCTGTTGTGCAGGTGGTAAGGAATTCTGACCTCTGCAAAGACCAAAAACAATGAGTTACACAAATGTAAGTTGGATTTATGCCTTCATAAACCACAGATGGGATTGTCAGCCATGGTGTCTCAAATCAAACCAAATCAAAATATAATTTTTTCCATCAAGCCAAATGATGGTTGCAATTTCAAACAGGTGCAATACATCAGCAAACACAATCAGCATAAAAGAACACTGATACTCAAACAATCCTACATCAAAAATATATCCCTTGTCTCCTGTTTTAAGAGCAGTTGCATAGGATTTGTTGCAGGTTTTAGTGTGACCATAAAAATATGGTCCTTGAGGAGAAAATTCATTTAACGATAGGCTGAATACCCTGGTTGAGACAACAATAAAGGGGCAATGAACCCTTTGTACAAGTCTCTGTGCAAGGAACAAAATAACCAAATGTGGGCCTCAGTTTCAGTATTTCCAACGACACATATACAAACCTGATCCTGAAATAAGATTTCCATTTTGCTGGCAAAACTTATAGATGTATGTTTTTCAACATGCCAGGGGAGCTGGTGAGCCAGGCTAATCTGCTTTCCCTTCTTTCTGTTTTACCCTTCGCACATGTATGGTAAGTGATTCTAGAGGTAACTCTGTATTGCATGTAAGCACACACAGCTACAGTAAGATCACCCAGGGCTTGTCTACATGGGCAATGAACTCTATCTTGCCTCTGTCTTGGGATATTATCAGATGGGGAAAACATCCCAGAACAGGGACAACAGGAGACCGCTAAAAGGCTTACCTTTTAGACAACATTGTCCCTCTCCTATGATGCTCCCGTTCTGCTCCTGTTCCCCTTCCACTTCCTCGTATTGATGGGGAAAGCTGTCAATAAGAAGTCCATTCCATTATAGAAACGGAATGACAGGCAAGTGAAAAGATTACCAGTTATGCTGGCACAATGCCAGCACCACGTGACGTCACCGGGAGATCCGTGCCAGGACAATTCCAGGTACAATTGGGACAGCCAGGTAAGTGTCACCCTTCTTCCCCCCTCCCCAGGTTCCTTTTTAAATGTTTAGTGTGTTTTTGTGCTTGCTGTCACTTGTTTTCTTTTCATTTAATTTTTACAGTTTAAATTTCCCGCTGCCCGTTCTCTTGTGAGAATGGGTAGGATTTATTTTCCGGGGTGTGGATGGAGCTTTGTGACAGCTCCATTCATGCTTGGACTGCCAAAGGGAGGGGGGAGTGCTTCAGATTGAGCAGCAAGGGAAGGGTTTGAATTTTTTCTTAATTTCGTTACAAGGATGGGAGTGGGGTGGGAGTGTAGTGGTGGGGGGGGGTAGCAGGACAGAAACAGTTTTAGGGGTCCCATGTGATAATCTCCTTAGAGCCCTATAGTCCAGATGATGCAGGCATTTTCCCTGTTGCACCCCTGGGCAGTCCTCATGACCCCCAGGGCAACGATGGTGCTAAGATAGGGTAGGGCGCAATAAAACATTGTAAAATATTACCTGGGAAAATCCAGTCCCACCGGCAAAAAATGGATAAGGCCCTGTGTGTCCAGAAGAATCTGTCCCAGCAGGCTGGCCTGTTGCTGCCGTCTGCCTTGCTCTTCCGAAGCAGGACAGAGTCCTGCAGCATGTGACCAAGGCTGGTCATGTGCAGGAGGCCTTGGTCACATGTTGCTAGCTGGATTCCTCACTTCCAGGAGAGCAAGGGAGATGGCAGTAGTGGATGTAGCAATGGGCCAGCTTGTCTGTTGCTCCAGAGACAGGGAGTTGTCATATCCTGGGCTCATGTAGAATCCCATTCTTTCCCTAGGTAAAAAGTAGCATTTGGAGAACAGTTTGGAATTGGGGGGGGGGGGCAATGCCTAAGAAATTTATCATGCACAACCTCTAACTGTTTTAAATTGGAATCAGCCCAAAAATATATTCTAAAAAGCAGTTGGCCAATAGGCTTAACTTAAAAAAAAAATACACTGTAGGTATAAAGCTATGGCCCTTCTTTACAAAAAAAAAAAAAAAAAGGCAACAAGCTTCTAATACTTCTCACAGCTTTTTCTATCATGTGATAGAAAAGCCCAAGCTGCATTTGGCCCCTGGACCCCACTTTGTGGCCCCTGAATTCCCCACCAGTCTCCAGTGTCCCCCCCAACTGAAACAAATGTTTTTTTTTTAAAAAAAAATGGCACAATTTTTGGACAACTTATTTTATTTTATTTATACCTCACTTTTCTGCCTGAAAAACATACAGAATATCCCCCAAATGATTGGGCGAAAAAACACAACATGCCCCCAGACACCCTCACAGAGCACCCCACTAGTCCCAAATTCCTCTGTTTTTCTCTGTAGTTCTTCTCAAAATGGTGACTGGAAGTGAAAATTTCTAGTCACCATTTTGAGAGGGACTAGAAAGGAAAATAGAGCCATTTGGACTTGGTGTACATGTTCTAGGTGTGTTGGGGGGGCTCTTGCAAATAGTTTTTAAAAAGTGGCCCTAGTTACTGAACATTTGCAGTGCATACTCTTTATTCCACATGAATGAGAACAGGCTTGTAGTAAGTGCTCACTTCACCCACGCTTTATTCAATATTGCTTTCTGACACTGCCTAGGCCCATTGTTTCAAAAGGAGAACTAGTCCAGTGATGTACAAAGCCTACAGAAAAAGAATTTCCTCTTTAGCCTAATAGAGTATCAGTTGAGTAAGCTACTGCAGATGTTTGATAGAGTATCTTTTTCCTTTTGATCCTCCCAGCTAGAATAACCACAGGCAACCCTACTTAGTCACAGATGTGTCTAACTTTGTTTTGAAAACTCACAAGGATGTTTGATGGGGATACCTGTCACATCAAAAGGAATAAGTAAAAAAGAAGACAAAGAAGAAAAACCCTGTGTCACATCCCCAAACCAAAGAAATTAACAAGCACACAAAAAGACAATGAATTATGTACCAATGCTGAGGATGACAGTTAACCATGGGAGCACCTCTGAAGCTGGTGTTTGAAACAACATCCCATTTACCTTGTCTCCTTTCTGAGTTGCAGTAATATTTTATGCCATATAACATGGGAGAAAGGGAAAATGCAACTTCCACTCCTCAAAGCTATCATTCTGCTGGAAGTTAACACGAAAACGGCTAAGCAGGGATGGACCAAATTGTCTCTATCCAGTTCATGTCATTTGCACATTTAATCTATCATAAATCCATGAAATGCAACACCTGCATGAGAGTGTGTACAGAATTATAGCAGTTTGATACCACTTTAATTGCTATGACTCCATCTTGTGGGCCTGGGATTGTATTTTGGTTGGGTACTTCTCTGCTAGACAGTTCCAGTACTTTAGCTGATGGGGAGTGGGCTAGAATTTTCTAGGTGAGAATAATAAGTATCACAGCAAACTACAGATCCTAGGATCCAGTGGGAAGGAGCTATGACAGTTAAAAGTGGCATCAAATAATTGTAAATATAGATAGATAAAATCTTAGTCTGAACAACAGCAACAAGAAAATCTTAATTTTGAATGCATTAATGGTTTGTATAATGAGAACCAGAATGGTGTAGTAGTTTGAGTGTTGGACTACAGGAGATCAGGGTTCAAATCCCTACTCAGCTGTGGAAACTCATTGGGTAACCTTCGGAAAATCAAATTCTCTCAGTCTCAGAGGAAGGCAATGGCAAATGTCCTCTGAATAATCTGGCCAAGAAATCCCTATGTTATTATGGCACTCAAGGCCCCATAAAAATGACTAGTATTGAACAAAGAATTTGGAAATCAACAATTCCATGCAGGTTTATGTGCAGAGCATCTGATAAGCTTCTGATGGAATACTGATGAGCTAATGGGAAGAGACCATGGAAGAGCCAATCCTATGGCAGGAACCTCATATGGGAGGGGTCTCCCAGAGCAAATGGTATGGATGACAGTTGAGAGAAAGGGGAGATGACAGTTGAAAGGGAGAGTTGAAGATGTGGTGTGATGAGGAGAGGCTGGAATGCGTGTTTGACTGGGAGTGGAGCTGATTGTATGTGCAGTGAGAATATGTGTTAAGAGGAATAGAGGCTGATTGAAAATAAAGACCAAAGCAGTTTTGTTATTTTGTTCAACCAATAAACCAATCTTTATGTTTGTTGATCATATCCAGACTCCTCATGAATTTATTTTCTCTTACTGATATTTATTTGACATGCTAACCCTGAAACACACTGGTACAAGTCAAACCCCAGTCCAAGGAAGGGATAAGGGGGAAGTTTGACAGAAAGGTAACTACTGTAGAACTGCAATCTCCAGAGATATTTATTTGGTGGCAGTGGTGGGATTTGAAAACCCCCTGCATCACAAAAGTGGTGGCAGTATAAGTGACAAGGAGGCCAAGCTGAACAATGACGTAAATTCAGCTGGTGTGCCTGCACGTCACAGTATACTTGATGCTGTGTTTCTGCTTAGCACACATGGGAATGGCAACTAGGACTGTTTGAGGAATTTAATCTCTGAACTGTGAAGCAAAGGCAAAGATCCTATACACTCTAGAGATATACCAGTGTAGTTATGCTGAGAAAGTCGGTGTGGTGTAGTGGTTTGAGCTACAACTCTGGAGACCAGGGTTTGAATTCGCACTTGGCCATTTTGGGTGATCTCGGGCAAGTCACATTCTGTCAGCCTCAGAGGAAGGCAAAGGCAACCCCCCTCTGAACAAATCTTACAAAGAAAATCCTGTGATAGGTTTGCCTTAGTGTCATCATAAGTCAGAAATAACTTGAAGGCACACAACAACAAAGTTATGCTGGATTTTTTAGTTGCAGTGACATTTACAATAATTTTGAGCTCACCTACTGTGTAAGAATGAATTAGCTTCACAATCATGGAGTCAAAAGTAAAAGATAGGGCTTGAAAATGAGTGGTTGTGCAAGGGAATGCATTCTAAGAAAGTGAAACTGCATGCACAATGCCCCAACAGGAAAACACAATTGCTCATAATGACTCTACAGAGCTCTGGCCATACCAATCTGGTCCACATTTTCAAGATGTGTGGGTGCAAGTATAGTTGTCAACTGACTTCCACACATTCCAGATGTTTTAATATAGTTGTTAGCTTTGAAACATTAAAAAATGAAAAAAGATAGATTTAAACCTGGATATTTTGAAAGAAAATACCTGAATGTTAATTTTGGAGCTGATTTTTAATAGAAGATTAATACAAGAACAGAACAGATTTAATGGTGAACATATGCAAAAGTGACATAGACCAGAAATGCAGCACATTCCCTCATTTATCAGCATGATCCGTAATTGCTTTGTTAATGCCATTTTTAAGCAATTGCTTCCATGACTTGCATTTAATCTTTCAAACAGCTTCCTCCATTCCTTACACCTGTGTTTTTCTTGAAGGTCGTACACAATTTCAGGGACTGAATAATTATTTTTAATTGGCTTCCTTAAATAATTTCTAAATTTGAATTTGCAGTATTAAGAATTAACTGATCTATAAAAGAGTTTGGTTTTATAGATACACGTGCAATGATTATGTACATATCAAATAAGTTAAATAAGACAGATGCCTTATTCTATTACTCCCAGGTCTTTATAGCACTATAAATTAAGCCAAAGTACAATTTAAATTAAATGTATACTATTTTTTTAAAAAAAGAATATTGCTGAGAGAATTCATTTAGTAGTTAACTTTGGAAATACATTATGAGTTAGTGCACATTTTTTTATAATTTGCATTTGAAAGGTTTCTCAATTACAGTGTTCTTTATTTCATATGTGAAGAGAAGTGTAATAGAATATTTTGTTTCATTTTTTTCTTACACATATCTTTTCCCTAACAGTGGTTAGGGCAGGCTGCATAAGACCCGCGGCCAGCACCCCCAGTGCCTCCTTTGCCACTAAATCTTTGACCCAGGCAGCCAACCCCGGCGTGTTGGCTTTATCCTGTGGAGTGGGAATCGGGGCCCCAGGATTACTCACAGCCTCGTACTAGTCAGAATCAGCCTCTACAGTATGGCCGTTCTCCTCTGCTTCAGAGACGATCCCTGCCTCCTCCTCCGGGAGGGCTCCCGTTGCGGCTGCTTCATGCTCGTGTCCCAGTTCCAATGACTGGGGTGCGGGCAGGGAAGGATCGAGGACGGGATAGGAGGGCTTGTCCTCCTGTCCCACAAAAGGATCCAGCACAATAGTGGGGGGCTTGTCCCCCTTTTTGGATCCCTTATTTTTGTTTTTGCTCTTCTTAATCTCCTTCGCCAAGTCCATCATGGCCATGTCCTTTGTTCCCAACACGTGGCCACAGAGAGTGAGCGAAAAAGCGACCTCCAGGAGTGGTAGGCAGGAAACAACTGGCCAGAGGTTGGTCGCTCCCCCTGGATGACATCAGAGGAAGGGGCCTACAAAAAGGCCTTTTGTTACCTGCCTACCAGGAGTGAGTGGGTGGAGCTAATCCAGTGATTTAGAGGATTCTCCAATATCTCTCCACTGGGAAACTAGAATGGATGCGATAAGAGACAGCCATACATTCAAGGATCTGCCCCAAGCACATGTAAAGCAGAGTTGTGATTTGCTTTACAATAAAAGGTTTACACAGGGAGAGAAGCAGTTCCTCTCTTTTGCTCACCTCAGTTTATCTCATTGGGCTTCAGACTGGCTCAGTTGAATGAGAAGTGCCGAAAGCAATGGAGCAAGGCCTTACTTTTTGGAAAGCTTATTTGTTTGGATGAGAATGCCTTGAAACTGGACAGCACCCCTGTTGGCTGGGGATTCTAAGACTTGTAGTCCAAATAAATAACATTTCCAAGCTCTGTGGGATGTTTCAGACAGCCTCATCTGTGTTCAACAAAATTGCCTATGCCTTTTGTGTTTAGTTCATTCCTAAGTCATGCTCTCTAGCAGATAAGGTAGAGATTCAATGTGAAGTCAAAGCCTTTCACAGCCAGCATCCATAGGTTTTCCATGGGTTTTTTTCCAGGCTGGGAGACCGTGTTCTGGAAGAGTTTATTCCTAATATTTCGCCTACATCTGTGGCTGGCATCTTCAGAGAATGGTTGGGTAGGGGTGTGGGGGGTTTATATACTGTGAGTCCCTCTCAGAAGTCCTTGGGTCTCAGAGTGGGTCTCTGAGGGCATGGAGCAAATTGACAGCATAGAGGGAAGAATGGAAAATCACCCAAGCCCTCCCTCACCCCTCTTAGAAGAGCAAATATGTTCAAAAACGAAACAACTACCTTGACACCGGCAGTAATTACAGCTGGCAGTGTTTGCACACTGCATGGCTCCAAATGTCATCCTGAGGCAGCCATTTATGAAGTGCTGGTTAATTAATTAGATAAAGGCCTTCATTCTTCCTGTGCCAATCTCAGGAGATCACCATGAAGAGAATTGCATTTTCAAAGGGTTTTGTCTGCCCACTTGCTTCTTAGTTAAAAAGCATCACAGAAATGAAACCTGGAGGGCAAAGACTCAAGTGATATTTGAAAAGGGGGACTTGCAGCAGGCCCCTTAGACATAGCATGAAACTGATGTCCTCTTAGCTCTGAGTGTAAGGTATACACACAACTGGACTAAAATCTAGAGCACTACACCATTATAGCACTATTATTCCACTCTAATTTTCATAGTTCTGTCCGATGGAATCCTGGGATTTGCAGTTTATGCAGGGGCATTTAGAATTCTCATCCAGAGTGCTCTAGTGCCTCACCAGACCCAGGATTCCATATGATGGAATCATGACAGTTTAAAGTATAATAATAGTAATATAATTCTGTAGTGTGAATGGGCCCTAGGTTGAACTGTCAGTTTCAACCTATGCTTTAAGCAAGGATTTGCTGATACACACTTCTTATCCATGTACATATTAGTTCACCATCAGTTGTGGTGTTACCTGCCCTTACACCCCACTCCTGTACAATAATTTATTAATTGGCAATAATTCATAGATTTGGCACTAAATGACAGTTCAAATGGGTCCAGTTGACCAGGACCTCCACAGAAGGGTTCCTGGAAAGCTCACCCAGAAACCTAAACAAAGTTGTCTTGGAAAATCCCCAAAACTCAGAAATGTCCAGGACTGGTTATGCGAACCCCCTTAGATAAGTTTTTCAGGAGGAATGTGCTAATCCACCCTAGACACACCTGGCCATGAGTCATACTCCAACACAAACAAAATATTGGAACACCTATCATTCTGCAAAGGTCTTCCTTCACACCTCTGTCTATCTAACAATAGAAGGCCACCTCCAACCCATCAGCCTTAATATTCCAACCATGAGTAGCAATTAACAAAGCTGGAGCTTCCGTTGTCTAAGCTCTTGGAAACTCACTCAGACATTGGAGATTTTCAGATGAGGAAATTATTCCTCAGGGAGATCGGGACAGAATTGTTTCTGTCCTGGAAGCAGCGCCGCGTTTCGGACGTCCCCTTCCCTCTCCCAATCTCCCGTCACCCTGACGCTGTGCTTGTTCTATTTCCCTGCCGGTCCCTTCCACAATATTTTATTAACAAGAGTTTGCCGTTAATAAAAAGAAATAGAACAAGGACAGTGTCAGGATGACAGAAGATTGGGAGAGGGGAGTGCGAAACATGGCGCTGCTTCCGGGACAGAAACAATTCTGTCCCAATCTCCCCGGGGAATAATTTCCCCGACTGAAAATCTCCATTGTCTTCCATTCAAAACACTCCTTAAAGGTACAATATCAAGTATAACTATTACTCCAAAGCACAAAAGTGCTCACAGTTTTCTACATGTCATCACTCTGCCCATTTTCTGTGCATCCTCAGCATCGAACCTGAGTAGTCTGCACAAATCTCTGCTCATCGGACAGGTATAGCATAGCCCATCATTCTGAAATATGTTCCTCTATCCCAATACTTATTCTTATCTTTTCTTAATTTTCTAGTGTGACAGCTGGAAGCTTGAGTGCATGTGTTTATTTTCCCATGGTTATTTTCCAATACAAACCATTTTTATTTTACCTTTTGGCTTGGAGTCTCCCCAATTAGTAATGATATACACAGGTGTAAAGATCCCATAGTTACCTAGCCTCCCACTGCCATATTTGAGCTAGTTAAAATTCTCCCATAATATCTTGAGTGACATGAGTGGGTTCCTATTAATCCCATGCAATTTGGGTAATAGTGGCACTAGGGGGGTGCAGAGCGACCATACTGCACCAGGTGACACCATTGGAGGGAGGGGTGACACCGGTCTTAGCAAAGCCACAGCTCACCATCTTATTAAAATACCTTTTTAACAGAGATTGGATATAATTACAGTTGTGGGCTACGGTTCCTTCCCTGGCTGGCAGCAATATTGACTGGAGGGAGTCCAAAATAGTGACTTTTTCCAAGCTCTGACTATAAAAAATGCAAAAGTATGCCAGGGATCTGAGGGGTGTATTCTGCTAACATCAGAGGCCACAGCACAATTCATCTGGTCTACAGTGAAACTGTTCTGGTAAACCACTATTTTCCTCCTCAGAGCTTGACTTAGGACATTATCAGATGACCCATCTAAACCCCATTCTTTTTCCAGCATGATTTTGCCATTTTTATGCCAGCAAAAGAACTCCCCATGACACACTTACCTTCTATCCCACGAAGAGGTTTTCCCAGCAATGCCGGAGGCATGAACAGAGCTCTGTTCACTTCCTTGTCCAAAATCCCGCATATTCTCACAAGACTACATAGCACGGGAAATTAAGAGCATCACCTACCTGGATGTCCTTCCAGACCGGCCATTGATGCTGCATTCACGTCATTACAATGGCATGTGGATTCAAATGCTGGCAATGCTAGCACAAAAGTGCTAGGGGAGATCTATTGACGGCTTAAGCCATCAATAAATACAACAGGTTTTGGATAAGACATAAAAACAAAAGGGTGACATCGTCTGGTATGCACACCCTTTCGCGTTTATGTGGTGTCATTAGGATGCTGCATTTGATGTGTCTGATAACATCCTCAGTGGAGAGCAGAACTGACCTATCAGGGTGTGCGACTGCACACAGCTTTGTAACTGCATTCACTGGACCATAAGTACATTTCTGCTGCAGATCTTCTCTGCCAAGATGGGGAGGTCTTATTTATTAATTTATTTAACATCCACCTTTCTTCCAATACAGGACCCAAGGTGGTAACAAGGTACAAGGTCACAGCTACAGCAGACAGGATCAGAACTCGCATCCCCATTTGCGGACCCAGACTGGACAGCCCCCACCACCCTCCTGAATAAACACAGACACACAGTTTCGATTAACAAATATAAAACTTCGGAAAACATGGTTATATACAGGTTAGTAAATAGATACATGTTGAGGTAGATAAGATGATATATATGTTGGCAATAATTGGCCGCAACTTGCAGGCCAAATGGTTGGAGGCAATGTATGGGTTGTGAGCACAACTATGCCCACGCATGTGGGTGGCACGGGGACCGGTCTATCCCGGTTCCCTTGCATGAAGGAGAGAGATTCTGGCCGAGTCACATGCTCGACGCTCTCTCCTCCCCTGTAAACAAGCATATGTTAACAGCTAACAGGGGTCTCCCTTGAACTTGAACTTGAACTTGAACTTGAACTTGCAGTTGAACTTGACAGAGACCCCTGAATTCTTACGACTTCTCACGACCCAATACATCCGCCCGCAAATTGCGACTTAGGTGTGCCGAGGGAGGGTGGGTGGGTTCTGCCGCCTGGCGCAATGGAGGGCACTGCTGCTGCTTCCATCGCTGCCTCAGATCTGGGAGGGCCGCACCTGCGCGCGTCCCTTTTACCCAGATCTGCAGGGCCAATCAGAGGCGAGCCAACTCGCCCTGATTGGCCCGGTATCCCTTTCTCCTCCCCCCGCGCAAGGGGTGATGGGGAAAAGAAAGGGACAATGGCAGCGCGCATGGTGTGCCATGTGGCCAGCTCTTCCCCCACCACTCCCCCGCCCCACCATGGACAATGCCCGGCTTGCAGGGGCGGGGCCAGAGGGGGGGCATTCAGGGCCGCCGGCCGGGCCGCAAACAGGCCTGCCAGCCAGTGGCAAGCCCCCTTCTTTCCACATTGACAAACCCTGAATGCCTCAGTCAGGCTATAATGAGGATAATTCCACTCTATAAACTTTGTGCCTATCATCATCACTCAGTTACTTCACTCTAATCCTGTTGTAGCCTCTGTTCTTCCACCAGACACAGAATATAACTGAGGCTTTAGATAAGTTGCTGTCATTTCCATTAAGACTAGGAATTGCAGAGTTCAAGAAAGAATAGATTTTAGGAGGTTAGCTTTATTGATTTGGTGATCCCTTCTCTCACTTTCCCCACTTGGAAGAAATGCATGCAATACTCAAGGAACTGAATTATTTGCTTATCCTACAGATTCCGCTTTCTGGTCCTTGTTATAAACTTTGAAGTGACATGCAGATGACAGTGCAATATTAATTCTAAATATTCCTAATACAGATGGCTTACATTTTGAGGGAATTCAAAGTAATATATTGTTATTAACATTAGAATGTACCAAATCACCGTCCATTTCCCATACCGTCCACACTGTCCCAATTAATCCTCTGTCATCCCACTTTTTCTACTGCTTTTAAAGTGTCCCAGTGTCTCTCTCCTCCTTCCTTCCCCGCCTCCCTTTGCTTAGTTCAGTCACTGGAAACAGAGTTCAAAATGCAAAAGTAGTTTGCACTCCCTTAACTGACAAGAGGAGAGGAGTAGGCCGAATCTTGCCCTTCCCAGGCTCAAACAAAAGCAAACTGTTACAGCCACTCCTAGCTTGTGTATCCTTTCTCATTAGTAACTTTGGCCACTTTGGCCACATCCGGATGTTGCTTGGCCAAATGTGTCCCAGTTTTCATCTGTGAAATGTTGGAAGAGATGAATTTCCATGCTCACTGCACATTTTAACTGAAAGAGGAGGCCCAAACCATGGGAGCTGCACATTGCGTACCCAGACTGTACGCCCCCGTTCCCTTCCCTTAATAAACACACATACTACTACAGACTGTGTTGACAAATGTATTGGGTACAAGATAAACATAAAAATTAAGTATAGGCTAGTATGAAGATAGTTGGCAATAAAAGGTCACAACTTGCTAATGGCTGTAAATGGTTGGCACTATTGCATGGGTCTGGATCCCTTCATTGCCCAACCCTTTGTTGGCCAATGGACAACTGTTGGTTGCTACTGACCCAATCCTAGAGGAGAGAGCCCCTGGCCGAGCCCTCCTGCTCAACACTCTTTCCTCCCCTGTAAACAAGTTATTGATCAATAAACAGGGGGTCTCTGTGAACTTGAACTTAAACTTGAACTTGACAGAAACCCTCCATTCCCCGCCTACCCGGATCAGGGTCCATGCCATCTGCTAGCAAATTGCAATAAATCATAACATAAGCATGCATAACTAATATATAAGGGAGGTGGGTGGGTCTAGCTCCTTGTGAGCCAACTGAGGAGCCTGCACTGGGGCCCAGCTTAAATACCGGCCTCCAGTGCAGCTGGAAGTCCCTCCCCCACGTGGCAGCAGACCAATCAGGGCGAGGGAGGCTCAGCGATTGGTGGCCTTCTTCCCACTCCTTCCTGGCCCCAGAGCATGTCAGGGAGGAGGCCAGCAATGGTGGCCTCCACACCAGGCCATGCAGACACAGGGGGCGCCCCATAATGGGAACCTAGGGGGTGCCAGCCGGGCCACAAATGACCCAACAGCTGAGCCAGTAAGTCCCATTCTGTTCCTTTTGTAATGACTGAAATATTTTCTAACAGTGCATGTTTATTATCATCCTGCTGTCAATCTGAACTTGGAGCCAGAGTGGGATGTAAAGAGCTAACTGAGGAGTTTAACCTGAGAAATGAAGAAAACTCTTACAACTAATTACTTTGGTAGATCATACTGATGCTCATCCCAAGGACTTTATGGGACATGTGAAATAATGCATCAGAAGGACCCAACTATAACAGAAATGGGCAACATTATCAGACGACATCATCCTTCAGTCATTCCGGGGGCGTAGCACAGCGGTGAATAAGATGTCATTTTTTATTGGTGGCTTAGCCCGTCAACAAAAAAGTGATGCCTTGTCCATGCCAACACTATACCTGATAATGTCTCCCTTTCTTCTGACACAATTTGGGATGTGGTTTTTTGCCCCAAGAGATATGGCTATGCAGGGTTCACTCTTTCCCAATTTTTTTAAAACCTTAAAGTAAATAATGGAGCAAAAATTGCTCTAAATAGAGACACACTCTGTGTATATTTTACAATTCCCCAGAATTTTAGAATTTTTTAAACCCACTGTTGTTGGCAATTTGATATATAGTATCTGTTAATTCAAGTGTGGCACAAGGGCAAATGTGGTGCCCAACTCCATTTTGCAGACCCCAAAAACCCTGGACCTTACTACCACCTTCCCACAAACCATGTAAAATATCACACAGGAATAATACGCACCACTGCAAAGCTAAAATAAAACTAGACATGACTTCTGGTCAGATTCGTTTCCAGGTTATCCGGAGCTTGTCAGCGCAGTCTACCCAGGAGTGCATGGGGTGAAAACTGGCACAATGCTGCAATTCCCCACCCCATCTTACTTAAAAGACTTGCCCCATGATTCAACAATATATAGTGCCCAAAATATTTAAAATGGGCACATGATTGTGGACATATTTTAAAGGATTTCCAGAATGGCAATCCACAAAGCTTCAATTTACTGCTGTTCCTGTTCAAAATTATTATTTTAATTATATTGTTAAGCTCTGGTGGTAGCAAATGCCCACTCTTCACAGTCTTGTTATTTATATCCTTTGTGTCTAGAACTTCATCCCCAATCTGTCTTCTGGATTTAAGAGAAAAGAAATAAAATGTGTGACTTAGAAATCCAAATTTGCCCACTGTTTCTAAATTATGCAAATGTAGAATGTTGAAGTTATGCAAATTAAGATCATGGAAATCAAGATTGTAGATTCAATTATGCATATTAAGAATGCTTATGAATGAAATGTGTGCTTAAACTGCATACTGCCAGGAATAATGATAGCATCTAGAAAGTTGTTTTAAAATCCTAGTTATCCACTGAGAAACAGAAGAGAAAGAAAAGTATTTGAGATGAGGGTTCTGATAGGGTGTTTATGCATATGGGCATCCATTTGGAGTTATGGGGGTGGTTGGGGTGTAATTTTCAGGGGAATTTTTTTTTTAAACTTGGGGGCTCTGGGGGCTTTGGGGAAGTGGCAGATTGCTGCAGGAGCTGTAAAACAGGGGTCCAGGAGCAGCATGCTGTCCACAAGCTACACTTTTCCAATCCTTGTCCTATGTTATAACAGCGTTGTGTGAATCACACCCTGCCATTTTAAACAGAAACTGGGGAAGTTGGCAGTATCTTTTAGATGTTGCCCTCAGCAAATGACAGAACAGACTGAGGTGAAACTATGTAGTGCAGAAGATGATGGTTTGAGGACAACCTGTGCTGATGTTGTGGTAGAACAGATAATGAATGGCTTATTTACAGAAGTTTAAATGTTGATGTGTGACCTTCACCAGTGGTTCTTTCTACCTTTGTTTTTTCTGCTCCCACCCTATTCTATTCACTTCTATGCCTTGTTTACATTCTAAGGACTTTTTCAGACAGTACGGTACTTACTGCACTAGGAGGTCTTGCTAGAGGCACGGTGCTGTCGCACGGGAGGGGGTCCATTTTGGAGACCGCTGTCCCTCTTCTGAAATCATCTGTTTCACTTCCATGAAGGACTGGAAGCAGCCGCACCAGATTTCGCCAGATTTTATTCACGGAAGTTGCCCATGATTAAAATATGGCACGGCTGCTTCCAATCCTTCATGGAAGTGAAACAGATGATTTTGGAAGAGGGAAGGTTGCGTCTGAAAAGGACCCCCTGCCACGCGACAGCACCGTGCCTCTAGCGAGACCTCCTAGTGTGGTAAGTACTATCTGAAAAAGTCCAACACATTGCCGCAGTCTTGTCTTTTTAAAATGATCTGTAGAAGAGAGTGTTCCTGAGTGTTAACAAAGTGCCCTTCCCCAAAACCCAGACAGAGGCTCCTGAAAAGGATGAGGCCCAGCATTTCTTGTATTATATCAGATTCATCAACACCCAGAAAAGTAAAGGGGGGGAAAGCTGCACAGCTCTCTAAAAAGAAAGAATCTAACACACACACACACACACACACACACACACACACTGTCCACATACCTATAGAGAGGCAGAGCCAGCCTGCCTATAAGTCAAAGTACAGGAAGGTAATAGAGCAGGGATAGAAAACCTTGGCAGGCTGAGACAAGGGGAGAGACTTTTCCAGTTTCATGCCCCCAGTGGGCTGCAGTACACTCCAAAGTTTCCATAAATATACAAAACAATACAGAAAACCAGAGAAGCTTTAAGTGGTCAAAGATTCATTTATAGTTTCTTTTATGATTTTCCAATGTGTTCAGAAGGAGCTTCACCCTGTTCTAGGACAAAAGCACTGCTTTTGACAATGTAGTTTTCTCCCTCCCACCTTTTGCACATATATGCAAAGGTTCTGTTAGGATAAGGGAGTCTCCAACTAGAGGAAATATTGAAAGGCCACAATCATGTGGCTCTACACCAAAGCAACCTGGAGGCTCTAAGAGAGCCTGTGGCCCTTGGGTGCTTTGTTGCTAAGCTCTATATTGGAAGGAAGAACTGTGTGGTTTCTCTAGATAAAATGCTGTACAAATAAAAACACACCAGTACTTTTTAGTAAAAATACTCCTTACCTTGCTTGAAGGTAGTACATGCAAAAGGGATCTAGGAGTCTTAGTGGACGATAAGCTGAATGTGAGTCACCAGTGTGATGCGGCAGCTAAAAAAACAAATGCAATTCTAGGCTGCATCAATAGGAGTATAGTGTCCAGATCAAGGCAAGTAATAGTGCCACTTTTTTCTGCTTTAGTCAGACCTCACCTGGAATACTGTGTCCAGTTCTGGGCACTGCAATTCAGGAAAGATATTGACAAGCTGGAACATATCCAAAGGAGGGTGACTAAAATGGTGAAAGGTCTGGAAACCATGCCCTATGAGGAGCGGCTTAGGGAGCTAGGCATGTTTAGCCTGGAGAAGAGAAGGCTAAGAGGTAACATGACAGCCATGTTTAAATATTTGAAGGGATGTTATAGTAAGGATGGAGCAAACTTGTTTTCTGCAGCTCTGTGGCTCCAGAGACTAGGACATGGAGCAGTGGGCTCAAACGGCAGGAAAAGAGATTCCACCTAGACATCAGGAAGAACATCGTTACAGTAAGAGCTGTTTGGAAGTGGAATACAGTGCCTCGTAGTGTGGTGGAGTTTCCTTCTTTGGGGGGATTTAAATAGAGGCTGGATGGCCATCTGTCGAGAATGATTTGATTGTGTGTTCCTGCATGGCAGGGGATTGAATTAGATGACCCCTGTGGTCTTTTCCAAAGCTGCCTCTTTTTCTTTTTGTTCAAAGTGGGGGGGGGGCTAGAAAAATGCACCACTCAATAGCAAAGAATAGTTCAAATCTAATGAGGTCATTTAAAAACTCTTTTCCCAGAAGGCATCCCCAGCATGGAGCGATGACTGTTAAATGGCACTGTCACCTTCTCATGATGCTTTATTAATCACCAGACTTTGCTCTGGCCAGTCTGGGCGAGGCGCAGGCTTCCACCTGGTTTGCTCCCTAGTTGAAGGTGATTGCTTCTGTTTTCATTTAAATATATCAACTCCATCCATCTTTTCAAGGGAACATTTACATGGCCACATAAAGAAAAGGAGTGTAAGGCTGAGACCAGGACATTTCAAGCTTTATATTGAAAAAAATCAATCAGCTTAATCGCCTGCGTAGCTACTTGCATCATGAAAACGTTGGCCCAGGCAAGCATTGAGGCTCCCGTTGCAAAATGGGTGGAAATTTCATTTTCCCCCCTGTTTGGGGGGTAGAGTAAAAAGGTCTCACAATGCTTAACATTCTTCATAAAGAGCACAGAAAGAGTACCTGGGCACCTTTCTAAATCTATCAAATGGTTTAAAAAATAAAATAATGTAAACACTAGGACATGGGAGAAAATGAAAGTGATAAGTTTTTGAGTACCAAATTGTCAAACATTTGAACCTCTGTGCACAGAGCCATGTTCATAATACTGAATTAAGATTGGCCTCTCTTTTTCTCTGGAAGGCTCCTCTTCTTTCACAATTATGTGGGAGGCAGCTACAACACAGTCCTTTGTGTGGTGTGAATTGGTGGACTTAGGGGTGCATCTACACTGTAGAAATAATGCAATTTGACACTACTTTAAGTACGGTAGCTCCATTCTACAGAATCCTGGGTTTTGTAGTTTTGTGAGGCACCAACAATCTTTGGCAGAGAAGGCGAAAGACCATGTAAAACTACAAATCCCAGGATTCCATAAGATGGAGCTACAGCAGTTAAAGTGGGTGGTATCAAATTGCATTATTTCTACAGTGTAGATGCACCCCTACTGAAATTGGCAGAGAGGTGAAACATTAAATTCAGTTTAATTTTTGGATAAGATTTTCCACTAATTTGCAAATTTCTTTTAAAAAAAATTAAGAAGGAAAGTGCTAGAGATAAAAGCAATTTGAATACAGCAGAAACTAGGGTAGATGCATCGATCCCAGTTTTTAATCCATTCTCAGCTATGCTGGGCTTAAAAGATTCACAGGTGCTAGAATCATACAGCTCCCAAACTGGCTAATCCTATTCAATTCAGCCTCATTCATTGAGTTTCTTGTCAAAAACATACAGCTTTTATTTTGAAACCAAAGAGATTGTTTTTCAAAAAGATTATCAGTGGCCATTATTGTTCCAAAAGTGATACAGCTCAGAATGCTGCAATGATAGTAATAACCACAGCTAACAGAATTCCCCCTTTCATTCATTTTACAGTCCTGTGTCTCAACCTACTTGGCCAAGAAGAAGGGGTGGCCTCGGCCTGCAGGAGACCCTTCACCTGAACAACAACACAAGGAACACAACAACATGTAGGCCTGTGACTCCAACACCAGCACTTTTCTTTTTTTCCATTTTTTCCCCAACATCTTTTGTCTGATGAAGAAGCCAGTAGAGCTTCAAAAGCTTGCAACATGTGTTTTGCATTTTGGTTGGCCAATAAAGTTATTGCTTTTATGTGGGACTTTTTCAGACGAGCTTAAAATCCAGAAGAAGCCGTCGGGAGAGGAACGCAGCTGCTCCATGGCAGGGGGTAATTTCTGACAACACCGTCCCTCTTGCATTACCCTCCATGTTCCTTCCATGTCACATGGAAGGAAAAGGCGCCACTTTTTATTCGGAGCAGCTGCGATCCTTTCCTGACGGCTTCTTCTGGATTTTAGGTTTGTCTGAAAAAGTCTGTGGTGTGAAGAACTAGGTTTGAAAGAATGTATGAGAGGGAGCCAATCCCAGCACAGGAAGCTGTGATGGGAGGGGTCTCTGTGAATGTGAGATGAGAGAATGTCAGTTGAGAATGCCAGTTGAGAGAAAGCAGTCAGATGAGTCAGATATGTGACAGTGATTGGGAATGACCTGTTATTAGAGAAGGGTGTGTGAAACAGTTGAGAGACTAAAGAGAGAAAGCGGATATTTAAAAATAAGTAGGTTTGTCACTGAAGGGAACACTAAAAGAAAGCTAAATGAAAGAACAATTCATTATATACAGTTATCATACAGTTTTGAATTTGCAACCTCATTGATATAATAAATAAAATAAGTTTGTTTTTTAACTGTTCCACTGACTCATCTTGCATTATTTCCCTCAAAATAAAGGGGAAGGTCATGGTAACCAAAAGAATACTCTCTATAATGTAAATCTATCCACTGAGAGGGTTACCTGAAGACTCAGGCCCCAGTCCAGAAAAGGGATATCTGAAAGGGGACCTGGAGTAAGGTGGCAGTGACAGGCTGCCAGTGCTGAGGGCAGCTTGGTGGCAGTATATCACACATGGATTCTGGATTTTGTTCAGCTCTTGAAGGTTAATGTTGCTTTGACTTCTAGGCCAGGCTTTGCTCTAGGAATGCCAAGGAACATTGTTAGGTTTCTAGGAGAAGGGAGGTAGGTTCACTATTTTTTTTTTTTTAAAAAAAGACTTTTTCCTAATCTGGAGAACTATATATTCAGCAGTAATAGGGCCTAAATACCCTAAAGGCACCAGGTCCTTGTTGATTGCATGGTCACCCTCTACAGCTCACCAGCAGTGGCGGGAGATGCCAGGCTCTCAGACAGAACTGCTGGGCTGGTGGGTGAGGCAGCAGTGACAGTGACACCAAGGGTGATGGGCAAGCAGAGCCATTGCACTGTGTGGGTGGCTGTGTGGACATCTGGGTCACTCCAGCTCTGGCCCAATCCAGCTGTCCACATGCCAACGGACCCCTGGAGCTGCCCCAGGGGTTCCATCAAACACCAGACTGTTCCCTGACTTCACACAGTGTGGGGCAAAATTGGGTTAAGGGCCAGAAAGTGTGGCACTTCCCCTTGAAGTAGCCATGTCATCCAGACTGCCAGCACCAGATTTGAGATGAGTACAGCATTTTTGGCCTGTGTAGAAAAAGCCCTAGATAGAGTAAGATGCTATCTATAAACCACTATTAGGATGTTTTCATGGGTAGTGAGAGAGACAGATTTATATGGTTATGCTGACCAGTTCTTCCATTATGCTTCAGAAATACTGAAAGCCAAACCTATTTTCCAAATCAATTTGAAAACTCTTCTGTCTGCTTCTGTTTCTCTGCATCAGTGATTTCCTTCCCCTGGAAAAGCATTTATTGAGTATCATTTTCACAGGCCATAGGAATCTAGGTGTCCCAGGATTCAAAGTTTTTAACATCTGCATGCACTAAACACTTCAGATTCTTGTACCTACATCACAGCAGACATTCATTCCCCTACTGAAATTCCACCGTAGGTAGTTTTAACAGTCCTAGACAAGTGATATTGTCATTATCTACTCCTACTCAGGAGGAATATTTTAGATGTTTTGAGTTTAAAAACCCAAGTTGTGTTACTTGCCATCAAGCTGAGTTTGATTTATGTGACCCTATGACGGAAACACCTCCAAGAGCCATCAGCTTCCCCACTCAGGTCTTCTAAACTCAGGTCCATAGAATATATGCTCCCATAGTGCAATCTTCTTCTTTTCTTATTTAATGAAGTTTAGTCTATTCCAAGGAATCATACCATGTCATGATATGTCCATAGTACAACAGCCTGAATTTTAACCATCTTGGTGAGAGTTCAGGCCTGATTTTTTCTAGGATCCATTTATTTGTCTTTTTAGCAGTCCATGGTATCCATAGAACTCTCCTTCATCACAGCATTTCATTTCAAATAAAAAAAAAACAAGCTATAATCCCTGACAAATGGCCATATTGACTGTGGCTTCTGAGACTTCCTGTTCAAAACATCTGGGGGGTATCAGGCCACATACCTTTGTTCTAACATTTGGCAGGCAAAGTCCTCCTGAAGGAAACACAAGTAGGAAACAGTTAAACGCCTTCTTTCTTCTTTTCTTACTTTTATTTCCCCTTGGTCCAGTGACTTCTCTCAGCATCTTATAAAGGCCCCTGCTGCTTTCAGTGAGACATCTAATTTCTCATCATACATTATCCTTGTCCTTTCTCAGTTTGCTCCTCATTAAGAATTGTGAATCGAAAGGTAAAAAATAATGTCAGATTTGTAAGTAATTGAGCCTGGTCTTTAAAACGTGTTCATTATTCAAAGCCCCCTGAATTTATATCATGCTGGAGGGTTTTTTTTCTTCTCTCCAAGAGAAGTTGGGCTGAGTTAACCCTTCACTTGAGATTCAATCTAAAGTAGAAGTCTCAATAAGTGATCTATGCTTACTGCCTAGATTACAATTTTCTTTGGGGAAGGGGTTATACATTTCAGTACTTCTGGGAAAATCCCAAAAGGAGATCAGAACAGCACTCCACTCTTACATATGATTATGTACATATGATCAGAAGTAAGTGATCTTCTGGGAACAATAGGACTTTCTTCCCAATGAAAGAATGTGGGAGAGGACTAAAAGTAAGATCTCATCATTTGGAGAGAAAGATGGACAAAGGCATTAGAATTCCTATTGGTCTAAAATCTAAATCATCCATCTCAGCATCCTGTCTACCAATATAGCAGCCAGATAGATGCCGCAGGGAGGTTCATGAAGAAGTAAGATGGTCTGATCTCCCCACTTTCATAGGTGTGTGTGTGTGTGTGTGTGTTCAAGTGGCTTTTGGCTTATGGTGACTCCATGAATTTCAAAGGGTTTTCTTAGGAAAGGAATACTCAGAGGTGGTTTGCCATTGCCTTTCTCTGAAATTTAGCCCACAGGCCCTGGTTTTCCTTAGTGGAACTGTAAGAACTGTGAGAATAGAAGGGAACTTACACAAAAGAACTGGGAAAACTATGTTCTGGATGAATATGATGCCTCCTCTGGGCCCATGTTAGACATCATCCCTTTCCACCTCTGTTAACCCCTAGAAGCAAGTCAATGCCTTGCTTTTAATCATCTAGCATGTCTGAATTGGCCACTTGGGCAAACACACAAATTTGCTAAGGTCAAGATAAACCCCATGGACAAAAAAAGCTCTAAGCATTAGAGACAGGTGCAACAAAAGTGATACAAAAAGTGATCAACCTTCTGTCAGCTTAGCTATGAAATCAAGGTGAGAGGGGAGAAGAGAGGAATGGATGTGTGGGAAAGGGGACTCAAAGTTCTTTTCTGAGATAAGACCTTAGAGAAAACTTATGAAGGGGGATTAGTGATGAAAAGCGCTTAATACTTTTCTTTAAGTATTTCCTTGCAGGCTTTCTCCAGATTTAGCAAGCCTGCATCTTCATGATGTCTGCTGTTGTTTCTTTTTCTGAGCCATGAGCTTTGTGCAATTGGGCCATCAAGTTGTTAGGAATAACTATTTCCCCAATTACTTTTGCCCTCTTGCTGTTTTCCTGTTCTCTGTAACCCCTGTTTTCATCTTTCTCCCACCTCTCATTTCAAATAGTTTCAACTACAAGTGTATGCCTCAGATTTAGCAATGCAGATGAATAAATGTTAAACAACATGCCAAGCTCTTAAAGCAGAAGTAAGATACAGGGTTAAGCCTTGTGTTAGCAGCTGGAGCTTTTTGAGACTAAAAATGCACCACCTCCCAACACCACATACTTTAAAGATGGTGAATTATAAGGAAAATCAGCTAACGGGTTCCTCTGTCTTTTTAATATGCTTCACAGAATCACAGAATCACAGAATCATAGAGTTGGAAGAGACCACAAGGGCCATCCAGTCCAACCCCCTGCCATATAACATCAACAGAGATCTATTTTACAGCACAGTTTTACATGACCATTTTTAATGCATAAAATGCTGGCTTATCCCTCTTTTGCTCCTGTGCCAAGCTGTTTACACAATTTTGCAGAAAGTAGTTCTTCTGATAAATTCCAATGAATTAGCGATTTTGCAGTTCACAAAGGGGGGCGTGGCCTCTCTCATATTAAACAGTCTTGATGTTCTGATAGAAGTATAAACACGGTTGAACTGAAAGCTCACCATGGAAGACTATTATGTACTGTATAAAGTGAGAGGGGAGGGTTTTTTGTTGATTTCGGTTTTTTGAGAGGGTTATTCTTTTTTCTTTTTTTTACCTTGGAAGTGGTACTGATGGTGCTTCCTGGAAGTTCTTTTTTAAAAAAAATATTAAAAGTTTTAAAATACATTTAAAATTACAAAAATTAGAAACAAAGAAATGATAGGAAACTGAAATACCATAAAGTAAAAATTAAAGACTACAAAGCAGAAGTAAAGAAAGAAAAGAGAACAAACAACCTTATGCATGCAGAAAGAACCAACAGGATTCTAGCCTGAGTTTGTCTTGTGTCTTTATAAGAGTTAGATCTCCTCAAATTCACCATATAAAGAGAGAGCCAAAAGCAGGAGAGTTGCAGTTTTGTAACTGACAGGTCTAGGTTAAAACCAAGGTAAAACTTTATTGAGGTTCTCCTTTTCACTTCCACTTCCAGTGCTTTGGGGAAGGATGTAAGTGTCAACTGAATTTAAAAAAAGCAAAATCTTTGAATAAAAAACAAAATTATTCATCATATCTCTCTACTTCCTGTGCTTTAAAATTCTTCAGATTGTTGGCCCAGGGGCTTCTATGATATCTGCTATTTTCATAGGGGTGGGGGGGGGCAAAAGAGAAAAAAACACACCAAAACAAACACAGGAGGATACGTAAGCCCCATTCTCCATCATTTTTAAAAGCATGCTATTCCCTTGCACAAAACCTTTGCATCCTTCATTTTGAATTTTTTTCCAGGTTACTTAACTACCAACATTTTGACAATCTGTCCCCATTTTAAATACAAAATAGCCTCCAAGCCAAGGAGACTATAAAAAAAACCCTGTTTGCCTCCCAAAAACACTTTAACAAAGCCTCTGCACCTATGAACACTTTCCCAGGAGTAAGGTTCATTTAGACCTACTTCTGAGTAAGTGTGCACATTGTGACCTCCAATCCTATGCAATTATTTGGGAATAAGACTGTAGTTTCCCTCCCACCTTCCCTTAAAACTCTTTCCAAAAGCAGCAAACAGCTTTTATGCAAGGCTAGCCCAATATAATTTGCTACCTGAGGCAGAGTAGAAAATATTGCTGTATCCACCTGTCCAATTCAAGGTACACAGTATACAAAACCAACATTATTTTGTCACTTGGAGGCAGAAAAATCCCACCAGTTTTTCTCCCCATCTTTAGCAGTAAAAATACAATAACAAATTAAACAACTAACAACTTGCTGCCCTTCCATGACCAGAACTGGCTCCCTGAGGCAACTTTTTCACTCTGCTTAATGGCAGAATTGCTCCTGCTCTTATGAGTAAACTTCTTTCTATTTTCACTGATTATCCATATTTGTTGCCAAAGGATTGGATCATAGACTTGCCCACGGCCTTAGACCCCTGATGCAAAAAGTAATTTCCCCTTCAGGCTTCTGTTCCTGCCACAAGGCAAAACCCTCAGGGCAAACTCATGCCAGAAATAGTGAAAGTTCCATACAGATCCAAAATCACAAAACTCAGCTGCTGATCTTAGGCTGTGCTGGGAGTCATGCAGTCCTCCAGATATTCTTGGACTTCAACTTTCAACATTCCTCACCACTGGCTTAGGTGATTGGGACTGCTGGGACTTGCGGTCCAACAACATCTGGAGGGCCATATCATTCTTGGGCTAATTGATGTGTATTGGCCCAATTTGACTCACAAAATATTTACAAAGCTAAAATGAAAAGTCAGTGTACAATGAGCAGAGGTGACTGGTGGCTTCCCCAACAGTGAAACAGTTTCTGTCTGAAATTTAAAAGAACTATCCAAGGTGCTGGACCCTATTCCCAAACTTGGTTCAGTACCTGGTTAGCTTCTTAAAGGGCAACTGAGACTGATGAGAAATGGAAGGATCAGCTGAACACCCAAAAAGACAGTTGTCCTTCAGAGCAATTGAGAGTGAAAGATCATCAATGGTAGTTAATTATTATCTTGCACAACACTGGATATTACAGCTGGTTTTGAATAACTTTCAAATGGCAGACTGACAAAATTGTTTTCTGCCTTAAAAACAGGCACAACTAGTGGTCTTCTTTGTTCCTCTGAGTGGGTCTACCTCTCTGAGTGGTTCTGAGTGGTCCAAATGTGGGCAAAACTGCACCAATAGTATAATCCTATGCCAGCTTATATACAGCAATAAGTCCCACTGAGTTCAATGGCATTTGTTGTGCTCATTCTATCCCCTTTTATAAAATCTTCCTAATATTGGATGACTATATAATCTAGGCTCATACTGAGCTATTCACATCCTCAGATTCCATCTGGTTTGGCCAAGATTTTAACACCTATGAAGGCTGGAGAAAAGCTTTGTTGAACAGCCCAGGTTTCTTCCATCTCATTTCTTCATCAGTGTATGATTATTTTTTTTTAAAAAAAGTAAGCATTTTTTTCAACCTGAGGAGTACGTCATAAAATCCAGAGAAGTGCAAAAATGAAAGCATAATTGTGATTTCCTCATCAGTGTATAGTTTTTTTTAATTATTAAAAGGTAAGCATTTTTTTTCAACCTGAGGAGTGCGTCACAAAATCCAAAGAAGTGCAAAAATGAAAGCATAAATGCCTTCCGGTCTGTGTATTATTTCAGGAAGTATGAATTAGGTACATTCTTATGAAAATGTGAACCAAGCCAACCCCCCCCCCCCCACTTATTAGATGGACTGTACACTTTTTGACAGTAGCAGAAAAGTCTTCCACAGAATCAGCAGTGTTGAATATGACTGCAAAACTCATCCTCTCTCATTTTTGTTTTATATTTGTTGGTCTGCTCTTGCTGCATTTGGGAAGGAGGGGGGATAGGAAGAATAATGGAATTGCCCACAATCCCATTAAACTAAGTTTGACTTCCTAAGAATGAATTCTAACATTGTTGGCACTTTATTGATGGTGACTTGAAGTCAGGAATGGTAGTAAAAATGGATTTTGTAATGAAGTACATATAAAACATAATATTGATACTATATGAATGCTGCATTAGATATGGGAATATTTTATTACTGTAACAGTAAACAAAAAGGCATTGTCGAGTACATTATTCTCCTTGCTTCCACACCATATTAATTTTATCTTCCTTACAACTTGGGGAATCCGGCTGATGTGAAAATGGGATGGGGGGGGAAGTGAAATTCTATTCATGCCATAATGTTGCAGGCAGAAAACAATTCTCGAAAAAGAGGCACTCGGGTGAGAAAGCTTTCTTTCTTATCACTCTCCACAGATTTCCTCAAATTTTACCTGCTGAGCATCCAAATACAGATGACAGGGTTTGGTCAAATGTGTATTCTCTTCACCAGTCCCAGCCCAGGGAAATATTCTGTTCTGTATATGAGTTGAAGTTCTCATATTTATACTGCTAATCAAGGAAGGTGGTAATTAAGAATGGGGAAATCAGTCAGTTTCAGTTTCTCCCACCTTTGAATATTCCAAACTTCAAGTTCTTTCCATCTCAGGTGAGAGGCAAAGCAAGAGTTACTGCAAGGTGCTACACTAGCATTATGGTGACCTTTTTTTGACATGCCATTGTTGTGAACTTTCACATTTATTTTTCATGAAGTGTTCCCCAATGTGTGGAATGTTAAACAAACCTGTTTGTACAATTTAATATTTTCAGTCTCTCATCATTTGCTGAAAGCAAGAAATGGCAATTGTTTGAGAGAGCTAATGGCTACCTATGAGGTATGGACTCATTTCTTTTGTTCTTCTATCATTTCTAACAAGGCCAGTTTAAGCCTTTATGCTGCCTGAGCAACAAATATCCCCCCATCTCCATTTAGCCAAGTCCTGGTGCCTAGTCCCTAAACCCAGCCATTATTTTGGCACATGAAACAAAAAATCCCACAAGCATTTGTCCATTCCCTGACAGTAACATAACAAATTGAGTAAATAACTATCAGTAACCTTTTGATACCAAAATCTGCTGCCTGACACAGATGCTTCAGGCTACCTCACAGTAGGGCTATTTTCTGGTCAATTTTTAAATGATCTTTGAAGCACTTTAAAAACCAGCAAACCCTGTTTTCATGCAAGTGTACACTATCAGAAGTGATAGTGAGTAATGAAAATGAATGTACATTTCAAGGTCATCACCATCAATTTGGAGGGGGGTGAGCATGGGAGGAGAACTTGATGTTTGTTTGTTTGTTTAAATCCAAGCATTGAAAGGAAAGAATGCTTTGAGAAACCAGGAATGCTTTTCTTGGAGGGACATATGGCTAGTGTGCCAAAACCCCACTATTTCATAGTCTTGTTTTTGGTCAAAGAGAAGGTCCATTCATGCATTCTTCTATATCATTTTTCATACCATGAAGCTGAGTCGGTGTACCAACTCTCTCAGCCAAAAAAATGTGTTATAGGCATAATGTGATGTAGCCTGAAAGTTCTGCTTCTATTACTTGGGACTTTATCAGATGCAGGGGAACGCGGCACAAAGCCACATCCCAAACCATGTCAGAAGACTGCTACACAAGGGTGACATTATCAAATGCCCGTGTCCTCAGCCATTCTGGGGCATAGTGTGGGCATGAATAAAGCATCCCTTTTTTATTGATGGGCTAAACTGTCAATAAAAAGGGACACATTATTCATGCCTACACTATGCCCCCAGAATGGCTGAAGGATGACGATGTCTGGTAATGTTGCCTATTTTTGTTCTCGTAGCATTCTTCTGACCCAGTTTTTGCCACATCTGATAAATTCCTTGACCTCTGTTTGCTCCTTCAGACATGGAAATCACCAGTTGTAGCTGCTGGTATGGAACATTGAATATACATATGTGAATCAGCCCCCATTTTTATCAAAACAACAGGGTTTGGAGACATGAGCCACCAATGTCATGCAAAACAAAAGACAGAAAAACAGAGCAAAAAAAAAACAAACAAGAAATTGAACCAAACCAAATATCTCTCACAAGATATCTGTCACAATAATAGACACCTAAGAAAATGTTGCTTGGTAGATGGTGCTGATAACTGTTATTTGCTTTCAAATTCCATGGGCATGTTTAGTATTAGACATCTGACATGCACATCAAAGTTGTACAAACATATAAAGGCAGTTGCAGTTGGTGGTTTTAATTTCAATGCAATGGTGAAATGTGCTATGGGTTTTAGCATGAATTTTAAAGGATCTGTCCAAGGTGTTGACCACTGTCCCCTAAGGAAGTTCAGCACCTTTGATGGCTCCAAAACCTGTTGCTGATTCACTGCCCTCCTGACATGACAGCAAGGATAGAAAGAATATAAATTTGTATTTGGGGGGAAATCATTAAAATGTATGAAAAATATATTTCTCTTCTCCTGCCGAGGAGAATCCTGGATTGATGGGAATCTTCATATTTTAGGACTTATTCTGCACAAAATTCATACATGATTTACAATAATTTCCAAATTGCTAATAGTCTTTTTAAAAATGCAGTTTTCAAAGACTTTCTCACAGTGAGAAGAAAATTGCTGAAATGGCAGAAGAATGAAATTAATGAAGAATGACATCTCTGTATGGAAGACACCAGCCCTCACATGGATTCTCCCTCACTCTCCATCGCCATTGTGTTGAAGAAACAATCTATCCCCATATGGCCATGACCACTTCTATGCAAAGGAATCATAAGGCTCAAGGAAGCCCTGTATGCATTGTTATGCATAAGAACAGAGTCCTGCCCTTGCAAGCATACACACAGTGCAACAGGCCCTTAGTACAGCAGGAACAGAGGAGTCCCTAGAAATGTCCCCACCACTATCTAGAACCCCTTCTCCCCTAATGCAAGTTGGGTATGTTTAGCCTGGAAAAAAAGACGGTTAAGGGGCAATATGATAGCCCTGTTTAAGTATTTGAAGGCCTATCACATTGAGGATGGAGCAAGCTTGTTTTCTGCTGCTCCAGACTAGAACACGGAACAATGGATGCAAGCTCCAGGAACAGAGATTCCACCTCAACATTAGGAGGAACTTTTTGACAGTAAGAACTGTTTGGCAGTAGAACACACTCCCTCGGAGCATGGTGGGGTCTCCTTCCTTGGAGGTGTTTAAACAGAGGCTGGATGGCCATCTGTCAGGGATGCTTTGATTTTGTATTCCTGCATGGCAGGGTGTTGGACCGGATGGCCCTCGTGGCCTCTTCCAACTCTACAATTCTATGATTCTATGATTCAAAGTTGGTACTAATATGCATGCAGGCAAGAGGGAGGCTGGTTTGGGGATAGAAGAGATACATAAAACCATCATCTTGCTGATTGTATCCTAATAACTTATACAAGGGAAAGAGAACTTGAAGTCCATTGAGCGGGACCAGTTGAAAACATTTTGTTGAGTGAGGTGAAGAAAAAGATGACTTGTCCTCCTGTTCCATGCAAAAAAAGGACAACTGGACAACCCTCTGAATCTTTCTTCTTTGCTGGTCCTGGGACATTTTCTACCAATGGCAGGAGGCTACCTTGGGAGTTCATAGGAGGATACTTAGCACACTGTTCCTCTTCCCCAATGCCTTGTTGCTATCTCATTGTACTTATCATTTGAGAGGAGCTCCTCAGTCTGCTTAACTTTGAGTCCAGCCCTGTGGCTGATTTGTCTGTGCATGGGTGATTTTGCCCCAGACTACATGAATGGTTACCTGTGTTTAGATGGTTTCATTCAAGCGCTAAAAAATTGATCCTATAAGATTCACTCAGGAAAAAAACCACACTGATTTTAATGAGAGTTATTTCAGACTGGCTTGCACAGGATGGCATCCTAAAAGTTTAAGCCAACACTTGCTCATAAGTAAGTACTACTGTGCTTAATAGGGTTTACGCCCACGCAAGTATCCATAATTCACACCATGTCCATAGATTTGAAACTATGCAACATAAATTGATGTATGTGTAGCTGGAAACAAGTCCTTCTGTATTCAATGGGACTTACTCTTAAGTAAGTTTACACAGAGTTGCCACAATGGAGTGTAACCCTATTCATGACATGTTTACTCAAAGTTAAGTTCTATTGCGTTCAGTAGGATTTACTCTCAAGTAAGGGAATAAGATTGCTGCCCTCAACTCCTGCCCCTCCTGGGATTTCAAATTTTGCTTGAATCCTGCTGGAAATAGCAAATCAATTGCTCCTGTTATGTTAACGTGCTTTGCTACCCAAAGCTTAGCAAGCTGAACAAAAGCAGGTGAGATTTGTCTGCCTTATTGTGCTTAAGGCTGAGATCTCTGGAGTTACTTAGGGGATTTCAATTCTCATTTCTAATTCATTTTCATGGGAATTAGGGCCCAAATCTCTCTGGAGGCTTTACAAATTCAGGAATAAGCTATTGTGTGAACAAGAGAAACATATCCTCTACTAGGCTCTCTTTCAGATGGAACATTTGCTTAACATGCCCAGTTGGAAATGAAAGCTCTTTGTCTGCTCTTCATGCAAGGAGGCTGACCCAGCTGTTGATGAAAACCTGGACTAATGCATTCATACACAGCTATCTGTTTTTCCCTTAAATGCAAAGTTGTATATCATAGTCACAGTTTAAGTCTCTCTTCCTCCTTCTCTCCCTCTCAATGTCTCTCTGCCGCTGTAAAAAAAAGGAAAAAAAATCCAGCTTGCTGAACTTTCAACATCTGTATTAATTTCTTGCACAAGCGCTATGTGACGAATGTTGCTGTCCTTGAACAAGCAGGGATCACCAGCATTGAGGCCATGATATTGAGAATATAGCTGTGCTGGGCAGGGCATGTTTCTAGGATGGAGGATCATCACCTCCCCAAAATAGTACTCTGCGGTGAACTCGTCACAGGTCAGCATAAGAGGGGCGCTCCAAAAAAGCGATACAAGGACTCCCTGAAACAACATCTCAGGCTCGGCCAAATTGATCACCAACAATGGTCCCTGGTCTCACACTGGGAGGCATGGAGACGCACTACCCACAATGCTGCAGCCTTATTTGAGAACTCACACTGAACAAGTCTTGAAGAGAAATGACAACACAGAAAGAATCACAACCAGGAAACATCACCCAAGGAGACCTTCTGCTGTGCTTTCTGCAACTGGACTTGTTTATCTCGGATTGGCCTTTTTAGTCATCAGTGTGCTTGCAGAAAGCATGGGATGAGTCCTTCCTGAATCTTCATTTGTGAAGAAGAGCCAGAGCTTGAGAGAGACATACATGAAAAATGATTTCATGTATGTAGATATTTTAATGTTGTCAGGAATGGAAGAACCACAAGCCCAGTTCAGACAGTGGCTTTTCTTCTGTTCCCTTCTACACAAACCTGTTTTTCAGTTAGTGTGAGTATTCCACAACCTTGCCCCATCCTACCTTTCTGCCCTTATTTAAACTGCCTGTGACTATTGTTACCAATAGCACTTAGCAATAGCATTTACATTTCTGTACCACTTTATAGTGCTAAACACTCCCTAAGGAATTTACGTGTTTGCTAATTGCCGCCAACAAAGGAGGCTACCAGGCTCACCCAGTGGGTCATTTGCAGCCTGCCCAGAGCCCCCGTCCCATGCCAGGTGGCTCCCGTGGCTGCATGGCGGCTGGCCTGTGGGCCGCCATTGCTGCCGTCTTCACCCCAGCATGCACCAGGGCCAGGGCGCATGGCAGGGAAGGCTGGGCCAATCAGAGCGGGCCTCCCCCACTCTGACTGGCAAAAATGGGAGCCAGGGCAGGACTTCTGGCCACGTCTTCCAGAGCGCCTGGATGACACAGCCTCTGAGCCAGGGGCTGGTATAAAAGCCAACCCCTGACATCAGAGGCCGTAGTTGGCTCTAGCGAGCTGAAGACCCATCCTCCCTTCCTCATTACATGTTTAGTAGTGTTGTTAGTCTGTTTATTCTTTTTGTCACAACTTGCTTGGCGGATAGCATGGGCCCTGATCCGGGGTAAGCAAAAAGGGAGGCATCCATCAAGTTCAAGTTCAGGTTCATGGAAACCCCCCTGCTGTTCTATTATATCCTTGTTTCTCAGGGGAGGGGAGAGTGTCAAGCAGGCGGCTTGGCCGTGGCTCTTCCCTCTGTGATGGTGTTGGGTGCAGCTGACAACAGTCCATTGGCCAACACAGCATTGGGCAATGAGGGGATCCAGACCCATGCAATTGGTGCCAACCTGTTACAGCCATTACCAAGTTGTGGCCTATAATTACCAACATTTTATTATCATCAACATTTCATCAGATATTCTACTATTAACCAATTAACCTAAGCTTTTATGTTATACATGTATATACAATATATTTTCTGAAGATATTCTGTGTGGTGTATTCCTTCTGGGAAAGGGGACGGAGACATCCAGGCTGGGCCCGCAAGCTGGGTACTCATTTTACTGGCCTACAGAAGAATGGAAGGCTAAGCCAATCTGTAGGCTGCAGGATCGAACTCACAACATTGTGGCTTGCAGTACAGGCATTTAACCACTGAGCCACCATTGTTCCTCTAGTTCAACTACTCTTGGCCACTCCAAGACTCCTGTTTTCTTAAATGACTTCACTTCTTCTCCCCTGCTGCCACATACACCTGAAAGTGTTGATAATGACCAAGATCATTCATTGTGAGATGTAGCTATGGAGATATAGCTACAGACATATGACTGTCTACCAATTCTACTTCTCCATCCTACCTCTTCAGTAGCACAGCACCTCCCCCCCCCCAATATGACCATTTCTATGTTTCTGGAGAACAGGGGGATGTGTGGAGATGTGTCCAGCTCTCTTCCTGTATCTGGCTGCTCTGTGACAGTCATCTTCAGGGAAGCCCCTGCAGGGGGGACTTTTAGTCATTGTGTGTGCAACAATTACCATGAAAGTTAATTGAGATGGTGTAAGGCATACTTGTGACATCAGAATGACTGAACAGAAAGTCAACTGATATCCTTTTTAGACCATTCATGGAATGAGGGGGTTAATCCCCTTCCAAAAAGTGTGAGGAGAAAAAGAAATTTTTCTGAAATTTTTGAGGGGAGGTTATTGCTAATTTCACTTAATTCTCATCCTTGACCTTGCCCTGTCCTTCAGCTGGTGAGTCAAAACCTTTCTTGTTACAACAAGCTTTGAGGAACTGATTGCATGGGCTTTTAATAGTTTGCTGTTCTATTGACTTTACCTTTTGCATTTTTAGGGAAATTGCTTCAAATGGTTTGAATTCTATGGATGGTTTAATTGCATCTTACCAATACATTTTTAATATATTTTTACTTATGACTTTTGTATATGTTTTTATGTGCATGTATCTTGTCATTTTTGTAAGTTGCCTTGCATCTCCATTTTGGGGGAAATGCAGGATACAATTGAATGGAGGAGGAGACCATATGAGCGGTTGTGTGTATCTATTCAGGCTTCTTCTTTTTAAGCTTAAAATAAAGGCATGGCATGGCTCATAGCGTGAGAGGCTTTGCAGCTTCTGATTGGTAGCACTTCGTGGAATTCCTCTAGAAGGGGTACCACATTACACCACGATGTGTCATCCCAGGGTATTCTAGAAAATACAGCCAACGGGAGAGCCTGTCCCACAGGTCTCCTACCACTCACGTTTCCTGAAATGTGGCTGAAATGGCAAAATAGCACATTACTTCTGAGACATTGCAGAAAACATGGCCAGCAGGAGAAAGCCTCACACTTCTCCCACCTGGATGCACTTCAGACCTATTTACAAAACCCTATGAACCCCATATATAGAGCCAAAACTAAGTTGATTATGTGCTAAGTATGTAGACTTATATTTTCTCCCATTCATGCAATGCTACTCCTGTATTTCACTTTTTCAAACTTTTATTCTCCTCCCTTCCTTTCTCCTCCCTTCAACTCACCCACTGTTGAAATTCCACTTGCAAGTTCCTTAGGGCAGTGGCCTATCATTTTTGTTTATGTCACTCTGTAAAGCCTCATAAGCAGTGACGACACTACCCATAATAAGCTGAGGCAAAATGTCTTCCCTCACCTCATTTCAACTCTGTTGCTTTCTTTGCAGAGAAAGCAAAGAAAGCCAGACCATTTTTATAATTTTTCAGGGGGAGCTGTACAAGGGACAAAGTGTTCCTGGTTAGTAGCTGTGGAAACCAATATTCCCTGCACTTGGTGAGTGTTGGGAGGAATCTTTTTTTGTTTTTTTGTTTTTTTACTCAGGTGATGTCAGAATTAGTACAGAAAGTATTGTCTTCCTTCTGATTGGTCTTCAACCATTATCACAAAGCCAGAGCTTACTGGATATGTTGTGTCATCATGATGCCAAATCAGAGTGAGTACAAGAAGGATTCTCCACTATCTAATTTAGTTCATGTGGCCAATGAGAATTTCCTATATCATAACAGCTGAAGCCAAATCAGAGTGAGGGCCATATATCAAACCTTCACTCTGGTGTTTTGTTGGTAAATAATTAGAAAAATGGCATCCTGCAGGAGCAGAGAGTACAATTTTCACTGCTGAACCATTAAAAAATGATAGCAGAAGGAGTATTTCCCCTAAAGACTCTCTTGTGAGTCAAAAATATTAATTTGAGATTATTTGACTCCAGTGAAAACAAGAGAACTTACCCCAAAGTGGAACAGTTTTGCTGAGTCCCCAATCTCAGTGCATACAAATGCCTCTTCAGGATATTCTAGAAGAATTTACTACATCCCTGAGCTGTAGTGAGCTCCTTCTTGGGCTGATAATGGCTGCAACCACCTAAGTAAAATAGGTGACAGAGGCAAATTCTTACTCCCGCTGATTCTAAAATATATTCTTCTCTGCCTTTCCTCCATCAACCATTCTCAGTGGGAACCTTGCACTGGTGAGTTTGCACTAATTTGGAAAGATAGGATCATGGTGCTCATTGGATGGATGCTGAGCAGGAAAGCACAGTGAAGTTCCTTCACTGATATAGGAACTTGGTGCCATCATTATAGAATCCTGTACCAGTGTAGAGAGCCTAAGATACCCACCTAGGTGTCCGGAAAGCAACCTAGGTACCAACAAAGTATAAACAGCACTAGTCTGGGAAGGGAGCCAACTGCTAATTAGCTCACAGAAATGCAAACACAGTCAAAGATTTAGTCCAGTAACACAGTCCAAAAGGTCAGAGGCTTACAGCAGTCAGTCAGCGTGGGTCCAAAACAGTCAGTGGGTCAACAGGAACAGGCAGCAGAGTAGTCAGGGACAGTCCAAGGTCTAAGCACAAGTCAAAGTAACAGAAGTCAAGATAACCGGAATCTAGGCACCGAAGTCAGCAGGAAGCTTTCACCAGGAAGATCAGTTGATTTCTGACAAAGCCTCCATTGCCTCTTCCAGCATATATAAAGCAATTAAGGCTTTGTCAGGTGTTTCTTAACGAGCAGGTTTTTCTCATAAAGTCTCAGAGATTTCGTGTGAAGTCGAAGGCTTTCATGGCCAGCATCCATAGATTTTCCTTGGTTTTTTTCCGGGCTGTGAGGCCGTGTTCTGGAATAGTTTCTTTCTGACGTTTCGCCTGCATCTGTGGCTGGCATCCTCAGAGAATGGTTGTGTAGGTGTGTGTGTGGAGTTTATATGCTGTGAACCCCTGTAGGGGAGTATATGTAAATTTGTGTAATTGAATGGTTAGTTTCTGGGTATAGAAATGCAAGGCTCGTTAGTGTCTGTTTGGCTGAGGTTGGTTGATGGACCATTATCTGCTGGGAATCCCCATGTCCCTGGGTGCCTCACTCCCCAACAGGGGTTCACAGCATATAAAATCCGTACACACACATACAAAACCATTCTCAGAGATTTCCTTTGAGCTTCTTTTTGAGCTCGCTGCTGGGTATACAATGGTGGAGGTAAGTCCCTCTCTTCTTCGTCATCCTTATCTAAACGGGCAGGACTCTCTGCTGGGACTGATGCCAACCCGCTTAGACCAGGCTCTTCCTCTGCTTGAGCCTCTAGATTGGCAGGGTTTCTTGATAGCACAGGTGTAGATAAACCTGTGCTAGGATCCCTAGGGTCATTCCCTGCCATGTCCTCCTCCTCCTCTGATTCTATACCCTCTTCAGGCTCATGGGGCATAACACTAGAAAGGCCAACAAAATGTGTTCCTAGCATCATCCTTTGGGACAAACATCTAATTCTGTTCTCTAAATAATGAACAGTTCAGAAGTATGAGCAGTTGGTGCTTACAAAGTTGATGAGAGAGCTTTTAAGAACTGAACCAACACATTCTATAGACCTTCCATTTTAATGGACTGAACCCATTCTTTTTGCATAAGCATTAGCTAGATGGAGGGGTACACAATGACCCCACAAAGTTTAGTACTGACAGGGTCATGTTAGCCCCACTGGCTGTCTTAAAGTTGGTATTTATGTTAGATCAAGACGGTGCACTGTTCCCCTTTAGTTCTCTAATGTGACATCCATGTCTTATGAGATAAGTTCAAAACCAGCCAAATGTTCGTCCAGTTGTCAATCTGAATTTCACTCATACGCATGAACGAAGGCTAAGAGAACTGCAACTCCAACTTCCTTTCTGATGATGGACCTATTTGACCCTCTCTCCCCCGTCAAAACACTTCATTATTAATCTTCAATTGGTACAACAATAATGCAAAGAAAGCATGTGCTAGCTGTTTTATTAACTTGAAGGATTACGCTTTCAGCAATATATCAGAAAGTATTTTATCTATGCTGCATTAGCGATTACATTTGCATTTGAATTTCAGCCCCCATCGTTTCATATGCGGAAACAACCCCCAGAGAAAACAGGACAACATTCATCACATTAGACTGATCTGTCACAGGAAAAGAAATTGTGGCGACTATTCTAATTTAATTTTTTTCCCTTGGATTTTCATGCCCCCTTATCTATTAGCTCAAGGTGGTGTGCAAAAACAATCTAATACATTAAGAGGGGGGTCATAAAAATCTCATGACATAACCAATATACATCTTACTAAAATATATTGACACTAACATCAACCTTCTCCTTTCCAGCCCCCCCCCCTAAAAACAGGGATGAAGTGTGTTGGGGGAGGAAGCTTGTAGCATTTCAGAAATGTAGCCAGGTTCACAGTCAAGAAGATTATCAAGGGAAGGAAGATGCATAACTTGGAAGTTACCACTGAGAATGGTTCCTTCCATGTACACATTGGCTATTGTAACTTTGCAAGAACATAGTAAAGGTTTACCCAGTTACCAAGTAGATGTGTTCCTGGGCATTACTTCTTAACAGAAAATTTGGTACCAGAGGCAGAAATGATATGGAAAAAATAGGGAACTCTTAATACAGCAAAGCAAATATGATATAATAGCCATCACTGGAACCTGGTGGGATGTGGCTCATGATTGGAATGTCGTAATAGAGTGGTATAACCTATTTCAGAGAAATAGACCAAACAGGAAAGGAAGAGGAGTTGCATTCTATGTCAAGGATGTTTACACCTGAGAAGAGATCCATGACTTAAATCCTGGAAACCAGGTTGAGAGCATCCGGGTAAAAAATTAAGAAGAGAGAAACAGCAGGGGTATCATTGCGGGGATGCACTACAGACCCCCAAGCCAGAATGAGGACTTGGATGAAGCCTTCCTAGAACAGATGACTATAAATCGGAAAGGAGAGATGTAGTAGTAATGAGAGATTTCAACTATCCTGATATTTTTGGAAGTCAAACTGTCAAGAATATAAGGTCGAACAAATTCCTCACTTGCCTTGTGGACAATTTCATTGTTCGGAAGGTGGAAGAGGAAACAAGGGGATCAGCTATTTTAGATCTGATCCTAACTAACATTGATGACCTGGTTAGTGGGATGGAAGTGGTAGAATCCTTAGGTGGGAGTGACATATTCTCCTGGAGTTTGTGATGCATCAGAAAGTGGAAGCCAAGCATAGTCAAACACACGTTCTAGACTTTAAGAAAGCTGATTTCATAGAATCATAGACTTGCAGAGTTGGAAGAGACCATGTGGGCCCAGTCCAACCCCCTGCCACACAGGAAATCACGATCAAAGCATCCCTGGCAGATGGCTATCCAGCCTCTGTTTGAAGACCTCCAAGGAAGGAGACCCCACCACGCTCCGAGGGAGTGTGTTCCACTGCCGAACAGCTCTTACTGTCAAAAGGTTCCTCCTAATGTTGAGGTGGAATCTCTGTTCCTGGAGCTTGCATCCATTGCTCCGTGTTCCAGTCTCTGGAGCAGCAGAAAACAAGCCTGCTCCATCCTCAATGTGACACCCCTTCAAATACATAAACAGGGCTATCATATCACCTCTTAACCGTCTTTTTTCCAGGCTAAACATACCCAGCTCCCTAAGTCTCTTCTCATAAGGCATCGTTTCCAGACCTGTCACCATTTTAGTCGCCCTTCTCTGATTTCAGTTAACTTAGAGAAATAATAGTGTGATCCCATGATCAGGAATAGTAAAGGGTACTAAAAGAACTGGCAAAAGTAATCTCAGAACCACTGGCAAAAAATTTTGAGAATTCCTGGAGAACAGGAGAAGTCCCAGAAGACTGGAGGAGGGGAAATGTTGCCCCCATCATCAAAGGGGGTGGGGGAGGACCCAAACAATTATTGCCCAATCAGCCTGACATCAGTACCAGGAAAGATTCTAGAGCAGATTGTTAAACAGTCAGCCTGTAAGATCTTAGAAACAGACGCCATGATCACTAAAAGTCATCATGGGTTTCTCAAAAACAGGTCATGCCAGACTAATCTTATCTCTCTCTCTCTTTTTTTTTTTTTTCAGAGTTACAAGCTTGGAAGATGAAGGGGATGCTGTGTATGTAACAAAGCTTGATTTCAGTAAAGCCTTCGGGAAGTCTCCCATGGTATTCTTGCAATTAAGCTGGTAAAATGTGGGCTAGACAATGCTATTCTTTGGTGGATTTGCAATTGGTTGACCAACCAAACCCAAAGGGGTTCTCACCAATGGTTCTTCTTCATCCTGGAGAGGAGTGACTAGTGGGATGCCACAGGGTTCTCTCCTGGGCCCAGTGCTATTCAACATCTTTATCAATGACTTGGATGAGGGAATATAGGACATTCTTATCAAGTTTGCAGATGACACCAAATTAGGAGGGGTAACTAATACCCCAGAGGACAGGATCAGAATTCAAAATGACTTTAACAGATTAGAAAGCTGGGCCAAAACTAACAAAATGAATTTCCACAGGGAGAAATGTAGGATACTACACTTGGGCAGTAAAAATGAAATGCACAGATATATGATGGGTGACACCTGGCTTGATGGCAGTACATGCGAAAGGGATCTAGGAATCTTAGTGGACCACAAACTGAACATGAGTCAGCAGTGTGATGCAGCAGCTAAAAAAGCCAATGTGATTCTAGGCTGCATTAATAGGAGTATAGTATCTAGATCAAGGGATGTAATAATACCATTCTACTTAGGCCATCTAAGGCCATCTGCTTTGGTCAGACCTCACCTGGAATACTGGTTCCAGTTCTGGGCACCACAATTCAGGAAGCATTAAGAAGGGTTAAGAAGTGACATGATAGCCATGTATAAATATTTGAAAGGATGTCATATTGAGGAGGGAGAAAGCTTGTTTTCTGCTGCTCCAAAGACTAGGACATGGGGCACTGAACTCAAACTGCAGGAAAGGATATTGCACCTAAGCTTTAGGAATAACTTCATATGGTAAGAGCTGTTTGACAGTGGAATACGCTGCTTCAGAGTGTGGTGGAATCTCCTTCTTTGTTTTTGTTTTTTTAACTGAGGCTGGATGGCCATCTGTCAGGAATGCTTTGATTGTGTATTATTGCAAGGCTGAGGGTTGGACTGAATGGCCCTCCTGGTCTTTTCTAATTCTATGGAGATTATCAGACAGGAACACAAAAAGTGTTCCTGTCCCACACTCTCCCTATCGCGCCCCTGTCCTGCCACAATCACCCTCCCCATGACATTTATCACCTCTCCTGTCAACAGGGCAGCCCAGGAGTGAACGGAGCTCCATTAGAGCTCTGTTCACTTCCTGGATGGAAATCCCACCCATTCTCGTGAGAAGATGCAAACACAGGAAATTCAAAGTTAAAAAGAAAAATAAAACATAAAAAGTGACACCAAGCACAAAAAACACACTTTAAAATTAACAAGTAACCCAGGGAGGGTCATAAAAAGAGGGTAGCTTACCTGGATGGCCCACTCTCACCCGGAAGTGTTCTGGCAGGGACCATCGATTGACACTGGTATCTTGCCAGCAACATGGGGCACCTTCTCGCACACATGGAAATCTAGGACAGAAACGGAATTAAGGGTCTATTAATGGATTCTCCCATCAATAAAAAACAGTGCCCACAGAATGGGAGTAGAACAAGTGCATAATGACATCATCTGGTAAGGAAGCCCTTTTACAATCTCCTGGCATTGTTGTAACACCACTTTTGACATGTCTGATAATATCTTATGATTCTATTATTCTATGTGATAGGTTTCTACATGGTTCAACATGTTTCATTAACATTTTTATTCAAAACTAACGACATGCACAGGTGCAATGAAACAACCAGGTCAGGTACTCACTTGCATAAGTAAACAAAAAGCAGTGAGAACCTTCTAATGACCACTTGAAAACTTCTTCCAAAATGGATCCAAGGATTATAAATTTTTCTTTTATCAGCCTCCACTCTTCTCATGATTTCCATTTTTGTGGCCAAACTTACTGATCTATTTTATTTTATTTTTAACATGCTGGGACTAGCTGCTGTAACAGCTTCTCTGCTTTCCCCATTTCCTCTGTTCTACTGTTTACACATTTGCAGTAAGGGCTCTGGGAGCAGCTGCTGTTTACTTTGTCTGTTGTAGGCAGGCTCACACAGCTACAGGGGGATCCACTGTTTTTCCAGCTCAAATAGTGTTGTTAACTGAAGACATGCTGCTGCAACCTGCAAGCCTGTGTTTCACCAATCCTCCCTCACCATCCTCCCAATACTGATGCTACTAAAAGAAAAAAGAAAGAAAAAACCTTTGAGCTAAACAGAGGACAAGGAGGAAAAAGCAAGGCTGGAGGTTGTAGAAAATCTCCATCAAAATGAGCTTCTATGGTCTTATCTACACTAGCCAGGATACACTAGTTCCTTGCTGGTGTATCCTGGCTGAAGAGGTGGCCCATTCCCCCACCCGCAATTACCTGTAGAAGATGGGCAGAGTCCAAACAGGATGCCTGACCCATTGCTGAAGCCACCGCAACTGCCATTTTCTCGCTAACACAGAAGCCAGGAAGGGACCCTTCAACATGTGACTGCAGTCGCCCTGCATGTGACCAGCCTTGGTCATATGCTGCAGGACCCCTGCCTGGCTTCCAGAAGAGCCAGGAAGCTGGCAGCTGCATGGAGGAGCAGCGTGCTAGATGGGCTCCCACAGAAAATGACCAAACCAGGTTATTATCTTATATCATGGTAATGGGCCCTATCTCCACTTGCCCCTGTTCCTGCCCTGTATCTGCCCTGGGGATCAGATCAGGGTGAATGTCCTGCATTATTTGGACTACAGGGCTCGGGAACAGGGGCAAGCCAGGGTATTTGGCCAGTGTAGATAAGCCCTATCTCAGAGGCTTTGTCCATTGTGGTATGCCTGTATGTCTAGAAGGGGATCTCCAACCATTTGCAAGATACATTTGGAACTGTACAGTAGCAGGCAGCTTCTATTGAGGAAAAACCCATTTTGCAGCCATTGAGGACTCTGCTATTTTGAGTGGATTAGTGAATGATTCACCTCCAGGTATTCTTCAGAAAGAACTCTGACCTGGGTATGACCTGTTTGAGGAATTTAGAAGCCCCTCCCTAAGTTGTATGTGACTCCAACCTTAGTACCTGGGGAATCCCTGGTTTACTTGCCAACCATGTGGAAGACCACATCAAGTCAGGTTATTAAATATTGTCAATTGTGTGATATTCCAAGATGGGGGCCATCAGGGTAGGTAACAATCCATAAGCAGAGAAATGTTGGGGGTAAACTGTAGCTCCTGTTCTATTGTCCACTGTTTTCTTTCTCATGCTTGGTGACAGGAAACAACACAAGAATTTAAGTTAGGATGTAATTCTCTACTAATTTTGTTCTTCAAGAAAGCAACAAGCAATTTCAGCAATTTTCTTCCTGCTGCAAGAAAGTAGTTGAAAACTTGGATTTATTTTGGGCAAAATTAGCTTTTTCTGCACAGAAAAATAAAGGCTGGCCTTCTGTTCAGCCATTCACAACATCGCAACTGCTGGGGATTCACACTTATGGTAATGAATGACCAAACTTTCCCCCAAAACCCTACCTTTGCAGCCTCGCAGCACCTCAAAATGTTTTTGAGGTGCTAGAGAGTGGAATACTGGGAAATGACTACATGCTCTTGGGTGCAGGGTGTCTTGAGAATAGGCATCTGGAGAGACACCTTGGGGTCCTACCACAACTCCTTGTCCCAAGGCTCCCTATAACTGGGAGTACACTGCAGTCACTATTTCCTAGAACTCCAGCCTTCAGCTCCTCAGAAATGCTTCAGTCAAAGTGCTTGGAGCATTGTCAGTCATAACTACAATGACAGAACTCCCTCATCATAGTTACAGCAACTGTGCAGAATTGCAGCCAATATTTCTTAACAGAAATATTATTTTCTGCACAGAAAATGTTTGTTTCCTATGCAGAAAATGCTGTTTTCTGAGAAAAATAAATGTGCGGATTTTGCACAGAGTAAGAGAGACAGTGTGTTGCAGTGGTTTAAGCATTGGACTATATGACTCTGGAGAACAGGGACTGAATTCGTACTTGGGCACGAAAACTGATTGTGTGATCTTGGGCAAGTCATGCTCTCTCAGCCTCAGAGGAAGGCCAGGGCAAACCACCTTTGAACAAATCTTGCCAAGAAAACCCCATGATTGGTTTGCCTTAGGGTCACCAAGAGTCTGAAATGACTTAAAGGCACACAGCAACAACAAGACCCTATGAACAAAAATTCTTGTCAGTCCAGAATTCTTCTCATCAAGGTTTTCGGATGCTCAAGGACACACTTTAAACCTTTCAAAAAATAGATATTGTTGAATATTCTTTCTATCCCTAACTATGGCCTTAATATTCCAGATTCTGTTAGAATCTACAAGCCCGCTTCTGCTGAGTCCAGGATAGGGTAGATAGCAACATCATGCAACAACCGGTGATTCAGCCATACATTTTGAAGAGCAAATGGACATCATGACAGTCTCCATAGCCACACAACCCAAAAGAGTCCAAAACTGGCAGCAGCTTTGTTATTCCATCTCAACAAAGCACTTCTAGCAGTTTTCAACTCTGAGACCAAATGGAAAGAACTGGGAGGTATTTTTGGTGGTGTACAGTGAAGAAATGAGAAATCCCCTCCCCATGGCATGCTTTTACGAGATCTAAAGTCTGAAAGAATGGCAAATTATGAATTGGGAAATATTTAGAAAGATAGATGCCTCCAGGCTTCCATAATAGCTGAAATTCCCCAGTGCCCATTCAGAGAGAGAGAGAGAGAGAGAGAGAGTCAGTAGTAAGTGTGCCCACAACATGAACAGCTCCAAGCGCAGTAATATTCCTCTGGAGACCCTTCCAGCCATTGAATGCCTTTCAAAGCTTGCAGAATAAGCTAACTATAAAAAGCACTGTAACTCAAATGTTAATATCTCATTAGGTTTTATGAGCATAGGGAAAGAGGGAAAAACAGAAGAGAGGAGAAGAAACAGCAGTGTAGCTTTTTCCAGCACAGTCTGTTTAGAGTAAAAATAAACTTGAAGGTATGTTCTGCATGGTTCTGCTGTATGGCTTGCTGTCAATGGAAGAAATCAGGAAGGAAGGCAGTTGGATGTGTGTGAAAGAGGGAAACAGGAGTATGCTTCCTCCTCACAGACAGCATCACTTTTTTTAAAATTCACCCCAGGGCCTTTGATGGCAGGCTGATCCTCAGATATTAACAAAAAGATAATGCTTCTCCCCCATACTACGAAAAGTTTCATAAACTCCCATTGCTTTGTAGGCACAGGAGTAAGGCAGGCTGCTGTTTTTTTCTGGTCGGTTGGCAATCTTGTTCAAATTGAATAGGTATCATTTCAGACCTGGGTGAGGGAACAAGATTCATAGCCAAAGGAAAATACTTGCTGAATGGTGCGTTCAAAATGAAGTAGAAAAGTGCAACACATTATACATCCTAATAAAAAATAGATGCTCCTGGGAAAATAATGATATCTAAGTTTTGAAACACATGGGTAAAGATCATCCCTTGCCAAAAAGTAGCTACCACCACACATACAAAAGTCTCTTCTCTGTTTGTGTATTATGTTGTTATTGTTTTATTGATGTACACCATTTTGAAAATGCTGGACATAAACAGTACATAAATACTATGAACAAGTAAGACTTAATCAGTTGATTGCTTTATTTACATCATGCATTTTTCCTAGTGTGGGACTCAAGGAGGCTTCCAAAGTAAATAGAAATACAAACAAAACCACATATAGCTTAAAACACACAAAACATACAAACAGTAAAGATTAAAGTAATTAAACTGTCTACAAAGTCTGTCTAATAATAAGACTGATACAATAACCCATCTTTATTTATATGTATTACAATTCTAATGCTTGTCCCCTTCAATATACACCCAGTTCACACTCACACGCCAATGCAGTCTTGTTTTCCACTGTTCGAAGGCGTGGAGCAGATCAGTTTCTGTCAGCTGTCTCAACAAGTGCCATTTTCTTTGTACTGCATAAATTGACTCAAAACGGGTTCCTTTAAGCACCAATTTTCACTTAAAGGAAAAGAAAAAAGTTGCATGGTGCCAAATCTGGTGAATATGGAGGTTGTTCAAGTGTAGTAATGTGTTTATCAGAAAGTGCTGTGTGAACATTGTCTTGATGGAGAATGAAACCATTGTTCCACAGTTCTGGCCTTTTTCCCCTCTGACTCTTTCTCTCAGCTTTGTCAAAACTTCCTTATAATAATGCTGGTTCATTGTTTGCCTTCTGGAACCCATTGCACTGAAACTATGCCCTTGATGTAAAAAAAAAAAACAATGAGCATGGCTTTGAACGTGGACTTGCTTTGACGTGCTTTTTTCATTCTTGGTGATGATGGTGTTTTCCAGTGCATTGACTGTTATTTTGTCTCAGGATCATACTGGAAGATCCAGGTTTCATCATAAATGATAATTTTTTTTTTTAAAAAAAAGGTTTCAGTCCAGCTCAAGTTGCTGCAGAGTGTTGATGTTTGTCATCCAGATTCAGACATGTTCAAGGGCATCACTCACTGGCTGTTCAGTTAATTGTCAGCCATTGTTTAAAGCAGCTGTGTTGTCTGTTGTGTGCCAGAAACCTGGTAAGTTTAAAAATCGAGCAATGTGTCAATTTGAATTTTTTAGTAAAATTGAGCAAAACACCAGTGGATTTTTTTCAAATGCTTACTGAGGACTACGGGAAAGACTGCATGTCTTGTGTGCATGTATTTGAGTGGCACAAAAGATTCAGAGGAGGACGTGAGAATGTGGAAGATGATGAACATCCTGGATGACTTTCTACTTCAAGAACTAAAGAAATTGTGGGGAAAATCAGTGAGATTGTTCAAGGAGACCATTGACTCAGTGTCCGAATGATAGCTGAAGCCATAAACATTGACAAAGACATTTTATACAAAATTTTGCATGAGGATCTTAACATGAGAAAAGTTTGTGCTAAGATGGTCCCTAGGGTTCTCACACCATAGCAAAAGGGGTTCTCGGAGCAAAATTGCTAAGTCCTTAGCCTTCTCTGCCAAAGAGTGCTGGTGCCTCACCAAACTACAAATTCCAGGATTCCATAGGAAGGAGCCATGGCAAATAATCCAGTTTGAAACTGGATTATTTGTGTAGTGTGGATTTGGCCTTAGATTTCAACATTTTGAAAGACATACTTTGAGAGAAAATGCACCTAAAATTGGGCATTTAAAGATCTATTTAAGTACACATTTCTGTGAGGTTTTTGGTTTTAAAGTCTGCAGATTCATGCAGAAAGGGTCACAGTAACATATCAAGCCTCTTCTTGTGCCTATTCTACTGGTGTTTTTCTTAAAGCTTCCCATCCTTTTCCAGGTGCAGTTGCTATCACACAGGCAGAAATCTAACAGGTGGACACTTGTCTATCGCTGAAACTCCATGATAGAAAAACGTACTTGTTGAATTTCTAGTTGCTGTATAATTCTGAAATGCATTTGCTCTGTCAAAAAAAAAAAAAAAGCCAAAACTTTTTTTTTTTAAGCAACCCAAAAAGAAAATAAACACATGGCTTCCTTATTTGAAGAGCATACAGCAGTGAAGGGTTACTATAATGTAATCACATATAATTTTTCTGAAGTCTTTCATGAGGTCCCAGATAAGTGGATATAGAATTCCAGTCTCTGCTAGACTAAAGTGAAGTGGAAGGTCTGGATATTTTAGCCTACCTTCTGGTCTGAGTTTAATGAATTACCTTGCTTAGGACTGCTACCTTAATTTGGTAGAATCCTGAAATATATAGTGGATTTGCATGACTTTTCTGGCCATGGATTCTCCTTTGCCATCTATTTAGAAATTATTTTGTCCTTCTGACTGCAAAATAAATGGACATTCATGAAAAAACAGTACCACACTGCCTACCATTTAATGCAGACCGATTTCTTCAAAAAAAGAACATTGGCTTACACAGCCTATCAAGGTGGATGCCGTTTAACATCCTAATGTCTGAATGCTAGCCCCTTGTTTTGCTGGCCCAAGCTGTGGTGTTGCCAGCGTTTCAGCCAGTTGCTATAGCTGGAGCTTTAACAGGTGAACAGACACAATGATTAGTCCCAGGCTATGAAAAGCCTCACCTTCTGCTCAGCAAGTTGCTCTTTAAAGCCAGAGAGCAGGCCAGGCTGAGAAGTGTATTTTTCTGGTCAACTGGCAATCCCATCACATGGTGGGACTCACAGCTTCTGCAGCTGGGAGTACAACACAGTTTCTCCCAAAGGGCAATTGAGATAAACCTATTGAAAAGCTAGCTAATAAATCCCGCTCTCATCCTGCAATTACTTGTTCATCTCCATCACAGTGAGGTAGAAGGAGAGGAACCACAGTTCAGTGGGAAAGCAGCTGTTTTGCCCTAGTTAGATTCTAGGTTCAATACCAATGGCATCTTGAGGGTTTTGTTGACTTCAGGATCAGCTTGCAGATGGTGCAGGGCCATTACAGGTGGCTCCCACTTTAGGAGAAAGGCAACATATAAATTAAATAAATAAACAAAATAAATAAAATGAGGCGGAGTGAGGCAGTGCCTCAGATGGCACATTTTGGGGGTGCACAGCTTTGGTGACTTCCTTATATCCCCTAAGGTAGCCTGTTGCCATCCAATGTGGTGTGTTGTCCTCTCACTGGTGTTTAAGTAGTGAGATCCAGTTACATCTGGGTATGGATTGGGAGGTGGCTATCTTCTTTCTTGCTGCCACTGCCAGTAAAATATCCCAGAGACCAAAATATCTGATGCAATATGAAAGACCTCTGCCTCAAACCCTGAACAGCCTTTACCAATCACAACAAGTGATACCTGGCTAGATGGCCAGGCAGTCTGACATGCTGTAAGACAACTTCTTTGCTTACAGAACTTACAGCTCCCAGAATCCCTCAGTCATCATGCCCATTGCTCATGCTGGCTTGGGGATTCTGGCAGTTGTAGTCCTCTGGCTAGGGAACTTCTGGGAGCTGAATTCCAAAAAAAAAAAAAGCTCTCCTATGAGTGCTTCCAATTTTCCTATTCTCTAATTACCATTTTCCTATAAGCTTTTAAAGGATGAGAGTCTCCCTAATGCAAAGCTATTAGTAAGAGTGTTTCTTCTTCTTTAATTAGGCAAGGATCTGGGATGGAGCTTGCCTATCACCCCCACCTGGATAAAGACATTGGAAAGGCTCTGGAGAGGGAGGGTTTCTCTGTTGATCTCACAAAAGTGGGATGCAGAGTCACTTCTAAGATGAAGGGGGCACGGTTTAATCCTGACTGCAGTCCTTTGTTACTGTGTGTGACTGAATCCTGGAGCAGAGTCTTGGCGAAAGTTACTTTGACCCTCCTTGGTCTCTTTCTTTGGGGAGCTGCAGTAGCTCTCTTTTTTGCTGGTGCATTTGTGATCTTCACCTACCAGAGCTACAAATTCTTCTATCAGAACCAATTCTTCCTTGTGCCAGGCTGGTTGGCAGTTGCTGCTGCCATTTTGTTGTTCCCCACTGGTGCTTTAGCAATGTGTATTCCAGTAAGGAATTCTCGGCCTCTCCAGGGGATTTTAATGTATTTGCTCTTGGTCCTCCTTTGTTTGGAAGCCTCTTCAATTGTTATGACCCATATCTATTCTGCTGAAGTGGAGTATCAACTGAAAAACAGGATGGGCCCTTTTTTTCACAAGTACAACTGGACTGATCCAAACCACTGGGACACAGTATCTGTGGATGCCACCCATAAGCAGCTGAAATGTTGTGGAATCTCCAATTACACTGACTGGATGGTGATGTTTCCAAACCATCTTGAGATAGGGCATGGTTTTGCACCAGAGAGCTGTTGCAAAGAGATGTATTTGGATTGCCATGGTGATCTGAGTCAACCAGAGAAACTCTTTAAGGATGGCTGTCACAAGAAACTGGAACAAAGACTCCATTTTGTCAAGCAATATATGGCCTGGTGTTGTGTTGTGGTCAGTTGTCTGGAGATTCTAGCAGCGATCAGCAACGGACTACTTATGAAGGAGCAGCCATTCCAAGACTTCCGAATTCTTGATTCAGCTGCTTTTTCATAACCCCCATAACCAGTTGCTACTGTCTAATCTTTTCTGTATATCTTGAAACTACTGGGTGCTTTCTTTAAAGCTGAGCTGTCAGGCTTAAAACTGTGGGGGGGAGGAATCTGTCCTACACAACTCCTTTCTTCCTAAGAAAATGCAAATATTCTGTTATTGAATATAAACATTGTATTATTTTGGTGTACAGGTGCCAGGCCCTTTGATTAGACATGTGTTTAGAAACAAAGTATATAGCTAATAGTAATACTCAATAAACTAATGCATATGGGGGAAATCTAGTGAAATGGGCAATATTTATTATGCTTTATATGTAGCTGTGAAGTCTTTGGCACTGATCGGCTAGACTGGAAGGCTTACAAACATTTCAGCTGTTCAAGAAGCAGAGCTGCTAGAATGTTGACAGTGCAGCATTGGTGAAGGAAAGTGAAGTTGGCAGTAAGGCAGGAACTAAACCTCACACAGATTGGTGAAACAGACTTCTCATCAGGCAAAGAAATGGAGTTGTAAGAGAGCTTCCCATTGTTCTGAGGAGTACAGCGTAGGCACAACAGGTTTAGAAAGATGAGGCCAAGTGGAAAGAGAGGTGGAGGAAAGGAATTTTGAGGAAAGGGGCAAATGTAACAAGGAGTGAGTAAAAGAAGAATTCCTAAGCAAAGAAGCAGTTTGCCAAAGATGGTTTGAGACTGTGTGCCAGGAAACAAAAATTCCTAGATATGGCAGCTGGTGTACCATTAAAACTTGCAAGAAAGGGAATGTGTGGTGGCTTCATCTATCACAGTTGTGCCTGGACAACCCTGAGGGTGGAGAGAGCCAGCGTGGTATAGTGGTTTGAATGTTGGACTATGACTCTGGACACCAGGGTTTGAATTCTTGCTTGGCCATGGAAACCCACTGGGTGACCTTGGGCAGGTTACACTCTCTCATCCTCACATGAAGGCAAAGGCAACCCCCCTCTGAACAAATCTTGGCTGTGATATGTTTGCTCCAGGATCACTGTAAATTGGAAAATGACTAGAAGACACACAACAACAACAACAACAACAACAACAGTTTTTAAAGCAGCAGAGGGTGGGCTGGCGGCTATTGTTGTTTTTGTTGTGTCCCTTTGAGTCATTTTTTACTTATGGTGACCCTAAGGTGAACCCATCATGAGGTTTTCTTGGCAGAATTTGTTCAGAGGGTGGTTGCCTTTGCCTTCCTTTGAGGCTGGGACAATGTGGTTTGCCCAAGGTTGCCCACGAGGTTTCCATAGCCAAGTGGAGATTTGAACCCTGATCTCCTAAAATCCTAGTCGAATACTCAGACTACTACACCACACTGGCTCTTGAGATGATGGCTAGATTGTAGATATTGATTTCAACTAACCAGGCAGTGCCTTGGCTGTAGACCCCTGGTGAATATTTTAGCACCTGCAGTGCTTACAGCTACTGAAGTGAGTATGAAAGATATGAAAAATGAAAGCTCTTTTTGTGTGCTTGTTAACAGACCCAGTTTTTTCTTCTTCCGGGGATCCTTGCCTGCCTATGCATCCCTATACACAAGCATATTCACATGAGCATAGGCATGGCAGCTGAAGAACAAAAAAAAAAAAAAAAAAAAGCCAACAACAGTCTCCCTTGCTCTGGCTTCTGATACAGGGGTGGATGATTAAATTGTTTCCTCCCTTTGTAGTAGAAAACGAAGGGGGGAAATGTATTTCTAAATATACAAATCCTTTCCAGCATTTAAAGAATTAAAAAAGCTTCTTGTGCAATATTTGTACTTCATTGACAATGCAGTAGGCTGCCTTTAGTGACTTCGGAGCATATTTAGTTTAAAAAAAACTGACTATAACAGTTGTTGTTGTTGTTGCTGTTGTTAGGTCATTCTGCTTTTCAGCTGTCTCACAACCTGCCTCATTGAATTTGCAGAATAATTAAAATCCTCAAACACAGGCTGCTGCCACACTGCAGAAATAATGCAGTTTGACACAGCTTTAACTATCATAGCTCCAGTCTATGCCATATGGAATCCTGGGATTCGTAGTTTGTTGCAGCACCAGAGCTCTCTAACAGAGAAAGCTAAATATCTTACAAAACTACCAACCCCAGAGTTCCATGGCATTGATCCATGGAAGTTAAAGTGGTGTCAAATTGCATTATTTCTGCAGTATGGCAGCAGCCACAGTTGCAAGGATGTAAGTTATGGGCGGGAGGGGGAAATGAGAGCATTGCTTCTCCAATTGAGAATTCTGGCCCCTAATGAAATTTTCCTTCAGTCTACAACTTTCTAGCATTGCAGAGAATGAGACATTGAAAAATCATTCATACCTAGAACTCTTACATTTGCTGTGTTTGCATTCCCTCAGTAACTTTTCCTGCCTCTTTGCTGTCGGTGCATGTACTCTAGGGAGATTGTCACACCAGGCTTCGAACATGCAGCAATTGCGTTAGTGATGAAAATGGAAACATACTGGTATTGAAGCAATCCTTATCACACTTCTACTTCAATACCAGTATTTTTCTGTTTGCTTCATTAATATGATTGATGCACAATACAGGTGTGAGGATGGGGAGAAGAAAAGAGATAGATGGGGTGGGGAGGGAATAAATCTGGTAGGCAAGGGGGGAAATAGATCAAGCAGGCAGGGGGGAATAGTCAGATTGGGTGGGGGAAAGAAAATAGATGGGGTGGGGGAATAGGTGAGGGGTGGGAGAAATAGTTGTATCGGGTGAAATTGCAGGGAAACAAGGGGAGGAAAGAGGGACAGAAGAGGAAAAACACACCTACTCACCCCACCTGACTGCCACTATGGAAACTGAAGCAGAGGAGAACTTATCACACAGAGGCAATAACAGAAATACTATTGAGGGCCTATTGATGGGTTTTCCCTGACAATGAAAAGTGCCCTCCAGCAACGCTTTGAATACAGATTGCCAACAACTCAGATGCAATGTCATGCAATAAAGAATGGCTGCATGCACTATTACCTTGCTCTAATACCACTGGTGAAGTCTAGTGTGATAATCTCCTAGTTCTGAATGCTCAACTGAAGTTTAAAGATACTGCAATGCTAGAAATTTGGGAAGTGAAGAAAAAATTTCAATTGGGAAGGCATTTTTTTTTTTTTGGGAGGGGTAATGCCCCCTCCACATATCTACACACCTGGTTAGCAGCATTTACTTACATTCTGATTCTGGGAAAAGAAGGCAAGAAACCACATTTCTAGGATTAAATCAGGTGCACACTGCTTTATTCAATCTATGGTAAGCAGAATTCTAGATCTATTTTTTTAAATTTTAATTTCACTCTCCCTCATACCCACACGTGTGGCTGTATACAGACTAGGGTGCAGTGGTGTAGAGATGTATCTTTATATTTTATTCTCTGTTTTTGTCATAATATTCCATATCTGGTGTGGTGGTCTGAGTGTTGAACTATGACTCTGGAGACCAGGGTTTGAATCCTTGAAAACAATGGAAACCCACTAGCTGACCTTGGGTGGATTGCACTCTTTCAGCCTCAGAGAAAGGCAAAAGTAATATACCTCTGAATCAATCTTGCCCAGAAAACCCTGTGATACGTTCACCATATGGTCACGATAGGTCAGAAACTACTTGAAGGAACACAACAACAACAACCCCTGCCCAGTTTCAGTAGCCTCCGTAACTTCTCTGACTCTTCGCAATCTACAGATATTGAAAGGAAATTTAGATTGGCCACCATCCTGAACAATTTTGTTCTAAGTAGGCCAGAGTAGCCTTGGAAGTAGCTTGTTATAAGCTTGGAAGTAGCATGTTATAAGTAACATGTTGCATTAACTGCAACATGTTACTTTTGGGAGCAATCGTGTAATTTTTTAAAATGAATGTAACAACAATAGTGGAATATATTATTTTTGTGCCATGAATAATATTTACTTGTTACTCTTAAAATGTTGCCTGAAAGACCATGGGGGGAATTCTTGGCTGTTTAAAAAAAGAGGAGTAACACATTACAGTTGGCCCTATGGACCTGTGAATTCCACTTCCTGCAGGTCGATCATCTCATATTATTAAATGATGGTGACATGAATTCGTACACTCTGAAGCATCCACGTTCACGTTGCCAACATTTAATAATATGGGATTTGAACACCTCGGTTTTTTTGTATTCATAAGGGATCCTGGAACCAAACCCCATGGATACGGTAGGCCCACTCTATTAACCTGTCACCTTTAAATAACAAGTAATATCAATGAATTACTTTTAAAGCAGGAATGGGAATCATATGGCCTTGCAGATGTTGTCAGATGACTACTTCCAGGATTCTTCACTATTCGCTGTGCTGGTTAGGTCTGCTTTGAATTGTAGGGCTACATGATACCTACCTCCGTTTTAAAAGGAATGAATAACACATTTTTTAAAAAAAAAAAACATTCTAAATGCTGACAGAGGACAAGGATTAGTCTCCAAGATGTTTCTGGATCTTACCTTCCATGCATAAAGGGAGTCCCAAAAATTCTGGTAGTGGAAGAACCTTGGTTTGGGGGGGGGGCAGAATGTTGGGAATGGGAAAGGGGCAAAGTATACTTTGGATGGAAAGAAAAGTGCCTTTTATTTGAGTAACCATAGCAGTCCAGCATTTGATGTAGGCTGAGTGATTTGTCTGGTGGGATACCAGAGCACCACCTATGGAAACTGGTTTAGGAAAAATTGTGTCATCCCTATGACAACCTTTCACTTCCTAGTCATCTCCTGTCACCCTCACTCCCATTAATTCTACTGCAACAACATTTTAAAATAACCAAAATAGAATGAATCCTTAAGGACACCCACATCTGTAATGGGTGAGCATGCTACTATTGTGACTTGTGAGAAAAACAATCCTCCTCCCAATGACTTCTAACTGTATAGCCGCTTCAGGAAGAAAGGTTCCACAGGGTAGATGTCATAGTTCTGTAATGCAGTGGATTCATTTGGAAGTAACAGGCAAGTGTGTTGCCCAAAGAGGTGGGGGTGATTTAGAGCCCCACTAGTGATATCAAAACTATATTAATATTTGAGGAAATTATTATTATTAGCTCACATGGAAGGCTGTGAGAGGTGGGTAACTTTAAAATCTTTTCACTTATGCATACCAGTACTAACAGCAGAGAACTCCAGGCTAAACTGAAATAAAATATTTTTATTGGAAATAACACAAAAAGCATTCACACATGCAACACGCTCTCACAAGAACCACACAAGACTATAGAAGAATTAAGGCAGATAAGTTGGATAGAGGAATAGATTCAGGGAATAGGGTGGTAGTTACCAGTCTTGAAGAGCGGAGTTTTGGGTACGTGGACTGAGGTTTGAGGGTGGCACTTGAACTTCTGTTCCGGGAGGGGGGGTGCCAAGAAAGAAAGTGGCTGGTTTCATCCACACTGGCACACCTTTCTATTGTTGGAGGAATATTTATACCGTTTCATGTCCTGAAGAGGTACTTCTGCTAGAACAAAGCTTACATGGATTTCCCACTGAATAGACAAAGGAAACTGAAACTTGGTTGATTACTTTTAATGGATGGGAGATAGGAATTGTTGGGTTTATGACAACCTCATATTGTGGGACAGGAGAAGGTTCCAAGGGATATTTCCTGGGAATTTGGGTTGGAGAGGTCACTTGATTGTTTAGGTTGTGACTGCACTTGTACAGACATAAACTGTTCTTTTTAAAAGCCATCCTTAAATCTCTTGGGGGGAAAAAGTCACCCCTGGGATCAAGGAGGGACTGTGGAACTGTTAACCAAATTGCTGGGGTCCATGGGGACCCACTCATGGCTCTCAAATTATGATATTAAATTGGGGGGGGGTTAATTAGTTCACAGGTATTGCTGCGAGAGGTCAAGTAACTTATGGGACCTTTGCACCTGTGTATACCAGTACTCACTGACGAGACGCCAAGCCAAAATGAAATTTTAAAAAATTATTATAAAATAATCACAGAAGCATTCACACATGCACTCATACCCACAAGGCAACCACACAAGGCTAACAAAGAGTCAAAGTATAAATACCAGGATAGAGGAATATATTAGGGGAAAATGGGCTATATTTATCTGTCCTGAAGAGCAGAGGTTTGTTCAGCAAAGGAGGACTCAGAAATGAAGCTGGGGGTGGTACAGCAGTCCAGCAGAGTAAGTGTCCAACTGTATCCCACATGACTATTATTTTAGGGTAATATTTATGCCCAATATCATACCCTTAAGGGGTGTTTTGAATGTAAAACAATGCTTAGATGGCTTTCTCACAATTAAACAAAGGAAACCCCGGCTTTGTTGATTGCCACTAATGGCTGAGACATTAAGGTTGATGGTTTCCTGGCAGCCTCTGTATTTTGGAGAGGGAAAGGTGTGAGGGAAGGTATTTTGTGGATAACGGGGGTTCCGGTCACTTTTTTTTTTTTTTTTTTTTTTTTTTTAGTATGACTCACTGCTAGGTGCAGTGAGATTAGCACATTCCTCCTTAACAAATCTGACTAAGGGGTTTTGCATTAATCTTGTCCTGGATGTGTTTGTTGGGGATTTTCCACAGCATCTTCATAGGTCCTAGTGACCTTCACTTGACCATATCTTTTGGTCAGCCCTGGTCTACCTTAGACCTTGTGAAGTTCCAATATGCTGAATTATGAATTATTAGACGGACAGGTGTGTGTGACAGATAACAGAGCCTCCATGGTAGAACTGGCATCTCAATGTCAAGCTGAGAGACGTTTCTGTGTACAGTACAACCACAGAGGTCCACCACCCAGCCAAGTAAACCAGCATCCCCCAACCTTATACCCTTCAGATGTTCTGAACTTGAACATCCATTTTACTTCCCCATTGGCCATGCTAGCTGGGGCAGATGAGAGTTGTAGTTCACAACTGGAGGACACCAGACTGGGGGGAGTTTAGGTTGGGCAATACTTAACATAGTGTAGAAATGTGTTTGTGACTTCAACTTCAAGACTCCTACTCAGCTTCTTGGGTTGTAGTGGGGGGGGGGAGTAAGTGTTCTGAACAGCTGACCCCATTTGGTATATTCCTCAATATTAGAAATCAAGGAAGGAGGGTTGATATCATACAACTGTATCCTTGTCATTTATCACCAAGGTGCGTAAAGCATCATACCTCTATTCTTGGGCACTAGAAACAATTCAAGGATATATGCATTTAGACCATTAATGTGTTCCTCATATATGCCTTTTTAATTAAAGGGATTTTATGTGGGTGGCAGCTGATAACATTAGAGCCTGGAGATAATTCCTTCCTTCTAGGAGGCTGCCTCATCTATTGCTTGATCTTTTAGAAGATGCCAACAAGTGCCTCTCCTGATGACAACAGCCAGCCTCTGTAGCAGCAACTTACGCCTTCTTCTCTTATTAGGTTTGAAAATCTGTTAATTTCTTATCAAGACTTATGTGTCAGCTTCTAGGAAGATTAGCCAGAATCCTGCTTTCTTTACTGCTAAATTTGCAAAGTTTGTGCATCTACATTAATTAAAGTGACTTTGATGCTTCGTTGCTTGATTCTCTTTTAAAAAAAAAATAGGAAAAGGAAAGAACATATCCACTTTTGAAAAGCGAGAAGAGGCAGCTAGCTGAACAATGTACTAATCTGGCCCTCAAGGGTAACAATTCAACTCTTATTGTTTCCTCTTCTCCTTAAAACTGTTAAGTAGATGTAAACATGCAACACAAGCGAAAGCTTTTCATGTAAAGTGTTTTTATTCACTTCCTCTCTCAAGAGAGCACAGGCAAAAAATTGATTGGCACCAAACTGCAACACCTCCTGCTTTTGGAGCACAGGCAGAATCAAGAAGGGGAGCAGCAAAGGAGATGCCACCTATGCAGTATCTCAGTTCGCACTGTTCCATGACCAAGCGTGCATACTTATGGGGCTCCAGAAAGAAGAGTGCCAAGTCCAGGACACACATGGGGCTGTCTTGGTTTTCAAAGCATTGTCATCTCTCTGCTGCTAATCCTTTTCTTTCTTCTGCTTGCTCACAGACTTGCTGAGAAGGAAATAAAAATTGGCTTGCTCCTGTGTGTGTTTTTTTTTTAAATAACACTTTAATATCAACTTGCCGATAAACATCAGCTCTGTACACTGAGGAGAAGAAGGGAACTTGGATTCGAACCAACTAGGTCACTTCCCAACTTCCACACAGCTTCAAATGTTCCTCTGTGTCTCTCTGTGCAAACAGAACTTATGTCAGGATCAGTCCTGGATGTTACCTCTTCCTGTCAAGTTCAGTTCTACTGTGTAACCTTGTGGGTAATTGTGATTGTAGTTTTCTGTGCTTGTTAACAAGTATGTAGCCTAACTGTCAAAGTGAGTACATGGTCTATCTTGGGAATGGTTTGATAAACACTGCACCTGGGTCTCAACTTTGGGAAAGGGAAGTTGAGCCCTGGTACTGTGAGAAATGGGGATGGGGATGATGGATAGCCAATGACTGTGTAGCCTGCCAGATTTTGGAGATTGGAATATGCTTTTACTATACTATTTCGTGAGTTAAGTTTCATTCTGAGCAATTCCTGTAGGGTTTGCTTTCTGTATTACTGTGTCAAATAAAATTTTCTTTTTTGAACTCTGAAACTATTGGTCACTGAGTATGGGAATGCCTATACATGACAGCTTTTACATATACACCTAGTGTGTATATGTATATATACCTAGGAGTATATACATATTCAGGTGTGTGACTTAGGATCTCTGTGTGTAGGACAATTGAATCCATGAGGATCAAGGGTGAAGGTACTAGAAGAAATTGCATTCCAAACACACAGGGTCAAACTGTGTAAGATATGCTTAGCACATATTTAATAAAAGATGACTAATTTTGTCACATCAGTTGGTAAAAGATGTCCATTTTGACACAGCATGTGATTCTTTTCAGTAACATTCAGCACACTTTGTGTGTGTTTTATTGGTCATTAGTATGTAAGCATGGGCTTTATTCACAAGTCATAGAGTCATAAATTTGTAGGGTCGGTTGGGATACCAAGGTCACCTAATCCAACCACCTGCAAATGTGGGAATCTACAGCTAAAGCATCCTCAACAGATGGCCAACCAATATCTGAGATTCTCTAGATTAAAACTCCTGCAACTCTTTAACACCTCTGCTATATTTTATCTGGCAAGATGGGTAAGGATTGAGATTACATTTGATGGGCCAAGCTGCTTCAAGCATCTTCTCCTCATCATCAGTCTCAGCAATGGTATCCCATGAATGCTGACCATATAGAGCGCTGGACACTTCCCCAGCCTCTGTAGTGAGTAATAAGTTTAATGTCAAGTACTGAGCAAATATGAATAACTTTTTCCTCAAAGAGCCTTGCAAGTTGGTCACAGCAAGTAGTTGAAGGTTCAAGTCAAGGTACCTGGATCAAGATAATTGGAAGCTTAAATCAAGAGAGTCAGTTCTTAAAGATGGTGTAGATCTTGGCTGGTTTCACTATCTATAGCTTATGGAGAGATTTAAGCAAGATAAGAAAGAATTGGTTAAAGGGTCTGGAAAAAATGAATTGTATTTAGAGCTTTATATTTTTATTTAGAGTTGTGCAAGAATGATGATTATGTTATTTTAAAAAGTATACAAACCTCTCTTGGAGACAGAAGATGGATCAGTAAAAGATTACATGATAAGGGGGTACAAAATCTTGGTCATATTTTGCAAATGAATGTATGGAAAAAATGTGGACCAAAGACACAACTTTGTATTCACTTTGTGGAATAATTTGAAAGAAAATATGTAGAAGATGCTGTATAGATGCTTTGGTCAGACGTCAGCTGGAATACTGTGTCTAGTTCTGCTGTTTGACAACAGAATGCGCTGCCTCAGATGTGGTGGAGTCTCCTTCTTTGGAAGTTTTTAAGCAGAGGCTGGGTGGCCATCTGTAGAGAGTGATTTGATTGTGTATTTCTGCAAGGCAGAGGGCTGGACTAGAGGGTTGGTCTCTTCCAATTCTGTGATTCTATGACCCCCTTTCTCCCTGCTCCCCTGGGATTCTCCACAACTCATGTAAAAATCGAGGGGAAAAACCAGTGAGAGAGTGCCAGTGCAGCAAGTCAGATGCATTAATTACACACTCAACTCTCATGTGAATAATCCTATTTTTTTTCTTCTGGTCCCTACTGCTCACCTGGGGATTCCAGAGGTAGCCTCAGCAAAGCCAACCCATACTCCCATTGTGGGTAGCACTCTTTACCAGACACCACACCTCTCACCCAAGGCCTGTGGCTACTCTCTAATTTAAAAAGAGATGGTGACCCTGGCCCTATGCCTCCTGAAATGGGTGACCCCCAAAGGGTTGATCTACCACTGACAAACCTGCTACCAGTTGCTTGCACTGCTTTATATCCCTCACCAAATAGGAAGATGAAGGACCAGGAATGGGAGGGATGGGTGTGAACAGCAGTCAGTCTTGATCTTCCAATAGCTAGCACAGCTCTGATCCTGTGGGGAAACAGCACTGGTAAGTAGTAGTAGGTTCAGTAAAGGCAAAGATGGAAACAAACCTTGTCCTTTTCCACTCATGCTGGTCCACCTGTAAAAAAAACACTGCTGGCAAGTTTATTTGATAAATAAAATATTTATTAAAATATTTCTGTCCCATCCTATAACCACAGGGTAACGCAAAATCCACGTCATGCCAAGTTATCATGCTTTAACTTAAATTGCCTTAATGCTGTTTGTCTCAGTAGCTAGGGCCTAAAGAACATTCAGAACTAGAATACGTATTTTGTCTTCTACCTCAGCTGATCTGATACTGTTCACTGACAGCTCAACAAGGAGCTTGGTTGCCAGGAGTCTGTAGTCTTCCAGTCACCATTAATTGTCTTCGGCTGACGAGAAGGAATGTGTTCATTAATACTCAATTTGGAGAAATAATAAAATGAAAACTGAAGATGAAGCCCTGTCTATGAAGGATGATGGTGAAAAATGACTACCATTCTAGGAATATACCTTAATAGTTTCAACAACCACTTTCCTCCCTTGCAAAAACTTTAAAGCCATTATTATCCTCTGCCCTAATCACAGAATCAAAATGTTTCCCCAATAATTGATGGTCCTAAATCAGTACTTATTCCTCTGGAATGAATTTATTCAGCATGATGTATTTCTGTTGTCATGTGTTTACCGTATAATGGACATGAATAATAATAAAAAAATTATACCAGCTTTCCTGCTTGAGAAGCTGAGCTCTCCTGTCCTCCAGGGGTATATTGTGCAACGTAGCTCTCAAAAAGCTCTTCTGTCATTTACTTCAACTGTCTTGCCCTCTTTGGAATTTATCACACAAGGCTGCCAAAGCAGAATTTCAGCAGGATAGTAGCATCTGTGGTCATACCTTATCACACTGCCATGTCTGTCCTGTAGCTGCTTTGTCTTCCATCTGTTTCTGGAGCACTCCTTTTCATTGATGGGCAAAACCTATCAATGCCTCCCAATTGCACTGCTTTGCCACTGTTGATTCACATTTGCTAAGTTGTTGCTGCAGTGCTGCCATGCAGGCAGTCACATGGTGTAAGTATATGTGATTCTGCTCCTCTCCCCCTCCGCCTTGCTATTCCCAAGGAGGCCATTTTTATTTCTTTTTTTCTGTGTTTTTCTTTCTTTTTTCCATGTTTTTCTTTTCTTTATTTACTTAATCAATTGCTGTGACTGCGCAATTGTGCTGAAAAAAATATTTAAAATGAAAAAAAATTACAGACTGAAAGGTATGCTGGGAAGGGTATCAGGCAGGAAAGTAAGTTATGGAGGCCAGTGTGCAGATAACAGAGCCTGGGACTATAGCAGTACCATGGTGCTTTTGAAGAAATGTGCAAAAATAACTGTCTCCAAACCAGTATGTTTGTGTTTCATACACTAAGGTGATTGTGGCATCTTAGCAGCCTGGTGTGGTAAAGTCCTTTGTACTAAATGTGCTTCTGCTGCTCTCCTGGGTGTGCTATGATAGGGTAAGCCCGTCTTTGCTCAAAGAAACTTGTTGACGTTGGTGCCTGAACAGGAGTGGGAAATGTTTGGCTCACCAGATGTTTAAGATTTCGACCACCCAGAAGCACCAATCAGTATGATCAAAGATATGAGACTATGGCTCTGGTGGTTTTCATGTCAGTGAGGTGGTTAAAACATTCTGCTTTTAGTCTGAACTTAATATAGACTCTCAAAGTTGCTGAACCCTATTCACCAAAATGGATTCCGCACTTTGGATAGCTCTTTTAGAATTCAGTTAAAACCCAGAAAGAATTCACTGACATAGAAGCCACTAGCTGCTCCTGGATTATGGGAACTGTATTTCAAATATGGGTAGTGAAGACATTGAAATAGTTAGAGATTTTGTATACCTTACTGGGAAAGACAATAGAGGCTGAGTATCTCTTATCTGGAATTCTGAAATCTAAAATACTCCAAAATCCAAAATTGTCCACATGTGGGGGCTGAGATAGTGACACTTTTGCTTTCTGATAGTTCAGTGTACACAAACTTTGTTTCATGCACAAGCCTATTAAAATTATTGTGTATAAAATTGCCTTCAGGCCATGTGTATAAGGTATATACGAAAGATAACTGAATTTTGTGTTTAAACTTGGGTCCCATCTCGAAGATATCTTATTATATCATCTCTTATTATGTTTATGCAAGTATTCCAAAATCCAAAAAATCTGAAATGTGGAACACTTTTGGTTCAAGGCATTTTGGATAAGGAATACTCAATCTGTAGTGTTTGGTAAAGCAGTAGGAAAAGAGGAAGACCACATTACGGGTTGATTGATTCAATCACAGAAGCCACAGCTCCGAGTTTGCAAGACCTAAATAGGGCAGCTGATGACTGAGGCTCTCGGACATCTCTCATTTATAGGGTCACCATAAGTCAAAGTAGGCTTGATGGCAAATAACTACAACAGTGCATCATGACAGTCTGCATAGCCATCTCCACAAGGAGCATATAATTCCTGCAGATGTGTTGATCCATATCAACAAACCAGTTCTAGCAGTTTTCTTCTCCACCAGGAGCAAATCTTTTGTGAAGCTAATAGATCATAACTACTCAGCCAAGATCAAACCACCTTAAATACTTGCAGGTGGGTTGATCCAAATCACTACAGGGATAGCTCACAACAGTGTATTGTTTCTGGGGAAATATATTCCCTCTCCCCAGTTATTTTGTGATAAGCTCAGAGGAGGAGCTGCAAGGGGTCCAATGATGGAATCCTCCCAAAGAGTCAGAACATTCTGATCCTTTGACCATGTGAGCCCTGACTCCATTACACCACTAATGGTTCTTAGGCTTGTATAGAAAAGCATTGCTACTACTAAGCAACCACTCATCTGTCATTGGCACTTTGGCTTCTTTCCAATTTTTGGCATAGATCATTCTTGCTGTTGTGGTCATGTATAATATTATGACTTTCAAGTCTTTAGGAATTTCATCATCTCGCATCTAACATAAATTAATTTTGTGTTTAGACTAACAATGGCAGCCACAAAAATGTTGCTATATAATAAGAGTGATTCTATCATAGCTATGTTGCTATATAGTAAGAATGATTCTGATGGAGCCCTGGTGGTGCAGTGGTTAAATGCCAGTTCTGCAAGCCACAAGGTTATGAGTTCGATCCCAGAGGGCTCCAAGGTTGACTCAGCCTTCCATCCTTCTGTATGTCAGTAAAATGAGTACCCAGCTTGTTAGGGGCAATTAGCTAACACGTTGTAAACTGCTTAGGGAGTGCTTTGGCACTGATAAGTGTAATATAAATATTAATGCTATTGCTATTGCTGCTAGGATGGTTGCCATAAGGCTAGAGGGCCCATCCTGCCCTTTGACGCTCTTTGTCAGACCCTTCGGTTTTGACCTGTCTGACATGGGAGACCCTACCGGTGGCTTTATGCCACCGCCAGCATCGCTCAAAACATCATTAGGGTACGCAAGCCTCTCTCCCACGACAAAGGGGCGTCAATGGAGAAGGAAAACTCTAATCCCAAACCTGGGCAGATGGTGCTCGTCCAACTCTATAAGGTCAACCATCTAAGCGAAGGAAACTCTAATCAAACCTACGACCCGAGGAACTCGCTGCTACATCCATGCTTGCAAGGCCATGGCAGATGAACCTTTGGTTTAAAGGGTGAGGCCAGTTCTTTGCACGCTGCGCTCCACCAAAAAAATCCATTGCACAGGCTCAAAGGACAAATCCAGTTTCAAAAAAGCCCTGTAGCGATAGGTGAGGGACGAAATGGCAGGTGTAAAGATGCACTGGAAGCTGCAGACCCAACCCTGCGTGCAGGTGGTTCAGGACATTGGTCGCTCAAGGCTGACCCGGGAGATGACAGTCTTGTTCGGCAGCATCCTGAACAACCAAGCAGCCTTTTTTAAGGAGAGCACTGCTTGCTCCATATGGAGAGGGGCCTAGAAAACGTGGCCTAACGAAAGCTCATCCCCAACTACCTGGTTGGCTAGCCACAGCCAACGGGCATCTTCTGATGCGGTCAAACCAAGGCAAAGAAACAAAGGCACACACTGGCCTCCAAAGGTGTAAATAAACTGACACTTGCATGCTGGAACATCAGAACCATGCGAGACTCTGCAGATAGTGGATGGCCTGAGCGTCGTTCTGCCCTATTCGCCCATGAACTATCATGACTTAATATTGACATTGCTGCTCTTAGTGAAGTTCACCTCCATGAGGAAGGCAGCCTTAAAGAACACAGCGCTACACACTTTACTGGTCTGGCAAACCCAAAACCGAAAAACATCTTTCAGGAGTAGGCTTTATGATTAAAAACTCCATTGCCTCCAAACTCGAAACCTTGCCAACAGGACACTCTGATCGCATTATTTCCTTAAGCCTCCCACATGTTGTTCTCTAGTATATATGCCCCAACTATGCAAGCCGACCCTGTAGAAAAAGACAAATTCTACACAGACCTATGCCAACTCATACAAAAAGTCCCTGTATAAGATAAAATTATTATCCTTGGTGACTTCAATGCCAGAGTAGGAAAGAACTCCGAAGCCTGGAAAGGTGTCTTAGGCAAGCATGGTTTTGGAAATTGCAATGATAGCGAACGCCTCCTGCTAGAGTTCTGTGCAGAACAACAGCTGACTATTAAAAACACAATCTTTCAGCAGAAAGATAGCTTGAAGACAACCTGGATGCATCCCTGATCCAAACATTGGCACCTCATTGACTATGTTCTAGTCCGCCAGAGAAACATTCACAATGTCCATCATACCTGAGTGATGCCTAGTGCAGAATGCCAAACAGATCATCACCTCGTCAGATGTAAACTAAACCTTCATCTTAAATTCACACCTAAGAAGGGTGGCATCTTAAAGAAGAGATTCCAAGTCAACAATCTTCAACAAACTACCATGAGAGACAACTTCCAGGCAAATCTGCAAACAAAACTTGAAGACCATCCTACAGATCCTTCTCCCACAGTGCTTTGGCAACATATCAAAAACTGTATCCTCCAGTCTGCAGAAGAATCCCTCGGGTTCTCCCACAAGAAAAATCAAGACTGGTTTGATGAAAACAACCAAGAGATCCAGGAGCTGTTGGCAAAGAAGAGAACTGCTCCCCAGGCATACCTCGCCCAGCCAACTTGCCATGTAAGAAAAGCAGCTTTCTGCCTCACATGTAGTATACTTCAACAAAAACTCAGAGACATGCAGAACAACTGGTGGATCAATATAGCAGAAAAGACACAACACTGTGCAGATCTGGGTGATCATAGAGGATTTTATGAAGCTCTTAAAGCAGTGTATGGACCTACTTATCAGGTCCAAAGCTCCTTATACAGTACAGATGGTCAAACATTAATCACTTATAAAGCCTCCATCCTGAATCGATGGGCTGAACATTTTCAAAGTCTCTTTAGTGCCAACCAAGTAGTCCAAGGCTCAGCTATCCAACATATGATACAAAAACTGATGAAAAATTAATTGGACATAGCCCCCACTTTGGAAGAGACCCTTAAGGCCATACAGCAGATGAAAAATGGTAAGGCAGCTGGGATTGACGGAATCCCACCTGAAGTTTGGAAACACGGAGGTCATGCACTCCACGATAAATTCCACAAATTCCTTGTGAATTGTTGGGAAAATGGGGAACTGCCATCAGATCTCCGAGATGCAGTCATCATCACCCTGTACAAGAAAAAAGGAGCAAAATCCAATTGCTCAAACTATCGAGGCATAATACTGCTCTCTATTGCTGGAAAAATCCTTGCAAGGATACTCCTGAACAGGTTAGTTCCTGCTATTGCAGAAGAACTTCTCCCTGAAAGCCAATGTGGCTTCAAAGCCAATAGGAGTACTACAGATATGGTATTTGCCCTTAGACAACTGCAAGAAAAACGTAGGGAGCAGAACAAGGGTCTCTATGTAACATTTGCTGACCTCACCAAAGCCTTCGACACTGTGAGTAGAAAAGGTCTGTGGCAGATCCTGGAAAGACTAGGATGTCCCCCGAAATTCCTTAAAATGATTATCTTGCTACACGAGGGACAGCGTGGTCAAGTCAGATATCGTGATGCTCTTTCAGAGCCCTTTCTAATAACTAATGGAATGAAGCAAGGTTGTGTTCTTGTACCAATTTTATTGACAATCTTCTTCAGCATGATGCTCCAAAGGGCTACGGCAGAGCTTGAAGAAGACGCCGGCATCTATATACGTTACCGTCCTGATGGTAGCTTGTTTAACTTAAGCCGTCTGAGGGCCCACACTAAGACTCTAAACTATCTAGTCCATGAGCTGCTCTTCGCTGATGATGCTGCCCTTGTTGCCCACACAGAAGCAGCTCTGCAGTGCTTAACTGCCTGCTTCACAACAGCTGCAGAGCTGTTTGGGCTGGAAGTCAACCTGAAGAAAACAGAAGTTCTTTACCAGCCTGCACCACAGGACAAACACCACCATCCCCACATTGCTGTCGGCAAATCTGTGCTCAAGTCCCTTCAGCAGTTCACCTACCTGGGAAGCATCATCTCCTCAGATGCCAAGATTGACAAAGAGATTGATCACAGATTAGCAAAGGCATATAGTGCATTTGGAAGACTTCACAAAAGAGTCTGGAGCAATAAACACCTGAGGCAAAGCACAAAAATCAGTGTGTATAGAGCCATTGTACTGTCTATTCTCCTTTACAGGTCTGAAACATGGGTCACCTATCGCCACCACTTATGACTCCTTGAATGCTTTCATCAGTGCTGTATACACACAATCCTAAATATACACTGGACTGACTATGTGACGAATGTTGCTGTCCTTGAGCAAGCAGGGATCATCAGCATTGAGGCCATGATATTGAGAACACAGCTGCGCTGGGTAGGGCACGTTTCTAGGATGGAGGACCATCGCCTCCCAAAAATACTACTCTACAGTGAACTCGTCACAGGTCAACATAAGAGAGGCGCTCCAAAAAAATGATACAAAGACTCCCTGAAACAACATCTCAGGCTTGGCCAAATTGATCACCAACAATGGTCCTCCCTGGCCTCACATCGGGAGGCATGGAGACGCACTATCCACAATGCTGCAGCCTTATTTGAGAACTCACACCGAACAAGTCTTGAAGAGAAACGACAACGCAGAAAGAATCACAACCTGGAAACATCACCCAAGGAGACCTTCTGCTGTGCTTTTTGCAACTGGACTTGTTTATCTCAGATTGGCCTTTTTAGTCATCAGCGCACTTGCAGAAAACGTGGGATGAGTCCTTCCTGAATCTTTGTTTGTGAAGAAAAGCCAGAGAGAGTATTGCTGCTACAGCACAACTTTCAGGCAGATGCCCAGAGTCTCACTCATCAGAACAGGCAGAAGAAGCTCTAAAGGTTAGAGGCCTAGACCACCTTTGAAGGAATCGGTGTAGTACACATTAACGTCTAAAGGGTATGTATCCATGGGTGTGCATACACATGTGCACAATATGCACATGTCCAGAATCCCAAATGACTAGTAGCAGCACCAGATAATGCACTCATATCATGTCACCTTATATTGAATCAGATCATTGGTTCCCACTAGCCTAGCATTTGACTACATTGTAAAGCAACACAAAGTTGGGTCCTCATTGTAGTCACTGCAGTCTGAGCCAAACAGAAACATCACCACTCTTTACCAAAAGTAAACAAAGAGGGAGATGGTCCAATCACCCAAAGGAAAGTATTCCACAGATGGGGTACCACCACATGGCCTGACCCACTTGGTGGTGAGATACGGAACAGGGCCTTATATGAAGATTGAAGTGTATGGACAGGCTCACAGGGAGGCAGGTACCCATGCTCGAATCTTCAGCTTTGGCTCAAATGTCAGTGGAACAAGTGAAATTGTTTTGGAAAGGGAGGGAGGACCCCCAAACGTCAAATGTTTGAAGAGTTTTATTCTCGCCTGAAGTCTTAAATAGCTCTAAGGCACCCATTTTTTCAAACCTTTTCAAAAAGATGGCCTTTTTTTCAAGTCTCTCTCTCCATCACTTTTTAAAGAAAAAGCATTTGCCATTATGCCAGTTGGTTCTGGTGTCAGCTTGTTCTTTAATAGCACTATTAGGACACAATTGGTCTAATCGAAAAGCATGCAGACCCTGGGATGAGGTGACTCCCTGTGCTTTGTTTATACCACATAATTCCCTGATATCATGTAAGTACTCAGCATCCCATTAGAGAAGATTCTAGCAGTAGTAAAAGAATTGCCTGCTGTCATATGGGGCTTTTGAAAACCATGACCCATGAAACAAAGACAGACCTTGATAGATAGATATATTAGAAAGGCATTAGCAAGAAAGCTTCTTTAATTTGACTTTGCTTAGCTGTGTGCGTGACAAAGAAAAGGCCGTGTGTGTGTGTGTGTGTGTGTGTCTACATCTTCATTAAAAATGCCTCCCTCCACACACACACATTAGATGAAATTCCAAGGAAACAACCTTTCCCCACCCACAATTAATCCAAAGACTGAACATAGGACAAGACAGATGGGATATAATTTGAATATGGAGAGGAATTGTCAGCGTCCCACTTTAATTAGCATTATACCGTGGCTCTCCTCTTCAGATATAAGCAGATATGACAAAGATGTGTTTCGCCTATTCAAGAGGGTAATTAAACTGCCACATGCTCAAACCAATATGCACACGGGCCTGATTAAAAAGCTGGAGACAAAACAGTGATGGATGGGCTTTTAATGCTCATGGTGTGGAGCTAGAGGGAAGGAGGGAGGGATTAAGTTGAATCAATGTTTGTTTCACTGGGATGGGGGTGGGAAAAGTGACATGAATTAACAGGAGGCAAGAGAAAGTGGGACAGGGAAGAACGTGAATAAGTGAGGCAGCATGTTTTAATACTAATAAGTGTTCAGTAACAGAACCCAGGTGATGATTAGCCAGGACTTGGAAGCCAAGGCTAAGAATATAAGATCTCTGCTGCATCAGACCAAGTAGCCATTCTGGTCCCAATGAGGCCTGAGCACAAGCCCATGGAAGTTCACAAATGAGAGTGTTAAAGCAAAAGGCCAACCCTACCACTGCCACCAGTGTTCAAATGTACCCTGCCCTTGAATGTCATTTTTCAATTCTAGATGGGTACGTTAGTGAATAGCTGGGTGAGGATAAAAAAGGCTTCGTAAAAAAACAGGTTCTTTGTCAGAGGCTTTGTTAACTACGGTATTAAAAGGAACACCAATAATATTTACAAAATACTTTTCATAATGCCTATAAGGGTTCATTGATGGGGCCTGAGGAATCTCTCTTGGTAAAATAGTTCCACAAGGTGGATGCAAGCAGAGGGAAAACTGTAGATCAGACCACCATCCAGCTGTTTTTGAACTACAGTTCCCACAAACCCTCAGCATTGGTTATGCTGGTCAGGGTTGCTGGAAATTGCAAGTCACAAAACTTTCTGGAGGGGTACAGATATTCACCTTTGCTCTTAACCAGGGGTGAGCATACCATGGTCTGTGGGGTGCATGCAGCCCTAAGGGCTGCTTTGTGTCCCCAGGCCCCCCTAGAGTTCAAAAATAATTTTTAAAATCATCCAAATGCTTTTGACAGGGCATTTTTATCATATTTTTCCCCAGGCCATTTTAGGGCCAGGAGAGGCCTTTATTTAAAAAAAAAAAAAAAAAAAAAAGCAACACCAGGAAATAACTTCTGGATACTTCCTGTTATTAAAGAAAGGCCTCTCCCTAGCAAAAATGTTCTCAGCACTCCTGAGAAGAGCAAAATAAAGTTAAAAAGAAAAAAAATATTATTTGCTTGTTTGTTTGTTGGTTGGTTGGTAGGAGACTGTTGGAGGTGCAGCCCTGGGTGGCTAAATGGATCTCCCTAGTCACTCACAGACTCCAGAAATAAAACTTTTCAGATTTGACAGTGAAACGTGGCAAAGAGAGAAAAAAGTATGCCTTTGGGATGAGAAGTTTTGGAAGTCCTGCATTAGTATTAGATATCTTGGCACTAGGAAAGGGTGGGGGGGCATCAATCAGTAACCATTAAAGCTTTGATCTATATCCTAAAAAATTAAACATTCATTTCTCCACCCTTTGCCACCTGCTTGAAATAGAGCTGGCAGCTTCTCTGAATTCTGTAATTTGTTTCCTATTGCTTTGATTATGATTTATTCTTAAATAATTTCCCCATTATAACTCACCAAATTGTTGCCTTTGGTGGTAGGGAATAATTCCCAGCCAATGGAAATTAGTGGAACAATATCAGGAGCATTACTTCTAAGTGAACTAGTGATTAACAGATTAAGTCTTGTGTAGTTGATGGAGTTGAGGAGATTTTGGAGGATTTTCGTGTTTCTAGACTGGTTAATCTACCTGGGGCAACTGGATTTGTGGAAGTGGAGGAGTGGAGAAGAGATGATCTGGAGCTTCAATAAACTTACATTAAACAGGGAACATTTTGTTAACTACCCAGCATTCTCAGCTCTCACTGTTCCCCTTCCTAATGGCATGACTTAATGTTGAAAGGATATCTCCTTATTTGAAATTAAAATGTCATATAACAGATTACAAACTTGTAGGCCTACTGGTGAAGGTATTTTTGAACTGAACCCAAACTTGTGTGATAATTTTGCAGCCTTGTTCAGTATACAAAATTGCCCCCTCTTCAGTGTCATTTGTCAATTTTTTTTTTTAGGGAAGGACCAAATCTGTCAGAACTACTGTGAAGTCATGGAGGTGGGAAAATTGTGAATTGAAGCTGCTGGGAATTGCCTGTGTAGCTTTATGAAGACTCTGAATTCCACAGTGTAAAGGTGTTCTCCCTGTTGTTGTTGTTGTTTCTAGTTCTCATGTTTATGAAGCAGAATAGATTTCTTGCCCTTGAGACTACTGCACTAAAACTGAAACATCTATTGGGGTGGGGGAGTCAGCTTGCAGAAATTAAGATATTAACTTCTCAATTCCCAGACCTTTAGGAATTTCACAGAGCGTGGGCAAGGAGTGGAACCCCCTTTTACTGAAGTGCATTGTAATATTTTTTTAAAAATGTTTGTCATGCTTACATTTTCATTTGTCAGCTGCTATTAAAATATAAGGACATGTGTACACATCTATTCTCTCTCTCTCTCTCTCTCTCTCTCTCTCTCTGGCTTTTCTTCGCAAACAAAGATTCAGGAAGGACTCATCCTGCGCTTTCCGCAAGCGCGCTGATGACTAAAAAGGCCAATCCGAGATAGACAAGTCCGGTTGCAGAAAGCACAGCAGAAGGTCTCCTTGGGTGATGTTTCCGGGTTGTGATTCTTTCTGCGTTGTCGTTTCTCTTTAAGACTTGTTCGGCGTGAGTTCTCAAATAAAGCTGCAACATTGTGGATAGTGTGTCTCCATGCCTCCCGATGTGAGGCCAGGGCAGACCATTCTTGGTGATCAATGTGGCCGTGCCTGAGATGTTGTTTCAGGGAGTCCTTGTATCGCTTTTTTGGAGCGCCCCTCTTACGCTGACCTGTGGCGAAGCGTAATGTTTTGGGGAACATTAGATGTTTTGGGGAACATCTATTACTACAGTGCTTTCCCATATGTAGTCAAAATGACATCATGTACATGCACAAAAGGGATGTATCCACAAGTGTGGAGACAAAACAAGATTTGCAGAAATATAAAAATCTTTGAGAAACATCCACTTTTTTGCTCAGTATACATACTCATTTCTTTTGTTCCACTGCTGTCTCTGATTAAATAGGTCTGGCAGGTTTCCAAACTACTTACTATAAGAACTGAAAAATATGCTTGACCAAAGATACCATTGGCATACAAGTGCACACCATGAAGATCAGAGACCCAACTATAACATATTTTGTTACCAGGACAAACTATCTTCATATGAAGACGCGGTTTGATGAAGAGGTGGCTCATGAAACAGAGGATTATAATTTAAAGTTGATATAGTATTTCTGGCCATGGCATTCAAGGCATGCCTTGAATTACATTCATTTTCTGGAGACAGCACTGTGTGTGTGTGTGTGTGTGTGTGTACTCTTGTGCTTTTTTGTGTGTTGCTGATAGCTAAAAGTTTTATTATTAGCTGTTATTGTTCTTAGAGCAACCATTAAAATCCTTTAAATGTCAAAGCTTTGCAAAGAGAGCAGTCTTTTTCTTTAAGCTATATAATTTTGGGCCAAAGAATTATGTGCCAGTTAGACATTTATTACACTCAGCTAGGTGCACAGTGGCTTTATTTATCTGAAAAACAATAATTGTGGGATTTGCTAGAGAGGCTGGCTGTATAGCATGTTATGGGGGAGATATGAGGGCTGATGTGGGAAGGTTTAGTTACCTGGTCAAAGAATAATAGTCATTTAAAACACACACACACATGTTTAATGGGACAAGGACAAATACTTATCTGGTTATCTTTGGAGGAGAAAAAATTCTTTAGCATTTTTAGAATATATTGGTCCTCCTCTAGATCTAATCATGGGCAACTGGTTGAATGTGGAAACTACTGGAGTCTCACATAGACAATCAACTCATCCTGCACACCCCTCAGTCAAGTATAACTGTATTCTGTATTCTTGTTTATGCTTTCATTCAGGAAATGTGCATTAAAGAAGTATACACTGAAGTGTGGGACAGATCATTTTCTCTTCCCAGTGAAGAGGTGATGGGTTAAGTCTTCTCCTTCTATCCACTGATATTCCACTCTAACTGCTCCCTGAATTGACCATTTTCAATTGCCTCCCACTGCAGACACGGCGGGGGGGGGGAGGAGACAGCGAGGGAGGGAGACAGACAGACAGACAGACTAGGTATAAATATTGGCTGGAGACAGAAGACAGAACGGATCACCCATGCGATCAATGAGAAGGGCGTAGAGCAACCCCCTCCTTGTTGATCACATGTCACATTATGCTTAGATCAACCACAATGGCAGCCAAATGCACCAGGCCGAAACCACATTGGCCTCAGCACTTCTGACCTCAGCAGATGGAGCTGGTGAGGTGGCAAGGTGTCTGGCGAGATGGCATCAGCAGTAGCTCCAAAAACAGGGGCGAGCCAGCAGGGCCAATGTGGTTTTGGCCTAGCTGGCCCATGTAGACAAGAATGTGCTGTTGCACTAGATTCAGCCCATTGCTTGTGGCTGCCTTTGTGGTTGATCTGAGCATAATGTTCTGGACTGGCCCCAGATTAAGCGACCAGTGTAAATAAGCTCCTAGTCTCTGGAGCAGAAGAAAACAAGCCTGATCCATCCTTTCAGATATTTAAACATGGCTATCATGTCAACTCAACTTTCTTTTCTCCAGCCTAAATATACCCAGCCCCCTAAATCACCCCACAAAGGGCATGGTTTCCTGACCTTCCACCATTGTGGTTGTCCACCTCTTGACACCTCTTGTGGTGTCCAGAACTAGACACAGTATTCAAGGTGAGGTCGGACCAAACCACAATAGAGTAGTACTATTACATACCTTGATCTAGACACTATGCTGCTATTGATGATGCCTAGAATTGCATTGGTTTTTTTAGCTGCTGCATCACACGGCTGACTCATGTTCAGCTTGTGGTCTACAAAGAATCCTAGATCCCTTTCACATGCACTGTTGTCAAGCCAGGTGTCACCCATCCTATATCTATGTTTCATTTTATTCTGCCTAAGTGTAGTACCTTACATTTCTCCCTGTTGAACTTCATTTTGTTAGTTTTGGCCCAGCTTTCTAATCTGTTAAAGTTATTTTGAATTCTAATCCTATCATCTGAGATATTAGCCATCCGTCCTTTGGTGTTATCTCTAAATTTGATAAGCATGTCATATTCCATCATCCTTCATGACTTCATTGATAAAGATGTTGAATAGCACTGGGCCCAGGATAGAACCCTGTGGCACCCCACTAGTCACTTCTCTCCAGGATAAAGAGGAGCCATTGGTGAGCATCCTTTGGGTTTAGTCAGTCAACCAATTACAAATCCACCTGACTATTGCATTGTCTAGTCCACATTTTACTAGCTTGTTTGCAAGAATATCATAGGTGACCTTGTCAAAGGCCTTACTAATGTCAAGATATGCTACATCCATAACATTCCCTTCATGTACCAAGATTAGAAGTCTGTCAAAAAAAAGAGATACTATAAAATTAGTCTGATGTGGCTTGATTTTGAGAAACCCATATTGATCACAGCATCCCTTTCTAAGTGGTTATAGACAGACTGTTTAGCAATCTGCTCTAGAATCTTTCCTGATGTTGATATCATGCTGACTGTAATTGTTTGGAGATGGGGACAACATTTGCCCTTCTCTAGTCTTTTTGAAGATGGGGACAACATTTGCCCTTCTCTAGTCTTCTGGAACTTTTTCTGTTTTCCAGGAATACTCAAAGATTATTGTCAGTGGTCCTGAGATTACTTCTGCCAATTCTTTTAATACCCTTGGATGTAGTTCATCTGGCCTTGGAGACATGAATTCATTTAGAGTAGCCAGGTATTCCTTTAATAACTTTATCTATTCTGTGCTGCATTTCTCCTACTGCATCATCTCCTCCATTTCTCCCAGATTGAACACTGTTTTCTTTTGGGGAGAAGACTGAGGCTAGAAGATGTCAAGTAGTGCCGCCTTTTCTCTATCCCGTTAGCATTTCACCATCTTCTTCCCACAGCAGCCCTGCCATTTCCTTCTTCCTTTTGCTATGGATACAACTAAAAAAGCCTTTTTAAAAATTGTTTTTAACCATTCTAGCAAGCCTGAGCTCATTCTGCACTTTAGCTTTTCTTACTTTCTCCCTACACATGCTGGCTATTCATTTGAATTCCTCTTTAGTGATTTCCTCCTTTTCCCATATCTTGTTTATTTCCTTTTTAAATCTTTGCTCAGTTGAAAGTTCTTTCCCCTATATAACAAACTCCAGGTGAACATAGTCACTCCCTCTTAAGGATCCCGCCACTTCCATCCCATTATCCAGGTAATCACTGTTGGTTAGGATCAGATCTAAAATAGCTGATCCTCTTGTTGTCTTTTCCACCTTCTGGACACTGAAATTGTCTGTGAGGCAAGTGAAGAATTTGTTGGACCTTATATTCTTGGCAGAGTTTGCCTAAGCCTTTAGTCTAAGTACTTCCTCTCACCAAAGTACAAATTCCAGGATTCCATATGAGGAAGCGATGCCAATTAAAATGATATTAAACTGATGTAAGTTGTAGTGCAGATGTCTCTTGAGAAGGATTGAAGGTATACATTTTGCAGACACGACCTCTCAAATTTACATATAAAACATTTTTTTGTGCAAGTATTACTCTTTGGACAATTATTACTTACCCCCATATCTGGCTTGCAAATTTTATATGAAGGGAGGGTTGGTATTGCATTTTTGGCCTGCTAAAGTAAACCTGTTGAATAGTGAATCAACAGTTATGTAAATCCCAATTTAATAAGTATTCTTTAGTTGGAATAACCAAAAGGCTTTAGGCTGGACTAGTTTTCTTCTGTTCTGTTTTGTTCTGTTTGTTTGGAGGAACATTTCATCCACTGCCTACAGTCTAATTGGTACACGTTGGAAACAGATGCATTGGCTAGGAACCTTTGCTCATCTGTTTTATCTCTGAGAGTGATATTAGATTTGACATTTTTGTGTGAATGCAATGAAGACACTTCTTTGTGATGTAAACAGCTACCAAGGGAAAATCTGAACAGCTTCATAACTCTCCTAGGTGGAGAAGGGAAGTTTAACTTTCTTGGTTTCCCTCATGCCTACCAAAAATCTCTCTGAACCTACTATGGTTATTTCAAAGGTGAATTGAATTCCATTGATGCTGATGAAAACCTCTCTTGAAATGCAAATGGCATTCTAAGTTGAGATTTTTCTTAACTTTCTGTGGCAGGAAGTGAAGATTTAAAGTCCCCCTTCCTATTCCCAAATTCTTCTTCTTGTTATTGTGTGCCTTCAAGTTGATTCCAACACTAAGGCAAACCTATCATGGGATTTTCATGGCACGATTTGTTCAGAGGGGGATTGTCTTTGCCTTCCTCTGAGGCAGAGAGAGTGTGACTTGCCCAAGGTAACCCAGTGGTTTTCCATGGCCAATGGAGATTTGAACCTGGTGTCCAGAGTCATCGTCTAACACTCAGACCAAAACACCACGCTGGCTCTCTTCTACAGGTGCTATTTATATCACCCAAAACCAAATACACACATTAATTGTATTCATCCAATTGCTATCTCATTTAGTTTTGACCTCTGAGCATACTCCTGCTCCCATTTATTCCTTCAGAACTGCAACATCTATATATATAATTCTCTTGGGTATGTTGCTGTTTCCAGTGTGCTGATTGGCTGCTTAGGGACCTGACCAACCAATCACAGGTCTGTTGGGCAGCCAATCATCACACTAGGGGGCGGGACCATGTAGATCTCAAACATGGCCACTGGAGCTGGAGAGTGAGTAACGTGGGGGTGCACGTGGTGTGTGCGTGTGTGTTCTGGAGTGCAGGGGGTGGAGTGGGAGGGGCAGAACGAGTGTGGGGAGGGGCAGAACGGGTGGTGGTGGGCAGAATGAGTGAGAGGAGGGGAGAACTAGTGGGAAAAGAGGCAGAACGAGATGGGGAGGGGCAGAACGACTGGAGGAGGCATAGAACAAGTGAGGGAGGGGCAGAATGAGTTGGGGAGGGGCAGAACAACTGGGGGAAGGGGCAGAACGAGTGAGGGGAGAGGCAGAATGAGTGAGGGGAGAGGCAGAATGAGTGAGGGGAGAGGCAGAACGAGTGGGGGAGGGGCAGAATGAGTGGGGAGGGGCAGAACAAGTGGGGGAGGGGCATAATGAGTGAGGGGAGGGGCAGAAGTAGTGGAGGGGCAGAAGGAGTGCAGGGAGGGGCAGAATGAGTGGGGAGGGGCAGAACAAGTGGGGGAGGGGCATAATGAGTGAGGGGAGGGGCAGAAGTAGTGGAGGGGCAGAAGGAGTGCAGGGAGGGGCAGAACGAGTGTGGGGAGGGGCAGAACGAGCAGGGGAGGGGCAGAACAAGTGGGGGAAGCAGAGGGCAGAATGAGTGGTGGGGGTGGCAAGGGGCAGAATGAGTGGTTGGGGGTGGCAGGGGGCAGAACGAGCAGCAGGTGGGCGAGTTAAACCCACCAGCCTACTTCAAAGGGTTGTCATGAGGTCTCCTGGGCATTTTGGGGGGATTTTTTTAATGGTGTATGGTACTCCGGGTCCAGCTAGTACACTGAAATGCTAAAATTGCTATTCCTGTTATTTGGGATTTTATTATATTCATTGCATTCTGTTTGAAAGATTTTAATCACTCCCATCCCTGGGTACTTATATGGGGATGCAAAGTGCTTCTGAGCGGGCAATGTTTTGACTTGTGTAAGTGGGTATGAATGCATGAACATGATGTGTGTGAATGCACCATATGTGAGCACACATGCATGTGTGGGTGAATCCCCGGAGTTATCACACATCAGCCCATAGGACAAAAGGATACCATGGGTGGATTATGCTCCTCCCTCCTGCAATTCACTCTGTTCCTGTTCCTGTCTTTGTTTTAAATCTTCCACATACAAAATCCTGTATTGACCCCTATTTACTAAGGTACTGTCAGCAACAGACAGAACTGGTAGGCAGAATTACTTTTGTCAATAGGTTTGGGAATGGGTAAGTGAAAAATAGGCAGGTAATCTCACATAGGACTTTTTCGGACAGGGTTTTGCAATGCTAGCAGCCTCGTCCCCGTTGCGAGGCTGCTGCGCTGCAGGGCATCCTTTTCAGATGACGCTCTCCCCTGCTGATACTGTTGCGTAACTGCTGGGATGCTGCAGTGTTATATTTGGTGGTTTTCTAATCACGAAAGTTGATCGTGATTAGAAAAGCGCCAAATATGGTGCTGCAGCGTCCCAGCGGTTATGTAACAGTATCGGCAGAGGGTCGGCAGGGGAGAGCGTCATCCGAAAGGGACGCCCTGCAGCGCAGCAGCCTCGCAACGGGGATGAGGCTGCTAGTGTTGCAAAACCCCATCCGAAAAAGTCCATAGACTATACCACATTAGAGTAAGCTGTGGCCCACAGAAACCACCAATGCTTCTGACCTGTGGTGTTATGAAAGCCAGTGACACCCCTCCCTCCGACAGCATCACCTGGTGCAGTTCGGCCTCTCCATACCCCCTAGTGCCCAAATCCCTCATTCACGGCCACTGCTGCCACTGACAGTCTAAGAGTAAGGCAAGGCATTCCTCTACCACCACTGTGCTCCCAGGCTATCATGGGCACAATTTAAATTATCAAGCAAAAATGTGGTTCTCAGCCTCCCGTTCCTGCATACTCACATGGGGAGACAAAGTGTTTGTGACTGAGCAGTCTTTGGGCTTGCATATATTTCTGTGAATACATTAATGTGGTATGTGTGGGAATGCATTGCATATGAGGACACAGGCATGTAGGGGTGAATCCCCTGACGCCTCACACATATCAACTCACCTGGGCCACATGAGACAAAACAGTGCCCATGTCTGAGCTATATCCCTGCCTACTGCAATTCAATCTGTGCCTGTTCTCCATGAATGGGGAAAATGCAGCTTACCAAATATTATTGGGTTGCAACTGCCGTCAGCCCTGGAGAGCATGCCAATGCCCAGGGTTTATGAGAGTTGTGGACCTTCAGATATTACTGGACTATACGTTTCCTACCCCTTCTGTGAAGGGTTGAAGCTCTAATAAACAAGGAACAATTTCAGGGATTATAATATCTCTGTAGCCATTAGCAACCTCCCAATACTAAATATGAATGCTTTCTGCACATTTGATTTTTGATGGCCACAACCGAGACAGAATATAGCTCCTTGTTGAGCAGAGCTTGGAAATGTCAGCACAGTGCTAACACGATCACATACAATTACTAAAGAAAATCAAATTAGCTTTGAAGCATTTAAAAAATCTAAAATTAATTAATTGCATTAATCATTAATAAACTGTTAATCATTAAATAACAGTTTAATGCCTGCTCCCACTCCAAAAAGTAACATGTTAATAGTGAACATTAATTCTTAGTGCAAATAAAAGTTGTTGAGATTTAACCATTAATGTAATGAATTTTAAATTTGTTGGTGAAAATGTTATTCAATTAAGAGTCACATTTTTTGTTAATGTTGCTGGGTGCTCTACAGAAGAGTGTCTCTCCATGCAACCACCTCTGGAATACTTTGGTTCCTGTTTTAAGTCATTCCCATTTCACGTAGCAGTGTTGAATTGACAGGTCACACTGGGCAATAACAAAGGCACTTTGCTCTATTTGGTATGTTTTAGCAAGAAACTGTGGTGTTGTAAGACATGGATCTCTCTTAATTGCAACATACATCTGTCATCTAGAGTGGGACACATCTGGGGTTTTTTTGTATGTGTTGTGCTTCATAAAATGCAGCTGGTTTTTTCCAAGCCCTTCCAGCCACTGCTTCCTAAAGGTATGCTGAGCTTGGTCATTTCATATTTTCTTCCTCTGAAATCAATTCCTCCCAGCACTTAATAAGCACTGACCTTTTGAGTCTCCTTTGTCTCTGACAATCTTTCTATCAGTGATGTGCCAGCAATCAAATACAATCCCAACAGCTATGGCTTTATGAGTGCAAGAGGGCAAAAGGTTATCTCCCTGCTCAGTAATTGGAAACAAAAGTCTGTTTATACAGTACAAGCTCAGTGCTTCAGCTCTCTGCTAATTGTACACCTTTCTGTAGTTGAGAGGGGACCCTTGACCTAATGAAAATTCCTAATGTGACATTCATGAGCAAGATAGCAGGGCTGTTTCCAAGCCTGCAGATAAGCAAGGCTGTATGTATTCTGCATCAAAAAGAAATTCAAATACTGTGCCCGGACAGTCCAAGCAAAACTGAATTCTGCAAGCTGTATAAATTTCATTGCTTGGCTGATTGTTTAGTTAGTTGATTTATATTCTGCCTTTCTCCCAAAACTGGGACTCACAACAAGAATAACTAAAAAAAACAGAGAGCTACAGATAAAAAAATGTTACAACATTAAAACACTAATAAAGTCTAATATTTAAACACAATTGAATTGAGAGTAATGTGAAAGGATGACAAGAAAGTACAGCAATCACCCATTAAAAGACTCTTCCACAAATGATTCACATTATCTCTTTTCTCCTGTATAATTTTTTTCTGCCCTTTCTATTTTTCTGAATAGTTTATTCACATTGACACATCCTGGGGAGGGAGACAAGGTACATAAACTGGAATGATTGCTTTTCTAAACTGCAGCTACCAGAATCCCCCAGCCAACATGGTTGCTAGCAAAGCTAACTGGCAGATTCCGGGGACTTTATAGTCCAATCCCCTGCTAATTTTTTCAGGCTCTGGCAAGGAGCTATGCAAGATAATGAAAGTCCTCCCCTGACCACTGGGAATCTTATTCAGTTACCCCTCTGATGTATGAACTTTTAAAGGCCTTTGCCCATGATTTTCATATCATGGTGTAAGGTGTAGAAGCTGAAAATACAGACGAAAGCAAAATTGATATTCTAAAGTACCTATATTCTTCACATTCCCAGTTGGATATCTGCATTTTTTTTCAGCACCCAACCCCTCAAATGTGGCACCCATACAGTCCTCCAGATAAATCAGAGAAAGCTATGAGCAAAGAATTCATTAGCTCATCAATAAGACTATGGGTTGAGCCAAAATGTCCGCCCTAAGTTTGCCACCTTTTGCATGTACTGAAAAGTTGAAAGTGACATTTCAGCAGTAGTACTGCTGGGAGTAAAGAGAGAGGATGGGATGAGAGAACAATACCTACTCTGAAATCTTCTAGGAACCACCATTTAGTAGGATATTACATGATGACAGAACCTTTACCTTTTCAGGGACCATACTATTGAATGGACACCATTTCTGCATTCACTTGTTTCATCAAGGCCCAGTTGTAGCTAGAGAATGAAAGTAATAGTTACAAATAACAAGTAAATAAAACCACAATAAATAAAAATACACTATTTTGTGAAAAAGCTTTGTTTCCTGTACAAAAACTATATATGATTTTTTGGCTGAAATTTCCCACAATGCAAAAAAAAAATCACAAAGTTTCATTTTCTTTTCAGTGGGTGCCCTAGTATCCTGAGGTACACTTCCTATTCAGGGATGAGAAAATTTCCCTATTATATGTTATTGGGTACTAAGAAACAAATTCATCTTCAGACATACAGGTTTCTAAGCAGGCTATTCTCTGCTAAAATACCACTCTTGGGAGAAGTTCAAGATTGAAGGTGGCCTTCTCTAAAAAATAAAAATTAAAAAAAAATCCAACAAGACTTTTTTTTTCTGAGATGACCCCCCCAACTCTGTGTGCGTGTGTGTGTGTGTGTGTGTGTGCCTTCAAGTTGCCTGTCAGCATATGGCAACCCCATGAATTTCATAGGGCTTTCTTAGGCAAGGAATACTCAGTGGTGGTTTTGTGAGTTCCTTCATCTGAAATATACCCTACAGCACCTGGTCTTCACTGGCAGTCTCCCATCCAAATACTAACTAGGGCTGATCCTGCTTAGCTTCCAAGATCAGACAGGATCTTGTGCCTTTAGGATATTTAGGCCCTTCAAACTATGTACTGATGACATATCCTCCATTAAGCTTGTTAATGGGTTTCTTGCTTCTTTGGCTATTCCAAGAAGTAAGTCACTTCATTTGTTACATTTTCTCTTGCTAAATGCGAAAACATACTCAGGTAATGGTAATTAGGAAAGAAAGCAGGCTTTGCTGACTTCTGGAGTTATGCAGCATCCTAGTTGTCTGCCTCTGGCACAGCCGAGGCAATCAAATGAATGGATTCTGGGGTGTTTTCTGTTCTGTTTGTGCACTGTGCTTCAGGATGCTAGGGTAGGAGGCTTATTGTGCATTTAACTGCAGTGCTGTTTCATTTTGCCCATGCTTTTGTCAAAGTTGAGGACAGCTGAGCAAAAGAAAACAACAGTCATTTTATTCCTCAATACAACTGCTGAAGTTCCTTGGGTGAGGATTGTCATTGTAGCTCATTTTATTGGAACACTGCAGAGCTAAACTGTCGATTCAGGGTACTGCAGAATCCTATCTGATCCATTCTCTGTTCTACCAGGAAAAAAATATATTTTATTTCTTGATATGTCAGCATCATAGCTGTATCATGCGGGAATGTTGGTGGCTGAAATGTTATCCTTCCTAAACTTCTCAGACTTTTAAATTCACACTGGGGCATGAGTATGTTGAGTTAGTAGAGTAGAGAACTGGGATTTGAGAGACCCAGGTATGTATCCCTACTGACCCACAAAATGTACTGGATGATCTTGGACCAGTCACTCTCTCTCAGCCTTCCCTACATCACAGGGGGCTTGTGAGGATAAGGGATAAAGGAAGAGGTTGTGTTGTACAGCTCCTTGAGCTCACTGTAGGAAAGCCAGGATAAAAATGTAATGAATAGATAGATACAGAAATAATTCCAAATTCCAGACAATCACATTCTGTTTAACATTAATTGTGCCAGTTGGCTAGGTTGTTATGCCATGTTCAACAATCACATATGTAATCATTGATATTTAGTATCAGTGGGAAACCAGACAAAGCTGTACATTAGCTGTTGCCTTTGCATAAATGGGAAGCTAGGCATGGTTGTACATTATCCATTGCATGCAGGGAAATGTTTGCTGTGAATCACTGGGGCTAAAACCACTGTTGAGTTGTGTGTTGCTCTTCCATTCACAGTGAGCCACTGAGGGCTGCAAAATAAAATACACCCAGGACTATTTTTTTAATAATTTTATTACAAAGTATCATACATAAACTCTTACATTCTCATTGAACATAAATTAGCACTTACCTCTACACAAGACAACACAACACAAAACATAGCACATAACACATAGCATGATATCAAACTTACAAATAACAATCACACAGATAGACAATAAAATAAATGGGGAAACAAATTAAACTTCCTTCCATTTCTTCTGCTTCTTCTTCTTCAAGTGTATTATTTCAAGTTTCGTTCTCATCCCTATTCTTGAATGCTTTGTTAAGTTTCTGTTTCCTTTCTTTGATTGTCACTATAATTTGGTATTCTATGATTACCATCATTTTTTTCTCCCCCTATTCCTTTCCATAGGGGTATCAGGTTCTTCCAAACTTCACAGTCCTTTAAAGTTTTTCTTTCGTCCAAAATTATTGTTAGTCTGTCCATTTCATACTTCTCTAATAATTTATATTTCCACTCTTCCAGTTGTGGGGCTTCCACACTTTTCCAATTCTTCGCCAGTGCTATTCTGGCCACCATAATCATATATAGTATAATCTTGCTATACATTTTTAAATCTTGTTTGCTTATACCTTGTAATATATTTAACAAATAAATCTCTGGTTTACATGAAAATTCAATTTTCAGATGGTTAGAAATATTCTTATGAACTCCTTTCCAGAACCCCCTGACTCGTTTACAATTCCACCATACATTAAAGTATGTGCCTACAGCTTTACCACACTTCCAACATAAATTTGATGACTTTTTATATACTTTTGCAATTTTATTCAGTGTGAGATACCATCTATAGATTTGACTTATAGAAATTTTCCTTTAACCCATTACTTCTTGTAAATGTAATATTTTTGGTCCATGCAGTCCCCCAGTCTTCTAGTGGTATCTGATTTTTACAGTCTCGGGCCCATGCAATCATGTATGGTTTTATTACTTCATGCTCCAGATTCAGTTTGAAGATTTCTTTATACATTTTTGACATAAATTTCCCTTTGTCTTCCCATATTATCTTATCCATGTCATTCATTTCTTCTTCTATTCCCTCCCCAGCTATCTCTCTCTTAAATTTTCTGTTATCTGCCTGAGGAGAAACCAATGATAGTGAATATTTTCTTTCTTCAACTCCTCCTCAGATTTCATTTTGTAAATTCCTTTATCTTTCTTTAGAATCTCTCTGTACCTTAACCATCTATCTTTAACCAGATTTTCTCTTTTATAAAACACTTCGTGAGTTGATACCCAAATGGGTATCTTCCAGTCCAATTTTTCTTTGTACTTTAACCAAGTTTTTAATAGTGCGCGTCGGATGACATGATGAATAAAATTTTTATGTACCATATTCTTTTTATACCAGATATAAGCATGCCACCCAAACCACAGGTTAAAGCCCTCTAATTGCAACAGTCTCGTATTCTCCCACCGTATCCATTCTTTAATCCATAGGAAGCAACTTGCTTCATAGTAGCTTCTAATATCCGGGAAACCTAGACCTCCCCTTTCTTTGGCATCATATAGTGCCTTCCTGCTAATCCGTGGTTTCTTATTAACCAACACAAACCCAAATATATCTTTGTTTACCATTTTAAAGAAGTTCTCATTGTATAGTATCGGGATATTTTGAAACAAATATAGTAGTTTAGGTAACAACACCATTTTTATCACTGCCATTCTGCCCATCCATGATAGATTTAGTTTATTCCACCTTTCTAATTCTCCCCTTGTGTTCTTCCATCCCTTAATGTAATTATTTTCGTATATGTCTATATTTTTATTTGTAATAATTATTCCTAGATATTTTATTTTCTTTTCCACCTTAAATCCCGTAATCTTCTGTAGTTGTTGTTCTTCCCCTTTGCTTATGTTTTTTGTAATTCTCACTGTTTTGTCCCTGTTTATCTTTATTCCTGCAAGCTGACCATATTCCTCGATAGTCTTTAGTAACATTTCAATTCTCTCTATTGGATTATCTAGAAAATAAACCATATAGTCAGTGAACGCTTGGTATTTGTAGTGGTGTTCCTGTATTTTAATCCCTTTTATTTGTTGATTTAATCTGATCTTTCTATTCAGAATCTCCAAAACTCTGATAAACAATAGAGGTGATAAGGGGCAGCCCTGACCTGTGCCTCTCTTTATCGTGAATATTTTGGATTTTCCCCCATTAATTAAAATGTGAGCTTCTTGTTTCTTGTAAATCTTCTCAATCCAATCTGAGTACTTTTTTCTGACCCCCATTTCTCTTATTGCCATATTCATAAACTCCCAATTGACATTATCAAAAGCCTTTTCGGTATCCATAAATACCATTGCTAGTTTTCTTTCATTGTGTTTTTCATAATCCACTACGTTTAGTAATGTTCTCAGGTTATCCTTTGTATTTCTGCCTGGTAAAAATCCACTCTGGTCTTCATATATCCATGTTGTTAAAACTTTTTTCCATCTTTCTGCTAAGATATTTGTAAAGATCTTATAATCAATGTTTAGTAATGAGATTGGTCTATAATTTTCTGGTCTTGTCTGATCTTTCCCTTCCTTAGATGTAAGAACAATATTTGCTTTTCTCTACGTATCTGGTATATCTGCTTGATTAATCTCATTTAGAAGTTTATGTAAAGGGTCTATTAGTTCTTCTAGGAATGTTTGTAGTATAATGCCGAGAAACCATCCGGTCCCGGTGCTTTATCACTTTTTAATTTACCTATTGCCTCCCTGATTTCTTCGATAGTTATAGGGTCATTTAATCCTTGTCTTTTACTTTCCGTTAGTTGCGGAATGTTTTCTTTCTCAGGATAGTTTCTAATTTTTCCCTGTGTTTCACTTTACTTCTATGTTCCTTGTAGATTTCACAGAAATATTTGTAGAAACCCTCCATGATCTCTTTTTGTTTTGTTAATCTTTCATTATTGATCCTAATCTCTGTTATTACTTTCCCCCCTCTCTTTTCTAATCTTCCACGCCAACCATCTTCCTGGTTTATTTGCATGTTCGAAATGTTTTTGGCGAGCAAATTTCAATTTCTGACCAATTTCTATATTCATCTCTATATCCTGTTGTTTTCTTAACATTTTTATCTCTTTTCCTATTTTCTCATCACCAGGCTTTAATTTATCTACTTTTTCTTTCGGTCCTAATTCCTCTATAATTCTATTTATTCTTTTCTTTCTTTCTCTTTTATATGCTATCTCTTGTCTTAGTAATTCTCCCCTCACTACTGCTTTTCCCGCATCCCACACTGTGTTCATTGTTATCCCCTTATCTATATTTTCCATGAAGTATTGTTTTATAATCTTTCTTATTTGTTCTATTATTTTGTCATTTTTCAAAAACATGTCATTTAGCTTCCACTCAAAGAGGTTTTTCCTCCTACCCATTTCCATTGCTACCAGTGCATGATCTGATATTGTTCTTTATTATTTCAACTTTTTTTACCTCTTTTTGTAACATTTTGGATATCATAAACATATCAATTCTGGACCAGCTCTGATGCCGGTCTGAGTAAAAAGTATAGTCTTTTTCTGTGGCATGTCGATGTCTCCATATATCTATTAATCCCAATTGTTCTATTAACTCCCTTGCTGTATTTGGGAGTGTTCCCTGTTTCCTTTTCTTGGTCTTCTTATTGGATCTATCTTTTTCTGAATCACACACTGCATTCCAATCACCTGCTATAATAATATTGGGATAATCGTAGTTTGCTATTTCTGTCAGCAGATCCTGAAAGAATCTTTTCTTATTCTCTTGAGGAGCATATAGTCCTATTACCAATATTCCTTTGCCAAATGTTTTAACTTCTACACTGATATAGTGTCCCTTTTTATCATTAAATATCTCTTTAGATTCATATTTTTATTGACATATATTGCCACTCCTCTCCTTTTTTTTACCATATTTGGTGTAATACGATTCTCCTAATTTTGGGTTCTTTATTAGTCTTATATCTTGTTCTCTAATATGTGTTTCTTGTAGTACAGTAATGTCTATTTTTTGTTTCTCTATATAATGGAATATTCTTTTCCTTTTCCCGGGGCTGTTTAGCCCTTTCACATTCCATGTCCAAATTTTGTCTTTCATCTTTTATTCCTACCACTATTTTATTCTATTTTCTTCCTATTCTTAATTCCCCTCTTCTTGTCTCCCCTCTATCTCTCCTTCTTCTTCATCTTCCCCTTCATCTTCTTCATCCTCCCGCCCCACTGCATACTCATCCATACTAGACTCGCTCAATTCATCCCTTAATGTTTCATTTTCTAGTTCCTGACTTTCTTTATCATCCTCTTCACTCAGTTCTTATGTTTGTTCTTTTTGCTCTCCTTTGGTTAGCAGCTTTCCCTTATTCTTTCCCAGATATCTCTCTATCTTTCTTTCCTTTTCCATTTGCTTCTCTTTAACTTTCTCATAACCATTTTCTCCTTCCTTTCTATAGGTTGTTACACTCCTCTCCCCCAACTTTATTCCTTTTTCTTCTTCTTCTTCTTCTCCTCTTCTGTTTCCTTTCCTTCCTCTTTCTGTCGTTTTCTTAATCTTATTTAGGAATTTTTTTGCTTTCATTACTGTATTTATTTTGTAACTTTTATAGTTGCAAGTACAGGATATCCCTTCTATTTTGTTCCATTTATATGGAATATTTTCTAACTTCAACACCTGAGTTAATAATCAATATTCTTGTCTCTTCTTTAATACTTGAAGTGGGGTGTCTTTGTAAATTTTTATATCTTGGCCTTCAATTATCAGTGCTTTATTGTAGCTCTCCTGGATTACTACATCCTTTACCCTTTCTCTTGTAAAATACATGACTATATCTCCCCGGTAATTTCTTCTTTTTAGCTATCCATTAATCTATTCTATAGATTTTATCTACCTCCCCATCCAATTGGCTGTGGGGACCATTCTATATACTCCGCTAATGTCGGCATAATCCTAATCTCCAAGTTTTCATTTCTTTGTTCACTTAAACCTCTCAGTTTTATACATCTTGACCTGATTTTTATTTCATGTATTATTCTTTGGGTACCTTCATACTCTATTTTTGTCTCTAGTGTTTTAGTTTTCATCTCCAAACTTTTTGTTTTGTTTTGCATTTCTTGTATCTCCCCGCTCATCTTTGTGATGTCTCTTGTTACCATTTCTAATTGATTTCCAAATTTGTCTAATTGTTTTTGTAAATCAATCCTGATTTCCTCTTTTAATTCCTTCATTTCTGATTTTATATTACTACTTAGTTTTTTAAATTCACACAGAAGCAGTTGGTTTGTATCTGTTATTTTGGATGCCATTTCTAAAGAAGGCCTTCTGGAAGTTTGAGCTTGGCTTTGGCTTTGTCCTTGTGCTGTTGTCTTCCTGGTGTTAGGCATCTTTTAGCTTTCCTACCTCTTCTTTTCACTCTCAATATTGGTGTTATTTTTGTATAATTATTTTGATTACCCCGTACCTGAATTATATCTCAATCTTTACCTACAGCACTAGCTCAATGTATGGTTTTGTAATCTTAAGTGTGAATATATAATATAATATTCCCTCTTTCTTTTCAGGAGTTTATCCACACTCCTAAATATTTGTTTATGAATATTGTCAATATCAATTTGCCATAACTATCACTTTTGAAACATTCTATTTATTCACTTTCTATTTTGTCTATCAAATTTCCCATTCATGAATTATCAATTATCAATTAAGAGTAAAGCACTTCACCATGTAAATACACACACCCTCACCTGTGAATTTACATAGACACACCTCTATATGTATATATTAATGTATATCACTCAAATTGTTGTCGCCAGATCTATCTTCTATATACATGTATAGCATCAGATTTTTACAAAATTTAACCAACAACATTGATATATATATATATATATATATATATATATATATTTTACCCAGTGATCACATCACAACCCGATAAGACACTTGGTGGAAATATGTAAATATATAAATTGAGTAAGATGGGGTGATGAATATAAATTAAACATAAATTGAATTAGCCAACATAAGTTGAGGTCAGTCCTCTTAGTCCTCTTGGTCAATTTCAAATCCACTGCATCCAGCCAGGCAAATATAATTAAATCCGAGCCTGGCCTTTTCCTCTCTTCCTCTTCTGTATTTCCCCTTTCTCCTCCCTTCTCCACTCTTTCCTCTCTCTCACCTCCTTCTTCTTTTCAGTTTTCCCTATTTCCACCTTCCCTATTTTCACTTTCCTCTACTTTCTATTTCTTTCTTCTCTCTGTTTGCTCCTTCCGTATCTATCCCTTATTTCGCTTTCCACATTTTCTGGAGCAGTCTGTAACAGTCTCTTATTACATTCTCTGGCTCAATTCTTAATTGTGCTCAAATATAACTATTTCCCCAACTCTTCTAGACTCTCTCTCTCTTTCTTTCCCTTCCCTTTCCTTCCTTTTCTTCCTTCCCTGCCCTTTCTCCTTGTCACTTTCTCGCGTCTCCGTCACTTTGAGTTTTGACTGTGTTTCGTTACTCTGCTTTTCCTCCAGCGCCTCTCACACTGAGTATCCCTTTCAGGTATTAGTGTTCAATTTCGTCTGGGTTTTCACCTAGTTCCTAGTCTGAGTTTGCTCCATTCAAACAGATATTACCTAGGGATTTCCCCACTTGAATGTTTAGAAACGTATTACTTTACTTTACTTCCTCCAGAGAATATCTTCTTTGAAAGTGGTGATGACAGCATTGCTGTTTGCCGGCTGCTCTTTGTTTGCAGGAGCAGCAAACGCCCTTCTCAGCCTGTTCGCAGAATGCTGTTCCTCCCTCTACTGTTGTTCCTCCGATGTTCTGTCTTGCCGCTGGGGCTGGAAATTGGGGTTGCCTTCTTAAATCACCCTTACCTTAGGTGATTTCACCCCCCTATATTGTTTTGGGGGGTTAAATCCCACAAACAGAGCGGAGAGGTTTGTGAGCTCTGCAAAACCCCTTCTCCTCAGTCGCCTCTCCACCGGAAGTACCCAAGACACCCAGGACTATGATAGAAATCCCTGACCTAGTAAGCCAGGGTTTAGGAGATAGGGTTGAGTATCCTAGAAAGCTTCTTCAATGTTCAGGCTACAGCCTTGTCTACACTGGTCAAATAAAATGACCTCACCTCATAGAATCTAGAGTTGGAAGAGACCACAATGAGCATCCAGTCCAACCCCATTCTGCCATACAGGAATACATAATCAAAGCATTCCTGGCAGATGGCCATCCAGCCTCTGCTTAAAAACCTCCAAAGAAGAAGACTCCACCACACTCCAAGGCATTGTATTCCTCATTATATTAGTGAGATGTCCAGGTGATGTACATCTTGAATCTAGATCATTCAAGCATTTAAAGGCTTCAATACACATCAAACAAAGAGGGGATTTACGCTGGCTCCTAGTGGAAAATCTCCATTATGACATTTGTGTGGGGCTGGGGGGAGGAGTTTTTCAAGGGTGGGCAGAAGAGGTTGAGAGGAGGCACCCTGGGCCAAATGATCAGCCCACCCTTCCTGCTGTTTCAATTTCACTTTATAGCAGATCCTTTTTCTTTTCTTTTCTTTTCTTTTCTTGGCACACATGGCAGTTGTTTGGAGAAGCACATACCAGCATATCCATATCATTAGCTGTGCATCCCACTGCTTAACAGGATGGCTGAAGCCCCACCAAGCTGTGGGAAAAGATATACGTACATGCGTGGGGATGAGTTAAATAAAAGCTGAGTGCCCACAGCCATGTGGCTGTGCATATTGTGATTTATTGAACCGGGGTGAGTTCAGAAGGGGGAACTGTGTGTGGACGGTGCCCCCAAACTCCACTCGGTGTGTGTGTTGATCATGTAGAGAAACCCATGGTCGCTGCAGAACAAGGAAACCCGAAGGTAAACCGGGTTTTTCTGTCAGTGTAGACAACTTAAAATGAATTCACTATCCTACTGACCTTGGGCCCACCAGCTGCCACCAACCAACTCTCAAGAAAATGTGTTATCATCAAGCACTTCACAGATTATCTGCTATTTCCAGTATATCTTTTCAACCGGAAAGAAAAGAAGGAGAGTCTGAAAAAGATAGCTGTATCAGAATTTCATTGTATGGGATGTAACCCTACCACTATTTTGTTTTACACTTTCAACTTACTCAAGTAGCAAGAAAGGTCAAGGAACCAGCCTTTTACAGAGGAAAAGGCGCAGGAAAATTGTGATATTTCTACAATGTTGTTCTTGCAGTTGCTGCTGCTGCTGCTGCTACTGCTACTGCTAGTACTACTACTACTGTTGTCCAAGATGGACCGATGAGGCCAGACAGGCACACAGACACAATGCAGGTCTTTAAAGCAGTGTCATATCCCCCCAGCAAGCCACATACTCATGGAGCCACACCAACAATGGAAAAACCTCAGGTATTTGCCACCTTCACTGACTGTATTGCAATCAAGAGTGCTGTATTGCCTTCCTTTTCTTTCGGAAACCAACCCAAACAGGTGGATGTGTTCATATCTAGTAGATACTAGTTGTCAGTTGTTCACTTAAAAAAACCACTTTCCAGGCATCAGTTCTCCCCAAGGAAGGAACATCTTTAGTTCTTTTTTTTTTTTTTTATTGATAGTTTTTATGCTGTTACATTTATCTTTGTGTTTTGGTATAACATTATCTTTCTGAAGTCTGAATTTCAATGTAACTTTTTACAGGATAATAAAATAAGCGAAAATAATAGTAGTTAACTTATTACATAAAGAGTTTCCGCAACATATTACACGTATTCTTAGAGTACTCTAACATCTCTTATTTACCTTCTTTTCTGTACATAATTTTAGAATCCTTTACCCTTTATTCCTTTTCCCTTACCAATACCTCCCAGATCTTACAAACTTTTCCCTTTGAACTAATAATTACAGAATGCCTCTGACTTAAATTTCATCTGAGTTCTACTAATCTAATCAGAACCTTAGTGTTAACTTGGACCTGTACATTTCTAAGTTTGTGTTATTTACAAAACATTCCAGAGGTCCAAGTTGACCAGATTTTTCCATTTTATCTCCCAATATTTTTGCATCGGCAGCCATTCTTTCTCTATCTTCTCTGTCGGAGTATCTTTGAGCCTTGCAGTAAGCCAGTCCATTTCCATCATATCTCTCATTCTTATCAACCAGTCCTCTGTCGTGGGTATTTCCTTTCCTTTCCATTTTGCCGCGTAGAGAATTCTGGCAGCTGATGTCATGTATAATATGACTCTCCAGTATTCCTTCACTATCTTTGGCTCTATTGGGTCCAACATATTCAGTAAGTACAGCTGGGGCCTCATAGGAAATCTAATTCCAAAGATTTCATTAATCATTGTGTGAATTGTTTTCCAATATTCTTGTGCTTTTTGGCATGTCCACCATGTATGATATAAGGTTCCCTTCGCTTGTTCACATTTCCAACATGTTTGTGGGCATGTCTTGTAGATTTTATTCATCTTTACAGGTGTCAAATACCATCTTGCAAATGTTTTTGTATAATTTTCTTTTAAGCTTTGGGCTGATGTAAATTTTTGAGTGTTTAACCAAGATTTTTCCCATTTTTCTAATTCGATGGTTTGTCCAATGTCTTGTGCCCATCTTATCATTTGATCTTTGATTATTTCGTCTTCCAGTTCTCTTTCAAGTAACATATTATAGTATTTGGATATATGCTTCTTACTATGACCGAAAATAATCTCGTCTATCTTATTTGTTTCTAATTCAAAGTTTTCTAATTTCATATCCATCTTAAATTTTTCATAAATCTGTTTATATTGGAACCAGTTTAATTTGACACCTTTTTCCGCTAGCTGATCTTTGGATTTTATTTGTATAGACCCGTGTTCATCTCTTTCTATAATATCTCTATATTTAAGCCAAGCTTCTCCCGTCTCTTTAGTTCTTCCAAAAAAAGCCTCTTCTGTTGAGGTCCACAATGGGATATTTTTATAGAATTTTTTCTTTATATTTATCCATGTATTCAGCAGAGCTTTCCTTATACAGTGTAGATCAAATTCTTTATTGTCTTTCCTTTTATTATAACATAAGTACGCGTGCCATCCATACCGCAGCGTTGTACCTTCCAAAGCTAACAGTCTTCTATTGCTCAGCGTAATCCAGTCTTCGATCCAGGTTAGCACGCACGCCTGGTAGTAAAGCTGTAAGTCTGGTAGCGCGCAACCGCCTCTTTCTTTCCTTTCCTTTAGTAATTTTATTGAGATTCTTGGTTTTTTACCTTGCCATAAGAATTTCAGTAACTCTTTTTCCCAATTTCTAAAACACTTATTATTATGAATGATGGGGATGTTTTGGAACAAGTACATGAATCTTGGTAGAATGTTCATTTTGATTGCGGCAATTCTGCCGAGAAACGAGAGGTTCATTCTAGACCATTTACTTAGATCTTCTTTTATTTCTTTCCATAGCTTTCCATAGTTGTTATCATATAGATCCAGGTTCCTCTTTGTTACCCATATCCCCAGGTATTTAACCTTTTTCTCTACTTTATAGCTTGTTGTTTTTTGTATTTGTATTTCCTCACTGTTAGTTGTATTTTTTGTTAGGACTATTGTTTTATCTTTATTGATTTTGAACCCAGACACGTTTGCAAATTCTTGTAGTGTCTTCCCCAACTCTTCCAGTTGTTCTATCGGTTCCTCTAGTATTATTACCAGATCGTCCGCGTATGCCCTTATCTTGTTTTCGAAACCTTTGACTCTGGCACCTTTTATATTCGTGTTTGCTCTTATGTTGTTTATCAGTATTTCTATCACCATAACAAAGAGGAGAGGGGAGAGGGGGCACCCTTGCCTTGTGCCCTTTCTAATATTTATCTTTTCTGTCATGTCGCCATTTACTATTATTCTAGCACTTTGATCGTTGTAAATTTGATTGATCCAATTTTGAAAGCTTTCCCCTACTTCCATTTTATGCAATATTGACTTCATGAATGTCCAGTTTACATTATCAAAGGCTTTTTCGGCATCCAGAAAAAGCATTGCCATTTTTTTTACCAATATGAGTGTCATAGTATTCCATTATATCTAAGATAATCCTGATGTTGTGTTTTGCCTGTCTGTTACTAAGGAAGCCATTTTGATCCTCCGGTATGATGTTAGAGAGAATGCTTTTTAACCTTTGTGCTAATATGGACATAAACAGCTTGTAGTCGCAATTTAACAGGGAGATGGGTCTGTAACTTTTTGGGTCCTCGGGTTCTCTACCTTCCTTATATATCAGCGATATATATGCCTCCCTCCAAGATTCCGGGATACCATCTTCAATAATTTTATTTAATGTTGTTTGTAATGGAATTAGTAATTTGTCTTCTAATTTCTTATAGTAGAGTGCTGAGAAGCCATCCGGTCCGGGAGCTTTCCCTAACTTCATCTTTCTGATTGCCTCTGTTACTTCCGCGACTGTGATTTTACTATTCAATGTTCTCCTCTGTTCTTCTGATAATTTTAATATATTTTGCTTTTCTAAATATTGGTTAATTTTCCTGATGTCTATTTGCCTGGTGTCTTGCCCCTCGTAAAGTTTACTGTAATACTCAGAGAAACTCTTTTTAATTAACTTATGGTCTGTCACAATTTTCCCTCTGTATTTCAGTTCCGTAATTATCTTTCTCTCTTTTCTTCTTTTAAGTTTCTGTGCCAACCACCTCCCGGATTTGTTGGCTGACTCAAATTGAAATTGTTTCGCCAATTTCAACTTTGTAGCTATTTCTTCTATCATTTGAGATTGTATTTGTTTCTGAATCATTTTAATTTCTCCTGCTAGTTGCCTGTCATGTGGGTTTTCTATTAACTTTTTTTCTCTTGATTCTATCTCTTTCTGTAAGGATTGTAACTTTTTCTCTTTCTCCTTTCTCCTTATGCTCATCTGTTTTATAAAGAAGCCCCTCATGACAGCTTTACTTGCCTCCCATACCGTTTTCATCTTTACGTCCGCTGTAGTGTTTTCTATAAAGTATCTCTTCAAGGTATCTTTGGCTTTCTTTACATCTTCCTTGTCCTTTAATAATATTTCATTGAGTCGCCAATTGTATTTTTTACATTCGTTTTGCAGTATTATCTGTATTGGGTTATGATCTGAGATCCACTTTGTTAATGTTTCCATCTTTTTGACTTTAATGATGACCTCTTTTGTTGTCCAAAACATGTCTATTCTTGATGAGGTGTGATGTACATCTGAGAAGAAAGTAAAACTCGGATTATTTCCATATTTCCCCCTCCAAATGTCTATCAGGCCAAGATCTGCCGTCATTTCGAAGAAGATCCTCGGAAGTTTCCCTTGGTTTTTCCTTATTTGCTTCCCTGATGATCTATCCAATTGAGGATCTACCACTCCATTCCAATCTCCCATCATTATAATCTTATCTATTTCTGTTTTCTCAATCTCTGTCTTTAGTTTCCTGAAGAAAGCATCTTTATTTTGTAGGGGCACATATATCCCCATGACTAATATTTTTAGATTTTCCAGTTTTACCTCCACTCCTACATAGCTTCCATTTGAGTCCTTAAATATTTCTCTTGCAGGATATTTTCTGTCAATGTACATAACTACTCCATTCTTTTTCTTGTTTCCTGCTGCAATGACGTTTTGTCCTAATTTAGGGTTCTTTAGGTACTTCGTATCTCTCTCTTTGATGCGTGTTTCTTGTAGACAGATAATCCCTGCTTTTAACTTCTCAAGATAATGAAAAATCTGCCGTCTTTTAGTATTTGAATTTAATCCCTTTACGTTCCATGAGACCATTTTACAATCCATTTTCTGTTTTGTTTTTTTGTTTTTTTGTTTATATATATTTATGTGAATTATTCTTAAGCTTCTTCTTCTTCTCCCTCTTGGTCCTCCTCTTCCTCTTCCTGGGTTTCTTTTCTGTCTAAAGTTTCTTCTTCAACCACTTCTTGTGCTTCTGTTTCTGTTTCTACACCTCCTTCTTCTTCCTCATCTGACTCCCTAACCTGTTCTTCTTCTGGTGTTTCTGTCCTGTTCTTTTCCTTTTTTTGTTCTGTCTTTGCTTTATTCATTTTGTCTAGCTTTTTGTAAAAATCTCTTGCTTTTTCTAGGGTATTTATTCTATATCTTTTCTGCAGATATAGGAAGGATACTCCTTCTATTCTTTCCCATCTATACTTTATGTTATTTTTAACCAATTGTTGTGTCAGGAATTTGTATTCTTGTCTCTTTTTTAACACTTCTGGTGGTACATCTTTGAAAATTGTCACTTCTTTCTCATCAATTTTTAATTTTTTCTCATAGCTCTGTTGTGCAATTTGGTCTCTTATCCTGTTTCTTGTAAAGCATACAACCACATCTCTTGGTATCTTTCTCTCTTTAGCGATCACTGAGTTTGCTCTGAACAGTTTGTCCACGTCCAGATCTAGACATTCTTCCGGGAGATCAACAAACTTGGCCAAAGCTGGTATTACTTTATCTTCTAATTTCTCATTTATTTCTTCTGGCAGGCCCCTTAGTTTTAGGCACCTTTCTCTGTATCTAGACTCATTTATTAACATGTTTCTTTTCAGCTGGTCTTGCTCTGTAGATAAAGATTGTGTGCTGCTTTCCATCTTTTTGGATTTTTCTTTAATATCCGCAATATCTTGTTTCATCACATGCATTTCTTCTGTTAGCTTATCCAGTTTTTTCCCAAAGGCATTCAATTCTCTCTTCAGATCTGTCTTGATTTCTGTGCGAATATCTTTCAACTCTTCTCTTATCTCCTGTCTCATCTTCCTCATTTCTTTCCTCATCTCATCCAGTATCAATGCACTGAGATCTGTAGTCTTTGTGGGTCCTTCAAGTGAAGGTCTCCTTTGCGAAGTTATTTGGGCCTGCGCCTGCACTGCCGCTTTTCTCTGTAATGCCGCCATTTCCCCCTTTTCCTCTTTTTTATTTGTTTGTTTGTTTATTTGTTTTTTAAATTGTTCTGTTTTGCAAACTCAGTTCCTGTGTAAGATTACTTATTTAACATTTAACAGATATCCATATTATTTAGCATACATCTATGTATCCTTAATATGTGTTATCTCTTCTTCAATGAATCATTACCTGTTCAGGAGAGTTTTACAAACTATTCTTCAATGTACACCAATCTATTTCAAGTTGTCTGCTACCCCCCTTAAACTCAGTCAAACAGTTGGAATTCAAAATTTCAAATACATTTTCACTATCCTCCAAAGTTATTACTATGGAGTTCAAGAATCTCTCTCTGGCTTTTCTTCGCAAACGAAGATTCAGGAAGGACTCATCCCGCGCCTTCTGCAAGCGCGCTGATGACTAAAAAGGCCAATCCGAGATAAACAAGTCCGGTTGCAAAAAGTGCAGCAGAAGGTCTCCTTGGGTGATATTTTTGGGTTGTGATTCTTTCTGCGTTGTCGTTTCTCTTCAAGACTTGTTCGTCGTGAGTTCTCAAATAAGGCTGCAGCATTGTGGATAGTGCGTCTCCATGCCTCCCGATGTGAGGCCAGGGCGGACCACCGTTGGTGATCAATCTGGCCAAGCCTGAGATGTTGTTTCAGGGAGTCCTTGTATTATTCCGATAAATAGTACCTTAAACAGTGACAATAATTTGTATTCTTACCACAAACAATACAGCTGATTTATTTTAGGTAACCCCAGCTTTCCTTCTCCTTCTCCTATTCCTCTCTTTTTCCTCTTATTATATTCAGATTCTACAATTAGCCTTTTCTTTGGCCCGGTTCTTCACATGACAATTAACAATTAACAATAGACATTTGGATGTAGAACCCATATGAAAAAGTAAACAGCAAATATACCCCCTAGTTTCCTTTTTTCCCCCGCTCCCTTTCGTAGCAACTTATTCCTTCTGTTGTATTATCTCTAATTGTGCCTCCTACTCCTCTGCGACAGTCTCACGTCCTTTTCTTTACTCAGCTCTGCTCCGCTTCTATGCTACTGTGTTTCTCAGTCTGTTCCCCTCTACTCCGTTTCTGCACCTCCGTGCTCCTTCTTACTCTCCTCCTTTTGTTAGACGAGTCTGCTACTCAGTTCTTTCTCCCTCTCTCGGGGTCTGCTACTCCTTGATGCCGTTCTCCCGTTCTCCTTTCGTCTCCTTACTACCTGCTCCTTACTCCCCCTCTCCGGATCAATCTGTTACCAAGCCTCCGCTGTAGCCAAACCGCCCCACCGTCTTTCTCTCCGTTTCTGCTCTCCGTCTCCGTCTCTGCTCTCTGTTCTCCGCTCTCCTTCTCCGTCTCCTTCTCCGTCTCCGCTCCCAATCCTCCGTAGCACTGCTCTTCCTCTTATCCGGTTCACCCCCCCGACTCTCTCCGCTCGTCCTCTTGTCTGTCCCCGTTCTCCCACAGACCGCTTCACCTCCGTCTGCTTCGTCCCGTCTCGACCTGCCCAACTCACATTCCACTCCACCACTCCACCTCCGTCACTCGCAGCTCAAAGCTCCGTGGGGCTCTCCCCGGCTTGGTTCCGCCTTGGCTCTCCACGTTCTTTCGCCCTCCGCCTTCTGCTCCGCCTCCTCCCCGGCTCTCTCTCCTCCTCCAACTCGAGTTTCAAGTTCCTCAGCGGAATTAAAGATAAAAATAAAATAAAACAATAGTAGCTTCTGCTTATATGTTATAGCAGAGCTTCCCGCTGGCACCCCTTTGCGTTTGGAAGATATCTGGGGTTAGCGCTGTTGTTAGTATGTCGCTATGTCTTTAAAATAGCGCTGGCATCCCTAGCTCCGCCAAAGCGGGGCTTGTGGAGGTTCTGTGGCTCTTCGGCTCCACGGTTCTTTCACCCTCGCCCGCCCAGAGTAAACTCTGATTCCAGGAGAGGATTCGAACTGGCACTCGCCCCCTTCGAGCCCACACTTTCCTCCCCTCCCGGAGAGGAATTTGCCGGTCTCTGCTATGCTCCGACCGAGTTACCCCCACAAGCTGCTGCACCAGGAGCTCAGCTTCCCTGCAGCCGAACGGGACGCCGTCACGCCGGAAGTCGGAACATCTTTAGTTCTTAGCAATACTAAATTGCAGAGGTGATTGTTCTTCACTTGACAAGAATGCCAAGTAGCATTCTTTTTTACATTATGCAAGGCTCCTTCCACAAATACATTTTTAACACACGATAGGTATGTTCACATGGAGGAAAGGAAAGCATAAAGTCATTGGAGTTAAAACTATGGACTTGTCTACACCAATGAAAACCCCCAAACCTGGCCTAATAATGCCACATGATGTGGAGCCTTTTCCCCGAATCTGGTGTGATCATACCACACAATGTACAGCCCTATCTGCACCAGACTCAGGGAATACCCCCTTAATCTGGATTTTAGAAAACTCATATAATTTTCTCCAGAGTTTGTCTGAACTCTGGAGAAAACTATTGTGTCACCTATCCACCCACACTGGATTCAGGGGGTTGGGAAGAGAGATGGACAAGTACCACCATTTTCCCCCTTCTTCAGCACCACTAACTGCCCATTCTGATTTCAGAGAGAGTGACTAGCACTGGGGCTTTGCTTTAGAGCAGATGATTATGTGCTGGAAAGCAAAGCCCCAGTGCTAGTCCCTCTCTCTGAAGTCAGAAAGACCAGCCCAACCCACCATCACGAGGCTAGCTGCTCGTTCTGATTTCAGAGAGAGTGAGTAGTGCTAGGGCTTGGCTTTGACAGAGCTCAGAGTCAAGCCCTAAGCGTGAGTAACAGCTTGTTTTAAAATACACTTTAAAAACAAATCTTTCTGCTCCACTGGGGGTAAAAATCCACATGCTGATCTAGGCTTTGGCAGGTAAGGTGTGGCACTTAAATCTGGGCCAGAGTAGTCAAATTTCATGTGCTGCAACTCTGGGCCAAAGCAGTCCAAATTTCATTCTGGTTTTCACCCCCTGTGTAGTCAAGCCCTATTTGTAAAGAGTGTGTGGTCTGGGATTGGGCATTTTTGCACAGGGAGGAGAGACTGGCACCTTAGTAATATTGAAATGTTCCTATACCAATGTATAGGTGCATGTGTGTGTGCCTTCAAGTCACTTAATTACTTACTGCATCCCCTTGAATGTCATAGGATTTTCTTAGGCAAAGAGTACTCAGAAGTAATTTGCCATTGCCTTCATCTGAAATATAGCCTACAGCATCTGGTATTCATTGGCAGTCTCCCATCCAGGTACTAATCAGGCCAGACCCAGCTTAGTTTCCAGGATGACCCTGAGCTAATATTTTCTGTAGCACCTTTTAACTGTGTATTATGCTCTATAAAAATATTATATGTTAATAGAGAGTGGAAATAAAGTTATAAAATGAAATTTGAAAAACATCGACAACAATCAAGCTGCTTTAGAATTAAATGGGCAAGTTAATACTTCAGGCAAAGCAAAAATAAATAACAGACAGAAAGTAACCTGGTCTATTTTGGATTAACTATAATTGCTCATGACTTTACAAAAGAGTCTGGAGTAACAAACACCTGAGGCGAAGCACAAAAATCAGTGTGTATAGAGCCATTGTACTGTCTATTCTCTTTCAAGGGTCTGAAACATGGGTCACCTATCGCCACCACTTATGACTCCTCAAACGCTTTCATCAGCGCTGTATACACACAATCCTAAATATACACTGGACTGACTATGTGACGAATGTGTTGTTATTGAGCAAGCAGGGATCACCAGCATTGAGGCCATGATATTGAGAACACAGCTGCACTGGGCATGGCATGTTTCTAGGATGGAGGACCATCGCCTCCCCAAAACAGTACTCTACAGTGAACTCATCACGGGTCAGCGTAAGAGAGGCACTCCAAAAAAGCAAGACAAGGACTCCCTGAAACAACATCTCAGGCTTGGCCAAACTGATCACCAACAATGGTGTGCCCTGGCCTCACATCGGGAGGCATGGAGACGCACTATCCACAATGCTGCAGCCTTATTTGAGAACTCACGACGAACAAGTCTTGAAGAGAAATGACAACGCAGAAAGAATCACAACCCGGAAACATCACCCAAGGAGAGCTTCTGCTGTGCTTTCTGCAACCGGACTTGTTTATCTCAGATTGGCCTTTTTAGTCATCAGCGCGCTTGCAAAAAGTGCGGGATGAGTCCTTCCTGTATGAAGAAAAGCCAGAGAGAGAGAGAGAGAGAGAGAGAGACTATTTCAGATTCTAGATCAAGGAAAAGGCATGTGCCAAGCCTTTGAAAATAATTTTCATAATATTAAAGTTTAGAAACTGGGAAATTAACTCACACAAATAATTGAAAATGTTTAAATAATTAGATTATGATTGATTAGTATATTATTTAAAGTTTCTGGAACACACCCTGGGATTTAAAAAGGACAGCATGGGGTTTGACAACATTAACCCATTTTTTGATTGTTACATTTAGAAGTGTTCTTTTTGTTACTTTAAAGCTGCTACAATTAGGAATGGCTTTCTCTAGATGGATTATGAAGCCCATTTATACAATTGTTGCCTGGGAATTGTGGCAGTTTAAAATGTCTGGAAAATGGGGCAATATTTCCTGAAGTGTGGGATCTTATCTTACAACCTGTTCAGTTATGTTTTGTCACTTATGTACATTTCTCTTTTCTTTTTTCTAGCTTCCACTGATAACATGTTCATTTCACTTGCCCTTCAAATGCCTTGTTTGTTAAAGGTTAAGATGAAGTGATGCAAAAGGTTAGTGAGGAATGTTACTCATTTCAGCTAGAAGATAGAGATCCACTGCAAGTGTAGCACTAAGTTCTTGGTTGCATAGATCAGTCAGTGTATCAAGAGTGGAGAATTCTTAGGACATTATCAGACGGACCTAATATGGCATCATAACAACACCACATAAACACAAAAGGGCATACCGATCAGACAGTGTTGCCCTTTCACGTTTAAGTCCTGTCAAAATCATGTACTTTTTAATTGATGGCTTAAGCCACCAATAGATCCCCTGTGCTGTTTTTGTGCTGGCATTGCCGGCATGCAAAACATTGGGCCATTTAAATCTCGTACTTACCCTGACAATGGCTGGATTGGCCAGAACATTTCCGTGTGAAATTGTGACATCCAGGTAAGTGATGAACTTTTTATACCTTCCCTGGGTTACTTGAAAGTTTGTTAGAGTGTTTAGATGGTTAGTGTAACTTTTAGATGTTTATTTCTTTTTCTTTTTTTTACTTTTGAATTTGTGGGATTTCGAACAAGGAAGTGAACAGGGCTCCGTTCACTTCGTCTTTATTGGTGGAGCTGCCTTTGCCAGGAGAGGAGGTAAGTGTGTGTGTGGGGGGGAAACTTTCTTTTGCCAGAATAAAAATGGATTTTTTTATGCCAGCAAAAGAACATTTTTAAGGGGCCCATCTGATAAAGTCCCTAATCAGAAAGTTTTGAGTCCCTCTGAACATTTAAAAAACCACAATTTCCCCCATAGAACTGATTCACTGCTGTTACTTGAATTGTGTGGGGTCTGTGGGGAACCCACTTGTGTCAAGATATTAATATGTGGAATTTTAATTAGCTCAATATGGCAGCGAGAGGCCAGGTAACTATTGGACCTTTTGACCTATGTATACCAGTACTAAATGACGAGACTCCAAGCCAGAAAGTACAATAAAATGGGTTTTTATTGAAAAATAATCACAGAACTACTCACGCTCCAAGCAATCACACAAGGCTATTAAAGAAAGTAGGAAGTATTAGGATAGTAGAAGAATAGAGTTTGGGATGATGAGCTATACTATATCTGTCTGACAAGTAGAGGTTCGTGCAGCAGAGTAGGACTCAGATGTTGATCTCAGGGTCACACAGCAAAGTGGCAGAGTGGTGAGATGGGAGGAGCTGTGCACACCTCAGCTGTGTTTGGGGGTAATATTTATACTCAATATTTATTTTTAAGGGGTGTTATGAGTGGAAGAGAATGTTTGAGTGAGTTTCCCACAGTTAGAGAATTGAAGCTCCGGATTCATTAACGGTCATTAACAGTTGAAACATTAAGACTGTTGGGTTTTCAGGCGACCTTCTATTGTTGGCAAGGTGTTAGGAAAAAGCCTTTGCAAAGTAATGGGTGTTCTGGCCACTTGATTGTTTTACCATATGACTCACTGCCATGTGTATCCAGGAAAATTAGCACATTCTACCATAACTACAGTCTGAGGGGACTTCACATAATTGCTTCCTGAGCATGTCTGCTTTTTGGAAATTTCCAAGACCTTTTCTTAGGTTTTGAGCAAAACTCCCTTAGTCCCTATATTTGAGCTGTCCTGACCTAATGCTAACCATGTGAAGTGTCAATACATGGCAAATAATGAAATATTGCCAATTAATGAATTATTAGAAGGGGGTGACAGAGCAGGTATCACTTCCTCCTTTCTGTATCTCCGTTCACTATCAAAAAAGAGGCCTGGAAGGGCATACATTTAGCTATATGTATCTTGTGGTTCCATGCTCCATCTTTCTCAAAGCCCCCAAAGAATGTGACCCACTGAAGAAGGGGATGGGAGAAAAGTAGAATGAGGGATAAGGGAGAGGGTGTTCAAGGCAGAAAGAAATTGGGAGGAATGAGGAAAACTTTAATCTTAATTCTTCAGGTGCGTAGCACTATGCAAACAAGACTGAACATGTTAAAGGAACATGGGGGGGTAATAACATTTAGTTCTAAGTAGATATGGGGAGGGGAAGAGCTTAATTAAATGACTCTTTAGACTCCAAAATAATAGTTCCGATTTTACCAAACCCCTCAAAACATGTGATCTGCTGAAGCAGTTGAGGGATGGAAAGATGAATGGCAGGAGAAAATAGAGAGGGAGAAGCCAAGAGAGGAAGAAATAATTTGTGAAGTTATACAATAATATACAAATATTATATAATAGAAACCAGTCCAGAGAAGAGGAGAGGAAAGAAGTTGCTAGAGAGAACTACAGTGCACTCTCATCCTACAGAAAATCTCCAGACACCTTCCTTTCACACATGCCCATGTGGGGAGGGTACAGTTGCTTATCAGGCCTGAAAATATTGACTTTCCAAAGGATATTTGCATTCATGTTTGTGCATTTAGTTTTGGAGTGCTAATTAGGTTAGTACTGTATATATTTTCACAAAAATCAAACCAACTTTCCTCCCATTCCTACTTCTGTTGCAGCTGAACATAGGGCTATAACCAGGCAGTTTACAGTAAGAAAGCCTTAGGATATATCCATCTATGATAATAAGTCTAAAGTTTATTACAGAAGCAAATGATCTTCATCCTAATCCCAATTGGAGTTGACCCATTGAATCAATTGCTGACTGTTAAATTAACAATTGCAATGATTCAATTGTTCTGCTTCATTTGGGATACAATTATACATTAAGTTATACCATTCAAATGTGGGCATATTTAAAAGCAGGCTAGTCTTTGTGAATCATGCCGGTATGACTTTATGGCTAGACCACTGTAAGGCAGAAATAATAGCAATAACATTTTGTCAGTAAAATGGGGCCATGGTCAATAGCAGAGATGGGAAACATGTAGTCTTCCTGATGTTGTTGGACTGCAACTCTGATCAACCTTAGCCAACAAGCATAAAGGTGAGGGATGAAGATAGCTGCAGTACAACAGTTCCCCATCCCTGGATTAGAATTTCTTTTCTTTTTTTAGGGGGGGGGAATCAAAGCGGAATATTTATTGATTTATTTCATAGATACTCCATTTTCCTTCAATTTGCCAAAGGGAGCCTACACAGGTCTCCTCAATCTATCCTCCCAACAAATCGCTGAGGTAGGCCAGATTAAGAGAAACTGACTTGCCCAAAGTAAACAAATCAGTTTCATGGCTCAGTGAGACCTAAAATCTGCACTGTCACTCTAACCCACATGAAGCATACCCACTCTCAAAATTCATAGGAGGTACCAGTGTGGTGTAGTGGCTGGCTGTAGGACTAATAGTCTAGAAGACCAGGTTTGGAATCCCTGCTTAGCCATGGAAAACCGTTGTCAGGAGTTAGAAACTTAACTCATTATAAAATGGCTAAACAAACTGCAGAGTCATTCTGAGTCATAATCGCTGACTCCATGAACTGCCTAGTCTTCCTTAGCTACAGAAGGAGGGGTCTTATTGGTGTGTAAGACCATGTGATTGAATGAGGAGATTTTCACACGGGTTATATATCCCGTGGCAGGAACAGAACAGGGTCGGGAAAGGTTTTCCCTTTCAGATGATGTTGACCCCGTTCTGTCCTGAATCCATCCTGCTCCCATGACTGTTCCGGAACAATGTAATCAGGATTTTTCATCGTGAATAGATCTCCCATTCCGTCACTATCACGCAATCACGAGTGTGTGAACAGGAGCCCCGTTCTTGTTCTGAAATGACAGCCATGGAGGGGAGGTCCGTTCTGAGCACTTCCTGGTACAATCTGGACATCCAGGTAGGTGGCACCCTTTGTTTTACCCTCTCTGTTTTGATTGTGTGATTTAAAGTGTTTTTTGTGCTTGGTGAACTGATTTTATGTTTAGGGGAGTTTTATTTTTTAAATTTACCGCCCGCCATTATCACGTGATAACGTGATAATGTTTCAGATGGCCGGTCGTAAAAGTAGCCTTACGACGGCTGCATTTACGGCCAGCCAGTGAGGGAAGTGGGAGCCCATTCCTGACACAGAATTAAGGTAACTGTGTGAAATATTTACATTATTCCATGGCAGGAACGGGAGAGGAGGTGGCGGGGCAGTAATGGGGCATTTTGGCCCTGTGTGAAAATCTCCTAAGCCAATGCCCTGTAACTGTGTCCATAGGAGAGCTCAGAACAGAGCTCACTTCCCTTCTTCCTGTGAATGCTGAGGCCTGGTGAAGCAGTTTCTCCTTGGATTGTAAATATTTGTATATATTGCAACTATTTGAGTTTGAAGATAAAAGTGCCTCTTGCTTATTTGGACATCAAACACTCTGTGTGTGAGTATTCTTGGGACCAGGTTGCTACTGAGTCTACTGAGACAGTTTTTGGATGTCTGCTGGGGATTGAGTGCCCTATCCTCCCCTGAGAGTGGTTATGGGCCCAGCTGATTGATCTCAGATCAGATAAGGTGCACCCAGAAAACTTCCCAGAAACTCTTTTGTTTTGAGTATGTTTGGCTAGTTGGCTGAGAAACAGTTAAGTTTCATCCAGGCCCTCAAATATCTTCAAGTAACCTTGAAGTGCTGCCAGCTGCCAGCTGCCAGCTGTTTGTGCTTCATCACAGGAGAATTGTTGACTCAATCAGCAGAATGGCAGATAATAGTCTCATCCGCTTTGAAAAGCTGGCTGATGGAAATTATTCAGCATGGAGTTTATACATGGAGGCTTTATTAATTTAGGACAATTTGCGACACATTTTGGAGAATGAAAGTGTGAACCGAGAGGGTTCAGGAGATGAAATAGACTAGCAGAATAGAAGGCTAGAGCTGCAATTCTCTTATCGCTCAGCCCCTCCCAGTTAATGCATGCGGCCCCAGCAAAGACAGCCTTTCAGCTTTGGACAGTTTTGAAAACAGTTCATCAGAATTCATCCTTATTATCAAAGATGATATGGACTAAAAGACTTTATACCACAAAGCTATCTACTGGAGGCTGTGTGAAAGCCCAATTGGAGGAAATGAGGCAGCTTTTTCAAGAGGTGGCCAATAGAGGGGTGGACATTCCAGAAGCCCATAAGTGTTTTATTTTATTGGGCAGTTTGCCAAAGGAATGGGATTTCCTAATGTACAATCTGCAGACCACCAGAGAAAGTGAGTAGACCTGGTAGCTGGGCATATTCTGGAAGAGGTCCAACACAAGCAATTTGATTCCCAGATGCAGGGGAATAAATAGCAAAAAATTACCAGACGCAATCAGGAGAGCACTGAAACAGAGGCACCTGTGGAGGAGGGAGCCTGCAGCTACGTGAAACGCTGTTTCAGAAAAGCCTGGACATTTTCAGGACTGTAAAATGCCTGCACCGGATAAGAGTGGTGCATCCGCTGAGGCTGCAAGTCATGCCTTCATAGCACAGCACCATCCCGATGGTACTGAGGAAAGAATTTGGTTACTTGATAGTGGGGCCATGACAATATGGTTAATGATTTACAGTTGTTAACCAATGTTTAAAATGCTTCAATTACCAATATTACTCTTACAGATGGTGCTCCCAGCAAGGTGCAGAAAACGGGCACTGTATATGTGCCCTCTTTTTGTAAAGATTTTGAAAATATGCTATGTGTTAACAAGCTAGAGAATTGTATGTTAAGTGTGTCCAGAATGACTACTGATGGTTATAAAGTGATATTCTAGGGAGAACACTGTACAGTAACAGAAAGGGATAACATGAATAATGTCTGTGCAAAAGGGGTAAAGAAACATGGGTTGTATTATACATTGTCTAAAGGGAAGGTGGCAAATGTGAACCCTGCAGACAATGTGTCCCTACATGATAAGTGTGTTCATTACTACCATAGGCTAATGGGCCATGCTAGTTACAAAGGTTTAAAGGAGCTAACAAAAGTGTGCCCTGGTTTAAGTATGAAACACTGCCCAAGGTTCTTAGAATGTGCAGTGTGCAGGAAAGTTAAGGTGAAGGCTTTCCCTATTGCCAAAAAGACCCAATGTGTCACCAACAGACCCTTTGAAGTTGTCCACACTGATTTAGCAGGCCCCTATAAGCCCACTGAAGGAGGTAACCACTATTTATTTGTGATAGTGGACAGACACACTAGGTACACCTACGTATATTTACTGAAGGAGAAAAATCAGGCTGCAGACAGGTGCAGTGAGTGGGTGAACATAGTGGAATGCAAATTTCCTTCTCATAACGTTTCCAGTCTAGTGACGGATAGGGGAGGAGAATTCTTATCCAGAAGTCTGCAGACCTGGGTGTGTAGGAGGGGCATTAGACACAAGACCACAAATCCAGCGTCTCCAGGGGAGGATGGGCTTGCAGAAAGGAAAATTGGGATGTTGAAGTGCATGATGGAAGATGCACAAGCCCCAGCTGGGCTGTGGGGGGAGGCAGTGAAGACTGCTGCTTACCATTTAAATAGACTGTGGATGTCTAGCGTCAACCAGACCCCATATTGTCTATTGTATGGTAGAGCACCAAATCTCAAGCACCTGAGGATTTTTGGACAATATTCAAATGTACTGATTCACCCAAGCCTAAGGAAGCATGGGCAGCCTAAAACCAGGAGGCTGCATTTCCTAGGCTATGAGGGTAATAAGTATGTATTTTCTTTCCATCCTGGAAAGGTTATGTTCTCCAGGAGTGCAAACTTTGAAATGCACTCAGGGTGGGACAGATTGCATTGCAATCAGGAGGTGTTTGTTCCCTTGGGGAGGGATGTGTCAATAACTCCCAAAAGTCCCACAAATGGAGGGGAGGTACAGGAAGAAAAGCCTGACACTTCACATACCACTCCAACACACACACACCACCACAAACAAGCATTGAGCCTGACAAAGTGGGAGATAGCAGCAGCAGTGCAAGTGAGGATGAGTCAGACAGAACTAGGGTGCTCACGAGGCTTAGAAAGGCTCCTGACAGATTTGTTCAGGAAGCCAGGCTATGCAATGTCATGGCACAGGAACCTGCAAGTTTTCAGGATCTCCTAGGAACTTCCCCAGGAAGAGCAGGAGAAGTAGAACACAGCCATGGACTCTGAGTTGAAGTCACTAGTTGAGAGGAAAGTTTTCCATGTAATTGAGAGGCCCAAAGACCAAAAGGTGACATGCCTGATGGGACACAAAAGTGTAAGGCACACTTAGTTGCAAAAGGCTTTTTCACAGGATCACTACACCAATTTTGACAAAACCTTTTTGCCCACAGCAAAGCCGGAATGTCTTAAGTTAGTGTTAGCTGTAGCAGCCAAGAGGCAAGTGGTTGTGCAACACTTTGACTTTGAAACAGCATACCTGAATGCTGATCTTGAAGAGACAGTGTTCATGGAGCAGGCCCCAGGGTATGACAGTGCAGGTGAGAGCAAGGTGTACTTGTTACACAAAGCACTCTACATCTTGAAACAAAGCGTACGTTGCTGGAACCAGTGCATACACCAAGTTTTGGTGTCACTAGGTTACACAAGGAGCATCACAGATGCCTGTGTGTACACCAAGGGGGCAGGTGATAGTGCTGTCATGCTAGTTATCTATGTGGATGACCTTTGTGTGGTGGCAAAGAGTGCCAGTGATGTCAAGAAAGTGCAGGTGGAGTTAGAAAACTGGTTCACGTTGAAGGACTTAGGCAGCCTGAGATGTTATTTAGGCGTAGAGGTAGAAAGAACTGGTCTTGGACAATTTTTCCTAAGCCAGAAGAAGAAGATTGACAGTCTTGTGGCCAATTGTGGGCTTAGTGAGGCTAAGGTGGTCAGGACACCAATGACCACTGATTTTATGAACTTGGAGGCAGAACAGGAATCTGAGAGGCCAGACCTGTACCACTCAGTGGTAGGCAGTCTGTTGTTTATTGCAAACAACACAAGGCCTCAGTTTTGCAGTTGGGGTGCTCAGCAGAAGAGTCTCCAAGCCAAGGAGGGCAGATTGGGAAGCCCTGAAGAGATTTCTCAAGGGGACCAGGGACATGTGTTTGAAGCTGACAGGAAGTCAGGTGACCCTGGAGTGCTATGTGGACAGCTCTTTTGCTGCCAAGACTTCAGACAGAAAGTCAGTGACTGGGATGGTCGTCAGGTATGCAGAGAGCCCCATAGTGTAGAGATCAAGAAAGCAGAACTGTGTAACCATTGTTACCACTGAAGCTGAATTCGCAGCCTTGTCTGAAATGGCAAGTGAGGTACAATGAGTTAGTCAGATGCTTGCAGACCTTGGGGAGCCATGCCAAATGCCTGTTGAGGTGCATGGCGACTCACAAGCCTGCATAGCTATGGCAGAAGCAGAAAACCTGAAATGTAGAACAAAATACATTGCAGTTCACTAACAAAATGTGAGGCAGTTAATACAAGAAGGTGTCTTGTGTCTGAAGTACTGTCCATCTGAGGACAATGTAGCAGACCTGCTCACAAAAGCCCTTCCAGCAGGAAGCCATGAGGAGTTGGCAAAGAGGCTAAGCCTTGTCACTAATGTGTAAAGTGAAAGGTATCAAAAGGGAAGGTCAACCGAGGTCAAACAATATATGTTGATAATGTTATGTTGTAATGATAACATGTGTCCTGCGTAGTAGTTTGACCATTTTGGAGGGGATTGTCAGGAGTCAGAGACTGAACTCAATTATAAAATGGCAAAACAAACTGCAGGGTCATGCTGAGTCATAATGGCTGACTCCATGAACTGCCTAGTCTTCCTTCGCTACAGAAGGAGAGTTCTAATTGGTGTGTAAGATCATGTGATTGAGTAAGCCAATGCCCTGTGACTGTGTATATGGGAGGTCTCAGAGCAGAGCTCACTTCTCTTCTTCCTGTGGATGCTGAGGCCTGGTGAAGCAGTTTCTCCTTGGATTGTAAATATTTGTATATATTGCAACTGTTTGAGTTTGAAGATAAAAGTGCCTCTTGCTTATTTGGACGTCAAACACTCTGTGTGTGAGTATTCTTGGGAGCGGGTTGCTACTGAGTCTACTGAGACAGTTTTGGGGCATCTGCTGGGGACTGAGTGTCCTATCATCCCCTGACACCCATTGGGTGAGCTTGGGCAAATCACACACTCTTAGCCTTAGAAGAATGCAATGGCAAACCTCCTCTGAATAGAACTTGCCAAGAAAAGCCTATGATAGGGTCTGCATAAGTCAGAGTTGACTGGAAGGCACATAACAACAATACAACTTGGAAGATCCTTAAGAGACATGCATATGAACACACACAAACACACACATTGTGGTTGTATAAGTATTCAATTGTATCAGGAATGCATTTAGTCAATCCCAAAGTCTGTATTCTGTTTTGTTTTTGGGGTTTGGGGGGGGGTTTTGAAATGAGGCGCCATGGGTACCTAATCTGTTTGGTGCAGTTGTAAAATCAGATTGTCAGAGTCAAGTGCCTCCCTTCAAGTTTTATCATCCTGTTATCAATCAATTAATCTTCTTTTCTTAACACTGATTGAAAGATTACACCCACCCACACCCATGAAATGGATTTAAGTCCTAGTTATGAAATCTCAGCTTAAGATGGTCTTTTGATAAACCTGCTTGCCCTTGTCAATTTTTGTGTCTTTCATCCCACAGTTCAATATTTTTAATCATGAAGGGAGGAAAACCTACATGCCTCACTACTTCAGCTGAAGCTTCAGTGCCATCTGCTATCAAATTTAAATTGAACCTGATCTATAAAGACACAGTTGCGGTTTCTGTTATTTTTCCCCCAGGACTTATCCCTGAGATCAAGTATTGGATGCAAAGGAAAATATGAAGCTAAGGAATATGATCAAAAGAAGGATTATACCTAGGCTAGACTGCAAAGAAGGGTAGGAAACATTTCCAGGTAGAGCACAGGGTGGTCATGAACCCAAATATGGAGAAGAGGATTACCTTAAATGTTTTTGAAACCTTACCCTCATCTTTGGTAAATCACTTCCCTTACTTTGTCTATTTATATATTTGCCTCTTAGAAATGCTTTGTTAAGTTTGGTAGTTTGGGATACTAAGTGATCCTTTCCCAAGGTTCAGTTCATTTCTCAGTTCCTAGAATGAGGTGATAATCATTCTTATCTCTTATGTGTTGTTGTTGTTGTTGTTGTTGTTTGCCTTCAAATCATTTCTGGCTCATGGTGACCTAAGGCAAACCTATCATGGTTTTTTTCTTGGCAAGATTTGTTCTGAGTGGGTTTGCCTTTGCTCTCCTTTGAGGCTGAGAGAGCCCAAGATCTACTAGTGGGTTTCCATGAGGGAGGTGGGAGTTAAACTCTAGTCTTCTGGAGTCCTAGTCTGACACTCAAACCACTACACCACTCCAGTTTGGTCTCTAATGTATGTGTGCTAAAATGTACCTGCAGGGACTTCAGGGTGTTGAATAGCAACCTATAGGAATGGGCAAATCTGTCACTTTGACTTTTGCTGACTTTCTTATGCTCATTGTTCTCTTCTGCATCAGTTTGTGGATTTTTTTAAAAAAGAAAGTTTGCATGGATATGTACACATATTCATGTACCTTTCTCTTGACCTATGCATTTTGGTATGCAATCTGGCTTACTATATATTCTGGCTACTCACTTTCCCTAATATATTGTGGATTTGTGCGCTATTTTTTTTTTATAATGCACACTTTTGCATGCTCATTTCACTAACATGTGCATGTTTCCCCCACTGGAGATCTGCTTTATAACATCTAGGAGAGTGTGATGATCAAAGAATGACTGCATTTTGCTATGCATATTAGTTCAGGAAGTGTGAATGAGATAATGTCAAATTAAAATGTGAGCTGAACAATTTTCTCCTAACTACAACTTCCCCACCACACTCATGCTATGAGCCTGTACAAAACCTAAGGTTTCACAGGCTAGTGACCCTCATTTTGAACTGTCCAGAAATAACCAATTATGGGACAATCCTTTTTCATAACAAATCTACACCAGAAAGAATACACATACTTTTGATTTTAAAAGGTGGGGAGGAATCTCTGTGCATTAAATGCTATTGCATACCAGGGGTGGACAAGAAGTCTGTTGGATTTGCATTTCCTTAAGGTATTACCCATTTAAGATTCCCAAGATTTGCAAGAGAACAAAGAGTATCACCCCTTGAAATACATGCATTTCTGAAGCTTACGATTTGTTTTTTGGTGGGGCAGGAGATACACATAAATCCATATATACAGGGGGATACATCTTTCAAATATAGGATGCATACATTTGAAAAGTATGAACAGACACTTAAGTCCGTGGAAAAATGGAATAAAATGCAGTTGTTAGCAAAATTCATGCAAAAATGTTTATATGTGCATTAGTCATGGGTTTCTCAGCAGGGCAGGACAAAAATGCCAGTAGGTTTTTGATGAATACAGTCAAATTTAGACTGATGTATTTTTGCATCCCATACAACAGACAAAGTACATCCTTCAGTGGGGAGCAGGAGATGAGAGAATGGAATCTGACAGTAGTACTTGTTATGATAATAGGCTACCTTTTCCAGCCAAGCATCTCCAGTTGTGGTATGTTACAACTTTCATTACACTTAGAGTTGTACTCCAACATATCTAGCGAACAAGGTTAGAGGTGGCTGCAAGTGCATGCTGCAGGGAGAAATGTAAATCTTTGAGCGTACAGCTACGGGAGGCAAAATATCACCCCTCTAAATAAGAATTCTTCCCCCTCAATGAAATTTTCCTTCATTCCCCAAATTTCTGGCATTGTAGTAACTTAAAACTTCAATTGAACAAATATTGAGCTAACATTCACATGACAATACAAGAGATTCTGCATATTACCGGTAAATATCCACTAAAACTGTACTTGTTAAACATGACCTCCATCTTAAAAAAGACAAAAATAAGCATTGGGGGATAATCTTATACATCATAACAGCCGCACAAATCATCTTGGTGCAAAAATTGAAACAGAAAGACATTCCACTGATTGATGATTGGCTATTGAAGTTAAAAGACATGAGAGGTATGGATATGTTAACACATATAATAAACAAAAAAACATATAGATAAAGTTGAAGAAGAGTGGTTCCTAATGGTTGAATATTGGGCAAAAACTTGGGGAGCAAAAAAAGAACTGTTATAATATTTTGAAAAAGAATAGTTGTAAAACTCAAGAGTAAAAACTGGGAACACCACTAAGCAAACTGTATCAAATTATAAATGGGTATGGAGAACAAACTTTAGGAAATAGATATCAATTTTTTATTGAAATAGATAAAATAAGTAAGCTATCCTGCTTAGCTGAGGTAATGAATGGAAGTTATAACGGAACAGAAGATTCAAATAAATGAGTAGGAATAAGGAAATGTAATTTTATTAGTAGGAACAAACACAAGAGGAAAGCAATGTTAATGGAACAATGCTTTTTATATATATTCATGCATTTAATGAACTTTCATGACTTTTGAATTGAAAGAAGAGACTTTTTTTCTTTTGTGGTTGTAGGTTTTTTTTAATAAAAATTGTTGCATATTTAAAAAAAAACCTTCAATTAAACACTTAGAAATAGAGTTTAGGCATCCAAGGAACAGGGGCAGGCAAAGTAATCAAGAGTATATGAATACTGGAAATGCAAGAACCTTCTAAGTGTGAATGATTTTCATTGTTACATTTTTTGTAATGCTAAAAATTTGGGGATTGAAAGGAAATTTCATTGGGGGGCATAATTGATATGGGGGGTCTTCATATTGTCCCCCTTCTGTAAATTCCTGTAAATCTTCCCTTATTTTGTTTTTGCATGCAAGAAAGATTTTTTAAAAATGCTCCCCATTAGACAAGTTTACAAGCATTTTGCACATTTACATTTTTCATTTTTATTTTTTGCACTTCTGGGGTTGGAACACAAAATCTAAGTTTTTGTGCAAACAATTTTTTAAAGAAAAATGCCCACAAAGACTTTTTGTTCTTCATAGCCAAAACTAATATACTACCACTGAGAAAGAGAGAGCGAGAGCAGAATCAGTGCAGTTAGCCCCAGCAGCCAATGGAATGAAGCTCGTTTTCTGAGGACAGAATGCTCAGTACCAGACATCTTCCCCAATGTGCCAACATATATTTTAAATTATCCCAAAGCTGAGATAAACTGGATCAGGGTTTTGCCAGCTGTTTCTTAGTCTTGATGGTTGCCATCCTAAGAGGTGAGGCATGCTGCACACATTTGCAGCTGTCTGAGATGGAAAAGGCCAAGCACAGGCTGAAAAGCACAGTGAAAGCTTTTGAAGGCCTCTGCACCCTCTACTAGTCACTTCAACCTAGAACAGAGATTATTCCATTATCTTCCTCTTTTTAAGTTTCAAGCCTTGTAGCACCAGCTCTTCCAGATGTTTTTGAACTCGCTGTGTGTGTGTGTGTGTGTGTGTGCGTGTGCCTTCAAGTCTACTTATGGTGTCTCCTTATGGTGACCCATGAATTACATAGAGTTTTCTTATGTAAGGAATACTCTGAGGTGGATTTGCCAGTTCCATCTTCTGAAATATAGCCTACAGCATCTAATGTTCATTGATGGTCTGCCATCCAAGTACCAACTATATCTCCATTAACCCCCCATCTTTGCTAGCTGGGACAGATGCGAGTTGTAAGGCAACAACATCTGGATGGCCATTGCATTCCCAGGTTCTTGATTCCCACTCTTGTCCTCAAACCTACAGGGCTCTGTTTTAATCATTCTCATTATCTCAACATGTAGCAATATTCGTGCAGGATTGCAGATGTTGAGCAGGAGAGAGAGAGAGTGCAGCTCCTCATCCACTGTGATACCAATCATTCTTGCCCCACCGCATAGCAGTTACTTACACCAGATGGTGTAAATTCAATGACACAATTAAAGTCACATCTGCTTTGGCCCATGATGTGTCCGCAATATGTTATCTCCAAACCTTTTTAAAAATGGCATATCTCATCTTTGTAGCTTTTATACTTCCTCTATAGCAATTTATTTTCTGGGTAATTCAGCAATCTTTCAAAGTTATGAGAGCAGTGTGCTAATCAGTAGCTTGAAACAAGTGCGCTTTTACATAGCCTCCATACTCGCATTTATGTACCTTATTATTATAAAATAATCAGAAGCACCCTGGGGAATGAAGCACAAACTTTCATTGAGCAACATACCATATAACACTTTTAAAATCTCTGGATTATTTTAAATGGCATAATGACTTGTATAGTACAAATCCTTTAAGTAAGTACTGACTTACTTTTACCCAAGGCTTGGCCAGAGCTTGGACAAATGTGTAGATGAATGCATGAATCAGTCAATCCATAGCAGACAGACAGACAAATATTTGATCATTAGTGTGTTCAAAAGAATAATTTGTTATTGTTACTATTAGAGTTTTTTTTAATGTTACCTTAATTGTTGCATTAATCTAAAGCTTTTAAAGAAACCAGTGGGTTGATTCAGTGGTTATTCTTAGCCGCTGTTGCTTTTTCTGAATCTTCCAGTAGTTCCCATGGGTTCCGATGGCTACTCCTGCCTTTTCTAGCCAAATCAAATAATGCACATTGTGTGATGAAGCACGATGACAGAGTCTGTACCAAGCCAGTAGAACTTCCCTCTTTAAAATGTAGCCAAATGCCCATGGCACTTGATTAGCTCTCTACATTCCTCTTTTAAGCATGTAGCCAGTCTTCATCAAAAAGGGAGAATCCAAAGGAAAATTTAGAAACACTTGAAAAATTGGCTAAGAAACTGTTCCCAGCACCTCTATGAAGAAAGTGGCTTAGTTTATAAGATGTGGATTATTAGATTTTCCTTGGGTTTTTTCCGGGCTGTGAGGCCGTGTTCTGGAATTCCAGGAAAAAAACAAGGAAAATCTATGGATGCCGGCCGTGAAAGCCTTCAACTTCACATGTGGATTATTGATGAATCAATGAGTTGTGTGAGACAAGCCTGGCTGGAGTGTGAAAACACACACACACACAAATGGAGAGAGGGGGGGAAACACTGCTCAGAGATATTTTTCTTGTTCCATCCTCAAAACATCTACTGTTTTGCTCTATTCAGCTTTCTCACACTGACTGAGAATGGCCACAATCCTATACAGTGTGAAAATTGAAGTAAAGAAATATGCACAGAAATTGACTAGAATTGCTCACTAGCTGTCTCTTTCCAGTGTGGCACTGTGGTTCTTTAAATGGTTGAATGTTTTGGTTTGCATTTGAGGGGATTTTCACTCTGTCTCTACCTCATTCAGCTGAACCTTCATAATTGTTTGGCCCTCTGTGCACTGCACACCTTGACCTATGGTTTTGCCCAGTGGGTGGGGAAACTCAAAGGAAGGGGCTGTGCTTATCAGTTCAGTTCAGATAGAAGAGAGAACAATGGAGAGGAGAGGAGTGGTGATAGCCAAGGATAAAAATTAGACTTGTGAGGCCTTAAATTAGGGCTTCATGGTTTACCTCCAATAATGTCTGAGCAGCATATTTGGAAGATTTCTACAAGGATGTCTTACACTGATTATTGGGTGCATAGAACTTTGGAGATCCTGCTGGATTCTGATAAATTATGTTCTATCCTTGCTGTTCTTTCTTTCTTTTTTTTAAACTGAGTTAAACTTGCACACTGTTTAACCCATTGTGATTGTCCTTGCAGTATGTCACTTCATGAGCCTGCTATGTTTGTTAAGATCTTTGTGGGAGGGCTTTTTTTTTTTTTTTTTTTTGGTCCCACTACCATCACTGGCATGTTTGGTGAGGACATGGGAGAAAGACTTTTCAGTGGCTGCTCCCAGACTGTGGCATTTCCTTTCATGGGAGGTTCAGTTGCTTCACTCTCTGTTCTTCTGCCAGCAGGCAAAGATGTTTTTCTTTAAGAAGAGTTTTGGCTCCTAACTCATTATGGCAGTGTGCTTGTATCTTTTTTTATAAACTATGTCTTACATGTCTTTTAAACTATTTTAACTTTCTGGTTTTTTTAATAGAATTGTTGATTTAATTGCTTTTAAAACTTCTGTGTCAATAAAATTTTAGCTCTGCTTTGTTTGTTGTAAGCTTCCTTGGACCTTGCAATGGGAAAAGGGCAGGACGTAAAATAAAAATCCAGCACTTACAGGGTTAAAAACAAAAAGCCAGTCTCTCAGGTTATTCTATAGTTCTGTATTTCTTCTCCTTATTCAATAGATGCTAGTGTTGCACTATAAACCTCTTCTGTTTTTTTCTTTCCCTTCACCTTTCCATAAGGCAAAGAATTTGTCCCAATATACTCTCAATAGTCCCTGAGATTCTGTCTGGTAGTTCTTAGTGTTACCTTCTTATAATATAAACAATCCACATTCCCACAGAGCTCTGGCTTCTTTACTTGGTGACATTTAATCTTCTCAAAACACACTCATCAATATCAAAGTAAGAAACTTGGATCTTTTAAAATTATTGTTCCCTTAATCCATTTAAAGATTTTGTTGAGCCAGATACTTGTTCAGCTTTTTTCTTTTAAGCTATATCTTATGCATAGCCTTTATGTTCTCAGTTCTTACTTATGAAAAAAGGCAACTCACCAGCATTTTTAGACTCACTATCAAGCTGAAGACCTTTCTTCACTTGCAAATTACTGTAGGTGCTTCAAGATTATTAAGAAACTGATTTTATTTTTTGTCCTGTCTATTAGAGGCTTGCTGAGCCTGATGTTAATCCCAGAACACATACAACGTGCTACTCAACTTGCCCAACTGCTACATATTCATCAGTTTCCTCATGAGAAGCAGTGTTATGGAGCATGCATGGGTACTCTCATACTCTCTCCTTATCTGGAAAGAGGGCACTGGCTGGATCTTGCCTCCTAGCCAGCTTATATTACCACTTAAGCTTTCCCTGCTGTAGAGCATCTCTCAGGGACATCAACCTGCCATCATTCCTCACTCCCAGAAGTCTATGTCTGCATAGTTGCTGTTCCTCTGGTCATCATCCCCTTTCATCCTTTAGCAGTGAGTTGATCATTCCCTCTCACAGTTGTCTCAACCCTGACAAAACATGAGTTGAAGAGCAATCCCTCTTCTGGCAGGCCACAGCCCTACTAATGATGAATATATCAGAAACTGTTGTTACGTATCCTCCAACTGTCCTGATTTGGTAGAGCCAGTCCCAATCAATCCTGTTTTCCCATGTTTTCAGCTGCTTTTAAAGTGTCACAGTTCCTCTCTCTTCTTCCCACCTTCCCCCTTTGTCCTCAGCTTACTTCAATTGCTTCACATTGTGCAAAAGTAGTTTGCAACTCAATTAACAGGGGAGAGAGAAGAGGAGGGAGTGGAATCTTGCCCTTCTCTGTAGACTAATGCAAAAGCAAACTGCTGCAGACTCTCCTAACTTGAGTGTTTTTCCGCATTAATAACTTTTGCCGTCTTGACCACACTCTGTTATTGCTTGGCTGTATATGTCCTAGTTTTCATATGTGAAATGTTGTAAGGTATATTGTCATTCTGCAAAAGAATTAGCTTTTAAGGTCCTTGTTTTATTGTAATCAGAACATAATATCGTTCTGTCTTTGGGCAGACAATTTACCAATAATATGCTAATTCTTACATGTTACTGCCAAGCAGAGCAATAAATCATTGCTTGTGTTGTTCTCTTGTGTGTAATTAAAAAATTATAACTCTTCCCCCTCCCCCATGCTTCCCTTTGAGATGGCAAGAGTTTTGTGCATCCGGGGCAAGAATATGTATGTTTGCAAGACATTTTTATTTATTTATTGTTCAAAAAGCATGAACCACACACACACACAAGTTATGCATGCTGCTGCCTTGTTGCACTGATTAGATGGGCTGTCTGCATCTTTTTTAAAAAATCCTTCTATGCTTGCACTGTTTATGTGGGTTGGAGGGTGAATTCATGCATTTACTCCACAAAAAGTTACTCCACAATCTAGTTTTGTGCAAAGATGATTCACATAAATTGCACAAATCTTGACTTTCAAAAATAAAGGGTTTATTGTCTCTCTGTTACACAGGAGGCAAGAAATCTTGCAGGGGTTATCAAGACAAGGTGTTTTGCCATGTTGAGATGATCTGTCTCACTTGAGACTGGTACATTTGGGTGAATATTTATCACATCCCTACTCCCAGAGTCTCAACTGGTCACTCCAACTTGTTATGTGCCCCACAGGTGGGCTCATCATACTTACCACCAGTCACTCTATATATTTCTTCATGGATTTTGACCAGGATAGGAAATAATTCCTCAATGGACATTTTCAGGCAGCGTTTTAGCATGCCTACCGCGGGAAGAGCTCCCGGGAGAGGAACGGCGCTCTTGCGCGGCAGGGGGTCATTTTCGGCCGCCGCCGTCCCTCTTCCGAAATCATCAGTGTCACTTCCGTGAAGCTTCAGAAGCCGAAGAGCCATATTTTAATCACGGAAGTTGCCCATGATTAAAATATGGCTCTGCAGCTTCGGAAGCTTCATGGAAGTGACAATGATGATTTGGGGAGAGGGACAGTGGCATCTGAAAATGACCCCCTGCCACGCAAGAACGCCGTCCCTCTCCCGGGAGCTCTTCCCACGGTAGGCATGCTAAAACGCTGTCTGAAAATGTCCAATGTGCAAAAGACTTAGGACAAGCTCAACATGTGACCCATCAGTTGCTATTGAACTAAAGGATCATGCCAGCCCTATTCAGAAGAGCCAATAGTAAGGGAGGAATTTTGAGGGCTTCATCTATAGTTGGAGGGCCGTAAGTTGCTCATTCTGGACAAAGCAGATTCTGTTTCATATTGAAACTCCATGAAACAAACAGTTTGTTGCCTCCCTTGCTTAAATGAAGGCATTCCATGGGAGAGGGTTTAATCCATTGTGGCCTGCAGAAACATAACTTTAATGACCCCTAGAGGAATAATTGAATTAATAAAAAAAAAATCACTGGGAAACAGCTTTTATAGATTACTTTTTTATGGGGAAACTAACTTTTATTATGTGATATAGTTTTTAGTGGATAATTAAATGGAATTTTGGAATGTAATAGTTGAGGTGGTTCATTTATAAACACTGTGGTAGTAATGGAAAAGAGTACCAATGTGGTTTGAGTTCGTACTATGACTCTGGAGACCAGGGATCAAATCCCACTCAGCCATGGAAACCCACTGGCTGACCTTGGGGAAATCACACTCACTCAGCCTCAGAGGGAGGCAAAGGCAAATCCTATCTGAACAAACCTTGCCAATAAAACCCCGTGATAGGTTTGCATTAAAGTAACCATAAGTCAGGAACTACTTGAAGGCACACAACAACAAACAGCAGCAACAACAACAAGAAAACCTAATGGAAAGTGCTACTGTGTCTGTTTTCTCAAGCTGTTCTAACCACCTCAGCACAAATGTGCAATATTATTACAAATTTGATGTAATGTGTTGTTGTTGCTCAGAAAGGATAGTCTCCTCTAACTTGGGACTCTCCAAATTTTCTGGACTACAGAGTCCATATTCCCCAGTCACTACGCCCAATACCCATGCCAGCTAGGGAGTGATGGTTGTTGCAATCCATCATAAGTAGAAGCTGCCAGCTTGAGGAAGGCTGAATAATGAAGGCTGCATATACAATTTAGTTAATGCTCCAAAATACTCAGTGTAGATGATTCCCAAGGATAAACCAGGACACTAGAAACTTAATTTAAAAAATGAAATTCTATTTTGTCATTTGGAAAATTACCCACACTACACATAAAAATCACCAAATTAGAATCAATGACAACAGAGAGAGGAAGGAGAACTCTCCATAAATATATGGACTTAAAATATATGCAACAGATACATTGTAATTACTGTACAGGTTGGCCCCCATATCCCCAGCAGATACACTCTGAGACCCCCTGTGGATACCTGAAACCGTGGATAATAGGGAATCCTATTATTTTCAATGAGAAGAACTCAGGAAGTTGACCATAGAATCACATTGGAGGACCTAGAAATGTCTAGAGATAACATATTTTTTTCGGATGTGGATAAGTGAAACCATGGATACTGAATCCGTGTATACAGGGGTTGGCCTGTATATATATTTATGGGATTTACAGTTAGCAGGGAATACTGTAGCACAGCTTAGACTAGGATGAAAAATGTGTGACACTCCAGATACTGTTGATGGGTCAAAGCCCTGGGGCATATTTCTCAACCAAGACTATGACATCTCCTGTGAACCACCTCCCTCAGACTCTCTGTTATTTCTGAGTTTAGTGGAAATCCTCACAGTAGCTGGAGGGGAAATGGCTTTTCAAAGAAAGGGTAATTTCTGTTGTATTTGAGGGTGGTTTGGTCTTGAGTGGGCAAGACTCTTTAGCTTTACAAAGGGCCTGCTCCTGCTGTAAATGAAAGGTGCTAGAAATGCACACATGCTTGCAAACACACACACCCAAAGAGAGAGAGAGAGAGAGGGAGGGAGAGGGAGAGCCTGCATTTCTTGGCTCTCCCAAGGAGTGATGCGATACGGAATGTCATGGTGAGAGCCTACCTTCAAAATTCACCACTGTACCACTGATTGCCTGTTACCATTCCATATGCAAATGTGAGGTATATCCTTGGGTATGGTTAGAGTCTGAAGAACATAGTAAAATCTAACACTGCCCAGAGCTGCACAACTATTTGCAATGCACTGCCTGTGGTTTCATTCCCCCTCCCATATTGCAGCCTCCATGGTCTCCATTCTCGGGGGGGGGGCATGTGAAAACCAACAGTGTTTTGTGCAAGAGTCAATATTCTTCATTAAACCAAAGCTCACTGTTCCCATGCACTTTGTTTTGATGTAAATGCTTAAAAAAAAAACCTGGACCTCTGTCCACTTCCAGGTTTGGGAGGAAAGAACAGTGCAGCTCAGGGTTGATCTAGTGTGTGAAAAATCAGCCTCAGGCCTTCTAAATTTGTCTCCCTCATTCTAGTTCCCAAGATACCTAAAGGGGCCATTGGGCAGCAGCTGGATCTGGGAAACTGCCCACCATTTAAATTTTCTACAGTATTATGGAGGGATACTCCATCTAGTGCTCTGTAGTTAGGTGAACTGAGGGTGATGTAGAGTGCATGAATTAAGCCTGCTAATGGCTGGGCATGATGGGAGTTAGAGTGAGGCAATGTGATGGTGGAAAGAAGACAATTTTGCCCAAATTCATTAAGCTTGCAGCTGTCTGGGGCTGATGGAATTTATAGTCTAAAACACGAGTGGGGGGAGGTACACCACATTGGGAAAGGCTTTGCTAAGTCTTAGAAAGACATGCCAAACCAAATGGCTAAAAGGGAATTCCTCTTTCCTCCACAACTCCAAAGGTATCTGGCCCTTTAAAATCAGCAGGCCTCTCCTTGCTATACTTGTTTATGTGATTTTCACTGTAATCTAGAAATAAATGTCCCTGTAATGAGATGACAGGCAACAAGCTGCATCAGCTCTCCCCTCTGTGAAATGTCCTCAAGATATGCCAGGCAGGAGAAGGCTTGGGAGAACAGAGAGATGATGACACTTATAACCTATTCCTTCTATCAAAAGCTCAAAGCTGCTTATGTAGGACTTTCAGACACTCTCCCATTTCCCAAGCTATGATCTGCTTACTCATAACATCATGTACCCTCAGGCCATGATTATGATATTCTTTCTAGTTGATAAGGAACTCTGCTGAAATTTAGCTATTAGAAAGATGGCTGACACAGTGTCCAGTTGCATATAGATACTCTGAGTTGTCTCATTGTACCATTGTCTGAAATACATTGAAAGAAATGTTGAGATTTAAGCATGATCCTTAATTGTGGGGTTGTAAGGGGAGGAAGCTACAGGAAAATTACATTACTGTATTTTCTGAAGATGAATGACAGACATCTATTCAGAAACCTTTGAGTCTTGTAAGTCCAGATGATTAAAACAAAATATCTACATCAGGTCTTCACAACTGCCTTAATAAAAGAAGAACCTTCTTGCATACATTCTGTATTAATGGTTGCTTAATCAGCTGCCTTGAAAGATTGTTATCAGTCTGAAAGGGGGGGGATCTATTTTTTTTCACTAAATAATTGGGGGGAATTTTCATGTGATACTGCAGGACCCTCTGACAATTTGCAAATACAAATGCTCATTGTGATTTTTTTTCCCTCCTGCATCTTTGCAGGAACTTGTAAGCTGCATCCAACCCAATGAAAATTGTCAGTAGGGATAAGCCAGAGGTGAGCAACTGAAGGTTCTCCGGATGTTGCTGCATTTACCATCTGCACTTACCATTGGCTATCCTGGCTGGTGGTGCACAGTCCAACAACATCTGGAGGGCCAACAGTTGTCCTGCCCCTAGGATAAAGGAAGACTTTAATCACTACAATTTTCACTGCGCTTCCTGCCTTCAGAGGCATGAAGTTGGAGCCCATTTTTCAACTCAGTTGTTCCTGTCAGGTCTTGTCTATACAGTCAAAAAAATCTGAACAGCATGCGAACATATGGCAATCCGTTCATACAGACATGCACATAAATACATGTTATTTGGAAGGGGGCAGCCAAACCCACAGCAAAGTCCGTGTGTGTCACATCCAGGGCTTCATCCAGATTTTTTAAAAAAGCTCTGTACGACATGCAAATGTGCAATCACTTCAACATTTGCATTAGCACAGATATGAACAGGCAGTGTAATCTGATTGGCTGGATGGGCATGGGGGCGGGGCTAGCAAACAGGGAAAGTGCCTGCGGCTACCATGTTCGGTTTTCAGCTAAGTGAGGGTCTGTTAAGTTGATCGAATGGTGATCTTATACTTTTTTTCCCCCTTGTAAATATGAACTATTACTTGTACACACCATGGGAAACTGTTTAAAAAAAAAATTGGTGGCAGCAGATTTAAAATTGCGAGTACATTGTGACTGCCATCTTGGCTAGGGGGTTGTGTGGAGTTTACTGGGGCTCTTTTGACCATGAATACAGGTCACATCATTGTGAATGCCTGTTTTTTTCAGACATGTTCATATTTTCCCCCCTCATATAGATAAGACCCCAGATACCATAAGCTATCTCTGTACATATTTTACTGGTTTGGAATTCTTAGAGAGTGATAGGACATTATCAGACAGGGGCAAAAAAAAAAAAAAAACATCCCCATCTCGCTATGTTCCCTCCCACCCCACTCCCATCCCTGTAACTGAATAAAAGAAAAATTATCAGACACCTACCTTGCCACGCTATTAAAGTCCTCCACTCCGGCAGTCCAGGAGTGAATGGAGCTTGAGCAGAGCCCCATCCACTTCCTGGAAAGCAAATCCCAGCCATTCTCATGAGAGAACAATTGCATGGGAAATATAAAATTTAAAAATAAAAAGGAAACCAAATGTCAAAAAACAAAAACCAAGCCCTCAAACACATTTTAAAACCCCAAGTAACCCGGGGAGGGGGGAAAAGTATGTCTTACCTCGATGTCCCAATCTCAACTGGAAGGGTTTGGCAGGGTTTGGCAAGGACCTCCCACTGTGGCTGGCATTGCGCCAGCATAATGGGGCACCTTCTCGCACACCCGTGATTCCGTGACAGAAACGGAATGATGGGTCAATTCACGGCTTAAGCTGTCAATAAAAAGGAGTGGGGGGCAGAAGAAGCACAGGGGCATAACACCACAGGGATGACAACGGCTGATATTCAAGCCCTCTAGCAACATCCTGTCATCTCTATGGTGGCATATTTGGCACATCTGATAATCTTGATAGTGTTGTGTGCTGTTCTCATCACATTCAATGGAATAGTAATGAAAGGATCAGACAGAAGCACAGAATGGAATCAATGAGAAAGAAATGGGCCCCGTCTCTTAATTACTCCCCATTTAATGATGGCACTCCCCCACTAGCCAGTCACTTGCCCAGCTGTGCCATGATGGCAGGTGTTGGCCCCCTGATGCAATTGTAATTTCCTTCCATACTATGGAGCAACATTCGATCTAGCACTCTGAAATCAGGCAGAGGAAGGCAATGTTACCGATGTTCATTAAGCTGCACTGATTTCCATTTGCCCCCTTCATTTCCCACATTAGTAAAATTACATCTCACCACTACCACCACAGTATTCCTGCAAGGAATTATGAAATGGCAGGGGCATTTCAACATAGGTCTTTGCTGAGGACAAATATCAAATACCGATGTTGAGCAATGGGGCGTAGCCATTATTACTCAAGGGCTAAACAATACATTTTGGAGCTGGAACAAATGATGCCCTCCTTACTCAAGTCAGTGCACAATACTCAAAGTCAACTGGATTAGTTTGGCACAAGGCAAAAATCTTAGACAGTACTCCTCTCCATCCCAGGCAGTAAAAGAACAAAGTTTAAAAACTTAGCAATGTATTTCCTTTTTATGACACCTCAAAAATTTCCACCTGTGGTAACTGCTTCAATCTGCCTAATGATAAGGCCAGTCCTTGTGTGACCCCACTTGTGAGCACCTAAAGCAAGGATGGCGCAAATTGTGGCCTATCTCCAGGTCACCTCTGTCACCCATTGTTGCAGCTTGTCCTTCTTCCATAGGGAGAGGGATGTTAAAAGCCTCAGTCTGCATGGTTATATGAACTCATGGAATGTTATTAGAGGGCAAATATGTGATTTATTACTGTAACAAACAAAAACCTCTTCCAAGACCAGTTCCCTTCAGTCTGGAGGAGCACAGGCTTTCTGCCCTCAGTCAGGAGTAGAAACAACAGCTTTCACTTCTCCCAAGCTTATTTACTCATCTATAGTCCATAAAATAGTCATCACTAAGTAGTCATAACCCAAAAGGCTATTAGAGAGTGACAACATCAATGCTTTATCTCTTCTGTCCTCTTCCCCTTGCTGAAGCCAGCTGCATTTACTCACAGGTGTACTTGACACCTCCTCTGTTCTTTGCCCTGCCCAGGCTGAGTGTCTTCCCCCAGCAGGATAAATCCAGAGGTTGCATTGTCTGTGTGAAGGCTGGCAGCTCCTTCTTCACAGCACTTAACACTTCCTTGTCAATCAAGCTTGCTCCCTTTTTCTGTCAACCTCTCTCTCCTCTTACCCCCCACACCCATCTGCTCAGCGTCCCACCCCTCAGCTGCACCCCTTCCTTGCTCCACCTGGGATTGAGGAGTTGGATGTATATTTTAATTGTTGTGGCCTCCCCGATTGCATTTTGTAGAGGGGCGGGATATAAATAAAATTATTATTATTATTATTATTATTATTATTATTATTCAAGCTTATATCTAAAGCCAGCAGCTGGTTATTGGCTCTTCCTCCACAGCTGTCTCTCACATCACCCATCAAGCTTTCAGCCTTTGCCTGCTGCAGGATGGTTCCCTCAGTAAGTGTACCCCTGTTACACCCATACACCAGGGAAAATGAGGGAATGCACACAAGCACACACATATATATCACACATGTTCCAAAAGCCCTCCCCCTGAGTAAAAATAAAACCCTCAAAGTAGATGTGGTTTAGCCCACAATAGGCCATGAGAAAGACAAAATGGCCCCTAATATCACAAATTTTGCCACCCCTAAATACCCTCAAGGTACTAGATCCTGTGAAGTCAAAGGCTTTCATGGCCAGCATCCATAGATTTTCCTTGGTTTTTTGTTTTTTGTTTCAGGCTCTGAAGCCGTGTTCTAGAAGAGTTTATTTCTGACGTTTCACAGATGCAGATGCAGGTGAAATGTCAAAAATAAACTCTTCCAGAACACGGCCTCAGACACCCCCCCAAAAAACCAAGGAAAATCTATGTGCCAGATCCTATCTGCTCTTGGAGGCTAATCAGGGTCAGCCCTAGTTAGTATTTGGATAGGAGACTATCACCAAATCCCAGGTGCTGTAGGCTATATTTCAGAGGATGGAACTGGCAAAAACCACCTTTGAGTATTCCTTCGTTAACAAAACCTTATGAAATTCATTGGGTCTTCATAAGTCTACAGGCAACTTGAAGGCACATACACACATTCCAAACTTCCCATTCTTTAACATGAGATTACTAGGCTAGGGGTCCAGCAAAGTAACTCTTTTTATATTGGGCTCAGCTAGATGGGAGAATTAATTGTGGAAAACAGAGCATTACCTCACTATTGCAGCAGTGTTCATTTGTCCCCATGATTCATTCACAAGATCACTGGCATGGAAAGCTATCCAAGTGTGAAGTTCTCATGGAGCATGCCTGCAAGAAAAGATGGTGATCGCGAGTGAATTACCTACCTTATTATTCCCCAAAAGCTCCCTCCATTTCTTCCACTTTTTTTTTTGTCTTGTTAAATAAAAGATGAAGAAGACCAATCTTCTGTTTAAAAACTTTTTTTGGGGGGGGGGTCTGCCACTTGAAAAAAGTGCATGACCGTATCCGTGAAAAACAACAATGGCAGCTCTGGTCACTTTGTAACCATGCACATCTGACCAATCATGTTTTGGCTTCCTGGATGTGCCCCAATTCGAAATAGTTGTTCAAACAGGCTGTTATGTGCATTTTCATGTACTTTTAAAAAAAGATCGCAAGAAACCGCAAAAGCTGTAGTCATGGACTACTTTGAGTTTTGAGTCCCTCTCCTTTCCAATATGGTGAATCTTGACAGGAGCTCATCTGGACAAAAGGTATTCTGTCCGCATTCTTGGATGATTTTTTTCCCCATGTCTAAACAACCCCTTAGACTTCCTGCACTATTATAATGGACACAATGAAATAAAACTTGTGTTCTGCACTGTACACTAAATAATGCTAAGTAAACCACAATATTTACATATTTGTTAGAGATGGGTGAATCTGTTAAGCTCGGTTTCACACAGGTCTTCATATTCACACACACACACGCGCGCGCGCACGCGCGCGCACGCGCGCGCACACACACACACATTATGTCTTGTTTCCACACCAGGTTGTGAATTATTATTATATTTGGCCCATGCAGAAACTTGTATGTATTAATGTGTTTTGTTTTGTTTTTAAGAAGTATACAGTTTGGTGTGCATTTTTAAAAGTATGCATTTTTTCAAGCAAATTTTCCTTCAAATAAAGTGTTTGCACAGTTTTTCTAAAAGCAATTTTTTCTACACACACTGTTTCAAGTGTAACCATTTATGCACACTTTTCAGTCTTACGTATCACTTTGTAAACTCCAGAAAAGTCTGAATGTGGAGTGTTAAGTGTGTTTTGAGGTTTAAGTGCATTCCTGCACCTAAACAAAAACTTAACACCCCTTTTTTGTTTAGGCTTGTAAAGTACAGGTTTGATAAGTCTGTACTGAAAAATTGAAAAGACAAAAGTTCAGTTGAAATGCAAAAGGAACACATTTCTCACTCACCCCTGCTGCTAGACAATGCCTAGACAATAGACACATTCTAAGGTGATAAAAATTTAGAAATTTTTCACTATTGTATATAGCTGGACTCATAGCAAGCTACAGGGAGGAAAGGATTGGCATTCAATTGAGCATATAGGTGACAAAAGGGTTTTGTCATCAGCCTTAGAGTTGAAGCAACAACACTGAGGCAAAAAAAAAAAATCAATCTGCATTTATAACAGTTGAAGAACTTCTGCCCGATGACAGGCCTATAGGCTCAAGAGGAAACATTTCACTATATTAGGAAATGAGCAGCCAGCTGTGGCAAAAAGTGCTCTTTCGTACCTGAGTTGCCTGCCAGCTAACATTATCTCAGAACCTACATTTAGTGATGCTGATAGATAAGGGTGAAGTCTTTCTTCTTCTTCATCTTCTTCTTCTTTTTTGTAAAACCTTTAGATGCTTCACACTTTATTATTTTTTTAAAAAAAATACACCAGAAAACATTTCAGGAAACAATTCAAACAGAAAAGATCAATAGCTGCAAATCTGAGGACTATAATGTGGCCGTGGGGGGTGGGGGGTATTATCTAAATCAAACAGATAAATGTCAGACAAAAATGAAGAATCTCTTTTTAATTGGGGACTTTTCAGAGCTCAGAAGCAACTACTGACAAATAACGAGTTGCTTGCAAGCTCTGAATACTGGTTACAAATAACTAGTTACTTGTGAATTCCTTTGTTCCAATCATAAGGGTATAAGTATATTATATTGTATTGCAATGTAATTAATTATTGGATAACATCACTCTTTTTGCAGTGAATAGTAGTTACTATTATAGTTTTGGGATACGGCCTCACTAAACAGCAGTGGTGACAGTTTCCATGTCAATTGGGTCAACCTCTTGAAGAGGCTGAAGGATCAGCACCTAGGATAGCTCCTTTAAAGTTAAAAGAGTGGCTTCCCCACCCCACATGCCCTGAAGCTGCAACACTCCACTGCTAGATGATGAAGGAGGTTCAAATGTTGTACCTTGTGCTCTTGACTTGTGTCCTGTTAAGGTTTTTGAAGCAATGGTGAGGTGGAGAGGAGGAGAAGGTGTTTCAAACCACAAGTTCATGATTTACATCATTTAGGGCTTTTTTTAAAAAAAGGAATGAAAATGTGACAAATTTTATTATTTCTAAGAAACATTCTTACTATAATGCTGGCTATTCCCTTTTGGAGATGTTGGAATTACTTTATAGTTACCGCAGTAACTATAAATGCTTGTTATTAATCATGACTTGTAGTGGCTTTTTTACAATTACTATAGTAACTATAGTTACTTTTAAAAGTAACTTCCAAAGCTCTGCTTTTTATTTTTTTAAAAAAATAGTACTCCCCCTGGGTAAGGCGAGCTGTAGAGCCAAGGAAGGAGTAGCAAAGCAGAATAATCTAACAGGTTATAATAATAAGACATTGCCTTATATATGTCCATCTAGCCCAGTATTGTCCTACTCTGACTAGCAGCAGCTCTACAGGCTTCAGACATAAGTGTTTCCCATCACCTACTGTGTCAGTGTTTTGACATAGGCCACATACTGAATCTGGAAACTTCTGTATGCAAAACATGTGCTCGACAACTACAGAACCAGGTTGGTATCTGGTGGTACACTGGAGGAACCTGGCAGAACCTAGGATGGGCCTGTCACTTCATAAGGGATGATGGCAGATTTGGGATAGTCATAGGTAATGGCTGCCAGAGTTTTATTGCATGTTCCATTTCCAGTATAGTCTTTATAGTCTCCCAGTATCAAACTGGACCTTGACCTGAGTGTTGGACTAGAAATTCAGGAGACCAGGATTCAAATCTCTGCTCAGACATCAAAACCTACTGGGTGACTTTGGGCAAATTACCCTCACTCAGCCTTAGAGGAAGGCAATGGGGGGCATCTAAATAAATCTTGCCAAAAAAATCTATCATAGGGTCACCAGAAGTCACAGTTGGTTTGAAGGCCAACAGCAGCAGCAGCAGCAACAACAACAACATGGTTGCAGGTCAACTATCATATCAATTAAGTGTCAACCAAGTACCAAAGACTAATACATTGTCAGGATAATATCCCTTTAAGTGCAGAGAGAAAATGTTGGAGGAACAGAGCACTGTAGCACAGCTGAAATGGGTGTGTGCACAGCTGTGGCTAGGCAGAAGGTGACTAACCAAACACTCCTATAAAGATACACTCTGTGTGAGTTACTGTTGTGGGTTGGTGTTGAGGAGTGTTGGATGTTTGGAGAATTGCTGAGTTTGGTGTATATATTCTGTGTTTGTTTTGTACTGGAACTGAAGATAAAGCCTCCATATATTATTGGAAGGACCTTGCTGCTTGTAAGTCTTCTTATTGTGGGTGAAAGTGGGTTAGAGCAGTGATAAAGCCTGCTAGCTGAAGCCTTTGTTTTTTCAAGCCCTATTCTTCAGCGTAGTTTATCGGCTGTTTGGCTGTTTCTGGGTTTAGTTTGTCCACAGGCTGTGCCAGACACCTCTCAGTAAGCCTATACTGAGTGGACACACATGAGTGTTATGGATACTGTTCTGCATCAACAAATATTGAATTTAGTATCACGTGGCCCTTTCACATATTCAGAAAATGCCTGGTGAATGTTCAGGTAAGTCTATGGAACATTTTTGGCAAGATATTTGTTGTAAATAAGTGGATTTGTTTTGAAAATAAATTTTAGACTAGGATACTTTTCTTTTTGAAGGCAAAATTGATCCTTGGTGTATTGGAAGGAGGTTGGACTGGATGGCCTTTGTGGTCTCTTCCAATTCTACAGTTCTATGATTCTATCTGCCATGTGTCTCTTTAAAATGTACAGAATAAACAACTCAAAGAGACTCCTCCTCCACTTCCATATTTTTGGAATTGGGAACTTGACAGACTCTCCAAACCAATGTGTGTCAAAGGATGACCATCCAGATGTTGTTGTACAGCAATTCCAGCATTCCTCACCCCTGGCCCTACTAGCTAGGGCTGATGAGAGCTCCCATCCCACAACATCAGGAGGACTGCACTTTGCCCACCTCTGACCCAAACTATGAATGCAGTGCATTTGGGGGTGTAACAGTAATAATATCCTTTCTAGCACTATCCCTTGCTGGATACCATTCAGCTGAATTCAGAAGGGTGGCTCTGATTCATTTATTTTTCTGCAGAGAAAATAAAAAGAGGGGGAAAGGGAGTGCATTCCCGCAGACAGCTTTACAAGCAGAGCAATACAGTTTATTTAAGATATTTCTCTCAACAAAAGCACATTTAGAGGAGAGCCTTCTCCCCCTCACTTCCCTCCCCACTTCTTTGGGTAATATAAAAGCATGGCACATTTAAAGATTTAAAGATGGTTGCAGGGGACGTACATTCTTAGCAGCACAAATTGAAAATGTGTGCCACAAGGTACATCTCTGAATTAGGAAAGAGATTTGCTGGGTATTCTGAGACCCATGAATCTACTAGGGCTGTTGTTAATGTGGCAGCCAGGCAGATACTGGAAAATGATGCTTCTCTAGAAAGAGCGATACTGAAGGGCTGATCCTTGCAGAGTCCTCCTCTGTAACCCTATACACACGGACCTGGAAGGAATTTTCATTGTACTCAGTGGGACTTAGTATACACTAGAAACATGTGATGGTATGGTTTTAGCACAACACATTCTCTTCACATTTGGGTCACAGCAAATCTTCTTTAGTGTTGCTTCCATGACCATACTTAGATACGGAGAGGGGAAGTATGCTGGATTTAGTGGTCAATTATTTTTTAAAAAGTAAAGTCAGAATCATTAGAAATTCCGAGAACCATTATGAATAAGGGAACATCCGACTTGAATAACAATTTATCACTGACACTTAAAGTAAATCCCATTGTATACAGTGTCATTCTTCAGAGCAACCAACTCACACTGTTCATAAAGATGGGGAAATCTGTCAGTTATGCTTTTTCTCACATTCATTAAAAAAAAAACTCATCCCACATCATGCAGGACAAGTGTTCCATGACAGCCCCCACGTACATCTTTTGGGGGATGCAATGCAAGGGATTATCCTCTACCACTTGGTGCAGCATTAAAACCTTACCCTACACACATAGAAAGAGCTGCAAAGCCCCATGAAGGGCTATTGATATTGCTGTTTGCCAATTGGGAAGGGAGGGAAGCAAATCAGATAATGAAGAACCAGCTTGTCTCAGCTCAGGGGGAAGAAAATGGGAGTGCACTTACAGATAGAGTGCACCCTCCTGTCTCTTCCCTTCACATCTACTTTGGCTGAATTGCCCCCCAGCCTTCCTCCTCCATTCTCTTGAAGCTTGACAGCTGGAGAGGAGGTATGAGTTTACACAGAGGGCTGAAAAAACAGCACCTTGCACTTCATCTAAAAACCCACACTTAGGCACACTCATGACATTCACAAGATTCAAGCCCTCATGTTCTTTTCATCTTAAGTAGGAACTCAATTGGAAATTTTGGCAAATATTTCACAAACAAACTGAAATGAGATCCACCCCCCCTTAGACAAAGAGGTACAACCGTTCACAGCCCATTTTGTTCTTGTGTGTTAAATATCTCAGGTTAAACATAAGGGTGTTAAACATCTCAGGAGAATCTCAGGACAAAAAAAAGGGGGGGAGGCAACTCTAATTCAGTATAGCTTAACCCCTGTATCCATGGGTGATACATTCAAGACCCCCCATGGCAATCTAAAACCATGGACAATAGGGAACCCTATTGTTCTCAATTAGACAAATACTGGAAGTTAACCATAGACTTGCATTGGAGGACCTAGAAATGCCAAGAGAGAACATATATTTTCGGATGTGGATAAGTAAAACCATTGATACCAAATCCGTGGGTATGGGGATCAACCCATACTAATATATTTGAATATGCAGGGATTGAAACCCAGCCTTTTAAGAGCTAAGCACCTGAAGACCTGGGGTTCTTTTACACAGCCCTTGGTTTACTTTCACTTTTGATTTCCCCCACATGGAAGTTATTTAAATTTCAACTTCTTTGAAATAAAATATATAGAAAATAGTACACATATGGTATTTTACTCCCTCTCAACTCTCATGAATTAATAAACATTATCTTCTTCCTGTTGGAGAGGATGTGAAGAGAGAGCAACTTTTATTCATATGTGGCTATATTGCCTCCAAATAAGAGAGATATGGAACAGGTATTGAATGCAATCAGTAAAATCACATCCTAGCATATTAACAATGATGAGAAGCTATTACTATGATCTATTTTAACAACTAATAGTGAACATTTGCACCATTTTAAATGTCTTATTCCATTTTTATTACCAAGAGCAAGACAGGTTATAGCTAAGAGAAGGAAACATGCTGAAAGTGAATCTTCCTACATGGTGGAGGAGGCTGCCAAATCTGGCATTATAGGGACAAAATAACAGCGAAGTGTGAGGTTCTTAGAGAGGAAGGAGATTTTCAGATGCGATTTGCGGCAGGATATATTCCAAAATAGCTATGTTGCTGCCGCGCGGCAGGGGAGCAGTTTCGGATGACACCGTTCCTCTGCCGAACCCCTTCGTGTCACTTCCATGACAGAATGGAGGAAACCGCATCATATTTCATTTACGATTGTTGCCCGTGAGTGAAATATGATGCGGTTTCCTCCATTCTGTCATGGAAGTGACACGGGGGGGGGGGGGTTGGCAGAGGGACAGCATCGTCCAAAACTGCTCCCCTGCCACGCGGCAGCAACAGAGCTGTTTTGGAATATATCTTGCCAAAAATCACATCTGAAAATCTCTGAAATGAGGACAGACATGGTAGCAGTTAGTCAGGTATGGTAGCAGTTCATTGCTTTTGTAAAAAAGCATTGGAATTCTATATCATCTTTTGCTTAACTTAAATGTATGTATACTTGGCTAAGTAGTAGAGGCACTAAGAAACCTTGGGTGCATCTACACTGTATAAATAATGCAGTTTGACACCACTTTAACTGCCATGGCTATATCCTACAGAATCCAGGGATTTGTAGCTTTATGAGGTATCAGCACTCTTTGGCAGAGAAAGCTAAAGACCTTGTAAAAATAGAAATCCTAGGATTCCATAGGATGGAGCTACAGCACTTAAAGTAGTGCCAAACTGCATTATTTCTACAGGGTAGATGCACCTTTTGTTAGTGAATTTTGAAGATGCATATCAGGACACCAGCAAGAGTACCTAACACTCACTGGTATATGATGTGCCGGGTCTGCTATGTAGGAATGTACCAGTAGCCCTCTGTTTGATACAGATGTTACAAAACTGACCAATTCTACTTCCTATGTATGTAAGTCCACTTATGAAGACATACCTCCTATACAGGATTCCGGCCATCATGTCAAATATCCTGAGACCATCCAGGTTTCAGCATAAATATTAGAAAGATTTGTTATGGGATCCTTGACACAACATATAATTGTCCTCAGCTGTGTATCTTGCATTTAGCGTGGTTGGTTTTGTGATTGATCATTGGAAGGTAACCATGAACTTAATCAGGAACCCAATTTGCAAGGCATGCATCTCTGAGGAAACTCCACCAGGAGAGGGAAAACATGAGGTGCAGGCAATATGTATTCCACTTTACAACTGGTTTGACCCTCAGAAGCAATAGTCCTGGCCTGAAAAATTCTGAGCTAGATTCCTGAGTTCCCATGTTTCTAGAATCACAGGTGATGGTCATGACAGAAGTAACTCATTACAGTGGGCCCTCAGTATCTGCTGGGGTTTGGTTTCAAGACCACCCATGGATACCAAAACCCATGGAAGCTCAACTCTCATTATGTACAATGGCGTAGTAAAATGGTGTCCGTTATATAAAATGGTGAACAGCAAGGTTTGCTTTTTGGATTTTTCTTCTGAATATTTTCGAGACATGGTTGGTTGAATCCATTGATGTAGAACCTGTGGATGCAGAGGGCAAACTGTCTCTGCAGGATCTTCATAAAAAGCATTGATTGAGGAATACCCCTTTCTCTCTCTGCCTTTTCTTCGCAGGCAAAGATTCAGGAAGGACTCATCCTGCGCTTTCTGCAAGCACGCTGATGACTAAAAAGGCCAATCTGAGATAAACAAGTCTGGTTCCAGAAAGCACAGCAGAAGGTCTCCTTGGGTGATGTTTCTGGGTTGTGATTCTTTGTGCATTGTCATTTCTCTTCAAGACTTGTTCGGTGTGAGTTCTCAAATAAGGCTGCAGCATTGTGGATAGTGCGTCTCCATGTCTCCTGATGTGAGGCCAGGGCGGACCATTGTTGGTGATCATTTTGGCCGAGCCTGAGATGTTGTTTCAGGGAGTCCTTGTATCGCTTTTTTGCAGCGCCCCTCTTACACTGACCCGTGACGAGTTCACTGTAGAGTACTATTTTTGGGAGGCGATGGTTTACTGCTTTGATATTTAAAGACTTGTAAAGAGAGAACCATTCCACCTTAGTCTGGCACGCTATTTAAGAAAGAGCAACTTTTCCCATTCTCCATGTAGGAGACAGACTGCATTCCCCCCCCCCCATGTTCCCCACTACTGTTTCACTTTGGACTTTCCTCTCAATTGCAGAGTAGGGGACTGTGTGGCTCTGCAGATAGAGTAAACTATAACATCCACATCCCTTACCACTGGATACGGAGAATGGGAGTTGCAGCCCACCTGAATCTGAAGGGCTGCAATATAAAAACTTCAGTATTTTTATTTGTAGTAGTTTTCCACCAGCTGCTGTCTGTTATCAGACTACAGTGCCCAGTGGACTTTTATGAACTGTATCCCTTCATCTAGCACCCAGACACTCATTCGCATTGTTTAATTTGGTTTCTGTTCTGTTGCAATTATATTCCTCCTGTACTGTTTTTCAAGAGCTATTTCCACTTACAGCTTCTGTGTCAACTTTTCAGCTCACAATCTATAATTACACCTTCCAATAAATCCTCTTCCTCAATGGCATGTCTATTAACTTCCTTATTGACCTTTGCTGACATTCATCTCATATGCTGAGCTGCCACCTCCCTTCCTGCTCTTCTCATGCAAAATATTTTTTTCCTTCCTTTCCATTTTATATCCAGGTTGCTACACTCCTCATTATCCTCAGCTTTCTTCTGCCCATAGTCCTCTGCTTCCATCAACCATCCATCATTTTCTCCCCTCCCTTTCCCCAAACTGGGGTTCATTTCTGGGCAATTGCTGAGGTATCATATATGCCTTCATCCCAAAAACTGCCAATTGCCTGCTATGATCAAATACTAGGGCTTGTTTCACTGTGAGCCCAGATTTTTCATGGGCACATCATATCAAACATTCCAAATGCAAAACAGTTTGCCATCTTCAGTGTGGGTCCAAATCTGGGGAGAGGGGTCATGTGAGGGACATACCTCCAATAGTATGGACACAACTTTCCTGATTGCCCCCCCCCCATCTTATCAATGGCCCTAATATCATTGTTTGCCCTCCTCCTTTACATTACTGGCAAACAGAGAGGGCACATGACAAGTGGCGGTTGTTCCTCCTTCTCTTTGCCTATGTGGGAAGGACCAGTGAATTGTTACCTGCCCTGATACCTCCCCCCACTCTTCCAATAATTCATCAATTGATGTAGGAGATTATCAGACGTGGCTAATGTGGCACCAGAGGAACACAAAAGGATGCCAATATCAGATGACGATGTCCTTTTGCATTCCACTGGCATCATTATGGCATTTCTTTTTATTGACAGGCCAAGCCATCAATAGATCGCCCATCCCGTTTTGGTGCCGGCATTGCTGGTGTATGAAACCTCAGACCATTTAACTCACATGAATGCAGCATCAATGGGTGGTCCTGCCAGAACACTTCCAGGTGAGATTAGGACATCCAGGTAAGTGACACACTTTTTATGACCCTCCCCAGGTTACTTGTAAGTTTTGAAGTGTGTTTCTGTGCTTGGTGTAACTTTTATGTGTGTATTATACTTTTTATTTTTGAATTTCCTGCTCTTGTGTCTTCTCACAAGAATGGGCAGGATTTCAGTCCAGGAAGTGAACAGAGCTGCATGCCTGGGCTGCCTGTTGATGGGAGAGAAGGTAAATGTGATGGGGAGGGTTATTGTGCTGGGACAGGGGCGGGATTGGAGATTATGGTACCAGGAACACTTTTTGCGTTCCTGTCTGATAATCTCCTATATCTCATAAATTCGCTTATTATTGGCACTCCACATGGTTGGTAGTAGATCAGGGATTCCCAAATATAAGGAATAAAGGTTTCCTCAGAAAGCCTAAGGAAGTAGCCAGCCCAAATGGTTGTACCTCTTTCTCTTTGCCTGTTTGGAGAGGACCAATGAGCAACTGATAGGAGGTGGTAGAGAAGCAAGTCTACTGAGCTCTGGACTAAAGAAATGTCAAGAGGAAACTTAGGTTGAACTCTTGTACCTAACATGCTAGTTTTCTGCATGCAGAGTTATTTTTAGGTGCAAGAAAATATTTGAGTAGCAAAGCCCTAGAAGAGGTTGGCAGTGCAATCCTCTCCTTCTCTACTCAGAAGTCAATAACACTGAATTCAATCTGGTTTACATCCAGGTGAGTGAGTATATGATCACTGCCTTACACTGAAGTTTTCCACAAGGAAAAAAAAACATGGGGACAGTGGCCATCAAAGAAATGAGACATTGTAGCAATAGGGTGCTCAGAGCTGGCAGGCTTTGTCTGACTTCCCCCGCCTCCACTGTGCAACTGCTAGCATAGTGCATCAGCAAGAATTTAGACTAAATATTTACAAAAGCCCAAGTATGTGCAGAATGAAGATTGGAGGCACAGTCAATTTGTTCTCAGTTGATTTTTTTTAAAGCTAATGGAAAAAAAAAATGTGCCAGTGAAAGAAATCATATGATGAACTAATGTTCACCAGTCAACGTTAGCAATATCAAAACATTTTTAAAGCTCACTATTCATCAAACAAATTACTAACTAACATTCCTAGCTCTTAAAAATGTAATTTAAGGTAAATTGCATACAAGAAGGCATATCATGGAGGAACAGTATCTGCAAAATATGGACTTGCCTCCTGTGGGTGAATTATGCTGGTGTCAGTCAGATGACTGTCATTGCCACTCACTTTTTTGGTAATTGCAGATGTCAGAATTCTGTTCTGATCATGCATCAAATTCCCCTCCCCAACCCACCATCTAAGCAGCACAGACCCACCCCCAACATGGCCATTTTCATGTTGTATGAGAATAGGAGCATCAGTGGGGATGTTTCCAGCTATTTTCCTGTAGCTAGATGTGCTGCAAGGATGTCATCTGCAGGGACCTCCTGAGGACCTCTGGAGGTGCCTAAGGATTTCTGCCACAGTGCGTCTAGCTACCAGAAAATAGCTAGATGCATACTCACTGATCCTCACACTGTCATACAACATGGAAATAGCCTGGTGCACTGCTTAGAAGGTGGGTTTGGGGGGGAGAGATGTTGTTATGGAGACATAGCATATGACACACATATATCACCTGATGCAGGATCTTAGATAATACTTGCCGTGGGGGATGCATACACTAGACGAATATGATGATAAAAATGCAGATTTACATACTGGTGTAGAAATGGAATGAAATTAAATGCAGATCTTATGGGAGGTGATGCAGATTCATTCATCCTTACTGGGAGCATTGGTAGTTTTTACCAGGCATGGCAAATTTGGTAGCTCCAGGGGCTAGTTTTCTCCCATGGGACTTTCCAAGGACCACAAAATTATTCCCAAACAAGCAAATCCAGAACTGACCAGACATCCAATTCTGGTTAGAAAAAATTATAAATATAATAAATATAAATATTAAATATTAATAACTATAAATATTAAACAGTGCAGGAGATGGTTGTAACCTATATAAAAGATGGATCAATACTCCTGGAAGCCTCTATGAGAGGTGATTCACCCTTTTTTCTGCCAGAAAGGCACCAATCTGAAGGAATCTGGGGGATCAGAAGGCCACTGCATGGAGTTTCAGGGACAACTTTTATTTATCTAAATAAATATCTACCAATATGTATTCTTAAATATTTATTCTTAAAATGTACTTATTATTACACATAAATTAATACATACAGGTTGACTCTCCCTTATCCAAAATGTTTGAGACCAAAGCTATTTTGGATTTTGGAATATTTCAGATTTTGGAATACTTGCATTATACATAATGAGATATATTGGAGATGGGACTCAAGTCTAAACATGAAATTCATTTATGTTTCATGCACACTTTATACACATAATCTGAAGGGAATTTTATACACAACATTTTTAATAATTTTGTGCATGAAACAACGTTTGTGCACACTGAACCATCAGAAAGCAAAGGTGTCACTGTCTCAACCACCCATGCAGATAATTTTGGGTTTTGGAATATTTTGGATTTCAGAATTATGGATAAGGGAGACTCAACCTCTGTGTGTGTGTGTGTGTGTACCCTTCTTGTTATTATGACTAATGACTTTACAATTGAGTTGTTAGATCAGCAGTAACTCTTGACTAACTTTCATTTACAAAACGATATAGAGGAACAAGGTACCTAGTCCCCCAGATTTTTGTGGCTATTGCTATAACCACTTCTCATCCCCTTTCCTATTTACAGCTTGCTCCCTTTTTATAAATCTTTTCCAGCTACTATTATAATGCATCATTATTGGGGAGATTTATTCAATCTCAATATTATTTCCATTTCATAATATTTCATTAAACTTTATTTGTGTGTCATTAAACTCACACCCTCTCCGTTCATATGCTGTAGTTATCTTGTCATCATAAATCCACCCTTAATGGGATTTTATTTCTCTACTAACAATAAAAAGTAATGAAAAAAAAATGAAAATTTTGCAACAAATGATTGCAAAGTGCAGAAACTGAGCCAGTGGGCTGGAAAAATGAGATAAGTATTTTTCTTTTCCTTCACTTATGCGGCAATATATTAACAATTTATGTGCCACCCATTCAAATTGTCTAATTGGATTGGAGGAATCTGGACAATAAGTCTGAAGGGCTGTCTCTGAGGAGCCATTTTCTGTGATTTTGGAAACATTTTTTAAGATCTTCAGCAGTAAAAAAGAAAGAGAAGAGAAATAACTTGACTTCCAAAGACCGCCACAGGATGAGGAATAAAAGCACATTGCCAGTATAAATTATGTGCAGTCTGGATGCCCTGGCCTAGCCTTTTACTGAACTCAGCTGACTAGCCCTCAAAAGATATTGGCTGCCATTCTGTATCACCTACTCAGCTATATAAGTGCCTTAGTTACATAGCTAAGCAGTGATTCCTGAACCCACCCCAGTCCCTACTTACTGGGCAGCAGCCACTGAACATGACAGAGGTCTATTCCCCTGTCAATAGGGAAGCAACTGACTGACATTCCCACCCCATGAGTGATCTCTGGTGCAACAGTCAGAAGCAAGATCCCTCCACAGGGACAGATCTCTGTCACTTGCAGCAGCTGCTGTCTGGTAAGTGGAGACTGGGGGACTTTCACTCTCCCTACTGAGGAATATGTAGGGGTTACCTTACATATTCCCTAAGCTAGTGAATACTTTTGTTGTTGTGTGCTATCACAGGGTTTTCTTGGCAGAATTTGTTTGGAAGGAGTTTGCCTTTGCTTTCCTCTGAGGCTGAGAAAGTGTGACTTGCTCAAGGTCATCCAATGTGTTTCCATGGCCAAGAAGAAATTCAAACCCTGGTCTCCCAGTGTTCTCGTCCAACAATCAAACCACTACACCATGCTGGCTCTCAGGTGAATACATAGGGATTGTGACTATGAACCAGTCATGAATGCATAATTCTAGGTGACACATTTGTAACTGATTTAGTAAATTCTGGCTGTCATCCCCTTTCAATGAGATGTTTTCCAAGTGCAAACATAGCAGGCTAGTTTTCTGTTAAAATTTATGTGCAGTTACGTATGCATAAATATACACACTACCTTTTTGCCAGCAAGCAGCACTCAATGCAGCTAATAACATTAAAAAGAAAATAAAACACATGCAATTAAAATATAAAAACAGGTTTAAAACATATCAATAAAAAGAAAACCAACAGGACATAACCAATCAAAGTCTCCAGCTTACAGATATGGGTGTGCACGTATAGCCGAATGTGCGGATATAAGCTGCAGTCCTGTTGGCCTGCACTAGGGAAGTTGATCCTTAACTATTTCAAAATTCACATGCAAGGATAAATAATCATGCCAGTATAGTTATGTGGCTACTCAGTAACTCCTGGCCCCAACTCCCCCACCCCACATCCCCACTTACTGAGAAGCAGCCACTGAGGCAGAAAGGGAATCCAGTCCCCTGTTCTTGGGAAGCTGCTGACTGACATTCCCACCTCTTAACATGAGTGACTTCTGTTGTAACAGGCAGAAGTGAGTTCTTTGTAGCAAATTCCCCTTGCACCATGTCACAACTTAGTGGGCGGATGGCATGGGCCCTGACCCGGTTTAAGAGAGTGGAGGGGTCTCTGTCAACTTCAAGTCCAAGTTTAAATTCAAGTTCATGGAGACTCTGTACCCCTCCCTTCTCATAACCTTGTTTCACAGGGGAGGGAAGGGAAGAGTGTTAGGCATACGTTCTCTCCTCCAGATGTGGGGTCAGTTGCTACCGACAGCTGCCATTGGCCAACACAGGGTTGGGCAATAAGGGATCTGGGCCCATGCAAGTGGAGCCCACCATCTACAGCCATTTCCAAGTTGTGGCCATTTATTGCCAATATTCATATACAGTTGTCCCTCCACATTCACAGATTTGGCATTCACAGTTTTAAGTATTCACGGTTTGAAAATATTCTTAATAATAATCCAAAAAACAAACCTTGATTTTTCCATCTTATATAAGGGACACCATTTTGCTATGCCATTGCATATAATGCGACTTGAGTATTCACAGATTTGGATATTCACGGGGGGTCCTGAAACCAAACCCCAGCGAATGTGAAGGGACAACTGTACTAACCTATACATAATCCCTCATGTTTATCTTATGTACTCAATACATTTTGTGAAGATATCATGGTGCTATGTTTTATTTACATGGGAGGGATCCAGAGGTGTCCGGGCTGGATCTGCAAAAAAAAAATTAAAATATAGAGGTAAAACCTTTTAAAACAAATTAAAACAAAATTTAAGAAAAACTAAAACTAAAAATGGTACTTAAAATAACTTAAAATAACATGAAAACAATTGAAAGAAATAAAACATGTCCAAACTCCAAAGGCCACATGGAACAAAAGCATTTTAGCTGCCCCTTGGAAGCTTAGAACAGATGGAGTCCACCTAACTTCCCTTGGCAAGAATAAATAAATAGATAAGGAAGGAAGGAAGGAAGGAAGGAAGGAAGGAAGGAAGGAAGGAAGGAAGGATAACTTTATGTCAGGGATGATGGGAGTTGTAGCTCTTCACCTCTGGCTCAAACTCACCACCTTGTTATGCAGCAGAGCCAACCAGCTTAGATCAGTGGTTAATGCTTTCCTCCTAAGCAGCAGAGTTTCAGAGAATAGGCTGAAGATCCTGACAAACTCTCCAAGCCTTCTCACTCTTCTCCAGGTGTCTCCAAAACGTCTCCAGGAATCACCCAGGCAACTCAGTAGTTTTATATAAAACCTACTTTATTCTTCTATATAAATATACTATATGGTCAACAAATCACAATCTCTATACACTACACCACCTCTACTCCACCACAAAAATACATTGGCAAACATTGCAATTTTATAGCCATTGTTTATCACCACCCACTAATTAGTTTCCACCCAGTGGGTGTGTACTTCCATTCAGATTGGTCCACATAGTTCCATCCATGCTTAAGACCAACCCATGTATTTCAACATTTCACCTTGTACACTTAATGATTCTCAGGTGTTTCCAATCTGCATTCAGTACCTCTGTCCTTGGCTCTCAGGCCTTCTAGATTACATTAGCAGTTTCACCTGTGTTGCTTCATAATTGCTCTTGCTTAGTCATTGTGACTTTCACATACATATTTTATTTCTTTCACTGTATGTCCCATGTTGCATTTTCCTTAACAATCCCCTCCGAAATAAAATATTGTATGTGTCTTACAATGTCATTCCAACCATTTGTGTCAGCCTTTCATGTTTTTCTGCTGTCAATGCTTTTGTAAACAAATCTGCTATGTTGTGTTGTGTTTCTATATATCTCAATTCTATTTCACCCTTCTGAACCATGTCTCGCACATTTTGATATCTTACACCAACATATTTTGTTCTGTTCTTCAAACTTTCAGTTTCAGCCATCGCTATGCATGACTGTGAATCTTCCAGAATTTCCACTGGTATCTTGTAACTTTCATTTAAATCATTTAGCAATTGCTTAATCCACTGTACCTCATTTACTATCTCATTCAAAGCAGCAAATTCTGCTTCTGTTGTGCTTAACGCTACATTAGTTTGTTTTCTACTTCTCCAAACTATTGGACTTTCACTATATTTAATTATCATTCCTGTAACTGACTTCTTGTCTCCTAATTCTGATGCAAATGAACTGTCTACATAACAATCTAGATCTGAACTATTGCTTCTTATAATCAATTTCCTATCTACGGTTCCTTTCAAATATCTCATTAAATGTTTTACCGCTGTCCAGTCTTCAATTTTTGGATCATTAACCCTTCTAGACAATACATTTATAGCATAAGAAATGTCTGGTCTGGTGTGGCAAGATATGAATTGTAAAGATCCTATTATACTTCTGAATAAAGTCTTGTCCTCAAACGCTCTAGTTGTTTCTTCAGACACAAAACCAGTTGTCATTGGAGCTCTTACTATTTTTGCATTCTGTAACCCACACTTTTCAATCAATCTTTCAATTTTATTTCTCTGACTTAACAAACACTGTCCTTCTTTTGTCCATTCAACGCAAATACCTAAATAAGACTTCAATACACCTAAGTCCTTCAAAACAAACTTCTTAGACAATTCTCTTTTTACTGACTCAATTTCCTGTTTTGACTTTGCTGCTACACACAAATCATCTACATAAATCACTAATACTATGTCTCCTTTTGTATAAACACAAGCATCTGCAATGCTCCTCTTGTAACCTAGCTTAACTAGCTCATCATTGATGCACAGATTCCACGCTCTGGCACTTTGTTTTAAACCATACAATGCTTTCTTTAATTTATATACTCTCTGACTACCATTTTCTTCAAAACCTTGTGGCTGTTCTATAAATATTTCTTCATCCAGAACCGCATTCAAGTACGCTGTCTCAAAATCAAAATGTTCTACAACTAAATTCCTTTTTACTGCTACAGCTAAAACCATTCTCAGACTTTCTGGCTTTGCAGTTGGAGAATATGTCTTATCATAGTTCTCATACTGCTGTTGTGCAAAACCCTTAGCCACTAACCTAGCTTTATATTTGATACTTCCATCTGGCATTTCTTTCCTTTTGTATACCCATTTACAACCAATTACTTTCTTGTCTTTGGGTCTGTCAACAATTTCAAAAACATCTTTATTTACCAGGCAACCAAACTCATTATCCATTGCATCAAACCATCTTTCCTGTTCTTCTCTAGAAAAACTTTCCAACTCTTCAAAACTTTCAGGCTCTTCTACTGCTAAACAAGCTCTTGCCTTTGTCACAACAAACCTATCTGGAGGCTTTCTAACTCTATGACTACGCCTGGGAATAAAATCTGCTGTTCTGTCTCTTTCATCCTCACTTTCTCTACTAGGAGTTGTAGTTCTATGACTAAATCTCTTGTCTTCAGTCATTCGAGTAGTAGTAGGCCTAGATGCTATCTCATCATCGGAAGAACTACCACTGCTGCTAGGTGATGCTTCCTGCTTAACTGAAACCCCTCCGTTTCCTGAGGTTGGTTCAGTTTGTGCTTCTGGCTCATTTGAACTCCCTAATCTCAAAAACACTTCTTTATTGGCATGCAGTTTGTCCCAACCAGCATGTCTCTCGAAATTTGCAGACCTAGAATACTGCACTTGTTTTCCATCCAAATGAAACTTGTAGCTATTTCCAGAATACCCCAAAAACCTAAGCCTTTTGCTTTTGGGTTCTCCTTTCCCCCTGAAACAAGCAGGTGTGTAAACATGAGCAAATTGTCCAAAAACCCTTAAGTACTTGTAATTTGGCATTCTCCCATACAATACCCTGTAGGGAATGTCTTCAATTTCTGAATGATACAATCTGTTACTGATATGTATTGCAGTCAAAGTTGCTTCTGCCCAAAAACTATCTTTCACCCCTGCATCTGCCATCATACAAGCAGTAATTCTTTTTATATCTTGTATTTTCTTCTCTGCTAACCCATCCTCACTAGGACAAGCAGGGTTTGTAGTTTCATGCCTTATTCCCACCTTTTGAAACCAGTTAAACAATTGATTATTTAAAAATTCTCCTCCTCTATCAGTAATGATGGTGCCTACTCTGCTATCAAATTGTCTTTGCACCATTCTTACCCATGCTTTTAAACTTTGCCCAGCGTCAGATTTGTTTTTCATTATTCTCACAAATGCAAACCTTGTATACCTATCAACAATTACTAGGAAATACTTGCTTCCCCCTAAGGACAAGCAATTAGCTTGGGCAACATCTGCATGTACATACTGAAATGGTCTTTGAGCAATTCTTTTTGTTTTCTTAGCTACTGGAAAAGCTCTGACCTTTACCTGATGACATACCGTACAATCTAAGTGGTTTTTGCATTCAGTAACTTTTAAATCTGGACACATCCTGATTAAATTCTTTAAACATTTGAAGCTCGCATGGCCGAATTTTCTGTGAAGCTCGTGTATGCAGTCTTTGTGGATTGGAATATTTTCTATGTTATTAGCTTCTTCAACCCTGTAGCTATCAATGTTGTCCTCCAAATAATAAAGTTTGTCCTTTTTCAAACCTATGCCACGCAATTCCCCATTCAGTTTTATCTTACACATGTTCTTTTCAAAGATGACTGTGTAGTCTCTTTCTGTTAATCTGCTTACTGATAACAAATTATTTTCTAACTCCTTTACATGTAAGACATCATTAAAATTCTCTTTTAGCCCTGGAATGTACACAGTACCCATTTGATTTACAGTACTTAGCTCTTTCCCGTCAGCCAAAACTACAGCATTTACATTAGCTGATTTTCTATTACTTATTAAATTTATGTCATTACACATCAAAGATGTGGCTCCTGAATCAACTAGCCATTTAGAATTTGCATTTTGTTTTTCCTTAATCATGGTTGCAAACCCCTTTTTATTACCACTGTCCCTCAAAAATGGAGGTCTGGACTGTTTCTGATACTGCCGCGGCTGCCATCTGCTCTCTGCTTGCTTGCGTCTCTCAGCTGCAAAATGTTTACAATGTCTCTGCAGATGACCAATCTTCTTACAATAAAAGCACCTCCGTTGCTCCCTTGTAGAGGCTGCTTCCTCCTGCGTTCGCCAGTCAGGAGATGTTTGTTGTTTTGGCACAGTCTTTAAGCTTGCTGAGTCACCCTGCTCAGACATTCTTCTCTGGTTCTCTTCCAGTATTCTGGCCACAACTAAGTCTCTATTAAGTTCAGCTTCCTGCAGGTTTTGCAGGCTGTTCGTTATGTTGTCCCACGAAGAGTCTAGCGATTCTATTAAAATGTAGCATTGCTGCTCTTTGCTAATTTGCACTCCCCTCAGTTCAGCTTGCACAAACAAATCTTGCATTATTTTTAAATGTTCTATCACACACTGCCCTTTAGCCATCTTTTGCCTGTATATTCTTTTAGACCATAGCATTTTTGCAAAAGCAGTTGAAGGAGTGTGTAATCTCTGCAAGGTATCCCACACATCCTTGGCAGACGTTTTATCTCTGACGTCATTAATTAAGTCTTCTTCAAGCATGAGATAAAGACAGGCTTTTGCTTTACTATCTCTCTCTTTAGTGGCTTCATCAGCATCGGCTGCCAGCCCTGTTTCAACTGTTGACCACAGACCTTCCTTTACTAGTAGAGACTGGGCATAAATCTTCCAGGTAGAGTAGTTGTTTCTATTTAATTTACTAAACTTTAGAATTTCCATCTTGATTTGTGCAGTGACTCAATTTGACACAGTCCTTCTGAGTATGCACAGCCAACCCGTCTGGGCTTAAGCAAAACAGAAAATGATTTACTTCTGAAGCTTATCAGTGCAGCACAAACAGCTTGCTCTGATCTATCGTCCACAAAGCTTTCTTCCACTTTCTGGAACTTTCAGCTTCTGTGGATGCTGGGTGCTCTAGTAACTGGGCCCATAACCCTTGTCAGGGATGATGGGAGTTGTAGCTCTTCACCTCTGGCTCAAACTCACCACCTTGTTATGCAGCAGAGCCAACCAGCTTAGATCAGTGGTTAATGCTTTCCTCCTAAGCAGCAGAGTTTCAGAGAATAGGCTGAAGATCCTGACAAACTCTCCAAGCCTTCTCACTCTTCTCCAGGTGTCTCCAAAACGTCTCCAGGAATCACCCAGGCAACTCAGTAGTTTTATATAAAACCTACTTTATTCTTCTATATAAATATACTATATGGTCAACAAATCACAATCTCTATACACTACACCACCTCTACTCCACCACAAAAATACATTGGCAAACATTGCAATTTTATAGCCATTGTTTATCACCACCCACTAATTAGTTTCCACCCAGTGGGTGTGTACTTCCATTCAGATTGGTCCACATAGTTCCATCCATGCTTAAGACCAACCCATGTATTTCAACATTTCACCTTGTACACTTAATGATTCTCAGGTGTTTCCAATCTGCATTCAGTACCTCTGTCCTTGGCTCTCAGGCCTTCTAGATTACATTAGCAGTTTCACCTGTGTTGCTTCATAATTGCTCTTGCTTAGTCATTGTGACTTTCACATACATATTTTATTTCTTTCACTGTATGTCCCATGTTGCATTTTCCTTAACACTTTATTCCTTAATAAAAAAGCAAGGAGCTCTACATTTGGGGAACTCAAGAGACAGTTTCCTCTGCTATCTCAATGTCTCCCTGCTGCCACTATGCACCACTCCAAAAAGTACCTTATGCCAATATAATGGTCCGTTGTACTGACAAGCAGTACCAAAAGGATCCAGCCATTATTTCCAGTAAAGAATACAATGAATGGAGATATATTTGCTAACAGAGTCTGCAAACACTCTCACCTGTATAGGATTTCTTACAACTATGGAGGTCCACTGTATTCAAATATTGTTATGTAGCATGGCAGAGTTACAGGGTGGCATATAGTTTTCCCTGGATTGGAGACCAGATAATGTCAGGGGTTGTCATGGCTGGGCATGAGAAGGCTTGTGGCCAACCAGTGACTATCAGCCAATCTTTCCTGGGGAATGGGCATTGGTGAGTTGACATGCTTTTGGGGGGGGTGTTGGTCGGGGAGACACATTTCTGCTGGCAGCCAGGAAAATGTAATGCAGATGTACTGTGCTGCACTGTCTCTTCTCTTTTGGAATGAGACATCACTTCTGAAGCCCTGTATTATAGCTGGAGCATTTGAGGGCAATCTCTCATTTCTTGGTGGTAGCAGCAATAGGCAGCAACTAGGGATGCTGGAAAATTGTGCTTGCTCTGCATTTTTAAGTTATCCAGCCTTGCTTGCATTTCCCAGACTAATATGTGGGTCAAAAGAGAGCTATCCATCAGACTCTGCACTTCCACAAATGCAGTTCTCTTCTCAAAAATTGCTGAAAATCTGTCTATTGGGGGGGAAATGTGTTTTATGGGAAATGTACAATAAGGCATATATGAAGGAAAGAAGAAACCAAAACTTAAAGGTTCCCCATGCCCCCCACCAATGCCTTCTTATTGTTTCCTCATTCATCCTGGCCTAAACATTATCTCTAGAAATAAAATCATTTTATAGGCTTTTCTTTCATGAAAATGCTGGTGGGGAGAAAAAAAATAAGAGGAGGGTTGAGTGAATGACAGCTACATCTTCTAGTTTGATGACACATTTTACCAGGGGACCTGCAATCGCTGTGCTTTGGAAAAGAATTGTCAGTCGGATAAATTTACTCCTGCTTCTACCTTTGTTTACTCAGTTACTCAGTTGTTCTCCAGGTAGATTTGTTTGGTTAGGAGTTCAAAATTCATTCCAGTCTTTTTCCCAAGTATTTTAATTAGTCTTTCTCATCTTTTTTTTTTCCTGTAGTGAAGCATCTTTATTTTATTTCTGATGATATGCTTATGCCTTTTTACTTTCTTAGTATCCATGATGTTCAGTTCTGTGTATGTGTGTCTGTTCAATTTGTAGCATTCAAGCATTGAATCCATGCTTGCTTTTCCTAGTTAGGAAAAAAAAATGTTTATCTGAATTTGTTCCCATCCTCCTTCATTTGTGGATGTGCCCGACAGAGAGATTAGCTGTCCTGGTGGCGCAGTGGTTAAATGCTGGTACTGCAGCCACAACATTGACTCATCCTTCCATCCTTCAGTAGGTCAGTAAATTAGTACCCAGCTTGTTGGGGGCAACTAGCTAACACACATTGGAAACGGCTTAGAGAGTGCTTAGTGCTATAAAGCGGCATAGAAATGTAAGTGCTATTGCTATTACTATTCTTAGAGCTTGGAATGTTACACCAGAACCCTAGATTGTCTACCTAGTTAAGGAGATGTAATTAAGTAACATCTCCTGGCCTGAACCCACCCCAAGCCCCGTAAGAGCCAGCTACTGGATCAGATGAAGGAGGTCCATTCAGCTGGTGATAGGGGTGCAAGGAGGATGGCATTTCCACCACAACCCTCCTACCAGTGAGCAAGACTTCGGACTATTAGAAGCAAGAACCCTGTCACAAGTCCTTGCCACAACCTTGCTTGCTGGTGGGAAGGATTGGAAACATCTTCCCAGTGGCCCCGATAAGAAGCTGAATGGATTTTCTTCACCCAATCCAGCAGCTGGCTCTTAAGATGGACTGGGGTGGTATTGTAACAGCAAGACAACATAGCTGGTCTAGATGGGCAATTTGCCTCATCCTGCCCCAATCTTAGAGCCTTGCAGTCTTGAAGATGTAGGGCTTTTGCCCCACTTTGCCCAGGGCAGTCCTCATGGCTATAGATTTCCACATTTTAAGTAACTGTTAAAGAAACAAAGCCTAATCATAAATGTATATTACCAGTGAAAGTCTTACATGATGTGTATAAGGCATCAAGTAAAATCATTTATTTAAAATTAGATTAATCTGTAGTTGTTGTTTTTTAAGAAAACATAAACTACTGTGATGGCTTCTCCTCTTAGTTGTTAGGTTTTTGTTCTTTTGGTTGCTCCCATTGCAATCACAATCAGAATTTCATTCTGTGCTCTTTCTTCTCTCTCAGTCCTCTGAACGCTCTAGGCCTTTTGTCAAAAGGAGTTTTTATACCCCACATAAATAGTGCATATAGCCATGTAGCTATAGGAACAACTAGGTTCAAGTAAAGCTAATTAAAATGTATGGCCCCTTACCTATGAAGCAATTAATATCCTTTATTAGGTTGGCATAAGCCAACAAGAATAAATGCCAGATGTAGGTATGAGCACAAATTGCTTCCTCATTAGATAGTAAAGAAATGGTGGTCCACAACAGAATTCTCAGGCTACAACTTCATTTAAAAAACACAACTTGCTGATATCTGAACACTATGGAGCTCTCACCTAGCTTTTCTGATCAGTTAGTTTCTGCTGCAGCTCAAACCTGTTTGTCCAGTGTCAACCCAAATATGAATTTAGAATCATACAATCTTAGAGGTGAAAGGGATCACAAGGGCCACCAAGTCCTACTTCCTGCTGTGTAGAAATACAAAATTGCAGCACTCCTGAAAGATGCCCATCCAACCTCTATTTAGAGACCTCCACAGAATGAGAGTCCACCACTTTCCAATGCAGTCTATTCAACTGCCAGCAGTTCTTATAGTAAATAATTTTTTAGGTAAAATCTCTTTTTTATAATTTGAATTCCCTGGCTCCTGTTCTAGCCTGGAGCATCAAAAAACCAACCAACCAACCAACAAGCTTGCCCCATCTTCTACATGGCATCACTTCATAGATATTTAAAGATGGCTGGCATGTCACCTCTCAGTCTTGTCTTCTCCAAGCTAAGCATACCCATCTGCCCCTGTTGTTCTTCATAAGGCTTGGTTTCCAGACTCTTGATCATCTTTGTTGCTGTCCTGTGGACACGTTAGAGCTTATGAATATTCTTCTTGAACTGTGATGCCTGGAATTGAACCAAGTATTCCAGGTGTGGTCTGACCAAAGCAGAATAGAGTAACACTACTAATTCCCTTGATATGGACACTGTGCTCCTATTGCTGCATCCTAGAATCTAGATGCCAGTAATCCTGTACACTTTGTATGCAGGATTTGTGACTGTGAGGCTGATCACATCCCTTCAAGCAATAAGGGAACCTTTTTAGCAAGCATATATGAATCAATCATTCCTAAAGCAAGTAGGTGCCAATGATTGCTTAGAAACTTGCAAGAGCGTTATGTCAATTATGTACATTCTGTCTGGCTCAGAATTTTGACTTTTAAGACAGTCCTATGGGTTGTTTGGGCTGCCTATATTTCATGTTTATGCCAAAATACACAACCTCCTCATAGTAAACCACACTTGATCCAAAACCTGGGTGTGTTTTTTTCCTCAGTGATGAACAGCCCCATGCAGACTCCACAGCTGGCCATCTGTAATAAGGATCCATATAATCAGAGCTAGAGAATTTTTATTTTTTATTACAGCTCCAAGAATCCCCCAAAGACATGGCCCAAAGAACTTTCCCAAATAATGGGATGCAGCCAAAATCTTGGTTTATTACAAGGACCTGCTGCCATGACCAAAAATCAAGCTTAAAAATAGGGGGAAAGTAAGGGGAGGATTATTAGCCACTGCATATCCAAAGTCTAAGCTAAACTCTGAAGTCTGGATATTTCTGCTCCCTAATATTTGGTAGTGATTTTTTTTAACCTACCTTTCCATAAAATATCCTCCCCCAAAAAAGTGAGCCTACAGGTTCTTCTCACCTTTATTTAAGATCAGAGAGGGCTACCTTGTCCTGCCTATGCTCACCTGTATGCTCAATTCAGGATCTGAGACTTTTCCCTTTGTTTTCTAACTAACAAAATTGAGATGGCAGGTGTACAAATCAGGGTCTGGAGGCAATGGCACCATGACTATGGAAAGCCTTTGGGGTTAGTCATCTTGGTTTCCCTTTCACTGAGCAGTGATGGCATGCATAGTTGTGTTTTTTGGACATGTTCATGTATTGCTGCTGCTTCTGCTGCTGCTGCTTAGATATAGATATTTTCAGCAAGATCTTGTTCCGTGCAAAAAACATAAAGTTCCTCTGTGCTACTTATATAAACAAGTGAGGGAATTGTGACTTTCCGGTGGCCATTTTTGGTCATAAAAGGGAGTGAGCTATAACTTCACAATCACTGAACTTACTCTGAGTTCTTTCTCAACAGATGAATGAGGAAGCACTTGCATAAGGGGAGTTGGATACTACCTTATCCCAGTGGTTGAAAAGTTTTCTTAAAAATGGTATAATCAAACATCATATCAACACAATCCTCTAAGAAAATTCCAGTGTTTGAATTCATTTTGGTGGTAGCAATGATGGTTTTTCTTTTGATACTACTGCTTTGTTTTATTTATTACCTTAATTATAGCCAGCCATTTTTCATGGTTTTTAATTTCAAGTTCAAGGGTTATTATGTATGCTTTTTTAACCCCGATCTTCAAATAAATTTACCAGAGCTGCTTATTGTACATGTGATAAAAATAGAAGACATACAATAATAATCACTTCACAGATAGGTTATGCTCACCATAATTCAAAATCTTTAGTTTGAAGGTTCTTAAAACATCTGGGAGTATTCAATATCCAGCACCAAAAGAATGGAAATGTAGGAGCCAGGTGAGACTCTGCAGTGAGAGTGGCCAATATAAAACTGGATTGAATTGTAAGCTGATACCAGGTCATTTGGTTCTGAAAGGTGGGGTGCAGTGGTGGATGACAACTTCCATGTTGGTGGGACAGGGAATCGTCCCTGGATTTTAGTCCAAAATGTTAAGGAAAATGCAACATGGGACATACAGTGAAAGAAATAAAATATGTATGTGAAAGTCACAATGACTAAGCAAGAGCAATTATGGGGCTACACAGGTGAAACTGCTAATGTAATCTAGAAGGCCTGAGAGCCAAGGACAGAGGTACTGAATGCAGAATGGAAACACCTGAGAATCATTAAGTGTACAAGGTGAAATGTTGAAATACATGGGTTGGTCTTAAGTATGGATGGAACTACATGGACCAATCAGAATGGAAGTACACACCCACTGGGTGGAAACTAACTAGTGGGTGGTGATAAACAATGGCTATAACATTGCAATGTTTGCCAATGTATTGTGGTTGAGTAGAGGTGGAGTAGTTTGGAGATATTGTGGAGTAGTGTGTAGAGATTGTGATTTGTTGACCATATAGTATATTTATATAGAAGAATAAAGTAGATTTTATATAAAACTACTGAGTTGCCTGAGTGAATCCTGGAGATGTTTTGGAGACACCTGGAGAAGAGTGAGAAGGCTTGGAGAGTTTGTCAGGATCTTCAGCCTATTCTCTGAAACTCTGCTGCTTTGAAGGAAAGCATTAACCACTGATCTAAGCTGGTCGGCTCTGCTGCATAACAAGGTGGTGAGTTTGAGCCAGAGGTGAAGAGCTACAACTCCCATCATCCCTGACAAGGGTTATGGGCCCAGTTACTAGAGCACCCAGCATCCACAGAAGCTGAAAGTTCCAGAGAGTGGGAGAAAGCTTTGTGGACAATAGATCAGAGCAAGCTGTTTGTGCTGCACTGATAAGCCTCGGAAGTAAATCATTTTGTGTTTTGCTTAAGCCCAGACGGGTCAGCTGTGCATACTCAGAAGGACTGTGTCAAATTGAGTCACTGCACAAATCAAGATGGAAATTCTAAAGTTTAGTAAATTAAATAGAAACAACTACCCTACCTGGAAGATTTATGCCCAATCTATACTAGTAAAGGAAGGTCTGTGGTCAACAGTTGAAACAGGGCTGGCAGCCGATGCTGATGAAGCCACTCAAGAGAGAGATAGTAAAGCAAAAGCCTGTCTTTATCTCATGCTTGAAGAAGACTTAATTAATGACGTCAGAGATAAAGCGTCCGCCAAGGATGTGTGGGATACCTTGCAGAGATTACACACTCCTTCAACTGCTTTTGCAAAAATGCTATGGTCTAAAAGAATATACAGGCAAAAGATGGCTAAAGGGCAGTGTGTGATAGAACATTTAAAAATAATGCAAGATTTGTTTGTGCAAGCTGAACTGAGGGGAGTGCAAATTAGCAAAGAGCAGCAATGCTACATTTTAGTAGAATCGCTAGACTCTTCGTGGGACAACATAACGAACAGCTTGCAGAACTTGCCAGAAGCTGAGCTTAATAGAGACTTAATTGTGGCCAGAATACTGGAAGAGAACCAGAGAAGAATGTCTGAGCAGGGTGACTCAGCAAGCTTAAAGACTGTGCCAAAACAACAAACAACTCCTAACTGGCGAACGCAGGAGGAAGCAGCCTCTACAAGGGAGCAACGGAGGTGCTTTTATTGTAAGAAGATTGGTCATCTGCAGAGACATTGTAAACATTTTGCAGCTGAGAGACGCAAGCAAGCAGAGAGGAGATGGCAGCCGCGGCAGTATCAAAAACAGTCCAGACCTCCATTTTTGAGGGACAGTGGTAATAAAAAGGGGTTTGCAACCATGATTAAGGAAAAACAAAATGCAAATTCTAAATGGCTAGTTGATTCAGGAGCCTCATCTTTGATGTGTAATGATATCAATTTAATAAGTAATAGAAAATCAGCTAATGTAAATGCTGTAGTTTTGGCTGACAGGAAAGAGCTAAGTACTGTAAATCAAATGGGTACTGTGTACATTCCAGGGCTAAAAGAGAATTTTAATGATGTCTTACATGTAAAGGAGTTAGAAAATAATTTGTTATCAGTAAGCAGATTAACAGAAAGAGACTACACAGTCATCTTTGAAAAGAACATGTGTAAGATAAAACTGAATGGGGAATTGCGTGGCATAGGTTTGAAAAAGGACAAACTTTATTATTTGGAGGACAATATTGATAGCTACAGGGTTGAAGAAGCTAATAACATAGAAAATATTCCAATCCACAAAGACTGCATACACGAGCTTCACAGAAAATTTGGCCATGCGAGCTTCAAATGTTTAAAGAATTTAATCAGTATGTGTCCAGATTTAAAAGTTACTGAATGCAAAAACCACTTAGATTGTACGGTATGTCAACAGGTAAAGGTCAGAGCTTTTCCAGTAGCTAAGAAAACAAAAAGAATTGCTCAAAGACCATTTCAGTATGTACATGCAGATGTCGCCCAAGCTAATTGCTTGTCCTTAGGGGGAAGCAAGTATTTCCTAGTAATTGTTGATAGGTATACAAGGTTTGCATTTGTGAGAATAATGAAAAACAAATCTGACGCTGGGCAAAGTTTAAAAGCATGGGTAAGAATGGTGGAAAGACAATTTGATAGCAGAGTAGGCACCATCATTACTGATAGAGGAGGAGAATTTTTAAATAATCAATTGTTTAACTGGTTTCAAAAGGTGGGAATAAGGCATGAAACTACAAACCCTGCTTGTCCTAGTGAGGATGGGTTAGCAGAGAAGAAAATACAAGATCTAAAAAGAATTACTGCTTGCATGATGGCAGATGCAGGGGTGAAAGATAGTTTTTGGGCAGAAGCAACTTTGACTGCAATACATATCAGTAACAGATTGTATCATTCAGAAATTGAAGACATTCCCTACAGGGTATTGTATGGGAGAATGCCAAATTACAAGTACTTAAGGGTTTTTGGACAATTTGCTCATGTTTACACACCTGCTTGTTTCAGGAGGAAAGGAGAACCCAAAAGCAAAAGGCTTAGGTTTTTGGGGTATTCTGGAAATAGCTACAAGTTTCATTTGGATGGAAAACAAGTGCAGTATTCTAGGTCTGCAAATTTCGAGAGACATGCTGGTTGGGACAAACTGCATGCCAATAAAGAAGTGTTTTTGAGATTAGGGAGTTCAAATGAGCCAGAAGCACAGACTGAACCAACCACAGGAAACGGAGAGGTTTCAGTTAAGCAGGAAGCATCACCTAGCAGCAGTGGTAGTTCTTCCGATGATGAGATAGCATCTAGGCCTACTACTACTCAAATGACTGAAGACAAGAGATTTAGTCATAGAACTACAACTCCTAGTAGAGAAAGTGAGGATGAAAGAGACAGAACAGCAGATTTTATTCCCAGGAGTAGTCATAGAGTTAGAAAGCCTCCAGATAGGTTTGTTGTGACAAAGGCAAGAGCTTGTTTAGCAGTAGAAGAGCCTGAAAGTTTTGAAGAATTGGAAAGTTATTCTAGTGAAGAACAGGAAAGATGGTTTGATGCAATGGATAATGAGTTTGGTTGCCTGGTAAATAAAGATGTTTTTGAAATTGTTGACAGACCCAAAGACAAGAAAGTAATTGGTTGTAAATGGGTATACAAAAGGAAAGAAATGCCAGATGGAAGTATCAAATATAAAGCTAGGTTAGTGGCTAAGGGTTTTGCACAACAGCAGTATGAGAACTATGATAAGACATATTCTCCAACTGCAAAGCCAGAAAGTTTGAGAATGGTTCTAGCTGTAGCAGTAAAAAGGAATTTAGTTGTAGAACATTTTGATTTTGAGACAGCTTACTTGAATGCGGTTTTGGATGAAGAAATGTTTATGGAACAGCCACAAGGTTTTGAAGAAAATGGTAGTCAGAGAGTATATAAATTAAAGAAAGCATTGTATGGTTTAAAACAAAGTGCCAGAGCGTGGAATCTGTGCATCAATGATGAGCTAGTTAAGCTAGGTTACAAGAGGAGCATTGCAGATGCTTGTGTTTATACAAAAGGAGACATAGTATTAGTGATTTATGTAGATGATTTGTGCGTAGCAGCAAAGTCAAAACAGGAAATTGAGTCAGTAAAAAGAGAATTGTCTGAGAAGTTTGTTTTGAAGGACTTAGGTGTATTGAAGGCTTATTTAGGTATTTGCGTTGAATGGACAGAAGAAGCACATTGTTTATTAAGTCAGAGAAATAAAATTGAAAGACTGATTGAAAAGTGTGGATTACAGAATGCAAAAATAGTAAGAGCTCCAATGACAACTGGTTTTGTGTCTGAGGAAACAACTAGAGCGTTTGAGGACAAGATTCTCTTCAGAAGTATAATAGGATCTTTACAATTCATATCTTGCCACACCAGACCAGACATTTCTTATGCTGTAAATGTATTGTCTAGAAGGGTTAATGATCCAAAAATTGAAGACTGGACAGCGGTAAAACATTTATTGAGATATTTGAAAGGAACCTTAGATAGGAAATTGATTATAAGAAGCAGTAGTTCAGATCTAGATTGTTATGTAGACAGTTCATTTGCATCAGAATTAGGAGACAAGAAGTCAGTTACAGGAATGATAATTAAATATAGTGAAAGTCCAGTAGTTTGGAGAAGTAGAAAACAAACTAATGTAGCGATAAGCACAACAGAAGCAGAATTCGCTGCTTTGAATGAGATAGTAAATGAGGTACAGTGGATTGCGCAATTGCTAAATGATTTAAATGAAAGTCACAAGATACCAGTGGAAATTCTGGAAGATTCACAGTCATGCATAGCGATGGCTGAAACTGAAAGTTTGAAGAACAGAACAAAATATGTTGGTGTAAGATATCAAAATGTGCAAGACATGGTTCAGAAGGGTGAAATAGAATTGAGATATATAGAAACACAACACAACATAGCAGATTTGTTCACAAAAGCATTGACAGCAGAAAAACATGAAAGGCTGACACAAATGGTTGGAATGACATTGTAAGACACATACAATATTTTATTTCGGAGGGGATTGTTAAGGAAAATGCAACATGGGACATACAGTGAAAGAAATAAAATATGTATGTGAAAGTCACAATGACTAAGCAAGAGCAATTATGAAGCTACACAGGTGAAACTGCTAATGTAATCTATATGTCCTGAGAGCCAAGGACAGAGGTACTGAATGCAGAATGGAAACACCTGAGAATCATTAAGTGTACAAGGTGAAATGTTGAAATACATGGGTTGGTCTTAAGTATGGGTGGAACTACATGGACCAATCAGAATGGAAGTACACACCCACTGGGTGGAAACTAACTAGTGGGTGGTGATAAACAATGGCTATACAATTGCAATGTTTGCCAATGTATTGTGGTTGAGTAGAGGTGGAGTAGTTTGGAGATATTGTGGAGTAGTGTGTAGAGATTGTGATTTGTTGACCATATAGTATATTTATATAGAAGAATAAAGTAGATTTTATATAAAACTACTGAGTTGCCTGAGTGAATCCTGGAGACGTTTTGGAGACACCTGGAGAAGAGTGAGAAGGCTTGGAGAGTTTGTCAGGATCTTCAGCCTATTCTCTGAAACTCTGCTGCTTTGAAGGAAAGCATTAACCACTGATCTAAGCTGGTCGGCTCTGCTGCATAACAAGGTGGTGAGTTTGAGCCAGAGGTGAAGAGCTACAACTCCCATCATCCCTGACACTTCCATGTTGGTGGGACAGGGAATCGTCCCTGGATTTTAGTCCAAAATTCAAGGGAGCTGCACAAGGTGTTGAACCTTATCCCCAAAATAGATTCAGTACCCTTAAATGTAGTCCACCAGCTGGAATCCGTGGTGATATATGAACCAGCATAAATAATAAATACTCTGCTTCTCCTCTGGCCAGAGAACTTAACCTTGATTCAGCGCATCATGGAGCATTTTGAGCATGTCCAAGCATCAATCCTTGTGGGGGGAAAATGAATTTGTATATTTCAAATTCATAGGCCTCTGATAGCACACAGAGTGTATGTGTTGCTAGTTTTGTATATACTATCATCAGTATAAAGCTACAGGGATCTCATGATTACTGAGACACGTGTGAAAAGTCTTACTTCATACATTATGTTCATCCCAGCAAGAAGATGCATGTTTCTCAGATTTGCAAAATGCGTGCACTACAAGACAGTGGGACCCAGTCTCAGGATTCATGCTGGGACATAATCCCTTCCAACCACACATGCTGGAAGGCTACTGTCTCACACAGAAAGAATCTCAGGGGGTAAAGTCAAATCAAATTTTATTTGCATCAAGTGAAGAGCCATTACAATCTTAACAAGTACAGTACATGCCACAAGCATGACTTTCTATCATAAAACATCAGTACCATCATAACATTGATACTAAAGTGATCTCAGATTTTTTAAAAAAATCTCTGGCACTAAAATAAAAAAAAGCTTTGGCAAGCACATAAAATCATTGAATCATTGAATAATGTTGATTGTACTCACAATTTTAGCCTGTTTTTTTAATACCAATTTATTTATTTTTTAAATGCAGTTTTCAATGTAACCCACAGAGTCATGGTCCTTAAGGAAGAAATTTACATACCGCAATTGGTTGAATGTCCTGGGTGAGACAGGAATAAAGAGGCAATTAACTCTTAACATGAGTCTCTCATATATGGAACTCAGGAGTACAGTACAGACATACTGTACATACTGGGTTCCCTTCAGTTATATAGAGTTCGAGGGAGCTGTTTAAAGACTTTTGGGCAAAGCATGGAACATGGTGGCCAAGCAGCATAAAGATCACATAACCAGAGGGATCATTTGTGTAAGGAACATAGGGAGTTTCTGTATAGCATGCAGCTCAGCACTGTCTACCCTGGCTAGCAATTGGTCTTCTTGGTTTCAGGTAGATTCTTTCCCACTTGTACTCAGAGATGTCAGAGATGGAACTCGGATCTTTACGCATATAAAGCTTGTGCTCTGCCATTGAGCTATGGCTGTCTGAGGTCTGTTGCTTTAAAAATTGCACACAGAGAGAAAGATATAAAGAAGGGTCATATTATATATTATAACCTTCTCTGGAAGGATGTGGAGAGAGAGCTTCTTAGAAGTGGAGTCTATCACTAACGGATTCCCCTAGGCCAACCAGTTCCTCACAGGACTCTCGTTCATAGACAGAATCTGCTAGTTTGACGTGGCTTCCTTGAGACTCTGATTCATTATAACTAAATGAGCTCTTCAGCTCCTTAGCAATTGTCCCACAAGGAAATACTTCTCTCATCAATCATTAAATTGGAATACGAGTTCTATCTTCTCCTCTGCAAAAGTTAATTCTGGGGAAGTAATTTAATTATACTGAAGGAGGACATCCAAGCTCTTTGTAATTTATAATGAGCATACTTTTTAAAATTCCATTGAGTAGCAAAACGTAGTAAATTTGGGGAACACAGGAAAAATGATAAGGGGCTTCATTTACTTTTGATACTTAGATTCCAAGACCAATATAACTAAGAAGGAGAATTGTTCACCCTACTCAAATTATGTAGTGACTATCAGATTTTCTCCAGCCCTTCATGCTATTGTAAAGATGCCAAGTGTTAACTCCAATGACACATTCACCATTGGTGGATCTTGGAGAGAAGAAGGTTGAACCTAGAGGCAATGAGTAGGCATGAGCCTTATGCCCCATGGCTCAGAATTTTGTTTCAGTTCAGTTTTGAAAAGATGTTACAAGTAGAAAAGAAGGAAAGAAAATCGGCAAATGTATTAAATGAAAAGAATTTGAGAGTCAAAACACTTTGAGTTTAGGGCAAACCAAACTAGACAGATTGATCCTTCCAGACAGAGGACTCTGGGTGATTCACTCTTAAAAGTGTAGAATTGGATCCCTGTGTACCTCAGGGCTGAGATGGGGTTGCCAGCCCCATTTTTTCCTGACAGGCTTCTCATCTTTAACAGGTATGCTGCAGGCAGGTACATGATTCCCTTCATGCTGGTAGTAGCTGTACTAGCTGAATTTAGCCAATACAGGTGAGTAAGCATTTCATTTCAGCTTGCTTTTCATAAGAATTCAAACATTCCACAAATCTCTTCATGTTCGGAATGGTGGGGGGACTAGACACTTCAACAATCTTAATATGGAAGAAAGCAATACAAGGGATTATCAGATGTGGGGGAACGTGCCAAAAAATTGCATTCCCAACCGTGTCACAAGACCGCTACAAGAACAGAAAGGGCAACCTTACCAGATGCCCATGTCGTTCTGCCGTTCCAGGAGCATAGTGCTGCCACAGATGAAGCTTCCTTTTTTTATTGATGGGGACAAGCTATTAATACAAAGGGACACCTTACTCATGACCTCGCTACACCCCTGGAATGTTGGAGGACATTGTCATCTGATAAAACTGTCCCTTCCTGTTCTCATTGCAATCTTTTGATGTGTCTGAATCTGATAATCTCCACTGGGAAATTCACCCATCCCTAGCTTTAGCTCATTGGTAAAGCACCATGTCTTATAGGTAGAACATCCCAAATTCAATCTCCAATATCTCCAGGTAGGTCTGGATATCCTGGTCCTGGAGACTTACTGTGAGTCATTGTAGACAATACTAGAAAAAAACTGATGAATTCATAAGACTTGGTATAAGGCACCTTCCAGTATTCCTAAATTCCTTTTAAAAATGTGATACATAGAAATTTCATAAAGGTGAGATATTGAAGGCACAGTTGCAAACAATTCCAATGAAACTGAAATGTGGGAGGTGTCTAAAGAAACCAGGGTGGATGTACAAAGAGCTTTCAAATTAGGTGAGATTTAAAAGAGACATGTAAAAGAAATGGAACAACCACAAAACCACCAAAGAGGAATACAAATAAATAGCCGATACCTGGAGGGAGAAAGTCAGAAAAGCTAAAGCTCAGAATGAGTTCAGCTTCACTAGAGAAGTTAAAAATAATTAAAAGGGTGTTTTGGGCTATGTTCAGTGCAAGAGGAAGAACAGGAAAATAGCAGGGCCACTGCACTGAGAAGATGGTGAAATGCTAAAAAAGGACAGAGAGAAGGCCATATTATTTAATGTCTTCTTTGCCTTAGTCTTCTCTCAAAAGGAAAACAGTGCTTTAACAGGAGAAATTAGAATAAATTATGCAGCAAGCAGACTATAGCCCAGAATAGGTCAAGAAGTAGTAAACAAATACCTAGCTACCCTAAAGCACCTGATTCTGATATTGGAAGCGAAATAGGTTCATCTCTGGTTAGTACCAAAAACTGTCAATGAATACCAGGTGTTGTAGACTATATTTAAAAGGAAGGAACTAGTAAAAACTACCTATGAGTATTCCTTGCCTAAGAAAACCCTGGGAAATACATGGAGTTGCCATAAGTCAACAGGTGACTTGAACACACACACACACACACACACACACAGAGAGGGGGGGCTAATTAGAAAGAATTCAAGCCTCCATGGCAGAATTCTCCAATGACAAAAGAGGTTATAGCAAATTGGAGAAGAGCAAATGTCCCCATCTTTAAAAGGGCAAAAAAAAAAGAGGACTTGAGCAACTACCAACAAATCAGTTTGGTGTCAACACCAGGAAAGTTTCTAGAACAATCATTAAATAGTGAGTCTGTGAACCCTTAGAAACGAATACTGTGATTACTTAAAGCCATCAAGGATTCCCCAAAAACATCATGCCAAACTAATCTTATCTCTCTTTTCTGACAGAGTTACAAACTTGGTAGATTGTGAAGTGCTGCAGATGTAGTATATCTTGACTTTAGTAAGGTTTTTGACAAGGTCCTCCATGATATTTTTGTAGGCAAGCTGATGAACTGTGGGATAGACAGTGTTACAGTTAGGTGGATCTATAATTGGTTGACAGAACTCAGAGTACTCACCAACGGTTGCTCTTCATCTCTGAGGGAAGTGATGAGTGGGGTGACTCAGGAAGCTGTTTTGGGCCACGCATCTTTATAAATGACTTAGATGAGGGAATAGAAGGTCCTCCTCTGGCTTTTCTTCGCAAACGAAGATTCAGGAAGGACTCATCCCGCGCTTTCTGCAAGTGCACTGATGACTGAAAAGGCCAATCCGAGAAAGTCCAGTTGCAGAAAGCACAGCAGAAGGTCTCCTTGGGTGATGTTTTTGGGTTGTGATTCTTTCTGCGTTGTCATTTCTCTTCAAGACTTGTTCGTCGTGAGTTCTCAAATAAGGCTGCAGCATTGTGGATAGTGCGTCTCCATGCCCCCCGATGTGAGGCCAGGGCGGACCATTGTTGGTGATCTATTTGGCCGAGCCTGAGATGTTGTTTCAGGGAGTCCTTGTATCGCTTTTTTGGAGTGCCCCTCTTACGCTGACCCGTGGCGAGTTCACCGTAGAGTAGTATTTTTGGGAGGCGATGGTCCTCCATCCTAGAAACGTGCCCTGCCCAGCACAGCTGTGTTCTCAATATCATGGCCTCAATGTATGATTATCTTATTTGCAGATGACAACAAACTGGGAGTGGTAGCAAAAATCCCCAGAGGAGAGGAACACAATTCAAAATGATTTTAGCAAATTGGATAGCTGGGCCAAAACTAACTAACAAAGGAGATTATCAGACAGGAACACAAAAAGTGTTCCTGTCCCACAATCTCCATTCCCTCCCCTGTCCCACCACAATCACACTCCCCACTGCACTTACCGTCTTTCCCATTGACAGGGCAGCCCAGGAGTGAATGGAGCTCTAATGGATGCAAGCACAGGAAATTCAAAGTTAAAAAGAAAAATAAAACACTAAAAGTGACAGCAAGCACAAAAGCACACTTTAAAATTAACAAGTAACCTGGGGAGGCTCATAAAAATAGGGTAGCTTATGTCCTGATCTCACCTGGAAGTGTTCTGGCAGGGAATGCCCATTGAGGCTAGGATCTCACCGGCAACCCAGGGCACATTGTCATACACACAGAAACCCAGAATAGAAATGGAATGGGAGAGCTATTGACAGCTTCTTCCCGACAATAAAAAACAGTGCATGTGGAATGGGAGCAGAACAAGTGCATAACGATGGGAATGACGTTGTCTGGTAAGGAAGCCCTTTTGCGATCTCCTGGTGTTGCAACACCACTTTTGACATGTCTGATAATCTCCAAAATGTATGTCAACAGGGATAAATGTAAGGTATTACATCTAGCCAGGAGAAATGGAATGCACAAGTATAGGAGGCTAACAATAGGCTTGAGAGCAGTATGTGTGAAAAGGATCTTAGTAGACCACAAGCTATAGCAGATAAAAAAACCCAATGCATTTTGGGCTGCATGAGGAGAAGTATTGTGTCCAGATCAAGTGAAATAGTAGTTCCATTCTGTTCTGCTTTGGTCAGACCTCAACTGGAATACTGTGTCCATTTCTGTGCACCACAGTTCAAGAAGGTTATCAACAAGCTGGAATGTGTCTAGAGAAGAGTGATCAAGATGATCAAAGATCTGGAAACAAAGCATTGTGAGGAATGACTTAGCCTGGAAAAGTGAAGACTGAGAGGTAACATGTTAGCCGTCTTTAAACATCTGAAAGGGGTGTCATGTGGAAGATGAAACCAGCTTGTTTTCTGCTGTTGCAGAAACCAGAACCCAAACCAATGGATTCAAACTATAAGAGAAGAGATTCCACCTAAATATTAAAAAGAAATTTTATACTGTGAGAGCTGTCTAACAGTGGAATAGACTACTTCAGAGGGTGCTGAACTATCCATCTTTGGAGGTCATTAAACAGAGGATGGGTGGGCATCTTTCAGGGATGCTTTAGTTGTACATTCCTGCATGGCTGAGGGTTGGACTAGGTGGCCCCTGTGATCCCTTGCAACTTGAAGATTCTATGATTCTAAAAAAAATTCCCATTCTGTTTCATGGCTTTACTCTGTCCCACCTTCCATTCCTCCTCCCTTCCATTTTAACTTAAAGCATGTGTACATTTTTGAATTGGTGCAAATACAGTTTGCTATACCCAATTAAATCAAAACATATGCAAAACAAAAACAACCTTGAACTAATTTTACAATCACAAGAAAATTCATTTTTTCATTGCAATTTTTTGACATTTGTCTAGCACCAGTATCTCTGCTAGTAACCGATACAAAAGTTGAATAATCAAAAACAGAAGAATAATAGATTGTTAACATGTTTGGTTCTGCTCCAGTAACAGTACAAAACAAGATCAGAATCTATTGGCTTTGTGGCAGAAGAAGATAAGACCCTACCAGTTTATGAATGGTAACTGGAGAGCATTGACTATAAAATTAGCATTATGACATTTCATATGTAAAGTCAAGGAAAGAACCTAGTAGGATCCAATATTTACTGGCTTTTAAGACAAAATTATGTTATCCTTTTCAGACCAAGTCAGGAATTATTTTCACTTGTTGTGGGAAACGTATCCATTACAGTACTTCTCTAAATTCAATATGAAGGTTTAATGAACACACCAGTCAAGATCTTAAACAACTTTTTCATCAAACCAACCAGCTGCTGCAGGAATGTCTTGAATCTTCCTCAGAAGGAACAAAGTCTAACACCTCTGATGACTAAACATTATTACAACACTAGCCACACAGAATGAGTTTCCTTGACTGACTTTCCTTGATGGAACAGTCTTCAACATGATCTCAGGTATTCTTGTTAGAGCCAAGAAAATTAGATGAAGGATTTTCCTGTGATGAGAGCTTGGAATACCTAAATCTATTCAGCAACATTTGAATTCTACTAATTGCCTATGAGAATTTTCTTCTGATGTCACCAATATTAACACAGGGCTTGCCTATGTACTTGCTGGAGAGCCAGAAGGATGACATCTACTGTCTTCTCCCCACTACATAACTCCACCTGAATGCTGCATGGGTGCCCCCACTGGATCCCAGCCATAAAATGGCCATAGAGGTGCATTCTTGCACTTGGAAGCTGCCTTCCATAGGGGGACACAAAAGAAGTAGCCATATGGAACTGTGCTGGTAGAGCATTATACTCTACAAACATGGCATAGGATTGTATCCATTACATATACCATTCAAAAAGGTAGTATATTGATTGAAAGAGCCTCTAGTTCAAATGACAGGTGAGTGTTGTACTCACCAAGATGACAAAAGATGACAGTATGCAGCAACTGGCCCATGACATTCTGCTGCCTAAGGTGGAACAGCACATGGCACCCACACATACACATAAATCAAGGTTCATAGTGCCCAAAACAAACCAAGAAACTTTGGCACATAAGGCAGAAAATCACATAAGCACCTCACCTCATCTCCAATAGTAAGCATACAATAATAACAAAGATAGTAACTAACAATTGACTGACTTTTAGAGGAGCCAAAATCTGCTGCCTAAGTTAACTGCCTCACCTTGCTTTAATAGTAGGGCCAGATTTTCTATATGCAATAAAAGCAGTACAAGAGAAATAGGAGCCATGCACATTCCAGAAGCACAAATGTAAAATAAATCTGTTGTCCTCCAAATCATTTGGGATAGTATTTAGAGTATTTATTACATGTCTCATATGATCTGTGCAGTGATGAGATTCAATTATCCTTCAAATAAACTTGTTCTCCTTCTCACTAATTTCTCTTCCCTTGGAAGAATGCTTTCCTGCAGAGTTAAGAATGCCACAATCATCCAAAATGAGAGGAGGAGGAGGAGGAGGAGGAAATGGTAGTACTAGAAGCAGGATGGTGGTGCTACCTATGATCAAAGTTTTCAGGTGGAAAGAGCCTGTTTGCACAGCATAGAAAGTATTTAGAGGAGAAATTAAAAATAAAGAAAAGTAGATATTACTTTTTAAAAGCTCAAAATCGATTGATTTTTGCAAAGACATACTTTGTAGGTTACACACAAGCCAATAAATCTGTAGCATTGGTTTGAATACTTTAACCGACCAGAGCCCAAATTAGCAGACAAAATGTAAAGAGATTTCATGCTATATTGTTTTTGCTGAATTATCCAAACCTGCAAGAGAAATTCTGCCCATCATGCAACTGAAGTACAGCACAACAGTTCAACAAAAGATGCTTCAATTCTCTGCTGAGCTTGGAAAGAGAGGAGAGATGACATAAACTCAGTCGTTCTATAGATCCGAGCTGGGACTTCCTTTTGGCAATTAAAGTTGCATGACCGATCACAATATAAGAAATGCCCAAGTAAGGAACTATGTTATCTGTGATTGGAACCAATTGCACATTAAGTTGATTGTGAAGTGACTCGGGGCAGACTCGTTTAGTTAAGGTTTCTCTCCATGTTCCATTAAATTCTACAAAGTACCCCTTCAAAAACAGGCCTGTTCATTTCCCAAAATTATTTGCCAATAAAATGCATTATTGAGCACTTGTATTAGTGGGACAGTTTGTTTGGTTCCCACCAAACTGCCACCCCCTTTCTTTTCCAGCCCATTAGATTTCAAAACTTCCTTTTATCTGCTTGGGTCATTTATTGAAATGACAATAGATCATATGGGGCTAGTTGCTTAGCAACTTATCACTGGCAGAATCGCCTTCGAAGCAAGTGCAATGCTCAAACCAGAGGATACAAAAATATATAATACAGGAAGCCAACCAGAAAATGTGTTTCAACAATAAAGATTTCTTAAGAGGGCTCCAATAGCTCTTAGAGCAGGTTGCAGATTTTTTGCTGAGATATTTCTCAAGCAAAATGGAGAGATGTGCCTGGAATTTTTGTTTTCACTGACTGTTCAGTTCCTGCAGTCAAGAATCAGCAGGTGCATTGAAATGGTTGTGAAATTAACCTCCACACCCCCGTGCATATATTGCTCTTGGCCTTCATTATTCCCAGTAGGGCTGCCAGTTCTCAGTGCAACACTAAGGAGATTTTCAGACCTGCAAAATGCCGGTTTGCCGCGCGAGCAGCCTCCCGAAACTGCTGCGCGGCAAGGGTCTACTTCGGACGACGCTGTGCCTCTCGCGAAACCGTCCGTGTCACTTCCGTGAAGCTTGGGACGGCTCAGCGCCATATTTCAATCATGGAGGTTGCCCGTGATTGAAATATGGCGCTGAGCCGTCCCAAGCTTCACGGAAGTGACACGGACGGTTTCGCGAGAGGCACAGCGTCGTCCGAAGTAGACCCTTGCCGCGCAGCAGTTTCGGGAGGCTGCTTGCGCGGCAAACCGGCATTTTGCAGGTCTGAAAATCTCCTAACACTCCAGTACAGGAACTAGCAGGATTCCTCCCTCAGGTTCAATATTCTGGCCCTATGTCCCTCCTTTTCCTCTTGGGCCACAGTTATCAGCACTCCAAAACTCTTTTCCTCAGTCATCCTCAGCCACAGTTCTACTTTCTTTTACACTCTTCCTTTTTTTCATCTCTCCACTAGGAATGTAAAAATTTCTCCATCTCAATTTTGTTAAATTTGTCCAAATCCCACCCTGCACTCTGTTCCTTCCTTTGTTTAGTATCAGGTTGGGAGACTTTGTATTTTCCTTCCTGTACTGCAATTTTTCTTCACACTCCTTTTCTCCATTGACTAAAGTGTGTGTGTGTGTGTGTTTCCAACTTCCCAGTTTAAAGTAAGCAAATTCTTTTGTGAGCATTTCATTTTTCAAAAGTTATCAAGACGAGGTGTTTTCTTGCAGCAACTCTCAGGGCTGCATAAAATGCTACAGCGCATGACAAAACAGGTTTCCATCTCTATACCACCTGTGGCTGCTGACATGCTGCAGGAATAATGCGTTTTGACACTGCTTTAACAATCATGGCTCCATCCTATGGAATCATGGGATCTGTAGTTTGTTGTGGCACCAGGGCTCTCTGATAGGGAAAGTGAAATATCTCACAAAACTACAAATCCCAGGATTCCATAGCATTGAGCCATGGCAGTTAAAACGGTGCCAAAATGCATTATTTCTGCAGTGTGTCAGCAGCCTGTGTCTTTCTCTGGTTCCTGCCTCCCATGTCATGGGTTATGTTCTCCTATATCTTCTAACCACTTTGCCTCCTGATTCCTTTCTTCCTCCTCCATGATGTGAAATGCCTTTTCTTTTCTTGCTCTTAAAAAAAAAAATATTACCATACACTTTCAAAAATATAAAACAACATACAAGAATAACAAACAGTAATAAGAAAGGAAAAAAGAAAAAAAAAGACAAATAGGTTATATGTAACTCCCAACTTCCCAGCCTATGATTGTACTTGTGAAGATCTCCTTCCTCTTGTGTCCAAACATTATAATATTAGTTCAACATCTACATATCTGCTAAAAGGCACTTCTACATAATACTCTTTTCTACTAAATTTTCTGTAAATTCTGTTACAGCTAATCTTCCCCACTTTTTCTTCATATATTCAGTTACCAATTCCCATTCTCATTTAAAACTATCCTTAGACTTGTCTCTAATTAAATTTGTCAACCTATCCATTTCTAGCAGATCATACAGTTTTAATAACCTGTTGTCCAACACAGTAAGCACCATGTCTTTCCACTTTCATGCTTATAAAATCCTAGCTGCCATAATCATATAATTCTTCCATACCACTTCTCCAACAGTTCTTCCATCTCTGCCACTAGGAAAAATTCTGGCTCTAACTGAAATTTAAGTTTCAATATCTCTTCCATCATGCCATGTAACACAGAGCTCTTTCTTTTTCTTTCTTTCTTTTCTTTCCCCCCCCTTTTTTGTCTTATCACAAGTCAACCACACATGGTAAAAAGTTCCTTCAATTTGATTACACTCCCAACATTTATTTTTAGAACCTTTATAGATCTCAAGGATTTATTTATTTTTTGTGGTGTCAAATACCATCAGTAGATCATTTTATAAAAGTTTTCTTTAAGATCATAGCTGAACGAGATCCGTCAGATGACAAGCCTGAGTAGCTTTAAAAAAGCACTAAAGACGGATCTCTTTTGGCAGCCCTTTCCTAATTAGATCCCAGCCTCAGGGGCTCCTGGCCTCTTTTAGTCTGCTGGCTATTTATTGTATTTATTGTTTTTAAATGAGATTTTAGATAGTTGCTTTTTACTTATATTTGTTTAATATCTTTTTATTGGGCAGGGTGGGGGTGGGTGGTGTTTTGGGATTTTTATCTGTATTGTATTTTAATTATTGTAAGCCGCCCCGATTGTTTTAACAGAGGGGCGGGTAGAAATAAATTTTATTATTATTTATTATTAATGCAAATTTTGTTTTCCCCCCATATCCTCTCCCATTGTTCTAAATGTATATTGTGACCTATGTTCTGGGCCCATTTAATCATACACGCTTTAAACTGTTCATCCTCCATTTCCATTGACAGTAAAAACATATACATTTTAGCAATTAAATGACCATCAATTACACACAGGGCTTGTCTAGATGAGCAATTTACCCTGGCTTGCACCCTGTGTTGGAGCCTTGCAGTCCAAATGATGCAGGGCTCTTGCCCTGATTCACCTCCAGATAGTCCTGATGACATCTGAGGCAAAGCCAGGGAGAAGCAGGGATAAACCCTTTCAAAATGTTTTAAAATACCGTATATTCCGGCGTATAGGATGACTTTTTCAGCCTGAAAAATCAGCTGAAAAGTCAGGGGCCATCTTATATGCCGGATACACCGAGTCCATCTGGGACTCGGAAGGAAGGAGGTGGCTGGCTGTGGGGGGGGGGAAGCTTGCTAGCCACCTTATTCCCCGTCAATGCAGCTGCACTGGGGGGAGCCTTGCTGGGTGGGAGGGGCTGAGCCTCCTCGTGGGTTGGGGAATCACGGGAGGAGGGTGACCCCCTCCCCAGCCGGCTGGCCATCCCGTGTGATTCCCCTACTCACGAGGAGACTACCCAGCCTCCTCGTGGGTTGGGGAATCATCGGAGGGGGTTGCACCCCTCCCCAGCCGGCTGGCCATCCCGCGTGATTCCCCTACTCATGAGGAGACTACCCAGCCTCCTCGTGGGTTGGGGAATCGTCGGAGGGGGTTGCACCCCTCCCCAGATGGCTGGCCATCCTGCGATTCCCTAACCCACAAGGAGGCTGCCCAGCCTCCTCGTGGGTTGGGGAATCACAGGAGGAGGGTGAACCTCTCCCCAGCCAGCTGGCCATCCCGCATGATTCCCCAACTTGCGAGGACGCTGGCCAGCCTCCTTGTGGGTTGGGGAATCCTGGGAGGTGGCTGAGCCTCTTCCCAGCCAGGCAGCCATCCCCCGCGATTCCTCAGCCAGCTTCCAAAAGGCTTCAGGAAGGGTGGCTGGCTAGAGGGGGGAAGCTTTCCAGCCACCAGCCACCCTTCATGAAGCCATGAAGGGGACCCCAATCGTGGCTTCAGGGAGGGCAGTGAAGGGGGGTCATCTTATACGGCAAGCATACCCTAAAGTCTATATTTTTACTTAAAAATTGGGGGTGGTCTTATACGCCCAGTCGTCTTATATGCCGGAATATATGGTAACTCCCAGGAAAACTGCATCATGCAGGAAAACCTGGATGGGACCCACGCAGGAATGTAGAGAGTCCTTACCTGCATGCTGGCTTGTTATCGCTGGACACTGATGCTGCTAGTATCATTCTGAAGCCAGGAAGGAAGCCCCCAGCACATGATCAAAGCTCTCTGCATGTGACCAGCCTTGTTCACATGCTGTGGGCCTCATTTCCAACTTCAGAGAGTGTGACATGCAAGAGCAGCAGTGATGCCCGCTGATACCAGCTGGAAAGTGTCTGAGGACGTCTGTCCATTTTCTCATGGTAATTGGGGGGATCCAAGACATCTCTCGGGTTTGAATACTCTGGCCAAAAGGTGGGGTGTTCTGGCCAGTGTAAACAAGCCCACAATTGTATGTCAAAATCTGATTTTGTTATTTCCAAACCATATAAATGTGAAATACCTTTTCATTCAAATTCTGGAAGGTATATTTGAAACCACTGGTCTGATGAACTTTTTTTCTAGTCATGACTCATGTGCCAATTAAGGGGGCTCATCTCTGAGAAATGGTTTCAAGAAGTGCTCCCTTGCATGGTCCACAAGCTGCTTCTTGACTCAGCTCAGTCTCTTCTGCCACAATGCTCTGGTTTCACTCTTTCCCTTCTTTCCTCTCAGATTCTTCTTTCCCTATAGAATGTCTTGGTATTGCTGGTGGAGAGCCAACGGAGAGCTTTGAACATTGGAGTAGGACTGTAGATCAGAGCTCAGATCCCTGCTAGATTTATTTATTTATTTATTTTTACCCCGCTCTTCAGCCACAAGGCTATCAGAGCGGCTTACAAATTGTTTTAAGCAATAGCTATTTACACACCTACACTGCATTAAACAGTTTCCAATGTGTGTTAGCTAATTGCTCCCCACAAGCTGGGTGCTCAATTTACCGACCTACGAAAGGATGGAAGGCTGAGTGAACCTTGGAGCCCGCTGGAATCGAACTTGCGACGTGGTGGCTTGCAGTACTGGCATTTAACCACTGCGCCACCAGGGCTAGATGACTTTGGGAAAGTCACACTCTCTCAGAACAAATCTTACCAAGAAAACCCCATGATAGGTTCACCTTAGGGTCACCATAAGTCAGAAATGACTTGAAGGCACACAACAAACAACAACACAACTTGGTTCCAGGTTACCTACAGGACTGTATTTTCTAGTACAAGCCTACCTAGGAGACCTTTGAAGGAGAAAAGTAAAAAGTGACCATAAGACCTAAATGAGATAGAGCCAATGCTGAAAAAAAAACAGTTTGGAGATTTTCACACTATACTGTTATAGTGTTACTATTCCACTGTATTTGCTATGACTGCCTCCTGTGGAATCCTGGGATTTGCAGCTTAGGGAGGGGCATTTACAACTCTCAGCCAGAGAGCTCTTAGGCCTCACTAAACTACAAACCCCAGAATTCCACAGGAGGAAGCCAGAGCAGTTAAATTGGAATAGTAGCATTATAACAGTGTAGTGTGAAAATCTCCTTTGTGTAGACACAGAAAATGTTGTGTAATTTCCTAGCAATTTCACAGTAACATCCTAAGTCATGTTCAAAAAATAGCTTCACATATTCTGCTGATAGAATAACAGACAGAACACTGAAATGATATAAAAAGAACAAGTGTAGCATATTAAGTTGAAGGCTTTCACGGCTGGCATCCATAGATTTTCCTTGGTTTGTTTTTTTTTCTGGGCTGTGAGGCCGTGTTCTGGAGAGTTTATGCCTGACGTTTCACCTGCATCTGTGGCTGGCATCTTCAGAGAATGGTTGGGTAGGAGTGTGTGTTGGGGGGGTGTTATATACTGTGAGCCCCTACTGGAGAGGATATGTAAATTAAATCCCACACATACTCCTACCCAACCATTCTCTGAAGATGTCAGCCACAGATGCAGGCGAAACATCAGGAATAAACATTTCCAGAACACTGCCTCACAGCCCAGAAAAAAACCACAGACAACCTATGTAGCATATGTACTTTGGAAAGCAGTGCTTGCTTGTTCCTGGTGAGCTTCTTTGTAAGCCACAGCCTTTTGTTGCTCAGTTGCAGTCACTGCATGTTTTTGTAAGAATTCTATATAACGCTGGTTAAATTGCTTGTTCAGGGTAAAACCCTGGGCTTCTAAGCCAGAGTCCACCCAGCACTGTGTTGTTAAATAAACTGCTGAATTCAGTCTACTATGAGATTCCCTCCATTTCATGAACCTTAAAGGGTTCATAAAAATCCCCTTCATGTGCAGGGGAAGCTCCTCTCTTGATACTGCCGCTTCCATAGGAACATTCGTTTGGAGATACAAAGAGAAGGCCTTCTCAGAAGCTGCTTCCAGGTTATGGGACTCACATCCATGGGAGGCAAGGTTGGCCCATTCCTTGCTGTCCTTTCACTAGCAGGCAAAATCTTTTCTTTTCTTTTCTTTTCTTTCCATTCTGGAAGGCATAGGCAACTGACAGGCTGCTGAGGAAGGGCTTTTCAACAAACAGCTGCTGTGTTTTTAATTGGTGTGTTTTTAAAGCCATATTTAATTCAACAGTGTTTTAATATTATAGTTTGTTCAGCTGTATTCAAATATCTGTTTAATTGCATTTTAACTCACTTTGTGGTATGCTTTTATCTGTATCTGTTTCTATTTATTTCAATCTGTCTGTCTTCTAACATTATGACTGAGTGCTGGGAAATGTTGGGGTAAAAGATTTAAAAAAAAAAAAAAAGAAGAAATCTTCATTGCCTGGCTTGGCGATCTTCTTTTGGGCTCCTTGCCTTGAGGTTCCCTCTCTTTTATCTTCTCTATCTTCACCAAGCTCTCCTAAGTCTTTAGCCAGCCCATGTGTGGAATTTTAATTCCATCCATACTAACACTTTCCCTCTTACATCACAAAACAAACAGAAAACTGAACAATTTAGCACTCTGTGCTACAGGACCAGCACAATCAGAGTCAGTAGTTTCAACACCACTAGCATTGTACAGTTAACTAGCCAGACATTTAAAACTGTTCCTCAGCTCTTTGTTCTTATATTCATTCTTCAGCCTAAATGTAGTTGTCTGTCAAGGGCTACAGTTCCCATGGTTTTTAGGCTTTGCCAAGGAAACACTATATTTACTCCTAGTGTATGAGACAGACCCAGACTCTAATCTTCTGACCTCAAGTTCAAAGACTATTTGATGTCTGTGAAAGTGGCTAGTCACCTCACAGGATGATATGGATAATGAAGCTACTCCGAAGTCAAAGAGCTCACAAATGGGAAACTTGGTCAGATGATATGTGGCAGTACATGCATAACTGTATTCAGAGATGACCAAAGGCATTGTGCTGCCTGATCCAGAACAGCAAATGGTACTCCCCACAACTGAATCAAAGTGCATAATGCCTGAAGACACCACATTTTCCAAGCACATGAGGCAGAAAATCCCCTAAGCATCTTCTCCCCATCTCTGGCTTTAAAAAAGGCAGTCATAATAAATTAAACAACTAAGAATTTGCTATGCATCCATGACATTCAAAATCTGCTGTCTGAAGTAACAGTGTCACCTTACCTTGACTATATCTACTTAGTTGGCATCTTGTTAGGGACATATGTGCATGCAAGTCAGAGGCTTGTATTCCCTCAGTCTCTCCACAGCACCCAAAGCCCCCTCCAACATAGGATTTATCAGACTAATATGCAATAACATTTCTGTCCTACCAAAAGCTAAAAGTGTACTTGTATTGGCAGAATAACCCTTCCTATCATACCTACCTTCAGGTAGCATGATAAGGCAGCTCCAGCATTAATGGAGCATGAACGGAGCTCCATTCACTTTTGTGCTTGTCTCGGCAATTCTCACAAGAAGACATGAACGTAGCAAATTTAAAATATACAGAAAAATACAGACACAAAATGTACACACAACAGAAACACACTTTAAAACTTAGAAGTAAACTAGGGAGGTTCATAAAAAGAGCATCCCCTACCTAGCTGTCACATTCTTATCCGGAAGTGTTCTGGCATTGATGCTGAAAACATGAGAGGACAATGGCATGAGGTTTCAAACACCAGCAATACCAGCAAAAAAGCTCCACAGGATATCTATTGAAGGCTTGGACTGTCGATCAAAGAGAATACCTTATTCCCTACACATAATCGCAAGAGGACAATGTTGTCTGGTACGCTCACCCTTTCGTGTTCATTAGGCATTGTTATAATGCCATATTTGCTGCATCTGATAAAGCCCTTACTATACAGCCTTTAAAGCCTCTTTCCCTTTCCTGACCATTTCATGCCTCATCTGGAGCAGGCAGGATCAGGGAAATGTCTGGCTACGTCTCCAGATAGATTTCTGGAGGCCTGTGGGACCCACTCATGAACGTTGAATTATGTTATTATATTGGGGAATTTTAATTAGCTCAAAGATCTTGCTGAGAGAGGTTGGGTAACTGGCAGGATATTTGCATCTGTGTATACCAGTACTAACTGAGGAGACTACAAGCCAAGATGAAATAAAAATGGCTTTTATTTTAAAATAATCACAGAAGCATTCACACATGCACTCACTCTCACAAGCTATCACACAAGGCTAGTGAAGAATTAGGAGGAAGATTCAGGTGATGATGGACTATAATTACCTGTCTGAAGAGCAGAGGTTCATGCAGCAAAAGAATACTCAGACTTGAATCTAAGGGTCACACAGCACACTGACAGAATAACTAGGTGTACAGAGCTGCGTACACTTTGGCTGTGTTTTGGGGTGATATTTATACTTAATATTGTACCTTCAGGGGAGTTTTTAGTGGAAAACCATGTTTGAGTGAGTTTCCCAGAGCTTAGACAATGGAAGCTCCAGCTTCTTTGATTGCTGTTAATGGTTGGAATATTAAGACTGATGGGTTTGAGACAACCTTGTATTGTTGGATAGGAAAAGTGTGAAGGAAGGCCTTTGCAGAGTAATGGGTGTTCCAATCTCTTGTTTGTGTTGGAGTATGACTCATGGCCAGGTGTGTCTAGGGTGGATTAGCACATTCCTTCCAAACAACTTGTCTAAGGGGGTTTTCATAACCAGTCCTGGGCATATCTGAATTTTGGGAATTTTCTGAGGCAACTTCCATTAGGTCTCTGGGTGACCTCTACATGAACCCTTCTGTGGAGGTCCTAGTCAACCAGGACCCACTTGATCTGTCGTTCAGTGCCAGTTCTATGAATTACTGCCAATTAATGAATTATTATCCAGGAGGAGGTGTAAGTGCATGTAACAGCTAAAACCTCTGGAGGATCTTGGTGGATCTCACTGCTGCTATAACCATTTCACAACTGGCTATGAGGACATAGACAGGTGCTTACCTGATGCTTCCTGATTCCCATGAGACAAAGAATGGACATGTCAGAGGGGAGGCTTCTGAGGCTTTATGGCAAGTCCATGGGTAGTATATGGCTCAGGCTGGCATAGGTCTGTATGCACAACTACTATGCTATGTTTAGCCATGCTGAATTGAAACCCCTGCCTGAATTTCTTTAAAACAGCAACCATCATGGAAGGGGCTAAGCAGGGCAACAGCTCATGGAGAAGGGAGTAACCTTTCTCTTACAAGCACAATCTGTGGTCACGGTAAAATGTTCCATGCACCAAGTTGCTGTTAGCTACAGGACAAAATTAGCTGACAGTATCAATATTACTTCTGATGGTAAGCATTTCCTCAGGACTGAACATCTCCCTCTCCAAAGACTCTGTGGCCCTGACTGTGTGATGCTGTGACTGCTATGTTTTGTAAAAACCAAGCCAGACTCATTATATTAAATCATGCATTGAGTGTACTGTATAATTTCTTCTTAATGTCAAAGCTTGGTTAAAGGGGGTAAACAGAGTAAATAACAAGTACTAAGTGACCTTGAATATTTGCTGCTATGGCATACTGTTTTCCTGTTGCAACTGCAAATTCCTCTCCAGGGAAGCCTGCTTGCACGGCCTGGTTGTTAGCACAGGAGGAGAACCAGATGCCAGTCCTGCCAGACATTTAGCACATCTGCCATCTGCAACTGGAGAAGGATCTTATAAACATGATGTTTCACACTTCTCCAGTGAGCCACATAACTATTGACAGCAACCGCGATGCAACATTCATACAAACTTGAACCAGTCCCTACGGATTCCCGTTTGTCCTTCTCAAGTTTCCTATTTGAGAAGGGTTAAAGAAAAAGAAAGAAACACCGGTGGGCTTAAACCCTTTCAAAATGCATTTGGATCTTGCTCTGGGGAAGTCCCTTTGATTCCCTTTGAAGTGCCATAGCCAGTGCAAACAACATGGACCAGTGGTGCTGAGATGCATTTCAATCATGTACCAATCTCTAGGGATGGATGACATTTTCATTTCAGTGTATATTTGATAAGAATTTACTAAAGGTCACAAATTAATTTCTATTTGGGGTGAAAAGGAGCTTTTAAAAATGGAATGTGGGAGAAATCATAATAAAATCATTCATCCAAACCCAGGACATTGCATCTTAAAAATGTGAGTCTGAATCCTTGTGCATTCAATTAAATTAAGTACTGAATTAGGATTGCTCTTCCTCTTTCACACCTGTACTATGGCACACAGTTACAACCTGATCCTCTCTATGCTGGGAAGTCTTGTACCTATTGAATTTGGATGGCTCGAGGATTCTGAGGGTTGTAGTCTAAAAATCAAAATAGTATCTCTAAGCTCTCATCTACTCCAACAATTGTGACCAACCAGTTCCTTTCAAAAGCCAGCAACCAGAACATGAGTATAACTGTATGCCTCCTCCTCATGTTGCCAAGCAAGAGATATTCAGCGGTATATGCCATTCAAGATGGCATATATAGTCATCATGACTGGCAGCCATTGATACACATAACCTCTTTTAAAGATGATGGCCATGAGTTTGAGGACTGTCTATTACATAATGAGTCTGATACAATTACCCATCTTTATTTATATGTATTACAATTCAGATACTTGTCCCCTTTAATATACTCCCTGCTCACACTCACTCACCAATGCAGTCTTCTTTTCCACTGGCTAAGGCATGGAGCAGATCAGTTTCTGTCGGCTGTTTCAACATATCTGACGTTTTCTTCTTTACTGCATCAATTGACTCAAAACGGGTTCCTTTAAGCACTGATTTCACTTTAGGGAAAAAAGAAAAGTTGCATGGTGCCAAATCTGGTGAATATGGAAGATGTTCAGCTGTACTAATGCGTTTATCAGCCAAAAACTGCTTCATAGAAAGTGCTGTGTAAGCAGGGACATTTTCTTGATGAAGAATGAAAACATTTTTCCACAGTTCTGGCCTTTTTTTCCTGACACTTTATCTCAGCTTTGTCAAAACTTCCTTATAATAATGCTGTTTCACTGTTCTGCCTTCTGGAACCCATTCTGCCAAAATTACACCCTTGATGTAAAAAAACAAACAACAATGAGCATGGCTTTGAATGTGGACTTGCTTTTCATTCTTGGTGATGATGGTGTTTTCCAGTGCATTGACTGTCATTTTGTCTCAGGATCATACTGGAACATCCAGATTTCATTACAAGTGATGATTTATTTATTTTTTTAAAATTTGGGTCAGCCACAAGTTGCTGCACAATGTCAGTGCAAATTTCCTTGCGGCACTCTCTTTGCCCTGGTGTGAGAACCCTAGGGACCATCTTGGCACAAACTTTTCTCATGTTGAGATCCTCATGCAAAATTTTCCACACAGTATCTTTGTCAATGTTCAACAATCTTCAGCTATCATTCGGACATGGTATGATTTCAGACAATCTGGCTGATTTTTTTCCACAATTTCTACAGTTCTTGAAGTGGAAGGTCATCCAGAGTATCCATCATCTTCCACATTCTCACATCCTTCTTTGAATCTTTTGTGCCACTGAGACACATGTGCACGAGACATGCAGTCTTCCCTGTAGGCCTCATTTAAGCATTTAAAAATATTCTGTTGGGGTTATGTTCAATTTTACTAAAAATTTTACTAAAAATTTCAAATTGACACATTGCTCGATTTTTAAACTTAGCATTTTCCTGGCACACAACAGACAACACAGCTACTTTAAATAATGACTGAAAATTAACTGAACAGCTGAGAGTGTTGATGTTTGTCATGCAGGTTCAGACATGTACAAGGGCACCACTCAAGCATTCACAACCAGTTCTACCTGATTTGACTGAAAGGTAGAAACACAGTCTCATTATTTAATAAACAAACTTCATATATCTTGTCATTGTGTATGCCATAGGTTTAACTGCATTGTATGAAGTACTTCCTTTTGTCTGTCAGGAACCTTTTACCTTCAATGGCTTCCTTCAAAGGGAGCCCTGGTGGCACAGTGGTTAAATGCTACTGTTGCAGCCAGAATGTTGCAAGTTCAATCCCAAAGGCTCCAAGGTTCACTCAACCTTCCATCCTTTTGTAAGTCGGTAAAATGAGTACCCGGCTTGTGGGGGTAATTAGCTAACACACATTGGAAACCGCTTAATGCAGTGCAGATGTATAAAGTGCTATTGCTTAACAATTTGTAAGCCACTCTGAGAGCCAAATAAATAAATAAATGGTCTGGGTTCTAGGGCTGGAACTTCTCCCTATCCATTTTCTCCACACCATTATTATTTTGTATGCCTCTATCATGTCCTCCCTTAGTTGGTTAGTCCTGAACTTTGTCTCACAGGGAAGTTGTCCCTTGATTAATTTAATTACTCTTTGCTGCAACATTCCAGGTTTATAATACCCATGTAAACTGGGATGACCAGAATAGTGGGTTAGGGTATTAATGTAATTATGGGATTTTTTTTACGATGTAAGCCCCCCCCCCCAATTGTGTTGCAGAGGGGCAGGATAGAAATAAATAAATAAATAAATAAATAAATAGTGTGGTTGTACCATACATTAGTTGTCCACCTTAGGTTATGATCTTGGATCAGATGGATTTCTTGTCTGACCCACTCAGAAACAGCATGTTGCAGGGTTTGAGTGTTGGCCTAGGATCTGGGAGACCAGAGTTCAAATATTTGCTCAGCCATGGAAACCCACTGAGTGATCTTGGGCAACTCACACTCTCTCTGCCTCATTGGTAGGCAAAGTGGTTCATCATTTTTGTCCAGTGAAGAACAGCCATATTCAGTTCAAGGCTGTAGATGTGGCACATTGGGCAAGTCACATTCTCTCAGCCTAAGAGGAAGGCAATGGCAAACCTCCTCTGAATCAATCTTGCTAAGAAAATGCTAGGATAGGGTTGCTATAAGTCTGAGTCAACTTGGAGGCAGAAACCAACCCTGAAGGATCATTGTAAGGAAAAATGGTCCAAGCAAATAATATACTTCCCTGGATGCCTTGGGTGGAATAAAGGCATGATATGCTTGAACTGCTAGAATCACCTATTTTAAAATACCATCTGACACTTGGTCACCTGGAAGTTTCACTCTCAGTCATTTGCTGCAGCTATCAAGGCAGTTCATACATTCCTGCAAAGACCAGTTGCCTTTCAGAAAGAGAGATCTTCCTCTGACAATAATGATAATGATTACCCAGCTTTCAAAATTGCATCAGAGGCTCTGACAAAAGTCTACATAGATGTACTATATAGTAATACATGTCAAAATGGAAAGATAATGTCAGTGAACAGGATGATCACTGGATGGATTAGAAAGTTTATATGGTTTTGTCAGAACCAAGCAGAAACACTGATATGCTTCTTTATCAAATAATGAGCTAAGCATTACATCTGATGGATGTTATCAGGTTTATAATAAGAAAACAGCAGGATAAGAACTATAGTTGTGGGTCTAGTCTACTGGGGACTCTGCAGTTTCTTGGCTCTTAAATACTCAGCAAAATTGCATGTTTCACATAGCAGAGCCTGTCTTGGAAGGATCAAGTCATAGCTTTTACTCTTGTATTTTCACACGGGAAGAGATAGAGCTTGAAGTTACTTTTAAAAAGCAGTGAGTTACAGTTCTAAATCCCTCCCTATGCAATTGTTTGTTGTTATTGTTACTTTAAAAAAAAAAGACACTTTCATTTCTTCTTATCCTAAAGCAACTAAAATGGTTATATTTAGCCCACTTTTTTAAAACAGCAGAATACTACAAGCCAGTGGTCTCTGGTTAAAAATAAGTAGTGAGGCCACAAACCTCTGTAACTATATAAGTAACTTAAGCAGTTACAGTTATACTGTAAAGGAAATAATGTTATCCCTTGCTAAGTTACAACTGTAATGAAACTTAGGGCTCATCTACACGAGCCAGGATATGCTGGTTTCCCACGGACATATCCTGCCTGTGGATCTGGCCCATTCCTCCCCCATCACCAAACAGGCTGGAGTCCAGACAGGCACGCTGGCCTATTGCTGCAGCCACTGCAGCCATCTCCCTTGCTCTCATGGAAGCGAGCAAGTCAGCCCACAACATGTGACCAATTCCCCCTGCATGTGACCAACCGTGGTCACATGCTGCGGGACTCCTTCCTGCTTCGAAAGAGCAAAGCAGACCGTCAGTGGCAGGAACAGGCCAGCTTGCCAGGATGGGCCCCCGCAGACACATGGGGCCTGATCCATTCCTTCCCAGTGGGAACAGATTAAAGCAAGTGTTTTTTTAAAAATGCAGTAAAGAGCCCTATCCCATCTTCCCACATCTTTGCCCTGGGAGTGGTGAGGGTAGAACAGGAGAAAAGCCCCGTGTCATCAGGACTGCGGGGCTCTCAGATGGGGGCAAGACAATATATATTACCCATGTAGACAAACCCTTAGTTAAGTTTGTTTCTGGAAAAAGGCACTGCAATATAGCATCTGCTCAGTGTAGCATAAATATCCTCACACAGATATATGCTATGTGAGTGCTACACAACCCCCATGCAGAATAATGACATTGTATAACATATTTCAATGACTAGGTGCCATTGTGCAATGCACAATGCTGTACACAATCCACAATCACCATGCAAAGTATTGGAGCCACAGCCACAATGCACAATGCATGATGTGCAACCACAATGTAAAGTATAGGCTGCACAATTGCAATGCAGCGTTTAGGATGCAGAACCACAATGCATGATGTGCGACCACAATCCAATGTATAGGATGCACAACTGCAGTGGATGCACAACTGTAGTGGATGCACAACCATAATGCACAATCCATAATCCAAAACCACAATGCAAAGTATAGAGTGCACAATCACAATGCATAATACTGTACACATTGCACAATTTGTAAAGCTAAGGCACAGAGGAACATGTCTGGACATCTCCACTGCAGCACCAGTGACCTGCAATCAGAATGTGCAGGGGGTAGGGTGCTTTATTCTGCTACTACCAGAGGAGGTGCATCCATGTACACACACACACACACAAAGAGAGAGAGAGAGAGAGAGAAACTACTAGCTGCCAATGGCTAGCAGACTGGAATACTTGGCCAAATCCACACTACACAAATAATCTAGTTTGAAACTGGATTATTTGCCATGGGTCCTTCCTGTGAAATGCTGGGATCTGTAGTTTTACAAGGTCTTTAGCCTTCTTTGCCAAAGAGTGCTAGTGCCTCACCAAAGTACAAAACCTAGGATTCTATAGCAAGGAACCCTAGGAAATAATGCAGTTTCAAACTGGATTATTTATGTAGTGTGGATTTGGCCCTTGTTTCAGAAAATCTGCATATGATACACACAGAAGGACATAGCACATGCCTATCAAACTAACAGAAAACAACTTGACTCACATACACATTTGTTTTATGTCCTGTGCTGTTATCTATTGCAGGGACTGGGAGCCAATTTATCTGGCTGGTTTATCTCAATGCTTTTGTATGGTTCTTAGGAATTTTTCTGTCACTTTTACAACAATTCCATCAAAAGCCTGGTAACCCTTTGGAATGGAAAAAGAATCTGGGAGGTTGGTTGTAAATGGAAGTACCGTAGGTCTGCAGCCTAAGAAACCCACCCCAGCCCGTGCCTTCATTTGTACTGAGGACACTTTCAAACAGACAAATATCACAAAGTTATCACATAGTATGTTTTTCTGTCCTAAGAAGAGAACCGATCCTGTAAATTGTTAACCCTGGAGTTTCTGAGGAACACAAAAAATGGTACCTTGCTCTATGGAATATTGTAGGAAATACAGGTTTTTAAAAATTCAAAATACATGGGGTTGGAATCAAGTCTGTCTAGCCTAGGAAAGTCAGATTTTAGCATTCTCGTCATTTCCAAAAATACAAAAACATTTTTAAAAACCTGTTTAGACAGATACAAGGAAGTTTGTTGTCTTGAATAGATGGCAATTCCATCCGTTATTCTAAATGCAAGTTAATGTTTATGTCTCTTTTAAAATGCAGTCTTCTTGCAAGATGTGCAAGGTTTCAGATGATCAAATCTATCTACATTTTGTGTTTTAGTTACCGTATTAATATTGTTCCATCTCAATCCTTACAAGAGGCAGGTACGTGCAAAAAGAAAATACATGTTTTCTGGAAAGAAACATGAGGACGTGACTGACTGCCATGGCCACTGGAGAAATCCTGAGGCATATCCAGGCTACAGACTTCAACTAGTTCAGTGGTTATGCCTTCTTCCCGAGGAACTCTTTAACTCTCTTGTAAGAGAAAGGAATTAGGAATGTCTAAAGAGTTTCAGCAATTCAGCAATCTACAACCCCCCAGAAGCCTTTGGGGAAAGCCTTGAAAAATTAAAGTACTGCAGCACTATGGATGGACAAATTAATCCAGTGCCTGTCAGTATAGCTTAGCATGTCTGCACTCATATATCTGTTCCCCACCCCCATTTCCACATTCGTCCGAGAACTTTCAACCATATGGAATTTTTGTGTTAAATATGCTTTCCCCTGAAATAAACATTTTTAAAACATAGGGCTCATCTACACAAGCTAGGATACACCAGCTCCCTGCCAGTTTATTCTGGCCGCAGTTCAGCCCCATTGTTCCCCTGTTCCCTCCATGGAACAGGATGAAGTCCTGATGGGCACACCAGCCCATTGTTGCAGCTGCCACCATCATTTCCCTCACTGTCTCAGAAGGCAGGAAGAGGGCACACGACATGTGACCAAGTCCCCCTGCATGTGACCAGGCTTGGTCATACATTGTAGGACTTCGTTCTGCCTTCTGGGGGAGCCAAGGAGATGGCAGTGAAGGCCAACCTGCCAGGACAGGCTCCTGTGGGCCTGTGGAGCCTGATCCATTTCCTCCCAATGGAAACAGATTAAAACAGGTATTATTCTAAAACATTGTATCGGGCCCTTCTCTGCTTCCCCCTGTCTCAGCCCCATATCTGTTCCGGGGTGGTGAGGACTGCCTGGAGACAGAATGGGGCTAGGGTGACCAACTTTCAGCCATGAATTTAAGGGAGATGTAGTTGCGACAAATTTTGTGCATTTTTTAAATGGTGTGGTGTCACTCCAGCAAATGTTCATTGGTATAGGATTACATCTTTAATGGCCAGGCCATATCGTTTAATATTTTGATTGGCTTTGTATGTTCATATGTGTATGCACTATCCAAGGAACTTATACAGCAACAGCAAGAACAACAAAAACTATTCTGAAAAGAGCCCAAGGACCAGTACTAACTTTAAAGAAAACTGAAAGAACCATTACAGATATCTTATCAAAACAGATACACAAAGACACATACAGTTGTCCCTTCACATTTGCTGAGGTTTGGTTCCAGGACCCCCATGAATACCCAAATCCGTGAATACTCAAGTCCCATTATATGCAATGGCATAGAAAAATGGTGTACCTTATATAAGATGGCAAAATCAAGGTTTGCTTTTTAGATTATTATTTTTTATGAATATTTTCATAAATACTTAAATCCATGAATGCCAAATCTGTGAATGTGGAGGGACAACTGTACTTACCCACACACACACAAATTAAAAAAAAAACTTCTTTTACATACACAGATGCAAAAGCACACACATATTCCTTTCCCCCTCTTACAGGGACATGAAAACATACTCTTCCCTTTCTCACATGCACACTTGCAGCAATGCACACATACCTCTCTCTCCCTCTCCCTCTTTCACACACACACACATCTAGCCTTCCTGGGTTCCCTCTGTGCACAGATTTGCTTGCCCTTGACATCTGAATTTCAGAAATCTGTAGGGAGAAACAGAAGGTCAATAAGGGAGCCGTGAAGATCCAAAGAAAATTAGCTCGAATAAGGGAGATCCCAGGAAATAAGGGAGAGTTGGTCAGTCTAAATGGGGCAAATGTCTTGCGTCATTAGGACTGCAGAGCTCTGAGATGGGGGCAAGACAGGGTACATTGTCTGTCTAGACAAGCTCATACTTTTTTTTTCTCAGAATAGTGTTAATGATTTTTTGTTTTTTGTTTTTTTGTCTTTCACTCAAACAATGCATTTCTTTCATACAGCGGCAGTTACCTGAACTATGATTGTGCAGACCTGCCCATGGGACAATATCCCTTCATGTTTCATCATCCTTTTCAACAAAATGAAAGCTATTTAAGCAAGTTTTAAGGGTGGGGAGGAATCAGCAGGTCATTTGAGGCTGGGGAAGTGGCAGGTCATTTGAGATTGTGGAGATTATTAGACAGGAATGCAAAAAGCGTTCCTGTCCCACAATCTCCAATCCCACCCCTGTCCTGGCACAATAACTCTCCTCATCACATTTACCTTCTCTTCCATCAATAGGCAGCCCTTTAATAAACAGAGCTCTAAATGGAGCTCCATTCACTTCCTGGACTGAAATCCCACCCGTTCCTGCAAGAAGATGCAAACATGGGAAATTCAAAAATAAAGAGTAAAATAACAAGAAAACAGTTTTTTAAAGCACATAAACACACTAAAAAAATAACAAGCAACCCGGGGAGGTTCATAAAAAGAGGGTAGCCTACCTTGTTTTCACAATCCCCCCAGAAGTATTCTGGCAGAACCGTCCATTGACATTGTATTAATGGCAGGACAACGGCGCAAGATTTTAGATGCCGGCAATGCTGGCACCAAAACAAGATGGCCAATCTATTGATGGCTCAGCCAGTCAATAAAAAGAAATGCCAGAATAACAACAGTAGAATGCAAAAGGACAATGTTGTGTGATATTGGCATCCTTTTGCATTCCCAAGTGAAATCCTGGAAAGTGGCTGCCAATAGATTGCACTAAACTAAATGCACCAAAAGGCTGCATTCAGAAAAGGTGGCTTCCTGTTTTCTTAGAAGCCAACTGAATAATTTAACCCAACAGGGGAGTATGAAAGCCATTGTATTACAAAACTGTGATTTGCACATTATCCCAAGAGATCAAATTTCTCAGGCAACCTTATCAAATGCAAATATAAATTTACAGTCTAGAAGTGGCCTGGATGTTAACTTGTTAGATTCTGCACAACCAAAACAAACAACAGTGCTCTAGAAAGCCTCAGTGATATAATTATGGCTTGTGGCTTTATTAAAGCCTTGAAATGAGAATTCACAGAGACTCAAGTTACCACACATGACCATTTGGATTGGTGCAATCAAAACAGGTTGATTTAAAATAGAAAAAGAAAAGGACATAGCCTTACTAACACTGCACATACCTCTATTTGTCGGTTTCTATCTATCATTTGTTCTCTTTTCATTTCAGAAAAGTCTTTGATTTTTTTTCTATTTTTTTAAAAAGACTGGATTTTGAAAACTGTGGATATACTTGAAATGGATATTTTAAATTTGAACATAACAGACCTTAAGAGCAAGTGCAAAATAAATGAGAACCAGTGATTAAATTCTGGGCAGAAAAATGGACGATTAACATTGAATTATTATAAATCCTATAAAGTGTTGTTTAGAACAATAAAAATGCTTTTAAAACTCCCAAAAAAAGTGTATAGAGAAAGAAAAGGGGGAAAAAGAAAAGGGAGAGAAGATGGATAAAGGAGAAGTGGTATTTCAAGTTACTTTTTTATTGCTGCTTTATTGTATCTTACAAAGGAGATAATCACACGTGCCAAGTATCCCAGCACAGGGATGACAGAAGATCACTAAATGGCTTCCTTTTTAGATGACGACCGTCCCTGTGGCGATATGCCTCTGTGCCTCTTCCGTCTCCTCCCCACACTCCTTCTAATTAATGACTTAAGCTGTTAATAAATCACCCATTCTGTTTCTGAAACAGAATCACAGGCTTGTGAAAAGGAGCCCCATTCTGCTGGTGCAATGCCAGCATCACAGGGAGGTCTCTGCCAAACACTTCCAGGTTCGATCGGGACATCAAGGTAAATGACACTCTTTTTTTAATCCTCCCTGGCTTACTTGCATTTTTTTAAGTGTGTTTCTGTGCTTGCTTTGTATTTTTGATGGTTGGTTCTGGTTTAATTTTTAAATTCCCTGTGCTATTGTTCTCTTGTGAGAATGACCAGGATTTGATTTCCAGAAAGTGAATGCAGCTCGGGGGCAGCTGCATTCACTCCTGGGCTGCTGGGGGGTGGGGGTGAGCAGTTTCTGTCTCGCTACAAGGTAGGTGTTTGAAAATTTTTCTTTAATTCTGTTACAGGGTTGGGAGTGGGGCGGGATGGGGGGTAGTGAGACATGGACTTTTTTTTAGGACCCATGTGATAATCTCCAAAGACAAAGTAAATGGAAGAGAAACATTCTGTAAGATTGGTCATATATAAGGAAGTCTACAAGATAAGAAGTTACATTTAAAACTACTTTTGAAGAATTATTTTATTTTCATTTATCATTTGTTCATTTAATGTTTTACAGTAAGACATGGCAATATGTACAACAAAAAGGTATTTAAAAAAATACATCAGAGTTCACTACACAGTTAAAGTCTGTACATATAAACTTACCAGGAAAGCAACAGTGAACCTCACTACAGGTCAACCCTTGTATCCACGAATTCAGTATCCACGGTTTCACTTATCCACGTCTGAAAAAAAATATGTTCTCTGTAGGCATTTCTAGGTCCTCCAATGAGATTCTTTGGTCAATGTCTGGCATTCGTCTCATTGAAGATAATAGGGTTCCCTATTATCCATGGTTTCAGGTATCCGTGGAGGGAGGGCATCTTGGAACATATCCCCCATGGGTACAGAAGTTGAACTTTACCTAATAGCATCACTGAGAATCAAATTTATTTTCTAACTTGTAAAAGCCATGTATAAACAAGTTCACTCCCTTTCTGTACAGCACTTTGGTTCCCTCCATGCTGCCAAATCTTAGCCTATTTGTTGGAACATATGCATGTAGAATGGAAGTGCATGAGCAAGGCACCAAGAAAATGGGATGCACCACCAATGCAATTCTCTCTGCATGTAGGCAGCTATCAATTATATAATGGTAAGTTTTGAAGTACAAGAACACATCATGACAATACCCATATCCAGGCCTCCAAGAAGACTGGAATCCAGGTATCTGTATTGATCTGTATCGACAAACCAATATTAGCAGTCTCCATCTTTGCAGGAACAGGTTTTTTGTGAGCCTAACAGGTCTTAACTGGTCATTCAAGAGTAAGTATGCTGCTTTATTTATTGATTGGTTTATTGTTTTTATATCCATCCGGGAAACCAGCCAAGGCGCGGTGCTATTAGCAGATAACAGTGTGGCAGCTGGGCCAGAACTCACAGTCACACAGAATTACACTGGTAGGGCAAAATATATAGGTAACAGAACAAGTCCACAAAAGCCAGAGAATAGCCCAGTTTACCAATCCGATAGTCCAGGGTCATGACAAGCAGGGTATCCGGTACAGTTCAAAGGTCAAAGTCCAAGCAAGGCATCAAGAGGAATAACGAGCAGAGGTTTCCCACTGATGTAGTCAGATAAACTCCGATAAATTGACAGAGCAGCTGTCCCTGATTTATACTGACTCAGCAATTGCACAGCTGTTCTCTGATAAGCCGACGTCTCTCATAAATATGCCAAGACTTCCACTCCTCTTCCCTTTACTGTCAGTGTTCCTGAAAGGTGGGTACAACTGGGTCTAAGATCTCTCCTCTCTGCCGGGTCTGGGTTATCTGGTCTGTCCCCTTCTGCTATCTCTGAGGTGCCAGGCAGCTCTGTGAAGTTGGGTGCTGTTGTCTCTACTCCTTGCTGCAAATCCTGCTCTGAAGCTCCCTTTTCCTCTAGTTCATCCTCAGAGTCAGAGGAGCAGGGCCTGACAATATCCCACCTTTCTCCCAAGATGGGATTCAGTGAGGGAAAGTACACAATATATTCCTGCTGGGAAAATCTGTTCCAGGTGTTAAAGTTCTCCCTTCTCTCCACACGCTTTAATGTGCCTGGCTCGGTTTGTGTGTAACTCTAATGAGGCACAAGTGGACAGTGCAAGCTAAGGTTTCCCATTGAGTTATTAGTTAAGGAGGTTAAAATCAGTGGGTGGTGGCAGCTCAGATAGATGATCTCTAGAGGTACCATCCTAATCAACAGAAGCAAGAGGAGACACTAGTAACATGGTCCCCACATTCCCCCCAAAAAGGGGAAGTGGCTTCTGCCTACATTGAGATCCCTCCAGGCCAACTGAACTACAATAGAAAGAACATCAGATACGAAATGTAGGCCTGTAACTCCAACAGTGTCACTTTTCTTTTCCTTTCCTCTGATTTTTTAACATCCATTGCCTGATGAAGAAGCCAGTGGAGCTTTCAAAGCTTGCATGAAGTGTTTTGTGCATTTTGGTTGGCCAATAACAGTATCTCTGCTTTGTGGATTTTGTTTCATTTTGCTAAATGGCCAACATGGTTACCCCTGAATATGTATCCAGGTGTTATATCAGTGAAACTCCTGGTTGCACTGTTGTTGTTAACTGCAGTCGACTTCAACTTATGGCAACCCTATGCATGAGAGACTTCCATGTCACCCTGTCATCAACAGCCCTGCTCAGGTCTTGTAAACTCAGGGTCATGGCTTCTCTGATTGAGTCTATCCACCTGTAACGGGGTATTGTCTTTTCTAGTGAATCATGTCCTCTAATGATATTTCCAAAGTACAACAGTCTCAGTTAAGTCATCTTGGCTTCTAGGGAGAGTTCAGGCTTGATTTACTCTAAGACACATTTATTTGTCTTTTTAGCAGTCCATGGTATCCATAGAATTTTCCTCCAGCACTATACTTGAAATGAGTTGATGCTCTTCCTTTCTTCACTGTCCAACTTTCACACCCATATATGGAAATTGGAAAAACAGTGATGAACAATTCTAACTCTTTTATTCAGTTATATGGGGGGAGGAGGTTGCTGAAAAGTTCTTGACCTGACCAAGAAAGAAATGACCTAGGACTTTATCAGATACACTAACTACAGCATCATAACAACAGTACATAAATGCAAAAGGACACACAGATCAGACAATGTCACCCTTTCATGTTTATGTCCCATCAAAATCCTGTACCTTTTGGCTGATGGCTGAAGATGTCAATAGATCCCCCATGGTGCTTTAATGCCAGCATTGCCGACATGCGGAATCTCATCACTGCAGTGGGAATGGTCGGTATGGTGTGAACACTTCCAGGTGAGATCAGGACATCCAGGTAAGTTTCACTCTTTTTATGATCCTCCCTGGGTCACTTGGGACTTTTAAATTGTGTTAGTAGGTGCTTTATTTTATTTCTTTTTTCTTTTTTTTTACATTTTTACATTACATTGTTTTTATTTTTGAATTTCCTGCGTGACAAAGTCTCACGGGATTTCAAACGAGGAATTGAACGTGGCTCTGTTCACTTCCTCTTTATTGCCAGGGCTGCCTTTGCCAGGAGAGGAACGTAAGTGTGGGGGGGAGCATTCTTTTGCCAGCATAAAAAATGATTTTTTTTATGCTGGCAAAAGAATGTTTAAAGGGGCTAGTCTGATAAAGTCCCTAGAGCCATGAAACTTACATGTTATGCCACATATTCACTGTTAAGTTTGGCACACTTGGCACATTATTTCTCAAGTTTCTTTAACCCTTCCCCCAAAAATCTGATGTCTGGACACTGAAATACTGCTCTGCTGCTGCTATTACTTCCAAGTCATTTGAAAATTTCCTTCCTTTCAAACTCTTTTGCAGTTTTAGAAACAGGAAATATTCAGGTGGAGTAAGATCTGGTGAGTAGGGTGGATGGTCTTTGCACTCAATCTTCAAATTCTTCAAATCATCCATTGTCTTGCCAGCCCTGTGAGCTGGTGTTTTGTCCTGCAAAAGGAGAACACCTTTCCACAGATTCCCTCTCCATTTTTCCTTCAGTGCCTCCTTTAAACAGCACAGCAAGTTAGAGTAGTATTCTGCACTAACTCTTTGGCACAACTGAAGGTAGTAATCAAAATACCTTCCTTATCAAAAACAAAAAACAAAACAAAACAACAACAACTGTGGCCATGACCTTTCCTGCTGACTATTGAGTCTTGAATTTCACTGCAAGAACTGTTGTTTGGTCTCTAGATCATAGTGATATAACCATGTTTAATCAGCAATGAAGAGTCATTCCAAAAAAAGTATCATTAGATCACTCAAAATGCTGAAAAAGCATCTTGGAAGTATCCACTCGATTTTGTTTCTGGTCAGCATTCAAACATTTTGGCACCCACTTGGCTCCAATAGTCAACTTCTCCATAGTCAACTGCTCATGAATTATAAATCCAGTGCATTCCTGGGATATCTCTAGTGTCTCAGCAATTATTTTGGCTGAGATTCGTGGATCTGCCAAAATCAGGTCATGAACACACTCAACAGTTTCAGGAGTTGACATTGTTGAAGCCCTCCCAGACCGTGCTGCATCTTCAGTCTCAAAATCTCCACACTGAAAGTTGGCATACAACTTTTTCACAGCTGAGTATGATGGGCACTTGTCACTCAATGTTTGCATCCTACAGTCATAGAATTCCTTTAGAGTTTTTCTCTGCAGGAACAGGAACTTCATGATGGCCCAGAGTTCAGCGCTTGAAAACTTCACACTTTTCATTGACGTGGTTCTATCAATTATCTGAGAAAATACAGAAATCAGAGCTACAATCCTGTAAATTGGCAATTTACAATTCAAAAGAACACTCTCTCAAGCTACAGTGAAAAGAATATGTGGAGATTTTGGAAAGTAAGTCAGGACGAGAACTTTTCAGCACCCCTCATATATCTTTGAATGCAATCCCACAACCACAGAAAGGTAGTGCCATTGTGGTGTTTGCAATGGCAGCTGTATTATTTAGACACTTGATAAGGGGGTATCCAGTACCCTCTTATACAAGCTGTTTCCCCATTCACCCATAGCATGACAAATGGAAGACAATCTGGAACAGCCCCTGGAATGCCCCTGGAATGGCTGGAATCACCTCCAACTGCATAAGTGTGCCACTACAGCTTTAGGCTCCACTGGCATTAAACAGGATCTCAGCAGATGGATCCTCAAAATCTTTGAGACCGTCTTACATTTCAACATATTCCTTGCTGTCCAACATCCCACTCAGAAAAGAAAGCAAGAAAACCTTTCCAAAAGAAAAGTACCACGCCTACCGTAGGGAAGACATCACTTCTACTAGCTACCTCTTTCCACTCACACTGTCTCTGAGCAGATAGCAATCATGGAAAGGTTCACTCTCTTATTCACTCCCATTGTTACTTTGCTGTGTGGTGTCTTGTGGTTCTTCAGTGCATACATGGAATTCGGAAGCACTATCCTCCACATAATTCATAATTGTGTAAGTGGGACAGAGCAGTAGCTATCTTGAATGTGCATTGGCTCCTCTTGTGATGTAAACAGGGCTGGTCCTAGCATCAAGCAGAGTGAGGTAGCCACCGTAGGCTGCAGGTTTGGGAGTTTTGTAAATGATCAGGGGTTTTTTTTAAGTTATTTAAGTGAGTTATTATTGAATGTTTATTGTCAGGTGGGGAGAGAAGAATTTGTGAGGTTTTCTGATCAGGGTGCAAAATTGTAGTATGTGGGGAAATAATGATTTTAATGTAAAAGCAATCTTGTGTACCTCATTCACATACTACGATAAGTCTAGGGTTTTTTCCCTACATGCCTTTTGTTCTCCCAAGTTCCCTTTCTCTTATTTCACTGGGCACTTCCAGCCAACTGGAGTGCTGGGTCATTCAACATATGACCTAATTTAAATTTTATTGCTTTGTGTAAGCTCTCTTTAAGTTTGAGTCTCCATGAGGCTTTAGCTCTCTTTCTCCATCTTTAGCCATCTTGAGCCATCTTAAGACATCTTTAACCTTCTTTCCTGTAACCATGCAATGATGTTTCAACATGCAGCCTTCTACCATGGGCTGGGTGAGTTTTCCTACCCTAAATACCATTAGTTAGTTAGGAACCTCTTTTTAAAGTTTGTTTTAGTATGTAGATTGAGATTGATATATCTTCAGTAAACTTTTGATTTGCATTTTAAACTGACTCCTTTGTTTTGTAATGAGTCTAATTTAACTGAGTGATCTCAGACCTCTGAATACACTTTTTAAATGTTAATTGAGCTTAAGTCAGCATTCTTAAGTTTGCACTCTGCATGAAGTTAAAAGTAAATCAATGATTTTTTAAACTCTTTTTAAAAGAAGATAATTCTTGTTGCTTTTAAAAGGACTGGATCCTGGAATTTTTAATACAATTTTATTTTTTAGACTCATTACTCCTACAAAAATGACTTGGCTGCCTATGAATACTGTGTAGATGTCAGGAACAGTCCCTGTCAGTGCCTGCCCCTGCCATTTTCAGTTATTTTCCTGTACCCTTGATACTAATTGTGTGTTTTGTTTCTTGGTACTTGCTAGCAAGTGTTCTTTGCCAATTGTGTGGGGGGGGTTGTAACAGTTTAGGCTGGTTTGGGGAAAGATAAGAATGCAGCTGCAAAATCAGCCTCAGAAAAGGAGGCTGATTGGTGTAAGGGAATGTAATGTCCGGGGATGATGGTTAGCCAATGGTGTTAAAGCCCACCAGATTTTATAGATTGTAATATGCTTTTAATATAATATGTAACCTTTTAAGTTTCAATTCTCAGAAACAACCTTGTATGGTATGCTTCTTGGATTTCTGAGAATAAAGTTTTCTGAAGAATTCTGAAATGGTTGTTCACTGACTCTGGGAAAGCAAGTACATGATAGTAGATCAACGTGGGTGTTCGCAAGGTGCCACTTAGTTTTTTCACCTTAAGCAGCAAAATGTCTCAGGCTGACACTGGCTATGAAAACCAGGATTCTATCATGGGGAGGTGAATGTCTTCATCAATACTGCAGTCTCCACTTTACAGATTTGTCCCAAAAATATATGAGTGGAGGGACCAAATCAGACAGTGCCACTGGGCACAGTCCTGCTCTAACCTTCCACACAATTCCCAACATATGGGGGAAAGATAATGACCAGAACTTCATTAGCAACATTAAAGGATGTAACTTACATTGTGTGTGTGTTTGTGTCTTTTTAGGTGCCGTGGAAGGAGATATTCAATATCTCCTTGAGCAACATCCACCACCACCCTGCTGGCAATTTCCAAGCACATGGGACTGTCATTGCCATTTATTGTCTAGGGGGTAATAGATGTCCATGCGTAACTGCAGCCAGGTGCTTCCTGGGTGTGCTCTCTCTTCCTGCTTCCAGCCAATAAGTGCTCATAACAGTGCACTATGGGGGGCTTGGAAGCCGCCTCCTGGGGCAGGAGGGAAGGACAACTATGAGATGAAACTCTGCCCACAAAATGTAGGATGCCAGCCAATGTCAGAAGAAGGCAACACATTTCCACATATGCCCTGAATCTTTATAATCGAGTGTGATATCTGAGAAACTAAAACTAAAAGAATTTATTTTAAAAACAATGCAGAAGTTGATTCAGGTGGGATTGTTCTTTGAATTGTCAGTGGTGTCTAGTTCAACAAGAAAGGAGAGTATAATCCCAAACAAAGCTCAACTAATATGAAACCTAAATACTTAATTAGATGGGATTGGGCTGCACTTTAGAATATTAGCATTTCAGAAAAGCTCTTTCCTTCCATGCAAAAATCTCTTAAATGTCAGCAGAATCCCACAGCTTGGAGCAATACATACAAGCTTTGTATAAGAATTTGGCATCCCAGGGACATGTGGGTCTCTCTCATAAAAGCACATTATTTCTTCACTGATTGGGAATTTGACAAAGCTGCTGCAGCAGCAGCAACCAGCCAAGATATCATTAAGAGATTTCCTGTCACATTAAATTAATTAGATATTTTCAACACAGGGTTCCAATGAGCTTGTATAAATCCAAGAAATAATAGATTTTAATTTTTTATTAAGCCCCTAAACATTGGTTCTGGGAGAGAGGTGCTTTTTTGTTGTTGTTTTTGCAAATATAATATTAAAAATAGATTTATTTATACTTCATTGTCAGTTTGTGGATAAATTACCCCAGACAAGCTGCTGTTCAGCTTATTAAATCTACTGGATGGGTCTTAACAAGAGACCTCAGCTAATATTTTGCATCATGGCACTGAAGAAATCCCTTCTACTCTAGTTGGATTTCAGGCCACAAAACAATGGGCTCAAACAGAGTTTGGCAAGTTTAACCTTTTTTTCTGGGAAACCTACGTCAAAAGGTGACTTCTGAGCCCTGCACTCAAGTAGAGACACCTGTGCTTGTGGTCTGTTTTCTGTTCTGTGGCAGTACCACCATGCAGATAGCTAAAGGACACGAACCAACTGTGCATAAATCAGGTGACACAAGGGGACAAAAGGATTTTACCTGGTTTTATAAAGCATCATTGCTGGCACACATGTTCAGTCTGGACTTTTCATCACTTGAACACTAGAGATTATCACACTACACTGTTATAGGTCTATCATTCCACTTTAACTGCTGTGGCTGCCTCCTGTGGAATCCTTGGATTTGCAGTTTAGGGAGGGGCATTTAGCCCTCTCAGCCAAAGAGCTATAAGGCCTCACTAAACTACAAACCCCTGAATGACACAGGAGCAAGCCATAGCAGTTAAAGTGAAATAATAGCACTATAACAGTGTAGTGTGATAAACTCCGCAGGTTGAGCCACCAAGGGCCCTTTCACACTGCACAGTTATAGCACTATGATACTACTTTAACTGACTTGGTTGCATCCTAAGAATCCTGGGATTTGTAGTTCAGGGAGAGATATCAAGACTACTCAACCAGAGACCTTTCTCTAGACCCTTAGTATACTATAAACTCCAGGATTCCATAGGATGTACAGTCACACTCTGATATCCACTGAATCAATATTCACAATTTCAGATATCTGTGGGTCACAAAATAGAGACACGTACCATACGTTGTGCTTGAAAATACCTAGAGAGTCATCCTCTCTAGGCATCTTCTAAGTCTTCCAGTGCAACTCTATGATATGTTTTTACCAGAAATCCTGTATTTTAGTAGAGCTCACTGCTTTACTTGTGTGGTTATCACACCACTAGTGTGAGTAGCAAGCATGTTTGCCTGTTTATCCCATTGTAATACTTGGTGTGTTATGGGGGTGGTAGTGAGGGATTTTCATCAGGGCCAAATTTCATAGGAAGAGGAGGCTCACCCCTTCCCATCCCAGCTTAACCTTTCCTTTCTTTACCTCCCCTCCTCTACACCACACACACAAACCACCCCTTCTCACTGTGCAGCAGTTAGCATTGGGAGAGAGGAAAAAAGTCTCCATTGGTGCCATTTGGAGCTGTTTCTGTCTTTCCTGGGTGCCGTTTACACGATGAAAATGTCCCAGGAAGAATTTGTGTTGACCCCTGGCAGTTTACACGTACGTTGGGTCGGGTATGTGATTTTCAGAAGGGGGGCCACCTTTTATCCCTCAACCTGCAGGACTTCCAGTCCCGCGGATTGTGCCGGTTTTTTAAAAAGTCACTGGAGGATTCAGAAAATCAGAAATGTAAACAGCCTGGGACAAAATATCTTGGTACCAGGGGATGACCGGAAATGGTGACTGGGGGCGGGCTTAGAGATCAGTGACCAGAAAAGGAGGGGTCAGTCACCCGTTCAACAGATCCAGCCTCACCAGCTGAAAATAAAGGCATCCCTTCCAGCTGCACGTAGGTTGGTGTGTGTGCACGCGTGTACTCAATCACCTTTTTAAATGGATTTCTACACTGCAAACCCTTCAGCTTTAACCTCTTCCTCAACTGCATGTTACAAAGAGATTGTGGTGGGCAGAGAGTTGTCCATTCATTCCCTGCCTGGATCCCCTCTCTGGGTCTGAACAGATAATCAAACATTCATCACACACACACCCCAAGGCACAGTAAAATATTCCAGCATCTGAGCGAATGAACACACTTTCATTCTCTCCTCCCCACAAGGCACACTAAAAAAATGCCAGCCAAAATTCCTTGTGTGACACTTGCTTGAAATCTTCACTCTGCAGCTGTAAGCATCAACATTTTAAAAGGAATCCCAAGCCTCTCCCCCCCCCAACTCAGCTTGATTTCAAAATGAAAGGACATGGTTTAATTGTTCCTCCGTCTGAGCGAAAGATCACATTCTTGGTCTTTCAAAATGCCTTCTGCCTCTGCTTAAAGGGTTAACATTTTTAAGAGACAGGATAAACACAAGCCTCTGCCCCCTCCTTCCCCCCCTCCAGCCAGCCAATAGCATCGCTCGTGGCATGGAACTTTAAAGGAAGTACGTCACTGAGGTTGTGAAAACAGGAGTAATCGCATCCTTGATTGACAGCCAAACAGGTTAAACATGTGTAAACAACAAAAGCACGGGATATAAGAGTGCGGGACCAATAAAAAGAAATGGCACTTTTGATGTGTAAATATTAATCACGGGATTTCCTAAAGAGTGACAAAAAATGTCTAAACAGCGTGGGACCAATCCAGGATCAGGAAGTCACGGTGAGCCCCGCGACAAAAATTGTCGTGTAACTGGCACCCTGGTCTCCACTGCCTGATGGGTGGTGATTTTTGTTGGATCATGGCTCTGAGGGAAGGATGCTATAGACCAACTTAAAATTCCTCCACCTGCTAGTGTTTTCTGTAGATAGAGAAAGATGTGAAGCAAGGCTAAGAATGACTGACTAGGCTCCTTCTCCTCTCTCAGAACTATTTCTATTCCAGCTGCTGCCATTGTACCATTCAGTTTGCTTCTTTCTTCTTCCCTCCTCATCTCTAGCTCCTTTTGTATACTTTGCAGTCATGACAGTTAAGGTGTCAAGGTGCTCTAGCTGTGTAGTGTACTTATATGTTAATTCTTCTAACTCATTCCAAGGACAATGCTATGGCTACTGTGTCACTTTAGTCACACAATGAGGTATGAGTTAGAAGAGACAAAACATCATTATGATCGGTGGTGCAGAAGACTTCAACTGCATTTTTATGAAAACTAGAATGGAAATGAGGTCAGTCCAGATACACTGCTTGTGGGTGTCTAAATGCTAATAAACACACTAGCTATGAAGAGACAAGTGTGATCACTATAATCTTTCTCACAGCAAACTGAAGCAGTGAGTGCCAATAAGACTGTAGTCAAAACAATAAGGGACGAGAGGGATGTGAAATGCATGTTTCAAAGAATGCAAGAGGAAAAATAAATAGACAAACCAGTGTAATGAGGACTGAGAGTGATAGCACCCAAGGAACATTGACTATGAGCTGGAAAACAATAGAAAACCAGCAGGAAGAATGAAGCAGGCTATCCCAGAGAAGAGCATGGCTGAGTTGCTGGTCTCTTGAATGAAGGCACTCCTACTCCCTCCCATTTGGAGGCAAGAATAGATTGGAACATTTTGTTTTGAATCCCACTTATAAAATCAAACCCACTCCTAAACAGCTAGGCTGCTCAGTAACCATTTGCTATACTTCCCTTTGGTGTGATCTCTATGGATAAAACACAAATACTTAATCGAGGGTGAAGAAGTAAAAGTGCCTGTATGTGAACAGAAAACCCTTTCACTTGAGCAAAGTGGGGCATCCAATTTTCAAAGAACCACCCCACCCCACCCCTGAAACTGTAGACTTTGGTATCATACCATAACTCATATCATTCTGGAGGGCCACCAACCCACAAGGGGAAATTTTCAGGAGGGCAGGGAGCTGCTGTGATTACAGGAGATGGGGAAGATGAGGACAGTTGCCTAAATCCTACTGCTAGTCTCAACTAGAATAGATCCACTGAATCAATGGAACTTACCCATGTGTTAACTCACCATTCAACAATTCATTCAGTGGGTTGATTCTAGGTGGGACTAACCAACAGGGTTCAGGCCTGTTCGTTTTGCTTGCAATATGTAGCTGTTCCTGTCAACATTGGGGGAATTTTAACTGCAGGACTTATTATTGATCGATCAAGCTGAATAGAAAATATGTTTTCCAAAAAACAACAACAACAACCAAAGAATTTTCTTATCTTTCCCTCCAACTAGAAAAAGAAAACAAGGTTCCCCCACCAATATTCTCACAGTATTCTCTGCCATTCTTTTCTGTTGCTCTTCATTGTTTTCCATTCACACTACTCCAAAATTATGTGCAAGCTGAAATCCTGCATCAGACAAGTAGCCATGATGTCATGACTATGATCCATCTCTCAATCCAACCCCTCCCCCAACCTGCCTTAAAATCCAGACAGCCACACCAAGGGACAAAGTTCTGAGGTGCTGGTGAGTGGAGCAGTGAAGGATCATCCATCCAGCCTCCTCATGCCAGCAGGCTACAGTACACTGAGGAGTTATAACAGCCTGCAGGGTTACCTGCTTCTGCTTCTTGCACCATAGTTTGCTGGTGTTACCCTAAGAAGTGGGGGGGGGGTTTGGAGTCCAATCACAATGCCAATATCTTCTTTGAAATTTGGGGGAATTATTAGCTCAAGAGGAGGCCTGCAAGAAGATGATAACTTTGGGGATCTTTTCACTCATGTATACCAGTACTAACTGTATAAAGCACTCCAGTTAAAGTCAAACAAAGTATTTCTATATGAATTAACACAGTGGATACACTAACATACAAGAACACTCATACACTCTTAAGAACCATATAAGGCTATTGAAGAATAAGGAGTGAAGGATTGGATAGAGAGAGGTCGGGGTGGGAGAGTGATAGTTACCAGTCTCAGAAAAAGAGATCTGCACAACAAAGAGACTCAGACAGTGTCCGAGGGTGGCACCGAGGAGTCTGGCAGAATGGAGGGGCCCGTCAGTCTGTGGTACACTTAGCTGGATTCTAGGGTCTAATATTTATAATCTATTTCATATCCTGAAGGGGTACTCTGGTTATGACACAGCCTGGATGGCTTTCCCACCAGGTAGACAAAGGGGACGAAACTCAACTGATTGCTTTGGTACCGGCAAGACAAAACATTGATGGTTCTTCAGCAACCTCTTAATGTTGGATAGGAGGGGGTGTAAGGAGAGATATTTGTAAGGTATGGAATGAGGAATGATCACTTAATTGCTTCTTAATTGCTTGATTGAATCATTAGCACATACCCCTCCAACGACTGGGTTGTTAGCATAAACACATTACAGGGCCTTCCTGCTCAATTCTAATATGGACTCGCTCATAATTTTATTTCTGGACTTATCTCTGGTGATTGTAACCTCCAACTGACCTATGGGACATTATCAGACAAGCATCTAAAATGCTGTAATTCCGCAAATGAGGATAGAGGAAATATTGTGACTTTATAACACTTATTATTGCATGCCGATGTAATCACATGAAAAAACTGCCATGGAATTATCACACAATGACCACAGTGCTTTAAGAATAGGAGTTTGCTTCCATGATTTATCATCGGTGAGACTTCAGTAATTCTTGCGAGAAGACACAATGTGCGCTTAAACATTCAAAAACACCTTAATTAAATGAACACACAAGCACTGAAACAAACATAAAAATATTGAAACTAAATGGGACAGTTCATAAAAAGAGTGTCCTGTGCTTCATTTCTGCATTCTCACGCAGAAGTTTTCTTGCTGAGGAATTCACACTATAATCTTGAGATTACTATGGGACATGGTTCTGCATGCCAGCAATACCATGAAAAAAGCTCTATTGATGATCTATTGACTTCTTGTTCTCTGAATTAGAAAGAACACCTTTTTCACAGCTGGAGCACAGAGTAAACATGCAAAGATGATGATGTCATGCAATAGAAGGGCCCGTTCACACTAGCATGATATTGTAATCCCACAATTTTTGCCACGTCTGATAATGTCCCTAATTTGCCTCAGCTGACTTGACCCTGAAAAATATCCAATACAGCGGGCCCTTGGTATCTGCTGGGGTTTGGTTCCAGGACCCACCCACTCATCATACAAAAATCCATGGATGCTCAAGTCCCATTATATACAATGGCATAGTAAAGTGGTGTCCTTCGTATAAAATGGCAAAATCAAGATTTGCTTCTTGGAATTATTTTTTAAAAAAATATTTTCAAGCCATGGATGGTTGGATCTGTGGATAAAGAATCCATGGATATGGAGGACCGAATGTATTTTCAATTATGACATATGATGGAGAGGGGATAGTAGGGCATACTAACACTGGCAAGAGTGTTGGGCACATCATCGTTCAACACCCCACTCACCCAGTGCTGCAGAACTCACAGTGCAGCTGCCTGTTTTAAGGTCGGTTTGGGGGCATTTACAATTACAGCAACTGTACCGTTATCACAAATGTGAACAGGAAACAGTTACAAGCCATGAACCTAATTTATGATATTGCAACTGACTAACAGGATGCCAGTTGAACAGAGTCTAAGGAAGATGTTCAGCACTCTCAACATAAGGCTGCAAACAGCTATACCAGTGATGGCGAACCTGTGACACGCGTGTCAGCACTGACACGCATAGCCATTTGGGTTGACACACGGCCGTACGCCTCCTCCCCCACCCTCAACCTCACCACCCTCCCTAAAGTGTCGATCAGTCGCCCCTTTAGGGAGGGTGGGAGGGTGGAGGAAAGTGGTGGGCGGGGCTATGAAGCCCCAATCGCCACTTTAAGGAGGCAGGGGGTAGAGCCTCCCCCCAACCTGGCCACACACCCCCGAGGGTGCTTCCCCAGAGCCACCTCGGAAAGGCCAGAGAAGGCAGCGGGAGGGAGGGACTCTGCCCGCCTCTCCCCAGCCTTCCCAAGGGGGCTTCGAAGCCACAGAGCCGCCTTGGAAAGGCCGGGGAAGGCAGTGGGTGGGCAGGCAGGACTCTGCCCAGCCTCTCCCCGGCCTTCCCGTGGGGGCTCCGAGGCTTTGAAGCCCCAGAGCCGCCTCGGAAAGGCCAGGGAAGGTGGCAGGCAGGCCTCTCCCTGGCCTTCCTGAGGGGGCTCCAGGGCTTTGAAACCCCGGAGCCTCCTCGGGAAGGCTGGAGAAGGGGATGGGAGGGCAGGAGGAGTCTGGCCGGCCTGTCCCTGGCCTTCCCAAGGGGGCTCCAGGGCTTTAAAACCCCAGAGCTGCATCGGGAAGGCCGGAGAAGGCAGGAGGGAGGCTGGGCGGCCTCTCCCCGGGCTTCCCGAAGCGGCTCTGGGGATTGAGAGCCCCATATAGCCTCATTGGGAAGGTTGGGAGGGGTGAAGGGAGCACGGTGTAGAGGCTTTTCAGCCACCCCCACCCTCCCAAAGCTGCAACAAGGCTTAGAAAGCTCAATAGCAGCTTTGGGAAGGGCGGGGGGCTAAAAAGCACCTTTCCCACCAACTCCCCACTCTCCCGGGGCTTGGCTCTGCCCCCCAAATGGAGCCAAGCTCCAGGAGAGCGGGGAGTCGAGCACCTGGCTTGTTCAGCAAGCACTCCGTTTAAATTAGCTCCTCTCCCTTGAGTGGGAGGGAGAGAAGCTGATTTAAATGGGGTGCTTGCTGAGCAAACCGTGAATAATTAAAACCGTGAGAGTGAAAGCTGCGAATGTGATGGGGCAACTGTATACATTTATGTTATTTAAACAATAAATATAGCAAAATAATGTTTTTTTCCTCAAAATGACACCACCCGAGTTATGCTCAATTTTTTGGTGAAGTTTGACACACCAAGCTCAAAAGGTTGCCCATCACTGAGGTATACAAAAGGCCTTGGAAATGATACTGTTTCATCTTACCATCCTGTAAAACTTTTGTAAAGATGTAAAACTGAAGAAAAAGGCAACTTTTGATATAACAGTAAAAAGTATGATGAAGGGAGTTCAAAAAAGGACAAAGAAAAGCAATAGAGTGTAGATAATATCTGCTGGTGATAGTACTCTGACTTTGAATAACTGGTGACATTGCTATCTTTCAGTCATGTAGCATTTCAGAGGTGGATTACCATTATTCAAATTTTCTTTCTCTTAGGCAGACTATATTGGTCATTTTTTTCCCAGCAGAAAAACCAGCAATTTCTTAAGAATAATCATTCACACACACAAAGGAATGGAAAGCCATCACTGTAATGCTTCATCTTTTAAACCTAGCCAGCTTTCTGATGACTCTTACAGTGTTATATTATTTTTATGACTATTGTATGCATCATTATGTGCACCAGGTAGGAAACATTGTTCAAAGGAACAGTCCAATTTTTTCTTTCTTTTTAAATTTTCCACGAAAAAAGAGCAACGTGAAACTTTTTTTTTTTTTTGGTCATTCCACTTGCTAGCTACAGAAATATGTGTAGGCCTCTGAAATATTTAAATCAGGTTTTCTCTCAAGGACCTGGATGAACAAAAATTGGTTTCCTTTGTTGGAGATATAGCATTCTTCCTGCACCCCTCCCCACTTGCTAAGATTAGGGAACTCTTTTGCATGCTAAGTGTTCCTCCCCTTCTCTCAAACTATCTTAGTTATTTCTAGGCTTGTCCAAGTATAGCTGCTCATGCCAGCTATATGATATGGGGTGACCAGTTAAGTCATCCATCTCATGACCTCATGATTTAAATGTTTTATTGTTCTTTGTTCTCGCTCTTCTGAGAGAAGCCTCACATGAGGTATACACACATCTAACTCAGCACTCAGGAAGATGGGAGCTATGCTCTCACTTACCCTTTCTGAAGAACAAAGAAATATGGATGCTACTGCAAATAAAACTTAGGGAATCCTGCCTTCTTTACCTTTATCCTAACTTGAATTCACTGGATTGGGTGATTTTGACCCTGAAATCCTTTAGTTAGTTAAAGGCACTATCTTTGCCTTGAATATGTAGATTGCAAGAGTTATTAGTAAATGCTTTAGTATTCTTTTTTAAAAGAAAAGATTTTTCATGTCTTTATTTTGTTTAAGTGGTTTTAATGACTGAGTGATTTACAGTACTTACCAATGTTAATTGAGTCTGCTTCACTTTGTGTCTCTGCCTAACTCTGCTACAGTAAACTTTTACTTTTCTCAAGAAGATATTCCCAAAGGGCTTGCTCCCTGGAATCTTTAATAAATTTTTAATTTTTATTCTCATATATACCTACAGCCTTTCAGAAAACTTTGATATATTTTGCTATATATAGAAAATCATTAAGCAGAGCAAAAAGTCTATCTCAGGTGGCAAATGCTGGGAGGCAAGGAGAGACATTGAGAAGTATAGCTTGGTGTGCCATAGCCTGCCCAGTGACCCAAGAACTAGCTTGCTGTCCTTAGGTGTCCTGTTGGGGGGAATGCCTCACAACTTTTCAAGTAAAACTGTCAGTCCAGCTGGCTTTTTTATAAGGAATGGGACTAAGGACACCATCAATATATGGAGATTATCAGACAAGTGCCTAAAAACGTTATTATGGCACTATATTTTACAGCATTCGTGTTCTGGCACAATGACATACATTTTCACATGCTGCTGTGATAATGATACAAGATCGCCCCAAGTATCTGGCAATACAAGTGCTCATGATGCTTACTTCTGCGTTTCTCCATGAACGAGATTTTAGCGTGTCTTGCGAGAAGATGTGTGCATGCTAAAAAGCCCCAAAAGACCAAAATGGAAAAAGAAAACATTCAGAAAAGCACAGATACACATTTAGAAACTTACAAGCAAGACGGGGAGTTTCATAAAAAGAGTGTAGTTTTCCCGTTTGCACCCAAAAGTGTTCTGATGGGACCACCCACTGACATTGGAATGGGATGTCTTCACGCACACACAAAAATCCAGAACACAAACGCTACAGGAGATCAATTTTTGACTTCTCCCTGAAAATAAAAAAAAGAACTCCCTCATAACGGCAGCAGAACGCTTGCAGAATGCTGGGGCATGATATCATCTGATAAGGAAGCCCTTTTGATGGACGTCATCAGACGTCATCTGATAGGTAAGACCATGGAGTCATTATAACACAGTTGTTGACATGTCTGGTAATCTCCTGTGTCTAAGGCAATGAGCCTTCTTGGGCTAGTCCTGATTTGGAGGTATAGCATGGTTATTTTGTTGAAGTAAACTTCAAATTTGAGTTACTGCCATAACCTGAGACACACACACACCCAGGACAGAATCCTGCAGCACACATTTGTCATATTTTCCCAAGATGACTAGGAACAGATAATGAGCATGCTTTGGGTTCTGTGGTCTTATCTACAAGGGCAATCTACATGGGCTCCCCTGTTACCTCAATGAAAAAGAAGTCCAGACAGGCATGCCGGACAATCACTGTAGCCACCACTGCGGCCATTCTCTACAGCCACTCTCACTGCAACTGCCCCTTGTCCTCTCCACAGCCAGGAATCTGGCCTACAACATGTGTCCAAGGCCCCCTGCATGTGACCAACCTTGGTCACATGCTGTGGGACTCCTTCCTGGATCTGGAAAAGTGATGGTAGACCAGCAGCTGCAGTGATGGAGCAGCATGCCGGATGGGCTCCTGAGGTCATGCAGGGCCTGATCTGTTTTTTTCCAGCAGGAGAAGATTAAAGCAGATTATGTTATTGGGACCTGCCCCATCTTAGGCACATGTTAGCCCTGTCTTTGCCCCAGGGATCATGAGGACTGCCTGTGGGCAAAATGAGGCAAAAGCCCTGTGTCCTCAGGACTGCAGGGCTCTAAGACGGGAGAAGATGGGATATCTTGCCCATGTAGATAAGCCTGTATTCTAAAAAAGGTAACTTTTGTAAGCTTTGATTTACAGAATGTCAATAAGGGCTGAGGAACCTACTATTGCAGGAGAGTTGTTTCATTCCCAGCATACTCTGCCACCCAGAGTAGGTGTTATTCCTCTCCTCATTGGTGGAAAAGGCAGTCATTTGTGTATGGAGGCCCAATTGAAAAGGTTGACTGAGGGACACCATCTGGGTGAGGGCTAAGCCTAGAAGGAAGGTTGTCAAGAAGACAAGAAAGTTTATACACTGCATTTTTTTTAAAAAAGTGAGGTATATTCGAAAAAGTTGCATTGGCATTAAGTTATATAATGGTACTTGTCAGAAACAATAAAAAGGGAGCAGGTGCTGCATAAATAAACTAAAATGAGTTCTTATGACAGGAGTGCCTTCATCCAGAAAACCTGCAAGGGTTCACCCATACTCGTAAACCCTCTCTCTGACCCTGCACATTTTGACAGTTTAGCATCAAGCCCTGAGAGTCTCAAGTTCAGCTTCTGGCATATGATTAACAAGGAAATGCATTAAAGTCAGTGATCCATTATAAAAGACAGGCAAAAACTCCCAAGCCTTATCTAGCACTGTGTGTGAGAGAGATTATACTTTGAACACCAAGACCTGTAACAAAGTAAGACCGGGAGGCATCTGGAACAGCCCAGGACTGGAAGACCTTTAAAAATGGTGTGAGATTGACAGTGGCAAAATATGTGCAGCCACAGTTTGGTACAATCACAGCTTGATTGGGAACTGGAAATAATCAACTTTTTTCTATTTTTAATCTTATTTTTATTTATTATATCCAGATTGGCCTCCAAGGAGCTCATGTGTGGTCCTCTCCTCCATCCATTTTAACTCACACAAGTGTTGTGAGGTAGGGATATAAACCTTCCTCCAATATTCTCCATGCTGGATGAGAACACAACAATTTTTGCGCCATTCCTGATTGCTATTTGCATTTCAGGGAGCCTTTGGGGAAATTCTTTTGCAAAGAACTTCATGGGGTTTTCCAGGGCAAGAAAGACATTTTCTGTGCAGGAAACGCACATTCTCTATGAAGGAAACAATTGCTTATGTGGAAAATGCACTGCTTCCTACACAGGAAACACGATTTTTTGTGCAAAACATGTTCTATGAAAAGAAAAACTAGGTATATTTTTGTACACACAAATGCTTGCCAAAGCCTGAAGAAACTCATGGCAGCCTTGTGGGTGCCTCTATTCATTCCAAAAGGATTTCTTGAGTGTTTGGAAACCCCCTTCTTGACCAGGAAATGACAGCAATTGAGCCTGGAAGACCAGCCACTAAAAAGAAGTCTTGTATAGCCCTTCCTGCACAAGGAGGTTTAATCACTGCCTGAGAGTGAGAAGCCAGTCCAGAGTCTAAGGAGATTTTCAGATGCCTCTTTCAGCCTCTTGCCGCACAAGCTGCTGCACGGCAAGGGGTCCATTTCGGATGACACCGTTTCTCTCTCGGCAGCGTCCGTGACTGTTGCGGCTAGCATTGGAGGCGGCCGCGCTGTTTTTTACTCACGGACAACTTCCGTGAGTGAAAAACAGCGCGGCCGCCTCCAATGCTAGCCGCAACAGTCACGGATGATGCAGAGAGAGAAACGGCGTAGTCCGAAATGGACCCCTTGCCGCGCGGCAGCCTCGTTACTGCACCGGAGGCTGCTTGCACGGCTGAAAGAGGCATCTGAAAATCTCCTCAATGTGTTTCAGTGTCAAGCAAATACACTAAAGGCACTAGATCCTGGGATCGCCTACCCTGGCAAAAAACAACAACAACATACTCACTCCGTATTCGTGGTTCAGTGGCCACACAACATTTTCAACAATGTGCATATTCATTGGGGTTTTTTGCAGGAAACTCCAGATCTGCAAAATTTTGTTTTGCTCTGCATTTGAGAGGTAAACCCAGATTATTGGCTGTCTGGCATCTGTAGATTGGCTTCAGTGTGAAGTGGGTGGGTGGGTGAGATTCCTATGGATGGGACTCCATTTTGGTGCTTCTTTTAAAAAATATAGTTTATTCAATTGTGCACACATCTGGAGATATGCTTATCCAGAAATACAGTACTCTGGGCAACGTATATTCAGATATTTCAATGCACCAGAGAACTGATTTAAAAAGTATAGCCCCAGCCATGTGGAAGGAAATAGTACAACTTATAGGACATGTGATCAGCATAGGCACACCCTTTTATTCCTACGCAACTAACAGTTTGGCAGGATACTCTAATCTACAATTGGAGAAGCCTGGTGCATGTGGCATTTATGGGGTCATTGCAGATCAAAAACATTCACCACAGCTATGGTGTAGATGCGGGGTTTCCCATCAGAGTAAACAACCCCCCTGTCTGATCTTGGAAACTAAGCAGGGTCAGCTCTGGATAGTGCTTGGTTGAGAGACTGTCAATGAATACCATGTGGTGTGGGCTATATTTCAGAGGAAGGAACTGGCAAAACCACCTCTAAGTATTCCTTGGCTAAGAAAACCCTATGAAATTCATGGGTTGCCATAAGTCGACAGGTGACTTGAAGGTGCATGTGTGTGCGCGCGCACATGCACACACACAATTTTAATAGTTCACCACTAAAGATATAAGTCTTCACTTCTTTTGTTCTCACAGAAAATGAAGAAAAAGAACAAATTTTGTGCAGAATTAAGAGTCTTTGCACAAACATTTATACTATGTGCAAATGTAACCTATTCCTCTGAGGTAGCAAGAGGTACATGATGGAGAATAAGTACACCTTTCTCACTGAAGCTGATACAGTTTGAGAATATTCTTCAGTTCTCTATTCACTACACAACCAAGTCACAGTGGGAGCCAAAGGTTCCCAGTTTTAGCCCTGGTGGTTCATGATACATGGCTACAAGGAAGAATGATGATCCTAGCTTCAGCTTGTTAAGAGGGCGCTGAAGGGGAACAAGCTATGGATGACAAGCTACAGGTTGAAGCTGGTAGTGACCCCATATGTTTAAGTCCTGGTGTCTGCTATGGGCACTTTCATATTTTTCAACCAATGCCAAAACAATTATAGCTGCTCAGGTCTGGTCATACATTTGTACTCATAAAAGCTAGCTCCCCAATGTTCTATAATCCTGGGGCTTGTCTAAATGGTGAGAATACTCCTCATAGAATTTGAGGAGAATACCTTTTGCCCCAATAAGATCCCATGGTGATTCATTTTATTCAGAAGTAGCGGGACTCCAAAAACTACGCAGGAAAAGCCTTTGCGGCTTTTCCTGAAGCTTTTAAAATAATGCATGGGAATGTGCATTAGCACTCGTTAGGACAACTGATTCACATCACTATGCATTCTTGGAGAGGGCAGAACCGGAAAGTGGATTGGTCGGACATGTGCGGGTGGTGGGCTTGCCAGCAAGAAAGTGTCTGAAAGCATCATTTTGGATTTTCATGTTAGCGATTGTGCGCTTTTTTGCTGCACTGAGGCACCCAAATAACTTTTTAAAGCAGAAGGTCTCATTTAAAGCACACCTTTGCTTTAAAGTTAATAAAATACTGTTCAGCGAAGCAACATGTGGATAATAATAACATACTAATTTACTTGGCTGCTATCTTGATTCGCAAGCTTGTGTACTTCAAATGTGGATAGCTTTGCATACCATAATTTTTGCCAAAAGACAGGGGAAATGAAAGAAGGCTGCTGTGAATTTGCAATAATGCTCAGGAATCAGAATTATATCCTTTCATCTAGACAAGCCCTTCACATGGTCAAGAACTGGAAACCAAGGCCAGACTATGCACATGAAGAAGTGGGGCTATGCCTATGCACATAAAGTTCTCAAAAACCCTAAATTTACTTAGTTATATGATGTGAAGTGATGGTCTGTAATATAAGTGGAGGTTGGGAGACTACTTTGGAGAATGTAACTTCCAAAATCCTCCAGGCAACGCGGCCATCGGCCATGATGCCTGAGGGATGCTCAGAGTTGTAGCCTAAAGAAAGTAACCTTTTCCCAGATCTGAGTCTGAAACCTAATTGGACCAGGGAATCTGCCTTCTGTCCAATACCTGAATGACCAGGAGGAAGTGAAGCCTGGATCTAAAAGATTACTCTCAGTGCTTTTTACCAGTTGGGTATCCCTGGGGTTGGGGGGTTTACAGTTTGAAAATATCTGTGACATAGACCAAATTCCATTAAGCCTACTGGTAGAGCATCAGTCTTTGTCATCTTACTTAGACTGCCATCCAAAGGCACAGGATCTTCCCTCTTCCTGGTTACTTCCAATGTATGCCAAAGCAGCTGGGACAGGGCAGATCTCGGGGACAGCTCCAGCCAGCCAGTCACTGATTGTGAGGTCTTCCTGAGCATGTTCTGACTGCCCTTATGTATCCAAGGAAGAAGAACATCTCCCACAGCCAGCAAAAAGCCAATCCTTCTTCCCCGGATAAACAAGAGTATCTGGAATACACGGAGCTCACCAAGAGCAGTCCTTCCCATCGCCCAGGGGATGGATCTGCACCCAGGAATCCCCTACCTCCTCTTGCTCACCTGGGACAAGAGGATCCTTGGTACCCCCTTCTGCAAAACCACTCAAAGAATGCACCCTGGCCTTTTTTGTTGTTAACTGCCATTGAGTCAACCTCAACGTATGGTGACTCTATGTGTGAGAGACCTCCTAGTCCCCCTCTCATCAACAGCCCTGCTCAGATCTTGCAGAGGGCCATGGCTTCCTTGACTGAATCTATCTATCTGGAATATGGGATTCCTCTTTGCCTACAGCCTTCTTTGCTAAGCATTATTGTCTTTTCTAATGACACACTGGCACACTGGTATAGTCGATGGTTATGCCATCATAAATAATCAACAGGACTCTAGCCCCAAAGAACTTTCCTCCACAGATTTCATTTGTCATACGGGTCCTTTTACTAGTGACCTTTACTGAAAACATGCTTCTTTGAGGCTAGCAGAAATGGAAAGCAACAAATTTTGGAATAAATTGGCCTAGTCCTACATAGGAATGGAAGAGAAAGTTGATTGGTTTGAAAATTGAGAAAAAGAGAAAATTGCTTGGTTTGGTTTCTATGCAAACGTACCCAATTTGCACCTCTTGAGCTTATTACAAAGCAGAACATACTTGCACACTGATATTTGCAATTTTCAGAATTTTATGTTGCCATTTGTGATGAAAAGCAATGGCCTTTAAATGCATCTATTATGGGTGGAGTGTATACGAACATGCATATATTAGGAGAAATTACACATAGAATGTATTATACAAGGGGGAAATCACTTACAAAATGGGAATAGTGAGAAAAGTCTAGACAAAAATGCTTCATTTAGGGTAATCAATTTAGGTGTGTGTGTGTGTGTGTGTGTGTGTGAATTCAGAAACTGCCCCAAAAACAGAGCAAGCAAATGTAGAATCAGGAAAGGGAAAACTAGAAGAGAAGAAAACCAAAGTCCAGAGATTCACCTATCCCTATATCTACACATAGAGGGACTTTTAAAGGTTAGGATCAGGATTTGAATTCTACAGGCAGACTCTCCCAATGCAGCTGTATGCTGTGATTTTTAAGAGTGAAGAAAAAGCAGAATTGCCAACAAGTGATCAATTACCATTGTTGACATTCAAGCTCTTATAGCTGTTGCTCAAGAGAAAAGCTCTTATAGCTGTTGCTCAAGAGAAAAGCATTTCCCCTTCAGATTATATTCAGTTCAATTCAAGGTTTTCTTGTTATTATCACTGTTATATTACTGACATTATGCAACAGAAGTTCTTCCCTGAAGACATGTGCTTGGGGCTTTGGGGACTGGGGTGAAGGAAGGTATGTGCATGCTTTATGACTGTAATAAGCTGAAAATCTTGCACTGCCTAAGAATACCTCCACAGGGTGACAAAAGTGCAAGGATCCAGTATAAAGAATGAAATATCAAAGGTAATTGCCTTCATTTGATTGGGGGTGGGGTTTATTATCAAGTCACATTCTTCTTCAAAAAAGAGAGAAGGGGGAAGAAGTAGATCCACCCAAATACACAACATTTTCAAAACCCAGAGGTCATACATACATCCAATTTGCATTTTTCACAATTTGGTGCCTACTGTTGGCATTTGTTAACTGGCTCTGATAATTGCTCACTCCAATCCACTTCTCCCTTCCCTGAAAATGAACAATTGAACCTGATGGCTTCTGCCAGTCAAAGGATGTTAGTGGCTACAATATCAGTGGAGCTCTGAATGCACTCCAAGTTTTAGACCAGACTTTAAAGGGACTTATCCATGGTACTAAATGGTTCGGTTTTGATAGGTAGGAGTCAGCCCCTTGGATAGCTCCTTAAAAGTATGGATTAAAACCTAGATTCACTCACCTCATTGACATGGGAGTCATCCAGCACTTCCAGGGATGAGAGTTAGACTGAACAATACATATTCACAAGTTGTTGGTTTCTATATCATTCTATGGCCTCAATCCAACAACCCCTTAACATAGTGTAAATGCTTGCGTGCGGACACTGTGCCAGCACTACTCAAACCCCCATGCACAATAGCAACATTGCATAACACATGTCAGTGACTGGATGCTATTTCACAATGCACAATGAACATTGCACAACAACAATGGGAAGTATAGGATGCACAACCGTAATGCATAATTGCAATGCAAAGTATAGAGTGCACAACTAAAATGCAAAGTATAAGATGCATAATCACAACGCACATCTTGCAATGACAAGGCACAGATGAATATGCTCTCTGCACAATTCTGCTTCTACTGCTATAAGCAGAATACGTCCATTGCACAATGGTGACTTTTGGGACCCGCATGCATAGTGTGACTTACACATGGATATGTCTTTACATGAATTCTGGGCATTATTTCACCATTAGATATATTGTAATTTTATATTTGTAAGCAAACATACTTCATATATTTTGCTAAGGGAGACAAAGGAGATTATCAGGAAGGAACACATGCATTCCTGTCCCACAATCTCCAATCCCGCCCCGTCCCAGCTCAATAACCCTCCCCATCACACTTACCTTCTCTCCCATTGACAGGCAGCCCAGGAATGAACGGAGCTCTAATGGAGCTCCATTCACTTCCTGGCCTGAAATCCCACCTGTTCTCACGAGAAGATGCAAGCACAGGCAATTCAAAAATAAAAAGTAAAATACACACACGAAAGTTACACCAAGCACAGAAACACACTTTCAAACTTACAAGTAACCTAGGGAGGGTCATAAAAAGTGTGTCACTTACCTGGCTGTTGCAATCCCACCCAGAAGTGTTCTGGCAGGACGGCCCATTGACACTGCATTCACATGAGTAAAATGGCCTGAGGTTTCCTATGCTGGCAATGCTGGCACCAAAATGGGACAGGTGATCTATTGATGGCTCGGCCTGTCAATAAAAAAAAAACACCATAATGACGCCAGCGGAACACAAAAGGACGACATCATCTGATATTGCCATCCTTTTGCGTTCTTCTGGCATCATTATGACTCCACATTAGCTGCGTCTGATAATCTCCTAAATTTGATTTTCATTTCTCTTCCAGATACTGTGTGAGGTTGGGGATGGTATGGGGTTGGATATCTCCCATCTTCTGTTTGGGAATCCTAACTACTCTGCTTGTGAGATACTCAACTATCTCTCATATTTCCCATCAAGAAGGAGCTGAGTTTCAGAGAAGAAAGGCATTTTAAAAAGAGCTCATAATCATGCATAGCTGCCAGGTCTTTTTAAAGATGGGGCTGCAGTGGGGAGTAGGAGTTCAGCAGCAAACCATGATGTCCAGAGGGAAAATGGCTGGTGGAATTGAGGACTGGACAGACACTGGAGAAAATGGAAGGTACCAGGAAGCCACAAATAGGGGCTTTGGGGGCTGAATGTTGCCTGAGAGCTGCAGAATACTGATCCTTATATTAAAGAGATGTAGAGGACTGGGATTAGGGCTGAGTGCATGCCCCAGTTCAGTGGTAGTAATCCCGGTATTCCAGCATTCACACCACTATGGTTCTCAAATATGAGTTACCTGTAATTAATTCCTTTTCCCTGATAATGAAGTTTTAACTACATTCTTTTACTGTTCTAAATTCACTAGTGTGGATCATTCCTTTAGCAGTGTCACCAGTTTTAAAGTAACTTTTATAGGCACAGGGGGGTGATGTCACCAAATAGTGGAGGAGGAATATCCTATAGTTCAAATTCTGACATGCCACAGCTGCCTTATGCTGTATTATAGGCAGGAATGAGTGGATGGGAGAAAAGCTGCGTTTTGTATCACAATCCAGTGGTTTGAAGCTAAAAGTAACTAAACGTGTCTATGTCATTACTTTTGAGAAATGGGAAAGTAAAAAATTACTTTTTAAAGGCAGAATCCAGCTGGGGCACTACGTCAATGTCATTACAGCAATGCAGGTAATGGTAGTGGCAGAAGGAGTGAAAAGACTACAAGCGCAGTGGCTGTAAAGGAAGTAAAGCACTGGGAAAATAGGCTGCTCAGGCCTAGGAGATGTTGCCTGATTTCCCTCATCACCACTGTGTAACCTTTGAAAACATCCAACCTCTAGCATAGTCCACCACCATAAGTCTGGCACAAACCTGCAATTATTACGGTTGCTAGCATTTTTTTTTAACCACAGGATTATAACAACAACTAATTGCTTTTTTTAATTAAAAAATAACTTGCCAAGCTTTAAATATTTCATAGTTTATATCTGTATTTTTTTTACAAAAAAATAGATGGGAGATAGACTGTTATGTAGAAAGAAAAGTGCTTTAAAATGAATGGTTATTAGTGCATTTAATATCTGTCAGGGCTACAGTGGGTACCTTTTAAATGGATAATTTAATTTCATGGCCTGCTAGGTTTTATGGATCAGCTCTCTCAAACTGCTTGTTGTTAGTGGTCACTTTTACCACTGGAGAAACTTTTACTTTGTGCTATGATTTAATAGTTCATTTCAGTCACTCTTTCTTCCCCAATCTATATTATGGGCTTTGAGTGCAATACAGAGGGTAACACCAAACTCCTATTACAATGGAGAAGAACATTGTTATCTATGAGCCTTCGCACCTCCTTGCTTCTTTGCCATTTGTTCTCTTTACAACAAACATATCAAAATGTGCTTTTAAAAAGCACATTTGAAGGAAAAATACATTTACTTCAATGTATTTTTGAATGCATATTAATGCAGATACAGGATAGAACAGACTTAGGACTGAACGTACGCAGAAATGGCAGGGATGAGAAGCAGACTCATTTGTCCATCCCTAATTATCAAACTGCCCAACTTCACAGACATTCCTGCTTTCAGAAAGACCCACTCATGTTCACAGGCATCAGGCATACAGATAGATACCTCGGTCTAAGTACTCCTGTGATTCTAACATCCTCACTTTTCTCCTCCTGTATGAGTTTTAACATCTTTGTCTGGAGAAGAAGCCAGTGAAGTTTCAAATGCTTGCAGTATTTGTGCCATATTTTGTGCAGTTCAGTTGACCATTAAAAGGTATCACTGTATTGTGGATTTTGTTGTTTTTTGCTGCATGGTCAACATGGCTACTCCTGAATATGTTTTCAGTCTAGCTAAGGATATCTATACATATCAGGTCGGTCTATTAAATATTTATCTATTTATTTAATAACGAGACTGATACAATAACCCATCTTTATTTATATGTATTGCAATTCTAATGCTTGTCCCCTTCAATATATTCCCCACTCACACTCACACACCAATGCAGTCTTGTTTTCCACTGTTCGAAGGCATGGAGCAGATCAGTTTCTGTCAGCTGCTTCAACACATCTGCCATTTTCTTGTTTACTGTATCAATTGACTCAAAATGTGTTCCTTTAAGCACCAATTTCACTTTAGGGAAAAGAAAACAATTGCATAGTGCCAAATCTGGTGAATATGGAGGATCAAGTGTAGTAAGGTGTTTATTCACCAAGAACTGCTTCACAGAAAGTGATGTGTGAGCACGTACATCATCTTGATGAAGAATGAAACCATTTTTTCACAGTTCTGTCCTTTTTTTCCTGACTCTTTCTCTCAGTTTTGTCAAAACTTCCGGCGTGACGGCGTCATGACCGGCTGCTAGAGGCGCGAGCTCTTGCCCTAGCAGCTGCTTGCCTCCGACCCTAGCCTTCCCAGTGAGTGAAAGCAGCGGATTGTTCTCCCCAGTAAGGGAGGACAAAGAGGGCTTGCAAAGGTTCCAGTGCCAGTCCGAAGGTCTATGTACAAAATCTGGTGAAATAGATGATAGCAGGGCTGAGGGGAACGCAGAGCCAGCGGACGGAGGCAAGTAAACCGCGAAGAGCGGCTCTAACGACGCCAGTGTTTTTTTAAATAACAAGAGTAGCAGCAAGCAGCAGAAGAATTGCAGCGGTACGGGGTTTTTTCGACAACAACCAGCTTCTAGTGCAACTAGAATGTAAGTTCAAGAAGAGAAGGGAGGACAAGATAGAAAGAGAGGCGAGAGGGTTGCAGGAGGGACGGAGCAAGAGGAGAAAGTAAGCAACAACAGAGAGACGGAGCGAGAGGAGAAAGCAAGCGACGAGCAGTGAGACGGAGCAAGAGGAGAAAGCAAGTGATAAACAGAGAGACCGAGCAAGTAAGCGACGAACTGTGTGGCAGAGTAAGAGGAGAGAGTAAGCGACAACCAGAGAGACTGTGTAAGAGGAGAAAGCAAGCGATAAACACAGAGACGGAGCAAGAGGTGAAAGTAAGCGACGAACTGTGTGGCAGAGTAAGAGGAGAGAGTAAGCGACAATTAGAGAGACGGTGTAAGAGGAGAAAGCAAGCGACAAACAGATAAAGTTATAAACAGACGAGGGGAGTGGGGGAAAGTAATATCTTCAGGATTTTGTTACAATGTGCTGAGATTGCAAAACTTTCCTTGCTTTAAAGGTTATTTCTCTAGGGTGGGAATTATAATTATTGGTTTTTGTTTGTTTGTTTGTTTTTTGTTTTTTTGAAAAAGCCTTTCCTGTCGAGTTATTGGTATTGATGTTGGTGGGAGAGGTTTGTTATAGATATTAATTCTGTTACAGATATTAAGAGAGCCTCTGTGAAAGATATTTAGTAACAGGAAGAAGAGAGTTACATTTGTTAAGCTATTTTGTGGTATCTTTGATATTTCTGGGTTTTTTTGGGTACTGTATCAGGATAGAACGAAGACTGCAATAGCTGTAGTAACAGCTGTAGTAACTGTAGCAAACTGAAACCAAAGGAAGACGCTAATTAGGACGACCTGGGAGAATCGAAACTAGCATGGGAAAAGACTTCCTTACTTCCCAAATCCTAAATTAAAAACATAATTTGTAATTTGCTATCTAAAAAGCTTTTCCAAGGGAAACTGGGAAAGTGAAGCTGAGAGAAGGAAAATAGAATAATAGAAAAGGTTGGGGAAAAAAAAGAAAAGAAAAGAAACAAGACAACAAGAGAAAATACAGAGATATAGCAACAAGGCAACAATAGATGGGAGTAAGGAGGAAAGAGAATAGCGCATAATTAAATTGTTTTCACCCAGTGAACTGAATGAACTAAAATTCTGACTGTAGAATACTACCATAATCATATATAAAGGTGTTTTGGGTTGGGCGGTCCTGGGAAATATATTGCTTAAAAAGGCAAAGAAGACTTATGTGTATTACATTGCCAGAGATAAACTGAGTATTGCTGGTAACAAATTGAGAAAAAATTAATTAGAGCTGGAATTGTTTTAATGAATAGATGGTAGTGAAGTTGCGCTGTCTCTTTGGGACAACAAGTGGGGGGATTTATTGGTGATGGTCCTTTTATATAGTGCATGAAATACTCAAATGGTTTAAGTTGGGTAAAAGGTCTATATATGTTTCATGAATATAAATAAAACATACATAGATATACAGGTAAACAGACAAATAAAATCTGGAAAATAATAGGAAAAGAAAAGCAAACAATAACAATAATAATAACAATTCAAAAAGAAAAAGAAGAATAATAGATACAGGGGGGGTAAAACACAAAATACAAAATCAAAAGAAGAGGATTCTAAGACATCACACAAAGACAGAGGGACCTACAAAGTAAAAGGAAAAGAAGAAGGAGAGAGAGAAGGATACGCATATTCTAATACACTTATATACATATACCTATATACATACAACGTACAATTTATATATATATATAACGTACAACGTACAATTACAGAAAAATGACCACAGGAACAAGGAAGGCTACCCAAGCCCAGGCCCAGACACAAGTAGTAACGCAAAGGTGACCATCAATAGAAGGGCCCAGCAAAACCACAGAATTAAGCTCCATTATTTTAGAAGAAAGAAATGAAAAAAATGAGACAAGAAATTTGAGGAGAGCTGAAAGAGATAAGGGAAGAAATGAAGGCAGATTTGAAGAAAGAATTGAACAAATTTGGGGGAAAATTGGAGAAATTGACAACAGAAATGGATCAAATAAAAAATGATGTACAGGAAATACTCATCAAGATGCAAGAATTAGAAGCAACTACGAATACATTAACACAAGAACAAAAATTGGGAAAAAATGCAATATTACTAAATGAATTGAGGTATAGGGAAAAGTGCCTAAAGATAAGGGGATTAACGGAGAAGGAAAGTGAAAGTCTGGAAGAAAGGCTGATCCCCTTATTGACAAATTACATAAATGTAACTCAAGAGAATTTAGAAGCACAAATAGACAAGATAGTCAGGATTAGCTCAGTAGTAGCAAAGGAAAGAAAGCTCCCGAGAGATGTGGTAGTATGTTTCACTAGAACAAAAACAAGAGATAAGGTAATTCAGAAAAGCTATGAGGAAAAGCTGAAAATTGGAGAAGAAGAGTTAAAGGTGTTTAAAGACATACCACCACAAATTCTCAAAAAAAGACAAGAATATAAATTTCTGACAAAACTTTTAACGGAGAATAAAATAAATTATAGCTGGGAGAGGATAGAAGGGGTGGCGTTCACATATCAACGTAAAAGATATAGAATAAATTCAATACAAAAAGCTAAAGAATTCAGCAAGAGATTAGCCAAAGAGAAAGGAAGAGACGAGGAGGATAGGATAAAGCAGCTGAATGGGACAAGAATACAAAGAAAAAAAGAAGAAGAAAGGTATAAGGAAGTAATAGAAGATCAAGACTCGGAAGAAGAGGAGGGAGAGGTAGGAGAAGAAATAAATCAGAAGAGAATATAGAAAAAAACGGAGACAGAAGAGGAAAGAGAGGAAGAAGAAGACAATATTTGAGTCAAATATATATAGGAAAATAATAATTAAAGACTTTGAAAATGGATACAAAAATTATGTCCTGGAATGTGAAGGGCCTAAATTCAGGCCACAAAAGGTGACAAATTTTCCATTATCTGGAGAAGTTAAGACTAGACATAATATGCTTGCAGGAGACAAGAATAAGAGAACAAGACAGTAAATTCCTAAAAAATTTCAAACTAGGTCAACTTTACATATCATCTAACAACAAAAAGAAAAAAGGGGTCGCAGTTTATATAAATAGGAAATATCAAGCAAAAGAAATATTCAAAGATCAAGAAGGACAATATGTAGGCATAGAGATTAAATTACAAGATCAAAGTATACTAGTTGTTGGTGTATACACGCCTTTTGAAAAACAAGATACCTTCTTCAAGAAGCTAACAGATGAAATTGCGCAAACAGGAAAGAATAAACTCTTACTCATGGGAGATTATAATGGAGTGATTAATCCTTTAAAGGATAGATTCTCAAACAAACAAATAAAGAAAAATCAGGGGAAATTACCGCGATCTTTTTTTGAGATGATAGAGGAGTTCGATCTAACAGATGTTTGGAGGTGGAAGCGAGGGGAAGAGAAGGGATTTACTTTTTACTCTGATGTTCATCATGCCTCGTCAAGGATTGATATGTTCTTGGTATCAAAAAATATAACTATGAATATTAGAAGTATGGAGGTTAAGCCAAAATGGACATCAGATCACAATCCCATCTTATTAACAATGCCGAATAGAGGGAAGAGTTTAATTGGTGATTAGATAAAAATTTATTAGATAATGAACAATGTGTGAACGAAGCCAAAGAGGCATTAAAGCTGTATTTTAATGAAAATACAACACAAGAAGTGACTATGAGCACAACATGGGAAGCCAGCAAAGCTGTGATGCGGGGTTTCTTTATAAAAAAGGCATGTGAAAGGAAAAAGGAAGAAACCAGACAATGGAAGAATATACTTCAAGAAATAATGAGTAAAGAAGAGATCATGAGACAACAACCAGAAAATAAAAAACTTAAATATGAAATTAGCTTATTGAAGGGAAAAATGCATTCACAAACAATTTAAAAAAATGAGCAGAAAATGTGCTTGGCTAAACAAAGACACTTTGAATCAGCAAACAAACCTGGCAAATGGCTGAGTCAGAAATTAAAGAAATTAAGAGAAAACAAGATAATAACAGAAATGAAATATAAAGATAAGATAGTGACTGAACAAAAGTTAATCAAAAAATGCTTCCACGATTTCTATTCAGATTTATACAAGGATAAGTTTATGGATAAATCACTAGAAGAAAAAATAAAAAAATATTTAGAGGAGCAAAAAAATACCCAGACTGACAGATAGACAAAAAGACATTCTTAACAAAAACTTCACAATAATGGAAGTATCAGAAGCCATAAAAAAATTAAAGTTAGACAAAGCGCCTGACCCAGATGGTTTTACTTCAATTTATTACAAAAAGTTAGAAGATGAACTACTTCTCCCATTACAGAAGACTTTAAATCAGATAAAAACAGAGGGGATACCAAATACATGGAAAGAAGCCTTCATTACTGTGATTCCAAAAGAAGGGAGAGATATTAGAGACCCAAGGAATTACAGACCAATTTCGTTACTGAACTTGGACTATAAGATCTTTACTGCAATTCTGGCACAGAGACTAAAAAACATTCTAAAAGAGATCCTTCATGAAGATCAAAATGGGTTTCTGCCTAATAGATTGATGAAAAACAATACGAGGACAGTACTAGATATTATTGAGTATTATGAGACCCACAACGAAAAGAAACTAGCGATGGTCTCTTTAGACACAGAGAAGGCATTTGACAACGTCAAATGGCCATTTCTTAAAGCAGTTTTGGGGAAAATGAACATTGGAGATAATTTTAAAAAATGGATCGATGTGATATGCGAAAATCAAAATGCCCAAGTTCTAGTTAATGGCGAGAGATCAGAAAAAATTAAAGTTGGAAAGGGAACGAGGCAAGGATGTCCCTTGTCGCCGCTGTTATTCCTCATAGTAATTGAGATACTCAATAATAATATAAGAGAAAGCAAGAGAATTAAAGGAACGAGGATTAAAGGAATGGAATTTAAAATGAAGGCTTTTGCAGACGATATTATATTATTTTTGGAAGACCCGTTAGAACAACTGGATGAACTTAATAAAATACTGGAGGAATTTGGAGCAGTATCAGGATTCAAAGTTAATAAGGATAAAACAGCTGTCCTGACCAAAAACATCACAAAAAAAGAGGAGAACCAAATAGAGGTTAAATCAGGATATAAGATAGCGACAAAGATAAAATATCTAGGAATATGGATCTCTAAACGAAACGCAGACCTGTTCGAAAATAATTATAACAGAATGTGGAAAGATGTAAAAAGAGATCTAGAAAGATGGTCAAAGATTCGTTTATCTTTCCTAGGTAGGATAGCTTCGATCAAAATGTCAATACTCCCAAAGTTTATATTCTTATTTCAAAATATTCCCACTATAATAAATCTGAGATGTTTCAAAAACTGGAATACGGAAATATCTAAGTATATATGGGAAGGGAAGAGACCAAGAATAAAACAGAAATTATTAACAGATTATAAGACCAGAGGTGGATGCGGCCTTCCAGACCTAAAAGTGTATTATCATGCATGTGCTCTATCATGGATAAAAGACTGGGTAACCTTAGAAAACACAAAACTGCTAGCCTGGAGGGTTATAATTTGGTGTTTGGATGGCACGCCTACCTCTGGTACGGCAAGAAAAAAGAAAACAAGGGATTTGACAATCACTATGTAAGGCGAGCGCTTCTAAAGACATGGCAGGTATATAAAAAGAAATTCTATGATAAAATACCTTGGTGGATCTCGACCCATGAGGCCTTTTTTTTGGAAAATGGAAATCTGAAGAACAAACGTGGATGAGATATAAAGATCTGATAATTCAAGAAACTCAAGTAACAAAAAAGATCAAAACTAAAGAACAATTGGGAGAAGCAGGTTTTGGAATAAATTGGTTCCTTCATAAACAAATATATGAGAAATTCAAGATGGATCTAAAATTAGAACAGTTTCAACTGGACAAAAATGATGTTGATAAGATTTTTTTCGAAAAAACAAAACACCAAGTAGCCAGTTTTTACAAACTATTACTAGAAAGAGAATTAGAGACGGAACATGTGAAGGAATCAATGATTAAATGGATGCAAGACCTGGGGTACAGTATTGAGATGAAAAACTGGGAAAGGGCTTGGAGGGACACTCAAAAATTTACATTAGCACAAAATCTGAAAGAAAACTTCATCAAAATGTTTTACAGATGGCACCTTACACCTGTTAAATTGGATAAGGTGTACAAAACAGGGGAGAAAAAATGCTGGAAATGCGGTGAGGCTATGGGGACACTAATCCATATGTGGTGGAGGTGCCCCAAGGCAAAAGAGTATTGGAAACAAATACATGTAAAGATTAAAGAGATTTTAGACGTTTGCTATCCTATGAAACCAGAGATCTATTTGCTAAATATGTTAGGAGAGGCGGAAGGAGGTAACACAAAACACCATGGGAGGATTATACTTTATATGATATCACTGGCAAGAACTCTATATGCACAAAAATGGAAAGAAAAATCAATTCCCACGATAGAGGAGTGGAAGATCAAATTATGGGAAATGATGGATGCAGATAGATTGTCAACACTATTAAAAGAGGGAAATGTGGAAAAGATTGAAAAGGAGTGGGAACCCATTGTACGCTTTTTGGAAGATAAACAATTTTAATAGACAAATATAAAATGAAAGAGGAAGTTGGGAACTAGCCTATAGCAAACAAAGGAAAGGAATAAGGTCTGAGAATCAGACAGAAATATTTCAGTATTATATGGAAGAGGATATAGCTTAGAAGCAACAGTAAAGGTAGGCAAATAGGCAGAAATAATAAGGAGAAGGAAAGAAAAGAGTAACGCAAGCAATAAAGGTTAGAGGAAGGAAGTGAGGAGGGAGGAGAAGGGGGGGGTTCTTCTTTTTTCTACAACTCCAATTTTTGACTAACAAGAAAAAAAAGTGTTACTAATGCAAGCTGAAAGTATGGAAGGTTGAATGTGTCAAGATTTGCGCATTTTGTGCAATATATGTAAAATTGTACTATACAAACTAAAATGTGATCTGTAATATGAGTATGTGTAACAATAAAAAAATAATTTTTAAAAAAACTTCCTTATAATAATGCTGGTTCACTGTTCTGCCTTCTGGAACCCATTCTGCCAAAATTATGCCCTTCATGTTTTTTAAAAAAACATACCATGAGCATGGCTTTGAATGTGGGTTGCTTTGATGTGCTTTTTTCATTCTTGGTGGTGGATGGTGTTTTCCAGTGCATTGACTGTCATTTTGTCTCACGATCATACTGGAAGATCCAGGTTTCATCACATGTGATGATTTTTTGAAAAAGGTTTGGGTCTGCCTCAAGTCGCTGCAGAATGTCAGCGCAAATTTCCTTGCGGCACTCTTTTTGCTCTGGTGTGAGAATCCTTGGAACCATCTTGGCACAAACTCTTCTCATGTTGAGATCCTCATGCAAAATTTTCCACTCAGTGTCCTTGTCAATGTTCATGGCTTCAGCTATCATTCGGACACTGAGTCGGCAATCTTCTTGAACAATCTGGCTGATTTCCCCCCCACAATTTCTTTGGTTCTTGAAGTGGAAAGTTATCCAGAGTGTTCATCATCTTCCACATTCTCATGTCCTTTTCTAAATCTTTGTGGCACTCAAACACACATGCATGAGACATGCTGTCTTCCCCATAAGCTTCAGTAAGTATTTGAAAAGATACCATTGGTGTTTTGTTCAATTTTACTAACAATTTCAAATTGACACGTTTCAAATTGACACGTTTCAAACTTAGCATTTTTCCAGCACACAGCAGACAACACAGCTGCCTTAAAGGACAACTGACAATTAAGTGGCCAAAGGTGTTGATGTTTGTCATGCAGGTTTAGATATGTTCAAGTTCACCACTCAGGTATTCACAACCAGTTCTCCCTGATTTGTCTGAAAGGTAGAAACACAGTCTCATTTAATGGACAGACCTCATATGGGCAACATGCTAGATGCCAGAAACCATGGGGCTATACTGGGTTGCATTAAGCATGCATATGAATGCCATTGAAGATAATACAGCGATGATAGATTTTGCACTCAAGGGCCATATTTATCCTTGCTGTAGTGGTTTGAATGGCACACACATTTTGATGTGCATTTAAAAGAGCAGCCTCAGTGTGTTCTTCCACAGTTCCCAGCACATGAATGTCTTCTTTTGTGCAACTAGAGCTGGGTTCAAGGTTCAAACAGTACAGATAAATTTGGGGAGTTTACTCAGAAAGCCTACATCAATGAAGGAACACAAAAATTCTAGTCACTTTCTCACAGACATATACATACCATAGAATCCCATGACCAGCTTTTCAGGTTAACTGAACATCTTGGTTGCCAGCTAACAAAGTAAAATGTCATAACAATCCCTAACAGAATGAGACTTCAAAATTGAGATGACAGTCACAAAACTACAGCCCCCATTCCCCACTCAGTGCTTTCCCCAGGTGGAGAGCCTGGTAAGAATTGTATCAGTTTTTGGAAACACAATGGTCTGAATCCTGATGATTAATCCCAAATGGAGTAGATCCATTCACTCAGTTGTTGAATGACAAGTCAACATGTAGACAAATCCCATTGATTCTGTCAGTGTTACTCTTCCTGAGAGTAACAATAGCACTCAAGCAATTGTCTGTAGCTACTGACACACTGCAGAAATAATGCAGTTTGACACCACTTTAACTGCCATGGCTCAATGCTATGGAATTCTGGGGTTTGTAGTTTTGTGAGATATTTTGTCTTCTCTGTCAGAGAGCTCTGGTGCCACAACAAACTACAAACCCAGGATTCCATAGGATGGACCCATGACAGTTAATGCGGTGTCAAATGCATTATTTCTGCAGTGTGTCAGCAGCCCCTGTCTCTGTAGCCCTTCTGACCCAATCTGTTAACAAATCTCCAGGCGCCTTTAGATTTGGATTTTGTCTGCCTTGGAGGAGTCCTCTGTTGATTCATACCTATACCAGATCCATATGAATTTGTTCCATTATGTTCAAGAGTCATCCAGTCCAATGGAATCCAAAGAGAATCAGTTCCAATATTCAGGATTCACCCATACCGAAAGTACATTCCTAATATTTGAGGTACGATGGAGGATGGCTGGTTGGATGGATGGTTTAAATTCTTTCTAAAGTTCAAAAATACATAATGTCATCTTTTGTATTGGATGTGAAAATTTCTGATTGCAAATGCAATTTGAGTTACTACCAATTATATCACTATAATTCATCTTTGACTGACATTCTGTGTTACAGTGACATCTTCATTCAGCTGTCAACAATGATGCCTTTTCCTCCCTCACCCCTCGCCCCACCAACCCTCAGGGCAAGTAATTCAGAATTTATCAATGTATATAGTTACATTAATTTGTTCCATCCCATTTGCATTGTCTTGCAGCTGTCTCTAATGAAAGTAATTTACCTTCATATTGCCTAACGACACCATTCTGCCAAAATCCCAGGAGGTTCCTGTGAAACCTTCTTAAGCAATTTTGTATTCTCAGCTACTTTGATCCTTAGCTGCTTTGACCATGAAATATAAAGATAATGAATAGTACTGGAGCTAGACAGAAATAAGACTTATCAATCAAGTAAATGATTTTTAACACCTTCTCCCTAAGCACATGGGACTCATTGTCGCAAGCTGTAGGATGCTGACCAAGGGAGATAACTGATCCAACATGATTAATCTTTCACTTTTTAAACTTAGCTGTGTGCCTAGTCATTTCTTTGCTGAAATTGATTTTCAAGGTATTTGCCACCTATAAACATGTCCCATGGTGTTAAAAGGTACCCTGTGAGAATAATTTACTTGAGTATAGTATGCTTCTTTTTTTTCTTTTTTTTACACTGACCCACATTGTTGAGATGAATATTTTATAAAACAAGCTGGGCAAAATGAAGGAGAAAGAGATGAAAGTCTGCAAGAGTGGCACTAGCATGGAATTCATAAGACTACAGGAGCCTTCCAAAACTGTGAATTAAAAGTAGTTTTAAGTTCTGCTGGGACACTGTGTCATATCTGTCAAATTCAGCTGCAGAAAGTCTGAAAACGTCGTTGTTTGATCCTATTCTTCCTTCTGCTCTGCTCCAGCTATTTAATATAAACTGTTTTGAAGTCTGGCTCCACAATATTTTCATTGATCCAGAAGGAAATGGGAGCTAGACGGAAAAACACATAGTTGTGATCACCTTGTTGAAAAATACTGCCTACAGAATGTGGTTGGTGGGACCTGATATTTCACAATAGGGATGTGCATCAGCTTTGCACAAAGCCAAGTGAACGTGATCCCATTCTGAATCATTTCAAATGCTTCCCAAAGTGAAGTGGGCTTCCCTTTGAAGTAAGCAGAACTCAAGGTGGATCTCAGACAAAGCCACAATTAGGAATTCAGGCTTCAGAAAATCTAGGCCAAAAAAAAAAATGTTCTGGTGAAAATGCCTAAAATGGGGAAGAGGGAAGGAATGTGACTGATGTACAGTTTATTTCTTGTTTTAAAAAGCCTCAGAGCAGGATTGCTCCCTCCCTTCCCCATCAGGTACAGGAAGGCATTTTGACTTACAGTATACATACATATACATATACATATATATATATATATATATATATATATATATATATATATTCCCCACCTGGAATTTAGAGGGGCTGGGCAGGGTTAGGGGATGCATGTGACTTGTAGGCCACAGTCTCCCCAATTTATTACTCTCCCCCTCACAAAAAAATTAACCTCAGTATAGCCCCCAAACCCTTTTCCTGTAGCATACTGTGTTAAGAGCTAACAAGTGTTGTATACCTGTATGGTTAGTTTGTATATTTGTGTCTTCCTGTTTGTTTGCTGTTCTGCACCCACTCTCTTTCTAAATCAACTTAACAGCCATTTTTTCTCTTCTCTCTCTCTCCTCCGTTAGACCATGTATTTGATTATGCCCAAGTAATCCATAAGTAAAGTTGCTTTATGTTTTATAAAAAAGACTTAGTTTACCTCTTTCTTTTCAAAACCCTTTGTGGGGAGGCATTTGATTGGTTGTTGTTCAGCTTCTGCCTTGCCATCTTGATTACACTGCTAGAAATATCCACTACCATCTCTAAAAATACCAACATGCAAAAGACCCTAGCTTCATTCCCTAGCATCCTCAGGTGAGTCCAGAAAAGACTCCTCTCTGAACTGCTGCAGAATTATTGCCAATTATTGCTCAGCCTCTTGATACTTCATTCCTTCCAGATGTGCTGTGTGAGAACTCCCATTATCCCATTGTCCATGTTGGCTGAGAATGATGGGAGTAGTCATTCATAAAGTCTAGAGGGTGCTTGGTTGGGAATAACTAGTGAAGACAGTACTAAGCTAGATAGACCAATGACTTCATATAAGACAGCTTCCTAGAGTTATAGATAATATGCATAGATAGCCTTGCATAGTTAAACACATGGTCTAATGGTTTAGAGAAAGTGTTGCAAGAAGAGAGTGTAGGTTAGAGTGTTGCAAGAAGAGAGTGGACATGGAAAAGCAAACAAACAGGAAGTATGCATACATGCAATAACAGTGAACAGAGGCATGCAAAGATTGCTAACTCTTTAACATTGCATGCACTCTATCATTTAGCTATGGAGTTCTCTGTTAGGAGCAATTGATGTGTGTTAGTTCCAAAGGAGGTGGAAATAAACAGATACTAAAAGGAGAAATGGGGAAATGATACACATGCAGCTAAGGAAATGAGGAAATGATATACATGCAGTTCATTAGTTGTCTTCCGTGAAACTAAGCTAACTAAGGTAGGAGATTTTCAGATGCCTCTTTCAGCGTCTTGCCGCGCAAGCAGCCTCCGGAGTAGTAACGAGGCTGCTGCGTGGCAAGGGGTCCATTTTGGATGATGCCGTTTCTCTCTCGGCATCGTCTGTGACTCTTGCGGCTAGCACTGGAGGCGGCTGCGCTGTTTTTCACTCACGGAAGTTGTCCGTGAGTAAAAAAACAGCGCAGCCGCCTCCAATGCTAACCGCAACACTCATGAACGATGCCAAGAGAGAAATGGCATCGTCCAAAATGGACCCCTTGCCACGCAGCAGCCTCGTTACTACTCCGGAGGCTGCTTGCGCGGCAAGACGCTGAAAGAGGCATCTGAAAATCTCCGTAATTAGCTAACACACATTGGAAACTGGTTAATGCAGTGTAGATGTGTAAATTGCTATTGCTTAAAACAATTTGTAAGCCGCTCTGATAGCCTTGTGGCTGAAGAGCGGGGTATAAATAAATAAATAAATAAATAGACTTGTCCATATGGTGGGGGGAATGTGAGTTGCTGTGGGGTAATGCCAACTTGCAGCAACTTCTATCTGTCTTAATGGGTTCTTTGCAAGATCGTAGGAATGTGAAGCAAACCACATTCAGTGTTCCCACAGGCATGCCTGAGAATCAAAATGGCAGATGCGAGTGAATTGTTTGCGATTTGATTTTCCCTAGGTTGCCTCTGCTGAACATTTTTTTAAACAAAATACAAGGTGAAGAAGAGCAACCTTCTGCTTTAGCAAACATGCAAAGAGAGAGAGAGAGAGAGGATGTTTTCTCACCATAGCACATGATTGCTACAGCAAAAATCCAAGATAGCAGTTATGGATGCTTGCCTTGTTAGCAAGTTCCACTCCCCCACACACACATGTCTGACCAATCAGCTGCTCATATTGGGAAAGCAAATCAATTTGGTCACTTACCCCTTCAAGCAACTATACGCATTCCTCTCACTGTTTTTCAAAAAATACAGGGAAAGCCGTGAAAGCTTTTCCTATGGAGTATATGAGGGCCCCCCACACTGAGACAGATTGTATTCTCCCTGCATTCTTTGAGGAGTATTTTTGCCATTTAGACAACCCCTAAGCCCTAATGGTTCCTATTCTAATTCTGTAATGTTTTGTCTTTTGAGTATTGGCCTCCCTCTACCATTCAGCTCCCAAATTCTGTCACTTGTGGCTAGAGACTATAATCTGAATCCTACTGGTAGTCCCAACCAGTGTAGACCCACTGAATCAGCAAGATTTACCTGTGTATTGATTCACCATTCTGTAATTGATTCAATGGGTCTGCTCTAGTTGAACCTATATGGTTCAGGCTTTGGTATACAGTATATTTCTTTTTCCCTTCTTCTGATATGGAACCACAGGAGTGGGGGCAGAAAGAAATCTCCACTACACTTCATATGTTCCCACTGCCAACATACCACCAACAGAATGCTAACCATCAATGGAAATGGCTTCTTTTCCCCCTCAAAGTCCTGGGCTGGATAATAAAGGCGTTCAAATGCTGTCAGATTATGCAGCATGAATTTATTACAATGTGGAACTGTTTTTTAGCATCTGAAGTGCAAACATGATAAGTGAAAATGGACATCATCAAGCTGTGGCATGAAATTGATTTTGCAAGGCTTACCATTTCCATACATAAGACAGCACTCATGTTTTGCACCGAAGCGTCTCACCTTGGTAACTACACAGCATGAGATTGATTCACTTTGCAGCTTGAAAGGACAAATCTTAATTTAGAATCGTCACATAAGATTCCCTTTCTTTGACAAATGGAGAGAGACCAAGGTACCACTGAGCAAATGTTTCCCTCCAATGAAACTCATGCACACACACCCTTCTCCAAATCACACAGTATAATCCACCAGAAGTACATTAACTAATGTGCAGAGTGTACAGATCACAGTGAAGATGTTTTTTGAGGATGAAACCAATTCTGAATATGGCATTACCTTCTAATTTTGTCCTACGCCTAGAGGCAGCAAGTGCCAGAAGAGGCAGCTTATAATAGGGAGAAGTGATTACCCCAGAGTTAAGTCAGCCAAGATCATACATGGGTAATCAAGGGAGATCAGTCAAGGGAGGCACATAAGCATGGTCTCAGCCACTCCGGAATCCATCTCCAGAAATCAGCAGTGAGGATAAAGCAAGCTGAAAGACAAAGAAATGTAAAACTTACACCAGATTACAGATCAAGAATCCAGCTAAATCCACAAGCACAAAGAGCACTGAAAGCCAGGCAGAATGGACCACTGTGAACAACAAGAACTCTCAGCAGCTGCTGGGAGATTTGGAGCCACCAGACCCTGAGAGAGCAGGTGGTTCATTGTGCAACATTTCCTATTTCAGTTTCTGCAGGAGATGTTGCTTCTTTGGATTCTGCTATTTCTCTCATTGACACACCACAAATGATGGCAGTGTTTCCTCAGTGTCCATCAATTCTGGCTTAGATAGGGGCCACCTTGCTGCCATTCTTCATCAGCTGTACCTGACAGTAGCTTCTCTGATTCAGGGTGGGAGTTGTTAACTGGAGCCAGAGGCCTTTCCATGCCTGGCTTCTCTTTGCCAGGCTCCTCAGATCTCCTCAAACGGTCCACCCACTCACCCCCAAAAGGAAAAAAAAACCGCTGAAGATGTTATCAGCAAGTATTACTTCTTACATGAAAAGAAAGTAATGATGTTTCAGGACATTATGTTGCTTGTTAAAAAATAACAACTGGGATCTACTATGGCAGGTATGAATGCATAGCCTAGTGTTATGCACTGATGACAGCTATGTATTCATGAACAGTACATAGCCCCTAGTTTAGGGATATGTAGGGACTGTGAAAGTTCCCCAATCTGTACTTACTGGGTGGCAGCCACTGCAATTGATGGGGGTATGTTCCCCTGTTATTCAGGAAGCAACTGGCTAACATTCCCACCTGCCTCTTGTGAGCAATTTCCAGGCTGAAAGGGCATTGCAACAGGGGTCCTGCTTCTGCCTGTCCCACTGGAAATTGCTTACGGGGGGGGGATGGGAACTTCAGTCAGCTTCTTCCTTTGCAACAAGAGAATTACCCCCATTGATTGCAGTAGTGTTACTTGAATTGCTTGGGGCCCATGGAGACCCTCTAATGTCCTAATAATAATTTGGGGGCTTTTAATTAACTCAACTTGGCATGCGAGCGGCTGGGCAATGGCAGGACCTTTTAACCTATGTACCGGCAATAACAGAGGAGTCTCTAAGCCAAAAGGTACCATTAAATGATTTTTATTGGAAATTAGTATCAACAGGACTCAAGAGGCTTTAGACACTCACACAAGGATATCAAAGATAGTTGGAAGTACAGTTGTCCCTTTACATTTGCAGCTTTGACTTTCGCGGTTTTATGTATTCGCAGACATTCCTTTCCCCCTCCCCAACGCAGCCTCTGAGCATTTAAGGAGGAAAACTTCCTGCACACATACACACACAGGGAAGATCCCAGCAAGCAACCAACCCCCCCCCACCAGCCTCTCATGGTCTAAAGCGAAAGAAAAGCACAGCCCCATGCTGTGAGCACGCAAGCAAAGTCCCCCCCCTTGCCACTCCCCTCTCTGTGTTTTAACAAACTGAATGGCTTCTTTAAAACTCACATTTCGCCCCATGTCTCCTCATGGCCCAAAGAAAGGCACAGCCGCACGCTTGCCACCCCCTCTCTGTGTCTCAACAAACTGAATTTAAAACTCTGCTTCTTTAAAACTCACATTTCGAACTTTTCCTACACACATTCACACACAGGGAGGGTGCCGGTGGATCTCCCAGCAACCCAGTCTCTGAGCATTTAAGGAGGAAAGCTTCTGTGCTCACAGTATGGGACTGTGCTTTTCTTTCGGCCAGCAGGAAGCTTTCCTCCTTAAATGCACAGAGGCATTTAAGGAGACTTGCTGGGAGATGCCACCCACACCTTCCCTGTGTGTGAATGTGTGTAGGAAAGGTTTGAAACGTGAGTTTTAAAGAAGCTGAGTTATAAATTCCATTTGTTGAGACACAGAGAGGGGGTGGCAAGCATGTGGCTGTGCCTTTCTTTCGGCCATGAGGAGACATGGGGTGAAATGTGAGTTTTAAAAAAGTCACTCAGTTTGTTAAAACACAGAGAGGGAAGTGGCAAGGGGGGGACTTTGCTTGCGTGCTCACAGCATGGGGCTGTGCTTTTCTTTCCTCCTTAAATGCTCAGAGGCTGGGTCAGTTTCCGTGTGTGTGTGTGTGTTTAGGAAGGCTGCTTTTATTCGCAGTTTTTTCACTTTCGTGGGGGTCTTGTTCCCGTAACCCCAGCGAATGTGAAGGGACGATTGTATTTGCATAGGGGAACAGAGTAAGGGGACAGCAGGTTGTACTATACCAATCCTGAAGAGCTGAGATCTCGAAGTAAACCAGCAAAGAGGAGGTCCAGAAGGCAGAATGGTGACATGAACTGATGTGGAGTCGAAAAGCAGAGGATTTGTGCACACCTGTATACACAGTCTGATGTGGAATCAAGAGGAAGGTGAACTATGTGAATTTGGGTGGTGTTTTAAGGTGATATTTATATGAAATAATTCCTCTGAAGGGATGGGATTTTGAGTGGAATGCAATGTTTCTCAGAGGTTCCCAGGACTAGACAATAGGTGCTCAGGAAGACTTAACGATCATTAATGGGTGCTGCATTTGGAATCGAATAGGAGCAGGCAAGATCTTTTGTTGGAAGGGGATGAGGAAAGGAAAAACCCCATTTTACAAGCATTAAGGAGTCTGCTATCATTGAGTGGATTAGTGAATGATTCACCTCCAGGTGTTAAGTTCTGACCTGAGTATTTGATTTTGGGAAATTTCCAAAGCCCTCTCCCTTCGCAATACATGAATCCTGCCTTTGTACTTGGGGGTTCCTGGCTTACCTGCTAACCATGTGGATGGTCACACTGAGCCACATTATTAAATATACCAATTATCAGATATTCCAAGATGGGGGCTATCAGGGTAGGTAACAGACCTCACCTGGAATACTGTGTCCAGTTCTGGACACCACAATTCAAGAAGGATGTTGACAACCTGGAACATGTCCAGAAGGAGGGCAATCAAAATAGTGGAAAGTCTGGAAGCCATGCCTTAAGAACCAGCTTAGGAAGCTGGGTATGTTTAGCCTGGAGAAGATAAGGTTAAGAGGTGGCATGATAGCCATGTTTAAATATTTTTTTTTCTGCAGCTCCAGAGACTAGGACACTGAGCATTTTGGATTCAAACTACAAGAAAAGAGATTCCACCTAAACATTAGGAAGAACATCCTGATGGTAAGAGCTGTTCAACAGTGTGTGGTGGAGTCTCCCTCTTTGGAGGTTTTTAAACAGAGGCTGGATGGCTATCTGTTGGGAGTGCTTTGATTGGGTATTACTGCATGGCAGGGGGTTGGACTAGATGTTCTGGTGGTCTCATCCAGCTCTATGATTCTGTGAGTGTTTTGTTTTGAGGATTTGTTGACAAAAGTGTCAAAAACAAGGCATGCATTGGCCCCATGCAGCACCACAGTAGCAAAAGCAATTCTCTTTCAGTTCTCTATCTGCTTCTGATTTTCCTATAAAGGACCTACAATTTTCCACACAGTTTACAGAGATTTAAAACACAAGATAATTTCTTCCCACAGGCTTATCATCTGATAGACTTGCTTTAGGTCCCACCATGAGATATAAATCACGTAAATCTAATAAACAAATAAAAGAAATGACACAAAAGGAAAACAAGATAGTTGCTGTCCACAGGCTTACAATCTAATCTACATGATACAAAAGGAAATGGGAATGGGAAGGGCAGAGGAAAGCAATCAGAAGGAAAGGTATTTTTGAAGATAAATTTTAGTTATATAATCGATGTTATCCAGAGCAGCTAGAATAGTCACCAGGAACAGAATTCTGGAGTTCTGGAAGAGAAGTCCAAATGGCCTGTGGTCCTTCCTGTCTTGATGAAATAGAGGGCCTTATGGTCAGCCCACCACACACATGGAATAGGTGTGAATAGGCTGTTGAACCCTAGTTCAACAGTATCAATGAAGAAGATCTATCCACCCTCCTCAAGGGCACAAGGCCAATGTAGGGGATGCAGGACAGGCTGTGCGACGCCACACATAGCGCTTACTCAAAGAGAGGGTCAGTGCCAGGAGGCTATTGGGAAGAGTTAAGGGATTAATACTGATGTCTTCCAGCATGTGTTGCCTGAGGTGGTTGTGTCATTCTGCCAAAGAACAGAGCCAGCTGAAGTGTTTACATCACAATCCTATGTTGGTTTACTCATAAGTAAGTCCCCCTGAGTTAAGTGTCTAAATGAAGGATATAGGAGATAAACTCTGAAGAGGGGAATAAGAAATATTGGAGTTAGAACCAGAAGCCATTATTAAACACAAGTATCTTCTCTTCTGTGCCTTGGGTATATTAATGAGATTTGTAATGGCAGAATATAGGTGATGGGCAATTAGAACTGTAGAAGTCTCTAGTGCATACACGGTCATGGAGTGCTAATCTTCAAGATAATTTATTCCCTTGGTTTCTTCCCCCTTTTTGTTCTATGCAGAGAGAGAGAGAGAGAGAGAAATAAAAGGCAATAAAAATCTTGATTTGGAAGAAAGGTTTTCTCTGTGTTCATATTTCTCCCAATATTATTTGGTACACATAAACAGTTATTCCACTGTTGTTTTTATCCTTGGAATGTTCCCTATCAGCAGTGGGATGCAGTACAGCTGTATGTCTTCTGGATTCTTTAGGCTGCTGGAGTTGTTACCATACCCTATTACCCCTCCCACGAGGCCTCATAACTGCACATAATTTACACTCTTTGGGGTCGCAGTGACTGGGAACATTTAGGATCAAGTTGACCAGAGGACAGTTGAGGTCATGATGACCTGAGATGTGTCCAGATTATGAAAGACCAGATAGGATTATGCAGAAAACCCAGTCATTAATGGGTCTATGCTAATCTTTTCAACATGCAATCAGTAACCATTCCTCACCCATACCCTACAGAAATCTTTCCTATACACCCTACCTGTCCTACCATTAAGAGGTTGTCACAAATCCCATCAATGTTTTGTCACTCCAAAGCTAAGGCAATCAGCCCATTCCAGGCCCTTTTGTCCATTCCATGAGAAAGCTATTCAGACTTTGTTATAACTAACACACCCCTCCAGGGTATGAAATAGGGTATAAATATCCTAGCTCCAACCCTAACCACATGTGCCACAGACTGGACCTGCCATTCTGTAGTCACAGCTGGTGTATCATTAAAGGGCTTTGCCATTCTTTTTTGTGACTGACTGGATTCCCTGTGCCACCCTTAGATTCTGTTGAGTCCTTCCTCTGTGGAGACATCTTTCTCTGAGACTGGTAACTATCACCCTTCCAGCCCTGATTATCTCTATCCAGTCCTTCATCCTTTCTCTTCAATAGCCGTGTATGGTTCTTAAGAGTGTATGTTCTTGTGCATTACTTTATCTCCTGTGTTAATTCAAATAAGAGACTGTGTTTAATTTCAACTGGAGTGTTCTCTATAGTTAGTACTGGTATGCATATCTAGAAAGATCCCTGAAGTTATCCTTATCTCGCAGGCCTCCTTTTGAGCAATAATTCCCCCAAACTTCAAAGAGACACTCTTAGGGTAACAGAGCAAGGTACTGTCCTAGTTCCATATGCATTTGTGCAATTACTGTTAATTTAATCCTGCCTTTTCATAGCCTCCACCATTTCACAGATGAAAACAAAAAACACATATGGCCAAGCAACATCCAAGTGTCACCAAGATAGCAAAAGTTATTAATGAGGAAGAACAGACAGGCCACAACTACCACTCTATCACTCCTAGCCCCTGGGTGCATACCTTGCAAAATTTCACAGGTGAAAACCAGGACACATATGGCTAGGCAACATCAGAGTGTGGTTAGGATAGCAGAAGTGATTAATGAGGGAAGAACAGACAAGCTAAGAGCCTTATCACACAAGGGAAGGGAAGCGACTTTAAAGCCTGAGAATAGCATGTCCTGTCTTGCCTTATTGCATGACATCTACGTGCTTCCACTGTTCTTCCATTCCAGTCCCGTGGAATCTGTTAGCAAAAAGACTCACCTTTACCACTGTCTTCCATGGGACTGGCATGGTAGAACAGCTGAAGAACACAGACATCAAGTGATAAGGCAAAGCGGGATGTGCTACTCTCAAGCTTTACTTCTGCTTCCCTTCTCTTGTGCAATAAGCTCCTAAGAGAGGCTGCAGCAGTTTGCCTTTGCCCAAGCCTACAGGGAAGGGCAAAATTCTACTCTTCTCACCTTGCTGAGTTGAGTGCAATCTACTTTTACACTTTGAACTCAGTTTGAAGCAACTGAACCAAACCTGAGAACAAAGGGGAAAGGTGGGAACAAGAAAGAGGGAACTGGAACAGCTGGAAAAGTGGAATGACCAAAGATTAAATGGGACTGTCTATATATATATATATTGGGAAACTAAAATGTACCTGAACTCCTACGAAAACCTGCCTCCAGGAATCACTGGTAACAGGGAAATTATTAATATTTCTATTCATAGCACTTTGTGTAGGTTCAATCATGAAGGAGACATAGATCTGCACAAAGTAATCAACTCTATCAATATCAAATGCAGACCTGTTCTTGGACTTATACCCTATAAGCTGTTTCCTAAGATTGAATTAAATATAATTAGAACTTTGAGATGTATATGCAGTCAATGATATTATTAATATAATAAGAAGAGAAGAGACAAATGAAGCTTGTTTTATCAGAAAGACAGGGAAGTGGGGGAACAAGATTGGTAAAGCCATAAGTCACTTTAGCATTCACCATGCAAATATAACCAGCAGCTATAGCCAGTAGCAATGTTACAGTGTGCCAATGGATGTTAATTAAGGACTTTTTCGGACGTCTAAAATGTAACGGAAGCAGCCTCGCCACGTTACGAGGCTGCTGTGCTGCAGGGCGTCCCTTTCGCATGACGCCCGTCCCTGCCGGTACTGTTGCGGTACCGCAGGGACATTTGAGTGTTATATTTCAGCCATTTTTACTCAAAAATCGCTGAAATATAACACTCAAATGTCCCTGCGGTACCGCAACAGTACCGGCAGGGACAGGCATCATGCAAAAGGGACGCCCTGCAGCACAGCAGCCTCGCAACGTGGCGAGGCTGCTTCCGTTATATTTTAGACGTCCGAAAAAGTCCTAAATTCAAAGGAAAATAAGTCAGTGGTGTGAGTTATGTATTCTGCAAATGGGACTATACAAAACCAGGCATCTTGTACTGTTTCTCCCTCTCTGTTTCTCATATCTTCCAGAAAGGACTGCTGTTCTTTTACAAAACAGTTTTCTTCATCATTAAGAGCTTTCTGAGAGTTACTTTATATTTTTAGTGCATGAAGAAAAACCTTCTCCTTTCATTTGCACAACTGGATGCCTTGCCCTCACTTTTTAGTTGAGTTATGAAGTCAAGCAGGGAAGCAGCAGTATCTTGTCTGCTTTCAGGGAGAAAACTAGAACAGAGCCAGCATTTCTTGCTGGACCTTTTTTTCTGAGATTTTCTAATTCTCACTGATCCACTTTGCAGAATTTTTGTCAGAATATTCTCTTTCTTGTGGCTGCCATTTTCGTCCCACAATACCTCAGACTAGGGGCAAACCTTCACTATTATGGAAGATGCAAAATGGTGGCCAGATTGTCATTTTGGGGACCGATGCCTGCTGCTGTAGCAGCAGCAGCCATACAAAACAAAATCCTTATGGAAAAATAAAAGCTGAAACTCGTATTTCTATTGAGGAATATATCCTCCAAGGGGTCAGTTACATGGGAGACTTAAATCTGAGAAATACCACATTATGGCCCTTTCACTCCAGTGCCCATTTGCTCTCACAATTGTTTTCAAAATTGGTTTATCCAAAAAAGTACCGATTTTGCAATTCACACATCGGGTGGGGGATCAGTTAATGTTCTGGCGATCAGGCCATGGGTGGATAGCCAATGGCCCCAATGGAGCACAACCCCCCTAGGATGTGCTGCTCTCCTTCAACTCTGCCTGGACACCCCAGCCAGGCTCCCTCCCACCAGCCAGGCAGCCAGCCTTCCTCACACCCCTTCCACCAATGGCTCTGATGGGGTGGCTGCTGCTGTTGCCTGGTAACCTTCCCTTCCTCCCTGGGTTCTTGTTCCCCAGGCTGGGGGCGGGGAACCAAAGCCTCTGGTCTCCTTTAAGCACCCGGAGAAGCCTCGCTTTCTTTCCCTCACCAGCGTGTGATTGAAGAGAAGGAACCAGGGGGAGCCTGTTTTTCTCAACATGGTTTCTCCAGTGTGTTTTTTTTCCCCAGCCCAAGCAAGCTCCATGTCTCTCTTGCCTCTCTGCCAGTTGTGGAAGTGGTGGTAGCAGCAAGTGGGAGGGAGGAACCGGAGAGTGGCTCCAAGGAAAAGCGGTGGTGGGGTGCTGATAGTTGCTGGTCTGGGCTGGCCAGGAGTGGGTGTGAGCAGTGCAGCCAAGGAGCCTCCTTCTCCTCCTTCTTGCCACTGCAATGGCAGCTCTGGCATCACAAGCCTTGCCTGGCAAGCCCATCCCCTTTTGTGAATTGGTTGTACAGACGTCCTATTGTGTACATTTTTTCAAATAGATCACTTCTTTTCCAAAAGATCAGGAAAACTTGTGACAGCAGTTATTGTGCTTTTCAAGGGTATTTCTTCCCCCCTCCTTCTGAATAGTGCAACTTTGGCCCGAAAGGTGTGAGGACCATTAGGAATCTGGCCGAATTCTTTGAGGATTTTTTTTTCCGTGTAGCCAAACCCCTAAAAACTGATGGAAAATTTCACTTTCTGATGGAGTAATTCAGTGGAATGGGTCACCGCCCATCCATTTCTCTGTAAACAAACAGGATGGAGAATTTTAGAGGCTATTTTCAGAAAGCTTTACTGAAAATTACCCTATATTTGTTTTAATATACTACTTCCAGTTTAAAATCCTGAAGTAGTTTACAACAAATGATAAAACAATAGTATACTATAAAATACAACCATATTACTAATTACAAGGCTCTATAATACAAGCTTGAAACAACTTAAATCAGTGAATGGGTAGGGAAAGACAGGCCAAACAACCATTTAATAAAGGTCAAAAACACAATTGTCAGTGCCTAATATATTCTGGATGAGAAGACATTCCAAAGTAGGGTGGCCAGGTCTCGGGGCATTTTACCAGAGAATTGTTGTGCTTCTCTGGAACTTCAGACAGGGAGACAAATCTTAGGGCAAACAGCACTACAGAAGGAGAAGGTTTGTTTTTTGTGTGTGTATGGTAGGGTTGCCAAATCAGAATCATCCCAGGCACTAAGATGTCCAACTCAAAACTTGTCTCTGATGATATCATTAAGCACTATGAATAGGTACCAATCACAGTTGCTCACAGCTTGACATTCAAGCATACACACGCACACACACACACACACAGAGAGAGAGAGAGAGAGAGAGAGAGAGATTTGTTTGGAAATAAAGAAAGAATTTTTAGCTAAAGGGACTGTTCCCAGATCAAAGTGAAATGAGGAGATTATTCCTTCTTATTTACTTAAGGAGACAGGATAAGGAACATGGCATCTAAGTTACTTGCTTCTAGCCAGAAAATGAATGCAGAGCAGCGAGTGAGCCCTGATACCACAATGAATAAGGGGGAAGAAGCTGACAAAGGGTTTGTCTACAAAGGCCAAATACCGCAGCTTGCTTCCATTCCAGAGTCCTGCAGTCCAAACAATGCAGGGCATTTACTACACTGCCCCCTGGCAGTCCAAATGACCCCCTGGAGAAGATCTGGGGGTGGAATGGGGGCAACCCAGGATAGGGCCTGATAAAGTGTTATGAAAAATACCCATTTTAGCCTGGTTTACCTAGGAAAAATCGGATCATGCACCATGTGTCCACAGGAGCCTATTTGGCATGCTGCTCCTTGCTGCTCCTGCCAGCTCCTGATGCATCCTGGCTCTTCCAGAAGCCAGGCAGGGGTCCTGCAGCATGTGACCAAGGCTGGTCACATGCATGGGGGATGCAGTCATATGCTGTGGGACCTCTACCTGGCTTCTGCATTAGTGGGGAAAACGGTGGTGGCAGATGAACGAAGGGCCAGTGTCCTATTTGGATACAAGGATGTTTTCTCCAGGTAATGGCAGGGTGGGGGAATGAGCCACCTCTGCAACCAGGATACACCAGTGGGGAGCCAGCATATCCTGGGTAGTGTAGATGGGGAGTCTTTTCAAATTTCAGCAACAAATCAATTAAGCCTTACAAACTGTAGCAAGCTGCTACTTAACAAGGTGAGCTAGAGATTTGCACCCAGGCTTTTCCTTTTGCCTGGAGCCAAATTTCCCCAAACAGGAGAATTTGTATCCTCCTCTCCCATCTGGAGATGACCCATAGAGACTCAGGGCCAGGCCCTGAGATCTGGCAACCCTAGTGTAGGATAGCTTTAAAACCCAGATTTGACTAATGTATACCAATACTATCTGATGAGACTAATAGCCAGGAAATAAAATACAGTTGCCCCTCCACATTCACAGCTTTAACATTCACGGTTTTGATGATTCATGGCTTTTGAGAGCCCCCCCCCTCCCAAAAGTGGCAAAAGGGCTTTAGAATCCCCATCACCACTTTTGGGAGCACGGGTGGGGGGTAGAGAGGAGCAGAGACAGGGCTTCAGAAGCTGCCGTCGCTGCTTCTGGTTGGGCGGGGGGGGTGGAGAGGAGCAGTGATGGGAGCTTCAGAAACCCCCATTGCTGCTTCTGGGAGGGCAGGGGGGTGGAGAGGAGCAGTGATGGGAGCTTCAGAAGCCCCCATTGCTGCTTCTGGGAGGGCAGGGGGTGGAGAGGAGCAGTGACGGGAGCTTCAGAAGCCCCCCTCGCTGCTTCTGGGAGGGTGGGGGGGTGGAGAGGAGCAGCGACGGGGGCTCCGAATCCTCCTCACTGCTTCAGAGAGGGCGAGGTGGAGAGAAGCAGTGGCTGGAGCTTCAGAAACCCCCCTCACTGTTTCTGGGAGGGCGGGGGGGTGGAGAGGAGCAGCGGCGGGGGCTTCAGAATTCCCCCTCGCTGCTTCTGAGAGGACGGGGGGTGGAGAAGAGCAGCGATGGGGGCCTCAGAATCCCCTCTTGCTGCTTCTGAGAGGGCGTGGGGTGGAGAGGAGCAGTGATGGGAGCTTCAGAAGCCCCCCTAACTGCTTCTGGGAGGGTGGGGGGTGGAGAGGAGCAGCGACAGGGGCTTCAGAAACCCCCGTTGCTGTTTCTGGGAGGGCAGGGGGGTGGAGCAGAGCAGTGACAGGGGCCTCAGAACCTCCGTCTCTGCTTCTGGGAGGGCGGGGGGTTCCGGGAGGGCATGGCATGACTTATTTTTTATTCATGTTTTTTTCACATTCGCGGAGGTCTTGCAGCCCTAACCCCCGTGAATGTGGAGGGACAACTGTAAAATGGTTTTTACTGAAAAATAATCTTGGAAGCATTCACACCAGCACTCGGGCTTCAAGCAATCACACAAGGCTATCGAAGAAAGTAGGAAATATTGGGATAGAAGAATAGAATTTCGGATCATGGGCTATACTATAACTGTCCAAAGGGCAAAGATGTGTGTAGCAGATGATACTGAGATGGAGCTCTGAGGATCACGCAGCAGATGGCCAGAGTGGTGGGATGCAGGAAGCTGTGAACACTTTGACTGTGTTTTGTGGTGATATTTATACCCAATATTCCCCCTGAATGGGGGTTATGAGTGGAATAAAATGTTAGATGGTATTTCTCACAGTTAGACAATGGAAGCTCTGGCTATGTTAACGATCGCTAATAGCTGAGACATTAAGGACTTTTTCAGACAGAACATACCTCACAAGAAGACTCCTGAATAGTTACGACGCTGTTGCGTGGCAGGGGATCTGTTTCAAATGACACCATCCCTCTCTCGGCATAGTCCGTGTCACTTCCATGTATGATTGGAGGCAGCCACGCTATATTTTACTCACGGAAGTTGTCCATAAGTAAAATATGGTGCGTCTGCCTCCAATCATACACGGAAGTGATACTGCAGATGCTGAGAGAGAGACGGCATCATCCGAAACTGGCCCCCTGTCACGGAATAGCTGCATACCTCTCCCGATCCCTCAGGATGACTTTTTTGCATCTGAAAAAGTCCTAAGACTGATGGGCATCCGGCAACCTTCTATTGTGGAAGAGAGGGGTGCGAAGAAAACCAGTTTGCAGAGTAATGAGTTTTCCATCCACTTGATTGAATTAGCAAATGACTCACTTCCAGGTGCATCCAGGAGAATTAGTACATTTCCACCCTAACTCATTGGCCAAGGAGAGTCTGCATAATTAGTACCCAGGCTGGGTTTTTTGGGGAATTTGGAAATACGTCTTTGTTGGGTTTTGAGCTCAGTCCTTATTTCTGGGGAAGTTCAGGTCTACTGCTAATCTCGTGAAGTGTCAATAAATAAGCCAGTTTATGAGATATAGCCAATTGATGAATTATTGGAAGGGTGGGGGTGTCAGGGCAAGTAACATTTTTATGTGTATTTTGTTCTCAAGACATTGGTGTACCACAAAGCCAAGAGTTAGGGGAGGGGCTGGGAAGAGAAATAATAAAGTGCATGCACCTAAGCCTGCTGGGCCATCTGGAGTAAAGCAGGGATTGAAGGGATTATCAGCTTTCTTTTTGTATAACTCCTAACTGAGAGCTGGCAGCCAGCTTCTCACAATTCTCAGCTGGCAAGAATGCTGCAGCTGCTAGATGCATTTTTTCTTTTTCTTTTTAAAAAAAATCATATTTATTAATTTTTGATGCAATCTAATTCACAACAGGATAAGCAACCTTTAGAAAGAAAGAGACAGAGAAAAAACTATACATATATAAAGCTAAAAGTGAACTGAACTAAACTAACACATTACTAAAACACTAATCTATTGCAATAAACACAACCTAACTAATCACTTACTAACTAAGAAAAGAACTAGGACCCATACATACACATAAACTGTAATGAAAGAGAAAAACCAATTAATGGGAAATATATTAATCTACCATTACGGATCTAACTAAATTCAATTTAATAGAATTACTAGTAACCATATTCACAGATTATTACATTGTTAGATTTCTTACTACCGGTAGTAGAGCTGGGTGTCATCTACATATTGATGGCACCACACCAAAAAACTCTGCATGACCTCACAGGTCAAAGACCAGGGGGTTGAACAGGAGCACCCCAGGACCACTTTCTGGGTTGGCCCCTCCAGGAAGGAATGGAGACACATGAAAACAGTGCCTCCAAGTCCCATCCCAACTATGTGGCCCAAAAGGATACCATGGTCAATGTATCAAAAGCTGCTGAGAGGTCCAGCAGAACCAATAGGGCCACATTTCCCCCGTCTAGTTCTCTCCATAAGTCATCCAGCAAGGCCACCAAGGCCACCTCTGTTCTATAGCCAGGCCTCAAACCTGGATTTAGATGATTCATTTCATCCAGAAACTCCTGGATGAAAGGCCACCACATGCTTCAGTACCTTGCCTAAAAATGTTAGGTTGTACACTGGCTGATAATTATCCATTATAGAAGGATTTAGGGATGGCTTTTTCCACAAAGACCTCACAACTGTCTCCTTCAGGCAAGTTGGAACTCTGTCTTGTTGCAAGGAGACATTAACCACCCCCTTCACCCACTCAGCCAGTCCCTCTCTGGCCTGTTTGATAAGCCAGGAAGAGTAAGGATCTAGCACACATAAGGTGGCTCTCAAGACTTCAAGGATCCTGTCCACAGCCTCAGGCTGCACACATTGAAAAGTATCCAATGACACTGGAGAAACAGGTGATAGACTTCTCCTCTTGTTTGACTCCAGTTCCTTGTGTTCACTTAGATATTGGGGTGTATTTCAAAAATGCCAATAAAAACTGGCCAACTCTCCCCCACATCAATACAATTTAGGAATCATTTTGGTTTTGAAATACATATACTTATGGTGCAAAGGGACTGAAATCTGTTTAAAGGGGACTTGCTGCTCCTGGAGACTTCAATGAGGGAAAACTCAGCTTTCCTCGCTAGAAAAAAGGGCACTGTGGGAGGACAACAAAAATAACTGCAGGGACTTACTTTGCCGACCTCTGCAGTAGGGGCTTGTCTGTACAAGGGGGAAAATGTGGATTGATGAGCACTAACACCAATTCAAAGCAGCTTTGATTTGTCTTAACGTTTTTTGCAGAATTGCAGGCATGCAAAACGATCTGCTTTTCTTGTCCCAATGGGCATGCCTGCAAATCAGGATGGCAGGCATGAGTGAATTACTAGCGTTTTTATTGTCATCAGTTGCCACCACTCCACAGTAATTTTTTTTTTGGGGGGGGAAGTGTATCTAAGGTACAAAAGTGCAATATGTCACCTAAATAAATAAAAAATAAAAAACAAGGGTTGTTTCATCACTTCAGCACATGATCACTAAGGCGAAAATCCAAGATGGCAGTTCTGGATGCTGGCCTTGTTAGCAAGCTCTGCCCCCTGCCCATGTCCAACCAATCAGCTTTGTTCTTCCACGCTTATGGGGAATGCAAATTATGGGGAATGTGAATGAATGCAAATCGGTTGTCCCAACAAGCAGGAATGTGCATCCCCCATGGAGCTTTTTAAAACTCCAAGAAAAGCTATGAAGGCTTTTCCTTTAGAGTTTTTGGTGGATTTGGCCCTCCTATTTCCAAATACTGTGGATTGATGTGGAATGGCTATTAGACAAATTGTATTCTCCTCGAATTCTATGAGTATTGTTTGCTGTTTAGACAACTCCTAGGACAAACACCCAGGAAAGAGGTAGTTATGTAGTATTGTTTGACACCCAGGCCCCAGAAGCCAAGGGATGTCAGCTAAATAGCTTTTCACATGCTAGAACCCACCCAGAGCTTGGAGAAGTTACTTTTTATAGACTTCAACTCCCACTACCCATGCTGGTTGGAGGGGTTCTAGGAATTACAGTGCAAAAAAGTTATATTCCAAGATGTGCATAGCCTGGGGAGGGGGGCATCAAGACTTTGGACACTTCTGGGAAGCAAATCCAACCACTCTCGTCAACTGCCATGCCGATGCACCCTCAATTTTGTGAAAGCATGCCAGCAAGCTGACTTCTCAAAGACTCACATTGCACTTGAGCTCAAATGAGAAGTTACACTGAGAGGATAACAACATGGTATTAGCTGCATGAAGCAAATAGAAATCGCTCTGTAGTTCAGTGATTAATCCCAGTTTGCAGTATATGGTACAGATACAATAAAGCTACAGGAGCAGATCACACACGAAGTGCATCTACCTCACTGCACAGAATAGACTTCATGATAAACCATCGAGAGAGCCATCTGCAAGTTCTCCCCTCAAGGCCATGGACTTCCAAATAAATTGGACACTGCATTATACCCTTTCCATAGGGGAGAACAATAAATTAAGAAACAAACATCCTCAGATGGAAAGCAAATGAAAACAAAATGTGGAGAGGAAGGGGCACTCCCCAAAAGATAAACCCAAGAAAAGACTCTTCCATTTGAAAGTTCCTCTCTAGCAGTAGCCATTTTGCAGAGCTTGATTAAAACAGTATTTCTTCAGAGGCCTTACTTGAAAGACAAATAGCAGAAATGTATATTTTCCCCAGAGCTAGTGAAGTCTACCCCCCGCCTCTTTCTCTCAAGTACAAAGAGAAGGAGAAGGAAGAAATGACTTAATTCTCCTTTAATATTTCTTTACCCATCCCAGGTTAGGCAGGATGAGGGCATTGTAATTTTTGGTGATGGCTCTGCTCAAATGTCTGGGAAATGGATTGGTCAGTAAACAACTAAAGTAGAAAACAAACCAATGCCATCACTAAAACCCCTCCAGCTCTGCAGTGAAAATGCGACAAGTCTCTTTTTTCAGGCAGGTACACATCAGAACCACTCCGTTTGGCCATTTCCTTTGCATTTGTTTGAGCGACATTTCTTGTGCAGCTAATGTGCTTCCTATGGGAGTGAAACATCCCACATACAAGTATGGATGGAATTTCATGCAGGGAATTCAGTGAGAAGCCTCCCTTCTCTTCAGTCAAGCTTTTGTTTTATATAGAAAATGGTGTTTTGTCTGAAGCATTTTTATCATAAGAAATTCAGGAAGCACAAGAGAAAGGTACATAATAAAAAAGAAATGCATTCTCTCCCCCACCTGCCCCCTAGTGTTCTGTATCTCAATCCCAATTTAAAAGATAATGGCCAAAATCTTCTTGGTGCACATAACTATGTTAGTGATGCCGAGGTGGTAGCAGCCGGAGGGAGAAAGCCACAGGTACAGGGTCTGTGAAGGAACACAGCATACCCTCCAACTATCCCAATTTGGCAGAGACAGTCCCAGTTAATCCTCTGCCTTACCACTTTCTCAGCTATTTTTAAAAAGTCCCAGTTTCTCTTTCCTTTTCCTACTTTCTCTTTTTGTCCTAAGCTTGCTTCAATTACTGCAAACTGAGTTCAAAGTTTTTTTTAAAAAGTAGTTTATACTCAATTAACTCAGCAGAAGACGAGGGGTCAAAGTCTTGCCTTTCCTAGTAGAATCAGCTGATGTTTTCCCCCTCTTTTTTCAGGCTTTCCTAAACACAGTACAGGCATACCTCAGTTAACAAAGGAGATTTTCACATGGCTAAAATATCCCCCAGAGAAATCGGGACAGAAATATTTCTGTCCCGGAAGCAGCGCCGCGGTTCATATGCCCAGTTCCCTCTCCCGATATGCCGTCGTCCTCACGCTGTGTTTTTTCTTCCCTCTTCCGTAATATTTTACTAACGGGAGTTTGCCGTTAATAAAATATTACGGAAGAGGGAAGAAAAACACAGCGTGAGGACGACGGCATATCGGGAAAGGGAACTGGGCGTGCGAACCGCAGCGCTGCTTCTGGGACAGAAATATTTATGTCCCGATTTCTCCGGGGGATATTTTAGCCATGTGAAAATCTACAAAGACTCTGACAAAAAAAAATGTCCTTTTTACAAAGTGTTTTGTGCCTATATATAGCTCCTCCTTTTCTTATTTGTCCTCTATCTAACATGAAGATTTTTAGCAGCATCAGTATTCAGAGGATGAAAAAGGAGGGCTGGTGACACTACATTTTATAGTGCTATTATTCCACTTTAACCGCTCTGGCTGCCTCCTAGATGTGACTTCATTATACTTTCCTACTAAGTAATTCATTGTGTATTGGACTATTTCTTGATGTGTCTTGATGACACATAAAGCTGACTCCATTTATATGGGGCTTCTTTTCATTAGGAAATAGTACATGGAACTCTCCACTTGGAATGAACTTTCATGGTCTAGAAATTGCTCCTTAGCAGTTTGTTAGGAGACCAAATATGCAAATAGGCAGTTCAAGACACAGTGAACTGCCACTAATCAGTCATAGAATCATAGAATCATAGAATTGCAGAGTTGGAAGAGACCACGAGGGCCATCCAGTCCAACCCCCTGCCACGCAGGAAATCACAATCAAAGCATCCCCGACAGATGGCCATCCAGCCTCTGTTTAAAGACCTCCAAGGAAGGAGACCCCACCACGCTCCGAGGGAGTGTGTTCCACTGCCGAACAGCTCTGACTGTCAAAAAGTTCCTCCGCATGTTGAGGTGGAATCTCTGTTCCTGGAGCTTGCACCCATTGCTCCGTGTTCCAGTCTCTGGAGCAGCAGAAAACAAGCCTGCTCCATCCTCAGCGTGACATCCCTTCAAATACTTAAACAGGGCTATCATATCGCCTCTAAACCGTCTTTTTTCCAGGCTAAACATACCCAGCTCCCTAAGTCTCTCCTCATAAGGCATTGTTTCCAGACCTTTCACCATTTTAGTTGCCCTTCTCTGGACACGCTCCAATTTGTCAATATCCTTTCTGAATTGTGGTGCCCAGAACTGGACACAGTATTCTAGGTGAGGTCTGACCAAGGCAGAATAGAGTGGCACTATTACTTCCCTTGATCTAGACACTATACTTCTATTGATACAGCCCAAAATTGCATTGGCCTTTTTAGCTGCCGCATCACACTGTTGGCTCATGTTCAACTTGTGGTCTACTAGGACTCCTAGATCCCTTTCGCACATAGTCTCATTCAGCCAGGTCTCTCCCATCCTATATTTATGCATTTCATTTTTCCGCCCTAAATGCAGTACTTTACATTTCTCCGTATTGAATTTCATTTTGTTAGCTTTGGCCCAGCTCTCCAGTCTATCCAGGTCATTCTGAATTTTGATCCTGTCCTCTAGGGTATTAGCTACTCCTCCCAATTTGGTGTCATCTGCAAATTTGATAAGTATGCCCCTAATTCCCTCATCTAAGTCATTGATAAAGATGTTGAATAGCACTGGGCCCAGGACAGAACCCTGTGGCACCCCACTGGTCACATCTTTCCAAGACGAAGAGGAGCCACTGCTGAGCACCCTTTGCGTTCGGCCGGTCAACCAATTACAAATCCATTGAACAGTTAACTTGTCTAGCCCACATTCTACAAGCTTGTTTGCAAGAATGTCATGGGGAACCTTGTCAAAGGCCTTACTGAAATCAAGGTATGCAATGTCCACAGCATTCCCTTCATCTACCAAGCTGGTAACTTTATCAAAAAAAGAGATCAGATTAGTCTGGCATGACTTGTTTCTCTGAAACCCATGCTGACTTTTTGTGATTATGGCATTGCCTTCTAAATGTTCACAGACTCTCTGTTTGATGATCTGTTCTAGAATCTTCCCTGGTATTGATGTCAGACTAACTGGACGATAGTTGTTGGGATCCTCTTTTTTCCCCTTTTTGAAGATGGGAACAACGTTTGCCCTCCTCCAGTCTGCTGGGACTTCTCCTGTTCTCCAGGAGTTCTCAAATATTATTGCCAATGGCTCTGAGATTATATTTGCCAGCTCTTTTAATACTCTTGGATGTAGTTCATCTGGTCCTGGAGATTTAAATTCATTTAGATTAAGAAGGTATTCCTGTACCACCTCTTTACTTATTTTCAGCTGGATTTCCCCTATTGTGTCCTCTGTTCCATTTTCCTCAGGTTGGTCCTCCTTTTCCTTTTCTGAAAACACTGAGGCAAAGAAGGTGTTGAGTAATTCTGCCTTTTCTCTGTCCCCTGTTAGCATTTTGCCATCTTCTCCACGTAGTGGCCCTATCATTTCCTGCTTCCTCCTTTTGCTGCGGACATACCCAAAAAAACCCTTTTTATTGTTCTTAACCTCCCTAGCAAGCCTGAGCTCATTCTGCACTTTAGCTTTTCTGACTTTACTCCTACACGTGTTCGCTATCTGTTTGAATTCTTCTTTGGTGATTTCCTCCCTTTTCCATTTCCTATACATGTTCCGTTTAAAACTTAGCTCCATTGAAAGTTCTTTAGTCATCCATCCTGGTTTCTTGAGACACCTCCCATTTTTCTTCCTCAATGGTACTGTTTGAAATTGTGCCTTCAGTATCTCCCTTTTGAGAAAGTCAAAACCGTCTTGAGGTCCCTTCTCTTTTAGTATTCTTGACCATGGGATCATCCCCAGTATTTCCCTGAGTTTATTGAAATCAGCTCTCCTAAAGTCAAGAATGCGTGTCTGACTATGCCTGGCTTCTCCTTTCCATTGTATAACAAACTCCAGGAGAACATGATCACTCTCACCTAAGGATCCCACCACTTGCACCCCATTAACAAGGTCGTCTCTGTTGGTTAGGATCAGATCTAAAATAGCTGACCCCCTTGTTGCCTCTTCCACCTTTTGGACCATGAAATTGTCTTCCAGGCATGTAAGGAATTTGCTAGACCTTGTAGTTTTGGCTGAGTTAGATTGCCAGCAAATATCAGGATAGTTGAAGTCACCCATCACTACTACATCTCTCCTTTCTGCATGTATGTTCATCTGTTCTAGAAAGGCAACATCCAATTCCTCCGTCTGATTTGGGGGTCTGTAGTAGAGTCCCACAATAACATCCCTGTTGTTTCCCTCCCCTTTAATTTTTATCCAGATGCTCTCCACCTGGCTTCCAGTATTGATGTCATGGATCACTTCACTGGTGTAAATATCCCTGACATATAATGCTATTCCTCCTCCTTTCCTGTTTGGCCTGTTTCTCCTATAAAGGTTATACCCCTCTATTCCTACATTCCAATCATGAGACTCGTCCCACCAGGTTTCAGTAACGCCTATTATATCATATTTGTTTTGTAGTGCAAGGAGTTCTAGTTCATCTTGCTTATTTCCCATGCTCTGTGCATTAGTGTAGAGACATCTGAGACCATGTGTTCCCTTTACTTGCTCCCTGTGCAAGTTTTTTTGCCTCCCACTGTTGGGTCCTTGCGCTGTTTGCCTTGTTCCCTCTATGACAGTTTGACTATTTTCTCCAGCCCTTTTGCCTTCCAGAATACTGTCTCCCTCCCCCATTTGACTCAGTTTAAAGCCCTCCTGATCAAATTCTTGAGAGTGTTGGCAAAAATGTTTCTTCCAACTGTTGTAAGATGCACCCCATCTCTTGCCAGAAGTCCCCCTGCATGGAAGCGCAGTCCATGATCCAAGAATCCAATTTGTTCTCGGCGACACCATCTACGGAGCCAGTTGTTTACGTCGGCTATTTTCCTCTCCCTTCTTGGACCATGCCCTTCAACTGGCAGAAGAGACGAGATGACCACCTGTGCGTTCATTTCTTTCAGCTTCCTCCCCAGGGCCTCATAATCTCTTCTGATCTTGGGAAAGCTGTGCCTTGCAGTATCATTGGTTCCCACATGGACCAAAAGGAAGGGGTAATGATCCGTAGGCTTGATGAGTCTTGTCAGCCTCTCGGTCACATCACAGATCTTTGCCCCAGGGAGACAACACACCTCCCGAGTCATCTTGTCAGGCCCACATACCACTGCTTCTGTACCCCTCAGCAAGGGGTCCCCCACCACCACCACACGCCTCCGCTGAGGCTTCGCAGCTGCTGTTCCTTGCGGTGGTCCTCTCAAGGTCCCCTGCTCTACCCCTGAAGTCTGTCCATGCTGTTCTTCCTCATTGTCCTTGATAAGGGAAAGGGCTTCAAATCGATTCTGTAGCTGCAAGCTGCTGGAAGAATCCCTGGATTTTCTTGTTCTGTGTGTGACATTCCTCCAGCTGTCTACTTCCTGTGTCCGTGAAGTGACCCTCTCCTCCACAGCCACTTCCTCTGTGCCGTCCCCATCCAAGAGTGTTCGTTCTGTTCTGTCCAGGAAAACCTCTTGCTCACGAATCTGTTGAAGTGTAGCTACCCGTGTCTCCAGCTGCTGTACTTTCTCCTCCAAGAGGGCTACCAGCTTGCATTTGGTGCATGTGAAGTTCTCCACGTCTGTAGACAAGAATAGAAACATCGCACAAGTGTTGCAAGTGACTGCTGCAGTCCCCTCAGTGTCCATGATGAGAGCTTTTAGGTAATCTAAGAACTCTTAGTTAACGCTGAGAATGCTAAGCTGTACTTTTAGGTCTGCTGTATTTTTGTTTGGTTACTGAAATTCGCGCGCCGTTAGGCGCGCGCCTCTGGCTCTTGAGGGTAAAAGGGGAAGTTCAGAAGTTCAAGCCCCTCAGCAACAAGCAGCCTCTCCCAACAGTTTTTAAAAAAAGTTTTAAAAGTTGCTTCCTTCTTCTCCCTGGCAGGAAACTGGCAGGAAACTTGCTGTCCAGAAGCTGCTCTCCTTCTCTCTGGCAGGAAACTGGCCTGGAAAGCCTCTGCAAGGACTTATATAGAGCTAGGCTCCCAGCTCCACCCCCTAATGACTCACAGGTGTGACTCACAGGTGTGACTCACAGGAAGGCCTCTGGCTCTTGAGGGTAAAAGGGGAAGTTCAGAAGTTCAAGCCCCTCAGCAACAAGCAGCCTCTCCCAACAGTTTTTAAAAAAAGTTTTAAAAGTTGCTTCCTTCTTCTCCCTGGCAGGAAACTGGCAGGAAACTTGCTGTCCAGAAGCTGCTCTCCTTCTCTCTGGCAGGAAACTGGCCTGGAAAGCCTCTGCAAGGACTTATATAGAGCTAGGCTCCCAGCTCCACCCCCTAATGACTCACAGGTGTGACTCACAGGTGTGACTCACAGGAAGGCCTCTGGCTCTTGAGGGTAAAAGGGGAAGTTCAGAAGTTCAAGCCCCTCAGCAACAAGCAGCCTCTCCCAACAGTTTTTAAAAAAAGTTTTAAAAGTTGCTTCCTTCTTCTCCCTGGCAGGAAACTGGCAGGAAACTTGCTGTCCAGAAGCTGCTCTCCTTCTCTCTGGCAGGAAACTGGCCTGGAAAGCCTCTGCAAGGACTTATATAGAGCTAGGCTCCCAGCTCCACCCCCTAATGACTCACAGGTGTGACTCACAGGTGTGACTCACAGGAAGGCCTCTGGCTCTTGAGGGTAAAAGGGGAAGTTCAGAAGTTCAAGCCCCTCAGCAACAAGCAGCCTCTCCCAACAGTTTTTAAAAAAAGTTTTAAAAGTTGCTTCCTTCTTCTCCCTGGCAGGAAACTGGCAGGAAACTTGCTGTCCAGAAGCTGCTCTCCTTCTCTCTGGCAGGAAACTGGCCTGGAAAGCCTCTGCAAGGACTTATATAGAGCTAGGCTCCCAGCTCCACCCCCTAATGACTCACAGGTGTGACTCACAGGTGTGACTCACAGGAAGGCCTCTGGCTCTTGAGGGTAAAAGGGGAAGTTCAGAAGTTCAAGCCCCTCAGCAACAAGCAGCCTCTCCCAACAGTTTTTTAAAAAAGTTTTAAAAGTTGCTTCCTTCTTCTCCCTGGCAGGAAACTGGCAGGAAACTTGCTGTCCAGAAGCTGCTCTCCTTCTCTCTGGCAGGAAACTGGCCTGGAAAGCCTCTGCAAGGACTTATATAGAGCTAGGCTCCCAGCTCCACCCCCTAATGACTCACAGGTGTGACTCACAGGTGTGACTCACAGGAAGGCCTCTGGCTCTTGAGGGTAAAAGGGGAAGTTCAGAAGTTCAAGCCCCTCAGCAACAAGCAGCCTCTCCCAACAGTTTTTAAAAAAAGTTTTAAAAGTTGCTTCCTTCTTCTCCCTGGCAGGAAACTGGCAGGAAACTTGCTGTCCAGAAGCTGCTCTCCTTCTCTCTGGCAGGAAACTGGCCTGGAAAGCCTCTGCAAGGACTTATATAGAGCTAGGCTCCCAGCTCCACCCCCTAATGACTCACAGGTGTGACTCACAGGTGTGACTCACAGGAAGGCCTCTGGCTCTTGAGGGTAAAAGGGGAAGTTCAGAAGTTCAAGCCCCTCAGCAACAAGCAGCCTCTCCCAACAGTTTTTTAAAAAAGTTTTAAAAGTTGCTTCCTTCTTCTCCCTGGCAGGAAACTGGCAGGAAACTTGCTGTCCAGAAGCTGCTCTCCTTCTCTCTGGCAGGAAACTGGCCTGGAAAGCCTCTGCAAGGACTTATATAGAGCTAGGCTCCCAGCTCCACCCCCTAATGACTCACAGGTGTGACTCACAGGTGTGACTCACAGGAAGGCCTCTGGCTCTTGAGGGTAAAAGGGGAAGTTCAGAAGTTCAAGCCCCTCAGCAACAAGCAGCCTCTCCCAACAGTTTTTAAAAAAAGTTTTAAAAGTTGCTTCCTTCTTCTCCCTGGCAGGAAACTGGCAGGAAACTTGCTGTCCAGAAGCTGCTCTCCTTCTCTCTGGCAGGAAACTGGCCTGGAAAGCCTCTGCAAGGACTTATATAGAGCTAGGCTCCCAGCTCCACCCCCTAATGACTCACAGGTGTGACTCACAGGTGTGACTCACAGGAAGGCCTCTGGCTCTTGAGGGTAAAAGGGGAAGTTCAGAAGTTCAAGCCCCTCAGCAACAAGCAGCCTCTCCCAACAGTTTTTAAAAAAAGTTTTAAAAGTTGCTTCCTTCTTCTCCCTGGCAGGAAACTGGCAGGAAACTTGCTGTCCAGAAGCTGCTCTCCTTCTCTCTGGCAGGAAACTGGCCTGGAAAGCCTCTGCAAGGACTTATATAGAGCTAGGCTCCCAGCTCCACCCCCTAATGACTCACAGGTGTGACTCACAGGTGTGACTCACAGGAAGGCCTCTGGCTCTTGAGGGTAAAAGGGGAAGTTCAGAAGTTCAAGCCCCTCAGCAACAAGCAGCCTCTCCCAACAGTTTTTTAAAAAAGTTTTAAAAGTTGCTTCCTTCTTCTCCCTGGCAGGAAACTGGCAGGAAACTTGCTGTCCAGAAGCTGCTCTCCTTCTCTCTGGCAGGAAACTGGCCTGGAAAGCCTCTGCAAGGACTTATATAGAGCTAGGCTCCCAGCTCCACCCCCTAATGACTCACAGGTGTGACTCACAGGTGTGACTCACAGGAAGGCCTCTGGCTCTTGAGGGTAAAAGGGGAAGTTCAGAAGTTCAAGCCCCTCAGCAACAAGCAGCCTCTCCCAACAGTTTTTTAAAAAAGTTTTAAAAGTTGCTTCCTTCTTCTCCCTGGCAGGAAACTGGCAGGAAACTTGCTGTCCAGAAGCTGCTCTCCTTCTCTCTGGCAGGAAACTGGCCTGGAAAGCCTCTGCAAGGACTTATATAGAGCTAGGCTCCCAGCTCCACCCCCTAATGACTCACAGGTGTGACTCACAGGTGTGACTCACAGGAAGGCCTCTGGCTCTTGAGGGTAAAAGGGGAAGTTCAGAAGTTCAAGCCCCTCAGCAACAAGCAGCCTCTCCCAACAGTTTTTTAAAAAAGTTTTAAAAGTTGCTTCCTTCTTCTCCCTGGCAGGAAACTGGCAGGAAACTTGCTGTCCAGAAGCTGCTCTCCTTCTCTCTGGCAGGAAACTGGCCTGGAAAGCCTCTGCAAGGACTTATATAGAGCTAGGCTCCCAGCTCCACCCCCTAATGACTCACAGGTGTGACTCACAGGTGTGACTCACAGGAAGGCCTCTGGCTCTTGAGGGTAAAAGGGGAAGTTCAGAAGTTCAAGCCCCTCAGCAACAAGCAGCCTCTCCCAACAGTTTTTTAAAAAAGTTTTAAAAGTTGCTTCCTTCTTCTCCCTGGCAGGAAACTGGCAGGAAACTTGCTGTCCAGAAGCTGCTCTCCTTCTCTCTGGCAGGAAACTGGCCTGGAAAGCCTCTGCAAGGACTTATATAGAGCTAGGCTCCCAGCTCCACCCCCTAATGACTCACAGGTGTGACTCACAGGTGTGACTCACAGGAAGGCCTCTGGCTCTTGAGGGTAAAAGGGGAAGTTCAGAAGTTCAAGCCCCTCAGCAACAAGCAGCCTCTCCCAACAGTTTTTTAAAAAAGTTTTAAAAGTTGCTTCCTTCTTCTCCCTGGCAGGAAACTGGCAGGAAACTTGCTGTCCAGAAGCTGCTCTCCTTCTCTCTGGCAGGAAACTGGCCTGGAAAGCCTCTGCAAGGACTTATATAGAGCTAGGCTCCCAGCTCCACCCCCTAATGACTCACAGGTGTGACTCACAGGTGTGACTCACAGGAAGGCCTCTGGCTCTTGAGGGTAAAAGGGGAAGTTCAGAAGTTCAAGCCCCTCAGCAACAAGCAGCCTCTCCCAACAGTTTTTTAAAAAAGTTTTAAAAGTTGCTTCCTTCTTCTCCCTGGCAGGAAACTGGCAGGAAACTTGCTGTCCAGAAGCTGCTCTCCTTCTCTCTGGCAGGAAACTGGCCTGGAAAGCCTCTGCAAGGACTTATATAGAGCTAGGCTCCCAGCTCCACCCCCTAATGACTCACAGGTGTGACTCACAGGTGTGACTCACAGGAAGGCCTCTGGCTCTTGAGGGTAAAAGGGGAAGTTCAGAAGTTCAAGCCCCTCAGCAACAAGCAGCCTCTCCCAACAGTTTTTTAAAAAAGTTTTAAAAGTTGCTTCCTTCTTCTCCCTGGCAGGAAACTGGCAGGAAACTTGCTGTCCAGAAGCTGCTCTCCTTCTCTCTGGCAGGAAACTGGCCTGGAAAGCCTCTGCAAGGACTTATATAGAGCTAGGCTCCCAGCTCCACCCCCTAATGACTCACAGGTGTGACTCACAGGTGTGACTCACAGGAAGGCCTCTGGCTCTTGAGGGTAAAAGGGGAAGTTCAGAAGTTCAAGCCCCTCAGCAACAAGCAGCCTCTCCCAACAGTTTTTTAAAAAAGTTTTAAAAGTTGCTTCCTTCTTCTCCCTGGCAGGAAACTGGCAGGAAACTTGCTGTCCAGAAGCTGCTCTCCTTCTCTCTGGCAGGAAACTGGCCTGGAAAGCCTCTGCAAGGACTTATATAGAGCTAGGCTCCCAGCTCCACCCCCTAATGACTCACAGGTGTGACTCACAGGTGTGACTCACAGGAAGGCCTCTGGCTCTTGAGGGTAAAAGGGGAAGTTCAGAAGTTCAAGCCCCTCAGCAACAAGCAGCCTCTCCCAACAGTTTTTAAAAAAAGTTTTAAAAGTTGCTTCCTTCTTCTCCCTGGCAGGAAACTGGCAGGAAACTTGCTGTCCAGAAGCTGCTCTCCTTCTCTCTGGCAGGAAACTGGCCTGGAAAGCCTCTGCAAGGACTTATATAGAGCTAGGCTCCCAGCTCCACCCCCTAATGACTCACAGGTGTGACTCACAGGTGTGACTCACAGGAAGGCCTCTGGCTCTTGAGGGTAAAAGGGGAAGTTCAGAAGTTCAAGCCCCTCAGCAACAAGCAGCCTCTCCCAACAGTTTTTTAAAAAAGTTTTAAAAGTTGCTTCCTTCTTCTCCCTGGCAGGAAACTGGCAGGAAACTTGCTGTCCAGAAGCTGCTCTCCTTCTCTCTGGCAGGAAACTGGCCTGGAAAGCCTCTGCAAGGACTTATATAGAGCTAGGCTCCCAGCTCCACCCCCTAATGACTCACAGGTGTGACTCACAGGTGTGACTCACAGGAAGGCCTCTGGCTCTTGAGGGTAAAAGGGGAAGTTCAGAAGTTCAAGCCCCTCAGCAACAAGCAGCCTCTCCCAACAGTTTTTTAAAAAAGTTTTAAAAGTTGCTTCCTTCTTCTCCCTGGCAGGAAACTGGCAGGAAACTTGCTGTCCAGAAGCTGCTCTCCTTCTCTCTGGCAGGAAACTGGCCTGGAAAGCCTCTGCAAGGACTTATATAGAGCTAGGCTCCCAGCTCCACCCCCTAATGACTCACAGGTGTGACTCACAGGTGTGACTCACAGGAAGGCCTCTGGCTCTTGAGGGTAAAAGGGGAAGTTCAGAAGTTCAAGCCCCTCAGCAACAAGCAGCCTCTCCCAACAGTTTTTTAAAAAAGTTTTAAAAGTTGCTTCCTTCTTCTCCCTGGCAGGAAACTGGCAGGAAACTTGCTGTCCAGAAGCTGCTCTCCTTCTCTCTGGCAGGAAACTGGCCTGGAAAGCCTCTGCAAGGACTTATATAGAGCTAGGCTCCCAGCTCCACCCCCTAATGACTCACAGGTGTGACTCACAGGTGTGACTCACAGGAAGGCCTCTGGCTCTTGAGGGTAAAAGGGGAAGTTCAGAAGTTCAAGCCCCTCAGCAACAAGCAGCCTCTCCCAACAGTTTTTTAAAAAAGTTTTAAAAGTTGCTTCCTTCTTCTCCCTGGCAGGAAACTGGCAGGAAACTTGCTGTCCAGAAGCTGCTCTCCTTCTCTCTGGCAGGAAACTGGCCTGGAAAGCCTCTGCAAGGACTTATATAGAGCTAGGCTCCCAGCTCCACCCCCTAATGACTCACAGGTGTGACTCACAGGTGTGACTCACAGGAAGGCCTCTGGCTCTTGAGGGTAAAAGGGGAAGTTCAGAAGTTCAAGCCCCTCAGCAACAAGCAGCCTCTCCCAACAGTTTTTTAAAAAAGTTTTAAAAGTTGCTTCCTTCTTCTCCCTGGCAGGAAACTGGCAGGAAACTTGCTGTCCAGAAGCTGCTCTCCTTCTCTCTGGCAGGAAACTGGCCTGGAAAGCCTCTGCAAGGACTTATATAGAGCTAGGCTCCCAGCTCCACCCCCTAATGACTCACAGGTGTGACTCACAGGTGTGACTCACAGGAAGGCCTCTGGCTCTTGAGGGTAAAAGGGGAAGTTCAGAAGTTCAAGCCCCTCAGCAACAAGCAGCCTCTCCCAACAGTTTTTTAAAAAAGTTTTAAAAGTTGCTTCCTTCTTCTCCCTGGCAGGAAACTGGCAGGAAACTTGCTGTCCAGAAGCTGCTCTCCTTCTCTCTGGCAGGAAACTGGCCTGGAAAGCCTCTGCAAGGACTTATATAGAGCTAGGCTCCCAGCTCCACCCCCTAATGACTCACAGGTGTGACTCACAGGTGTGACTCACAGGAAGGCCTCTGGCTCTTGAGGGTAAAAGGGGAAGTTCAGAAGTTCAAGCCCCTCAGCAACAAGCAGCCTCTCCCAACAGTTTTTTAAAAAAGTTTTAAAAGTTGCTTCCTTCTTCTCCCTGGCAGGAAACTGGCAGGAAACTTGCTGTCCAGAAGCTGCTCTCCTTCTCTCTGGCAGGAAACTGGCCTGGAAAGCCTCTGCAAGGACTTATATAGAGCTAGGCTCCCAGCTCCACCCCCTAATGACTCACAGGTGTGACTCACAGGTGTGACTCACAGGAAGGCCTCTGGCTCTTGAGGGTAAAAGGGGAAGTTCAGAAGTTCAAGCCCCTCAGCAACAAGCAGCCTCTCCCAACAGTTTTTTAAAAAAGTTTTAAAAGTTGCTTCCTTCTTCTCCCTGGCAGGAAACTGGCAGGAAACTTGCTGTCCAGAAGCTGCTCTCCTTCTCTCTGGCAGGAAACTGGCCTGGAAAGCCTCTGCAAGGACTTATATAGAGCTAGGCTCCCAGCTCCACCCCCTAATGACTCACAGGTGTGACTCACAGGTGTGACTCACAGGAAGGCCTCTGGCTCTTGAGGGTAAAAGGGGAAGTTCAGAAGTTCAAGCCCCTCAGCAACAAGCAGCAGTCATTTTAACCTGAATCTTCATAAAGTCTAAATCAGGACTAAGACTAAGACATAAAGTCTAAGCAGCAAGTTTGACCAACCAGGTGATTTGGACATCAGCACCCACAATTTCTTAGCATTGGTCTGGATGGTGAGCCTTCTAGGAGTTGAAATCAAAAATGCTTGGTTGGCCAAAGGTCCCTCACCCTTGATCTAAAATGTGGGCAAAGTGTGGCACTGGGCAGCGTTTGACCCCAAGGCTATTCTTACAGCCTTGGCTCCTTTTCAATCTCCAGACTGTCTTTTTTCTGGCCAAAAAGAGATGAGCTCTTTTTGCGTGGCAGGGGGTCGGACTGGATGGCCCTTGTGGTCTCTTCCAACTCTACAATTCTGTGGTTCTATGATTCTATGAAACTGCCTCTCCTTTGAAAGTGTCCGGGCATGGGAGTTCACCTTTGAAATCATTTGCAGGTCACTCCTGCAGTGTTTAACATACCCTCCAAGTGTTCCAGTATGGCAAGGACAATCCCATTTAATCCTCGGTCATCCCGCTTTTTCAGCTGCTTTTAAAGCATCCCAGTTTCTCTCTCCTCCTTCCATTTTTACCTTGTCGTAGCTTATTTCAATTGCTGCTAACTAAGTTCCAAATGTAAAAGTAGTTTTCATTCTATTGAGTCATCGGGAGGGAGAAGGGGAGAGGAAGAGGCAAAATCTTGCCCTTCCCAGTAGGTTTGGGCAAAAGCAAACTGCTGCAGTCTCTCCTAGCTTTTGTGTTCTTCCTCATTAATAACTTTTGCCGTCTTGACCACACTCTGGTATTGCCACATGTGTCCCAGTTTTCATCTGTAAAATGTGGGAGGGTATGTGTGTAAAATACTGTTTTTCAAATTAAAATGGACTTTCAGCCACTTCGAGGTTTTCTTCCTTTTTTTCCCTCAACCTGTACAGCCTACAGAGGATCCTAGTGGATGAAAACTGTCTTGTGGACCTTCCATAATTGCTGTTCTCTCTTTTCTAAGGGAACACAATGCATAACATGGTGGCATTGCACTGTGCATTGCTCTACCACCACAACTGATGGCTAAAGACCGGAGGTAGGAATGGGGTAACACATAACACAAGCCAATGGTAAACCAATGGTCTGCTGAGATTGCAAAATTCTTGATCCCAGAGCCTCAAATAAGTTACCTCTGGCTTTTATTTACAATTGCAGGAGATCATTTGCTCAAGGTATTGGAAAGGTGACCTCATTTCATAATCTTCATCAGCACACAATCAGAGACACAGCCACTCTCTTATCATGGTGATCCTTGTACATTAATGATCTCTTGGGGTACCTTTTTTAGAGGTTCTGCTATCTTATGTAGCCTGGCTCAGTACTATTCTGGTTCTGTGAGCGGTCAAACCACTTTGTCTAGAAAATGTGCAATTTTTCTTTTGTCTAGATTCTTTCAGGATGCATGAGAATTTTGTCCATTTCTTTTCTTTTTGATAAGAAAAGTCACAAATTTCTCTATAAACAGGATGGAAAAAAACTTGAGAGTTTTTAAAATGTTTACATGGAATAAAGCATGCACTCATCTATTCGAGCAGAGGGCTCTGAGTGCTTAGCTCTTCAAGGTTTGACTTTGAACTCCAGCATATTCAGCCTGTTTAAGGTTCTAAATTACAGATCTTCGTAGTCTCTGTGAAGCCACATGGTGGGTAACTCCTGCGCCTGCGCAGAGCACTTTGGAACCTTCTAGAATCGATTCCACCTTAATAGTCCCTTTTAAGGTGCTCCCACCTAAATCCCCTCATTTCCTTTTCATCTGCCGCGTAAGCAGCAGGTAGGAACCTTTCGTCGCTAGCGCTTCTGATTTTACCTCAGTTTTGACTTGGAGAGTGCTTGGACTTAGTCTTTCAGTTCTCCCTTGGCTCTGGTTAGGTTTTTTTTCAATTTTTGACTCATGGACTGACTGCCTTCTCTTGCCTCACCCTTTGGATTTGTTATTGGAATCAGACCTTGGCTTGACTTTGGACTGACTCAATTATTCTTCTGTTAAACCCTCTTCTCTGTGGAGAATGGCTACAAAATCGGCTGCCTTCAAGCGTTCTTTGGTCTGTCAGGCCAAACTACCAGCTTCTGATGGCCACTCATGATATTTTATCTGCTTGGGTGAGGTCCGCAATGTGGATGCCTTTTTCACTGCCATGCCTTTACACCACAGGCCAGGAAACAGCGTTCTTCTCGTCTGAAATCCTTCCTGTATGAGAAGACCCTGTTCCCGTCTTCATCTGCCACCTCAGGGGCCCAACTTTTGACTCTTCACTGGAGGAAGGAGGGGTTGTTCTCCTCCCATAAGTCCAAGCTCAAAACGTCAACATCGGTCCCATGTACCATCCTGCCATCGGTCCGTAGCATCTGGTACCCTCCCTGGAGATCATTCAGATGCAAGTTGGAGAGGTGTCTGAAGAAGAGGCTTCTCTAGTCTAACGAGTTCAATCGCCTACTCTGATTGTGTCATGGCAAGAGCTCCTTGGAAGAGAGATAACTACTGGCCATGTTGAGGCAGGAGCAATTGAGGTGGAGGCTGAAGACCAATCAGAGATGGTGGTGGGTAAACTTGCAACCCCTTCACCTCGAATCTCCACTTTCGACCGCCATTACGGGGCCTACGGTATCGCTTGCTCCGCATTTTCTGCTCCTCTGACATCATCTGTACGGGCCCAAGGGTTCACTCTCACCTGCCGCCCTCATCTTATGGCTACCAACCAAAGCAGTTATCTCTCGCCTCCACGCATCTCCCTCCATACCAGGGAATGATCCCCGGTGAGAGGACATCACCCAAACTAGAGTGGCTGGCAGTCAGGTTTCTCCCATACAAATGGAGCCTCACCCCCTGCTGCCATTGCCTTGATCCCCACCTCTTCGTAAGACTCCACAACCACATCAAAGTCCTTCTCTTTCATCGACATCATTGTACTCATCTAGTTCTTCGAGTCCATTCGTACCCAGGTTTCCATCTCCACCACTGGACCTCCTGGATGAGGATGCATCTTCACCTACAGATGATGTATGCTCCTTCACAGAACAGATGGTGAGGATGTTCCACCCCCTGGATCTGAAAGTGCAAGAAAAGGAGTCTGATCCTGTAGACCCTATCTACCATAGGATCAAGTCCAAGGCTCTGCCTATTGCTACCATTCCTGTTTTACCTTCACTTCTTAAGCTAACCCAGGGTTTGTGGGGAAACCCTTCATCAATACCGTCAACATCTAAATGTATCAACCATCTGTACCGTGTAGCTGGTGAAGACATTGATTGGCTCTAGGAGCATCCTTAACCAAACTCTGTGGTGGTGGAAGCATCCCAGCAAAGATGACAACACCGCCCTCAGATGATGCCGTCTGACCCAAAGGTGTGAAAGCTAGACATCATAGGGAAAAAACTGTACTCTGGCTTAAGCTTCCATATTGCAAACTACTCAGCGTGTATGGGTGTCTATCAGCAGGTCCTCTGGGAGCGAATGGGTCCACTTTTGCAGGATTTACCTGAAGAACGTAAGAGGCTGGCAGAGGTCATTCAGTCTGAAGCCCAACTGCTAGCAGGGCAGCAGATGGATTCGGCCCACCACGTAGTTGACTGTGCAGCTAAGACCATCGCTGGTTCTGTTGCTCTCAGACGGCACGCCTGGTTACGGTCATCCGGACTTGCCCCACAGGCTTCTTCAATGATAGAGGACATGCCTTTTGATCACTCCAACCGATGAGAAGTTGGAGTTTACACAGAAGATGAGGACCACCACAAGAAAATATGATATGCCATCATCCTCATACTTTGCGTACCAGCAGAGGGGGCATTCAGGATGGCAATCCACCTCTTACAGTCACTCCTATAGAAGAGGGTACACACCCCAGTCCTCCAGATGCTCTCGATTTCAGCCACCAGCTTCAACTACTCCTTCGGTGAGGAGTCAGGCCTCTGCCTCATGCTACCAACTGCTGTCGAAGCAAAGATCTAAAGACCAGGGCAGACATCGCTTCTAAGCATTTGAACTCTCCCTCTCTTATTACTCCTAGACCCCTCTATTCGGAGGCCGCCTGTCAGCCTTCCTGGATGTCTGGTCTTTGATAACTACAGACCAGTGGGTGCTTCGCATCATCCAATTCGGCTAATGGATTGAGTTTGATACGCCACCTCTGACAAGTCGGATCTGAAAGACACCACCTTTCCCTCCCTTCCTTGAGGAAGTCCAAACATTGCTCCAGAAAGGGGTCATCGAACCTGTGGATCTGGATCAACATCACCTTTGTTTTTTTCTCAAGGTATTTTCTGGTAACCAAGAAGGACGGGGGCCTCCGTCCGATTCTCGACCTCCGTATGGTGAACGAATACATCCCTCCAAAGAGATTTCAAATAGTTACCTTGTCTTCATTTCTGCCCCTTCTCCAAAAGAGAGACTGGTTCGCATCAACCTCAAAGATGCTTACTTTCATGTGGGGATCCATCCAGTTCGCAGATGATTCTTGGCATTCCAGATCGAGGACTACGCCTTTCAGTTCCATGTCCTGCTCTTCGGTCTCTCCACTGTCCCAAGGGTCTTCACAAAATGCATGGCAGTGGTGTCAGCCTTCTTCCATCAACGCTGTGTAGTTGTCTTCCCCTACATCGACAATTGGTTACTGGTGATGGACTCCCAATCTCAACTGCTGAGGGATATCCACCTGACACTGGACCTCTTAAACTCTCTGAGTTTGGTCGTCAACCTGGAGAAATCCCACCTTGAGCTCACTCAAGTAATCCAATTCATCGGAGCCCTCTTGGACTCAACTACAGTGAGGGCCTATCTCCCGGAGGTCCGCTTCAATACCCTATGGGTGCTGATTTCTCACTGCTTTTGATCCCGATGGGTTTCAGCACAGTTGGTTCAGGTCCTACTTGGCCATATGGTGGCCACAACATCGGTCACTTACCTCGCCAAGTTACGGTTTCACCCGCTGCAATCCTGGTTCCTGAACATCTTTGACCCGATGCGAGACCCCGCTCACAAACTGCTGACTATGCCTCGAGTGACCCTGTGCTTGCTGGACTGGTGGTTACAATCTTCCAATGTCCTATCAGGCATGCCATTTGAGCCTCCGTAGCTCAAGGTCTCGATCACCACAGATGTTTCCCTGCTTGGATGGGGAGCCCACCTTGATGCATATGAGATTCAGAGCACTTGGGAGGCCAAAGAGCAAGAACTCCATATCAACGTTCTCAAACTCATGGCTGTACAAAGAGCACTCTGAGCTTTCAAAGGAATGGTGATCAGGAAGATGGTGTTGCTAGTGACAGACAACACCTCAGTGATGTACTATCTAAACAAACAGGACGGAACAAGGTCATCATTCCTGCTGGTGCTAATCATGGAAATCTGGGACTGGTGCATTTTGAGAGAGATACTTCTCCACTCCATTCACCTGCCAAGGGAGAAGAATACTCTTGCCGACAGAATCAGCCATTCAAGTTCCTCCGTACACGAGTGGATGCTGCACTGAACCATGGTTCAGGACCTGTTTCATCACTGGGGCCTCCTGGAGGTGGACCTGTTCACGAGCCCTTCCAACAGGCAGTGTCCCCAGTACTGCACAAGGTCTCGAGCCCAGGGATTGAGAGGAGACACCTTCCTGTTTCAGTGGAAGGGACCACTGCTGTACCTGTTCCCGCCATTTCCGCTGTTAATTCGAGTAGTGTCCAAACTGCGTCGAGACTGATTGAACTCGATCCTAGTGACACCGTGGTGACCTCGACAACCATGGTTCACACCTCTCCTCCGTCTGGCCCATCACTGCTTCATTCAACTACCGTACCGACCAGACCTGCTGATTGTCCACAGAGGCAAAGTCAGGCACCCAGACCTAGAGACACTATGGTTAACTGCATGGAGGATTCTACACTGAACTCAACCCCAAACCCAAAGCAATCAGTGCTGGTACCACTACTTGATAACATCCAGGCGATAGTTGATGCTTCACTCTGTCCCGCTACGTATCAGTCCTATTTTTACAAATGGAGACGCTTCGAATCATTTTTAACCGATCATAATCTCACTGTTGAGTCTGCCATGACGGTCTCTGTTCTTCAGTTCCTGCTACACCTCTCGAGTTCCAGTTTGTCCATCTCATCTCTGAGGGGCTACCTCGCAGCTATCTCCGTTGAGCTCCAAACACAGGGTTGACCCTCTCAGTTCCAAGATCCGGTTGTCAAAAAATTCTTGAAGGGCTACGCAAAACCTTCATCCTCCTGTGGTCGAACCCACGCCGGCTTGGAGCTTTGAATTGGTCCTCTCTCAGCTTTCCAGACGGCCTGTCAAACCCATGGCCACTGCTGACTTGAGACTCCTCTCCTGGAAAATGGCTTTTCTTGTTGCCATCACCTCAGCCCAACGAGCTGGTGAACTTTGTGCTCTGCGTTCTGATGCTCCATACCTGATATTTCATAAGCACAAGGTAGTCCTCAAGCTGGATTTGTCTTTCCTTCCGAAGATGGTTTCAAGCTTCCACCTCAACCAGTCCATCGTTCTTCCAGCTCTGATGCAGGATCCAAAGGACGAAGCTCTCCATTCCCTTGATGTCCGGAGGGTGCTCATGTTCTACACTCAATGAACTGCTCCACTTTGAAAGTCTCCATGCCTCTTTGTGGCTTATGCAGAATCCAAGCGGCGTGTTCCTATCTCTCCACAACGCCTGTCCAAATGGGTAGTTTCCACCATTAGTATGTGTTACAAATTGGCTCACAAGCCTATGCCTGCACAAATTTGAGGACATTCCACTAGAGCTGTCTTTTCTCTCTGGAGTTCACCTGGAGGACGTTTGTCGGGCAGCTACCTGGTCTACACCTATGACTGTTATTTCTCACTACAGATTGGACACTTGCTCTCTCAGTGAAGCTGCTGTTGGGAGGGCTGTACTTTTCTCCTCCCTTCATTGATTGAGTGTGGCTGCTCTTAAGTTCATTGTTAATAAAACCATTTTGGTAGTTATATGACCACAACTGTCCTCGTCTTACTTGTAAGAATGATACACCCTCCTCCAGATAATGAAGCTTGCTAATCTACCCACTGTGTGGATTCACAGAGACCACGAAGAAGATGGTCAGGTTGTTTACCTGTAACCATAGATCTTCGCGTGGTCTTCTGTGAATTCATTCAGACCCGCCCATCCTCCCCTCTATGTCCTGCTATAACACATATGCTTAATGTTCCTGATGCTGCTAATTGCTGCGTCCTTCAAGGAACTGAGGGGATTTAGGTGGGAGCACCTTAAAAGGGACCGTTAGGGTGGGCAGAGCTACCAGCAAAAATGTCCTGCCTAAAGATTCTAGAAGGTTCTGAGTGCTCTGCACAGGCGCAGGAGTTACCCACTGTGTGAATACACAGAAGACCACTCGAAGATCTATGGTTACAGGTAAGCAACCTGACCTTACCACTCCTGTTTTCTCACAGATTTTTATCTTGAACAGTTATGTGGGAAGCTGGTAAAACATGGTCCACTCCATCTTGGGAACAGCTTTTATTACTCAATTCAGCTGATGCAGATGAAATGTGGTTTTCTTCAGTACAGGATTATTCTTGTTGTTTATAAGAATTAACAAAAATTAACACATTTCTTTTTAAATGGGATGGAAAAAGTCTGAGATTTTAAACATAGAATGTGGGGGAAAGTGACAGATCCATCCATTCTTATTTCACACCTTGTTTCCTCTCCTAGGAGCAGAATCCTTGGTCAAGCTTTCTTAGCAAAAACAGTGTTTGCTGAACATGTCCCTGCCTCAGATATCCAGATGTGTACAAAAACAAGATTGTGTTACTTTTTTCCCTATAGCAGGTTGTGTATTTGCAACATTTTTCCCCACTGATAATTGTTTATAATTAATTCCACTACACCAGGGATAATTGGCCATGCAGATGTTGATCAATGGCAACTCCTAGCATTTGTGGCATCACTAAGGTTTGTGTCACCCCTCCTACCAATGGTGTCAACTGTTGTGGTTCAGCCTCTCTGCACCCCCCTAGTGGCACCACTGCCTAGAATTTCTTACCGTTGATTACATGGCAGTTTTATTCCTACTGTAACTCGCAGAGGGCTGGATGATTCCTGTCCTTCACACTACAGTAAGGAATTGAGAGATAGATAGAATGAGCTAGGGTAGACTTACTGGATGACTTGGACTTGTAGAGGCAACACCTATGTTAAGCCCATTGATGTAATGGGTTTCATCCAGTCAGGCATATTCTTTCTGCTAAAAGAAGCTGGTGAAAAGAACAATTGCTTGTTTCCCAAACAAAGAGCCCCAGTTCTCCCCCAAATCAGGTATACTGTAGGACAGCAAATGTGGTTTATGTGAGCACAGTTAAAAAGAAAAGGCTAACCGAAGTGAATTTTTTATAGTGTAATATAGTATACTATTATAATGTAGTACAGAGTTTACATTTAGAAACTTCAATGGAAGAATTAAACGCTTCTCATAAATGAAGAAGGTATATAAGAACAAACCTATTTGGTCATGTCTGGTTGAACACTTTTTAAGAAGTTAAATGAATAACTTTCCATTCAGTGCAGAAGAATGACTTCTACATTAAAGCAATCCTTATAAGAAGCACTGGCACATTGGTGCTTTAATCCCCAAATTTTAACCAATGTTTGGAGGTTCCAGTACAATTATATCAAAGCCATTTTGGGTGTGATATGATGTAGCATTATTATCTCGCCTGGGTTGGAAGTGCCATTTGCCATGGCTGGTGGTGGTGTGGAACCAACCGCCTGTTCACCACCTACTACTTCTTCATCATTACTCTTTGTATGTTATTTTATGAAGTTTTTATCTTCAAAAAGGTTGTGAATGTTCCATAGGAGCAGCCATGATGAGTAGTGCTGACCTGCCAGGCCTATTAAGGAAAACAAATTACTTGTGTCATGAAGCTTTTGTCTTGAAGAAGGTCATGAATACTCACTCAAGAGAAGCCACAATGAGGTGGGCTGATCCACCAGGCTTGTTAAGGAAAACAAAGAATTGTACATCCTAATGACTTAGGTCTTGGTGTGCAAAAAGTTACTTATCCTAATGACTTAGGTCTGGTAAGGGCAAAACTTGGAAAATCTGTCCATACTGACTAGGAGATTCTGGGAGTTGTAGTACATAAGCAACTTTTCCAAGCTCTGGGTGAACTGTTGGGTCACCATCAAATATGACATTCAGTGCCAAAAAATTAAAATAAAATAAAAATCATAGAATCGTAAGTTGGAAGAGACCGCAAGGGCCATCCAGTCCAGCCCCCTACCACGTATGAATGCACAACCAAAGCACTCTCGTCAGATGGCTATCCAGCACTTGTTTAAATTTTTTCAAAGATGGAGACTCCACCACTCACCAAGACAGTGTATTCCACTGTCGAACAGCTCTTACCATCAAGAATTTCTTCCTAATATTTAGGTAGGATCCCTTTTCCTGTAGCTTGAGAGCACTGCTCTGTGTCCTAGTCCCTGGAGCAGCAAAAAGCTTGCTCCCTCTTCAATATGGCAGTCTATATGAAATGCACATGAGGGTATTTGTAACATTATCTCTTCAAAGTCCAAATGTCATACAAAGGACTTACAGTTGTCCCTCCATATTCATGGATTTAAGTATTCACGGTTTGAAAATATTCTTTCAAATATAATAATCCAAAAAGCAAACCTTCATTTTGCCATCTTATATAAGGGACACCATTTTGCTATGCCATTGCATATAATGGGACTTGAGTATTCATGAATTTGGATATTCACAGGGGGTCCTGGAACCAAACCCCAGCGAATGTGAAGGGACAACTCCACACAATATAGAGAGGTATTTCACTCAATACTCTGTTTAAATAGACAGAAAGATTAAGAAAACTATATATTTCAGGCTCCTGCAAAACTCCATAACTCAGCCTTATGGCCTTAAATAACATTTTTGTAGACACAGTCTGACAAGGTGTGATTCTTGTTTCTCAGTATTGGAGGCTAAGCCTTCCTTAAACCTTGTAACAGTACATTATTTGATTTTTACTTTGGCTTCCTTTTATCCAATGCCTGTAGACAAACTCCAAATGAGTATTGTACCTTAACTTGGTGTGTTGACCAAATATTAGATTGCCAGCCTAAAAAATAGCTGACTTCTGATTAAAAGCCTACAAGCCATTGAAAAAGAATGCTGCTAACAAAAGAAACCCACCGCTTCTCTTCTCTTGAATATTGCTTCCTATGAATTTGAATGCTTCCAAAGGCATGGATCTTGAAAGGAGTTGAGATCCACCCAGGACCTTTGTGTTCTTACATCTAGTAGTGGCTGGTGTAATCCATGTCAGTGGTGTGGTAAATCTGCTTCAGGTCTTAGTCTGAACTTTAAGGGAGCTATTTAAGATGCTGAACCTACTGTGCAGATAGCATTTGGCACCTTGAAAAATTCCTTAAAGTTCAGCTAACATTCAGAGCAGAATCACTGTTCCATTGACATAGAAGTCACCAGCTTCTGCTGCCTAGACCTGTTGCCTTTTTCAGGGATCCAAAAAAAAAAAAAAAAAGCAATGCCCAGGTCAACATTTCAATGAATTGGATTTTGGATCTGCTTTCCATAGATGAAAGGAATCTGTTCATAGAAGGTGCTCTAGAATCATAGTATGATAGAGTTAGAAGAGACCACAAGGGCCATATTGTCCTACCCCCTGCCATGCAGGAATACACAATCAAAGCACTGCCGACAGATTGTCATCCAGCCTCTGTTTAAAAACCTCCAAAGAACGAGACTCCACCACACTCCAAGGCAGTGTATTTCACTTCTGAACAGCTCTTACTGTCAAGAAGTTTTTCCTAATATTTGGTGGAATCTTTTTTCCTGTAGTTTGAGTCCATTGCTCTGGGTCCTAGTTCTGGAGCAGCAGAAAACTAGGACCCTCTTCAATATGACATCCTTTCAAATATTTAAACATGGCTGTCATGTCACCTCTTAACCTTCTCTTCTCCAGACTAAACATACCCAGCTCCCTAAACTGCTCTTCATAGGCCATGGTTTCCAGACCTTTTACTATTCTGGTTGCCCTCCTCTGGACACTTTCCAGCTTGTTGATAGCCTTCATGAATTGTGGTGCCCAGAAATGGAGACAGTATTCCAGGTGAGGTCTGACCAAAGCAGAATAGAGAAGCACTATTCCTTCCCTCAATCTAGACAATCCACTCTGACCTAACTTTCCAGGGGCCTTTTCACACTGTGCAATTATAGCACTAAAATCCCACTTTAACTGCCATGGCTGCATCCTATGGATTCCGGGGGGGGGGGGTGTAGTTTGGTCAGAGGCACTAGAGGAGCTCCCTGCTGAGAATTCTAAATGGCCCTCCGTAAACTGTGCATCCCAGGATTCCATAAGATGTTGCCATGACAGTTAAAGTGGAATTATAGAGCTGTAACAACGTAGTATGAAAGGGCCCCTGGACTCCCTTCCTCTGGATCAGACCCCATCCCATTTAGTCAAAGAGATGGGACAGGGAAAAAAGAAAGAAAAGAAAGAGGAAGTCAGTGGTAGAAGCACAGGGGTTGTCCAGATTATGAAAATACTCCTCATAGACTTCACAGAAAATATGATGTGTCCCCAGGTAATCCATGTGAGCTTCACAGTATTCAGAAGGAGCGGGGCTAAAAACTCCACAAACTGCACAGTAAAAGGATTTGTGGTTTTCCCTGAAGTTTCCCAGAAAATGCTTGTAGATGCACATTTTCGCACGCACAAATTCACATTGCTGCACATTTTCGCTCTATTGCCCTTTATCAGAGTGTGTGGACACTCCATTCAAATAGATGAGAATGGATGCAAATAGGTGAAAAAAATGGAGGAGACAAAACAGCGTTGCTGCGAATAGGCAAAAATGCACACCCCCTTGCAGTATGCCATCGCATCTAGACAAGCCCACAGTAAGTTGACTGGAAGAAATTTGCTGCTGCCCTTTCTTCCCATAGAAACCAAAACCCTGCAAATGTTGCTATTTTTCTTTTTAAAGAGAGAGCGAGCAAGTGAGCGATCATTACACAATCATTTTATTCTGGAGTCATTGCACTACATTTGCTGTTTATTAAATAAGACATAAAAGAGACAAAAGTCAAGCTTGGAGATTATGAGAGGTTTCTTGAAGGAAAGTGATCCGAACTCTTCCTAAAGACTTTTATATTCCACAGTCAGCATATTCCCCAGGCCTAAACCTTGTTATTCTACTTAAAACCCTACTTCCAATGCAAAGCCGCTTAGATATGCAATCTGATCATTGCAGAAAGCAAAGGACTTGAAGAAACTTATGGAAATAGCAAACTATACAAGGACATCAGTGGACAGACATTGTGTATTATCTACATTCAGCTTCTAAACATATTTGTTAGCACTTGACAGTGTCTCATTGCCTTTCATTTACATCACATAATTTCATTTCAAGGCTTTACACTTTGAATCCTTTGCATTAATTTGTAGGACATTCCATTTTTATTTTTTCCGTTATAGTTATGGGTCATACTTCTCTGGTCTCTTTCCCAAGCTCAGAAATTGGAATTCTACTGTACTATAGTCTATGATATCCAGCTTCCCATAATACATGCTTCTCACCTTCCATGTTCCTGCTTCATATGTTGTGCAGCTTCAGACATTTCTTGCGCCTCTGTGCACATCAGTAGCTGAACAGCCTTTTGGCTTGAGTCCAGTTGCGTCATTAGACACAGTGGTCCTTGTGCTTGTCCTCTGCTCTTCTCCAGTAGCTAGTTGAGTGCCTTCTGACCTGTTCATCTAATCTTCTGGCATTATCTCTTGCTTCATTTTGTAGAGTCCCATCATAGGGTTTTCATGGTAAATGACATTCAGCCGTGATTTACTGGCAACTGCTTATGTGCCATAGTAACCAAGTGTTAGCTATGGTGTCATTGCTCTTGACTCTGAGAAATCCTCTGCCTGTGTCACACCCCACTACTGCTGCTGTCCACTAGCTGTTCAAAATGAAATGCCACTTACATAACTCTCACTGATTTCAGTTGGGATTAACATTGCATTTAGCCAGTATTTCCACAATCGGTCACAAAATTCAAGATGTTAGAGATTTCAGCACATTATGGGAGTTCTAGTGTTTCTGAGACAGAGGACTATATCAGACACATAAAATACAGTGTCATGACGATGCCACATAAACACGAAAGGGTGCACATACTACACAATGTTGCCCTTTCAAGTTTATGTCGCCTCCAAAACCCATACTTTTTAATTGATGGCTAAAGCCATCAGTTGATTCCCCATGGTGTTTTGTGAAACCTCGCACCATTGTACTCACATCAATGCATCGAGAATGGCCGGTCCAGTGCAAACACTTCCGGTTGAGATCATGACAGCCAGATAAGTGACGCACTTGTTATGACCCTCCCCAGGTTACTTGTAAATTTTAAAGTGTGTTTTTGTGCTTTGTGTCACTTTTTGTGTGTTCTTTTTGTTTAGTTTTTTAAATTTCCCAAGCGATGAAGTCTTGTGATAATCTGCGGGATTTCAAAGGAGGAAGTGAACGGAGCTCCATTTCACTTACTCTTTCATTGCTGGGGAGGCCTTTGCCGGGAAAGCAAGGCAAGTGTGGTGGGGAGGGCGTTCTTTTGCTGGCATAAAAATGGATTTAAGGGGCCCATCTGATAAAGTCCAGAATGTAGCATTAAAGCTTATTGTTTGGTCACAAATATCTGAAGCCTTTTTGGATTTTTCAGTGCCAACGAGTCTTCACAATTAGTCCTTTCACTTTATATTTTAGGAGTTGATACAAGATTTAATTTTGAGTTCCCCTTCCCAACTTACTGAAAATCAGAGATAACAACAACAAAAATCTAAAGGGTCTTCCTTCTTAAACCTCACAGCCAAAATCCAATGGCTAGTCTGTACTATAGAGGACCCATTTAATCAACTTCTAAATAGTTAGTCAACACTTGGGCAAATGCCATTGATTCCATGGGTCTGTTCTAGTTGGAGCTAACAACTGAATTGACTGTTAACTTGAGATCTATCACTGAACAGGATTCTCTGAGGACAAATAGTGTGGTGTCAGTGCTTAGCTCAGTGTTTCTATGATACAAGCCAGGGAGGCCTTATACTTCATGTACTGGCATTCCCAGATGCAGTGACCAGAAGTTTCAGAGTTAAACAGAAAATGTTATTGACACAGAAATTCAGAAAGCAAACCATACAAGATTGTTGCTCAGAATTGAAACTTAAACAGCAAACAATACATTAAAAGCACACTGAAATCTTAAAATCAGGCGGGCTATAAGCTTATTAGTTGACCAACATCCCCAGACCTCCTCTTCTCATAGAAATGTTCAAACCCATTTTTCCCAAGCTCCAAGCCAGAGCTATGAGGCTTACCTCCCCACTTCGGTTGTTAGTGTTATAGACCCTCTCCACATGAAGCAAAACACTCATTAACTAGCACATAGAAAGGCAATGGAAATGGAATGAGTCATGTCAGAGACCGTTCTTGACATACACAGAGTGGCAACACATTCAGCTGAATAACAAAAGTGCCCACAGGGACTGTAATAGGATTGTGTTCCTTGTAGAACGTTTACCGACACTGCCTCTTCCTTCTCCTCTTACTGCATTATAGTGGAGAGAGAGTCAAATGAATAAAATAACTGATTTTAAGCACTTTAAAGAGCTTTAAAGTGTCAAATAAACCTCATTACTGAGTAAAACCATCCTTGTAGTTTGCAACTCCAAAGTGGTTTAGGACTGATGTTTATGTTGTCCAGAGAAGTGGCTACCCTGCCACTGAACATGGAAATCTCCTTCCAATGAATAAATGGTTAAAACTGGCTTTGTTCTTTTGTAAGGGTTACTTCAAACTCACAAATAGGGCCACCAAAAGTGAGCTGGGGCTCAGGTGAAAAAAAAAATTGAGGTCCCCTAGCTAGAGTTGCCCCCTCTGCTGCCAGACCAACTCAAGACTAGCTAGTATGCATGAGGCAAACCTATATATAGCCTACCTCAATTCTCATGATGGGGGGGCCTCAAGAGTTCCAGGCTCTTGAGGCTCTTGCCTCACCTCTATTGCTGAGAGCAGAAAGAGTGGGTGCCAGTAGCATTTGGTATGTAATTTGAGGTCATTTTGCTCTGTACCAAATGCTCAGGGATCAGTCTGATGTTCTTGCTCTTGCTCTTCTTGTGACTGGGGCTGTTCTATGTTGCAAAAAAAAAATATGCAACATAGTCAGTCTTACCCCCACCCTTTCAGACCATTGGACCTCAGTAAGTTGTCATCTACTCTCATCAGCCCTACCAAAGAAGATATTTCAGCATCTCACATTCTGCTTGCAGGCAGTATCTTAGGAGATTATCAGATGCCCTTAATATGGCATTTCAGGAATGCCAGGAGATCACCAAAGGGCCAGTTTTTCAGATGACGGTCATCCTCATCCCATGCCCCTTCCATTTCATCCTCATTCTTTTTTATTGATGGCTTAAGCTGTCAACATATCACCTGTTCTGTTTCTGTCATGGAATCGCGGGCATCTGAAACTGTGCCCCATTATGCTGGTGCGATGCCAGCCACAGTAGGAGGTCTCTGCCAAACACTTCTGGGTACAATCGGGACATCCAGGTAAGTGACACCCTTTTTACCCCCCTTCCCTGGGTTGCTTGGAAAAATTTTTGTCTGTTTTTGTGCTTGCTGTCAATTTTAACCCTTTCTTTCCTTTTTTTTAAAAAAAAATTCCTGCACAATCTTTCTCTCGTGAGAACGGCCTGGGATTTCAAAAAAGGAAGTGAGTGGGGCTCTGTGAGAGCTCCATTCACTTCCTGGATTGCCGGAGGGGAGGGGAGCAGTTTCTGTCATGCTAGAAAGATAGGTTTGAATTTTTTTTTTAGTGCAACAGGGACAGGAGTGGGGCAGGAGAGACATAGCGAGCTGGGGACACTATATATGGTCCTCATCTGAAAATCTCCTTATGCGCACACACACAAAACACACACACACACACACAAACCTCTCCTTCTTGCTGCTGACCACACAGTTCAGCTGTGTAGAAAAGGTTCCTGTGTTTGCGACTGTTTGGGTGAACATCTCTGGAGCAAGCAAAAATTCATCTGGATCAAAGTCACTGACTTAAATGCAGAGTCCTCTAGGACTGATTGCTGCAAGTCCCTCCTGCTGTCTCTTCCTTTAGCTAGCTGGGCTACTGCAGGGGAGAATATCTCTGAAATCAATGTGCCGTTGCCTCCCATCAAATCAATACTATACAACTTTAATTTACCATTGCATCCTTCATACTGAGCAAGCCCTGCTCAGAGCAGAATTTAAAGGGATTCACTTTGCCCTCTAAAGAAAAATGTTTTTGCGGTGAAGGACTGAAAACAAAATAAAGAAGAGGTGGTAACTTTACCAACTGCATTCTCTTTGTGAGTACAGCTTTACATTTTATCCCTGGTGTTCCTATATCTGACTGGTTGGATTAAGAACAGAAACCCTTTTGAATATATGTGTATTTTTAACTTCCATCATTATTTGCATATCAGTACTTTTCTTCTTTTTTTCAAAAAAAAAGTTTGTCCAAAAAAAATCCCTTGTATTTAGTGTAAAAATTTGGTTTTGGCAAAACCCAACATCTTTGCATAGAATACACGCACATACATACAAAAATGATTAACAAACAGAACCTAAAAATATGTATCAAGGGTAAACCATTTCAGCTTCTGTCTTCTTTGATTGCCAAAGATAAAACTGCATTTCATGATTAACGGCACCCTTCTGGGATCCAGGACAAAATTAGAAGTGCTGTTGATTTGCTTTTTAAACACCTACACACACACACACACACACACACACACATGAAAAAGATGAAGATGCTATGGGAGATCAGTGGCAGCTCTGGAGTGAGATAATGGGACATTATCAGACAGGGCCAAAATGCCCCATTTCTGTCCCGCCACCTCCTCTTCCGTTCCTGTAATGGAATAGAGGAAAATGTTCACACACTTATCTCCATTCAGCTCCAGGAATGGGCTTCCTGCCTCCTTGCCTGGCCATCCATAAATGCAGCCATTGTAAAGCTGCATTTACGACTGGCTGGGGGAAATCCCGCTCATTCTTGCAAGAGAATGAGCGGGAGAGAAATTTTAAATCCCCCCCAGCTGTCAAATAGAAAAATAAACTGGAAAAATAAATTTAAAATAAAAAAGCAACCTGGGGAGGGGGGAAGAAGGGTGGCACTTACCTTTATGTCCCGATCGTGGCAGGAAGTGACTGCCATGGAGCTCCTCCCCCGTGCCTGTCATCGCAGGACAGGGACAGGGATCTGTTTCCCACATTCCTGATTCTGTGACAGGCATGGAAGAAAATGGAAAAGGGGTTCTATTCACAATTTTTAATTGTGAATAGAATACCCTGGGAGCACAACAGTGGCAGAATGGAAGCATCACAGAGGGGCTCGGCGTCATCTGAAATGGAGCCCCTTTCTCAGCCCTGTTCCATTCCTGCCATGGGATATTTGTATTGTCTGATAATCTCCAATATCAGTTTTCTGATGACACTCAGTTTGGTTGCTCCTTGTCAGCCAATGTTAGTATGCCTACTACCCCCTCCCCACAATATCTCATAATTGGAAATATTGGACACTTTTTGAGGTCAGGTTGGCTGGGGCAAACCAAAGGTCAGTTGGAATTCACAATGACCTGGGATGTGTCTTAAAAATATTATGGCAAGGAAGCTCATATTAGGATTGTGCGGAAGCCCCTTAGTAAACACAGTTGTTAAGGAGGTTTGTGCTAATCCTTTCTTCCAGCCCTGGGCACCTCAGCAATGATTCATTCAATCAAACAATTAAGTGACCATACCCAAATCTACTCCTACAGAAGTTACTCCTACACCCCCTCTTGTCCAACCCATCCATTTCTATCTCCGAGCCATTAACACAATCAGTTGAGTTTCGGTTTCCTTTGTCTATACTGTAGGAAAGACATCCAGGCTTTGTCATAACTGGAATACCCCTTCAGGATATGAAATAGGGTATAAATATTAGTCCCCTGACAGTAATAAAATGTGCCACAGTGGACAAACCTGGCCACTCTTTTTTGTGGTGCGGCCCGGATCAGAACCTCCTGTGCCACCCTCAGAACCTGTCTGAGTATCTTTGCTATACAAAACTCTACTCTTCAAAACCTCCTCTCTTCCTGAATCTCTCCCTGTATCCAGTCTTTCTGCCTTACTCCTCTATAGCCTTGTATGGTTCTTAGGAATGTGTGTTGCATGTGTGAGTTCACTTTGTGTTGTTTCCAATAAAAATACTTTATTTCACTTTAAACTGGAGTGCTCTCTACTGTTAGTACTGGTATACATAGGTGAAAAGAACCCCAAAGTTATCCTCCTCTCACAGTTCTGTTTGAGGTAATAATTCCTCCAGATAATAATATGGATTTTGGCATCATAGGTGGGACTCTAAAGTACCCCCACCTTTAGGGTAACACTAAAACACTAATGCCAAGAAGTAATTGATATTCTTGAATGGTTATCTGTCTGTGCACAAAAATGTTGTGGGGAGGGTTATACAAAAAACAATGTGACAAGCTATGTAGAAAACAAATGCAAACAAATTTTATACAAAAATGTTCCACAGTATAAAATTTTGCCCCCAAAATTCTGATTTTGCTACTAACATCTCTGGAACCTCACCTCAAGCACTATTGTTTAGCTTCTCAGGAAGGAAAAGGTAATATTTCAAAATTTTCAACAACGCTTCAAATAACTGATGTTGCAATAGTATAATGAAAGCTAATATTTTTTTTACATTTTAATTTTAATTTTTGCTTATCAGCTTCAATTACAATATTTACAATATTTATGTCTTCTAGTACATTCAGTTTTACAGTCCATATCATAGACTGAATCATCCATATCTCAGTTCCAAATCGTACTACAAATCATTTATCCTCTAACTCTCTTTCACACTCTTTAACATAAAATCTTACCCACATCTACCTCCTCTACAATCTACAATCATACCTCACATATATTCACTCTTTCATTCCTCTTTCATGACTTCCTGTTGAGGCCATCATTGTTGATTCTTTTCCAAACCTTAGTTTATTTGCCTTAATCTTATACAGTCTATTTTATACAACGATTTATATAATTATGTTATATCGTTATTAGGTAAACCAAACTCACTTCCTACTTTCTTTTCTACACAAGAAACCCAGTTTTTATCCAACTTCCCCATATTACATTCAAGTATTCCTTAGTCTCATTCCATTCAGATTCTCATGAAAGCTAATATTTGTGTTCATTACAGATTAAGCCTGTTTTTGTGTGTTTATTTTGTTTATTTTTAAAGAAGTCTTAATCCAAGCTTACTTTGCAGTATGAAACAGATAAATGGAAATGCTGACTTTAATTACAGTTTGCCCTCCACATTTGTGGGTTTTCCTTTTGTAGATTTTTTGATTATTCACAGGTTTGTACATTAGCTGCTGTTGAACTAGCTCCACTTCCTTGCCATCTCCTCCTCCTCCTCTCCTTCTAACAGCTGAAATACCTGCCTCCTATTTTTGGAAACAGCAGCCTACTCTGATTCCAATTCCATGGCAGATATCTACCCTCCCAGACCCCTGCCTCCATAGTCCCGCTAGACCACCTTTTCCCTCATGATACTCCTTAGCCTGCACTCACATCTCCTCCCCCTCCAGATTGGCTACTAAAAGGTTGACTCATCTCAGCACTGCAGGGCCCTGGCTCATCGTCATCATCTGGGGACAGCCTGGTTCTTCTGTGGTCACCCACTTCACCGACACCATTGCCCTCCTCTTTCTCCAGGGCTTCCAGCCTAAGCAAGTCCTCCTTTGGCTGGTTGGGGCTCAGTGGCAGAGGAGGAGGCAGGAGCAGTACTGGCTGTGGTGGTGAATCCCTCCCTCCAAGCCGTGGCCACCATCTTAGCACAGGAAATGACATGGTGGACAGAAGAGAGGGGTGTTCAGGGGGCAAGCCCAGGGACCCCCTGAACCAGGAGAAGGGGGGGAGAAAGCAATTTGGGCTGGCATTTAGGCCAAATTTCAATGCTATCTTTCCCTCTTCCCTCCCACAAACCTTTTCCCCAGAACACCCAGTCTCAGTTATCCCCCTTGTTGCTTTTCCCTCTTCGTTGCTCACCAGCCTTCCTGACCCAAACACCCCCGCTTCCCTCCCCACCATACTTCTTGGATTCCTAACACTGTTACCCTAAGAGCTCTTGGAAATTCCAAGAAAATATCAAGTTTTAATATGTTGGAGAAATTAGCAGCAACTCATCCTTAGCAACGTGAAAGGAGGCAACAGAGATAGGGATCTTTATGCCTTTCTTTATCCCAACTAACTCTGAATGATGCACAGAAATGCAAAATGAAAAATTATCAATGATATTTATTAAAGATTTTAAAATAATAACTTCAAGCACACACACATTCATACAAGAAGCATTCACACAAGACCACTAGAAATGGAAGAAATGAGGTTGCCAGAGGGATAGAGAGGTTTCTGGAGCCACCCCTGTGTACCTTAAGCTGGGAGAAGTTTTCTGTGTTGCTTTTCGATGACCCAGGAGAAACGAGCACAGTGGCAGTGAGGGGAGCAGTGGCACAAACTAGGTGTGAGCCCTTTTTGTGTGGGATAAAAATTGTTTTTCCCCTCCCCAGCTCCTTCTCCCTGCTCATGATCCTAACCAGCTCACCCCCTTAGGCTGCCTTTTTAAGGAATGATCAGGAGCACCCCAGCCAGGCAGCCAGTATGCTCGCCAAAGTTAGGGGAGCATTAAGAACTGGCAGCTGGGGTTTGCCACCACCAAGTCCCCATGTTGTGCAGGAGAATAGAGAGCATGTGGGGGGAGAGATGCACTACAGTTGGGATGGGGCCCATACGTGCAGAGTGAAAGGCTTGGTGGCAGCAAACTCTAGCTTCCCAAGGCAGAAGCAGGTGGGGAGAGGTTCAGTTCCTGTCCAACAAGGATGAATGGCAGGCAGGCAGGCAGCCTAAGGGGAAGAGCTGGCCAGAACCATGAGCAAAGAGGAGCCAGGAGAGGGAGGGATAAACCTATTTTAAATCCATGCTAAAAGAGCCACTTATGCTTGCTCTGCTGCTGCTGCTGCTGTACCTGCTGCTGCCTCAACCCAGCTCCAGAGCAGTGCCACATGGGCTCCAGCAGCGGCTCGCTGCAAAGGCAACCATGGACAGGGTAGGCTGGGAGGAGGGTGAGGAGGGGACATTCTGCACATGTTCAAAGGTACTCTCTAGTCATTCTGCTGTCCAGGGCCTGAGGCTTGGGGACAACAATGGTTCCTCTAGGTCTGTGAAACAGGGCATATCTGCATGCAGTCCACACCCAAAAAGAGAAAGGCTCCCCATGTAGAGGGGAACAGGTGCTCACTGGGCCTTAAACCACAGTACACCTCCTCCCTTGTTACCCAAATTGCTCAGGGTCCATGGGGGCCCACTTGTTGCACTAAAATTACGATATTACGTTGAGGGATTTTAATTAGCTCAAAGGTATGGCTGCGAGAGTTTGAGTAACTTGTGGGACCTTTGTGCCTGTGTATACCAGTACTTATTGATGAGACTCCAAGGAAATAAAAATGGTTTTTATTGGTAAATAAACATGAAAGCATTCACAGATAGACTCATGCTCATAAGAGCCACACAAGGTTAGCAAAGAGTTAAGGCAGAAAGAGTCTGATACAGGAATAGATTTCGGAAAAGTATGGGCAATAGTTACCAGTCCTAAAGAGCAGAGGTTCGGTGCCGCAAAGAAGACTCAGGAGTGAAGTTGAGGCTGCCTCAGAAGTATAGCAGAATGACAGTGTCAGAGGAACTGTGCGCACTTGGCTATCATTTGAGACTAATATATCTATATACTCAATTTTGTATCCTGAAGGGATGTTTGAGTGTAAAACAATGCTTGGATGGGTTTCCCACAGTTAAACAAAGGAAACAGCGACTTTGTTAATTATAACTAATGGTTGAGATATAAGGGTTGATGGGTTTATGACAGCCTCCTTATTGCTGGATAGGAAAGGTGTGAGGAGAACTGTTTTTTGGATAATGTGTGTTCCAGTTACTGTTTGCGAGTATGACTCATTGCCAGGAGCTTCACAAAGGGGATTAGCACATTCCACCTTGATGACTCCAATACTGAGGGGATCCACTTAACCCTATCATGGGCATGTCTGTTGGGAATTTTCCAAGACAGCCTCATTACGTCTTGGGTGACCTTCACTTGAACCCACTTTTGGTCCTCCCCGGACTACCTTTGATCTCACGAAATGTCTCATATTTCCAAATTTTGAAATATTATAGGAAGGGGGTAAGGCACGGTAACACACCTCCCCCCCCTACATTTTTTTCCTGTTGATTGACCCAATGATAAGTCAGCTTTCTTTGGGGGGAGGGTGATTTTTTTTTTACTAACATTTCTCAATTTATACACAAGCCTATATGGTAATACCAAGGTAATACCAATATCAATACTCTTGAATTGTTGTTTGAGTTGTTCTCATATACCACCATGGATTTTTTGTTTATATCTGCTAAGAAAGGAATCCCTTCCCACCTGCCACAGACAGAACCTCCAATGCATTGAACGAAGTATTGGTTTATCCCCCAAGGCATGTGGGCAGTTTATGCAAACTGCTGCACAGCTTGCAGATCTCTTTGTTGCTCTATGTAGACTGAAAGTGTGGCCTAGGGCCCTTCCACACTACACAACTGTAGCTATATTCCAACTACCATGGCTGAATGCTATGGAATCCTAGGATTTATAATGTTGTGAGGCACTAGAGCTCTCTTGTAGAAAATTCTAAATACCATCTCTAAACTGCAAATGCCAGTATGTTGTATGTCTAACAACAGTTAGAGTGGAAACATGACAGTATATAGTGATAAGTAAAGTTTTCTTTTCAGGAAGCACATAAGTGATTACTGAAGTTTTTGTTGAGGAATTCCTGGTAAGGTGGGAAAGGGCCCAGCTGGGGGAAAGAGGAGGAAAGAGAACTGGAGACTAAAAGATAAAATTACTGAGAAACCCATTCCTGTACCTGAAACTGAGAAGCTATCACACAATAAATTATTCTGCTGATGGATTTTCTTTAAAGTCTAATCTCTGCTATGTGGGTATTGCTGTTCTAGGACCACCCTCCAAACACTTGCCTGTTGATTTTCTGAGGGGGAAATTTTACTCTGCAGGCAGCCATCATTTATCTGAAGGACCCGTAAAAATTGGGTCATAATAGAACACAAGACTGAAAAAGAAACAACCAGGATTCTTGTATCTCATTAACAGGCCCACCTGCTTTTTGAGTCCAAATCTATCTACCATTAGATTTTATTTGGCCCCTAAATTATTTTCCCCCTCCCTGGTCAATTGCACATTATAGAAAAAGGTGTCCTACTCCTCAGTCAAAGGAATTTTATTCGGTCTCTTCTTGTTTCATTTCTGCACCGTGGTGACAATAGAGCAGGGTGGGTTTTGTTGTGCTGTTGGACACAAAATGAGCAGTTGGAGAAAAGTGTGGAGTTTGAAAATTCATAATATGCAGTTATAAAAATGGGAGTTAAACTAGACACATTGTTTATTCAATGCTTAAATGGCAGAGTTTATAAGACAATCTTGTTGAAAATGGGTGGGGGGAGTGAAATAGTTTTGGAGAACCACCAGCTTTGACAATACAAATGTCATGAAGCCGACGGAATGACTGTTGCACTGGTTACATTGAACTGGGATTTGCATTGGTTTATAAGCCATGGGATTGCCCTGTTAGTTGATCAACTAAGGCAGATTCATCAATGAATTGTTGCTGCATGATAGATAAGAGCTGCTGATGCCTGCAAAGAAACTGCCATAGATACAGGGTATAATTAAAAAGCAAAGATCCTTTGTGTTTGGCTTTTGTTTTGTTTTTTAATGTGAGGAAATTTGCACAGTTGAAATATCTGGGTTTTTGTGGGGTAACTGCAATAGAGAAGTTTTGGTATATTCGAGCTGCGGGACTCAACTGAGACTGTTTCGTGGTCCAGGTTGTGGTGTGCAGCTTCAGAGGTTGCCCAGCAGGGCAGGTTTCTTCTTCCCAGGAGGCTGCATGGTCAACTCACCATGGGAAGAAGGAAGTAGCTCAGCCAATGAGTTTAAAGCTAATTTAAACTCATTGGCTGGGGGAGCCAGACTGGAGTGACCTGCTCACAGTTTCCACTCCAGTCGGCTGTTGGAGTATTTATTAAGCTGCTGTCCCTAAGCTCATAAGGCCCCTTGGGAGCATTGTCCCACCCACCCCCTCCCTCTGTGTGTTGGTTTTCCAGGGGTTTAGTGCTGTATTCTGTATCTTTTGTACAACATGTATTGCTGCTTGTCATAACTTTGGGGGGCAGTTGGCATGAGTCCTGGATCCAGGATATCTGTTACCTCTGCCTCGGGGCATTGGTATGGGATGGGAGACCCCTTAGGGGACTGGTGGGAGCAGAAAGGGTATGGTGTACCCATTGGCATATGCCTTTCCAGCACCCCCAGTAGGAGAAGGGGATCACACTGGGTTATTGCTCATGTGGATCCCGTCCTTGCTCCTTTTGTATCTGGCAGTGGACCAGAGTGTTGGGCTCATTGGTCAACAGGCGAGGTTGGTTGATGCCTGGATCTGGACCCATGTGTGTAGCAATGCATCTACAACTGTAATCAATAAAGTTGTGGCCAATTTGTTCCACTTTAATCTGGAGTTCTGCTTTCTTCTTGTTAAGTGTGCTCGCCCTCGGACACGGAATTATGATTATTTACAGCTTTCTAGATGGCAAACAGATATCCTCCATCTTTTCATTTCCATGGCTTGATTCAGAGGTCCTGAGAGTTATAATAAAAGTAGTAAGGTAAACTGAAGCTCACAGAGTCACAGTCTGTTCAATTAACTTAAATATAGTATCTCATTAGTACAGCACAATACTTTTGTTTATCTTGTGCTTTGCCTACTAAATTTCTAAAAACAGACGTATTTTAGCATGAGCCTTTGTAGATGACTATACAGTTCCTCGGATGCATTGAAAGTCATGGGTTATAATCCATGAAAACCTTAGTAACTAAACTTCTTAGTCCTAAATACAGGTGATGTAGTCTGTATTTCAGAGGAAGGAAATGGCAAATCACCTCTGAGGGCTTGTCTATACGAGGCAAAAAAAAATGTAGATGACCCTGCAGTAATGGTAATTGGCAGCAGCTGCTATTTGTCTTATGGGTTTTTTTTTTTTTGCAGATCACAGGCATACAAAGTTATCTACATTTGTTATGCAAATGGGCATGGCTGTGAATCAAGATGGTGGCCATGAGTGAATCACTTGTGTTTTTATTTATCTCAATGTGCTGCCACCAGGCAGTATTTTTTAAAACCATACCCAATGTGCAAAAGCAGAATCTTTTACTTTAACAAAAAAGCAAACAAAAAAGGCAATTGTATCACCTTAGTGCTCACTTGCTAAGGTGAAAATCCAACATAGCAGCTCTGGGTGCTTGTCTTGTTAGCATGCTCCTCCCCCTGTGCACATCTGACCAATCAGTTTTCAACTTCCACTTGTACAGGGAAAGCGAATCAAGTTGAATCGCTTGTCCCAACGAGCAGGAATGCGCACCCCCCCCTGCTGTTATTTGAAAACTTCAGGAACAGCCATGAAAGCTTTTCCCATGCAGTATATGGTGGATTTGACCCCCCCTCCTTCCCAATACATCAAAATGGTGCTGAATCCCACCGAGACAGATTCTATGCTCCTTGCATTCTGTGAGGAGTATTTTCACCATTTAGACAACCCCTGAGTATGGAGATTTTCAGACATGCCAAAATGCATGTCTGCCGCGTGAGCAGCCTCCCGAAACTGCTGCGCGGCAAGGCTCTACTTCGGACGACGCTGTGCCTCTCGCGAAACCGTCCGTGTCACTTCCGTGAAGCTTCGGACGGCTCGGCACCATATTTCAATCACGGAGGCTGCCCGTGATTGAAAAATGGCGCGGAGCCGTCCCAAGCTTCACGGAAGTGACACGGACGGTTTCGCGAGAGGCACAGCGTCGTCCGAAGTAGAGCCTTGCCGCGCAGCAGTTTCGGGAGGCTGCTCGCGCGGCAAGCAGCGATTTTGCAGGTCTGAAAATCTCCTATGTCTTGCCTAATAAAACCCTATGAAATTCATTGGATTGCTGTAAGTCGAAGGGTGACTTGTATTTATTGAACATTGCTGGTAACCCCATGAATTTCACACACACACACACACACAAACACAGATGCTGCAAGCCTCCTTTTTTAAAGTCTCCCCTCCATCCTTTTATACAGAAACAGACAAGCAGGACTATCTCTTTGAAAATTAGACTGAGGTGAGGGCCAGTGGGCTGCCTAGCAACCGTCTGAATTAGCCACATGGAGTACTTAGCACCTGCTTGTCAATTTCTAATCATGCAAATAGGTGTGGGGAAGATGAAAGAAATCAGCTAAATGCCTGCCACACACACAGGCACTGTGCCCATCCATCTATTTCCTTTCTCCCTCTCTCCCCTTTCCCTTTTCTCTCTTCTCAGTCCACTGCTCTATATCGGCTCACAGAAGCAGGTTTTCCTGGCTCCTGTGCTCATCTTTGCTCATCTCTGCCAACCCTATTAAATCCAGCTTGTGGTGAAAACACCAATTCCAGTGGTAGATCCAGTTTGGAAACCTAAGGTTCTTATTATAATGTTTTGAATGCAGTTTTCTATTTCTCACTGAAAATAACAGTCTTGGACTGCTTGGAAGTTATTCTCCCAAGATAGATTTTTAGTCAGTCTTATTTCTATTCTTTTTTAAATTGAAATCACAATGTAGCTTTATACCAGGAACTATATATAATTGAATATTTTGCATATATCCTTTCTTTTTTGCCAAGTGTATATTTTTCCCTTTTTAAACAAAACATATTGAGGGGGGGAGCTTTATATATCTATGTATTCATAGTAATCACACTCAGTAACCTAATTCCCCCCAAGTTAATAGATTATCAGATGCTGCAAATACAGCATTATAACATCAAAATAAGACCACAAATGGGCTTCTTGGTCATATGACTTTGTGCCCCAGAGTTCTGCAAGTGTTCTGCTGCTGTCAAGAGGGCATTCTTTTTTATTAGCGGGCAAAAGCCATCAATTAATCTACCATGGTTTTTTGTCATAGTAGTGCTGGTGTGCAAAACTGTGTCCCGTTCTCCTGGCATGATTCCAGTGTCAATGGGTGGTCCCTGCCAGAAGACTTCCAGGTGAGAACACAAAAATTAGGTACTGTATGCTCTTTTTATGATCCTCCCAATCTTCCTTGCAAGTTTCCAAGTGTATTTCATGTTAGGAGTTAGAGACTGAACTCCATTATAAAATGGCCAAACAAACTGCAGAGTCATGCTGAGTTAAAATGGCTGACTCCATGAACTGCCTAGTCTGCCATAGCTACAGAAGGAAGGTTCTTATTGGTGTGTAAAATCATGGGATTAAGTCAATGCCCTGTTACTGTGTATATGGGAGGGCTCAGAGCAGAGCTCACCCTTCCTCCTGTGAATGCTGAGGCCTGGTGAAGCAGTTTCTTCTGGAATTGTAAATATTTGCATATATTGCAACTGTTTGAAGATAAAAGTACCTCCTGCTTATTTGGACATCAAACACTCTGTGTGTGAGTATTCTTGGGAGGTGGTTGCTACTGAGTCTGCTGAGACAGGGTTTTTTTTGCTTCTGCTGGGGACTGTGTGTCTTATCATCCCCTGACAGTGGTTATGGGCCCAGCTGATTGATCTCAGATTAGATAAGGTGCACCCAGAAAACTTCCCAGAAACTCTTTTGTCTTGAGTGTTTTTGGCTAGCTGGCTGAGAAACAGTTAAGTTTCATCCAGGCCCTGTAATATCTTCAAGTAACCTTGAAGTGCTGCCAGCTGCCAGCTGTTTGTGTTTTCATAGATGGAGAATTGTTGACTCAAAATCAGCAGAATGGCAGATAATAGTCTCATCCACTTTGAAAAACTGGCTGATGGAAATTATTCAGCATGGAGTTTATACATGGAGGCTTTATTAATCAAGGACAATTTGTGGCATATTTTGAAGAATGAAAGTGGGATCCCAGAGGGTTCAGAAGAAGAAATAGCAGTATTCAGACTAGCAGACCAGAAGGCTAGAGCTGCAATTCTCTTATTGCTCAGCCCCTCCCAGTTAATACATGCGGCCCCAGCAAAGACAGCCTTTCAGCTTTGGACAGCTTTTAAAAACAGTTCATCAGAATTCATCCTGCCTCTCATGTGGATGATATGGAATAAGAGACTTTATAACACAAAGCTGTCTACTAGAGGTTGTGTAAAGGCCCATTTGGAGGAAATGAGGCAGCCTTTTCAAGAGATGGCCAATAGAGGGGTGGACATTCAAGAAGCCCATAAGTATTTTATTTTATTGGGCAGTTTGCCAAAAGAATGGGATTTCCTAATGTACAGTCTGCAGACCACCAGGGAGAGTGATTAGTCTGTAGACCAGGTAGCTGGGCGTATTCTGGAAGAGATCCAACGCATGCAATTTGATTCCCGGACGGAAGGGAATAAACAGCCACACATTACCAGATGTAACCAGAAGAGCACTAAAACAGAGGCACCTGTGAAGGAGGGAGCCTGCAGTTATGTGAAACGCTGTTTCAGATGCAAAAAAGCCTGGACATTTTCAGAAGGACTGTAAGATGCCTGCACTGGATAGGAGGGGTGCATCCTCTCAGGCTGCAAGCCATGCCTTTGTAGCACAGCACCATCCTAATGGAACTAAGGAAACAATTCGGTTACTTGATAGTGGGGCCATGACAATATGGTTAATGATTTACAGTTGTTAACCAATGTTTAAAATGCTTCAATTACCAATATTAGTCTTGCAGATGGTGCTCCCAGCAAGGTGCAGAAAACGGGCACTGCATATGTGCCCTCTTTTTGTAAAGATTTTGAAAATATGCTATGTGTTAACAAGCTAGAGAATTGTATGTTAAGTGTGTCCAGAATGATTACTGATGGTTATAAAGTGATATTCTAGGGAGAACACTGTACAGTAACAGAAAGGCATAACATGAATAATGTCTGTGCAAAAGGGGTAAAGAAACATGGGTTGTATTATACATTGTCTAAAGGGAAGGTGGCAAATGTGAACCCTGCACACAATGTGCCCCTACATGATAAGTGTGTTCATTACTACCATAGGCTAATGGGCCATGCTAGTTACAAAGGTTTAAAGGAGCTAACAAAAGTGTGCCCTGGTTTAAGTATGAAACACAGCCCAAGGTTCTTAGAATGTGCAGTGTGCAGGAAAGTTAAGGTGAAGGCTTTCCCTATTGCCAAAAAGACCCAATGTGTCACCAACAGACCCTCTGAAGTTGTCCACACTGATTTAGCAGGCCCCTATAAGCCCACTGAAGGGGGTAACCACTATTTATTTGTGATAGAGGACAGACACACTAGGTACACCTACGTATACTTACTGAAGGAGAAAAATCGGGCTGCAGAAAGGTTCTGTGAGTGGGTGAACACGGTGGAACGTGGATTTCCTTCTCATAAGATTTCCAGTCTAGTGACAGATAGGGGAGGGAAATTCTTATGCATCCAATTCTTATCTGGATGCATAGGAGGGGTATTATACACAAGACCACAAACCCAGTGTCTCCAGGGGAGGATGGACTTGCAGAAAGGAAAACTGGGATGTTGAAGTGCATGATGGAAGATGCACAAGCCCCAGCTGGGCTGTGGGGGGAGGCAGTGAAGACTGCTGCTTACCATTTAAATAGACTGCGGATGTCTAGCATCAATCAGACCCCATATTGTCTATTGTATGGTAGAGCACCAAACCTCAAGCACCTGAGGGTTTTTGCACAAAATGCAAATGTACTGATTCACCCAAGCCTAAGGAAGCCTGGGCAGCCTAAAACCAGGAGGTTGAGTTTCCTAGGCTATGAGGGTAATAAGTATGTGCTTTCTCTCCATCCTGGAAAGGTTACATTCTTCAGGAGTGCAGACTTTGAAATGCACTCAGGGTGGGACAGATTGCATTGCAATCTGGAGGTGTTTGTTCCCTTGGGGAGGGATGTGTCAACAACTCCCAAAAGTCCCACAAATGGAGGGGTGGTAATGCCTGATGATGAAGGGGAGTCACAGGAAGAAAAGCCTGACACTTCACATGCCACTCCGACACACACACCAACACCAACAAGCGTTGAGCCTGATACAGGGAGAGATAGCAGCAGCAGTGCAAGTGAAGATGAGTCAGGCGGAACTAGGGTGCTCATCCCCAGAAGTTCAACGAGGGTCAGAAAGGCTCCTGACAGATTTGTTGTTCAGGAAGCCAGGCTATGCAATGTCATGGCAGAGGAGCCTGCAAGTTTTCAGGTTCTCCTAAAACTTCCCTAGGAAGAGCGGGAGAAGTGGAACACAGCCATTGACTCTGAGTTCGAGTCACTAGTTGAGAGGAAAGTGTTCCAGATAGTTGAGAGGCCCAAAGACCAAAAGGTTGTTGGTTGCAGGTAGGTATACAAGCTTAAGGACATGCCTGATGAGACACAAAAGTGTAAGGCACGCTTGGTTCCGAAAGCCTTTTTGCAGGAGTGCTACACCATTTTGACAAAACCTTTTCGCCTACAGCAAAGCCAGAAAGTCTTAAGTTAGTGTTAGCTGTAGCAGCCAAGAGGCAGATGGTTGTGCAACACTTTGACTTTGAAACAGCATACCTGAATGCTGATCTTGAAGAGACAGTATACATGGAACAAGCCCCAGGGTATGAGAGCAAGGTGTGCTTGTTACACAAAGTGCTCTATGGTTTGAAACAAGGCACATGTTGCTAGAACAAGTGCATACACCAAGTTTTGGTGTCACTAGATTACACAAGGAGCATCACAGATGCCTGTGTGTACACCAAAGGGGCAGGTGATAGTGCTGTCATGCTAGTTATCTATGTGGATGACCTTTGTGTGGTGGCAAAGAGTGCCAATGATGTCAAGAAAGTGCAGGTGGAATTAGAAAGCCAGTTCAAGTTGAAGGAATTAGGCAGCCTGAGATGTTATTTAGGCATAGAGGTAGAAAGAACTGGTCTTGGAGAATTTTTCCTAAGTCAGAAGAAGGAGCCTAAGGTGGTCAGGACATCAATGACCACTGATTTTGTAACTTGGAGGCAGAACAGGAATTTGAGAGGCCAGACCTGTACCACTTAGTGGTAGGCAGTCTATTGTTTATTGCAAACAACAAAGGGCCTGACATCAGTTTTGCAGTTGGGGTGCTCAGCAGAAGAGTCTCCAAGCCAAGGAGGGCAGATTGGGAAGCCCTGAAGAGGGTAGTTAGATTTCTCAAGGGGACCAGGGACATGTGTTTGAAGCTGACAGGAAGTCCTGGAGTGCTATGTGGACAGCTCTTTTGCTGCCGAGACTTTAGACAGGAAGTTAGTGACCGGGTTGGTGGTCAGGTATGAAGAGAACCTCATAGTGTGGAGATCAAGAAAGCAGACCTGTGTGGCCATTAGTACCAATGAAACTGAATCCGCTGTCTTGTCGTAGATGGCAAGTGAGGTACAATGGGTTAGGCAGATGCTTGCAGATCTTGGGGAGCCGTGCCAAATGCATGTTGAGGCGCACGAGGACTCACAAGCCTGCATAGCTATGGCAGAAGCAGAAAACCTGAACTGTAGGACCAAGTACGTTGTGGTACGCTACCAAAATGCGAGGCAGTTAATACAAGAAGGTGTCTTGTGTCTGAGGTACTGTCAGTCTGAGGACAATGTTGCAGACCTGCTCACAAAAGCCCTTCCAGCAGGAAGCCATGAGGAGTTGGCAGAGAGGCTGGGCCTTGTCACTAGTGTGTAAAGTGAAAAGTGTCAAAAGGGAAGGTCAACCGACAGGTGATTGATGTCCAACAATGTATGTTAATGATGTTATGTTGTGATGATAACATGTGTCCTGCACAGTAGTTTGACCATTTTGGACGGGATTGTCAGGAGATAAAGACTGAACTCCATTATAAAATGGCCAAACAAACTGCAGAGTCATGCTGAGTTAAGATGGCTTACTCCATGAACTGCCTAGTCTTCCTTAGCTACAGAAGGAGGGTTTTTATTGATGTATAACATCATGTGATTGAGTAAGCCAATGCCCTGTGACTGTGTATATGGGAGGGCTCAGAGCAGAGCTCACTCTTCTTCCTGTGAATGCTGAGGGCTGGTGAAGCAGTTTCTCCTTGAATTGTAAATATTTGTCTATACTGCAAAATTGAGTTTGAAGATAAAGTGCCTCCTGCTTATTTGGATGTCAAACACTCTGTGTGTGAGTATTCTTGGGAGCTGGTTGCTACTGAGTCTACTGAGACAGTTTGGGGCTTCTGCTGGGGATTGCATGTCCTATCATTCCCTGACATTTCAGTGCTTGTGTGTTTGTTTTGTTTGGTTATTTAGGTGTTTGGGGACTTTTAAGCACGCTTGCATCTTCTCATGAGGACCGCCAAACTCTCACCCATGCAAAAATGTGGAAGTAAGCAGTGTGAGTGGTCATATTGGCAGAATTCAGGGACATCTATGTCTCGTGATTTCAGCAGCGTGTGAAAAGAAGTGCTATTATGCCAGGATACTTACAACATAAAATACAGTGCCAAAAGAATGTTTTTAGATGCTCGTCTGATAATCTCCTTAGTTTCTCCTACTTCCTACCTAGTTTAACTATGATTTCCTTAAGTTGTTATTAGTTGTTTCCTATTCTACTATATATTTCCCTGTAGCTTCTAGACTCATGTACTCTTTCATAAAGATTAGTTTCTAGTAATTTGCAGTATTGCTTCATCTGTCCCTTAGTTGATTCATACATTTAAATTACATAAGTTTTGCCTTCTCTTTTCCCAGTGTAATTTTATTGGTTCCCACTCTTCCTTGACTTGTTTCAGTGGTTGGTCCTTTAACATTGTAGTTAGTTTATCTAGGTTGGACATATCTTTTAGTTTGATTAGCCAATTAGTCAGTCTTATTTCTTGCATTTTTCCCTTCAGAGTGCTATAATTCATTATTAGCTTCAACCCCACCTCTTCTGGTTTTTTTCCCTCCTCCCTGTTTTCCATATCTGAACCACCACATAGATGATTCACTTCCTCCTCATATGTCAGGATTCTATATAGAAAAAGAGATTTGATTGTCTGATGACCTCCCTGCGAGTATATGAAATCAACTAGGAACGTGTTCATATTTACATTCTTAGCATGGGGGTATGAGAGTGCTTAGCATTGCTATTCCATCATTATTTTCATCCTGTGGAAAGTAGCATGTCTGAAAAGGAGAGGTTGTTCTTGACATGGAGGATTTCAATGTAAACAAGAACCCTGGAAAATCAGGTATCTTCCTCATAGCTTTTCATTCAAGGAAAATAACAACAGAGGACAGGAAAGGGTATGAGCTCGCCTGCTCAGGAAAACATGGTAAGACCTAAGCAGACCTGAACAAGGCATGCATGGTCTATGTTTCCTGAGAAGTTATCACACAATAAATTATTCTGCACATGGCTTTTCTTCAAAGTCTAATCTCTGCTCTGTGGGTATTCCTGGATTAGTCACATGGAAGAAAGCAACATATCCGGGATCCCACTCTGAGTGGGATGGTGCAACTATGCTGGATCAACAGTGAGCAAACCTCAAGCTCCTTAAATCTTTTGCTTTTTGCTGGAACTACCAACATCTACCAACTAAACCCAGTTGCTAACCAGATGCTGTTAAACATAAGGAATAGGGTATCTCTTAGCACATTCTAAGCCTCAGTGCCAGAATTAAACTGACTTCGAAGTCCTTTAACATAAAAATCAACTCAGGGTTACTCCAAGCTTTCTTAATTTCAGCAGTGTAATTTCGGCAGCAAAACTTCTTTTATTCTGGCTGTTATTAAACAATTAGTAATCAGTAGTGGCTTGTGTCCAGGCTATTTAAAGGACTATCTCTCCCTTTATGAGCCAGTTAGAGCTCTAAGGTCTTCATGATAGGCCCTTCTATCTATCCCATCACCTTCTTGGGCTGTTTTAGTGGAAACAAGGGGCCTTCCTGGTGGCTACTCCCAGACTTTGGAACTCCTTCCTAGGGAAGGCAAGATGGCTCTGTCCTTACTCTGCTTATGCCATCAGGCTTAGGCTTTTAATATTGTGTTGTGCTGGTTTATGATTGTTTGTAGTTGTCGAATGAATGTTAATTTTTTTAACCATATACATTTTATAATTGTCTTCTAAGTAACTTTTATAGTAACAGTCTGAGTTGTGTGATGGCTTCCCTAAAGTCAAATGAAGTTCGCTGAAAAAGACCAAAAGGCACAATAGTAAACAATGGAAAAGGAATATGCAATCATTTTTTTCAAGCAGTGCTGAAATTTTATTGAAAACAAGCAGTATTTTCTGACATTGCCGATGTCAGAAAATGACTGCTTTTGGCTCCAACTTAGCTACTGTCAAACCTGTGGTGTCTGAAAATTATAATGTACGAGCATGATCTATCCGTGAAGCAAAGGGAAACAATTAGCAACTTTTAAACTCAACTTACTGAGCCAGTCAAATTTATTTCAACAATAAGCAATGATTCCTACCTAACTTATTATTACCAGGCACAACTTTTATAATCAAGCTTAACGGCGAATAGGATGATTAAAATTAAATAGTGACACCTCATCAGCATATCTGCATGAATGAATCCTAGCTGTACTTTTTTTTTAATGACATTTTCAGCTTTGTAATATCTTGCCAGCAAACCTATTCAGCTTCTGTTAATATGGTCAAAACCTCTGAGATGATTATGGATTGTAAAGCCTGCGAACACTATCACAGGATTATTTGTAGCACAAACTGAGGTTTCTGGGACTGCTGACTTCAAAGTCTTTCACGAATTATTGTGTGTGTGTGTGTATAACATATTCCTTATCTTCTTTCTTAAGAAAAACCAATACCATGTTACCTTCCAGCTCTGGATTTACCTCAATTATTCTGTAATTTAAGCTTTCCTTGAAAATAGAAGTCTCCCTTGCCTAAATTAGTCCTCTAATCACTTCACCATGCCCAAGTTTTATATGCAAAGATTACTTAGAGGGAAATATAATTCATCAGTCTGAGGATGAAATGGAGTAGAAAATGCCACTGAGGCGGGAGGAGTGGGTGGGGGGAAATATGAAATACCTGTCCCTCTCCAAGGCTACTCCCATGTACTTTTATGTATTCTTCTGGGGGGGGGGACTTCTCATTTGTGATACCTACTGCTCTTCTCTTCAACTGCAGAAGAGCAAGAGTCATCCAGTTTGCAGGCCATGCTAAAACAGTTAGATAACATCAATTGCTGTGCTGCTAAAAGGCAGGCACCCATTTCCCTAAAGAAAAGGAAAGCAGAACACTCTGCCTTCTGCTATTGGTCAGTAGATTGGAAGTCACTAGGAGGCTCCTCCAAGGTCTGAAATAATTAATTAGAGACAGCAACTTACTTGTAGTCAGCTCCTTTCTTTCCCCCCAATATCAAGAGTATCCTGACTTTCTGACAAAAGCAATGGGACTCAAGGAGGATAGCACTGTTAAACATTAAATCAAAACAAATGCAATGAAAGCATACATGGATTTAAAGCACAATAAAAAACACATCTGTGATTGGGGCAAGCCAGAAGTTTGATGCCTGACCATTATATTACTATACATTTTAAGTATTATTTTGTATTATAAGATTATGATATAACATTATACAGTGGGGCCCTTGGTATCTACTGGGGTTTAGTCCCAAGACCCCCCATGGATCCAAAATGGATGCTCAAGTCCCATTATATACAGTCGGCCCTCCATATCTATGGATTCTTCATCCATGGAGTCTAACATCCATGGATTGAAAATATTTAAAAAAAAATCCAAAAAGCAAACCTTGATTTTGCCATGTTAAAAGGCACACCATTGTATTGTGCCATTGTGTATAATAGGACCTGAGCATAAACAGATTTTGGTATCCATGGGGGATTGTAGAACCAACCCCCAGTGGATACGAAGGGCTCCTTGTACAATGGCACATAGTAAAATGATGTTCCTTATATAAAATGGGAAAATCAAGGTTTGCATATATATATATATATATATATATATATATATTGGCAGGGTGGGAGTATTTTCAAGCCATGGGTGGTGGAATCTGTGAATGCAGAATCCTTGAATATGGAGGACTGACTGTAGTATTATATACTGTCTGTCTCTTGCTTTGCAAATTTACAGCCTAATTCAATACAGTGAAATTTGGATTGCATAAGCAAAGGGCAGCGTAATCTGGTTTCATTCAACAGCTAGAGGACTAAGAGCTGTTTGGTTATGTGTGTGTTTATGAGGATTTGAGTGGGTGTGGTTATTACAACTTTCAGTAATGTCAAGCCACTTTGATAATTGTTTGATTGACAAGTGGAGTATAATCTATCTATCTATCTATCTATCTATCTATCTAAAATTCTCTTGGGTATGTTGCCATTTCCTGTGTGCTGATTGGCTGCTTAGGGACCTGACCAACCAATCACAGGTCTGTTGGGCAGCCAATCAGCACACTGGGGGTGGGACCATGTAGATTCCAAACATGGCTGCCTGAGAGGGAGAGGGAGCACCATGGGGGTGGATGTGGTGTGTGCTGGATTGCAGGGGGTTGGGGCCAAGGGGAAGAACAAGCAGAGGGGGGTGGCAAGGGGGCAGAACAAGTGGAGGGGGGTGGCAAGAGGACAGAACAAGCAAAGGGGGTGGCAAGAGGACAGAACAAGCAAAGGGGTGGCAGGGAGCAGAAAAAGCAGAGGTGGGTGGCAGGGGGCAGAACAAGCGGAGGGGAGTGGCAGAGGAGGAAACAAGCAGAAGGGGTGGCAAGGAGGCAAAACAAGCAGAAGGGGTGGCAGGAGGGCAGAACAAGCGGAGGGGTGGCATGGGGCAGAACAAGCAGAGGGGGCAGGCAGGCAGAACAAGCAGAGGGGGTGGCAGGGGGCAGAACGAGCAGAGGGTGGGTGGCAGGGGGTAGAGTTTTTTAATGGTGTATGGTACACTGGGTCCAACTAGTTTTATGAAATAAGTAAGTGCAGCAAGACAAGGCCATACTCCAGCTTTGCTGAGATAATGTGGATGGAAGGTGCTCTTCCTTTCTCCTGCTCCTACAAAGTGGGTGATCTTTGTCCAGCTTCCACCAAGGGTCAACAAAAGAGGACACTTGCAAATAACACTGTAGAGTTAGTGAGACTATTTAGATACAGCCCTCCTTATTGTAGAATGCTATCTGCTGCTGTGTCATTGCTTCATTTTGTGATTGGGAAGGAGGCTTATGAGTGGAATAAAAGGCAGAGCTGAGAAGAAAAAAGGTGTTGGGGAAGAAAACTGGACAGGATGACATGGAAGTAAAAACTCCATTTACAACCAAGGGGTTGTCTAAATGGTAAAAATACCCCTCATGGAATTGCTGGGAATACAACATGTCTAAATGGGATCTCACATCCATCCACTGTATTCGGAAGGAGTGGGGCCCAAAATGACAAAAACAATGCAGGAAAACTATGGCTTTCCCCGTAGTTTTTTTAAAAAACAGCAAAAGGTGCGCATTCCTGCTTGTTGGGAGAAGCAATTTGCTTTGAACACTTTCCAATAGGAGAGGAAGTGAAAAGCTGATTGGCTGGGTGAGCATGGGGGTGGGGCTTGCTAACAGAGCAAGGGGCTGCTGCCACCATGTTGGATTTTTGCCTTAGTGAGCTATCGCTAAGGCAATAAAACAGGGTGTTTTGTTTTGCTCTCCTGTTTAATCGAAAAATCGCCCTATTCCTCCAGCACACCTTGGACATCATTTTTTAAAACAAATTCTGCAACAGCAAAGTACAAATGTGAGTAAATTACTCCCGGCTGCCATCTGGCACATGAAGCTTATGGGGGCAAAAACACTGTTAAGACAGGTCGCTGCTGCAGCAAAATGCCATTACTGCAGGACACTCCGAGTTTTGGGGGGCTCATATAGAGAAGCCCCAAGACTCAAAGACATTCGCCTTTATTGCAGGAGATCAATTAGCTTGCAGTTCTAGATTGGACACTGGCTGTTTTGTAGACCAGATAGAGTGGAAAGGCTGAGAAAAGAAAAACCTGGCAGTGAGGTATCATGATGGAACCAAGCCTAACTTGGGAAAGAAAGGCATTGGGTGTCTATTGGAGCCACAAGGAGGAAGCCAAATATGAGGATTACTAGGGAAAGTCTGTCTAATACATAAACTGGCCAGGAATGCTCAAGGTGGCAGTGGTGTTTGGTAATGGGAAGCCATACTCCAGAGCTCCCATGTTGTCATGACTCCCAAGAAAGTGCTTCCTGGAGCCTTCTCTGGGACACCACCACCCTCAGAAGGATTTTGGAGCATTCCTTAGGTGGTGAACAATTACCTGGTGTCAATTGGGTGTACAGGACAGGAGGCTTATTAAGGATAACGTACTGCCAGAGATAGGCCATAAGAGATTCCACTTTTAAGGATATCAGCCTTTCTGGCTATACCCTGCAACAAGATCAGTGCCTGAGAGAGATGCAGAAAATGCTAGCAAATGTTCTCATCCCTAATATGGAAGAGTGTATCAACACAACGAGACACCCCACTTAAAAAAAAATATCAACCACTGAGATTGCGCTATTATTATTTTGCAACTCCCCTCCTCCCACCCAAATGTTTGCACATAAAGCCTGTGCTTTGCACACACAAAATATTTTCTGCAGAAAACTGGGTGTGTGTGAAAAAATACAGGTTTTGTCCCAAAAGGTTTTTTTGCACAAAAAACTGCTTTGCATAAAATAGAGTCCTGAAATGCTGAAAATAATCAAAAATGCACAAAAACTTTCATAATCTCATCTAATGGAGTTACTTTTTTGGCAATTTCTTGTTCTTACATGTGAGTACAAAATAAACAAAGATTTATATCCCAAGTACCTTCAAGGTTCCTGCAATGCTGAGTAAATCCTACTCCATAAAGTATTTATTTGTCTTGGATGCCCGTCTTCTGCAGACACTCATCCGCTGAGAGTTTCTTCCCACACACACACACACACAAATACCTTTATCTTGTTGTACCCCTAGATGGGCAGATCTGAGCCTTAAGGATTCATCTTAATAGTGATCATGGAGCTAGAAATGCAGTAGAGTAACAGTATTTGTATGGTTGCTTTGTGAAACCCACTCAAATTATAATATTAAGTTCAGGGGTTTTAATTAGCTCAAATATGGTAGTGAGAGTTTGGGTAACTACAGGACCTTTGAAACTGTGTATACCAGTATTTTTATTTTATTTCCTGGCTTGGAGTCACTGATGAGACTCCAAGCCATTAAATAAAATAAAAATAGTTTTTATTGGAAAATAATCACAGGACCATGCGCACATACACTCGTGCTTCAAGCAACCACACAAAGGTAATGAAGAATTAGGATGAAATATTTGGATAGAGGAATAGAATTTGGGATGGTGGGCTATACTGTACCTGTCTGGAGAGCAGAGCTTAATGCAGAAAAGAAGTACAGATATGCATGCTAGGTGACACAGCAAACCAGCAGAGTAACAGTGTCTGGAAGACTGCACACACTGTGGCTGTGTTTTGTGGTAATATTTACACCCAGTTTTACCCTGAAGGGGTGTTTTGAGTGGAAAACTCATGAGCAAGTTTCCCAGAGTGAAACAATGGAAGCTCTAGCTTCAATAATTGCTGTTAATAATCAGAGCATTAAGACTGATGGGTTTCAGGCAACCTCTGCTTTGTGTGTGAGAGAGGTATGAAAGAAAACCATTTGCAGAGTAATGGGTGTTCTGGTCATTTGTTTGTTCTGGAAGTATGACTCAGTACCAGGTGCATCCAGGAGAATTCGTATATTCCACCCTAATAATTTGTCTAAGGGGGTTTCACATAATCACTTCCTTGGGAATGTCTGCTTTGGGGGGAATTTCCAAGACGTCTTCATATATTTTGAGTAAACCTTCACTAGTCCATATATCTGGGCTACCCTGGTCTACTTAACCACATGAAGTGTCCATATAAACCAAATTATGAATTATTGCCAATTAATGAGTTATTGGAGGATGGGGGTGTCAGGCCATGTAAGAGTTAATGGATGAAGGATGGTGCATATGACATCTTTTGCCTATGGAAAACACATGCACCCATCATGTATACCTGACAACCAACACTAGGCTTCAGGCAAGTGAAACGCATTTCATTGGACAAAAAGCATAGTTTTGTGGCACCTTAAAGACTAATAAATGTATATCCCCAAAAGCTTTGTTTTTCTACTATTTAAGAAGAATCACTGCCTTCCTGGAGGGGACAGCCCCCCCACTTCCAACCAAATTGAGAGCTCTGGTTGAAGCAGTGACTCATGCAGGCATAAGAAGCACCCTCATCCACTTACTTCTGCTGTTTCTCTGCATTTGATTCCGTAATCCAATCACACCCAATTCAGAGACGGAGAAAAAAATGCTCTGGTCCAACAATCAGAAGAAGGCAAAGATGAAGCAGTTCATCATAAAGTGGTTGAGTGGGCAGCCTCTCCTGTAGGTGGGCACCTTTGGCTGAGAGCGGCCTTTAAAAATATGTATTGATTTACTGTAGTTTATTGTGGTTCTTATACAATCTGGGAATTTTACTGTTACAGGAACACAGTCTTTTCATGATGTTTTTGTTGTTTGCACCTATCTGTCATTGCTCTTAGAAGACATTTTCTTGAATGTTAAGTATGCCCACTAAAGCAATTGTAAAATAATAAAACACCCACCCACCCACACCTATTTCCTCTGCTGTTCATCAAAATGGTGCCTTTGACCTCTGACTATCTTAGTTGGATATCACTTGGTTGGGAAGGATATATGGCACCAGAAATGTTCAATCCAAATGATATTTTCAGTACATTCTTTAGGAAGAAAGGATCAGCAGTCAGTTGAACAATTTGTATATTTATGAGCCAGATGGGAATCTGCTTCATTAGTGTTTGGGCTTTTTCAAAATCCACACAAGGAGTATAGTTCAATAACCACTTCTCTGCCTTTTGGCTAAGATCAAGTGTGTGTAGACTATATGAGTAACGTGCTGTTATATCCTTGGACCTCAGCTTTTGTGGATGTTGATGTTCTTCATGTTGGCAAAGCTCGTACTTCTTATCCTCTTTGTGTGCTTTATGTATGTTGTTCTTTACAAACTGAGCATGTGGGGACCTTTACTGCCCCATAGCCAAAAATACACTCCACTGATGCCAAGCACCAAAATATTTCTATCATGCAGCTCCTCCACCCCTTTTTTAAAAAGGTCATGCACAACAGCAGGGCTCAAAGGATTCAACCCACAGAGATTTCGGGAGAACGTGGGCGTGTTGGCTGGGATGCTCAGTAATCATCAGCACACAGAAGAAACAATTGGATTTTGTCTTTAGCAAGCTCTCAGACAGATGATGCACTCTAGATAATTAATCATTACAGTTCTCTATAGGCATAATTAAATTCAGGCTCTCATTCCCCGCCCCCATATACACACCTCTACATACACGCGAAGAATTCTTATGCATGTTTTTAAAGACCAATTAACATCCCAAAGATGCTATGATTAAAGGCAATGTAAACAGATTTACCCTAATTAAAACAAGTAAAGAACTAAATCAACAAACCATATGGGTAAGATGGACAGAAACTTCTTTTCTGCATTTTGAACATTAGTGGATTAGTGCTCTCTGAGCTGGCACAAAAACCTTCCAGTATGTGAATGAGTATTGTCCCAGTGGATCTTAAGGCAGTAAATAATTGAAAATGGAGGACATAAATCAGAACAGAATATTACACATGACAGACAGAAAAATGAAAGCAAACTGTTAGAGAGCTGAAACATGCTCTACACTTTTGTGACTCTGGGGTCTCATGACAGGATTCAGAAGAATTCCTGAGGACTTCACTTCAATTGCAAATGATGTGGATCTTACAGGAGGAAAGTAAATTCCCCCCCCCATCATCCCTTGCTTGTGTGCACTTCCCCCTTGAGTCTTTGAGTTGAATCATTACTGGCCATGAAGGACTGATCCAACCATTAAGGATGAGTTAGTGGAAGCTTCAATGTGGAGATGATGCAACACCACTTTGCATAAAACAATGTGTGATAAGCCATTGCATCCATTTTCTGGGTCAGCTTTAAAATATTTTTGAAAGGGCTGTTGAGTTTCTACAAGAGTTAGCTTTGCTTTATAGCAGGGATGATGTCCCCCCCAAGGTGATAGATGGCTGGTGAAACTTTCCTGCACATTTCTGTCACCAAGGAAGGAGCAAGGCAATAAGTGGAGAAGCAGGACCAAGGAATGTTGTACAGTACTATAAAGCCACTCCCCTCTGAGCTGGAGACATACAATGGGTGATGAAAAAGAAAACATTTACAGGCTCAGTTCAAACTCCCTATGCAAGGAAGATAGATCCCATCTTATTCCAGAAAGTTCCAAGAGATGTCTATTTTTTGTAATCATGCTTAAGACAAGTTGTTTTATGTTTCACCTGTTTTATGATTCTTAGAGAACAAATGTCTTATTCTTCAGGGCTTATTTCAGTGCTGCTTTCTTACCCTCAGCTAACATCAATAGATAACTGTTTTCAACTCTTGAATCATTTGCACATGGAACTGAAGGCAGAAGTTTGCAGATCATGGTTCTACCTCACATTTCAGTTCAGTCATGTTAGCTCACTAGGTTCCTTTCTCACATGAACTTAGCAAGGCATGCCCTACCATTAGGTACATTGAGGCAGCTGCCTCAAGTTGCAAATGCTGTGAGGCACAAGACAAAGTGGTGAGAGATGGCACTGCATGTACCATATGTCTGGTCCAGCACCCCCCAAGCCAGTCTGCTTCTCGCAGGTGCAATGGGATATAGAATGAGGTGGGGTTCCCTACCCCACATCTTTAGACTAAGGGATTGAAGGTTCTTTCTCATTTCTCCTCTAAGCTGTAAATTTCTGGGAGTCCCTCTCATCATCATGTGGTCACCTGGGCTCCCGGCTCATGGGGTCAAGTTAGCATCAACACTCCACTTAAGCATTCTTAAGTATTGGAAACTCAGGATATTTATATAGGAGAATGAGCAAGCTATTAGTTTTTCATGGTGTTTTATTAAGGTTGTGGTACTTTTACAAAATCTAGACACATAGCCTACTGTTAACTTTACATTACATGTAAGGTATTACATGGTACACATCTTACAGTATATTAGCATCTTCAGCAGAATCGTTCATATTCACCTCAATAACACTTACTGAGAGGCATTATACCTTGATCTCACACTTGTAAGGAATCTTCTGAATATCCACTGTGTGTGTCAAACACACAGGCATCAATGGGAAATACATTTCATGGGCATTGCTATACCTATTAGCATCTGTATTTAGAGGGAGAGGGAGAGAGTTGTTGTTTTGTACCTTCAAGTTGTTGCTGACTTATGGAGACCCTAAGACAAACCTATCAGGGGGTTTTCTTGGCAAGATTTGTTCAAAGGGGGTTTGTCTTTTCCTTCCTCTGAGGTTATGACCTGCCCAAGGTCACCCAGTGGGTTTCCATGGCTGAGTGGGAATTCAAACCCCAGCCTCCAGAGTCATAGTCCAATGCTCAAACCATGACACTGTGCTGGATCTCTCTCCCATTCATAAACATTATTTATACAATTGTATGAATTATACACTATACACACACATACACACACACATATAACATTATAATAGGCATTTATCTATTCAAATAGGAGTTGCATTATTATAGCCTATTTGAGACCAGAAGTTCTCTCTTCCCTCCTCTGGCCAAAATTGTTAGGATATTTTCCAGCTAGGAACAGCATTGTCAGCATAAGAGCTATTATAAACAGCTGCATCTGCATGGGAGGCTGACTCTTGTCAGCTCACCTTTTGTCTCTCAAGAACTCATTTTATAGTGTCTCCATCTTTTATCAGCCCAATCAGGAACCAATCTATTCTAGTCTTCAGTAATATAAAAATTACCTCCCATTCAATCAGGGATGAGATCTTATTGCCAATCAACCATTAACCAATCTCTTGCAAGGCCACTGTTGGCTCAGATTGCATCAGCCCTCTTGCAGGTAATTGCATCAGCCATCATATACAGTAGTGTAACCCTTTCATATAAATACAGTATGCTTTTTCAGCTTCTTTTTCACCAGTCATTTGTTTACTTTCTCTCTCACCCTTGTTACTTTGTTTTGAGTTAGTTTGGCTCCATGCCTGGAACTAGCCTATGCCTACATACTTAATATTATGCTGTCTAACACAAAAAAATTCTGGCTCTATACTTTAAACAGACATACTTATTACATTACTGCTCAGGCTTCAGGGGCTTAAATTTTGCAAACTATAACACCAAAACAGAACTCTTCTTGTAAGAAAATATTATGTTACTAGTGTTGAAGTAAGATTCAACTGCTTATCCAATTTGCTTTGGCCTATGAAATGGGAAGGAGCATCATCTTGTCATTATTTTAGGAGTCATGCTGATCAAATACTCCATGCTAATCTTGCCCAAGATGGTAGGAAACGAAGGCTGATGCTGGTATGAAAATGTGTTATATTTGGATTATTTGTGACTTGAACTTTTCAGATGACTGAGCATGAAAAGGAAGGGACAGCCACTTTACTAAGGTCATATGAGATGGATTCCTATGTGGCTTAAGTAATTCACTCTGTCCTTCATCTGCAAACTGAGGGGCTTTCCCCAGTGAACTAATTCCAGCTGGTCCTCATCATCTGTCAAGAGAAAGGGAAGGGACCACAGTGGTTAGCAGACACAAATCAGCCCCTGCAAAATACAGACAATATACCAGCTGAGGAACTAAGGCAGACTAAATTGATTCATTGCAATAGTGTTTGTTTGTTTGTTTAATCCTCAGCAAACACCATTGAAACCCAGTCACCACCATGGACAACTAATACCTGCTCTTGAGTCACCTTCACATGAGATTAAATGTAAGGTTTTCAAATCACAGGAGGGCCTGGAACTCAGCCTTTAATTTCTAGAAATTAAACACTGCTTTACTTCACAGTTATCAGGCTGTCCAGCCTAACCTAATTTTCCCCATTCCATATTTCTTCTCCTTTAGTAGCCTCAGACTCAGAAACATATTACACAGGGCCCCAGGTGCTGCTATTTCAAGAGAACAGCAAAATGTAGTTTAAACCTAAAAAGAGTGAAATAAAAGGGAATTGAGGCAAAGAATATAAGCAAAGAAATTCCCAGGGGATCCTGGCTTGGAAAAAGAGTATACCTACCAATGAACTCTGCTTCCCAGGAGGACTAACACAACTCCTGGGAAGTTATTGTCATCATTCACTCCAATTTATTGAAAAACGCCTGAGAATAATACCTGTAGGGTTTTTTCTTTTTCCAGAATGTGAAATCTCAATTGAAAACATGCCAGCCATGAGAACATACATGAAGATGAATGATATAAAGCTTGTGCAATCAAGCAAACCAACTCAATTTGCTTGTCCTTCTCCTTACATGCTTTCTTGTCAGCAGTAATCAATCTGGATTAAGAATTTTGGGTGGAACAGCCTTGTTCATGATTAATGCATGTATTTATAGGAGGAAATAGGATCTTGAAGAGAAGCATGGGCTCAGGGCATGTTACATGTAACCTGCACTAAACCATCCAATATTGTACAGATGAAAATCAGGACACATGTGGCCAAGACACATCAGAGTGTACTTAAAAGCACGAGGCCCAGCAGCAAGAGACATCATTGAGACCTGGGATAATAAGGATCATGATTGGAATGTAAAAATAAAAGAAATAGGCCTAACAGGGGAGTGGAAAGAGTAGCATTATATCTCAAGGATGTGCATGCCTGTGAGAAGAACCAGTGGCAGCACCAGGGTGGTGGTGGAGAGACTGACCTGCACCATGTGACACCATCGGTGTGGGGGGGGTAACTCCAGACTTAGTGATGCCACAAAGAAGAAGAAGAAAAGAATGATAGATTATTATTATACAGTTGTCCCTCCACATTCGGAGGGGTTAGGGCTGCAAGACCCCCATGAATGTGAAAAAACCATGAAAAAAATAGGTCACGCCACACCCTCCCTTCTGAGGCCCCCGTCACTGCTCCTCTCCACCCCCCCTCCCAGAAGAAATGAGGCGGGCTTCTGAGGATCCCATCACTGCTCCGCTCCACCACCACCCCACCCTCCCAGAAGCAGCGATGGGGGCTTCTGAGGCCCCTGTTGCTGTTCCTCTCCACCACCACCCACCCTCCCAGAAGCAGTGAGGGGGGCTTCTGAGGCCCCCATCGCTGCTCCTCTCCACCCTACCCCCCACCCTCCCAGAAGCAGCGAGGGGGGCTTCTGAGGCCCCTGCCACTGCTCCTCTCCAACCCCCACCCTCCCAGAAGCAGTGAGGGGGGCTTCTGAGGACCCCATCACTGCTCCTCTCCACCACCACCCGCCCTCCCAGAAGCAGCGAGGGGGGCTTCTGAGGCCCCCGTCACTGCTCCTCTCCACCCCCCACCTGTCCTCCCAAAAGCAGTGACGGGGCTTCTGAGGCCCCATTGCCACTTTTGGGATGGGGGCTCCCCAAAACCGCAAATAATCAAAACCACGAATGTTAAAGTCGCGAATGTGGAGGGGCAACTGTATTTATAACCTGTTTGTTTCCCAAGGCTGGCCCCCAAAGTGGCTTGCACACATTTTCCAAACTTGGAGGAGGCAACAAAGGGATTGACAGTTTTGGATTTGGTCCTAACTACTGGTCAGCAGAGCAAAAGCAGTGGGAGTGAGCATGTTCTTCTGGAATTTGTTATATGGAAGAAAGGGGAAGGCTTAGAGAAATACTGAGATCTCATAGTGAGAAATGGTCAAAGGGAAGGGAGTTTGTCCTGAATGGGAGTTTTTTAAAGGTGAGATACTGAAGGCACAATTGCAAACAATTCCAATGGGGAAGAAAAGTGGGAGATGTCTAAACAAACCAGGGTGGATGCATAAAGGGCTTTCAGATGAACTGAGGTTTACAAGAGGCATATACAAGAAACTGAAACAGGGAGGAATGGCCAAACAGGACTACAAACAAATAGTCAGCATCTGTAAGGAGAAACGAGCTCAGACTTTCTAGAGAGGTTAAAAATAATAAAAGGGGAGCTGTCTATGTTTGGAGCAAGAGAAACAAGGAAATGGCAGGGCCACTGCATAGAGAAGATGATGAAATACTAACGGGACAAAAAGGATGAACTGTTCAATACCTGCTTTACCTCAGTTTTCTCCCAAAAGGAAAACAGTGTTCTAACTGGTGAAAACATAATGAATCATGTAGTAAGAGGAATACAGCCCAGAATATGTAAGGAGGTAGTAAAGGAATACCTAGCTACTCAAAATGCATTGAGGTTACCAGGGCCAGATAGCTGTATCCAACAGTATTAAAGGAATTGGCAGATGTACGTAATCTCAGAGCCACTGTCAATAATCTGTGATCATTCTTGGAGAAAAGGAGATATGCCTGCAGATTGGAGGATGGAAAATATTGTCCCTATTTTTAAAAAAGTTTTTTTTAAAAGGACCCAAAGAACTACTGACCAGTCAGCTTGACTGTGATACCAGACAAGGGTCTAAAACAGATCATTAAACAGTCAGTCTGTGAGCACTTAGAAAGGAATGCTATTATTACTAAAAGCAGGCATGGGTTTCTCAAAAACAAGTCATAATCTTGTATATTTTAAAATAGAATTACAGGCTTGGTAGGGGAATGTTGTCAGTGTGGTATATCTTGATTTCACTATTGCTTTTGACAACATCCCCCATGGTATCTTTGTAGAGAAGCAGATAAAAAGTGGGCTAGACAGTGGTTAGGTGGATTTGTGACTAACTGACAGACTGAATCCAAAGAGTACTCACCAATAGTCGCTCTTCATCCTGGAGATAAGTGACAGGCCACAGGGTTCCTCCTTAGAGCTGCTGTTGTTCAACATTTTTATAAATGTCTTGGATGATGGAATAGAAAGCATGCTTATTAAATTTGCAGATGACTTCAAATTAGGAAGGGTAGCTAATGCCTCAGAGGACATGATCAGGATTTAAAATGACTTTGAAAGATTGGAGAGCTGGACCAAACTAGCAAAACAGATTTTAACAGGGACCAATGTTAAAGGTCCTACATTTAGGCAGGGGAAATGAAATACATAGATATAGGATGGACATCTGGCTTAGAAGCAGTACATGTGAGAGGTATCTAGGGGGATTAATAGACTACAAGCTAAATATGGCAGCCAAAAAAGCCAGTGCAATTCTAGGCTGAATCAACATGATCATAATGTCCAAACTGAAAGAAGTCATAATGCTACTCTATTCCACTTTTGTCAGAACTCACTTGCAACAGTTTAGGGCACCATATCTCAAGAAAGATAAGGAAAAGCTAGACTATGTTCAGAGGAGGGCACCCCAGATGGTAAAAGTTCTGGAAACCAAGCCCTATGATGTACAATTTAGGGAACTGTGAATATTTATGTTGGAGGAGTGATATGATAACTGTGCTTAAATATCTGAAAGGATGCCATATAAAAGATGAAGTGAGCTTGTTTTCTCCTGCTCCAGTGACTAGAATACTAACCAATGGATTCAAATTACACTCGGCCCTCTGTATCCATGGATTTGGCATCCATGGATTTCACCATCCACGGCTTGAAAATAGGGGGCTTTTTTTAATTCCAAGAAGCAAAGCTTGGTTTTGCTTTTTATATAAGGGACACTATTTTACTATGCCATTGTATATAATGGGACTTGAGCATCCACAGATTTTGGTATCCAGGGAGGGTCCTGGAACCAAACCCCAGAGAATACCAATGGCCCACTGTACAAGAAAAGGGATTCAGCTTTATTAGGAAGTACTTCTTGACTACAAGAGCTGTTTGAGAGTGGAATAGACTCAGAGGGTAGTAGATTCTCCTTTGGAAGTCTCTAAACAGAGAGTGAATGCCATCTTTGGGGAGTGCTTTAGTTAGTTATTCCTGCATAGCAAGGCATTGAACTAGATAGCCCTTGTGGTCTATTCCAACTCTATGCTTCTATGCTTCTAAGGAGCCAGAGGTTATTAATGAGGAAAAACACATAAAACTACTATTGTAAGCAGAGAAACCCTTGAGTTTATGTACTGAGTTTAGGAAAGACAAGACTTTGTCTCTCTCCTGCTAAGTTAATTGAGTGCAAACTATATTTCCACTTTGAGCTCAGTGCACAACTGAAGTAAGATGAGGACACGGGGGTTGGGGTGGGAGGAGAGAAATTGAGCTGAAAATGTGGGGTGGTAGAAGATTAACCACGGCCGTTCCTGAGAGTTGGAGATTATGCTGTACACTTGACAAGGTAACCTCAGTGAGGAAACACTTCTTCATTGTTGGCCTGCTTAAGACCTGCATTTTTAAAATCAGGTGGAACGTCAATCCCACACGCCTAAGCTAGCCCAGAGAGAATCAAAATCTGACCCAGTGAGGCTCCATGCTCCCATTCTCTCTTTTCATTTCCTGGGTAGTACACTGTGTAGTTATCTGATTTGAAATGTCCCATTCCTGTCCATTTTAGCTCACTCCCCTAGTATGTTTATATGTTTCATTTGTTAATTAATTTAGTTTTTGCTATGGGCTTATCTACATGGGCAATTTAACGCCATGCAATTTAGGGTGATATTTTATGAAATATTTCCCCTGAAGAGATGGGAGTTTGAGTGGAATGCAATGTTTCTTGGAGGTTCCCATGACTAAACAAAGGTGCTCTGGAAGAGTTAACTAGCATTAATTGGTGCTGTATTTGGAATTGAATAGGAACAGGCAAGGTCTTTTGTTAGAGGGCAGCAGAAAAGGAAGGACCTATTTTACAAGCATGAAGTTCTCTGCTATCATTGAATAAGTTAGTGAGTGACTCACCTCCAGGTGTTAACTCTCTGGGCTAAGTATTTTGGTTTTGGGAAATTTCCAAAGGCCCCTCCCTTGGATTTACATGAATCCTACTTGGTATTTGGGGGTTCCTGTTTACCCGCAACCACTTAGATGACCACATTAAGCCACATTATTAGATACAGCCAATTATTAGATATTCTAAGATGGGGGCTATCAGGGTAGGTAACAATCCAAAGATGCTATAATTTGTACTCCATATCCCATTAACAGTGTTCTCACAGGCTGATTATTTTATGCAGGATGTCTGGCTGTCTGATCCTCTTTATTGAGGGAAATCCATGCCCGTCCTGAAAGTTTTCCCAAATAAAGATTTTTAACCTTGTAAGTAAACTTGGGTCTCACTTATTTTCTTGGTATCTCCCAATTCCAGAAACCAGTTGCTGGAGAATACATTATCTTTTTTTAAAGCCATCTAAACAAGCAATAGGGATGTAAAGAATATTCACAGATTTTCTCATTCTCAACCAGAAAGAGTGTTAACATGTCATGAGAGTTTTTGTGCGTTTTCAATATTTTTTTCACATTTCATGGGGGGGTTTGCAAAAAAAAAAATTGTGCAAAGTGAAATGTATTTAACACAAAATGCAATGTTTTTGTACAAATATGTGTTGTATTTGCACAAAATACATTTTTTGCAGTATACATTTTTGTACAAACAAACTTTTAAGGAAAAATAATAATCCACAAAAGCAAATCTCCCAAATCAAAAAAGTGAAAAAAAATATGTTGTAATTTCATCCATCAGGGAGAGGTGAAATGGTAATTTTTCATTCTTGAGTGCAAGGACAAAATGATTGAAGGTTTACATCCCTACGTAGCAGCTAATCTGGCAATTGTCACGAACCTTTTGTTTTGCAATGGACTTCTGGAGAAAGGATGTCCGGTACATGTCAGTTGTACCTTGTGAAAAGGAAAAATCAGAATGTAGTAGTAATTTTATTAATGTTTAGACCACAGGCCATTCGAATACAAAATAAATAAGTACCATATAAAAGTGCAACAATATAAAAGTACTACATAAAATAAATAGCATCTAGATCTTGTCTATTAAAAAAGGTAAAATTCAATACAGTTAAAACACATTGAATACAAACAACAATACTAAAATTAAATAAGAGCCTCCCCAGAGCAATCAACTGCAATATGAGCAATAAACCTTGCCTGAATTTTCATTGCTGCCAGCTCAAAAAGAGAAACCTTGCAGGTTACTCTAAATTTTCAAAATAATATAGACTCTATAAATTTGACCATCAAAGAGCTGTTTACCTGGTAAAGCTCACATTCCCAAAACTTCGGCAAGCTTTTACAGCCCTTCATTTTCCAATCATGCCTACAGCTATGATCAATGGCAGATATTCTCATACCCCTTTGGTGATCTATTTGCATATTTGTGGGGGTCCAGAAATTAAGGATTTGCCTCATTATTTGTTCTTCTGTTCATTATATTCAGAATCAAGAACCAAATTTCTGGGATCTATTCTGTCTTATTTATATTCTAATACTGTACTGTTTCTGAAGAGATTTTCTATCTCCTGTTTGATACTGACTCTGTGATCAAAAAGTGATCATAAGGCTAAGGAAGGTCTCTCTGTGCTGATGAACAAGTTGGCTTCGCTACAGAAAATGTTGTATGCTCTTAGTGCTTTCAAGTGTAGTGAAACATGTACAAAACATTCTGAGCCATGCTCTAAACATCTTGATTCATTCTGCTAGAATGCCAGTCTAAAATACAAACAACTGTGACATACTCATGTTGGGAACAGTGTTTGCTCTTTTTTTGGTGAGTTTGTATGACTGGCATAGTCTTTTAAGATATTTGCTCAAGTGCTACCTCTGCATGTTTTTGTAAGAATTCTATATCGAGTTGGTTTAATTGCTTCTTTAGAGGTGACCCTGGGACTCCATGCCAGAGAACACCTGGCATTGTGTAGTCAAATAAGCTAATGTCATCAGTTCATAGTATGCCTCCATTTTTAAATGACGAAAGGGGCAGGTGTCCTCTACTCAGTTATACCTTTTATATTATCAATAGATAGATCTCTATTTCTTGGTCCCTCATCAACTTCACTATAACAAGGTGCAAAGGTATCAACATTATCAAGGCTATTAACAATTGATTAATAGTTCAGAATGTTGGCTAATGTTTAACCCATGTAAGCTACATAGAGTGGGTAAAGAAACTGTGAATTTGAACCCAGCTCTGATTCTCTTCCAAACAAATGATTTTTTTGTCATGCTCTTTAAAGCACTGAGAAACTGTTCTGAAAAACAAAAACAAAGTCTGTTTTGTTGAGAATGTTAAAAGAGAGAAATAATGCTTGATATTAGTGCCAGTTTATATATAGATAGATTGGAAATGATGTTCACATAAGAAAAAGTGTATACACCAGCTCTGAACCACCACATCTATGCACTCCATATGTGACTGTGTACACCAGACTTCCCCAAACAGGTACCCTCCAGATGTGTTGACTACAACTCCCACCATGCTAACTGGAAGTGGTGAGACTGGAGTACAACACATATGGAGGGTACCAAGTCTGGTGTACATAGTCACATATTACGTGCACCATAAGATTGTGTTTCTCCATGAATAATACAGAAAATTGAATTCTTAAAGCATTAGGCACTTTGATGTGTTGCTGTACAGTTTTACTGGAAATTTCCTGATTTAATCAGGAAGTGTAATTTACCATTAGACTACAGTGCACCATTAGAAAACAAACTGAGGAAGATTAGACAGGGTTCATTACATAGCACTGTTGAGCAACATGTGTCAATTAGAAATTAAATATGTTCCTGTTTCTACCCCCATCCTACAATACAATGTCTTTTTCATTCATATAATACAGGAGAAATCAGTTGTTTTGCTCCTTGGAAAATTTTCTTTAGCATTAGCATTTCAATAAATAAGTGGTTTTTACCATGACAAGCTGATAGCAAATTTATTCTAATAGGAAGCATTCTGCTTTCTGTGAATATGCCAGTAAAAATAATAGACAGATGATGATGTTCCCTTCCTTGAGCATCCCTGTATAGAAAACCCATCTTTCTTTGCAATATTTATTCCAGTGTGTAGCAACTTATCCTGGGGATGGGGTTGGTTTTCCTCTGCACTTAGTGGCAGCCTGTTTAGTGGCAGAGAGCCAGCATGGTGCAGTGATTTGGATATTGGACTAGGACCCTGGTAGACCAGAGTTCAAATCCCTGCTCAGCCATGGAAACGTTGGACAAGTCTTACTCTCAGCCTTAGAAGAAGGCAATGGCAAACCTCTTCTGCTTACATGTCGCCAAGAGAACCCTAGGAAGGGGTTGCCATAAGACAAAGTTGAAGTGGAGGCATATAACATATAACAACAACCATTTCCCAAAATATAAAAATTGGCTGAAAATGCCACCAAATTGTTCTATTCAAAGATGAAACTTTAAAATGGCTGGTTATGTGTCATCATCCGGTGAATAGGCCTAATCTGGTCCACACAGGGAGCCTGTTACAGGCTCTGAGTCTCCCCCACACACACACATCTTTCTCTGGGACCTGAAGACATCAAGGGAATGGCCACACAGCCCTGATATCATCCAGTTTGTGGAACTATCCAAGGTGCTGAACCTCACCAAATTATGTATTTGGGCAGTTCCTTTAAAATTCTAAAACCTTGAGGAGATTCATGACACGGGAGCCACCAGCCAACACTGAATAATTGGAGGGGGTGTCTGTGGGTGGTAAGCCAAAAGCAACACCTCAGGTCTAGTTCAGAATATGAATTTCTCCAACACAAAATTTTCAACTATTCATTCATTCTTTCATTCATTAATTTAATTTATACCTCACCTTCCTCCTGACATGGGACCCAACACACCTTAGAACAAGGTTAAACAAGATAAAACCAAAAACCTGATAATAAAATAGTTGATCTTATTAAATATAAAATTATCCATTAACTGATAATAAAATACAGACCACCTCCCCATTTATGTAGGATTGGAACCCACGGTTTCACTTACCTGTCGGTGGGTGAGGCAGTCTGTCTAGACACATGGAGGACCACAGAGTTTCACTAAATGTGGTCTCTCTAGGCATTGGGAGGTCACCCAGCATGACTCTATGGTCAACATCCACCAGAAGTTGACCATAGAGTCACAACAGATGCCTAGAAAGGTGTCCTCTCTAGGCATTTTCTAGGTCCTTCAGCATATTCTATGGTGATTCACTGTTACAAGTGGTTTCATGTATCTGTGGTAAGTCTGGAAATGTATCCCCCACAGATAGAGGGGGTGACCTGTAGTTGAAAACAATTAAATTACCGGTAGCTGTTAATATTAAAACACCAATATTATAAAACATTTTTAAATTATTATTTTTTTAAAAAAGGATAAAATACAGCATGCACACACGCGCGCGCACACACACACTCACTCACTCACTCAAAAGGCCCTTCTGCATCATGAATTAATCATGTAATGCCTGTTCAAATACAAAGGTCTTTGCCTGCTGGTGAAAGGAGAACAAAGAGGGAACCAGCCTAGCTTCCCACCAAAGAGAATTCCACAGCCTAAGAGCAGCTCTGAAAAGGTAAAGGGTCCTCGTCTGGTGGGCCTGGGATGGTGGTGGGACTAAGAGAAAGTCCCCCCTGAGGTTCTTAAAATTCAGACAGGTTCATACAGAGAGCTATAGTCTTTCACAGTATGAACCCAAGCTGTATAGGCATTTATAGGTTATCGTCTGCACTTTGAATTGTGTTATATTAAGAGCTTAGCACTTTTTATCCCAAAAGTCTTCTCTAGCTCTGAATATAAAGCAAGGTTAGCAACACTCAGCAGCCCAGGTCTTCAAAGGCAGCTGCAGTTGGAAGGAACATGGAAGGTTGGGAGGTTTGCAAGGGTTTCAAAATGCTTATCCCTCTTCCTTTCTCACAAATTGCTGTGATGCCACGTGATGTGGCAATTGCTTTGACAGAAGTTGGGGAGAAGCTAATGCCTTCCTCATCATGCAAGGTTCACTGAACTGGGGATACTCTGTAGAAGAGCTCTCTAGCCAAACTGCTGTTGCTAGTTTCAGCCAGAGTAGATGCATTGTATAATCGGGATTTAAATAAATGTTGACTAATCATCCAGCATTTGATTCTGTGGGTTTACTCTACTTAGGACTAGCATTGAATTGAGGCCTCTCTTCCCTAGGAATGAGTGACAAAAATGAGCAAACAAGGTCAGCGAGCTAGGGAGTTTTGTGTGAGACTGCTTTAAGATGGAAAGAAGGGTTCGAATCCAAGTTTGTGATTGAAGATGTTTTTTCTCTATGATTTGGTTTGGTTTGCTTTTGTTTTTGCTTGGGCTAAGTTCCCTGACTCAGCCTCCAATGTTTTTTCTTTGGTTTGGGCTTTTGTGCCTAGTTACATCCTTTCTACTTCTCTCCTCCCTCTCTTTACATGAGATCCAAGTGTCATGGTTGTGCTTTTGTTGTTTGATGTGTATGTGTCTTTAAATTGACTCCAGTTTATGATGACTCTATCATAGGGTTTTCTTGGCAAAATTTATTCAAAGGAGGTTTGCCATAGCCTTCCTCTTAGAATGACAGAGTGCCATTTATACAAGATCACCCAGTAAGTTTCCAAGGCTGACTGGGGGATGTCTCTCATCAGACTGGAACAGGAGAACAGCTGAAACACGCAAACGTCATGTGATAAGGCAAGGCAGGCAGCACTATTCTTGGGGTACACTGCCACTTCCTGCCCTCATGCAATAAGCCTCTTAGTCACCTGCTAAAAAATTTCTAAGCATGAATCGACCCTTCTTATTGCTCCTAACATAGCCAAAGAAACACTGTTGTTTTCTATATTCCTCATAGGCCTCAAACACATTCTGGGCCCTCACCCTCCTAACACCAACATCCATGGAATGGGCTATGCTATTGGAAATAAGGAACCTTGCAACAGAGGTTTCCTATGCTGATGAGGTTCAGGTATGGCCCATGGCCACAACTACAAGCTAGTAGGCTGGGTCAGTCAATCCAGCAACCATATGCTTGAAACTTATTAATGCACTATGCTGGTGTAACTATGCTAGCAGGGACTGTGATGGCAGGAGAGAAACAGCTATGGGCACAGCAGCCATGACAGAACTAATACATATGATAAATAGGCTGCTTGGACAGATATAGTCTGCCTTCACTCATTGCTGAGCAAACCTAGAAGAAGTGTAACCACAGGTGTAACTTACCAGTAGGGCTTTGGCCATTGTAACTGAGGGTTTGACCCCAATTTATTTTTTAAAAAACAGGTTTAAGGAAGAGTGCAGTTTTGGAAAGAATACAACAACTATGGAAAGAGCCAGCATGGTGTAGTGTTTTGAGTGTTCAACTAGGACTCTGGTCAACCCAGGAAAAATCCATTAACAAAAAGACCCGCCTTTATACCACTGTCTCCTGTGGGACCAGAATGGGAGAACAGTGAAACACACTGACATCATGCGATAAGGCAAGGTGGGATGTGCTACTCTTGGGCTTTAAAGCCACTTCCCTTCCTTCATGTAATAAGGCTCTAAGCTGCTGTAGTTTAGGGGGAGTGTACACTAGAGCTCTCCAGCTAAAAAATTCCAAATACTTCAGTGAATCACACATTCCAGAGTTCCCTAGGTTGGAGCCATAGCAGTTAGAGTGGTATCAAATTGCTCTAATTGTGTGTATATGTGTTATTTTGGGTTTGGAGCCCAACACAGGTAAGGAGATATTTAGAGGACATCTGGTTACTTCAGAGGAGGCATTGTGAAATCTCCAGAGCCAGATAAACTACATTCTGAGATGCTAATAGACATTATTTCAGAGCTGCTGTCTGTAATCTTTGAGAATTAGCGGAGAACAGGTGTGGTGCCAGAACACTGGAGATGGGCAATGACTATCCCCATCTGCAAGAAGGGTGAAAAGGTGAATCCAGGTACCTACAGACCAGTCAGTTTGGCATCAATAGCAGGCAAGTCTGTTTTGCCTTGTTCAACTCACACCTAGCATAAATGCAAATTCAGGCTGCAACCCATCATGTTTTATTTGAACAAAGTCATGGAAATGAATGAAAGGAGAATTGCTGTAAATTAAATGTTGCTATCTCTGCAGGTGTGAGGTAGAAGCGCTGATTTATTTCAGCAAAGGTTCAAAACAGCAGCAGCAGCAGCAAAACAAAACATTTATTTGGTGAAGATATTTACTAGAAACTGACAATTAAAAATGAAAGGGGGGTTTTCTTAAAAAAAAAAAAAAAAGGAAACGTCACCACAAATTGTGGGTGCTGCTGGTGGAAGACAGAACGAGATTATTTGCAACATTCTGGGATGCTTCAAAGATTTACAGCATAATTATATGCATATTTACCTGGAGGTAAATTTGCCACTGTAGTCAATAGGTCTTACATTTAGGAGAGACTTCAGGCATTGTAAAGTGGTTCCTGGACTGTATCTTTCAGATTACAAAAGAGAGAATACATAACAGAATGAGTGTTCATATTAAAAACTTCCTCACAGATACAAAATTAGATGTCAAAGAAAAAAGTTGCAAGCAATCCTTGTAAGTGATATGCTTGTTCTATAGTAATGAGGTTCCTATGGGAAAGCATATGACCATGTGCACACACACATGTTAAGGAAAATGCAACATGGGACATACAGTTAAAGAAATAAAATATGTATGTGAAAGTCACAATGACTAAGCAAGAGCAATTATGGGGCTACACAGGTGAAACTGCTAATGTAATCTAGAAGGCCTGAGAGCCAAGGACAGAGGTACTGAATGCAGATTGGAAACACCTGAGAATCATTAAGTGTACAAGGTGAAATGTTGAAATACATGGGTTGGTCTTAGGCATGGATGGAACTATGTGGACCAATCAGAATGGAAGTACACACCCACTGGGTGGAAACAAACTAGTGGGTGGTGATAAACAATGGCTATAAAATTGCAATGTTTGCCAATGTTTTTTGTGGTTGAGTAGAGGTGGAGTAGTGTGTAGAGATTGTGATTTGTTGACCATATAGTATATTTATATAGAAGAATAAAGTAGGTTTTATATAAAACTACTGAGTTGCCTGAGTGAATCCTGGAGACATTTTGGAGACACCTGGAGAAGAGTGAGAAGGCTTGGAGAGTTTGTCAGGATCTTCAGCCTATTCTCTGAAACTCTGCTGCTCTGGAGAAAAGCATTAACCACTGATCTAAGCTGGTTGGCTCTGCTGCATAAAAAGGTGGTGAGTTTGAGCCAGAGGTGAAGAGCTACAACTCCCATCATCCCTGACAAGGGTTATGGGCCCAGTGACTAGAGCACCCAGCATCCACAGAAGCTGAAAGTTCCAGAGAGTGGAAGAAAGCTTTGTGGACGACAGATCAGAGCAAGTTGTTTGTGTTGCACTGATAAGCCTCATGAGTAAATCATTTTGTGTTTTGCTTAAGCCCAGACGGGTTGGCTGTGCATACTCAGAAGGACTGTGTCAAATTGAGTCACTGCACAAATCAAGATGGAAATTCTAAAGTTTAGTAAATTAAATAGAAGCAACTACTCTACCTGGAAGATTTATGCCCAATCTCTACTAGTAAAGGAAGGTCTGTGGTCAACAGTTGAAACAGGGCTGGCAGCTGATGCTGATGAAGCCACTAAAGAGAGAGATAGTAAAGCAAAAGCCTGTCTTTATCTCATGCTTGAAGAAGACTTAATTAATGACGTCAGAGATAAAACGTCTGCCAAGGATGTGTGGGATACCTTGCAGAGATTACACACTCCTTCAACTGCTTTTGCAAAAATGCTATGGTCTAAAAGAATATACAGGCAAAAGATGGCTAAAGGACAGTGTGTGATAGAACATTTAAAAATAATGCAAGATTTATTTGTGCAAGCTGAACTGAGGGGAGTGCAAATTAGCAAAGAGCAGCAATGCTACATTTTGATAGAATCACTAGACTCTTCGTGGGACAACATAACGAACAGCTTGCAGAACTTGCCAGAAGCTGAGCTTAATAGAGACTTAGTTGTGGCCAGAATACTGGAAGAGAACCAGAGAAGAATGTCTGAGCAGGGTGACTCAGCAAGCTTAAAGACTGTGCCAAAACAACACACAACTCCTGACTGGCGAACCCGGGAGGAAGCAGCCTCTACAAGGGAGCAACTGAGGTGTTTTTATTGTAAGAAGATTGGTCATCTACAGAGACATTGTAAACATTTTGCAGCTGAGAGACGCAAGCAAGCAGAGAGCAGATGGCAGCCGCGGCAGTATCAAAAACAGTCCAGACCTCCATTTTTGAGGGACAGTGGTAATAAAAAGGGGTTTGCAACCATGATTAAGGAAAAACAAAATGCAAATTCTAAATGGCTAGTTGATTCAGGAGCCACATCTTTGATGTGTAATGATATAAATTTAATAAGTAATAGAAAATCAGCTAATGTAAATACTGTAGTTTTGGCTGATGGGAAAGAGCTAAGTACTGTAAATCAAATGGGTACTGTGTACATTCCAGGGCTAAAAGAGAATTTTAATGATGTCTTACATGTAAAGGAGTTAGAAAATAATTTGTTATCAGTAAGCAGATTAACAGAAAGAGACTACACAGTCATCTTTGAAAAGAACATGTGTAAGATAAAATTGAATGGGGAATTGCGTGGCATAGGTTTGAAAAAGGACAAACTTTATTATTTGGAGGACAATATTGATAGATACAGGGTTGAAGAAGCTAATAACATAGAAAATATTCCAATCCACAAAGACTGCATACACGAGCTTCACAGAAAATTCGGCCATACGAGCTTCAAATGTTTAAAGAATTTAATCAGTATGTGTCCAGATTTAAAAGTTGCTGAATGCAAAAACCACTTAGATTGTACAGTGTGTCAACAGGTAAAGGTCAGAGCTTTTCCAGTAGCTAAGAAAACAAAAAGAATTGCTCAAAGACCATTTCAGTATGTACATGCAGATGTCGCCCAAGCTAATTGCTTGTCCTTAGGGGGAAGCAAGTATTTCCTAGTAATTGTTGATAGGTATACAAGGTTTGCATTTGTGAGAATAATGAAAAACAAATCTGACGCTGGGCAAAGTTTAAAAGCATGGGTAAGAATGGTGGAAAGACAATTTGATAGCAGAGTAGGCACCATCATTACTGATAGAGGAGGAGAATTTTTAAATAAGCAATTGTTTAACTGGTTTCAAAAGGTGGGAATAAGGCATGAAACTACAAACCCTGCTTGTCCTAGTGAGGATGGGTTAGCAGAAAAGAAAATACAAGATATAAAAAGAATTACTGCTTGTATGATGGCAGATGCAGGGGTGAAAGATAGTTTTTGGGCAGAAGCAACTTTGACTGCAATACATATCAGTAACAGATTGTATCATTCAGAAATTGAAGACATTCCCTACAGGGTATTGTATGGGAGAATGCCAAATTACAAGTACTTAAGGGTTTTTGGACAATTTGCTCATGTTTACACACCTGCTTGTTTCAGGAGGAAAGGAGAACCCAAAAGCAAAAGGCTTAGGTTTTTGGGGTATTCTGGAAATAGCTACAAGTTTCATTTGGGAGGAAAACAAGTGCAGTATTCTAGGTCTGCAAATTTCGAGAGACATGCTGGTTGGGACAAACTGCATGCCAATAAAGAAGTGTTTTTGAGGTTAGGGAGTTCAAATGAGCCAGAAGCACAAACTGAACCAACCTCAGGAAACGGAGGGGTTTCAGTTAAGCAGGAAGCATCACCTAGCAGCAGTGGTAGTTCTTCTGATGATGAGATAGCATCTAGGCCTACTACTACTCGAATGACTGAAGACAAGAGATTTAGTCATAGAACTACAACTCCTAGTAGAGAAAGTGAGGATGAAGGAGACAGATCAGCAGATTTTATTCCCAGGCGTAGTCATAGAGTTAGAAAGCCTCCAGATAGGTTTGTTGTGACAAAGGCAAGAGCTTGTTTAGCAGTAGAAGAGCCTGAAAGTTTTGAAGAATTGGAAAGTTGTTCTAGTGAAGAACAGGAAAGATGGTTTGATGCAATGGATAATGAGTTTGGTTGCCTGGTAAATAAAGATGTTTTTGAAATTGTTGACAGACCCAAAGACAAGAAAGTAATTGGTTGTAAATGGGTATACAAAAGGAAAGAAATGCCAGATGGAAGTATCAAATATAAAGCTAGGTTAGTGGCTAAGGGTTTTGCACAACAGCAGTATGAGAACTATGATAAGACATATTCTCCAACTGCAAAGCCAGAAAGTCTGAGAATGGTTCTAGCTGTAGCAGTAAAAAGGAATTTAGTTGTAGAACATTTTGATTTTGAGACAGCTTACTTGAATGCGGTTCTGAATGAAGAAATATTTATGGAGCAGCCACAAGGTTTCGAAGAAAATGGTAGTCAGAGAGTATATAAATTAAAGAAAGCGTTGTATGGTTTAAAACAAAGTGCCAGAGCGTGGAATCTGTGCATCAATGATGAGCTAGTTAAGCTAGGTTACAAGAGGAGCATTGCAGATGCTTGTGTTTATACAAAAGGAGACATAGTATTAGTGATTTATGTAGATGATTTGTGCGTAGATAGGAAATTGATAATAAGAAACAGTAGTTCAGATCTAGATTGTTATGTAGACAGTTCATTTGCATCAGAATTAGGAGACAAGAAGTCAGTTACAGGTATGATAATTAAATATAGTGAAAGTCCAATAGTTTGGAGAAGTAGAAAACAAACTAATGTAGCGATAAGCACAACGGAAGCAGAATTCGCTGCTGTGAATGAGATAGTAAATGAGGTACAGTGGATTAAGCAATTGCTAAATGATTTAAATGAAAGTTACAAGATACCAGTAGAAATTCTGGAAGATTCACAGTCATGCATAGCGATGGCTGAAACTGAAAGTTTAAAGAACAGAACAAAATATGTTGGTGTAAGATATCAAAATGTGCGAAACATGGTTCAGAAGGGTGAAATAGAATTGAGATATATAGAAACACAACACAACATAGCAGATTTGTTCACAAAAGCATTGACAGTAGAAAAACATGAAAGGCTGACACAAATGGTTGGAATGACATTGTAAGACACATACAATATTTTATTTCGGAGGGGATTGTTAAGGAAAATGCAACATGGGACATACAGTTAAAGAAATAAAATATGTATGTGAAAGTCACAATGACTAAGCAAGAGCAATTATGGGGCTACACAGGTGAAACTGCTAATGTAATCTAGAAGGCCTGAGAGCCAAGGACAGAGGTACTGAATGCAGATTGGAAACACCTGAGAATCATTAAGTGTACAAGGTGAAATGTTGAAATACATGGGTTGGTCTTAGGCATGGATGGAACTATGTGGACCAATCAGAATGGAAGTACACACCCACTGGGTGGAAACAAACTAGTGGGTGGTGATAAACAATGGCTATAAAATTGCAATGTTTGCCAATGTTTTTTGTGGTTGAGTAGAGGTGGAGTAGTGTGTAGAGATTGTGATTTGTTGACCATATAGTATATTTATATAGAAGAATAAAGTAGGTTTTATATAAAACTACTGAGTTGCCTGAGTGAATCCTGGAGACATTTTGGAGACACCTGGAGAAGAGTGAGAAGGCTTGGAGAGTTTGTCAGGATCTTCAGCCTATTCTCTGAAACTCTGCTGCTCTGGAGAAAAGCATTAACCACTGATCTAAGCTGGTTGGCTCTGCTGCATAAAAAGGTGGTGAGTTTGAGCCAGAGGTGAAGAGCTACAACTCCCATCATCCCTGACAACACAACCTTGTCAGAGGTAGTACAATTCAAGTACGCTTTTGCCAGCTGATCTGCTGTTTGTGTGGACATCAATAACCCTTTAATAACTGAAGTTCTTACTAGCGCATTTTTAGAAGAGGTGCCACCTGAAGTGGCGAAACATGTCTGTTTGTCATAGCACATGGTTTTCTTCACCTTCATATCTTGCTTTTACTGTGCTTTGTTTTGAGACTGACTACTGGAAGGTAAACATGAGCTTAATTTGTAAATCTGATTGCTGAGATGCATACGTGGGGGGAAGACAGGTTAATCCTAGGGAATACTCAAGTGCACTTAGTTTGACCCTGAAATTTTTCTGGTTTTGCATGTCTTTTTCATGCTCCAAATGTAGACTTTGTGTGATATTCCTCAAGGAGATAGAGCCAGGATGCTGGAGAGGCTTTCTCTGAATTCCTCCACCGGATAAATTGAGACAGGTGGCAACTAGAGAATGAGCCTTTCTTGATAACCCAGCACTGGGTTTTCGGAGTTTAATCTCAAAATTTACAAGCATGGGGTACACTGAAGCATCCTTGATGCCTGATGTAGGAAATCTGCCAGATCTGAAGGACAGCAATGTCCCTAAAATAGATTTTTAAATGGCTAGTGGTTCTCCAACTCTGGTATTCCAAATATTTGGAACTTCAACTCTCAAAATTCCGGAGGTTTGGCCCTACTGATAAGGATTTCTGGGACCTTAAGTACAAAATATCTAGTGGCTCATAGTTTGAGAACCACTGCTACACAAGATGGTACTCTCCCTCCCTCCCCCCCACATGCAGATATAGAAAAAGCTTAGACACATTAATTGTTTGAAGTACAACTTCCCTCATTTCCCCAGCTGCTGTGATGACTATGCTGGCTGGGGTTTCTGGGAGTTGTAGTCCAAATAAGCAACATTTCTGAGGTCTAAGCATAGGTTCATTTGGGCATTTGTGTGAAACAGTGTAATGAAACTCTGCATATAATCACTCCACAATAAATATATACAGAAAACAATTTGGCCCTTGCTTAAATGCCTATCAGGGAAAAGAAAATCCATTATTTAATGTGCCACCTTTAGAAATGATAAGAGCCACCTGTATTTTGTGCTCGGGTATTAGAAAGTCAAGCACAAAATGCCACTTGAGAATAATCCCATGCTAATCCTGATTTCCTCCTAACATGGATGCTATTTCTAATTTATACAGAAGCTAATGGTGCATTTACTAGCAAGCCCAGAATTTTAACTCCACATCTACTTATTGAGCCTTCATTTTTAATTTACAATAAAGGATCTTATCACAACAGAGTTGATCCAGAATTAGTTGCATGGAGATACAGTACCAAATGAATGAAGACTGAATGTATTTAAGATTCATTTAAATGTATTAGCATGGGTTACTTTTTATTTCTGTTGTATGTTTAATTTACACCCTTTGTGATGATGGATTATAGATGAAAATTAATAGAATGTGGTTATGAAAAAAGTAGGCTTAGGGTGCATCTACACTGTAGAAATAATGCAGTTTGACCCCACTTCAAGTGCTATAGTTCCAGCCTATGGAATCCTGGGATTTGTAGTTTTGCAATGGCTTTAGCTTTCTCCCCCAAAGACTGCTGGTGCCTCCCAAAACTACAAATCCCAAGATTATGTAGGACAGAGCCATGGCAGTCAAAGTGGTATCAAACTGCATTATTTCTACAGTGTAGATGTACCCTTAGTCCACGATCCAGTGTAACACTGGCAGAGCAAAAAGGCCGAAAGGCATAGTTACATAGATTGGAGGCCAAGCACAGAGAGGAAAAAAGGAGAGAGACTCCCTCCCAGTCACAGTGCAACAGGAGACTGTAGCATCTGGTGCTCCTGAAGAGCCAGCTAGGAGCTTCCAGCAGCCCCATGGGCCAAAAGAGGTCATCTTGGTTCACAGGGGACAAAGCAATCTCCTGTAGTCCAACTGGCAGGTAAGCCCAGCCCATTGGCATTAAACAAGTGAATGGCAAGAACTGTTTGTACAAAGAGGTATGCGATGTCTCTTTGCACAAGTATTTATGTAGGCTTTAGAGATTTCGAAGGGCTTCATAAACATGAGTCTGAATCCTATTGGTTAGTCCAAGCTACAGTAGATCTACTGAATCAATTGTTGATTGGTGAGTTAACACATAAGTAAATTCCATTGGTCAATAGGTCTACTCTAGTTGGGGCTAACAATAGTATTTAGGCCATGATCACAATAATCCTTTGAATATCCTGTAAAGTAGGTGAACATTAATATCCCTTTATTGAAGAAGTGGAGGTGAGACTGACCAAGAATGCCTTGCCAGATGAAAAGGTCTCTTAAATTTTTGCAGTTGAATCAAATGGTATTTCTAGATCAGAGATGGGAAACAGGTAACCATTCAGTTGTGGTTGAATGGCAGATCCCAGCAGCACTAGCCATCAGAATCATTGGTGAGTAATGCTGGGAGTTTCAGTCCAACCACATCTGGAGGGCCACAAGATTTCTACCTTTGTTCTGACTGGAGAGGTCATTGCTACTAATTAAACACATTGATTATTCAGTTGTTCCCTTGTTATTAGATTTGTGTGGTAACAAAAAAGATGGAAGAGACATGGTAAAATATGTGATAGCAAAGGAAGATGACATCATCTGGACCAGTCCTACTCAAGATGATAGTATATGAACCAGTGCTGGTCCACAAGCCAGCAGCTGCCAGTCCAGGAAACAGTAGCCAAATCTACACTACACTGGGTTACACAAATAACCCAGTTTGAAACGGGATTATTTGCCATGGTTCCTTCCTATGGAATTTGGGATTTCTAGTTTTGCAAGGTTTTCAGCCTTTTCTGCCAAAGAGTGTTGGTGCCTCACTAAACTACAAATCCCAGGGTTTCTTAGGAAGGAGTCATGGCAAATAATCCAGTTTCAAACTGGATAATTTAGGTAGTGTGGCTTTGGCCTTTGTGAGCACAATACAGTCATCCCTTCACATTCGCGGGGGTTAGGGGCAGACAACCCCCGCGAATGTGAAAAAACCGCGAATAAGAAATGAGCCTGCCAGTGAGCCGTTTTCCACCCCACTCCCTTCCCAAGGCAGCGAGGAGTTTCCTGAGAAGCCCCTGGCTGCCTTGGGAAGGGAGTGGGGTGTAGTGCGAGCGTTCCAGTTGGTTCCCACCCACCCCCTTCCCAAGGCAGCGAGGAGCTTCCTAAGAAGCCCCTGGCTGCCTTGGGAAGGGAATGGGGTGTTGAGCAGTGGGGGGGGGAGGCACAGGCAGCTTTCCGCGAATGATCAAAACCCCGAATGTGAAAGTCACAAATGTGGAGGGGCAACTGTAATAACATGGCACAAATATGGTGCAGGTCCCTGACACATCAGGGAAATGAATTGCCAATCGGCTACATCAGTTACCTTGAGAATAAGTGATAAAAACTAGAATTTAGAAGTAACTCATTACAAATAACTCGGTACAAACATCACTTGTGTTTCCAGTAACTCAATTACATTATAACTGTAACCTGGTGGAAGATAACATCACTCTTTTTAAGATGTAACTAAATTTTCAATTAGTGTTATTGTTATGGGGATGTGGCTTGACTAAATGGCAGAGGAGAAAGATCACATGATTCAAATGGTGGCCTGTGCTCTGCCTCATGTTAAGTTGTGAGTTTTGAGTCAACAGTGAACACGACAAGAGATGAATATGTTTCATGTCACAGGCTAGCAGCTTGAAGCATTCAAATGTGTGTGGTGGGGTAGTAATGAAACTAAAAATCATAACTACTGTGACTTTTACTTCCTCCTAAAAATTGGGAAAGTTTTACCTTTTAACATTATAAGCATAATGATAACTGAGTTACTTTTGGGTGGTGGGTCTTGTAACAATAGCTGTTAAGAATAATATTAGTAATGTAACAATCCAAGCTTGGATTTGGTTGCCCCCTCCAGTACAATGAGATAGGATGACTGTAAAAAGAGAGAGACTGAAAGAGAGATCGAAGCACCAGAAGAGGGGATTGTGATTGATGCAGTATGTTGTGTGGGGATGGGAACAGCTGCAAGAAGCAGGAAGAAACAAAGCCTTTATTAAGGATTACTTGTACTGCAGGGTGAAAGCTGTTTCAGGCAGTTTTTACAGAAGAATACATGTACAAATAAAGAATACATGTACAAATCCCTTGGTAAAGAATCTTCTTTAAAAAAATAAACTTGCATGGGGAGCTACCAGCCTGCATAGCTGCCCTGTTTCTTTTCTTCTTTCTCTTAAGGCAGGATTTGTTTCCTTGTTTTTATGTCTCTGGGGGCTTGTCTACACATGCAGGACACCCTGAACCCTCCTCATAGCTTCTGTGGATGTTTTTGATCCACAGAAGCCCTGTAAACTCCACACTCAGCAGGGCTTCTCCAGAGTATCCCGCCACACTGTAACCATAGGCAAGCTCGCAGTGATGTAAAAGGGCAGTCCAGTGCTGAGCACATGTCCTATACATGGCATCATTTCTGGCCACACAGCCAGGGCTGCTCTGGAATTTTCTTCCTGGTGACTTTTGCATGTGAATATGCAAATATATATTATCCCAGAGTACAGTATTACTGGACAAGTGGAGATATGCTTATACAGATATGCACAGAATTGATTTTTTTAAAAAAAAAATTAAAAGCACCAGAGCAGAGTCCCGTCCACCAAAGACCAAGCCTGTACCCACCACATGGTAAATAATCCAGGTTTCCCCATGAAATGTGGAGCAAACCACAAATCTTTTAGACCCATATTTTCCTGCAGAAACCCCAATGAAGATACAAATAATCACAAATGTCATGCAGCCACAGCACTGTAACTACAGGATGATCACAGAGCGGTTTTTTTTATGTACCGGTAAGTGTAGACAAGTCTGCTGGTTTTTCCCATTCTACATAACTGTGAAAGGTTCGGGAAAAGAACACCAGACCATCCCTATCAAGAGGCAGCTGCCTGGCAGATTTTTTTGGTGCATCATGAATGAACATGAACATGAGCGATAGTACTGGATCTCTCTAGCAGAGTAATTGAATTGGAAAGAAAGAAGCTGGATAACAACCAATCCCACACACACCCACTCACATATGTTCTAGCCAAGTAAAGAAACAAGATTAGGCTTCCTTGTAAAACTTATACAATTAGCTTTAATTTATTTTATTTAATTTAACTAGCTAATTTTTTTTCCACAGTCAAATACATAGTCTAATGGAGGAACAAGGAAAAAAGAAAACAGCTGCAAATAAGAGTAATGCAGGAAAAGTGTAGATGTAGAAAAGCAAATAAACAAGAAGTCAGCAAGCATACAAACTAGCAATTAGTATAGGTATGCAAAGGTTGCTAGCTCCAGCACCCCTTCTGAACTGTGTATGCACTGCTGACACCCCATCTTGACTCATGGGTTTTCAAAAGAGTCTCTTGATAAAGCCTTGGTAAAGATATCAGCTATCATTTCAATAGTTGGACTGAAATCACCTTAATTTCTTTTCTAGTCAGCTCACACAATTTGTTGTGTCTCACTCCAATGTGCCTGCTGCATGATATCATCTTTTCTATGCATTAAGCTCTGGTTCTCTTCCATAACTTGAATTGGTTTCTGATCAACTTCTTCTAAGGGTGACAATTCACTGCGTAAAACCAACCTTGTGAGGACAGACAAGCACGGATCTGCTATACCTTTGAGCATTAAGCATCTAGTGATCTATTCTGGGAACTGCTCTGTCTTTGCTCCATCTTTCAGTGCAGTCATCAGATCAACCTCAACTTCACCCCCTTTTCTTCCTGTACTGCTGTACTGTCTTTGGCTTGCTTTCCTCATCATACATCTCATTCCTTTGTTCAGGGAGGCTGATAGTTGTTCTTTTTCTTCCATGCATCTAACAATAGTCTCTTATTCCTATAAGAAATCTAACACAATCTCTTGTCATTCTGGGAAATCTAGCATAGTTCGTCTCTTATCAGCTCTGTTTCATTCATCAAAGTGAACTTTCAAATCTTTGGCCAAACACAACATCATTTTTTTGTAATTGTGCATTTTTCGCCTTTGAAAATCATTTCAAATCCTTTTTTTATTTAGATCAAACTCACTGAACATATTACAATATAAATCAGGAATAAACAAGACATTATCTGCTATATTTTTGCACAATTTTCTCAGGTAGTTTGCAATTCAAAGTTCCAGATACAGACTCTTTAATTTTCATAAAATGTTGTTTTTTTCCTCTTCAGCATTCCTATCAATAGTATAAAAAACCTATCAAAGAATGTATTGTGACTGCACTGAAGGAATCTATAATTTAGAAATCTGATTTATGATTGCATTCATCAATTGCTTCTGTTTTATATCACTTTACATCACCTTAAAAGAAAATTGTTTCATTGGGTTTGCAGTTTGTGAGATCTGTTACTAAGATTGGCTGAGACATGCTACCAATGTCTTGTAGACGTTTGACTTGGAGAGCTACCATTGGTTGAAGTCTTTCTGAGAAGTGTATGCAGTTTATTCTATCTTTTCTATCATAGATATAGCAATGAAGTTTTGATCAGCTCTTTGGTGGAGCTTTTTGCCTGTCCTTCCTGCTGACTAAGGAGATTATCAGACGTGGCAAATATGGCATGATAACAACAATACGATACCGCAAAAGGGCTTCCCTATCACACGATGTCATCCTCTTGCGTTCGCTAAGCATTCAACTCCTGTGAAAAAGATATTCTTTTTAATTAATGGGCCAAGCCACCGATTGATCACTGATGGCTTTTTTTTTCACAGTATTGCCAGCATCTAAAACCACATCCCATTATGCTCTCATGAATACAGGGTCAATGGGAAGTCCCCGCCAGAACACTTCCAGATGATAATGCGAAAACTAGGTATGGGAAGCTCTTTTTATTAACCTCCCAATGTTGCTGTAAATTTTTAAGTGTGTTTCAGTGCTTGTGTGTTCATCTTCTTTGTTAATTTTGGTGGTTTTAAGCGCGTTCCTGTCTTCTTGTGAGAGCCACCAAGATTACACGTTCTGGCAAACATGGAAGTAAACAGCACTAATAGTCATGCTCCAATAATGCTGGGGCTGCTCTTTCTCATTATTACAGCAATATGTGATAAAAAGGGTTACTATGCCAGGACACTCATGCTTTTAAATATAGTGGGACAAAAACATTTTTAGACACTCGTCTGATAATCCTTTCAGTATTTTGATCCACTTCAATTTTGAATAAGGAGAGAGGCAGAAGCCCTTTGTTCAATGCATTCTTTTCTGACCTATTAAAGTGTATTTTCAAATTTCAAAGAATTTATCCCATCCAGCATTGACATACAGACAAAAATCAAACTGTTCTCCCAAAGTTCCAGTAAGAAATCTCACTTTCTGTTCATCAGTGATATTAACTCTATTTAATCTCAGTTTATTAAAGACTGTGACCAGAGTAGTTATATATGTACCTCACAATTTTTTTCTTTAATCAAGTTTCAGTTTCACCAGTTCTCTAATCCAAATTGTCTGAGATTTGGAACACATGTAGCCAAACAATATTTTTAAAAAATCATAAAGTATTTCTTTGGCTGTGTTACACTCTGTCATTGTCCCCTAAAGAAGTTTACTGTACATTGTATCTGGTGCTATAGAAACCTTTGTTTCTTAATCTACAGCATTAAGATTAAGGGGAAATCCAGCTCAAAATAAGTAAAGAGGTAGTACAGGAATACCTTCTTAATCTAAATGAATTTAAATCTCCAGGACCAGATGAACTACATCCAAGAGTATTAAAAGAGCTGGCAAATATAATCTCAGAGCCATTGGCAATAATATTTGAGAACTCCTGGAGAACAGGAGAAGTCCCAGCAGACTGGAGGAGGGCAAACGTTGTTCCCATCTTCAAAAAGGGGAAAAAAGAGGTTCCCAACAACTATCGTCCAGTTAGTCTGACATCAATACCAGGGAAGATTCTAGAACAGATCATTAAACAGAGAGTCTGTGAACATTTAGAAGGCAATGCCATAATCACAAAAAGTCAGCATGGGTTTCAGAGAAACAAGTCATGCCAGACTAATCTGATCTCTTTTTTTGATAAAGTTACCAGCTTGGTAGATGAAGGGAATGCTGTGGACATTGCATACCTTGATTTCAGTAAGGCCTTTGACACGGTTCCCCATGACATTCTTGCAAACAAGCTTGTAGAATGTGGGCTAGACAAGTTAACTGTTCAATGGATTTGTAATTGGTTGACTGGCCGAACCCAAAGGGTGCTCAGCAGTGGCTCCTCTTCGTCTTGGAAAGATGTGACCAGTGGGGTGCCACAGGGTTCTGTCCTGGGCCCAGTGCTATTCAACATCTTTATCAATGACTTAGATGAGGGAATTAGGGGCATACTTATCAAATTTGCAGATGACACCAAATTGGGAGGAGTAGCTAATACCCTAGAGGACAGGATCAAAATTCAGAGTGACCTGGATAGACTGGAGAGCTGGGCCAAAGCTAACAAAATGAAATTCAATACGGAGAAATGTAAAGTACTGCATTTAGGGCGGAAAAATGAAATGCATAAATATAGGATGGGAGAGACCTGGCTGAATGAGACTACGTGCGAAAGGGATCTAGGAGTCCTAGTAGACCACAAGTTGAACATGAGCCAACAGTGTGATGCGGCAGCTAAAAAGGCCAATGCAATTTTGGGCTGTATCAATAGAAGTATAGTGTCTAGATCAAGGGAAGTAATAGTGCCACTCTATTCTGCCTTGGTCAGACCTCACTTAGAATACTGTGTCCAGTTCTGGGCACCACAATTCAGAAAGGATATTGACAAATTGGAGCGTGTCCAGAGAAGGGCAACTAAATTGGTGAAAGGTCTGGAAACAATGCCTTATGAGGAGAGACTTAGGGAGCTGGGTATGTTTAGCCTGGAAAAAAGACGGTTTAGAGGCGATATGATAGCCCTGTTTAAGTATTTGAAGGGATGTCACGCTGAGGATGGAGCAGGCTTGTTTTCTGCTGCTCCAGAGACTGGAACACGGAGCAATGGGTGCAAGCTCCAGGAACAGAGATTCCACCTCAACATGAGGAGGAACTTTTTGACAGTAAGAGCTGTTCGGCAGTGGAACACACTCCCTCGGAGCGTGGTAGGGTCTCCTTCCTTGGAGGTCTTTAAACAGAGGCTGGATGGCCATCTGTCGGGGATGCTTTGATTGTGATTTCCTGTGTGGCAGGGGGGTTGGACTGGATGGCCCTCGTGGTCTCTTCCAACTCTGCAATTCTATGATTCTATGATTCTATGATCTTCTCCTGATTTGTCTGTTTCACAATGTTCATATTTTTGTGCTTTTAACACAACTTCATTTTGTCTCTCCATAGCTGATAACATTTCCTAACTGTAATCCTGTCATTTGGTAAGGACATTTTGCTTGGTTAGCAGTTTGTGTATCAAATTGGGGGGGGGGGCTATTAAAATTATACAAATGAAAATAAAGACCAAACAATCTGGTTAACTGCTCATGATTGCTCTCATAACCTGTTGGGAAATAGTACTAGATCTGTCTAGCAGAGTAATCATAATAGCAAACCATAAACTGAACAACAACAAATCACACACACACATAGGGTCTAGCAGAGAAAAAACAAACTAGAATTAGTTTTCCTTACAAAATATGCCCATAATCAAATGTATGGTCTAACTAAGGAGAGAGATGGAAAAAATAAAAATAACTGCAGTTAGAGTGATACAAGAAGAAAGTGGATGTGGAAAAGCACAGTAACAGGAATCCTGCAAACATGCAGACTCTCAGTTAGTGAACATGCATGCAGAGGTTGCTAATGCTAAGAATTTTAGCATTAGGAATCATGAGAGCTGCTTGTGGGATTTTCTGTCCAGTACATACAGCACCTGTTATTCCTTGGTGGTCTTCCATCCAAGTACTAACCGGGGTTGACCTTGCCAGCTTCCAAGATCTGATGGGATGTGGTGCCTTCAGAGTATTATGGCCCTTCTTGGGTCTAAAACAAACAGGGCTGAATTTTGCCCAAATGTGGCAAAATTGACCCAAGACTCCCTAGAGGGTGTGTCTGTGTTGTTTTGTATCTTTTTGAGGGGAAGAAAATGGAAGTGGTTGCAAATGCAAGATTTTTTGGTCTGATTCTGGCTGCACTTTGCCTGTCTCTGATCTAGAATGTTCTAATGCAGTAGCTCTGAAACTTTTCTTTACCCGGGACCCCCTTTAAATATCTTTTGTTGCCGTGGACCCCAAAACGTAACTCAAGATTTAACAACAACACCCTCAACAAAAACAATAATAATAATACCAAATACTACTACTACTAACAGTAATAGTAATAATAATAATAATAATAATAATAATACAGTTAAACCATCCATTAACCCTTCCCTCAGAGGCACTCTTCTAAAGCCTTCTAGAATGTTCTCCTGAAAGGTCAGGCCCCAGAATTCCTCTGATCTTCTTTCAAGCTTAGTATATACTATCTCATCATGTGGTAAATCTGTTCTTACAATTTACCCCTTTAGACTGCAGGACTAAACACCTACTGTCAAAAATCACCCCACCACCACCCCACCCACAGCCAGCCACCCCCAAAATAATGATATCAAATATATAAATATGTCTTATGAAATATAACTGATGACATATTTTTTTAAAAAAAAACACACACTCATCTTGCAGTCCAAGAATATTTTTATTTGTGGGAACTTTTCACTATTTGTGCTCTAGGTTTATAAGGTGACAACTATCAAATGCTAGACAAATGCTGTCCCTTTTACATACATGTGTGTGTGGTGTATGTGTGTATTACCTCGGCTTTCTCTGCCAAATAAGACACAGGCAAGCTCATCATAGCTTAAAGCTCTGCCTTTAAAAAAATTACAGCAGAAAAGCAAAGCTAAACCCAGAGCCCCTCAGGTGATTGAAGGGTGGGTGATGTGAATCTGTTTCTATTTTCACTGGAGTAAGAATGCCATCTGGTGGAGTCAGGCCATACCAGCCTCTCTTGAGACAGAGGTGGGGCAGAATTGTGTTAGCAGGCAAGTGTCTGCTGTTTGGTTTGTTTTCTTAGGGAGAAGCCAGCTTGTCTTCCTCCTAGATAAATGTTGGATCAATGAGGCACAGCTGACCTTGCCTGCCTTAATAACTAAATACAGAGCTGTGGAATAAATGTTGGCACATCAGTAGATTTGAACCTTGACAGCAGAGAAGCTTTATTTAATTTGATCAGCTCACGCAAGAGGTTTTAGATTGCCTTCAGCAAAGACACCCTGCCATTCATTTCTCCCTCTCTTCTTCTTCTTCTTTTAAAGGCTAATGTTATTTGGGGAGGAGAGGAAGATGCTAACTAGGTTTTATGCATTTAAATGAAATGAAACAATCTCTGGTGACTGAACAAAGAAGCAAGTGGAGTGTTTTGATCACCTTATCCTTGAATTAGCTTTTGCAAGGTTCTGTTGTTTGGAGTTATTTGTTTCTTTAAACACGCACACACAATACAAGATATGACATGACATTATCTCATATAGTAACTTGAAACCAAAGGGATGCTTCAGCAAGCCATTTCTTTGCATGAAACCCTAAAGGCACATAATGTAACGCAATAGCTGAAGTGCAAATCAGGAAGTCTCTGGACATTATCAGACTAGTGTCTAAAAGCACTATGATTCCACAAATGAAAATAGCAGGAACTTTGTGGCATTATAACACTTATTATCGCATGTAGCTATAATCACATGAAAGAAATGCCATGAAATTATTGCACTACAACCACTAGTGTTTTAAGAACAGGAGTTTACTCCCTCAATTTGGCATGGGTGAGATTTTGGCAGTTCTCACAAAAAGATGCAAGTGTACTTAAAACTCCAAAAACCCCTTAATAAACAAAGTAAATGAACACACAAGCACTGAAACAAACCTAAAAACATGCAAACTAAAGGGGACGGTTTATAAAAAGAGCCTCCTCTGCTTCATTTTTATGTTCTCACCCGGACATTTTCTCACTGAGGACCACCCATTCACACTGTAATCTCATGAGTACAATGGGACATGGTTAGCATTAGCATTAGCATTTATATTTCTGTACCACTTATCAATGCAAAGCACTCCCTAACCAGTTTAGATTGTTTTAGTTAATTGCCCCCAACAAGCTGGGTACTCATTTTACCGACCTATGGAAGGATGGAAGGCTGAGTCAGCCTTGGAGCCCTGCAGGATTGAACTCACAACATTGTGGCTGCTGTTCTGGCATTTAACCACTGCACCACCAGGGCTCCTTTTGCATGCAATCAATACCACGAAAAAAAAAGCACTATTGACAATCTATTGATGGCTTGTCCCGTGAATTGCAAATAACACATTTTTCATGTCTGGAGCACAATGTAAGAATGCAAAGACAACAATGTTGTGTGATAGCAGAGCTCATTTGCACTACCCTGCCATCGTACTCCCATGATTTTTGCCATGTCTGATAATGTCCTCTGAGTCATAACCATTCTCTGTGGCCAGCTCCCTAGGGTCTTCTTGGTGGCACTCCATATTCTGCAACTTCCAGCCAAGGGAGGCTGATTTTGCTCCCTCTCTATTGTCTGTTTGCTGGCAGGCAAAGACATATTCATTCCTGGAGTCCTTCATTGTATAAGATGGACTGTGGCTGAAGGAGTTCTATCTACCGTAGATGGAAATTTGCTATGTCTGTTATGGTTCTATTTTTAATTGGATTTTGAAGTTCTTTATTTTCATGTTATGTTTCCATTTTGTGTTTGGGGTTTTTTAGTGTGTATTTGATTAATGTTAACCACTTTGAGCATTTTTCCCCAATGGAAAGATAGGCTGTATCTTTAGACAGATAGTCATGGGCAAAGCATTGCAGCCTTTCTCTCTCAACCTCCATCCCCCATCCATCTGCAATATCAGGGAACACGATACTGATCTACTCCACAAGGTTATTGCAAGGATTAATGTTGGCTAATGGATGTGAAGCTCTATGAGCATTTGAAAACACTAGACAATTGTACAGGGTTTATCCACAGTGTGCATTTAAACTGGGATGGGAATCATGTAGCCCTCCAGATGTTGTTGAACTGTAAGCCATCATAGCCATTGGTGAGGAATGCTAGGAGCTGCAGTTCGATAACATCTGGAAGATCACACTGTTCTCACCCATGGCTCATATTGATGCACAACTGCCAACATTTTACAGATGGAAACTAGTAGACTTGCACCCAAGCAATATCAGAGTATGATCAAGATGATAAAAGTTATTAATGAGAAGTTGTTAATGCACAAGCTAGAAGAGGATGCAGCAGTTTGCTTTTGCCTCAGCCTATTGGAAAAGACAAGATTCTTCCCCCTTCTATTCTCTCCCCTCCTGCTGAGTGAGTGCCAACTACTTTTGCACTTTGAAGGCAATTGGAATAAGTTGAAAGAGAAAGGGCGGAGAAGAGAGAAACTGGGACATTTTAAAAGAAGCTGAAAAGCTGGGACAATCAAGGAGTAATTGCAATGGTTCCTGCCAATCTGGAATAGTTGGAGGGTATGCTGATGTGCAGCATAAATCAATGCATGTTTCCTTAGACATAATCCCACAGTGTTCAATGGAGCCTGCTCAACAAAACTAACAAGTAGTGTGCTAGTTTAGACCAAAGGGCTATCCAGTCCAGCAATCTGTTCCCATGTTGGCCAGCAGGAGTATCAGCCTCATACTGTTTCCTCGTGTTGGAAGACAGAGCAGTGTGCTCCAGACAATGTTCCTTGAGCTAGCCTGCTGCCTTCCGTTGAGGGAGAGCATGGTGACAACACCAGTGTTGAAATCAGATTTAGCTGCCAGTCAGCTTGGCTTCTGTGGATGGAATGAAAGTTCCATCTTCTCGATGATGATGATGATGATATTTGTATCCCTCCTTTCTCCCAAAATAGGGAGTTAAGGTGCCTTACAATTAAAAACACAATTGTCAAGGTGGGCCCCTCCTTCCTCTCTGTGCAATCCAACTTCACAGAGAAGGGAAGGGAGCTCCCAGCCTTTTTTGTGCAATCTGAAACACACTCTCCCAGGGCTCCTGTAGTCTAGAAGTCCCTGGAGACCTATCCTTCTGTAGTCTGCCACCACCCACTGTTAGAAATTTCTTAAACTCAGTTCAGTAGGAAACTGGGACGGTTCTCTGGCTAACCAGTGAACAACTTACTCTGTTGGGGATTTCTGACCCCCCTTTCTCTATTCCCCCAGAGAAAAGACAAGATAAAACAATACAGCTAAAAACATATTAAAAAGTGAACATGGATATCAGATAAAACTTTTGACAATATTACAATGATTTAAAACTACACTTGAAAAGATAAAATACCATTAAAAGATAAAAAGCTATTAAAACAGTTCAGTCTAAAACAATACATCGTTTCATCACCACCAGCTCCCTGGAAAACCAGGGGGTTGGCTTGTTTCCCCTCTGTAAGGGGGTGCTTAGGAGCAATTGTGTCCACTGCCCTGGCCCTTTCCCCATTCCAGAGGTCAGCCAGAGCTTTGACAAAATCACCTACCTCACACAGCAAAGTATTCAGCTGGCTTTGCCCCCAAATGCAAATGTAGTCACTTATTGTTTTAAAATCAACCATAGGTGAACCACAGAATCTCTGTACAGGATTCAGGATGGAAATCCCATGTGTTCTCCTGCTGCTACTCAAGTGAATACTGCTTTCTTTCTTTTTAAAATCAGAGTAAGTAATGGGGGATGTCACTGGGGTGCAGCTGGCTCTGGTTAGCGAAGTTCTACCTTGGTTTATGTTAATTTATTTAGTCTTTTTATTAAAGATTTTGTAACAAAACATAAAAATATTAACACCATCAAAATGCAATAAACAACAGTAACTGTGGGACATTGTGAGTGTTAGATAAAGAATATATAAAGTACATATATATATATATCCTTTCCAGATATGTGTCTTTCCCAAGGAATCGATGGTCTCTCAGAGGCTTCAGCCACCGTGATTCTTTGTTTACATAGTCAATAAAAATCATCCATTCTTCCTGAAATGTCATGTTTGGTTTTTGCCCTCTAGTTCTAGACATACTATAAGAAAGCTTTTCTCATAACCATGTATTCCAAATTCTGGACCACCAATTTGCCGTTGTCAGGTTCTCCATCTTTCAATGCTGAGCTATTTCCATTCTGGCTGCCATTAACAAGAAGGCAATTGGTCTATGATGCCTCAGGTTGCCATTGGGGCCTCTCTATATGTTAAGTAGAAGCAATGCTGGGCAAAAGTGTATCTTTTGATTGGTGATATGAGAAATTTGATGCAAAATGGTGGTCCAGAACTTCGGTGTCTTCATGCAATCAAGCCACATGTGTATATAAGATCCTGAGTTTTTGCAGCTTCCAATGCCTTCTTAGTCATCCTAGATAATTATACAGGAGTTAAATACTATTTATTTACAAGTTTGAGGAACCCTTCCTTAACATTGGTCAATCTAGATTTATAAGGCGAGGTGGTCCATATTTTGGACCAACATGCTTCTGTGAACTCTATACCTTGATCAGTCTGCCAAGATCGGACATGCTGGCCAGCTCCATAAAGAATGTGAATGAGTTGTCTATATACCGTATATATTCACTGCTTTGCCTTTAATTAGGGTTGCATCTGCCAAACAGGTCTCTTCAAAGGAAGTGAGAGGTCTAATTAAATTTTGTGAGGAGCTTAGGCTCCAAATTAGGCAAGCCCTTTCCTTCACACAACACCTACCTTGGTTTGTGAGCACAGCAAAGGAAATCAGTACCTAGGCAATTTGCTGCAGCCCTAGATCATCTGCTTGTCCTAGGGCATGTCAGAGTGTCCAAAAGACTGGGGCTTTGTCCAAATCGCGCTCCCCCCCCCCAAATCTAGCCAAATAATGCCACACAATGTGTGGCATTATCCCCAAATCTGATGCAATAGTGCCACACAACTTATGGCCCTCTCTGCTCCAGACTTGGGGTATACCACCTAAAAAGTGATTTTGGAAGACTCACAGTTTTGTCTAGAGTTTGCGGAAAACTCTGGAGAAAACTGTAGTGTGGACAAAGGATCCGCACTAGATTTGGGGGTGGTAGGGAGGCAGGACAAGCTCTGCCTGATAGGTACTGCCATTTCCCGCCCTCCTCTGCACTACCACTGCCTTCCCAGTGCACAGTCACTTGTTCACTATGCACCAGGAAGGCAGAGCCAGTGACAGCAGTGCTGAGGTGGGGGAGGGAATGGAGGTGACTGTTGTCCTGTGCCAGGTAGAGTCGCTCGCTCTGACCTTCAGAATGATCACCTGTACGCTGTGAGTCTGCCTTCACAGCATATAGCCACTCATTCTGAGGTCAGAGGGAGTGACTGCACCAGGTGGAGTCACTCAGTCTGATCCTCAGAACAAGTGGCCACATGCCGGGGGTCATAGAATCATAGAATTGCAGAGTTGGAAGAGACCACGAGGGCCATCCAGTCCAACCCCCCTGCCACGCAGGAAATCACGATCAAAGCATCCCCGACAGTCTGTCTTGTTAAAGAGTATGCATGAAGCTCTTTGGGAAGAAGTGCCTGGAAAAGCAGCAGCAGAGGGCCTACAGCAGGGGGTAAAAATCCAGTGGGGACCTTCAGACTTTTTGGCCAGGTAGGTGCAGTGCTTAAATCAGAATAAGTAATGGGGTGCCATCACTAAGGAGGTTCTGGCTTTGGTTACAGAAGTTCTTCCTTGGGTTTGTGAGCAGGGAGAAATTCAGCCAGCATTTAGCCTTTCTGTCCCAAACAGACATGTACAGGTCACCCCCATATCCATGGAACCAATAACCATGATTTTAGTTAGCCATGGCTGAAAAAATAGGGAAACATTTTTTTAAAAAAATGCTGAGACCGATCAGCAGGAGCAGTAAGTAATTGTTGGTATTGCTTTGTTTAGCCAATGCTCTAGGTGGGGGGGGGGGTTCATGTGGCTTTCCAGATGTTATTGGACTGCAGTTCCTAGCATTCTTCCACACTGGCTTTGCCTGCTAAACCTGCTGAGATTTGCAGTCCAGCAAACCACTGGAGGGCTGCATAATCCTCATCTCTGCTCCAAGTACTCTCCAGGAAGTATGGCTGGCTGCCATCACACTTGCTGCTTTGTGTTTTTCTGCTGGTGGTTATTTTAAACTTGAAGCAAATAGCAGGGTCCTGTGCCACTCTTCAGTGTGGGACCCATTTAAAAGATTAAAAATAGATTATGTCCTCCAACTGATTTGGCAGGTACAGGCTTAATTAATCCTCTACTGTCCCACTTTTTCAGCTTCTTTTAAAATGATTTTAAAATGGCCCAGTTTCTCTCTTCTCCTCCCTCTTCCAACCTTTGAACTTAATTTATTTCAGTTGTTGCTAACTGAGTTCAAAGTACAAAAGGAGTTTTGTGAGGCAGAGGCCTTTCGAAGCCCACTACTGCCACCACTTTTGTGACACGCAGGCACACCAGCTGAAATTACATCAGTATTCAGTCTGGCCGCCTTGTCACTTACACTGCCACCAAATTTGTGATCTCTGGAGACCGCAGTTCCACAGTTATCACCTTTATGTTAGACTTCCCCCTTATCCCTTCCTTGGACTTGGGTTTGACTTTTGATGGATAGTACTTGTATTGGTGTGTTAAATTACAGTGTTAGCATACCAAATAAATAGTAGTTAGGGAAATAATTCATGAGTCTGTATTTGATAAACCAAACATAAAGATTGATTTATCGGTTGAACAAAATAACAGAAATGCTTTGAACTTTGTTTCCAATCTGCCTCTATTCTTCTTAACACTTATTCTCACTGCCCATATATTCCCTCAGCTCCACTCACAGCCATACACACATTCCAGCCCTCTCCTCATCACATCGTATCTTCACAGGGCCGGTTTAAGGAATTTGGGGGCCCCCTGCAATGGTTTGTTTTGGGGGGGCCCTATGTTTATCCCAGTGTCCGGGAAAGCTATATACCAGACCCCGTCCCACTCAGACTCTGCAGTTTAAAAAAAATAAATTGCTGCTAAATTATTTTCAAGAGGTAAGAAGTACTTCAGAGGAAATATATGCTCCTCTTTTATCCAGGTTGCAGGAAGGGTGTGACGTTGTTCCTTCTGCAAACTGCAAACCTGCCCCTTTATAAATAAATGGGCCCCTCTGCACCTTAATAATTATTGAAAGGCAAACACAAGCAGAATGAGGTTTTAGTGCCATTTAGAAACCCAAAGCACCCACAGCACCCATAGCCACAAAGGGCCCCTGTGGTGCTTGTCTTTGGGTTTCCTAGATGAATAATTTCCCAGGTTTTTATTAATGGCAACACTGCATGTAAGGCCATGTGTTGACCAAATTATTAAATATTGCCAATTATTACTATAGATGTTACTATAGATATGGGGCTGGGGGTGTCAGGGTAGGTAACAAAACTGAATAACAAATTGACTCATCATTAGATCAAGGGAAGTAATAATGCCACTGTATTCTGCTTTGGTCAGACCTCACCTGGAAGACTGTGTCCAGTTCTGGGCACCACAATTCAAAAAGGATATTGAGAAGCTGGAACATTTCCAGAGGAGGGCAACCAAAATGGTAGGAGGACTGGAAGCCATGATGCCTTATGAGGAGTGGCTTAGGGAGCTAAGCATGTTTAGTCTGGAGAAGAGAAGGCTGAGAGGGGACATGATAGCCATGTTTAAATATTTGAAGGGATGTCATACTGAGGATGGAGCAAGCTTGTTTTCTGCTGCTCCAGAGTCTAGGACATGGAGCAATGGGTTCAAAGTACAGGAAAAGAGAATACAACTAAACATTAGGAAGAACTTCCTGACAGTAAGAGCTGTTTGGAAGTGGAATCTGCTGCCTGGGAGTGTGGTGGAGTCTCCTCCTTTAGAGATTTTTAAACAGAGGCTGGATGGCCATCTGTCATTGGGAGTGATTTAATTGTGTATTCTTGCCTGGCAGGGGTTTAGACTGGGTGGCTTTTGAGGTCTCTTCCAACTCTGTGATTTATAGGATGGGAAGGATGAAGAGGACAAAAATTAAGTAACCACAACATGAGAGTGTTTTGCCACTGTAATAATTACATCTCCATGTGTGCAGAGAGAAAAATGTTTCTGATTATCTGAAACATTTACAGCCTATATCTAAAGAATATGATGTGTGCGAGTTCTGTGTTCATTTTTCAACTTTGCAAAACAGTCTAGAAGATGTACACTTCATGCTACAATGCTATTTAGTGCAGCTGATTTTGCTTTAGGTATTAGGTTTATGCTACAAGTAAGAATACATAAGGTAGTTATGTAAGGTAATCAAACTAGCCACGGAAAAAATCTCTGCAGCTTGCTTGGCTGCTAGGGTTTTCAGTCTCTCTTCTCACACATAGAAAGGGGAGGGAACGAACACAGCCCAAGGAGGGAAGGGAGGGAGAGAGAAACCAGATCTCAGCAGAAGGAATGAACACACACACACACAGACCGGAAAAGGCTAGCTGCGGATTCTTCAGCAGCTTGTAGCAAACAAGCAGGAAGATACCGAGGAGAGAGGGAGGGAAAGTCTCTTGACTCCAGCAACAAGTTAAAAAGTAAAATAACCACCCCATTGTGCATGGAACCCCCCCCCAGATCCCCCGTGGGCCCCTGAGGACAGTCACTCACTCACATGACCAGCTTCTCTGCCTTTCCTCCTTCACAGCAATGCAGCCAGGGACTGTCTCCAAATTACAACTTCCCAAGAGCAAACCCTTTCTCTATCTCCCGCACTAGCTCAGTGCTACTGCCACGCCCTGCCTGAGGAGGAAGGGGGAAGGGGCTCCAAAGTAGCGGAGGAGCCGGCTGCGGCTCCTGACTGTCTCCTTCATCAGATAAGGGCAGCACTCACCAGGGGGCCCCCTTCACCCCCGGGGGCCGCCGCAAATGCTGATTTGGCAGACTGGTTAAACCGGCCCTGATAATCTTCATTTCCCCCTTGTCATCTCATTTCTCTCTCTCTCAATTGTTATGCACCTCTTTTCACTCTAGGAGACTCCTCCCATACCAGTTTATTGCACAGGATTGGCTTCTTCATGCTCTCTTCCCATTCACTCATCAACATTCCCTTAGATGCTCATCACACGCTCTCCATAAGTTTGCACTCAATTAACTCAGCAGTGGGGAAAGGAGAGGAGATAAAAGATTCTTTCTCTGTAGACACAGGCAAAAGCAAACTGCTGCAGCCTCTCCTGGATTGTGTGCTCTTCCTTATTTATTTTTAATTATATTTATTCAGACACACAGTTAACAAAAAGCAAAACCAAACCAAAAAAGAATAAAAATAACTTAATACAAACATTTTAAAAGCAAATAACAATCCTAAGAAAATTACAACATAACTAATACAATTAAGATAACAAAAACCTGAACAAAGAAGACTATTTTCTATTCTTCATTTTAAAATACATACACACAAAACAGATTCCTAATTACTACTTGAGATGTATAAAATGTCAATATCATGTCCCTTTTAAGCTACACTCTGATTTCCCCCTGACTCATCTGTATTACTTTGTCATTTAGAAAGTCACTGTAATCAAATTAATTCCAACTGTCAAAATATCAGTAATTTTATTATGTGTGCTCTTCCTTATTAATAACATTTGCTATCTTGACTGCACTCTGATGTTGGTTGACATTGGTTTTCATCTGCGAAATGCTGGAGAGTATGATAGATCAATATTCCCACTACCCCCCACCCGAATGCCCAAATGCCTAATGTGACATGTGTGCCTTCCAGTAACCTGTCAACTTATGGTGACACCGTCAACTTCATATGGTTTTCTTATGCAAGGAACACTCAGAGATGGCATTGCCAGCCCCTTCCTCTGAAACATATGACTCTCCAAGTGTTCTTTTGCCAACATATTTTAAAATCATTTTTCTGCCGGCAAATACAGCCTTTCTACCAGACATACCTTAAGCAGCGTCAATAAGCAGCCCCTTAGCCTGAACGGAGCATGAACAGACCGATTCTCATGAGAAGACGTGAGTGTGGTAAATTTTTAAAATACCAAAAAACCCAAGGACACAAAACGTACACACAAGCACAAAAACACACTTTACAACTTAAAAGTGAATCGGGGAGGTTCATAAACTCTACATGGTTTTTGCGATCTCACCCGGAAGTGTTGTGCCCATTGATAATGCTGTATTCATGTGAGCACAATGGCGTGAGGTTTCAAACACCGGCAATACCAGCAAAAAGGCACCACAGGAGATCTATTGACGGCTTGGCCCGTCAATAAAAAGCAATGGCTTTTTGACTGGACAAAATCATGAAAGGATGATATCGTCTGATATGCGTGCCCTTTCACGTTCATTAGGCACCATTATGATGTCATATTTGCCACATCTGATAAAGTCCATAACCTACAGCACCTGATATTCATTGGTGGTCTCCCATCCAAGTACTAACCATTGTTGACCCTGCTTAGCTCCCCAGATCAGATGGGACCTGGTACCTTTAGGGTATTATCATAGAGGATGTGATGTGCAGTTAGCAATGTCATACCTCCTCATCCTGAGTAATATAACATAACGACCTGCGGAAGGAGGTCACCAACAAGTACGGTAATGGAGCTGATTGTTTTTACAAGCTAACATTCCAAGCTCTGATGGACTGGGTGAAATATGCCATTTTGCCCTTTGCATCTGGCAGCAAAATGTTTCAAGCCAGTCCTGCTGATATGAGTGAGGAGTTTCATCTCCAAACGGTCAGATTCTTAGAGCTTCCCTTCCTCTTCAGCAGGCTCAGCAGCACCTCAATTTCTTTCTAAGGTCCTCTCAATCTTCTTCATGCCTAAGGGGATTAATAGGAATTTTTTTAGAAGCTTGTTTTTGAATGTGAATAGTTGCAGGGGTGGATCACCTACAATATATAAGTGTAACAAGATAATTTTTTAAAAGGAAGATATAACAGTAGGATCTTCCAGAATGAGCTGGGTTCATACAATATAACTACTTGGCTTTAGCCAGTTGTTGTTGCCACCATGTCCACCTATTCCATATTTTTTTGGAGTGGGAGCTGTTTGTAACAATTTCTTGGATCTGCACTAGGGCTCTTCTAAAGGTGTTTTAAAACTGGAGTGTGGGTTGCTGAGGAAGTTTAAATAGCAATTTTTCCCCTCAATGAAATATTTCAATTCCTCCCCCACCAAAGGAGTTAGGACATTTTCAGACGCATAAAAAGTGCTGCAGAGGGCTCAGGAGAGGTATGCACCTGTTTCACAGCAGGGGGCCAGTTTCTGACAACGCCGTCCCTCTCGCGTTACCCTCTCTGTTCCTTCTGTGTTTCATGGAAAGAAAAGGCGCCACTTTTTTACTCACGGAAGTTCTTCATGAATAAAAAGTAGTGCCTTTTCCTTCCATGCCACACAGAAGGAACACGGAGGGTAACGCGAGAGGGACGGCATCGTCAGAAACGGGCCCTCTGCCACAAAACAGGCACGTACCTCTCCCGAGCTCTCCACAGAACTTTTTACGTGTCTGAAAATGTCCTTAGAGTAATATAGTGCAAAAATGTGGTTGTAGTGATGCACCATAGCCCAGTAACTCTGAAAAAATAAAAACAAGAGGGGAAAAGAAGATTACTTTTTTCTTCCAACATGTCTCAGAACAGAAAGAAAGAAAGAAAGAAAGAAAGAAAGAAAGAAAGAAAGGAAGGAAGGAAGGAAGGAAGAAAGAAAGAAAGAAAGAAAGAAAGAAAGAAAGAAAAACCCACTTGAGGAGGGGAATAAAATGTTGCAATAAAATATTGGGAGTTGTCAGAAAATAGTCCAAAAACATAAATTTGTTTTTTGTTTTTTGTTTGTTTGTTGTTGTTGTTGTTGTTGTTTGCTTTTTGAGGGGTGGATTAAAGGAAGGCATGCAACAATCTCCAGCAGCCTCCTCCATCTGGAGGACCCTGACAACTTAATGCCTGTAACCCTCATGAGGACACAATGTGATTTGGGGCCCCAAAGACTTTGTAATGAATGTACATTCACTAAGTTACATTTTTCTTCTGGGTGTATCTGCATAAGGGTTTAAAGAAGACTGTAGCACAATGGCAGGATGCATGTTCTTTTGTGCATAAGACAGCGAGGTCAATTCTGGGAAACTTCAGTTAGAAAGGGATTTTGTTTAAGGCAGCTTTCTGTGACAGGCATAGACAAGATGAGCAACCCAGGTGTTCAATGCATAAATATTTTTATAACACCACCACTATAGATAGTCCTTTTCACACAATACAGTAGATCCCCCTTATCTGCAAGTAATAGCAAACGCTGGACTTCCATCACCACCACCACGACAAGCCCTGTGGAGAAGGGAGAAGGAAGGTGAGCTCTCCTCCTCCCTCCCTTCCCTATCCAACCCCCTGCCAGCGCCACCCTGCTGCTGGAACCCCCCTCACAGAGGAGAGGGAAAGGGGCAAGCTCTCTTGCACCCCTCCCTCCTCTGTCCACCACCACCACCACCTGCCATCACCATCTGCAGATAACTGAATCAGCAGATGGTGAATCAGCAGATATGGGGGTGCTACTGTATATGCACAAGCGGATCTGAAGTTTTACAGGGGAAAGTGATCTGTTTTTTTCCCCTCCTGTGATGGCTCCATGTAGAACTTGGAACTCCCAGACCAGAATATGGGAGAACTTGTAGAACTCCCAGCCCATAATATGGCAAATTCAAAACCAGCGCCCAAATTATGGAGGTTTTGAATTTGCCATATTACAGCTAGACATGCACAACAGGGGGAGAAGGTAGGTTACTGGTGCAGTAGAGAAGAAGCTACCAGTATGTGGAGAAGGTGAAATGGTGGGATGTTGAAACACTTGTTGTTCTGTGCCTTCAAATCATTTCTGGCTTGTGGTGACCCTAAGATGAAGCTATCACAGAGCTTTCTTGGCAAGATTTGTTTAGAGGGGGTTTGCCATTGCCTTCCTCTGAGAATGAGAGATTGTGACTTTCCCCCAGGGTCACCCAGTGGGTTTCCATGGTGAGTGAAGATTCAAATCCTGGCCTCCTAACACCCTAGTCCAACACTGAAACCACTGTACCATGCAGGCTCTGTTGAAAAACTGCTGACAGAGAAATGAAAGATTTTTTTTTATGAATTTCCCACAATAGGAGGGAAGGAGTAAAAGAAGCACCCAAGACACCACTAGAGTGAGAACAAGAGATCTTGTTAACAGTAATCACATCTCTCCAATATTCAAGTCTTCTAAGAACTGAGAGTTGTGGCATAAAAAGGGAAATGGGTGGGATGGGAGATGGGAAGGAAGACATCTAGTAGACTGTGTTTAAATACCTGTAGCTTTAATATTGCAGTGCATCAGAGCATCTGAAAAAGTGGATTACTATCCCTGAGACCTCATGCTAAAATAGGTAAGCCAGTCTCAAATGTGCTACTAGATTTCTTCCCCCCACCCACCTACTTTTTCTTTTCATGCTGTGACAGGCTACAGCTATCTCTTTGAAAACAACTACCACAGAGTTGTTGTGTGTGTCAGCCCTGAGTGAAGCTGGAAGACTGACTAGGGGATTATGTTTACTGATGAGACACTTCTGGTAGTGGGGATGGGAGAAACAGAAAGAGACTGAAAAAGAAAATAACAGTGATATAGCTGTTACTATCCAATGAAATGGTATTTATTTAAATGTTGGAAACAGTTGTCTGTACTTTTACTGTATGTATTGACCTCTGCTGGACCTTTCTTTATGTACCTTTCTTCTTTTTTTTGGCAGAGTTGTTATTAATATTTCCCCACTCAAATGTAATTACATTTCTGAAAATTGGGTTCCACTACAAAGGAAATGGTAGGGAGGCTTAATTAAATGTGTAAACCCCACCTCCCAAATCATGGCCCCGTAACCTTCTAAAAACAGCAGCTAAGGGAGCCTAAGGAGACTAAACCGCCTATTCCTTCTCTTGCCAGAATTCCAGCATTGTGACAAGCTATGCTCATAAGGATTCTCCCTTTCTCTATATTGCAAATTCTGCACGTCTGCACAATCATATTTTGTGCTGTCTTGAAAATGCAAGAGTCCTCATCTTTCCCCCTCAGGGAACAAAGAGGAAAGAGAAATTGCGGGGTATACACTGAAGAACAGCAGTAAGTTATAAAGGAGACTTGTGTTCCTAACATTATGCAAATCTGAATGGAAGGAGGCAAGAAGCTTCCAAGTCATTGTGATCAAAACCACACTAGAGAACTAAGAGCCTCAAGTTGTTCTAGTCTCTAAAATATTTAAGCTGGAATGAATTTACGAAGACCAAAATGATCAGAGAAAGTGAAATAAACATAATAATCGCTAACTAATGGTGTCATTTATGTTTAGAGACATTTTACTTCATTGCCAGGATTTCTGAAGACTCCTGATCTCATATGCATTTAGCCTACCCTGTCATTTTAATCATCTTATCTTCAGAATTTGATTGCTGCTGTTCAGAAATTCTGCTTAGCCTGGTATGATAATTACATGATGCCTGAGAACACAGGCAGAATTTGCAATCTAAGACCTACCTGAGAAATAGGGAGATGAGTTTGGAGGCATGGCTTATTTATGTAAGACATTAAAATCACAGACTTAAACCCCATAAAAATTACCATTGACTTTAAGTAAAAACTACTTGAGAATAAAGGCTTGGAGAGCATTTGGATGCACAATACATTTTTCCTGTTCTCAGTCACACCAACTTCTGTCTCATAACAGATATAATGTTTTGCTAATTTCATTCTCAAAGGAAGCAATGTTAGCAATTTTGTTCCTCCAGTGAGAAAGTCTTTAAAAACTATACAGTTTTTGAAAATTGTTAGCAATTTGGAAGATATTCTGGAATTTTTGCACAGAAAAACACATTCTGTGTGCAGAGAATAATATTTCTCTGCAGAAATACTATTTTCTGGGGTGGAGGGTATGCAAATTTTGCACAGATTAAATTTCATACTGCAGGATTTTCATCAGTCCAGGATTCGCCACATCAGGGATTGCTGACCAACCCATGAAATAATGAGACCACACACATAGTTTGGATGAAAAAAAATGTATCACTTTATGTAACTATCACCTATTAAAGATTATCCCTTGAGAAGTGCAAAAGGGGGGAGCAACCTAGTGCAAGAGCATCTGGGGCAGCCGTCTCTCCCAGACCTCCTCCCCAGATTCCCCTAGGCAAAACACCTGAGCCCCAGGGGGGACCCAAAAGCTGAGTCACTCCCTGGTCAATCATCTGCTGGAAGGCCAACCCAAGGATACAACCCTCAAATTGCCAGCTCTAAGGACAGTCTTCTTCCCCACCCACCCCAGATTCAGTGACCAGCAGCTTCAGAGTTAAAAACAGAAAACTTCATTGTCACAATAATCCAAAGAGCTAACCCTACAAGTTTGTTGCTCAGAATGAAACCTAACTAACAAGCAGTAGACTAAAAGCATTCTACAAAAGTATTCTGCCAGGTTAAACAGTAATTGGCTATCTATCGTCCCCATGCCAGTATATTTCCAATTTCTATGTATGGTTGTGAAAGCTGGACAGAGAAGAAACCTGATAGGAAGAAAATCAACTCATTTGAAATGTGGTGCTGGAGGAATGTTCCACGGATACCCTAGACTGCTAAAAAGACAAATAAATGGGTCCTAGAGCAAATTGAGCTTGAACTTTCCTAGATGCCAAATGCAATCTAAGACTGTCCTACTTTGGTTATATCATGAGAAGACATGATTCAGTAGAGAAGACAATAATGCTTGGCAAGGTAGGAGGCAGTGGGAAAAGAGGAAGACCCCATTCCAGATGAATAGACTAAATCAAGGAAGCCACAGCCCTGAGTCTGCAAGATCTGAGCAGGGCTGTTGATGATAGGGTGACTTGGAGGTTTTCATTCATAGGATTACCATGTCAATGTTGACTTGATGGCAGTTAACAAGAATTAGAAAGTGACATTAAATGTTAGAATTGGCACTAGTTGCCTGTTTGGTTGAGCCCTCAGGTCATCTGTTTGCCTTCTGCCCCACAATGGTGAAATGCATTACATTTCTATTTAAATTATAGTAATTATTTTCTAATTTGCATTTGCATTGAGAAGATGAGGAGGTAGGATGTTGAAACATTTGCTGTGTGCCTTCAAGTCATTTGTGACTTATGGTGACCCTAAGGGCAAACCTATCACGGATTTTCTTGGCAAGATTTGTTCAGAGGGGGTTTGCGTTTACCTCCCTCTGAGCCTGAAAGAGTGTGACTTGCCCAGTGGGTTTCCATGGCTGAGCAGGGATTCAAACCCTGGTTTCCAAAGTCATAGTCCAACACTCAAACCACTACACCACACTGGCATACCACATTTAAATTAGCATATGTAAAATCTGCATCTTCTTTTGTCCTCTTTTTTTTTTGTGAGGTCTATACAAGGCTATAAAATGTGGATTGATGCACACTAATGCCAATTTGCAGCAGCTTTCAGTTGTCTTAACAATTTTTTGGCAAAATCACAGGCTCATGAAGCTATCCGTGTTCACTGCCCATATGAGCATGCCTGCAATTCAAGATGGTCGTGAGTGAATTATTCTTGTTTTTATTCCCACCAGTTCCCATGGCTAAACAGTAATTTTTTAAAAGCACATCTAAGGTGTGGTAGTGCGGTTTTTCCACTTAAACAGGGGGGGGGAGAAAGAATTATTATTATTATTATTATTATTATTATTATTATTAGAAATCACCTCAGCAAATGACTGCTACCATGAAAATCCAATATGGCTTTTCCAGGTGCTGCCTTGTTAGGATGCTCCATCCCCACACACACATCCAACCAATCAATAATCAGCTTTGGGAATGTGATGCAATGCGATTTGGCTGTCCTAACAAGTGGGAGTGCGCATTTCCCCTGCAGTTTTTTAAGAAACTCAGGAAAAACCCCGAGGTCTTGAAAAGCATAGTATTTGCAGTTTTGGCTCCCCTCCTTCCGAATACGGTGGCATGACACCGGATGCCATAAAGACAAATGGAACTCCCCTCAAATTCCATGAGAAGTTTTTTCACCGTTTAGACAACTCCATATTCTCTCACCCACCCACCCCTCTCTGACAGTATATGAGCAGTTGCCTTCCTGTTCAACTATCTCCCCAGCCACTGTTGTCTGCAGTCTTAAAAATATATACACAACAGAACTCTACAATTGGCCCATCATCTTTTATTTGGCCCCAAAACAGAGATGGGGAACATTTGGCCCTCCAGATACATTAGCCTACAGCTCTCACAGAGCCTTATGACTGACCATGCTGACTAGGGCTGCTGGAGGTTGAAGTCCAAAACATCTGGAGGGCCAATGGTTCTCCAACCCTGCCTGAAAACTTGATGCAGCCCATCGGTTATGAATATATAAGGCTGACTGCCTAAGTGTGTACAAGGTCTGTCTATTAAATAATGAGACTGTTTCTACCTTTCAAACAAATCAGGAAGAACTGATTGTGAATGCTTGAGTAGTGACCCTGAACATGTATGAACCAGCATGACAAACATCAAAACTCTCAGCCATTCAGTTAATTGTCAGTCATCATTTAAAGCAGCTGTGTTGTCTGTTGTATGCCAGAAAAAAATGCTAAGTTTAAAAGTCAAGCAATGTGTCAATTTGAAATTTTTAGTAAAAACAGAATCTTTTCAAATGCTTACTGAGGCATACAGGAAAGACTGCAAGTATTGTATACATGTTTTTGAGTGGCACAAAACATTCACAGAAGGATGTGAGAATGTGGAAGATGATGAATGCCCTGGACAACCTTCCACTTCAAGAACCGAAGAAATTGTGGAAAAAATCAACCAGATTGTTCGAGAAGACCACCAGCTCTGTGTCGGAATGATAGCTGAAGCCATGAACATTGACAAAGACACTGCATGGAAAATTTTGTATGAAGATCTCAACATGAGAAAAGTTTGTGCCAAGATGGTCCCTAGGGTTCTCTCACCAGAACAAAAAGAATGCTGCAAGGAATTTTGCCCTGATGTTCTGCAGCAACTGGAGGCAGACCCAAACATTTTTTAAAAAATCATCACATGTGATGAAATCTGGATTTTCCAGTACGATCCTGAGATAAAACAACAGTCAATGTATTGGAAAACACCATCATCACCAAGTATAATATTAAAAAAAAAAAACATTGAAGCAAGTCCACATTCAAAGCCATGCTCATTGGTGTTGTGTTTTGTTTTTACACTAAGGGCATACTTTTGGCAGAATGGGTTCCAGAAGACAGAATAGTGAACCAGCATTATTATAAGGAAGTTTTGAGAAAGCTGAGAGAAAGAATCAAGGGGGGAAAGGCCAGAACTGTGGGAAAATGATTTCATTCTTCATCAAAACAATGAGCCTGCTCACACAGCACTTTCTGTGAAGCAGTTTTTGGCTGATGAACGCCTTACTACACTTGAACATCCTCCATATTCACCAGGCTTGGCACCATGCAACTGTTTTCTTTTCCCTAAAGTGAAATCGGTGCTTTAAAGGAACACATTTTGAATCAATTAATGCAGTAAAGAAGAAAATGGCAGATGTGTTGAAACAGCTGGCAGAAACTGATCTGCTCCATGCCTTCGACCAGTGGAAAACAAGATTGCATTGGTGTGGGAGTGTGAACAGGGAGTATATTGAAGGGGACAAGCATTAGAATTGTAATACATATAAATAAAGGTGGGTTATTGTATCAGTCTTGTTATTTAATAGTCAGATTTCATATGTATCAGTCTGAAACTATGCAAAATGATCTATCTTTAGAGCCCATTTCTAAAGCTACCTTGAGAGTCCATCTCTGAGGTCTATCTGCTGTTCTGTTCTGTTTTTTAAAAAGCTACTTTCTGCAAAGACTGACAACCTCAGCACAAAGTCATCCGTGAAAGTTTGAAATGTGAAAGAAAGAAAGGAATTGAGTACACAAAGAGGCTCCGTGTGAGTCAAAACAGGTGTCTTTCTGCTGCTTTAGAACTGATTTCTTGGAAATTGAATCCCAGGCCCGGGTGCTTTGGTGTTTTAAATGTTTGATCCTCAAACGTCCAGCCATTTATTACTGCTACCTGCTTTGCAAGGCTAGGGGATTTCTGTTTTGAAGTGTATGTGTGGTAAAGCTTTGGGATTCTTAGAGGAGGTGTTGGGAGGAGAGAGAGGACAAAGAATGCCAGGGCTCTGATATGGAAAGCAGTCTTTACTACCACAGGCTTATAGGATTACTGTTCCTCGAGGGCCTTCTCGTGGAGCTGTGTTTGGCTGCAGAGATAACAGAATTAAGAGAGGGAAATGGCAGTGAGTAGCTAGCATATCTTTGCAGAGCTATGTCTATAAAGAGGCTGAATTTCCCAGTTCAGTAGGAGGATATCCAAGGGTGATTAATTATACCCCCAAATGTTTAAAGACTGAATAAATGATTTCACTGTAGAAATGCAGTGAGGATTTTCAGGTGAAAATTCCATTGTGATCGGGTGCCTGGCTGAGCTGTTTTCACAGGATTTGGGAAAGGAAGTTAAGATGCAGCTGCATTATTGTGATGGCCAGTAGGGGGAGTAATTTCATTCTCTGCATTGGTCACTAGGTGGCACTATCCTTTGCTATTGAAATTTGGGCACAGCTGGACTGATTCTTTTTGCTGTCCTGGAAATTCCTATGTAGTTCTGAATCTAAACAGAGCTAGGGAAAGGACCTTTCTGGACCACAGCTCCCAGAATCCCCACAGCCAGCATTGATTGGTCCTTGCAAAATAGGTTCATAGATTTTGCTGCTTGTTATTGCCTCTGTGTCCACTTATTCCATTCTTTGGGGGATGTTTGTAGCAATTTCATGGAACTGTACTATGACTCTTCCAAATGGGATTTTGTTAAAAACAAACAAACAAAAAAGTTTTGCTGAGATAGCGTTATGGTTTCAAGGGCAAGTTTTCTCTTCTCTGATTTTTTAATTTATTTTCTTAGAGCTACAAGTCACCCCCACATATGTGCAGGACTGGTACTCGCAGTTTCAATTATCCATCATCCAAACAATATGGTCTTTTTAGGCATATCCTAGGACTGCCAGCATGACTCTATGGCAACTTCCTCTAGAAGTTACCATAGAATCATGCTGGAGCTGCCTAGAGAAGCATCCTCTCTAGGCATTTCCTAGGTCCTCCAGCATGACTCTATGGTGACTTTTGCCAGAAGTTACCATAGAACAACACTGGAGATGCCTAGAGAGCTGTCTGCTCTAAGTATTCCATAGGTCTCCATAATGATTCTATGGGGTTTGCTATTACATTTAGTTTCAAATCTGGAAACGTATCCTCCACAGATACAGCAGGGGACCTGTGTAGTACTATACTGCAAAAGTGCAATTTCATTCATGCACTGGAACACAACAGCAGTAAAATTCTATAAATAAATCAATAAAAAGGAAGAGAAAGGTAGAGGAAAGAAGGATATGTATTTGTTCTGCTATGTCTCATAATTTTAAAAAAAATCCGCTTGAAGGGAGGAATAAAATGTTGTAGCTAGTATCAAGAACTGACAGCAAATAGTCTAGGACAACAGAAATGTCATTTCCATATTTTTTTAAAAAAATCTGAGAACTACAACAAGTACCATAACCTCCAAATGCATTTGCTCTGTTGGACAAGCCCTAAAATATTACTTTTCTCCCAGGAGATTATCAGACGGGAACGGAAAAAGCATTCCTGTTTCACAATCTCCTCTCCTGTCCCTGTAACAGAAAAAAAAAAGTTTTCAGACTTAACTTAATCACATGTTGTTCCCTCAGCAGGGCAGCCCAGGAGTGAATGGAGCTTGAATGGAGTTACAACAAGCACCTAAACATACTGTAACCTGGGGAGGGTACAAAAAAGTGTGTTGCTTACCTTGATGTCCCGATCCCACCCAGAAGTGTTCTGGCACAGACTTCCCATTGATGCTGGCATTGTGCCAGCATAACAGGGCACCTTTTCAGATGCAGGACATTCCATTACAGAAATGGAACAGGGGATCTATTGAGCACTTAACCCATCAATAAAAAGCAGCACCAGCAGAAAGGCAGCAGCACAGGTGCATGACGAGATGGGAATGGCGTAGTATGAAAAGGAAGCCCTTTAGCAAACTCCTGGTGTTGTGATAATGCCATATTTAAAGCATCTGATAATCTCCCCAGTGTGGCATAGAACTCTGGAATTCATCTCTATGGGGTAATGAGGAAAGGCAATTTTAACTAACTGTAGCTACCTTATGTGATTCAGAGTGATGAGAATGTGTGATCTGCCCCAGTATCTGTTCCTGAGTGACAGTAATGTGTGCTTTCACCCCACCATAAAGCTATACTAGGAAAGTACATTGTGTTTGGGGAGGGGATCATTTAACTGACACCGCTTTCCGCAGAGATTTCTGGGAAATGTAGTTTGGTTGAAAATTCTGTTTAAAAACCTCCCACAGAGAACCTCAGTTTTCAGATTTTCCAAACAAAAAGTATTAGAACCTATAGCATAGGTGTTGAGAACCTATGAGAAGGCTTCCACAAATTCTTAACTGACATCTGAGCCTCAAGCAGGGTATAATAGATGGCCCTCCAGATGTTGTTGGACTGGGTATCACATCAGCATTAGACCACAAAGCCAATGGCTGAGGAATGGTGTAATCCAACTACATCTGGAGGGCCAAAGGTCCTCCGCAGGCACATGCTGTAGATGGAGAGATAAAGGAAGTATTTTTGTCTGTCATGAAACTTTTGAAGGTGCTGAACTCCCATCCAACAAATAGGGTAGGAACTTTTAACTTGTACTACTTTTAAACTACCTTGGGGAAATTATTCCAACTGGAAAGTACACTTTCCCCCTGTCTCTTCTCATCTTCATGGCAAAATGCCATTCTGTAATTGGTCCATTATAAGAAAACCTTGAAGGGTTATATATATCATTGGTGGTATAGTAGTGGTATAATAGTAGCAACAGCAGCAAAAACAGCCAGTAATCATTATTTAGGCAGAAGCATCCTATATCAAATGTTATGTGTGGTTATATGACTTTCAGTCTTAACCTCACCCCTCCTTCACTTCTCTGTTGGGTATGCCATCTCAAATAAAACAAAACTATTCTGCCTCCTACTTGCAATGGAGTATGCCTCTGGCATTCACACTAAGCCCATTATCCTTCTACGTTTGCTTACTGAGCCCTAAATGGCTGCCAGAGACAGATAAATAGTGTGCACAGATTATTCTGTTGGGCTGTTATGGAGGATGGAGAAGTGTGAAATACTTGAACACAGTGTGTGTGTACACTGTAAGCCAAATTAAGACTTCCAGAACTATTTCAAGTTTCTGCACTTCCTCTGGCTTTGTGTTAAAATATGCAGCTTTAGCATTATCTCAGGGAGGATGTTGCTGTCCTAGTCATGCTGGGCAAATGTTTAGGATACAACCTCCTATGTGTGTGGTGCTATCAAGTTGTGTTCTACATGCAGCCAGAATTCTTGGCTAGGGCATGAATGCCAGCCAGAATCCTAAATTTAGCCAGACCTTTCATTGCTTTACAGAGTGAACCTGTGAATATTGGCAACTCCAATTGGAACAAAGCATAGAAGCCTGGTGAGGCAGCAGAGGAATGTAGTCATGTAGAATGGAAAATTGCTAATGAGGCTATTAGAGTTCCACATTTCAAAAAGACAGCCTAATGCAGAGAAGCCATGGAGGTGATTGTGTTGTGGTACAAAATGGAGCGATGAGAGGGAGAAGGTTTTAGAGGAGTAGGGAATCAAGATTCAAAATGTAATAGGTAGAGAAACTTTACTGAGAAGTTGCAACACACATGCACATATATACACACAACACACTCACACACACACATAAAGACAGTGGGCCCTCTGTATCCACGGGTTCAATATCCGTGGATTTGAACATCCACAGATTGTCACTGCATACCTAAAATGGCACCATCCATACTTCACATGGCTGCTCCTGTTGATTAATATGAGATTCTACCATCTTCTCTTTTTACTGTCCGTGGTAGGTTTCAGAACCAAGCCCCCACAGATATGGCGGGCCCACTGTATAGGGATGTCTACTACTTTGGATTTCTAGGTTTCTTTGCTTTGTGCTTCCATGGATACAACTCCTGGAAGATTATTTCTTTTGTTCTTGTGGTCATTATGCAAAAGCCCACTCAGATAGATTTGAGATTAAATTGCAAAGAGAAAGAGAAGGAGAAAGTGCTAATGAAGAGGATGATAACAATGACCGTGCAAATAACAAAGAAGACGAGAATATTAAGAATACATTTCATGGGTTTGGGTTTGTTTGTTTTTTATAATTCTCCATCATAACAGTAGAAATGTTGTGAATGTTATCAGCATAGTAGGGCTGTACATCTTTGCATATAATTCATCATTATGGAAAATTGTCTGATATGATTTCACAGTCAAAACATACACACATATAGAGAGACTGAGAGAGATAGCATCTGAATGGAGGATAGGACAATGTGATCACAATATCGTCATGTCACATCCCACATAACTTGACATTATAGATAGAGGAGAGAAAACTCAATGTGCAGATGCCATCTTGGTGGTAGTCCCATTTTTCTCACATCTAGTTCTTCTAGCCTTTCTGGCTGTAATGGTAAGCTTGAAAACCCAAATCAATTGCCAATGAAAGCTTGGCAGCCAATGAGGTGTACTGCGTTGGTAGGGGTGGGAATCATGCGATTCTGGAGATGTTGTTGGATTGCAACTTCCACCAATGCTAGTCAGAAAATGTTGAGAAATGCTGGGAGCTGCAGACTTACATCTGGAGGTCTGTGTGCTTCCAAACATTGGCCTAGGGCATCAACTAATTCCTTTCTTAGCACAGGGACAAGCAGCATGTGTTCCTCCAGATGTGGTTGGACTTCAGCTCCCATCAGTACTAATCAACGTAGCCAGCAGTGTGGGATGATGGAAGTTGAAGTCCAACAACAGCTAAAAGGCTACACAGTCCCCATTTTTTTTATTGCACAAGGTTGCTAAATGAATCATAGGCAAGTATCACCATTAGAGGTTTTGCCTTGGGATGGGGGAGAATTTTCTTTACTTCATATTTCAAGCCATTCCCATGCTACTGACAAGTAATATGCTTCCAGACCTGCTTCTTATCCCTGGTTAAGGACAACTGATTGCTGCTTGAGGCTACCACCATTTTCTTCTTCACAAGAACACCTTCTAGCTTTCTGTGCTGCTAGGCCACCTGGTTTCAGTTAGTGCACTGCCTTAATGCTTGCTTGCTTGCTTTTTATGTGACTTTTGCCTGTGACAGAATCCTAAGATCCTTCGAAAGATGCCTTTGCCCTAATCAAGACTAACTCTATCATAGTGTGTATGTTCAAGCTACCTGTTGACTTTTGGCAACCCCATGAATTTCATAGGGTTTTCTTAGGCAAGAAATACTCACAGGTGGTTTGCCAACGCTTTGCTCTAAAATATAGCCTGCTGTTTTTGTATGATTTTGAGTCATTTCTAACTTATGGCAACCCTAAGGCTCCCTATCATGGAGTTTTCTGAGGCTGAGAGTGTGTGACTTGCCCAAGGTCACTCAGTGGGTTTTCATGGCTGAGTGGGGATTGGAACTCTGGTCTCCAGAATCATAGTCCAGCATTCAAACTACTACACCATGTTAACCTACAGCACCTGATATTCTTTGGCAGTCCCCCATCCAAGCACTTGCCAGGGTTAAACCTGCTTAGCTTCCAAGATCAGATAGGGCCTTGTGCCTTCAGATCATTTAGGTCTAGCCCTATCATTAGGCAGAGAGAAAGCTTACCCAAAATAGCTTCAGAACCTTGGATAGCTCCATTAAATTTCAAACTTTACAGTTCAAACAGAATAGATTGACCAGCCCCACTGGGATCAGAAGCATCAGAATCCAAGGCATTGAACAGAGTGAAGGGGCTGCTTCTGACAGATGATTGCAGGGGGGGGGGGTAAGGAAAGGGAGCCAAGCTGATAGATTTATTATTGTAGTTGCCAAGAGCCAATGTGGTGTAGTGGTTTGCGTGTTGGACTATGACTAGGAGACCAGGGTTCAAATCCCAGCTCAGCCATGGAAACCCATTAGGTGACTTCACACAAGTCACACTCTCTCAGCCTCAAAGAAAAGCAAAGGCAAACTCTCTCTGAACAGATCTTCCCAAGAACGCCCCGTGAATGGTTAGCCTTAACGTCGCTGTAAGTCAGAAACAATGTGAAGGCATGCAACAACATTTTTGTCATGCCAGGGAACGGAAGAGGTACGTGTGGGATTTTCTCCCTCAAATGCCAAAGTAACTTTGCTGGGATGGGGCAATCTGCACTTTGACTCATGGTGGGGAGTGGAGAAATGTCTTGGGCACACCCTGGTCCAAACCCCTTGATTGAATGTGACAATCTTGTCCTACAACATGTCCTTTTTAATAGAATATCTCACTAGATTAAACACAACAGTACAGATAAAGGAGCACATTCTGTTTTAAAATGTCCTGTGACTTTTGACCTTGCAGGTCTATGGCCATGTCTTTCAAGGGCTGTTGGGTCTTGGTCGGTTGTTTTCTATTTCCATCATGGTTTATTCAGAAATATCACAAAATGTCTGATGCTCTGTAGCCAGCAGAGAAACAAAAGATTATTTCACTTGTCTGCTGTAAGGTGAGGTCAGCCTAAGAAAACCGAAAGGATGCCTTGTGATGCTGCTTTCCAAATAAAAATGCCTCATTTGTATTCGCCTTTGCATCAGACAAAAATGTGAATAGGATTGCAATAAATTTATAAAGAACAGTTTTAGAGGCCTCAGTAATCGAGTTTGCAAAATAAAGCTGGGGAAAATATGATGGAGAAAATGCAAAACAATCCCTCCTGCTCAAGATAAACCTTAAGACTGTCCAAAGCTCAGTTAATTATAGAGGAGAGGCACTGCTGATATTGTTTGTTGGACTTTGCTTCTTGCAGGACTGAGGGGGGGGGGCAGATCCTTGATTTACAGCACTTCCCCCTCAAAAACCAACACTCCAAAGGTCATTAGAATAAAATTAATGGATCAAGCATCATGCTTAGACCTCAGAGACCAGGGTTCAAATTCTTGTTTCCTCCTGGACTGACTGGGTGGCCTCGTTTAAATCACTCTCTTGCCTTTAATTCCCAAATCTGTATGACAGGAATGTTAATAACCTGCCTCATAGGATTGCTTGTGCGGATGAGTGAAATGAAGGTTGGAAAGCACCATGCATACAAAAAAGCAAGTACCATTCAGTAACAGCAGTCCAGCTCATGAGATGATAAATTATGTTGGCTTCAGTCACATATTCTGAAGTAGCCTTAGTACCCTTAGAACCAAATTTTCCTCATTATTCTAATGGATAGATATTTTAATGCATTTTAATTATAGTTATTATACACACACACACACACAAAAGTGATATAAATCAACCAGTATGCATGGGAGATAAAAGCATGTACAGCTCTCCACCAATTGTTTTAAAGTTGGAGGAAGAAAGAAAAACTGGGACATTTCAAAAGTAGCTGAAAAAGTGAGGTGGCAAGAAGATTAACGGGGACTGTCCCTGCCAAACCGGGACAGTTGGAGGGTATGTACACGTTGACCCCCATATCCATGAAACCCTAGTATAGATAAGTGAAACCATGGACACCAAATCCGTGGATATGGGGGTCAACCTGTAACTGTAACTAGACACCTGGATACAGTTTATATTTCTAGTCTGGATCAATAGTCTGGATTTCCACTTTATTTTCTAGAGACTTCATTGAGAAAGCAAAACAATAAGGGAACATCTACAAAAAGGTTTGACATCTTCCTTCTCCTCAATACCCCCCGCCCCATTTTTCTTTCAAAATAGACACACTGCATTCAGTTATTGGTATTTAATTGCATCAAACATCCGGTAATCTTAGCATATCTGCCTGCCCATGCTGGGTTTTAATGGCATCTTATCTGTGTAAACACAAATTGGACAGGGTCCAGAACATCACATTCACGTTGCAAAGCTACTTACACCAACATGCTCTAAGGTCCTGCCCCCCCTCCAGCTGAAATAACAGTGTTCTGGTAATAGCTCTCATCTGCTTGCCTAGTTTAGGAGATCTGATTTGTTCACACTGTGGTCAACCTCATTCTTTTAATGGAGTCCTTTGTCAATATCATTATCATTCCCTCTGGTATTCATTGGAGTAAATAACTGTCTGGCTTAGGATAATCAAAATCTTTCTAACTTTGGGAAGTTGCCAGAGTTAATCCTTTTGGCATCATCCAAGGTCACAAGTCCCTCCCAAATTCAAAGCCAAGCAACTTTTACCTGAGTTTAATTCAAGTTCCAGCAGGAATTTGGCAATGTTACATTTATGGACTACAAGCTCCAGAACTGCCCCCCACCCCAACCAGCATGGTTAAGATACAGCATGTCACCTTCCAAGTTCTGGTTTCAAATTAGGGTGTTTTTTCCCATCTACCCTAGTTTCTAATTCTTACTTGTGGGTTTTAACCTAGGAAGTGGGGGGATGTTGGAGTCCCACCTGCAATGTCAGTGTCTCCTTAAAGTGTGGGGGAATTATTAGCTCAAAAAGAGGCCTGGGAGAGGAGGGTAACTTTGGGGACCTTTTCACCCATATATACCAATCCTAACTGTAGAGAGCGCGCCAGTTAACATCAAAGTATTCTTATTTGAATTAACGCAAGGGATACACAAACATACAAGAACACTCATACACTCTTAAGAACCATACAAGTTTATTGAAGAGTAAGGAGTGAAGGGTTGGATAGAGAAAGAGGTCAGGGGTGGAAGGGTGATAGTTACCAGTCTTGGAGAAAGAGGTCAGTGCAGTGGAGGAACTAAGACAGTGTCTGAGGGTGGCACAGAGGAGTCCAGCAGAAGAAAGGGGTCTGTCAATCTGTGGAACACTTTACTGGAGTCTGGGGTCTAGTATTTATACCCTATTTCATATCCTGAAGGGGTGCTCCTGAATGGCTTTCCCACCGGATAAACAAAGAGAATGAAACTCAACTGATTGCTTTTGTTCTGGAAAGACAAAACATTGATGGTTCCGCAGCAACCCCTTAATGTTTAGCCAGGTAGGGGTATAGGAGATCACTTGTCTGCATGAATTATTGTTTGAAATGCCCAAGTCTTGAATTATTGCTTGAAATGCCCAAGTCTCTAGCATATACCTCCTTAATCTGTGTTTACTAAGGGGCTTTTTGCATAATCCTAACTGGGGCTTTCTTGCAATTACATTTCAAAGACACATCTCAGATCACCATGACCTTAGACTGACCTCCAGTCTACCTAACCTCCCAGCCAAAATGAACCCAAAAAGTATCTAATATTTCCAGTTATGGAATATCTCAGGGAGAGGGTAGTAGGGCATGCTAACATGGGCACCAGCAGCAATCAGAAAGTTCCCAAAGTCCAGGCAGCCACATTTCCATATTACCCAAATGATTTGCTCTCCATGCAAATGAAGTGAAAAAGTTGACCAGGATGCATGTGTGTGTGTGTGCATATATGTGTGTTCAAGTCCAGTGTGCACACACTAAGAATTTCTGAACTGCTGGACCTCCTGGTCTGGTCCCATAAGCCCCTTCTCTAGAATAGAGACAGTTAAACCAGAACTATGTGTTTTCTTTTAATCTATTTGGCATGGCTGGTCATTTCGTGATCTACACTCCCAGAGTTCTTTGTGCATAGGCATAAAGAGAGGTGCCTGATGGGAAGAGCAAAGCAAGGGAAGCCCCGTAAGACAGTGGGAACAAGTGCTGCTGCTTATTTTCTGGTGGGATTTGCAGACCCCTGAATACATGTCTAATTCAGCCGCAGTTTTGATGCAACTTTGAACAATATCATCATTGCCCTAAAGCACAGGTTCAAAACAACTAATAAGATTTGTTTTACATTCCACTCAGGCCTAAAATATGGCATAATGTCTGCTTCACAAGTGTTCCACAGAGGTCTCTTTGTGAAATGTTGCACCTGGGAACCCCCTGCAAGAGGTCTGATGTTGGAAAGGTATATGAGCTGCCTCCACTGGTAATAATAAGGCATGCCAGGAACAACCACAAATAATTTTCAGTGAGGTGTATATAGCCCTACAGATGTTTGGCACACTGCCAGTGACAAAAGCTGCAAGAAGTTTCAGCAAACTAGTATGATTTTTTAAAAGTATTGCAAGAATTCTATGCCACATGGCCATCTTGTCTGCTGAGTATGAACTTGCAAGAGAAATTGACTTTGGGGGTAGTTCATGATTTTGGAATGAAAGGGGACACAAACATAAAGCTTTGATTAGTATTTAAAAATCCCTTTGTTAGTGGCTAATAATTTTCTTTTAGTTCTAAAATTATTAGCAGACTTGTAGGACACTCAGGTTGGGTGTTATTATCCAGCAAAGGGAAGGTTTTTTTTCCAGAAACGTAGAATATGTAACAGTGATGCCAGTATTAAAACAAACTTCTTTTTTTTCATGGCTCATGATTCTATGGATGAATGAGAGATGGAGGTGTTGGTATGGGAAGGGGGGGTTGCATCACAGGATCCTACTGAGCCCTCCAAAAGAGATTTTTGGGTCCTGCGCTGTAAAACTGGAAATGTTACTTTTTAAATAATAATAAATAATAATAAAATTTATTTATACCCTGCCCCTCTGTCAAAACAATCGGGGCGGCTACATCTTTTTGGAGCTACATCTACCATTCCTTAGCCAGCATGGCGACTGGACATGATGTTACAATCCAAAACTAACTTTTCAAACATGCTTTCTTGCTTACCCACTCATTTGTTCACTCACATGGAGTTAAGAACAAGCAAGGTGGAGCTGGCAGCTGGATGGCACAGCAGTAACACTGGAGACACCAGAATTTGAGAGGCCAGGTTTAAGTAGCCCAATTCTTGCCCCACTTGAATTCCAGCTACAAGTGAATTCCAGCTACTTCCTGCTCTTGAGGAGAGTTCTGCTTTTAAGGAACTCCAGCTCTCTTATGATGAGCCTTCTGTCTGCCACCTAGTGATGGGTTCCATGTGGTTACATAGAGTTTTAATTAATTACAGTTCATTACTCTATAACTCTGAGAAATGTACCTTCTGTGTCCTCTTTGTATCCATGCCAGGTTTCAGTTGTCTAGGTTTCACAGTCTTGGAGCTATGATGGAGACAGACAAACACACACACACTCTCTTATTATTATAGATATTGGCCGAGATCCTCCATCATCAGGTGTAGCTACAACAATGGAGCCCCATCATTGTACTTACTTTGGGTGATGACCCCCACCCAAAAAGTCTACTGCTCAAACCAGGCAGCACCCTAACTGAAGAGTTTCTGAGGCACTGTAGATTGGGGAGTTGGGGAATGATAACTGCAGCACTCTGCTAGTTGTGGGGTGTTGAAAGAGCCAGCTGGACAGACCCCTCAGCTCTGGTCGCAAATGCAATTCTCAGTGCACCCCACAACTTGGAGAGTGGGGCAGTTGTCATTTCCCAGTGCAGCACCTTGAAAATGTTGTGTTTGTAGTCCTGCCTGGCTTAAGGGGTAGGTTTGGGGGGGTCACATTTGGTCATTAATTGCTGTTAAATGTGAATCTCAAAAGTTACAAGATTATAAGTCTAGCTTATGATCTCATAAATACTAATCAGGATGCCATCTATAGATTCCTGTCTATGTTGCCAGTCTGGAAAAATTGAATAATGTTGTCTTCTGCTAACCATCCCTGACCAGGCAATCTCCAGATGTGTTGGGTAACAACTCCAATCATCCTCAGCCAGGCTGATGGGAATTCAAATATAACAAATATAGAGGACACTAGGGAGGCTTGTCTTAAGCTTTTGCCTTTACATGGTTTAAGGTGCATTTAGAAGGGAAAGGTATACTATGCTGACATTTGACACTTCTAGAGGGAAGACCAACTGGATTGTTAAACACATGCACACACAAGCCCTCTTGCTCTCCCCTCTTCTCTTTGCCCTCCTCATCAGCTCGTTTGCTGGCTTCCTGACCTCCATCTCTGAGTAAAGAGCTGATTAAGCTGCACTTTTGATGGGTTTTTAGTCACGTGGAAGAGAAAGCCAGCAAGCAAGTATCGATCCTTGACAGCCTCTCTGACCCAGTTGCAGGCAGGCTGAGCAGAATATAATTGTGCCATCAACTAATATTGGGCTGATTTATGCTCCTGGAAAGTCTATTCATTTGAGTCATCTTTTAAAGATCTGCCTTAAAAGGTACTTAAGGAGCCAAAGGAAATATTTCCCCACCAACATCCTGGGAAATGCATTTAGTGGTAATTTTCCCATTTCATCCTGTTCAAACAATTACAAGCTAAAAATACCCAAAGTAGAATTAATAGTCTTAACATGGAGGGACTCAAACATGAAGCATTTTGAGATAACCAATCAGCCTTCCATTAGCTGGGGTTTGGGAAACAAGGTGGGGGCAGTTTTCAGTTGTAGATCTAAGTACGTGCATAGAACTTGACTTCCTCAGCAGGGGCTGCTGGCCAGGGGCAGGAAGGAGAAATGTCTCCCCATCCCCAAGCTGCCATCCCTTCTCAGTCAGTGTATGAGGGCCACTAGGACAGTTGCTGCCACGTTCTTGTTCTTCTCTCTTCTTCTACGGCAGATCCTAAGGATGGGGATGGAGTGGTGTAGGTTGGGCTGGGCAGGTTGCACCCCATGACCAGCTTAGCTAGACACCAGTTCTCCAGGCATCGGAGAATCTGAAGGTCTCATACAGTGCATCTGAACATTGTCCACCTAGCCCAGTACTGCTGCTTCAGACTAGCAGTGGCTTTCCAGAGACTCTGGGAAGTATAGAAAGTTAATTTGTTTGCACTTCAGCTCCCAGACGCTCCCAGACACTGGCCATGCTTGTTTGGGGAATTCTGGAAGTTCTAGTCCAAAATAGCTCTGATCTTTCCCAGCTCTTTAATAGTAAAGGTGTCATATATGATACCTAGGCTCAAGTATGGTCTCTCCCTTTGGTCCCATCCCCTGGTAAAGAGTAAGTTCCCCTGAAGCAGGGGTGGACAACCTGTAGCCCTCCAGCTGTTGTTGGACTGCAACATCCATCCTCCATCCTCTTTGGCTCTACTGTATATGGCTGGTGGAAGTTGTAGGTCAAAACTCCCTCAGGGTCATATTTGTCCCAAGGCTGCAACCTAGAGCAAACCTCCACAACCTGGTGCTCTCCAGATGTATTGGACTACAATTCCTATCACCAGCAAGCATAGGGATCCAATCTATCCCACAGGTTTGTTCAGAAAATTTTGTTCCATAAACAAAATGTTGAAAATACTATGAGCATGTGTTATTTTACAACAGTCTGTGCTTCATCACTTTACCCATACTTAGCTATGTAGCAGAGGTGCTATGGAGACCTCCTAGTGAATTGCAGAGCTCCATATCAGGACACTGCCAAGAGTGTCCTGGTGTGCATTGGTTTCTCTTGATGCGCATCAGTAGTCTGAAAGGGCACTGAAAGAGCCCAAAGTTAATTGGTGCCCATTGTGCATTGATGCCTGTTGCGCATCCGTCCCAATGCACAATGAGTACTTTGCTGGATCCTCTAAGTACTAATGTCACAGCAGCCTCTTGCTGAATACAGACATTGAGAAACTGCTCACTTCTATTTCCTGCAGATGGAAGCCCACTTATATAGACATAAGTCCCATCCTGAATTCCAGCCCTTCTTATTTAAGTCAGGGAGATGGGATATAAGGCCCTCCAGATGTTGGACTTGGACTATAACTCCCAGTGTGTTTTGCCACTGCTTATGTCAGCTATGCAAAAACTTCTGGAGGATCTGGATAAGTAATTAATTAATTAATTAGGTTAACATAAAACAAAAGGAATATGCCTAGAATTCCTTCAGAGACTGGTTGGATTAAAAATAAATAAAATAATATTTTTATAAATGTTAATAAGAGATCTCCTGCTTTTGTCATTGCTCTCAATTGATACAACACTGCCTTTTGTTTAATATCACTGCTCACTGGCATCCCGGTCATGATCACATACACAGCAACTTTCATTTCTGTGTCCAAACTGCCCAGTACTTGTAGGCACCCACTACAGTAGGACCCCCATATCCGTGTGGGATTGGTTCTAGGGGAAACCATGGATAATGAAATCAGTGGATAATAGCAAACGTTCCCTGCCGTCATTCCTGCCTTGGGAGCAATCCCGAGGGGTAATCCCCGGGAGAAAGGGAGAAGGGAGGCAAGATCTCCTCCTCCCTTCCCTTAGCCCCTGTCACCATTCCCACCATGGTAGTGATCCCGAGGGGCAGTCCCGGGGGTGAAAGGAGAAAGTAGCTGAGATCTCTCCTCCGCCCCTCCCTCCCCTGTCCACACACACCCTGCTGTCACCATCCATTGATAATTGAATCAGCAGATGGCAAATGAGCAGATACGGGGATGCTACTGTACATTTTAAAAGGAAATTAAGACGTATGGCATATATATTCTACACCAGTGGTGGTCATTCATGTGGCCTTCCAGATGGCATTTGACTGCAATATCCAGCATTCCTGACCATTGGAGTAGTGTAGTGTAGTAGTTTGAAAGTTGGACTAGGAGACTGAGAGACCAGGGTTCGAATCCCCACTTGGACTGAAAACCCACTGGATGATCTTGGGCAAGTCACATGCTCTCAGCCTTAGAGGAAGGCAAAGGCAAACCCTGGACAAATCTTGCCAGAAAAACCCTGTGATAGGTTCACCTTAAGGTCGCCATAAGTCAAAAATGAAGGCACACAATAACAACAATTAAAAACATTAATTTGAAACAGTTTAAAGGGCAGATTAAATAATGATGATGATGATGATGATGATGATACATAAATCATATTAAAAGATATTTGGCAATGGCCAGTTAATGGATAAAAGCCTGAGTCAAGAAAAATGCCTTTCCTTGGCAGCAGAAAGAGAAAAGAGAGCCTGGGTGCAGCCATGTACAGCCACCAACAGGTATCTCCTATGTCATCCCCAAACATAATTGTGAAGGTGGTGGAACGAAGAAAAAGCTCTCCCCTATGGATCTTAAAACATATCAGGAGATACGGGGCTGAATCCTATTATTTGCCCTGATCAGAAGAGATGTATTGAATCTGTGGGATTTACCTATGTTGACTCACCACTCAACAACTGATTCAACAGGCCTAGTCTAGATAGGAGCAACCAACAGGATTCCAGCCATGGTCTTTCAGATAGTCAGGACCCAGGTCACACAAGGTTTTAGAGGTTCTTAACTACCACTTTGAATTGTGCCCACAAACAAGCTGGTAGCAAGGAAAGCTGTTTCAACAGAGGAGTTATATGTTCCCTGTAACCAGCCCTCAAAGTGGTATGAAACAGATACAACTGTTTACTGCAGATATACTCATGGTTATCTGCTGTGATGAACTGTGATCTCCATTCCCTCTTCTAATACTGAGTGGCAAAGAATATTTCATGGTAATGGAGACTATAGTGTGGTTACAGAGTAAAGCCACCAGGAAGAGAAAAATTAGTTTGTAAGGGACAGATCATTGATCATACTAGTTAAGGTGGTCGCTCTAAGAATGCATTCATTTCAGTCTGCCTTTGGATAGAGGGATTCAGTGTCTGGGACACAATAGTGAAAGGGAGTTCACTGCTGTTCATAGAATCATAGAGTTGGAAGAGACCTCAAGGGCCATCTAGTCCAACCCCCTGCCATGCAGGAACAAAGCAATCCTAACAAATGGCCATCCAGCCTCTGCTTAAAAACCTCCAAAGAAGGAGACTCCACCACACTCCGAGACAACACATTCCACTTCCAAACAGCTCTTACGGTCAGGAAGTTCTTCCTAATGTTTAGATGGAATCTCTTTTCCTATAGTTTGAGTCCATTGCTACTCAGCGTATTTCTTGCATCTGTCTTCACTTAAGTCACACCAAATAACTGCTGTAAAGCTGTGGAACCACACCACACCAATTATTGGGTAGTGAATGATCTAATATCTGAAGCAAGGCAAAATGTCTGCTAATAGGTTGAAAGAAAATGGATAACTGGTATATAAGGTGGGAAGGAGTCTCATCATGGATCTAGCTTGTTTCCAAGCTAGAAGGATATATAATGAAGGCAGACCCACACATCTCAGGACCCACATGTCCACACAAACAGTGTTTTGGCAGTTCTACAGAAGCCTGAGAATGTGTCTGGTTTGGGTGCAGAAAAAAGAGAGGGGAGGAAATCCATGAGCAAAAAAATTGATATGTAGCAGGAATATAAATCTCATATTGGAGGTCTGGAACTAAAGGTGGGTTGAAGGAAAACCAGAAAAATAATGTTGTAGGACCAGATGGGAGGAAAGACAAGGTTCTTAATCTATGACTTAAATTAAGATTGCTAACTGATCTCCCCACCCCAGCCACCATGGCCCAACCTATTCATGTGCCTTTATCAATGTTATAACCTCTTTTGCACAGAAGTTGTAGATCAGTTGTTCTCAGACTTGGTTCCTCTGGACAGGCATGAGAGAAGGAGCAGCCCAACCCAGGAAGACAATGAGCCGCCCTCCTCTTCCTTCTCCTCTTCCTGGCCAGGCAGCTTCTCCTGTTCCTTTGCAGTCAGAATCAGAGGCCGCCACCGCTGCCGCTGGGATGGGTGAAGGGCTGGCAGCTCCCTCTTCCTCTTCTCTGCTGTGGCCACTGTGCATGTTATCTCCAGATGCTGCCACGTACTTGCCTCTGAGAAAGTATCTCCCTGATCTACCCCCACACACAACACATTGACATCTATATTTTTAAAAAATGAAAAAAGTGCATGATCGCTAGCACTTTGTTGCACTTGACATAAAACTCTGAGCACGTCCAATCAATCAGGCAGTCAGCTCTGCCCTCTAATGACTGCAGGACAAGTCACATGGTTGTCCCAATGAGTAGGTATGTGCATTTCCTCTGCAGTTGTTTTCTAAGTTCGGGGACAGCCGCAAAGGCTTTCCCCATGAAGTATTTACTGTTTTCCCCCCTCCTTATTGCCAATGCGATTCTAGGCTGCATTAATAGGAGTATAGTGCCTAGATCAAAGGAAGTAATAGTGCCACTCTATTCTGCTTTGGTCAGACCTTACCTGGAATACTGTGTCCACTTCTGGGCACCACAATTCAGGAAGGATATCGAGAAGCTGGGATGTGTCCAGAGGAGGGCGACCAGGATGGTGGGAGGTCTGGAAGCCATGACCTATGCGGAGCGGCTTAGGGAGCTGGGTATGTTTAGTCTGGAGAAGGTTGAGAGGTGACATGATAGCCATGTTTAAATATTTGAAGCGATGTTATACTGAGCATGGAGCAGGCTTGTTTTCTGCTGCTCCAGAGACCAGGACATGGAGCAATGGGTTCAAACTACAGGAAAAGAGATTCCACCTAAACATTAGGAAGAACCTCTTGATGGTGAAAGCTGTTTGGCAGTGGAATACACTGCATCGTAGTGTGGTGGAGTCTCCTTCTTTGGAGGTTTTTAAACAGAGGCTGGATGGCCATCTGTAGAGAGTGCTTTGCTTGTGTATTCCTGCATGGCAGGGTGTTGGACTGGATGGCCTTGAGGTCTCTTCCAACTCTATGATTCTATGATTCACAATACAGGACATCGAATTGCCATGGGATACCACTGGGACAGAAGGTATTCCCCTCACATTGTGTGGGGTGGGAGGGGAAGATTCACCATCTAGACAGCACCCAGGTTATGAATTCGTAGCTGCCCAAGTGGATTCTAGAGAAGAACAGTGAGATCAGTAGCAGCAACAATGATAGTGTTGTATAGTGCATGCAATATATTTCAAAGAGTAAATCATATGCATGAGGAACAGGACCAGCTGTACTCTTATGGTAGTGCGAAGAGGCTGTCCCAGGCAGTAGATCTGGTGTGTCATGAAAAGCCAACAAACTATTAACTTATTCATTTGTTATTATTTTCTCTTATTGCCAGGGGAAGGGATTGTTGATCTTTCTAATTGTTCTACCTCATGTACCAAAGTAACTTGGTTGGCTTTTGTCCTATGCAGTGGTGGCAAGCGGCTGTCATCTGAATGTGGCAGTGAAGCCACTCAGAGGTTGAACCTATTTCAAGGGTTCAGAACCTTGCAGAGCTCCTTTAAAATTTGGACTAAAATCCAGAGTTAATTCCCCACCCCAATGACATGGAAGCCCACAGGCCTCATTGTATCTTGAGTGTAGGAGGTGTCATATGCTGCTCTGACTCAGGCAGCAAAATGTCTTCCACTTGTCCTTATAAGGAGTAGTTTTGACAGCAACACCTTGATTGCAGAATTCTATCTTGAGGGTAGAAAGCTTGGCTTCTTTCTTAATTTGCTTTAGACAAGGCAGGAAAGACTGTCAGGATTTTAATACTGTTTACTATTCACTTGCTCTTTAACATTATGGTATGGAAGGGATGTGGTATTTATTGCTCTTGTGGTTCTTTGTTTTGGGTTGAATCATAGTGTTGGAAGAGACCACAAGGGCCATCCAGTCCAACCCTCTGCCATGCAGGAATACATGATCAAAGAATGCCCGACAGATGGCCATCTAGCCTCTGTTTAAAAACCTCCAAAGAAGGAGACTCCACCACACTAGGAGGCAGCATATTCCATTTCTGAACAGCTCTAACAGCTCTTACTGTCAGGAAGTTCTTCCTAATGTTTAGGTGGAATCTCTTTTCCTGTAGTTTTAACCCATTGCTCTGTGTCCTAGTCTCTGGAGCAGCAGAAAACAAGCTTGTTCCATCCTCAGTATGACATCCCTTCAAATATTTAAACATGGCTATCATGTCACCTCTCAACCTTCTCTTCTCCAGACTAAACATACCACCTCCCACCATCCTGGTTGCCCTCCTCTGGACACATTCCAGCTTCTCAACATCCATCCTGAATTGTGGTGCCCAAAATTGTGGTGCTCACAGTATTCCAGGTGAGGTCTGCCCAAAGCAGAATAGAGTGGCGCTATTACTTCCCTCGATCTAGACACTATACTCCTATTAATGCAGCCTAGAATCGCATTGGCTTTTTTAGCTGTTGTATCACACTGTTGACTCATGTTCAGCTTGTGGTCCACTAAGACTCCTAGATCCCTTTCACATGTACTGCAATCATGCCAGGTGTCACCCATCCTATATCTGTGCATTACATTTTTACTTCCCAAGTGTAGTATCCTACATTTCTCCCTGTTGAAATTCATTTTGTTAGTTTTTACCCAGCTTTCTAATCTGTTCTGGTCATTTTGGATTCTGATCCTGTCCTCTGGGGTATTGGCTACCCCTCCTAATTTGGTATCATCTGCAAACTTGATAAGCATGCCCTCTGTTCCATTATACAAGTCATTGATAAAGATGTTGAATAGCACTGGGCCCAGGACAGAATCCTGTGGCACCCCACTAGTCACCTCTCTCCAGGATGAAGAAGAGTCAGTGATGACTTTTGTGTATTTTGTGTGGCTTTGGGGTATTTTGTGTGCGTGTGTGTGTTCACATCACACCAGAGGGTAGCAAGTGGATGCAGTGTGATTTATGAATTCAATCAATCAATAAGGATGGGGATCGCCATGGGCAGCAAAAGGTTAATGCCTCATTAAAGCTTTTCTATACGACACACTGGGGACTTGGTGCAGGTTAGGGCCTCTATGCCCACTGTTTGTTCTTCATAAGCCATTCACACAATGGCAGTCAACAGAACGGGTATCACATTTTCTTTAGCCCTAGTATGAACACTCTTCCCGTGAGTTCCCCAATCCTCTTGGATTTAACTGTCTCTGAAATACCACCACATCAGGAAGATAATACACAGAAAAAAATATTGTGTTTTGCTGCAAATTCTGTCCCGGTGATAACTCAAAATGTTCCTGAGAAAAGCTTAGTAACCTGAGGGAAGGATTTGGTTCTGTGTCAGTAGCTTCAGTGGGAAAACAAGTCTCATGAGTTGCCCTTGTCATTTAGGTCATATGAAGAGATGGCTCTTCGAAGGCAATGTTTATTGACCTCGGTATACAAGGTTGTCAAATCCAAACATTGACTGATATAGCCGTTGAGGCCCTGATTCATTTTTGTCCTGTCAGACAATGTCACACATGAACATGGCCTGTCTGAGCCACCAAAGCCTGATGAGCTTGGTTGCTCTGAATTCCCTAACAGAACTATTCAGTAGAGTGGGGTGAAGATCATGCATCCCTGAAATGGGCACAAGAGATAGGTTATGAGCTAGATCTAGAGGATTGGGAAGTGGCAAGAAAAAGATCAATGAAATTCACAGCTTCACAGAACTTAATGGAAAATTATGTTAAAATCACCCAAAGATGGTACTTTACTCCAATGGAATTAAACAAAACAAAACAAAAAAAAGATAAATAGTTCATGCTGGAAATGTGGTAACTTTCAGGGTTCTTTTGTACATGTGGTGGAAATGCAGTAAGATCCAAAGGTTCTGGTTAAAAGTCCATGAAAATATTGAACAATTCTTATGGATCAAAATAGAATTCATTCCCAAATTCTTTTTATTCAATATGATAAAAGGTTTAAGCAAGAAGGAAGAAAATAAATATTGGAGGATCTTACTGTATATGATAACAGCCGCAAGGCTAGTCATAGCGAGAAAATGGAAATTAAAAGAGGTGCCAACAATAGTAGAATGGAAAGAGAAATTGTTAGACATGATTGAGTTAGATGAACTAACAAACAGAATAAGGAATAAAAGTGGTAAGACAAGAAAGGATTGGGATGTTTTACTGAAACATTGGGGAAAGACAAATGATACATACAAGACTATTGGAAAATGGATATTGAATTATAGATATTGGTAGATGTGATATATGATTGGCATTTGAGACATGAAATGAGGTATAATGGATATGTGGGTAAATTAATGCAGCAAGTGATGGTAAAAAAAAAAAAGGAATTCCAGGATTGGAGGAAAAATCTGTCAATAAGACTGTAAAGAGGAAAAATTCAAAATATTGAAATATTTTTTATGTGTTGTACATATATGGAGTGTGTAATAACTATGAAAACAGTTGAAGGCTAAAATATTGAATACTGAAGAAATAAATATATTTATTGAAGATGTGTAAAGGGAAACAAATATATTGGTAAAGTAAAGCAGTAACGTGACCTAAAATACGATAAAGGAAGTTTTATCAAGGGAAAGTTTTCTTGTTTGTAAACTTGGATGATAAATAAGTGTTATGTTTATTGGAGTTTTTGTAAGATAGAAACTTGATAAAAAATAAAGATAAAAAAAGATCATGCATCCCTCAAGGTGTTGTTGAACTGCAGCTGCCATCAGCCTTAGCCAACATAACCAATATTGGGGGTGGGGCGGACGTTGGAAGCTGCTGTCCATTAGCATCTGGGAAACTGCATGATTCCTATCTATCCCTGCAGTAAAGGCTTTGGCATGAGAATTAAATACCTTTTTTCATACTACACAAATATAGTACTACAATCTATCTATCTATATATATATATAATTCTCTTGGTATGTTGCCTTTCCCAGTGTGCTGATTGGCTGCTCAGGAAACACACCCAACCAATCACCACCCACATGCAAATTCCCTCTCCACCTCACAATCCACTCCTTCCACTCAATCTGTGGCCCATACAGTCAACTGGCAGTGGCGGCGATGATAGACCACCTTCAATGGGACCTAGGCAGTCAATTGGCAGCAGTGGTAGCGGGACACCACTGCTGCAATACTGGGAGTTAACAATGACATATTTACACACACACATACATATGTATGTGTATATGTATATGTATATGTACACATGCATATATATATATTTGTTGGGGGACACTGCTGCTGCCACTGTAACAGGGCCCAGACAATCAACTGATGGTGGTGACGGGCCACCTGCAACGGGACCCAGGCAGTCAACTGGCTGCAGCCAAAGCAGGTCAACAGAGCAAGCCACCCTCAGCAATTCCAGGAAAAGTGTGGAACGCTGAGGAGGAGGAGGAGGAGGAGGAATTTAAAAATCCTTACAGGGTTGTCGTGAGGGCTATCGGGCATTTTGAGGGGAGTTTTTCAACAGTGTATGGTACACCAGGTCCAGCTAGTTCTTTATTTATTTATGTAAATGATTTGATTTGGTTTGATTTGTATTCTGCCTTTCTTACAAATGGAATTTTAAAAGGCTGCTAAAACTGTATGGAGTACAAAAGTTTGAAAGTATTAAACCATCAGTTCAATTAAAACACTTACTTTACAACATTTGCTTAAAATACAGTTAAAACATATGAAATACACATTACATTTGAAAAAGAAGCACACACAGTATTTTATTTAAAGTGATTCCACTTTAACTGCCATGGTAACAACCTATGGGATCCTGAGATCTGCAGTTTAGGAAGGAGTATTTAGAATTTAAAACACAGCTCCAGTGCCTCATCAAACGACAAGACCCAGGGTTCCACAAGATGCAGCCATGGCTGGTGAAGTGGAATCATACTGCTATGTTTGTGTCGTGTGAAAGGGCCCAAAGTAATGTGCAGGGGCAGAAGGCCTGGGTAATAGTGGTGGGCAACTTTCATATTTGCCAGTCCAGCAATGAAGAACAGGGTGGTCGACCTATCCTACCCTTTCTAGAACTGGTATTATCACTGAAATAAAAGAAAGATTTCAAGCAGCTTTGGGGAAATTCAATCAGCCAAAGGTGCCAATAACTGAGAAGAAGAAAAAAAAAAAAGACTGCAATACTGAGAAAGTCTTCTGTTTTGTGCCAGACCCTTGCCCCTGTACCTTCATCCTAGATTTATGGGGAGGCTTAACTTCCCACCTTAGAGAATTGATCATGCTGTAGCTCTGATGAGGAAAAATAAACGGTGTCTGCATCTATCAGGGGGAAGTCTAGCCATAGCCTTACAACTTTGCTCAGCTGCCCCAGTGCATGATAGTCTCAGATGTAGCCAGTGGCTGATTGTGGAGAGAATTTTGAAAGCCCTTCTTACAATTTCTAATATAAGAAAAAAAAATTCTTCTTGTATAACTCCCAAGAAATCCCCAGCCAACTTGGCCACTGCTAGTGGAGTCTGTGAATTGTAATCCAAAAATAAATGCTTTCAGGGTCTGCCTCTGGATTTTGCTAGTCTCTTTACCATTCTCCTTGAGGTGGACTGATTTCTTTGTTTTAATAAATATTAGTCTTGCAAGATCACAGCCAGGTAGGAAAGAGAAGCTTGTTTAATCTTTTCTCCTCCTGTCAATCTCCTTCAAAATCTCACCCAGGCCCCAAGGTCTGCTCCTAGATGATGCCACCTACAGCGGGCCATGGTCCTGTCATGTTTGTTTGACATGTTTGGTAATGAAGGATGATGGGACATGCAATGTGCAGCCAAGTTTGTTCTTCCGAAGTCTGGGAAGATGGAATGTTTTGAGTTGCTGACAAAGAGATGAAAGCTTTTGTAACAATTGAACTGTGTGGGGTTTTAATATACGGTGTAACTAGGAAAACCCTTTAGTCCTGACAACAATTGTGGGCTGTGATCAACTATGCTTGCTAAATAAAATTCTGCTGAATCTGCTGACAGCTTGTGTTGGCTGAAGTGGATTTACCCAGAACATTACAACCTGGTGCTGTTTCCAGTTTTCTAAAGAAAAGTTTAATTTTTTTTTCCAAAAACAAAACAAGGAAACTAGAACCTATATCCATCTACTGTCTGCTTTAACTGTGGCCTCCACTCAGCATAATGAGCAAGAAAGGCTCCTAGGGCAACAGAGCTGGCTTCTTACATTTTCAAGGTGGGGTGTAGAAATAATGCAGCCCTCCAGACAGATGATGATGAACTATAGTTCCCATTATTTCTTACCACGGGCTAGGGATACCGAAGCCATGGATACAGGGGTTGACCTGTATACCCATTTGCTCTTGGTATGAGCCAGTGTTTGACTGATCTTTTTCTCAGGTCTCGGTGCCACCCAGCGCTTGAAAAACACCCCCTATTTAGAAGCATATAAAATAGAATAAAATAGAAAAAGCTTCTGCTAATGGAAGACTTCCGCTAACATGGCTATAAAAAGACATGGCTGAAAAACAGGAGTCCTATTCAAGTGCACTCTTAGAGATCTTGCACAGGCACAAAAAGAGCTAGGCTTTTAAAGAGCATTTGCTCTTTCATGCCTCTACCGACTATAGCAGAGTTATCAGTGCACATCAGTTCCTTGTCAAATAAAAGGATTAAGGTACCTTTTCCCATGCCGACCTAGCCCAATGCAATTATTTGTCATACATATTCATAACAAACTTGGCTTTATATTTCTTCACTACACAGTTACATTAATTTCATTGTTGTTAATTGTCATCAAGTTAGCTTTGGTCATGGCTAAGCAATATGAGCAGGGTTCCCCAAGAGGTTGCTAGGGGTTATGCAAGATATTGAGACTGAAGAAAATAAACTTTCTTTCCTTTTTTTTTAGCTGTAGATATAATAATTTTTAGGCAAGAATTCCCTGAGACCTGAAAATTGTTTCAAGGATTCCACCAGGGTATAAAAGTTGAGAAAGGCTGCCTATGAATGAGAGACCTCCAATACAACAGCCCTGCTCAGGTCCAGTAAACTCAGGGCTGTGACTTCTTTGATTGAGTCTATCCATCTGTAACACAGTCTTCCTCTTTTCCTTCTAATTCCCACTATACTAAGCATTATTATCTTTTCTAGTGAGTCATGTTGTCTCATGATATGGCCAAAGTGTGATAGCTTTGGTTTGATCATGTTGGCTTCTAGGAAGAGTTCAGGCTTGATTTGCTCTATGACTCATTGAGAGGTCACTTTGATAGTCCATGGTATCCATACAGCTCTCCTCCCCCGCTACCTTTCAACTGAGCTGATTTTCTTGCTGTCAGCTTTCTTAGCCATCCAGCTTTCACAACCATGCATACAGATAGGAAATATAATTGCAGGGGCAGTCCTGACTTTAGTATTCAGTGATATATCTTTATACTTAAGGATCTTATCTCGTTCCTTCATAGCTTCCCACATCCTAATCGTCTTCTGCGTGTATGACTACCCTCTTATTTATTTATTTATCTGCAGTCTTTCTCCCAAAATGGGACCCAAGGTGGCTCACAAAAACATACAATACAGTATATCATTTTAAAAAATTAAAATAATTTTTAATTTAAAGTTATATAATTATATACAATTTAAAATTATATAAAACAAATGAAAGTTAAAAAATAAAAACACAGCCCAATAGAAAACCTCTGTACATGCAGCTATGTATTAAAACCCTGCTTGAATAAAAACGTATTTGCCTGCTGGTGAAAGGAAAGCGGGGGGGGCAGCCTAGCCTCCCACAGAAGGGAGTTCCAGAAGGTGGGAGCAGCTACTGAGAAAGCTCTCTCTTGTGCCTTCACCAAGCAAGCCTGTGATGATGGCGGGTCCGTAGGAACCAGTCTTCATTTTTATTTATGACTGGGCCAAGGTACAGAATATGACTATTTCAATGTCTTCATCATCCACTTTAAAGTTATGTAAATACTCTGTGGTCATTATTTTTGTTTTCTTAATGTTCAGTTGTAAACCTGGCTTTGTACTTTCTTTCTTGACTTTCCTCAATAGTTGTTCCAAGCCTTTGCTATTTTCTGCTAGTAGTGTGATGTCATCTGCATGTATTAAATGGCTGGTTTTCCTTCCTCCAAATTTCACACCTCCAGGTCTACTCCAGCTTGCCATAAAACATGTTCTGCATATAAATTAAAAAGACATCATGCTAAAATGCAGCCTTCTCTGATTTCCTTACCAATTGGAAACCATTCATTTTCAAACCAGTGTGCAAATTGTCTCTTCATGCTAAACTTCTTGGCTGGTAATGCTAATCTTCTTGGCCTGGTTCTCTCAGCAACCTCTGCAGTTTCAGATGGTTCTAAGTTTTGGCTTCCATGGAAACTTCTGTGACCTTGTCAATCTGGCTATGCTTGTCATCACCATGTATTCAGCACAGCCTTGGAAGGAACTTGTATCAACCACTTGTTTAGATGTATCACTAACCTGTTAGGCATAAATATAGATAATCAGTTGTCAGAATAACCATTATTAATCAGTTTGTTTAGATGTATACATCAGTCACAAGAGCCATTAATCACAAGAGCCATTAATCACAAGATAATTAATCAGAAGCAAACAGGTGTTGTGGGAGAGTGTAAAAGTCAGTTCACAGAGCCCAGGAACCTTTTTCTTTATAAACCTTCCTGCAGAATTGCCCTGGGAGAGCTCAGGGCAGACCAGAAGATCCAGCAAGGTGCTGCACTTTGGACTTTTTCGGACATTTAAAAAGCAACGCAAGCAGACTCGTCAGCTTGCGAGGCTGCTGCGCTGCAAAGTGTCAGTTTCGGATGACGCTGCCCTCTAGCGGTACTGTTGCGGTACCGCAGGGAGAGTTGAGCGTCATATTTGCTTGCTTTTTACTCACGATCAACTTTCGTGAGTAAAAATCAAGCAAATATGATGCTCAGCTCTCCCCACGGTACCGCAACAGTACCGCTAGAGGGCAGCGTCATCCAAAACTGACACTTTGCAGCGCAGCAGCCTCGCAAGCTGACGAGTCTGCTTGCGTTGCTTTTTAAATGTCCGAAAAAGTCCTTTATCAGCCTGGGGTATCTCTGCTGTTGTTTCTTTGGGCTCCCAACAGCTGATTGGAGACTTGGGAGATTATCACACAAGGCTAGAATAGTGGGATTAAAGCAGGATAGTAGCATCTATGGTTTTCCTGTAGCTGGTGTGTATGTAAACTGTTACTGTGGCATATCTTTTAATTGAAGGGAAAAGCCTGCCAATAGCTCTAAATGTCACTATTGTTCCACTGCTGGCTCTGGTGAGATAGACCCTTCACTTCAGTTCTGGCATTATGGCAGTTAGTGCCATGAGGGGTCCTGATTCTCCTCCTTTTTCCCTCCATCCCTCTCCTACTTGCTCTTCTATAGTAGGCTAATTCCATGCTGTCAGGGTTTTTTTTTTATTTTCATCTTTGCTAAGTTTGTACAATTATGGCAAAAATGATTTAAATTTTTTTTATCTTTTTGCTGCAAGTACACAAACACAACAAAGATTTTTTTAATTAAAAACACAACGGGCGCAGAGTTAGCCTGCTTTTGAATAGTGAGTGTGAGGGGGAGAGGGCAGGAGAGAAGGAAATTCAGCTCCTCCCCCCATGGACTGACTGCTGTAATGCCCGAACTGCAGTAAATAGACTTATCACATTTGGGGGGGAGGGTTTCAAAGCAGTGCAGTCATGCAAAAGAAGACAGGTGTGATAAGAAATATTTTCAAATATTTTCTTTTTCCTGTTTCCTTTCATAATATAATTGCCTTGAAATACTAGCCTTGTGCAATAATCTCCTTGAATTGTTCTGGGAACTTGCTCTAGGTAGAGACTTTTAACAACTGTATGTTTCCCTGCTCCATAATAAATCTACCATACCTTTCACCCACTTGTGTGTTTATTTCCTCCATGTCCTAAAAGAGCCAGCCTCACAGGGTGTAACAAGCACTTTAACTGTGTTATGTGAATCTCTCGTGGGAGTGGTAATTCCACTCATGTTCTCTTTAGCTTCAGTGGGGAATTAGAAGCAGCTCAAATGGCATATGAGAAGTTCACATATGTGCAGGACCTTGTACTCCTATATATACAGGCGGAGCGGAGAAAGGACACGTGAAACTGTGTTCCAAAACTGATAGATGAAATTTTATTGAAAAACAATAGTATTCGCACATCCCACACAATTCAATTAGCAATCAAAGCAAGACTTTCAGAGTAAGGCAGTAATTTAGTTAGAAAGGAAAAACTAGGCTGGGGAAAATACTATACCTGATCTCGCAGTTTGTTTCTCCAGAGAAGTGGCATTACTCTCCAGTAGCAGCAACAAAAGCAGGGAGGAGGAAACTTGGGAACAGGAGGGTTAAGGTTAAGCAAAGCAGGGGAGGAATGCCTGAAGCTGGCTGAGAGCCATTTCAAGGTCCTGGAGATTAATTCAGAAGGGGAGAGGGTTAAAGGACAAAGTGTCATGGATTCAGTTGGAAATGGGACTGAACCAAAGAACATTAAGATTCCAGGGGGGTTATAGGAAAATGCCCCTTTGAAGCCACTTTGTGAACAAAGGAAAGATTTGGTTTCAAATAATTCTCAAGTGTTTACAGAAGAATTCCCAATAGTCAGGATTCAGAAGATTGGGGTGAATTTGGTTATCTGTGTGATTAGCAGGCAGAGCCTCTTTGGTCTCAGGATGCAGCAGTGTCAGCTTCATCTGCATTAGCAATGGAGTTCCCTCTGTTCCTAAGATACCTGTTTCTTCTAGAGACACAGAGGAAGACTGGGTTTTCCATTTCAGAGAGGATTCAGGAAATTCATCCAGGTGTGAATTTTATGGAAGAGATTTAATGAGGGCCCTTCGTAAGCATGATCCATGCCTTTGTAGCTTGACTCAGACGATGTCATAGAGTGCATGGCTAGGTTTACAGTGTATTTTTATTTCCTGGTTGCTCTGGGATGGCCTGTAAGGTTAGATTAGCCAAATGTAACATCACAGTGAACCAAAGTTGTGAAAGTGGGGGATTATGGTCTTTGCAGTGGTGGCTCAGGGAATGGTAAAAATGCTCTGTCACAATTGCCATGGGTCCACCCTTAAAAAGTCCTGGGATTTGTACTTTGGTGGAATACTTGGTAGGTACCAAGGTAACCTAAGAAGAGAGGATTAAATTAATTTAATTCTGTGGTGCAGATAGGCATTCAGGCTTAGGTGTATAAATCTTCATAAATTTCATTCTTGTAAGCAATAGCAAATAACCTAATTGCTGCAGAATGGCAGCCAGGCACCGCTCGGGCACCTCTCCTGGCCAGGAAATGGCTGTGGCAGCACACTCCAGCCCTTTGAAACTTCCTTGCGGGAGAGGGGAGGATGTAAAACTGTGTGGCCCAAGTGATCCCACCCACAGTGTGCAACTGAACAAGGAGAAATTTGGGGACAGGGATCAAACTGCAAAAGGCAGCTTTTTGAAAATTAAGGGACCAAGTTGAGCTTCTGGGAACTCCTTCCATGCTACTTCACCTGAGCCTTTACCTTTTGCTTAAAGTGTCTGCCCTTAGCTTCTTGTACTCTCTACCAACTTCCCTCCTATGGACGATCACATAACATCCTTTGGCAGCTACACCGATTGCAGACATTCAAAAGGCATGTTGGGAAATTAGCTGGCCCATTTAAAGACTATTCTTTTAATGGAATTGTTCCATGTGTAGCTCATTTATCCCATTATGGGCCCTCTGATGAATGCTTACTATTCACCTCGGAGGCCACAGCTCATTGCTCTATTGATGTTTCCTGTGTTTTAATACATGCAAGCAGCCGAGCATGCAGACGCATTGGGGTGGGCAATGAAACTTCCCTGGGTTTCTCATTCCTTCTGCAGATCCATGGAAGTATTTTCCCTCCTGTGTTTTGACTCATCCTCTCGAGGTACAGAATAGGCAGTGCAAGGAGTAAATAATTGGGCACACAGTTCTAGCTCACACAGTGAAAACAGGACAGAGAAAGGCATTACACATCATTGATACACACTAATCCTGCAGGAGGGGCTGCTGGCTTCTGTGTCAGAGATGCAGCAAATCCAGTCTTTAATTTAAAGTTCATTAATTTAAAGAAGCTCTCCATGGTTTTGAACCCTTAGCCCTAAAATAGGTTCAGCATTTTAGATAGCTCTAAAGTCTGGAATAAAACCCAAAGCGGATTTACCACATTCTTGACATAGAAGCCACTGGCCACCACTGGAATACCACAAGAAAAATCACACTGAGAGTTCACAAACACTGATCTCCATAAAGCCTAGCATTCATTTGCTTTGTGGACTGATGACCATTCACACTACATAGTTATAACTCTTTCATTCCTTGTTTACCAACACTGCTGTATCCTATGGACTCCTCAGTTTTATAGTTTGTTGAGGCACTAAAGCTCTTTGACTAAGAATCCCAGATAGCCCCTGCAAAAAAATGCAAATCCCAGGATTCTATAGGATGTTGCCATAACAGTTAAATTGAAATCATAGTAACTGTAACTGCAGTTCAGTTTTGAGAGGAAGGCACACTATTTATAAAATCTGACCATCCCAAAATATTGAGCTGTGTTTACTAAAGCAAGCTTTAATATTATCCCCTCTGCCTTGCTAGAAGGCCACATTAAAGGAACTCCCTATTACGAACAGGTCTGCCCTTGCGATGAAGGTTCTATTGAGTCTCTAGAGCATGTTTTATTTTTCTGTATCTTTTATAGGGATGAGAGGCTAAGATTAATTTCACCCCTCTTGCTTAAGTTTCCAGGTAGGCCAATTAATTGGTACCTGGTATATCTGTTATATGATTCTGAGAAAAGTAAAACAGAGACAGTTGCTAAGTTTTTCCTCTCTGCTGTTAAAGTTCATAAGATTATGACCCACATAAACTAAACAGCCCCATCTATTGTCTTCTAAATATTTATATAAATATTGTACCTATTTTGTCCCAATATCATATGAACTAGTAACTGTAACTGTGTAGTGTGAAAGAAAACCTTTGGTGCAGCACTAGAGCAGTGGTTCTTAACTTGTGGTCCGGGGACCTCCAGGGAGCTGCAATGTCCTCACTGGGGGTCCACAAAGGCTTGAAGGCTGCTCAGCCCTGCAGTAGAGTGGCCACGTGACAGGAGCCAAGGTAAAGTCTGGCTGGCTGGCTTGGCCTGCACATTGCCATTCAATCTGCTCCGGCCACAAATTTGCAGGAAGAAACAGGAGAAATGTATTCCCTTCCCCCTCCAGTGCCTTTGAGGGAAGGTTTAATGGATGGTGTAATTATGTTGTTGTTGTTTTAAATCTTGAGTTAAGTCTTGAGAGTCCGAAGTAACAAAAAATAATTAAAGGGGATCCTCCCTGGTAAAGAAAATGTTAAGAGCCACTGACTAGAGCATTAGAGTTCTCTGGCTGGGAATTCTAAATATCTCATGAAACTATAAATCCTAGGATTCCATAGGATGGAGCCATGGCAGTTAAAGTGGAATCATAGGGCTATGCTTGTGTAGTGTGAAAAGGCCCTTTAATTCTTGTGCCAAAGTCATTACTGCACAGGTGGGAAGGGAATCATGTACCCACCCAGATGCTGAGGTACAGCAGTAACCAGTTTTCCTCCATGATTTTATTGTGCTTGCTGAGAATTTCCCCAGTGTAACAGGGCAGTTCCTTAAACCCCTCATTCATTGGGGGAACACCTGGTTCACTGTGAAACATTTGGATCCTTCCTGGTCAATGTTCCTGGGTTGGCCAAGAAAGAAGGGGTAAGTAAAAGTAAAGTATGTCAATATTATTACCTTATTATTAACTTACTTTATACCTCACTGTCGTGGGGTCCTGTTACCCAAATTGCATGGGGTCTGCGAGGATCCCACTAGTATCTGAATATTGATATGAGGAATATTTAATCAACTCAAAATGCCAGCAAGAGGCCAGATAATGGCAGCATCTTTTGACCTATGTATATCAGTAGTAATGGAGGAGACTCTAAGCCAAAATGTACAATAAAATGTTCTTTATTGGAAATTATCAGTAACAGCATTCACACAAACTCTTTGGACTTTATCAGACATGGAAAATACGGCATCATCACAATGCCACATAGCCACGAAAGGGCGTGCAGATCAGACAACGTTGCCCTTTCACAGTTATAAAAAGCCAAAATCCCATCATTTTCAATTGATGGCTTAAGCTGTCAATAGATCTCCCTGCTGCTTTTTTGCCGGCATTGCCAGTATGCGATACCTCTGTCTCTTTAAATCTCGTACTTACCCCATCAGTGGCCAGACCAGTGCGAACACTTCTGGGTCATATCAGGACATCCAGGTAAGTGATGAATTTTTTTTAGCCTCCCTGGGTAACTTGGGCTTTTTTTAAGTATGCATAGGTGCTTGTGTAAACTTTAAACGCTTTATTTCTGTTTTTAGTTTTGAATTTCCCACATGAAATTGCACGAGATTTTGAATGAGGAAGTGAACAGGGCTCCGTTCACTTCCTCTTCATTCACAAAGGACGTGAGTGGGGGAGGGGGAAATGGGGGGGTTGTGCCAGCAAAAGAACATTTTAAGGACTGTGTCTGACAAAGTCCTTAGGCTTCAATATCATTGTTAATTCTTCATTTTGTGTTTGTGTGCATATGTTCAGAGGGAGTCGGGGTATACAAAGATGTAAAGATCTCTCTCTCTCTGTAGCCCCCTTTTGCATAGTCAAGGTCAAGTTGCTGCTGATTTCCCCAACACATTAGAAACTTGATATTTTCTCAGAAGTTCCAAGACCTCTTTGGGTAACAAAGGAGCCAGGAAAACCTCAGCCATTCAATGCCAAGAATGCATCTTGGGTGCTTCACTTCAGCTACCCTCAGTCCCCTATTTACATGGCTCCTTCATATGTCTTTCTCATTGGTAGCAGGGGTTTCCTCAGTCCTCTCTCAGTCTCTCTCTAGACTTCTAGCTCCCTCTTGAAGGGCCTCCCCTAAGAAAAGCCTCAGTCCACTGGGTACTTACACCTTTCCCTGGGGCTCTTCACACATGCACTCAGGTCTAAAGTAGCCTCTTGCTGTACAGCTTCTTCCCCCTCTTCCAGAGTTTGCTAGTGTTCTTTTATTGCCCTCTTCACCACACACCCCTGCAGAGGCTTTAACTGAGGTCAGCAGCTGATTCTGCTTTCCTCCTGAGCCCAGGGAAGTGGGAACAGAAGAGCCAATGCAACTGGTAAGTCCTCCTCTTCCACACTCACCTTTTCCCCCAAACTGGGAGTCAAGAGTAGACAAAGTTATAAGCTAGGCACTGGGCAGAGATTGTTCACATAGAATAAGCTTTCTGGTAGACTCTCCATAATATTGTGCTCTGGCTCATCCTTATGCGTATGATGGCTATTGTTACAAACTGGCCTGAGGCTAAAATCAGATCTCTTTTAAAAAAATAAGAAGAATTAGCAAATCTCATAGCATTCCCCCATTGGTATCTTATGAGGATCCAGGCAGTGAGGTAATTGAACTGTATCTCAAAATGATGCTAAAGCTTTATGCCCTTGCATGGATGTACATTATTTATTATTAGGATTTTATGATTCCTTACCTCTGAATACAGCTCTCTTTTATGGAGTATAAAAATCGCAAGCTTGCCAGTTCAATGGGAATAAAATTGAGCTCATAAACCACAAGAATCACTCATTTGGCTTCCCCTGTGGAAGAAGAGGTTGTCCTCAAATGCCACTCAAAGGACTAGCTTTACTTTTGCTTTGTGTCCAGAAAGTCCCACTGCGTTTCATTGGGTTTGCTCTGGAGTAAAAGGATTTGCACACTGACCAAAGAGCATCAATACCATGTCTGTTTCAACTGAGGCATCATCTCCCCTTTGGAGCAACTGTGGGTGTTTTCAAGTATTATTGCATTCATTTCTCACTTTCATTTTTGAAAGCAGAAGGAAGGTATCCCAAGCAGTTAGCCTCACTGAAATTTAATGTCTCCTCTATTATCACAGAAGCCTCCACACTGACCTCCCTTGTTCCCATATGTGCTTGTTTCCACAGCATTTCTCATTTCCACAGCAGCATGTGGGTAATTAGATGTGTGTGTGTGGTTTCCTCCCATGAATGTTTTGATATAAAAACAACAGAGGGAATCATTTGCATGGGTAGAGGAACAGAGTATTGTATTTATGGAAGTAGGTGTACATTATACAGAATATTACCTCTATTTGCTAGCTCTGCCATTAGGAGCATTTTCTAAATAAGACTTACTTATAAGCCTTCACTTTGGACAGTGATGCTATTGCAGAAGTAGGTGTAATGTACATCATTGATACTACTCGAAAGCTTTATGGAGCAATTACCCATTAGCAGAGCTGAGCAAATAACTCAGAAAGGGCTGTTTATTCAAGAAATATAGCCTCTTTTTTTCTGCAGGAGGTCATCATTTATTCACACTCATTCACTCTCTGGTAGGATTCTCTGAAGAATTCCTAATCTTTTCCACTGTCCCTGGTTCCCTTCCTTGGCTTGGTAGGTCACAAGATCTCTGCTGTCTGTCTGAGCAAGATGTCAATCAAAAAACAACATAGGCAGTCATAGCTAATTTTTTTGTGCCCATGGTCCTCCATGATTCTGCAATGCAATGACAATGCAAAACCATGAACTGAAGCCATGATGCTCTCAAAGCATGACAATGAAGAGAAAAAAATTGACTGCTCCCTTCCTCTTGATGAGCTTGCCATTTTATTTCTACACCAGAACAGAACTGGCTCTCCATCTAGGAGGAGATGGAAAGTTGAAAAATGTTGTCTGTTCCTCCATCTCCTTTCTTCCCATATTGGACATTCTTGTGATGACCAAAACCACTGAGATCAACTCCAGGAAGCATTTGGCTCACAGGAATGGCAGGTTATCCTGTCAAAGCCCTGGCTGAGGGCTGAAATAGAGATATGGCCAGGGTGGTGGACACAATTGCCCCAAGTGCCCCCTCCCATGGAGTGGAGCCAAGTAAGCCCCCTGGTTCTCTAGGGAGCTGGCAGCCATGGAGATGGTGACAGCAAAGAAATTATATTTCTGTGCCACCATTGTGTCTGCACAGTGTCGTCCAGTGGAGCTGTCTCAAGTGGTCAGGGGCCTTTTTAACACTCTGGACCACAAGAAGAAACAAAGACTACTAGACAGCCCACTGTGAAGAATTTTCAAGATACTTTGCAGACAAAATCACTTGGCTCCATTCTGGCTTAGATGCTGTCATTGAGACAGGTCCAGTGGATGTAATGTTGGCACTTGTTTGTCCTACGTTACTGGATATGTTTTAGTTTGTGCAGCCTGGTTATGTGGACAGGATCCTTGGAGAGGTGAGAGGCATATGTGTACATGTGTACACATTGACTCTTGCCTCTCCTGTTTCTTGAAAACATCTAGAGGGGACTGGCCAAGTGGGTAAAGAGAATGGTGAATGCCTCACTGTAGCAAGAGAAATTTCCATCCCACCCTACCTACAAAAGACTGTGGTGAAGCTGTTACCAAAAAAAAAAAAAAGCCACTTCTGAATCCCACCATGCTGGAGAATTGTAAGACAGTCTCAAATATTCATTTCCTGAACAAGATCCTAGAATATGTGATGACTTCCCAGATCCAGGGATTCCTGTATGAAACGAATTATCTAGAACCATTTCAATCTGGCTTCAAGGCCTAATTATGGGACAGAGACAGCTTTTGTTGCCTTGATGGACAACCTACACAGGGAACTGGACAGAAGTGTGCCCCTGTTGGTTCTGTTGGATCTTTCAGTGACTTTCGATATCAACAGCTTTGGTATATTTCTGGGCTGCCTGTCTGGGATGGGACTGGGGACACTGTTCTATAGTCGTTCCAGTCCTTCCTGGATGGGCAAACCCAGAAGGTGGTGCTGGGCCACTCCTGTTTAACATCCTGGCTCCTCAGGGCTCTCCCCTGCCCCCCACTGCTATTTAATATATACTTGAAATTGCTGAGAGAGGTTATCTGAAGTTTGGAGGCTTGGTGTGACAGATATGCTGATAACAGCCAACTCTATCTCTCTTTTTCATCTGATTCCAAGGAAGCTATTTTAAGAGATCAAAAAGCCTTCCTGTCCCACAATCTCCAATCTTTTCCCTGTCCTGGCATAATAACCCTCCCAATCACACTTACCTTCTCTCCCATCGACAGGCAGCCCAGGAATGAACAGAGCTCTAACGGAGCTCCATTCACTTCCTGGACTGAAATCCTGTCTGTTCTTGCAAGAGAGCACAGGAAATTCAAAAATAAAAACAAAAATGCACACACACAAAGTTTTTAAAAGCACATACACACACTTTAACATTTCGAAGTAAACCAGGGAAGCTTTTAAAAAGTGTGTCACTTACCTGGATGTTGCGATCTCACCCGGAAGTGTTCTGGCAGGACCGCCCATTGACACTGCAATCCTGAGAGTTAAATGGTCCAAGGTTTCACATGCTGGCAATGCTGACACCAAAACGGGACGAGTGATCTATTGACGGCTCGGCCCAGCAATAAAAAGAAACACCATAATGATGCCAGTGGAATGCAAAAGGACGATGTCATCTGTTATTGGCATCCTTTTGTGTTCCACTGGTGTCATTGTGGCGACATATTAACTGTGTCTGATAATCTCCTTAGTGCTGAACTGCTGTCAGTAATGGACTGGACAAGGGCAAATAAACTGGCAGTTAATCTAGACAACACAAAGGTGGTCCCGGTCCATCAAAAGAAAGATCAGGGGATAGTGATTGCGCCTGTGTTGGATAGGGTTATGCTCCCTTTGAAATCTCAGCCTCACAGCTTGGTGTTCTCCTGACTCAACCTGTATGCCCCAGTTTCAGTGGGGCCAGTCACAGGGAGCATGTAACTCTGTTGTTGAAAGAGCTTCACTGGCTACAGCTTTGTTTCTCAGTACAATTCAGAGTGCTGATCAGGACATATAAAGCCCTATCCAGCTCAGGTCCAGACTGTCTGAAAGACCTTATCTCCCCATATGAACCTGTGTCAAGATCCTTGGGGAGACATTTTCTCTCTGTCCCACCACCATCACAGGTTTGTTTGGTGGAGGACATGGGAGAAAGCCTTCATAGTGTCTGCTCCCATGCTGTGGAATTCTCTTCCATGGGCTAACCTCCTCTTTCCTCTCCTTTTGCCAGCAGGCAAAGATCTTTTTGTTCAAGCAGGCTTTAAATATGTAAGCTTTACCTTTTGTGTCTGTTATTTTTAGCTTTTGTATGCCTTTTAAATGATTTTATGCTGTTTTAATGTGATAATTTTTAATTGTCTTTTTAAAATATTGTTCATTTTTAATTGATTCTCTTTGTGAGCTGCCTTGGATTCCACTCTGGGGGAAAGTGGCATAGAAATGAAATGAGATACTGTTTCTTCACTATTCCAGGCCTTTGGGAATGAGATCAAGAAGAAATTCATTTAAGACCTTGGAGACCCATTTCAGTGGACCCTTGCTTGCCAGATTTATTCCCTTACCAACATTCTTATTTACTTATTTCTTATGTACCAATTGGGAGGTTGCTGAGCTTTTTTGAAGTACCTTATGACCACCATGAGGTAGGAGGCTTGAAAGTTTTCTAAACTGCACCTCAGTGACTGTAGTCATGAGCCACCATGTGTACATATGTATGCAGAAAGACTTATATGCATACAGCCAAGCATTACTCAGAGGTTTTTACTTCCATCACTTCCACTGCTGAAGAGGAAAGCTGCTTTTCAGTTTTAAAAGTTCATATTTAAATTAGGAGCACTTTTGATCATGCCATTGATCTGCCTCATTCACTGAATGTTATGGGAGCTGCGGGTGATGATTTCCTCCATGATAATCCTCCTTTGTTTTTCCACTGCTGCTTCTGTCTTTTGTCCTTACTCCAGAAAATCCATTAAAAAGAAGAGGTGGGAATAGCTGCATAGCTGCTGTCATAAGTCAGTGCCTTGGTAGTGCCCTCATAGCATGAGGAGACTAAGATCTGGAAATGCTCTGAAAGAAGACTGCTTTTTTCCCCAGCATCTAGTGGAAATTTCAGAGATATCCAACAGTGCAATACAATGTATATTCATCCTGCAGTAAGTCCTACCAGTTTCAGTGGGACTTAGGACTTTACCAGACGCACTAAATATGACATCATAAGGACGCCACATAAACGCGAAAGGGCGCACAGATCAAATGACATTGCCCTTTTGTGTTTATGTACTGTATAGTCAAAATCCTGTACCTTTTAACTGATGGCTTAAGCTGTCAATAGATCCCCCTGCCACTTTCTTGCTGGCATTGCCAGCGTGCAAAGTCTTGGGCGATTTAACTCTCATCATGGCCCTACCGGGCAGAACAGTTCTGGGTAAGATCATGACATCTAGGTAAGTGACGAACTTTTTAATACCCTCCCCAGGTTACTTTGAGGTTTTTGTGTGTGTGTATGTGCTGGGTGTGACTTTTGCATTTTTAGTTTTAGTTTTGAATTTCCAATTGCAATTTCATCATGCAGGATTTCAAAAGAGGAAGTGAACTGAGCTCTGTTCACTTCCTCTTTATTGCTGGTGCTACCTTTGCCAGGAGAGGAGGTAAGTGGGGGGGGGCATTCTTTTGTCGGCATAAAAATGGATTTTTTTATGCCAGCAAAAGAATGTTTTCAGGGGATCGTCTGATAAAGTCCTTACTCTCTGGTTCGCAGGATTTCAGCCTTAGGACTTTATCAGACATGGCAAAAACCATGTCATTAGGATGCAACAATAGCACAAAGGGCTGAAATTATCAGATGATGTTGTCGTTCTCCCATTCCTGCTGTGTTGCACTGGTGTGAATGAAACATAACTTTTTAGTGATGGCTTTGTCCATCAATAAAAAGTGACTCCTCATTCGCACCAGTGCAACACAGTGGGAACAGGTGAATGACAAGTACATCTGATAATTTTGCCTTTTGTGCTATTGTCACATCCTAAATGATGTGGGGTTTTGGCGATATTTGCCTCATCTGATAAAGACCTTGGTCTTCATTGCTCTCTTCTGTTTTTATGATTTGAGCCTTAGGGACCACCACACCCATGGGCCCCTAGTTCCCAACTCAAGAAATATTTATTTTATTTATTTTTATTTATTTCATTTGTATGCTGCCTTTCTGCCAAGATGGGATCCAAGGCGGCTTCCATAATACAACAGATTAAAAGTATAATATATACAATTAAAATATTTTAAAAATCCCAGGCCAGGAAACTGAAATGGGAGGAGTTTCTGTATGTTTAAAGGTTACATGACAGTTAGCAAGAGGAGTTGAGTCCCATTGATGACAACGACTGAAGCAGAGGGCTCCAGGTGTGTGTGGTGTATGAGTGAGGTTTGGATGAGAAATTTTGTGCGCAGAGGTTAATACGGTGTATGAGAAGATTGACTGGGCAAAAAGAGAAAGAGTTTAAGGGATAAGGGAAAGTATTATAGAGATTTATAAATTGTGAAAGCACAAGATTTCACATTACTATATTTTTTATTCCCCCTTGATAAAGTTCCTCTATGGTATTTGTTCCAAAAAAAATTAAAAATCAGATTAAAACATATAAAATCTAAAATATATCAAATAAACAAGCCCTGCTGCTTATACGTTACTTTTCCTGCTTGAAAAGAAAAGTCTTTGCCTGCGGACAAAAGGAGATCAGGGAGGGGGCCAGCCTAGCCTCCTGTGGAAGGGCGTTCCAGAGGCTAGGAGCAGCCACCGAGAAGGCACACTCTCAAGTCCTCACTAAGCGAACTTGTGATGAAGGTGGGATTGAGAGAAAGCCTCCTCCTGATGACCTTAGGGCTCTGGCAGGATTGTATCAGAAGATTTCTATAGGAGTTTATTTTCTAGGTGTGCTACTCCATACTGCGGATATATTAATATATATAAGAACTCCAACCCACCTGTCCGCTTTCAGTTGTTATGCTCTGATCTCTTACTTTGCTATCTAATAGACTCTGATTACTTGTAACAAAAAACAATAGATTCATTATCAAATACACTAATTAACATGTAGGCTTCTTTTGTTTGTGTACCACTTACACAGTCTTTAGAATATACTTACATTATGTATGCAGGCTTATTTTGAAAACACATAAGGACAGGAACTCTAATTTTTACACAAATGTAAAATGGCATCACTACATCCAGTAGTCAGATTTTCTTCCTGTCAGGCGATGTTTCCACTCTACACAATTACGGCACTTTCATGTCACTTGAACGGCCATGGCTCCAGGTTCATATAGAATCCTGGAGTGTGTAGTTTGGTGAGGCACTTAAGAGTTCTCTGCCAGAGAGATTTAATGCTGTAATTCAAGGGAGTATGCACTAGAGTTCTCAGTATCTTACCAAGCTATAAAGCCTGGGATTTTGTAGGATGGAGTCATGGCACTTAATAGGATCTAAATTTGCTGTGAATCTACTGTGTGAATGCATCACGGGTTGGTTTGGTGTTGCATGTTGAGTCATTTAGCCATACACCAAGGCCACAATCCAGTGCTGAGCTCCACATGCTTCATTCCACTGATTTCATTGGGCTTAAATATGTCTGGCTGTCTGATCATGACTCACTTCAGGGTAGGCCTACCGTTAGGCAGGTGGCTAATTATGAGGTATCATTATAAGGATGCACATTCTCAGTGATTTACATTATTAATATCGTTTCCCATATGAGTCCCTCCACCTATTTTACTATTGGGGGGAAATCTTCTTTTGAACCAGAAGAATGCCTGGTGGGGATCAGAAACAGGGCCTTCTTTATGGCTGCTCCCAGACTCTGGAACTCCCTGCTAAGGGAGGCTCAGTTGACTTCTTTCTGCTGTCTTTTGTTGTTATATTTTTCATTGTATTTTTAATGTCACATTAAAGTAAGATGCTGTTCTTCATCTGTATTTTATTTTTATTAGCTGTCCACAGTGCCTTTTTGTGTGGTTTTTTTTTTTGGTAGAGGGTAGAATATGAATGAATAAATAAACACATTGCTATAATGCTTCAATTTTATTTATTTATTTATTTATTTATTTTGCCTTATTGTCTTCAGTTTTTTCTAGATTAGATTAGATTAGATTAGATTATACCATACCAGGAGTAGGCAATATGTTCTCTCCATCCCAAGATGTACCTGGACTTCAGTTTCCATCATCTCTCACCAATGGCTATTCTGACTAGAGCTGAAGGGAGTTGCAATCCAATAACATCTGGAGGGCCTCAAGTCACCCACCCCTAGTTTACAGTTTTGAGTGTATATTTTGTAATCTTGGATATCCAACTTGGGAAGTGGGTTTGATGGCTCCAGTGTCAGCGAAGCTATGATTCACTCTGGGTTTTACTCCAGACTTTTAAGAGGCTATCCAAGGTATTGAACCTATATTGGGGACAGGCTTCAGCACTTTGGATAGCTCCTTTAAAGTTCAGCTGTTACCTGCCCTGATACCACCACTCTTTTAATAATTCATCAATTGGCTAAATTTAATATATTGGCTTATTATTGGCACTTCAGGTGGTTGACAATAGACCAGGGAATCAAGGTATGCTCAGAAAACCTAAGGAAAAATTCCTAAAAGACACCCAGGAAAGGATTATGCGAACCCCTCCTGAAACTTCTGGGTTAGGGAGGAAATGGGCTAATTCTCCTGGACGTACATAAAAATGAGTCATTCCATAATCCTATCAAGGTAGCAATAGCTGGACACTCTGCCTGCAACACTGGTCTTTCCTCTCGCCTATCCTAAAACAATAGAGGCTTGCCTGAGACCCATCAGTTTTAATGTTTCAACCACTAAAACTGGTTGAATAATGGAAATAATGGATTCCCGGGAATCCATTATTTAATCCTGGGAAACTCTAGCAGACATTGTTTTCCACTCAAATTCACCCCTTCAGGGGAAATATTGAATATAAATATCACCCCAAAACACAGCCAAAGTGTTCATAGCTTCTCTTCCTCCCACCATTCTGTCAGTCTGTGTTACCAGGGTTGCAGCTTCCACATGAATCTCTTCTCTTTGAACAGGTATAGTACAGCCCATCAGCCCAAACTCTATTCCTCTATCCCAGTACTTCATACTTTCTTCGCTAGCCTTGTGTGACTGCTTGAAGCCTGAGTGTATGTGTGTGTGTTCCCTTGATTATTTTTCAATAAAAATCATTTTTATTTTATCCCCTTGTTTAGAGTCTCCTCAGTGATTACAGGTATACATAGGTCAAAAGATCCCACAATTACCCAACTTCTCACTGCCATCTTGAGCTAATTAGAATTCTCCATATTAAAATTTCAGACCCTAGTGGCTCCCCACAGACCCCACACAATTCGGATAACACACCCTAAACCTGGAGTAGATTTATGGCCCTGAAAAAATTGGAGCCAATCCGTTTCCACTGCAGTCCAGCATGCCAGAGGTCTCAATGAATTTTAAGGTGCCTTTCGAGCACAAGACCTTGAATGCTGTAAACTTCAATCTGTTATTAACAGAGCTATAGAAATGGGCTCTACTTTTATCTCAAAATAGATGGATTCCTTCACAACTGTAGCTGTGAAATTACACATCTGTCTCAGGATTTACCTTATATCAAGGTTTGCAAGAGCTGGGCCCTCAGCCAAATCCAGCATGGCTTACTGAGAAATCAAGGTCACAATCTTTGGCAACAGAAGACTGCTAATATTTGTGGGTTTTTTGATCCTGTTGTATTTCTACCTTATATGGATGGACTCTTCTTTCTACTTCGCAGAAAAGACACCTGAGCTGTGCTTGCTTCTAGAGATTTCTCCTGTTCTTTTTTCAAAGTTGCTTTTTTTCCCCATCTACACCCACATGTTCTAGCTAGGGGTTGGTTATTTGGATCATTTTTTCAAAGAAATTAGAATGTTCCAAAATTTCACATTTTTACTATAAAGTCAATGAAAAGATCTTGAGATTTACAAGAAAGAATGAGAGAGAAAGAAAAACTGCAGGATTCACCCACCCAAGCAGAGGCCTTTGAGGATTTGGCTGTTAAAAGCCTGGCTTTGAATCTCTGTATATTCAGCCACCAGAAGAAGAAGAAGCTCCTTATCTGTAATAGCTACATGGCAGTCAGGAACAACATGGTTCTCTATAGGTTTGGAATAATTGTATGTGTTGAAATTGACCAGTGCACATGGGGGAGAACTTTGATTGTTTTTGATATGAAATGTATAAATGCTTTCATGCATTGGGTAGAAAGAACTTGAGATTTTTTTAAAAAAGAAAAAGAAATGATGGGAGGAGAAAACAAAACTGATAGTTTTGCCCATTCACAGTTCCAGCTGTCAAGTGGAAGCTGTTTTGAATTATTCTATGTCAAGTGGAAGCCATTTTGCACCTGCCACTACCAGAGGACAACCTGGTGAGGATGAGATGTGGAGGGGAGGGGCAAAAATCTCTCGACCCCTTTCTTTTCACCCATTCTACAACACAATTCCTATCCTTGGCTTGGTACGCTGCCACTGTCCCCAGTAAGACTGTCTCCCGGAACACAGAGAAGAGTTGGGACCATTTCCCTGCAGAGTGCTTTCCTGACCTCTCTCCTCTTGCCCAGAGAGAGATTAGATGTCTCAGGAGCTGAGCACAGCTGTAACCTTGGCAACGACATTGCAGCCTCACAGCTGGGTATAGATCAGACCCCTTTCTCATTATTTTTAAAGGATGTGTTATTAGCAAAAGAAGAATGGGTACATTTTGGTGGTGACTGTTGTGTGTTACAAACAACTGTGGTGGATTTCACAAGGATATAGTCCTTGGCCACAGTCTTTAGAACACTTCTAAAACAAAAATACTTCTAGAATACATCTAAAAACTACAGAAGTCCAAACCAGAAAACAACCTATAAAGTGATGATATCTGACATTCACCCTCATGTCCAATATGCACAACAAGCTGACACATTTATAGAAAATCAGGATATAATTTGACTTAAAAACAGTCAAGTCGGGGAGGGGGGGAATGAACAATACTGTATTCTGTGCCGTTTTTAAGGAAATCCTAGGAGTGACAATTGGTCTAATTTCACTGTTTCAATATCATTGTCTCCTTCTAACCAGCTTCCCACCCAACCCTGTCAAAATGCACAATTTCTCCCCTTGGTTAAATACATTCTTCAATGATTCAGACTTACCTGAGAAGATAATTGTTCATCTTCTCCACTGACAATCGTGTATCTTTTAATGAGAGTGGTATCTTCATTGAGGAATGAACTGAGGCAATCCGTGCAATTTGATGTAGTGCAAGAAGGAAAGTTAGAGCCAATTTAAGTTAGAAGGTGTAACTTCAGGCCACCGCACCATCCAGAATTCTCCCAGAGGCTGCAAATCTTTTATTGGTTTGTAGAATAATTTGATCAGTGCCCAGCTTGTATTCCCTCTTTGCCATGCCTATTTGCCTCTGTTAAGTGTCCATGAATATTTCATCGTTTCTTTTACAAACCATAACCCAGCAGGTTACATGCAGGTTAGCATGTTAGAAATTTCACTCTTGTTAGGAACGGTTGCTCCCGGAGGTTTTCTAAATTATTTGCTACACATTTTTTTTTCTTTCTGAGATGCCAAGAGGGCTAATGTCACCCCAGTAATAAAGACACATAACTACAAGCTGTATTAACCAAATGTATTGAGTACATGATAAACATAAGAAATTAGGTATAGGTTAGTATGTTGAATATTGGCAATAAAAGGCTGCAACTTGCTAATGGCTGCAAATGGTTGGCACTATCGCATGGGTGTGGATCCCTTCATTGCCCAACCCTGTGTTGGCCAATGGACCATTGTTGGTTGCTACCAGCCCACTCTTGGAGGAGAGAGTCTTGGACGAGCCGCCCCACTCTGACAGGCAGGGAACAAGATGTTCCTCGTCCAAATGACCATGAAACCAGGACATTTGGAAATAGAATCTACAAAGATGTGAATAGAAAGATGCAGGATTTCTTTATTGTTCTTGTTGTTGTGTCCCTTTAAGTTGTTTCCCACTCATGGTGATCCTAAGATGAACCTATCACAGAGTTTTCTTGGCAAGATTTGTTCACAGGGGGGTTGCCTTCCTCTGAGGCTGAGAGAGAGTGACGTGCCCAAGGTAGCCTGGTGGGTTTCCATAGCTGAGTATGGATTCAAACCCTGGTCTCCAGATTTGTAGTCAAAGCAATTATTTTCTGTAAATCAGAGCTGGGAAATCTATGGTCTGCCAGATCTTGATGGACTGCATGATCCTTCAGCATTGATTGCTTACACTGGCTAGGGCTAATGGAAATTGCAATCTAACAACATTTAGAAAGCAAAGTGATCTTGTAGCACCTTTGAGACTAACTGAAAGAAATTGGAGCCTAAGCTTTCGTAGACTTAAGTCTGCAAAAGATTTGCTCCAACTTCTTTCTCTCAGTTAGGACTTTATCAGACACAGAAAATATGGCATCTAAAGGACACCACATAACCATGAAAGGGCATGCAGATCAGACAACTTGGCCTTTCAAGGTTAAAATCAGCCCAAACCTGTACCTTTTAATTGACGGCTTAAGCCCTCAATAGATCTTTCTGCTAATTTTTTGCCGGCATTGCCGGTGTGCGAAGCCTCTGTCCCTTTAAATCTCAGACTTACCCTGACAATGGCTGGACCAGCGCAAACATTTCCAGGTCAGATCGGGACATTCAGGTAAGTGATGAACCTTTTTTTTACTCTCCCTGGGTTACTTTTAAGTTTTAAAGTGTGTGTGCTTACTTTAACTTTTTGACTTTTATTTTTATTTTTACTTTTGAATTTCCCATGCAATTTCATCATGTGGGATTTTATCCCACAGGATTTCTTTATTGTCAGAGGAGTCTTTGCCAGGAAAGGAGGTAAGTGCCGGGGGGAACGTTCTTTTGCCGGCAAAAAAATTGATATTTTTTTTTTATGCCAGCAAAAGAACGTTTCAAGGGGGACATCTGATAAAGTCTTTAGTCTCAAAAGTGCTACAAGATCCCTTTGCATACTGATACTCCAGACTAACATAGCTATCTCTTAGAATTCTACTGACATCTAGAATGTAAAAAAAGAAGAAGAAGAATTTAAAACAGTTTGGCTGCTAGCAAAAATGATAGTGGTAATATTTTGGGCTGCGGGGAGAGAATTAGTCTGCTAATCCTAGCCCACAAAAGTCTCCCTCACCCCATCACTGCCTTGCACTCATCAGAAACTATCAGATGTTTTTAATTTTAATTACATCTATGGAACTGCATGTTATCTTCAGCATGAGCTTGGAACTGAGGTGCAAACTTGATGTTACAGCAAATGCACGTACACAGCCAAATACATTAGCTGCACAAATAATTTATCTTCTTCTCCCTGAAATCTATAACTAGAGGATATCTGGCTCAAAACCTATGTGCTGAATTGAAAATGAGGTGGTGGGGGGAGTTTCCAAATAATTTTGCTTGAACATAAGTAACAGAAAATTTCTCAGACGCTGTCATGAAGCCAAAATGTTCAACTTTGATTGGCCTACGACAGGAGTGGGCAACTTGTGGCCCTATAGTTGTTGGGCTACAGTTACAGTTCCCATTAGATGTATGCAGCATGGGCAATCTGATAGCCATCGCTATCCAACAGTATCTGGAGGGCTGTAAGTTTCCCATACCTGTCCCATGTAAATACTAATTGGGTTGAATTCACAGTACAAATCTGGAAAAACAGGACCTATAGCAAAGGTGGGAATCCCATAGCCCTCAAGATAATGTTGGACTGCAACCCCCAGCATTCCTCATCATTGGCTCTGCTGGCTAGGGCTGCTAAGATTTGCAGTCCCACAACATCTCAAGAGCCACACCCTTGAGATAGGGAAAGCACATTTCTCTGCCCATGTTTGCTTAAAATGAAAATTTACTTCTTCACTGCCCATTTTGAGAGGTTGCTACATCTTGTAAATCTTCCATGTTAGAAGACAAGTACATTGGAGGCAGGGAAGGGGGGTGGGGGGAGTCATCATGTGAAACTGGTCTGAAAGCATGCCGTCTATGCATCCTTTTGCACTTCAAAAACATAGCAACCATTGTGCTCTTTTCTACACCCTGCCCAAGAACATGAAGGGCAAAGTCTCCTCTACTATTGTAACCTTCTGAGGTTGCTGACTGGGAGTACAGAAGAGACGTAAAACCTAGTAACATTTCCTCCAACCCAAAACCTCGGCTTATAGTAAATATTCATCACACACCCCTGAATCATCTAGCAATTACCATTAAAGTGTCCCTTCACACTACAGTGAGAAAGATTTTTTTTTTTAAAAAAAAATGCCTTTCTCTTTTATAGAGACATTATTTCTCAAGACTTACAGCTTATCTAATCAGAATCGGCTCTGCCACATCCATCTTTCTTCCTTATTTTGACTTCAGTGCATACTGTAGTTTTATCACTCCCCCTCTTTCATTCACTGGAGATCCCCAGAGATATTTTACTAGAAGATTGCCACACTTAAGCTTGATGTTCCTAAGAAAACGCATCAACCTAACATTTTTGAAAGGCCACGTTGTTTCCTATTGTCCCTAAGGAGCCAATATCAGTTCGTCCTATCGTTATTTAAATGTACCCGCCACCTTCTGGCATTGTGCCTGAGCCAAGCTGTCAAGATTGTAAATTCAGGTTATAACCTCTGGAAGGCTGGCAGTCTTAGCTTATCCCAAGTTGCCTAACATCAGAAGAAATATTGAGGACACAACCAGATTCATGAATCTCTAAAATGTGGAGTTTCAGAGGACCCGACAGTGATAGGGAGGGAGGGAAAGAGGGAGGGCGAAGGGAAAGGAAGGGAATAGAACAACTCTTTGAAAGACTCAATAAACCACAGCCTCTCTTTTTGCCATCAGTTATCATGAGCCAATATGTCTGTGGTTTTGCAGTGTGTGACAGTGAGGAAATAAAGTCACTTTGAAGGTCAATTTTATAAGCAACAGTTTGTACCTTTCACCTAACTGGTAAGTTGATAATAGTTCAGAAACTCAATTGCTGCAAATTTCGTGTTGGAACTGCTAGTTCTGCCTCTGTGTTGAAACTGTCAGTTCTCCCCTTTGAGGGGAGTTTGAGATTCCCTCAAACACAGTTTGCTTTGAGTGTGATCCTATATATAGCCATGCCAAAATATTGTATGTCCTATTCATTTTCATGGGGCGTACACTCATGAATAGAATTGCAGTAAGCCTCATATCAGAATTTCCTTGCCTCCTGGGTAGATGAGTTCTCTGAATTCAGTAGGATGTGTTGTTTTTTTTAAAAAAAAGTTAAAATTATAAAAACAAGGTTTACCATTGATGAAAAATACAAAAATGTAGGTTCTTTCTGCATCAGTTTCTGCATTGTTTAAATGCAAGCTCCTACCTACTAAAACAAGGTGTCGGATTCTTATCTCAGCTATCCAAGGGGTTGTCTACATGGTGAAAATACCCTTCACAGAATTCGCTCAGAAAACGAGCTGTCTTAATGGGATCCCACATTGTCTCATCGTATTGTGAAGGAGGGGGGCCAAAAAGAGCAAAAAATACATCAAAAAAGCCTTTGTGGCTTTTCCTGCCTTTTTTTTTAAAAAAAAAGGAAGGGTGCACATTTCCGCTCATTAGGACAAGCTATTCGACACGTCTCATTTCCTCATATAAGAGGAAGCGCAAACCTGATTGGCCGGATGAGTGCAGGGGGAGGGGCTGGGTTACAGGGCAAGTGCCCGCTGCCACCATTTCTTTTACTGGAGCGATCAGGGATCAGGGAAGGTAGGAGGGCAGCTGCCATCCTCTCCCCCTTTCCCCAGTCCCCCCCCCCACTAAAGCCACCACTGTCCCGCTACCATGGAGAGTGAAGGAAGGCAGGAGGGCTCATTTCACTCTCCTCTCTCTTTCTCATTTCTCCCCCCCCCATGCCGCAGGCACCACTGCCATGGGGATAAGGGAAGGCAGGAAGGCAGCTGCCATCCTCTCCCCCTTTCCCCAGTCCCCCCCATGCCACAGCCGCTGTTGTCTCGCCACCACGGAGAGTGAAAGGGAGAAGGGTAAGCGAGCTCTCCTCTCCCTTCCCCATTTCTCTCTCCACCCACCATTGCCATCCTGCTGCCCCCGCACCAGAGCTTTCATCTAACATGTGAAGTTTAAAGGGGCTGCTGAGCAAAAATCCACCATTAAGACAAGTTGCAGCTACTGCAACCTGCTTTTTCTGCAAGCACTACGTTTTTGGGGGGTTGTGTAGACAAGCCCCAAATGTATTTTGGGATATCTTTTGAATTCACTTCTAAGCAAATTTGCTACTAACATATATATGCCAGAATGCTTGAACATTTAAAACATGCATGTATAAATGGTTTGGCAATATCATTCCTATTACTTCAGCTGAAGTGTGAAATCCAAAATAACCCTACCTACAAGTCCCAGAATGTTGGGCAATACTGGGAGTTGCAGTTCAAAATCACTTTCCCAAGTTCTGCAGCTAGCTATGGGTCAGCCTTGACAAGTATACTGGATTAGAATTGTTTGGTGGGAAAGTCTACCATAGCAGGATTATGTTGCAGTGTTCTTTATTACTACGCTTTAGCACATATTTAAGAAGCAAATTTTCCCATACTTGCCACACAGTAAAAGTGTGGTCTGCATGCACCCAAATTTCCCTGGAGCTAAATATCCCATATGATCTTGGATGCTAAGCAGGTTCAGCCCTGGTTAATACTTGGATGGGAGACCACCAATGAATATCAGGTGCTGTAGGCTATATTTCAAAGAAATGAACTACAAAACCATCTTTGAGTATTCCTTGTCTGAGAAACCCCTTAGAAATTCATGGGGTCACCATAAGTCGACAGGTGACTTGAAGGCACATATGCACATATCCTGAAGTCATGTTTCATTCATGATGATTGTAAATGAAAATAAAAGCACTACATGCCTAAAGTGACACTTCCTAAAATGTAGAGTGATACCTAAGTAAGAAATTGAATTCAGTATGCAAGATGAATAAAATGTTCCAAAATTGCAAAGGATGGAGGCTGAAGAAATACTAACATCATGCTAGAGCATTCACTCCATCTTAGAGCTTGTGTAAGAACTGCAACTGATGAACACTCGCTTCCTTTCACTAGGAACTTTATCAGACTAGTGTCTTAAAATGCTGTAATTCCACAAATAAGGAAAGTTGAAACATAGTGTCATTATTACACTTATTATCACACATTGCTGTAATTGCACAAAAGAACCGCTACTGAATTATCACACAACCACCATTAACACTTTAAGAATGGGACTTTACTTCTGTGATTTAGCATGGGTGAGATTTCAGCGGCTCTCGCAAGAAGACGTGAGCACACTTAAAAACACAAAACAACCCACCTTAATTTGCAAAGTAAACAAACACACACTTAAACAAACCTTAAAACATGCAAACAAACCAGGAAAGTTCATAAAAAGAGTGTCCTGTGGATAACTTTAACATTCTCACCCAGATGTTTTCTCACTGGGAACGGAGAAAAAGGAAAGAGTACCACCCAGTCACACTGTAATCTCGCGATTACAGCAGGATGCGTTTTCGCACACTCTTCAATACTGCATAAAAAGCTATATTGAGGGCTATTGACAGCTTGTCCTGTCAATGAAAAGCAATGCCTTATTCACAGCTGGAGCACAGATCAACCATGTGAACATGACAACGTTGTGCAATAGTGGAAACCATTCACGCTACCAGAATGTGTAATTGTGTGATTTTTGCCGTGTCGGATAAAGTCCTAGGCCTTGACCAGGATTGGTATACTGTTATCATGACTGTCTTGTTATACATCAGACTGTAGAACTCCCTTTGAAGGGAGCCTGTGCTGACCTCCTCCCTGTTGTGCATCCATGAGCAGGCAGGACCTTTTTATTCACATACTGGATTTTTATTCACATGCTGGCTTTCTTAGTGATCTGATTCTGAATGGCTTTTTAATTAAGTAAGGCTTCAATATTATAATTCGATCATGTGTTTTGTGTTTTTAAACTTCCTATGAGTCTTTCTGATTCCCCTTTCTAGGAGACAGGTAGGATATCAAATGAATAAATAAATAAGAATAAAATGAATGTGTGCAAAGATTTAGCATGTGGCAAACAAACAGATAGGTCCCTGTCCTGGAATACAGAATGGCAGAAAGGACCAGTTTCTAAGGGCCAATGTCTGTTCCCATTTCTCTTCCACAACTCAGATTTTATGTGCCTTCAAATCAATTCTGACTTATGGAGACCCTATCATAAAGTTTTCTTGGCAAGATTTAGGACTTTTTCAAATGGGGGGGGGGGAACCCCAAGGAGGTTGGGAGAAGAACGGTGCTGTCGTGCTTACAGAGCTACGTTTCAGACAGTGCCGCCCTCCTCCTGACCTTCTCCTGTGCTTTCTCCATGCTGCAGGTGCCACTTTTTATTGATGGGGTTTTTCCGTCAATAAAAGTGGTGTGTTTCTTGCGCCCGCAGCACAGAGGAAGCACGGGGGAAGTTTGGAAGGAGGACGGTGTTGTCCAAAACGCAGCGCTGTAAACGCAATAGCGCTGTTCTTCTCCTGACCTCCTCGGGGGTGTCCCCCATTTGAAAAAAGTCCTTGTTCTGAGGTTTGCCATTGCCTTCCTCTAAAGCTGAGAAAGTGTGAGACTTGCACAGAGTCACCTGGCAGGTTTTCATAGCTTAGTGCAGGTTTCAATCCTAGGGGTTGTCTAAACAGTAAAAATACTCCTCATAGAATTCAAGGAGTATACGATTTGTCTAAATGCCATCCCACATTGATTCGCCGTATTTGCAAGAAGTGGGGGCAAATCCACCAAAAACTCTGAAGGAAAGCCTTTGCGGGTTTTCCCGAAGTTTTTTTAAAAGCTCTGCAGGGAACGCGTATTCCCACTCATTGGGACAATCCAATTCACATTCATTTGCATTCCCGATAAAAGCGCAAGTGAAAAGCTGATTGTGCAGGGGCAGAGGTTGCTAACACGGCAAGCGCCCAGAACCGCCATGTTCGATTTTTGCCATAGCCATCATCTGCTGAGGTAACAAAACAGCATTTTTTCTCTTTTCTATTTCTTTAGGTGGAATATCGCACTTTGGCACTATAGATATGCTTTTAAAAAAATCTGTTCATCAGTGGCAACTGGTGAATATAAAAATGTGAGTAATTCACTCACACCCCTTATCTGGATTAACAGGCATGCCCATAGGAACAGTAAAAGCAGATAGCTTTGCATACCTGTGATCTTGCCCAAAAATCATTAAGACAAATTGAAGCTGCTTTGAATTGGTGTTAGTGTACATCAATCCACATTTCCCCCCTTGGATAGACAAGCCCTCAGTCTCCCAGACTCCTAGTTCAACATTCATACCACTACACCATGCTGGCCCTGGTCCTCCACTTAGTACCTTGGCCTTAGTATCTTCTACCATGTCACCAGGGAGAATGAGGTAACCACTTTGGGCAGCAGATACGGGGGAGCACAGCCCTGATAGCCCCTTGGGCATTTCTCTTGGGTCTCCTGGTCATTCCCCTATGTTGGAAGATAAAGCTGTGTGTGCCACATAGCCTTTCCTGCTCCCCATAAACTAGCCTACTTCTTACAGATGCACTGAAGGTGAAAGGTGCCATCCCATCACCACTGTTGATGTCCAGTAAAATTAAGGGGGCCTCAGAAAGCAAAATATATTGAGGAGGCCCTATTTTGTGTCTACATTCTGTCAGGAACATTCTGATGGAGTGAAACAGAGGCAGATTGTGCCAGATATTTCACAAGAAAAATGGTGGGGAGAACTGACTTTCCCATAAACCGGAAAGGATGGGTAAGGTAGCTTTTTGGTAGCTATCCTTGCCCCTGTCCCTTTGGTACAACTTACTAGAAGGATCTTCCTTCTTTTTAGTTTGTTGAGGCAAAAGAGCTCTTCAAGTGAGAATTCTATATCCTTCTCTCTAAACTGCAAATCCAGGATTACATAGGATGTTTCCATTGCAGCTCAAGTGAAATCACAGTGCTATAATTGTGTGGTGTGAAAGGGTCTCTGGGTTTTTTTTCTGGAATTCAAATGCAAACTGAGTAGGACATTCAGGCCATGTGGATTCCCCTCAGTTCATATCATATCAAGCTGCTAAATTGTGAGTGTTACCATCAAACCCACTTAAACCAGGATGCTTTTTACAAGCATTCTAAACATGCATACTCTTTGTGTATGTGGGTGTCATGAGCAGTCTTCTTTAAACTCAGTAAGCAAACATCCTCAGATTTAAAACAGTAAGCTTTATTACTAAACAGAATTTCTAAAGAGTTACTAGCTCAATACTGTTGATTAGAATGAAGAGTAGAAGGAAAAATAGAGATATAAAAGTATTTACAAAACAGGCAAACTTCCTATTCCCTTCATATTTGCTGGGGTTTGGTTCCAGGACCCCCCATGGATACCAAAATCCGTGAATACTCCAGTCCCATTATTTGCAATGGCACGGCAAAAATGGTGTCTCTTATATAAGATGGCAAAATCAAGATTTGCTTTTGGATTATTATTTTTTAAAGAATATTTTCAAGCCATGAATACTTAAATCTGTGGATACAAAATCCATGAATACGGAGGTGCCATAAAGGCCACCCAAGGATCTATGCTGCCTGAAGCCTAGGGCTGGCCCTTTTTCCCATCCCAAACCCAAGGGATTCCTCTTCGTTTCACCACCAATCACTGTCTTAATGGTCTTTTCTTGTCTAGGCAGTAAGATCTTTAGACAAGATGTATTAAAGAAACAATGATGTACTTTCCTCTTTCCCAGAGGAGTTTAGATAGCTCACCAGAGCAGGCAATTCAAGGCAGGGTTAGGAAATAACAGAAGCTTTATTTCAGTTCTAGGAATCTTTGTTGCTAAAAAAGGCAAAACATTCTTAGGTTCAACTTAAGGCTTATACAGTTTGCATTCATTCAGAGCACTTACAAATAAAAACATAAATCTGATGCTATCTAACTACACATTCCCTAACTATTACATGCAGAGTAACTTACAGTCTCTGTAGATGGAATTCAGAGTTCTTTTTGGATCCTTTTTGAGGCCTTTGGATAGGATTGGCTCCCCCCAACCCTTTTGGTATCACAGGTTGTCTTTTTTGGGTATTTCATGGCTGTGTAGGCCATCTGGCCCCAGAGCTAGGCCATGGGGGTCAAAATCCATCTTAGCTAGCTCCATCTAGCTAGGCCACGTGCTCAACTCAGAGAGACTCAGAACAAAGGGAAGATCAGAACTTTTAAAAGTCCTTCTTTTTGATTTCTGATTGGCTCTGCCAGTGCCCAATCAGAGTGGCTATCTAGTCAGGTGATGTGACATCATGTTTATTTAATGAGGTTCTCCCACCCACTTCCCATTTCCAAATAAGGGTGGAAGTTTCTACTACTGATCATATGAGTTTTAGAGGTCTCCATGATGCCTGCTGTCATCATGACACGCCCCCAAATCTCAGGCGGTCTGGAATGCTGAAAGAAGGACCAGACTGGCTGGGATTTCCACCTGTTAGCTGAAGGAAAAGGAAAAAAAGGTAACATGTAAGCACAATAAATAATACAGTGAAATCATAGGTATAGACAGTACATAACAGCACTCCTCCCACCAGTCCCTTGCATGAGAGAGAGTCAAAAGCCACATTGGAGGTGCCTGAAACATGCTGAAGATCAAGATCAAAGTCATGCAGGTCAACGTCAAGGTCATGCAGGAATGAGCTTCCTGGAGTAACTTGTCAGTAGCTCCTTGAATCACATGGAGCCCATGTAGAGCAACATGGTCAGTCTGAAGAGTGAAGCATTGATCCCAGACGTACAGTCTCAGCTTGTCCAGTGTGTAGACAATGGCATAATAGTTCTTCCCCAGAATGGACCAACTCTTCTCCCGGACATCCAACTCTTGGGCAAGGAACAGGACGCGATGCAAGACGCCATCCGAACAGGCTTGCATCCCCACTGCACCAACTTCCCTGTCAGAAGCATCTGGAGCCACGATGAACGGCTTGTTGAAGTCTGGTGCCACCCGACTGGTTCGGAGGTGAGAGCATGCCTGAAGCAGTCGAAAGCTTCCTGACAATCTGCAGTCCACTGTATCAGGTCAGGTATCTTGGATCCAGGCAAAGCAGTAAGTGGAGCCACTGCTTGGCGGTACCGAGGCCCGAGCCTCCGGTAGTCTTCTGCCTGACCAAGGAAGAACTGCACGGACTTCCTGGTGCGCAGAGTAGGCCAAGTCTGGCTAGCATCCACTATCACTTGCAATTGAGGGATGGTCTCCTGAGCCACCCCATGGTCAAATCACTCTGTCCATCAGCCGCTGGCACTGCCTTGCCTTGACAGTTGTACTGGCATCTTGGATCCGATGAAAGATTGTCTATAGGTGATGCAAGTGATCACCCCAGTCATCAGGGAAGATCTCGATGACACCCAAGGAGGCATTCGCTCCAACCTCCCCAGCCCGCATCAGAGAGAGCTCCAGTCCCTCGAACGGTGTGGGCGGTAAGCGAAAGCCGACAGGAAGAACAGAGAAGTTGAATGGGTCCAGCTGGGTCATGCATGCCCTGCTGTGACTGGAACCTACGGTGAAGGCCAACTGCCAAAAGCCTATGGGCAAAAGCACCAAGAATAAACACGGGCAGAGTCCCCAAGTCTTGAAGAGGTCTTTTGCATGCAGCATGGGGTAATAGTCAGGGTCCACCGCCTCCTCCAATACCTGCAGGTGACACACATCTGGGCTGCCTTGCAGACGGCCCGCTGCCATCAGCAGCCATCACATGTTGAGGATGAGCGATGAGACCTGGAGCAGATGAGAACAATGAAACAGTTGTGGCTGCCAACTGGGTGAACTGCTGTGGACATCTCAGGTTAAGGTCAGAAGGGGGCGCCACTTCCACCAGGCCTCCACCTTCTAGGCGGGTATCGTCGGCACTGCCTAGGCCTCCTTCTGCTTCCGCTTCCGGGAGTGGAAGGTCCATGAAATACTGGGGTCTCTGGAAGAGCATTTGCTGGGAGGTCATCTGGTACCCCTTCTGGCTGGTCTCAAGCACTGGAAACAGGGCAAGACATGGCACAGTCCCAAGCTGCTCTGAGACTGTGTCCACACCTTCCCATGACATCTCCGTCTTGGCAGATGGGATCAGCTGGAGTACCAATACTGGATCTCCGGGTCTGAAGGAATATTCCCTGGCACTCTGGTCGAGCCAAGGGTTCTGTTGCTGTTGATCTAGTGGGAGGTTCCTCTTCTCACCTGTTACTGCCCACATGCCTTTGTTATTCTGATTTCCCACCATTTGGGGCATGTCTACACAAAGGCGGGGGAAATGGACTGCTCCACAGTAATAACAAGTTGCAGCAGCTATGATCCATCTTAATGGTTTTACAGCCCCCATAAACTTTGCATGCCTGTAGCTGAGATGGCGGCTGCAAATGGATTACTCACGTTCTAAAATCTGCCGCTGCTGAACCTTTTTTTAAAAAAAACAAACCTATTTCTAAGGTGCACGCAAGTGATATTCCACCTTTCCACTCCCCAAAAAGAGAGAGAGACAGAAAGGTAGCACAAACCTCCATTTTATCGCCTTCGTGATCACTCGCTATAGCGATAATCCAACATGGCAGCAGTGGGTGTCTGCCCTGTAACCCAGCCCCGCTCTCTGCACTCATCCAGCCAGTCATGTTTGCACGTTGTCTTGCATGGGGAAGCGATTCATGTTGAATCACTTGTCTTAACAAGCAAAAATGCACATATCTCTGGAGTGCTTTTAAAAAGTCGGGGAAAGCCGCAAAGGCTTTTCTCATGTAGTTTTTGCTCTTTTTGCCCCCCTCTTTCACAATATGACAAGACAATGCATAATCCCATGAAGACAGCTCATTTTCTGAGCGAATTCTGTGAGGGGTATTTCCACTGTGTGCACAACCCCTTGGTCTTCACAGACTATCACCTATTTCCAGCCATGACAAGCACTTACCTCTTTACCATTGCAAAGGGAGGCAAAGGCAAACCTCGAACCACACATAATCCATGGATGTGAAATGGCAGGAAAACCTCATGTTGTGAGCTGTTCCTGACAGTGGGAACATACGGGCTTCCATGAGGGCAATTGTTCTTGTGTAGTTGCTGCAAATTGCAGATGGTGTGTACTTGCATGATTGGAGGGATACCAGAATTTGGGGCTCAGTTTAAAATCCTTGTTGTAGAGATATTCAGAGGTTTTCCTTAAACATAATTAATGCGTAAGATTCTTACTACAGACCCCAGCAATAGAAGTCTCACAAAACATCAGTATAGGATGCTATTGTTTACAAGAATGTTTTCTTTTCTCACATGAGCTACAGCTAACCAGCTGTGGAGGAAGGAGTGCCTGATGGCTTTCAGGTTAGACAGTGAATCCACTCTTGGGATTGTCTACATGTTTAAAATATTCCTCATTCAATTTTAATAGACTGCGATCTGGCCACATGTGATTCACTGCCTATTCGGGGTATTCAGAAGGATGGGGGCTAAAAACTGTGCAGGAGAGAGGCTTGCATACCCTAATGATGTTTTGAGCTATAATGATGGTGGCATAATAGCCACCGGTAGGGTCTCCCATGCCAGACAGGTCAAAACCGAAGGGTCTGACAAAGAGCGTCAAAGGGCAGGATGGGCTCTAGCCTTGTGGCAACCGTCCTAGGAGAAGGAAAACTCTAATCCCAAACCCAGGCAGATGGTGTTCGTCCAACCCTGTAAGGTCAACCATCTAAGAGAAGGAAACTCTAATCAAACCTACGACCCGAGGACCTCACTGCTACCGTCCATGCTTGCAAGGCCAGCAGACGAACCTTTGGTTTAAAGGGTGAGGCCAGTTCTGTGCACTCTGCGCTCCACCAGAAAAATCCATTGCACAGGCTCGAAAAAGGGTTCACAGTTTTCTCCAAAGTTTCCCGGGAAATGCACACAGACACGCATTTTCGCATGTGTGGGCATCCAAATTTGCATCACTACATATTTTCACTCTATTCACTTTATCAGAGCATGTGGCTGCTCTATTTGAATAGATGGGAACTGATGCAAATAGGCAGAAAAAAGGTGTAGACAAAATGGCATTGCTGCAAATAGGTGAAAATGCACACCCACTCACAGTATATCATTGCGCCTAGAGAAGCCCTCAGTTTTAGTCCAAAAGGACACTAGACCTTAATCCCAAAGTACATTCAGCACATTGCACAGCTCTTTTAAAATTCAGACTAAAATCCAGACTGATTCACCAGCTGACTGATATGAAAACCAGAACCAGGGGAGGGGTCCCTATTGACTCATCCCTGTGATATCAGAGACTTGTACATCTCCCTCTGCAAATCTGAAAAAAATCACCACTGGCCATCAATGGTAAAGAAGGGTTTTGTTGAATATTTTAATCCATTTTGCACACATCGATTGTTGGAAGTTTGGCTTAATTTATTTGTACTTTGATTTTGATTTTTAATTTTAACTTTGAGGAGTCTGTCCATTCCAAGCCCTTGAGGACAGGACCAATAACACACCTTAGAAAGCATTCATCTGAACTCTTTCCCCCTTTCCCACTAGATGTATATCATGCTATTACACAAAGGTAAAGTCTGGCACTGGAGTCAAACTAAGATTTCCCATTTGCCATTGTTTTGTTTTCCCCATCTTTTCCAAAAATGTATTCCTGACACAAGTTTTTGGAAAAACTGTCTTTCAGGCTCAGAAGCACATCTTTTCAAAAGATATCTTTAAAAATAAAATGGCCAGTGAGGATTCCCTTAAGGATTGTCAAGAGGAATCTCATTACTAGTCACACATGAGGAGAATTTGGAAATAACCTTGAACATCTTACAGGAGACACTAGTGTGAATAAGAGGAGAGAGATGAGGAAAAAAAGAAGCAGGTGCCTCTCTGGGGTGGGAAAAATATTTCTCTGTATTCATAAATGGAATAAATCAGTTTCCTCTTTCATCTGTGCCTTGCTCTCTCTTCCTGTGCAGTAACCAGGAAAAAAAGACTTGCAGGACGGCAACCCATTCATCTGTGTTTCTGCAGTCTGTTCATAGGTTAGTGTTCACTACCCAGTCACCACTGAATCATTACTGTAAAATGGACTAGCATTTCATAAGATTTCATTTATATCTGCAAGCCACTCTATACCTCTGAAGCCTAGTGTTGGTACAACATTGTCTGATCTCATCCCTCGGGTCCTGGCCTGTCATGAGGCAAAGTGAGGCAGTCACCTCAGGTAGCAAGTTCCAGGAGCCATTAAAGGTTGGCAAATGTCAGTGCTTATTATTATAGTCTACCATTCAGCCAAAGTTCAGTGTGTATTTCAGTCTCTTATATCAAAATCTACAGGACTTAAAAGTGCCTAACAGTACATACAAATGTAAGGCTGTGAGAGTGACAGTAGCAATTTCATTGCTTTATAAAGAGAACTGTCAAAAGGCAAGTACTTTTCAAAATATTTTCAAAATGGCAGAGCATGATCTGGCAGTGAACAATACCTACTGGCTGGTTCCTGTGATGTCACCAAGTTTGAAAAAAAATTATAAGAACTATAACAACACACTGAAGCTATCCTGGAGCATCATCTTACTACCACACTCATTATTGTGGCTTCAGCATAGGGTTGTTCCTGTTAAACTGGAGAATAGTCATACTTTTTATAAGTAATTTGATGGGTTTTTTTCCAGCCATGATAGGATAATCTGAGACCCTTGTGGTTATCTCCACAGACTTATTGCTTGTTCTTTGAAGAAAGTCTACCGTAACTGTGGAATCTTTCTGAAACCCATAATAAATAGGAGGTTCAAAATGTAACCTCATAATGGGCAAATATCTACAGATACAAACTATACAAAATACGACAGAGCCAGAATCAAGATGGCCAGTCTGTATTATCTGTCATATAAGAAAGGAACAAACTACTCCCATCCTTGATGGAAGACCTATGCATGAACTGTCCCACTTTAACAGAGCAGCCCCTAATTTTTGTAACCTGTCCCTGATAAAACTCTATTCCTATTTTGTCACTATTTTCTTGCCTCTTGGGAATGCCTTGTTAAAAAGTTCTTGGTCTTCTTTTCAGCTTATTCTTGTTCCGCAGGGTGAAACATAAATCGCTAGGGTATCTTTCTTTAGGGTACATGCATGTAAGGGCCTAACCACGTGTAATGCTATTTATGTGATTAGTAAGGATCATGTTGTTGTTCTTAATTAAATACAAAATGGGATGGAGAATTGTCATTCCCTGACACTGGAGCTTGTGTGGTGGAGAAGTTTAAGCTTTATCTCCCAAGACACAATCTCACAATAAAAAAAAAATTATTTATTTATTTATTTATACCCCGCTTTTCAGCCACAAGGCTATCAGAGCAGCTTACAAATTGTTTTAAGCAATAGCAATTTAAACATCTACACTGCATTAAGCAGTTTCCAATGTCTGTTAGCTAATTGCCCCCACAAGCTGCGTATTCATTTTACCAACCTACGAAAGGATGGAAGGCTGAATGAACCTTGGAGCCCTCTAGAATCAAACTTGCAACATAGTGACTTGCAGGACTGGCACTTAACCACTGCGCCACCAGGGCTCCTGCACACACATACCTTCGCTTGCACATGGCAGTTAGCACCAGAGAAAATCTCCCATTGGCAGTGTAATAAGCTAAAACTGGGACTCTCTCGCCTTGGAACCCCAGATCAGCTCCTCTGTAGAGGTAAACCAGAGTAGGCTCACTCCCCCTACAAGCCAAATGCTGCCACCACTTGCTGAGTTTCCTCCCTTTTCACATGCAGCGCAGCAAGAAGGTTTGCAAGATCCCTGATAACAAATGGAACTTCCTGCCACTATAGAATCAACTAACTCCTCCCTCCTATCCCCAGAGAGAGGTCAGAGTAGCATGATCAAGAGATATAGGCACGTGTAGACATCAGTGATAGGAAGATTAATAAATTTACTTTATTCAAGTGAATACAAGTCATGCAAATCTCTCATGAGGGCCGGTACATCCATGCCCTCCCAGCATACTTAGCTTATTACAGGCAGCAATATTTATTAATTAAAATATTTATATCCCACCCTTTATCCAAAGATCTTAGGGCAGCTTGCAATAAAAGCAACTTAAAACAATAAATTAAAAAATATTAAAAGATTAATTGCTACATAGTTTTTCAGTTTTAAAAATAACAGTTTAAAACTGGTTAAAACACTCTTGAATAACATAGTAACTATAAACCATGTACAGCCTGGATACAAACAGTTTGGCCAGAAGGCTGTAATAAAAAGTCAGGTTTTAACTTGGCGCTGAAATGATTCTAACATTGGTGCCTGTCAGACCTCCAGAGGGAGAGAATTCCACAATCAGGGTGCCACTGCAAAGAAGGCCCTCTCCCATGTTCTCCACACAATGTTATTTCCCCTATTTGATGGGACATGGAGGAGGGCCTCTCTGATCAATCTCAATTCTTGGGCAGGCATATATAGAAAGAGGCACTCCCTCGAGAGTATCAAGGTCTCAAGCCATTTAGGCTTTAAATATTATTGGCAGGACCTGGAATTCAGAATGGAAATGTATTTGCAGCTGGTGCACTTCCTTCAGAACAAGTGTTATATGATACCAGAATGGAATTCCAGTGAGCAATCTAGCTACTACATTTTGCCCTAGCTACAGTTTCTGAGTCATCTTCAAAGGCAACCACATGCAGAGTGCATTGCCATAATTCTAACTGGGAAGTTACCAGTGCATGGACTACTGTGACTAAGTTATTGCTGTCCAAGAAAGGCCATAGCAGGCTGACTAGTCGAAGCTGGCCCCTAGTGCTCCAAGCCACTAAGTCTATCTGGGCTTCCAGTGGCAAGAATGGACCTAGGAGGACTCCCAGGTTATGTACCTGCTCTTTCAGAAGGAGTGCAACCCCATCCAGGTCAGGAAACCTACCCAATTTGAGAGCCACCAATCCACAGATCTTCTGTCTTATTGGGATTCAGCTTCAATTTATTGGCCCTTGCCCAGGGCCAATTTATTATCCAGCCCATTACAGCATCCAGGCACTGCTCCAGCACCTCTGCACCCCAGCTGACCCAATGACAAGGACAAGTAGTTGAGTGTTGTCAACATACTGATGGCACCCAACCCCAAAACTCATAATGACTTCTCCCAGTGGCCTCATATAGATGTTAAACAGCATGGGAGACAAGATGGAACTCTGTGTCACCACACAGCACAATGACCATGGGGCTGAGCAGGACTTCCCCAATGCCACTCTCTGGAACCAACCTTGCAGAGGAGCAGAATCATAGAATCATTGAGTTGGAAAAGACCACAAGGGCCACCTAGTCCAACCCCCTGTCTTGCAAGAATACACAATCAAAGCACTCCCAACAGATGGCCATCCAGCCTCTATTTAAAAACTTCCAAAGGAGACTCCACCACACTATGAGGCAGTGCATTCCACTGCCAAACAGCTCTTACTGTCAGGAAGTTCTTCCCAATGTTTAGGTGGAATCTCTTTTCCTGTAGTTTGAACCCATTTCTCCCAGAGCAACTTGTCAGAGCAACCAAGACTCAGTATCATATCCTGACCATACCAAAATGGGTGTAGATAATTTGTTTCCTCCAAAAGCATCTGAAGCTGCCTAGCCCCTGCTGTGTTGGGAGGGGAAGGGGTATTGAGGTTGTGGCTGCTGGAAAAATCATACACATGTAACTATACTTGTAAATCTCACATTGCACATAATGTAGCATTATCTTTCATTACTGTCATGTGCAGTTAGGTTCCAAGTATACAGCATGACAATTCACAGGATGGTGAGCCTCATTTCAGACTACCCCTGTAGGATGAATACAGGTCGACCCCTGTAGCTATGGGACCAGTATCAGCGGTTTCGCATACCCACACCCCCCAAAATATGTCCCCTCTAGGCATTTTAGGTCCTCCAGGACAATTCTATGGTATGCTTCAGCTGGAAATTGGGCCGGAGGTGATTCATTTCAATAGAGTCTCATACCCATAGTTTCACACATCCACGGTAAGTCTGGGAACATATCCCCCCAGATAAGTGGGTGTGACCTGTATATCTTTCTTTTCTGTTATCTTAAAGCCTACAGAACAAATGCTCACCTTGGCTCTTAGAATGGTATAGCAAATGTTGTTCCAGTAAATGAAGACAGCCAGAATCAACTGGGGGATCCAAAACAATGAAAAACTTGTTCCATGCCATGATAAGAATACATTCATAATTTGTTCACCACTTTCAGCAGTAGTCAATGACGTGCAACCAATGGAGGGGAAAATGACATGTCATGAGAACACAAGGTGGGTAATACTGCTATTATGATGATGAAGATGAAGGACTCAAGGGTGCTATTTATGAAGCGGAGGGAAGGAGTATGCTTTATTCAACAAGCCTAAAGTGGAATTTGGGGAGTGCTTGGACTTTGGATAGGTTTTTTTTTTCCTGTCCTGAACCCTTTTTTGTGGTGATCAATTTATAATAGGCAATGGGATAGTTTTTACCATGAATTTGAACAGCTTGCAGACAAACAAGTTCTTTGATCCTGATTGGGGTTTTGGAACTGCTGTGCTGCAGCTAAATAATGAATGGCTTCAAAATCAAGGATTTCCTTCATGATAACCAGGCTGCTACAACAACATGAGGGTTTTTGCTTTCTATTGCTTCTTACATACACAATGAAATCCTTTAACAAACACAACAGGACTTGAACTCCAGAAAGAAGCAATCCAGTGAGATGTGTGAATCTCATTTTAAAAACTGCCTGAGGGCCATCACTAGGCTTGTCTTATGTTTGCTGTTTTTGACAAAAGAGGCCACAATCTAGATCTTATTTTATTGTTTTCCTTTCACTCGCATCTGCTAAGACAGTCATGCAGAAAATAGGTCTGATGCTTGTCTTCGACAGCCCAGAATCAATTTTGAGCATGTGTGTATGTGTTTAGGCATAATAAGTAATAAAAAATATATAATTTAAAATGAAATAGCATTAATTGATTGATCTAAAGACATGGAAACTGAGCTTAGAATGTGAAGGGGAAATTTTCAGCAGTTTATTTAATGACACCATGCATTATAAGGAATTATACAGAATTCTTACAAAAACATGCAGTGGAAGCTCTCTCTCTCTCTCTCTCTCTCTCTCTCTCTCTCTCTCTGGCTTTTCTTCACAAACAAAGATTCAGGAAGGACTCATCCCGCGCTTTCTGCAAGCGCGCTGATGACTAAAAAGGCCAATCCGAGATAGACAAGTCCAGTTGCAGAAAGCACAGCAGAAGGTTTCCTTGGGTGATGTTTCCGGGTTGTGATTTTTTCTGCGTTGTCGTTTCTCTTCAAGACTTGTTCAGCGTGAGTTCTCAAATAAGGCTGCAGCATTGTGGATAATGTGTCTCCATGCCTCCTGATGTGAGGCCAGGGCAGACCATTGTTGGTGATCAATTTGGCCTAGCCTGAGGTGTTGTTTCAGGGAGTCCTTGTATTGCTTTTTTGGAGCGCCCCTCTTACGCTGACCCATGGCGAGTTCACCGTAGAATACTATTTTGGGGAGGCGATGGTCCTCCATCCTAGAAACATGCCCTGCCCAGCGCAACTGAAAAGTGGGAGCAACTGAACAACAAAAAGTTGTGACTTACAAACAAGCTCACCAATAAGGAGCAAGCACTGTTTCCAAACAAGGTATGTCACACTTTTAAATCTTAATTTGATGGTCTGGCTGTTATCATATCAGCAGAATATGTAAAGATATTTTGAAACATGGCTCAGAATATTTTGTACATATTTAATTTAACTTGAAATCACTGGTACCTACAACATTTCCTGTGTCTAAGCAAACTGATTTCTTCAAAATGGCTATACATCATTTAGGTCTTCTGGTCACTTCTGACTTTTCTCCTTCAAATGTTCACTTTCAGGGGGGAAAGTCTGTTCTCATTCAGAATTTGTACAGTCAATCATGACATATTTGTTGCAAAGACCAAATAGTTCTGATCCAAAAGATCCTTACCATCATATTCATCATTGTCACTCAATGTATGAAGAGAGAGGAAGTCATCAATGTACATGGTGTCAACAGATTAACATAAGAAAGAGAGGTCATCCTGGCTGTAGAATTCTGGGGAGTTTTGTTCTAAGAGAGTAACTTTCCTGAGCTCTGAATGACACATGTACTGGTCACACCCTATGGTAGCCACATATTCCACGACAGCGTGAAGGGGATTTTATGCATGTCCCAAAGCACATGTAGTGGTCTTCTTCATTCAAGAATGAATGCAGGTTGGCCCAGAATTCACATGGAAGAGTGCTACAGGCACATGTGCCACCTGGATATGTGACCAGCAGAAGAACTAGACATTGTGATCCTGTGACCCTCTCAACACTGCAGTCGGAATCCTGTAACTGTGGAACCAATATCCATAGTTTGTTATCTGCAGGACACAAAACAAGGAACACATACCATAGAGTCTTCCTAGAAAATGCCTAGAGAAGTGTCCTCTCTACACATCTTCTAGATCCTCTGGTGTAAACCGGAAGTCCCATTATTTAATAGGGTTCACTGTTACCTGTCTTTTCCAGTATCCACAGCAAGTCTGGGAACCAAACCCCCACAGATATAGGGTTCCAACTGTACTTTCAGTGCATGAGCGGGCTATGCATTGTCCCTAAGGTGTTTACCACACAGAGGTCCAAAGGTGCAATGATTCCATCATGTAAATGATGGATTCATGTCTGTTTTGCACCACATGTATCAGCCCATTCTGGAACAGAGGCAGAAGAACAAGCGAGTGTTGCGCTTTCTGCGCACCACATTTGTGGGCTATGCCCTCCTTCCTGTCATTTTCCCATTTATGCGTCAATCTCCTCCTTCTCATGTCACTTCCTTGTGTGATTGTGCGCATGCGCAAGTTTGTAGATCTTGCTGTGATCGCGTTTGTATTTCACGCAATCTCGTGATAATTCAGCCTCTGCCTGGTATTTTTGTCAATGAGCGCATGCGTACTTAGCAGCATGTTTGGCATTATTATATGACAAACACTTTCAGGGCGGGCTATTTCCACATTCAGTATGCTCATCACTTGATTTCACTGATCAGCTTTGTTGATCTATGCTTCTTTATCATGCTGAGGAGAGCTGGCAAGGCAAGCCTATCTGTTTTCCATTTTTCCCTGTTTTACTGTTCATGCATACACAGTAAGGGATTCTGCAGAGCTTCAAGGGAGGCTGCCCTCTGGGTCAAGAAGACAGCAGCCCCAGCCTCCAGCCCACTCAAAGCAAGGGCTCCCTGAAGCCCGGGGCTTGCTTGGCTCCCTCCATTACCTCCACTGTCCCTCGCCTTGGCACATACATTCACTCTCCCCACCCATCCTCCCTCCCTCTGCCTTGCAGCTGGCTCAGCTTTGTGGTGGAGAGGGGTCTTCCTCTCCATCTCCCTGCTTCTCTTTGCAGACGGGGGGGGGGATGCTCCCAAGTCCACCCCAGTCTGTGGGGAGTGTCTGTGTCTGAGGGTAGCTGGGTGTCTGCAAGCGAGCAAGTGTGGCTGAGCGAGATTGCACGCTCCCCCCTTCCTCTCCCTCTCTCTTCCTGGAGCCACCTCAGCCTCCCTTTCAGCTCTGTCAGGCTTTGGGGCTCCGGGGATTGGTGCAGAGCTTCTCCTGGGTCTCAACGAAATGGCCACCGGAAGCTGAATTGGGAAGACTGTGGGGGCAGAGTGAATACTGAGCAGCCTAGTCACGCCCTTGTGTGATCACGTGATGAAGAGTAGACGGAACAAGCATGCAATTTTGCACCACATGTGTTTTTCTTGTGGGAGTTTTGCGCAATCAAGGGCTATTGACTGAGAAAGAGTCAGTTGTAGCGCACCAGAGATCAAACGGAGATGGAGGGAACACTGAATACATACGGCATCGTGTGGGCCGCAGAAATACAATAAAATATTATAGCACTTTCACAACAGAAAAAAGCCTTGTGTGGTAAACGCCTAAAACAGGCTGAAGAGTAATGGGTGGTGTCAGTAGCACTTTCTTCATCCTCCATTCCCCTTGCAGGTCATTTTCCTGAGGGCAGCTATCATGAAACAAAAATCCTTCTCTTTGCCTCCCTAGAGCAGAACCAACAGCCTAATACCATAAAGTCAATCAGCACACAATGAGACTTTCTCTGTCTCCAACCTCCTAGATGAATTTGTTCAGAGAGATTTGGTGTGTTGCCAGTTTTTGGATTACTAAATGTAATCACCATGTTTGGCGTTAGTATATCTATAAATGTTAGGGATAACCCAAGGTAGAATTATAGTATTTGTGCCCTGCTTGTCAGTTTATGCAGTGGCACCTGCCTAGCTATGTTGGAAACAACATGGTGGGTTTAATGATCTGCTGGAGCAAACTCTCCATTCTCTCTAGCTGTGGTCAAAATTCTAAGGATTTGTGCACACAATCCATCTTTTACTTTTTATTTATTTTTTTCTTTTTGGACTGGCCATGCTGGCTGGGGGATTCTTGGAGCTGTAGGTTCAAACCAGGTAACTTGTCTGAGCGCTACACATACACACACACTTCAGTTAATTTCTTATATCTCAGTCTCCTTGGCTAGAGAGATTTTTTCCCCAGCTGCATGTCTGTGAAGCTCAGAAACAATAGTGCTTTCAATGGGAACAACAGAGCCTTAATTTTAGAGTATCTGTTGGATGCCTATTCCCATCTAAAGAAGGCAATAAAAAACAGAGCAGAAAGACAATGCACTGTCAGAGTGCATTTTGCTCATACCTGTGTGCTCCCATTTCTTTCAAACTTATCAGCCAAATTTAAAAGCCTGTTTCTATCTCTGTTCAAGTCACTGATTTTTTTTCCAACTTTTCCATTTCTTAGAAGTATATGATGGGACAGATGCCATCATTTGCTGCTTCTTTATGAACAGATGTTTTGCTGCACACACACACCACAAACACACGTAACCATTTAAGATGTTGGAACAATTAAATCCCCAAGGCTGATTGTGCAAAAGGCCAACTCCCATTTGTATTCCAGCAACTACCCCTCTGTCCATGTGTGTGCAATCAAGCCCAGCTTTAAAATGCAAAAAGCCCTTTTTATCCCATCAGCAAGGGCAAAGGTGACCATCAGCTAAGAGCAGCACACTTGAAAGGAAAGTAAGGAGGAAGACTTCCCTTGTAGGGCTGTACACAATCAAGACTGTTTAGGCTCAGGAGACCTGGGGAGATTAGTGGAATAACCCAAAGTAAACAGAGGATCTGGGGGGGGGGTGTCCCATTAAACACAATGAATAAAACATGACAGAAACAATGCAAATGCTGAAACCTGGTGGTTTTTGTTTCCAACAGCCCAACCTCCCACTCCACTCAGCTCCGGGCTAGCGGGCCCTCATTGCTAGTCAGCATTACTCTGATGAATCACTGCAGATAGCTGTCAGTATCCTTGTCAGTATGATAAATGAGGCCACTAGCTACAATGGTTGGTAAGCAACAATTCAGCTCATCTTGTTTTGAAGCATGTAGCGCAACTCTCCCCAGGGCCTTCCTCTGGCTCGCAACAGCTTCTCTCTCTTTACTTTATTTTCACTAGCTGGGAATTTCTCTGTGCCCTCCGCCCAATAAAAATGTCAGGATTTGCCTCCTAGATTTCAGAAGCATATTCAACAGGTGATCTGTACGTTGCACAAAAAAGAAACCGGTACAGCCGTTCAGGGGGCATGGTACCACTTTAGAATGTAAGTGTGGATGGATATATTTTAATTCTTCAAATGGAAAAAAAAAAGAAAGAATTCCCTCTTGGTATCCCTCTTGGATAACTAACATGCTGGGAGTAAAGCTAACCAGAAAGACAGTAGGCTTGTGTAGTGGTTAGAGTGTTAGACATGGGAGATCTAGGTTCAAGTTGCCAATGAGTCATGGAATTGGTTGAGCGATCCCAGGCCAGTCACTCTACAACCTAATCTACTTCACATTGTTGCTGAGAGGAGAAGAGCCATTTATGTATGACACCATGAGCTCATTGCAGGGAAGCTGGGTTAGAAATAAAACCAACCAACCAATGAAGATTTTTTTTAAAAAAAAAAAACACCTTTCTCAGACAGACTAACATCCCACAAGAAGGATGTTTTTAACATAAGATTTCCAAAGGTGTATTTTGAACATACCCTGGAGGGTTGGCATCATATATTTTTTCCCCAAACATACGTTATGCAAATTGCTACCACGCGTGTAAAAGATCTTACTGTAGGGAATTTGAATTAGCTCAGCTGGCAAGTGAGAGGTCACGTAACTTTGCAGGATCTTTTACCCTGTGTATGCCAGTACTCACTGGAGAGAATGAGCCAGACAAACCAAATAACCTTGAAATCTTTATTATTATTATTATTATTATTATTATTATTATTTTGTTTATTAAAATTTTATAACACGACAAAAGGAAAGCATAAGACAAAATACAGCACCATAAAAATGCAATGCAAACAATACAATACAAACACAGAAAGATAAAATAACACTCATAAGTATTACAATACATTTAACAATAAGTTTTAAAAAATTAATAATAATAATGAATACATAAATCTATAAAAAACATCTACTTACTTCCTTACCATTCTGGATCAAGAACTTGCTACTACTGCTCATATAACCTTTCTTTAATACATGAACCTGAGTTCACTTACCCCTGCTAATTGTTTCTACACAGTATCTATGTACATACAGAGTTAATTGAATTTCTAATTTCATTTACTTGAACCCTGTATTCTATTAATCCATCTTCTATTCTAATCTCCTACTACTGAGTTTAATTATTATATCTTATACATTTAGCTTCATTTAATCGGTGAGCCAGATAGCTGCAAAATCACACCATTCTGACCTCAAAAAGTCTATCCATTTCTCCCAGTCCTTCCTAAATCTATTCGTAGTTTTATATCTAATCCACAAGGTGAGTTTCTCCATTCTCGCGATTTCCTCTAGTTTCAAAATCCATTCCTCTATATCTGGTAACCCTTTTTGCTTCCAATATCTGGCTAGAACAATTCTAGCTGAGGTGGTCATAAAAAGCATTAATTCTCTATGTTCCTTTGGAATTTCATTATCGACTAAGTTTAGTAAGAATATCTCTGGTTTAAATCTAAATTCTATTTTTAGTATTTTCTTAATCCAGTTATAAATGTTTATCCAGAACTTTTTTATAATGCTACAAGACCACTACATATGGTAGAAAGATCCTACTTCACTCCCACATTTCCAGCATTTGGATTCCTTATTTTTGTAAATTTTAGCTAATCTTTGTGGTGTCATATACCAACAAAACATTACCTTATAGCAGTTCTCCTTCAGTTCCATACATGGCGTAAATTTAATATTTCTTTTCCAAAATCTTTCCCAATCTTCTAAAAGTATATTATACCCAATGTTCTGTGCACACTTAACCATATACTCCTTAGTAGTTTCTGACTCTAATTCCAAATTCAATAATACCTTATATATTTTTGAGATTTTCAATGCTTCCTGATCTATCACCATTTTGTCTAAATTCGTCTGGTTATATTCTATTCCCAATAAATTGTTATCTATCTTATATCTCTCCAACATTTGTCTGTGTTGGAACCAGTTGCATTCTATTCCATTTTCCTTTAGTTCTTCTATTGTTCTTAGCCTACTTTTATTTCTTTCTACTTTCAACAGGTCTTTATAAGTCCACCACCCTCCTTTATTCAGCATCTCCGTTCTTCTAAATGCTTCTTGAGGGGATGTCCATAATGGAAGCCTTAGATATAGCTTTTTTTAAATCTCTTTCCAAATGTTTAGCATTGATCTCCTAAAAATATGATTTTTGAAATTCTTATCGATTTTATCCTTATCATACCATAGGTATGCATGGAAACCAAATCTCATATTTACCTCTTCTAAAGTTAATATCCTATCATTACTTAATCGGAACCAATCATATAACCACATTAAAACAAATGAGTTATAATACACTCTCAAATTTGGAACACCCAAACCCCCTTTATCCTTTTCCTCTTGTAGCACTCTCCACTTTACCCTTGGTTTTTTGTTTGCCCATATAAATTTTGATATACTTCTTTCCCATATTTTAAATATTTTACCATTATACAGGATTGGGAGGTTTTGGAATAAAAACAATAACTTCGGTACGACCATCATTTTTACCACCGCAATTTTCCCCATAATTGATAAATTTAATTTTTCCCATTTATTTAAATCCTCCTTTATCTCTCTCCAAACTCTATTATAGTTGTTTTCCAGTAAGTCGAGATTATTATTTGTTATCATTATAACCAAATATCTTGTTTTCTTTTGAATTTTATAGTGTGATATTCTCCTGAACTCTTCATCATCTTTTTTTTAAAAAAAATTGTTATTAATACAGTTTTTTCTTTATTAACTTTTATTCCAGAAACCTCTCCAAATACCTGCAACTTTTCCTGCAGCTTTCCAAGTGACTTTACAGGATCCCCAAAGTTAACGCTATGTCATCTGCAAATGCTACTATTTTATATTCTTGTTTCTTTATTTTAACTCCTGCTATTTCCTTGTCCTCTCTAATATTTCTGCATAGAACCTCCAAGCTCAAAATAAAAAGCAATGGGGATAATGGACATCCTTGCCTTACTCCCCTTTCTATTTTTATCTCAGATGTTTTTGTCCATTAACTATAATTTGAGCCGATTGTCTCTTATAGATTGCTTTAACGCCTTGTATAAAATTTTCTCCTAATTGAATTCTCTTCATAATGTATTGCCATCTCACGCTATCGAACACTTTTTCGGTGTCCAACAGAATTAAAGCTAATTTCTTCCCAGGGTTCTTCTCTCCATATTCTATAATATTCAGTACTCTCCTAATATTGTTTCTCATCTGTCTTTCTGGTAAAAACCAGATTGATTTTGATTTATCCAATCTTTTAAGATATTTTTCAACCTCTCTGCCAAAATTGTCACATAAATTTTATAGTCTATGTTCAGCAGAGAGATTGGTCTGTAATTTTTCATCTCCTCAGAGTCTTTATTTTCCTTTGGAATTAGGACAATATTTGCGTTTGTCCAAGAGAGTGGTATATCCTCTCCTAACATTATTTTGTTGAATAACTTGCATAATGGCATCTTTAATTGTTCACCAAAAATCTTGTAATAGCAGGCTAAGAAGCCGTCTGGGCCTGGAGTTTTACCATTTTTCAATTTTTAATTGCTTGCTCTACCTCTACTATAGTAATTCATATCATCATTCACATATCATCAAATTCACATATCATCAAAGAAGATATAGATTAAATACTATTAAAAAAGCAAAGGATTTTCTAACGAAATTTGGCAGGGACTTAAATGGTAAAGAAAGTGGAGAAAATGAGAAAAGAGAGAGTGGAAAACAGGGATCATTAAAAGGTGTGTGGAGGAAATTGAACAAGGAACAAGGAAAACAGAAAGATGAAGAGGAGCATGAGGAAATAGAGGATGAAATTGAAAGAATGAGAGGTAGTAGAGAGGATGTACTAGAAGAGGAAACTGGAAAAATGAGAGGCAATAGGGAGGATGTAATGGAAGAGGAGGAGGTAGATACAGAAGGGGAGATAGGGGAAGAGACAGATGGAGAATTAGAAGAAGGAGAAGAAGAAATGCAATGCTCGGGATTGGAAGGAGAAAATGGAAAAGAAGAGGAGGAGGAAGGAAAAGAATTAGTGGTAGATTTAGAACAAGACAACTAGAAAATAATTATTATAAAGTAAATAAATCTAGGAAGTTAAATTTGAAATATGGATCTTAATTTGGTGTCATGGAATGTAAGAGGGATGAACTCCCCACATAAAAGAAAACAGGTATTTTATTACTTAGAAAAAACCAAGGCAGACGTTGTTTGTATTCAAGAGACACATATAAAGGAAAAACATAAAATTTGTTTAAAAATAGGAAATTAGGTCAGGAATTTATAAACTCAATAGAGAAGAAAAAAGAGGAATTGCGATATATGTTAAAAGAAATTTAAAAGCGAAAGAAATAATAAAGGATGCTAATGGTAGATATATTGGAATAGAGTTACAGGTTATGGACAAAAAAATCCTAATACTGGGTATTTATACCCCGTCGGAGAATAGAAACAAATTTTACAAAGGATTAATGAGTTCAATACTGGAGATAGACTATGATAGTATAATTTGCCTAGGTGACTGGAATGGGGTTGTAGACCCACTGAAAGATAGGACATCAAGAAAAGGAATAAAAAAGACACAAGGTAAATTACCCAATTCTTTTTTTGATTTACTGGAAAATTTATCTTTGATAGAAACATATAGATATCTATACAATGATATTAGAGAATATATTTTCTTCTCTGATAGGCACCTTTCACTCTCTCGTATTGACATGTTCTTAGTTTCAAGAAATATAGCCGGCCAGGTAGCATCAATGGAAACATATCCAAGGACAATATCTGATCATAATATGATAAAATTGAGGCTAAAAAATAGAAGAAGAAGCTACAATTGGAGGCTTAAAGAAACATTATTACAAGAAGAATCTACATAGGAAAGGATAAGAACTGCTTTGAGGAACTACTTTAAAGAGAACAAGGAAGGAGAAGTCTCAATTCAGACTGTATGGGATGTGAGTAAAACTGTAATTAGAGGAGTGTTAATGCAAATAAACTGTGAAAAAAATTAAGAGAACATGGGGAAAATGCAAGAATTGCAAGACGCATTAAAACAAAAAGAAAAGGAATTGAGAGAGAATCTAACAAATGTGAAAATGATACAAGAACCAAAGATCTTACAAAAGCAAATGGAAACGGATACAGCTAAAGAAATCGATAAGAAATTAAGAGTTATGAAACAAAGATACTATGAGCAAAGTAAGAGAATAGGAAAGTGGCTAGCATATAAAGTGAGAAAAACCCAAGAAAGACAACAAATTTTGAGAATAAAAGATAGAGGTAAAATAATGACGAGGGATACAGAAATCAGAAGAAGCTTTGAAATTTTCTATACAAATCTCTTTAAAGAAACAACACTGAAACACTCAATGACAGACCAGATTAGAAGTTATCTTGATGATCAAAATATTGATAAAATAAATTTACAGCAGAGAGAAGATTTAAACAAAAGAAATCTTTATTAGAAATGAACTGAAACTGCATTCACACCACACATATCCATCCAGCACACTCATAAGAACCATCAAAGAAAAGCAGGAGAAATCTGAAACGTGAGTTAGTTTGGGGCGTATCTAGGAAATGCTCTACCACTCTGAAGCATAGAATTCCTCACGAGTAGCAAAGAGGAGGGAAATTGTTCTCAAGTAGCTTGCAATGGCAGATGGTGGCCAGTTAAAGTAAAGGGAAAGGGGGAAGTTAGAAGCAAGAGAAAGAAAGCCTTTTCCCAGCACAAAGAGAGGTTAAGGGTTGGGGGAGAGAAAGTGAAGCCCTTGTCAGGCAAAGAGGGAGAGATTCAGACGGGGAAGAAAGGAGTGTGGAAAAGAGGAAATAGACAGAGTGGTGTGGAAATGAGAGGAATGGAGATCCAAGTGCACTGAAGGGAGATTTTGGGGTATATTTATATACAAAATCTCCTTTGAAGATGCAATTTAATGAGGGAAATAATTGTCCTTCAGAAGATTCCCACATTGCAGCAAAGAAAACTCCTGATGAGCCAGAGCTCTATGAAAAGTTCAGCTTTCAGACTGATGGATGACAGAGAGTGCTCTCTTTCGGATGCAGATGGCGCGATAGGGAAACTAGACTTCACATAATGATGAGATCCCCAGCTAACTTTTGAAATGCTCAGAAGGATGGGTCCTCCTGGCGCCTTCTCAGGAAAATATGGCATTATTGTGGCAAACATCAAAAATACTCCACCTTTACCAAAGGTGTGAAACACTTTGCAGAACCTGAAATGGCCTGTCCTTGGTGTGTATGTGGGGGCAAGGGTGTGCTCTAGCCCTGGCCTGAATTTTCTGTCAGCCTCACGGAGGGCCTGGAATTAATATAAATTTCAATCAAAACATGTATCAAAAATCGAAGGAGCAGTTGCTCTCATTACACATACGCGTATACCCAAGTCCTCAGTAAGAGAAGGACGTTGGAGATTATCAGACAGGCCCTTTAATATCGTCCCTGTCTTGGTACTACCCCACCTGTCTCACTCCCGTCCCTGTAACAGGAGAAAAAAAATTTCAAACACCTATCTTAATCCCAGCATGAAAACTGCTCCCCGTCTCCTCGGCAGGCCAGGAGTGAATGCAGCCACTGTAAAGCTGCATTCACATCCCATAAAGCAAATTCCCGCCATTCTCGTGAGAGAATGATCACTCAGGAAATTAAAAATAAATAAAATAAAATAAAAAATAAAAAATAAAGCAAACGTCAAAGGTAAAAACCAAGCCAAAAAACAAAGTTAAAAAATTCAAAGTAAACCAGGGAGGGTAAAGACAGTGCGTCACTTTCCTGCTCGTCCCAATCAGACCCAGAAGTGTTCGGCAAGTACCTTCCACTGTGGCTGGCATTGCACCAGCATAGCAGGGTTCCATTTCTGACACCCATGATTCCATCACAGAGATGGAATGGGAGATTTAATAACGGTTTAAATCATTAAGAAGAGGGAGCTGGGGGGACGGGAACAGAACGGGAGCATGACACAACGGGGATGAAAAATAAGCCTTTTTAGCAATTTCCTCTCGTCCCTGTGCTGGGATCTCCTAATATTTCAAAAATATTGCCTCTTAAAAATCAGATTTCACACCCCATCTAATAACTAATAATATTTGTATGTTTGCATGATCTCTCTCAACATGGAGGGGGATTTAAGCACATGTTCATTTAGAAGAATGTTCATAAAAATATAAGAGCCCTGCTCAATCATACCAAAGCCTATAGTTTCTGGAATAGCCAGCCAGCTCTTATAGGAAACCCAGAATCCTGAGTTCTCCAAAATGTGTTCCCCAGCAACTGATGTTCAAACACTGCCTGTGACTACTGACTATTGATAGTGTCATCATCCATAAATTTGTCCCACTTCCTTTTAAAAGAATTGGTGACCATCACTGTATCTTGTGGCAATGAATATCACAAGTTAAGCATAAACTGTGTTACGAAATATTTCCTTCTTTCTTGAGTCTCCCCCAGGTTCTAGTATGGTAAGGGAAGAAGAGAAAAAATGTCTATTTTCTCTACACCATGCATAATGACACCTTTGTAACAGCCATCATTACAACTGAGGACATAACCACACCAATCTCCTTATCCTTTTACATTTTTATTTATCTGTTATGACATTGGAACTTACCAATGCAAACAACAATAATATGTCTTTGTTTTAATTTTACAGGAAATAGAACACAGTCTACTTATATCTTCTCATATTAGTCCATCTTCTTATCTTTTGGGTTCCCCTAACTTATAATATCATTCCAGATATTCATGTCTGGTTTTGAAGGTGAAATAAAGTATGTTGTACTATTGATATATTCAATAAAAGAAAACCACACTGTGTAAAATGTTGCTTCTGGGTCCTCATTATTCATATCCCAGAGAGAATTTCCCATAAGGGAAATGTTCCAAACTCTTTTCACTCATAGCTTCCATAGTAAGCCTAGGTGGTTCACAGATGTGTCTTCATTTGATGGCTGCAGCATCAAGTGATGGCTTGCTTGTGGGAATGAACTCACTACAGATGAAATATCTAAGATGAATACCACAGACTTACCCGTATATTCCGGCGTATAAGACGACTGGGCGCATAAGACGACCCCCCAATTTTTAAGCTAAAATATAGAGTTTGCCCCCCCCAGCCAGCCAGCCAGCCAGCCAGCTGGCTGGAAAGCCTGTTCCCCACCAGCCAGCCAGCTCAGTGGCTGTAGATGATGGAATAGTCTGTAAAAATAAAGGACTGAGAACAGCTAAAAAAGCATGGGATACTTTGAAAAATCTCTGTGGTGTTCAATCTTTGGAAAGTAAGGTTGCATTAATACTGTAAGTTGGTTAATATGAAGCTATCAAATCCCAAATTTTTGAATGAGCACATTAATGAATGAGCACATTAATGGCTTTAGAGCCACATTGGCAGACAAGAGAATTTCACCATAGACAAAACTTGATGCAAAATGAGAAGTTGAATCCAGAAATTCTAATTTTCGGCTAACTTGCCCTGAAAAGAAACATCATTTTGACTCTCCTGAGCTAAATAGAGGGCCATTTAACTCTTCAAATGCAAAGCAGTCATTCTCACAGCAGGAGAAAGGATCTGCTGGGAAAACTGCCCAGGCCATTTTACACTTCAATCATTCTCACAGCAGGGGAAAAGGTCTACTGGGGTATAAGACCACCCCCCCCACTTTTGAGGAGATTTTCATTTGTTAAAAAGTAGTCTTATATGCAAGAATATACGGTAACTTTTGTGTCAACTCAACAGGGCAAGTGACCAACACGATTCTCCAATGGGATGAGCAAACAAAGGGTCAATCTAGTGACAAGAAATTAAGGTGACATTGAATTCTACCACAGCTTATGCCTCAAAGATGTCTCTACATTATCTTTTCATGTGGTTCTGATGTTACTTTTTGGACATGTATATCTATACATATCTTAAGGCATTTTTCATAAAACCTTGACAAAGTCACTTTAGATCAGTCAGATACATGTCAGCTTTATATCAACTTTTGAGACATGCGGAAATTCAACTGAGGAGATTACAAAATGTGAAATTGACACATGTCTAACAGCTCTGAAGTAACATTGTAAAATGAAGAAGCTAAGCCAAATGGTCCTCTTGCAGAAGAAACAGACTATACATGTGCAAGGCCATCAGATAAATTTAAGGGATTAACTCTACCATGTGAGTTGAACAAAAACTATCCAGCTTGTAGGAAGATGTTTTGAGCAATGTCAAAATGCACCGTACATTCTCCCACCCCGCGTAGACCTTATGAAACTGTTGCTTGTTCATTCACATCATCCTCACCTGCTGTCACTGTCAGTTGCCTTCACTGATATCATTTTCATGGTCACTATTGGGAGTGGCATTTGAATGCTATTGTGATGTCATCTATCTCTTTGTTAAAAGCCTCTGAGTATGCATTCTTCTTTGAATATTTAAAATAAATTGGTAGACCATGAAGATTCTAGGTTTTTAAAAAAAAAAAATAACTGCAAGATTTAAGTCAGACCTCTCTTGTTTTACACAAAGCTCAGAAAGATACTTTTAAAAAGTTATTCATTCCCATTACTCACTGCAGTGTTTGTGAAGCGGCCCATTGCTGTTACTCATTATAGTGTTGGAAAGACAATGTGTTGCATTCTTGTTGCACTGCATGATGCTTTTGTATTACTTTCCAGTCTTATTTTGAAAGAAAGAAACCCTCAAGACTAACAAGAGAATGGCATGAAACACGAAAAATTCCTGACAGCATGCCCATAAAAATGTCCTTTTAAAGTAATATTTGAAAGTAAGTAAAAGAAAAATATATACTTTCCAATGAAGTTGATGAGGTGAAAGGAAACTGACATTAAAGGTTAAAAGAAAGAGAGAGAAAGAGAAAGAGATCAGCAACAACCAATCCTGGCCACTCTGCTATCCCTGTTAAAGCTGACACCAGGGCTGATAGCTACTGAGACAGAGATGAATTGGTTCATTAATTCTTACACTGCCCTCAGTAACTGGTAGAAAAGATAGGAGGTCCACTCCTCAGCTAATATAAACTGGGCGAGCTATGTTGGACTGAGCAAAGCGATACAAATTAATAACTGTTGGGAAGCTGGTGACAAATGGAGAGCTTCTTATTTTCCTCAATTTCCTTTTCATTTCTTTGAGACTATACCCTCCAACGTCTTCAGGTGAAAAATTGGGTAAGTTGTGAGATCCCTATTCACATCTGATTTGAGTGCCTCCAAACACCCATGGGCACACTGTTAGATGTAGCTAGCTAGCTAGTTAGATATAGCTAGAGTTTCCTTTCCACCTAACTTCTGAAATAGAGCTGTTAGTAAATGGGTGGTCATTATAGTTACCTTCTGATTCACTGGAGGATGTTTATACTTAAAATCATTTAATCTTGCAGTGGTTTCCTTTATAGGGGTTTGCACATGCTGGAAATGTGAGCTATAGCAAGACAGAAGCTGAACAACTACTAGTCCCATGCCTGATCTAGCAGAGAAAATGAATAAGCTTAGTCTTCTTTGAAAAACATATAGAAATAGTTTTATTTACAGATTACTTGTTCATAATCAAATACATGGTCGAATGAACGAGCAGGGAGGAAGAGAAAATTGCTGCAGGTTACAGTGAAGCAGGAAGAGTGTTTTATGTGTTTATGATAAAATACAAGAAGTCAGCCAATATACAAACTAGCAATTAGTGAATGTAAGTGTGAAAAGACTGTTAACTTTAACATGTCCACCACTATGGCTGCATGCCACTGAGACATCCCCACAGTAAGTGTCAACTTGTTCATATGGACCATCCAGGGTACCTCTTGTGTGGGAGAGCTTTCAATATGTATGTCTTCATATAGGTGAAGAACTCTGACAAATGTCAAACTTCCTTAATCAAATAGTTCATCAGGCTCATTCTTCAGAGTTGGATAGGGGCCTTCAGGGCCAGGCTTTGTAGGTAGATTGCCCCAAGAGATTGCCTCTCCCATGGGAGAACAGGTAAACTCCCAGGGCCCTTCACTAACAATGCCTGGATCCCAGGAAGGATGCTCAGAGCTAGGCATCCAGGCCTCATTAGCTCTGTGAAGAACAGTGCCAGTGGTTTTGTGTGGCCAATGCCACTCCCCAGAAAGCCCTCTTTCCTTCTGGCATGTTCCCTGTGCAAGACAGAGGGAGAGTGGCTGCAACGGAGTGATGGAGTGGAGCAGAGGCAGTTCTTTTCCTCTTTAGGGGCTAGCCTCAGGTGTTAGAAGTGCTTGGGCCACCAAACTTCAGATCTTTCTCCCACTCTCTCTGCACATAATATTAATCCTGTGGAGTAATTGGCCACTGAAGAGAAGTATAGAGATCCCATAACTGCAGCATGAAAGTGTTTTCACAGCATTTTAATTGTGGAGGCATCTGGGATTATGGCCAAGTGTGAAAACTGCAAAGTACTCAGGCCTTAGAATAGGGTACTCCTCTCAACCATTTTAAAACTCTTTTGTATTAAACAAAATAATGAATATAAAGCAGAAACTGCCTTTACAATAAATAAATAAATAAATAAATGGGGATGATGAAAGGCAAGACAACTGAGATATATATTTTACCACTAGAGCTGCAGTGCTATATACACTTCACTAGGGCAAAGCCCTATTGAAAGTTACTGAGTTGTCACGTAAAGGATTCTGCTCTGCCAAGCTGCAAACAGGATATAGCCATAAGATGGAGCAAAATGAGGGCATGGCCGCCCATAGGAATTCTGCCCAAAATGTCTAGCATTGAAGAGAATGAGACATCGAAAATCATTCACACCTAAGGGTTGTCTAAATGGTGAAAATAACCCTCATGGAATTTGCTGGGAATACGACTTGTCTAAATGGGATCCCACATCAATCCACAGTATTCAGAAGCCGGGGGGCCCAAAACAGCAAAAGCACTATAACCTTCACGGCTTTTCCCGTAGTTTTTTTAAAAAAAAACAGCGAGGGGGTGCATGTTCCTGCTCGTTAGGACAAGCGATTCACTTTGAATCACTTTCCCATATGAGAGGAATTGGAAAGCTGATTGGGCAGGTAAGCACGGGGGCAGGGCATACTAACAGAGCAAGCACCCACTGCCGCCATGTTGGATTTTTGCCTTAGCTATCACTCCAGCACACGTTAGACAACAGGGAGGTTTTTTTAAAAAGTTTGATGATGGCAAAGTACTAACACGACTAATCACTTGTTGCCACCATCTGGCATGCAAAGCTTATGGGGGCTTCAGGGGCCAAAAACACTGTTAAGACAAGTGGCGGCTGCTGCAAAATGCCATTACTGCGAAGTACTCTGGTTTTTCCCCCCTCGTATAGATGGGGCCCCAGATTCTTCTATTTGCTGTGTTTACATTTCCTTAATAACTTTGCCTGCCCCTTTTCTTTGGACACCTAAACAATATTTCTAAATGCTCAGCTAGAACTGCAGTGCTAGAAATTTGGAGACTGAAGGATAATATCATCTGAGGGGGTAGAATTCTTATTTGGAGATAGCAATGTCCTAATCCCCCATCTTCCTGTATAGCTATACTTCTGGGTGCAAACCTTTGAGGGAGTATGTCTTAACTTAACAGGCCCTACTTCTTCTGACTATATCTCTATATAATTACAAAAATGTAAACCTTAACAAACAGTGCAACCCTATATATGCTTTCTTTAAAGTACTGCATGGGCCACAGTGTTCATTTAGTGAGACTTCCTTCCAAAAAACTGTGCAGAGAACTGAAGTTTTATTGCTACATGTCCCACTTAAGTCAATGGGATTATCCTGTATCTGTCACAACTACATTAGTGGAGGCATTAAAAAAAAACAACCTTGTGGGTTATTTGTACCAGGAGGAGGAGAGGAGAGAACAAGTAGGAATACAGACTGCAAGTTTGGCCTATATACTTATTTCCACTCAGTGAATCTTGGCTCACATTTGCTTACTTCCTAATGCACCACTAAGGCTGTCTACTTGTTTTGCAAAATCGTTCACTCTGACATCTCACGGAGCATCACGCATCATTGCAAATTACTGTTTGTAAATGCAAACGGGAGTAATGTGTAGAAAAAGATTACACTATATCTAAAGGTATCATCAGGAGTCATATCTGCTTAGATTACTGACAATGGATGAGAGATTTCTCACTGCTACAGATGCATCCCCACCTTCTGTTTGAAAAATTAAGCTGTGCATCATCTGTGCTGAAAAATCATTGCCAACAACAATGAGCCAAGAACCAGAACATAAATGGATGAGTTTATTGACAATTTAAGAAGCACAGTAATTCTACCTTTGCATTAATTCACCACTTCCCCCCCTTTTGTTTATTTGCATCTTTTGTTGCTTAGTTAGTCAGGTTTATCAGAGGGCACAACAACTAAAAGTATTTACATTTTTTTAAAAAAAAAATCTGCTAGGGATGGGTGAAGTCATTTCTGCATCATAAATAATCTAAGCCTACCAGGCTCTTTTTCTGGATACATTGTGGATATCTTGGAAAAAGACACATTTGAGTGGTTGCTTATAATTTATGGATTAGATCTGGAGCCTGATCAGTTACTTTTTAAAAATGCGTTAGTTAGAATCATGGTTTCAAAGCCACAAAGCTAGTTAGTTGTTATTATAATTATATTATTTTAAAGTCTTTAGCTTGCTAAGTACCTTTAATAGTTACTTTGGAGAATGGGAATGTAGACTGTAACTTTGTGCACACCCCTATAATTATAAAACTAACTAAACATTAAAATTACTCTGCAAAAGGAATAAAGTTGTTCTTCATTGAGTTACAACAATAGTGCAATGTGCTTTCATTACTGGAAAGAATGAAACATTGGCACCTCATTGACTATTGTTCTAGTCCGTCAGAGAGACATTCGTGATGTCCGTCATACTCGAGTGATGCCCAGTGCAGAATGCCAAACAGATCATCGCCTCATCAGGTGTAAACTAAATCTTCATCTTAAGAACAAACCTAAGAGGGGTGGCATCTTAAAGAAGAGACTCCAAGTCAACAATCTTCAACAAGATACCATGAGAGACAACTTCCAGGCAAATCTACAAACAAAAATTGAAGACCATCCTACAGATCCTTCTCCTACAGTGCTTTGGCAACATATCAAAAACAGTATCCTCCAGTCTGCAGAAGAATCCCTCGGGTTCTCTCACAAGAAAAATCAAGACTGGTTTGATGAAAACAACCAAGAGATCCAGGAGCTGTTGGCAAAGAAGAGAACTGCTCACCAGGCATACCTCGCCCAGCCAACCTGCCATGTAAGAAAAGCAGCTTTCCGCCTCACATGTAGTAAACTTCAACAAAAACTCCGAGACATGCAGAACACGTGGTGGATCAATATAGCAGAAAAGACACAATGCTATGCAGATCTGGGTGAACACAGAGTATTTTATGAAGCTCTTAAAGCAGTGTTTGGACCTACTTATCAGGTCCAAAGCTCCTTATACAGTACAGATGGTCAAACATTAATTACTGATAAAGCCTCCATCCTGAATCTATGGGCTGAACATTTTCAAAGTCTCTTTAGTGCCAACCGAGTAGTCCAAGGCTCAGCTATCCAACATATGATACAAAAACCGATGAAAAATGAGTTGGACATAGCTCCCACTTTGGAAGAGACCCTTAAGGCCATACAGCAGATGAAAAACGGCAAGGCAGCTGGGATTGATGGAATCCCACCTGAAGTTTGGAAACACAGAGGTCATGCACGCCACAAAAAATTCCACGAATTCCTTGTGAATTGCTGGGGAAAAGGGGAACTGCCATCAGACCTCTGAGATGCAGTCATCATCACCCTGTACAAGAAAAAAGGAGCAAAATCCGATTGCTCAAACTATCGAGGCATAACACTGCTCTCTATTGCTGGAACCATCCTTGCAAGGATAACCCTCAACAGATTAGTTCCTGCTATTGCAGAAGAACTTCTCCCTGAAAGCCAATGTGGCTTCAGAGCCAATAGGAGTACTACAGACATGGTATTTGCCCTTAGACAACTGCAAGAAAAATGTAGGGAGCAGAACAAGGGTCTCTATGTAACATTTGTTGACCTCACCAAAGCCTTCAACACTGTGAGTAGAAAAGGTCTATGGCAGATCCTGGAAAGACTAGGATGTCCCCTCAAATTCCTTAAAATGATTATCTTGCTACACGAGGGCCAGCGTGGTCAAGTCAGATATAGCGATGCTCTTTCAGAGCCCTTTCTAATAACTAATGGAGTGAAGCAAGGTTGTGTTCTTGCACCAACTTTATTTACAATCTTCTTTAGCATGATGCTCCAAAGGGCTATGGCAGAGCTTGAAGAAGATGATGACGACATCTATATACATTACCGTACTGATGGTAGCTTGTTTAACTTAAGCCGTCTGAGGGCTCACACTAAGACTCTAAACTATCTAGTCCATGAGCTGCTCTTCGCTGATGATGCTGCCCTTGTTGCCCACACAGAAGCAGCTCTGCAGTGCCTAACATCCTGCTTTGCAACAGCTGCAGAGCTGTTTGGGCTGGAAGTCAACCTGAAGAAAACAGAAATTCTTTACCAGCCTGCACCACAGGACAAACACCACCATCCCCACATTACCGTCAGTAAATCTGTGCTCAAGTCCGTTCAGCAGTTCACCTACCTGGGAAGCATCATCTCCTCAGATGCCAAGATTGACAGAGAAATGGATCACAGATTAGCAAAGGCAAATAGTGCATTTGGAAGACTTCACAAAAGAGTCTGGAGCAATAAACACCTGAGGCAAAGCACAAAATCAGTGTGTATAGAGCCATTGTACTGTCTATCCTCCTTTATGGATCTGAAACATGGGTCACCTATCGCCACCACCTACGACTCCTCGAACGCTTTCATCAGCGCTGTCTACGCACAATCCTAAATATACACTGGACAGACTATGTGACGAATGTTGCTGTCCTTGAGCAAGCAGGGATCACCAGCATTGAGGCCATGATATTGAGAATGCAGCTGCGCTGGGCAGGGCACATTTCTAGGATGGAGGACCATCGCCTCCCAAAAATACTACTCTACGGTGAACTCGCCATGGGTCAGCGTAAGAGGGGCTCTCCAAAAAAGCGATACAAAGACTCCCTGAAACAACATTTCAGGCTTGGCCAAATTGATCACCAACAGTGGTCCACCCTGGCCTCACATCGGGAGGCATGAAGACGCACTATCCACAATGCTGCAGCCTTATTTGAGAACTCATGCCGAACAAGTCTTGAAGAGAAATGACAATGCAGAAAGAATCACAACCCAAAAACATCACCGAAGAGACGTTTTGCTGTGCTTTCTGCAACTGGACTTGTTTATCTCGGATTGGCCTTTTTAGTCATCAGCGCGCTTGCAGAAAGCGTGGGATGAGTCCTTCCTGAATCTTCGTTTATGAAGAAAAGCCAGAGACTGGAAAGAAGGTTCAAATAAGTGAATACAGTTGTCCCTTCATATTCGCTGGGGTTTGGTTCCAGGACCCCCGTGGATACCAAAATCCATGAAAACTCAATTCCCATTACCATATATTGCTGCACACAAGACTACTTTTTAACACTTGAAAATCTCCTCAAAAGTGGCGGGGGGTCTTACCCCAGTAATCATACTCCCCTGCTGTGAGAATGATTGAAGTGTAAAATGGCCTGGGCAGTTTTCCCAGCAGATCCTTCCTCCTGCTGTGAGAATGACTGCTTTGCCTTTGGAGAGTTAAATGGCCCCCCATTTAGCTCAGGAGAGTCAAAATAATGTTTCTTTTCAGGATAAGTTAGCCTAAAATTAGAATTTCTGGATTCAGATTTATCATTCTGCATCAAGTTTTGACTATGGTGAAATTCTCTTGTCTACCACTGTGGCTCTAAAATCATTAATGTGTTCATTCATTAATGTGCTCATTCAAAAATTTGGGATTTGATAGCTTCATATTAACCAACTTACAGTATTAATGCAACCTTACTTTCCAAAGATTGAACACCACAGAGATTTTTCAAAGTATCCCATGCTTTTTTAGCTGTTCTCAGTCCTTTAATTTCACAGACTATTCCATCATCTATAGCCACTGAGCTGGCTGGCTGGTGGGGGACAGGCTTTCCAGCCAGATGGCTGGCTGGGGGGGGGGCAAACTCTATATTTTAACTTAAAAATTGGGGGGGGGTCGTCTTTTGCGCCCAGTCATCTTATACGCCGGAATATACGGTATATGCAATAGCATAGCAAAATAGTGTCCCTTATATAAGATGGCAAAATCAAGGTTTGCTTTTTAGATTATTATTTTTTAAAAATATTTTCAAGCCATGAATACTTAAATCCATGAATACCAAATCCGTGGATAAGGAGGGACAACTTTAGTTATTTGTAACTAGCTTATTCCAAGCTCTGGTGACCCTTCCTTACACCCCATCATTGTCATGAAGGAAGACAGACTTTCAACATTGGCTCAAAACACTTTGCTGCTTGAGGCAAAGATGGTGCCTCCTCCCAATCCCATGGATAGATGACTTCAATACTTGCACTAGAAAATATCCTTTCCTCCACACCTGAGGCAACAAACTAATACACCAGGGAAGGTAATGACCCAGGAAAGGTTGTGCAGTATACACAGCTGCCCTTCTATGGAGGGAGTTTATGAGGATGCCCCAGCCACCTCCAGGCATCTGCTGCCTGAGGCAGCCACCTCATTCTGCTTAATGGCAGGGTAGGCCCTGTAATCACTCCTGTCCTCTATGGCATGTTTCCAACAGTATTGGTACTATAGCAGGCCTCATGAAAATCAGGCTAAGCTTTGGCTTGGTAACATTAGGGTACCGATATTGTATGTATGTGTGTGTGTGTATATATATATATATATATATATATATAAATTTTATAATCATACATTATAATATCCAATCAATACTTATTTAGTATAACACATAAAATTACCATACGCATCACAATTTTTCTATTAACTCATTTCAAAAGTTAACATAGATTCTTTACTATGATTCTTTTCCAGAATATTAATTCCCCTACCCCCCCCCACCTCAGTGCTCCCCTTCACCGGAGCCATTATCCCTTACCTAATATTTCCAGAATCTCATTTCTTCTCGTGGAGGTAACCTCCCATCTTTTGTCTGTAATACTTTTAACAAATACTTTCCAAATTTTATCAAAATCCCTTTCTTTCCAACTTCCTCTTCTTACTTTAATTCTACATGTTAACTTATCATTTATTGCCATTTTCCAAACTTCTTTATACCACTTCTCCACTTGTGCATTTATTTGCATTTTCCAATGTATTGCTATAATTAATCTTGCTGCCGTTAATAAATTTGTTATTAAATCCTTTTCTGCTTGGTTCCCATTCTCTCCATTATAAATTGACATCAATGCTATGCTCGGTTTCCTTTTTATATTTCTATTCAGAATATTCTCTATTTCTATAAAAACCATTTCAGTACTGATATTGTCAACAACCTCTATTTGTCATCTCTGCATTTAGAAAACTAGCTTATAGAGATTCTAGATTATTTTCCCAGACACCTTGCATTCCTATAACCATCATTGAGTTTTTTAATGGGAGAATGTTCAAACCTGCAGACAGTCTGGTCAGCAGAAATGTGTTGTGTGTGTGAGAGAGAGAGAGAGAAGGAGAATAATTTGGTAAAGTGCTTTAAAAGCCCCCCCCCACCAGTTTTCTGTTCTCCTGGAACTGATATGAGTTTAGGATAGTCTTAGAGATAAGCCCGGAAAAGTTACTAGCCTATAAACATTTTTATTAGCTCACAGTGCTTATGTTTGTCATGTGTATCACATTAATGTCTGGAAAGAAGAAGAGAAAGACAGAAAGAAAAGAATGAACTACACTATAAAAGCTTCCCTATCTGAGGAGAATCTTAACTTTGCTAGGTGTGACCTTGAAAATGGCCATTTACAAACCTGGTTTAGGATTAGGATGGAAGAAGGAAAGATACAGGTCCAGAATTTGACAATAAAATCTTGCAGAAAATGGAGCGCTAAAAGTGTTGCTTTAAAACATGGGGGTCGCCATTTTGGGAATGTGAAGAGGCTCAACCTTTCCTCTCAATACTCCCTTCACACATCCTAGGTCACCAATGATTTCTCCTGAAGAGCACCTAGGTTTCTGGCCAAACCCCTGGTTCTGTACTCTAAAGTTATCACTTTTACCCACTAAATGAGCCCCATTGCAATATAGATCAAATAAATAAATAAATGTAGCAGTAGAAATAAATGCCAAAGTCATGAATACTATTGAATAGAAGTGACATTTGTGTTGGTTCATATTGCCTGTTATTCCCAGCCACGGGCAGGGGAACAGCACAGGAGATAGTTGTGTGCCCTCACTTCTCAAAAACTTTCCCAACATGTGCATTCATTCCATGCAGAAAACCCTCATCGAGTCTCACACCCCCAATACCAAAGAAGGGCAGGAGGAAAATGCAGATAAGATTCAGATTAATGCAATAAAATCAAGACTGATTTTCATATACCTAAACCATGTGTGATGCGGCAGCTAAAAAGGCCAATGCGATTTTGGGCTGCATCAATAGAAGTATAGTGTCCAGATCAAGGGAAGTAATAGTGCCGCTCTATTCTGCCTTGGTCAGACCTCACCTAGAATACTGTGTCCAGTTCTGGGCACCACAATTCAAAAAAGATATTGACAAATTGGAGCTTGTCCAGAGGAGGACGACTAAAATGGTGAAAGGTCTGGAAACCATGCCTTATGAGGAGAGACTTAGGGAGCTGGGTATGTTTAGCCTGGAAAAAAGACGGGTAAGAGGCAATATGATAGCCCTGTTTAAGTATTTGAAGGGGTGTCACATTGAGGATAGAACAAGCTTGTTTTCTGTTGCTCCAGAGATTGGAACACAGAGCAATGGATGCAAGCTCCAGGAACAGAGATTCCACCTCAACATTAGGAGGAACTTTTTGACAGTAAGAGACAGTAATGGAACGCACTGCCTCGGAGCATGGTGGGGTCTCCTTCCTTGGAGGCCTTTAAACAGAGGCTGGATGGCCATCTGTCAGGGATGCTTTGGTCGTGATTTCCTGCATGGCAGGGGGTTGGACTGGATGGCCCTCGTGGTCTCTTCCAACTCTGCAATTCTATGATTCTATGTTCAGGTCCTTAGTGAGCCATGAAATGCACTGGGAGACCTTGGGACACTCACTCCTAATATAATTTTCAGGAGTTATGAGGACAAATTAGGGAGGAGGAGAAGACCCTTGCCTTGAGGTCACTGGGTGAAAGTTGAGTGGAAAAGTAACTAAAATAAATAACAGCAGAGAAGAACCACTGGCATCACTAGGGTTGGTGTCACCCAGTGGGCTAACTCATGGTGTCACCTCCATGGACCTCCTCCCATACCAGACCGTACTGAATCTTTAGCCATGTTTTCTTTACTAATGTTACTCATAAATTGTAATTCCTGTATATCACTGAACGTAATGGCAATAGCAGTGTCATAAACAACTAGCAAAATTAAAACTACAGTTTCAAATTACAATATCATATGCACAGCCTAGCAGATTATTTTAGCATGAGCTCTTATGGATGGTAAAGTAAATCTATTAGCCATAGCACTCATTTTTGTTTGTTTTGGTACTTATTTAGGTACTTCCCAAGTTATTTCCTTTAACGTGTACAGCTCTTACCATCTGGAAGTCCTTCCTCTCCTTTAGGTGTAATCTCTTTTCTTGCAATTTGAATCCACTGCTTAATCTCTGCAGCAGCAGAAAACAAGCTTGCCCTGTATCAGTACTAATCAGAGTGGTGGTCTCTGGATCAGCAAGTTGCTTTCTCACATCAGTTAGCTTGAGAAGCACTGTCCTATATGACATTCCTTCAGGTATTTAAAGAGAGCCAGTCTGGTGTTGTTTGAGTGTTGGACTAAGGACTTTATCAGATGTGGCAGAAATAGCAGGATAAAGACATCATGGTAGTGCGAATGAGCTGCGCTACCCCATGACATTGTGATTATCCCGTCCCCCAGCCACACAAAAAACACCATTGCTTTTAATTGACAGATTAACCCATCAATAGATCATCAATAGTGCTGCTTTCACGGTACTGAAAGTGTGCGAAACACTGTCCCATTGTAATTGCGAGATTACAGCGTGAATGGTTGGCCACCAGCAAGAAAACTTCCAGGTGAGAACACAAAAACAAAGCACAGGACACTCTTTTTATGAACTGTCCCCTTTAGTTTGCACATTTTTAGGTTTGTTTCAGTGCTTGTATGTTCATTTTCTTCTTAAATTGAGGTGTTTTTTGACTTTTAAGTGTGCTCACATCTTCTTGCGAGAACCACCAAAATCTCACCTGTGCCGAATCACGGAATTAAACTCCCGTTCTTAAAGCGATGATTCTGTGCCAATTATTTCATATGATTACAGTGACATACGAAGGTAAGTGTTATAATGCCAAGATGTTTCCACTATCTACATTTGCAAAATTATAGCATATTTGGATTCTTGTCTAATAAAGTCCAGAGACTCTGGGAGACCCAGGTTTGAATCTCTGCTTAACTATGGAAACCAACTAGGTGGCCTTAAGTAAGTCACCCTCTCTCGGCCTTAGAGGAAGGAAGTGGTAGCAAACTTCCTCTGCAGAAATCTTTCCAAGAAAAACCTAGGATAGACTTGCCAAAAGAGCAAATATGGGTAGCCTCGCATGCCTGCAATTTTGCCAAATGCCATTAAGACAAGTCTATCCTGCTTAAAATTTGTGTGAGTATGCATCAATCCACATTTTTTCCCTCGTATAGAAAGGGCCTCAGTTAGGACAGACATCATTAGTTACTATTATGTTTACATCGGAATGTAACTCTTAACTTATCCTTTTCTCCAAAGTAACTACTGTACTTACTTTTAACTATTTTCCTTTTGCTATTTGGGTGCAAACATCCCTAGAGCTACAAGCTTCTGTCCTGAGATACAATAAACACGGTCTGATTACCTCAAAACCCACCACAGACTACAAGGCAACAGCATGAGCTGACGCTTGAACCATGTGATATTCCTCCTCTTCCTCCTCCTCCATTTAATGCGGCCATACCTTGTAACTATAAAAGTAACTAAACATGACAGTTGCAAAAGAATTAAAAGTGTTCCCCATTAAGTTACAGTCATCATCACCATCATCATCGTCACCCCTTAGTTAAATGGGGGAAGGAACTAGTTGCAGGTAATTATTTGTAAATACACTCAGATGATAGTGTGCTTCAGTATATAGCAACTTCATTACATGTTAGTATGCAGTAAAAACAGGTACACATGGTGTGTTGAGAGGGTAGTATATTTGTGTGAAAAGAATGATATTCCTGACTCACAAATCAGGGTGCCTTACTTGCTCTAAAATTCTATTGATGGCACAGCATGCTGTCCAGCTATATGTTCTGTCATCATGCATTGCATGGTCCAGATGTTGCTGAAATCAGACAGAAAGTAAACAGACACTAAAATGTGAATTTGAAGTAGATTTTAAAATAAACATGTAATCAGAATGCCTGGTTCCTTCCTTCCCCTCTGTGCTTTTTGAAAAGGATTGCTCATTACAAGATGCTTTCAGATGTAAAGTTTCCAGACTGAGTGGCAAAATTCAGACAGAAATCACTAGTCTCAACTTGGGTAATGGAAAATATTCTCAAGTCTTTTAAAAAGCATTACAGTAACTCACTTTGTTAGTAAGAGTTTTCAAAGCTACAGCTGTGTTAGTCTGTCAAAACATAAAAAGGAACCAAGAAACCATTGTCTCTGTTCATACCTCTACTAATGGATTGGAATTTGTCAATTGAGCTGTTTCTCGTTTCAATCTTCCTTTGATTTTTGTTTTGTTTGAGAATTGCTACTTATAAGTCAGAGATTGTACAGCCAGGAAAGCTGACGTTTTCTTGGCAAACTACCTATATCAATACACATGCCCTCACAACCAGGTATGCAACAAAACAATTCTCCCCAATAAAGCTTCTGCCTTCAAGGGAACTGACTCTCAGGGGCCGTTTACACAGCAAAATAAATCCTCTAAGAATTCGCAAAGAGTCCGAATAGTTCCCACATCTTTCGGATCAAAGTCACCATATTCAGAAGGAGGGGGGCAAAAAAACCATAAGTCATGCAGTATCAGCTTTTGCTATTTTCCCAGTCGTTTTTGAAAAGTAGCACAAGTTAGCGCACTTTCGATTGTGTGAACTACCATTTCACTTATGGCAGTGGGAACTATGAGCAGGCTTTCTGAAACAGCCAGAGCAGAGCTGAGCTTTAATTGTTTGGAGTGACCAAGGAGCGGGTGGACTTGCAAGAGATGAGTCTCAAAGGAAAAGATCTAGCCAGCTGGCTTGCTTTCTAGCATAATTACTGTTCCCCCCACCCTCTCTCTCTCTGTGTGTATGAGGGAGAGAAAGAGAGTGATCTGCTCCACCGGCTGATCGCTAGCTTGCCCTGCTGCGATCGTGTTCCTTTCTCTGTGTGTGTGTGCGAGAGAGAGAAAGACAGAGAGAGGGAGCGAGAGGGAAGCAGTTTGCTCAGCTGGCAGGGATGCAGAGAAGGGAATCTCGGCTGCTTTCCTTCCCTCCTTTGTCATTATTCCTCTCCCCTCCCCCATGGTCTCCCTCCTTTGTTGGTTGATTTATCTGGTTTTCTCTGGCTCAGACGAAGCTACGTTCTTTTCCCCTCGCACTGCCCCCTCCTCACTTCCTCCCGCCTCCTGCCTGGCTTTAATGACAATGATCTGGAGGCCCTGCCCCCCCACCTTTGTTTGTGTGAACAAGAAAGGCTGAAAGCTCACCGGATCTTCCAATTCAGCAATAAATCATGTGAATTATGCAGCGCTGGTGCGAAAGGATGGCAATCCGGAATTTCGCGCACTTTATTCTGCCGTGTAACTGGCCCCTCAGTAAGCAGATTTATTGCTGTCACCTCTCTGAAATGTTTCAGTACCATCCTCACAAACCAGTATCACCTTATATAACTGTGATGGTTTATGGCCAGTGTCACAAATTGTGCTTTCCTATATCCTATTATGCTCTGATTCCACCCCCACAACTATGTAACTGCAAATATAGCTGAAGTTTGATATTAACTCACTCAACGTGTTGAAGAAATGGATTGAAATCCACAAAAAGCTTGTGCTAAAATAAACCAGCTAGTCTTAAAGGTGCTGCTAGGTTTCTCCTTTCACCCCTCCCTTTTCTCTTTCAGTTAATGACATGCAAACATAGATGCAGATATAGATATGTTGAGAAAGCGAGAGTGAGAGTGTGAGAGAGAGAGAGGAGCTTGGAAAAATAATTTTAGACTACAACTCCCAGAATCCTCACTCAGCATTTTGGGGGATTCTGAGAGTTATCGTCTACAAAGTAATTTTTTCTGAGCTCCTCTCTCTCCCTCTCTCTTTCATTCTCATTCAGTGAAGCTACCATGGTGTATATGCAGGCAGATGAATAACTAAAAAATTTTGTAGGGTGGTAAAACGTTTCCCTTTAAACATAGGCATGCATGTGCATGTGCCCCACACACACATAGAGGTTCAAGAGAATGAGATAACAGAATGGCCTACATACTCCCTCCTCCTTTCATATCCTTTTGCTGTTAAAGGCCTTTAACTACCTTGGTTTCCTTCCCCCTATTATTTTTATTAGCTACAGCCATTTTCACCCCTTCCTATAAAACTTGCAACTCTTCTTATCTTCCAGTCAGCCTTGGCTGTACAGGTACTTAAATGCAACAAGAGTGCCACCTGTGGACCAAAGCAGAGATTGCACCACCTTGCTTTCTCCCAAGGCTGAAGCACTCTTTGAATTTTTATCGACCATTTTTGAGCAGGTTTTTGACAAGATTTTGTTTTGCATAATTAAGCAAGCCAACTGTGCGGCAAAGGTGTTTCGCTGGAAGCCTCTGGGATCCAGCAGCAGACTCTCGGGGATGTCATCCTTTGTGTGAGACTCATCCACCTGCCATTCATTCACATATGTTGCTTTGATGAAATGGTGTATGTTTTAACATTTTACCTTACCTGGCTTTAAACCCTGTCCTAAAAATAAGTGGGAACATGCAGAGTAAAATGGAAATCAAACTTCACCAAGGGTTCAAAATGAAACAGTATCACAGATACTACATTAACTATGGCACAGATTAGCTGTTCCACTTTCTAGTCAGTTAAAATTCAAATACATAAAATTCCACAGACAAGATACTTTCCCCATTCAGGCTATGAGGCATAGAGGTATGTGGAGAAGGACTGGCATGGTGTCTGATGAAAGACAAAGGCAGTGGGCTGTCCTACACTTAAATAATTCAGTAAATTAATCAATGTAAAGGCGAAACTTTGAAAAACATGGTCATGTTGACTGGGGAATTCTGAGAAATGAAGTCTGAAAGGTCATTTTTCCAAGATCTGGTTCAATTATTCTTAACATGTCATTCTTAAATGTTGTATAAATAAGTGACATATGCATAAATTTGAATATAAGCATCATAGAATCATAGAGTTGGAAGAGACCACAAGGGCCATCTAGTCCAACCCCCTGCCATGCAGGAATACCAATCAAAGCATTCCAGACAGATGGCCATCCTGACAGATGGCCATGAGACAAAGGGTTCATTTTGACAGGTGTCCCTGCACTGATGGAAGTCTGTTTGACCCAATGGAAACTTAGGACAACAGAGAGCTACAGTTGCCCACCCCATTGCCCACTTCACTCCTCTATTGCCCACCAGAGCTTTAGGATTTTCATCTTCCCCCAGCCTGCAGCTCTCCTCTGTAATTTCCACCCCTCCACACATGCAAATACTTTTCTTCTTGCTTGGTTCCAGCTGCCTGCTTGCTACAAGACACAGAAATAATTAATTTGCATTTCTTTGGGGAGTTTTAAAATTATTGTTTTGCTATGGGTGGCTGTTTTATTTTGGGGAAAAAAACCAATGCATTTCAGCCTGTATATATTATTCAATGGCCTTCTTCAGGGACAATATGATATCTAACTGCAGACATTTCCAAAGCTGAGAGTCGCATTCCATTTCCTGGACAGAATCTCTGAGCTGAGAATGTAAATCTGGACCCATGCAGCACAAGGTGCTGCGGGGGACGACAGGGCCGGTTTAAGGCACCAGCAGCGTCAGCATCCACAGAGGGGGGCATCATTGTGGGGGGGGGGGCGTAGTAACCCTCTTCCAGCAAAAACTTTATTAGTAATAATCTGAATATCCTGTACTGTGAATAGCTTAGGTTGAGTTAGGTTACATTGACCTGAGATAAACATATAGGGCCCCCAAAATAAAGCATTGCAGGTGGGCCCAAAATTCCTTAAACCGGTCCTGGGGGAGGACCTGTTTTGGCTGGCCTCCAGTGAAGGAGAGGTCAGCGATGACTGCATCAGGTACAGAGTGCTGTGATGCCAGGCGTGTGGTGGTGGGGAGCAAGATGTATCATAAGCTTTGTTTTCCCCCTCCCTTGCTCTATCTTTGGATGATGCTTTGCTTGAAGAGGATGAGGGAAGAGAGTGCACAGCAGATCAGGTGGCAGTGTTTCTTGCCGCCTTGTGGTTTGAGCAAGGGGAAGGCTGGATCAGGTGGCTGGCAAGCATGCTGCCATTACAGCTGCGCAATCTGGCTGTGAGAATTTAGGCCAGGAGGTGTTGGGAGGAACAAATTTTTGGTGAAGATTTTGCTTACACCTTGTCCTGTTCCTCCCGCCTCCCCCACAATCTGGCTTGTTAGGCCCAGTTAAGGTGAAATAAAATGTTTTTATTGGAAATAGCACAAAAACACTCTCACACACAACACACATTCATAAGACCCACACAAGGCTATCAAAGAGTGAGGGAGAAAGTTTGGATAGAGGGATAGATTCGGCAAATAGGGCGATAGTTGCCAGTCTTAAAAAGCGGGGTTTCAAAATACTCAAGACAGAAGTCTGAGGGTGGCACTGGAGTTTCTGATCCAAGGGAGCACCAAGAAAGAAAGTGGCTGGTCTTGTCCAAAGTGGCACCCTTTACTGTTGTCAGGGAACTAATATTTATACCCTACTTCATATCTTGAAGGGGGTATTTTGGCTAGGACAAAGCCTGGATGGGTTTCCCATTGAGTAAACAAAGCAAACTGAAACATAGCTGTTTAGCCGTTAATGGCTGGGAGACAGAAATTGATGGGTTTACAACCTCACAATGCAGGACAGAAGGGGGTTCCAATGGGATATTTCCTTGGGAGTTGGGTTAGAATGGTCACTTGATTGTTTAGATTGGGCGACTCATTGCGGAGGTGCCCAAGAAGGGATTAACACATACCTTCTTAATGGGGTTTTCCACACAATCCTAGTTTGGGTTTGCTTGTTAAAATATTTCTAAGACACCTTCCCAGGTCCTTGTGACCTCCTCCTCTCTCTCTCTCTGGCTTTTCTTCGCAAACAAAGATTCAGGAAGGACTCATCCCACGCTTTCTCCAAGCGCGCTGATGACTGAAAAGGCCAATCTGAGATAAACAAGTCCAGTTGCAGAAAACACAGCAGAAGGTCTCCTTGGGTGATGTTTCTGGGTTGTGATTCTTTCTGTGTTGTCGTTTCTCTTCAAGACTTGTTTGGCGTGAGTTCTCAAATAAGGCTGCAGCATTGTAGATTGTGCGTCTCCATGCCTCCAGATGTGAGGCCAGGGCAGACCATTGTTGGTGATCAATTTGGCCGAGCCTGAGATGTTGTTTCAGGGAGTCCTTGTATTGTTTTTTTGGAGCACCCCTCTTACACTGACCCATGGCAAGTTCACCGTAGAGTACTATTTTTGGGAGGCGATGGTCCTCCATCCTAGACACATGCCCTGCCCAGCGCAGCTGTGTTCTCAATATCATGGCCTCAATGCTGGTGAACCCTGCTTGCTCAAGGACAGCAACATTTGTCACATAGTCCAGTATATATTTAGGATTGTGCATATGCAGCACAGATGAAAGCGTTCGATAGGTGTTGGCGATAGGTGACCCATGTTTCAGACACATAAAGGAGAATAGACAGGACAATGGCTCTATACACACTGATTTTTGTGCTTCGCTTCAGGTGTTTATTACTCCGGACTCTTTTGTAAAGTCTTCCTAATGCGCTATATGCCTTTGCTAATCTGTGATCGACCTCTTTGTCAATCTTGGCATCTGAGGAGATGATGCTTCCCAGGTAGGTGAACTGCTGAACAGACTTGAGCACAGATTTGCCTACGGCAATGTGGGGATGGTGGTGTTCGTCCTGTGGGGCAGGCTGGTAAAGAACTTCTGTTTTCTTCAGGTTGACTTCCAGCCCAAACAGCTCTGCAGCTGTTGTGAAGCAGGATGTTAGGCACTGCAGAGCTGCTTCTGTGTGGGCAACAAGGGCACCTCCAGTTGACCTCTTTTCGGATCACTGCAGTCAACTTTACCTCTTCAAATTGTCCAATATTCCAATTTATGAGATATTATAGGGAGGGGGCAGTAGGGTATGCTAAAAGCAGCCTCTCCTAGCTTGTGTGTTCTTCAATAGTAACTTTTGCCATCTTGACCAAACTGTGATGTTAGTGCCCCTAATAACCCTCACCTCCAGAACCCCCAAAAATTGGCTTATTAATAATGTGGCATATTTATGTGGTCTTCCACAGAGAAGAGCAGTAATATATCAGGGACTCACTGTATGGATGCCAAAAAAGGCACATGTTAACCCATGCATTGCCAAAAAGAAGGACTATTGACAAATTCCAAACTATGAAGAAACTGAAAGGACAAAAGGACATTGTTTGCACACACCCAAGTGACAGATGTGTGATCCTATTAAGGATAGATGAAGTATTCCTTTGTCTGATCAAAATCTTCTTCCCTAATCACCCAACCATTAAAGAGGCCGCTCAAGCTTTTATAAATCTAATCACCAAGACGTTAAGAGTAGTTGCAACACATTAGCATCTTCAAACACCTATTATCTAATCCAGGAGTTTTCCTGGAACTCATTGTGCAATCTTTGGAGACTCCTGGAACCTATTGTTTCACTCCATGAAACTTCTCACTCCATGAAACTCATTGCTCCAGGAAACTTCTCATTTTTAGTATAAATACAAGCCCCAAAGTCTGCCTCATTGTGCACAGAGCTTCTTCTTGGGGACACAACATCTCTCTGTGTTAGCCACTCCAGATTCATCCATCCACTCTGCCAGTGTGCTCAATGACTTTGGACTACAAGACAGGTGTCATATATCCCCAGAAATCTATCTATCCCTCTGGCAACCTCCTTTCTTCCATTCCCCGTGGTCTTGTGTGAATGCTTCTTGTATAAATGTGTGCGTGCTTGGTGTTATCATTTTTATGTCTTTAATAAATATCATTGTTAATTTTTCATTTTGTGTTTGTGTGCATCTGTTCAGAGTTAGTCAGGGTATACAAAGGTGCAAAGATTCCTATCTCTGTTGCCACCTTTCGCATTGCTAAGGTCGAGTTGCTGCTATTTCCTCAACATATTAAAACTCGATATTTTTGTGGTATTTTCACGAGCTCTTTGGGTAACACTGATGTTTGCTTGGCCACAAATACCCTTGTTTTCAGCTGTGAAATGTTGGATGGTATGTACCTATAACCAGCTTTCCAATAGAGCCAGGGATTCACAAGTTCAAGGTGCTAGAACTGGATCTTTTTGTTTTGTAGGGACAATAATGTCCATCCCCTTCAGACTTTCTTGCTTCCTCTCAATTTCTCTGTTTCCTCTTCCTCTTCATAGTAGCTTGTAGGGAAATGTCTTTCACCTCTAACTATCTTACTGTGACCAGTTCCCCTTGTAATACAAAATTTTGGTCTTGAATGGCCATAAAAAAACCCTCATTTGGTTTACAAAATGCCTGCTGCTGGTAGGAATTAAAAATACTAGTCGTGCTTTGTTTGTTTGAACCAACACAACTGCCTGCATTTTTAAGACTCCTCTTAGTGGCTATGGGAACTGCTGTGATGATCAGTTGCATTTCAGAATTTACCACTGTACTAGTGCCTATATCTGCAGGGTGCAATTAGTGTGAAGGTAGCACCAGGAGGAAAGCCACACCTAAAAATGAGCCTCTAAGGGCTTATCTGGGCAGGCAATATATCCTGTCTTGCCCCCATCTTAGAGCCCTACAATCCTAATGACTGGTCCAATGGGAGGAAAAAGATTGGGCCCCATGAGACCGCAGGAACCCATCCCAGCAGGCTAGTCCATCGCTCCAGCTGCTGGACTGCCTTGGCCTCTCCAAAGCAGGAAGCAGGCCTGCATCATATGACCAAGGCTGGTCACATGCAGGAGGCCTTGGTCACATGTTATGGGGCAGCTTCCTGCCTTCCAAGATGGTGAGGGATGGTAACAGCAGCGGCAGTTGCTGTGGTGGGCCAGCATGCCTATCTAGACTCAGGCCCATTTGGAGATGATAATGGGGGGATAATGCGCCTTATCTGTGGCCAGGATATGCCAGTGGGGAGCCAGTGTATCCTGGCTTGTGTAGATGAGCCCTAAGATCTGAGTCCTCTATGCACTTACTTTCATTCAGAAGATTGAATTCTTGTGACCTTAATTTTTATTACACTATAAAGCAGGATTAGACTTGGAGGAAATAGGCATGGAAAGTGCAAAGGCAGATCTACAGTTGAACATTCAGAAAACAAAAGTAATGAGCGCAGGTGATTGATATAACTTCAAAGCAGACAATGAAGACACTGAAATAGTTCAAGATATTCCATACCTTGGCTCAGTCATTAATCAGAATGGAGACTGCAGTCAAGAAATCAGAAGAAGACTAAGGCTTGGAAGGGTAGCTATGAAGGAACGAGACAAGATCCTCAAGTGTCAAGATGTATCATTGAATACTAAAGTTAGGATTCTCCATGCCACCATATTTCCAATTTCTATGTATGGTTGTGAAAGCTGGACAGTGAAGAAAGCTCATACGAATAAATTCAACTCATTTGAGATGTGGTGCTGGAGAAGAGTCCTGTGGATACCATAGACTGTCAGAAAGACAAATAAACTGTGACTGTAGTATTTTGGACATTTAATGAAAAGACACGACTCACTAGAAAAGACATTAATTGGTTGTTGACCATAGAATTGCACTGGAGGACCTATAAATGCCTAGAGAGATGCTCTCGCTAGGAATCTCTAGGTCTCCCAGCAGGACTCTACAGTCAACTTCCAGCAGAAGCATATCATAGAATCATACTGGAGGTCTTGTATATTTTCCCCTTTCCTTGATATATTCATTTTATACTTCCAATGATTCCATAATATTTCATTTATTATTTTGTCATTAATACATAGTTAACTGCTTTAGCTGGTATTATTATTGTTATTATTATTAAGTGTATCCTGCGTTTTTACTATATTGTAAAAGCATACATGCAAGTATGCAAAATTCAAAGCGGCCTGCCAGTTTTGAGGCCCATGAGCCCTATCCAGCAAAGCCAAAGGTGAGGTATGCTAGGAGCTGAAATCCAATAATATCTGGAGGAACACATGAAAACCCCATTCCTGCTCTAAGAATATCTGTCTAGCAGCTCATTCACTCTATGCAATTATAGCCTATCTATGCAATTATATTCCTATCGTGGTCCCATTCTATAGAATCCCAGGATTTGCAGTTTAGGAAGGTGCAATTAGAATTCTCAGCCAGAAAGTTCTAGTGCTTCACCAAACTCCAAGCTCCAGGATTCCACAGGATGTTTCCATGGCAGTAAAAGTAGAATACGAGCTATATTTGTGTAGTATGCATGGGACCTTGGTTAGAAAAAAAAATCAGCATGGGTTATATAGGCAAAAGGAGAATGCTTCTGAGGCTATTGGACATGGGGTAATAACAGGGCTTTTTCCCAATATGCCAGGTGCTAGCACCATATTTGTGTCCATTAACATATTTGTTTCCATTGACTACAACTGTTTCTTTCTTTCCTGGAAATTTGCCATGAACGAGGAGGCAATAGCTCTTAGACTGGTACTAATCCACAGACAACCACTCTGAGTAGCACTGGTCAAGGAAAGGTCTATCTCTCGATCTGTTCCTTCCCTTGTACAGTTGTCCCTTCATATTCGCTGGGGTTTGGTTCCAGGGCCCCCCGTGGATACCAAAATCTGTGAATACTCAAGTCCCATTATATGCAATAAGCTCAATGTTGAAAGGGTGAGACACAATGTCCTATCAGACGATATACACCATTCAATTATAGCAATTTATCCCATATACTTTTTGAAGATACACAAGATATATTAACACGTATAGAACATGGTCTAGTATACAACACCCTATGAAATAACACAATGAAATTATGCCAATCTTTTAACAGTAATAAATCACTTACAAAATGAGAAGGAATCTTTTCACTCAGCCTTCCATCCTTTCGTAGGTCGGTAAAATGAGTACCCAGCTTGTGGGGGCAATTAGCTAACACACATTGGAAACTGTTTAATGCAGTGTAGATGTGTAAATAGCTATTGCTTAAAACAATTTGTAAGCCACTCTGATAGCCTTGTGGCTGAAGAGCGGGGTATAAATAACTAAATAAATTAAAAAAAATAAAAAAGTATCCTATGATACTTGGGACCTTTTGTCTATGATGCTTGTGATCTGCCCCTGAGCTAATGTCCCTACCCAAAAGACACTATCAAACCATATCACGTTGGGAGTGTCTCTGCAGCTGCTGCCACACTGTAGAAATAATACAGTTTGACACCACTTTAACTATCATGGCTCCATCCTATGTAAAACTGGGGTTTGTAGTTTGTTGTGGCATCACAGCTCTCTGACAGAGAAGGCTAAATATCTGACAAAACTACAAATCCCAGTATTGTATAGCATTGTGCCATGGCAGTTAAAGCGGCGCCAACTGCATTATTTCTGCAGTGTATCAGCAGCCTTAAGGCTCATCTGCAGTGTAGCAGTAACCTACATCTACTCACAGGGCAAGCTAAAGTAAAGTTCAGCCTGTTCTAGATGGAGGAGGTGTGGTGAGGAGTGCAATCCTGTGGATACTTACTCAGCAGAAGTAGGCTCCAAATGCTCAATGAGGCTTAGTCCTCAACCCCAGTTTAGTTTGGTTAGGATTGGGTTTAGAAAGCACAATCTGTGAAGGGTGGGAATGCATGTGAAAACTGAAATGGGGGAAGGTTTCAGAATGATCGTGAAAGCACTTCAAAAGGTTGTATGGTTGCCCAGTTAAATTAAATAGGATTAATAAGGAAATTGCCCTGAGATGTTAGAGCGTGTGTAGAGAATTGAGCACCATGTTCTTCATGTGGCTCCATTACCCCCAAATTGCTAACTTCTATAGAGAGGTACTTGAGAACTGGCAGCATGGTCCATTACTCTAAGGCTCTGTTGCAACTCTCTCTATTTGAGGGTCCTAATAAGAAACTTCTACAAAGAGATCTAATAGCACTACTTCTTTGAACAGCTAGACTGGGGATCTCTAGAAGATTGTGGTTGTGTGCCCTCAATATGTTTCTGACTTATGCCGACCTTAAGGCAGACCTATCATGAGGTCTACTTGGCAAGATTTGTTCAGGGGGGGGGTTGCCTTTGCCTTTCTCTGAGGCTGAGAGTGTGACTTGCCCAAGGTCACCCAATAGGTTTTCATGGCTGAGCCATTTGAACCCTCATCTCCAGTGGTGTAGTCCAATGCTCAGACCACAAAAATAATATTATTAAAATAATAATAATAAACTTCATCACACTCGATGGAAGATGAAAAACTTAAGAGACCTAAGCATTTGAGAATGGATGGACCATCTATGAAATCTCACATTGTGAGAGAAATTGGCTTTAAAAATTATGTGGACGTAAAAACACTCCAGATTTATCTAAAATGACCTGATGATCTTTTATTCTCTTCATGTGCAAGAACACATCTGTTCATCACTGAACTCAGGCTTGATTTGGGAGGAATCCATTCTGATTCTTGCTTTGAAAGTCAGCAATTACATTTTCAACCACTAAGCAATCTCTGGTTTCAAGGGTTCTGTTGTGCTCTGAGTTACTATTGTCATGGTTTTTCCTCCTACATTGCTTTACTTCTTTGTTTGTATTAGGTGTTACATGTTGACATTTTAGAACTGTAAATAACAACAACAACCTATTGTATGGTCAGTAGCTTCCAAGTCAATAGGGCAGTGAGTCCATTCTGGATTTTAGTCTGACCTTTCCTGGAGTTAGCTAAGATGCTCAATCCTATCCCAAAAATAGGTTCAGAATCTTGGATATCTCCTGTGAGTTATGTCAAACCAGGGAAGTTTTTTCTTTCTTACTTACTACATGACTCAGAAAATCTCATCCCTGGCAGGTCAAATACAAAAATGACAAAGAAATACATGATAATTTGCTGACAGGCAAATTCTGCTGCTTGACATGGGCACCCTCACTCTGCTGAATAGTGAGGCCCTGATCCTCAGGGTATCTTATCATGGAGCCTTTTATGGTGGAGGTAATATACTGTACAAACATCATAACTAGTAGTCTTACATTGAGGCTTCTTATGATGAAGATAATATACAGCCAGCATAACTAATAATCTTATATTACATGGTGGTAATATATAGCTAGGGAATATCACATGCTGTAGGTTACATTCAGAGGAACATAATGGCAAACCACCTATGAGTATTCTTTGTCTATGACATTCATAAGTGGATGACAACTTGAAGGCACCTATATAAATACAGTAGGATCTCCATATCCACAGGGGATTGGTTCCGGGCCCCACTGCGGATAACGAAAACCGCAGATAATAGCGAACACCATTGAAAATAATGGGACTTCTGGTTTAAAATACCATAGAGTTGCCTTAGAGGACCTAGAAAATGGATAGAGAAGACATATTTTCTAGGAAGACTCTATGGTAGCTGCGCTGAAACTGAAACTGTGATGAAAAATCAACAGATGTGGGGGTGTTACTGTGTGTGTGTGTATTTGTGTGTGTGTGTGTGTGTATAGTATGTATCCCTGCCTTTTTTCCTACTATTACAGGCATACCTCAGTGAACAAACCCTCTGACAAAGAAAGCTCCTTTTTACAAAGTCTTTTTATGCCCCCTCCAATTTTCTTCCTTGTCCTTTGCCTAGCTGGAGGGTTTGTTTGTTTGTTTGTTTGTTTAGCAGCATCGGCAAATGGGGGAATGGTGGGGCAGGGTGAAGAAACACAGATTTCAGTGTTAGATGGCGGAAGCATGTCTGCAGTAACCAATGCAATAAAATGTGAGCTGGGAAAGAACCTTCTGCACCTGTGGGTGCTCACAACAGGCAAGGTATACAGCAGCTGCCTCCAGAATCTCTTACTAAGCATGCATGAGCAGCAAAGAGAGAAAAGGGAGACACAGATAAGCCTGCAATCAGCAGCTACTCCCAGCATGTTAAAACAAGCATAGACCTGAAAGTTTGGACACATTTTGGAAGAAGCTTTCAAGTAGTCTTCAGAAGGTTCAATGTGTTTTTGCTTATTTATGCAAGGCTTGCCTGTCCTGGTTGTTTCATTTCACATGTGTATACTGTCAGTTTTGGATAGAGCAATGGTTCTTAACCTGTGGTCCCCAGAACCCTAGGGGTCCACGAAGGCTCGAAGGCTACCTGACCCACCTCCTCCCTGCAATGCGGTGGCCACATGACAGGAGCCAAGGCAAAGGCTGGCTGGCTTGGTATGTGCATTGCCATTCAATCGGCTCCAGTCACAAGCTTGCAGGAAGCAGCTGAAGAAAAGTTTTCCCTCCCTCTCTAGTGCCTCTTAGGGAAGGTTTAACAGATGATGTAATTGTATCATCATCATCAGTTGTTGTTGTTATGGTTTTAAATCTTGAGTTAGGTCTTGGAGGCCCATGGCACCAAAAAATTACTCAGAGGGGGTCCCTGGTAAAGAAAAGGTTAAGCGCCACTGGGATAGAAAGTTTGCCAAAACATGTTGATATATGTGTGTGTGTGTGTGTGTGTGTGTTGTTTTTGTGGTGCAGAATTCTATCCCTATTCTTTCTATGTTAATCTTGCCTCTCTGGTACCAATTTTTCTGTCAAAGAAGTAGCACCAAGGAACACATCTAGGTTGTTAACAGAGATAGATAGATAGATAAATAAATACCTGTACTTGTCTCTTTGGTGGGGCTTTGGAAGCCTGGTATACTGGCTGAATCCACACTAGGCAAATAATCCATTTTGAAATGGGATGATTTGCCAGGGCTCCTTCCTATGGAATCCTGGGATGTGTAGTTTGGCAAGGCCTTTAGCCTTCTCTGCCAAGGACTGCTGGCACCTTATCAAACTACAGATCCCAGGATTCCCTAGGAAGGAGCCATGGCAAATAATCCTGTTTTAAAGTGGATTATTTTTGTATAGGAGGACCCCCCCCATCCACTGATTTATTATCCACTGATTCAATTATCCAGGGGACACAAAACAGCACACCTACCATAGAGTCTTCCTAGAAAATGTATCCTCTCTAGTCATTTTCTAGGGAGATTTTCACACAACACTGTTATAGTGTTACTATTCCACTTTATTTGCTATGGCTGCCACCTCTTGAATCCTGGGAATTGCAGTTTAGGGAGGGGCATTTACAACTCTCAGCCAGAGAGCTCTTAGGCCTCACTAAACTACAAACCCCAGAATTCCACAGGAGGCAGCCAGAGTAGCTAAAGTGGAATAGTAACACCATAACAGTGTAGTCTGAAAATCTCCTAGGTCCTGCAAGGCAACTCTATGGTATTTTAAAGCAGGAAGTCCCATTATTTTCAATGACGTTCGGTGTTATTCACAGTTTTTGGTATCCATGGGCCCTCCCAGAACCAATCCCCAGCAGATATGGGGGTCCTACTGTGCTAACTGTAGAGAGCACTCCAGTTAAAGTGAAATAAAAGTATTTTATTGGAATAACACAAAGTGAAGTAAAATACCCAACACATGTTCTTAAGAACCACACAAGGCTATAGCAGAGCAAGCCAGAAAAGTTGGATAGAGGAAGAGAAGTGTATAGGGATATATAAGTACAGTTGTCCCTTCACATTTGCTGGGGTTTGGTTCCAGGACACACACACACCCCAGTGAATACCCAAATCCGTGAATACTTAAGTCCCATTATATGCAATGACATAGCAGAATGGTGCCCCTTATATAAGATGGCAAAATGAATGTTTGCTTTTTGGATTATCATTTTTTTAAAGAATATTTTCAAGCCGTGAATACTTAAATCCGTGAATGCCAAATCCATGAATGTGGAGGGACAACTATATATATAAAAGGGGTCCTACTATAGTGTGGCTTCAGGAAAGTGTCTTATAACTGAACAAACAGGAAAGAAGAAACCTTAAAAGGAAACAAAATCTGGCTCCCAGTTTTGAAATACAATAGAAACAAAACTCAAACTTATGAGAGAATTCCACCCAGGGACAGGGGGATTCCCATCAGATAATGGCCCATCAACCAACCATTAGCCAAACAGACACTAACAAGCCTTGCATTTCTATACCCAGAAACTAACCATTCAAATACACAAATTTACATATACAGTTGTCCCTTCATATTTGCTGGGGTTTGGTTCCAGGATCCTCCGTGGATACCCAAATCTGTGAATACTCAAGTCCCATTCTACACAATGGCATAGATAAAATTGATAAAACATCTTTATCAATGACTTGGATGAGGGAATTAGGGGCATACTTATCAAATTTGCAGATGACACCAAATTAGGAGGAGTAGCTAATACCCTAGAGGACAGGATCAAAATTCAGAATGACCTAGATAGACTGGAGAGCTGGGACAAAGCTAACAAAATGAAATTCAATATGGAGAAATGTAAAGTACTGCACTTAGGGAGGAAAAATGAAATGCATAGATATAGGATGGGAGAGACGTGGCTGAACGAGACTATGGAGATTTTCAGACCGCGTTTCAGCGTGCCTAGGGCGGGAGGAGCTTTCGGGAGAGGGACGGCGATCTTGCGCAGCAGGGGGGCGTTTTCGGACGCCATTGTCCCTCTCCCGAAACCAACCGTGTCACTTCCGTGAAGCTTTGGAAGCCTCAGCGCCATATTTTAATCACGGGCAACCTCCGTGATTAAAATATGGCTCTGCGGCTTCCAAAGCTTCACGGAAGTGACACGGTTGGTTTCGGGAGAGGGACAACGGCGTCAGAAAACGCCCCCCTGCTGCGCAAGATCGCCGTCCCTCTCCCGAAAGCTCCTCCCGCCCTAGGCACTCTGAAACACGGACTGAAAATCTCCTATGTGTGAAAGGGATCTAGGAGTCCTAGTAGAACACAAGTTGAACATGAGTCAACAGTGTGATGCGGCAGCTAAAAAGGCCAATGCGATTTTGGGCTGTATCAATAGAAGTATAGTATCTAGATCAAGGGAAGTAATAGTGCCGCTCTATTCTGCCTTGGTCAGACCTCACCTAGAATACTGTGTCCAGTTCTGGGCACCACAATTCAAAAAAGGATATTGACAGATTGGATCATGTCCAGAGAAGGGCAACTAAAATGGTGAAAGTTCTGGAAACGATGCCTTATGAGGAGAGACTTAGGGAGCTGGGTATGTTTAGCCTGGAAAAAAGACGGTTAAGAGGCGATATGATAGCCCTGTTTAAGTATTTGAAGGGGTGTCACGCTGAGGATAGAGCAGGCTTGTTTTCTGCTGCTCCAGAGACTGGAACACGGAGCAATGGGTGCAAGCTCCAGGAACAGAGATTCCACCTCAACACTAGGAGGAACTTTTTGACAGTAAGAGCTGTTCGGCAGTGGAACGCACTTCCTCGGAGCGTGGTGGGGTCTCCTTCCTTGGAGGTCTTTAAACAGAGGCTGGATTGCCATCTGTCGGGGATGCTTTGATCAAGATTTCCTGCGTGGCAGGGAGTTGGACTGGATGGCCCTCGTGGTCTCTTCCAACTCTACAATTCTATGGTTTTTTGAAAATGGCATCCCTGATATAAGATGGCAAAATCAAGGTTGGCTTTTTGGATTATTATTTTTTAAAGAACATTTTCAAGCCCTGAATACAGAAATCTGTGGATACGGAAGGACAACTGTACTCCCCAACAGGGGTTCACAGCATAGAAACTCCACACAGACCCAACCATTCTCTGAGGATGCCAGCCACAGATGCAGGCAAAACGTCAGAAAGAAACTCTTCCAGAACATGGCCTCACAGCCCAGAAAAAACCGAAGGGAAATCTATGGATGATGGCTGTGAAAGCCTTCAACTTCACATTAAACAAAACAGGAGTTTGGGAGCAGACTTCCAAGATTTTCAGACAACACTGTTATAGTGTTCCTATAACTTTACTATAGTGCTATAGTATACTTTACTATAGTGCTATAGTGTTACTATTTCACTTTATTTGCTATAGCTGCCTCCTGTGGAATCCTGGGATTTGCAGTTTAAGGAGGGGCATTTACAACTCTCAGCCAGAGAGCTGTTAAGCCTCACAAAACTACAAACCCCAGAATTTCACAGGAGGAAGCCAGAGCTATTAAAGTGGAATAGTAACACTATGGGGAGATTTTCACACTACACTGTTATAGTGTTACTATTCCACTTTGTTTGCTCTGGCTGCCTCCTGTGGACTCCTGGGATTTGTAGTAAAGGGAGGGGCATTTGCAACTCTCAGCCAGAGAGCCCTTAGGCCTCACTAAACTACAAACTCCAGAATTACACAGGAGGAAGCCAGAGCAGTTAAAGTGGAATAGTAAGACTATAACAGTGTAGTCTGAAAATCTATAACAGTGTAGTCTGAAAATCTCCTTCGAAGGATTGTGGTGAGCTTCCGACTTAGACCAGGGGAGGGCGCTGGAGAGCCATCTGGCCGCAGAGGTGGAAGGGCTTCCCTGAAGGGGAGGGAGGCTGCTTTCCTTCGCCCGCCTCCTCCTCCTTGACCTGCGCGGGGTGGAGCCTGAGAGAGGCGGCGCTGAGCCCAGCTGGCGAGGGGGCCCTGGGCGAGTTGCTCTCTGGGGAGCAGAAGCAGCCGCCTCCGCCGCCGCCGCCGTCGCCGTGGCTGCTTCTTCCTCCGGCCAGGTAAGCGCCCGCCTCTTCTTCCCTTGGCCCCCTCGCTGGCTCGCCTCCCCGAGTGCCCCTCTGGCTCTTCCAAAGGGCCTCTTTTCTCTCCTCCTCCTCCTTTTCCCGCTTCCTCTCTTGGCTTACTTCTGAGTAGCGCCCACTGAACTGCCCCCCCCACCTCCTTCACCCTCTACTTCAGGCCAGTGGCTCTCAACCTTATTATATTTTTGTATTGACATCCCGCCTTTCTCCCCATAGAAGGGACTCAAGGCGGCTAACAGTGGATTTAAAACAATGCATAATGATTTATATATATATATATATATATATATATGTGGATTTTAAAAATAAAATAAACCCCTTAGAGTGTTAAAACATTTTAAAGCCTTAAAAATACAATATTAAAATACAGTGGGCCCTTGGTATCCGCTGGGGTTTGGTTCCAGGACCCCCCCCCGTGGATACCAAGATCCGTGGATGCTCAGGTTACATGATATACGTTGGCATAGCAAAATGGTGTCCCTTACATAAGATGGCAAAACCAAGGTTTCCTTTTGGGATTATTATTTTTTTAAAGAATATTTTCAAGCCATGGTTGCTTAAATCTGTTGATACCAAACCCGTGGATACGGAGGGACAACTGTAGACAGTTCACTGTATACAGTGTATACAGTTCACGTTCACTGGGGTTTGGTTCCAGGAACACCCCCCGTGAATACCCAAATCCGTGAATACTCAAGTCCCATTATATGCAGTGGCATAGCAAAATTGTGTCACTCATATAAGATGGCAAAATCAAGGTTTGCTTTTTTGATTATTATTTTTTAAAGAACATTTTCAAACCGTGAATACTTAAAACCGTGGATACCAAATCCGTGAATGTTGAGGGACAACTGTATACACCTTTGAAACTAAACCACACAGCACGTACTGTAAGTTTGCCACCACTGACTTCCATTGGGGCTGAGACAGTGTGGCTTTTTGACTTAAATCCTTCAGCTGTTCTTTAGCAGGGACCCCCTTTAAAGATTGTTTTATTGACGACACCCCCCCCAGACTTAGCTCAAGATTTAAAGCCCTTCAAAGACAGAGCCATGTTAGTCTACATGCTTTGTTTTCTTGATTTTGACAATGTATCAGTGTAGCAGCAGACGTTTTGACATGACTGTGGCTACTCAGCAATATCCCTGGGATGTACCATATGAAATGAAAAAGTTTTCCACAGTTGTCCAACAACATAGAAAAGTGCACATATAAGCAAACCCTATTAAACACAAGATTTAATAATAATAATAATAATAATAATAATAATACAGTTGCACCATCCATTAAGCCTTCCCTCAGAGGCACTGGAGGGGAAGACAAGACTTTTCTTCTGCTTCTTCTTGCCCGTTTGGGGCTAGAGCGGGTTGAATGGCAATGCGCAGGCCAAGCCAGCCAGCATTTACCCTAGCTCCTGTCACTTGGGCCAAGCAGCCCTCAACCCTTCTTGGACCCCTTGTGAGGACCTTGCGGACCCCTGGTTAAGAACCACTGCCCTCAAGTCCGTTCCCCCAAGGTTTGGGGGAAGCCATACCAAGCTGGACAGGCGAGCCTCCTACCCATTGAGCTGGGCTGGGGCGAGATGATTTGACCCTCAACATCCGTGGCTCCCATCTGTCATTCCTCTGGGAGTGTGGTTAGGAGTGGAGTCCAATCCTCTGCCTTTCTTACTCAGAAGGAAGCCTGTCCGAAGCCCACTGGGACTTCGATGTCTTTACTAAGTATGTTTTAAAGGCGAAGCTGTCTTAGGCTACGTGCCACAGGCTTCTCGCTTTGCAACCATGCAGTGGGTCCCTTTCCACCAAATTTTAGGAACTCACTCCAAAGTAATCCTTTTAGCTTTAGTGGAGCCACTATTAATGCTCATCTTTTGAAGTGTATGCGTGCACGCATGTCTCCAAGTCACCTGTCCCAGGGTTGTTTCAACAATGGAAAAAATCCTCAAAGAATGTGGGCAAAATACTTTTTGTCCAGATGAGCTCCTGTAGGATTCGCCATATTGGGAAGGAGGGGGGCTGAAAACTCCCAAGTAGTTTGTGAGAACAGCTTTCGCTGTTTCTCGCGAACTTTTTTGCATATACAGCTGTCCCTCCATATCCACGGATTTAAGTATTCACGGCTTGAAAATATTCTTTAAAAAATAATAATCAAAAAAGCAAACCTTGATTTTGCCATCTTATATAAGGGACACCATTTTGCTATGCCATTGCATATAATGGGACTTGAGTATTCACGGATTTTGGTATCCAAGGGGTGGGGTCCTGGAACCAAACCCCAGCAAATATGAAGGGACAACTGTTTACTTTTTTATTATGTTATAAAGCTTGCAAAATACAATTACATAACTCTCTTCTTATCAGTTGTAACTTTTTCCTTCATAACCCCCCCCCCCACAAAACTGCACATAACAGGCTGTCTGAACAACCAGTTCGAATTGGGGCATGTCAAGGAAGTCAGAACGTGATTGGTGGGATGTGTGCGGGGGTGGGCTTGCCATCAACCAAGTGGCTGGAGCTGCCATTTTTGTTTTTGGGGACACAGTCGAGGGCTATTTTCAAGTGGCAGAGCAAAAAAAAGTTTGTAATCAGAAGGTCGCTCTTCCACATATGTCATTTAATGGCAAAAAAGGGGGTAAATGGAGGGAGCTTTTCGGGAGATAATAAGGCAGGTAATTTACTTGCAGCAACCATATTTTCTCGCGGGCACGCTCAGTTTAAACTGCAAATTTGGATAGCTTTCCATGCCAGCAATCTTGCAAATGATTCATGGGGACAAATGAACACTGCTGTGGTAGTGAGGTAATGCACTATTTTCCACAATTAATTCTCCCGTCTAGCTAAGCGCCCCATGAATTTCATAGAGGTTTCTTTGGCAAGGAATTCTTAGAGGTGATTTTGCCAGTTCCTTCCTCTGAAATATAGCCTGCAGCACCTGGGATTCATTGGTGGACTCCCATCCAAGGACTAACCAGCACTGATCCTCCTTAGCTTCCAAGGTCAGCTGGGATCTGGTGTCTTTAGGGTATTTAAGCCTTTAGTCCATAAAATAGTGCCCTTAAATTATCAGGCACTAATGCAGTGATTCTTAACCAGGGGTCCATATAAAAAAAAATACAAAACCACCACCCTCACAAAGTTTTTGAGGGTGGTGGTTTTGTATTTTTATGGTAGGTTTACTGTGCTCTGCCTAGTATCAAGAGGCTAATAGACCCATTCCTAGCCCTATTTAATGGAAAGTTAGTCACTTTTTTGAAAAATGATTTTCTTCTGAGTTTAGTATGCTTCAGATTGCAAGCTTAATTGTCAGTAAAAATCCATGGATTTAAGTCTGACCTCTAGCTTGGGGTGGCTAGCTTTCTCAAGATTCCCCACACTCTTTATTTTATTGACTCATGAGAAACCACACCAAGAAGGTGCATCTGAGGAAGTAGACAAAGTCCATGAAAGCTTATGCTACACTTCTTTCACTCAGGACTTTTTCAGACAAGCCTTACCACACAAGAAGACTTCGGGAGAAGTTCGGTGCTGTCATGCGGCAGGGGATCCTTTTCTGATGCCGCCGTCCCTTTCATGGCATTGTCTGTAACAGTTCCAGGTCCCATCTACAGCAACCATGCCATTTTTTACTCACGGAAGTTGTCCGTGAATAAAAAATGGCACGATTGCTGTAGCTGGGACCCAGAACTGTCAAGGACGATGCCACGAAAGGGACGGCGGCGTCCGAAAAGGACCTTCTGCCGTGGGACAGCACCGAACCTCTCCCAGAGTCTTCTTGCGTGGTAAAGCTTGTCTGAAAAAGTCCTCAGTCTCAAATATGCTACAAGATCTCTTTGCATACTGATATTCTAGACTAATATGGCTATGTCTTTGAATTCCACACCAAGAAGGGTTGATTTGTCTTGAAAAGAAAGTTTTCAAATTTCTCAAGCTACCTTTTGCTGAGCAAGATTACTTCTTGCTTAATCTCTTCTCATTTAAAAAAAAAATCAATTTCCTCCCTTTCTCTTTCTCCTTTCCCCTACTTACCCTATTTGTCAATAGGAGCAAAGTACATTGTCCTTTTTCTTAAGGCTGAGATTTATTCCACCCCTTCCTCCCAAAGCTGCCAAAGGCAGTTTTAGCTTGGAGGTCCTCTTGGGTGGGCCTCTCTCTCTTTCTCTTTATACCAAAACAAACTAAGCACAATACAGGTTTTATCTTGCTGAGCATTAAATTGAGGATTATGATTCTTAGATACGTAGGATTTTTCTCCTAACTGCTAAGTGTGTTAGCAGTTCTCTGTGTTGTGATTGGTGGGGAGGAGTATAAAGTAGGCAGAGTCTGGAAAAGTTATGTTTTTGATTCCCAACTAACAGGATCCCTTTGGGGTTCTAGCAACCCAAAAAAGTAACTTTGCTAGGCTCTAAAGGTAGGCTTCTTTGTGAAAGGGCCAGTCACATGAGCAATGGCACCCAGTGTATCTTGAAGCAGTGTTTGAAAAATCAGGAGTGAAACTGATCACATACATTTTTGAAAGTCTAGTTCAAGGATAGGAAAGGAGTTGTTGGCCAGATGTTTTTGAACAGCAGCCCTGTCCAGTCTTCCCTTCTTCCCAAACTTAAAATCCTCAGGCACAAATTTTGAATTGCAAGGACACTGACCTGATCCCTTTCCTTGTGTGTTATGTAGTTGCTAAAGTCACATTGGAGTACAGTAATGTTCTTTAATAAGCTGCCCCTACACATTTGTGGATTTAACTTTTGTGGATGTGATTATTCATAGAGTGCATCTACACCGTAGAAATAATGCAGTTTAACATCAGTTGTAAATGCTGTAGCTCCAGCCTATGGAATCCTGGGATTTATAGTTTTACAAGGTCTTTAGCCTTCTCTGCCAAAGAGTGCTGGTGCCTTGGAAAACTACAAATCCCAAGATTCTGTAGGATGGAGCCATGACAGTTAAAGTGGTGTCATACTGCATTATATCTGCAGTGTAGTTGCACCTGCAGATTGTTTGCTGCTGCCTCCGTTGGTGTCCTATGCCATTTTTAATAGGGACTGCAAGTCTCGTAAGACAGAGAGACTGCAAATGCATGGCGAGGCTTGTAAGTCCGTATTAAAAATAGCATAGGGCAACAGCAGTGGTGGCAGCAAGCCCCACCAGATGCCCACTTCTGCCTTGTGAAGGAACCCCACCGCTTCAAAGGCATCTGGGATGGGTTGAATCTGCGGATCATATTTTTTCTGGGTTAAATATGTTTAGAGGGGAGGGCTATAGATATTCATGTTTTCCCACTTTCACAGGTGTCCTGCATCCCCAAACCCAGCAATTGTGGAGGGCCAACTGTACTTGAAGATTGTATGTCTAATGATGTTTTCTCTGCTTGACTGTAGGATATTTCATCCTATGTGTTTATATAACATTTAGCCCAGTCTATGTGTTTATACAGTATAACATTTAGCCCAGTCTGCCTCCAAGGAGCTGAGGATAACACAGGTGGTTTTCCCTCCCTGTTTCCCTTTATTCTCACAACCCTGTGTAGTAGCTTAGGCCAAACAACAGTTCAAAACTGGCCTTGTGGGCTGCATGTGAGCAAGAGGCAGGCTCATACTTCTGTGACATGCTGACTCACAAACTATGAAAAATGTGCCCCATCTTGCTCACAGGTCTTAAGCTGGTTCAGATGTTATTGTATCAGGGTGGGAATTGTGTAGGCATCCAGATATTGTTCGATTACAGTTTTGTTCCTCACAGCTGCACCAAGTGGAGAGAGGGACAACCAAGCCTGAGGTTTGCTGCTGTTCATTCACATTATGAGGGGAAAAAACGAAACATGGTTTATCTCGACATCTGGTGAACTAGCCCTGTGCAAGTTACATGGCACTGCTCAGCACTTCCCAAATATATGTGGACATGCATAAAAAGGAATCGAGAATTTCACATATGAGAAGGATGGGGGGGAGGGATAGTATGTGTGGACTGAAGGGGAGTTGCATTTGCCTTCCTCTGAGGCTGAGAGAGTGTGACTTGCCCAAGGTCACCCTGTGGGTTTCCACGGCTGAGTGAGAATTTGAACCCCGGTCTCCAGAGTCATAGTCCAATGTTCAAACCACTATGCCATGTTGGTGCTCTCTGCTGATATACTACTGTTAGTTTATCTGCCAGACCATAGTTTGCCCATGTGAAAATGACGGCGTCCAAAACCTATGTTAAGTCATACTGCTTGGAGAGTTATCATATTTTCTGTTTCAGGAAGAACAAAGAAATAGCAAATTTTTATGGACTAGAAGGTCTCCATCATTATCCTATGTGGGCAAGTACATAGAGGGTTGTGGGGTAGTAGAAGAATTGTAAACAGTGAGAGCAGCCAATAATGTAATATAAATCATGAGTAAACATGCCCAAGCCCACTGCTATGCACATACGCTAAAGCCATGTGTAAATGTGTATAGAAAACAAACACTTTAGGGTAACATTTAATGTCGCTGGCAAAGGGAATTCTAGTTAGTTTCCAGAATTCCAGGCGATTCTTCATTGTTAAAATCACAGTCAGAGATCTGCCTGTTTGTGAGTGAAGGTTATGCCAGACTTTGTCTGACTATATATGACAGAAATACAGTACAGTATATTCCCAACCCTGCAGCCTCCCCCCAGAAAAGTATGTAGAAGCCACTTCATCTTTTGGTAGCCATGTGTAACACTCTTGTGATACCCAGATAAATACTTGTGTGATTTTAACGTTTGATGTATTTGTGTGTTAACAGAGAGTTCAGAGTTTCAAGTGGGTAGAGAGGCAATAGCTATCAAACAGAGGGGCAGTTCCCTGGAAAAATACAAAACATCAACCTATTGCCTCATCTTTTATTCAAATTTATTGAAGCGATTAACAAACACGGTAGAAAAATATAACATAAACAGCATCTTTTATTGTTGCAAATTGTGGGATTGTGGGTATTTCTAGACAGACACCTCCTAGCATTGCCAGTAAAAAAACAAAAGTGGGGGGAATATACTGTATATGTTTTTAAAGCATGCAGCTCTTCTGTTTTTGTCTCTTTAACAAAATTTATGTGGTAAGAAAAAAAAAGAGAAGGGAGGATTGTAGGAGAAAGGACAGTGAAATTCTGTAAAATTCTGAATGATGTTGGGTAATGGTGCAATGAAAGCCTCATCTGAAAATCCCCATTTTGTCTGCTATTTAACAAAATACTGTTTAATATTTAAATTCACTGGAATGTATATATGGGCAGAGAATTAGAGAGTACCGGTAGGTGTGGTATGTGAGAAGTAATTCAGCAGAAAATACAGCAAAAAAAAAGTAAGAGAAAGGAGTACAAAAGAAGTGTTGGAAAGGAAGGAGAGAGAACATTGGGCTCAAGTAGTAAAAATTGTGATTAATAAGTAAATAAGAACTGACAGAGTAACCTGATGCTTAGAAGTATGTACAGTGGGCTGCCCGGATCTGTGGGGGGTTTGATTCGGGATGACAAAAAATACAGATTATCACATCCCATATTATTAAATGGTGGCAACGTGTGCGGAAATCCTTCAGTGCGTCCACATTCACATTAATACTATTTTAAGTACAGTTGGTCCCCCATATCTATGGATTCAGCCAACCACTGCTTGAAAATATTTGGCAGGGGGGAGATTCCAAAAAGAAAATCTTGCTATTTTCCATTTTATATAAGGGATGTCATTTTACTACATCGTTGTATATAATGGGACTTGAACATCCACAAATTATGGTATCCACAGTGGGGGGGGGGGGGGTCCTGGAACAAAACCCCAGTGGATACTGAGGGCCCACTGTATATGTTTTAAGAGAACCAACATAATGTAGTGGTTTGAGCATTTTACTACAACTCTGGAGACCAGGGTTCTAATCCCTGCTTAGCCATAGAAACCCATTGGGTAAGCTTGCCCAAGTCATGCTTTCTTCAGCCTCAGAATTAGGCAAAGGCAAACAACAACAAGTATGTTTTAACCTTAGCAAATTGCCTTGAGCCCTGGACTTGGAAAACAATAGGATATAAATAAATATAATAATAATAATCACCACCACTACCCTTGGATTCTTTTTGACAGTAGTAATGAAAAATTAAAATTTCGTGGGGGGTTAGGGTTGCAAGACCCCCGCAAATGTGAAAAAATCGCAAATGACCATCGCCCTCCCTCAACCCCCTCGCCGGCCTCCTAAGGTGGTGAGAGGGCCTCGGAAGGCCCCCTCACCGCCTCTCCCACCCTCCCGCCCAGCCTCCTAAGGTGGTGAGGGGGGCTCGGAAGGCTCCCCCACTGCCTCTCCCAACCCCCCGCCCGCCCTCCTAAGGTGGCGAGGGGGCCTCAGAAGGCTCCCCCACCGCCTCTCCCAACCCCCGCCTGGCCTCCTATGGTGCCAAGGGGGGTTTGGAAGGCCCCCTCGCTGCTCTCCCAACCCCCCGCCCGGCCTCCTAAGGTGGCGAGGGGGCCTCGGAAGGCTCCCTCGCTGCCTCCCAACCTCCGGCCTGCTTCTCTCTCCTCCCCCAGAAGTGGCCACGGGACTTCAACAGCCCAGTCGCTGCTTTTGGAAGGGCTGGGGGGAGGCCCTCCCCAAACCGCGGATACTCAAAACCACGAATGCTAAATTTGCGAATGTGGAGGGGCAACTGTATTGCACTCACTTCATTGCAAAATGGCTTGTCTCTACATTGGCTCTACCCATAGAGTTGATTAAGAATAAAAGGTTAGCGATGTGAAGCATTCATAAAGTAGGCATGCTTGATAGCATTTATCCTAGCAATTTCCAAATGTTTTGCTAGAGCTCCCATAAGCTCAATCCTCTCAGCTACTGCAGAGGCTGCATGTTGTTGTTTTTCTGTGATTCATGGCTCTAGCCATGGCTCTTTTTCTGAGGGTAGGTAATTTTACTTTGGCTTTGTGCTAGGTTTATTACGTTCATTCAGTTGCTCATGTTGTTGAAGAATTAACCTATGCTAAAGAAACTGCCCTGTGTGACCTGCGGTTGTAGGCTTTCACCCTTCCATTCAGGAGCTGTGCCCAGGTTAGTGATTTGTCCAGTGATGTGGAGGTTGAGCTAAGCAGAGGGTGGGTAATCCTTATCTTTTAAGGCTCTACAATAAGGGAAGGGGGCGTATAGGGGAAGGGGACATATGGCCTTCCAGAAGTTATTGGAAGACCCTGCCAACATGTCTTGTGGTCAGGGATTATGGGAGTTGTAGTTCAACAACATCTAGAAGGCTGTAGCCTCCCCTTAACAACTGTAGCCTCCCCTAAACAACTTTAACAAAGTTGTTTCCATGCCTCAAGCCCAGGTTTTTATCAGTGGTAGCTTTTTTGCAAATATTACCCCTCTTCTCCATGAACTAATACTGTATGTGGTTATCTACAGTCCCTTTCCCTGTGTGTGTATCTTCTAGTCACTTGTAGCGTGACCAATTATTGGCCACGAATTTAAGGGAAATTTAGTTGGACAAATTTTGTGCATTTTTTATAGCGCGGCATCACTCCAGTAAATGGTCATTGGTATGGAATTAACATCTTTAATGGCCAGGCCATGTTGTTTAATAGTTTGATTGGCTTTGTACGTTTGTGTATGTATGCACTATCCAGGGAACTTAAACAGCAACAACAAGAACAACAACTATTCTAAAAAGATCCCAACCACTACTAACTTTAAAGAAAACTGAAAGAACCATTACAGATATCTTATCAAAATAGACACACACTCATCTCCACACAAATCAAAAACCTTTCATATACAGAGATGTAAGAGCACACACATACCCCATTCCCCACCTCTTAACAGGGACATGCAAACATAAACTTCCCTTTCTCACATGTACGCAGATGCCACAATACAAAGATAACCTCCATCTCCCTCCCTCACACATACACACACAGAGTCACTCCCCTCTCTCTGACATAAAGGCAAACACACACCTCAAGCCAGCAGGAGTTTCCTGGCTTGTTTCTTGGGGGTCGGTTCCACGGCAACTTTTGTTGTGCAAAGTATCGCATTAGTGCACTTTCGATTTTGCATCGCGGAGTTCCCACGGCAAAATTTCGGATCCTGTTTAGTTCCGCGATGTAGTTCCGATGTGCTTATAATGTGGAGTATATTAATGTGCGAATTTCTACACATCGAAATATTTCAGTTCCCACGACATCGATATTCCACATTCTTTGACAACCCTACCTGTCAATCAACGAAGTACGTCATTTGTTCTAGACGTACTTCCTTCAGGAATATCCGCCACCCATACTCCCATTGGTCATCCACTTCCCCCCTCTTGGGCTTCTGATTGGTCATCTTTTATGGTCTTTGTTCTCTTCAATGGTGCCAATTAAATTGTTGCAGCCATGGAGGTTTTAGCTACGCTCATTTCCTACTTGTATTTGGCTATTAGAGTTATGATCTCTAATTTCCCTGTATTTCTGACACATCGTTTTCGATTTCATGCAGCATTTTTCCGGGGTTTGGCTGTGTCCACGCTTTGGCATTTCTGCAGCTACTTTTTTCTAAGACATCGATATTCCAGTGACGTACACGTAGCTGCTCCTGTACTTTCTCTTCCCCCCAAAGAGCCAGTAAATCAAGAGTTTCGGCATGACTCCAAAGTATTCCCCTGCACCCCTTCTTTGTTCTCTGAACTAACTCCATTAGGAAAATGATAGATGTTTACAGGGATGCTTCAAAGCAGATAGGAAAACCGGATGTGTAGGCGGGTTTCTATGGTGTCACTATAAAAAACCGCCCACATCCCTAATTTTAAACATCGCGAATTTAAAAATGACGGACAGTTCCCAAATGCGATAATGCGCAAACTTGCGGCACTTTTTTTAAAAAGGCGGAAAATCAGCAGTGTCATTAAGTGTGCCACTTACGGGTGTTTTAGACCCCCTCCTTCCTAAAAGGGCGATGCAGATGCGGAACACGTGGGAACTATAAGAATTCTAGGCGAATTATTTGAGGATTATTTTTGCCGTGCATCCAGCCTTCATGGGTTCCCTCTGTGCACTTGCTTGCCCTTGACATCTGAACGTCAGACCATTGTAAATATACAGAATAAATAGAAGGTCAACAAGGAAGCTGAGAGGATCCAAAGAATTTAGCTTGAATAAGGGAGATTCTGGAAAATAAGGGAGAGTTGGTCAGTCTAGTCACCTGCCAATTTATGGCTATTCCATGAATTTTCAAGGGCTTCTTTGTCAAGAAATAATCAGAGGTGGTTTGCCTTCTTCTGAAATATAGCCTGTAGCATTTGGTATTCCTTATTGGTCTCCCACACAAGTACTATCCAGGCCTGACCCCTGCTTATCTTCCAAGTTCAGACAGGATCTGATGCCCTCAGGGTAGTTAGGCACTGCCTAGCACTCTGAAATGTCTGCTCCTTGAGTATTCCCAGAATGTAGGAGTGGTAAAGCACCTCTTTATGGAGAACAGAACTAAACCTGGGATAATGTGACTTCAAACCCTTTGTAAACATTAACTCTTGATCCTTTGCAATTCTTGCTTAATAATCTGATGCTATTGCTAAAGAGAAAGGTCAGTGCAAAATGTGGATCATCCCACTGGCCTATGCATATTGTGCTTTAAATGCACTTCCACTGTTTCAGTTGGTAGGACCCAAGTCCTGTCACTAATCTCTTTTGCTACATCCTCATGCAAGATTTTGCTTCTGGTTAAACTTAGAATAAAGTGATGGTGGCGTGAGAGGGACTTCATGTTTTTTAGTTCATATTTGTGTAGGGCATATTCTGAGCAACCCATGAGAAAGCTACGTTTCTTCCGAAAAAGAAATGGGGTGTGATCTTTCAGGAGCCAAGTCTTTCTAGATGTTAATTAAACTCTTATTACAAAAGAGAATTCTCCTTGTATGATCTGTATGGTAGATCCTGTTCACATGGGTCTGTCTACAGAAAGTTGGGAAAGGGAGCTACTGCATTTGCAGACAATAAAGTCCAGTGGTCTGACATTCTAATGCACTTTCCTGCTTTGTCTTATTTGCAAGGATGTTCAAGTGCATTGTGTGTGGAGGTAGTTACATGTCTCACTCTTAAAAGCTGCATTTTAGGGCAGTGACTTGGGATACTTTATCAGGTGTTGGAAAGGGGAGACCCGAGGGCATAGGATTAAAACCTCATTGCTCACCCATTTGGTGCACACCCCCTTCTCTTATTTATTTTTTAAAAGTCATCCACATAATTGCTAGTTACATGAATAGTATTATGAGCCCCTTGACAGGAGAAAAGGTGAGGTGTAAATTGAATTAGTGATTGAATAGTTGGCTTCAGGTTATTAAGAGTTTTTGAAAATTCAGCCCCTTTTGTCATTTTAATCTCTCTATCTGACTTACTAAGCACAGTTTGTTGAAATATTTGTAGTTGTGGGGGTAGGCATCTCAAATTGTATGTATGCAACTCTGGACACAATCATGAACATGTTTTCCACCGTTTGCAGAGATCCAGCACTCAGGATCCCTCTGAGACATTGTTTACACCCTAAAAGAATCCTGATCTGCAGTCAAGAGAAAGCACACAATCTGCAGGGCTACAAACAGCAACAATCTCTGAAAAAATTGAGATTTGAGTGCTTGCTACCAAGTGCAGAGATTAAGGTGTGGCAATGTGTCTAAGAAGTGCTGAAATACAAAAATAAATTAAAGCTGCAATCCTATACTCCAGGTATGTGGAAACTATGGCCCACAGCTGCCTGTGACCCCTCAAGAATTGAGGTCACTAAAGATGCTACCCCTGCAAAATTGGCAGGACTTTTTTTTTTACCCAAAAAGACCCACTGTACACCATCTAAAGTGCAGTGGGATTTTTGCTATGTTCCCCACCCCCGCCCACCAAGCTGTTTTAGGTATAGGAGAGGCCTTCTTTCAAGCAAAAATTAAAACAGAAATTGACTTCTTGATTACTGTACTTCCTGTTTGAAAAACCACCACCTTTCTGGGCTCCCTCCAGTCAAGGATGGTCAAAAGCCAGGGCACAATTACCTCCATGGCCCCTAGCGCCTTAGGGGGACTCTTTTGGTTAAAGTATAGGTTTTTTAAAATAAAAATTGTCCCCAAGTCCCCTGGGGGGGGTGCAATACAGGTCTGTACACTCCAAGGTCTCATGGGGAACCAACGTAACTGCCTAGCTCTCTATAGCTGCCCACCTCACTATAGATGCTTACCTAAGAATAAGTGCTACTGAACTCAGTTGCACTTAATCCTGAGCAGAGATGTGCAAGATTGCAAAGTAACACTTTATGCAGACTTGCACACATCCAACCCTCGTCTTAATACATATCTACCTCTTGTGGTAGTAATCCTTCTCAAGATAAAAAAAATACCACTGTGTGTGGTTTTTCATTTGCAAGCCAGCACACAGAGGTTTTGCGTCTGTTCATTTAAAAAGGCTGAATTTAGGGCAGTGTTCAGAGTTTCTGTGGCCTGGATTAGGTGACTTAATTAGCTGCTGCCAATTTCTAATCTTTTTATTGTTGTTTTCTCTGAAAATCCAGAGAGTGAACATTACTTGCTTAAGATAATTTTTTTAGTGAAATTGCATAGTGGATGTTTAAATACATAATAAGATGCTTCCCTGTTTCTGCCTTGATGTTGAGCCTTTGGATTGAGATGAGAATCATGCAGCCCTCCAGAAGTTGCTGGAATGCAAATTCCTGCTATCCTAGTCAGCATAGCCAATGGTAAGGAATGCTGGGTGCCGGAGACCAAAAGCATATGGAAGGATGCATGACATTAGATGAAACATCAAACAATGTACACTCTGAAAGCTCAGTGTTGTGGGATGCTATTGCAGGTTGAGTATCCCTTATCCAAAATCCAAAGCGTTCTGTATTTCAAATTTTGGAATACCTGCATATACATAATGAGGTATTTTGGACATTGGATCCAAGTCTAAGGATGAAATTCATTTGTATTTCATATACACCTTAAACACATAGCCTGAAGGTCATTTTATACACAATACTTTCAATAATTTTGTGCATAAAACAAAAATTGTGTAAATTGAACCATCAGAAAGCAAACCATGTGGACAATTTTGGATTTTGAGTATTTCAGATTTTGGAATTCCAGATAAGGGATATTCTGTGTGTACATACTTTCAACCATATTTCTTTTTATTTCAATATAACTTATTTCTGATAGATTTGACCAGGAGCAATGTGTTGCAATATAAAGTACAGTACTTCTGTTTATAGTCTCAGCCAGCAATGTTCTCCAGGGTACTCTAATCAGTTGCCCCTTTCCATCTGGTTTCCTGTTCCTTCCTAGTCTTCCTCAAGTTGGTCCCTATCCCAACTTGAGCCCCTGCCTTCCAATATATTTTTAAAATTTCTGCTGACCTTAGGATTCCTCTGGATCTTGTGATTGGTGCTTTTGCGATCCTTGAGATTCCCTTTCTACAAATTCCTGCAGCGACATAGTCTGAAACCTCATTGGCTTTCTACAACCCATTGACTTTCTGCAAACTGAAGAATTCCCCTGTCTCTGTTGATACCCCCTTGTGTGCAAATGGTATTGTTTTGGCTGCATAAGCACAGAAAATAGAAACAGCAACTCAGTACCTGTTCTTTAGTCCTGTAGGGCAGTAGCCATCTGATGGTGAGATCAGGAAAGGCTTTTGTTTCTTTCATATTTGCCATGTGTGGAAATCAAGGACTGCAGTGGGGATATTCTGCTTTCAGCAATCAAAGGCTTGCCCTAGTTCAGAATGAGCATCACCCACCCAACATGATTGGGTGATTGCAGGTGTTGTACTCTGAAAAATTACTTCTCTGAGCTCTGATTCAGTTGCTCAGTTCTGTTCATAGGTGGGGAAGGAAGCTAAACTGTTCTCATTGTGCTGCAAATAGAAGCTGGGACAGGGAGTTAGAAGAAAACAGACACTCAGGGCATTATTGTATGAATTTTATTTTTGGACAGCCCCATTTTTAAATGCTAGGTTCCCATTAACAGTAAGCAAACCCAGGTTACAAAAACAAAAGACAAAACCATGCAATTATGCCAGTTAGGGTTAGTGCCTCCAATTGTGACATGAACCCATGAAATTACTTCAGCTCCTATAACTACTGAAATTTCTTGAATTGTAGCCTTGCAAAATCTCATGCAAGCTAGCCAAAACCAGATATTTTCATCATCAGGGAGTAATCAGAGCAAAGGAAGCAGTCTCTGTAAAGCTCTGGGAAGTGTGCCATTGACAGAGAGCAAACAGGTCTAACCTTCAGTGACATCAGAGTGATGCTGCAATGCTGACAAGGGCGTGGCGTACAACCAGTGATAATCTGTACAGTTGACTGTTGCATACATAGCATATGTATTGTGCTGAAAGGGAAGATGACAATACAAGGGGTGAAATGAGATGAACTTAGTGTTGGAGTGTATGAGTATAAAAATTAAAAAATTATTAAAGATTCCAGGGAGCAAGCCCTTTGCGAATATCTTCTTAAGAAAAGTTTCTTTTAAAGTAAGCAGAGTTAGCCTAGGGAAGACTGACCAAGCTCATCAATTTGCATTTGTATGTGTTCTGAATCACCCAGCATTAAAGTCAAGCAGATAAATCAAGGACAATAAAGAGGTTTGCTTAAAAATGCATATCAAAAAGTTTACTGAAGATTAGCAATCTTAATCTACTATTCAAAACAAATCTAGGCCTTTAACTAACTAAAAGGATTACAGTTCAGGGTAGTAAACTCACCCAATCTTGGAAGGTTCAGGTTAGGATAAGAAGTTTCTAAGTATTACAGCAGTAACACCCATATTTCCTCAGAAAAAGAAGTGATTGTAGGTAAGCGAGAGCTCGTCTCTCTTCTTCATGTTTGGAGGTCAGATGTATGGTAGGAAAGGGAGAAAAGGGAAGTGAAGATCCTCGTGGAGAAGCTGCACACCCCAAGTAGGGACACAAAGAATCAAAAAACATTTAAATTAGGAGGTCATGTGATGAATGACTCAATGGTCACCCCATAGCTCCAAATGGCTAAGATAGCCTGAGATGAGAAGGGGGGTAGGAACTTAAGCATGCAAGGAATTTCCTAAATTTACTAACCAGCAAGAAGAATGTTACATTTTCCACACTTAAGCCTGAAGATTCAGGCTAGGTCCCTTGGAACTTGGTTCGCCTGAGCTCAGGCATTGCAGTCCTTTGTTAAATTGGTTTTCTATATTCAGAGAGCCAGTGAGGTGAAGTGGTTAAGGTGGCAGACTGAGCTGGGAAATCTAGGTTCTAGCCCCCACTGAGCCATGAAAATCATGGGGCGATTTGTGCCATTGCTCTCTCTTGGCCTGGCCTATTTCATGAGTTGTTAAGGGAAAGGGTGCAGAGAAAAGAGCCTTACTAACCACTTTGAGCTTACTGGACAAAAGGTAGGATATAAATGTAACAGATAAAATAAATACAGTTTCAGAATTTCATGAAAATGATACAGCTAAATGAGCTCAAGATTGTCATTCACGTCTCCATCCCTGCCCCTTGCACCAGCAAAACCGTCCAATAATTTCCCCAAGTAGCCCAGACACTGCCTTCTCTTTCCTCATTAGATCATGGACATCCTTAACTTAGCTCTTCTTTCTTTCTCTGTTAATTTGGCTTTAGAATAAGCCTCTGAACTGCATGACATGTGGCAGTGTGTCTCTGCAATATAAACGGCCTGTTTGTTTAGTACAAGGTCTGTACAACTGGAAGAATGAATGATCAAAGGCACCCTTCTGTTCAGGCTATAATGGGACCGTCACCATCTATACATGAAAATTGGAAAACCTATAGAATTAATTTCCATACACTGTGCTGAAGAGAAGTCATTAAGACTAAGTAGAATTCCCACTCCTCATGATGCTGATGGCCAAATTCCAGTTGATTTTTGTAGAGCTGGGTTGCAGCTCTTATAAAACACGAGGTATTGTATTGTGTAATACTATTGCAGGCAGTGCCCTTTACCCCAGATAGTCTTATCTTTGGTGCCCTGGTGTTTACCCATTGTGGAATATAACTGTCTTTTTTTTATGCAAACACTTTGAGGCAAAGACATAATTACATTTTTTTTATACCCATTACTTCTCATGAGGTCATTTCAGAAAATTGCTATCAAATTATCAATACAGTTTTTTAAAGTACCATTTTGGGGGGTTGGCTTTAGCAATGAATCTCATAAACATTTATAAAGATCTTATGAGACTTCACCAGCATAAATAGAAAATATGTGAAAATTGCAGCCACAACTAACTTTTTTTTTAATATTATATGCTTAAAATAAACTGTTCCCTTTTGAAAGAAAAAAAAACAGTTTTCTAGAAGCAAGATATTGAAATACAGTTGTCCCTTCATACTCACTGGGGTTTGGTTACAGGACCCCCCCATGGATACCAAAATTGGTGAATACTCAAGTCCCATTATACGCAATGGCATAGCAAAATGGCGTCCCTTATACAAAATGGCAAAATCAAGGTTTGCTTTTTGGATTATTATTTTTTTAAGAATATTTTCAAGCTGCGAATACTTAATCCGTGGATACCAAATCCGTGGACAACTGTATACTTCTACCAGCAGGCAGCTTTATTTTTTCTTTTCTTTTCTTTTCTTTTTTTTCTGAGTTGACAGATATGTCCTTGGACAACTTTCATGAAGCTTTAAGTTGGCTTAACAACTTCAGTGATCCTTGCAAGTCCAGTTTGTATTTAGAGCAGGATGTACAGTTCAAGGTTCTCCTGAGCAAGTTCACTAAAATAATGAATCTGTATAAAAGTATTAGTATAAATTTAATAGGACTTGTCCATAAACACTTGCAGGTAGATTGTGTTCTTAGACTTCTTACCCATCCTGTCAGTGAGACTGGGTGGGTAAATAATGGGTCTTAATAATGATGGCCTAAATCCATTTGCTAGTTTGAACTAGAGTAGATGCACTGAATCAACCACTATATATATTTTTTATTTTTATTTAGTTATTTATACCCCGCTCTTCAGCCACAAGGCTATCAGAGTGGCTTACAAATCGTTTTTAAGCAATAGTTATTTACACATCTACATTGCATTAAACAGTTTCCAATGTGTGTTAGCTGATATAAGTTCCATTGCTTCTGTGGCTGTACTCTAGTTGGTACTAATTGGATATAGGCCAATATAACTGATTATATACTGCAGGAGTTGAATTATGTGGTCCTCCAGATGTTGGATCACAGCTCCCAGCTGCCACAGCTAGCTTAACCAGAGATGAGGAGTGCTAGAACAGTGGTTCTTAACCTATGGTTCGGGGACCCCCTGGTTTGAAGGCTGTGCTCAGCCCACCTCCTGACTGCAGTAGAGTGGCCATGTGACAGGAGCCAAGGCAAAGGCTGGCTTGGCCTGTGCATTGCCATTCAATCTGCTCCAGCCACAAATTTTGCAGGAATAAGCAGGAGAAAAATCTTTCACCCCCCTCCATTGCCTCTGAAGGAAGGCTTAATGGATGGTGTAATTGTAATTATTATTATCTGTTGTTGTTATTGTTATTGTTAGGGTTTGAAATCTTGAGTTAAGTGTTGGGGGTCTGTGGCAACAAACGACATTTAAAGAGGGGTCCTGGTAAAGAAAAGGTTAAGAGCCACTGGGCTAGAACATCCTTATCCAGAGGGCTATCATACTTCGCTTGCTGTTGGTATACTGAATAAAAAATGTGATTTATATTTCCAGTGCTCAGGTGAGTACAGTTTAGGAATGTAAGTCTTTGCTAATTTTCTTTTTGAAGGAAACAGTAATTTCAGTGGTTTTCTTCTTTTCTCTCAGGTCCTAGTCCGCTGGCCCTGTGACAGCATGAAAGTCTTCAAAAACTGCCCGTTTTGGGGGGAAACTATTCAAAATTTGGGACTTAATTCTGTGCAAAATATACATGCTGTATTTTGGCATAGAAAACAGCATTTTCTACATAGAAAACAGCATGTTTTGCACAGAGACTGCAAAGCAACTATAGTCAAATTTTGCACAGAATAAGTCCCCAGCTACAACATTTTCTGTGCAGGAAATAGCATTTCCTTTGCAGGGATAGCATTTCCTGCACAAAAATTCTATTTTGTGCATAAAACAAGTGTGACGTTGCCCTCACCAGGCTGGCCCCACAGTTCTCAACTCTGGCTGCCCGTCATTGTCACCCTACTGTAGGTCTCCCCCTCTGGTATCTCTTTATGGATTGGGGCCTGAGTCTCCAGGTGATCCTCTTAGTGGGCAAGTTTGTCTAACAGGATGTAATTTTTTTGATAGCATGACCACTCCTTATTCTAAGGGAAATAAATCCAATATGAGCCAGTGTTACACTTAACAAAAGTGTTTAGTTGATGTATTCTTACAATGTGTTAAGCACTTCCAGGACTGTGTAATAACGATATATTAACAATGGCTCTTTCAATTAGTGACAGACCATACTTGGGTGCTTCTCATCCATTCCTTCAAGCACACCTCTTCACAACAAGCAAGTATGGATTTTGCAGAGAATAAGTCCTGAACTGCAAAGATTCCTGTCAGTCCAGGATTTTGCTCATCAAGGTTTCTTGACACTTGAGAAGCGCTTTTTTTAAAAACCATTTTTCAAAATATTTTCAAGTATTCTTTCCATCACTAGTCCTGTTGCTTAGGTTGTCCAAACTGCACAATTCACACACAAGAAAGGAGGTATCAGGAGATTCTCAAAGGACCCATGAGACAAATATAACGATGACAATATAGTTGTAGTAATAGTGGCAGTAGTAATATCTTTAGAATTCTTTACCTAAAAGAAAGGAAAAGAAACCAACAAGGACAGAACATGCACACTGATTATTGGGCACAGGGACAGTAAACCAGTGGAGTGGTGGTGGAAAATAGCATGGCTGGCTGATGAAAATGCTCAACAGGGTACTCTACACTGCAACCTTTTGTTGCAGACCCACTTGTCAAATGTTAACTTAAAAATACTCCTTGATGTTTCGACCCTCTCCACCAAAAGCCTGACCAAATGAGATAATTCTCAGTCTTTAAAAAAAAATTCTTCAATCTGTTATCTAAAATACTTTTCTCCATGCTCATGTGTGTCGAAGCCCACAGAGGTATTCTGATGTATTCATTTTGCTATCAGATCAGAAGCACCTGTGCCAACCCACAGGGAAAGTCTCCAGTATATTTCCTTATGTGCGTAACAAATATTTTAAATGCTGCCAACCACATGGGGAGGCAGGCAGAGCTTTTTTGCAAGTTAGCCCCCAGCCTCTGCCTTGTACTGGGATGTGTCATTCTCATTATTATTATTTATATGGCATTGTGGATTATAAGAGGCAAAATCCCTGCCCCAGGGCATTTACCCACTAAATCATAACAGAGAATAAACAACAGAGGAAGTGTTTGTTGGATGGAGGATTTTTACATGCACATTACAGCTCTGCTCTTAAAACCAATTGACCAAATAGAATCCCAAAAATGGGATTCATCTCTGTGAGGTGAGAGGGGAGCTTCAATGCCTATTAGAAATAATGGTTGTCTGCCAAGCCAAGCCTGTATTTACAGATCACCTGGTTTATATTTAGGGAAGCCTTTCAATCTGTGCCACTGATAAGGAGCTGATGGCATCCACCCAGACTTCTTCCATTTGTAGAAGGGACTAAGAGACGGTGGAGGCTCCCTCTGGAGAAGAGGGGTTCCTGTTTTCCAGCTCCCACCCTACACTCCCTTTGCTGCAGGATCCCTCAGTTACTCTGGTGCAGTTTTCTGTGGGTGCAGGAGTAGGAGGATTATGGAAAGAGGGGACACCAATGACATTCACCTATTCCAACAACTAATGGGAGTTCTGATCCATCCGAAAAGATTTATTTGCCACCACTTCAGCTGCTTCAACTCCCATTTGCTTCTCTTTGCCTTTTGTTGTATTTGTATTTTTGTAGGGGTTCGGTCTAGCTTTAATGTATTATTACTGTCATGGTAACCAGTAGTGATTATTTTGGAATCCAGTTGCTGGTCCCAAGACTCATTTGAATCAGTGGGGTTTCAACAACTGGCTCAGTGGGTCTACCAAGAGTAGACTGAGACTAGCAGTTGGATTTAGGCCTAGTTTTTAATTTTATTTTTAGGTATTTATACCCCGCTCTTCAGCCACGAAGGCTCTCAGAGTGGCTTACAAATGGTTAAGCAATAGCACCTACACATCTACACAGCTTTTATAGTGTGCTAGGCACTCTCCAAGCAGTTTCCAATGTGTGTTAGCTAACTGTGTGTTTTTGATTCATTTTCCAAAAAATAAAATCATAGAATCATAGAATTGCAGAGTTGGAAGAGACCACGAGGGCCATCCAGTCCAACCCCCCTGCCATGCAGGAAATCACGATCAAAGCATCCCCGACAGATGGCAATCCAGCCTCTGTTTAAAGACCTCCAAGGAAGGAGACTCCACCATGCTCCGAGGGAGTGTGTTCCACTGCCGAACAGCTCTTACTGTCAAAAAGTTCCTCCTCATGTTGAGATGGAATCTCTGTTCCTGGAGCTTGCACCCATTGCTCCGTGTTCCAGTCTCTGGAGCAGCAGAAAACAAGCCTGCTCCATCCTCAGCGTGACATCCCTTCAAATACTTAAACAGGGCTATCATATCGCTAAGTGAGGTCTGACCAAGGCAGAATAGAGTGGCACTATTACTTCCCTTGATCTAGACACTATACTTCTATTGATACAGCCCAAAATTGCATTGGCCTTTTTAGCTGCCGCATCACACTGTTGACTCATGTTCAACTTGTGATCTACTAGGACTCCTAGATCCCTTTCACACGTAGTCTCGTTCAACCAGGTCTCTCCCATCCTATATCTATGCATTTCATTTTTCCTCCCTATGTGTAGTACTTTACATTTCTCCGTATTGAATTTCATTTTGTTAGCTTTGGCCTAGCTCTCCAGTCTATCCAGGTCATTCTGAATTTTGATCCTGTCCTCTAGGGTATTAGCTACTCCTCCTAATTTGGTGTCATCTGCAAATTTGATAAGTATGCCCCAATTCCCTCATAGATGTCCATTTAAATCTGGTCCAACGTGTCTGGTTTGGGTACTTTCCTGAGGTGAACCAAAGCTACATCCTAGTTGAAGCTTTGTGTGGGCTGTGGGTTTCAGAAAGGCAGTAAAATACAACAACAAACAACATTTCAAAGTTTCATTTCAGTGAAAATACCCCACCCTGGGAGAAAGGAGGGAATCTTTTGAATGACAACCTTCCAGCTTCTGTGCTTTCAGGTGGAGCAAGGATGGCACCATGGAAAAAGCCAGGTCATTCTTCCAACACCAACACTTTTACTATTTTAAAAGGCTTATTTTCAGGCCTTCTATCTCCCTAACCTCTTCAGCTCTGTCCTATAAAAGCTTCACAGCTCTCTTGCTTGGGCACCCCTCTCTGACATCCAAACTACTCAATCTGTACATATATAGGCCTCTGTTAACATCAGTGTTAACAAGGGCAACTGAAGAAATCATTCAGTTGTATTCTATGGACTGCCCAAAGCTACCTACGACCGTCTTCTGTAACTAGACACGTCGGACTGGTAGTTATAGGATGCCCAACTAGCATAGTCAATCTGCACAGTGCAGAAACGTAAAAATATTCTACCATATGTCAAATGGATAGGGAACATTATAGGATGGAAACGAGACCGGGGGGCCCTTCACGCTCTACACTTAAGAGTGCTCTGATTCCATTTAACTGTCTTGGTTGTAGTCTATGGAATCCTTGAATTTACAGTTTCATGAAGTACTTAGTATTCTCAGCCAAAGAGCTCTAGTGCCTCATCCAACCCCAAGATTCCACAGGATGAAACCATGGCAGTTAAAAAGTGGAATCAATGTGCTATCCTTGTATAGTGTGAAACAGATCTGGATGTATCTTGTAGAACAGAAGCTCCATTCAGCCATTAATTTTCCTCATACAATTAAGGAAGAATTAAGAACTGTGCAAGGGTGAGTGGGAATAACTTTGCTAGCTCCATTTTGACTCCATTTTGACCACCTCCCAGAGGGCTTTCTCAGCTGTCGCCCCCAAACTGTGGAACAGCCTGCGGGATGAGATCCGCCTATTGACATCGTTACACAGCTTTAAAAAGGCTGTCAAGACAGATCTCTTCAGGCAGGCTTTTCCGGAATAGCTAATCCCAGCCTCAGGAACCCCCTTTGGAAGTTGATTCTGGAGCTCCTAACTGTTGCTGCTCGCTAGGAAGGGTTTTTAATAACAATTGTATTATATGTTGATTTTAATTTGTATTGATTTAATAATGTTGTAAGGGGGGGAAGGGATTTTGAGTTGTTTTATATTATGTATTATTTTACTGTTGTAAGCAGCCCCGATTGTTCGCAGAGGGGCGGGATATAAATAAATAAATAATAATAATAATAATTATTATTATACCCACTATTCTCTATGAGTTGCAAGGCAGCTGCCTGGAGCAGGAAGACTGCTCCGCTTGTTGAGGCTCCTCAGACAATTCAGAACCCTGGAAAATCAGGGTTCTCAATCTTAGAATCATAGAATCATAGAATTGCAGAGTTGGAAGAGACCACGAGGGCCATCCAGTCCAACCCCCTGCCACGCAGGAAATCACAATCAAAGCATCCCCGACAGATGGCCATCCAGCCTCTGTTTAAAGACCTCCAAGGAAGGAGACCCCACCACGCTCCGAGGGAGTGCGTTCCACTGCCGAACAGCTCTTACTGTCAAAAAGTTCCTCCTCATGTTGAGGTGGAATCTCTGCTCCTGGAGCTTGCATCCATTGCTCCGTGTTCCATTCTCTGGAGCAGCAGAAAACAAGCCTGCTCCATCCTCAGCGTGACATCCCTTCAAATACTTAAACAGGGCTATCATATCGCCCCTTAACCGTCTTTTATCCAGGCTAAACATACCCCGCTCCCCCTCATAAGGCATGGTTTCCAGACCTTTCACAATTTTAGTTGCCCTTCTCTGGACACGCTCCAATTTGTCAAATGGTTCATAATTTTATACAACATTAACCAATGAATTTACAGCAACCTTTTCTTCCCGCATTCTAAAAGCCTTCTCCTTCATACTGCAGACAATGCCAAGGGAAAGCAGTTTTGCATTTCATTTTGTTCCTTCCCAGTCCTTCACCTAGATAAGTGAGTCATATCGAATATACTATAGTTAGAAAAGGGACAAAGTATCTTTGGAAGGTGGGTTGGCTCAAACCATGTGGCACCATCATTTGTGTATTACCTCATCTTTAACTGACAGCCAGGAAGGTGAAGAGCAAGAAAGGCACCATGGGTCCATCTATACTACATAATTATAGCACTATTTTCCCCTTTAACTGGCACGACTGCATCCTGTGAAATCCTGGAGTTTGTAGTTTGGTGAGACACCAGAGCTCTCTGGCTGAGAGGTCTAAATACCCCTCCTTAAACAGTCAGTCCCAGGATTCCACTGAATGGAACAATGGCAGTTAAAATGAAATAATAGTGGTATAATTCAGTAGTTTGAAAGAGCTGCAGGAGAACAGAGGCTTGGTAAAATGTTGGCGGACAGGGTGAACTTCATGGTAAGGCGACTTCATGAATACTGTTAGTCTTCTTTGAGGCAGCATGTCAGGAAAGGCTGGGAACTTTAAGGATCCGACTAGATACAGCCCGCTATTGGATCTTTTGTTGAAAGAGGGTTGCAAAGTGTGGTGGTCAGGGTTTCGGGTGTGGCTGGCTCAAAAAATGTGGCAGCAAGTGGTGGCTCCCACTTATTCAAGGCAAGGTATGTAGTACCTAAAGCCAGGCAATTTATTTATATGAGGTAGAACATCCCACAATCTCCTCTCCATCATCCCTGACAGTAACAACAGCAAACAATCCAACAATTTGATATTGTTTCATGACACCCCAAATCTGAGGCAGTCATTTCACCTTGCCTAATGGTAGGGCCAGCCCTAGTAGGAATATCTGTTCCAAGGGTGAGCTGGCACTTGTAGCTTGCTCCCAAGCTTATAGTTTAGGATGAGTGAAGAATAGGGATGGAAAGGATATTCACAAATGTTCAAAACTGGTTGGAAAATGTGTTTCTTGAGGATCAGGAAACCCTGATGAGGAGAATCCTGAACTGATGGGAATCTTTGTTGTTCAGGACTTAGTCTGCACAAAACGAACACATGGGGGTATTTTTGAAAAAAAAAGTTTCAGCACCGGAAACAGTTTTTGTGCAGAAAATAACATTTCTGTGCTAAAATACTGTTTGCTGTTCAGAAAATGCTGTTTCTTGCACACACAAAATTATGTGTGAATTTTGTGCAGAATAAATCCCCAACTGTGAATATGTTTTCTGTGCAGTGGGAAGAAAATTGCTCATTCCTTCCTTTGAGGATGAAATTAGTGAAGGATTACATCCTTAGCAGGGAATGTATGATCTTCTAGGGGGCATTGGACTGTGACTGCCATGGGCCATGCTGCTAGGAAGGTACCAGTTAGCACAGATGACACTTTTCATGTGTGATGCACTGTATTCACACTAAACACAGTTTGCATAGCCATAGTTCTGAAATGAGGCATGGATAACAAAAAATGCAGCAGTGACATATTAAGTTATGAAGCTCCCAAGTAGCTGTTCTCCATGCAGATTTAGATTTGCCATCTCAAATCAGCATAGATTTGCAGGGGCTGGCCCAAAGTGTGGTTTCTTTCCTCCTTGGTGAGTGTGATTTCCAAGTGCTTGTATTTGGATAATGACCAATGTGACTGACAATTTTATAACAGAAGCCATTAAGGGAAATGAACATTAGACAAATTGTGGGCAGTGAAGTGGGCATTTATGGGTACTATAAATAGTAGCAACTTCTTTGAACTCTCTGTGAAAACAGAGGATGTTTCCTTCTTCTTTCTCTCCAAACTAGTTCATAAATGTAGGCAACAAACTTGGACTGGGGCCCAGAGGAAAATGCATGTGTGTTTCTAATTTCCCCCATGAGTTTTCTTTTCAAAACTTGTTTCCATACCACCCACCAACCCATTAAAAAGATCCACACTCCTCATTTCGTTGCTATGCTGCAGTTGTCTTTTAATACCAGATTCCCTGTGTTCTTGATGTTCATGACATCTGGATAAATGTCTTGTGTATAAATGCCTGTGGCAGTGGGTACAAGCTGACTCTCCTGCAAATTTGAAAACTGCATTGCAAATACGAGTAAGTGTGCAAAGCTCTTTGAGTACTAAAAAGCACTGAACAAATAGCTAAGCTGGTGACGTGAGGGAAGCAAGGAAAGAATGGAAGGAGATTGAAGAAGTGCTGTGATGCAGGAAAAAAGAGAGGGGAAACTTCAGAGGTTGCACAGGAAAGGATTTACTTTGCTCAGGGCCTTTAAAGGCTTGCTCCTCTTCTTTGGAGGAGGTATTGTAAGAATAAAAGAACTGGTGTAGTGTATTGGCAGGAAAGGCAAATCTGCACATGGAAATTCACATTTGACTTTTACCATTCACTCACTACATGGCCTTAGCCTCAGTCCTCTTAATTTGTAATGTGGGGAATCATGCTGACTTAACCTTGTAAGGGTTGTTGTAATAACTACAACTATATCAAGGGTAAGAATTGTACAGTCTTCCAGATGTTGTTGAATTGCAACTGCCAACATTCCTCACCATTGGCTATACTAGTAAGGGCTGATGGGAGTTGTGGTCCAACAATATGTGGAGGGCCACACAGCTCCCGCCCCTGAAGTAGATAATGCTCTGATAGATGATGTCTTAGTGCAGGTTTCTCTCTAGAAGCACCTGGTTTTTGTCAACCCTGATATAGACTGTAATTTATAGGGTCTCTTGGAGGTCTGTTATTCCTAGAGTTGCCATAAGTCGAAGTGGATTTGATGGCAGTTAACAACAGCGGGTCATATGGACTGGTGAAAAGTTTTGGGATTTGGCACTTGTTGTACCTGTACTGATTTTTAAAAAAAATCCCAACAATTTATCTCCTGTCCCTGGTGTATTCTCTGTGAACTGCCAGCATTCCTACTAAATTGTCAGCATCAGTCATGACTTTTGAAATCCAGGCCAGAAGGAGACATAATTCTGATTTAGGCATGGGTTAATGCTCACATCTGCCTCCATAGTCTCCATTCCCTGTCTGCTGTGGCTCTGATTACTTACTTGTGAATGGAGGTGTGACCTGTGGCATGGAGGTTCCCCTCTGACGTCCTTCACTCAGTAGTATCCAGGGAAGGGAGGAAACCCTGCTCACACCACATTTCAGGAAGAAAAACATAAGAAAGACAAAGCTTCAGTATGTATCAGGGATGTCTGGATGCAGGGGTAGGATCAACTGTGCCAAAGCATGGTGGCCCAGGCACTGAATTCTGAGGCTTTTGCTAGTCCAGTTAAGTCCTGTATCTCACCAAATGTTACTCCTGAATAAATATTAGAATCTAGCAAAATACTGACATGCAATAAATTATTTTGAAAGAGAGATCAGTCTTAAGACCAACCTGATTATAGCTTTTACTATAAAATGCCTTGCTATATATAGAACAAAATTTAAAAGCCAGAGATTTGATTATAGCATAAGAATATGAAAAGATACAATCTTTATAAGAATATGTTTTCCTACACATGTAAGAGCTTCTCTTACCAGATATGCTAACACAAGCCTCATAGAGACATCCAAGTGGGAAAATATAATTTTGAAAAAAATAGTACTTACATTTCTAGAGCCCTTTTAATCCTCATCTGCTGTTTTCAGACTCCCATAAGAATTTTGATTTATTGGGGGTTAGGGTTAGTGGAAGGGTTAACATTACATATCTTCTATTTCCAGTTCCTCCCCTAAACAAGGTCAATTTGCTGACAACCAAAATATGCTGTCTCTGCTTCTCAACATCATGACTCATCACAAAACCACTTTTTTGCCAATACGTTGCATTGACTAGGACAAAAAAGTACTACAGTGGTAAAAAGCAGTAGATTTGTTGGGATAAGTTTTGTTCCAGCTGTCTTTTGTCTGTTTTTAAAAAAAAATTTTAAAAAAAAACCTATGCATGGCACATAGCTGAAACTTAGAAGCATTGGTTGCAGTTTTTTGGGTAATATGTTCTAGAATGCCTACTTTGTATGTCTAATTCTGTTTGAGTGCAGTTCTTCAAGTGACGTGCTATAAAGTGCCTACTTTGCAAGTCTAGTTCTTTGGGAGTTTTGCAACAAAACATGATTCTGGGGAACTAAAATGTCCCATTTGAGAGGATGAGAATTAATATCATTGCCTCATTTTTAAAAGAGACAAAGGATCACTAACCGTGTTCTTTTATGACATTAATATACCCAAAGGGATTTTTTGTAGAACTATATATCTCAACAGATAAGGAATTTGTTCCAATTCATAGTTTAAAAAACTGTGGATCTTAGACTCGCACATGCATTCCCACTTCTTAACAATATGACATTTTAAAACACTGTTTGTGAAAACTTAGAACTTCAACCAGTGATTTGACTATTCCTGTTTTGAATTTGCAGTGAGATCAAAACTTCTCAGCCATGAGCAACCCATTTTCGCATCTTGTGAAGCCACTGAACCCTGACCAGTCAACAAAGAAGTTCTTCAGTTTGAAACATTTGGGAGACCCAAGATATGGTAGGTTGGCTACATTCACAAGGAGTTGTTCCCTGTAGACACTGGCTTGGTAACTGTGGCTTTATTTGATTTTCATGTGTTGTATGTCCACTGCTCCATCACAGAGCACTTGATGACTCATAGTGGCTCCATACTCTGGAGGAGCCATCACTCATAGGTTCCAGTAATACAGTGCATAGTTTTTCCTTTCAACAGACCAGAAGAAAATTCACCAGCCATTTTACAAAAAAGTATTTAAATTGCTATTAAAAATTGTTATTACAGCCCCCCCCCTTTGGAGTCTTTTCACCTGCCCCAACCATTTGTCTTCTCATTCCCATCATAACTGATAGAAATTTTGTCACTTCTGAGGTTCATAGAATCATACAAGTTGGAAGAGACCACAAGGGCCATCTACTCCACTGCTATGCAGGAGTATCCAAATCAAGGCATTCCTGACAGATGGCTATCCAACATCTGTTTAAAAACCTCCAAAGAAGGAGACTCCACCACACTCCGAGGCAGCGCATTCCACTACCAAAGAGCTCTTACTGTTAGGAAGTTCTTCCTAATGTTTAGGTGGAATCTCTTTTCCTGTAGTTTGAATCCATTGCTCCATGTCCTTGTCTCAGGAGCAGCAGAAAATGAGCTTGCTCCATCCTCAATATGACATAACTTCAAATATATAAACATGGCTATCAAGCGACCTCTCACCCTTCTCTTCTCCAAGCAAAACATACCCATCTCCCTAAGCCACTCCTCATAGGGCATGGTTTCCAGACCTTTTACTGTTCTGTTCGCTCTCCTCTGGACACGTTCCTGCTGGGTTTCTATCTGGCAAGAAAAAAAATTAGAGTGGTGTTGGGTAGATTGGCCCAGCACTAATTAAATTGGACAATAAAAAACAGCAGAGGGTTAACCCTAAGATTTATACCAGAAAACCAAAGAGCATGCTTCACTGATTTTACTTTGTGGTTATTACATATTATGCAGACCTATGCAGAAGTAAAAGCCAAGCAGTGGTTAACTATACTCCAGCCACTCAAGAAGGAAACTGACTGAAAATGAATTCTATTAAAGATTCCTAAGGAAAATCATTGTCATCATCCAACAACATTTCAAGACCTGTGCTAGGTCAACTCACTGCTGGAATCACATAACTCCACCCAAGACCAGGGTATCAGGAACTCAAGATTCCTGTAATAGTACAACATCAGATAAAGACATATATTGCATAAAAGATCTGTCCCTTCTTTAGCCATGCCAGCCCGAGATATTCCAGGACATTATATTATGCCCAGGGATCTCCTCAGGTTGGAACAGCCCTGTTATCCATGGGACCGGTACCCATGGTTTCACTTACCCAAATCCCAAAAAATGTTCTCTCTAGGCATTTTCTAGGTATTCCGGCATGATTCTGTGGTCAGCTTCCAGCAGAGGTTGACTATAGGGTCGTGCTGGAGTATCTCAAAATGCCTTGGAAGTCCTCCAGTGTTATTCTATGGTTTCCTTCTGCTGGAAATATAGGGTTCACTACTATCCATGATTTTCACTGAGTCTGGGAACATTTCTCCCATGGATCCCTGCTACCTTTTGTACATGTTTTTTCCCCATTCTAAAACATGTCTATGCCTTTCCTAAGGGTTAGCTAACGGCAGCAAGAGCTTTCAACTATAATCTCCTGGGGTCCTACCCTTTCCCCTTTAGCCCCAACAATCCTGGCATGTATGTTCTTGAACTTCTCTGAAATTGAATTTGACCAGCAGGATGAACAAGGTTCCCTATCCTTTAGTTAGTTAGAAGGAGGTCTAGACTTATAGTCACCTGCTCTGCAGAACAGACCTTCTTGATTATCTGGATTAAAATATAAGGCAGTGGCATTTTGTTACATATCGGTAGCTGCAATTGCATTGATGCTTTTGACGCAAACCTGTGTAATTATCTGTTTGTAGTAGCAGGTAATAAATCTAAATTATTGGCTAACGCTGCCCCCACCCCCAATTTCATTACATTATATGGAACATATAATAATACCTCTTCATGTGAAAAGGAGTCAGCATGGTATAGTAGTTTGAGTGTTGTTTTAGGGCTCTGGAAGACCAGAGTTCAAATCCCTGCTTAGCCATGGAAAACCACTAAGTGATCTTGGCCAAGTCATATTCTCTCAGCCTAAAAGGAAGGTAGTGCCAAACTTCTGCTGAATAAACCTTGCCAAGAAAACCGTAGGCTAGGATCTTGTCAACAAGTCAGAGTCAGCATTAAGGCACAGAACAACAACAGGCATTAAAAGAGTTTGGCCTCTGTGTGTTAATGATAGAGATGCCCCTTATTTGAAGCAGCATAAATGTCTAACAGCCTTGTCTTTCCTTTGGTGACGTGGGGGAATGACTCTTTTGGCCTGCTCTATTATCTTTTGCCTCCTCTTCCTTCTAGAACAGTTACCATTTTCTATCAGAGTCTTGCTGGAAGCTGCAGTTCGTAACTGTGATGAGTTCCTGGTGAAAAAACACGATGTTGAAAATATCCTCAACTGGAAGGAGATGCAGCACAAGAACATCGAAGTGCCATTTAAGCCTGCCCGGGTTATTCTGCAAGATTTTACGTAAGTTACATAATTTTATTTAAATCTAGGAAGTTGGGTGTTTCTGGATTGGACCAGGCACACACATCCTCCCAGAACTGGAAGGCCTTTGGACCCCCATGTCCTCCTAGTAGAAATCTTTGAAGATATTTGCCATTAGATGCTGTGGAGAGGGGAGAAAGTACACTTGCCACATGTGGAGGACTTGGTTTAAGGTCCGAGAGACTCCTCTTTTCCCAGCCAGGAATGACCACATGACCTTTCACTGTGAAAGGGCCAATTTACTGTCCCAATGTCAAATTTCCCTCTAACCTGTAATCTTTATGACATCAAAAAACACTTTCATATTTTCCTGGCTCAGCTGCAAGTTATTGGCCACTGAAGGTTAGGAAATACAGGGCGTGATGATGTCAGGTCAGAACATAAGTTTTACTACAAGTTGTAGGGGCAGGGTTGGGTGGTGATGAGTTTGTATTCTTGCTTAATTGTTATTGGCTGTATAAATTATTTTCATCATTAATTGTTACTGTATTATATAGGTGATTTATGGATTTGTGTGTATGTATTATGTATTTGTGATGGTTTTTTATTTTTTATTTTTTGGTTTGAGAACTTAGCAGAGACATGCTTGTTGACAGTACCACCTTCCTTGTTATAATGGTTTGTTCCGCCTTTTATGTACAGATGTCTGAATATAAGTTATAACCACAGTCACAATAGGTTATTCTGCACACTAATCTAACCCTATTAACACACACATCCTGCAAAAAATGTTAAAATTCAGATCTCCTTGTGGAGGTGGTAGAGAAAGAATACATAACTTTTTGCTGAAGAAAACTATTGTTTGAAGATTATCTATAGTCTGCTTTTTTTCCCCTTATAGATAGGATCACAAATTTACAGTTCTTGATCCAACTTTTAGTTGTATTTAGCTTTATGCTTGCACCATAGTGTTTTCCTTTGGAGAGCTTCAGTTTTTGACCCCCAAGGAAAAAGCAATAAAACAGTCCTTTTGAACTTGCTGGTTCCAGTGTGTTGGAGCAACCGGGAAAGTTAACAATAAGTGACTGTGGGATTCTGATAAAAAGTAATGTTGACTTATTAAGACACAGATCCGAAGTTAACAAATCATCTCCTCTTCATTGAGCCTCTGGCCTTGAAATGAGGCTACACTGAGTTGGTTAAACAGACCTTCATGTAAATAAGTAACTAGTACCACTTCATTATATGTCATTGGAGTCAGAAGTTTGCTGTTCTTTGAACTTCAGTCCTATAGGTCCTATAGGAAATGTTTCCAATGCCAGCATATTACTAGTGTTCATCTCAATTTCAAACCATATTTCTTAAGTGGTGAATAAATCAAGCTCTCTGACTGGTTTTTCATTTTTATTTTTATTTTGTTTTTATTTTTTGTACATGTAATTTGTAATCCACATATTAAACCCACAGTGGTTAGACTGTGTATTTTGAAGTGCATTGTGGGAAAAATTGTTCTTTATATAATTATTGCCAGTGATGCTGATTGAAACATCTCAGAGTTCATGTATCTATTCATAAAGAATGAATGTATCCCATCCCTGGAGCAGGCATTGTGTGAATATACTTCAATAATACTGTTGCCTATTCTGCTTATCTATTTTTGCCATTCTAACACATAAAGTTGTAATCTTAATAGAAGTACTGTATGTTTTTGTTTGTTTGTTTTTTTGTGGAAGAATGTTGAAGTGTCCTAGCTGAGTCCACATATAACCTTAGCAGAGAAATCTGAACCATTCCCCTCAGACTTGATGTGGATTTTGTGAATTGGGTCAGTGGGGGCTTCCATGGCACTGAGGCATTGAATTCACTTTGGGTTTTAGTCTGAACTTGAAAGGAGCTGCCCATAGTGCTGAACAGTTCAGTGGTAGCTGGTGGCTTCCATGTCAGTAAGTTCATGCTGAAATAAAAACCAGCCAGTCTTGAAGAACATCCACATTTCTTTTTCTCGCTCGTTTCCTCCTTTTTATGATGGTATTGCAGGAGTCCCATACATGTCTGCACTAAGTCTCACCTATTTCTGTGTCTTGACTGTAGCTCCTCTTGCTACATTTTCCTCTGGTGGTACCTTGTGTGTTTCTTGTTGTATAAATAGTTGGCCATGAAAACTCTAGTAGACCCACTAAAACTATTGTGGATCTTTTGATCTCATTGTAACTTCAAACTTGAAACACTAGTTGTGGTCTTCTCTGTGGTGCTCCAGACACATGCAGGAAATTTTAAGCTATTTTCCTCATATATAGGTCCTCTGCTATTCTTCAAAGATGATAAGCATTTCTTGCCAGAAAAAGGGCATATTGGCTATCCCTGTGTTTTGCCTCATTAGCTGCTCTGTTCTTCTGTTTTCCTAAAGGAAGCTTTCATAATGCTCCCTGTGGAGAGATGAACAAGCTTCCAGCATACTAAACTGGATGCCCATGTAGGTGTCAGTGTTCCAGCATGGTAAAGCAACTGGAACAAGTAGCAACTGTGTTTCCTGTTCCCAATACTTATCATCATGCAAGGAGGGATGCACACACTAGGTCTCGCATTGCTACCTCCCTGTCCCACCCCACTCCAACATACCCATTGCCCCCAACAAATTGGAGAGTAAATGCAATAGGGAGCCTTATCTAGTTATGTGGACTCCAACAGTTTCCTGCCAGAGAGAAGGAGAGCAGCTTCTGGACAGCAAGTTTCCTGCCAGTTTCCTGCCAGGGAGAAGAAGGAAGCAACTTCTGGACAGCCATTCTGATTGGGGAGATTGAATTTTTTTAAAAAAAACTGTTGGGAGAGGCTGCTTGTTGCTGAGGGGCTTGAACTTCTGACCTTGCCCTTTTACCCTCAAGAGCCTTCCTGTGAGTCACACCTGTGAGTAACACCTGTGAGTCATTAGGGGGTGGAGCTGGGAGCCTAGCTCTATATAAGTCCTTGCAGAGGCTTTCCAGGCCAGTTTCCTGCCAGAGAGAAGGAGAGCAGCTTCTGGACAGCAAGTTTCCTGCCAGTTTCCTGCCAGGGAGAAGAAGGAAGCAACTTCTGGACAGCCATTCTGACTGGGGAGATTGAATTTTTTTAAAAAAAACTGTTGGGAGAGGCTGCTTGTTGCTGAGGGGCTTGAACTTCTGACCTTGCCCTTTTACCCTCAAGAGCCAGAGGCAAGCGGCTAACGGCGCGCGAATTTCAGTAACCAAACAAAAATACAGCAGACCTAAAAGTACAGCTTAGCATTCTCAGCGTTAACTAAGAGTTCTTAGATTACCAAAAAGCTCTCATCATGGACATTGAGGGGACTGCAGCAGTCACTTGCAACACTTGTGCGATGTTTGTATTCTTGTCTACAGACGTGGAGAACTTCACATGCACCAAATGCAAGCTGGTAGCCCTCTTGGAGGAGAAAGTACAGCAGCTGGAGACATGGGTAGCTACACTTCAACAGATTCGTGAGCAAGAGGTTTTCCTGGACAGAACAGAACGAACAGTCTTGGATGGGGACCGCACAGAGGAAGTGGCTGTGGAGGAGAGGGTCACTTCACGGACACAGGAAGTAGACAGCTGGAGGAATGTCACACACAGAACAAGAAAATCCAGGGATTCTTCCAGCAGCTTGCAGCTACAGAATCGATTCGAAGCCCTTTCCCTTATCAAGGACAACGAGGAAGAACAGCATGGACAGACTTCAGGGGTAGAGCAGGGGACCTTGAGAGGACCACCGCAAGGAACAGCAGCTGCGAAGCCTCAGCGGAGGCGTGTGGTGGTGGTGGGGGACTCCTTGCTGAGGGGTACAGAAGCAGTGATATGTGGGCCTGACAAGATGACTCGGGAGGTGTGTTGTCTCCCTGGGGCAAAGATCTGTGATGTGACCGAGAGGCTGACAAGACTCGTCAAGCCTACGGATCATTACCCCTTCCTTTTGGTCCATGTGGGAACCAATGATACTGCAAGGCACAGCTTTCCCAAGATCAGAAGAGATTATGAGGCCCTGGGGAGGAAGCTGAAAGAAATGAACGCACAGGTGGTCATCTCGTCTCTTCTGCCAGTTGAAGGGCATGGTCCAAGAAGGGAGAGGAAAATAGCCGACGTAAACAACTGGCTCCGTAGATGGTGTCGCCGAGAACAAATTGGATTCTTGGATCATGGACTGCGCTTCCATGCGGGGGGACTTCTGGCAAGAGATGGGGTGCATCTTACAACAGTTGGAAGAAACATTTTTGCCAACAGTCTCAAGAATTTGATCAGGAGGGCTTTAAACTGAGTCAAATGGGGGAGGGAGACAGTATTCTGGAAGGCAAAAGGGCTGGAGAAAATAGTCAAACTGTCATAGAGGGAACAAGGCAAACAGCGCAAGGACCCAACAGTGGGAGGCAAAAAAACTTGCACAGGGAGCAAGTAAAGGGAACACATGGTCTCAGATGTCTCTACACTAATGCACAGAGCATGGGAAATAAGCAAGATGAACTTGAACTCCTTGCACTACAAAACAAATATGATATAATAGGCGTTACTGAAACCTGGTGGGATGAGTCTCATGATTGGAATGTAGGAATAGAGGGGTATAACCTTTATAGGAGAAACAGGCCAAACAGGAAAGGAGGAGGAATAGCATTATATGTCAGGGATATTTACACCAGTGAAGTGATCCATGACATCAATACTGGAAGCCAGGTGGAGAGCATCTGGATAAAAATTAAAGGGGAGGGAAACAACAGGGATGTTATTGTGGGACTCTACTACAGACCCCCAAATCAGATGGAGGAATTGGATGTTGCCTTTCTAGAACAGATGAACATACATGCAGAAAGGAGAGATGTAGTAGTGATGGGTGACTTCAACTATCCTGATATTTGCTGGCAATCTAACTCAGCCAAAACTACAAGGTCTAGCAAATTCCTTACATGCCTGGAAGACAATTTCATGGTCCAAAAGGTGGAAGAGGCAACAAGGGGGTCAGCTATTTTAGATCTGATCCTAACCAACAGAGACGACCTGGTTAATGGGGTGCAAGTGGTGGGATCCTTAGGTGAGAGTGATCATGTTCTCCTGGAGTTTGTTATACAATGGAAAGGAGAAGCCAGGCATAGTCAGACACGCATTCTTGACTTTAGGAGAGCTGATTTCAATAAACTCAGGGAAATACTGGGGATGATCCCATGGTCAAGAATACTAAAAGAGAAGGGACCTCAAGACGGATGGGACTTTCTCAAAAGGGAGATACTGAAGGCACAATTTCAAACAGTACCATTGAGGAAGAAAAATGGGAGGTGTCTCAAGAAACCAGGATGGATGACTAAAGAACTTTCAATGGAGCTAAGTTTTAAACGGAACATGTATAGGAAATGGAAAAGGGGGGAAATCACCAAAGAAGAATTCAAACAGATAGCGAACACGTGTAGGAGTAAAGTCAGAAAAGCTAAAGCGCAGAATGAGCTCAGGCTTGCTAGGGAGGTTAAGAACAATAAAAAGGGTTTTTTTGGGTATGTCCGCAGCAAAAGGAGGAAGAAGGAAATGATAGGGCCGCTACGTGGAGAAGATGGCAAAATGCTAACAGGGGACAGAGAAAAGGCAGAATTACTCAACACCTTCTTTGCCTCAGTGTTTTCAGAAAAGGAAAAGGAGGACCAACCTGAGGATAATGGAACAGAGGACACAATAGGGGAAATCCAGCTCAAAATAAGTAAAGAGGTAGTACAGGAATACCTTCTTAATCTAAATGAATTTAAATCTCCAGGACCAGATGAACTACATCCAAGAGTATTAAAAGAGCTGGCAAATATAATCTCAGAGCCATTGGCAATAATATTTGAGAACTCCTGGAGAACAGGAGAAGTCCCAGCAGACTGGAGGAGGGCAAACGTTGTTCCCATCTTCAAAAAGGGGAAAAAAGAGGATCCCAACAACTATCGTCCAGTTAGTCTGACATCAATACCAGGGAAGATTCTAGAACAGATCATTAAACAGAGAGTCTGTGAACATTTAGAAGGCAATGCCATAATCACAAAAAGTCAGCATGGGTTTCAGAGAAACAAGTCATGCCAGACTAATCTGATCTCTTTTTTTGATAAAGTTACCAGCTTGGTAGATGAAGGGAATGCTGTGGACATTGCATACCTTGATTTCAGTAAGGCCTTTGACAAGGTTCCCCATGACATTCTTGCAAACAAGCTTGTAGAATGTGGGCTAGACAAGTTAACTGTTCAATGGATTTGTAATTGGTTGACCGGCCGAACCCAAAGGGTGCTCAGCAGTGGCTCCTCTTCATCTTGGAAAGATGTGACCAGTGGGGTGCCACAGGGTTCTGTCCTGGGCCCAGTGCTATTCAACATCTTTATCAATGACTTAGATGAGGGAATTAGGGGCATACTTATCAAATTTGCAGATGACACCAAATTGGGAGGAGTAGCTAATACCCTAGAGGACAGGATCAAAATTCAGAATGACCTGGATAGACTGGAGAGCTGGGCCAAAGCTAACAAAATGAAATTCAATACGGAGAAATGTAAAGTACTGCATTTAGGGCGGAAAAATGAAATGCATAAATATAGGATGGGAGAGACCTGGCTGAATGAGACTACGTGCGAAAGGGATCTAGGAGTCCTAGTAGACCACAAGTTGAACATGAGCCAACAGTGTGATGCGGCAGCTAAAAAGGCCAATGCAATTTTGGGCTGTATCAATAGAAGTATAGTGTCTAGATCAAGGGAAGTAATAGTGCCACTCTATTCTGCCTTGGTCAGACCTCACTTAGCGATATGATAGCCCTGTTTAAGTATTTGAAGGGATGTCACGCTGAGGATGGAGCAGGCTTGTTTTCTGCTGCTCCAGAGACTGGAACACGGAGCAATGGGTGCAAGCTCCAGGAACAGAGATTCCACCTCAACATGAGGAGGAACTTTTTGACAGTAAGAGCTGTTCGGCAGTGGAACGCACTCCCTTGGAGCGTGGTGGGGTCTCCTTCCTTGGAGGTCTTTAAACAGAGGCTGGATGGCCATCTGTCGGGGATGCTTTGATTGTGATTTCCTGCGTGGCAGGGGGTTGGACTGGATGGCCCTCGTGGTCTCTTCCAACTCTGCAATTCTATGATTCTATGATTCTAAGATTGAGAACCCTGATTTTCCAGGGTTCTGAATTGTCTGAGGAGCCTCAACAAGCGGAGCAGTCTTCCTGCTCCAGGCAGCTGCCTTGCAACTCATAGAGAATAGTGGGTATAATAATAATAATTATTATTATTATTTATTTATTTATATCCCGCCCCTCTGCGAACAATCGGGGCTGCTTACAACAGTAAAATAATACATAATATAAAACAACTCAAAATCCCTTCCCCCCCTTACAACATTATTAAATCAATACAAATTAAAATCAACATATAATACAATTGTTATTAAAAACCCTTCCTAGCGAGCAGCAACAGTTAGGAGCTCCAGAATCAACTTCCAAAGGGGGTTCCTGAGGCTGGGATTAGCTATTCCGGAAAAGCCTGCCTGAAGAGATCTGTCTTGACAGCCTTTTTAAAGCTGTGTAACGATGTCAATAGGCGGATCTCATCCCGCAGGCTGTTCCACAGTTTGGGGGCGACAGCTGAGAAAGCCCTCTGGGAGGTGGTCAAAATGGAGTCAAAATGGAGCTAGCAAAGTTATTCCCACTCACCCTTGCACAGTTCTTAATTCTTCCTTAATTGTATGAGGAAAATTAATGGCTGAATGGAGCTTCTGTTCTACAAGATACATCCAGATCTGTTTCACACTATACAAGGATAGCACATTGATTCCACTTTTTAACTGCCATGGTTTCATCCTGTGGAATCTTGGGGTTGGATGAGGCACTAGAGCTCTTTGGCTGAGAATACTAAGTACTTCATGAAACTGTAAATTCAAGGATTCCATAGACTACAACCAAGACAGTTAAATGGAATCAGAGCACTCTTAAGTGTAGAGCGTGAAGGGCCCCCCGGTCTCGTTTCCATCCTATAATGTTCCCTATCCATTTGACATATGGTAGAATATTTTTACGTTTCTGCACTGTGCAGATTGACTATGCTAGTTGGGCATCCTATAACTACCAGTCCGACGTGTCTAGTTACAGAAGACGGTCGTAGGTAGCTTTGGGCAGTCCATAGAATACAACTGAATGATTTCTTCAGTTGCCCTTGTTAACACTGATGTTAACAGAGGCCTATATATGTACAGATTGAGTAGTTTGGATGTCAGAGAGGGGTGCCCAAGCAAGAGAGCTGTGAAGCTTTTATAGGACAGAGCTGAAGAGGTTAGGGAGATAGAAGGCCTGAAAATAAGCCTTTTAAAATAGTAAAAGTGTTGGTGTTGGAAGAATGACCTGGCTTTTTCCATGGTGCCATCCTTGCTCCACCTGAAAGCACAGAAGCTGGAAGGTTGTCATTCAAAAGATTCCCTCCTTTCTCCCAGGGTGGGGTATTTTCACTGAAATGAAACTTTGAAATGTTGTTTGTTGTTGTATTTTACTGCCTTTCTGAAACCCACAGCCCACACAAAGCTTCAACTAGGATGTAGCTTTGGTTCACCTCAGGAAAGTACCCAAACCAGACACGTTGGACCAGATTTAAATGGACATCTATGTCGTAGGAATGTGCAGAGTGCAGTTACTCCCTGTTCATGCGAACAGGAACACATGCAGCAGAGAAAGTGTGTGCTTTGTGAGCAAACAAATACTCCTTTGGTGCAAAAATAAGTCCATGTCAAATCCTTTTAACGCTTTTTATTAATAACAATTGGATAAAAGAAAAACAGTAACAGAAAACATTTAGCTATGTTTTCTATGTGCTCCAGAGCTACTCAGGAGCAAATAGGTTCTCTCAAAGCAAGGGAGAAAACACACAGACTTGACGCTCTCAAACTAGCTCCAATAACCCCTCCCAGTTATATAGTCTCTAAACACCCAGTCTTTGGGAGAAACAAAAGAAAAAAAAAAACAGTTTCAAGTTTCGATTCCTTGCTTTGCAACCCCCAAAGAACAAAATAACAGACAGATTTATGAGCTTCTGATAGACGAGCTGACGCCTTATACTCTGGTGAAGGATTACTCAGGGAGGGAGAAACAAACTTCTAATCACAATATCTATTTTCCCTGACAATCTAGCTTTCATTCATATCTGATACATAACCCTAGTATCTGTTTTGGCTAAAAGGTAAACATAAAAGCTATTTAGAATATAGGATGAGGAGAGTGCAGATTCTTCTACTCAAATCCTGGCTTAATTTGATGTGCGGTCTTACGGAAACTGGTAATAAACTTTCTGAAATTATTCCAAAAGAGTATGGGCTGTGTTACTAACCTGAAGACAGATGCTTGGCAACATGTGCAAACTCTCTTGCAAAACTGTGATCAGTTATTGCTGCAACAATACTTGTCATGGGAGTAATTCATGCTGTGATAAAATTGTTAGCAGTTTTTAAAAGAAGCCGAAGTAATTGCCTGTTCCCATATTTTCTAATGTACAGTTCCCATATTTTCTATTAAATTAGATGTGGGTAAATATAATGAAATCAAGAGTTGGGTAGGCTGCCCAGTGATACACATGCCTCCCCCACATACCCCTGTGCCCATGCCCCATGTATTTTATTTGTTTATTTATTTACAAAAGAAGAATTTAGTCATTAAAATGGCCAGGAGGGGCCTCCCACAAAAACCACCCATTTTCTGCTTCTCCTGAAGACATGGTTTGAAGAATTGCCCATGCCCTCTATTCTCTATTGTTCCTTTGGTTTCAAGGGTTTTTTTAATTCTTATTATTTATTTATTTTGCACAGCAAGATGGCAGCAGGCTTGCTTTCTATATATTTGTTTATATTTTATTTACTTATTTATTAGATTTATATCCTACCTTTCTTCCCATTTTGGGACTGAAAGCAGCTCACAGTGAGATCAAACTTTTTTAAAAAATACAACTAAAAAGCAACACTTTTTCAAATATTAAAACACCATTTATTACATAAAATTGAACTTGTTTCCTTTTAACAATTCCATTGCAGTGGTGTCCCTGCTGTGGTTGATTTTGCTGCTATGCGTGATGCTGTGAAGATGCTGGAAGGAGACCCAGAAAAAATCAACCCCATCTGTCCTGCTGATTTAGTGATTGACCATTCCATCCAAGTTGACTTTAATAAAAGGTAAGGAATGGCAATGGATCTCTACTCCAGTGTAATTATAACACAAACTCACATTGAGTACAGTGAAGCTTTATTTAAAAGCTGTGGGCATGCTGTGCTGTAAATCAGCTCAAGATATATTGCTGCCCAGGACAGAATAACAAATATCACCTCCCCGCACATCATGAAGGTACATAGTGTCCAAGCCCAGTGATGGAAAATCCCACTAGAACCTTCCTACTAATATTTATTTATTAGTTAGTTATACCCAGCTCTTCAGCCACAAGGCTATCAGAGTGGCTTACAAGTTGTTTTAAGCAATAGCAACTTACACATCAACACTACATTAAGCAGTTTCCAATGTGTGTTAGCTAATTGCCCCCACAAGCCAGGTACTCATTTTACTCACCTATGAAAGGATGGAAGGCTGAGTGAACCTTGGAGCCCTCTGGAATCGAACTTGCAATGTGGTGGCTTGCAGTACTGGCATTTAACCACTGCGCCACAAGGATTAAATAACTAACAATTCAACCTCCTTTCATGATGCTACCTGAGGCATATGCTTCACTCTGCCTAATAACAGAGCTGGCTCTACTGTAAGACTTGAGTTGATGGGAAATGTCATTTCTCTTTCAGCTCAGCTCTTGGAAATTTTAACATATTTTGATTTACTTTTAATGTATTGAAACAGAAAAAGTACAGAGACTGCATGTGTGATTGTTGAAAATTGCTGCGTTGAGTGGTTACCTTCTGAGTAGTTCATTCAGAAGCATCTTCTAGGTCCTCTAGGAGTCTTGCTAGATCACCCTCACCCAACATTTTCTTAGCTGGTCAGATTTCTCTATAGTCTGATCACTCTCCCCTTAATACCCTTCCAGTGCCTGGTACTCAGTGATTTGATGCCTCTTAGCACTGAAGCTAATCTAGAGCTGGGAAGAGGTACGATTAAAATTATCAGGAAATTGAAGATACTCCCCAGTAAGGAGGAGCATACTTAGCTAAAGGAAGGAGGGAGCAGGTAAGATTGGCAAGATATAGGGTAGATGTGTGGTCCTCCAGATATTGCTTGTGCAACTCTAATCAATCTTAGCCAGCATGGGCAGTCAGCAGGGATGATGGGAATTGTAGTCCAACACATGTTTCCTATCCCTGATACAGGTTCATAAAGGTAGGCATGGTGTGAAGAAAATGTATAAGCAGATGCATTTCTCCCTTTTACAAAGTACTAGAACCTGGGATCGTTGACTGAAAGTGAATACTAGACACTTCAAGAAACACAGAAGGAAGTATTTCTTAACCCAGCATAACCAATGGAATTGGTTGCCACAAAATGTTCTGGTGGCTACCAACTTAACGTCAAAGGAGGATTAGCTGAATTCATGGAAGAATAGGCTGCTAGATAATGATACAGAGGCAGGCAGGATGGCCCTTGGGAAATAATTGTGGAAGAGGAATGTTGTCCTCTTATCCTGCTGCTAGATATTTGGTTGGCTGCTGTAGGAAGCAGGATATTGGGCTAGGTAGGCCTCTGGTCTGAGCCAGCAAGTCTTGTCTTGTATTCTTATCTTGACTTACATATGAGGGCCTCTGAAGTACATTTACAAAGCATTGTACAGATTTTGAAAACTCAACAGTGTAATATTTTATCCCTTAGTGGAAGGTTTATTGCTTACCTAATTAATGTTTTAGCAAACTTTTCATTGCTTTTACTCTGCCACCTAGACTCTGCCAACATGCCTACATTCTGTATGGAATTAGCACTAGAGCCAGACAGTAGGAATTACTGCAAAAGCCATTTAAGCTCTCTTCACTGCTTCTCTCTAGGTCCCTGGTGCAAGGTAATTAAAGTGCATAAAACAGCTGAGCTCAGTAAATACAAAACTTGCTTTGTTTGTTTCTTTTTGCCCACACACATCAGACCACACGCTACCTCTTGCCGAAGGTCTGCCACACTGATAATCCATATTTTCTTTGCAGGCCAGACAGTTTAGAAAAGAATCAAGATCTAGAGTTCGAAAGGAACAAAGAAAGATTTGAGTTCTTAAAGGTATAGTAAGAATTCTTCCAATTCTTCCTCATTGCAGAGGAAATGGTCTGCCCTTGACCCCAGACAGTGCAGCTGAGGAAATAAAAAACCTAAGTTTATGGGACCAGCACACAGGCTACTTCCACCCTACTCTTTGCTTCAGTAAAAATGCCACAGTGTGGCTTAAAACAAGACTCATGGGGCCCATGCACCTTGTTTTCAAGCTGATTAGCACTTTTAGAAGCCTTCCAGAATCTACTTGAAAACAAGGTACATGGGCCCCATGCTCCACATGCCTAGTCTAAATTCATGTTGTGGCTTTATTATTGCAGGAAACATAGCCTCAGGTAGTTATTGTCCCTCCCGGAAACCATGGAAGTTACTCACCTCAACTTGGCTGTCATATAAGTGAGACAGACAATAGATGGAAGAACGGAAGGAAGCAGGCATTTTCTGGACAAGATTGTTGGATTTTGATTTTTGTCTAGTTTCATACACATTGTCATTTTTCATACACATAGGTTTTTGACTTTGTAAATTTACAGCTGATTTTTGATTCTGTCCACCTGCAAGCCTTTCACCACATGATTCATCTGGCGTGACTATGCTCTTTCAGTTTACATTTTTCATATTTTATTTCAACAATAATGGGGCCTGGTGTGGATTTCTGCTAGTTGGATAATGATGCTTTGGCAGAACCTGAAAGGCTTAAGGTTCGAGACAGGTTCTCTATCCCATCTTTATGACTCTTCGCATCCTGTTTACAATGGCCTATGGGTAATAACAATAAGTGTTTTGGATTTGAATTCTTCAGATCCTAGTGTCTTCTGACAGAAAATGGTCCTTTGGTACGACAAAATAACATGCTGGCTAGAATTTGACTTCTTTTGAACCTAAGAGGTGTTTTTTCTTTTCTGTTTTCTGTATTAGTGGGGCTCCCAAGCCTTCCAGAACATGAGGATTATTCCCCCAGGTTCTGGGATTATCCATCAAGTGAATTTGGAGTACTTGGCAAGAGTTGTCTTTGATCAGGATGGATACTATTATCCAGACAGTGTGGTAGGCACTGATTCACATACCACAATGATTAATGGCTTAGGAGTGCTTGGCTGGGGTAAGTGTTCACCTAGCACTTAAATGTGTTTGGCAAAATTTAGTTATGTAGATTCATGTATGGTTTTTTAATCATATGACATGGCTGGTGGGGGAGATTATAAATATAACATCTGCTTTATGTGGGCTTCCTTAGTTAGTTACTTTGGTGGTTAATGGTGTTGTTTTATTACTTAGCTATGGTTAAGGTAGCAGGAGTAGAACTAACAGAGCCCTAGCATTACATTTACACTGGTCTACAGAGACTGCATGAGAAAGGAAAGTGAAATTAAGATCCCCTGGGCTTGTTGTTCTGGGGCCTTCATCATCTATGCTGAGGCTGCAATATCAGGAGTGGCTCAAGACCTCATGACCACTATAACAAATATGGGTCTAATCCAGTGGTATCTGGTGATTTTTGGAGCAGATGAACTTTATACAGTTCCCTTGTCACAGAGAGATTACTACCTGGTGGGATTTACACTTGCTGGGACTCAGAGCCTCTGCAGGAGTTGATTAAGATGGTTCATCACAGGATGGTGATTGATCCACTTGCTGTCCTGAAGGCTTTTGGTGATTTTCCTGGTGTCTTGACAGGTGATCCTATTTAAGGCCCAGTTGAAAGCTGGAATGAAGAAATTACCAGGTAGACACAGTCACTTTTGAGCATCCCCTCTCACAGAGTGGAAACAAACCATCCCTCGGTTGTTGTTTTTAGGGAACTAACAACAATTACAAGAAGTAGGAAGTGACTACAGCAAAGTTGGCAAAGATCCTCAAGCCATGTCTCATGAAATAGGGGCAGAAACCTTATTGAAGGCCTGCTCCATGATAATGCAGACACCAAATAAACAAACAAAAAACTGATGATGTTGTCTCTTTGTTCACCAAAGCCCCCATAATGGACACCATGGCACTTATCCAACAAATATTTCCTGAGCACATCACAGCCTTGTTCAAACACTGCCTCTCCACAAGCTACTTCCAGTGGGATAACAAATTCTATGAACAGATTGATGGGGTAGCAATGGGCAGCCCCCTGAGCCCCATGATAACAAACTTTTACATGGAACATTTTGAAAAGCAAGCCCTGGAAATAGCACCAAAAAAGTCCACAACATGGTTCCGATATTTGGATGACACTTCCACCATTTGGAGTCACGAAGAAGAAGATTTGGTCTCATTCCTGAACTACCTGAACTGCATCCACCCAAATATCCAATTCACAATGGGGGAAAAAAAGAAAGGAACACTACCATTTTTGGATGTCCTAGTCATCCGCAAACCAAACCAACAGTTAGGCCACAAGGTATACATAAAACCCACACACATGGACAGATACCTACACAAGAACGCCAATCATCACCCAGAACAAAAAAAGAAGCACAATAAAAACATTGGTAGACTGTGCAAAAAAATCTGCGAACCCCACTACCTGGGGGACGAACTGAGTCACCTAAACTGGGCCCTACAGGCTAATGGTTACTCCAGATCAGACAACACAAGAGCAACCCAGAAAGAACCACAGGAATGAAGAAGAAAAACAGCCACCCAAAGGGAAGGTATTTTTACCATACATCAAAGGTGTCATGGACAGAATAGGGAAACTGATGAGGAAACACAACCTCCAAACAATCTACAGACCAATCAAGAAAATCCAAGGAATGCTATGCTCAGTGAAGGACAAAAGAGACCCCCTCACAGCTGCAGGAGTTTACCACATACCATGCAGCTGTGGACAAGTTTACACAAGGACCACTAAACGCAGTGTGTAAACACGAATCAAGGAACATGAGAGACACTGCAGACTGGACCAGCCAGAAAAATCAACAGTAGCAGAACATGTTATAAACCAACCTGGACACCAAATGTTATTTAAAAACACAGAAATTCTGGACCAGGCCAACAACTATCATGTCAGAATGCACAGAGAAGCTATTGAAATCCACAAACACCTGAACAACTTCAATAAGAAAGAAGAAACCCTAAAAGTAAACAAAATCTGGCTTCCAGTTTTGAAAAACAATAGAATCAAAACTCAGCACTTACAAAGGTATTCAACCCAGGGACAGTGGGAATTCCAGCAGATAATAGCCCATCAACCAACCATTAGCCAAACAGACACTAATTATTCTTGCATTTCTATACCCAGAAACTAAGCAATTACACAAATTTACATATCCTCCCTAACAGGGGTTCCCAGAATATAAACTCCACACACACTCCTACCCAACCATTCTCTAAAGATGCCAGCCACAGATGCAGGCAAAACGTCAGAAAGAAACTATTCCAGAACATGGCCTCACAGCCTGGGAAAAAACCAAGGAAAATCTATAAACAAAAAACTGTTTTTCTCTGACATCATTGACTCTGCAAAGACCTGTCTAGTGCAGCTGTTTCATCTGGTCAGAAGCCTTTTATTCCCTGGTCCCTAAGAGAATGAATACCAATCAGCAATATGTTGTTCTCAGCACTTTGCAGATAAAATTGCTCTAGTTCATTCAGACTTGGACAGTATAGTTGATTCATGTCCAGTGGGAATCAATATGGCCCCTGCTTCTTCATTGATCATGGATACTTTTCAGTTTGTACAGCCTGAGAATGTAGATGGTACCTCTGGAGAGGTGAGGGCTATTATTTGTCTACTAGATCTTCGCCCTTCCTGTTCATAAAAAAGAATAGAGGAAGGGGTTTGGCTAAGTGGGTAAAGATAGTGACCAGTGCCTGTTAACAGTAAGGCAGGGTTTTTAGGTATCTATTTTTTTTAAAAAAATAATAGTTTTTATTAAACAGTTAATCAACGTACATTGAAACAAAATAAACAAGCAAAGAAGACAATGATACAAAGATCCAGTTGGCTGCAAACATTAAAGACAAAAAGAAAAAAGAAAAAATACAGAAACTCCCCACCCTTAAAAAGACTTCCCACTTATTCTCTTGATACTTCCTTAGATCATTACTCTTTAGTGCATCCTCCATACTACCATTATATTACCTATTACCTATTATCTGATATTAAAAACCTATTTCCTGATACAATCAAGATATCTTCAAACTGTAAATCCACATTCCCATCTACAATCTAAAAAGATCACAAAACGGAGCTGTTATAGTAATAGAATATAATAAACTAAAAACTAATTATTTTTACATTGTAATCGTTAAAGCCAACCACATAAGTGTCTCCTCTTAATTTTTTTTAAAATAAACTATAAATGGTTTCCATATTTTAATAAATGCATCTATTGAATTCCTTTTTAACAAATTAGTTAGAGTTTTTAGGTATCTAAAAATGTCAGTTTGAACACTTTAAACAGCTCTCCTTCTACTGCATAGTATTGGCCAGTCTCCCATATCCCATTTTTGGGCAAGACATTGGAGCATGGGGTGGCATCCTAGCTCCTTGTGCTCCTGGATCAAACAGAACATGTGAACCCATTTCAGTCTGACTTCGGTCTTGGTTGTGGAAAGAGATGGCTTTGATTGGTTTGGGAACTGGACAGGGGGAGTGTGTCCCTGTTGTTTCTGCAGGACGTCTCAACAACGTTTGATACCATGGACCATGTTATCCAAGCTCTAGTTAAAAATAAATGTATCATTTCTCAGAAGGTAAGAAAGAAAGATGATTGAAGAAACTCTGAGCAATCTAAAAATTATTTGAAATGAAGCTTCATAGGTACAAACATTTGCAGCATTACTTACAAGGAGTTGTAACTTCCTGCACTGGCAAGATTAAATCGCTGCAAGATTAACATTCGATTAAAAAAACCCGTTAATACTTGGCTAATCACTCCATTTAAAGAAAAATCTTTGAAGTCCTTTCAACATTTCTGGAAACTGCTTTGACTCTATACCCACCAGCAAACCGAAAGTTGACGCCTCTTCCAATTCCAGATGGCGTTTCTTTCTTTGGATTCCTTCATTCTGCCAAAGGTTCGGAAGGATTTTCCCAATCAGCCAACATTAATATACATTGGATGCAAAGTGATAAACTTTTTTATGCTTTGCTGTTTTGTCTTAGAGGGTACTTTTTTTTTTTATTTACACTGTTAGGTAAATTCAGCCATTGCTTTCAACCACATGGAAAAGGTATGGGCAAAGTGCAGTCTGTGGGACAGGTAGTCTCCCAAGGCTGTTTTACCCCCAGACATTTAAAGTGTGTAGGCAATTTAAAGTAAATTCTAAATTATCAAATTGAAGGGGGAAAGAGTCCAATAATTATAGTGTCCACAAATGTAATGTAATTACTGAAGGCCAATCAAAGACCATAGCCGAGAAATCAAGAGGTAGTATCAGTTGTTGACAGAAAGTTGTGATGCAGCTGCTTGGCAGAATAATACTGCTGCTGCTGTTCCTCATCTTCCCAGCCTTTTCTCAGCCTATTCAGGACTTTTCATTATCTATTTTTGTATTTTGTCACAGTTTCCTTAAAACATCTCAGCTCTTGCTTCTTCCTCTTCCCTCAAATTCTCCTCAAAACCTTTCCTCTTGCTATCTCTACCCCAGTCCCACAGGGCTTGTATTGCACAGGCGTTACCCAATCTTTGCTGATCTCCCATCAAAAGTTGGGTTAGAGGTTCAAGTGAAAATCTTCAGAACATTTCCAGCTGTGCCAGCACTTTGGCCCTACTTCTGCCTGTCCAAGCCTGCAGCCAAAGATAGGCATGTCTTTTATGACTAGAAGGTCAAGGTTATAGCCACAATGCTGCATTTCCCTAGGAAATGTCAGGCAGGACTAGATTTAGCACAGAACTTAATTTGATAGATAACATATGCCTTCCACTGAAAGGTAACAGCCTGACATCTCTTCCCCTTCCTTCTTTCTCCATGTGTGACTTGATGATATTGATTTCAGAATTCCCTGTCCTGTCTTTGAGTGGTGCTTACAGAAATTTGTGGAAGTAAGATATTACCACAGAGAGAGAAGATGACTAAAAAATGCCATGTTTTGGTCATAACAGTCTGTGATCAATTGCTGCCATTTGTTGCTTCTTTCAGCAGCAGGGAAAGGCCTTTTTATTTTCCTTTTAAAGATCTCTCAGACCTTTTAAGTATTCTTTAAATCTGCTGTTTTAAAGTCCACAATTATATTTTAAACTTTTATTGATACTGTGATTCACTCATCATACCAGTTGGGCATCATATCAACAACAACAATTTATTCATATAGTCCAGAGACCCATCAAAAAATGAACAAGATGTACATTAATACATAAAACCAGGTTAGCATCCATATACACAAAATATCAGTGTGGTAAATAAATGCATGCCCCTTTAAAGAGTACAAGGGGACAATTCCATGTCCTAAAGAACTTAAGATTCCCAGTACTATCCTGAACTTAAAGCTGTTAGGAGATACAGTTATGATCTGTATTAATGTCCAAAGAGGTCATCGTAAATAAGGACAGTAACACATTGTGCATCTTAGTTGGAGACTGGTTAAATCTGTTTTGAAATCTGATGGTAGGAGAGACTTGTGTTAAGTTTTCAAAGCTTGTGACTGTCGTTGCATCTTAAAAGTGTGCCGTTCACCTCTAAATACCAGTTTGCTAGGGAACACAAGTGGGAGGGTGCTATTGCACCCTTTCCTTTTTGTGAGTTTCTATAGGTTTCTAGTTGGAGCAGAATGTTGGGCTAGATGATCCTTTAGTCAGATTCTGTATGGCTGCTTCTAGGTTCTCATGACTTACAAAATCTCTTACTGAAGGTGAATAATCCTTAAAAGTACAAGATACCAAGAATGTTTGTGCTGCTCCTATTTCAGACTAATCAGTTTTGTCTGACCACTTCATGTCTTAGTGTTGTCTCTTACCACTTTTTTTCTTTTCTTCTTGTTTGGCTGCCTTTGAAGAAGGCAGTTTTATTTAATGATTACCTTCTCATTGACCAGGCGTGGGTGGCATTGAAGCAGAAGCGGTGATGCTGGGTCAGCCAATCAGCATGGTGCTCCCTGAAGTGATTGGTTACAAACTGATAGGAAGTCCTGAGCCACTTGTCACATCCACAGATATCGTGCTCACAGTTACCAAGGTAATAACATGGCATCTGTGTCACATCACAAATCATTGCTGTCCCATTTCTAGAGGGCGGAGGGGTATAGTTCTCAAAATCATTTCTCATTGGCCATGGTGGGTGGAGTTGATGGGAATTGTAGGCCACAACGTTGGGAGGAATGAAAGTTCTCCACCCTATCCTGGGGATAAGGTTTCCATATAATTCTAGAGATTTTCCTACTAAAATGAGCAGAAATACAGTGCCTCTTCAGCTGGTGTAGCTAAGAGGGTGAGTCCTGGGCTTTGAAGTTATCCATTCGAATTTCATCTAGTTCACAAATGCTCTGGGGAAGCCATTGTTCTGAGTTTCTGTCTCACCTTCAGTCTATAGTACTTGGTTTATAATATTGGCTTGCCATATAGGACTCCTTGTAGGAGTTACTAAGGCTGCTGCCACACTGCAGAAATGCAGCTTGACCCCACTTTAACTATCATAACTCCATCCTGTGGAATCCTGGGATTTGTAGTTTGTTGTGGCACCAAAGCTCTCTGGCACAGAAGGCTAAATATCTCAGAAAATACAAATCCCAAAATTCCATTGCATTGAGACATGGCAGTTAAAGCAGTGTCAAACTGCACTATTTCTGCAATGTGGCAGCAGCCTTAGATAAGGTATGTGGAGCACTTTGAGCACTTGAAATGTGCTAAAAGATTATGATATGTTATTCCCCCCCCCCCACTCCAGTATTTGAATTGTTGGCAGGGGAAGGCTAGTTCCCTTTTCTGATTGCTCCTTTTTCTACTTGTTTGAAAGATTAAAAGGGGACATATTTGAGGGGGAAATTCAAAGTATACAGGGTGTGGAGCTTGTAAAAGTGCCACTACTACCTTTCCTCCCATTATTTGAGCACTGCTTATAGCTATGCCACAATTAACAGGGACATAAATCTCCCATCAGAAGCATGAACAGTATAGGATTTAAACTACTTGAGGTGGGCAGTGCAGAGTGGTGAAAGGAGCCCTGAGAGGAGGAATTTTAAATTAAGCCGTAAGAGGCTTACAGTCAGTTAGTTGTATTTTGAACAAGTTCTATCAAGGGTAAGGTTTGTGTTGATTTTCTGATAGGCAGTGGAGGGAAAGTTCTGCTTTCTAAGAGACAAAACTGATGGCTAGAATGATTTATGCAGACAGGACTTTTGAAAAAGATATGCATTCGAATTACATAGGAAGAGAGTTAAAGGAGCAAAGACAAGAGTTTCTATATTTTAAAAATGCTGTTACCTGAACTGATTAATTTTTTCAGCCTGCCTCTCAATATTATCCTATTATGCTAGCATATGCCAATTTTCTTTTGCACACGTTTAAGGCAAGAAACCTGACTTTATAAAATGAAATGTGATAAATAGGCCTGGCGTGTGAGTTTGTTTTCAGGAGTTCCAGGTGCTTGGCTTATAAGGAGGAAATACAGGGGTCCTACTGTGTGTCCTTTACAGGTTATAATCAAAATAATCAAATAAAATAGACCTTCTCAAGTCTTAGAAGCAAAAGAATTATAACAGAATATTTTTAAAATGCAAAATTACTTTATTTACAAGTTGTTAAATATAACTATGGAGGAACATTAAACAAATCTACTGCTGTAGCAAGCTGTGAAAGGCAAAATAATTCTGAATTCCTTGACCTTTGTGAATTTAAATTCAAATCAATCTATGATGTTACAAGTGAGTGACACACAAAAGGCAAACTAAAGCTAGAATCCTAAGCACATGTGCCAGGAAGCATAATTAAAATCTCTGGGATTTTCTTCTAGATAGCAGATTTCAAATCAGGCTGTTGCTCTGTTGAGAAGTTCAGATTCTAATATGGAATTCGAGATCAAAACTCGAGCTTTGTTTTTTAAAAAGTCAGGTAGAATTAAGACAATGTCCAGTAGGACTGAATGCACTTCTTAATCCATTTCAGCATCTACGCCAGGTTGGGGTTGTGGGAAAATTCGTAGAGTTTTTTGGGCCTGGCGTTGCTCAGCTGTCCATTGCGGATCGAGCCACTATTGCCAACATGTGCCCAGAATATGGAGCCACTGCAGCCTTCTTCCCAGTTGATGAAGTTAGCATCAAATACCTCATCCAAACAGGTGGGTGGTAGCAACATGTCTCAACTGAGGAAATTGTTGATTTTATGTCATGCTAGGCTGACCGCTTTAATTCCACCACAGTTGAAGTAACATCTGTAGCCATATGGCCCACTTTAGATGTGATTAACCATAGTTTGCCATAGTTTTTAAGAATGAATATGTGCTCATGGGGCTCCTCACAACCCCATTTGTGTATGTGTGGAGAGGAAACAATATGTTTCCATTTAAAGTTTGCAACAAATGTTTCTCATTTGCATCTAAATACCTTAACACTATCTTTTAGATACCATGGTTTGTTTGTTATCCTGGTTAGTAAACAAAACTATGGTTTTGAAAGACCACTGTTTTGTCATATTTCTAAAATAAATATTCACATTAATCAGAAAACTGTGGCTTGTTACAAACAGTAGTAGAAAGCTTATCTTCTCTCCTTCTGCTTGAAGGAGGTGGGAGGGGACAGGGCATTGCATGATGCGTTGACTCTCACCTGCTAGTTTTCATAACCAAAGCCAATGGCTTATCATTATATCTGAATTGGGGCTGTATTTCCTGCTTTGTGAGTCCTGGGAGAAAATGAAATATTGCATGTGTGTGCATTTCACTTTGCTTTAGTCTGTGGTCTGATAAGATGGTGTTAGATAATATTACTTCAGTGTGTTGATTACAGCAACTAAAAAGTCACACAGTCAGAGAAAAGTAGAATAAGCATACAACCACCAGATGCTCATTATTCAAAAAAGGATTGCATAGTTCCTCCTAATATGATATTTTTAACCGTTATGCAACCAATCTTGCAATTCTACATAGCTCATTCTAAATATTAAGGCCCATAAAAAATAATGCTAGCAAAAGCAAACCCCTATATAATCCAATCATTAATGGCTTCAGGAATTTCAAGTGCCCCTCTGCATTCAAAGATGGACCAATTCCTCTTATCACATTCAATCCTGAAAATACACATTTGTAATTCATAACTCCTGTTTGGGCAGGGGGGACTCCACAAAACATCTATCTATCTATCTGATCTATAATTCTCTTTGGTATGTCCTTGGCAGGCCAGTCGGCTCTCAGCAGCACCTCCTTGGCCTACAATCATTGCCAAGCTGCAGACTTGCCCGGAGGAACAGGGGGTGATGTCATTGCCCTGCTGCCACTGCTGCTGAGGTGCAACCTTGCTAGGCTGAACGGTGGGGGGGGGTTTCAGAGCCCCGCCGCTGCTGCCGCTGAGCTGCAGCCTTGCCAGGCTGAGAGGGAAAGGGAGGTCATGGCCCCACCACTGCTGAGTGAACTTGGCAGCGGAAGTGGGCATGGCAGTGGTGGCGGCAGGGAGCCAGTGCTGCTGCTTCAAGAGAGAGCACACACTCAGTGGCAACGGTGGCAGGAATGGCAGCAGCAGCGGTATGCTGTACCTGATGTAACATATGTTGGTGGTGCATTGAGGGTGGGTTGCTCTGTTGACTTCCCCTGGTGCCACCGCTGCCAGTTGACTGTGGACCCACACAGTCAACTGATGGCGGCAGCAGGACACGGCTGCTGCCGCTCCAGCAAGACCCATGCAGTCAATTGGCAGTTGTAGCAGTGGCACCAGGGGCAGGTCAACAGAGCAATTCCACCCTCAACATATCACCAACGTATGTTATGTCGGGTCCAGCTAGTTCGACCACGTTATCCAAAATCATGGCTATGTAAATGTGCTTTTTCAGGGCAAGTAAAATGATTCAGAAATACTGTTTTGTATAAACCCTGCTTGTAAATTTTAAGACACTGTAAGCATTTTGTACCAAGATATAGTACATACTATTAAGTAGTTTTAATATTTTATGTTTCATGTAGTTCTAAATGTTTTATATGTTAGATTTTGTTTTAATATCTAATAATAGGCAGTGTCTTGAATATTCTGTTCTGTAAGATAATGCCCTTGATATTGCAACTTGGTTGTTATTCTGCCTGCTTTAGGCCGTGATCAAGAAAAGGTTCAGCATATAAGAAAGTATCTTGAGGCTGCAGGAATGTTCAGAGATTTCAGTAACTCATCTGAGGATCCAGAATTTACTCAGGTAGGTTTCCTTAATTTTGTACATTTCTCAAATAAACATTCAGAATCCTGACTGCCACTTTTGGTAACCTGGAAAAAAATGGATCACAAAATGGTGGAAACTGGCTAAGCTAGTCATAACATTTCTATAGTGTGAAAGTGCCAAGGAATGTTCCCATCAACATCATCATCATCATTATCATTATTAATGTTATTATTATTATTATATTTATTTATATCTCACCTTTCTCCCAATATAGGGACTCGAGGTGGCTCACAGTGAATTGAAAAACAATATACAAACATTAAAAATATAAATATGATTTTTTAAAAATTAAACAATTTAAAGTGTTAAAACATTTAAAAATATTAAAATACAATAAAACTATATACACCTTAAAATCCAAACTGCACAGCATTCAGAATGTAAATGCCTGATGGCACAAAAATGTTTTTACTTGTTGCCAAAAGGAAAGCAAAGACAGGGCCATCCTGGCCTCTATGGGTGGGAGTTCCAAAGTCTTCAGAGTGACACTACCTGGAGTCAGTGTAGAAATTCTTTTCAGGTGCCATAGCCTTAAATAGATATTCCCTAGGCCTCTTATACCAGGAGTGGGCAGCATTTGGTCCCCCCAGTGTTGATGGGCTGCAGTTCCCATCACTGCTGACCAGAGGCCAGTGGGCTGGGACTGATAGAGTTGGAGTCCTACAACATGTGGAAGGCCATATGTTTCCCACTCCTGTTCTAGCAGTGTTCCTCACTTAAAATGTTTCATTTTGTACTGCTGCTAGCTGATTTATCCAGTTGAAAATTGATGACAGCTTGATTACTGGTGCCCTGTATACACTGTAGTTCCAGATTCATAGTTTTGATATGACCAGGAAACAGAAGCCAGGGTTGTTTCTTAGTTCCTAGATTCATCCAGAGTAGAGAACAACACCAGCAGTACCCCTAGTGTACCCTTCACTCTCACCCATGTTAGTGAATGGAAGGGGACCCACAGCTCATAAGAAGAGCCATCCCTAGTTGGGTGGCAGAGCAGCTATATTGCATGCCGTCCTCTTCCATACTCTGTGTGGAAGTTTGTGGAGGCATCTGACTGGCAGCTCTTAGAGAATTCTGTACGCAGTGGACTTTTCATCTAGCAAGGGCATGTCTTATAGAGCTGTGGTCTGCAACAGTTAAGATATAGTACTTAGCTCCTCCTATTTGGGTAGGGAGGAATTCCTGTAGAGCTCCTGCCAGCTGGCAATGGATGGGCCTGCAGTTTGATTCAATCTAAGGCAGATGCTGATGTTGCCATTCTCTTCTTCCTCCTCCTCTTTGTTTATACAATGCCTTTTCCCCAAGATTGGGGCTCCAGACAGCTTACAAATTAAACTAATTACAACAGAGTTAAAAACATGCATCTCTCTTTTGGGTGAGAGCTTAACTTAACAGATATAACATTCAAACCTCTCTTCCCCTTGCTCCCATCCTCCTACCCATCCCCAACCTTAGTTAGTAAGCCAGATATAAATCACTGTTAGTCTAATTAATCTTCAGAGCATTGACAAATGATTTGCATATTTTTCTTAACATTCAAAATACATTTTTCCAAAAGGAAATTTGATCAGATGGTGGGTTAAATCCAGAAATCACATGAGTAACAAAAATAATAAAGGGCTTCCAAACGTCTTCAAATTTATCCTCTTTGATTTTTTTTGCTAATACCATTTTATATGTCAGCGTTTTGGACAGTGGTATAAACCACATTCTGTTTATCCAAGTTTGTATTGAAAGATCCTTGAATATTTCCCATGATTTCACTATTTCTAATCTTTTAGAACTTAACAAGAGTGCTATGAGATCTTCATTTGGCAGTCTTTCATTCTTTTTTTCAAACATGGAAATTAACAGTAATGCTCCTCTATATTGTTCTCTTCATTTTACTTATCCAGTTTAGTATTTTTCCCAGAAATTAACTATTGGGGGGGAGGATAGCCCCAAATATATTGTGTTATAAGATATCTGAGAAGTATTTGTAATGGGAAAATGTAAATAAAAAATAATAAGCACGTCGGGGACTCTTTTGGGTGGGAGCTATAAAGCACCATACATTGGACTGGAGCATTGTATCTTGCTTATTTGTACATATACCCAAGAAAGCTAGTGTCTCTCTGTTATATAGATTGTAGAGTTGGATCTCCAAACTGTCCTGCCATGTTGCAGTGGCCCTAAAAGACCACAGGACAAGGTTACAGTCTCTGACATGAAGAAGGATTTTGAGACATGCTTGGGAGCTAAGGTAATGTGTCTTCTTTTGGCAGTAAAGATTATTTTTTTTCTTAATTGCAAAAGGCAATATTGCTTCATACTTGTTATTTAGTTTACAGAACTTCTATATTTTCAGATGATTATTCCTAGGTATTTCTCTGAGCCACTGTCTGGCTGTCTAGTTCTTTTGATAATATGTTTATTTTGCCCATGGAATATTAACTAATTGTACTTTTTAAACTTTTAATAATTTTTAAATATGTAGTAGATATGTGAAGTCAAAGGCTTTCACGGCCGGTATCCGTAGAATTTCCTTGGTTTTTTTCTGGGCTGTGAGGCCGTGTTCTGGAATAGTTTCTTTCTGACGTTTCGCCTGCATCTGTGGCTGGCATTTTCAGAGAATGGTTGGGTAGGAGTCTATGTGGAGTTTATATGCTGTGAACCCCTGTTGGGGAGGATATGCAAATTTGTGTAATTGAATGGTTAGTTTCTGGGTATAGAAATGCAAGGCTCACTAGTGTCTGTTTGGCTAAGGGTTGGTTGATGGCCCATTATCTGCTGGGAATCCCCTTGTCCCTGGGTGGAATTCTTTTGTAAGTGTTGAGTTTTGATTCTATTGTATTTCAAAACTGGTAGCCAGATTTTGTTTACTTTTAAGGTTTCTTCTTTCCTGTTGAAGTTGTCCAGGTGGTTGTGGATTTCAATAGCTTCTCTGTGCATTCTGACATGATAGTTGATGGTCTGGTCTAGAATTTCTGTGTTTTCAAATAGCATTTTGTGTCCAGGTTGGTTTATAACATGTTCTGCTACTGCTGGGCCAACCAGAAAAATCAGCCAGGGACAGGGGGATTCCCAGCAGATAATGGTCCATCAACCAACCATTAGCCAAAAAACACTAACGAGCCTTGCATTTTTATACCCCAAAACTAACCATTCAAATACACAAATTTGCATATCCTCTACAACAGGGGTTCACAGCATATAAACTACACACACACACACCTACCCAACCATTCTCTGAGGCTGCCAGCCTCAGATGCAGGCGAAACGTCAGAAAGAAACTATTCAAGAACACAGCCTCACAGCCTGGAAAAAAACCAAGGAAATTCTATGTAATAGATATTTGTCCTCTCTTGTGTTTATAAAGCATATATCACACAGGTGATGCTCCTGTCTTTGCTTATGGATCAGTCTTTTATGAAAAAAGATTTTCTTCCTTAGACTATACTAATTCTTCTCATGTTGCTTTCACTGTTGAGCTTTTTGGTACTGTCTTCTAAAGAGAATTTCCTTTCTTCCTCCCTACCTCTCGAGGTCCCATGCTGGTGTTTTTGTTTGTTTGTTTGTTGTTTGTTTTTGTTTTGTATCTTTGGAATTTTGTTTTATTTCTTAAATTACTTTGGGGCATGACTCAAACAAAAGAGTCTCAACAGCTTTTTCTGTAAAATACCAGAATTTGGGGAAACAGTGTTACGCGTAGTACCACTAGGGAGATTATCAGATGGGCCCTTAAAACTAGTCCCTGTTCCTGTACCTACCCACCCACCCTCCTCCCGCCCCTGTAACTGAATTTTAAAAAATGTTCAGACACTTACCTTAATCCTGGGATGGAAACTGCTCCCCCCTTCCTCTGGCTGTCCAGGAAGGGAATGGAGCTCTCACAGAGTCCCCTCCCCTTCCTAGAGACCAAAACCCCCTCCCCTTCCTGGAGACCAAACGTGTGGGGAATTTAAACATTAAAAAAACCCAAACCTCAAAGAAGTACACCAAGCACCTAAACACCTTTAAAAAAAACCAGTAACCCGGGGAGGGAACAAAAAAGGCTGTCACTGACCTCTTTGTCCCAATTGAAGTAGGAAGTGTTTTGCTGGGACCTCCCAGGACCTTACAGGGAGCCCTGCATTGCGCAGGGAATTTAAAAATTAAAAAAAACCCAGAGATCAAAACATTAAATCAAGCACCTAAACATCCTTTAAAAGAACCAAGTAAACAGGGAAGGGTACAAAAAAGTCTGTCACTTATAAGGATGTCCAGATCGCCACCAGAAGTGTTCTCTACTTACCTTCCAGGACCTTACAAAAAGCAGGCAACCAGGGGGAAATTTTAAAATAAAAATACAAGCAGACGTCTAAAAATTAAAACAAGCACCAAAACACTTTTAAAGCTTAAAAGCAACACGGGGAGGGTACAGAAAAGGCTGTCACTTACTTGGATGTCACAATCATACCCGGAAGGGTTCCAACATCGCGCCATCATAATGGCACACCAGTTCGCACACCCATGATTCTGTTACAGAAGTGGAACGGGTGATATATTAATGACTTTTCCCCATGAATAAAAAAAACAACGGAAGCCAAACGGGGTCAGAACGGGAGAGGAGGACGTTGTCTGAAAGAAAAACTCTTTAGCGATCCTGTTGCATTTCTGTTCTGCTTTATTAAGCCCGTCTGATAATCGCCTAGATTTTAAATGTATTTTTACCTTGACAACACTGAACCATTCTGAAATCATTAGAGAGCAACATTATAATAGACCACAAAAACCCCAAACAAATCCTGTTTCAGAATGTTGCGCAGTATAAACTGACAGCAGTGAGGGGAAAACTGTGACCCTCCAGATAATGTTGAACTATGATTTTAATCATCACTGACAATCATTTGGGGCTGATAGAGTCCAACTGCATCTGAAAGCCCAAAGGTTCCCCACCCATGGCTCTTTGTGCAGCATTGTGTTGTAAATCCCAATAGTTTTCATTCTGTTCTTTGATGAAATTGGTATCTTTGATTGGAACAGCTGTCACAGGATTGTCTGCTTATCTCTTTTTCTCTCTCTCTCTCTCTCTTTCTTTGGATCCTTTGTTCCCATAATTTAAAATGTGTCTGTTACCTTATTCACTCTTTCTTGTAGCAAGGGTTTAAAGGTTTCCAAATTGCCCCTGAACATCATGATAACAAGGTGAAATTTGTTTACAATGACATGGAGTTTGAACTTACACATGGGTCAGTCGTGATTGCTGCCATAACCAGCTGTACCAACACAAGTAATCCGTCTGTTATGCTAGGAGCTGGTAAGTGTGTCTTGTCATCATGCACAACCTTGCACTCCAAGGGGATCTTGTAGCACCTTTGAGACTAACAGAGAGGGAAGGGTTGTCTAGATGATAAGATATAATGTGGATTGCTGCACATTAACTCAAATTCGTGGCAGCATTCATTTGTCTCAACGGTCCTTTGGGAAAATCGCTGGTATGCAAAGCTATCCATGTTTGACTTGCACATGTAGCCATACCTGCAAATTAAGATGGTGGTTGAGAATGAATTACTCATGTTATTATTCTCCCCAGGTTGTCGCCACTGCACAGTATTTTTTTTTAACTACAAATTGAAGGTGCGCAAGTGCGACCTGCTTAAAAATTTCTTTGGTTGTGTGAAGGGCTAAACCTGGGTTCACTCTGGGGGTCCAGGGGAGTGAACCCCAGGTTTAGCCCTTCACAGGTTGCCTCAGCACAGCAAAAAAGTGCACAATTGGCAAAGTGAAACTCCAAAATGGTGCTTCCGGCCACTTCATTGCTGGCAAGCCTGCGCCCAGTGCACATCCGACCAATTAGATTCCCACTTCTGCTCTCACCGAGAATTTGGTTGTACTGTAGTTGGACTCCATGGAATTGTACAGCCCTAATGCGCCTGGATTCCTGTTGAGCACAGCACGCTACTTGTTTCTCCATAACATCCACAGATTCCTAAGTGTAGTCAGGGCCAGCACTATCACTAGGCAGAGTAAAGTAGCTGCCTTGGGGTGTTCTAAAAGGGTGACAGATTGTTAAATACTTAATTTATTATTGATGCATTTTTATTGTTATGATTACAGAGAGGTGCCTGTGGGATTTTGGGACCTTAGACACCAAAATAACATGGATGGCTTTAAGTGCTGTGCAGGTGACTTGTGGGACAGGGGTGGGTGAGTGTTAGTCACTACTATGCCTCAGTCAGTAAAATGTCTCTAGCCAGTCCTGCTGCACCTCAGAGAACAGACCACTGAAAAAGACATGTTTTTCATTTTAAAAGAGTCTCATTATTCTAGCATGGGTTTTCCAGCTGCTACTTGGTTGGTCAGGGGTGTTGCTTGCAAATCAGGGTAGTTGCTGGTTTCTCCGTCTGTTACAAGAGGAAAGCAGGTGGCAATAACACTTTTGGCAAAAGGGGGCATAACTGTACAAGGTGGATGCTTTGCCATTAGGAGGTCCCATGTTAAAACCTTGATTTCACTTACAAAATTAGAGAGGGATTTCTGCCTGAGTCTTTGGAGACCCATTGCCTGAATCTAAGGATCTAAGACTAGATATAGGATCTATCTGTTTTAGAACAATGCACCTTCATATGATCATTGATATAGGTGCCTGTGCATGTTTCTGCAGGATTGCTTGCCAAGAAAGCTGTGGAAGCTGGTCTGGCTGTCAAACCATACATCAAAACTAGTCTGTCCCCAGGAAGTGGAGTAGTCACATACTATCTGAGGGAGAGTGGTGTTATGCCTTACCTTGCTCAACTAGGGTAAGAGGTTATTTTCTCTTTATTTATTCAGAACTGAGCTGAGAGTCTTCCAATTGTATTTCAGCAGCAGGTTGTTCCTCAGTTAACAAGGCAAGTGCCTATATCAGGGGTGAAGAAATGAGGGCCCCTGCAGCCTCTGAAGCCCCACCAGTCCCCAGAACTACCCATTTAAAAAACAAACATTAAAATCACACCCAAAGCCCTCCCATTGCATACAAACATGCAAAAACCCCTGCCAAAGCCGCTCATAACCCCCCGCCCAAATCTCATAGAATCATAGAGTTGGAAGAGATCTCAAGGTCCATCCAGTCCAAACCCCAGCCATGCAGGAATACACTGTCAACACACTCCCGACAGATGGCCATCCAGCCTCTGTTTAAAAACCTCCAAAGAAGGAGACTCCACCACACTACGAGGCAGTATATTCCACTTCCAAACAGCTCTTACTGTCAGGACATTCTTCCTAATGTTTAAGTGGAATCTCTTTTCCTGTAGTTTGAACCCATTGTTCCGTGTCCTAATCTCTGGAGCAGGAAAAAACAACCTTGCTCCATCCTCAATATGACCTCCCTTCAATATTTAAACATGGCTATCATGTCCCCTCTCAACCTTCTCTTCTCCAGACTAAACATGCCCAGTTCCCTAAGCCACTCCTCATAGAGGCATGGCTTCCAGTCCTCCCACCATCCTGGTCGCCCTCCTCTGGACAACTCAAATACCTGGAATTTTTCCCCCTTTTCTCCTTCAAAATGGTGGCAGGAAGTAATACAACCTCACTTTCGGAAGCTGTTTTGAAACAAGAACAGAGGGAAAACAAGATATTTTGGCATGCTAAGGTGGTGGTACAAGCCTGCTGGGTGGGGCTGGAAAATCCCCATTGCCCCTGTGCAGTTGCACACACCAATTTAAATATTGCTAACTACATATTTTTAAAGAAATGCCTGGTAAAGATAAGATAAGCAAAATCATTGCTGAAAGCTATGAATAAACCAAAGCAGCTGAAAATAAGTGCACTATAAATCTATTGGTTATATAGTTCTATGCCACTGAGGATGAACATGTAGCCCTTCAGATGTTTTTACTACATCTCCTATAATTCCTCATGACAAGCTATGGTAAAGCTATGGGTTTGTCTAGACAAGAAGATATAATGTAGATTGCTGTGCATTAACGCAACTTTGCAGCAGCCTTCATTTGTCTCCACGGTTTTTTGGCAAAATTGCTGGTATGCAAAGTTATCTGTGTTTGAAGTTCACACAGAGCTATGCCTGCAAATCAAGATGGTGGCTGGGAGTGGATTACTCGCGTTATTATTCTCCACAAGTTGCTGCTGCTGCACAGTATTTTTTTTTCTTACTGTAAAACTAACGTGCGCAAGTGCAGCCTTCCATTTTAAAAGCTGTTTGGTTGTCACAGCAAAAAAGTGCACGATCAATACTGGAAAACTCCAAAATGGTGCTTCCGGCCACTTGGTTGCTGGTAAGCCCACCCCCTGCAAACAGCCAACCAATCAGGTTTCCATTTCTGCTCTTATCTGGGAATGTGTTGCGATGCAATTTGGTTGTCCTAACAGGCGGGAATGCACATTTCCCTCACTTTAAAAAAAAAAAAAAAAACTCAGGAGAAGCTGCAAAAGCTTCTCCCACATAGTTTTTAGAGTTTCCAAATACAACAAATCACTGCAGGATCTCATTGAGACAAAGGGTATTCTTGAATTCTATGAGGAGTTTTTTCACCATCTAGACAACTCCTCAGTGTTCCCCACTCCTGTTCTAGATAGGTCTTATTCAGGTGTCCAACTGAATAACATGCAGACAAAAACTGTGTGAAAGGGCAGGGGTACATTTGCTGACTTTAATCCCACTCCACCACACACACACAACTTTTCAAATCTTCAGCATGGACTGGAGGTGGTGTGGCTAACATGTATGGGGATCCCTGTCACTCCCAGCCCCTTACTCACTGAAAAGTTTACACCAACGTTCGTTCATTTGAATGCCTATGTAGGACTGTAGTTAGAATTTTAGGTGTGTTGAGTGTCATTTAACCAATTGTTGTGTACATGTGAGTTAAACCAGATTTTCCACTTGTTTCAGTTCCTAAATGGTATAAAAATGGAAAGAAAGGTGAGATTTAAATGTGTGGATTCAATCTATGGATTTGCTTTGCCCATATACATTTTGTCTCATACATTTTTGAGATGTATACATGGCCAAACCTTATTTTACAAAATTGGCATATGAATTATGGTAAAACTGTTTCTTCACTGTATCTCTCCAAACTGGAAGTGGGGGATTGTATGACTCAGTATTCATGTGCATTCAAAAAAACCAAAACTATAACAAAGCCCAAAAACCACCCTCCTTGAACTTGCAAAATTAGCCAATTGCAGAGAAGGCTAGGTTATAAAACTATTTGCTCATTCAATCAAGCTTGTTTCCAGCCTGCAATCTCAAATGGTCCCAAAACAGTTTTGCAAATTCCTTTTCCTTTTCTAAGATCTGGGCCTGAGAGGCATATCTGGTGGTTATGAAGTTGCCAGGAGAGAAATTCAGATCTTAAGCCACTTCTTTCCCAGCCTCTCATGGAAACCAGCAAAGTGCAAAGGTTTCTCAGCTTGGCCCCTGTACTTACACTGGAGGTGTGGAGACCTGGGGGTGCTCTTTTCCTCGGCTGCATGACAGCAGCTAGACTGTGGCAGGGTGCACCCTCATGACCTATCTGTGGCAGTTTGGGTTGGGAGGCAGAACTGTGCCTGAGCACCACCTGTCTGCCATTTTGTTAAGAGAGGGCAAAGGTACTAGATATTACTTGTGCTAAGAAAACGCTTATGCTGATGTAACTCTCAGTTATACCTTTGTAAGTCACCAGGATGATTCCGACCCTCATTTCTACAGTGCTATTTTGGACCATGAGTAATAATGTTTTACATATCAATATGACTGACATTTTGGTAAGCAGTATAGTTTCCAAAGGTTTGATTCTTCTCTCCAACCCTGAAATCCCCTGATAACATCTGTTTAAAATTCACTGCAGGTTTGACGTGGTAGGTTATGGATGTATGACATGTATTGGTAACAGTGGACCTCTACCCGAGCCTGTTGTTGAAGCCATTACTCAGGTACAAAATCATATCCTCTGCGCCATGTTTGGCTGTAAGATATGTTAACATCCAGTCTAAGTTAAAAATGACTGGAAAAGATCTGCTTGGTTTTGTGGCTACAGGATTTATGCCAAGGATAGGAAATGTGTGGCCCTCTAGCTGTTGTTGGGCTATAACATCTATCAGCCCCATCTAGTATGGCCAGTGGTAGGGGATGATGAGAGTTGTAGTCCAGCCATAGCTGGAAAGGCACAATTTCCCCACTTTGGCTTACACAGAAGTGAAGAGGCAACCAAACTTAGATAAATGTTATCAGATGTGGCTTCTGACAAACAGAATGGAAGGTTCTAGCAAGTGCAGCAGTAGAGCTGTAAAGAAAGTAGAGCTGTGCCAGACTAATCTTATCTCTTTTTTTTGATAGAGTTACAAACTTGATAGTTGAAGGGAATGCTGTGGATGGAGTGTATCTTGACTTGAGTAAGGCTTTTGATAAGGTCCCCCATGATATTCTTGTAAAAAAGTTAGTAACCTGTGGGCTAGACAATGACTGACAGACCCAAAAGGATAGTCACTAATGGCTCCTTTTCATCCTGGAGAGAAGTGACTAGTGGGGTGCCACGGGATTCTGTTACTGTGTCCATTTCTGGACACCACAATTCAGGAAAGATGTTGAGAAGCTGGAACGTGTCCAGAGGAGGGTGACCAGGATGGTGAGGGTTCTGGAAGCCATGCCCTATGAGGAGCGGCTTAGGGAGCTGGGCAGGTCTGGTGTGAAATCTGGATTAATGAGTCTGTGATGCAAGTTACTTTTAGGTATGTTGACACAGTTATGGAACTGAAAAATATTTTGAAAAATGTTTTGGATTACTTTTAATCTACAGATACAGAATCTACTCTAGTTCTAACTAAATTCTGTCAACAAAATCTGTAAACAAAACAATACAGATTGGAAATTTATATTCCAGTCCCTAAGAAAGGGGACATCTGGGATTGTAGTAACCACAGGACCATTGCATTATTTTCCATGCTAGCAAAAAGATTCTCAAAATACTATAACAAAGACTTTTACCATATATAGAGTGAGAAATGTGAGATGTCCAGGTTGGGTTCAGGAAAGGAAAAGGCACTAGAGATCATATTGCAAACATACATTGGATAATGGAGCGCACCAAAGCATTTCAGAAGAAAATCAGCCTATACTGTATAGGTTTTAACAAAGCCTCTGATTGTGTAAGATCGTGAAAAACTGTGGATCACTCTTAAAGAAATGGGTGTGCCACAACATTTGGTTGTCTCAATGTGCACCCTGTACTCAGTACAAGAGGCTACTGCCAGGGTACAATATAGAGAAACAGAGTGGTTTCCAGTTGGCAAGGGGGTCAGGCAATGCTGCATTTTATCACCCTATCTGTTTAACATGCATGCTAAATGTATCATACATAAAGCAGGATGAGACTCGGAGGAATGAGGAATGAAAATTAGAGGAAGGAACACCAATAATTTAAGATATGCAGATGACATCATACTACTAGCAGAAAATAGCAAAGTTTTGGAACAATTAGTGAAGAAAGTCAAGGAAGAAAGTACAAAGGCAGGTTTATAGTTGAACGTTAAGAAAACAAACATAATGACAACAGAGGATTTACATAACTCTAAAGTAGATGAAGACATTGTAATAGCTAAAGATTTTTCATACCTTGGCTCAGTCATTAATCAAAATAGAGACTGCAGTCAAAAAAATCAGAAGAACACTAAGACTTGGAGGACAGCTATAAAGGAACTAGACAAGATCCTGAAATGTCAAGATATTTAATTGAAGACTAAAGTTAGGATTGTCCATGCCAGTGTATTTCCAATTTCTATGTATGGTTGTGAAAGCTGGACAGTGAAGAAAGCTGATAGGAAGAAAATCAACTCATTTGGAAAGTGGTGCTGGAAAAGAGTTCTATTGATACCAGTGACTGCTAAAAAAGACAAATAAATGGGTCCTAGAGCAAATCAAGCCTAAGCTCTCCCTACAAGCCAAGATGACTAAACTGAGGCTGTCATAGACATATCATGAGAAGACTTGACTCACTAGAAAAGACAATAATGCTTGGTAAGGTAGAAGGCAGTAGAAAAAGAGGAAGACTGCATTCTAGATTGATAGACTCAATCCAGGAAGCCATGGCTCTGACTCTGTGAGACCTGAGCAGAGCTGTTGATGAGAGGGTGACTTGGAGGTCTCTCATTCATAGAGCTGCCATAAGTCAGAGTCAACTTGGCAGTAGTTAATAACATGCTTTTGCCTTTAGAAACAAGATATTGTCAAACCAGCTCAGAAATCAGTGTTAGAACAGTCCATATATCACAGCTCAAAAAAGTTCTGGACTGCAGGTCCCAGAATTGCCCAGGCTGGATTCTGACACTGTATTTCAAAAAAGTAACTTTTTCCAAGGTCCAGTATTGCCAGCAATCTTTTATTTCAACAATAGGAGATCAATTTTTGCAGAAGCATGCAACCAAGATTTCAAATGACATTGCTCTGTATTGTTGGTGTATTTTTGCATCTCAAAGACAGTCCAGCACAACTTGTGACCTGTCAAACTAAAGGCAACCAACCAATTCCAGCTTGCTGGAACCTTGATAAATAGCCCACTTCTGATGACTTTCTGGATTTGCCAAAGCAGGGATGTTGTCACAATACATAGCTGAGGTGGCTTTATTCACCTTCCTCAATCAGAGTTCAGTGTAGGCTTGCATTGAACAGAATATTCTTGCTGTTCAGTCTGCCATTCCGATGAAGTTTGACACACTGTTTAATGTATCCTTAAACCTTTCCTCCTTTAGCTGTTCCTTGTATTTCAAAGGGGTGGTGGACATGAATATATTGATTTCAAGTGAATTTAGTTGCTTTTCCATAGGACGCCCTTTTTCTCATTGCCCATGCCAGAAACGATTGGATTTTTCAATGTGTGTACCCTTCCCCTTGCACAGGGAGACCTTGTCGCAGTGGGTGTACTTTCTGGAAACAGGAACTTCGAGGGCCGGGTTCATCCAAACACTCGTGCCAACTATTTAGCTTCCCCACCATTAGTCATAGCCTATGCTATTGCTGGGACTATAAGAATCGACTTTGAAAAGGAGCCTCTGGGTAAGACGTTGCTTCAAAATAAACATTGCCCTTTTGAAATAGTTGATTTTGTATAAGTCAAAATCCAAAAGATTGTACAAAATTAAGAAATAATTGCTTTCCCCCCATAGTTCTGTGGGTTTTCCCTTGTGCCAAATACATGTCAAGTTTAATAAACTTAGCTACTTACTGTGTCCTGGTCTGACTGTGTGCATGTAAACTTTTTTTCCCCCAAATGTTATTACTGTTTAAGGTCTATCTATTGAATTCGTTACAGGTGTAAATGCGCAAGGAAAAAAGATCTTTCTGAAAGACATTTGGCCCTTGAGAGATGAAATACAAGCAGTTGAGCACCAGTATGTCATTCCTGGGATGTTTAAAGAGGTCTACCAGAAAATAGAGGTAATGCTTTGTGTTGAAACACAGAGGGATTGTAGTATTCATTTCTTTCATTCCAAATGCCCCAAGTGAACGTCAGAGATGTGTTTTTGCATGATTCCACATTCTGCTACTGTTCAGTATACAGGTGTCCCCCTCCCCCGGTATCTGCAGGGGGATATGTTCGTGGACTTACCATTTATAAATGGAACCACAGATCATGCAATCCCTATTAAAATAAAGGATTTCTGGTATAAACACCATAGAGTTGTGCTGGAGGACCTACCAATTCCTGGAGAGGACAGCTCTAGGCATTTTCCAGTGCCTATGTTATGTGTCCCTATTTTTTTAGTAGTGGATAACTGAAACTGCAGATATTTTTTCCCATGGATATGGTGGGGGGGGCACCTGTAATTCTGATTTTAATAATTAGGGCATAGATGTTATGGAATCCTAGCATTTTAGAGTTGGAAGGGGGTTGAAAGTTCTTCCTGTCTCATTTTTTAAGTGCATTGCTCAAGAAAAAAGAATCTTAGGTTCCTCAAATCACAAGCTGGAGTTCACAGCATGAATGCCTACAGAGCTCCTCTCTTAATGAACATAATTTTTTCTCTTATTCAAAAGCAGCTCAAACCTTCCCCAGAAGACATACTTATACTGTGAATAGCTAGTAATATTCACAGTCCACTTGTATTGTGTTTCTAGCAAGCAGTGAAGGGGCAAAAGATGGCACAGTCATAAGACACAGTTTGTAGGCAAGAGCATTTGACTAATTTTGTGATACATTTTGTTGTTACAACATAAAATGGAAAAGGGCAGAGGCAGGTGTGAAGGAATCCAGTAGCTCTATTGAGATTACCTGGTTTATTTTAGTATGAGCTTTTATGGATATCAGTCTACTTTTTCTCTGCTATCTACATGCTACAGACTTCTGTGACCTATAGATATCACTTTTGCACACTCTTACTTTGCACAATTCTACACTGGTCATTATTTTGGATAATTTATTCTCATGCTGCTAGTGACAGGGAATGGCATGGAAGCCTCACACCTGCCTATCAGACTTAAACCATCCTTCTGGCTTCTCAGATCTCAGCAAATATTAACCAAGCAAACATTCCAAGCAAATCTTCATAACCATAAGAAAATCTTTAAAATGACAACAGAGAAAGACAGTGGAAGTTGAAAGAAATTGAATTGTGAACTCAGTAACATATTCTGTACTTTTTCTACCCACTGTCTGTCCACACAAGAAGTAACCCAGAGCCCTGGGCAAAGCCCACTGAACATGGTACTTTACTAATGGCACAAGACTCACCGTTACCCACCTATTATTTGTTAATAATATGTAACATGTATCATTAATCTATGTTAGAAGGATTTCAAAATGTTATACTTGCATATTTTATCCTATTTCTCTCTCCTGCTTCCCCCCTCCTACAGACAGTAAATAAAGCTTGGAATGATTTAGATGTTCCAACAGACAAGCTATATGCTTGGAATCCCAAATCCACATATATTAAATCTCCCCCATTTTTTGAAAATCTGGTAAGTGTGGCTCCCCGCCGTTTCTGAGATATTTTCTACATTTTCTTGATCCCTTTCACAGATATTACCCACATTGTTATTTTCTGTGTGCATGACCACTTGTACGTGTTTGGGTTTGTTTTAATTATTATATAAGCCTTAACCATTGCCCTTCTACAAGTGTGGTGTGAAAGCAAAACATTATCCATAGCATTATGTCTTGTCTCTTTGTTTTCTTATTAAATAACACTTGGAAAGTAATGTTACCTCTTAGCATGACTGGCCATACCATTAGGCAGAGGAAGGCAACCACCTTAAGCAGCAGGTGTGTGGGGTGTGTATGTGTCAATGCAGATTCCTGGCTGTCCCTCCTGAACTCCCCAGATGTTTCTCTCTTTTGGAAGAAAGTGCTACATATGCCATAGATCTTCCAGGATTCTTAAATTAACATGCTGATTTGTGGTGGTGGATGACACGGTTCCAACACTAGTATTGAAGTAAGATTCAACTACACGTCCAGTCAGTTTCTGTTTCTAGACTTGGGGTGCGGGCACCACCTTGTCCTTCACTTCAGGTAACAAAATCTTTTGGGCCAATTCTGACCTTAGAAGAACGACTGTTCAGCTCTCTCCTGGTAAGCATTCCCACTGGCTCTCTTGGGTGACAATCCCTGTAAGTCTTGTCATCCCTAGAAGGGTTTATTCTAAACAAACAAGATTGGATAGCTGTTAAGAAGATGAAGTGTGTGTTCATGGGGGTCGGGAGAGACTTAAATGCAAGTCTTTAAACTGCATTAGCAGAAACATCAGAAGTAGCATGTAGCATGTATGTATTCTATACATCTTCATCTTCAAGTTGAAAAATTAACGCAGTTTATGTGGAGTTGGAGAGCTAGTTGTGGCTAGCTGTATCATAGTAATGCTTTCCTAGCACTTGTATATAGGATCAAAGCCTTAAAGTCTCAGAAGTTAAAAATCCCACACACACACTTATATCTCCACAAATGTATTTCTGGTGGGGGCGGGGAATATGACAAGCTGGAAAATTAAGGAAGCACAAATAAATTTTCCTGATTTCATCAAAACTGCTTTGTTGGTCATTTGGATGAAAGCAACACTGGCATGTTTGCCTCTCTACATGCTTCCTCATGCTGGTGTTTAAAAATGTTTCTTTTTTGATGCTTTCAGACTTTGGAACTTCCACCTCCTAAATCCATAGTGGATGCCTATGTCCTGCTAAATCTTGGTGATTCTGTTACCACTGATCATATATCCCCTGCTGGGAATATAGCAAGGAACAGCCCAGCTGCCCGATACTTAACTAGCAGAGGGTGAGTCAAGTGGAACTTTGGAGGATTAGGGCAGTGGGGATCCTTTTGGGTGACTTTCTTCTATGCACTTGTCTTCCAGTCAGCTTATTGTCTCTTCTGTCTGATAGGAATATTTAGCTCTCATATACAGGGTCAGTTACGTCATATGTAAAACAGACCTACAGCACACATACTGAATCACAGTTTGATTGTCACTGCATCAAAAAACCAAATGAGGAGTGCAGTCCACAAAAATCACTTAACTGCCTCACCCAAAATACTCTGTGTTGCTTCCCTTGCATCCTTTCAGCCACACTGACATTTGCAGCAGTGACCCAGGCTACATGGTATGGAGTTCCATGTAATTGCCTCCAATATATTTTAACCAAAAAGCAACTACAGGTTGCCCCCATATCTGTGGGGGATACATTCCTAAACTTACCGTGTATAAGTGAAAGTGTGGATAATAGCAAGCCCTATTAAAATAAAGGACTTCTGGCACAAACACACCATAGAGTTACATTGGAGGATATGGCAATTCCTAGAGAGGACACCTCTCTAGGCATTTTTAAGTGCAACTCTATGATATGAGTCCCCTATTTTACATTGGAGGACCTAGCGATTCCTAGAGAGGACACCTCTCTAGGCATGTTTCAGTGCAACTCTATGATATGAGTCTCCTATTTTATGTCCCTCAGATAACTGAAATTTGCAGATATTGGTTCCACTGGTACCGGGGAGGGGGCGACCTGTACTGAAGATTGTAATTCAGAAAAAAGGGTATTGTTTGTATATGCTTGATCAAGTCTTCCCCAATCTGATGAGCTCCAGATGCCTTGGACTTCAGTTCCTTTAAGTCCTCACCAGCATGACCAATGATCAGGAATTATGGGGATTCTTATAGCCTGATGAATTTGAAAGGCACGAGGTTGGAGGCAGCTGGTTGAGTGGTACTTGTTGGCCATTGTTTCTTTCAAAGTCACTGATTTACAGTGCAGTAAGTAACATGACTATTCAGAAGGCAGTTCCAGTGAGACTTACTCTCATTAAGCAAATATGAGGAATTGTAGCCTTTAAGATGCATTTTTCCCCACAGGGGGAAAAAAAGCATAATCCTGTATTGTGTGGTTATTTTGGAAGGAGAGGCAAGAACGAAAATGGTAGGAAAATGATATGGAACTGAAAGTTATCTTCTTGTTATCTCGGTAGCCTAACTCCTCGAGATTTCAACTCCTATGGCTCACGTCGAGGGAATGACGCCGTCATGGCAAGAGGAACATTTGCAAACATACGCTTGTTGAACAAATTTCTTAACAAGCAAGCCCCTCAAACAATCCACTTCCCATCTGATGAAACTGTGAGTATTCTCCTTATCTGTCTTACAGTAGGTTTAGGTTTGTGTAAGATAGTCTTTGGCTTTTCCCCTGCAGTGAAACAGACTCCTTCCAAAAGTACAGTATGCATCTTTAGCTGGGCTAAACAGAAACAGATTGGTGCAATAACTTAGTAATTAGAGGTTTTAATTTGTTCTTGCAAGTTTAAACCACAGCTTTATTTAGAAAAGATTGTTTCATTCCTGTATTGATATAGCTGTCCAGTAAAAACTTCTCTGGGCAGTTCACTAAACATATGCATCAATAACATTCATGTTAAACAATGAAAAGTAATAAAAGACTAAAGCACAGTTAAGACCTGTATTATAAAACTGAGAAGCCCAGACTAAGAGTCATGAGTATTTAAAAGGCTTGGATATACGAAAAGGTCTTCTTCACTTTATGCTACAAAGAACATAAAATGTGGCTTTCTGGGAAGGCTGTTTTCTGACCAGAGTGTCTCTCCTGAAAAGGCCTCCCCTCGTGGTTACTCATCTTATTCCATTAGACAGAAGCCGATAAGGACATATGGGAGAAGGCAGACTACCAGGCAGCCTGACGTCTTATTTCCCAAGTTCTTGACTAAAAGCAATCATAATGGAAAGGAGTGGGAAAGAGGCAGCCTTTTACTCCTGTGCCACGCACACCACATTCTTAACCAAAGTGAGGAGTAGGAGCGCCTGACCATCTTCTAGAGCTCAGCAAATTTCTGTGCTTTGGCCTGCACTGATGTAATCCTGTTACCAATGCATGGAAATTGAGAATGGAGCCAGGAGTTACAGTCCCCATCCCCAGAGAGAGCCAACTACTGCAAAGGGCTTTTGTGCCTTTGCCTTTGATGAAGTTACTTAATTGGACTAATCAATGGTTTTAATTTAGCAAAGCAACTGATGTATTATAGCAAGTTCATATTTATAGTTCTTTTGAGTTTGGGTTTTTTTATTTCAAATCTTTGTATGGAAAAAAGGGGAGGGGGTAATTTGCAATAGGCCCAGAAGTAACACAGTTTTATCTATTGAAAATATTGTTTCTTTACTCTTTCTAACCAACATTGGTTACATTGTTTGTTTGTTTGTAGCTTGATGTGTTTGATGCTTCTTGGAGGTACCAGCAAGCGGGTCACCCTCTTATTGTCCTGGCTGGTAAGGAATATGGCTCTGGAAGCTCCCGGGACTGGGCTGCAAAGGGACCTTTTCTGCTGGTGAGTGGACTGTTTTTAGATGTGCCAGTAAGCCATTTAACTTTGTAAATTCAAGTTCGGATTTCAATTCTGATGTCTCTAGAGGTATTTATTTATTTATTTATTTGCTGAAGATTTCTTTTATTAGGCTCAGTTCTTTATAAATTAAATAGAGGCTTATGCAAAGATTTCTCCCCCTCCCCCCCAAAAAAATTACTAATACCTTTGTCAAACAAAATTAGTATTTTGATATCAGTTTGCAAGAGCTTGAGCTAGTTTTTATGTAACAATGAGTTGTATAGCTATTCTTCTGCATGGTAGTTTTTGAGTAGTTCCCAACCATATGAAGTGTAAAAATTGTCTGAGAAGGGCATAAGCTTTACAGTACAGTTGCTTCCCACAAAAAAAAAATACACCTTAGTGAAGGGAGTAATGCTATCATATCCCCTTCCAACATAGCTTCCATACTTGTTACCAGAAAGAACATACTTGTTCATGAACACGCACTGGTAATAATAACCTGTCTTATTGGAGAGTAACTAGAGAACAAGTTCAAAATACCAAACATATTACCAAGAAAACACAACATGTAAGGACAAGTAGGGATGTAATGTTTTGCTAGTTTCTTTCTTGATGGAAGCAGTAGTTTTAGGAACTTTCTTCCCATTGCCACAAAGTCTTAAAAAACTGTTCTCAGTTTGGGACTTACTCTGTGCAAAATTTATGCATGGTACTTTTTGCGCAGAAAATTCTGTTTCCTGTGCAAAAAAATGTGATTTTTTTTTTTTTTTTGGGTAGAATAAGAGCACAGATTAACTGTGAAGATTCTTGTCAGCCCAGGTTTCTCCTTGTCAGGGTTTCCTGATATGCAAAAAAACGTATTTTCCAACAATGTTTTGAATGCAGTGGGACCACAGTATCTGCTGGGGTTTGGTTCCAGGACCCCCTGTGGATATCAAAATCTCTGGATGCTCAATTCCCATTATATACAATGACGTAGTAAAATGATGTCCCTTCTATAAAATGGCAAACAGCAAGGTTTGCTTTTTGGAAACCCCACCCTAACCCCATATTTTCAAGTTGTGGTTGGTTGAATCTGTGGATGCAGAACCCATGAATATAGAGGGCCAATTGTATTTTCCAATATTCTTTCTATCCCTAATACAAAGTGGGAAATGGGAAAGATACATATGGCCAAGATCCAGTAGGCTAATTCTGCTGATACAGGGTGGAATCTTGTTGGAGCTGTAGTGTAAAAATAGCTGCACAAATGAATGTGCTTTTTCAGGGGTTGTACAAGTGCTGTTCCTAAGGTAAGCAATCATTTCACAAACACACATGCAGTCCTGCCTCCCTACTCTCACTTTGGCTCACTGACTGGGGAGCTTTTCAACCATTGCACAATGGATATGCCCAAGACCTTAGTGCCCCTTGTGCTGTCACTTGTGCCAACTGTGGAGGCCAGTATAACTGTACTTGTGTATACAGTAGCACCCCCATGTTCACTGATTCACCATCCGCTGATTCATTTATCCATGGTTGGCGACAGCGGGGTGGGGGGGTAGACAGGGGAGGGGTGGAGGAGAGGTCTCACCTCCCTTCTCCCTTCACCCCAATGGCTTCCATGGCAGCAATGGCGATGGAGGGGGGGTGAAGGTAGGGGAGGAGAGGTCTTGCTTGCTTCCCTTCTCCCTTCACCCAGCGGCCTGGCTTCAGTGGTGGCTATGGTGACAGGGAGGGCGAAGGGAGGGGAGGAGAAGTCTTGCCTCTATTCTCCCATCCCCTCCCAGAATGGCGGCAGTGGCAACAGGGAGAGGCACATTCACTATCCATTCAATATCCACAGGGGGGCCTGGAATTCAATATCCGCAGGGCAGCCTGGGAACCAATCCCCCATGGATACAGGGTCCTACTGTGTTTATGGTACATAAGATGTGTAGAGAATCTTGTCCAGAATAGCTCTCATCAGTGTGCCCAGGGAGATAGCTGGGAAAACCTCCAGAGACCGTTTTCAAATGGTACAAAAGGCTGCAGAAGATACCAGCCACAGATGCAGGCGAAATGTCAGAAGTAAACTCTTCCAGAACACGAGGGGGGGGGGTTGGGGGAAAAAAACAAGGAAAATCTATGGATGCCGGCCGTGAAAGCCTTCAACTTCACGAAGGGAGGAAAGTTCTGCTGTGCTGCCAGTAGCTTCTTCTGTGCTGCCAATTCACAAAGCCTTTAAGATGAATGAATGATTTACAAAAAGCAAGGTGTAGTTTTGTGGCTAAGCATGAGGACAGAGCTAGGGAGCTGGATTGACAACTCTGTTGAAGAGTGGAAAAGTCTCCTTCCTTTCATACCTGACTTTGCTGTGCCTTCTGCAGTTTACATCTTTCAGATATCCCTCCCAAGCCACGAATCACTTTATTGCTAATTCTCTAAAATTGCAGGGGAGGGGAGGCCCTGCTGTTGTTTTTTTCACATCATCATCTTTATGATAAATGGAGTGCTGACAAAGAATAAGGGAGACGTTTGTCAAGGCGTGAGCCTGAAGAGAGATCATCTGACGTGGTTAGACTTGTTAATTGATGTTTTGTTTGATATATCAGTTATTCCTTTCTGAACAGCTGTATCTTATGTATTTGAAAAATTATAAATTACTTCCAAAACAATAAGCTGGCTTATGTACTAACTTAACTATCCATCTTGTTTCTTTCAGCACTCTTGCCTTGCAAGCAATCTAAGATGCATTTGGGATTTTGCAGTGTCTGTATTCTTATCTTACACCTCCATCCTATCTTCTTTATGTCACTTTTTATGGGGGGGGGAACTCCCTGTGGGTTATATTTTGTTTGGGAGTTTTAGTTTTTGAATATGTAGTTTTACAGTTAAGTGATCTGTTACTTTGCAACTTCATTTTTATTTTATGAGCATTTTAAAATGTGTATGATGTGGTTTATACTCTTTTTCCAAACAAACAGGGTTTTGATCTAATGCTTGAGCAGTTGGTGATAAAGTGTTTGTTTCAGGGCATTAAAGCAGTCCTTGCCGAAAGTTATGAGCGGATTCACCGCAGCAATCTGGTGGGAATGGGAGTGATCCCTCTGCAGTATTTGCCTGGTGAGGATGCAGAGAGTCTTGGGCTGACTGGCCGGGAACGTTACACAATCATCATTCCTGAGGAGCTGGTGCCCAGAATGAACGTCCAGATCAAGGTAAGATTCCACAGACTAATGTAGTCTAGCATGACAGAGGTCCAAGGCAAACGTAAGGAACATTTTTTTGTACTTAGGGCTGTGATCTTTTTATCAGAAGGTGGGTGAAGCTTGAGTTGGTGGTGGGCAGGGCCCAAACCAAAAGTAGGCCATGCCAGATCAGTTTGCCCCCACCAATCTCTAGACTGTTGTAGCTGTTAGGCACAGAGGACAAAGGTCACAGTTGCCTGATTAGGGCTTTTGGCCAGAATCCTGTATCAGCTCTTCAGTTATACGTAAGGATGCAGTAAATGTACTTAACCAAGTAACTTCTCTAAGTAACTTTTAAGTAAAGTACATTGTGGGGGGAGTTACAATCATGGCAGTAGTGGCAAAATCATGAGTAGCAATCGTGAATGCGGAACAGTTACGAATTAGTAAATGTAGGTAAATGTTCTGTATTCACGATTGCTGCTTAGTCATAATTTGAAACTATTGCCACAATTGTAACTCCCAGCCCCCCAGGCTGCTTCACTGGACATCAGCTACATGGGGAGAAGGAGGTCCATTCTGCCAGCAATTGGAGCACGAGTGAATGATGCTTCCATCAGGTGTGAGGGGGTCAGGCCAGGAGAAGTTGTTAGGGGATGCTAGGACAAGCAATCCCCAGCAGAAGCCCAAAAATTATCTCAGCAGACTCAGTAGCAACCCTTTCCAAGAATACTCTCACACACAGAGTGTTTGACGTCCAAATAAGCAGGAGGCACTTTTATCTTCAAACTCAAACAGTTGCAATATATACAAATATTTACAATCCAAGAAGAAACTGCTTCACCAGGCCTCAACACTCACAGGAAGAAGAGAAGTGAGACTTCCCATATACACAGTTACAGGGCATTGGCATACTCAATCACATGATCTTACACACCAATAAGAGCCCTCTTTCTGTAGCTAAGGAAGACTAGGCAGTTCATGGAGTCAGCCATTATGACTCAGCATGACTGCAGTTTGTTCTGGCCATTTTGTAATGGAGTTCAGTGTCTTAACTCCTGACAGAAGTTACTCAGCTACACCTGGGTATGCAAAGGGGATGGGGCGAGGAGGGAGTATATGAGCATATGTCTCCAATGAACCATTTATTGGACCATGCTTTGTATTGGACTGGAATTGTTGTAGCTGAACTAGGTCATTGGATGCATGTGTTTGCCAGAAGTAGCTCTTTTGAGAATCACCATGATCTGTTTGGAATGCATATTTATGTTAACTGTGTTGAACAGGATGCCTATTATGTACAGTATCTAAGTTGTATAGTGTTTGAAATACACACTGAAAGTGTTTCAACATGCATCGAAGTGTTCAGGACACACGGAAAGGCCTGCTGCTTTCTTTTTGAGGAAAACAAGCTTGCTTTCTAATGATGCAGTCTTCATGTTCTCTCAACAGTTGGATACTGGGAAGACTTTTCAAGCCATCATGAGGTTTGACACTGATGTGGAACTCACTTATTTCCGGAATGGTGGCATCTTGAACTATATGATTCGCAAAATGGCATCCTAGTCTCAAAAATGTGACTGTGCCAATGTCCATTTTATCATGAAACCTGCCTTTTTCTGGTGAGAATGCCCGATAATTATGAAAACTATATGTCTGAACTCTAAAGCGAATTAAGTGTGTATGGGTTGTATTACTCAATGATGTCTATGCTGTTAGAATGTGTGGCTATGGGCCTTACTCACCAAACAACCTTATTTTGTGTGTGTGTTTATGTGTGTATTAACTCATCCTGCCCATAGTATCTTTATTTCATCAGTCTGTGGGTAGGTACAATGTGAAACTGATTAACACAGTGCTACATTAAGTGATGTCCAGATACCATTTGATGCTTTTCAGTGTTTTATACGGAAGCCAACAATACAGGGTTTTTTCTACCTGTCCTGAGATATTAATATTCAAGAACTATAGTCTCCTTTCCATTAAAACAGTTAAATCAGAATTCTCCCTTGAAAATCTAATACTGCTAAAATGATTAAATGGCTTAGCACTTCTGTCTTAGAGAGTGAATGTTCTCTGTTATGCTTCTTCCTTGTTCTTCATGGGGGACGACAAAAATAGTTAAAGACATAGCTAGCACCCATATCTTTTTTACTCTAGAGGTAACCCAAGGGCCTAATGCAGATCTGTTGCAGGATTCAAACTCCCCAGTTATGACTGCACTATATATTACAAAATAAGTGATATATTGAGATAGTGGATTTTTGCAATACAGTATACATTGTGTATGTTCCCAGAGGTAGGGTAGAATCAGAGGGGGACCACAGCAGAGAGAAAGGGATAAAAGATACCCATAATCCCAATCCAGATCAGGCCCTCTGTGCTTATTTTAGAGTTTACTTAACTCTTTAAAGCATTGTGTCTTTTAAGTCTTTGGGGTAGGGAGGTTTTAAAATGATTTATAATAAAATTTCAATGTATTTTCCAAAAAAGGTTTAGCCTCTCTTTTTTTTAAGATTGAATCGTGTTTTGCTTGTAGAATTCTCGCAAGAGCACTCTATAGGGCAGGTGAGAGACCACAGCATCCTACAAACTAAGGTGGTGAAAGTATGGCCTACAAGCAGCATCCATCCCATTTTGGCAGCTACCAAAGGCACACTCTCTCGCTCCATCTGCTGAAAATAGATGGTACAGCCCACTAGGTGGGGCCCAGGGCAGAAGCTAGACCCTAGGTCTAGCCCACTAGGTGTTATAAACTGTTTCTACCTTTGGTCAGGGAGTCCTGCTACTAGAAACCTCTGAAGCATAGAAGCTGAAAGCTCTGTTGTACCTGCTTCACGGCCAATTCTGGGTTATATTAGGGGGAGAGGAACCCATGGGTACTAAAAACCTCCTTATTCCTCTGGTACCCTCCCATATGGATCCAAAGATTATTGCTTCCTGGTGGGTAGGTGGATCATTAAAAGAAAAATGTCAACGATTAATAAAGATTAAATACTCCAGAAACAGGAACAGCAGAGTCTCTATTAATATTTATATCCTTCCAGAAAAAAGTCCTTCCTGTTAGTCTCAGTATATATTTACATTTCTGTATTCGGCTGATCTACATACAAAGAGAGAAGACTGAAGCACACTGAATTCTAGAGACTGTTATATTGGGATATTTTATACAATACTACACTTGATCTCAGCCAAAAGGCTGAGAAGCGAGAAGGGATATTTTAATCAAAACGACCATGAGTGCTAAAAGTGATACTGTCAGAAAGGAAACATGCTTACAGGGAACCAAAACATTCCTTTAACAATACAAAAGTGGTTTATTTTTTGTCATGTGCCCCTCAATTAAAAGACAAGGCAACATAGTAGATGACAAAGCAATCTGAATACTGGATTTGGAGCAGGGAGACTTGGAGTCAAGTCCTTGGCCAACTATGATTATTAGTGGGTGACCTTAAGCAAAACATCCCCTACAGGTCTGTTACAAGAATATTCCCATTTGTTGTACCCAGAGTTTCTTGGAAAAACAAGACAAAGGTATAATAACAAAAGTTTTCTTTCCAGCCTCCCATAAACATAGAGCTTTATGTTTAAATCAATTGTTGTCGAATAACACAGTTGAAAGATTCCCCACAAAACACATCTCAGATACATGTACAGGTGAAAGCTGTAGGCTGTTTAATAACTAAACATTATTTTTTTATGTCAAGTACTATATATGATTCAGTCAAGTTGCCATGTTCTTAAAGGCTATGCAGAAAGAAAGCAAGGCTAATGGACATCAATTAAAATAAGTCAAAAAGCCATGAGAACAACCTTTATAATGGATTTGCAATCACTGAGATACGATGTTTAATGCCTTTATCGTTTATCCATGCCTTACCCCACATATCACCTTCTACATTTTAAAAGAGAAGGATGTCTTTATTCACTGAAAACTAGGTTGAATAGAGAGTTGACTACTCCATTATATTGAACATTTCTTCAATATCAAATTCTCTCATTGCAAAATTAGCATCTCTCCATTTCCGGAAATAAAACTGTCTCCCCGTGGCAACATCTTCCACTGAAAAGCTTTCGATTTTTATGATGGGCAGATCATCAAATGACTTGTACTTAACTGTGATTCCCCAATCATTATGACATTTGTCAGCGTTACAATATAGCTTGCATTTTTTCTCAAAGCCGCCATAGCAGCTTGGTTTCTCATGAGGCTTTGTTCTATATCGTTTTGTAAAGTTTTCATCTAAGACTGTATGGTGGGATCCCTGGAACAAAACACAGAAGAATTACACGAGCTTTTCTCTTTCAATTTAGACTTGGCTCAAACATCATGTTTTTTCATTCTGACTTTAGCATCAAGTAATGGCTTGTATATGCAAATAGGCTGAAGCTGTGAAACCACCCAGGACTTTCAGTTCAGCTGAAATGATCCAGGGTCAGTTGCCACATACTAAATGTGTAGTAGTCAAGATCTATCTCCACATTCTTTTGTTCCCTTTCAACCAAGCCCTTTTTAGGAATTCTGTACTTCACATTAAGAGAGTAAGCACTGGGGTAAGTGTGCTTGCCCTCCTCCCCTCCAGCATCATTTTCCTCACATCAAAAGCAATGCTTTGAAGAGGGGAGCCTCATCTACCCATGGAGGCTCTCCATGTGAGTTGAAGCCCTGATTTTCCAGGATTCCAAATCACATGGAGAGGCTTCATGGACAGAGGAGGCTTTCCCCTTCACAAAATTATTTTTCATGCTAGAAGAGTAACAACAGAGGGCAGGAAGTAAACATGTCCCCCTCATGGCTTAATTTAAATAGAGGGCTTGAATATGTTATAACAAGTCAATTTACCTCATAAAGTAGAACAGAACGTAAAGGCATTTACCATACCCCTAAGCTGTTTTCCTAACTGGGTGAATGCTAGAGCTCACTATATAAAAATATATCTCTAAGAAAGACCCAACCATGTGAAACTGAAAAGGCAACTTCTGTGACATTCTGGGACCCTTCTCCTGCCACACGTGAAAAATAACGTTCTCATGTAACAGCGGCCAGTTGTGCCCTCAAAAACCTCAAGGCTGTAACTAGCCATTTAAAAGGCTGTTTCAAGGAGTGGTGGGACAGTTGTAGGACCCAAATTGGCCTTAAAAAAGAAAGCAAGCCAGCAAGAAGTGACTGAAGGTCACTTCATGCTTCCTCCCCCCTCAAAAAAAGCTATTTGTGGCCTAAAACATACCTGTGGGAGGTATCTGAGATAGCCTTTAGATGCCCAATGCATCTGAGAGCACAACTGAGAGCACATGGCAGGGGGAGGTCAGGGTTATGCAAAATGGCTTTCATACCCTCAAAGTTGCTCACCTGTTTTACACCCTAAGCTACCTTTCCCCAATCTGGTGCCTCTCCAGATGTATTGCATTGTAACTCCCATCACTCCCAGCAAGTACAGCCTTGATCAAGTTGGTGGGAATTGAACTCCAATATATCTGGCCCCATTAGGCCCTTCCCTTAAGTGATCTGATGGGGCCCAACACAGTCAGAAGGCTTTACTGGAGCAACTGTCCAGTATAAATAAGAGATTCTTCCTAAACTTTATCTTACTCCCATTGGGAAATGTCCATAGATGGTGCAGCTTCTCAAAGTTGGAAAATGAATGTTATGCCCCATGATTTCACCCAGGGGATTACCATTTCCTTAAGTATCAGCCAGACATGGAAACTACCAGCCACTGCTAGAAAATTTCCCATCTCTGAACTGTGCTGAAAGTGAAAAGCTGCAATAGTGGGCAATATACATGTTAAACATTCAAATATATACATATATTTTCTTTTAGAAGGTGATTTGCTTTGATATTTGATGAAGATTTTGTCGCAAAACCTTTTACAAACAATGCATATTTTAACACAAAAACATTAAAATTTAGCTAAACTTACTCTAGTTTAACATGAAATGCAACAGAGTGAATGCAAACAGCACTTTGCAAGTAATAACTTTCATATTGATTTTGCCCTGCTCATATCTGAACGTAAATGCATGGAAGCAGCAGAACACTCACCACTTGCACAGGACAATACAGATATGTTATTAGATGCATGTCCACTGTGAGACTAAAACGCAATGTAATCACCAAAATACTCCACTGTAGGCTTACCTCAATCACTCTGATGTGGTCTGTGTCACAGGCAAATCTTTTGCATTTCCTACACAACAGCCTTCGATTGCCCGACAGCAGCGGTCGCTGGGGTTCTTTCTTCTTGGAATCTTGTAGGTGCTTCTGCTTCTTCTGTAAATCTCTTATCTAAAAGGGGGTGGGAAAGGATACCAAAAGGCAAAGATATCAACATGGATATCTGAACAACAGTTTACCTCTATATGAACCTGCCAGTGCCTTGAGATCATCTTTGCGGGCCCTGTTCCATGTCCCCTCCTCATTTCTGTGCGAGTATCTTAAGTTATGAAAGTTCCTTCTTCTCAATGAAGTGAAACTAACCCAATACCCAACAGCACCTAAACAGGCAGGCAGTGGAAACATTCTGATGGCCTTTCAATGGTTCAACTGACAAGATTTTAATCCTGCCCCTTTTAAGAGTTTTAATTTTATTTGGGACTTTATTTTTATGTAAACTGCATGGGGTGAGACCTTGCTAGGACTGAAAAGTGGTATAGAATGGCTTTTATAAATAAACAACACTAACCTAACTTCCCAGAAGTTGGGGTGCTTTTGGACATTGTTTTCATGGCCCCAAACCAGTTCAACACAAGGAATGATCCTCTGGCATGCACACTTTGACAAAAATGAATAAACAGAAAGGAGCAAGCAGTCATCTTGTTTACCCTTGAATGTCCTGCTTACCTCAGTCACAGAGCTCAGTCTGAGCTACAAAATGCAGCCCTTTGATCAAATGAAAGATGGATAACAAAGCACAAAAGAAAACGGAAGTCACCTTCTGTGCAAACACCTCTTCTTTCCAACCTTGCACATTTTCAATGGCTTTGTTCATCATCTCCTCCTTCATCATGTTGTATCTCTCATTCTCCTCCTGTTCTTTCTTGCTAGTCACAAGGATGCACTTGCTATCTTTCGCCCTTCCACGACCTGAAGGTGGCACATGTAAAGATTTAAGTCATAGATCTAGGGAATATAGCCTTCAGCTCCCAACTTCTGTCTCATTTGATGAGTGGGAAGGCCAACACTAGAGGAGGAGATAATGCAGAACAGGGCTGGGGAAAACCTCTCTAGATGTTCCACTCCCACCATCCCCATCCAGTGTATTGACGGGACAGGAATGAGGGCAGCTATTAGCCATAAATAATTGGAAGACCATAGGATCCCCATCCCTGATATGGTGGCAATCTTTGGACAAATCAATTAAACCATATACACTTCTGTTTCAACCCTCTTTTCCTATTCAAATGGGCATAATTCCCCACTCTCTCTTTAGACTGAGGGGTGTCATTTGACAGCTAATCTGAATTCTGTCTGGGGTCCTATTAACAGCTTCTTGCCACCTGGCCATCCAACTTGGGATGGTAGTGAAATCCAGACAGGCAGCTCTGTTTAAACATTCTTAAATATTAGAATCTCAGAATAAATCTATCTGGGAGAATGACCAAACTCTCTGGTAATCTTTTAGGCTATTTATTATATGCAACATACTAACTGTCCCGTTAGAGGAACACACGAACATGCCAATGCCTGGGCACATTTGTTTTCATTATATTACATGTAAGGCACCATTACATTACAGTACAGGTTGATCCCCATTTATGCAGGATCGGTACCTGCGGTTTCAATTACCCATGGTTGAAAATCTCCCCAACGCATCTGCTCCCCACATGCTAGTGAGCTGGAGGGTGGCCCATGCCCTCATGTGCTGCAGAGGGGGTGCACTGGCAGTGGCCAGGTGGGAGGTGGCAGCTGCAGTAAAGGGTAAGGGCAAGAGCAGGACGTCGGCTGGGGAGGGTCCTGGCCACACCTCTCTGGGCAGGCAGAAGAATTCCCCCACCCTTCCTCAGCCTGGAGAGTCAGGGGAAGCCTGGTTGCACCTCTCTGGACAGATAGAAGAGTTTGCCCCTCTTTGGGCACACAGAATAGTTCATCCTCTTCTTCTGCCCGGATAGGCACGGTAAGGCTGGCCACGCCTCTCTGGGCAGACAGAAAAGTTCACCCTTTCCTCCATCCAGAGAGTCACAACAAGGCTGGCCATGCCTTTCTGGGCAGACCCGCCAGTGGGGAGATGAAGTGGAGAACCCCTAGGCGCCAGCCAGACAGTGGAGGGTGGACCAGGTGTGTCTGGCCACACTTCCTGCTCTTGAGAAGGGAGGGAAGGAAGGAAGGGAAAGTGAGGTGGCCTTCAGGCATGGTTCTTTATCCCCAGTTGGGCTTGGGCAGGCAAAATTGGGCCTGGACAAAAGAACAGGGGCTGTCCTCTCCCCTTGGCCCCCTGACCGAGCTCTGTCCCTCCTTGCTGCCTGCTCCCAATGGCCCATGGAGAAGCCGTGCCACCCCAGCACCCAGTAAGGCCTGCCAGCCCCTCATTATTTTCTGTTGAAAATAATAGGGTTCACTATTATCCATAGTTTCATGTTTCTGTGCTAAGTCAAGGAATATACAGGGGGTCAACTTGTATTTGTCAAGTATCTCTCTTTAACTCTTTAGCAGGTTTCTCTACAGTTAACACATATAGGAAATATCTTAAACAATCTAACTCAGCCACATACCCATTTATATCATCTCTTCTGTTGACGAGATCTCTAGCACTGCTATATCTTGCTATTTCTAGCAGCATCTGCTACATAAATACAAGCATTTATCACAGACATCCATTACAATCATAATGGGAAATACATTGGATCCTTGGTATCTGCTGGGGTTTTGTTCCAGGACCCCATCCCACCCCCAGGGGATACCAAAATCCATGGATGCTGAAGCCCCATTAGATACAATGACATAGTAAAATGGTGTCCCTTATATAAAATGGCAAAATCAAGGTTTGATTTTTTGGGGAGAAGGGAATATTTTCACGCTGTGGATGCTGGAATCCATGGATACAGAATCTGTAGATTTGGAGGGCCAACTGTGTATCTATCTAGCATAGCCTAACTGTTTCTCTTACCGTCATATCTGGGCAGTTTATCAGCTTGGAACAGCATGGCTTGGAGGCTACGTTATAGCCTTCTCTTCATATGGTAGAGACTGACAAAGCAGTCTGAATTCTCTACTTCCTTTATTCTATCCCTAGCCTACACCCAGCCTATCAGCTGTCCTATCTGATCCAATCAAAGCAAAGGTACTGACCAACTCAGTTTAAGTCAACAATCCTCTTCTCCAATCAAATTACTGGAGATAATATAAACAAATTGGATAGAGCTAGATCTTGGCTTTTGGCTACCTTCAATCAGATTACACCAGCCATTGCACCTGCTAGAAGATTATTATCAGTCAATTTAGCTTATATCACAGTGTTAGTAGTTATGTTGGCATTCTCATCTCTGTTTACAACGGAGTAGGCATTCTACCTGTCTCTGGTTCACAGTAACACACACATTCTCTAATACACAATACACAAGGCTTTCTGCTTTCTGTCTTAAACCTTCTTTTTTTATTTATCTCCTGAACCCATCAGCTATACTTTGGGGTTTAAATTTAGCAAATTTTAACCTGAATCAACGTTCATAATGCTTTCTCGGTATACATTTTAATAATGACTGTACTAGAAAAGTTCAGGTAAGTCAAAATGCATTGGAGAAGCAGTAAATATATTTGCATATACATTGCTGAATCACTTTAGTACAGTTGTCCTTTCACATTCGCGGGGATTAGGTTCCATAGACTCCCGCGAATGTGAAAATTCCATGAATAATGACAGCCCTCCCCCCCGCCCTCCCCAAGCGACCCCGAGGCCTCCCGAGGCCTCGTGGTCACTCTTCCTGGCCTCCCTCAGCCCTCCCCAAGCGACCCCGGAGGCCTCGTGGTCACTCTTCCCGGCCGCCCCCCGCCCTCCCCAAGCGACTCCGGGGCCTCCGGAGGCTTCGCAGTCGCTCTTCCCGGCCGCCCCCGTCCTCCCCAAGCGACCCCGAGGCCTCTGGAGGCCTCTCAGTCGCTCTACCCGGCCGCCCCCCGCCCTGCCCAAGCGACCCCGGGGCCTCCGGAGGCCTTGCGGTCGCTCTTCCCGGCCTCCCTCAGCCCTCCCCAAGTGACCCCGAGGCCTCCGGAGGCCTTGCGGTCGCTCTTCCCGGCCTCCCTCAGCCCTCCCCAAGGCCTCCGGAGGCCTCGCGGTCGCTCTTCCCGGCCTCCCTCAGCCCTCCCCAAGCGACCCCCGAGGCCTCCGGAGGCCTTGGGGTTGCTCTTCCCGGATGGCCCCGCCCTCCCCAAGCGACCCCAGGGCCTCCAGAGGCCTTGTGATCGCTCTTCCCGGCCAGCCCCCACCCTCCCCAAGCGACCCCAGGGCCTCCGGAGGCCTCGGGATCACTCTTCCTGGCAGCCCCCCCCGCCCTCCCCAAGCGACCCCAGGGCCTCCGGAGGCCTCTCAGTCGCTCTTCCCGGCCGCTCCCCACCCTCCCCAAGTGACTCCGAGGCCTCCGGAGGCCTCGCGGTCGCTCTTCCTGGCCTCCCTCAGCCCTCCCCAAGGGACCCCGAGGCCTCCAGAGGCCTCGCGGTCGCTCTTCCCGGCCTCCCTCAGCCCTCCCCAAGCGACCCCGAGGCCTCCGGAGGCCTCGCGGTCGCTCTTCCCGGCCTCCCTCAGCCCTCCCCAAGCGACCCCGAGGCCTCTGGAGGCCCCATTGTCGCTCCCCTGGCCTCCCTCCCAAAAGTGAAGACGGGGCCTCAGAGGCCCCATCGCCACTTTCCCTGGACTCCCCTCACAGCAAACCGCGAATATGCGGAACCACGAGTGTGGAGTCCGCGAATGTGGAGGGAGGACTGTAAATATGTGAAACATAACTTCATCTGCATACTTTTTTGTTGTGTGTCTTCAAGTTGTTTCTAACTTATGGGAACTCTATTACAGGGTTTTCTTAGCAAGATGTGTTCAGAGGGGGTTTGCCTTTGCCCTCCTGAGACAGTGTGACCTGCCCAAGGTTACCCAGTTGGTTTTCATGGCTGAACAGGGATTCAAACTCTGGTCTCCAGAATCATAGTCTAATGCTACATTAGGTTTGCTCTTTGCATACTTTACTGGTGCAAAATAGAATTTGTACTTCCCTAAGCTGCATCCTGTATACAGTTGTCCCTCCATATTCACAGATCTTACATTCACAGATTTAAGCATTCACGGTTTGAAAATATTCTTTAAAAAATAATAATCCAAAAAGCAAACCTTGATTTTGCCATCTTATATAAGGGACACCATTTTGCTATGCCATTGCATAAAATGGAACTTGAGTATTCACGGATTTGGGTATTCACGGGGCGTCCTGGAACCAACCCCCAGCGAATGTGAAGGGACAACTGTATATGTGAATCTAATGCACACACATCACACAGAAATCCACATGCACAATGCTATGAGCAGTAATTTAATTGTTGCCTCGACTGATGAAGACTGCAACTATTCCATGTCCACACTGATTTTGGCAACTCATCAGCAGCACCTGAGAAATAAGCAAACCTGCTCCTACTCCTCATGCAGAGCTTCATAACCCCTTTTTCCTTCAAGGAGGTATGCAGATCTCCAAACAAAATTCTGAAATGCCCACTTCCTAATCTATTGCAATTTGGACTGCCACACACACTGGTGGTGTAAGGTCAGCTTGGCTTACAACAAGTTGTAATTGCAGCCACTACAATTACACATCATTTTCTTACAGAACATGTTTGCTTGCTTACCTCTGACTTGTATCATTTTGATAACATTGCCTGTATATTCATAGAGCAGGACAAGGTTGCATTGAGCAATATCAATCCCTTCATCAGCAACAGAAGTAGCTATGAGAATCTTGCTGTCCCCATCAGTTTTGAAGGAGTCCAAGACACCTTTCTGATTTGGGAGGGTCATTCCTAACACAAGGGTAACAGAAGAACATCTACATTTATCAACAGAATAAAATTTAAATTTAATTTCAAACTTAAAAGCACAAAAAAAGTACATTCTCACAGTGGAAGGGCCCAGCTTCCTGGGAAGTTCATGCAAATCTCAGCTCTGCTTCCTTCTTGTTTTTAAGACCAAGTTTCCACTTGCAGATACAGCAAATATATTTAGATATACGTAGCAGTTTAAGCCCGGTTTGTTCTCACAAACCATAGCCTAACCAGGTGTCACTGGGAACTGTGATTCATTTAAAAACTGAGGCTTTCCGTTTCTTCTGCAGTCCAAAAAACGAGAGGAGAGGGATGAAAGACATGAGCCTGAGCTCATACAGGTTCTTTCAAATGGCCATGCATCAATGGAGTTGCAGGGCAAGCCTAGCTGAAGGCGGTCAATCACACTTCAGGGAATGCTATAAAGGGGGGCTGCTGAGGGAAGAAATGTAAAAACAGAGGATTCTCTCAGTCAGAGGCCAGATCAGGAACTGATGACACAAGGCTTGTCTGTATGAGGCAATAAAATGTGGATTGATGCACACTAATGCCAATTCGCAGCAGCTTTCATTTGTCTGAACAACTTTTTCTTTTGCAAGATCACAAGCATGTGAAGCTATCCACGTTCGTTGTTCAAGTGGGCATGCCTGCGAATCAAGATGGCAGACGCCACTTAATTACTTGCATTTTTATTGTTACCAGTTGCTGCTGCTGAACAGTATTTTTTTTTTTAAAAAAAGAAAGCATATCCAAGGTGCAGAAGTGCGATATTCCACTTGAATAAACAGAAAAAAAGAGGTGGGAAAGCTGTTTTGTCGCCTGAGTGCACGATTGCTATGGCGAAAATCCAACATGTTAACAAGCTCTGCCCCTGCACACATCCTACCAATCAGCTTTCACTTCCACTCTTATCAGGAATGCGCACCAAAGCAAATCGGTTGTCCCCACAAGGGGGAAATGCACATTCCCCACAGGGCTTTTAAAAAATACAGGGAAAGCCACAATGGCTTTTCCTGCAAAGTTTTTGGGGGTTTTGGTCTCTCTCCTTCTGAATACAGCACATTGATGCAGGATCTCATTAAAACAAAATGTATTCTTGAATTCTATGTGGATTATTTTCACTGTATAGATGACCCCACAGAGATAGGGTTTGGATTTGAGAGAGAGAAGGTATAGAGATGGGTCAGTCAGTGAGATAGGAGTACTGACTGGGGGTTTAGGGAGCTGTGACTGATTGGCAGTTAAAGGGTTAATATATTAATTACATGTATCTTAATAAACTTCCACTTGTTTGTTTGTTTTACCACTATCTCTGTCTGTTCATATTAAGTTTGGTGGAGGGCTGGTCATGCTAACAACAGCGAACCCACAACAAGACAGCAACAGGTCCACATATAAAGGGTCACCCCAAAGCCCAAGTCCCCAATGCAGAAAGGGATTAAAGGGGGAACAAGGGCAGGGTGAGTGACCAGATTCCAATGGTTGGAACTGTGAGGCCAGCCTGGAAAGGGGGTCTGACACGTATATTTGGTGCCAAGCTGTGGGATATTGTGAGGAGACCTATTTGGTTAGGAGAAAGCCAAACAGATGTCTTGAGTGGACAGTTGGTAGAGATTTGCCAAAAGTGGTGTGTTGTGGGGAAGTGGAATGGAAAAGACACAGCTGAAGTACCTGAGGAAAAGGTGCTGTAAAAGTTTTAAGGGAAGTGTAATCCCTGAGATTAAATACTGAGGTAAAGTAGGATATTCCCACAGGAACATAGTGAAAATCCACAACTGACAGAAACCCTGAACTCAGTAAGGTGATTTCTGAGGCAAAAGTTTGAGGTAAAGTACTAAGAAATCACCAAAGTAATAAGGAAACAAGCATAACTACAGTGAAAAAAGGTGATTTGGATCACAATAAAAGTATTCCCTGAGGGAAAAGTTGTTGGTGAACCTAAGGATGCTATGGCTCCCAAAAAAGCAAACCCAATAGTGGCAAACCCTATTCCAGAAGAAGAAGGAGTGGGGAGAAAATGGAGACTGTAGACATAACCAGAACTGAAACCTTAGTCAATGTGAAAATAAGAAAAATAAAAGAAATAATCAAATTGGCTAGGCTTGAGCATGATACAGAATTAAGAGAAAAATAACTGCAACATGCGAGAAAGTTAAGGGAATTAAGAGAGAAGGAACTAAGAGAAAGAGGGGGCGGAGGGAAAGGCAAAGGGTACATGAATTAGAGATGTGTAACTTGAAATTGAAGAGAATGGAGGTGACAGCAAGTTTAACTCCTGAAACATACCAACACCAGTGTTTCTCCTGATGTAAACAGATTCCCTAAATGTTAAAAAGAAAAACTGCTAAAAACAGCTTTGGAGAATAATGATGATGATATGCTTGAAGCAGAATTGGAGTGGCAGGAGCATGCAGGGTTAATTCCCTCAGAAATTAAAAGCTCACCTAGAAGTATTACTGAACAACCAACAGGTGACAGCCTGGAAAGGATATTTGTCACACTGTGGTATAATCTGAACTTAAGACACTGTAAGGAAAGCATACTGTCTTCCAGGTCTAGCCCAGAAGCTCCAGTTTAAAGCTTTAGCTAGTTCCAGATACAGTTTACTAGAATTGTAAATAATGGCTGGAATTCTATATTGCAGTTATGGAATCATAACCCAGAGCTACAAGTCCGTAACTGCTCCATATTCAGTAAGACTACATAGTCTTACTGTAAGACCACATGGTCTTACTGTAAGGCTGCATAAATGCCCCCCCACCCTTAACAGCCAGCAGCAACAGATAAAGAAACTCTGCTCAGCTGCCAAACAAGATGCAAGGAGGAGGATGTTCCCAGTCCCCTCCCACCAGCAAGTGAGGTTGAAACAATCAGAAGCAGGATGCCTATTGCAAATCCTTGTCACACCCTTGCTCACTGGTTGAAGGAGGCTGGAAACATCATTCTCTTTGCACCCTGATTAGCAGCTGAACAGACCTCCTATGTCCCATGCAGCTGTTGGTTGTTAAGGTGGGCTAGGGGGCATTTTCAGGCCACGAGACATTAATTACTCATATGTAACACAATCCCATAGTCAAAGAATCCAGCTTCCTACTCATATATAACTAAGTAGCCGAAGTAGAATAATTGGTGAAAATCATTAAAATTCAGAGGGGGGGAGGCAGATAAATAAAACATACAGAAACCTGTAAGTCCATTGTTGTTGTGTGCCTTCAAGTCAAGTCATGGCAACCTTAAAGCAAACTTATCATGGGGTTTACTGAGACCAAGAGTGTGTGACTTGCCCAAGGTCTTTTGGTGGGTTTTCATGGCGGATTTGAACTCTTGTCTCCAGAGTTGTAGTCCAACAATCAAACCACTATGCCACACTGGTGCCATACAGGCTGATAAAAGTGATCTTAAAACATACTGTTTCAAAGGTTAGGCTTGAAATATCTAGGCCAGTGGTGGGAATTCTGCAGCCTTTTGCCATGTTGCCTCCATAGTTCATCAGTGCCTCTTAATTCATCCCTGTTCCCTCCAATCTCCATTTCTATTGGCCATCACAGTTTGCTGACAGAGGTCAGCAGCAAACCACCTTCCTTCCTCTCTGCCTCCCTCCCAGAAGTCTGCCTCAAACATCTCTTTATTGCTTTCAAACATCCCAGGAGAAAGCATGTCATTTTAAAATGTTTGGCCACAGCACATTCCTGGCTTGGAGAGTGGAAAGGAAAGCTAGACTCGTATGCCCTCTCCACCCCTGAGAAAGGTCAGAGCAGTTGCTACCTTATTCAAAATGTTATGCTTGTTCTAGGGGTCCTGAGAGCAAATACTTGGGAGGAGTGTGAAGTCCAAGGCTTTCACGGCCAGCATCCATAAATTTTCCTTGTTTTTTTTCTGGGCTGTGAGGCCTTCTCTGAAGATGCCAGCCACAGATGCAGGCGAAACGTCAGGAATAAACTCTTCCAGAACACGGCCTTACAGCCCAGAAAAAAAACCCATGAAAAACCTATGCACAAGATTAGCTTCCCAGGAACATTTTTAGGCACTGCAATGCTCATGATTAACATCCTCTCATCCGTGTTATGACACAGTCCCCTTACCAGTCTTCTGATTTCTTTTCCCACGCCCCATCAATACATCTGGCTTTAGGTGTTGAAGCTGGGGGCTTTCTTCTATCCAGTTCTTCAATGCCTGCAAAATTCAACTGGCCTCAGAATTTTGTGATACCGTAATTAAGAGTTCTAAGCCACCACATACCCATCCCTTTGGAATTTGGGATGGTCTCCCTATTTAATTACAGACTGATATATATCTCTTTTCTTATTATTATTGTTGTATAATTTCCTTTTTTCTGAATAAAAACAATTAAAAAATAATAACAATTATAGACTGGCTTTGACAGGACTTTTCAGGCAAATGTTACCCAATACTGATAAAATGAGGTCCCCTCCTCCAATATTATATGTGTGCAGAATGTTTCCCCTCCACATATGTCCACTCAAAAAGATGTAGAATATATTTGGGCAGTTTGTCTGCAAAAATCAACAACAATTCTGACTACTCACAAGCCAGTCAGTATTTTATGAGGAAGAGTACTGAACATACACAGTACCCAACCTCGTCCTTTGAAGCACGTACTGTAACTTCTGGAGAACAGAGAGAAGTGAATCTCTCTGATACAACACATTGATGGTAAGGGGATCTAACAGAACATAGAACTACTTCTGTCACTAGAACAGGGGTGGGATTCTTCCTCCCTCCAGCAGTACCTTCTCCCCATGATTCAATAGAACTTGTTCCAGAAGGACTGGAAACCCTCCACAAGAGGTTTTCAGAAAACATGGTGGTTGGCAAAGGCGGGCAAGAGAAGAAATAATAATCCAGCATTTTAGACATACTCAAGAGGCACAATGCCCACCATAGTCAACACTTTCAACAAAGGGATAAAAGTATTTAAACCCTGTGGGTTTTCTGTGGGTTTTCCCCCTAATTTAAACCCTAATTTAAAGTTAAAACTAAGGAGCAAAACAATCTGTAGGTTTTATCATGAATTAAAAAAAATATTTTACTGCACAGGTATTTCAAGTTATTTTTTTTAAGCTGATTAAATAGGTTTCTTTAAGGAGCTGGTATTATGAATGTCATATTTTGACCCAAATGAAACAGAAGGCATAGGGGGGAATCTTGATAAATAAATTAAAAAAAGTCCCAATCTAGACTATTAGAAGAAATTATCTTACAGCCACTAGTGCTCTTGTCTTAACAAACAGAATAGTGCGAGTCTGGGGATTGAGATGGTACATTTCTTCCAGGATAAAAGTAATATCTTCCAATTTGGGGTTTTCATTGGATTCATCTTGTGAAGCTGCATACAGCTCTGGGTATTTGGCTAGAAGGGGAAAAAAGTATAAGTGTATACATGTGAAAGAAATAACCTTTTATTTTATTTGTTTATACAGTTGTCCCTCCACATTCACAGACTTGGCATTCACGGTTTTAAGTATTCACGGTTTGAAAATATTCTTTAAAAAATAATAATCCAAAAAGCAAACCTTGATTTTGCCATCTTATATAAGGGACACCATTTTGCTATGCCATTGCATATAATGGGACTTAAGTATTCACGGATTTGGGTATTCACGGGGGGTCCTGGAACCAAACCCCAGCGAATGTGAAGGGACAACTGTACTGCTTAATAGCAATTGCTTCTCTATGAAAGTAAGAACAATCTAAACTGATTTTCAACAAAACAGTTATATTTCACCCTTAATTTCATGGATATTGCCCTGAACTTTGGGGACACTCTTGTTAATATTTTTCTCACAGGAACCTTGTGAGAGGGTTTCATCAGTAAAGGGCAGTCCCAGTTTTGCATCCCTATAGTTGTCCTGCTGTTTCTTTTTTAGCTTGCACATCCTCTAAAACAAAAGTTAGAAAGCTGCAAAGCCAAAACTGTACCAGACTTTTCCAGATGTTTCTGCCCTTAAATTGTCACTAAGGTATGAACTTACATCTTGATTGCACTACTTCACTCTTAAGACAGGGCCTGATATAACAACACTCTTTCACTAACACACACACACACACACACACAAAACCCCAACCTGCTTCCTTGTAGAAATCTAGAAATTACAGGAAGCATAGTATCCCCCATGTTATACTAGATTTTTATGTGCAGGGAAAATATCTCTGGACTTATCTATACGGAGGAAAAGAATGGGGATTGCTGTGGGGTAATGCCAACTCACAGCAGCTTCTATCTATCTTAATGGCCTCTGCAAAATCGCAGGCAACTGAAGAAAACTGCATTCGGTGTTCCCACGGGCATGCCTGTGAATCAAAATGGTGGGCATGGGTGAATCACTTGCAATTTTATTTTCCCCAGGTTGCCCCTGCCAAACATTTTTTTAAAAACAAAATACAAGGTGCGGAATAAATTTTAGCAAACACGCAAAAAAGAAAAAGAAAGAAAGAAAGAAAGGAAGGAAGAAAGAAAGAGGCTGTTTTCCCACCATAGCAAACGATCGCTATGGCAAAAATCCAAGATGGCGGTTCTGGGCGTTTGCGTTGTTAGCAAGCTCCACCCCCGTACATGTCTGACCAATCATCTGTTCATATTGGGAAAGCAAATCAATTTGGTTGCTTGTCCCTACAAGCAACAATGCCCATTCCCCTTGCTGTTTTTCAAAAAATATGTTAAAAGCCGCATAGGCTTTTCCCACGGAGTACATGATGATTTGGGCCCCCCTCCTTCACAATATGGCAAATACATGTGAGAGCCCATTGGGACAGATTGTATTCTCCTCACATTCTGTGGAATATTTTTGCCGTTTAGACAAACCCTCTGAAAAGATACAGCCTAGACACACGTATAATTTCCCAATGAGAACTATCCCCTTGTTTGCAGCGTACACTCCAACTTTCCACATCTGTCTCTGAAACACACCTTGCATTTAAAGGTGCCTCAATCCCTCATTACTTTGAACAGAAGTATAAATCAACTCTAGCTAACTTTATAATATACTATATTAGTTACACTTCCTGAACTCTACAACATCTTTCTCAACAGATTTCATGAAGCTTTACAGGACATAAAAGCTAACAAATGAAAAAAATCAATCCTTCCTTCAAATCAGTTAAAATAAATATAGATTTTATACTATAACTTAAAAGGAATAGATGTTTTACATCTTACAACTTTGGAAGCACTATCTTGTTTTATCCTCACATCAAAGTAAACCTGCTCAGTATATGAACTCTGATCAGTCAGCATCCACTACTCCAAGAACCCTGTGCACCCTCCATGTACTGGACTGCAGGTCCCATTATCCCTTATTGACCATACTGGCTGGAGCTGATGGATGTTGGAATCCAACAACTACTGGAGAATAACCTAATTCTGGTTATTCTTGGATCATACATGCTTTGATTTTGCTACTCAATGTTGTATTGTGTCAACCCAAACCACAATTGTGTTGCTTTTCATGGAAAAAGAAAATGGGATATAGTCTCCAAAATTCTTTACAGGGATATTAAAATGTTATCTGTCAGAAAAACTTTACTCTGTACTTGGATCTAGTGGGTGCCTTTAATCTTATCACGTCCAATTAAGGTTAAGCTGTTCGTAACTTCTTTTTGCCACACATTTACTGAAGGAGAAGGGACCCTGTTTGGTATAACATAAGGATACATTTCTTTGAAATACCTTCAAAGTTCGATGCCAACTGTTGTTCAATTTCATCAAAACCTCCACTTTTCATATCCTCAAAGAATTCATTCAAATAATGCAGAGCATCACAGGTACGTGCATCTTCATTAATAATGAGGGCATCATTAAATTTCTGGATATAAAGAAAAGTTTGAAAACTTCACAGCTGCCATACATTTTCATTCTGAAAGTTAACAGATGCAATGAGCACATGAGGAAAAACAAAAGAAGCTCTCAAATTTATTATGTTCAGCTGGAAACATTTTAGTGGTAACCAGAAAGCACCAGATCAAAGTGCTTACAGAGGCTACCTTGGATTGAAAGAAAAACAAAATGGCAAGGCCTACAAACAAGGCCCACTTTACATCGGTTTCAGAGCATGCAGTTTGCATGTACAGATATACATCAGTTAATGATGTAAATGCATTCCTGGGCATTACTTCTTTAACAGAAAATTTGAAACTGGGGTGGAAATAACAGGGAAAGAACTGGGTTAGGTTCCTATACCAGTTTGACATGTTTCAGAAAACTTTTTATTCAAAACTAACAATATGTACATGTGAACTAGAATAACCAGGCCATATAAGCCTTGAATAAGTAAACACAAACATTTTGAACCTTCTAAGGACCACCTGAATGCTGCCTCCAAAATACATCCAGGGATGACTTTTTCTCTCTTCAGCCTTCACTTATCTTACCGTTTCTTGGGCTTTTTAACATCCTGGGGCTAGCTGGAGAGGCAAGCTTATCTGCTCTCCCCTTTTCTCTCTAATGATCACACATGTTTAATAAGGAATTCTGTAGGTAGCCACTGTTTATCTTGATTGCTGTAGGTAGGCACACAAAGCTACAGTGGGATCAGGTAGGTAGAATCCTGCTGATTCCCATCTTAAGCTTTGTTTATTGTACTGTATTGCTTACTATAGACATACTGCTCCAACCCAACACCAAAATTCTGCATTACTCAGACCTTCTTCACCATCCTCCCAATGCCAATGCTGCTAAAAAAAAACTTCTAGTTAGACAAGAGGATAAGGAAGAAGGGGTGAGTGTAGAAAGACTTTGCGGAAAGGAGCTTTCCTGTTGATGGAGGCTTTGTAAACTGAGATAGGCCTGTACCAACTCACCTGATGAATTAGGCCATTTTCTCCAGTCCTTTCACCCATGTTTTTTAAAAACAGTCTGAAATGTCATAGGTAAAACTGATAGCATGTTGAGATAATTTACAGAAATAACTCTCAGAGAGAAGAACAAAATGGTATCAAAGATATGAGTATATGATGCCTTGCCACCCTACACAGATGAAAATCTGATCTAGGGAGTGACGTATGGAATTCCATTAATGATTGCAGTAATACCATTGTGAACTCAAAAGTTGTGAGACAAAACACAAGTCCTAGAGGCACAGTGCATGGGAAATGGCTGGTGTATAATGCCAGCAAAACAACTCACCCGAAGGTGTTCTGTATAAATAAAAAGAGCCCTGCAAATCCTACTTTCTTCTTCCTTATTCTTGAGTTGTAACACTATGCATTTCTTCTGCACAGCAACTATCCATTGTTCATATTTCTGGGTCCCAAAATTCCTATTCTGGATATGGGACAAAGTATCTAATGGGAAAAAGAAAAAACAAACACCATATTCTGTCAATAAACTCAAAAAGAGTCGAAATGAACTATTAGAGCAATGTTACCTATGTAGGAAATTAATTTGCTAAATAGAAATTATACACATGGCTAGGATTCCATGCTATTTTCATATTGCTTTCCCTCTTTTTAATATATATATATATATATATATATATATATATATATATAAAATCTCTTCAGCCTTCACTTATCTTACCGTTTCTTGGGCTTTTTAACATTCTGGGGCTAGTTTAATTATATATATAATTAAACATGAACATTTTAAAAGTTTTAAAAAGATACAGGGCTCCAAGGTTGACTCAGTCTTCCATTCTTTTGGAGGCTGGTAAAATGAGTATCCAACTTGTGGGGGCAATCAGCTAAAACACTGTAAACTGCTCAGACAGTTTACTTTAAGCCTTGCGGTTTAAAGCAGTGCAGATGAGTTAGTGCTATTGCTAAACAATCTGTAAGCTGCTCTGAGAGCCTTTGTGGCTGAAGAGTGGGGTATAAATACTCTAATAAATATTTTTTTAAAAAAACAAGGGAAAATTACAACTACAAAAATATACACACACTAAACAAAATTCCCCCCCCATATTCTACACCCATAACACATAACTAAGGAAAAAAGAAAAAGGGACTATGTTGGTTCCAATTTATCAGCCAAAAGGTTATTATAAAAAGTTATAGAATCCCCTTAAAGTCTAAACTTTATCTAATTAAAAGAAGTGCATCACCACTAAAATCCTTTAAAAGTTCTCTACTTTTCAACCTAGAAAAAATATAGATTTATAAATTTATACAGGTCAACCCCCATATCTGAGGGAGAAACGTCCCAAGAAACACACACCCTTGGATACCTGAAACTATGGATAATAGGGAACCCTATTGTTTTCAATGAGACAAACATCAGATGTTGACCACAGAATCACATTAGAAGGACTTAGAAAACCCTAGAGAGAACATATTTTTTCCAGACGTGGATAAGTGAAACCATGGATACTGAATCCATGGATACGGGAGCCAACCTGTATTTCAAATCAATTGTATAAAATCTCCATCATAGCTTTCTTGACGTGGACAGAAACATGAGCATGTAGATGCATTTAGCTAAAGCACAGTGTAGGAACAGGAAGAATGAAGGCACCCTGCCTTCTTACAGTGGGGATAACTGTCGGTCACCCAGTGATCACACGCACACATATAGCCTGTGCCCTTCTGAGTCAGCCACCCACAATCTAGATCTAATCCAGATATATAAATTTATCCAGGTGTATTAGATAAATTATTCTCAAGCAAATTTCAAACAGTTTTCATCTCTAACCTTGCCCAATATCTTGATTTCTAGTGCATCGTTCATGCAGTATGGTTAGAAAATTTTTACTCAAAGTGCCCTGTCTGATCCGACACTGGCTGACACGTACATCAAGACCAAATACATGTTAAAACGAAAGAATTGGTAGCACAGTAGAAGAAAAGAAAAGGATGGGGGCAGTACTCAGGTTTAGTGGTTGCTGTTGCTCAGTCCGGCCACTCAAAGAACAGTGGCTTCTTTGACAAAAAACCATCATACAAAAAGAACACCACCAAGTATGCTCCATGTTCTTACCTATAGGATAAACTTTTCTTGCTAGGTCTTCTGTTTCAGACATCATTTGCAATATAATGTCCACAAATCGGTTCTGGGGGCGTTTCTGAACAAGCCTAATTGCTGCAGTAAGAAATAAGAAGGGGGTTAGTGATGGAACCATCATGAGCAAGCAATAATAGTATCACCCAGAGCTTGATGGTGAGTAACTATTACTGGTCCTCAGCCCCTACAGATGACACAGACTTTTTAAAAAATGAGAGGAGCTTCATTTACTGATGTGTAACCTCGCTAGTCTTTGAGGAGACAAAAGTTTGCTATTCACAGGGCAACTGTTGTCAGCTGTTCTATGTTCAGTGAGCAGTCTGCTGAAACGAGAGCAAGATTCTCAGATACAGAGCTTGGAAAAGGGAGCATCCTTCTGCACAAAGGACAGGATAAGCCTGAGGAGGAAACAGAGGTCACCACTGCTGTATGACAAAGGCCCCCACGTGCTCATCTATGCCCCTAAAGCAAACATTGCAGATGGGAGAGGGTTTCCTCCATTGCCACTTGTGGACATCTTGGAAGCATGTAGCTAAAAATAGGATGCTGGGCTTTTGGTCTAATCATCAAGTGGTCCTATAAAGGTTAGACTGTGGACCAGCCCTCCCTTTCCCCACAGAACAGCACAGAAGAGGTAGCTGAAGTTACAAAGGGAGTGGTGTCCACTACAAAAGCCACTGTGTCATGACAGGTAGGCTCACATGAGTAAGATGGCACGTTAATCTCAAAAAAGGCACCAGTAATTGCACCTTATAACCTAACATGGAAGTCCCAACAGTGCCACTAAATTAGCTCTGCTGGAGAAAAACCCACTGAGAAACACAAGCCTACTGCATGGGTTGATCATATGGTAGGTCCAACAGTGGCCCACTTCCTGAACCGTCCTTATATGCAGGGGACACGTGTCCATCAGGCTACCTGGGTGGTGGTGGTGGTAAGAGTGGCTGTGCAAGGCTAGACTTTGGAAAAATTACTTCTGGCCACATGGATCCTGGTAACTGTAATCCAAAAAAGTAAGCTAGCCAAGCTCTGGTACAGACAGGGCCTCTTCCTTCAGAAGAACAGCAACTGGAAGGCATAATTACATTTTTGGGGCTTGTAGATAATTTCCTCCAGCTCCTGTATGTTCTCTCTGACGGTTGATATGACTTCAGCATTGAGTGAGGCACAGATCTTGCAGATATATTCTATAGTATCATTCAGGTTTTTGGCACTGCCAACTCCAAGGGAGGCTGTCAACCCTACAATCTGAGCACACACTGAAGTTACAGGTTTGTACACTGCTTGAAGAAAAACTAAGCACTGCACATTAATTCCTTGCCTGAGAAGAGACCATGTGAGTGGTGAAACACAACGGGAGATGCAGAGGTAAAGAGAAGGGCTAGTCTACACCGGCCAAGATAAACTGGGTTCAATCCAGAGTATTATGGACCGATTCCCCACCCACCCACTACCAGTGCATTCCACGGTGACACTAGACAGATGTCTTCATGCATGTCCCCCCACTGTACTGCCCACTGGTGGGCGGCGCAAGCTGTGTCCTCTGAGGCCAGAAATGAGGCGCCCAACATTGATCATGTGGCTGGGTGCCTCATTGTGACCTCATAGGATGCGACTTGCACCAGCAGTGGCAGCGCTGGGCAACAGAGTGGGGACACATGTGAAGACATCTGCTCAGTGTCACTGGAGTGCACCAGGTTTTCCTGTAAAATCTGCAGCAAATGGTGAATTTTCGTACTCTATTTTAAGGGTGGTTTAGAATGGTTTCAGTGCTGAACTGGCTTGATGTCATGAAGACAGTTCACACCAGAATCAGGGATTTGGCCCCACATCGTCTGGACGGATCGCTCTGGAAACAAGGGGAGGTCGTTTTATTTGGCTGGTGTAGACAAGACCTAAGAGAGTGTATCTCCTAGAAAGAAGTTACACCTTCATAAATTATAGCATTTCCTGGAAAAACTCTTGTTAAAATCAGGACAACAGTCACATAGGAGAATGAATGTGAACCTTTCTCATGGTGGTTTCCTAATTGATTTAAACAAGCAAGCAAACAAAAAGTTTAGACCTTTCTCTTACAATGCAATAATTAAAATGCATACATACCATGATTCCAAAAGAGTGCAGAAATACCCTAGGAATTTAGAGTGTAACACAGAAGAGCCAGTTTCCTGAGAATCTTAACTTTGATTTTTATTTTTATTTTTAAAGAGCACGTTTCTAGCCATTATGGCCTAGTAGCATCACTATTGATAGTATTTGCTGCTTTATTTTCTTACTCCCTCCCTGCCCAGCCCAAAAGCTGTAAAAATATTTTTTTAAAGTGGCCAATTCTTGCTGAAATCTCAGAAGACCAAAGAATGATTGAGTAACATTTCTAGTTGTTGAGGGCAAAGTTTGCTCTTTATAACTCTCTGACTCTCCCAGTGCCTAGCAAAATATACAAGAGAAAAACAAGTCAAAGGCAAGCACACCACGAATAAATGGTTTCTGAAAATCTGTGGCTATTGTTGACTACCTAGTAGAGCAACATAATTGGCTGATCAAAGCAGGGCTAAGCAAACTATGGTCCTGGAGCCACATGTAGCCCCAGCAGTATTTTAGGGCTCTCAACCCCTCCTGATTCTCCAAGCTGGCTTTTTTTCTGGCAAAAAAAAAACTTCTCATGGAAGTATGCAGGAGAAGGCTTCCCTGTACTGTCTAACATTTGAGGACCTAGCTACTAGCATGGCAGCTTCACTTAGCAGAGAATGAACAGAGACACCATACTGGGATGGGAACAGACACTTTACTGGTTCCATCTGAAAAGGCTTGGCCTAGCATGGATCTGAATCCAGGCATTGGTCAACACACCTGCCAATCAAATTGAAACTTATTCCTCAGCATATCTGGTTGATAGTCCTTGGATGGCAGACTTGGGATTCCAAACCACTGCTTAGTTCCCCTACAACCTGAGGGTGAGGCAGGGTCAACCGCATTCACGCTGGACATAACCCTGGTTGCGTACATCTATATGGTCCCTTAAGCGAACCCCAACACCACCACCACCACCACCACACACACAAACTCTGTGTCAGACAGGCCCACAGGTCCTGATCTCCACAAACTGGAACGGCCCCAATGTGAGAACTATCAAAAAGTTATGCCATATCAAAATGTGAGATGCACTTAACTATACATACAGCAAGACTTCCATCAGCCTGAAGCCCAGAACCAAGGGAAGGAGAGAGGGAAGATGTCTGGAAGCGGACTAACTGCCAGCACTCCCAGGTGCCACTTTTATGCTCCCAAAGTAGTCCACCTACCCTGGAAGCTCACATTCCTGATTGGCTGGTTCTCTTACTCCTTCCCAGATCTCATGAAAACTGCAAGAGCTCCTGGGAAAGGGAAAATCAATGTACTCCTTAATATGGTACTGCTGTAAGGACTGCCTTCACATGGGACAGTTAGTTCCCTTATCACTTAGGGGCTGATTCTTTTTTTCCTAACTTTTTGTCAAAATCATAACTGGACTTCCATCCACTTCTCGTTTTGTTTTCTGGCACTTGGGGTAGTCTGTGTGGGCTATGGAAGATCACAGGAGTAGAAAACTGGCCCCTAGACCACTGCAGCTGCCCATCATTGGGTGAAAAGGACAGTCAAGCAGGGCTCATTCTTAGAAACTTGACTTCCCTTTATTACATAAATTAATACAGGATCCAGAGACTGGCATCCACTGAATGTTCAGTCTTTCTTTTCAAAAGGTGTAATAACTACTAAGGCTTAAAGCTGCAACTTAAGCAGTTAGTGGTTGTACAACAGACTGAAATACATACAATGAATTTATATCCATGTAATGTACAATGTAAAAATATTATTGTATGTACATCCTGCAATGGACAATGTAAAATAATGCACATGTGTTGTTTATGGCTTGCTTCATCTTGTTACCTTGTATTTCTATATATTCTATACAGGCCGACCCCCATATCCACGGGGTATACATTCCAAGATCCCCGTGGATACCTGGGAACCTTATTATTTTCAATGAGACAAACACTGGAAGTTGACCACAGAATCACATTTCTGTAACCTAGGAATGCCAAGAGAAAATATATATTTTTGGCCATGGATAAGTGAAGCTGTGGATACCGAATCCATGGATACAAGGGTCAACCTGTATTGTATTTTTTTCCAAAAAAAAAAAAAAAAGAATAACAACAACAACAAATATATGTAATTGGCCTATCAGAATTCTGCTTCCCTTGAGGCAAAATCTAAACTGTCTTGACAAATATTCTTCTCTTTAAAAAAAAAGGGTTGGAAGTACAAAATGCATATAGCCTGGAGAAAAGCAAAACCATCAGGTAAGCTATTCATTACAAGTTGCACTTACTCCCAGGGGCCAGTTACACAGCAGAATAAAGTGCGCGAAATTCCGGATTTCTGTCCTTTCGCACCAGCGGTGCATAGTTCACACGATTTATTGCTAAATCGGAAGATCCGGTGAGTTTCACCTTTCTAAGTTTACACAGACAAAGGTGGAGGGCGGGGCATGGCCTCCAGATCATTATTATTAAAGCCAGGCAGGAGACGGGGAGGAAGAAAGGAGGGGGGCAGCGTGAGGGGAAAAGAGACCGTAAGTTCGTAGCTTCGTCTGTATATTATGCAACAAATAAGGAGAGAAACAATGACGAAGGAGGGAAGGAAAGCAGCTGAGATCCCTGCCAGCTGAGCCAACTGCTTCTCTCTCTCTCTCTCTCGCACACACACACAGACACAAAAGAACAATGCAGCTGAGATTCCGTTCACTCTGCAATCCCTGACAGCTGAGCAGACTGCTTCTCTCTCTCTCTCTCTCTCTCCCCCTCCCTCCCTCCCTCCCTGTATTACACCGGCGCGCGCATGCACACACACACACACACACAAAAGAATGATCCACCGATCACTCTCTCTCTCTCTCTCATACACAGAGATAGAGAGAGGGGAGAGGGAGAGAGAGGGAGAGAGGGAGAGAGGAACAGTAATTATGCTAGAAGGCAAGCCAGCTGGCTGGATCTTTTCAAGCCTCATCTCTTGCAAGTCCACCCCTCCCTCCTTTTTGGTCAATTCAACCAATTACGAATAAGCTCTGCTGTGCCAATTTCGAAAAGACTGCTGACAGTCCCCACTGCCATAAGCGGAATGGTCGTTCACACAGTCGATAGTACGCTAACTTGCGCTACTTTTCAAAAAAGACGGGGGAAATAGCGAAAGCTGATACTGCGTGACTTATGGGGTTTTTTGCCCCCCTCCTTCTGAATATGGCGCCTTTGATCCGAAAGATGTGGGAACTATTAGGACTCTTTGCGAATTCTTAGAGGATTTATTTTGCCATGTAAATGGCTCCCCACTTACCAGATGTAAATGAGCAAAGAGAACCAGGAATAGTGAATAAGAACATTTGGATGCCAATTTGACTGTTACTGGGTTATCACTGCATTGCACTGAAGTAACTAAATAAGTAACTAAATACTTATTTATTACTTACCCCACCCTTCTGCTGGCAAGGAACTCAAACAATCTTACCAAAAAATTAAAAATTTTCATGGTGAACCTTCAGCTCAGAGGATGAGGAAACCATGCCCCCCCTTCCCAGCTGCCTAATTACAACTCCTATCATTACTGGCCATGCTGGCTGAGATTGGTGGAGTCTCACATGATCTGAAGGACCATGGGTTCCCCTCATTCCCCTCCCCTCATTCCCCTCCCCCTTAAAGCCTCTTTTTCCAGATTTGTGGGTGCAATGTATGTTACAATACAAATGGACTGCTGACACTTCAAACTCACAAGCATTCACATACACACTGATCTGGGGAAGGGGGATGCACAACTTCTATTCCCCCTTCACACATTAAAGGGGGATGTTCAATTATTGGTGTATTTTTGAGTTTTTGTTACAGTACATGAAATTTTTCCCAGTGGGAAGTATGTACTCTCAAATTTGTCCATGATAAGAGTTAGGTGTTACCTGAGGTAGTGGTGTCCTAGGTTGTTCAAATTTAAGGTCCAAGTATTTGGACATTAATACATTGTAAGGGTGATTTCCAGTAGTGTTGTGGCACTCATCAAAAATCATCAGCGTAAACAATGAAAGGGAAGCGAGCGTTCCATCATTGAGACAATTCAAAAGTATCTGTGGCGTCATGACAGTGATATCATTCCCCTCAACGATCATATCTACAGGAGAAACAGCAGCTATATCCCCACATACTCCTGAAACTGTGTAGCTGAAAAGGAAAAGATATTCATTGTTCATAATTTTTAACAACTCGTCTTAGGCACTGATGGGGTTTAAAATTGTGGGAGAAGAAACTCAACATTTGGCAAAACAAGGACAGAAATGTGAACATATGGAAAATATATATGCCTAGTTCAGGCACGGATCTTCCTCTCTTATAATTTGGCCCTTGAAAATAATCTATGAGGAATAATAGGATGTGTGGAATACTGAGAGGTAACAAGTCCCTAAGTAAATGTGCAATCTACCTTGCTCCTGAAGGTGAGAATTGTGCAATGGGGTATTTCCCTCTTCCACCTCTGTTGTTGAACAGTGGTAGATGTTCTTATTTCTCCACTACAGCACTAGCTGAACCAATGACAATCTGAAGATGGTTATACTTCTTTTATCCAGGAAATGCTAACTCAATAGAGGCAACTTAGGCACTGGATATTTAACTTCTCTAAAACAATTTAGTTAATTGACAAAACAATAGTCAAATACCGTCAAATACTAATCAAGTATTTCATTTTGTTTGAGTCCTTCCTGAATCTTCGTTTGCGAAGAAAAGCCAGAGAGAGGTTTCATTTTGTTAAAAAAAAACATCTTCACCATATTTGGACAACAAAATTTTTGTAGCTGTCCCTTACTCTTATCTCATGTATTGTGATTTAAACAGGACCTATACTTCTCTTCTGAGCAGACTTGGGAGAAGGACAAGGAGAACAATGCATGTCAAATGCAACCTTGAGTGGAACAGAGAGAAAACAGCTCCTGTACCTCCAAACCTGTGGAGCGATGAAGGTGGCACTTTCTTGGCTCCTATAGCTGTGCAATGTTTTTAGAAACATTACAGGAGGAAAACTTGATTTGCTCCTTACAGAGAAAGGCCAATTTTTGATCTTCAAAGAAAAAAAATCAGCAAGATTGAAGAAACTGAACCAAAATAGGTTTAAATCATCTAACAAAACCTGGGAGACAAGGGAGAATCTAAAATTCTCATGCTGGATCAGAGACATTCTGTCAGCCTGTGCCTTCTTGAAGCAGCGCCTATGCAATGGTGGCCTGGGATATGCTTGCAAATCTATGTGTTTACAAATAAAATAAGGGTGCTTGCAAATAGAGCAGGAAAAAATAGTGTGGTGAGGAAACATTCCTTTCCCTCCTCCAAGAGGGACCGCAGGAAGAATCTCCACTCCACTCTCAGGTTGTTTGCTTTGAGCCATTTTATATTTTTAAACAATGGATTTTTCCAACTGGGAGTTTCACAAGAGCTGTCTGCAACAAAGGTAGGGAGCATTGGTGTAGCTATGGATGGGGGGGGGGGCAAAATGAGGGTATTGATCCTCAAAATGAGAATTCTGCCCCCCCATGAAATTTTCCTTCAGCCCCCACATTTCTCCAATTGCAGATACATAAAACTTTAGTTGAGCATTCAGAAATACAGTTTAGGCACCCAAAGGAAAGAGACAAGGGAAAGTTACTAAGGGAATGTGAACCCACCAAAAAGAAGAGTTCTAGTTGTCACCAAGTATCACTGTCTCACTTTCCACAATGCTAGAAATCTAGGGACTGAAGGAAAACTTTACCAGAGGCAGAATTCTTATTTGAGGGGCAATACCCTCATCCCCCACCCCCACCCCACAGCTACACTGCTGTAGAAGTCAAGTGAGTCTTGAGAGTGTTATGACCTTTGAAACTTATACGGCTCAGGTCCAGCCTATCTGAAAGACCTATCTTCCCATATGAACTTGTCTGAGCTCTAGGACCTTGAGGAAGTACCTCTCTTTATTCCACCAGCTTTACAGTCATGGTTGGTGGGAACATGGAAGAAGGCCTTCTCTATGGCTGCCCCCACACTTTGGAACTACCTCCCTAGGGAAGCAAGGATGCCTCCTTCTCTGTTGATGGCAAGTTAAGACCTTCTTTGATGGCAAGTTAAGACCTTCCTTTTCCAGCAACCCTTTGGGAATTTTTGGTGCTGTGCTGTTTTTAACTTTTATTTTAAATTAATTATGTTAGTTTAATACAGTACTATTTTAATCTCACTTTTATGTTAACTGTATGTGTATCCATGGTAATTCCCTGTCTTTTGTAAGCTGCCTTGAGTGCCAGTCTTGGGAAAAAGTGAAATATACATAAAATGATGGAAGGGTAGGAAGGCTCTTTCTCATTCAGAAATAAGATGAGGAGACTGTCATCTGAACAATTATTCACAGACACAAACTAGAGTTCAAAAGATGCTTTTGGTTATATCTGGAAAACTAACTACCATATATTTCGGTGTATAAGACAACTTTTGAACCCTGGAAAATATCCCTAAAAATCTGGGGTCTTCTTATACGCCGGGTATACTGTTTGCCTCACCCGCCACCCGATCTCCTGCCTCTTCACTCCCTTCACAAAGGGAGTGAAGACGCAGGAGACTGGGGGGGGGGGTGAGGCAAAGCATGTACAGTACATTCGCCCCTCTCCTCCGCCTTCCCAGCCAAACCTCTGCACTTTTACAAGGGCTCCTCCCAAGAAGCCCTTGTAAAAGCACAGAGGTTTGGCTGGGAATGCTCCCCCCAGCCAGGCAGCCAGCCAGCCAAAGAAACCTCCGAGTTGCAGGGTGGCTGGCTGGGGGGGGGGGAAGCTTCGTAGCCAGCTCCCGTCCTTCCCCAGTATGAGATGGGGCTGCCAGCCCCATCTTGGACTTGGGAAGGATGGGAGCTGGCTATGAAGCTTCCTAGCCACCTCAGAGGTTTGGCAGGCTGGGGGGGAGGAGAGCGTTCCCAGCCAAAAGCCACGAGGAGCCCTTGTAAAAGCACAGAGGTTTGGCTGGGAACACTCCCCCAGCTAGCCAGCCAGCCAAAGAAACCTCCCCCCCGCCCAGCCAGCCAAACCTCCAAGGTGGCTAGGAAGCTTCCTAGCCAGCTCCCGTCCTTCCCGAGTCCGAGATGGAGCTGGCAGCCCCATCTCGGACTGGGGAAGGATGGGAGCTGGCTAGGAAGCTTTCCCCCCAACCCACCAGCCAGCCACCCTGCAAAGCAGGGGGAACACGGAGGTTTCTTTGGCTGGCTGGCTGGGGGGAGCATTCCCAGCCAAACCTCTGTGCTTTTACAAGGGCTCCTCACGATCCCATCCTTCCAGAGTCTGTGATGGGGCTTCGGGGAGGGCGGGTGGTGGGGGGTAGTTTTATATGGTGAGTATATCCCAAACTCTATATTTTAACTTAAAATTGGGGGGCCGTCTTATACGCCCAGTTGTCGTATACACTGGAATATACGGTAATTTTAAAGGTACAGTATTGTCATTCAGATTAGGGAGGGCAATTTTGAACAGTCCACCAGAGGCCTCAACCCGCCCGGAAAGGGAGGGGGGAAATTAAAGGTAAAAAAGTAACGGGAGCTCTACTTCAAATTTCAATTTTTAAAAGACTTTTGGCAAAGTTGTGTAGAGACCATGCCATGTTGTAACATAAAATTGCCACTGCTGGAGCCCTACAAGAACAGAAAGATGTATGTTTTTCCAAAGAGGTGGGAAAAAGTTTAGAGGAGGCGTTGGAGAATCACAGCTCACAAAAATGGTTGTGGGGGAGGGGAGAAAGCCTTGGGCCACACTTTCCCCATACTCTTTTCATTCTATATAGAAGGAGTGAGGAAGTGGGGTCTACTGCAACTCCTATTCCCCTTTGCAATTGGCTATGCTATCTAAGGCAGATGGGAGTTGCAATTTAACAACATCTGGACTGGGTCACAGACGCTCCTAATCTGTGGCATCACCAAGGCTGGTGTCACCACCTCCCCCTGACGGTGTCACCTGCTGCAGTTCGGCCTCTCTGTGCACCCACCCCAGTGCTGCCTCTGCTCCTGCTATACAGAATCTGTTTACAGTAAATACTAAAAAGCACATTCTTGCTCTTCTATGGGATTAAAGAAGCACCTCGACAATTAGGTGGGTGGATTTAGAACCTACTTGCTTCTTTTAAAATACTCCTGGAAGACTTTCTTCTGTTGTTCATATACTGGGACCTTAGTAGCAAGGAAGACCACTTTCCCTTTCTTTCCAAGAGGCATATTCCTGAGGTGATGATCACATATCATAACTGACACAAAGGTTTTTCCAGATCCTGTGAAAAAGAATACCAAAAAAAGATGTTGGTTAGATATATTTTTAAACCACTCTTTTCTAGAAAGATCAGAAATGGTTTTGCAAATCACTGGTTTTCCAAAGCTACTACCTATGAGATGGCTATTCTTCACTAAGAACCAGATTGTGTAGCAGCAGCATGGCTGTGAATATGAATGTTGACCAGAAAACTCCCTCACTTCAGATCAGGAACTTAAAACATGTCCCTCCTTAACAAAATTATCTCAACTGCCACTGCAAGGTTAATACCATGCTTTCAAGACTGTTCAAAGAATTACTGATATATCTATGAAGCATTTTGAATATGTTATGTTAACATCAATTGTTACTTGAATTATTGGATATTACTATCAAAGCCAGAGATAGGAAACTTATCAGCAGTATTGTTCATTTCATTTTCAGGTTCCCAACCAGGAACTTCAGGTGCTATGGTAGAAAGCATTACAGTGCTGAGTATTACACCCTGTTTAGTGGCATGATTTGTCTCTTGTCCCTGTAATATGCCTTTAGGGTTCATCACACAAAAGGGGGTGTCTCAGTTCCATTGTTTCACTTTCACACACGCACACACACACCAGAATGTATATCAATGTCAGCTTAAGTATTCAGATAATTCTAAGTTTGCAAAGAAAGGTATGCCATCCATAGTCAACACGACACAGGTGCAGCTACAGAGGAGGGTAAAATGAAGACAATGCCCCATCCCCAATAAGAATCTCCCTCACAACCAAAATGAACTTTTCCTTCAGTCCCCAAATTTCTAGCATTGCAGAGAGTGAAACACTGAAAATTCTTCACATCTAGAACTCATACAATTGCTGTGTCTCCATTCCCCTGGTAACTCTGGCTGCCCCTTTTCTCTCTGACTGCTTAAACTGTATTTCTAAATGTTCATTCCACTGAAATTTTAGGTTATTCCAATGCTATAAATTTGGGGACTAAAGGAAAAGTTCATTTGGGGTGGCAGAATTCTTAATTTTGGAGTTCTGGCGGGGTCGAAGTCCTCATTTTGCACCCCTCCCCCATAGCTTCATCCCTGCTAACTGATTAGGTAGCAAACATGCTTTGCATGGAATTCCTCAAGTGTGACAGTAAAAACATAAAATCTGAAACTGAGGCACTAGAAGTAGCTACTGTAGACAGAGAGAGAAAAAATAACCCGATGTTTGAATAAAGAACATGCACAGTGCACATTATGACAGACTTTCTCTTCATCAAATCCATCAGCATATGAAAGACAGGAGAAACTTTGCATAAAGGAGACAGCAAGAAATATCAACATATGTAAAGGTGCTTTATATAGTATCAAATCACTAATTCATCCAGTCTAATACTGAGTGCAAAGTTATAGTGATGGCAAAGTTATACAGAGACTAAGGGAGAGGATTCCAATTCAGCTATCCAAAACCCTTTTGTAACTGGAGAAGGCAGAAACAGAGCCTAGGAATTCCTGCCTGTAAAGCATGTGTCAGGGTCAGCAACTGGGTCAGGGCACCTCTCTACAGAGGGACAAGACAGGCATGATTATGAGATAAATAAACTATTCCGACCTAAATCTGAAAAAAGGAAATCTTCTGTATACACCCTTGGAACAAAAACTCTTTTATTTTTTAATGTAACACATCTAATTTTCAAAAAACCTTCCTCTAAGCATAACTGTAATTAAGAAGCAAGATGAACTTACCAGTCGGGGCACAAATTATGGTATGTTTGCCATCAAGGGCAGGCTGGGCCAGTTCCTTCTGATAGTTTCTAGCCTCCTTTGGCACATAAATGGATTCCTGGGAAGTTTCTGGAAATACACACAAATAAATTGCATTTTGAGGAGCCCATTGCCTATTTTTTTAAAACAGATAACCAACTACTTGCTTTATACCAAGTCAGACCCACCATGGCACTACCTTTCAGTGTTGGTGGAACTGCATGCACCTGTGGGACAAGAGACTACCCTGACAGTAGCAGTGCTACAGGTAGGGTCTCCCATGTCAGACAGGCTTTTGTGGAAGAGCCAGACTAAAAATGCCAGGTTCAGGGCGGTAGCAGTAGTGAGGGGTGGCACTGGAAGAGGATCTCTCAGAGACACAGCAATGGCACCATAATTAACACTTATTAGAACTGTGCAGAAGAAGGCAATGGTAAACCATACCTGAAACCTTCTACCTTGAAAGTCCTATGAGGAGGCAATCCAATATTAAATAAGAGGTAGTGCCAGAAGATGGGATTCCCAGGTTGGAAGGCACTCAACAAGCTACTGGGAAAGAGCAGAAGACACCTATGAGTAGCACAGTGGCTAATGATACAAGTGGACTCAAGCCAAGTTCAGCTCTTGACATGCTCAGAGGTGAAAGAAAAGTCCAAAGTTGCACCACACATATTATAGGAACATGGAATGTGAGAAGCATGAATCAGGGGAAACTAGACATTGTAAAACAAGTTACAGAACATGTAAACATTGCAATACTATGGGGTGAGCAAGCTAAAGTGGACAAAAATGGGACATTTTGAGTCACATAATTACATAGTGTTTTACTCAGGAAATGAAAATCTAAGAAAATAGTGAGGAGAGATGTAGCAAAAGCAGGCAAAGGATATAATGCAAAATTGGACCAAATCATATCAATAAGACTTCAGGGAAACCCTATCAATATATGCATAATCCAAACTTATGTTCCAACTACAGAGGCAGAAGAAGAAATTGAAAGATTGTGTGCTGAGTCCAGGAGGAAATGGATTACACACTAAAACAGGACTTCTTGTTAATCATAAACGACTGGAATGCAGAGGCAGGAAACAGAGCAGAATCAAAGACTGTAGGAAAATTTGGTCTAGGATCAAGAAATGAAGCAGGAGCGCAATTGACTGCATTTTGTGAGGCCAACAGTTTGTTCACTGCAAACACACTCTTCAAGCAACCAAAGAGGCAACTGTATGCATGGGCTTCACCTGAATAGAAATAAAAGAGACTACATAATTGGAAACAGAAGATGGAGAAACTTCATTCTCTCTGCAAAAACAAGATCAGGAACAGATTGTGGCACAGACTATGAACTGCTAACATCAAAAGTTAGAATAAAGCTAAAGAAGAACACGAAACCAACCATTGTACCAAAATCCAACCTGAAGAACACCCTGTAGAATTTAAAGTTAATGTAAAAAATAGATTTGCACTATTAAGCTTAACTGATTGGAAGCCAGCTAGACTGAAGCCAGGGACATTGTCAGGAAGCAATGAAAAAAAGACACTATCTGAACCAAAAAGAAAGAGAAACCTCAGTGGATGACAGATAAAACTTTCCAAGCAGTTAAAGACAGTCGAGAAACAAAACGGGACAGAAATAGAGTCAGAACCCTGAATTCAACGGTTCAATGACTTGGGCATAGGGACAAGGAGCACAGTCAGCCCTCTGTATCTACGGATTCCATCATCCACAGCTTGAAAATATTCCCAAAAAAAAATCCAAAAAAGCAAACCATGGTTTTGCCATTTTATATAAGGAATACCATTTTACTGTGCCATTGTATATAATGGGACTTGACCATCCATAGAATTTGGTATCCACAGGGGGTCCTGGAACCAAACCCCAGTGTATACCAACGGTTAACTGTACTAGAATTATCAATGCAGAGAAACAGAAAATGACAACAAAAAAGAACAAGAGACCTCTTCCACAAGATCCAAGAAATCAAAGGGAAATTTAAACCAAGAGTAGGGATGCTCTATGACTAGCAGGGAAACACATTACATGACTAAGTAGAAATAAAAAGACTATGGAAACAATACACTGAAGAACTATATAAAACATGAAAGGATAACAGATTCATTCAGGGAAGAGCCATTTGAAAATGAAACTAGAAAGTGAAGTGGAAACTGCGTTAAGAGCATTTGAGAGAAATAAATCACTAGAAACAGACTGCATACAAATACAGCTGCTACAAGGTATAGAAACAGAATTTACTCTAGTTGTAACTAAAATCTGTCATCAAATATGGAAAATAAAACAATGGCCTGCAGATTGGAAATGCTCAATATGCATTCCAATTCCCAAGAAAGGAGTCACCAGGGATTGCAGTAACCACATGACCACTGCATTCATTTTCCATGCAAGCAAAGTGATGGTCAAAATTTTACAACAAAGACTTTTACCATATATGGAGCGGAAAATGCCAGCTCCCCAAGCTGGGTTCAGAAGAGCTAACATACATTGGAAACTGCTTAATGTAGTGTAGATGTGTAAATTGCTATTGCTTAAAACAATTTGTAAGCCGCTCTGATAGCCTTGTGGCTGAAGAGCGGGATATAAATAACTAATAATAAAAAAAGGAGAGGGAGAGGCACAAGGGATCATATTACAAACGTAAGTTTGATAATGGAGCACACCAAAGAATTTCAGAAGAAAATCAGCCTGTACTCTATAGATCATAGCAATGCCTTTGATTGTCTAGATTACGAAAAACTATGTATCATTCTTAAAGAAATTGGTGTATACAACATTTGATTATCCTAAAGCGTAACCTGTACTCAAGACAAGAGGCCACTGGTAGGAAACAATATGGCCAAACAGAATGGTTTCTAACTGGAGAGGTCAGGCAAGGCTGCATTTTATCACCCTTTCTGTTTAGCTTGTATGCTGAATGCATTATAAAGAATGCTGGATTAGACTCTGAGGAAGGAGCCATGAAAATTGGAAGAAGGAACATCAATGACTTAAGATATGCAGATGACACCAAACTACAAGCAGAAAATAGCAAAGACTTGGGAGTGGCTACTGAAGAGAAGCAAGAAAGAGCAAAGGCAGGTTTACAGTTGAACATTAAGAAGACAAAAATAATGACCACAGGTGATTTACATAACTTTAAAGTAGACAATAAAGACACTGAAATAGTTCAAGATTTTCCATACCCTGGCTCAGTCATCAACCAGAATAGAGACTGAAGTGAAGAAAGCAGAAAAAGACTAGGACTTGGAAGGGTAGCTATGAGGGAACTAAATAAGATCCTCAAGTGAAAAGATATATCATTGAGTCAGCATAGTCCATGCCACTGTATTTCCAATTCTATGTATGGTTGTGAAAGCTGGACAGTGGAGAAAGCTGACAGGAAGTGAATCAACTCATTTGAAATGTGGTGCTGAAGGAGAATTCTATGGATACTGTGGACTGCCAAAAAGACAAATAAATGAGGCCTAGAGCAAAGACTTGAAGATGACTAAACTAAGACTGTCATACTTTGGCCATATCATGAGAAGACAGACTCACATACAGTGGGCCCTCCTTATATGCAGGCTCCGTATCTGTGTATTCAAGCAACCACGATTGTTGTACCCCATACCTAAAATGGCATCTGCACACGTCACCACCATTGACTAATATAGGACTCAACCATCTGCAGTTTTTGCTATCTGGGGGGGGGGTTCCGAAACTGAACCCCTGTGGATACAGAGAGTTCACTGTATACAGTTTGTGTGTTTATTTTTTTTAAGGCTCTTACTTGACCAAATGCCATGCAATAGACTAAGGTATGTGAAGTCACAGAAGGGAAAAATTTTGGCAACTTAATGAAAAATTTCTAATGAAAATGTTCCATTTTTCCAGTAGAAAAAAAAAAGTAAGATACATTGGGATTCAACAAGGCACACTTCTGAGTAAACCTGCAAAGGATTGGGCTATGAAACTTACACCTAACCATGTGAACAAGAGTCCTGGACTGATGAGAATCTTTGCAGTTCAGGATTTATTCTGCACAAAATTTGCATGTGGTTGTCTTACTCAGAAAACAGAATTTTTGCACAAAAAATGCTATTTCTCTGCATATATTATTGCTGTACTTGGGGACTTGTTCTGCACAAAATATGAACGTGGTTGATTTGCACAGAAAGCTGAATCTTTACAAATGAAATAGCTTTTTCTGAACAAAAAATAAAATTTCTGTAGAGAAATACCATTTTCTGCACAGAAAATGCATTTTTCTATACAGAACAATCTTGTGTGAATTTTGCACAGAATAAGTCCAGAATTGCAAATAGGCTTTGAAAACTATGTGGTTTTCAAAGACTTTCTCGCAGCAAGAAGAAAATTGCTAAAATTACTAATTGTTTCCTTCAAGAAGAACATTAATGAAGAATTACAACTGTAGATTCATCCCGTTTATGTTGCTTTAGTCAGGCCTGTAATTCCTGTAATTCTAAATAAAGGCTACATAGCTGCAGCAATCCCCAATATCTCCTCACCTGTATTAAACACATCACATCTTTTACACCTCCCACCCTAAGTTCAGACAGTCAGACAGACAGACACACAAATACAGTGAGCCCATCAATCCATCCCTAGGCTAAAACTTCTTTGGGGCTCTAAAAATAAAGTTTCCAAATCATGATTTGTACATTACTCTTTGTACATACTTCTATTTAAAGTGTAAAAAATAAAATAAGAATGCTAAAGCCAATAGTTTTCACATGGTCTCACTTGAAGGTGAAGATGGACTTGCACTAAGATTGTCAGATTCTGCCTCTTCAGAATACTGCACGTTTATATCGATGATGCAGCTGTTCTCATCTTCATCCATCATTTCAACATCTGTGCCATTATCATTATCTGCACACAATAAAAAGGAGAATAAAAAGGAGAATATTGGTGTTATTTCATTATTGTGGGCATGGTGGAGGAAAAATATTTGTTTCAGTTAATAACTCTTCTTGACTGACCCTCGAATATAATTCTGTCATTGTACCATTGATGGAGGATAAGTCTGAGAAGGAGGGAAAATACAAAACTAGTACTCTAGTGCAAAATCTGGCTACCCACTTTCATCATGGAAGATTCAGGTGCCCATAATTATGATGAACCAGAACATCATCTTATGATGATTTAGTGTGGCTTTGTATTGGGAGCTTTGTTATGCATTATGTATCTTTAACAATACCAGCACAATACAAGCATAATAATGCAAGTATGCCCAAACACTGAATATATTTTAAAGACCCAAATTTTTGCCAATGGGCTTGTCTACACCAGAAAAAAATGTAAACTCACCCCAAATCCAATGCTGGGAGTCCAGATGATGTACAGCTACTTCCAGGGAGGATCCACATTTTCCCCCTCAACCCAACTTTGTTCTGAACTAAGTAAAGTCAGCGAAAACACTGGAGCTCCTGGAAACTCTGGAGTGCCTCTGATTCTTTTACTTCTGGACAGTGTATTGGGTTTGATCTGGCCCAATCCAGTTGTTCAAACACAAACACGGAGCCTTTTCCCTTACCCTGAGCTGAGCAGCGCAGGGAGAGTAAATGCCACTGCCTCGCCAGCCAAGCAGCTTCCTGCAAGAGCCTGGCCAGTGGTGTCACTTCTGCTGAGGTCAGAATGGGGCACCCATGCTATGAGGACGAGGTACAGTGACCCCTTCATTGTTGATCATATGTCCAGTTACCCGTTCTGATCCCAGCAGAAGTGATGATGCACCGGCCAGACATTCCACAGAGCTCCTTAGCCAATGAGGAAGTGGCAGATGCTCTGAAAACATGATGGCAGTGCAGATGCTATGTCAGACCAAGTGGCACATGGGGACAATGACACACATTGCAACAGATTCAGCCTGGAGCATGTGGCCACCACCCTGGTCGGACTGAATTTAAGTGACAGGTGTAAACAAACTCAACATGACTTATAAGACAGCACTAGATTACTAGACCTAGTTTGGATGAAGGAAGAGACTAGGCAAAGAGGAATGTGCCAGTGGTTTTCAGAGCTTTTAACACACTGAAGATCCTGCTGGTGTATACTGAGCACTGCATAGAGTATATAGTATCCCCTGCACATGTTTGTGCCCAAAGCTATATTGGAGTCCCTGAAAGTACCTAAGTATCATTCAGCCAAGGCTTTTCTACTTCAACAAGCTCCAGACTTGTGGTGATGTCTCTTGTCCTTTTCCTGGATGGTCTCTGTTCTATATGCCTTCTCTAAAAACCTAAAGAAATGGTGTAAACAGGAAAGCAAGCACATGACTATACCTTGTTTCAAACTGAACAATTTACTTTCAGTGACATATTCAGCTTGATCCAATGCCAGCTGGAACGTTTTAGGCCAATTTACTTTGTCTGACCTTCTCAGACATTGCAGAAGTTTCATTGTACTTGCTCCTTTACCACTGTTCACTTTAGTCTGCAAGTCAAACCACAAGTCAAAAGTATTAGCATGAAAGGGAGGAGGACAGGGACAGAAATACACATTCTTTAAAGGGAACTGCTAATGCTTTGTGGATATTTACACAATCTCACAACTAAAAATAAGTCACTGGATCCAGGACATCTACTTCACAGAATAAAGCCATTATTTCTCTACCAAAGGTGAGAAATGCTCAGTTTAAAAAGAGAGGAAAAGTATAATTTTAAAATACCGGTAACTACAATGTGATGAAGGGAAAGATGGCTATTTCACAGTTGCCCAGGACCTTGGGTTGGAGACACATGAAGAGGCCTATAGAAGACTGCCTCAAAAGCGTTGCAAGAGGAAGGCCTCTTACAAGATCTCAGCACTCCCATGAGATTTACTGCAGGAACCCCACAAAACAAACCAATCTCATGATCGCAGGCCAGCTATTATGAGATGAAGACTTTACTCCGCTAGCTAGCATCAGCCAGGCCAGAGAAAAAGGAGGAAGAACAACACCATTTCAGCTGCAATCCTAGCAGAGGAACCCCTGGCATTTGGTATGTATGGCCTGATTGCTGCATACACAATAAAATCTCAGGAGCTGGTACGGTGGGAGTGCAGTTGGTGCTCAGTCTTAAATGTGGGATTTGAGGCATCCCAGATGTCCCAATATGGGACCCAACTTTAAGATCTCATATTCAGGGTGTCCCATACAAAACAGGACTCCTGGGAACATTGGCCGGTGCTATTTTGGACTCTTTAAGAAGGCGTGAACCAAGAAGACTGTATTTTTGACCTCTGTTTCATCACTCATGGCAAATGGTGACAAAGTGGAACTTCCGAAGTAGCAGGTGAGTTGTTTTTAGGGGTTTCAGGTATTTACACAGTTACAGCATAACCCTCTGTATGTTTACTCAAGAGGTAAGTCTTGCTGTGTTCACTGGGCTTAGTCCCAAGAAAGTGCATATAGAACTGAAGTCATGATACCCAAAGCGTGTGTTGTTGTCGTTGTTGTTTTTCTAGGGCTCAGAGTCACACTCACTAGCTGGAAATCTTGAGCAGTTTACATATATATATATGTAGATGTACATATGTATACAGTTGTCCCTTCACATTCGCGGGGGTTAAGTTCCACGGACCCCCGCGAATGTCAAAAAACCGTGAATATTGATTGCCCCTTCAAGACTTGCCTCTTCAAGACTTGTTCGGCGTGAGTTCTCAAATAAGGCTGCAGCATTGTGGATAGTGCGTCTCCATGCATCCCAATGTGAGGCCAGGGTGGACCACTGTTGGTGATCAATTTGGCCGAGCCTGAGATGTTGTTTCAGGGAGTCTTTGTATCGCTTTTTTGGAACGCCCCTCTTACGCTGACCCGTGGCGAGTTCACCGTAGAGTAGTATTTTTGGGAGGCGATGGTCCTCCATCTTAGAAACGTGCCCTGCCCAGCACAGCTGCGTTCTCAATATCATGGCCTCAATACTGGTAATCCCTGCTTGCTCAAGGACAGCAACATTCATCAGGTAGTCAGTCCAGTGTATATTTAGGATTGTGCGTAGACAGCGCTGATGAAAGCGCTCGAGGAGTCGTAGGTGGTGGCGATAGGTGACCCATGTTTCAGATCCATAAAGGAGGATAGACAGTACAATGGCTCTATACACACTGATTTTTGTGCTTTGCCTCAGGTGTTTGTTGCTCCAGACTCTTTTGTGAAGTCTAAAGTGATAAGATATATAGTGGGGATATTCATAAACACAGCTAGATAAATTGATAGATCTGGCTGACCAAATGATTTGAATTCTAAAATAATACCTGTCTAATTTCTTCCCATTCCTGATCTAAGAGGCAATCCGTCATGTAGGGAAATATATGGTCAGGATCAACAGCTCGCAAAGAGGGCTCAATAACTTTCAGCAATCTTATGTAAGGCTCCAGATTTTGAATCATTTTGAAATTCCAATTTTCAATTGCATGATGAAGGCCGGTGTAACCTTTAAAATGAGATAGAAAAAACATATAACCTCAAATAAAACTTCCATTAAAATGTGTGCACTGACAAAGCAAGCTAGGTTTTTTTTCCCCTACTCAACAACAATGCAGATTTGGCACTTGTTTTCTGATTGGCCAGCCATAACTGAACAAAGGCTGGATTTTTAGGGATCAGATTTTTTTTATTGCAAAAAAAAAAAAAGGAAAAGAAAAAGAAAAAAAGAAAGAACGAGGAAGGGGAAAGGGAAATTTTGCCTTACAATATTCCCACAAATTCTGAAAGAGTTAGTCCAGAGAAGAGTCTTCATTATGGTCTTGAAGGAGACACAGAATCCATTAGGGCTATACATGATGTGCTTTCCTCAAAAGTATTCTGGAAGTGCTTTTTAAAATTTGAAATATCCTCCTATCGACCCAGCTAACTCTTATCAATAAGTTTCCTAAGGAACAGGACCTAAATCCCTGAAGGTACCAGATCCCATTAGACCTTGGAAACTAAGCAGGGACAGTGCTGGTTAGTATTTGGATGGGGAACTGCCAAGGAATAACAAATGTTGACAGCTGTATTCAGAAGAAGGTAATGGCAAACCACCTGAGCATTCTATGTCTCAGAAAACTCTGTGAAATCCATAGGGTCGCCATTAAGTCAACAGATGACTTCAAGGTGTGTGCGAGTGTGCATACACACATACACATACACACACACACACGGGGCACAGATACATGCATCAAAAAATACCTTATTTTGATTTTATTAAACAAATTCACCAGTTCTTACTTTGTCTTCAGCTCAACTGACTGGACACTAGCCACATTCTGTCCACAACACTGGTTTAGCAAATGGTGTCCAATATTTTTCAAAATCTCACATGCAGAAGGCTTTAATATTTTGAAAGGTGCAACATGCATGATAAAGCAATGAAACTTTGCAGCACACTCAAACCTGCTGCATTCAATGCATCCAAAAATCCACGGAACCATCCCTCTGATGTGAGTTCCACAATGGATTGAAGAAATAGCTCTGCAGCAGTTGTAGGTTTGTCCTTCATCCCTTCAATCTTCTCCACTGTCTCTAGAGTGAAATCAGAATAGTTGTCATCATTGAAATGCATTTCTTATCTCAAAGAGAAAAACTGGAAATCAGAAACCTAAATCCAATTGTTACTCTCAACTACAGTGGAATCACTGACTCACTAGCACTTCCATGAGTCTTGACTAAGTTCCAATTTATTTAATGGATTATTCTAGTTAGGACTAACCATTTAATTTAAGCCAGAGTGTCCACTTAGTTCAGAAACCACTGTATGACCCACAAACCATTAAGTTTTCACAAAGGCAACAGCAAGAATGAGCAGACAGTGTCAGGTTTTCCAAGCTGAAATCCCAGTTGAGCAGCAACTCACAAGCAATGCTGCATAGCTAGTACAGTAGTGAATTAAACTATCAACAGAAAATCAATTTCAAGTGTCAACAAACAAGAAATAAAAACAGTAGAACACATAGTTAAAAAACATTTCTCCATAAACAGTCAATTCCCAAAGGCCTGTTGAAAAACAAAAAAAATGCAGTCCCTTAATTATGTATGTGAATCAACATATTCCTTTCTATCCACCCATATCAATCTGTGGAAAGCTACATCAAGCTGAACAATTTGTCTTGTTGGACAATGACATTTTATGTGGTTTTGGAAACAGATGTCAGAAAGTGTACATAAAATTTTATCTTTCCCCTTAGTCTCTTGTTGTTGTTGTTGTTGTTGATGATTATCCTGAGTTATAATTTAAGTAAAAGGGAGATAAAAGGAAACACTGAAATGGACTACAGTATTCTGTGCGGGTCAGAGCTTTTCCATAGTTCTGATCCCACAACTATTACAGCCCAGAGCTGCTGTAAGAAAATTCCTTCCCATCACAATCAATAAGAAGGCAATTTTTTTTCAAACCTCTCTTTGTGTCTCAGAGAGGGGATGAGAAAAAGGGGATACATGCTGACTTCAGCCTATAGGGCTGTGGATGATGTAGTAGTTTGACCTTATTGTTCCCCTCAGACCAAATTTACCCTACCCTTGCCCAAGACTTAAAGAGTGAGATCCAGTTTTATATGAGAGCTAATATTGGCCCAATTCCTTTTCATATTTTTGTAAATAAATCCAGAAGAGCAACCAGCGTACTAGATTACCATCTGCCCAAAGATACCTTTGGAAGTCATTTTTCATACCTAACGAACACACAAATAGAACCACCCACTCTATTCTTGTTTATAAATGTTCTCCCTGTTTGCTTGAAGGGCAACAATTGTTACTCACAAGCAAGGAAAAAGGCCAATATGCAACCATGTGCAATACCTAACGGTAAATCAGAAACTGAGAAAGAAGTTGCAGAGTTCTTTTACAACACAGGTGAGAATGAGGTGGTCCTCCAGATGTGGTTGGCCTACAATTCACTAGGTAGGACAGGTAACGGTAGTTGCAAGCCAACAACATCTGGAAGGCCACATAATTTGCACTTCTGTCTTAGAGCGTTACAACATTATTGTGGTCACAGTCATAATTAGATTTAGGTTACATAAAAGAGCTGGTAGTTCATATCTATACTGAAGACCACTTCCTACATTTTGTGTACACTTGGATACAGACACCAAAGTACCAAAGGTATCAATGGGGAATGGGATACAGGTATCTAAATTACTTTTCTGCCTAGAGAAGCAAATGGAAAGAATCTTGACTTTCCTTTCCTGGCCATATTTTAGAAAGTGAAGGGCCCACTATGGCAGGCAAGGATGTGACCAAAAACACTCCCTGGAGCAAGCCATTTCTTATTTACTGTTGTTTTAACAATGTGTTCGGGTTTGCTCTTCTGATACTTAAGCAACTATCTGCACAACTGTCAAAACTGATTTACAGTTGTCCCTTCACATTCGCTGGGGTTTGGTTCCAGGACCCTCCCCCCCATGAATACCCAAATCCGTGAACACTCAAGTCCCATTATATGGAATGGCATAGCAAAATGGTGTCCCTTATCTAAGATGGCAAAATCACGGTTTGCTTTTTGGATTATTATTTTTTAAAGAATATTTTCAAACCTTGAATACTTAAAACCGTGAATGCCAAATCCATGAATGTGGAGGGACAACTGTATATGCATTCATTATCACAGACTCCAACAAAGGATAGGGCAGCGAATACAGTATTTGTCCTCTATAGCCACTAAAGCAATAAACAAGATCTTCTTTCAGATGCTTTCTTTGTAGCTTGCATTTATTTCAATGCCCTGAGAATCATGCCAAGTGCCTTTTAGAGTTAGTCTTACATGTTACTAGAGGAGCCCAGCTTTGCACATGTTAGACACCACTTAGTTCCCCCCATACCAGGTTCTCTCTCTCTCTCTTTCCCTCTTGTCTCTCTCTTCCCTTCTGCTTCCTCCACTCCTCTTGCCACTCTTTATCTATCCTCATCCTAGTGGTTGAAATGCAAGGCTATCCATACTGTTAAGAAAATGTCCATATTGTGGCAATACTTTTGTTAGGCCAAACAAGAAGACACTAAATTCTCTGTGCAAGCTTTTGAACCCATATGTTTCTTCAGTCTTCTGTTGTTTAGTGTTCATTCAGTCTTTCCTTCTGCTCACTCACCTCCCCCACCATCACCCTTTTCCAGGGAATAAGACCACCGGGGAGGAGAGCACATGGAACTGCCTATCGACCCTCTTGAGAAATATTTAGCCCAGTAACCCAGGCCTGACTTCAGAGGAGGATGATTAAGAACACCTGCCATCAAGTGACTGAAGACAGTACTGAGGCTACAGACAGATTTTAAGTTGATAAAACTAAACCCATTTTAAAAACAAAATACAGTGGGACCTCTGGATCCGCATGGGTTCAGTTCCGGGACCCCAGGTGGATGACACAAAATGTTGATGGTCTCATCCCATATTATTAAATGACACTTCAATGCATCCATGCTCACATCGCCACCATTTTAAGTATAGGACATGATCTGCAGTCACTAGAAATTGTGGATCTGGAGCCCACGTGGATCAGGAGGGCCCCTGTAAATAAGGTACACAGTCCAGGGTAACCATGCTCCAGAAGCTTTGGGGACTAAACTATTTGGAGGAGAGGGGAGTTCAGATGTGGTCCACAGGTGCCACTTGTTGCCCTCAGTTTGCTTACTACTGGTATAGATGGACCTCAGAATAGCTCCTATTGTTTACAATGAGCATTCTTGCACTGAGATGTTTGCCTGATTTTACTGGGAGAGGGGGAAGAGAGAGCACAGTGCTGTTTGCCCCCAGCCTTTCAAAGAAATGGTCTCAAAATATGAACTACAGTGGACCCTTGATATCCACTGAGGTTTGGTTCCAAGACCCCCTGTGGATACCAAAATCTGTGGATACTGAAATCCCATTATATACAATGACATAGTAAAATGCTGTCCAATTTGAAGTTGAAGGCTTTCACGGCCAGCATCCATAGATTTTCCTTGGGTTTTTTCCGGGCTGTGAGGCCGTGTTCTGGGATAGTTTCTTTCTGACGTTTCACCTGCATCTATGGCTGGCATCCTCAGAGAATGATTGGGTAGGAGTGTGTCTAGGGTTTATATACTGTGAACCCCTGTAGGGGAATATATGTAAATCTGTGTAATTGAATGGTTAGTTTCTGGGTATAGAAATGCAAGGCTTGTTAGTGTTTGTTAGTGTCTGTTTGGCTGATGGTTGGTTTATAACATGTTCTGCTACTGCTGGACACAAAATGCTATTTGAAAACACAGAAATTCTAGACCAGGCCAACAACTATCATGTCAGAATGCACAGAGAAGCTATTGAAATCCACAAACACCTGGACAACTTCAACAGGAAAGAAGAAACCTTACAAGTAAACAAAATCTTGCTCCCAGTTTTGAAATACAATAGACTCAAAACTCAACACTTACAAAAGAATTCCACCCAGGGACAGGGGATTCCCAGCAGATAATGGCCCATCAACCAACCATCAGCCAAACAGACACTAACGAGCCTTGCATTTCTATACCCAGAAACTAACCATTCAATTACACAAATTTACATATACTCCCCAACAGGGGTTCACAGCATATAAACTCCACACACACACCTACACAACCATTCTCTGAGGATGCCAGCCACAGATGCAGGTGAAACGTCGGAAAGAAACTATTCCAGAACATGGCCTCACAGCCTAGGGGAAAAAAAAACAAGAAAAATCTAAAATGGTTTCCCTTACATAAAATGGCAAAAGGTTTATTTCTTGGAATTTATTTATTTTTTAAAAAATATTTTCAAGCCGTGGATAGTTGAATTTGTGGATGCCAAACAGTGGATACAGAGAGCCGGCTGTATAAAAATAAACTTCCTCTTTGGGCTTGACATTTTAAGATTTGCTCCAGACAAGCAGTAGGATGAAGTGAAATAAAGGACCTTATCCTTCAAAATTGATGCAGTCACTATAAGTCAATGAGTGACATGGCTTTACAAGTTCTAATCTGTTTTAAATTGTTAATGTGTTTTTAGTCTTAATGTTTTGATTTTTTAAAAATTATTTGAAATTGTTTTATATTGATTTTATTTTTACATCAACCTGAGACCTTGTGATACAAACAGGAAATGCATACTTTAAATAATAAATAAACTACTGTAGATGCCACCTTCTCAGGCCTTTTATCATGCTTCTGGTGAAAGCTGAAAGACTATTGATGAAAGAAAACAAACCTTTACTTTCTACACTTAGGATAAATGCTGCTGGGACTACCAAGGCCTTTCTTCCTTCTGGAAAGTACCTAGCACTTTGTAGCCTTTGTTGTTGTTGTGTGCCTTCAAGTAATTTCCGACTTATTTTGACCCTAAGACAAACCTATCAGAGAATTTTCTAAGGCAGAGGGTGAATGAATGTTTTTTCTTTAATCTGGTCATAGACCAGTACAAGGCAGAGGGTGTGTGACTTGCCCAAAGTTACCTAGTGGGTTTTCATGTCCAAGCGGAAATTCAAACCCTGTTCTCCAGAGTCATAGTCCAACACTCAAACCACAAAGCTATTTAGCACCAGCCCATTCCTTCCCTGTTGCTTCCACGAAACAAGATGGAGTCCCATCACTGCAGCTGCTGTCTGCATAGCTCTCTCAGAAGCCAGGAAGTCAGCCTGCAGGGCATGATCAAGGCCCCCTGTATGTGACCAACCTTGCAGGACTCCTTCCTGGCTTTGGAGAGAGTGATGTGGACAGCAACTGCAGCAACAGGCCATCATGCTGGTATGGGCTCCTGCAATCACATAGGGCCCGATCCATTTTTTCTCAGCTGAGATGGTTTTTCCCAGGTATTTTGCTAAAATGTTTTATTGGGCTTTACCCCATTTTAGCCCCATCTTTGTCCTGGGGTCATGAGGACTGCCTAGGGGCAAAACAGGGCAAATGCCCTGCATTGTTTGGACTGCAAGTCTCTAAGATGGGGGAAAGATGGAGTAAATAGCCCATCTAGACAAGGCCCCAGTGAATCTGGTTACTCTTTTAGTCTCAGGCTGAGTGGATAGTAGTGTACATACCTGCTTCAGCTAGTATCCATAGTGCATGAAGAGGACACCAACAAAAATTCAGTGGCACTTACTTCCATGTAAGTGTCACTCTTGCTCCCCTAAATAGGCACAAATTGACTGGAATTCTATTGGTCAGGGTGGACAACTCTGCCAGAGGGGAAAACATTTTACCCCTCCCCACATACACACTGAGTCCAAGCAAGGTGTAGGAGTTTGAGTGCTGCAAAGGGCTCTAGGAGACCAGGGTTCAAATTCCTGCTTATAGAAATCCACCAGGGGACCTTGGGCAAGTCACACTCCCTCAGCCTCTAAGAAAGGCAACGGCAAATCTCCTTGGAATCAATTTTGCCAAGAAACCCCTAGGATAGGTTGCCATTAATCGGAGTTGACAGTCAGGTACCTAAAAAACAACAACACACACACTGCCATGCCCAAACCCAAAGTAATGTGACATCTCTTCTGGTTTAATTTTTGTTATATTTCAGGGACTTTGGGGTGAGGGGGAGAGAAAAACCTCTGTTTTCCACAATGGTATTGACGGGTATTGAATACAAATTTAATACAAATTAAATTGAATACATTAGAATACAAATTTAAAACTTTAAAAAATTTAAAAAGGGACTGGATGAGGAAAAACAAATTGAGACTGAATCCAGACAAAACGGAGGTACTAACAGTTACAGGCCCGAAACCAGGTCTGGGAATACAACTTCCAGTCCTGAATGGAACTACACTCTCCTCCAAAGACTGTGTTCGCAGTCTGGGGGTGCTCCTGGACCCGACGCTCCAGATGTCTAATCAGGTAAATGCGACGGTCAGGAGTGCCTGTTATCAACTTCGGCTGATACGCCAGCTGCGCCCTTGCCTGGAAACCAGGGACCTCGAAACTGTGGTACATGCACTGGTAACCTCCCGTCTGGATTTCTGTAATGCGCTCTACATGGGGCTACCCTTGTGCTTGACTCGGAAACTTCAACTAGTTCAGAACATGGCAGCCAGGTTGATTTCTGGTGTTTCCAGAAGAGAGCATATAACACCTGTGCTAAAAGCTCTCCACTGGCTGCCTATTCGTTTCCGGGCACAGTACAAGGTGTTGGTTATAACCTTTAAAGCCCTGCATGGCTTGGGTCCAACTTATCTCCGGGACCGCCTCCTTCCGTACGACCCTCCCCACGCACTTCGGTCCTCTGGGAGGAATCTGTTACAGCCTATGAAAACAAGGCTGTCGGTGACCTCCCAGAGGGCCTTCTCTGCTGCTGCTCCCAGATTATGGAATGGCCTGCCGGACGAGATCCGTCTTATTAACACCTTAGACGGCTTTAAAAAAGCTGTCAAGACGGATCTTTTCCGGCAGGCCTTTCCTGAATAACTATCCCGGCCCAAGACTCGGTTGTCCTCCCTGAGCTGTAATCATTTTTTTTTTAAAACTATTGTATGTTTTAATATTTTTCTAATTTATATATTTTTAATTTACTGTATGTTTTTAATCTTTTATAGTTTAATATTATTTTAAGGGGGGGTGGGCTAGGGTACTGGGACTATGGAGTTTTTATATTGTAAGCCGCCCCGATTGCGTTGCAGAGGGGCGGGATAGAAATAAAATTTTATTATTATTATTATTATTATTATTATTATAAAACTGGGGGTGTGTGACTGGACTTGCAGGGTTGTCCTGAGGAAAACCAAAGGCAATGAAAAGGGGAGATTCAAGTGAATGGCAATAATCATAATGGCAACTCCCATTGATTCAATAGATCTGGCCTCAAAGAAATGCAAGCAAAAAAAAACCCTGTGAAAATATCTTGCCAAGAAAGGCAGTGTGTATGTTAATTATAGGATCACCATATGTTGGAAAGGACTTGTAGGAACACAACAGCAGTAACAACAAAAACAACAACGAAAAAGTCTATTCTTGGGAATACCAGTAAGATTCAGACCATTCTGCAGTTCAAAAAGAAGTAATGGAGAGAGTTCCACTGTGAAACCAAAACATGTACTTATTTGTTTTACTTATTTATTTAATTTATATCCTGCCTTTTTCTACTCTATCTATAGGGCAGACCAGTGATTCTTAACCTAAGGTCCGTGGACCCCCAGGGGTCTGCAATATCCTCACAGGGGGTCCACAAAGGCTTGAAGGCTGCTTGGCCCACCTCTTCCCTGCAGTGGAGTGGCCATGTGACAGGAGCCAAGGCAAAGTCTGGCTGGCTGGCTTGGCCTGCACATTGCCATTCAATCCGCTCCAGCCACAAACTCGCAGGAAGAAGCAAGAGAAAAGTCTTCCCTCCTCCTCCAGTGCCTCCAAAGGAAGGTTTAATGGATGGGGTGTATCATCATCATCATGGATTTAAATTTTGAGTTACGTCTTGGGGGTCTGGGGCAACAAAATAGTTGTCCCTTCACATTCGCTGGGGTTAGGGGTGGAGCACCACCGTGAAAAGTGAAAAAAATGTGAATATGTTAAGCCCCGCCCCCACAACATATGTGCTACCCTACAGTATTATAGACTCCCCTCCCGCCAATAGGATTGTCTGTCAATATTTGCCACTGCGGTAGCAACACCCGCCCCCAGGCACACAAACCATGCCCCTTACCCACACTCGCCTCCCTGCCAGTTCCCTCCCTCTGCCCTGCCAACAACACAACCTTACTGAGTGTTTTAAATGGGCAGTGCTGTTTTGGTGCTAGGTAAGGAAGCAACCTGTAGTGTTTTGTTTCCAGAACAGGAGGAGAGGGGGAAAGGAGGAGGAAGGTGGGGTCTTGGAGTTTGAGCTAGTTGAGCAGCAGCTACAAACTGTGAATACGCAAAACCACAAATGTGAAACACACAAATGTGAAGGGAAAACTGTATATTTAAAGGGAGTCCCTGGTAAATAAAAAAGTTGAGAACCACTGGGGTAGAGGAAGAGGTCCAATTAACTGCTGCAAGTAAGGGTTTTAATTCTTAGAACACTAGCTGGAAACAAACCCACCACCTTAAGATGTAATAACCAATAATTGTTATAATACGTGACTTGCTTTGCACGCTTAATTTGAACTCGGGGCTCTTCCAGTCCAAAGCCCCCAATAGCATTTCCGAATGCATCGTGACACAAGGCCAGAAGTCAACCATTCCTCTTTATCACACTATACTGTTATAGTGCTATTATTCCACTTTAACTGCTCTGGCTGCCTCCAGTGGGATCCTGGGATTTGCAGTTTAGGGAAGGGCATTTAGCACTCTCAGCCAGAGAGCTCTTAGGTCTCAAGAAACTACAAACCCCAGAACTCCACAGGAGACGGCCAGAGCAGTTAAAGTGGAATAATAGTGGTATAACTGCATAGTGTGATAAATCATGTCCCTATAGTGTGATGCCCCCATCACCTAACCAACAACTATAGCAGGAAAGGGGTTTTTCAAAATAATATTTTATTAAGAATAAACCATTACAATTATAAAATCAGAAGAGATAAACAACAGGAGATAGCAACTAATCAAACTGCCCATTTCGGCAAAATGCTCTTCTTACAGAATATTAGGGCATTAATGAATAAGGGTAAAAGTCATCAAACTTCAAACTAAAAAGCTTTTAATTCACATTAAATACAACAGGACCCGTGCATCCGCTGGGGATTGGTTTGGGGGGGTCATGGATAATAGCGAACGCCACTGAAAATAATGGGACTTCTGGTTTAAAATACCATAGAGTTGCCTTGGAGGACCTAGGAAGACTCTATGGTAGGTGCACCGTTTTGTGTCTTGTGGATAATTGAATCAGTGGATAATCAATCAGTGGATATGGGGGTCCTACTCTATATCTTTCAAAAAAACCCAAAACCCTTGATGACTCAAAGGTGGGGCTGTTGTTTGGGATAAATTATTAACATACTTACCTGGCAGGGGAGATACTATACTTATCTAACTCAGTGTTTCTCAACCAGGCTTCCCTGGAAAACTAGGGTTCCCCAAGAGGTTGCTAGGGGGTTCCTCAAGAGATTGTGATTGTGTGTGGGAGCGGGAGCAATAGAAATACAGTTGTCCCTTCATATTGGCGGGGGTTTGGTTCCAGGACCCCCGTGGATACCAAAAATCCGTGAATACTCAAGTCCCATGATATGCAATGGCATAGCAAAATGGTGTCCCTGATATAAGATGGCAAAATCAAGGTTTGCTTTTTGGATTATTATGTTTTTAAAGAATATTTTCAAGCCCTGAATACTTAAATCCGTAGATACAAAATCCGTGGATAGAGAGGGACCGCTGTATATAGAATAATGTTTATGCAGGGGTTCCCTGAGACCTGAAAATTATTTCAAGGGTCCCTCCAGGATAGAAAGGTTGAGAAAGGCTGCTCTAGCAGGAAAGGCTGAGACACAGAGAGCAAACTATAGACTGGCTGAGGGGGGGAGGGTTGAAAAGGGAAAACAACAACAGCCTCTCCCCAAATCCCAACTCACCATCGGGGAGCCAGTCCTTCATGTAGCTCAATATGTAGACGGGGTTGAGGGTCTTCTGGATATAATGCCTGAAGCGGAGCAAGCTCTCCTTCTCCTCGGCAGTCATGCCGTAGGCGCTTTCCAGTCCAGGCAAACCTTCCTGGACAAAATACCTTTCCCCGCAGCCGCCCTCTTTTCCTATTGAGAGACCTCTCCCTCTCCGCCGCCCTCGCTTTCCACAAAACGGGGTCCTTCTTCGCAAAAATGGCCGGGGCTCCCGTTTCCCGCGGCTACTGCTCCGAAGAGCCTGGCGGCGTGGCCTCAGACTCAGCGGACGAGGCGCCCGGCAAAGCAAAGCAAAGCAAAGCTAAACTTTGGGAAACGAAACTTGTGAGGGAATAGAAACTGAAAGCAAGCGGAGAGCGGCTGAGGAGGAGGCTGGCCAAGGCCTCCGCGCTTATTTTGAAATTACAACTTTGTCTCTCTGTATCCGCGGATTTTGTGTCCGCTGGTTCTGTATCCGCGGATTCAAGTACTCTCGGCTTGGAAATATTCTTTAACTAATTCATAATCCAAAAAAAAAAAAAAAAAGGCAAACCTTGATTTTGCCATCTTAGATAAGGGGCACCATTTTTGCTATGCCGTTGCATTTAATGGAACTTGAGTATTCACGGATTTGGGTATCCACGAGGCTGGGGGTCCTGGAACCCAAGCCTAGCGAATAGGAAGGGACAACTGTCAATTCAAAAAGCAAATCTTGATTTTGTTTTTTTTATATATATAAAGGACACCGTTTTACTACACAGTTGTATATAATGAGTCTTGAGTATTCATGGATTTTGGTATCCACGAGGCTGGAGGTCCTGGAACCAAACCCCCGCAAATATGAAGGGACAACTGTAAATCCAAAAAGCAAATCTTGATTTTGCTTTTTTTATATAAAGTACACCATTTTACTACACAGTTGTATATAACGGGACTTCAGTATTCACGGATTTTGGTATCCACAAGGCTGGGGGTCCCGGAACCAAACCCCAGCAAATAGGAAGGGTCAACTGTCAATCCAAAAAGCAAATCTTGATTTTGCTTTTTTTATATAAACAACGCCATTTTACTACACAATTATATATAATGGGGCTTTACTATTCACGGATTTTGGTATCCACGAGGCTGGGGGTCCTGGAACCAAACCCCAGCAAAGATGAAGGGAGGACTTTAAACCAATTTGTACCAATGAAATACTGAGATAATAGTATTGAAGAGTTTACTGTGTAAAAAAATGTATGAGATAAAAAGATACAAAATATTGCGACTGATAAAAGTGATTATACTTCTGAGTGCATGCACCAAATATGATTAGTGGTATGACAACCAAAGCCACAGCTATGAACTCCAGAAAACATATAGACTCCCTTCAGATCTTCTTTCTCTAGAGTCCTGACTACAGCATCTACACAACCTAGGGTGCGGCTAGACACGAGAATTTGTAGCGAATATGAAAGGACAACAGTATTTCTCTATCATCTCCCGTTAGGCAATAGAGGCAATATACAGTGGATAAAAAACATTTGTGAAAATGCTTAAATCAAAATCCCACCACATCTTCAGCCCTAACACACACTCTAAGCAGCAAGTCACCATTTCTTGTCCTCCCAATAGTAAGGAATGGTCCTTGTTAATTTATCCATTACAACTTTTCTAAATTGTCTGTCATCTTTACAGACATCAAGGCAGCATGTAAGTATTATTACCAAAAACAACAACAAAACAAACAAACAAACCCCAAAGCATAGGTTTTCTGTTTTTTTCCCCCGGCTGTGAGGCCGTGTACTGGAAGAGTTTATTTCTGATGTTTCACCTACGTCTGTGGCTGGCATCTTCAGAAATAAACTCTTCCAGAACACAGCCTCTCAGCCTGAAAAGAAAAACACAGAAAACCTATGGATGCATAGCAACCTCAACTAACTTTACTTACATGCCTACAAGAGAGCAAACGATGAGCTGGACAGGCAACAAGCAAGAGGGTTTATCCAAGACAGAGAAAACAGACAGATCAGCCTCTGACTGATGCACATACTAAAAAATAACAAATCCCTGATAGACAGAAAATAAGTTTCCTTATCTTAACACAGAGCAAAGTGAACTAGTTGGGTTCAGAAATAATTGGACACAGACACACATTTTGTTATTTTGGTTGTTTGACCAAAATAAATTCCAAGTTACAGTTTAATAATGAGTATGGTCTCAGCTTTAATTTGAGGGTATTCACATCCAAATTGGAGGAAGGATTTAGGAATTGTAGCCCATATTTTTCAAGTGACCAAAAGTAATTGGACAATTGACACAAAAGCTATTTCATGGAGACACACGTAGGCTAGAATTCTGGAGTAGATTCCAGGTGTGGCATTAGCATTTGAAATCTGTTGTTTCCCTTCACATCTAGCCAAGTGAAGAACACTCACCAAGAGGTTAGGTATATCATTATTAAAGTCTACCATAAAGAGAAGACTTCACAAGAGGGTTTTTCTTTACCATTTAAAGGATCCTACAATCAACCACCACTGTTGTCTTTTGTGGACATCCAGGCCTTTTGGTGTTGCACAGCTCACCAATGCATTCTCCCCCCCCCCCCCTCAGAATGTACCAAAGTGTTGTTCTGGCCACTCCTAATGTTCCTGCTATCTCTATGGTGTTTTTTTTTTCCTTTTTGCATAGAATCATAGAATCAGAATTGAAACATCTCAGGCTCAGCCAAATTGATCACCAACAATGGTCCGTCCTGGCCTCACATCGGGAGGCATGGAGACGCACTATCCTCCTATCTTGGCAATAAAACCACCTCTCGTGCTCACCTGACAGGCAAACTGAGGTACGCCACCTTAAAACTCACATTCGACCCTGTCTTTCCCCAAAGCAAAGCGAAAAGCACAGCCACCACGGCAACACCAGCAATTCCTGGGTGCACAACCTGCGCCCACCCTTGCCTCCTCCCGCCTCCTCCTCCCTGTGCCCGGCCAGCAACAACACTCCACCTCTCGTGCTCATTTGGCATCCAAACCAAGCTATGCCACTTTAAAATTCACATCCGACTGTGTCTCCCCCAAACTGAAAAGCATGTCCCTCTCCCCCCAACGGCAGTCGGGCATGGAAAACTTGCCCACCCTCGCCTCCCCCACCCTGCAAGTTTTGCATGCCCAAGAACTGCTGCCATTGCTGCAGCGGGGACTGTGCTTTTTGCTTCAGTTTGGGAGATGACGGGGTGGAATGTGAGTTTTAAGGTGGTGGTACAATTACACCATCCATTAAACCAGTTTCCCAAGTTCTTGTCTTTTAGTGTTTTGAACTTCAGCTCCCAGGATTCCTCATAATTGGCTGAGGTAGCTGAGGCTTCTGGGAGTTGAAGTCCAAAAAAACCTGAAGGCCCAAGTGGGAGCATTTTCAGGCCCTTTTCTCACAGAGACTGGGCCCAAAGGCACGCTCAGGTTTAGAATGCAGTGGCTCTGGGCCTCTTTCCTTTACCAGGGACCCCCTTTCAATACCCTTTGTTGCCCTGGACCCCTGAGATTTAACTCAAGATTTAAATCAACAAGGATGAGGATGAGGATGAGGATGATGATAAGATGATGATGATACAATTACACCATCCATTAAACCTTCCCTCAGAGGCACATTTGCAGCTTTTCCCATTTTTTTTTTTTAAACTGTAATGGAAATGCACGTTCCTGCCCATTGGGATAAACGATTCACTTTGATTTACATTCCTAATGAGAGGTGAACTGGAAAGCTGATTGCTTGGACGTGCGCAGGGTGCAGAGCTTGCTGGTAAGGCAAGTGCTGTGAACCACCATGGTGGATTTTCACAGTAGCAATCGTGCACTGGGCTCACAAAACAGCCTTTTCTTCTTTTTTACTGTTTATTTAAGCAAAAGATCACACTTCCGCACGTTGGGTTTACTATTTTTTATATACTTTATTTTTTCAGGCACATATCGATAAATACAAAACCAAAAAATACATATCACACACAGATCAACATATACAGTAAAAGCCACAGAAAAAGCATAACAACAATATAACAAAATATGAAACCTTAACATGGCATAATAAAAAGAAAACACCTTGGGTTTACTTTTAAAAAATACTGTTCTACGGCGGCAACAGGTGACAACAAAAGCATGAGTAATTCACTCGCTCATACCATCTTGATTCGCAGGCATGCCTGTTCGAAAAACGAACGTGGATAGCTTTGCATGCCTGCCAAAAAATCAAATGAAAGCAGCTGCGAATTAGCCTTAGTGTGCATCAATCTGATAAGGGAAAAGTAAGAAGCCTTCACATGCTTAAGTTGTGTAGTTTACTAATCATAGTCCTGTTGGGAATAGGGAAAGTCCACATTCTATAGCCTTGTATAGACAAGCCCTAGGGCAGCTTTCAGGGCTGCAAAAGCACATTTGGAGGATGCATGCACTCAGCAGTTAAATTTATACCCGATTGCTATAAATGTACACTGTGGATAATGTACAGAAAAATGTAGACACATAACAAAACAGCCAAGAACTTGATGTTAGAGCAATATTTCTTAGGCCATCTCAAGGGATATAGAATAGTTGGCAGGCTTTTAGGTTCCTCCTGCACTCTTAAGCAGGCAATGTAGCAGCCAAAGCAAAAGGGTATGAAGTTTTCCATTTCACTAAGATTGAATGTAGGATGGTAGAGCTTCAAGTAAAACTTTCTTGGGACTGGTTTCATCCCCCCCCCCCAAGACTGTTGGTACAAACCATTTTTGAAAACAAAAAAGCAGATCATTAGTCAGTTTTTGCTTTCTTTATTTTGAACTGTGTGCTAGTGAAGAATATTTGCAAGGAACTGCAAGGGGCCATAAAGTCTAACCCCCTGCCATGCAGGAATATACTGTACAGATAAATGAGTCTAAATGTTTAGACACCCCCAAAGAAGGAGAGTCCACCAACGTCTAAGGCAGTCTGTTCCACTGCTGAACAGGTCTTACCATTAAGAAGTTCTTCCTAATGTTTTGGGGGAGTCTCTTTTTTTTTGTAATTTGAATCCATATCAGAAAACAAGCTTGCTCTGTACTTGACATGACATCCCTTCAACTATTTAAAGATGGCTTTCGTATCATCTCTCAGTCCTCTCTTCTCCAAGCTAAGCATACCCAGCTCTGTAAGGCATAACTCCTAGAGTTTGGTTCCCTGGCCTTTTGCTATTTTGGTCGCCATCCTGTGGATACATTCCAGATTGTCAACATTATTCTTGAATTGTGGCTCCCAGAACTGGACACTATTCGAGGAGAGCTGTAACAAAAGGAGACTAGAGTAATAAATTGTCCCTTCATATTCATAGAATCATAGAATCATAGAGTTGGAAGAGACCACAAGGGCCATCTAGTCCAACCCCCTCCTGCCATGCAGGAATACATGATATTCGCTGGGGTTTGGTTCCAGGACCCTCTGTGGATACCAAAATCCGTGAATACTCAAGTCCCATTATATGCAATGGCATAGCAAAATGGTGTCCCTTATATAAGATGGCAAAATCAAGGTTTGCTTTTTGGATTATTATTTATTTAAGAATATTCTCCAGCCATGAATACTTAAATCCATGAATACGGAGGGACAACTGTGCTGTTACTTCACTTGATCTAGACACTATGCTCCCATTGATGCAGCCTAGAATTGCATTGGCCTTTTTTTGCCATCACATTACACTATTGGCTGATGTTTAAGCTTGTGGTCTACTAAAACCACTAGATCCTTTTCATATGTACAGCTTTCAAGAGTTCTGAAGTCCCTGAAACGTTGCTCACCATATATGATCTTTGATATGCCCTGTCAAAAATATTGTCCTCGTAGTGCTTAAAGCGATTTCATCTTTAAGATAATAAAAAGCATTCAAACACCTGCCTTGTCCATTCATCAAATGATCATTAAAAAAAACACAAAATCAATCATACAAGGTCTGTCTATTAAATAACAAGACTGATACAATAATCCATTTTTATTTATATGTATTACAATTCTAATGCTTGTCCCCTTCAATATACTCCCTGTTCATACTCACACACCAATGCAGTCTTGTTTTCCACTGGTCCAAGGCGTGGAGCAGATCAGTTTCTGTCAGCTGTTTCTTCACATCTGCAATTTTCATCTTTGCTATATCAATTGACTCAAAATGAGTTCCTTTAAGCACCAATTTCACTTTAGGGAAAAGAAAAACGTCACATGGTGCCTAATCTGGTGAATTTGGAGGATGTTCAAGTGTTGTAATGCATTTATTGGCCAAAAACTGCTTCATAGAAAGTGCTGTATGAGCAGGCGCGTTGTCTTCATGAAGAATGAAACCATTTTTTCCACATTTCTGGCCTTTTTTCATTTGTCTGAAAGGTAGAAAGACAGTCCAGTTGTTTAATAGACAGACCTCCTAAATATAAGTAGGTTAGGCTCTACAACTGAAGCACTGGTTTTCTGTTTGCAGAATATTAGGTATAGCATCTCTGTATTCTGTTCAATTCTCTTAAGTTCACATTCTCAATTATTTTTTGTTCTTGTTAACTGTCATCAAGTCAACTTCACTTTATGGCAACCCCATGAATGATTCACCTCCAAGCCAATGGATGACTAGGTATGAAGCCCATTTGGGAGAAAAGCGGGATATAACTCCAATAAATAAATAAATAAATAAATAAATAAATTTTTAGTTTTTTAAAGCCATGCTTAGAATAACAGAGGGCAGACAACTTTGTGATTGGAGGGAGGGGCCTCTGTGAGTGAAAGGGGGATTTTAAAAAAAAGAACAAGTCAGTTGAGAGGTGTCACTGGGGAGTGAGTGTGTACTGGGTATCTGAACTGATTGACATAACTTAGCTTGAATATTGTTATAGGTTTGGAACTAAGTTCTTGAACTCGTTAAAGCATCTGCTATTCAGCAGTTTATATTAAACAATGTTGCTGTTTGTTAATTTATTAACTCTGACTGGCTTTATTCATCCTGGATCAAGCGGTGGTCACACTTAGCATTTAAGAAATCACTTTTTAAAACAGACTTGTCCACACTCAGATCACCTGGAGGCACAATAACCCAAATCCAAGAAGGGACTTCTGAATGGGAACCTCAGGCAGGATGAGAGTAATAGGCAGCCAAGGTTAGGAACTATGGGGGACAGCCTAAGACCCTCCTGCTGTGAATCCTGCAAGACATAGAGCTTATCTACACAGACATAGATTTAAATTAGAATGTAAAGGAGGGAAAAGCTCACTTCATCCAAATAGGGATTTAATAAACTGCAATCTTTGCTTATTTTAATATATAACTAGATTGTTTCTGATTTTCAGAAAATATTTAAATGGAAAAATTAACCAACATGGTTTTATTCCAGGTGTTGCTGCTGATATTTTCCCAACAATCAAGCCGAGAGTGGAGGAGCCGCTACCATTTACTCTTCACCTGCATAATGAGGTACCCCATACAAACAGGGCCGGTTTAAGACACCAGCGGCGGCGGCATCCGCAGGGGTCCCCATCATTGTGGGGGGCCCTGTAGTAACCCTCCACCTGCAAAAACATTATTAGTAATAATATGAATATCCTGTATTGTGAATAACTTAGGTTGAGTTATAGGTTACATTGACCTGAGATAAACATATGGGCCCCCCAAAATAAAGCATTGCAGGGGCCCCCAAAATTCCTTAAACCAGCCTTGCATACAAATATGAAAAGCAGTAACCCTTGTAACCAGATAAGGAAAGATTTGCTGGTGAAGTGCAGCTCTTGCCACCGCTCAGTCAAAGCAAAGACAAATCTCTTGCTAATGGGGAGTAACATTGTAAGCCTGGTGGTCTTTGTGACAGACAGCTGGATGAACAAATGGGAGCAGTGTGTTCTAGGAGCCAATCCTATGTCAGGAAACTGAAATGGGAGGGGCTTCTGAAGGTTTGAAGGTTTCATGACTGCCCCAGTGAGTCAGTTAAGCTTGAGTTTTGAATGGAAGTCAGTTGAGGGCAGTTATCTGGAGCAAGAGGGCTCCAGGTGTGTGTGCTGTAGGGGGGGGGAGGCTTGGATGTGGCAAAGTGGTGTGCAGAGGTTGATGGTTTGAATTAGAGGACTGAGTGGACAAAGAGTGAATGAGCCTGAGAGGAATTAGGAAGAACATTATAAAGATTTAAGAACTGTTCCAACAAGATTCCACACTAGCCGTTGCTCATTTCCTTTAATAAAGTTATCCTTCTTGTTAATTCAACCACAGACTCTGTCCATTGATATCTAGTATATAAAAGTAAAGGCAACCCACCAAAAACACACTCCGCACATTTAATTATAGTCGTCCCTTCGTATTCACTGGGGTTTGGTTCCAGGACCCCCCATGGAGACCAAAATCCGTGAATACTCAAGTTGTATTATATGGACCAGCATAGCAAAATGGTTTCCCCTTATTATATAAGATGGCAAAATCAAAGTTTGCTTTTTGGATTATTATTTTTTAACAAATATTTTCAAGCTGTGAATACTTAAATTCGTGGATACCAAATCTGTGGATATGGAGGGTCAACTGTAAATGTAATAACCCTGATTCAAAAGTGGAACAAAGGGACCCATAGGTGTTCAGGTGGGGGGGGGGACAGAGGGCAAAGAGGCAGCCAGGCTGAACGATGAGGTAAAGCGGGGCTGGCGCTTTGAAGGTTGCCTTTGACCACCTGGTTGTTGTGAGCTGTCACAAATTTGGTGGCAGCGTCACAGTCTTGTTCTAGGATGCCTTTAGTTTTCATGTAACAAAGAACAGTATCTTAGATATGTTGAATGTGAATTAAATGTGCAGCATCTTTGTTTACAATTTTGTCTCAGATTTTTTTCCTTTCCTTTTTTTCCTTTGAAAGACCAGAAAAGAAGAGCTGAACATCAAGGGAGCAATGTGCCACCTCCTACAAAACGGCAGAAATTGAGAGATATTGCTTTTGAACTGTCTGCTTCTCTGATTGCTTGTGAACGTGAGTGCATGTGTGAGTCCTTCCATAATTATTTTTCAATAAAAACAATTTTTATTTCATTTTGGTTTGGAGTTTCCTCAGTGAGTACTGGTATAAACAGGCATGAAGATCCCGAAGTTGCCCCACCTCCTGCAGCCATACCTTTTCAGCTAATTAAAATTCTCCAATAATATCGCAGCTCAGAGGTCACAAGTGGGTCCCATGGACTGGCCCCCCAGTAATTTGGGTAACAATGAAGCCCTCCAAGATGGTATTGGACTGTAACTCTCTAACAGCCCTAGCCAGCATAGCCAATGGTGGGAAATAATGGGAATTCAATCCAAAACCTGTGGTGAGGTTTTTATTGCAGTAAGGTAACATAAATTTAAATGCTAAGTTAATTTCCCTTTGAAAATAAATGTAATTAATATATGTTTTGGGCTTTTTGGTAAAAATATAACATAGTAAAACATTTCTATTTTTTTTTAATCTCTAGTGAGTCTCCAGGAACCTTCTGCAGCCCCAACATCTTAGCTGCGAAATGGGAAGGAACAAGTGTACTCATCTGACCCAAAGGTAGAGTTGCTGTTAGGATTACTTAGCTATTTAATAAAAGTGCTTTTTGTATGCCCAAAAATACAGTTAGCCCTCCACATTTGCTGGGGTTAGGTGAGCAGGACCCCTGTGAAAGTAGAAAAACACAAATATCTCTAGCCCCTCTCCAAACCATATTTAACACACACAAAAAGTATGATCCATGGATTCAACTCTCCGCAGATACCTTTGAGACAGGGGAGTTCCTTTACAAGGCAGAAGTGGGTGGCTGGTGGGTCTTGCCACGGCCACCACTGCTTCCCTATGCCATTTTTAATAGGGACTTGCAAGCCTCACCATGCATTTGCAGTCTCTGTCAGTCTCACAAGGCTTGCAGTCCCTATTAAAAATGCCATAGGACAGAAACGGAGGCACCAACAAATAATCTACAAATTATTGAATTTGCAAAAGTTAAACCCACAAATGTGGAGGGCCGACAGTCCTATCACGAATATGAAAACTTATTAGCAGTGATGCCCCATAATAACAAAAAGAGCAGAATTATATGATGTATCCAGAGTACTTCTCTGAGAATTGAAGAATCTTCTGCAAAAACACACTTGGAAACCAACTAGAGACATGAAAGCCCAGAAGAAAAAACAGAACTCAGGGATGGGGGTGGGGTGGATTTTCTCATTGTTTCCGAAGTCTTTTTTTCAGGATTAAAAAAAAAAAAAAACAGGAAGGGAGAGAAGAATAGTGGAGGTGAACAACTGGCTACGCAGATGGTGCCGCCGGGAACAATTTGGCTTCCTGGACCATGGGATGCGGTTTCAGGGAAGTGGATTTCTGGCAAGAGATGGGCTGCACCTCACAGCAGTTGGTAGGAATGTTTTTGCGAAGAGTCTGAAAGATCTGATTAGGAGGGCTTTAAACTGAGTTGTATGGGGGAGGGAGACAGTACTCTTGAAGGCAGGAGTTCATCAAGTGCTAGAGATAATAGCCCAAATGTTATACAGAGAACAAGGCAAATAACACAACAACCCAACAAGGGGAGGAATAACCCCTTTAAAAGGCAGATAGGGGAAATGGCCCATAGTCTCAGATGTCTCTAAATGAATGCACAGAACACGGGAAATAAACAGGATGAACTTGAACTCTTAGTACAGCAAAACAAATATATCATAGGTATCACTGAAACCTGGTGGGATGAGTCTCATGATTGGAATGTACTAATAGACGGGTATAGCCTGTTTAAGAAGGGTGGTAGAGTAGCATTATATGTTAAGGATATGAACACCTGTGAACAGATCCATGACTTAAATCCTGGGAGCCAGGTTGAGAGTATCTGGGTAAAAATTAGGGGAGAGAAAAACAGCAGGGATGTCATTGTGGGAGTCTACTACAGGCCTCCAAGCCAAACCGAGGACTTGGATGATGCCTTCCTGGAACAGATGACTGCACATTCAGAAAGGAGAGATGTAGTAGTAATGGGGGATTTCAACTATCCTGATATTTGTTGGAAGTCCAATTCTGTCAAGAATTTAAGGTCCAACAAATTCCTCACTTGCCTTGCAGACAATGTCATTGTCCAGAAGGTGGAAGAGGCAACAAGGGGATCAGCTATTTTAGATCTGATCCTAACCAATGGGGATGGCCTGGTTAATGGTGTGGAAGTGGCGGGATCCCTAGGGGGGAGTCACCATGTTCTCCTGGAGTTTGTTATACAGAGGAAAGGGGAAGGCAAGCATAGTCAGACATGCATTCTTGACTTTAAGAGAGCTGATTTCAGAAAACTTAGGGAATTGGGGGTGATCCCATGGTCAGAAATACTCAAAGATAAAGGAGTTCATGAAGGATGGGAGTTTCTAAAAAGTGAGATATTGAAGGCACAATTTCAGACAATTCCAATGAGGAGGAAAAAGGGGAGGTGTCTAAAGAAACCAGGATGGATGTCAAAAGAACTCTCAACTAAGCTAAAACTTAAAGAGAACATGTACAAGAAATGGAAAAAGGGGGGGGAATCATCAAAAAAGAATTCAAACAAATAGCCAGCTCATGTAGGGGGAAAATCAGAAAAGCCAAAGCTCAGCTGGAGCTCAGGCTTGCTAGAGAGGTTAAAAACAATAAAAAGGGCTTTTGGGGGTATGCCCATAGCAAATAGCAAAAGGAAGAACAAGGAAATGGTAGGGCTGCTGCGTGGAGAAGATGGCGAAAGGCTAACAGGGGAAAGAGAAAAGGCAGAACTTCTTAACACATTCTTTACTTCAGTCTTCTCCCAAAGGGGGAACAGTGCTCAACCTGGGGAAGATGGAGCAGATGATGCAGTAGGGAAAATACAGCACAGAGTTGATAAAGAGGTAGTTCAGGAATACCTGGCCAGAATAAATGAGTTCAAGTCTCCAGGGCCAGATGAACTACATCCAAGGGTATTAAAAGAACTGGCAGAAGTAATTTGAGAACCGTTGTCAATAATCTTTGAGAATTCCTGGAGAACAGGAGAGGTCCCGGCAGACTGGAAGAGGGCAAATGTTGTTCCCATCTTTAAAAGGGGAAAAAAAGAAGACCCAAATAATTATCACCCAGTCATCAATACTAGGGAAGATTCTAGAGCAGATAATTAGACAGTCTGTAACCACTTAGAAAGGAGTTCCGTGATCACTAAAAGTCAACATGACCTGATTTCTCAAAAACAAATCATGCCAGACTAATGTCATCTCTTTTTTTGATAGAGTTACAAACTTGATAGATGAAGGGAATGCAGTGGATGTAGTGTATCTTGATTTCAGTAAGGCTTTTGACAAGGTACCCCATGATACTCTTGTAAAAAAGTTAGTAACATGCAGGGTAGACAATGCAACTGTTAGGTGGATTTGTAATTGGTTGACTGACCGAACCCAAAGGGTAGTCACCAATGGCTCCTCTTCATCCTGGAGAGAAGTGACTAGTGGGGTGCCACAGGGTTGTCCTGGGCCCAGTGCTATTCAACATCTTTATCAATGACCTGGATGAGGGAATAGAGGATATGCTTATCCAGTTTGCAGATGACACCAAATTAGGAGGGGTAGCTAATACCCCAGAGGACAGGATCAGGATGCAAAATGACTTAACAGATTAGAAAGCTGGGCCAAGACTAAAAAAATGAAATTCAACAGGGAGAAATGTAGGATACTACACTTGGGCAGTAAAAATGAAATGCACAGATATAGGATGGGTGACACCTGGCTTGAGAGCAGTTCATGTGAAAAGGATCTAGGAGTCTTAGTGGACCACAAGCTGAACATGTCGTAGTGTGATGCAGCAGCTAAAAAAAGCCAATGTGATTCTAGGCTGCATTAATAGGAGTATAGTGTCTAGATCAAGGGAAGTAATAGTATCACTCCATTCTGCTTTGGTCAGACCTCACCTGGAATACTGTGTCCAGTTCTGGGCACCACAATTCAGGAAGGATATTGAGAAGCTGGAACATGTCCAGAGGAGGGTGACCAGGATGGTGGGAGGTCTAGAAGCCATGCCCTATGAGGAGTGACTTAGGGAGCTGGGCATGTTTAGTCTGGAGAAGAGAAGGTTGAGAGGTGACACGATAGCCCTGTTTAAATATTTGAAGGGATGTCATACTGAGGCTGGGGTAAACTTGTTTTCTGCTGCTCCAGAGACTAGGACACGGAGCAATGGGTTCAAACTACAGGAAAAGAGATTCCACCTAAACATTAGGAAGAACTTTCTGACAGTAAGAGCTGTTCGGAAGTGGAATGCACTGCCTCGTAGTGTGGTGGAGTCTCCTTCTTTGGAGGTTTTTAAACAGAGGCTGGATGGCCATCTGTCGAGAATGATTTGTGTATTCCTGCATGGCAGGGGGTTGGACTAAATAGCCTTTGCGGTCTCTTCCAGCTGTATGATTCTACAAATATTTTCTTTTAGAATTATGACTAAAACGTTTTAAGAGAAAGTATTCAAAATTTTGCTCCCCTGAAATGATTCCCAAAAACTATGCAAGGGGAAGACTTGTTCAAGACTATGTATTGTTTCAGATCATTGCAATTTCTAATTTTGGTTCCTTTTTCAAAGTTCTTTTTATTGAAGTTAGTGTTTTATGTTTGCTTGACACTATGGAGTATTTTGTTGTTAAATGCTGTCAAGCTGACTTCACCTTATGGCGACCATATGAACTTGCTCTAGAAGCCAAGATGACTAAATTGAGACTGTTGTACTATGGCCATTTCATAAGATATGACTTACTAGAAAAGACAGTAATGTTTGGTAATATAGAAGGCAGTATGAACAGAGAAAGACTGCATTCCAGATGGATAGACTCAATCAAGGAAGCCATGGCCCTGAGTCTGCAAGATCTGAGCAGGGCTGTTGATGATAGGGTGACTTGGAAGTCTCTCATTCATGGGGTTGCTATAAATAGAAGTCAACTTTATGGCAGTTAACAATAGAAAACAAAATGAATGAGGCCTCCACCTGGTATTCATCTGCAATCTCCTATGACCCTGCTTAGCTTCCAAGATTAGACAGGACATGGTGCCTTTAGGGTATTTAGGGACTCTGTTGAAAGGAGGTATTTGGGAAGGCGGGTGTGTTTTTTTTGGTCTATTTTCACATATCTTATGGGCTTTCTCTGCTTTTTTTTAATCAAAGTTTTGGGGATTGTTGAGGGGTTGCAGAAGTGGGGTCCAGGGACCACATTTTCCCCATACCTACTGTCCAGGATGCTAATAATATGCTGAATTTTTCTAAAAAAAAATTATGGAAAATAGGCTGACTTGTTTTTTGACCAAACATTCTACACACCATTTAAAGTACCTCCCTTTTAAGTGCACAAATATATGCACCATTATTGCCATATAGTATCAAAACATCACTGCCACCTTCATAAACGTGTTTAATCACAGTGAATCACCAATGAACCATTTTCTGTTGGCCTGGGTTCCTTTTTAAACAACTAAAACAGGAACATAAAGAGCAGCACTGGATCGGAATAAAGGCTTCTTCTGTTTGCACAATGATCAACCAGCTGCATAAGGGAAGCCAGTTATGTTCTGGAGTGCTGTGAACATGAACTAGGGCCTAGAACATGAGCATTTCAAGTAAACAGACTTTAATTCAGCAAAGCTTTGGTTCATAAATACCATGATGGATCTTTACAGCTATGCTGAACACAGAAGCCAGAGTCTGTCTTTTGAGCATAAAATGAGACATGAGATTGCAAGTCATGGAAGGATGGATTAAGCTTTACAGATGAACTAATGAAAAAGGTTTTAAGACAAGACAATTTCTGGATTATATGGCCTTGGAAGGCTCCCTCCCAATTAAAACAAAGAGCTTATCTCTTAATTGTCTCTCAGGTTCTGGGATCAATCTCCCTTTAGCAGACTGGAGGCAAAATACAATACAGTTGTCCCTTCCTTTTCACGGCTTTCCCTTTCGCGGCTTTTTGTATTCATGGAGTTGGCTTTGGCCAGCCTCCCCCTCTCTGGAACTGTGGTGGTGGCAGCACCAGCACCAGCACCAGCAGCTGCCATGCCATCCACTCACCCTCACCCACCTCGCACCTGGCTCTCCCCTCCTGCTCCTGAGGCTGCTTGGTGCCAAGCCTGGGAGGTAGAAGCCACAAGAGGCAGCCGGGCCCCTCAGCATCAGTGAAAGCACCAAGGTGGTGAAGGGCGGCAGCCAGTATGGCTTCCTCATGGTGGCGGTGGCCTCCCTTCATCTCCTCCTCCGTATAGGTGCGAGGACCCAGTGGCGACTAGTGCCAGTGAAAGCACCACGAAGGCAGCGAAGGGCAGCAGCTGGTATGGCTTCCTCATGGTGGTGCCGGCAGCCTCCCTTTGTCTCCTCCTCCATGTGAGAGGTTTTGCTGGCACTAGCTGTCACCGGCTCTTCACACCCACCCGAAGGAGATGAAGGGAGGATACTGCTGCCACCATGAGGAAGCCGTACTGGCTGCCACCCTTCACTGCCTTCATGGTGCTTTTGCTTGCGCTGAGGGGCCCAGCTGCCCTTTGCAGCATCTTCTACCTCCCAGGCTTGGCACTGAGCAGCCCCAGCCTCAGCAGCAGGAGAGAGCCGGGTGTAAGGTTGGTGAGGGTGAGTGGATGGCAGGGCAGCTGGTGGTGGTGTGCTGCTGCCGCAATCCTGAAAAAAAGGGAGGCTGGCTAAAGCCACAGCAGGGACAGGAGAGCCCCGCTGCCATCCCCTCCCCCTCCCCAGGTGAAGTGCCAAGGCTGGTTGGAAGGGCTGAGCAGCTCCCGCAGTCCTGGGGAAGGGAAAGTGTGTGTGTGTGTGTGCATATGTTGGAGGAGGAGGATGGAGGGTCCTGTGGGTCCGCCACCCAGTGCACACAGGGTGTTTGTGTGTGTGACCTTTTGGAGAGGGAAAGAAACGGGTGCTTATGGGGTTTGGCAGCCACTTTGAACAAGAAGCTGGCGGGAGGAGAGTTGGGGCACTAGAGTTGTCATGCCCCCCGTGATACAATTTTTATTCAGTTTTTTTAATTTCCGCAGTGGTGCTCCACCCCTAACCCCCGTAAATGGGAAGGGACAACTGTAGTGTCTTTTAAAAGAAGAAAAAGAACTAATTTCTTAAGGATCTCTTATTGACTTCAGCTAAGAGCTCTTAACTTCCATTTTATTTATATTATTTCTGTATCATCTCTAAGCCCATAAGAGCTCTAAAGGCAATATACAGTGGATAAAAACAATTTGTAAAAATGCTTAAATCAAAATCCCACCACATCTTCAGCACTAATAAACACTCTAAGCAGAAAATCATCATTTCTTGTCCTCCCAATAGTAAGGAATGGTCCTTGTTATTTATCAATTACAACTTTTCTAAATTGTTCTTCATCTTTACAGATAGCAAGGTAGCATGCCCATCATCACCACCAAAACAATGGGGAAGCAGTATGCTAGTTTATATCTTGTTGCTGTGCTTCAAATGGCAATCATGGGCATGTGATAAATTTCCCTGGGAGACTTCACTGTCCAATCAGCTTTCAAAAACTAGCAAAGAAACAGAAAATAAATTAATCTTTATTTGAGAATACATTTCAAAGAGATTTCAACAAAGCCTTTATTTTAAAACTGTTTTGCAGTATTTACTTAAATAGCAACCTCAATTAACTTTACTTATATGCCTACGAGAGAGCAAACGATGAGAGGAAGAGGAAGCAAGCAAGTGTTTATCCAAGACAGAGAAAGAAACAGACAGATCAGCCTCTGACTGATGCACATACTAAAAAAGAAAAAAAAACCTGATAGACAGAAAAGAAGTTTCCTTTATCTTAACACAGAGCGAAGTGAACTACAGTAGGACCCCCATATCCATGGGGGATTGGTTCCGGTGAGCCCTGTGGATACTGAAAACTGTGAATAACAGCGAACAGAACAGAACAGAAAATAATGGGATTTAAGCCTACAACAAAAGTAAAACTGTTTTTTCTTCAATTTTCTCATATTAAAAAAACCCAATAAAATTATTTTCTAAGTTTGTAGTTTTTCTTAAAAAAATGTTTCCTTATTTTAACGCAGAGCAACTGAACTACCGTCGGCCATCTGTATCCACAGATAATGAATTATGACTTGAGTATCTATGGGGCGGGGTGGTCCTAGAACCAAACCCCAGTGGATACCAAGGGCTCTCTATAAAAATTAAGCCTATGGCAAAAGCAATTTTTTTTTCTAATTTCCACATTTTTTAAAAAAACATTCTCAACAACAATAATGTTATTTCCTAACTTTACATTTTTTTAAAAAAAATGGCTCTATATTACAGATGGGAAAATACAGTATAACTTTGTGGCACAAGAAAAAATTAACAGAAAATCTGGCAAAAAAGGGGGGGTTGGCAACAACTAGTAATATTGTCTCCTTTAGACTGAAGTACAAAATTTCAAGATGACAAATACTTCACACAGAAGTAATTTCATAACTCTTAGCACAGAAATTGCAAGGTTTGGTGCTTTCAAGAAAAGTCTATTTTTAAAAAAATCAGTTCATAAAATGTTTTGTTTACAAAGCTATACATTTTGTTTTGATGAGTCCAGCTGACATGAATGTTCACTAAGCTTCTCTCTGAGACGCAGCAGTAAGGATGCTTTGTTGGTTGGCAACTGCCTGAAGGAGTCCCTTTCTCCATTGTTCAGCTGCTGCCCTGGGCCAAATGAAGCACTGCTACTCTCTGTCACAGAAGGGGTGTGCCCGTTCTCTGTTCCTTGCAGCTCTTCAACTTCATTTAGGATTTCATTTCCTACATTGTTCCTTGTGGGGGAAACACTGCTTTCCTTGTCTGCATTTTCTCCTTCAGCAGAGGTGTCATAATTACCATCTTTGGCTTCCAAGAGTGCTGATGGGGACTCTGTCTGCTGCTCCTTTGGGGGAAATGGAAGTGGAGGGCTGCAGGTAAAGTTACTGTCGCAGTCAGTATTATCCTGGATTTCACTAGCTTTATCGCTGTCACTGTCAATTGTAATTACAACAGGCGAAGAAAGGAGAGAGAAGCCCACCTGGTTTGTTTGTGGCTTCTTGTCCCATTTTCTTTTCTTTTTATGATGCTTTGTCATATCTGTAGCCATCCCTTCATAAATTATCTCTACGCTTGGGCTTCTTGACCTTTTTTTCAACGTTTTCTGTGAGACCTCAGCTGCTGGTTGACTGTCCAAGATGCCAACTGCCCTTTTGTAAGTGTCCTGATGCTTTGGCACCGGGTTTTCAAGCACAGAGCTTTCTTTCATGGACGAGGCTTCCTCACATCCTCTACTTGTACCCTCAAGGTGACGGGTCTTATATTTCCTTTTCCCACTGGGTTTCTCTGATCTCATTCTGTCAGAACCTCGAGAAGGAGTGCGAGATCTGCTGCTGGAGCGACTTCTTGATCTATCCCTTTCATAGTAGTAACTTCTGCTATGACCTCTTGGACTTCGATTATGGGTCCATTCGGAAAAGGAGCGGACTCCATAGTCTGGGCTAGGAGAATGCCTCGAATAATGATCCCGCCTCCTATAAGATGGTTCATAACCCTCTCGGGATGTATTCCTGTTGCGAATACCATATTCCCAGTCATACTTGCTTTGGTAATTGTCTCTGAAGTAACTATTGCTATCTTTGCTCTTTGAACTTTTACTGTATTCATTGCTACAAGATCTTGATCTGCTTAGTTCTCGAGAGTCTGTGCTCTCATTGCTCAGAGAGAGAACTTGGCTTTTTCGAGAGAGACTTTTGTCTCGTGTTCTTGATTTCTTTCTCTCCTTTTTGTGCTTATGTCTGTTGCTATGTCTCTTCCTTTTTCGTTTTTCCATGCTATGATCCTTGCTCTTACTTTTCAAGCCACGGTGTTCTCGGTCAGAATGCTGGACATAGGATTCAGGTTTCCTTCTTTTGGATAAGCTACAGTCGTCATCATAATGGTTGTCATCTTTCTCTGTAGGTGAGTTTTGGAAACAAGCCCTCTCACTTGTTTTATTTGTGTCTTTTTCACTCCTTTTGGATTTTCGTTTTTTAGTTGATTGGGACACGTTAGCCTTATGACTGGCGCTACCATCTCTGGACTCAAGGGAGAATGGAGATGCATACCCGCTAGCATCTGTATCACTAAAACTCTGGTACTGGATGGGCTTCACTTTCTGAACATCTTCACTTTTCCCACCCTCAGCAGCAGATTCCTCAGAGTCTGAAGACAGCTCCACAAGTTCAGGCGTTCTCTCGGCCAATGGCTTCACATAACCAACAATAACACAGTTGTCAGAGGAATCACAACTATCCCCATTCATCTCCACAGAAGGTTGTAATTGTGCCGGCAATTCTGCTGTGTTGGTGGAGGGCTCTTCATCAGACGTTTCTGAAGTATCCAAAGCAGTGGACAGGGTGGCACAAACCTGGTCTGAGCTGGAGTACGATGGGCCAGGGGTTTCATCATCCCAAGGTGCCTGGTCAGTACCAGCTGTGAAGGCATTACGTCCTGCTTCCTGGGAATCTGCCTCATCTGGAGAAATGGTAATAATGGAAGACTCCGATCGGCTTCCTTCTTCATAGGATGGAGCAGGACAGTCATAATTTGCATGTTGATCATATGCTTCTATGTTAAAAGGACACCTGGCAAAGTTAATAAATTCATGTAAAAAGTGTGCTGTCCGATGAAGCAAGAAAGGCTTTAACTCATCAGCAAATGCCAGGCTCTCCAGGTCATACCTGGTGACGTTGCTCATGATGATATGTTGTACAATATTGACTAGAGACCCATGAGCACCAAACAGGACAGTGAGCTCACGCTTCAGCCATGGAACTAGTCTATGAAGGCAGGCAGGATTCCTGCGAAAAAATTCAGCTGATATGTCTCTGTAGCGCCCTCCATCTTCAATGCTTCGAACACGTGTACCAGAACGATAGAGAGCTCTTCGGAAGTTAATAATTTCCTGTTCTTGAATTTGTCGCATGGATCTGCCCTCTAAGTTGGCCTGCCGCCTCGACTGAAGACGCCTGATCATCTGGCTTATTTCTGCATTTCGTTGTCCAGTTGTCTGGCCTGACAAGCCTTCAAACAAGATTCCATTATCAGGAGGAGATGCTGTCCTCCTAGAGGTGGGAGTTCTTCGGGGGTAACCAGAAGTACGCCGTTCTCTTGTTACTGTAGTCCGGTAACGGAATCTCCTCCCATCAGGATTGGCAAAGGAGTCTGTTTCTGCAGGCTTTACTGTATACACCTTAAAGTCATTTTCAGACCTCATACTGTGAACAATGGAGTGAAAAGGCTGTTTACACAGAGGGCATTCTGCTTTGTTTTTGGACCACTCTTGCACACACCGGAAGCAGAATCTGTGCCAACAATGGTCCAAGTAGGCAACATTTTCAAATCCATCAAGGCAGATGGGACATTTAGAGTCCGGTGAGGCATCTGATGATGACATTGTCCGATGGAGCTTGTTTGTGCCAAATTTAGGTGAAACGCTATCAAGTGCCAAGTGGTTGGTCAGCGATGCTAAATTCTGTAAATGAAGCAATGGAGAGAAAAATTATCAACACGTGCTTGACTTAATTTGTGTTGACCAAAACCGTTGTTAAATTTGCTTTCAACTAAAGTTAGAAATGAGATTATACAAGTATCAGCCAATTGCATAACAGGGGTGGACAACTGCAGCTCTCAAATTATTGCTGGACTGTAAATTCCATAAGCCCTAGCTTGAGTAAATGGAAATTACAGTCCAACAACATCTAGGAGGCCAAAACAAAACCATTCCTGTCCCATCACCTGAAGTTAAGTATTCTGTCTGGCAGTGGAATCCCTCGCCACACTTGTAAATTTGCACAAGAACAAATAGTATGCTATGAAGAGAATTATGGGCAAAACTGAAGCCACAAACCTATACGCTTTTACCAGAGTGTACGTATGTGCCAGCATAGTCATGCTGGACCTCACAGTTTTGCAGACTGGCTGCAGAATGGGCCCCACAAGCTTGAGCTCATCTGTTGCACAACAATCTATTAGCTCTCTCGCTACCTTTGAATAAGGCAAAGGCAACAGAAAGGGGCTGTGTATGAGTACTTGTGGAATGATTGGTTGCGCTAGAGCCATAACTGCTTAAACAGCTACATTTACACTAGGTACAATGCCACAACAGGATTCAGGCCTCAGTTGGTGATGCTGCAAACCTAAGCATATTCTCTTACCTCCTGGCCCCACTAAAACCAATGTAAAAATCCTGAATAAACTTATTTAGGACCAAAATGTACATGCACAAAGGACTGCAATCTTCAACTTGTTTGTGTGTGTGTGTGCATGCCTTCAAGTCACCTGTCAACTGATGGTGACTCCATGAATTTCATATTTGGGCAGAATTTGTTCTTAAGCTCAGTGGAATTTACTTCAGAAGGAACCCATATAGGAAAGAACTGAAAGTAGAATTTTAGCAGAGCAAACAAAGTGTATGCTTTCGTTGTACATTGCATACCAGATATGGGGATTTCTAGATACTGCTGTGTCTGTATCATGAGTAAATGCAAATACATGACCATTTTTTAATGTTTTTCTTTCGAAAGGCAGCATTGCCATTTCAAGGAATTTGGACTCTTTAATAACCTAGCCTATCCAATATGACCTATATGCTTTGGGGAATACTGATGTGCAAATCCTGCATTGTTATGTGAAGGCAGCAGCAGAGGTAACTGTGATGTCACTAGTGGCCACTTATTCCACTCTTCTCCCTCCCACGCCTGTACCACCAGAGCAGCTTTATTTGAGCTTCTTTAGAGACTAAGACCTTCGCTTTTGTGGTTTTGTCTTTTTTCCTTTGACGTCTGTTAGCTGTGTTATGTAGTTACTCTGTACGATGTTTTATATTATTGAATTCCTATGTTAATAAAAGCATTGCTTTAAAAAGAGAGACTAGGACCTTCTCTAGTCACGAATTGTGAATACAGCTCACCCCTGTATCTTTGTGGGATATGTTCCTAGACTTACCATTTATAAGTGAGACCTTGGATACTAATAAATCTTATTACAATACAGGACGGCTGGTACAAACATGCCAAAGTTGCCTTGGAGGATCTAGCAATTCCTAGATGGCTGGATGAGCAACTGGGAGTAGTGTGTTCCAGGAGGCAATCCAATGGCAGGAAACTGAAAGAGGAGGGGCTTCTGGATGCTTTAGGTATGCATGACAGTTGGGGAGAGTCAGTTAAGAGTCAGTTGATGGCTGGAACGGAAGGCTGTGTGCGTGTGTTTGGATGAAAGGTTTGGATGAGGTGAAATGGTGTGCAGAGGTTACTAATCTGGAATAGAGTGAATGGACAAAGAGGGAATGAGGCTGGGAAATAAGGAATGACCTTATGAAGATATAAATACTGGTTAACCAAAAGATTCCACCCTGAAGTATGTTTATTCCCTTTAATAAAGTTGTCCTTGGTTGTTAATACAAATGCAAAGTCTGGCTAATTCCTATGGAATATAGACAAGGCAAGCTACCATAATGCACTATCCACACATTTAGGTTAAGGGTATGTACTTGGTTAGAAAGAGGAACTAAGGGAACCTTATAGGATTTTAGGTGGGAGGAACAGAGGGTAAAGAGGTGGCCAGGTTGAACCCTGAGGTAATGTGGGGCTGGTGCTCTGAGGTTTGCCCTCAACCACCTGGTTGTTGTGAGTTGTTGCAAATTTGGTGGCGGCATCACAAAAGTGGTGGCAGTGGTGAGATTTGAAAGGCCCCTGCATCACAGCTGCCTTGGAGGGCCTAGCAATTCCTAGAGAGGACACTGCTTGAGGAATTTCCCAGTGCAACTCTATGACATATGTTCCTTTTTTTTCAACAGCTGATAACCGAAACCATGGATGTGGGTGCCAGGGATACAGGAGGTGACCTGTATATTAAATATTTCTATGCTACCCACTGCCTAAATATGAGATCCCTTCCTTCACAGGCTCATGACCTCTTTTAGCCATCCAAAAGACCATTCTCTTTAGTTTTTACAGGGAGGCTTCTGATTTGCATTCAATTCAAGTGTGTACAGGAGAGATGTTTATGCGATGCCCTCAGTTCAGGAGCAGCGAGGCAGGAGCTTCCTCAGCATGAGAGACAAACTGAGATTGAAGAGGTCCTCCTGCAGCTTGGTTGCATTTTGTTTCCAAAAAAAAAAAAAAAGAGGTGTGCCAAGTGCCCTGGGCCTCCCTCCCTGCAAGAGAGGCTCCTGCCAAGCTGCTCCCCTAGACAAGGACCCCGGGCTCCTGTCCCCTCAAAAAGGCCTGTCAGCCACTCGCGGGGCTTCTTGCTGGGGGCCCCCAAGAGCCAGCTGCAGGTGGGCCAGGCCTGCGGGGTGGCTGCAGACCCCGCCTCGCCCTGTGTGGGGCCCGGAGAGGAGGGGAGGAGAGGCCGTTCCCAGCGCGCTCCCGCTGCCGCCTGTTTTGGCCAGAGTGCCCCTGAGCCTACACAGAGCGCCCATCGGGGGAGCGGGCGGCTCTCTCTCCAGCCCGAGGCGGAAAAAGCCTCGCTGGACCCCTGACCCAGCCGCGCCCGCCCCGACGGGGGTGGGTGGCAGAAGGCGAGCGGCGGTGCTGCTGAGCGAGGCTCTGGAGAGGGCTTCCCCGAGCGAAGGGCCGGCGCTCCCAGGACCCTTTCCCCCGGCCCCCCTCCGAAGGCGACGCACCCGGGAGGCCTCCCAGCCAGGGGGCCGGAAAGACCCGCTCCACTTCCCGCAGGAGCTCCGACCCAGCAACCGAGCGACCACCACGCCTCCCTACGGACTGGCCGGGAACCGCTCGGAGGCGCGCCTCGCAACGGCCGCCCAGAGAACTCCGGGGGAGAACGCGGGCTCCCCCCCCCTCCGCCGAGCGCCCAGCCACTTACCGGTTTGGAGCGCCGGCGACCGAAGGCTCGGCTCCGGAACTCCCGCGGGTCACACATTGGGGACGGCGGGCGGGCGGGGGGCCAACAATGCCGAGGGGGCCACCGGCACCGCAGCGCCTCCTCCGCCGCCGCCACCCCCAGCCCAGCCCCGGCGGGGCCACCGCGGCTTCCCTGGTCTTTGCCCTCCCCGGCCCAACCGGATGCACAACCCCGGGAAAGGCGGCGGCGGTGGGCCCGGCTTCCGGGTTAACAGGCAAACCCGCCGAGGAGCCCCGCGCAGTCTCCGGAGGGGCCGGTCCAGCAGCTGACCGGAGGGCGCCCCTCTTTCGGGTCACACTCTCTCAGCCTTCTCACCCTGGTGGGGGAAGCCTGGAAACAAGGTTCAGGGATCAGGGAAGCCCTGCTTCGAAATTATTATCTCCACAGCTCCAAATAATAATAATAATGACGATGATGATGTTTATTTCTTTCAATCTCACTATCTCGCGGAACCTCAGCACACTATAATGTTATAGTGCTATTGTTCCACTTTAACTGCTCTGGCTTCCTCCTGTGGAATTCTGGGATTTGTAGTTTAGGGAGGCCTAAGAGCTCTCTGGCTGAGAGTTGTAAATGCCCCTCCCTAAACTGCAAATCCCAGGATTCAACAGGAGGTAGCCAGAGCAGTTAAAGTGGAATAATAGCACTATAACAATTCAGGGTGATAATCTCTTGGAGAACCCTAGCCCTACATTGTTTATAGCGCTATTATCCCACTTTAGCTGCTCTGGCTGCCTCCTGTGGGATCCTGGGATTTGTAGTTTAGGGAGGGGCATTTAGCCCTCTCTCAGCCAGAGCTCTTCGCCCTCAGGAAACTACAAATCCCAGAATTCCACAGGAGGCAGCCAAAGCAGCTAAAGTGGGATGATAGCGGTATAACAGTGTCGTGTGATCTCCTTCTCCTCCCTCTTCCAGCAGCCCTGTTTCCCGCTTCCCACGGGAGAGGAAGGATTCCTCCGGAGATGTGGGGAGAGCAATGAATCAAGAGAGAGGAGCAAGCGGTCATGTTTACCCTGAACAACAGCCTACCTCTATATGAACCTGCCAGTGCCTTGAGATCATCTTTGCGGGCCCTCTCCCATGTCCCCTCCCCAATTCTGTGCCAGTATCTTAAGTTATGAAAGTCCCCTTCTTCTCAATGAAGTGAAACTCACCCAATACCCAACAGCACCTAAACAGGCAGGCAGGCAGTGGAAACATTCTGATGGCCTTTCAATGGTTCAACTGACAAGATGTTAATCCTGCCCCTTTTAAGGGTTTTAATTTTATTTGGGACTTTCTTTTTTATGTCAACTGCATGGGGTGAGTAAGACCTTGCTGGGACTGAAAAATGGCAGAGACTTTGGCTATCTGGGGCAGCCGCTTCCTTGGAACCCACAAGGGGCCAAAGGATGTGGAGGATTTCCCCCCTTTTTACCTTTTTGGGATTGGGGAGTGGAGAGATTTGGCAAAGCCTGCGACGGGCGTTTTATTTTACCCACAAAAGCTCTGGAAAGGATCCGATCCCAAACTGGGGGGGGGGGTTTGCCACCAGCCCCTTTTTCAACGAAAGTCCTTGAAAAAGTCCTTTTTCAGGGTGTATCAAGAAGGCGATGAAGCGGGTTTTGGTGCTTTGAGAGCACCGACTCCTCTAACTTCACCTCCCAGAAGCACCAGCCAGTTTGGCCAGTGTGCGGGGATTCTGGAAGCTGTAGTCCCCAAACCTTGGAGAGATACAGGGAACCACTGCCATCGGATATCTGGGCTCTATTATGAGGATGCAAAAAACATGCACAAGCTTGGAACAGAAATAAAAACTGCAGGGCTGGGGAAGTCCAACTCCTACAATCCCTTGCTTTTGACACGACTGCTGGGAATCGAAGTCCAGGCAGTCTCCAGGGTCAAAGTTTCCTGGCTCCTGCCTCCATGATCCATAAGTGTTTTCTTCTTTTAACAAATATCAGCCCTTGATCTACTGCCTTTCCTTGCAAAGTTTTTTTTTGGGGGGGGGAATAGTATTCTTGGACAACGGCTTGCAGAATCCGTCGTGCTTGCTGCGGATTGTGGGAGCTGTAGTCCAAAAAAAAGGGGAATCTTTTTAAGCTCTGCCCTTTCCTGCCTGCCCTTCCTACCTCACTTCCCGAGAGAGCTACATGGTTGTAACTAAGGTGTAACTCTGGAGAGAAATGATCCAAGCCAACCGGACGACCCTGGAATGGCTCTACTCGCTGGTAAGGATCCGGTTGATTTTTTAAAATCTGTCACTCCGATCCCTTCTCTTTACAAGCTTGGTTCCGAGATATGTTTCAATTTCATAGGAAAGGGAGGATTGGCAGCTGCCGATTTAACAGCGCAGTTTTTTACATGGCGGTATATTAAAGAAAGAAATTGAGCGCCACTGAATTCTTGGACCATACTAACCCCGGTGCATGATGAGGATGGGGTTTGCAGCAGTTTCCGAAGAGGGTAAACTTAAAGCGTATTATATAGATTTTCCTTGGGTTTTTTCCGGGCTGCGAGGCCGTTTTTCTGGAATACGTAGTTTCTTTCTGACGTTTCACCTACATCTGTGGCTGGCATCTTCAGAGAATGGTTGGGTAGGAGTGGGTCTGGGGTTTATATGCTGTGAACCCCTGTAGGGGAGTGTATGTACATTTGTGTAATTGAATGGTTCGTTTCTGGGTATAGAAATGCAAGGCTCGTTAGTGTCTGTTAAAAGTAAACAAAATCTGGCTCCCAGTTTTGAAGAACAATAGAATAAAAACTCAACACTTACAAAAGAATTCCACCCAGGGACAGGGGGATTCCCAACAGATAATGGGCCATCAATCAAACATTAGCCAAACAGACACTAATGAGTCTTGCATTTCTATACCCAGAAACTAACCATTCAATTACACACATTTACATATATTACCCTACAGGGGTTCACAGCATATAAACACATATACTCCTACCCAGCCATTCTCTGAAGATGCCAGCCACAGATGCAGGCAAAACGTCAGAAAGAAACTATTCCAGAACACAGCCTTGCAGCCTGGAAAAAACCCAAGGAAAATCTATGGATGCCAGCCGTGAAAACCTTAGACTTCACATTAAAGCGTATTGCTGCAAAACCAGCCAAGTCTTCTGACACCTTGTATATGTGCCTTCAAGTTGCCTGTCGGTTTACCCCATGAATGTCAGTTTTTGGTATTTTTTAGGCAACGGAATACTCAGAGGTGGTTTTGGGCACTTCCTTCCTCTGAAATATTCGTTACCACCTGTTGTTTGCTTTGGTCTCCCATCCAGGTGCTAGCCAGAACTGACCTGCTTATCTGGAGCCTTCACACCATGTTGTCATTACCAGTTGTCCCTCTGTATCCACAGATTTAAGTATTCACGGCTTGAAAATATGCTTTTAAAAAATAATAATCCAAAAAAGCAAACCTTGATTTTTGCCATCTTATATAATAAGGGACACCATTTTGCTATGCCATTGCATATAATGGGACTGGAGTATTCACGGATTTTGGTCTCCACGGGGTGGTGGTGGGGGTCCTGGAACCAAACCCCAGCAAATATGAAGGGACAACTGTTTAGTGCTTACTGGACTCGGTTGAAATAACAATAACAATTTCAGCCGTGCCTTACAGTCTTGCCCAAATTTACAGTGCATGTCCTATGTATGTTTTCAGGAAAGTCAGCTGTGCAACTGCACCCTGTAGTCAGGCTCATCCACCTACACCAGTACTGTATAGCTGTAATCCTAAACACAACTTGTTTGGAACTAGAGATATAAAATTTCTGGAAATTTGGAAACCATGACCAAAAAACAAAAAACCAGTTGTTTTCTGTTTTTTTCCAGAAAAAATGGAAATTTTCAGAAAAATTGAACAAATGCAACATTAGCACTTTTTACAGATTGGAAGTCACTCTGTTACTTTAGGAACATAAAGTATGACTATGTACAATTTGATTTGGCATAAAATTATCACAATTGGTATAAAAGATTTTATTATCTTAAAGATTTTATTCATCATGCTAAAATAAAACATTCCCTAATCAATTTTCTTCCTTTTTTCAATTTTTTGGAAAAACAAAAAAAAGGCTTCAGGGGAAAAAACGCGATCACTCCGTTTTTTTCCAGAATTTTTCCATCCCCGCCCCCTCCCCCAGGTCTTCACATCTCTGTTTGGAATCATTGGATATGTAGAGGCACACGATCTCTGGATACGGTGGTCCCATTTTTAAGCAATGGTAGCGAAGAACAAGCATACATTTGAATGATTTTGCTAGCATTTCTTCCAACTATCATTTATTCCTTGCCAGCTCTAATAAATCCAGGTTTTGACTAGAGTTTTAGTACTGGGGCCCACTCTTTATATTCCTTTGCTCAAGGACCATGTTAACTCCCTCCCCTGCAACCTCACATTGCCACTGCTGTCTGACCCATTACCAAGTATATCAAAACAATACTGGCAGTGATGCTTGCCATCCCTTGCCCAGGTTCTGCTCAATCTATTGGGTAAATACGTGCTAGAAACTGTACAAAAACTGTTTTCAATTTCAGAGAAATGAAGATGAACACATTTGTCAAGTTATTTAGTAGCTTGGGAGTCAGAGTACAAAGTGTAGCACGGTTTAGCCCAAATGCTAACAGTATCCTGGCTTTCTTCATCAAACCTGAAGCTGCACATTTAAACACTTTGCACACATCTCTTAAAAAGTTATTCTATTCACTGGAGTCCTGGTGTGGCTGAGTCCAGCATAGAGGGAAATCAAGGGGAAAACAAAGAAGAGGCAAAAATGGAGGTGGGGACTGAGAGAAAAGCTATATGTAGTCTAATGTAAGTAGCACAAATTTCTCACAAGTTTATCTCCCTATCCCTGATAGCTAAAAGGGGGAAAAAAACCTAATACTGTAAGTAATAATTTGCTGCCCCTTGATGACATCCATTCACTGCAGTATTGTGCCTAATCACAGCCCCCAATGTCACATTCTGAAGGTAGCATATTTCACTTTTTCTCCCCCGCCCCCTGAGCTCTTTCTAAAGTTAATGGTTTCCAAATCTTACCAGTTCGTAGTGTACGAGGAGAGGGAAAAACACAACTCAGTTTTATACTGAGACATTGGCACAATTCTGTTTGATCCTGCCGGCTATAACAGTGCTTCACAAGCTATCTGATGTGTGGGGCCTGTGGTCCTTTTCTTCCAGGGTTCTAGGGACCAGCACCATATTTGTGCCCATTGGGTAAAGTTCTTTCTTTCCTAGAAACTTGTCAGAGAATGGCACCAGTCCAGGGACCACCCCCTTGAGAAGCACTGTGCTGGAGAAACCTCTATACCACAGGTGGGAATCGTCTGGCCCTCCAGGTGTTGTTGAACTGCACATCCTAGCTTTCCTTGTCATTGGCCAGGGCTGATGGGACTTGCAGTCCAATAGCAACTGCAGCCGTCCCACTGCTGCTCTTTATCAAGAACAAGGGGCATGGGGTCCTCCAGATGTTGGTTGCAACTCCCACGATCTCTCACCATTGGCTATACTAGCTAAAGGTGACGTAGGTTGTAGTCTGTGGGCCACATATTAGCCACCCATGCTTGATACAGTACTTGGGAGCAATTTCAAACATATATGATCTACTGAAGTTGAAAATGAGTTCCAAGAAACATAGTTAGGATTTGACTGCTCTTTGCCACTTTGTACCTACTGTCTTTGAGCTTGAATGCCAATGGCTAGAGCATCTCTCAGGAGGCATTTTAGGATCCAGTCTTAAAGGACCTGCCCTGAGAGTTTAAGACAAAAATATCAGCTGAGAAATATTCTAGGAACCATGAGCTAACAGAGTGCTGGCAGCTCTTTGGGAAAAAGTGTATCCATGGTTGAAAAGGTAGGAGGCAAAAAGCTAGTAGTACCCCCCGCCCCCAGGTTTGGCTATTTGAAGGGCAAAGTAGACACCCTGCTCCCACCTTTCAGGTGTGTATTTTATGGGGACACTTAACCACATTTCCCCACCCCAGCCTACAGTATCTGCATATTCTAATTCTGTAGACCAGGAGTAAGCTGAGTGCATGCTATATATGCTGACGGGACAGCAGTTTCAATGTGCTTTAGCCAGCATAACTGATGGAGAGGGATGCAGGGATTTGCAGTCTACCAATACCTGGAAGATCACATTTTGTGCATCCCCACTATAGACAAAGCTGCATATTTTGCAGTTTCTAATATTTTGAATGAGGAAACTCTATTGTAAAAATCATTTCAGAAGACAAAGTATCTCAGCTGAGCATTGTTTCTGTGCTTCCCAAAATTTCAAATTAAAGAAGTGGGATTTAGGACTATTCTGACTATTGTGATTTCCATAATAAAACCTGTGGTAGTTTATTAATTATCAATTCCATTTGAATGTTGATCTTTCTGTATGTTTTTATTGTGTTGTGTTTTAATTAATTTGTAAGCTGCCTTGTGTCCGTTTTGGGGAAAAGATGGGGTATAAATGAAGACTAGTGCACGTGTAGCCCAGTTAACAAAGCCTCTGACAAAGAAGCTCCTTTTTACAGTCTTTTCACAGGAGTCCAGCCAGCCTCTCCTTTTCTTGTCTTCTGGCTAGCTGGAAGTTGTTGTTTTGTTTTTGCAACATAGGCATTGGGAGGATGGAGAATTGGGAGGATGGTTAATTGTTGAATTGTAGCAGTGTGTCTGCAGTAAGCAATGCAATAAAGCTTAACCTGGGAAAGAATGGGATTCTACTGTAGGTGAGCCTACTGTAGCTGTATGTGCTTATGTACAACAGGCAAGGTAAACAGTTGCCTGTAGAATCAGAGCATGTATGAGGAGCAAAACAAAAAGAAATGGGGAAAGCAGATTAGTATGCCTCACCAGCTACCCTGGCATGTTGAAAAAGTATAGATCTATAAGTTTTGCCACCAAAATGGAAATAATAAGAAAAGTAGAGGCTGTTGAAAGACAAAATAATTATCCTAAGATACATTTTGGAAGAAGCTTTTATGTGGTCTCTAGAAGATTCAAAATGTTTTTGTTTACTTATGCAAGGTTTACCTGACCTGGGTGTTTCATTTCATATGTGCACAATGTTAATTTAGAATAAAAAGGCTGCAGAAACATGTTGAACTGCTCTTTTTTGTGATGTAGGAACATCTCTGTTCTTTCCATGTTATTTCTATCTCTGGTACCAAAGCCTCTGTCAAAGAAGTAAAGCCCAGGAAACATCTACAGTTGTCCCTTCACATTTGCGGCTTTGACTTTCGCAGTTTTAAGTATTCACGGTTTTTCCTCACTCTCCTCCCCCTCCCTGGGACAGCGGGTGAGGCAAACCCACTAAAATCGCTGCTCTCCTTGGCCTTTGCTTCCCCACCCCCCCCAGGGAGCGAAGACTGAGAAAAGGGGTGATTTTAGAGGCTTTGCCTCACCTGACGCTGCTCTCCTGGGTCTTCACTCCCTTTGGGGAGGAAGCGAAAACCCAGGAAAGTGGCAGCAGGTGAGTCAAACCCGCTAAAATGGCTGACCGCCTCGACCTTCGCTCCCCCCCAAAGGGAGCGAAGGCTGAGGGGTGGTTTTAGAGGCTTTGCCTCACCCGCTGCTGCTCTCCTTGGCCTTCGCTCACTTTGGGGTGGGAAGCGAAGGCCCAGTAGACTGGTGGCGGGTGAGGCGAACCCATTAAGATTGCTGCTCTCGATCTTCGCTTCCCCCCCCAAAGGGAGCGAAGGCTGAGAAGAGGGGCGATTTTAGAGGCTTTGCCTCACCCGCTGCCACTCTCCTTGGCCTTCGCTCACTTGGGGGGGGGGTGAGCGAAGGCCCAGTACAGCGGTGGCGGGTGAGGCAAACCCGCTAAGATCACTGCTCTCCTCAGCCTCCGCTTCCCCCCCAAAGGGAGCGATGGCTGAGAAGAGGGATGATTTTAGAGACTTTGCCTCACCCGCCACCGCTCTTCTGGGTCTTCGCTCCCTTTGCAGGGGGGAAGCAAAGGCCCAGGAGTGTGGTAGTGGGTGAGGCAAACTCACTAAAATCGCTGCTCTCCTTGGCCTTTGTTTCCCCGCCCCCAAGGGAATGAAGGCTGAGAAGAGGGGCGATTTTAGAGGCTTTGCCTCACCTGCCGCTCTTCTCCTGGGTCTTTGCTCCCTTTGGGGAGGAAGTGAAGGCCCAGGAGAGCGGCAGCGGGTGAGCCAAACCTGCTAAAATCGCTGCTCTCCTCGGCCTTCACTCCCCCCCCCAAAGGGAGCGAAGGCTGAGAAGCGGGGTGATTTTAGAGGCTTTGCCTTACCCGCCGCCACTCTCCTTGGCCTTTGCTCCCTTTGGGGGGGGGAAGTGAAGGCCCAGTAAAGCGGCGGCGGGTGAGTCAAACCCGTTAAGATCGCTGCTCTCCTTGGCCTTCGCTTCCCCCCTGAAAGGGAGCGATGGCTGAGAAGAGGGACAATTTTAGAGGCTTTGCCTCACCCGCCACCGCTCTCTTGGGTCTTTGCTTCCTTTGGGAGGGAAGCAAAGGCCCAGGAAAGCGGCAGCGATTTTTGTTCATGTTTTTTCACATTCGCGGGGGTCTTGCGGCCCTAACTCCCGCAAATGTGAAGGGACGACTGTAATTCCATTAACTTGAGGTATACCTGTAATTGCAGTAGCCGTTTTCAGCAGTTTCACAAGACTCTACTGCCCACAGCTCCTTGAGAGAAACCATTTTATCTTGCTTGGAGATACTATGTCAAATACAAGTGTATCTGAAATGTCATGTTATGCTATCTTCCTTTAACAGATTCTTCTCACCATTGTGCTGCTTTCATGGGGTTATGTTATTTATGCAACACGAATAGCAGCCAAGTGGCAGCTGAGGGAGAACTACCCCATGCAAACAGAGAATCTTTGAGGCAAACCACAGCGGAGACCTTCTACAGTCATGCATAAGTGTCAGGGCATTTAGGATGGTTCCAACCAGTCTATAAAAATCTGAATTCCAAGGCTGAAAAAAGATTTACAGAACTGGTCACAGTGCTGAGACTTCATGGCAAGAACCCAATATAAAATGAATACCACTCTTGGAATTACCATCTGCTTTGAAGACAACTTCAATGGACTTAAGCCCATGTGCTTCAGTGGTTATGCTGATACAGTTTAGAGGAAAGATGCCAAAGCCTGGCTTCCTAAAAGAGCGACTCCTAACCACCAGTCTTATACATCTAGTATAACTCACAATCATATCTGCAGAAGTTACCTCTTAATTCCATATTTGAAGATCATGCAACGTTATCATGTTACTGTTAAAAGCAAGAAATTCCTAAGTCAACAACTGTAACTTCTGCTGAATTTGTTGCAAGAAAACTGCATGCATATAGAGGATTTAATGGTACACAAACAAGAAGATTTTGCTAGCTGAAAGTCATGATTTGCAGTATGGCATTACCTAATATTTACATAGTTAGATCAGTGATCCAGGGAGAAATTGACACTGAACAGTGACAAAGAGAGGGGTTGAAACTTGAGTTTGCCTAATTGAAAACTTTATATTGTTTTGTAAACTTTATATTTAACATTTACTGAACTTATAACATAAAAGTGTAACTTCAGCTTCTTTCCCTTTGGCTCTGTTCAGCTGCTTAAAAAAATATGGTTCATATCATCATGTTTGTAGACAGATGACTTGATAACCATATTGCTCCATGTTTTACATTTGCTGACTTGGCTAATTTTTTTTACTGATGGTTACAGCCTGCCAGTTTTATAAAACACAAGAGTAGCTACAATCTCTTTGCTAAGTCAGGCATAGCAAAAGTTGGACTGAATGGGCTAAATACAACTGTTACAGCAGACATGTTGGATCAATGGGACTTATAAGTGCTACCTTAACAAAGTCTAATTTATTCAGTGGACCTATTTTGGCCTAGGGGTCTTAGTCCAATAACTGTTTTTGTCTTAAAAAACACACCTGCATTGGCACAATATTCCCTGCCCCTCTTCCGTGTCTTTCTTTGAATGAAGCAGGGAGGTAAGGTATTAAACTTGACTTTCATTTCAACAACCAACTCATTACTTTGCAATTCTCCACTGTTTAGTATTGTGGGTTCCTTTACTGTTCTGCATAAAAGAAGAGTGCAACACTACAACAAATGTTCAGTTCAAAAAGAAAAAAAATTAAAATAGTAACCCTGAAACCACTTTTATTCTTAAATAAGATAAGAGTTATGTAATAAATTTTAGTAGGAAGCAAGACAAATGCCTGCAGGTTTCTGTATTCTTGAGCTTTTTAATGATGACTGCTTGGTATTTCTAGTGGAGGAACAACTTCACTTGTCTCCAGAATGGTGTCACCCTAAGAAATTAAAGAAATTATGTCATCAAAATCAAGTTAAGACACCTAACACACTTCCTTCTTACAAGACAAAAAATAGCAAGTTTCTACACAGTACTTTTTGGAGGTATTTCTCAGTGTATAAGAAATTCCTAGTATATAACAGATTTGTAAAGTCCATTTTTTCTACAGAATGTTCACTTTTATATTACTATAAATATTTACATCTTCTCAAATAAGAAGAATAAATGTCAAACCTAGCACATGTAACTAGGATTCAAAACTCCTTAGAAAAGAAAATTGTTCTCAAATTGTGTATCTACACCACTGTTTTCAGGATATCCACCTATTTAAGTAAGAAATCTGATTTAGTAGGTGCTACTTCTACTTTGCATTATATAGAGGGTGGATTAAATCAAGGCAATTTAAATCACATTTAAAATTATTTAATTCAGCAAGAGAAAACCTGATTTGAATGGTTTCCCTGATACATCTTCCCATAATTTTTTTAAAAGGTGCAAATGTTTTCAACATTTAGGAGGGCAGGGTGACCATTCTTCTTGGGACAAAATGCGAGTGTACTGTACTTTTGTTCTCCTTTCTGTATTGTCTCCTCTGCCTAGTTTGGCCTAGCTCCATCAACATAAGCACAGTTTCACTCAGCCTCAGTCTTTGTGTATCATGGAACAAGTCCGCTGAGAAACAGAAACTACAAGCCCAGAACTGGAAGCAAGACCTGGTGATTATTATTCAGTGCTGAACAGACTAGAATCATTTTCACAAGATACAAAGCTTAAATGAATGTCTATGTTTGATGTATGCAACTCAGTGTATGCATTTAACAGATCTGTTACTTCATTTTGTGAGACTGTTTAGTATAGGTTTAGTATTTATACTTAATTTTTTAAAAAAGACAATTAAACAAAAAATTCAGATTTATAAAAGGTATTTTAAAGAACCCACCCTGATTACATACAATCTCCAAAGTTATTTCATTTCTCTATACAATAAATTGACATAAGGAAAAAAATGTCATGAACTCACTGGGAATATCTTAGGCTTTGAAGAAACAACTCCATATGGCTGACGCTGTAAATGAAAACATTAAAACATGAGGATTCTAGGAGAAGCAGTGATTTCGATGTAGTATTGATTATATTCTATGTTCTCCCATCTTAATATTTTTTCATTACTTGCAGCTTGCAAAGAAGACCAAAGTCCTTCACAGCTAAAAAGTAGGTACACTTCCAAAAGAATGCTCTCTTCCATGCACTGGGAGAAAGTACTACCTGATAGTTGCCGATATGATTATTAGGCCTACGTCAGTTGGTGGTTCAAGAATAAGAGCATATATGAAGAAAACAAATCCTAATAGCAAAGGAACCATTCCTAAAAACAATCTGTCCCCAGTACCAACCTTTCCAGGTGCAGCAGTGGGCTGCACACTCATATATTTGAGATATGTCACTGGTCTGCTCAACTTGGACAATCCCAGAAATGCAGGGAGGGAATGGTGATAGCTAGTATCTTGTCTGTCAAACCACTCACTAGCACTGTCAAAGTTCATCCTGATAACAGAAATTTCCTCAGCCTGGGCTACTAGCTGACACAGGGTTTTTTTGTTTGGTTTGGTTTGGTTTCATTAAAAGAATCTGTTCAAATCTCAGCCATCTTTTTGCACACCTCAGAGTGAAAGAAGTTAAAAATGTATTTTGCTTTTGCATTGCAGAATCACCCTTGCTGCGTCATAAGACACTGACACTTGCATACAGAAAAAGATTTAAGTTGTTGTGTGCCTTCAAGTCATTTCTGACTTACGGCGACTCTTAAGGGGGGTTCTTAGCAAGATTTGTTCAGAGGGGGCCTTTGCCTTCCTTCCAATTTAAGAATGAGATCCACATTTGTCTTAGCAAATGGAAGAGGGTTTTTCCCACTTTCCTCTTCTCAGTACAGCCTCGGCAACCCATGAAAGCCACCTCAAATAATAAGACCTTCCAGAATGGCAGGGATAGGGCAAGGGGACGGGCAATGTAAAAAGCAACTTCCACATTTGGCAATTTCCCTCACAAAACTGAAAGTGCCTTTTGCTTGTACAATATCTTGGGACCAGCCATTAGATTCTCAACAATTGTAATTGTAAGATATAACAATTAAAATGTGTGAATTATCATTTACAGCATTGCTAGCCAAAATATAAACTAAAGGACATTCCTTAAGCATTCACTGGAAAATCCATAGAATATATCTGACTACTTTCTTGCCAATGCCAATAGGGTTTTCCCTTTCCAAATGGCACACATTCCATTTTAAGTAGCTTAAACAAAATAGGAGTTGAATTCATGTTGTTCCTGCACAATCCCAGAACCTTTTCTGCCCAGCTCTGTATACATAAATGTGCCATGTTTTTTATTCATTGTAGATACGTTACATTTGTTAACCAGGGCATCTGTCAGCTTAAGCATGAAAAGAGGGATCTTTGACATCTGAAACAGGCCACCAAACACCTTCACAGTGGTTTCTTTTGGTTTGTCCCCTCCTGTGACCAGATCCAAAGCAGGAGATGCATTATCAATTCTTACCTAGCAGATACTCATTTCCTGGTATCAGGAGTACTAGCAACTTTAGAAACTGAGCTGCATTTTGTAAAAATAATGTAGAAGTCATTTTGGGGTGTAAGTAAGAGATACCTGCTGCTTTCTCCATATTGGCACCTTAATAGAAAAGAAGAGATCACCCTAGACATCTGTTGGGAGCATAATCAATAGGCTGATGAAAAGTACCGCCTTGTCTTCCAGATGCCACTGGCTCCTATTGTATTATGAGTGCACAGTGTAGCTGTGCTTTCTACCTTGTAAAAATGCATCAAATAAGAATTGGACATCACCACAAAGCACTCTGCTTCATCAGGAAGGGTTCTGCAATAACCGCTAACTTACTGAAAGGGAGGGGCACATTTCAAGCTGGGGGTGAGACCAAGCCGCTTCAGCCATGAGATCAGCCCCACAAACTTAAGAAGTTCCCTGCAGTTTCCTACAGGACCACTTAAAACCTTCAGCAAGAGGGAGATGGAAAGTGTAGAGTGGTAACACAGAGCAGATGAATGTCTCTTACATTTGTTTACCCGACATACGGATAGGCCCCAAAGTTACATTACAAAAATGTTGCACAGCATACGTACGTACCAACAGATGATATTTCACGTAGTAATGAGTAACCCAAAAAGGAATAAGTAGCCGAACAAAAACAAATACTCCAGCATTGTAGGTTTTGAACACCTAAAAATAAATTTTTTTCTCGTTAGTATGATTTAACAGTCTTTTACATATGCCACATTAGGTTTGTTTTTTTTTAATTGAAATCATTGTTTTAGGTTGCATACTTTGGACTACTATGGAGGCCGTCCCTCCATTTTCCAACTGCCATTGATCTGGCCAATGAGGGGCAGAAGAGCAGCCAGCCACAGTTCTATCATGCCTTGGCCCAGCAGCTGGTGAGAGTCCTTCCCTCCATGTTCCAACTGCCATTGCTCCAGCCTCTGAGCAGCCAAAACCTGCTGGACTTAATACCCTCCCCCACTGCCATTCCCTTTTGCTTATGTGTCCTGTCTTATTGATATTGTAAGCCTGGGGCCAGGGCACTGTCAAATTAGTGATTTGTAAGCCACCCTGAGCGCCTTTGGGGCTGTAGGGTGGGGTATAAATACTCCAAGTAAAATGATCATTCTGATCAGACATGGTTTACTGTGATGGGAAGAAGCTGCAAAGAGGTTTAGACCTCCACTCTTCCTGTACTGGTGCAACTTACAGATGGAAAACTTTCATTTCATTTCATTTTTTAAAAATTAGGCACCATTTCACATTACAAGTTACTAGTGGAACTAGTCACATGTCCACCCCTAAATTGATCCTAGCTATTTTCTTTTGAGATAAACTAGATTCATAAACTATGTTTGGAGGTTGCTTTGTTTCAAACAAACCATAGTTAAGACAAATCACAGTTTATTGTGTTTGAATGAAATATAAAGCATATTTGGTGGCATATTTGGACCCCTGGCGGCGCAGTGATTAAATGCTGGTACTGCAGCCACAACGTTGCGAGTTCAATTCCAAGGGCTCCAAGGCTGACTCAGCCTTCCATCGTTTTGTAGGTCAGTAAAATGAGTACCCAGTTTGTGGGGGCAATTAGCTAACACACATTGTAAACTGCTTAGAGAGTGCCTAGTGCACTATAAAAATGGTGTCCATGCATAGGTGTTGCTTAAGAACTTGTAAGCTGCTCTGAGAGCCTTCGTGGCTGAAGAGCGGGGTATAAATACCTAAATAAATAAAAAGAAGTGAATTGCATTGGAGTGAGAGACAGGGAATGTACAAATCTGAGGCTTACTGTGGTTAGTTCCTATAACAATAAACCAAGGTTTGTCCTGATGTCTCACTGCCATTATTCACATTTAACATTAAAACAAATGGTGGCTCCCATGTCAGTGGGGCGATGAATCTGATCTGGGTTTTAGTCTGAACATTAAAGAAGTTATCCAAGATGTTAAACCTAATCTGGGGGTAGAGTTCAGTTTCTTGAATAAAATCTGAAGATTCATCACCCAACTGACAATGGATCTACAATTACTTTTTCTCAAACCAATAAAACCTAGGTATAGAACAAGCTTTCTTTTTTTGGCTCTGCCACATTGGGATAAAGGAGCACATGAAGTCAATAATATATATATATATATACTTGTAAAGTAGGTTGAGCACTGTAAAACAAAACCCCTGACTGATTCATTTTCTAAATGTAGGAAACTAAGTGTACGTTCATACTAAGATTTCAGCATGGCTTTTCTGCTCCACACAAATCATATACATGCCCAAAATTATATTTCAATATTCTCAGTGGCGTTCAAGGATTCCACAGCAGATCTGAACAGGTTTCTTTACAAAATCTTTGAAGATAGAACACTTCAAAATTCTATACCCAAAAGTCATCATTAAAAGTTAACAATGGAACTAGTACATGAGGCATTGTGTACATTGTAAACATTCAAAATTAGTATTTCTGTCCTACTAAAAAGAAACAGTCTAGTTAAGCATCTTTTCCCAAATTCTTTGCTAGATGTAGTACTAGAGGCTTTAAGTGTATGACCTGCTAATTTCCCCACATCCCAAGATGAAGTGTATACATTAACTAATCTCAATGGTATTGAGTATAGTAGGACCCCCGTATCTGCAGAACCAATATCCGTGGTTTCAGTTATCGGTGGTAGACAAAACAGAACACATACCATAGAGTCTTCCTAGAAAATATGTCCTTTCTAGACATTTTCTAGGTCCTCCAAGGCAACTCTATGATATTTTAAACAGGAGGGCCATTATTTTCAATGGTGTTTGCTGTTATCCGTGGATTCCAGTATCCGTGGGCCCCCCCAGAACCAATCCCTCATGGATACCGAGGTCCTACTATATATGGATCCTAAAGATATTAAGCCCTTCATGCTAAGGAAGTTTTTCTTTCAAATGCATACTACAGTTGGTCCTCCATATCTGCAGGAATTCAGTTCCTGGACTTATCATGGATACTGGAAACTGCAGATAACAGTGAACCCTATTAAAATAAAGGATTTCTGGTAAAACATACCACAGAGTTGTGTTGGAGGACCTAGAAGATGCCTAGAGATGACATATGCCTGTACAGTAGGTATATGTCCCTATTGTGTGTCCTACTGAAACCGTGGCTATTGGTTCTGCAGATATAGGGGTCCAATTGTAATACAGATGGGGGTTGGTTCTATCCCCCCTCCCAAAGAAGCTATTTGGAGCTATAGACTGTACTAGCAGCATTACAAGTTTTAAAAAATGCAAGATGCTTACAAACCTGAAATCTTAGATTTAGCACATAACCATTTTTAGACTAAGATCAGTACTGCAGGCAGAAATTTCAACAGCTTTAAAGTCTGGTTCCTAACCATATTTACTCAGAAGAACTCAGTAGGATTTACATGTCCACTAAAACTGAAGCCCTGGGTTCAATGGGACTTACCTCCAAGTAAATGAACACAAGACTGCAGGCTTTATTCAGTTAAATGCAGACAGGATTGCTGTCTCAACTCCACTTTCATCCAATAATTGCACAACTAAACATATTTTCAGCAGGCTGTGGTACAGCAGAGTAGATGAGAAAACAGTCTATTGCCTATGCCCCACTGAAAAGACTGCTGATCTCCCTCTCTTCTTTTTATGCCTTGCCTTCAGGAGTACTTTAGATGTGTATTCCTGCAAGGCAGGGGGTTGGACTAGATGGCCCTTGTGGTTCCTTCCAACTCTGAGATTCTACAATTCTGTATCTTGACTGCGGGCTGGGACTGAACACTTTAAAAAAATGATTGCAAGGAAGCATTTAGAAGATCCTTTTTTGCCTGGGCAAGATAAAAAAAGTTATACATAAATGCACCTTTAATTATTGAAAACATATTATATAAGAAGTCATCTGTGTCTGCAGAAGTATATTTAGTCAGACACCGATGTAGTAAATAATGAACCCATAAAGCCTCAAGTCTGCCTTATGACCTTTCCTCTTCTGCTCTGTAGCTAACCTGGGAAATGCAAACTGGAGTTCTTTAGTCTTTGATTATCACACTACACTGTCATAGCGCTATTACAGTAGGACCCCTGTATCCACTGAATTACTACCCACTGATTCAGTATCCGCTGATTCAATTATCCAGGGGACATAAAACAGCACACCTACCATAGAGTCTTCCTAGAAAACGTGCCCTCTATAGCCATTTTCTAGGTCCTCCAAGGCAATTCTGTGGTTTTTTTAAAAACCGGAATTCCCATTCTCTTCAATGGTGTTTGCTATTATCCACAGTTTTTGGTATCCACGGGGACCCCCAAAACTAATCCCCAGTGGATAAGGGGGGGGGTTTCCTACTGTATTCCACTTTAGTTGCTCTAGCTGCCTCCTGTGTCATTCAGGGGTTTGTAGTTTAGTGAGGCCTCAGAGCTCTCTGGCTGAGAGTACTTAGATGCCCCTCCCTAAACTGCAAATCCCAGGATCCCACAGGATTCAGCCATAGCAGTTAAAGTGGAATAATAGCACTATAAGAGTGCAGCCTGATAAAATTGTGTCAGACAGCCAGGTAGTAAAGAATGATTGAGCAAAGCCTGGCTTCTTGACTCTTCTGCTCCATAGCCAACCTGGGCAATGCAGATGAGGGCTCTTTTCCCCTTTCCCCTCCTCCCTGCCTGACGAAGGGACTGGGAGGTCTTGAAAGCTTGCACAGTTTCTGAGGATATTCCAATAAGTGTCTCTCTGGCTTTTCTTCGCAAATGAAGATTCAGGAAGGACTCATCCCGCGCTTTCTGCAAGCGCACTGATGACTGAAAAGGCCAATCCGAGATAAACAAGTCCGGTTGCAGAAAGCACAGCAGGGGGTCTCCTTGGGTGATGTTTCTGGGTTGTGATTCTTTCTGCGTTGTCGTTTCTCTTCAAGACTTGTTCGGTTGTGATTCTTTCTGCGTTGTCGTTTCTCTTCAAGACTTGTTCGGCGTGAGTTCTCAAATAAGGCCGCAGCATTGTGGATAGTGCGTCTCCATGCCTCCCGATGTGAGGCCAGGGTGGACCATTGCTGGTGATCAATTTGGCTGAGCCTGAGATGTTGTTTCAGGGAGTCCTTGTATCGCTTTTTTGGAGTGCCCCTCTTACGCTGACCCGTGGCGAGTTCACTGTAGACCACTATTTTTGGGAGGCGATGGTCCCCCATCCTAGAAATGTGCCCTGCCCAGCGCAGCTGCGTTCTCAATATCATGGCCTCAATGCTGGTGATCCCTGCTTGCTCAAGGACAGCAACATTCGACACATAGTCAGTCCAGTGTATATTTAGGATCGTCATAATATTACAGCTGACCCTCTGTATCCATGGATTTAAGTATTCATGGCTTGAAAATATGCTTTAAAAAATAATAATCCAAAAAGCAAACCTTGATTTTGTTGTCACCTTATATAATAATAAGGGGACACCATTTTGCTATGCCACTGCATATAATGGGATCTGAGTATCCACGGATTTTGATATCCACGGGAGGGGGGGAGTCCTGGAACCCAAACCCCCAGCATATATGAATGGACAACTGTACATATCTCCCCTCCCCCGGTGTCTATTTGTGTGTCTGTGGGCTGCTTCCCCGTCTGGCTCACCTGATTCCTCCACAGCCCGCCAGGCTTGAGGAAGCGCTCCCAAAAGGCTTCCACAGGACCGAGCTTGCGCGGGGGCAGGACGGGCTCCCGGGGACTCAGCTCCTGGTCCTTCAGCCAACGGCGCCGGAGCTCCCGGAGCTGCTGGAGCCGGAGCTTCTCGTCCGGCGTGTAGCCCACCACCGCCTTGGCCGCCCCGCCGCGCTCCAGCCCCGCCATCTTCTGTGTCTGCGGGGTGTCGTCCAGGCACAGCTCTCGGCCCCGCCTCCTCGCCACGCGCTCCCCCCTCTCCCCCTCCCCGCCGCCTGAGCGACCTTGCCGAGGAGGCCAAGCAGGACAAGCGCAGGCAGGCCGGAAATGACGCCACCTCCGCACCACGGCCGAAGCCTCTAGACCTAGGAAAAGGATAGAGTGAGCATCCGGTCACAACTTAACCCCGCATATGGGCGGCAGCGGGTTCTTTGCCATTAGGAGATGATGGGGATTTTCACACTATAGTTGTCATTCCGTAGTCACGGATTTAAGTATCCACGGCTTGAAAATATTCTTTAAAAACTAATAATCCCAAAAGCAAACCTTGATTTTACCCTCTTATATCAGGGACACCATTTTGCTATGCCATTGCATATAATGGGACTTGAGTATCCACGGATTTTGGTATCCACGGGGGGTGAGTCCTGGAACCCCAAACCCCAGCATATATGAATGGACAACTGTACACTGTTACTATTCCACTTTTAACTGCTCTGCCTGCCTCCTGTGGAATCCTGGGATTTGCAGTTTAGGGAGGGGCATTTACAACTCTCAGCCAGAGAGCTCTTAGGCCTCCCTAAACTGCAAATCCCAGAATTCCACTGGAGGAAGCCAGAGCAGTTAAAGTGGAATAATAACACTGTAGTGTGAAAATCTCCTATCACACTACACTGTTATAGTGCTATTATTCCACTTTTAACTGCTCTGGCTGCCTTCTGTTGAATCCTGGGATTTGCAGTTTAGGGAGGGGCATTTGCAACTCTCAGCCAGAGAGCTCTTAGGCCTCCCTAAACTACAAACCCCAGAATTCCACAGGGGGCAGCTGCATTATTTAAAGCGGAATCATAGTGCTATAACAGTGTAGTGTGATAATAGTGCTATCACAGTGTGGTGGGATAAAGTAGCGGGGATTGGAATCCTGGTTTTCTTCTCACATGACACTGTGATAGTGCTATCATCCTACTTTTAACTGCTCTGGCTGCCTCCTGTGGAGTTCTGGGGTTTGTAGTTTTAATTTAATTTAATTGGAGTTTGTAATTTTAGCATAAAGGTGTAAATATAATGTTCATTGGAAAAGAAAAAAAGAGTGATTATAGTGTGTTTAGATTAAGAGGAAAATTGTATTAGTGTTAGGATAGATAGTTTTATATTTGTATTAGTAAGAAAAAAGGAAAACAATTTTTTGTGTTATTGTTACGGCCTTTTGGGATCGGGTGTATTTTTCAGTAGAATGGTCTTATTTCAATTTTAAAAAAAATCCTAATACCCCCCCCCCATTCCTAGGAGCTCTCTGGCTGAGAGTGCTAAATGCCCCTCCCCAAACTGCAAATCCCAGGATCCCACAGGAGGCAGCCAGAGCAGTTATAAAGTGGAATGATAGCACTATAATAGTGTAGTGTGATAATACTCTGAAGACCAGGGTTCGAATTCCTGCTCAGCCATAGAAACCCACTGGGATTTTTTGGGAGGTTAGGGATTACTATTTTCATTGAAATAAAACAATTCTACAAAAAAATACACCCAACCGCAAAAGGCCATAACAATAACACACTTTTTTCTAATCTTTTTACTTACTAATACAAAAATAAAACTATCTATCCTGTGGCAAGTAACACTCTCTCAGCCTCAGAGGAAGGCAAAGGCAAAACTCCCTTCTGAACAAATTCTTCCAGGAAAACCCCATGAGAGGGTTGCCATAAGTCAGAAATGACTTGAAGGGACACAACAACAGATTTAATGCCAAACCAAGAGGCTCAGTCTTGCAAACGACTTTGGGATACAAAAAATTGCCCCCCTCTGCTTCTCAGTCCTTTTTAAATTTGTCCGAATGTAGCTTTAAATGTCTTTCTGTTTTTTTGCACGAGGAAGATACAAAGGGTCCCTGTGGTTGAAAATCCTATATACATCCTTTTCAGAGGACAGCTGAAAAGGCGGGAAACTTTAGTGCAGAAGAGCTAGTATGGCATACATTTTTCCCTAAGAGCTTGGATCCATCATAAATATAAGAGAAAAATACAGTACTCACTTTTAGCGCCGGAAATTCAGGGGGCCTGGTTAGCTATCACAGAACCATCTGCTGTTAGGGAGACTTATTAGATGGCTATTTGTGGGCGCCTGTTTGTAGCCGTCATACAGATGATGGGGGGAAGAGGTTCTCTGCAAAGGTATCTTGTTGAAAGAAGCAGGGCAGATTCATTTCTCCCTTTTTTAATATTTATTTTTAAATTAATTTACAATGACTCAATATAGTATATAATCATGCAATTAAATATGCTTCTTATTGCCAAAAGTAACGTTTTCTTTCCTCCTAAAATAAACATGTCCAGGAAAAATAAAATATCTTTCAAATATATGCTTATATTCCATCTTGATTTAGCTGGAATTGCTCAGTTCCTCCCTCCATATAATCTGCTTTTCTATTCTATAATACATTTCCTTGTTTCTTCTATTTTCAATATGCTGTTGTAAAAATTGTTTACAAATGATGTATTTGTTTATTATTTATTAGAGTATTTATACGCTGCTTTTAAGCCACAAAGGCTCTCAGAGTGGCTTACAAATTGTTTAGCAATACTATGTACAAATCTACACCACTTTATAGTACTAGGCACTCTCTAAGTACAGTAGTTTAAAATGTGTTAGCTAATGATGTACACTTATTGCTTTAGATGTTTAAGTCACTTAGATTTTTTTTTCCATCTCTTTTTCCAATGTAGTCTTCTTGGGTCCAATTCTTCTATTTGATTTGATGTTCTGTCTTTTAACACTGCTGTAATATTGTTTCAAAAGTATGTGTTTGTTTGCAGAAATGGGTAAGTAACACCCGAACTCAGGCCCTTTTAAAATGCTCTAGTATCTGTTGGCTGCCATGCATTCTGTTCTGGTTGTTTTCACATTTACTTTACTATTTTATTGGGCTTTAATCAATATTTTGTGACATTTCAGCTAAATATGAGCCATGTTTATGTGAAAAGGAGAGTGAAAATATACTTGATCAATAAATATCAATCTAGCACCTTGACTATAATTTAAAATAATGCATGACTAACCCTGTGCTCACAACCGTGTGATTCTTGGAGAAGAGGTGGAATACAGAAGTGAAAGAGGAAAGTCACAATGCATTAGGATTCCTTTCTCTCTGCCTGAGGGACAAATTAGAGAGGAAGATGACAGTAAATGCATGATTGATTGCACGTGTCTACCTCTCTTCTCCTCCTAAATTACAGCCGAAGGGATCCCATTCAGGTCAGTGCAGTCCTAACTGGAGAGGAGAGATTAATTCACCTCTGCTGTGGTCCCAGTGAAATCTCCCACCCCCAAAGCTACCACTCACCACTGCCATAGAAAGTTTGGTTCACAAAACTAACATACAATTTCCTTAAGTCAAGACAATTCTACTGTGGGTCTCAGACTGTATTCTAGGGATCCTTGGAAGTTTATGAAATACCCTTCATTTAGGATTAAATGACATGGTATATCACAGATGTTCCATGTGTACCCTAAATTTAATGTCATTAATGATAAACATAGTCCTCCAAAATATGGTTGGCCTGCAACTAATTGCACATTTCAGAAAAAGGCAGCCATGGAGAAGTATATTTCAGGTATGTTCTTGCACTCTCACTAGAGCATAATGCAAAGGTAAATCCCCATTTTGCCCTGTAACATGCCTCAGAATCCTCATCAATCCATGGGAGTTCCTCAAGAAGACAAAACAAAAAAGTAATATTCCCTAAATACAAGAATGATTCTATTAGAAGAACAAGTATGTGCATTCAGTTTTTAAATTACAGTAGCACCCTTGTATCTGTTGATTCGCCATCCGTTGATTCAATTATCCGTGGATGGCAACAACGGGGGGTGGTGAACAGGGGAGGGAGGGGAGTAGTAGTTCTCGTCTTCCTTTGCCCACAGGATTGCCCCCCCCCGGATCGCTCCCACGGTGGGAACGGTGATGGGGGGGCATTTGCTATTATCTGCAGGGGGGGGCTGGAACCAATCCCCTGTGGATACGGGGGTCCTGCTGTAGATTGCCTGTTAGAGGAAAGACCTATAAACCCTTGCTTGTTCTGCAATTGTAATACAACAGTATTATTTTAAATTGTTGCATACCATCTTATGAATTCTTGTAAATAAGTAAAGCATGATGTGTTTGGCTATTTACTGTACACTGAATCAGTCATTTTAACAGCCAGCAGCAAAAGCTGGGATGTTTGGGGAGGGCTCAAAACTCATGTCTTTGTGTCCTTCTTACTTTTTCTGCCAATTGGCATCATTGTGGAGAAATTCAAAGAAACCAGCGAGGGGCATGCTTAAATCTGTGGTCCAGCAGACAAGTCCTTGTAGCTGACATCTGGTACCAGCTTATCATGGCACCGAAAGCCATTGGGGAAAGTGGCTATGGGATGGGGCAGGATACCAAAGAGAAATAGGAAGCCATATTTGGAGGAGTCCTCAGTGAAAGGAAGCAAATATCATATATACAGTATGATTTTTTTATAACAGCTTTGGAAGATTTGGCTGAGAAAGCAGTATAAAATATCTATAATAAACAAAACATACTTGTTAAAAATGAAGTGAGTTTGGTATCAAACATGTAGCACTGATTGTAGCACTCATTTATAATTAAGTACAGAAAAGTACACTCTTTAACAATAGCACTGACTTAGCTTTATTCCAAAACTGAGGAAACTGGGACCCTCCAGCAGTCTGTGACCTAGTGTTCCTGGCTAGTAGGGGCTGACAGAGTCCAATGATATCTGAAGGGTCACATGATCCTCTGCCCTGGCTTATAGAATCAGGCTGCATTAATGTTTTTCTCTCCATTGCCATTTAAAAAAAGGGTCCTTGCCAATCAAGATTAGTTGTTAAGGGTTTTTATTAAAAAAAAACAACATTTTTCTATTTGAGGATTCTAGTTCCAAAAGGAGAGTATAGATGTCAGAAGAGACAATTATGGAGCATAAGTATTCCCAGGTGTCACAGTGACATTAGGGTTGCCAGATTTCGGGGCCTGGCCCCAAGTCTCCAGTTTTCATGGGTCATGTCCAGGTGGGAGATAAAGGTGGAAATCCTTCAGTTTTGGTGGGCCAGGTAAGAGGAAGGCCTGTTTGCAGATCTCCAGCTCACCTGGTACAGCAAGCAGCAACATGTTACAATTTGCAAGGTTTCCTTGATTTGTTGTTGCCAAATCTTACCTGTTTACATAATTAGCTTCCTCCTTCCCTTCTACTGTGGTGCCAGGGCTCACCCACTAGTCTACTCTGCATCCACCTTCTGGCTAGAAGCAAGTAGGCTAGATTAAATGTTCCTTATCCCATCTCCCTAAGTAGGCGAGAAGAAATAATCTCCACATTTCACCTTGATCTGGGAACAGCCCCTTTAGCTAAGCTGTCTGTCTTAGTTTCCTAATGAGCAAACTTGTTATGTGTGTATATGTATGTACGCGTGCATGTGTGTATGTTTGAATGACAAACTGTGAGCAACTGCAATTGGTGCTTAATGCATAGCATGCAATGACATTACCAGGGTCCATCCCTAGGTCTCATGTTTTGCCCGGAAGCATTTATCTGAGTTTGACTTTCTTCAGTAACTCTTTTGTGGGTAACCTGTTCCAGTGTATCTCATGAATAGCTTGTGCCCTTTGCACCAAATCCTTATGTTACTAGCCCTGTGAATATTCCACTTCACTGTTGCTTATTACTACATTTAGTAAGAGAATGGTGTGTATGAATGCTAATTGTATTACAAGTACTGGTTTTCTTTGTTCTGTTTTGGTAATAGTTTATGTCTTTTCCCCAAAGAGTCTTGGGATCTGTAGTTTGGTGGCAGAATGTGTGTATGTGTCTTCAAGTCACTTGTTGACTTATGGTGCCCCCTTGAATTTTAATTTGGGTTTTCTTAGGTGCCTTTTCCAGTTCCTTCTTCCTCTGAAATATAGCCTATAGCATCTGGTATTTGTTGACAATTTCCCATCCAAGTACTAAAGGGCTAGCTCTGCTTAGCTTCCAAGATCAGACAAGATCTGGTGCCTTTAGGGTATTTAAGCCCTCTTTAGAGAAAGCAGTTGAGGATAACAACAGATTGGTGGTAAGGAAGTGCATGAGTAACTGTTAAATATCAAGTAGCCATCTTGTGCATATTCTCGGGTATCCTTTTCCTTGTTTATAGCAATGCAGTTGATTGTGAGATGCACTTTTAAGATTTTAGAATTATGTAGAGCACTTGGTAGAGGCAACAGACTCTTTCCCTGTAGTCCTATGTCCACTCATCTGTGATACTGTAGTACTAGCATCTGGTTTTCCTTCTTTCCAAAGGCAACATGAAACCACATCTTTCTCAGTTACCTTGCATTATTGCCATCATCACCATCTTAAAAACAATAATAATCAGGGGACTAGTGAGATCTGGAAAGTTACTTTTAAAAAGTAATTGCACTGCTGTAGTTGCAGTGTTAAAAATAACTCATTTTATGTTATACAAGCCTTTTTTGAAAAATAAAGAGTGCTGTAAGCTGCTGCATGTGGTGAGGCCACACGACCCTTTAACTAAGAAAGTAATTAAAACAGTTACAATTATGTTGCAAAATGGCTGATGTTATCTTTTATTATGTTACAGTCGTAATGTAGCAGTTAGTGATTGAAAATATTAATTGTAAATAACCCATTAGTCCTGGTGTACCTATGGTTGTGGGGAACAAGAGGTTTTGCGTTCATACGGTATTCACTTAGGAAAAGAATACACCTCACACAAACACACAGGGGCCAAGATCCTACATCCCTGTGTTGCTCTGCATGTGCAGTTACACATCCTTCCACCACCCAGCAGCTGCCAAACCCCAGAAGGGGTACCTGCTGCTATTGCTTTCTGCTGGTGATGGAAGGGAGGCAACTGAGATCATAGGGAAACAGCTGGGGAGAAGAAAGGAAGGTGCACTCAAATGGAGTGTGCCCAGATTTTCTTTCCCCCAGGAACCCAGAGCAGCTGGCTCTTCATGGTTTGAATCACCTCTTCCTCGCCAGCAAGTGGTAGCGGGAGGAGCTGCTCTCAGGCCTTGACAGCAGCCAGGCAGTGCGAGGGCGCTACATCCAAAATGGGACTTACATGTGCACCAGATGCATTTAGATACACACACACACGTCCATACTTTCCAACATTTAAAGATGAAAACTGAGACATATGTGGTTGTTAAGAGCAGCATGCTGGGTTTACTAGATTTGGAGAAAGAGCTCTCCTAGGCACTCACTCTTAGCTAATAGTAATCAGTGTTAATTATATGGCAAAAAATTGGGAAGCTTATTATTGTTCTGTGTGAGCTTTTTAAAAAAGTTCTAGTTGTTGCTTGTAGTACCACTTTCTTGTCAGCAGGAGGGAGGAAAATTCCAGTTTGTATTTCAAAATGAGGTCTTTCCAAGCTGGACAGGGAATCCAGGCTTTTTAGTGCCCTGCCCTTCCAATATATGCCTCTTTCAAGGTGTGCAGATTCTGGCAATTGGCATCTCCCTGCCTTAAGCATCAAAGGCTGCTGATGCACTGCAGAAATAATGTAGTTTGACACTGCTTTGACTGCCATGGCTCAATGCTATGGAATTCTAGGATTTGTAGTTTTGTGAGATAGTGAATTTAGCCTTCTCTGTCAGAGAGCTCCAGTGCCACAACAAACTACAAATCCCAGGATTCCATAAGGTGGGGCCATCATAGTTAAAGCAGTGTCAAACTGCATTATTTCTGCAGTGTGTCAGCAGCCAAAGTCTATTTGTAATTCATATTTATTGAGCGTAACTCATAACATGGTCATCAACATCAGAGTGTGATCAAGATGGCAAATATTATTAAAGAAAGAATGCACAGTCTAGGAAGGGCTGTAGCAGCTTGCTTTTGCCTGAAAGTATTGGGAAGGGCAATATTCTGCCCCCTCCTGTCCTCTCTGCTGAGTTGAATGAAAACTATTTTTGGAGTCTGAAATCAGTTTGCAGCAACTGATTTAAGCTGAAGACGAAGGGGGAAAGGGCAGGGGATCAGGGAACAACTGGGACATTTTAAAAGCCGATAAAGAAGTGAGATGACATAGGATTGTTCAGGACTGTCCCTGCCAAACTGACAGTTGGAGGCTATGCAAATTGTTGCCAGTCAAGGTGCGTCTGAATATAAAGAGCATACATAGGCTGCAATCCTAAACCTAGCACAAATTAAAACACTCCTTTGAGTAGGCATGTATAGGATTATACTGTTAGTAATGTGCATTTTGGGAGCACAGCTGACTAGGCATACATTTGGTATGAAAAGAATGACCTAAGTCCCACCACAACTCCCTAAAAGAGATTCTAGAACACTCCTATGGCACAGTCTGTGTTCATTACTGTGGTAGACAGATGCAAGAATGATTATTTCATTTGAGGCTCTATATATTGCACATTTGCCTCTACGCACTTCAGTCCAGACAGAAATCTTTATTGGGAGATTGCCTACTTTCACATTCTACACACACACACACACAGCGGACTAGTCAGAATAAAAAATATCCAGGCAACAAAGATGAGTTTGCCAGCATGATGACTCTGCACCGATTGAAATTTCCTTGTCTTCATCTGTACTTCTCAGACAGACCAAAAAGGAAGTTTCCACATAGTCAAATCATATGTCAACTTCGAATGATCTTGGCCTAATGACAAATCTGTTGGCTCTCTTTTATGGCCTGCAAGGCGTGCAGTGGCAAATTCAAAAACTAGGCCCACTGACAAGCCAACTATCAGCACTGTCTGAAGTGCTTGTCCCCAACAGTAGCTAATAACAGCAGAATATGGAAGCACAGAACCCTCTAGCAGTATTTGGCAATATGGCACTGACCAACCATGAAATGAAGCACAGACACTGTTGGGTTCTTCCAAAGTCCTTGGAGGTGCTTTATCATCTTGTTGCAGAATATATACAAGATACAAACCCTCCTTTGACCATTTCCAACAGTATATACACACAGTAACTTACAACAACCCACTTCACTCCAATCCACTACAGCAGCCCACACACACTCTGAGGAGATTTTCAGACAACACTGTTACAGTGTTACTATTCCACTTTATTTGCTATGGCTGCCTCCTCTTGAATCCTGGGATTTGCAGTTTTGGGAGGGGCATTTACAACTCTCAGCCAGAGAGATCTTAGGCCCCACTAAACTACAAACCCCAGAATTCCACAGGAGGAAACCAGAGCAGTTAAAGTGGAATAGTAACACTATAACAGTGTAGTCTGAAAATCTCCTGGGTCTTAGCACTCTGATATACAGTGGTGATTACACAGGGCTAACACCTGGTGTTACACACCCTACCCAGCCATACAAAGTATTTTAACTTTGTTTAAAGTGTTCCCAACAATCCCCTCCAAAATAATTTGGTGTGGCTAAATACATACATACATAAACAAATATTATATATACAGTAAACTTGTTAATAATAATAATAATAATAATAATAATATTTATTTATACCCCGCCCCTCTGTTAAAACAATCAGGGCAGCTTACAAAAATTAAAATACAATACAGATAAAATCCCCAAACACCCCCCACCCCCACCCTCCCCCATAAAAAAATATTAAACAATTATAAATTAAAACCAACTGATCTAAAATCACATTTAAAAACAATAAATACAATGAAATACAATAAATGGCCAGCGGACTAAAAGAAGCCAGGATCCCCTGAGCTTGTTTTTGTTTTTGGCAATTAAATGGATACAGGACATTATTTACAGTTTTTACTCAACCCCAGCATGGCAATCTTTTCAGGGTGCAAGAAGGATCATGTTTCCAGCCTATTCCTATTAGGGCTCCTGTCTCTGATTGTCAAAAGCTCCTGTATCATTTTCCTTTCTCTTCATTATTACACTTCTTTCTGTTTTTCCTGTTCTTTGTGTGCTCCTTGGGCCTTACATCACTCTTGGCAAGTTACCATCATTTGGTACATTTTCGTCCTTCCCTGTATCATACTCATATACTACAGCATTTCCGCTGTTGTGCCCCTCCATTAGACAGTTGCCGCCATCTGGTTCACAATTTACACTGTCACATGCACCATTGTTAGCATTCCCATTGGGTACCTTAAAGAATTTTTGTTCATCATTCTCTCCCTTACACAACATAGGAATTATAAGGATGGTTGAACAACCTCCTCACTACTGTCCTCGCTCTTCACCTCATCTTTGTTTCTCTTGGGTATTAAATCAGTGTCTTCTTCACTACTGATACCGCTTTGTATCCTTTCCTTTCTTTCCCCCAAAGTTATAGGGGCGTGTGAAGTGCTTGGCTGTTGCTGCTATACATTATCAGGGACTTGCACCCTGTCAGGGATTTGCTGTGCACTTTCAGGGACTTGCACACTATCAGGGGTTTCCACCCCTCCATTTGTGGATATTGCCTCCTCTAGAGCCAGTGGTTGAGCAAACACTTCCTGGTTAGTATGTGTTTTGCCCCAACCACTATGTGTCTCAAAGTTTTCACTCCTTGAGTACACAACCTGTCCATTCCCTAGAGCAAACTGGTACTTGTTACTTGTATATCCAACAAACCTCCATCTTCTCCATTTAGGTTGACCTTTTCTTCTCAAGGTTTTAGGAAGGAGGACATTAGCAAATTGTCCAAAACCTCTTAGGTATTCCAGGCTAGGTTCTCTCCCACATAACTTAAAATAAGGTGCCTGGTTAATACTAGAACTCCAAACCCTATTAATTATATGGATTGCACATACCACTGCTTCACCCCAAAGATTACCAGGTGCTTGGGCATCGACTAGCATTCAGTCCTTCATGGATTGCAATAGGCTCTATGAACTCTATGTTCAGCCAGACCATTTTCAGATGGGTTATATGGGTTGGTTGTTTTATAGTGAATGCTCTTTGTCCTCAGTCAGGTTTGAAAAGCATTTCCAAGAAATTCCCCATCTCTATCAGAAATAAATGTGACTTTAAAGGGAAATTTCCTAAATTTCCTCTCAACCATAGCAACCCATTCTTTAAACTTGGTAAATGTCTGGTCTTTGGATTTCAACAAGTACACAAACCCATATCTTGTAAAGTGGTCAACTAATACAAAGATATATCGTGCACCTCCCACACTTTCCTTAAATGGCCCTGCAAGGTCTCCATGAACAATCTGGTAGGGCTGCGTTGTTACCCTCTTGTTTTCCTTGGCTACAGGAAAAGCCTTTGCTTTAACCCTCTTGCAGACAGTCCAGTCCAGGAATTTCTGGCATGGCTTAATTTTAACCTCTGGACACACTTTAGCCAACTGCACCAATGTAGCAAAACTGGCATGTCCAAGTACCCGATGCAGATAATGCATAGATAATATGCACACACTGATCATGCAAGGGAACATTGGTCATTGTCACATTGGCTACATGTGGTTTGTCTGGTTGTGGATGTAAATAATACAGTCTGTCCCTTTTAACACCTTTGGCATAGACCTTACCTCCCTTGAAAATGAAACAATTACTTTTCTCAAATATCACCTCATACCCATCACCAGTCAAGGTGGATACACTTGGAAAACAGTTCTTCAAACTTGGAGCAAATAAAACTTCTGAGAATTGTTTTCCTAAACAGGGAATAAACACAGTTCCCATCTTCTCCACATTCCTTGGAACACCATCTGCCATGTCCACTTTGGAGACTATTGAAGGCTTCACATCCTGTAGAAGCTCCAAACAATTCACCGTATGGTGTATGGCTCCAGAGTCCAGCAACCACACGGGCTTGGCTCCAGCTTTACCAACAGTTGCAGTGAGAAAACCATGCCCTGCTGCCGGAGGAGACTTGCTTGCAGGCTTCTGTGGCTGCTTTCTTTGCTCCCTCTTGTGGCCAAACCTGGAAGGACAATCTCTTCTCAGATGCCCCTCCTTTCCACACAAGTAGGACCGCCTCACCAGGTTGCACATAGCCTCACCTTGCTCATGAGTCGCTATTGTTTGGTGATGTTCCTTATCTGCTTTCCTCCTGGCACGCTGCTGACCATGAGTTTCAGCCTCAAAGCTCCTTCACTCATTCTCTTCCAGAATGCGGGCAGAGACCAGGTTCAAGGTCATTTCAGCCTCTGGCAAACTCTGCGGACTATAGAACAAAAAGTCCTAGCTCTCATTCAGGCTACCAAGTACTATATAGGCTTTATGTGCCTCAGGGAAAAGCATGCCTCTGTTCTGCAACTGAATGAACAGAGCCCTGATTCTGTCCAGATGGCACTTTACATCCTCACCATCTTTCAGCTTGGTGTTGTACAGTCTATGTGTTCTCTCTCTAGCTTTTCTTTGGCAAACGAAGATTCAGGAAGGACTCATCCTGTGCTTTCTGCAAGCGCACTGATGACTAAAAAGGCCAATCCGAGATAAACAAGTCCGGTTGCAGAAAGCACAGCAGAAGGTCTTCTTGGGTGATGTTTCTGGGTTGTGATTCTTTCTGCGTTGTCATTTCTCTTCAAGACTTGTTCGGCGTGAGTTCTCAAATAAGGTTGCAGCATTGTGGACAGTGCGTCTCCATGCCTCCCGATGTGAGGCCAGGGCAGACCATTGTTGGTGATCAATTTGGCCAACCTGAGATGTTGTTTCAGGGAGTCCTTGTATTGCTTTTTTGGAGTGCCCCTCTTACGCTGACCCATGGCGAGTTCACTGTAGAGTACTATTTTTGGGAGGTGATGGTCCTCCATCCTAGAAATGTGCCCTGCCCAGCGCAGCTGTGTTCTTAATATCATGGCCTCAATGCTGGTGATCCCTGCTTGCTCAAGGACAGCAACATTTGTCACATAGTCAGTCCAGTGTATATTTAGGATTGTGCGTATACAGCGCTGATAAGTGTGTAAATATCATCTTAGATACACAGGAGTCTCTCTGGTAAACGTCCTGCAAGCTCTGCCAGCAATCCAATAGTGTCATTGTGTTGGTTATGTAGACAATTTGGTCTGCATCTAAACAAAAAATAATAGTAGCTCTTGCTTTCTTTTCAGCAAGTGTTTGCTCATCATCCCATGGTCTGGGGGGTGGGCTGGTTATGTAGTTGACCAGGTTCTCTAGAACAAGCAAACTTGGTACCATCACAGTCCATGTGGGATCCAGCCATATCAGCAGGCTCTTTACAAAACAAGTCACATAAAAATGGAAACAAACTCTTTGCTCCATGGGTCGTTTCTTCCAGTCAGGCACAAACTCAAAATACGCCAAATGCTCACTGCTACTTGCTTGCAAAAACACATAGGAAAAACAAACTGCAAACTGCAAATGCTGTTCTTCTGTGGTACAGTGCCTTCCTTCAGCCTCCTAGCAGCACAAAACAGTCTGGGACTCACAGGCTTAGCATAGGAACAAACAACTGATTGCAGGCACTGGTTCAAACGGGGTTCAAAAATGACAGGCATAGGCAGTTACAGCCTAATGCAGCCTAGCACAGGGCCCATAACTCCTTGTTTGTTCTCTTTTATGTCCTGCAAGGTATACAGTGACAAATACAAAACATAGGCCCACTGAGAAGCCAACTATCAGCACTGTCTGAAGTGCTTGTCCCCAACAGTAGCTAATAACAGCAGAGTGGTGAAGCACAGAACTCTCTAGCAGTTTTTGGCAATATGGCACTGACCAACCATGAAATGAAGCACAGACACTGTTGGGTTCTTCTGAATTCCTTGGAGGCTCTTTATCTTCTTGTTGCAGAATATATACAAGATACAAACACTCCTTTGGCTATCTCCAACAGTATATACACACAGTAACTTACAACAAATCACTTCACTCCAATCCACTACAATAACCCACACAAACTCTGGGTCTTAGCACTCTGATATACAGTGGTGATTACACAGGGCTAACACCTGGTGTTACACACGCTACCCAGCCATACAAACAGTGCTCCCAACAAAATCCTCTCCCTCCATGCTTCCCCTCCCACACCCTCCCCTAGGAAAAGTCAGAGCAAGCTTTGCGGATTGTTTACAGTTTGCTCAGTAGGATGGGTGTTCATATTCCCATTTTCCTTTATTCATCTTGCAAGATTTTCACCCTTGGCCTGCCTCTGAAGGGACCAGATATTCAGCCATCTTCCCATGCACTCTGACTCGATAAACGCAGGTGAATTCCATATTGCCCCAGTTGTTTTGCACCTTGAATTTGATATACAGAAATGGTTTTGCAGCTTCATTCTGAAATGCAGAGAGAGGAAAGAAAGACCAAATGAAATTGAAGGCTTCCTCACTTTCCTGTGCTTCACAAGACCCCCCCCCCAATTCATGGAACCAATATCTGCGGTTTCAGTTATCCACGGCTGAAAAAGTAGGGACACATACCATAGAGTTGCACTGGAAAATTACTAGAGAGTTATCCTCTCTAGGAATCACTAGGTCCTCCAATGCAACTCTATGGTATGTTTGTACCAGAAGTCCTTTATTTTTATAGGGTTTGCTGTTATCCATGGTTTCACTTATGAACAGTAACTCCAGGAATGTATCCCCGCAGATATGTATGTGTGAGAGAGACCTGTATTGCATTCATTATTTTGAACTGCTCAAGCAAATTAAATAGCACTTTTAGAAAAGAAAGTGTAATTCCTATCCCTTTATTTTTCAAAATATTTTCAGCTTCCCCATATACTATATAGATATTGGATGTTTTCGATTCTTATCCACAGGAAAGGCAAGATAATCCTATTTTAACAATTCTGACCCAAATCGTTCTCATTTGTCAGAGGTAGTATCACTCACAATTACACCTCCTTCTCTCAGCTTCAAACCATAAACTCTGTAAGCAGTATAAAATAGATGGGATCACATTATATGTGGTAAATGTGCAGTTTTGTTGATCAGGCTTCATTTGGCCCAAACAGTTGCTGTTTCCTCTCCACTCAAGGGAGAGGAATAAAATTGGCTATTTATTTAATTTATATACCACCTTTCTCTCAAAGTGGGACCCAAGGTGGCTCACTTGATTGTTTAATCATTAAACAATCATATTGACAAGCCCACTCCTTGGTTGAGACCTGTTTTTGTGACAGTATTTGCATCAGGAGCAGGAAAAAAAAACATGAATATTTCTGGCATTCCTTATTAAGATCTCTAGCAATATGTCAAATGTTATAGGAAATTGATACTCTGAATCAAAACATCATTTTTCTACACAGTCACATTTTGGGGTGGACAGTCTCCATTCTGATCACTATTAGCTGAGATGGCCCTAAAAGATCCATCCTGAATCAAAGAAAGTAGATAACATAAAGCACTTCTTCAATGTGCTATTTCTTGAGCTTCCTGTTTTCCCATTATTGTCCCCAGACCAAGCTTGGTCAAATCCACAGTACACCAATAATCCAGTTTGAAACTGAATTATTTGCCATGGCTCCTTCCTATTGAATCCTGAAATCTGTAGTTTTACAAGGTCTGTAGCCTTCTCTGCCCAAGAGTGCTGGTGCCTCTTGTTGTTGAGGGAGAGGTTTTTTGAATCCCTGGCTAGAAAGCTGTAGCGTCTTACCAGACTACAAACCCTTGGATTCCACAGAATACAGTCATGGCAGGAATTAGTCCTACTGTATATTTGTATAGTGTGAAAGCACCCCAGGATTTTGACCCTGAGCCGGTAAACGAGCAATCTGTATTCGAAGACTTCTGCCTAGCACCCTTTTCAGGCCAGCCCATCACCATCCTGGGTTTCTTCAATCTTGTTTCTCCACTGCTCCCATTTTCAAGGTACCTGCAGCTGGAATGTCTGAATGATTTCCTTCTTTATATCATATATGAATGTTCCTAACAGTGTTTCTTCATTAGTAACATCATCTATCCCCTGGAATTGAAAAGAGACATGGCAGAAATCAGTAGCAGATCACAGAGATTTCAATGAAGAAGGATGTAAGACTGCTTCAGTGTGTTTAAGAGCAGCCTAGGAAGCCATTCTTTACTAAGGCTGAATCCACACTACACAAATAACCCAATTTGAAACTGGATTATTTGCCATGGCTCCTTCCTATTGAATCCTAGGATTTGTAGTTCCACAAGGCCTTTAGCCTCCTCTGACAAAGAGTGCTGGTGCCTTACCAAACTACAAATCCAAAAATTCAATTGGAAGGAGCCATGACAAATAATTCTGTTTCAAACTGGATTATTCATATAGTGTGGATGCACCCATTGTCAACCAGTGCAGAGGCAGACAGAGTTGATGGCAGCCATGGGTCCAGCATGGGGAGATGGTATACAGCCAAAATACCCAGTCAGAGCCAAGGAGAAGAGGCCAAAGTCTGAGAATTGCCGAGATAAAACCTGGTGGGAGGTATTTATTATTAAGGATGGATTAGCTAGAACTGCTAGGCTTGGGATGACATGATTGCCCCTTCTAACTTGATACATCAGGACTCTCCCAGGACAATGCAGATAGTATGGCCTGTGCCAGTCCCCCTTAAACAATGGATTGTGGGGGCAGTGAGTTCCAGGCTGCCATAAGAAGAAAGACCAGGCAAATCTCCTCCTCCTTTACATTACAGCTCTCTGGGTTTACCTGAGAGGGACAGGTAAATTCAGAGTTAGAAGTCAATACTCACATAAACTGAAAAGTCCTTCATGGCACTGGTGACTTCTTCTGAAGGGGAGACTGCTTTGGAGATGTGCTGAACTGTGACAGCTGTTGGTTGGATTTTTTCAGGCAGTTTTATTACCACTTGGCCCTCACTTCCCTGGAATGCCCAACAGTTTCCTGGGTAAACATCTGGCTAGAAACAGGAAGCAACTCAAGTGAGTAAAATATGGTCCCATAACACACATTCAGTGTACATGAATTGACTTCTATGAGTGAGTACAAATGTCCGCTAGCAATTCCCAGAGCTTGGGCAATGGAGACTGGTGGCACCACTCAACATCTGCTCTGGGCTTTTGTCTGATTTTTAAAGGAGCTATCCAAGGTGCCAATCTATTTGGGGGGATAGGGTTCAGCATTTTGAATCGTTCCCTTAAAGATTTAGTTTGAACTAAAACCTGCATGGATTCACTGCTCCAATGCTATTGGGGCCACCAGCCTCTATTGGTTTGGGAAAGTTCCTATTTTGGACTGTACCTCCCAGAACCCTCCAGCCAACATGGCCATAGCTGTGAGATAAATCATGAGATATATCAAGCTGTGGTGTTTTCCCAGTTTCTGATCAGATGTATTCTGGAAGGGTGGCAAAATGTTCTTCAATACTTGATTTTTGTTTTGTTTTAATCCCCCTTTTCTACTTCCACAGGACCCAAAGTGGCTTGTACTATCTACCTATTTGGTGATACACATGAAAGTAAATGATCACTTGATAAAAGCTTGCCTGTATTTACACAGAATTACTGTCAAACAAGTGTAAGCCAACACATCTTTGTGGAGGGGTCCAGACCACTTCTTCCTCTATCCTCCCTACCTCTGAATCAAATAGGAAAAAACAATGTTGCTTAGTTATGTGATACTTAGGAGGACATTTGGAAATTTCTTTTTTCTTCAGTACAGTAGGACCTCTGCATCTGCAGGGGATTGGTTCTGGGGGCCCCTGTGGATACCGAAAACTGCAGATAACAGTGAACACCATTGACAATAATGGGATTTCTGGTTTAAAATACCATAGAGTTGCTTTGGAGGACCTAGAAAATGTCTAGAGAGGATGTCTCTCCAGGCATTTTCTAGGAAGATTCTATAGTAGGTGTGCTGTTTTGTGTCCCGTGAATAACTGAATCAGTGGATAAAGGGTCCTACTGTATGTCTATGTAGTAGCAACGAGGAGGAGAAGGGGAAGCTCAGCTCTGGCTTCAGTCCTTCTGACTTGCCAGTGGGGTCTAACATCCCACCAACAAAGCCCAGGTTTCTTCCCCCTCCCCTTCCACACACAGACATTAGATGTGAGGACTTTACTGTGATTTTACTTAGAGTCTTCATTATTTGAGGAATGTCCATTTTTCTCCTGACAGAAGAGGCCTGATAATTGACTCATAACCCTAAGAGAATCACAGAATGGCAACTGCATAAAAAGTAATCTGCTCATTATGTTAATTGGTCTTCAGACTACCCTTCCACACTCTTTTCTTTGTGTGTGTGTTGGATGTATACTTGCTTTGCTTCTGTCCCTTAAGGCCCAGTCATCCCAAAGAAGGAGGCACTCACCCTAAGTGTTCCCCCAGAACTTGGCTATTACCCTCTTGGATAAAACAGAGGTGTTTGAGCAGTATGTCCTGCACTTCTAAAACCAAGCATCTGCTGCTGAGCGTAATGGAGGATGCCAGTCCAGATCTTGGAAAAGGTAGCCAGTACCCATGGTGGATGGGGATTCTGGAAGGAGCTGTAATTAAAAACCATCTTTTCCAAGCCCTGTGCCAGTTTTGAAGTAAGAAGAACCACAATGCCTTTGGGTTTCTCTACATGGAATTGGTGTGTGTGTGCATGTGGGGGGGACACCAGCTTTTCCTTTGCTTCAGGCAGCAAAACATCTTGAGCCAGCCCTCCTCCCTTATACAGATTCAACAGAAAGAAAGGCCAAAGGAGAAACAATGACTGGGTGAGGGTTCTTGTCCAACTTTATCATTTTGCAATGTCACCTATGAAAATGGACATGATGGCTTATATTGATTGTTCTAAAATATTGTTCTAAACTTCTTTCTTTCTTTCTTTCTTTCTTTTTTACCATTAATAGGACACAGTACCTGTAGAATAGTATCAGGGGGCCTGGCTGCAGACATGAAAAAGGCATGAAACCAGCAGCCTTCCACACTCCTGGGCTCGTAACTCTTTGAAGTCCTGCTTTGATCAATGGTGGCTCCTAGAGATTTATTTTCAAGAAAGAAAGAAAGAGATTAGCACAAAGTGCAAACACCATTGATTGGCAAGGCATAAGGAAGTTTTTCATCAATTCTATTGGTCCCTCTTCCTATCACTGTCCATTTTACTTCTGTCTATCGTCCATGTTAAATCAGCTTCTCAGAAAGTTCACTGCTGAAAAATGAAATCAAGGGGGAAAAAAGCAGTTTCTTTCTCCTGTAGGCAAAGACAGGAGACTTTCTCACATCAGCCTGTTTTCTTGCAACAGTCACCTTAATGAAGCAAATAGGAACATACCAGTTTGAAAACATTCAGTATCACACTTTTCTGCAACTGTGTGAGTTTTGGCAATCCATGGTCCCTTCCACACTGACTCCATAACCCCACTGAACACTCTACTCGGTGCATGTGTGTCTTTTTATTTTTATTTTTCCATGACCCTCCCCGTGCACTTCGGTCCTCTGGGAGGAATCAGTTACAGCCTATGAAAACAAGGCTGTCGGTGACGTCCCAGAGGGCCTTCTCCGCTGCTGCTCCCAGATTATGGAATGGCCTACCGGACGAGATCCGTCTTATTAACACCTTAGACAGCTTTAAAAAAGCTGTCAAGACGGATCTTTTCCGGCAGGCCTTTCCTGAATAACTATCCCGGCCCAAGACTCGGCTGTCCTCCCTGAGCTGTAATCAGATTTTTTTTTTAAAAAACAAAACTATTGTATGTTTTAATCTTTTCCTAATTTATATATTTTTAATTTACTGTATGTTTTTAATCTTCTATAGTTTAATATTATTTTAAGGGGGGGTGGGCTAGGGTACTGGGACTATGGAGTTTTTATATTGTAAGCCGCCCCGATTGCGTTGCAGAGGGGCAGGATAGAAATAAAATTTTATTATTTATTATTTATTATATTATTATGATGATTCTGTAATTATGGGATACAAATAAAAAATAATAATTTTGTTTTGCTGTAATTACGCAATCACAGAAAAAAAAAAGAAAGGCACAGAGTAAAAACAACCTCAGCCTGCTTGGGAATAGCGAGGGGGAGAGGGGGCAATCATGCCTTCTCATGCCACATGACTGCTGTCATATAATTACTGCCACCATATCATTACCATTGCACCAGGGGTATAATGGAATAGCAGCACTATTTGGAGCCATTGACAGGTTTACCCCATGAATGAAAAAATATGCTACAGAAATGAATGAAATGCAAAGCAGCAATAGGATAGACATGATGTTGTGTGATAAGTACCAGTCAAATACACTAATATCTTGCTGTAATTATGAAATACCAGCCTTGTGTGATAAAGTCCAGGGAGTGACTTGTTGGTAAACAGCACTTCAACACTCACAGAGAGGCTCTCCTGGCTGGGGGATTCTGTGAGTGGTGGTCTAAAAAAGTAACTTTTCCAAGCTCTTTACTCACCTAACTCCTTGTTGTGCCTGTGTTTTGTTTTTGCTATGTGTCTTCAAATGAGTTCTGACTTACGAAACCCTATCCTAGTTTTTTCTTGGCAAGATTTATTCAGAGATGGCTTGCCATTGGCTTCCTCTTAGGCTGCAAGAACATGAGGGTTTCTGTGTCTGACCAAGGATTCAAATCATGGTCTTCAAGAGTCCTAGTCTAATACTCAAACCACTCCACCATGGCTGTGCTTAGAGATCCAGTAATGCTGCAACACACACATGGTCCCAGCCACTGGAAGCCTGCAACAGAAGCTTCAAGTCCAATTTTATCCCCTTTTACAGAATCTGCCAGTATAAATTTGGAAGTGCACGTGCATATCATAACAGTCCCCAATGTCACACTCCCCTAACAAAGTCTTCAAACAGAGGCAGCTGTGTTGGTTCTTATCAACAGACATGTGCTACCTGTTTTTGTCTCCACTAGGAGGATGTCTTTTGTAAAGCCAAAGGATCTTAATTGTGCATCCAAGATCAAGCCACCCCCCAAAAAAATTTGCACTACAATGGGTATAACTCTCAACATATACTTTTTTTTTCATAATAGGTGTCTACAAGTGAGGATCCCTCAGCACTAGTATTTCAAGGACTACCTGACCAGGGATAGCAATCGTGTGACTGTCCAGAGGTAGGTGGATTGCAGCTCCCAGCATTCTTCACTACTGGTTCTGCTGGTTAGGGTTACTGGGACTTGCAGTCCGACAACATCTGGAAGGCTGCATTCTTCTCATCCCTGAGCTAAACAATTGCTAGAAATAGATTTTCCTTGGTTTTTTTCTGGGCTGTGAGGCCGTGTTCTGGAATAGTTTCTTTCTGACATTTTGCCTGCTGGCATCTTCAGAGAATGGTTGGGTAGGAGTGTGTGTGGAGTTTATATACTGCGAACCCCTGTTGGGGAGTATATGTAAATTTGTGTAATTGAATGGTTAGTTTCTGGGTATAGAAATGCAAGGCTCATTAGTGTCTGTTTGGCTAATGGTTGTTGATGGGCCATTATCTCCTGTGAATCCCCCTGTCCCTGGGTGGAATTCTTTTGTAAGTGTTGAGTTTTGTTTCTATTGTATCAAGGAACATGAGACACACTGCAGACTGGGCCAGCCAGAAAAATCAGCAGTAGCAGAACATGTTATAAACCAACCTGGACACAAAATGCTATTTGAAAACACAGAAATTCTGGATCAGGCCAACAACTATAATGTCAGAATGCACAGAGAAGCTATTGAAATCCACAGACACCTGGACAACTTCAACAGGAAAGAAGAAACTTTAAAAGTAAACAAAATCTGGCTCCCAGTTTTGAAATACAATAGAAACAAAACTCAACACTTAATTCTTTGATAACTGCCACAGCTTTACCATATGGAATCCTGGGATTGTAATTTCATAAAGGAAATAAAATTCTCTGCTAAAGAACTCTAAAGAACTAATTCTAGTTTACGTGAGTAGACTATAGAAGTCCAAATACCTCACCACACCAGAAATCCCAGGATTCCATCAGATTGTACAGTGAAAATGATATCAAATGTCTGTGATTAGGCAGTATGGATACACTAATTCTCCCTGCCATTTCCCAAGGCCAATTTTCTCTCCATCTTGGCTTCTTTTTAGTGTCAAGGCCTCATCAGGGCTTTTGGACTAAGAAAGTTAAAGGTGAAAAGGGGTACAAAGAAGTGAGAGAAACTTTTAATAAGATATTCCACATTATAGATAATGAATATTAAAATTTCTTTTATAGCCATTGGTGGGGATTGAGGAGGGGGAGTAGAAAATTTTTCTGTTATAATATGGAAATATATTTTCAGTGTCTTATTATATAAGTTGTATGTTATTAATGACCAAACGTTAATAAATAAAGCATTTAATAAAAGGCCTCATCAGGGAAGAAAAGGCAATAAAAGAGCAAAAGCCAGAAAGCAGAGGGACTGAGAAACACATTCTTCCCTCTTACCAATTTCCTTCATAAGATCCTCCTCTCTGCTACCCTCTGGGTCAGCATTGTGAGACCACTCTGTGTTTAATTCAAAACATATTTAGACAAATAACGTACAGTACCGGTATGGTACATGAAATAATTTTCACCATAGCTCTACATGTTTACTCAGAAGCAAGTTCCATGGATTTCAATAGAATTTCATTTTGTCAGGGTTGGGGCTTGTGTAGACCTCCAGATGTTGTGGGACTGCAACTCCCATCACCTCTAGCCATAGTAGCCAGTTGTAAGACATGATGGGAAGTATGGTTCAGCAATATTTGGAGAGCCATACATTCCCCATTCTTGTTTTAAGTGCATGGTTAGGACCGCCAGCAAGAAAGCAAGAAAGAAGCCTAGTTAATCCAGGCAAAGTATATAAACAGACAATACTCCACCATTACCTATTGTTTTTTGAGCCCAATCAGCCATTTGTACGTGATCCTCATAAATCTTCTTAAAAGCTAGATTAATCATTTCAAGCACTTGCTGTGAAGAAATGGAAAACCCATCAGGTTAGTCTAAAGGCATGGTTATTGCAAATATCAGTGGCATGCATTCTATAACATGAATTATGAATGGTCCAAGGACTTTAGGAAGCAGTGCCTCCTAGTACCTACTGGTTGCTATGATTCTTGCAAAGTGTGCTAAGCTTTGATTTGACTCAGAAAAAAGCATCTTAAGCCAGAATGCATTATTCAGGAATCAGTCAGCACAGTTTGGAAGTTATGTCTTAACTGTTAAGAGACCCCGAGTACCTACTCTTGCTTTATACATTTAAGATACAGACACACTTCATTTAACTTAGGACTTTATCAGACCACCTTCCATAAACATCCTTTTGCCGGCATATTTTGCTGTCTTTTTATGCTGGCAAAAGAACCTGCCCACCAGACGTACCTTAAGCAGCATCAGTGAGGCTTCCCCAGCAGTAACAGAGCACAAACAGGGCTCCGTTTACTTCTGGGTTCCTGATCTCAACAATTCTTGTGAGAAGATGCTAGTGTGGCAAATTTGAAAAACAAAACAAAGATACAAAAAGTTCACACAAGCACTAAAACACACTTTAGAAGCCCCAAGTACACTGGGGTGGGGGTGGGGGGTTGTCATAAAAAGAGCGTCCCCTACCTGGCTGTTGTGATCTCAAGCAGAAGTGTTTGCCCATTGACGCTGCATTCACGTGAGCGCAATGGCGTGAGGATTCAAATGCCAGCAATGCTGGCAACAAAGCAGAATGGGAGATCTATTGACGGCTTGGGCCGTCAATAAAAACGTATGCCTTATTCCCTACCCATAATTGTGAAAGGATGACATCATCTAATATGCGTGCCCTTTCACAATCATTAGGCATCCTTATGATGCCATATTTGCTGCATCTGATAAAGTCCAAAGTCTCTGACAAAGAAGCTCCATTTTACAAAGACTTTTTATGTACATTCAGCCTCCATTTCTTCTTTGTCCTCTGTCTGGCTGGAAGGTGTTTTTAGCAGCATCAGCAATGGCGGGGGGATGGTGGAGGAGGGCTGGAGAAATCTAGATTTTCAGCACTGGGATGCAGCAGCATGTCTGTAGTAAACAGTCTAAGGAAGACCAAGGCTACTGCCACACTGCAGAAATAATGCAGTTTGACACTGCTTTAACTATAACAGTTCCTTCCTTTGGAATCCTGGGATTTGTCATTTGTTGTGGTACCAGAGCTTTCTGACAGAAGGCTAAATATCTCACAAAGCTACAAACCCCAAAACTCCCTCCCTAGAGAGGCCAGGAGGGCCTCATCCTTGCTGTCCTTCCATTGGAAGGTCAAAACATTTTTATGTCATCAGGCTTTTACAAACTGACTAGGGTTGGACTTTTCATGCTGTGTGGTGCTGTTTTTACGGTGTGTACAGTATACAGTATAGTCTTTTAATGAATTTCAATACTTAACTTTCTTAATTTTAAAAATTAGCACTCTTTGCAAAATTAGCAAAAAAATTAGCAAAGAGTACTAGCACTCTTTGGCAGAGAAGACTAAATACCTTGTAAAACTACAAATCCCAAGATTCTATGGCATTTAAAGTGGTGTCAAACTGCTATAACTCTACGTTGTGGATATACCCCTAGACTTATGAATGGAAGTGGCTTTGAAAACTTAAAACACTAATTTCAAGGAAATTCTGTTAGGGCATGGGACAAACCTAGATCTACCTTTTTAAAACATTGGCAGGTTTTGATGGCTGCATGTACTGATTAGAGGGTATTATAAAGCAGAAATGAATGAAGTGCAGAGATCACTTTCTAGTTTCCTACATCTTTATCTCCTGGGATGTCACTTTCCATGAGGATTTCCTTAACAGAATTCATGATGTTTTTGTTGATGCTGTTGATCTCAGCACGCAGTTGTTCTGTCCGCTTTTTAAGGTCTTGGATTTCCTGGATTTGTTCTTGAAGGACTTTTTGAGACTTCCTTAGAATAAAGAGAGGGGGAAATGGCAGTATTAAAGATTGCTTGTTTGGCAGGACTCCATTCCCCAACTTGCAGTGCAACTGTTACAGAAGAAAAAAATCCGCAAATGTTTTCCGGATTAAGGTTTCCTCATGTTCAAACTAAGTAATACCATTTAGAATACCAAATACCATTTACCATTTAGTTTTCAGAAGGGTGTTCTCTCAAGTGATGAAAGACATAGTGATAACATGACATAGGATGCATCTATCCTGTAGAAATAATGCAGTTTGACACCATATTAACTGCCATGGCTCCATCCTACAGAATCCTGGGATTTGTAATTTTGTGAGACACCAGCACCCTGGCAGAGAAGGCAAAAGACCTTGTAAAACTACAAACCCTAGGGTTCCATAGGCTGGAGTTACAGCACTTAAAGTGGTATCAAACTGCATATTTCTACAGTGTAGATGAATCCATAGTATGTGATTTGCTTCACTTTCTAAAAATTAAGTTATATCTCTAGGAGTTAATATGTTTCCCCATCTTATAATAGGTTTTTCTCATTGATATACAATTCAGCAATCAGATTTGCAAACTGAGTTCATGTTTACCTTCTAATGTCCAATCACAAAAGACAGCACAGTAAATGCAAGTTACAGAGCTGTGGGCCATCACGTAGTATGGAAATCTTTCATCACATTAGGGAGCACCTCGTCTGAATAACATGGTAAATGTATAGTTTGACCCTGGTTGTTTAAAACATGTGTCTATGAGGAAATCCTATTGGAGGAGGAATGGTTAATTGGAGAAATTGTGCATTCCCCTTAATGTCTGATTCAACCTTCAGAAGACCAGCCAAAGAACCAATTAAAACATGAAGACAAATAAAATAGCACAGAGTTCTTAGCACTACAGTGTCAGGTGTGCCTTATAACGTAACATTACACACATCTTCTCAGAAGTGAGTACCACAAAGTCCGTTGGGCCTTATTTCCAAATGAGTGGACACAGGACTACAGCTTTAAACATGTTATCAGTGTACCCACAGATGGAATTTGGGTAGTTTACTACTACCAGAAGTAAACTTTTATAAAGGATTTATGTTTGGTAGATTTCAAGTGCCCACTTGGCACCCCAACCCTCCTTAAGTCTCGATGTATAGCACCCAAGGCTAGGCCAAGTTATTTCTACATCTGAGGCAGAAAATGTCACAGGCATTTCTCTTTCTAGAACTTTAAAGGCATCTATATAAATTAAACACTTCGACATTTCCCACTCTTTCATGACATGTGTTCTACAGCCCAAAAACTAGCAATAGCAATAACACTTACATTTCTATACCACTTTATAGTGCTAAGCACTCTCTAAGCAGTTTACAATGTGTTAGCTAATTGCCCCCAACAAGCTGGGTACTCATTTTACCAACCTATACAAGGAGGGAAGGCTGAGTCAACCTGAAGGACTGAACTCACAACATTGTGGCTGCAGTACTAGCATTTAACCATTGCGCCACCAAGACTAGTCTAGATGCTGTGCGAAATCTGCCCCAGGACATAACAAGAAATGACCTTATATAGGTAATATGCAGAGAAGCTCCTCCTTCTTACTTCCTAATATGTATTCGGGAGCTCAAAGTGGATCCAGACCACTACACATGGGGGGGGGGGATTTAACATTCACCCAGCTGTTTCCTAAAACCCTGTCTTCTCCCACCCCCTTGGTAGGATGAATTTTAGCAGTGAGATAAAAACAAAATGGCAGGGGGATCCTTGCTGTCTTGGGCCCCTGCGCCTTTGTTAGGAAATAAGAAACAACACAAGGCTTCCCTGCATGCTGCCTTTATAATGTTGCATCTCGTATAGCCCTGAAGTTGATATTTCACTCAGCCTAATGGTAGTGCCAGACCAACTGCCCATTAACCCAGTGATAGTAGGATTTAGGAAGAGTTGCTGTCTTTAAAATTCTCTTACCATAATGATTTTAGCTCAGTTTCATACCGTTGTTCCAGCTCCTATCAGAGAGAAAATATGCAGATAGTCTTCAATATTAACAATATTATGAACCTTTCAGGGCAAATAATTCTCATTTCTTGAGGTAGGATTGCTGCTCATAATTGTAGTGGTTGACTAGGCTTTGTCTCTTTCCAGAATTGTGATGGGGGCAGGGGAAGGGAGAGTGGAAAGTCAGGAAAAAAATGTATGTGTATGTGCCTTCAAGTTGCCTGCCAACTTATGGCAACTCCATGAATTTCATAGGGTTTTTTTAGGTGAGGAATACTCAGAGGTGGCTTTAACAGTTCCTCTAAAATATACCCTACAGCACTTGGTAGGCATTGGTGGTCTCCCATCCAAGTATTAATCAGAGATGACCCTATTTAGCTTCCAAGTTAATACAGGATCTTGTGCCTTTAGGGTATTTAGGCCCCACCAGAAGAGAACGCAGCACAGCTATTCTTGCTTGCAAGCATGGTGTGAGTGTCATGCTGCAGTTGTGACTAGTTGCTACCACGTCAACTTTAGAAGAGCTGTCCTAGGTGCTGAACATATTTGGATGAGAGGGGTCAGCATTTTAGATAGCTCCCTTGAAGCTAGACTAAAATCTGGAATGGATTTCCCAGCCCACTGGCATGCCACCTTAGATGGCAGCCATGATGATGGCCCACCAGAGCTCCAGAGTAGCTGAAAATCAGGTGGTGTGGCCCTCGAGTCTTCACAGCACTCCCACCCCAGCCTAAGGCACTGTGGGAGAAGTATACCCATGCTTTTGATGTGTACTCATGCTGCCACCTGCAACTCCACACCTTACTATGGGGATCATAGATATGGCTGGTGGCCAATGATAGAATCTGTTTAGTGATACTGCCTCTCTCTGTATGTGCATGTACATATCTGCTGATTTCACAGGTACAGTGCAGAACAGGCCTGAGCATCAGTGGCTTCACTGGAACCCGTGGCAGGTGGGCTGTGGGAGAGGCACTGGATGGGAGAGAGGATTCCACAACACACCCAAACAAGTTAAGAAGTATACCATTAATGCAACAAACACACATTAAAATGGGCATGATGCTAATAGTTTAAGGCACCTCTCCTCTCAGTTCTAGTCTTGAAAGACTCTTTGCCCTATTGAGGAAAAGAAACTCTGCACTGGGTCAAAAGTCCTTAGCCCTCCATGCCCAAACTTTTATGAACTGAAAGGACAACATTTCACTTTAATATGTGTCTATACTATATACTGAAACCTGTTTTGACAGCCTATCCAGTATTCCAGCTTCCCAGTTGTCTTAGGTGCGCAATGTTCTGCAAAATGTATCTCCTTGCCCTCATGCCCTGCCTTGATTGGAAGTTGGACAAAATAACCTGTTCTTCTCCAATGGTGTTTTTGTGGCATTCCTTACCTAAAACCAGAGCTTTAAAAAAAAAACATATTTGGACTACAACTCCCAGAATTCCCAAGCCATTTGTTATCGCCTCCCCCCAAAATACTTTTCTGAACTCTTCCTGAAACCCAGAATATATATTCTGTTTTTTTCCCTACTTGAACAAGGCATAATGTAGAACCCACCAATGGATTTGTTCATACCTTTTTCTAGAACAGACATAGACACCCTCCCAGTGTTTTGGACTATAGTTTCCATAATTCCTGACAAGGGGCTAGTGTAGCTGGTGCTGATGGGAAGGTTAGTCAAGTAATATCTGGAGGCTACTGGGTTGCCTGCCCCCAACCTTGAAAGATACTAGCACTAGCTGCTTCTCAATCTGACTCCCCCCACCCAGCCCAGAAAGATGCTCACCTTTGATGAGAGATCATCTGTTAATTTTAGGTATTGACAGAACAGACCTATAGGAGATAAGCAAATAATGCTGGTTGATCATCATTATCACAGCAGCGCTGAAGATGTTTCCTGTAGAAGAAAAAAATCTGCAATGTCTAGCAATATATACCTGCCTCTGATTGATTAAACCTGCAGGATTCTCACAAGTGATGTTGCATGGCTTCAAGCTGACTCCAACGTATGGCAGTCTTAAATTTTCTTGGCAAGATTTGCTCAGAAGAGGCTTGCCATTGCCTTCCTCTGAGGCTGAGAGAGTGTGGCTTGCCCAAGGTCACCTAGTGAGTTTTTGTGACTGAATGGGGATTGGAGCCCTGGTCTCCTAGAGTCAAAGCCCAGCACTTAAACCATTACACCATGCTGGCTCCCAAGTTCTGTAAAATAGGTAAGGTTGCGAGAGGGGATTCGAACCGTGGTCTCCTGGAATCTAAACTACTATACCACACTGACGATCATCTACCATCCAAACCTGCTGTTACAGGATTACTGTACTGTGTGAAGGATGTGAAGGCATCTGGACAGAAAAGTTTTAATGGAGCCAGTCCAGAAAGCTGGCCCAAGAAATTTTGCTCTGTGAGATAGAATTAAGGTCACCAGCATAACAATTGGAAAGGGCTCCATTACCTTTAATGCTGAAGAGGGAGTTTCAGCAGGTATTGCTTGTTACCTGGTTAAGTGACAACGCAGGCTGAAATTCCTCATTCTGCACAATTATTAAAGGTACAGAAGCCCTCTCCAGTTTTCAGTCTGGCAATTCTAGGCAGAACAGTAATGGTGCTTCCTTCCCCCACAGCCAAGTCAAATAGTTTTCATGTTCTGGTTGGCATCTGAGGCAGATAATCCCACAAACACCTTTCCTTCTCTGTGGGAAGAAAAATATGATTGTAACACATGAAGAACTAATATTTTTCCATCCCTTCATGATACCCATTTGCTGCTTGAAGCAGCTGCAGTGCTCTGCCTAATAGCAGGCCAGTACCCCTAGTAGTCCATCCAGTTTTATCTTTGGTAATTTGGGATCTCTGACCTTCAATTGGACTAGAACTAAGCATAGTGTTGTCCTCGGGACTTTATTAGACACATCCCTTTCAACCATTCTTTTGCCGGCTTAAAAAAAAAGCATTTTTATGCAGGCAAAAAAAGTCCCCCCCCCCAGTTACCTTCTAATCCCAGCAAAGGCTCCCAGCAATAAAGAGGAAGTGAATGGAGCAATGTTCACTTCCTTGCTCGAAATCTTGCACGATTTCATTGTGCACGAAATTTAAAAATAAAAAGCAAAATAAACATCAAAAAGTGAAGCAAAGCATATAGACACACTTAGAAAGTCCCAAGTATCCTAGGGAGGGTAATAAAAAGAGTGAAACCTACCTAGATGTCCTGATCTGACCTGGAAGTATTCACACCAGAATGGGCATTGTTGGGGTAAATATGTAATTTAAATGGCCCGAGGTATTGCATGCTGGCAATAAAGCGGGAGGGAGCTCTATTGATGGCTTAAGCTGTCAATAAACCCCCCGGTTTTTGGCCAGGACAAAACCATGAACGGGTAACGTCTGATCCATGCATCCTTTTGCAGTTTTGTGGCATTGTGATGACGCCACATTTTCCCTGTCTGATAAAGTCCCTCCAGTTGTTATGGGCTCACTATATAAGGTGAGTGAATGAGGAAGCAGACACTGGAAGACTGAGTACACTCACCAATGACCATGACTGCTACTATCAAGAACGCTGAAACCTTCATGCAGTTCGCCATAGTGAACTGGTCTCTGTCAAAACAACAAGGCAGTGCTATCATTAAATGGACACAGCTAGAACAAGTCTTGGGAACTGGCAGTAACTATAGAAGGAGTCCTTACAATAGTGTAGGGCATCCACTGGCAGCCATAGAAGAATGAAGGTGGACCAAAGATGGGAGAAACAAGCATATCATTCCTCATCCTTCATTAGATGTTCCTTCATCTCTATCTCTGCCCCTCTTCCTTGTTAATGTCTGGCATAAGACAATGCACCATGTGACATCATTGCTCCAATGCTAGTTGTGTCATATGGGGGAGGAAAATGCACAGTGCAATGAGGTCCCATCAGCTTGTGTTGTAGTATAATAGTTACTCGACAGAAAAGGGGAGAAAAAGAAATAGGTTCATTAGGATCTGTATTAGTGTGATATTCGCCTATAGGGATTGGCAGCTGTTCTCCAGGGTTTCAAACCATAGTCACAGCCATGCTGGCTGGGAAATTTTTCAAGCTCTATTTCAGACAAAGTTCTTTCCTAGCCCTGCCTGGAGATAGCAGGGGTTGAACTGGGGACTTTCCGACTACAAAGCTTTGTGCTGAGCTTTACTATCGACAGCCAAAGGCCCCAGATGATCGTATGAACATTGGCCCTGCAAAGGTGGCTGCTTTTGTTTTAAGCAAATAGAACTTGGGAAAAAATTTCTTTGTTAGACTACAGCTCCCAGAATCTCTTAGTCACTATGTCCCGTGGGCATGCTGGCTTAGGATTCTGGGAGCTGTAGTCCAAATAAAGAGGAATGTTCCTGGGCTTTCCAAACAGCTAGTCTAAGTGGCGTAGCATGTGACTGTGGGGTCCATCTGTATGGGAAAATAACACATTGAGGACTATCCCCCCTCCCCCTCAATCATGCTAGTTTTGCAGAAAAGTTTTTTTTTTTTTTTTTAAAGATGACATAGAAAGCAAATGTTGGATTTTCTGTCCTCTGGTCCACAGTTGTACAGTCTAGGGGGAAAAAAAACTTATTGTGTTCACCATGGAAATGGACCCTGGGGTTAGCTCTCTATTGTACTAATCTGCTGTATAGGTCCTCATTACTATTGATTATGATTCAATCTTTGTATCACTTTCTGCAGCTGAATATGAGAACCTTTTAATCACCAAGAAAGAAGTGGACACCACTCCTACAGAGTATCCACATCAGACTTGCCAAGTCAGGACTATCCCTGAGATCCCATGCCCTGAAATTTCAGGGTCCAAACCTGAGACGAAGGAATGACGCCCCCCCTGTGATGTCACAAGAGGTGGGCCCTGGTGATGTTATACGTGATGTCATTAAGCAGAATACACTAAGCCTAAACCCCAGCTGCTTATTGTATGCCATTCAAATAAAAAAACACACTTCAAATCTAACAAATGAGGGAAGCACATGTACACACACACCTTTCAAGACAGTGTTCTTACCCTGAGATGCCTCCTCACCCTGAGAACTAGGGGGAAAGGGCTGGGCCCTGTGACTCTGGCAACCCTAACATATTATGCTCAGTTAATTACAGTGCAGAGAATTCTAAGTACGTCATCAAACAACAAATCCCAAGATTTTTTATAGGATTGAGACATGATAGTTAAAATGGTATCAAACTGCTGTAATTGCATTGTGTAGATAAACTCTTCGAATATTAAGTAGGAAACAATTTTACTTCAATTGCACACATCATTAAATCAATAAACACTGGGGTGGGATTAGAAAGCCATGGTTTAAAGAATTTGTATTTGCCTAAGGAGGTGGTAGGCTTGGTTATCTATACTGCTTTGAGTCCCATGGAGGATCAGCTGAAGCCTGAGCCTTCTCAAGTAGTGTGTCCCTAAGTCTGAATACAGGCTTTGGAGAGGTTACAAAAGAGAAAACAGAACTTCTCTCTCTCTTTTTTTAAAAATTGTTTTGCCTCATGTCATTTAGAAGCTCTGGCCTCAGCTCTGATCACCGCCATGATTCTATGTTACTCTTTGTGGTTTCCAAACTGAAGTTCCTTAGCCAACGTTGCCAATCATTGGGGCCAGGTATTGTGATAGAGAGAATTTTCTGCCAGGGATATGAATGTCAAGAATCCTAAAACACCCCCCATTTTCTTGTCACTCATACACTGAGAGAGGATGCCACAAGATTTTTTTGCATTTCACATTCCATAAGATTTTTGCAAATGATGATGATGATCTTTGAACAAAAAGCTATTTTCTTTGCAAAAATGTTCTTTTCTATGTAAAAACCAAAGGTTTTTGGCACATATCCCAAGGGTTTTTAAAAAACAACAGCACATGATTTTTTGGCAAAAAAAGAAAAAGAAAAAAAGGGGGGGAATATTTTTTCAAGGCATGAAGAAATCTTCAAAAATTGTATTTTCGCACAGTAGAGGGAAATCTTTTGCAATTATTCATTCTTTCATGTGAGGGTGTAATAAGTGAAGAATCACATTCCTAGGGCTTATCTACACAGGCTAGAATATACCAGCTTCCTGCCAGCATAGTCTGCCTGTGGATGAAATGGGAGGAGCTCCAGACTGGCACACTGGCCAGTCTCTGCAGCCGCCACCACTGCCCGTGTCCCACTCTCCATAGCCAGGAAGCCAGCCTGCAGCATGTGAGCAAGGCCCCCTGCATGTGACCAGCCTGGACACATGCTGTGGGACTCCTTCCTGGCTTCAGAGAATGTGACCCAGGCAGCAGCTGCAGTCACAGGCCAGTGGGCTGGTAACGGCTCCTGCGGTCACGTGGGGCTCAATAATGTTTTTCTGGAAAGAAGTGGTTTTTGGTAGGTTTTAAAAAATGTTTTATCAGGCTGTACCCCATCTTAGCCATGTCTTTGCCCTGGGGGTTGTCAGGACTGCCTGGGGGCAAAATGGGACAAAAGTCCTGTGTCACCAGGACTGCAGGGTTCTCAGAAGGGGGAAAGATAGGGTAAATAGTCTGACAAGCCCTTAGTCAGGGGACCCAAGTTTGGGAAGTACTGAGGATAGGGACTGAAAAATGAAGCCCCCGCGGTTAAATAAGATTGGAGCAAATAAAATTAATACCAGAATGCATCATGTGGGGGTTTGTGTTTATGTTACCCAAGCTGGTAAAATGCTGGCATCTTAGCATTACTGAGGTGCTGAGATGAAAGCTGTTTAAATTCCTGAATGTTAAAAATTAAGATGCCTTTGTGAATCTCAAGCATACTTACTTTATGCAGATGCAGGTTTGGAAAAGGTATTTCGGGATGCAGAAAATAGCCATTAGCATTAGGCTAGGAAAGCTGCATATGGTTTCTGAGAAGGAAAATGAAATCACAATGCATTTAAGTGCCCAGACCAGGTGAGATGCATTAAATAGATGTTACCATTACAGCAATCCTGCAAGGCCAGTCAGTGTTATGATTTGTCATCTTGCAGATGGTTGACTGGGCCTGAGAGAGCAGCCTCAGACATGAGATTCAGGCAGGGCACTTCTGGAGTCGCAGTTTCCAGGTGCACAGTTCACTGGGCAGCAAGAAGAGCCATGCAGTTCAAATGCTTTGCATGGAGAAAGTTTAAGATACCTTCTGCAGTAACTCAAAGAATGCATACCTGGTCTGAGTCATGAACCTGCATACCCAAGATTCCCACTCACCAGGTAAAATAACTATATTAAGCAAATTAAAACAAGCAACCCTGTTAAGACTATGGATGTTAAGAGACGTGGCAAAAATCACAGGATTACGATGTCAGGGTAGTGTGAATGCCCCCCCCTGTTGCGCAACATCATCATCTTCGCATTCTTACTCCGTGCTCAAGCAGCGAAAAAGGTGTTAGATTCCAATTGATGGGACAATCCTTGAATAGATCATCAATAGCACTTTTTCGCAGTATTGATGGCATGTGAAACCACATCCTGTTGTAATTGTGAGATTACAGCATGAATGGGTGGTCCTTAGCAAGAAAATCTCCAGGTGAGAATGCAAAAACGAAGCATAGGACATTCTTTTTATGAATTGTCCCATTTAGTTTGTACATTTTTAGGTTTGTTTCAGTGGTTGTGTGTACATTTACTTTGTTAATTTGAGGTTTTTTGGAGTTTTAAGCATGTTTGCGTCTTCTTGCGAGAACCACCAAAATTTCGCCCTTGCCAAATTGTAGAAGTAAAGTCCCATTCTTAAAGTGCTAGTGGTCATCATGTGATGATTCTGTGGCATTTCCTTCGTGTGATTACAGCTATGTGCGATAATAAGTGTTATAATGCCACGATGTTCTGCTATCTTCATTCTCAGACTTACAGTGTTTTTAGGCGCTAGTCTGATAATGTCCTATGTCATCTATAAAACTTGAAGAAGTTACCCTTCTAGGTTATAACTCCCAAATCCTTCAGTGGTCATGCTGGATCTGTAGTCCATAAAATTAACTTTTTCATGCTCTGATCACCTAGTGCTATATTCTGGGGCCCTTTCATAATAAGCAATTATAGTACTATCATTCCATTTTAATTGCCATGGTTCCATCCTATGGAATCTTGGGCTTTGCAGTTTAATGAGGAGTATTTAGAATTCTCAGCCAGAGAGTTCTAGTATCTCTGACCAAACTACAAATCCCAGGATCCCATGGGATGTAGCCAAGGCAGTTAAAGTGGAATCATAGTACTATTATTAGGCAGTGTAAAAAGGGTCATAGTAGCAGATACATCAGTCAATGGGGGAGGATTTTCTGTACAAATTTAGGTCTTCATTTGGTAAATTCAAGAAGCAAAGAAGGCTCTTGGTAGCTTTCTCTGGCTGGAGCAGTCCATAAGGTAGGTGCCCCTATGGAGACGCAAACATGCCTTCAGTAAAAAGAGACACAAACACTAAAGATTTATCCACTCAACTTAAAGAGCAGAAATTGGTCATCACAGAACAATGGAATTTGAGCTGAAAGCACAGGAAGTGAGTGTCTTCCATGCCACTAGGGTAGTGCATCCATTAAAGCCAGAACTTTAAAGAGGGTATCCAACACACTGGATCTATTTTTGGGATAAGTTTCGGGCTTGCATATCTTCTTTAAAGTTCAGGCTGAACTCCAGAACACCCTGTGACATAGAAGCCAACTGCTGCTGTTTCAGTGACTTTAGTGGCTATCTAGTCCAATTCCCCACTCACTGAAGACTGTAGTTGTAGCATCCTTGACCAATGGCCATCCATCCTCTGTCAAAAATCTCCAGGGATGGAAAGCCAACCACCTTCTAAGGCACAGCTGAGTTCCTTGTACACTCATTTACTAGGTGAATGGCTCCTAGTGCTACCAAGCGAAAGATGCTATGCAGCTAGTTTGTCTCCTGCTACCCCATTTTTTTTAAAGATGGAAGAAGCAGTGGGAAAACACATAGGTCACCTGGGAAGCTTGTCGACATTCCATGAATGAGGCAGGATGATCCACAATCAAAGCCTCACCTGGAAGCACCATTAGTGTCTAAAGATACAGGATGCATACTTAGCACACTCTTCTGGGATGCTGTAGATGAGCTTGACAAGAGGGTGCTAGAGCTGCTCTCTCTTGCAATGACTTCTCTGGTAAATACCATTGAACATCTGTCTGATGGGTGTCCTGTAACGAAAGGTCATCTCATTAGTCAGGCATCACCAGTACCCAAGACTGCATGTTTCTGTCTGAAATATAAACACGCCTAATCGGGAACCTGGATGGCATAGTGGTTTGACCATTGGACGACGACTCTGGAGACCAGGGTTCAGATCTGCTCAGCGATGGAAAACCAGTGGGTAACCTTGAGCAAGTCACACACTCTCAGACTCAGAAAACCCTGTGATAGGTTCACCTTAGGGTTGCCATAAGTCAGAATTGACTTGAAGGCACACAGCAACAACAAATCTGAAAAATTGGCTGGCTTCTGCCTCCATCTCATTTCTTGTTCTTTTCCTTCATTGTTGTTACAGTTGGACATCTGGATTATACTATCCATTTAGGAATTATGGGGAAAATGGCACAATAATGCTATTCATTTGTTTAGTGAGAGATACTGCAAGAGCCAGTCAGGTGCAGAGGTTTGATTGTTGAACTGGGACTTTGAGAGGCCAGGGTTTGATTCATCGTTCAGCTATGGACACCTTCTAAGGCACAGCTGAGCACATTGTACACTAAGAAAGCTGAGCACCTTGTACACTCATTTACTAGGGGAATGGCTCCTAGTGCTACCAAGTGAAAGATGCTATGCAGCTAGTTTGTCTCCCCCTACCCCATTTTTTTTAAATCCAGCTATGGAAACCCACAGCCTCAGAGGAAGGCAATGGCAAAAACCTCTCTGAAGAAATCTTGCCAAGAAAACTCCTTGATAGGTTCACCATAAGTCAGACTTGGCTTGAAGGTACACAACAACAACAACATGACTGGAAGACTCAGCATGTAATGAAGTGAACAGAAGTTAATTCTTTTATTGAATTTGTGCATGATGAGCTAAATTGTGTTTGGTTCCACAGAGCCTGTCTACACTGGTCAAATACTCCGGCTTGTCCCCATTCCAGAGCCCTGTAGTCTAAATGATGCAGGGCATTTACCTCAATCTGCCCCCAAGCAGTCCAAATGACCCCTGGGGTGGATACGGGGCTGGAACAGCAGCAAGCTGTGCTGAAACAGGCTCCTGCAGACAAGTGGGCCTCATCCAGCGGTACCAGATTAAACAGTGTTTTTTTCCTATAGCAGTTTATTAGGCCCTATCCCAGGTATTTTCTTAAAACACTGTTTAATCCATTTCTGCCAGATCGAGCCCCATGTGTACACAGGAACCTGTCCCAGAACGCCCTTCCTCACTGCCACCACCAGCTACCTGGCTCTCCCGGAAGTGAGGCAGGGGTCCTGCAGCATGTGACCAAGGCTGGTCACATGCAGGCAGCCTTGATCACATGTTGCGGGACCCCTGCCTGGCTTCTGCGTTAGTGAGGAAATGGTGGTGGTGATGGCGACAGGAGTTTCAGCAACGAGTTGGCATATCCTGCCTGGTGAAAATGAGCCATCAGTTCAATACACCCCCCAAAACCTAAGCCCTATCATACAGAGACTCTGGTTGCATCTGCACTGCAGAAATAATCCAATTTGACATTGCTTTAACTGCTGTGGCTCATGGGTATGGAATCCTGGGATTTGTAGTTTGTTGTGGCACCAGAGCTCTCAGACAGAGGCGGCTAAATATCTCACAAAACTACAGATCCCAGAATTCCATGGCATTGAGCCATGGCAGTTAAAGTGCCGTCAAATTGGATCATTTCTGCAGTGCAGGTGCAGCCGCTGTTTCTCTGTCTGTCCATTTATCCAAAGGCTCTATCCAGAAAGTGGTGAACCAGCTGCTTATTTTTTTTCTTTCAGCTTACCCTCATTTTCTTGTCCCTCTTCATCATCTGAAATCAGCTGACTACATGCAGCGGAGTTGCGCAAGTACCAGCTAAAAGACAAAAAACAGTAAAGTATCTGAAGATTTGTTAATATTTTTTTTAATGGAAGGCTTTTCCAAACCCCTCCCCCAAAGTTCAAAAACGATAGCTTACCCCCACCCCTCACATGGCTTGTTTTAAAAAGAACAATTGTACTCTTTTGGCTGTTACTCTTTCCAGAATTCTGTGGTGCAATGCCAATTTAGGTGGCAGCAGGGACTTGGGAGAGGCCATAAAAAGCCCACCCTAGTATAATGTTTCTGCTGCTCACAATGGGTTGTGAAGGGTCATGAAGCACACAAAAGAGAAATCTTATCTCTTGTGGGATACCTATGATTTCTTATTTGGCTGTTGGCTCCATCAGCTGATCATCCTTACAGTTATAGCTACAGCACTTCTTACCTTTAAGTAACACTTGGTATCCAAAAAGATAAATAAAATTCCAAAAGAATTTATTTTTGTATTCTGTTCAGATGTAAGTAGACTGCTTGGAAAGTTTTGATATGTGTGTGTGTGTGTGTGTGTGTGCAAATTAATAAAGGTTAAATAAAAAATAAAAATAAGAGTATATGATGCCCTAAGCCTAACTCTCAATACACTGGAATCCTCAAGGGCCCATAAAATACCCCCACAACACACACAATCTAAAGTTTGGCTAGCATTGTAAACTGGATTTACATATCATCATGTAAGTTTTGAGATTCATGATTTCAGTGTTAATGCCCAAACATGATTCCCCAAATCTACTTTTTCAGCCTGACAGTACTCCAACTGAAAGGTTTCTGAGGTGCTGCAGATCAGGGGGCTGGGACATGATGTCTGAAATGCTAGCCAAATCCACACTACACAAATAATCCAGTTTGAAACTGGATTATTTGACATGGCTCCTTCCTATTGAATCCTGGGATTTGGAGTTTGGTGAGGCACCAGCACTCTTTGGCAGAGAAGGCTAAATCCATCACTGTAGTTTACCATTTCTTGCTGCATGATCTTGGCCTTGGGTTTATTTGTTTTTGTCCTAATGCATGAGGTTTTAAGGTGTCAAGGAAACACAGTGTGGTATAGTGGTTCAACGTAGGGTTAGAAATGGGAAGACACAGGCTGAGTTCTCCACTCATCCATAAAGCTAGTTGTGTGACTTTGTTGGCAGATCTCTGAATGATGCGTGTATGTGTGTGCTTTCATGTCACATGTCAATTTATGGTGACCCCATCCATTTCCTACGATTTTCTTAGGCAAAAAAACCTCAGAGGCAGTTTTGTCAGTTCCTTCCCCTCTGAATGATATCTCACTCATTAAAAGTTCATAGGGAGGCAGGATGGTGAGGTACTAGGATGTCTTGAGCTCCTTGAAGGAAGGAGAAGTATATAGATATTATAAGTGAGTAAGATTTCTGAGGGAGAAGGTAAATTTCCTTTTCTGTATTTAAAATATATTGGCCTAGATTGAATTGTTAGTAAAATCATTAGAGCAGACTTATTGAACCTAGAACCTATATGAATATTAACCTTAAAAACTTTCTAATTATCCAGTGAATTTATTCTGGCTGAGAATAAATTGGATTCAGGCCATACAGTCCCACTGTTATCAAAGTAACTTCCTCCTATGGTTCTAATACTCTCTTTTTCAGTTTCTATAATGATTTTAAATCAAAAGGAAACCTCTGTTTCAGGACAGTACTTCTGCACAGAGCATCTCCACAGATATTTGGAAATGTAACATTGAGTGAAAGAAGTTGAAGGGAACAGCAATGATAAGGTGATGTACAGTTGTCCCTCCACATTCACGGATTTGACATTCACGGATTTGAGTATTCATGGCTTGAAAATATTCTTTAAAAAATAATAATCCTAATAGCAAAGCTTGATTTTGCCATCTTATTTCAGGGACACCATTTTGCTATGACATTGCATATAATGGGACTTGAGTATCCACGGATTTGGGTATTCACGGGGGGTCCTGGAACCAAACCCCAGCGAATGTGAAGGGACAACTGTAGTTTTCAGTAGTCAACAGGCTGCACTCCAAAGTCCTGTCAGCATAGCATAAATCTCCACATGCAGAGACACACTGTGCTAACCCTACACAGACCCTATGCAGAATAGCCACATTGCACAACACTTCAGTGACTGGGTACCACTGTGCAGTGTGCAATCACAGTACGTAATGTGGAACTTCAATGCACAATGCAATAGCAATCCACATTGCTGTTCTATGCACAACTCCATTTCCACTGCTGCCACTGCTGAGATGTAAATTGATATTCTTTGGGATCTTTCCACCTCTTCTGTTCCTGCTCTCTTAGGGCTCCTCTAAAGAAACCAAGAAATGACAGCTCCCTGCCAACATATCCTGGCTGTGGAGCTGGTCCATTCTTCCCCTGTTATCTGTACCAAACTGACCCAAGTCCAAACAGGCACGTCAGCCCATCCCTGCAGCCACTGCCATTTTCTTTGCTGACTCAGAAGGCAGGAAGGGGGCCTACAACACGTGACTGAAGGCCCCCTGCATGTGACCAGCCTTGGTCATATGCTGAGGGACCCCTGCCTGGCTTCTGGGAGAGCCAGGGAGATGGTGGCAATAGCAAGGGCCTATGGACACAAGTGGCCTGATCTGGTTTTTGCCAAAGATAATGAAGTAATCTGGGTATTTTTTTAAAAATTTTTTATTGGGCCCTACCCTTCCTTCCGCCGACTCAGCCCTGTGTCTGTCCTGGAGAAATGCCCTGCATCATATGGACCGCAGGGCTCTGAGACGGGGCCAAGATGGGGGTAATTAGCTCATGTAGACAAGTCCTTAGTCCCTCACTTCTATCTAAAGTGAAACTAGCTGAGTTAACCTTTAGACAATGTTCCTATCTTTAATGGAGTCCTTAGGTATAATAAAGGCTTAATTTATTTCTTTGGTCTTTGGTGTCTTTGCTCATTAGAACTGCTAGCTGCTGCACATATGAATTCTCCATTACAGGTTAACCTTAGCTGTTGTAAATTGTTTCCAGGCTCCTGCCTCTTCTAAGTCAATGTTTTGTTTTAAATGTTCTATATCCAGTGAACTGTCTCCCCATAAATTTATCTGAGGAGAATGTTTAAAGACAGCACTTTTCACAGTGGTGGTCCATGGACTGGTGCCATTCTGTGAGTCACTGTCTGCGAGTCTGTGGTGGGTTTCCAAAAAAGAAAGAAACCATTACAGTCAGTGGACACAATTATGGTGCAGGTCCCTGACTGATTGGGAAAAAACCCTGCAACTCCCCCACACCAGACAGCTTAGAAGCACTGCTCTATGGCACATGTACACTTTACATTCTGGACTGGACAGCTGGACTCTCATATGTACACCTGTACAAATAGAAAGAATTTCCTAGAACACATCCAATGCTTCCATGCAAATGTACATGGCAAATAGGGGGAAACTGATAATATGCATCAAACTGTATTTTGAACAGCTTATCTGCTATTAGTCATTACAGTCATCTCTCTGTATCCACAGATTTGGCATCCATGGATTCCACCATCCATGGCTTGGAAAAATATTTAAAAACTAAATAAATTCCAAGCAGCAAACCTTGACTTTGCCATTTCATATAAGGGACACCATTTTACTATGCAATTGTATATAATGGGATTTGAGCATCCACGGATTTTGGTATCCATGGTGGTGGGGGGGTCCTGGAACCAAACCTCAGCAGATACCAAGGGCCCAACTGTAGTTTGAAAATCAGCTACTGATTTATGACAGACGTTTAGCAAGTGGTGACTACTGTTTGCAAAACCATGTGAGAAACTGTTTGTTGACAGAGACTCCCCCAATTCCCATTTTGTGAGGGGCTTTACCATACAGCTTTACCTGATCAGAAATTTGGGAAATCAGAACATTGATTTTTTTAAAAATCCCCATCATTTAGCACAATGTCAGAGGTAATAAAATTTCCCATTACCCTTTTACAAGTAGATTTTTATATCACCCCACCATGATGTAGGTAAGCATTACTTTTCTCTTTCTCCTTATTTTCATTCTGTCCTTTTCTCAGTATAAACACACAAACCAAGCTCTCTCTACCTTTTTGCTGGGATTCCACCTGATCCTGTTGACCCACTGGGATTATCATCACAAACATTTGGGTTATCTTGTTTTTGCTGGGCTGGACTTCTTCGCACAGACTGTTTCCCCTTCATTATTGAGAAGGGGAAGTGAGAACCAGCTATGTTCTGATAGAAATTTGTTGGGTTCTTCTCCTGTTTGTATTATGAATTCCAAAAACCAATATGAAAAAACTGCATGCACAAGAAAAGCTTCGTTTTCAATACACCAGCATCAAAGTGGTATCCATTCATGGCATCCATTCCATCTTTCCAATGCACTTCTGCCTGATGTTTAGCAAGTGATGTCATAATAGTAACTCTGCAGTGAGAGAAACATGATGGCTTCATGACATCATAATATAAATCTAGTTAGGATTAGATTATTTGAGTGCTATCCATAAATAACTGGTTCATGTCTCGCAGGACTCTGTAAATGAAAGTTTATACCACTCCCACTCACAGCAGGAAAACCTTTTTGTTTGTTTCATGCACTTTTGCTGCATAATCATGAAAGCACTGTTCTGGTGTCCAAAATGGAGGACAGGGCTTTCATGTTTTGCCTCGTCCCAACATTCTTTAACATTTACTTAGGAACAATAATCTAGAGCGCATACTTTTTAAGCAGAAGGGCACTGCCTTAGGATTTTATCAGATGCCACCCTTAAAACGTTCTTTTGCCAGCACACAAAAAAGCCCATTTTTATGCCGGCAAAAAAATACTGCCCCCACCCACTTACCTCCTTTCCCAGCAAAGGCAGCTCTGGCAATAAAAAGGAAGTGAAAGGAGCCCCGTTCACTTCCTCGCTCAAAATCCCATGAGATTTCTTCATGTGGGAAATTCAAAATTAAAAACAAAAATAAAGCATTTAAAGTTTAAAACACACACACACACACACACACACACACACTTTAAAAGACCCAAGTCATAAAAGACCCATGGTCATAAAAAGAGCGAAACTTACCTGGATGTCCTGATTTCATACAGAAGTGTTCACACTGGACCGGCCATTGTAGGGGTAAGTACAAGAGTTAAAAGGCCCGAGGTTTCACACACTGGCGATGCCGACACAAAAGCAGCAGGGGGATCTATTAATGGCTTAAGCTGTCAGTTAAAAGGTACGGGTTTGGGGCTGTTTTTAACCACGAAAGGGTGATGTTGTCTGGTCCACGCACCCTTTCGCAGTTATGTGGCATTGTTATGATGCCATATTTTGAATGTCTGATAAAGTCCTTAGTTGGAGTCTTGCCTTAGACGGAGAGAGACTATTGGCTGTTTTAGCTCTGCATTTTCTATATTTCAAGGAGCTGTGGCTTTCTAGAATTCTAGGGGTCTTTCCTTGTTGTAAATGCTTTAAGGTGAGTTTATGAAAGACTTTGAAAACCCTGGAGAACCACTGTTAGTGTAGTAAATGCTGAGCTAGGTAGATCACATGTCTGTTTCAGTATAAGATAGCTTCCTAGCTTCCTAACCAGTTTTCCTTTCACAAACACAGTGATTTTTGTTATTGTTGTCTTTCTGTTTCTGTTTTTGTGATTATCCTTTGGTCAGAACCCTAAGGAGAACTGGTCTTCTGAAAAAGCTGAGTTTCTCAATCCGCCAGACTGTCTACTTCAGCCTTTCTCAACCCTTTTACCCTGGTGGAACCCTTGAAACAATTTTCAGGTCTCAGGGAACCCCTGCTTAAAATTATTATATCTACAGCTCAACAAACATGTTTATCTTTTTTCAATCTCAATATTTTGCCGAACCCCTAGCAATCTCTTGTGGAAATGTAGGGTTCCAGGGAACCCTGGTTGAGAAACCCTGGTCTACTTGGTGTGAAACAGCCATAACAGAGCTAGACTGATACTTTGCTGTTGTTTTCTTCAAGAATTCAGAGGGCCGGTTTACACAGCAGATTTATTGCGGCAACTTGCGGTTTAATTATTTTCCGCAGCTGTGCCAGTCAGGTTTTTTTTCTAATTATGTCGCTTTGCAGTTCAGACTTGAATAAGTGTGGGGGGTGAGTCTCTGTGTGTCTCTGTAAATCTGCCTGTAAATGAATTCACTCCATAAAGCAGAAGGAGAGTAATCTCTCTGCTAAAAGACCATGCCGTGGATCCTATTTCCCCCTCCCTCCTTCCCCCAAGCAGAGAGACAGAGAGAGGGAAAATAGCAGTTCATCTTGCTACAGCCCTTTGTGAAATGGTTTCTCTCCCTCCCCCGTGCACAGGATAAAAGTGAGGAACAGCTTTACATACTTTCAAAACAGCAGAGGATGAGAAGGAATGCTCCAGGAATGAAAGAAGTTGGGAATCCTTTTTTTTTTTTTTCCAAACTGGCTCGCAAAATAGCAGACAGGATTTTTGCAAGTTTCTTCTCTAATGGCTACTGTCTTTGTCTCCTCCCTGCCCCTCTTTTAAGCCCACCCCTGCATCATCAACCAATCACAATGCAGCTGTGCTTTAACCCTTAGTGGAATGCTAGTTTACACTGCAAATAAAGCACTACATTGCAAATATTCCTGCAAAAATAGCGACATGCCCTGCCACGCTATATTTGGGTGTTTTACCTTCCCCCCTTCTGAATGAGGCGATGCTGTGCTGCGATATCTTAGCGGTATATTTAGGGGAATATTTGCCCGTGTAAACGACCCCAGAGTGAACTGAAGGAATGGTCATTGCTCATGGTGTGTGTACCCAGCTATTGTTTACAAATTTCACAGATTTTCCCTGCTACGTTAAAAAACAACAACACTATTTTACCTGAGATGTTATGGGAACAAAAGGCTTGTATCTGTGTTAGAGATGTGAAGACCCTGAAAAACCAGGAAAAAATTGAGAGTGTGGAAAATGTTTTTCCATTTGTTTTCCCCCTGAAGCCTTTTTTTCAAGAAAAATGAGGGGGGTGTTAATGATTGTGGAATATTGTCTTTTAGAATGATGGATAAAATGCTTAAGACAAGGTATTCACATATTTATTGCCTATGTTAGAGGAAGTTTTTTGTGTAAGACTATATACAATATCAGATCACTACAATTCCTGGGCTGGAATTCATTTTGTTCTTCTGTGCCTTCAAGTCATTTCATTTAGGGACACACAAACAAGTAAATCACACTACGCATGTGGGACAAACATCACCATTGTGCAGTGTACATATTCTGCTGATGGCAGTGGTAGTGGAGTTGCACAAACAGCATGTTTGTCTGTGCCTTGTCTTTGTAAATTGCACACTGTGCATCGTTGTGCTGCATCCTATACTTTGCATTGTGATTGCATATTGCAGTTCTGCATCCTATACTTTCCATTGTGGTTCTGCATTCTATACTTTGCATTGTGGTTCTGTGTGCTATACACTTTGGTCATGCATCCTGTACTTGTATTTTAGCTGTGCATCATGTATTGTGTGTTGTGCAATGGCACCCAGTCACTGACATGTGTTGTACAATGCTGCTATTCTTCATGTGGTGCTGTGGTGCTGCTGATGTATACATTTATGTCTAAAAATGGTATATTGGTTAGATGAAAATGACACGTGAACTTTATATGTTCACTAATTGTGTTTATCCATTTGAAAAAGTTATGTACTTGTGTGTGATCCTCAAACAGAATAAAAATATCATCAATGAAATGGATATAAACTTTAAAGAACTTGGCATATTGATTTTGTTCAGGATTCAAAATATATGTGGTTTCTAAATCGGCCATATATAAATTTGCGATTGCTGGGGCTACATTACTTCCCATAGAGATGCCTTTCTCTCTCTCTCTCTCTGGCTTTTCTTCGCAAACGAAGATTCAGGAAGGACATATCCCGCGCTTTCTGCAAGCGCGCTGATGACTAAAATGGCCAATCCGAGATAAACAAGTCCGGTTGCAAAAAGCACAGCAGAAGGTCTCCTTGGGTGATGTTTTTGGGTTGTGATTCTTTCTGCGTTGTCATTTCTCTTCAAGACTTGTTCGGCGTGAGTTCTCAAATAAGGCTACAGCATTGTGGATAGTGCGTCTCCATGCCTCCCGATGTGAGGCCAGGGCAGACCACTGTTGGTGATCAATTTGGCCGAGCCTGAGATTTGTTTCAGGGAGTCTTTGTATCGCTTTTTTGGAGCGCCCCTCTTACGCTGACCCGTGGCGAGTTCACCGTAGAGTAGTATTTTTGGGAGGCGATGGTCCTCCATCCTAGAAACGTGCCCTGCCCAGCGCAGCTGCGTTCTCAATATCATGGCCTCAATACTGGTGATCCCTGCTTGCTCAAGGACAGCAAGATTCGTCACATAGTCAGTCCAGTGTATATTTACATTGGATGCCTTTAATTTGCATATAAAACTGCTGGTCAAATGTAAAATAATTTTTCTCCAGGATGACATCAAGTATATCTAAGAGAAAATGTGGTGGCGGATTTTTTATTCCCCGGGAATGCAATACTTGCTCAACTACCTCCCTGGCTCCTTCATGTGGTATCGATGTATAAAGTGAGTTTACGTCCAAGGTGACTAAACATGTGCTGGAATTTGTTGTTAAATTTTCTATTTTTTGAATAAAATGTGCTGTATCCTTAATATATGATTGCATATTTTGGGGGACAGAAAAGAGTCTAGATATTTTGCAAGCGGTTCCAGCAAAGACCCTGCTCCTGATAGAATTGGTCTACCCTTGAGGAGAAAACCTGCTTTGTGTATCTTAGGAAGTGTATAGAAGACTGGTGTCCTTGGATTTTCATCTATTAAATATGCCCCAGTGGTCAGACTGATGTAGCCTAACATAACCCCTTCTTGAACCATGACTCTGATTACTTTTTTAATGGAATTAGTAGGACCCCCTGTTATGGGTTTATAATTTTGAATATCACTAAGTTGGCAAGTAACCTCAGCTACATAATCACATTTATTCTGCAAAACAAGAGCTCCTCCTTTATCAGCTGGTTTGATAATCAATTCTTTTTGTGAAGCCAAGTTTTTTAAGGTGTTATATTCCCTGAGGCTTAAGTTGTACCAAGGATGTGCCAATACATTTTCAATTTTTTTTATATCTCAAAGTACTACTGATTCAAAAGTTTCTATACAATGGTTAGATACCTTATGTGTAAATTTTGAGGGACGTTTAAAGGTAGTTGGTTGAATATCTGTGTCATCATAAAAATGTCTTAACTAGATCTGCCTGATTAGTTTAAATATATCAATTCTGGTTTAGAATGCATTGTATCTAGGGGTGGGGACAAAAGAGAGACCCTTGCTTAATACACTATATTCAAATTTATTTAGCTTGTAATCGGATAGATTAACAATCAGGTTCTGGTTCTTTTCCTTTGATTGAACCGCTGGTTGTTTTTTGTACTGTGGGCGGCCATTCAATTTGAATATCGAAGAGAGGAGCTGGATTGTAAAAACGATTGTTCCTCTCTAGGATCTCACCTAGAGTTCTCTGGGGAATATCCATCTGTGGTTTCCCCTTCAGAAAAGGAATAACTGTTCTTATCTGCAAATCTCACTTTCTTAAATGGGGTTTCTTTCAGCCAAATGTACACTCTTTCATTATTATAATCTGCCTCATCCCTCTTAAACTTTTTTATCTTAAAAGCCCTCCGTTCCTTCATGAAGGTTTTAAGATCTTTATCCATTGATTCTAATTTCCTGTTGAAATCTTGTGAAGGAATGTCCTTAGTGAGTTTTTCCAACACAAAATCTATTTTGATTTTAGTGGCCTCTAGTTCTACATTGAGTCTTTGAATCAATAAAAGCATGAGGTCAAATGAACACTTGTTTAGGATAGACGCCCACTTGTTTTTAAACTCCAAATCATTATTGAACAAACTGGGACCCTTTTGTATTCTGAATCCTTGTGGGATGTATTCAGCCTTGCAGTACTGAGCAAGGGTCAAAGCATGTAAATCCATCCGTATAAATTGCTTTTTCAAATTCTCAAAATCCTGCCAACTATCTATGTTTTTATTGTTCCCTTTTTCATCAAATGAACTTTTGTTTGAAAATATTTGCACCTTATCCTCATCATTAAAAGCAAAAGCGCTTTTCCACTCTGCCATGCTAATGACTCGACGAACAACAAACTAACAGCACCAAGGTCTCCTTGACACTACGCTACAACAATGGTTGAGGAATTGTGTATTCATTATCTTCAATGACTAGTATGTTTAATTATGAACTTTTATCTGTGTGTACAATTTTACAATGTATCATTACATATACCAATAAATACTCTTAGGTGTATATTATATCCTCTGAGTTCACTTAATTCTAGTGCATACCGAAATATAAATATCCCAAAAACATATGCACACAATAGTTACATCCAGATCTACAAACCACTTCAATTACAAAATCTCTGAGTTCAACTTATCTCGAGTTCATATGAATTCTTTAAATGGAGCCAGTTCTTTTCCTTAGTGGCGTTCCAAAGATGCAATATTGCCACACCATTTGCTTCGATGGGAAAACAATCTCCGAAGACACAATATCATAGCAATGTTGACTTCAATGGATAAAATATTCTATAGGAACGTGCAAGAAATAAATATTGTCCAGGTAGGTAAGCAATAACCATATGGGCAGACGAAACTGCAAGTAGGCTCAATATTTTATGCTAAAACCCATGTTTTTCATAGCATAAAACCTTACACCACAGATGGTCACCTCTAGAGTAAATATCGTAGACCATTTCATGGTCTTTCTCAATGTGGGTTGATCTATAATAAATATTAACAATAATAAATACCTTTGCTATTTTATATTTATTTTTTTTTTTTAAAGGTCTCTGGATTACCTTCAAACCTCCTACATTCAAAAGGGTGACGTCGTCTGATATGCATGCCCTTTTGCGGTTACGTGGCATTGTTATGAGACTGTATATTGTCTGTCTGATAAAGTCCTCTGTGTGTGAAAGATAGTGGTGTGGGACAGGTTGTTGCTCAACTTTTGTTTGTGAATATTAATTACTCTGCTTGTGATACACCCTACTATCTCTCACATTCTGCAATAGAAAGCAGGTTTGAGCAGCCCTTTAAAAGTGCTGGAGATAACCAAACTGTTCAGTTGTTTAATATCCACCTTTAACGCTATTATTTTGATAAGCCACTCTGGATGTGGTAGATGTCTAGTCTGGTTCCATATGGATTTCACCATGGGTGCCCTGCATATTACCATGCAGTGGTCAAAATGTGTGAAACTGAATCCACTGCAATGCTACCATACAGTGGAGATAATGTGTGAATCCACTGTAATACTCCTGACAATTCAAGTCCTAGCTCTGTGTGCTGCCACCACCCAGACATGTTAAATTAGATTTTGTCAGCTGAAGGTGACATATTGTTTAACATCCCGGATTGGCCTTTTTAGTCATCAGCGCACTTGCAGAAAGTGTGGGATGAGTCCTTCCTGAATCTTCGTTTGCGAAGAAAAGCCAAAGAGAGAATTGTTTAACAATGGCAGCAATGGCAGCTCTCAGTAATACTGCTGAAATTAAGGAAGTGTGGGGTAACCAGGAGTGGACTTTTGTGTGGAAAGATGTGAGCTCCATTCAGGTGTGGCACTTGAAACCAGTTCTGTAGCTCAAAGTTCTTTATTTCTAAGTTTATGTCCTTTCCATCATGCCCCAGTTGGCATAAGCTTAGAGTGTGGTCAACCTTGGTTGTAAAAATATTATGGGTGACCAGCCTTGGTCATATGCTGCAGGACCCCTGCCTGGCTTCCGGGAGAGCCAGGGAGCTGGCAGCAGCAAGGAGACAAGTGGGGGCCTATCTGGTGGAAATGGAGTAAACAGGTTCCCCCTGCCACTATATCATAGTAAAGGGCCCTATCCCAGCTTGCCCCCATTCCAGTCCCATATCTTCCCAGGGGGTCATTTGGACTGCCCGGGGAAAGATCGGGGTAAATGCTCTGTGTCGTTTGGACTGCAGGGCTCTGGAACTAGGGCATACAGGGGTATTTGGCCAGTGTAGACAAGACCTTAACCATCAGACCAAAATCAGTAGAGATGCTTCCTATTTCCACTAGAGGTCAGTAACAGCTTGCGAATCGATCACATCCCCACAGAGAAGCTGTAGTTTTGCTCTCTTCAATTTGTTAGAAGCAGCATCTCTGCTGACTTCCATGTCTCCTCTTGAGTTGTCCAGCACTGTTGCTGATGTCATGCGGCAGTGATCAGCAGTTTGTCCAGCAAGCCAGAAAGATAGCTCATGTGGCTGGCATCCTGTTTATGGCTTACCATGGCATGTGACTGACTCACACTATCACAATTCAATTTTATGGTCGTTGCACAGATCAGAAGTTTCTTCTGACCATACAACAACACCCCCCCCAACCTATCTTTTAAGCAGTACAGCCCCTCCCCCTGACAACACAGACAAAAGTAGAGGCAGGGGGATGAGTGGGGACATATCCTGCTCTTTCCCCTGAAATCCTAAGGAATTTCATGTCTGAATGAATCTGGTGAAATTTAAAGGAGATATTGAAGGTTCTGAACCTATACTGGGGGTAGGGCTGAGAATTCAAGATGGTTCCTTTAAAGGCAGGACTAAAACTTAAATGGTTTCACCATCTGCTGACAAGGAAGCTACCAACTGCCACTGTGAAAAAGCAAAAGTGCAGCTCAGTTCTGGGACTGAAACTTTTGAGCTGAGAGATGTCCTGCATTCAGAGGGAGCCTGTTCCCTAAATCTATCTCTGCTTCCCTGAGTGACTCTGAGGCACTTGGCTCTGGTTGGTGGACTTTGAATCCAGGTAACAAAGCAGAACTGGTCCTGCCATTATCAGGCTGACCGAATCTGGGTACCATAACAGAGCAGAGCTGGCCCTGCTGTTAGGCTGAGTGAATTCGGGTACCATAACAGAGCAGAGATGACCTTACTATTAGGTTAAGTGAGGCAGTTGCTTCAGTCATCAAGTTTCAAATTGGTCATCAAATGTAAAAGGGCAGCAATTTGGTAGCTAATTTGTTATTGTGGTACATTTACTGTCAAGGGTAGGGAGAAGCCCTTGTGGAATTTTATGTTCATTTTTCAACACAACTTGCCTGTTTTGACTACTGTACATCCTGAGATGGGTCATCAATTGCTGAAGGTCCTCAGGCAGCAAAATGTCCTGAGTGTTGTGGGTTATGTTGCAGCAGCATAATGTACCATTAGCAAGTCTGATGGGAAAGGGTGTACATTTTTATACATGTCTTTAGGCACAGTTTCCCTAAAATTCTCCACAAGCAATGACTAAGCCTACGTGTATGATCACTATACACAAACTATTAACATGCGCTAATAATTTATAAAGAAAACGGACATCATTGACCAGGATGACTACCTTTCTGAACCATAAATGTATTTATTAAATGTCAAACTTTTGAAAAATGGACAAACATTATGGATTTTATCCTCAAAAGTGTATCATCCAACTGGTGGGAGGGGGACCTGTATTTAAAAATTAATTCAGAAGTATTAAAATGCTGTTCTATTTTGAAAGATGAATATGTGTGATAAATACTCATTCTCTCATAATGATTGCTCATAAACATTTTTTAGAAAAATTAACTATAAAGTTTATAGAAGAATACGCAAGTTTTTTTTAAAAAAAATCCTAGATATTCATTATTGTCCAATAACTGAGTAATCAAGAGAAAACCATTTAGGAAAGTACGTTAATAACAAAGCAGTTGAATTAGCATCTGTCTGTAGCAAACAGTTATGAATGCTGTAAATTCATGTTTATTAATTGTTCAAATCCAATTTTGTTTTCTTGACGCATATTCCTTTTATTCTTTGTTCTATATAAAGATGCTTTGAAGGATACATGGGCTTCCATTTAATTTTAAAATAAATAAAACTAATGAGATGGGTGAATGATTGAAGTGTTTCAGAAAACCTTTGTGTTCTTTCATTGATTATGAAATTCATCTGCATAAATGAGCGAGTCTCAGGGATAAGAGCTTTGCAACAGACGTTTAGGGTTTTTAAGTTCTTTTTCTTGCTTCTGTCCTTGACGTACACTGTGATTTTGGATTTGGGAATGGGAAAAGAAGTAGTGGTGGGGAGGATTTTGAGAGCAAAATGTGAAGTTGTGTCTATGCGTTCCTTTTTTAAAAACAACAACAACCCAACAAATCAATGTAACACATGCTAATTCCAAGCAATGACTTGAATGCTAAGATCCTTTAAACAGAGGCAGGTACAAATTGTAAATGCCCAACACAAATGACATACACTTAAAACTGAAGAACAGGATGTCTCTGAGAGCAGCAGGAATTTGTTTGCAATACCAAAAACTCACAGTCCTTCCATATAAGACTCCACACCTAATAACCCTATGCTTTTTTCATATCAGCAGCTGAACTCAGGTGGAAAACTCATTCTTTTTTGTTATTGTTAAATAATTGGAGGTTAGAAATTCTTGCCAATCTATGGTAAATCACCAGTGTATCTGGATCTACCTTGTGCTCACCCCTGCACTACTTGACCATACAACCATTTCCATGGGGCTATCGATTTAAACTGGGGGTGAGCCCCCCCCATTTTTGGCCCAGAGGTCAATTTCCACACTGGGAAGAGTCTCAGGGGTCACATTTGAGCACTGAGTAGGTCTAAGAACACCAGGGGTGGATTCAAACACAGAGTAAGCAGAGCCTATGCAAAACAGGCAGGGCAAGCTGTAGTTTTTTACCAATATGGCCATTTTCCAACCAGGCACACAAAGCACTGCTCAGTTCTATGCATGTGTACTCAAAGGTAAGCACTATTGTGAGAGCTTGTAGCTTTTAGGCATGCTAAGGGCAGCTGTAGAATTTAAAGCCATTTAAAAAAAAAGCAGGGTATTTAACATTTCAATAACTTTTATCAGTGATTGGCAGTAAGAGTAGAGAGTGAGAGGTAAGAATGGGATTCTTCTGTGAAGGGATGAACAAAGACTGATTATCTTCAGCAGGGAGCAGGGAAATGCCCGTGTTTTTCTTCAGTCTGATCAGAGCTATCAGCAGGGATTTTCTCTGCTGGAAAGAGAAGGGGAAGTGTCTGCAACAGAAGCTTGTTGGCTGTACTATAGAGATGTGACAAGCTGTCAGTTTCTTTTTCATTGAGCTTCTCAGAATCCTATATTCTTGCTCTGTCCAAGTTCCAAAGTGCATTGTAAAACTTTTTACCCTTCTGACCTGGAAGTGTGTGTGTGCATGTGTGGGTATGTGTGTGTATACATGTGTGTGTGTTTCTATTCACACACATATCAGTGATTGAAAAGCAAGTCAACACTACTTCTCCCAAATTTGCCCTGGATGCTGTTAATCATTAAAAGTGTGTGTATGTGTATATGTATGTACGTATATAGATATAGATTTAGGCGATTAACAAACAGAAGGAGCAACATAGCAAATGAGCAAAATGTTTTGGCTTCCACCTTCTTCACTCGCTAAAGACAAAGCTTCATCCAAGGTTACCGTCTAGAACAAACACTATAGGGTTACTGTATCTAGATGGTGAAAAAAATCCTAATGGAATGCAAGGGAAATACCTTTTGTCTAGAAGAGCTCTCACAGGGATTCACCATATTCAAACCGAGGGGCAGGGGGAAACTCCAAGTATTTTGTGATAACAGCCTTTGCTGTTTCTCATGATTTTTTTTTTTAAATAAATGGAAATTGTGAATTTCAGCCCTTTGAACAACCAATTCAAATTGGGGCACATCTGAGAAGTTAAAATGTGTTTGGTTAGACGTTCATGGGGATGGGCTTGCTGGTGATGAAGTGGTTGGAGCCACCATTGTTGATTTTCAGGGATGCGATTGTGCGCTGTTTTCAAGAGGCAGAGCAATATATTTAAAGCAGAAGATCACTCTTCAACATCTCTGATTTAACAAGGGGGAAAAAAGGGAAATGGCGGGAGCTTTTGGAGAATAATAACATGTGTAATTCCCTTATGGCCACCATCTTTACTCGCGGGCTTGTTCTGTGTGAACTTCAAACTTGGATAGCTTCCCATGTCAACAATCTTGTGAATGCATCATGGAGACCAATGAATGCTGCTGCGATGGTGAGTTAATGCACTATTTTCCACAATTAATTCTCCTGTCTAGGCAATGGGAGGTCTTCTGCACCCTGTTACCCCAATTGTTGAAGTCCATGGAATTTCCACACGTGTGTGAATGGTGATTTGGGGAATTTAATTAGCTCAAATTGGCATGCGAGAGGTCAGGCAATAGCGAGATCTTTGATCAGTGTATACCACTCCTCACTGAACAGACTAGAGCCCACAATAAAATAAAATAAAGATGGCGTTATTGAAAAATGGTCTTAACACCATTCCCACCAATACCCAGGATTCAAGCATTCGCACAAGAATATAGAAGAAAGTAGAAAATGTTTGCATAGAAGAATAGATTGAGGGGATGATGGGCTATACTATACCATTCCAAAGAGCAGAGGAAGTCTCAAGAATTGTGTTTGGAGGGTCAAGCAACAAACAGGCACAAAGGAAGGGGTAGGAAGGAGGATTGGTGTCACAGACTAGTGTGGAGATTGGAGGAAAGAGATCTGTGCACACTGAGGTGGAGTTTTGGGGTGATATTTATAGTCAATATTTCCTCTGAAAGGGTGATTTTGAGAGGAAGGCAAAGTTTGCCAGAGATTCCCAATGGATCCCTGGAAGTGTTAACAATCATTGGCGGAAGGAGTCTTTTAAGACTGATGAGTAACAGGCAGCCTTCTATTGTTTTGGAGAGCTGTATGAGGAAAACTAGCATCTCGCACAGCAATGAGAATCCAACTACCATTTAAGTTGCTTCCAGAGGCAGCCAGAGAGAATTGGCCATCATCACCTGAACTTTAACAGTCTCCTGGGCTTCCGCATGATCCTCACCTGGGAGTTTGACCTTTTGAGGAACTGAGATGGCCCTTCCTTAGGTTGTATGTGCCCCTAAGCACAACTCCAGCCTTCGTTTTTGGGGAGTCCCGGTTTACTACCAACTTCGTGGAAGGACACAGCAAGCCACATTATAGAATGTGGCCAATTATGAGTGTATTAAAAAGGTGGGAGCTGTCATGGCACATTACAGCCCCATCCAGAAAGGGATTTATGTGCACATAAACCACAGGATGCTAGCCATCGTTTCCTCACAATAATGGGAAATATACACCTGTATTTTTAATAGTCTCCACTACCTGAATAAATAAATAAAACTAGTTATTGGATAAGGCCACTAATTGGATAAATCCTCTGCTTCTTTTGAGTAACACAAATTCCTTTTTCATTCCTAAAGAGGGAAAAACCTCAGGGGCTGGAAGTTCTATATTGCTGGTCTAAATGAATAAACTAGGCATTATGCCTAGTAATAACTGAAAGCAGAAGACCTTCTGGGCAACCTTTTCTTCCTAACAGTACTTACAAATATTCTCCATACACGGAATCCACTGAAACCAGTTCTTTATCCAAAGAAAGCACATTGGATTGGATTGGGAAGACCTATGTTACACTGTAAATGATCAAGACACAGGTTGCTCACTGTATGTGTGGGACCAGCACCCATGGTTTCAAATATCCATCAGCTGAAAAATATGGTCTCTTTAGGCATTTCCTAGGTCCTCCAGTATGACTGTATGGTAACTTCCACTGGATCTGCCTAGAGAGGTGGCCTCTCTAGGCATTTCCTAAGTCTTTCAGTATGATTCTATTGGGTTTGCTGTTACCCACAGTTTCAAGTATTCACAGTAAGTCTGGAAGTGTATCCCCTGTGGATATGGTGGGCAATGTATACTACTCAGATTTTGAGAAGCAAAAATGTGCAAATCTGAACTCATTTATTTGGTGAAATGGGTTCTGTTCATGTATTTCTAGAAATCAGAACACTGGTAATCAAAATATTGATGCAATCATGGATTGAAAAGATTCTTACAAATTATTGTAAAAAATATAAATTATTGTAAAAAGAATTTAACAGCCTGAATTGTGGTAAAGTAGTAGCTTACACTGGAGTAACTGATGGTAATGCCAATCTAAGTACTATTATAGAAGTTGCACAAGGAGATAGCAAGTACCTCCTTGTGGAAGGACTTCCTGCTGAGTGTGCAGGGACAGCAGCCACTAACTGGCTGCAGAAGTGCGCCTGGATGCTCTCTGGCTTTTTTGGCATTCCTGGGAAAAGAAGCAGCAGCTTCTACCCTTTTCCAGAGAAACAGGATAACTACTTTTTCCCCTCCAGGTGTGCAAGAGCAGCCCAAAGGGGCCTGGACACATCCCTGGAATCAGTCAGTGGCCAAGGGAAAGGAGCTGTGCCCAGGAGTTTCCAGCTGACCTTGAGCATCCAGTGAGGAAGAATCACTCTTCACCTGTACCCTCAAGCACCAGTAAGTATGCTAGCACAGATTTATATTCTGCCAGTTGACCAACGGTATCTTGGCCAATATCTCTCAATGGGAACTTTAAAAAACCAGCAAACAAACAGATTTATTCTGAAAAGTTCATTGTAACAAAATCTGGCATTTCCTTTACACACACACACACACACACTGATATATATACATAATTTACGGAACTAATAATTAGTGGAACAAAAGTTGGCATGTTCCATTTTTTTAAAAAATGAAATCTATAGAGCAAGTTACAGAACAGATAATTACTGGGATTTGCTTTTGTATTGCACATTATAATGCACTGCCAGTACTGTGTTGTTAATAATATGATAAAAAGGAAGAGGAAGAGGAAGAGGAGGAGGAAGAGGAGGAGGAATTCTTAATTCTCAATTAATCTTGCACATAACCTCTGAAACTAAACAGCAACATTCAATAAATTTTGCTTTTTGCACATTAACTGAGATAATTCTATGAATAAGTAGTGCTCTGAGAAGCATATTCAGGGGTAGCTCTGCTGGCCATGCAGCTTGCATGATGTATTTGGTGCTTTTTAGTTGGTTCAAAAATGTTATAGCTGTTTTGTGGATTTGGAATTTTGTTGTAAGAAGCACGACTCACCACAAGATGGCAGGACACACTAATAGTTTACCCTTCTGTTCTTTTATTTAAATAATTAATTTTCTCATTAATGTTCAGCCTCCCATTGGATTCTGAAAAGCTCTGGCATGTTGTAGCCCAGGAGGTCATAGATGAAAGAGATAATATTAATCAAATGGTTAATTCGCATAGTACTTCAGATTACAGAACCAAGCCATGCGGTGGAGACTGGTGACACAATGGGGCAATGAATTTGCTTGGGGTGAAGTCAACGATGAATGACTTTGCTTGGGGCTTTCCTCCAAATATTAAATGAGCCATCTAAGGTTCTGAACTTATTTCTGTATAACTTTTTAAAAATTCAGACCAAAACCCAGAGTGGATTTACCATCTCCACAGACATGAGAATCACCAGTCTCTGCTAGAACCATGGTGTTAATTCTCCTGGTTTTTTAACACATTAAGAATGGATGGGTGTATGTATATTGAGATGTATCTATGGTCAAATTCACACTAGACAAATAAACCAGTTTGAAACTGCATTATTTGCCAGGGCTCCTTCCTATGGAATCCTAGGATTTATAGTTTGGAGAGATGCCAGCACTTTTTGGCAGAGAAGGCTAAAGACCTTGTAAAACTGCAGCCCAGGATTCAATAGGAAGGAGCCATTGAAAATAATCCAATTTTAAACTGAATTATTTGAGTAGTAGCAATAGCAATAGCATTGATATTTATATACTGCTTATCAGTGTTGAAGCAATCCCTAATTTTTTTTAGCTAATTGCCCCCAACAAGCTGGGTACTCATTTTACTGACCTACGGAAGGATAGAAGGCTGAGTCAACCTTGGAGCCCTCTGAGATGGAACTCATCACCTTGTGGCTTGCAATACTGGCATTTAATCACTGATCCACCAGGGCACCAGGGTTTGGCCTAGATCTATTTATTTTAGAGGTGAGAATCATGCAACCTTCTAGATGCTGTTGGACTGCAATGACCAGCAGCCCTCTCCAGCATAGACAGCAATGAGGAATGCTGGGAGCTATGGTCCAACAATATCTAGAGGGAAACATGATGTGCATATGCTGCCACACTCCTAGAAGACCCTCCCTTCTAGGGAGCCTATGCCAGCAGAATCCCTTTGCCTGTGGGCTACAAACATTGGGGGTTCTTTTTGTGGTCTCCAAAGCCTTCTTAAATTACTTAGAGACCCTGCTGACAAAATCCCCCCATTTTAATTTTTTGCAGGCTTAAAACAAGGCATAAGACCTTCACCATCACCTTGTTTTGCCCCCTCAATCCTAAAAGGGATTTTATAAAACTAGAAATAGATTTCTGGCCACTTTCCATTTTGTTTGTGGGGGGTGGTGTACCCTATCACAGGTCCTTGAGGGTTTTGTTTGTGCTCCAGATCTCCAGAGCCGATTCACCCCAGTAAATTAAACAAGCTTTCCCCCACTTCATGCAGAGGAAACCTCTCCCAGTTCTGGGATGCCATAAAGTTGGACCATCAAATAAAAAAGTGACCTCACCCTGCAAAACTGCATAATTGAACAAAAAGCAAATCTTACAATGGGAGAGAAGGAAGAACTGGAGTCAAACTATCCTGGGAGCTTACCAGTCTACCTGATCCTAATTGTTAGGAGCAAGGCATCCCAAAGACCAGACAGGTTGGTCTAAATTGGGGATGGGTGAGAACTCCATGTGGTTCATGTTCTGATGAGAATTTGCCAAAACTCGCAAATTTCTTCATAAATTTCTGGAAAGAAACTGAGAGTAAAAGCAATCAAATGCAAGAGTGAAACTGATAGATTCACCCATTCTTGCTTAGCTCTTAAAAGTCTGGTTTTGAATTTGATGTTTTCATCAGTTATGTAGTCAGTAAACATATATCAGTCAACTGAAAAAGTGTCTAGATTATTGTGTCCATTGTAGTGATCCATTTTAGAGGATAACATCTCTAGAAGACACAATGTCCAAACACACCGTTCTTCCAACACTGGGCTATTTCAAGTTGTGCAGTCATAAGCAAGAAGGCAATTAATCTCCTTTGTTTAAGGGTAGCATTCCAATTCTTAATAAAAGCATACCTGAACAGAAAGTTACCTTTTGACATGTGATATATGAAATTTGAGACAATACATCTAGTCAAAATTGCTTTACAATGGGACACTCTAGCCCCATATGCATGAAGGATCCAACCTGACCACACCCTTGGCAACAGTGTGGGGGGACTGTTTTGATCATTCTGGACAACCGAATGGGGATGAGGTACCACTGGTGGATTATCTTTAGTACATTATCTTTGGACTGTACTGATTTAATTTTAAAGGGGGGGGGGTGATGACCAAATTCGTGACCATTCATTATCGGAAATGAGGCAATGAAGTTCAGATTCCCAATGTGCAAATTCAACCCCCTGTCCGACAGAGTTTATTTTGGAAGTTGCCATTCCCCTCACATGATAAACGCCTGGACCTGGACTCTTTGTGACTGTTTCTTTTGCTCTTTTCTATGCTTTAGACTTTCTGAAACAGAAGTATTTGTTAATATGAGTATAAGTAAGACACTTCAGCTTGTGGTTCCCTTTAACTGTCGGTGATTTCCCCCTACCCCACCCTTCTTCCCTTGTTATTTCTCTGTTTAATATGTTGAATGACAATAATAAAAAAATACAAAAAAGTCTGGTTTTGACTCCATGTATATTCAGCTATGTGTATGGTGCTGAATTAATGTTGCCATCTTCTTTTTATCTGATAGACTCTTCATCTTTAGTAACTTCATGCCAGGCAGGCACAACATGATCTTCTCCGTCCTGGGAGTAGCTTGTACCTGCAGGTAAGTGAGAATCTTCTTCAGTTTATTTTTCAAATGAACACTCTAAAATTGACAAATTCCATAAATTCAATGTAGAGAATTGGCTTTTTAAAAAATGGATGTGCAAGAAAGTGGATCCATCAGATTCATCCAGCCCTACCTTCCACCCACCATTGCTGAGATCTTGTACAGTTATCTAGATACTGAGTTCCTGTCCTTCAAGCCATTCATGGCTTGTGTGTATGAATGAACTATAATGGGCCTAACTGCATAGACAGAACATTTGTATTGCTTGAAGTCACTTCCATGTTACAACCTGTTGCAAGCAGAGTGGTTGTGGCAGCCTTCCTGACTGATGCATCAAGACATGCAGGCAGTTTTGACTAAGAAGACAACTCCTATCTATAAGAGTGGCAAGCAAGGTCAGACCAAGTCTTTTTGCTGCCTGAGGTGAAGGGCAAGATAGCATCCCCTCTCATGCTATGTAGGAAAACTGACCACCCTTACAGTTAAATCTTATTTTGCCTCTAGTGATAAGGTAGCATCTTCTGCTCCATCTGAGGGTGAAAAGGCTAGCTTAGAGGTATAGGGCAGGCTTTATGGCACACACAGATCAGTCCTCCTAGCACTTGAAGCTCCTTGCCTCCTAGCATCTACTGCCTGAGGCAGTGCCTTCACTCTGCCTCATGGGAGGGCTAGCCTTGGATGGTGGTCATGAGATGAGAACCAGGGTGTTCCATTATTCACTCATGATAATTTAAATTTGAAAGGTATAATTCAAATAACTCCTTCTTACACAATATGCCATACAAAATCAAACATAATTGGTTCATCTCTTTTGACATTTTACTTTCTTTATGTCAAAACACATTATTCCTGCCGCAAATGCTTCTGCACTAGCCATTTTTGTGTGAAATTGCCATACCTCTTTCACTTACATTTTGCAGGGGGCCCTTGAAAAATCATCATCCATCTAATTTTCCTGTGTTTTCTTGGTGGTTCTTCCATCTTTTTTTCCCTTCATTTTATTGCACACACAATTCTTTTAATTTTTTTTTAAATGCAGTCTCCACAGGGATGTATGGTTCTTGACACTGCTCTTTTCAGGTATATGCTGTCATTTTGACATTTCCAGTGATGTTCCAAGAGGCTGTACCACAATAGCACCACACTTCTCCACATGTGGTGGTTCCACCCCTCTGCCATCTTTCTTCTGCTCACCACCATTGCCAGCATAGATAGTTTGTGGTCTAGGCAAGGGGGCGGGGGTGTCTGAAATTTTTGAGTGAGGTGTTCCTCTTGTTTGGAATCTGACTCAGCCCTGAGTTTACCACATGTAATTAGATTGGGGTCCATCCTGTGGGCCACATATGGGGGCCACATACAGCCCTCCAAGCCTTTTCTGCTCCTCAATGTGCCTCAGAATTTGTTTTAAATTGGCATTATGCTTTGGAGCCAAGTCCAATGGCAAACGGCTAAATGCACTGTAGTAAATGGGGAACGGAATTACACACACTAACATGAACTTGAAAAGGAAACTTGTTTACTTCTCTCTTTCTGTGTATGTATGTACATAGGGAAAGGAATGAAATCTTCATTGTTTTTTGATGTTAATGTATGTATGATATTAATTAAAAACAATTTAATTACAGTTGAGATTCATATATATAAATATATGAAATAAAAATAGATCAGTTATGGGTCAGGAATTTTTGTTAATAAAGATGATGATGATGATGATGATTTATATAGTGCCATTGCTGTACATGGCGCTTAACAAGAAAAGAAAAACAAAACAGTTCCCTGCCCTCGGGCTTACTATCAAATTAAGACATGACACAAAAGGAACAGGAGATAGCAGTGTGAAAGGGGAATAAGTTCATCAGATACTGTATTGCCTTTTCTTCCCTCCCTCCAAAGTCAGGGCAGTGGCAGTTGGAATGGAGGGAGGGCCTTTCATCTGTTTCTGGGCCTAGGCATGATGGAGCTTTGTCTGCCTCTTCTCTCCCTCTGAGGCCAGGGCAGGGGCAGTTGGGATGGTGGGAGAGCTGTTCATCTGCTTTTGGACCTAGTAGGCATGACAAAGTTGTGCCTGCCTCTTCTTCTCTCTTAATTACTATTTTTTCAAACAGTAATTGATTATGTGTAGGAGGTAAGATTTTATTTGTTAATAACAAAATTAAAAGTTGGTGCAAGTGGATGAGCCAACCAGTCCCCCGCTGGCTTCTCTAGGGCTGGTCCTGCACCTAAGGACCCCCCTGTGGACCCCCCATCATCCCCTCCAGCCTCTCCATGCCGGGTCCTTTTGCACTCCGTGGAATCCGCAGCACTGTGAGTGGTTAAATGGCTGGGCTTGTGGTGGTGGGGAGGTTGAATGGAATTGGCTGGCTGGGAGGCATGCAAAATGCATGCAAGCCTATCCCTGCAGTTCCCCCCCCCCAGCCTGGTTCCCTCCTCCAGATGTGCCTGGCAACATGTCCCATCATCCCCGGCAGGCAGAAAGCTTGTGCTGGAAATGTGGAGAGCTGGAGGGATCATTTTTTCATATGTCGTCAGGTAAAGTGGCTAAAAAAAAAAAAGGATTATGATACATAACATTATAATCTTTCTAATACAAATTGATCAAGTTTGAGTGGGGGGAGTTTAATTTGTTAATCATGCCATTTAAATGTAAAAAATGACATAAAATATAGATGGAAAAGTAGACTATTTATTTATTTAGTTATTTTTTTTTCTTTTTTGTTATTTTGCATTGTCTGCTAAACTTCCCCTGAGGCCATGCCTCTCAGATGTACAGCCCTCAAATACTTGCCCAGCATGAACAATGGGCCCTGGCCCTGAGGAAGTTCCCCAACCCTGGTTTAGATAATTCCTTGAAGGAATGCTCAATGACAACACTGAAGAGAACAACATTAGCACCAAGGAACCTTGAAACTCCTGGACATTTTAGTAAAGATAGCCCAGGACAAGTTGTGTTGCAGCCATCAGAACTGGAGTATCTCCCAGCATGACCCCAGGGAGGAACTGGTGAGTTGTAGCCAGGATGTAATTTCTCCAAGCTCTGACTAGAATACAAATTCTTCTGAATCTGTTGTCTGGGAGGTGGCCACCTAGAGCCCCCTGGATGTGCCACTATAGAGCACTGTTCCAAGAACAAAGTAGAAATTTGACTAGAGTAGAAATGTGTAGGTGGTCACTGCTCCCAAGGCTAAGACTTTCTTTTAAGAGCACGTGCCACACACCCTTAGTAGGGGTGGCAGTGTGAAACCCAAGTGAATATTACTGAGTCTGAATTCCCATGGTGTGCCACAGCAAGAACATACAATATATCACCTGGAGGCAGACCAGTTCTCCTTGCACAATCCCAGCCCAAACAATTTGGAAGAGTACTAAAGACATTGCTGACTTTCTATGACAGCTTGTAGAAGGTGACCCAGTGCATAATTCTTGGTCCCATCCTCTTTTGACAGATCTTATGGCTTGCTATCCAAACAAGGTCCTCCTGAACCTCCCAGGCTCAGTCTATCAATTGTTTGCATCCCTGTTATCTTTTGATACTCAGTAAGATACACACTGCAAGGTACAGTTGAATGGAACACAGCATGCAATTTTACCTCAATGTAGAATTTCCATAGCAGGAGCAATGCACATGCCTTGGTGGAGATTATCAGATGCGTCAACAAAGTACTTTACCAGAATGCCAGGACAACGTTTCTGTCCTGCAAACGGGACCCAGTTTCACATGTCCTCCCGGCAATGAGAAGTGCCACCTTACTAATTGCTGAAGCACAGGAGCAGAACGTGATGAGGATGATGTCATGTGAAACTGGGTCCCATTCGCGGGACAGAAACATCCTCCTGGCGTTCTGGTATGGTACTTTTTGCTGCGTCTGATAATCTCCTGTGTTGTGCAAACAATGACACCCTGAAAGTTGCAGTCTTTCATCATTTCACCCTTGCACAAATATGCTGGTAAACCAAAAGAAGAAGAAGAAGTGTGCACAGACTCATGTGGGTATACCTGAATACCATTTCATTGGGTTCTCAGTTGGTGGAAAGATAGAAGAGACAATTATACTCTGCTCAGTGGTGTATATCAGACATGGTGGAATGGAAGCAGAAAAAGCTGCTTCAAAGGTCTGCATGTTTAGCCAAGGTCTATACATGCACCAAAAAGCAAAGCCACAATGACTGTTTAAAGTTATAGGTATTCTGTTATTGACATATGCATGTATTAGTTGCACTAAACATGTAGAAGTGTTGTTTTTTGACAATGCCTAATAGTCATATCCAGCTGACAGTGGCATAGGCAGAGTTGTGCATCAAGGATCATTGTATATATGGTAGCACAATAAAGTGCACAAAGTGAATGCAGATTACCTCTATGCACTATTGTTGTCATTGTCGTCATCATCATCATCATCATTTATGTATTTATTTATTTATATAGTGCCATCAGTGTACATGGAGCTTTGCTTGAGTGGTTTACAATTCTTAATTTGACAGTTCCCTGCCCTCAGGCTTACAGACTAAATAGAAATGACACACAAGGAAAAGGGGAATGCATTGGGGAAGGAGATTAAGTCCAGGGGCTCGTTTACACGGCAGGTTTTGTTGTGTTAAGTTATGCTTTAGCGCTTTCCCGCATCAGTGGTGGGTAGTTTACATGGTATATGTTTACACAGCTATATTTTGTGGCTCTTTGATTTTTTCTGCTTTGAGATTCACACAGCCAAATATGGTGGGGGCATGGCCAAGCATTGGAGAGGAGACAATGCCATAGGAATGTCTGCCATGGCCCCAACTCCGTGTGCTTAACAGCGTAGAGGTAGTCACTCTTTGCCTCTTCCCCCCCAGCTTCCTGCCCACAAATCAAGTGGAAGGTTTTTTCTCCTTGCTTAACAGCATTTTCTAGCCAAATAAACAGACTGTCAAAATAGCACCTTAGTGAAATGGTTTCTCTCCCTCCCCCAAGCACAGGATCACAGCTGACGAGACCAGACGAGCTTTACATACTTGCAAAATAGCAGAGAGGAGGCGAAGGAATGCTACCTGACTGAAAATTGTTGGGAATCCTTTTTGTTTGCAAACTGGCTTGCAAAATAGCAGAGAGGATTTTTCAAAGTTTCCTAATTGCTACTGACTCTCCCTCCCTCACTCCCCCTCTTTTAAGCCCACCCCTTCATCATAGCAACCAATCACAGTGAAGCTCTGCTGCAGCCTTTAGTGAAATGGTTGTTTACACTGCCAATAATGCGCTACATTGCAAATATACCGGCAAAAGTAGCGAAATCCCTTGCCACGCTATATTTGGGTGTTTTACCTTCCCCCCTTCTGAATGAGGCAATGCTGTGGTGTGATCCATGGGAACAATGAGCTATTTTTGCGGTATATTTAGAGGAATATTTGCCCGTGTAAACGCACCCCAGCAGATTCTGGCTGCTGTTCTTTTCCTTTGAGGCCAAAGCAATGGCAGTTGGGATGGATAGATGCCTTTCCTCAGCTTCTGAGGCCTAGGCAAGATGGAGCTGTGTCTGCCTGCGCTTCGCTCCTTCAGAGGCCACTTTGCCTTTGTGCATTTTGCATTGCAATTACACAATGAATTGTCAGCCATGCATCTTGACCATTGATTCTCATGCATTGCACTATGCTGGAATTCAGTATAGGGGTTGTATAATGTAACTCTGCCAGCAGATATTCATGTTATGCTGAAGCAAGGTAAGAGCTCAGCCATGATGCTATCTGGTCTAGAATATTTTTTGAGATGGATGGATAGATAGATAGGTAGATATCTAGATAGATAGGGAGATAGAAAGATGGATACATATTATATTGAGATCAGTAGGTCTGGTGTTATACATTGCAATTGTATGAATGTCTTCTGTATACTGCCAACATTACCACTGATGATTGAATACCAAACTCTTGAAAAGAGTTGATCAACAGGTGTATGCATCTAACAAATGGAAAACATCAGGCAAGAAGAGGACAAGAATAGCAACATTCTCATTATAATTCATGCTAAAAATAGGTTTGTGTGCATTTTTTAAAATGTCAGGGGTTCACCCTTTTTTTGGTTAGCTGGGCTGCATTTCTTCAAATTTACTTAATCCAACTCATTTGTCTTAATCCTTGCATTATTTCCAGTGACTGGCTCCTTCTGCTGACTCCCACAAGTCTTGCGATTCTGCTATTGTGTCCCAATGGTGCATTTCAAAGGATCTGTCAAGGGAGATGTGCGACACACACACATATGAGAACATGGCCACAGGACTCCCAGAAATGTCAGTGAGGCTTGTATAAGTGAATCCTGGTGCACTGTACTGAAAATCCACCTTTGCTTAATCAGGTCTAATCTTTGTGCCTACAGACTGGAGCACAGATGGTACGTAACATCACATACCTTTGGGGGAATCCATGTGACAGCTGGGTACAAACTGCTTGCCAGAAGAAAAGGGAAGTCACTGTGGAATTTCTCCCTAAACACAGCGAGCTGGCTTCTGCTCTCTTGCTTTTTGGTCTAATCAAAATGTGCAAGAATGTAGACGTTCAGTTTCTCAATAAAACAGGACTACTTTATTACAAGAGAAAGGTCCACACTCCTAGGCGGGAGTGGAAAAAGATGGCTGTTATGCAAAACCCTTGTGTCCATGGAAAATGTCCACATCTGTTCTGGTCTTACAATGGGGAATTATAGCAACCTGATTCGTATGTGAGAGGCTGTGTAACATACAAGATCTTTGACCTATGCATACCAGTGGAGCTAAGGAGAGACACAGAGCCAGAGACCAAAAATAACCTGAAGAAACTATTGAGCTGTTTTAAACTGCATTCACACCACACACATTCATCTAGTACACAGACAAGAGTAAGACAGGAAGTAGTTGGAAGAGAATTAGATTAAGGATTTGGGGTTATAGGGCACCTGATCCTGAAGCAGGGGAACTCCTTGTGAGTAGCAGGATTACTCTTGAGTAGCAGCCAGGAAATACACTGAAAGTGGGGTGGGCGGAAAGTTAGAGGGGGGAGTTGATATTACAGAAGGGAGGAAGCGCCTGTCTTGGCAGAATGCCAACCAGGAGTTGGAGAAACATAAAGGGATTTGAGAAGAGAAAGAGAAAGGGAGGAAGGTGGATCAGACTGATGTGGAGGATAGAGCAAGGGGGTCTGAATATGCTGAACTGAGTTTTCCAGGAGTTTTTACAGGGGAAAAAAATCCCTTTGAAGATGCAATCTCGATGAAAGAAACATTTGTTTTCAGATTGTTCCCCACGATTAAAACAAAGGAATATTGGATAAGCCAGGAACTGGGAAATGGGTGTATCTTTAGACAGACAACCTCCATTTTGATTTGTAGATATGTAGATGAGAAACAGTTTTTAGCATGGCAATGGGAACCCCCTACTGTATGTGCTGTTTTCATTTTCATTGATGATGCAGGCAGAACCTTTTTCTACTTCAGAGAGCCGTCTTTAGAAGCCCTGTCACCACTTCTCAGGTGGGGGGAGAAGCGGCAATGGGACTTCTAAAGCCCTGTCACCGCTTTTGGGATGGGCAGGGGGGGAGAGAAGTGGTGATGGGGCTCTAGAAGTCCCGTCACCACTTTTGGGAGGGCTGGGGGGTTGTGGGATGGCGGTGGCATGACCCATTTTTTATTCGCATTTTTTTCACATTCGCGGGGGTCTTGCAGCCCTAACCCCCGCGAATGTGGAGGGACAACTGTATATGTATTTCGGCATTAAGTGTCAGGAGCCAATTGCCTTTCTTGTCTCACACATCTGCATTCCCATTGGATGGCTTGTACAACTGGACAGGCACATTGTGATTTAAGTTAGCCCTCACATGTTTTCCAACCGCCGTTGCCCTGCATGGTCATTGTTGTGGACAGTCACTGATCAAGGGATTACCGATATGGAGTCCATATTGGAGGTGTGCCTGGCAGTGTTTGTCTTGCTTCAAACCACTATTGTGGTGCATGATGCGCTGGCTGTTTACCATCGTAGATGTACAGCATAACAAAAAAGAGCAGCAGCAGAAGAGAGTTCTTGCAACAGCATGCTCATGCTTTACTGTGGGTTTCTGCAATGGATTTGGGTGCTCTAAGTACAGCCATAACCATTCCTCATGGGCCCAGACAGACTCATGGTTGGTGGGGGTTCCCAAGCAGCACGGAGTGGTGGAAGTGCTTTATCACGTTGGTGTGGTCAGACGAACAGTAGGATGCACAATTTCTGAATGCCCCCCCCCGAACGTTTTTCAAAATAGTGGAGGCACTTTGTCCAAAAGTGCAGAAGGAAGATACCATCATGAAGAGGGCCATTCCTGTGGAGGAAAGAGTTGCCACTACTCTCTGGCTGCTTTCAAACCAATGCTCTTTCACCTAGCAGCCCATCAGCTTGGTGTTGGCCAGCCTACAGTTGCAGAATTTTTTGTCAGTCATACTGGCAACGGAATTAGTTCTTCTGCCTTACACCATTTTCCTAGGAAGTGCTCAGGAGGTATGTATTGCAACACCAACATTTCTGTATAGTTTTGCAATGGGCAGGTGATGGTGGCTGCAGTGCTGAAAGCCACCCAGGGGAGATGGTGAAGCAATGACAGATGGAGGAAGGATCAGAGGTGCACTTTCTGACAAACCAGGCTTAGTGGTGGGTGGTGAATGGCCAGTAAGTGCACATCACATGTGGGATGATTAGCAAGGTGCCTGGCAGAATGACAGCTATCAATTGACATTGTTTGTGCTGTGCATGTTGGCTCACCTGGAAAAGATGTCAAATCCTATGGAATTGTAACCCTGACTCTCTTTTCATCATTGTTCCCTTACAGTCCTGTGGCTAGAACAGAGGATGGCAGCCTTGGAGGAGCACCTGGGGAGGACTGATAACACTACAGGCTCTGCTTGATGAGTGTGGGGCTCCCCAGCATCCCCCCAACGGCTTCCCTTCCCTCTTTTCCCCTCCAATTTCCCCCACCATATTCCCCTATTTGTATATAGGCAAAATAATAATAATGGATGAGTTAATTGACTTTTGGTTTTTCTTTTTATTTATGCTGGACAAGATTAGTGTTGAACACATAGCAAAGTTGGTGGACAGGACAGAAAGCAAAATTTAACCCAAATGCAGAAAAGATTATAGCAGGTGCAATGCTCTGGTGCAGCATGACAGAAACACCTGACACTGCAGAACACAGTGATACAAACAAACAGAAGTGGTCCAAAGACAATCAAGAACAAAAGCGAACTATCCTAAGGGCCCAGTGTATGTCAGGGAGAGAATGGGGTGGGATGCCTGGTAAGCTATTAGCTAACGCACATTGGAAACTGTTTAATGCAGTGTAGATGTGTAAATAGCTATTGCTTAAAACAATTTGTAAGCCGCTCTGATAGCCTTGTGGCTGAAGAGTGGGGTATAAATAACTAAACAAATAGAAAAATAAAAATAAGTCCTGCTGCCTTCCTCTTATGTGAAGCTGCGATCTCTCTGCTTTGTGGTGTGAGACCAATAGAGGTACCACTTCCCTCCCATCTGGGCTGCTGGTGGTTTGTGTGTGGGGGGTATTTCATCTATATGGTCCTGGCTGATAACTTCCAATCCTATACCTCCTGGGATGATGGCATACTGCTTTACAATTGGGCATGACCCTTTGTTCCTCTGCCCTGAGGTTGTTCTATGTGCTTTATAAGACTGGCAAGCAGGGCAGTCTGTGCCTCGATGCAGCTGGAGAGGCATTCCCAATCCCTGCTGGCACTTTCATCCTCAATCCTCTGATGCTCATCTTCCCTATGCCTACACTGCATGTACTCTCCCCCCCCCACTCTAAATGAGCAAGCATCTCCCTCATCTGCGCCATGGAATACACTATAAGATGATCAGCTGTGTCCCCCACCATCCTACATTATTTCATCTACCTGTGTTTGGCAAGGGGAACCTCTGGATGAAGCATGGCTTTGTGGTTGGCCACCTCAGTATCTGCAATATAAGAGGGGAATAGCAATAAGTGTGTGGAGGTTGATTGGTTAGGACTTCTGTCTAGGAGGATGGGGCTTTTAAGGGGCACAGGCAACCCATGGCATGAACATGCACCCTCCCATTGCAATGCCATTGTGGATCCCTGAGTGTGCACATTTTGGTTGGTACTTTGATGGTAGTATGAAAATGAACATTGAAGCGTTTCTTTTTGGTCATATCAATAACCTACCATGAATAGTTTTTTTGTGGGTATTTCCTGGACTGTGAGGCTGTGTTCTGGAAGAGTTTATTCTTGACACTTCACCTGCATCTGTGGCTGGCATCTTCAGAGAATGGTTGGGTAGGAGTGTGTGGGATTTATATACTATAAGTCCCTGCTGGAGAGGATATGTAAATATGTGCATTTGAATTGTTAGTTCCTAGGGTGGGAGTATATGCAAGGAGGATTAGTGTCTGTTGATTAATGGTCCATTGTCTGCTGGAAATCCCCCTGTCTCTGGGCGAAGTTCATTTGTGTGTGTTGAGTTTTGATTTTGGTGTTTTTCAAAACTGGTAGCCAAATTTTGTTTACATTAAGGGTTTCTTCTTTCCTGTTGAAGTTGTCCAGGTGTTTGTGGATTTCAATAGCTTCTCTGTGCATTCTGACATGATAGTTGTTGGTCTAGTCCAGAATTTCTGTGTTTTTAAATAACATTTTGTGTCCAGGTTGGTTTATAATGTGTTCTGCTACTGCTAATTTTTCTGGCTGGCCCAGTCTGCAGTGTCTCTCATGTTTCTTGATTCATGTTTGTACACTGCATTTAGTGGTCCCTGTGTAAACTTGTCCACAGCTGCAGGGAAACTGATGAGGAAACACAACCTCCAAAAGATCTACAGACCAACCAAAAATATCGAAGAAATGCTACACTCAGCAAAGGGCAAAAGAGACCCCCTCATGGCTGAGGAATTTACCGCATACCATGCAGCTAATCCTCCTTGCATATCCTCCCACCCTAGGAATTTAATTCAAATGCACATATTTACATATCCTGTCCAACAGGGACTTACAGTATATAAAACACTCCTACTCAACCATTCTCTGAAGATGCCAGCCACAGATGCAGATGAAATGTCAGGAATAAACTCTTCCAGAACACAGCCTCACAGCTTGGGAAAAAAAAAAACCATGAAAAACCTATGGATGCTGGCCGTGAAAGCCTTCAAGTTCACCCTACCATGAATATTCTGAACATACGAATATGCACCTATTTTGTCATTTACAAAAGGGGGTAAGCCTTGCTCACCTAATTCAACACTCCACAGCAACTCAGCTATGGCTTGCATCACATGCTGGTGAAGCATTTCCAATTGTAGGTGAACATGCAGGAATGCTGCTTCCTCCAGATGAAGTAGAGGACCACTGTCCCCTGAACTGTGCTGCTGTAGAAGGAGACTGATCCACAGCACACAAGGTGATGACCGTTTCGTCAAGGTCTTGGGTATCGGCAAGCTCAGCATCATACAACGGAAAAGCAAAAATAAAGCACCCAAGCAAACACTGTGCTGGGCCCCATTGAAAGTTCTACTCACAAAATGGAGGGGAACACAGACATATATCTGAGGGACCCCCATGAGTTCAATCCTGAATTCCCTCCTATCCATGGTACCTGGGGTGCTAGAAAAAACTTCCTTGGAGCCCTCTGCCGGGGGGAAGCATACACTTGCTGATTCTGGAAGCCTGGCCTATTGGGACCCATAAATTGTTGTCCTGTGAGCCACTTGCTTCAGGTGTATTGTCGCATTTCCACAGAGAATGCTGGGCAACTCCTCAAAAAAAGGCATGGTGGCTGTGCCATTGCCACTCCACAAATTATAATCGCATACTTCCCTGTATCAATATTTGAGGGCCACAAATTATAATCGCATACTTCCCTGTATCAATATTTGTTTTTCATCTGGCATTCCTCCACTGTCCTCTTGTTGCCCCTTTCTCTCATCTGTACAGCAATATTCTCAAAGATTTTGGTGTGTTCCCTTCAGTAGCTTCTGGACCTTCTCCTCACCCCAAATGGAGATGAGGTTGAGAGTTTCCTCACTACTCCTCAAAATTCCTCTGCCTCTTTTCCCATGGCTCAAAAAGGCACAGCCATTCTGTTAAGTGGAGGTGTACTAATACTGATATGTGAGTATCTGCTCAAATGTACCTCCACAAAACAATAACAGGCAACTGAAGTGGCACAACCCAAATTCTAACAGGGGACATACTATTTCCTGGTGGGAATGATCAGGTGACTGCCTTGCCACCAGGTCACCACCCACCAATCTGTTCCTCCCACTGAAAACTCCTCCCCACAGCTCCACAGCAATGCCATCTCCGACAGACAACCACACAACCATTTATCTGGATTTTCCTGGAAATTGCGGGGTAAAAGACACGTTTTTAAAAATTGGCCCGAAGCAGTCAAGCATAAAAAAGAACCTCATTCCAAGTGAATAGTCAAGAACAACGTGTGTCATGTGACTATGAGGTGAGTACAATTTTTTTCTGGAAGTGTAGACAAGCCCTGTTACCCCACTTTTAACTAACTCCCTTGGCAACATCCTATGGATTCCTGAGATTTGAAGTTTAGGGAGGGGCATTTTGAATTCAGAGCCAGAGAGCATTAGAGCCTCATCAAACTACAAACCCCAAGATGTCATTGGATGCAGCTATTACATACCCTGATAGCCCCCATATTGGAGTATCAAATAATTGGCTATATTTAATAATTTGGCTAAGGTGGCCATCCACATGGTTACAGGTAAACTGGGAGACCCTAATACCAAAATGGGATTCATGCAAGATGAAGAGAAGGGTATTCAGAAATCCCCCAAAACAGATATTCAAGTAAGAAACTCAACACCTAGAGGTGAGCCAATCACTAATCCACTCAACGATAGCATGAGACCTTAATGCTTATGAAATGGGTCCTTCCTTTCCTGCTCCCCTCCACACAAAAGACCTTTCCTGTTTCCTATTCAGTTCCAAAAAGCATCAACCATTAACCATTATTAACTCTTCCAGAGTACCCTTTGTTTTGGTCTGGGAACCTCCAAGAACTATTATATTCCACACAAACCCCTATCCCTTCAGGGGAATTATTTCATATAAATATCATCCTAAAACACCACCCAAGTGTGCATGAATCACCTGCTTTCTGACTTCACGTCAGTTCATGTCACCAGTCTATTGTCTGGACCTCCTTGCTGTTGGTTTACTTTGCAATCTCTGCTCTGTAGGATGGGTACAGTATAACCTGTAGCTCTCTTACTCTATTCCTCTATCCACATACATTCTTCTTTATTTGTTAGCCTTGTGTGACTGCTTGAAGCCTTTGTGTGTGTGTGTGTGTGTGTGTGCAAATGTTATTATTGTTGTTTCCTTAATAAAGATCATTTAATTGTACTATCTAGCTTGAAGTCTCCTCCTCAGTACCAGTATACATAGATCTCCAAGACACTACTTGTTACTCACCTCTCACATTGCCAAGTGCATTAATTCTCCATAGTAATATTAATACATTGATAGAGAGTCCCCATGGATCCTCAGCATTTTGGGTAACACAGCCATGTCAGTTAAAATGGAATCATAATGGTATAATTGGGTAGAATGAAAAAGCCCCAGTTCACAGCCTTACCCACTATGATGAGATGGACTGAGTTTCTAAAACACATGTACCTCATAGGTGTAGTGGGTGTGCAGCTAGAAGCCTAGCTGTTTCTCTGCCCCCTGCCACCCATGTTTTCCACCCCCATCAAAACAACAGAGCCACTGGAATTCAAATGCAGTGGAGGAAACAGCCTTGTCTCTGCCTCTTTTTCTGACTGCCTTGCCATTCTGACCATTCTGGAAGGAAAGAGGTGTTCTGGGATGGGGTGGTGGTTGAGATAAGGTTGTGGGATGTTGGAGATATGGTTGTGGGTGGTTGAGATACGGTTGTATGGTTGAAAATCAGCATCGGTACAGCCCTAGTGAGTTTGTTGGTGGAGGGGGGAGGGGAGATTTCGAACACATGGGCTCTTCTCAGGAATTTGCACAGTCCTGATCTAAATTACTGTCATTGTTTTCAAATCTCTTTCTATGTATATCAATGAGCCCATGCACTTTTCATGCAAATCTTTGTCCTTTTTTTGGTCATGTATTTCTTCTTCTTTTTGACAATGCGTAAATGGCTGCTCTAAATAGTAACTGAAATCTTCCACCTGAGAAAAGGACCCATCACCACAGTCATGCAGAAAAGAGGTCTGCTGTTAACTTGAACAAACAAAATTGGGGGCAAAAGTCAGTACTACAGATGATGGTGAGAGTGGGTGTGCAGTGGCTAGCAATTCTGATTGAGGAGAAAAGACACCAATGGCTAAAGAAGCAAACTAAGGCTTTATTGTTAGGAACCCATTAAAGCTAGAAAAGCTCTTTAAGGATGCTAAGCTGAGCTAAAATAGTTTCACATTTGGTAGGATAAGGAGGTGGGAAGAGAAGAGATGTGCAAATACAGCCCCAGCCCCAAACAGAAATCCCCTAGAACCTCCCCAGAGTCCTTTTCAAAATGGCAACAGGAAGAGACACGGTGTCATTTCCAGTGATCATTTTAAGAAGGGTTTGAATGGATATAGAGGTATTTGGGAGCACTGCCAGGGATTGTGTCCTGGAGCAGGATTGGAAGGGGAAAACTAGACCATGGCCCCCATGTAGTTGTCTACGCCTGTTATAGCCAGCTGCACAATGACAACATCATCCTCAAGGACCCAGGAGGACCCCTGGGAGGTCCTAGAATATGCCTTCATTGGTATACATTTGGCTGTAGTCACAGAGCTAGACATTTCTCAGCCATACCCTGCTCTCCACCAGCCACTGAATAACTGTGGAGAGGTAGCATGAGAGGGAGGGAGGTTTTCAGAGGATTTTGGTCACTGCACAAGAGAGGTAAAGAATTCCATCTTCCACAATGACCAAACAGAGAGAGAGAAAGGGAGAGACATAAGTAGGCATAAGTCTGACGTATCCATGTCCATGTCGCTAAGAAGATGGTAGCTCATATTTCTTAATTTCGGTGGAATTGTCTTCCAAGGAAGTAAAACAAGCATGCTTGGTAGCATTCATTGTAGTACTTAAGGCAACATTTAAGTGCAATGGGAAAGCTGAGAAGCTAATGTAGGGGAAAAAAAACCCTATTTAAACTAAGGTATTCCATTCCAGTCTGAAACGGTGTGTGTGTTTGTGTGTGTGTTGCCTCTTCTTTTGCACACTTGGTGGCTTCCCTATGAAAGAATTTGGTGCAGTTATGAATTTGTGTGTTAACTTCCTCCTCCTCCTCCTGATAGAAAGGTTTCTGTTTGTTTGCTCTCCAAGTGCTTAAGAGCCGTCAAACTGTTTTGAGCTGAACAGGCACAAACTGAAGCGTTCTCTTTCGCCTGTCCCATTTTGGGTTCCTTTTTTCTTCAATAAATAATAAAGGTCTTTTCCACAGCTCCTGCATTTCAGACAAGATGTTAGGCTGCCTTGTGTGATAATGTAAAAACACTGGCAGATGTTGGATTTTTTTTTAAAAAAAATACTTCCATTTGGCTGGTTCATGCTCATTAATGAAAAAAATTGACAACAAAGATTTTGCTTTGATTGGTGGTAGAGAGACTGAGGACTTTTTCAGATGAGTCTTTTACAGCGCAAGCAGCCTCGTCAAGCAGCAGCAACTTTCGTGATTAGAAAACCACCGAATATAACGCTGCAATGTCCCTGCGGTAATGCAACAGTACCAGCAGGGGAGAGCATCATCCGAAAGGGACGCTCTGCAGCGCAGCAGCCTTGCAACGCGACGAGGCTGCTTGTGCTGTAAAAGACTCATCCGAAAAAGTCCTGAATCACTGATGCTTGCATAAGCAAAAAAAGGGGGGACCCTTTATTGGAAGAACTGCTATAGAGAAAACCTGAATTGAAGGGTTTGCCTATTCTATGGCCTGATACTGGTCTGCCAGAGTGCATTGCCAGATGAACTTGATTTTAACAAAATTATTCCCCTGAGACAAGTGAGCAGAAACTGGGCCTTTCCTTTACGTGAATGATATTTTTAGATTTCAATAAAATGGCAATCAATACACAATGATGTGTCTGAGCAATCCACATTAATAGCTTCTTGAATGCTGGTCTATAAACAAAGATGGTCAAAATTTAATGGACTGATGACATTTTCCCTATGATTTTGGCAAGTATGAACCTCCAAGCATTGGAGGTTTTTATTTTTGTAGGCATTTAGAGAGGTACCATCAAACCAAGCCCTTGAAAGATTAAAAATGAGGTAAACCAAGACTCCACTGGGATCTTATTCTACTATGATAGAACACAAGTGTGTGTGTGTGTGTGTGTGTTTGAGAGAGAGAGAGAGAGATAGGTTGCTAATTTCTCTCTTTATCATGGTACATTTAACATTTCCAAAATTTACAGAAAGTAGGGATGTGAATCTTCACTTATTTTGTTCTTGCCAGAATGAAAAGATAATTTCAAGATTCCTGGATGAGATTGTGAGAATTTTACACATTTCTGGACAATTTTTCATACTTTGGGACATTTTTGTTAAAAAATTGTTTCTGCAAAAAAAAGCAAAACAAAACAAAACAAAAACCCCCACAACTGCATGGGAAAGTATGTGTCAAGATACACCATTTTCTGCTCAAAATTTGTGGGAGGGGTTTTGTATAGAATTTCATCAAGAAGCTCAGAATTGTGAAAAAAACCCTCATATGGTCAACCCTATTCTTGATAGAGTGTCTCAAGGTGTCAAGACAAGCTTTCTCACTGAGGAGAAGAATATTTTTTTAGTATTTGAGGAGTACAGCCTTGTCTCATTATCATAATAGTGTCCAGGGAGGCCAAAATGACTTGAGTCTGATCTGTGTTGTCTACACACTTGTGTGCTGTAGAGTAGAAGTGGAAAATCCCAATGATCTTTTATGTATCTAATTAGAAGTATACTGGAAAGTCATCTGAAATGATTGACCAGATGAGTAGCTTTTACCCCATCCTTTTCTCTAACATTTAACTGCAAACCCTCCCTATAGTGGGTAAAGAAAATACCTAAGGAGCATGGCTGCTAGATCAGCATTTTTGTGACACAGAAGCCTTACTGAGCACATCCTGTCATGCGGTTGTAAGAAAACAATTACTGCTATACTCATTTAAGAGCCTGTAGAGAAAAGAGACAGTAATTGATATAATAAATGCCTCCTTCGTTGGTTCATAGTCTCAGATTACAACAGCATCAATCCCATCCAAAGATGGTACATACCTAAGGAGCTCAACACATACCTAAATGAACAAATAGCGTAATTTGCATTGTCATACTCTGTAATACCTTATGTAATGAAGGAAGCTCCATCTAGGGATATGCATAGTTTCTTTACTTCTCCCAAGCTTTGCCACTTAATTGGGACTACCATTGATCCTACACATAATCCTTTACCTGGAATGCTCAAGGCCAAGCTAAATAATATGGTTTTTAAAATGACTTTCAAAGGATTTTAGGACCAGTATTGCAAAAAAGATTTTTTGCAAGTACTGTGTCCCATTTTGTGTTTTGCTGCCAGTACCAGTGGGAGCAGCAATAATCCCTATCACCTCGGCCCCCATTTCAATCCATCCAAAGTGCCACATACCTAGTGCCATTTCAGGCCAGTGGGGTGGAAGCAGGAATGGTGGCTGTCCTCCCACTCCCAAACTAGAGAGAATATTTAGGGGAAAGTCTGCAAAGGGCCTTTCCCCCTGAGATTTCTGATTTCCTCCATGAAATTCAGCTCAGCTCTGGTTACCTTACCATAAGAAAGATCAGATTCTCTGAGCTTAACTCATGGTTTTTGAATGATAATTCCCAGAATTCCAAAAACTGGCCATGTTGTCAGGATTCTGGTAGTCCAAATGAGTAAAATGTCCAAAATTTGCTGATTCTGTTGGCCTAAATCCAAATATTAATTCCAAGTAGCATAAAACCATACTATCAATGGAACTTGCATAAATCAACATGTATGCAAATTCCACTGATCCAATGGCTCTACTCTACTTGGGACTGACAATTGCATTTCAGTCATGTTCTGTAACAAAAACCATTTCCTCTCAGTGACTAGGCAGGCTCCATCTGTGAGTGTTTTCACCCCTTGCTGGCAAAGCTGTTCCCTGGCACCTGGGGATGAGTTTGGGATCAGAAATGGCTGCCATTTCTTCTTCCATTTGGGTCAAGGGCTTACTGAATGCTTGGGTCAGAATAACTGCACTAATTCTTCACTAATTTTCTTCTAGAAGAAAGCAATGAGTATATTTAGTCTCCAAATATGTACAGTTTTTGACAATTCTTTGCAAGTTATTATGTACAAAATTTGCATGTGATATTTGTGAATGGAAAACAGTATTTTCTGTGCAGAAAGTGCTCTTTTCTGCACAAAAAATACTATGTGAAAATTTTGTGTAGAATAAGTCGTCAACTGTGAAGATACTCATCAGTCAAGGATTCTTCTTATAAAGATACCTTGACATGTGAGAAACACATTTTTGACCATTCAAAAAATATTCTTCCCATCTAAAGTTTTAGATTTTGAAGTGACTTTTTGGCATGGTTCTGTTTGTGAGAAGGCAATTGTTGTTAACTGTGTCAAGTCAACTTTGACTTATGGTGACCCTATGAATGAGAAACCTCTAAGTTACCCTGTCATCGATAGCCTTGTAGGTCTTGTAGACTCAGGGCCATGGCTTCCTTGATTGAGTCTATCCAACTGTATACTGTCTTCTTATTTTCCTACTGCCTTCTACGCAATACTAGAATATAATTTCTCCTGCTAAGAAAAGAAAGAAACAATTTATAATGACTTCAGCTCAGGGATTCAAAAGAATGTACCATTAGCCCAGTAAGTTGTCGCTGATTTCAAGTCCACAAAGGCTTCTGAGGGAAGCATAAGACCCATCCTTCATTCAAAACAAAACTCTGGTATGAACTCTGAGCCAAGACAAAAACAAAACCCAAAGAACCTAAATGAATACACATTTCTATTTTTATCATTCTGTGAGGAGGAAAATCTTTTAAAAGATTTATACATCCTTTCTCAAGCCTTGTTGTCCAAACCAATTTGTCCTCAACAATGTTCGTCTTTATTCGGTGTTCTTTCTTCAGCAAAATTTCATTTAGTTTGTAAAGTTAATAGCAACTTTATGAGGGAAGGGCAATGAGAGTAAAATAATGCCTGTTAAAATGTAAGCAGTGAAACAACAAAGCATCATTAATAATAAAGTTGCTTCTGTCCAAAGCAGAAACAGAAGCAAAGCAAAAAATATCATGGCTCACAGATGAGGTCACTTTTCCCTGCTAGGACCTCCCTGTGGTATGACATGATTCTATATCCTTCTGCCTTGTGATTTCCATAATCTAGTCTCCTCAGCAATACACAGGACAATAAATAATCATTAAACCAAGCAAAGTTCTACCTCTCTTTAGCAATTCAATTGCATTTAATTCCATCCTATCTAAATTTAATTTTCAGGATCTTTATTTATGGAGCTTGAAAAAAAGAAAGATCGAAGGCAGTAAGTAAGAGGATGAGTCCTTTTGGACTGGTGGCCCACTGTTTGCTTTAATAAAAAAGATGGTCGCATGTTAAAGATTGTGAATTTAAGCAAGTTGAGTTGCGAACCAAACAGATATTAGCTAGAATAGCTAAGCAGAGTCTTCACATTCAGAGATAGCCTTCTTTTAGCAGAATCATAGAATCACAGAGTTGGAAGAGACCACAAGGGCCATCCAGTCCAACCCCCTGCAATGCAGGAGTACCCAATCAAAGCATTCCCAACAGATGACCATCCAGACTCTGTTTAAAAACCTCCAATAAAGGAGACTCCACCACAGCATTTGGAAACACAAGAGGAGACAACAACAACAGCAACAAACCAGACAACTCTTTGTTCACACTGTGGTTACATCCAAATCACCTTTGGAGGGTCTGTTCATTGTCTCACCTTTGACTCAAGGAGAATAATGGGTGCTCTAGACCAGGGCTTCTTAAACTTTTCCCACTTGTGACCCCTTTTTGCTCAAGAAATTTTTATGCGACCCCCGATATATAGGTATATAAAATAGGTTTTATATATGCCAAATTTGTCACGACCCCCACATTCAGTTACGTGACCCCATAGGGGGTTGTGACCCACAGTTTAAGAAGCTTTGCTCTAAACCAGGGCTTCCTTGGTGGTGGCCCCTATCCTGTGGAATTTTCTCTGGAAAGCTGTACAGCTACCCCATTTGTTTTCTTTGTCTTTTCACTGAAACATCTTCTCAAACACCTTTCAGCCAAAGTTCAAATGTCAAATGCCATTATGGTATTTGTTTTCTCTGTCTCTTTATTGAAATATTTTTATTGCATATGCTGCTTTTTAAAAAAAAAAAAACTGCCTACTTTTAAGTTTTTCTGAGCTAGCTGTATTTTGAACTGTGTTATATTGACTTTGGAAAATAGGAAATTGGTGGTTTGTTAATGGATGTCAAGATTTGATATAGTGGCAATTGTACACTGTCTTCCTCTCAGCTACTCCTTGGAGTCAGCAGGGATCGGCATAAAAATCCTAATATGAGACCATAAACTCCAATATCACCATTTTTGTTTGGCTAATGTGAATGGTTGGATATGTGTACAAGGCTGCAAGCATTTCTGCTGCCCTTAAGTGTGCTGATGTCTCTGCTGTTACCCAATATCTCCTTTTTGGCTTCATTTCACCTTCTGAGTTCACTGTTATGGGTGTGATGAAAAGGCCGCTTTTTTAGCCAATCTCAGAGCAGTCGGTGCCCAGCCAATAGGAAGGCAGCTGGGCATGGCTATAAAAAGGCCTGACAGAGAGTGAGTGGGGGTTTTAGTTGTTTTGAGGTTTGACTGGAAAGGAAGAGTTACACCGAAGGGAGGGTGTGCTCTTAGAGTTCCTGAGGGAACTTTTCAGTCTGACGACCACAGAAGAGTCTTAAGGGTCCGGAGAGGGACTGAATAGACTTGGAGAGTCTAGTAGGGAGAGGCTCAGAACAAGTCAAGTATATAAAGGGGATTTAGGACTTTGTGCCTGAGTTAGTAGTGCTCGTGTGTCTAGATTGATGTTATTATTTTAAAAGAAATCTGATGTAACTAAGCCTTAAGAAGATTAACAACTTTAATACTCAACAACAGTTTATTTGTTTTATATTTTTCAATAAATGTTTGTTAGAGTTTAAAGCGGTTTGGCCTCTGTTTAATTTAAACCACACTACCTGATATCAGGGACACAAAGGGCTGTCCCAATAGAAAGTGGTTGGTGCCACACACATATTTTTGGGGGCAGTAGTGGGATGCAAGAGAACGCACAGGACTGCCACCCTAAAGCCAGAGTGTTAAGGTGGTGGGTTGACCATGTTCAGGTCACCACAATGGGAGACTGATAGCTCTAACCTTCAATAATTTTGCTGGATATGACAGATCCACAACAATATGCATGAGGTGGGAGTCAGGATTTCTTGTAGTGTTGCAAAGGGTTCTGGGTTAAAAACTCTAAGAGCTGAGTGCCAGCATCTTTCACGGTGCTTCTGGTATGAACCAGGGATTATGGTCTTGCAGCTGAATTTATGAAGCAACTCCATTGAAAGGTGTTCTACCTGATAGGATAGAAGAGGTCATGAAAGTTATAAGACTTCAAATAGCTTATTCACACATGCAAGGTCATCACTGGTGAGACACAATGGAAAACCAACCCCAAGATGATGTGGAACTGACATTATCACACATTTTCTTGATCTTCTGCTATGTTTTAATAATTCCTTTTCTTCTGTCTGTTCAGTTTCAGATCTGTTTCATATACCACTTCCTCCCTGCAATCTCCATGTGGGAAACTGTGCACATGTTATTACATAGGAAGACTTTGGAATTTATCAGATGCAGCAAAAATAGTGGGATTACGATGTCATGGTAGCATGAATGGGCCCCACTATTTCTTGTCGTCATTGTCTTTGCATGGTTACTCCATGCTCCAGCCACAAAGAAAGCGTGATTCTAATTGATGGGACAAGCCATCAATAGATCATCAATATCACTTTTTTCACGGTATTGAAGATGTGTGAAACCACATCCCATTGTAATTGTGAGATTACAGCATGAATGGGTGGTCCTCAGTGAGAAAATGTCCAGGTGAGAACATGAAAACAAAGCAGAGGAAGCTCTTTTTGCGAACTGCCCCATTTAGTTTGCATGTTTTTAGGTTTGTTTCAGTGTTTGTGTATTCATTTACTTCATTATTTAAGGTTTTTTTTTTAACATTTTAAGCGTGCTCGTGTCTTCTCGCAAGAACTGCTGAAATCTTGCCCATGCTAAATTGCAGAAGTAAACTTCCATTCTTAAAGCACCAGTGGTTGTAGTGTGATAATTCCATGGTGGTTCTTTATGTGGTTACAGTGGCATGTGATAGTAAGTGTAATAATGTCATGATGTTTCAGCTATCCTCATTCGTGGAATTACAGCATTTTTAGACACTTGTCTGATAAAGTCCTTTCTTTCTGACAGGGGTAGCTAGTGATACATGCTATAAGATAATACAGGTCTGTAAGCTGGAGGGGGAAAGCCTCCACTTTTACGGTCCTGCAGGAAAGGATGTTTCCTGCATGCCAGAAAGCAAGAGGTCTTTATGATAAATGGTGTTCTCCAGCTCAGATAAGAACGTGCAGATTGGCCAGTCTGTATCAGCACGTTCCTAAAACTCAAGATTCAGATCCATTGGCAAGGGGGAGACTGCAAAAACCACTTGTGGACTCAAGCCAATTTGTGGTTAGCCAGCACATCTTTGTCTTTAAACTAGATTCATTAGCAAAGTGGGTAATAAATAATAAAATACCTCACTGTCCATTCTGCCCCTGCCCGCCAGTCATTTAATGTAGTCCCAGTGTTTGAACTGACTGTTAAAATAGCATTATGGGGTTTTACTGACATTGCCTATAGAGGCTAAGCTTACTATAGCGACAACAGTTTACTGTAGTTGTTTTGGATCTTATCTAATTTTAGATTATTTTCTGCAAAGTTATATGCTTATGTGGGTTGGTCAAGAAGTGCTGAATTCAGATGTATTTATTTATTTATTGGATTTATTGATGTGCAAAATTCCTCATCCCACCTTTTCTTCAGTAAGCTCAAAGCAGAACATATAGCTCTCTCCTCGACCCCATCCTGCCAGCAACACCTATGGAAGATCAGACCAAGGGGGAGAATGACTGCCCCAAGTTCACCCATGATTTTCAAGGTTCAGTGGAGTCTAGGGAGATTATCAGGCAGGAACGAAAAAAGCGTTCCTGTCCCACAATCTCCACTCCCACCCCGTCCCATCCCATCCCACCACAATCACCCTCCCCACCTCACTTGCCTCCTCTTCAGTCAACAGGGAAGCTCAGGAGTGAAAGGAGCTCCGTTCACTTCCTGGATCGAAATCCTGTGGATTCTTGCGAGAAGACACAAGTGTGGGAAATTCAAAAATAAAAGTAATAGGAAAAAAGTGACAGCAAGCACAAAAACACAATTTAAAATTAACAGGTAGCCTGGGGAGGATCATAAAAAGTGTGTCACTTACCTGGATGTCCTGATCTCACCTGGAAGTGTTCTGGCAGGAACCTCCCATTGACGCTGGGATCTCACCAGTATAACAGAGCACCTTGTCGCACACAGGCAAATCCAGAATACAAACAGGATGGGGCATCTATTGATGGCTTTTCGCTTCAATAAAAAGCAGCACTGGCAAAACAGCAGCATAACGGGTGCATAACAAGGGGGGAATGACATCATCTAATAAGGGAGCCCTTTTGAGATCTCCTTGGGTTGCTGTAATGCCACTTTTGATGTGTCTGATAATCTCCTAGGATCTTTCTCTCCAAAGCCAGTGATGCAGGAGCTGGTCAATTTACATTCAAAGGATTGCAACAGAGATGAGGAGGAACATCCAGCCCAGGAAGCAGGGCTTCTGAGAAGTGGTCCAGGCCCTAGTGGGAAAAAAAAGGGCCCTAGAGATTCATCCATTTACTCATGGTCCTAGAGTCTTAGTGAAAAGGGGAGAATACACAGTTACTGTCATCAGTCACCTCTAACCAGAACTCCTCCCCCACCACCTCACAGATTTCACTCTTTGACCAACAAGCAGAAGTTGCTCCCCTCTTATGCCATGTACCCCTTAGCAGCCAGTCTGGATCAGCCAGGAGATACTCGGGAGCTTGTTCTCAGAGGCAGAGGAACTGGCGAGCAATTGGGAGAGCGCTTGCCTGGGGCTCGGAGATGAAGTCTTGTTGTCCTCCTCCAGGTAGTTGAGGCCACAGTGGGTTCATTGCCTCTGGGTCTCTGCATCTAGTAAAGGAGAAGGGAATACTAAGATGGCTTTGCTTGGGCTAATGTAGAAAAATGTTTACATCCTTTTAGAATAGTATCCCTTACTTCAGGGACTTTCCTCCAGAAAAACAAGCTAACCCAAGTTACACCCAGCATATCTTGTTTCTCTCTGACACATCAGCGTTAGGGGCTCTCTGATAGCAAGGAATGGGGACTGGGTTGTTCACAGGAAAGGAGTCTATAGATGGCCAGTTTGACACCTGGCTCGGAAAGATAACCAAAATTAACCAAAACACCTGCTAGGAATGTTTACTACTTTGTTGTTGTTAACTCTCATCTTCAAATTATGGTGACCTTATGAATGAGAAACCTCCAAGTCATCCTATCATCAACAACCCTTTTCAGGTCTTGCAGACTTAGGGCCATGGATTCTTTAACTACTTTGTTAGTTTGATGGAAAGTTCCCTCAGCACATTAGCAATCTAGGAATGACTTGACAACTTTAGGATACTATGGACTTGATCAGACACAGAAAATATGGCATCATAAGGATGCCACATAACCGTGAAAGGGCACGCGGATCAGATAACATTGCCCTTTCACAGTTAAAAAGAGTCCCAAACCCGTTGTTTTTAATTGATGGCTTAAGCCGTCAATAGATCCCCCTGCCACTGCCGGCATGCAATACCTCAGTCCCTTTAAATCTCGTACTTACCCTGTCAGTGGCCGGACTGGTGCAAACACTTCCAGGTCAGATCGGGACATACAGGTAAGTTTCACTCTTTTTATGACCCTCCCTGGGTTACTTGGGACTTTTAAATTATGTGTATGTGCTTTGCTTCACTTTTTGATATTTATTTTGCTTTTTATTTTTAATTTTCCCACATGATGTGGGCTCTATTCAATTCCTCTTTATTGCCAGGAGCCTTTGCTGGGATTAGAAGGTAAGTGTGTGTGTGTGTGGGACACACTATTTTGCCAGTATAAAAATGCTTTTTTTTATGCCAGCAAAAGAATGTTTAAAAAGATTGCGTTGTTAGAGGGTGTGAGTGATTAGCACACAGCCCCCGTTCTGTTCATATTCTGCTCCATTAGACTGTGGAACAGAAATGCATTGCTTTCCATAATGGATCCTTGACTCACCAGCATGGCCTCCTAAGTTTTCCTGGAGTAACTGGAAAAACTAGAAGCAATTTTCTTTTACCAGCCACTGTCACAATCGTCGGAGGTTTTGGGTAGATTCTTCCACCAGCCTACCTCCCCCTCCCATCCCCTTCTTCCAATTCACTGGGCACCTTTGCTCGCCCATACTTTCCTTTCCCTCACTTGGGCCCAGACATGCTCATGCTTGCAGCCAGCATAGACTGGTTAAAAACTTTTAGTATTGTATAGTACAGAATTTGGTAAGTCATCATTATTTTCTTTGAAAGTCAACAATTTTTACAATGGATGTTAAAAACAACCCACAAATTATAACACTGCAGAGAAAGACAAAGAACTTTACAACATCAGAGAGCCCTAGGGTGCATCGACACTGTAGAAATAATGCAGTTTGATACCACTTTAAATGCCGCTATCCTATGGAATCCTGGGATCTGTAGTTTTACAAGATCTTTCACCGTATCTGCCAAAGCGTGCTGGTGTCTCACAAAACTACAAATCCCAGTATTCTGTAGGATGGCGCCATGGCAATTAAAGTAGTGTCAAACTGCATTATTTCTACAGTGTAGCTGAACCCCTAGAAGAACATTATGTCTATGGCTTCATACAGTAGGAAGGCAAGAACAAGGAGATACTTCCCATGACAGCATATGGTCAGCCTAGGACATTTTCACCCAATCCCAAACCTCACATTCTTGAACAACTCCATGACCAAATGAAATGACATACTATCTACCCTTTCTCAGCTGCACTGTTTCTCTTCTTACCTTCCCTACTCCTATGTTAATAGTAGTATGTAAGTTATATTTATTAGGATACACACACTATTTTGCAAGGGACAAGAACCCTCAAGCATCACACAACAGCAATAAATAAATAAAATTAAAATTAAAAAGCAACATTTATGTTTGAAATCTACAATGCAGTATAAATTTAAATGTCTACCTTCCTAGTTGCTAATTTGGGATAGAATCAGGTATACCATTGTGGTGAGAATTAACAATGGAAACCCTGTGTGTGAGGGTCAGGGGTCTAGCAACAGGTGGTGGAAGCAGATCATTAAACAGACAGTCTTTAAGCACTTAGAAAGGAATGCCATGATCACTAAGGAGATTATCACACTACACTATTATAGCACTATTATTCCACTTTAACTGCTCTGGCTGCCTCCTATGGAATCCTGAGATTTGCAGTTTAGGGAGGGGCATTTAGCATTCTCAGCCAGAGAGCAATTAAGCCTCACTAAACTATAAACTCCAGAACTCCACAGGAGGCAGCCAGAGCAGTTAAAGTGGAATAATAACACTATCACAGTATAGTGTGATAAAGTTCTTAAAAGTCAACATGGGTTTTTGAAAACTAAGTCATGCAAGACTAATCTTATCTTTTCTTTTGATAAAACTTGATAAATGAAGGGAATGCTGTAGATACAGTGTATCTTGATTTCAGTAAGGCTTTTGACAAGATCCCCCATGATATCCTTGCAAAAATGTTAGTAACCTATGGGCTAGAGAATGCAACTGTTAGGTGGATTTGTAATTGGTTGACTGACCAAATCCAAAGGGTAGTCACCAACGGCTCCGCTTCATCCTGGAGAAAAGTGACTAGTGGGGTGCCACAGGGTTCTGTCCTGTGCCCAGTGCTATTCAACGTCTTTATCAATGACTTGGATGAGGTAATAGAGGGTATACTTACCAGGTTTGCAGATGACACCAAATTAGGAGGGGTAACTAATACCCCAGAGGACAGGATCAGAATCCAAAATGATCTGAACAGATTAGAAATCTGGGCCAAAACTAACAAAATGAATTTCAACAGGGAGAAATGTAGGATACTACACTTGGGCAGTAAAAACAAAATGCACAGATATAGGATGGGTGACACCTGGCTTAATGGCAGTACATGCAAAAGGGATCTAGGAGTCTTAGTGGACCACAAGCTGAACATGAGTCAGCAATGTGATGCAGCAGCTAAAAAAGCCAATGTGATTCTAGGCTGCATTAATTGGAGTATATAGGCTGCATTAATAGGAGATCAAGGGAAGTAATAGTGCCGCTCTATTCTGCCTTGGTCAGGCCTCACCTAGAATACTGTTTCCAGTTCTGGGTACCACAATTCAAGAAGGATATTGAGAAGCTGGAAAATGTCCAGAGGAGGGCAGCCAGGATGGTGGGAGGTCTGGAAGCCATGCCCTACGAGGAGCTGCTTAGGGAGCTGGGCATGTTTAGTCTGGAGATGAGAAGGTTGAGAGGTGACATGATAGCCATGTTTAAATATTTGAAGGGATGTCGTATTGAGGATGGGGCAAGCTTGGTTTCTGCTGCTCCAGAGACTAGGACATGGAGCAATGGGTTCAAACTCCAGGAAAAGAGATTCCATCTAAATTAGGAAGAACTTCCTGACAGTAAGGAGATTTTCAGACACGATTTTCGGCAGGATATATTGCAAAACAGCTCTGTTGTTGCCGCGCGGCAGGGGAGCTGTTTCGGACTCCACCACCGCGCGGCAGCAACGAAACTGTTTTGCAATATATCCTGCCGAAAATCGCATCTGAAAATCTCATAAGAGTTGTTCGGAAGTGGAATACACTGCCCCAGAGTGTGGTGGAGTCTCCTTGTTTGGAGCTTTTTAAACAGAGGCTGGATGGCCATCTGTAGAGAGTGCTTTGCTTGTGTATTCCTGCACGGCAGAGGGTTGGACTGGATGACCCTTGCGGTCTCTTCCAATTCTATGATTCTATGACTCTAAGCAAAGTGAGGTCACCTCCCCCGAATAAGAATCATTGAAATTCCTCCAATGAAATTTTCTTTTAGTCCTCAAATTCCTAGTATTGCAGAGAATGAGACAGCGCAGATCATTCACATCCAGATCTCTTTTATTTGTTGTGTTCACATTCCTTTGGCAACTTTACCTGCTTATTTTCTTTGGGTGCCTAAATTGTACTGCTAAATGCTCAGCTGAAGTTTTAAGTCACTGCAATACTTGAAATTTGGAGTATGAAGGCAATTTTGGGGTGGGGGGTAATTTGGGAACAGCAATGTCCTCATTTTGTCCTCCCCCGTCCCACCCAGCTACCCTCCTGGTGAGGTGATAAAATACCGAAGATAAAATTCTTTTTCTTCTCCTTACTGGAGTGTTTCCAAGTCCTTGGCTGAGATCCTTCATCGGGATTGTACAGTAAAATTCTGCATGCATTTGTGCATAGACTCTGCTCTGGAACCTTTGTGTTGAATGGTAGTGTTGCACAGTTGAACGTACATCCAAAAGTGCAATCTAATGAATAAGCAAATGTATGAGTGTGTATCTCATGTACATCCATGCTCATGGGCATCTGCATCTGGAATGGTACCACATGCTCAGTTCTTCTACAACCCTGCTGGACCTGAATGTTTTGCATGAGGAAAAAAATGTCCAGATGCTTTCCTACGTGAACTGATGCATGCATAAGACACCAGCAGGTTTCCAGCCCTTATCTGCACTATACAGGGCTTGGAGGATTTGGCAGGAGTGGGATGGAAATCAAGTTTGCAATCTGCAAAACCCAGAAAGGACTTTGGCATGGGATCAAGACAATGCATTCTAGGCTCCTATGTCAGCTGACAGGCACAAAGCAAGCCAGAGGCCACACTCTTTTTGAAACATATAGGCTTTAGAGTAAGAGTGGGGAAAATAACTAAACCCTGCCAGTTTCTTACCCTAAGATGTGTGTGTGTGGGCCCATTAGCATCCCACTCATGATGCCAACATCTATTTTAATATGTTGGGGAATTATTACCTCAAACAGGTGGCCTGTGAGAGGAGGATAATTTTGGGGACCTTTTTACCTATGTAGAGGAGGCCACAGTTGAAGTAAAATAAAGTATATTATTGGAATGATATAGAATATATAGAGAGAGAGCTCTGGGGAGAGGAATGATAGTTACCAATCTCAGAGAAAGGGGGTTTGGTGTAGCAAAGAAACTCAGATGGCCCCTAAGGGTGGTACAGGTTTTTTTTCCAATCCACAATGCGTCAAGAAAAAGAGTGGCCAGCCCTTCTGAAGCACCCACTTTGGCATGGTAGGGGCTGTGATATTTTTAACCCATTTCATGCCTTAGAGGTGCGTTCTGCCTATAGCAATGGCTAGATAGCTCTCCCATAGGAGAGAGAAAAGAAACAAAACTGAACTGATTGCCTTAATTCCTGGAATTAACATATCGATGGTTTTGTGACAACCTCATAAGGTTGGACAGGAGGTGGTGTGAGGAGAGATTTCCTTAGGATATGGAATGAGGAAAGGTCATGTATTTGCATGATTGAGTTATTGTTTGAGCTGCCCAGGGATGAGAGAGAGGATTAGCACATACCCTTTAAGAACTGGCTTGTTTAGCATAATTCATTTGCACTAGGGGCTTTCTGCATAATCCCAACTTAAGTTTTCACACCCTTATATAGTAGACACATCTCAGGTCATTGTGACCTTTGACTGCTCTCCAGTCTGCCTAGTTTTACAGTCAATGTGACCCCCAAAAGTATCCAATATTTCCAGTTATGGAATCTTGTGCACAGGAGTAGTAGGGCATGGTAATAAGTTTGTCATAGGGTAACTGTGATGTATAACTAAAACCCAGTTGCCAATATTCTATATTGGCTACTTAGTGATGGATGTATCACTAAATAAAGTCTCCTGGCTTGACCCCTCTCCCAGTCCACCTTAACAGCCAGCAGCTCAGGGCAAAGGAGCTGTTCAGCTGGGGATTGGGGCACAAGGAGGATGACATTTCCAACCCCCTCCTGCCATGGTGACAGGCTGCAACCATCAGAAACAGGATCCCTGTTGCCAGTCCTTCTTGCAGCCTCACTTTCTGGTGAGAGGGGGTTGGAGACATCCCCTACCTTGTGCTCCAGTCATCAGCTGAACAGACCTTCTTCACCCCATCTGGCTGCTGGCTGTCAAGGTGGACTGGAGGTGGCATTTATTTAGTTTTGCACTAAGGCTACCTAGTCTTACTGAATACAAAGCAGTTACAAATCCATACCTCTAGGCTATGAATCCATAACTGCAATACAGAATGCCAGCCAGTGTTATCATCCTCTATGTAATGACTGTTCATTAATTATAGTGCTGGCTAGGTCAAAAGTAGGGACAGGTAACTTGCACCTCTCTACATATTGTGGCCACTGATGAGGGTTGATGGGTATAACAGTCCAACATCGGGAGGGCCCCAAATTGCCTTTTAAAAACGTTTTATACTTTTTTTAAAAAAAATAATAATCAATGCTCAGAAAGTTACTGGCCTGAACACTTTTGGTTAGCTCCTACAAGGGTAGTCCTAGTTGTTGAATGATGAGTCAACACAGAGGTAAATCAGGTTGATTTAATGAGTCTACTCTAGTTGAGAACAAAAATAGCATTTAGGCCACCATTTAAAAGTAATTAGTTACAATTATATTACTATAACTCTGCAAAAATAGTTATTTACCATTATAGGAACAATTTTATAAGAGTAAGATTTTCACATTTCTCACAAATAACTTATACAGATACTTTCTTCTTACATTTAAAAAGTCATTGGAATGCTACAAAGCTGCTGGCTTGTGATCCAAAATGCACTCTCCTCCCACATATCTCATCATTACTTCCATTTCCACAACACGGTGCAAGGCAGTAGTGCGAGCCACAGCTTAAGCTGTGTGATATTCCTCCTCCACCCTTTAGTGAGGCCATACTCCACAGCTATGAATGCAACTGTTAAAATTTAAGTTGCTATCACTAAGTGATAGGACTGTGCCTTTGTTATAAGAGAAAGTAATACAAGTAATTTGATTGTTGTGTGCCTTCAAGTCATTTCCAACTTATGGTAACCTTAAGGTGAATCTATCACAGGATTTTTTAAGGATAAGAGTATGTGATTTGCCAAAGGTTACCCAGTGGGTTTTTATGGTTAGTGGTAGCTAGTTCCTCCCAATGCCCAATAAACACCACATGATGACTTTGTCTGATGATTCTATCTGGCTTCTACAGAATGCCTTAGTGGGTTCTCTGTTGTCCCCAGAGATACAGCAATTGCCCCCCCCACCTTGCTACTGCCCTCTGGAGCCAACCATGCCAGGAGAGACAGCTGAAGCCAGTTTGTCTTCCAAATCAAGTTATTTTCAGAATAAGCAAATTGGGAGAAGGGGTTTTCTTTCCTGCTCATCTTTAATTTCTGGTTTTACATATAGTGAAAGGAAATGACCGGAATGTAGACAGAAGCATCCCTTAAAGATTTGTTCTAAGAAAATCACAATAATAGGACATTTCAACGGTGGGATCTTATTAGAATGCACAAGCCATCAAAGTCAGCTGTTCTCTTAATGGCCCTGCAATTTGTTTACTGCTATAGAAGACCTTGGAAAATATCATCAGAGCAATAATACACAATACACTTAGAACGAAACACAGCACGAGAGACACATAGTTCTGGGAAACAGTGCAGGATTATATTCTGTTTACTGCTCCATGATGCTAGATGTCAGGAGAACTCCTATACTAGATTTCATTTATGGCATGGACTCTTGAAGGAATTCTTAAAGACTGAAAGTAACCCAAAGACTGATTGTTCTGTTGGTCCATACTCATAAATTGCAACTAAATGTCTTAAAGTTGTGGAGATGCATAATTATGCATAACATTTTAAAGGTTGGAATTTAAGAGTCTGTAGCCACAGTGTAAGAGATCATAATTAGTTTTAAAAAGTGGGATGCAAAGTAACATACAGGGAAGGAGGTGGGCAGAGGAATGGATCTGTGCCCCACAGTCTGCCATAAGCAGCAGTTATCTACTCTCTCAAATACTTACCCACACATGTACAATTTACTTGATCATTACAACACTGAGGTCTAAAACCTCTCAGTTAGTCTTAAATAGAGTAGATACTTTGAGTCAATTATTGAATAAGGAGTTAACATGGAGATAAATCTCATTGATTTTCAATGAGTCTACTGTAAGATTCAGGCCCAAGTGTTGATTTCCATGTCTGAATGAGTGAGGACATTTGTATCTCTCCGTTTTAACTGTAAATACACTATTATTATATGCTTAGAACAACTTCTCCAGATGATGAGAAACTCAAGCTTCATTTTCTTTCTCAAAAGCCTGCTGGATATTTCTGCTATGTATACAATGTGAAAGAGCTTCTCAGACCTTCTGAAACCAGCCACAGCACTTTAGGTGTTCTTTTGTCCCACACTTTGGTGAACACTTTCACACATTGCTTTTAGAGTACTCTTGCCACAGAAACTTACTAGAGCAAATTCTCAATTTTACTGGCATATAAGGTCTGTAACATTTAGGCTCTACTTCACTGTATATCTAATACCAATACATAGGTGATTTAAAAGCCAACAAACAGTGCTTCTGACAAGTTTGTTCTGGATCCCAGAAGGATGGAGTTAATCACTGCAAATATATGGCTAGCAACTTGTTCAACAGTTGTGATATCATGAGCTGGACTTGCAATATCCTAACAGCTGGAGATTTATGTTTACGGCCACAAACAACCAAATGTGACCCCCAAAACCTACCTTCACCTGGTAGCAAAGGTGTTGGAGATTGAGGCACTGGGAGATAACATCCTCAGAGTGCTCCTGCTCATGGGCCATCTAGGGACAAACAGTAGTTGTAGGACCCTGAGGGGTCCCTTCAGCTGCCTGTTCTCAAGGCACCTCACACCTGAAAAAGCACTTCAATGACATTTCCAAGCACTTCACTCTCCAGTGCCTCAGAAATATTTCAATCAGGGTGCTGCCAGGCTATGAATGTAGGCTTGTTGGAGGCATCATCAGTTGTAAGTATGATGGAACTTTGTCATCATAGTTCTGATGGTGTTGCTGAATCTCAGTCTATACTTATTGGATGATTAAGAAACAGACCTTTATAAATAAATTAACAGAATGGTTCAGCTTCTGCCTTCTTCAGTTGCTCAATATAAGATGAGCTGCCATTTTGGATACTACATTGCCACCTTGAGACTTTATCACACAAGGCTTGTAAATTGCTATTACAGCCAGATAACGGCATTTTGGGCCAATACGTATCACATGATGTTGTGTGATACGACTTGTTGCTGCTTTGTATTTCAGTCATTAGTAGAGTGCACCTTTTCATTGACAGGGAAAACTTGTCAATGGCTCCCAATATTGCTGCTTTTCCATTACTTCCTCTGGTACGACAGGTCCCTTCTGCTGCAATTCTGATACTCCAGCAGTCACATGGCATGAGTGGGCATGATTTACCTCCTCTCCCACTCCCTCCGCATCTCCCCTGGCTATTCCAAAGCAGACTGAGGTTGGTTTTACTATGTTTTCCTTATTATTATTTTTTTAGGAAGGCGGGGTTAGTGAGGTGGTGTGGAAGAGTGAGTGCAGGATCATGGATTGCCAAAGGCACACAATTGAATGATTGCAGAGAAGTGTGATAGTGATTATTTTCAAACTGGTATGTTCCCATTTGCTTCAACATTGCGATTGCTGCAAGATAACAGTCTGGTGTGATAAAGTCCGTGGATACAGGTGGCATACAGTCCATTGGTTGCAATGGCCAGCATTCTGCTGTGGAGTTGAAGGCTTTCACGGTCAGCATCCATAGATTCAGCCAATCATACACCAGAATCTATGCAGATCAGAGGCTCTCCCACCAAGACTATATGGACTTCCCAAGATCCACAAGGATTCTATTCCACTCCAACCCACAATGAGTGCCATTGGATCCCCCATGTATGACTTGGCCAAGTTTCTGGCCATACAATTACAAACCCATATAGGACAAACCCCTCACTACATCAAAGACTCAGCTCACTTCATAGAAAAAATCAGCAACATCAAACTGAAACCTGGAGACAGACTGATCAGTTTTGATATTGTCTCCTTGTTCACCAAAGTCCCCATAATGGACACCATCACACTCATACAACACATACTTCCTGAGGACATCACAGCCTTGTTGAAACACTGCCTCACCACAAGCTACTTCCAGTGGGATAATGAATTCTATGAATAGATAGATGGTGTAGCCATGGGCAGCCCACTGAGCCCAGTGATAGCAAACTTTTACATGGAAGATTTTGAAAAGCAAGCCCTGGAAACAGCACCAAAAAAACCCACAACATGTTTCCGATATGTGGGTGACACTTTCACTATTTGGAATCATGGAGAAGAAGATTTGGTTTCATTCCTGAACTACCTGAACAGCATCCACTTAAATATCCAATTAACGATGGAAAAAGAAAAGGAAGGAACATTGTCATTTTTAAATGTCCTAGTCATCCACAAACCAAACCAATGGTTAGGCCACAAGGTATATAGAAAACATCCACACATGGAAAGATACCTACACAAGAACTCCAATCATCACCCAGGACAAAAAAGAAGCACAATAAAAACATTGGTAGACCATGCAAAAAGGATCTGCGAACCCCACTACCTGGAGGATGAACTGAGTCACCTAAACTAGGCACTACAGGCTAATGGTTACTCCAGATCAGACATCGCAAGAGCAGCCAGACCCAGAAACAACCACAGGAATGAAGAAGAAAAACAGCCACCCAAGGGGAAGGTATTTTTTACCATACACCAAAGGAGGCACAGACAGAATAGGGAAACTGATGAGGAAACACAACCTCCAAACAATCTACAGACCAACCAAGAAAATCCAAGAAATGATATTCTCAGCGAAGGATAAGAGACCCTCTCACAGCTGCAGGAGTTTACCGCATACCATGCAGCTGTGGACAAGTTTACATAGGTACCACTAAACGCAGTGTGCAAACATGAATCAAGGAACATGAGAGACACTGCAGACTGGGCCAGCCAGAAAAATCAGCAGTAGCAGAACATGTGATAAACCAACCTGGACACAAAATGCTATTTAAAAACACAGAAATTCTGGACCAGGCCAACAACTATCATGTCAGAATGCACAGAGAAGCTATTGAAATCCACAATTACCTGGACAACTTCAACAGGAAAAAAGAAATCTTAAAAGTAAACAAAATCTGGCTGCCAGTTTTGAAGAACAATAGAATCAAAACTCAACACTTACAAAAGAATTCCACCCAGGGACAGGGGGATTCCCAGCAGATAATGGTCCACCAACCAACCATTAGGTAAACAGACACTAAGATGCCTTGCATTTCTATACCCAGAAACTAACCATTCTATTACACAAATTTACATATACTCCCCAACAGGGGTTCACAGCATATAAACTCCCCACACATTCCTACCCAACCATTCTCTGAAGATGCCAGCCACAAATGCAGGCGAAACATCAGAAAGAAACTCTTCCAGAATATGGCCTCACAGCCCAGAAAAAAACAAGGAAAATCTATTCTGCTGTGGCTTTATATTGGCATAAATGCCATTACACAAGCAGTTGGACTTAGTTGGAGGGTGCAAAGGTGGCATCTTAACTCAAGGTTGCCTAAACTTTATGATGGTGACATACACCTCTGTGCAAGCCTAGAAGTGCTGCCTCAGAGGTTTAGTTAGTGTGGATGGGAAGCTGGAGTAGCTCTCATGTAATTGGAGAGTGCTTCTTATTGAACAATTGCTTGTGCAATGGTACAATCCAGTACTTCAGCATAGCTATGCCTGTAGAATTTTATGCTAGCCCGTGTATCTTCTTTGACTGAGTCTGGATCCAACCCTGGTACATTTCCCAGGTAATAACTTGTATGCTGGATTGAAGATCATCAGGCTTTGAGTAGCTGAGTGGTGGTGATTTATAAGCAAAAGAAACTGGCCTGAATCATATTGGTTAATCAAAATTAGAGTACAGTCATCCCTTCTAATTTGCAGTTTTCTAATTCACAGATTTGCAAGACTGCAGGGAGGGGGTGGGCGGTTTTCTGCTTTTCCCCCCACAGGGAAGGAAAACTGACCAAACCCACAGTGAGCACTGCGAGTGTGGTCAGTTTTCCTTCCCTGTGGGGAGAAAAGTAGAGGCTGCAGGGAGGGGGTGGGTGGTTTTTGGCTTTTCCCCCCACAGGGAAGGAAAGCCAACCAAACCTGAGGCAGCTGGCTTTCTGGGCAGCTTGACTGGGGAAGAGGCAAGTCACCACCTCCCCAGCGAAGCTGCTTGCGGCCCAAGCCTGCAGGCTTTCTGAGTGGCTTGGCTGGGGAGGAGACAAGTCGCCACCTCCCCAGCCAAGCCACTCAAGGCCTGAGCCGGCCGGCTTACCAAGCGGCTCGACTGGGGAGGAGGCGAGTCTCCACATCCCCAGCCAAGCTGCTCTAGGCCTGAGCAGCATGGTGGTGGTGATGGGGCAAGTATTCACAGTTTTTTCATTTTCGTGGGGGTTCTACCCCTAACCCCCACAAAAATGAAGAGGCAATTGTACAGGTCGACCCCTGTACCCACAGATCCCAGATCTATGCTTTCATTTATCTGCTGTTTGCACAACAGCTTCAGACTTTGGGGTGGAAGCAGGAAGAACCATCCCCTCTGGTGTTGCTTCAACACCAAGGAGAAGCTGCCCTGACTTCTCCCATGTAATGAAACACTGCAAGCATTTTGTTTCTGCGGTGAATCTGCCCTACTGGTCCATCTTATGGGTGATGAAGCAATGCAAGGGCTTTGTCACTGTGGAGAAGCCATCCTGCCTTCTCTTAGGTGATGAAGCAGAGCAAGCAGAACTCCATTGCTGGGGAGAGGAGGGAGAAGTCACCCCAACTTTTCCCGGGTGATGAAACACAGCAAGTATTTTGTCACTGGGGAGAAAATGACTTACCACCCTGCCTTCTCTTGGACAAAGCCTCCTCGAGCAATAAAGCAGAGGAGCTTCAGCTTCTTTTCCCTCCATGGGGCAACATGTGAGTGGGGGGCAGGGAAATAGCAAACATGCTATTTTTGCTCCGAGAGTGAATATGAAAAAACTGGAATGCATCTCCATGGATACGGAGGCCGGCCAGTAGTTCCATTGAATCCATGGGATTTACCAATGTTCTGACACATTCAACAACTGAATGAGTCAGTCTGCTCTACCTGGGACTAACCAATAGGATTCAGGTGGTGGTCGGAGAGGCAAAGGGTGACTTCGAGCTGAGCAGAGCTTTGGGGAAACAGCCAAACATGCTGATTCCTGAAGTCTTACCATCTTCAGGGGACCCCTAACCTGGGGAAGGTGAGGAGGAAGAAGGGGGCCATTGGGGATTTATTCCCAGTGCTTCTAGGGGCAACAGAGATGGAGGTTTCTGTCACCCAAAGAAGCAAGGGTGAATCGAAGGGCAGCCATAACCACGGCATGGCAGTCTGTAGACTTTTAGCCTTGCCAGCCAGCTCGTTGAGAAAAGAAAGCTCTTAAGAAGTTTCTTTTTAGGATTATCAACTGAATGGTGATATTTTGAATCTTCTACAGGTATTGCACCCCTTAATGCAAGATATGGTGAGAAATTGCCTCCTTTCTCCCCCTGTCTTCTCTATTAAAGAAAAAAACTACAGGAAAATAAAACAAACTCATCTTAAGATGTCTTGGTGAGACACCCCTTCATAATCAAGAGCAACTTTTTAATCAGACTTAGGACTTTATCAGCTGCACTAAATACAGTGTCATAACAATGCCACATAAACACCAAAGGGCACTTTTGTTTTTATATCCTAGCCAAAACCCGTACTTTTTAATTGACAGCTGAAGCCCCCATGGTGCTTTAGTGCCAGCATTGCTGGCTTGTGAAACCTCATGCCATTGTATTCATGTGAATGCAGTGAGAATGGCAAGTCCAGCGTAAACACTTCCGGGTGAGATCATGACATCCAGGTAAGTGACACACTTTTTATGATCTTCCCTGGGTTACTTGGGACTTTTAAATTGTATTTCTGTGCTTTTAAAAACTTTTTTCTCTGTTATTTTTTTTTTAATTCATGTGAGAATCTTCTCACAAGATCTGTGGAATTTTGAATGTGGAAGTGAATGGAGCTCCGTTCACTTCCTCTTCATTGCTGGGGAAGCCTTTGCCGGGAGAAAAGGTAAGTGTGGTGGGGAGTGTTATTTTGCTGGCACAATTTTTTTTTTAATGCCAGCAAAAGAAAGTTTAAAGGGGCTCATCTGATAAAATCCCTAGACTGGACTTGGGTCTTCACTTTATGTTCAGTGGCATTTAAGAGCCAAGAATGTTGAACACACAATCTAACTGTCTGCTTTACACAACCACGAAAGTCAGAAGAAATCCAGCTTATCAAGAACAGACCCCCTATCACAGAGTCACAGAATGTAAGCAAAGAGGAGTGTGTTCCCCTATCCATACATAGCTTGTGACTCCTGCTGTAAATTCACTGTAGGATTAAATTATCTAAACAAGCCATTTCCCAAGGAAGCAAGAGATACAGGGTGGTTAAGGATGGGGATGCACATGCATGACTTGGAACGTTCTGTCACAATATAAGATTGGCAATAAAAGGCATTCATTTGGAACATTTTTATCATATTGACTGAACAGTTGCAAAAATACAAAATGACTCAGTTGGGGTGCCTTGCCAGATTGCCATGTGGGTTGAACAGAGACGAAGAATTCACCAGAGATTGGGTTTCAAAGGAGAATGGATGAAAATCGGGCCATCTGTTCGAATGGAAATCACTCAGAATGTGCGGATGAAACAAACTGGCCACTTTAAATCTCCAACCTGACTTTTGGGTGTTATTTGTGGAATTTATACTTCTCCTCTTTTCATAGTTATAGTGTGCATCCAGTGTGGGTGGTACACAGTGTGTTTCATAAGTGAAAAAAGAAAAAAGGGCAGGTGTTTAGAGACTGAATTCAATGCAGGATCACTGCGAGGGGAAGATGAAAAGCACTGCAACAGGGTGGCACAGGATCAACAGCAAAGACCCAAAGGCTTCATTTGCAAAATGGACATGTCTCAATGGGTGAGTCCTGTTGGAAAGTTACAAGCGTGTAAGCACTGTAGTTGTAGTGCTAACCAGTGACTCCCATCCTGATCCACCCAGTCCCCTCTTACTGGGTGGGCAGCAGCCACTGTGTTTTGATGGCAGTCTGTTCCCCCATTTAGGAAGCAGCTGACTGACATTCCCACCCCCTCTTGTAAGTGATCTCCAGTGCAACAGCAAGAAGCAGGACCTCTGATGGAATTCCCCCTCGGGCCAGAGATTGATTGTCCAAGGGAAGGTGGAAATGTCAGCCAACTGCTTCCTAAGCAACAGGGGAACAGACCTCTGTTGATTGCAATGGCTGCTAAACAGTAAGTAGGGATTGTGGGGGGGACTTTCATGGTCCCTATGAATCCCCTAGACTAGGGGCAATGTAGGGATCATGAATATGAGTTACAAGTACATAATTCTGGGTTACACATTCGTAACTGCCCAACAGAACTCCAGCCACTGTTTTGTATTGAATAGTCTATCTGTCTGTCTATCTATCTATCTATATATCTATCATCTCACAGTCATCTCACAATGTTATCAGTGCAGGATGGCAGTGTAGCCATTTCCATTTTGTGAACAAAGGGACTGGTACATCTTGTAAAATAGACCCATCTAATGGTTTACAACAATAGTAAAAGCCAGTGGGTTGACAGGAGATAGCTGGATGGATGGTTAGATGACGGGGGGTGGGTGAGCAGTACAAATTATTAGGGCTCACCAGTCTGGAAGGGGGTCTGGAGTGCAACTACAATGCATATGCTTTTGTCTTTCTACCTAGTCTCTCTCTCTCTCTCTCTCTCTCTCTCTCTCTCTCTCTCTCTCTCACACACACACACACACACACACACACCTTGGGTATGTTGCCTTTCCCAGTGTGCTGATTGGCTGCTCAGGAAACACAGCCAACCAATCACCACCCACATGCAAATTCCCTCTCCACATCACAATCCACTCCTGCCTCTCAATCTGCATCTGCACCCACAGTCTCACAAGGGCTCCTCCCTCCTCTCCCTCAGCCATTTATCAGTCACGGTTGCAATGGGACCCAGGCAGTCAACTGGCGGGGGTGGTGGCGGCGCTGGTGGCAGGACATCAGAGCGAGTCACCCTCAGCAATTCTGGGGAAAGTGTGGAACACTGAGAAGGGGGGAAGAGGAATTTTAAAATCCACTGGCCTACCTTATTGGGTTGTTGTGAGGTCTACTAGGAGTTTTTTAATAATAATTTTTTAATAATAAAGTATGTTGCATCAGGTACTGCTAGATTTTTGTAGATCCTTTTCCACATCCAATGTAAAACTGGTGAATTTCAAAGAAAGTGACACAGCATCAGTGAGTAGGAGGAAGGGAGTGATGGGCTGAGAATGCAGGCACGTGGGTGAGCAGCATCAGAAGAATGCAGAGGTAAAATGCAGAACCTCCAGCGATGGTGGTGGAGGCTGGAAACAGAGACTTGGAAGTAATCAGCCCTCTGTGGCACCAGCTACCTAGAGAAGGAGCACCAGCACTGCCTCCAGGCTCATGTTCATCTTCAATTACTGGCTGGATTAGATTGCCTGCTAAAAAGCCATGACATGGGAAGGGAGCAGCCTCTGGGTGGGGTTCATAGAGAGAAGTGGGGAAGGATGGGAGTACTGATTGTGGGTGGCAGTGATGGTGTGTTCCCCCTTCCCCACATAGATTCAAGGGACCTTGAGGGAATGAATAAACTTCCAGCCCTCCCCCCTCCTACAAACCCACCAGGGCCTCAACCTGCTCTCAGCAACCACAGACAGACAGGAGACTAGGGAGATTATCAGATGCATCAAAAGTGGCATTACAGGAATACCAGGAGATTGCAAAAGGGCTCCCTTATCAGATGACATTGTTCCCTCCCTTGTTATGCACCCATTATGCTGCCCTTCCACCAGTGCTGCTTTTTATTGACGTGAGAAGCCATCAATAGATCCCCCATTCTGTTTGTGTTCCAGATTTACCTGTGTGCGATAAGGTGCGCTGTTATGCTAACAAGATCCCAGCATCAATGGGAGGTCCCTGCCAGAACACTTCCGGGTGAGATCGGGACATCCATGTAAGTGGCACCCTTTTTATGACCCTCACCGGGTTACTTGTACATTTTAAAGTGTGTTTTTCTGCTTGGTGTTACTTTTTGTTTGTTTGTTTTATTTTCATTTTTGAATTTCCCGTGCTCACGTTTTCTCATGAGAATCTGTGGGATTTCAATCCAGGAAGTGAATGTAGCTCCGTTAGAGCTCCTTTCACTCCTGGGCTGCCCTGTCAACCAGAGAGGAGGAGAGGGATTGTGGCATGACTGGGATGGGACAGGGGCAGGAGTGGAGATTGTGGAACAGGAACACTTTTTTTCATTCCTGTCTGATAATCTCCTAGAAGTGCTGTCAGAGCCACATACCTTAAAAACAAGGGAACCTCTTGAATATATAGGCCAAAATCCTACTGGGACACTTTGTTGTAAATTGCCATCATGTAGGCTTCAATTTATGGTGACCCTATGCATGAGAGACCTCCAAGACATCCTGTATTCACCTATAATGCAGTCTTCATTTCCTACTGCCTCCCACTTTACCAAGCATTATTGTCTTTTCTAATGAGACATGTTGTTTCATGATATGGCCAAAGTATGATAGTCTTAGTTGGTCATTCTAGGTTCTATGGAGAGTTCAGGCTTGATTTGCTCTATAACCCATTGGGTTTTTTTGGGGGGGGGGCAGTCCATGGTATCCATGCAACTCTTCTCCAGTGCCATATTTCAAATAATTCTCTTCCTCTCAACTTTCTTCACTGTCTAGTTTTTACAATTGTATATAGAAATTGGAAATGCTATGGAATGGATGATCCTCACTTTGATATTCAGTGATATATCTTTAGATTGCCGGGGCACTACATTTGTTTAAAAATCAGTGTACAGTACAAGCAATTGTGCTTTCTGAGAAGTTGCGTAGGTGTGATCCTTAGTGCAGACAATTATTTCACAAGCACACCCACAGCCCCCTCTTTCACATTTGATTTTATGAGAGAGGAGCTAATAGACCATAGCTCAACAAGAGAGGTCAAACCCTTGCTGCCTGTTGTACAATCAGTTGTAGAGCTGTGGGATCTAGCCATAACTGTGGTGACATATATTTATCCAGGCTAAAATGTATAGTGTCTTAGCATCTTGGCCAGCAAATCCACACCCCATCAGCACATGGCTTCAGTCTGGACTATTGTGATGTCATTCTTACACATTGAAATATTTCATCCATTGTGCTCCATAATTGCCACCTTGGGTGCAGCATCCTTTGAGTCAGAGCAGCTGAAGAAGACAGAAGCCACCTGGTGGTGCATTTCATATAAGACTTCTGTCTCCCCCTTTTCTCTCTCTGTACATAGTCCCTCCCCGCCCCAGCAACAGAAGATACATTCCTGAACTTAGTGTTTATAAATGAAAGCTTGGATAATAGTGAACTCTATTAAAGTAAAGGACTACTGGTATAAACATACCATAGAGTTGCTTTGGAGGATCTTGTGATTCCTAGAGAGGATACCTCTCTAGGCATTTTCCAGTGTGACTCTATGGTACGTGTCTCTATTTTTTCAGCCACGAATAACTGAAACTGCAGATATTGGTTCCGTGAATACGGTGTGTGTGTGACCTGTATGTATATGCATATGCATATTTACATGTAATGTTATACATAGTTACACACATTCCAGTTCTCCATGCCAGTTGTGGCTGGTGGCTTCCCTCTCAGTGGTGTGATGAATCCACGCTAGGGTTTCTCCTGAACTTTAAAGGAACTATCTAAGGTGCTGAACCTACCTCACTGATAGTGGAGCTACTACTTGCCCATGTTCCATGCAATGAAGCTTCAGGTGTTCCAGGACTTACTCTGGGGTCTTCCTTTGAATGCAGGATGAGGTCACTGGAGACTTTTAAGCATTTTTTAATATTTGCATTTGTTTGCAAATGCACAGGAATCCACAAATTCTCAGTGTTAATCTAAACAAATATCCCACCTTCTCTGTTCCAGGATCAGCACCATAGAGATACTTCCAAAGCTGCAACTCAGCTCTGTCTTGCTGCCAGGTTTTTCTTCATTCTGCCCAAGCTGCATACATTCCTCTTCTTCATAGTACTCTGCATTAGTACATTCCACACTGGACAGATATCTTTTATTGCCTGAGGCAAATGACATTATAATTCCCCACTCACATTTCATGTACAGAAGCCAGTCGGACTGGCAGACTGGATCTTACTGCTTGTTACCATGCCTTACACCCTCCCCTATAATATCTCATAATTAGCAATATTAAGACACGCCACAAAGTCTAGTAGCCCAGGGTGGACCCAAAGTGAGGTTAGATGGAGGTTACCAGGAACTAAGGAAGGCGTTGTGGAAAACTGCCAGCAGACACACCTGAGACAGGATTAAGCGAAGCCCCCAGTAAATGGGGCCATCAAGGTGGAATGTGCTAGTTCACTCTTGGGAGCCCTTGGCAAGGAGTCATATAACAAACAAACAAGTGACCTGCATACCCCTCATCCCCAGGAAATGTTTCTTTCCACCTCACCTATCCTACAAGATGAAGGTTGTCATAAACCCATCAATTCTAATCTCCCAACCATTAACAGCAATCAGCAGAAATGCAGTTTCCTTTTTTTGACAGTGGGAAACCCATCTTACACTTTTTTCTAAGCCCAAACACCCCTCCAGGACACAAAATACAGTATAAATATTAGTCCCCAAACAACAGCCATGTGTGCCACAGTTCGACACCATCACTCTGTTGGATCACTGTGCCCCCCTGAGCTTCACATCTGAATCTCTTCACTGCATGGAATTCTACCCTTCAGGACTGGTATTTATTACCTCATTTCCCAAATCTATTCCTCTATTTAACCTTACTGCCTCAAAACTCTTAATTAGCTTTGCATGGTTCTTCTGTGTGAGTGTGTGTGTAAATGCTTTCATGTTATCTTGCAATAAAAAACATTTTATCTCACTTTAACTTGGAGTCTCTGCAGTTAGTACTGGTATACATAGGTGTAAAGATCCTGAAAGTTATCTGACCTCTTGCAGCCTTCCATTTGAGCTACAATAATCCCCCCAGTTAATAACTTAGATTTGGCATCACAAGTGGGCTCCCCACGGACTCCCACCTATTTGGGTAAAATACTGATACTGGTGATTGGCCAGCCTCTTCCACTGTAAATCAAGGCAACGTGGCTCACTTAGGTGATGGCAGCAGAGGTATAGATACAGAATAGAGAAAAATGAGCACAGTGCCACCCCCTGCCATGAAATGTTCTTTCACTCTCCAGATTTCTAGCATTGCAGGAATTTAAAACTTCAGTTGAGCATTTAGAAATACATTTTAGGGGCATCCAAAGAAATGGGGCAGGCAAAGTTACCAAGGGAATGCGAACATGGCAAATACAGTGGGCCCTTGGTATCTGTTGGGGTTTGGTTCCAAGACCTTCCATGGATACCAAAATCTGTGGATGTTCAAGTCCCATTATATACAATGACATAGTAAAATGGTGAACCTTATATAAAATGGCAAAAAACAAGGTTTGCTTTTGTGAATATTTTTTTAAAAAACATTATCAATCTGTGGTTGGTTGAATTCATAGATGCAGAATCTGTGGATACGGACTGTAGAATAAAAATAGAATTCTCATTGGGGGAGCATTTTGCTTCCCCCTCCATTAACTACACTTCTGGATGAAAGACTAACCATATGGCACACACAGGCCTCCCTGCCCAAATGCTGCTGTGTGCTGCACCACAGCACCCACTGTTTGAGATAATGGCTTCACACTGCCTAACAGAAAAGTTGGCTATGGTAGTGGATAAGGCTTTCTAGAGTGTAAAAGGCAACAGCCTTGGTGTGAGAAGAATTGGAAATGTCCTTTCTATCAGAGCTGGTGGAGAAGCATATGGCCCTCCATATGTTCTTAGAAAGGAACTCCCAGAAATCCTCACCAGCATAGCCAATGGTGAAGGATGATAGGAATTGCGGTCTTGTAAAATTTGGAGAGCCACATGTTCCCCATCATAACACTAGAAGGAAAACACCAGAGAGGACAGATGCAGGTATGGTGGGGGCAGGGATGAGATACAGGTCTGGCAAAAGGAACAAGCTGCCCATACTCCAACTTTCCCCAGAGGCAAGAACTGCTCACCATCACACATATGAACATTCCTGTGAGCTATCTTAGTGATGCAAGGGATCCAGCAGCAATCAAGTGAAACAACCAGGACACCAGAGAAGCATTCATTATTATACCGTCAATCAGAGTTATCAGCGGAGGGATTATAAAATCAATGAACATAATCTCCAAGCATCACCATTACAGGCCATTAGAGGAGCACACAGTATGTCAGTCATGAGTTGCCATAGCAATATTACAGTCTCATTATTGTAATGTTCATGATGCCAATCACACATCCAGAATACCATGCAAAATATTATGATGTGCTTCTTCTCCATACTTTTAGTGAGCATCTCTCTCTCTCTCTCTCTCTCTCTCTGTGTGTGTGTATGAGAGAGAGAGAGAGAGAGAGAGAGAGCACATTTGTACATGGTGCTTTTACAAAGAACGTGTCCCTGGTACATGGACATAAAATCTAAAAACAAAGTACCAGTGAGACAGTAAAAAGAAGATGGGGAGGAAAATGGAGGCAGAGATAAACAGGAAAGGAATGTGCAATGATTCCAGTTATATGAACTGCGCTAAAGTGTGATGGCAATAGACTAGTGGGGCTAGCAGGTTATGTGAAAGGTGTTATGGAAAAATGAGTTTTGAGGAAAGATTTGAAAGGAAAAAGAGAGGTGGCTTCATAGATGCTTGTACAAACTCCTTAGTGCTAAACTTTCAGTGACAGATTGCTGTACTGGAAAAGAGGAGAATGTGTTGATATTGTTGTTGTTTTTCTAATACTTTTAAACTACTTTCTTACTGCAAGTAGGACCAAATCATGCGACTGGGCAGGTTGAAATCAGTAGCTTGTCCCATCAGTATCTTTGAGTTTTTACTTCCTTGATGCATTGATATTGCACCTTTCCTCCAAAGAATGCAAGATGGTATGCATAACTCTCCACCTTTCCACTTTATCCCTGTAACACTCCTGTGACATAGGTCAGGCTGACCCAAGTTACTTTCATGGCTTGAACCTAGCTCTCTCAGGTTTCAGTCCAACACTTTAATCACCCTAGCACAACAGTACTCAATACACAGCAGTGTATTGGGGCATGCCGGCATGCCACTAATAAACTGCTAATGTGATTTTCAGAGATTAACAAATAAAAAAGTAAAGGAACATGTGAGCTCAAAGTACCCACCACATAGAAAGCAGACCACTGTTTTGTTGCATGATTTACTGAAAGAAATAAGCAGTGTCAAAGAAATCAGTCCCTGGGGGGAAGCCTAATCCAAGAACTTGGAAGTAATATGATCTGTAATTAGTTTCTTTTTCTGGTAACAAAGGGATAGCTAAATTATACAGTAACTGTAGCTTACAAGAGGGAACATCACTCCTTTTTGCAGTGTCTAACTTTAAAAGGTTATTTTCATAGTTGTGTGTGTGTTTGTTCCCTCACTAAATGGAGAAAGAATATCACATGATTGAAGTGCTGGCTCACATTGTGCCTTCGACCTCAAGCTCTGTTATGGCATGGATGTTGAGGTGATGGAGGTCAATGGGAGGGGGAATATATTCTGTACCACAGACCAGTGGTGTGTACCATCTGGACATTACTTACTTTTGAGAAATGGGAAAGTCAAGAATTAACATTTTTTTAAAAAATAACAACTATCAGAGTAACTAACTACTTTGGGAGCCCTGAGACTATGGAGATTATCAGATGTGACAAAAAACATGTCAAAAGATTGCAAAAAGAACAGGAAGGGGTGACTTTACCAGATGATGTCATCTTCCAGCGTTCTGGGGGTGTAGCGCAGGCATCAGTAAAGCATCCTTTTCTATAAGCAGCGTCTCCCTGTCAATACAAAAGGGACGCCTTACTGACGCCCGCGCTATGCCCCCGGAATGGCTGAAGGACACGGCATCTGGCAAGCCACAATCTGTTCTTGTCACAATCTTCAGATGCAGTTGGGAATGTGATTATTTTTGCACATTCCCCTGCATCTGATAATCTCCTATAGTTGGAATCCTGTTGGTGGCATCCATGCGTATAACTAAGGGTTATTACACACATGTATATCTTTTTTTTAATGTACAACCTCCGAACAACCCCCTCCCCAGGAACTTTCAAGCCTTCAGGGGACTGCCATGGTCAGTTCCTGAATGGGAAGGGTGACCAGGCAACAGTTCTGGCTACAGTTCTGTCACTGGGGAATGAGAAATGAGGCCACTCTCCCAGATCTTAAGGAAGTCACAGGAGATCTGGGACAGCAACCTCATTTCTTCTCTCCCGGCTGCATAACTGCAGCTGCCTGCTGCCTGATTGTGCCTCTTCTCCCTCTGGCTAGTAAACAACTGTGGCAGCATCCCTGGGATTTTTAAAGCTTCCTTCCAGGGGTGGGAGTACAACAGACTTGCACTTGCAGAGCATTATGCTCTGCATGCTCTGACGCAGGATCTCAGCTAATGACTGCATGTAACTAAAGAAGTGTCCAGACTCTGGTGGATTCTGCTGCAACTCTGCAGCTTGTGCAATTGGTTCAATCACTTGCTCCCAAAGCAAAGCAGAATGGCCTGTCCCTGGAGGAGGTTGCATGTTATGTCTCTGTACGAGTCACTGCTACTCCCAATTCAGCATGTCTTGAATACCAGCTCTCACAGAACAGTGAGCACCTCTCCAGGTGATGCAGTTTCTACTCTTTCTTGGGCCTTGTCTACATGGGCAAAATAACCCGTCTTGCCCCTGTCCATGCAACACATGGTATTTGCCTGTTCTGCCCTCAGGGAACAACAAGCCAGATCCGTAGCTGGGATACACTGGCAGGGAGCCGGCATATTCTAGCCCATGTAGATGAGCCCTTGCTCTGAAATGATCCCCCTCCAAGGTTTAAATGCCATTCATTGAATTTATTACACAGCTGCACACATACAGCTCCCTCTCTAAGTTTGTGTCTATCATTGACAAGTTAGGTATGATGGTGGCAAATGTGTGTACATTAAAAATGGTGTCTGCTCTCCCATTAATAGGCAAGTGGGGATAAAAGATAGAGGAGTCAAAATGCAGCACGCCTCTTCCATCAGTGCTTTTCATCCAAAACCATTGCACTTCAGCTGTTGTACCTAGAGGTTACTCTGCCAGGAGGAAAATAAAGCTCAGAGGAGTAGGTTCAGTGCTTCCCACCCGTGTCGAACATCCCATTCTTTCCCTAGTTCCCCTTGCTTTATACAGATTCAACAGGACCCACGCTTGACCCTTAGCCAGCTGCTGAAAAAACACTGCAGCCGGCTTTAACATGACCATGTATGTCAGTGTCTTCTTTCTTCTGCACTCTAGAAGGGAGCACATTCAGTGTCGTGTATAATGTATATTGGGGTTATCAATAATTTAGATGCCCCGTTCTCTTTCTTGACTCCCTTCGAGTCAGTCACACTGGGAGCTGTGCATAGTGGTAAAACATCTTGTTCCATTAGTGACCTTGAAAAGGGGAAAGCCAGTGGGGGGGGGAGGGGGGAGGCAAGGGGAGAGTCTCTGAGCTTTGCAAATGTAAGTTTGTTGGTTCTTCTGAGGCACTAGCTGAGAATAATAGTGCCAAATTTAATAATAATAAAAAAACACTTAGCAGGATGGATACAGGATAGGATTCAGCGTGGACAAAAGAGGGTGAGCAGAAAGGAGGACTTAAACCTTTCCAACACCTCTCCTCCAGCAAATGTCCTTCAAATAACACTTAATAGCTGGCTTAATGTCCTGAACACACCTGATCTTGTCTGATTTTTCAAGTGAAGGTGGGGCAAGTTTGCTGAGTACTCAGATGGAAAACTTCCATACCACCAATCTCCAGGTAGGGCTGCAAAAGGATCCTGTGTGGACAACATTGTCTGTATTGACAATACAGTGTACTGAGCTGGATGTAGCAATGGCCTGATCCACTGTAAGACAATTTTCTTGTTTTTCACTCCTCATCTTCCCATGCTGTGTCCCAAACTTTTGATTTTTTTTGTTTTGTTTTTTAAAAAGCACTACAGAAGAAAAGAAGTCAAATTCTATTACTTTAGTTGAGGTGCTGAAGTAAAGGGAAATCACAACACAAGGATTTCATTTTTCATTGCTTATGCCGCTTGGTTCCTTGGTTTTAAATGTTGTTCTGCCCATTTTTCAGCCTTCTGAAATTGGTATGCTGAAGACATTCCTTAATTTGGTGGCTTGAATCCTACTGGCAGTCCCAGCCAGAACAGGTCCATTGGATTGACCAAATCAACATTTATGTAAACATCATACGTTCAATGAGTTTATTTTATTTGGCACTACCAGAACAGTTTCCTAAGCTTTTGAAAGTGTTTCTTTTTTCTTTTCCATATGGGCTGACAATGGATGCATACATCCTCCTTACGTTCAGAAAAATCCTTATTATATATTTCTTGTTCACACAAGCATCTTTACATTTTTTTTTCCGGCATGAGTCAAAGAACCAGGTGGCGGAGCCTCCCATTTCTCGTACAGAAGCTGAAAAGAGAAGCATCCAAATGGTACTTCACCATGGGTAAGGCGACAGTACTCATCACTATACCCAAGGGAAGCTGGCTATCTTAGGGTGCATCTACACTGTAGAAATAATGCAGTTTGACGCCACTTTAAGTGCTGTAGCACCATCCTATGGAATCCTGGGATTTGTAGTTTTACAAGGTCTTTAGCCTTCTCTAACAAAGAATGCTGATGCCTCACAAAACTACAAATCCCAGGATTCTGTAGGACGGTGCCATGGCAGTTAAAGTGGTGTCAAACTGTATTATTTCAACAGATGCATAGATGCACCCTTAGAGAGCACAGGGCAGGCTGTGTGGCATACTTACCTCTTCCCACCAACATCTTGGTGCCATTCACTACTACTTCAAACATTTGCCACTTGAGGAGGTGCCTATAATTTGCCATACCCTCCAACTGTTCTGATTTGGCAGGGACAGTCCCTATTCATTCTCTGTCACCCCACTTTTCCAACTGTTTTAAAAACATCCCAGTTTCTTTCTCTTCCCTCCCCCACTTTCTTTGTTCTCAGCTTACTTCAATTACTACAGACTGAGTTCAAAGTGCAAAAGTAGTTTGCACTCAGTTAACTCAGCAGAGGGGAGAGAGAGAGGAGGCAGCAAATCTTACCCTTCCCAGTAGGCTCAGGTAAAAGCAAACTGCTGCAGCAACTCCTATCTTGGTGTGTTCTTTTTCGTTAATAACTTTTGCCATCTTGACTACACTGATGTTGCTTGGACACTTATGCCTGAGTTTTCATTGGTAAAATATTGGGAGGTACGTTCTGCCTTGTGCTAGGTCCAACCCAGCTTGAGCAGTTCTGAAAACAATGCCCAGGAAGCCTCCTCACAATTCCACAACTCCACTCATTGTGTCAATGCTTCCAGCATTCCCCTGGGTCGGCCACCTACTGTATGCTGCAACAGAACCCTGTGTGCTGTTGTTTCCTCTGTTGGGATGAGTTTGCTGCCCACAGGTTTCTTGTGTGATGAACATTGGATGAGATTCCTTGCCTTGATAGCCTTAGAGTGGTGGCACGGTTGCTTAATTGAACTCTGGGCATTTCAGTACCAGACATTCCTCCACATCACTCCCTCTAGTACAGCAGAGTTTCACCAGCACATTGTTAGGGGATCACTGAAATAGCTTCCTAGTTCATAGGTTCAGCACCTTTTTGCTCTATACCTGTGACTGAATCAGCCTTAGCTGGCTCATAAAAGCTAATATTATATAGAAGCTTGATAAAGTTTCTTGGTGACACATTGTTAGATTCCATTCCATTCTAGTTTCCTTCATCTCTATGCTCTATTCTGCTTTGGGCAGACCTCACTTGGAATACTGTGTCCAGTTCTAGGCTCCACTGGCCAAGAAAGATACTGACAAGCTGGAATGTGTCCAGTGGAGGGTGACCAAAATGGTAAAAGTTCTGGAAATCATGCCGTATGAGGAATGGCTTAGGGAGCTGGGTGGTATTCGCCCAGAGAAAAGAAGGTTGTGACATGATAGCCACATTTAAATATTTGAAAGGATGTCATATTGAAGAAGGAGCAAGCTTGTTTTCTGCTGATCAAGAGACTAGCACATGGAACAATGGATTCAAACTATAGGAAAAGAGATTCCACCTAAATATTAGGAAGAACTTCCTGATGGTAAGAGCTGTTTGCCAGTGGAACACACTGCCTCGGAGTGTGGTGGCGTCTCCTTCTTTGGAGGTTTTTAAACAGAGACTGGATGGCCATCTGTCCGTAATGCTTTGATTGTTTTTTCCAGCATGGCAGGGGGTTGTACTGGATGGCCCTCATGGTCTCTTCGAACTCTATGGTTCTATTATTCTATGAAACCCAAACCCCACAAATCCTGCAAAACAGGGCCGGCCCTACCCTCAGGCAGAATAGGCAACCACATCAGGCAGCTGTTTTGGAGTATCATAAAAGGACAAAAATAGTTATTTACTAGGTTATTGCAATAATATTTTTACTGCCAGGGGTCGAAGAGAGGTGCTTGTGGTTTTTCTGCCTGCAATTGAACCCTATGCCCTTTGACTTGAGAGAGGGCACCATTGTGCTGCCTCTGTCACAGGCAGCACAATGTCTTGGGTTTGCCTTGCTACATAGTTAATCACACACCTTTCAAACAGTGGAAAGGAAACTAGAATCAATTCCATTTTCACTGTGATATCTATTAGCTTTCCATTCAGCACCATGCTTATAGGAATGCTGACTTCAAATATCACCCTGATTGTATAGTGTGGGTTTTGATGCTAAAATAATATTATAAAAAGTGCAAGAAGGTATTCAGTTACATGGAATACAAACACTGTATCTGGTTGATAATCCTCAAGGGTGGAACAATTTCCACCCACAATTGTTTACGAAGGAATTAATGGAAAATTAAAGACTCTGCAATGAATAAAATCCTCGCTATTTGACTTCTAAGTTGCTGTATGGGGACTGATTATCTGCTGCAGTGAATGGGCATATACTAGGCATACCCAACTAGATTATGACACAAACACAACTGGATTTTAGTAGGCCAGATACAGTACCATTTAGGGCCACCCCACTGTGTTATTCATTGTCACACCCTGCATCTCTCCTGTATTTATGTGAATGAAAGTCCTTCTCACAAATAAGGTCACAGCTGGACCTCTAGTTTGGTACTCAAGTAGGATGGCCAGGTCTGTAAAATAGCAGCAAGGGATAGATGAGGCTGGCCTATATAAGTTCTGTGTTAAGTCTCGTGAGAATTCTGGGCTCCGGTGAGCTCTCAAATCCTGCAGGAACTGCCAAGCCCTTGGAAATCTCACAAAGGCAGGCCAGCAGCCATTGTGAAGGGAGTCATTTTACCATTGTCAGGCCATGCATGATTCCCTTGCCTGGAGCAAGAAAAGCAGGCAATGTCACCATGTTTTTGCACTAATGTGGCCATTTTACGCCCATAAGAGGTCTTTTTAAAACAGGAAGTAAACTAGAGATGACTTCCAGGTCACTTCCCATTGTAAATAAAATAAAATAAAATCACTCTTGGGCCTTAAACAGCCAAGGGAGAGTCACAATGTGGGCCAAATCCCCCCACCCTCTATAAGGTATCTGGGGGCATTTGGCTGGGGATTTTGAATTTTTGTGTGTGTGGGAGGTGTGCTGTAGGGAGTACAGCCCTCCATGATCTTATTAGGAGGCAATGCAGTTCCCTAACACCCATCAGTTGTCCATTCCTATAATATGAATCCCGTAAATGGGGTGGTGGTGGTGTCAAATGCAGGTGGTGGTTTGAGGAGTGGGAATCAGTAGCTTCCTGAAGATCCCCCCCCCCAATCTCTCTCTCTCTCTGTTTGTCTGTGAAGGTGAGGATATCCATTGTACTAGCTATCAAACTATACTTGCTCTCAAAATGTTGCCTGGTGATAGAGAAATAGAGTAGGCATGTTTGCATCCACCTCTTTGTTGGTGTGTTTCCCTGTGCAACAGCAAAAATCAATTAGTTTCTGCTGCACTGAACATCCTGCAGAACTCACCTTTCAGCTTCAAGAAGGGCAAGTGTCTAGTCCTTATGGATGCAAATGCCAGCTTCAAAAATGTGTGGGCAATTCCCAGTACAGTGCACACTCTGAGGTCAAAGGACAGCTGAGCAAAATTCTAGTGCACTTCAATGCATCCTTATGGATGTAGAAGCAAAGTAAAGGATTCCTTGGAAGCAGATCTCTTAATTCATTTTTATTGACTTGGTTGATCACTGTGGCTTTTTCTTTTCCTGGCACAGAATTTGAGTTAGCTTGGCAAAGAATTCAGCAGTCCTGGGGAATATCCCTTTCTCTATGAATCTCTTCATCTGCTGCAATCTTCGTCAGATGCTGTTTTGGATACACAGGGATCAAAAACTGCTGCAAAAAGGTAGACAACACAAAAAAATTGAAGAGAATTAAACAAGGAAAGAATCTGCATAAACTGATCTTTAGAAAAAGAACAGTTTTTATGTGTGAAGACCTATCATAGTGTATAGATAAGTTACTTTTTTGGACTACAGCTCTCAGAATCTTTCAACTACCATGGCCATTGGGTAGGAGCTATATATTCTATGACTGATGGAGTCATTCTGTTTCTATGTGGAATCAACACACAAGGGGAAGGAAGAGAGGATGAGCATGCCAGCTCTTGCTGATGCTCTCCTTCTCAGGTTGGAACAATAACTTCTGTAGCAATGATGTCACAGAATAAGAGCTTATGCTCTCTTCTCCAGTGTCAGTTGTTCAGACAAGCAGAACACTTCAATAGAATGATTGAAATAGTGCTGAATTGCAGATGCTGTTGTGAGATGAGGTTAACATATCTCTTACTGCTGGAGCTCCCAAACTGTGGAAAATTTTTTCAAAAGAGATATGCTGGAGTACATCTTAGCTTAGTGTGGTTGAAACCATATTAGTGTTGGAGGCCCTTTGTCCAAAAGAACCATATGTTAGTTGAGGTACTGTTCATACCCATACAATTTAATGGATTGTATTGCCTTTTTTTAAAAAAATAATATCTTTATTAAATTTTAGTTGAATAAAAAAGAAAAAGGATAAAAAAAAGAATACAATTGACACAACATAGAAAAGAATTAACAAACAGAAAAAAGATAAAAGAAAAGATATATAACAAGGTAACAACAACAAAAGAAACAATTAAGAATTAACACATTAAAAAAGACTTCCAAGTTATCTCTAGCTATACAGTGTTAAACACATTTCAATTCTTCTCTCTAATTTATAACTCTTCAACATATTATCTCCACCTATTCTCTATAGGTTCTCTTATTACAGTTCAAATCCAAAAGTTACCCAGTCTCCATTATATTGCTTCACATAGTCTGTAAAGGGTTTCCATATTTTTAAAAAATGTTCTATTGATTTTCCTTTTACTATATTTGTAAGTTTATCCAATTCTGCCATCTCAAATACTTTTATTATCCACTCTGAAATTTTTGGAATTTTATTACTTTTCCAATTTTTTGCATATACCAATCTTGCTGCTGTTATCAAATATGTTATCAAAAATTTATGTTTTCTCTCTTTTTTATTTTCTATATCTATCATATTTAATAAGAATAGCTCTGGTTTGAGTTCTAATTTTAATTTCAAAATTTTTTGTATTATTTTCCTAATTTTTAACCAATATCGACGTACTTTCTTACACTTCCACCAAACATGGTAGAAGGTTCCAACCTGTTTCATACATTTTCAACACTTATCATTTACATTTTGATATATTTTTGCTAATTTGTTCAGGGTCATATACCATTTATACATCATTTTGTAAAAATTTTCTTGAAGGTCATAACAACATGTAAATTTTATATCTTTTTTTCCATATTAATTCCCAATTTTCTAATTGTATATTATGTCCAATATTTTTAGCCCAATCAACCATACAATTCTTAATTTGTTCATCTTCCGTATTATATTTTAATAATAATTTATATATCCTTGATATCATACGGTTATTTCTCATGTAAATTATTTTCTCTAATTCCGTTGTTTCTTCTTCAAAATTATATTTATTATAGTCCTCCTTGAATCTTTCCTTTAATTGCATGTATGAGAGCCAATGTAACTCTATGCCTTCCTCTTTTAAATAGTCTTGGTCTTTCATCTTCCATATTCCCTCTCTCTTTTCCAACAAATCTTTGTACGTGATCCACCTATTTTGGTATCCGATTTCCCTTCTATAAAATGCTTCCTGTGGGGAAAGCCAATGGGGGATTTTAAAACTGAATCTGTCCTTATATTTGTAATGGATTGTATTGCCTTTAATACTCAAATGTGTAAACCTAGATTCCTTAATATATCATGAACCTGGGGAGCAGTGGGGTAAGTATAGAGCCAGACCTACCATTAGGCATAATGAAACAGCTGCCTCAGGTAGCAGATATGAGGGTATCAAGAAAGGGCAGTGAGCTGCTGACATTGCTATGGCCATATGCTTATTGCCCAGGAAGGAGAGGGTTGCTTGTGAGATTAACTACCTCATATGCCAAAATATGTAGTGGTTTGAGTGTTGGACTAAAACTCTGAGAGACCAGGGTTTGAATCCTCAATCAACCATGAAAACTCACTGGATGATCTTGAACAAATCATAATATCTCAGCATCAGATGAAGGCTATGGCAAACCCCCTTGAACAAATCAGGCCAATAAAATCCTGTGATAGGTATGCCTTAAAGACAGGTTGCCAAAAATCAGAAAAAACTTGAAGGCACACAACAACAACAGCAGCAGCAGCAGCAGCAGCAGCAACAACAACAAATGCCAAAATAATTTGACTGACGATGTACCTTGACTTGGGTGGATGGGGGTGCTATTTCCTTCTCTTCCTCAGGCAGAAAAATATCTTGGGCTGGCCTGGCTCGAAGGTAAAAATAATTATGCAGATAAAATGCAGTAAAATAAGCCAACCACAGTGTCTGTGCTACTTACCCTGGCAGATTTTCAGTGTGTGAGGACTTCATAGGTAATGCCCCCCCCCTCCAGCTGTCAGAAGCTACAGTAGCAATGCTGATCTCTTGGCAGGCTCTTACCCCATCTTTGCAACTGCTTGTTCAAACCTGGCTGGATTCAGAAGGCACCCAGTGCAAGGAGGTCTCCACTCTGTAAACTCTGCACCCAAGCTTGTTGTGTGAGATAATATGGTCATCAAAATGTTTTAGTAGAGGTGAACCATGGGTGAATGGTTCGCGTTGTGTATCCTCAGGCAAAGCACTCATGCTTATGGCATTGGTTAAAAATAATGATAAATGTGTTGGCAAAGGAGGCAGCCATTAGGCAGAAATGTAGCTGATGGGGAAAGAGCAGCTGTTTCTGGCAGGAGGAGAGAGAAGAAGAAGAGAACTTAGCAATCTCCCTTGTCCCTTCATTTAGTCCTCTGTTCTTTAGGGACTGGCCATAGAGGCACAGACTCTACTTAGGTATAGCCCCCAAAGAGGAAATGCATCACCAGAGAAAGGAGAAACGGGGACACAGATGGACATAGGCTCATTTATATGTGGAAATGCAAAGTTAAAAATAACAGCAATGATCATTTAAATAGAAATACAACCCATCTCACCATAATGGGGAAGATCATGAACATGTGACCTGTGTGCTTGCTTAGTCTGATGCTTGTATTCTAATGATCCCTGTTCAAATTCAAGATCCCTTCTTTTACTTCTTATGGTTCTTTTAAACCAGTTTGGGACTGGATAGGCTTTCAAATAGAGTGGGGGGGCAGCTTTGGCCCTCCAGATATTGTTGGACTGGAACTCTCACAGTCCTTCCTCATTGACCATGCAAGCTACGCTGGTGTAAGCAGTAGGCTGAAAACATCTACTTCCCCACCCATGAAAGAGAAGATATCTTCACAGGGAGGAATAATGAGAAAACTCCAGCTCACAGGCTGCATGCAACCCACGGAGCTTCCACATCTGGTCCCACAAGCTTTTTTTTTTGCTGTGATCATACATAGAATCTTAAAGTTGGAAGGAGCCATCTAGTCCAACTCGCTGCCATACACCATTACATCTCAGTGAATCCAAGCCAAGTTTTCCCCTGCTTTAAAGTAGCTATCCAAGGTGCTGAATCTATTTAGGAAAGGGTTCAGCACCTTAACTCAGAGAGTTCCATTAAAGCCCAGATTAAAACAGGGGGTGGATTCATTGCCTCACAAACTTGGGAGACACCACCCACCAGTGCTGTCTACCTATTCAGAAATCCCCACCGCCCAATATGTATCAATATATTTCATTATGTACAACCCTGGCTACTTCCTATTTTAAAGCTCTCTCCCTTTCCTCCTGCAAACTGCCATCAAAAACAGGCTGTACACCCATCTGTGTGCATATTTACTGTTTTTTTCTTTTTAAAATCTAGTCCAAGAACAGACAATAATCCCTGGAGGAGAAAGCACATATGTACAGTAAATTTTCACTTAGTTATATCAGAACAAAGGTTAAAATGAAATCCAAAGAAGTGAGAGGAACTGATGCTAGTATGAAAATATTTCCAAAGATCATCATGAATTAGGCAAGGTTCATGCTGTAAGAAGGGTCTCACTAGGATAACCTCCTATTCTAAGCCTATTAGCAAGCTTTTTCTCTTGAAACAGGGTCAGTCCTACCATTAGGGCAGAGGGAGGCAGCTATCTAAGGTGGCAGATGCCAGAGCAAGGAGAGACAGCAAGGTGCCATGTATGCCATGAGATCTGCTAGCTGGATATCCACAGATGTAGTGGAGAGTGCCATCCCCCTGTTGAAGTAAAATTCAACTGACAGTTTAGTCAGCCTCTTTGTGTTGGATTTAGTGGAGCTGGAGGTGGGATGGGCATGGAGGCAAACTGCACCTTGCCTTTTCCTTCAGGCAGCAAAATATGTTGGACACATTCAGTATCTCAGTGTTATACAGTAGCTCCCATGAGAAACCACAAGTAAGCACATGCTTGTAGAGGATGCCAGGATGAAGCGCGGTTTCTCAAACAATAAAGGTCAGAGTTCAGAATGAAAGTTGACACCATCTAATAAGAAGGTGTTCATGGAAATGGAGCAGCTGTTCCCAAGAATAGCTGCAACATTACATAAAAGCTTAAAGGGAACCATAATGTTATACTGTGGAATCTCTTGCATTTTTCTTTTCGTTATGTGATCAATTGGTCTATGACCAAAGTAAAACTGAATGGAATTGGTTGACTGATTGAACCCAAAGGGTAATCACCAATGGCTCTTCTTTGTCCTGGAGAGAAGTGACCAGTGGGGTGCCATAGGGTTCTGTCCTGGGCCCAGTACTATTCAACATCTTCATCAATGACTTGTATAATGGAATAGAGGGCATGCTTATCAAGTTTGCATATGGCACCAAATTAGGAGGGGTAGCTAATACCCCATAGAATAGGATCAGAATCCAAAATGACTTCAACAGATTAGAAAGCTGGGCCGATATTAACAAAATGAATTTCATCAGGGACAAATGTAGGATACTACACTTGGACAGTAAAAATGAAATGCAAAGATACAGGATGTCATGGTCATCCAGGACTCTGAGGACTCAGAAGGCGAGGAGGCTGAGCCAGTGGCAGAAGAGCTGGCTGAGTCTGAGTCTAGCCCTGAAGAACCCAGGGCTCAGCAGCCTAGCCCTCCCCCAGGACAGGGTCCAAGCCTGGGAGACATAGTAGAGCAAGAGCAAGAGGTAGAAGAGCAGGTACCTACCTTTAGCCAAAGGAGAGCAGAGAAGGCGTGGCTTCGTCGTTCCTGGAGATTAAGAGACAGAAGCACATCAATCACCCCGCAGCTGGGAGTGGGAGCTGGGCCAACATAAGCAGCTGGGGGATGCTGAGTTCCTTGTTTCAAGCAGTCTGCGTTTCCTGGAGGAAGCCTCTGCCTGTGACTCTCCTGCTTCTTGGAACCTTGATATCTTGAGACTTCAGATATCTTGACCTTGGACTGCCTTCGTTGACCCACCTGCTGGAATCCTTTTGACCTCGGACTGCCTCTTCGTTCTTCACTCTCTCTCTCTCTCTGTGTACTTCTGACCCTATAGGACTGCTACTGACAACACCAGGTACTGTACTTTTCAACTGAGTTGTTGCTGAGCCGGGCGATCTTATCAGCTTAATCAGGGGTTTCAAGCAGTTCTGTCGAGAAGCCAACTTAAATAGCTGATAAGGTGGGCTATAATTTGGATTATTTCCTTCTCACTGGGCTACCATTTGAACGGAGTCCTTCTGTGAGATGGGAACAGAAAAGTTGCAACAGTATGGTAGCCACTTTATCTTTGCATCTCTTATGGCTATAAAATGTTATGTTTGCTGCTTGGGGCAAAGGACAAAATGATAGTGCAACATTGTTCTGTTTCATGTCTATTCACGCCTGAGAATAAGGACAAGTTGCTTGGAGAAGTGAAGCCAACCACTTGTCTGTTAGATCTATGTCCATCCTGGCCAATTAAAGCTGCCAGAGGAGGAATGGCCAGTTGGGTGATGAAGGTTGTAAATATTTCTTTGTAAGAGGGCTATGTTTCAGTCTCTCTAAAAGAAACAATTGTAAGACCTTTGTTGAAAAAACACCTTCATTGGACCCCACCTTCCTAGGTAGCTATCGGCCAGTCTCTAATCTCCCCCTTTTCTAACTAAGGTCCTAGAGTGAGCGGTAGCAACACAACTCCAGATTTCTTTAATGAAACAGATTACCTGGATCCATTCCAATCTGGGTTCAGGTCTGGCTATGGAACAGAAACAGACTTGGTTGCCTTGGTGGATGACCCACACTGGGCGTTGGACAGGGGGAGTGCTGTTGATCCTCTGGATCTTTCAGCGGTATTTGATACTATTGACCATAGTATCCTTCGGGGTTGTTTGGCTGATATAGGACTTGGAGAAATTGTCTTGCAGTGGTTCTAGTCTTTCTTGGCTAAATGTTCCCAGAGGATGGTGATAGGGCACTGTTGTTCAGCTTTTTGGCCCTTAGCTTGTTCTACAGGGCTCAATACTGTCCCCTATGCTTTTTAACACCTAAGTGAAGCCACTGGGAGAGATCATCCAGAGCTCTGGGGTTGATTGTCATCACTATGCTTGATGACATCCAGCTCACTATCACCTTTACAACTTATACCAAGGAGGCTGTGGTACTACTGAATCATTGTCTGGATGCAATAAAGGACTGGATATGGGTGAACAGACAGAGGCTTAATCTAGACAAGATGGAAGTGCTACTGGTCAGTTGGAAAGTCAACCTGGGATTGGAATTGCAGCTTGTTCTGGATGGGGCTGCACTCCTTCTGAAAGATCAGGTTCATAGCTTGGGAGTGCTCTTGGACCCAGTGCTGCTCCTGGAAAGCCAGGTTGCTGTAGTGGCCAAGAGCAACTTTGGCCAGTTTCAACTGGTGCACTAGCAACACCCTTTCTCAAGGAAGGCAGATCTGGCCACAGTGATTCATGCTTTAGTTACATCCCAATTAGACTACTGCAATGCACTCTATTCTGAAAAGTGTTCAGAAGCTGCAGCTAGTGCAAAATGCAGCAGCCAGACAGGTGTCAGGAGTGCATTTTAGAGACCATATTACCCCAGTCCTGCAATAACTACACTGGCTTCTAGTTTGTTTCTGAGCTCAGTTCAAGGTGCTGGTGTTGACCTACAAAGCCCTAAACAACTTGGGGCCATGAAATCTGAAAGACCACCTCCTCCCATATGAGCCTACCAGAAATTTGAGATCTGCAGAGGAGCCCTGTTGCATGTCTCAACATAGGTCGGAGGGTACAAATAACAGGGCTTTCTCTGTAGCAGTGCCTCAACAGTGGAACTCCCTAGGCAAGGAAGTTAGGCTGACCCCATCTCTTTTAACCCCATCTCTTTTAAGCTTCTGATGGTCAGCTGTTCTGCATGGTATTCAATGTTTGAAATTAATGTTTTAACTGTTTTAAAACTGGATTCTAGGATTGTTTTTAGACTGCATTTAGAATTTTAAAAGAGTGTTTTAGTGTGTTTTAAAAATGTTTTTATTTTTGTATTATTTTAATTGGGTTTTTATTTGTTCATTGCCTTGGGATCCTTTGATGTCTGGGAGGCAATACAGAAATACAACAAACAATTGGACTGGTGTGACCCTCTCATTGTTCCAGGCATTTTAGCCTCATGTTTAGCTTTACTGTGTATCAAGGAGGAGAACATCCTTTGCCTATTTTGTCTGCTGAAGTAGCATGGCAACACCCAGGAGGAATGATGTTGCTTCTGGCCCATCCAAAAGGACACTAGGTTAGAAATGAATAAGATCCTTTCTTGCCTTGTCTGTGCTTATATAACTGTATTCCCTTGTTGCTGAGTCTATAAAAAGAAGGGGGAGAGGGAGGGACAGGTCAGGAGGTAGAGGAGTCCAATGGAGAACTGGTGTCTCACCACCCTCAGGTTTGTGCAAATGAATGGCAGATTCACAGCACATGGATAATCTTGGCTCCTGCTAGAACATCACCTTTGGTTGTTACATTACATCTTGGGGAAAGAGGACAGCATGGCCTTAGAATGAGCATTCAGTTTTCCCATGTGAAAAGAGGCTCCGCTTCCATACAGAGAAAGTAGGTTAAAAGAATGCTAAGGTTGTGTGGTTGAGTGTTCTCAAATGCAACAAAATGCAAAAGCAAAACTTAGGGGGGGGGTGCAATCCAGTTCCAACAGAGTTACCAAGCAGTCTTGTTTCCTGCCCTGCTTTCCACACTTGCTATCTTTTTCATTTCCTTGAAAACACACACACACACACACACACACACACACACAGGATGTTTGTATCGTAGCTGCCATGTAGAGAAGATGTGCACACTGTCATGTAGGGAGGGTTCCTGCTCCTGTCCTTTTGCCTGGTATGATCTGCAGAAATCAACAGAGCCAAATTTTACATGTCATGGAAGTTAGTAGACTAAGTAATTGCTAAAGGTATAGGATCAGACCTGGGTGGTTTTGTGGTTGTTGCTTTTCCTAGTCAGCTGACAATCTTAGGTATAGAAATAAAGGGAAGGGGAAATATCTCACCCACTTCTCACTGGCTGCTTCATTATAACCGGGGGGGGGGGGCAGGCAGGGGTTGCTGGGCCAGAGAAACTGGCTTGAAGCCTGTGAGTATTGTACACATGTGTACATTCTCCTATGGATGCAGTTTCACATTTTGAACCAATATGAAATGTCCACCTTCAGTTCAAGGTTGTGGAGATGAAGGTGTGCATGCAATGCAATTGTACCTGCTGATGAGTATGCACATGGGAAGTACACACATATTTGCTTGTGTATTAGATTGCACATTTGGGTATGTGTCCTGTGGAATAAGGTTATTATTTAACACAAAAATTGTGTGGCATAGTAACTGTGTAACTCTGCATGTAAACCCATTGTAGCATTTTGGCTCTCATATCCAAGGTAGGTGCAAGAACATTTTGCTCTGTAAGGTAAAAGAAATAAGTTGAGCTTTATTTCTGTTCTGGTGACAGGGCAGCATCCTTCCCCACACCTGAAGGCAGTAGGGTAGCTTAGGAGGACACACACCACATACAGCTGTATTCATTCTGTGCACCTGAGCCCCTGCCATGTGAGGGAGCTGTCTCAATCTTCCTAATAGCAGGGCCAGCCCTGCCTTTGGTCTGTGTTATAGCTCTGCAGCACATAAGAGGAAGCAGCTATGTTTCTTCTCTCCCCAGTCCTCTATCATCATCTGCCAGCCCTCTGAACTGACATATAAAAGGCAGCAAGATCCTTATCTTGTCCCATAGGATGTCAAAGGGGTAAAGGGAGGACTAGCGCAGGAGAAGCTGTGGCTGCATTTTTTTTTTCAGCCTTGGATCTCTTAAATGAATTGAGCAGGGGAGAGCTAGGGAAAATTATTTTTAGGGGAAATTACTTTTAGGGACTGCAATTCCCAGAATCCCCTAACCAGTGGGGGTGGGGTGGGAGTTGCAGTCTAAAAAAGTAACATTTTGAAGTTCTGGCTTGTGGGCTGTAACCTGGCAACACAAACAAGGTATGGGGTGCATGGAATCCCATGGCAGGACCTCTTGCTTTGCTTGGCATCCTGTCCAAAAACAAAAGCCATGATGATTTTGAATCAGACTTTGGTCTGAACATTAAGGCACTATGTATATTTGGGCAGGTTGGATCCATTGCCTTGGACAGGTCCTTTAAAACAGAGTGGATGCATTACCCCACTGACACCAGAGCCCTAGGGCTTGTATACACTGGCCAGAATACTCCATGTTCTGGCTGGATTATTCCAGCCCCAGGCCCATGATGGCGCTATGCCCATGATGGAGTATTCCAGCCCCAGGCCCATGATGGCGCTATGCCCATGATGGAGTATTCCAGCCCCAGGCCCATTACCTGCCCTTCCATTGTGGCAGTGGAGGGGTGATTGCATACCTACAGCCTGCATATAAACCGATACTTCTCTTCCCTGCACCGGTTGCATCTTCTGGGATCAGGAATGAGGCTCCCAGCCATGGTAACATGGCTGAGTGCCTCATGGTGACCTCAGCAGATGCAATGTGCATGACTTATCTGGGAAATGGCTGCGCCTGGCACCATGCAGGCTGTGTGCGCAGACATCCCCCCCCCACAATGTAACTCACCATTTTTTTCCTCCCAAAAATGTAGCAGAGTGAGTTTCTTTTTAGCCACTTGTCTGCTCCATTTTAAGGGATATTTGCCCCAGATTCTTGTCAGAACTTCCCAGACATTGTCTGAGCCAAACCCCTGTGTCATCTGGATAGTCAGGTGCAGGAATGGAGGGAAGCCATTCATTTGGCCTGTGTAGAAAAGGCCCTAGTCACCAGTGGAGGAGAGCAAGATCACAACCCCCCTCTGACCAAGAGACATTCAGGTAAATGTGTTGGTCATTTCATACATTGTATGACTGCATAAGGGGAAGCGTCATACGCTCAACCTCTGAGAATTCATATAATTGTGGGCCCTTACACACTACACAATTATAGCACTATGATTCCACTAATTGTTATGGTTGCAGCCTATGGAATCCTGTGGTTCGCGTCTGGTGAGGCATTAGAGCTCCCTGGCTAAGAATTCTAAATACTCCCCCCCAAACTTGGAAGGCTTTCCCCACATGATCAGGAAGCCTGTCCCCTGCTTCCAACATCAATAACACAACTATGTAGATGCATAGACTTGTCCATGCCATTGGGACCTCTGCTTTCCCAAGATTCCTGAACACTTGTATAGAGCTCCACATAACAAGTTTGTAGTGCTGGAAACATGCATGCCTAAGGAGCAGGGCACTCCTGCTACAATTCCACACTCATATTCACTTGCATTCAATGTGTGAAAAGTTTTCATAAAGCTCAGGCATTCAACATAAACAAAACATTTGCAGGGCTGGCCCTACCAGTTGGTGGAGTGAGGTAGCTACAGATCTGGGGTGTCACAGAGAGGCAGCAAATGGCCAGTTATTTGATTTATATTTCTACTCTCGGGGTGCTATGGACCTTGACTTTGGTGAATGGGAGAGGTCATAGAATCACAGACTCCTAGAGCTGATAGAGACCATAAGGGCCATCCAGTCCAACCCCCTGACATGCAGGAAAAAGCAATCAAAGCATTCCGGACAGATGGCCATCCAATCTCTGTTTAAAAACCTCCAAAGAAGGAGACTCCACCACACTCTGAGGCAGTGCACTCCACTGTCAAACAGCTCTTACTGTCAGGAAGTTCTTTCTAATATTTAGATGGAATCTCTTTTCCTGTAGGTCACCATTTGCTGTTCCACCTTGGACAGCAAAATATTTTGGTTTACTTTGGAGCCATCCAACATCCTCTCCTTTCATTCTCCTCTTTTTTTTCACAGTGAAAGTTAAGATTATTAATTACCCTTTTTGCAGCTTGTCGGTAATGAAATTGCTCTTATCCTTTAAGCAATTTGTGCTTTTATCAGAGAAAAAAGTGCTCCCCTAAGCAAAGATTTGTATATTCCAACACTTTCTTTCAGATTATATACATTGTTTCATGCAGAGGGACCTGTGAATTCTCAGTCAAGTTAATAACAGGGACAACAAGATTCATATGACATGTAGTTCCTCAGAGAAAAGACCTCATGCGTGCAAAGCAAAGCAGAAGCCCTGGGGAATTCTCTGCTTAATGGCTGAAGCTCAATTTGTAGACAATTTTTCCCCATAGTGATGATGCCTATAAATTTATCTCTCAGGATATGGCACAACTACTGGTCATCCTAAAGACATAGTGGAGGGGAGCTGGTGGCGGCTGACACATGATGGCAATCTAGTTGCCTTTCTCTCAGCTTTCATATTATCTTTACATGTATTTATTTGTGATTATTTATCCTGATGGTCTTCCAAGAACAGAACTCAAGGTGGCTTACCATTAAGCAGAACAAATATCTTGAAAGCATGGGATGAACAGATGCAAAACAACATTAAAACACAATTGACAAACACACACACACACAGAGAGAATATCTAATCAGTACCTTCTTCCCCAAATAGGGTTCAAGGTGGTTGACAATTAAACCAAACAAAGAGAATTAAAACACAAAATTAATAAAGGCAAACAAAATTAAAACACAATTGACAAATACAAAGAGCAACAACAACAGCAGCAATATATAGCATCTACCCAGTTATGCTGCCTTTCTCCTAAGAACAGGACACAGGGTACTTTCCAATTAAACAGAACAAATGCAATTAAAACCAGGGCTGAATAAAAGCATAACAAAATTAAAATGCAATTGACAAATACAGTGCATTTGCACGCATGCTCATGTGCACATGCACACACCTGTAATCTGCAGCAAGCAAGAGCAGTTGCCACAGCTCATCTGAATAAATTTGTCTTTTACCTTCCAGCGGAAGGACAACAGGGAATGAACCATCTTAGCCTCCCCAGTGAGGTGCGGGGGGTAGTTCAAATGCATGTGAAGTATCCAGGGCTGGCCCAAGATATTTTGTTGCCTGAGGTAAAGGACAAGATGGCACCCCTTTCCCATTTTATGTACAGAAGCTGACAAGAATGGGACAGCATCTTTAATTACACTTGAAAGCAGCAGGCCAACTCAGGGGGCAAAGGGCAATAGCAATAGCATTTATATTACTATACCGCTTACCAGTGTCAAAGCACTCCCTAAACAGTTTACAATGTGTTAGCTAATTGCCCCCAACAAGCTGGGTGCTCATTTTAGGGACCTATGGAAGGATGGAAAGCTGAGTCAACCTGGAGCCCTGCAGGACTGAACTCACAATGTTGTGGCTGCAGTACTGGCATTTAACCATTGTGCCACCAGGGCATCCAGAGCTCCAATATCTCATTGCTACTCTCTGTTCCCCACAGTTCCCCCATGGTCCATGAACTGAGGTATCTGCCCGACTCTGCCTATGGTAGGTCTAGGTCTGGAAGGATAATATGACTCCCCTATACTGATGGTTTAATTTGAGAAGGGGTAAAAAAAAACCACACACACAGAAATCCAGATATCAATAAAAATTAATTTTTTATTGTTGTTGTTATTATCTTTATTTCTATCTCGCTTTCCCCCCAATTTCTGGGTCAAGCAACATTTTCCTCATGCAGCCATGTATCCTCTAGCATTTCACAAATGAAAACCAGGACACATGGCCAAGCAACATCAGTATGTGGTCAGGGTAGCAAAGGTGGCAAATGAGGAAGAATATACAAGCTAGGGGAGGCGGCAGCAGTTTGCTCTTTCCTGAGCCTATTGGGAAGGGTAAGACTCCTTCCACATCTCTCCTCTTCCCACCTGCTGATTTAACTGAGTGCAAACTACTTTGGCACACTGAACTTAGTTTGCAGCTGAGAACTAAGGGGAAAAGTGGAAGGAAATGAGATAAACTGGGACATTTTAAAATGTGGCTGAAAAAGTGAGATGCCTGAGGGCTAATCAGGACTGTTCCTACCAAAGCAGAACAGCTGGAGGGTATGCAGCCATTTTATTTGGATGGGAATGCACTCATTACATGTGGGTTAAGTGACAGAGTTAAGTAAGTTTAACCAGGGAAAGTAGAATCAGGGACAAAAGCAAGAAGAAGTGATCCATCCAGGTTCTAAATTAGCCTCTCTGCTGTAACATTCTATATATGGACTGGCTATTATCGCATCTCTCTCTCTCTCTCCTTGGAAAGGCAGGTTGTCAGCTTCTTCTGGCTACTGCCTGCTATGCCTGTATTAGTTGACAGAGAAAGGATTCAAGTCTCCAGTACTATCAACCTAATGCCAAATAGTTTGGAGAAAGATCAAAGGCAGACTGCTTGATGAGAAAGAAGTGATGAGTGAAAGGAAGATAAGGAGGGAGGGAATCAGAGACAGGGAAAAACTGATCTGTTCTCAGACGTGCCATACTTGAAAGACATAGACAGTTTGTTACTGGGCAAACATCACCACCAGTCTCTTTCTTTCTACAATTGTGTTCTGTGTTATATGTGTTTCAAAACAAAGAAAACAATCAAAATTCCAAACTAAAGTAGTCTCAAATTTCTGTGCCAAGAAAAGCTAATTTTCATATATAAATTATTATTTAATTTGTACAAATGATGCACATTTAGCAGATTAGTATATATATGCCAGATTTGCATAAATCTGTATCCGTTGGCAATGTTGATGGTCATGGAGCTGCTGGATACGAAAGCCCTTGCTTTCAGACCAATGGAACCATTATTCAGTGTCCCCTCTGAAGTTTTAACAAATTTCAGATTTTAACAAAGTACAAGGTGTTGGTTATGACCTTTAAAGCCCTACATGGCTTCGGTCCAACTCACCTCCGGGACTGCCTCTTCCTGTACGACCCTCCCTGCACACTTCGGTCCTCTGGGAGGAATCTGTTGCAACCTATGAAAACAAGGCTTTCGGTGACCTCCCAGAGGGCCTTCTCTGCTGCCGTTCCCAGATTATGGAATGGCCTGTCAGACGAGATCTGTCTTATTACCACCCTAGACAGCTTCAAAAAAGCTGTCAAGATGGATCTTTTCTGGCAGGCCTTTCCAGAATAGCTATCCTGGCCCGAAGATTCGACTGTTTTTTCCCCCTTTGAGCTGCCATTGAATTATTCTATGCTGCTGTGATTAGTTGCTGTATGTTTTTTTAATTATTGTATTTTTAAAATCTTTTCTAGTTTAATATTATTTTAAGGGGTGTGTGGGTTAGGGTATTGAGGCAATTATGGAGTTTTTATACTGTAAGCCACCCCAATTGCATTGCAGAAGGGCGGGATAGAAATAAATTTTATTATTATTTATTATTATTTAACTGATTGCTCCACAAACTTCTAAACGCATCTTCACAGCTACGAAAAGAGTTGAATTCTGTATTATGTTCCTGCCCCCCAACCCCAGAGCTTGTGTCAAATCATGTTATACGTCCCCGCTAGCTGTCTTTCAATAAATGTTGGTCTTATCATACACTTATATCCTTTAATAAAAAGTACAGAATGAAGTCTGCAAGTGAAATAACTTCCTAAATATTTATTGGGGGGGAGCAATCATAGCTCAACAGTAAAATATGTGTTTTCCAGCAATCCCTTGAACTCTTGTGGAAGTCTGTGCTAAAGAGAAATGCCATCATCTCTGCTCCCCAAGTAGGTCCATGGAAAAGACCACCACCAGTTTCAGATGTCTTGGTGTTTCAGGATTATTGCCTTGATGCTGATGTTTCCAAGTGCAGGCCCTGCAGCATGATAGAGAATATGCCAATATATCCCTAACTCAGTCCAATAAATTGGATGGATGGTGTTACAGTTCTTTTTAAGATGCAAAATTGCTTCTTGGTCCTTATCCTATTTGTTATCTCAAACACAAAATACTCTTCCGATGAGTTTAGTATGGTACTTTCTAATTCTGTCCCCTACAATCCAAGCAGTGTGTCTGTTTTCAAGGGGATAAAACATAACCAAATATGCTGACTATTCTTCTTTTTTGGCAGCAGGTTATTGCCTCAGATTTGGCAATAAGCCATTGCAAAATATCAATAAGAAGTATACCAAATGATCCAGCACTAGGAAAAACTAAGGCATCTATTGCCATTTAGCCCTCCTAGAAATAGTAAAGGCCTGTGGCTGGTGTCACCCCTCCTCATGACGGTGTCACCCTGTGCAGTCCAGCCTTTCCGCACCCCCTAGTGCCACCACTGGTAAAGGCTTTCCAGCATCTATCTTATGCACACTCTTTCTTGAGAGTAAACTACACTGAACACATGGATGGAACTTCTAAGGACAGTTGGCCTTCTGCATCCATGGATTCTTTATCCCTGGATTCAACCATCCATGGCTTGAAAATATTTTTTTAAAAATAATTCCAAGAAGCAATCCTTGATTTTGCCATTTTATACAAGGGATGCCATTTTACTATGCCACTGTATATACTGGGATTTGAGCATCCACAGATTTTGGTATCCACAGCAAGTCCTGGAACCAAACCCCAGTGGACACCAAGAGCCCACTGTACATTCTGTGCTTGTATCAGTCTTCATATTTAAAGATGTTTTGATGAAAATGGATGGGAGAAGAGATCTGCCCTCCCCCTCGCAAGTACCTTCAAGTAGGCAGAATTAATAACAATGTGCCTGCCAGTGTTGAGCCCTGCCTCTTGTCCTTGTCAACCTTGGCTCCCCACTTTTCCCTAGCCAAAAGAGGGGATAAAGTGAATTTCTACTCAAGGAAGCTCTAGGAGTGGTAATTCAGCATTTGAAATAGATTGCAGGCCCTAACCCCTGCACTGTTTAATACAAAAACCCTCCTTTTTTTCAAAGCCAGAAGTAGAATTTCCACCATTTCTATATAGCGTTTCTCTTGTATACTATTGTCAAGGGCTAAAACCTGGGTTCACTCCCTTGGACCCCAGATTAGCCCTCCTGTAGGGGTAATCCTGAGTAGCCTCACTCCAGGATGCTCCCTACAGACTCCAAAACCAACCAGTAGTGCCACCACCCCGCATTGAGTTAAACTGGGGGTTTTCTTTCCCCTTGGGATCCCCCCTTTCTTACGCACAATGCAGTGGGAAATTGTGTGTAGTCTCTGATAATTAGTGGCACTCCTTGCCACTATAGAATTAACTAACTCCCTCCTCCTAACCCCAGAGGAGACCCACAGTAGCATAGTCAAGAGGTAAGGCACGTGGTAAGCATCAGTTATAGGAAGATTAATAAAGTTACTTTATTCAAGTGAAATCAGTCATGCAATCTCACATGAGGTAGGCTTCTCCCCTACCTCAGGCAGGCTTAAAGTTATAGCAGTTACAGAGTAGTAAGATCAAAGCATTACATTACTCAAGTTACATTCAGTTACTAATTTTAACTACATCCAACCAAAGAAATTAAAAAGAATTCCCTAATGCAGCTAAACATGGCCTAATCTCTACTAAATATTTGCACATTGTTGCCTTAAGACGTTATCCAGGCAGCTGGGAGCTCCAAGCCAGAGATGGGATGGCTTTTTTGCTCAACCAGCCTTAATCAGTTCTTGTTCTCTCTCACACATCTCTCTCCGGAATCTCTCTCAAGAATCTCTCTCAAGAATCTAAAATGGCTTCAAACAAAAGCAGTTACATCTTCATCAGAGTTCCCGGGTTCAGAGCTGTAATTGGTCAGTCCAGGTCATATGGTGTCATGGTTTTTGATGTCATCTCATTAGCTCTGTGGAGGTGGTGTTTTAGACCCTCCCTTCCATTAACCCTTTTCTTACCTGGTACTATGCTGGCAAGACAATCTGTTTACAGACAAAGGGAGTTATAGTTCTCTAACAGAATGATGGGAGTTGCACCTTAAGGCAGCATGATGGGACTCCATCATGACAACTATGCAGAGTCCAGCACCTCCTTCTCTCTCATACACACGGCTTTGTAGCCCTGATCTTACACTGACTGTGCCTCAGTTTACCTTCATGCAATGGGCTGATGTTCCCCTTTTCTGTCTGATGTGTCACTGATGTGTCAGGCAAAGGGATACACTTGAGGATTGGACTACAAGGGGTGGTGAAGGCCACAGATCTTCCTGTCACCAGAGAACAGTGTATACTGCTCCAAAAAGCCTTCCACTATTGTAGTTGTTTGTCATCATTGAAGATGATGATGATCGTGATACTGATAGTGCAAGCTTGTGAACAGCGAGAGGGAAAGTAAACAGTGAGAGGGAAACCTACATAGCATGGATGATATCTGAGAATTACCAGCCTTTCTTCAGAAAATGTCTTAGCTAGGCTTTGGGTGGGAAAATGAGATGAGATCAACTCCTGTACAGCTAAAACTGTAGGAAATTATTGGTATTTATATTAAGCAGAGTAACGTGTAGCCCCAGAGCAATATGAGCTTGTGGTATAAAGCAGGATAGAAATATAAAGGATGCTCTGGTAAGGTTAAAAAGCAAAACTTAAATTTATTGTGGCAGAGAATACATCTGAGATAGGAAAATAGATAGATAGAAGAGAGTTATCTAACTTGGGTACAAGAGTCCCTAAAAGCTGACTCTCATGAGTGCATGTAAGGCATCTTGAGGCTGAGCTGCCTCATGTAGGCTGATTTCTCCAACAAAGAATTGTAAAGCACTAAAACTTTTTGGAGGAAAGGGGGAAAGTGACTTCTACATGCAAGTAGGAAATCAAAGCCTTGAGTACACAGATCAATGAGATACAGAGCTGCATCAAAAGGGTTGTCCCCAGCTACCCTAAACAAGCGCTGATGCTTCTCCACTTCAACAAAACTTCTTCATGGTCAGGGCAAAATAGTAGCTCTTAGAGAATGCCCAGCAGCTTTCTACAACCATCCCAGACCAAGAACAGAACACCTTGGCTTAACTGAAGCTTCTGTGGGGAGAATTTCAGGAAACAGAATGTAATTACTAGAGCTGCCATTTATATCTGTATAATCCTATTCTTTCATAAACTGTCATGGAATCATCCATGGCCAAAAGAATGATAAATGGTTTTCTCAGTAATCTGCAGTAAATGTATCTACAGCACCTGTGTGGTGGTGGTGATGGGGGTGTACGGAGAGAGAAGGTCATTAGGACCTTGGACGTGATTCAGTCAAAGGTAAGCTCTTTTAATTCCCACCATTTTCACTGGGACCATTTAGGTACATGCTGATATAGCTGTAGCTCTCCAGATGTTTTGGAGTACAACCAGCATTAGGAATATTTATGTTAAAAAATTAACTGGTTAGTGCTATTAGACAGAAAGGGGAAAATAAATTTGCTGTTGTTATAGTTGGGAGGGCAGAAATGTATTGGTTCCCACAACCATTCATATATTGTTTAATTTTTATTTTTTCAATAATTTATGCAATTTATGGAGTGGCATTGCTTGCTTACCCCCTTTTGTCACTGGCTCCTTTAAAATTTCGCTTTTACTTTTGACTTTTCTTTCCCCATTGTCAAAAAATCAAAAACAATTTGTATTATGTCATTCTCACTGGTTTGAGATTGTCTTAAGTGAGAAAAGATTTAATGTCCTTTAATATCCTAGTCTTTGAAGATTGTTGTCATTGTTTTAAATTGTTCTAAATTGATTTCACTGTACACCACCCTAAGATCTCTGGATATAGAGCAGGATATAAATATTTTAATTAATAAAGAAATAAATTAAAAAGTGACTATAAGGAGTAGGGGTTATGCATCTCTCAAATGTTCTAAAACTAAAGAGGAGTCCAGAGTTCCGTTCAAGGCAGGGGCTGGCAAGCAAATCTGAGCAATCTTGTCTCTTTGGTCTCCCTCATATACATTTATGCACCCAGGGCAGAAGTGAAATTCTCCATTTCGTAGCTTGAGAACAAAACCACAGATTCTGTGGAATCCTACCCTTCCCCAGGACACAGAAAACCTCAGCCTTAATTGTGGCTTAAGTGTGAAAGGGCTTCACATTACCCTGCAGTGCAGGAGTGCAGGTATGGGGAAAGGGGAAAAATCAAGGCCCCAAATAAGAATCCCACCCAAATGACATTTTCCTTCAGTCTCCAAATTTCTAGCATTGACTGCTCACATGTGGAACTCATATTTGCTGCATTTGCAGGCCCTTGACATTTTCCTTGCCCATTTTCTTTGGGTGCTTACAATGTATTTCAAAAAGCTAAACTGACTTTTAAAGTTACTTGCAATGTTAAAAATTAGGGGAATAAAGGAATAATTCATTGGAGGAAAGAATTCTTATGAGGGATGATGCTTTCATTTTGCACCCCTTCCCAGTAGCTACACCTCTGCCTGTTATACTTCTGATGCCAGGTGTAGCAGTACAATGGGCTATGTGGAAAAATTCATTTACATCACTGAAGTCTAGACCAGTGGCTCTTAACCTATTCTTTACCAGGGCCCTCCTTTAAATATGTTTTGTTGCCATGGACCCCCAAGACTTAACTCAGGATTTAGAATGATGATAATGCAATTATACCATCCATTAAACCTTGCCTCAGAGGCACTGGAGCAGGAGGCAAGACTTTTCTCCTGCTTCTTCCTGCAAGTTTGTGGCTAGAATGGCAATATGCAGGCCCAGCCAGCCAGCCAGCCAGCCATTGCTCCTGCCATGTGGCCACTCTACTGGAGGGAGGAGGTGGGTTAAGCAGCCTTCAAACCTTCATGGACCCCCTGTGAGGACATTGCACCACCCTGGGGATCTGTGGACCACAGGTTAAGAACTGTGGTCTAGAGAATTGTGCAGATTAAAGCTTTCAATTCTGTACCAATATATCTGGAAGTAAGTCCCATTGAACTCAGCTGTATCTCAGCCTTGAGCAAATATGTGAGGGTTGCCCCAGGAAATAAGTGAAACTGCCCGAGTGAAGCCATCATGCTGATGCCATCATCTGTAGAGCAGCCATGACTGATTTTAACAGGAGGGCTGTAGACTTGGTTTGAAGTTGAAACATTTGTTCACCCAATTCTATTGCCGGGGTGGGCAACATGTAGCCTGTGACCCACAGGCAGGCCCCAATGCTATATCTTCAGGCCTACCCATACCTCAGTGCTGCAATTCAGCAGCACATTGCACTACCAAATTTTGGCAACAAACCAGGAGAAGTCAAGCAGGAAATGGCACACTGTGAAAAACACTTTGAACCAACCTGAAAATGGCAGATTGTGAGAACTCCTTTTAAATGAGCAATTTATGTTTAACTGAATACTTCTTCTTTCCTGGTTTGCCCTTGAAATTTAGTGGCACTGTTTACGTGCAGAAGCAGAGGTGTGTGGCCCATGGTAGGTGCTGAATTTGCCCATAGAACTCCATCACCTAGAGTTGGGTTCAGTACCACTGAAATGCTGAAGATGGACTAGTTGCCATCCTCCAGTTCTCCTCCACAGAAATCTGGAGTTCTCAGTCCAGGGCTGGTCTCATTGCTAAAGGAACCCCGAGTATTTGCTCAGAAAAATTGGTCTGTTTAAAGGGAGCCAATGGCAGGACCCTCAAGTATTTGTCAGGAGGAGATATGATGGATCCCCCATCCAAGTTGGCCCCACAATTCCAACCCTTGGGTCACCTTGTCCTTTTACCCTTAACTCCCTTCCCCGGATCTGTTACTTGGCCTTAATCTGACCACTATATTGGACATGTGGATGTGTTCATAGTAGAAATGTGTGACCAAACCTCCATATCAATTGTTAAATGAAAACATTCAGACAGAGACATAGAAAATACAACCAGTGATTATTTATTATATATAACGACAAGTAAATTCAACATGAAGTCCTTGAACTTCCACACTTTTGGTGATCATCAAACCCAAACCCTATTCAGAACTCAGCAGATCCTCTCTTCCTATTTCACCCTACTTGATGCAGCTTCTCAAGATTCAGTCCATCCCTACACGTCCCTGTCCCTATCTCAATTCCAACCTCATGCTGTCTGTGTTTCTGACTGGCCCAATATGACACATTAACAGACAGTCTTCTGGTTTTGTATTTTCTCCCATAGGCCTGCTCTTACAGCATTTCATGAATTGTAATCTACCCAGAGTTAGGTCTACCCAGAGTTGTCCAGCTTCTCACTTCATAGGGGGTAACCCACAGTCATTGTCACCCACAACCAACCCCTGTAAGTTACTTTGCCAATTGTACTCTTTGAACTCCACCCAGATGCATTCTTCATTGCTTTTTTGTTACTTGGGAAGGGTGGGGCTGGGGATAACCTTAAGATTCATAAGAAAATGCCTCATCCCTTGAAAAAATCCTGTCAAAATGCTGCTAAAAATGACCCCAAGTGCCCTTAAAAAGTAACTTGCAAAACTTGAAGAAAGCAATTCCATCCCCACTCCTTTTGTTTGAAATATGCCTTTGTTATGGCCTAATTACTATAAGAGGACTTTGGACTTTATCAGACGAGTTACAGACGGTGTCATAACAACGCCACATAACCGCAAAAAGGTGTGCAGATCAAACAGTGTTGTTCTTTCGAGGCTATATTCTGCCCCAAACCCATACCTTTTTATTGACGGCTTAAGCTGTCAATAGATCCACCATGGCACTTTTGTACCCGTAATGCTGGGTATGGAACATTATGGGTTTTTTCCCCTTGTACTTACCCCGACAATGTCCAGACCAGCCAGAACACTTCCAGGTGAGATTGTGACATCCAGGTAGGTGACAAACTTTTTAAAACTTTCCTTGGTTTACTTGTAAGTTTTAAAGTGTGTTTAGGTGCTCGGTGTAACTTTTTAATGTTTATTTTGGTTTTCTTTTGAATTTCCTGTGCAATTTCATCACACAGGGTTTCAAAGGAGGAAGTGAACAGGGCTTCGTTCACTTCCTCCTTCAGTACCAGGGAAGCCTTTGCTAGGAGAGGAAGGTAAATGTGGTGGGGGACATTCTTTTGCTGGCATAAGAATGGATTTTTTTATGCCAGCAAAAGAACCTCTTTAGGGGGTGGTCTGATAAAGTCCTTTGAAAGAGTAAGTACTTGATTTTCACATGCTGCTCTCCAGACTGTTCAAGCAGCCAATTTACTGTTTGACATTGTGTTGACATTGTGTTGCTGATATTCTTTAAGGGTGTCAGTGAGAAGCATGCTTGGAGACAGATGCTGTTGGGATAGGAACACTTACCATGTCACTAAGGATCCTGGAATACATTGACTGGATGCCTGTTGGGGCATTATGCCAATGCAACTCTGGATTATTCTGCTGGTTGTACTTTTTACAACACAACAACTAACACAATGTCCTGAATCTTAGTCCCATGCTGAGAAGACTCATTAAATCAATTGTTGAATGGTGAACCAAACACTTAGGTAAATTCCACGGCTTCAATATGTCTACTGTAGTTAGGACTAGCAATTTGGTTCAGGCCGATAGCTTTCCTTTTTCTTTTCTTTTTTCAGCATTACAGCGAATGGCAACAAATTACTTTTAATAGCATTTCAGTGTGTATCAGGAGTAAATTTCTTTTCCACAAGACAATTTCCAATTTCTGCTGGAGAGAGTTGAGCAGCGTGAGCACTTGTGATGGCCAAGCCTCTTAGGCCAGCACAACCTCTCCCTTGGAATATTTGTCCATTCCCTCCCTGCTTCTGTCTCTTCCACCCAGTGATGGCTAAAAGCACTCTTGCTGTGCTTGCACAGAGAAAGCAGTAAGAGGCACACATTTTTAGCCTCCTTTCCATATTACCCTCTAAACAGCTAAATGGATCTGCATATCATTGCCAATTGCCACTTATTTCCTTTGGACAGGGCCCAGTGCAATTTGGATTGTGGGGGGGGGCAGGAGAACCCAGTTGCTGATTCCTGCTTAAACGAGATGATCTGCCTGAGCAGCACTGAATCTCTAGAACAGCTGCTCCACTTCTCTTGCTCCCCACTCCACGGCTCCTCTCTCACCCCCCTCCGCCACCAAATTCCCAAGCCAGTGCTGAAAGAGGGACCTTGGCTTCATTAACAGGCTTGTCCTAGAGAAACATTTGTGAGATCAAAGCTTTAACCACATGCTAAATTGGATGGAAAGCTCTCTAGGTGAATGCCAGAGGTTTAAAGTATTGAATGGGACATTCATTTGCATTCAAAACAAAATCTGACATAAGCCATTAATGTTCTTGATAATTCCATTAACTCAATGGCCAATCCCTCACTAATGGAGAGCACACTGCCTTTTTCTGTTCTATGTAAATAGCCAACATTATTGCACATCAGGCATGGTAGGTGTTTTTTTTATATATATATATAGATAACTATCCGCTTGTTCCATATTCTCTCTCCTACCCGCCAGCTTCCTCCCTTCTTGTGTGTGTGGTTATAGGTACACATACCAAGAGTGTAGATAAGGGGGTGGGCAAAATGAGGATATCACCCTGCCATAAGAATTCTGCCCCCTATGAAATGTTTTTTCTGTCTCCAACTTTGTCCTTTTACCTGTTTTTAATACTGTATTTCTCCCCTTTTATATTCATTGTCACTGGCTGCCTTGAAACTTCAGCAGTAGTACCCACTATATAGTATTAAGAAAATTTAGTAAAATGTTTAAATCTTATATCTATGTACCAGCCAACATATATCTATGTACCAGCCAAAGGAAAATACCAATCTAAATGTTGCTTGTAAAAAGAATAACTCAACATGGGTGTGGTTGGCTAAAGGGCATTGTGGGATTTTACAGTAGTTTCTGGGGGAAGACTATTGCAGAGTACTGTCTGTGTGCTATCATTTCAATCCAGGGAAAGCTGCCAGCCTAAGGATTTGGGCTAGATGCTCTGAATCCCTTCCAAGTCTCTGATTCCAAGCCTTAATCCAAAGCACTGCACATTTGCTCAGTTGACTGCCTGTGAACTCCTCATGCAGTGCTAACTACCTCTCATTCCAGTACAGCCATCCTCAGGAAGTTTAGTCAACAGTGAAAAAGAAGATCTGAAAACTGGAAAATGGTGCCTCTCCAAGCAGACTGTGACTGACCAAGAGCTGACAGATGCCTGAGGAGATGAAAAATAGCATCCTGTTGAGAAGGTTCTGTTGTTTTCAAATAGGCAATTGAATAATCCCAAAGAATATCCCAGTGAAAGTACTCTGGCTATCAACACTAGCCTTTTTAGGCAACGGTGATGACAAACACCAGACCATTCAAGCATGTTGTGTGCTCTGGTATCAAATCCTCTTGGAAAAATTCAAGAGAAGCATAAACTGTCAGAATGAAACCAGCTGGGCAATTCTGGGAGGCTAGAGGTCTCCCACCCTGGATGTTATTTAACATTCCAGCAAGCTTCTGTTTGGAACAACAAAGCCAGCTTTGTAGTGTCTCTGACACACCACAAGGAATTCAGGAGAGAGCTGATCTCTTGGCATGTGGGTAATCAGTGGCTGTATTCAAAATTCTTTTTATTCTGACTGAGATGAGCAATGAGGCCATTGCTCAGTAGCAGAGTATATGCTTTACCATGGAGTAAGGATGGGAAGAATATTAAAAAATATTTGGAAAATGGTAGAAAAACATGTTTTTCAGGTGTTGGGAAATCCTGATGAGAAGAATCCTGGACTGACGAGACTCTGCTGTTTGGGACTTATTTTGTGCAAAATTTGCATGTAGTTGATTTTTTCAGAAAACAGAATTGTCTGCATGGAAAACAGCATTTTTCTGTGCAGGAATTAATATTTCTAGGTTGAAATATTGTTTTCTGTGGATAAAATGCTGTTTTCTGCACATAAAATGCTGATTTCTGCACAAAACAGTCCTGTGCAAATTGTGTGCATAACAAGTCTTGAATTGCAAATAGGCTTTGAAAACTATGATTTTTGAAGACTTTCTCACAGCAGGAATTATATCCCTACCATGGAGGAGGCAGTATTTCCAGAGAGAAAGAGCTTAGAAAGTGGTTGATAGTTACTACGTTGCTGGGATCTGAGTGAACCCAAGGCAGCTTCATGTATTCATACAGGAAGAATGGGTGAACTATAGACTTAAATGTAATCCTACATTAAGCATCCAGAGTGACTCTGTTCCTATTGTAGCCAGCCTTCAGGGAATCCAGTTCAGGGGTGTCCCTGGTGGAACCTCATAGCATCCATATCAGTGGGGCAGTGAATCCAGTCTGAGTATTAGTCCAAATTTTAAAGGAGCTATCCAAGGTGTTGAGTCTATTATGGGGACAGAGTTCAGTACCTTGGATAGCTCCTTTGATGTTCAGACCAAACCCTGAAGTGAATTCTCCACCCCACTGACATGGAATTCACCAGTCACCACTGGCTGTACCAGCAACATTTTTATTCATTACAAGAATTCTTTCTTTACACACAAAATTGCAATTAGCCAACTATTAAATTCATTCTTTCACTAACTCAGAGAGGCCCATATTCTATACTGTCTACTTTGTTATGTATGTATAACAAAGTATGATCTTGTGGCTCAGCCTCATGAATCTACTATACCAGGCAGCAGCTGCTCCAAGAAACCAAGTCCTGTTCTTCTGCCAATCAGGGCACAAGGATGATTACATTTCCATCCCCTTTCTGCTAGCAAGTGAGGCTGTGACAAGGAATTGTGACAGTGGTCCTGCTTCTGATTGTCACAGCCTCACTCACTAGTGTGAAGGAGCTGAAAGGGTCATCCTCCTTGAGCCCCGATCGGTAGCAGAACAGGCCTCTATCTCTCAGACTGGTGATTGGCTGTTAAGGTGGGCTGTGACTATGTAGGATTAGTGACTATGGAGGAGTTGTGGATCCATAACTCTAGGTTACATATCTGTAATGTCAAGACAGATTACCAGTCACTGTTTATAACTCATTGCTTCCTCCATCCATGCTCTCCAGGTGTCCTGCAAGATGATAAAACAACAATAACAAATAATAGGAGCACAGCTATATAAGCAGTAAATGGCAGAAAGAAAAGAAAACATGCATTGTAAGGACTGTTAATATAAAAATGAAGAATACACAAATCTGTGAGCTTCAGTTTCTTCCACATTTGAATTTTGTGAGCTTCGGTAAATTATTTGCAAAAACTAACTGAAATGAAATTCTGACTCACTCCTAATAAAAACCATTCAAATCAGAGCACTACTACAATAATTTAAAAGTAAAATCTAGTAGCCCAGCAGAGCCTACAAAACAAGAAAGATTCATTCATTCATTCATTCATTGGATTTATATCCCACCTTTCTCCAAGATGGGATTCAAGATGGCTTACAATAATTTAAAAAATGCAACTAAAGCATTACAAAAGTTACAAAGCTTAAAAAAGAATTAAATTTTTACCATTATTAAAATATAATAGTTAAAAACTCCTCATAGATTAACAACATAATATAGATAAAAATTACAAACATCAAAAGCAGCACACCAATTAAAATTAACATTTCAAATGCCTGCCTAAATAAAAACGGCTTCACCTGTTGAAAAAAAGAGAGCAGGGAGGGCCCAACGAGACCTCCCGTGGAAGGGAGTTCCACAGTCTGGAAGCAGCAACAGAGAAGACTCTCTCCTGAGTTCTCACCAACTGCGCCTGTGAAGGTGGTGAGACTGAGAGAAAGCCCTCTCCTGCCAATGATCACTCGGGCTGGTTTACATAGGGGGATAGATCTTTGAGATAGTCTGGACCCAAGCTGTTTAGGGCTTTAAAGGTCAAAGCCAGCACTTTGAATTCTGCCTGGAAACAGAATGGTAGCCAATGCAGCTGTTTCAATAGGGAGTAACATGATCCCTGTGCCCAGCCCATCAACAGCCTGGCTGCAGCATTTTAGACCCACTGAAGTTTCTGAACAGTTTCCAAAGGCAGCCCCGCATAGAGCACATCACAGTAGTCCAAATGGGATGTAATCAAGGCATGTGTCACCGTAGCCAGATCCGACTTGTCAAGGAACGGGTGCAGCTGGCGCACCAGTTTTAACTATGCAAATGCACGTCTGGCCACAGCTGAAACTTGAGCATCCAGGCTCAGATCTGAGTCCAGGAGCACACTCAAGCTGCAAACCTAAGATTTCAGGGGATGAATCCCTATTCCCTGATCTGCCTCCTAACTGACCAGGAGCACCTCTGTCTTGTATGAATAAAGTTTCAACTTGTTTACCCTCATCCAGTTCATTACTGACAGCAGACACTGGTTTAGCACAGAAACAGCTTCCTTGGAGCTGGATAGAAAGGAGAGATAGATAATTCATTTCATCCGAGAATGCCTGGAGCTGGGAGTTTTCCTGAAACAACACAGCTAGAGTCTGTCTAGTGATTTTCTCTATGGAGCAAAGCATTTCCCAGGGTAAGTGCCACAACCCCAAAGGTCCTGCTTTGTTCTATGATCAATACCACTATTGATGAACTCAGAAACTTAAGGCAGAGCTTCAGAAGATCACAAGTAATGGCAGATGGGAAAGTGCTTCATATAGATGAAGGCATTTCTCATATATGGCAACCACCATGAAGTGGAACTAAAATTTATTTGATCAACTGATTTATGTCTGTTGCTAAAAAAGGATACCTTGAATGAAGGGGGGGGGATCAATGAAATGAAAGCCAGCTTAATGATAAGGTGGTGGTGGGCAGTGCAGGAAGAATAACAGGAAGGGACAAGGCCTATAGGCCTATAGGCTTACACACATAATTCAGCAACACCCATAATTCCTCCTATTTGGCCAACCTGGCTAAAGCTGATAGGAGCTGTAGTCCAACAACATCTGGAGGACCATGTTTGCCAACCAAGACCTAAACAAACAAACAACAGCAGCAACTTCTTTGCCACAATCTGCCCTGGAGCAATGAGGAAAAGGAAATGTTTAAGCAAAGCTAACCTAATTTTCAGTTCCTTAACTAATATACAGGACAGAACATATGCATTTCTTCAAATTTTACTATGCATTTATCTGCTGAAAATGTTTGTGTCAAATTGCGTACAGTAAGGAAAGTTGCATATAGAATGTATAGATAGGGATAGGCAGAACTGAGAACAAAAATGTGTTTTGTAAGGAGAACTGTGTACAAAAATAAAAGCAATTCCAGTGCAATTCTTTAAAAAATTGCAGACTGATGCAAAAATTACGACAGAATGGACTAATGTTTGAACAATGCAAAACTGACATAGACCAGAAAAAAATTATTTGTCCATCCTCTAATAATCAACAGATGTAACTTCATGGAAGCTGTGCCAATTTACCTGCAAATTCCAATTTTGTTTCATTCTAAAAATCCATTTAACTGCACAAAAGGCAAATGAAACACCTGTCACAAAGATTCCTCACAATAGGCATCTCAGAATAAATTGTGCCTAGATACTGTATTTCCTTTCTGACCATTATATAGACTCAAATTTAAAAAAAGAAAAGGAAAAGAGACAGTGATGAATTTTCTAGAAACTCTTTAATCCAGTCTGTTGGCTTTATGTTGAGCAGTTGAGTCACCAATGTTCCAATACCCAGCCACATTGGAATCTCCTACATTTAGAAACAAAAGAAAGGCTAGCCTGTGCATCAATGTACTGAAGGAGTATTTGATGTTGGCCTGCACTGGCAATGTCTAAAAATTACCTAGGCATGCAAAGGCACAGCCGAAGCCAAGATCTAGCAGGTAGCAAAGTTCACAGTGTGCTTTACTTTGAGGTGCTTCTCTGCAATTTATTATGGTTGCCATGGGAAAATGAGCATAACAACTTGGGGCAGAAGGATACCGTAAGCACACAATGAGATTTGCATTTCTGGAAAGTGTGATTATGCAGATCAGTAGGGAATATATCTGTGTTGCAGGGGTGGCTGGTGGCTCCTGGAGGCCTCCAAGGTGCTGAATCTATAATGCTTTTAAAAGTTAAGATGGAAACCTGAAGTGGATTCACAGCCCCACTGCCATGGGAGCCACCAACTGCCCTATTGTGAACCAAAGTTGCTGAACCAGAGCTTAGAAAAGTTTTTGTTGTTGTTGTTTTTTGCACTACAGCTATCAGAACATTCCCTCCCTGGTATTTTGATTGGAGGTTCTGGGTACTGTATTTCAATAAATTAAAATGAGCTTTTAAATTAACTTTCCAAAGCCAAACATATGATGTTGTCTTGTTCACTCTGACTGGCAAAGGCTCTCCCAAATGTTAAACCAAAAACCAAACTGAAGGGTTCTGCCAAAAAATAACCAGGATAAACTAATCCCACTCCCAATCATAAAAGGACATAATGAAGAAATGAAAGGATAACTAAACCCTGGAGCAGAGAATCCAATAAAATTAAAATTTCTAAAAGGGTAACAATACCCCACTAAAAAGTGTGCAAATGCTAAAAATATTATATTAATAGTGACTAATAAAAGCTCAAGGCCAGACGCATTTCAACAGCAGTCTTCCTCAGTGGCCTACAAGCATTCAAAATGTATAACAACTCAACAGCTCACTCAATGTGACTCTGCTCAATTCCAAAGCAACAATGTACTACTCCTGCTCACAGAGTATCTTATATAACCAACTGAACTGGTAATGGGAATGATCCTGCCAAGACTCAAGAAAAGAAAAGGTCCTAGGGAAAACTTAGGATGTGGAAGGACATTGAAAAACTCAACCAACCTCTTACACCCACACCTTTACCCACCAGGGGTCCAATTTTACCAACCATGTGTCCATTCGAGTACCAATATTGGTAGTAGTTTTATGTACTTAATATTGGATATCCCATCAATACATCAGAATTTAAATGAAGTTCTTCTCCTGTTCACAGAACCTTTTCTATAACCAGTCAAACTGGTGGTGGCAACCATCCTGTCAAGACTCAAGAAAAGAACTGAGAGGAAATTTAAGGTGTGAAAGGACAGCAAAAGACTCAATCTAGCCAATTCACATTTTCATTTAAACCCACCAGGGATTCAGATTTCAAATGATGAATCCATTTGAGTTCCAATATCTGTAATTGTTTTATGTTTTTAGTATTGGATATCCCATTTATGCACTAGAATTTGAATGAATCATGGGTATGATGTTTCTCAAGAAAATGTTTTACCAATGGAGCTTCTATTTTACGGTTTTTAATACAACTTCTGTGTTCTGTGATCCGAGTTCTTATCGCTCTGCTGGTCATCCCCACATAAATTAATTTGCAAGGGCATTCAATTATGTATATGACATTTTTACCAGCACATGTAAAAAGTTTCTATATTTCATAACTTCTACCATCGGCAGTATTCACAAAACATTTCAAATTGCTGCTGTGTCTGCATACCGAACAATGTCACAGATGTAATGTCCCTTGGTAATCAAACTGTTTTGTACTACCGGAAAATCAAAATCTGCCCGTACTAATATATTCTTGATGTTTTGAGTACGTTTATAGGCAAACATCGGTTTATTTTTATATCCGGGTATATTTTCCAGCAAGTGCCAATGTTTCATAATACTTTCTTTAACCCTCTGTGAATGTGTGTTAAAACTCAGTGGTATAACCACCCTATTGGGTGCTCTCTTAGGTCTGGAATCAAACAGAAGTTTCTTTCAATCTAACTTACGAACTTTGTCTTGTGCCTCTTTTATAACCCTTAAGAGATACCCTTTCTCCAAAAATTGGAGGCATGTAATATTCGATTCCCTTTCAAACCCTTCCAGTGTTTTACAATTTCTTCTAATACGTAAAAATTGTGAGTACGGAAGGTTGTTTTTAAGAGGCAATGGATGATAGCTGTCATATCTTAAAAATGAATTAACATCCTTTGGTTTTCTATATAGGTTTGTTTCAAATGATCCCCTATTTATTTGAATACATATATCTAGGAAATTCACTGTACAGGAATTATATACCATATCAAATTTGATGCTTTCATGGATACCATTAAGAAAAACCAGAAACCCCTTGCGAGAAGATTCAGATCCCACCCATATACAAAAAATATCATCTAAAAATCTTTTCCATGTATATATATGGGGAAAAAAAACTCACTGCTTAATATATAGGAACGTTCAAAATGGTCCATGTATAAGTTTGCGAACTCTGGGGCAAACGTACATCCCATTGCCACCCCAGAGGTTTGCCAGTAGAATTAGTTCCCGAATCTAAAATAATTCTTAGTCAAAGTTATTTCAATAAGATGTAACAAAAACTGAATAGGGGGAAGTCCCATTGGTTTAGACAACATAGCTGCTTCTAAGATCTCCAAGGCCTCATTCTGGGGAATGTTAGTGTAAAGTGATATGACATCCAATGTCACCAAGAAAAATTCCTCTACAGGTGGTGTTAGTTGTTCTATATATTTAACAAACTCCTTGGTGTCTTTTATATATGATGGTATATCTGGAATTAGAGGTTTCATAAAAGATGAAATATATGTGGCCAACAGTTCCAGGATAGAACCACAACCTGATAATCACGGTCAACTTCCGTGATTAGGAAATCACCAAATATGGCGCTGCAGCCTCCCAGCTCTTCCGGAACAGTATTGGCAGGGGGACAGCATCATCTGAAACGCCCCCCCTGCCGCGCAGCAGCCTTGCAATGGGGACAAGGCTGCTTGCGTTACAAATCGCCGTCCGAAAAAGTCCTACATCTAATCAATGCAGCTTGTTTAGTTGTTGGGAAGTCCTTCAGCTTTATTTGAATCAAAAGAGGGATAGGGAATCTGTGATCTCTAGATGTTTTTTAATTTTATTTTTATTAGCAATTTATATAGTAAAATATTATTTTTATACTTTGCTGATTTTATTACCATTTACAATTTATGTAGTAAATTATCCCCTACACACCTTCCTAACCACAGACAACATTCTACTATTCAAAGTGCCAGAAGTTGTGCCATCGAATAACATCAGAAAGGCTACAGGTTACCCAACCCTGAGTTAAAACAAAAGGATTTTTCACTGCAATCCTATGCATGTCTGCTTGGATAGAGACTCTACTGAGTTCCACAGGATTTCTCCCTAGGGCAGTATAGACCTTCAGCCTTACTGATGCTGAAAAACAAACAGAAAAACCTAAAAATATAAGCTGGGGTGAAGGGAAAGCCTAGTTAAACTGTTAAAAAGTGGTCATGGTCCAGCCAGAGTTCATCACTAAATCCAGTAATTTTGTGGGAGAGTTATGCACAAATATGGACTACAAGCATAGATTACAGCCACCATTCCACATGTAATCATGCACCAGACCATGCAAACTATGGCGGCTGACACACTGCAGAAATAATTCAGTTTGACATCACTTTAACTATCATGGCTCCATCTGATGAAATACTGGATTTATAGTTTGTTGTGGCACCAGAGATCTCTGACAGAGGAGGCTAAATATCTCGCAAAACTACAAATCCCAGAATTCCATAGCACCGAGCCATCACAGTTAAAGCAGTGTCAAATTGCTTTATTTCTGCAGTGGGGCAGCAGCCTAAGTCTTTTCCATGGGGGAAACTCATTTTATGACTGTGCATGTTGTAAGAGCATAAAACCATGACAACAAACTTTTCTGGCTCAGGCCTGAAGTCCATCTATTTTAGTTCCATACTTCTTCCCACAAGCCAAGCAGATGCCTACAGGCCATCTACAAGTAGCAGCTGGAGGCAAAAGATATCTCTTGCCATTGTTCCCTGCCCAATTGTTATTCTGTCTTGTAACACAAAGAGGACTCAATCCAACATCCCCTCTGTGTAGTGTAAATATCCACATGCGGACCTCAGCTGCGCTGATCCATATACCCTCCCCCTCAACTTACTGTAAAGCCATTCTGTGATTCTCAACAAGAAGTAAAGATCAGAGGAGCATCTAGCTACTGCCACATAGCCAGATGCACAATGATTACAGAAGTGTTGAGACTCTCAGAGGACCCCCACAGATCTCAGCATAGCCCCACAAGGGAGGGGGCTGACAGGCTCTAGCCTGGGGGCCCTGGGCACCTGGGATTAGGAGGGCCCCCTGTCATGATATGACTGTTAGTTTTTATTATGTAAACCCATTTAGTTTTTAAAAAACAAATATAAACATTACTTTGGTGTCATCATTTAAACTGACTTATTTTAATTTTTAACCTAAATCCTGTAGAGCATCTCACTGCCTTTAACTTTAGCAGTAGGTAGGGGGCCTGCCAAAAATCCTGGCCTGGGGGCCTGCTTCGGGATGTGGGGGCCATGGATCTCAGTGCTGGTGTCATCATTTTGTGTCTGACTATGGGGATGCAGCCAGATACTTCTTCAATCCTGCCTTCTCACTGTGAAGCACAGAATGCCCATGTGGGGTGGCTTCAAGGGCTTTATAGTAAGTGGGAGGGGGGTCTTTGGGCTCTGTGGAGTGAGTGAGTGAGTGAGGGAATATTAACCCCTACAGTGCCTGAAAAAGGACATCCACATATGTGTGGGGATGTCCCTAAGAGAATTCCAACCCAAGCCATACAAAACTTCTCCATGTCAGTCCACCATCCAAATAGCAAACAAACCTTCAGCTTTCAAGGTCACCTTCACCAAACATTGAAATCCTTCCATTTAAACTCTGCAGTATATGCACAGCCAACAGCAAAGCACCCGATTTGGATAGGAGAAAGTGTTCTCCCTTGACACATACACAAAGCAAAGGAAAAAAAGTGCATCATGTTCTCAAACAACAGTCGGTGCGCATTAATGAACTACAAGTCTGAAATGCCTATTCAGGCTCCTTTCAGTTTATGCCACACATTACTCTAATTAGTCCCCTGTGAAACAAACTATTAGAAAAGCCATTGTTAATTTGTTCCAAAGCAAATGATTATCTAAAATTTACACAGTAGGGAAGTTCTTAATTAGACTGTCATCAGCTGGGACTGTAAGTGCCCCTGGCAGCAGGGGGCAATTAATTACTCGTGCTGCCACATTGCAGAATTTTTGTCCAGCTGCAGAGCATTCCTTGTCTAGATCCCTGATAAGAGGGCTTTGAGAGTATTGTAAGGCAATCAGTTTGGCTTGTGCAGTTTCAGAAGATTAGCTTTCCAATGCTATGCTGCCTTAAAAAGCAAGAATCTTAGGGTGCATTTTCCCCAGGCAACCAAGATTTACTGATTTCCTATTGGAACATAAATGTTAAACCCATAGCAGAGGTATTGTGAATAAGGGGCCTAAGAACACCCCAGGAAGTTGGGCATTATGGGGTGAGGACAAGCAGAATCCATGTGGAAAAAGCAGGACTTACATACATGTAGCTTGGCATGTAATTTTATGAAGTTGTATTAAATATTAATTTAAAATGTTAAGGGATAAATATTTAAATAAATGCATTTTTTTTTAAAAGGAATATGTATCCAGTGTAAGGACTGGAAAATTAGCAGAAAATGGCTAACATACCGAGTTAATTATTAATGTGCTTCAAATTTAATTCAATTAGGTTCACATTGAAAGGGGTGCATTTTAAACAACTGAGCTAATTTTAAATTAGCATTTAAATTTACATTACATTGCCACACTAAAACCCTAACAAGAAGGAAGGTGAAAACTCTCACCCATGATTTCCCTCTTTTTTTGTGCAAATAGTGATGCTAGAGCGTTGTACAGACATCCGTCCATCCATCCATACTCCCTAGGTGCAGAATGGCAGTCTCATGCATCCCGAAGAGCTCCTTTCAGAGGAGAGCTGGGGAACCTCCAGCCCACCTGGTGATTTGGACTACAGCTCCCAGAAAGATTCCCTACCTTGTTCTGAATGTGAAGGAATATGAACTGGAATCCGGTTGCTGACATACACTGTACATAACTGCGTATTATGTGAATGTACCATGTCCTTTTTCAGTCATGGTGGAAGGAACATGCACAATGATCCCCCCTGACACACACACACACACACACACACACACACACTATAATCCCAGCTAGAAGGTGGTAGGGCAATCAGTGCAAGGGGGTGCTCCCAGGCACCATGTGGCTGCATACCCATTGGAAGTCTGGGAGGGTGACTCCTGCTTTTCTTTCCCAGCTGCACTACAGCAGCTGGACGGTCCCTGGGAGCTTTCTGCTCTCCAGGCCCTATTTGGCCATGGCAACATACCCCAAAGACTTCAAGCTGGGATCATATAGATGGCAGCAGTGGAAGTCCAGGGGAGGTCCACCAGCAGAGATGTCTGCTCCAATGACACTTAAACAGGATTGTGTCCATGATCTGCTGTCAGGAGGAGCTCAGCTGATGGGCTTGTGTATGCATGCAAGATTACCCTGATACAGAGAAGAAGGCAGGGAGGCAACTGCAGAGCCACAAGTGATCATGTAGAAGTGCAGCAGGCATCCCACTAAGATGAAAGTACACTCAGCCTTCCATATCCATGGATTCTGCATCCACGGATTCAACTAACCATGGCTTAAAAATATTGGGGGGGGGGGATTCCAAAAAGCAAACCTTGCTGTATGCCATTTTATGCAAGGGATCCCATTTTACTAGGCCATTGTATATAATGGGACTTCAGCACCCACAGATTTTGGTATCCATGGGGGGTCCTGGAACCAAATTCCAGTGGAAACCAAGGGCCCATTGTACCCAAACAATTCTTTTTCTTTACAACTGAGGCCAGATTTAGGGGAAGATTATCCAGGTAACTAAAACCACTGTACACAACAGGAGGTGGGGGCATCTGTTAGAGGTGAATAAATCTATTTCAATTTCATCTACATTCTTGAAAAAACTCCACAAATTCTTTCTGTCAGATTCTTTGAAAAGTATGCTAACTTTTTAATAATAATAAAAAAGAATTGCAATGATGTGCAATGGTTGACTGGAGCTGGTTAGAGAAAACATGTAATTCCCATGGTACAACAGCTTCACTGGCTACCAGTCCATTTTTGGACACAGTTTGATGAGCTTGTTAAGGCTAATAAAGCTCTACATGGCTTGGGTCCAGACCCTCTGAAAGACCATATATTTCCCTATCAGCCTGCCTGGGTTTTCAGATCCTTGGAGAAGGGCATTCTGTTTGCCCCACAATAGGCACAAACAGAATGGACATGTGAGAGGGTCTTCGCCATGGCTTCTCCTAGCTGTGGAATCATTGAGGAATTCCCTTCCAGAGGAGGTTAGGCTCAGTGGCAGCACAGGGTGGTGGTGGTAGGGAGAGGCCAAACCACACCATTGGTGTGTGTGTGTGTGTTACATCTTAGTGATGCCACAGCTTAGGCTGGCTCCCTTTCTGCTCTCCACCAGCAGGCAATTTTTTAAAAAATAACCAGGTCTTTGAGTTGTAACTGGTCACTGTGGAAGGGTTGTTTTTAAAGTGGGAGAAGAGGTGCTGTATTTTCATTCTCATTCTTATGTTTTAAATGCTGTTTTAGGATTTAAAGTAGGTGTTTTAAATTAGTGCTGTTTTTAAAAAGGATATCAGCATAGATTTTGCACCTGTAAGGCTAAAGTCATTGAAAATATCTCCCACTACATGTCAAGCTGTTCACTGTATAAGCCCCCACACTTCTTGCCTGCCTTCTCTGTTCTTTAGCAAACAGACCTTCCCCCTTTGGAACTGATATGTACACTGCTAGGAGACAGTGATATTTTCATTACTATGCAGGTTGCTAAATTTGCTTTGGATGCTAGAAAATTAAGAGCCAAGTCTCTCCCCCCACGAGGGAGGGAGAGAGGAAGAAAAAGTTTTTTTTTTAAAAAAAGCAAGGTATATAGAATGGCCTTTTGCCTTTTTGTACCTATGTTTAAATATTAGGGAGGGAATTTAATGTGTCTTTTGTACTAGAGGGGAAAGTTTTATTATAAAAGTTACTTTTGAGATCTTCTAAGGAGGCCCTTCTCTCTGTCCCAGCTCCTTCATAAGCACATTTGATGGGAACATAGGCTGCCCCCAGGCTCTGAACCTCTCTTCCTAGAGTGTTTAGACTAGCCCCCTCTTTGATCTCCTTTCATAGTCTGTGGTGACCATATAACTTCAGAATCTGCCAGACTCAATAAAACGTGTTTTAGGTTCTTTCCTTCCTCTCACTCTATATTCCAATCAGCCTCTATTCCTCTTAACACTTATTCTCCCTGCACATACATTCCCTCAGCTCCACTCCCGGCCATACACACATTCCAACCTCTCCTCATCACATCATGTCTTCAACTCCCCTTTTCAACTGTCATCTCCCCTTTCACTCCAGGAGACCCCGCCCATCCCAGTGTTCTGCCACATGATTGACTCCTTCATGCTCTCTTCCTATTCGCTCATCAACATTCCATCAGCCGCTCATCACATGTTCTCCATAGGGGGTCAACCTGTATTTGGTTTTTTTTTTTAATGGTCCTGCCTTTAATGGCTTTTTAATTTTCTGGTCAATTTAATTCTATTTTTTAAATTTTTGTATGACATGGGATTTAAAGCTTTTAAACTTTGATAGCCATCTTGAGTCCCAAACTAGGGAAAAGGTGGGATATTATTGTTATTGTTATTGTTATTTCAGCCACTTAGATATGCTCTTTTAGATAACTTATAAACTAATTCTGTATTTTGAATTTCCATATGTGTTCTGCGTTTTATTTCAGTGTACTAAATTGTAATGGCTCATGACTACAAATGGTCAAGTTACAGAGTCCATCAATAGGATATCTTATTTAATTGCTTTTTAAAACTGTTATATTATCATGATTGTTTTTAATTGTATTTTGTATTGTACAGTATTAAGCCCCTTATTGAGAGAAAGGAAGGATACAGATAATATAAATAATATGTGGTTTGTTTTTTGGTTTTTCTTGGAGGGGAAGGATTCTAGTGGTGGATGAGGACAAAGATGGGGATGGGGCATATTTGACATTTAAGACTCTGCTAGGACGTAACCCTTAGGAGAAGCTTTTGAGTACCAGAAAAAAGGCTGATATCAAAGCAAGGGAATAACCAAAAGTGGTATCATCAGGAAGGGTGTCACCTGCGGAACCCCATAAGGCCAGACTGGGACTCCAACAGAGGCAGACTTGGATCCATGACTCAGATTCAGATACCAGTTTGCTACACATACAATTAAAAATGATTGCTGGTATTCTGTTAGTGATGCTGTAAATTGGACTTACACCAGCATAATTCACTTTTGGGGTTGTTGCTGAGGTCAGAATGCTCTACTGTTCATACAACACCTCCCAAATCCACTTTTTCTCAGCTATGCCTACAAGATAGTTTCCTGGCTGGTGGGAGCCTAGGGGTGGGGGCGGCTGTCAGCAGACAACGGCCAAGCTATCTTCCTATTGCTGAACGCATAGCAATTGCAACATCTGCGGAACGTATAGAAGGCCTCCCTGCCCCATGGACGGGTTCCACTGTGCAGCTATATAAAGACAGTTGGATACTTGTCTAAGCCCCCCTCCTTGCTCTCCATGAGCTAGGAAATGGCCATGTTGGCAGTGGGGGGGGGGAAAGCTTAGAAAAAGGGAATTGGGGGTTGACAGGAGACACAGGGTAGCTATATATCATAGCGACATCTTCTGACCCAGAATCTTGGCCAATATTAAAAGTCAGATGGGTTGGGATGCTGACGAAGACACTCCTCACCTATACAGTTATTTGCTCCAACTCTGGACTACAGGTCAACCCACAGATCTGTGGGGGTTACTGTGATGGACGGCTAGGGGAGCCAATGAGGACAGTGGTCTCCAGGAGCCAATCCTCCATGTGGAGGTGGAAGGAGGAGGGGCTTCTGGAGAAGAAAGGAGGGAGAGGGAAGAAAAGCAGCAGTTTGTGAGCAGTAGTCAGAGAGAGGGGGAGAGTTTAAGCTATGTGATGGAGGGAGAGAGAGAGAAGGAGAGGCTTATAGAGTGAATGTATGTGCAGGCCAAATGACTTGTTTATGCAGTTATATTTTATTCTGTGACAATAAACGTTCTATACAATCATAAAAAAATCCATTTGGGGGGCAAAAAATACGAATAGGCTGTCGTTCGTATGCATACGAACCGCCCACACGATTTTTTACCCCCCTAAACTCTGTATGACTCCCTCTTCCCCAAGCTGGCTGGAGTGAGCAAGCCAAGTGGTGGTTTTAAATCTCCCGCCACTTTTTTTTTTTAAAAAGGTTCCTGCTTTGCAGACAGTCAGTTTTCCCTATTTACAATATAAAATAAAAATAAATAAACATATATTTCATGGACTTACTTGCTAGCCGGGAATCCAACATGGCGGGCGCTCCCAATTCCCCTCCGTGCTAGCCCCGCCCCTCTATTCGGCCAGCCAATCAGATTACACAGCCTGTTCATATGTGTGCGAACGGACTGTACAGACCCATCAGCCATCCGAATGGTGTACGGATTTCTCATCGCGATCCGCTTTCCCTCCCGAACGCCGCATGTGCGTATTTCAGGGTGGAAAACTGCCCCACTCTTTTGGATGCGTGTGAATCCGAACAGCCGTGTGTACCGAAGCGTGAACTTCCGCACGCCGTACATATTATTTAAATCGTAGAGACGGGACCTTTATATTAATTCAAGACGTGCAGCCTGGAATGAGTGATTTTCTGACAAGTAGGCATAGCCATTAAAATACATCCACACCTAAGTACTTGTGCTATACTACTGGGAGACGTAGTTTGGCCGTGACGTGTTGGTGTGGCGTCACAAAAGTGGTGGCAGCAGTAGGATAGGAAAGGCCCCCGTGCCACTAGGAGGATGCTGGGTGTCACAATTACGTTCCACCCCCCCCCATGGATAACTGAAACCATGAATAATAGGAAACACTATTCTTTTCAATGAGATGAAAGCCAGAAGTTGACCATAGAATTGCACTGGAGGACCTAGAAATGCCTAGAGAGAACATATTTTTTTCGGATGTGGATAAGTAAAACCATGAATGCCAAATCCATAGATACAGGGCTCGACCTGTACTTGTACACATCAGCAATTTTCTGATGTCACGCTAGCATTCTTCTGGCCCACAGTATGGGAATGGCTCAACCAAAATGCCCATGTTTACCTTTTTTAACGTGTTTGGCCCGAGACTCTTGATTGATGACTGTGATTAGGGATGGGGTAAAAAAATTCATTCAGTTCACATTAGAATGCAAACTTACCAAATTTAGTACTTCCAAGCACATGGAGTACATACGCCTTGAAATTCACACTTCTCTCTTTTTTGGAATATTTTTTTTTAAATAATTTGTTAGCAAAAAGTTCAGATAAAAATGTGCATAATTGTGAAAATTGCCATCTAATAATACAGTATAACAAAATTTGACAAAATGGTGTTGAAAACACATCTATACAAGAATGTATTATTGTACCGCCTACTTCTAGAGATTACAAGAGAGATTTTGCTCATTTTTTAAAGAACTGAAGCTTGAGCTGCATAAACAGGCAGAACATTTAGAAACCCCAAAAGAGTTCAAAGACTGAGCTTTAACAACAAAAGAGCTACAACGACTCAGTACCAAAGCCACAGAAGGCTGTCCTTCTGGTTGCCTTTCCTTTTCCTGCCAGCAAAGGGCACCTTTCACAACAAAAGGAACAGCTACTCCTGTAGTGGCAGAAAATGCCTTTGTTTTTGTGGGGCAGAGCCTGGCTGGGGATGATTGTACTGCTGCAATGGGAAAGCTGCAGAAGGGATGGCGAGGGAAGAGAAGGGAAACGAATATTATGAGGGCAAAGAGAGGCTGGAGAGTCAAGCCTGGAGTATCTGTGACACATCTGGAGCCCCCTACTGAGAGAAAGGAAGGATACAGATAAAATAAATAGTGGTGTGTGGTTTGTTTTTTGGGGGGTTGGGGTTGGAGGGGAATAATTCTAGTGGTGGATGAGGACAAAGAGGAGTGTGGGGCATATTTGATATTTAAGGCTCTTACTGCAGGATGTAACCCTTAGGAGAAGCTTTTTACCTTTTGAGTACAAGAAAAAGGCAGATATCAAAGCAGGGGAACAATCAAAAGTGGTATCATCAGGAAGGGTGTCACCCGCGGAACCTAACCCTGAGGACTTGAGAATAGCATAGGAGTAAAAAGAAGCTTGTGAGGTATGAATTTTGCACATTAGCAATAGCAATAGCATTTATATTTCTATACTGCTTATCAGTGCAAAGCACTCCCTAAGCGGTTTACAATGTGTGTTAGCTAATTGCCCCCAACAAGCTGGGTACTCATTTTACTGACCTACAGAAGGATGGAAGGTTGAGCCAACCTAGAGCCCTGTAGGATTGAACTCACAACATTGTGGCTGCAGTACCGGCATTTAACCACTGTGCCACCAGGGCTCCTATCAAAACAAGTCCCGAATTGCAAAGACTCTCATCAGTCCAGCATTCTTCTTGTCAGGGCTTCCTGATACTTGAGAAACACCCTTTTCAACCATTTTGTGAATATGTTCAAATTTAATTTCCAGCTGTAGTGTAGCATTGCCTAAGTCTATATGTAGGGATGACTGTGTGGGTATTTGAATAACCAGAGAAGTACATGTGTATCCTGGCTCCAGCTCTGGCCCATTCTGCCCCTGTTACATGGAGAAAATGGCCCGGGGTCCAATCAAGAATGCTGGCCCATTGCTGCAGCCACTGCTGCTCCTACCATTTTTTGCTGATGAAATGGAAGCCAAGAAAGGCCCCCTCAACATATGACTGCAGGCCCCTGCACGTGATCAGCTTTGCTCACATGCTGAGGGACCCCTGCCTGGCTTCTGGGAGAGCCAGGGAGCTGGCGGTGGCAGTGAGGGACAGTGTGCCAGGACAGGCTCCCACAGACATATGGGGCCTGATCCATTGTCCCAGCTGTACTGGATTAAACAGGGTTTTTCTTATCACAGTGTATTGGGCCCTACCCTGGCTTGCCCCTATTCCAGCCCTGTATCTGCCTCGGGGTGATCAAGACTACCCAGGTGAAGACCGGGGCAAAAGCCCACATGGACTGCAGGGCTCTGGAATGGGGGCGATCTGGGGTATTTAGCCCATGTAGATAAACCCAATGGCATGGGAAGGAACCATCCAGATAAAATTACAAAATTCTTGGTCATTTGCCTTAATAAAATACATTGAATACTTCTACATTTTATTCCTTCTCTCCTCAATGTACTAGAACAAAGCCATTGGATTTTTTTTTTTTACAGTCAGCAATTAAGCAGCTGCTGAGCTGTTTGCCAGGCACCTGTCATATGATGCCCTGTCATAAAAACAGTATTTGTTTTGTTTCTATTTCATTATTGTTACCCATGGCTGGAATTCTGTTGTTTACTCCCAACTGGAATAGATTCATTGAATCAAGTGTTGGATAGTAAGTCATCATGCAGGCAAATTCAATTGATTCAATGGATGTACTCTAGTTGGGACTACAGGGGTGTAGTGAGACAATTTTCACTGGGAGGTACAGAAAAAAAAAACAACCTGGGGGACAGGCAGAAGGGTTTGGGCATCATTCACTATGAGAAAGATTCTTATAGAAAAGGGTTTTCATAGATAATGACAAAAACACCATCCAGTGAATGTATTTTAATTTAAAAAATGTGTTGTGAACCTTCCAAACTAACAAACAAATTTAAAATACAATCTATTCCACATACAAAATAGTTGTGTAAACTAAGGAAATTATCAGATGGACCCTTTGGGTCCATTTTTGTCCTGCTACCCCCCACCCACCGACTCCCCCCACTCATTCCTGCCACGGAATAAAGGAAAAAGTTTCACACACCTACCTTTATTCTGCGACAGGAACAGGCTCCCCCTCCCTTCCTTGCCTGGTCGTAAATGCAGCCATTGTAAGGCATCCTGGCCGTTCTTGTGAGAGAATGGCTAGGAGGCAAATTTAAAAAGAAAACCACCCCAGCTGTCAAAAAAAAAAAAAAAAAAAGGGGGGGGGGGAAAGCAAGCAACAAAACACATTTAAAGAAGAAAAAGCTACCCGGAGAGGAATTTTTTTTTTTTTACTTACCTTGCTGTCCTGATCGCACCTGGAAGTGTCTGGCAGAGACCTCTTGGTGATGTCACAGCCTGTTGTCATCCTAGAAGCACGACGGGGCTCCTGTTCACTCGCCTACTGTTCCATTATAATAACAGAACGAGCCTCTTATTCATGGATTTTTCCATGAATAACAGGAAACGGGGAGGAACACGAGCAGAATGGGAGCATCCTAGGACAGGGACGCCGTCGTCTAAAAGGTAAGCCTTTTAGCGATCTCTTGTCATCCCTGTTCTGGCATATTTGGCCTGTCTGATAATCTCCTAAATAACACTGACTAGGAAGTCAATGCATATTGTGCAAGTCATTCTACAGTAGGACCCTCGTATCCGCTGATTCATTATCCACTGATTCAATTATCTGCGATTTCAGTTTCAGCATAGATACCATAGAGTCTTCGTAGAAAATGTGTCCTCTTGCCATTTTCTAGGTCTTCCAAGGCAACTCTATGGTATTTTAAATGGGAAGTCCCATTATTTTCAATGGCATTCCCTATTATCCGCGAATTTCATTATCCACGGTGGTGCCCGGAACAAATCCCCCACTGATATGGTCCTACTGTATTAATGATCTGAACTGTTAGTACAATCTAATGCACCATGATTTCTCTGCAAACCTGCAGAGAAATTGTCCAGTTCAAATTCCTTCATTTATGTTACTTTCAAAAGCTAAGATTACTAAATGTGCTTTTCTCTGATGAAGCACTGAACGCCTCGAGGGTGTCAGCATATGTGTCAAAGCTGAGAATGTTGAGAACAGCTGTAAATGCACCAAAGCTGAGTCCTGCAGCATACAATCTGTACACGCATGGAAAAGCTCCCTTGTACATGTACGATGTTTTAGTAAGTTCATGAATTGTCAGTGCTGGGATTTTGCAGGATTCTACCATTTCCTTCCTTTCCCCTAACTCCTACTCCTCTTTCTAATGCCTTGATTATTTTTCAAAATGCTGAACTGGAATGCTAAAAATTTAGGGACTGAAGGAAACTTTTATTGGAGAAGGGCAGAATTCTTATTTGGAGAGGCAATGTCCTTACTTGTGTCCCCTCCCCATCCCTGTGAGAATAACAATTTAGGTCTGCATTTTTCTTTTTTCTGAACATCCAATTGGGTTTTCCTTCCCTGTCTGAAATTCTGGGTTATTTTTAAAAAATTCTCCATTTAATTTTTAAATGCCAGTACTGCAAGCCACAACATTGCAAGTTCCATCCCAAGGGCTCCAAGGTTCACTCACCCTTCTATCCTTTTGTAGGTTGGTAAAATGAGTACCTGGCTTGTGGGGGCAATTGGCTAACACACATTGGAAACCGCTTAATGCAGTGTAGATGTGTAAATTGCTATTGCTTAAACAATTTGTAAGCTGTTGTGGCTGAAGAACAGGATATATATATACCTAAATAAATAAATTTGGCACCCATGGATTCCACCATCCACAGCTTGAAAATATTAAAAAAATCCAAGAAGCAAACCTTGATTTTTCCATTTTATACTGTATATTTTACTATGCCATGTGACGAATGTTGGTGTCCTTGAGCAAGCAGGGATCACCAGCATTGAGGCCATGATATTGAGAACACAGCTGCGCTGGGCAGGGCATGTTTCTAGGATGGAGGACCATCGCCTCCCCAAAATAGTACTCTACGGTGAACTCACCACGGGTCAGTGTAAGAGGGGCGCTCCAAAAAAGCGATACAAGAATTCCCTGAAACAGCATCTCAGGCTCGGCCAAATTGATCACCAACAATGGTCCACCCTGGCCTCACACATCACCCAAGGAGACCTTCTGCTGTGCTTTCTGCAACCAGACTTGTTTATCTTGGATTGGCTGTTTTAGGACTTTTTCGGATGGAAGAAAAGTAACGCTAGCAGCGTCGCCAGGTTGTGACGCTGCAGTGCAAGATGGCGTCCGTTTCGGACGACGCTCCTCCCAGCGGTACTGTTGCAGTACCGCTGGGACATTTGAGCGTGATATTTTTCCTGCCCAGCGTCATATTTTACTCACTTACAATCACTCGCTGATCGCGAGTAAAATATGACGCTGGGCAGGAAAAATATCACGCTCAAATGTCCCAGCGGTACTGCAACAGTACAGCTGGGAGGAGCGTCGTCCGAAACAGACACCCTCTTGCGCTGCAGCGTCGCAACCTGGCGACGCTGCTAGCGTTACTTTTCTTCCATCCGAAAAAGTCCTTAGTCATCAGTGCACTTGCAGAAAGCGCGGGATGAGTCCTTCCTGAATCTTTGTTTGGGAAGAAAAGCCAGAGCTATATAATGGGACTTGAGCATCCATGGATTTTGGTATCTACGTGGGGGGGGGGCGCTGGAACCAAATCGCAGTGGATACCAAGGGCCCACTGTACCCACTTCTGGCTTTGTCCACTACCCACCAGCTTTGACAATCCTGGAGTGGATGCACCAACATAATGAGTGACTATGAGGCATCTTCTTCTGGATTAAACATGTCTGATTACCCAATTTAAGTTGGTGACAAGTACATTCTTACAAAGCAATGTCATCTTTCTACTCTGAACCTTCTCTGCCTTGTCTGCAGCAACTCTGAAAGGTAGGTTAGCCTGAGAGAAAGCTCATTGTCCGTGACATGTACATTAAAAGGCTGGCTGGGCATAATGCTGGACCAGTATACTGTGCTCAGTGAATTATGGTTTTGTGCATTTTAATGGGAGGCTTCTCATAGGAGGATACCAAAATAAAGACACTGTTCAATACAATTTGCTCTGCCAGGTCTACCTTAGAAGAGCACAGCTCAGAAAACTGATTGCTGCAGATACTGAACTGACTGAAAGCCCAAAGAATGTTTGCCAAGAGATAAGTCTGAAATGCATTGCCAGCATGCAGACCACGTGGAAAGCAAGGGTAGGATCCAACAGCAGATGGTAGTGACCAGACAGCAGACTTAGCTGGCACGTAGGTCACAGTCCTCCACACTATGAAGAGGACATTAATAATTTAAATGACAGCAATTTTTAAAAAATATTTGCATCTGATTGAAATTCATATCTATTTGGCATTTGTACATACAGATCTTATAGAAACTTGTATCACAAGGGAGGCATGTGCACATACAGCAGGCTCTCCTTTACAAGTATTACACACACACTAGCAAACATGTCTATAGCAGGGGGCAGAAGCAGTGCTTGGAAAGTTGTTTTGAAGCAGAATCAACAGAATGATCTGCTGAAACTTGTTAATTGCCATCGAGTTGACATTGACTCCTGGTAACCCTATGAACGAGAGGCTTCCAAGTGATTCTGTTATCAACAGCCCAGTCTTGGGTCTTGCATGGCTTTATTGATTGAGTCAATTCACCTGTAATGAGGTCTTCCTCTCTTCCTATTGCCTTCCACCCTATTGCCTTCCACCTTACCAAGCATCATTGTCTTTTCTAATCAGTCATAAAAGGGGATAGAATGGTGTGCTCTGGGATATCATTCTACTACTGCTGAGTTTGGATGGTTTCATTAGGCCCTTGTCTTCATTCTTTTTTTTTTTTTTAATAACATTTCAGGCTCTGGGGAGGATTCTCAGTGGCCATGGCCCTGCTCTCACCCTCCACACATGGCTGGCCCAAGACATTTTGTTGCCCGAGGCAAATGGTAAAATTATGCCCATCATTCTATATACTGAAGTGGATAAGACTGATAGATGAAATTGTTCAGTAGCAACAACAGGAGAATATCTTGCATTGTATCTAAAGGCAGTGAGCTAAACTGGGAGTGTAAGACAGACTGTCATTTATGCATACACACACACACACACACACCTATTCTCCAACATCTCTACCTGCTCCCCAGCATTTGTTGTCTGAGGCAACTGCTTTTTTCTGCCTAATAGTAAGGCTGGCTCCACCTCTTATCCAGTTACAATTACATGGGCCTTAGATTAAGATGGAAAGGCCATCAGAAGAAGCCACCCAGTAATTTTTTTCAATGAATATGAAGAATGCCAGCCTAAAAAGAACTACAAAAATGGCTTTCATAATCACCATTGCCCCTGATGAAGTAAGTGTGTGTGTGAGAGAGAGAGGGGGGGGAGAGGGGGGGAGAGAGAGAGAGAGAGAGAGAAAGAAAGAGGGTGGGGGCTAAGATTGAGAATTGCAGATATTGCCCTGAGGTGCTAACCTTGTCAACTGCAAATGTTTATTGTGTAATACAGACATCTGTGAGCTTCTACACCAAAGCATTTAAACACAGGTAATGTTCAGTATTTCCTGGAGGGTCATGGGATTTGTGAGATGGTCCTAGTTCTCTAAAGACTGCATTGACTTACTGTATCCTCCTCTCAGAAAATCTTATTCAGATCAAGATGATCCCTTTCAGATTTCAGATATATTGAGGTAAAAACTGTTTTTCACACAAAATGCCATGACTCTTAACAAAATCCATTCAATTGTCACTTCAGCTGCCAATTTGAAATGCCCATTCTCCCAAAACCTCCCTTTAGGAAGCCTTTACTCAGGTTTACCTCTTGGCTACTTATGAAGTCTGTCTATTAAATGACAAGACAGATACAATAACCCATCTTTATTTATATGTATTATAATTCTAATGCTTGTCCCCTTCAATATACTTCCCGTTCACACTCACATACCAATGCAGTCTTGTTTCCACTGTCGAAGGCGTGGAGCAGATCAGTTTCTGTCAGCTGTTTCAACACATCTGCCATTTCCTTCTTTACTGCATCAACTGACTCAAAATGTGTTCTTTTAAGCACCAATCTCACTTTGGGGAAAAGAAAAAGTCGCATGGTGCCAAATCTGGTGAATATGAAGGATGTTTAAGTGTAATAAGGTGTTTATCAGCCAAAAACTGCTTAACAGAAAGTGCTGTGTAAGCAGGTGCGTTGTTTTGATGAAAAACGAAACAATTTTTCCACAGTTCTGGCCTTTCCCCCCTGACTCTTTCTCTCAGCTTTGTCAAAACTTCCTTATAATAATGCCAAAATTATGACTTTGATGTAAAAAAAATAGCATGGCTTTGAATGTGGACTTGCTTTGATGTGCTTTCTTCATTCTTGGTGATGATGGTGTTTTCCAGTGCACTTACTGTCATTTTGTCTCAGGATCATATTGGAAGCTCCAGGTTTCATCACAAGTGATTTAAAAAAAAAAAAAGGTTTGGGTTCGCCTCAAGTTTCTGCAGAATATCAGTGCAAATTTCCTTGCAGCACTCTTTTTGCTCAGGTGTGAGAATCCTAGGGACTGGCCATCTTGGCACAAACTTTTCTCATGTTGAGATCCGCATGCAAATTTTTCCATGCAGTGTCTTTGTCAATGTTACAGCTTCAGCTATCATTTGGACACTGAGTTGGCGGTCTACTCGAACAATCTGGTTGATTTCCCCCACAATTTCTTTGGTTCTTGAAGTGGAAGGTTGCCCAGGGCATTTATTGTCTTCCACATTCTCACATCCTCCTCTGAATCTTTTTTGCCACGCAAACACATGCACATAAGACATGCAGTCTTCCCCGTAGGCCTCAGTAAGCATTTGAAAATATTCCATTGGTGTTTTGTTCAATTTTACTAAAATTTCAAATTGACACAAATTGACAAATTGGCTTTTAAACTTAGCATTTTCCCAGTACACAACAAACAATGCAGCTGCTTTAAATGATGACTGACAATTACCTGAATGACCAAGAGTGTTGATGTTTGTCATGCAGGTTTAGACATGTTCAAGTTCACCACTCAAGTGTTCACAATCAATTCTCCCTGATTTGTCTGAAAGGTAGAAACATAGTCTCGTTATTTAACAGACAGGCCTCATACAATGCCTTTCAAATGTATCTGACTCTGTCTTGAAAGGTGTTCCTTTACCTGTGAGTTGCACCTAAGAGAATATTTTCTAGTGTGTAAGTTCAGCCTTTGAGGGAGAGTGAGTGTTAGCTTGTCTGCCCCAGCTGCCTCCTGTTCTCCTCTGTTCTTGGGAGTCTATCATCAGCCAGCCAACTTACAGAGAAAGAAAAAAAGATCTCTTATCATTGCTCTTTGTCATGTTTCCATTTTATATTGTATTAACATTGCCAGAGCTTGGAAAAATAAATTTTGAAACTATAACTCCCAGAATTTGCCAGCCAGCTTGGCCAGTGGCCTATCTGGCTGTGCAAAAAAGTAACTTTTTTCATGCTCTGAAGTATTCTTTTCAAAAAGGAAGGATACATATCTCATGATGATGACGATGATGATGGGCGAATCTACACTGTAGAAACAATGCAGCTTGACACCACTTTAAGTGCTGTAGGCTCCATCCTATGGGATCCTGGGATTAGTAGTTTTCTGAAGCACCAACATTCTTTGGCAGAGAATGATGAATAAAACTACAAATTCCAGGATTCCATAGGATGGTGCCTACAACACTTAAAGTAGCGTCAAGCTGCATTCTTTCTAGTGTAGATGCACCCAATGTTATTCCTGGTGTGCCATTGTTACCAGCCCTGACAGCCCCCATCCCCTTTTTTATATAATAATTGGCAGTATATAATGATCTGGCTAACTGTGGCTTTCCTTGAGAGTGGCAAGTAAACCAGGGACCCCAGAAAATCAGGGACTGCTGAGGACTAGCACTGAGACTAAGTCACATATGCCCTACAGAGGGGCTATTCCATATTTCAAAGAAAGGTAACCTGTAGGGCAAATTCTTGCCTGAACATCTGGCTAATCCAATCAAGTATAGATGAGTACTCAAGGTTCGTAAATGAGCTGTTTCCCCTCTCACCCACTGCAAATGAAGAAGGTTGCTTGCTTCATTCAATTTCAAAGTTATAACACTTTAACAGTCATTAACACCTCTGGAGCATTCATTGTTTTAGCCTGAGAGACTCTGAGAAGCATTATACTTCACTCTAAAGCCCATCACCTGAAGGGAAATATTAGGTATAAAAAACCTTGCAAAACTCCTCTCAAGTGCACACAGTTGATCTTCCTCTTGACTCCATATCAGACTGTGTAGCCATTCCTCCTTCCAGATCCCCAGTCTGCTGGTTTTCTCCGTGACCGGTACAGTATCACCCAACAAACTCCCTTCACTCTATTCTTCTATCCAAATACTTCCTACTTTATTTGTTAGCCTTGCATGAACGCTTGAAGCCTGAATGTGCATGTGAATGTGGTCATTGTTATTTTCTTAAATAAAGATCATTTAATTGTACCTGGCTGGCTTAAAGTCTCCTTCTTAGTACCGGTATACATAGGACTCAAGGTCCTGCTTGTTACTCCCTCTCGCATTGCTAAATCGAGTATATTAATTCCCCATCTTAATATTAGTGCATTGTAGGGTCCCAATGGACCCCGGGCATTTCAGGTAACACCTTCAAGTTGACTCTAATTTATGGGAACCCTATCATAGGCTTTTCCTAGAAAAGTTATTTTTCAGAGGTGGTTTATCATTGGCTTCCTTTAAATAAAGCCTAGAGCAGCTGGTATTTCCTAATACTTTCCCTTCCAAGTACTAACCAGGCATGACCCTGCATAGCTTCTGAGAGCAGACAGGATGCAGTGCCTGAAAGGTATTTAGGCTTGACATATCCCTATGAGGAGAGGCTTAGGGAGTTGGGCATGTTTAGTCTGGAGAAGAGAAAGTTGAGAGGGGATATGAGAGCCATGTTTAAATATTTGAAGGGATGCCATACTGAGGATGGGGCAATCTTGTTTTCTGCTGCTGCAGAGATTAGGACATGGAGCAATGGGTTCAAATTACAGGGAAAGAGATTCCAGCTAAACATTAGGAAGAACTTCCCGACAGTAAGAGCTGTTCAGAAGTGGAATACACTGCCTTGTAGTGTGGTGGAGTCTCCTTCTTTGGAGGTTTTTAAACAGAGGCTGGATGGCCATCTGTCGGGAATGATTTGATTGTGTATTCCTGCATAGGAGGGGGTTGGACTATGATTCTATGATTCTATATATCTCTGTAGAATATACAATTGAAGGAAACAAACAAAAAAAAATCTTTTGGCCTAAATGCATCAGTGATAAGCTTGACAGATGCATCAATGATAAACATCACCAGGCATTACAAACGTGACCTCCCATGCATCTCTAAAGGGGTAGACATGCTTCTCACCTCCATGTATCCAAAAACTTAATTAATCTTCTTTAGATCTACTTCACATGGCCAACTTGTCAGCTAATCTCCTGGTTGGCCCTTTGTCTAGGGAAGGTAGAAATGGCATGAAAAGATACAGACAAAAATGAAATGACTGTAGTTCATTAGAAATTAGTTCATTATCTTAAAAGATCAGATAAGTGTGAAAGAGTTAGCTCAACCACCCAGTTAGTCAGTTGTGACTGAGGATGCAGAGACTTGTGATTCATTAAAAGCTCCCCACAGGTTAGGCTTTTAATGGTTTTGCATAAGAGAACAATTAATATGAACTCCACCTTTGGGACTATAACCATTACTATGGGTAAGCCAGAGAAATATACTGTGGTTGCCTCAAGTTAGTCTTTATCTTTCAGAGCTTTCCTTAATCTCTTCCCTTGGGAGGCCTGTTTAGGAGAGCAAATACCCTTTCTATGCATTTCCCTGCACTCAGATAGATTAAATGTTCCTTGTTTTCCCCAGCTTATTATAAACTATGTTAACATATGGAATCAGAAATGAGGGAACCCAATTTTCAAAATAACGAGTGAGAGTTGGTCCTAGATTTTGAACAACCCCACCACTCTTCTTCAGCTCAATGCACCAAACAATTAGCTTGTGCTAAATTTTCATGTCCTTAGATGTATTCCATTGGGCATGCTTTTTACACCTTAAAAATTCAGAAGACTTTCTGAAGAAATAACTATGCTCTATAAAACAACAAGAAAAACAGTAGCGGCAGCAGCAACATCATCAGCACCACCACCACTATCAGGATCTCTTGGATAGGCTGAAAGCCAAGTGAAGCAGCCAATCACTTGGATGGTCGCTAGCGTTGCCAGTTCCCAGTTCTGGGCCTGAGTCTCCAGTTTTTGTGAGTCATCTTCAAGTAGGAGACAAGGATGAAAATTCTCCAGTTTTTGGGGAGCTCCACTCCTGGCAAGAGGATAAGACTGTGTGCAAATCTCCATCTCAGCTATTAGAGCAGCAGCTTGCTACAATTTGCATGGCTTAATAGATTTTTTGCTGCAACTTGCAAAGACTTTCCAGGTGGGTCTATGTATTTACTGAATTAGCTTCCTCCTTTGTGTAGGAGGCAATGAGTCTTAAAAAAAATAAAATTTTATTAAAAATCCCAGGATCTAGTCCTTTAAAAAAACAAGAATTATCTTCTTCAAAAAAGAGTGTTAAAAATAATTTACTTTTAAATTCATGCAGAGTGCAATTTAGAATGCTAAGACAAGCTCAATTGACATTTAAAAGGTGTGTTCAGAGGTCTGTGATCACCCAGTTAAATTAGACTCATGGGTGTACCTGCTGAAATCATCTGTGAGTGTGAAGAAATAGAGGTTTCCACCAACTGATTTCTGTCTAAATGGCCCACAGAGATCAGAGTGTATCAACTCAAGAGGTTTAGTAGATTGTCTTTCTGTGAGAGGCTTGTGTGAAGGTGCAGTAGCCTTAACTTTAATGCATTCCACACACCTTTCATTCATACAACAGTTCTTGAAATGAAAGTCTTTTGCTAGCTCTTGATTAGCCAATTTCTTTATGCATTCAACATTTCAATGAGCAAACCTTCTATGCCATAAATTTATGCAGTCTTTGTGTTTACACTGAGTGGCAACATTGGCATTTGAGTCACTGATCTTCATGTGATAAAGGCCATCATCCTTTAAAGTGCCTTTAAAAATCAAATGTTTGCCATGAAGACCATAACATGCATTCTTTTTGAAAACTACTCTGTTGCCTCTAGATGTGCTCATTTTGACTGAGTAGAGGGAGCTCTTGAGCTCGGGGGCATAAACAGCATCCATAATTTTCAATATTTCTGTCTTAGCTCCCAATCTCATAGGAAGATACACAGTCCCAATTCCTTGCATTGTAACAGAATCTCCATTGGCAAGAAACACAGGGAATTTTACTTCTTCATTAAAATCTTGGAAATATTCCCTTTTATTGACAAATGTGTTGCTAGCGCCGGAATCTACAATGAAGGCATCTTTATATTCATTTCCAGAAGCTTGCATTACTTTTTCATAAGCCAATCCAATGTGAAATTTCTGTTTAGCATTAGTTTCTCTATCTCTATGGCCTTTTGCATTCTCTTGTCTCTGGCCAGTCATCCCTTGCTGTGAGAATGACTGTCTGTTTCCCTTTGAAGCCTTTAATTGCACCCCATTTGGCTCAGAAGAGGGGGCTTGGAGTGGGTAGCATTCTTTTTAAAATGTTTCTTTTCTTTTCCAGCCAAATTAACTTGCTGGTTAAAGTTAGAATTTCTGGATTCAACCTTGTCATTTGCATCAAGTTTTGCCCATGTTGAAATTCTCCTATTTGAATATAGGCTTCTGGTAGGGTTAAATCATTCTTTAATTGCAAAGTGTTTATGATGGGATTGTAAAACTTTGGTAAGCTTGCTAAGAAAATCCCAACTTGCATAGACTTTGGAATCTCTTCTCCAGGAGATTGCAATTCTGCTACTGTAGCTCTGAAATCATTAATGTGTTCATCTAGACATTTTGGATTTGATAATTTCATCTTTACAAATTTCATCATCAATGCAATTTTATTTGCCATGGATGGAACATCACATAGATCTTTCAAAGTATCCCAAGCAGCTTTTGCTGTTCTCTTATCTTTTATTTCACAAACTAATCCTTCATCAGTTGTTAAAATTATGTATGCTAATACTTTTTGATCATTCCTATCAAAATCATTCCTCTCTCTTCCCCGAGGAGGTCTTGGATTGTGTAAAACATCAATAAGTCCCATGGCCTTCATGTATGTTTCAAAAGAAAAAGCCCATCTTCTATAATTTGGACCATTCAGTTTCTCGAAGCTTAAAAAAGCAGATAGGCTAGCTTCAGCAGCCATAATTGCTTTTTATTGCTTTATTGCCTTTGTCTTCAAGCCGAGAGAGACCAAAACAGCAACTCTGAGGTGATCAGATAAAAGGAAAAAACAAAACTTTTGCAAAAACAAAAATTAAATTGAGCTCTTAAGTCTTCAAACTGGGAACCAAAACCCTTCCATGTAGGAGGTAATGAGCCTAAAAAAAAAAATGTATTAAAAATCCCAGGATCTAGTCCTTTAAAAAAAACAACAAGAATTACCTTCTTTAAAAAAGAGTGTAAATCATTTACTTTTAAATTCATGCAGAGTGCAACTTAGGAATGCTAAGACAAGCTCAATTAACATTTAAAAGGTGTGTTCAGAGGTCTGTGATCACCCAGTTAAATTAGACTCATTACAAAACAAAGGAGTCAGTTTAAAATGCAAATCAAAAGTTTACTGAAGGTATATCAATCTCAATCTACATACTAAAACAAACTTTAAAAAAGGAGGTTCCTAACTGACTAAGAGTATTTAGGGTAGGAAAACTCACCCAGCCTACAGCGGTAAGAGGCTGCATGGTGAACATCATGGCATGGTTGCAGGAAAGATGGCTACAGCCTCATGGAGACTCTAACTTAAAAGAGAACTTACACAGAGCAATAAAATTTAAATTAGGCCATGTGTTGAATGACCCAGCACTCCAGTTGGCTGGAAGTGCCCAGTGAAATAAGAGAAAGGGAACTTGGGAGAACGAAGGCATGCAGGGAAAAACCCTAGACTTATCTTAGGAGGTGAATGAGGTACACAAGATTGCTTTTACATTACAATGATTATTTCCCCACATACTACACTTTGTCTCATGCCTAAACTGCACTATACAAATAATGCAGTTTGAAAGTGGACTATTTGCCATGACACCTTCCTATTGAATCCTGGGATCTGATGTTTTACAAAGTCTTTAGCCTTCTCTGCCAAAGAGTTCCTCCCCATATTACAAATCCCAGGACTCAATGGGAAGAAGCCATGGCAATTAATCCACTTTCAAACAAGATTCATTGTGTAGTGTGGATGCACCCACAGTTGTTGTGGTGCCAAGGCTCATTCTCTTCTCTGCTCAGCATTTACCTTCTGGCTAGAAGCAAGATTAAATGTGCCTTATCCTGTCCAGGAACAGTCCCTTTACCTAAGATTTCTGTCTTGATTTCCAAACAGGAAAATATCTTTTGTATGTGTGTATGTTAATGACAACCTGTGAATAACTGTGGTTGGTACTTAATGCATAACACTTAATGACATCACCAGTGGCCATCCCTAGGCCTAGGGTTTTGTCCTGGAGACTCCAGTGCCTAGGATGATCCTGAACTGGCAACCCTAGTTCTCACAAAGGTTCAAGTATAGAAAAGTCATACCTGGCAGGGTTTATGCCCAGTAGGCCAAGGCTTATGTGGTACAGAGAGGTTACACACAGTAAGACAAAAATCCCACCTGGCAAAGGAAGAAAATGATTGGAACTTCATACAGTTCACTTCAGGAGCTGTTGTTCTAGCAAAGGACTTTGTGCAAGGGAGAGCCTACTTAGGTGGGCCAGCAGCTCAAGGTCCTTCAGAACTCCCAGCCCTGCTTGGTACAGTCCTTCTGCCTTAAAAAGCCCATGCACATCTTTGCAGTTATAAGCCCATATGTGGTTGTGAGACAGGAGAATCTTTGGAGAAGCTGTCCTTGGATGCTGAGAGAGGCAGGTGTCTGGAAGGTGCACACACAGATACAAAGGGTTTTCCATGGAGTCTGTGGCCAGGGCCTCATTGGGTTCAGTGTCCTCTTGATCATGATGCTGGGCCTGAGACCATCCCAAGGGCTGTTACTCAGATTCCGTGTCAGCAGTCATCATCCTCAAGCAGCTTCTGAAGCCCTGACACCTGAGGAGAGCTGATCAAGACTGATAACCTGCCTTTACCACCACCACCACAACTCCCTCTATGATGCCGTTATAAATTTCCCACAATGTTCCACAGCAATGATACATCAACATTTTAAAATGAGAATGGCACCATGGTTGGGGATCCTCTGGGAAATGAGCCAGTAGAGAATACTGTGAAAGGACCCCATCCTACTTGGAGCCAGCCCTGTTGCCTTTGAAGAAGTGAGGCCTTGAATCATGTTCTGGCATCCTCAGAACATGCTCTCCTCTCAGTTGCTTTGAAGAAGTGAGGAGGCTGGAGAAATACAGAGTGATTGAGTTTGGCTGAAAAGTATCCCAAATGCTAAGATACATGCAAGCTTATGAAACAAGTTCATTACTGTAATACTTTATGTGAGACTATCATTTTTGTAAGCACTCTTGAGTTTCTGAAGCATGTAGCTCTACTCTCAGCATCAGTCCTACCGAGGTCCAGTGTGCTTTACAAACAAAATTTCCAAGTATTATTTGCAAGAGCAAACATCACAGAGTCCAGTAGGCTTAACAAGCAAATGTTCTGAGCAGACCCCTGCTTAGATGCCACAGGTGTGGCTTGGAACCAGTTCTTTGATGTCTTCCCATGGTTCTGTTGCATTTTATTGGCAAGGCCAATCAATCTTCCCATGTAGTTGTCCCTGGTTGGTGTTGGACCGATGATCAAGCGGGAAGGATCCACATGACTGGCCCCATGCATGTGATGCCAACCCCTTTAACATTATAGCAGCACTATGGGATAAAGCCAAGGTAAAACAGCTTCTGAATGTCTGCTTTAGGTGATCTAAAGGTCACCTAATTAATCACAGACCTTTACACACTGTTTCACTGCAGGATAACCTTTCCCATAAATGCAATCCTACATAAATACAAGAGGCCAAACCACTGGTTATATTCAGGGAAGCAGCATGACCTTTGCCTGTCCAAGATTGTTTAGCGTGGCTTTCTAGGAGGGTCTGGGGATTTAACAGATGCTACAGACTTTAAAAGCCAGAGGTGTTTGTGCTTCCATTAAAAGAGAATTAAAACAAAGAAAAATCGAGGAGTCATTTCCAGTTTCTCTCAAAACAAGACAGTCTTGCCAAAGCTCCACAGAGAGCTTCCATGTATGAAGAGTAACTCATTTTATTAATGGATGGAATTGTGTGTACATGCAGGTCCATGCCCTCAGAACTGGTCCTTATACTGTATGGATGGGAAACATTGGCCCTCCAGAAGTTCCTGGACTACAATGGCTAGGTCTAATGAGAGTTGCAGTGGAACAGCCCTTGGAGGGCCACATGTTCTCCATTTTGAATAGTGCAGGCCAAAGGATCACTCTGTGTGTGTGTCAGAGGCCTATATCTACATAAAGAAGATTGCTGAGTCATAGTGACTGCCCAGAATGGATATATTTATTTGGCTAACAACAATGATAAAACAATTACATATTTCAGCAGGGAAACAAAAATTTAAAAATGAAATAAAACATAAGCTTTTGACCTCTTAGTGAAATAACATACACAGCAATTTTCTGTCTACAGTGCATTTAAATCTTCCTAAGTTACCTTCCAAATTCAATTCCAAATATCTTTCCCCCACTGTTTAAGGATCTTGTAGCACCTCTGAAACTGAGAGAAAGAAGCTTTCACAGACTTAGGACGTTTTCGGATGCGTGAAATATAACGCAAGCAGCCTCGTCACGTTGCGAGGCTGCTGCGCTGCTGAGCATCGCTTTCGGATGACGCTCTCCCCTGCCGGTACTGTTGCGGTACTGCGGGGAGATTTGAGTGTCATATTTCATTGGTTTTTAATCACAATTTTTCTTGCTTAAAAACCAATGAAATACGACGCTCAAATCTCCCCGCGGTACTGCAACAGTACCGGCAGGGGAGAGCGTTATCCGAAACCGATGCTCTGCAGCACAGCAGCCTCGCAACATGACGAGGCTGCTTGCATTATATTTCACGCATCTGAAAAAGTCCTTAGTCTACTTCCTTAGGTACAACTGAGAAATTGAGCAAGTAGACTACGTTTACGGAAGCTCATGCTACAGCTTCTTTCTCAGTTTCAAAGGTGCTGCAAGATCCTTTTGCATACTGATATTCCAGACTAACATGGCTATGTCTTTGAATTCTACCCACTATTTAAATTTATAACACTAACTATCCAAGTAGACATTCTAGAATGTCAAGAGAGACAGCTTATCTCTAGCTATTAATCAATGTCTTTTTCAGAACTTCTATGATACTATCACATTAGTTCAAAGACATATAGACATGTTAGTCTGGAATATCAGTAAGCAAGGGGATCTCGTAGCACATTTGAGAATGAGAGAAAAAATTGTAGCATAAGCTTTCATAGACTTGGTCTACTTCCTCATGCATGCTACAAACTCCCCTTGCTTACTGATATCACATTAGTTGTAATTTAAAAATTACAAAAGATGTCCTTTTCCTTGAATTTTTCTCCCCCTGCCAATGTCTTTCTTCATGCATCAAGTGAAGCAGACTGCATCTATGAAAACATATACCACAATACATTTATCCCGCTAGAAGCTGCCACAAGACCCTTTGTTGTTTTATCTTGTAGGAATTGTTTCATAGGAAGATCAGAACTCAACAATATTGGATTACAAACTTTACCCCTGGGAGGATAGCTTAGTTAGTGCCCGGTGGTCCAGGAGTATGAAGTACAAATGCCACCAACTTATCCATCCAAAAGTGACTGAGGGCAGGACAGCTGTAGGACTTTCACATCGGTTGGAGGATTAATGGCAATGACCCTCCAAGTCCAGTAGTAGCTATGCCCCATCATGTCTCCCAAAATCTTTAATTTCTGGGTCAGTGGTATCAGTTTAATACAGTTCTGCTTACCTTGTAAGATGGGGGTGGGGGGCCTTTGTTGTAATTATGTCATGGTTATAAACCATAAAATAGTTCAACAGTACATTGTCTGATGTAAATTTCAGTTTGTCCACTAGGGTTAAGAAGCTCTCCCAATCTCCATTTTCAATTTAACTGGATATTACCATTATGCTCTACTTTAGCTATAAACTGCCAATGGATAACTAGGTGATTAGACCCTTGACCTGAACTGGCAAGACCATTCCCCCCCTCTTAGATACCTAATTGAAAGTCCTTGACTCAAAATGGCCATCGAATCTGCAGTTTCTGAGAGGTTTTATAAAAGCACCTTTCACTGAACTTCTGTGAGCATCAAACAGTCCTTGAAATCTTTTGAAATGGTACTCATTTAAAATTTTTCACGTAGGGAATAAGTTACAATGAACTGAGTCCATCAAAACAAAGATTTGCAGCACAGGACACCATCCATTGGGACATACTGATGAAGCCATCTCTTTCTGCATATGACAAATGAATTCCAGCTACTCAGTACAGTGTGACAGTTAATGTGTTCCTCCCTTTTCTCACGTAGACCTTACAGGATGAATTTGTTTTATCACCAAGGAACCTAATCTTCAGTGATGCCATCCTTGTTTGTTGACCATTTAAATCCTAGGTGTAGTTATAAATTTAACTAGTAAGATGCCTTGTATTATAAATTTGTGTTGAAGAAAGGTCCTGTATATTACTGGAGCCCAATGGGGTCTTCAGACTTAACATACTCTCACCCATGTGTTCCCAGTCAGTGGAGCTGCACAGATTTTGTCACTCATGTAACATTGTCCCCATAATGCATTACTTTCACCCTCCCCTTCCCACAACTTCTTGGCAGCAGCCACTCACTGGAGAAAATAAAGGGATACCATCGGCAACATTTTTTTTTGTGAGATGAACTTGCCCCAGCTCTGAATAATTATTAATAATTATTATTTTTTTGCAACATTGATATTGTTGGGGTGTATGAGTATAAAAATTAAAAAATTATTAAAGATCCCAGGGAGCAAGCCCTTGGTGGGGGGGAAGTTTCAGTTATTAAGCAGTTAAGCAAGTACTGTACACAAAATGAGGAAGACTCAATTAGCATTTCTAAATTCTCTGAATCACCCAGTCATTAAGGTCACTCAAATTAAAATAAAGACAAAAAGACATTTATTTAAAAATGCATATCAAAAAGTTTACTAACAGGTTTGCAACCTACACACTCAAAACAAGGCTAGGTCCTTAAGTAACTAAAAGGATTTTCAGGATAGTGAAACTTTCCCAATCTGGGGAGTTTTCAGTTTAGAATAGGATAAACAAGGCAGGTTTTCTAAGTATTACAGCAGTAGTATCCATATTTCATTATTTAGAAAAGGTGAATATGTGAGAGCTTTAACTCTCCTCTTCATGATTGGAGGTAAGATGCATGGTAGGAAGGGAAGGAAAGGAAAGGAATGGAGGAACTTCATGTGTGAGGCTTCTCTTCCTAAGAGGGAATGAACAAAAGATCATAAAACATTTAAATCAGGAGGTCATGTGATGAATGACTCAACAATCACCCCATAGCTATAAATAGCTAAGATGCTTTGAGAGGAGAAGGGGGGTAGGACCTTAAGCATGCAAGGAGTTTCTCTAAACTTACTAAGTAGGTGTGTGTGTGCATGAAGAATGTTACATTTCCCACAGATATCTACTCTATAGCTGGAAAGACTGTCAGAATGGCATATATGTCATTAAAAAAACTGCAGTCCCTGCTTTCAGATTTACAATTCTGAAAAGGTATAACGCAAAAGGAAAAAGTGATATGGGGGGGGGGACTAAAGAAACCTAGATACACTTTCTTAATGTTATGGGGCTCCTCAGCTGAGTGGAATACAGTGAGGTTTGTGAGGTTTCCAAAATATCAATAAGGGATAGTTGAGATTCATGACATGCGAGGTTGACAATCAGGAAGTTTGTTTGTTGTTGTTGTGCACCTTCAGGTCATTTTCAATTTATGGTGACCCTATCACAGGGTTTTCCGTGGCTGAAAGTGTGTGATTTGCACAAGGTCACCCAGTAGGTTTCTATGGCCGAGCGGGGAATTGAATCCCAGTCTCCAGAGTCGTAGGACTTTTTCAGATGGGGGACAAATATAGTGTCCCCATCTTGCCATCTAGCTACTATCTCCACCACCCCGTCCCTGTAATGGTGTAAAAAAAATATCAGACCTACCTTGATAGCAGGATAAAAACTGCGCCCCCTCCCCTCCAGCAGCCCAGGAGTGAATGGAGCTCAAACAGAGCCCCATTCACTTCCTGGTTTGAGTTCCTGGCCATTCTCATGAGAGAACAAACGTGTGGGAAATTCAAAAATAAAAAGTAAAAGAAAGATTAAAAAGTGACAGTAAGCACAAAAACACAGTTAAAAAAAATACAAGTAACCCAGGGAGGGGAAAAAAGGGTGTCACTTACCTGGACGTCCCGATCTCACCTGGAAGTGTTTGGTATGGCCCTCCCACTGCAGGTGGCATCACACCAGCATAACGAGGCACCTTTTTGCTCACCCATCATTCCATGACAGGAATGGAAAGGGCAATCTATTCATGGCTTGAGCCGTGAATAAGAAGAAACGAGTGCAGCATGGAACCAGGACAAGGGCATAATGGGATGAGGATGATGACGTCTGATAAGTAAGCCTTTTGGTGTTCTCCTGTTGTCCCTGTAATTGATTAATTTTGTCATCTGATAATCTCCATAGTCTAATGCTCAAACCATTACACCATCCTGGCTCTTCAAGAAATTTGTGTTCTACCTAAATACCAAATGAAAGCATTGACTTCAGTTAACTTATCAATGTATTTATCTCTAAAAATAACATACTTTCCAAATTCATAAGTTATATGATGCACACATTTATATCTTTATAAAGTACCCGCATCCCCAAATACTGGATTTTCAGCATCTTGTTCAGTCTGAGGGATACCTGCCAGTTCTATAAAGAATTAGTTTTCCAGCCCTCAATAAAGGAGACCCTTTATAATAAGGGACACTTGGCAAACCTAGTAGAATGGCAACTGAATGACAGTAGAGGAGAGAAACCCAATAGAAATGGCTTCTCAGATAGGCTGACAGTAGCACTGCTTGGCTTATCTCTCTTTTCCCACAGACTGGTGGAATGAGGAATATATGAGTAAAGAGCACCAAATTTGTAATCCTGTCCCTTTGTCTGCATATCATGACTGTAGATTTTGAGGGTTTGGGGTGGGGTAGGGTAAGGTAGGGTGGTGCACCAAAATCGAATCCTCAGCTTTTAAACAGAATAGCAGGATTTTTTTTTAAGTGTGTATTTTTACTAGTCATCTTCTTCATGCAGTATTTTAGGTTTTATTTCCTCCAAGGATTTAAAAACTTTTATGGATTTCTCAAAAACCTCTTGCTCTTTGGTTCACCTTTTACCTCCAGCTTTTTATTTTAAGGAAATTTTATCCCAACCCCCACCCCATGATAATTTGCTTGCCTGTCAGCGTGACAGTTTCAGCCAGCTTTGTGTTTTCTCTGTTTTGATAGATATGTCACTCTAATTTTACAGCCTAACATTAATGGTTGTGCAAAATATTTGTTTTTAAGAACAGTAAGTCATACATTACCAACTGTTCTAAATGCGGACAGTGTTAGGGACTTCAGCCCTGACACTGCCTTTTACACCCACCAAAACAGCTAATCCATTAAAGCCATAAATATTTTAGCATGTTCTAAAAAGTTGTAGAACAAAAGCAGTCTTTCTCCTATCTCTCATACTGTCTATGATATGAGTCCAGGTTTAGTCAAAATGATTTTGTTAAAGAGATGATTTTGGTAGCTGCTGGTTGAAAATAGGCCATGTATATGCTGCCAGTTAATGGGCATGCATTAAGGTGGTGTTGGGTCAGTGCATTTGTATGCTTCTTTTAAAGTGCTGAGCATAAAGTTGTGTTAGGGCATCTGCTTCTCTTTAATATTCCAACATTCTACTGTATTTCAAAGGGGCTCATTGGTCCTTTATCAGGAAATCCTCAATAAGATGGATGCTAACAATGGGCAAGAGATTCAATAACGATCTTGCTCACATTGCCAAACACGGTGGCCATGTATACACTGCCAGGAAAAAGGACACAGATTTGCACATTAATGTATACATGCTGCCTAAATACCCACAAGACACCAGATCCTGTCATAGAAGCTAGGCACACAGGCATAGACTCAACAGTACCTACCACAGCTGAACATAGACAAGAAAGGGAGGGTTTACGACACTCAGAGTGCTTAAACAGAAAATGCTCATTAATCAGGCAACAGCTATGGGAAGCTGCTAGACCATAAATATTCTGGCACCTTCCTTGGGAAGATGTTGTTGACAACCAACCACTCTGGAGGAAGCAACACTTTCATCTCTGCTCCCTGCTTTGTTGGCAGACCACACTACTAAACACACACCCTTGGATTGACACCTTGGACTTATTGCTGTATCCTACTGATCTGAACTGCCTGGACTCTGATAATGGTATACACTTGGCTGGCAAGCTTCTGTACATGACTAGGGCTGCCACTGAATTGCTTGGTATTTGCCCTTGGCTGGCCTCCAAGACAGGACAATACTTTGAAGGGAAACTACCAGGGAATATCACATGCTGAAGACCAGCGCTACTCAAAGTAAGTGGTCCCTGAACTGGTGCCAGTTCCCAAGCCATCTGCTGCAAGCTCCTAGAGAGTTTCCAGTGAAGAAAGCAAGAGCTGTAACCTATGAATACAATTGTGGTGTTGGTTCCTGGCACATTAGGGGCAGGGGAAGGCAGTTCCCCATATCAAATATCAGATATTCAGAGGAAGGCAATGGCAAACCTCATCTGAATAAATCGTGCCAAGAAAACTCTGTTAAGGCACCATAAGTGGGGGTCGACTTGAAGGCCTATAACAACAGCAACATATAAGTAGAGATGCAAATGTTTACTGTAACTTAAATAAACCTTACTGTGATTTAAATAAAACATGATACCTTTCACTGTATTAGAGATCACCTGTGTGCATGCTTAGTCTGCTATCCAGGTGCTACATGTGGATAGATAAAATCATCAAGGTCCCCTCTCTCCATTGTTATGGTTATCTTTAAATTAGTTTTGCTGGGCAGTCATTCACGCAAAGGACACATTCAAACAGAAAAGTGCCCTGTTAGAGCCTACCAAACAGAGAACAATCCTTTGTAAATTAGGACATATGGCCACTCTAGTAGCAATTGCCAGCTGCTATGTGCAGCCATAGCAGGAGTGTTAAAGTGGGTTCAAGATGGTGATGGGTAGGCTCAACCAGATCCAACCAGGGCTTTGCTTAAATTAAAAGCATGCCATTGAACACATTCTAAGAATTTTAAGAATTCCATAGCACATGCACAAAAACTTCTTTGAAGCAATGAAATTTTAAATTCTCTAGTCTAACAGAATATTACAAGTGGGACTTTACAGCATGAAGGCACCAATTCAGGCTTCCAATGAGCCAAGTATGCCCTTTTCCAAGGTATTCCATTTCATTCCTTCTACTCCCCAATGGTTTTCCACTTCCTCTCCACAGATAGTCAGCATTCTGTGGCCACTGAACAAGCTCTCTCCTCATGGGACTGTTTTGGATTCTTTCCCCTGTAAGGCTCTTTTCCTACAAAAATTCCTCCCTGCTTCTGCAAACTTGGGAATCCTTCAATCCTACAGATATTCTTATCTCTGGTCACCACTAACCCACCTACGTCCTGAAGGCTAGAGTTTCTGGACCAAGGTTCCAAAAAAGATTCTAAAGGATAGGCATATTTATATGCAAGTGGGTGCTCTTTCAGATTTGTTGAGGAAAAGTTGCTCCCATCCAGCAGTATTCCTTGCAACTGAAATTGCTCTGAGATACACATGGACCACCCTGCCTTGTGCAGCCATAACAGGACCTCTCCATCTTTTCACTGGAGAGTCCACATTGGAACTACACCTGTCTTAGAAAAGAGAGAACAAATAGGGAAATCCTCCAGTGTAGGACTTCTCTGTTCACATCCATCAGTGTGTACAGAGGTTTCTGAATTAGGATAAGCAAATATCCCTGCCTTTTCTATACTTTAATTTTAATCACAAGGTTTCTTGACTGAACTTGCACAATTTAGAAACATAGATTATTTATTTAATCATTTGAATGATAACCTGCCTTTCTCACAGTATGGGACTCTAGGTGGTGTACACACTTAAAAAAAAATGATACAATTAAAAACTCTCAATACAAAAGTTAAAATGCAATTAAACTAAGTTTGATTTAAAACACAAGTTAAAAACATAAGTTAAATCAGATTAAAAAGGTATTTAAAACTAAAATAAAAACTCTCTACACCCCCTCTCCATTAAAAAAAAAATCCTGGACCCATCTAAATGCTCAAAATAACCCTCATGGAATTCACTGGGAATCCTACCTGTCTAAATAGGATCCTGCAGCAATCCACACTATTCGGAAGGGGGGCAAAACAGCAAAAGCAACTCAGGAAAAGCCTTTTTTATTACATTTCCCATCGTTTTTTTTTTTAAAAAACAGCAAGGGCGTGCGCATTCCTGCTCATCAGGACAAGTGAAGGACAAGCAATTTGAAGGGAAGCACAACATTGATTGGCTGGGTGACAGCAGGGGCAGGGCTTGTTAACAGGCCAAGTGCCCGCTGCTGCCATGCTGACATTTTATCAAGATGATAAAATGAGGTGGGTATTTTTTTTGTTTTGCTTTCCTGTTAAATAAATTAAAAAAAATGCAATATTGCTCCAGCACACTTTAGAAGACTTAAAAAAAAATTCAGTGGCAGTAACTAATGCAAGTAAAAAACTTGCAGCTGCCATCTGACATGTGAAGCTTATGGGGGCTTCTGAAAGACATGTCACTGCTGATGTGAAATGCCATTACTACAAGGTACTCCATTTGCCCCCCCCCTTGTGTAGATGGGCCCTCAATCTGCCATCACCAAATACTTCCTTAAATAAAAACGTTTTCACCTGCTGGCAGAAAGAGAGCAGGAGGGGGTCAACTGCACCTCCTGTGGAAGGGAGTTCCACAGCCTAGGACAAAGAAGGCACCTGTGAAGGTGGTGGGACCGAGAGAAAGCCCTTCCATGCAGATCTTAAAATATAATAGAAATAATGTGAAGAATTATCAAGGATTGCAGCATGGTATAAAACTATCCAGTTATGAAAGCATGAAAAATGCTGCTCAATTTGGGCAAAGGCCTGTTCAGTCTAGCACATTCTTTTCCACAATGAGCAACTAGATGTCTGTGGGAAGCCCAAAAGCAGGACATGAAGATAGATTGCTCAGATGATTTGGCAGAAGAGGATTCTGCCAGCAGAAGATCCTTTCCGCCAGTAGAAATGTTTTGTGCTTAACCCTAATCCCCTACAGTCAGGGCATCTTTGAGCTAGCATTACACTGTAATTCTGCATAGGATTTAGGGCACTGTTTTGTTGTTATTAGCAAGCAGCTATTTGATTTTGCTGATTCAACCAAAGTTCATTGCTGTGAAATACCTGTGGGAGGAATCTACAGTTCACTCTCTCAAAAGTAGAAAAAAATATGACATATTTATCCAGAATCCAACAGACTAGCAAAACCTGGAGGGGTGTTTTGTATTCTCACAAAACTAGATGCTTAGCTGAGCTTCCTACGGCTTGTATTCCATCTCAGCATGCCAAACTCTAGTTCCTGTACAGATATCTTCATATAGGGCCACCTGGTGAGGGGGAAATGTTATTTTATACACCACAATGGTCATATGGTGGCTATGAATTTAAACTGGCTTTGTTGCCTTTTCACCATAGTGCAGGGAGGGCAGGAAAAGATTGAAAGTGCAGCATGAATCAGCATGAAGAATGATCTGAAACCTATCACCTTGCTTCCCCCCCCCCCCCGCCTCTCTGTCCTTCACACACACACACACACTTTCCCCAACTGCATGCCTCTTTCTGGCATTTGGTGACTAGAAGCATAGTCTGCCAGAAGGAAACTGGTCTTGGAGAAGGGCTTTGAGAAGTACATGTGGAGGAATGAATCAGACTCTTCAAGGGTTTGGTGCAACCTGTGTTGGGCTATGCCACCATTATGTCTTCTAGTCAATGTGTGTAGTTGCCTTAAGGGTTAAGTCTCTGTTCAGTCCTGGAACAAATATATAAGATCAATTATTTGGTAGTTTATGAATATATCCTGAATCTATTACAATCTGAAATGCTACACAGAAAATGTCAGGTATAACAAAACAAGAGTGAACAGGCAGGTGCAATTTCATATCATTGTGCTGTTATATCAAAACCAAAAGGATGCCAAGAATTACTTCCTCGTATCACCTCCATCCCTTCCTCAGTTTTATTTCTTAAAATATGAATTCAGGAAAATGCCTACTGGATCAATGAACTTCTCCTTTTGTGCAAGTTCCACAAGTGCAGTCAAATTATGTGCCTGTTCCAAAAGCAGCAGCAGCAACAACAACAGCAAATTGAGTAACAGTTTAAGAGTAATCAACTTATTCTTGTAGGAGGTTTTATGTACCAAAGCACTGGCCTTTGAAAGAATGAAATGCAATAAATGTTTTAGCTTTTTATTAAGAAAATGGTTTTAAGGTTTTCATTGAGTTCTGAGACAAAACAGGCAGACAGATTGTCAGCCCTAACCAACTGCAAGAAATTGTTTCAAACCAATGCAGTCACCTGCACTTTTGGACACTCCATGGGGATGTATCTAGAGATAATCATGGGGCCCTTTCACACTATAGATTTATCACACTATGATTCCACTTTATCTGCCATGGATGTATCCTCTGGAATCATAGGGCTTGTAGTTTGGCCAAAGTCACCAGAGGAGCTCTTTGGCTGAAAATTCAAAATGCCCTTCCCTAAGCTGCAAATCCCAGGATTCCATGGGATGTTGCTGTGCAATTAAAGTGGAATCATAGTGCTGTAAATGTGTAGTAGTAACCGCTCTGAGTCCCATTCAGGAGAAAAGTGAGATATAAATAGAATAGAATAGAATAGAATAGAGTATAGAAGAGCCGTTGGTGGAGGCTTGCACTTCACATTTTACTACTGCATCATTAATAGCCTCAGTTGCCATTTGATTGTTCATTGCTGTTATATTTATGCAACATATAGCCACATATAATGAATTTCACATGAAGCTTCTGATGTTGTCAGTACACCAGGTCTATATGAGTAGATCCAAACAGGGTCTAGACCCAAATCATCTGTTGCCTGAGACAAAGAACAAGATGGCGCCTCCTTCTATTCTATGTATAGAAGCCAGCTGGACTGCCATATTAATAAACAGCATATTCTGTTACACTTGAACCCAGCAGTCTAGCTTAAGAGGGCACAGGCTTAGCTACGGGGTACACGTCTTTCTCTTTCAATACCTTGACACCCACAGTCAGCTTCAGCCGTATAAGTGACCCTTACATAATAGTGGGGCTGGCTTCCTTTCCAGAAGCCTCACAACTTTCTTAGGAATTGCATCTCCATCCAGCCAACAGCAAAATGAGATCTATTTTTAAAAGTCTTCCTAGTGCCACATATTAACAAGAAGTCATGCAGTAAGTACAGCTTTGGCTCAGCTAGTATCTGATGATTCAATCCTTGGGTTTTATTTTTCTTCCTTTAAGCTTTGAGCTACATATGTGAAACTTTGAACTACTGTGCTAAATACTGTGTTTCAAATTGCCATCCTTATCACCTGCAGACACCATTGTCTACTAGTGGCTGCACACAGTGGGCACTAGTCCAATAATTTCTCTTCCTATGACTTCCAGCTGCTGAAATTTTGTTTTTCATTTTCTAGGAGATGCTTGGCATATCTTAAAGAACTGAGTCTTCAAAAGCAAAAATAAATAAATACATAAAATATAATTAAAATAGATTAAATTTTTTAAATGGCCTTTTTTTGTCTACGGATGAAATCCACATTCCCTTTAAGTTAAAGACTAAATTTCCCCTTGATTTTAATAAAACTGCTTTACTCCTGATGGTGAATTGATCAGATTAATTTGTTTTCATTTGCCCAAAGAGGCAATGGTTCACAGTTCAAGCCTTTAATGAGCAATGCTTTGAAGAAAATGCACGGGGAAAAAAAGATATTCCATTACAGAGGACTGTTGTGACACAGTATATAGTTCTGTATCTGTATATAGTAGGCCCAGTTTTTTATTTGTAATTTTAAGACAGACACCCACAGAATGAACTCTTCCTCCAAAACAATTCATAACAACATCCTGGTAAATAAAAGAGTGTTATCTTATGTGCTGCTTTAAGAGGGTTTTGTACCTTTAAAAGTAGCATAAAGATATTGTGTAACTAAGAATCATATCATCAGATGTAAACTGTTTCTTGACGCAAACCTGGAGATTTGGGTTTGGCTACTATGAATTAAGTATCTTTCATTTTCAATACAGATGCAGTGATGGACAGGAGTGCTTAGTTTTACCCCTGTTTCTGCTGCTGAAAGTTAGTGACCTTCTATAGCAGCATCTATGATCAAAAATGGATTTCCCCCTTCTTTCTGCTGGCCACTTGTCTGAAATGTTTTTCTTCCCACTAGGCAGTCTTTATCCTTCTCAGCATCATTTCCTGTTCTGCAACAGCAGGCAGTGTTGTCGTGAAGACAGGGCTCAAAGTTTTGAAGTGCCAAGACTTCTGATTAGCAGGTACAACAGTAACTTATGCCACCTCCTTGGACTTTCTTGTTCCTCTGAGCTTAGCTACAGTCCAGTGGCAGCTAGCAGCTTCCATCTCAGTGGAGCAATGAATCTGCTCTTGGTTTTAGCCCCAACTTTAAAGGTATTATACAGGGTGTTGACCCCTATCACCCACATTGGTTTGACACCTTAGACAGTCTGGACTGAAACTCAAAAAATGGATTCACTGTCCCTCTAGCATGGAAGCCACAAGCCACTACTGCTGCAAACCTCACATTAGATTAGGGAGTGGTTGTTGGGTGGTTTGGTCTTGAGTGGACAAATTAAGCCCATTAACTTTACAAATAAGACCTATTTATTTGTTTGTTTGTTTGTTTGTTTGTTTGTTTTAGAAATGTTATTTGCTCCTGGTGGAGTTAAAAACAGCTAGAACCACTTTATTGTGATGAATCAATAGAAATGCCTGCATTTTTGGAGCCTCTTGCGGGGGGGGGCATAAGTAAGGGGACTGCTGAGATGTACAGTTCCAAATGTATTACTGCGCCACTAGTGGGAGGACAGAAGGAGTAGAGCAGAAAAATTGTGTGTGATGCCAAATGCACACCCGGCCACTACCTTCCCTGTAAATGCAACTCTGCTCCTATTTTTCAGGGGAAAGTCAAAGAGAGGGTGTTGGAAATCCCGCACTGACTATAGAAGGTTTCACATTCTAAGCGACAGAGTCTGGCAGCTTCGATGTCAATGGGGTGGTGAACATGCTCTAGATTTTAGCCTGTACTTTCAGCTGGACTAGGAAACTTTCCAAGGGGCTGAACTCATTTTGGTGGTAGTTTCAGCACCTTGCATAGCTCCTTTAAAAGCCATCACTGACCTCTAAGCTACCAGTTTCCACTGATTTCAGTCTGTCTTTCAGTTGTATTAAGTCATGTTAGTCAGTTAGTCATGAAGATGAATTTGCTATGTAAAGTCTATATCTATGTAGCAACAATGCTGAAGTAAGCACTACTGTTCCAAGATAAAAAGGAAGAACAAAAAGGAAAAACAAGAGGATCCTAAATTCTGGTTACAAGGGAACCAGGGCCTTCAACTTCCTTAAAGCCACTTCTCACATTTTGATTTTATTCACAAAAGTGCTTGGTTAAGGATCCACAAAATAGATGGAACTGATATGCAAGAGATGGTGATTATTATAAATCAGGATCAGAATTACCACCAGAAGAATAACCATGAATAAAAAACACTATAACTTGCCATGAAGTACAGCCCTCCAAACCTAGCACAAGCCTACGGTAATCACAGCTGTTCAAACAATCAAAATAAGTTCAAATCTTTTAGACCTGTGTTTCAGGTCAGGGCACACAAACCATTATTTCACAACACAAAACCATAATTTGTAATGTATCCCTCAGGCTGCAACCATCATTGCAACTCTATTAAAATCTAAAAATTAAACAAAAGTGAAGAATAAAGAGAAATTAGTTCCATTTATAGTAGGAAAGAAATTCTCATTCCTGGTTCATGGTACAAAATAAATTGAAAATTTGAAGGGTCATGAACAATTTGATCTTTTGGGGAAAAATTATTTTGCTTATTTGAGAGCTAATTCACATCATTTAAAAGCACATATTACAACAGGATTTCTGACTGTGCTCACTGAAATGTACTTTTAGAATGATTGCCTCAAGCATAGTGGTAAAAGCTGTGATCCAGAAAACTTGCCTAGGTTATCCTAGTCCAGCTGAATGTTATGTTGTATTTCTTGGTACAGCCAAACCTCTTGACAAATCACCCACTGGTTTTCTAAATTACTGCTGCTGCCACCACATTTCAAGGGGAAAAAATTTGTATCTCTGTAAGCTAGCTCACACAGAACTAATTTTACAATTGTCTGGATCCACGAAACAGGCTTCACAGGAAGAGTAACCAAGTGTTCTGTTTAACAGAGGACAATCCTCTGTTTGAAGGGCTGTCCAGCCCAAGATGATACTATGTTTGTTTTGTTACATGACACATGTGTTGAATAGAAATGTTACACAACCACAATAACACATATCTGCAAGTACAATGGCATTGCATGCACATCTCAACCATCACAACCTTGAACTGAAGGTAGATGTTGTCCATTGAACAAAAATATCCAACTGCTTCTTTAGCTGAACTTATGCATGCATAAGCACCAATAGGATTTTGTCCAAAGTCTTCAATTTTTTTAAAAAACTATAATTTAAATAGAAATACAGGCCATCAAATAACACTGGGGAAGACTTTGACCAAGTAACCTGTGTGCCTAATGAGACTATTCTCCATGATGAAGAGCTTAAAGGCTCCCATTCTGCCTTATTATTATTTTTCATCTTAAAACTGATCTTGGGCTGGACAGCCCTTCAAATAGGGGATTGTCCTCTGTTAAGCAGAACACATAGGATCCTATATAGGATCTCAAGCTGTAGAGCTAAATTAGCATATACAAACTGGTATCCTCTTTTAGCCTCTTATTTGCTGTTGAGTTTTCCTTATGGTGGGTAATATGTAAGTGGCTATGATATTCTCAAGTGATCATTGGGCAATGAGTGGATGATATCTGTCAGGTGGACTGCTGGATGGGAAGTGAAAGGTGTCTTTGCTCCACATCCATCTCACTGTTACACCTTCATTGTCAGCATGTGTCAATGAAGTCCATATCTAAGGACTTTTTCAGACAGGACTTACCATGCAAGAAGACTCTGGAATACTTACGACACTGTCGCGCGACAACTTCTGTGAGTAAAATATGGTGCAGTTGCCTCCAATCATACATGGAAGTGACATGGATGATGTTGAGAGAGGGATGGCGTCATCCAAAACGGACCCCCCTGCCGCGTGACCCCCTGCCACGCAACCAAGTTCGTAACTATTCCAGAGTCTTCTTGCATGGTAAGTCCTGTCTGAAAAAGTTCATAGAGTGGGAGAACGAGCCTTACAGGCCATGCAGTCCAACCTCTTGCATGTTGCAGGAAAGCCAGATCTACAGTATCCTCAACAGATTACCATCTAGCTTCTGCTTCTAACTATCCGGCATGGATGAGCTTACAACCTCTCCAGACAACTGGTTCCACCGCTTGTGAAACTTCTCTTACCTCCAAAACATTTCTCCTAACCTTCAACTGAATTGAAACTTTTGTTCCATAACTTAAACCACATTGCCCCAACCACTTTTTATGAACTCCCAAATTGCAACCCAATTTTAAACTGCCCAGAAACACCCCAGGAAGCTTGGTTATCACTCCTGGAAACATCTGGGAGTGGTTGTTTTGCTTGAAACATCCCTCTAAACCCCACCAGAACCTGAAATTGCCACAACAAACCCAGAAATTGACTTCTAATTATAATTTTGGGCCATGTTTAGGTTGACATGGAGTTAAACAGCCCATCACAAGTGCAAATATTGGCCCCTGTGCCCCCTGCAGTTGCACACTCGAACTAAAACCCATTAGATCTAATCCTGGACTAAGAAAAAAATCACAAAAGAAAGCCTAATGTGGATTGGTTCAGTCATTGTCCCACATAAAATTTGGGAATCAGTTGCATGATCTAGGTCCAGGTATGTTGGATTTCTGCACACATACCCTATTATAGAATATTATACATTAGTGATATCATACATCCATGTCGAATGGGGAGGTTGGATGGGCAGAATGGGAAGGGATATTCTTACTACCCTTCACACACCAAGGAGCAATCTAAGCATGTATTTTCTAATGTAACTGAATGGCATGTGACATTTTTGTGCCTCATATTATCACTAAAAATAAATGCTCATATTTAATCTATGCATATCTGAATCATCCTCTGACCCCATTTCCCCCATGGAGGAGGAGGAGGAGGGTAGAATAGACTTAAATTCTGAAGTGTGACCAGTGTGATATAAACATTTGGCTGCATTTCAAGTAGTAGTGTTGGTGACAATCCAACACCAGGCAGATGTGTTGAACAATATCCACAAACCACTTCTAGCATTTTTTCTTCTTCTCCACAGGAGCAGGTCTTCAGTACAACTACTGAGTCTTAACTGCACCATCCAAGTCCAAGCCACTCAGGATGATGACAGAGTCATGATGAGGAGATTGTTAGGAAAATCTATCTTTACTTAGCTGGTGTTAAGGTTGTAGCTATGATGAGGGTATAGGGTGAAAGGTGTGACAGATGATGTTTTGCATCCCTGCTAATCAAAGCTGTGGCATTTCTACTCTATGAATCCTGGCTCTACTATGTGACTGGAAGAGGGAGGAGCAGCAGCAGCAGCAGCAGCTCCTTGGAGTTATCCAAGGTGCTGAACCTATTTGGGGACTAGAGTTCAGCACCTTGGACAGCTCTATTAATATTCTAAAACCTAGACACTCACCACCCCACTAGCTTCCAACTCCCTGCTATTGATTTTGAGACAGATGTACTGTATTTTAAAGACACGTAGACTGTCTTGTGTGTCCTTAAAACACTAGAAGGCTATTTCCTGAATTCTTCATTGTGAAATGCTGTTATATTGTTCAAAGGGTTCACAACAACTTTTGCAAATGGAAAAGTCACATGGGCTGAGAAGACAGTATCTCTGCATGCTGAACTCTTCTTAGCTAGTGAATGATATCCTGTGACAAGCAGGGGAAAAGACTGAGAAGTAAAATTGCAGTCATCAGCCAATGGAACTCCACTGAAAACAATGGGGTTATTAAAGATATTTGTTGTCTAGGCAAAAAGCAAAATAAAAATAACCATTCTGAGAATGCCCCCTCCAGTTATTACTTCTTTTACAAGACTGGCTGAGAGAGTATCCAAGCTCACCTCAATAGCCTGCAATGTATCACTTCCCAGAGAGCAGAAAAGGTGGCCAAAGGTTCTGTGGAATGCACATAAATTGAAGTTCACCTTACTATTTTCCTTCACAGTTGCAAGCAGGGCTATAATGTTTGTGAATGTGTGTGAGTGTGTGCGTTTCATGTGGGGGAGGTAGATCAGGAAGGAAGGGAAGCGTATGTGACTGTCCCAAAAGGGATAAGAGAAACATGATAGCAAAGCCATGAGAAACACTCGTAGTACAACTGCTGTTCTGTTCTTCATGGCCTTTGCTCTGATACACTGTTAATGAATTCAAGGTTATTTGGGGATGGAGAGAAAAGAGGCCAAGAATTTGCCTATAAATCTGGAACTACATTGTTGGCAGGATTGCCCGAGATTCCCTGGCTACAGCCGATGTATTGCTTACCAAGCATTGTCAGCGGGGCCTGCCAGAGGGTGAGCAAACAAATAGACAGGCATGCTGAGGGGGAGAAGGCTGGAAAGACATTGCCTTAGTAACTGTATCCAAAGTACACAAAAAGACACAAAATTCATCGCACTAGTTTTGAAAACTCACCAGCTTCTTTGGGTTTATCTAAATGGGGCAAGTATTGCTGGACGTTATGGTAATTGTTGCTATGATTCTCTTGGTTTTCTTATTCTGAATATCCCAAGCAACAGTTCTATTGTCCCAGACCTTTCTGGCAATTCCCAGCACTAACTATAACATTTTATTCTCATAATTGAGTAGGTTTCTTTTTAATTCCAAGACATACTGAAACAAAGAGATATCCTCCCCCCTCCCCCCTCTCTCTCCTCCTCTTCCTCTTTATGGAGCTATAGCGCATTAGTGAAATGACCCTGTTGTAGTATAGCATGATAACTCTTAAGATTTTTTTTTAATAAATAAAATCTGTGAGGAGATAATGTCCCCTTCAAACCGTAGCACCAGTTCATCAAACCAAGCCTCAGTGGGCTTTTAAGAAACTTTTGGAGGAGCTGTAGTGCAGATCTAGAAATTGCAACAAACAGCTCTCCCCATCCCCTCCCTGCCACAAGAATGGAAAGAATGGGTATGGAGGTGGCAACAACTGCCAAAACCCATGGAGACACTATTGCAAGAACTCATGTGTCTTTACACCAATCTGAAAGAACCCCCTTTTACATGCAAAAATTGTATAAACAATGCAGAGGAAGAAAAATAACAGTGTTAGAGTCACAGCTCTCTGTCTTGTTTGAGGTGATGCAAAGGACTGGTGCAGACAGAAAAGTTGGGTCACGTCCCCTATGGCTATGAGGTGACTCAGAACAAAAGCAATAAAAGAAAAGTAAACAAAATGGTTTTAGTTCTCCATTTGCAGTCACAAAAAATCTCCTTTTGAGATGGGAGTCTGTCTCATAGTGACAGTAGTAGCTGTCACAACTGATAGCTTCTGCAATCACATGGTGACATCTGTCCATGTAGACTCCAATTAGCACTCTTGTGTGGACCAGGTCATTGAGCTTCAGTCTCAACATCTGTCGAAAACATGTCAGAGACTTCCAAAAAATCTGGCAAGAACAAAAGCCACTCACTATATGTTTAAAAATAATAATAAAAAAAAACCCAGGGTGCTCCTGGTGGCTTTACTACAGTACATAAACCACTGTGGTTGAACCAACCAAACATAAAAGCTTGTGCACAGGCCACACATGTACTCAATATTTCATTTTCATGCCCTTTTTACTTATCACCTCTTGTGCTACCAGATATGGACTAACTATTCTTGCTTTTATTTTGCTTCAGGAGATCCTGAAAAACTACTGGCATTGGGGGAAAAAGAATTCCCATTACCTTCTACTGAGCAATGATATTCCAGAATAAGGAATGGTCACCTTAAGACAAAAATGGCAACCACGCCTTCAGCTTCTTGCCTCTTGAGTTCTCAGTGATTTGCCTTTGGAGAAATCTTGGGGCGGGAATGAAGCCACCAAATCTCAGGCAGAGTGAGGGGGTGGGGAAAGCAAGCAAGCACATATGTTTCCCCATGTGTTCATTGCAGCTAAGTGATCCTTTTTAGATTGCTTTAATTACATTCAGGGCCTAATATCAAGTCCCAGTTCTTGTCGAGGTTGTTGAAGAACCTTGTTGCATTTTGTACAATGGATCATGGTCAATAAAAGGTTGCGCAAAAGGCAGTTTTCCCTCAGGCCTAGTTTCATGTTTGTATTACAAAGCTGGAATTACGGAACATAATGGCACAGAACAAGAGGGATTCAGGTCCATCTCACATGCTAGAAGGGATCAACAAAAGGTAATGAAATAGTTGGAGCAAACACTGGAGTAAAAAGGGTAAATGTGTCAATTTTAGCCACAAGCTGGGCCAATAGGATTGTTCCATTTTACAAATGGAATATGGACATGAGGTTGAGCAGTGAGTACAGATAATTTTAGATGCACCAAGAAGGATTCCAAACTTTCAGGAATCTGCTTTTTTGAAAATGTTGTACCTGTTGAATATCGCCGTCTCCTGGCAATGGTGGCATCAATGCTGGTGGCTCCACTGTCCATGGGGCAGTGAACCAACTCCATATGTCAGTCCACACTTTAAAGGTGCTATCCAAGGTGCTGAAACCTATCCCCAAAACAGGTCTAGCACTTTGAACAATTCCTTTAAACTTTAATCTAAAACCTGAAGCAGTAACTCAAGTGACATGGGAGCCACCAGGCAGTACTTTGCCTGAGACCCTGGAGAGCTGCTGTTAGCTAGTGTAGATGGGGGAGGTCAGCAACTGTGGAAGGCTAGGGGACTGCATTAGCCACCTAGGAGGACTGCACCTGCTCCCACCATAAAACCCCCAAAACAAACCAAAGCCCCCCCCAGACACCTCTAGAGGCTAGGGGGCATTTTCATCATATTTTGGGTTTCAAAAAAAGGTCTCTTCTGGGCCTAAATTGGCCCAGGGAACCTGTAAAATGTGGTGGAAATACAGCCCATGCCCCCCAAAGTACATTTGAAGGCAAAAAATTGCAAAAAATATTTTGACCCCTGCCCCCCCCCCAATGGCCACAGGGGCCAGACTTTGGCCATCCTTGGCATAGACAGTACTGGGCTAGATGGACAAATAGTCTACCATGGTATAAAGGACCTTCCTGTATTCCTAAACAACCAACAAGATACTAAACCTGAAACCTGTTAAACCCCATTGCTTTTTGCACTACCAAATAGGTGAAAATAAACACAGCCACCATAACTAGTTTGAGTCAACATGGGGAGAGGGGGAGTTCTTACTCTGTCCAACATTTGATTGGCTAGTCCTACAATGCACTGGTAAGGAGCAAATGCCAAGCTGAACGAAAAGAGGATAGGAAAGGTGAGCATGACCAGCTAATTCCCCTTCACAGGAAAATAATAAAACCCCATGCCCTTGTCTCTATATTCCCAGCTTCTACAGGAACATGTACTGCTACCCCATAGGTAGGAGGAAGAGAAATTTTGCAAAAATGTTTTCTTTCACACACACACACGGTATTCTCATAAATACTCCTACTTTTTCACAAAAATACTTCTGCAATTCATGAACTCCTACCCATACAGGCATGTATGAGTCTGTGCGTACATTCTGACAAAAGTTCCTCCCTCTCTCTCTCTCCTTCTTTCTGTCTCTTTTTTACAAGCATACGCAGATCAAGAGAATCCTTTTGCTAAAATGGAACCCTCATGCCATTTGCTGCTCCACCTCAGGTAACAAAATGTCTTAGGTTAGCCCCTGGAGATGGCCCACATTGTGCTGAACACATCACCAGGAGTAGCCTTCCTGTACTTGTATAGCTGTGCATGTGTACAGTACATGCAACATTACATTGAACTGTGGTGAAGTGGGATGCAGATGAGGGAGCAGGACAGGTCACTGTTTTCCCATGGTCCCTCCTGCCCACATGTTGCCCAGACTGTATACATGTGAACCAGACTTCCCATTTAGTATCTTTCTGCCCTGTTGCAGGATGAGCCCAAGAGACTTTGCTGCTTGTAAAGAGCAAGATGGCATTTCTCCCCATTCCATGTACAAAAGGTGACCAAACTAGCAGATGAACCTCCCTCAATGCCCAGCAATGGGGCAGCATTCTCTACTACACCAGAGAACAGCAGTGGAGTTTGGGGGGTAAAGGGAAGACACACATGGCATACACCACCCACTCTGTGACCCTCAGAACCTGATACCTGAGGCACCTGCCTCATTCTGCCTAATGGTATAGCCAACCAGACTGGAAAGCTGGCTGCTTGTTTTTTGGTCTCATACACAGAGGCATCCCATCTGTTTCTGTCCTGTCATGCTGCCTGCTCTTGGCAACTGATGGCTCCCCTCTCCACGGGTCAGTGAATTGGCTCTCACTTATTCTGTACTGCAAAGGATCCATCCTGGATCTAAACAGGTCCAGCACCTTGAATTGGGCGTTTGGACTAAAACCCTGAACAGATTCACTGGCTCGCCGAAGGGAAAGCCACCAGCTGCCACTGCCCAATTGAGGCTGACAATCCAAATCAAGAGGTTGGAAAAGTTACTCCATCTCCCAGAGTCCCCTGCCAGCGGGGCTTTTTGTGAGCTGCAGTCTAAAGTAGTTATTTTCTCTCAAGCTCTGTCCAAAACCAGATTGATTGGACAGTAAGCTCCTGTCTACATGAGGCAAAGCAACAACAAAACAACAACAACACCCAAAACTGGATTGCTCTGTAATAATAGCAAATTGCATCAGCTGTGATTTTGTCTTAATAGTGTTTTGGCCCGTTGGTCAAGATGGTGGCTACAAGTGATTTAATTGCATTATTATTTGCTTTATTTTGCTGCCACCAGTCTTTTTTTTTTAAAATAAACTATTTTCCATTATGCACTTGAGTGATATTTTGCCTGTAGGAAAAGCAACACCACCACTCTGTTTTATCGACTTAGCAAGAAAATCCAACATGGCGGCACCAGGTGCTTGCCCTGTTACCAAGCCCCGTCCCCTGTGCTCATCTGGTAAATCTGCTTTGCACTTCCTCTCCTATGGAAAAGCAATTCAAAGCTCCTGATTGGGTTCCTGCACCAATCCACACTATTTGGAAGGAGGGGGCCCCAAAATGGCAAAAACAATGGGGTAAAAGCCTTTGTGGCTTTACACATTCCTATTTGTTTGGACAATTGAACAACAGGAAATTTGAAGGGAAGCACAAAGCTGATTGGCTGGGCTAGCAGGGCAAGCATCTGTTGCCACCATGTTAGATTTTCACCTTAGTGATTGGTCACTAAGGTGATAAAATAGGATGGTTGTTTTTTGGTTTACTTTCCTATAAAATCAAAAAAATCGCTCTATCGCTCCAGCGCCCCTTGGATGACTTTAAAAAGAAACTCCAAATGGCGGTGGTGAACAACTAATGGGAGTAAATCACTTGTGGCTGCCATCTGGAATGCAAGGCTTATGGGGGCTAAAACCACTAAGACATGTCACTGCTGCTGTGAGATGCCAATACTACGGCCCATAAACATGAGGGGAAAAATCCGAAATACCTTGTAGTATTGGCATCTTGCAACAGCAGCAACCTATCTAAATGGTTTTTCTGGCCTCTGAAACCCCCATAAGCCTCGCATTCCTGATGGCGGCCAGGAATGATTTACTTGCGTTAGTTTTTCCCCACCACTGGTTTTTTAAAAAATAAGGTCATCCCAAGGTGCGCTGGTGCAATAGAGCAACTTTTGAATTTTATAGGACAGCAAAACTGAAAATATTCATCCTGTTTTATCACCTTAGCGAGGGATTGCTAAGGTGGAAATCCAACATGGCAGCAGCGGGTGCTTGCCCTCCTAGCAAGCCCCACCCCTACTCTCACCCAGCCAATCAGCTTTGTGCTTTCCTTTGAATTTCCTGTCATTGGATAGTCCAAACGAGCAGGAATGCGCACACCCTACGCGGTTATTAAAAATGTACAGGAAAATCTGTGAAGGCTTTTACCCCATTGTTTTTTTGCCATTTTGGGCCCCCCTCCTTCCAAATAATATGGATTAGTGCTGGACTCTGTTTAGACAGGTAGGATTCCTAGCGAATTCCATGAGGGGTATTTTCACCATTTAGACGGGCCCTAGGAGGTAGTCCAGATTGTTTCTCTCATGTAGATGAGCCCCAGAAAAAGCCGCAAAGGCTTTTCCTTCAGAGCTGTTGATGGTTTTGCCCCCCTTCCTTCCGAATCAGGCAATAGGATGTGGGATCCCATTAAGACAGGCAGGATTCTCCTCGCATTCCGTGAGGAGCATTTTCACCGTTTAGACAGCCCCTAAGTCGCATTTAAACCAGCGGTGCTTACTTCCCTGTAGTCGTGTGTACAGCCGTGCTTTCGAGTTGGGTCTGGCTGGCGACGAGGCTCGGGCGGTATCTGACGAAGCGGGCGGCCGCCGGCCACGTTTTCTGTCGAATAAAGTTTGTGAGGTAACCTTTAGGATGCCCGCAGGCTCTCCGAAGCAACACAGCTCCCCGTGTGGAAACCGACGCTTGCCACAGCGGCCAGCCCAGCGCTCAAGGCAGCCCCGTGGAGACGCCGCCCGGGGGAACCGATTCCCCGTCCTTCAGGGAACGACGCCTGGCCGGGAGCCAAGAGAGAGCCGGGCGGACCCGAGGCGGGGGGCCAGCGGGGGAAAGGCCGTCGGACCGGCGGGGCAGGGGAAGGCGGCGGCCACTCGTCGCGGGGCGTCCGGCTCTCCAGAAGGCCCCTTCCCCTGCTCCCCTCAGCCAAAGACGCGGGTGGCGGGAGACGGTTCGACCTGCAAATCCCGCCCGGACGCCCTTCCCGCCTCCTCCGCCTCTTCCTCCGCCTTCTTCCCTGAAGCGCCGAACCGACGGCCTCGCCTCGCCAGTCCCTTCCCGCCGCCTCGCCTTCTTGGCGGCTCCCCGCCTTTTTATAGCCCCTTGAGCTCCTGGCGGGGTGGCGAGGGGGGTGGGTGGGAAGACTCTCCCCCACGTCTGCCAGCCCCCGCTCTCTCTTCACGCGACCCCCCCCCCAAGTCACTGAGGCCGCGACTGGCAGCAGCGGGACGGACACCCGGGAGAAGGAAAGGGAGCCCTGTCCGCGGGAGGAAAACCTACCGTCTCCTCTAAGCCGGCGGGCTCTGTCGGGACTCTCCGGCACTCGGCGAGGTTTGGGATCCCCCCACCAACCCACCCACCCCGCCGCCCGCTTTAAGACTTTAAACCCGTCCCCTTTGCCGTCTTGGCGCCAGAGACGCTTCGCCGTGGAAACGTTACTCTCCGTCTCCCCGACGTTGGCTGCCGCCGCCTTCTCTCAACTCCCTCCCCCCCATTTAATTTTATTTACAGGTGCTCCATCTTCATGCCTCAGGTTCCTTGACTCGCTGGCCCGGGATCCAAAGGAGAGCAGCCGCCGCGGAGAGACCCACGGGGTTTCACGCGTGGAGAGCTTTCAAGTGGGGGAAAGGTGGGGGGAGGGAGAGAGAGAGAGAGAGAAGCCAGAGGCGGCCCCCCCTTTCCCCCCCCTTTCCTTTTTATTCTTTTGGCGGGGCTGCCTGAAGCTCCGGCACTCGCAGCAGAAGCGCTGAGGCGAGGAGCGGCGGCGGAGGCGCGCTGGGCTGAGCCTCTCTCGGCCGGGAGAAGGAGAACGGAGGCAAACTCCTCTCCCCACAAAGCCGCCAACATTTTGGGATGAGGAATTTTTTATTGGAATAAGACCATTCTACTGAAAAATACACCCGACCACAAAAGGCCGTAACAATAACGCAAGAATAATAATAATTGTTTTCCTCTTTTGGGGGCGGGTGAGGTGTTTGGTTTTCGCTGTGCGGCGTCCCCTCGCGGCTTCTCTTTCCCCTCAGCCAGGAGGCGACTCTGGAGGCAAGGGCGCGCCTTTTCCCGCCCTCCCCGCCCCGCCTCGCCTCCGTCGTCCTCTTGGCTGAGGGAAGACGCCCCGAAGGCGCCCAATGACCTAGAGCGCGGGAACCCACCCCGGCCACCCCCGCCCCGCCATGCGACCCGACGACATCAACCCTCGGACGGGCCTGGTGGTGGCCCTGGTCAGCGTCTTCTTAGTCTTCGGCTTCATGTTCACGGTGTCCGGGATCAAAGGGGAAACCTTAGGCGACATCCCGCTGCTGGCCATCGGGCCGGCCATCTGCTTGCCGGGCATCGCCGCCATCGCTTTGACGCGGAAGACCGACGGCTGCACCAAGTGGCCCGAGCACCGCTGCTGCCCGCCTTGTAGCTGCTGTGGCGGCGGCGGCGGGGGGCGCAAGAAAGCCCGCGACAAGGACGTGCTGGAGCTGCTGAGGACCCCCTCGGACTTGGAGTCGGGCAAAGGCAGCTGCGACGAGCTGGCCGCCAAAGCCTACGGCGGGGGGACCAAGGCCCTGAAGGGGGGCGGCCAGGGGGGCTTCCCCACTTGCACCACCATCGCCGCCTCCGCCCCGGTGCCGGGGGAGGGCCAGGGCTCGGCGGGGGCGCCCAAGGGGGACCAGCAGGAGATGCTGAGGTACTTGGAGAACTGCTACCCGGAGATGCCGGGGAATGTCTTTGTGGCCGAGGCCACCCCTTACAGTGCCTTAGAGGAGCCGCGGGGGTCGCCCCTCGTCGAAGGGGGGGCCGCCACAGCCGCCACAGCCGCGCCCCCCTCGACGGCGGACACGGAGGACAACATCTTCGTCGCCCCCAGCGACAGCATCATCGTCTGCTCCTACAAGGAAACCAGCCCCTACGACAGGTACTGTTGTTATATAAACCCCAGCGAGGAGATCTGCTCGGATCACGAGGCGATCGTCTGAACCAGGCTTCCCTTGGACTAGGCGCACTCCCTCCCGTCCCCTTCGACTCCTTTTAATAACATCCCCACCCCCTCTTTTTTTCTTTGAAATCTGGCCATGCCTTTGGAGCAATCCTCCTCATGATCTTAGTAAGAAATATTCCAACGCCCGGCTCTTTTCAAACAATACGTATAATCGTAACCATCATCATCATAATCCTGGCTGGTTTTGCACTGCATGAGACAATCCTCCTAACTTAGCTGATAACTTCCAAACCTTGGTATGTGACTGATGACTTCAAACCTTTCAGTGCCTGAAATAACTTGATTTTATTTTATTTTTTCTGATTCCTGTTTTTTTTTTAAAGTAATAATAAGCATGTTTAAGCAGACTCAGTCTTTTCTATGATCATTTGTAAACCTGGGGTGAGGTGGGGAAAGCTTACTTGTTTTGTTACTAATTGTTATAGCTTTCTTGTGTATAGTGAAGGGGGGGGGGATGAAAATTCCCATGCACTTGTTCACAGGAAGGTGGGAAATCAAATGTGTGAAACAAGGAAAATGAAAGAGCTTCTGGTTTCTCTCTCCCTTATGCAAGCTCTGCTAAGAGGTTGGGGCACAATTCTCTTTTAAGATGCTTAAAGCTGGGAGTGGTGCCTGGATGTGGGGGGAGGTTTTTCATTTTCATCATCTTAAGGATCAAGCAGGCAAGTTCAGGCTTCCCAGTGCAGATAGAATCTAATAAGGTCATGTGCAGAAGACCGAAAACAGTTGTAACAGAGGAAGACAGTAGGGAGAGAACTTAGTAAGAGGAAAACCGAAGTTAGTATTGGCTGCGAAGTTTTTGAAAGTGTAAAGATTGTTATTCTTTCCCCCTTTGGGGGTGGTGTTTTATTTCATTTCAATTTTTAAAAACATTTACAAATCATTTAATGTTTTTCTTCCTGGCCCCCATAGTATATTCAGTAAAGTTTATTTTATGGCCATCATTTTGTCATACTGAATTTACAGCCAGAGAAGAAAGGTACCCTTTCCTGGGAAACTGATTTGCACTGCAGTGTAACTCATGTATGATGAGAAGTTTCCAGTTTTTGAACGTGTATCTTATTTTGGCTTCAAAAGAGAGGGTGGGTGACAATTTTTTTTTTCATTCTAGAAGCTGCGACACATTGTCCCCCCCCCCGCTTTTTTTTTTAAAGCAATAGGCCATGGACAAGAAAACTTTCAAAGGCCATACTGTCGTCTCCAACATGGATAATTTTCAAATGGGTAAAACATGAATCCAAGTATTTTTCTTTTCTTCTTAGAAACTGGGACAAATTGTGTCCTTTTTTTGACAGCAATAGGGTATGGACAAGAAGACCTGTAGGACTAGTTGAAGGGTTATGTTCCTGTATCGCCTCCAATGTGGAAAATTTCTAAATGGGCATAATTGTATTATCAGTTATCTGATTTCAGCATTCACTGTGACTACCCTGAATGTACAGCAAGAGTTCCTTTTAAAAATGCATATAGCCACTACCATCACTATCCACACCAAAGAATTGTTGCAGTTTCTTCCTGTTCCCTACCTGTCATTTCAGGAAAGAGGGTAGATGCTTGATCCTGTAACCTTGCTGGGCTATATGGTGGAAAGAGGATCTTGGGTATCTTTCTACTCCATAGAAATTTGCCAGCATTTCCACTAAATTTAATCAGTGATGGCAGAGGTAACAAATTTGGCATCAGCCGCAGTGGCACTGGCGGTCTGTCTCCCTGCATTATGGGGAATCCATTTGCTTTAGGGTGTCCGGATAGGGTTATAGAATTCTCTGCTGCAACATCGATGGTCAGTAGTTTACAGTGACTTTTTTAAAAGAGTAAACAAGTCACATTCCATCAGTGGCTGTTAACTCTAGGATCTAGGCAGTGTGATCTCTGAAGGTTGAGGAAAACAATGAAGGAAGGCCATCACCTCACTTGTGCCCTACTTGAAGGATTCCAAAGGGTACCTGAATGGCTAGGGGTAAGAACAGCATGCTGGGCTACATGGTGCTTGGCCTTTCTTCTTTTGAAAGTATGACTAGACTTATGCGAAGATTTAGGATTTGGATCTAAAACAGAGTCTCAACCAAGTCAGTAGGTGGGTTTCCCAATGGTTATGAATTAAGACTGTGTAAGAAATATCCATGTCTCTTTCAAAATGGTAGATCTTCAGGCAGAAAAAGTGGTGTGGGTGTGGGAATAACTGAAATATTGTGGATCAGAAGTGATGATGAGATATTAGAAAACCAATGAAGACATGTTAGGCCCATTGATTTACTTGGGTGCGTTGAACATGTTCTTAAATCTCTCCAGTTGAAACCAATGAAGTTCAAAAGGGCTTAACTTTGTCTGGGTCATACACTCAAATTCCACCCCACCAAAGTAAATGGTAAAGAAATTATTGGCTTGCATTTTAGCACAACATGAGCCATGCATTGATTCAATGATCATTTACAGTTATAATAATGGAAACAAGGACTCTGCACAAAGCATATTATTTGCTGAGTCCTTCAGAGACTACAGGGAATAAATGGATACATCCCATGTACATGATGTTTCTGTATCATATATGTGCAATATACCTGTAATACCCTATCAGAAATTTTATATGTGACATATTTAATCTATGCAGAAAGCCTTCTAAGGGTTAAATGTGAGGAACAATATATTCAATAAATACTGAGTTATTTGTATTTCCTGGGCATTTTGTTAAATCTGTGCAAGCTTGCTTTCCAAAACTGATCATCAGGCAGCTACAAAAAGCTACTTAATTTTAGCTATCTTAATATTAGTTCTTAATATAGATAATTTACTGCAGACAGGTTCATTAAACTGCCCATTATTCACCCCAGTTGAAGGAACGCATGGGATAATCCTGCAGAAATTGACTTGAGAGAAGTGCCTTGGCCATTCCAGCCTCATGCATGTGATACTATTTAGCAAGAAAGGGAGAGAAAGTCCTCAGGCTTCTTCAGAGCTGTCTCATTTGTGGGAATCACTGTTACCGACAGTTATTTCAAAAGGGATTATCAAAGGGAGAGATGATGCTTTTCACTGTAGGTGTGATCTTTTCTACATGCTAACCATAAAATAGTCTTGCCATTTAGATGCAAGAGTGGGATACGTCCTACTTGTCCCTTTCATGCTTTGCAGGGCACAGCTGCAGATATACCAGACAAAATGTAGGAACCAGCATCTCACATAATCATCAAGGCATATGGCTAGAAAGAGATGTACTGTGCAATCATCCAGGACAACAGCTGCCCTTAGGTGGATGGATTCTCCATCAATCAACCCCCATACCCAATAAAAGTTAAACAGATAACTGGTAAGATATATACCACAAGCAGGGAAGACAAACAAGCATGAGGGAACTTGACCAGAGGTTCTATCAGGACAGAGATGTTCAGATGCCTGTGTTATCCTAAATTCATATTGAAAAGTGGCATGTGTGGAAAAGAATGACAATCCTCTCCCTGCCCAGTGCCATGGCCCATAATCCAAAACATGTTTCCCACTCCCTTTTCACCCCTGAAGGAGTTCCAGTTGCAGAGCTTCTACCATCTCATCTAGTTGTGCCTTTAGAGTAGACATACACATTCAGGCAAACATACAGTCCCTTTACCCCACTACTCGAACAATAACTACTACTCAGAAATTGTTTTGACTACGTAGAGTTTCATAATCCCCCAGCCTGTCCACCCAGGGGATCCTGGGAGTCAGATTCCAAAAACCAAATTTTTCCAAGTACTGAGCAGCAGCAATAATAGGGGGTGCTCTTGTACCCAATATTGCTCCTGGAAGTCCATGTGGTTGCTGTGGCCAAGATTGCCTTTGCCAATTCTTGCAAGGAGAGATACACCAGTTGCAGTGGATTTGGCCACAGTGGTTTATGCTTCAGTTACTCCCCAACTAGACTACTATAATGCACACTGTGTGGGTCTACCTTTGAAAAGTTGCTGTAAGCTAGCACAAAATAGTCAAAATCATAAAGTTGGAAGGGGCCATCAACCAACCTCCTGCTCAATGCAGGATTTCCAGCTAAAGCATCCCCAGCAGGTAGCTGTCCAGCCTCTTTTTGAAGATGTCCAGAGAAGGAGACCCTCACTACCTCTCTAGACAGTTGGTTCCATTGCCAGACTGCTCTTACTGATAAGTTCCTTCTAATGTTCAATCAAAATCTACCCTGCTGTAACTTCAGATCATTAGACCTGGTCCTACCCTCTGGGACAGCAGAGAACAGGCCTGAAAAATGCAGTGACCAGACTTGTCAGGTGTGTGCTTGAGACTACATATTGCCAATCTTGTACCAACTGCACATACTTCTAATTGGCTTCCAAGCTTAGTTCAAGGTGCTGGTTTTGAAGTACACAATCCTAAACAGCTTAGAACCAGAATATCTGAAAGGCCTCCATCTTCTATATGAGTATGCCTTGAACTTGGGATCCTCAGTGGAGACCTTGTTACATGTTCCACCCAAGAGGCTAGGTTGGCGAATACACAAGACAGACTTTCCCTGTGGCCATGGCAGAGTTGTGGAACTCCCTTCCAAATTTAATGCCAGTTCAAGATTTTAACACCTGAATCCTTCTGGATTTGGAGTTAGTGGCGTTCTACAAAATCACAATCTGAGTAATTGCAAGCTGCCCAGAAAACATTATTTTATAGGCTGACATGAAAATCTCATAAATAATGTAAAACTGAATAAATGAGATATATTAACAACAGTTCATAACAGGGTGGTACCAATGGAACAACATTAACTGCTTGACTCCCATTGGCAGGCCAACTGCAACATTCAATAGGATTTACACATATGGTTATTCCTCATTCAACAGTTGATTTAGGGAATCTACTCTGGTTGGGATTACCAGTAGGAAGGTCAGCCCAGCTTCTCATGGAAGGAAGTTCCACAGCCTGGCAGCAGCCACTGAGGAGGCTGTCTCCCATGTCCTCTCCAAATGTACCTGGGATGGTGATGGGAGGGACTGGGGGAAATCTCTCCCCAAGGATCTTAAAACTACCGGTACCCATCCTCCCTGCCAACCAAACTTTCAGGTACGGTACATTTTTACACATTTACAAAACCCACTGGCCAGAACACTTAGGCCCCAAACTGCCACAAATCTCTCTCTCTCTCTCTCTCTCTCTTTCTTTCTTTCTTTCTAGCATTGTGGCTATGAGACAGGGCTTGAAACTGGGATACTCTAAAGTCAAATATCCCCTCTATCAGGAACTAGGGGTGTAAATCCTTCACTGTTTCATCCTGACATGCAAGGATGAATGACTATGGTAGGTTTCTCTCTACCCTGGGAGAAAATCAGTGTTCCTCCACAGTATTCTCCCTGTATTCAAATATCCCAAATTGTTCTGGAAGAATTATTCTATGTTGAAAAACACATGGATTTTTTTTTTGGTTTTTTTTTGGTACCAAAACCTATTTTCTGCACAGGAAATGTATTTTCTGTGCAGAAAATGGGTTGTGTACACAAACAAAAAACCAAGTGTTTTCTTCTGTGGAATAATTCCTCTGCAGCATTTCACAACGTTCAAATTCCAGCAAAAAAATGCACAAAATTCTCAATAGTCTATTATGTTTCCCTGTTCAGAGACCCATTTCTAAAACCTGGGAATGAATAGTTGTGCATACTCTTTCCATCCCCACCATAAACTTACTAGTTAGCCCTAGGAGAGCCACAAACTAGACAGTACTCTTAGGACTTTTTCGGACGTCTTAAATGTAACGGAAGCAGCCTCGCCACGTTGTGAGGCTGCTGCGCTGCAGGGCGTCCCTTTCGCATGACGCCCGTCCCTGCCGGTACTGTTGCGGTACCGCAGGGACATATATTTCGGCGATTTTTACTTATGAAAGTTGATCATGAGTAAAAATCGCTGAAATATAACACTCAAATGTCCCTGCAGTACCGCAACAGTACCAGCAGGGATGGGCGTCATGCGAAAGGGACGCCCTGCAGCGCAGCAGCCTCGCAACGTGGCGAGGCTGCTTCCGTTACATTTAAGACGTCCGAAAAAGTCCTGTGTGATCAAATATTTAATAATAATAATGACAGGCAATGATAGCTAATGGCTTGCATGACAGCATTTCAGATTTTAGTCTAAATCCTAAAGTACCTATGGGGGCCTGTTTGAGGGGTGGGATTCTGCACTTGGGATAGATCTTTTGAAGTGCATATTAAAATCTGGAGCAAAATCACCCCAAAGACAAGCCACTATTGACTATAGAGATCTCTAAACAGGTTTGGTATAAAAGACAGAGGAGGTTTATCTTTTCCTGAATGCAATTTCCCCCTCAATGAAAGCAGTCCTCCAAAGTTGTTAGTTTTTCCCAGAAGGGTAGCCATTGTTTATTTTCATTTCAGCTTCTCTCCCAGGATAAAGAGCAGGCTGGATATGGTGGATAATTATCAAGAAACTAGCACAAGGGGAATGAGTTGTAACCCTTTCCCCACCACCCTACCTTAAACTTACAACTTGATCAGGCTTTCACCTACTTACCTTTAAAAAAATTAAATCGTAAAAACAAAAGTATGATCATTTGACCTTTAGATTTAGGTTTGAGCATTAGACTACAACTCTGGAGACCAGGGTTTGAATCCCCATGGAAACCCAGTTGGTGACCTTGGGCAAATCACACTCTCTCAATCTCAGTGGAAAGCAAAGATAAACCTTCTCTGACCAAATATTGCCAAGAAAACTTCATGTTAAGGGTGCGGCTATACGATCATAAAAAAATCCGTATGGGGGGCAAAAAATATGAACAGCCTGTCGTTCGTATGCATACGAACCGGCTATACAATTTTTAAGCCCCCTAAGCTCCGTATGACTCCCTCTTCCTGAAGCTGGCTGGAGCAAGCAAGCCAAGTGGCAGTTTTAAATCTCCCGCCACTTTTTTTTTTAAAGGTTCCTGGTTTGCAGACAGTCGGTTTTCTGTATTTACAATATAAAATAAAAATAAACATATAAATTCACGGACTTACCGGACACTCGCTAGCCGGGAAACCAACATGGCGGCCGCTCCCAATTCCCTTCCGTGCTAGCCCCACCCCCTCTACTCGGCCAGCCAATCAGATTACCCTGCCTGTTCGTATATGTGCGAATGGACTGTACAGACCCGTCAGCCATCTGAACGGCATACGGATTTCTCTTCGCGATCCGCTTTTCCTCTCGAATGCTGCATGTGCGTATTTCAGGGTGGAAAACCGGCCCCCCTCTTTTGCATTCGTGTTCATCCGAACGGCCGTTTGTACCGAAGTGCGAACTTCCGCACGCCGTATGTATTATTTAAATCGTGTAGACGGGACCTAAGTTCACTTTAGGGTAACAACATGTGGGAAATGACTTGAAGGCACACAAGAGGAATAAGAACAGCAACCACCTTACAAAAACATGTAAGTATGACAGAAATATTATTTATGTGAAACACCTTAACTGTAAAAATCAGTCTATGAATTACAAGTACTATTGCGTATAGTTTGTACTAGTTCCGTGGAAATTATTTGTAAGAGCACTTTAAACACCCTGATTCGAAGTATCTTTAGGAAGGGTTTTGGTCTGTACTAAAAATAAGGCATATAGGGCCTGTTCTGATGTTTAGTCAGATCATGAGAGTTTCATTTATTTATGTGTATTTGATTATGGTCCTTCATAGAAAGCAGAATCAAGTTAGGCTACCCAAAAGAAGCAGGTTAAAACAGAGCTGGAAACTTACTAATTTGTCTGACCTGGACAAAAAGGGGAAAGCGGGAAGGGCTAAGCTTAAAATACAGTAATAAACTAAGAAATTTGTCCAGCACTCCCCAGGCTGATGTTGATTTTACTTAAGTTTGACTGAGAGCACCTGTAATCCTTATTTTTGTTTGTTTCACACAATGTTGTTTCATAGACCAAAACCAGCAATTATCAGGGGATGCCAGCTCAAATTTCAGTATCAAGTTTCAGTATATAAAAAAAATCAGTTCATAAATGTGGATTCCAGAGCAAAAATGCAGAAATTCACAGTGTTTGGGAATACCCAAATAGGGTAGTTGATAGGAGAAGTTCAAAGAATTGATCAACCCTGCCCCCCCCCACATTAAGTAACATACTTAGGCTAAAATCCTACATTGCTCACCCTTGCATAAGTGTTCCAAAAACAGAACTCCACTATGGAGATTATCTGATGAGGGTCTAAAAACATAAAAACATTTGGCACTATATTTTACAGCATAAGTATATCGGCATAATTATACTTCTTTTCACATGCTGCTGTAATCACAAGACATAGATACCCCTGAAATCTGGCAATATGACCACTCACACTGCTTACTTCCACATTTTTCTGTAGGTGAGATTTCAGCAGGTCTCACAAGAAGATGAGAGCGCACTTAAAAGTCCCCAAACACCTAAATTACCAAACAAAACAAACACACAAGCACTGAAACACCCTTGGAAACATGCAAGCAAGATGGGGAGGTTCATAAAAAGAGTGTACAGTACCTAGTTTTCCCGATCTCACCCAGAAATGTTCTGGTGGGGACCGCCCATTGACACTGGAATCACACAAGCAGAATAGGGCATGGTTTTGCACACAGGCAGTGCCACAAATCATCATCATCATCATCATCATCATGCCATGAGAGATCAATCGGTGGTTTCTGCCCATTAATAAAAAAGAACACCCTCTTGACAGCAGCAGAATGCTTGCAGAACGCTGGGGCATGAGGTCATGTGATAAGGAAGCCCTTTTGTGGTCTCATTTCAACATTATAACATCATATTTGCCATGTCTGACAATCTCTTATGTCTCCCTGCTCACCACCCCCAGGAGTCATGGTTTCACTGTGATAGCCCTCCTAATGTGCCATTCATGGTGGGTAGAGAATGGGGAGCTGATATCAGAGAATCATCTGGCCATGGCTAATTGCCACACACAAACTGATGGCATCTTCTGCTGAGATCCACTATGGTCTCAATGGATGATGTCACTGGTGTGTATCTGGCTATGGGCCACAGCCAGATGATTCTCTGATTCCCCCTCCTCAGTCATGGAATGGTATTTCATGGGGGATATAACAGGAAATCCAAAGGACCTGTGGGAGTTTGGTCATTCCACAAGATGGAAGAGACTACCATGCTCTGCAACAGCCAAGAAGTAGAAGAAGACGAAAGAAAGAAAGAAAGAAAGAAAGAAAGAAAGAAAGACGTACACAGATGTAAGACAGACGTTCAGTTGCATACGTCACCAACAGGATGCAGACCCTAGTTTCATGATTCTGTAATTAGGCATATGGATCTGTATAGCATAAGAAGCAGGTAGACAAAAAAAATTACAATGTAGACAGTTTAGGCACTGAATTGGACTGTAGGGATCTTTAAATATAGATAGGTTGATATAGTCATGAATATCAAAAATGTATGTTCATATTTTTCAAGATCAGAAACTAAACTTGTAATAAGGCCATACATAGTTAGATTTTGCTAGAAATCAGTATACAATTCACAGTTCCCCAAAGTCTTCACATAGTCCATTAGTTCACATTTTCAAAACCCACTTGAAAAAAAAGATGGTTTAGGAACTGAATGAACTAGACTAAATGTGATACAAAGGTATTTATTACAAAATGTCTTAAAAGCATTGAAATACAGGACAGGACAGGATGGCAACAACACAATCAACCAAAGCACCAAACCTGACAGTCTAGTAATTTCAGTGGGAGAGATTTAGGGCTTGTCTACATGGGCAATATACTCCGTCTCAGAGCCCTGCAGTCCACATGACTCAAGGCATTTGCCCCATTCTACTCCCGGGGCAATCCTCATTACCCCTGGGGCAAATATGGGGCTGAGATAGGGGGATGGTGGGGTAAGGCCTGATAGAACAATTTATAAAAATATTCAGTTCAATCTTGCAAACAATGGATTGGGCCCTGCGTGTCTGCAGGAGTCCATCCCTGCAGGCCAGCCCTCACTGCTGCTGCAGTCTCTCTGGCTCTTCTAGAAGGCAGGAAGAAGTCCCACAGCATGTGACCAAGGCTAGTCACATGTAGGGGGCCTCGGTCACATATTGTGGGATCCCTTACTGCCTTCTGAGTCAGTGAGGAAAACGGCACTGTTGGCAGCTGTAGCAATGGGCTGGCATGCCCGTCAAGACTTCCTCCTGTTCCATGCAGGGAACAGGGAGAAGAATGGGCCAGATCTGCAGCCGGGATACACTGTTGGGGAGCTGGCATATCCTGGCTCATGTAGATGAGCCCATGGTTGCATCCGACAGCATAAATCTGAATGAGATTTAGGAGCAAAAAGTACCTTAGCAGAATACCAGGACGACATTACTGTCCCACGAACGGGACTTCCCCATCAATGAAAAGTGATGTCTTACTAACTGCTGCAGCACAGGAGCGGAATGTGACAAGGACATCTGAAACTGGGTCCCGTTTATGGGACAGTAACATCCTGGTGTTCTGCTTGGGTGGTTTTTGGATGTGTCTGATAATCTCCTTAGTTCTGAGTGGATGTATATAGGATTGGATATAGAAGCACATCTATGCTCTCCCAGTGAAATCAATACAACCAAAAAAAGGCCAAGCATTTAATGGATTATCACCAATAACAAGAATTAAAATAATTTTCACTGTAATAAAGAAGAAGGTTGTGCTTCCCCTGGCTCAATTAGTATTTCAAATAAAGCCCATAATTTATTTATAAGCTTAAGTCTTATAATATGTATTGACCCATACTTTGAAAAGAAAACTGGGAAAAGAAGACAAGTAATGGAAAAGAAGATATCCCAAAAGAGAACACAAACTTGGGACAATATAATTACCTTTCTAATAAAAAAATAAGAGAAGAGAAACAATTGATCAGGTATAACTTGTGGTTTTTGGGGCAGTTAACACTGCAATAGCTTCATCGTCTAATGTAAATCCTTTAGGGAGCTACTCTAAAAGTGTCATTGTAGGGTCTCAGTCTCTTAGAACTGTGTAAAAGAGTACATCAAAGCAAATGCCAATGTCTTTTGGGGAGGGTGGGATCAGCAATCCTTTTTCATTTTGCTGTTCCTAAACAGAGGAGGAATGCCAACTAAGAAGCAAGTGGCAGCTGAACCCCTCAGACCCAGAAGGTCCAGATGGAGCTACACCTGAGACCAGGGTTTAGTCAGGATCATTTGAAATTGTCAGGCTGTGGTTGGAGCATGAGTGTGGGCACCATGAAAAGTCTGGAGCCGTGAAAAGAAATTCTGTTTATTAAGCTGTGAAGTGAACAAACTTAACAAGAAGGGGTAGGCATGCTCCAAAGCCCAGATTGCCCTTCCACCCCCCATTTTCAGCTCTTCCATAGGGCCACAGTACATTGTCATGTCTTTCCATTTTGGGTGACCAGAAGTGATGATAGCTCAATTTTGAGTCACGATTCAGGCTATTAGGAAGAGGGTCAGCTGTTTTGAAGAGGGGAGCTTCTAGCAACAGCATATTATAGCCCTGTATAGAATGAGGGACAAGCAGATCTGTCATACATTTTTCTACAGGATTCCTCCATTTCCCACCTTCTAAATCCATCCTCTGCCAGTTACATGTGGAATTTCTATTAATACGGGGGGGGGGATCCGTACAAAATATATGTGTGTTTTTTCAAATGGATACACTAATAGATGCATGCCCCAATTAATGAAAGCATGTTTATGCGCTATACTCTCTCTCTTTGTGTGTGTTTGCCAGTTATTTTTCCACCAGCATTTTAAAATGTGCAATTTAAACAAAAAATTCACAGGACACATAACAAGGCCAGAAATGTATGGCAATTTGTGTCTACTTTTGTGTTCAGTCCACAATTATGCAAATCTCTCTCTCTCTCTCTCTCTCTTTCTCTCTCAATCTCTCAATCTCTCTCTCTTGGAATATACCTAACTACCCCAGGAGGTGGTGGATTCTCGTTCTTTGGACTTTTTTAAAACAGTAGTTGGATGGCCATTTGTTTGGTATGTTTTGGCTACTTGGGCTAGATGACATTTGGCTTCCTTCCAGTTCTGTGATTTAGGCTTGAAGAATCCATGTTATGTTTCATGTAAGTCAGCTAAGACTTTGCAGCTACATAGATTCATCACATGTAGCTATTAGCCACAATAGCTACAAATCACAAAAAAATGTGTACAGAGGTGACATCCTTTTAATACCCAAATACTGAGGGTAAGAGGGCAAATACTGTTGCATTCAGGTCCTGCTTGTGGGTTCCTGTGGCTCAGCAGTCTGAGAAAAGAAGAAGCGAACATGAAGGCCTTCAACAGGATTCTTCAGAGAGAGAAACTGAATTGTAGGAGGACTTGAAAAAGACCCCAAAGCAACATTCAGTTTATGTGCTTTGGGACTGACACTATACAGTTCTGCAACAGGAGAAATCATCTATCATGACAAGCACTTATGAATGGAAGGGGAACTGCAGCAACCATTTATGGACAAAAGAGTACTGGCAAGGGGCAGCCATTTCAGAAATGAGACTGCACAGCTGGTGCCCTAAATTCCATGATGAGTCAGAGTGCTTTTGAGGTTCTTAGTAAAAACAGTTCCATGTTATCGTGTGGCAAAAGGGACACAGTCTCCCTGAGGTGCACCAAACAGGTAATGCAAAGAAGGCTGATGGGCATTCAGACAATCCCAGCAGTATGAGCATTTCCTAGCCTTTCTTCATTTGTGTTCTTTCATGTTCACCTGGCTTCAAGGTTTATAGTTCAAGCTATAGTTCAAGCTCACTGCTCAGTAGCACTGAGATTCTTTGTATTGGCTAAACAATAAAGAATCAGGGAGCACCTTAAACACTAGCATGTTTATTATGGCACCAGGCTTCAGGGATTACAGTTTTACACCATCATAAATTTGTTGGTCTTTAACGTGCCCAAAGACTTTCTGCTATTTTTGCAACAACAAGCTAATGTGGCTACTGCTCTGGAAATCTATACTGGATATTAATTTCAAACTTGAAAAACTTTCAGAACCCAAAAGGTTCTTAACTCAAATAAGCAACAGAATTACACTGTAGCTGGTTTCACTGACAACCATTAACTAAGCAATGCCAGGTAGGAATTCCAAGGAAACTGCTTTGAGTCAAGGTTCCCAGAAGTGTCATTTTAATGCTATTTCTATACTTCAAAAAGTTGTGTTTTCTTTCTATATCATTTACAAAGAAAATTGTGAAGTTGGGTAAGCTAGTTTTTTTTTTAAAAAAAATAGAAACATGAATGAAAGCCAGCCAGATTCAATAGCTAAGCAGTTCACAGTTTGGAGACAACTATGTCTTACCTTGTTATGTCGTTGTTAAAGATTATGGTCCTGATTTGGCAGGAACAGTTCCTTTGTGATCCTACTTATTCACCTGTTTTAAAATGTCCCAGTTCCTCTAGCCTTCCCCTATTTCCCTCCTTTATCCTCCACTGATTATAATTGCTGCAAACTGAGTTCAGAGTGCAAAAATAGTTGGCACTCAACTCAAAAGGGGGAGAGGAGAATATTGTATTTCCCAGTAGGCTCAGGCAAAACCAACTACAGCCTCTCCTAGTTTGTGTATTCTTCATTAATAACTTTTCCCCATCTTGACAACACTCTCATGTTGCTTGGCCTCATTTTCATCTGTGAAATGTTGGAAGGTATGGAAATGGCAACCTTTTTGAGCACCACAAACATAGGCAGATACACAGGGCTTTTTAAAATTTCAACATTTTTCATCTTCTTTATTAAGTCATTCAAATGTTGGCTTTATCTTTAAAAGAACCAAATGAAATCATCATATGGGGAGTGTGTGAGCCTGAAGCTTCATGTTAGTTCATTGGTTTGTGCTGTATGAGAACTGAAAAAAACAAACCATTATTTAGCAAAACCAAGATTTCACATTATGCCTGAATCTGACTAGAGAATACTGATAAAATTGTTCACAAGCCTAAAATTGCTTCTATTTTCTTTTTGGTCCCCCTTTCCCCTTAAGAATAACTTCGGAAGCTATCTCAGATAGCTCAGATTTCTCTAGCTTAAAAGCTTCCTTTTTGGATATACAAAGAATGAAACCACTGAGAAATTACATCTGCCACCCAACCACCTTCTTTCATAGCGGGGTTGAAAGTGGGTCATTCTTTACAATGCCTGGGATGATACTGAAAGCACTTTGCTTGGCAGCTTGAGAAGATGCAGAAGGACTTGGTGCCTTCTTCAGAATTGTCCCAGATTTCTTTCCTTCCAACCAGTATGTTATCATGTCACCTTTTCCCTTTAAAAAGAGGAAAACAAGAACACAGCGTTTCAGAAGCATCAACAACAATACATTTTCATACTTCTCCCCACCTCCATACTTTTCACTCCAGAATATTGCTTCTTTATCTCAGCCTCAGAGCAGAGGTCCAGAAAGCTTTATTTTAATTATCATGAAATTAACTATGATTTCACAATACACTGTTATAGTGTTACTATTCCACTTTATTTTCTATGGCTGCCTCCTGTGGACTCCTGGGATTTGCAGTTTAGGGAGGGGCATTTACAACTCTCAGCTAGAGAGATCTTAGGCCTCACTAAACTACAAACCCCAGAATTCCACAGGAAGAAGCCAGAGCAATTAAAATGGAATAGTAACACTACAACAGTGTAGTGTGAAAATCTACTAAGACTACAAACTGGAAGCTTCATTTTGCAGGTGAATCAACTAAAACAGCCATGTTTTAGGGTTGCCAATTATTAGCACAAGTAAGGTGTGAATATGGAGTGGTGGCCTCCCATTTATTTTCAGGTGCACCTAAAACTATCCCACTTCTATGCAATGGGTCAGGGCTGGATGCAGGGATTTTGATCCCTGAGGCAAAGGACAATATGGTTTCTTTCCTCCTTCACTGCAAAAGGCATCACAGGGCTTGTCCAGTCGGGCAATATACCCCATCTTTTCCCCATCTCAGACCCCTGTGTAGTCCATACAATGCAGGGTATTTGCCCTATTCTGCCCCTGGGTAGTCCTCACCACCTCTGGGGCAGACACAGGGCTGAGATAGGGGGAAAGCAAGGTAGGGCCTGTTAAGGCATTTTGGAATAATACCTGTGAAAATCCATTTCCACCAGGATGAAATGGATCAGGCCCTGCAAGACTGCAGGAGCTTATCCCAGCAGGCTGGCCCTTGCTGATGCTGCTGGCTTGCCTCTCTATCTCAGAAGACAGGGAGGAGTCCTGCAGCATGTGACTAAGGCTGGTCACATGTAGGGGGCCTTGGTCACATGTTGCGAGCCCCCTTCCTGCCTTCCAAGACAGCAAGAGAAATGGCAGTGGCAGCGGCTGCAGTGACGGGCTGGTGTGCCCATCAGGACTTCCTCCTGTTACGTACAGGTAACAGGGGAGGAACAGGCCTGATCTGCAGCCAGGACACACTAGCGGGGAGCTGGTGCATCGTGGCTCATGTAGATGAGCCCAGCTACAACCTCTTGCAACACTGGCAACAAGGTAGTATTCTCCGCCACAGCAGGATAGTCTTAGGAATACAAGGGCAGAAACCAGGTTTTTAGAGCACAGGGTAGGTCACAAGGCATACGATTGCCTTGCTTTCCAAGAAAGGACAATGGCCATGTGGGGTGGGGGGATTTCAGAAAGAATTGCCTGGGGACTGCCACCATCATTGAATCTCAACTTATCTGAAACAAAATGATTGTCTTTTCCTCCTTCCACTTCTGAGTACAAGGAGGAAATATTTAATTTTTTGAGCATACCTTGGCTTAGCTGTGTTTCTAGAATAAGATGGTCATGTCTTTTAATGTGAACAGTTTGACCAGAAAGGCAACCATTTTGCAAATGTTTATCAAACAAACCTGGAAGCTATTAGTTATCTATAGTTTCTATTTTTGTACAAACTGTAGTTAACCACAACTTGTAGTTTATCGTTTTGAACAGTGGGGATATTAACTTCCACAGTTTAAAGGTCTGATTTGTTTCTAGACAGAATTTCCTAATTTGGACAAACGGGGAAACTATAGCGCACTGAAGACTTCCTAGTTTGTTCACTGGCTTGCATAGGCAGTGGATTAAAAGGGACTAGAAGCAAATGCAAAAGGCCCATTCATATCCCAGTTTATTAAGCCAATTTTTTGATCATCCAAATTAAAGTGGACTGTTGAGACTATTGAGACTACAATTTTGGTTTCATTAAAAAAATAACCCAGTTACTATCTTACATGTGTTGGAGTATCTCAAAACACATCTAGTTTGAGCTTTTGATGATATTTATTTTATATATGACCCCTTTTCACAAACCTGGATTCAAGAGTGCTCACAACAAGAGTAAAAGTGGGTACAAATAAGACACAAAATGTTAAGATGTTAAATTAAGTATAGTGTTAACAAATACTTGCTTTACAAGCAATCAAAAATTTCTTAGCAATTATATATGCATAAATAAAACAAACATTTAATTTATTGATTAGCCAAAAGGCTGGGAATTGACCAGTTAACACTTCTCTACTCAATAAACAGCAGTGACTGGAACACACCTGCATTTTGGCCATTAACCCTGTTGAGTAGGCTGCGGGTTGTGTTATCCCCACACTTGAGTTTTGCTTCAGTTGGGCTCATCTTTTCACCAAATGGTCTCTGACTACATTTTATTTCAGAATCAAGCTATGTGAAAGGCACTTCAGCATTTTGGCAATCACCACAGGAAATCCAGTCAGTCAGGTCTATTCCTAACATTAAAGCTGGGATGGGGAAAGTGTGGCTCTCTAGATGCCACTGGGTGACAACTCCCATCAGCCCTAGGCAGGATAGCCAATGGTGAGGTATAGAAGGTGTTTCAGCCAACATCTCAAGTGCCCCTGATTTAAAGGCATGCAAAGATCAGAGAAGCAACAACCCAAATCCATTTGAGGGCTTCACATGCTTAAACACATCTTTAAGTACTTGGTTGTATCTGGTTAATTTAACACCCCTGAGATCTATCTTTTACAAAGATCTATGTTTTATCATTCTTAATAAGCTCCCAACTCTCTGACTAAAGGCCTGCATTGTAATCAGTTATGTTTTCAACAGAGAAGAAGGTAGAACAAGGGAAAGGAGCTACGTTTAAGCAGAATTACATCCAGCAAAATTAAAACCAGATCAAGTTTGAAACCAGCAAAGTGTAAGCCAATAAACTGTTCATGGAAAGAAGATGGGCATGCACACAGGGCAGGGGGAGTTTCAAGGAGGGAGATAAAATGCCAATCTAGAGATATAGGCACAAGCAAAAGCCCTTCCAATGCACTCCAAATGTTGACCTCTTTAGGGCTTGACTTTAATTTTTTGCCCTAATTTCTTTTATTGAGGCCAAGAAAGCCTGGAAGCAAAAATGGCACCAAGTGAGTTTCCATTCTCAAGTAAATCAGAGCTGAAGAAAATAACCAGAGCCAGACCTGCCACTAGGCAGAGTGAGAGGTCACTTCAGGCAGCAGATTTAGGGTGATCAGCAAAGGGCGACTAATCATTGGTTATTGACATTTATGTATTTTTGCTATCAGATATGAGGAGAACTATTTGTGGCATTTTCTTTTTTCATGTGGCAAAGTGACTTGGCTCTTTTTGAGTGCTATGCATGTTGGCTAGGGTGAAGGGGTGATGATTCCAGAGCCATTTTGTGCTCTGTTGCCCTGGCCCTACAAAGAACCTCACAATTTTTTCTCATAATAAATCTGGGAAAGGGTATTTCTGTTAAGAAATCTGGGGGAAAGAACATCTTAATTTCTAAAAATCAGAAAAGGTGAGGTTGAAGCCTATGAGTGTCCCTCATATCGCTGGTATTGGAAGATCCCAGCGGTGAGAGAAAGCTCTGCTCAGAGCTGGTGCCTTTTATAGTGCACTTTTGTCTTCAAGGACTAAGATTTCACATTAAAAATAGGTTCTGGTTAACTTAATCACAAATTAGACCCCAGGGTAATGATATCTCTCAATATTTTGATCAAATTGCTGCTCCTGGTGTTCTCCCTGGAGGGGTGCTGAGTCTAAATGTGCCCTAAGGAGCAGTCCAAAAAGGAATGTTATTCATGCTTCAGAGTGGATAAGGGCCAGCAGAATATAAGGGGTTAAAACAAAAGCCTTCCAGAGGATTGCCACTCATTTTTCCTTTGGGAAAGCCTGAACACAAACGTTTCATATTTACCTTGACTTGCAAATTCCCTCGGCACGCCAATATGTACTCTCCAATCTGTTCCAACAGCTGGTACGTGTTTGAACTGCACTGTATTTTGAGAGCTAAAGGGAAAGAGGTGAGGAGCCATGCCACTGTTATTTTTGCTTCCATTTTCAAAGATACCTAACAACAGATACTGACCACTCACCTAAACGCTGCAAAGAGACTGAAAATCCTCTGTTTGTTTCATTTGTTTACTACTACTACTATCCTGCCAATCGATGTGCTCATGTTAGAACCATAATGTCTCTATCATCTGTCTGAGGACATCTCCAGATACATATGCAGCTTAACAGCCCAGCCCTGCATCTGACAGTGTTTCCCAGCTCTGTATAGCTGCTTAGAAGTTCACCCTTCTGCCTCCAAAATATGATTTCCAACCATGCGGAGCTTGGCTTGGTCTTGCCAACTTTTCTACTCTTCTGCCTCCTGTGGCTTTAGCAGCAATCTCAGTGCAAATAAAAGTGGCAGGTAGACACTCTTCTTTGTAGCATGTAATAATAATAATAATAATAATAATAATAATAATAATAATTTATTTATATCCCGCCCCTCTGCAACGCAATCAGGGCGGCTTACAATATAAAAACTCCATAATCACAATACCCTAGCCCACCCACCCCTTAAAATAATATTAAATTATGATGGATTAAAACAGACAATAATTAAAAATATATATAAATTAGAAGAAAAAATTACAACATACAATCACAGCCTATAAAGGACAGCTGAGTCTTGGGCCGGGATAATTATTCAGGAAAGGCCTGCCGGAAAGCATGGAGGTCAAGTGATGGGGAGTGTGTTACATATTTGATCAAGGCAGTTCACAACAGCAATAAGCATAGGGGAAGGGTCAGTTAAAAAAAAAAGTTGACAACCTTAGTCTCAATGGGTACAATCCACTTGGAAGTTATCCTGTACAGTGAAAAAAATGGAGCCTACATAACGGAAGGATAGATTGTTTGCTTTAATGGGGATTGCACAGGGGAATTCTCTAGTACAGAGCTGGACAACTTCTGTGGGTCTAGAGCCTAGCTTTCCCAGGCCTGGGGCAGGGGGGCACACTCTGACCCTCCTACAATTGATGATGGTGGTAGTGGTGAAAATTAAATTGATATTTTCTGTTGTTTAAACAAGGTGCATGGTCACTATGCACCTTGTTTACAGGTAAATTTGCAGTCCTGGAAATGTACCGTAAATCTACTTTGATGCAAGGCATGTTAAAAACGCTTAGCTTGTTTAGACAAAAAAAAAAATTATGCTTATACTTAAAGTGCCACTTTTATCACCACCACATGCCAGCAGCGGCACAAGCCCCAGAGGTTGCAAAAAAGAATGGGGAAAATATGTGGTTTGTGGGCTGCCCTTGTAGATCATGCCCAAGGTCTGGCTTTTCCCCATGGAAGTTCTTAGTGTCCTCCTGTGAAAAGAGGAATTTATTTCTCTAAGGCAGGGATGGCTAACTGAACTGAACGTGACCCTCACCAATGTATTCTCCAGCCCATTCCTCACCCATTAGTCATCTTTGACTTGTAAAAGCTTGCTTCTCACCTATTAGTGTTGCTCCTGAGAAGGAAAAGAGAGGTGAATTCTAATTTCTTTCTTTAAAACAGTACCTGTGAGATACAGAGCAGCATTTTGCATGCTGCTTGTAGACCAAGCAAACATTTCGTTTTCTGAGAAATTTTCTGATATGCCCCCCCTTTTTTTTTACCCACTTAGAAGGACACTGTAGAATTTTCTCAAAACATTCTCCACTATTTTGGTTTGCGTGTGGCAGCTGCCACTCTGCACACCCACCCCATACAATGTCCCAGAATGAAGCTACTTCTGTGGCATTGAGAGGGATACAGAATGGTAGCCTGGCTGTTTTCATCTACAACAGCAAGGATTTAAAAAAACAAACAAACCACCAGCAGCAAAATCTTAGGAAAAAAGAATCAATCCACCTCTGCTGTTGTTGAACCCTACCTCTGAGAATTGGTTGATAAATGTCTCTCCCATAAGGAAAATGTGGTGAAAGTATGCCCCCATTTTCTCTGCTCACAAATAGAATGGAGATTGTTTTAAACACCATTTGTGCTTAGCTCTCCCTACATTGTTGGAATATATAGTTTGCAATCCAGTAAGTGGAAATGTTTTTGCTATTGAAGGGTTAACTGATAGAAGCCGAACAGGATGTGTTGATGTAACTTCCTAATGATTTGTTATTGGGCTTCTAGGGAAAGGGGAGTGTCCAAGTCTCCTCCTTTGTCTAGAAGCTGACCACGAAGCTTTGTTCCTCGTACCACTCGCCATGATGACTTCTTAGAGAGAAGACCTCCCTTCAGCGGTCCTGCATATTTTCTTTTGTAACCATGTCGTTTTTAGTCATTTTTAAGTAGTTTTAGTCTGCTTTGAAGCTGTGCTGATTTTGTTCCATGTATTATGCTCTGAGACTGTGAGTAATGAAGTTCTTATACTTTTAACTACTTTTATGTGTTTTGAGTACTTATTTGGCTAAACAAGTAACTTGGGGTAGGAAAAGGGTGTTGGTTATCAATAAGCTCTCTTCGTGCATGCTGACATTATTACACTAACACTGCTTCATGTGTATGTACTCTGCTAATGGGCTGTTCTTCCAAGGAGTGAAGTGCAGTGAGGGAGCATTTGCTAAATGCCCTCATATTTCCAAGGGCATTTAATTAAATTTAATGCCCTTGGAAATTAAATACTTCCAATATACATAGCCAGGTACTTGCATGTGGGAAGTAGTATTGGCTGAACCAAAAGGAATGTAAGGCAGTGATGCTCTGTGCTCCCTGGTAGTAGGCAGTTCTTCTGCCTAGTATCTCCCATTTCTTGAAGGAAGAAGATTCCAGCAGCCACACAAAAAGCCTTCTGGGGTGCTTTTGGAACCATCAGCCTGCTTCCCTATCTTGCCCCTTGAAGGGAGAGTCACCAACTGCTCCAAAATCACCATGCAGACTACTCCTGAGTCATGCAACTTGGGAGGTTGTCCAAATGGTGAACAAGCTCCTCATGGAATGCAGGGAGAATCCTACCTGTCTTAATAGCATTCTGTGTGATTTCACCATATTGAAGGAGGGCTGCAAAAAAGGCCAAAAACCTCACCAGAAAAGCCTTTGCAGCTTTTCTCATCTTTTTAAAAAAGAAGAATGCGAGGGTGCACATTTCTGCATGTTAGGACAAGTGAGTCGATTTGATTTGCTTGCCCAAATGAGAGGAAGCACAAATCTGATTGGCCAGATGAGCACAGGAGGCCGGGCTTGCTAGCAAGGCAAGAACCCGCTGCCGCCATGTTAGATTTTTGCCTTAGCAGACGAACACTAAGGCAAGAAAAAGGGGTGTTGGGGTTTTGTTTTGTTTTTTGCTTTTGTGTTAAAGTGAAAAAATGCTCAATCATACCTTGGACATCATTTTAAAAAATAAGGTCGTTGGCAGCAAATTCAGGTAAGTGCAAACGCGAGTAAATCACTCACAGCCACCATGTTTCCTAGTGGGCATGCAGAGCTTGAGGGGACAGAAAAACCTTTAGGACAGGTTGCAGCTGCTGCAAAATATCATTACTACGAGGGGTTCCATTTTTTATAGGCTCGTATAGACAAGCCCTGGGCCTCTCTCAAGGCTGATCTTAGAAATACAGAACAGGTATCTAAAGAGAAGGGTACCAAGGGCAAAGGTACCAAGGGAATGCAAGCATGGCAAATAAGAGTTCTAGGTGTGAATGATTTTCTATGTCTCATTCTGTGAAATTCTCTACAACACCCCTGAACACAAGTGGTGGTGAACTACATGCACACACGCACACACTTCCCAGGAGCACCCTCCATACAGGGTTCTTGCTTGCTACTCTCTGGCTGGTAATTGCTGCAGACAGGAAATGGCTTAGCATATTCTTCAGTCTGGGAAACTGGAAAGTTTGGGAGAGCTGCACCAGCTGTTTTCCTGTTCTGGCAGTTATAGCTCAAAAAACAGTTGGAGGGCTGCCCTTCAAAGCCTACTGCTGCAGCAGCAGCATGGGCACCCTGCCGCAATGCCTCCCTCCAAGGAAGGAGCTGTCTGAGCACTCCTCCAGACTGGCCAAAAGCCTCAGGATTGGATGGGAATTATTGCTGTAGCTAGAGAGGGGGTTCTGATAGCCATATAGCATTCTTCTGGTTCTAGTGTGTTTCCCATACTTCCAGTATTAGAAGCAACTTTTTAAACCAGCTGCAGAGTGGGGATTTTTTTCTGTCCCAAGAGTTTCAGGGAAAATGTCCCATGTCTATATCCATTGTCTTGTTTCTTCCTGCTGTACTTCTGTGTCCATCCCACTGAATTGTTGGGCTGTGACTTTTATCATGGAAGTTTTCTGGTGATCTTTGTTCCCTCATTACATTTCTAGTTACCACATTGAATGTTTCTTCTTCTCTCCATTCCTCCCCTCTTACTGAGTTATAGTGCTAAAGTAGTATAGCACTTTAGTACTATGATTGTAACAAAATTAATAAATAAATGTGTGAGACTGGAAACATGGATACGGGGGGGGGGGGATGAGCACATATATGTGTGTTGAATTCATTGATCAATCAATTTATACCTTGCCTAGTCCCTAAAACTGGGAGTCAAGGAATTGAAGGAAGGGATGGATAGAGGGAAACCATGTCCATGCCATGGCTTAACCAAACTGAAAGTGCCACGGAGGGTTCCTTGGTTGACCTTGGTTTAATTGAACATTTCTTTGTTTTCTTCCTTTTACAGTTATAGTCTAACTGTAACATGGGAAACAGAGAAACTGGAGGAGATGGAAGGCATGAGGAGGCAAGTGTTCATGGAGGAGATGGCAGGGGGATCACCACAGCTTAACCACACTTCAAGTGAGAGAAAAGAGCAATTGAAAAGAAATGTGCAGATAAGGTCTAGCAGTAAACTGTACTACAACCAGCAAACAGAGCCAAAAAACCTGGTATATTTAGAGCACAACTAGATGTGAGAGTGGAAACAACTGTTACAAGCTGTGAAATCTGGAAATATTTGTCAGAATTATTGGGCAGTCTGGAAGAGCCAAGAGTGAGGCATTTGGACCAGAGGAAGTGGTAGAAAAAAGAGTCTGGAAGGAAGGCAGTTAAACACAAGGGAAGCAGCAGGTCATGTGCCAGGTAGCGTATGACTCTCACACCTCAGGTAGTGGGACACTTTGTACCCTGATCTCCTCAGAACTGTTTGCAATGATACAGCAAGGAGGATAATACAAGGGGCCTACTGATGTATTCAAGCATAGGTGCTCGAAACACTTTCATATCAAGCTGCTGAGGTTGGGTGGTGATGATGTTACACACTGGATCTATACTACCCACTTATAAATCTTTGATACAATTTTAACAGACATGGATCCATCTTGTGGAATCCTCCAATTTGCAGTCTGGTGGTATTTCGAATACTATGCTAGAAAGGATTTTTACCAAACCAAAAGTAAACTTCTATTCACCTCTTGTTTCATTTGAGAATGGGGCAGGGCTGATGTTACCTATAGTGGACCCCCGTTGTGAAGAATTGTACTTGGATCCCCAGGTCTTGGCCCATCTTTCATTCAGGATGTTATAACTCATTTTAGTTGTTGTTGGGTTTGTTTTCGTTTTTTAGTAAAAAAAAAAAAACCCCACACAACTCAAAAGGAGTAAGTGTCAATCCTCTTGGTGATTCTAGATCTGGATTGTTCAAATTATAATGTCACGGGCGGGGGGGAATGTGAGATGCTGTTATGGGTTCATTGTTCCTCCCTGAGATCTGGTGATCTCTGATGTTTCAGTTACCTTACCTTCACTGGTAGACTCCATCCTGGAAGCTGTGTTGACAGTGTCCCCAAACAAGCAATAACGAGGCATTTTTGTTCCAACAACACCTGCCACAACTGGCCCTGGTTGAAAAATGTTCAAGGCGACATTAACTCTTCAGTACTAAGTGAAGTTCCTTACAGTGTTAGGTAACAGCCAGGTCAGGTAAATTACCCATCTTGTGAAGGATTGCTGGATTTTAAAAAGCTGAAAAAACAGTATTGAAAATCAAAGTGGAAAGAGAATGAAAAACAGCATGGGGAGGAGAGTTGAAGGACACCCTCATGTGTTAAGAAGGAAGCTCTTTACCGTGAATTTGACAAGACTTTGGCTGGCATCATATTATTGAGTTACTCAGATGTTAAGTCCAATTTACATCTGCATAACTCACTTTTTTTTTAGTTGTAGCAGTGGTTGGAATCCTCTACTGTCCTCACACAACAACCAAGAATCCCCTATAAAGCCACCTTTTTTGTGCTTCTCAGCCCCACCATGGCCATATAGTGGCTGGTAGCAAGCAGGAGACACCTTCAAAGCATTTGGCTATGCCCTTATAGCTGGATGCATAATGATGGCATCATCTTCTAGGACTCCTGGAAAACCCCTTGGTTGTCCTGAAGATCTCTTCGTTGGTGTTCATCTGTTTATAAGGATGTAATCAGAACCACTTAGACATCCCCTATTCTCCACCACCAACTACATGGCTGTGCTAGAGATAAGCAGCATGAAAAAGGTGTTTACAGGGAAAGAAGACAGGAGATATGGCACAATAGTTCTACCTGAAAAAAACTTTTATGCTACATCTCTGTGACTGTAAGATCTTGACCATGGTTATAAGGAAAAGGTTGGTACTTAGCTGATAGAGCTGCAGTTGGAGAAGGGAAGGAGAAATGGCTCATAAATGGCAGTGATTTCTATGTCATTGAGAGAGGATGCTTCCACAGAAATACTTCTGGCAAAGACAGATGCTCTCATTCAGAGAACCAGACACATGTAAACTATCCATGGGTAAAGGTGGAGACAGAATGGAAGTTCAAATTCCAGTTACTGTTAGAGTATCTAAACTACTCCTGATCAGAATGTGAAGCAGAGCTACCCATTAACATCACTCCCAATAAGATATACTATTGCACTTTTTATTTCCCCCTGTCATTTTCAATGAAGATAGTGTGTGGAAGCACTGTAAGATCAGGGTGCACCTCAGCCACCCCTTGTGTGGTTCCCTAGGACAGTAAGAGTCCTCTTACTTTCTCCAACATTCCAGCTTATTGGCTGGGCTGGTGGACATGTACATGAGAGCTGGGAGGACATAGTTCCCTGGCTTTTGAAATTGCTGAAGGATTGGGAAAGCAAACATCTCATCCCTTCCATGAGTGTTGTTACCCTACTATGAGTTTTATATGCATATGCCACCTCACCAGAACCCCGCACCCAACAAAACCAGATAAAGCCATTTGGGCAAAAACTATTGTGCATGCATGCCCTAAGAGCTCAGGTTTCATATCTCCCCAGTTCTCTGTGCAGTCAATCTGATCATTCTAAAAGTATGTAATCTATGCAAGTACCTAGAAGCTACAAGGCTATTTCCTCATGGTTAATATCTCTAAGGACCATATTTCACCAAGTCAAAATAAGTCTTGATTTAGTGTAGGCCACAGCACTGCCCACCATCATACCAGAATGGATTCCTGCTCGGATCTTTAGCTGGTTGTTGGGCTTGTGTGGAATCTTAAATGTTTTGCACACTGAAACAAGGTCCAGGGCCATACTTGCAATTTCACTGGCATGGTGAATACCATTTTCTTTGGGTACTCCTGACACAACCATGTCTGAAAAGGAAGAAAAGGGGGATAATGACTTACTTTGACAGCTGCAGACTTCTATCACAGTGTAATTTCAAACATAAAAAACACACAAAACAGATAAGCAAACTGTGTACATTAAATCATAGATGGTTGCAATGATAATCTCTAATAGTGTTTCTTAGCTCACATAGAATTAACCCAATTTTAACCAAAAGATCATTTAACAGTGGTTACAATATATTACTGAATCCATCTCGAGTTTTGCTGCATACTCTCCAACCAGTCACCACTAGAAGCAATAGGAAATTTTTATTCTCTATAAAAGGCATGTATCAAGCCAAAGACCACCCTATGAATATGAACTCTGAAATCTCTCACAAATAGGAGAAAGAGCATCAAACAAACTATGTAGAGAGAAACATCCAATTTTGATGTTACTTTTCCTTTATCATAAATAGGCAGAGGAATGAGGGCAGTTCTGCCCAATTCCAGATGGCAATCACTGGCGTTTGTCATTATTAACAGTGTCCATGAATATGGAGCTAAAGTTCTGAGTCTAAAACATAGCACACTGGTTACTTGTGGGCTGCTTATATGAAGAAAGAAGGCCTTGCTCCTAATGCTTATTGGCTAATTCAGTTGCTTCATGTTGTCTGCCAGCTTCAGAAGTGGATATAGCATTTCCCTAATTCTAACCTATAGAAATTCCCCATTCTATTTCTAACCAATAGGAAATAGTCTAGGCCACAGCTTACATGGCTGCAGTAGCAGGTGGCTGAGAAGTTACCATTTTAAATTCCTCATAATATTCCAAACCATCTGATGTTGCATCAATTTGGGACATTGTAAGAAATTAAAATGGCAGCCCTCAGCTTCTGAGTTTTCCTGGATGGGAGACATATGGGTGGCACAAGCTTTTGTGGGTCCTATTGGGCTTTTGCAGTGGCCTGAGGATACTGGGCATTGACAGTGGAGATAACTCCTGGCCTGAAGGGGATAAATACACCATATAGCCTGTATTCTGTATTTTTTGGTGCATTGCACCCATAGTACTGTGATGTATCTATTGTCATCAGTTTGTTGTTTGTTATTTTATACTCACTTTGACACTTGCCACTGTTACCCGAATTGTGTGGGGTCCACAGGGAACCCACTAGTGTCTGAATCTTAATATGGAGAATATTTAATTAGCTCAAAATGTCAGCGAGAGGCCAGGTAACAGCAAGATCTTTTGACCTATGTATACAAGTAGTAACCGAGGAAACTCTAAGCCAGAACGTACCATTAAATGATCTTTACTGGAAATTAATCTTAACAGCATTCATGCTTACACTCAGGCTTCAAGCAATCATACAAGGCTATCGTAGGAAAGTAGGAAGTATTTGGATAGAGGAATAGAGTGAGGGGATTGTAGGTTATACTATACTGATTCTGGAGAGCTGAGATTCATGCAGCAGAGGCTCAGAGTTGCATTCTGAGGTCACATAGCAAACTGCAGCATGGAGGGATAAAGAGGAACTGTGGACATTTTGGTGGTGTTTTAGGGTGATATTTATATTTGATAATTCCCCTGAATGAATGAGATTTAAAGTGGAATACAATGTTTCTTGGACTTTCCCAGAACTAGACAAAGGGTTTTCTGGCAGGCAACTTCTATTGTCGAGAAGAAGAGGAAAAACCTATTTTGCAACCATCAAGGACTCTTCTATTTTTGAGTGGATTAGTGGATGACTAATCTCCAGGAGTTCTTCAGGGAAATCTGACATGGGTATGACCTGTTTGAGGAATTTCCCAAAGGCTCTTACCTAGGTTGTACATAACTCCAGCCTTGGTATTTGGGGGTTCCTTGGTTTACATGCCAACCATGTGGAATGTCACAGCAAGCCAAATTATTAAATATTGCCAATTATGCAATATTCCAAGTTCAGGGCTGCCAGAGTAGGTAATACCACCTTTTTCTGTCTCTGCTGAGGGATACTTACCCACACACTTTAGCGGCCACTTCATACATACTACATTTCTTAGTTTTTTAGATTTCATGAGCCTTTCTGTTGCTTTTTGTTTGGGGTGGTGGAGGGAAGGAGTCTTTAAGGGGGAAAAAACCCTACAGATAAATCAATGTATATCTTTGTAAGAAAACCATTTTTTGCTCACCTTGGTTTTCTAGCTCTTCCTTCTCCATTTCACCATCCAGTAATTATATTTGCAGAAGGAATAATTAGGGGGAATGTCTTCATGAAAGGTTATGGGATGTAAGTAAAATTATGCTAACATTTATACAGTACATTTCAAATATGCAAAAGCAGCTTGCATACATTATTTCAAGAAGTTTACATCATCCCTATAAAGCAGACTATTATTATCAAACCTTCTTAAGAAAGCAGAAGGCAAAAAGAAAAAAGGCATTTTACTTTGCCTGAAAATTTGGGCTTAAATAAAAGTTGGAAGGGTAATTGTGGCCCGCCCTGTGGTCTTAGCTGCTATACTACACACTGGAAACTCTCTTGGATATAAATAACTCTCCTGGATGTAAATAACTCTCTTAGATACAAATAACTTCCAGCCAGTATGTCCTAGCTGTGGAGCTGGCCCATCCTTTCCCCGTTACCTCAACAAAATTGCCTGTCCCTGCAGCCACCACTGCCGCCATTTACCCTGCTGTCTTGGAAGCCAGGAAGGGGCCCTGTAACATGTGACTGAAGGCCCCATGCTTGTGACCAGCCTTGGTCACATGCTGAGAGCCCCCTGCCTGGCTTCCAAAGAGCCAGGGAGATGATGGTGGCAGTGATGGCCAGCAAGGAAGATGGGCTCCTGCAGAAATGTGGGGCCTGATCTATTTTTTGCCAGCAGTAATGGATTAAACTGGGTATTATTTGGAAATGGTTTATTGGGCCTTACCCTGGCTTGCCCTTGTCTCAGTCCTGTATCTGCCCCGGGTGTGTGTTTAGATGCCCCAGAGGTGGTGGGGTAGAATAGCATGAATGCCCTTCATCATATGGACTGCAGTGTTTGAGATGGGGGCAAGCCAGGGTATTTAGCCTGTGCAGATAGGTCCTTAATACTTTGTCCTTAGTCATGATTTTATTATGGTAGTATGCAATGAGCCATAATTAGAGTTCAGTGACCTTTTCAACAATTTGGGCACCCCTATTTTACTCTTTCATCTCCCATTTGGAGTGAAAACCGCCGAATATCAATCAATACTGTTCTGAAGCACTCACAGGCATCTCCTATTGTTTCCACTTTGTAGACATCATAATTATCTATGATTTCATCAAAGGTTGTGTAGAGTTTATTGAGGAAGTCAACCACTTCGTAAGGTGTACTGGTGCTAGAGAGCTGGGTGAATCCAACAATGTCACTGAAAAGAAAGGAGAAATGGTTTGTTGCTGAGTAAGGGTTTAGAAAAATGTTTTGACTTGACATTTTAAAGATACATTTCATATTATGTTGTATTGAGTTTGCTCTGACTCTCTCTTTCCTAAAAAATTTTGTGATAATTGTTTTGCTTTCTTTTTTGGATTATCTAAGTGGCAGATTGCAAAAGTGTGTGACCTTGAGAACCTACCTTGGTATATGTTCAATGGCCTGTTGCTACTCCTGACTAGAGTAAATCAGTTGAATCAAAGAGATTTACTACATGTTGACTCAATCGTTAATTGATGGAATGGGTATGCACTGGTTGGGACTAACCAAAAGGAAGCCAGCCAATGTTTTTTTGCCTAAACTGTTAATTTCAGGGCATCTGAATAGCCAAGAATGTGTCAGGGAGTATGGAACTCAGTTTTTAGCAATATTGGATCCAGTACTTTGCACTAGTACATTTTTGAGGCTATCTGGATTGCAACATGTCCATGTAGCAAAGAATGAAGAAAGAAATTATTAAAGACAGCTTATACTTTTCCCATTCTATGAAGAATAACATTTATGCTGAGATTTTTTTTGTAAGATGCACATTCATTACATTTAAACATTTAATTAGCCGATGAAAGGCAGATAATTAATTTAATTGGTGGGAAATAGCTGTAAAAACAGCGTAACTAATTAAGACTTTAACTATGTCTGTCATACTTGCTTGCCACCACTGCTCATGAACTCGTGCCTTCTATTTTGAGTAGTTCAGATTGTGTGTAGTACTAAGCCTTTATTCTAAGTGCAGAATATATGATAAAATACAGAATGGTAGAACTTCTCATTGAAACATGCTTGTAGTTCAAGCTATCACAGACATATAAGATTGCCAGTCAGCCAGTATTTTAATGGTTTGATCAGTTAAAGTGAATTCTGTTAGATAACCAGGTCTGGGTTTTAAAATCCTGAAAATTAGTGGTGGGGAATAAATGGTCCTCCAGATGTTGTTGGGCTACAATGCCTGTGATCCTTCACCACTGACTATGTTTGGTAAGGCTGATGGGAACTGCACTCCAGTAACAACAGGAGGCCAATCTCTGTATTAAAGAGATTCTACAGTGGGTCCACCTCAACACAGCCAATTTTGTTCTGACATTGAGCTACCTTTAGAGGACAAGCAGCTGTGCCCATCAAAAGTAAAAATTAAAAGTTTTCAACCTTATGGAATAAATGTTGTTCAAATTAAATCTAGCCTAAAATGTCATGTTTTTGACTGACATTTGGGAGTTGCACATAACCAGTCAAATCAGAGGAAAAGCCAATTTATTCCTCCACGAAACCATCTTTTCCATTGCATTAATGTACTCCTGTTCAAATTATTTAAATTACCACAACTGAGCAACTTGTTGTAGATGTATAGGACTTTTTCAAATGGGGGAACACGCCCCCCGCCGAGGTCAGGAGGAGGATGGCGCTGTCTCACACACCATCTTCCTTCCAACCTTCCCCCATGCTTCTTCCCTGCTACAGGCTCGAGAAATGCACTGCTTTTATTAATGGAGAACCCTCGTCAATAAAAAGCTATGTGTTTCTCACTCCCCTGGCATGGAGGAAGCATGGGTCAGGAGGAGGATGGAGTCATCCAAAATGGAGCACTGTAAGTGAGACAGCGCTGTCCCCCTCCTGACCTCGGAGGGGGTTTTCTTCCCTGTTTGAAAAAGTCCATTGCCTCCAAGCTGTCAAAGGTGCACACAGCAGAGCCTAGAATAGTAACTTTTTTGAACAACAACATGAAGTTGTAGTACAAAAAAGTGACTTTCTCAAGCTCAGGTACATGGAACTCCCTTCCCAATTAATTCAATGGTGGACAGAAATCAAACCCTGAAATGGAATTTCTGTCCAAGAATGTTGATTAGTGTTTTACTTGTTTCAAATATATTTGTTTATAAGACAAAAGTGCTCAATAATGCCAGTCCCACCCCCCCATGAATCAATTAAACTTCAATTGCAAGGGGAGTGTGTATATATATATATATATATATATATATATATATATATAACTTCTTGTCTACACATTAGATTTACATCTGCTGGGCATATACATCTTTCAATGTTGTCCATCCTGTCATGTATAAATCTTGCCCATCTGTAGACAAGCCACGTAAGCATAAATCAGTAGACATTAATTGGCAGAATTTTAATGGACTTGCTTGCTGAATGCAGAAATTTGAAGTTCAAAACAATTCTAAATGATGATGTCTTTTGCTCACAGAAAAAAAAAAGATCAAACATTATTCTACATAAAGCTATGTGTACAGACAATTGTTTGTCAAGATGAATCAGAGCAACTTCCTTCTTTCTACACTAGTCCCCTTGGCACTAACTCAACTGCAGTACCAATAGCATTGTGCATCCAAGGGCAAGGCCTTACCAGGAAGGAACCACAGACACCAAATTGCATTTGGAAAAATATTGGCCACAACTTTATTGATTACAGCTGAAGATGGGTTGGCACAAATGCATGGGTCTGGATCCAGGCATTGACCAACCTGCCTGTTGGCCAATGAGCCTGCTACTAGCCCACTGCCAGTATAAAGGAGGTCTGGAAGGGGTTCCCATCAGGCCTGTTGCCCATAGGGGTTCCTCCTACACAACCAGGAGCTCCCTGAAGGCACATGCCCAAGCCAGATGGCATGAAGATTGGGGTATAAATAACATAAAATAAAAATACCCTTCCTGGACAGCACCCCCAGTTCCCATGGGTGACCCTCCATCCTCTCCCAGTGTTCAAGACACAGGAAACTGATGTTCCTGGATCCAGGACCCATACCATCCACCCCAAAAGTTGTGACAAATGAACGGCATACAACCAAGTGACTGAAATGAACAACCAGTGACCTGAGGGTGGTGGGTGGGTCAGCTCTCTGAGAGCAACTGAGAGAAGCAGTGAGGTGGCTGGGAATTTATACCCAGCCAGTGGATCAGAGGGAAGCCTACCCGAGCAAGGATTCCCCAGCCAATCAGTTTGAAGTGTGAACTCCAAGATTGGCTGCTGGGACAGGGCTTCCTCTGATGCAGGATGACCACACAGCCTGCTGGCAAGAAGACACTGAACATGCTGAGTGTGCCTGCCCCAGACTGCAAAGAAGTTGCCGGGTAAATCTTGCATCCCCCTTATAACCATACACAGTGTCTGCTCAATTTTCCCAGTTCCTAACTGCAATCAGGCTTCCTAGTTCAAATTATATGTTATATTCAGTGGAATGTTAAAATAGATTAGATCAGACCCCATGGAACTTTAGGTCTAATTCCCCCCCAACACACACTTCTAAGTGAGTTGATCTTCTTTATAAAGTCCTACTTGAATTGCTTGTGTTGATATAGACATATTTGTGCAGCTAAATCATCATCATCTCTGCTAACACAATTCTACAAGTGTGCTGTATACTGGAGATGGTGAAGCAGTGTGTTACTCATTGTAGCCACCAGTGATAGTCTGGGCCTCAAGGCTTGCTGCAGTTCTTCATACTATAGCTTGCCTTGCTACAATACATCTGCAAAGTGAGTTAGTTATATGAGAATATGGGGTGTGTGTGTTAAATGTGTGTCTCATCATGGGCAGTTGTACCCTCTGCAGAACCACCTCTCCATCTTTGGAAAATAGTTCCCACAGGCTAAGTAGTTGGCATGCATGAATTCATTCCCAATTACCTGAAAAAGACGGTAGAGTTAATGTAACTTTGAGCCTGTGAGGGTTTCCCTTGCCTTAAATCATCGGCCACCTGTTTTGGTAACATGCCTATTTTGAATAACAAACAAAAATTATTATTACTATCATAAAATGCTGACGTGAACTCATTGTATTATATTATATAACCTTCACAGGACAAAACCTATTTGCTAACATATCCATTCCTCCATTGACATCTAAGGTGTGGCTCTTTACATTAGTAGGAAGAATCATGTGGCCTTCTGAATGTTGTTGGACTGTAACCACCATCATTCCTTACCACTGGGTATGCTGACTAGGGCTTCTGGGACTTGCAGCAGTCCAACAACAACTGAAAGGTGGTTTAACTCCTGTTTCAGTGTAGATATAGACCAAGACCTGTGGAACGCTGGAGGAGCAAAAAGCCCACTAGCATAGTAACACAGGATTGTTGCTGCTTTCACTTGCAGGGATCCCCATTTGAAAGGCATGATGCATCTGCTTGAGCAACCTTTTTGAGGCCCTCCTTGTGTGAGTGAAAGTGTCAAACTGTTTGTGCTATGGGTCATTGCATGAGCGGTTTATCTCAATAGGATCCTGGCCTAAGAATACTTCCAGATGGAAGGCATCTCGTGCTACTAGTCAAAAGGCATTATGCTCTAATGCCTTTCTTCTTCTTCAACTGATCTTTTCTGGCAAGAAAAAGATAGAAGTGGGGTAGAAACTTAGCAGGATTACAAACTGGGAGTAATAGCATCTGGGCCCGTGCAATATTCCTTGAAGGAAGCAAAGCAATTGCACAATCAAAACCTCCTCTGGAAGATTCCTTGATCTAGTTCCTCTATGTTTAGCATGATTTTCCAGGTATGAAAATTCCCATATCAGGCAGATATGGGAATTTTCAAGCCCCAGGCTCCCAGCTGACTCATAGCTCTGTCTAGAAGCCTTAAATGTTAAGATTCCGAAATAGAAATGTGTTAGTCAGACATTTCTTCTTCCTTCTTTCCTGTGTTATTTCCAATCTTTTAGACTGTGTTTTGATTGCATTTGTGTGTTTTATTTTTATTAGAAGATTTTAAAAACTATACTTCTTCAATTATTTCCTTATTGACTTTCACCCTCTCTTCTCCTCTGCTGGGATTCATTCAATACCTAGTGGTGGCTGGTGGTTTCCACGTCACTGGAATGATAAATCCACCCTGGGCTTTAGTCCTAAACTGATAAGAGTTGTGCATGGCACTGAAACCTAACTCCAAATTAGGTTCAGCACCTTGGAGAGGTCCCTTAAATATCAGATTCATCCTACCATTGACCTGGAAGCAGCGTGTGGGGGTTTTCTTATACATGCATGTAAGTTTATTAAATGTGGCCACCAGCCTCAAATGTAGTAAGTAAATCTGGAAGCTTTTGTAACATCTTCTCACAATTGTAGCTATGTGAGGACTAACAACTGACTAACAAACAAAAAACCCACCAAGAAATTTGCTTTCAGCAAAGCCACATATCGATTGCTTAGAATATGCTGTATTTGATACTTACTATACAACAAGCAGTCTGTCTTCTGCTTTTCATGCATTAAGTCTTGCGTCCTTTCTGCTACTAACACTTCCAGGTGTTTACTGTATTTCTCCATCTAAGCAAACAAACAAACAAAAAAGTATTCAACACAAGCAACATCTGAGGATCTTCTGTGTGGGAGGATAATCAACCATGCAGACTCGCATTACTTCTACATAAAGGCCTGTGAGAAGATTTTGCATAGCTACCCTCATCATAGGCCCTCTGCAAGGAAATGAAGTTTCTCTGAGGTATCACAAAATCTCACTTGAAAAGAGATCTGAAAGCACTGGCATAATGGCAGCTGAACAACTACACACATTACACAACAGCCAGTTATGCACTACAGTGAATGCATCATGTGAAGTGAAGAGTTTATCCCTAAACTCAGGAGCACATATATAGTGATAAGCAACAAAGCGTGGCCCTCAAAACTGTTAGTGTGGCCTTCAATACGTCCAGACTTCCTGGAGCATGTTTTTTTCTAGCCTTCCTCCCTTCCCCAAAGTGGATCTCCCCAAAGACTCCTGAAGCTGCCATTCACCTTTAAAATAGACCGCAGGGGCTGCCTCTAATTTGAAAAACCATTTTGAATAGCTTGCAGGGGCCCCCACTATTTTTAAAACCCAGCCTTCCTAAATCAGACTTAGTATTCTGGCCACTTCTTGGTTCTTTTCATTTTGTTTTTTGGTACTTGCTGCTTGTCAGTCTGCTTTAAGCCCCTTTCCTTATTGTCACCTTGGGCTTGTTTACATGTGGAGCAAAAACTCTGAATGGAGTTCTGCTCACATGCCCCCTATCCCCCCTGAAGCCCTGCCTGTTATTATTCTCCACAGGAGCATGGGGTACCTTGTCTTTTTTGTCCCTGTAGAATTTTGTCCATCACCGCCATCACCACCTTGACCATAATTTAAAGATCCAGAGGCAGTTCCTGGCTGAAGGGAGAGGTTTTATTCCTTCCCCTGGCTCAGCAGTGCTGTCTCCACCCACTCCCCTGCTCACCTGTCACAGGAGGAGGCACTTGAAGAAAGCACTTGAACCGACAGGTGAGCAGAGGGTGGGTGGAGGCAGTGCTGCCAACCCAGGGAAAGGGAGAAAACCTCTCCCTTCGGCCAGGAATTGCCTCTGGAGCTTTAAAACTGATTGCAGTGGTGGCAGTGATGACAGAGTGGCAGCTACAGATGAAAATGCAGAGAAAACCCCAAATCCCACACTCAGCCTCTAGGTAAAATACTCTGTAATATTCTGTAATACTGTAATACTGTGAATTTGGGCCATGCAACGTGTGCCCGGATCACCCCAGATTTTGCAAAAAGGCCATGCCACATGTGGCCTGATGGCTGAAGATTCTGGGGCATTTGCAGGGGGGTTTGGGATTTTTGATAGTGTAGATAAGCCTCTTATCTTGAAACAAGTTCCTTGGCAGACATGTTCCTGTGGAATGCCTTCACAGCTTTCAAGCATCTTCAGTAACCATCTTGTGGACTTGCTAGAATGCTGTGTGGTATAATGAAGCAGCTATAGTTCTTACCAAAGTCATCATCATGTCCACAGGGCTAACTTTGTTTGGGTTCATCTTATGCAACAGCTTCTTGATTTGCTCAAAGGTAGGCCTTTGGGTTGGATTGCTCTTTCGACATCTCCTGATCAGCTGCAAGGGAAAGGGATCAAGGACAGTAAGTCACCCCTTTCAATTCAAACAATGGTAGCTAGTGGCTGTCATATCAATGGGGTAGTGAAGCCTTTTTGGATTTTAGTCCAGACTTTCAAGGAGCTGTTCAAGCTGCTGAGCCCTATTTGAGAGATAGCACCTGTAAATGCATACATCTTAGAACTATGGAACAGAATACTTGTCTGTATTACATGTGTATCCTTGGGTCCTAAAATAAGCTAAGGAAATCCATGAAAAGAGATTTTTCAATCTTCTCTTCCATGCTGCAATTATTTTCTCCCTCTGTAAAGCCTCCCTAGAGACTCAAGGAGCTATCCTGAATAAAGGAGGTGCAGGGAACTGCTGGGGTGGGGAGGAAAGACTTACCCCACTTTTGATATAGAGTTTTAGGCTGCAAACAGTTGTGTACAGTGGGCCCTTGGTATCCGCTGGGGTTTGGTTCCAGGACCCCCCGTGGATACCAAAGTCCCATTATATACAATGGCATAGTAAAATGGATTCCCTAAAAAAAAATTGGTGAAGAGCAAGATTTGCTTTTTGGATTTTTAAAAAAATATTTCCAAACCATGGATGGTTGAATCCGTCGATGCAGAATCCATGGATACAGCCAGCCGACTGTAGTTGTGTGGGGTAAGTCTCCACAGAATTCAGAAGGACACATTTCTAAATATGTATACAAAGGATCTAGTTGCTGGTGAATTAGGTTATTTCTTCTATTTGTCTACAGTTATCTGACCTGATCCCTGCAGGTAACCTTTCCCCATTCTTTTCTACACCATAGATAATTTCTCTAAAGTTTTTTTTAAAAAAATTTAAATGTTGGAAGCAGTAGAACTAACTTACTGGCATACTTGCATATTATGGCTGGCATCCTGTTAGGGACATACACATGTATAAGTTTCCTTTTGCATGGACATGTGCTTTCTTGGGCATTGTGGGGGTTGGTATTCTCTTCCTACCTCCACTGTACCTAAAGCCACACTCCCCAATGTCCTGAACAGCTTCTGAAGCCCCTTGCATGACCATTGCATGCTTCATGGAGAACATGCAGAATTACAGAAGCATCTACCCTTAGCCAGATGCAAAATGATGACATCAGTGCTGAGATCTGCTGGAGTCCTCTACAGCACTGCTGTAACTGTTTCATGTCTGGCTCCCAAGACATAGCCAGACACTTCTTCAATCCTGCCAGCTGCTCATGAAGCAGGTAATAGCCTTGCAGGGGATTTCAGGGGCAGTTCAGTAAGTGGGGTGGTGATGGATGCTCAGTCTAGGGGGCCGGTTCCACGACAGGAAAAAGTTTGCCAGATTCCGGATTACCGTCCTTTCGCATCAGGAGTGCATAAATCACACAATGCCTGGCATTTTCGAATGATGAAGACAGATCCAGATACTTTCTGTTTTGCTTAATTCACACAGGCAAAGGTCGGGGGGGGGGGAATCACCTCCAGATGATTAAAGTCAGGCAGGAGGCAGGGAGGGAGCAAGGAGGGGGTCATGGAGACCATAAATAATGAGAGGAAAGAAAAAGGACAAACAAACAAGACATCGAAAGAGCGATCTGTCAAACTCCCATGTCTTCCCCAGCCCTGAAAGGCTTCTATAAAGAAAGGAGTCAATGAAAGCACGAACAAGCAAAAGCATGGTGGGATCTTCGATTCCTTTCATGCATGCACACACAAACACACACCACAGAACTAGGGCTTGCCTCATTTGTTTTCCCTCCCTCCGAAGCCTTGAATAAAGGCAAGTGAATGGAAGGACAAACAAACAAAATAATGAACATGCGATCGGCTGTTTCCCAGCACCCCCCCACCCACCCACCCCCACACACACCAGCGAAGCAGCGAAGCATCTTCCCACCCCCCCACCCCCCAAAAGATAGACAGGAAAGGCTCCGTTTTCCAAAGTGGGCTGCAAGCAGAAGGAGGGTGAATTTCTTCTCTCCAACCCCTTGGTCTTTTCAGATAAAGCAGAATGGTCACTCCAGCCAATCAGGATTCAGCTCTGCTCACAGTAATTCGAAAAGGCAGATGCCAGTTTAAACGATCGTTAGTTCCCACGATAAATTATGCACATTTTCGCGAACTTAATCAAAAAATTTCAGAAAACTAGCGAAAGCTGATACTGCGCAACTTATGGGTTTTTTCCACCCCCTCCTTCTGAAAAGGGCACCATTGCTTCGAGATGCGTGGGAACTATAAGGCTTCTTGTCGCATTCTTTGAGGATTTATTTTGCCATGTAAACGACCCCTAGTATAGGTCTGCATGCAGACCCACTACACTGCACTGAGCCATATAGGATTGCAGCCTAGTTCTGTTATTATCATTTGTCTGTCCTTGATCAAGAAACCTTCATATGTAAACATTGATTGTTTTAGTTCATTTGGTTTCAAAAATGGCATTTGCTTAATACAGTTAGTAGAAAACTTGGGGTGTACATCTTTAGTTATTTCATTCTCACATGCAAGTACAAATAATTTCAAAAGTTTTCTCCCTGCTGCGTGAAAGAGTTTTGCAAGAGTTTTTATGCATTTGTTTGTACTTCTGGACCTATTTTGTAAGATAGTGGTTTGTGCACAATCCTTGTTTTGTGTGTGTTGTTGTTGTTTGTTGTTGTGTGCCTTCAAGTCATTTCCAACTATGGAGACCCTAAAGCAAACAGGGTTTTCTTGGCAAGATTTGTTGTTTGCCTTTCTTTGAGGCTGAGAGAGTATGACTTGGCCAGGGTCACCCAGTGGGTTTCCATGGCTAAGCAGGGATTGAAACCCTTGTCTCCAGAGTAGTAATCCAATGTTCAAAACACTATACCACACTGCCTCTGCCTCTGCCTGTCTCTCTGGACTTTATCAGACATCCCCTTTTAAACGTTCTTTTGCCGGCATTAAAAAAAATCACTTACCTTCTAATCCCAGCAAAGGCAGCTCAAGGCAGCTCCGTGAATAAAGAGGAAGTGAGGGGAGCTTCATTCACTTCTTCTTTTGAAATCCTGCACGATTTCATCATGCGGGAAATTCAAAAATAAAAATAAGTCAAAAGTCTCTCTCTCTCTCTCTCTCTCTCCCTCTCTCTCTCTCTCTCTCACACACACACACACTAAAAAAAAGTCCAAGTGATCCAGGGAGGGTCAAAAAAATTTTGTCACTTACCTGGATGTCCTGATTTGATCTGGAAGTGTTCATGCTGGTCCAGCCATTGTCGGGGTATGTACAAGATTTAAAGGGACAGAGGTTTTGCATGCCAGCAATGCTGGCAAAAAAGCAGCAGGGAGATCTATTGACGGCTTAAATTAAAAGATATGGGTTTGGGGCTCTTCATAACTGTAAAAGGGTGACATCATCTAATCTGTGTGCCCTTTTGTGGTTATGTGGTGTCGTGATGATGCCGTATTATGTGGTGTCGTGATGATGCCGTATTTCGAAAATTGGAGTTGTGCTGGGGAAAGGGAGGTATGGTCGGAACAGAGTGAACAGATGTTACAATAGAAGGCAGTATCGCTGTTTGTCAGCTATCCCACCTTCAGTTCACCCTGTTTCCCGGAATGGATTGGAGAGTGTACCAACCATTCCACAGAACCTTACTTTGCTCCTCTGCAATGCCAGGTCGGTTAAGAATAAAACTCATATTATTTACGATCTACTCTTGGATGAGGATGCCGACCTGGCTTGCTTCACAGAAACCTGGCTGGGAGAGGATAGCACTGTCACATGGGCGCAGGCCCTCCCAGCCGGGTATTCTGCCAGTGAGCGGGTGAGGGGAAGTGGGCGGGGTGTGTGTGGAGTGGCTCTGGTTTATAAGAACAATCTGACCTTGACCAGGATACCTGTCCGAAACACAGTCCACTTTGAGTGTATGTACCTTAGCCTAAGGACCAGGGATAGTCTGGGGATTCTGCTAGTATACCGACCACCCCGTTGTCTAGCAGACTCCCTAACTGAGCTGACACAGCTGGTCTCAGAGTTGCTGTTGGAGTCGCCCAGACTTTTAGTTCTGGGCGACTTTAACATTCCACTCGAGACCAGCTTGACAAATCTGACTGGTGCAGCTCGGGAGTTCATGGAAACCATGACAAACATGGGCCTATCCCAATTGGTCATTGGGCCCACACATTGTGCGGGTCATACTCTCGATGCGGTCTTTAGTACGGAACAGGGATATCCGTGGGCGGCGGTTATTAAAACCGCCGCATTGTCATGGACGGATCATTTCCTGGTCAAGACTGAACTAAGAGTCTCTTCCCGCCCCACCGGGGGTGGTGGACCCATTAGAATGGTCCGCCTCCGAAGGCTAATGGAACCAATAGGATTCCAGAAAGCCTTGGAGGGTTTAATGGTTGGTAACGCCAGTGACCCTGTCGAAGCTTTGGTTAATACTTGGAACACCGATCTTACCAAGGCTATTGACACGATTGCTCCCAAGCGTCCTTTCCAACCCGCCTCCAACCGTAAGCCATGGTATACTTCAGAGCTTAGGAAAATGAAGCGGGTTGGACAACGACTAGAGCGCAACTGGCGGAAAACTCGACTCTTATCCGACAGGACTCGACATAGGAATTTTCTTCGGTCCTATCGAGAGGCAATACGTGCAGCGCAGAGATCCTTCTCCTCTGCATGTATTGCGTCTGCAGAGTCCCATCCAGCAGAGCTGTTTAGGGTAGTAAGGGAGATGACGCAGGTTATACCTGCACAGAACCCATTGCTTAACCCAACAACGGCCTGCTGTGATGCATTTAACAACTACTTTGCAGATAAAATCTCTCGGATAAGAGCCGACTTAGATGCCAGCATTTTGACAGAAACAATTGACGAGGTGTCCAGCAACTCCGTTGATGTAAGTTTACTGAATCAGTTTCAATCTGTGAGTACCGAGGACGTGGACAAGCTACTTGGTAGAGTTAGGAAGACGACCTGCCCTCTTGATCCTTGCCCTTCATGGCTGGCCATCCAGGGGGGGACTGCCTTGATGGTGTTCCTTAAGGACATCATCAATGCATCCCTCAGGGAAGGGTGTGTTCCATCTTGTTTAAAGGAAGCGGCGGTTAGGCCGCTCCTGAAAAAACCTTCCCTAGACCCCCTGGACATGAATAACTATAGGCCGGTTTCTATGTTACCATTCTTGAGCAAAGTGATCGAGACGGCAGTTGCTCTTCAACTCCAAGTGGTCTTGGATGAAACTGATTATCTAGACCCATTTCAAACTGGCTTCAGGACGGGATTTGGAGTTGAGACTGCCATGGTTGCCTTGACCGATGATCTGCATCTAAGCATCGACAGGGGTAATGTGTCCCTGTTGGTGCTTCTGGACCTCTCAGCGGCTTTCGATACGATAGATCATGGCATTCTCCTGGATCGCCTGAGAGGGTTAGGAATCGGAGGCACTGCGCTCCAGTGGTTCCGGTCCTTCCTCTCGGGCAGGTCCCAGAGGGTGCGGCTTGGGGACAGCTGCTCCAGCAGAAAGGAGCTTACTTGTGGTGTTCCACAGGGCGCCATCCTGTCCCCAATGCTGTTTAACATCTATATGAAGCCGCTGGGTGAGATTATTCGGGGTTATGGGGCTGGGTGTTATCAGTACGCTGATGACACCCAGATCTATTTCTCCTTGTCCCAATCATCGGCCTCGAATCCCAATGGCATCTCTCCTCTTAATGACTGTCTTAAAGCTGTAATGGGCTGGATGAGGAAAAACAGATTGAGATTAAATCCAGACAAAACGGAGGTGCTCAAGGTAGCGGCCCCGAAACCAGGAGTTGAGTTGCAACCTCCAGTCCTGGATGGTGTCACGCTCTCCGTTAAGGACTGTGTTCGCAGTCTGGGGGTGCTCCTTGATTCATCGCTTCAGATGACGAGTCACGTGAATGCGACGGTCAGGAGCGCTTGTTATCAGCTTCGGCTGATACGCCAGCTGTGCCCTTTCCTGGAAGTAAGGGACCTTGAGACTGTGGTGCACACGCTGGTAACCTCTCGTCTAGATTTCTGCAATGTGCTCTACATGGGGCTACCCTCGTGCTTGGTCCGGAAACTTCAGTTGGTACAAAATATGGCAGCCAGAGTGGTCTCAGGAACATCTCAGAGAGATCATATAACTCCAATACTAAAATCTCTCCACTGGCTGCCTATCAGTTTCCGGGCCCAGTATAAGGTGTTGGTTATTACCTTTAAAGCCCTAAATGGCTTGGGTCCAACTTATCTCCGGAACCGCCTCCTCCCATACAATCCTCCCCGCACACTCCGGTCCTCTGGGAGGAATCTGCTTCAGCCACAAAAATCTAGGCTGTCTGCAACCTCCCAGAGGGCCTTTTCAGTAATCGCCCCCAAATTGTGGAATGGCCTGCCGAATGAGATCCGTCAGCTGACGAGCTTGAGTAGCTTTAAAAAAGCACTAAAGATGGATCTCTTTCGGCAGGCTTTTCCTGATTAGATCCCGGCCTCAGGAACTCAGTCTCCTGGCTTTTTAAAAATTATGTATATATTTGTTTTTAATGTGTTTTTTAGCTAGAAGGTTTTAATCTTATTGTATTTAATGTCTTTTTATGTGGGAGGGTGGGGGTGGGTGGTGTTTTTAGTCATTATTATAATGTTTTAATTGTTGGAAGCCGCCCCGATTGTTTTTAGCAGAGGGGCGGGGTATAAATAAATTTTATTATTATTATTATTATTATTATTATTATTATTATTATTTTCCATGTCTGATAAAGTCCCCCCTCTTTCTATCTCTCTGCAAAAAGGTCCAGAAGTTTTAAAAAGCATGCCATGCTTGATGATTTTCTTGGCAACATGTCTTGATGCCTTAAAATGCCCTTCTCTTGAAGAATAAGAAAATCTTTACTCTTTATGTCCCTAGACAAAATAGAATTTTGATACAACCCGACTTTCTGCAGGCTTTTGTTTAGTTTCATTTATTAATTCTCAGCCCTCTATGGGGACTTGGAAGAGTAGGGATGCAATGCTGGAAGAGGGAGTACTGAAGGAACCAATTCCTCCTATGCCATTTCCTTGATCTAAAATTGGACAGGAAGACCAGATGCTGCTATTAGCAGTTCAGTGGAAAATATACAGACACAATATATTGGAGTTTTCAAACCAGTTATTCCTACAGTAGTCTAAGACAGAATATCAGGATGAGGTTGAAGCATCCTTCACCTTGGAGACCAAAGCCTATTGTTTTCATACTGCTTAGTATGTACTCAGCACTAAATGATGAGAAAATATTTAGATTCTTCTTCTTCTTTTCTTTTCTTTTTTCAAAGTCAGAATCTCTCCCATCCCTGAAATATATTTTGGCTTAGTGACATCTACTTTTCAATGGCAAAAGCTAAAGTATCACAAAACTATTAAATATGATCATGCAACTAACAATTTATAACCAAGGGAAGTCATAAACCTCCAGTGGCTGCATATTAAAAGCATCATTTACTCCATTCTGTGTTTCTGAGACAAGCTGAAATTTCAGTTTGTCAGAATAATGCTATTTTTAAAGGATATCAAAACCACCCATTGTTCTGAAGTGTCTTGGAAGAGGAATTGCAAACGTAGCTTCATTTGGGTTGCCTTTTTATTGAAAAAAGAAAACTTTTCCTTCCTTCACAGGCAACATGCTTTGAAATCAAATTTATTAGGACCGCCAGCTTCCCTGTTCCTCAGACCTTATGCCTTGTGACTTGATCAGCAGCTGCAGTTGCAGGTGTTTGCAAATGAGGATTGGAATCTTGTTGGGAACTTACATCTTCATAAGTGGATTTACATAAGTGGAAATTAGAATTGTGCAGTTTCACAATGTCCATATCCAGTAGAGGGCTGCTATGTTACTATGTAGTAGAGCCAGCAAAGAGCCCAGTGTGCATTGGTACCCAATGCAAAATGGAATCTATATGCGTCAGTCCTGATGTGCATCATGTTGACCCTGATGCACCCTGCATTAGTCCTGACATGCATTGGGCACCAATGCACATAAGATACTCTTGCTGGTGTCCCCTTATGCATGTTTGCACTCAGTAAAGGGATTTTTTAGCTCCTCTGCTATGTAGCTAGATATTCGTAAAGTTAGATCACGTAACAGGCCATATAGGATGCCACTGGAGATTTTTTGTTTCAACAACATCATGGGAAAATTCCACCTCATGATTATCATACAGTTTTGCTCCTAGCTGGAACCCCAATATTCAACATTTAGTTTCTCAGAGGTAATTCACTCAAAAAGAAGTCAGAGGAAGTATGTCTATATTAGCTTTACCTCTACATATTCTGTAGGACATGGACAGGCATTCTCAGATTTGTCTGATATTAATTCTGACAAAGGGGGGCACAAAGTGTATTCTTCTGAATGCGCATCATCTCTCTGGAAAACACAGATAATGCCATTTTTAATCTGAGACAGGTTGGTGTGGAATCATGGAACAACAATCCTCAATAAATATACATTGTCAAGTCACCTGTTGACTTATGGTGACCCCACGAATTTCATAGGCTTTTCTTAGGTAAAGAATACATTGCCAGTCTCCCATCCAAGGACTAATGAGCACTGATCCTGCTTAGCTTCCAAGATCAGATGGGATCTGGTGCATTTAGGATGACCTGCTAACGGTCACGTACCTAAATCTAATTGTTAGTCCCAACTAAAGTAAACCCAGGACATCAATGGAACTTAAATTAGAGGCTTATCACACAAGGAAATAAAACGCAGTGCAGCTGGAATGTTTCGCCCTCCATTCTGCCTTACTGCATGATGTCATTGTTTTTCAGCTGTTCTTCTGTTCTGGTCCTGTAGGAGATGGTGGTAAATGCAAGTCTTTTTTCTAATGGATTTTCTCACTATCTCCCATGGGATCAGAACAGAAGTACAGCTAAAGAATGATAACATCATACAGTAGGCAGAACAGAAGGCAAAACATTTCAACTGCATTGCTGTTTTACTTCCATTTGCGATAAGCCTCTTACCAAGTTCCCTTTGATTTAATGGCTCTGCTCTAACTGAAACTTGTCATTGGAGTTGGGTTTATTTTGTATGCTGCATACTTTAAGAAGAACATCATTGCAGTTTTCCAGTTTTGTCACCGATAACATTAGTTTATACAGTAGTAGGAGAACGTTTACTTTCCTCCCTGGTGTTGGAGATAATATGTTGGACACTTTCTTGTCCATAAAGCATTTATTGATCTTTTTACAGCTCTTCAGTTTAATCATCTGGGAATGGCTCTTCTAAAGCCCTTATGGAGATTCAGAAACCAAACCTTTCATTTCCTTTCCCTTCAACACCTCCCATCTATACTGTATGAAAAGATAGGGGAGAGTAAACTTAGGGGAACTTTATGACAATGATAAATGTACTGTCTCCATCTTGTACCACAGAACTGGGATTGCTGTCATGCAGGAAAGTTGTGGCTCTTCTTGAAGGGCTGCAAAGGTGTGGTGCAGATTGCAAAACCATGGATTTGCCCACCCTTGAGTAACAAATAACATTACAGGCTATGGAGGGCTTGGGCCTCTAATGAGATAAGTGTTACATTTCACATTTCAGCCTCTTAAGTATGTGTGTGTACAGCTATTCCATACAGAAATAATTATGCTCATACAGGTTTTATTTCAATTTTCCCATGAGTTACTACAGGACATACTTCAACTCTCTGGAATTCTGATATGTTTCTATGCAGATTATACACAGATTCAGACTTCTGGATCACTTCCTGTTCTCAAAAGTCCTCTCCTGGGCCTAAAATGGCCCAGGGAAGGCAGAAACATTGATAAAATGCCCCCACATCTTCTGGAGGGCATTTGGGAGCATGAGGGTTGTTTTTTTTTTCGAGAGGGTGCAGCCTTCTAGGGTTTCCTATGGGGCTAATGCAGTTCCCCTAGCTTCTGACCGTTGTCCAGCCCTAATGGAGAATGAACAGCACTGGAGTGGTTCTGCACCTTGCAAAGTTTGGACAGGAAATCAATTATGCTTCATCCACACTTTAGAGCTGACAGAAACATAGAAACCTCATTTCAACCTGAGCAAGTGCAAAGAAGCTGTGCTGTGCTTCTGGAAGCCAATTTCCTATTCAGCCTGTGGTGGGAAAAGCCCTCAAACCTTCAGTGCCATGAAAAGTGGCACATCAGTTCAGAGGTTGGAAAAATCTATTCTTCAAGATGGCAGGGTGGTGATTCTGGGAGCTGTGGTGTAAAAATATAACTTTTCTGTCTCTGCTTTTGCTCATCTGCTTCTCTTGGGCAGAAGTCCAAGAAAGTAGCTCCCAGGATTCCAAATGGTTGTGTAAAATCAACCAAATGTCCAACCAGGATTTGTCCATGGCATTTGATGGACGCAAACTCAAAAAGTAGTTGAGGAGCAATCCTCATACTTCTTACCAGAGTTGGGTCACTTCTTGTTGCTATTTCCAGCAGAATGATGGCATAGCTGCAAAATGGGGAGCAAACCATTATCAGTAAAACAGTCCAAGGGAAAGGGTAACAACTTTGAAGGAGATTGCCATATACAAGTGTTCTCAGCTAGGTAAACTTGAAGACTATGCCTCCTTGAAATTAATAGGATTTCAGCTGAAGTTCCATCACTCTCAGTGGGACTTTGGGGTTGTCTAGATGATGAAAATAATCCTCATAGAATTTGAGGAGAATACTTTTTGTCCCAACATGCTGGAAACAAGATTCAAGGTATTCAGAAGGATGCCCCCCCAAAACTCCATCTACTGTGTGGGAAAAGCCTTGCCGTTTTCCCTGAGGTTTTTCAAATACTGCGTGGGCTTGCACATTATCACAAGCCCAGACATCCAATTTGGGATGCTGCACATTCTTGGCAAGAGTGAAAGTAAGAGTGGATTGGTCAGACGTGTATGGAGGGTAGGCTTGCCTGCAAGGAAATGTCTGGAATTGCCATTTTGGAGTTTTGCATTATAGATCTTGTGCTTTTTCTTTTCTTTTCTTTTCTTTTTGGCTGCATTGAGGCAGCCAAACAGCTTTTTTAAGCAGAAGGTTGCACTTGCGCACTTTTGATTTACAGTTTTTTTTAAAAAATAGTGTGCAGCAGCCACAACATGTGGAGAATAAACATGCTGTAATTTATGTGGCCACCAACTTGATTTGCAGGCATGGCTGCGTGTGTACTTCAAATGTGGATAGCTTCACATTTTGCCAAAGGACCATGGAGACAAATGAACGCTGCTGCAAATTTGCGTCAATGAGCAGCAGTCAGCATTACATCTTCTCATCTAGACAACCCCTTAGTCCTAACCTACTATTAGATGGGTTGGAGACAGTATCCTTAATGTCACAGAGGAACTGGTTAATGAAGTTACTGATAAGAAAAAATTACAGCTTTGACTGGTTTAACTATTCCGCTGTCCTCCTACTCATAATCTTATCAACATGCTTATTACAGGACCCAGTCATCATAGGCCACTTTACCATGCTTAATGTTGCATTCATTACAATACTGAGATATGTGTATGTGCTGCATCATACAGAAGAGACCACAAAACATACTGAAATGGCCTGATTCATGTACATGTGGCTTCTGCAAGCTGATTATTATCATTATTTTACTTAATTCCCTGTTCAAAGTCTAATTTATAAATATATGAAAGAAAGAATTAGCATTTACATGGATAAAAGAGAAAGCAGTGATGATGGGGAAACATATGGTCCTTCATTTGCTGCCAAACTGCAGCTTCCATGATCCTTCAACATAAGCTGGACTGGTGAGGGCCAGTTGGAGCTGCACTCTAGCAACATCAGGAGGACCACAAGTTCACTAACACAAAGACACATTTCAGGCATGTTGAAGAAACGTATATCAAATGGTTGATACAGAGCAGGCAACACAGAACTTTAATGGTGGCTGCCAGTGGGGTGGTGAATCTACTCCTGATTTTAGTCTAAACTTTAAAGGAACTATCCAAGGTGCTCAACCCTAGTCCCTAAATTGGTTCAGTACCCTGGGTAGCTCCCAGTGGTGAATCTACCCTGGGTTTTAGACCAAGTTTTAAAGAAGCTATCCAGGGTACTGTTTAAAGGAGCTATCCAAGGTGCTATTATTTGAGGAATAAATAGTTCATTTAGTGTCTGGACTAAGTCCCAGAATGGATTCATCAACCCACTAACATGGAAGCCACCAGACACAACTGGAGAATGCTGAATGCTTATTCAGATTAAGCACACTATTTGTTTATCATTCTAAACATTAAACATTTTCTGCTATAATGAGAATAAATTATTTATGTTACTTTATCTGTGGCCAGCTCTTACTAGAGTTGCCATGGAAGCATGGTTCTATTTAAAACAAGGTGCATGCACTCTGTGCATCTTGTTTTGAAGATACATGGTGGCTTGTATTGCTGCTGTTGCACCACTAAAATAGGTTGCATTGGTAGGAAAACAGGTAGCAATAAGGAGTAGATGCTTATGGGTTCAGGACAGCTAACCCAAGAGTTGCCCAGCCCAGTGCTAGATATTGTAAGCTAAGGGAAAAGACAGAGGAAATCCTTCTCCAAACATTTTGTTCACAGCCTTAGGCTGCTTGAAATATACCCCGTGAAATAAAACCACTTGTGATACATCTTATTATCTGAAGTGCAGAATTAGGAACCTCCAAGGTAAGGCAGATACAAGCAATTTGATACTGAAAGAACTTCACAAATACATTTTGTTACTGGAAGTTCAACTGTTGGGCTGAGTTGGATAAAGTCACAATGGCTTTGTATGATGTCAGTGGTGGTGAACAAGTAATGTTCTCATATATGAGATAGGTAGGTTCCCTGATTATCCTTCAATTTTTTTAAAAAACCAACAGATAAGAGACTAGAAAGCCAGGAAGAAGAGTTGTTCTATGCCAAGGACAGAACCTTTAGCCTTCCAGATATTTTGGACTGTTCCTAGAAGTCCCAGCTAGCATGGCAAATATCAAGGGACTGTGAGACATTCCATGCTCCAAGTGAATCCTAAACTGAGATGCTCCACAAAGTTTTCCTACATGACATATTTGTGTTGAGTAGTTTTCATATACTTAGGGCATCACATGTGCACAACTGTGTATACCCAAAAGAGCAACCTGCACAGATATACCAATTCCAGTAATGTAAAAGCAACAATCTATGATTATGTAATCATATAACAGCTTTTACTTCAATGATACATAAAAAGAGAGATCAGTTTACTATAATCACCTGTACACATCTGCAACTGGAGTTGGTTCAAAGTTTGGCATGGAGAGAGCTTCAGGAGGCAGATATATTTGCATGCGGTACTGATGAGGGATGTTGGAAACCATCAAAGAATCTTCTTTTCTATAGGACTGTAAACCATAATCTGCCAGAAAGTGAAGCAAGGGAACAAAGAGATCAGACATTTTCTTCTCAAAATTTTGCATTATTCCCCGGAACGTTTGCATGGTTTTGAATCTAGTGCCACTGGAGATATAAATCAATGGTATCCCAATAGGAAATTCACTTTTATTTAGAACTGAAATGGGTTCTCCAAACCTCATGAAAATTTGAAAATGAGAAAGTGAGAAAATTCACAGGACATGAGAATATCAATCACATTCTTCTGTTCAGAATCAGCATTTAACTTCCGTAAGTTCTGCAGCAGCATCAAACATCTGACAGAATCTAGAACCTGATTATTTCTGAGGGCTAAATTATGTGCTATGTTAAATACATGTAGCTTTCAAGAGCAGATTGATCCCACATATGATAGCTGTGAGGTGAGAAAGAAATTGACGTTCACCTGCATGCTATGTAATGTGTAGTTCAACCGTGACATCAACATTTGCTGGTGAACATGCATTCACTCAGAACTAGCTTTGTTTACCCTCGATAACACTATACTATAGCCTGATCTGATTGGCTGTGTGATGTCAGTATAGGAATGATGTTAGTGATGTCACTAGGAAAAAGTGCAGCTTCTTTCTTTTCAAATAAAAATAAGGTGAAAACTGTCATGGACCAGGGTTGCAGAAAAACTCACCAATACTAGCTCCACAAACATGGAGAGGTGTGGTGAGCCACAGAATGCCAAAATGTGCATGGGAGTGGAGGTGTCTCATCCATGCCCTCCATGAGATAGTATGCTAATTTTATGCAAATCTATATTCTCTGTTGTCCTCATTTAGGGGAAATTAGAAGTATACACTATACAGTACTTTTAAATGAAGAAGTATAGTGTCTAGATCAAGGGAAGTAATAGTGCCACTCTATTCTGTCTTGGTCAGACCTCACTTAGAATACTGTGTCCAGTTCTGGGCACCACAATTCAGAAAGGATATTGACAAATTGGAGCGTGTCCAGAGAAGGGTGACTAAAATGGTGAAAGGTCTGGAAACCATGCCTTATGAGGAGAGACTTAGGGAGCTGGGTATGTTTAGCCTGGAAAAAAGACGGTTAAGAGGCGATATGATAGCCCTGTTTAAGTATTTGAAGGGATGTCATGCTGAGGATGGAGCAGGCTTGTTTTCTGCTGCTCCAGAGACTGGAACACGGAGCAATGGATGCAAGTTCCAGGAACAGAGATTCCACCTCAACATTAGGAGGAGCTTTTTGACAGTAAGAGCTGTTTGGCAGTGGAACACACTCCCTCGGAGCGTGGTGGGGTCTCCTTCCTTGGAGGTCTTTAAACAGAGGCTGGATGGCCATCTGTTGGGGATGCTTTGATCAAGATTTCCTGCGTGGCAGGGGGGTTGGACTGGATGGCCCTCGTGGTCTCTTCCAACTCTGCAATTCTATGATTCTATGATTCTATTTCCTCTAAAGTGGCCACTTTATCACTATATGTTCTTAAGGAATATATTATCTTTCAGCCTCAGTTCTCCACATTGGCAAGAGAGGGATAATCATGATTATGTTACCCTGCTTCAGGGTTGTAAGGCTTATTAAAGCATGTGAAGCATTTTGAACACTCTGAAGAGTGATACAAACGTGAAGTGTTATCCACCCACAGAGAATCTACCAGTCTGTTCCCTTGGTTCACCCTCAGTTGGATGTGCCAAGGATTTCAAAAATTGTTTTACAGTCAGTGTTCACAAAACAGCTGTGAGTAATAATGGAAAGAACTTCCCATAACACAAAGCAAATATGTACATTTATTGAAAAATCTCTGTTTCAACACCCCAAACAAGTATTACTAATTGCTGTTTGTTGCTAAGGTATCTCACTTGAGGCATTTGATCTTTGCCATGTAATTTTGCACAGCTTCATAGTCTGCAGGAAATGTAACAACGGTGAAGGAGGAGGTGATCATGGTGACAACATGGTAGCAACAATGATGAACCAGTATTGTATCAGTAGCACTATAAGCACATAAGAAAACATCTTCTCTTATTGTTTCCATGGCATTAGTTAAAGCTGCTTAATCTTTTTTCCCCCTCCATACCTGAGATTTTACAAACCCAACGGTCATCAATGACGCAGTTTGTGGACTTCAACCGTCCATGATAAATCCTATGCTGGTGAAGATAAGCCATTCCCTGGGCAATGTCAGTGGCAAAAGAAAGCCTAGGAGGTGGGGGCAGATGACAGTGGTTAATGTGGCTTGCAAACTGAACTGCAGGATTAGACTGAAGTTTAAAAGTGCTCAACAGAAAAAACAATTCATTTCAGTAAAGTAACTGATTTTTTAAAAAAGAAAACAGTTCATCAATAGCTACATTCTATAGGGACTTTATTATTATTAACCATTTTTGAAGGAGGAAATGCAAATATTTCACATGGAGAGCTCATTGCTATATTGCTGGGGTCTGCATGGTTAAAAATTATAAGAACATGGAAAACATTCATTTCATTGCTGGTTGGACCATGTGTGGAGAGTTGCTCTTATGGAAAAACTGATTGTAAAATCTGAAAAGCAAGAAGGGAACTGTGGGGGGGGGGAGACATCTTTGCTACATTTTGGTCTCCTTTTATTTTATCAATAACTGAGCAAGAATCATTGTGTGGTTTTGTCACGCCCAAGGAATCTCTCCTCCCCAGTGTGTTTATGGGGCTTTAGAGAGTATGCAGCAGCCCAACAGTAGTGGCTATAGTACAGTCCCTTATGGTGCTATTCCATACCGGGAATAGATGCTTACCCTGGAGTACTATTTATTGCAGGCCGCTAGAGACATGATCCTGAGAATATGTGTCTTTATTGTGAATGGGAGAAGAAGGATAAGGAGGAGTTGGATGACAAGGAGAAGGAGAAACTGTACAGACGTAGGGTAGTCAGGACTTGAAGCTATTGTTTGCCTCTTTTTTTTCATTTATGCAGGGGCTGTTGTCAGAGTGCAACCATAGAGGGCATTTTCGCTCCTCCAATACATAGAAATAATTTATAGGACCTATGAGGATTTTATTGGTCCAGCCTGGTTACTTTACGACAAAGCTTTCTGTATGAGGTTGGCAATTAACCCCACCCTCAGTTGACCAGCTCAAGGGGAGAGGTTGCACAGCAGTCATATAATCAAAAAGGCACAAGTTGGGGTGTAACCTTATGTGGTCCACAATTTTGTCTCACAAACTTTGATGGAACGAGGTTACCCCATGTTGCATTGATAGGGCACACAGGAGGGTTAACAGGGAAATTCATAATGCCCTAAATAGGGGGTTGGACCACTTCTTCCCACATCCCAATATAGTATTTCAGCACCTTGATCCCTACAGAGTGGACACCATGCATTTATCTGAGGAGGCTAATATGCTGTTCCTGGGGGACTTGCAACAAGAGGTGAGGGCTCTTTTGGCCTACTTGGTGGGGGAAAGGGACTAAGTAGATGCTTGCCCTTGTCTGTGGTGGTGGGAGCAATGTTGCAGGTATAGTGAACACTTTGGCACCATTTTGGTGCAGGGGAGGGCTCTAGAATTGCCTCTTTAGGTTCTGTGACCCAGGAGTGGGGAAGGAAGCTACCCTTAGGGCTGGCTTGGGGGCTTGGCCCTCACTTTAAGTCCTGCAGTTTGGGAGGTGGGGTTCCTAAGGACTGCCTTCCAGTTGATGGCCAGGCAGGGAGCAACCCAACTTTTGGATTGCCCTCAGGGCTCAGGTGTTTCACCTAGGGGAAAGCTGAGGGTGAAACCTGCCTCAGCTGATCCCCCACTAGATTGATCCCTTCCTTCTTGCTCTTCTCCTGGTTCATTCTTTTTAAATAGGTTTTAGGTTAAATAAAATAGCCCTTATTCAACCCAGCTTTCTGTGTCTGGTCTCATTATTCCATGGTTGGTCAGCAATGCATGGTTGCCATGAACTATGTCTTCCCTGAAATATTCAGACATAAGTCCCATCAAGTGACATAGAGGTCAGCACCAATGAGTTCAATAGGACTCACAACTCAGGGAGAACAGATTAGGATAGTTGCCCTAGTCAAATAAGATGTATGGCCTGATGTCATTGTACTCAGCACCGCATGATGTTGCAGGGATCCAGGAAAAACCAGAGAAAGTCTTCAGAGCAATCCAGAGTGTTATGAAAATTATTTAGGCAGACATGGGTGTACAAATGAAGCCCTGATAGAATTTACTATAGATGCCTAAGTGAGTCTAGCTTGTAGTGTAATGATGAAAAATCTGTGGCCCTCCAGATGCTCGCAGAAATTGAACTCCAACATGGTTGCTGAGAGATTCTTGAAGGAGACGTCCAAAAATGTAACAGTTCTAGTTCTGCCAGTTCCCAGTGCAGGGGAGATAGTGGAGGAACAAAGAGGAAGGGGATCTCAGGAGGTGACCTTGTTGGAATGGGCAGGTCTTGCCCACAGATCTCCCCAGGAGAAAGATTCCCCTCCTATGACACTAAACATTGCCATTGGAACTCAGGGAGGAGGGGATACGCATTTCCTGTAATATCTACTTTGGGCCTTAGGTCACTAAGCAATGTAACAGTTGGACAACCCTATACAGTACACATTTTTATCAGCAAAAAATAAGTCTCATCTGTATTTGATCACAGAGCAGACTGATCTCTGTCATGCACTCCAAAAAGACAGTTTCAAGAGCTGCGTCATGCTGCCATTTATCTACCTAAATAATGTTTCACTGTAATTAAAATCCCACATTCTATCAAAAAATGCCATCTGGTGAAATGATGATATGTAACTTCTCATCTGTTTGAAAATCAGTGAAGATTTGGGTTTCTTTTTAAAACCAATATTATGAATATATTTTCCAGTTAGTATTTTACCTGAAATGAATGAAATAACCTAATGCTACAGGTAAGAAATGCTTAATTTTTGTTGTTGTCAACACTACTTGGTTTTAAAAATATAAACCCATATCCTACATCACCTACTTAGTTACAAATGTGTAACTAAGGACTTTATCAGACACAGAAAATACAACATAATAAGGATGCCACATAACCGTGAAAGTGGATCAGATGACATTGCCCTTTCTCGGTTATACAGAGCCCAAAAGCCATGGTTTTTAATTGACAGCTTAAGCTGTCAATACATCTCCCTGCTGCTTTTTTGCTGGCATTGCCGGCATGCGATACCTCTGTCCCTTTAAATCTCAGACCTACCCCGACAATGGCCGGTCAGGCACAGACACTTCCGGATCAGATTGGAACATCCAGGTAAGTTTCACTCTTTTTATGACCCTCCCTAGGTTACTTGGAAGTTTTGTGTGCGTGCGTGCTTGGTGTGACTTTTTATGCTTTATTTTGGTTTTAAAGTTTGAATTTCCTGCACGATGAAACGTGCGAGATTTCAAATCCTCTATTCATGGAGAAGCTTTTGCTGTGAGTGGAGGTGAGTACGGGGGGGCGGCGTTCTTTTACCGGCATAAAATGCTTTTTTTAATGCTGGCAAAAGAACGTTTAAAACAATGTGTCTGATAAAGTCCTAAGTAATATCTCTTACCTCGATACCCCAAACCTACCTAACAGCCAGCAGCTGCACTGAACAATAGAGGTCTGTTCTGATGGTGATCAGGTTGTAGCTGGATGACAGTTCCAGCTTCTTCTCCCCAGTAAGCAAGTCTTCAACAATTAGAAGCAGGACTTCTAATGCAATTCTTTGCCACAGCCTTGCTCACTGGTGGGAGGGGCTGGAAATGTCATCCTGCTACGTCCCAACTGTGGCTACTGGGGGCATTTAAGATTGTGGCAATAGTGCTACAATCATGAATACATAATATTAGTCAATAAAGAGCAATTGCAGACCTGTAACTCTAGGTTATGAATCCATAACGGCAATACAACTTGCCAGCCGTAATCTACACTATAGTGACACTCTAAATAATATTTTAACTTATTAGGTCTTCTCTTTTTGGGTATAAAATATAAGTAACTGATAGCCTGATTTTGAAAAAAAAGGTAACGTAGAAATTTATATAATGGCATAAGTAAAATCCTGACCTTTTTCTTAAAATCAGTTTTCTCACCTATTAAATATAGTATTTTCTTCAGTTGCTAGAACAGAGATCTCTATGGCACTGAGCCTAATTATCCGTAAGCTAACTGACACTCCAAGCAATTAATTAATTAATTAGTGTACCTTGCACCCTTTCAGGATGTTTATATAGCCCTAATACAGTCTGTTAAGAAACAATAAAATTGAAACAAACCAGCAAAATTAAGACCAATCAAGAACATGAATACAGTTGTCTCTTCATATTCGCTGGGGTTTGGTTCCAGGACACCCATGGATACCAAAATCCACGAATACACAAGTCCCATTATATACAATGGCATAGCAAAATGGTGTCCCTTATATAAAATGGCAAAATCAAGGTTTGCTTTTTGGATTATTATTTTTTTAAGAATATTTTCAAGCTGTAAATACTTAAATCCATGGATACCAAATCTGTGGATATGGAGGGACAACTGTAGTTAACAATCTGAAAATGGACTCTGACAGCAAGATTCTATCATAGCTTAGACCAGGGGTGGGGAAGCTTTGGCCTTCTAGATGTTTTGAACTTCAACTCCCACAAATCATAGCTAGCATGGCCAGTGGTGTGGAGTTATGGGAACATCTATAAGGCCAACGGTTCCCCACCTTTGGGTTAGACAAAACAAAAAGGCTTTTAAGATCTGTTTAATTAGAGGGCCATAGAAGATCTTGAGAAAGAGAACTGCAAAAGTATGTAAGCACCACTGAAAGGTCACTGTCTCTGGTACAACTAGTCTGGTTGTTTCTGACAACAGGCCAGAGATCAGGCCTTAGGAGACTGATCTCACTGTACACAGAGATCCCTATAGGCAGGAGTCTTTCATATAATTTGATCCCAAATTGTTCTGGGCATTACGATTATGGTAAATAAATATTTGTTCCTCAAAATGGCAACCACATATCTACTTCCCCTTCCTTTTGCTGTAACATAGAAACACATGATGTGATGACATCACACCATGCTTCTTCCTCACCATAATTACACGCATACCTAGGAGCAGCAAATAATACCAAGGGTAAATGGACTTTGGGAAATTATGTTTATGCCTTTAGATTTTACAGCTAATGTAGATGGAAGTGAATTTTCAGCAAGGAATACACATTAACAAGAGCATCTAATTCGACCCATGTGACTGGCTTCTACTTTGGCCCTCTTCATTTGGAGTTGTTGTTTTACATACCTTCAAGTTGACTCCAATTTATGGAGGCCCATCATAGGGTTTTTTTGGTGGGGGGGAGGCAAAAAGTATTCAGAGGTTTGCAATTGCTTTCCTTCAAGGCTGAGAGAGTATGACTTGCCCTAGTCACCCAGTGGGTTTCCATGGCTGAGTGGGGATTCAAAATTTGGTCTTCCAGTACCCGAGTCCAACAGAGATCATGCAGGCTTTCATTTAGAGTTAGCCGTGGAATAAAGCCCCCCATTGATATCCACCTTTGCCATCTTTCTCTCACCTGAAGCCCCAGTTTAGAGGGATATCTTCATTGAGCAGCACATCATTCAGACTTCCTTTAGGGCAGTATTCAGTTATTATGGCAATATTTGGGACCTCAGTGCAACCTCCAATGAATTTGCAGAGGTTGGGGTGATCTAATTCTCTGTGAAAATAAAAACAGGAATCAGATCTTGGCATGTTTGTCTAGAGAAGTCAACAGAGAGCCCAAACTCTATCAAATCTTTCTAGGAACATATTTTCCCATGCAACAGAAACATTTTCCTTGAGAGTGGACATAGGGATCAGATCTCAGAACAATTCAGCAGACTATGAATGCTACTGGGGGTGGGGAGAGGGCATGAGAGACTGGCATGGCAACTCTCAATTACTATGTTTTTCAGAGCTTGGAAAAAATATTGGTTTGGTAGCTGATGGAGAAATCCTGAAAAATATAGTCCAACAGTTAACTTTTCCAAATTCTGTCATTTCTTTCCCACCTTTGGCCCAAATTCCATCAAGCTGTTCTGCTTGGGCATAGACTAATGTACAATTAGAGAAGTCAACAAATGGGGGGCAAGCAGCAAAGTAATGGGCTGAAGTTGAAGGAAAAGACCTGGTATCAGAGAGTTGGGGGCAAGGAAATGTTATATCATTGCCAATGCTAGAGGGAGAATTTCATAAAGCACTCTTTCCCATAAAAAGAACCAAGAAAAGGAAACCAGGACCATGAATTTCAATGATCTCTAGTGTTTCTCTGACTTTCTATTGTGGAGGAACTGGTATTTTTTCCCCCTAATGAGCCAAGGCCCAGTACCAGATTTGTGCCCGTTTCTTTCTTTCCTTGCTGGAGCCTGGCAGGTGATGGCTTGTGTACCAGCATCAGACTACAGATTACCAGTTTGAGTAGCACATGGTCTTGCATAAAAGTCTACTTGCCACATAATTTTTTTAGAAATAATATGGGGAGAATAAATATATGAACACTTTGTTTTAAACCCTGTATCTATCATTCTGAAAGAAAATACTCCATATTCATTTTTTTCTTTTTTTAGAAAGGCGTATGGGGAAAAAGCAGGAAAGAAATCTGAATTTTTCCAGGTTTTTGTTTTTCACAGCTTTTCACAGCTGTAGGAAGGACCCAAAATGTATAGATGGATATAGAAGTTAAAGTGAAGATCCATCACCCTGTAAATGTAAGTAAGTGGGCATATTCTCCAACATTTCACTGATGAAAACTGGGACATATGTAGCCAAACAACATCAGAGTGTGGGCAAGATGGCAAACATCATAAATGAAGGACACATAAGCTAGGAGAGACTGCAGCAGTTGACTTTTGCCTGAGTCAACTGGGAAGGGCAAGATTTCAGCCCCTCATCTCCTTTGCCCCTGCTGAGTTAATTGAGCACAAACTACTTTTGCAATTTGAATTCAGCCTGCAGCAATGAAAGTAAGCTGAGGACAATGGGGGAAAGTGGTCGGAACATAGAGAAACTGGGACATTTTAAAAGCAGCTTAAAAAGTGGGATGGCAGAGGATTAATCAGGACAGTTCCTGCTAAATCAGAATGGTTGGAGGTTATGAGAAAGCAGAACATTCAGGTTTAAAGACCACACATTCTGTGTTCACTTGTAGGTCTGTATCTGGAAAAGTATCCAGAATCCATTGCCACAACTTACCTTACTTGTTTAACTTCTTTGCGTATGGTCTTGGTGAGGGTAAATGTCTTGTTCTTTATTTTTTTGATGGCTACAGTTCTACTGTCACTGGAAGAAAATAAGGATGCTTGTCTAACTGCCAATCCCAAAGTGGTTCACAGAATAAGAAATTGAAACAATAAAAAGATAGCTAATTAAAACAACATAAAACATATCAGTTAACCGATCTACAACAATAAAAGTTACAGTGTAAAAGATAGATCCACATCCAGTCAAAAGCAGCCCAAGACAAACAGATTGTTACGGCTTTTTAAAAACACATGCCAGGGTAGGTCACTCCATATGGAAAGGCCCTATTGTATCCTGTGTTGTATCCTGTGGCTGCCAACCTTATAGAGCTTACCACTGGCTTAATGAACAAGACCCTTGTGGCTAATCTTTGGACATGGCTAATCTTCGGACATGGACCAGTCTTTATGGATCATATTAAGACTGCAATGGCTAGAAGAAAGGACTGGTAAACATATAGTCCAGGATCCAGTATTGGCACAATGCTTCCACAACTCCTGCTTGCACAAGCAGTAGTACATTTTTAAGGTTTCTGCAAGGAGGCCTCCAATACTTCTTTATATGAGCAGTTCTCCTTGCCTGGCTTACCTCTGCCTCCCCATGAGCTAGCTATGGTGGAACCATAGGAGCATTGTTGGACCTTGTTGGAAGGCCGTTGAGTCCAACACACACCCACACCCCACACCCATGCTCCGTACATGAATTCCAGCCAGAGCATCCCCAGCAGATACTATCAAGCCTCTTTTTGAAGATGTTCAGAGGAAAAGACCCTATCACTTCTCTAGGTAATTGATTCTGTTGCCAAATTGCTCTTACCATCAAGAAATTTCTTCTAATATTCAGTCAGAATCTACCCTCCTGTAACTTCAAACCATTAGACCATTAGACCTGGTCTTACCCTCTGGGGCAGCAGAGAACAAACCTGCTCCCTCCTCCCTGTGACAGCCCTTTAGCTATTTAGAGTGAAATCTAAATAGTCACCCCTCAGTCTTCTTTTCACCAGGCTGAACATACCCAGCTCCCTCAACCTTTCCTCCTACGTTTTGTTTCCATAACTCTTATCTTCCTTGTTGCCCTTTTCTAAACCTGCTCCATCTTGTCTATGTCCTTCTTAAAATGAGGTGCCCAGAACTGAACACAGTACTCTGGATGAGACCTGACTAGAGGAGAATATAGCAGGACTATTATTTTTCTTGACTTGGAAACTATGAATGCAGGCTAACTCTGTGGCTTCCAGATTCCACTTCTACCCAGTACTGTGGATGCTGCTCCTGTTCTAGCTGTGGCTGGATTCTTCTATCAGTGCTAGAGAGTCAGTGTAAGGATTCTGGTGGAACTTGACCACAGAGCTAGTCTATCCCACTTCACAGGGCAGTCAAAATAGAATAACATGAAAGACCGTATCTCCCGATATAAACCTGCCAGAGCTTTAAGATCATCAGGGGAAGGCTTTCTCTTGATGCCACCACCATCATAGGCCCTCTTATTGAGGACACAAGAGAGAGCCTTCACAGTGGCTGCTCCCACCCTCTGGAACTCCCTCCCACAGGAGGCAAGGTTGGCCCCCTTCCTACTTTCCTTTCGCCAGCAGGCAATGACATTTCTGTTCAAGCAGGCTTTTAATAATTTAATAATTTTCAGAAAGGCCTTTTATTGGGGGGGGTCTGTGCTGTGTTATTTATGCTTTTAACTTTTGTTAACATACCTTTATATTGTTTTAAATGAGCAGATTTTAATTGTTAGGTTTTAACTGATTTCATTTGTGAGCCATCTTGGGTCCCACCCCAGGAGGAAGGTGGCATATAAAGGAAAGGAAAGGAAAGGAAAGGAAAGGAAAGGAAAGGAAAGGAAAGGAAAGGAAAGGAAAGGAAAGGAAAGGAAACTGGGCACCTACTAGATCCCAGTCTGTGTGAAGTAGTCTGCCTTTGTGGCATTAACAGTTGCTGTACAAGAGCTCAGTGCAGTCAGACAGCTGGCGCTGGAGGTGCTGGGGCCCCGTGGAACACTCAAGGTGCTCCCGACTGCCGTTCTTGTCACAGCATCTATTTTTTTAAAGGGATAAAATAAGGAATTAAATGTAGGCTGCTCATAAACACATTGGCAAGAATACCCACAAATCATTATGACTCAAAATCTGCATTCTTAAGTGTCACTTGCTTGGGTAGAACCTTTCTGCACTGTACCATCCGTGTTCTCTGCTTGCAGCAGATGGTAATCTATTGACGAACTTGACCCAGCATAGAAAAGTATGGAAATTATTTTTTTATAATTGCAGAACTTTTGTACAAGTTTTCAGCAACTTGCTTATGTATGCACAATCCGCTTATTTCAAATGATTTGAGTTTTACGCTTTAAATATAATGAAGATATGCAGTATATCAGAATTTATTTGATTGTATGTATTTGGGTTATCCTTTCCTATACACCTCATTTTCTTTCTTGGATTCAGTATAAGGCAACATCTTGTATACATGAAGATGAAACACACTCATTTAAGATAATTTATTCCTGTCAATGGACCCTTTGTCTTTGCATCCTTTTTTAAAAAAGAAAGAATCCATCTGTATCTTCCTAATTTATCTTCTGTTTCATCCCCCCCCCTTACTGTGAAGCTCAGGCTATAGTGTTTTTCCCCCTCTCAGATTTGCATATTTATTTTTATCTTGCCATATATTGTAATTAATGAAGCCATAATCTCTTTTGCTTGCTTCTCCACTGCACGCTTAATTCATGCCTCTCAATTTAGGATGTTTTCTTCTATTAGATCCAGGCTGGCTATGGTGCTAATATTTTTGTCTGATCTTGTTAGCTTTTGGCAGAATACATTTGTTAGTTGGATGCTTCTTGTACAGGGCACCAATGTTTCATATCACACTTCATCAAAAAAGCAACAAATCCATACTCTGCAATAATAACAAGAAATGAAATCAGCTCCAAAACTACCAATGGAGGAAGTATATTAAGATAACATAATAAACTCTTCCATGAGGTACTACTACTGAAAAAGATATATTATGTTTAAAGCTGAAGTGTTTTCTTTGTCACTGTGCAGCTATAAGCTGGATCCAGAGGGCTTTTCCAGATGGCAGCTTACTCTACATCTGGTTTAGTGCTGGAGCACCTACCGACATTACTTCTTCTATAAAGACATAGGAACAGGTGATGAATGATACACCGAAGCCAATAAAATAAAATAAAATAAAGACATGTAACGCTTATTTGTTCATTAAAGACAACCATGGACAATATGTTCAATTTTACATGCTCTGTGTCAGTGAGATTAATGATGAGTGGTCCTAAATATTATGCAGAACAGCACCCTTCCCCAACTTGGCATCTTCATGGTGCCTTGAATTTTAATTCCCATGATCCCTTACAATAGGCATGGGACTTTATCAGACTAGCGGCTAAATAATGCTGTAATTCCGCGAACGAGGAAAGCAGAAACATAGTGGCATTATTACACTTATTATCGCACGTCACTGTAATCGTGTGAAAGAACTGCCACGGAATTATTGCATGACCACCACTAGCACTTTAAAGAGAAGGACTTTACTTACATGATTTAGCATGGGTGCGATATCAGCAGTTCTCACGAGAAGACGTGAATATGCTTAAAAAACCCCAAACCCCCTTGATTTACAAAGTAAATCAACACATAAACACTTTAACACCCCTAAAAATGTGCAAAAAATGGGACAGTTCATACAAACAGTGTCCTGTGGATAGTTTTCATGTTCTCACTCAGAAGTTTTCCTGCTGGGAACAAGGAGGGGGGAAAGAGGACCACCCATTCACACTGTAATCTCACGATTACAGTGGGGTGTGTTTTCCCATGCTCTTCAATAGCACAAAAATAGCAATATTGAGAGCTATTGATGGCTTGCCCCATTAATGGAAAGCAATGCCTTATTCCCAGCTGGAGCACACAGTAAGCATGGGAGGACTACAATGTCATGCGACAGCAGAACCCATTTGCACTATCATGGCATTGTAATTGTGTGATTTTTGCCATGTCTGATAAAGTCCCTGGACTGGGAGTTGCAGTCTAACCCATCTAGAGGCACCAACTTGGTGAAAGCTTATAATATTATGAGATGAACGTACCCTGATTTCAACATAGCACCCTAATCAGCAACTTTAAAAACAAACAAATGAAACTGATGTACTTTCAGCAAAGGCTGAAGGCCTAGCAATATTGCCTACGCCCACTAATTCTGCCTGTTCATCTTGTCTTCCCACCTTCATGGCCCAATATGAACAACAACAAAGCTTTAGGTTGAACTCTTCCATCACTGTGCAACGAACCCTATTATTTGGTTTCTGAATGAGAGTGAACATCATCCAGGGAGAAGTCTCTGCCAAAACTTGTTGCTCTTCATAATTGAAGGTGGTGGTAAGAAGTGAGTGGGGGAGAGATAGTTTTGGGCTTAACTCTAGCTCAACTTGGAAGAAACCAATTTCAAATCATATTAATTAGGAAGACTAGATTGGAAGTCCCCCTGGGGGATCTGGCCCACAGACCACTAGTGAGTTGTCCTTGTTTGCTCTGATAATAATCTCCATACTTACACACCTTGTTTGATGGAGCTGAAGTCTATAATCCAGCTTTCATCCCAAAACATTTTTTGCTTTTGGTACTGGAACCACTAGAGAAAACATAACAGGTCAAATTCATTCCTAGGGATTACTCCACTGATTTCAGTGATATGCCAGCATGGAAGATGGTAGTTGGCATAGTGGTAAATGCACGCAGTGTTTCAAACTCTAAGCTGTTGGTATTTGTGCAAACACTTCCATTTACTTAGTAAGCCTCATGTCTAACCATTTGTCATAAGCAACTCTTAAAGATTTAGTTAGAAGCAAAAAGAATTTGTCTCTGTGAAGTGAACCATATGGTAATTGCATGTATCATTGGATTGTCTTCTAGGTTCAGACAATCACCCAACAGCTACCAACAGCTTTTACTGTAAATGAATGTTATCTCCCAGTTCTCATGACTACTTCATTGTTACCAACACTGGATGACTGCCATGCAGGAAATGAACATAGGCTGCAATGTATAAAATAAAGCATGAATGCTTTCCATGTTGCAGGTCCACAGGCTGAGTGTCTGTTGCATATCTCAGCTTGAGCACAGGACAATTCCCTGTACAACTCATGCATTCTGAAAAGAAGCAAAAAGTTGTGTGGTTGGCAGACTTGTGCATAGATCTAAATATACACATAAATCTGTCTATATGTTTGTTTTTAAACTGGCCACAGTGGAGTCAGTGGGTCAAAGGAGATTATCAGACGCAGCAAAAACTGCATCAAAAGATCACAACAAGAACAGGAGGGGGTGAGATTATCAGAGAATGTCATCCTCCAGTGTCCTGAGGGCATAGCGCAGCTGTGAGTAAGGTGTCCCTTTCTATTGGCAGCTTGTCCCCATCAATGCAAAAGGGAAGCCTCATCTGCAGCAGCGCTACAGCCTCAGAACGGCTGAAGGACATGGGCATCTGGTAAGGTCACCCTTTCTGTTTTTCTAGCAATCTTCTGATGCAGTTGGGAATACCATTTTTTTTTTTTGGCAAGTTCCCCCATGTCTGATAATCTGAGGATGAGATGTTGCTCCCTTTCCTTGTCACCACACCAAAGCAAAGATTTCTGCCTTGCCCTTGAAATCCAATAGTGCTTTTAAATTGCTGTTACAGTTCTGACACAAGTTAGTTACATTCACAAAACAGGTAACTGCATCACAGAAAACAGCATTGCCATTCTGTTGGGGGAAAATGGTTATGTGAACTGAGTCTTAAACTCCCTGGGTCACTTTTTCTTCCACCCCATTGTATTTATTTGGAAACCTGCCAAGTATGAGAGTCAAATCTCCACAGTTACGTTCTTCCAGTTGAAAAAAAAAAGCCTATGCCGTATAATACAAAAATAATTAATTGCTGAGTCTCCTCTGCTTTTGCTACTCCACAATGCAGGGACAGTTGTGTTGCCAATACAATGTAGAAGAAAAGTTCCTTAGTTGTCAGACCATCTCTTGAGAGGTGTACTCTAGAGGTAAGTGGCTGTTTCAAACATGGATCCCTGACTGAAGCAGCAGTAAACCAGTTAGAGCTCTACCTTAGCCAGAAATACCCAAGGGGCCAGGAAAGAACTAGAACCTTTGTTTGCATAATGTTTTATGGTATGGTAGAGTCAAGATTAAACAACAGGAGCTGGGGAGAGGGAGGAGAAAGGGGGCTAAATTCTACTCGAGACATACCATGACTGTCAGAATGAAGCCAGTGCAGACTAAACAGACTGGTAAGGCAATTGCTATCCTGACATCAGTTGTCAATGGACATTCACCACAGTCAGCAGGACATGTGGAACAACTCTCCTCATCTTCACAAATGTCATCCCCACAGACTGTGCACAAAGGGAAAGAGATAGCAACATGAATAATACTGGAGAAGGAATCATAAAATTTGTTCATGACTTGAGCAGTGATCAAAATGGAGGGAGTACCACAGCTTTACCAACAGACTTTAAAGAGCAGTGTCAGAGGTACCACTGCCAACTAGCGATGCCTGCTGTGGGCATGAAATGGACCAGATCAAGAAACTAAAGTGTAGCTACAGGGGAGCAAAAAATGAGGGCATTGTCTATGAAAAAAATTCTCCCCCCTAATGAAATTTTCCTTCAGTTCCCAAATGTGTACCGTTCCAGTAACTTAAAGCTTCAGCAGAGGCTTTAGAAATATATTTTAGGCATACAGAGGAAAGGGGCAGGCAAACTACCAAGGGAATGCAAACACACCAAATATAAAAAGTTCTAGGTATGAACCATTTCCAATGTCTCACTCTCTGCAATGCTACAAATTTGGGAGTGAAGGGGATTTTCCTTTGAGGGGGAAGAATTCTCATATGGAGAGGCAATGTCTTCATTTTGCACACACACACACACCTATAGCTAAACACCTGAATCTAAGGCCACATAGCAAATGGTTTGTGGATGAATTTAAGTTGGAACTGGGTGCCACTAGATCAAAATTTATACTTTGAACCATTGTGCATCAAATTAAATGTGGAAAAATCTTCTCCATGCAGAACTGGATAAAGAAAACATTGAGCTGTTTAAAAGATATCTTCATCATCTAAAAGACTACAACACAGTACAGGACATTATTGCTCTAGCTTTGGGGTTTTCAGCCACCTTTCACTCATTTACAAAGGGATGAAAGGAAAAAGAAGAACTCTGCTGTTGTTTTCAGAGTGAGATGGTTTTAGGGATAGGCAGAACTATCTAGTCTAATAAGGTTGTTCCCACACCTATGTCCATGTTGTGTCCATTATCATGGACTTTTTTGTGTGGAAAAAATCTATATGTATTTTGTACACAATTTTTTTCAAATGGACAACATTTAATGGATACATGCCCATTTTGAACATAGCACACTTATGCATATAGAAATGCAGACTGGGATGCGCAGAATCAGATAAATCTGTTAAGAAAAAGTTAACAATATGAATTTTTCTCTCTCAGTTAGTCTCAAAGGTGCTACAAGATCCCCTTGTTTACTGATGTTCCAGACTAACATGGCTATGTCTTTGAATTCTTCACATAACCCTAGTTAATCTATACTGCAAGTAGTATCAAGTTCAGCCATTTGTACACCTTAACTACAGTGCCTCAGGCAAGGCCATTTGCCCTCAAATAAAGAATGTGTCTCTGTCCTTCAACAAGAGAGATTATGTAGCACATCAGTTTCATACCTCCCAATATCCAACTTGACTTGTAGTGCCTGGAGCCAATGGTTCCGGCATTAGATACCAACCCTCTGACACAATTAATCTTTTTCTGCAATTGTCATTCCTCACACAAACAAGGACAAACAAAATCTCCAGTGGTGTGGAAAATTAGACATCCCATCCTAATGAATATTCATAACGCTGTGGCCCTCCTAATATTATATCTACACATGCTCTGTGAAAACATCTCTTCACAATAAGCTCAGCTGTATTTTGTTGCATACCTACTGCAGGAAGTACCATGGTTTGGGCTTCCAAAGCTGCCTGCATTCGTCCAACCCTGATGTGTGCAATGAGAGAAGTCATCCCAACATGCACAAGGATGACCTACAAGACAAGCAAAGAAAGAAAGAAAGAAAGAAAGAAAGAAGTGTGTGTGTGTATGTTACATTTACATTCCACCGTTTACTACATGTAAGGACTACAGGTTTCTCCTCCTTTTCACATTTTCCTCACATCCTCACAACAACCCTGTGAGGTAGGTTCAGAGGAGAGGGAGAGAGCGCCTCGGGTCACCCAGTGCATTTAATGATTCACTGAGAACATAAACCTGCCTCTCCCAAGTCCCAAGCTTTGCCTACACTAGTGAAAACCCCTGAATCCCCTCAAATCTGGCCTGATAATGACACACAACATGTGACCTTATCCCCAAATCTGGTACGATAATGCCACATGACATATGACCCTATCCGCACCAGACTTGGGATATATCACCTAAATCCAGGTTTTAGAAAACTCTTCCTGGCATGCAGCTGCTCATTCTGAATTCAGCTGCTTGTTTTGACCTCAGGATGCCAGGAAGACAGAGCCCTGCATGCAAATGAGTGGCCACACATCAGGAAGGCAAAGCCTTGGTGCAGTCACTTGTTCTGAGGTCAGAGCAAGTGGCTGCACACCAGCAGCAGCACTGCTGAGGACCTGCAGCAGTGGGCTTATTTAACTGTGGGCAAAAATCCAGATGAATCAGATTTGGGATTTGGCCAAGGTGTGATTCTTAAATTTGGACCAGAGTAGTCTGAATTTCATCTGGTGCAGCTCTGGTGCAAGCAGATTTTTATCCCCAATGTAGACAAGGCCCTTGTCCAACACTCTAACCACCTTAGCACCACCAATGCTCTTACCACCTTAGCAAAACAGGCAATCAGTTCCAAAGATAAAGGATAATATCCTACATCACAGCTGTAGTTAGGAAAGCCACATATCATCTCCTGATTTGACTCCCCAAGTTGACCTTAACAACCAGCAGCCACACTGAGCAATAGAGGTCCATTCTACTAGTGATCAGGGCACAGCAGGATGACATTTCCAGCCCTCTCCTGCCAGAGATCTGTGATGGGATGAGGAGTTGTGTCAGGGGTCTTGCTTCTGATTGCCACACCACAGATTGCTGGTGAGAGGGGGCTAGAAATGTTATCCTGCTGTGCCTCAGTTGGTAGCAGAACAGATATCTGTCTTTCAGTGATACCACTGGCTGTTAAAGTAATTTGGGGGAGGGCATTTACAATTGTGGCAATAGTGCCACAATCGTAAACATGAACACCAAACAGTTATGAATGCGTAAGTGTAGCTCAACAGGATGCCAGCCAAAGTCATGAATAGCCTGTCCTCTTCTGACGGCATGAGGGAAACATTCTTGTGTTTATGTAGTGTGGGCATCAGTAAGGCATCCCTTTTTATTAGTGGCTTCTCCCCGTCAATACAAAGGGGAAGCCTCATCCATGGCAGCGCTATGCCCCCAAAATGTCAGAAGAATGTGGGCATCTGGTAAGGTTGCCCTTTCTGTTCCTTTAGTGATCTAATATAAAGTAAAGATTGTTCAAACTTTGGCCCAGAAGTCTGAAATACAGTGAAACTGAGTGTGTAATGAAGCTTAGACCTTACTTACCTTGGCAGTCCAGTTTGTCTGTGTCATTTTGCCAGCAGTAGATATGGTGTGAGTGAATATTTGGCCATCATCTGGAATCCATGGTCCACAAATGCCACCTTTCCCCTTAGGCCAAAAAGACCAGCATTAAACAATGTTGGGTCTGCCTCCCATAAAGTTTTTCAACAGGATCTTACATCAGCTCAGTCCAACTGTAACTGAGTGTCAAAAGTTTTATGGTACGATTTTAAAAAAGAATACATAACACTCAAAACTCTACACTATGCCGGCTCTCTGAAATTATATATACAGATTTCAGAATTCCAAGTCCAGTATTCACAGCCTTGATTTTGAGTTTCTCAGTGGTAAAATCAAAATTTAATGGTAGGTAAATAATTACTTTTCATCACTACTTTCACACTGTAAACCCTGGAAATCAAATTCCCAGATCTCAGCTTCAGAATTTAAATGGAGCCTTCCAAATGTGACAAATGTGAACCTTCTGACAAATGCTGGTTAGATTTTCCTTGGGTTTTTTTCTGGGCTGTGAGGCCGTGTTCTGGAATAGTTTCTTTCCGATGTTTTGCCTGCATCTGTGGTTGGCATCTTCAGAGAAAAAACCCAAGGGAAATCTATGGATGCCAGCCGTGAAAGCCTTCGACTTCACAAATGCTGGTTATTTCATAGTTTCCAACTTTAGAACTGTCACTATTCTTCAGTCTATGAAAGCCACTGTTGTAAAGGTGGCAACTATACTTCTCATTTGGATTTTTTGTTTATTAAAATTTTTATTATTCCTTTACTCTAGGTTATCATGGCATTATACAAGAAAAGTATAAGAAAGTGGAATGCAAGGAAAACCCCACGTAAGCCACAATATAATACATTAGAATCATAAAGCATTCCAATAAAAACAAATCACACACACAGAAAACAGCAAGGAAACTAAATGTTTGATGTCAAAGTAGACATTAAGGGGAGTGTGTATTCCTGAGCCCAACTCATTTTTCCTCCAGCCATGGAATTTCCTCATAGATTCTGCTTCAGCAATCAGTCTTGCAAATTAAGCCCATCTTTACCTTCCAGTTACTAGTCACAAAGAAGCACACTAAATCTATGATGTGTAGGTAAGGAAAAGCACATGCTATAACAAAGAAATGTCTTTCTCCAGCTGAAGTAGTACCTCTTCCAAAAGTGTGCTAAATGTATCATCTAGTTTCACCCTGGCTGAGTAGGAATGAAGTGCAACAAGCAATGAGATCCAGAAGTAGAACCAATATAAGGAAACACAGATGCCAGATATAAAAGTTAATAAAGATGAATGGTATCTTAAGCTGTGGGTTGTTGTTTTTTAAGTGCTCCTAGCTGATCTGCGCAGTTTTCATAGGAGATACGTAATACAGTTGTCCCTCCGTATCCATGGATTTGGTATCCATGGAATTAAGTATTCATGGCTTGAAAATATTCTTTAAAAAATAATAATCCAAAAAGCAAACCTTGATTGTGCCATCTTATATAAGGGACACCATTTTGCTATGCCATTGCATATAATGGGACTTGACTTTTCACAGATTTTGGTATCCACGGAGGGTCCTGGGCCCTAATATGAAGGGACAATTGTATATATTCATTTCATGTATTTCCTCTGACAATATCAGAGAACCACAAAGGCACAACATTATGACAAGGAATGGTAGTAAGTACAATATAACATAGGGACTAAAGATGGCATGCATAAGATTGTTGCAAAAGCCTTGGGAGATTTGCTATAATCTCTATTTGAGTAAACTAAAATGAAAGGAGTTTTAATATTAAACTAGTTTTGTTCAATGCACAAGGTAACTCTGTGTCCTAAAATGCTTTAGTTCTCTCCACTAGTTAGCTAAGATAAATGAAGAACTTGGGTAAGTACAACCTCCAGAATCCTCCAGGCAACATGGCCAAGTAAGGGACATGCACATCTCCCACCCCACCACCAAAGTGAAAGAACAGATGTATACATACATGGTTCTTGAACAGAAGAATGAAAAAATTCAAAAGTTTTCTCCAAATGGGTGAGCTTATGAAAGTACTGCATGGTGTTCAGTACTCAAGAGGGCCTGGAAAAATGGTGCTTGACAGTGCAATCCTATACACCTCTCCTCAGAAGTAAGTCCCATTGATTTCAATAGGCCTAACACTTAGGTAAACAGGATTGTGACTTAGGAATGGAATTTTACCTAAAGACTTTCTACAGAGATGATTCCTTGCAGCTATCCCTTTGATGTTCAACTCTTTCTGACAGCTATTCCAGATTTTTTAAAAACCTAGAAAAAAATCTTATTTTTAGTATTTTTAAAAGACTCATTTCCCAGTAAGCCGTAACCAAGAAGGATTATGCTTGCTATATTGTGATAAAATATTCAATACTAAGATCTTAAGGTTTTAATTTGAAAAATGGCATATTTCTAATGGGTAATTTCAGGTATTCCTATACCCATCTCCATTCATGATATGCTGGAAATGAGGATCACTCCTGCGAGCTAAGGTTAAAAAAATAAAATTTGGAAAAATACAAAAGGTATAAATAGCTCCTACTTAGTCAAGCTGAGTTCTCTCTATACAAGTGCATTTAATATCACACAGCTACATTCCTCTTAGCCTTCACATATACAGTTCCATCTAAGCAGAGAAGCATAAAATATCTGTGTGAAAATGAAACTTTAATAACTGATAACTATCCTTTTCATCGGCTCACAAATCTTCCCATCCCTACAATGAAAGCAAGGAATCAGAAGTCTGGGTACCATGAATTAATTTACCCTTATTTTTAAAGAAGATGAAGGAGACGGCTTAGCATTTATATAGCATATTTCAAGTCCTGTTCAAAGGACCAAGAAGTCATAAATTTGTTTTGTTGGCCAGCATTATTCTCCCCTGTGCTGCAGGTATGATTCTGGAGCTGAGAGTTTGGTGGTGTCCATCAAAGCCAAAATGATAAATCCCTGACTGATATGAGATTTGGGTATGGAACTCCTTGATCATGGTTCACACTCTTAGGGCTTATCTAGACCTGCCAGAATATGCCTGTTTCCTGCCAGCATTTTCTGGCCCCAGATCAGGCCTATTACCTACACAAAATGGGTTGGAGTATATAGCTGCAAACTGGCCTATATCTGCAGCTGCCTGGTCATGTGCAGGAAGCCTTGATCACATACTGAGGGTCTCCTTCCTGGCTTCAGAGAGACACCAGTGATGGTTGTGGCTGCAGACATGGGCTGGTGTGTTCCTGCAGGGCCTGATCCAAGTTTTTTTAAAATGAGGTGGATTTTCCTGGGTATTTTAATACGACTGTGTAAAGGGCTTCCCCCCAGGAGACTTCTTGGGGGCCAAACAGGGCAAAAGCCCTGCATTATTTGAACTGTAGGACTCCAAGATGGGGGGAAGCCAGGGTAAACAGCTTGACTAGAAAGACTTTACCTATTAGAGAGCACAGGAAAAGAGGTAACACGGAAAGATAAGAACATTACTTTTGTGAAATAATTGATAACGTTCCCCTGCTACCATGGAACAAGGAACATTTACCTGTTACTTCTGAAAAATTGTTTTGGAGGGTTTGGCAGGGGGAGGGGGGAGAAATATTAGGATTTTTCTATTTTTATGTGTATTCTAGAAGGAGGGGGATGAGGAAAAGAAGATGGATCTTCATCAACTGCAATAATATCCCAACTATTGCATTAGTAATGTGTTGCTAATACATTATTCCTATAACCAAAAGTACAGTCATCCGTTCACATTTGCGGCTTTGACTTTCACGGTTTTATGTATTCGTGGAAATTTGTTTCCTCCCCTGCACCCCACCCCCTACAGGGAAGGCAAGGGAGGCATCCGAAGCCCCAGCAAGCCACCCTGACCCCTGAGAAGCCTCTGAGGGTTTAAGGAGGATCCTTTCCTACACACACACACACACACAGGGAAGGCATGGGAGGCCTCTGAGACTTTATGGAGGATCCTTTTCTACACACACACACACACACACACACACACACACACACAGAGAGGGAAGGCATGGGAGGCATCCAAAGCCCCAGCAAGCCACTGCAACCCTGAGAAGCCGCTGAGGGTTTAAGGCCGAAAGAAAAGCACGGTGGCTTGCTGGGGCTTCAGATGCCTCCTGTGCCTTCTCTCTCTCTCTCTCTCTCTCTCTCTCTGTGTGTGTGTGTGTGTATAGGAAATAATCCTCCATAAAGCCTCAGTGGCTTCTGGTGCCTTCCCTGTGTGTGTTTGTGTGTGTGTAGGAAAGGATTCTCCTTAAACCCCCAGAGGTTTCTCAGGGTCACCGTACCTTCCCTCTGTGTGTGTGTGTGTGTGTGTGTCCTCCATAAAGTCTCAGCAGCCTCCCGTGCCTCCCTGTGTGTATGTGTGTGTGTGGAGGAAAGGATCCACCATAAAGCCTCAGCAGCCTCCCGTGCCTCCCTGTGTGTTGTCGTGGTGGCTTGCTGGGGCTTTGGATCCCCACTCCGCAAGGGAATGAAGGCCAGCAAACCGTGGGGGGAAGGGAGGAGTTTATTTGTGTGTTTTTTCACTTTCACAGGGGTCTTGCTGCCGTAACCCCCGCAAATGTGAAGGGATGGCTGTAATGACAAATGGGTTACTTTTAAAATGAAGGAGCAACAACTGACATGTTACTTTTTCAATAACTTCCCAAGCTCTTTAGGTTTTTGCTCTATGAAAGGAAAACATGATCAAAATGCAGAACCTAGTGATATGCAAATGAAGGGGAAAGACTATGCAGATATGAGAAGACTTAATTTTCATTGACTGTTGTTGCCATCAAGGCAAGAAGAGGGGTTTTCTCACATAAACAAAGCACTGTCATTCATTTGTATCAGTACACGTGAGAGAAAATTTATCTTCCACCCTTGGCCCTTGGAACCGGCTCTTTCTGGACTGTTGGCAGCTACCTCACTCAGTCAAAGTAAAGCTTACCTTTGTCCTTGCCAGGGCCAGCATTGTTAGGAGACCTCTCAGGTCAGCTTCCTAAGGCAGCAGGTAGTTGTGACAAAGAGCTTGTCTGCATGGGAAATTTACCCTGTCTTGCCATGGACAGGTCATGGAGCCCTGCAGTCCTGACGACACTGGGCTTTTGCCCTGTTTTACCCCGGGCAGTCCTCACTACCCCTGGGACAAAGATGGGGTTAAGACAGGGGGGATGGGGTAGGGCCTGTTACAACGTATTAAAAAAATTACCCAGGAAAACCACTCCCACTGGCAACAAAAAGATCGGGCCCCTTCATGACTACAGGAGCCTGTTCTGGCAAGCCAGCCCATTGCTGCAGGTATCCTCTGCCATTACTCTTCCACAGCAGGAAGCTGGCCTGCAGCATGTGACCAAGACTGGTTACATGCAGGGGACCTTGGTCACATGTTGTGGGTCAGCTTCCTGGCTTCAGAGAGAGTGAGGAAGATGGCAGCAGCGGCTGCAGTGATAGGCTGGTGCACCTGTCTGGACTTCCTCCCATTCCATGTAGGCAATGCAGGAGGAACGGGCCTGATCCATGGGCAGGATATGCCGGTGGGAAGCCGGCATGCCACAGCTCATGTAGATGAGCCCAAAGTGTTGAAGATCAGCAGTGTGTGTAACAGAAAGCCTGCCATGTGCTAGCCCACTGCCCTCAGATGCAGAAGAGGGCATGGCCTCAACACCAGTGTTAAAGCAACATTTGATTGTCAGTCCAGTTGAATGAGGAGGAAGGCACCATCTTGCTTTTCACCCAATTCAGGTGCATGGGCCAAGTCTTAGTACTTGCTTACACCAATTCTCCTGAGCTTCTGCAGCGACTGCACCTGGAGTCAGGATCAAGTCTTTCCCAGGCTACACAACACAGCTGTGATGAAAACAGTTAAAGACTCTTATGGTTCCTTAAAGACCAGTTTTATCTGGAAAAAGGTTTTGTAGACTGCAGCTCCTTTCCACTAGTACTAACCATGAATGCCAAGGGACAAGAATGTATGTTTGCATGATGGACGCAGCAGTTCTCTCCGTTAGCATCCTTCCAATTTGGTGGGCATTCCTGTTCTTCACAAAACTTCTTAGCAGCAGTCGCATCACTTTTAAAAAACAAACAAGCAAGGAAACATTTATTCTGTAGCCAAATGTTACCTTGAAATCAATGTGCACTTCTACATTAATTTACTTTAAACCAGGAAAGACGTTATAAACTAATTCCCCTTTAAAAAAGGGGAATTCTCAGGACAAGCAAATTGGTTCCCTTCTGGTCCATACTCTTTTAAAAGATGTTCACAAAACCTATTTTGTCCAGTTTCCACATTAATCTGTTAATGTGCAAATGTACATGAATCTCCTGCTTTTCGACTCATGTCAGTTCATGTCACCATTCTGCCTTCCAGGCCTCCCCTCTGCCGGTTTACTTTGCAATCTCAGCTCTACAGGATTGGTATAGTATAACCCACAATCCTCTTATTCTATTCTTCTATCCAAATACTTCCTAATATCTTCGATAGCCTTGTGTGATTGCTTGAAGCCTGAGTGGTTGCATGAATACAGTTAAGATTAATTTTTTAAAAAAGAGAATTTAATTGTACATTCTGGCTTGGAGTCTCCTCAGTGATTACCGGTAGACATAGGTCAAAAGATCCTGCAGTTACCCAGCCACTCGCTGCCATTTTGAGCTAATTAAATATTCCCCATATTAAGGAGATTTTCAGACGCCTCTTTTCAGCCTCTTGCTGCGCAAGCAGCCTCCGGAGAAGTAACGAGGCTGCTGCGCGGCAAGGGGTCCATTTTGGACGACGCCATTTCTCTCTCGACGTCGTCCGTGACTGTTGCGGCTAGCATTGGAGGCGGCCGTGCTGTTTTTTACTCACGGAAGTTGTCACAACAGTCACGGACGATGCCGAGAGAGAAACAGTGTCATCCAAAATGGACCCCTTGCTGCGCAACAGCCTCGTTACTGCTCCAGAGGCTGCTTGCGCAGCAAGAGGCTGAAAAGAGGCGTCTGAAAATCTCCTAAGATTCAAACACTAGCGGGATCCTCATGGACTCCCACGCAATTTGGGTAACAATGCACTTATGCAGAAAAATGAAAAGCACAGATATAGAATGGGTGAGACCTGGCTTGACAATAGTACAAGCTGTCATGCAACAGCTAAAAAAGCCAATGTAATTCTAGGCTGCATAAATATGAATACAGCATCCAGAGCGAGGAAAACAAGAGTATCACTCTATTCTACTTTGGTCAAACCTCAGCTGAAATATTGTCTCCAGTTCTTGGCACCACAATTCAAGAGGGATATTGACAAGCTGGAAAGTGTCCAGAGGAGGGTGACTAAAGTGGTAAAATGTCTGGAAACCATGCCCTATGAGGAGTAGCTTAGGGAGCTGGACATGTTTAGCCTGGAGAAGAGAAGGTTAAGAGGTGAAATGATCGCCATGTTTAAATATTTCAAAGGATGTCATATTGAAGATGGAGCAAGCTGGTTTTCTGCTGTTCCAGAGACTAGGGGCTTATCTATATGGACTAAATACCCTGGCTTACCCCCGTTCCAGAGCTCTGTAGTCCATACTGGGCAGTCCTCACCACCCCCGGGTCAGATACAGGGCTGGAATGGGGGAAGCCAAGGTACAGCCCGATAAACCACTATAAGAAAATACCCTGTTTAATCTGGTACCACTAGGGCAGAACTGATCAGGCTCCATGTGTCCATGGAAACCCATCCTGGCACGCTGTTCCTTGCTGTCACCCCCAGCTTCCTAGTTCTCCTGGAAGCCAGGCAGAGGCTGGTCATATGCAGGGGGCCTGCAGTCATATGTTCCAGCCCCCCTTTCTGGTTTTTGCTTCAGCAGCAAAAATGTTGCTGGTGGCAGCTGCAGTGATGGGCCAGCATTCCTGTTTGGCCCATTTTTACAGATAATAGGGGGCAGAACAGGTCAGATCCCATGCCAGGATATGCTGGTGGGGAGCTGGTGTATCCTGACTGATGTAAATAAGCCCTAGGACACAGAGCAGTGGATTCAAACTACAGGAAAAGAGATTCCACCTATGTATTAGGAACTACAGCCTGATGGTAGGAGCTGTTTGACAGTGGAATGCACTGCCTTGTAGTGTGGTAGAGTCTCCTTCTTTGGGGGTTTTTAAACAGAGGCTGGATGATCATCTGTCAGAAGTGCTTTGATTGTGTAGTCCTACATGGCAGGGGGTTGGACTGGATACCCCCTTTAGTCTCTTCCAACTCTATGGTTCTATGATTCTAAGCATCCCTTCCATCCCTTCCTCCCTGGCTAACTTAGCAGGTTGTTCCAGAGTGATAAATCTGTTGTAAGGTGGGGTGCCACACACTATTAAGGTAAGTGAAACCATTGCTAGCAGATAGGCCTCTGCATAGTCTTCCACCCTACCTGGATTATCCAACTAGGGGTGGAGTTACCATGTAATGAGGCCAGATGTAATGTAGTTAAAGCTGAACAGAGAATTTGCATTAAAAAAAACATGGCAAGTTTGCACATCCCCATGAACAACAAATCACAAATTCCCCATGAAGCATGTGCACAACAAAATTGGGCATTACTGTATTGCCCAATTATTTAGAAGGTGTCATGGGGTCAGGCAGGGGAAATCTTTTCAATGCGATCTGCCATATGTCTTGCAAAATATCCAAAATGTTCCAAAGGACATGTTCAAATAACATAAACCAGTCTGTATGTTTTCACCTGTGAGAGAGGATATCATTTTCCACAGCATAGTGGTAAAACTGATCAGAAGCAAAGAGAGCATAGACTACATCAAAAGACTGCCCACTGATGACCTTTTCTGGAGGCCTCTCAACCCAAGCCATCTCCAGACCTAGAAATAAAGCAGAGATATGGGTCAAATATGTACAGATCAAAACCGAGCCAACCTTTCACAGCCATTAACCCAAAGATTTGGGGGGGGGGATCAGCAATACAGCTTATGTGGAATATTGCTCTAAAGAGCTCTTTTTAGGTCATTCGTAGGTAAGTGTAATTGAAGAAGTTTCTCCCAAAGGTACGTACACCTTTGTATATGCATTCCTACATTTGAGGCATCCATTAGGATTTTTTTTTTTTTTTACATACTGACATGGCTTCTTTTCCAAAGGATGTTATTTCATATCTACTTTGCAAGCTCAGTTGCCTGTGTATATCAAAACTCTTTCATGTTATGAATTCTATTTACAGTAATTGGATCCTCTTTTTAGTATTGTTTTAAGATTGCAATGGTTATTAGCTGCAGCAATGAAAATGACTGATTACAAAGAAATTGGGTGATAAAAGAGCTTATACACAACATTATTTCTGTTATGCAGAGACAAAATTTGTGTTTTAGAATTCATGACTCAGGAAAAAAACAAACATGACTCCCTTGTCAAGACTGAATTGCACATAACAGAACTGGCTCCCGACAATGGCAAAAATTTTCCAGGGAGGGTAGCCACTTACACATTGCCAAAAAAGGGCATGGATTTGCATAAAATTGGCATGCGCTGATTTATAAACACAAATTTTAAAACAATTTCTATAAATTCTTTTAACTATTACTAAATGCTTCTGTTACCCAAATTGTGTGGGGGTCTGATAGGATCCCACTAATGTCTGAATATTAATGCGGGGAATATTTCATTAGCTCAAAATGGCAATGAGAAGCTGGGTAGGCAAGATCTTTTGACCTATGTATACCAGTAGAAACGGAGAAGACTCTAAGCCAAAACATACAATTAAATGATCTTTATTGGAAATTACTCTTAACTGCATTCATGCAAACACTCAGTCTTCAGGCAATCACACAAAGCTATCAAAGATAGTGGGAAGTCTCTGTATAGAGGAATAGAGTAGGTGGTTCTCAGGTGATATGATACATATCAGAGGAGCAGAGATTCATGCAGCAGAAGGTTCTCAGAAACAAACTGGAAGCATGGATGTAGGAAGAGGAATGCAGACACTTTGGTGGTGTTTTAGAGTGATGTGTAAATTTGATAATTCCTCTGAAGGGATGAGATTTAGAATGGAATACAATGTTTCACAGAGTTTCCCAGGACTAAACAAAGCGTTCTCTGGAAGTTTAACGATCGTTAATGGTTGATGTATTTGGAACTGAATAGGAGCAGACAAGGTCTATCGTTGGAGGGGAAGGGAAGAGGAAAAACCTGTTTTGTAACCATTGAGGTCTCTGCTATTGTTGAGTGGATTAGTGAATGACTCATCTCCAGATGTTAACTCTGACCTGAGTATTACCTGTTTGGGGAATTTCCAAAGGCCCCTTCCTTGGTTGTGTGTGGCTCCAACCTTTGGTATCTGGGGGTCCCTGGTTTACCTGCTAACCATGTGGAAGGCCGCACTGAGCCAAATTATTAAGTATTGCCATTACGTGATATTCCAAGATGGGGGTCTGTCAGGGTAGGTAAAACTTCCAGCAATCATTATGGTGAATACTTCAGCCAGGTTGCCTGTTCACATTCACAGTCTGCTTTCCAGAATTGTTGATTGATTCAGTAAGCCTACTCTAGTTAAGAGTATCCTTTTAGACATTTCTCTGGAAACTAGAATTGGCCAGAGCATCCCTTCAAATAGGGATACTTGAAAGAGTTCTTTCCTCTAACAGACCTTCAAACAGAGGACAGCTTTCTGTAAAGTGGGACATATGTTCACCCTACTGTTAGGGCTTCACAACCAGCAAAGGGCCCACTTCACTGTTGAAGATCACAAGCAATGTGGATCATTATCAGTTCATCCGCCAACTTCTTCTAGCATTGGTTCCCCTATGCGGTCCTTTTTAGCTATCTGGAAAAAATCAACTTCAATCATCAGCATCCATCAAATTCCTCAGTTGGACCATTCTTAAATCTACAGTAAACGGGTATTCTGTGATCTCTGTTATATAGAGAGAGCCAGCATGGTGTGGTGATTTGAGTGCTGGATTTGGACTTTGGGAAACTAGAGTTCAAGTCCCTAGTTAGCTGTAGAAACCCATTGGATGACTTTGACCAAGTCACACTTTCTCTCAGAGAAAAACAATGGCAAACCCGCTCTAAACAAATTTTGCCTAACAACCCCAGTGATAGGATTGTCATTAGTCCAAGTCAACTTGAAGGCACATAACATCAACAAATTATATTGTTGTTAAGTCTAGTCAACTTTGCCTTGTGGTGACCCTCTGAATGAGAGCTCTCCAAGTCATCCTGTCATCAACAGCCCTGCTATGGTCCGTGAATAAAATCTTGCCGAATATAGCACAGCAGGCTCCATGCCTTAGTGTGAGAGGGACTGACGATCTCGCAGCAGCGACGGCATCATCCAAATTCGACCCCCTGCCGCACTGCTGAGACGAAACTGTCCCGGGCGATCCTTGCGCTGCAAGGATCGTCTGAAAATCTCCAATGTCTGCCAGAGTTTCCCAGGGTTAAACAATGGATTCTCCAGATGTGTTAACAATCGCTAATGGCTGAAATATCAGAACCGATGAGTCTCAGGCAACTCTCCATTGCTTTAGGAAAGGTGCAAGGAAAAACCAGTTTTGCAAGGCAATGAGTGTCCAGCTACCTTGATTGATTTAGTGAATGACTCACTTCCATGTATGTCCAGGAGAATTAGCCCATTTTCTTCCTAACTCATCAGTTCAACGGGGAGGGGTATGCTTAATTACTACCCAGGTGTGTCTGTTAGAAATTTGGGCTGGTTACTTCCTTAGCCTTTCTGAGCAAACCTTGATTCTTTGTATTTGAAGATCCCTGGTCTACTACCAACCATATGGAGTGCCAATAATAAGCCAATTTATGCAATATAGCCAATTGATGAATTACTTGAAGAATGGGGGCGGTATCAGGGCAGGTAACACTGGGGCTCCCAGGGGTAAAATAAAATAAAATAAAATAAAAAAACCTTTTTGCCCCAAAATGCTCTCCAGGTGCTGTGGGGGGGGGGGGGCTTCCAGCCATATTTTGAGGGCTCCCTGGGTCCATTTCTGCTCCAGAGAGGCCTTTTTAGAAACAAGAAGTGAACATAAAGCAATTTGTGCTCCTGTTTAGCTCATATCTGCTCCTCTTTTCAGCTTTCAGATCAATTTAGTTGTCTATCTACTGACTACAAGATGTTTTATTCTTTCCTAACAAAACTCAAAAATTTATGGCACTGTATTAGTTATGTTCCCCCACCCCATATTCTAAATTTGTATTACAAGAAATATTTGAAGACATTTTCAGGCATGAAATGTAGCTTCAGAGAGATGAGAGAAATGAATTTTGTGTATATTGTTTGCAATCATCAATTCGGTTGTAAAGGCATCAAGCAGAGCTGTTCGAAAGCTGAAGAATATCTGTGTATGTGTGTTAAATCATCGCAACCACTGAATGGCTGGAGAGATCAAAGCATAAAAAGGACAATAGATCTCTCTGGATTAGCTCAAATCTAGTACAGCCTTGGAACTTGGAATGGGTGACTATAACAGTGATACTTGACAACAATGGAGAACTTAACAGCCTAGTTCTAATCACTTTGGAAATGCCACTGAAATGAATGCATAAGATTTTTTTCTTACATTCAGACCCAAAATAAGTTTTCATTGCCCCAGACAGATAGACTGCTTTCTATTTTCTAGTCCTTCTAAGCCTTTTATTAACCAAGAAACAGCTCCCAACTGTATGTGGATTTTTCTTGCCAGAAACTTGAAAAACAGAGATGGGCAACTTGTAGCCTACCAGATATTGTTGGACTATAAATCACATTACCATCACCCCACCTGTGCTGGCTGGGAATGATGGAAACTATGGCCCAATGCCTGGAGAATCACAAGTTGGCTACAACTCTTACATATGTTACACACACACACACACACACACACACACATACATACATTGCATCTTTATGGTGTCCAAGAGGAGCAGCTTGCTAAATGGCAGTCAAGTACATGCACAAAGGAAATGTTAAGTCAAACCAGCCACCCAGAGGGACACATACACAAGCACACATACCTAAGGTCATCAGGTGAGGCCCTTTTCCAGGTGCCCTTACCAAAGGAAGCAATACAAGCAACAGGGGGCCTTTTCAGTGGTGGCACCCAGTCTATGGAAGGACCTTCTTGGAAATGCTTGCCTGCTGCCTATGTGATGATCTTTTTGGTATCATTTGAAGAAGACCTTTATTCTTCTCACTGGCCAGGAGCTGTTCTTAGTGTTTTAACAGCACAACACTCTTATTCGTGGCTGGTTTCATTACATGCTGTCTTTTAGTTTTTGTTACTCTGTGAGTGTGTGTCGGTGTGTGAGCTCATGTGCACATGCATGCATGTGTACCAGGTGTTTGTGTATATGAATTTGCTATACACTATTGAGAGAACTCTGGTTATTGGGTAGGGTAATACTGCAGGAAATAAACAACTAAATTAATAATGAAGTATTTCTGTTTTTCGCACATACCTTCTTTTGTAGGAAGATAGGTATACACCAGGCTGGGCACACTGCAGCCTATGAATGGCATGTGGCCCCTGCATCCATTTGTATCCCCTGAAGCCTCCACTAGGCCTCCAAAGCCATCCAGCCCCCATTTTTGAAAGAAATAAGCATGATTTTTGGGGCATTTTTGCCCCCAAATTATGCAGAATGCCTCCCAATTTGTGAAAACATACAAAAAATACTCTGCTCCATCCCTATAAGTAATCAAGTACCCCAAACTACCCTCATAAATCTCCACTTTCCTCTGCAGTACTTCTCAAAATGGTGAGAGGAAGTGATATCAGGTCATTTCCTGATGCCATTTTGAGAGGGATTGCAGATGAATACGAAGGTATTTGGGTTCACTGTGTGTGGAGTGGGGCAGTGGGAGAGGCCAGAGTGGGGGGAGAGAGAAATTGTCCCCAGGTCCCCATACAGTTGCCTACCACTGGTATACATGTTCATGTAGTAAACATGACTGTGGTATATAGAGTGGAGCCATTCAAGTTTTGCCCCATGGCTCCAAGACAATAGGATCAAAATACAACTTAATATTATTGTTGTGTGCCTTCAAGTCACTTCTGACTTATGGCAATCCTATCATGTGGTTTTCTTTGCAAGATTTCTTCAGAGGGGGTTTGCCTTTGCCCTCCTCTGAGGCTGAAAGAGTGTGACTTGCCCAAGGTCTCCCAGTGGGTTTCCATGGCTGAGCAGGGATTCAAACCCTGGTCTCCCGAGTCATAGTCCAATGCTCAAACCACTACACCACACTGGCTCTAGTAGACTCAAAGTCCTGATTAGAGCAGTTGTGGTGGACTATATCTTCATGCGAGCAGTTTTGCAAAGAAGTTACATTTAGTTGATGAAGCTCTTGAGCAACTGCTCTGCCCAGCTGCATGTTCAAGCAAAGCTGTTTTGAATACCACCCCAGTGCTAATTCTGAAAATGCACAACCACAACAAGCCTTGCACTAGTGCAATGACATAACTGGACACATGGCCAGCCATTGCACTTCCGCTTGCACCCCAGAACTGAACAGAAGCTTCACAAGAGTGGATGGTTCCTATTCCCTTTAATAGTATGTAGGATAAATTCCTGGCAAGCGCTCACTCTGAAGTACTTGCGTGCATGCTCGTTATTTTCCTCTGTTTAATTTGCCTAGAAATAGATGTTGCTGCTGACTCATGTATTTGCAGCCAGATATAAGACTGAAGATGCATTAGGAATCATCGTGATTACTTACACTTCTTTCCAGTCTATTGCACTAGCAGATGCTGCTGTGGCTGCTGCACCCTGACCAAACAATCAATGTGCACTCACCTCCACAGTCCAGCATGTTATACTCATCCGGTTTCTCCAGGGGCCAGCAGTCATAATCGGTATTATCCAAATCATGCCACCCCTCTATAAAAAGAACCTGTCACCGAGACACATAGAAAATCTCTCACAGTCATAGACATACTTGTGTATTTTCCCTTAATACACACACATATTGCACTTTTTACACTTTCATCTTTAATGTACTAGTGCAGTGGCTCTTAACTTTTTCTTTACCAGGGACCACCTTTAAATATATTTTCTTGCCATGGACCCCTAAGACTTAACTCAAGATTTAAAACCCTAATAATAATAATAATAATAATACCTAATAATACAATTACACCATCCATTAAACCTTCCATCAGAGGCACTGGAGAGGGAGGGAAGACTTTTCTCCTGCTTCTTCCTGCAAGTTGGTGGCTGGAGCAGATTGAATGGCAATGCACAGGCCCAGCTAGCCAACCTTTGCCTTGGCTCCTGTCACGTGGCCACTCCACTGTAGGGAGGAGGTGGGCCAAGCAGCCATCAAGCCTTCGTGGACCCCCTGTTAGGACATTGTGGATGCCTGGGGGTCCCTGGACCACAGGTTAAGAACCACTGTACTAGAACATTCATCAGATTTAAAAATAGCATAAAGGCACACAAAATAAGCCATCATTACAGAAGGGAGTTTAGGATGGGTTGATTCAGCTGAAATCCATATTGAATCCACTGTACTCATGTGACAGAAGGAGAGTAGACTTGGTGGGTGAACAGAGAGGTGAAACATAGGGGAAGGACACATAAAATACTGTATACTGTACTGTGTTATTGTATGATTTATTTTAAAGTGTTGTTTTTAATACTGTTCATGCCAGTCTTCTCTGATGCTACTTCCTATATTTCTGGGTCACACCAAACTGAGCATATGGCAAATCCCTGTGCTCTTAGTTCTATAGCAAACCCCAGCCCAGCCCTTCCTCCTATTAAGACAGCAATGGGCAACTCCACTCATAGGGGAGCAGCATTGTTCTCCCCCCAATCCATTAAGGCAGGGGTGGGCAAAGTGCAGGCCACAGTCTGGATGCTGCCCTTGGGACCCCTATTTGTGGCCCCTGAAGACTCACAAAGCCCCCCCCCAATATTTAATTTTTTTGTGCTGACTTCCATGTGATTTTTGTTTTGCACTAAAACCAGCCCCAAGGTTCCAAAAGTTCCCACAAATGTGGCAGTTTTCTTTCTCCAACTTCCATAGTCCTTCTAATCCCCTAAATGAAAAGAATGGCCCAAATCAGCCAAAATGGTGGCTGGAAGTGACATTACATCAGTTCTACTGCACCAAAATGTGCCAGTTCAGCCCGCTATGTTAGTAAAGTGGGAAATGTCCACTGTCCTCTCTGCACTTGTCCAGACTTGCACTGCCAGTGAAACCCTTACCACTAAAAAAATGACAGCAACTACAGAGATTCTCTGCTGCACAACAGAATGTTAGAGTCTCCTCCCCTTCCTGGAAAAGAAAGAGGAAGTGGAGGAAGTATGTGTGTTGTTGTTTTTTAAATGCAGCAATATTAGATTTCAGTGCCTATTGGTGGTGGCAAGTGGAGGTAGAAAAAATGGCTGATGGCGAGATGTTGTCCACTCCTGTTCTAACTCCTTCCATCTAATTCTTGATGCCATGCATAGTAAATCACTTCTCTGCAGGCCCCTCTCTTCATTCCCTTCCCTTCCTAATGTGGAAAATGAACAGCCAACAGAACAGGAGAGGGAGTGAGATGGAGGCATTGTCTACATGTGCGGCAAAAATTCCAAATGGAGTTTTGCCTGCATACCCACACATTCTCCTGCATTCCCACCGAAGCCCTGGACATCATTATAATCCTCAGGGACATGTCTTCATTGTCCCTGCAGAGTTTCGGCCACCACTCCCACTGCTACCACCACTGCCACTTACTGTGACCAATTTTAAGGCTCTGGAGGCAGTTCCTAGCTGAAGGAAGAGGTGTCCTCCTTTCCCTGGCTCAGCAGCACTGCTTCTCCACCCACTCTCTTGCTTGCCTGTCACTTCCTGAGTGCTTCTATCACTTTAAGAAAGCTTTCTTAAAGGCGGCAGTGGTGGCAGCGGTGGACAAAACTCTGTGGAAAACCCTGAATCCCATGTAATGTGCATCCTTGTAATCTACCCTGAAAGGCTGTGAATTTGAGCCATGCCATGTGTGGCTGGATAGTCAGAATTAGGGAAAAGGCCATGCCATGTGTGGCCTGATCACAGCAGATTCAGGGGCATTCACATGGGGATTTGGGGTATTTGATGGCGTAGGCAGGCCCCAGGGTGCCTTAAGCACTTGTCAGGGGTATTTATGCTATTTTCTGCAAAGATAGTATTGAGAGTCCTTTGATCAGGGGTGGATAAAGCCTTATTGCTGCCTGTACTGATGATGGTACCCTCTCCCATTCCACTACAAATGCTGACCCAACTGGCAGCTGATTTTTTCTTCAACACAGAATCCCTCACTTGCACCAGAAGGCAAAAGACTAGTTTAGGGGATTGCTGGACACACATAGCTCTATTTAGCTTTGCTCTCCAATACCGCACCACTGCTCCCTGCCCACAGCATTTGCTACTTGAGGTTTTCACTGCACTGTTCCTAATGGCTTTTCCTTTGATGGGTAGCTCTGGCATTAACACTTTATGAATTCAGTTGTGGGCCAGTTAACTGTTGAGTCTGACATGGTGATTAATAAACTGTTTCTATCAGATATTACATGATTTCAACTATAATCATAGCATCTTTGGGTTGGAAGGGACCACAAGTGCCATCTAGTCCAACCCCCTGCCATGTAGGAATACACAACTGAAACATTCCTGAAAGATGCCCATCTAATCTCTTTTAAAGATCGCCAAAGATGGAGAGTCCATCACCCTCCAAGGCAGTGTATTCCATTGTTAAATAGCTCTCACATAAAAAATAAGTTCTTCCTAATGCTTAGGTGGAATTTCTTTTCTTGTAATTTGAATCCACAGGTTTGTTTCCTAGTCTCTGGAGCAGGAGAAAACAAGCTGGCTCCATATTCTACATGACACCCCTTCAGATATTTCAATGTGGCTATCATATCTCTTCTCTTTTTTCTCTTCTCCAAGCTTAACATCCTCTGCTCCATTCCTCAGTTTTTCTTAGAGCTTTTCCTGTTCAAGTGCTGGTTTACTATTTAATTTCTTTTGTAATATTTGTTATACTTGTCACTTCTCCCCTCCACCACCCCATGTTTGTATGCTGCCTTTGGAGCCGACCCTCAAAGTGTGTTACAAAAACATCAATGATCCGATTACATTCACTCTAACATAACATATCAGATCACCATCCGTGCTGTTTCTAATTTTATTCTTTTTGTTTTGAGCTGCCCTGGGATTGTTGATAGGCCATTTGAAGGGCAGGACATTAACTTTAGAAATAAAAAGAACATACACACACAAAACCCATACCAAACACAATGCAAGAGTCTCATGGGTCATTAAAAATGACTAAACATGAGTAGACTCGGAGAATCAATGAAATTTACATAAACATTAACTTAGCACCCAACAACCAATTCAATGGGTCTTCATGTTGGAACTAGCAACTGGGGTTAGGTAAAGGTTGCCATAAGTCACCTGTTGACTTAAGATGGCCCTATAGATTTCATAGGGGTGTCTTAGGCAAAGAATACATAGGAGTGGTTTCGTCTGTTCCCTCCTCTGAAATATAACCTACAGGTGATTCTTTTTCTCATCCTAGCCATTCTATTTCCTTTTCTGTGAAGCGGCTACGTATTTCCAACTACGATTTTGCCCTTAGTTAACCTGAGCTTTTTATCATTTCTAATTTTTTGTTCTGATTTTTGTTTTTACTATGTAAGTTAATTCCAAATCATGATAGATGATATTGGATGGAAGCATCCCATGATCTGGTCTGCTCTTAAGATGTAAATATTATATGCAACAGAAATGTACCCAGAATAAAAAAGTGGACATCAAAAGAGAATTCTCCAGTTTAATGTGATGGGAGAATGTATGTAAGGCAACTATAATGACAGAGGAAAATAATAAGATGGGGATTACAACATCTCTGCTACAAAAGAAAGAAACAAATACTGTAGGTAACAGACAAAGTATCTACTGTTGCTATTGTTTCTGCTGTCAGCACCACAATGCATGTAAACCCACAGTAACTGCATTATTTTTACTGATTTGTTACTAGTTTTGTTGCATGGGTTTTGCTTTACTTTTTGAATTTACTGTTCTCCCTCCATATCCACGGATTTGGTATCCATGGATTTAAGTATCCACTGCTTGAAAATATTCTTTAAAAAAATAATAATCCAAAAAGCAAACCTTGATTTTGCCATCTTATATAAGGGACACCATTTTGCTATGCCATTGCATATAATGGGACTTAAGTATTCACAGATTTTGGTATCCACAGGGGGTCCTGGGACCAAACTCCAACAAATATGAAGGGACAACTGTATTATTTGTTAAATATCTTGTGTGTGTGTGTGTGTGTGTGTGTGTGTTTTACTGGTCATCATTTTACAAAAATGTTCCTTATTGTTGACACCATCACTCTATAGTTACTCTGAGCCTGATTCACAACCAAAGTTACATATTTTAAAGTCCCACTAATTTCAGAGGGAGAGATTTAAGCAGTGCCTTAAAATCGTCATTTAGTGGAACTTCAAATTAGTTGACCCAGACTGGATCATGTTCAATATTTTTTTGTGAGTATTCTTTGAATGTGCAGTTTTGGAAAAGGTTGTCACTTATTATATGATACACAATATAGCTGCATGTCATCAAATACTATAATTAGTCTATTAGTCTATTTTTTTTAAAAAAATACTTTTTTGTGGTTTAGGATTTATTATTGATAAGCCTAAGCTGCTCTTCTACTGGTCTGTAATAAGATCTAGTATGAAGATTACCTACCAGTAAATTGAGGAAGATTTGGAGATTATGATGGACTGATGTGGCTGATCTCATAGTTCCTGAACAAGTTATCAAGCAGACATCTGTTGCTGGATGAAGTGTATTTCCTCCTTAAGATGCCCTACAATCACTGCTGCATTTGTATCTTCCCCTCAGCTATCTTACCATTCATGCAGTGTGGAGCATTAAGGACAACATGCCTTGTATACAACTCCTGTAAAAAGAATGAGCAGAGTCTTGCCTCAAGGTCTCCCTCTCTGACCATTCATATGGCTGCTTTCTGTTCATCTCATGAAGTAATATTAATAACAAGGTGATGAGTATGCACGCACACACAGACAGGCACAAACACACATACTCCTTCTACTGTTCGCAGTCCTCAGATCTTCTCAATTTATTTAAAATGCTTAGCATTCCTATTTGAGAAAGCAAAGCTAGATGTAGGTAAGGAAACTAGGTCCCCTGTAAAAATAAATCATTTTCAGAACATGTACATGTTCACAGAGATTCTAAGGCTGCTGTTTTTAGGCCCTGGCTAAAACGTTACCTATCACAGCCCCAAATGTCCACCATTATTGCACTTGGTGAGACAGAATGACTTCCAACTAGGGATGAGAGATAATGTCATTAAATTCACATTATTAATACTAACTGGCCAGATTTTCACTTCCCAAATCATGCTGCATCAGGAACAACGTGGCCTTTTGGTATTTCTACTTTTCTGTTTTTTGTGTTACAGTTTTCTGAATAAACAAATGTGTACTAAAGACTTTGACCAGAAACCTACTGGGGGGTTATGAATGCATAGCTAAGAGTTATCCATTCATGACTGCTTCCTGTTCGTGATCCCTTGTTACATAGGGATCGTGAAAGTCCTCCAATCCCCACTTACTAGTCAGCAGCCACTGTGATCGATGTGGGGGTCTGTTTGTCACTCCAGAAGCAGTTGACTGACATTCTCCCCCTGTCCCTGGAAAGTGATCTCTGCTGTGAGGGGGGAATTGCAGCAGGGACATTGTTTCTGCATGCCACAATGGCGATCACTTGCACAATCGGGTGAGAACATCAGCCAGCCACTTCCTGAGTGACAGGGCAACAGATCCCTGTCAATCACAGCAGCTGCTGATTGGTAAGTAGGAATGGGGTGTGTGGGTTTGGCTAGGATTCACTATGTAATTGCGTTACTTAGCAATGTAGTGCATAGAGGATTCCAGCCCATACATTTCAGAAAAAGAGTCCACAAAACATGTGTTATATTGTGTGTGTGTTTGTGTGTGCCTTTCAGTCACCTGTCAACTTATGGTGACCCCATGAATTTCATAGGGTTTTCTTAAGCAAGGAATACTCAGAGGTGGTTTTGCCAGTTCCTTCCTCTGAAATATAGCCTACAGCACCTGGTATTTGTTGGCAGTCTCCCATCCAAGTACTAACCAAGGCTGACCCTGCTTAGCTTCCAAGATCAGATAGGTACAGAATGCATATAACAGTAAAAGAAAAGCATTATATAGAGAGAATAGCTTACAAAGCATGCTTAGGGATGTAATTCTTCACTTTTTTCATTCTCAAAGTAAGCTACAGCTAGTAATGGGTAATTTAAGCAATTTTCTTCTCACTGTGAGAATTGTGCCATTTTCAAAGACTATTTGCAGCTCAGGACTTATTCTGTGCAAAATACCCACATGTTTCTTTTGCAGAGATGCTATAATTTTATGCATGTAAAAGGCTTTTTCCTGAGCATACAATTTTATTTTCAGTAAGATAAAACTGTATAAAGATGCTCTATCGATGGTATCTCACACCAGATAAAATAATTCACATTTATAAGAGCTCTAATATCTCTGCTGGAAGTGTAAAACAGCTGTAGGTACTTTTCTGCACTCTTGGTGGTCCTGCCCCAAAGCTCTATGCTTTTGGAAAATGATACATATTAAAATTGAAATTATATTAAAGGTTCATTTTTACAAGACCTGATATTTATCTGCTAAATATGTTAGATGAGGAGTTGGAGGAAAAGTTTGGAAAAAAAATATTTTACATGATAGTAGCTGCAAGAATTTTCTTTGCCTGGAGGTGGAAATCTGAGACCATACCCACGTTAGATGAATGGCTAGTTAAATTATCAGAAATTATATATTTGGATAAAGTATCTCATCTAATAAAGGAAAAGGGAGATATGTTATTTGAAAAAGATTGGAAATGTTTAAGCCTATTTTCAAAGAACATTGGGGTGAATGGATCGATATAGGATTTTTGTTTTGATAATAATGACAAAATTATGAAAACATCTCTGCTACACTTAAAAATTACAGTAATAATGGTTGTCAGAGTTAAATGAAGAGTTATTTATTTAATTTAAGGATTATAGTGAGGACAAGTACATTTAAATTAATTTGATTTAATTTTATTCATTTTAAATTTTCTTTTATTGCAACATCTTAATGAGAAAGACAGAAGATTTATAGATTAGGATATCTGTAGTTAAGATGATTTATTGTAATGTGTTTTATGTTTGTTTACATTTTTGTTTTTGTTTTTGTTTTAAATGCTCTAATAAAAGTTACTATTAAAAAAGAAAATTTTCTTTTCTGTGGGGGAAAAAAGAACACATGCAAATTGCATGTAGAATAAGTCATAGATTCATAGAACCATAGAGTTGGAAGAACCACAAGGGTCATCCAGTCCAACCTCCTGCCCTGCAAGAACATACATTCAAGTTTCCATCAATAAAAAGTGGCATCTTTTCTGGCACTCCAGCATGGAGGGAGAACGAATGAAGGATGGGAGGAGGATGGGGTGTGCAGTATTGACTGCCAGAAGCAGGACAGTGGTGTCCTCCTCCCGACCTCCACTGAGTTTCTTTTAGAGTGTCTGATAAAATCCTTAGCATGTTCTCTGAAAATCAACCAAGATATAACTGCCCCAGCTTTGGTCCATCAAAAATTGGTCCAGCCACTGCTGTTGAAGTTTAACACTGAACATGAACAGATTAAAGAATGTATGATTAATAGGGCAAAAAATATTGGGCATAATATTCAGTTAGAACATTGGGAACTAATGTGGAAAAAGGAAAAACATTGGGAACTAATGTGGAAAAACAATTTACTCATTGTTATGATCTCCAAGAAAACCTATACAAAAAGATGTATAGGTGATACATGACACCAAGAAAATTAGCTAAAATATATAATAAAATTAATGACAAATGTTGGAAATGTAAGAAATATATTGGTTCTTTTTACCATGGAGATTATCAGACGGGCCAAATATCCCAGGACAGGAACGACAGGAGATTGCTAAAAGGCTTACCTTTTAGATGACGTTGTCCCTGTCCTGGGATGCTCCCATTCTGTTCCTATTCCTCCCCTGTTTCCTCTTATTCATGGAAAAACCCAAGAATAAGAGGCTCATTCTGTAATTATAACAGAATGATGAGTGAGTGAACAGGAGCCCCATTGTGCTCTCAGGATGACAATGGGCTGTGACGTCACTGGGAGGTCCCTGCCAGATACTTCCAGGTGTGATCGGGAAGGCAAGGTAAGTTAAAAAAAAAATTCCCTCCCTGGGTAGCTTTTTCTTCTTTAAATGTGTTTTGGTGCTTGCTTTTTTTTTTTTTTTTTTTTTGGACAGCTGAGTGGGGGTCTTTTTAAATTTCCCTCCCAGCTGTTCTCTTGCAAGAATTTCAATTGCCGGTCGTAAAAGCAGCCCTATGATGGCTGCATTTACAACCAGGCAGGGAAGGGAGGGGGAGCCCATTCCTGTCACGGAAGAAAGGTAGCTGTATGAAAGTTTTTCCTTTATTCCACAGCACGAATGGGAGTGGGGGGGTAGTGGGACAGAAATGGACCCAAAGGGCCCGTCTGATAATCTCCCATATGTGGTAGAGGTGTAGGAAAGCTAGAAGATATTGGTTGAAAAATAGAGAATTCAAATTTTTTTGAAAATAAAAATGAAATTTAGACCAGAACTGTTCCTATCAATCAAGAAAATAAGGATGAAGAAAGATATAGAATTCTATTGAGTTATTTAATTACAGCCGCAAGACTAGTTTATGTGAAAATGTGAAAATGTAAAGACATTCCAAAAACTTCAGAATGGTTAACGAAAGTTTTTGATATGGCAGAACTGGACAAACTTTTAAATTTAGTGAAGGGAAACTCTATAGAAAATATTTTTTGGTATGAAAACCTTTTATGGACTATGTAATGTATCAACATGGAGACTGGGCAACCATGGGATTTGATTTGTAATGGAAGAACTGTTAAGAATAGAGACAATACATAAATGGTATGTCAAGTAAAGAAGAGATAAATAATAGAATTAGTTAGGAATGTACAATCAGGGATGCTGGGAAGTTATTTTAAAGTGTCAGAATGGTAAATTTTGGAATTTTGGATGTGTTTGTTGTTGTTTATTATTATTTTGTTTGATACTAATATATATAGATATATTTTAAAAAATGGTCCAGCCACACAATTTTCAGAAAGAAATTGTCTACTTCAATAATTGACAATGTAACAACAGATAATGCTTCCTTGTGGCAGATGTAGTGGACAAATTCAGTGTTTACCCCTTTTTGGAAGGATGCATAACAGTGTATTAATTTTGCATTAGAAAATTCTTTGGCATTTGTAGATCTACATGTTTGTGTAAATGATGTTCCCATGAAGTGGAATTAAATTCATGGCTAATGTGATTGAATCCTGTGTGTTCTTGCTGTTGCTAAAAGACTTAGGCTGGAATACACCAAAGCAGTTACGAATATATAACCACCTTCATTCTGTAGCTATGTAGTATCTCCCAGCCCAAACCCTCCAGTCCCCATTTACTGGGCAGTAGCCACTGCAACCAATGGGGGTCTATTCTCTGTCAGTCAGGAAGCAGCTAACTGATATTTCCACCCCCTCCAATGAGTGATCTCTAATGTGAAAGCTAGAAGTTGGGTCCCTGTCACAATTCCTCCTTAGACTGGAGATTGCTTGTGAGGGTATGTGTGGAAAAATCAGTTAGCTGCTTCCCAATCAACAGGGGAACAGATCCTCATTGATCACAATGGCTGTTGCCCAATAAGTGGAGATGGGGTTTTTCATGGTCTCTATGTATCACCTCTGAGTATTCTTTGCCTAAGGAAACCCTATGAAATTCATGAGGGAAATTATCGGATGTGGTGAAACATGGCAAAAAACCCACATCCCAAATTGCATCAGAAAAACACAACGAGAACACAAAGGGTGACATTATCACACAGCCACATCCTCAGTTGTTCCTGGGGCATAGCGCTGGCATGGACAAGGCTTCGCTTTTAAATTAATGGGACTAAGGCGACAATAAAAAAGGCCACCTTATTCACGCCTGTACTACACCCCCGGAATTCTGAAGGATGATGTTATCTGATAATATTGCCCATTCCTGTTCTCATTGTGATCTTCTGAAGTGGTTTTTGCCATGTCGGATGATCTCTGAGGTCACCATAAGTCAACAAGAAACTTGAAAGGCACATTGCGCATGCACACATGCACACACACATATCCCCTAAACTAGGGGATCATGAATAGAAACTAGTTATGAATGCTTAACTCTAGGTTAAACATTTGTAACTCCCTAGTGAATTCCAGCTTTATAAAACAAAGTTGGAAAGATAAATACTCACCACCTGCCCTTCAGTGGTCAGAAGATCTTATTGGTTTAGCATCACCTGAATATGGATTTCATAGAACACAGCTTCAAGAAAATGTAGGCCAAGACCCTGTAGGAGACACATGGCCATGATGTTGTAGATACACCCCATCTCCCAATCAAGACACCCCCCAACCCACTTAAAATCCAGTAAGCTGCACCAGAGGACAAAGTTCAGTGGTGCTGACAAGAGGAGCTCTGGAGGATGATGTCAGCCATCTGTAGTGTGCCAAGCAGAAGCTGGGGCCCTTGCAGGGTCCTATCACAATTCCTCAGCACACCATTGGTTGCTGGTAGGAAGGAATCGGACATATCATCCTACAGTACCCTCCTCACCAGCATTGCAGAACTCTGTCCTTTGGTGTGGTTGAGTGGATTTTAAGGTGGGTTTTGGGGGGGTGGGTGGGAGGGTAGTTACAACTGTGGCAATGGTGCCAAGATCATAAATATGAAAAGGAAACAGTTATGAGGTTGTATGTCTAACCACATTATAACTAACAGGATGCCAGGCATATTTTTGGAAATATAATCCACTTATATGGCTCTACATGTCTAGTCCATGTACATATCCAATGTATTTCCCCTTCCCTTTTGTTCTTGTTCTTTTTATTCTTTTAAAAGTTAAAATAGATAATGGGTATATCATACAAAGATAAATACAAAAATGCATATAGGTGAAAATGCAAGCAAAGTGTTATATCAGGAGAAAATGCTTATAGAAATTCACACAAATTTCTTCTTAAAAAGCCACAAATGGATGCTAGAACAGAAGGCTAGAGAATGAGATACTGACCGATTTACCAATCTTTGCTACTGACTATAAAGCAGGTACTTCTTTTAGGCACTTAAAAATTCTCACTTTTATGCCATGGAGGGAAAACCCATTTTCTTCTAATTGCTACTGCAATACCACAGTTTTTACAAATACTACTTAGTGCAAAGCTGGGGATATCAGTCGATGCCAAAGAAAGGTTACCAGGGCTCCCTATGACTGCATGCTACATTCACTTCTATCACCTACTCTGCATGAGCACAAGAAGATGTCAGCTGATGTTCTCCATTTCATTTATCGAAATGCCTTAGGAGAAAGCCATCATATTTGAATAATGAGAATTTGGGATAAACAAAAGGGCCATTTTCACATACAGGGAGTTAAGATCTGAAATTCGCTCTTCAGCGCAATTTTAAATTAGGAAATGAGAGCCAGTATGATGTTGAAAGCCAGCATGGTGTACTGGTTTGAATGTTGCACTAGAACCCCTGGAGTCCAGGGTTCGAATCCTAGCTCTCCCTACTGGATGACTTTGGGTAAGTCACACTCTCCCAGCCTTAAAGGAAAGAAATGGCAAGCCTCCTCTGAATAAATCTTGTCAAGAAAGCCCCAGGATAGGGTTATAATGGGTTGAAGTCATCTTGAAACTACATAAAAGCATCACAGCAAAAGTCTGTATCCCTAGGGATCACTCTGTTTTTCATGCACTGTTCTGGGGTGGAATGGGGACTGGCATAATGTGTCCCTTTTAAAAATGGACCAGTTCTACGATTGGGTTAAGGAACATGTAGCCCTCTAGATATTGTTGAACTCCCAAAGGTTCAAGGCTCCTTGGATGAGGTGAGGGATGGTGGGAATTGCAGCTCATCAACATTGGATAGCCGTAGGTGCCCCACCTCTGATCTAGAAAGTACTTGGCATCCCAGGTATGGAGCATACATGTAAAATGGCTGGATGTATTGAGCTTATTTCCTGGGATGAACTAAGAAGTGGATGCCATTCCTGAAATATTTTCCCAAGAGTGTCAGATGGGCAGTGATTGTGGCTTACTGTGCTTCAATGGGTATATTGAAATACTGTGCCCAAATATCTGCCACTTCACCTTCCCTTTTCTCCTCCCCACACATGCCACCTAGGGCACTGAAAATGGACCTTGTTTAAACCAGTTTCCTGTTATAACTAAATGTGGAAATTGTGGTTTAATCTAGGCATGTATTAACCAACGTCTGAAAACAGAATCTGACTTAAAAGCATGTTTTGGGGGTGGGTAGAAGAGAATTAGATGAAGAAAGCAGCACAGGAGAGACAAAGCATTTGCATCCTCTGTGCCACACTTCTGTCAAAACCAGGGTCCCCCCTCATGGCTGCTTTAATGTTTTTTGGGGGAAAAGTTTGGAAATTTCCTCCCCTCTTGGTCCTGAAACATTAAATGTCAATGGGTGCAGATACTGTAATTTTATCTTACAATACAGGCATACATCCTATAAATTTGTCATTCTACCCATCCTTTTAAATTCAGTATAAAACTTGTATCTACTCAGGGTACACAAAGCTGAGGGTGGAAAGAGATGCTGAACTAAACTGAATTTTCAAGAATCCTTGGCAGTAACACCTCACACTGTGTTCTCCTAAAATATTTATTTTAGCAATTGCACTTTAAATTCAATGCGCTGTCTACACTGTACATTGAATTATGCAATATTTTTATAAGTGAATAACTCACAGCATATGTAGCTCAAGAAAAGGCCAGTCTGTTAACAAATGTACTGTTCTTTTGCTCCCATCTAGTGGTGTTAGGCCAAAATGACACAACACTAAGGATGTAACTGCTATTCTCGCATGAAAGAACAAAAATAATAAAAACATATTTCTCCCAACTGGACAATATTATAAGCATTTTTGCACATGTTGGTAGGTTTTTATACTTGGGAGAGGGAGTGTTGCCAAAAATTATGAACGGTTTTTATTTTCATAAGAAACCATTGTGTTTTGTGCAATTTAGAACTTTTTTCACAAAATGCTTTTTTTTTTTTTGCACAAAAATAGACACAAAAATGTGCTGGTTCATTCACTCTCATGTGAGGGTGAAAAATCTCATGGAGGTTGTCACTTGTTCTCATCAAAGACAAGAAAAGTTTGTCGATATTCTTTACATCCCTAAACAACAGAAGCATGAAGTTAAATAATTTACAGCATCAAAAAATATGTATGTGCTCTAGCAATGAATGACAGACCGACACACATGCAGAGAGAACTGCTACACTTTAAATAAGTGTTGTTGCATTAAGAATGGGTGGGCATTTTTTAGCCCTCCAGATGTTGTTGGACTGCAACTCTCATCAGCCCTTACTTTCATAGTTAATGGGAAGGGATGCTGGGAGCTTTAGTACAACAAAACCTCGAAATCCACAAGTAGTCCAACCTGGCTTTAAGGAAATCTCAAACTTTAGCATGTCTGTATTGGACCCAGACTATGTTGGTTGAACTTAGATGTCACTGAAATGAACAAAACTTAGCTTAAAACATTAATAACATTTCAATGAGACCTATGTTTAACAGACGTAATCCAGATGAAAATCCAAAGATCTACAATTTTAATTACACCTAAGGTTTAGTTTCAGTTGAATTCACCCTTCTCCTGATGTAATAAAAGGTATTTTATCTTCCAGATCCATTAGTGGCACAGGGAAGAATCTACAGACATTCTTTGGAAGTCGGAAGCAACTTTATCAAAGGCTTAGTGGGCATTTCCTATTCACAGTCCCATATAATGTAGGCTTCAGAAATTATTTGTTTAGGCAGAGAAGAATTTGGTTTTGGAAAGGAGGTCTCAAAAGTCCCTGAAACAATGAAACATATCAACCACCCTTTTTTGGACTTTGACTCCTACCCACATTGACCTTCTAATCCACCTCCAAGTAGGTATGAGAAAAGAAGATGGAAGGAATGGGGAAGGGAGTGTAGTGAGTTTGCCATCTGCCACCAGCAGATGTGTTTTAGAGTCCTTATTAACATCATGACAGTAAGTGAACAGCTATTCAGTGAGATAATCTGGATTATTGGCATTAGATATGTTTCTGCATTAGCACGGCAATTTCAGGCTGGAAGAAGATGAGGATGCTGAGAACAGGATGGGAAGGGGGCTGCTGGACTCACCTGCTTGCCCCAGCAGCTGATTTTCAGGTCCAGTCTGATCTGGTCCCCCTGGCTCCTCTTCCACATGGTGGACGGCATGAGCGCTGCCATACTCGTCTTCCCCTTCCTGGCCTGCTCTGCAGGCCGGGAAGGGGCGCGGAGAAGGGGACCAATCAGGGCAGGTCAGCTCTGCCCTGATTGGTTGTTTTGAGGGAGGCAGGACATTGTTGCCTTTTGCAGCAGTTCTGCAGCAGTTTGATTTATGGCTCAACGGTCAGTATATAATCCAGCCACCACACTGGATTGGCCAGTGGCTGTTCAGGAGCCGAAACCCACCCTCCCTCCCTTTATCTCTTGTTTATAGGTTGTAGGTATTTTGTCGCATGTATTTACTCTTTGTCACAACTTGGGGGGTGGTTGGCATGTGTCCTGATCAAAGGTCATCGGTAATAGGGGAGTCTCCGTCAAGTTCATGGTCAATGTCAAGTTCATGGAGACCCCGGGCTCCCCCAACAGTTGGTGAGAAGGTGGAGTGTGAGGGATCAGCAGGCATGTTGGGGTCTGCCCAGGACTCCTCCCCCTTCATCGTGGTGAGTGTCAGTGGTGGACCGACAGTGGTTTCATTGACCAGCATTCAGGTTGGTCGATGTCTGGATCCAGACTCATGTGATTTGAGCCAACTATTGCAGCTGTTAACAATAAAGGTGTGGCCTTTATTGCCAACATATACAATCATCATGTATCAATATATATTTCCAACTTATATATATTGTGTCTGTCATTATTTGGGGAAGAGGGGTGAGGGGAGCACATACATCCTGGACACGCAAGTGAATTTTCTTCTGTTACTGAACGGCATGTAAGTGTCTCATAGCCCATGGGGAGAAAAGTGGGTCACGCTTGTGAATGTTGATTTTCTTTGTTTGTTTCTGCACTATATAACCCTTGGCTGTCCATCTTCTATCAATCTCTTCTGAGAGGAAGAAAACACCACCCTAGGGATTCCATAGCTAGCCATGGGGAATTGGATTGCCAAGAAGATATAGCCTGGGTAGAATTGGTTGTTCAGGGACCCAGTTCTTCCACTGGCTGTGCAAGGATGCTGGGCCCCATCAGTAAAAGGGCTGGACTACTTCTCTGATGCATACCACCAGCCGAATGATTTACCACCTACTCTACCACCTATCTAATAAGAGTAAAATGTGTCAGGACCAAATGAAGTCTTGGGAAGGCCTGGAATTCTAGCGAATTCTAGCACAGAACAGGAGGAAAGGGAAACAATGCTACCTTCTATGGCCATACTCTTCAATAACATGGGAGGAGGTTCTATGCATCCAGATAAATTCTTCTTCACCTTCCTTTATAGTCCTTTGTACATGGGACTTTTTCAAATGGGGTAAAAAAAAACCCACTGAGGTCAGGAGGAGGACGGTGCTGTCCTGCTTCCAGCGCTCTGTTTCAGATGCCACTGTCCCCCTCCCGTCCTTCATTTGTTCTGTCTCCATTCTGCTTTCGTTTTGCCTCCACCACTTTTTATTAACAGAAACTTCCATTAATAAAAAGTGGCAGAGGAAAAACAGAAGCAGGACAGAAGCAGAACGAATGAAGGACTGGAGGAGGACGGTGTCATCCAAAACGGAGCGCTGGAAGCAGGACAGCACTGTCCTCCTCCTGACCTTGGCATTTTTTTTTTTGACACCATTTGAAAAAGTTTGTAGTATCATAATATCATAACAATATCATTACTTTTCATGTCAAATTAATGTCTCTGCATGGGACTTTTTTTTGTAATGGAGGGGGAGTAAACTGCTCTCTTGGTGCATTTGGATGGGATTCCCCCACCCAATTTTAGCCCATTGCCTTACTTTTAAGATGGATGAACTAAAAAGCAATTTTAAAAAGAACAAACAAAGACACAATGTAATGTTGACAACCCTCCCCATGCCTCTCTTTAAGTGAAAGTACATATATTAATACCCAAAGCCTCCTGTGTTGTTTTAGCACAAGAGGCAGAAAATATCCAAAGTACTTCCTCCCCTCCCCAATTAACATGCAATAATAACACATTAAATATCTGCCAATTTGCTCCCTTTGGATTAGAACCCCAAACTGCTCTCTTTACAGTTCAAGATCTATTGTGCACAAAATTCACATGTGGCTTTTTACACAGAAAATGCTGTCTTCTACACACAAAAACCAAACAAAAACAAAACCCAGAATACCAAAAACCCTGCAAATTTTGCACAGAGTAAGTCCAAATCCCAAACTGCAAACAGTATTTCCAAAGACTTTCTCACAGCAGGAAAATTACTTGTTGCTTCCTACAAGAATGAAATTGGGGACAAATTACATCCCTATTAGAGAGCAAACCAAGAGAGAAAGGGCTCCTCTGGATTCGACATTTGTGTCAGGAGGTTGAAGTGTTTGTTGTTGTAACTCTCATAGTACTATTCAAATGATGTTTCTGTAGTCCTGAACTATTTTCTGGCAATTTCCAGCACCTGCAGCAACATTTTACTCCCATCTTTGAATGGGTTTCTTTTCGACATGGAGGCAACAACAACTGGCAAAACCCAGCAAAGTCCAAAGAACTAATAGCAAAAACTCATTCTTCTTTAGATGAGTCTGGAAGAGCCCAAAGAAGATTTTACAGCTCTTCTTTCATCTTCAGAGGCTGCCATCAAGAGGTTTAGACCATCACTGTATCTGCTTAAGTCAAGCATTTCCCAGCTTGAACAGAAGTGGTCAGTTAGTTCCATGAGTTCTCGTCTAAAGAAGAGGAAACTGCCTGGAGTCACTTGGTGAAGCTGCATCCTGGCACTCTACATGAAACACTTCTTGGCTAGAACAGAGGGGTATCAGGAAGATATCCAAACAGTGGTGGCACTGGGGGTGGGGGCAAAGAGGCTGAACTGTGCTAAGTGACACTGTCAGGGGGATGGGTAACACCAGCCTTAGTGATGCCACAGGTTCCAACAGAGTCCTTGTGGAGCCAGGTTCTTCCTAATGAACAGCAGGTAGGGTGACCACATGGTTTACTTTACAGACAAGGGTCCTTTATTTCAAGGCCTTCTGTCTCTGAAGGTCTGTCTGGCAAGATCTGGTTTCCCAATGAAGTACCAGAAGAAAAAAGAGATAGGGCTGTTGAAGTTGCCCAGCAACTGGGCAGCAGACTGAGCACACAGACTGTAGCTCATCTACACTGGCTGCTTAAAACCAGGGCCAGTCCAGAGAATTATGCTTATGACTGACCTGGATTGATCATGATGGTGGCCACACACACCTGGCTTAATCCAGTGTGATGACTGTTGTTCACATGGGCCAGCGGGGGTTTTTGAGCTGCCGCTGCCACTTCCTCAACAGCAGAAGAGCTCCATGGAAAGCCTGCCTGGCATACCATCACTTCTGCTGGGGTCAAAATGGGCACCCATTGTGATCAATGAGGGGGGGCAGAGTGACCTCCCCTCCTTGTTGATCACATGTCCGAATGCCAGTTCTGTCCTCAGCAGAAGTGATGGTGCACTGGGCAGGCTTTTTATGAAGCTCCTTGGCCATCAAGAAAGTGGTGGCAGTGGCTCTGACAGAAATCCTCTTCTCTGTGCTCCTCAGTGCAGGGTAAGGGAGATGGCCCCACATTTGTATGTGGACACCTGGATTGGGTCAAACTGAACCTGACCCAGCTGTCCAGACAGCAAAAGACCCTGAGGTCACTTTACAGTTTCTGGAAAACCCCAGGGTTTCCCTTGACTTTGCATAGTGCAGAGCGAGGTTGGGTTAAGCACAAAAATAAGAAAAGGAAAAAGAAAAAAAAGAGGATTGTCCCAGGAAGTAGCAGTACATCATCTGTACTGCTAGCACCAGATTCTGGGTAAGTCTGCATTTTTAAATTTATTTATTTATTTATTTATTTATTTTGCTGATGTAGCCAACCCCCGGTCACACTATTATTCACTCTGGAGATGTACTGTATTTCTGCACTGTATTGTATTTGTACACTGCAGAAATACAGCAATTTGACACCACTTTATCCACCATAGTTCTATCCTATGGAATCCTGGTATTTGTAACTGGGTGAGGCACCAGAGTTCTCTGATAGAAAAGGCTAAATACTTCACCAAACTACCAATATCAAGATTCCATAGGATAGAACTATGGTGGATAAAGTGGTGGCAAACTACTGTATTTGTGCAGTGTAGACAGACCTATATATATCATGAGCCATGGTTTACATACTGGGAGAAAGAGGAAAGAGTAGGCAGCTCTGGTCAAGAGTGCAAATTAGAGAGCACAAAACACACTTCCATCTTTTCTTTATGGTATCTTATATCTAGGTTTAGTTGATTAATGTTTTCTGACAGTTAGAGTCAACCCTAGCAGAAAAAACACAACCCTAAGCATTTAATCAAGCTTGCAAAATAATGCATACTTTCGACAAAGAAAGGGAGCTTGGCAGTCACTTAGCTAGCATGAAAATTCTCAAAAAGGAAATCTTTCAAAATTTATAATTTAGACTATAGGTAATCCAGTAACACTAATCTGATAGCAAGTGCCATTGAACACATTAGGACTTACTTCTGAATCTACAAGCAAAGCACTTGTGATAAAAGGCTGATTGCTGTGTGTATAAAGAGGTGGGGGTAGGACTAAACTTTAAAAAAAATATTTACTAGAGATTCAGGAATATATATATAAATATGGAGACATTTTAGACTTCAGAACCATTGGAATACACATAAGCAATTAGTAGCTCAAGCAGGTACTATTCCACTGGGCAATGACTCAAAACAAAAGGATTAGAATAGTTACAATTTTAGTTATGGCTATTTTGTTAACATTGCACAAAGAACTAAATCCATGTATTAGCACTGGAGTAGGCCCATTGAATTAATGGAATTTACAAAAGTGTTGATTTATTAAGGTCCTACTGATTCTGAGGGTCTAATCTAATGTCTATGGTATGAAAACATTATTCATTTCTCCCATTAAAAGCTTATAACCTAAAATGAGGGAGGTTCAGTATACTGCTTGGGGTTAAATCTGGCTTTGTAGAATCCAATTGTCCAGTTTTGCATTTTCTTCTTGAGCCCATTATTCACCGTTCTTCTACTTTCTAACCACCGCCCTAAGGCAAAATGACCAAGGAATACCCTTGGCTCTGAGATCGTAATGAGCTGATTGCACAGAAAGAGGGTAGTACATCTAAATCTCCAACTTTTTTCCAGTAGAAAGAGCAGCCAAATTAGAGATTGCATTGACCTCCTCTCACTTTTTTGTATGAAAAAAAAATATATCAACCAGACAGTCTGGTTTCCAGATACATCTCTTTCCTGTTTCCACATATATCATTTATTTAGGGACAAAGCCAAGGATTTATAACTAAAAATTGCATCTGGTTTAGCATTCCTGTCCAGGAGGTGCAAATTTGGTAAATCCATTAAAAAGGGGGGGGAAGCAAGTGGAGCAAATTTCTCATGCTTTCCTAGCACATAAGCATAGGCTTGTCGCCTATGATAGACAGTGTGAGGGCTTGCCTGCATGGGCAATATACCCCGTCTTGCCTCCCTCTTAGAGCCCTGCAGTCTTGACAATGCAGCGCATTTGCCCTGTTCTGCTCTTGGGCAGTCCTCATGACCCCTGGGGCAGATACAGGGTTGAGTGGGGGGAAGATGGGATAGGGCCCTTTACCATGGTTTTTGAAAAGTACCTGATTTAATCCATTCCCACTGGGAAGGAATGGATCGGGCCCCGCATGTCTGCAGGAGCCCATCCTGGCAGGCAGGCCCGTCGCTGCAACTGCCGGTCTGCCTTGCTCTTCTGAAGCAGGAAACGGTTCCACAGCATGTGACCAAGGCTGGTCATATGCAGGGTGCCTTGGTTACATGTTTTGAGATGGCTTCCCCATTTCCAGCAGCAATGGCGAGAACAGTGGCTATAGCAATGGCCCAGCATGCCTGTTTGGACTCCGGACTGTTTGGAGGTGGTAACGGGGGAGGAACGGGCATGACCCATGACCAGAATATGCCAGCAGAGAGCCGGTGTATCCAGGCTCATGTAGATGAGCTCAAAATTCACACACTCGAGGTTGTTTTATACAACCACAGCAGAAACTCAAGGTGTGACATTTTCACTGAGCAGCATGGCTATTGAGAGCTGGCATGGGGCCCAGAGAGAGATGTACAATAGGGGACTACAACAAACCAAACATTACTATTACTAGGGCCTAGTAGTTCTGGTCTCACTCTACATGTTGCACTTTGCTTTGTCTGAAACCTATTAATAAATGTAGAAAACTTGTATAGCCTAAGATGTCGCAATAGTCACTGTAATCACTCCTTGGTCTAGTCTGTTGAGAAACCAAAAATTAATTGTAATATATTGTTTATTCGTTCATTGTCCAGTATCCTAGAAGTCACCATCCTCAAGATTTTGTCTGCTTTCTCCTCTGTCTAGGTAGACTGTGGCACTTTAGGAAGAAATTGGAGGCTGGCTACATTCTTTAATTCTATGCATATAAAACTCCTATGCGTGCACAGAAAAAAAGTAGCAGAGAATGCTTACCTGAAGTTTTTCCTTGTCATTATATTTTTCTATATGCAGGGACTTTGCTTTTAGAAGTCACTTTTAATCTAGTACGTTTGTGAGAAGGAACAGAGAGAATGGAAGCTTTTGCTCGACTGAACATATACCATGATTTTAAAAGGAGGAGGCAGCAGAGGCAGCAGCTTAAAAAAAAATAGGGAACATTCAAACATGTGTTCTCTCTACTCTTAAGCTGTACTGCTTTGCAGTATAATGACTAGATTGTTCACCTAGGAATGGAGAAAGCATGGTTCAAGTTCCCACTCAGCTGTGAGATTCACTGGGTGATTATGGGGTCTTACCTTAACATCTCACAAACGCTTTGTTTGAAAAAGAGCTATTAAAACATGAAATGATGCCTTTTTGGAAATGCATCTTCCATGCCAATGTAAAATCTTGGAATATATAAATAATTTCTTTTTCAAAGAAGCCTCCCCTTTCCCTGGAAATCATGGTATATGTTTAGTTGAGTAAAAACTTCCATTCTATCTGTTCCTTATCATGTCTCACTAGACTAAGGGACTTCTAAACTGTATGCTAGAGTGTCAGTATTATTTCTTTAAAGGAGTTCTTCAAAAACTTGTGCTAAATTATGAAGTACAAAAGAAACATATTTCTGTCACTGAAGCCTATCACAGCATGGTTGCCCCCCTCCTATTAGATTAGGTGGAAGGGGGTAAGATTATTTGTTTCCATTATTTTATTTTATTTTAGGTTTCTGCTATTTGTTGGATAAATTATTCATTGACTAAGTAGTCATCTGTAATTTTAATGCCTTTTCTACACAGGACACTCATATATTTTTAAAATCGCCTTGGTTTTCAGTCTCATTGTAGGAAATGAATTTTTTAACTGCTTTCATGGTGAACAAGAAAACTTTTGAGGCAAACTGTATCCAAACCCCTGGGTTGGCATAGCCAGTGGAGCAGAGGAGCTCTGTTCCTACCCAGGTTTCACATCCTATTTATTTGGTCAGGCCTCCATACTGATGTCATATACGAATTGTCTGAATGCTCCTTAATTCTCTATGTAAATCTAAAATGGTGCCCCTAATAGAGCCCATGAAAGCTTATTTCTAATGAATTAATGAGAACCACCTAAGGTTTCAGACCCCTAGTGATTGTCATATCCTGCCAAGCAACATCAGACTGTGGTCATGATAGCAGCAGTTATTCATGAGGAAGAACAGATAAGCTAGGAGAGGCTACAGCAGTTTTCTTTTGCCTGAACCTACTGTGTAGGGCAAGATTCTGACCCTCCTCTCCTCTTCCCACTGCTGAGTTAATCGAATGCAAACTACTTTCCACTTTAAATTCAGTTTTCAGTCATTGAAGTCAGCTGAGGATAAAGGGGGAAGTGGGAGCAGGAAAGAGAAACTGGGACATTTTTAAAACAGCAGAAAAAATGGGACAACAGAGGATTAACTGGGCCTGTCCCTGCCAAGTTGAGACAGTTGAAGGGTATGGGTTTTTTTTTTCCTCAGAAGCACCTTTATTTCTGACTCTGTTTAGCCAAACCAATGTTAAGAACACAGATCATGGGAAGCTGTCTTATACTGAGATTGGTAAAAGGTTAGCTCAGTATTGCAGGAGTGGAAATTCTAAGGCACTCCAGATGTCACTGGCCTGCAGTTCCGAACAACACTAGCCGACATAACCAACCATGAGGAATGCTGGGAGCAGAAGTCCAACAGCATCTAGAGAGCCTTAGAATTTCCAACCCTGGACTACACAGTGGGTCTCCAGAACTGCAGACAGAGATAGACATCTTTCCCAGTCTTACAGGGCAATCCAGGGACTGTATCTGGGATTTTGCAGGGATGAAAGCTATGGCTCTTAACATTTATTCTCAACAAATGCTGCCCTCCTTTCAATTTCATATATATCATTTTGGGTTTGAGACTTGCTATATGTTCACCGATTGCACCCACACACCCATATCCATGCATTCAAAATTTTTTACCTCTTATTTTCCAGCAGAGGGCAGCAGAACATACTAGATTGGAAGCTTAGCTATATAATTTTTTTTTTCAAATGTATGCAACAACAAAATTTACGTCATTATTAATTGGTTGGTTTCTTGCATTTATATTATATAAATGGGCTTATCTTCCAAGATGCTCAAGGTGGCAATGCAAAGTATCACCACACCTATTTCTGAATCTTTATTTTTTAAGGTTTTTTTTTTGATTTCCTAATGGAGTACTTGTTTGTTATTTATTTCCTAACAAAGTACTACAGACTATATTTATTTTCATTGATATTTATGAAAGAAAGATGTCGAACAATATGTTATGCTCAGGCACATGACTATTTTTTTCAGATTTCAAAAAATAAAAAGACAGAAAATATCAGGGGCAAGGGGACCTGTGTTTGTTGGTATGTTTAGAGTATTTAGAATATTTATACCCCACCCTTCCCAAAAAGGATCCCAGAGTGGCTTACAAATTTTTGATGTGACAGTTCCCTGCCCTCAGGCTTACAATCTAAAATGTTGAAATCTTTACTTACTAGCCACTTGTTGGCTCAAAATTTGTTCCCACCATTTAGAAATATAGAATCATAGAGTTGAAGGAGACCACAAGGGCCATCTAGTCAGACCCCCTGCCATGCAGGAATACACAATTAAAGCATTCCCAACAGATGGCCGTCCAGCTCTTACTGTCAGGAAGTTCTTCTGAATGCTTAGGTAGAATCTCTTTTCCTGTAGTTTGAATCCATTGCTCCATGGCCTAGTCTCTGGAGCAGCAGAAAATAAGTTTGCCCCATCCTCAGTACGACATCCCTTCAAATATTTAAACATGGCTATCATGCCACCTCTTAACCCACTCTTCCCCAGGCTAAATGTACTCAGCTCCCTAAGCCACTCCTCATAGGGCATGGCTTCCAGACCTCCCACCATTTTGGTCTCTGTCCTCTGGACATGCTCCAGTTTGTCAATATCCTTCTTCAATTGTGGTTCCCAGAACTGGACACAGTGTTCCAGGTGAGATCTGACCAATGCAGAATAGAATGGCACTATTACTTCCCTCGATCTAAACACTATAGTCCTATTGATGCAACCTAGAATCTCACTGGCTTTTTCTAGTTGTCACAGGAACTAAAGGAGAGGACCACAAGGACAATCTAGTCCAATCCCTGGCATCCTGCAATACACAACTAAAGCACTCCCAAGAGATGGCTATCTAATCTCCATTTAAAGACCTCCAGAGAAGCAGAGTCTACCACCCTCTGGCCTAGTCTATTCCACTGTCCAACAGCTCTTACTATCAAGAAGTTATTCCTAATGTTTAGATGGAATCTCTTTTCTTGTGATGTGAATCCATGCATTCCAATCTCCATATCAGCTGAAACAAGCTTGCTCTATCTTCTACACTAGCTCCCTTCAAATATTTAAAGATGACAATCATATCACCAAGATAGCCAGCACAACATAGTGGTTTGAATGTTGTACTAGGGTACTGGACACCAGAGTTCAAATCCCTGTTCAGCCATGGAAACCCACTGGGTGACCTTGGGGAAGTCACAGCCTCTTACCCTCTGAAGAAGGCAAATCCCCTCTGAACAAATCTTGCCGAGAAAACCCTGTCATAGGGTCACCTTACGGTTGCCATAGCTCAGAAATAACTGAAAGCACACAAGAACGACAAATCATACCACCTCTCAATTTTCTCTTCTCAATGTTAATCATACCCAGCTCACTTAGCTAGTTCTAATAGGTTTCCAGACTTCATCTTGGCCACTCTCCTCTGGACATAGTTTAGCTGGTCAATAGCCTTCTTGAACTACGATGCCCAGAACTGGACACAGTACTCTAGGTGACAATGACTAAAGCAGAATGGCATGGAATCAGGTATTCACATTTCTTCAACAATCTCCCTTGTAAACATAAAAAGGATGAATGATATGGTCAACTGACGGAACCTTAGACATTCCTGGAAGTAACAAATCAGTATTTGTTTAACTGTCACTTTGGCCTCAATGGCGAAGTCTCTCCCTTCTTTCTGTGACTTGGGCTGCTGCCATACTGCAGAAATAATGCAGTTGCACACTGCTTTAACTGCCATGGCTAAATGCTATGGAATTCTGTGATTTGTAGTTTTGTGAAATATTTAGCCTTCTCTGTCAGAGAGCTCTGGTGCCACAGCAAACTACAAATCCCAGGATTCCACAGGGTGGAGCCATGATAGCTAAAGTGGTATCAAACTGCATTATTTCTGCAATGTGGCAGCAGCCCTGTAGGAGGTTTCAGTTAGTGTTCCTTAGGGCAAGCATTAGTGGCGAGCCATACTGGGGCTCCAGCAGCTACCAAATGATGATGCTACAGCAGAACAAACTAATTTTATACTTATGGATTGCTTGTTTTCTAATGACATGGTCCAGTCCAGGCAGTAGAAGAAATTGAACAAGAAACCTGAATATAAAAGGAAAGAGAATTGAGAAGGAAAGAAGGGGGAAGCCCTTCCTCAGTATCAGCCAAAGCAAGCTGCTTCTACCTAATATTACATGCCAACGTTAGCAAAGACAAAGCGGAGTGTTACATGCTAGAATCTGTCAAAGATCATTTCTCACTTGGAAAAAAAGATAAATGTAATAATTTGCATGACAACCCCAAGAGAATTCTACCATTTCAGGAGAACAAAAGCAAGTCAAAAGGCAATTTACACAGAATGTAAAATAGGAGTTTGATGAACTACACCACAAGTACTTCAGTACCCTCCAAGTATGGGATAAGCAATCCCAGATGGTAACAGGGAAAAATATGACAGGATAAAAATATGACTGGGTCTATCAGTCTCTGCAATGTCATTCAAATTGTCTTTCACCCTCCCTCACTCACCCCCCCCCACCACATCTGGTGCCATTGATTAGCTAAATTACCACAGCTGGTGATATCTTCTGAGACAGATAAGCTGTTTTATGCTGCAATTGCTCTTAAAGCTGTTACAGTATAAAACAAACGTATAAACTTTCTCTGAAAATTATCTCAATTTCCTCTACCCCATAAAACCCTGGAGCAACATTTAGTAATGATGGTGAGGGCTGTTTGACAGAGGAATACACTGCCTTGGAGTGTGGTGGAGACTCCTTTGGAGGTTTTTAAACAGAGGCTGGATAACCTTCTGTCGGGGTACTTTGATTGTGTATTCCTGCATGGTAGATTGGGGTTGGACTTGATGGATCTTGTGATTTCTTCCAACTCTATGGTTGTATGGTTGCCAAAATCATAAATGCCCCCCCACCAAAAAACAAAACAAAAAAACACCTTAAATTCTAGGGAGCTGCTCCAAGCAATGGAGGTCACACTGTGGCTCAGGGGTGGGAGGGGGCTGGTTGCATTTTCCTGAAGTAGTCCACTCAACCAGACTGCAGATCCATCACTCAGAACAAGCCACTGGATTTAAGGTGGGTTTCATGGATCAATTTCATAGGTCATTTATGTAACTATAAATGTGATGCAGTATCTCAGCCATATTACTTTTGTTGCTATGGAGTAAAGGCTTATCCTTCCATGTCTTCCTGCACTGGTTTTTTGCTCTTTCCTGGTGCTATAGTTGTGAAATTAAATAGTTTCTTCTGTCATTGTTTTAAAAGTTGACTCATACTGACAATGATGTCTGGAATCCCGTTGGGCAGTAACAAATATGTATGCTAAAAAAAAGGAGGGTTCCTGACCGTAATGCACCACAAAAAGGAGAATCTCAGAACTAGATGTATGTTGTAAATAAAATGCTATATTCAATGAAAATAAGTTTTTTATTATTACATATCAAACAAATACATAATCATTATGTATAACAACAAATTCTTATGAAATTATGACCGATAAATGAGTCTACAAATTATAATAGTCCTATCTGAATAAATAAGTATATCCACAATGTATGGTATTTCCAATTTGATGAATATCAGACTGACTGCTCAACGAAATGCCCAAGGTGCTAGATGAGGTAATATAATAATCTAAGATAATCCAAATATGATAATCCTTTTCTTATTCTACTGATGTGAATACAGAGTAAATTAAATCCAGTTACCGTACGGATTGGACTGGTAAATTCTAGATCCGTTTCAATAGACTTCTTCTTCAGCGGTAATTCTGGATAACTAACAGGTTAACATAGTGTTAGACATGTATGAGAAAACTATAATTATGAAAAAGATAATGTTCAAAGATGACATATCTTGCCTTAATTACATCAAATAGCATCTTGAGAGATACACATTATAGCTATATGTTTAACATAGGCTGTGCCAGGTCATATCAACTCAAAATGATAATCCCATTGAGTTCTCAAAACTGGAGCCCTGGCAGACCAATGAAACATTTACAGATACACAAAAGTATTTAAGTTTAAGGATGCATTAACAAATCCAATTGATTATTCAAACCTATTGGTTCACAAGTATTCAAAAGAAATATCCAGAAAGCCTCTCTCCTCAAGACTAATAGTTTTACATAAACCTGTTTTCTAGGATTCTGTTTGATTTTTTAAAAAATCCAAATAACAAGGACTCAAGTGGATGATTAAATTTAGAACAATGTTCATATATATATCTGAGAAAATTATAATTATATAAAAGACATTTCTTACCTTAATTACATCAAACCTGGCATAAATTCAACCAGCATAAAGCTTTTCTTTTTTCTTCTTCCTAGCACCCTGAGAGATACACACTCTGGCTACATATTTAACATAGGCTATGCAAAGTCACATCAGCTGGAAATAATCACATTGAGTTCTCAAGAGGAACCCTTGGCAGACAAATGGGAAATTTAAAGGTACATAAAAAAATTTAAATTTACAGATATATTGACAAATCAAATTCATCATTCAAACCTGTTGGTTTACAAGTATTCAAACAAAATATCCAAAAAGCCTCTCTCCTCAAGAGTAAGGATATTACATCAACCCTTTTTAAAGGATCCTGTTTGATTTTTTTCAGTGACTCCAAATAACAAAGACTCAGGTGGATGATCAAATTTAAGACAATGTTCATATAATGGGCTCTCAACACTTGTTTCTGATCTTATTGAGATGTTCTAGAAATCGAACTTTCACTGGTCTCCTCGTTTGCCCAATATAAAGATTTTTACAGAGACATTGAATAACACAAATTACATGAGTAGAACTGCAATTAGTAAAATCATGCAACCCAAAGTGTTCCAATGTCACAGGGTGAATAAAGACTTTCATATTCAATGTCTGCTTACAAATAGCACAGTGTCCACAACTGTGGTGACCTAATGTGGATGACTGTGTTTTTTGAGATTTATAAACATCCAAATGTACCAATAAATCTTTCAAATTTTTAGTATGTTTTAAGGCAATTATTGGTCTATGGGAACACCCAGGAAGATCTTGAATTAGAAGCCAATTTTTAAGAATGATAGATCGAATTCGTTGGGTTGCATGGGTAAAATAGAAAGAACAAATTATACATTTTTCGTACAGTCTTTTTTAGTACCAAATAAAGATGCACAAGACACCTTGTCTGCTCTTTCTTTCGCCTGCTCTATTACACTATTTGGATAAGCTCTATTTGACAGTTGCACCTGGTAAGTTTGTGCTGCCTCTTGATATTGTTTCTCCTCAGTAGAGTTCCATTTTAAATGGAGAAACTGTGAATAAGGTAAATTATGTTTTAATTTTCTGGGGTGGCAGCTATGAAAATGAAGTAAGGAGTTTCTATCAGTATCCTTTTTAAAATTCTTTACTGCTAATTTTCCATTTTGTACATATACTAAAACATATACTGCTATGTATTCATGATACCTACATAGCCTCTAGGTTAGGGGCTACCTAGGGATTATAAACATCCACCACTTACCGGTATGTAGCAACTGGGATCAATGGGGGGGGGGTCAACTGAGAAGTGGCTGCCTCATGCCCCCAACCCCAACCCCACACAAGCAATCTCCAGTGTGAAGGGAATTTGTAACAGAGTTCCTTTTTCTTTCTGTCACACCAGAGACCACTCACAGGAGGAGGTGGGAACATCAGCAGGGGAACAGTAGTCACAGTGCTACATAGTACATAATGGTCATACAGGATTCTGCTGGATGTTGTTTGCATTGACTTTCAGATAGATACTTAAAGTTGAAAATAAAAGAATTACCAAACTTTTAGGGAAGGGGAAATCATACTCCTGGGTTTAAAATTTATTTTTATAATACCTGATGCTACCTCAATACATGTGGAGGGAGAAGATTAACACAACCCCACATTATACACAGTTGTAATTATCCATGTGCATTTTGTACATACACAGGCCTTACATATCTGTTTCTTTACAAATTATGTTTCTAGTGAGCATGGGAACATGTTAAAAAATAGTAAGACTCAACTAAATATTGACAACAAAAACAAAACAAGATTGACGGTGGGCGCGTGCATGTGTGGAAACACACACACACATACACACATCCTACACATCCAATCTCTCATCATACAGGACAAGTATGAACTTTTAAGATTATTGGAGACCAATATCTTGGTTAATATTTATCCCTCACACACCCAAAAGAAATAATTATTTCATGAAAGCAGTAAGTTACAAGAAGATACCCGACACTTGGGATTGTCCAATTGAAAAATCATGGAAGAAGAATTAGGGAAGAGAGACAACCTTTGCTATGCAATGATATCACTTAGAAGTCATTTAGACCAGTGCTTCCCAGAATATCTGATGTGAGGGGTTGGTGATTTCTCCCCTAATTTGCCAAGAACCAGCATTATATTTTGTTGTCTGCCCTGATACCCCCCACTCTTTCAATAATTCATCAATTGGGTATATTTCATAAACTGGCATTCCACATGGTTGGTAATAGACCAGAGATTCCCAAGTACTAGGATTCAAAGTTTGCTCAGAAACCTAAGGAAGTAGCCAGCCCAAATTCCTAAAGGACATGACTGGGGGGGGGGGGATTAAGCAACCTCCCTTGAACTGATGAGTTAGGGAAGAAATGGGCTAATTCTCCTGGCGGTACATAGAAGTGAGTCATTCAATAATTCATCAAGGTAGCTGGACACTCATTGCCTTGCAAAACTGTTTTTTCTTTGCACCTGCTCTAAATGATAGAGAGTTACCTGGCACTCATCAGTTTTAATGTCTGAGCCATTAGCGATTGTGAACACATCTAGAGAATCCATTGATTAACCCTGGGAAACTCTGACACACATTGTATTCCACTCATAACACCCCTTCAGGGGGAATACTGGGTATAAATATCACTCCAAAACATCACAAAAGTGTGTTCAGTTTCCAAGAGGTCGTTACTCTGTTGGTTTGCTGGGTCACTCGGCACTTCCAGCTGTCGTTCTTCTCTGCATGAATCTCTCTCTGCTTGTTGGACAGGTATAGCATAGCCCATCATCCTGAACTCTATTCCTCTATCCCAATGCTTCCTACTTTCTTTGATAGCCTTGTGTGAGTGCTTGAAGCCTGAGTGTATGTGTGTGTGCATTCCCCTGATTATTTTTCAACATTTTTTTTAATCCTCTGGCTTGGAGTTTTCTCAGTTACTAGACATACTTCAAAAGATCCTGCCATTACCTAGGCTCTCACTGCCACATTTGAGCTAATTAAAATTCACCATAGAATTATCGATTTTTGGTAGACATGCGTGGGATTTCCATGGACCTCAGTAATTCAGGTAACAAGTAATGCCCATTGGCTACAAATGTTTCTTTCTCTGACGCTGATCCACACACCACCACTTTGAGTAGCACTGACTTAGAACACTTAGCCAGGGTCATGGACTACAGTGTCGTGCTGCACTATAGCTTTCTATAGTGCCAGGTAACTTTTATCAAAGGGCAACTAGGACAGAAACAGGTGGAAACAGACAGAAAATGGGAAGCCAGGCTAGAGGAGAAGCTCCAAGTAAGGCTGTGGGTTAGAATCACTCTGAGCGGCAAGAAAAAGGACCCAAAGCTGGAAGGAAACAGAACTACCAAGCAGAGCATAGGTTTGGGTCCATATAAGGGTCAAGCCAGAAGGTCAGATGCCAGGCCCAATTGGATAAACAAATATATATGTAGTCAAGGAACAAGTCACCATCATATAGAGAGAACTCACATGCCAGGAATAATAGAGGAGGACTACCATTGACACAATAGCATTCAGAGCTTTCTTTGAGCCACTTATATTGTTAGCAACCCTGACAAGCCCCACCCCAGAAACCCCCAAAATTGGCTTATTAATAATTTGTCATATTAATATAGTCATCCATGTGGGAGATCAATAAAACCCAGGGACTCGCTGTAAGGATCCCAAAGGCAAGTACTAAGCCATGGATTGCCCAAGGGAAGGACTATTGACAAATTCCAAACTGAAGGAAACATAATGAGGTCAAGCTAAACCTGAGGATATTGCCTGCCCACACCTTGGTGGCAGACAGTTGATCCCATCATTGGTGGTTGGAGTATTCCTTTGTCTGGAGGTATCACTCTTCCCTTAGTCCCCAGACCCAGCCATCAAGGAGGCAGCTCATGCTTTGTAAGAGCCCCGGTGGTGCAGTGGTTAAATGCCAGTACTGCAAGTCACCATGTTGCAAGTTCGATTCCTGTGGGCTCCGAGGTTCACTCAGCCTTCCATCCTTTCGTAGGTTGGTAAAATGAGTACCTTGCTTGTGGGGGGCAATTAGCTAACACACATTGGAAACTGTTTAATGCAGTGTAGATGTGTAAATTGCTATTGCTTAAAACAATTTGTAAGCCGCTATGATAGCCTTGTGGCTGAAGAGTGGGGTATAAATAACTAAAAATAAAAATTAAAAAAAATGTAAATTTAATCACCAGAACATTTAAGGTAGTTGCAACACCTTTTCCTAGGACACTCATTTCTCTGTGTAGCCATTTGTGCTTCATCCATCCATGCTGCTCTATGACTTTAGACTACAGGACAGGTGTCGTATTACCCCAGAAAAGCTCCCCATCTATTCCTTTGTAAACTTCTCTTCTTCCATTCCTAGCGGTCTTGTGTGAATGCTTTGCTGTATGAATGTATGTGTGATTGGTGTTATTAATTTAAAATCCTTAATAAAAATCATTGTTAACTTTCTCATCTTGTGTATGTCAGTTCAGAGTTAGTAGGTAAAAACAGGCATAACGGTCCCTTCTGTTACCCCCTATTACATTGCTAAAGTTGAGTTGCTGCTAATTTCCCCAAAAATATTAGAAACTCAATATGGCATGGGATTTTCACAAGCAATTTGGGTAACAATATTGTTTCCAGCAAGAAACTGAGTCAGTAGGAATCGGCCCCTGGTCTTGTTTGGAAAACATACAAAGCCAAAATCTACAGTGTGGTCTCCCAGGTCTTTAGGGTTGCCAAATTCTAGGGCACCAACTGAAGTCTCAGGGATCTCCCTGCTTCTCTGGATCTCCAGGCAGGGAGACAAATTTCAAGCTGAGAAGCAGTGAAAGAGGAGAAAGCTTGGCTATATTTTATATGAGGTGGCTTTACAGCATGGGTACCCATCTGCCCTCATTCCCAGGTAACAACAGCATTCTCTTGCTTAGTGTGAAGGTGTTTAAATGTGTGTTGGCCTTGCATAATATTGATGTACCAAAAACCCAGGAGAGAGGGAAGGGAGAGGATTAGGGAGAGAGACAGTGGACATTGGAGGTCCATCATTGTGGCTTGTGATCCTTCTAATTGTCCAAGCCCTGGCAATTATGGTCTGGGGGAAAAACTTCCAGTGGCCAGTCAGTGAGCCTTCTACTAGCCCTGCAGCAGTACAGCTGGAAAACCCTCCTTACATGCCATGTGGACTGTAGGCAGGGTGCAAGACCTAGGGTGCATCTGCACAGTAGAAATAATACAGTTTGACACCACTTTAAGTGCTGTAGCGCCATCCTATGGAATCCTGGGATTTGTAGTTTTACAATGTCTTTAGCCTCCTCTGCCAAAGAGTGCTGGTGACTCAAAAAAACTACAACCCCAGGATTCTGTAGTATGGAGCCATGGCAGTTAAAGTGGTGTCAAACTGAATTATTTCTGCGATGTAGATGCACCCTTAGTGGTAATGGCAGGACCAAATTGGTGCATTTTGCTGCCTGTCCAGGGACCCAAACAAACAAAAATCCTTTGGGGGGTTTTATCTCCTGAATCTGGCTTGTTATATTTCCTGATTAAATGGGTTTCACTCGGATTCTGGATCCATTGACCCAGATTGCTGTCATGGCCATTTCCACAATCATCTGTCCCAATATTAATTTGGCTGGCTTGCCAACCCTTGCCTGCTCCACCTCTGTGATATTACCAAGAACCACCATTACGACCTCATAATTGTCCCCACCCTGTGACATCACAAGAGCCCAAACTGTGATCTTTTCAGCCTTGATATCTCAGGACTGGCAACCCTAGGTCATTTCCAAGGCTTTCCACCACACAGAAGCACTAAGATCCAGTGGCTCTTCACCACCATCACTGCTGCCTGACACATTCAGGTCAAAATGCACACAGGCATCCACTGATGTAGAAACTGTAGGGCTGCCTTTCCATTCTCCATACATGACAGGGATGAAAATGGATTGAGGATTTTCAGAAGTCAGTGCAGAACTGCCGTGTTTTGCATTGTACCTTCTCCATCACAACACAATGATGGAAACATCACATGGAAGGTTACAGCACTAACTCCAGTAATGGTTTAATGCCTCTAAAAGGAAAAAAAAAGTTTAAAAAGCAAACACTTGCATATTACACAATTCTTCAACTTGTAGAAAATAACTGTTTCAGGGAGAGAGTGCACATATCCCTCTCTGTGCAGTTTTATTAACATTAAACTTTTAACAGAGTAGAATAAAATCATTGTTTTTAATGGTATCAGTGGCTGAAGGATCAACCGCTTCTGGAAATAATTCAAGACGTAATTATTTTGCAGAGAAAACTCCAGTCTCTAAAATCAGATGCAGACAAAATGTTCATAATTCTAATGTAGACCACAGTGTCCAATGCAGTCACTTAAAAAAAAAAGTCTAGAATCTTTTGAGTCATCTTTTCCTTAAGGCCAAGTAAGCCTGTCAGAATGTCTCTAAGGGCGTATTCCAAGAATATACATCACATGGGGTTAATTTTAATATGTTTCCAAAAAACCTGATTTTGCTTTTAAGTAAAGGTCTAGAGAATATAAAGTAAAGCCACACTTGGCAGTAATGAAACACAGCTACTTGGAAAGGAAGCAAAAAGCTTTGTCCTTATCAAGTATATTCTGCCTGAATTGAAAGTTGTGGCTTCTATGTTAGTGAGGTGTTGAACCTGCTCAGGGGCTCAGTCTGAAGTTCAAAGGAGCTATATGAGGTACTGAACCTATGGGGAGGGGCTTTGCATTTTAGGACTTTTTCAGAAGAGTAATTTGTGCAAAAACTGTTACCTTTTGTGCAAAAACTGAGATTCCTTGTCTCTTGAACAAAACCAAGGTTTTTGCACAGGAAACAGTATATTTTGCACACACAAAAGGTGCTTTTTGTGCAGAATATAAGTTTTCTTCAGTTTGTTGTTGCTTTTGTGCGCTTTCAAGTCATTTCCATTTTATGGTGTCCCTAAGGCTAACTTGACAAGATTTGTTCAGAGGGGGTTTGCCTTTGCCTTCCTCTGAAGCAGTGAGAGTGTGACTTGCCCAAGGTCACCCAGTGGGTTTCCATGGCCAAGCGAGGATTTGAGCACTGGCCTCCATAGTACAACGCTCAAACAACTACACCATGCTGGCTCTCTTTTCTTTGGTTTATGGTTTCATTTAGCACAGAAAACTGTTTCTGTATGACTTCTTTTAAAAGTAATGCAATAGCTCACCTACATCTGTTGCAGATTATATTGCTTCTCCATGGAGACAAAGGAGGTATCTGGATGTCACCCAGACAGGAATAATTTATCACTAGATCACGTTTTTCATACACAGGGAAAATCCCAGGTTGCCAAAACAGATAGCTCTGATTTCCCTTTGGGCTGTGGGTTTGCCTAAAAGTACTATAAAACATGTACTTTTGTCTTCCGTCCTCCTTTGAGAAGGTGCTCCAAGGATCTGGTTTCTAATTTTGTGGGGCTGTCATCAAAGGAAAGAAAGGGGATGCGACATTTTAGAAAGCACCCACTTGGCTGACATGGTACAAACTTGCAGCAGGGCTGTTACTAATTTATCAGAGCTTGGAAACATGGACATGTTCCTTTTTTGCACTACAACTTCCAGAATTCTCTCTCTCTCTCTCTCTCTCACTAAAGTAACAGTCTTTATGAATTTCTTCCTCTGCCACAAATTCTGAAAAAAACAGTGGATACAGTAATAGTTTACTCAGAAAAACCAAATGTAGTATATTCATTGAACTTATTCTGTAAATATTTTTGTAGGTGTTCCCATTGTTTCATAAATTTGCTTCCCGCATTACCCTCTAATATGTAGGACAATTTATCCAATTCAGCTAATTCAATTACTCTTTCTAATCATTCCTCTTCTGAAGGAACATTTTCATCCTTCTAATATTTGGCAATAAGGATTCTTGCCACCATTACCATATGCCAATATAGCCTGCTCTTTATCACTTTCCCCCTCAAATTGTGTGAGACCTAGAATTAAGAATTTTGGTCTCAGACAAAGCTTTTTATTCAGGATAAGTTGTATTCTACTTTTAACCATAAGCCGACATGTTTTAATCTTTTCACAATTCCAAAACCTATACAGTTGTCCCTCCACATTCGCGAACTTGACATTCGCGGTTTCGGTTATTCGCGGTTTTGGGAGGGCCCCCCGGGCCCCCCCAAAACCGCGACACGGGGCCTCCAGAGGCCCCGTGAAAGACATAGAGGGAGCGGGGAGGCCCAGGGAGGCGTCCACGGGGCCCCCGGAGGCGCTCCGGAGGCCCCATGAAGGCCTGGGGAGGGGTGGGGAGGCGATCCTGGGGCCTCCGGAGACGCTCCGGAGGCCCCATGAAGGCCTGGGGACGCGGTGGGGAGGGCTGGGGAGGCGATCCTGGGGCCTCCGGAGACGCTCCGGAGGCCCCAGGAAGGCCTGGGGACGGGGTGGGGAGGGCTGGGGAGGCGATCCTGGGGCCTCCGGAGCATCTCCGGAGGCCCCAGAAAGGCCTGGGGACGGGGTGGGGAGGGCTGGGGAGGCGATCCTGGAGCCTCCGGAGCGTCTCCGGAGGCCCCAGGAAGGCCTGGGGACGGGGTGGGGAGGGCTGGGGAGGCGATCCTGGGGCCTCCGGAGACGCTCCGGAGGCCCCAGGAAGGCCTGGGGATGGGGTGGGGAGGGCTGGGGAGGCGATCCTGGGGCCTCCGGAGCATCTCCGGAGGCCCCAGAAAGGCCTGGGGACGGGGTGGGGAGGGCTGGGGAGGCGATCCTGGGGCCTCCGGAGACGCTCCGGAGGCCCCAGGAAGGCCTGGGGACGGGGTGGGGAGGGCTGGGGAGGCGATCCTGGAGCCTCCGGAGCGTCTCCGGAGGCCCCAGGAAGGCCTGGGGACGGGGTGGGGAGGGCTGGGGAGGCGATCCTGGGGCCTCCGGAGACGCTCCGGAGGCCCCAGGAAGGCCTGGGGACGGGGTGGGGAGGGCTGGGGAGGCGATCCTGGGGCCTCCGGAGCGTCTCCGGAGGCCCCAGGAAGGCCTGGGGACGCGGTGGGGAGGGCTGGGGAGGCGATCCTGGGGCCTCCGGAGCGTCTCTGGAGGCCCCAGGAAGGCCTGGGGACGGGGTGGGGAGGGCTGGGGAGGCGATCCTGGGGCCTCCGGAGCATCTCCGGAGGCCCCAGGAAGGCCTGGGGACGGGGTGGGGAGGGCTGGGGAGGCGATCCTGGGGCCTCCGGAGACGCTCCGGAGGCCCCAGGAAGGCCTGGGGACGGGGTGGGGAGGGCTGGGGAGGCGATCCTGGGGCCTCCGGAGCGTCTCCGGAGGCCCCAGGAAGGCCTGGGGACGGGGTGGGGAGGGCTGGGGAGGCGATCCTGGGGCCTCCGGAGCATCTCCGGAGGCCCCAGGAAGGCCTGGGGACGCGGTGGGGAGGGCTGGGGAGGCGATCCTGGGGCCTCCGGAGACGCTCCGGAGGCCCCAGGAAGGCCTGCGGAGGGCTGGGGAGGCGATCCTGGGGCCTCCGGAGACGCTCCGGAGGCCCCAGGAAGGCCTGCGGAGGGCGGGAGGGAGGGCCGGGGAGACCTCCGCGGGGCCTAGCAAGGTCCCGCAAAGGCCTGGGGAGGGGGGGAGGGAGGGAGGGAGGCCGGGGAGGCCTCCGCGGGGCCTAGGAAGGCCCCGCGAAGGCTTGGGGAGGGAGGGGGGAGGGGGTGTCGTTATTCGCGGTTTTTTCACATTCGCGGGGGTCCGCGGAACGGAACCCCCGCGAATGTGAAGGGACGACTGTAATATATAGTCCCAATTTCTCTTCATGGGTCTCTCCTGTTAAAGCTTTCTCATTAAAAGCATTGAGAATTTCTGGCAAATGGTTAACATATAAAGACCTTGTTCTTCAGCAAGGTGGTGTATACCACTTCAAAACTAGACAAGATCTGTTGGAAGAGGAATTCGATATTCAGTGGTTTCTATATTTACAAGGTAGATAAAGGAAAAGAAAGGATAAATTTTGTACAGAATGAGTTTGAAAAATTAGTGTTGAAAGGTGAAAAACATCTAATTGCTAATATATACAATCTGTTATTGAAAAGTAATTTAGAGGATGCGTTAGTAAAAGATTGTAAGATTCAGTGGGCTAGAGATTTTGGATACAATATTGACTTGGATTGTTGGGAAAAAAATATGGAAAAATAATAATTCATATACAAGGTGTTATGTCCTTATGGAAAACTTTTGGAAAGTTATGTATAGATGGTATCTCTCACTGGACAAAAACAGCAAATATATATCTAAAAATACAAATAATCTTTGCTTGAAATTACAACTTCCAGAATCCTTCAGGCAGTTTGGTGAGTGGCCATGCTGACTGAGATATTCTAAGAGTTATAATCCCCCCCCCCAAAAAAGAGGGAGGGAGTTCTTGAAGCTCTGTTATTTATTATGCTGGATTTATTTGGTAAATACAGCATTGGCCGAGCCATGGGGCAGCAGTTAACAGTCATCTTCCTTTGCTTATTTAAGAGTGCAATTGCCATTTAAAATGTCAGCTTAATAAACAGAAGTGACTCTTTAGCAAGTTTTGAAACATCATATAAAACGTGAAGGGCCTTTGCTTTCTTGAAGGTTATCCTAAGCAAAGGCACAAAACAAAATGCAGACTGCAGGCATGTTTCCATTGGAGAAGAATACTTTTATCATCTTTACCAAATTTGGGATCCCACATGCCATGCATAAGTGTGGGATAGTATAGTGAGAGCTTTAACCACACAGCTGGATGAGAAGCTAAGATGGGGAAAGGGTGGAGTAGTATCAGCCTCAACCCTAGTTTTCAGCCCAGAAACAACAGAAGTAATAACAATAAAGAGGGTGACTGTGCATGTACAGAAAGCATTTATCCTAATACTGAAAAGAAAAAAACCCTCAGACATCTGGAATTAGAGGATTATGGGTCACCTACCTAAATAACCTAAAGGCACCAGATCCTGTCTGAGCTTGGAAGCTAAGCAGGGTCAGCCCTGGTTAGTGGCTGGATGGGAGACTGCCAAGGAATAGCAGGTGCTGTAGGCTATATTTCAGAGGAAGGAACTGGCAAAACCACCTCTGAATATTCCTTGCCTAAGAAAACCCTATGAAACTCATGGGGTTGCCATAAGTCAACAAGGGACTTGAAGGCACATACACACACACACATTTCTATTTGACTCCCAAACATGCTTATGGCACAACTGTCATTAGAAATAAAACATTAATGGCCCAACAGTGTTATTTGCTTTTCATACCACATTATCTCCAGTTTCAACCCAGACGTAAAGTAAATATCTTTCGTAAGGTTGTCCTTATAAAAAACAACACACACAGGCCTACCAACAACAAAGTACTGTAATCCAGAGATGTTTAACAGATGTATCCTTTTTTCCCCCTGCATGCGATACTATTTCTGCAATCAAAGCAGCAAATCCCTGTATAGTAGAATTGGTTTCCTGGATTACCATAGTTTCATGTTCTCCACTCTCCTCTCTCATACTCTTCCCCTGGGTCTTCCAATTTGCTTCCTGTTTCTCCTTCAAACCCCAGCTCTCTACTATCATGGATAAAGAGCCAGAAACATCATTTTCAAAAGTTATTTATTACTTGTTACTTTTTTTCCCTCTTTCAGCTCATTGCCCTTAATTATTACTTAAAGAGCAGTTATTATTTGTTTATTTTTTAAAAAAATACGCTTAAAACTTTAAATAATGGCCATTGCCCCCCTTTGGTCCTCCAAAAGCAAATCAGCAGTACTAACTTAATGTACAGTAGGCCCTTGGTATCTGCCAGGTTTTGGGTCTAGAACTGCCAGTAGATACCAAACTCCGTGGATGCTCAAATCCCATTGTCTACAATAGCACAGTAAAATGGTGTCCCTTATATAAAATGGCGTAATCAAGGTTTGCTTCTTGGAATTTATTTTTTGGGGAATATTTTCAAGCTGTGGATGGTGGAGTCTGTGGGTGCCAAAATCTGTGGATACAGAGGGCTGACTGTAATGTGTTACGCTAAAAAGTGTAATGATGCCCACCGATATCCTGTGTCAGCTACTTAGTTATGAATGTGTAACATCTCATGGACTAATGTCCCAAGCCCACCTTAACAGCCAGCAGCCACATCAAGCAAAAGAGGTCTGTTCAGCTCCCAGCTGGGGTGCAAGGAGAATTACTTTTCCAGCCCCTTTCCACCAGCAAGCAAGACTGCAACAAGGAATTGAAGCAGGGGTCTTGCTTCAGGCCTCTGTACAAATAAACTAAGTTTCTGTTTGTCTGTTACTGTGTCACATTGAAATAGCTGGACTGATTTTTGCCAGACTTGGAGGGTATGTTTGAGATGGTGTAACTCAAAATGTAAGCCATGTTATATACATGAAATTCACTTGGGTGGTTCATTATTAGTTTTCATCAGGACAGCAAAATGGTGCACTGCATTTAAAACATCTTAGCTACCGTAGTTCCATTCAAAAACTCCTTTCTGAAGTTTTTCTGTTTTTCTGTAAACCAGCTAGACAGATTTTTATCGAATGTGGTGAGAAAGTTTGGGATGATCTGACTTAATATATAGGATATGTTGTTATGTGACATACACAAAATTCAGCTGGTAGGGAGGAGACTCCCCAATTATTTGTGGGGAGTAGTGTGTTTCATGACTGATTAAGAGATGAATGCTCTCTCTAGGGCAACTGAGAATGATATGGAACATGAAGAATATTTCAGCAACCAAAGACATAGGCATTCCTCCCCCAGGGCAGCTGAAACTGAGCAATCTTTAATGATATTGTTATTTCTCCAGAACAATGCAGATCACTACAGAAAGTAGAAATTATTATAAATTAAACAGAAATATATTACAGTACAAACATATATAAAAATCCATTACATCCCATCATAGCATGAAAACCATGAAGAGGTAATTTGCATACCTACTCTGTCTTCTATCCAGGTGCTAATTGTTGACAGTCAGCTATGAGTGGTCCTTGCTTTCCCTTCTTAAAATTCTTTAAGGACAGGCCCATTGGGATCAGCCCATTAATATGGGCAATAAGAAAACATAATTAGAGATATAGAATAAAATTTCCTTGGGTTTTTTCCAGGCTGTGAGGCTGTGTTCTGGAATAGTTTCTTTCTGACGTTTCGCCTGCATCTGTGGCTGGCATCTTCAGAGAATGGTTGGGTAGATGTGTGTGTGGAGTTTATATGCTGTGAACCCCTGTTGGGGAGTATATGTAAATTTGTGTAATTGAATGATTAGTTTCTGGGTATAGAAATGCAAGTCTCATTAGTGTCTGTTTGGCTAATGGTTGGTTGATGGTCCATTATCTGCTGGGAATCCCCCTGTCCCTGGGTGGAATTATTTTGTAAGTGTTGAGTTTCGATTCTATTGTGTTTCAAAACTGGGAGCCAGATTTTGTTTACTTTTAAGGTTTCTTCTTTCCTGTTAAAGTTGTCCAGGTGTTTGTGGATTTCAATATCTTTGCTGTGCATTCTGACATGATAGTTGTTGGCCTGGTCTAGAATTTCTGTGTTTTCAAATAGCATTTTGTGTCCAGGTTGGTTTATAACATGTTCTTCTACAGCTGATTTTAATGGCTGGCCCAGTCTGCAGTGTCTCTCATGTTCCTTCATTCATGTTTGCAAGAGCAGGAGTTTACCACATACCATGCAGCTGTGGACAAGTTTACATAGGGACCACTAAACACAGTGTGCAAACATGACCAGGTCAACAACTATCATATCAGAATGCACAGAGAAGCTATTGAAATCCACAAACACCTCTACAACTTCAACAGGAAAGAAGAAACCTTAAAAGTAAATAAAATCTGACTCCCAGTTTTGAAATACAATAGAATCAAAACTCAACACTTACAAAGGAATTCCACCCAGGGACAGGGGGATTCCCAGCAGATAATGGACCATCAACCAACCATTAGCCAAACAGACATTAATGAGACTTGCATTTCTATACCCAGAAACTAATCATTCAATTACACAAATTTACATATCCTCCCCAACAGGGGTTCACAGCATATAAACTCCACACACACACCTACCCAACCATTCTTTGAGGATGCCAGCCACAGATGCAGGTGAAACATCAGAAAGAAGCTACTGCAGAACACGGCCTCACAGCCCGGAAAAAAACCCAAGGAAAATCTATGGATGCTGGCCGTGAAAGACTTTGACTTCACAGAGATATAGAATCTTTTTAGTTTTCTCCTTTTTTAAATCCAGTGTAAACAGCTCCAGATATCAAATCTTTGGAAAAACCTGAGTTAAGCATTTTGCAGGGCTTGCTAATATTTGGCAGCAGCCCACAATGAAGGTCTATTCTACAGAAAAAAATAATATGAGACCATCTATTCTCACTATAATACTGTTTTCAGATGAATCAAGACCTTTCCTTAACCAGCTGCAGTTCGATTTGTAGTGGCAGCATATTTCACCATATCTTTTATGTATGTGTGTGTCATACTATCTGGGTGAGTGAGAAATCCTGCCACGTGAGTCATTTTGCTCATGACAAATTATTTTTGGATCACACTGGTTAACCATCAATGTTTTCCTATTTGTTTCTGTCTCTGTGTATATGGCTGCTTTGCCATAAACAGCAGCTCTCTTCCCAACATGACAAATTACATGGGTTTGTTGTCTCATCTAACAAGAAGCAGACAAACACAATGAAGAGTTAGTTTTCTCAGTATCTCATCAGATTCATCTTTCTTTCATAAAACTTTGTGCCTGCTTCATAGCAGGAGTTCAGAGAACAACTCAATCAGTAGTTTCTAAACATGGATCCCCAGGTCTTGCTGGACTTGTTGGATTTGGAATAGTACTCCAAAAATATCTGAGAACCCAAGATTGGGAACCACTACTTTAAACGTATCTAAGTAGATACTACTTTAAAAATCTCCAAAAATAGTGCTACCCATATTTTAGTTTTTTAATGTCCTGACATGTAACTGAGTGATAACTTAATGAAACAGGTCAATACAGTCGTCCCTCCACATTCGCGGGGGTTACGGCCTTGAGACTCCCGCAAATGTGGAAAAACCGCAAATAAAAAATGCTGCTCCCGTGACCTCCCCCCCAGAGGGAGGGAGGCGGCAGGACGGTGTCTGGCCAGCCTGACTGGCCTCTCCGCAGGCCTTCTTCAGGGGACTCCAGGCCTTAGAATCCCTGGAGCCCACTTAGAAAGGCCGGAGAGGGCAACAGGCAGGCAGGGAGGAGGCTGCCCTGCCTCCCCGCAGCCTTCCTGAGTGACTCCAGGGCTTAGAAGCCCCGGAGCCCACTTAGGAAGGCCGGGGAAGGCAGCGGGCGGGCAGGCGGGAGCTGCCCTGCCTCTCCCCAGCCTTCTTGAGTGGACTTCGGGGCTTTGAAGCCCGGGAGCCTGCTTAGGAAGGCTGGGGAAGGCAGCGGGTGGGTGGGAGGGAGGCAGCCCTGCCTCTCCCTGGCCTTCTTGAGCGGACTTCGGGGCTTTGAAGCCCCGGAGCCCACTTAGGAAGGCCGGGGAAGGCAGCGGGCGGGAGGGAGGGAAGCTGCCCGGCCTCTCCCCAGCCTTCCTGAGGGGACTCTGGGTCTTAGAAGCCCCGGAGTCCTCTCAAGAAGGCCGGGGAAGGCAGTGGGAGGGAGGGGGATGCTGCCCACCCCCCCCAGCCTTCCTGAGTGGACTCTGGGGCTTTGAAGCCCCGGAACTGTCTCTGGAAGGCCGGGGAAGGTGCAGGCAGGAGGTTGCCCCACCTCTCGCTAGCCTTCCCGAAGGGGCTTGGGGCTATACCACAAATAATCAAAACCGCGAGTGTGAAAGTCGCGAATGTGGAGGGGCAACTGTATAATTAACTGGGCATCCTAGCCATGGGAGGGCAGGAGATTTGTGGCTGAAGCACTCAGTTTATGAGCAGGATTTCAGAAATAGGCAGGAGGGATGGGGGCTGGGCAGGAGTAATTGTTCTCCCTCCCATTGGTTTCAGAAGGAGAGAATTATCTATAATCGAGGCTACATTTTTGGTTTGGCATAATTTCTAGCTCTTTTTGACATTGTGTCAGGATATTAAGAAAGCCCATAATACTGCAGAAACTCCACTGCCCACTTTTGGCCCTAAGGTTCTACCACCGTTTAAGGAGAACTTCTATCAAAAGACCTTGCTTTCATCAGTGGACCTCTTTCTCTTCTGACAGAAGTGAAGGTCTGTTCCTCAGCCAGCCTCACAGGGCACAAAGGACTATACATTTTAATTATTTTTACATTAATAAACTATCAATAGGAACATGAAATTTGTTGCAGTACTTTTTATAAAAATTACATCCCACAGCAGTGGGCAATGTGCAACCCAGGGGCCGTATGTAGTCACCATGGCTGTTTCTGTTGTTAGCATGCCCTACCTACCCCCTCCCTATGGTATTTCATAATTAGAAATATTGGACACTTTTCAGAGTCAAGTTGCTGGGGTGAACCAAAAAGAGGTCAGGTGGAGGTCACAATGACCTGGGATGTGTCTTAGAAATATTTGTCAAGCAAACCCATATTAGGATTGTGCAGAAGCCCCTTATTACAGAGAGTCGTTATGGAGGTATGTACTAATTCTGTCGTGGGCACCTCAGCAATGAGTCATCCAACCAAACAATTAATGACCATTCCCAGCCCCACTCCTAAGGAAATCTCACCTCAGACCCCCCTCCTGTCCACCATTGCGAGGTTGTTGTAAACCCATCAATTCCTATCTCCCTAACATTGATCCAATCAGTTAAGTTTCTGTTTCCTTTGTTTACCTGGTGGGAAAACCATCCAGGCTTTGTCCTAGACAGAATACCCCTTCAGGATATGAAGCAGGGTATAAATATTAGTCCCCCAACAATAGAAAGGTGTGCCATGGTGGACAAACTCAGCTACTCTCTTCACAGTGTGCCTCTGGATCGGAACCTCCTATGCCACCCTCAGGCTCCTATCTGAATACTTTGCTACCGAAATTCTGCTCTTCAAGACTGGTAACTATCACCCTATATACTTGAATCTCTCCCTCTGTCTAGTCTTTCTGCCTTACTCCTCTATAGCTTTATATCGTTCTTAGGAATGTGTATTGCATATGTGAATGTAATTTGTGTCACTTCAATAAAAATACTCTATTTCACTTTAAACTGGACTTCTCTGCAGTTAATACTGGTAAACATAGGTGAAAAGATCCCCACAGTTACCCTTCTTTCACAGGCATCCATTTGAGCTAATAATTCCCCCACCTAATAACATAGATTTTGAGATCATGGGTGGGTCTCTAAAGCACCCCCCCATCTCTTAGGGTAACACTGTGTACCCTCAAACTGGGGATGTAAGCAATATTCAAACATTTTCTTATCCTTGAACAAGAAAGGGTGTCTGAACACATCAAGATATTCTGTGGAGAAAATGATCAGCCACTTCAAGATTTTTCACATTTGGTAATTTTTTGGTGAAAATTTTATGTGTTGATCCTTCTCTCTCTCCTCCAATATTTTGTATAGAAAACAGAAACTGATATCCTGTGTAGTTTAAATATACACATGCAGAATTATACATAGATTGTACTCCACTAGAAATCACAGGATAGGGTCAGAGCTGTTGATATTCCAAAATGGCAAAACTAGATTGCCTTGATAGTCTAGAAAACTAGACTACGGTCTGGAAAACTAGATTGCCAAATATCCTCCAGACCAGCTTCCTTCATTATCAAGAACTAATGGAACTTTTTGCTTCCTACATCACTAGAAAATCATTTCAATTTGTATGTGTAGAAAATGAAAAAGAGGGTGTGAGAAGATTTTGCGTTTGGCAATATTAACTGGGAATTGCAAGACTTTTTCAATCTTTCATATCCTTATGGGCCATGACACCAGAGCATTGGAAAGATAAGCAGTGATAAACCAAATTGCTACAATTTGTCTGAATAAAAGAAGAAAGCAATCTTGTCTGGTATCTTGTTAACTGGAGAGGTAACCACCACCAGATCATTACCAAAATTATTAACCTATAGAGATTACATGTTCCTTTAACCCATTTTAATGATCTTTGCCATACACAGAATGAGGGCTGGGCAAGATGATACCTAAAGGGTTGGGTTTTGATCAGCTTACCAGCACTACTATCAATGTTAGTAGAGGAAAAGTCTGGTGGTGGTTCATAAATGTAATGGCAGGACTAGGAGATGATAACTTTTCTGGGTAAATGACTTTGCCACAGAAGGGTGTGGCCATGTAGGAACACCTACAGTGGTCAGGATGGATTTCTAAAAAGCATAATCAGAAAAAAAGTAAATGCAGAAAGATCATGAAAGGCAATCATCTGTCAACACAACACAACCCTTTGGATGAAATAAAGGTGAAACATCTTCTTTATCATTTGCTTTTAAACCATTTTTTTAACATGTTGATTCCATGACAGAATCCAAAAGAAGACATCATCATCATCATCATCATCATGCTTCCCCCTCCAAATTAGAACTCAAAGCAGCTCACAATTTAAATGAACAATACAACTAAAACATACAAAAAATGAATATTAAAATAGAATTGAACTATATACAGTATTGAAATAATTCATAGCTCAGTAAAAGAATATAATGCAATGAAAACAGATAAAAAGCTCTTAAAAACAGTTCGGTTAAAACAATATAGCACCCTATAGACTGCTTTTTAAGAATTTTCTGTTTTAATAGCCTGTCTGAATTAAAAGCTTTTAGCCTGCTGATGGAAGGACAACAAGGAGGAGGCCATTCTGGCTTTCCTGTTAAGGGAGTTCCAGAGTCCAGGGGCAGCCACCAAGAAGACCCTCTCTCGCATTCCCACCAACTATGATTGCAATGGTGGTGTGACTGAGAGAAGTGGGGCTGCCAAATAGCCTGGATCTGAGCCAAATAGGGCTTTGTAGGTCATCAGCAGCACTTTGAACTGTGCCTGCAAACAAACTGGCTGCCAGTGGAACTGTTTCAACAGGGGTGTAGTATGATCTCTGTAACCTCTCCCAGGTAACAGTCTGGCTGCAGCTCTTTGGACCATCTGAAGTTTCTGAGCACTCTTCAAAGGCAGCCCCAAGTAGAGCATGTTACAGTAGGCCAAACAGGCATGTACAGGCATGTACGGGAACACTTGGTACACAAGCTTTAAATATGCAAAAGCACTCCTGGCCACAGCAGAAACCTGGGTTTCCAGGTTCAAAGCTGAGTCCAGGAGTACACCCAAACTGAGAACCTGTGTCTTCAGGGGGAGGGTAACTCCATATAACACAGGCTGAATACCTATTCCCTGTCCTGCTTTTGGACTGGCCAAGAGCATCTCTGGATTAAGTTTCCAAATTTTTTGCCCTCACCCAGCCCATTACCAATGACAGGCCCTGGCTTAGGACCAGGACAGTGTCCTTGGTTTGGGATGGAAAGGAGTAGTAGAGTTGGGTGTCGTCTACATATTGATGGAACCATGCCCCAAAAATCTACCAGCAGTTTCATGTATATGTTAAATAGCATGGGGGATAAAACAGAACCTTGAGGGACCCCACAAGCCAATGGCCAAGGGGTTGACCAGGAGTCCCCCAGCACCACCTTCTGGATTTACCCCACCAGGAAGGAATAGAGCCACTGTAAAACAATGCATCTAGGTTCCATCCCAACAGAAGGATACCATGGTTGATGGTATCAAAAGCTGCAGAGTGATCCAGCAGAACCAACAGGAACACACTCCCCCTGTCCAGTTCCCTGCATAAGTCATCCACCAAAGTAACCAAAGTTGTCTCTGTCCCATACCTACACCTGAAACCAGATTGAAATGGATCTAGATAATTCATTTCATCCAGAAACCGCAGAGTTGGGAAGCTACCACATGCTCCAATACCTTGCCCAAAAATGATAGGTTAGACACTGGCTGATAATTATCCATTTATAGAGGGATTCAGGGATGGCTTTTTCAACAGAGGCCTCATCGCTGCCTACTTTAGGCAAGTTGGAATTCTGTCTTGTTGTAAGGAGGGATTAATTATCCCCTGTACCCACTCAGCGAGCCCCCCTCTGACCTTTTTGATAAGCCAGGAAGAGTAAGGATCTAGCACACATATGGTGGCTCTCACCTCTCCAAGGATCCTGTCCACACTCTCAGGCTGCACAAATTGAAAAGTATCCAATGACACTGGACAAGCAGGAGCCAAGGTTACATCCACTGGAACTGTATCAGCTACAGCATCCAAGTCAGAGATATTACTTCTAGAGCTGGCTTGTTTGCAATACTTTGGTAGGCAGGGTAAGAATTATTCTCTCTAGAGGACAGCTCTTTTAAATATGGAAGTCTCCCTGGCTGCCATCTTTCCAGAAAGTAGTAGGGCAAAGCACTTTTATTGATAAATCTTACTTTGGACCAGAATCTGGACATGTTAGTACTAGCATTAACTTGTTAACATTGACCTATCAAGAAAATTAATTCACTGAAAAAAGAATTCCAGAAAATGCACACAATTTGTTGATTAATTCATTAACTTGTTAAATAATCCTCCCCCTGCCCTTTCAAAATTGCTTTTAAAAGGGAGCAAATTGCCACTGGTGTTTAACACCACAAATAACTCCCAAAAAATTATGACTGATAATTTTAACAAATGAGACAGAACAAATTAATTTTTAATTCTTTCCATGTAAAATTTTTGAAACAGCAGTGTAGTGTAGTGCAGTTTGGTTACTGCAACCTGCAGTTACGTCTATAAATTCACATTCCGACAAAGGTTCATGATGCAGAAAATCCTCCAAACTTCATAATATAGTAAATGTACCTTTTCATGGCTAAGTACACTAGGGGGAACTATTCAGTCATGGAATATTTGCTTTGTTCTTTCTTTCCACACCTATTTTTTTCCTCTCAGCTAGTTTTCCACTACATCCTTCTTGAACACGCCTGTCAGAATGTGAGTATATAGTATAACCAGTTAGAAGAATTATAAAGCTTTTGTTGTATAGATTTCTGGAAAGCAATGCACACATCTTAAAATAAATTATATTTTCTATTTCCTGACAGTCCATTAATAAGCTCAGCACTCGCAGGTATGTAAACATACTGGTCCAGCTAAGGTATCTAAGAAGAGTGTGACTTTCCATGACAAATGCACATATTGTTATCAGCCAAGGAAAGGAAACATCTTTCAATAATAATAATAATAATAATAATAATATTTATTTATATCCCGCCCCTCTGCAAGCAATCGGGGTGGCTTACAACAATAAAATAATACACAGTATAAAACAGCTCAAAATCCCTTCCCCCCCTTAAAACATTATTAAATTAATACAAATTAAAATCAATATATAATACAGTTATTAAAAACCCTTTCGAGCAAGCAGCATCAGTTTGGAAGTCCAGAAGCAACCTCCAGAGGGGGTTCCTGAGGCCGGGGTTAGCTATTCTGGAAAAGCCTGCCTGAAGAGAACCGTCTTGACAGCCTTTTTAAAGCTGTATAATGATGTCAATAGGCAGATCTCATCCGGCAGGCCGTTCCACAATTTGGGGGCAACAACTGAGAAAGCCCTCTGGGAGGTGGTCGCCAGCCTAGGTCTTTGTGGCTGCAACAAATTCCTCCCAGAGGACCGGAGAGCGCGGGGAGGATTATAAGGGAGAAGGCGGTCCCTGAGATAGCTTGGATAGCAATAAAGCTGAGATAGCAATAAAGACTATAGCATCTTCTTGGATTATTTTGTATATTTCCTAGGTATTGCAATGATTTTTCTACCTGAGAAGTCATCTTCACTAATGAGATCTTACAGAGGCCACTATATATGAACAGATGGTCTCCAGAAAACTACAGGTAACACACCCACCCATATCCATGGGGGATATGTTCCTGGACTTATCATTTATAAGCAAAACAGTGGATAATAGCAAACCCTATTAAAATAAAGGACTTCCGGTACAAACATACCATAGAGTTGCATTGGAAGATCTAGCGATTCCTAGAGAGAACATCTGTCTAGATATTTTCCAGCCTGACTCTATGGTATGTGTCCCTGTTTTTTCAGCTGTGTATAACTGAAACTGCAGATATTGGTTCCACAGATATGAGGGTGGAGGTGACCTGTAGTCTATATTCCATTAGATACCTTTACATTAAGGAGATTTCTTGAGAATACAACCATTTTGAGAATGCAATGCTTTTTTGTTATTCCTTGTACTATGCTGTTTTCCAGTCTTTTCTCCCATCTCTAAAGTATGCCTTTAACTAATTTGTCCAATAGAATGTTAAGATGCAAATGTTATAGTTCTAAACAAAGAAGGAACAAAATGTACCAGCTCAGGATGGAGGTAGATAAAGCAACTGAACAAGAGAAGACCAGCTTCTTTAACTTCTACATACCTCATGAATCCACAGGGCCAAATCAGACAACATGATGGAGATCTATGAGTGTATCTCCACTGTGTTTAACATGTTGCACCCTGCAGCCACCTGGAAAGGAGAGGGCTTGGTCCTGGAGAACAAGTATTAATCTTCCTTCTTCACAGCTTTCCCAAATAAATTGCCCCATCAGAAGGCTTCTTAGGCTTAGGCAGCTGAGGGAAATGAATGTGAGCTTTTAGGTTTTTCTAATGGGAAAATAGAAGCTGGGGGGGGGCATATGTGATTTTTCATTGTAGAAATGGTATGTGTGTGTGTGCATGCACGCATATGCGTCAGTCGAATAGTCTCCTCCATTTGAATAACACATATGCACACACAATAACTGTTTTGTTTTTATCTTGTTCACAAACATGTTAACAAATTATTCCATCACAGGTCAAGTTTGATCCTGAGCCTGGTTACTAAAGGGCCTGTTCTATGTTCATATAAATGTATATATTTATAGATATTTGCCTTATCACTTGATTATCTATTGATTCATTAGCTGAATATATGAACACAATGAATCAATGTAAAGTAAAGTACAATGTTCTAATTAGGCAATATGAGGTGATATGGAAGTGCTGTAGTGATTGTCTTGCCATGTCAGTTTTACATACACCAATCAATACCTGAAGTGGCACTAATATTTAAAGAATAAAGACTTAGCAGAATATGTGCATGACCACTATTTGGGCTAGACAAACAGTATTCTTAGGAAAGATGCATACTTGATTTGAGTTGGTTTTCACTTTCAGGAGTGCTCCTAGAGAAGAGAAGGCATCTCTTCTATATTGGTATGTTTTCGTGGGTAGCAACAGCTAGTTTTTCCAAGTCATCTGTGTTCTCTTTAAGGAGATTTTCAGACAGTGTTTAACAGTGCCTACCACGAGATTAGGTCCCAGGAGAGGAACGGCGCTCTTGCGTGGCAGGGGGCCATTTTCAGACGCCGTCATTCCTCTTCCAGGATCCTTCGTGGCACATCCGTGAAGCTTTGGAAGCAGCCGTGCCATATTTTAAGCACGGAAGTTGCCGATGCTTAAAATATGGCACGGCCGCTTCCAAAGCTTCATGGACGTGCCACGAAGGATCCCAGAAGAGGGACGGTGGCATCCGAAAATGACCCCCTGCCACGCAAGAGCACCGTTCCTCTCCCAGGACCTAATCCCGTGGTAGGCACTGTTAAATGCTGTCTGAAAAATCTCCTAAGTCTTAACCATAAAAGCCGCTGCTTTCCTTTTACCACTTTGGTTGCTATCAGAGTCAGTGAGCTACTGCTATGTTTGAGGAGCTAAGTTTGAAGAGCCACAGAGGTCAAGGATATGTCAATGTGGGGAGACTCCTCCTCATCCTCCTTCTCTGAACATGCAGGGCAAAATTTATAGACTGGGGATTTTTCCTCACCTTCCTATAGCACTGGCAGAAGTAGTAAAAGACTGATTTTCTCCCACCAAAAAAATAAAAAGTCCCTGATTCTGCCATTTTAGAATTAGCAAATTCTCCTGTTTCCATATCTCCGCAGTGGTAGGAAAATCTACTTTGAAGGTGGGCAAATGTCTAGTTACAATAGATCATGGCTTGCTTTGCTAATATCTAGGTGTATTTCATGTCTGGGTGGTGAAAGTACCCTTCTGCTGTGAGAGTGAATAGGCAGGCTTAATTGAAGATCTGTGGTAAGGACTACACTGTGGGTTTGGTTGTTGGTTTGTTTTTGTATGTATATGTCTCCATTCTGCATTTTTCATAACATGAAACGTGTCCTGTTAACCTCAAGATAATGGTCAAAACATACATGATGCCTAAGCACTCATTACACATCCTGCCACATTTAAAACTGCTTACCATGTGGGTCAGCCAGTTAGCATAGTGTGTTAGCACACTACTGGGTGTGTTGGTAGGGTGCTAAGGCTATAAGAAAATGTGTCATTCAGGGCAAGTGAGCCAGATTCAAAGCACTACTGAGAAAGTTCAGTGCAGACTCCAGTTAAATAAAAAAGATCTGTTCATTTCAACATTAATTTTTTCTCAGAGTATTAAAACAGTCCTAACTCAATACCAAAATCTGGGATCTTATTTATGTTGGCTTCAGGGATTTCAAGACAGACATTTAAAGATATATAGTTCAAGAGAATTAAGAAGCATAAACAAATGTTTGAGTTAGCAAGCAAAAGAGTCATGTCTGTTCCTTCCCAAGACCCCATCAATGTGTCTGAGCCTTTTAACAACAAATAAGATGAAGTCATTTTTTTTAATGCTGCCAACTGCAGTGTGGTATAACTCCTTCCAGAGTTGCTCATAAAGAATTTATAACCATTTATAACCACTATTGATATTTAAGGAGGTATTGTTTATTCATTTAACTTCACTTTATTTCATCTACATTATATTGTGCCTTCAGCTGAGCCAGTTTGATGACTCTGAACAGTCAATGGCTCAAGGAATGAAACAGTTTGCAGTCCAGCTCCACTGAGGAAAGAGAAAATTGTCAAGTTTCTATTCACACATGGAGTGGTGGTTGAGATACTTCACACAGGATCTAAGAGTTCCACAAAGGTAGCAAAGCTAAGGGATAGTTTGCTGAGAGGCAGGAAGTCTGAAGGTAGTACAGGTTGACCCTGGAATCCATGGGAGATACTTTCCAAGCACCCCACCCCCACAGATACATGAAACCGTGGATAATAGGGAACCCTATTATTTTCAATGAGATGAACAACAGAAGTTGACCATAGAATCTCATTGGAGGACCTAGAAATGTCTAGAGAGGGTGTGGATAAGTGAAACCATGGATATGGTTGAACTTTTATACAGAATATTTCTAAATATTTAGAATTGTTAACCTTGATCAGTTTTATTCATAATTACACAGCAAGAATCTAAATCTGCATGTTCTTCATCTTTAAAGACAAGTAATAAGTAACAAATAATGCAGTATTTTCCCTGCCAGACAAGAACACAGGATTTCTATGCAGCTCCTGATCACCATTTGGTCTTTGAGAAGTACTTACCTTTTTTTTTTCTTGGCAAGAAACACATGTTATGTAAAGCATACAGGGGTGGGGCATGTTTTTAGACTACTGTGATTAAGATTCATTTATATTATGTCAGTTCATAGTAGACATTGTATACCTTGCTGTTTGTATTTCCACACACCCCTCAACCCTATTGTGCAAAATATTTCTCATCACCTACAACAACAACACACACACATACCTCATACAGTAAGACCACTGAAAACCGCTGATAAAGTTGGCTGAACCCACAAAAGAGCTTGCTAGAATAAGATGGATTGTCCTTGCAATGACACAGGACTCTGTGCAGGATTTTATGAAATCCTGCACAGAAGGGGAGTGGCCGCAACAGAAGTAACATCTGAGACAATATAGGCCTGTGACTCTAAAGTCATCACTTTGCTTCTCCTGTGTGATTTTAAACATCTTTGTCTGATGAAGAAGACAGCAAAGCTTCAAACATTTCCATGATGTATTTTGTGCATTTCAGCTGGCCCAAGAAAGGTATCTCTGTTTTGTGGATGTTGTATTTTGTTGTATTTTACAGGATTCTGTTTTGCTGCTGCTGCTGCTTCTGCCGTTCCCTATTAAATAACCTCTAGTCTCCTTTCTGGAATTATTTCCACTCACAATTTTACCTTGGTTGAATATTTCAGTCCAACAAGGTTACAGAGCCAGTTGCAAGCAATTCTAAGGACTTTATCACACAAACGTGTAAAAATGCTGTAATTCCACAGTTGAGGATAGCAAAAACATGGCTGCATTATTACATTAATTATTACACTTTGCTGCCATCGCACAATACTACTACTAATGGAACATCGCACTGCCACCTACTAGAGCTTTACAGATGGGATTGAAGCTTGCGCTATTGTAACACTTGTTTGGCCCATGCATGCACCTTTTTTTAAAAAAATTCTCCTGCTTCTGTGATTTTGCAAGAATGCGGTTTCAGGCATTATTGTGAGACGATGCCACTTCCATTAAACAAACAAAAAACAAACAAATACAGAAAGAAATCAGCAAATTAACAATGAAACAAACAAACATACTGAGAAATGGCAACGGCTCATTAAAAGGGCGTCATGGAGGTCATCTTCACACTCTCCACTGGAAGTTGTTCTCACTGGGAATGGGGAGGGGGAAAGAGTGAGGAACACCCACTCATACCATAATATTGGAACTACAGCAGGAATGAATTATCGCACACTCATCAATACTGGGAAAATAGCAATCTTGACAGCTATTCATGGGTTTTGCCCATGAATGCAAAGGTGTGCCACAGTAACTACTGGAGTGCTCACCAGCTAAAGAAGATTCATGTGATAACAGAAACCCATTACCACTACTATCCCAGCATAATTCTGTGATTTTGGCTTTGTGTGATAAAGACCTAAGAGAGATAACCTAGCCACAGTAGTCCATGTAGTAGTAACCTCTGGAATAACTATTGTAATGTACTTTGTGTGTGGCTGCCCTTGAAGAAGCCTCAGAAGCTGCAGCTAATGGAAAATACAGCCGCTCAACTGCTGACGGGAATACAATATAGAAAGCATATAACACCAGTCTTAAAAGAACTGCACTGATTGCTGACACGTTTCTGGTCTGAATTCAATATCCTTGTGATGACATTTAAAGCCCTAAATAGCTTGGGACCTTGATACCTGAGGGAGTGTCTCTCCCCATATGTGCTTGACCAAGGATTAAAGTCTGTTGGGGAGGGTCTCCTCCATATCCTGCCACTGAGGTCAATACACTGTGTTGGGCCACAGAGAGAGCCTTCTCAGCCATAGCACCCCAAGCATGGAATGCCCTTCTCTTTAGAAGCCCGATTGGCTCCAACATTCATTTCATTTAGGTGCCAAGTGAAAATGTGGCTGTTCACCAAGGCCTTTGAGTTCTTAAAATAATGATTGAAAATAAAAAAGTTTAGTTACTTTTGAGAAATGGAAAAGTAAAGGGTTTCTTTTAAAATGATGTATTTATAATGGCAACTAACTACATTTTTGCCTGGGAACTATAAGTAATTACTTTTTAAAAGGAACTTCCCAAGTTGCCCAGGAGCTCTGTCCCTCCCTCTCAGTCTCCTCAGAATTTGTCCCCTCACAATTTTTCTTTGTCTCTTTTTTTCCTCCTCACATTCACCTCAAAAGGGAACCTTTTAGGCTCCAAAGGGAGATCTTGTGGGCTGGGAGACAATATACAGTCGTCCCTTCACATTCACGGGGGTTAGGTTCCCCAGACGCCTGCGAATGTAAAAATTCCGCAAATAATGACTGCCCTCCCCCTCCCCCGCCAAAGCGACCATGAGGCCTCCGGAGGCCCCATAGTCGCTTCCCCCGGACTCCCTACTCCCTTCCAAGGCCTTCACAGGGCCTCCGGAGACCCTCTCGAGGCCCCGTGGATGCCTCCCCAGCCCTCCCCCTCCCTCCCAAGGCCTTCATGGGGCCTCTGGAGAGTCTCCGGAGGCCCCGTGGATGACTTCCCGGCCCTCCCTCCTCCCACCCCGGGCCTTCTAAGGCATTAGAAGGCCCCGTGAAGGCCTCCCCGGGCCTCCCCCCTCCCACCCTGGGACTCCCTCCTCCCACCCCAGGCCTTCACGGGGCCTTCTAAGGCTCCATGAAGGCCTCCATGGGCCTCCCCCCTCCCACCCCGGCCCTTCATGTAGCCTTCTAAGGCTCTGTGAAGGCCTCCCCGGGACTCCCCCCTCCCACCCCGGGCTTTCATGTAGCCTTCTAAGGCTCCGTGAAGGCCTCCCCAGGCCTCCCCCCTCCCACCCAGGGCCTTCACGGGGCCTCCAGGAGGCCCCTTGTCACGGTTTTGGGAGGGCGGGGGGGCCTCCCAAAGCTGCGAATAATCAAAACCGCGAATGCTAAGTTCGCGAATGTGGAGGGGCAACTGTATAAGTACTTCAAAGAAAGAAAGGAAGGAAATTGGGATATCTGTCCCCTTTTCTTTCCTCCATCTCCCCAGAAACTCTCTGTCCCTCAGTACAAACCTTCCTGAAAGCCTGAAGGGCTGTTGCATTTCAACTCCAAGTGGTCTTGGATGAAACTGATTATCTAGACCCATTTCAAACTGGCTTTAGGACGGGATTTGGAGTTGAGACTGCCATGGTTGCCTTGACTGTCAACCTGAGTCTAATCATTGACAGGGGTAGTGTGACCCTGTTGGTGCTTTTGGACCTCTCAGCGGCTTTCGATACGATAGATCATAGCATCCTCTTGGACCGCCTGAGTGGGTTAGGAATTGGAGGCACTGCGCTCCAGTGGTTCCAATTCTTCCTCTCGGGCAGGTCCCAGAGGGTGCTGCTCGGAGACAGCTGCTCCAGCAGAAAGGAGCTTACTTGTGGCATTCTGCAAGGCGCCATCCTGTCCCTGATGCTGTTTATCATCTATATGAAGCCGCTGGGTGAGATTATTCGGAGTTATGGGGCTGGGTGTTATCAGTACGTGATGACACCCAGATCTATTTCTCCTTGTCCCGATCATCAGCCTCGAGTTCAAATGGCATCTCTCCTCTTAATGACTGTCTTAAAGCAGTAATGGGATGGATGAGGAAAAACAGATTGAGATTAAATCCGGACAAAACGGAGGTGCTCAAGGTAGTGGCCCCGAAACCAGGAGTTGGGTTGCAACCTCCAGTCCTGGATGGTGTCACGCTCTCCGTTAAGGACTATGTTCGCACTCTGGGGGTGCTCCTTGATTCATTGCTTCAGATGATGAATCAGGTGAATGTGACGGTCAGGAGCACCTGTTATCAGCTTCAGCTGATACGCCAGCTGCGCCCTTTCCTGGAAGTAAGGGACCCTGAGACTGTGGTGCACATACTGGTAACCTCTCATCTAGATTTCTGCAATGTGCTCTACATGGGGCTGCCCTCGTGCTTGGTCCGGAAACTTCAGTTGGTACAAAATATGGCAGCCAGAGTGGTCTCAGAACATCTCGGAGAGACCATATAACTCCAGTATTAAAATCTCTCCACTGGCTGCCTATCAGTTTCCAGGCCCAGTATAAGGGGTTGGTTATTACCTTTAAAGCCCTAAATGGCTTGGGTCCAACTTATCTTCGGAACCGCCTCCTCCCATACAATCCTCCCCGCTTACTCTGGGAGGAATTTGCTTCAGCCACAAACATCTAGGCTGTCTGCAACCTCCCAGAGGGCCTTTTCGGTAATCGCCCCAAATTATGGAATGGCCTGCTGAACGAGATCCATCAGATGACGAGCCTGAGTAACTTTAAAAAAGCACTAATGACGGATCTCTTTCGGCAGGCCTTGCCTAATTAGATCCCGGCCTCAGGAGCTCCTGGCCTCTTTTTTAGTCTGCTGACTATATATTATTTTTTTAAATGTGATTTTAGCTTAGTTGTTTTTAATTTATATTGGTTTAATATCTTTTTGTGGGGGAGGGTGGGGTGGGTGGTATTTAGGGATTTTCATCTGTATTTGTATTTTAATTTTTGTAAGCCACCCCGATTGTTTTTAACAGAGGGCCAGGGTATAAATAAATATATTTATTATTATTATTATTATTATTATTATTATTATTATTTCTGCTATAATATATCATGGCCAAAAAGGCTTGAGCTCTAAGCTTTCCACCAGATCTTCTTTGCACAGGACACACACACACACACACACACACACACACAGAGGCAGATCTGCCACAGTGTAACTAACCTTCACCTCAACCTCACTGCATGTGTACATATGACAAACATTCCCATCACTGTATAAATTGTTTGTAAAGCAAACTTTTGCAGCTGTGCTTGAAACCCCAGAAAGTTATTTTGGGTACCAAAAGAGAGTCTTTTGATACATGTGTTCTTCAATACAGTTTCTAAAACTCTGGTTTGCTCACATTACAGGCAGAGGTGCATACTGTAAGCAACAGTAGAGGCTGGTGATTCCAGTGTCAGTGGGGAGTGAATCCACACTAGGTTTTAATCTATATTTAAAGGTACTATTCATGGTGCTGAACCTATTATGGTGATAGAATAGTTCCATTAATGCATCAAAAGCCAGAGCAGATTCACCACTCCACTGATATCAGAGTCACAAACCTCTATGGCTATACCTCCCAGAGTCCCTCAGCCAGCATGGCCAGATTCTGTGAGCTGTAGTCCAAAAAGGTAATTTTCCCTGCTATTTCTTTCTTTATGCAATAGCCAGAATTTAGACAGAACCTTCTAGGACTGACTGAATTGCTAGACAAGTAAAAGCCTCTTTAGTTGAAAGTACCACAGATATAGCTATCTAGTGTATGACTAAGCCACAATGGAGGCTGTCTTTTACAATCATTTCATTCCCCTTGAAAAAGATTCCCTCCACATTTTGATGATGTTTCAGAGGATCCATGAAGAAATGTGAAAACTTCCCTTTTTCAAGTGGTAAAGGAGGGGGTGTGTTTTAAACTGTTGGCCATGGTTCTTCATCTCTGTTGCTGGTCCCAGTGCTGAGGGTCATCTTTTTTAAAAAACAAACAAACACCTTCACCTCAAAGTAGGTAATCTGTGCATCACTCTTAAATCACCTCCTTTAATAAAGGGGCAACTACAGCCATTTTACATCAGGCTATGAATCTGTGATATGATGCCTTACAATATCCTTTGTCCTCTCCAAACAAGAAAAAAAAAGTGGGGGGGGGGAATCACAGATTTTCAGGTAAATACAGAGACCATTGTTCTTAGCAGGGAAAATTTATGCACCATGTCATCTTTTGCCAGGGATAACAAATCCCGCAAAAAAAAACAAAATCGCACTTGTGTCTATTAATGCTTTCAGTGGTGGATACAGAGAAGCCCATTGCATGATATCCAGAAGGTACATGGCCAGTTGTACCAAATGAGAACATCAGGAGAATGAAAAAATTTCCATGAGGGCTGTTGGTACTTGTAGAAAATGTAACACATGGACCAAATCTGGATTTTTAAAAAAAGATTCCAACATTTTCTGGAACAGTGGCATGTGGCAAGAACAGTTACCCATTCTGTTCCATCGAGGTGCTTCCACGCAGTCCTACAATCAGTACTAACAGGAAATGGAAATAGAATTATGTCGCTGCCAGCTTTAGGTTTAGTGGTCAAAGTTGCATGTACAATTTAAATATGTGGATGGCAGGTGATCAACATGCAGGTACAGACTACTGGTGATCTGCAAGCTCATTTACTTTGAGGTACTCCAAGACTGAAATGTTCCCAAATAAGCAAAAGAACCATAAAATAAAGGATATCCTTTCCCTAAACACTTTGCAAGGTAAAAACTAACAGGGATAACTGCCTGTAGCCCAAAGTTTCTCTATGTCTAAGTAATGCCTCAAAGTACAATCCTGCATATATCTACTTGCATGCAAGTCATGCTTAGTTCATTTGTTCATATGTGATTGCAGACTAAAACATGCTTTCTAATTCCTGGATGAAAAGTAGAGGCAATCTTTTGTTCTATGGCAGTCTGCCTGACTATTTGTAATTGCTGCAAGTTACATCCAGCGTGTGTTGCATACTTTTCTCTTTTCCCTTACAATATGTGAAGATCAGATTGGCTGCAGCTTTAAAATGTTGCATGGACTGTGTTTTGGTTATGGGTGGGGTTGGGGTAGGATATATTCTAGGTCTTCAGTCAAAGGGATGGCTTATCGCTGACCTTAGTTTGCATAAAACTCGAATGCTGCAAGTAAGGAGGTTCTTTTCTTTCTTTTTAAAGTCCTGCAAAGAAACCAAATCCCTGCCCCCATGCAACTCTGAAATCTGTGTTCTGTTTTTGTTCTTTTGCCTTAACATCATTTCCAGACAAAATACGATGAGAGCTGTTTGCATGGCATCTTGGAGTCACAGAAGAGCACCTGGTTTCCATTTGGAAATGACATGAGAAGTTCCGATTCTGTGCTCAGCATTTAATGAAAGCCATGTGGCTGTAAATCAGAGCAGAGCTAGGCAAGGGGGCCCTAGGACCCTCTGGATGTCCCTAATTAAATCGAGGAAGCCATTCTACTCACCTCCTTCTCCAACATTCAAAGTATTTGTGCTAATAAAATATTGGCATGAAATAAGAACATGTTCCCCTCCCCCGCCCTAAAAATAAGTTGCCTCCACATAGACACTCTCTTAGCAACAGGCAAGCTGTGCACAACCCTCTGACTAGAGAGCATTAGAATTTTTATGAAGCCAAACAATGCAGCAGTGTATGTGTGTGTTGTAGAGTGTGAATGAACAGCATAAGGAAGCCATTTCCCTGAAGACATGCAGAATCTCCACCGACAATGAGTTCTAAAGTGACTTTTGGGTGAAACACTGGAGGATCTTTGAGGGAAGCCAAGAAAGTTTTGAGTCAGTTACATTTCTCAAGAATAGAGTGGCGGGAGGCAGGCTCACCCATCCCCAGTGACACATTTCCTTCTTGGAGACCTTTTGAAATACGAAACTTTGGCTCCAGAGCGCCATTCATTGTGCCTCCAGCAATATTTAAAAGTAAATGTGGAACTTTAGATGGGCAGGAAGCATAGTTAAGACCAGCAAAACATCTCTGAAAGGTTCTGCTCATTCCCAAGTCACTACTAAGAATTTCATAAAGTAGTAATGGGGAAGCCTGTTCTCTCCCCCTCAAGCTCATGAGGTGGCAAAACGAATCAGAGGAGAGGTTTAATTTCAGCATAAATTTTGACATGACCTGAAAAACTCAGAGGTTTATGTATTTACCTGTTTTCTTGGAATACAGATCACACACACCATTTACATGGGATCGGTACCCACAATTTCACTCACCCACAATTGAGGGAAAAGGTCTCTCTAGGCACCTGGAGAACCATAGAGTCATGCTGGAAGTGGCCTCTCTAGGTATTGGGATGTCCTACAGCAGGACACTATGATCAATGTCTGCCAGAAGTTGACCATCAAGTCATGCCAGATGCCTAGAGAGGTGCCCCCTCTAGGCATTTTCTAGGTCCTCTGGCATAATTCTATGGTATAATATGGCAGTTCACTATTATACATGGTTTAATGTATCTGTGGTGAGTCTGGGAACATATCCTCCACATAAATGGGGGCAACCTGTATTTACATCCTGCCCTACATGGAAAGACCTCAGTTTTAAAGTTTTGCATATCTTTTTTGTGACTACTGCTGATAAAAAATATTGCTATTTTGCATTTAAATAGCACATTTTTTATTTTTTATTAGGTATTTATACCCCACTCTTCAGCCACAAAGGCTATCAGAGTGGCTTACAAATTTTTAAGCAATAACAATTTATACATCTACACTGCATTAAGCAGTTTCCAATGTGTATTAGCTAATTGCCCCCATAAGCCGGGTACTCATTTTACCAATGTACGAAAGGACGGAAGGCTGAGTGAACCTTGGAGCCCTCTGGAATCGAATTTTCATTGTGGTGACTTGCAGTATTGACATTTAACGACTGTGCCACCAGGGCTCCCTTGAGTTTTAAGTACTTCCATATTCAGTAGTTCAGCAATTTTAAGTTTTAAATACTTCCATATTCAATAGTACAGCAATTTCCACAACAAACAGCAATGGGAGGCCAACATTATTATTTCTGGATTTTAGGTGGAAGATGATGTGGAACAAATCCTGGTTCTCTTAAGGCCATACAGTGGCAGCATTGGGGGGGGGAGTGGAGAGGCCGAACCGTACCAGGTGATATTGCTTGGGGGATGGGTGACATCAGCCTTAGTGGCACCACAGAGGTCATAGGAGTTTGAAGCTGAGGTGGGATTTGAATCAGAATCTTCCAGACTCTTAGCACACGTGGACCAGGATTATATGGGTGACATACACTGGTGTAACTGGTGGTGATGCCAGCAAAAACATTTTGGGGGATGTTGTAGAAGGGGGTATTCAGTGCCTACTTGTGTAATGCCCTCACTCCAGCACAACCACAGTTTGATGTTGCTGGCGTAGACTTCTATGTTAGTGGCTGCTGGAGGCAAGGGGGGGCCAGAAGTAGTTGTGCAGGTAGAAAAAAGAAATGGTTGTCACCCTCCCAAACTTCCATCATATAGTAGAATACAGTTGTCCCTCCATATCCACGGATTTGGTATCCACAGGTTTAAGTATTCATGGCTTGAAAATATTCTTTAAAAAATAATAATCCAAAAAGCAAACCTTGATTTTGCCATCTTATATAAGGGACACCATTTTGCTATGCCATTCCATATAATGGGACTTGAGTATTCACAGATTTTGGTATCCATGGGGGGTCCTGGAACCAAACCCTAGTGCATATGAAGGGACAACTGTATATTCAGCATATTTGCTTATGGGTCAAGGTGGGTGATGGCTGTTCTTTTCTCTTAGCAACACAATTGAAGCCAGTTGGTACTGTGCCCTGTCCTGCCCTGCCCTAGGCCAATACTTGGTCAATGTACTACATTCTACTGCCACCACCAACTTGCCTTAAGCAGAAACAGAAGCTCACTGTATGTACAAGGGAGAACCTTACCCCGCACTGGGATATGACTGGATCTTGGTCATACTTTGCCTCTGTGCTGTATTAGCTCCTCTACCTGTGCTCCTCATCTGTAAAAGAGGAGCAGTAATGGCTGGCCATGCAGGGGCATGTTGAAAGGAGGAACAGGATAAGAACTGTACAGGACCTGACTCCAAAAGCATTACATAAACAATGAACACACTAATCTCTTAGCCAAGGCACAGAACACCTCATTAGCCTGCATGTGGTTAATCTGATACTGGCATCTCTCCATCTGCTCTCCTCCAATGACAGTTTGTTATTGGAAGGATCATGTACTCAGGGTTGTTTCTCTTGGTATTCCAGAGTGATAAAAGGAAGAGGTAGGATTCCTGCTGCCTGAGTCATTTAAAACAGAAAAATAAACCTTCCATTTAGGAGCTTTCTTCTTTAGAAGAAGAATCTTAGGTTGGCTTGATTTAGCAGATGATCTAACTGGACCATTCTACTGTTAAACTCCAGATATTGATTTGGGGCCTCTAAGCTTCTTATCCATGATTCACCTGGCATATGTTTGCTGCCATTTGAGGCTGTTTCTTGATGGTTGACAGGTTGAAGTATTGGCTGCTTGCATGTCAGACCTCTTAGTAAACAGATTTTTTAGCTGTGACCACTCTCCTTTCTCCACAGACTGGACCATAACACCTTTAGTCACCCCGGCATTCTTTCTGCCTTTTGCCCGCATTAACTAGCTATAGATTGTAAGGCATCTAGGGCTGGAATTGTCCTCCTCCTCCTCCACCCCTCCCTCCTCCTCCTGTTATTACTAAGCAATATGTGTATAATTTGATAGCTATCAGCTTCATTCTTTGCCACATTTTTTTTAAAAAAATCTGAAGTTCTTTCTTTCCTTTTCTGAAGAAATATGCAGATTTTGGTAAATTGTTTTTAAATCAAAAACTGCATTGGCCAAATAAAGTAGAAGCAGAAACTGAGGAACATCCAATGAAATCCATGGAAGAAAATGGAGACACATCTCAAGATGTTAGTCTGTCTATCTATCTATCTATCTATCTATCTATCTATCTATCTATCTATCTATCTCAATGAGTTACAGCCAGTGTATCCTTTTAAGAACCTCTTCAGGGGTTATATAAAAGCATAAAAGGTAAACACATAAATACATGATACCACATTACATAAAATTATAATTATGTTGGCACAGTGCCTAGGTCTGTACATATCTATTTGGAACCAAATACAGTAGATACAATTATTCCCTACACAAAGTGTACCTTTTGTACCTGACAGATGAGGACTCTGTCAGAAAAAAAATGTTAGCAACTCTAATTCAGCAGTAGAAATATGGACTTTTAAGAGATGAGAAATTAAAACCTTCTGCCTGGATCAATGGATCACACAGTTTTGATTTCTCCCTTATTCAGTTTTTCAAACTTATATGCAAATTCTCCCATATTCAATGTTTTAAGTTTTCTGATTTATGAAGTGATTTATGAAGAAATGTGTGAATTTTAGTATGTGCTTTTTTTAAAAAAAAAACATGCCACCCTAATGGAATTAAATTCTCACTAATCCACACTTATAGTGCTGTACATATTAATTTGTTTTTTTTTTACTATTTTGACCAATAAAGGGTGGGGGAGAAAGAACTCGCTGCTGCTCCAAGAAATATGCACTCCTGAATTCTGAAGTGAATTCACAGGTATAATTTAATTAAGAGAGGGAAGAGTTAACTCCTCTTCCCAATCAGGGCCGGTTTAACCAGTCTGCCAAATCAGCATTGGCAGGGGGGCCCAAGGTCAAGGGGGGCCCCCTGCTGACCTCCTTATGTGACAAAGGTTTTCTAGGAAGACTCTATGGTAGTTGTGCTGTTTTGTGTCCCATGGATAATGAATCCATGGATACGGGGGTCCTACTGTAATCTGAGCATCCTGTATTGTGAATAGGTTAGGATACATTGACCTGAGATAAACATATGGGGGCCCCAAAATAAAGCATTGCAGGGGGCCCCAAAATTCCTTAAACCGGCCCTGTTCCCAATGTAGCCGGTTGTGGTAGCTGCTGTTAAAAATCAAATTCTTATTTTCAGAAAAAATCTGAAACAAAATAATCTCCATCCTTACTTAAAATAAAACTTATGTTAAATTATAAAACACACTTCATATCACATGTTGGTTACCTTCCAATTTGATATTTAAAAAGTCAATGAACATTAACATCTAAGGTGTTTCACAATAAGGTTCTTCACTGTCAAGGGGTATAAGAATTTTAGGGGCTTATGGGGCGAGTGAAGGGAAGTGGCAGAAAGCCTGAGAGTAGCGCATCCCGCCTTGGCTTATTGCATGACGTCACTGTGCTTCAGGTGTTCTCCTGTTCAGGTCCCATGGGAGACAGTGGTAAAGGCGAGCATTTTTGTTAATGGCAAAGGTAAGGAGGACGTGCTATTCTCAGGATTTACTGTCATTTCCCTTCCCTCATGTGACAAGGCTCTTAGTCTGGCCTTGTCCTGGCCAAGTATTATTTATTATTATTATTATTATTATTATTATTATTTAGTTATTTATACCCCACTCTTCAGCCACAAGGCTATCAGAGCGGCTTACAAATTGTTTTAAGCAATAGCAGTTTACACATCTACACTGCAATAAGCAGCTTCCAATGTGTGTTAGCTAATTGCCCCCACAAGCCGGGTACTCATTTTACCAACCTACGAAAGGATGGAAGGCTGAGTGAACCTTGGAGCCCTCTGGAGTTGAACTTACAATGTAGTGACTTGCAGAACTGGCATTTAACCACTGCGCCACCAGGCCAAACGGTTAAAATAATCCTCATACAATTCACTGAGAAATCAATCTGTCTAAATAGACATTCACATCAATATGGCTTATGCGGAAGGGGGGCAGCTAAAAACTCCATAAACTGTGACCGGAGAGCCCTCAAGGCTTTTCTCTGAGTTTTTAAAAAGCTCCATAGGGGATGCACATGTCTGCTCATTAAGATAGTTGCATTCATATTGCTGCGCTGAGGCAAAAAGCTCCATAGGGGATGTGCATGTCTGCTCATTAAGACAGTCACATTTGCGTTGCTGAGCTGAGGCAGCACAAGCTGATTGGCAAGATGAGCACAGGGGATGGGGCTTGCAAACAGGGCAAGCGTCCACTACTGCCATGTTCAATTAGTGGCTGCTGGAGCCACTGTGTTAATAGATCCCTAGGGCAAAGGGTGTTAGCTAAGGATCAAAGTGGATTTCTCCCGGGGAGACAAACTAAACATAATATGAGAGTACTTATTGATTTAATAGAATATTACGAAAAACATAGTGAGAAAGACTTACTATTGATTTTTGCGGATGCCGAGAAGGCTTTCGATAATCTAAGATGGGAATTTATGATAGAGATTTTAAGAAGAATGAACATAGGGAAGAACTATTGTGACTGGATAAATAAGATCTATAACAACCAAGAGGCCCAAGTAATAGTTAACGGAGAAAAAACAAAGCCTTGTAAGGTAGAGAGAGGGACTCGCCAAGGTTGCCCACTGTCTCCACTACTATTTATTACAGTAATAGAGATATTGATTAAACAAATAAGATTTGACCCACAAATAAAAGGGTGGAAATATCAAGGGCAAGAATATAAGTATAAGGCTTTCGCCGATAGAGACGGTGGAAATGTGTTTTTTTAAAGGTTGTTGGGGGCAGATTTTAAAACGCGAGTAAATCACTCATGGCTGCCATCTTGGCTAGAGGGCATGCGAAGTTTATGGGGGCCCTTAACCATTAAGACAGTTTTCAGCTGCTGTGAATTGCTACTACTGCAGAACAATCAGTCCCCCCCCCTCATATAGATGGACCCTAAGGCTAATTCTGACAGTCTGTAAGGGGCATCAGCTAAAGTGATAGCTGGTGGTTCCAAAGTCAGCAGAATGGTGACTCTGTTCAGGGGCTCATTTACACTACAGAGTTATAGCAATGCTATTCCACTTTAGCTGCCATGGTTTGGTCCTATGAAATCCTGGGATTGGAAGTTTAGGGAGGGGCAATTAGAATACTCAGCTAGACAGCTCCTTCAATGCCTCACCAAACTACAAACTCCAGCATTCCATAGGATGGAACTGTGGCAGGTACAGTGGAATCTTAGCACTGTAATTCTGTACTGTGACTAGGCCCCTGGTTTTAGTCCACATTTTAAAGGATCTATCCAAAGTGCTAAACTCAAACCTCCATCCCCATAGTATTACTATCTTGGATAGATTCTTAAAAGTTCAGACTAAAACCCAGAGCAGATACACTAATTCACCAGCGTCACTGTCACCAGCTGACACTGATCAGGTGTCATTAGGGATGGAAATGAAATTTGATTTCACCAGATGTTTTTAAATGATGCTATCTTATTCATGGTCTGTGGAATGATTAGTGCAAATGTGTGAACATCTTTCAGTTTACCGTAACTGGGAAGAAACCTCAACCAGTACTTTTTTTTTTCACTTTCCCCTTTCTGAATTATATGCAAATCAATGTATACAACTCAAAATGTATATCTTTCAAAAACGTTCACAAACATACTTATAGCCAGTGGAAGAAACATATACAAAAATCCATATATTAAGAAAAAAATATGTTAAAGGTATGTGCATTAGGAAAAGTTTATACCAAAATATGTACAATGTGGGGCAAGAAATAAAATCTCACAACCCAATAGAAAACAAGAATATGAAGAAAGGTGAGATGGGATTTGGAAAAACACTACAAAATCAAGACTGACGTTTTCACATCCCTATCTGTACTCCTCCAGATTTTCCAGGCAACATAGCAACCTAATAATCCATGTGTTCCAATATCAATTGAAAGCAGTGCCACATTCACTTGGTCCTTCTTCTGTACTTGGTAGCTGGTCCCTTTGGCTCCATACAGCAAGGATTTCCTGCATTTTACCAGTGGCAATTATGCACTCAATTTCTATTTGTACCCACATGCTCTTTGATCTGCAGACCTGCACATAATGAAAAGTTAATTTACTGCATGAATTACCATAGACATGCTTGCAAAGTTCTAGCTGACTTTGCCAGCTCTAGGAGGGGGAGGGGTCTGCCCCTTGATGGCACCCCTACATACACACACACACACACACACACACACACACACCATTTCCTTCACCCAAATAGTAATCTAGAAGTTAAAAACTTAGAAGGCATGCAGGCAACTTTAGACTGAAATGCAACTTCTTGGAAACTGGAATGCACTCAGCAAAGCTGGCTGGAAGCCAGCTAGAAACTGACAAAGCTGCCAGTGTTTCCTCTTCCAGGAAAGTGAGAAAAAGGTTCTGAATGTATCGCTCTTCCCTCCATATCTCTCTTTGGCATCAAGCTGATGTTTATAGTCCCTACTTGCCCCATACATGGGTGTGTGTGTGTGATATGCTTTCTGTGGTATGCTGGGAACAAGGGAAACAGTGGCAATAGGAGCCATATGCTCAGAAAGTGACTTTTGAGACTATAACTCCCAGAATCCTCTAGCCAAGAAGCCACACTGGCTGGGGTTTCTGAGATTTGCAGTCCACCACCCACCACTCCACACTCTGCTTTTCATTTGGAAAAGCAAACATCACCCCTAGCTTCTGTAAAAGCAAGCACTGATCTTTTGATAATAAAATGCACCGTTAACTGCAAGAAAGAATGACAAAAGTCTAGATGGCACATTTGGGGCAGAAATCTGAGTAGCACTGAGTCCACCAGCCCATACTTCATAGGTAAATCATATCACTCACTTCTTATTTCCATAATAAATCACAGCCACTCTGAAGACTGTGGAAATGGCTTCTTCCCCAAGTACTGTATTTGCCTGTCTAACAGATAAGGACGTTTCCTCAATGGATGCTGCCATGTAACTGCTATTTGTCTAAAAGAGCATTGGCAGATTTTAATGGCTGACTAAGATATGCCTCACCTATTTGGATCATTTCAGAAGGAAAAGGTGTAAGAGGTTGAATGGATCCGCAAAGCAGAATGACATCTGAGTTTTGCTGCTAGGTGGCAAAAGAGAGAGAGAGAGAGAGAGAGAGAAGCAGGACTTTGCTGTTTACATTTGAGAGACCTCATTTTTTAGAAACAATCTGGGCAGTTAGCCCTGTTTTCCTATATTACATATGTTCTGGACTTGTAAATAAATAGTGTCTACCGTAAGGTTCCAAAATTTTAATTTCACAGTGAAATTGACCTTGTGATACAGGGGTGGACAGAGCAACCACAGCCCATGGGCTGCATGTGGACCTTGATGGTCTTTTCTGCAGATGCCCTCTTCCCCTATGCTCTCCTCGCTGGCCAATTTGCCACTGAAATCTCCATCCTTAGTACAACCCACATTGCTATAGGTGCCATTGCCATACATATGACCATTATTATCACTTCAGAGCCCTGACAGAAGTGTCAAGTAGAAGTTCCATAATTGCCACTTGCCTCTTGCCTGTCTTCATAGAATCATAGGATTGTAGAGTTGGAAGAGACCACAAAGCAAGTGTCTCCCAAGCTTCTCCCAAGCAAATGTCTTATTCCCTCAGAACTTCTGATAATTACTTTCTTCAGCCTCTCCATTCTCCATCACCTCACTGTTTTCCCAGAAACCTGCAGGATGCTCTGCTCCATACTTTCATAAGACTCTGTGGTGCAGCCTGAAGGACATTCTGCCAATGTCCTGCACTGCAGGCCTGCCCACATAGTACTGCTATTCCTAATGCTGTGATCCTCATAAGTGGAATTCTTCTTTTAAAATGTTAAATAATTTTATTACAACACAGAGGTATTAACATTACAGCAAGGAACTATCACATGTTGCATAACAATACAACTCAGAAAGGAACAGAAATGAACAAACTACTATGATCTACTTAAGTGGAGTCGTTGGGCAATGCATCATTGGGCAATGAGTCTTTTTTCCAAGAGAGAGTCAATACATTGGCTAACCAGAATCATGTACCATGTCTTTCCACAGCGATCCATGGTGCTGGGGAGGGTCTTGGGTGCAAGTATCAGAGCTAATGAACTTTATGAGAGGTAGCCATCTTTCATTGAAAGGCACAGAGCCCTCTTGTCTGGTCGATTGTCTAATGCTGTCAGTTAACTTTTCCATCAATGATAATTCCCAGAATCTAGCCCACCATTTGGTTAGGGAAAGTTCACCTGTTTTCCAGTTTGGGGCAATTTCTGTTCTAGTGGTGGCAAGCAAAGATGAGATTAACTCCTTATGTTTTAATGATTTGTGCTCATCTGTAAAAAGCGAGAGCAGGAGTCATGCTGGAGTGGGAGATATGTCCTGCCCAGTAATTGTTGATATAATTTCTAGAATCGATGTCCAATATGAGTGAGTCAGTGAACAGTCAACCCACATGTGCACAAACGTCCCTTTCTCACCGCATTCTCTCCAACAAGTTGGGGGCTAGATGTTTTGGTAATCCTCGGTAGTTGGAGTAGTGTGAGACGCCATTTGTACATGATCTTTAGCAAGGTTTCTCTTAGAGCCATCGATCTAAACTTAAAATGAGGAGAACTCCATAGGTTAATCCAATCAGGGTCTGGTATCTGGATACTCAACTCAGATTCCCATCCTGTTTTACAAGTGGAATTCTGACAATAACTTTGGTAACATCAATTGCATCAATGGTGGTAGGAGAAGAGTGCCAGCAGGAGGGTTTTGAAGGAGCCAAAGTAGCTACCAAAGCAACCTAAGGCATTTTAAAGTAGGACTTCTGTGGCTAAATGGATACTCACTCACCCTGTGGGGACAAAAGAATATATATAGAATTATTGAGTTGAAAGAGACCACAAGGGCCAACCAGTCCACCCCTCTGCCATGTAGGAATACACAATCAAATTACCCCTGACAAATGGCTATCCAGTTTCTGTATAAAAACCTCCAAAGAATGAGATGCCACCACATTCCAAGACAGTGTATTCCACTTCTGAACAGCTCTTACTGTCAGGAAGTTCTTCCTGATGTTTAGGTGGAATCTCTTTTCCTGCAGTTTGAATCCATTGCTCTGTGTCCTGGAGCAGCAGAAAAAAAGCTTACTCCCTCTTCAATGTGACATAATTTAATCAATCAACCAAGAAAACAGATTCAGATTGGAAGCTGCACTGACAAATGCTAGGATAGTAGTGTGTGTAAATGCATTTAGTTTTTGTTTTGCTTTTTAAGTCACTTTCACCTCCATCAGAATGTCAAGATTGTATGTAGCAGAGAGGCTTCCACTTGAAAGAAAAAATGGGCACTCAGTAACAATTACTTTAAAATGGCTTGCCAATCCCATCAGGTTGTCTGTCCCTTTTAAAGGAACTTTAGTGGCAATGGAACCAGAGAGATTCTGTGGGGAATAACGGATGGTGAAGTCATGACAGTAAGGACTTTATCAGATATGGCAAAAAATACATGATCATGATGTCATGGTAGTGTGAATGGGTCCCACTATAGCATGAAATTGTCATGTTCACTTGGTCAAACTGTGCTCCAGCCACAAATAAGGCGTTGCTTTTAACTGATGGGACAAGCGGTCAATAGCTTTCAATATTCCTTTTTTTTTTTTTTTGCGGTGTTGAAGAGTTTGCAAAAACACATCCCGCTGTAGTTACAAGATTACAGTGTGAATGGGTGGTCCTTTTTCCCCATTCCCGGTGAGAAAACATCCGGGTGAGAATGTATCCACAGGATGCACTTTTTATGAACTGTCCTGGATTCTTTGCATGTTTTTAGGTTTGTTTATGTGTTTGTGTGTTCGTTTACTTTGAAAATTAAGGAAGTTTTGGTGTTTTTAAGCACACTCATGTCCTCTTGCAAGAACTGTCAAAATCTCACCCATGCTAAATCATGGAAGTAAAGTCCCGTTCCTAACGTGCTAGTGGTGGTAGTGTGATACTTCTGTGATGATTCTTTCATGTGATTACAACAACATGTGATAATAAGTGTAATAATGCCACTATGTTTCCACTTTCCTCATTCGTGGAATTACAGTGTTTTTAGATACTAGTCTGATAAAGCCCTAAGTCCCGTAAGGCATTTTGTCTTGATTTTCCATTATTTTGGCTTTGTGAGAAAAACATTGCTTTTCTACACTGGCCATAGCCCTTCCCCATTGCTATCTCTGTGCATCAGCCAGAACATGTAGTAATGCAACATTGATTGTGATTTTCATGCTAGAGTAAACTTCAAAGCAAGCTTCCACTTGGTAATCAGAAACTCTGTGCCATACTTTTTGGTGATACGGGTCAGTGTTCTGCTTTGAAGCTGTGCTTTTCATCAGCAGCACATTAGGCTTTTTCTTGACCTTGCTGCTTGTAATTTACTGGGATTGCCAAATCAGTTTAAGCCAATGGTCCAGCCAGAAGAACATTTTTGTCCCTAAATTTTCAATCTCCAGCTGCTTCAATAGACATCTTCACTTTATGGAAAATTGGATTGTTGGATTGTTCTTTCTGACTCTCTCATGCCTGATGCTGGGTAGGGGGTTGCAGTTCACAATTTCAGTGCCTGCAAAACATGTCCAGCCACCTTTTCTGATTTTTCACCCCCTCCCCTCATGGAAAAGAATATGAAGGACAGATTTCAGAGGAGGGAAAATCAGTCTCCATTGCAAAGATCATGAGAGCAACACTGAACTAATATGATCCTGTTTCAGGCCCTTTAATAGCTGGGACAGAGTACAGATGAAGACGCATAGTACATTTGCACACGTGCCTTCATTTGCACAACCAGAAGAGTATAACAATGTGCAACTGGAGCTGAACATACAGCACAGCAAGGCAATTAAACTGCTGGTTTAGCACAGGGAAGACAGAGAACTGCTTTTACCTGCTCCTGTCTGTTTCCTGTTAGTGGTGTATCCATCGCTGAAGAGCAAGAGCAAGAGGCATCATCTCTGAGTTTCCAGCCAATAGAGGCTTCCTGCTACCACCTGTCCTGCCTCCAGCCCCTGCCTGGACAGACAAGATGGTGGCACTGGCCATGCCTGGGAGTCCGATTTCTATTTCTCACCCCAGTCCTAAGCTATGCTCTTGCAACTATACCTGGTTTTTGCTGTATAGTCTGCCCTCCATATCCATGGATTCCACACCCATGGAGTCAACCATCCATGGCTTGAAAGTATTCCACCCCAAAAAAATTCCACAGATTTTGGTTTCCATGGGTGGAGGAAATTCCTGGAACCAAACCTCAGCAAATACCAAGGGTCCAATGTACTTGGTTTAATCTTGATGTGAGCAGCTTAAGTCCCAGTTTGGGGAGAAAGGGTGGGATGAGTCAAATAAATATGTAAATAAAATTATTCATAATCTCTATTGCATATAGAAGTCTTTTGATTTCGCATACAAGTCGACCCTCATATCAACGGATTCAGTATCCATGGTTTCACTTATCCACATCTGAAAATACATGTTCTCTCTAGGCATTTCTAGGTACTCCAATGTAATTCTATGGTCAACTTCTGACATTCTTCTTATTGAAAGTAATAGGGTTCCCTATTATCCACTGTTTCAGGTATCCATGTGTGTGTGTGTGTGTGTGTGTGTGTGTGTGTTCGAACGTATTCCCCCATGGATACAGGGGTCGACCTGTATTTTTAATGTCATATTATAATGCTCTATATTGTGTATGTGAGTTCTACACAGTGCTTTTGCTGATTGTTTGCAGAGTGCTTAGTGTTATGAATCACAGTATTCTCAGCCAGAATATCTTAGCCTAACCTACCACAAAGGAATGTTGTGAGGATAAAATATGGGAGAAGAAACATGTAGACTTTTATTTCTAAGTGTTCCCTATTTTTCCATGTGATTGATGGATTTGGGGTAAAATTTTAATCTTTTGTTTCTCCCCCACCTTCTTGCTATTATTGGAAAATTTAAAGATCTCTGAAGCTATAAAGTAATTTGTGGGGCTTGGAATTCACTGGATTTGCCAGATCAGATCAAGGCACTAGACATTTGGCAAAGAAACAAAGAACCAGCCTTGGACTAGGCAAGCACAGCCTGGGAGTTCTCATTTGTGCACTTTATGCTTCATTACATTCCTACCCTATGGGCCCTAAATAAGATGCAATGTGGTACTTTAAGTTTCTAAGCAAGCAATTTTAAGGACCCGAAATCTTGTTTTCCACTTGTAACTGATCTCAGGCTATAATTCTCTACCCAGTTACTTTGAAGTAAGCCCCACTGACTAAATAGGGATATAATTGCACATAAACTTGGCTAAGGTTGCTCAGTAGTAGAAGCCCTGGAATTGGCATCTCAAGAGTGAGTAATGTATGCATATATGGTTGCCACACAGATATCTTGCACAAATTTAGAGGCATATGGGATTGCTATTCTTACAGCTATATTGCACTCAAATAACAACTTGTGTGATCTTACACCACATATCTTCCTTCCCATTTCTTTTCTTTTCATCTTCTTCTGCCTTGTTCCTTATTATTCTGCTTACCTGACAGAAAACAGAAGAGCTGCTAGTCAATAATTCTTCAAAGGCTCAAAACTGTAACAGGGGACAATTATATATATGTAGATCATATTTCAAAAGGATAACACATCAATTTGTCAAAACACAGTTTTTTATTTAATTGTTTTCCCTCTGCTATTATTTATTGTTATTGCTATACCTGTTGAGGAAAAAGTACATTGGGAAATCATCATGCAAGGGGCTTTTACTGTTTCTTGTGATTAGGGCTGCGTCTGCACTATGGAAATAATTCACTGTGGAATTAGCTGATGACACTGGTTAAACTGCCATGGCATGGAATCCTGGTATTTATAGTTTATTGTTGTACCAGAGCTCTCTGACAGAGACAACTAAATATCTCACAAAACTACAAATCCCAGGATTCCATAGCATTGAGCCATGGCAGCTAAAGTGGTATCAAACTGGATTATTTCTGCAGTGCAGATGCAACATAGGACTGCTAAGAAGCAATTTTTAAAAAATGCATAATTAAGTTCTCTGATGTAAAGAAAGGCAAAGCAGTCCTTGTATATCTCATTTTCCCTCTCTGGTTCTTCTCCAATCACTTTTGTTCCATTTGCTATGTCACGTACCATTTCAGTTTGTGAGTCCCATTCACTGATCAGCATATTTGTCACAACCAGTGTAGCATGTGAGTGGAGAGGAAGAGGTGAAGCAAGAGAAGCCTTCTTGTTTCCTACTGCATCATAGGATTTAAAGTATATGAGCCTTCTAAATGGTGGCTACCTGCAATCAAGTTGACAGAAAGCCTGCTCTGAGTCTAAACCAAACAAGATGTGGCTGCTACATGGCATGGGTTTTTGTTGACAATGACCAGATTTATCAGCCAAACTTTTGATGAATAAGACTGTCAGCTACAGTGGAGGGATAGAAAGGAAACAGAACCATCATCAGGTTGGCTGAGAAGCCAGTTCCAATAGTCTGCACTCTCTAGGTGTGTTGAAGTCATTTTGCTACCTGAGGCAGAATGGAGCTCTTCTCCAACTCAATTCAAGGTACCTAATACCAAAACAAAGACATCTTTCTCTGGCACATGAGACAGAAAATCCTTCAAGCATGTTCCTACAAAATACAAAACAACAAATGAAATAGTTAATTCTGTGGTGACCTTTGGTAATGTGCAAAACTAGCTTTCTGAGCTGCTCATCTCTTTCTGCCTAATGCTTGTGTTAGTTCTATCCTCCCTCCATCAACTGTTTCCTGGCAGTAGTGATTCTACCAGGCTGAAGCAGATACCATAGTATTTCAAGTTTCTAAACATGTGTGTGTATGCTGGACAGTGAAGAAAGCTGACAGGGAGAAAATCAACACATTTGAAATGTGGTGCTGGAGATTTATAGATACTGTGGAGATCTAAAAAGTCAAATGAATGTGTTTTAGAGCAAATCAGTTTGTCATACTTTGGACATATCATGAAATAACATGGCTGTGACGGATGGCTAGGGGGCCCAATGAGGGCAGTGGGCTATAGGAGCCAAACCTCTGTGAGGAGGTGGAAAGAGGAGGGGCTTCTGGAGGATTAACAGAGAGAGTGAAGGAAAAGTAGCAGTTCAGTTTAAGTTGAGGCTTTGAGAATGGGAGTTCTTCTTGAGCAGGGTGGAGAGAGTGGGAATTTAAGCTGTGGGCTGGAGGGAGTAGACAGAGAGGGAGAGACTTAAAGAGTGCATGTATGTGCAGGCCAAATGACTTGTTTATGAAGTTATGTTTTATTCTTTACCAATAAACATTCTTTATATTAATTCACAACGTGCAGCCTGGCATGAGTGACTCTCTGACCACTAGGCACAGCCATTAAGATACATCCACACCCAAGTACTTGTGATATACCATGTGGAAACTGTAGTTCGGCCATGACATGGTGGTGCAGCGTCACAAAAGTGGTGGCAATGGTGGGATAGGAAAGGCTCCTGTGCCACTAGGAAGGCACCTGGCATCACAATGGCGCTCTGGAAAAGATTATAATACTCATCAAAGTGGAAGGCAGTAGATGACATTAAAGATGGACTGAGTCAATTAAGGAAGCCACAGACCTGGGCAAGGCAGTTGATGACCAAGACTCTTGAAGGTTTCACATTCATAAGATTGCCAGAAGCTGAAATCAACTTAGTAGCAAATAACAACACAGCAGGTTCAGAAAAGAGAAGCAATATCACTCCACTGGCTCTCCACCGGCATAAATTGTGTCATTTTTATGCTGGCAAAAGAACCCCCTTAACAGACCTACCTTTTCCAGCATCAATGAGGCTTCCCCAGCAGTAACGGAGCACAAACTGAAGTCCATTTTCTTCCAGGTTTGAAATCTCACAGATTCTTGTGAGGAGACACTAGTACGGGAAATTCAAAAATAAAAACAAACTGAAGACACAAAACGTACAGCAAAGCACTAAAACACACTTTAAAAGTCCCAAGTACATGGGGGAGGGGGAGTCATAAAAAGATCATCCCCTACTTGGCTGTTGTGATCTCACCTGGAAGTGTTTGCCCATTAACACTGCATTCATGTAAGCACAATGGCGTGAGGATTCAAATACTGGCAATGCTGGCAGAAAAGCAGAATGGGAGATCTACTGACAGCTTGGGCCATCAATAAAAAAGAGCACCTCATTTACAGTACAAGATCATGAAAGGATGTTGTTGTCTGGTATGCACACCCTTTCATGATCATTAGGCATCCTTAAAATGCCATATTTGCCTGGTCTGATAAAGTCCCAGCACTGTCCTTGAGAGTATGATAAGCATTTTATAACTAAGAACCCGTATTTTATTCTTTTCTCCCACTTTCTCTCTCCACCTTTTACACCCCTCCCTTTGTCTTGTGTTATTTATTTAGCTAATAGCCCTTAAGGCATGGACTGTTTTATTATTGATCTTTCTAAGCTCGGGACTCTTTTATTTTTATTTTTGGTTGAAAAGCATATTTAAGATGCTTCAAATCTATAATAATAAAAGTAAATGTCTGAGTACCTGTGACAATCATTAACTCATCCGTTCGTAATGCCAGGTGCTTCACTCATTGACAGAGTATTTTAGATTGTTTTCCAAATCCCAAAAGGGGGCTTAGAATTTGCAAGAAAAAGTAAGCCAGATGCTTCAGAATTTGATGGAGTATTTTGATTGTCACTCGTGTTTTCATGGTTACTTTCAATTAAAAAAAAATCTAAATTCCAAACAAGGGGCTTCCAAGAAGCAAAAATGCAGGGTCTGCTATAACTAATCTGAAAACCATGCTGGACGCCTCTCCATTTGGCATACTGTTTCTGTTATTGGAGTGGCCAGTTTCAGCTGAACATTTCAGGTGGAAGGGGGATTCCTAGAAGCAAAATGGACCCTGCTATAACTCATTAGGAAATCAATTTTGTATGAAGGGTTAGAAAACAGAAGGCTCTCTGAGGTGTCACCACTAAAATTCTTGCAGTTTTAAAGTGTGTATGTGTGTGTGACTTTCTGAAGCACCTGAGGCAAAAAAGAGGGGATGGGGAAACAGGAGTCCTCATTGACTCCTTTTGGGTATAGACCCAGGCGCATTGGGTATGCTTCAGCTAATAGATACATACTAGATTGCATATACCAGGGAAATGTGTGTCTCTCTAGCTGTTGCACTACAACTCCCATCATTATTAACCACTGGTTCAGATGACCAGAGATGATGGGAAATGGAGCCAAACAACATCTGGTGGGCCACACATTCACCCTCTCTCTTATAGAGCCTCTCTGTTGTGAAAGGGATACATTGTTCCAACCTTTGAGATAGAAACTGAAAAACAGAATAATGCCCTGCTGTATACTGTAACTTGTAAATACTCGTAAGTCTTACTAAATTCAACAGGACTTAGTTTGGAGATAAGATGTAAACCTCTGATTGGATAACCAATACAGTGAGTGAGCATCAGGAGAGAACAAAAGAGTTATGTTAGAGCCACATAATTAGGCCGCTATTCAGCATGCCTCTACCTTGGGAAGAGAAGGCTACAGGTAGCCTTCCCAAGAAAAGTTCCCAATAAACTCAGATGTGCTGAATCTGATAAGGCTAGGCAATATATGTTTATATGTGATTGATGCAATTAAGATTTACTTAAGAAGTGCTTAAGGTTTAACCCCTGAACGCCTGTGTTACACAGAAGGCTTATAGAGTTGTACAATTCCTCAAACAGATGAAATTGGCATAGATAATTGGTTAAATTTAAAATAGCTACAAATTTGATGAGGGACAAGATTGTGATTATGTAAATGCCTTTAGGAATTGCCTGTTTTGACTTAGCAGACACTATGGAAAACAATGTAATTAGGGAGAAACTGATTATGATGATACAAGGACAATGTTACATATTAACTATGGAAATTATGGAGATATCAGAGGACCTTAATATCCCACCACAGGGACGACAGGAGATTGTGAAAGGGCTTCCCTTTCAGATAATGTCCCTGTGTTGTTATGCTCCCAAGCCCTTTCCATCCCCCCCCCATTCTCTTTTCTATTCATTGGCTAAGCCGTGGTTTAACCCATTGTTCCCTTACAGAAACGGAACAATGTGCATGTGAAAAGGTGCCCTGTTATGCTGGCGCAATGCCAGCATCACTGGGAGGTCTGTCCCAAACACTTCTGGTTGAGATCGGGACATCGAGGTAAGTGACACACTTCCCCCCCCCCCGGGTTACTTGTGTGTGTGGGGGGGTAAATGTGTTTTTATGTTTGGTGTACTTTTTTACCTTTTATTTTTATTTTTGAATTTCCCACGTGATTGTTCTCTGGCAAGAACGGCTGGGATTTAGTTTCAGGAAGTGAATGGGGCTCTGTGAGAGCTCTGTTCACTCCTGGACTGCTGGAGGGGAGGGGAACATTTTTTAAAAGTGTGATTAAGGTAGGTATGACTTTTTTTAAAAAAATTACAGGGATGGGAGTGGGCCATGAGAGGAGATTGTGAGACGGGGATGCTATATTTGTCCCCGTCTGATAATCTCCTATCAGACGAGGGTCTAAAAATGTTATTTTGGCACTATATTTTACAGCATAAGTATCCTGGCATAATAGCACTTCTTTTTACATGCTGCTGTAATAATGAGACAAAGATGCCTCTAAAATCCAGCAATATGACCACTCACACTACTTACTTCTGCATTTTTCCAGGGGTGAGATTTCGGTGGTTCTTGCGAGAAGATGGGTGCATGCTTAAAAGTCCAAAAACACCTAAATTACCAAACGAAACCAAAGCACTGAAACTTGCAAGCAAGACGGGGAGGTTCATAAAAAGAGCATATGCTACCTAGTTTTCCCAATCTCACACAGAAGTGTTCTGCTGGAGAATGCCCATTGACACGCCAGCAGAATGGGGCATGTTATCACACACAAGCAAAGCCGCAAAAATAATGCTATGGGAGATCAATTGGCAGCTTATGCCCATTAATAAAAAAGAATGCCCTCTTGACAGCAGCAGAATGCTTGCAGAATGCTGGGGCATGATGTTGTGTGATAAGGAAGCCCCTTTGCAGTCTTGTTTCAGCCTTATAATGCTGTATTTGCCATGTCTGATAATCTCCTATAACTGTTTAGAAGGCTGATGTTCTTACAATTATTTCTTATTGCCAATCCTGGGAAAGAGCTTTTATATAAAAGATACAAAGTCCCTACAAATGTCCTGATGAATATGATGTGATGGCTATGTGATTTAATATAAGATGCCTTATATGCAACTTAATGCGGAAATGCATTACATATAATGTTCTGGAATAATTAAGTTGAAGTGTCCAGACAATGCTATGTCTGTGATTCTTCCTATGATATATACATATGTGTAGGTATATATCAATGATTACTCATAATAAATATCGTAAAAGAGAACCAAAAAAGTTTATTCCTAAATATCCTAGAACTCCAAGACTTGAAGATATTTAAATGGAGTGTTGATGTTAATCTGACCTGATTTAACTGTTATCATAAATTGGGTGACCAGAATTTGATAAAGGTCACCCCAGAATTACTGTACATGAAAAGCAGCAAGGACCCTCAACCCCACAGTCTAGGAGATGGCGTGGGACCACACCTCTTTCATTATGCTCTAAACTTAGCAAATTCCACCAGTGCTATACAGGATTCCATAAATAGCAGGAACCCTTTTTGGTCTGACATTTAGTGGTTTACAAGCAAGCAATCCACCTTCTGAGGGTCAAATTAGACAACATATTTAGAACATGTTTAGAAGAGATGTTCTTCAAGTGCTGAAAGAGGTCTGTTTGTCTCAGCACTTAACCTTCCCAATCTACTTATGTATTAACATGCTTTGTTACTCTTTGAACTGCTCTGTGTACTATGCCAAAGCTACTTCCTTTGGTTGTCAGGCTGACATTCTGGTTTGGCTGGACCAACTGTACCATTAGGCAGAGTGAGACGTTTGCCTCAGCCAGCAGATTTGGATATTATGAAAGAACATCAAATTTGTTATTTAATATGCATTTTTACTGCAATCAAGAGAGTTGCTTGTGGTATTTGTGGATTCCTGCCAAATAACCTGACTTGCTTTTGGTACTGTGCACCTTAGATTCAGAGGATAGAGAACTGTTTATTGTTTCTCCTCAGGCAGCAAGCTCCCCTGGCCTGACCCTGCTATTTGGTCAAATGTACACTGAAGATGCACCTATGTTGTAAGGGAAGTTCACACACTGTGTCCCACAGTTCTCACCACCACTCACCTGTCCTCATATGAGCTTCCAAAGATGCCATCAAGCCATTCTCCTGTTAACCCTTAATTCTTCTTCTGAATTGCCCAACAAAATAACCATTCACAGTACTCACTGTGAAACTCAGCTGAGTCTGCAGTTAAAGTACTGGAATTTTTAATGATTTTTTTAAAGCTTAAAAATAGTGAAAGCACATAAAAACCCACTATTGGCACAGGCCAAAAGTGTTGTTATTCCATAGGACCTGGGCTCCTCACAAGGCTTCACAGAAAGGTCCTGCCATCCATCAGGATTATGTCTCACCCCATAAAAACAGAGCTGGGCAGTTGTGAGCTCTGCAGTGACCTCCAAATACCCTTCCTGTATGGCAGCAGAGCAGTGGGCTTTAGAACAAGGCCCCTATTGTCCTCCCTCACTGGGGGAACCTTACCCGGTAGAATATCGAGCCATGCTTCACCGAATGCCAGACTTTTAAAAACAACTCTGTTTAAAAATAAAAGTGATTCTTTCAGTATTTTCATAACTTTTCAAGGTCTCTTTTGCCTTTTTAGAAAATCTGAACAGATGGTGCATTGCAACATAGTCATCACCAATGCATGGTAAATGATGCTCCCTCTCTCCCTCCCTCTCTCTCTCTCTCTCTGGCTTTTCTTCACAAATGAATATTCAGGAAGGACTCATCCCACGCTTTCTGCAAGCACGCTGATGACTGAAAAGGCCAATCCGAGATAAACAAGTCCAGTTGCAGAAAGCATAGCAGAGGGTCTCCTTGGGTGATGTTTCTGGGCTGTGATTCTTTCTGCATTGTCATTTCTCTTCAAGACTTGTTCAGTGTGAGTTCTCAAATAAGGCTGCAGCATTGTGGATAGTGCATCTCCATGCCTCCTGATGTGAGGCCATGGCGGACCACTGTTGGTGATCAATTTGGCCGAGCCTGAGATGTTGTTTCAGGGAGTCCTTGTATCGCTTTTTTGGTGCGCCCCTCTAATGCTGACCCGTGGTGAGTTCACCGTAGAGTACTATTTTTGGGAGGCAATGGTCCTCCATCCTAGAAATGTGCCCTGCCCAGCACAGCTGTGTTCTCAATATCACGGCCTCAGTGCTGGTGATCCCTGCTTGCTCAAGGACAGCAACATTTGTCACATAGTCAGTCCAGTGTATATTTAGGATTGTGCATATACAGCACTGATGAAAACGTTTGAGGAGTCGTAAGTGTTGGCGATAGGTGACCCATGTTTTAGACCCGCAAAGGAGAATATACAGTACAATGGCTCTATAGACACTGATTTTTGTGCTTCACCTCAGGTGTTTATTACTCCAGACTATTTTGTAAAGTCTTCCAAATGCGCTATATGCCTTTGCTAATCTGTGATCGATTTCTTTGTCAATCTTGGCATTTGAGGAGATGATGCTTCCTCAGGTTCCTCAGTTCAGTAGGTGAACTGCTGAACAGACTTAAGCACAGATTTGCCGAATGCAATGTGGGGATGGTGGTGTTCGACCTGTGGTGCAGGCTGGTAGAGAACTTCCGTTTTTTTTCAGGTTGACTTCCAGCCCAAACAGCTCTGCAGCTGTTGCAAAGCAGGATGTTAGGTGCTGCAGAGCTGCTCCTGTGTGGGCAACAAGGGCAGCATCATCAGCGAAGAGCAGCTCATGGACTAGATAGTTTAGAGTCTTAGTGTGAACCCTCAGACGACTTAAGTTAAACAAGCTACCATCAATGCGGTAACGTATATAGATGCCGTCTTCTTCTTCAAGCTCTGCCGTAGCCCTTTGGAGCATCATACTGAAAAAGATTATAAATAAAGTTGGCGCAAGAACACAACCTTGCTTCACTCCTTTAGTTATTAGAAAGGGCTCTGAAAGAGCATCGCCATATCTGACTTGACTGTGCTGGCCCTCATGCAGCAAGATAATCATTTTAAGGAATTTGGGGGGACATCCTAGTCTTTCCAGGTAAATGATGCAATGGTAAAAGAAAACACATCTCTTCCATACCACCCAACTGTCCTTATCTTCTGATTATCAGTTCCAGCTATTAGGGATGGTAGACTCTTTCTATGGAGTTCCACTGATCAACAATGTCTGGACAGGATATGGACTGGGTGCATTTCAGAATCTTCATGTTATTGGAGAGCTGCAGACACAACTGATAAATGTGCACAACTTCACAGCATGTACACACTTCAGTTAATGCACACAAAATCACAGCATGTACACACTTCAGAGGAAAGCATGCAAGTCTGGTGAATGTGCACAAAATTGTACATATTTTTTAAAGAAGTCTATTAAGAAAGGAAGACGCAATAAAAGTGGGCAGGCAGGCAGAAGTATTCACAAAGCAGTTATTCAACAACAACAACAACAACAACAACAACAACAACATCATACCTTTATTTCAGCCAACAGACCATTAGGCATAAAACATATAAAACATGTTAAAATAACATTATAAAACAAGTATTCATAACATGCTCGTATTGCATGCACATGTACATACATATATACATATACAAAATCACTTACAGATACATTATGTGATACTAGTCCATATGATTTTGGGACAAAATAGGTATTTATATGAATATTTAAAAGACAATAGACGGGACTGTTTAATTCACGTGGGTCATAATCTTACGAACTTTAACAGCAGAGAGGAAAAACTTAGCCACTGTGTCTGTTTTACTTTTCTCAGAATCATTTAACAGATACACCAAGTACCAATTAATTGGCCTACCTGGAAACTTAAGCAAGAGGAGTGAAATTAATCTTAGCCTCTCATCCCTATAAAAGATACAGAAAAATAGAACATACTCTAGAGACTCAACAGAACCTTCACCGCAAGGGCAGACCCATTTGTAATAGGGAGTTCCTTTAATGCAGCCTTCTAGCAAGGCAGAAGGGATAACATTAAATCTTGCTTTAGTAAACACAGCTCGATATTTTGGGATGGTCAGGTTTTGTAAATAGTGTGCCTTCCTCTCAAAATTGAACTGCAGTCCTAAACTGATGGGTGAACAGGTGGTGCGGGCAGAGGATAAAAAATATTGTGTATCAACATCTTTTATATGACGTACCAGAATCTGCTGCGCCCTAGGCAAATCATGTATAGTAAGGAAGTTGTTTGAAAAGCCTCCTCTCTGCCATTTTTCCTTAATATTTTTAGACCAAAGGGTGGTATAATTGTCTTTCATTACAAGATACAAATATCCTGACTCAGGGCCAGCATAGAAAAGTTTAAGCCAATACTTTAGGGCCCATATCCAGGCAGTGCATTCAATTGAATGATAACCTGCTTCAAGCCGTAAAACAGCTGCTGATGGTACACAGTTGGTTACTCCAAATAATTTCCATAGGCAAACTGAAAGAATCCATTCTAATAAAGCAGATATGGAAATTGGGGGGGGGGGAGAGGAGGTCCAGATGGTGTGCACACACATCCACACCTGATATATAAGTGTCCATATATTTATCATTTGGAGATACTGTGGGATTTGCTAGGGTTAGAGCACCTTGCAATTTGCCTTGGTGAAAATTCTTATGTTGCATTTAGGAGTCTTTTCCCCTTTGACAGCTTCACAGGAAACAGCCCTAATTTTTTTTTCTTCTTCATCAGATGCTTCCAGCATTTAGTAAATATAGGTTGACCCCCGTACCCACAGGGTATACATTGCAAGATCCCCTCTGGATACCTGAAACCATGGATAATCATGAATTTAATTATTTTCAATGACATGTGTTACCTACTCTGACACCTCCAGCCGCATAGCTATATTAATAAATTGGCAATATTTAATAAGTAGGTCAAATGTGGTCTTCCACATAGTGTAGCCATTAACATAAACTGGAAAAACCGAAAGACAAACATTGCTTAGTCAGGAATGCACTTAAAGAAAGGCCAGTTAAGTTCTAAAAGAAATGGTAATTCACAAAGCAACTAAAGACACATACACGTGGCTAATCCCATTTTCCAGGCTGGAAACTTGAAACCTGTAAACTATTCTCATTGGTTTTCCTCATGCAAACAAAGGAAGTTGCTTCCTCTCTTTCATTCACAAAGTATTGAACCATCAAAATGCTATTAACATATCCAGAATGGCTTTGTCACTCTCAGAGCAATGCCTCAAACTATTGTCTTCTACTCAAAATTTTGTCCCCATCAGGGAAATATTTACTATAAAACCCCTTGAAAACTGTCCTCAGCATCTTTCAGCTCCCCCTCCTACATCCACACTGCCATTTCACTGACTGACCCTCAGAGCGCACCTCTGAGACTCCTGCCTTGCTGGTTTCTTCTGCAACTTCATCTCTTCAGGAAAAGGTCTTGTATCACCCACTAGAAACTCCCTTTGCTATTCCTCTATCTCAGTCTCTCCCACTCTATTTTACTAGTCTTGTGTGAATGCTTGATGCCTGAATTATGTGTGTGAATGTGGTTATTGTTATTTTTCCTAATAAAGATTATTGTTATTCTATCTAGCTTACATCTTCTCCTTAGTACTGGTATAGCTGGTTACAAGATCCTGTAGTTACCCTCCTGTGACATTGCCAAGGCAAGTACATTAATTCCCCAAATTAGTGTTGATATTTGAGGGTCCTCAAGACCCCAGGGAGATTAGGGCAACACATGAATGCCAGAGGTTGACCATAGAATTGTGTTGGTGGACCTAGAAATGCCTAGAGATAATTTTTTTTCAGAAGTGGGTAATTGAAACCGTGGATACCAAATCCGAGGATATGGAGGTTGACCTGTATCTAAACAGAAACTAATCACTTTTAAAAATTTCCTTTGGATCACCAAGAGTTGCTATGCAAAATAAGGGACAGGGCTTCTGTTGCTGTAATGAGTTTGTAGAAGACGTAATTTCAGCAGGAACACCTATCCGGGTTGCTCTCAGATACTAAATGTAGACCACTGGCTGCAGAGAGCAACTATTATTGAGCAAAACAATGGTCCCCAAATTGTGTTTTGAGGTTCAGTTCACTGGAATTGTTTCCCTGGTTTGTGATGTATGACGCCACCTGTTCTAATATAGGTAACATCCTAGGCTTTCTGTAAAAAAAAGAAAAGAAAAGAAAAGAAAGAAAAATATTTATTTATTTATTTGGTCTTGGAATTTCTAGGTAAAATTCTTCTTTAAAAGAAAAGGCATAGTTTCAAGATACAACGAAATCCAAAATCCACAAAACAGGGATACCTTTATTGAGCTAACTAAAAGATTTTGTGGATTTTGGATTTTCTTGTATTTTGCTACATGGCCAACATGGCTATCCCAAATATGTTTCATGGTTTCAAGATGCCATCCTTTCCAGTGTGGATAAAATGCTAATTTGTTCCAAAGAGGAAACTTTTTCAACAAGGTCCTGTTATGTGGTGTTGACAATGTAGCATAGTGTCAACAAGGCAAGAATGATTGAGCACATTCTGGATTTAATAGGCACATTTGTTCCAAAAGTCCTGGTCTGTGTTACCTTAGGTGTTGCCAAGTCCAGGAAATTGGCCATTTTGGAAAGTGCAAGAAAATATTTCAGTACATAAGCAAATGAACACTGGGGTGTGTGCATGTCTACATGTGTCTATTAAATTTGTGGTTCAGATTTGTGGTTCAGATACTTCAATTTGTGTATCTGTAATTCAATTTGTGGTTCAGATACTAGTCTGCAACCAAATGTAGAAGCATCAGAGCAAATGTGAAAAGCAAGACTGAGGTTGCAATGCTATACAAACTTATGGAGGTTCATATTTTGGTAAATATTTTGGTACTATCTTTATTAGGTCAACCAACAAGACACACACACACAAAAATGTGCTAGTTCCTTCATCATGTAGGGTAATGGGTTGGAAAAATGACAGTATTAGTATCACATAGTCCTCATCTGTTCTTCAGATGGTATGAGAACAAAGGTATATGAATTCAGGCTCTAAAGACCAAACCCACAACAGTCATGAGCTTGCTGGGGAAAAAGCAATAAAAATGGAAATTGTGGTGCTCCCTTAAGAACACAAACCTGTCTCCGTCTGGTTTGAAGCTCACAGGCATTGGGAAGTAAGCCACATTGAATCAAATGGGATAAATTTCTGAAGAGAGATGCACTGTTAAAGATATGATTGACAATAGGTTTTTTAAAAAAAGAATATGTTCCATATGTTGGAACTGCAAGAAAGCCTTCAAAAATGGTATGTGATTCACAATGTGGAACTTATTCTGCATTAAATTTGCACAAGCTATTTTTGCACAGAAAACAGCATTTTCTACAAAGAAAATAGCCTTTTGTGTACAGAATATATTATTTCAGAAAAAGCTTTTTTCCTGCACAGAAAATGCTGTAGCTGGGAACTTGTTCTGCACAAAATTCTCATGTGGGGTTATTTTGCACAGAAAACAGAATATTTTGCACAGAAAATGTCATATTTCACACAGAAATATTGTTTTCTGCAAAGCATATGCTGTTTAATGCATAGAAAATGCTGTTTCCTGCACACACAAAAACAAAACACTAGTGGGTGATTTTGCCCAGAAGTCGTCCTGCAGTGCAGTGGTTCTCATCAGTCCAGTTTCTCCTTGTCAGGATTTCATGATATTTGACAAACGTATTTTCCAACTATTTTTCAAAATGTTCAAATATTTTGTTTATCCCTACAAAGGATTAAGTAGCTCTTCATTTCCTCCATGCCCCCACTCCCCACCTGCCACCAATTTTCTGCTTGGAATCATACTCCCTTTCTTCATCTTTACAACCCACAATTGATTTTGCCTCCATGATGTCAAATCCCATGCCTAACCTCTGACCTCTCTATCCTAGCTCTGTAAATAGTTTTCCTTGTACTAGCACATCTCTTTATTGGGCCTTGTCTTGCATAGGCCCAATCTGCTTCATAATTTCCACTTCACGTGTAATTTGGAGAATTTCTAAAATTAATTCCAGAACATTTTTGCCAGTTTTCAATTTATTTCCCCTCCCCACTTTCTAATACGTTACCAATGTAAAAAAAAAATGCAGCATTTAAATCAGTGCACAAAGAAATCTTAGTGTGATTACATCAGGATTCCTTAATATGCTGTGATCTAATTGGTGGGTACACATGGATGCACTTTGAAAAGAATGCATAAAGGAAAGAAAGTAAAGCCATGGCAAACTAGCCATAGACCATGGTGTAAACAAAATGTAGAAATGGAAATGGGGGGGGGGGGAACAGAACATGGACAGATCATTAAGACTTTGACACCACTCCATAAAAGAAAATAATATATTTGGTACCCCATAAATCTGGGAAGAAATGGAAATGGGGACAATTTGGTTAAGTGTCCCTAATTCTGTTATTACAGATGTCCCTTCATAATTGCTGGGGTTTGGTTCCAGGACCCCCCCCCCATGGATACCAAAATCCGTGAATACTCAAGTCCCACTATATGCAATGGCATAGCAAAATGGTGTCCCTTATATAAGATGGCAAAATCAAGGTTTGCTTTCTGGATTATTATTTTTTAAAAAATATTTTCATGCTGTGAATGCTTAAATCCGTGAATACCAAATCCGTGGATATGGAAGGACAACTGTACATTCTGTATTTTAGCATGGAGTAGTGGTTTGAGTGTTGGACTAGGGGCTTTTGTACACTGGCCAGAATACGCTAGCTTCCCACCAGCATATTCAGGCTCCGGATCAGGCCCTTTGCCCTTCAGTTACCAGCACAAAATGATATGGAGTCTGCATGGACACACCAGCCTATCTCTGCTGCCGCTAATGCTACTGTACACATTGCACTCTCTGAAGCCAGGAAGGTGGCCCACAGCACATAATCATGGCCTCCTGCATGTGACCAGCCTTGGTCACATGCTGTGGGTTTCTGCCTGGCTTTGGATATTGTGATGTGGCCAGCAGTGGCAGCAGTTGCAGAGACAGGCCGGCATGCTGATATGGATTCCTGCAGCCCCACAGGGCCCAAACTGTCTTTTCTTAAATGAGGTGGTTTTTCCTGGGTATTTTGATGAAATGGTGTGACAGGCTATACCCCCTTCTTCCCCCTGTCTTTGCCCTAGGTGTCACCAGGTCTGCCCAGGGGCAAAACAAGGCAACAGCCCTGTGTAATTTGGACTGCAGGGCTCCAAGACAGGGGCAAGACAGGGTAAATAGCCCATCTAAACAACCCCTGGGGGTAGGGAAGACCAGGGTACAAATCCCTACTCAGCCATGGATGCCTTTGGGCAAGTCACACTCTCTCAGCCTCAGAGGAGAACAATGGCAAACCTGCTCTGAACAAAAAGAAAAACCTGTGATAGATTCAGTAGGATCATAAGCTGGAAACAACTCAAAGGCACGCAACAACAATTTTAGCATGGATCCCAAGGAAGAGTTTGTTACATATAATCCAGCAAGTCTCTCCTTGTATGTTCTCAAAGACTCACAACTCCCACCCTCCAGAACTTTTCCCAGTCTCAGGGCTTCCAAGTTGTATGAAAGAACATCAGGCAAACTGATTCCCACACTTCCTTCACCTTAGATGAGGGCTGTGTTTTGACCTGATATATCCATAGCAGGAGCATATATATATATACACACACACACACACACACACATACACACACACACACACACACACACATATGAAAAGGACAGTTACATCTCAAACTGTGAGGACATCAAGGATCTCTGTGGATCTACGGACCCCAAGTTAAGAACCACTGAACTATTTTAAGGAGCCAGTGTGTCACCTTTGGTATTTTGTTTATCTTCCAAATTTTGGGCATTATTATCATGTAAAATAGCATTTCAGCATCCCCCCCAAAAAATATTTCCATCAATTATACCTAATAGGTACATCTTCAGATCCATTTTCATATTAGCATTTATTATTTTCACGATTATGTGATGGATTTTCCCTTGGCTCCTTTGGCGTGGCTTCTTCACTGCAGGGAAGAAAAAACCCATACTTCTAAGTTGGGGGGGGCGCTTCTGTCTCCCCTTCTTTCTATATAAGTATCTACTTCAATGTTTCTTAACCTTTTCTTACCAGGGACCCCCCTTTAACTATATTTTGTTGCTGTGGACCCCCAAGACTTAACTCAAAATTTAAAACAACAACAACACAATTGCACCATGCATGGCAGGGGGTTGGACTGGATGGCCCTTGTGGTCTCTTCCAACTCTATGATTCTATTCTATGATCTGTGATAGCTCTAAAGAACCCCCCCCCCCAGCAGCACTTTAGTGATCAGTGCTCATCCGCGGCTTCCTTCCATCATTCTGTTTTTCCTCTTACTGACTCACATCTGTCCGCCCTCTGGCTCACCTCGCCTATCCACTTCCCTCTTTCCCCCTCCCTTTCAGATGAAGCGATTCATGATCTCATTTTTGGAATGTGTCATCTCCCAGCACAATCTCAGCTCCAATGGTGAAGAATTTGAAGGAGTTCACATTTCTTCAGGACCTTAGAGGGCTGATTCTTCTCTTCTTTCTATCCCCATCTCTTTCTGTTTAAAGATTTGCTCTTTTATCATTGACCCCCCAAAAGGCAAGGATCAAGCTGGTAGTAAAAACAAATCCAGCCATAAAGTGTGATCATTGCCATCCATAACTGCATAAACATTTCAGAAAGAAAACGTTGGCTTTAATCTCACAGCCTGAGAGCTCCCAGGTATGAGACTCAAAAGCCATGAACTCAAAACAAAATGAGCATTTTTCTTTTTTCTTTTTCTTTTTTAAAATGCCCCATAAAATTAATGGGACTTGTGCCAGGTAAAAAGTTTTAAAGAATGTTAATAACAACAGGGGGTTCCATTTCTTTTCTATTTTTCACTAACTGGAAGGGGAATATAGTGGGTGGTATAACAGACCCAACAAACACACACTGCCAATTAATTGGATTAAAATATATTGGGTACTATTTTCCAGACTGACATCAGAACTTGAAAGATTTACAGTAAATCTCCTGACCTGAAATACCTCCCTGAAAACTTATTTTTGTACCCCTGCAGTTAGTGTGACTTAGAGGCTTTGATCCTAAATACATCAGACATGACACAAAGCTTGGCATACAGAGAGATCCCTTATTCTCTTCCATGAACAAATGGTTGCTAGGAGAGCTGTCGGATTCCCTGTCGCATGACAGATCACTTCCCACTGGGAAATTGGATTCCACTGGATTATGGCTGTGAAATCAAGAAGACTTTCAAAAACCTGTTCAGGATTGGCCTGTGAGCCAGTCTGGGTCCTAACCTCCTATTTCATGATCTCACTGCTTGACAGTAGAGAATGGCTATCTCTTTCTGGCAGCCTCATGACAAGAACACCTCAAACTGATATAGAGGGACAAGTCAGTGAAGATGTGTGGTCCAGGCTTACTATTAGTGTATGGTGTTGTACTTGAAAAAGAAAAGGCCTGGATTTAGATCTCTGCTTAGTCATGAAGTCCTTTGGTTGAGTGTCAGACTTGGATTCCATTCACTTTAAGGCAGGGGTGGAGAAGGCTGACAGAAGCACCCATCCAAATGGCACAAAATTTCCAGGCATCTACCCTCCTCCTCCAGAGCTATTTGCCTAACTCCATAAAGGTAGGGGGAAACTCCTTTTTTAATATACACCCATGGAAAGGACACACGGCCAGGTTAACAGTAATCAGGTTTAATTAATATCATTCTTTAAACTCTGCCTTCAAGTTGTTTCTGACTTATGGCAACCCTAAGGCGAACCTATCATGGGCTTATCTTGGCAAGATTTGTTCAGAGGGGGTTTGTCATGCCTTCCTCTGAGGCTGAGAGTGTGTGACTTGTCTAAGGTCACCCAGTGGGTTTCCACGGCCGAGCGGAGATTCCAATCCTGATCTCCCAGAGTTCTAGTCCAGCACACAGACCACACTGCACCACACTTGCTCTCATTCTTCAGATTACAAGATACAAATAAACAGAGCCTGGAAATATTACTTTGGGGGGTTTCACTTCTAGAACCTGAAGCATTCTGATAGTTATAGTGCAAAAGTAAATTTTCCTCACCCCTCAAATATACAAACAGCATAAGAGAATGGATAAACCAAGAATCATAGAATCATAGAATTGGAAGAGCCCACAAAGGCCATCCAGTCCAACTCCCTACCATGCAGGAATAAACAATAAAACCATTCCCGACAGATAGCCATCCAGCCTCTGTTTAAAAAGCTCCAAAGATGGAGACTCCACTACACTCCGAGGCAGCTCATTCCACTGCCCAACAGCTCTTACTGTCAGGAAGTTCTTCCTAATGTTTAGGTGGAATCTCTAGAGAGACCATATTTTTCTGATGCAGGTAATTGAATCCATGGTTAATGTATACTGTGGATACAGGGCTTGTAATATTTCATTCCGGTAGCTAATAGTTGTGTGTGGTTGGGCCTGCATTATCTCCCCATTCCTGGGTCTATAGTGGGGTTGCTATGTCAAAAGTATCCAAGGCCTTGAGATTTCAGGGCCAAATCTATGGTCAGCCTTATGTGGTGTGTCACAGGAGATGGACTTTGTTGATGCTACAAGCGGTAGTCCCAGATGACAGTATAAAGGACGATACGTTAAGCATAAACCACAGTTAAACAGAGTACACTATCCAACACCTTGTCTAACAAACAAAAACAATATTTGTACACAAAACTTCAACACAATGTTCTCAACCTGAGGAGACTGGAGAAGAGAGTCTTGGTCCTGTATCCCAGGAACCATAGATCCTACAAGGCCAGTAATCATGGGCACTTTTAATTTAAGATACAGTTGTTGCAGCCCCTTGAACTGTTTTTAAGGTGGGGGGAGGAATACAACATGGGCAGACAGGTTGTTATTTTTGTCTCATTGCAAGAACATTTTTACAAAACAATGAACACTCAGAAAACATTGCATTAAAATCATCATCAACAACAACATGATCATCTAACTGAAGCAGGTAATACTCTGACAACAGAAAAAGCCATGGTAAAATGATAAATTCAACTTGGTCAAACTGGATAAATAAAAATAAATAAATAATAACTAATCCTTAACAATGCAATTACATAGCTCCTTCATGTGTTCATTGCTGCTTACTTCCAAGCAAGGGTGCATAGGAGAGATAGCACACAGCCCTTGTTATTCATAGGAAGGCTAACTGATAGCATGTGAAGGGGCTCTACTAGATTTGGGTCATGGTGGCCCAATTCTGATCATTGGGGAAGCGGTGGTCAGCATCTCCTAGCCTAGTCTTAGAGCATTCATGATCCCCCTTCCCTCCCGTTCTGAGATCGCTGGCAGTTGTCCACACCTAACCTACTCACTATAGTGTAGCTTTTCTGCTTCGCAATTTCCCACTGAATTGAAATAAAGTGTCCTATGTGCTGTGTCTTCACATACACAAATTTCTTTTTAGGTAAAGGCAAACAAATCGGCAGAAGAACCTGCACACATTCTGACTCAAAGAAGAAAGGACTCACAAGAGTAAAAGAATCCAAATCCCCACAAAGCCTTTGCCCCCCTCTTTTATAGACTTCCAAGTCCCACCCATTGGTATTGTGATTTGAGAGTTATGCGTAGAAAGATCTATCAGAATGTGGGATACTCAAACTGTCCTCCTTCCCCAACAACTTGCTTCTGGCCATGACCTTCTTTTGATCTGTTCTGGCTCTTAAGATAGGGGAAAAAAACCAAAACAAATGAAGAACAAATAAATACATACTAGCTGGACTCGGTGTACCATACACCATTAAAAAAAACCTCCCCCCAAACGCCTGGTAGACCTCATGACAGGCAACCCTGTAAGATAGGTCACTGGATTTACATTCCTCCTCCCCCTTCTCAGTGTTCCACACATTTCCCGGAATTGCTAACGGTGACTCACTCTGTTGCCCTGACACCGACACCACCACCACAAGTTGACTGCCTGGTTCCCAATCTGGGCCACAGACTGAGTGACAGGAGTGGGTTGTTAGGTGGAGAGGGAATTTGCATGTGGGTGGTGATTGGTTGGGTGTGGATTGGGTGTGTTTCTTGAGCAGCCAATCAGCACACTGGGAAAGGCAGCATACCCAAGAGAATTATATATATAGATGATCCCCATATCTGCAGGGAATATGTTCCTGGACTTACCATAAATTCCAGAAACCATGGATAATAGCAAACCCTATTAAAATGAATGACTTTCAGCCCAAATGTACCATAAAGTTGCACTGGAGGATCTAGAAGATGCCTAGGGAGACCATGTTTTTTCAGGTGTGGGTAAGTGAATCCACAGATACGGGTCCCACAGATATGGGGGCCATACTGTATATGACATTTGGAATTCATTTTCGACTCTAGCATTTGTTTTTATACAGACAAGCCCTATTTGTTTCAACACAAATGCAAAGCCCTGCCAATATAATTAGAGCCCCTACTACAAAGGAACCTGGGCTGAGGCATGGAAGGTCTCCAAAAGCTTCCCACAGTTAATATCTGAGGTGTGAATTGAAACATGAATTCCCAGTTTACCCCCATGTAACCATTATGCCACAGTGGCTCTGAAAGGCATATTGAAGAAAAGGGTAGTGTACAATAGACTCTCTTGCATTCATAATATATTGAAAGAGAAAAATAAAATATGTGACTTTTTTTTAAAAAATGCCATGTATTTTATAAATATGCTAATATTTAGCATAAAATAAGTAATTGCCTACCCTGGAATGAAGAGAGCCCTCCATCCACAGCCTTCTGGAACTTGCAGCCAGCTGCTCTTTGACAGCAGGGACACAGAAAACTGCCTTCCACACAAGAAGGTCAGGGAATGCTAATGTGACATTTAGCGACAAGGGTTGTTGACTGACATTTTGTTGAAAGAGGGTCTCAGGAAGAGGGCAATTTAATGATCCTCTCGAAATGAACACTGCAAGAGGGATTCCAAAACTTGAAAAAAAGTCCACATTGCTTTTTAATTTCATTCAAGAGAATAATTTCCTTTGTTGGCTCAGGGTGGGGAACTGAGATGGCTTCCATTCTGTTCACTGAATTACTTGCAGACTGCTTTATGTGAGAACAAAATACAGTATCTCTCAAGCTCTTGGGTTTACTTCTTCTGGGCATGAGGAGCCAAGCAATAAAGTGTGCCAAATACAGCATGCTGCAAGTAAAGCTTTTGCTCTTCCCATAAAAACCACATAGAAAATGGCTGTCATTCCCCCCCCCGGCCCATTTTCTGGGCCCAGAGCACCAGTTTGTCACACAGAAATTAACAGGTAAACCTTTCTTCATCATTTTAAGTCAAGGTGCCTTGCCAAGTGTCAGTGGAAAAGAAAGTAGAATTCATAGCAAGATTCAAGAGGATATACAAGCTGAATACGCCAAAAACTAGTGTATCCAAGGATGTCTTGTGGTTATTTTTATATCTAGAAATAACCAGAAATATGGATGTTTCCCTGTACACAAATGTATATTATAGGAAGGAGCAACTTACATTTCTCCAGATATAATGGACTGAAATTACCATCAGTCCTTACTATTGGCTAAGCTGACTCAGACTGATGGGAGTTGCAGTTCAATAAGATCTGGAGGGCCATAAATTGCTATATACTCCTGCTGCGTAGGATGGCATCTAAAATAGTTTACAGGATCTTCTTGAATAATCATAACTTTTAGTTATAATTCATAGACTCATAGGAGATTATCAGATGAACCTCTAAAAACATTATTGTCCCACTATATTTTAAAGCGCTAGTGTCCCAGCACAACAACCCTTTTTATCACATGTCAGATGGGCTAAATCAAGAGCCCGAGTGAGGGCTATTAATTCTGCTTTCTGGGCTGAAGTGCCAACTTTAAGGGGATTGGCTTCAACCACTCTGTCACTGGTTACAACAGCATAGCCTGCATATTGCTTCCCATCTTGTACAACTATAATAACAGAGCAGCCCCAGCATTATCAGAGCATGATCGTCAGCGCTGTTACTTCTGTGTTCACCAGGGTGTGTGATCTCGGTGGTTCTCGCGAGAAGATGTGAGGGCACTTAAAAGTTTAAAAACAGCTAAATTAAAAAACAAAATGAACACACAAGCACTGAAACACACTTTAAAACTTTCCAGCAAAACAGGGAGATTCATAAAAAGGGTGTTTCATACCTAGTTTTCATGTCCTCACATGATGATGTTTCCAGCCCCCTTTCACCAGTGAGCAAGGCTGCCATGAGAAATAGTGTCAGGGGTCCTGCTTCTGATTTTCACAGCCTCACCCACTAGCAGGAGGGGGCTGGAAATGTCATCCTGCTGCTCCCTTGTCATTAGCAGGAGAAACCTTCATTGCTTGGTGCAGCTGCTGATTAAGTTAGGTTTGGGGTGGACATTTGCAATTGTGGCAATAGTAGCATGGTTGTGAATATGTAATATTAGCGAATGCAGACCAGTTATAGACCTGCAACTTTAGGTTACAAATCTGTAACTGCAATTACAGGATGCCAGCCAATGATTTTTTAATTTTTTCCACATCCTAATGATGGCATAACATTCATTTCTGTTAGGAAGAGACTAGGGACTTTATCAGACACACTAAATACAGTGTCATAATGATGTCACATAAATGTGAAAGGGCACACAGATGAGATGATGGCACCCTTTCGTGTTTACATCCTGTCAAAATCCTGTGCCATTTTATTGACAGCTGAAGCCGTTAATAGATCCCCCATGATACCTTAGTGCCAGCATTGCTGGCGTGCGAAACCTCGAGCCATTTAAATGTCATCACTGCAGCAAAAATGGCTGGTCTGATGCAAACACCTCCACATGAGATCGGGACATCCATGGGACTTTTAAATTGTTTTTAGATACTTAAAAAAAACTTTTAATGCTTTTTGGTTTTGTTTTTAAATTTCCTGTGTGACGAAGTCTCGCAGGATTTCAAATGAGAAGTGAACAGGGCTCCGTTCACTTCCTCTTTATTGCCAGAGTTGCCTTTGCCGGGAGAGGAAGGTAAGTGCAAAAGGGGGAGCATTCTTTTGCTAGCATAATTTTTTTTTTAATGCTGGCAAAAGAATGTTTAAAGGTGCTAGTCTGATAAACGACTTTATCAGACTAGCTCCTGAAAACAGTCTTTTGCCAGCATTAAAAAATGCATTTTTATGCCAGCAAAAGAACGCTCCCCCCACACTTACCTTCCTCGCCCAGCAAAGACAGCTCTGGCAATAAAGAGGAAGTGAACGGAGCCATGTTCACTTCCTCATTTGAAATCCTCCAAGACTTTGTTGTGCAGGAAATTTAAAAATAAACACAAAAATAAAGCATTAAAAGTTTTAAAAAGCACACAAACTCTTTAAAAGTCCCAAGTAACCCAGGGATGGTCGTAAAAAGAGCAAAACTTACCTGGATGTCCCGATCTCTCCTGGAAGTGTTCATGCCGGACTGGCCATTCTCGCCACAGTCATGAGAGTTAAATGGCCCAAGGTTTCACATGCCAGCAATGTTGGCACAAAAGCAGCAGGGGGATCAATTGACGGCTTAAGCCATCAATTAAAAACTACAGGTTCTGGGCTGATTTTAACCATGAAAGTGTGACATCATCTGATCTGTGCGCCCTTTCGCAGTTATGTGGTGTCATTATGACACCTTTTTTTTGAGTGTTTGATAAAGTCCTAAGTCCCCAGAGTGAGAAGTTTGGTCATAGAAATATTTTCATTAGCTGTTTTTTATTGCTCTTTATTTCATTCTATACAATTTTGTGCCCAGGGGTGGCAAAGAGATGTTAACAACCTACATAGCACCCTTCCAGAATTTTCTTTTTGAAAAAAAATTAGATTGATATATGGGGAGGGCGGGAGCAGGAAGATACCAGTTATAAACACCGGGGCTAATTTATTCAACAGGAAAAATCTTTGTAAGAAGGATTAGAAAAGAAAAGAGTGGGAGGAAATGAGAACCACCCTTGTCAAGCTCAGATGGAAAGCAGACCAGACTCCTATCTCAATAGAAAGAAAGCTGGCCATTCTGTCTTTCTTTTTTAAATGTTATTCATAGTTTCTGGTGCCCCTCAGCCATGGCCCAAAGAGGGAAGGAAAGAAATGACTGAGTACCTTTCTCCCACTGCTCCTAAATCTTCATTAAACTTCTGCATTTATGAGGGGGGTCTAAGAAACTCAAGTCTTTAGGGTTTCTTTAAATTCAGAGCTGGTCAGGTGTGGGCATCTTTTAGCAGGTTACAGGAAATTAAGCCTGCCTGTTAAAAGCAAAACACGGCATTTTCACTTAGCTCACAAGTGACCATGCTGAAGGGATCGCATTTAATCAAGGGCAAACCAGTTTCAAAATGAAGTGTGATGAAAATTGCTCAGCACCTTGATTGTTTCATCTAACACCACACTGCAACTCACCAAAGCAGACTGCAGCAGAAAGCCTAACAGCTACAGCTACACTTCCACCTTGTTAATGTTTAATCAGGTGTGAGAAGTGCCTTAAAGGAAATTGAAATCCAGGCAAACTCTGGGAAGACATGCCTAGGAACTGCACACCCATAACTTCAATTCCATCTTTGCTCAGGGAATGCCCCCCCCCTCAAAAAAAAAAAAGTGCCCAGGTAATATTATTAAAGCCAGAAATGTCCCTTTTCCCCCCTAAACCCATGAGCTACATTCAGCCTCCAATCAGTTTGGTTTGGTTTTCAATATGTCCACTCACTTTTTTTCCTTTTCTGTGACAGGGAAAGGAGAGATGCTTTCAGGTTCTCAAGGAACTGGGCTGAGCCATATGTTAATGGTACATCTCTATTTGGAATTCTGGAACATATAAAAGAACATATATATGTGCAGGGGCAGGGCTTCATAACTGTTTTTGAACTACATAACCTGACATAACGGCAAAGATTCATTAAGCATACCATAGATGGATCTAACTTGATTACACAAAACCATCATTTGTGATTGGGCCAGACTGTACGGGGGGAGGGGGGAGCGCCTAAACTATGATTTTTCTGTTTATATTTTGATGGCTCAGAAATATGAACTGCAAGGGCTCATAAGGTTCACATCAAAGATAAGCAAGCAATATATACCCATTGTTCATATTTTCTTTGGATTTTTTACTCAAGCTAGGCAAGGCATCCACTCCTTTCTAAATCCCAGCCATCAAGCCCACAAACCACTCACAATTCTTCACTACCTACCCCCCTCTTTCGTCCATCCCTGTGCACTTCCCTTAATGTTGGCTTCACTAGTGGATGTGGTAGTGGAAGCTTTCTCTGTTCTACTATCTGCAGTGTACAAAAGGCATAAAGAGGGCTGGTGGTTTAATTCTTTCTGGGACTACTGACATCTGCTATCATCAGCATGAGGGAGATAGCAGCCATGCAAGAGGGGAAGAGAAAGGGTGGCTGAAGGTTCATGGCAGTGGAAGAAAGAAAGAGACAGACTCACTGGGCCTGACCTCTTTGCACTATCAATGTGACACTATACAAGAGCATCAAGGAATCCAATGTTGCCATATATCTTAGAATAAACTGAGCTATTTCCCATGTTTTGGAGGTAATGTTTTAATCTTCATATCCCAGTTGTTAACCTAATCATGGAAGGAAGGGATTCAGTTCACTACTCCAACTCCACTACTACACTGTCTGGAGCGGAACCAAAGAATACAGAAGCTGATCATGCATGCATTAAAGGGTTAGGTCTGTTTCACACTGCACAGTTATTGCAGTTTGATACTACCACTGCTATGGCCGCACCCTATGGAATCCTGTAATTTATAGTTTCATTAGAAATTTCTACCAGAGAGGTCTAGTGCCTCATCAAATTACAAATTCAAGAAATCCATAGGATGCAGCCATGGCAGTTGTGATATTAAAGGCTTGTCTACATTGGCAGGAAACCCCACACCTAACTTGTAGCCACAGTGGATTTCTTTGGTATGCAGTGGCCCCTTAAATGCTACATGCACCAGCCCTGTCTGACTGTAGATTGTGTATCCTGCCACACTGCAATCCACGTCAGAGTAAAAGGGCAATCCTTCGCTGATCACATGTCCTATACGTCATGCTATTTCCAGCCATGTGGCTAGGGCTGCTCCTGGGTTGTTGTTTTTTTCTGTTTGCTCATTCATGAGAATAAGTGAATATATGTGGTCCCAGGGTACTGTATTGCTGGATAACTGGAGATACACTTATCCAGATAGGTGCACAATTCTAAAATAAAATAAAGCACCAAAACAGAGTCCCATCCACCAGAAGTCCTACCCCAGCTTTGCTCTGAAGCTATTCGTCAGCCACCATGTGGCCAAAAATCTGGATTTTCCCCTCAAATGCAGAGAAAACCATGAATCTTATAGATAATAGGTTTCCTGCAGAAACCCTGTTGAAAATGTTAATCACTGGAAATGTCGTGTATCAACTGTGATGCGAATACGGGGTGAGTATGGAGTTTTTTGCCCATGTAGACAAGCCCAAAGTGATATAAATGTTGAAAGAGTGTGAAAGAGACCAAACATAGCCATTTTAGTACCTTAAAACAAAGGTTCTGAAATTTGTAAGACCAATAAGCTTCTGTGAAGTAAAAATAAAAAGGTAGAAAGATTTGTGCATTACGGTAAGGGCAGAAAAGTTGGCTGATTATGCTCCCTGGCCTGGCTCCCTGAGATACTAAAACAAAGAAAAGGGGAATAATTAAATTTATGTGAACCTGTGTGCTCTCTCACAAAGCTGGTACATGCAGATAAAACCTAGGAGACCATGGTCCTTCTTCACCCACAATTAACTTGTAAGCTTGTTGTAGAAAAACATTCGCTAGTTAAAAAGCCACTAAGCCAGTACCCCAATTGTTCAGTGAGATGAAATGACCAGAACAATATTCTCAAGCCAGACTGGAGACAAGGACAATGCCACTAAAAAGTTCAACAGTAACTGCAGTAACCCAAAATGAGCTGGAACTAATAAAGGAGTGTGAAGAAATCGTGAGGTGGGTGAGAAAAAAACATAAAAGCAAGACAGCATCAGTAAGCAGAACTCAGAGAGATGCTAACAGTGCAAAGCCCAGCTAAAGACAAATAGCTGTTAATAATATCAGCTAGGGAGGAATTTGTGAGGTGTACATTCTCTGAAAATGCCTTACCAATAAATGCAACTATGAAGGCCTCCACCTTGGTGAGGTAGCCTGTCCCTAAACTAAGCGTTGGACTATGTTAATTATGTTCATTTCCTAGAACCTATAGATCTTTCCTCCTAATGATTAGCTATTTCCCACCTTTGGGGTACCCTGGTCCGCAGTGACAATGGGCTTGTCCACATGATCACCACACATGCTGAAATGAGTTTGAGAGCACAGTCCACAGAGTTCTCTTCCGAACTCACCTTGGTCCAATAAATAGCAATATGCATGGCCATGGCCACTCCGTTCCTTGCTCCCCCCATGCATGCAAATGTGTGTATGTCTGCATTGCCTGTGCCTCTTTCCCCATGACTCAGAATGACTTTGGACATCCTACTAAGCAGAGGTATACATAGCTAACTATATGGGTATGCTGGTATGCACTTCTCCAAACAACTTCCATAATGCAAAATGAATGGAGATGAAGGAACCACTAAAAAGTGAAATTGGAACAGGGAGAGAGGCATTTCCTGGCAGGAAAGTTCAGCTGATCACCTGTCCCAGGGAGCCTCCTCCTGAACTCTTCTCTCCACCCACTGAACCTCCTCTCCCCGGCCTCACACTGATGTCACTATGGAGCTCACTCCACACACACATGCAGATATCTGGATATTCCACTCAAATCCAGAGTAAGGAGATTATCACATGGTCCCTTTTAAAATGTCCCTGTCCTAGTACCACCACCCCCATCAAAGCCACTCCCACCCCACTCCCATGCCTGTAACAGTTTTTAAAACAAGTTTTCAAACACCTACCTTATTCTGTGATGGAAACCCCTCCCCCTCCCCTCAGCTTCCCTGCAGTAAATGCAGCTGTCATAAAGCTGCTTTTACTACAGGGAAAGAAAATCCTGCTTGTTCTCCTGAGAGAACAATCATGCGGGAAATTTAATAACAAAAAATAAACCAAACGCCCCACCCAAAAGCCCCAAAATGTACTTTAAAAACCCAAAGTAACCTGGGGAGAGGGGGAAAAGGTGTCACTTACCTCCTTGTCCTGATTGTACCCGGAAGTGTTCTGAACAGACCTCTCATGTTATATCATCATCGTGCCAGCACAACGGGGCTCTCATTCATGTGATTCCATTTCTGTAATGGAATGGGCTCCTTATTGACTTTTCCCCATCAATAAGGGAAACGGGAGCCAGCACCGGTGGAGACCAGGACAGGGACAATGTCGTCTGATAGGTAAGCCTTTTAGTGATCTCCTGTCGTCCCTGTCCTGGGATATTTGGCCCGTGTGATAATCTCCTAAATCTCAGCTCTTTTAGGTCTGGATTAAAGCCCTGAGGTGCTGAAACGACCCACATTCAAGCCGTACATTGTCTGGATAGTGATGTGAAAATGAGGTGAGATTGTTTCATTTGGCCCATTGTAGACAAGCCCTGTAAAGTTTTAAAAGTGCTGAGCCAAAAAGGGGAATTGAATTTCATTAATATTTGCATAGGGATGGAAAAGAAATTAGCATTAACTGAACTTTTTTTAAAAAAGAAATATTTTTATTTAATTATTTGAAATATTAGAATATTGTGTAATTTGATTAAAACATTACCATGCAGTTTATAGTTCATAAAACAGCAGTATTCAAGAAAACAGTTGATGAAGGTAAGATCATCACAAGAGACCTGAGTTGAGGCCCATGTCCTCTGTATCTAGTGCCCATGAAGATAGAGTGACCTTCAATATTTTTCTAATATTAAAAAATAAATAAACAATTAACAACTAGCAACCAAATTAAGTCTTAAGTAAGCTAATCCAAATCTTACCATTGGTGTCTTCCCTTAGAAATAAATAAATAAATAAATAAATAAACAAAATTATCCCAAGAAATTATTCCACAATAGACTGTCAGACTGACAGATTTGTAGAGTTGCTTACCATTGAATGGTTAATAAATGGCTGTCAAATACTAAAACCATTATCTTCCCAGTGCTGATGAGGGCATGTCACCTTCATCTGATAAGCTTATTTCTCCATTGGTGCTAATATTCAAATTTCATCTTTCCATTGGGCCAACGACAGTTTGAGGTGAATGTATCCAGTGCAACACCTATGAGACAGTTAGTAGAAGTGTGAGCATATGTATCGGTTTCTCTTTCTTCTTCACAACTGGGTGTATGTGATGGGAAATGGGAGGGGGGAACAGAAAGCAGAGACCTTTGACATTGGTGGGAGGAAGTATGGGGAAGAACAGGAAATGGCTACTTTGCACTTTGGGGCAACTGCAAGGATGGTGTATTCTGGCTGTCATGCCCTGCCCCAGAGTGACCAGTGGGTCGAGGAACAAAGTGTTTAACAGACACACGCTGCTGAGGAACAGAGCACCCAGCAGGCTCACTCATCTGGGCAACAGGATATTCCACAGCCACAAACACCAGAGGAACAGAATACAAACTTACCTAGTTTCATGTAGCATTGACAAGAAAAGGAAAGACATAGGAGGTCAGAGAGAATAAATAGGAAGCAGGAAGTAATCAGGCAACACCTGAGGGACACTACTGGCTCATAAATTAGGCAGCACCTCCTCCAGAAAAGCCTGGCTAACAACCAACCTGCTTGAGTGCAAACCACAGCAGACTTCAACTCTTGATTGAGTGCATGTGGTCCTGAACCTTGCTTTGCCTTCATGACCTCATCTTTGGATTTCCCCGTTGGACTGTTGGTTTGCCTTGTTGTCTCTCCATGTTTGATTCTTAAGACTGGACTGTGTTTACTCTTTGTATCTGGCTCCTAGACTGACTTTCATTCTGGTAAGCTGACTAAAACCCAGGCTGCTTCCTTTGAATTGAGGAAGCTGATTTATTGGTTCTCAGCAGCCTGCTCTGAGCAGTATAGGATACTGGCCTCATCTACCATGATTAGTTGTTTAGATGACAACTATGACTGTCATCTAATGATTCTCCTATGATTAGTTGTTTAGATGGAGTTCAGGCACAAGATCCTTGACCTCACAGAACTGGGTAGGCTTAACCATGCTGTTGCTTGGCCAATGGCATATGGTTTCTTCACTCTCTTCCTTTTGGTGTATTCATTTGTATCCCAAGACTAACTTGGCATCTTTGTGAATGATTCAGATGACTAACCAATAATAATAACTAATGAAACACATTTCAATGGCTAGGGATTAGTATGTGTTACTGACTAATTTGTAGTGACTAATGTCTTTGCCTATTACTAATTCCAAAGTCTTAATAAAATAACACATGGAATATAACTTTCGATTTGTAAAGACCTGCAAATGAGTAACGTATGCTACAAAACCAAGCTATTTTGTATGTATCTGGAGAATCCAGTTAAACTGAAATAACTTAAAGCACAATGAATTAACCAAAGAGATTATGCTTATGCTTAAATATCTGCTATTGGAAACAATGCCCTTGAAAGTTCTCTGCATTGGTTGAATTGTGCCCTGTATTTGCCCTTGGATCAAATAACACAAGATTTTGTATGGTGAATATCGGGTTTATATACGGTACATATTTTAAAATCTGAGGTGGTTCAGCCTTTTGTTCAGTATCCTTGAAAATGTATTTCCCTCCCATTCCTGTTCTTCATTTGATTTATTTTCTGACAAGCTAAAACATATCTGTTGTGTGCCACACTTGGCCAACTGGTTCAGCGATGTGGAATTTTTATTTGACTTTGCCATCCTGCGCATAAACACAATCGCATTTGTTTCATCTGTTTTTGTTGTTGGTGGTTCTTTTTTAAAAAAATTACTCTGCTCATGCAACCATATCACATCTGGATTTAGACCCAGAAAACCACTGATCAAATATCTTGTTTTAAACGACTAACCAAATGGTGTACTACTGACTTTTGAGTTTGTCCCTCTCCTCCAAACAAAACAAAAGACCCAACAATTGCAGTCAATTGAGAAATGAGAAGGTTTAACAAAGGGGCTGGTATGTCACATGACACCCCAGGAGGAAATGAAAACAGAATGTTTCTTTCTTCAAAGACCACGGCTGTAATAGAGATACCCTGGAATCCAGATGTTCCAGCACCCCTCCCCCCCCCATTATCTGGGATGTGCATAATCCTACAAGCTCTTTGCCCAAATGAAAGAGAAAAGGTACCTCCTCCAGACATGCAGCTGTAAAAAAAAAATCATTTCTGGAAAAGGAATAGGGAAAAGAAGGCAGAGGGAGGAAGATAGTATGAAACCAAAGAGCTTTGCCAACACATGGACCAATCTTTCTGCCAATTTGCATTTCATAACAAAATGAGTTAGAGGAGTCCATGAACCAGCATCCTGTGATGTGACCTCATTCCCTTGTGGCAAGGCTGAATACAAAAAGTCTGCATGTTGAATTCCTGGACCGTTCCACGGGTCAGAACCTGGGATTGTTCTATGGCAATTTGGCCAGACATGTTTTTGTCCCCATTCCAATCCACTTTAATTTTTAAATGTATACAACATGACAAGATTGTGAGTTCTTCATGCTCACATATATTTTGTTCCAGTACCAACCATCATTCTGTTGGCAAATGGGCCCTTTAAAAAATGTTTTAGTTATTCCTTTGTGATGACATGGGAGAACAATGTTATGCGGCTAAAAAATTACCATATGTGCCGAGCTGAAGGAAGGAAAGACATATTGTTTGTATCAAGCTGGCTGTAGATTCTGGGGTTACTGCTTTTGCTCCAGAACTTGGGATAAGATGACAAAGGAAAAAGAAAAGGCGGTGGGGGGGGGGAGTTTCTGGCAGCTTTGTCAGAACTCTTTTCTCCATGCAGTCACTCTTTGCTTATGACATTTGCAATAATATTTCATTTGCTTACAACTTTTGCATGCATCTTCCATCTTCCAGTGAGACTTTCCCACTCCTTCAATTCACACCTTCACTTCTGACTGTTCTTGTTTTAGGGGATTATATTGGACAGTGTGGAATTCCACAATATATATATTCTATGCACAAAATGTTAAATGCATGATTTATCTGCAATTCTAAGCTCTCATAATTCTAAAGTGCCTGAAATTAAACATACACAGAGCTCAGAAGGTATTTAGTAGAAGTCAGATTCCTTCTAATGAGTACTTTTTCCCCCAGAACATGGAAAGTTACTTTTTTAGATGAATTCAGAACATAACCCACCCCTATTACACATTGCAGTCTTTGAAAAGTAACGCATTCCCGTTGCTTATTATAGCATTGAAAGAATCTTCTTACTTTACTTCTTGCTTTCTCATTTCTTTTCTATTACTTTCTGTTGCTTTTTTTTTGAGAGAATCCCCACCCGCAGACTGGATAAGAGAATTTCATAAAGCCTGAACAATTCCTAACAAAATATCTTGAAAAGGGCTGTTAGAATAAATTTTTCAAAGTAATTAGAAGCTGTTAGTAAATAATGCCACTCATACTCAAGTTGCTTCTTACTTTTTGTATTACTTAATGAGATTTCATTATGCCCTCATTGATTCCCAAACACTAGTTACAGCAAAGTTGGACAACATACAGCCTGAAGACCCCTAGGGGCTGATTTTGTTGCTCCCAGGGCCCATTAGTGGTCAAAAAAGTATGGTCTTTTTTAAAAAGCAAGTGAACAGGAAGTTCACTTCCGGGCTACTTCCTGTTGTAAAAAATGTCTTCTCCTGGGTCTAAAATGGCCAAGGGAGGCAAAACAAATGTAGCAAAAATATCTCCTTGAGGGCTTTGGGTAGCATCTGGGGGCAAAAACCTCATTTTGTGGGGATGGGGTGGTAGGGGAGTAAGTCACTCCAAGATCTCCTGTACACATGTGAGGGAAAGGCTGCTCCAGCTGCACAGTACAAACAAGATGAATCCTAGGCACACCTTCACAATTAGTGGCTGGAGGGGTGGAACTATACTTGGGTACCATCCACTTTGCTTTGCTCTCCAGCTGCACCTGCCTGGATCTCCAGTGTACTTGCTGGAGATCTTGGGGGCTAAAAGCTGTCTGCGCTAGCTACCCAACATACATTAGATAACACTCGTGGGTACCCCAGCAGTCAATCAATGGCTAGAGTGAATGAACTGCCAGGGGAAGGTGTGACACTGAGAATTACTGGATATTTCCTTGTATTGCCTTACATTACAGAGACAACTCCTGCGTGAAGATTGTGCAGCAGAGTGATGAAATGAGCTTAAAATGTGATAAAAATGAGATCTTCTAATGCTGAAGGGGTCATCAAACGTATTCTTTTCCTGGGGTACTATTTGATCTAGGGCAGGGGTGGACAAAGTAGGATACTCCACATATTACTGAACTGCAACTTCCAGCATTCTTTACTATTGGCTACACTGGGTAGTGTACACTGAGAGCCCTGGTGGCACAGTGGTTAAATGCCAGTACTGCAGCCACAACGTAGTAAGTTCAATCCCAATGGCTCCAAGGTTCACTCAGCCTTCCATCCTTTCATAGGTTGGTAAAATGAGTACCCGGCTTGTGGGGGCAATTAGCTTACACACTTTGGAAACTGCTTAATGCAGTATAGATATGTAAATTGCTATTGCTTAACAATTTGTAAGCCTCTCTGACAGCCTTTGTGGCTGAAGAGCAGGGTATAAATACCTAAACATATAAAACGTACTGATAGGAGTTGAGTTCAGCAATGCCTGGACAGTGGCACTTTAACCACCCCAACCTGAGGTCAGCCCTAGAAACATGGGTAGAAGGCTTACAACACCCATAGAACATCATATGTAGAGCCACCATGGACACAGCAAACCAGTGCAAGTTTGCTCAATTGATGGTCTAATGTGTAGGTAACGTAAAACAGGCTGAAATGGAAGTCCATAGATGGGTGGGTGGATAGGTAGGTAGACGTGTGTGTGTGTGTGTGTGTGTGTGTGTGAGAGAGAGAGAGAGAGAGAGAGAGAGAGAGAGAGAGAGACCTTTATGTCTGGTAGCCTGTCAAGTGACTTAATCTCAATACCAAACAGAGCTTGAAAAATTTATTTTTGGACTGCAACTCCCAGAGTCTCCCAGCCATCCTAGCTGGGAGACTCTGGGAGTTGCAATCAAAAAGTTAAGTTTGCCAAACTCTGACCTAAAATGTAGTACTGAAATAAATTTTCTACATGACATTTGTCAATCCAGGATGCACACAAGTGACAAAAACATAAAATAAAAAGTTGGAGTGATAGTGAAGAATTCTACTTATGCCTGAGAACTCTCCAGGCTTGATGGAGGTATACAGATGGAAATGAGTCAGTGTTGGCTCCCAGCTTTGATGCCAGAGAGTGAATACAGGATGGTGCAGTCAACAGAACAGAACCACAGCTGTGGAAGGAAAGCAAACATACTGTAGGTTTAATAACACTGAGGAGTGGAAGGCACTAACCAGTTGCCCCTGTCTTCCTGACTCAGGAAAAGAAAACAGTACTGGAGCTCTCAGGTCATAGACAGATACAAAAATAATGGTACAGGAGGGCACAATCCTGAGTTCAGGCACTGGAATTAAGCAATTGACTGGGAAGGGGGAACAAAACCCTTTTGAAAGGAAACGAATGATTGAAAGCAGGAAAATCAGTCCCTGTAAATCTTGTCTGAGGACATTCCTGCACAGGAAGCTTCTGGTTCACTGCTCTACCTTGAAACCAGAAGTACAGAAAATGGTACCTCAGAAAAGAAGATGTAGAGTATGTGAGGTATGACTAGGTTAATAAATTATTGCTATCCATCCCAAGCCCCCGGGCTCTCATGAAGAATAAAACCTAAGTGAACTAGTTCAGGGACTCCAGTTTCACTGTGGCTTCAGTTACTATGCCATAGCCCTACCATGGACAATAAACACTCATCAGCTAACATTTTATTGAGTTGTGTAAAAATATACCCAATGTAGTCAAAAATTTCTGTCTTTTCATGACACCCATGTCTGGCTGCTTGAAGTACCTGCTTCACTCTGCCTAGTAGGAGCATTGGCCCATTGAAAACCATCATGTGGGATGTAGACACAACTATCTTATCACACTGATTTCTATAGTTCTGATTGTTGCTGCATGATGCTATTCCACTGTTCAGAAAATAAGTTACCAGTATTTTGTCAATAAGTATGCTATGCTTGTCTCCTCCGTACAGTACTGGGATGACAAAGGAAAAGTCCAGCATTCTTTTCTCAGTCTCAATGTTGACTTGCTCAAATACCCCTGACTCATTGACCAGGGGCTTGTCTACACCAGCCAGAATATGCTACCTTCTGGCCAACATATTCTGGCCCTGCAGCTAGCCTGGATCCACCTCCTGTTACCATGATGAAACAGGCAGAAGTCTGCACACACACACACCAGCCTCTGCACACACACACCAGCCTATATCTGCAGGTGCCTCCCCTGCTGTCACACGTCACACTATCTGAAGCCAGGAAGGAAGCCCTCTGCATGTGACCAAGGCTGGTCACATGCAGGGGGCCTTGATCATGTTCTGGGGGCCTCCATCCCAACTGCTGAGCAACTCCAGTGATGGTGTCATCATCCAGCTATCCAGCTAGGCCAACATGCACGTACAGACCCTGCTTTCCCATGCCAGACTTACCTGGGTTTTCCTAGTTTGTTTGGTGTTTTTTTTTTTTTTAATGTTGTAAATGGGTTTATCCCAACTTCCCCCTAGCTTTGCCTTGGACATCATCAGGACTGTCCAAAGGCGATACGGAGCAAGAGCCTTGTGTTGTTTGGACTACAGGGCTCCAAGACAGAGGGAAGCCAGGGTAAATTGCCTGTCTACACAAGCTCCAGATGTCAAATGTCTACATTTTAGGTCTGGACCATGGTTTTGCGACCTTGTAGTAGATTAGTAATTTCAAAGTAAAAAAAAAATGAGAATTATTTGCAACAAATATACCGCTTCTCGTAAGAACAACAACAGTAATAATAATTGTCCAGGATGCTAGAAAAGTTCAGAATGTCATGGACAGATATGCCCTATCATTAGACAGAGAGAGGCAGTCATCTCAGGTAGGGTGCTTTCAAATGGGTTAAAAAAAAAAGGTCTCAGGAAGTATTGAGACTTTCTGATTTTTTTTTCATTTTGATTGTATCTACATATTCATGATTTTGCATCTAGCCTCCTTCTTGAAATATCCTGGGTTTCTTCTTTTCCCCTTCCCTTCTCATTCCCACAAATCACATGTCACATCCAGTTCCAGAAGCTGATTTTCAACCATTTCCACAGAGATTTTAAAAGCACGAGTTATAGTAAAAGTACTAAAGTTCCTTAGTCAAGCATTCAAATCTTTTTGTTTTAGTGTTAACATTCCTCTTTTTCTTGATTGATCTCTGTTGAATCTGTATCCAAGAAATAATAGCTATGTTTATTTGGCAGCCACCATCTTTACTGGTGCCCAAGAGAGTACAAACACACAAGCAGGTACAGATACAGTTCATTTATCAACATACTGGATTATTTTAAACTGATCTAGGGAGTGGGAATAAGTCCTTGGTAATTTGAGGCGCTCCCAAGACATACTTCAGGAAGAAGAAAGCATCATGTGAATCTCCAAAATAAAAGAAGTTTGTACAAGGACAAAACCTGGAACTTCCAGAGACTTTTTTTGTTATCTGGAGGCTCACACAGGGAACAGACGTGATGTATTGGAGGACAGAACAGTATGCATCATAAGCCCTAGTCTTTTTAAGCTGGTCTACTGCCTTCAGAGAAATGGAGGATGGAGATTCTGTTGTATTTGGGATTCTGGTTGTCACTGTCCACTCATTATAGGGCCACTGAGAGGCACCAGGCACAGCCTGGGGATGAACTAACCCAGAGTAGCCAAACTGCAGAACTGTACAACAGAAAGGGCACAAAAATATAGGCTTCAGCTAGCAGCCATTTCATTGCTTTGATCCACTTTCACACACAAAGAGACTTACAAGCAGTGAGGCTGGTCCAAAAATATCTGGAGGCCTTTATCTTCAGTTGCAGTATAAACAAACACAGTACATACACAGCAAACCTCATTAACAAACTCAACAGCAATTTTTCCAACATCCACCAGCACTTCTCTCCTCACAACAACACCAAACCACACATAATGTATCTTGTGCTTCAGCTATATAGGAGTCTTTGCTTCTCAGCCCTCTGCCTAGCCACAGCTGTGATCAAACCCACTTCAGCTGTGCTAGTAAGTGGATTGTTGCTCCAACAGTTTTCCTTTTGCCCTTAAAACAATATTACCCTGATAGTCCGATGTGTATAGAATAGGGAAGCAGTATCATTGTCCTTTGACATAGGCAATAAAATGTCATCAGCTGGCCCTGATCAGGGACAATTACAAATGAAGAACAAATGGAAAGCACCAGTTCGGCTACAGTATCTGTTGTCTCCTAGGCTGATTAGGAAAAAAAATGGATTTGTGTCTGTCTTCTGGGGAAAATTTGCTCATCTTGAAATGCAGATGAAGACATTTCAGATAAAAGAGTCCTCTCCTTCCTGATGATACAAATTAATTTTATCCTATCTTTCTGTAGGAGTAATGAGTCTAAAAAATAAAATTGTATTTAAAAAATTCCAGGATCTAGTCCTTTTAAAAAACAACAAGAATTATCTTCTTTAAAAAGAGTTAAAAAATCATTCATTTACTTTTAACTTCATACAGAGTGCAACTAAGGAATGCTAAGACAAGCTCAATTAACATTTAAAAAAGGTGTGTTCAGAGGTCTGAGATCACTCAGTTAAATTAGACTCATTACAAAAACAAAGGAGTTAGTTTAAAATGCAAATCAAAAGTTTACTGAAGGTATATCAATCTCAATCTACATACTAAAACAAACTTTAAAAAGAGTTTCCTAACTGACTAAGAGTATTTAGGGTAGGAAAACTCACCCAGCCTACAGCGGTAAGAGATGCATGGTGAACATCATGGCATGGTTGCTGGAAAGATGGTTAAACAAAAATGATATGGCTTAAGATGGCTACAGCCTCATGGAGACTCTAACTTAAAAGAGAACTTACACAGAGCAATAAAATTTAAATTAGGTCATGTGTGGAATGACCCAGCACTCCAGTTGGCTAGAAGTGCCCAGTGAAATAAGAGAAAGGGAATTTTGGGAGAACAAAAGGCATGCAGGTAAAACCCCTAGACTTATCTTAGGATGTGAATGAGGTACACAAGATCGCTTTTACATTACAATGATTATTTCCCCACATACTACACTTTCCTATTATATTGCTTAACAATATCCCTTTCCTTTCCTCCCCAGAAATAAAGAAAAGCCTGATCCTGAAAGTTCCCAAACCAAATGTGTGGAAGAATCAGTTCCTCAAAAAGGTGATGTGTCATTCAATATATTTTTTTCTTCCACCCTGCTTGTTTTCACTCAGATATTAAATACAGTTGGAAATAAATGATGACAAGTGGTGCAATGAGTGAAAAATAAATCCCACTCCACTGTAAGGGGCTGTAGACATCAATTATAAATCTCATTTATTTTCATGATTCCAAAAGCTGGGTTCTTCAGAGGACCCAGAAGGCAAAACAAATAGGCAAACACAAAATAGTCACATTACAAGTGCCAATGACTTTGTCTGGACTACTTGAGTCGCACAAAGAACTCCTATCAGAAGCCTCCATCTCCTTCATCACTGGTAATCACTACCTGTGGGAAATCTTAGACAAACATAAAAAGAGGTAACTTTGAGCCTGTTGGTTCTTAGATCTTTTTCTCTCTCAGGAGAATTAAGTTTTAACTTCCCAACAAAACAGAAACCAACCAGTGCATAAACATGCAAGCTTCTTTTTTTGCAGGAACCCACACCATCCAAAATAATCAAATGGGGGGGGGGGGGAGTAAAGAAATATACAAGTTTATTGTTAATACAGTGGGTCCTTGGTATCCACTGGGGTTTGGTTCCAGGACCCCCTGTGGATACCAAAATCTGTGGATGCTCAAGTCTCACTATATATAATGGTAGAGTAAAATGGAATCCCTTATATAAAATGGTGAGCAGCAAGGTTTGCTTTTTGGATTTTTTTTTAAAAAAATATTTTCAGTCTGTGGGTGATTGAATCAATGGATAAAAAATCCATAGATACAGAGTGCCAACTTTACAAGTTTACTGTTAGAATGTAAGGCCTAAAGGCACAAAATCCTCTCTGATCTTGGAAGCTAAGCAGGGTCAGCCCTGGTTAGTAATTGAATGGGAGGCTGCCAATGGACACCAGGTGCTGTAGGCTGTATTACAGGGGAAGGAACTGACAAAACCACCTGAGTATTCCTTGCCTATGAAATTCACGGGGTTGCCATAAGTCAACAAGCAACATAGAATCAGAGTTGGAAGAGACCAAAAGGATCATCTAGTCCAACCCCCTGCACTGCAGGAATACACTATCAAAGCATTCCTGACAGATGGCCATCCAGCCTCTGTTTAAAAACCTACAAAGAATGAGACTCCACCACACTCCAAGGTAGAGCATTCCAGTGCCAAATAGCTCTTGAAGGCACATACATACAGGATTTTATCATATCACCACCCCCAAACCCTATTCTTTTGCCGGCATAACTTTGGCAGTTTTATGCTGGCAAAAGAATTCCCCATGCTACACTTACCTGTAATCCCAGCAAAAGGTTTCCTGGCAATAAACGAGGAGTGAATGGAGCTCCATTTACTTCCTCCTTTGAAATCCCGCAGATTCTTGCAAGAATACCTTGTGTGGGAAATTCAAAAACAAAAAGAACACTCAAAAAATTTCAAAAAGCACAGAAGCACACTTTACAATTAACAAGTAACCTGGGGAGGGTCATAAAAAGTGTGTCACCTACCTGGATGTCATGATCTCACCTGGAAGTGTTCTTGCCGGACCGGCCCTTCACTTGAGTACAAAGGTGCGAAGCTTCAAATGCTGGTGATGCTAGCACAAAAGCTTCACGAAGATCAAATGATGGCTTGAGCCATCAATAAAAAAAATATGTTGTTTTAAACTGGACATGATCACAAAATGCAATGTCGACTGGTATGTGTGCCCTTTTGCGATCATTAGACATCCTTATGACAACTTATTTGCCTTGTTGGATAAAGTCCACACATTGTTAGAATGCAAACAACAATCACACAAAGGCTATTGAAACTCCAGCATTGTGGATCCTTACTTGTCACTTACTGACAGAGAAGTCAGCAAATGATAAGTGAGGGTCAGTCAGTAAAGGCTGGAATCCCCATGGTAGTTTATGCTCGTCTTACTGGGGTTTAGGCCAACATAAGTATTTTGGAAGGTGTTGTAATAGCACCTCCGTGTGCATTGCTTTATTCCCAGATGCACAGTTAGAAGGCACCAGAGTGAACTTCCACAGCCAGTCACTAGGGGCCAGGATGCCAACCCAAGGCTATCTGGATGCTGTTGAAAGGCTAGGGGGAAAGGAACAGCATTCACCCATTTACATACCATACAACATTTCACAGATGAAAACCAGGACATGTGTGGCCAAGCAACATCAGTGGGTGATCAAGATGGCAAAAGCTTTTATGAGAAAGAATATACAAGCCAGGGAAGGCTGCAGCAGTTTGCTTCTGCCTGAGCCTACTGGGAAGGCAAGATTCCACCCCTCCTCTACTCTCCCTTCTGCTGAGTTAGCTTCCCTGAAGGAGTTTAAGGTGGATTTGGCTGCCGCCTTCTGAATGAAACATATTGATGCGAATGTCCATTTGGATAGATCGCCTTCCATGCAATTGTCATTTGGATTATTTTCACCATTTGGACAGGATCTAATTGAATATGGGAATGGGTCCACATTATTTGTCTACCAATGGACGTTATCAGATGCAGCAAATACAGTGTCATAACAATGCCAAATTAATGCGAAAGAGCACACATATCAGATGACATCGCCCTTTTGCGATCATGTATTGTCAAAAAGGTGTTCTGTTTTATTGATGGGCCAAGCCATCAATAGATCTCCTATTGTAGTTTTCCGCCGGCATTGACAGCATTTGAAACCTAGCACCATTGTGCTTATGTGAATATGGCATCAATGGGTAGAACACTTCCAGGTGAGATCATGAAAACCAGTTAGGGCACATTCTTTTTATGAACCTCTCCTGTTTACTTCAAACCTTTAAAGTGTGTTTCTGTGCTTGTGTGAATGTTTTATGTCTTAATTTTGCTTTATTTTAAAATTCTGCTGCACTCACCTCTTCCCATGAGAATCAGCAAGATCTCAAACCAGGAAGTAAACAGAGCTCCGTTCGTGTTCCATTTATGCTCAGGCTGACTTTCTGATGCTGCTGAAGGTAGGTTTGATAAAGGCGGTTCTTTTGCCGGCATAAAAATGCCACAAAATATGCTGGCAAAAGAAGGCTTATGGAGGGTGGTCTGATAAAGTCCATCGTCTAGCTGGCAAGGAAGGAGTAGCCATCATCTTCCAGAACTCCAGCATATGCAGATGTATAGGATTTTAGCCAAGACCACCACTTTTGGGGACATGAAAATCTGTCAGTTTCATTTCCTCCCACATACAAATATTTACTCTTGAGCTCTTTACACTAAACTGATGACAAAATTTACAGAAGTGTTGCAGATTTTTTAGAAGTGTGAAAGATTATGGGCTTCTCAGAAAAACAGTTGAATTCCCAGGGAATTCCCCTAAGCCCTCTCTTGTATGTTATTGCTTTGGATGCTATCCTGTGTAAGATTAGTTTGGACAAGAGCATCTCGGGGATCCAAATTCCGCGTCCGTTGGACAGTTCATGGTTGGTTCAATATGAATCTGTTAAATTTGTTGCCCATGCTGATGATGTGTCCTTCTTGGTTAAGGACAGGATGGAAGTTAGAAAGATTAAAGATGCTTTTGAGGCCTACGGTCGAGTTTCTGGTGCTCGACTTAACATGGAAAAGAGTTTTTTGATCAGGATTTTTGCTGCAGAGGACAAGATGGCAGCTATTCCTCTAAAGGACGTAGTTGGAGAAAAGGAAGGGTGGCAAGCCGAGCAAGAGGCAAAGATGGATAGGGTGAAGATCCTGGGGCTGAATTTTGCGGTGGCTCTGGAGGGATGGAAAGAAAATTGGTATCGCTGGTTGGAAAAAGTGAAGGAGAGGGTGGCCCTCTGGCAGAGATGGAAGCTGACCATTTACCAGAGAGCCGCTTTTGTAAATACCTACCTGCTTCCGGTGGCAGCCAACTTGGCGGCTGTTTTCCTGCCTCCAGATTCAGTGATTAAAGAAGCCGATCGGGTTCTCTTCAAGTTCCTTTGGGGAATGGCCACATTCCCCCTGGCAAGGGCAGTGGCTTATGGGCAGGTAGAACAAGGGGGCCTAGACTTCCCAGCCCTGGGACCTAAGTTCATTGCCATCTTTTCTGCTCAAAACTTTGGGAAAGTTTCTCTGTTACAAAAGGGTCAGATTCAACCTCAGGCTTGGCTAGTTTTGTTTTGTGAGTGCTGGATAGGGACTAGATGGGGAAAGACTTGGTGGGAGGAAGGCTCATTAAGTTTTAGGTTTTCTTTACCTGAAAAATTGAAAGCACCAGATTATTTGAAAGACTTTGTTTTTTACATAAAGAAATATAAAATTCATGCTGAGGAGTTGAAGGGGGAAGACAGACCAGGTCAGAGCATCAAGAGGAGTTTGTACAGGAAAATAGTGGAGGAGATTTATGTTAACCCGTTTTTGCAAAAGCGTCAGGCCAAACTAGATTTATCAGAATACCTAAATCACCAGACTAACCCAATTGAGTATTTCATGGACAAAAGGGTCCCCAAAAAGTTGTGGGACTTGAGGTGGAGGCTCTACCATCAGGTTCTTAATCTGAGGGGAAAGAGACCATGGACCGCAGAGGATGAGCAGATCTGTCCGCGTCTGAAATGTAAAAAGGCTGAGATTTTGAGTGGCATGGCACAAAAGGAGACGATCAGACATTTTGTCCAGGACTGCCTGAGTGCCCGGGAAACATGGGAGGAGGTGGCCCGGGTCCTGGATTGGCCAGATTTGGCACAGCAGGCTTGGGAGACAGTGCTTTCGGGGACTGAGCCTCCAGAGGGTGTCAGGGGACCCAGAAAGTCAGTGGGCCAAAAGAGGAAGAGGAAGGAGCCTGGTTCCGCCGTAGCTGAGAGGTTTTGGAAAGTGCCCTGGTCCACGGTGCGCCTGGTAAACCTCAATGTGATGTTAGGGTTAGTTTTCCAGAGACAAAAGGAGGTGAAAAGTCAAAATCTGCAGGATGTAAAAGGCACTGCGTATTATGTGAAGAATGTAATTGAAAATTTAGCTCTGAGTGAAAAAGAGAAATTGCCAAACCATCGTTGGAAAAAGTTTTGGCCATGGTTTAGTGAGACGACCCCAGCAATAAATTAAAATGATATTTTAAATAAATATTTTATTATTTTTGTATTATTTTGTATTATTATTTTTAATTAATATTTTATTGGGTTTTTTTTCATTTCCAAGTAGGTATAATTATAATGTGTAAATATAATGTGATTATAGTGTGTTTACATTAAAGGGAAAAATACATTAGTGTTAGGATAGATTTATTTTTGTATTAGTAAGAAAAGAGGAAAATAATTAGTATTATTTTTGTATTATTGTTATGGCCTTTTGCGGTCGGGTGTATTTTTTTAGTAAAATGGTCTTACTCCAATAAAAATTCCCAAAATTCCCAAACACCTAGGCTTGAATGACAAAATCTGTCAGTTTCAGTTTCATCCATATTCAGTTAAAAAGTAAGCCCAGGTTCTTTCTATATTGCAAATGATAGGGAGTGTTTTGCCCTCGTCCACCTACCCAAAGGATAGTTGAAAAATGTATTTTTCAATGAAATTCCTTCATTGAATTTTAGGCAATTAAATACAGCAGTGGTATCCATGTTTACCAGGGTCAGGTTAACACTGCCAACTTTGTCTTTATTTTTATATTATACTAGCAGATACAACGGCTTCATATTGGTTAACAACCCTTTCATTCCTTCCCCATCCCTCATGCCTAACCCTGAGTTCTTTCTCTTTTCCATACCATCACTATTTTTTTTTCTTCCTGTTTTTTCTCTCCCTATACTTTGGAATATATTCAGGCCTTCCATTTCCTCATTCTCCTTTCCCCTTTCCAGGCAGCAGCCCTCTTTTCCTTTCCCTTTGAATTACAGAAAGAGTTAATGGGCCCTGCAGTGGAAAGGAGAACCACATGACCTTCCCAAAGGCCCCATAAAGAAATCTATCTCCCACGCTACCATCCAAGCCTTGCTGCTCCTGGTTAGGGCAGATCTGGCACCTGGTGGCTGAAGATGATACTGCAGACTACAGGCAGATTTTAATGAATTAAAATGTGTTAATTGTTTCTAAAATTATCCTAGAGACACACACTCCCTGTGACCTCCTAATATCCATGGCAAGTTTCAGTGTCTAGTTCTGATAGACTTGAGACTTTTTTGGATGAGCTTTTAGAGTGCTAGCAGTCTCGTCCCCGTTGCGAGGCTGCTGCGCTGCAGGGCGTCCCTTTCAGATGACACTCTCCCCTGCTGGTACTGTTGCATTACTGCGGGGACACTGCAGCATTATATTCGGCGGTTTTCTAATCACGATCAACTTTCGTTGCAGTGTCCCCGTGGTAACGCAACAGTACCGCCAGGGGAGAGCGTCATCCGAAAGGGACGCCCTGCAGCGCAGCAGCCTCGCAACGGGGACAAGGCTGCTAGCGCTCTAAAAGCTCATACGAAAAAGTCATTGGAGCTATGACAGAAGCCGACAGGCAGAAATGGACAATTATTGTTATAGAGTATAATCTCTTCTTGTCCTATTGTCTTTTGTGCTTTGTATGACAAATTTTAAAATCTGAAAATGTATTTAGAAATACAGAATTAAACGATAAACCAGGCATAGGATTAAAATTTAAGAATCAACATCACAATTTTAGCTCCAAATTTCTTCCTGTATTTCATTATGAAATACAGGAGCTAAAATTGTGGTGTTGATTCTTAAATTTTACCTTGGCTGCTACCCACTTCCATCTGAAGCAAGTAACTATAAGATTATGATCTCACCCATCCCAACTGTCCCTTTTTGCCAGAAATCTGTCTGGGATAATTTATCCTCCCCATTCTATCTTTTACTTATTAATCAACTTCATTTATATCCCACCTTTCTCCCAAAATGGGGACTCAGGTTGCACCCTCCTAAAACTAGGACCTTTTTGGAGAAAAGATGCCATTTACAAATTATATTCAAGGCTATTGTTAGAACTTATTCTTCCAGTTTCAGTATCCTTCCTCCCTGAGTCTCTAGAAGAGGGGTGGGCAATATGATGGTCTAGATATTGCTAGACTTCAGTTTCCATGAGCCTGACCCAGCACAGCCAATGGTGTAGGCTAGAAACACCTGGAGGGCCACCATTTGCCCACTCCTGCTTCTGAAGTTAAATTTCTGAGTTGGGAGCAGACTGCGGTGCAAATAAATGTACCATATGGACAGGACTGTTTTTCCAGAAAGCTGAATGTGTTTGATTTGCATCTGTTCTATAGTAGGCTCAAGATTCATTTTAAGACTAAACATTTTATTCTAAAAGTGTTTTTAACACACACACACATATATAGAAGACTTTATCAGATGTGTGAAAAAATGCATAATAAGGACGCAACGAAAACACAGACAAAATTATTGGACAACATTGTTCAGCCATTCAGGGCATAGCATGGGTGTGAATAAAGTGTCAATGTTTACTGACAGCTTAGCCCATCAATAAAAATGTGATGCCTCATCCACACTAGCACTACACCCTGGGAATGTCTGATGACACAGGTGTCTGATAATTTTGCCCTTTGTGTTCTCATCCTGTCCTTATGATGTGATTTGGGATGCAGTTTTTTGACATTTCCCCCCACGTCTGATAAAGTCCAAAGACAGAGAGAGAGAATTAGAGTCAGATTTAATAGGTGAGAAAGAAATTGCTTTGTTACTCTATTCATTTTCAGTATTAAAAAGGGCAGATGGGTTTTGATCCAGATGTACATTTACAGCAGACTCATTGAAATTGCTGGGATTGAGATCAGCCATGACCAACTTAAGACCCATTGAAATCTACTGTAAGTATAAATCTGGTTATTTATATTTAACTGACATCAGTGGGCCTTGAGTTGGTCATGACTGAATTCAGTCCCATTGATTTCAGTGGGTTTACCACTTTTAAGTATGAATAAGATGAGGTCTCCATTAGGAGACTTTTTATGTCTCAGTCATCAATGTGTGGGTATTTTCTTATAATTCATTTGCTGCTGAGGAAGCATATCCGAGTAAATAATGTGTAACACAAACGTTTAACAAATAATTGTACAATGCCATGAGAATTTTAGCTATAGTGTGGGATATTTTAGTAAATAAATAAAGTGCAGTATCCCCCAAGTTTGTAAAAATAATAGGAACCACACATCTAAGAAACAGCCCAGAGGGAGGTTGTAGGGAGCAGTGTCATAATTGTGCATCTGGCTGTAAGAACATAGCAGGAGGCTCCTTGGCTCCCCTCCCAGCCAATAACTAGCTGTGAGGGGTGGGCACAGGAAGAAGATAAGTTCTACGTGCTGAGAGAGGGAGACAGGGCAGAATTCCATCAGAGCAACTTTACATTCTGCCAGATGATTAAGGATATTAGCCACAGTACATTGGTGGGGTGTGAACAACTTCATGAGAAGTGTGAGGTAATAAGAGAGAAACATGTAGCAAGCATCCTAGCAGCCTCATGATCAAAATCCTGAAATGGGCTGGTTAAATGTACCACCATCATTCCTTCTCTTTCCCCCAACACATACAGTGGCCTGAATACAGGAAGCAACATATGCATGTGGAGTAGGCACTGTGGACATGGTGAAAAGAACAACTCAGCATTGCACAACGGACAAATTCAGCAGGCAATGGTGGAAGCGAGGAACCACAGAGCACAATGTTGCACAATTGGCACTTTCAAGAGACTACGGCGGAAGCGGTGTTCTACAAACCCGCAACACTGCACAATGACCATAGTTTGTTGTCTTGCCATGTGCCACTGTCCCTTTGCCTCTGGAATCATTGCACATTGTGCGCTGCAGTTTGGTTATTGTGAAATTCTAGCATCGTCTGTGTGCGTTGGTCTATGTTGCTATTCTGCATGGGTAGTGCTGTGATGGCGGATGTCTGCCTGTGGTTCTTTAAGCTACGTGAAGGGCCTATTGAATTGAAGCCGTTGTCAATTGTGGCTACTCAAAACTCTCAAAAGTACATCTAGCACAAGGAAGAAATACTTCCCAAATATTACTTTTATCATCTAGATAAATGTTGCTGTCTTCTTTTGTTTAAAAATATGGAAAGATACAACAGTGCAGTGTAAATCCAATTACTTTTTTTCCCCTTTGGGAGGAAGGGAGAGGGGTTTCTAAATTATGATGCTCTATAACAACAAAACACTGTTTACTCACTGAGGGTGAGAATACTCCCCCGTCCATGGTGGTGGTAGCTCTCAAAGGCTTCAGAGTTAATTAGGAAGGTCAGTGGTGTATTTTTCGAAGGGAACATGCGAGTTCCAAACACTTCATCAGGGGGGGTTTAATGAGCTGTTCATTGACAACATTGGGGGCATACAAGGGCCCTTGGCAGGAATAGGGCAGGCTCTGTACAATCCCAGGGTTTAATTAAGGAGATGGAGGGTTGGATTCTTTCAGCCAAGTCTTGTGTAATTCCATCTGCTCTGAACTCAACAGGACAGGAAGCTCTTGACAGGGCACTTGGGGCCTACATCTGGAAACAGCATGTTTCAAAGCTTTTATAAAGCCTCCACTGGGGGTGTAGGGGAGGGAAGCGAACAGGGGGGAAAATAACAAGGAAGAAGGGATAAGGCGCAATGGAAGGATCTGGGAAGAAAAGCAACTCCCCAAACAATGAGCATTTCTTTTGAAAGAGGTATTTCTGGGGTGCATAATTGGTGGTGTTGGATAAAATGTTTATCTAGGGAACTACAAAATGAGAGAGAGCACGGTTCTTGTTTCTGCAGTAGTTCTGAAAAGATTCATGCTTCCAGGGCTGGCTTTTATCATACTTGGGAACAAGCCAATTCTTTGTTCATTACTACACAGTCTGTTAAAAAAAAATGCAAGCAAGCTTTCTGAGTCATTAAAGGTTGGCTGAGTCTCAGAGGAGTTTTGTGAGCTAAGATCCCCATACTTATTTTAGGACCTATGGAATGTTTTGCATTTTGCTTATAAGTAACTCATCCCCTAGAAATTGATGTTCAAATGTTGCAGTCTTGGGTCCATTTGTAAGTCCTGTTTTTCTATATAGATTAGATTCAGGGTTGCCTTGGTCAATTGTTCAGTTGATGAAGCAATTTTGATTCATGGAGGCAAATTTTCATGTGTGAGCCTAGGACAGAGTGGCAGTCTTGGAGTTCCTTTGACTCCAATGCTTTACTAAAACAGAAGATGATACACATTTTAAAAATTTAAAAATATGTTTCCTTCTAAAAATTTCCTAAGCTTTCATTGACTGAGACTGCAGTCCTGCACACAGTTATCTGGAAGTAGTAGTATAGTGGAGCAGTTTTCACAGGGTCAGAGCTCTGGGACTTTTTTTATTTAAAAAGGACTATAAAACCATTTGCCACCCCTCTGGGGCTCCTTGTTCCCTCTTAGTTTAGATGCAATCCTCAAAGTAGATGGAGGAGAAATGGCTTTCTCAGCAATAATGTACTGTAATGGGCTACTCCTGTTGTAATTGAAAGTATGTTGTGGTGGTTGGTTTTGAGTTGGCAATATCCATTAGCCGGACAAAACACCTGCTCCTGGTAGAGATGAAAAGTGCTAGATGTGGTTGGACTGCAACTCCTGTCAGCCTTACCAGCATAGCCAATGATTAGGAGTACCGTGACCATAGAATTGTGCTGGAAGACCTCTTGATGCCTAGAGAGGCCACCTCAAGCACAACTATATCATCATCCAGATGACTAGAGAGACCTTTCCCCCAAAAAACTGTGGTTAAGTGAAACCACAGGTACCAATCATACATAAATGGGAGGTGACCTGTATATGCCCCCTTAAAGTCACTGGAGGAAAGGAGACAGGGAAATAAAGAAAAGTAAATTTAAGAGCGATTTGGTACATGTGGGCACTGGTTTGTGCATCAATCAGTACGTGATCTGAATGTAACATCCAGGGAGAATCCTATCCACCCCCTTGCTATGTGGAAATCAATCTGCATTTGCTTATGCATTTTCTCTAACGTACAGATTTTCCACTTTGACTAAATCATATTAGTATTCATTTCCCAGTTGTGCTCATATTCCAACTATATGCATAGGTGTGGGTATTTTCATTCCCAAACCTTGGAAATGTATGGATTTCTAAGGCAGAAGATACTCCATCCCATTGCCCATTCCAGGGGATGCAAAATGAATATTTTTGTTAAGCCTGATGAGTATCAGGAATCTTTGTAGAGAAGCACCATCTTGCAACACAGGCTAGCCATGCCTGGTTAGTGCCCCGCATATGATTAATTGACATCAGACAGAACCCTAGCCCTGACCTCTGTTTTCTCTTTTTTAATTTTTTTGAAAAAAATGGATTTGCTCCACTAAGGGTCTATGGGGGTCAAAGGAGAGTGAAAGGAGTCACGTGAGGAAAATGATCAGTGCCATATGGTTTTCCAATATAAAACAGAGTGGGGGGGGGGTTTGGCAGTCTATGCTTGAAGGGAACCCCCAGAAGCCTTTTTGCACATGAATTTGTTGGTGCTGCTACCAAACTGGTTAATGGCAGAGGTGGCAGGTAGCTCCTATGTCAATGGGACAGTCTGCTTTAGGTTTTAGTCTGAACTTCAAAGGAACTATAGAAGGTGGTCAACCCTATCCCCCAAACTGGCTCAGCACTTTCGATAACCCATTGAAGTTTGGACTAAAAGTGGAAGTGGATTCACCACTCCACTGACATGGAAGCCACATACCACCCCTGGTTAATGCCTGTCTGTGCCAGGCAGTATTGCATTTGCCACTATTTTGCTGAACAGAAAAATGTGATAACCCAATGAGTAAGAGAACAACCTGTTAGACAAGAGCAGATTCAGGTCTTTAGTGATATACCCTCTCTGGAATTACTTGGCCTTGCAAGTGAGGTGTAGCTAGGCTGCCAGGTCATTTCCAGACACAGTTGTGACCTTTAAAGCCCTATATAGTGGCTCAGAGTGATCTGAAGGACTGTATTCTCCCATAGAAGCCTGCCCATGCTTTGAGATCCCCTGCAGAGGGCTTTCTCTCTGTTCTGCCACCCACACAGGGATACCTGGTGGCGACACAGGGGGGATCCTTCTTGGTTGCTGCTCCCAGGCTCTGAAATGCCCTTCCAAGAGAGGTTAGACCATCCTTGCTATCTTTCCACAGGTAGGTTAAGCCTCTCTCTCTCTCTGTGTGTGTGTGTGTGTGTATTATTTCAGCAGGCCTTTGAGGACTGTCTGCTTAAGGGGACTGGGCCTTACACAATTGTGCTGGACTGTCTATCTGTGTTTTGTTTATTTGTTGTTTTTAATAGTTATGTTTTTAACTGTTTTTAATCTTATGGATAGTTTAATAATATTTTTTAACTTTTGTATTTAGTATATATTTCTAGCTTTGTCTCTTTTCACTGTTGTAAGTGATCTTGAGTACCAGGCTGGGGAAAAGGTGGGATATAAATAATGATAATGATAATGATTCAATCATGGAGTTGGAAGGGGCTTCATGGGTCATCAAATTCAACCCCCTTCCTGATCAGTGCAGGATTTCCAGCTAAAACATCCCCAGCAGGTAGCTGTCCATCCTCTTCCTCCTCCTCATTATGATGATGATGATACAGTTGTAGTCTTGATTCTAATGATCAATGCTGATACGTATACATTTAACAGTGATTACATTAATGCTGGTATACATCATGTGAGGCTATACAGGTTCTGACTTACACTTCTGAGGTCATCTGAATGAGCAATAAAGTAAACATGCCACCAGTATTACTGACAATAGCACAGATGGCGTGTAAAGGATAGATCAGCAACTGGAGGCCCTAGAGCCAAACACAGCTCCTTTAATGTTGACTACTTACCCATCCCTGGCTGCAAAATCACTGGGAAAAGAGGTAGCTGTGGGAGGGGGAAAGGGGACTTTCTTAAAGGAATGGCCTGTGCCACCATTGGCTTCTTAATGTGTCCTTCGGAAGAGCAACAATGCCCTGGTTGCTGTCCAATGAAAGAGAACTAAAAAACAAAAACAAATTAGGGTTGGTCAAACTTTGTAACAGATCAGTCACCTGCATTTTAGCAATATAAGTGACTGAATTTACATAAATGTATATATCAATGTAGGTGTGTTTCTGATCTGACTGAAGGGTGCCTGGAAACTTACCTTTTACAATGCAAGGCTATCAGAAGTGAGCTGTCCTGAATTCTGTAAGACCCACTTCCAGGCAGTGTTGCAGGAGAAAATTTTGAAGAGCAGGCCCTCATTCGGACATTCTCTCCAGCAGCAGCTCCAAGGGGAATACAAAAATGTAGGGAACTGAGTTGGTTTATAATAGGTGGGAATTATGTGACCCTACAGGTGTTGTTAGGCTGTTGTTAGGAATCTCCAGTTGTTCCAGATGCCTAGAGAGGCATCTTCTCTAGGCATTTCCTTGGTCCTCCACCGTGATTCTATGGTATTCTATGGTGGTTCACTATTATACGTGGCTTTGCATATCTGCGGTAAGTCCAGGAACATATCCTTCATGGATATGGGGGTGGGGGCAACCCGTATGGCTGTCTTTCTCCCCTTCCTTCCCATGCAACAAATCCTGTGAGGTAGGTCAGCCTGAGAGAGAGGGACTGGCCCAACATCCCTCAGTAAGTTTTCTAGATTAATGAAGACTAGAACGTGGACCTCCCAGTCCAGTACTCTAACTGCTACATCTCATCTGATTGCCTGTTTACTCAAGTCAATGAATATCTTCCCATATATACCTGCCACTGGTTCAGCATTTTGGTCCAGCAGATCCAACATAGAGGGCGTAAATACACTAAAGGCACCAGATATCATCTGATCTTGGAAGCTAAGTAGGATCAGCCCTGGTTAGTACTTGGATTGGAAACCTCCAATGAACAGCAGGTGCTGTAGGCTACATTTCAGAGGAAGGAACTGGCAAAACCATCACTGAGTATTGCTTGCCTTAGAAAACCCTATGAAATTCATGGGGTTGCCATAAGCCAACAGGCAACTTGAAAGCACATACACACAAAGATCCAACATAAGGCTCAGTCTTCTTTCCCAACCCACACATGTTAATTGTTTCTCTTCTACACATTAGTCCAAATGTCTCTTTGAGCATGAAAGCTACAAATCAAAACAGAGTTCCATTCCTGATTATTTTTATTAATTGAACACATTGGGTGGGATTATGCTTCTGCTTACCATCCCCATCCCGGGGAAGTAAGCTTTTCATAGGCATTGTTTCCCTTGGCAGTTCTGTTCAATGATCTACTGACTTTGGTTTTTAATTACCCCAATGAAAAATATGTTCCCAATAAGACACCAGAACTACATTTTCCAGCATAGCAGGGGGTTGGACTGGATGGCCCTCGTGGTCTCTTCCAACTCTACAATTCTATGATTCCATGATATGCTGGTAATTACAAACACACACACACACACACACATTTGCCAAAGGAATAACTATGAGAATAGGAGGTGATATAGGAAGGATTTCCATAGGAATAGATTAAGGAAATGTCACTTAATTGCTCGATCCAGTCATTGTTGAAACGTCCAGGGCTGGAAGAAAGGATTAGCACATACCTCCTTAATGACTGTGTTTACTAAGGGGCTTCCCCACAATCCTAACTTGGGCTTTCTTGTCATTATGTTTCTAGACACATCTCAGGTCATTGTGACCTTAGAATGACCTCCAGTCTGCCTAACCCCTAGCCAAATGACCCCCCCAAAGTGTCCAATATTTCCAGTTATGAGATACCATAAGGAGGGGGTAGTAGGGCATACTAACAGTACAAATTATGCTGCTTTTATTCCAAAATCGGGGCGGGGTGAATCCAAAACACTTCTGGTCCCAAGCAATTTGGATAAGGGATACTCAATCTGTGCTGAGAAGGACATTTTCTGTGTACTCTGAAGAAACTTGAAAGTGCATTTCCTAATCTGATTTAGTCTTTCAACAAACCATTTGATAGGTAACGATTGTTCCTGTTTTAAAGGCAGAATAAAGGCTGAGCAAGTCCATGAACGCAGCAGCCCAAATCAGCATTCTGGAACTGATATGATGATGGTGCCAGAAGATGACTGCCCCTTGATAAAAGGGAGCCAGGTCCCCCTGCTTCTCACTCCCAATATATCCCTGGCAATCTCTCTAGTTTGTTTTACAACTGATATAATATTATAATGTGTCAAGGTGGGTAAACTTTCTTTTTCTGTTTTCAGGCTGCATTTCTTCACAGCAACTCTGTAGAGGAATGGTGGGAAACTGCAAAATGGCCCTGGGGAGTAGTTCTCAGCCCCAAGACGCTTCGGGGACTGCATGGACTGCCAAAAATGCTTTTTAAAAAGAAAAGAAAACCGTAAGTGGCTGTAATTTGACTTTTATTTCTGAAAAACAAGTGTGTATGTGTATGTGCATGTATGTGTATTAACAAGAATACATTATATCTTGTACACTTGCCATTTTTATCTGACTTCAAGTTGGCTCCCACTTATGGTGATATTATCATAGGGTTTTCTTGGCAGGATTTATTCAGAGGAGATTTGCCATTGCCTTCCTATGAAGCTGAGAAAGTCAGACAAAGTCACCTATAAGGTTTTCATGGTTAAGCAGGGGGTTGAACCTGAGTCTCCCTGAGTCCCTGTCCAACAGTCAATCCATTACATCACACTGGCTCTACATTATGCAATATATAATGTTAAGCTTCCCCCACACCCATGTGAAACAGTTGGGGCTGCTGCAAACTGTTTTAAAAGTGAATTATCAGTCGGATGTACTTCTCCTATGGGATCAACCATGAGCCTCTCCGGGGGGGCGGGGGGGGGAGTTTCTCTAGCAATGCAGAAGGGAGGCTGCTGTTTTAAAGGGAATTCCCTTACTGGAGAGTTCATTTTAGGGACATTTCTTTGGTAAGGAGTGTTGAGAAGGGCTGCAGAAATGGCCCATCAAACACCCCTACCTTAGAAAGACACTAAACAATTGATATTTGTTCTGACAAAGCGCCTTCCATCACCATTATTGCTTCAGAAATAAAGATCAAAACATACCTTTGCTTGTGGAGTACTAAGATCTACAGGAAGCATGAACTAAAATAAAAAGTGAGAATGGTTTAAGGAGAAAAACTTTAATTCCCATGTCCAGATGTTTTACTCTTGGGACCATGCTACAAGATGGGCTATGGATGCAGTACTTTGGCTTTCTTTCTTTCTTTCTTTCTCTTTCTTTCTTTGAAAGAAGGTACCTCAAATGGTGAATCAGAACACAGTGATTTGATCTGTACCCTTCTCCAGATTTTTACAGTGCAGTTCTCAAATTTAAAAATGCATAAAAATGTAGATATTAGGCAATGTTTTGTACAAAAATGCATATATTAGGGGAAGTGTGGACTTTAAAAAGTTACAAACAGATGTGGAAATGGGATGAAAGAAATCTAAGGCTGGGAAAATGAAAAACTCAGAAAAACCAAAACTGATGAATTTGTCAGTGCCAGAGACAGGAAAAGGGATTTGTTTTTGTCTTTCAATGAGACCTTGCCTGCTCCCAGACTGGCCATGCTGGCTGAGGGATTCTGAGCCTTGTGTATGTTTTTTTTTTTAAAAATCCATCCCTAGCCACAGCTTAGATGTGGCAATAAGAAGAGCCATGGGTAACTCACAGTTAATGACTGATTGAGATAGAGTAGAGACTTTTTGTGCCTTTAATATGTGCCTGACAAGCAGAAATGCAGTTGTGGAAAAATTTTGGTATGAAGAGATGCAGTGATGGGCCTAGGTCCTTTGGCAGTCAACTGCAATTTCTACTTCTTGCACCACACATTCATGGAAAATACACCAAAGCCCTATCCACTCATTTGCAATGCATGTTGAATCAACAGGTGAGGAGGAGAGTGCATTAGATCTGTCCTGTTCACTTCCAGTTTCATCATTCTGCTCACATGAAGAAGGAGAGAACCCAAGATGGAGAAAGCTCATACTTAGGGGAAGCTCTCCTGTTCAGACTTTATTCTGCAGGTAAGGAAAACAATGGAACTGGAAACAAAAAAGCAGGACAACCACCCTTCCTTCTTCACTTGTTGATGCAACACACTTTGCAAATGAATATGGCTCAAGTCTTAGTCCTTTAAATGGTGGCAGCCTTAAATTGGAATGACAGTTAGACCAGCCATGAATTCCAACTGCCTTGGAATCTTAGGATTTTCCCTCCATCCCCAGCACATATTCACTCCTGACTGGCTTGTAGCTCCATTAAAATGCCTGCCAGTTCTCCTCAGCCAGGTGTTCCCAGCTGTAGTAAAAATTGTTTTGTTTATTGCTTTAAATACACTGTTTTGAAATGTGTTTTAAAACCAAATGGGGTATTATCTCATTTATGTCTTAGTTGGCTTGAATCGCTCTCAGATTTATAATTTAGCCCTTCAAACAATCTTTGCTGTCTTAGGGAAACATGGACACCCCCTCCCATCCCTTCATCCTACCCAGAAATATCACTATTATGTACATTTTGCCTGAAATATCATATTTCTTGTCAGAATTTTTTTCAGCTTTCCTCAGCAGTTTGTCCAAGTAGACAACTCTGTATGCAGTCAAAATTTCATTTTTGAAGTAGCTGAATGAGACCTTCCGGATTTTGGACTCCTGAGTCCCAACCTCCAATAAATATCATTGCTCTTTCATGAAAGCAGATACCAAAACTTTGAGTAACATGTAAATATCAAAGCATAGAAAGGATGTGTGTAAAGGTTGCATACTGTCCAAATATATACTGAATGCAAAGAAGATTGTTTTTTTAAAAAAAAAATCTGGAGCTTCTCTGTCTGTCTTCATCTTTCTCTCATTTCCTCCCCAACACCCTTTTCATTCGGCTTTCCTGATTAATTATCTCTTTGCCATGTATAGCACGCTCACTGTAAACACCATAGTTTTTAATTATATGGATTTTTTTTATTGTGGATTTGAAATTTTCAAGGGCTATATTGAAGGGAGTAAAGGTTGCCAGAGTGTCTTTAATGGCTGTGTAGAAAAGAAAATTTCAGCAGGTGTTGCTTGCCACACAACCAAGTAACAAGCAACACCTGTCCAATTCCCCTCTTCTACATAAATATTAAAGGAGCTCTCTCCAGTTTTCCATCGGGCAACCCTATAGGGTAATGGTTCTCAATCTGTGGGTCCCCAGATGTTGTTGGACCACAGTTCCCAGGAGCCCTCTGAGGTCTCACCTTGACAACCAGGTCGTCCTCCCAGTCATTAGTGAGGCTGTGAGTTCAGTCCTACAACCTCACTCATGACTGGGAGGACCACCTGGCTGTCAAGGTGAGACCTCAGAGAACTCCTGGGAACTGTAGTCCAACAGCATCTGGGGACCCACAGGTTGAGAACCACTGCTATAGGGGAGTTAAGTGGGGATGCAAAACTAATAGAATAACATAATATAATGAGTTGTTTAGACTAATTTGAAACAAGTAAGTTTTAAAATGAAAAAACTTAGGTGTTGTTCAAACAAGCATTTGCCTTGATTGTCTGTATGTTCTTGTGTATGAATAGTATAGTGCCATGCTGAACTGAGACAGGTCCAAATCTTGCCTCAGCATGCACTGAGGCTCTAAGCTATGCCAAGTTTAAAAGGCCTCATACATGACCAAATGTACTTGTCCTTTCATATTTGCTGGGGTTTGGTTCCAGGACCCCGCTGTGGATAACAAAATCTGTGAATACTCAAGTCCCATTATATGCAATGGCATAGCAAAATGGTGCACCTTATATAAGATGGCAAATCAAGGTTTGCTTTTTGGATTATTATTTTTTAAAGAATATTTTCAAGCCATAAATACTTAAATCTGTGGATATGGAGGGACAACTGTATACATAAGTCTAACAATTATATAAAAATGGAAATGTAGTAATTGTTAGCAGTTGGAGGCTACTCATAATCTACACCAGCCCACATGCGCAGTCGACATCCTGCCCCCCCCCAAAGTGGGGACATTTTCCTCTGTTTTGCAGACCTTGAAGTCACCCCCAAGAGACCCCCAAAGCACCAGTATGGCCTGTGGGGTGGGGGAGGGCAACCACCCCCTGGCATTTTCCCACACTTGCACTGAAATGCAGCTGATTTAGCATGTGCTTAAATCCAGCGCTGTGCTTCACCATTTGACTCACCAGGTATCAAGTCATTATCTTTACACTTCATTCTTTCAATCTGCAATATGGGATCATAATAATGCTGATATACCTTAGAGGCCTGCTTTGTGGATTACTAAGATAAATACATTGAGTTTTCTAAGGCAAGAATGAGTTAGCTGGGCTAGTCCCAACTTACAGTAGACCCATTGAATCAATTGTCAAATGCTGGGTCCGCTTTAGTCAGGAGCAAATAGACCTAAGTATGTTGGTCAGTTGCACTCTGCCATGAAATATGAAATGTTGCAAATATTAACATGGATGCTGAACTGTTCTTTTCACTTACAGATCCATTGTCTCTAAATAAAGAGGTCACAGAGACCAAAAGGCCTTCACCCAGAGCTGACAGAAAGTATTTGCATCAAACACCAAGGTCACCTGAGGCATCTCTACATTCCACATGTCCTCTCTGTTTGAGAAGCTTTGGCAACATGTTGTACCTAAACCCCTGTTTGCACAGTTTCTGCTTTTCCTGTACACAGGGCTTGCTGGAAACCCAGGCAGAATGTCCTCGCTGCAAGCAGCCATTCAGTTCTATTTTTCACCCTGTCAAAAAGAAAGGATGTTCTGAGGAGCTCCTGTCCATAAGACACATCAAAGAAGAGTCCTCTTCTGCTCTATCCAACAAAAAACATGCCAGAGAAGAACATGCATCCTTATCTTCTAGAAAGCACAAGGAAAATGGTCCTTTTTTACTTTTCAAAAGTCATTCTGAAGATGACATCACTTTGTCTTATGAAGATCTCACCATCTCCAGGCCTAATTTGAAGAGACCCTGTAAGCGTTCCAATTTTAAGTCACCATCAAAGGACAGTCCACTTCTTAGCGGATTTGCAAAATCTGAGTCCCGTCATGAATGCTACCACTTGCAGATCTTAGGAAAGAAGCCAAGTTCTGACCAGACATCCCTCAAATCAATCCCAAGAGAGGCTACATTCAAGCCCTCCCCAGAACTGCCCAAACCTAATTTGAAGAGATCTTGCAAGCCTTCCCCATCAAAAAATAACACACTTCTTAATGTATCTTCCAAACCTGAGGCTCACCAAAAATGCTGCCATTTGCATGTCTTAGGGAAGAAGCCAAATTCAGAGCAGGTCCCCCTTGAATCAATGCAGGATGACGTTGCATTTGAATCCATCCCAGAACTGAGCAAATTTGCAGATGATGAAGTCGACATGCTTCGCTATAGAGCAATATCTGCCAATTTGTCTAAGCCAAACATGCTAGAAGCCATATTTTTGCTACTCTTATCAGGAGTCGTAGTATTCGTGTGTGTTTATATCTATTTACAAGTTGTGGTTTTATAAAAGCTAGTTAGAATTGTTTCTGGAAATATTAGAGTCTTGGGGAAGGTCCTGAGTTTGTGGGGGAAAGACGAACAGTCTTTTCTGACTAAACATGCTCTGATATGCAGTGTGACCCACAGTCTGTTCACATATTGGGCTGGTGCACATACAATGACAGACATAGATATTATGTGCTATTTACCCTCAGTTTAAACCAGTCTTCTCCAGGGCCCTGGTCTATCATGATATATAAACTGAGACGGAGACATCTGCACATTTTAGGTGTAAAATATATATTAAAAAAATAACCATTTCTATGTTTGTCTGCTGCAGTCAAACTGATGTTGTTAAAAGTCTTGTCACACTTGGAAAACTAACATATTTATTGTAGTGGGAGCTTTCATGGACTATAACCCACTTCATCTAATATGTGAAGTGTTATCCAGAATCCCAGGTACACATATAGTAGTAAGGGCCATGGAGAGGACAGTTGCAAATGATGTCAAAGAGAAATAAATGCAAAAATAGCTCTATGTCAAACTGGAAACCTATTGCTAGCACGGGGAGTGGAAAGTTCCACCAGCATAACTCACTGGTACTGCAGAGAACAGGGAGGCAGCCAGCTTGGAGGTGTTTGTCTGACTGAAAGGCCCGAGGCTGTTGCACTGCTAGTGAACCAGTTGTGTAGGGAGGTCTCAAACACCCTCTTACACAAGCCCATCTAAGGTACTACTGCTAGTGCCACAGGCAGTTGTGCTCATACAGGATCCCTACAGAATCCCGGTATCAGTGCTTTGTTCATTTAATTTCCTTCTGACCTCACTGTCTACAATACTACCTCCAACTCAGGGTACCTCCGCACATGAAATTACAAATAATGTTGCCTGCATCTGGTTGTACTCCAGGAAAGTTCAAGGTGCCACCCTGCCATAGAATTCTTTAATGTTTTAAGTGTACATTTAGAAGTGTGAATGTATAAATCTGGGTGCTAAGAAGCACATATGATACACAAGCATCCTTGTCAGGACTGGTTGCTACTACATTTGTCCGGCACCTGAGGAGGCTCCTGTCATGGCAGGGGCTCCTATGGGAATGGGGCCAACCTTCCTTTCTCTCGCTGGCTCCTTATTTGGCTTTTCCTCTGCTCTGGTGCATTGCAATGGGGCTGGAGCAAATTAACTGTCAAGGGCCAGCTTTGGGGGGAAAGTCCCTCTAAAGTGGTTTCTGGTGGTTTGGACTTCAGCTCCCATCACCCCCAGCCTGCCTGGTTACCAGATGCCAGGGATTCTGGGAGGTGAAGTCCAGAACATCTGGAGGATCAAGATGGAAAACCACTGGGTGATGTGTGTGTAGGCATGTACACACATGCACCCAAATCTCCATCTGACTGAACCACAGGGGTATGGGGGGAGGAGTGAAGTAGCAGAGGAGGCATGTTTTCTCCCCACCAGCTGGTGCACCTGAGGACAGTGGTGGCAACAGGGGTGGCACGGCAAAAAGAAGAAGAAAGAAGATTGCTTGCTATTAGCGAGCTTCAGTCTAAGAATCTGAAAACCTTCCGGTCAATTCCTGCATCAGATTCTATGTCATTGAGCAATATATTTCTAGGAAATTTGGCTTTCTCTGTGGCAGCCCTGATTAACTAGATAAATTGTTGTCCTTTTGGAGGTCAATTGAAGGCATTCCACTATTAGCAAAGCCTTCGGTTGCTGAGTTCTCCTCTTTTGTTAGCTCATGATCTTGCTGCTGTTTAACTGTTGTGGGGGAAAACATTTTGTTTGTTTTTGTTGTTTCATTGCAGATGTCATTCTTATTTGCACACCATTACAAAATTTCACTGTAGTAGTGGCATAAGATTTTTTAAAAAATAAAGCGTGCAGTCTTATTACAAACATGGAAACTTGAAATGTATCATTGGCTGTTTACTTTTTCTCTCCTGAAATGTTTGTATGAAAACCTGCAGACCTAATCATGTAGGCATGAACCTTTTCCCTTTGTGCTGGCTTTCTGATCAAAATTATATCTCCCTAACTGTTTTTCAACCAGTTGGGGAAGAGACTAGTCTCATACATTTTCTCCTGTGAGGAGGAACTCCTAATTTTCTAAAGGAAGCCTTCAGAGAGAGAAAGCACACTCTCTCCATCTGATGTTGCTTCAGTCAGATCTGTATGTACACAAAAACACACTCTTATACACGTAGTAAAAAATCATTAAGCTGAAAAGAGACAGTGTCTCTCCTGGTATCTCATCTAGCCTCGCCCCAGCTCTGCCACCATGACCATCATCCCAAGATAGGTACTTCATCCTGTTAATCCATCCTAAAAAGGCAAGGAGGCACATAGAACAACATGATTTGCTGTTGGCTGCTCAAGAAGAGCAGCTGAACAGTGTTTAGCAAGATGATCATCTCTGCCTTCTCCAGCAGGTGCAGTTGCAGCTGGTAGAAGCAACGAGATATTCTTGGATAGGAAAACTCAGACACATGGGCATAAGCAGTTCTTTGGTTTCTTGTTTTCTTCTTTAGGGTATACAGTGATCTAACCAAAGGATTCCTGTTTGCCTATGACTCATGGAAAAATCCTATATAATAGCAAGAAGATCCCCCCCCCCGGCAGTGCACCTTGGATAAAGAATCAGTTTTATCAGTTGAATGCTACACATGTGTGTTTGGAGGTAAGACCCACTGAGTTTAAGTAAACATGCAAAGGAATCTTACATGTGTGCATTTCACTTCTAGGACAAGTATCCACGGTATTTATTATTTTTACTTGTGACAATCCTCCTGGCTAGAGGGGTGTTTTTCACACAGATGTGTGATCGCAAAGCTCTGTGGTGCAAAGAAAGGTCTGTGGTTTTGAATTCAGGCCCTTTTCTTAATCTAGCCTCCCTCCCTTTCACACCCATTTTCAGCATCTTTTCCAGTCTTAGACTTGCCCCTCCCCAAGGCACAGCCCAAGCCATCTCTTTCAGAAGTATAGGTTGTCCCCATATCTGTGGGGGATATGTTCCTGGACTTACCATTTATAAGTGATACTGCAGATAATAGCAAACCCTATTAAATAAAAGGAAGCCCTGCACAAAGATACCATAGAGTTGCACTGGAGGACCTAGTGGTTCCTAGAGTGGATACTCTGCTGGAATACCTGGTCTCAGGTGGAGTTACGTGCTGTTTGGTGGGTTTGATCTGATACTGCCACCACAAGCTTCCCACCTCTTTTCTCCACACTGGAGAAAAGTGTGGGGCCCAGCGAAGGCTCTCAAGACCAGGTGGAAATGCAAACCAGGGGAGCTACCTGACTTGTGTGTGTGTTTTTGTGCATCTGTGAGTACACACAGTCCCATGGTGACTTGTGGCAACCCCATGAATTTCATAGGGCTTTCTTAGGCAAGGAGTACTCAGAGACGGTTTGCCATTGATCTGTGCAGGGCTGGAAATGAGGTGAAGAAAACAGGTGTAAAGGAGAAAGATGGCAGGAGAGCTACTTACTGGCTGGTGGGGACACTCCATTTGGGTGAAATGTGGCTTTTTAGTCCAGGAGATAAGCTAGGTATTGGAGCCAGGCTGTGCCTATGCTGGAACGGGAGTGAGGTAGGCTTTTTGAAACCAAGTGGATCTTACAGATAGGAATTCTTCCTTATTTCCATCTCACTAGGTACACTTTGAGCCCTAAAATGTGCTACCAGCATGCTGGATACCTTGAAGCTAGGAACAGTGCTAGGGTAGTAGTGTGGTGGAATGTCCTTCTTTGGAGGTTTTTAAACAGATGCTGGATGGCTATCTTTCAGGAATGATTTGACTGTGTATTCCTGTATGTCAGGGGTTTGGACTGGATGGCCCTTGTGGTCTCTTCCAACTCTATGATTCTCGGAAGATGCCAGCCACAGATGCAGGTGAAACATCAAGAATAAACTCTTCCAGAACATGGCCTCACAGCCCTGGAAAAAAACAAGGAAAATCTATCTATGATTCTATGATTCTATGCTATCAGAGCTGCTGACTACTCTTAATTTCTAACAGGGTGTAAGGTCTCAGGCCCATTGACAGCTGCACAAGTGCTAGATTGCCTTCCCTTGGGTAATTGTTCCCAAGCAGCATTGTAAGGCAATCATGCAGTAACACTGGAGGGCATTTCTTAACTCTTAACATTGTATTTTATTTTATTTGTACAACATTCTGACCATAGCCACTTCTAGGAGTCTTTGGCCCTGATGATTTGTATTTTTATTCCAAAACATAAATAGGTGGGGGACTCATGGTATAAATTTATTAATTTATTTATGTAGCAATGTATATCCTACATTTCTAGTGTATATACAACACTTATGGGCAGCTAATAGCAATAAAAAGCCATACACTGAAATGAAATCAAATGGCAAAATATCATAGCAATACATAGATTGTATTGCATGAAACACAAGAAGCAAATGCTTGCCTCAACAGGACATCCTTGACCATATGGTAAAAAAAAAAAATATCAAAGACAGTGCCAGCCTAATCTCCCAGATGCAGGAACTCCACAATTTTGGTTCAGCCACCAAGAAGGCCCTTTCTGTTCCCTTCACCAATAAAGTGATATTCCTCTATTCTAGGGGTGTTTTTTGGCCTTGGTGGTCACAGTGTGTCATGTACTCTCTTCTTTAGACCCAGCAGCCAAAAGCTTCAGGGTTAAACAGTAAGCTTTATTACTAGCAGAACTCTATGTATTTGGATGGTATGTCTTATGTCTAGTAGATAAGTAATTTGGGAGTTTTTGATGTTTTTGTTGGTTTTTTTATTATTTTGTTTGTGATACCCTGAAACAACATTTCAGGCTCAGCCAAATTGATCACCAACAATGGTCCGCTCACATCGGGAGGCATGGAGACACACTATCCACAATGCTGCAGCCTTATTTGAGAACTCAGGCCAAACAAATCTTGAAGAGAAATGACAACGCAGGAAGAATCACAACCCAGAAACATCACCCAAGGAGACCTCCTGCTGTGCTTTCTGCAACCAGGCTTGTTTATCTCGGATTGGCCTTTTTAGTCATCAGCGCGCTTGAAGAAAGCATGGGATGAGTCCTTCCTGAATCTTCGCTTGCGAAGAAAAGCCAGAGAGAGATTGATAAATATATTTTTAAATAAATTAAAAAAAAATACTGTACTAGCAAAACTCTAAAGAGTGAGCTATACAACATGGTTGCTTCAAATGAAGCTCAAAGGAAAAGCAGTGGAATACAAAGTATTTACAATCAGCCACATCTGGTGGACAACTCATTCATTGGTTACCCAAATATCCACATTCCCCCTTTCCACTGCAGTATCCTCCCCACCATTTGTTCCAACAGACCCCATCCTCTCTTGGCTATTCTCAGCACATCAATTTGTTACCATTTCAAAGGAATGCAGAACATCAAACAGTTAAGCAGCACACAGAGTTAATGGCAGGAAAAGGTTAGAAATCAGTAAGTATCAATTGGCTTAATTCTGCAGACTTAATGAGTTTTTTTTAAAAAAACTGATGCACACCCAGGAAAAGGATATTGCTCACAAGCCAAGAAGGAACAGTAACTCCAGTTGACCCTGACTTAGCCTTACACTCTGTAGCACTTCTGCTGCATGAAGCCAGTACTTTAGATCATTTTCAAACAAGTAACAAATACGCTTGTGTGTCAGCTTCTGAGCCAAGGGAGGTTAATCAGTGGCTTTCCATTAATCGTTTAAATACAGGCCAGCTGTATGCCTACACAGCCAGTTTCTACATGACTTCATGAAAATGTGGACGGAAAATTTTCGCTCCCATGGGCACAGACATCTAAATGTATTTATTCTGCTGCCCTTTTTCATCTCTCCATTTCTAACCAAGTCCCTCCTTCTCCATCAAACTCCACTGCACTCTCTCACCCTCCCCAATGCACTATTAGTTGACCAACCTTGGAAAACCTACGGTATCTGATTTTTTTGTCTGTGTGAAAAAAAATAACATCTTGAAATCTTCCACTAAGATTCAGTAAAGGCTTTAGGGTTTTGGACCTATGGATGGTAATTCAGTGGGGCGCGGGGCATGTAAGCTAAATAGCAAAGCCAACAATTGCTCTTCAAAAAATACATTAGTCAGGCCTAGTTCAGATGCTCAGGGGGCTTCAGAAAATGGCCTACATGTTTGCATAGGATTGACAGAGGGACTGCAACCACCACCACCACCCACACATACAGAATTAAAGGCAGGTTAGTTGCCCACTAGGGATGTGAAGGGTATTTGTTATTGTTCACATACTTGAGGGGGAGGGAGACATCCTGATCCTAAAGACACATGGCCAAGAAAAAAGAGAATAGCAATGAGATTCTTTGCATTTCTGATACAGTTGTCAGGAGGAATGAGGGACAGGGCTCCTGACCTTTTAATGACTTTGTAAAAGAGGGAATTTCTGCAGTGTCATGACAAGGAACACTTGCTGAAATTCCCTCTTCTACACAACCATTAAATGAGACTGTGTTTCCACCTGTCAGACAAATCAGGGAGAACTGATGGTGAACATTTGAGTGGTGACCTTGAACATGTCTGAACCTGAATGAGAAACATCGACACTCTCAGCCATTTGGTTAATTGTCAGTTGTTGTATAAAGCAGATGTGTTGTCTGTTGTGTACTGGGAAAATGCTATGTTTAAAAGTTGAGCAATGTGTCAATTTGAAATTTTTAGTAAAATTGAACAAAACACCAATGGAACCTTTTCAAATCCTTACTGAGACCTACAGGGAAGACTGCATGTCTCATGCACGTGTTTTTACATGGCACAAAAGATTCAGAAAAGGACATGAGAATGTAGAAGATGATGAACACCCTGGATGACCATCCACTTCAAGAACTGAAGAAATTGTGGAAAAAAATCAGCCAGATTGTTTGAGAAGACCACTGACTCAGTGTTCGAATGATAACTGAAGCTGTGAACATTAACAAAGACACTGCATGAAAATTTTTGCATGAGGATCTCAACATAAGAAAAGTTTGTGCCAAGATGGCCAGTCCCTAGGGATCTCACACCAGAGCAAAAAGAGTGCTACACGGAATTTTGTGCTGACATTCTGCAGCAACTTGAGGCAGACCCAAACCTTTTTCAAAAAATCATCACTTGTGATGAAACACTGGAAAACACCATCATCACCAAGAATGAAAAAAAGCACATCAAAGCAAGTCCACATTCAAAGCCATGCTGATTGGGTGTTGTTTTTGTTTTTACATCAAGGGTGTAATTTTGGCAGAAAGCGTTCCAGAAGGCAGAACAGTGAACCAGCATTTATTATAAGGAAGTTTTGACAAAGCTAAGAGAAAGGGTCAGGAAAAAAAAAAGACTAGAACTTTGGGGAAATGGTTTCATTCTTCATCAAGACAACGCACCTGCTCACCACAGCACTTTCTGTGAAGGAGTTTTTGGCCAATAAATGTATTACTACACTTGAACATCCTCCATATTTGCCAGATTTGGCACCATTCAAATTTTTATTTTCTCTAAAGTGAAATTAGTACTTAAAGGAACACGTTTTGAGTCAATTGATGCAGTAAAGAAGAATATGGAAAGATGTGTTGAATCAGCTGACAGAAACTAATCTGTTCCACATCTTCCACCAGTGAAAAAGAAGACTGCATTGGTGTGTTAATGTTAACAGGGAGTATATTGAAGGGGACAAGCATTAGAATTGTAATACAGATAAATAAAGATGGATTATTGTATCAGTCATATTATTTAATAGACAGAGCTCATACAATAGCCCTTTTCCTTATTTCTACTAACAAGCCTAACTTCAGGACTTTGGGAAAAGTTTGGGATACTTTGAAGTTTTTGTGTGTGTATGTGTGTAGAAAACTATTTTGAATCAAAAAATCTATTTTCTGCGCAAAAAGTGATATTTTTGTATAGGAGGCTGTGTCTGTTATGTAAAATACAAAAATAGTTGTGAAAAAAATTGCATTGTAAGCAGCAAACATTTTTCTTCACCCCTCAGCATGTTTTCTATATAGGTATCAGAGTTTTTCGTGGAGGAATCAGTGTATATGCAGACTAAATTTGCAAAATTGTATAAATGTATACAAATTGCAGAAACAGACTCTTTTCTATGCAGAAAGCATCTTCTCATTAGAAAAAAAGTAGTTTTTAAACTGAAATTAATATTTTGCATAGGAGTTAGTGCATTTTGCACACAGTAAACTGTCTCCAAAATACTGCTAAATAGATCACTTATTCTATGCACACACAAAAAATGTTTGGCACAAATCAGGCTTTAATCCCCTGCAAAGTCTCCAAGTATGGCGGTATTCAAAAAGTGTGGAACAACCCTCACATTCTCACAGAATAGGGAGAAAAATTGCTGCAATTATTTGTTCTTACAGGTGGGAATGAAATAAATGAAGATTTTCATTCCTAGAAGCCACTTACACACTGGCAAAAAAAGATGAAACATATCACCAGAACTATGAACGTGCTAATTTATATTTATATGCACATGCTTATTTATACAGATGTCTTCTACACAATTATATTTAATAATATTTATGTGTGTGTATTACCCACATAAACAGCATAATCATTGCTAGTGTATTATTAAGGAAAAAATTATTAAAGTAAAAATACTTTAAATCACCATAATTAAATCAGGAATTATGCTTCTATAGTAGCCCATCAGGATTTTGGCCATGGCCAACTCAAGGCGATAACTTATCATCTGGTAGCCTCTGTCTCTTGATAGGGATGGAAATAATGTTCAAATATACTCCCCAAACAGGTTTCTTGGATGTCAGGAAACCCTGATGAGAAGAATCCCAGGCAGGCTAGAATCTTTGTGGTTCAAGACTTCGGTGTGAAAAAGTCACAGAAAATGGCATTTGGTCTGAAAAAAATAAGTTTCCTGTGCAGAAAGTAACACTTCTGCACAGACAATTCTGTTTGCTTCTTAGAATTGTTTTCTGCAAGAAAATGCTGTTTTCTACACAGGAAACTCATTTTCTGTCCAGTACGGAGAAAAATGGTAAAACTGTGAAGTTGAAGGCTTTCACGGCCAGAATCCATAGATTTTCCTTGTTTTTGGGTGTGTGTGTGTGTGTGTGTGAGGCCGTGTTCTGGAGAGTTTATGCCTGACGTTTCGCCTGCATCTGTGGTTGCTATCTTCTCTGAAGATACCAGCCACAGATGCAGGCGAAACGTCAGAAATAAACTCTTCCAGAACACGGCCTCACAGCCTGGGAAAAAAACCCAAGGAAAATCAATGGTAAAACTATTCATTCTTGCATACAAGAATAAAATTTAGAATGATTTACATTTCTTCTTTTAATGACTGGGCTGCCTGTCATCTGTGTGCAACGCTAGTAGCCCAGGGCTGTTTTTCACATCTACCTTGAGGGCCTCTAATCATGTTTGCTTTTGGAGGAACTAATACCACATTAGGGATTAGCACTGTGTGCCCGTGTGCTTGCCTGTTCCCTCATGCTTGATTTTGAGATCTATAAATATAGTATACTCCTTCTTGAAAAAGAACATAAACCTCTGATCTTCTTCCCTCCCTCCCAAAGAAACTATGCCTGAAGGAGCTGTGTGTGGAACATCCAGTCACTCAAGAGAAGTGAATATATTTTTTTCTTATCTTTATTCCTTTCCTAAACCCATAACCAAATGATGCCAAGCTACAGTCAATTGAAGGGTGGAGGTCTAGAAAGTGGCCTGTGTTCCCTGAAAGCTGAGGAGCCCAAGGGTTCTGGCCAAAACATTATTTACAGTCTGTCTGAGGTTTTCAGAAGCAGGTAATCTACAGTGCATCAGGTCATGCAGCTGAAACAGAAGTCTACTGAGAGATAACTCCACTTTTGAGTGCACCAATTTCTCATGATTTGAAAGGAGTAGGATTATTGGTTAGATCCATCTCAACATATCTGGAATTAATCCACCTGATCATCAGGAATGTGGGCTCTAAAGTAGCCATTTCATCCATCATCTCATAAAAAATAATAATAATTCACTGAAAGGAAAAAAGGAGTGGGACCCCTAAAGAAAATACAAAAAAGTAACCGGGTAAGCAGTATCAGACTAACTGCTGAAAAAACGAAGCTGACAAAAACCAAGCCGGAAAGAAGAAAGACAAACAGTCTGATATACTAATACCTCTGTATGCTTTAAGCCTACCCAAATATTATTTAAGCTGCAGTGCAGAATCAAGGAAGCATTTGCTACCTCCCTCTTTACTACTAACGAAATTCAACAGGAAGGCTTATAATTACGTAATAGTATTCTTTCTCCCCCTATAAGCCCCCATTGATTAAAATAATTGGGGAGGGGGCTGATTTTATCTGCAAGTAGTAGAGGCATCTGATGTGTAAAGGACTGTTTGGTGTCTGCTCTTAGGTTGCAGAATGATCTCACTTCAGTGCCTTGGACCTAATCTATGACAAGGCAATATAAAGTAAGGATGAAAAAAATACTTTTTTTTTCGTCCTCCAAAAGAAAAGATGTCTTGATACAACTACATACCCTACAACCACCACAACATTTTTTGAATTTTGGGATTTTCTGAGAAGGAAAAAAAAAACTTGCATAAACACAGAAAAGGTGGTTTCATATAAAAATGCGCAGAAAACAGTGTATTTTGCACAAAAGGCATGTGTTTTTTTTCTGCACAAAAACATTTTTGCATAAATTTTTCATTTCAAAGTTCCTACATGTAACAAGCCATTGGAAAAGGCATAAAACCTCTTGTCACAGGTAGAGACAATAGCATGCCTTATGAGGAGCGGCTTAGGAAGCTGGTATGTTTAGGCTGGGGAAGAGATGGTTAAGAGGTGACATGATAGCCCCATTTAAATACTTGAAAGGACAGCATATTGATGAGGAAGCAAGCTTGTTTTCTGCTGCTCCAGAGACTAGGACAGAGAGCAATGAATTCAAACCACAGGAGAAGAGATTCCACCTAAGCATTATAAAGAACTTCCTGATGGTAAGAGCTGTTCTACAGTGGAATGCACTGCCTTGGAATGTGGTGGAGTCTCCTTCTTTGGAGGTTTTTAAACAGATGCTGGATGGCCATCTGTTGGGAATGCTTTGATTGTGTTTTGGGTAGCCTGCTGGGCACACCCTGGCCAAAAAAGGAATATTATGCTTCCCTCCTTCCTGCCTTAAATTTGAGCAAAGTATGTACTTAGTGAAGTACACAGTACATAAAATGATTACCTAGGTGTATGTGACTCTTGATCTATAAAAGATACAACCTTTGAATAAAGCTTCAGCTTCTGGCTCACAATCCTGATGTCTCTGTGTCAGTTACTGTAACATTGTGTATTCCTGCATAGCAGGGGGTTGGACTAGATGGCCCTTGTGATCTCTTCCAACTCTATGGTTCTATGATTCTAAGCTCTTACCCTCCAGGGAGAAAAGTTTTTAAACTCTTTTATTTTTACATGTGAGAATAAAATAAGCAAAGCTTTCAACACCTAACATAGATTTGTATATCATCTGTCTTGCCTGCTTTTTAAATTTATTTTATTTTAGTTATTTTCTGGGATGTAATGTGGTGTACAGATTTTAGGTGTAAAGACCGGAGTGTAAAGACTTTGGGGTGTAATGTGGTGCACAGAGGAAACCTGTGAAGGCTGGATGTGCACATGTGCATGTGCACACAAGTGTGTGTGAGGATTATTAAAAAGCAAACCAGGAAACTCCAGCCGGCTTGAGGTGTGTGTTTGCATTTCTGTCAGAGGGTGTGTGTCTGTGTGTATGAGAGGGAGGGAGAGGGAGAGTGTGTGTGAATGCGGGAAAGGGAAGTGTACATTTGCATGTCCCTGTAAGAGGGGGGAATGTGGTATGTGTGTGCTTTTGCATCTCTGTATATAAAAGAAGGTTTTTGATTTGTATGGGGGTGAGTGTGTGTCTTTGTATGTCTGTTTTGATAAGATATCTGCAATGGCCTGGTCATTAAAGATATAATCCTATGCCAATGAACATTTGCTGGAGTGACGCCACACCGCTAAAAATGCACAAAATTTGTCACGACTAAATTTCCCTTAAATTCATGGCCGAAAGTTGGTCACCGTACCTGACACCCACAGGGTTCTGTTAGCCAATGGGAAGCAAGACAGTGGAGAGAACCGATTGGCCCTAATACCCACACAAGTTCTGTTAGCTAACCAGGGGAGGGGTAGAAGGTGGTTAAAAAGAGAGACAGTGAACTGCTTCAGGAGAGCAGGGGAGGAATCCCAGGGAAAAGACTGAAGGAAACCAAGGGCTGTTTAGTCAGTTGAGCTAGGTTTTTCAGTTCTTTTGAAAGGGATTGGTGGGCTTAGGGTGGCAACTAGTGGAGTTGTAGAATTACTTGTTTTATATCCGGGCCTATTAACCTTGGATATTACACTTGCAACCAGAACGAAGGAGACAATGGGAGGGCTGGTTTTAAGCCAGCTGTGTTTACTGGATACACCCACTTGGACAGTGGGCCCTTGGTCTCCACTGGGGTTTGGTCCTAGGAACCCCGTTCCCCATGGATACCAAAATCTGAGGATGCTCAAGCCTCATTATATACAATGGAATACTAAAATGGTGTATCTTATATAAAATGGCAAAATCAAGGTTTGCTTCTTGGGATTTATTTATGGGTGGTGGTGGCATTTTCAAGCCATGGATGGATGGTGGAATTTGTGGATGTCAAATCCATGGAGAGAGGGCCAACTGTAATGATGTGTGTGTGTGTGTGTGTGTGTATGTGTGCTTACTAAAGAGTCTCCACTTTTTAAAAGCCTGCATTCTCCCTTGAGGGAGGAGGGGGGAGGGGGGAGGGAAGCTCTCGTCACACATCTCCATGACCAGAGATATTAATCACAGAATCATAGAATTGGAAGAGACCACGTGGGCCATCTAGTCCAACCTCCTGCCATGCAGAAACACACAATCAAAGCACACCCAACAGATGGCCATCCAGCCTCTGTTTAAAAACCTCCAAAGGAGAAGACTCCACCACACTTCGAGGCAAGTGTATTCCACTGTTAAATGGCTCTTACCATCAGGAAGTTCTTCCTAATGTTTAGATGGAATCTCTTTTCCTGCAGTTTGAATCCACTGCTCCGTGTCCTAGTCTTTGGAGCAGCAGAAAAAGAGGTTGCTCGTCTTCAATATGACATTCTTTCAAATATTTAAGCATGGCTATCATGTCACCTCTTAACCTTCCCTTCTCCAGCCTAAACATACCCAGCTCCCTAAGCCGCTCTTCATGGGATATGGTTTCCAGACCTTTCACCATTTTGGTTTAGGAAGGTCAAGGAAAAAATGTGAGGAGCCCTGGTGGCGAAGGGAGTGCAGTGGTTAAATGCCAGAACTACAAGTCACCACATTGCAAGTTTGATTCCAGAGGGGTCCGAGGTTCACTCAGCCTTCCATCCTTTTGTAGGTCGGTAAAATGAGTACCCGGCTTGTGGGGGCAATTAGCTAATACACATTGGAAACCTCTTAATGCAGTGTAGATGTGTACATTGCTATTGCTTAACAATTTGTAAGCCACTCTGATAGCCTTTGTGGCTGAAGAGCAGAGTATAAATACCAAATTAAATTTAAAAAATTAAAAATTACAAAGGAGGGAGCCATTCCTTCTGTGCACATTCAAAATATTTTTTTTCTCAATTGTCTTGATTTCCCCTCTCCTGAGCTTTCATATTTCTGTATAGGAATGTCAGAAACACTATAATAAACTATAAGGGATAGGGGAGGGTGTTGGGCCCTTACATCCTCAGGAACCTGGAGAAGGAAAGGGAGATTAAGGAGATTTTCAGACGTGATTTTCGGCAGTATATATTCCAAAACAGCTCTGTTGCTGCTGCGTGGCAGGGGAGCAGTTTCGGATGACGTCGTTCCTCTGCCGAACCCCTCCATGTCACTTCCGTGACAGAATGGAGGAAGCTGCATCATATTTCATTCACAATTGTTGCCTGTGAGTGAAATATGACATGGCTTCCTCCATTCTGTCATGGAAGTGACACGGAGGGGTTCGGCAGAGGAACGGTGTCGTCTGAAACTGCTCCCCTGCCATGCGGTAGCAACGGAGCTGTTTTGGAATATATACTGCCGAAAATCGCATCTGAAAATCTCCTAAATCTTCAGAGAAGGGTTTGGTGGCAGCACTACTGCTACTGCTGCACTGGGGAGAGGTGGCACATCTGGGAAGAGCCCTTTTCGTCACAGTCTGGCTGGATACTCCCCTGCCTGCTGTGCTCTGTGCCAGCTACAGCTTCTAAGCCAGTCTCAAGGATACCCAACCAAACTTCTCCATTCCATCTTGTTATCAAGGAGTATACTCTTTACTCATGCCATTTGCCACTGGCTCTTTTGATCCTTGTTGTCAACTCTAGAATATGCCCTCAGACCTCATCATTTGTTTCTTATCCTTGATCTTTTTTTTCTTTTTTTTTTACTTGCACCAGAACAGAGCCTACTACTGCTGTTTCTCTTGGAGGTGGTTTCACAAAGGCCTGAGCAAAAGATAGCCCTTTGGCAAAGGAGAAATAAGAGTAGTGTCACCATGCAAGCACATGTATAGTAGCCTCTTTTTTGTGCAAAGGTGGAGAAGTTTTTGGAGGATGGGCTGGTGGCTAAATTCCAATTTGGCTGCTGCATTTCACCAGTAGATGGTCCTAAGAGCATTGAGCATGACCATGTAACAGCTTTGTGGGCTTTGAATAGTCTCTTATTCTGAATCATTAACCAGAGACAGCAGAAGATGTTTGGAGGGGAAACTCCTATGGGCTACATCCAGCCTATGATCCCCCAAATGCTGGTCCCAATATTGAAGAGACTATACCAGCCAAATACCCCGGCTTGCCCCTGTTCCAGAGGCTTGTAGTCCAAATGATGCCTCTGGAATAGGGCCCCTGGGCAGTCCAGATGACCCTTGGGGCAGATACAGGGCTGGAATGGGGGCAAGCTGGGATAGGGCCCTTAACCACATTTTAAGAAAATATAGATTTAATCCGGTACTGCTGGATAAGGCCCCGTGTGTTTGTGGGAGCCCATGCCAGATTGCTGTTCCTTGCTGCCGCTACCAGCTCCCTCACTCTCCTTGAAGCTGGACAAGGGTCCTGCAGCATGTGACTGAGGCTGGTCACATGCAGGGGGCCTGCAGTCACATGTTGTGGGACCCCTGCTTGGTTTCTGCATTAGTGGAGAAAATGGTGGTGGTGGCGACTTCAGCAACAGGCGAGCATCCTGTGTGGAATCTGGCCCATTTTCTCCAGGTAATGGGGGGGATGGGCCACCTCCACAGCCAGGATACACCAGCAGGGAACTGGCGTATCCTGGCTAATGTAGATGAGTCCTAGGGCTGCTGACACACTGCAGAAATAATCCAGTTTGACACTGCTTTAACTGCCATGGCACAATGATATGGAATTCCAGGATTTGTAGTTTTGTGAGATATTTAGCCTTCTGTGTTAGAGAGCTCTGGTGTCACAACTAACTACAGTACAAGTTCCAGGATTCCATAGGATGAAACAATGATAGTTAAAGTGGTGTCAAACTGCAATATTTCTGCATTTTGTCAGCAGCCTGAGACTCATTTCTGGATGGTGAAGAGGGAGCATTCCAAGGCGCCTGCAGCACCTCATTCAAGTCTAGAGTGTTAACACTCCTCAAATATTTCATCCTAATAAATGTTCCTTCAGTGTTATTCTTACAATAAAGTTCAATGGCATTACAAATAACTAATAAACATCCTACTTGAACCTGGAGAGACATAGCCAAAGGTAGAATACACTCAGTTCCTTCCTCAAATTGCCTCTTCCAGGTGGAGTCTGAAGCCACTCTTTACTGCCTTGAGGCTTTGTCGGACTTGGTTCACTCCACAGAACTTATGAGGGGAAATGAAAAGCAGAGCAGTTAGGTTACAACAACAAATGAACTCTCCCATTAGGTTAAGCAAAGCAGCAGGCAAATCCATTCAGAGAGACAGACTGTTCTGTTTAGTCTGAAGATCACATGGTTACTCCAGGCAATCTTTCATCTTTTCTATTCTCACTTTATAGAAATGGAATATATGGAGAGAGCTGGAGGCCAGCAGATCACACCCTTGATGGTGTTTTCAGTTCTGAGCAGATGGATCTGTGGGCGGAGGTGATTAATACCTCTGAGTTGTCACGGACAGACTATTTTCTGGTCAGAATTAGCATCACAGATACTGCCTGTCCCTGCAGGGGTGGTGAATCAATGCCCTCGAAGGCTAATGGATCCTTCAGGATTCCAGAAAGCCTTAGAGGGTTTTATGTCTGGTATCACTGATGATCCTGTCAAAGCCCAGGTCAAAAAACAGAATCAAGACCTGATTAGGGCTATTGACACAATTGCTCCCAAACATTCTCTCCAACCCATCAATAATCAGGCTCTTTAATATACAGAAGACCTCAGGGAACTGAAATAGGAGGAATGATGACTGGAGAACAGATGGAGGAACACTCAACTTATATTTGATAAGACACAGCATAGAGAACATCTTTGTTCCTATAAGGTGGTGATACGTGCAGCAAAGAGAGCTTTCTTCTCTGCACACATTACATCTGTGAACTCACATCCAGCTGAACTGTTCAGGGTAGTGAGGGATCTAACTCAGTCACCTTCCTCCATGAATCAAATTCTAGACCCTTCTGCAGTTCACTGTGATGCTTTTAGCAATCATTTCACAGATAAAATATCTCAGTTAAGAGCCAACTTTGATTATATCATTATAGCAGAGGCTGACTCCAACTCCAAGCAGTCTGGGATGATACAGGTTTTCTAGATCTGCTTCAAACCAGCTTCAGAGTAGGATACAAAGTTGAGACCACTATAGTCACCTTAGTGGATAATCTTTGCCTAAACATCGACTTAGGGAGTGTGTTCCTGTTGGTGCTTTTGGACCTTTCAGCAGCATTGGATACCATCAGCCATGGTATCCTTTTGGAACACCTGAGGAGTTTGGGAATTGAGGGCACTGTGCTTCAGTGGTTCTGGTCCTATCTCCTGGGTAAGTTCCAGAAGTGGTGCTTGGAGATACCTGCTCCTCAGAAAAAGAGCTGTTCAACATATATACATGAAACGGCTGGGAGAGAGGCATGGAGCAGGGTGCTATCAGTATGCCAGTGGCACCCAAATACACTTCTCCATGCATTCTAAAATAGCATCAGCTAAGAATAGTGTGTCTCTTCTGAATTACAGTCGTCCCTCCACATTCACGGGGGTTAGGGTCTTGAGACCCCCGCGAATGTGGAAAAACCACAAATAAAAAATGCTGCTTCCAAGACCACACCCCACAGTGGGAGGGAGGTAGTGGGAGGGTATCTGGCCAGCCTGGCTGGCCCCTCCGGGGCCTTCCTGAGGGGACTCCTGGCCTTAGAAGCGACGGAGCCCCATTAGGAAGGCCGTGGAAGGCAGCGGACAGGCGTAAGGGATGCTGCCCTGCCTCTCTGTTGCCTTCCTGAGCAGACTCCGCAGCTTTGAAGCCCCGGAACCCCCTAAGGAACGCCAAGGAAGGCAGTGGGTGTGTGGGTGGGCGGGAGGCTGCCCTGCCTCTCCCCGGCCTTCCTGAGTGGACTCTGGGGCTTTGAAGCCCCAGAGCCCCCTTAGGAAGGCCGGGGAAGGCAGCGAGTGGGTGGGAGGGAAGCTGCCCTGCCTCCCCGCAGCCTTCCTGAGCAGACTCCGGGGCTTTGAAGCCCCAGAGCCCCCTTAGGAAGGCCAGGGAAGGCAGCGGGTGGGTGGGAGGGAGGCTGCCCTGCCTCCCCGCGGCCTTCCTGAGCGGACTCCGGGGCTTTGAAGCTCCGGAGCCTGCTTAGAAAGGCCGGGGAAGGCACCGGGCAGGCGGGTGGGTGGGTGGGAGGCTGCCCTGCCTCCCCACGGCCTTCATGAATGGACTTCAGGGCTTTGAAGCCCTGGAGCCTGCTTAGGAAGGCCGGGCAGGGCAGCAGGCAGTCAGGCGGGAGGCTGCCCTGCCTCTCCCAGGCCTTCCTGAGCAGACTCCGGGGCTTTGAAGCCCCGGAGCCCGCTTAGGAAGGCTGGGGAAGGCAGCGGGCGGGTGGGCGGGAGGTTGACCTGCCTTTCCCCGGCCTTCCTGAGTGAACTCCAGGGCTTTGAAGCCCTGGAGCCTGCTTAGGGAGGCCGGGGAGGCAGCGGGTGGGAAGGAAGCTGCCCTGCCTCCCCATGGCCTTCCTGAGCAGACTCCAGGGCTTTGAAGCCCCGGAGCCAGCATAGGAAGGCCGGAGAAGGCAGCAGGCAGTCGGGCAGAAGGCTGCCCTGCCTCTCCCAGGCCTTCCTGAGCAGACTCCGGGGCTTTGAAGCCCCGGAGCCCGCTTAGGAAGGCTGGGGAAGGCAGCAGGCGGGTGGGCGGGAGGTTGACCTGCCTCTCCGCGGCCTTCCTGAGTGGACTCCAGGGCTTTGAAGCCCCGGAACCCACTTTGGAAGACTGGGGAAGGCAGCGGGTGGGTGGGCGGGAGGCTGGCCCACCTCTCCCCACTGCCTTCCTGAGTGGACTCCAGGGCTTTGAAGTCCCGGAGCCCCCTTAGGAAGGCCAAGGAAGGCAGCAGGTGGGCGGGCGGGAGGCTGCCCTACCTCTCCGTGGCCTTCCCGAGCAGACTCAAAACCCCAGAGGCCACTTAGGAAGGCTGGGGAAAGCAGCGGGTGGGCGGGCGGGAGGCTGCCCTGCCTCCCTGTGGCCTCCCTGAGCAGACTCCAGTGCTTTGAAGGCCTGGAGTCCCCTTAGGAAGGCTGGGGAAGGCAACATGTGGGCGGGAGGGAAGGAGGCTGCCCTGCCTCTCCGCGGCCTTCCTGAGGGGACTCTGGGGCTTAGAAGCCTCGGAGCCCCCTCAGAAAGGCTGGTGAAGGCAGCGGGCGGGAGCAAGGGAAGCTGACCGGCCTCTCCCCGGCCTTTCTGAGGGGAATACAGGGCTTAGAAGCCCATGATCCCCCTCAGGAAGGCCGGGGAAGGTGCAGGCAGGAGGTTGCCCTGCCTCTCACCGGCCTTCCCGAAGGGGCTCAGTGCTAAACCGCGAATAATCAAAACCACGAGTGTGAAAGCCGCGAATGTGGAGGGGCAACTGTAATGCCTGGAGGAGATAATGGGCTGGATGAGGAAAAACAAACTGGATCTGAATCCAGAGAAGACATAGCTGCTTACTGTTAAGGGTCCTAACCTGGAGCTTGGGCTCTATCAACCAGTCCTGGATGGGTTACACTCCCTTGATAGACTCTGTTCATAGCTTGGTGTGTGCTGCCAGATCTGTCACCCCAAATGACAGCCCAAAGTGATACAAAGGCTAGGAGTGCTTACTATCAACTTTGGCTGATACATCAGCTGAGCCCCTTCTTAAAGCTCGGGAACCTAAACACAGTAGTGCACCCACTGATAACCTCAAGGCTGGACTTCTGCAATGCACTGTACATTGGACTAGCTCTGTACCAAATTTGGAAACTTTAATTAGTGCTAAACATGGCAGCCAGATTGGTTACTGGATCATATTACATCTATATTAAAACCACTCACTGGCTGTCAGGTTAGTTTTCAGGCAAGGTACAAAGTATTGATTGATATCTTGAAAACCCTACATGGTTTGGGTACAGGTTACCTACAAAATTGTCTTCTTCCATATAATCAGGCGCATACATTCAGGTCTTCTGAAAGACATTTACTTCAGTCAGCCAAGACCAGTCTAGAAACTGTTAACCAGAGGAATTTTTCATCAGCCACCTTCGGATTGTGGAATGACCTGCCAGAAGAGTTCTGACAGCTGGATATACTATCTGCATTTGAAACAGCATTGAACACCAATATCTTCCAGCAGGCCTAACCAGAATTTAAATTGTGAGTTTTTATATTATGAATTGATTGTTTTTAATGTGTGTGCTTTTAAAACTGATGTTATGCCCTTTTAACTGATTATGTATTTTAATTGGCTTTTGTGGTTTTAACTGTTTTATGTGTCTAATTGTTGCTGTATTTTAATCTGTTGTTCTCCTCTTGATCCATAGGGGGAGGTGGGTAAGAAATAAGTCATCAGCATTGTCGTAGTAGTACTATAGTAATGTCTTCCTGGATGAGGTGGCTCCTGCCCTGTTTGTGTGAATTGAGACTGGTGCACAAAGTAGCATACTTCCAGGGAGGGGGGGGGTTCTCACGGCCTAGCATGGCAGTTGCAAGAGGAGGAGCAGCAAGAGTAGAAACAACTGTAAGAGGATTAGGAAAAGAGTTTATGCATTCCTTGAAATCGTCTGTTAAGTCTAGCAATTTTAATTCTACTCAGAAGAGTGTAGGAAGTTTAGATAGAGGCTAGACAGAGTTCTGATAGGATGTACCAGGTCATCCCAAGACATTTTGCTTTGGACAAGATGGCACCACTCAGCCCTTCTTTCAGTTTCATGCACAGAAAGCCAACCTAGTACTTCAGCACTGGCAACAGGTTGGATTCCTTAGCTACAGCTGAGTAGGCCTATTTCAGGGATTCAGGGAAACTTGTGTGGCACACAGAACACTGTCCTGCTCCAAGAGAGAGGAAAGGTTGGGAGACCACAAGGAAGCTCTGGGGAAGAGCTGCTTTCAACCTCTGCCACTTCAGTTGGTTGTTTCACTCTGCCAATTGGTAAAGCTGGCCCTAATATGTTGTCTTTTTGTGGCCCATCATTAGGAGGCAGAGCAAAGTACTTCACGTAGCATACGATGTACCATACAAGCTCTGCCCATATTGTTGTTATTCTTGTGTGCCTTCAAACTTATAGTGGCCCTATCCTAGGATTTTCTTGGCAAATTTTATTCAGAGCTTTGCCATTGCCTTCCTCTAAGGCTAAGAGATCACAAGATCACTCAGGTTTGCACAAGTTCACCCAGGTTTCCATGACTGAACAGAAATTTGAACGCTGCGCTCCCAGAGTCCTAGTCCAACACTCAAACCACTACACCATACTGGCTTTCTGCCATGGAGAAATATTAAATTATTCATACGTTCATGCATGTACACACATGCACATACGCACACCTCCTTTTGATTTAACGTGTTGTTTTAACAATTTCCCATGTTCACTCAGACTCTTTCTAGCTGGGAAATTACCACTCTTAATTATCACACTTTTCTCAGATGTGTTTTGTCAATATAAATATGATACTGTATCCTATGCTGTGGTGACTTGTAGCTTCACCCTGCTTGGCACTGCATGGTTGTCAATGACATAGTGATGGACCTACCGTAAGCCTCAGATTAGTTCAAAGGAATAAACCCGTGAAGTCTTTGTACTCAACTGAAGCTACTGTTCCATGTTACAAACATCTGTCTAGATTTCCCAACATTGCCATCCACAGGAAGAACCATAGAATCCAAAATATACATCACAGTGATACCTTCACTAGGCTAGCAAAAAGGTACAAAATACATTATGTCAACTTTCAAAGCTCACTGGCTTCTACATGAGGCGATGATGATGATGATGATGATGATTTAACATGTGATGAAAAAGGCAGCGAGCTTCAAATGTTAGGGTAATATATTGTGTGTCTTTTCACTGGCCTGATATCATAATGTCCAACACAGCTACCGTATATTCCGGCCCTGAAAAATATCATCCAAAATCAGGGGTCGTCTTATACGCCGGATACATTTGCTTCACCCCGCCATCTGATATCCTGCCTCTTTGCTCCCTTCGCAAATGGAGCAAAGAGGCAGGAGATTGGGCTGGGAGGGGTGAGGCAAAGTGTTTACCGGTTCATTTGCCCCCCTCCTCTGCCTTCTCCCCCTTTGGGGAGCAACTGAAGGTGGAAGAGAGGGGCAAATGTTCTGGCTGGCTGGCTGGCTGGGAGAACCCTGCCTGCTGATCCTGTTCTCTTTCCCAACTCATGAGGAGATCCTCATGAGTTGGGAAACAAAGAGGATCATCTGGCAAGGCTCCCCCAGCCAGCCAGCCAAATTGGGTGGTGGTGGTGTTATACAGTGAATATATGGCAAACTCTATATTTACTTGAAAATTGGGGGGTCGTCTTATACGCCCAGTCATCTTATACGCCAGAATATATGGTACACTTGAATGCATTTTATAGAAAGAACTAGTCACATGATGGGGTGAACCCACTTGGTACGCAAGCCTTATATTAGACATTCAGAGAAGTTCATTGAAAGAAAAACTGAACGAAGCACTGTTAAAAACTGGCCAATTAGGACTATTTCCTATATCCCACTACACGGCCTGATGTCAGATATTCTTTTAAAATGCATACAAATCACACATGCTTGTTAACATCATTTATCCAAGATAAGGAAGAGGAGGGAGGATTTGGGGAGTGTCTGTTCTCAGGGACTGACACTGATCCCTGAAATGAATGGTATGCACACACATAACAGGCCACTAGGGAAGATTCCAGTGAGAAATGGAATCAGTAGACCAAATGTTACAATCCAGCTGATTGCCTTCACAAAGGAATGCTGGAGGAAGTACAGTTTAGAGTAGACAAAGTAAGGTACTTAAAAGTTCTTACAACATGTCACAATGGCATTCATTCCAGTTTATCTCTGCCCACTGAAAACACACTGCCTTGAATTCAAGAATCATTAAAGTCCCATCCTATGGCATGAAATCTATAGGCAGCAACATTCTCTTCAAATCACACAACTTTGTGCAGTTATGAAACCACAACATCCATTATACAGGCACAATGGGAAAGGGAGTGAAGTAGTGCCTATTTGCACTTAATAGACATTTTCCATACTGACCTTTTCTGAATTTCTTTAATGTGAACTATTTCAGGATATTAAGTTGGGATCTTATGCACGGGAAGCATGTGTCCTCTCCAGTCCCTCAAGGAATCATTCATATTTAAATGGAATCTTCAGAGGCCATGTATCTTTGACAGAGTTTGAACAAATTACTTTTTTGGACCACAACTCCCCTAATCCTCTAGCCCCCATAGTTTAAGGGAATGGTAATCCCCAAATGTAACTTTTCCCAGCATTGGACTTTGAATGCTAGTTGCTGGGGACACATAATGGGGGAGTATAGTCACCTTTAGGCCCTGCTTCTGAGCTTCCCACAAATATCTGGTTCAGCTTTTCCCAAATGGTGACACTGGCAGTGGCATTATGGGAGTTGCAGTCCAATCTAGGCTATGAGAAGGCTGAGCTGTTATTAGACATAGGTGTTGCCTTCACAGGCTATTTACCCCCATTTTTGGCCCTGTTTTAGAGCCCTGCAGTCCTAATGATGCAGGGCTATTGCCCTGTTTTGCCCCCAGGCAGTCCTGAGAACACCCAGTGCAAAGATGGGGCCATAATTGAGCTAAGACAGGGTAAAGCCCATTACACTGTTGAATTATAACACCCATGAAAAATCGTTCCAGCCAGGAGGAAACAGATCAGGTGGTGCATAATTGTAGCAGCCCATACCATCACACCAGCCCATCGCTATGGCTGCTGACCACATCAAACTCTCCAGATCCTGGAAGGAGGCTCACAGCAGGTGATCAAGGCTGGTCACACATGCAGGGGGCCTTGGTCATGTGCTGCAGGCTGGCTTCCTAGCTTCAGAAAGTGGGATGCGGGTGGTGGCAGCAGCTGTAGCAATGGACTGGTGTGGCAGTCTGAATTCGATCCCATTTCATGCCAGTAAAGGAGGAGAAACGGGCCATATCCAGCACTGGAATATGCCAGTGGGAAGCCAGCATATTCTGACTCATGTAGATGAGCCCATAGAATATTATACTAGAGCTTTAGTGCAATCTAGCAAAGTATCTGTACTGTTGTGTTCTTTGGAAGGAAAAAAAAAGCAGTGTGGGGATCTGTTAAGGACAATGTAGTTGAGAAATTACACCCGCTGAAATAATCTTTCACAGGAAAGAGGTCAAAGGCAGGAAGCATGGGATAATTGGAGAATGTGGAGTGCTGGGAAGGGAGGTGCAATGTAGTAAGGGTGCTGCTGCAGAAAACCTGACTTGAATGAGCTAACAGTGCTGCCTTTGGAGGGGGCCCACTGTGGATACCACTGAATTCAGTACCTTACAGAAGGTTGTGCCAATGGAATCCAGCAGCAGCTGCTGGAATTTGCTGCCATGCCAAGACATTAGAGGCTTAAGCCATTTGTCTCTGTGGTCGATTCATTCACTTCAAAGCAATGCAACCCTAGGAGACAGAGCAGAAGAGAGAATCCTTTCATTAAAAAAAGACGGTGGGGAAATGAGGGGAAGGGTCCAAAGGAGAGAAGAACAGAGAAGAAAGGCAGTAAAGCAAATGAGAGTCATTGCAGCACATAGCTGTACAGAGCCAAGAGGAAGGCACCTATCTTGAGCTCAGACAAATCAGAGTAAGAAAAAAAGTACTGTTTTCACCAAAATTAGTGGCCTGAAGCCAGGCATAATTGTTGGGGTTTTTTAAAAGCCCCCATTTCTGAGCGGGCAAGAGAGGAGCCAAGCTAAAAGGGAATAAATATGTAAACAGAAAAGGAAATGGTTCATCTGCAAAAGGAAGGGGATCAGAAAAAGAAAACAGAGAGAACAAATTTAAAGGAAACCACCTACTGACTTCTGGAAGCTCTGAACATACTCTGTAATTATATCCTCCTGTACTAACTACAATCCAAGGGTCATGTTTTATTTTAAGGCTGGTCTTTCTTCACAAATACTTGAGACAGTTTTGTAAAGTTGAGGATATTATTTATGTCTTTGGGCTTTAAATATTCTTGGCTGCCCTCTGCTCTGGTGGAAATTTTAGCAATACAAAAATTGACTACTGCAGCTTCTGACGTCAGCAATCCAGGTCTGTTGTTTGATCATATTCCTCTAGCTCCTAAACTGTACAGAAGAGTCATTCCAGTTACATTTGCAAGGAAGAGTTTTAGTGACATTTAGTTGCCTGCGTTCACTTACAAACACCAGTTACTCACAAGCTGCTGTTTATTGGTGTTTTCAGCAAGCTCAGCACTAAAAACAAAACTAAACAACCCAAGACATATAAACAAGAATCAGGAACAATCTAGGCACATGGAGTATAAGAAACATGGTGGTCCTTTTTTTGTTCTCTATATGAAAATGCCAAAGGGTTCTTCTAGACTGGCAAAAAGCCTCGGGATTTTGCATGCACAGTATCTGTGCTGATCTTTTATTTTTAATCCAAACAATGTATCCCCTGTCCTGATATATTCACTCTTTGCTGACTGACCCAGGAAATAATGAGACCAGACACAAGATATGGATTTCAAGCAGGCCACTTTATTTAAATCTGTCCCATTTATTATCTTTCTAGAGCTACAATGGGGGGATGCAACCACGTGTGGGAGCAGCTAGAGCAGGAGGTCTATCCCCAGACTTTCTCCCCAGCTTCCCCTGGGTGAAACACCTGAACCTTGGAGAGAATCCAAAAACTAGGTTGCTCACCAGCTGGCCCACAGCTGGAAGGCCAACCTAAAAGTCCCTTCCCCAAGTCACAGGACTTAAAGTGAGCGTTTATCCCTCAGGCCAGCCCCAGGGGATGTCTCTCTCACCACCACCCTAGTCACAGGACTAAAGAGTCAGTTCCGGGGGGCCTCCCTTAATGAAAAACTGGTGCCATAGGTGCTCACTGAACTACCATTTCCCCCCTTCTCCAGTCAATTGACTTGTCAGGATACTGGGATATACAGTGATTAGATTTATTCTCTAAAGTAGTTGTGTCTTATAGCAATCAGTCTACATAGATCTGCAGAGCTAGCTGGCAGTTGCAAATGTATCCATTTTGTTTAGCTCAGAGCCCTGGAGCTGGTGCAGAGCTCACTGGGGGTGGAGGTGCTAAAACCTCTGCAGAGCTGGGTCTTTCTGGTTTGTCCTATGGAGTTGAACTGATCAGTTCTGTTTAACTGAGTACAGTTGTCCCTCCACATTCGCGAACTTGACATTCGCGGTTTCGGTTATTCGCGGTTTTGGGAGGGCCCCCCGGGCCCCCCCAAAACCGCGACACGGGGCCTCCAGAGGCCCCGTGAAAGACATAGAGGGAGCGGGGAGGCCCAGGGACGTGGTGGGGAGGGCTGGGGAGGCGATCCTGGGGCCTCCGGAGACGCTCCGGAGGCCCCAGGAAGGCCTGGGGACGGGGTGGGGAGGGCTGGGGAGGCGATCCTGGGGCCTCCGGAGCATCTCCGGAGGCCCCAGGAAGGCCTGGGGACGGGGTGGGGAGGGCTGGGGAGGCGATCCTGGGGCCTCCGGAGCATCTCCGGAGGCCCAGAAAGGCCTGGGGACGGGGTGGGGAGGGCTGGGGAGGCGATCCTGGGGCCTCCGGAGATGCTCCGGAGGCCCCAGGAAGGCCTGGGGACGCGGTGGGGAGGGCTGGGGAGGCGATCCTGGGGCCTCCGGAGACGCTCCGGAGGCCCCAGGAAGGCCTGGGGACGGGGTGGGGAGGGCTGGGGAGGCGATCCTGGGGCCTCCGGAGCATCTCCGGAGGCCCCAGGAAGGCCTGGGGACGGGGTGGGGAGGGCTGGGGAGGCGATCCTGGGGCCTCCGGAGACGCTCCGGAGGCCCCAGGAAGGCCTGGGGACGCGGTGGGGAGGGCTGGGGAGGCGATCCTGGGGCCTCCGGAGACGCTCCGGAAGCCCCAGGAAGGCCTGGGGACGCGGTGGGGAGGGCTGGGGAGGCGATCCTGGGGCCTCCGGAGCATCTCCGGAGGCCCCAGAAAGGCCTGGGGACGGGGTGGGGAGGGCTGGGGAGGCGATCCTGGGGCCTCCGGAGACGCTCCGGAGGCCCCAGGAAGGCCTGGGGACGGGGTGGGGAGGGCTGGGGAGGCGATCCTGGGGCCTCCGGAGCATCTCCGGAGGCCCCAGGAAGGCCTGGGGACGCGGTGGGGAGGGCTGGGGAGGCGATCCTGGGGCCTCCGGAGCATCTCCGGAGGCCCCAGAAAGGCCTGGGGACGGGGTGGGGAGGACTGGGGAGGCGATCCTGGGGCCTCCGGAGACGCTCCGGAGGCCCCAGGAAGGCCTGGGGACGGGGTGGGGAGGGCTGGGGAGGCGATCCTGGGGCCTCCGGAGCATCTCCGGAGGCCCCAGAAAGGCTTGGGGACGGGGTGGGGAGGGCTGGGGAGGCGATCCTGGGGCCTCCGGAGACGCTCCGGAGGCCCCAGGAAGGCCTGGGGACGCGGTGGGGAGGGCTGGGGAGGCGATCCTGGGGCCTCCGGAGCATCTCCGGAGGCCCCAGAAAGGCCTGGGGACGGGGTGGGGAGGGCTGGGGAGGCGATCCTGGGGCCTCCGGAGACGCTCCGGAGGCCCCAGGAAGGCCTGGGGACGCGGTGGGGAGGGCTGGGGAGGCGATCCTGGGGCCTCCGGAGACGCTCCGGAGGCCCCAGGAAGGCCTGGGGACGCGGTGGGGAGGGCTGGGGAGGCGATCCTGGGGCCTCCGGAGCATCTCCGGAGGCCCCAGAAAGGCCTGGGGACGGGGTGGGGAGGGCTGGGGAGGCGATCCTGGGGCCTCCGGAGACGCTCCGGAGGCCCCAGGAAGGCCTGGGGACGCGGTGGGGAGGGCTGGGGAGGCGATCCTGGGGCCTCCGGAGCATCTCCGGAGGCCCCAGGAAGGCCTGGGGATGGGGTGGGGAGGGCTGGGGAGGCGATCCTGGGGCCTCCGGAGACGCTCCGGAGGCCCCAGGAAGGCCTGGGGACGGGGTGGGGAGGGCTGGGGAGGCGATCCTGGAGCCTCCGGAGATGCTCCGGAGGCCCCAGGAAGGCCTGGGAACGGGGTGGGGAGGGCTGGGGAGGCGATCCTGGGGCCTCCGGAGACGCTCCGGAGGCCCCAGGAAGGCCTGGGGACGGGGTGGGGAGGGCTGGGGAGGCGATCCTGGGGCCTCCGGAGATGCTCCGGAGGCCCCAGGAAGGCCTGGGGACGGGGTGGGGAGGGCTGGGGAGGCGATCCTGGGGCCTCCGGAGACGCTCCGGAGGCCCCAGGAAGGCCTGGGGACGGGGTGGGGAGGGCTGGGGAGGCGATCCTGGAGCCTCCGGAGATGCTCCGGAGGCCCCAGGAAGGCCTGGGAACGGGGTGGGGAGGGCTGGGGAGGCGATCCTGGGGCCTCCGGAGACGCTCCGGAGGCCCCAGGAAGGCCTGGGGACGGGGTGGGGAGGGCTGGGGAGGCGATCCTGGGGCCTCCGGAGATGCTCCGGAGGCCCCAGGAAGGCCTGGGAACGGGGTGGGGAGGGCTGGGGAGGCGATCCTGGGGCCTCCGGAGACGCTCCGGAGGCCCCAGGAAGGCCTGGGGACGCGGTGGGGAGGGCTGGGGAGGCGATCCTGGGGCCTCCGGAGACGCTCCGGAAGCCCCAGGAAGGCCTGGGGACGCGGTGGGGAGGGCTGGGGAGGCGATCCTGGGGCCACCGGAGACGCTCCGGAGGCCCCAGGATGGCCTGGGGACGGGGTGGGGAGGGCTGGGGAGGCGATCCTGGGGCCTCCGGAGACGCTCCGGAGGCCCCAGGAAGGCCTGGGGACGGGGTGGGGAGGGCTGGGGAGGCGATCCTGGGGCCTCCGGAGACGCTCCGGAGGCCCCAGGAAGGCCTGGGGACGGGGTGGGGAGGGCTGGGGAGGCGATCCTGGGGCCTCCGGAGCATCTCCGGAGGCCCCAGAAAGGCCTGGGGACGGGGTGGGGAGGGCTGGGGAGGCGATCCTGGGGCCTCCGGAGACGCTCCGGAGGCCCCAGGAAGGCCTGGGGACGCGGTGGGGAGGGCTGGGGAGGCGATCCTGGGGCCTCCGGAGACGCTCCGGAGGCCCCAGAAAGGCCTGGGGAGGGCTGGGGAGGCGATCCTGGGGCCTCCGGAGACGCTCCGGAGGCCCCAGGAAGGCTTGGGGAGGGCGGGAGGGAGGGCCGGGGAGACCTCCGCGGGGCCTAGTAAGGCCCCGCAAAGGCCTGGGGAGGGAGGGCCGGGGAGGCCTCCGCGGGGCCTAAGAAGGCCCCGCGAAGGCTTAGGGAGGGAGGGAGGGCCGGGGAGACCTTCGCGGGGCCTAGGAAGGCCCCGCGAAGGCCTGGGGAGGGAGGGGGGAGGGGTGTCGTTATTCGCGGTTTTTTCACATTCGCGGGGGTCTGCGGAACGGAACCCCCGCGAATGTGAAGGGACGACTGTAGTTCTATTTTGAACTACTTGAAGTGTGAAGATGGTTTTTCTTCTGTGGATGCTGTAATATATTGTAAATAGTCTTTATTATGTTCAAGTAAAGGACAAGATTTTAGACATAAGCCTGTGTCTTTGCCTTTGTTCTGATGCCTGAAGGAACATTTACTCTGCTACCATTTTAGGCTGCCTGGACCTTTTGAAGAGGTTCACAGTGTGTGTTACCACCTGACATGACTGTCTATTTATGATGCCACCCTAGCCAATCATCCATTGCCGCATTCCACAGTATGGGATAGGCAACAAAAAAAAGTGTAAATGGGGTGAAAAATTCCTACCGGGCCCCTGTGAGCCCTCCATTACAGATTAAAGGGAGGTCATGTACACAGGAGACCTAGCCCCTCCCATTTGCCTGTTCGCAACTGTTTCCATCTCATTAGGCATGAGGTCACGGTGCGATATAATGATTAGTCTCACGAGATATGGTGTGATATGATGAAACAATCCCTGATTGGTATAAAAAGTTACAAGTGGGTGTGTCCACACTGTCTGACGAGGATAAAAGGGCCTTCCCTAGCCCTATTTCTCTGTTCCGAACTTCTTGGCACCCTGCTGCAGCAGTTCATTCTGAAATCACTATTGTTGCTGAAATCACAATAAAATTGGCTTTAGCCTTGAACCAAGAAAGGGCTGGTCACTTTTCCTGTTTCCCTGGAGCAAAGCTGGCCTTCTCAAGGGCACCAAGGTCACACCCCAAAGCAACCATAAGAATCACACTGTCAGCGGCAGGAGGGTGGGTTGAATGAAAGTCAAAGAGGAAGGGGGAGGCAGGTCCTTAAATTGCCTCTGGCCCCTCCCTCCACACTCTCATAAGTGGCACATGCACCACTACATCGTTTTAGCTGGCCTGCTTTACCAGCAAAATGTGCCTCCCCACCCATATGGCTTTGATGAATGGGGAGTGTGAGGAGCATATGATAGATCACTGATGGAAAGTTGATGAGTGAATGGGAAGAGAGCATGAAGGAGCCAATCCTGTGGCAGGACACTGGGATGGGAGGGGTCTCCCAGAGTGAAAGGGGAGATGACAGTTGAAAGGGGGAGTTGAAGATGTGATGTGATGAGGAGAGGCTGGAATGTGTGTATGGCCGGGAGTGGAGCTGAGGGAATGTATGTGCAGGGAGAATAAGTGTTAAGAGGAATAGAGGCTGATTGGAATATAGAGTGAGAGGAAGGAAAGAACCTAAAACAGGTTTTATTGAGTCTGGCAGATTCTGAAGTTATATGGTCACCACAGAGTGGCACTAGCAACCAGTTTGAATTTAACCAAGTTGGAAATAAAGACCAAAGCATTTGTGTTACATTCTTCAACCAATAAACCAATCTTTATGTTTTGTTTATCAAATCCAGACTCCTCATGAATTTATTTTCCCTTACTGGTATTTATTTGGCATGCTAACCCTGTGAGTAAACACACACTGATGCAAGTACTATCCAGATCAAGTCAAATCCCAGTCCAAGGAAGGGATATGGGGGAAGTTTGACATAAAGGTGGCAACTGTGGAACTGCGACTTCCACAGCTAATTTATGTGGTGGCGGCCTAAGTGACGTGGCAGCCAATATGAACAATGATGTACATTCACCTGGTGAGGCTGCGCGTCACAGGGAGTACCCAAATAATTTCCTGGATTAGCCTTGACTTTTGAAACCCAAGCCAAGAGGAGGGCTGTTGGTGTTGTTGTTTAATTCTAGGAAATTTCTATACAGGCATCAGTTAATGGTTACATCTGGCTTCATAGTTTTCTTTCCCCTGTATGTCTGGGCAGTCACTTTGATGATGTCTTGAATGGGGATGTGACCTTTGGCATGGAGGTTCCCATCCAACCTTCCTTCCATCAGTACATGTCCAGAGAGGGGAGGAAAGCTTCCCACACCACACTTCATGCAACAAGACACAAAAAGGACAAAGCCCTGGTATGTATCTCTGGTGTGAGGGTGAAACCAACTGTGCCAAGATGTGCTATCCAGTCACAGAGTAGCCAACTAAATCCTTAAGCTTTTTTGCCAGTCTGGATGAGCCCTAACCCAACCAGTTACACATGGGCTAAGTAACTTACAGCTTAAGTCCTCATTTTATGAGGATACTGTACTTTTTTATATTTAAAAAATAGTTCTCCATAATGCCATGGGGCATTTAAAACCTGACATAGCTCAAGGTTTTTAATCTGGTCTTGAATACAACAGCAAATGTTACCATGTTATCTCACTGTGCGTTTCCCTGCTCCTGGACTTATCATGGACACTGGAAACCATGGATCACAACAAATCCTATTAAAATAAAGGACTACCGGTAAAAACATACCATAGAGTTGCATTGGAGGACCTAGGCATCCTCTCTAATCATTTTCCAGTGCAACTCTATGGTAGATTATGTCCTGTGGATAACTGAAACCGCAGGTCTTGGTGCTCCTGATACAGGAGTCTGACTGTATTTTGCAAACATTTGTAAATAACTCTACAAGCAAGTTCCATTTATTGTAAGTTTCCACTGGTATATACAGTGGGCCCTTGGTATCCACTGGGGTTGGGTTCCAGGACCTTCCGTGGATACTAAAATCCATGGATGTGCAGGTCCTATTATATACCTCTCTCTCTGTCTTTTCTTCGCAAACGAAGATTCAGAAAGGACTCATCCCACGCTTTCTACAAGTGCGCTGATGACTAAAAAGGCCAATCCAAAACAAACAAGTCAGGTTGCAGAAAGCACAGCAGAAGGCTTCCTTGGGTGATGTTTTCTGGGTTATGATTCTTTCTGCATTGTCGTTTCTCTTCAAGACTTGTTCGGCATGAGCTCTCAAATAAGGCTGCAGCATTGTGCATAGTGCATCTCCATGCCTCCCGATGTGAGGCCAGGGCGGACCATTGTTGGTGATCAATTTGGCCAAGCGTGAGATGTTGTTTCAGGGAATCCTTGTATCGCTTTTTTGGAGCATCCCTCTTACACTGACCTGTGGCGAGTTCACCGTAGAGTACTATTTTTGGGAGGCGATGGTCCTCCATCCTAGAAACGTGCCCTGCCCAGCGCAGCTGTGTTCTCAATATCATGGCCTCAATGCTGGTGATCCCTGCTTGCTCAAGGACAGCATCATTTGTCACATAGTCCAATGTATATTTAGGATTGTGCGTATACAATGGTGTCGTAAAATGGTGTCCCTCATATAAAATGGCAAAATCGGGGGGGGGGGGAGTGTTTCTGTAAGAGAAAGGTTTCCTCCACAAAATGGACATCATGTCTAAATAAAGAGAACGGAAAGAAACAGTGCTGGACAACAGGAATGCAAGCAAGCATAAAGGATGCCAAAAGAAAAAAGAAAAAAAGAAATAATTTTGAAGAATGTATCATTAATAACTTTAAGATCAACAATAATTTTTCAAAAAGCCAGTCAGAGAACATTGGCCGGGAAACAATTTGAATGCTAGACAACCAGAGAATCAAAGGAATGCTAAATGAAAATAAGGAAATTTTAAGGAAACTGGACCTCTGTGCAGACATTTGCCTGCTCATGTGTAGGCATGTGCTCAAGTGAGTATGTGGGCATGACCATAAATCGTGTCCCCCAAAGTCCCCACGTGCCCAGCAGCGTTCCTGAACTTCATTTATTGTAAATGAAAGTCTCTGGGATTGTCTAAATGGTCAAAATAAGCCTAATTGAATTTGCTGGGAATATGATCAGTCTTAATAGGAACCCACATCAATGTGCCATATTTGGAAGGGGCAGCAAAAAACTCCAAAAACAGTCCCTGGAAAAGCTTCACAGCTTTTCCTGGAGTTTTAAAAAAGCTCTGTGGGAAATGCACATTGCCACTCATTGGGACAAGCAATTCAATTTGAATTGCTTTCCCATATGTAAGGAAGCACAAACCTGATTGGCTGGACAAGTGCAGGGGGAAGGGGCTTGTTAACAGGGCAAGCGCCCACTGCTGCCATGTTGGATTTTTGCCTTAGCAAATGATCACTAAGGTAATAAAACAGGGTATTGTTTTTTTTCTTTCTTTCTTTTTGTAAAGGCAAAATATTACTTGTGCACACCATGGAAATGGGTCTTTTTAATAAAAAAATATCCATGGTGGCAGATTTAAAAACGCAAGTAATTCACTCACAGCTGCCATCTTGGCTAGAGGGCATGCAAAGTTTATAGGGGCTGTAAAACCATTAAGACAAGTTGCAGCTGCTACAACTTGCTATTACTATGGAACAATCCATTTTTTCAGGCTTGTATAGACAAGATCTGTGTAGAGTTCTGTAATTGTATTTGGTTGATTGCAATTACCAAGTTTCTGTGACCAGGACTGCTGATAAGGCAAGGCCTCTACCTAATGGCATCAGCCACTCCATCTATGGATGAACTTCCAGATCATCCACTTTGCACTAGCCAATGGATGTGAAAATTTTCTCACCACCACCACAAAATCTCATAAATCTTAGCAAAATCTCTTTTGGCTTTCACCCAAATTCCTTGGGAGTTTTGCCTAAGAAAACCCACACATTGGCTTTGAATTTCCCTTTACATAATATGGTGGCAGTCTTGCTATACAACAGAAACCATGTCAAAAGCCTGATTCCACAGTATATTGGGTGGTCACAGCCATGCCGTTACTTCATGCACATCTTTTGCATCTTACACAGTGCTTCCGCTTCTCATTCAGGAAGACTAAAGAAATACTGTTTATGTTATGTTAACGAGTACCAGTCGTTTTCATGAAAAAGACTAAGGCTAGAAACTCATTCAATGGGGCATTTTTTATAGGTGTGTCACTGAGCATAGTTCCTCCCAATTCATAGAGGTATGCAAGGCTTCAGTCAAGCTTCTAGGCAAGTTTTGGGTAATGGCTCTCCTCCCCCTTCTGACTCAAGTCAAGAGGAGAAGTCTGTGGCCAAATCCACACTACCCAAATAATCCAGTTTGAAATTTGATTCTTTGCCATGGCTCCTTCCTATGGAATCCTGGGACTTGTAGTATGGTGAGGCACCAGCACTCTTTGGCAGAGAAGGCTAAAGGCCTTGTAAAATGACAAATTCCAGGATTCAATAGAAAGGAAGTTCCTCCTTGCTTTTCCACCCCACCCCACCCCAACCAGAACAACTCCAACAAAGTCTTTAACTGAGCCAAGCAACTGACTCTCATTTGCTATTGAAGCCAGGGAATGGTGAGCAGGAAGGGCAGACCCTTTGATAAGGTCTATCCTTTCATGCATGCCATGCCCAAGGGCCTCAGTCTAGTTTAGGATATGTGGGACAGGCCATGAGACATAAGTATGGCCAGGGGGTTCAGGAAGAATGGCTGGGAGGAGACTAAAGCTGCCCTCCATCTGCCACCTGTGATGGTTGCCTCACTCTGCCTAATTACAGAACCATCCCTGACTGTAGTTCCTAATTCTGAGACCTTTTGTTGAACAGTAAGGAGGCAGGGGTTTTAGGCCAGGAAATCTTCTGGACAAGTATTGCATTGACAGTAGACAGTTCAAGTCTCAATTCAGTTTAGCACATTGATGGAGTGTTGTCATTGTTTTTTTTAAAAAACCAAAACATTAAATAGCTACAATGAGAAAGATAATTTCCATAACCAGAAAAATGAAAAGTATGTTAACAGCTGGGATGTTTTATACAAAAGTTATATGGTAGAGATTAGACAATGTTTTAGAGGGTGGGGATCTAATTATAAGAAATCTTAGGAACTGGATCAGGAAGTTTTGGATGAAAATGGTGGTTCTTTTTTGGGCTGAGTTCCACCCCCCCCCCCATGCTAAATGACCCACTAGACTCCTACATAAATTGTTCCATGGAAGCTATGAAAAGCTGCTTTTTCCAGCCAGTTCTGGAAAATGGGTGTTGGACTAGATTGACCTTTTGTCTGATCCAGCAGAACAATTCTCCTACTTGGACACTTAAGGAAAAGGCATACAGCTAGGAAGGCAGAACATCCTGGCCAAATGGACTGAGAAATTCTAAGAATGGTACTCCAACAACAAGTTATCTGAGAAACTTAAATATAGAAGGGAATGATGTTAAAATATTCAAAGACATACCCACTGAGATTTTGAAGAAAAGGGAATATTACCGGCCATTGACACAAAAATTAAAAAAAAAATGGGGATAGCATATAGATGGGAGTGAATAGAGGGAATAGCTTTTTGTACCACCAAAGAAGACAAAAAGTAAATACATTAGAGAAGGCAAAGCAATTTATTAAGCTTTTGGAAACAGAAGAGAATAAAAGGACAGAGACAAGAAGCAAAAAGAAAAGAGTGGAGGAAGAGAAAAATCTACAAAGAGACAATGAAGGGAGGAAATCACCAGATAGAAAGCAGGAGGATAAGGGATAACAAGAACAAAAGAAAAGGGGGAAAAGAGAGGACAAAGAAGAAGAAGATGAAAGAGAAACAGGAGAGGAAGAAGCTGAAGCTGAAGAAGAGCTAGAAGAGATGGAGGAACTACGCTGTGAGGAAGAAGATTCGGATAAGCGTAAATTGAGAAGTTCAGAAGAGGAAGAATTATAATGAGACTGATTATAGAAATACAGTCATCCCTTCACATTCGCGGGGGTTAGGGGAGACAACCCCCGCGAATGTGAAAAAAAAACGAATAAGAAATGAGCCTGTGGGCCAGCTGTTTCCCACCCCTCCTTTCCAAAGCAGCGAAGGGCTGCCTCAGAAGCCTTTAGCTGCCTTGGGAAGGGAGTGGGGTGCAGAGCGAGCGCGCCAGCTGCTTCCCACCCCTCCTTCCCAAGGCAGCGGGGTGGAGAGCGAGTGCACCAGCTGTTTCCCACCCCTCCTTTCCAAAGCAGCAAAGGGCTTCCTCAGAAGCCCTTCGCTGCCTTAGGAAGGGAGGGGGTGTTCAGCAGCAGGGGGGGAGGCAGCCTTCCGCGAATAATGAAAACCGCGAATGTGAAAGTCACGAATGTGGAGGGGCAACTGTATAAGGACAAAATGACAATTACAATAAGATTGTGGGATGTAAAAGGATTAAATGAACCTAAAAAGAGAAATCAAATTTTTCACATATTAGAAAGAACTAATTCTGACATCATTTGTTTACAAGAAACAAAAATTAGAGAAAAGAATAATAAATTGCTGCACAGACCTAAACTTGGGCAAGGTTTCTACTCAAATGCAACAAAAAGGAAAAAAAGGTGTAGCGTTATATGTTAAAAGCAAATATGAAGCTACAGAAATTTTGAACAACAAAGAAGGATACTATATCGGAGTGGAAATAAATTTGATAAACATGAAAGTAATTCTGATTGGTTTATATGCCCCATTAGAAGGGAAGGAAAAATTTTATAAGAAACTCTACCAAGCAATTAAAGAATTGAATAATCAAAACATTATTATAATTGGAGATTTTAAGGGGTTATCGACGCAAAGAGAGATAGATCCTCAATACCGAGTAAAACATCAACAGGAGAGATACCAAAACTAGGCGAACGTATTTTAAAAGATCTTAACTTGTCTAATGTTTGGACAGAAAAATATGAAGAAAAAAAAGTATTTACCTTCTTCTCAGAGACATATAAGACAATGTCAAGAATAGATATGTGTTGGATATCTGCAGAAATGCTTACAAAAGTAAAAGAGATAGAAATAGTAGAACGAATCTTATCAGATCACAACCCAATAGAAATTAAATTGGTTAATCCAATGAGACAATATAGATGGAAATTGAAGGAAGGGATGTTAAAAGATGAAAAATTGTAGAGAAAGTAAAGAAGGAAATACAGGAATTCTTCAAATATAATAACACCAAAGATATCAATGAAAGAATAACTTGGGATGCCTGTAAGGCAACAATTAGAGGTGTTTTTCTTCAAAGATGCCTTATGAGGAGAGACTTAGGGAGCTGGGTATGTTTAGCCTGGAAAAAAGACGGTTAAGAGGCGATATGATAGCCCTGTTTAAGTATTTGAAGGGATGTCACGCTGAGGATGGAGCAGGCTTGTTTTCTGCTGCTCCAGAGACTGGAACATGGAGCAATGGGTGCAAGCTCTAGGAACAGAGATTCCACCTCAACATGAGGAGGAACTTTTTGACAGTAAGAGCTGTTCGGCAGTGGAACGCACTCCCTCGGAGTGTGGTGGGGTCTCCTTCCTTGGAGGTCTTTAAACAGAGGCTGGATGGCCATCTGTCGGGAATGCTTTGATTGTGATTTCCTGCATGGCAGGGGGTTGGACTGGATGGCCCTCGTGGTCTCTTCCAACTCTGCAATTCTATGATTCTATGATTCTATGATGTCTGTGAGGGCAAAATAACTAACCATGGCTAAGTCTAGTGAAGAAATGAGAGGGATATTTTCAAATAAACTGCCTTGATAATTTTATAGAAAGATCAGCCATGTATCATGAGTAGACAAACAAGGCAACCCAATAAGTAAGAGGGGACAGAAGTAAGGGTAGGAACATAGAATATAGCTCCTTAAACATGGTTAAAGAAAGCTAGTAAACTCGACACCAGCACTAAATAATTTCAGACATTACATAAGAGAGCATTCACATTTTCTGTACATATTACTTTCAATAATGTCTGATATAGAACTGTCACATTTAATCTCTAACTTTAGATACATTTTAAAAATGTGAAAGCAACACTGCACACATTACCTCCTGATCCCACTTTTTTTTAGTCACACAAAGGACAAAGGCTACACAAGATAATGCCTCCACATTACATAGATGCCAAAGTTACTTTTGGGGTTTGGATTTTATTTATTTTTTACCCACAAACAGCAATGATACATATGGATAATGCAAGCAGGTCTGAGTATTTCTCTAGAATGTTTCTAGAATATTCCCTGACTATGGAACCTCCTCCCCTATGAGATTTGCTTAGCTCCTCCCTTGTTTGGTTTTACCTAGGTCATTAAGTCCTTTTTTTCCCATTCAGTGTTTGAATGACTTCAAAAGCAATCTTGTTCTTTGTTTTTATAGAACCCCCCAGCTCCCCATTTTTGTGGTTTAGTATGTCATTTAGCATGATATTGTTTTATACATTTTAGTTTGTGTTAATTTGCTGGTCACCTCCCCATTGATGCCCCCTTGTCCGTTCAGCAGTTCACCTACCTGGGAAGCATCATCTCCTCAGATGCCAAGATTGACAAAGAGATTGATCACAGATTAGCAAAGGCATATAGTGCATTTGGAAGACTTTACAAAAGAGTCTGGAGTAATAAACACCTGAGGCGAAGCACAAAAATCAGTTTGTATAGAGCCATTGCACTGTCTATTCTCCTTTATGGGTCTGAAACATGGGTCACCTATCGCCACCACCTATGACTTCTCGAACGCTTTCAACAGCGCTGTCTACGCACAATCCTAAATATACACTGGACTGACTATGTGATGAATGTTGCTGTCCTTGAGCAAGCAGGGATCACCAGTATTGAGGCCATGATATTGAGAACACAGCTGCGCTGGGCAGGGCACGTTTCTAGGATGGAGGACCATTGCCTCCCCAAAATAGTACTCTACGGTGAACTCGCCACGGATCAGAGTACGAGGGGCACTCCAAAAAAGCAATACAAGGATTCCCCGAAATAACATCTCAGGCTTGGCCAAATTGATCACCAACAATGGTCTGACCTGGCCTCACATCGGGAGGCATGGAGATGCACTATCCACAATGCTGCAGCCTTATTTGAGAACTCACGCCGAACAAGTCTTGAAGAGAAACAACAACACAGAAAGAATCACAACCCGGAAACATCACCCAAGGAGACCCTCTGCTGTGCTTTCTGCAACCGGACTTGTTTGTCTCGGATTGGCCTTTTTAGTCATCAGCGCATTTGCAGAAAGCATGGGATGAGTCCTTCCTGAATCTTTGTTTGCGAAGAAAAGCTAGAGGGAGAATTTGCTGGTCACCCTGGCTTTGTTGGGTGAACGAAGTGACCAATAAATAATTTTCTGATTGAATGGCTAAATAAAGGTTCCCCCCTTAAAAAAAAAATTGGTTTGCGTTTTGTTGTCACTAGAAGACTGAAATTTTCTCCCACCTGTAAATCTTTTGTCAAAAGGAAAAGCACTGTGAACTGGTATTTTCAAACCTCAGGGAATAGGATTAGCTGCTATGTTTGTTTTGCCTTTTGTGTTTGCCGAAGGTTTTATCTTACAGGGTCAGATAAGCCGTGCCAATAGTGTTTAAGCAGAAATTAATGAGTGGAGGCATTCTGCTGATAAGGACAGGTACAATGTCGCCATGAGGCCCAGGAGTAACACCTCTGCTCAAAAGCGAAGTAGCTAAAATATATCAGTAGCTAAAATATATCAGAACAGGTAGGAAAAACCGGCTACAAACTTTCAAAATGCATAGTTCTGATTTTTTAAAGAAAGGATGAGAAATATAACCACCAATAATAATACAGAGGATATTTGATGATGGGCTTGACCTACAATATTCCCCGTCTTGTCTCCGCCTCGTTTGCCCTGTTCTGCCCCCAGTCTGTCCTCAAGACCCCTGGGGAAGATACAGGACTGAGACAGCAGGAAGGCAGGGTAGGGCCTGACACAATGTTTTACAATAACACCTGTTTAAATACATTTCTGGCAGGAGGAAATGGATCAGGCCCTGCAAGACTGAAGACCTCACTCAAGCTGACAGTCTGCCTTGCTGTCTCAGAGGCAGGAAGGAGTCCCGCAGCATGTGGCCAAGGCTGGTCACATGCAGGGGGCCTTGGTCACATGTTGCGGACCCCCTTCCTGCCTCCAAGACAGCAAGGGAGACTGCAGTGGTGGCAGCTGTAGTGATGGGCCAGCATGCCCATCTGGACTTTCTCCCTTTCCATGGCGGGAACAGGGGAAGAACGGGCCTGATCCACAGCCAGGATACACTGGTAGGAAGCCAGCATATCTTGACTCATGTAAATGAGCACTCTAACACCTCTGACTTCCCTCCATTGATTATACAGTGAAAGGACCTACAGAGAGTTGCAACTGAACTACATCTGGAAGTCCACATGTCCCCCCCAACACACACACATCAATTTGAAGAGAAACTTTATGTCTTTTAGCTCCTGCAGAATGTGTCCATGTAGAAAAGTGCACCTCTATAGATCACTGCAAGTGCTGAGCGTAAGGATGCCTATTTTGCAACTCCATGTAGAAAAGTGCACCTGTGAGTGCCTATTTCACTGTATGTGTCCTTAAGGGGGATTGTCATTAGTCATAGCTTCTTAATATGAATAGCCTGTATTACAGTATATTCCGGCGTATAAGATGACTGGACGTATAAAACACCCTCCCAATTTTTAAGTTAAAATATAGAGTCTGGGATATATGCACCATATAAGACTACCCCTCCTTCTCTTATACAGTGAGTATATCCCAAACTCCCCCTCCAGCCTCCCTACCTCCAGCCACCACCCATCCACCCTTCCCAAAGCTGTGATCGAGACCCCGATTGCGGCTTTGGGAAGGGTGGGTGGCTAGTGGCTGGAGGGGGATTTCCAGCTCCCACCTGCCCTTCCCAAATCCGCGATTGGGGGCAGGTGGCTGGTGGCTGGAGGGGGGTCCTGATCATGGCTTCATGAAGGGTGGGTGGGTGGGTGGGTGGTGGGGAGCTTTCCAGCCCCCACCCGCCCTTCACGAAGCCACAATCGGGGTCCCAATCACAGCTTCATGAAGAGCAGGTGGCTGGTGGCTGGTGGGGGTTTTCCAGCTCTCAACCGCCCTTCACGAAGCCGCGATCGGGGTACTGTTCACGGCTTCGGGGGGGGGGTATGGAGGTGTGGCTGGCTGGGCGGGGTTTCATCTTATAGGTCTCCCCATCATGGCTTCAGGAAGGGCGGGTGCTGGCAAGCCTCCCCCCATCCATCCACCACCCGTCCTTCTGAAGCCGTGATGGGGAGCCCTATTCCAGCATATAAGGTGACCCCTTAATTTTGAAAAGATTTTGAGAAGGTTAAAAAGTCATTTTATATGCCGGAATACGCAGTATGTGATCACATAATAAAATACATGTGTTACGATTAAGGATGTAATTCTTCATTAATTGTCTTCTTGAAGAAAGCAATGAGTAATCTTAGCAATTTTCTTTCTGTTGTGAGAAACTCTTCAAAAAAATTCATAGACTAGTCATAGTTTGGGACTTTTGCACAATGTTCATACGTAGTCTTTTTGCACAGAAAACAGCATTTTCTGTGCAGAAATATTATCCTCTGTGCAGAGAATGCTTCTTTATATGAAAAAATGCTGTAGTTGAAGTTTTACTAAGCACAAAATTCACATATTGCTTGCTTGCTTGCTTTGCACAGGGAACAGCATTTTCTACAAAGAAAGCAATATTTCTGAATGTAAATATTTTCTATGTAGAAAATCCTGTTCTACATAGAAAATTCTGTCATCTGTGCAAAAAGAAATGTGCAAGTTTTACACAGAATAATTTCCAAACTGTAAAGATTCTCATCAACAAAGGATTTTCCCCAATGCTCAAGAAACATGTGTTAGCATGCCCTACTACCCCTCCCCACAAGATTCCATAACTGGATATATTGGACACTTTTTAGAGTCACATTGGCTTAGGAAGACTGGAGGTCAGTCAAAGGTCACAATGACCTGAGGTGTGTCTAGAAATATAATAGTGGGAAAACCCAAGTTAGGATTGTGTGGAAAGCCCCCATAGTAATGGGTTTATGCTAACAACCCAGTTGTTAAGGGTATGTGCTAATCCTTTCTTCCAGCCTTGGGTGTTTCAGGTGATAATTCAATCATGTAATTAAGTGACCATTCCTCATTCTATACCCTACAGAAATCTCTCCTCACACCCCTCCTGTCCAACCTTACAAAGTTGTCACAAGCCCATCAATGTTTTATATATCTGCAATTAAAGCAATCCATTGAGTTTCGGTTTCTTTTGTCTATACTGTGGGATAGCCACCTAGGCTTTGTTATAACCAGCACACCCCTCCAAAGCATGGAACAGAGTATAAATATTAGAGCCCCTACAATAGCCAAGTGTGTCACAGCTGAGGTGTGCCACATCATACAGACCTAGCCACTCTCTTTCTGGAACCTCTTGTGCCACCCTCAGGTGCCTTTCAAATTCTCATGTGGGTTTCAAGCATCAACAGTCTGCATCCTCGGGGGCAGCTGGGCCCACCACACTGAAGAAAATTCCACCAGAGCTGGCACCTGCCCTGGGATTCCTGGGTTAGGCAACTGTTTATGTGAACCACCATTTTAATTATTCTTAGTGCTTCCACAGAAAGATTCCATTGTGTCATCATGGGAAATTAAAATGCCCACTTAGCCTGTAACCGGAGGCCTGCCCAAATAGCAAGAGACCACTAGGAAGCATCCGATGAAGGGCTCACTCAAATCTGGAGACAGATAGAGCATTAGCAAGTACTTTGCTTCACAGTACTTCCATCTTGGTTATCCCAACCCCCCAAAAGGAATGTTGCAGGTACTGGCATTTGCCCTGGAATGCCCATGTCAGGAGCTGATGCCATAATTGTTTCCCACCATGCTGTCACCCTCCCTATCTCCTGACGATTATTAGGAATGGGTTAGGCTGGGGGCACTAGACTGACACTCCATAGTCTGGGTCTTAATGGCATCACGGCTCACTGTCAAAGCTGGCACCCAATTCCCACAAACACTCACGTCTGCTTGTGAAGCAGGCCTGATAGTAGGAAGTCCCATGAAAGCAGGTCAGGGGACAAAGAGGTGCAAGCCTAGCTTTTCACAACACAGAAATCTACATCACCTGCTAAGGTGCAATTACAGTAGCCACTTAAAAAGTTGGCAAGCTCATGTATAATAGCTGACATCAACTAATCCAAGAACTGATAACAGCTTATTTGAAACAAGAGGATTCAGGATTCTACCAGAATGCATAGCATTCTGATGATCCCTTCACAGCATTTTTTTTCTCCTTCTCTCAGCTTGGCAATGCTTGGCCCTTCCAACAGTTTTCTCACTGTCACTGAGGTTCTGTTGAAGTAACGTTGACATAAGAGCAGATAATCGCTGTGACACCAGCCTTCGAGGTCGCCAAAGGACAAAGCTGCCATTTGTTTGACTTCACACATTGCGGCTCTTTATTCCAGACCTCCATGGTGGCCAATAAAACCCCAGAGTAATTGCAGAGCTAGAGCATGAAGGAGCACAGCGAATGAAAGCAATTTTTGTTTTCTTATGTTGGTAAACTGATGATATGGATGGCGATTTGTTGGCTCACAGACCAAAATGATCTAAATTAGCTTAGAAAATCAGCACAGCTTTTCTGACTCTTAAGAAGCAGAGGAAAACAAGAATGCTGGGTACCTCTTTCAGGGAGAATAATAAGACAGGCAGTTGCATATATCTATCAGCTGACAGCAGAATTGCAACAGCTGGTGCGTTGTGTACATCCCCTCACTCCTATTTTTATGTTATATCTATTCCATCAATGATAAATATGCAAAGGACAGTACTCAAATCATGGTGTGCATTCCTTCAACTTTTTGTTTAAGGAATCAATGAAGCCCACACTAACCCCACATACCAATTGGCCCTATAGTCACCAGTCAAGCAACAAGACTCCTTCTCTTTGGGAAGTAGGCGGTACCCGTGGCAAGAGAATTTGCTGACAGTCTATTTTGAGACGTGGCTCACCATTGCCCTTCCATTCCTGAAAGCAGCCCTAGTTGCTGACCATAAATGGTACTATGAGAGTCTTCTGGGTTTTCCAAGGGGTAATCTGCAAGGTACGATCACCACCTCTTTTAACTTTCAAAAGACAAAGCCCAGTGGCTGAAAATCCTCTCTTACTGCTTCTAACTTTCTTGGGTGTTTCACACTCTCCAGTATTTCACAGATGAAAATCAGGACCATATGGCCAAGCAATGTCAGTGGGTGGTCAAGATGGCAAAAGTTAATAATGAGGTGAAACATACAAGTAGGAAAAGCTGCAGTTGGCTGATTTAACCTGAGTCTACAGGAAAGGGCAAAATTCTGCCTCCTTGCCTCCCACCTGTCTTCTCTCCTGCTGAGCTGGGAAAACTACTTTTGCACTGTGAACTCAGTCTGCAGTGACTGATGTAAGCTGAACACAAAGGGGGACGAGGAGAAGAAACTGGGACATTTTAAAATAAGATGAAAAAGTGGGAGGACAGAGGATTAATCAGGAAAATAGTAACGATGTTAGGGCCATGAGCCCTCTGCCACTAAGAGGGCCACAGAAAATACCTGACATGCCAGCCTCTGGAGCCAGTCATAGTAAAGAGACATTTTAAACCTTCTCCATATCCCTTCCTTGTTTCTGCAAGGCTGACATCAAAAAATGCCATGCTTCTGTCTCCTTGTTAGAACTCATAACTTAAGAACAGAAGAGCCCTGCTGGATTAGATCAGATGAAAAGTCTATCCAGTCCAGCATCCTCTTTCCTACAGCACCCAACCAGATGCCTATGGGATCAGGATGCCAAATTTGGCTTGCCTTATTCATGTGTGCAAGAAAAAGTAATTGCAGGATTTTTCTCTTTGCCTGCAAGGCAGGCATATATGTTCTCTCTGTTTTGAGAGAGTTTTTGCATTTGGGAGAATAATGTGCATGCAAATTGAATAAATTGTGCAAACCACAGAGCTAAACTGTGATAGCTGCTGCCTTGTTGAATAAGCTTTTAAAAAAAAGAATCAGATGGAGTGTCGGCCTCTTTTTAAATCAACCAATCAGCCCTTCTGTCCTTGCTATGTGTGTTTGTGTGTGCTTTGCTTCACAAAGGGTTTAAAAAAGCCCAAATTTTGTAGCAAGATAAGTTGACCAAACTGAGGAAACCACAAGTGCTTAGTGTCTCATTTTCATAATAAAGGCAAGAAATCTCATGGTGGTTAAAAAACCCTCAACAGGTGCTATTGGCATGTCAAAACAGCCTGTCTAGTTAAAAACAAGTGATTTAGCCAGATTTCTTTAAACACCTACAACAGGAAGCCCACAGGCAGGACATAAGGGTAGTACCCTCTCCTCTTATTGTTCCCCAGGGGCTGGTATTTGTTAGAGGGGATGAATTGTGAGAGTATTACTGGAATAAAAGGCCTGTTGGGGCCTTTATTCCATCCACAGCAGAAGTACCGATTTTAGGATGGGGAGTTTGAAAGAACCAAATTCCAGGCAGAAAAATAAGTTTAGAATCCACAATACAAGGAATATTTATTAAAGAAATACATTCTTGGATAGCAATAAAATAATTGATCCTTTTTAAACTAATCTAAAAGAGAAAAGGATGTGACAGAACCATGTTGCGGCATATCCTCCCTCCTCAAGAGCAGACGGGAAGTGAGACAAAGGAGAGGTTCAGTCTGGGCCAGTGCCTTTTCTTTTGCAACAGAGGTTTGTCACTTGATTAATCCTGACTGAAGCAGACAATGGCTGCTGACACACTGCAGAAATAATGCAGTTTGACACTGCTTTAACTGGCATGGCTCAATGCTAAAGAATTCTGGGTTTTGTAGTTTTGTGAGATATTTAGGCTCTCTGTCAGAGAGCTCTGGTGCCACAACAAACTACAAATCCGAGGATTTCATAGGTTAGAGCCATGATAGTTAAAGCAATGTCAAACTGCATTATTTCTGCAGTCTGTCAGCAGCCAATTAACTGTCCACAACAGTTTTTGGGATAGGCGACTGACAGAAGAAGGAAAAGCCAGCAAGAAAGGAGGATAAGCAATCCTAATCTGTCTCTGTCTAAGCCATCTCATCCCTAATGGACAAGAGAGCAGCAAGAACAGTGTAGAAGCTGCTGTTTCTTCCAACAGTATTGAGAGACATGTGGTCTCGGATCCTAGAGGGAGAATGTAATACATTGGGTAAAGGGTGGTATTGAAAGGTATTTGTTTCCTCCTTTTTACCATCCATTCTATTGTCCTGAATGCCAGAAACCAAGGACTCATTTCCATGAGCCAGGATACACTGGCTCACTACCAGAATAACCTGGCCATGGATTGGGCCTGTTGTTCCCCTGTTACCTCCAAGAAACGTAAGAAAGTCCTGATGGACACACTGGCCCATCACTACAGCTGCCACCATTTTCCTCACTGTCTTGGAAGGCAGGAAAGGGGCCTGCAACATGAGGCCAAGGCCCCCTGCATGTGACCAGCCTAGGTCACATGCTGCAGGACCCCTTGTTGCATGCTGGGAGAGCCAGGGAGACCGCAGCAGCAGCAGCAAGGCCCAACCTGCCAGGATGGGCTCCTGCAGACATGTGGGGCCCAATCTGGTTTTTTTGCCAGTGGTAACAGAGTAAACCAGGTATCATTTTACAATGTTGTATCAGGCCCTACCCCACCTTCCTCATGTCTTAGCCCTGTATCTGCCCCAGAGGTGGTGAGGACTGCCTGGGGGCAAAACGGGGCAAATTCCCTGTGTTGTCAGAACTACAGGGCTCTAAGATAGGGGCAAGATGGGGTAAATTGCCCATGTAGACAAGCCCAAGTGTGCTATGATAGATGCTGATTTTGGCCATCTTTATATGCAGTAATCATTTCCCAAAGGAAATGCAAAAGATTCATGGAATTTCTCAGAGGTGTTCTAGATCCTTAGGTTATTAACAAATGTCACCTAAAACAATATTCCCATCACCTATGTGGTTTCTCCTTGGAGAAATGTCAAGGGTAGCTGAAAGTGCTTTTCAATAAGCCTGGATTTTTTTTCCTCAAGAATATCTTGCACAATGTTTTGTAGTATGAATGGGATATCCCTAGTTAGAAAAAAAAGATATCAAATATTAATGTCAGAAGGAAGAACAAACAAATTATAGCTGCACAACAGGCTAAACATTTTATCACATTGCATTTTATCAGCTATTTCTCGGAGGCTGCTCCCACCCTCTGGAAATCCCTTCCACAGTTTTCCTTTCACCTGACATTTTTATTCCAGCAGGCTTTTAATCTGTAGCTGTGGGCACAGAGGCTTTTATTGGGATGTATTTTATTCTTTTAACTTTTATATGGTTTATATATAATTTTAAATTATCATGATTTAATTGTTTAAATTGTTTTTTTGATTTTTAATTGTCGTATCTTAATTGTATTTTATGTGTTGTAAGCTGCCTTGGCTCCCATTCTGGGAGAATACTGGCTCATATACATCAAATAAATCAATAAATAAATTGTATCTCTGAGCTTGAGTATCTGAAATTTATCTGAATGTGTCTGAATGTTTGTTTTTATGTAGAAGGGGAGAACGAGAAGAATTGATTCAATAAAGGAAGCCACAGTCCTGAGTTCACAAGACCTGAGCGGGGCTTTGGATAACTGGGGGGCCAGTTCCATGGCTATTTTTGTTGCGGTATTTATCGCATTAGCGCACTTTCAATTTAGTGACGCAAAGATCCCATGACATTATTTCGGATCCTATATAGTTCCACGCTGTAGTTAAGATGTGATTATAATGTGCATTTAAATAAGATGCAAAGTTCTTCATTTCGAACTATTCTAGTTTCCACAACATCGATATTCCGCTTATTTAAATGATCTCACCTGTCAATCAATGAAGTATGTCATTCCTTTCCAACGTACTTCCTTCGGGAATTCCCGCCACTCGTTCTCCCATTGGTCACCCATTTTCCCCCTCATTGAGTAGGGCATCATTTCTCGGCATCATTTATGGTCTTTGTTCTTTCAGTGGTGCTAACTCAACATTGTACAAGCCATGGAGGTGTTAGCTATGCTCAATTCCTGTTTATATTTGGCTATTAGAGTAATTTCTACACTGGTTTCATTTGCTGAGAAGTGTCGTTCCTACTGAAGAAGAATGAACATTAGGAAAAATAAAAGACTCCGTCAAAAACAACACTCCTTGACGGGGTTCCTGAGTATGCGGTTGGGGGTTAAAAAGAACATTATTACGGCATTTGCTGCCCTTAAGCTGCTGCCTAGTATGCGAGCTGCGTTATTCCACAGTACTATGCACCAATGGAGATTTTGGGTGTATCCAACAACTGAGGAGTGGTGGGAGAAATTTGTAATGCAGGTATGGTCAGATGAACATTGGTTTGCCAATTTTCGAATGAAAAGAGACCTTTTCTTGAAGCTAGTTGAAATTTTGAGACCAGGAATAGCAAAGGACACTAACATGAGGAGAGCTATATGTCCTAAAAAGCATGTGGCTATTGCGATCTGGCTGCTAGGACATCGTAGCGCTTACAGAGGTGCAACTAACCTTTTTGGTGTTGGGAAATCTATGATGTCGAAAATTTTCATGGAAGTTGTGCTGACCATGGAAAAAATTACTACTTTCAAAGGCAGTGTATCCCGGTGATCCTCAGAAGGTAACTTTTTCCCCCCACCAAATTATTTCATATAATATAATATAAATATTTTAAAAATGGCAGACTGTAATATCTCATCATCAATAATTATAATATGACAGGTAAACATTACCTGTGCTAAATGTAATGTCTCTTGCAAATCTATTATTGAAAATCAGAAGTAAGTGGTACTTTCTTACGAGTACTATAAGGTGTTATAGGTAGCGAACTCAAATCCAGTTAGATCCTCGTTGCTCATTTGATGTTAAATTTGACTAATCTTAAATAAACTATTCCGTAGTTTCGTTTTTCTGTCAAAATGAAATGACACTTTTTAAATCCAGCTGTGTGTGTTAAATGTACTAACACCAGAGTAGTACCATGTTATAAGCGTACATCTTTTTTTTTACATGTAACCGATAATGTTTTCTGTGTTGCAGATTATGGAAGGATTTTCAAAGATGGGTTACCCTCATGTTATTGCGGCCCTTGATGGATGCCATATCAACATTGTTCCCCCTGTTAGACAAGGGAACGATTACATTAACGGAAAAATAGCTACTCTGTACTTCTACAAGGTGTCTGTGATCATACTGGACTATTTTGGGATATTGAGATAGGTTGGAGGGGCAAGGTGCACAATTCCCATATGCTACGTAATTCCATAATTTTTGAGGCAATGGAGGAAGGTATATATGTGCCTCATAACCCCACAATAACTGTGTTCGGATCCCAGATAGTTCCACTTGTTCTTTCCAACGGGGCGTACCCCATAATAAAATGGCTGATGATGCCCTACCGCGGGAAGCTAACTCCTAAAAAATTATTGTATAATAAGCGTCACAATAAAGCGAGAAATATGATCGAACGATCGTTCGGCCATTTAAAATCGAGATGGAGATGCTTATCAATACCTTTGGAAGTTGCAGAGGAAAATATATGTTCAGTAATAGCATCATGTGTAATTTTGCATAATTTCTGTGAGACAAAGGGTGCGGTGTTGGATGAAAAAAATTACAGGTCAAACGACTATGTACTGTACACACTTGGTGCACTGCTAATTACCAATGAGTCTGCTAAAAAAAAGGAGGGGGGAAAAGTAAGAGCATCCCTAACTGAATATTTTTGGTTTAAACAGCACAGGTGCAGATAAGTGTTATCGATAATGTTCACACTAATGGAAGTCGTGCTATGTCTGAAACATGTTTTTTCACAACCACGATGAGGATACCTGTCACAGTATGTGTTTTAATTGCAATAAAACTATTATGATTACTCTCGTGAAGCAATCTTTCCTAACCGTTACAGTGCGTGTAGGAGCGTGTTCAGTATCCCACTAATTTGTTGGAATAAATATGAACACATACTAGCCACCTTTTTAAAAACAACCCATCCAAATCGATACATCAGGGACTAGTTTCTTTTACACTGCTTTCTAGATATCAATACACCCGTTTCCCGCTGAAAGCAGCCAATCAATTGTACTTTGTGCAAAGTTTTAAACTTTTGAACAGTTAAAGGGGAAACTTGATTGGCGGGAAAAAACTGGACTGCCTGCACTCTAAAGCATAGGAAAATCGCTCTTATTGTCAGTGGTGTTACGATGGCTGGCCCGGCTGGAGGACGCATGAGGTTGGCACGCAGAATAGCTTACTGGCGGACCCAGGAAACAACCCTATTATTAGAAAACCTGGCACAGCAGGAGGGGTGCCCTGCTCGCATAATGCGCTCCTCCAACCGGGTCAACAGAAACTTTTTTTAACTGCCTCTAGGGCATTAATTAGAAGTGGGTATAATAGGACGGCACAGCAGTGCCGTTCAAAGTTCTAAATTCTGAAAGGTAAATTTTATGAGGCAAGGGAAGCCTTCGATGGCAGCCCTCCACCCAGGAGAAAACCTCCCTTTTATGGTGTTTTGCACAACATGTGGGTGACTGCGGGACGTCCAGACTGGAGGGACAGAAGGCCTGCTGGTAAACTTGGTTTCAGCTTACCATTTCATAGTTAAAATGCAATAATTACTAATGTGGTACTGAAAGCATTTTAAATTCTCCATATCCAGGGATGCAGCATTGTGCCAGATGTGCTGCCGAGGGTTTGGACTCCTCATCTGAACACTCTGGCCTGGAGGACCAGCCAGGAGAGGAAGGTCGGGCACCCGTTAGAGGTAAATGTTAAAAAAAAAAGGTGTAAGCATTGTTTTTTCCCCCCTAATATTATGTTTGGGTATTAAATAGCAGAAGAAATAATAAGATGCATATGTGCACAATAAATTTTTTATATGTAAATTTATTATGTTAAAACTACTGTTTTAATTTTTGCATATATTTTTTTTTAAAAAATATAAGTAATAGTACATAGCAGTGGGTGCAAAGTGAAAATATATTTGTGCTTTTTTTTAAAAAAAGGTTGTGGCTACATCTCATGCAACCATAATATTATTGTGCATAATAGGATTAATATTTCTCTACTTAATTAAGATACGGAAGTACTTTTAATCCTTGCACTGAATCCATCTTTAATAAACTAAAAATAGTACTAAGTCTAATAATACTGTTTCAGAATAAATTAAAAGGTTCAGTGTAAGTGATCTTATACATTTATGAAAGTAAAATTTTTTAACATTGATTAGTGTTAGTATTATTATAAACTGTCATTTCATAAGTAGTTAAATAAGAGTTTACAATAAAATATTCATTTAATAATTGTTAATGAAGAAATATAATTTAAAAAACAGTTGTGTTGCTGGAATGAAAAACTGATTGCAGTAATAAAAAACATTTCCACCCTCACAAAAATTTCTTTATTGAATGATTATTACAGTTGAACCAATACCAGCTGCAGTCCCTCTTCCTCCAAACCAATTCCAGCAGATGGTAGAGGCAATCAGCAATGCAGTTGGTAAGTATTCCGTGTCCATTGCCCCTTATGTCATATTTTTAAAATGCTACACTAATATTTTTTATTTCTTTTAATTCCAGCTGCTCATTTAGAGAGAAGAATTGTCGCTCTTGAGGAAAGAATGTCCAGATATGAAGCAAATATCTGAACTTCATTTTTTTCCTATACATCTTGCACTTACATTTTTTTTCTTTATTGTCTGTACTGTAAATATGTTCTTTATGTAAAGATTGTTTTTCTCTATATTCTGTAAATATACATGAAAGAGAATTTTATTTTTCTGTTGAAGTCAGACTTATATTTCCCCCCCCAAAAAAACTCATTGTGCAATAAAATAAACAAATAATATTTTCACAGCAACCATCTAAATTGTTTATTTACATTTTTCCTTTTGTTTACAGACAGCCAATATGTTACTTCAAATTGCAGCATTAGAATGGTGTACATCAATTATTTGGGGCAAATGAAACGTTCATTTTAATGCTGTGGGAAATCATGAATGTCCACCAGCAAGGGAGGAAAGCAACATGACATGAGGGTTTACATGCGTAGCCTAAGAATGTTAATCTAATATTGGAAAAAAAATAGGATGTGTTAAAAGTCCAGAAAATTATTATTTCATTCTTCAGTGGGCCATACAGATATCAAATTATGTAGTGGTCTAGTATACACTATTGAAAAGGATTGCTATAATGCCAAACTGGAGATCTACTTTTAAAAACAGGTTTTGTACAGAAAACATAAAACAGTACTGCACATTACTTTACCGTTCATAATTCATCAGGCACTGCTTATTTATAGTGGTAATATTGTAGAAAAACTACATTGCTATGTGTTAGGTCATGGCAGATAAAAATTAAGTTATCTTTGGACGTCATAGAGTGCAACTGTATGACAGATATGGTTAACTTCCGTATTAAAAGTAGCCTTTAGAAAAAGCTATTCTTGTAATGGGAAAAGATACATGTTTGAGAAAAATGAGCTTGCAAAGGATACATTAGGGACTTTTGAATTTATAACAACACTTTACATTCATTTCAAATAACACTACTCCATGGCTCATTGGAATCAATCAGTTTGTCCTTGTACATACTTGGCTATGTGTTGTCAAAACCATTGTTTTAAAAGAAAAGGTGCTAATGATTTGACAGTTCTGATCTATGATTTGCCATTATGGATTTGATATCAAATTCAAAGAGGTAGGACTACAGCAATAAAATATTGTTACAATATTATTATTATGGCCACACGTTTAATTCCCAACTAATTAGAAAATCGCTATAAAGTTAGCATACTGAAAGAAGCATTCATAGACTCATAATTTCTGGTTTTTCAATCTTCCTTGCTGGCCTAGAACATGCCAGTGGGGCACTTCTTGCTGCATCTCCATCATCTACTGAAGAATTACTAACTGATGAGGAAGGTTGTGTTTCAGATGTTTTCCTTTTTAAACAACCCTCCTAAGAGTAGGCTCCTGGGCTGTTAGTGTTCCTAAATGCTGCACCATAGTAGCTAGAAATGAATTTTGTTCCTTTATACTACTTTCAAAAACTTCCCTGTCCTTCCTATGCTCCTCTCTAAGTAATCTGTTTTCTTGTTCCTCATATACCTGTCTTTCTGCATTGGCTTTATAAAACTTTTCAAAATGCTCCTCCTCTTTCTGAGAAATTGAATCCAGATGAAAGATCATTTTATCAATCATTTTTGAAGAGTGCTGCAGAACCTCTGTGGTGTTAAATGTTTTGCGTTCCTTTTTTTCCCTAATCTCAGGCAGCCTCTCAGCAGGTGTCATTGCTGCTTTTGGATTACTGATTGTAGTTCCTGAAAAAGATATAACAATGTAGTATTTATATCATGTTATATTTGAACTGACAATAGGTACGATAGAAGCCTGAGATATGTTTTCAAGATTGCAAGCACCTCACTTACCATTTCTAACACTTTGCTGCTGGGCACTCCATTGTAGCTCAAATTGAGTTGCTTCCTCCTCATCCATTGGTTCAATCAAAGTATCATTATCATTTGTTTCTGTTGGGGTTGAAGTAGGTGGAACTTCCTCCAACGTCAACGTCAAAATTAGAAATTGACAAATAAGATGAAACACAAATCTCATTTCCATGAATTGTATTTACTTTTAAAATGGTTAAATTATATATAGAACAAGTAGTCCTGAAGTGCCTCACTACATTAGTTATGATCTAATATTTTAAATGGTTTCCCGGATTTGGTTTATACAGGTAATACTGCATGTTTTCCTAATTGTATTGGGAAGATGTAGAAGAAGAACATTAAAATGTGCATTACTGAAAGACCTAAATAAAACCACATTCAGGATGAAATCATACTGCTACATTACATTCAGAAGTAGAAGGTTATTATGAACATTCATTAGCTGATTTTAAAAACTAGTTTTACTCTTTTGCCTACTCAAGAAGCACCTGCATTACAGTTAAGGAATTTCACACTCAAGCCTTACTTGAAGACTGCCTGGAAGGAATCCTTTGATGTGCAATTGTAAAAATCCCTTTTCACACATTTGTTGTGTAGGTGAAATTCTATCTGGCCAGCAGCCTAACAGAACATACTGCTATCATTTGTCTTCATGATGTCACACTTCAAAAATAAGGAATGTCCATGTAGTATAAGTAAGTTCTGATATTGATATTACACTGATGATCTCTTTTAAGAAAACTAATTTAAACAAAATCACGGTGAAGAAATAATATATTTCTACTGCTGAAGCAGTAGTGGATGGGATTATATTAACTTGCAGGCTAGCTTGAAAGTGAGCCACCGCTAGGGACTGTTCCTTTGAAATGTTAATGTTAGTGTTTACATTACAGAACAACATGTTTACTGTTATTAAGGCCATTAAATCCAATATGGTGCCATTGAGAGAGAGTTGAAGATCACATTAATCTTTCCCCTTCCTTGCATAAGTGATAGGTAAAATAGGAAATAAAAGCTTTTAAAACAGGGCGATGTTACCCCATTGAAATGTTACAGTGAAATCGATAAAGCGATATTCTTGCTTTTTTGAAAAAGCAATTTCTGCACAGTTGAAAGTAGTGCCGCACATATACATAGAGAACACATTGGAAAATATAGTTACTGATTAAATCAAAAGTTCTAAAACAGGCCGATATTACCGTATCGAAATGCTACAGGGAGATCGATAAAGCGATAACCTTTTTTTTAAAAAAAAAATGTCAGCATGGTTAGAAGTAGTCTCGCACACGTACATACAGAACACAGTATAATATATTTACTGATATGTAAGAAGTATAAATTCTATAGATATTTTCTTAATCTCAACTGGTCTTAGCGACCCATTTATTCTCAGGAGCGACACATCGATTTAAGGAATTTGCATGCTTTCGCAGTTCAGCGAGATAATTAATACTTTTACTTACCTGGATCGAAGAGTAGTATTGACTCCTCAGATGTGCCTGCGTCCTGTTCTTCAACAGAGCTGTTGGCTTTAGGCTTCAGAAGAATTGACTTTCTATTAGGATTTGCGTTCCACGATACTCGATTGGGATTGATATTTGCCTCCACACCAAAAATTGCATGAAGCTCTGCATAGAATGGCATAGTTACAGCATCATTACCACTCTTAGAATTATGATCTCTAATTTCCCTGTATTTTTGATGCATAGTTTTTGATTTTGTATGGCATTCCTCTGGGGTTCGGTTGTGTCCACGCGTTTGCATTTCTGTGGCAATTTTCTTGAACACATCGATATTCCGGTGACATAAACGTAATTTTTTTATTTATTTTTTATTCTTGTACTTTCTCTTCCCCCCAAAGATCCAGTAAATCAAGAGTCTCGGCATGGCTCCAAGTTATGCCCCTGCCACCCTTCTTTGTTCTCTGAACTGCCTCCATTAGGAAAACGAAAGATGTTTAAAGAGGATGCTTCAAAGGAGGATGTTTACCAGAAAGGTACGACGGATGTGTAGGCTGGTATTTGTGGCGTCACGTTACCAAACTGCCCACCTTTGTGGATGTTGGACGATCCAAACTTCAACATGTCAGGTAGTTCACAAATGCGTTAATGTGCAAATATGCGGCACTTTTTTAAAAAAAAGTCGGAAAATCAGCAGGGTCATTAAATGCACCCCTTAGGGGTTTTTCAGACCCCCTTCTTCTGAAAAGGTCGCTGGTGATGCGGAACATGTGGGAACTATAAGGCTTCTTGGTGAATTCTTTGAGGATTATTTTTGCCGTGTAAACGACCCCTGGGTCTTTTGGAGGTTTCTTATCCATAGGGCTGCCATACATTGAAGCTGACTTGATTGCAAATAACATTATTATTATTATTATTATTATTATTATTACAAGAAGAGAAAGAAGTCAAACATGTTGGAAATAAGTTAGTGAGAATTCTTAGTAAAATTAATTTCATTGAAATTGTATTATTTTGATCCCAGGTAGGATTTTTGCAAGTATCAAAACAGGAAGGAAATGTTGGAATACAGCAACTTGCACCACTATTATTATTTGTGTACTCTGTACAAAGCTATCTGGTGTGTTGTTTTTCTTGAAACATCATTGACCAGAATCAAATGAGTTTTGACCCAGTTTAAAACCTCTGTTCTGTACCCAGACAGATCTGTGATATCAGGGGCTTCATCTCCTGATAGGACCAAGCTGTTCTCTTAAGTAAATTTATTTTGTAATAAAGCTCCTGGAAAAATCAACAAAGAAGTCAAGCTTCAAGATAGCTTATACTCTCCAGTGCTGTAATATCTGATGTGACAAAATGTAGATCTCCACCCCACCACCTTCCTAAATCTTGCACCAATAATCACAGGGGACTGAATAAAAGAGATTGAAAGATCAAATCATAAGAAATAAGGCTGGGTGCATAACAACATGACACACAAGTTATTTCACCAGCAATTTGAGTTTGTGCCTCTTACTTTAAGCCAATGGTCACTGTGGTATCTGAGCAGTGGCTGAAATGGAAAGTTTAGGAGACAAATTTCAACTTGCACTGTTGACTTTACAGACCAGGGCATCTGCTACTTTGGTGTGAGGCAGTTTTTGCCCCAGTTCAGCTGAACTTGAGCATCAGTGACCAACTGCAAAAAGAGATAGAGACCCTCATATTTGGTGCAGGTGTATTTCTTGATCTTGACCAGGTTTTCAGAAGGTTCACACCTATGTACAGATAGTCTACTCATAATTCATATTACACTAGCAAGACCAGGGTATTTTGCCAATGGCACTATTCAAGGGAGCAACCAAAACAATAACAACAAACCAACCAACCAAGCACCACTGCATCTTTAAAACTTGGTATAAACCAAAAGTGGGATATTTTTTCATCCCAGAGTTTTAATTCCAATTTGGAAAGGTTTCATTGGTAATATTTCAAAAAACTGAAGAGAATGGGTCCAGGTATGATCCTGACCTATCTGGACATTTCCCCACCAAGAACAGAAAGTGCCTGGCTTGGTAAGTACACAACTGAATTTCACACAAGGGCTTCCAATGTGTACATTTAGTTTTGTGCAAGGTTACTTAAAGCTTAAACAACTTTAAATACCATGTACCTTTCAATGACCTCATCATCGATCATTTATCAGAGATAACAGCTTTAAAAGCTGTGGACCAAGCAGTTCACCTCTGTCAAAGTTCATATCCCCAGCTATAAATTCAGGGAATGTCATTGGTGAAACATTTCTTAGCCTGATGATAAACTGCTAAAGTTCTTTCCTCTGGACAGCTTATTTACTTTATTTATGTGTTTGTTTATTTCCCCCGCATTTCTTCTGGTATGGGACCCAGCTATTAATGAAGTGCCCATGTGATGTAATGGTGAGACTAACTCTTAGAGGGTTGCACAGAGGCTTGAACAAGTACACCCAATGGTGAAGGATGATGGGAGTTGCAGTGCAACAACATCTAGAGGGCCACATGTTCTCCATCTTGCTGTAGAGGTTCCTTAAAACAAAACTGTCAGCTAGCCTGGATCATACAAGAATTGATTATATAACCCTATCTCATGGACTATTTTCATGCTGAACATGCCTGAGAATAAACCTTTACATACTTTGGCAGCATATGGCTTCTCCCTTTCCACACTCCCTGTCAAGGGCCATGCTTTTTATCTCTAAATATTGTTCTAAGGAAAATGCCTTCAATGATGTATCAAGTGATCAATGGGAAGAGACAGTAGGGAGTTAGATAGTCCCTGGACTCTTTTTTGTTTATCTACTTTCCTATCATTGAGTGGATTTCTTTAGACAATAAATGTAAGTTTACTTTTCACCTTTTCTAGAGCATGCTGCGTAATTACCATACTCCTTTTTCTGCTCTCATCTCATACTGCACTGGCTGTTGCATTCTGCAAAATATAAATATCAAATATCCCTACAGATATGACAGAAGGAGATATGACTCTCCTGCTTATATATGGGATGTTTCATTCTTAGTTCTGATTAAAGAGAACTCTTGTAGGAAGGATCCCTAAAAGATAACCTTGTGGACAATATAATTGCATTGGCAAAGTTATTTTATTCATATGGTTATTTTCTGTATCTTTCAAGGTGTTCTCCAGGATATCTGAGAATGTTCTTCTTGACTCTGTGGACTGGCCTAAGACAAATGCATTGTATCAAAAGCCAGCCATGTGATGTTGGTACTTGAAACAAAATAATCCCACATTCACCTCTCCTTGCCACTAAACAATTGACAACACTCAAAACCTGGCTGCCTCACTTTCCCTAATAATAAGGCTGGTCCTATTGATAACCTCATGGCTGTAACAACCATGGGAACCGCCATGTAAAGTCTACTGAAGACACACTTTATCTCCCTTTTTTGGTGAAGCCTAAAAAAGAAGGCCAGAAACAGATGCAACATTCAAATTTGAATGGAGTAAAGGAAAGGTGATCTGCAAGACAGCCATGTCTTCAAGTTCAGTGGGGGAAAGAGCAGTGTTTTGCTCTGTGTTATAGAAAATTGGTTGAAGGCACACTGATTCAAACTGACTTAATTCATCTTAATGAGATGGCAACATTGTCAGTGGTCAGTGAATCACTGCATTAAAGGCAGACTTATTCCTTCACATGGCATTTCAGAAAAAGAATGCTACCAAGAGCATAAGAATAGTGAGTCACACAGAATGCTCCAGCCTTTGATCCCAGGAGAATCCAGATTACAGATGGACAATCTGTCCCAGCATTAATATTCTACTTCCAGATGCTTCCCTGATATGCTATTTTATACATGTCTACCCAGAGGGAAGTGTCGTTGAGCACAAGGTAACTCACTTCCAGGAAAGTGTGTTTATGACTGCAGCCTGGGTGAATTTCCCTTGCTTTCCCAGGAAAAGTACAAGATTCCTACATCTCTCTTCCTTTGCATTATCTTTGTGTGTGTGGTGGTGGTGGTTGGGGGGGGGGTAATATGAAGGTGAGTTTTCTCACAAAATATGAAATTCCTCTATAATTATCTAATTTTGCAAGGCATAAACATTAAAGCTGGCCAAAATTTATACTGATAACCTACTGCAGGGATGGAGAAACCTGTGGCCCTCCAGATGTTGCTGGACTGCAACCCCTGCATTTCTGAACCACCTGAACAGCATCCACCCAAACATCCAATTCACGATGGAAAAAGAAAAGGAAGGAACATTGCCATTCTTGGATGTCCTAGTCATCTGCAAACCAAACCAATGGTTGGGCCACAAGGTATACAGAAAACCCACACACAGAGACAGATACCTACACAAGAACTCCAATCATCACCCAGCACAAAAGAAAGCACATAAAAACACTGGTAGACTGTGCAAAAAGGATCTGCGAACCCCACTACTTGGAGGACGAACTGAAGCACCTAAACTGGGCTCTACAGGCTAATGGTTACTCCAGATCAGACATCACAAGAGCAGCCAGGCCCAGAAAAAAACACAGGAATGAAGAAAAACAGCCACCCAAAGGGAAGGTATTTTTACCATACATCAAAGGAGTCACAGACAGAATAGGGAAACTGATGAGGAAACACAACCTCCAAATGATCTACAGACCAACCAAGAAATTCTACGCTCAGTGAAGGACAAAAGAGACCCTCTCACAGCTGCAGGAGTTTATCGCATACCATGCAGCTGTGGACAAGTTTACATATGGACCACTAAACGCAGTTTGCAAACACAAATCAAGGAACATGAGAGACACTGCAGAGTGGGCCAGCCAGAAAAATCAGAAGTAGCAGAACACGTTATAAACCAACCTGGACACAAAATGTTATTCAAAAACATTGTGGACCAGGCTAACAACTATCATGTCAGAATGCACAGAGAAGCTATTGAAATCCACAAACACCTGGACAACTTCAACAGGAAAGAAGAAATCCTAAAAGTAAACAAAGTTTGGCTACCAGTCCTGAAAAACACCAGAATCAAAACTCAACACATGCAAATGAACTCCACCCAGAGACAGGGGGATTTCCAGCAGAGAATGGACCATTAGCCAAACAGACACTAAACCTCCTTGCATATCCTCCCACCCTAGGCACTAGCCATTCAAATACACAAATTTACATATCCTCTCCAACAGGGACTCAGATTATATAAGCCCCACACACCTCTACGCCACCATTCTCGGAAGATGCCAGCCACAGATGCAGGTGGAAACATCAGGAATAAACTCTTCCAAAACACAGTCTCACAGCCCAGAAAACACCATGAAAAACCCCTAGTTATTTTGGACCAATTTGCATGCTGACTGGAGCTGATAGGAACTGGAACACAACATCAGGTGGGCCACACACGCACGCACGCACTCACGCACACACCCCTGCCATATTGTGGTCAAAGGGCAAGTCAACCCAATAGGCAAAAATTTTTAAAACAATGATTTCCTTTTCCTAAGAACATATGAAGAATTCTCTGCATCCCCACCACACTGCAATTCCCAGGCAAGCAACCATAACATCTCAAAACCAATATATATTTATAGTAATAGGTATGCCCCAGAAGTCAAAGTGGTTTTATTGTAATTACAGAGCTGTACAACAATATAATAATGCCTTCAACCTCTACTAAACTATCCAAGTCACATTTTTAAGATGAGGAACTATGACTGAGCCTGTGGCAGATGGGATTTGAATCCAGGTTTTCAGGGAGGTATCAACTCTGCACAGTTATAGCAGTCTGATATCACTTCAACTGCCATGACGGCATCCTACAGGATCTTGGAATTTATAGTTTGATGAGATGTTTAAACTTCTCTGTAGTCCACTTCCCGAACTACAGTATCAGAGCTCTGTAGAAAAGAATTCTGAAGTCCTGTCTATACAAGGGGAAAAAATACAATCTAAACCAGATTGCTAGCAATTCACAGAGCTGCAACCTGTCTTAATGAGTAATAGCCCCCCCTAAACTTCGCATGCACCCTAGCCAAAATGGCAGCTGCAAGTGATTTACTCACATTTTAAAATCTGCTGCAAGCAAAAAAATTTAAAAAAAAATGCTACCCATGGTGAGCCCAAGCAATATTTCATATTTTCAAAAGAAAGGCGGGGGGGGGGGGAAGGAGAATAAAAGATTGCTGTTTTATCTCCTTACTGATCTCTCGCTTAGCCAAAAATCCAACATGGTGGTAGCAAGCGCTTTTCCTGTTTGCTAGCCCCACCCCCATGCTCATCCAGCCAATCAGGTTACACTGCCTGGTAGCAGCAACACAAATGTGACTGTCTTAACAATCACACATTTGCATGCCCTACAGAGTTTTTTAAAAGCTCGGAGAAAAGCTCCAAACCCTTCCCTGAAGGAGTTTAAGGTGGATTTGGCTGCCCCCTTCTGAATGAGACGTATTTATGTGAATGCCTGTTTACACAGATTGCCTTCCATGCGGTTGCCATTTGGATTTTCACCATTTGGACAGGCCCTAAGTACCTCATGAGTTTTCTCCTTTTAATGAATGTTCCCATTGACCAGAGTCCCTTGCTGGCCATATTTCCATTTATTTATTTATTTTACAATCAGGTTGTAAAATCCTTCCTCATCTCCAAAATAACTATCATTCTAAATATAATAATGCTACTAATAATCACAAATATTTGGGGAGGAGGAGATGATGATGAGAACGATAATTATAGACCAACAGAGCAGTCCTATCTATGCATATCCGTTAAGAAGCAAGCCCTATTGAATGCAATGGAACTTTAACATGGTGTGAATCTAATAAATTGAAATTAAGGTTTCAAGGTTTTTTGAGGGGGAGAGAAAAAATTGGAGAGGTAGGAATGATGAGTGAAGATCAGAGAATCATAGAATTGTAGAGTTGGAAGAGACCACAAGGGCCATCCAGTCCAACCCCCTGCCACGCAGGAAATCACGATCAAAGCATCCCTGACAGATAGCTATCCAGCCTCTGCTTAAAGAACTCCAAGGAAGGAGACCCCACCACGCTCTGAGGGAGTGTGTTCCACTGCCGAACAGCTCTTACTGTCAAAAAGTTCCTCCTAATGTTGAGGTGGAATCTCTGTTCCTGGAGCTTGCATCCATTGTTCTGTGTTCTGGTCTCTGGAGCAACAGAAAACAAGCTTGCTCCGTCCTCAATGTGACACCCCTTCAAATACTTAAACAGGGCTATCATATCACCCCTTAACCGTCTTTTTTCCAGGCTAAACATACCCAGCTCCCTAAGTCTTTCCTCATAAGGCATGGTTTCCAGAGCTTTCGCCATTTTAGTTGCCCTCCCTCTGGACACGCTCCAATTTGTCAATATCCTTTTTGAATTGTGGTGTCCAGAACTTGACACAGTATTCTAGGTAAGGCCTGACCAAGGCAGGATAGAGTGGCACTATTACGTCCCTTGATCTAGATACTATACTTCTATTGATGCAGCCCAAAATCGCATTGGCTTTTTTAGCTGCTGCATCACACTGTTGACTCATGTTCAACTTGTAGTCTACTAGGACTCCTAGATCCCTTTTGCATGTAGTCTCGTTCAGCCAGGTCTCTCCATCCTATATCTATGCATTTCATTTTTCTGCCCTAAGTGCAGTACCTTACATTTCTCTGTATTAAATTTCATTTTGTTAGCTTTGGCCCAGCTTTCTAGTAGAGGTAGAAAGTAGAGGTAGAAAGAGAAAGAGGGTGAAAGAGAGAGAGAAAGGGATAGTGAAGGAAAGAAAAGAGAAATGTAGCCATGATAACTGAAGAGGGGGAAAAGACAAAGCTTATGCCAGTTATGCCTGGAAGTTTAAGCAAAATAAAACATTTTCATCTTTAACATGCCACAAAACTCTTTGCTACAAAACAATGTAACCTTAAAAGATAGGCACGTTTCTACAGTTCATATTGGCTTGCATTTTCAGCTCTTGTTTTGTGTGTTTAGAACAAACACTCGGTAGCAGGGGAAAACCATGGATGTTGGTTTTTAGTTCCAAACCACAGGCAATACATTTCCATTCTACTTGACAGGCTTTCAAAGGCACACAAAGGAAGGAGGTGAGGGGGAAAGGGAAAGTCTTCCAGGGAATGGCTGTCATTTGTTATCCTGCCTCTGTATCCGCCTCAAGAGGAAACCACTGGCTTATGTCCAGGATGAAAATGCAGAGATTGGAATGATAGGGCTAAAGGGTCATCTTCATGCAAGTCACATCAGAGGTCAAAAGGTGATACTTCAGGCCTTTTTAAAAATGACTCCAAAGTAATAAAGCTAAAGTGACAGGTGGGGGTTGCAAGACACTTGAAAGGAGTTTTAGCTGCTGGGAAATTTAGAAACAGTTAGCAAGAGGAAGGCTCTTTCTTTCCCCCTAAATGTTCATAAAATCCATTTATCATCAACTTTGTAGTTTATGTGGAATTCAACAACCAGTTGTGTATTTTTGTTACATATTTTTACAATGAAGAACACACACACACTTGTAACACAGTTCTGACATGATCATAATCAAATTGTAATACAGTACTTTTTTCCATTATTAAATAAGAACATTCAAAACAAGTTTGAAAAGGTTGACTTTTTGGACTACAAATCTCAGAATCTCCCAGCCAGGATGGTCATTAGTAACTTCTTCCAGAAAGGTAATATTTCCATGTGCTGACTGAAAATCACAGAAGGACAAAAAGTAAAGGAACTGATACACTGAATCAGACCAACACCCATCAAGTTGCCCTCAGCATTGAGGCTCTATTTAGCTACAGTAAATCAGAGGTATTAACAGACTATGAAACTGTCTAATTCTTTATACATTAACTGTTTAAATGGTCTTCATCATATCTTGTAAGCCAGGTACTCTTAGTTTTCCAGTTGTTGTTGGACTGCAGTCTCCATGCTGTTGTTGGTAATGGCCACCAATTTCAACCTATGCATACCCTATGAATGATGGACCTCGAGACACCCTACCATCAACAGCCCTGCTCAGGTCTTGCAGACTCGGGGCTATGGCTTCCTTGATTGAGTCTATACCTTTTTCCCTACTGCTTTCTACCTTACCAAGCATTATTGTCTTCTCTAGTGAGTCATGTGTTCTCATGATATGGCCAAAGTAGGACATTCTCAGTTTAGTCATCTTGGCTTCTAGGGAGAGTTCGGGCTGGATTTGCTCTAGGACCCATTTATTTGTCTTTTTAGCAGTCCACATTTCAAATGAGTTTGATTTTCTTCCTATCAGTTTTCTTCACTCTCTAGCTTTCACAACCATTGCAATCTTCATAATCCCTGATTATTGGCCACGCTGCCTGGGGTTGTTGGGAGTTAGGGTCAACAACATATAGAGGAGCACACATCCCTCATCTCAGTTGTAATTCCATTAGGGATATAAACCTTCATAGATTTCATTCTCACAGGTGAGAAGATATAATTCCACCATTTTTCCATGCTGCAAGAAAGCTGTTTTAAAGACTATTTGAAGTTTGGGGTGGTTCACATGGGTAGAAAACAGCATTTACTACACAGAAATGTTATTTTCTGCCCAGAAAATAGTACTTCCTGCATAGGGAACTTGTTTTCTGTGTGGAGAAATGTTATTTTCTGACCTGAAAATGTCATTTTCAGTACAAAAAAATCCAATTTTTGTACAGAAAAAATCCCAAACTGCAAACCATCTAGGATTCTCCTCATCAAGATTTCCTGACACTCAAAAAACTTGTTTTTCAACCATTTTACAAACATTTTAAAATATTCTTTTCTACCCCTAAATCCCATGCAACAGCAAGAATGTTGCATGCTGTAGTTGAGCAATCCCACTGATAGGTCTGTAAGAAACTGCACATGTCATAGCACAGCTTTTACTTTTAAGATTAACAGTCCTAATTAAAGAAAACATTACAGGCCCTTCTGAAAACATTCTATGCATGTAATTTTTATCATACAAACACAGCACATTGGATATGGAGTCCTGCAATATGCATAAGGTACCAATAGTCTATGGTCCAGTGTGTGTGTGTGTGTGTGTGTGTGTGCTTGTGCTGCGGTGGCAGGATGAAACCCATCAGTGCTCAGACCACAAACTGCCCTGGAACAGGGGTAGCAACTCCTCTGCCCAATGAAACTGGCCTACCGTATGTTAGTTTCTCTAAATTTCAGCCAGTGACTGACTACTAATAAAGGATGATGATGTGAAATTACCATTGATCTATCATGAACCAGACTGGTACAATGTGCCACAGTGATGGGAGACATTCTGAAGCTTGCTTTGGTCTAGTAAATGGTGTGTGCACATTTTGATTAAAATCAAACAAACTGAAAGTTACTTTTTTTAAAATATCTATGGTCTCTTAACCCAGAAAAAAAAATACAGGTACTTTGAGACAATGACAATAGGTCAGCTCAGCCCATACTTGAAGGTTTGAGCCCCTTCTCCTTGAGCAAGGCAGTTTTCCAGGATTGGCTGGTGGATCCACTGCTGGAGGGATGGTGAATCTAGTTTTGGTTTTGTAGCCACTTCTGTGAGTTGAATGGGAGCTCTCCTGGTGCTGAAAATCTATAGGGACAGGGTTCAGCAATGCGAAAGCTGCATACAAGTTGGGAGAAGTGTAACACTTTGAATGTAGATTTGAGACACACAGCCAGCAATGTATCCACCAGGCAACTCTGTCCTGGCTTTAATGGGCCCACTAGATTTCCCCAACACAATTAAACTTCCTTTTCCCATAGTTCATGCTTTAACACTGCTTCAAAAATCCTGGTATGTTAGACAGGAAAGCAACTTTGCTTGTCAACCTTAGTAAGAAAAGTTGGGGGTGGAGGAATACATGGACCATGTTCATTTTTTCATTTTGAACTCACTGAAATCATGGTACCATTGTGACTTTTGGGAGGACATCAGCTACTTCTCCTGAGTACCCTTAGGCTTAGTACTTCCTCAGTACCTCCTTAAGTACCTGTCAGTCCAGCTCATAAAGAAACTTTTAAGGACTCCAAAGCACCCATCTTCATGCCAATAAGAGGAAGCAAGAATCCACAAGTCCACCCACATGGTTTCCTACCCCCACCCTTTAGGGAGATGAACTAGAAACAGTGGCCAGCCTTGACACTTTATAATATAAGAGGCATTGGGAAATTCATTTTGGGTTGGAATCAAACAGCTGCAAATTATGAATGAAAATCAACTCCAGTGCTGCTGAGTCATCAGCTCATGACAGCAGAAATATATATATATATATATATATATATCCACATATGAAGGTTGGAATCAAATCTTGGAAGTACCATAAGGAACTCTGGCTACAGTGGTACTGCTGTTTTTAAATACATTATTCCAAGTTTATTAGGAAGAAGAGAAAGAAGTCTGGCTCTATGGAACCAAAATGTTATAAGAAATAAAAGAAACATAAGTTTAGGAGCCCAAACAAAGTACATGGGAAGGAAGAAAAACATTCTTTCAAACTAATGAAAATGGATATTTCCTTTAGGGAACTTGGGGTGGTTATATTTTAGCAGGAACTGAAAGAGAGAGAGAGAGAGAATTTCCATACTCATAGGAGAGAGATTCACATGCTTGTACAGGTCTCCTCTTTGTATTTTCACAACTCAGCTTGGCTCTGGAACCATATAACTGAGAATCCAAGCAGAACTTAATTTGAAACAGGTCATCTTTTATGTGATTTATATTTCAGTCACACTGCTTATGCTGTTCCAGTTGTTCTGTGATCTGTATTATATTGGGCTTCTTGCAGCGAAACCTGAGTTGGTGTTACAGCATGGAATATTCACCGTTTAACATTTAAAGGCAGACTGCTCTCAGAATATTAGCAATTCAGTTTAGGTGAGGGAAAGGGATGTTGTCTGTTTGGCTGGGATTTAATCCTTTTATGGCATTCCAGGATAAGAATGTCTTTGAGATGGGTGGCCAGCTTTTGGCCGGTGGAGAAGTGAAAGAATGGCGGCTGAAGGAAGAATGCTGGAAGGATGGAAGAAAGACTGGAGAGTGTGAGTGAAACAGGGATTTTGAAGTAAATGTCCATTTTAGAAGATTATTATCTGAAGTAAGACAGGTCAAATAAGAAAAGGTGCTCTGGAGGAATCTCATGGTGCTTTAGTTCCGGGTGATATTTTAAATCCCAACTACACTGGGACAAGGCAAGGATATGTACCCTGATCATAGAAAGAATACAGAAGCTGTGGGAAGGATCCATACAAAAACATCCCTCCCATGAACTGGGACTCATAAACGTTACTAGAAATGTGAGGAAATGTTGGTGGAAATTCCTTATTCTCTCTCTGGCTTTTCTTCACAAACGAAGATTCAGGAAGGGCTCATCCCGTGCTTTCTGCAAGTGTGCTGATGACTAAAAAGGTCAATCCACGATAAACAAGTCCAGTTGCGGAAAGCACGGCAGAAGGTCTCCTTGGGTGATGTTTCCAGGTTGTAATTCTTTCTGCATTGTCGTTTCTCTTCAAGACTTGTTCGGCGTGAGTTCTCAAATAAGGCTGCAGCATTGTGGATAGTGCGTCTCCATGCCTCCTGATGTGAGGCCAGGGTGGATCATTGTTGGTGATCAATTTGGCTGAGCCTGAGATGTTGTTTCAGGGAGTACTTCTATCACTTTTTTGGAGTGCCCCTCTTATGCTGACCCGTGGCAAATTCACCATAGAGTACTATTTTTGGGAGGCGATGGTCCTCCCTCCTAGAAATGTGCCCTGCCCAGCACAGCTCTGTTCTCAATATCATGGCCTCAATGCTGGTGATCCCTGCTTGCTCAAGGACAGCAACATTCGTCACATAGTCAGTCCAGTGTATATTTAGGATTGTGTGTATACAGCGCTGATGAAAGAGTTCAAGGAGTCGTAAGTAGTGGCGATAGGTGACCCATATTTCAGACCTGTAAAGGAGAATAGACAGTACAATGGTTCTATACACACTGATTTTTCTGCTTCACTTCAGGTGTTTATTACTCTAGACTCTTTTGTAAAGTCTTCCAAATGCACTATATGCCTTTGCTGATCTGTGATCGATCTCTTTGTCAATCTTGGCATCTGAGGAGATGATGCTCCCCAGGTAGGTGAACTGCTGAACGAACTTAAGCACAGATTTGCCAACAGCAATGTGGTGTTCATCCTCTGGTGCAGGCTGGTAAAGAACTTCCATTTTTTTAAGGTTGACTTCTGCAGCTGTTGCGAAGCAGGATGTTAGGCGCTGCAGAGCTGCTTCTGTGTGGGCAACAAGGGCAGCATCATCAGCGAAGAGCAGCTCATGAACTAGATAGTTTAAAGTCTTAGTGCAAGCCCTCAGACAGCTTAAGTTAAACAAGCTACCATCAATACGGTAATGTATATAGATGCCGTCTTCTTCTTCAAGCTCTGCCGTAGGCCTTTGGAACATCATGCTGAAGAAGATTGTAAATAAAGTTGGTGCAAGAACACAACCTTGCTTCACTCCATTAGTTATTAGAAAGGGCTCTGAAAGAGCATTGCCATATCTGACTTGACCGTGCTGGCCCTCGTGTAGCAAGATAATCATTTTAAGGAATTTGGGGGAACATCCTAGTCTTTCCAGGATCTGCCACAGACCTTTTCTACTCACAGTGTTGAAGGCTTTGGTGAGGTCAACAAATGTTACATAGAGACCCTTGTTCTGCTCTCTACATTTCTCTTGTAGTTGTGTAAGGGCAAATACCATGTATGTAGTACTCCTATTGGCTCTGAAGCCACAATTTCCTTATAGATAGCTATGAAATCCCTCTCCCAATTCAAAAACTTCAGAAGAATTTCACCCAGTTTGTTGAGATGTAATTAAAATGGTCCTAGCTTATATATATATATATATATATATATATATATTAGAGGAAAGCATGTGGAAATTTCTCCCCTAGCCTTACCAAATAGAAATAAAAAGAATTCTTGCTGTGCTATTACAAAACAAACAAAATGGTGTAATGGGGAAAAAGCTTTATTGGGGAAAGGAGGGCCCAGGGTTAATTGCTGAGTTAATTGAGTATAAACTACGTCTGCACTTTGAGTTCAGTTTGCAGTAAGTAAGCTTCAGACAAAGGTGGAAAGTGGGAGGAAGGGACAGAAACTGGGACATTTTAAAGGCTGCTGGAAAAAGTGGGATGGCAAAAGATTAATCAAGACTGTCCCTGCCAAATTGGGACAGTTGGAGGATATGCTTGATTCATCTGGCCCTCTGCACCTCTTGTATCTGAAGATGAGTGAGCTCATTGCCCCTCTTCTCTGGCACACAAGGGGGATGAATTAAAGTTCAAGATGTTCTAGAATAGCACAGAATCTGACAACCACAAAACCAACATCGATTTGAAGGAGAAAGCAGCAATATTTAGCTTAAAAGAAATAAAATCTACCCTAGAAAGTTCATGCAGAATTATACGCCTTTGTATTTATGTATTAAATTCCTCCAAATACAGGAAAACGTGCCACTGTCCTAAAAACAAAACAAAACTGAAGAACTATAATATTTTGCAAGTAGCCCTGGCAGACATTTTGAAGGGCTGGAACAGGATACAAATAAACAAACAATAAGTTATCAGAGAGAAGATATCATCCCAGTGTTTCCTTGGCAGTGGCAAGATTCTTGCCAATGGCAGTAAAAAAAGTCCAGGAAGCAGCTGGTGAGATGCTACCTGTGTTTGATTGTCCTGGAAATTACCATTGCAGGAGTTATCATGGTTTACTTGTAACATTTTATTTTGTATTGTATTGTGTTCTTTTATTTCACTTTTGAATATAAATAACAGAAGAATCCAAGACATGTCTTCACTAAGAGTGCTGCCACTGAGGCCTTCTGATGCCATGCACAACAGTAGCAGCTATATGTATGATTTGTATCCTCCAACAGTACCGATTGGTACAGTCCCAATTAATCCTCTGTCATCCCACTTTTTCAGCTGCTTTTGAAATGTCCCAATTTCTCTCTCCTCCTTCCCCTTTGTCCTCAGGTTGCTTCAATTGCTGCAAACTGAGTTCAAAGTGTAAAAGATGTTTGCATTCAATTAACTTATGGGGGGGGGAGAAAAGAGGGGGCAGAATCTTGCCTTCTGAGTAAGTTCAGGCAAAAGCAAGCTTCTCTATGCTTCCATCCTGATAACTTTTGCCATCTTGACACCTATCATAAACTTTATTGTATGTAGCCACTAGGCACCTAGCAAGTTGGATAGTATCCAAAGCCAGCAAAGTTATTTTGACACCCAAGTGTCAGTGATGCAGTGGACCACTTTAATGGTCTGGATGGATTTATTTGGAGGCTTTACTCCTTAGATTCTGTTTGCCAATTAAATAAGTGTATTGTTTTGTTTGTTTGTTTGTTTTGCTTTACTCTTCCACCCCACTAGGCTTTGGTGGGATTTAAGCAAGCTGATCGTGTGCAAGACTGCAGTCTCTCAAATGCAAGAGTTGAAATACTGAAGAGAGAAGCATGGTGTCTGTTCTGAAAAGGGTCTAATATCCCAGAAAGTTGAAAAAAGCACTATCCTTGTATACTCCTCACTTATTTGCCAGTACTCAGCTTGCTGTGTTACTCTTTTTCACTGTATAACCCATATAATCTGTGCTGCTTCATGCCCACTAGAAAAGTAATTCCTGTTTATTTTAGTGCAATATACTTCCAGTTATGTGTTTTTAAGATTAATATTTACATATTACACAAATAAAAGGCTAGACAGCCAGATTATAATTTCCAAATACAAAGTGAAATTGCTTGGGAAAGGAGCCTGTTTTACAGACTAATGGGTATTCTTGAAAATGTTAATGAATTAAGGACAATTAAGTAATTTAAAAAGAATTATTTCCAACCTCAGGGTATTAGGACTAAAACAGAAGAAACACTCTGCCCATATTTAGAAAGAATACCCCCCTCCATTGATGGAATACATTACATCATAGAAGCGTGTTATTCCCATCATGTACACATCTTCCATTTCCTGTTATTTGCTTCAGCAGTATGATCCTACAATCCTGTATCTCAGCTTCTTACTAGAAATATAAACAACAGAGCATCCAGAGTACCAAACCCATCCCACACTTACTTAGGATGTGTTGCAATTTAGCTTTGCCAAAATGTTCTTGTTGTAGCCTTTCTTCTTATGTACTGTTGCATCAGTTTCAATTAATGGGAACCCTTGGAATGAGAGACCTCCAAGAGCTGGAATCAAGAGGTTATTCCCTGTTCTGTTCAGGTCTTACAAGCTCAGCACTATGCCTTCCTTGATTCAATCAATCCATCTGCAATGTGGTCTTTCTCTTTTCCTACTGCCTTCCACTTTACTGAGCATTATTTTCTTTTTCAATGAGCCATGTCAACTCATGATGTATCCAAAACATGACAGCCTCAATTTAGTTATTTTGGCTTCTAGCACCTCTTCTAGTCCCCCCAACTTGGAAAAACATTCCATCCCAAAATGTGGATTGTACATCTCTCTCTCTCTCTGGCTTTTCTTCGCAAACGAAGATTCAGGAAGGACTCATCCCGCGCCTTCTGCAAGCGCGCTGATGACTAAAAAGGCCAATCCGAGATAAACAAGTCCGGTTGCAAAAAGCGCAGCAGAAGGACTCCTTGGGTGATGTTTTTGGGTTGTGATTCTTTCTGCGTTGTCGTTTCTCTTCAAGACTTGTTCGTCGTGAGTTCTCAAATAAGGCTGCAGCATTGTGGATATTGCGTCTCCATGCCTCCCGATGTGAGGCCAGGGCGGACCACTGTTGGTGATCAATTTGGCCAAGCCTGAGATGTTGTTTCAGGGAGTCTTTGTATCGCTTTTTTGGAGCGCCCCTCTTACGCTGACCCGTGGCGAGTTCACCGTAGAGTAGTATTTTTGGGAGGCGATGGTCCTCCATCCTAGAAACGTGACCTGCCCAGCGCAGCTGTGTTCTCAATATCATGGCCTCAATGCTGGTGATCCCTGCCGTCTGAGGGCTCACACTAAGACTCTAAACTATCTAGTCCGTGAGCTGCTCTTCGCCGATGATGCTGCCCTTGTTGCCCACACAGAAGCAGCTCTGCAGCGCCTAACGTCCTGCTTTGCAACAGCTGCAGAGCTGTTTGGGCTAGAAGTCAACCTGAAGAAAACAGAAGTTCTTTACCAGCCTGCACCACAGGACGAACACCACCATCCCCACATTGCCGTCGGATTGTACAACTGCAGAGCCAATAAAACCTGCCCAATCTGTGGGAAGGGCAATATTATGAGAGATTTGATTTGGGGGCAGGGGCAAGTCAGACCTCCCCTTCCAACACACCCAATTATACTAAAGAACTGAAGCTTAATTTCAGAACCAGCTTGTAGGGGGCTGATGAAGAGTTCTTTGCTACACGTTTCATCCCTTAGTCCCGATCCACAGTGGATTGACTACAAAAAGAACACTCTATTTCAGTGGTTCTCAGACTGTGGGGTGTGACCTTTCAGGGTGGGGTACAATAGTTGTTCAAGGGGGTGCACCATTTTTTTAATGTCCCTTGGTCCCAGGGCAGCAGCAGAGACAGCAGCAAGCCCCAGGTGCCAGGCACACATTCTTGGGCTTGTGAAGTGGGAGGTTGGCAGGCTCTCTGGAGGAGGGAGAGAGAAGTGTGCGTACCTACAGTGTAGGGTGGTAGCAAGGACCAGGCACCAGGTGTGCATTCTTCCTGCTACAGCTGCAGTGCTTCTGCTCTTTCCATTCCAAAGGCAGAAGTGGCAATTGGCATGCTCCCCAGACTCAGTGGAGCAGGAAGAATGCACACCTGGTGCCCAGGGCTTCCTACCACTGCTCCCCAAAAGGGGTGCAACATCCACATGTAGATGTAAAAGTGGTCACGGAGGTAAAAGGTTTGAGAACTGCTGCTCTATTCACTACTCTCCTTTTACCTCATCCCAGAATGAGGCATGGTTTAATGGGAAGGGTGAGGGACAAGGATAAAGGAACATGTACAGAATGCAGATTTACAAGGCAAACAATTTCTTCTGGTCTGAATTGTTTATTACTCCAACCCTAGTGTAAAAGTTATTTATATATATATCTTCATATCTGTCCTTGGTGTTTATCCCAAAGTGGGGGGATTATCTAGTTCCTAATTCCCTCTCCATTCTCCTTTACATTCAAACTCAATTTTGCAAGGGAATATAGGTTGATTCTAGAGAACAAACGTTCTCCTTACCTGTCTAGTCTGGGGTAGAAGAAAAGGGAATGAGAGGTAAATACTAATTCTTCTTTCCCTTCCACCCACATTATGAGACAGACTGTTCCATTATAAGAAGACAAATATACCCTCTCTACCTAACACCCCTCCTTGTTTTCTGAGCGATTTTGGTTAGAGAAAGGCAGTGTTACTGTTGAAGGAATTGCTGCTGTGGAAGATGTATGGTAAAATACTTTTATTACTTCCTTTCCTTCATAGACAGAAGCATACAGTACACACAAAAACACATACAGTGGGCCCTTGGTATCCACTGGGGTTTGGTTCCCATAACCCACATGGATACCAAAATCCAAGGATGTTCAAGTCCCATTATATACAATGGCATAGTAAAATGGTGTCCCTTATATCAATTGCAAAATCAAGGTTTCCTTTTTGGAATGTGTGTGTGTGTGTGTGTGTGTGTGTACATGTGTGTGTGTGGAATATTTTTAAGCTGTGAGTAGCTGAATCTGTGGATACAGAATCTGTGGATACAGAGGGCCAACTTTACACACTCTCAAATACAAAAAAGAAAGGCAATTGTCAGTGAAGTGAGAGAGTGACAGGCAGAAGACAAATATACAATTGTTGGATATCTTGCAGGACTTTACCAGCAGAAATGGCATTATTGTTTGAAAAGTAACTACAGGATTCATTGCCCAGACGTGTATTTCTAAGTAATTTTGTTACTGAAGGGAACATGTGCTAACAACTTCTAATTATGAGCTCAGCATCTCAGTCTGTTTTGACCCTTACACAGTATAATACAGCAGTGATTCTTAGGTTGATACAGAGATTACCTGTACAGACTGTTGGATCAGTGATGCTAATATGTGATGCTTGAGTCTGGGCCTGATGTTTAGATGTGTCTGAGAATAAGCATGCATGTCATTCTTCTAGTTCTGCAACACTGCCCTGCCCCAACCACTCCAACTCTCCCATACCCTGAGCCTGATATCTTCTACCATCCTGCCATCATTATTGCTGTCCTTCAGCACAGATCCTGACTACTGTCTTAGCTGTTTCAAAAGAGTATTAGGGTTAGACCAATTCATTGTGGATAGGTTTGTCAACAGCCATCAGATAGCTAAACAGAACCTGCATGTTCAGAGGCACTGTGCAATTCATAATACCTGTTGGTTGGAGGAGAGTTACTGCCTTCTTGCCCTGTTTGCAACTTATACAGAAACATCTGGTGGTCTCTGCAAAACATGCAAGCAGAATTACATGGACATTTAGTTCAGTCTTACAAGGATCTTGTTTATGTTCTTACATTAGATAAAGTCTAGCAGTTCTAAGGGTTGTCTAGACAGTGAAAATACTCCTCATAGAATTTGCAGAAAATACCTTTTGTCCCAATGAAATCTGAATGAGATTCACGACATTAGGAAGGAGGCAGGCCAAAACCACCATATACTGTGCAGGAAGAGCCTTCACAGATTTTTGTGAATATGCACATTATCACTCATTTGGACATCCAATTTGGAACACTGTGCATTCTCGGCAAAGGTGAAAGTCAACAGCAGATTGGTCGGGATGTGCAGATGGGAGGGCGAGCTTTCTGGCAATTTCATATTATCGAGCGTGCACTTTTTGGTTTGATGAGGTGACCAAAGAGCTTTTTTTTAGTAGAAGATCACACTTGCACACCTTTGATTTACAAGTTTTTAAAATATATATGATAATGTGTGTGGAGAATAATGATGTGCTGTACTTTTGGCTACCATCTTACCATTTGGCTAACCATTCACAGGCATGGTTCTATGTGCACTTCAAACACAGATAGCTTCACATACACTCAGGGGCCAGTTCCACGACAGGAAAAAGTTTGTGAGATTCCGGATTACCATTCTTTTGCATCAGGAGCGCATAAATCCCACGAATTCTGGCTTATTCGGAAGATGCAGCCTGATGCAGCCAGTTTCGGTTTTTCTTAGTTTACACAGGCAAAGGTGGGGGGGGGATCGCCTCCAGATGATTAAAGCCAGGCAGGAGGCGGGGAGGGAGCAAGGAGGGGGTCATGGAGACCATAAATAATGAGAGGAGGAAAAGCACAAACAAACAAAAGATCGAAAGAGCGATCTGTCAACTTCCCCCGTCTTCCCCGAAAAGGAAGGAGTGAATGAAAGGACGAACAAGCAAAAGTATGGTGGAGCAATCTCCTTCCCTTCCCTTCCCTTCCCTTCCCTTCACGCACACACAAACACACACCACAGAAGCAGGGGCTAGCCCTGCCTCCAAAGCCTTGAATAAAGGCAAGTGAAGGGAAGGGCAAACAAACAAAAGGACGAACATGCAATCGGCTGTTTCCCCACACACACGAATGCACACACATACACACGGACACAGTAGCGAAGCAGGGGCTAGTAGCGATCATCTTCCCAACCCCCAAAGCCTTCCTTTGAAACAGATACGAAGGGCTCAGAGCTGATTTTCCAAAGTGGGCTGCAAGCAGAAGGAGGGTGAATTTCTTCTCTCCAACCCCTCAGTCTATGCGAATAAAGCAGAATGGTCACTCCAACCAATCAGGATTCAGCTCTGCTCACAGTAATTCGAAAAGGTCAATGCCAGTTTACATGATGGTTAGTTCCCATGACCAATTATGCGCATTTTTGCGAACTTAATCAAAAAAGTCTGGAAAATTAGCGAAAGCTGATACTGTGCAACTTATGGGTTTTTTGCACCCCCTCCTTCTGAAACGGGCGCTGTTGCTTCGAAATGCGTGGGAACTATCAGGCTTCTTGTCGCATTCTTTGAGGATTTATTTTGCCATGTAAACGACCCCTCAGTTTAGCAAAAAACAAAACAAGGAGACAAATGAGCGCTGCTCCAAATTTGCAGGAATGCACATCACTCTGCATGATTTCTTCTTGTCTAGACAAGCTCCAGTATGAAAGAAAGGAGTAGTTATTATGGATAAGATATGGATGGTCTGGCCCTTATTTTCTTGGTGAACCATAGCAACACAGACCAGTTAAGTAATGGGAAATTGTAGCCATAGTTTTAATATAATATCTCTGCCCTTCTAGCCATAAAAGTGATCTCCGTGCTGCTTAGCTTGAAAAAAAAAAAGGGTGCAGAGAGGCAGTGAAACATCAGCAGCAGCATGCAACATTCACTATTAGTACAGCTGCGTTAAAGCAGCTGGGAACCACATGAGCATGAAGCCAGCTCACTGCCTAGAGCTGGCAGGATGCAAGGACAATATTCAGCAGAACAAACAACATGGCTGAGATGTGTAAATAGCTCCTAATGTTTAGTCCAACTCAACCCAAAAGACCATTAAACAAGGCTTTGGCCTGTTCATTTTTGTTTATTTGTTTTTAGGCGAATAATGGATTTTCCATCTGCATTTAGTGATGTCATCCATGGTCTGTCTGGCAACTCCAAGACTGGCTGCTTTGATCTTCTGCTCACCTTGCAAAGCTAGGAGGAGGGGTGGTCTCTTTTATAGGGAATCAAAAGAAAACTCAGTTTCCAGACAAAGTTTAATATGAAGGAGATGTTTGTCAGGTCTGGCCTGGCACAGACATTCTCCTTGGAGAGATGGGGGAGAGTTTTGACAATAAGGGATGGGGGGAGTTATGAGGATATCCTCAGATGTGTGGTTATTATGTTTGTTTGAGAAGCAGTTATTGGGTTTGTTTGAGAGGCAGGACAGTTGGAATAATGAGGTGAGTGGTTAGCTGTAATGTTTGCTCCTGTCTGTGTCTAAGCAGTTGCCTTAACCCAGTAATTCCCAAGTTGTGTGACACAAGACAACCATCTGTGTACTGCAAGAAATTAATTTCCTGTGAGCTCAAGCCCTCATTGACAGAATAGGCTGTCAGTGACATGTCTGTATCATGAGCTGCTAGAAAAAACATGGGGGGGGGAATGGAAACAGACTATTTGTCTATTCTAGCCCAATATTGCCTCCTCTGGTTGGAAGCTTCTCCCCACAACATCAGATAGCAGTCTTTCCAAGAACTTAACTACCTACATGTTTTAACTATAGAGGCCTGCAACTGAAACTAGGACTGAGCTGAAAACTTTATCACAGATTCCCCCCCCCCAGGTTATCCAAAGTTTTGGGGGACTTACCTTAGGTTTAAACTAGATGTTTGTGTTTCTCTTTTATATAATATGGGGGACCCTTGAAGTCACTCATAGCCTCTGGCTACATTCCTAGGACAGAATGCCATGGGATTCCTTCTATTCAGTATTCTTCCCAAGATATTCAGAACTGTTACCCAAATTACTAGCAGTTTGTGGAAACCCCACTCGTGTCAGATATTAATATGGGGACTTTTAATTAGCTCAATATGGCAGCGAGAGGCAACTACAGGATCTTTTGACCTATGTATACTGATACTAACTGATGAGACTCACAGCCAGGAAATAAAATAAAAATTGTTTTTATTGAAAAACAAACTTGGAAGTATTCACATCAAAGCTCAGGCTTCAAGAAAGCACACAAGGCTAGTGAAGAATAGGAGGAAGTATTGGGATAGAAGACTAGCATTTAGGATGATGGCTATACTATACCTGTCCAAAGAGCAGAGATTTGTGTAGCAAAGAAGTATGGCTATGTGCACTGGGTGACACAGCAAACCATCAGAGTGACAGCTTCTGGGAAAATGAGAACACTTTGGCTATATTTGTTATGAGTGGAATACAATGTTTGCTGGAGTTTCCCATAGTTAGACAATGGAAGCTCTAGCTATGTTAACGATCAGTAATGGCTGAGACGTTAAGACTGCTGGGTGTCAAGCAACCTTCTTGTGTTCTGGGAGCTGTGGGGAGGAAAACTGGTTTTGCAGAGCAAAGAATGTCCAACCACTTGATTGAATTAGTGAATGACTCACTTCCAGGTACTTCCAGGAGAATTAGTACCTTCCCACCCTACCAGTCCAAGGGGGGCCTGCATAGTTACTACCTGGCCATGTCTTATGAGAAATTCTTGAAACATGGTGCCATTTTTTACAACTCTGCAGTTTGGGAGTTAAACATATGGTATTTTTGCAAAAAAAAAATTGTTTGTATGCACAAAATAATATTTTTGGTAGAAATATTTTCTGAGCAGAAAATGCTGTTTCTTGTACAGAAAATCCTGGTTTCTGCACAATTTGGATGCCCTCTTCCTTAGGTTTTCTGAGCACACCTTGAGTCCTTACATTTGGGAAGCCCTAGTCTACTACCAACCATGTAGTAGGCCAAATTCTAAGCCAAACTATGAAATATAGCCGATTGATGAATTATTGGAAGGGAGGGGGGATCAAGGCAGGTAACAGAACTATTACTTGTGTCTGAAGACTGTGGAGATACTTGTGCTTACAGGGCTCTTTTGGGGATGGAAAGAATATTTGATTTTTTTTTTAATGGTACAAAAACTTGTTTCTCAAGTGTCAGGGAACCCTGAGATGAGGAGAAGCCCTCTTCCTCGACTGATGAGAATCTTTGCAGTTTGGGACTGATTCTGTGCAAAGTTCTGAGATGGGGCTTTGTGCAGAAAACAAGGTTTTCTGTACAGGAACAGCATTTTCTGCTCAGAACATATTTCTACACAAAAATATTATTTTGTGCAAACAGACATCAGCATCAGCATTATTTTGGAAAAAACACCATGTGTTTAACTCCCAAACTGCAGAATTTTCAAAAACTGCACAATTTTTGAAGACTTTCTCACAACGCAAAGAAAATTGCTAAAGTTACTCATTGCTTCTTTCAAGAATGAAGTTATGGAAGAATTGCATTCCTGTTCCACATTGGGTTGGGTCAAGAGAGATAAAAGGTGAACCAACTGCAGTTGTCTGAATGAAGCCACAAAAGGTTTGATTTGCAACAGAATCAACAAGAAGGAGGAAAGCTGAATTGAGTGTAAGATACTACACTTGGGCAGTAAAAATGAAATGCACAGACATAGGATGGGTGACACGTGGCTTGATGGCAGTACATGCAAAATGGATCTAGGAGTTTCAGTGGACCACAAGCTGAACATGAGTCAGCAGTATGATGCGGCAGCTAAAAGAGCCAATGCAATTCTAGGCTGCATCAATAGGAGTATAATGTCTAGATCAAGGGAAGTAATAGCACCACCCTATTCTGCTTTGGCCAGATCTCACCTGGAATACTGTGTCCAGTTTTGGGCACCACAATTCAAGAAGGATATTGAGAAGCTGGAACGTGTCCAGAGGAGGGCAACCAGGATGGTGGGAGGTCTGGAAGTCATGTCCTGTGAGAAGCGGCTTAGGGAGCTTAGCATGTTTAGTCTGGAGAAGGTTGAGAGGGGATATGATAGCCATGTTTAAATATTTGAAGGGATGTCATATTGAGGATGGAGCAAGATGTTTTCTGCTGCTCCAGAGACTAGGACATGGAGCAAAGGGTTCAAACTACATGAAAAGAGATTCCACCTAAACATTAGGAAGAACTTCTTTATTATATGAGCTGCTCAATGGTGGAATGCACTGCCTTGGAGTGTGGTGGAGTCTCCTTCTTTGGAGGTTTTTAAACAGAGGCTGGGTAGCCATCTGTCAGAAATACCTTGATTGTGTATTCCTGCCGAGCAGGGGGTAGGACTAAATGGCTCTTGTGTCCTCTTCCAGCAATATGATTCTATGTTTCTATGATCCTGTGACATCAAGCCTCTTGTTTCTAAGATCCATGGTCATACTAAATTATCTGGAGAAAAGCAACAAAACTAGGACAGCTCTGGTTGTTGCCTCCTATCTTGCCAGGATACCAAAGGTTGCCACAAGTAGATTGTCCCAAAGGAGGTAACACTAAAAAGAGGATTAACTTTGAGAAGCAACAAGTCCACTCTTCACAACCCTCCACAGATGGAAGAATGTGGATTATTTTCTAGTGTGAGACACAGGAAACACAAGGAGGGGACAGTGTTGGACTATATATTATTTTGCAGGAGCTATGTGGCTGAGAGATATGGGGGGTGCTTGCAAGGAAATTTAATTTTCTTTATTTTTTTAAAAAAAATCTGTGTCCTATTTGTTTCTTATGTTGGTTTCATGCACTGGCATTGTATAGATTTTCAGTTTATTTAGTTTTGCATTTGTGATCCACCAATTTAAAATTAGCACTTTAAAACTTATGCTGTATACTTTATGACCTATGTGGTTTAGCACATGTATACAATGGCTCTGTTTCTAGCATACTGGTATTTGTAACTGATAAGTTTGTATATGAGTATTTAGTTTTTCTAATCTTTTAAGGCTTTTATGTTTGTAGTGTTTTATGTTGTTCAAATATGCATTATGTGCATTGAGTAAGGTGAAGTGATGAGGGGCACTTTAATAGGTGTTATCATAGGCAGAGAAAGGTATGATGCTAGGAGCAAGACAGGGCAGTACAAACATATTTGGGGTCTAGGGTGGTTCAGCACAACCAGTTCAGCATGATGGTGTCTGATCATGTGATAACTGATAGTTTTGTCAAGAAAATGACATCAAAACCCTTTCTGTTTGGTTGGGATTGTCTTGCAAAACCATTTGGGTAAGGGTTAGGGTTATTATCAATTATCAATTGATATTGATAATGGCCACACTGAAACAGCCACAATGAATTGTCCCATTCCACATATTTGTGAGTTATTCCTTCTTTTGGCCTTCCCCCTAAACAACAGAATGGAATCTGGATCGCTTTGTCAGCCACTCCTCCCACCTTCTAGTTTTGTTAAATGCCAGGTCAGTTCATAATAAAATTTCAGCTATCCATGATTCTCTTATGCACACACAAAGGGAAAGCACAAGTTTGTTGTAGAGGCATGCACTATATGGACAATTACAACCCCATATTATTCTACAGCTCCAGGATTTCTTTTTCAAAAGCCTGGGGCTACTAATTTTGACACTTAATTTTCCACTTAATATTTCAATTTCTTTCTGATGTATTGGTTCTATCTCCCAAACGAGTCAAAGGAAATTATCACACTACAATGTTATAGTGCTGTTATTTTACTTGAACTGCTATGGCTGCCTCCTGTGGTATCCTGGGATTTGCAGTTTAAGGAGGGGGAATTTGAAACTCTCAGCCAGAGAGCTCTGAGGCCTCACTAAACTGCAGTTCCCAGAACTCCACAGGAGGCATCCATAGCAGTTAAAGTGGAATAACAGCACTATAACAGTATACAGTAGTGTGAAAGTCGTTAAGATGGAAACAGTATTCCAAAATATTTTTCCCAAAATGGTTGGAGAACAGGGTCAGGAAACACTAATGAGGAAGATCCTAAACAGGGATCTTTGCATTTTGGAACTTTATTCTGTGGGGAAAATACATATGGATTTTTTTCCACAGAAAGTTTCACTTTATGTGCAGAAAATAATGTTTCTGCACAGAAAACAACTCTCCTGAACAGAAAATAGCATGAATATGGGTTCCCCATATTAATATGAGGTGAAGTTCATTTGCATGTGTTGAGTTTTGATTTTGAAACACCAACATCAAAACTCAACACATGCAAATGAACACCCAGGGACAGGGGGATTACCAGCAGATAATGGGTCATTAGCCAAACAGACACTAATCCTCCTTGCATATCCTTCCAGTCTAGGAACTAGCCATTCAAATACACAAATTTACATATCCTCTCCAACAGGGATTCACAGTATATACACCCCACACACCTCTACACCACCAGGAAGTCCACAAATGCAGGCGAAACATCAGGAAAAAAACTCTTCCAGAACATGGCCTCACAGTCTGGAAAAAACTCACAAAAAACCTATCTAATTATTGCCAATTATGAAATATTATAGGGAAGGGATGTAAGGCCAGGTAACAGAATAATCTGCAAAGTGCATGGTTTTTGACGATTTTATGGCTGGAAGGAGAATAATAGTAAAATTATTCATTCATCCTTGCAATAATGACATTTACAAAGATTTGCCTTCCTAGAGGAAGCTGCCTGAGGCCTCAGTGTAGGACTCTTTGCTTCCAATCTGAAGACACGCCCACACAGTGACTGAGTAGAAACACAGATGACTTCCATGAAAAGTAGGTATTTCTGACTCTTACAAATTCTACATACTTGGGGGTGTAAAAAAGAATTATTCCTTCAGTTTTAATTCCAAAATTAAACATGCTACAAACCCTCCAAAGTTTGTTAAATACCGTAATCTTTGACTGCCAGCGTATCTTGATCATTCCACTAAATTGCTTCCTAAAAAAAAAAAAAAAATCTTTCTGTTTCACTCTTTGCAGTGCTACAACTTTGGGTACTGGGGGGAAATTACTTTGGGGGGCAGAATTTATATTGGGGGGAGAATGCCCTCATTTTTTTCCTCCTCCCCCCCCCACCCTGGATACCTACATCCCTGGGTTGCTTAAGCCTTCCAACTCAGTAGTTTTATTCTACAAATACCAAACAGATACAACCTCAATTGGGGGGAACCTTTGGCCCTTCAGTTGTTTTGGACTTCAGTCCCCAGACCTCCAGCCTACATGGCCAATTGAAAGAGTATGTGAGAGCTATAGTCCAAAACATCTAGAGAACTAAAGGTGCCCCCCCCCGTTCCTGCATCCCACCCCTGTACCTCCTGATAGTGTTATGGATAAATTCCATTCTCAGATCATTAATACTGGAGCAACATTTGGAGGAAATATAAAATGAGGGGATTTTCAGCAGGAAAACAGTGATTATGAAGTCTCCTGTCCCCACCAAATTTCTCCTGCAATTCCCCACCCCCAATTAAGCAAACATAGGATTAGCAATTGATATTTGCCTTATAATATGCTGTTTCATTCTCTAATGTCATTGACTTGTGTCTGGATTTAACTGCTCTGAGTCTTAGGAACGTTGTGCCTTAGAAATTAAATATGGAAGTCACTCAGCTGCAATTTTCTTCTGTGAATATTAAACACTTTCCCTAGCATTAGCTTTAGTGACTGCCCGTAACTAGTTGGCAACATGCCCTTAGAGTTATATTAGAGGAATTCAACAAAAGAGAAACCTGATTTTTTTCCCCCTTTCTGTAGAAATTAGTCCCTCTGTAATTATGTTTTACCTTGAACAAAATTCTAAAGCATTCACCTTTAGACTGGTTTAACAGCAGCCTCAGCACTGAAGGGAGACTTTATGGATTACAGCTGTGCTTATTTTATGGTTTCCTGGTCTTTTACAGTTTTTGCAGTGTGCAGTTTCTGAAAATCCACTCTGCCTTCACAGAGTGGAGTGGGGTGGGATTTCTGAGCTAAGATACCATGTTTTCAAAGCTCAGCAGACTGCTTGTTAGAGAACAGATTCAGATCTGATCCTGTCCATTTGGCTCCAAACTTTCCCCATTTGCTGAGTATTGTATATCCAAGGTTGATTCCTCTACATCAATCTGGCCAAGCCTGAGATGTTGTTTCAGGGAGTCCTTGTATCGCTTTTTTGGAGCGCCCCTCCCACGCTGACCCGTGGCGAGTTCACCGTAGAGTAGTATTTTTGGGAGGCGATGGTCCTCCATCCTAGAAACGTGCCCTGCCCAGCGCAGCTGTGTTCTCAATATCATGGCCTCAATGCTGGTGATCCCTGCTTGTTCAAGGACAGCAACATTCGTCACATAGTCAGTCCAGTGTATATTTAGGATTGTGCGTAGACAGCGCTGATGAAAGCGCTCGAGGAGTCGTAGGTGGTGGCGATAGGTAACCCATGTTTCAGATCCATAAAGGAGGATAGACAGTACGATGGCTCTATACACACTGATTTTTGTGCTTTGCCTCAGGTGTTTATTGCTCCAGACTCTTTTGTGAAGTCTTCCAAATGCACTACCTTGCAGAAGGCGCGGGATGAGTCCTTCCTGAATCTTCGTTTGCGAAGAAAAGCCAGAGAGAGAGAGCATTTGCAGTGAGTGCCAAGCCTGAGTTATGTGCTTCATGTGCACATTCATGCTAGGACCACCGGAAAAGGGCCTGGGATTGAGGCAGAGCTGGATACAGAGGAAATGGAGAACAGAAGGAAAAACAAATAGATTGGGGAGAGAGGTGGGAGGACAGAGGTAGACTTCCTGGAAGAAAGAAAGCATGCTTAGGGCTGACCTGTCAAAATCTATATGTATCATTCACCAATATAGACCACTATTTTTGCTGTTAGTGGCTTCATCATACAATATCCATATACAGGCTATATAGGTCTGAAACCAAACAGGGTAAAACCATTACACGTACCCTTCCATTTTCCCAGAGGTGGTCTCTAGCACAGCCAATTTTTCAACAACTACACATGCGCAGCCCTTTCACACACCTTTGACTTGGTGAGTGGGGGGGAAAGTGATCATTATACAATGTGTGAGGACAAGGCTGTGAGACCCATTAAGCCAGTTTAGCACTGAGGATCCAGTATAATTATGCTAGTAAAAGTGTTTATTTATGCTGTGGTAAAAGTGTTTAGGAATTGGGCCAAAATATTAGGGAGCTAGAGATATACAACATAAAATGTTCCCTAAAATGTAACAAAGCAAGGACCATTTTTGTCTGTGACAAAGTAGCTTTTGCTAACAGCACATGTTCTCATCAAGAATTGTTGAAAGCAACACATGAATATAGCCTTCCTCAACATGGCATTCTCAGGTACAGTCTGTGTGGTCTGGGGTGATGGGAGCTGTAGTCCATCCAACATAACTGGGGAGGACATCATACTGGGGAAGGCTACACTAATGTAAGTAATACCCCATTCTTTTCAAGAGGACTTCAATATGACTACCATATTTTGGATATGAGCCCTGGTCACCTCATTACAAATACAATAGGACCCCCATATCCGCTGGGATTCGTTCTGGGGGGGGCGTGGATACCAACAACTATGGATAATAGTGAATGTCATTGAAAATAATGGGACGTCTGGTTTAAAAAAGCATAAAGTTGCCTTGGAGGACCTAGAAAATGGCTAGAGATGACACATTTTCTAGGAAGATTCTATGGTAGGTGTGTTGTTTTTTGTCCCATGGGTAACTGAATCAGGGGATAATGAATCAGTGGATGTGGGGGTCCTACTGTACTGTTCAGTGAGGCACACAAAATGTTTGCCAGGAGCAAATGATAGAATTTTTGTCCCAAATGAGGAAGATAATTGCCCCAATTAAATTCTGTTTGTTTGGTTGATCAGATCACATAGTTCCAAGCAATCATTTTTACATTCTGAAACAGTTTATCTGAATGGAGATACAGGCCACCCACCCTAATTGGCAGAACAAATATCCACAGTTTCATTTATCTACAGCTGAAAAAAATAGGGACATATACCATAAAGCCCTGCTGGAAAATACCTAGAGATGTGTCCTCTCTAGGAATCACTAGGTCCTCCAACACAGTTCTATGGTATCTATGTACAGGAAGTCCTTTTTGAAATAGGGTTTGCTATTATCCACAGTTTCACTTATAAACGGTAAGTTCAGGAAAATATCCCCCATGGATACGGGGGCTAACTGTACATTACTTAGTTTTATAACAATCAATGTGAGTTTCAGCAAAAGTCATATTAAAGAACCTTTGGACATATCTAAAACATATGGGCAAAATAGTATTTTTACATTTAACTATGTGGGGGACCCACTTCTGGAGTAAAAAAGAACTTGATTTGAAACACATGCAAGTATGATTATCTGGATAATATCACCATACAAATGATAACCTGAAATAGATCTTGGCAAACTTTGGTATAAGTGTAATTTTATCATGCTAGCTTCCTTTAGTTAAATATGATGAGTTGTGTTAGTTACAGAAATGGAATTGTAGCTTATTTCAGCTATTGGGAGGGGGGGTTATTTACTAATGTTTTACTTTCTAGATGGATTTAAGCACCAGATAGATTCAATCAAGGCAGCCATGGCCTGGAGTCTGCAAGATCTGAACAGGGCTGCTAACAACAGAGCATCTTCAAGGTCTCGTTGTACAATGATCTCATTACAGGATTAAAGTAAATTGAAACCAACTTGATGGCAATTAAGAACAACAATACAGTTGGCCTTCCACATTTGTGGGTTTCTTTTTCACGTATTTGATTATTCATGCATTTATAGCTGCTGCTTAACGAGCTCAACCTCCCTCCCCCACTCCTTATTCTCCCCATCCTCCTCTCAATCTTCGCTCCTTCTAACAGTGCCAGCCAGTCACTCCATCTCCCACCTTGCTACCATGATGCCTCAGCCAAATTTTAAAATCCTTTTACCTCTCCAGCCACTCATCTTCTTCCCACTCCCTGGGAAAGGGGGTGATGGGCTGGCACTGTTGGAAGGAGAGGAGATTGAGAGGAGGAAAGGAAGGAAGGAAGGAAGGAAGGAAGGAAGGAAGGAAGGAAGGAAGGTGTTGCAGGGAAGGGGCTTAAAATCTGGCTGAGGCATCATGGGGACAAGCTTGGAAAGGGAGTGATGGGCTGGTGGTGTTAGATAGGGGGAAGACTGAGAGGAACAAGAGTGGGGCAGGAATTGGCAGGAGTATGTAGCATACAGGTTTTTATGGGGGGAGCTTACAATATTCACAGTGCACTTTTGTGGGGATTCTGTGCCCCCAAGCTCCCTGGATATGAAGGATGAACTATGCTAATACAGATTACTTGGGCTCAAATTCAGATGACCCTTTGGCCCAGGATTATACCATGGAATATTTGGGAAAGAGATGTTGCCTCGTTATTTGAAAAGGACTGTGATATATGGATATCACAGACATAGCTATTCCTCTGGAAGTATTCTAGACCTCAGGAAATTTCTCTTGAATGAGATCTGCTAGTCTGGAAAAAATCATGACATCTTTAGCTCTTGACTAAATTATTTTTCTTAATTGTGAGTAGGTGAAACAGTTGATGGTAACTGTTGTTTTATGAAGTCAGGAGATAACTTATGATTCCCCCCATCCCCATGAGTTTCCATTTTTTATTTCCATTTTGGCTGAAACCCATACTCTCTCTGGCTTTTCTTCGCAAACGAAGATTCAGGAAGGACTCATCCCGCGCTTTCTGCAAGCGCACTGATGACTAAAAAGGCCAATCCGAGATAAACAAGTCCGGTTGCAGAAGGCACAGCAGAAGGTCTCCTTGGGTGATGTTTTTGGGTTGTGATTCTTTCTGCGTTGTCGTTTCTCTTCAAGACTTGTTCGTCGTGAGTTCTCAAATAAGGCTGCAGCATTGTGGATAGTGCGTCTCCATGCCTCCCGATGTGAGGCCAGGGCGGACCACTGTTGGTGATCAATTTGGCCAAGCCTGAGATGTTGTTTCAGGGAGTCTTTGTATCGCTTTTTTGGAGCGCCCCTCTTACGCTGACCCGTGGCGAGTTCACCGTAGAGTAGTATTTTTGGGAGGCGATGGTCCTCCATCCTAGAAACGTGCCCTGCCCAGCGCAGCTGTGTTCTCAATATCATGGCCTCAATGCTGGTGATCCCTGCTTGCTCAAGGACAGCAACATTCGTCACATAGTCAGTCCAGTGTATATTTAGGATTGTGCATAGACAGCGCTGATGAAAGCGCTCGAGGAGTCGTAGGTGGTGGCGATAGGTGACCCATGTTTCAGATCCATAAAGGAGGATAGACAGTACGATGGCTCTATACACACTGATTTTTGTGCTTTGCCTCAGGTGTTTATTGCTCCAGACTCTTTTGTGAAGTCTTCCAAATGCACTATATGCCTTTGCTAATCTGTGATCGATCTCTTTGTCAATCTTGGCATCTGAGGAGATGATGCTTCCCAGGTAGGTGAACTGCTGAACGGACTTGAGCACTGATTTGCCGACGGCAATGTGGGGATGGTGGTGTTCGTCCTGTGGTGCAGGCTGGTAAAGAACTTCTGTTTTCTTCAGGTTGACTTCTAGCCCAAACAGCTCTGCAGCTGTTGCAAAGCAGGATGTTAGGCGCTGCAGAGCTGCTTCTGTGTGGGCAACAAGGGCAGCATCATCGGCGAAGAGCAGCTCACGGACTAGATAGTTTAGAGTCTTAGTGTGAGCCCTCAGACGGCTTAAGTTAAACAAGCTACCATCAGTACGGTAGCGTATATAGATGCCGTCGTCTTCTTCAAGCTCTGCCATAGCCCTTTGGAGCATCATGCTAAAGAAGATTGTAAATAAAGTTGGTGCAAGAACACAACCTTGCTTCACTCCATTCGTTATTAGAAAGGGCTCTGAAAGAGCATCGCCATATCTGACTTGACCACGCTGGCCCTCGTGTAGCAAGATAATCATTTTAAGGAATTTGGGGGGACATCCTAGTTTTTCCAGGATCTGCCACAGACCTTTTCTACTTACAGTGTCAAAGGCTTTGGTGAGGTCGACAAATGTTACATAGAGACCCTTGTTCTGCTCCCTACATTTTTCTTGCAGTTGCCTAAGGGCAAATACCATGTCTGTAGTGCTCCTATTGGCTCTGAAGCCACATTGGCTTTCAGGGAGAAGTTCTTCTGCAATAGCAGGAACTAACCTGTTCAGGAGTATCCTTGCAAGGATTTTTCCAGCAATAGAGAGCAGTGTTATGCCTCGATAGTTTGAGCAGTCGGATTTTGCTCCTTTTTTCTTGTACAGGGTGATGATGACTGCATCTCGGAGGTCTGATGGCAGTTCCCCTTTTTCCCAGCAATTCACAAGGAATTCGTGGAATTTTTCGTGGAGTGCATGACCTCCGTGTTTCCAAACTTCAGGTGGGATTCCATCAATCCCAGCTGCCTTGCCGTTTTTCATCTGCTGTATGGCCTTAAAGGTCTCTTCCAAAGTGGGAGCTATGTCCAATTCATTTTTCATTGGTTTTTGTATCATATCTTGGATAGCTGAGGCTTGGACTACTCGGTTGGCGCTAAAGAGACTTTGAAAATGTTCAGCCCAATGATTTAGGATGGAGGCTTTATCAGTAATTAATGTTTGACCATCTGTACTGTATAAGGAGCTTTGGACCTGATAAGTAGGTCCAAACACTGCTTTAAGAGCTTCATAAAATCCTCTATGATCACCCAGATCTGCACAGCGTTGTGTCTTTTCTGCTATACTGATCCACCACTTGTTCTGCATGTCTCGGAGTTTTTGTTGTAGTTTGCTACATGTGAGGCGGAAAGCTGCTTTTCTTACATGACAGGTTGGCTGGGCGAGGTATGCCTGGTGAGCAGCTCTCTTCCTTGCCAACAGTTCCTGGATCTCTTGGTTGTTTTCATCAAACCAGTCTTGATTTTTCTTGTGGGAGAACCCGAGGGATTCTTCTGTAGACTGGAGGATACTGTTTTTGATATGTTGCCAAAGCACTGTAGGAGAAGGATCTGTAGGGTGGTCTTCAAGTTTCGTTTGTAGATTTGCCTGGAAGTTGTCTCTCATGGTAGCTTGTTGAAGATTGTTGACTTGGAGTCTCTTCTTTAAGATGCCACCCCTCTTAGGTTTGAACTTAAGATGAAGATTTAGTTTACATCTGACAAGGCGATGATCTGTTTGGCATTCTGCACTGGGCATCACTCGTGTATGACGGACATCACGAATGTCTCTCTGACGGACTAGAACGTAGTCAATGAGGTGCCAATGTTTGGATCGGGGATGCATCCAGGTTGTCTTCAAGCTATCTTTCTGCTGAAAGATTGTGTTTGTAATAGTCAGCTGTTGTTCTGCACAGAACTCTAGCAGGAGGCGTCCGTTATCATTGCAATTTCCAACACCATGCTTGCCTAAGACACCTTTCCAGGCTTCGGAGTTCTTTCCTACTCTGGCGTTGAAGTCACCAAGGATAATAATTTTATCTTCTACAGGGACTTTTTGTATGAGTTGGCGTAGGTCTGTGTAGAATTTGTCTTTCTCTACAGGGTCAGCTTGCATAGTTGGGGCATATATACTAAAGAGAACAACATGTGGGAGGCGTAAGGAAATAATGCGATCAGAGTGTCCTGTTGGCAAGGTTTCGAGTTTGGAGGCAATGGAGTTTTTAATCATAAAGCCTACTCCTGACAGATGTTTTTCGGTTTTGGGTTTGCCAGACCAGTAAAGTGTGTAGCCGGCGCCATGTTCTTTAAGGCTGCCTTCCTCATGGAAGCGAACTTCACTAAGAGCAGCGATGTCAATATTAAGCCGTGATAGTTCAAGGGCTATTAGGGCAGAACGACGCTCAGGCCGTCCACTATCTTCAGAGTCTTGCATGGTTCTGATGTTCCAGCATGCAAGTGTCAGTTTATTTACACCTTTGGAGGCCGGTGTGTGCCTTTGTTTCTTTGCCTTGGTTTGACCGCATCAGAAGATTCCCGTTGGCCGCGGCTAGCCAACCAGGTAGTTGGGGATGAGCTTTCTTTAGGCCACCTTTTCTAGGCCCCTCTCCATGTGGAGCAAGCAGTGCTCTCCTTAAAAAAGGCTGCTTGGTCGTTCAGAATGCTGCCGAACAAGACTGTCATCTCCCGGGTCAGGCTTGAGCGACCAATGTCCTGAACCGCCTGCGTGCAGGGTTGGGGCTGCGGCTTCCAGTGCATCTTTACACCTGCCAGTTTCGTCCCTCGCCAGTCGCTACAGGGCTTTTTTGGAAATGGATTTGTCCTTCGAGCCTGTGCAATGGATTTTTCTGGTGGAGCGCAGCGTGCACAGAACTGGCCTCACCCTTTAAACCAGAGATTCATCTGCCGTGGCCTTGCAAGCATGGACGTGGCAGTGAGGTCCTCGGGCCGTAGGTTTGATTAGAGTTTCCTTCTCTTAGATGGTTGACCTTACAGGGTTGGACGAGCACCATCTGCCCGGGTTTGGGATTGGAGTTTTCCTTCTCCTAGGACGGTTGCCACAAGGCTGGAGAGCCCATCCTGCCCTTTGACGCTCTTTGTCAGACCCTTCGGTTTTGACCTGTCTGGCATGGGAGACCCTACCAGTGGCTATTATGCCACCGCCAGCATAGCTCAAAACATCATTAGGGTACGCAAGCCTCTCTCCCACGACAAGGGGGCGTCAATGGAGAGGTCCATTGTAAAAATTGTGATGCTAGCACAAATGATTATTTCGCAGTAGCCCATCCTGACCTTCCAGAAGAGTTGGACTACAACTCGCACCATCCCCAGCCAGAATGGTGACAAACCAGTGACCAGGATGCTGTCTCAAACAGTTGTTTTCAGTGGTGCCAAGAGGTAAGAGTTGTTATTAATGATGATCATTGTAGCAAGGTATTTCCCTCCCCCCCCCACCAAAAACCAGCAGAAGCCTATAGATAATGTAAAGGCACAGTGAGATCCATTAGCAAAAACTGAAGCTCATCCAAACCCGCAAGTGTACAAAATTGAAATTTTGTGTATATTTGTTTGAGTCTCGTTCTGCAAAAACGGAGAGAGCAGAATAGTCAGCTCTCAGAATATCCTCCAAGATTGGAATATGGCCAGACGTTTAAATGATTGCTATGGAGTTATTGTCTCAGCTTATTTTTATAATGATACACAGATGGGTCGATTGTATTGCAGATAGTGCAATGTGTTCATCACAGGATGAAAGCATATTTAGATTGAGCACATTTTGTTCTTGTTGTCCCTCTCCATTGGGCTGCTGAGAAGCTGAAAAGGAAGCTGAAAATACATTTTTGGATCCATTTTTCTGCAAAGTCATATAAAGACAAATAAAGGACCACAGGCCATATGGTGGTTTTCAGAAACAGCCACATTCTCTCTTCTCATGCGCTAAGCTCTATGTTGTGGTTTTCTGCCCCTCTGTTGTGTGACCTCCATTCTCCACCTTTGATTTTTTTTTTTTTAAGGACAGACAAGAAGTTTTTTAAATCATGAGAAGGCAGTGAGAAGGCTGGTAAGAAGCAGTCAAGCATAAAACATTTGACTATCATTGAATAGTGGTTTCTTTCTTCTTCTTCTTTTAAGAATGTGGTATACATCTCCAAAATTTACAAATAAATAGAGAAAGAAAAAAGACCAAATAAGACAAATCTACTGTTCTTAGTGGCAATCCAAGGTAGAACAAGATAAAATGGATTCAATGTTACCCAAAGGAAACATTTGGTTCTGGAGGGTTCTTGTTTGATGTTAGTTTGGGCTCCAGACCTAGGATGACCATGGGTGGGAATTGGAGTTGGAGCAAAATTCTTTCCTTGGGCTGTAATGCCCAGAATCCCCCACTGTCCATCTTGAAACTGTTTTTTTTTTTTAAATCGACTCCAAGCTTTGATAGGAACAGTGAAATCTTGGAACTTCCGTATTGGTAGGGCAGTGAAACTGCTTTGGCTTTTAGTCCAAACTTTAAATGAGCTGTCCTGGTTTTTGAATCCCACCCTCCAAAATAGATTCAGTGCCCTGGAAAGTGCTTTTAAAGTTTGGACTAGAACCCAGAGCAGATGCATAGCCAGCGAGTGCCTTCGGGGACACTTATATGGGTGAGATACTGAGAAGGATTCTTGGACTGGCAGAGCAGCCAAATCTAATGAGTTCTCCAGCATCCTTCCTCCTTCTCAGCTGCTGTGCCGAGGGCCTTCCCCCTCATGCTGGTGTAGCTGTGCTGGCTTTCCAACCTATGTTTACAGTTGTCTGATTACCTTATCTTGGTTCCAGTTGACTGACCTTCATGGACAGGGAAGCAGATAGGTTCAGTTTGCTGTGCATTGGGATTTCTGGATGGATATCCAATACTGTCTATCTGTGTAATTGTATGGTAGGCCAACCCACATCTTAAGGCACAGTCCTTTCTTTTGTACCTCTTGGATTGATCAGCCTGCTAAGGTTCCTTTGTGTGAGGAGAATGTGGGAATATGTGAGGAGAGTGGAGAAGAAAGAAGAAAAAGGGGCAACTGCCATGGTGAGCCTAGAAGTGTTGCCCTATGAGGAGCAGCTTAGGAAGAAGCTGGGTATGTTTAGCCTGGGGAAGAGAAGGTTAAGAGGTGACATGATAGCCATGTTTAAATATTTGAAGGGATGTCATACTGAGGATGGAGCAAGCTTGTTTTCTGCTGCTCCAGAGACTAGGACATGGAGCAATGGGTTCAAACTATAGAAAAAGAGATTCCACCTAAACATTAGGAAGAATGTCCTGATGTTCAGCAGTGGAATGCGCTGCCTTGGAGCATGGTGGAATCTCCTTCTTTGGAGGTTTTTAAACAGAGGCTGGATGGCCATCTGTTGGGAATGCTTTGATTGTGTGTTTATGCAGGGCAGGGAGTTTGACTAGATGGCCCTTGTGGTTTCTTCTAACTCTATGATTTTATGATTCTATTAATTCTCTCCACAGGGCAAAATACTATCAGGACAGGGTTATGTCCTTCAGTTGAACAACTGTAGCTGGACAATGAGGATGTGGAACTGAGACAAACAGATTAAAATTGCTACTTCCTTCATGTTATCTCTGCCTGTGACACTCTTTCCCAGAGTTCCTGTTAAAAAGCACTCATCTTTCCTGAAGGATAGGAAGTGTTTGCAGGATGGGGATTTATGTATTCCCTTGGTAATGGGACTGCTCACCCAGATGGCATGCTGCTTGTTTCCTTGAAACAACAAGATGATGGGGCAAAGTTGATCAGTTGCATTGCATGGGAAATGTTTTCTCATTATCTTGTATGCTTAGCTCAGTTTGCTGAATGCCATTTCCCCTTCAGTATTTGTGCCTTCTTGTTGTTAAAAGGGAATAAAACAAACAGATAGCTAGAACAACATTATTTATTACTTGCAGTTTTCAGTGTGCACAGACACAATGGCACCAAGATGGGAAAATGCAGAAGTGAGCTGAAAGCTAAGGCAAATTGTGGATGCTTTCAGCCCAGAATCAATGTTAAAAATTCTCCTAGTTGAACTAGGATTCAAGAAGAATGGAATGTACGATACAATCCACAACACATAAAGAAATGAGATGAAGGAAATGTATTTATCCTGCTATTCCAAGAGTTGTTGGAGGATTCTTATTTATTTATTCTTATTTATAAGATTAGCTGAAATGCAGCATGCTCCACTTCATTAATAATCAAAGCCAGCCTTTGTAGACCAGCACAAAGCAAACCAACTATTTGCAGAAATAACCCGATTCTTTGGAACATTCTTGGGTCTCAAGTTCTGTTATGGGGACAGAACTGGCTTCTTATCCAGAGAAGATAGGGGAAAACTCCATGCTGGTCTTGAAGACAGAAAGCTCTCTGATTCTAAGGACTTTACCAGACACACTAAATGCGGTGTCATAACGACACTGCATAAATGCGAAGGGGCGCACATATCAGATGATGTTGCCCTTTCACATTTATGTGCTGGCCAAAACACGTACCTTTTTATTGACAGCTGAAGCCATCAATTGATCCCTGGTGGCACTTTCGTGCCATCATTGCCAGCATGTGAAACCTCGCACCAGTTAACTCACATGAAAGCAGTGTCAATGGCTGGTCCGGTGCGATGCGAACACTTCCTGGTGACATTGTCACATCCAAGTAAGTGACACACTTTTTATGATCCTCCCCAATTTACTTGGGACTTTTAAAGTGTGTTCCAGTGCTTTTTAAAAGTTAAATTTCTTATTTTTGTTTTTATTTTTGAATTTCCTGTGTGAGTGTCTTCCCGTGAGAATCCACGGGATTTTGAACGTTCCTCTTCATTGCTGGGAAAGCCTTTGCTTGGAGAGAAGGTAAGCACGGAGGGAGGCATTCTTTTGCTGGCATAAAAATTGATTTATTTTCATACCAGCAAAGAACATTTTAAGGGACTTTTCTGATAAAGTCCTAAGTGTGGCTTTATACTGCTTTGCTACATTAAATAAGCATTTACCAGCTATCATTAGCTTTCCTACACAGAGATTGCATCTACTGGCTATTGTCCAATAGAAACTTCAGCGTTCATGCTCATCTGGACAGCGAAGGACTTTAAAGCAAGAGTGATGGGTTTTTCATTGGGAAATGGCTCTCATAAAACTTATTCAAATATATCATTAGCCATCAGCACTGTAACTCACACTTTCCCAGGGCTGGGCACTGAAAGAGATAACCGTGCAGAACATATGAAGGCCACTTGCTAGATAAAGAAGACTAGTGGCTTTGTTTGAGAAAGAAACAAGAAGGAAACTTTTCCATGCTTTCTTAGTAAAGCATTTTTCTACTTAAGTTTACATAAATGTGTTAGTTAATGTCTGATAGGGAAAATGGACATGGGATACATGGAGCCAAGCTATATCCTATTGTGCTAGGAGATTTTCACACGCCGAAAATATTCCCTCCAGAAACCGGGACAGAAATATTTCTGTCCCGGAAGCAGCGCCGCGGTTCGCACGCTCACCTCCCTCTTCCGTTTTTCCGTCGTCCTCGATTTGGGTTTTTCCCTCCCTCTTCTGGAATATTTTACTAACGGGAGTTTGCCGTTAATAAAATATTCCGGAAGAGAGAGGAAAAAACCCAAAGCGAGGACGACGGAAAAACGGAAGAGGGAGGTGAGCGTGCGAACCGCGGCGCTGCTTCCGGGACAGAAATATTTCTGTCCCGGTTTCTGGAGGGAATATTTTCGGCGTGTGAAAATCTCCTTAATGTCCCACTTTTGTTATCTGCCAAAGGATCATCCGACTTTGTAAGAATTCTCCAACTAGTTAGCTTACCTGTAAGTAAATATAGAAAGAATATTTGAAGGGGGTCAGATTTGTTCTCCTCTTGAGACTTGATTCTTTGACTGTCAGGCAGCTGCAAATTTGTTCACACTTTATGAAGGCTTCTTCTGCACAAAATGCACACACTTTTAAGCAGAAAAAATGTTTACTGCATAGAAAATCTGGTTCCTGAGCAGAAAATACTGTGCTTTGCACAGAAAACAGTTTCCTGCATTGGGTATTCATGTGCAGAAAAGCACTGAGTCTGTGTGTGTGTTACGTGCCTTCAAATCACCTGTCAATTTATGGCAACCCCTTGAATTTGATAGGGTTTTCTTAGGCAAGGTATACTTACACAAACATCTTCTGTGGATTTATCAGTTCCTGAACTGCGGAGAGCATTCAAAGACTGCACAAAAATCTTTGTATTATTTTCAGTGGGGAGAATAATGAGGGGATCATTTATTCCTGCTTGCAAGAATGAGAAGCACTTACATCCCTACCTGTAAGACCTATTGTGGACATATCTAAAATATCTTCACCCTAGGTTTCATTTATAGACACAGAAAATTACTCTGAAAACTGAAAAATAATTGTGGTAGAGCTTCCATGTCACAGAAATGTATGGCGTGTTTGAATCACAGTTATAGATTTTAAAACACGGACATTTAAATCTGGCAATGATAACACTCTAGTATGATTCAGTAATAGGGCATTTCCAAACAAATGCTCTAAAGTCAGTTATGAACTGCCATACTTATCTTATTTTAGGATACCCATATCAACAAGTTGTGGGGTTTTTTCTGATGGTGGGAGTAGACCAATGAGAGCAAGATATATATATTTTTTTTACAAAATAATCCATGATGATCCTGCATTTCTATAAACACTTGGAAATCAATCTCACTTAACTAATTGGATAAATATTATGTGATTGTGTTGTTAATCATATATCAATAGATTATGAGACTAGTGATTTAAGAGCAGCCTTTTCTTGTGGTTGCATAATATTTTGCCCCAAACCCTTAACCCACATAATTTAAATAGTCCAAATCAAGTCTGGATTAATTTACATAATGTTACTTTAAAATGTTTTTTGGAGGAAGTAAGCATTTCAGGGCCAAGTTTCTGTAAATGTCATAATTTTATCCAGTCAGGAACTTTATTAAAACTTTGGAAATCAGGAAAAGGAACTGAGGTCTTTATTAGAGCTAACTAGTTGTGCTGAAATTCCACTCTCGGTCTACTTTTCCCACCAGGTTTGTTCCTGGGTTATAAAAGTGCTTTAGTTTTTCCATAGACCTGGGAGAGTGTACCAGCCAGATCTTGCTGACTCATTATAAAGCAGAATAGTAAGTCAATGAACTGGTATTAGATAATCTATAAATGGTGAAGGCCTCTCACTGCCCATCCATGGTGAGAAAATAGCTCTTCTCCTTCTACAGGTATCCATCCAATTGAGAATTTCTTAGGCATCAGTGATGGACACTAGCTGAATAAGGCAGCACTGTGAAAAATGGCTACATGTGGGGTTAGTGTCTACTTATCAGTAATGATTTCTTGATCTGGGGGATGCAAAATAAATGTTGTATGGGGAATTCTGTAGTTGGAACTCCTTTTTACAAATAGTCACTCAGGAATTTTGATGCAAAACTGGGTTGTGAAATGGAAGAGGGAGTGGCTAAGGATGCATTGTTCATGTACCATTTCCCCTTCTGAAAATCCCTCTTCCTGAAATCTGTTATTTCTCTGGATTATTAAAACATAGGCAAAGTCAGTAATAATATGTGTAATAAAATAAAAATCCGACAATAAATGTCCATGTATTCCCATTCATTATTTTCCAGGGGCTTTTCCATATAGGCGTTTATTCCATTCCTGCCAAATGTGACATCTCTGAGTATCACATTCCTTCTTTCTTAGTAAGCATTCTGCATACACTTCATTTTCCATTAAGTACAGACATTACATGAAACAATGTTTGGGGGAATAGTGGTGTTAATCATCCCTGTCTGGAAGCAGTAACTTCAAAATTCTTCTGAATGCAAAAGTGTCGAAAGTGTTCGCTTTGACACTGATCTCAAATAAAATCAACAGCTTTCTTTAATATAATGTGCCTAATAAAATCATATGCCAAAATGGGTGAAGAGAAAGACCTCGGGCCAAACTAGACTGGGGGGCATCAATTATTTCACCTATTCTGATAATTAAGAATCTGGTTTGCTGTCATCTTGTAATGAAGGGATGGGGAACTCATTTTGATACACCCCTTCACCTAATGTTAGAAGCCTTCTGCAGGTGATGGGTTCCGATCACAGTGAGATCCTCCCCTGGCAGCCTGCTTGGGAGAAGCAGAGGATGGAGTGGCAGAAAGAGGTAAGGAAGGGGACAGTTGACCCTGTCCACTTTTGGCTCTGGCCCCACCTACAACCAATGCCTCAGTTTACATCTGAGAGAATGTGGCCATCAAGAACAGGAAAAAAGGAATCTCCTTGCCTCCTCTGGAGATTTTCAGACAGGAATGAAAAAAGCGTTCCTGTCCCATAATCTCCACTCCCACCCCTGTCCTGTTTCTGACCAGCCACAATCACCCTCCCCACTACACTTACCTCCTCTCCAGTCAACAGGGCAGCCCAGGAGTGAAAGGAGCTCTAACGGAGCTCCGTTCACTTCTTGGATCGAAATCCCACAGATTCTCATGAGAAGAAGCAAGTGTGGGAAATTCAAAAATAAAAATAAACCAAAAAAAGTAACACCAAGGAGAAAAACACACTTTAAAATGTATAAGTAACCCAGGGAGGATCATAAAAAGTGGTGTCACTTACCTGGATGTCTTGATCTCACCAGAAGTGTTCTGGCAGGGACCTCCCATTGATGCTGGGATCTCGCCAGTAAGTAGTGGGCTGGATGTCTGTCAGAAACTGTAGCAAATTGAGAAGGGGAGAATCAAATGTATGTAAGTAGTGCTCAAAATTATTATCTATATATCAATATCCAATGACTCACAGAATTTTTTTAAACAAATCACCAATGTCCAAGTTAATTATATGCAATGGAAAAAATATTCAAACAATTCTCACAAGCAGGTAAGTATATGAAAAGTGAGTACACTGCTAATTAAACTCTATGTTTTTAGTAAATAAACAATTCTCACACAGATGTAAGTATATGATACATATATATGTATCATATACTTACATCTGTGTGAGAATTGTTTATATATGTATCATATACTTACATCTGTGTGAGAATTGTTTATTTACTAAAAACATAGAGTTTAATTAGCAGTGTACTCACTTTTCATATACTTACCTGCTGGAGGTAATTAAATCCTGTTTATACAGTTGTCCAAATTCTATTTGTTGCATAAGAATACAAAGGAAAATATACTATAATACAATGTAGTCAATCAACTCTATTTGATATATAATATAATGCAATATATGAACTTAAACTGATACAGAAACAACTTTGCTCTGAAGATTCTCTATGCTGTTTCGTGGTCACTTCTTCAGTGTGTATCTAAAATAAATATATTGTTTCAATTGAACCATGTATCCTACCCAATAAAATACCATTTTTATTTTAATTGTTTGTTGAGGAAAGACATGCTCAGCTCACCTTATGAAAGTAACTATTTTCATAAATCTTGTATAAATGTATTTCCACCAATTTCTATAAAGAAAAAAGTTTTAATCTCCAGTATGTGTATTATTGTTAATTCTAATTGTTATATAAACTGTAGGTGAAACCAACGGGCTCACCTTTATACTTTAACTGTATTTAGGAAGGAGCAATCTGTTGCTGCTTCAAGTAGGTTCTGCAATGTAAATGAATAATACTCTCATATAATTTTTAAATTTATAAATCTCTCTCTCTCTCTCTCTCTCTCTCTCTGGCTTTTCTTCGCAAACGAAGATTCAGGAAGGACTCATCCCGCACTTTCTGCAAGCGCGCTGATGACTAAAAAGGCCAATCCGAGATAAACAAGTCCGGTTGCAAAAAGCACAGCAGAAGGTCTCCTTGGCTGATGTTTCCGGGTTGTGATTCTTTCTGCGTTGTCGTTTCTCTTCAAGACTTGTTCGTCGTGAGTTCTCAAATAAGGCTGCAGCATTGTGGATAGTGCGTCTCCATGCCTCCCGATGTGAGGCCAGGGCGGACCACTGTTGGTGATCAATTTGGCCAAGCCTGAGATGTTGTTTCAGGGAGTCTTTGTATCGCTTTTTTGGAGCGCCCCTCTTACGCTGACCCATGGCGAGTTCACCGTAGAGTAGTATTTTTGGGAAGCGATGGTCCTCCATCCTAGAAACGTGCCCTGCCCAGCGCAGCTGTGTTCTCAATATCATGGCCTCAATGCTGGTGATCCCTGCTTGCTCAAGGACAGCAACATTCGTCACATAGTCAGTCCAGTGTATATTTAGGATTGTGCGTAGACAGCGCTGATGAAAGCGCTCAAGGAATCGTAGGTGGTGGCGATAGGTGACCCATGTTTCAGATCCATAAAGGAGGATAGACAGTACGATGGCTCTATACACACTGATTTTTGTGCTTTGCCTCAGGTGTTTATTGCTCCAGACTCTTTTGTGAAGTCTTCCAAATGCACTATATGCCTTTGCTAATCTGTGATCGATCTCTTTGTCAATCTTGGCATCTGAGGAGATGATGCTTCCCAGGTAGGTGAACTGCTGAACGGACTTGAGCACAGATTTGCCGACGGCAATGTGGGGATGGTGGTGTTCGTCCTGTGGTGCAGGCTGGTAAAGAACTTCTGTTTTCTTCAGGTTGACTTCTAGCCCAAACAGCTCTGCAGCTGTTGCAAAGCAGGATGTTAGGCACTGCAGAGCTGCTTCTGTATGGGCAACAAGGGCAGCATCATATGTAATACAGGTTGTAAATTTCTTGGTCGGCGGAAGCAATAAGCAGAACGCGAATGCCAGTGTATAACTCTAATGTCCCAGATCTCATGGAAAACCAGACTGAAAGTGAACACTCCCACTAATCTGTGCATCTGAACCTGAACTTTTTGTTCAATTAAAGATGATCTATCATTGGCTGAGGGTTGTTTTCTAGCTTGTTTAATAATATAATTGGGGTAGCCTCTAGCCAATAACTCCTGGTGATAAGTGTCTGCTGCAGTTTGGTAGTGTTGCTCAAAAGTAGAATTTCTGCGCAGCCGAAGAAGCTGAAAAAATTGTAAGTTATGTTTGAGTCTGAAAAGATTATAACTGTCATAGTGTAGGAGGGAATTTCGGTCTGTGGGTTTCTGATAACATCGGATGCCCAACCTTTGATTTTTAATATATACCATAGTGTCCAAAAAAGGAACTTCTTGCATGCTGATATGACTTCTATATTTTATGTTAGGATTTAGAGTTCATCCCGTTGCAAAACTGCTGTGCTATAAATTCTTTTGTAAAAATAATAAAAAAATATCTTCAATGTATCTCCCATAAAATAAACAAAATTCATGAAATGGGTTAATGATAGGGTTATTAATATGAGAACATTCAAGGGAAGCTATGAAAAGATTTGCTATTGAGGGAGCAATAGGGCTTCCCATGGCAATGCCTTTCACGTGTAAATAAAATTCATTTTAAAAACGAAAAAAAAATTCTTTTCCAAAACTATATCCAAGAGGTCAAGCAAAAACTGTGTAGGAGGATTTTTGTTTGACGACACTGATGAAATTGTTCTGCAACTATTCTAGCTTCAGAATGTTGAATGGATGTGTATAATGACTCCACATCCATAGTAATTAGACATATAGACTCTGGAACTGATTTACCTTCTATTATAGTTAGGAAATGCTGTGAATCCTGAATATATGAGGGAGTTTCTTTAACAAAAGGTGACAGAAAAAAATCTAAATATTGTGCAAGGGGTTCAAGAATGGATGCTGTTCCTGAAACAATGGGCCTGCTGGAGGGGGGTTGGGTTTCATCCCTTATGAATTTTAGGTAGCATATAAAATATTGGTACTCAGGGATATGGCATAATGAGAAATTTTGACACCTCATTATTAATGTATCCCAAAATTTCTGCCTCCTGTACTGCAATTTTAATAATGAATTTGATGGATGATGTGGGATCACTATTGAGACGTAGATAATAATTGATGTCATCGAGTTGCCTTCTTAGCCCCTTGTTCCACTAAAGAAGAAGGATTTACACCATTAGTATGGTACTGGAATGGTAATGATGCCTTTAGCAGTTAAGCTTGGTTTCTGTGCTTATAAGCAATTGTTCCCAGTTTGATTTTGCCACAGTAGGGACAATTTTGTATGGTCATCCAGTACCTCCCTACTCACACACATTTCCCTGCCCCTCATACTTATTTGGCTATTTCCCAAGAGGATGTGACTGTAATGATTCAAAGGCCCCGATCCACTTAGTTCTCAGGCCAATTCAGGAGTAAAGGTCTGTCAAAATAAGACATAGGATTTTATCAAACCACCCTCCTGAAATGTTCTTTTGCCGGAAAAAGAATGCCCCATATCTCACTTACCTTGCGTCCCAGCAAAAGTCTTCCTCAGCAATTAACGAGGAGTAAACGGAGCTCTGTTCACTTCCTCATATGAAATCCCACAGATTCTTGCAAGAATACATAGCATGGGAAATTAAAAAAACAAAACAAAACTAAAATAACAAAGGTAAAGATTTAAAAAGCATATAAACACACCATAAAAGTCCCAAATAAGCTGGGGAGAGTCATAAAAAGTGTGCCACCTACCTGGATGTCGCAATCTCACCCAGAAGTGTTCTGGTTGGACTGGCCATTGACGCTGGATTCACATGGGTACAATGGCTTGCGGATTCAAATGCCAACAATGCTGGCAGAAAAGCGCCATAGGGGATCAATTGATGACTTCGGCCATCAATAAAATAGGATGGGTTTTTAACAGTACATGATCACAAAAGGGTGATGTCATCTGGTACACACACCCTTTCGCAATCATTAGGTGTCCTTATGACACTGTATTTGCATGGTCTGATAAAGTCCATATTCATATATGCACAAAACAGTGAAGATTATCAGATGGGAACAAAAAAAGCATTCCTGTCCTGTAATCTCCTCTCTCACCCCTCTCCCACCCCTGTCCCAGCATGAGAACAAAAAGTTTCAGACATACCTTATTCCCACTTCCACGACAGCCCAGGAGGAATGGAATCCCACTGGTTCTTACAAGAAGATGAGAGCATGAGAAATTCAAAAATAAAAACCGTAGTAAAAAAGAAAAAGTGACAGCAAGCGCAAAAACACACTTAAAACTTAACGAGTACCCAGAAAGGGTCATAAAAAGTGTTTCACTTACCTGGATGTCCTGATCTCACCAGGAAATGTTCTGGCATGGACCTCCCATTGACACTGGCATCATGACAGCGAAACAGGCATCGTTTCACTCACAGGACATTCCGTGACAGAAATGGAATGGGGGATCCATTGATGGCTTAGCCCATCAATAAAAAGCAGTGTCAGCATAATGAGAGACAAACAGGAGCATTATGACAGGGGAACAACGTCATATGAAAGGGAAGCCCTTTAGCAATCTCCTGGCATCATGGTAATGCCATATTTAGAGTGTCTGATAATCTCCAGTGAATTATTGATTACATGAAGATATTATGTGGGATGCAGAAATAAAACCCAAGGCATGGTTAGTCCATGTCCCTTAGTGGACTGAAGCAGTCCTCCATCATAGCTGCTGTCCACCCAGGTCTCCACAATGAAGGAGATGCCGCCTCCAACAGAATAGCTTTCTGAACTGGACTACAGCTGGTGCATCCCCAAGATGAGACTGATTATCTGATCTTTCCCAGTCTTTAAATACCCTTTCTCCTTTACTCTAGAAGGTGCTGACCCTTTCCAAGGCAAAGTGGGAGAAATATCACCCCATCCTAACTAAAAATGGAATAGTTTGCCAGGCATTCTAAGATGGAAACATTCGTATCTATTTCTACAGTGTGAGATGAGCATGCACATCCTGCCCAAGAAAAGTACAATTAGCAAAAAGCTACATTAATAATATTTTTTGCTAAAGACCTACTTGATGAACTAGCAAATGCCAAGTTCCTATGTTATGCATCCCTTAAGCATCTAAAACATGCATATGAGAGCTACCTACACACTTCACCAATTTTTCAGGAAAGTTCAAACCCTTACAGTCACCCTTCCCTGCCTTAAATTTCCTATCTTTTAAAAATTAATTAACTGTTGTACTTGCACTAATCAATCCTTGCCGCTGTACCAATATAGCAACAGCTTGCAAGATTTTTTTTTTTTTTTTTTTTTTTTTAGAGGAAGATGGGGAGATCACGGTTACATGCAGGAAGGCTTTGTCCCATCTGAACCCAGTCCTTCTTTCCACCTTCCCACTGGAAATAAAGTGAACATGGGGGGCTTGGGCAAACCTTGGGTAACCACACTTACTATACATCCTCCAAATTTTCCCACCTGATCTCTAAATTGAGATACTTACAAACAGGATATTTTGCACCAGTAAGAAACCTGAAAACAATACCATGACTTGGGCTGACAAACAAATTATTTTTGATGGCCAAACCCCCCCCCCCATCGCCCTGGGATTACACTAGGAGAAAAACAGAATGGCAGGCTCCCTGCTTGCCAATACTAAATTACCTCCATTCAACTATAAAAGCCTTATGTGAAAACAAACTGATACAGAGGTGGGGTATTTTCTTATCCTAATGAAAAAGTCAATTTAATGCAGGTTAGGGCCATTTTAGAGTTAGGGATTAAGGCAATTTTTTGTGTATGTTTTCTGATCTGAAAGAGAATTGCAAGGTGTCCCCAGTGGAAGAAATTTCTATTTCCCCTGAATAATTTCAACAAGGCTGTGTTACTTCTGCTTTGCTGCATCGTGGTTCGTTTAAAATGGCTGGAATATTATTTTTACAAAATTATTTTTGTCCCAAAACATTATATGAACTAGGACTAAAGCGCTTTCATCAGCGCTGTCTATGCACAATCCTAAATATACACTGGACTGACTATGTGACGAATGTTGCTGTCCTTGAGCAAGCAGGGATCATCAGTATTGAGGCCATGATATTGAGAACACAGCTGCGCTGGGCAGGGCACGTTTCTAGGATGGAGGACCATCGCCTCCCAAAAATACTACTCTACGGTGAACTCGCCACGGGTCAGCGTAAGAGGGGTACTCCAAAAAAGCGATACAAGGATTCCCTGAAACAACATCTCAGGCTTGGCCAAATTGATCACCAACAATGGTCCGTCCTGGCTTCACATCGGGAGGCATGGAGACGCACTATCCACAATGCTGCAGCCTTATTTGAGAACTCACGCCAAACAAGTCTTGAAAAGAAACGACAACGCAGAAAGAATCACAACCCAAAAACATCACCCAAGGAGATCTTCTGCTGTGCTTTTTGCAACTGGACCTGTTTATCTCGGATTGGCCTTTTTAGTCATCAGCGCGCTTGCAGAAAGCGCGGGATGAGTCCTTCCTGAATCTTCGTTTGCGAAGAAAAGCCAGAGAAAAAGTAATGCAATGGCAAAAAGGGAATAGAGTTGTTGAAACTTTTTTTTGCTTAAAAATATACTTTTGTTTTCTTTTAAAAAGACCCCTGTACCTGGTATGCAGCTGAAAAATTGTTTAGAACTGTTCATGTGACAATTGCCACTGAATCCCTTCACTGTTCTGTGTGTGGATTCTGCAAATCTAGACTAAATCCAGACCAAATTTTCAGGATTTAGTCTTGGGAGCTAAAACATGAGGGTTAAATTAAACCACAGGCTGGTTTCATCACTTCACTGATGCAGAAGAAGATACCAGCTCCTCCTGTGTTTAGGTATGACTACCAAAAACACGAGAGGAAAGAATTTTGCATATTGCTCTACCTTCACTGTAAAAGATATTTCGCTTTTCAAATACTGCTTTGCTGGTATGTAGCAAAATTCAGAGGAGAAATTATGACTGAGAAAAGAGCTGGAGAAAGCGAATCACATAGTAGTGAACTGCAGTTTTCACAAGTTGACAGTACTCTTGCCATGAGATCCTCAATGTCAAAGTTATTCTGGACCAATTTTAGTTCTCTTCTATTGTTCCTCAACCCACCAAAAGTCAAGCTATATTGTCAAGGTGGGCAGGTGGCAGCTGAGGATTTCCTCCCTCTGTTTCAATAACCATCACATAATGATGCAGACATCTTACAGGACTTCCCCGGGGTCCTCGGGTAATCCTGGTGATGATGTTATCATTCTGCAGCAATGATTCTCAGTTGCTCCGCACCCTCCCCTTGGCCCCAGCATGGCTGGGGGAGGGAAAGAAAATGGAGCATGTGGGGGTACTTTCTGCACAGAGATCACACAGTTTTGGAGGATGTATTCACAGTGGGAAGAAAATGGATTAAATTATTCATTCCCCCCTCCACGAGTCAATAATAATCAAAAGGACATCCCTAGTTGTAGTAACTTTTCAAATGTTTAAAGGACAGCTTAAAGTCATTTTGACAGGATTTTTTCTTTATACAGTATTCTTTCATTTATCCTAACTTTATACCCAAATGCGTAAAAAAAAAAAGTAACAGAAAATATCTCATTAAACTAGGGTTGGGCAATTGCTGCAAGGTTAGGGACCACTATTCAGGCTGGTCAAGTGCTGAAGGATTATACTTTTGTTGTTTGTGTTGTTGTTTTGCAGCTTTAAAAAGATTTCTTTTTACGTTGAAAGACATAAAAATAGTTCTTTGTTACCTTTTTCAAAGTGGGGGTGTATGAAGCTCTCACAGCTTTTCAAGTGCTTCTAGGCAAAAGTATCCAAAGACAGTTTAAGTGACATGATCTGTTTTACAATTATTTCCAATTTATCAAAAATTTAAATCACTGTATAAGCCATTAGCAAGCATCATTTGGCAACAAACTCCGGAGAGTTGTCTTGGTAATGATGGGGATTTTGCTCTGTATCAACTGGAGAATTCTCCAAAACGCACACATTATCCTATAAGGACAAATCTACAAATTGAACACTCAACCCATTATTAAGAAATTACAGAGAGCTCTATTAAAGGTTTTTCTAGATCCAGTACTGAATAACTGTTTGCAATGGGGAATGTAAATAATAAATCTGAGTTACAGTTTCTGTGCCAATAAGCAGTTCATCGATCTTAAGTTGTCTGGAAGTCTTGTTCAGCCCTAATATCCCCAGGCTCATTCTGGAATGTTTTGTATTTCTCATTTAAAGATTGTAAGTTTAATAAGGAGTATAATTCCTCTTCTCTAAATGTTTAGAAATTCCTTAGACTGTTTTCTGCTTGAATTAAGATAAATAAAATAGGAGAAAAGCTGACCACAACTAATTTGTTGCCATCTTTAGATCATCCCATTATGGAGAACGTTGAGGACAATTATTTCTTCATCAGTGATTTATTTGCCTTTAAAATCATCTACTCATCTAAACATCTCCATAATTTGGATATTAAAAATATTTAATATAATTCACTGTATTTTAGCTAAAGCAAATTTAATGACATTTACAAATGACTGTAAACTTTCTTATGACAACCTATCAGCTATGAGGAAATATTAAAGGTAATAAAAAAAGAAAACTCCTAACAAGGCTTCTGGCCCTGACGGCTTTGATGGTAATTTTTAAGAGACCTTTGTAGACCAGATTATATCTTTATTTTGGAGACTAATATCATTTTGGATGCTTGTCCCTTATTGAGTCTTCACATCCATCTAAAATGATTTTGATCCGAAAACCAGATAAAGACCTAGAGGATGTAGATTCATATAGACCAATGATCCTTTATTAAAAAGGATGCCAAAGTATTTACAAGTATTCCAGCAAATAGATTAGCTTCATTAATGCCATATTACATTGAGAATTATGAATCTGGCTTTGATTAACAGTCATCAAAATTTAGATCCTGTTCATTAGCTATTTAATATAATTCACTATAGTTCTAAAAATAAGAATTTGCCTGCTGGTGCAGCTTCATTCGATTGAGCTAAGGCTTTTGATAAATTGGAATGGAATTACTTTCTTCCAGGTCTGCAAAAATATGGATGTGTGAATTATTTGTAATGTTTTTCTGAAATTTGTTCAGTTCTCACCAAACCATTATAAAAATGAATGTTATGGAATTAGTTCCTTTTGGTTTATACAGAGGGGATAAACCAAAGTTAGGATAAATGAAAGTTAGGATAAAGTTAGGATAAATGAAAGAATACTGTTGTTGCCTTTCTTTTTTGTTTTTGCAATGTAGTACAGTAAGCCCTCCTAATCCATAGGCTCCCAACCTATGGTTTCAACTGCCCACGGATTGTTGCTTCCCATACCTAAAATGCTGGCAATGTACACATGGATGCACTGACACATCCGTACACATGTCACTACCATTTAATAATATGGGGCATAGGCATCTATGTTTTTTGCCATCTGTGGGGGATCCCGGAACTGAACACTCATGGATTTGGAGGTCTCACTGTATCTTGCCAATATAATTTGAAATTATTGTACTTCAATGGACAAAATTGGTTTTGAATTTATTTGCAGATGTTATTACTATTACAACTTCACACCCATTCCACAGCTACCTAAAAATCTGGATATGTTAAAATCTTTTGGAGAAGCATCAGGCTTAGAAATCAATGTAAAGAAATATAAAATTTTAGATTTTGGCCATGAGTTCAGGTCAAAGAAATAGACCATTTGACATAGCATACATTCCAGTCAATAAATCTTCAATAAAATATTTGTGTATCCAAATTCCTAGTTCAGTAGCCATATTTTAAGATAAAAAATAAATTTTATCCTGAGACATTATTGCATTGTCAGATACATTGTCAGATATAATATTTTGACATTCAGATGGATTTCATAAATTCCTCTTGTCTATTATAAATCATATTATCATTGTTACCCAAATTGCGTGGGTAATTGTCTGCAAAGATTGCACTAGTGTCCAAAATTAATATGGTGAATATTTAATAAGCTCAAAATGGCAGCAAGAGGCTGGGCACCTATGTTATACCGGTAGTAACAGAGGAGACTCTAAGCCAAAATGTACAATTAAATTATCTTTATTGGAAATTAACAGTAACAGTATTCATACAAATACACAAGCTTCAGGCAATAACACAATGCTATCAAAGATAGTAGGAAATATTTGGATTGAAGAATAGAGTAGGGGGTTCTCAGGTGATACGATACCTATCAGAAGAGCAGGGGTTCATCCAGCAGAATGGATGAACCAGACAAAGGACCAGACAAAGGGTGCTCCAGAAGAGTTAAAGATTGTGAATGGTCAATGTGTTTAGAATTAAATAGGATCAGGCAAGGTTTATTGTTGGATGAGGAGAGGAATAACCCATTTTACAAGCATTAAGGACTGTCCTATTGTTGAAGGGGATTCATGAACGACTCACTTCCAGGTGTTAACTCTGACCTGAGTATTTGTTTGGGGAATTTCCAAAGGCCCCTCCCTTGGTTATACGTGACTCCAACCTTGGAATTTGGGGGTCCCTGGTTTACCTGCTAACCACGTGGAAAGCCACAATAAGCCAAATTGTTAAATATTGTCAATTATTTGATATTCCAAGATGGGGGCTATTGGGGTAGGTAATATCATTACATATGTGGTTTTGAAAGTAGTTATCTTTCTAATAAAAAAAGATGTAAAAATAGCTGTAAATATATAAAGTGATTAAAATTAGCTGAAATTAATGTAAACATTAATTCATTGAATATTATTTTTTTGCCTGTCATTGACAAATAACATCCACCCACTCGTTACTGATTAATTATTATTACATTTCTTTTGATATATAAATGAGCTTTAAATGTATTTACCTCTCCATTGATGCCCCCTTGTCTTGGGAGAGAGGCTTGCGTACCCTAATGATGTTTTGAGCTATGCTGGCGGTGGCATAATAGCCACTGGTAGGGTCTCCCATGCCAGACAGGTCAAAACCAAAGGGTCTGACAAAGAGCGTCAGAGGGCAGAATGGGCTCTCTAGCCTTGTGGCAACCATCCTAGGAGAAGGAAAACTCCAATCCCAAACCCGGGCAGATGGTGCTCGTCCAACACTGTAAGGTCAACCATCTAAGAGAAGGAAACTCTAATCAAACATAAGACCCGAGGACCTCGCTGCTACGTCCATGCTTGCAAGGCCACAGCAGATAAACCTTTGGTTTAAAGGGTGAGGCCAGTTCTGTGCACGCTGTGCTCCACCAGTAAAATCCATTGCACAGACTTGAAGAACTTGAAAATGTATTTAAATTGACTTTAGTTAATATGACATTGGCTATGATACTGAACTAAAAGGAACTAAATTGACTGTGACATTGACTATGATCTTAACTATGATGTTGACTAATCCACTCACAATGTTCTACATTTAATTCTCTTTCCGTTTGTCTATAGTGCATTTAGTGACATGCCACTGAATTTCAGTGGTGACCTACACTGTTAATTCAAAAAAGAGTCTGGGGTGACAGATGGACCATGTATTGCACTTTATCCACCTTTGCCTTTAACCGCCATCACTAATAAAAGCAATGAACTCTTTTTTTCAGTCCTATAATGAATAAGGAGAATGAATTACTTTGGAAAAGGCCTTCTCCAGTCACCAAGTTCAAACCCATTTGGAGGGCACTAGAATGGGGAAGGCTGCCCTATTCCACCTTTCCCCTCCATGGTAAATAAGGGAAATAAGGACATGCCATGTGTGCTGACTTCCCGGGACATTTACCGTCCTGTGTGATCAAGGGTCCAAATGCCATTTAGAATGCAGTTTAGGATGCCTACAGGAGAATAGCAGTTGTCTAGCAGACATTCAATTCAAGTCTGTAGAGGACTGCAGGGATGGATTGGTGAGATTGCGATGGAGGAAGCATTCCGCTTCTCCACTGTCATGCAGTTAGAACTGTAGGAGTTAACACGGCTTTTGTGTCATATAGAAGTGAATGCGCAGAGTCAGGGCTCAAGAGTTCATTTATAAAAGTAACAGGGTTCTCCTCAAGCACTTAAATATTTCTTCTGAAGCCATTACAGGTTTTGTTCACGAAAAGCCAAATGCCAAAAAATAATAATAACCCTTGGGCTGCAAGGAACTGAGTCTGCATAGTGTGAGCAGGTGTGTCTATTTGCATTGAGTAAATATGCCAGTCTGGATTTTGAATAGTCCTATACTGTATTCTCATAGTGTTTGATTGTTAGGTCAAAAATTGCCCTTTCAGATTTTTGTTGAAACACACACGCGAACACATACAGCTTGTTTCAATATTATCAACAAACACTTACGGATTACTACTTCTGCTGAGCCTCTTGCCTCTGCTGTTGATTCAGTCTCAGTAATGACTCATGGGTATAATGATCCCAAAGTTCAACACAATAAAAAGAATAGCCACCTGAAATACCTAAGTTGTAGAATGCCAGGTGTGGGGAAGATAAGGCGAGCCAGACTGGCATAGTAGGTTGGGCTGGAACTGGGGAAATCCAACTTCAATTCTTACTCAGGCTGAGTGAGGGTTTCCATAGGCAAACCGCTCTCTCCTTCGGCCTGACCTTCCTCACAGGCTTGTGGTTATGAGGTTTAAGGTAGGGATAGGGAGAACCACATATACCACCTTGGGCTCATTGGAGGAATAGCAGAATATAAGTGTAACTAATTTTTTAAAAGATGTAAAATAAGGTAATAAATAAAGGACTAAACCTGGGAAGGAATGGTCCATGATTCAGATCTCCATTGGCTATGCTGGCTAATGCTGCTGGCCCACATGATTTTCAATCTTTGGGCCCATCTATGTGAGGGGGGGAATGGAGTACCTCATAGTAATGGCATTTCACAGCAGCAGTGACATGTCTTAACAGTGTTTTTGGCCTCAGAAGCCCCCATAAGCCTTGCATTCCAAATGGTGGTCACGAGTTATTTACTTGTGTTAGTTCTTCGGGGGTTTTTTTTTAAGTCATCCAAGGTGTGCTGGAGCGATATAGTCTCTCTCTCTCTCTCTCTGTCTTTTCTTCGCAAATGAAGATTCAGGAAGGACTCATCCCGCGCTTTCTGCAAGCGCGCTGATGACTAAAAGGGCCAATCAGAGATAAACAAGTCTGGTTGCAGAAAGAACAGCAGAAGGTCTCCTTGGGTGATGTTTCTGGGTAATGATTCTTTCTGCGTTGTCATTTCTCTTCAAGACTTGTTCGGCATGAGTTCTCAAATAAGGCTGCAGCATTGTGGATAGTGCGTCTCCATGCCTCCCAATGTGAGGCCAGGGTGGACCATTGTTGGTGATCAATTTGGCCAAGCCTGAGATGTTGTTTCAGGGAATCTTGTATCGCTTTTTTGGAGTGCCCCTCTTACACTGACCTGTGGCAAGTTCATGAAAGAGTAGTATTTTTGGGAGGCGATGGTCCTCCATCCTAGAAATGTGCCCTGCCCAGCGCAGCTGTGTTCTCAATATCATGGCCTCAATGCTGGTGATCCCTGCTTGCTCAAGGACAGCAACATTCATCACATAGTCAGTCCAGTGTATATTTAGGATTGTGCGTATACAACGCTGATGAAAGCATTCGAGGAGTCGTAAGTGTTGGCGATAGGTGATCCATGTTTCAGACCCATAAAGGAGAATAGACAGTACAATGGCTCTTTACACACTGATTTTTGTGCTTCGCCTCAGGTGTTTATTACTCCAGACTCTTTTGTAAAGTCTTCCAAATGCGCTATATGCCTTTGCTAATCTGTGATCAATCTCTTTGTCAATCTTAACATCTGAGGAGATGATGCTTCCCAGGTAGGTGAACTGCTGAATGGACTTGAGCACAGATTTGCCGACAGCAATGTGGGGATGGTGGTGTTTGTCCTGTGGTGCAGGCTGGTAAAGAACTTCTGTTTTCTTCAGGTTGACTTCTAACCCAAACAGCTCTGCAGCTGTTGTGAAGCAGAATGTTAGAGCTGCTTCTGTGTGGGCAACAAGGGCAGCATCATCAGAGAAGAGCATCTCACGGACTAATAGTTTAGAGTCTTAGTGTGAGCCCTCAGACGGCTTAAGTTAAACAAGCTACTATCAGTATGGTAACGTATATAGATGCCGTCATCTTCGTCAAGCTCTGCCATAGCCCTTTGGAGCATCATGCTGAAGAAGATTGTAAATAAAGTTGGCACAAGAACACAACCTTGCTTCATTCCATTAGTTATTAGAAAGGGCTCTGAAAGAGCATCGTCATATCTGACTTGACCATGCTGGGCCTCATGTAGCAAGATAATCATTTTAAGAAATTTGGGGGGACATCTTAGTCTTTCCAGGATATGTCACAGACCTTTTCTACTCACAGTGTTGAAGGCTTTGGTGAGGTCGACAAATTTTACATAGTTTTTACATTACTCTTGTTCTGCTCTCTACATTTCTCTTGCACTTGTCTAAGGGTAAATACCATATCTGTAGTACTCCTATTGGCTCTGAAGCCACATTGGCTTTCAGAAGCAATATAGTGATTTTCTGTTTTAACAGGAAAGCAAAACAAAAAATAACCACCCCATGTTATTGCCTTAGCGAGCCATCACGAAGGTGAAAATTCGACAACCTGGCAGTGGACACTTGCCCTGTTAGAAAGCCCTGCCCCTACTCTTGCCCCGAAAATCAGCTTTGTGCTTCCCTTGAAATCACTTGTCTTTTGATTGTCCCAAAGAGCAGGAATGTACCCCCCCTTGCTGTTTTTTAAAAAGCACAGGGAAAGCTGTGAAAACTTTTACTTCATTGTTTTTGCCATTTTGGCCCCCCCTCCTTCTGAAAAGTGTGGATTGGTGCAGGATCCCCTTTAGGCAGGAAGGATTCCCAGCAAATTCCATGAGGTGGTTTGTTTTTTTTTTTTTGGTGTGTGTGTGTTTTGTTTTGTTTTTTTTTGGGTTTTTTTTTTTGACCATTTAAATGGGCCCCTGGAGTTAATCCCAGAGTAGACCCGCTGGAATCACTAGAGCTTGAATTACAGTAGTTGTAACTAACAAGTGTCATTAATTTCTAGATAGGCCTAACATTGGATTTAGCCCCAAATGAATGAATACAAGAAGCATTTCTGTGCTAATGCATGAGGTTCATGGCCCACAGAGTGTCACTCCATAAACTCTATGAGAGACAATGCAACACACCTTGTGAGGTACTGAACTCAGCATACCATTACAAAATGTGATTGGCTTCACTCAGCCCCATGCAATTAAAAACAAAATGAGAAGTAAGTTGAAACGGTTCAAGCTGAGAGCCAGGATCAACACCCCCCCCCAAAAAAATTGAACAAATTTTCACAGAAGACTAAACTGAGAACGGGGGGGGGGTGCTATTTCTAATTCTAAGTCCATCTTCTCTCCAAGATTTTGTTTTGCATTGTTATCATCATCATCATCAAGTGCCATCAGTGTACGTGGCACTTCACAGTTAAACAATAAAAGAGACAGACATCCCCACTGCACTGAAGATGTACAATCTAACTTTAAAAGGGAAAAAAGGAACATGGGAAGGAAGGAGTTATACAGATACAAAACCAGTACAATTTTGGCCATCTGTCAGGAATGATTTGATTGTGTATTCCTGCATGACACGGGGTTGGACTGGATGGCCCTTGAGATCTCTTCCAACTCTATGATTCTATGATTCTATGATAATTGTAAAAGAAGCTATGCAAATATAAAAACCAAGCCAATACAATATAAAACAAGCAGATATAGATAGATATAGATATAGATATAGATATAGATAGATAGATATAGGTTATCAGATGAAATTAAACTAAAATTCCAAAAGCTTTGGAAAAGAAGTTTTTAATTGAAATTTAAAATTTGCATGTTGAAGAATGACAAGATCCATTCATGTTACATGTCTTTGAACAGTCATTTTCTGTATTGCTGAGCCAGACACACCTTTGTAGATAAGGTAGCCTGATTACTGTCTTCTGTTCCCTAGCCCAGTTCCCAATATCTTACAGTGCATTCCCAAGTATACTCCAGATCACATCCCATATAAGACCAACCCTCTAATATACAATTTCAGTACATTAAAACGCCAATGTTTGTAATATAGTTCTTACTTCTGGGCTTACACGTGGGAAGAAGGAAGAATAAGGGAGAACCAAACTGCAGGTTCCTCCTCCCAGTAAAGTAATATGATTTCAGTAAGCAACAACATAGTAAGAATAATTTACTGGATTAGTCCAAAGTCCATATAGTTCAGGATTGTAGCACTGTTTCCAACACTGCCAGCTTGATCTGGCAGCACAGTCCAACTGTTTTGATAACTCTGGGCTGCTGCCTCTTGCCTGGCTATAAGGACAAACATATTATTTTGCTGCCTGAGGCAATGGGCAAGTTGACACCGTACTTCCATTCCATAGACAGAAGCTGACCAAATTGACAGCAGAATCTTACGTCAAAAACTTGAGATAGGATGTTGTCCCCCACTGCACCTGAGGGCAGCAGGCTAATGTAAGGCCTCATGATAGACTGTGTGGCACACACAGGGCAATTTACCCCAGCTTCTGCCCACATTGGAGCTCTGCAGTCCAAACAACAGAGCCGTTACCATGCCTAACACCCCCTCCCTATAATATGTCATGATTTGGAAATATTGAGACACTTCACGAGGTCTAGTAGATGGGGATGGATCAAGAGTGAGGTCAGATGGAGGTCACCAGGACCTGTTGTGGAAAACTACTGGCAGAAACACCCAAGATGAGATTAAGTGAAACCCCTAACAAACAACGCCATCATGGAGGTGTCTGCTAATCCCCTCTTGGTCATCCATCACAAACAAACCAGTGACCAAAACAACCATTATGCCCAGAAATTCTTTCCTTGCACCTTTCCAATCCCATAATACAGAGGTTGTCATAAACCCATCAATTCTAATATTGCAGCCATTAACAGCAATCAGTGGAGTCGCGGTTCCCTTTGTCTAATGGTGGGAAACCCATTTAAGCTTTGTTCTAAGTTCAAACACCCCTCCAGGACACAAAATAGGGTATAAGTAGTAGCCCCAAACATCAGAAAGGTGTGTCACTGTGCCACCGTAATTCCACCCAGACACACTTTCAGATCGGTACCTCCAGTGCCACCCTCAGTTTTAGGTCTGAGTCTCTCATTTATCTTTCTCCAAGACTGGTAATTATTGCCCTTCACCCCAAAACTATTCCTCTAGCCTGATTATTTCTGTGTTATTTTCCAATAAAAACCATTTTATTTCATTTTAACTCAGATTCTTTGCAGTTAGCACTGCTGGATATCTATTATTTTTTAATGTGATTTTAAATTAGTTGTTTTTAATTTATACTGGTTTAATATCTTTTTATGGGGTGGGTGGGGTGGGTGGTGTTTAGGGATTTTAATCTGTATTTGTATTGTATTTTTTGTAAGCTGCCCTGATTGTTTTTAACAGAGGGTTGGGGTAAAAATAAATAATAATAATTATCGTCGTCATCATCATCATCATCATCATCATTGGTATACATAGCTGCAAAGGTCCCATATGTTACCTGACCTCTCACAGCCATTCATTTGAGCTATAATGATTCCCACAATTAATAACTTAAATTTATTGTCATGAGTGGGCTCCCCGTGGACTCCCACTCATTTGGGTAACACAGGTCTCTCACCCTGATTCGCCTCTGGACAGTCCTGATGATATCTGAGGCAAAGCCAGGGTAAACCCTTTTAAAATTTTCAAAATAATCCCTCAGGAAACCCACACGATGCAAGAAAACCCAGATGGGTCCAGCGCAGGAGTCTGTACCTGTGTGCTGGGCTGTATCACCTGCTACCACTGCTGCTGGTATCACTCTGAAACCAGGAAGGAGCCCCCAGCATGCGATCAAGGCCCCCTGCATGTGGTCAGCCTTGATCACATGCTTTAGAGAGTGTGACATGCAAACGCAGCGAAGGCGCCCACCATTACAGGCTGGTGTGTATGTGTAGACTTCTGCCCATTTCATCATACTTAGGGTTTTTTTGGGGGGGGGTTGTTTGTTTGTTTGTTTGTTTGTCATGCTTAGTTTTATCATTGCCAGTTTTAATATATATTTGCTGGAATCCTATAGAATCATCATATACTACAAAACACCATAATGATGTTGTTACATAGTGAATTCTGGCATGACACCCCCCACCCCACTTAACTTGTATGCAGCTGCTGGGATTAACAGCGGCCCATTCCCAGTTGATTAAGAAACAGCTGCCTGGCATTCTCACAGCATCCCATGAGTGATCTCCAAGGCAACCAGGCAGGAAAAGGACTCCTGTCGCAAACCAGGGGGAGTGGGAATGTCAGGCAGCTACTTACTGGCTGATGGGGGAACAGGTCCCTATCAATTGCAGTGGCTGCTTACCAGTAAGTGAGGTTTAGGGGACTTTCCCGGTCCCTACGTGGCCCCTAAACTAGGGTTGTGTAGGGATCATGAATACATAGCAGTTGTGAATGAGCAGGGTACATATTTCCAGTTGCCCAACTGGATTCAGGATAATACTTTTTATCCTTGGTACCATTGGGTTTTTGTTTTTAAATGTTTTCATTATTTTTGAAATTGATTTCTGTGTTTTGTTCTTTTGATTATATTGTGAAATGTTAATACATTATATCCCACTCTAGATTCTTCTACTGGAAAAGCAGGATTATGAGGATATTCCACACACAAATATAGTATGGAGAAAATAAAGACATCAGATAAAAAGTGATCTCTGTAATCAGCATAATCTCTGATACAGTGGATGAGTGGGAAAATTGTGAATAGAACTCAGTGCATTTTAATCCTCTCTGTAAAAACAGGGAAAATATGGCATTACATCGAGTGAACTGAAGTTAAAAATGGTCATCAACTGGAAGTCCCATATACTTTATCAGAACTATAGGATACATAATGGGCTGTGATTTATAGGGGAAATTATCAAATGTTTTAAAAGCTGCAGCTGAATAATTGTCTGTATATTGGGAGGAAGAGGGAAGAGCTGCAAAATCAAATTCAAAACAATGAAAATATCAGTTTGTTAATGGAAAAGTTCCAGCCATCTGGCATTCATATGTTCCTCCTCGAGGTTGTTATTGTGCAGACATAAATGACCCACTCATACCTCGAAGTGAGGGTTTTCATTAGCTAAATATATCAAAACACTTTGTAGCTGGCTAGTGTTACAGAGACACACACCCTAACTCATTTCACTATTTTAAATGTACTGTACTGTATAACATTTTGAGATTTCCTACTCCATCAATGTGTATACATTTCCAGTGTCTCTGTACACGGGGGAGGTCATTACGAACCTCACTAAAAGTAGTTTGAAGTTTCAGAATCAAGCTGTAAGAAGAGATTGAGATGTCAATTTATTCACTCAGGTCCAGAAAAGATCATACTTTCAGATGTGGCTTTTCTTGCCCAATCATCCCACTTCATCCACAGAATTTTATTATGGATCCAGATATCAGCGGATAACAGTTGGATTTAGCCCAATAAATCCAATCATCATGCATTATTTTAAACAACTGCTCACAATCAAATATTTCTAAAACTCTTTTCTAGCAGGGAATCTTTTAAAGGTCACAGATCTTAACATTTTCTGGAAATACAACATTAAATTAAATGTTCAGAAAGCACTGTCCTGTAATGTCCAGCACTGGGGGGGGGGGGAACAGAAGAGGAAAGAGACAGGGGTTCACAGGCCTGAAGCTAGTGTTAGAAATTAGTAATTTATTTTATGAAAGATACCAACCACATTTTTATCATAGGTCTTCTTTAGAGACAAAGAGTGCACGTATTCACAGCACAATCTTCTATTTTGACTGGCCTAGGACTGATCTGCATTGCATTCCGTTGCCAAGATCCAACAATATACCTCGGTATCCAGTGCCAGAACATTCTTTCCCTCCCACCTCTTCTATAGCCCTTTGGGCATCCACAACCTTCTCCAGGGAATCTCCCAAACCTCTTGAACTGTTAACACTGGTACAAATTTTTTTTTTTTTTTTAAATCTGTTGCTTGAGTGCCAGGAAACCCCAGTGAGAAGAATCCTGGACTGACAAGAGTCTTTTCAGTTTAGAACTTATTCTGTACAAAATTCTCATGTTGGGTGCAGCATTTTCTGCACACGAAACACTATTTTCTGTGGAAAATGTTTCCTGCACAAAAATCCCACATACAAATTTAGTGAAGAATGTCTCTAACTACAGCATTTTCTGAACAGAAAGGTAATATTTCTGTGCAGAAAATGTTGTTTCCTTTGCAAAAGTGCTGTGGTTGGTGGCTTGTTTTGTGCAAAATTCATACTTTTTTTTGTACAGACAACAGCACTTTCTGCACAGAAATATTATTTTTCACACAAAATGTTGTTTTCTGCACACATAAAAACATGTGTGCAAATAGTCTTCAAAAACTGCTCATGGAGAAGAAATTGCTAAAATTACTTGTTGCTTCTTTCAAGAATGAAAGTAGCAAAGAATTACATTTATTTATTTAATATCTCACTTTTCTCCTATATGGGACCCAAAGTGGCTCATGCCATATGTTAAAACAATCCAGTATCGAAACTGTATTGGCTGAAGCAGCAGCAGCCAGTGGAAGTACTACTGGATCTTAGCCAATGCTACTGATTTTGGAGAAGCCATGACTGCACTATGATTCTAATTTCAAACCCACTCATTCATATATTTCCAAAAAGTATGTGCTTCAAAACAATCCACACCACTTATTCAATATTATTATTCATCTGGTATTTGGTGTTGTGGTTTGAGTGTTGGACTATGACTCTGCAGACCAGGGTTCAAATCCCCACTAGGCCATAGAAGCCCACTGGATGTAAGTCACACTTTCTCAGCCTCAGAGGAAGGCAAAGGGAAATCCCCTCTGAACAGATCTTGCCAAGAAAACCCCATGATACGTTTGCCTTGGGGTTGCCCTAAGTTGGAAATGACTTGAAGACACATAACAACAACAAATTTAAGCACAGCATCCTTCAAGAACCCTAATAATTATCTTCAAACAGAGTACAGTTGTCCCTCCGTATCCACAGATTTGGTATCCACAGATTTCAGTATTCATGGCTTGAAAATATTCTTAAAAAAATAAAAATCCCAAAAGCAAGCCTTAATTTTACCATCTTATATAAAGGGACACCATTTTGCTATGCCATTGCATATAACGGGACTTGAGTTTTCACAGATTTTGGTATCCACAGGGGTCCTGGAACCAGACCCCAATGAATATGAAGGGACAACTGTACAAGCATACCTCAGTTAACAAAGCCTCTGACAAAGGAGCTCCTTTTTGCAAAGTGTTTTTCAGCTATTTAGCCCTCCTTTCTTCCTTGTCTTCTGGCTAGCTGGAAAGGTTTTTTTAAGCAACATTGACACTGAGAGGGTGGTGAAGAAATACAGACTTCTAGTGGAGAAATGAAGACTTCTACTGCCAGGTTGCAGGTGGATGTCAGCAATAAAAAATGCAATAAAGCCTGAGTTGGGAAAGAATGGGATCCTGCTCCAGTTGATCCTACTGTAGGTGTGTGTCTCTGTCTAATAGGGAAGATAAACAGCAGCTGCTTCTAGAATCCCTTAAGAAAGCAAACAGTATGTGAACAGCAAAGCAAAGAGAAAAGGGAGAGCAGAGAAAGTCTGTCTCACCAGGTCCCCTCAGCATATTTATTAATTTACTTATTTATTTTAGGTATTTATACCCTGCTCTTCATCCACAAAGGCTCTCAGAGCATCTTACAAGTTGTTAAGCAATAGCACTTTACACATTTACACCACTTTTTTTAAAAATAGTGTGCTAGGCGCTAAGCAGTTTCGAATGTGTGTTAGCTAATTGCCCCCACCAGCCAGGCACTCATTTTACCGACCTATGAAAGGATGGAAGGCTGAGTGAACCTTGGAGCCCTTGGGATCAAACTTGCAACACTGTGGATGGAGTACTGGCATTTAACCACTGCGTCACCAGGGCTCCCTATGTTAAAAAGCATAGATCTATAAGTTTGGCTGGGGCATAAATACCCTAAAGGCATTAAATACCATCTGATCTTGGAAACTAGGCAGTGTCAGCCCTGGTTATTACTTGGATGGGAGACCACCAAGGATTAGCAGGCTATATTTCAGAACTGGGAAAACCACCTCTGAGTATTCCTTGTCTAAGAAACACCTGCTTTTTCATAGGGTCACCATAAATCAACAGGTGACTTGAAGGCACATGCACACACACTCGTAAGTTTGGCCACCCAAATGATAATCACATGAAGAGTCGAATCTGGTGAAAGAAAGGGAAAAAATCATCCCTGGATGCATTTTGAAAGAAGCCTTCAGGTGGTCTTCAGTAGGTTTAATATGTTTTTGTTTGGTTATAAAAGGCTAAGCTGACCTGGGCTATTTAAATTACATGTTATTAATTGTTCAGGTATACTGTTGCAAGATTTAGTTGGTAATGATGTATTTACTTTCCATAGATATAGAAAGATATACTATTAATGGTATCCATTTAACAAGGGTTTAACATTGTTACTGAGGAAGACTCTTGAAACATCTCGATAATCCCAGGCTGGATGTATAACATCTCCTGATCTACAGCAGACTCCATTGGAAAATCTTACTGCATAAGACTTCCTTGAAAACTAGTTGGAGAAGCCTTGCTACAGGCCATCTTTGAAATATATTCTTCTACAGTTTCAAATGGACATTCTAGAGCTTTACTAGCTGGGAAGCTGACTACAAGCAACCTGGGGAGTTGTTTAACTTCTAATGGACGTTAGAGAAGTCTTTTTGAGCATATTCAGTTAGATACCTTAATATTTATAGACCTATATTTGGTATCGCTATCATTATATTACGGTATAATTTCTTTCTCATTGATCATTTCAGGTTACTTCTATTGCTGTGTTCTTATATATCTTGTGTTTACACATTAATACAACAGCTTTTTTTAGCTTTCGCCCATAGTGTTTGTTTTTTGGCCTGTGAAGAACACACTTATTTCCAGATATTAATATTGGGAATTCTAATTAGCTCAATATGGCAGCGAGAGACTGGGTAACTACAGGACCTTTTGACCTATGTATACCAGTACTAAATGACGAGACTCACAGCCAGGAAATAAAATAAAATGGTTTTTATTGAAAAATAATCTCAGAAGCATTCACTCAGTTTGTGAAATATAGTCAATTGATGAATTATTGGAAGGGCCAGGGTGTCAGGCAGGTAACATGCACCTACTTCATTAACTGAGAGATACCTGTACAGTAAAGGCATATCTCAGTTTCAGCCGTATATGTTTTAATCTCCAATTCCCCTTCAGTGCCCAATTATAGCAAGAAAATGGAGAACCATGGCTTATAGCCATGTAATTTTGTATACTCCATTTCTATTACATATTTTGGTAGTAGCTGCTGATTTGTTTATTATACATCCAGTTCATTTGAGGCCACAGTGTACCGCTGCTTTTGTTAAGAGCTATGCATCAGATTCAGAGAAATAAAAACTCCCTTCTGAGAACTACACTGTGTTCCAGGTCTGATCTGGAAAGTGTGGACAGAAGCCTGGTGTGAGCTCATTTCCCAGCCTTGCATGCCCATAAGGGTGATGAGAGGTCATCCTATGGCACAGTGGATTGGATCCAATTCCCTGTAATCTCTATGTCCTCTTTTGTTCAATGAGCAACACAAAGCAAAGCTTACTCCATCTGAAGTAATTGAGTTGAGATATGACAAAGTGGAACGACAATTACAACCTCATAAAATAGAAGCCAAAGCTATTGTAAAGGGTGATTTACTATCTCTTTTAGAGCTGACTGATAAATTGCACATGACAGAGGAAATGACAAAACAGCCCCTCCCTATATATGCCAAAATCTATATGGAAGAGTGAATATTGAAGTTCTTGTGTTTCATTGCTAGTGGAAGATGCAAAGGGTTTATAATGAATCAGTGCATATTTTGCCAACTGGGTGACCCCACAGTATTCAACTGTCATGCAGCTCAAGACCCTTTTGCCTTGTTTTTTTCAGTATTGGAGGGAAGTAGTTCCTCCCACTTCCTTTAGGTGATACATTAGCTGGAAGATTTTTTGCCAGGACAGATCTAGTACTTGAGTAAAATAACTGCAGTATAAGTCACCTCCCATACCCAGTATGCTGACAATATCCAACTATCTTTTACAACTGATGCCAAGGAGACTGTGAAGTTCTGAATCATCATTATTTTGATGCAGATCTAGATGTTCTTCACTGAACCCAAACAAGATGGAAGTTCTGCTGGTCAATAGGAAAGCTAATCTGGGTTTGGCATTACAACACATCTGAAAGATCACATTCTAGCTTTGGGGTATTCCTGGAAGGCTAGGTAGCTGCTGTAACCAGGAGTGCCTTGACCAGCTTCAGTTGGTGTGCCAGCTGTACCTTTTCCTAGGGAGGACTGATCTGGCCACAACAGTTCATGCTTTAATAAACTCCCAATCAAATTACTATAAGAACTGCACTGCTTTCCAAGTTGCTTCCATTTCAAGTCAAGGTGCTGGTCTTGTCTTTCAAAGACATAAACAGAAGTTCTCAATATGGGATGGCAACACTTGCATATATTTTGGGAACCAAAAAAAATATGCATGCACATACTCTTATATATTTGGCACTGTACAAAATTATTCTGAGAGATTTTAGCTTGCCCAAGGCTACGCAATGAACATAACGGCTAAATGGGGATTTACACCTGACCTTCATGCTTCAGAGACAAATAGTCCATCCACTCCATTGTGTGCTACTTCAGAAACTAAGTACTCCTAAGACCATTTCTAATATACTGGTTCTGCTGTGCTGGGATGATACATATTACTTTTTTTTTTTAAAAAAACATCATTAAGGTTTCTTTATAGAATAATAGTAATCACCTGGGAAAATAAGGTAGTCAGGTGTACACAAATGTAGGCATGCATGTTCCACTACCATATAAAGAGCCAGTTATGGGAACTGGTAAATTCTGAAGAGATCAGAAGATCTACTCCCAGTTTTGTTGCTGTGTGTATCATTTAGTTACTTCTTTCTGAGTTCATTTCTATGCACATCCATTGAGAAGATAAATGGGCTGCCACCACAACCTCCCAGGCCTCCTCTGCTGCCACTACCACCATGTGCCTGCCACCACCATCACCCCTGCCACTGCTGTGGACTCCCAGGCCTCCTCTGCCACCACCGCTGCACACCCCACACTGACACCAGAGCCATTCCAGACCCATCCCCTCCCTCCTGTCCACCCATCCACTGTCGCCATCCACAAATAATTGAATTAGTGGATGGTGAATCAGTGGATATGAGGGGGGGGGGCTACTGTAATGCATCATGTGGTCCAAACTGGATTGTAGGCCATGGTGGCAACTGAGGTTAGTTAACACTCCTCCCACCATTGGTGATGTTTCCCTGACTTGAATTGCTCTATCCTCCCAAAGCCACTGATGAGAAAAAGATGGATGCCCCTTTCCCCCTAATTCTCCAAAACTAATATGCACTTATGACGGAGGTGGTTTAAAATGGAAAAATGGCACATAGGGAAAGAATTTAATTTCCCCTCCCTGATACTATGGCCAGAATTTAGTTTAGCCCCTCTCTTTCCATTGCATCTTTGAAAGCCTAAAACTGAGAGATCTGGTTTCAAAACTCCCACACAACACACAGTGTGGCCCTAATAGTATTATTCCTTCTTCCCAACTTGATTTGTTAGGTTTTATGAAATGTTCTGCACCACCAGTAATAATTGTTCGTATCTACTTAAAAGGAGGAAGAAAAGCCCAGTCCTCACTAGGGCCTTGTAGGGAGATAATTTCTGGTAGTAAATATAATAGATCCAGCTTCAGTTTCAGAAAAAACATGTTCAAAAATGTTGTGAGAATGAATCATACTTGCTAAACATCAGTATTTTCTTTCATGTCTGGCAAGAATGGTAAACAGAATTCATTAGAATATGCCCAGACTATAGTTTCTTTCTCAGAATCATTTGTACATTTTTGGTAAACAATGTCTACTTATAATCAGTTTCCAATGTATATTGGAAGGCAGCTATACTTTGGTCAGAAACATTTTAGGGATCTGGATTTTGGTTTTTTGACCATACATAAAACAGATTGCATTTAGTTAAAAGCTCAAACCTTATCCTTAATTAAATTTCATGTGCCTCAAGGTATTAGCCTCAAATCACAACTAAAAGTCAGTTAAAAGAACCTTGTAATATTATACAGACATTGACTGAGTGGGCAGAAACAGACTTTTCATCTTAATTTTGAACTTCCTGCCTTTTGTGAGCATAAATCAGACACTCAAGGTATTTTTTTTTTAAAAAAAACCTTAATGCAGAACAGAATTAAGTAACAAAGATGTGCATGAAAGGTATGAAATTAAGTTTCTGGATTTGTGAGAAATATGTTTTTCTTTAAGTGTATCTATTTGTATAGAATCAAATTTTGATCTAAGTCAGTGTAAAAATATTCATTTGGAATCTTATCCTTTCTCCAATTTTTAAGACTTCAAGATGCCAGAAGTAGCTTCCATAATTAATCACACAATGTGCATCTGTGTACTATTACATAAATATGTTTCATTTCTTAGATCTGTGTGTGTGTGCATGCGTACGCACCTTCAAGTTGCCTGTCAACCCCATGAATTTCACAGGATTTCCTTAGGCAAGGAATACTCAAGAGGTAGTTTTGCCAGTTCCTTCCTCTGAAATATAGCCTACAGCACCTGATATTCATTGGCACTCTCCCATCCAAGTTCTCACCAGGGCTGACCCTGCTTAACTTCAAACAACAGATAGGATCTGGTGCCTTTAGGTATTTAGGCCTACTACAGCTGTATATACCGGATGTAATAGAAATTAAATTTGATATGTCTTTTTAAACCGTATTCCTTCCTCATTTTTTATTGATTGTGAAGAGCTGATTGATATCTCATACATAAGCATGAATGGTTGTCTTTCTGCTTTCATCTCAAGGCTGCAAAGCCATTCAGCTAATTTATACCACGAAGTTGTTGGTAGGCAATAGATATCTGGTTCAATAAAACACATGTTGTTCGGGGATCATGGAGTTCAAATGGTTAGCACTCACATTTTCCCTAGGTTTCAGCTACTTAGTTATCCAAACCTTCCATGACATTAGAGACCCTATCCAAAGGCAACCAGAGAGTTACAAAATCTTGACCCACAAAGGCCACGTATGAAATAAAACTACATGATAGAATGATACAAAGAAAGAAGGAACAACAAGGATGGCAAGGTTTGGGGAGCAAAGCAAAAGAGTAAACGAATTAGAACAGTTATTATTAAGTCTTTGTCCCAGCAGGCTATCAAAAGTAAAAGAACAACAAATGAAACTGATGGGATGGTGGTATAGAACACCACATCAATTATCCTTTATAAATGGTAATTGTTCATCAAACTGTTGGCATGACTGTGGTATAAAAGGATCCTATATTCATATGTGATGGGGTTGTCCCTTCATTCAGAAATTTTGGAGTGAAGTAAATAAAGAAATAAATCAGATACTAGGGAAAGATATATAGCTCAGTTAAAAAAAAACAGTATTGCGCTTCATCTGAGTAAAATGGGCCTGAATAAGAATGAAGAGTATGTGACAAAGCAAATATTAAAAGCAGCACATGTAGTTATTGCCCTGGGTTGGAAAGAAAAATCCAAGTGGTGTAAATCAAATCTTGAAAAATATATAGCAGAATTTCTATTATTTGATCTTTATAGAGAAAGAAGACTGAAATATATAGGATTGATAAAGGAAGGAAGAAACCTGGAACAATGAATGGAAAATGGTGATTCAAAAAGTTAATGAACAAGGGGGAAGTAGCGCAATAACCAATGTGAATGCAACTATTACACATATCATGGAAAATGTATCATGAAGACTTAAACAGATACATCCTCTGCAAAGCCGTTGAAGAGGTGGGAGGGAGGGAAGGGAGCAAATGAAAAATGTGATTATGTAATGTGTTGTAAAATATTTAATTTAAAAAATATATTTTTAAAAAATGAGTTAGAACAGTGCTTCTCAGGCTGTCTCATGCAGAGGACTGGCATTTTGTTTCCTAGTATGCCAGGGACTGGTACCATATTTGTGCCCATTGATTACAATTGTTTTTTTCTTTCCTAGAAACTCTCCACAGACTGGTTGCTGATGGCTCATGAATCAGCCACCACCCAAGGATCAGTACTTTAAGTAGCACAAGAGAGTACTGTACAGGAACCAATGAGGCTAGAAGGTATTTGATAATGCGCTACTACTTCTGACTCCGAAATACAATGTACATTACTGTATTGCCTGTGACCTGTTCATTCAAAATGTATGTGAATGGTCTACCATCAGTAAGTGTGCTATCAGTGTGCTAACTGGGGTGAAATAGATTTTTGTTAGAGATTCAGAATGGCCAACAAGCACTTGATTTGCAAAATAGAAGAGACTATTACTGCAGCAGCTCAGTGGGAGAGTGGGGAACTGAGCTTAAAAGAATAATGCAATCCATTGCATTTCAGGCCCCATATCACTGCTAGCTTCCTAACATACGGTATTCTAGTTAATGTATAGGAATTGATGTACAGATTTCTTTTAATTTAACTTCTTATGGCACGCTCCTGTAAGAACTAGAGCTAGGCTGGGAGGCATGTAAACACAGGAGATTGTACAGGAGCAGCTGATGACATGGTTGCTTTCCATACCAACACTGTCCTTCTTGATCCAGGGGTGTTTTTGCAGTCCAATATGTCTCCCAAATGTCACCTGGGGATGCAGGGGGAAGTTTTGCCACATTATCTCCCAAGCCATTTTATGCTCAGGAGAGGCCTTTTTTACCAACAGGAAAAGACCAAGCATTTGACTTCCAGGTCACTTTCTATTAGGGATTTTAAAAAGGCTTTTCTAAAATGGCCAGAGGACCAAAAATGTGGCAAATTCCCACACGCACACATCTGCATTCGGGGAAAAATTCATTGTGGGAAAGGACATGTAACTCTTCTGCATCTACTGTGGGGCAATATGGCCCTATAACCTCTGAGAGTTACACACCCCTCTTTTAGATGGAGCATATCACATTGAATATCTGACCACCCCCCACATCCATTAATAAACAATCAAATATTGTGAAGCAAATACTCAATTACACAATAATACAGTAGAAAAATCTATAAGCATTCACCTATGTGACAGCATGTTTAGTTCCATGGAATATGTAACAAACCAGGACCAAATCCACACTACACAAATAATCCAATTTGAAACTGGATTATTTGCCATGGCTCCTTCCTATAGAATCCTGGGATTTGTAATTTGGCAAGGCACTAGCATTTTTTGGCAGAGAAGGCTAAAGACCATACAAAACTACAAATCCCAGGATTCCTTAGGAAGGAGCCATGGTAAATAATTCAATTTCATACTGGGTTATTTGTGTAGTGTGGATTTGGCCAGGTGACAATATGTGGGGTCAGTTGATCGCTGTCACAGTCCTAGCTATCAAATTCAGCATCTGAACAATCTCCAAGAAAAGTGAATTTGCCACTGCTAGAATTTTTTTTTAAACTTTCTCACCAGACAGAATTAGTACAAGGAAGTACCTTAGGCCACTAATACATCTTGAGAATACAAGTACAATGGAGTATGCAAAATCATTCCCAGACTGAAAGTTGAATGATTGCTGCAACTTGGACAGATGTCAATAGTGAGTAGCTTTGCCCCAGGAAACATGAATTATTTATTAAATCTTTACATTTAAAACAATATAGCTTTCCAGAACATAAACTAGCACCTTTCTGATATATTACCATTTCTAAGACCACTTTGTAGCAAAAAGGAGCATATTATAACAAGCAGCATGTGTAAATACATACATTTTGTTTCTTCTTGTTTTTCCTCATTATAAGTACCGTAGGGATGAGTGGCTCTGCCATTTCTGTTGAATTCTGACTTCAGCCAAGTCTACATGGGCCAAATAAAATGATCTCACCCTGTGTTGTCATAGTGAGCCATCCAGACAATGTACGAGATGACTGGTGTCGAATCCAGATCTTTTCAGCATGTGAGGGCTTAAAACCAGAACAAAAAGTGTTGAGATTTACTCTGGAGTTGAGGGGAAAATCCTAATATCCGTGTGTGTGTGTGTGTGTGTGTGTGTGTGTGTGGACAGTGCTCCATAGTGATGTCAGTGTGTGGCTGGGGGGGGGGAGGAGTTTAAAAGGGGGGAAGTAAGCTTAAACATGTTTCAAGGAAATTAAAGGACATTTCTAATATTAATTCCACTGTGGCTCATGCTCAGTTTGCTGCAGCTTTCAGTTCTTTTTTGTGATACAATATGTATATATTGCTCATAAATTAAACACCAAGTTAAAACAATACTGAAACAACCAATCATAAAATCATATCAAAAATGCTCTTTTCCAGTGCTTGTTAATTGTACATTAATACCAGTAACACAGGTGAGGACAGTAGACATAAATATGCTGAAAGATTCCAATGCTGCATCAAACAGTATATACCCAGAGCTCTGTATAAAATTTAGAAACAATAGTTGTAGGAGTTATCCTCCTCTCCCTCCTCCTCCAATGGAGTCCCAGGCAGTTAGTCAAAGCAAGTATGGCTGTCCCTTCACATTCGCTGGGGGTTGGTTCCAGGACCCCCTGTGAATACTCAAATCTGCGAATACTCAAGTCCCATGATATGCAATGGCATAGCAAAATGGAGTCCCTTATGTAAGATGGCAAAATCAAGGTTTGCTTTTTGGATTATTATTTTTTAAAGAATATTTTCAAGCCATGAATACTTAAATCTGTGAATACCAAATCTATGAATATGGAGGGACAACTGTAGTCTTAATTTTAAATGAAGTACCATATTGCATGAAAGCAGTCAATATCCATTGCTACTGCTGCTATTGTTGTTGTTTTCTGTTTGAGTGTTGTTTGGAAGGCCTGAGAGATTATTGGAAAATGTTGTGAATCTTATAACATCTTCTTTCACGAGCACTGTTCATGCTTTTCATGCATTTAACTCAATACTGCAGACCTACAAACACTATGGAGCAGTAAAGGCTGATCACCATGATGCCAGAAGTGTGTGAATCTACTCCAGATTTTAGTCCAACTGTAAAGGAGCTACCCACGGTCCTAAACCCCATCCCCAAAACAGGTTCAGCTCTTTTAAAGTTCTGACTAAATGTCACAGTAGATCCTTCATTGCTATGGATTAAATCTAAATCTATCTCTATGTCTATATCTATGTCTATCTCTATCTATATATAAAACTCTTGGGTATGCTGCCTTTCCCAGTGTGCTGATTGGCCACTTAGGAAACATTGACCCTCCCTCCTCTCACTCCCTCAGCCAATCACCACCCACATGCAAATTCCCTCGCCACTTCAGAATCCACCCCTGCCACTCAATCTGCATCTACACCCCCAGCCTCACAAAGGCTCCTTCCTCCTCTCACTCCCTCAGCCAATCACTACCCACATGCAAATTCCGTCATCACTTCAGAATCCACTCCTGCCACTCAATCTGCATCTACACCCCCAGCCTCATAAGGGCCCCATTTCCGGCCACTCACCTGAGCATGCAGTGGTGAAGAGGAGCCGCCACCGCTGCCTGTGAGGCAGCCGCTGTGATCCCTGCTGGGGGGGGGAGCAGCGGCGGCGGCAAGGGCAGCTGGCCCAGAAGCCATGGCAAGGACTCTGGGAGCCTAAATGGAGCCCCCTTCCACCTCCACTATATGCCTCTTCAAATCTACTATAACAGCATATGTTATACTGGGTATAGCTAGTTTCAATGAAATTACGGTGATCTGTTTCAGAATGAATGTTCTTAGGACCATGTTGTATATCATTGTTTCAAGAAACATAGAGCAAGATACTGAGCTTGGAGAGTCCCTGTGCTCCCAGTGTGGCCAAGAGTTCAGAAGTGCGCCCCCCGCCCCATTTTGGTTAACCACAGCTTGCTCTGTTGTGAACATATTAACTATGGTAAAAGACAGGTTCACTTTAGTGTCGCCATAAGTTGGACACAACTTGAAGGCACACAACAAACAATAACAATCTCAATTATGTCCTATTAAAACAAGCCAGCTTTAACCCACAGTTTAACACAGACTTGTTTCAGCAAGCCATGATTAAGACAAACTACAGTTTACCACTCAGGTGTAACACTAAATTAAGGTTATTCTAAAATAAAAGTGGAAGCTGATGATCTCCTCAAAGCTGCACCAAAGGATGATAGGGAAGGGAGAAGCACAAGAGTCCAAAACTCACTTGTGGATCATTCTTGTAAACCTACACCTTGGCTTTATGTTACATGCAAACCCTCTCATTTAACATTTATCAATGTTAAATGTTAACATCACATTTTCTTTTTCTAAACAGCATAAACTTGGTATCAACTATTGAGATTTCAACAAGGCTTCTTACATCAGGCGGCTTAAGGTCAGAAGAACTAGAAGGCTTCTATGGAAAAAGAGAGACATTATATTAAAACTCCCATCAACCTTCTGTGTAAATTAGAAAGTGAAAAAATAGAGGGAAATGCAGTGAAAACATGCATTCAATGACAACTATAATAAAATCTCTGTGCAAACAAATAAATATAATTCATTACTACACTTTCATTGTTTGTATTGTCACTTATTCAAAATAAAAATCATTAGAAAAACAAAAAACACCTGGTCCATCTGACCATTTGATCAAAGACTTATTTTGCAAAAACATTCACAAACAATATACTTTGAGACTAATATTCTAGATAGGATGATAAATCAGTTCTCCCCTTTCCCCCTGCCCACCATTTTTAAAGATCATATATGTTGGTCTTTATTTATTGTTTTGCCTGACAAAGAAATAGGACTCCACTAATAATGAAAGGGATTGTAATGAATAATTAAAGTAACTGGATATACATGCCACAGAATGAGAGAATGTGGTTATTTTAGGACAACAATAATGCATAGGACATTCCTAGAAAGCAGAAGGAAGTTTATAGGGCAAGCACAGTCACAGACTTTCAATATGTTTCTGACAATGAAAACAAAAAACAAAGAAACAAAGAAAACAAATGCAGCAGCCAGTGAGTTTAAGACTCAATCAGCATATTACAGCATGAGGGAGTCGCTTCTCTATTATCTGTTTGTATTTTACTCCAGTAACAGTACATCAGGGATCATTGTTTCTAGACCCAGTGAATCACTCAGGAGTTGTCTAAATGGTGAAAATATTCCTCATAGAATTCGAGGAGAATACGATTTGTCAAAAGGCCATCCTGTATCAATCCACAGTATTGGGAGGGGGGGGCAAATCTACCCAAAACTCTGAAAGAAAAGTCTTTGTGGCTTTTCCTAAAGTTTGTTAAAAGCTCCGCGGTGAATGTGCATTCCCACTCATTGGGACAATCTGATTCACATTCCCAATAAGAGCAGAAGTGGAAAGCTGATTGGTCAGACATGCACAAGGGGTGGAGCTTGCTAACAAGGCAAGCGCCCAGAACCACCATGTTGGATTTTTGCCTTAGCGATTGTGTTCCGAGGTGGTGAAACAAACTTTTTTCTTCTTTCTAAAATTTATTTTGGTGGAATATTGCACTTTTGCTCCTTAGATATGCTTTTAAAAAAATACTGTTTGGTAGCAGCAACTGGTGAGACTAAAACTTGAGTAATTCACTTGCACCTGCCATCTCAATTCACAGGCATGCCCGTTGGGACAGCAAAAGTGGATAGATGTGCATGCCTGTGATTTTGCAAAAAACAGAAAAACAACCCCAAGTTAAGACAAACTGAAGCTGCTTCGAATTGGTGTTAGCACTCATCAGTCCACATTTCCTCCTCTCATATAGACAACACCTCAGAAATACTGGCTTCACCCTGCTCTCCCAAGTTTCAAGAAAGATACAATGATAAACTAGTGGTTGCCCTGGCAACAGCAGTTCATTTTAGGGAACTAAGGGAGTGATGATGACCCACCATCCACCATTCCCTCCTCAAAGTGCTCTTGCTGCAGGGCTTTAGAGTCATCATTTTGGCAGGGAATTCAAGGATTTCTTCCATCCCTTGTGTTGGCCTCCTTTGGGTGACGCTGCCTCCAAATCAACTTCACTGTCCCTGCAGCATTGTACATTGTGGTTCCTCCACTCTGTAGACAGTTCTGCAGCAGTCTGCTATACAAGGAGGAAGATATTTTAAAATGAGGAAGGGAGGATGAAATCAACCTTTATTTTAATTTCAGGAGATGCAAGTTAAATGTGAAAAGAGAATGGGAGAAGTAGGAAGGAGATGACTAGAACAGCTGGAGATGTGGGGTGGGACTACTTCCATTTACAGAGTCTCTTGATGAGAAAATTCTCTCTAAAATGGGCTGGCTACCCACAACACACTAATAATAATAATAATAATAATAATTATTATTATTATTATTTATTTTTAACCCGCCCCTCTGCTCAGCAACCGGGGCGGCGTACAACAAGATTAAACATCAAGTTAAAACAATCCCTCCCCATCCTAATCCTCCCACCCCTTAAAACTAAATTAAACTGATGAAACTAATAAATTAAGTATTTCTACTTATTTGGAGGAAAGGAAAACTGTAACTAACTGTCACAAGGAAATTGCTCTGGCAAATAATATAATAATGTTCAAAAACTAATTAGACAGCAACAGAAAAGCAATTATTGGCAGATTATGCCCAATTCCCATTCCATCCACTGCTATTTGTTGACTGGATCTGGCCTTATTTCGTGATGGGTTGATCTCTAATGGACCCTTAATATAGAAAGTCTAAGTACCTTTCCCCTAGACTTGTTTATGCAGGGCTCCTATTAACACACTAAAGAATGATAGCTCCACTTTTAACTGTCTTGGCTACATCCAATGGAATTCTGGGGTTAGTAATTTGGTGAGGCACTAGAGCTCTCTGACTGAGAACTCTAAATGCCTCCCTCCCTAAACTGCAAATCCCAGAAATTCATAGGATAGGAACACCACAGTTAAAGTGGAATCATAACACTATATGAGGGTAATATGAAAGGTCCCAAAGTTATGAATAACAACCAGAAAAACATATCATGGCCATTTCATGTACAGGTTGACCCCTGTATCCATAGATTCAGTATCTACAGTTTCATTTATCCACATTAAAAAAATGTTCTCTCTAGGCATTTCTAGGTCCTCCAATGTGATCCTATGGTCAACTTCCAGCATTTGCCTAATTGAAAATAATAGGGTTCTCTATTAGCCACAGTTTCAGGTATCCATGGGCGTCATGGAATGTACCCCTGAGATATGGGGGTCAACCTGTAGTTACTTTTTAAAATACCCCCTAAGAACCAGAGAAATAACTATTCTTGAGTAATATTCACTATTGGTTAAAAGCGTGGATGGAAGTACCTTCCTAAGTGGGTTTTCTGATGCGTAGGGACTTCTTTAAGGAGTGTCGAGCACTTCTCCCCAAACATCTCCCACTGTCCCATTCATTCCTCCAGCTTTCATTCACAATGTATCTTAACTATATCCTGTACAGTGCAGGTAGAACTGGTTTGTGACCTTTCCATTCCGTCTAGTTCCTGCGGATGCATGGAGTCACTGAAGTTGCTAGAGAAGTTAAAAAGAGAAGAATAGAGTGGCCACATGACAGGAGCAAAGCCTGGCTGGCTTGGCTTGCACATTGCCATTCAATCTGCTCCAGCCACAAATTTGTATGAAGAAGCAGGAGAAACGTCCTCCTCCAGTGCCTCTAAGGGAAGGTTTAATGGATAGTGTACAGTAGTATCCCCTGTATCCACTGATTCATTACCACTGATTCAGTTATCCTTGGGGCACATATCAGCACACCTACCACAGAGTCTTCCTAGAAAAGGTGTCCTCTCGAGCCATTTTCTAGATCTTCCAAGGCAACTCTATGGTATTTTAAACCAAAGCCCCATTATTTTCAATGGTGTTCACTATAACCACAGTTTTTGGTATCCACAGTCCCCCCAAAACCAATCCCCAGCAGATAAGTGGGTCCTATTTGTAGTACTGTATTATTATTGGTATCAGGGCTGGTTTAAGGGCCCTGCAGCACCTGCAGCCGCAGAGGGCCCTGTCATAACCCTCCTCCTGCAAAAACATTATTAGTAATAATCTGAATATCCTGTACTGTGACTAGTTAGATTAGGTTACATTAATCTGAGATAAACATATGGGGGCCCCAAAATAAAGCGTTGCGGGGGCGGCAGAGACAAAATTCCTTAAACCAGCCCTGAGTGGTATTATTATGTGGTATTATTATTATGTGCTATTATTATTGCTGCTGTTGTTAGGGTTTAAAATCTTGGGTTAAGTTGGGGGGGGGACCACGGCAACAAAAGATATTTAAAGGGGGTCCCTTGAGTCGCGTTGTGGGGAGGGGGACCAAACATTTTTTTTGGGGGGGGAGTCTCTTTGACAAGAATGAGTGGGTTTAGGAGGGAGGATTGTGAAGCAACTGTGTGTGAGAGGCGCAAAGAAGTTGGAGCGCCGTGTTTGTGCGTGTGTGTGTGTGAGGCAGGTGAGGAGGAGGAGGAAGGGTGGGGGGAAAAAGGCGCCAAAGTCCCGGCAAGGAGGAGGAGAAGGAGGAGGCTCCTTGGCCGCGCTGCCTGCGGGAGGGCAGGGTCAGCTTTCCAAGCGGTGGCCAAAGGCCAGGTGGGGCGGAGGAGGGAGCTCCCCACCCACAGACCCACACCCACTCCCGGCCAGCCCAGAGCAGCGGCTGCCGGAGGCGCCCCACCACCACCACCACCACCTTGCCTTTCCTTGGGCGCCTTTTATTTATTTATTTTTGTAAAAAATGAAACCCTACTTCTTCTTTTTTTTAAATGAGGGGCGACTCCAAGACTGAGGAAAAGCCGCGCTCCCTCGGACACCTCGGGCGGGCGTTTGAGCCCCTCCTGAAGCGCCGCTGGGCAGAGAGGATGGTGTCGCTGGTGCCGCCAATGCCTCCGCCTCCTCCCGGCTGTCCGGCGGCGAAGTGAGCGGCCAAGTCGGGAAGAAGAGGCACGGCAGGAGGCGGCGGGCTGGCAGAGGCGGCCAGGGCGGGAAGAGACCCCTTCGGGTCCGTCTAGCTGGCGGAGGGACCGGGGGGCTCCGTGGGGGAGGCGGCGGCGACGGCGGCAGCCTGAGGGGGCTTCGCCTTGTCAAGGTAAAAAAAGCAAAGGAAAAAAAAGCGGGGGTATTTATGCTGAAGGGAAACTGCCTCTCTTGACTTCGTGTCTTTTTCCCCCCCTCCCTTCTTTCTTTCTCTACCTTCGCTTGCTTTCCTCCCCTCCCAATTTGTTCCCTCAGCAAGTTAGAGCCAGATGGCTTTTCCAGGCGTCGCTCCTTCGCAAAAATGCCAACCTTCTTCTTTCTCTCCCCCCGTCCCCCCTTCACTGCATATAAGTTTCTAAAACACAAAATAAAATCGATAATACTGTATTTTCCTATTCCTTCCTTTTTCCTAGTGTTTCCTCACAGCTTCATTTCAAGCTATTTTCTCCTCCTCGCTCCCTTTCTCTTTAATTTGGCTGCCCCTGCATTTCTTCTCAAGGATGGAAGGGGGGGGGGAAAGACTGCAGAAAGAAAACTTTTTTTCCCCTCTTAGCTTTTTCTTTCAGGCTCGTCTCTGGGTTTTAAATTAGTGGCATTTGCAGGATTCGCTCGCTCGCTTCTTCTTCCCCCCACCCCTCTGGCGATTTGAATGGAAATTAAACTTTAATTCAGTGCAGTTTACAATTGTCCCTCTGTATCCACGGATTTGGTATTCACGGATTTAAGTATTCACAGCTTGAAAATATTCTTTAAAAAAATAATAATAATCCAAAAAGCAAACCTTGATTTTGCCATTTTATATAAGAGACACCATTTTGCTATGCTATTGCATAGAATGGGACTTGAGTATTCACGGATTTTGGTATCCACGGGGGATCCTGGAACCAAACCCCAGCGAATATGAAGGGACAACTGTTTACTAGTTTATTGTTGTTGTTGTTTCCCTGGTGGCGTTGCTTAAATGGTAAGATAAAATTTGTTTGCTGCCTAGTAAGCAAGATTTCTTTCTCACATCGTTGTTGCAGTTGATGTGCAACTAGATTCCCTTTGAAAATTGTAGATGTATTTTTTTTCTCCCCACCTCCAGATGCTTTAAAATGTATGGATTTTGCACCACAGTTGAAGCCATTTGGTATTTTAATGTTTAAAGGGACCCTGGGTTTATTGCTCTTGTCCCAAACTGAGCTTTTGGATACTTGAAAGGCTCCAACTCTCAATAATTAACCCTTTAACTGTTATCTTCCTCCTGGATGGAGTTTTCAACTTGGAAAGGATATGTTCAGTACTATTTACGAGGGATTGCAAATAGTAGGGAACACACTGTGCCCACAGTAGTTTTCAAAGAAGTAGTTGTGTTAGTCTCTTACAGCATAAAAAGGAAGAAGGGATGGAGGAAGGAATGCAGAGTTATTAGGGTTCATGTCACCCACCCACCCCACGATATAAAACATAGGTACTCCAACACCCCCTCTTGAAATCACTCTTCTAGGGACCAGAGCCACCATAAAATTGTACCTCCAAGTTCAGTCCCAGCAAGGTGACTCAGAAAAATGATTATCGGTGAAGGCTTCCAAGAGGTCCAGTGGACCGAACAAAGGCATACACCCTTTCCCTATTCAGTTGTAACAGAGATTGTCCATACCAGACCATATAGAATCCTTAGTAATCCCAGACATCTACACAATCTGCATGCAACTTTGAGGATCCCTGAAAACCTACATGGTGGAGAGGAAGAAGAAGGGAGGCTTCCCTGGCTGGACACAGCACAGGGCTAATTTTATTTATAATTATATATATATATATATATATATAAAAAATAATAAATTTCTGCTGAAACACTGCACAGAAAATTTATAGACAGTCATTTTGGTGTCACCCCTCCCCTCCCTGATGGTGTCACCCAGTGTGGTCCACACCCCCTAGTGATGCCACTGAATGTAGCAGCACCTTTAAGACTAACTGGTTTTAATTTTAGCATGAGCTTTCATGGATATAAACCCACTTTTTCAGATGCAGTACAGACTGATATCCAGGCCTCAAGATATACAGCAAATTTACACAGTATCCACAGTATTTATATGTGTAGTCAGTGTGGTTGAAAAGTTGCAGATGGTTGAATCTCTCCTTGCTTGCAGTAATGCGTGCTTGTACGTGGGTTCTGTTCTGTGTTAGCAATGCATCATATTAGTGCATTAGCAGGGATATAGAGGTCTTTTCTAGTTCTAATCAGTCTTCAAGCCTATTCCTGATCACACCTACTTATATTAAATTTATATGGCATTTTTCTGCCAAAAAAGAAGATACTCAAAGCAGTCAGCAATACTAAAATACATAATTAAAACAAAATCTTGATTAGGACATAATTTAAAAGCTGGTCATTTAAAAATACAGCATTAAAAGCAGGGGATAGCATCTAAGCAGTTAGATCCCATACAACTGTATACTAGTTTACATGCCAGTGTATGGTATGAATAAAATTTGCCTGCAGATTAAAAGACAACAGAGAAGGAGCCACCCCAGTTTCGAGTAGCCCATAAGAAGGTTATCTCTTATATCTTCAGATGTTTCTCTACTGGTGACAAGTCTGAAATAAAGGCCTCTCCCTACAAAATGTTTGAACTTGGGCAAGCTCTTAGAGAAGAAAGTGGTCTTTCAGGTACTTGCTTCAACTTGTACAGGGCTTTGTAGATTACTTCAATTGGGCCCACAAATAGATTACTAGTCAGTGATGCTGCTGTTATAAGGAAGTCACATATTCCCTAAACCAGTCCCTGTCAACAGTCTGGCTGCAGCTTTTTGGACCATCTTTAAAGGCAGCCTCATGTAGAGTGCATTACTGTTGTCTCAACAGTATGTAACTAAAGTATGTGTCACCATAGCCACATCAACTATTTCTTAAGAACAAGCATAGTTGCATATTTGCCTCTGCTGTCTTGTACCAACATATGGGAATCTACATTAAGGACAGAATCCAGGCATACATCCAAACTGCAAACCTAAGTATTCAAGGGGTGTATAACCCCAGTGCAGCACAGGATGAATCCTTGCCTGATCTGTTTATAAGCTAACCAGAAGTATTTCATCTTCATCTAGTCCGTTACTGACACCAAATTGTGTATGTGCCTTCAAATCACCTGTCGACTTCTGGTGACCTCATGAATCTCATAGGGGCTCCTTGGGCAAGGAATACTCAGAGATGGTTTTGTCTGTTCCTTCCTCTATTGCCTGCAGCACCTGGGAGTTGTTGGCAGTCTTCCACCCATGTACTAACCAGGGTTGACCCTGCTTAGATTACTGATTTAGAAAAAGAATAGCTTCCATGGATTTAGCTTGAAAGAAGTGAGAAAGAATCTGATGTTATTGGCATAATAATAGCACTAAACTCCAACATTCCAGATAGACTCTCCCAGTGGTTTCAGGTATATGTTAAATAGGCTGGAGGACCAAACACAGCCCTGAGGAAAATCATGGACCAACAGCAGCAATATAAAACATAGGTTCTCCAACACCACCTCTTGAAACTTCTCCTCTAGGGACCAGAGCCACCATAAAATTGTACCTCCAAGTTCAGTCCCAGCAAGGTGACTCAGAGAAATACCACAGTTGATTGTGTTGAAGGTCCAAGAGGTCCAATGGACCCAACAAGAGCATACTTTCCCTATTCAGTTGTAACAGATTGTCCACCAGAAACTGGACTTTCCCCCATAACCAGGCCTGAAGCTGAAGTAGATACCGTTTGCCCACCCCCTTGGTATTTGCTGGACCAGTACCTATGGTTTCATTTATCCATCATCTGAAAAATATGGTGTCTCTAGGCATTTCCTAGGTCCTCCAGTGTGACTGTATGGTAACTTCCACCAGGAGTAACTATAGAGTTGTGTTGGAGGCACCTAGAGAGGTGGCCTGTCTAGGCATTTCCTAGGTCTTCCAGCACAATTCTGCAGGGTTCGCTATTACCCACAGTTTCAAGTATTCATGGTAAGTCTGAGAACATATCCCCCATGGATACCGCAGGTGACCAGTACTCTGTCTCATCCAGAAAACTATGAAGGTAAGATTTAGACAAGGTCTCATTACTTTCTCTTTTAAGCAAGAAAGAATTCCAAACTTGTTAAAATCAGTGAAATTTACTTTATTTTATTTATTAGAGTATTTATACCCCACTCTTCAGCCAGAAAGGCTCTCAGAGTGGCTTACAAATTGTTTAACAATAGCACTTACACATTTACACCACTTTATGGTGCTAGGCACTCTCTAAGCAGTTTACAATGTATTATCTAATTGCTCCTACAAGCTGGGTACTCATTTTACTGACCTACAGAAAGGATGGAAGGCTGAGTTAGCCTTGGAGCCCTGCAGGATCGAACTCACAACGTTGTGGCTACAGTACTAGCATTTAACCACTATGTCACCACTTCCAAGTATAAGCACATAGAATCTTTTTTTCTTAAATCCAATTAATTAATTAATTAATTAATTATTTTGGTCAAGGAAGGAGGTCAGTATCCACAGTTCAGCAATACCAACCAAAATTCCACAAAACTCAAAAACCTGCAGTTTTGCACCATTTTGGTTGGCCCTAATAAAGATATTGAAGATACTGCCCAACTGTGGAACAGAGAATTATCACTTTAGATTAATAAACAATCAAAGTTTAAAGATCCGCAACATTCATTTTTTTTTGTATATTAACATTTGGTCTTCCAAATTCAGAGGAATGTGTGGGTAGACAGAGGATGAAGTGTGTTTGAAACTTTGTAAATCCACAAGCTGCTGTATCTTGTTTATTGGATAGAGGTTTTAAAAAGGATTTTAGCTGGCATAATGATGTCTGTGGGGACAAAATGAAGCATATTTCTTTAATTAATATGAACAACGTCATGGATTCTAAACCAGCTTAAGGCCTTTTGTACATTCTTTCCTTTCCCCCATTCCTCCCTCTCATGTTATCACTTATACATGTGCTTGCTCAATACAGAAAAAAAAACCCCTCCTATGTCAACATTACTTAGAGAAACTTTAAAAATGCTGTGGTCAAGGCATTGGAGCTCAGTGAGATAAGATGTACACAGAACTGCAAAAATATTAATGTTCTAAAACTGCAGTCCTGTACCAAGTTTCATGTGCTTAAAGATCACTCACTTGAGGAGTTCTGAGGAGACAGCAGTTGTAAACAGCTACTGTCTTAAATGAAGGACATAAAAAGAATGGAGGGGGGAAAAGTTAGAACCAAAGTGGCCCAGTTGGTATCTTCATTTATACTTTTTTCTCCCAACTAAAGTATGACAAACTGGGAACACCACTTCAGATAAAGCTTCTACAGGAGGCTGTGTTCTCTGAATGTACTAAATGTCTCTCTGGCTTTTCTTCGCAAACAAAGTTTCAGGAAGGATTCATCCCACGCTTTCTGCAAGCGCGCTGATGGCTGTAAAGGCCAATCTGAGATAAACATGTCCGGTTGCAGAAAGCACAGCAGGGGGTCTCCTTGGGTGATGATTCCGGGTTGTGATTCTTTCTGTGTTGTTGTTTCTCTTCAAGACTTGTTCGGTGTGAGCTCTCAAGTAAGGCTGCAGCATTGTGGATAGTGCGTCTCCATGCCTCCCGATGTGAGGCCAGGGCAGACCATTGTTGGTGATCAGTTTGGCCGACCCTGAGATATTGTTTCAGGGAGTCCTTGTATCGCTTTTTTGGAGCGCCCCTCTTACGCTGACCCGTGGTGAGTTCACCGTAGAGTACTATTTTGGGGAGGCGATGGTCCTCCATCCTAGAAACGTGCCCTGCCCAGCGCAGCTGTGTTCTCAATATCATGGCCTCAATGCTGGTGATCCCTGCTTGCTCAAGGACAGCAACATTCGTCACATAGTCAGTCTGGTGTATATTTAGAATTGTGTGTATACAGGGCTGATGAAAGCGTTCGAGGAGTCATAAGTGTTGGCGATAGGTGACACATGTTTCAGATAATGTAGTCTCTTGCTATATTAGTGCATCCCATCCCCTGTACATTTTTTTTGTTGTTGTTTTGTGTGCCTTAAAGTCATTCTTGATGGCAGTTAACAAACAAATACTTTGTAATTCCTGTTTACATGGACTCAAATCCAAGGTGTATTTTTGTGCCCAATGGATGCAGTCATTTTCCTGATAGGAGCATATAAAGAGCGTGAGATCCCTTGCTTGTGAAATGCTGTATGCCAGCACCAGGTGACTTTTGTTCTAATTCGATGGAGTTAGTTACAGTAGAAATCAGTACCTTGCAGTGATATATTCAAGTCTTGTACTCTAAGTCTCCAGTCAAGTCACAAGTCTCTACAGTTGTCCCTCCACATTCACAGATTTGACATTCATGGATTTAAGTATTCACAGCTTGAAAATATTCTTAAAAAACAATAATCCAAAAAGCAAACCTTGATTTTGCCATCTTAAATAAGGGATGCCATTTTGCTATGCCACTGCATATAATAGGACTTGAGTACTCATGGATTTGGGTATTCACGGGAGGTCCTGGAACCAAACCCCAGCGAATGTGAAGAGACAACTGTACCTTCAAGTTTCAAGTAGAGTCTCTAGTTCTTCCAAGATACTTTCAAGTTGAGTCACAAAGACATGCACAAAGTTAGGTAAAAAAATAAATTATCAGTAAACGCATTAGGCAATGGGCTTTAGAAGACTCACTTCCAGAGCACGGGATGCATTTCTTGGAGGGGAACACAACAAATGCCTTAGGCAATGGACTTGAGGTGGGGCTTGAGGTCTGCTCAGCAGCCTGTCCCTGCTGAGGAGGAAAACCATTTTCTGCTTTGTAACATTTCGGGATGAATGCACTCAACCAAGTTCAGCAAATTGCTTGCTAAAAATACTCAAGTCACAAGTTGAGTCCAATGAGTGCATCATTTATTGTTGGGTTGAGTCCAAGTCGAGTCATTGAAGCGACTTGATTCCAAGTCAGTCAACTCGAGTCTACATCACTGGTACCTTGTGCCTGCTTTGACTTGGTCCCAGTCTGTTTTTACACCTCACAATGATTGTGACGTAGACTGTGAACTGGAAAACTTATCGCCCAGTCTTGCTGGAGGATAAAGGTCAGAATGAGGTGGAACAGAAACTGCAGAAGACTTGGAGAAACAATCTGAAATTTTAGGTAAGAACTGAGCTCTAACCAGGACCTCTAGAATAAAGTGGACTACAGAGATTTTCAGACCTGCAATTAAATCCGTGGGAGACACGGAACAGGGTTGGAAAAAAGTCTTCTTTTCAGAAAACGTTCACCCTTTTCCATGTCTTCCCCGTCCCTATTCTGGATTTCCCTGTGATATTTTCATCACGGGGAAACATCATTTTTGAACCACCCGTTCCATTTCTGTCATGGAATCACGGGTGTTCTGAAAGGTGTTGTGTTTCTCTCCCACGATGACAGCCGTGGGAGGGAGGTCCATTCTGGACCCAGGAACTCAGGAATGGGACACCCAGGTAAGTTGGACCCTTCCCCCCCTCCCCGGGTTACTTATATATATTTTTTTGCTTTCTTTTCTTTTTTGACAGCTGGGGGGTTATTTTTGAATTTCCCTCCCTTGGCTTCCTTGCTCTAAAAGCAGCTTTACGGCAGCTGTTTTTACAGCAGTGAAGCCAAGGGGAGAGGGAGGATGTTCCTGCTGTGGGATTAAGGTAAGTGTTCGAACATTTTACCTTTATTCTGCGGCAGGAACGGAAGAGGGGCTTGTGTGGCAGGAACGGGACATTTGGCCCTGTTTGAAAATCTTCTTAATCTACTTCATCTAGCTGAACAGTTATAGATATACACTATTCACAATTGTACAAAACTATAGCTTTTCTTAGTTTTCTGTGTTAAGCGTAGTACAGTTTTCTATGCTAAGTTATGAAGGCAGCAGTTTGTGTTGCTACAGCGGTAAAGTAAGGATAGGTTTGATATCAAAATAAATATTACACGTTTCCATTTTCCCCAAAATGTTTGTATTTTCCTTCTAAAATCCTAAAACAGTTTGGAATCAGGCTGACTAGAAGACCACATTTGAGTCTACCCAGATTTTACCATCAGCAACTGAGGTCTTGTTGTGTGGCGCACCAGTGAGAGATCTATCTTAGTCTAATGCGTACAAGGAACAGAGAGTTTACTGTGGCTGTTCTGCACAGAATTCCCTCCCTAAGGAAAAAGAAATTGGTTCCAATTTGGTAATTTTAAATATAAATATTATATTTTTTATTAACCCCCCCTTGTTACTATTTGTATTAATTTCTGTGATAAATAATTACTGCAGCTCAGCTATAAAAGGAGAATGATGTGTTTTTAACTTGATGGGGTATGAATATGTTTTCATGTTTATTATGCATTAATGGAATTTTGCTTGTATTTTGCCAATGGAATTGCCAACTTGGAGAGAGAGCTAGACTGCCCCCTCCCCCAAGAAGGAAGTTCCACAACTTGTGCGAAGCAACTGAAAAGGGTCTTTTTCAAGTCTATGTCAAAAATACAGTATGTCAGCTGTTGACAGGACAGAGAAGTGTCTCTCCCAAAAATCTTTAAATCCTGGCATGTCCATATTGAAGACAATACTTCAAACAACCAGATCCCAAACAATTTACTGCTTTATAGGTCATGAGCATCACTTTACGTTGTTTCTAGAAGCAAATCAGCAACCGGCTAAACTGTTGCAGGAAGTTAGACATTCCCAGTACCATTCTTGGTTAACAGTCTAGCCTTGGAATCTGGATCATTTGAAATTTCCAAGTAAGTTGTAATGCTATTTTTGTTATGTTCTCTATGCATCTGAGAAAAGATGGGAATGGAATGAAATAGATTTACTCCCTCCCTCTAGCTCTTTCTCCATTCTATTATTAAATAATATATAACTAATACATAACTTTCATAAAAATATATAATATATAGTCATCTATAATATAAGAGACCCAGTCTGGGTTAGTGGTTTGCACATTGAACTATGGCTGCATCTGCACTGCAGAAATAATCCAGATTGACATTGCTTTAACTGCTATGACTCCATGCTGTGGAATTCTGGGATTTGTAGTTTTATGAGACATTTAGCCTTCTCTGTCAGAGAGCTCTGGTGCCACAACAAAGAACAAATCCCAGCATTACATAGCATTGAGCCATGGCAGTTTTACTTTAGGCACTAGCCTCCAACTAACTGTAATAGCCTTAGGGTCACCAAAAGTTGGAATGACTTGAAAATACATAACAGCAGCAATCTATAATATATGAATATATATTGGGAAAAAATGGTCTAACAAGTGGATCTAGACAACAGTAAAAGAAGGCTGAGAGGAGCTTAACTGTTTTCATCTAGCTGCATTCTGGGTGCGCCTGACTTGGGGTCTTATATTGGAAAATATAAAGCAATCATATCTTTGTGGGGGGAAAATCATTCATTGGTGCCAAGATATTTTTTTGTTACACTGTGCCCTTTTCTGTGAAATGACTCATTTTTTCAGACTGAGGATTCTAATTTCAGTTTGGCAGTGAAAATTGCCAGCTCTGTAGCCAACTGGTATTGTTGTAGCCCCAAATTCTTACATTACGACCATGCAGGAAATATATACATACGATATACCTTTTAAAAAGCATTTTCAGCTTTGGCTCATAGAATCTCTGTTATGGTTACTATTTATACAACTGTGGAGGTGTAATTTTTGGCTCATCTTACACTTTTGTAAAAAAAAAAAAAATGCCTGCAGGCTTGCTTGTAGGTTGTACGTTGGCATTTTGTTTGCTCAGCTAAGGCCTCAACATATTTATGGTGCATATTTAACCCCAGTGTGATCAGTGAAGTTTACTCCTAGGTAAGTGTACATAGGATTGAAGACTCAAGTTTCCAAGTCCTTTTTAGGTGCAGCTTGTGAATTTTCAAAATTAAAAAAGGTAACTACAGGTATATCTCAGTTAATAAGGTAGATGTATTCCTGGGCATTACTTTTTAACAGAAAATTGGTACAAGAATAGGGATAGATTCCTGCACCACACACACACAAAAAGAGCAGTTGGAAATGTTTCAGCAAATTTTTATCCAAAACTAATAATATACACATATGAAGTGAAACAGTCAGGTTGAGTAAGCTTTACATAAGTAAACAAAAACATTTTGAATCTTCTTCTACAGAGCACTGGAAAGTTCTGGGTTCCTGGGTCCAGAAACCTAATGGTCTGCATGAGGAAAACCAGATTGAGATTAAACCCAGACAAAATGGAGGTACTCACGGTAGTGGCCCCAAAACCAGGAGTTGGGTTGCAACCTCCAGTCCTGGATGGGGTCACACTCTCCGTTAAGGACTGTGTTCGCAGTCTGGGGGTGCTCCTTGATTCATTGCTACAGATGACTAGTCAGGTGAATGCGACAGTCAGGAGTGCCTGTTATCAGCTTCGGCTGATACGCCAGCTGCGCCCTTTCCTGGAAGTAAGGGACCTCAAGACTGTGGTGCACGCGCTGATAACCTCTCGTCTAGATTTCTGCAATGCGCTCTACATGGGGCTACCCTCATGCTTGGTCTCGGGAACATCTCGGAGAGACCATATAACCCCAGTATTAAAATCTCTCCACTGGCTGCCTATCAGTTTCCGGGCCCAGTATAAGGTGTTGGTTATTACCTTTAAAGCCCTAAATGGCTTGGGTCCAACTTATCTCCGGAACCGCCTCCTCCCATACAATCCTCCCTGCGCACTCCGATCTTCTAGGAGGAATTTGCTTCAGCCACAAAAATCTAGGCTGTCTGCAACCTCCCAGAGGGCCTTTTCAGTAATCGCCCCCAAATTGTGGAATGACCTGCCAAACGAGATTCGTCAGATTACAAGCCTGAGTAGCTTTAAAAAAGCACTAAAAACTGATCTCTTTTGGCAGGCTTTTCCTAATTAGATCCCGGGTCAGGGGCTCCTGGCCTCTTTTAGTCTGCTGGCCATTTATTGTATTTATTTTTTTTGAATGGGATTTTAGATAGTTGCTTTTAATTTATATTTGTTTAATATCTTTTTATGGGGCAAGGTGGGGGTGGGCGGTGTTTTGGGATTTTTATCTGTATTGTATTTTAATTATTGTAAGCCTCCCTGATTGCTTTAACAGAGGGGCGGGATATAAATAAATAAATATTATTATTATTATTCCAAAATGCATCCAGAGTTTACTGTTTCTTTCACCAGCCTCCACTTTTCTTATGATTTCTGTTTTGGTGGCGAGACTTTTATCTTCTGTGGCATCACTAAGGCTGGTGTCACCCCTCCCCCTGATGGTGTCACCTGGCGCGGTTTGTCCTCTCCCCCCCCCCCCGTGCTGCCTCCATTGAGAACAAGCTGTGATCCCAACCCCAGGTTAGCTTTCCTACTCACCACCAGCACTTCTACTTTGTCTGGATTCAGAGTTCGTTCACTCACATCCAGTCCACTGCTTCTAGACAGTGGTTCAGGACTTCCACCATCTCCCTCCACATCAAGTTGTAAATAAGAGACAGAGCTGAGTGTCACACCACAAAATTCCAGATGACTTCCCACAGCAACTTTATGTAGATACTGAAAAGGATAAGGGGCAGTACTGAACCCTGTGTAACTCCACATGCTAATGGCCAAAAGGACGAACGCCAGTCCCCTAGCACCAGCTTTAAGAAACGTGCAACTAAAAAACACTGGAATTACTGTGGAGCAATGCCCCAAAATCTCGTATCAGCCAACTAAGCCAGAAGGATACCATGACTGACAGTATCAAATGCCACTGAGATATCTAACAGGAACCAGAAGTCCCCGTGCAGGTCATCCACTAATGTGGCTGTAACTTCTGTCCTGTAACTAGGCCTGAGCCCAGATTGGAATGGATCCAGGTAGTCCATTTCACCCAAGAAGTCTTGGAATTGTGCTGCTCTAAGACTTGCTCTAAGGCCCTACATAAGAAGGAAAGATTAGAAACTTGCTAATAATTAATTGTCTAGGGAGGTGGGATCAAACAAAGGTTTCTTCAATAGAGGTCCTAAAGTTGTGTTTTTAGAGGGCTTAAACCAAGCCCTCTTTCAAAAAAATTTTTTTTTTATAGTTTCCACCATCCAATTGGCCAGCCCTCCTTTGGCAGTTGTAACCAACCAGGATGGACATGGGTTGACCTCACTTCCCCAGTGAACTCATCCATCAAAACTGGACAAGTACATGCCTCAGTTACCTTCCCAGACTCTACCTTCAGTATGGAATCCAAGTAGCATATTAATCACTGAAGGCTAGAATGTAATAGAACTTTAAGTACCTGAAACAGCTGTGCTGGATTGTTTCTTTGTTGCCCTCACTGCTACACAGTAGGCTGTAAAATGGGCATTAACTCATGTTTGATCAGATTCATCCGGAGTCTTTCTCCACTGGCACCCTGGTCATCTACCTCAACACTTCATTGCCCTGAGTGAATCATAGATTTGTAGAGTTGGAAGAGACCACAAGGGCCATCCAGTCTGAGTGCCTCAGAATATAAACAGTGTCAACTGAATGAAATGGTTATTAGTTTGATACACATTTGCTAAGTAACAGTTTAAATAGCCAAATGATAATTAAGTGCTAAAACTCAGTTATTAGTACAATTAGTATGGAGCAATTGAAAAAGAACTGTTGTTCTTTCTGTTTACATTTTAAGGATTTAGATTTAGTTTTCTTTGTTTCATCGCTATTTCATAAAAATTTTTAGCATTGGAAATAGGTCATAACCTTTTACCCCACACCTTGAAAGGAAGATACAGCAAAGTATGAAAACCAGCTGCTTTTATGTTAGCTATTTCTTTTTCTTCTTTATCATCATCTTAAATGAGATAAATTGCTCAAACAAAGATAGCCTTTAAGGACAAAATTTTGACCCTTGTTTGGTTGAAGAATGATTCTGTATTACTATAGTTTAGGGCATTGTATTTAATCTTGCAGTTATGCTACCTTTGAACCAGAGGATACAAATAAAAACAGTTAGTGTAGGGATTAATAGCCCATTCCTATACTGTAAGCCCTGCTGAGTCCAGTAGAGTTTATTTCCTAAGTGCAGCTCTAGGCAATGAGCCAAGGGGAAGGTCCTGGTTAAAGTTTTACTTCTGTCACAAATTTACTAGATGGCTTTAGGCAACCTACTGTCTCTAAACCTTAGACCTCCCTCTGTAATATACAGATAATAATAGTGTCATACTTTACATGGCTATTATATGAATTACTGGTATGTGGAGTGCTTTGAACTCCTAGGAAAAGACTGCTATTACTACTATTATTACTATTGCTGCTTGTTTTACTTGTGTATTTTTCTCATGTGACCATAACATGTATGTCAGTATGATTGCTATTGTGAAATATTACAAAAGTTTTCTTTATCAGGGTTTTACTGTTCTAAATGATGTCATAGTATAACACATACACACATATGACTTGACACAAAACAATGCTGTCCATTCTCTCAACCAGAGTTAGAAGACTGGCTATGACTTCAATGCTTTTATTACTTCCCTTCACTAAAATTTTCTTACCTTTTGTTTTTTTGAACTTACAATATAGCCTAAATTTAACTATATACCGTAATTAAAACTGAGTTGCGTACTCCAGTTTCTAACTGAGCACCATTGGAACACATATATTCTGATGATGATTTGCTCTGAAAAGGAGAAGAAAATACTCACCCAAGAGGGCAGGTGTGTAAGCTCACAGATTGCTCCCACTCATCTAACTTGGACATTTAAGCCATGTCTATTTGCACTGGTTTGATATGGTGCAACATGTCTTACTTTGGTCCTTCTCCATGGGCCAAATAAAACAATCTCACCTCATTGTCACAGTAGCCATCCAGACAACATATAGGACAATTGGAGTTGACTCCGGGTCTTTTCGGTCCCCATGGCTTAAATCCAGACCGAAAAGAGCTGGGATTTACTCTAGATTTGAGCAGAAAATCTGGATGTTCACTGTGTGTGTGTGTGGACTGCACTACAGAGTGATACCAGTGTGGGGCTGTGGGAGGAGTTTCAGCGGTAGGTAGAAGAGTTCAGGAGGAGGCTCCCTGAGCCAGGTGATCAGCTGATCTGTCCCATCAGGAAATGCCTTTCCCCCTGTTTCAGTGTCACTTTTTAACATTCCTTTGTTGCCATTTATTTTGCAAATGCAGCACTTATTCAGAGAAGTGCATACCAGCATGAACACAACCTTGCTTCACTCCATTAGTTATTAGAAAGGGTTCTGAAAGAGGCATAACACTGCTCTCTATTGCTGGAAAAATCCTTGCAAGGATACTCCTGAACAGGTTAGTTCCTGCTATTGCAGAAGAACTTCTCCCTGAAAGCCAATGTGGCTTCAGAGCCAATAGGAGTACTACAGACATGGTATTTGCCCTTAGGCAACTGCAAGAAAAATGTAGGGAGCAGAACAAGGGTCTCTATGTAACATTTGACGACCTCACCAAAGCCTTTGACACTGTAAGTAGAAAAGGTCTGTGGCAGATCCTGGAAAGACTAGGATGTCCCCCCGTCTATCCTCCTTTATGGATCTGAAACATGGGTCACCTATCGCCACCACCTACGACTCCTCGAGCGCTTTCATCAGCGCTGTTTACGCACAATCCTAAATATACACTGGACTGACTATGTGATGAATGTTGCTGTCCTTGAGCAAGCAGGGATCACCAGCATTGAGGCCATGATATTGAGAACACAGCTGCGTTGGGCAGGGCACGTTTCTAGGGTGGAGGACCATCGTCTCCCAAAAATACTACTCTACGGTGAACTCGCCACGGGTCAGCGTAAGAGGGGCGCTCCAAAAAAGCGATACAAAGACTCCCTGAAACAACATCTCAGGCATGGCCAAATTGATCACCAACAGTGGTCCGCCCTGGCCTCACATCGGGAGGCATGGAGACGCACTATCCACAATGCTGCAGCCTTATTTGAGAACTCACGACGAACAAGTCTTGAAGAGAAACGACAACGCAGAAAGAATCACAACCCAAAAACATCACCCAAGGAGACCTTCTGCTGTGCTTTTTGCAACCGGACTTGTTTATCTCGGATTGGCCTTTTTAGTCATCAGCGCGCTTGCAGAAAGCGCGGGATGAATCCTTCCTGAATCTTCGTTTGCGAAGAAAAGCCAGAGAGATACCAGCATATCCATATTGACTGGCACCTTGTGGCGATGGAGACATGTACATTCACATGCATGTGGCAATGTGGCCATGTATAGTGATTTATCAGACCGGGGTGAGTTCAGATGGGAGAACTGTGTGGACATTGCTCCCAAATTAGCCTTGGTGTATATGGCGATTGTGTGGACGAGCCCATAGTCACTGAAGGTAAGCTGAATTTTCCTGTTAGTGTAGACACATCCTTATATTTTAATATAGGATATAAATTGCTACAGACACACTTGCCACCTTGTTTTAATGTCCTCCTAACTCTTGCTTCTTGCAAGGGAGGAAAATAGGTTTAATAAAACATGTTTTAAGAACGTTACACAGTTTTCGACATGGGATATTTTGAAGAATCTCTCACATAAAACCTAAGATGAGGAAATCATGAAAGAAAATTGTACTACATTGGGCCTATACATTTGAATTTTTTCAAAATAAACTTTTTTTAAAAAAAATTATTTCATCATATTTCGGTTTCATGACTAGCTCAAAAGATGCCACACAGCAAAATCAGCCTCTTAAAAACTTGGCAGAGAAGATCTGTCTTGTGGACCAAATGCCTTCTCTTCTCATTTCATTTCAGTCCAAGGACCTAACTCCATCTGTATGGGAAACCAGATCTTATGCCCTAACAAATTCCCCTAAGCTGCATGTGCAACATTGGTATTCTGCACAACCTATTTGTCATGACACTTACCAGATTGTAAAAGGACAGTGTTTGTCAGAACTACAAATTTTGTAAGGTTATGCCACTCTATGCTATAGCATTAAATGAAAGCAGTGCCAAAGACTGGAGAGGGTTCTTTGAGTGGAAAGGAGGAAAGTACCAGCAACCTCCAACAGGCTGCCATTAAAAAACATCCCCCCCCAAATCTGGCCCAATAAGGACACATGATATGCAGCTTTATCCCCAAATCTGCAATAGGGCCACATGAGCTATGGCCCTGTCTGCATCAAACTTGGGGTATACCACCATATCCAGGTTTTTAAAAAAACACATTTTTTTTTGAAGTTTGCTGGAAGCTGAAGAGAAAACTAGTGTGAACAAAGGATCCACCTTGAATTTGAGGTGGGGTGGGAAGGCAGGACATGCGCTGCCTGATAGGCACCACCATTTTCCCCCTCCTTGGGGCTGCCATGTCTGGCATGCAGTCACTTGCTCTGAAGTCAGAACTAGTAGCCAGCCATTCGATGACATGGCTGGACACCTCATTCTGACCTCAGAGTGAGCGGCTGTGCTGAGAAGGCAGAGACCTGACACATTATCTTGCTCTGAGGTCAGAATGAGCAGCCAGCCATGTGATCCCATGGCTTGCTTCCTCCTTCTGACCTCAGAGAAAGTGACTGCACAGCAACAGCAGTGTGGAGGTGCCTGGCTAAGCAGTGGCAGCGGGCGTGTAGTTTATCTACACTGGGAGTAAAATTCTGGATGAATCACTTGTGTAGACAAGCCCAGCAACAACTGTTGCAGATTCGTCCTTTGGCCAAGTAAGGTGTGGCATTTAATTCTGGGTCAGAGTGCTCCAGATTTCATGTGGTATAGCTCTGGCCCAGAGTAGTCCGAATTTCATTTGGATTGTTACCCCCAGTGTATAAGCCATACAAAAGGAAAGGGAAGCTGTTAGTAAGGTAACAAGACAGTGTGACAAACAAAAGGCCTCTGAATGGGTGCTCTGTTTTTGAAAATTACAGGATTATCCTAGGTTCCAAAAGAATTGCCATGTTAGTCTGTACCCTGTAAGTGCTCCAAGATAGGTGTATTTGTAGTCACTGACTGGATTATTGGGAGGCTTGTTTTAAAGTTGTGTATATAGTCATGAGGGAAGCTGCTCGGGAAGAATGTTGCTTTGATGTGGTAATGAAACACTAATGGAGGATGTATATGCCAATTTGGCTTCTTAGCCTGAGGTATTCACTGCCTTAATGTCTATACTAAGTATTGCCTAGTTTACATGGTACTGTTACACCTAATTACTAGGTAATAAAAGATTTTGGATGACAGATTGAAAAGAACTTGAAGTGGGAAATAACTTCAGACTCAATCAATAAAACATTAGATCTCTATTCCATTGAGAGTCAGCAGTTATATTCCTTATGATTTAACTGGCTAGGGTGTTTCAACTGATTATTAAGATTATGGAGGGCTCATCTCACATATATCATTGCAGTCTCTCTTGCAGTTGTACTGCAGTCAATAGGTTTTGCTATGTAAATGGATTTAGAATGTGTCCATATTGAGTGGCAGCTGGGTTGGGTTGACACCTGAATGTACTGTAAGTGGCTGCAATCCTATGTGAATTACCTTGGCAGTAAGTCAATTATAACACATTCCTAAAGATGATTAATCAGAAGTAAATCTTAACTGAGTTCAGAGGGACATTCTCTCAAACAAGTGTTTATAGGATTACTGTCTTAGCCAACCTCTGAGGATGGTTCAGAGGTTTCTTTTGGTACAAAATACAGCTGCCGGAATGCTGGTGAGGGCCAGAAAAACAGAAAAAATAACCTTGTTTTACCCCAACCGCAGTGGTTGCCAGTAAGCTTCCAAGGTTTTGAAACTACTTTGAAGCCCTAAATGATCTGGGTACAAGATCATTTTCATTCATATAATTCTTCCTGCACACTAAGCTCAATGTCAACAATCATTTCAGGTGGGGCCACCTTTGAGATCTGTTGGTGCACACAAGAGATTGGGTCTTCTTGACAGCGGACCCAGCACTAGACCTTCTTTCTGACTGACATGTGTCTTGCTCCTTCTAGAAGTATGATGGTCTGGCTAAACTGAGAGAAAAGATGTTTCCTGACCATTTTCACAAGGACAAATTTTCAGTTTTTTCCAATGGAAAAATTGGAAACTTTGGGGACAGTCGAAAAGAGCCCCGATGAGACATTTTCTCCTTTGGAATGAGTGTAAAGGTTTTTAAGATGAGGCTTCACTAACTCTAAATTCCAGAAACTATGTAATATGAAGATCTATGTAAGACAATCTACAGAATTAGAGACGTAATAATTGTTGCGCATATGATGCTCAAATCCAAGATGCATTTCTGCACCTGGTGGGTGTGCCATCTTCATAAGAGGGGTCTTCATTGCTTGCTTAGTAATACAGTATTGAAGAATTCAGTATTTTCAATATTAAATTTTATTTCCAGATATGCTGCTAACCTAGTCATTAAGAGTGTGACTACATGCCACTGTTTCCATCCAAATAATATACACTTTTTTTGTTTATTGCAAAATATGTGATTCTCAGATGGCAAAAACTAAACTACTTGTGTTAAGGTAGCAGAATAGGCAGCAGTTTACATCTGTCTCTTAGTATAGATGTATTCCCAATTTTGCTTGTATAAAACTAAGGATGTTTTATTTTTATGTTCAGCAAATATGTCAAACAGAACAATTGTATATGTAATAAAACATTTTATAAATATGTTTAGGTTTGATATTAAAATAAATACCTGTATTGCATATATTTCACACACACCCCAATTCCCCCCTTTTTGTGGGAAAAAATGGGGGGGAGTTTTAGCTTCATAATTTCCAGAAATGTAACATCTCTGCCCTTCTGTGCAGATGTTTACATGAGCTGTATTGTTCTTTCCAAGTCTACTTTCAACTGGTGTGTGTGTTTAAAGTAGCTTCATACAGAATTCATATTCTGTATGCTTGCAACTCTGGGTTGTATCTGACCATGTTCTTGAATGTATGCCACTTCATGTAGCTGTGAATAGTGATTACAGACATTTTAAATAAACAATACTTTCTCATTTCTAATGGATACAGTGAAGCTGCTACTATATTGCTACAGATTATTCAGTATCCACACTATGATCAGAGTATCTTGGACTTCAAATTCATGTAGGAAACTACCTTTGAATTACATCTCACTCCATTTACCAATGAAATGCACTAGTCCATTTGTTTATTTTTAATGGGTACACAAAGCTTCAGGAAACATGCTATAAAGGTTTAAATTTTTACTACAGAGGAAAAGTGCTTCTTAGAGATAGAAATCAGCTCAGGGCACTAAGGAAAAGGAAGTAATTGTCATGCACACATTTTTTAAAAAAGTATATTACTGTTTATCTTTCTAAAATCATAGTAAGATATTCCACAAAGTTTTTAAAATAGTCTACTCAGCTGTCAGTAACTGTAAAATGTTCTTTGTGAATTTAATCCAAAAAAAGTTGTGGTTGGAAATGGAGCTCAAGAACAGTTGACTTTGACTCCCTCCTGCCGCCTTCCTTATTTTTTGTTTGGCAGGATGGGGAACAGAAAGTCAGGGAAGATCATAAGATCCCAAGCCTCCTTCAATACTCCCTAAACAGGTCCCCAAAATTACACCAGCTTTGGAGCTGGCATGGTTTATTTTTTTTTCCTTATAGCATGACCAGATATTAAGTGCATTCTGAGGCCTTTGTTTTTGGCATGGAGAATATGTTCATCAGACTACTTCCACCACACATGTAGGTTCCGTCTACACGATTTAAATAATACGTACGGCGTGCAAAAGTTCGCACTTCCGTACAAACGGCTGTTCGGATGCACACGAATGCAAAAGAGGGGGGCCCCGGTTTTCCACCCTGAAATACGCACACGCGGCATTCGGGAAGGAAAGCGGATCGCGAAGAGAAATCCGTACGCCGTTCGGATGGCTGACAGGTCTGTACGGTCCGTTCGCACACATATGAACAGGCAGGGCAATCTGATTGGCTGGCTGAGTAGAGGGGGCGGGGCTAGCATAGAGGGGAATTGGGAGCGGCCGCCATGTTGGTTTCCCGGCTAGCGAGCATCCGGTAAGTCCGTGAATTTATATGTTTATTTTTATTTTATATTGTAAATACGGAAAACCGAATGTCCGCAAACCAGGAACCTTTTTAAAAAAAAAAAAAAAAGCGGTGGGAGATTTAAAACTGCTGCTTGGCTTGCTCGCTCCAGCCAGCTTCGGGAAGAGGGAGTCATACGGAGCTTAGGGGGCTTAAAAATCATATAGCCGGTTCGTATGCATACGAACGACAGGCTGTTCGTATTTTTTGCCCCCCATACGGATTTTTTTATGATCGTATAGCCGCACCCGTAGACTCATGGAATAATAGAAAGTACAATCAAAACCTTTGGTTGACTAAGCCTCTCTGTCTAGCATTCACTTTCTATTTCTCTGATTCATAGTTTGTCCTTAAGTCCATCAATAATGGTTTAAAATAAAATCAACCTTTTCCTTTAAAAAATTGCTTTGGGGTGGGAGGTTACTTTCAGGCTGGGCTGCATAATGTTCCAGGGTTGAAGGAAGGTGAGATGCTACATAAAAATAGTTGTACTTCTGACCATGACAGAGTGGGTGATGTGCCTAGATGCACAATCAAGTGTATAGGGAACATGGAACATCATTTCCCCCATTTCTTTTGTAGCCTTTTGTTCGAATATATTCCAATGAATAGTGTTTTAGAAGCATTTTGGTAGTACTTGGTCTGCTACTAATAGTCCACAACAATGCCTTTTTCCTGCTTGGTCACAAAGCATCTATTCAGGATTTGACTGATGTCATATGTAGAATACAATGCCCCATGAATACAATCTGTAGTCATGTTGTAAAAATTGTGAATTATTCCAACATGCTTCTTTAGAGAATCACAGAACACTTACTGATATTAAAAGAGAAGTTTCAGGAAGCCTCCAGACATGTTAGGTGATTTAAGTGTATCTTTGAGAAATAGTATACATTTCTGTGCAAGACAAACTTGTACACAAGTCTACAAAAGTTACTGTAGGGTATGTTACCTTTGGGTGGGGGGTTAGCTTTAGAGACACAGTGTTTTCTATTCTTCCCATTTTTTCTGTTTCTTGTGTAAAAATTGCTGTTTTCTGCATGCGTGTGCATACACACAAACATACACAAAACCTCATGCAAATTTTGTCCAGAACAGTTCCCAAACTGTGAATAGTCTTCAAAAATGCCTCAGTTTTCAAGGACTTTGTCAAAGTGGGAAGAAAATTGCTAAAATTACTCATTTATCCTTCGAGAACAAAATGAGCCAAGAATTTCATCCCTATTGAGGAGGTATAACTCTTTTCCTTCCTCCATCAACCCACTGACTTTTCTGCATGTCATTATTTGTTGCTCATGGGCTAGTACTTAAATACAAGGCTGTATCTGCAGTTTCAGTTATCTTCAGGACACAAAATAAAGAAACATACCATAGAGTTGAACTGGGAAATGCCCATGATTCCAGGCTTCTCCAGTCTAAACCAGAGTATAACAATTGTCTTGAAAATCATAAGAATAAATCTGAATTCCTCATTGCTTTTCATTGTATTGATTATAGCAGGTCAAAAACCACACCCAACTTTAATTGTGTTATTGTTTTGGGTTTCTTAAAAAAAATACTAAGAAATATAGGGTACATTTGGAAGGGAAAAACAGCAATTACAGGACATCCTTTTTCTTGGAACTCTGCTGGAGGATGGAAGGAAAGCTCTGCATTCTTCCCTCTTCCTTTTTGTCTTTCTAAAAAACTCTTGGACTCAGAAGTCAATTGAATATACTCTGAGGATCTATAAGACTGCCACTTTAGGGAGCACATTTGTTTTTACTTTTACTTAAACACATTTGTGAATATTGAGGTATCATTTGGAAGATCTGGGAAATCCCCAGGAAGATATGTGAATATCTCAAAATAAATGAGAAAGGGTTGTTTATTTGCTGCCTGTGTTGCCATTTCGTAAGAATTTTGGGTGAGTTGAAATACTATATTTGTTTTAAGGTTTGTTTTTATTTGTACTCCACTTTTCACAGAATAGGTCTACAATCACATTTTTCCTTATGAATTAATTGTCAGAATTTGAGGTAAAAAAGGATGACTTTCATGCTGAAGTACTGCAGATACTCTGCAAAAGTTACTGGACAATAAACAAAAAGCTTCTGTTGCTTGTAAGTGTGCTTTCCCCTCCTAAATGCAATGGTGTTGGTTTGACATCTCACATTTGTAGAATGCAATAGAAGTGACTTTCAGTTGACTCTAGTGATAGCTGCTATTTGTTTAGTTGCTTTTTTGAATGTCATGTGTAGCCCATTGTAGATGCTATTCAGCTAAAGAGAGGATTGCCCCTTATTACTTACTAATTTTCCACTTTTCATGAAAGCTTTTCTTCCACTTCTAAGGGTGGGTATTCTTTTTGTTGCCAGCTACATTCACATCCATTCTCCCACTCATTTCCCACCATTAAGTGATTTTAGCCATAGTTCGAGGTTAAAAATGCTGTGAGATTCAGAAGAGAAATAACACTGCAGCAACTTCACAAGAATTAATGTTTGAAAATATTTAACTAGTACTTTGCTAAGAGTATTGCAGGTTCAAAATCCTTCTGCTTAGTTGGCTTTCTTCTGTACAAATGTCATAATTCCTGCTTCGTCTGCTAAGAGTGATGGAAATGAAGGGATTATCAGTACAGTGTTTTTTAAATTTATTTCTAGGCTTTCAGATGCAATTCTCAATTCAAAATGAAATCAAGATGCAGAATTTGTTGTTTTACTTTGTGTAAGGTGTATTTGAGACCAGAATGCTAGAAAACCAGTTTTCTAGTACTTCTGTAGAAAAACTTCATCTCAATCTTGTCTTACTACTTCCTTTTACCAGTTCCTAAGAACAAGAAAAGTTCGCATTTTCTAATTGTTATTTCATTTTATTTTGAATGTTTCTGATTAGTTGTTAGTCTAGGCCACATAACTGATATCTCCTCAGTTTAAGAAAAGTCATTTTTAAAAAACAGATATGGTAACAACATACCTGTCTAAGCTGATAATGTTTGTTTACTTTGTGCTAGTAGTGGATATATGTGTAAGGGATGCAGTACTGTGAAAATAATATGGATATTTTGCTGTGTCAGTATATGGTGTTGAACAGAAATGTGTTTTCCCCCTCCTCTCTGACAACCCTGCCAAATAGTTTCAGAAAACTTATGCAGCTGACTTGTTTGTTATTTGGGGACTTACTGCAATCTGGATTGCAATGACTGACCTGTGTATACTAGAAACACTCAGTCAGCAACCAGCAACGTTTGTGGAAGAAGATGGGGTAGGATCCCTTTCAGGTTCATGGTTCTGTATATCATGACAGGGTATGATATGTCAAGAGTACATATTTTTCATTAGGGTATAGAGAAAGAGCAAGCCATAGACATCTGTCTTCTTCACAGACCACATGGAATGATTAGGAGGGCACTTACCTGTTGTTAAAAGAATAACATGGGGGGGGGCAGAAAATGTATCATTCCCCAAAGACTAAATGTTTACATTGGATTTACATTTGGTCTTATAGATATTGGGGCAAATTTATAAGAAACCGTTGTTGTTGTGTGCCCTCAAGTCATTTCTGAGGGAGGGGTGATACGGGTCCTTCAGGTCTGGGTTTCGTCAGTCACCGCCCAGGTGCAGCAGCTAGTTACATTAAGCCTCTTGATATTCAAATTTCTTTGTCTTCATCTCCTCCATCCTGGAGCCACGAGGCCAGTTCTAACTTCCTGCTTCGCCCAGTAGGTAGCTGAGAAATCTCCTCCATCTGTTGTACCTTGATTTCACCTTTTCTTCCATTCCTTTCTCTCCTTTTTCCTCATTTTAGGTACTGCTCTGTACTAGAACCTCAATTCTCTCTCTTTGAATTTCCCGCCTTCTAAACAAAAAAATCCTCTCCTCTCGCGGCTCTTCGCCCTCCCCCTTCACTCTTTTCCTGCTCCGGAGTGGCCGGGGATGCGGCCACCGACCGCGGCCACTCCGATCTCGCGGCTAGTGCCGGATCGGGAACCGTGGTCGCCATTGCTGCTGCCGATGGTTCCCTGACGGGCGTCCCGCAAAGAACCCACCAGGCCATCATGGCCGGGAAGACCACGGACGGTCACACAGCGCTCGAGCCACGGAAGAAGCCAGCACAACAGACGAAGAAGCTGGCTTCGGATGACTCCACCGGGGCTGCGATTGATCCTCTGCCCCTCTGGAGCACGTGGCATGCTCCGGGTCCTTGTTGCCAGTCATGGACGGGGGCAGGAGCCTCCGCTAAGGTAAAGGGGTCCCTTTGGGGGATTGAGGACGAAATGCCCCTTCCCCCTCGCATCGTGCCCTCGCTGCTTTTGGGGACGGCGTGTCTTTTACCACCTTGGCGGCCAAACAGGACACCAGAGGGAGATGGGGGGAGCGGGGACCCACTCACCCCCATAGAGGTTTCCCTAGCCACAGGGCCCAAGGTCTCTGCCACCACTACCGCGGGGGGGGGATCCACCGTGCGACCTGGAATCCCAGATTGCGACGGGCCCCGCGGCGGAGGGTAGCCAAACCCCAGCCCAATCATGCCAGCCACCAGAGAGAGCCTAGGCACCGAAGGGCAGGCCCAGCAGGCCCCAACATCCCAAGCCCCCCCCCTCAGGCCCTGATCGCACAGGCCACAATCCCCCAGGTCCCGGCTTGTCAGCCAGCTCTTACCCTGGCCTCACTGGGCCAGGTTCCACCACAGCAGGCCCAACAGTCCGTGGTACTCCAGGCCCTGCCCCAACAGGCTCCGGCCAACCAGGCCCAACAGCTAGTGGTGTACCAGGCCCTGCCACAACAGGTGCTGGTTAACAGGCCTACCTCCCACCTGCTCCCCAGTCCCAACCGATTCAGGCCACAGGGTTTCAGGCACCGGCCTACCAGGCCCCAGTTCTTCAGGCCCCCGCCTACCAGGCCCCCTTGCGCTACGACAATGCAAGCCACCACGGCATACCAGTGTTTTTTGATCCATCGAGTGGGGAAGAATCTGATGTTGAGTGGGTTGCCGCCCAGGCACCTAAGGCCAGAGAGAATAGGCCCTCACAGCAAGGCTGTCGTAGAAAACGCAAGCGCACTATCAAGGCAGCTCTTCAGCTCCTCACAAAGGCATTGCTTTCAGACGATGATTCGTCTGAGGAGCCTAGCACCAGCGCCTCAGCCTCAGGAGTTCCCCCCAAGGACCAGGCAAGCCAATCCAAAGCCGCGCCAATCCAAAGGTCCGGGCAAGGCAAAATCTAAGTCCACATCCCAGGGCGCCAAGGCTGACGAGCAGGGCACAGTTACCATAGCCAAGAAAAGGAAGGGCCCTCCTTCCACCCACTCCTCCGCTGAGTCCTTACCACCTTCGGACGAGGAGTGCGCCCTCTTAGACGTTGTCAGGGGTTCCCGGGCACATGATGACACGCACCTCTCTGACAAGGAGGAGGGCGAAATCACTGATTCAGAGTCGGCGGACCAGGACTACTCGGATCGTCTCTTCCAAGGAGAGTGGTAACTCCCTCTCCTTTCCAAGATGATGGCAACCCTAGAAATTGCATCTGCGGACACGGATCAGGCTCCATCGACATGGTTGTCCAACAAGAAGGTTGCTGCAGTGATGCACATCTCACGCCCAAAGAAACCGGAACTACCTTTCCCAGAGGCCTTCTGGTCCCTGGTAACCAACGAGTGGGAGAAACCTTCTATGGGGAGACGGGGCACCACTGTAGCACAGAAGTACTACAACACCAACCAACACTTTCTGGACCTCCTAAAGCCCCCAGTGGTCGACAATCCAGTCGCCTCCCTCGTCTCTAATTGTCTGGCCCCTAAGGAGGGAGACGGCTCTCTTCGGGACCCAGACAAGAAAAGAACCGATGCAGCCATCAAGAAGGCCCAGGACTCTGCGGCATGTGGGGTTAGATCCACGCTAGCCATTTCTCTCTTCTCCAGAGCGGCGATAGTGTGGCTGCAGGGGCTCATGGAGATCCAGGAACTGGACCCAAGCGTGCTGCATAAATCCTTGCTTCAGTTCCTACGTACTTTCTTCTTTATAGCGGATGCAGCTCAGCACGCCATGATATTTTCTGCCCGCACGATTGGAGCTCTCACGCTGGCCAGGAGATCAGTCTGGCTGAAACAATGGCAAGTGGATACCCCTACCAGAGCAGCTCTTGCCTCAGTGGCATTCAAGGGCCTTAAACTATTTGGGGAGGAGGCCCTGAAAGGCATCCTCGTCGAAACAAAGGACAAGAAGTTGGCTATGCCCTCTACTCTTAAGAAGTCAGACAAGAAGAGTGGTAGGTGTCCCTTTCAGACTTCTCGTCCCTTTCGTTCCTTTAGGGGATTTGGGAAGCAGCGAAACTACAACTCCTTTCGTCCCCCCTGGGTTAAACCAAACTTCATCATCAGACAGAACACTGGATCACAGCCCAGTCGCAATAGAAGGGGAGGCTCTAACTCTCAGCGTGGAGGCTCCCGACAACAATCCTGACTCGGGGTCGCCCCCAGTGGGCGGCCGGCTCAGTCTGTTCCTCGAGCCTTGGTCGAACTTGACAACGGACCGTTGGGTCGTCTCAACGATCACCCACGGGTACAAAATCGAGTTCGACTCAAGGCCAAGGGGCAGATTTCTCCCAACCCCAATACCCAAAGACCCAAAGAAGGCAAAAGATCTGAAAGTAGCCATAACTCACTTAAGGGACATAGCCACCATAGAAGAAGTACCAGCCTCTCAACGCTTCTTAGGGGTGTACTCCTTCTTCTTCACGGTACCAAAAAAGGATGGCAGTCAGAGGTCCATCCTAGACCTAAAATACACCAACAGATATGTTATGTACAGAAGATTCCGGATGGAGATGCTTTCATCGATAAGGGAGGCACTACAACCAGGAGACTTTCTAGCCTCCCTCGATCTCTCAGATGCGTATATGCACATCATGATCCACGAGGACAGCAGACAATACCTCCGCTTTGCCTTCCAGGACCAACACTTCCAATTCAGGGCCCTCCCGTTTGGTCTGGCCTCAGCACCAAGGGTCTTCACCAAGGTTCTGGTCATCCTAATTGCCAACCTGAGGGCACAGGGAATTCACCTATACCCGTATCTGGACGATATTCTTCTCAGAGCTTCCTCTTTGAACAAGGCGGAGAGGGACCTACAGGCCACAATACACTACCTGCAGGCCCACGGCTTCCTGGTGAACTTCAGAAAGAGCAGCCTGTCTCCTGCCCGCACCATTGCCCACCTGGGCGTGGAAATAGACACAATAAACTCCAAGATCACCCTGTCCAAGGAGCGACAGGAGGTCCTCCGATGGGAAGTATGTTCAGTTCACTCCCTAAGGAAGGTTCCACTGTCCTTACTGGCCAGACTCCTCGGCCTTATGATCTCGGCCTTTGGGGTTGTGCCCTGGGCATGATTCCACTCCAGACCTCTGCAGAACTTCCTGCTGCCTTACCAAGAGGACATTGCATTGAAGAAGTCCCCACTCCTTCTTCTACCTCAGCATGTGAAGGACTCGCTGGCCTGGTGGTCCAAGGCAAAATCAACAAGCAAGGGTTCCCCCTTCACAGTACCCCAGGCAATCCTAGTTACCTCGGATGCGAGCCTACGGGGTTGGGGAGCGCGCTGTCAGGGAAAAGTGACACAGGGGATTTGGAGCCCACAGGAAAAGACACACAACATCAACTGGCTGGAACTGCGGGCTGCCCGGTTGGCCCTACAACACTTCACTCCAATTCTGAAGGGACAACACGTCATGGTGATGACAGACAACATTACGGCCCGATCGTACATAGTGAAACAAGGAGGATCGAGATCCAGGTCCCTACAACAGGAGGCGGATCTTATATTCCTCTGGGCCGAATGGACGGTACTGTCCCTTACGGTTCAGTACCTATGGGGGACCGCAACCTCAAGGGGGACCTGAGCAGGTACTCAGTTCTGCCCGGGGAATGGGAACTAAACGACAAAGTATTCCACCAGGTCCAGGCCAATTTCGGCCAGATGGAAGTGGACATGTTTGCAACAAGCTCAAATGCCAAACTGGGCAGGTTCTTCGCCAGGTTTTATCACCACAATGCTGAGGGCACGGACGCCCTGCGATCCCCTTGGCCGGCCAGTCTACTGTACCTGTTTCCCCTGCTTCCCCTCATTGGGAAGGTCTGCCGGAAGATTCGCCAGGAGAAGGCACAAGTGGTTTTGATAGCGCCTCACTGGCCAAGGCACCCCTGGTTCTCCAAGCTGATGGACATGAGGGTCCAGAGACAGTAGCGTCTACCTCAGAGACCTGACCTAATACATCAGGGACCGATTCTTCACCCAGACCCAAGCTGGTTGCAACTGACAGCATGGAGATTGAGCGGCGAGCCCTAAGGGAGCATGGATACAAAGAGTCAGTTATCAGCACCCTTCTTTCTTCTCGCCACGTTTCCACTAGGAGGATCTACGGGGCTACATGGAAAGCCTTCAGGAGATGGTGCGCCCCGCGGCAGCTGACCTCCAAGGAAGCTTCAGTAAAGCACACCCTAGCCTTCCTACAGAAAGGCCTCGAACCGGGCCTACGCCCAAACACCCTGAAGAGGCAGGTGGCCGCACTCTCGGCTTTCCTTACAGTGCAGAATGGGATCCGCCTCTCCTCACACCCCCATATTAGGCGATTCCTGAGGGGTGCCTCGATAGTTTCACCCCCGGTGAGACACAGGTTCCCCTTGTGGAATCTTTCTCTAGTCCTCAGACAACTCATGAAGGATCCGTTTGAACCGCTGCGTAGTATTCCTCTGAGAATTCTCACCTTCAAGGTCGCTTTTCTAGTAGCCATCACCTCAGCGCGAAGAGTGTCAGAGTTGGCCTCTCTGTCTGTCAGGGACCACCTGTGTTCCTTTAGCAAGGATGTGGTGACTCTACATCCGGATCCGACATTCAAACCAAAGGTTGTCTCTGAGTTCCATGTTTCACAACCTCTGATTCTGCCCTCCTTTTGTCCTAATCCTTCACATCCAAAGGAGAAACTCTGGCATAACCTGGACGTCAGGAGGGCCCTAAAGATCTACATTAGGCGCACTGCCCCCATCAGGCGCTCTGACGCCTTGTTCGTCTCATTCTCTCAGATATCCTTAGGGTCCAGAGTTTCACAGAAGACCATCGCTACCTGGATCAAGGCATGCATCTTTAAGGCCTATGACTCAGCCAGGCTTCCCAGACCTTCAGGGGTCACAACACACTTGACTAGGTCAGCCACGACATCCGAACTCTTCTTGACTAACGCTTCCCTAGCAGAAATCTGCAGGGCAGCAACCTGGAGCACACCGTCCACCTTCATCAGGCACTACAAGGTGGACAAGTTCTGCTCTGCCAAGGCTAACTTCAGTCGGAAGGTGCTCCAGGTGGTACTGAAAGACTGATGCCGCCACTTCTGCAGTCACTCCCGCCCTAGTGAGTAAGCTTGGGCACGTCCCAGATCTGAAGGACCCGTATCACCCCTCCCTCAGAGAATGCCACATTGGTTACTTACCATGAAGGTGCATCCTTGAGGGAACGGGGTGATACGGGTCCTTCCCCCGCCCAGTGACTGCACATGTTCTCTCTCATGGCGGTACTCTTAATATACAGTTCTGTTTAATACTATGTTACTCGATCGATTTCCTTCGTCCTTACAGGGCTTTGCTAGTCAGTGAACTGGCCTCGTGGGTCCAGGATGGAGGAAATGAAGACAAAGAAATTTGAATATCAAGAGGCTTGATGTAACTTCCTGCTGCACCTGGGCGGTGACTGATGAAACCCAGACCTGAAGGACCTGTATCACCCCGTTCCCTCAAGAATGCACCTTCACGGTAAGTAACCAATGTGGCATTTCTGACCTATGGTGACTCTAAAATGACCCTGTCATGGGGTTTTCTTGGCAATATTCATTCTGAGGGTTTTGCCTTTGGCTTCCTCTGAGGCTGAGAGAGTGCAACTTGTCCAAGGTCACCCAGTGGGTTTCCATGGCTGAGTGAGGATTCCAATCCTGTTCACCCAGAGTCCGTACAACACCCAAACCACTACACTGTGCTAGTTCATGTTATAAATAATAACTGTAAGAAAAATAAAGGGAGAGCAAAGTGTGGCCCGTAGACTGCATGGACCCCCCAGGGATGTGTTCTCCTACGATGAAAAAGGCTAAGTTGACACTAGCTCTGCTGCTGGTAGGATCTCTCCCACATCAGACTGGCTTTTCCTGAGAAGCCAGACTAAATGTGCCAAACAGCTTCTGGGCAGCGACAGTAATGTGTGTGTGTGGGGGGGGTTGACACTGGTGGAGTTTCTCTCAGAGACTATGGCAGCAACACTTTTGCTTACCCTTGTTAGTGCTACAGAAAAAGAAGAACTGGTAAACCACTTCCAAATGCCTTTTACCATGAAAACCCTATGATGAGACAATCCAAAATATGCAACAGATAGCGTCGCAAGAGGAGACTCCCAGCTCAGAAGGTACTCAACCAGTTCCTTGGGAAAAGAAGAGGACAAGTACAAGCAGTGCTGTATCTAGCAGCACAACTGACTCAAGGTTAAATAACATTCAGCTGCTAACATGCTCAGAGGGAAAGGGAAGTCCAAAGGTTCACAAGACGTATAATAGGAACATGGAATGTGAGAAAAATGAATCAGGGAAAGGTAGACGTTGTAAAACAAGAATTGGAACATTGCAGTACTTGGCGTGAATGAGCTGAAGTGGATAGGAATGGGACATTTTGATTCAGATAATTACACAATTCTGTTTAATAAATGAAAATTTAAGAAGAAATGGGAAGCATTAATAGTGAGGCAAGATGTAGCAAAAGCAGCCAGAGGATATAATGCAATGTCTGATAGAGTAATATAAAATAAGACTGCAGGGAAAACCCATCAGTATAACCATAATCCAAGTTTGTGCTCCAACTACAGTGGCAGACAAGGAAGAACCTGAAAGTTTCTGTGCTGGAGTCTAGGAGGAAATAGAACTATTGCTAATCATAGGTGACTGGAACACCAAAGTAGGAAACCAAACAGAACCAAACAGTTTTGGAGAATTTGGCCTAGGATCAAAAAACAAAAGGAGGAGAGCAACTTGCTGAATTTTGTGAGGCCAGCAGTTTATCATGGCAAACACATTCTTCAGGCAAGCAGAGAGATGACTGTATACATGGACATCACCTGATGGCCAATGTAGAAATCAAATAAACTACATAATAGGAAGCAGAAGATGGAGAAGCTCCAGTCTGTCTGCAAAAACAAGACCAGGAGCAGATTCTGACATAGACCATGAACTGCTAATTATCAATGACTTGGATGAGGGAATTAGGAGCATACTTATCAAATTTGCAGATGACACCAATTATATGAAATGCATATAAAAGGTGGAAGAGGCAACAAGGGGGTCAGCTATTTTAGATCTGATCCTAACCAACAGGGATGACCTGGTTAATGGGGTGCAAGTGGTGGGATCCTTAGGTGAGAGTGATCATGTTCTCCTGGAGTTTGTTATACAATGGAAAGGAGAAGCCAGGCATAGTCAGACATGCATTCTTGACTTTAGGAGAGCTGATTTCAATAAACTCAGGGAAATACTGGGGGTGATCCCATGATCAGGAATACTAAAAGAGAAGAGACCTCAAGATGGATGGGACTTTCTCAAAAGGGAGATACTGAAGGCACAATTTCAAACAGTACCATTGAGGAAGAAAAATGGGAGGTGTCTCAAGAAACCAGGATGGATGACTAAAGAAATATCAACAGAGCTAAGTTTTAAACGGAACATGTATAAGAAATGGAAAAATGGAGAAATCACCAAAGAAGAATTCAAACAGATAGCGAACACATGTAGGAGTAAAGTCAGAAAAGCTAAAGCACAGAATGAGCTCAGGCTTGCTAGAGAGGCTAAGAACAATAAAAAGGGGGTTTTTTTTGGTATGTCCGCAGCAAAAGGAGGAAGAAGGAAATGGTAGGGCCACTACATGGAGAAGATGGCAAAATGCTAACAGGGTACAGAGAAAAGGCAGAATTACTCAACACGTTCTTTGCCTCAGTGTTTTCAGAAAAGGTAAAGGGGGACCAGCCTGAGGATAAAGGTACAGAAGACACAACAGGGGAAATCCAGCACAGAATAAGCAAAGAGGTAGTACAGGAATACCTTCTTAATCTAAATGAATTTAAATCTCCAGGACCAGATGAACTACATCCAAGAGTATTAAAAGAGCTGGCAAATATAATCTCAGAGCCATTGGCAATAATCTTTGAGAACTCCTGGAGAACAGGAGAAGACCCAGCAGACTGGAGGAGGGCAAACGTTGTTCCCATCTTCAAAAAGGGGGGGGGAAAGGATCCCAACAATTATCGTCCAGTTAGTCTGATATCAATACCAGGGAAGATTCTAAAGCAGATCATTAAACAGAGAGTCTGTGAACATTTAGAAGGCAATGCTATAATCACAAAAAGTCAACATGGGTTTCAGAGAAACAAGTCATGCCAGACTAATCTGATCTCTCTTTTTTTGATAAAGTTACCAGCTTGGTAGATGAAGGGAATGCTGTGGACATCGCATACCTTGATTTCAGTAAGGCCTTTGACAAGGTTCCCCATGACATTCTTGCAAACAAGCTTGTAAAATGTGGGCTAGACAAGTTAACAGTTCAATGGATTTGTAATTGGTTGACTGGCCGAACCCAAAGGGTGCTCAGCAATGGCTCCTCTTCATCTTAGAAAGATGTGACCAGTGGGGTGCCACAGGGTTCTGTCCTAGGCCCAGTGCTATTCAACATCTTTATCAATGACTTGGATGAGGGAATTAGGGGCATACTTACCAAATTTGCAGATGACACCAAATTAGGAGGAGTAGCTAATACCCTGGAGGACAGGATCAAAATTCAAGATGACCTGGATAAACTGGAGAGCTGGGCCAAAGCTAACAAAATGAAATTCAATACGGAGAAATGTAAGGTACTGCACTTAGGCGAAAAAATGAAATGCATAGATATAGGATGGGGGGGGGGACCTGGCTGAATGAGACTACTTGCGAAAGGGATCTAGGAGTCCTAGTAGACCACAAGTTGAACATGAGTCAACAGTGTGATGCGGCAGCTAAAAACGCCAATGCGATTTTGGGCTGCGTCAATAGAAGTATAATGTCTAGATCAAGGGAAGTAATAGTGGCGCTCTATTCTGCCTTGTCAGACCTCACCTAGAATACTGTGTCCAGTTCTGGGCACCACAATTCAAAAAGGATATTGACAGATTGGAGCGTGTCCAGCGGAGGGCAACAAAAATGGTGAAAGGTCTGGAAACCATGCCTTATGAGGAGAGACTTGGGGAGCTGGGTATGTTTAGCCTGGAAAAAAAATGGTTAAGAGGCGATATGATAGCACTGTTTAAGTATTTGAAGGGGTGTCATGTTGAGGATGGAGCAAGCTTGTTTTCTGCTGCTCCAGAGACTGGAACACGGAGCAATGGATGCAAGCTCCAGGAACAGAGATTCCACCTCAACATTAGGAGGAACTTTTTGACAGTAAGAGCTGTTCGGCAGTGGAACGCACTCCCTCAGAGCGTGGTGGGATCTCCTTCCTTGGAGGTCTTTAAACAGAGGCTGGATGGCCATCTGTCGGGGATGCTTTGATCGTGATTTCCTGCATGGCAGCGGGTTGGACTGGATGGCCCTTGTGGTCTCTTCCAACTCTGCAATTCTATGATTCTATGATTCTAATATAGTGAACCATTAACTCACTTTGCATTGCATGTTGAAGGCACTCAGATACAGAAACAGAAGAAATTCTTGCTGCTTCCTGCTGATCACAGCTACAAGTGAAGTGAGGATGAGGGACATGTTCTAGCCAGGGCTGTTTCTCTTTCCCAGTAACCCATGTCATTTACCTAGGCTCTAGTATAGAGTGGGAAGGCCAGCCATTGGAGGCAGCCTGTTGGTTAGCAGGGGGTGAAGCTCATGAGCAAATGAAGGCTTCACTCAGATCCACTTTTGGTCCATGTACAGTAAGCAGTTTCCTTCACTGTACAACTGTCACAATCCCTGAAAATGAGCTTACAGAAGATTGGGGTTCTGGCTTTTCCCTCATGAGGATCCCTTGATCCTCTACACAGCATTTCAGAGGGTAGGAAGGGCTGCTGTGGGAAGCAGGAGGAATTTCCTCCAGCCCTTCTGAACACCCCCAAATCTAGATCCAACCCCTGCATTTGGGATCACAGAAATCCATTTTACATTTGCTTTCACAAACAGTTTTGTTATGAATGTGCTTTTTGCTGGTGTTGTCAGTTAGTGAAGACTCTTTCCAGTAAACAATAGCACAATGTGAACTATTGGTCATCTGTATTTTGCTTTAACTCTCCTTACAACTGTGAATCAAGTTTTTCTCTTCTCTTCACAAAGAACTGATGTGATTAGCAACACAGTGTGTAAAACTCCAGAGAGATGACCTATAATTAATTGTGTGTGTGATTTTGTGTGTGTGTGTGTTTGCACATTCTGGAGGAGTTGAAACCAACATAGATGGATTTCTAAATAATAAAACCTTGTCACTCTTCAGGGTCCATGTTATCATAGAAGCAAGTTTGTGTAGTGTTGTGAATTTTTTAGATCACAGAGTACTTCAGGCCAGTTTTAAACATAGCCCACCCAGGCAGGAATGGTGCCATGCCAAGTCTTTGACAGTCCCTCTTACTTTGCAGTTCTATAGGCAGCACAAATAAGAAATTCATGGAGCTCCTTTTGGGCTGTCAAAATAGCTAGTGGACTGTGTTTGATGCAATAGGTACAAATTAAATGAACTATGCACTGAGCTGGGCAGGCATAGATGTGCATATTTAGAAATACAGGAAGCCCCTGCTTAGCCATCAGGTTAGGATCTGCAGCAGTGTCAGAAGCCGGAATTGATCAAAAAGCAGAACCCATCTAGGGAACACAAGGGAATTACAGTGGCTTGCCTGGGACTGCCTGTGTGCATGTACTGTTTGCAAAGTCTCTCAGTTTGTTTGGTGACTTTTTTCCCATCTGAGTTGCTTTGCAAGCAATGTGCACTGTCGGTCCCAAGCAAGCCTCTGTAGGGAATAACTGTTGAAAGAGTGGATTCTTCATTGAATGAATGGAACTTGTCCTTAATTTTCAAGCATCAAAAAAGCAAATAGTCAGATAACAAGCCATCGAAAAGCAGATGGGGGGCTTCCTGTATGTTATAATGATAAACTACGAAGTGAAGAGGAGAGGAATTATACAAAATGGGAGGGGGCAAGAACACTTGGGCAATGGCCTAATATAATTCCACAGTTTTCCTATGATAAGGGAGAAGCAATAGCAGGGTGAAGAGAGAAAAAGAAATGGGATGTAATAACTAAATTGGAATGGAAGGCATAAACTTCAAAAATCTGTTATGTCCTGTAGGGTAGTTTGACTCTTAAAATATATTCGGAAGGGCTACTGGAATATGCATTTTTTTTTTACTCTTCTTCTCATAATCGGAAAAGTAGAACCCACCTTGACTGTAGTGCTTGGAAAATAATAACTGATACACAATTGAAGGAGTATTGAGAGGTATGTAAGAAAATGTTTGTAAGAAATGTGTTTAAGAACAAAAGAAGAAGGAACACTGGGAGTAGTTTCTACTATGTAATTGCAATGCTTGCGACTGTGTGTGTGTAGTTTTAATCTGACTCAGAAATGTACTCACTCAACATGAGGAGTAATGTTAGCCATAGCCAGTGTAAAAGAAAAATGCTGAAAGCCTCTTGATCCTGTAAATCTGACTATTGGCAACATCATCACTAAGGGCCAGTTGTTTATTGAATGGACTAATAATGTCTCTGAATTGGCAGTATGGAGAATTTTCTAATTTTATTTTCAAAAAAGGGCATGTTGGGTAAACAGCCAGCATCACCTGAGCATTAAAAACATACTCCTAGAAGTGATTCTGGCCAATGTGGGTAAATCTAGCACATAGGTCTATGGTTGAAGAGAGCTGAATTGTGGAATGTTGAAGGTGTCAAAGGGGAGCAATGGGGGAGTGGGAGGGTAGGAACTGACCTACTTTGCCCATAGTGGATATAATATCATGGAAGATTAGGCTGGAAAGGCATTTAGGTATGGGAAATGCATGCCACGAGGTAAAAAAAATTGTTCATACTCGATTATCCCTTTCCTATATAGCAATGTAAAATGTAATAAATAATAATAACCAATAATAATTGGTATGAAAGTGTCACCTAGGACCTGAGGGGTGGGTACACATAGCACAAATATTGAGGAATAACTTGTATCCCAACACTGGTTGGGTGAGAGCCAGCATGGTGTAGTAGTCTTGAGTGTTGGACTAGGATTTTGGAGATCAGGGTCCAAATCCCCACTCAGCTATGGAAACTCATTGGGGGTCATACTCTCTCAGACTCAGAGGAAGTCAGTGGCAAACCTCTTTTGAATAATAAATTTTGCCAAGAAAATGCTATGATAGAGTCCCCTAAGTCAGAGTCAACTTAAAGGCACATAACAAGAGCAAACACTGCCACCCAGTTTCTGTAAGATATTGTGAAGATTGATATAAGCAGTTGAAAAATAAAATTAAGTATTTCCGAAATGTAATCTTAATATGAAACTTCTGACTTAATATTTTCTGTGTGTGTACAGTACAATACCCATATCTGTAGGACTGGAACCCATGGTTTCGCTAACCCACGTCCTAAAAAAATGTTCTCTCTAGGCATTTTCTAGGTCCTCCAGCACAATTCTATGGTATGCTTCTGACAGAAGCTGACCACAGAGTTGCACTGGAGGACCTAGAAAATGCCTAGAGATGTGTTCACCCTAGGAATCCCTAGGTCCTCCAGTGTAGACTTTATGGTATGCTTGGGCCTAAAGTCATTTATTTTAATAGGGTTCACTATTAGCCACGATTTTGCATTTCCACAATAAGTACAGGAACATATCCCCATGGATATGGGGGTCGTAACGCTAGCTAAGATAAAAACAGTTGTGAGTATAGTACCTTTTTGTGCCCAACTTATCAGTTGCACCTGTGACGTTGTCTTCCATTTTGTTTTGTTTTTTGTTAAGTTATTCTCCACAAAGATTGGGTGAGTTAAAAATATTTACTAGAAATTCAGAGTCTGGCCTTTTGTCACTTTACACATTGCATTTGATTTTTATAAATTACTTAAGCATATTTTACACATTGTATTTGATTTTTATAAATTACTTAAGCATATTTCTATCTTTTAGGGCCAGATGTCAGCATGATTCAGAACTGACGAAGAATCTCAAGACTGTATCCAAACATTTGACACTTGGAAGGTAGAAAGGGTCCAAAGACCACTCATCTGTTGTGTAACCATGGCAGATCCTTCAGCTGAAGTGCCATTTTCTATGATGACACAACCACAGCTAATTGAGGTAATGGAAACAGTTCTAAATTTAACAGTAAAGCTTAAGAAAATGCTGTATGTTGGCACAGCTGTCTGTCTTAAATTTCTACGCTTCTAGTTAAGGAATTGTGAGCTGTGCTAAATGACCAGAGTGGACAGTGAGTCAGTCACTTCCAGAAGGAGCTGAAATTGAGATCATTTTTAAAGCTTTTTCTAACCCACATACCACTAAGCAGCTCTTAGTACTTGGACTAGTTTCAAAGGTGTATCAAAATTAGCCAACATATTATAAGTGATGTGTAAGTAGTGCTACACAATATTATGTATATCCTGTTTTTCCATACAGGAAGTAACATGGTTTTTGACCACAAAAAATGTAGAAGCAATTAAGATGCTTAGCCGGGTCATTTATGGCTTGTAAAAGGCAAGCTACTAGGTGATCCTAGATAAGATAAAGCTTTGCAAATTGTCTTTTTGTTCTGTGCCATGTCCAATCTTAAAAGATAAAGTGAGATAGGTTTTCTTCAGATAACTCTGAAGTCAAATATAACAGGTTAATAATCAGTTACTATCCGTCAGTTCCCACAATATGGCATCATATGATGTCCATTTTGAAATTGCCTTCATTTGGTGCTGTTTACCTGGAGAGTTACTTTGTATGTGCCATTTGATCACATGGCTTGTTCTCCAGCTTGTCTAGATGCCCCACCCCCAAAAAAACATTCCTGCTGGCAGTTTGCAGTATCACAGAGATAAGCAATGTAGTATAAGTTATTCCACAGAATTACCTGATATTCACAAAATATTGGAGAAACAAAATGTTGGAGAAACAGGAGTGTTTAGACAGATCCATGCAATTTCAGAGGAGTCTGTCTTGCACTGTTTTCTTTTCTGGGCTTTCTGTTATAGAAGTCAGTGCAATGAATGCATTTGCGCCCCCACTCCCATGATAATTGGCCTACTTAATTATCTGAAGGTGAATTGAAGTGACTTAAGATAAGATAGAAAATGCCTTGCAATGCAAACAAATCAACACAAACAGGGAGACAAGAATTTGGAGTGCACCATACTCTTCTGCATGACAACACTTAGAATGATTTGTGTTCAAGATGTACACTTTAGGGTAGAGAATAGAACACAATTGGTTTTTGGTCTTACCTAATCTGAACTCACTGGTTCACTGATAGAAAGGCCAGTATTTTCAGGGCTTCAAATTTGATTTATTTAGTTATATACGGTATTTGTTTATGATTTTTTTCCCTGAAGAGAAAGCAAGGAAAGCTTTAGATCAGTATTCTTTGTGTTTGTATAGGTGCTGGGTACTGACATTACTATTAGTGTTCTTCGAAGTAAAAATTAAATTGTCTGCTCATTCCCATTAAAACTGCTGGTCCTTTGTTCAAAGAATGAAAAATATTTTGAATCAGTATTTTGCTTACTCCCATTTCATAAATACTTCATCCACAGGTAAGTGAGGAGCATGTGTGTACAAAGTAGCCAGCACTGAAAAAAATCCCCTAATAATGGCTAGCTAGTAGAACAAGAACAGCTGAATATGTGAGACAAATTGAATACCTCACAATTCCTGAAACAACTGATAAACACCCTCATGCAATGTTTATTCTGGCTTTTGGGTTTTATGGGCCAGCCCATTCACCAAATGACAATTCCAATTGCCAAATGAAAATTTGGTCCTCAAACTCAATTAACATGTTCATATTAACACAAATGTCAACTCCATTGAAGGAGCTTGCTATGGAATTTATATGACCAATCTTGATAAACAACTGGAAGTAGCCCTTAGGGAATCAGACACTTGTATATTCTGTTTTTTCCCTTCATGAAGGCTATTCCCCCTTTGCAGTAGTTTTACAATGAATAAATAGTAAGGAAGATTTACACCCTCTTTGGTTTTCTACCAGCACTCTGTGGAGGTTTGTAATCATAGCTTCCAATCAAGGCTCTGAAAGTTGGTAATCATAGCTTCCAACTAGGTCTCTGACCTTCTTGACACACAGTTGTTTCCACAGCCTTTCAGTTGCTAAAATGCCTTTTTAAAACACAGTCTTAAGAATTTCCTTTGTCATACATACTATTCAGGCCATATTGCCTCCTTTGACATTTGGTGTATGTTTTCCATTGAAATGCAAATTGGAGAAAATAGATGATAGAATTTTCTTGTCTCTTTATTTTATTCCTTGAAGATGCAAATAATAGCATTCTATTTGCTATAATTAAAATAATTTGCAATAATCTTCTATACAGATTTAAAGATGAAGGTATTCTAACTAGAATTTTATTTAAAGGCTTATGTTGTCTTTGTTTCTTTTATCACCAAGCAAGCATAACATTTTTCATAGAGTTCAACCCTTTTAGCATTTTAACTGAAAGAATTGTTTGCTTTCAATTAATGACAAGCTACACTACATGCTGAGATATGTTGTGACCTTCTTGTTTGTTTGTTTGTAAAAAAGAAAACATGTGCAGGGCAATTGACTGAAATTCAGTAAAATGTCTACATCAGCCTAGGCAACGTCCAAGTGTTAGTGATACATTACCACACCAAGGACCCAGACCTTGGAGTACTAGTTTGAAATTTTTATGCATAGCTGAATCACTGCATCCCTTCTGCCTTTCTACTCCCAATCTAGAAGTGTGGTGTGCAAAGATCAATGATAGAGCACAGGTTGTGCACAGGAACCAGGGATTCCAAATACATTCTGTGGAATCTGCAGTTTTAATTATTACTAATCTAACAAGCCCACTCTCCTCTGTTCCCATCTTATCTTAATTGTATAATTTGAAGGCATGTGTAGGAAGAAGGAGAGGGAGGAGGGGGTGGGTGGACAGCAGAATGTGAAAGATGGGGACAAAGAGAGAGGAAGAAGCCAGGAAAGAAAGAAATGGGGGAGACAGACTGGAGGAATATTTTTCACTTTATTATCTAAGCGCCTAGCACTGTGTGAATAATACACTAAAGAATTGCCAAGGGATTCTTTGCAGGCACCCCAAATAATATTATGTAAAAACTGTATATTATGTATATACTATATACTATACAATACACGGCAAAAGAAAAGTTCTCTCTTTCTCCCTCCTTGCTGTCTTCCCAAATAATTCAAACAGATCAGCCTGCTTAACAACAGAGACATGTGACACTTTCTTTCAATTCTAATATTTCTTCTCTGAATGTGACAGTGAGGGAGAGGTATACTGTATACCTTAACAAATTCCAGCAACCTAATTCACTAAAGCATACTGTATATTTCACTTCAGCATTCATTGGGGAATCAAGAAAGTTAGGTGAAACTGCAAGAAAAACTTCATGAATGAATAAGTTAAGTTGTTCAAGGAGCTAATTCCAAGCAATAATAGGACTGGGGTACGCATGCTGCAAACCTCACATTTTTACTTTAAAAATTAAAGCTCAGATTGCTTTGTCCTCCTCCAAAACTTCAAGTTTACATCCTGGTTTAACAGAGGCCTCTCTTGAGTCCAAAAACACCCCAGAATAAACCATAAACATGGCAAATTTGTCCTCCAAACCCCCATGGTCTGTGTAGTAAAACAAACAAATCCAAATTCTCTTCCAAAAATGGAGGACCCTTTGGGGAGTCTCAAAAATGGCCTTGAAGACCTATATGCAGCCACACACACAAACCCATCCACACTGTAGTCTTAATTCATAGTGTATTCTGCAACAAAATATGAATCTGTGGGGGCTGAAATTTCCCGTCATGGTACATGAGGTTAAAATGAGATGACAGAAGGTGTATGAATTGATGGGTACCTATCTCCCCCAAACCCACTTCAGAGTGACTTAGAAAATAAGTTGAGCTAATGACAAAACATTTTTTTAAAAAAAAATAGAAATAGCTCTGTTCATTTTCCAAGCCAATCCATCATTAGAGTTTCTTCCTGCCTTTCCCCCTTGCAGGCTCCAACCCTTCTATTTGCTAGATTAATGATTGGGAACATTACAAACCCTTTCAAACTCATCTTCATGTATTAATCTCATGATCTTTGGTGGCATTTCTAGACACCTCACAAATCTTCTGTTGGAATATAAGTAGAGGTTGATTGTAATACAGCAACAGTAATCGCCCCCAATTTATGGAATGGCCTGCCGAATGAGATCAGTCAGTTGACAAGCTTGAGTAGCTTTAAAAAAGCACTAAAGACGGATCTCTTTCGCCAGGCCTTTTCTGATTAGATCCCGGCCTCAGGAGCTCAGTCTCCTGGCTTTTTAAAATTTATGTATATATTTGTTTTAATGTGTTTTTAGTTAGAAGGTTTTAATTTTATAGTGTTTAATGTCTTTTTATGGGTGTGGGTGGGTGTGGGTGGGTGTGGGTGGGTGTGGGTGGTGTTTTTAGTCTTTATTATAATGTTTTAATTGTTGGAAGCCGCCCCGATTGTTTTTAGCAGAGGAGCGGGGTATCAGCTTGAAGCGTGTTTTAAGATCAGATATGTTGCTTGTAATTAACAAATTAAAAACTAAACAATATAGTATGGATAATATACATACTATGAGTCTTTCAGCTAATTTCTATTGTTAACAGAGAAGCAGGGATAAATGGCACATTCTTAAATGCACCTGTTGACCTTTCAGCTACTGGCCTTCTGGAAAAAAAAGAAAAAAGAAATTGTATCTAATAGTACAGAATGAATGAACAACAGGCGTTGGAACATTCTGTGGATGGTCCTCCATAAATACTGATTTTGACATTTGACACTTAAGACTTTTCACAGTTATTAGAAAATGAAATCCAGAGGCATTCATAACTTTAATCCTTTCTGTTAGGAGGTATCCTTCATACATTAGCTTCCCTAAATAGTTAAGAACATATGGTAACATATATCCAAAAGGATAACTACATTACACACATAAACTGCTTTAGCAGTTGTTTCCTCTCCTTACAGAACCAACAGAACTGTAATTCTGTAGTGATCATTAATAGGGCATGCCCAACAGTGTCATCAGAAAACACCCCTCTGCATTTTTGTGGGAAACGACAACATTTAAACTGGAATTTCTAATGGAGTTCTAATGCAAGGCACTCAAGTGATTTAGCAAAAAAAACTTTTCTGGTGTGACATTCCATTAGCTGAATTTTAAGTTTCAGTACGTTGTAATTCATACAAAATCTATTTATTTACTCCTCAGAAAGCAAAGTAAAAAACTAGTAGGTTTTTTTGTCTTGACATGGTGCTGTGCAGAAATCACCAGGGCAAGTGAGAAGGAAGAGGAAAGAGATGAATCTCATCTTTTCCCCTCTCTCCTGGCACCAATACTGCTCCGGTAACTACCAGACTACTTTTAAAGGAATTGGAGGTGGGTAAGAAGCTGGGAATTTATCTCTGGCTCAGATTTTAACTTGTGGACATAGTCATGCTTGCTTTTTTTTTTTTTTTTTTTTTTTTTAGATTAAGCACTACAGTATATCTAGGCCTGAACTGAGTTTCACCAGCTTTCCTAATAATCATAAATAACTTGCTGTGGAAATATCTCAAGACCATGTGGAACAAATTTGGTAATTTTCAGATGATTACCAGTGACTGTAGATCTGGTATATGTGTTCTCTCTCTGTTAAATTGGACTAACTCAGCTTCCTCAAATGTGTCTAGCACAGAAAAAACCCTGCACGGTCATTTTCCAGGGTTCTTGTTTATAACCATAACTTTGAAGCAGTCTTGGGTGTAATTATAGTGAGAAATGTCTCAGGCTTACTCCTTTAATTTTATTTATTTATTTATTTGCTTTGAGCTGCCTTTTCTAGAGAGTTTTTTTTTCTTTGTCAGCTACTGCAATACATTCACATTATAGATTTTAATTCTGTTTTTTCTGTGTGTTCTTCTTTTCAGTCCACAGCCATGAGTGAACCCCAGTGTTACTACAATGAGACCATTGCCTTCTTTTATAACAGAAGTGGGAAGTATCTGGCCACTGAATGGAACACTGTGAGCAAGCTTGTAATGGGCCTTGGGATTACAGTATGTGTCTTCATCATGCTAGCCAATCTCTTAGTTATGGTGGCTATCTACGTCAACCGGCGTTTTCATTTTCCTATTTATTATCTAATGGCTAATTTGGCCGCTGCTGACTTCTTTGCAGGGCTGGCATATTTTTATCTAATGTTTAACACGGGACCCAACACTAGAAGATTGACTGTAAGCACCTGGCTCCTTCGTCAGGGCCTCATTGATACTAGCCTGACAGCCTCTGTTGCCAACCTGTTGGCCATTGCCATTGAAAGGCATATTACAGTGTTCCGCATGCAGCTACATACACGGATGAGTAATCGTCGAGTAGTAGTGGTAATCGTCGTCATTTGGACTATGGCCATTGTTATGGGTGCTATACCAAGTGTCGGATGGAATTGCATCTGTGACCTCACTCACTGTTCCAACATGGCGCCACTCTACAGTGACTCTTACTTGGTTTTCTGGGCTATTTTCAACCTGGTCACCTTTGTAGTCATGGTGGTCTTGTATGCTCATATCTTTGGGTATGTGCGCCAGAGGACTATGAGAATGTCTAGGCATAGTTCTGGACCACGTAGGAATCGGGACACCATGATGAGTCTTCTGAAGACTGTGGTCATTGTGCTTGGTGAGTACCTCTGATAGAATGGTTCACACAGCTGTCCCAATGGAACACTGTTAAGACCTTGCTGGGAAGGAACAATATTAAGACCCCATCACCGCTCGTGCACTGTTATATTTTATGGAAATACTACAAGCCAAAAGGATTTTATAAAATAGCATATTCTTCCACAGACATGCACATTGCCATACCCACAGAAATATTTCCCATTTCAGCAGTACTTTCACCTGTGACATCTTAATCTTTCAAATCACACTCTGTTCTTTGAGATGAATAACTGGCTCAGTATGCTTTTCTGTTTTTACATCAGTGGTAAGCGGCTTCCAGAGTGTCAGGTGGGCTGTATTGTTACTGGAACCTACTGGGAACAGCACCCCACTACTGCATTTTCTGCCATTGCTAGAATAACGTTTTTTTTATCCAGTCCAATCCAATCTTTATTATGCAGTCACAGACCATTAAAACACAAGATATCCGAGATATGAAACACAATACAAAAGGTAAAGAGACAGGAGTAATATCAATTCAGAAATTATCTAAATTTTTAAAAATATAATAGATTTAGTATAATTTAAAAGGTGAGGCAAACCCCATGTATTACATTTGTGTCTGAATCATAATTTTACAAATCCTAGCAGTAGAGAAAAGGAGCTTAGCAGCAATTTTTGTTACATGTTTATTAGTATCTACTAACAGATAAAACAGATAACATTCAGAAAGTCTTGCATGGAATTTATTTAAGAGAGGTGTAATTAATCATAATGTCTATCTCTATAAAGATTACAAAAGAAAAATACATGGGCTAGAGAAACATTTTTTAAAAACAGGGAAAGCATGGGCATGGTTTGTGAGTTTTAACTGAGAAACATGGTTCCTGGAGGGTTCTGGAAGCATGGTTCTCCTTTAAAACAAGGTATTCACACTCTATACCTCTTGTATTTTTATTTTAAAAATGTGAAGATTTTTTTTTTTACCATTGCTATTGCAACAGTGAATTCTGCAATGGAGACATTTGGCCATAAAAATAGCTATGGATGGGGTACATATGAAACCACAGATGGTCTATTTTCTAACCTTGTTTTAGATCACAAGTGGGCAAAATACCCCCTGTAGGCTGCATGTAACCCCAAGGTCAATTTTGCAGCCCTCTGCCCCCTGCTAAGCCCTCCCCCAATTTTTCAAGTTCTAGAGATACTTTTTCTTTTTTACCCTTGCTGTATTATCAGCCATCCCAGTTGGACCCTATTGGATATTATTTATACCACTGGATACTACTGTTTTGGAACCACCTTTTGATCTTTCCAGTGATATAACACCTTTAAATATTTAACTTTGATAGTAGGAAAAACAATTACAGATATATTTTCAATACATGTAAATTTATCAATATGATCTGCACAATCCAAAAGGAAAGCTTTATGATTTACAACAGAGAATATACCAGAAGACTAACGTCCAAGAATAAATCATGATCAATGTAATGACAAGGTATAATTCACAACCAATATTACTCAAGAAGTAGCAATATTCAAGGACATTTAACTTTTTATCATCCATAATATGAAAAAAAGTCCTTAATGCATGTGAACTTTATCAATATAATCTTCACTATCCAAAAGAAAAGCTAGATGATTTACAATAAAGAATGTACCAATAAATTGATATTGAAGAATAAATTATGACCAATGCAAAAAGCATAATGGTAAGGGAATCATTCACGAACAATGTAATTCCAGAGGTAGCAGATGGTAGATCCTGAGTAGTCTTCTTCCCTTGTTATTCCCAGCAGGTTTCTTCAGCTATATAACAAACTCTATGACAAACAGGACAAAACTTATATATGGCATATGCAAATATGAAACCAGCAGTAAAAATGAAACCCATACTCACATTCCAATTTTGATATGTGAAATACTGATGCCTGTAACTCCCTGACGTGAAGTTCTTCCAGAAGAGATGGCATACTAAACAATGACCAATATCAGACTTAAATACTAACATACTGTAGAATACTGTAACGGGAGGCTTTTGCATTGTGCAAATCATATTGATAAGTTTATATGTATTGAGAATATAATTACTTTTTCCTATTATCAAAGTTAAATATTAGAAGGCGTTATTTCATCTTGCATGTTTATTCATCCTTACAACTGCAATATTGGTTGCTTGCTGTAGAGTCAGAGGCTTTTTTGTGGTTGTTTGGCTTGTTTAGTGATCTTCCAGTGATATCTCATAGAGGCAGTAGCTGTTGCAGTGATGCACCTGTGGGCTGGAGCCATGTCGCAATGTCTTCTGATGCTGCTGGAGAGCATTATTGGGACTTGTAGCCAGTATGTGCTATAGCTTTCTAAATATTTAAGCATCAGCTCTCATTACACAGTCTTTCCTTGATGGAGAAATATTCCATTTCAGTAAATGGTTAGTAAATTAAAATATTTAATTTAAATATTAAAATAAAATACAGTAACATTATTGGTTTTGTGAAGAATAACAGGAATTCCTTTTGTTCTCTTGTAAATAAAGCTCATTATGGCAAGTTTTGGCTGTATGTTGGTAAGTTCGATGTAGAATAGTTGAGCACGCTGGCTAACATGTTCAATATACTTTAATCAGAATAGTCAACAATCTACATACAGCATGTAAACTTTAAACATCATTCTTTATAGATTATTATACATTATTATGTTGTCACTAAATATTGGTGCATTTTCTGCTGTCATGGTATGTCTAATACCAGTCACTTTATACACATGGTTTCCAAATCGTATTATACTCCAGTGGAAAATTGGCATGCATTGTTTGCCATCCTTTACTTCATGGGGTGGGCAGCTTAGAGCCACAGGCCACATGCAACTCTTGGACCCCATTTTTGCAGCCGTTGAAGCCCTCCACCAGTCACCCAAGCACCCCTATTTTAAAAAAAAATGGCATGATTTTCAGCCAGGGCTAACAAAAAGGACCCAAAAGGCATGAAAATATGCAAAAACACACCCACCCTACCCACACAGTGCCCACAACCTCCCACTACTGGCAAATGCCCTTGTTTTCCCCTTGAGTCCCTCTCAAAATGGTTATAGGAAGTGATCTGACATCATTTCTGGTAATCATTTTGGAGAGGAACTCCAGAGGAAAACGGAGGTGTTTGGACATATGGGGGAGCAGTCCACATGAGGGGAGATTGTCCTTTGACCCCTATATAAGTTGCCTACCCCTGCTTTACTGCTTATTAGCTCTGGTACTGAAATGTACATAATGCTGTTAATGGTATCTTTGTAGAACATAAAGAAAAATAATCAGTAATAAGATTATTCTTCTTGTTTCATTATTCTAGCTTTTCCCAAACTGGCAAAAAAAACAAAAACAAAAAAACACTCCCCCCACCCCACCCCACAGTGTTTTCAACTACATTTGCCATCATCCCTCACCACTGGCCACGATAGTTGGGGTTGATGGAGATTGTAGCCCAACAGAGGCTGGAAAGACTGTCTTGATTTATATTTCTGCAAACAATATGGCAAGGGCTATGGGAATGCAGAATTCAGTTGATATTTAGGCAACTGTTTTTGCTAAAATTGTGTTAAAATGGCTAAGATAAAACTTGAGAAAATAGCTAAGCGTGTCGTGCTGTTTGACATTAATATGAATGTGGAATAAAAAGGCAGGCTGTAAATAATGTTTTCATAAATCTTAATTATAGTTATTAGACATGAGCACTGTTCCACTTGATAGGACATTCTTTGAATAAACATGTTTATAATTACATTGAAGAAAAATCAATCCCACTGCTAATCTTGCAAAAGGTTGCTTTTCAGATGTGTTAATTGCTTTTAAATAGTTACTGAAATCAGATAAGAATACCTGAGTACAGCAACATCTTTTTTTCTGAAGTCTGTAGTTTTTATTTGGACATACTTGACTTAAGATCTCCGACAAATTATTTCTTTTTAATGTCAGAGCATGGTGGTTCAGAATCCATCCTAGATTAGCAAAAGAACAGAAGGCACACTGTACTTCTTTGAAACTGAGACTTCCAAATGTGTAATTCTGCAGTAGCTTATCAAATACTTGGGTTCCTCCCAGCTGAAATGTTTAATAGGGTTTCCCAAACAGAAGGTTAACCTGCCAATTATCCTTCATAGTCAGAGGGTTGCCATGATTAAAAGAGCAAATGAATGGAAAATTCAGTATCCCACTGCTGGCATTTATTTCTACACAGGACGAATGGCAACGTTAGCAGTCTGTCTCTGCCAAAACTTTATTTCCTGGTCTTGGAAAAGCTAAATAGGCCTAATATATGCTCTCAGACATTTGTGTGGAAAAGATTACTGAATGTTTATCCACATGTTGCATGCATTTTTCCAAATAAACTTGGGGCTTTATGCATCAGTAAATCTTGTATACAATTCTCTGTAGAGAAAAAAGCACACACAGGCCTAGCACCAGGTTGTTGCATCTGTGTCTAAGACATTTTGTCTCCCGCTTTGAAGTGGAAGGAAAGGAGTAAGAAAATATTTGCTTTCTTTTAAAGAAAAGACCTCCCTACAGTGAGGTCAGCATCAAGGCTTGAAGTACTCTAAATATTCACATCTTGGAGAATTAGATTTCAGTAGCACAGGTCATACCAATGGCACAGAGGAGAACTGAATTTAATGTTTAAGAAGCCTCATTTGCTAACTGATTGAATGATGGATGATAGAAAAATAAAAATGTTTCTTGGTTGGTAGTTGATTGACACTGATACAAAGCAGTTCTCATTGCTAGATAAAAAGGACACATTTATATCTATTCTTTGAACATATGGCAAAGTGGATAGATTACATGAGAGTAACTAGCTCATGTGACAGAATAAAGAGGGGCAGGTAGTCTCCATGACCATAGTCAGGAAGATAACCTGGTAATGCTGCAAACCTTCTAGCTATTCACATGTGTTATCTACAGTGGCTGTTCAAGCCTCAACAAAAATGAAGATGCAGATATGCATAACATGCATATGGTAATTCATATGCAGAAATACAAATTTAGAAATAATTATCACAGCTAGCAGAACATTGCATTTCACAATAGTGGGGGGGCGGGAGAGACTTTGACCAGGAGTCCATTCACATTACTGATTTATAGTGCTATTATTCCACTTAACTCCCTGGGGAATCCTGGGTTTTGTAGTTTGGTGAGGCACTAGAGTGCTCTGGCTGAGGATTCTAAATGCCCCTTCCTAAACTGCATATTCTAAGATTCCTTGGGATGAAACCATGGCAGTTAGAATGGAATAATAGTGCTATAATTCTATAGAGTGAATGCGCTCCAAGTAACCTATCTGCCTGCTCAGTTGCCTATCCAGATGCTAACACCAGATGGACAACTGCAAGGCTTTCTTTTTAAACTGGGTATCAACTGGACAGCCCTTTAGTTGGAGGACAACTTTGTAAAATAAGACACACAACCATCTGAAATTCATTTTCTTTCAGCTACATTGGTCAAGATTATGTATCAGCTACTCAGTTATGTAACTACCTTAGTTATGTAGCTAAGTTGTGTCTCCTAGCCCAACTCTCCACCCCACCCGCTGACTTACCAAGCAGCAGCCATTGTGAGAGACAGGGGTCTGTTCTCCTGTTGATTGGGACACCGAAGACTGATCCTTCCACTCTCTTCCTGTGAGTGATCTCTCGTGCAAGTCAGAATCAGGGTCCCTGTCACAGTTTCTCCTTGCACTGGAGATCACTCGCAGGAGGGGGGTGGAAATGTCAATCGTCTGCATCCTAATTGCCAGGAGAACAGATCCCTATTGCTCACAGTGGCTGCTGCCCAGTGAGTCAGGACTGGGGCACTTTTAAAATCCCTATGTATTCCCTACACAGTTGGATACGTGACTTATGAATGCATAACTCTAGGGTATGCATTTGTAACTGTGACTGTGAAATCTATCCAATAACAGAAATCAGTTTGTAACAAAGGCAATCCAGTGGCAACCAAGAAGCCATATGTGCTTGCACAATATAAACTTTTATTTTCTAGTTTATAGTAATAGTGATTGTCTGTGCAGTCCTTCAGAATGTATTTCTAAGTTATAAAAATAAGTCCACTCAAGTCTCAAACATATACAGGTTAAGTCTCCCTTATACGAAATTCCAAAATCTGAAATATTCCAAAATCCGTAACTTTTCTGAGTGCTAACATGACAGGACATTTATGTTTTATGTGTATTCTGATGATTCAGTATACACAAACTTTGTTTCATGCATAACATGTATAAAATTACCTTCAGGCTATGTATACAGGGTGCATATGAAACATAAATGAATTTTGTGTTTATACTTGGGTCCCATCTCCAGGATATCTTATTATGTTTATGCAAGTATTGTATTCCAGAATCCAAAAGACCTGTGGTCCCAAGGTAGCAGCAGCTACAACTTGTCTTAATTGTTTTACAGCCCCCATAAACTTCACATGCCCTCTAGCCAAGATGGCAGCTGTGAATGAATTACTTGCATTTTTAAATCTGCTATCCCCAAACTTTTTTTTAAAAAAAAGAACCCCATTTCCATGATGCACATAAGCAATATTTCATCTTTACAAAAAAAAGAGTAAAAGAGATTAAAATAAAACCCCATTTTATCACCTTAGTGATTGCTCACTAAGGTGAAAATCCAACATGGTGGCAGCGGGTGCTTGCCCTGTTAGCAAGCCCCACTCCCCACGCTCATCCGGCCAATCAGGTTTGTGCTTCCTCTCATATGGGAAAGTAATTCATATTGATTCATATTGAATCGATTTTCCTTGGGTTTTTTTCTGGGCTGTGAGGCCGTGTTCTAGAACAGTTTATTTCTGATGTTTCACCTGCATCTGTGGCTGGCATCTTCAGATCCCAGCAAATGGGAGTGCACTTCCCCTCATGTTTTTTAAAGAGTCCCAGAAAAGCTGCAAAGGCTTTTCCTGCAGAGTTTTTGCCGTTTCCCCCCCCCCAACCTTCACAATACAGCGAAACAACGCAGATTGCCATTAGAATCTTCTCGCATTCTGTGAGGAGTATTTTGGACATTTAGACAACCCCTCAACCTGTACTTCAGAGCAGTGTGTTTAAGAACAGAGGTTGAGTGCCATCATTTTTAAAGTTCCTCTAAATCCATTTATACCCACTTCATAATTCAAGCAACTGCTCTTTTTATCCATCCCTTTCTTTTACAGCTGAGGATAGGGTGGGGTGAGGGACTTCTGAATGAACGGAATGTATTTTCATCCCCTCTGCACTTGTACAAGGGCCAAACAAATGAATCCTGTTTATCTGCAGCAGTAAATGGATGATATTGTGTCTCCCATTTCCTTACAGCCTTGCATTGTGCAAAGAGGATGGCTTTCCTTTCCCCAAAGGGGGCGGGGGACAGATCTCCTCCTGGTGGCATGGGTGATGTGGAATCCAGCCTCTGTTCACAAGAGGTTTCATTGTTTTGATTCATGACTAAGATGACTTGAACCTCTGGATGGAACAGTCGGGAGCTGGCACACTGCACCATCCCACAAGATTGTTGAATCTTAGGGCAAAACCAAAACAGGAGAGATTTCCCCTTCCCACCCCCTTTATGCTCTTTCCCCCCTCCCCTGAGTAAAATATTTTCAACAGAAGGAAATGATTTCATAGTTTGAGCTCTTTTCTCTTTTTAACAAGGCACTTTTGAAATTTCTAAAGTAACAGAGGACATAAAATTCTTTTTCCACACTGTGCCTCTTTGCTCTGGGGTTCACATAGAATTGATTTATATAGCATACATAGGCATGAAAATGGACCTCGGTCAGGCAGTGATTCAAATTATAATAGGAAAGTTTTCTATTTGAAATATGCTTTAGAAAAGAGAACTTGCTGGAACATAGTGGATGCCACATACTTGTGCTTCAATCAGACTGAAATCCTAAGCATATTTTTCTGGAGCCAAGCCCCTCTGAAATTCCACTGAGTAAATTTTTAGGGACTGAGATGTTAAACTCAGATTTTTCTAGTTTGTTGTATGGAATTTCCCAGACAAATAATTAAAAAAACCCATCTTGATCTGTATGTTATCTGTGCTGCTTGGGAGAGGCTAACATGGAGTTCTGCCCCGGGTTCCAGTGGTTGGGAATCAGCCATATTCTAACTGCTGAAGCAATCAAGAATACAGGACAGATGCAATGGAAAATGGCAATGTAATGAGGCAGGAAGGAGAAAGAACTGAATGCCATGGAGAGGGCAATTTCTGTGGCATTGCTATGGCAAACATAATGGCTGCATTCAAACAATTATATCTTGATTCCGTGCAGCCACTTCGCGCAAGTGAGCAGTCAGACCAGGAAGTCTTGCATTAAGTTTCTCATTTTATCCAAAGTGGGAAACAATGGCTACTGGCTTCAGAACAAGCCAGGATATTAAGCCATGGCTTTTTCTGACAAGATTTAAGAATTTAAAGATGTTAAATTTACTAAAGGAGTTAAATTTTATTGCCCTTTGTCTAAACCCCCACATGGCCAAAGAGATGGGAGTGGCCTCTACCTGCATGAGATCCCTCAACTGAACAACACGTAGGCTTGTGATTTCAACACTTTCTTTTCCTATTTCTTATTTTTGACACCTTTTGCCTGATGAAGAAACCAGTAGAGCTTTGAAAGCTTGCATCATGTGTTTTTTGCATTTTGGTTGGCCAATAAAGGTATCACTTTTTTGGATTTTGTTTAGATTTTGATGTTGTTTGAGTTTTAACCCACACAGAACCTATGGAGTACTGTTGGGTATAAACTAAAAAAAATAAATATACTTGGTACTGTCCAATCCATGAGAGAGAGCACTAAGGACACTGGTGAAATGGTGTCCTTCATTTCAACTCGTCTGGGATGCTTTAGTACACCTAGAGATTTTGAAAGATAGATGAGTTTTGAGTTGTTTTAAATTACCAATAAAGCAGATCATTGTTTGCACAGCTGTAGCTAAAATTCCTCTTAGAGTCATTATATCTAAGTGCTTTGCAGTGGGGAGGGGCAGGAGCAGACAGAAAATAAGAGGTAGTTTTTCCTCTGTGAATATTTTTCACCCAAAGCTTCTGAACAAAACCTGTATCATGGTTTTGTAGTTTTATAGTATTAATAATGAACTTGGTAGTGTCCAACCAAAACCACTTTTCCTTTCAGCGAGTGACTACCATAGGTCATGTAGTCACAAATTGGTTATCTGCCAAAATTTAAAGCTTTATTTTTGACAATCCTGGGACATCAGCTAAAGAATATTTCAATAAAGGTGTACCTTGCTAATGTGGCAGGTTAGGTTCCAGGCAACTACCATAAAGAGAATATCACCTTAAAGCAAACCATAGCCCTTTTTCCCCCCACTTGACAGTGCATATAAGAACCTACAAATATGTTTATACTATAATTTATTAAGTATGAAATAATGTCGGACCTAAAAAAAGATGCAAAAGTATAAGTAATAAATAAAAAATTGCCAGAATATGACAGTGAGACACAAAGTACACAAATGCTATAAGGAGACTGAGTGTAAGAAAATGATGTGAGTGTGTGTGCTGTCAAGCCCCCTTTTGATGTCTGGTGATGCCATGAATTTCATAGGGTTTTCTTAGGCAAGAAATACTCAGAGGTGGGTTTTTTTTACCAGTTCATTCCTCTGAAATGTAGCCTACAGCACCCGGTATTCGTTGGAAGTCTCCCATCTCAGTACTCACCAGAGCTGACACTGCTTGGCTTCCAAGATCAGATGGGATCTGATGCCTTTAAGGCAGCCTTTCTCAACCTTTTTATCCTGGAAGAACCCTTGAAATAATTTTCAGGTCTCTGGGAACCCCTGCATAAACATTATTCTATTTACTGTTGCTTTCCCCCCACAACCACAATCTCATGAGGAATCCCTAGCAATCTCTTGGAGAACCCTAAGGTTCCAGGGAACCCTGGTTGAGAAACACTGCTTTAAGTTATTTAGGTCTGCTAACAAAATGATGCTGTGCTGTATAATTGAAAAGTGCCATATTAGCAAAGCAAAGCTCCTCTAAAGCAAAGCTCCTTAAAGCAAGGTATACCTGTAGGAAAGAACTTAACAAGATATCCATTCCTTTCCCAGATCCTATGTCTCCTGTGCTTCATCCTGTCCCTGAAGTTTTATGTTTTCTGTAGAGAGCCAACCTGGTGTAGTGCTTTGAGCATTAGACTACAACTGTGGAGACAAGTTCAAATCCGCACTTGGCCATGGAAACCCACTGGGTGACCTTGGTCAAGTCACACTCTCTCAGCCTCAGAGGAAAGCAAAGACAGACCCCCTTCTGAACAAATCTTGCCAAGAAAACCTTGTGATGGGTTTGCCATAAGTTGGAAATGGCTTGGAGGTACACAATAACAATAGCTTCAGTAGGGATTAGTGACACAAGTGGTAGATAGATGGTATTTTTAAAAACATGCTTGCAGTAAAGTAGCTACTTGAGGTCATGGAAATATATTTAGCAAATTGCTCTGAAAAAGTGAGTGAAGAAGTTCAAGGAGTAGTGCTGCAGCGACTGTCAGTGGAAAGCACTAAAGTAGCTTTTATGTTTGGAAGCCTGTTCCTATTTTTCCAACCCTACCTGACCCCTGACTAACAGTAATGTTGCTTGTAGATTCATTGCTAACAGTGGGGGAAAACAAGACTGTAAACTCAGGAATTGGCTTTGCCAGTGTGTGCCTGTCCATCAATGACTTTCTGTACTGACACAAGAGCAGTAGTATTTTAGTCCTTGAAAGTCTTTTTCCCCCTGTAAGTGTATTTTTAAAATGCATAGGCTGTGAATTTTAGTCAGTATACAAGTAAACGTTGTTGCTGTCACTGATATTATCCTCTTTAGATTGGTCATATTTTATCTTTGTTATTAATTATTTTATAGGAGTTTTATTCAATATAGAATGGGGATAAACAGCAAATAGCTCTGAGGCTCTTTTTTGTTAGCAGCATTCCATTAACCAGAGAAAGCCATGCCTACTTCATTTGAAGCAAATGTATCATGTCATATATACATAATAATAATAATAATAATAATAATGATATTTATTTATACCCCGCCCCTCTGTTAAAACAATCATAGAGTCGGAAGAGACCACAAGGGCCATCCAGTCCAACCCCCTACCATGTAGGAATACATAATCAAATCATTCCCAACAGATAGCCATCCAGCCTCTGTTTAAAAACCTCCAAAGAAGGAGACTTCAACACACTACATGGCAGTGTATTCCACTGCTGAACAGCTCTTACCATCAGGAGTTTCTTCCTAATATTCAGGTGGAATCTCTTTCCCTGTAGTTTGAACCCATTGTTCCATGTCCTAGTCTCTGGAGCAGCAGAAAACAAGCTTGCTCCACCCTCAGTATGACATCCCTTCAAATATTTAAACATGGTTATCATGCCACCTCTCAACCTTCTCTTCTCCAGACTAAATGTGCCCAGCTCCCTAAGCCACGCCTCAAAGGACATGGCTTCCAGACCTCCCACCATCCTGTTCGCCCTCCTCTGGACACATTCCAGCTTCATATGTTTCATGTACATATGTACCAATACATATGGATTGCCACACGTATATACTTGTGTATAAATCAACCTTGTATGTAAGTAGAGGACAGGTTTGGGGGCCAAAATTAAGGATTTTGATGTGACCTGTGGATAAGTAGAGGATCATTCCACAGAAAGGGGGAAGTGCCACTGCTGCCTCAGAGGGCCAGCCGTCCTTGGCTACCGCCATTCAAAAAGAGCTTTCACCACTCTATTTAGATAGCAGGTGGTTCCTTTTCTTAAAAACAAAAACAAAAAACTAAGGTACAGTATTAACTCTTATAAAAAAGGGGGGGAACCATTCCCTTCTCTGAGTAGAATGGTGAAAGGTGAGAGCTTAGCCCCTCCCTGAGAACCTAAAAGAAGCACCAGCCCCCTCTACTCTCTCAGCCTTCCTTTGAGGGGAAGTGTCAAAATGTCACCACCACCTCCATTTTCCTGCCCAGGCATTCAAAAATGCCAGAAGCAGTGCCATGGCAGAGAGAATAAAGGGCGATTGTGCTTCTTTAGGTTCTCCCAGAGCTTTTCCCCACTCTACTCAAGAGAGGGAAATAGCTTCTTTTTTTATATATGAGTTAAGGTACGGTACAGTACTTACATTCACCCGTGGATAAGTTGATCAAGGTTTTAGGTCCATTTTTTGACTAATTTTCTAGACTTATATACAGGGCACAATCCTGATTGGTTGCAGTCCTGATTGGTTGGCGTGTTGTGACAATCATAAAGCCACTACCATTTCCCAGAGCAGTTTTTCATGGTTTATTTTTTAAGTTAAAAAAAAAGAGAGAGAGTCACATATGTATTTGATTAGGCAAATTTGCAAGGTACCTAAGTTTTGTTTGTTTTTTAAGTGAAAGATATCTAGAGAAATGGTGTGGGGGCAAAGAAGAAGGAAAATCTGTGTTGGATCCACAGCAAGTACCGTACATGTGTCATTTGTGGAATAAAGGTAGAGGGGAACCAAGCTCTCCCAATAGTGGATCAACCCACAATGATCCCCTACTGGCAAACAAGACAGTACATATCCTAAATTGAGTTCAGATCAATACCTTCCTCAAGAAGAAAGAATATAAAAAGAATATCAACACATTTGGTAATGAGTTGAATGATGGGCTGAATGATAAATGTGGATTAATTCTCATTGTACCAAATTCTTTGTTAAATGTCTGTTTAGGAACATAGTGCATTTGGGGGAGTATTTCTCAGTCCAAAACAAAACACACGCCACAGTGCATTGTCATTTCAGACTGCATATTCAAGATTGATTTTTAAATATTATATATTCCTGGAGTCAATGGAGTGTATGTGTGCATAGGATTGTGGCCAGATATCTCCATTTAAACCTTTATACCTTATGGCTTCTAAATTGATGCTGTGGGTTAAAAGCTAAAGATTGGGGGGCTTTGTGGGATTGGGGCATCCGTGGCATTGAAGAGGCCTATCTGTAAGGACTCTGTTCCTCCTTTACTTCCTGATTCCTTGAACAGTGGCATTCTCAAGGCCCAGGGATCCAGGGTGCCACTACTAACAGCATTTTGGGTGAGCTCATTGAGCTTTGGAATGTGTTGTTTTAAGGCACCCATACTTAATAGAATCCATTAGTCATGAAATTATTATTATTAACATCATACATTAAAGACTTATTATTTATACTTGACTATAAGTCAATGTCGTGGATATGTGGACGTTTTGGGCCCAAAATTACAGAATTTACTGTGACCACGGAGAAGTCGAGGGTAGAACTTAGTAAAATCCAGTTCTTCTTGCCTACAGAGGCTTGCTTTGGACAGCTCATATGTGTGTATGTGCTGCTTACAGTGTGAGCTGGGTAGGGGTAAGGTGCCAAACCAAATACAGAAGCAGAGGCTTGCTTGGGGCCACAGGAGTGCTGCTTGCAAAGTGCTGACTCCCTCTGAGTCAGTCAGTCATTTTTGGTACTTCTGAGATTGTGGACAGATACCTGAGATACAGTGGGCCCTGTGCATCAGTGCACATGGGACTAGTTCACAATGAAGTAAATAACTGTTCCCCAGATGTGGAGGATCACGAAGCACTATCCAGAAAGGGATTTGTGCACATGGCAGTTAATAATTTCTGAGGAGCAGAGTTAGCGACTTCCATGTGCACAAGACTTACAATCCTGCCTTTACAATAAATAATCAGTATCTTCCATAATTATCAATTTCTAACTTCAGTCGTACAGTTGTCCCTCCATATCCACAGATTTAAGTATTCATGGCTTGAAAATATTCTTAAAAAAATAATAATCCAAAAAGTAAACCTTGATTTTGCCATCTTATATAAGGGACACCATTTTGCTATGCCATTGCATATAATGGGACTTCAGTATTCACGGACTTTGGTATCCACGGGGGGTCCTGGAACCAAATCCCAGTGAATATGAAGGACAACTGTAGTTCTCCCCACCCAACCTCTTCTCCCCAGGAAATCTCAGTGCCCCCCTCTGCTCCCCACACACCATGTCACTCTGTTAGCTATCCCCAATGGTCTTAGCAAACCAGTTCCCCCACCCTCCTCATATTCCTTTCAGGAAACTCTCACTTTCTATCCTCTCCCCACCCCCATCAGTCATCCAATACTCACTGCTGTCCCCACCTCCACCCCAGTGCCTCTCCAAGCACAGCATGGGCCCTCCAAACCCTCAGAAACTCCTTTTCTTCCCTGGAGGGAGAAAGCAGCAGCAATGGGGTGGCCTGGGAGGTTTGTGAGGGAGGAGGAAGGGAAGTCCTCCCTTCTCAACTCTGCACCACCCTACCCCCCATTGCTGCCTCATGGCCTTTAGATGATTCCTGCCTCCCCACACACCACCACCCACTCACCCACCAACCCTTGACTACAAGCCTGCAGCCCGGTACATATCCCTGTACCCAGCCTCCAGCCCCTTCTGCCAAGCCCATCAGGAGGACACGACCTGCTTGCCGCTGCTTTGCCCAGGGAGGACACCAGGCCAGGTAACAGGGCACCTCCTGCCCCATCCCTCCTCTAAACTGTAGGAGCTCCCCTGCCTGCCTTCCCTCCCTCCCTGCTCTTCTCACTTTCTCACACTCACACACAAAACCTGCCCTCTCCACCTCCTCCGTTCCAGGTGGAAGTTCCATCTCCAACTAACTATTGGCTGCTGCAGCATTGAAGGTGGGGATTGTGTTGCCACTCATAAAGCCAAGGCAGATCCCCTGTGAGGACATTGTGGCTACCCGGGGGTCCGCAGGCCATAGGTTAAGGACAGCTGATTTATATAGCACTGTAAGCACCATTACTGTACATGATGCTTTACAAAAAAAAGAAAACAGTTCAGTTCCCTGCCCTGAGGCTTGCAGTCTAAAGACACAAGGAAAATTATCATCATCATCATCATCATCCCACCTCTCCCATCAGGATCGGGGCAGCAAACATCATACAACATGGGACAACATTCCAATACAGATATTAAAACAGTACCATTTAAACAATATCTATCATTATAAATTATATATTACATTATAAACTTCACACTTCAAGGTTAAAACTTAAAATAGAAAAGATCATAGAATTAAATTATGAGATGTAAAATGTAAATAAAAAATGGCATATAAAATGACAGTGGGGGAGGGCATTAAGTCAAACAGAAATCCCTCTTCTTCTCTCCCTCTGAGGCCAGGGGGGATGGATGGGAGGGCTTTTTATCTACTTCTGGGCCTAGTAGGCATGATGGAACTAGTAAGTTTCCAATGAGAAACTTGGCACATGAGACATGGGCATTTCAGCCTTCAAAGCATTTGTTTTGGCGTTTGAAGATTGAGGATGAAGGTCACACAGAGACTTTACTGTTGCAACCGTAAGTGGGAAGGGTAAGACAATAACAGGGATGTGATGGTCTAGGAAAAACATTATGAGCCATTTCTCAAGATCAATGAGTTTGGGGCTTGTTGTTTGTTTATTTGTTTGTTTGCCAAGCTTATGAAGAGCTGGGGGTTTGCCATTGCATGCCACAACATTCTGACTTTTGTGCCATCACTGCTGTGAGCAGAATTGCGGGCTGGGGTGAGATGTCCTCCCCCTATTACACCCTACCTCCCAGTCCCCAAATGATAACAACAGACCAAGTATGCGGAAAGATGTATTGGTACAGGTGAGTGGAGTGGTACAAATACAGTACATAGAATTAGGATACAGATAGAATGAATTTGGCAATAAATGGCCACAACTCGTAAGGTGATAGTTGCCTGGTTGGCCTATGAGCATGGGTGGTAACCAAGGGTAACCAACCCTTCCATTGGTTGGTAACAAATTGGTTAGCCCACCCGCTAACCAATCACATGACAGGTCACATGATGGGATCATGTGATCCAGGCCCGGATTGGGGGGGATCCCGCCTATTCCCCCCCTTTTGTCTCCATGGTCATGACTTGGAACATGACCTGTGATGGCCTAGTTCCAACACCGGAGACCCCCAGACCCTGAGCCTGGATCCCGAACCCCCATGCTTACCGCCAACACCAGGAGAGTTGTCACAAGAAAGGAAATACCCAATAAACAGCTAACCATCCCTATCTAATACAAAGTGAAACCTAACTGAGGATGGGTGGGTGGGTCTTCGGCTTGTGAGAGCCAACTGCCCAGGTCTGGTGAGGAGCCAGGAATTTATTCCCGGCCGCCGGACCTGAGCAGAGACTGCAGGAAGCAGTCTCCTCCCCCTTGACCAATCAGAGGTCAGCAAGCCCTGAGCCTCTGATTGGTCTAAGCTGGCCAATCGGGGAAGAGCAGCCTCTTCCCCATTGCTGAGCGTGGCCCGGCTGGGGTGAGGAGGTCCTGGAAGATGGCGGCGCCCATGGCCCGCCACACGGAGGGTGTCTGTGGAGGGGGCTCCCCCAGCCGCAACAGGCCGCAGGACCAGGTAAGTCCCACAGCCAATTTATGCATTGCCACAGGGAGCTACTTTATACATACTAGAGTAGCACTATAGTACTTTGGCCTTAAGTTATGATACACTTGCCTAAGGGGATGGTCAGCACTGCTCTCAGACACAATTCTTGTATGATGTAGTACAGACCATCTACAAACAGTGATTAATTACCCTAGAATAAATTTCACAGATTTTACCAATGATTTGCTCTTTCCTATGAATGTACTGTAGTTTTAAAAGCTGGGTTTACGGGTATCTATAGATATTAGAGGTATTGTGGTTTAATGCAGATTCTTGGATTCAACAGGAATCCCCCTAGTTTTACCAAATGTATACCTCTAGGTTTCAACAGGAAAATATTTTTTTGTGATTGCCAGGTATTGATTCCTAAGACACAGCTTCATGAATGTATGGGTATTATATTCCCTTTTGGTGGGGAGAACCTACCCAATTTTCAAAATTTTACCTTGGGTTTCATGAAAATTTAAGATGGAGATGATGATAATAATGATCTTTATTTGTCCCCAACTATTTCCCCAAAATTGCAACTCTAGGTAGTGTATGATTTAAAACAAGTACAAAATAGCTTAAAACATACAGTCAGAATTAAAATAAGATTTAACTAGGCACCGTATTACAACAATTTAAAGGTTAAAAATGATAAAATAAAGTTTAAAAACCATTAAATAAAAACGATACAGCACAAGCCCTTCCTTTAAAAACTTTCAATTCTAAAATCCTGTTGACACATTTTCTCAGCCATTGCCAAAATGGTGCCATTCCCCCTTGCATCTAGCTGGTCAGCCCAGTATGAGGAAACACATTTCTCTCACTACCTCAGTTTCTCACAGTTATAGCCAGAGGGACTTTTATGGTATTATATAATTTGTACAGCATTGTCAAAGAAGAAGTAAGTTGGACATAAAACTGACGATAGCAACAGAGTTGATATTTTATTTGCAATATATAAACAGCTAATTAATTTTTAATATAGCTGAGTATTAAACACAAGAGAATTCACATTATTTTCAAACACATTTTTCACATAAAATACAATTCTGTACATTTTATCCTAAAGTATATTTTTATGTGTACATTTTAAGCTAAAATACACATTTTGATAACAAACTGGGAAAATGTATCACAAACTCGAAGAAGTGGAGAAACCAAAGTTCAACTGCATTTCAGTTCTATGTATTAGTCCAGAAAGAGAAAACCGGGTCAGTACATTTTAAAATGGAAAGCCAACAGCATTGTTGAGAATTCCTGATTTTGATCTTAATTGATTTAACATACAAAGACTGGAATATGACACATTGTTACTGAGAGGAATTTAATTTCTCTCAGTGTCTACTTTTTATAGAAAAATTAGAGTTGCATGTAGTTCCATGGTTCTTTTTGGAGATTTCTTTGCCTTTTATACAATGCAGCCACTGAGACATCAGTTTGAAGTAGACTGACATAGGGATTAGGTCTTTCTTACTCTTTTCTCTCATTGTGCATTCTTGCTTAAAATCCCCTTCCCCAAGTGCTTCCACCCATGTTATGCAAATGATACAAGAACAAATACTTTTTTTCAAACTGTAGCCTCAGTTGTTTCATTGTATTGTAGTGAGGAGGGGTATCTAGAAAGAATCATGGGCTACACATAATGTGCACTTCCACCCTTAATTATAGACGCCTTTGAACACAGCGTGGGAATGGACTGTCTTGGGTGAAAAAATGATTGTTTTTCCCCTTTAATCTAAGGTCTGTACTGCTACAAGTTGCATCTGTGTTTGCCATAGCATATTAAAAATACAACTCATTTTGAAATTGAGGTGGGTTTGTGATACTGATTTCAGCAGACCTTTGCATATAGAAAAGAACTGGAAGTCTCTGCAATCCCTATTGTAATGCCAAATTAGTAAACTATCTAGGATGGACTTGATTATATCCCCAGCAGGGGTGGGAATCCTGCAATCTTCCAAAAAGTTGTTCAACATCAAACTCCCAGTAGTCTTAGCCAGCATGGCCAATGGGGAGGAATGCTAGCAGTTACAGAATAGTTGCATGATTCTCACCCTGATCTGGACCAAGCACATCATTTTAACATACTTGGTGAGGCAGGGCAGGGGGAGATAATTTATAAATCAGGAAGTGCTGCTTAAATTGCATGGCAGTTCTACACATTTGATTCTTCCCAAAAATGAATTTATTAGCAAATATTTGATTTATTTCCCCCCCACCCCCAATTTGTATATGCAAACCTAGTTGTAATCCTAACCATTTGAGTGTTATCCATTTGGTGGCCTTCATCATCCAGCAGGAAGGGTGATTTTCAGCTTTCTATTCTCCCCCTGCAGTTCCCTTCCCTATTCTGCTCTGGAGAGTTACAGAATTTGCAATATACAATTTGGGAAAGGTTGGTAAGGGCTGCAGCAAGGAAAAATATTCTCCAAAAATTGTCCCCAGGGATAGCTTTTTTTGGGGGGGGGGGTTGAGGGCATTGCCTCCTGATACGAATTCTGCCCCCCCCCTTGAAATTCTCCATCAGTCCCAAATTTTTAGCATTGCAGAGAATGAGAGATTGAAAATAATTCACACTTAGAACTCTTCTGTTTGCTGTGTTTGCTTGTTAACTTGGTCTGCCCCTTTTCTTCAGATGTCTAAAACGTATTTATAAATGCTCAACTGTGGTTTTAAATTATTGCAATACTAGTAATTTGAGACACATGGAAAACTTCATTGCAGGCAGAATTCTTATTTTTGGAGACAAATGCTCTCATCACCCTCACCCACCCATCCATAGCTATAGTCCTCAATTTCTCCTTCTCTGATGGATGCCTTGCATCAGTGTTGGGACACCACCTGGAGACTGCCCAGTGTGCTTTCAATTAAATATTCAGGACTTCTGCTTTCTGGAAAAGTATTACAGGCACTCCAAAAACACCTTGTCTTTGCAAGTAAAAAAAAGTTCAATTGTTTATTTAGATTTACAGATTCTCCTTTCCTCTCAGTTGACAATTATGTGCTTTCCTATCTTTGTCCAGAAAACAACTAAGTACCAGCAAAGTATGAACTGCACTAGTCTGGGAAGGGAGCCAACTGTTAATTAGCTCACGGGAATGCAAACACAGTCCAAAAGGTCAGAGGCTTAACCCAATCAGTCAGCATGGTCCAAAGCAGTCTGAGGGTCAACAGGAGCAGGCAGCAGAATAGTCAGGGACAGTCTAAGGCCTAAGCACAAATCAAGGTAACAAAAGTCAAGATAACCGGAATCCAGGTACCAAAGTCAGCAGGAAGCTTTCACCAGGAAGATCAGTTGGTCTCTGACAAAGCATCCATCACCTCTCCCAGCATATATAAAGCAGTTAAGGTTTTGTCAGGTGTTTTTTAACGAGCAGGTTTTTCTCATAAAGTCTCAGAGACTTCTTTGAACTTCCTTTGAACTTCCTTTTGAGCTCGCTGCTGGGTATGCAGTGGTGGAGGTAAGTCCCTCTCTTCTTCTTTGTCCTTATCTGAATGGGCAGGACTCTCTGCTGGGACTGATGCCAACCCACTTGGACCAGGCTCTTCCTCTGCTCAAGCCTCTAGGTTGTCAGGGTTCCTTGCTGGCACAGGTGTAAATAAAACTGTACCAGGGTCCCTAGGGCTGTTCCCTGCCATATCTTCCTCCTCCTCTGATTCAATAGCCTCATCAGATTCCTGGGGCATGACAATCTTGTCCTTACCGTGAATAGGCTTAACTCTCAATAAGCCCCTGAATAATCATTGCCCCAAGTAGCCATGTGCCCAGACTTCCTCCCTCCTTCCTCTGCTGCAGTTGATCCATTTAACATTTATTAACTTATTACCATCTTCTGACATTTTAAAAAAGTAGTATCTTATTAGGCACCAACAGAAGAAAAGCTCTCTGTGTGATTGGAACAGGCTGAGTTCTGTCTTATCTTTTCTTCTCTTAGGAATTGTTGTTGGTCCTTTTAACTTTCTTTCTTTAAAACACACACACTTCACATATCCCAGGAAGATTATGTTACAATGCATGTTAGACTGGCAGCTAGATGATGCCTGTGAGCTGACAGTATCTGATACATTGTCAGCTTTTAAAATAGTGATAATACTGAGTACTGATCTCAGCAAAGAAAGGCAGGTGCCCTGCTATAGTGATGAAAAACATGCAGGGTTGACTACCGTTTTTTAAAAAAGGAGTTTAAAAGTAAGATGTGGTGACAAGCCCTGAAATAAAACAAAACTGGAAGGCCAACAAAAGGCATATGTATATGAGGGAAAGAAATGTAGATTGATTTGCACTAATGCCAGTTCGAAGCAGCTTTGATTTGTCTTAAGGATTTTTTGGCAAGATCGCAGGCATTTGAGTCCTTATGCATCTGTTGTTCAAATTGGCATGTCTGCAAATCAAGATGGCTGGCACGAGTGAATTAGTTGTGGGGGGGGGTTTCCTACCAGATGCCGCTGCTGAACATGTTTTTTTAAAAACATATCTAAGGTGCGAAAGTGTGCTATTATGGCTAAATCAATTTTTAAAAGAAAAAAAGGCTGTGCATGATCACTAAGGTGAAAATAGAACATGGCGGTTTCAGGCACTTGCCTTGTTAGCAAGCTGTGCCCCTTGTGCAATCAGCTTTCCACTTCTGCTCTTATTGTGAATTCAAATGAATGCGAATCAGTTGTCCCAATGAGCAGATTCCCTGCAGAGCTTTTTTAAAAACTTCAGGGAAAGCCGCAAGGGCTTTTCCTGCAGAGTTTTTGGTGGATTTGCCCCTCTCCCGAATACGGCAGATGGATGTGGGATGGCATTTAGACAAATCGTATTCTCCTTGAATTCTATGAGGAGGATTTTCGCCATTTAGACAACCCCAAAGAAATCCAGTAATATTTGGATGTCCACCTGAGCTCATTTTATATAATCTGTCAGTGAAAATGATTCAAAGAATTAGTGCAGTTATCCCCTCAGCCTGTGCTCCACTGATGAGGGTCCCTACCTCCTTCCAAAAGAACAAACCATGCTGAATTTATCTCGGTAAATGCTTCACAATATCCCGCCCTTCCCCCTGGCTTTCTGACTATTGTACTATTTCTTCTGCATACCATTCTCTCCCCCTATCCTATTATCACCAAAAGTATATATACTCATAATATAAATTTCTCTTATTTCCTATGCTGATTGTTTTGGGGAGGAAACAGTCATAGAAGAGTCTTTTCTGACCTTCATAATTCCTTCTGAAAGTGTGCCCCATACTCACAAGCCTAAATCTAATTACTAGTCCCAACTAGAATAGACTCATGGAATCAATTGCTGAGTGGGAATTCAACATTTATGTAAATCCCACTCATTGTGTTTACTGTTGCAGAGACTAGCCAATTAGATGTAGACCACACGCATACTTAACACTCACAGAAGCCTAAGCACAGTTCCAGAAATTCAGCATTATATTAGGGGGTAGCCCATAGATAACATTGACAGTTCCAGGACAAGGCAGTACATTTATGCAGAAAGTGCAGAAAGAATAAGACTTTAATGTAAAGCCAGAGATCAAACTGAAATGAGCTTCAGAAAAGCTACTGGTACTGATAACACCCGAATTAAAATTGTTTCCTCAAATTATGTTATAATATATTCCTTTCCACTTGTTAAAAAATGGTGACATACATCATTTGGAGACTTACGCAAATGGATATGCATCTGGTGTGTGTGTCTTTTTAATTGATGCTTGCTTCCATTAATGCATCTATAAATAGAGATTGTCTGTATATCTGCAGCAGCTATACGTTATCAGGATTTTTTACTAGAGGCCTCAAAATTTGAAAGTGCCGCATTTCATTTGCAGAGTTGCAATGCCACATTTCAATAAAAAGCTGAAATTCCAAAGGAGGGCCCCCCTAGAAGCAAAAGAGGGTTGCCACAACTCATCAAGAAATCATTGTAAACCCCTCAAAATTTGACAGAGTATTTTTAGATGTTGTTCAAGGGCTTGTCTATGTGGCAAAAATACTCCTCATAGAATTCAAGGAGAATATGATTGTCTAAATGGGATCCCACATAAATTTGCCATATTCGGAAGGAGGGGAGCCCAAAATGCCCAATACTCTGTGGGAAAAGCCTTTCTGGCTTTCCCCATATATATATATATATATATATATATATATATAAAAAACAAAACTATGAAGGAAATACACATTCCCACTCATTGGGACAGCCAGTTCGCTTTGATGCGCATTCCTAATAAGAGCAGAAGTGGAAAGCTGATTGGTCAGACATCTGCCAATCTTGCTGGCAAAGCAAGTGCCCTGAACTGCCATGTTGTATTTTTGCCATAGCAATCATGTGCCGAGGTGACAAAACAGCCTTTGCTTTGCTCCCCCCCACCCGTTAATTTAAGCAGAATATCACACTTCCACACCTTGGATATGCTTTTTTTTAAAAATACTGTTCATTGTCAGCAACTGGTGACAGTAAAAACATGAATAATTCACTCATACCCACCATCTTGATTCGCAGGCATACCCACTGGAACATCAAATGCATATGGCTTCACATGCCTGTGATCTTGAAAACATGGAGACAAATAAAAACTGCTGTGAATTGCTATTAGGGCACATCAATCCATGTTTTACAGCCTTGTATTAAGAAGCTCTAGGTTCCAGTAGCTAGTTTCAAGATGAAAGTTCAAAGAATAGCTTCCTAGAAGCAAAGAGGTAGGCTTACCATAATTCACCAGATTTGATTTGATTTTTAAAAGGACCAGAAAACTAGAGGTCTCTTTGAGGCACTGCTGGTAAGATTCTTGAGGTTTGAAAAAGAGCAGGAAAATGTAAGAGTTCTCTGAGGTACTTCTGGAATGATTTATCAGGTTTAAAAGGGGAGGGTACAAAAACAGGAGGCCCCATAGACCTCTTTGGAAGTATTAGGTACAGATCCAGGCAGCACTAAGTACACTTCAGTTAGTCTTTTAATAAATGTAGTGAAGTGAATGTTGGCAGTGTGTATGCAAATGCTTACCTTTTTTGGTTCCAGACCTGTTAAGCCGGGTAGTCTTTGTCCTGTTGCTTAGTATGAGGTGCCATTGATTTCTAGATGTGCGAATAGATAGATAGAATAGATAGATAGATAGAATAGATGAGATAGAAATGCAATGGTGGTTCTCCAAAGTACTGTAAACATGTGCTTTACAATGGTTATAGGGTTCTTATGCATTTTGATAGAACACATGAATCTGAATCCATCTCAAGTGAAAGGTAAGAGGTTTCCAAATGCAAGTCACTGATTAGCTGATCCTTCTCAGCTTCCCAACATATTTCCTACCCATGTCAATAAAGCAGTTCCAAAGGGAAAAGGGGTCAGGCTGGCTTGCAGATATCTCTCTCTGGCTTTTCTTCGCAAACGAAGATTCAGGAAGGACTCATCTCGCGCTTTCTGCAAGCGCGCTGATGACTAAAAAGGCCAATCCAAGATAAACAAGTCCGGTTGCAGAAAGCACAGCAGAAGGTCTCCTTGGGTGATGTTTCCAGGTTGTGATTCTTTCTGCGTTGTCGTTTCTCTTCAAGACTTGTTCGGCATGAGTTCTCAAATAAGGCTGCAGCATTGTGGATAGTGTGTCTCCATACCTCCCGATGTGAGGCAAGGGCGGACCATTGTTGGTGATCAATTTGGCCAAGCCTGAGATGTTGTTTCAGGGAGTCCTTGTATCACTTATCTGGAGTGCCCCTCTTATGCTGACCCGTGGCAAGTTCACCATAGAGTACTATTTTGGGGAGGCGATAGTCCTCCATCCTAGAAACGTGCCCTGCCCAGCGCAGCTGTGTTCTCAATATCATGGCCTCAATGCTGCTGATCCCTGCTTGCTCAAGGACAGCAACATTTGTCACATAGTCAGTCCAGTGTATGTTTAGGATTGTATATACAGCGCTGATGAAAGTGTTTGAAGATTCGTAAGTGGTGGCGATAGGTGACCCATGTTTCAGATCCATAAAGGAGATTTTTGTGCTTTGCCTCAGGTGTTTATTACTCCAGACTCTTTTGTAAAGTCTTCCAAATGCACTATATGCCTTTGCTAATCTGTGATCAATCTCTTTGATCACAGATATACAGTATACAGAGAGAATGGCAGTTGACAGAGAGAGGGCATTTGGCAAGATGCCCTCTTTCCCAGGTGGGGCAAAAAAGCCAATTCTCAGAAAAGTTCTCTTTAAAAAGGTGCCATGTGTCATTGATGTGCATGCAGTGGCATGTCACGGTTTGCCCCAAACTTTATCCATCCTTCTTTACAAGAAAGGTGAATTGACACTCTTACAATTGAGCAATAGTTTGTAAGATTACGATCTTCTCTGGGAGGCTTCTTGTTTTTGAAAGGGTGCCTTCCTGATTGTTCAGTAGTTCTAGAAATTCTCTCAAATAAATGTTTTGTTCAGAATCAACTGGAGGTCTTTGGAGAAATCATAACACAGTGTAACAGATTATTTTACATAACTGTTGTAAGTATAATACGTAGGCTCTTGCTTCATAAAGCTGCGATTCTATACTCACGTAAGGCTCATCTACACTAGCCAAGATACACCAGTTTCCTGCTAGCGTATTGTGGTTGTAGAGGTGGCCCGCCCCCGCACTCCGGTTACCTGGAGAACAGCGTCCAAATAGCTGCCATATTCTCAGCTAACATGGAAGCCAGGCAGAGGTTCAGAAACATGCAACTGCAGCCCCCCTACATATGACCAGCTTGGTCACATGCTGAAGGACCCCTGCCTGGCTTCTGGGAGAGCCAGGAATCTGGCAGCAGCAGTGAGAGACGGTGTTCTGGGACAGACTCATGCAGACTCGTGGGGCCTGATCTGGTGAAACAAATTAAACTGGATTTTTTTTTTCAAAATGTGATAAAGGGGCCTATCCCAGCTGGCCGTCCCAACCCTGTATCTGCCCCAGGGATTGTTTGGACTGCCCAGGGGCAGATCAGGGTAAATGCCCTGCCTTGTTTGGACTGCTAGGCTCTGGAACTGGGGCAAGCCAGAGTATTTGGCTGGTGCAGGCAAGCCCATAGTTGAGAGGAAGCCCACTGAAATCAATGCAACTGTATAAATGTGCTTTGTAATCTGAGGCTTTAATATCACGCTGTACAGCATCTGAAGAAGTGGCTTTATACCCACAACTCATGCTAAAATAAAAACCAGTTCGTCTTAACGGTGCTGCCAGAGTCCTGGGTGGGTTTTTTTTGTGTTTTTTTTCCCCTTCTCCCCTTCCCTTCCTCCTTTTTATGCTGCAAGGGACTACTAACAAAGCATGATGGGGGAATTTTTGCATCCAGAAGGACTGAAGCAGGGAAGGTCAGGAGGACTAGCTTTTTTGTTTTTTGAAAACTCATTTGATTACTTTCAGTTAGTATAAGATACAAAAATGCTATATTTTCTAACTGAACAGAAGAGAGAATTGGTCTTGGTTTCATTTTGCTGTTAAACTACTATGCTGACTTCAGGACATAATCTATTCCACATATTTCAGTTACTGGGGATTGCTTTCTCTGCAAATTAGCCATACTGGGTCCATATCTTTTCATATCTACATGTGCAGAGAGGAAGAGAAATTATTATGTCTGAGCTGTTTTAATTAAATTATAGTTTAGCTCTGATCTGTTTAATGGAATAAAGAAAGTTGCTGCCATAACTGTACCCTTTTCCATCTGTGTCCTTTTGTTGTTGTTACAAGTGTTCAAGTCAACTCTAACTTACAACAGCACTATCATAGGGTTTTCTTTGCAAGATTTGCCTTTCTCTGAATATAGCTTACAGCACCTGATATTTCCTGGAGAAATGTCTTCAAAGTACCTACTTAACTTTGAGATCAGACAGGATCTGTCCCCTTCAGCATATTTTTGGCTGCTCTCTCTTATACACTATTGTTGTTTTCAGTGATTGTCTTTTGTCACTGCTTTGCATTTCTGAGCATGTTATAAATTAGTTATTTATAAATTACCTACTTTGAGATGTTTGCCTAGAACAGGAGATGCTCTACCCAAATCATGCTCTAGGGAGTTGTTCACATATACAGTCATACCTCCACATTTTCAGGTTAAGCATTTGCAGATTTGATTAATATATTCTCTCTAGGAATTTGTGGGTCCTCCAGCATGATTCTATGGTCAACTTCCACAATTCTATGGTCCACGTCTATGCTGAAGGACGTACAAATGTCCAGATAAATGTTCTCTCAGGCTAAAAAAAAAAAAATAGCAGGCTAAAATTTTCTGTTTTTCCACTTTCACAGGACTGCTGCGTCCCTAACCTCTGCAAAAGTTGAGGGCCAACTGTAGTACTCACATATTTTTTCAGGATGCTGGGATATAACACATTTCCCCTTGGTTCTCTTCCTCACTGCCTGTCCTTCCTGTCCTCTTAATCTGGTGACTGGAACCAGAACTGTACAGGAAAGTGGGAGAATCAGAGCCGTGTCTAAACTTAATTGTGTCTGACCTAGGTAACTGTGTTTGCCTCTCTTCATGATTAACTGAGGTCTAGCAGGAGAGAATGGCAGAGCACTTATAGTCCCAGATTCATTCTCAGGTAGTCTCAAATTAAAGGCCCAGGTACCCTGAAAAGACCATGCATCTTTTTGCAACTCCAAAAAGCCATCGCTGGTCCAGCCCATACTGTGCTGGATACCTGAACCTGATATAAGGGATTTTATATGTTCCCAGTCTCCTTGAACACTGAACAAGTGGCCTGTGTGGTCCAGGCTTTCACTCCCTCTTCTAGCCTTGGAGAATCAGTTTCACTTGATTGCTAGAGGGCTGTAAAGGAATAGAATCAAGGAGAGTAGGAATATGAAAATAGTTGAGAGGATCAAATATTAATTATTAAACAATTACTTTCCAGAGTATTATGTTTCAGAATCCATTATGAGAATAATTAGGCCAACTAAAAGGACATAAAGTGTGTTTGTTGAAACAGATTATGATTTTAATCAAGGGAGGAAGTTGTGTGTGGGGGATCCTTTGCAGCTCTTTAGACTCTCCTGGAATCTCCCCACTTGAACCCTAAAAAAAATATATGTATAATATTGAGCTAAAGATTTTTTCAGCTGAAAAACACCTCTGTGGGTGGGTGGCATGCAGTTAGGGTCAAAAAGGCTGCATCATCTTGCTAAAACTACACAGGGAATTCATAGCCAGTTCCTTCCTCTGAAATATACCCTAGAACACCTGATATTTGTTGTCAGTCTCCCATCCAAGTACTAACCAGGGATGACCCTGCTTAGTTACCAAGATCAGGTGGGATCTGCTGCCTTTAGGGTATTTATGACTCTTTTCTTGCTTTTACTACTAGCTTCCTCTGCAAGGCTGCTGTTGATTTCATACCTCAGGTGACATCTTGTGGTGAGACAAAGAAATTGCAGTAACATGGTTGCATTGTGCACATTCATGACTTGCAAGGAAAAATGGCAAAGTATATACGTATTTCAGTAGTGGTCCTGCTTTCAAAATAGCTCTTGACATTTCCAGGCACTCATTGTTAGAGCTTCCTCCCCTCCCCTTACAGTAAATTTGGCAAGTGTTTTTGGTTTTGAATTTATTTAGTTAAGCTCTTAAAAGGTTGACTAAATGATTTGGCTTGTGTATGTTTTGTGTTCCATCTGGAGGAAAGTTTCCAAAGGATTACTATATGGCATTTTCTCAAAGTAGTAAGCCCCTAAATTTAGGCTATTGTTATTTGCTGTTGAGATTTCAGCTCTGTCCATGTGATAGCAATTTTTTTTTCTTTTTAGATACTGCCATCTTCCTTCCCAGTACACATTCAGAACAATGATAAAAAATCATTCTGCTTTATTCAGCTGTCAGTAAATGAATGAGACCAATTCAGAATTAACGTCTTGAGAATGGAGGGGATGAATCCTCCCTAAATTCCTTCTCCAGTTTCCCGCCCACCAGCCATCTTTATCCTAAATCCTTGAATTGTCCTGATTCCTAATGAATGGCAGTAAATCCTTTGGTTCATGCTGCTAAACAAAAAACAAAAACAAAAAAATAACAAAGTGTGACACAAATCTTGCTTAAGGCAGTCCTTCATCAGCTGCACTTGTCAAACTGTAGCATCTCAGAAAGGTAAAAATCACTGAGTGCAAGGGGTCCGCACTCAAACAAGATCTCTTATGCCTAAACCTTAGTAATTACATTTGTCCCTTCATATACGCTGGGGTTTGGTTCCAGGACCCACCCACCCCGTGGATACCAAAATCCGTGAATACTCAAGTTCCACTATATACAATGGCATAGCAAAATGGTGTCCCTTATATAAGATGGCAAAATGAAGGTTTGCTTTTTGGATTATTGTTTTTTAAAGAATACTTTCAAGCTATGAATACTTAAATCCATGGATACAGGGGGACAACTATAGTTAGCTGGTCTTCTCCAGGATTATGGGTTCTCAAAACTAGTGGTGTTGAAGGATAAGTTTCCATTGTGTTAGAGGAGCTTGGTGTGGGTAGTGGGGGTACATATATAATGCCATCCTAGACATGTCTGTCCAGAAGTAAGCTCTGTTGAGTCCAACTTACTTTCAGGTAATTGTGCATAGCCACTGCCTGGGAGTAACAGTGGTGGCTCATCATTGCTTTGCCACTGAGCCAGTGAAGCCCATCTGGGTTTTACTCCAAACTATAAAGGAGCTATCTAAAGAGCTCAGCCCTATCTCCACCCCACCCCACACACCAAATAGCTTCATACCTTTCCTTGCTTTTGAAGACCAAACTTATCCTCCCTACCTGGGTTTGAGCCTGAAAGACCAAGAAGCAGTGTGAGTACATGGCATGTAAATGTAGATAGTCTCTTCAAGGTCTAGATTAACACCTGGAGCGGTTTCCCTGACCCACTGACTGACATAGGAGCCACCTACTGCTACTGTGAAGTAAGTTTTGTTGAAGTCAGTGGAACTTAATTTTGAGTAATGGAATTGTGCTTCTGCTAATACAAAAGTTTGCTGTTGTTGTGTGCCTTCAAGACATTTCTGACTTATGGCGACCCTATGGCGAACCTATCATGAATTTTTCTTGGCAAGATTTGTTCAGAAGGGGTTTGTCTTTGCTGTCCTCTGAGGCTGACAGAGTGTGACTTGCCCAAGGTCACGCAGTGAGTCTCCATGGCTGATGGGGATTTGAACCCTGGTCTTCAGTCCAATGCTCAAACCACTACACCATGTTGCCTCTCAATACAAAAGTATGTGGGTAAAAAAAAAAAAAGAAAGAAAAAAAGATCCAGTGCATCTCCATGGAGAGCTACTGATGTAAGCAACAAATAGGTATGGGTCAGCTCATAGGAGGATTTCTCTAGCAATGCAGAAATACCCAAATGCTTCATAAGGCCATATAGGAATGTGACACGCTGGGACATTTTTCTTGGTTGTGTTTGTGTACAAAACCCCCTCCATGAACCCATACCTTTCCTTGCTTTTGAAGACCAAACTTATCCTCCCTACCTGGGTTTGAGCCTGAAAGACCAAGAAGCAGTGTGAGTACATGGCATGTAAATTGTTTGCAAGTATGGGTTGTGATACTGTACAACATTCATTACTGAATTCATTTTGTACAACATTCACCAGCCATTAGCCTTAGCTTCCATTGTCCTGGCTTTGGGAAGTAAACCTTAACTCTGCTCTTAAACCGGCATGGTTTTGTTTTTATCCCAACATTTTCAATTAACTACCCCCAAAAGAAGAGGAAAACAATAGTATAATAGGCCTCTTTTGACCCCAGCAGGCGACTCTTAAAGCATTGTGTAATGCTCTATATGTTGTTCCAGCTTAGCTTTAGGCACCAGTGATGTCCAAATGTCTATTACACTCTGTTCAACACTGTATTTTTTAAAATAATCTTTGCACTGAACCAGCATAGCAGAGCTATTATATAATTCATACAAGATGATAAAGTCACAAAAACTTCCTGTTTGTGTCAGGCCTCTGGCAATGCTTAAATTCCATAGGGACTGTTTTATATCTTTTGTAGGGGATAAATATTTCAAATTGTCTTGACAACAGCTGGGACTCATTCATAACATTAGTTTCACATATCTTTCTGGTTTTAAATACCATTGAAAATCCTGACCATCTTATTTAAAGACAGACTGTCATCTTTAAAGCTTCTTGTTTATCTAAGCAGTTCAGTTTGTTCACTGAAAAAAGTAAACTTGATTTTCTGGAGTCATAAAGAAAACCAATGTGGTGTGAATTCAATTTTATCCCCACTAAGGGGGATGACTAAAGTAGAAATTGCCATTCAGTGTAACACCCTTGAGTTGCAAGGCTGCCTCATCAACCAGAATTTTCTAAAAATTGCAAGAATCCATCCTATTTTAATGTTAAATGTATGTGTGAAGTCTGTTGTCTACCCTGGATGAAGCGGTTTAGCTACATGGGAGGGCAAAATAGGGCCTTGCCCCTCCAATAAGAATTCTGGCTCCCATGAAATTTTTCTTTGGTTCCCAAATTTCTACCATTGCAGAGAGCGAGATATTGAAAATTGTTCACACTCAGAACTCTTAAATATATTGTATGTGCATTCTTTGGGTAAATTTGCATGCCCCTTTTCATTGGTTGCCTAAACTATAGTTTTAAATGCTCAACTAAAGTTGTAAGTTGACTAAATTACAGTGACATGTACAATGGAGAGCAGCGAGTGTGGTGTAGGAATCGGTGTGCCGGACTAGGATTTGAAAGATCCAGGTTAGAGTCCTCATTCAGTCATGAGACATACTGGGTGACATTGGGCCAGCTGTTCGCCTTCAGCTTAGCCTATACCACAGGGTTGTTGTGAGGATAAAGTGGGGAGGAAGAGACCCATGTATGGCATCTTGAGTGCATTTGAGAAAAGGTGAGTTATAAATGTCAGTAATAAATACACTGAGATGTGCAAATAGTCACATGTCTTAACCGTCATGCAAAGGATCTGGAAGTGATGGGAGGGAGAATAAGGTAACTTCCTTTGGTTTACAAAAGACAACACTGGCTTAGAAGCTAAGAGATATAAAATATGTAAGAATAATGAGAATTTTTTAAGTATTTCACCTTTTTATCAAACATTCCCTTTCCTTTTGCTATTTTCACCTTTTAGGGTTTATCATCATCATCATCATCATCATCATTATTTTGGCACCATTCATTCTTTCTAGCTTTGCCTCACTGATTTCTTGTCCAAGTGAAACAAACATTTCCTTTTTCTCGTTTTTTTTAAATTCATGAAAAGTGCTGATCTTCTTTTCATGTTCCAGAAAAAGGGAAGAAATGTTTTGGAACACAGAGTAGTTTAGAATAGTAGACTCCCAGTGGTGGGTGAATTGGAAGAGGCAGGCACATTCTTTTGTCACCAGACAATCTCTTACGCCATAAACATATTGAGACATGTAATGCTTTGGAGATGCTTCATCTGTTTGTTGGAGAACTTTACCACAGACTTCTATATATATGGAATATGAAATGAGACTGTGTCTCATTGCCATGTGTAGATGAGTTCAAACAGTACAGTTATTCACAGTGGTTTTGAGCATTTGGAGTGTAAAGTGCTTATCCTTGGAGAACCCTTTCTGCATCAGTTTGTCTGCAAAGAAACCTCTGTTCATCTACTCCACAGAGATCTTGGAATAGTTATTAATTTGTATTTATTTATTGGATTACAGTTCCCAAACTCTTCCAGTCAGCATGACCACTGAGAGATTTTTGGACTGTAGACCCAAAAATCTTCCCCTGGCTTTTCTGAACTCTGGCTTGTACATTCAAGAAAGCCTGCAACATTCCCCATGTGATTTCACATTCCAGGGAAATATCTGTAATGACTATCTTTCAGGCACTCTCTTTGCCATTACTGAACTTTTCTTCGTGAAACTGTTCTCACTCTAGGAACTGGAAATGATTCCCAGTTAAAGGGGCCTCTCTGTTGGGCCCATTCATCCACCACTCAGCCCCAGCAGGTTTATTTCAAGATTATGCTAGACCATTGTACCAGATGACAATTTCCCACAATGCTCTGGACCCAGCCACCCAGCAGTGCTTGAAATGCTCGGGCAGATTTATTTTTAAATGAGGTTCAGAGGGCTGTGCCACAAAGGGCCACAGCAGTTGCTCAATAATGCCAGCAACAGGGAACACTCTGAAAATCAGTAGTTTAAGGCGTCACTGTTGATTAAAAGCATAAACCAAAGTATAGAGCAGGGATGAGGAAAATATGCTCATCCGGGTTTTTTTGGATTGCTCTAGCTAGCACTTTTTTGTCCTGCTTGAGCATTAAGTTCGGCCATGGGGGGCAGGGCTCTCTGTCTCATAATGGGCTATACATTATGTCACTGGTGAGCAATGTCAGCAAGAGGGACAGTCACTTTGCCCCTGAACTATGAACCAGCCATGAAGCACCTCTCAGTGCTTCTACTGGGCACCACCAATTATTCTGAGGTGAAACTACATTTAAATGGCTTTTAAAATCACCACATTTTCCTCATCCTTGCTCTATACTATGCTTTATGGTTTTAATCAGTAGTGATGCCTTAAACAACTGGTTTTCTGAATGTTCCTAGTAGATGGCATCCTTGACCAACTGTGCTTTGTTTTAACGGAGAAAAATCGCACTTTCTGTAGGTTCAGAAAACACCAAAAAGCAATTTATGTACAAAAAAGCAATTTAAAATCCTTCCACCACTCACTTTGGCAGGAGGGGCAGGGGAGGGGAGGATCAGTCCTGTAAAAACAGGTGGGTGCTACATGTGGCTGAACTCTGCACTATGTGGAGTTCATGTGGGTGGCTTTTTTCAGCTGCCATGCCCACATTTTCAGATGTCCTGCCTTTGGAGACATGACTGGTGCCAGTATCAGCCCTTTTCCTGTCCCCAAGTTAAAACCTGGCTGTTCACCCAAATTTGAAAGACCCACTGATCATGGCTTGATTTTGTCCTATTGGGTTGTAGTTGTTTGCCTTATAGTTTTGGTTACTTGTTCCTTTGTTTTTTTGACTATCCTGAATTATTTTGACTTTTTGAAATAGTTGGAAAGCTGTCTTTATTGACTGTAGGGCAGAATTGAAATCTTCTAATGAACAAATAAATAAACAAGTCTAGGTAATATTATCCTTCTTCATTGCAGGTGTCTTAATGGGTTAGTAAGACAACTATCAGCATATGAAGAGGTTGTGTTGTAAAAATCCACATAGTTATTTGGGAGGGAGGGGGTAGAAATTCCCAAGACCAAGTAGGTCTGGATGGTTTTTGCTTGCTTACTTTTAATAAATGTGAGCAATATTTTGGGAGATCATTCTTCTTTAGTGGAACTGTGGAAGGTCTTTCCTCCTTGATGGGGTTATTAATTGTATATGATTGCATAAGCATTTGAAGAAAAAATCTGATTAAAACTAGAGATGGAAAGAGCACATTTTTCTCCCCCCCCCCCGGTTCATTAAACACATCTTACATTCTTTCATTGAATGCTAGATGAAGCCTCTTTCCCACTTCAAGACTTATTGATGTGTGATGGAAACACAATATATAGAAATTTGCGACATTGTCTATGCATGAAAGCCTAATTATTGACACATTGTGTCAGATACAGTTCTCCTAGCACAGCACAGCCCTTTCACACTACATAGTTATAGTGCTATGATACCACTTTAACTGCTGTGGTTTCAGCCTATGGTATCCTGGGATTTGTAGTTTATAGAGGGGTTTTCAGAGTTCTCAACCAGAAAGCTCTAGTTCCTCTTTAAACTACAGACTCCAGGATTCCATGGGATACAGCCATGACAGTTGAAAGTAGAATCTTAGTACTTTAGTTGTGTAGTGTGAAAGGGCCCCAGGATGTTGTCTGTAGCATGGAGCACAAAGGGTCAACAATAGTAACTTGTATCCTTGGATTTTGGGCTTGTGCATCAAGGACATGAATGTAAACTCACCAAGGAGGAGAAAGTTTAGCTCTGCATGGAAAATTTGTCTTCAATTCTACTATTATGAAAAAGCATGATTTGGCTTACCAATTGTATGTTGGATACAGACTTAGTCATGCAGTCAGCTCTCAGTACCGACGGATTTGGCATCCATGGATTCCACCACCCATGGCTTGCAAATATTAAAAAAAAAAATCCAAGAAGCAAACCTTGATTTTGCCACTTTATGTAATGGCACCATTTTACTATGTCATTGTATATAATGGGACTTGAGCATCCATGGATTTTGGTATCCACAGGGGGTCCTGGAACCAAAACCTAGTAGATATCAAGGGGCCACTGTACTTGGTATGGACTCACTGAAATCAATGGAACACAGTTCACCTAACTTACATCCCATTGATTTCAAGTCTAAGCTTGGATACAACCCTATATTCATATATACTGCATATACTTGTGTATAAGTCAACCTCACATATAAGTCGGGAGTAGGTGTGGAGGCCAAAATTATGGATTTTTATATAACCCACAGATAAGTCAAGGGTGAAACTTTGGGGCCCAGCATTGGGTTCCTTGGATCCATTCCATGCAGAGGTGAAAGGGCCAGTGCCACCTTAGGGGGCCAGCTGCCCCTGGCTGCTGCCATTTTCCCACCCAGGCATTCAAAAAGACCTTTTGCCACTCTACCCTATCCTATCGAGAGGGAATACGTGCAGCACAGGGATCCTTCTCCCCTGCACATATTGCGTCTGCAGAGTCCCGTCCAGCGGAGCTGTTTAGGGTGGTAAGGGAGATGACGCAGGTTATACCTGCACAGAACCCATTGCTTAACCCAACAACGGCCTGCTGTGATGCATTTAACAACTACTTTGCAGATAAAATCTCTCGGATAAGAGCTGACTTAGATGCCAGTATTTTGACAGAAACAATTGACAAGGTGTCCAGCAACTCCCTTTACTGGATCAATTTCAATCCGTGAGTACCGAGGACGTGGACAAGCTACTTGGTAGAGTGAGGAAGATGACCTGCCTCTTGATCCTTGCCCTTCATGGCTGGCCATCCGGGGGTGTGTGTGCCTTGATGGTGTTCCTTAAGGATATCATCAATGCATCCCTCAGGGAAGGGTGCGGTCCATCCTGTTTAAAGGAAGCAGCGGTTAGGCTGCTCCTGAAAAAACCTTCCCTGGACCCCCTGGACATGAACAACTATAGGCTGGTTTCTGTGTTACCATTCTTGCTCAAAGTGATCAAGAGGACAGTTGATCTTCAACTCCAAGTGGTCTTGGATGAAACTGATTATCTAGACCCATTTCAAACTGGCTTCAGGACGGGATTTGGAGTTGAGACTGCCATAGTTGCCTTGACCGATGATCTGCATCTAAGCATGAACAGGGGTAATGTGTCCCTGTTGGTGGTTCTAGACCTCTCAGCGGCTTTCGATATGATAGATCATAGCATCCTCCTAGATCGCCTGAGTAGGTTAGGAATCAGAGGTACTGTGCTCCAGTGGTTCCGGTCCTTCCTCTTGGGCAGGTTCCAGAGGGTGCTGCTCGGGGACAGCTGCTCCAGCAGAAAAGAGCTTACTTGTGGCGTTCCACAGGTTGCCATCCTGTCCCCGATGCTGTTTAACATCTATATGAAGCCGCTGGGTGAGATTATTCAGAGTTATGGGGCTGGGTGTTATCAATACGCTGATGACACCCAGATCTATTTTTCCTTGTCCCGATCATCGGCCTCAAATTCTGATTGCGTCTCTCCTCTTAATGTAATGGGCTGGATGAGGAAAAATAGATTGAGATTAAATCTGGTCAAAGCGGAGGTGCTCACAGTAGCGGCCCCGAAACCAGGAGTTGGGTTGCAATCTCCAGTCCTTGGACGGCGTTATGCTCTCCTTTACGGACTGTGTTCGCAGTTTGGGGCTGCTCCTTGATTCATCACTTCAGATGATTAGTCAGGTGAATGCAACAGTCAGGAGTGCCTGTTATCAGCTTCGGCTGATATGCCAGCTGTGCCCTTTCCTGGAAGTAAGGGACCTCGGGACTGTGGTGCACACGCCGGTAACCTCTCATCTAGATTTCTGCAATGCGTTCCACATGGGGCTACCCTCGTGCTTGGTCCGGAAACTTCAGTTGGTAAAAAATATGGCAGCCAGAGTGGTCTCGGGAACATCTTGGAGAGACCATATAACTCTACTATTAAATTCTCTCCACTGACTGCCTATCAGTTTCCGGGCCCAGTATAAGGTGTTGGTTATTACCTTTAAAGCCCTAAATGGCTTGGGTCCAACTTATGTTCGGAACCGCCTCCTCCCATACAATCCTCCCCATGCACTCTGGTCCTCTGGGAGGAATTTGCTTCAGCCAGAAAAATCTAGGCTGTCTGCAACCTCCCAGAGGACCTTTTCGGTACTCACCCCCAATTTATGGAATGGCCTGCCAAACGAGATTCGTTTAATGTCTTTTTATGGGGGAGGGTGTGGGTGGGTGGTGCTTAGGGATTTTAGTCAGCATTGTTGTGTTTTAATTGTTGGAAGCCCCCCCGATTGTTTTTAGCAGAGGGGCATGGTAAAAATTATTATTATTATTATTATTATTATTATTATTACCCCTCTAACAGAAGCACTGACATCCCCTCTGCTCTCTCCAGCAGCCCTTTTGCAATACCTGGGCAGAAAAATTGTAGGAGTAATGAGTCTAAAAAATAAAATTGTATTAAAAATTCCAGGATCTAGTCCTTTTTAAAAACAACAAGAATTCTCTTCTTTAAAAAGAGAGTTTAAAATCATTCATTTACTTTTAACTTCATGCAGAGTGCAACTTAGGAATGCAGACTGGTAAAGCTCAATTAACATTTAAAAGGTGTATTCAGAGGTCTGAGATCACTCAGTTAAATTACAAAACAAAGGAATCATTTTAAAATGCAAATCAAAGTTTACTGAAGGTATATCAATCTCAATCTACATACTAAAACAAATTTAAAAAAAAGGTTCCTAACTGGCTAAGAGTATTTAGGGTGGGAAAACTCACCCAGCCTACAGCGGTAAGAGGCTGCATGGTGAACATCATGGCATGGTTGCAGGAAAGATGGCTAAACAAAGATAATAAGGCTTAAGATGGCTACAGCCTCATGGAGACTCTAACTTAAAAGAGAACTTACACAGAGCAATAAAATTTAAATTAGGTCATGTGTTGAATGACCCAGCACTCCAGTTGGCTGGAAGTGCCCAGTGAAATAAGAGAAAGGGAGCTTGGGAGAACGAAGGCATGCAAGGAAAAACCCTAGACTTACCTTAGGATGTGAATGAGGTACACAAGATTGCTTTTACATTACAATGATTATTTCCCCACATACTACATTCCCCTTCTCAATCATAGGGTACATCAGGAACAATCTTCATTTCTTCTCGTAGTCTAAGGAAACTGTCCTTAGAAAGAAGCTTAGTTAAAATATCAGCTATCATTTCTTCTGAGTTGCAGTACTCCAGTTGAACAAGTTGACTCTGGCACATTTCTCTCACCTTGTGGAAAGCAATGTCTATGTTCTTCTTCAGAGGCTTGTCACTCTGAGAAATTTTGATACAGCTTTGATTGTCTTGCATCAAAATCGTTGGCTTGGGTTCCTCTATCCCAAGATCCAGAAGCAAATTCTGCAGCCATTTGATTTCATCACAAGCTGTTTTCACTGAGACGTACTCGGCACCTGTGGAACTATCCGCCACTGTACTCTGCTTCCAACTTGTCCAACTTACTGCTCCACCACCATAAAAGATGATGTTTCCACTTGGTTGATTTTCTCTCCACCAAATCACTGCCCCAATCGGCATCAGCATAGGCAATTAGTCGTGGCTTGTCACATGTTGGCAGCATCGGTTTGAAGTCAGCGGTCGATCTTAAATATCTTGAAATTCTCTTCACTGCAGTAAAATCTCGAAGAGTAGGAGAATTAACCATTCTACATAAGATGCCAACAGCATTTGCAATATCAGGTCTAGTGAAATTCACTACGTACAGAAGTTTTCCAACTGCAGTTCTGTACTTTTCACTGTCTCTCAAAGGTTCAGATGCCTCATTGCTCTTTAAGAAACCTACTTCCATTGGAGTTTGAACATCCTTTGCATCTTTTAAGCCAAAACAGTCCAAAAGATCTATAATCTTTTGCCTTTGATTAAGAAAGAAGCTTCCATCACAGTCTCTTTCAATTTGTACTCCAAGATAGTGTGAGATATCTCCCAAACTTTTAATATCTATTTCTTTCTGGAGATTCAGGAGTATCTCTTGACTATCTGCTTTGTCTTGACTGCACAGAATCAAATCATCAACATAAGTTGCAATGTAAGTTCATCTATTGTTTCTTAATCTTTTGTAAACACATTGGTCAACAGTGCCTGGAGTAAATCCTTCTTTGATAAGGAGCTGATTTAACTTTTCGTGCTATTTCTTGGCTGCTTGTTTTAATCCATACAAGCTTTTCTCAAGTTCACACACTAGATGCTCTTTTCCAGGTACTACAAATCCCGAAGGCTGTTCCATGTACAGTTCCTCATCTAGATCTCCATAAAGAAATGCTGTTTTCACATCTAGATGTTGTACATGCATTTTCTTGGAAGCTGCAACAGCCAATAAGGTTCTAATAGCGATGTGTGTAACTACTGGGGAGAAAGTTTCATGAAAATCTTCTCCAAATTGCTGATTGTAACCTTTAGCAACAAGTCTGGCTTTATATCTTTCAATCTCCCCTTCTGCATTTTGCTTTGTTGTAAAGACCCATCTGCAGCCAAATGCCTTCTTGCCTTTTGGCAATTCTGTCAAAGTCCAAGTTTTATTCTTATATAAGGATTCAATTTCCTCTATTGCTGCTTTCACCCATTTCTCAGAATCAGACTTTGGCAGTTCTTTGATCTTCTGCCAATCAGAGGGTTCCAGAAGGCTTTCCCCTGTGGCTAGGTAGGAGAATCTCAAAGGAGGTACTCCCCTGTTACCCCTTGCAGATTGTCTCACCTGGACTTGAGTTCCTGGCTCTGCTCGTGGCGCGCCGGCCTGTCCTCTATCCTCTGGTAAGTCGTGGGCTGAGGGAGCCCCTTCTGGATGCGAAGCACTTGCAGGAGGGTGAAAGAGCTCCACACGCTGTGGCTGCTGCAGAGAATCAGGGATAGGGTCTTCTTCCACTGCAAACACATCTGAATAGAAATCTTTGTTTGGATTAGAATTAAATTGGGGTCTTTCATCAACATAAACAGCACTTGTTATTCTCATTGTGCGTCCATCAGGGTTTAGGATTTTGTAAGCACCTTTGGCATAGCCAATAAAAATTCCCTCTTCACTTCTACAGTCCAGTTTGTCTCTTTTCTGTTTGGGAATGTATGTATAAGCTTTTGATCCAAAAACCCTGAGATAGTTCAGTCTGGGTTTCACACCATGCCACAATTCAAATGGAGTAACATCTCTGGATCTGGTTGGAAGTCTATTGTATAAGTATGTGGCTGTGAGAATTGCCTCAGACCAATAAGCTTTAGACATGTTAGCCTGTAAAAGCATTGCAACTGCCATTTCCTTTAAGGTTCGGTTCATTCTCTCCTATAAACCATTTTGTTGAGGACTATAAATCCCAGTAGTCTGGCATCTGATGCCATGTTCCTTTAAGAACTCATCAAATTGAGTATTGACAAATTCAGTCCCATTATCCGTCCTCAAATTTTGAATTGTATAATTAAATTTATTAGTGACATAATTAAAGTACTCTTTGAACTTTTCAAAAGCTTGACTTTTTTCCCTTAGGAGGTAGCAATGGGCGTACCTGCTGAAATCATCTGTGAGGGTCATGAAATAGAGGTTTCCACCAACTGATTTCTGTCTAAATGGCCCACAGAGATCAGAGTGTATCAACTCAAGAGGTTTAGTAGATTGTCTTTCTGTGATAGGCTTGTGTGAAGGTGCAGTAGCCTTAACTTTAATGCATTCCACACACCTTTCATTCACACAACAGTTCTTGAAATGAAAGTCTCTTGCTAGCTCTTGATTAGCCAATTTCTTTATGCATTCAACATTTCGATGAGCAAACCTTCTATGCCATAAATTTATGCAGTCTTTGTGTTTACACTGAGTGGCAACATTGGCATTTGAGTCACTGATCTCCATGTGATAAAGGCCATCATCCTTTAGAGTGCCTTTAAAAATCAACTGTTCGCCATGAAGATCATAACATGCATTCTTTTTGAAAACTACTGTTTCCTCTAGATGTGCTCATTTTGACTGAATAGAGGGATCTCTTGAGCTCAGAGGCATAAACAGCATCCATGATTTTCAATATCTCTGTCCTAGCTCCCAATTTCATAGGAAGATACACAGTCCCAATAACTTGCACTGTAACAGAATCCCCATTGGCAAGAAACACAGGGAATTTTACTTCTTCATTAAAATCTTGGAAATATTCCCTTTTATTGATAAATGTGTTGCTAACGCTGCTGTCTACGATGAAGGCATCTTTATATTGATTTTCAGAAGCTTGCATTACTTTTTCATAAGCCAATCCAATGTGAAATTTCTGTTTAGCATTAGCTTCTCTATCTCTATGGCCTTTTGCATTCTCTTCCCTCTGGCCAGTCATCCCTTGCTGTGAGAATGACTGACTGTTTCCCTTTGAAGCCTTAAATTGCACCCCATTTGGCTCAGAAGAGGAGGGGGCTTAGAGTGGGTAGCATTCCTTTTAAAATGCTCCTTTTCTTTTCCAGCCAAATTGACTTGCTGGTTAAAGTTAGAATTTCTGGATTCAAACTTGCCATTTTGCATCAAATTTTGCCTATGTTGCCTAACTCTCTTATTTGAATATAGGCTTCTGGTAGAGTTAAATCATTCTTTAACTGTAAAGTGTTTATGATGGGATTGCAAAACTTTGGTAAGCTTGCTAAGAAAATCCCAACTTGCATAGCCTTTTAATCTCTTCTCCAGGAGATTGCAGTTCTGCTAATGTAGCTCTGAAATCATTAATGTGTTCATCTAGACATTTTGGATTTGATAATTTAATGCTTACAAATTTAATCATCAATGCAACTCTATTTCCCATGGATGGAACATCACATAGATCTTTCAAAGTGTCCCAAGCAGCTTTTGCTGTTCTCTTATCTTTGATTTCACAAACTAATCCTTCATCAGTTGTTAAAATTATGTATGCTAATACTTTTTGATCATTCCTTTCAAAATCATCCCTTTCTCTTCCCTGATTTGGTCTCTGTTTATGTAAAACATCAATAAGTCATATGGCCTTCATGTATGTTTCAAAAGAAAAAGACTATCTTCTATAATTCGGACCATTCAGCTTCTCCAAGCTTAAAAAGACAGAAAGGCTAGCCTCAGCCATAATTGCTTTTTATTGCTTTATGGTCTTTGTCTTCAAGCCGAGAGAGACCAAAAACAGCAACTCTGAGGTGATCAGATAAAAAGAAAAACAAAACTTTTGCAAAAACAAAAATTAAATTGAGCTTTTAAGTCTTAAATCTGGGAACCAAAACCCTTCCATGTAGGAGTAATGAGTCTAAAAAATAAAATTGTATTAAAAATTCCAGGATCTAGTCCTTTTAAAAAACAACAAGAATTCTCTTCTTTAAAAAGAGAGTTAAAAATCATTCATTTACTTTTAACTTCATGCAGAGTGCAACTTAGGAATGCAGACTGGTAAAGCTCAATTAACATTTAAAAGGTGTATCCAGAGGTCTGAGATCACTCAGTTAAATTAGACTCATTACAAAACAAAGGAGTCAGTTTAAAATGCAAATCAAATTTTACTGAAGGTATATCAATCTCAATCTACATACTAAAACAAACTTTAAAAAGAGGTTCCTAACTGACTAAGAGTATTTAGGGTTGGAAAAAAAACCTCACCCAGCCTACAGCGGTAGAAGGCTGCATGGTGAAACATCATGGCATGGTTACAGGAAAGATGGTATAGCTTAAGATGGCTTAAGATGGAGTAAAATGGCTAAAGATGGCTACAGCCTCATGGAGACTCAAACTTAAAAGAGAACTTACGCAGAGCAATAAAATTTAAATTAGGTCATGTGTTGAATGATGACCCAACACTCCAGTTGGCTGGAAGTGCCCAGTGAAATAAGAGAAAGGGAATTTTGGGAGAACAAGAGCATGCAGGGAAAAACCTTAGACTTATCTTAGGATGTGAATGAGGTACACAAGATTGCTTTTACATTACAATGATTATTTCCCCACATACTACAAAAATGGCAGCAACAGCAGCTCTTTGGCCCTTCCCTGCTGCAGCATAGAAGTGACCTCTGTCCACTATGGCAGGGAAGCCCCAAAAAAGCCTCCAGAGAGAGAGCAGAGGGAACCATTGCTTCCTTCAGGCTCTTGGAGTGTAGTCTGTGCTGAGGGAGCCTGAAAGAAGCACCTACCCCCTCTGCTCTCTCTACCGTGGTGAAGAGGCCCCAAAGGAGCCGCTGGAGAGAGAGAGCAGAGGGCACTTTATTCAGGTTCTCCTGACCAGATTGAGGTTCTCCTTCCACCTGGGATAAATGGAGGGAATCATGGCTTCTTTTTTGTTCTCCCAACTCCTTCCAACTTCCCTAGTAGACAAGCACCAAAGAGCCACCAACATGGTGGGAAGAATGGAGGGAATCAGGGCTTCTTTCCAGTTCTCCCAATTCCTTTTAATCTCCCTGCCCTGGTGGGCAAGCAGCAAACAGCCACCAATGCCATAGGAGAAATGGAGAGAATTAGGACTTCTTTTTGGTTCTCCCGACATTTTCTAAGCTCTCTGCCCCAATGGGCAAGCACCAAAGAGCTGCAACCACAGTGGGGAGAATGGATGGAATCAGAGCTTCTTTCAGCTTCTCATGACTCTTTCTAATTGTCCTGCTACAGTAGGCAAGCACCAAAGAGCCACTGCTACAGTGGAGATAATGAAGGGAATTGGGGCTTCTTTCCAGTTCTCCGTACTCTTTCTAATCTCCCTACTCTCAGAGCTTAGTCCATGCCAAGATAGCCTGCAAGAAGCACCCACTCCCTCAGCTCTAACTGCCATGCCAGGGAACCCCCCCAAAAGCCACAAGGGAGCGAGCACAGGGGGTGAGTGCTTCTTAGGTTCTTTCCAGACAGAGTACAGCAAGAGCAGGGAAATCCCAAAGAAGAAGGACCCCCTCTGCTCTCCCCACCTTGGCAAGGAAATCTCAAAGATCCTCGCCATGGCGGAAAGAGTGGGAGCACTCGGTGCTTCTTTTATAGGAGGCTCTGCCTGGATGAACTAAGCCACAATCTTGACATAGACTGTCTGGGGAGAACCTCTTATAAAAGAAGCACCAACACACACATACACACACACACACTCCATGCCTCAGCAGGGAAATCTTTTTCCTGATGAGTCTGGGAGAGTGGGGGGGATTGGTGAGTCTTCAGAATTTCTCTGCCATGGAGGGGAGAGTTGGGGGGGGATTGGCACTTCTACAGGAGGCTCTCTGCGGATACTCTGCCATACTCTGTCCAGGGGGAGCCTTCTATAAAAGAAATGCCTACACACACACACATCACCTCCCTCTCCCTGTCTCGGCAGATAAGTCCCAAAGATTTCTGTGCCTAGACAGGGAGAGTATGGGAGTTGTTGTTCTTCAGGATTTCCCTACCATGGGGGGAGAGTTGGGGGGGGGGTCAGCACTTCTGCAGACAGACTAAACTCTTGCCATAGTCCGTCTGGGGACAGCACCGACACACACCCAGCCCTTCTCAACAGGCACTCCTGCCCTGTCCCGCCCCACTCTCCCTGCCTCATCAGGGAAACCTTTGCTTTCCCAGCTGAGATAGGGATAGTGGGTTGAGTCAGTGCTTCTTTGGGATTTCCCTGCTGCTGTGGGGAGATGGAGGGGGTGGGTCAGCGCTTCTTTTAGGACCCCCTCTGTTGTCCTCGCTGCAGCCGAGAAATCCTAAAGAGCCATTTTTTTTCAACCAGGATTACCATATTGACCCAGGTATAGGTCAACCCTGGTTTGGTGAGTGAGTCATTTTTTGGCATACATTTTTTGACTTATACATGAGTACATACAATAAGTTATTTTATTTGTGTGAACTGATAATCCCTTATTAGTAGAATAAATACAGTTCCATATCAACATTTGCCTATACCTTGTTTTCATTTGTTGTTAACTGCCCTGAGTCCTGTGCTGGGAGAAAGGTGGGATATACATTCAATTAGTTAGTTAAGTAATTAAACATTTTACATGCCAACTCGTATCTTGAGCAGTATTCAGTATCTTGTACAAGAGGAGGAAGAAAGAGTTCTCTTGATCAACCAAAAGTATTCTCTTTTGTCTGTGCTGCATCCTTGAGAGCACAAGGGCCCCCTGGATTGCCTACTGCTGAATAGAGTTACAGGAAGAAGGAAATGAAGCTAGTGAAATGGCATTTTAAAATCCAAAGTGCATTTGAGCCCAAGTATTTTTCAGTTAAACACAGATCTAAAATTGATTAGCACATTGCAGGGAAACCATTTTCCTTGAGGGTTATTGTTTCCCACTCCTAATTGTGTAAGTCTGAGAGGAAGGGAAAGACACGTTCCCCTCTCATGAGGTAATAAACAGAGTGAATCATATTTCTAATGGAAGTTGGAAAAAGATCTTAAATCACTACTAACATTTCAGTAAAAATACACTTTTTGATATCTAGGAGGCCTTGTTAAATGTTGCTTATATCCTTGTCATGTCAAATCATGGGTGGCAATCATGTGACCCTCCAGATGTTGTCAGACTGCATGTCTCAGCAGCCCTAACTAGTGTAGTCATGGTGAGGAATGCTGGGATCTGCAGTCCAACAACATTTACAGGGCCATGTGATTTTCACTTATGTCTTCTTCCCATCTAGCATCTCTTGTTTTCAGATGTGAAAATGAAACTGTCTCTGGCCAGGGTATATCCTTAGAGCAGAACATTCGTTATTTTAAACACCATTACTTTAAACACAGTTGTACACTGTTTAATATTAAACTGAATAGTTTAGGAATGTAGGCATACTTTAGTTAACAAAGACTCTGACAATGAAGCTCCTTTTTAAAAAGACTTTCTATGCCTGCTCAGTCACTCCTTTTACTACCTACCTTCAGCCTAGCTGGAAGGGTTTTTTAGCAGGACTGGCATTGGGAGGATGGATGGTGAAGGAGTGCTGGAATTTTGGTGTTGGGTTGCGTTAGCTTGCTTGCAGTAAACCATGTAATAAAGCTTGAGCTGGAAAACAAAGTGAGATTCTGCTCTAGCTGATCCAACTGTTGTTGTATGTGCCTGAGTGCAGCAGGCAAGATAAATAGCAGTTGCCTCCAGAATCTCTCAGTAGCATTTGTGAACAGAACAGAGAGAAAAGGGGAGAACTTATAGGTCTGCTTCACCAGCTACACCCAACAGGTTGAAAAAGCATAGATCTATAAATTTGACCATCAACATGGAAATTATAAAAAAGGCTGAGGCTGGTGAAGGAAAACATCGTCCCTGGACGCAATTTGGAAGAAGTCTTGAAGCCATCCCTAGAAGGTTCAAAATGTTTTGTTTACTTCTTTAAGGCTTGCCTGACAAGGTTGTTTCATTTCACACGTGCATACTGTCAGTTTTGGATGAAAAATTTGCTGAAACATGTAGAACTCCTCTTCTTTTTCTGCAATATAGAAACCTATCCCTATTCTTTCCATGTTATTTCTGCCTCAAGTCTGGGCAGTTTGAAAATGGAACTGAAAAATTAAAAATATATACATTTTCTGTTAAATAAATAATGCCCAGTATGTTAACACATCTACCTCATTAACTGAGATATACCTGTAAATTGCACTTCCAAGTATAAGACTTTCTATCACACCACTCAGATTCATAGCAAAGTTGTATCTTGTTGCTATTATAGGGATAGAAAATACAGAGGTGAAACTGGAACTTGTAAGGTATAATAATAATAATAATAATTTATTTCTATCCCGCCCCTCTGCAACGCAATCAGGGCGGCTTACAGTATAAAAACTCCATAGTCACAATACCCTAGCCCACCCACCGCTTAAAATAATACTAAATTATAAAGGATTAAAAACATACAATAATTAAAAATATATAAATTAGAAAAAAAATTAAAACATACAATAATTAAAAAAAATCCGATTGCAGCTCAGAAAGGACAGCCGAGTCTTGGGCCGGGATAGTTATTCAGGAAAGGCCTGCCGGAAAAGATCCGTCTTGACAGCTTTTTTAAAGCTGTCTAAGGTGGTAATAAGACGGATCTCGTCCAGCAGGCCGTTCCATAACCTGGGAGCGGCAGCAGAGAAGGCCCTCTGGGAGGTCACCGACAGCCTTGTTTTCATAGGCTGTAACAGATTCCTCCCAGAGGACCGAAGTGCGCGGGGAGGGTCGTATGGAAGGAGGCGGTCCCAGAGATAAGTTGGACCCAAGCCATGTAGGGCTTTAAAGGTCATAACCAACACCTTGTACTGTGCCCAGAAACTAATAGGCAGCCAGTGGAGAGCTTTTAGCACAGGTGTTATATGCTCTCTTCTGGAAGAATGGTAGATCCGGGGGAGGTGTTTTAATGATGAGCATGGAGACGAGCACAGGAGTTGGCCAGGGCATATCTGACCAGGAGGAGTCAGGGGCGGGACGCAGCCATGGCCTATTTTACCCATTGCCGCCCCTGGCCTCCTCCTCTTTTCCCACTGGATCGAAAAGAAGGAGCATCCATCTTCTTGAACCTAATCCAGCCACGAGGGAGAGCTAAGTTGTCTGTGCTGTGCTTGCGCTGTGTATGATTGGGCAGCCCAGCAGTGTGGTTGTGTGATTGTGTGCTTGTGTAATTTAGTCCATTTGATATCTTTTGAGTAGTGCTTAACCTATTTCAATTTCTGACTTGATAATTTAATAATTGGACTAATTCGAATTTAATAACTGGATTTGATACCTTGATAACTTTGATTTGATCTAATTTGATCTAATTTTGATTTAATCTAATTTTGGAAGCTTTGCTTTGCTTTGCCTTGCTTTGCCCGCGGCCTTCTCTCGGTCGGCACCCCCGCCGCTGCCTTTTGCGGCCCACGTGGCCCCACGGCCTCGTTTTTGGAGTAGCGGTCCCACCACCCTCCTCTCGGCCTCAAGGTTGGGCCTGCCTCCTTTTCCCCGTGGCTCATCAGAAGGCCGCTCTCGCCCTCTTGCTGCTGCGCCCCGCAGCCTCCGCCGCCACCTCCGGCCTCCGCGCCCCACCCCCTCGCGGCCTACCCCTGCCGCGGCCTGCTCGCAGCCTCCACCGCCACCTTCCCCCGCCGCCACCTTCGCGGCCTCCGCCGCTGGAATTTCCGGCTCTTCTGGAAACACCAGAAATCAACCTGGCTGCCATGTTCTGAACTAGTTGAAGTTTCCGAGTCAAGCACAAGGGTAGCCCCATGTAGAGCACATCACAGAAATCCAGACGGGAGGTTACCAGTGCATGTACCACAGTTTCAAGGTCCCTGGTTTCCAGGAAAGGGTGTAGCTGGCGTATCAGCCAAAGTTGATAACGGGCTGATAACAGGGGCTGTTCATTGTATATTGTATGTGCAGACTTGTGGAAGATAACCAGCTGATCTCCTAGTATTATCTGAGCTCAGTTTTGGACAGCAGCTGCTATTTGGATATTTTACTCTTTGACAATTTATATGGTCTGTGTGCCTTAATTCACATAGTTGTTACAAGGATAAAATGGGAGCAAAACTTTATGTGTTCCTCTGAGTTTCTTGCTGAAAATGCAAAATACAAAGGTGATTAGCATATAGAAAAGTAAATATTTTTTTCTCTCTATCCTTTCCAGGTGCTTTTATAATTTGCTGGACTCCAGGATTAGTCTTGTTGCTCCTTGATGTTTGCTGCCCACAGTGCAATGTCCTAGCATATGAAAAGTTCTTCTTGTTACTTGCTGAGTTCAATTCTGCCATGAACCCCATCATCTACTCTTATCGGGACAAGGAAATGAGTGCAACCTTCAAACAAATTCTTTGCTGCCAGCGTACTGAGAATGCTAATGGCCCAACAGAAGGCTCTGACCGGTCTGCCTCATCGCTCAATCACACCATCTTGACTGGAGTACACAGTAATGATCATTCTGTAGTGTGAAAAGGGAACTGAAAAAGAATAGAAAGCCTACACTTGTGAAATTAGTGCTGGGTGGAAAACTTGTGATGACAACATTGTTGGAGGTCTTTGAAGCAGAGAAAGATACACACTTAGAATTTTTCTTAATCACTAATGGATGATACTTATTCAACCATATCAAGTCCATGACACTCTCCAGGCTAAAACACCTCACTCCTGGGTTTTGGTTTTTGTCATCAGTTTTGTGAGAGTAGAAAATGAGCTGCTCATACCAGGAAGCTGACAAACCTTTGCGGAAGCCTTTTTAAGCTATTTTAACTAGCCTTCATCAGCTGATACTTTGTGATGGTCCTAACTGAAATCATCTCCAATTAATAAGCTTAATAACTGCTTCACTGCCTTTTCATTTAGACGTTTAGGATCCTTCCTCAATGTCATGTTTTGTAATGAATTTCATTTAATAAATATCCCCATCAGCATGCTTTGTGATGGACATTTTGTGGGCAAGGAGAGAACCTGTTACAGCTTTCATTTTTAGTTACACTGCCAATAACAATGAAAACTTTTTTAAAAAATTAGCACCATAGTTTACAGGTATGGTGTGTGTATACAGTCGTGCTTAATTCTCACGTGGAAATCAGTGGGACTTAAAAGTGTTGATGTTTAATTTTCTTGAGTAAAGAGTGGAACAAACTATGTTATATAGACTGGAAGTCAATTTTCTCATGGCCAAATCCTTAAGGTGGGATATAAAGATGTTAAAGAACTACCTTTGAATTCACTAAGGAGCAAAATTCTTTGTGTTTTAAAACACATTTGTGGTGTTGAGTCTTTTGATTAAAAGGATTTTGGTTGGGGGGGCATTTTTTACTGTCTTACACCAGGGGGAGGAGGGGGAGAGATTTTTCATAACAGTTCATTCCAACGAGGGCTAGGATATGTATGCCCAGTGTCAGGGTTTGGCCCAGTTTGGGGGAAGGGCTGTAAGATCCCACCCAAAACTGAGACATAATTGGGGAGAGATGTTGTTTTCCAGTTTCATATGTGTGGGTGTGGGTAATCTCTTTCTTTTTCATCATTTTTAAAAGGTGTCATCTTTGAGGGTGGCAACAGCAGACTTTCTCTCCCTGCCCCAAAGGTCATGATTGTCATGGCTCTTGTTCCATTCACCATATCTTTAATTTCAAATGTTGCAGGCAGGGTTTGGGGGACCTTGTCTCTGTTGTTACCCTCATGAGCAGCGGCTTTTTAGAAAAGGAAAGCCCTGCCTGAAAACGGATGAATCTGTTCTGCCCCTCTTTGAAATAATCAGAATGGCACCTCAGATTTGCTCTCTTAAAATGTGGTGGCAGATTTGGAGTGCCATTTCATATTAGCTTCAATTTTTTGTTAGCATCCAAGTGTGTACTCAAAGTATACATTCCTAGGTTGTTGTATTTGTTTGTTTTACAAGCAAACCACATAAATCATTGCAATTGAAATACGCTAGTCTCCCATTCCTGCAAAACAATCTGTTATTTAGAAAAGTGGCTTTAAAATAAAGCCTTTTTCTTCATAACTGTAAACTCTTTATATTTAAAGGTGTGTATACTGATGGTTGAGGATTTTTTTTTAGAAAGAAACAGATTGTTATAATAATTGCACAGTGTGCTGCTTCCACAACAACTTTGCAGCAGTCCTCTTCTGTGCTAAGAATCTTCCTGTATTGGAAGAACCCTTGATTGGAATTGATTCATCATTGCAATGCTCTGGAACGATGGAGAACAAAACTGAGACAATATTGTTTTTATGTGGGTAGAGTGTGTAGATGTCTAAGGCCAATGTATAGCATTGTCAAAAAGGTAAAGAGTATGTATAAAGACAGACTATTTAGTGATATAAGAAATGCTAAACTGAAAGTAAGAGGGAAGTGTGGCTGATCCCAAAAGGATGTAAGAGACTACCTGCCAATTAACCTAGAATTCACATAACAATGAGTATTCCATGAACTCCTTACTGAAGTTAAAACCAATGAACCCATTATTCTTTACTCATGTAATGAAAGAGAAGTCAGGCTGTTAGAAATTTTTAAAATACCCTAAATGCTAAGCCACTAATAAAGTTTTCTCAATGAACGTTTAATCTTTGGTGTATGTGTACCTGTCAACATTAATCAGAACGATGATATTTTAAAGGAAATGTTTTTGCTGTTGGATTTCTTTCTTTCTTTCTTTCTTTCTTTCTTTCTTTCTTTCTTTCTTTCTTTTAGCTTCCTCAGATTCAGTCTTGAACATACACTCTGAAGTTTTCTGCTCTTATTGAGCAAATAAAAAGATGTCATTCCATCGGTTCAATTTCTTTTTCTTTTCTTCCCAAAGACAGCAGGAGCCTTGCTTATTGCTGTACATTTAGCAAACAGACTACCTTTTTTGCAATGAATCCTCTTAATTGCAGAGGGAAAGCTTACGTTTCAATAGAACGCTGAAAGAATCACAACCCGGAAGCATCACCCACGGAGACTTTCTGCTGTGCTTTCTGCAACCGGACTTGTTTATCTCGGATTGGCCTTTTCAGTCATCAGCGCGCTTGCAGAAAGCGTGGGATGAGTCCTTCCTAAATCTTCATTTGCAAAGAAAAGCCAGAGAGAGAGAGTAAGCCTCCATTGGCTTCAGAGTGCCTTCACTTGTCCCTATGGCTCCTCACAACCTCATGCCTCCTCTTCACCATGTCAGTAGCTCCAGCCAAGCCACCAAATGTTGCAAAGTCCAAGTTTATGCTAAGCAAATTATTCAGTGGCAGAAGTCACTAGAGAAGAATATTATTTGTTTCATGTATTTTCAGTTTTATAACCTGCATTTTTCCTTTCCCAAATAGAGATATTCAGGACTTTTTAAAGAAGTATGAAAGCAACAAATATTCCAATTAATTAAACCCAAAAAATACATCAAAAGAATAACATACCAAAGCTGAAAACAGCATAAAACCACAACAAAAGAGCAAAAGCAAAGGAAAATAAAAATACCACAATCGAAACAGTAATGTAAAAATCGAAAGCCTGTTTCCTTTGATTATTTTTGTGTAGACTTGTATAGACTTTGGTGAGCATTCCCATACCCTCTGTGGCCCAAACTATTCTGGATTAATCTAATATGCTTATGCAATAGAAGCTGCGCTGTATTTGCAGCAAAGAAGAGTGTTTCTGTTGTAATAAGTACTGTACTGCTAACAATTTGTAAAAGCTGGCTTGTGAATGAAGAACCAAAAAAGGATCTTTTGTGATCCCTTAAAAGCTAGCAAATTTGTCATTACATGATATTTTGTGGACTATTGCATTGCTTAGCAGACTAATTTTTTTTTAATATTTACATAGGAAAATGCAGTGACTATCACATAACCACAAAATGTTTAATATTGCATCTACCATGTAGGTATTCGGCCTAGGAAGTTGAAAGCAGCTATTCCATCTTGTTGTGGTAAATCTTTATTTGCTGCTATTAAAGTGTAAGGTAGTTTTGAAATGGTCCCACTGGAGTAAAGTGTACTCATGGTACTCAAATGTATACTCATAGTGTACTAAAGCATTGTGTACTACCATTTAATATGAAGTCATGTGCAAATGCTCCCACTGAGTTTAACAAATTATTCCCTTTAATGTGCACAAAAAAATGAAGACTACTTGAAAACATGTTAGCATTGATAAAGTTGTGGTAATTAAGCTAAGGAATTGCTTTTCTTGATGACTTCAAAATGTTCCTCATAAATAAAGGCAGGAGAGAACACAATTACCACTTCATTTTTTAAAAAAAACTGTGGACACTTCCTTTAAAACAAAAAAAGAGGAATAATAAACTGTATTTAACACTGAACAAGCAATGCTTGCTTGCAATGATGTGGGGCATGTGCTAGATCAGCATTAAAGTTTTATTCATAGGCCAAAACATGCCAAATGTAGTCTTTTAAAAATAGCACCAGGAAGCTAATTTACATTAATATAAAAAGTGGCAAGCCAAAATACACAATTACTGAATAAATCACATTTCATGAAAATGTTTTTAACTGTTGCTGACACTTCTGGGGTTTCCTTTAAAGTGGAACTACCATTTGCTCTTGAAGATCAGTTATTTATATTGTACTATATTTAACACTGAACATGCAATGCTTGCAGTGATGCAGGGCATGTGCTGGATCGCGCAAGCAGACAATGAGTTTGGGAGCAAGCTGTTCCCTATACCTGATGGGCATTCTAAGCAAGTTCCATCTGTTTTAGGATGTGATCCTAAGCTATGAAATACACATCTGGCTAATCTGTACCATCAAGGTAACATCTGGTTATGAACTAGAGACAGAAAGCCTACAAAGAAAATATTTGCTAGTACTGCTGTGAACAAATCTGCTGTACCGTGTAAGCCAAGAGAAGAACATCCTGTGGAGAATGGTTCTTTTCCTCTGTATAGTTGGGATCACTGTGGTCTAGCAAGCCTGGCCTGTATATGACACCTACCTCATTATAATAATACCTAAGAGATTTGCACATTCAACGTATTTCACACAGGAATGTTGTTTTTATACTTACAACAATCCTTATGGAGTGCCAGGTATTGCAGTCCTGCTGCTCTCATCAGCCCTAGTCAGAGCAGCAATGTTGAGAGATGGTAGGAGGTACAGTGCAACACCATCTGGGGGGGCAACAAGTTATCTACCCCTGCTGCAAAGTGAGATATGTCATTATTATCTTCATATTTCACTTACCTGTGAGTTTATGGCAAAGGCACAATTTGAACAAGGGATTTCCAGATTCATAACTCAATCTCTGAGGTTACAGATGTAATTGTGTTCAGTACAAAGCAGATTGCCCCCACCCTGCCCAACTGAACACACAGTGGAATTCTGTAGTATGTGGGGAAATAATTATTGTAATGTAAAACAATCTTGTGTACCCCATTCACATGCTAAGATAAGTCTAGGAATTTTTTCCCTGCATGCTTCTGTTCTCCCAATTTCCCTTTCTCTTATTTCACTAGGCAATTCCAGCCAACTGGAGAGATGGGTCATTCAACACATGACCTAATTTAAATATTATTGCTCTTTGTGTAAGTCTCTTTTAAGTTGAGTCTCCATGTGTCTGTAGCCATGCTATGAAGCCTTGCTATGATGCTATGCCATGATGTTCACCATGCAGCCTCACCGCTAAAGGCCGGGTGAGTCTCATTCTACCCTAAATCCTTAGTTAGTTAGGAACCCTCTTTTTAAGTTTGTTTTAATATGTAGATTAAGATTGATACACCTTCAGTAAACTTTTGATATGCATTTTTAAACTGACTCCTTTGTTTTGTAATGAGTCTAATTCATTTGGTGATCAGACTACAGAACACACTTTTAAATGTTAATTGAGCTTGTCTCAGCATTCTTAAGTGTCACGCTGCTGCATGAATTTGAAAGTAGAGATTTTTATTTTTTAAAGAAGATATGTTTATTTCCTTTTTTAAAAGGGCTAGATCCCTGTAATTTTTAATACATTTTTATTTTTTAGACTCATACCTCCTACAAATTTACTAATGAGTGAGCATAAATAAAATGATATTGCTCTCTGCTCTGTAACCCCATCGTTTATGCAGCTCCTGGGGACGGGGGAGAAGGTTCATGGTGAGGTTTCAGAGTTACTCCAAGACAGCCAAACCCTTGGTCTGAAAGAACCCAGACAGGAGCTCATTATCAGTGTCAGCCTTCCCCAACTGGGTGCCCTCCAGGTGTGTTAGACTACAACTCCCAAAATGCTGGCTGTGAAATTTCAGTGCAACGCACATGGAGGACATCCAGGTGGGGAAAGCTGCTCATAGTGTTACAGGCAGTTATATTTCATTGGCTGCATGGAACCAACCAGTGTGCCTTTTATTGTGCCTTTTTCCTTATTATGCTGTAGTGACCAGAGGAACTACAGCTGGTGCCATTTTTCCTTTGAGGTAACTTTAAAATTTCAGGGTCTGGACTCACTCACTCTTAAATCCAGGATGTGTAGGATTTTGTTTTTTGTGTTAAGAGCCTGAAACACCCACCCCCTTTTGCACTCAATCTCTCTCTCCCCCCCCTCTCCCCCCCCTCCCCCTTGACTCACTGGCTCATTTGAGCTGAGATTTCATGCACTCCCTCCCCCCCCCATCAGATCTGCATACATACATTGAAGTAAAACATACATTGAAGTAAAAACAAAGATTACACAATGCTGATTGAGTAGGGGGAAGATGATGGAGAGTAAGAACAGTAAAAACAAGAGTGAAACTCTTGTGGGAGGGAGAAGAGAGGGGTAGCCTGATGTACCCCCTCACTGCTGATCTCATCGCTGGACATGCAGTGAAGTTAAAAAAAAATGTGACACACACTGGGCTTGCCGGACCCAACCAATCCCACCCACCAGAAATTCCTCCCACCTTGAGCTCCACACCAAAGCCACCTTGGAGCAAGCACTGGCCACTCTAGAAAATGCAGATTTTTAAGGAAAGTTCTGGGTAAAGAGTGAGGGTTTTTTAAGCAGATTGCAACCCTCAGCAATGCATTCTCTGTGAATTCCCTGCAAATTGTGAAAAACATTGTGTAGCAAGAGCAGAGCCATTATGAAGTGAGTGCAGGTTTTCCCACAAGTGTAGACAAGCCCTCTGTTAGTTCTTGCCCTTGGGCAGTCAGATGAACAGTCCCTGTTCTGGGAAGAGTGATCTAAATTTTCAGATTCCAGCTTTCCAGGGCCTGCCCTGTAGTCTCCCTCCCTCATGTAGGCAGCCCTTTCAGGCTTCACCCATGGTTTGAGGAAGCCTTCTCTTTCCTAATCACTTGCTCCTGTGATCCATTAACGAGCTTTTTGCCTACCATTAGGCAGAATGAGGGGGTCGCCTCAGGTGGCAGATTCTGAGGGGGAAGCAAAGCATTGGTGGAGATTGCTGTATACAGTGGGGCTTGCTTTGCACTCCCTTATCTATCCTCTTAGCTTCATGTTCAGTGGAAGACATAGTCCCATCATCAGTCTTGAAGACAGATTCATCCACCATTCTAGCTATCTTTTTTTTTAATAATTTTTATTTAATCTTTTCAGCAAAAACACTTTAAAACTCAATCATCGACTTTAACAATCAACAATCCTTTCATACTTTACAAGCAATCATACCCATTCTAGCTATCTTTGATAACATTCTTTCAGTATACTCAGTTTGCTGCCACACTGCAGAAATAATGCAGTTTGACACCACTTTAACTGCCATAGCTCAATGGTATGGAATTCTGGAGTTTGTAGTTTTGTGAGATACTTAGCCTTCTTTGTCAGAAAGCCCTGCTATCACAACAAACTACAAATCCCAAGATTCCATAGAATGGAGCCATGATCATTAAAGTGGTATCAAACTGTATTGTTTCTGCAGTGTGGCAGCAGCCCTAGTGGACACTACCTTGTTCTTGTTTCAGGCAGCAAAATGTTTGGAGCTGTCCATATTCTGGTCCCTGGTACTATAGCTCCTGGATGTGACACTGATGTTTGTGTGCATCATCTCCTTTAACTGTCCTGATTTCGCAGGGACGTCCCAATTAATCCTCTGTCACCCTACTTTTTCAGCTGCTTTTAAAATGTCCCAATTTTTCTCTCCTCTCACTTTACTCCTTTGTCCTCAGCTTACTTCAGTTGCTGCAAACTGGGTTCCAAGTGAAGAAGTAGTTTGTACTCAACTCAGCAGGGGGGCAGGGGGAGGAAAAGCAGAATCTTGCCCTTCCCAGTAGGCTCAGGCAAAAACAAACTGCCACAGCCTCTCCTAGCTTGTCTCTCCTTCCTCATTAACAATGTTTGTCATCTGGACTGCACTCTGATGTTGCTTGGCCACAATGTCCCAGTTTTCATCTGTGAAATGTTGGAGAATACCATTTGTATGTTTGTTTGTTGATTATTTTATTGGACATGGGGAAAGAGAGGGTATAAATGAAGATGGGGGAACAGAGAGAAGTACTGTTTTTTTAAAAAAAAATCTTCTTCTTTGCTGCTTTTACTGCTACTGCAATGACATTGCCATCTGATGTCCCATCAATGGAAGAAATTTTGATTTTCTCCAAATCAGCGAGAGCACACTGCTTCTGTTTTTCTGTATCATGGTTCACTACAAAAATAGTGCAAGACATTGTTCATTCCAATACATTCTATAGGCTGGGACAAAAAAAGTACTTCAGTGGCAAAAATGGGTAAATCTATTAGGGACATTTTTTTTCCTAGTTCCTTTTTTTGTTTGAAGAGAAATTGTACCTGTCAAGAGGCTGGAATTTTGGGATACTGGTTACAACTGTACAAACGACAATGTCATAGAACATCTCCATTATAGGTGTAGCTCTGTGTGGATTATATGGGCTCATAAACTTGAGCCAGGATACACTGGCTCCCCACCCACCAGTGTATCCTGGCCACAAATCAGGCCTGTTCCTCTCCTGTTACATGGGCAGAATGGGCTGGAGTCCATATGGGCACACCTGCCCATCGCCACCACTGACATCTCCCTCACTCTTTCTGAAGACAGCCCGCAACATGTGACCAAGGCCCCCTGCATGTGACCAGCCGTGGGGATGCTTCCTGCTGCGGAAGAGCAAAGCAGGGGGAAGCTGAAGCAATGGGCCATCATGCCAGAATGGGCTCCTGCAGTCACAGGGGGAATCCATTTTTTCTCTGTGGCAGCAGATTAAAGCAGGTATTATTTTACAACACCGTAACAGGCCCTACTCCATCTTCCTCCAATCGTAACCCCATCTTTGCCCCAGGGGTTGTGAGGACTACCTGGGGGCAGAACAGGGCAAAAGCCCTGCATCGACTGCAGGGGTCCAGCACAGGGGGTGCAGTCTGGGGGTGCTCCTTGATTCATCACTTCAGATGACGAGTCAAGTGAATGCGACGGTCAGGAGCGCTTGTTATCAGCTTCGGTGGATACGCCAGCTGCGCCCTTTCCTGGAAGTAAGGGACCTCGAGACTGTGGTGCACGCACTGGTAACCTCTTGTCTAGATTTCTGCAATGCACTCTACATGGGGCTACCCTCGTGCTTGGTCCGGAAACTTTAGTTAGTACAAAATATGGCAGCCAGAGTGGTCTCGGGAACATCTCGGAGAGACCATATAACTCCAGTATTAAAATCTCTCCACTGGCTGCCTATCAGTTTCCGGGCCCAGTATAAGGTGTTGGTTATTACCTTTAAAGCCCTAAATGGCTTGCGTCCAACTTATCTCCAGAACCGCCTCCTCTCATACAATCCTTCCCGTGCACTCTGGTCCTCTGGGAGGAATTTGCTTCAGCCACAAAAATCTAGGCTGTCTGCAACCTCCCAGAGGGCCTTTTTGGTACTCACCCCCAATTTATGGAATGGCCTGCCGAACGAGATCCCTCAGATGACAAGCTTGAGTAGCTTTAAAAAAGCACTAAAGACAGATCTCTTTCACCAGGCCTTTCCTGATTAGATCCCGGCCTCAGGAGCTGCGTCTCCTGGCTTTTTAAAATTATGTATATATTTGTTTTTAATATGTTTTTAGTTCAAAGGTTTTAATTTTATAGTGTTTAATCTCTTTTTATGGGGGAGGGTGGGGTGGGTGGTGTTTTTAGTCATTATTATAATGTTTTAATTGTTGGAAGCCATCCCAATTGTTTTTAGTAGAGGGCGGGGTATAAAATATTATTATTATTATTATCATTATTATTATTATTATGCTGATGATGACAGGATAAATTGCCCATGTAGACAAGCCCTATAACTAAACTGTTTGAGTTCTGTAAATATCACTCTGGAAGACTAAACTGTCCCATCCTGTTAGAAGTTAGACTGAAGGAAACACTATACTTAATTCTCTCTCTTTTCCTTCTTACTTACATGTTCTTTACAGTTTGCACTGATGGTTCCTTAGCATTAGATCTTCTTTCATGCAAGGCAACTCTTTTGTTCTTTGGGCATATCATGCATGTCATTTGGCACCTGCTTTTCCTTGTACTGTTTTATGAGCTGCAGGATTTTCAGCAGAGTTTGGACAGCTGTTGGTGGGCACATTTGCTCACTTCCCCACATGCAAAATACCTTTACTCTGATTCATATACAGAGAACATCAAAGCAACCATAAAGAAAACTGCCCATGTTCCTGTTTAGCTGTATTAGGACAAATAAGTCATCGTCATCATCATCATCAATAAGTTTAGATGACTTAGGAATTTTCATGATTCCATTCCCAAAGACAGTCCCACCCTTCAAGATTTAGGTAAGGTTGTTGATCCAAGAAAGAGCGGGATGGCCATCAAGGGGGAAGGGCCACCTATGGCCTGGCTCTTAATTTGATGGAGTGCCTCCACTCTCAGTAGAAGAAGTGCAGATTCCAAAGCTGCTCTTTGATCCTTCACCCAGCATGACCTCTGAAGAAATAAACAATCTGCCATTCAGGATCAAAATAGAAAGGCCAAGTGTAGCAGGACCTTGGACAAATGGCTTCTCAAATGTCAAGATTAAAAACCAGCTGACTTCACATATCACACACACACACACACACACACAAGAATTAGTACCATTAGATCCTTTCTTTCTTCTTTCATAAGTTATAGACATACACATCTTACCCACTGAGTAATGTGATAATTTCTTAGGGGCCTTCACACATATTTTAAAATGGGTATGTCTAACAGAGGGTGGGCCTTTGTTGTCATGATGGGATATAATCATGTCATCACCATAGTGCTTCCCTATTTCATTCTCATTGGCCATATGACATACTTTTTTTCCAACATGGCATCTTATTGTCAACATAGTATCACATGATATTATTTAACCAAATCCATTGAAGAGCAAACCAATTGCTTTATGGGACTGTGTTTCAAGCAGCCACTTGTAGAATGGTTGCATTCTTTAATCACGTCTGAAGGAGGATGGGGAAATGGTTTTAAGAATTTGGTGAAAAAAGAGGTTGGAAAAGTTATGTTATTTGAACTACAATTCACCATGACCACAGCAGGCTGGGGGATTCTAAAAATAGTCTAAAAAGACAGCTTTTCCAGCCTATGGTTTCAAATATGACTTTTTTCTGGAGCTTCTGCATGTGGTACCATCATTCCAAGTGGTGTGGGTTGCCTCCTCTTTCATCACTTTTAATGCAGCGCTTCTTTGAACATTCCATTGTGAATTCCTTTGTTTCTCTGCTTTCCCATTTTATGTAATCTATGTTATGCTTAAGGTCAGTTTTCTAAATGTGGATCAAAGGTGTTCTGCTCCATTTATTTTTTCACAAAATTCCTCAGAACATAATACTTGGCAACAAGGTTCCCTAAGAATGTGTGTTATTTTAATTCATCCAAGTATTTAATCTAAGCAAAGATGAAGAGATGTGGCTGCTGAATGTGATAGTAATGTTTTACACTGCTATTTTCCACATCATCTGTTGTAGTATAATTTCCGAAGAGCAAAAGTAAAGGCAGAGATTAACAATCTGGTTATCTGCTGTGGATTCATGGACTCCATAGTTTAAATGTGCTCACTAAATCAGATATATGCTCCTTTTTAATATATATACAAAAATACTACTCTATGGTGAACTCGCCACGGGTCAGCGTAAGAGGGACGCTCCAAAAAAGCGATACAAAGACTCCCTGAAACAACATCTCAGGCTCGGCCAAATTGATCACCAACAGTGGTCCGCCCTGGCCTCACATCAGGAGGCATGGAGATGCACTATCCACAATGCTGCAGCCTTATTTGAGAACTCAGGCTGAACAAGTCTTGAAGAGAAACGACAATGCAGAAAGAATCACAACCCAAAAACATCACCCAAGGAGACCTTCTGCTGTGCTTTCTTCAACCGGACTTGTTTATCTTGGATTGGGCTTTTTAGTCATCAGCGCGCTTGCAGAAAGCGTGGGATGAGTCCTTCTTGAATCTTCGTTTGCGAAGAAAAGCCATATATATATATATATATATATATACATTCCAGAAACCATAGTAATTTTTTTCCAGGCCTTGGAAGTTCACTCATTCCTTCAAGGTCCCTCAAATCTTTGTGGAGACACAGACGCTCCTATCCACAGCCTATCCACAGCCAACAGCTTTCTGCCCCCACCATCACCTGTACAACTTCACTCTTTGACCTGTACCAAGAGGATGCTCCCCTCCTTTGTGAAGCCAGTCTAGGGTCAGCCAGATGTTCAGGAGTTGCTTTTGGAGGCAAAGACTTGGGAAAGCTGCTCACCTAGTCATGAAGGTGGCGTCACCACTGCCGCCACCACTGTCGCTGCCGTTGCCATCGCCCTTCTTCTCACTGCAGCCACAGCAGGCTGATAACCTCCAGGTCTCTGGTTCCAGCTACAGGGCTCGCATTTCACTTGTGTCTTTTCCCAGTGCTGCCCTCCCACCCCTCTTATTCCCTTCCTCTGTGCTACTGCTTCCTGTTGCTCACCCATGGCTTGCATTCATTCACTTGGACATCAGTACTGCTTTCTCTTGCAACGGTGACAGATCAGCTGGAAACCTTTAGTATTTTGTAATATGGAATTTTGTATTTGTGGTGTAAAAATTTAAAAAATCACTAAAGGTCCCAGGGTGTTAGCCCTTTGGGGAAATTTCTTCAAAGTTAAAACTGTCAGGAATCAACTTTCTAGTAGCAGAGTAGAGCAGAGATGGGAGCGGGATTCAATTAAGTACAAGGCTTAGACCCCAAAGCCACAAGAACAACAAAAAAAGGCAATCTTCTTGATAAAAGAAATACTTAAGCTTTACTAATGGCTTTTAAATCTACATATGCATTGGAAGCTACATTCTAACTAACTAATGGAGTTAGGATAGGGTAGAAGTCTTCACTCACCATTCAAGTGAGACCGAGAAAAAGAAATACAGGCATACCTACGGAGCATGCAGGGAAGGTATCTTTCTTCTCGGAAGGTTAGAACAAAGAGTAATAAAATAATGACCTTAGACCATGAGGTTAGTAAACCTAGGCCACATGATCATATGGCTTGGTTGTGTCTATTTTCAAGATAGGATGAGGAGAAGGAGAGGGACTCTTGGCATACAGGGAGTTATTTAACTTCTCTGAGACTTACTTGCTCTAATAGCAAGCAAGTGGAGGGGGGGGAAGAATGCTGGATTTTTCCCAACAGTATATATTATAGCTAAAACTGGGGCTCTCTCATCTTGGAACCCCCAGATTAGCATTCCTCTAAGGGGAACCCTGAGTAGCCTCACTCAAGAGTTTCCCCTAGAGGCCAAAATCATTGCCACCACCCAATGAAGTCATTATAGCCAGCCCATTGGAAGACAAACTCAGGGAGACTACCCGCCACTGTAAACCAACCAACTCTTCCCTCCGATCCCCAGAGGGACAGAGAAATGTAGCAAAACCAAGAGGTACAGACACAGGCAGCATCAGTGTATAGGAAGATTAAGAAGACTTATTCATTCAAGTAAGAAAAGCAAATTCTGTGGTGTTTCTTTCACATGATACAGCTATGTCCAATAATAAGTGTATTAATGCCATGATCTTCCCACTATCTTCATTCGTGGAATTAAAACGTTTTTAGACACTAGTCTGATAATGTCCTATGTCACCGCTGTAATTTAATGAGAGATAACATTACTCATTTTGCAGTGTAACTGTACAGTAGCGCTCCCATATCCACTGATTCGCCATCCGCTGATTCAGTTATCCATAGTTGACAGTGGTGGGGAGGGGTGGACGGAGGATGGAGGGAGGAGGAGAGCTCACCTCCTTTCTCCCTTCCCCTCTGGGGGAGGGGGGTTCTGGTGGCGGCGGTGGCAGTGGAGGTGGGGGGTTGGATGGGGGAGGGAGGGGGAGGAGAGCTCACCCCCTTCCTCCCTTTTCTGTGGGGGAGGGGTTCCGGTGGCATGGCGGAGCTGGGGGTGGACAGGGACGAGAGGGGGAGGAGATCTTGCCTTCTTTCTCCTTTCTCCTGGGGGGAGTTCCAGTGTCACAGTGGAGCTGGCGGGGTGTTGGACAGGGGAGGGTGGGAGGAGGAGACCTGGCAGGAGGTGAATGGGGGTTCAGTATCAGTGGGGAGGGGGGCAAACCAATCCTCCATGGATACGCAGGTGCTACTGTAATTTCAAAGTTACTTTTAGAGTTATAGCTTCAGTAAATAATGGAGGAGAAATATCACAGGGTTCAAGCAATATCTCATGCTGTGATGTGTCCTGCTCCCTCATACTTTGTTGTGGGTGTTGAGGGAACAATCAGGTGCTAATAGTTTTAGCATTCACATATTAAAGGGAGTTGGTAAGTTTAAAAAAACTGTTTAGTTTTGTTGCTGTTGCTATTGTTTGTCCTTAGGTCATTTCTGACATATGGAGAAGCTAAAGTGAATCTATCATAGGGTTTTCTCAGCAAGATTTGTTCAGAGGCAGGGTTGCCATGGCTGAGGCTGAGAGACTGTGACTTACCCAAGGTCACCCAGTGAGTTTTCATGGCTAAGCAGAGATTTGAACCCTGGTGTCCAAGAGTCCTAGTCCAACATACAAAGCACTAAACTATGCTGGCTGTAACTAAATTGGGGGGTTGTCTTATATGCTCAGTCGTCTTATATGCCGGAATATACGGTAGTTACTTTAGTGAAATTACCGGTGGTAGCTAACTATTGGGGAAGACTTTGAACAATTACTCTAAGTAATGACTTTTTTAAAAAAAATAACTTTCCAGGCACTGCTTCAGATTATACATCATCTTGAATGCCTTGATAGCAGAAAGAGACCATACAATGTTGGAAACAAACCAATTTCTCAAGAGGGAGATTTCTCCCTTGGACCTTGGTTGCTGAGTCCTACATTATATGATCAGTTGAGAAGGTTATGATTCAGTCACAGTTTAGATGTAGATATTATAAGTGAGTATATTTGACTCCTACTGCTCATGGTCAAACTATACTATACATGTCTTACTTTGTTCAGAATTATAAGCTTAGCACCTGTGAGCCAGTTGACTGAGTGCTACATAGGTCTAAATCCTTCCCTTCCCATCTGCGATTTCTCCACATGGTTGTTAGTAGTGTAAAAGTCCCCAGTGGTGCTAATGGGGGCCTTCTTTTCATCCCCCCCGCAACTTTGAACTGCTGTAGAAGAGCAATTTCAGAGGAGTTCACTGTTATGGAGGTGAGGATGAATCTTTAGGGTAAAATAAAACAGAAAGAATGTGTGTCATGCATTTGATGTAATGGTTACTTTGATTCTACAATAACACAATTAATAAACCAGAGTAATGTTTTAAATGGTGAAACAGCAGCATAGCTAAAGCAGCCCAAATTAATACAAGGGACTGAAAATAGTTTCATAATCCAAAGTGCTTTCAGGTTTCACAAACGTAACATGTCATAAAGTCTTAGGCATATTCTGCCCATGGTTCAGCCCTGTTCCTCCCACATTACTAGCACAAAACAGGATGTAGTTCAGACTGCCATGCCAGTTTATCGCTGCAGCTGCTGCCACTGCCCGCATCCCACTCTCTGAAGCCAGGAAGCTGGCCTGCAGCACGTGAGCAAAGCCCCCTGCACATGACAAGCCTTGGTCACATTCTGCGGGCCTGCTTCCTGGCTTTGGAAAAGCGACAGCAGACAGCAGCTGCAGCAATGGGCCAGTGAGGCAATGTGGGCTCTTGTGCTCATGTGGGGCCCAATCTGTTTTTTGCAAGCTGATACCATTTTCTCCAAGTATTTAAAAATGCAGTATAAGGGGCTTTACCCCATTTTGGTCTTGTCTTGCCCCCAGGGGTCATGCAAACTGCCCAGGGGCAAAATGGGGCAAATACCCTGCATAATCTGGTCTGCGGGGCTCCAAAAAGTGGGGGTCAAGTTGGGGTAAATAGCCCATCTAGACAAGGCCTTAGAGATGGAAGGGTCCGCAAGGGCCATCTAGTCTAACCATCTACCATGTAAGAATACACAAATAAAATGCTCCTGAATGATGGCCATCCAACCTCTATTTAAAGACCTTTAGTGAAGGAGAGTCCACTACCCTCTAACATAGTCTATTCCACTGTCAAACAGCTCTTACATTCAAGATGTTCTTCCTAATGTTTGGGTGGAATCTCTTTTCTTGTAATATGAATCAATTTGTCCATGTTCTAGTCTCTAGAGCAGCAGAGAACAAGCTTACTCCATTTTCTACATGCCACCCCTTTGGGTATTTAAATATGGCTATCACATCATCTTTCAATCTTATCTTCTCCATGCTAAACATACCCTGCTCCCTCAGTCATTCTTCATAGGGCTTGGTTTCCAGACCTTTCATCATCTTGCTTGCCCTCCTCTGAACACATTTCAGCTTGTCAATATCCTCCTTGAACTGTGGTGCTCAGAACTGGACACAATATGCCAGGTGCGGTCTGACCAAAGCAGAAGAGAGTAATTTTATTCTGGCCCAGTGTCGTGTGAAAATGGCTACTGAGGTGACATGGGACTTGCTGCCTCTGAGTAAACATGCATAGGCTTGGGCGATTAGGCACTCCTAGTTTGTATTGAGACCAAGAGATGTATTATGACATTTGTCAACAAACTACAGCTTGGCTCCAAGTTCCCATCTTCCACCTGCTACCCAAACATTTTTGCTGTCTGTTTAGAAAACAAAAAATTCCTAACTCAGAGAAGAACTCTGCTAAGGAGTGTTGACAAGCTTCCAAAGAGTCTATTACACCTTATGACCTTGAGAGGCTGCATACTGGTGTGGTGGGTTGTGGACCTTTAAATACCATACTATGGACAAGAGTTTTACAATTTTATTGTTAATGTTTTGATTGATGTTCAGCCTTCTGCTGCCTTGGGAGACACGCCTGTTTACTGAAATAAAGAAAAGTGTGTGTGGTCTGGAAGGCTACACAAGGATAGTTGGGTATCTACTTTCGAAGGTGATCTTTTGAACTCTCATGCTATTTAAAATGGAGATCTTCATTTAAAATCTTCTGGAAACATGAAAGAAAATAATAATGTGGAATGTTTCTTTTAAATAGAATGAAAAGATAAATCACTACTTTTTCTTTTCTTGGAAATCATTGGTCTCTCAGGATGAGGTCACCCCACCCTGAGCCGCTGCTGTGGATCTCCTGTCAGGGAGCAGTTCTTAATTTATTTTCTGTTAACCACAGTTGTGACAAGTCTTCCTGGGGTGGGGTGGGGGACTGTGAAAGTCCAGTATATTAGAAAGATTTTTGAAAATTGCTGTAAAACTTACATCTTAAAAAAGTTGACATCGTAAAAAGTTGATTTTCAAAACATGATAATTTGGGAATCCTGGAGAAGAGTACAATTGAGGTTCATTTCAGCCACATAATTATATCTCACATAATCCTTTTATACTGGATTAATATTCTAGGGCTGTGCGAGAGGCCCCTATTCTGCTCCATTCCATGTATTGGCCCTAAATTCATTGTGGACCATTTCGGACCTGATCCCATTAAATATGTATCCAAAATGAAATTTGCAAATCTGAAATTTCAGGCCTCTAATTGACTTGTATAGCCCATTTGGTTTTTCACTGGCATTGCCAGGCGAAATACAAGACAGGACTCATATACTTTTAATGGTTGTGTAGAGGGGACAAGTTCGGTAGAGTTGGAGAGGAGAGAAAAATTCCCTCTCCCATACAACTATTAAAAGTACAGGAGCCCTAGCCTGTATTTTAGCTGGCAACCCTATTTTTCACTAAGTATATGAAATCTGGAGACATACTAGCCTGTTACTCTGTCAGATTGCAGACAGATAGGTCAAGGGCTTGTTTTACTCATTATCATCAAAGTTTGCTTTACTAGGTCTAATGTTTTGCAAATAGGATTGCAGCTTTTCTGCTCTGTAGCAGTGTCCCCAATGTAGGTATCATGCTTGTGCATGAGGACTTGTGGTATGTTTGTTTATATTCAATACACACACACACTACATACAGAGAGAAAAGAAAAATAAAGAGAGAACAAACACTAATCAACAAAACCAGATTCAGTGGCAGCTGAAGGATTCCAAGTCAGGAGATGCACTGAATCTGCTCTGGATTTTATTCTAGACTTTTAAAGAGGGATCCAAAGTAGGAATAGGTTTTAGCATCTTGTATAGCTCCTTTAGAGTTTGGAATAAAATCCAAAATAGATTAAGTGAACCTTTACTAAGGAAAGCCACGGGGCTCCCTTGAACTGAGGACCAAAGTATGGAGAGAGGTGAGGGAACTGCCACTGTCAAATAATACCGTTAATAAAACAGTGAAACCAACACAGAGGCTCAGAGCTTAGCTATATGGGCAATATACCCTGACTTGCCCCATCTTAGAGCTTTACAGCCCTGATGACACAGGGCTTTCCCCCTGTTCTTCCCCCAGGCAGTCCTCACCACCCCTGAGGAAGATATGGGGCTTAGACAGGGGGAAGATGGGGTAGGGGCTGATACGCCATTTTAAAATAATATCTATTTTATTCCATTTCTGCCAGGAGGAACTAGATCAGGCCCCACATGTCCACAGGAGCCCATCCCAGCAGACCAGTCCTCGCTGCAGCTGGCAGTCTCTCTGGCTCTCACAGAAGCCAGGAAGGAGTCCTGCAGCATGTGACCAAGGCTGGACATGTGCAGGAGGATTTAGTCACATGTTGCAGGCCCCCTTCCTGCTTTCCGAGACAGTAAGGGAGATGGTGGCGGTGACAGCTGCAGCAATGGGCCTGTTTGAAGGCGGTAATAAGGGAACAATGGGCCTGATCCATAGCCAGGTTCTGCCAATGGGAAGCTGGTGTACCCTGGCTTGTGTAGAGGAGCCCTCACTCAAATAAAAAGGGTCTGGTTTGAGAAAGAGGAATTGAAGATAGAATACTGGTAGGGTCAGGACTGGTTTAAGGAATGTTGGGCCCCCTGCAATGTTTTATTTTGGGGGCCCCATATGTTTATCTCAGGTCAATGTAACCTAACTCAACCTAAGCTATTCACAGTACAGGATATTCAGATTATTACTAATAATGTTTTTGCAGGAGGAGGGTTACTACTGGGGCCCCCACAATGATGGGGGGCCCTGCAGATGCTGATGCTGCTGGTGCCTTAAACCAGCCCTGGATAGGGTGAAGGAAGGAGAAAAACCAGTGACAGTAAACACAGAACTGGGACCAAAGGCTTACAAGACTCTTTCAACAACGTTCCTGCTGTTAACAGAGGGTCAGCAAAACAGCACAGGGAAAGATAACACACTTCCCTCCCCCTCAACCCCATGATTCAAGAGTAATGATAAGATTCCTGTTGTAAATTGGAAGTTAAAACTAGGAATGGGATTTTATCAGATCAGTCTCTGAAAATGTCTCTTTCCCACCATATTTTGAAGTGTTTTTCCCAGCACAATAATCCCTTTTTTTCACATGCTGCTGTAGTAGTATGAAAAAGCAGCCCCAGCATTATCAGAGCACAAATGCTAGCACAGTTTACTTCCACATTCGCCACAGCGTGTGATCTCGGTGGTTCTCACGAGAAGATGTGAGTGCCCTTAAATGTCAAAAAACAGCTAAATTAAAACCCAAAACCTACACACAAGCACAGAAACACACTTACAAACTTCCAAATCAACCAGGGAGGTTAATAAAAAGAGTGCCCCGTACCCAGCTTTCAGGTTCTCACCTGGAAGTGTTCTGGCAGAGACCGCCCATTGACACTGGAGTCACGAGAGCAATGGCACACTCAATGGCGTGTGCTTTCAGACATTGGCAAAACTGTGAAAAAAACACCACAGCAGATCTATTGACAGCTTGGGCAGTCAATAAAAATGGACGTCTTATTCACTACTTAAAAATGCCAAAGCACAATGTTGTGCAGTATAGGTGCCCTTTTGCGGTCATTAGGCATTATGATGCCATATTTGCTATGTCTGATAAAGTCCCAAGACAAATTCCCTTCACCCTCTCCCTATACCATTATAGGGCAGTGTTTTGCAACATTTAGGAGACACACTATTTGGCTTCCTTTTACTGTGATTTGTTATACAGATTGCCAAAGTGATCCAATTTGGACCCAATCTGGACCATTCTGAACTGGCCCCGTTTGGTTGGTGATTTTGCTGAAACAGCTGCACAGCTCTAGAATAGCCATCATTGATTGGTTTAGTAGTTCATTCACAAGTCCATGTTCACCGCCTGATGTCATCAATAGACCATGACAGATAGTACTCTGAGGAGAGTTGCAAATTTAGTTTGTTCTTTGATAAGAAGTTTCCAACATTAGCAAATCCCTGCAAAAAATTGATGGAAAGAAGTAGAGCATTTTTAAAAAGGGATCAAATGTGGGAAATTTGTTTGACTGAGCAGAGAGCTTTGACTCTGACTTTGGATTCCTGAGTATTCAATTGCATTTGTTATGCTGAATTTGGATTGCCACCTCCCTAATAGACTCTTTACTTTTAGCTACATGGCAGGCAGGAACAACATGATGTTTCCCAAACTGAGAATAGTGGTAGAAATTAATCAGTGCATGTAGTTGATCATTTTATTCCATTCATTTGGTATAAGAACTCTGCAAAATGTTGACAATTCTTTATAAATTTGATGGGAAGGGGATTCAAAATAATTTGCATGTGAGAGACACTAACCATTTCATCCAACACTGTGAGGCTTATTTTACAAGGGAAGGGAAGCTGCAGCAAAGCCTGATCATAGCTTTACGATGAAATAAATAAATAAATAAATAAATAAAGTGCCTCCTGCCTTGCCTTATCATACAATGTTGGTGTGCTTCAGTTTTTCTTCTCAAGGGCCTGTTCGTTACCTCCTCTCAAATAGCCAAATTGAGTTAATTCCCCAAATTAATATCAATACTTTGAGGATCCCAAAGGACCACGAGCATTTAGGGTAACATACACGTGCAAGTAATCAATGGTTTGCAAGTGAGAAGCATGTGAGTAGGATCTATCACTCAGTGATATGATACAGCATTATCATATGTAAGGGCTATTTCTCATTTTACTTTTTGTACTGATGCACACAAATGAAGATTTAACATTCCTGCCAAATTGTGTACCCATGGACACAAATTTATTTATTTATTTATTTATTTATTTATTTATTTATTTCATTTTAATGCCACCTTGCTCCCTAGATGGGACCCAAGGTGGCTTCCACAGAACAAATTAAAATACTATATATATATATATATATATAGTTAAAACATTGAAAATAAAATAGTTAAATGTAGAATTAACAGCCTAAACAGTAGTAGCTGTCATCTTCTCTTAACAAGATCAATTAAAAATGGTAAGAGGGGAGGGATGGCACTGAAGTGAGGTCTTGTCTTTGGTAAAGACCTTTCCTTTATTCTACAGGTAACACCCACTTCTCACTTAACACTTGAATGGTGCTATCAGGACAGGACTTTGGAGAAGATGTCTGGGGTCCAGCTCAGCAGAATGTTTTGGATCCTCAAATGCAGCTTAAAACATCTTGAAATAAATGAAATTATTCACATTACCATGAGCGGGCCACATAAACCCAGGGACCATTAATCCCAGAGACTAAAACAGGGTGGGTAACTACTTGCCATGCCCTCTGCCAATGCTTTTTAGGTTTTGTTGAGAAAATAGAAAATGCTCCCTCATACCCTTAAGGGCCTTGATGGACAATTTTGCTATGTTTTGTTGGCCTCTAAAACTTCCTTACAGGTTTTTTTTAAAAAAATAAATGGCCTTTCTTGGGCCTATGATAATCTTGGGGGACAAAAAAGGCAAAATTGTTTCCCCATACATGGGGAGCATGCTTAAGCATTTTTTTAAAACCCTATGGACAGAAGTTTTTTAGCCCTGAAGTCCTCAAAAACAGGCATGTGGGCTCATGTGGCCCACAGGCCACACTTTCCCCATATTGGTCTAAAGTTACCTACCTAATTGTACCAATCTGTCCTGGTACATAGAGAGCTGACATACTATAGTAGGCAACAATCATAGAATCATAGAGTTGGAAGAGACCACGAGAGCCATCTAGTCCAATCCCCTAGCATTCAGGAATACACAATCAAATCATTCCCAACAGATGGCCATCCAGTCTCTGTTTAAAAACCTCCAAACAAGGAGACTCCACCACACTACAAGGCAGTGCATTCCACTTCCGAACAGCTCTTACTGTCAGGAAGTTCTTCCTAATGTATAGGTGGAATCTCTTTCCCTGTAGTTTGAACCCATTGCTCCATGTTCTAGTCTCTGGAGCAGCAGAAAAAAAGCTTGCTCCATCCTCAGTATGACATCCTTTCACATATTTAAACATGACTATCATGTCACCTCTCAATCTTCACTTCTACAGACTAAACATACCCAGACCCCTAAGCCGCTCCTCGTAGGGGATGGTTTCCAGACCTCCCACCATCCTTGTTGCCCTCCTCTGGACATTTTCCAGCTTCTCCATATGAATGGTGAGCTTGGAACTCCATACCTGAAATTTTGTCTCAGCTGTGAACAGTACTCCCCACCACCCAACCCCTCATCTGTAGCAGGAGAAGATCTTCCTGACTGTGGTATTCTGTGGTAGGGTGTGTAGACAGGCCAGTGATGACCTTAAAGGACATCTGATTTATGAAGCAAGCAAGCTTGTTTTCTGCTGCTCCAGAGACTAGAACACGGAGCAATGGATGCAAGCTCCAGGAACAGAGATTCCACCTCAACATTAGGAGGAACTTTCTGACAGTAAGAGCTGTTCAGCAATGGAACACACTCCCTCGGAACGTGGTGGGGTCTCCTTCCTTTGAGGTCTTTAAACAGAGGCTGGATAGCCCTCTGTCAGAGATGCTTTGATCGTGATTTCCTGCATGGCAGGGGGTTGGACTGGATGGCCCTTGTGGTCTCTTCCAAGTCTACAATTCTATGATTCTGTGATTCTATGACTGGCTTGCTGTAAGGATTATTGACATGAATACTAAGCGTTTGAGGACTTCAATGGATATACAGCGTTATGCTCTCTTGAGAATTCATCTTGCATCTGCTAAACGTGTACATGTGTTGAAGGCCCTTCTCTTCCATGCATCTGCCAATGAAAGAATGCAACTCTTAAGGAGCAACATTCTCAAGAGGGTTTTTTGGGGGGAGTCTACGTATCCAGCTTGCTGAGAATGAGTGTCTTGAATAGGTCAAATGGTTTGGATCCCAACATACTTTTGTAATGAACTGATCCCGTGTTGCAAACCAGAATGCTGCCAGAGAAGGTCAGCCACAGGCTACATTTATATAACTTTAGCAAGAGCATGAAACAATTCATAAATTTGTGTTAACAGCCCTGTGAGCACATGGGAAAGCCTTTCCCTCACCTTGCATTTGAAGCCATAAATCTTAATCTTGCAGAACCTCTGCTGTTATACACCCCTCCCCCCTAGCATTTGGAGTTCCAGGCATGACTATTTTTCCCAAAGCAATCAGGGCTATTCTCTTTCTGTTTCCCTGTTGGAAGGCATGAATACAATGGAGAACCTTTGGGGAGAACTAGAATGGGGCTTTTGTTGTTGTTGTTTTGAGAACTCAAGCCTTATGGCACAGACATAAGGTGTCAGATAACTATTTCCAACATGGAACATGAAGCAGATGTTACAGGTAAGGCAGCCAAAGTATAACAGTCAAGATTTTCAAAATGAAAGGGAGCTCTGGAAAAGTGGAGCTGTGAATTGTGCACAAAAGGCAAATCTCAGCAACCCTAGCCAGCATAGCCACAGTCAAAGGACCATGGGAACTGCAGTTCAACCAAAAAATAGAGGGCTGCATGATATTCATCCCTCCTGTAGAGGAATGCATGCTGTAGAGGAATCCATTTGGCTAGAAATTTACCACTCTGAGGGGTTGGCTAAATGGTGAAAATAACCCTCACGGAATTGGTTGGGAATATGACCTGTCTATATGAGATCTCAAATCAATCCACTGTATTTGGAAGGAGGGGAGCCAAAATGGCAAAAACACCACAGGAAAAGCCTTTGTGGCTTCCCCCTTAGTTTTTTTAAGAACAGTGAAAGAGGTGGATATTCCTGCTCATTGGGACAAGCAATTTGCTTTGAATCACTTTCCCATAGGAGAGGAAGCACAAAGCTGATTGGCCGGGTGAGCGTGGGGACGAGGCTTGCTAACAGGGCATGTTGGATTTTTGCCTTAGCGAGCTATCGCTAAGGTGATAAAATGGGGTGGTGTTTTTTTGCTTTGCTGTTAAATCAAAAAATCACTCTAGAGCACCTTAGACATTTTTTTTTAAAAAAAAGTTTGGGTGTGACAAATTGAGGTAAGTATAAACATGAGCAAACCACTAGTGGCTGCCATCTTACATGCAAAGCTTCTGGGGGCTTCTGGGGGTAAAAACACCATTAGGGCAGGTCACTGCTACTGTGAAATGCCATTACTATGAGGCACTCCTCTCCCTCTCCCCCTCCCCCTCATATAGACAGGCCTGAGTCATCTTAGGAAAACTTAGGAAAAGAATACAGTACCCCTATATCTGCTGATTCATTATCCACTGATTCAGTTATCTGCAAGACACAAAACAGCACACCTACCATAGAGTCTTCCTAGAAAATGCCTAGAGAGGCATCCTCTCTAAACGTTTTCTAGGTCATCCAAGGCAACTCTATGGTATTTTAAACCAGAAGTCCCATTATTTTCAATGGTGTTCACTGTTATTTGTGGTTTTCAGTATCCACGGGGTTCTGAGAACCAATCCCGTGTGGATACGGGGGTCCTTTCAGGATCGCTGAAAGAATTCTTAAATATATTGGACCTAGCTCAAGAGTGAAAGATGAGTTGACACTGGAAGCCTGGTATTTTTCTAAGATCAGTACCAAAGACTATCCATAAAGAAATTAAAAATGAAACCAGTTATCTTTGTAAAATATCTCCCCTGAACATAACAGAGTGAAGGACTGTGCAAATGATGGCACAATTGCTCATTTTTCAACTTAAGTCTATTCAGTGCGCTTGGATTAACTCAACTTTTCTTGGAAGCCAACATGGCTTCCTGTCCAAACAGCTGTCTGTGGATGAATCATGGAGACAAAAGCTTGAGCTTGGTGGGAGGTCGGAAAGCCAAGGGTACGAATTGCTGGCTCCAATGAGCAGGTTTTGGCTATCACCCCAGACCAAATCCTAACTTAAATTATCATAAAAGGAGAAAGTACTGCATGCTATAAATTGAGATAGTTAGATTGGTGTGAGGTTAATTTTGGTGAGTGTGGATGCAGAACCCCAGGATCAAAAATCTATGTTCTCGGCCTAACCTATGTTGCAAAAATGTTCTGAAGATAAAATGAGATCATGCCACAAACATCATCTTTGTTGCCATAAGACAAAATGTGACAAAGGAGATTTTCACACAGGGCCAAAATGCTCCATTACTGCCCCAACACCTCCTCTCCCATTCCTGCCACAGAATAATGTAAATCTTTCACACACTTACCTTAATTCCACAGCAGGAATAGGCTCCCCCTCCCCTCGCTGGCCGGATGTAAATGTAGCCATCGTAAGGCTGCTTTTACGACCGGCCATCTGAAACGTTATCACGTTATCTGTTACATTATCACGGCCATCTGAAACGTTATCATGTGATAACGTCCAGGCGGTAAATTTAAAATTTAAAAAATAAAACTCCCCCAAACATAAAGTCAGTTCACCAAGCACAAAAACATACTTTGAATCACACAATCAAAACAGGGAGGGTAAAATAAAGGGTACCACTTACCTGGATGTCCAGATCGTAGCAGGAAGTGCTCAGAATGGACCTCCCCTCCGCGGCTGTCATTTCGGAACTGGAACGGGGCTCCTGTTCACACACCCATGATTGCATGATAATGACGGAATGGGAGGTCTATTCACAATGAAAAATTGTGATTACATTGTTCCGGAACAATCATGGAAGCAGGATGGATGCAGGACAGAACGGGGTCAACATCGCCCAAAAGGGAAAACCTTTCTTGACCCTGTTCTGTTCCTGCCACAGGATATATAGCCTGTGTGAAAATCTCCAAAGAGGTGTTGGTTACTGGATTGTTATATTTGTATGAGTGATATTTCTATAACAGACAAAATACTTGCTGTTGTAGTCTTTGGCTGGGTGAACAATTTGTATATTGCAGTGCAGGGTAAAGGAGATGGCACTGCATTTGGGCATGGACAACAGGATTCGACTGAACTAAACCTGATCCAGCTGTCCAGACAGCAAGAGAACCAGAGGTCACTCTGGAGTTTCTGGGAAACCCCAGAGTTTTCCTCGACTTTGCTTTGTTTGGAGCAAACTCAGGTTAAGGGCAAAAAGATGTGGTTCCTCCCCAGAAGTAGATAGTCCATACATAGTCTGGACTACCAGCACTGGATATTTGGGGTGATTATTTATTTATTTATTTATTTATTTTGCTGGTTTAGACAAACCATGAGACATAATTAGTACAAGATCATGTTTGCAAAACAGTAGGGGAGGGAGAGAAAGGAAGCGTAAAATCTTCACAATATAACACAGGAAAACATGTCTAACCCTCCAAAATTACCTTTTCATATGATCACCCACAGACAACCTCTTCTCTCATTGTTCAGAAGTAACAGTGAAAATCAACCCAGCACAAAAATTCAAATTATACATGTCTACTCACAAGTAAAGACTGGATTTCTCAGAAGTAAGCATGTGCAGTAAGCACCGGGCATTCAAATTACACCTCTCATTGCCTCATCACCTATGCCCCCTCCAACACAGGTGTAACAGTGAGAAGCAGTATCATAACCAAACTCCAGCTTTTTCACATCTACTCACAAGTAAGAAAAAAATTGATTACTTTGGAATAAGGATAGGCAGCAACTTCCGAACATCTAAAAGATGTCCCTTTGTTATTGTTCTGTGCTCTCAAAGTTGCGGTGGAAACAAAGGAAATAGACTCGCTGGAAAACAGTACTTAGGAAAGTCCATATGAAAACAGAAAGCAAGACAAGAACAAGGTAGTCAGGCTACCCATTCGCCATAGCAGACACTGACCCAGATGCAGTTTGAGAGGATCGAACATAACATCAGAAATTCATGCTCTGAACTTCTGATTTTGACATTGCTTTTTCCTGGAACCAAAGATGAGTTGTGCAATGCCTTTCTTTCCCTCATCCACCCCCTGCTTTTCCTGTCTATGACACGCAAGTAATCTTGCCCCCCCCCCGCCCTCAAATTGCTTCAAAATATTTTACAATGGCAAGCATTAGGCTAAGAATCAATACTTCTAAAATTATTGTTGCGTTGCTTTTTAGAACTGGCTTCTACTCTCTTTCTCATATGTTCTGCTGTTGTCTAGCTGATTATCAATGGAGTTACATTTTTTTCACTCAGGGCCCATCTATATGAGGCAAAAATTAAAAGAAAAGTAAAAAGGATTGCTCTGCAGTATGGCAAATCGCAGCAGCTGCGGTTTGTCTTAATGGTGTTTTGGCCCCCAAAAGCTTTGCATGCCCACCAGTCAAGATGGTGGCCGAGAGTGAATTACTCGCATTTAAACTTACCTGAATTTGTTGCCACCAAACTTTTTTTAACTCCTAAGCGATATTTTGCTTTTACTAAAAAGAAAAATACACCTCATTTTATCACCTTAGCGCTTGCTCGCTAAGGTGAAAATCCAATATGGTGGCTGTGGGCACTTGCTTTGTTTGCAAGCCCTGCCCATCTGGCCAATCAGCTTTGTGCTTCCTCTCCCATGGGAAAGCGATTGAAAGGGAATAACTTGTCCCAATGAACAGGAATGTGCACCCCCCCTTGCTGTTTTTTAAAAACTCCGGGAAAAGCCATGAAGGCTTTTCCTTCAGAGCTGTTGATGTTTTTGGCCCCCTTCCTTCCAAATATGACATAATGGTGTGGGATCCCATTAAGACAGGTAGGATTCTCTTCGCATTCTGTGAGGAGTATTTTCACCGTTTAGACAGCTTCCCAGACAGGTTTAGCCAAGCCAAGCACATTTTTATCTGCTGACTGACCCAATAAGCTAGATCTTTTATTCATTTTATTTATAAGATTCCCTTTTTGTTGACATTGGGCTAGAGAGCACACCACGTAAAATCAAGTGTTGTGTTTTGATTTACTATAGATAGCTTTCAAGTTGCATGGATCTTAAATGATCCCATTAACATTTCTTTTTAAGATGCACAAATTGAACTGAGAGTCTTCTACTGCTCCAGATCATGAGGCTCCTAGTTTAACTTAGGGCTCAATTACACGGCCGTTTTTATTGTGATAATTTGCACATTAGCGCTTTTTCACACCAGTGCCAGATAGTTTAGATGTTTTATGGGGAAATCAGTTCTTCTTCCCCCACCCCCGCTTTCTGGTTCAGATGGGCAAAGGTGCGGGGGCGTGGCCTCCCAAGCACATCTAAGGGAACATGAGAAGGAGGGAGGGAAAGAGAGAGAGAGAGCAAGTGCAGTGCTCTCAAGCCTCTTCTTCCAAAAGCTGTTTCAGTCATGGAGGAGCTATTCCCCCCATCAAGGCCCCCTTCACACAAATGCAATCGAATGAACAGCTGGATGAGCCCATCCCTACTCGATCTCCCTCCCTCCCTTTCCCCTCTCTCCCCCCTCTGACACACACACACACAGAAAAGCAAGTTGCAGATAGCTGGGATTTTTTCCATTAGTGAAAACATTTCCTGGTTGCTCCCTCACTCCCCCACTCTCTCTCCACAAGCTCCCTTATTTCCTAGCAGCCAAGCAAGCTGCAGAGATTTTTTCCGTGTCTGAAAACTTTTGTCCCTCCCTGGTGCTCCCTCCTCCCTCGCAGGGTCTTCATGGAGTCTTCGAAGGCTCCGTGGAGGCCTCCCCGGCCCTCCCCCTCCCTCCCAGGGCCTTCACGGGGCCTTTGAAGGCTCCGTTGAGGCCTCTCCAGTGCTCCCCCCTCCCTCCCAGGGCCTTCACAGAGCCTTCGAAGGCTCCGTGGAGGCCTCCCCGGCGCTCCCCCTCCCTTGCAGGGCCTTCACGGAGTCTCTGAAGCCTCCGTGGAGGCCTCTCTGGTGCTCCCCCCTCCCTTGCAGGGCCTTCACGGGGCCTCGGAAGGCTCTGTGGAGGCATCCCCGGTGTTCCCCCTCCCTCCCAGGGCCTTCACAGGGCCTCCGGAGGGCCCTCCCAAAAGCACGAATATGCAAAACCGTGAATGCTAAGTTCGTGAATGTGGAGGGTCAACTGTATAATGTAAATATACTGCAAACAAAGATTAAAGCCCTCAAGTTGAGTGAAGGCTGGCCTTGTTGCTGTCTTTATTTGGCAAGCCAGAGCTCAAGGCAGTGTGGTGGGGTGAAGGAATTTTTCCTTCTCAACCTGAAGTCTTTTGCAGAAGTCTCTCCAGAAACCTTCTCCTTGGCGTCCTGTCAATGTGGAACAACTCTGCAGGTGGTCGTGGTGGACACAGCACGTCTTTCTATGTCCCAACATTCACATAATCAATAATGCGCTAAGTTGTGCTACTTTTCAAATAAGTCGGCAAAAGTAGCGACATCCCCTGTGATGTTATATTTGGGGTTTTTTTACCTTCCCCCCCTTCTGAATGAGGCGATACTGTGGCCCGATGCATGGGAACAATGAGCAATCTTAGCGGTATATTTAGGGGAATATTTGCCCATGTAAACACACCCTTACTCTTTAAAAAAACACACAAATGCACGTGCAGAGTCACCCCATTCATTTGCCCAGAGAGATAGACCACTCATTTACCAACATAATTCCTATTCACTTACACAAATGCATAGGCTCACTTAGATTGGACCAATCCCACACAGAAAACACCCCAGCTCTGCTCTTCCCACTCCCCTGATGCTTCGTCAGCCTTTTCAATGCTGCTCTCCCAATCCCAGGGCTTCCCCCATACCAGTCTCCCTCTGTGCTCTGTTGACATGCAACACTTCCCAGATACTTACCAGAACCCCAAACCACCCTCACTTATCAAGCAGTAAGGACAGAGCAGAAGCCTTTGCCTCTGTTGTCCAGGCCCTGCAGACCAGCCTTTCTCAACCTTTTTATCCTGGAGGAAACCTTGAAATAATTTTCAGGTCTCAGGGAACCCCTGCATGAACATGATTCTATATATTGCTATTGCTTTCCCCCCACATTCACAATCTCTTGAGGAACCTTCTGGCAACCTTTTGGAGAGCCGTAGGGTTCCAGGGAACCCTGGTTGAGAAACATTGGGGTAGACAGTCACAGGACCGGTTTAAGGAATTTTGGCAGGACCCTGTAGTGCTTTATTTTGGGGGCCCCATATGTTTATCTCAGGTCAATGTAACCTAACTCAACCTAAGCTATTCACAGTACAAGACATTCAGATTATTACTAATAATGTTTTTGCAGGAGGAGGGTTACTATGGGGCCCTTACAATGATGGGGTCCCCTGGGGATGCTGCTGCTGCTGGTGCCTTAAACCGGCCCTGGATAGTTACATAAAGCTTGTGCTGCCCTTATTACCCTTTCCACTTTTAAAGGAAGCCAAAACTGAGGAGCACCCAATAAAATCTGCAGAAGGTGCTCAATTGATGGATATTTTGATTGGTATTAGTTATTTGTCTCTCTCTCTCTCTCTTTCTCTCTCTCTCTCTCTCTCTGGCTTTTCTTCGCAAACAAAGATTCAGGAAGGACTCATCCCACGCTTTCTGCAAGCGCACTGATGACTGAAAAGGCCAATCTGAGATAAACAAGTCCAGTTACAGAAAGCACAGCAGAGGGTCTCCTTGGGTGATGTTTCTGAAATGTGATTCTTTCTGCATTGCCGTTTCTCTTCAAGACTTGTTTGGTGTGAGTTCTCAAATAAAGCTGCAGCATTGTGGATAGTGCGTCTGCATGCCTCCCAATGTGAAGCCAGGGCAGACCATTGTTGTTGATCAATTTGGCTGAGCCTGAGATGTTGTTTCAGGGAGTTCTTGTATCGCTTTTTTGGAGCACCCCTCTTACACTGACCCGTGGCGAGTTCACCATAGAGTACTATTTTTGGGAGGCGATGGTCCTCCATCCTAGAAACGTGCCTTGCCCAGCACAGCTGTGTTCTCAATATCATGGCCTAAATGCTGGTGATCCCTGCTTGCTCAAGGACAGCAACATTCGTCACATAGTCAGTCCAGTGTATATTTAGGATTGTGCATATACAGAACTGATGAAAACGTTCGAGGAGTCGTAAGTGTTGGCGATAGGTGACCCATGTTTCAGACCCATAAAGGAGAATAGACAGTACAATGGCTCTATACACACTGATTTTTGTGTTTCACCTCAGGTGTTTATTACTCCAGACTCTTTTGTAAAGTCTTCCAAATGCACTATATGCTTTTGCTAATCTGTGATCAATCTCTTTGTCAATCTTGGCATCTGAGGAGATGATGCTTCCCAGGTAGGTGAACTGTACAACGAACTTAAGCACAGATTTGCCTACGGCAATGTGGGGATGGTGGTGTTCGTCCTGTGGTGCAGGCTGGTAGAGAATTTCCATTTTCTTCAGGTTGACTTCCAGTAGTTATTTGTACAGTATTTGTATTTGTATTTTTTTACCAATGAAAACGTCTATCAATTGAACACCTTGAGACATTTCTCTGGTTTTCTTTGCAGTCTTTTCACTTTTAGGAAAAACTTCCACCACCAACAAAATTGTGGGACTCATTTGGGCAGTTTGCTTATGACTCTTTTCTGTTCCTTCTTTAGCAGATGATGGGTGCCTATATGCCTATTGTGGGTGCATATCATAACATCACAGAATCATAAAATTGGAAGAGACCACAAGAGCCATCTAGTCCAACCCCTTCTGCCCTGCAGGAATACACAATCAAACCATTCCTGACAGATAGTCATCCACCTTCTGCTTAAAACCCTCCAAAGAAAGAGATTCCACCACACTCTGGGGCAGTGCATTCCACTGCCAAACAGCTCTTACTGTTAGGAAGTTCTTCTTAATGTTTAGGTGGAATCTCTTTTCCTGTAGTTTGAACCCATTGTTCCATGTCCTAGTCTCTGGAGCAGCAGAAAACAAACTTGCTCCGTCCCCAGTATGACTTCCCTTCAAATATTTAAGCATGGCTATCATGTCACCTCTTAACCTTCTCTTCTCCAGGCTCAACATACCCAGCACCCTAAGCTGCTCCTCATAGGGCATGGCTTGTAGACCTTTCACCATTTTGGTTGCCCTCCTCTGGACATGTTCCAGCTTGTCAATATCCTTCCTGAATTGCGGTTCCTAGAACTGGACACAGTATTCCAGTTGTGGTCTGACCAAAGCAGAACAGAGTGGCACTATTACGTCTCTTGATCTAGACACTATACTCCTATTGATGCAGTATTACACTGCTAACTCATGCTCAGCTTGTGATACGCTAAGATTATGATTGTGTCTATAGAGACTATCAGATGCATCAAATGTGGTGCGATCACAACATCAGCAGAATGCAAAAGGACACCAATATCAGATGACGATGTCCTTTTGCATTCCACTGGCGTTATGTTAACATACCTTTTTATTGATGGCTGAAGCCGTCAATCGATCCCTGTGCTGCTTTTGTGCCGGCATTGCCGGTGTGTGAAATCTCAGGCCATTTAAATCCTGTCACTGCAGCAGGAATGGCCAGTCCAGTGCAAACACTTCTGGGTGAGATCGGGACATCCAGGTAAGTTTCGCTCTTTTTATGACCCTCCCCGGGTTACTTGGGACCTGTAAAGTCTGTTTAGGTGCTTGTGTAAACCTTTAATGTGTTTATTTTGCTTTTGTTTTTAAATTTCCCACGTAACAAGTCTCATGGGAATTTGAATGAGGAAGTGAACAGGGCTCCATTCACTTCCCCTTTATTGCCAGGGCTACCTTTGCCGGGAGAGAAGGTAAGTGTGCTGGGGGGAGCGTTTGTTTGTTTGTTTGTTTGCTGGCATAGAAATGGTTTATTTTATGACAGTAAAAGAACATTTTAAATGGGAGTCATCTGATAATCTCCTATATGTGGCAGCCAGGCCATATATTAAAAAGACATGGTCAAGAGGAACAAACACAGGACATGCACGAATCCTCCAGAGTAAGAAGAAAGCTCCAGGGAACAATACACTACAAGGGAAATGTGTGTGATGGGGGAAATAATCGGTGCAGTTACTCTGTGTGTGTTAGTGAGTGAGTGTAAGACAGAAACAGGGAGCTGAAACAGTTGTGAAGAGGCTAGCAGGGGAGAGCAGTTATCTCACCCACCCCAAGGCAGAGCCATCCTTGTGTTTTGCATATGGTATGTGCAGCAATAGAATTCTCTATTTTTTAAAAAAAGAAATCACTTTATATTACCTCATCATTCCTGATCCTGCCCTCCAACAGCAGTACCCAAAATTACTCTCCAATTAAGATATGTAACTACAATAAAAAAATGTCAAAATGTTTCCTTACACAGTCAGCCAAAAAGACTTGAATGCCTTTGGAAGTCCATCATAACTTTTCACTCTGTATATTCCCATATATCCCATATATAGTTAATTTTTGGTACCCGAATTGTGTGGGATTCATGAGAATCCCACTTGTATCCAAAATTAATGTGGGGGATATTTAATTAGCTCAAATATGGCAGTGAAAGGCAGGGAAGCAGCAGGATCTTTTAACCTATGTATACCAGTAGTAATGGAGGAGACGCTAAGCCAAAACATACAATTAAATGATATTTATTGGAAATTATAAGTAACAGTAACATGTATGCATTTAGGCTTCAGACATTCACACAAGGCTATTGAAGAGAGTAGGAAGTATTTGGAGAGAGGGATAGAGTAAAGGGATTGCGGGTTATACTATACCAATCCTGTAGAGCTGGGATCGCAAAGTAAATTGGCAGAGAGGAGGTCCAGAAGGCAGAATGGTAACACAAACTAATGTGGAGTCAAAAAGCAGGGGATTCATACATACTTTGGTGGCATTTTAAGGTGATATTTATATCTGATAATTCCCCTGAAGGGGTGGAATTTTGGGGTGGAACACAATATCTCTCGGAAGTTCCCTGGACTAGACAAAGGATTCTCCGGAAGAGTTAACAGTCGTTAATGGTTGATGTGCTTAGAATTGAATAGGTGCAGGCAAGGTATTTTTGGAGGGGAAGGAGGAAGAACCCATTTTACAAGCATCAAGGACTCTACTATCATAGATTAGTGAATTACTCACCTCCAGCTGTTAATCTCTGACCTGAGTATTTGTTTGGGGAGGTATTTGGGGTCCCTGGTATACCTGCTAACTACGTGCAAGGCCACAGTAAGCCAATTTATTAAATATTGCAATTAGTTGATATTCCAAGATGGGGGCTATCAGGATAGGTAATAATCTCCAGTCAAAGCTGATTGCCATAATTCATCAAGTGTGCGATGATTTTGCATTGTCTTCTTGGGGGAAAAAAAGCATAACAGCAATGGAATTCTAACTCAGGAAGAAGGTAGGCCAACCCAGATGATACAAGGCCCTCCCCCACTACTACTACTGCTACTACTACTACTACTTATTTGTTTATTCAATTTATATCCCACCCCTCTCCCTGCATTGAACCCAAGGCGACATACAACAAATTAATACAAAGTACAGCTAAATACCTTATTAATGCAAGTGTTTTAAGCACAATGAAATAAACAATTGTATTAAAAGCACAAAGTTAAAACAGTTTAAAGACATAATTCAAAAAAGGATAAAAGCACAGCACACCCCATTAAAAGACCTTTCTGCCACATAAGGTAAGAGCCAAAGGCCTGCCTAAATAAAAAGCCCCTTGCCTTCTGGTGGAAGGTGAGCAGAGAAAGGGGCAACATACTATCCCATGAAAGGCATTTCCACAGCATGACAGCAGCCATCAAGAAGGTCCTCTCCTATATCCTGAACAAACAGGCCTATGACAATGGTCGGCCAAGAAAAAAGGGCTTGTCTACACTAGCGAAAAAACCTGACACACACACCCCAAATCTGGCTTGATAAGGTTCCAGATATGTGGGCTTATCCCTGAATCTGGTGTGGCCCTATCCCAACACCCAATTTGGGCTATACCACCTTAATCTGGGGTTTGAAAGCTTGCAGGTTTCTCCAGAGTTTGATAGGCACCACCATTTCCCCTCCTCCTCAGTGCGGCTGCTGCCATGTAGTCCTTCACTCTGAGGTCAGAACGAGGCGGTCAACCATGCCATTGCAAAAGACCGTGTGCCAGGAAGGCAGAGCTCTGAGCAGTCAGAATGAGTGACCGGCCACGTGATCACATGGCTGGCTGCCTTGTTCTGACTGCAGAGCAAGAGACTGTGTGCCAGTGATGGTGAAGCCACAGAGGTTCTTGGCTAGGCAGTAGCAGTGGACCCACAGTTTATCTACAATGGCAGTAAACATCCAGATGAATCACATGTGCAGACAAGCCCAGCAACAAGCAGTGTAGATTCGGGCTTTGGCCAGGTAAGGTGTGGTGCTTTATTCTGGGCCAGAGTAGTCCAAATGTAGTCCGGATTTCATGCAGCACAACTCCAGGCCAGAGTAGTCCAAATTTCATCTAGGTTTTTGCCTCCTGTGTAGATAAGACCACAGTCAAAAGATTTTAAAACTCAGGTGGGCTCATACCTGGAGACCAGAGTCTGAATCCTCACTCAGCCATGGAAATCCACTGGGTGACCATGGGCAAGGCACACTCTCTCAGCCTCAGAGGAAGGCAATGAAAAAAAAACCCTCTGAACAAATCTTGCCAAGAAAACCCTGTTAATGGGTCCCTCCTAGGGTTGCCGTAAGTCGGAAATGACTTGAAGGCACACAACAACAACAAGAAGAAAAACAACAACAAGGGTCATATACCCATTGTACTGTTACTACTACCACTACTTCAAAGTGGTGGAAGCACAACTATAGAAATATAGAAAAAGCAGATAACTCAAGCACATAATCTCATCTACAGACTACAGATCAAGTCACAAATGGGAATTAAGCTTTTTAAAAATGGCTTCCCTTGTCCCAGATTGTTCTCAGCAGTTAAATTAAAAATACTCTCCTGTTTACTGATGAAGCATACTGATGACATTTAAATTTACAAAGATTTCTATTATTTTCTGTTAACCTAGCATAAATAAAAGGTTAAAATCTGATGTAGTAAGGTAGGGCAGGCTTCTCTTTTAAAAGGTTTGGCAGGATTAGTGAAATATTATAAACTTCATACTTCATCAAACACATTTTAACAATTGTTATCAAATAAGTAAACTGTTGGGTTAATTTGGTCTGGCTTAGAGAAAGGAACAAAGTTTTGAATTGGCTGCTTAATTGTATAGTAAGCTTGCCAAGGAAAATATTTGTGCTACATTGTGCTGAGTCAACATATGGTTCAGAATAAACAACATGCTCATTTGTTTAGTGTGATGGTTTGTGTCATGGAGTTGCTAAGAAAGCATGGTTGTGTCTGAAACACTGCTGTCTGTCCTCCTGTGAGCTCCCAAGAGCATGTTTATAGTGCTGTGTTTATGACAGTACAGAGATAATGGCTTTGTCATTGATTTATGCTGATGTTTTTGTTTTGTTTTGAATTCCATGTGTAGCTGAAGCACTTAGTCTGTAGAAGATGTGACACTGACGTCTCCTTTATATTATGGCTTATGCTTTTACCTTCTTCATGTTAGAGATTAGGATGAGTAATGGGGGAGAACTTTGTCCTCCCTACCGTGCTTGTGAACTTCCCAGAAGCATATGACTGCCCCCTATTGGAGACAGCATGCTGGGTTGGCTAGACTCCCGGTCTAATCCTGTGGGGCTCTCGCATATATGGGCCAGGCTAAACATTATTCTTGCCACAGAGATTCAGCCTGTTTATGGTGAGTTACTGATTCGCAGCAAGTATCATTTTGTACAATTCAGGGCTTATCCAGAAAGGGGAAAAGTCCCTGGAAAAATCAAGACTTTCCCATTTTGATTTTACTTACATGTTCATGGTTTTGCACCCAAACTCTTAAAAAAAATATATTCCAGGTTTTCCTCACTCCCCCTCCTTTGTGTTCTTCCTTCTTCCCCTCTCACTGTTCATGGGCTAAGCTAGATGGAAGAATTAATTGCAGAAAATAGTGCATTAACTCACCAATGCAGCAGCATTCATTTTCTCCATGATACATTTGCAAGATTGCTGGCCTGGGAAGCTGTCTGTGTTTGAAGTTCACATGGAGCAGGAGTAAAGATGGTGGCCATGAGTGAATTATGTGCATTATTATTCCCCCAAAGCTCTCTACATTTCCCTCCCTGTCTTGTTAAATCAGAGATGCAGAAGAGTGATCTTCTGCTTTAATTTTTTTTTCTCTGCTTCTTGAAGATAGCGCACAATCGCTTCTGTGAAAATCAACAATGGAGGCTCCAGCCACTTCATCACTGGCAAGCCCACACCCACACACATCCAACCAATCACATTTTGACTTCTGGGATGTGCCTCAATTCGAATTTGTTGTTCAAATGGGTTGGAATGCACATTTCCAGGGAGCCCTGGTGGCACAGTAGTTAAATGCCAATATTGCAGCCACAACGTTGCAAGTTCAATCCCAAGGGCTCCAAAGTTCACTCAGCCTTCCATCCTTTCATAGGTCAGTAAAATGAGTACCTGGCTTGTGGGGGCAATTAGCTAACACACATTGGAAACTGATTGGAGAATGCCTAGAGTGCTATAAAAGCAGTGTAGATATGTAGGTGCTGTTGCTTAAGAATTTGTAAGCTGCTCCAAGAGTCTTCATGGCTGAAGAGTGGGGTATAAATACCTTTAAAAAAATCTGTGTATTTAAAAAAAAAAACGTAATGAGAAACAGTGAAGGCTGTTATCGTGAAGTACTTGGAGTTTTTGCCCCCCTCCTTTTGAATACAGTAGGACCTCCGTATCTACTGGGGATTGGTTCTGGGTGTGTGTGTGGATACCGAAAACTGTGGATAATAGCAAACACCATTGAAAATAATGGGACTTCCAGTTTAAAATACCATAGAGTTGCCTTGGAGGACCTAGAAAATGGCTAGAGAGGACACATTTTCTAGGAAGAGTCTATGGTAAGTGCTGTTTTGTGTCCCATGGATAACTGAATCAGTGGACAATGAATCGGTGGATACGGGGGTCCTACTGTATGATGAATCTCTGCAGGAACTCATCTGGACAAAAGGTATTCCCCTCGTATTCTGAGAGGATTTTTTTCACCATCTAGATAACACCCATGTGTCACATCTGGATTCAAGCAACATTTCAGATATTGACTTTCTCCAATTTCCACCCAGCCCTTTTAAATTATTAAGTTAGAACCAATGTGTTAAGGTGGATCATTTTCTTTTGTTGCTAGTGTTCCTTTTTCCTTCACTTGATCTCTGTTGAATCTGGGTACTGGGGGGAAAATATCACTGTGTTTCTTGTGGATGGCCATCTTTGCTAATTCTGATGTCACACAGACAACCATGAAGAGGTACATTTGATTTCAGAAAATCATGGGTTAATTTAACCTGACCTGAAGAGTGAGAATGAAAAGTCCTTGGTAATGGCAGGAGTTCCCTGGGAATACTTTGGGATGAGGAAAGCATCATGGTTCTTAACCTATGGTTTGCGTACACCCAGGAGGCTGTAATGTCCTCACAGGGGGTCCATGAAAGCTTAAAGCCCACCTCCTCCCCTCAGCGGTGTGGCCACACGACAGCAGCCAAGACCAAGCCTAGCTGGCTAGCTGAGTTTGCGCACTGCCTGTTACGTGGCCACACTGCTGTGGGGAAGGGGCAGTGAGCAGCTGAGTGACAGTGGAGTGACCATATAACAGGAGCCAATGCAAAGGTTGGCTGGCTGGGCCTGCACATTGCCATTCAATTTGCTCCAGCTGCAAACTGTCATGAAGAAGCAGGGGGAAAGTCTACCCTCTCCCTCCAATGCCTCTGAGGGAAGGTTTAATAGATGCTGTAATTGTTAATGGTTCAGTGTTCAGGTATGATTATGATTATGGTTTTAATTAATGAGTTAAGTCTTGGGGCTCCAAAGCAACAAAAGATATTTAAAGGGGGGTCCATGGTAAAGAAAAGGTTAAGAGCCCTGATATAGAGCTCTGAAATAAAATAGGTTTGTACAGGAGCAAAACCTGAGACTTTCAGAGATGTTCTTCTTGCCTGGAGGGGCTCTTAGTTCAAGTCACAATCCTTGAAGGAAGTATTATTTATTTATTTATTCCCCACTTTCCCCCCAAGGCTGAGACCCAAAGCGGCTCACACTTTTAAAAAACACACTATTAAAACATATAAAAAGTATACATTAAAACAGAATTAAACTCATTACCTTATTAAAACGATATTAAAATATTTAAAAGAATAAAATATACTTAAAAGTATTATATTTTTTTAAAGATAAAAAGCTTTTAAAACAATTCAGTAAAACCATAAAGCGCCCCTAACCTGTTCTTTAAAAACTGTCTTGTTATAAAAGCCTGCCTGAACAAAAATGTTTTGGCCTGCTGCCAAAGAGGGGGGCAATCTGGCCTCCCTGGGGAGGGAGTTCTAGAGTCTAGGGGCAGCCACTGAAAAGGTCCTCTCTCACATCCCCACCAACCGTACTTGAGACGGTGGTTGGACTGAGAAGGGCTGCTCCTGATGATCTCAGGGACAGAAAGATTCCATGTCATAACTGATCATGTAAATTAGATTTGTGAAGGAAAGAAGTAATTGAGACAGAAAAGGAGACTTTGGAAGTGTTCTTTTCTTTTCTTTTTTCTTTTGTACTAGAACTCTCTGTGGCTATGCTGGATGGAGGATTCTGGGAGCTGTAGTCCAAAAAAGGAATGCTTCCATACTCCGGACAGAAACATGAGGCTCCAATCCAGGAGAACTGTCCAAAGCTTCAGTTTGGAAAGATTACTAATTTTCCTTGTCGTGTGTCATTGCATTCGTGTTTGCATTTAGAAGAATTTTGTCCAGTAGCCTAGCTATGATCCAAGACCATTAGTCAATTTAATTGCCATGGGGGTTATAAGTAGATACAAAGATGATTCCAAGCCATTCCATCGTTCTGTAGGCTTCTAACCTGGGGTCAAGAGCACTTGGCATTTCCCTCAACAGACTGTCACATGTCTGGACATTAAGAACTTCCCGTTCCCCTGGTGTTCTTTTCTTGGAGACATGCTGTATCATCCTGCTAATTATCCACAGGATACTGAAGACTTCCAAGCTCTCTTCACTGTAACCCAACTCTGCCTGCCTTGTTCCTTGGCATCTCAGATCGTGAACTAAATCCAACTCCAATTTAAAGCTGGTAAATTTAGCTGTCAGTGATATCACTGCCAAGGAGGGTGAATGACGCTCTTTTCATTCACATAACCCCACTGGCTTCACATGATATACTGTAGTTCTCCTCTTTCACCACATTGTTTGTTTACAAAAGATGTTGCACTCCCTCATCCAAGTTCATGAAAATTCAACATGTGTGGTGACAGACACACAGAGATAGCCACGTACCGTAAATCCATTTGCATCCACTCTATACAAGCAATGGGCTCTCCATTGCCCATTAAATAAATTTAGGAGTCTTTAAAGTGGATACATTTGCAACATTTTATCTGTTTTGGTTTTATTTAATCCACAAATATAAAGTTGTCAGTCAAGGCTATCTGTTGGCAAAACACTGGAACAATGTGTGCAAGTTTTCTATGAGAGCAAGTCTCTATATACGCATTGTTTACGCAGTCATTCATCCCCAGGGCAGTAATTTGGGTCACTACCTCCCCCCCTTTCTCATGGTTGTTGGAACAGTTTAATTATTTCTAGTGTTTACATGGCTTAATAATGCTTTTATACCTTAATATATATTTATTTATAATGTGAACTGTCTGGAGATTTTATTCCTTTATGAACCTGCCCTTGTTTCTGGGGTTGTCTGGATGATAAAAACACTCCTCATAGAATTTGCAGAGAACACGATGTGTCCCAGTGCAATCCAAATGAGATTTGTGGTGTTCGGGAGGAGGGAGGCTAAAAACTCCACAAATTGTACAGTAAAAGGATTTGCGGTTTTCCCCAAAGTTTTCCAGAAAATGCACATAGATGCTCATTTTTGCACATGTGGCCATCCAAATTTGCATCACTGCACATTTTTGCTATATTGCCCTTTATCAGAGCACGTGGACATCCCATTCAAATAGATGCGAACAGATGCAAATAGGCCAAAAAAAAAAAATGGTGGAGACAAAACAGCGTCATTGCAAATGGGGGAAAATGCGCACCCACTCACAGGATACCATCATGTCTGGGCAAGCCCCTCTGCCTTACTACCCTCAGAGGTACATCTGGTGGGAACACAAGAGAGGGCCTTTTTTTTTTTTTTGGCTTCCCCCAGTTTCTGCAACTCTCTTCCCAAAGAGGTTAGACTAGCACCCTCCCTCTGTTTGTTCCACAGATGGTTGAAAACCTTTCCACTTCAACAGGCCTTGGAGGACTGAGTGTACCAGGCTCAGCACATCTAAGCAATTTGCAGAACATTCTATCTGTTCTTTTTGTTGTGCAGTTTTTCAAAATGTTTGATGTTTTTAACTGCTTTTAATTTTTTTGATAGTTATATTTTTAAATGTAATTTTATTATTTAAGTTTAACTTTAATTCCATGTTGTGTTTCAGTAAGAACAATACAGATCCTGTATCTGCAGCTCCAGTCAGATATCTAGTAGTACAAATTAGCTTTAAGTTACACATACTGAACAAAAGAGATTGAGCTAGCAAAGATAATGATCTTTTAACCATTGTATTTTGTGAATTTTAACTATGTGTTCGTTATCTGATTTAAGCCACCTTGAATCCCAAACTGGGGAAAAGGCAGGAAATAATCAATCAGCCATCATCATCATCATCATCATGTACATCAGTATTACGAAGGAAGAAAGAAAAAAAAAGTGGAGTGTTGTGTTTCAATTTGTAGAACAAAAGGTGGTTTTGTTTTTGTTTTTGTTTTTTTGTCCTCAGCCAATACTAGAAGTTCATTTGGTTTACTGAAACAAAAGCACTTATGGGGAAAAGATATGGGGGTAAATTCAATGGGCATGGGGAGGATTCATTTCCATTCACCCACATGAAGGCTTTCGCTGGAAAGATAGATCCCACTTACAGTCGTGTCAAAAAGGAAGAACACCCTCTTTGAATTCTATGGTTTTACATATCAGGACATAATAACAGTCATCTGTTCCTTAGCAAGTCTTAAAATTAGGTAAATACAATCTCAGAGGAAGAACAACACATGACATACTACATCATATGACTGGGTAGGGCAGCTGTGAAAGAACTAAAGATCATAAAATGCAAAGATATAACACTGAGCACTAGAGTCAGGTTCATTTAAGCCATCATCTTTCCCATCACCATGTTCAGATGTGAGAACTGTACAGTGGAGGAAGCTATTAGAAAAGAGAATACATTTATGTGAAATGTGGTGTTGGAGAAGAGCACTGATGATACTGTGGATGGCCAAAATAGACAAACGAATGGGTCTTAGAATGGATGAAGCCAGAGATCTCACTAGAAGCCAAGATGACTAAGGGGCTATCTAAATGGTCAAAATAATCCTCATAGAATTTGCTTGGAAATTGAACTGTCTTAATGGAAATCTGCATTGATACGTCATATTCAGAAAGGGGGGGAGGCAGCTAAAAACTCCATAAACTGCGCCCAGAGAGCATTCACAGCTTTTCTTGGAGTTTTTAAAAAGCTCCGTAGAGAATGCACATGTCTGCTCGTTAAAACTGTCACATTCATATCACTGTATTTTTCCACAGGAGAGGCAGTGCAAGCTGATTGGCCATATGAGCACGAGAGCAGGGCTTGCAAACAGGGCAAGTGCCCGCTGCCACCATGTTAGATTTTCTTCTTAGCAAGCAATCGGTAAGGCGATAAAATTGTGATCTTTTCCTCTCTTTTTTCTTTTGTAAATGTGAAATATCGCTTGTGTGTACAATGGTAAACATTTTTTTCTAAGTTCAGAGGTGGCAAACTTAAAAATGCGAGTAATTCACTTTTGACTGCCATCTTGGCTAGGGGGTATGTGAAGTTTATGTGGGCTGTAAAACCATTAAGACAGTTCATAGCTGATGTAAATTGCTACTACTGTGGAGCGATCCATTCCCCCCCCCCTATAGACAAGCCCTAAATTGAGACTGCCACACTTCAGTCACACCATGAGATAATATGACTCACTAGAAAAGTCAATAATGCTAGGAAAGGAGGAGGGAAAAAGAAAGGAAGGAAGGCCACAAGCTAGATGGATAGACTCAATCAGAGAAGCCACAGATCTGAACCTGCAACACCTGAGCAGGGTGATGTCTCATTAATGGGGTCGCCATGAGTGAAAGTCAATTTGAAGGCAGTTGGGAACAACAACAAAGTTCCACTGAATTCAATGAACCTTAAGGTTGAATAGGCATTTGTAGGGTTGGACTGTTATTCCACTGGTTTCTCTATTGCTCTCGGTCAGTTGAATACTGACATCAAATAATTTTAAAGTACTTTTAAGATAATAAATCACATCTGGGCAGGGGGGGGGGAACCACAGTTCAACATACAATAATAACATACATACAGTAGGGTATAATTCAAAACAAGAACCCAAAAATGTAAAATAAGGTTTCTTTATATAACTTTATGAAACAATTGAAAATTTTAAAAACAGTGAATGGATAGGTATGGGTCCATTTGTTATCAGACTTGCAACTTCATACGGCATCCTCTCAGGCAAAACTATTGCAAGGGTAGCTTCCTTCTTCTGAAATCCTTTGTCCAAAGACCCTTAATATCACAGGAAAACCACTTACTAACTGCAGGTAAGGGGTGGGTGAGAATTTCATTCTGTTTTCTTTTTTGATAAGAGCTTTCCAAAAAAAATCATAAATTTCTTCTTAAATTTGCCAAAACAAATGTAAGATTTTTAAAAAAATGACTGAGAAGTGAAATGGACAAATTCACCAATCCACTTCTTCTGAGATCTCAAAAGTCTGGTCACAAATCCTTGTGTATTCACAAGAGAGAGATGTATGGAAGGATACAATCTTAGTAGAGCAACCTAGGAAGCATGCTATAGAACATGACAAGATTTAAGGAGCATTACAGCTCTTAAACAGTCCATATAGTGTCATTCACCATTACATTGTACCAAACAAGGCATTGTGTCTTCCCCTCTGCAATAGCAACTTACTTATTATTTTTTGCTTTGGAAATGAATGCTACTCAAGACAATGCAGTTGCACTAATAATACAAAGGCTGGAATGCTGGATGTCAAAAAAGCCAGGCTTTTCTCTCAGTTGTATTAATACCTCCCCACTAGAACTAACTGTAGCAAGGGTAGCATACTTCACACAAAAGAAGACTTTAACAAGAATAAGTGCAATGGAAAAACTTATTAACTCTGTGGGACATGAGGCTGATTGAGTGCTTGATTCGTTTTATGGACTTCTTGGGTGAGATCCAGTTTTAGGCACCTGCAGCTGGGCCCTTCTCCCCACGACAGCCCTTCACCCACCCAAAAAAATTCTAAAAAAGAGTTGGGGAAAACTGATGAATGGCCTATAGTACAAGAACAAGAGGGCAAGATCTCATGAATCCAGGCAGGGGGACTCAACTCACAAGAAGTGTTTCCATGACATGTTTGAGGATCATTCCTCGTCTTCCAGAATCATAGCCTACTCCATTCAGTAGGTCCCTGACCTCTTACATACAATGAAAGTGATGTGGAAGGGCTGCTGTTGGAAGGAGGAGACAGGGAAGTCTGCTTTTACCACCCCGTGGCACACATCAAAGCCCGGATCCAAGCCACAGGTTGTCTTCACACCTGCATTGGTTTGCACCTCTGTGCATAAGAGTAAATGAAGTATCTGGGTCTTGACAATCTGCAATTTCAAGTGGTATCTCAAAACAAATATAATGCAACCAGCTTTTGTTAGGCTATCTTATTCTACGCTATCCATCTTAACAGTTCCAGTATTAAGCAAAATGTCCTTAAGGGTGAGTATGCGATGTGTGATAATTTATAGAATTGGTGAAAATTAACTGTTGGCTCATTTCCTGCCCCTGCCTACTTCCACCTTAGCCACCTTTCATCTGTTATTGAGAAAGCATGAGATGAAGCCTGGACAAGCAGTTCATATTCCAATACAGTAAGTTATGAAGGTATACTGTAAAAACATACAATGTGAATGTCCAAGAAGGGGAAGTCATTGGGTGAGATCTTTTAAAAGCAGTAGAGTAGAAAGTTCTGCCAGCAACCTATGCAAACAACTGAGGGGGTTGGCCCAGTAGGAGTGGTGTGATTTGGCTGATAGCTTTCCAGTTTGCCCTTGTGGCCATTTGTAGCTGTTTTGGTTGGCAGGGAAGACAAAGATATGTCTAGCCACAGCCAGGCAATAATCTAGCCCATTGCACTGTGGGCAAACAGGTAAGTGATATAACATTGGATACCACTTTGCACAAGCTTAAGATACATCAGTGTAGTGTCCCAACCAGATTTTGGATATTATCTTACTTTTTCAGGTTGTGGTGGTGTCTATGTTGTTGTGTGTCTTAAGTTGTTTCCAACTTATGACCAGCCTGAGGCTGGTCATGGAATTTTCTTGGCCAGATTTGTTCAGAGGGGTTTTTCCTTTGCCTTCCTCTGAAGCTGAGAGAGTGTGACTTGCCCAAGGTCACCCAGTGGGTTTCCATGGCCAAGTGGGAATTCAACCCCTGGTCTCCAGAGTCATAGTCCAATGCTCAAACCACTACACCACAATGACTCTCAGTGGTGTTCATACACTTCATTAGATTTCTTCAAAGGTCTCTTGAATGGAAATGGAATCATAGAGTTGGAAGAGACCACAAGGACCATCTAGTCCTGTCCCCTGCCCTGCAGGGATACACAATCAAAGCACTCCCAACAGATGGCCATCCAGCCATGCTCTGGGACATGCTCTGAATAATATAATTAGGATTGTAGGCAAAATTCAGATTTCCAGATGGGAAACTTGGGGTATCACAAATGCAGATTCAGCATTCTCACCAATGCTCACTGTCGGCTTAGGGCATCAGGCCCACCAGACTAAACATCAGATGTAAGAGCAGTGAAGCCAGAGATGGAAAACCAGGGATGGAGGATGTGTGGCCTTCCAGGTGCTATTGGATTGCAACTCTCATCACTTTTCACCATTGGCCCTGTTGGCAAGTTGGCATACACCAACATCTGGAGCAGAGTTGTACAAATGCAGAGGGTACAGGGGCGATTGTTCAACCCCCCCCCCATGCTCCTGGCTGACACCCCCATCCCCAATTGTTTAATGAGTGGATGAGCAAGCAGGGATCACCAGCATTGAGGCCATGATATTGAGAACACAGCTGCGCTGGGCAGGGCATGTTTCTAGGATGGAGGACCATCACCTCCCAAAAATAGTACTCTACGGTGAACTCACTACGGGTCAGCGTAAGCGGGGTGCTCCAAAAAAGTGATACAAGGACTCCCTGAAACAACATCTCAGGCTCGGCCAAATTGATCACCAACAATGGTCTGCCATGGCCTCACATCGGGAGGCTTGGAGACACACTAAATCACATCTTGCAGAAAGTGTGGGATGGGTCCTTCCTGAATCTCCGTTTGCAAAGAAAAGCCAGAGGAGGATGAAAACATAACCAAAAATCACATTATGCTTTCAGCTGTTCTTGATCAATCATCTTTGTTGTGGTAGTGTTTGATACTTATCCATCAGAGAATGGCTTCCAGTGGTGGCTTTTGACTGTTTTGAGGAGATTTTTTTTTTTTTTTGGCCTCTATCATATTGGATATTTATTTATTTATTTATTTATTTATTTGCAGGCGTTGCAGAGGCATTGGGAGACTGGGGAGTAGAAACAAACTTCTGAGGGTGCAATTTGCCCACCTATGATCTGGATACATTCCTCCCTAGCCTGCTCAATGACACAAACCTTGTACAACTTTGTACTCAGCCTTTCCAAGTATTCTTTCCTATGCTTCTAAACTAAAGACTCACACTTATTAAAAAGCAAGACAGAAAAGTGGAAGTGGGAGAATCAATACCCAGGAGGCAACATGAAGTTTTGTTTTGCTGGAAGTTTTTCTGCTCAACTTTACTGCAACTGAGTTTCATATTGCAAGATCCCAAATCCATCCTGTGGTAGTATCTTTATTGAGCAAACCAATAAAGGTTAAATAAAGGATAAATTTATCAACGCAGGGCAGATTTGGGATTGTTTTTTAAAATGGCCAACATGGCTACCCCTGCTATATTTCATTTAGCTGTGGCTTTTGAAGTTGTCGAGCTAGTTGCTCATTGGCTCATATCAGATAAAGAAGGTAAGTTTATTTGAAGGGATCCAATTGTCCTCTGGCCCCTACAACCACCACTCCTCAGAAAATGTGTGAACACACAATTTGTTCAAAGAGGGTGGCTGCAAGGGGCACTGCATGGTACATCGACATACATAACTTAGGTTCACTGGATTCCCACCTTGTCAAAATCAAAATCATGGCAGAGCAGGGTGGAGGTGACTGTCTGAATAAGCGCATCATCTGAATTCTGCAGAGAAATCCAACAAATTATAGTGGGGTAGGCCAGCAACTTACAAATTAAAAAAACCAGGAAATTCCCTGTAATTTTGAACTTTTTTCCAATTAAAAATGAAACTAGCATCTTTCAGTGTTATTAACATAAAGGCTCTGTTTGGCTCCCTTTCATTTCCATTCCAGCCTATCAGATATGGCTGTAGTAATTCAAGCCACATTCACTGAAACAATCCCTTCCCCTTTTGTGCTGTGATTAGAGTTCACAGGTACTTTGCATGTGGACAGTCTCCCATTCATCACTACCACCTCCCATTCTATTTTAATAATTAAAAACATCTCAGATCAAGGGGCTGATAAAAACTCTGTCCAAAGACAAAGAGAGCTGATTCCTGTTGGAGAAGACTGCACAGGGGTAGATGCACCACTGTTCTGCCTCAGGTCACGCTAAGGCAAATACAGAGAGATGCAGGTTCCAAATCAGCAGTTAAAACCTTCCTGTCTAGGCTGGCATAGTGATAACCCAGGCCTCTGAAGCACGGATCTTTTGTTGGTTCCTGTTTCAATTAATGTCCCATTTGAGGTTCTGCCATTATGTTAGCTTATCACAATCTATGTTTTAGTACTTTTATTTTTGTTATCCATTTTGAATGGCTTTGGCAGAACAGAAAGCCGGGAAGAAGAAAAAACATTAAAATGTGACATTTTGAGAATTAAATGTAGGGTGGGAGAGGGAAGGGAGTTGTTGCTTATGTTTTTAAATGCAGCAGCAACCCTGTCTGATCCTGCAGTCTTCAGGCAAGCAAAGGGGCTCACTTGGTTCAATTTCTCTGTTGAGAGCCTCACCTGTGAGGGGTGAGCTCTCTAGTCCATGTCCTCCCTTCCTTCCCAACTGAGTCATTAGAGAAAGGCCATGTGACCTTGACTTATGCATGGTCAGCAGCCCTCTCATACATGCGCTCCAGAATAAGATGGATACTTGCAAAACTTGGCCTGTCGGAAGGCAGCTTACTCCAACAAAGGCGCATGAGGTTGTAGAGCTCCAAAGGGCAGTTATCTGGGCAAGTCAGGATGTTTCCATCCCTCACATAATAGATGACTTCCTCATGAGCCATCCCATAATATGGCTGCATGCCAAAGGCAAAGATCTCCCACAGGACCACACCGTAGGCCCAAACATCAGACTCAGTTGTGTAGCGGTTGTAGAAGATAGACTCAGGGGGCATCCATCGTATAGGAATGGCATCGTTCTCATTGGCTTTGTAATAGTCTGCTGAATACATGTTTCTGGACAGACCAAAATCTGCAATTTTTACCACCATGTTTTCCCCCACTAAACAGTTCCTGGTGGCCAAGTCCCTGTGAACAAACTTGCGTTCCGAGAGGTAAGCCATTCCAGCCGCCACCTGTTTGGCAATGTAGAGCTGGTCGGTGCAAGAGAGGCCAACCAAGTTAGGGCTGGAGGGTCTGATCCTTAGGTCAAGGTTATTGTCACTTAGGCTACAGAGATTGCGTGGTGATCGGTTACGCAAGTATTCGTTGAGGTCTCCAAAGGCCATGTATTCAAACAGCAGGCACATGGGCTTTCCAACAGCACACACTCCTGAAATCAAGAACAGCCATTTAATCAGTCCTGGTAAACAGGCAGGGGGGAGATTTTTATACAATGAAAAGTTATCCAAAATGCTACATTTTGTTGTTGTGGGCCTTCAAGTCATTTCTGATTTATGGCATCCCTAAGGCAACCATATCACAGGATTTTCTGAGGCTGAGTATGACTTGCCCAAGCTCACCCAGTGAGTTTTTATGGCTGAGCAGGGATTTGGACCCTGGTCTCCAGAGTTGTAGTCCAACACTCAAACCACTGGAATTAAATATGTACAATCCTTCCTTTAACAGATGCAGTCCCATGAATAACCATTTATGTAGTTCATACATGCTTCCACAACTGGTGTCTACAAGTGGTATTTTCCTAACACTGAAACAACGAGTTTTGCCCTGTGGCACCCACCAGTTCTTCTGGGGGATCTTTGTGTGAAGCCTTCTGCAGGACTTACTTGAAGGGCCAACTTACCCACTCCCAGGTTTAGGGGATGAGCACATCTCAACAGCCTGTGCCTCAATGTATACTCTCCCCACTCTAGGGGGAGGAGCCATCAGGGAGGCTGGGAAGGAAATTACTAGCCAATGTTTGGGCTACAAGAGAACATAAATTTGGCCTGATGCCATGGCAAACATGTAATGGTAGCTGATAAAAAGTAGTATCTAGGTGATAAACAGATCCGCAGACTAAATAGCATTTCTGACTGGACAGAAGAGGCCACTGAGAAAAAGGCAGACTAGTTGCATGCTGCTTGGGTGCACTGGCTGTGTAGCAAAGGAACATCTGCAGCCCAGCCAGTTCTACCTATGCCCCAGAGTGTCAGCACAAATGGGAGACCCCAGTAAGTGGGAACTGGGGCATGCAATTGTACATTGTTTCATATGTATTACTGGATCATGCAGTGTTTCTACATTTACACCTTTGGTGTATTTGGATTACACCTTTGGTGTTCTTCTGAACTTCGTTGGTCACATTTGGTAGCTTAGGCTCAATTTTTGCAGATGGCCCCAAATGTTGCCTCCTGAATTTAAAAAAAAATAATCCAGACAACAATTCACTTTGTGAAAACATCTGTGTCTAGCTAAAAAGAAAAGGGCTCTTAGGTCAAGTGATGCTCAACAATCCCACACCCCCACAACACGAAACTGATGAATCTGTTTGACCTTTCCTAATTTATCCAACATGGTGATAATAAACAAAGAGATCACTCCAACTGAGTGTCTACTTCCTGTTTCCTGTTTCTGCTGCTGTATTATCTGCAGGCATTTCAGCCCGAGGAAGTTACTTCAGACTCCAAGGTCTCCTAGAAATGTCTCCTTAGCAATATTTCCACTGAAATGAACATTGGTTTTGATTAATTAGTAGTACCATTCATATTCACATAGGGAGATTTACATCTGCACAGCCCAGCATCCTATGAGATGAGGTGAGGGAGCAGGAAAGGCACATCAAATGATGCATTGTATTATGCTACACCCATGGACTGGAGAAAATATGGAGTGATGACAGCTCTGTATCTTTTGTAAACTCTCCTAAGACCTGCAGAGGATCCTGGGTAGGCAGGCAGCTATTTCTGAAGCAACACCAGAGCCAAATCTAGTGCTCTGCTTCTGGCATTGCAACTGTGCCTATGTATGCCCGTCTAGATAGCTGCCTAGTCTGTCTATGAAGGGGCGGGGCTTTAAAATTCACACAAATGATGAAAATGGTGAAAATGTTGGATCTGGTACCTAAAAGTTTGACAATATTTGGATTATCAAATTCTGCCATGAGAGCTGCTTCTCTCTGAAAGTCGGCCTGCATGTCTGCCGAGGCTTCTTCTTTGAGCATCTTCACTGCCACCATTGTGAAGGGTTCATAAGGAAGTAGTCCAGGTGCCCTGAGAGAAGAAGAGACAGTCAGGTCTTCAAAAGTTGTGGCAGGACTGGCTTAAGACATTTTGCTGCCAAGGGGGCAAATAATACCCCACACATCCACCTAAGTTACACAGTACCCAAAGGCACCCAAGTTATTGGTGCTTGAGGCAAAAGAACATACAAACATCTCCCACTCCCTGCCAGTGACACTACAATAACAACAAATTAAATCACTATCAGTTTGCTGCCCTCGCCTGACAACCCAAACCTACATCCTGAGGCATTAACACATTAACTGTGTTAATGGCAGGGCAGGCCCTGGCTCTGCCAATGAGTGGTGGCCCTGATACTAGCTTTGTCTCATGTGCAATGCTCTTTAGGATCAAGATGCAAATAGTTTTGCAAAATCAGTATTTAGGATCTGCAACTCCTTTTCTAGGGAGGGATAGACTGGCTCCCTCCTTATCCTTCTGTCAGCAGGTGAAGACCTTTTTATTCTGGTAAGCTTTTATGAACTGAATGTTTATAAGGAAAGGGCTTTTCAAAGTGTGCTGTGCTGTTTTGAATTTTTTTGCCTTTTTAATAGCTATATTTTATATTCTTCTTAATTCCATAGATAGTATAGTTGGCCCTCCACATTCACTGGGGTTAGAGGCACAGGGCCCCTTTGAAAATGGAAAAACCATGGATATCTCTAGGCCCCACAAACCATGTTTAACACACACAAGATGTACGATCCATGGATTCAACCCAACATGGATGCCTTTGAGGTGATGGGGTTCCTTTGCAAGGCAGAAGTGGGAGGCTGGCGGTGCTTGCCGCCGTCTCCACTGCTGCCCTACACCATTTTTTATTAGGGAGTTACAAACCCTGCCAGTTTCTCTGGCCTTGTCTAGATGGGCTATTTACCCCATCTTGGCCCTATCTTGGAGCTGCAGTCCAGATGGTGCACAGCATTTGCCTCATTTTGCTCCTGGGCAGTCTGCATAACGCCTGGGACAAAGAAGGGGCCATGACAGGGTAAAGCCTGTTACATCACTTAAAAAAAAACCTTGGGAAAACCACTTCAGCTGGCAAAAACAGGAGCCCACAATGCCATGCTGACCTGTCTCTACAGCTGCCATCTGCCGTCACTCTTCTGAAGCCAGGAAGCAGGCCTGCAGCATGTGACCAGACTGGTCATATATGCAGGGGCCTTGCTCATGTGCTGTGGGCTGGCTTCCTCGCTTTGGAGAGTGAGACACGGGTGGTGGCAGCAGTGGCTGCAGCAACGGGCCAGCATTGGAGTCTGGACTCCATCCCGTTTCGTGCCAGTAATAGGAGAGGAATGGGAGCTGGCATATTCTGTCCCATGTAGATGAGCTCTCAGTCTCACAAGACTTGAAGTCCTTATTAAAAATGGCAAAAGGCAGCAGCAGATGTGGCAGCAAATAATCAAATCCACAAAAGTTAAACCTGCAAATGTATAATTAGATTTTATAATTAATTATAATAATACTTTAACCATATTTTTTGTATGTTTTTAACCTATATGCTTTATTTTTCAGTATCTATTTTAAGTCTTGTAAGCTGCCTTGATTTCCAGTTTCAGGGAAGGGCAAGGTATCACAAAACAACAACAGCAACATTGCTGTTTATGTGAACAGTCTCGTGGCAGATGAAAACTAGGCCCTGAAAATGAAACTAGTGCTATACTAGTCTGAAGAAAGAGGGAAAGAGAAGCAAGGCACCATGTGCAATAATCCCTCAAGCCTGACATAGCCTGGCTACAGTAACTGGCTGTTTGCAAATCCAGCAAAAACAATGTAATAGTGGTTTCATATCAGCATGCCAAGATTAAACCACAGTTCCACAGTTCAAATGTGATGAGAAACTGCGATTTAAACAAGTAATGAAACAACTGTTAAAGATAGCAAGCAAGATGAGAAATGGAAGATGAGCAAAGGGAGAAACATAAAAGTATGATGCTTATTCTTGACAGAATAAACCGTAGTCATAATAAACCATACTCAAACACATGGGGAAACATAGATAGGGTATGGCATCATGGGCCAGTTAAGCTCAGTTCAAACTCATCAAACTATGGTATACCCACTATAAACTACAGCTTATAGTTAGAAGGAGCTCTTAGATTTATAGTTATAATAAACATAGGTTATTAAGCCAGGCTGGTGACATCTAAAGTGGCGTATGGGCTTGCCTGCTAATATACTCTTCTATCCTACCCCTGCTGCCTCTGTGTGTGGCAGTATATAGAAGGTGATAGCTGCCTTGAGAATGGAGTGACCACACACACAGCTAACTCTCTCAGCTGTTCCTTAAATGTCAGGCTGTTTTACTATGCAGTAGCTGGAGGAAGTTCTAGTCTCCAAAGCAAACTTCCAGTTTTCACAGTGTCTGGTCCAGGCATATGGCAGTGTGACAGGTGCAATTGGCTACAGTGAATGTCACATCATTGTCAAATGCCAGAGAATGGCAAAATGCCCATCTGAAAACAAATCTTCCAGGACAGCAACACAGCTGCAATGCAGACCCATATAGCTCTGCAACCAAGGGAAACACTATTCTCCATAAATGTCTCAGCTAAAGTTAAATGCCTTTTTGACCTCTGGCTTTTGGGAAACTGTGCAGACTTGTGAGGAGCAAGAGGGAGCACTTTTAATGTTCCCACTACCCATTTTTTCTTCCCCAAAAGGAAGACTGGGTGGCTTGTGATGTGCTTGCCACCTATCAAGGGTGCTTGCACAAGGCAATAAGAGTACAATGAGACTTTATTTAGACCTTTCACTTAACATAGTTTGCTGACCCATGAGCAAGGAATGAAATTTTGAATTGAAAACACCCTAATTCTGCAGCCACAAAACTAACATTCTATAGCTGCAACTAAGATTTAAACTAAATTGGTTTGCACAGGTAATGTGAATATTTACATGGCATGTTTTGTTATCTTTCTTCATATTTAATAATTTCTTATATCCATTATTTTATATACCATGCTCTCCACTTCTGTCATAGGAGATTATCACATGGGCAAAACATCCCAGGACAGGGACAACAGGAGATTGCTATCAGGCTCCCTTTTCAGATGACATCATCCCTCTCCTGTGATGCTCCTGTTCTGCTTCTGTTCCCCCCGCCCCGCTTCCTCTTATTCACAGGGGAAAGCCGTCAATAAGAAGCCCATTCCGTTATAATAATGGAATGATGGGCAAGTGAACAGATGCCCCATTCTGCTGGCAAGATGACATCGTAACGTGACGTCATCGTAACGTGATGTCCGTGCTGAAGACTTCTGGGTTCAGTCGGGACATCCAGGTAAGTGACACCCTTTCCCCCTTCCCCGGGTTACTTGCGGTTTTATTTTTCTATTTTGGGGCTTGGTTTTCTTTTTTGACATTTGGTTGGGTTTTTATTTTTAAATTTCCTGCGAGAACGGGCCGGACTTAGCTTCACTGCAGTAAAAGCAGCTTTACAACAGCTGCATTTACTGCAGGGAAGCTGAGGGGAGGGGGAGCCATTTCTCTCCTGCTTTAAGGTAAGTGTTTGATATATATATATATATATATCTTTACTGTTACAGGGAAGGAGGTGGGGCCGGAGTGGGGGGGGTATCGGGACAGGCACAGTTTTAGGGACCCATGTGATAATCTCCATACCAATGGTTCCTCTTGATTACAAAATTATACTACCCTAAACAAGTTTAGGTGACAAGCATGCAGATATCAACCTATTATCAACCCATAAGGCATAAGCCACTGAGCTATAAAAGAGGTTTAGATCACACTGCAGAAATTGGCTTCCTGTGCATTATCTTTTCCTTTCTTTTTATTCAAGAGCATATAGTTCTCTTTTCTGCTTTTCTTTTAATTCAGGTTCTTGCAATTCAAGGTATTCTTAGTGATTCTTGAAAATGTGAATTTATCACACTGATGAATTAAGGAAGCCAAAATTTAAATAATTGCAGAGGTTTATTCCTACTTATTGTTCAATTATTTTGACTTCATGCAGTTCTCTTACAATTTGGAGTAGTAGTTAGTGACTCCCACATGAGGGAGGTGGTAAATATACTCCAGGTTTTAGTTCAGACTTCAAAGGAATTATTCAAGCTGCTAAACCCTCTCTCCAAAATAGGTTCAGCAACATGGGTAACTCCTTTAAAGTTATCCAGAACTCAGAACAGATTCACCACCCTACTGACACAGAAGTCAGTGTCACTATATACAGGTTGCTAGCTATATACCCAGTGTAGCATACACGGTTCCCCCTGCCGTCCTCCCCAAGCCCCCCTGCATGCACACACACACGCCACTCCCTCCCTCCCACATGGCACCTGACTCCCCCACAATGGCCCTCCCACCCCTGCAGCCCTCCCCACATGGCACCTCACCCCCAACCCCCCCACTGCAGCTCTCGTTTCCCCCTGCCACCCTCCCTGAGCCCCCCCCACGCACACACACCATGCCACACACACCCTGCTACTCACTCCTTGCCGGCGGCCATGTTTACACTGGATGTAAAAGTCCACATGTTCCTGCCTCCAGTGTGCTGATTGGCTGCCCAACCAAGCTGTGATTGGTTGTTCAGTTTCCTAAGCAGCCAATCAGCACACTGGAAATGGCAACATACCCAAGAAAATTATATATATAGATAGCTCAGGGTCTTTATCAGCATTATTTGTTCATGATCCTGATGTGGATTTTTTACAATTTCTCAAAGAACATACAGTGTTTGCAGATAGAGCAAATAGCTACATATTCTTAAAAATTATACCATGGACATGAATTGTCATCTTGGTAAATAAGCTACATTGTGTTGCCTGGTTACAAAACTACTTCTCCCATCTGCCACTCTTAGCTTAATTAATTCATTTCAATATGTCAACTTTATTAATATTCATTTTCCCAACACTGGGGTTTCCTTGAAACATAAACAACCAGATGACAGCTATACTTCATGGCTGAGTAGTGATCCATTCACCTTGCTTGGAAAACCCGCCCAAAAGCTCCTTCTCCAATATCTCTCACATATTCAATATTGTTTCGTGGGTACTCCAGACTGAATAATTTTGGATTCAAGAGTAAAGGCATGCGCTGATACATGGGATTTGGATGCAATCTGTCCAATAAGAGCTCAGAAGGAAGAGTCGTCAGAGCTGGTGGTGCAGATTCCCTGATGTGAGAGAAAGATGTACAGCCTCAATATAATAAGCAATGCATCATATCAGTAGGTAACTTTTAAAAATGCTACCTGTGGTAGGCAGACTGTGGTAAAAATACACAGTAATAATAGCATGTGATAATCATGTTCTAAAGCACAGAGTATCCACATGAACAACATATGAAGTTATTTATATTCCAGAGGTCTATTACAGCATCATATATGTTGGGAGAGAGGGAGTAACTCCTTTCTCTGTGATTATTCAGGAGCATCTGTATCCTCAAAACTCCACATGGAGTGACTACATTTATAAACATTTAAAACTGGCCTGTATATAACCTAAGTGTGCCATAGCCACATTCCACTTGCTTCAAAAAAGGGCAACTGTGTGACCTGCTTGGGTAACATACCTATAAATACTTATTATGAGGTATACAGGGTAGCCACAACAAATGGCACTTAAAATACACAGATCTATTGCGGTCTAACCTTGACTGTTTCTCATAGCAGACCTTTAAATCTTGCTGAGAATATTCCCTCCACCCACCAAAGTCTTTGTGACCACCCTCTAGGAGATAATTGGCTCTCCTGTAAGAACAATGTCATTGCAAGTGGCAGATGGGTCCACATAGGAAACAACAGGCCTTCTAATTATTATTATTATTGTTATTATTATTATTTATATCCCACCCCTCTACAAAATGCAATTGGGGTGGCTTACAACATTTAAAATATACATATAAAACCCTCCATCCCACCCCCACCCCCTTAAAATACAATTAAATAATTAAACATTTAAAAATAGTTAATAAATACTAAAACACACACACAATAAAATAACTGGAACAGGGATCGGACCAATAAGATTTTCTTCTTCTGATGGCTGGGTATCTATTCAGGAAAGGCCTGCCAGAAGAGATCCATCTTAAGAGCTTTTTTAAATGTGACAGATCTCGTTCGGCAGGCAGTTCCATAATCTGGGAGCAATAGCCGAAAAGGTCCTCTGGGAGGTTGAGGAAAGCCTAGTTTTTAAAGGTTGCAGCAGATTCCTCCCAGAGGACCTGAGTGCACGGGGAGGATTATATGGAAGGAGGCGGTCCTGAAGATAGGTTGGACCCAAGCCATTTCAGGCTTTAAAGGTGATAACCAACACCTTGTACTGGGCCTGGAAACTAATGGGCAGGCATTACTACTCTCATGCTCCTATCCTGCCAACATAATTCTTTTTCAACAAATTAATCTATTAATGTGCAAAGAATCTAAAATGAAAAGCAAAGTGCTCTTTAAATCAAAATGCAACGTCTGCATTGTGTGATATTTTTTATGTTTAGAAAGAAAGACAGACAGTCACGAGGTAGGTATGCATGCAACCTCAAAGTCTTCTCACCTCTCCATACAATGGAGAGAATAGTCTATTCAAAAGGGTCCACAGTCAGAGCTGAGATGAGAAAGGAATAGAGACTCTGCTCCTATTTGCCCATCATGCGTAGTTTAGTGTGACATGAACAACCCCAGGTAAGTCTTTGCTTGTCCAGTTCCCCATCTACCTCCTCTTGTTTAAGAGTTGGCACATTTCTCTCTCGCTCTCTGGCTTTTCGTTGCAAATGAAGATTTAGGAAGGACTCATCCCACACTTTCTGCAAGCGCACTGATGACTAAAAAGGCCAATCCGAGATAAACAAGTCCAGTTGCAGAAAGCAGAGCAGAAGGTCTCCTTGGGTGATGTTTCTGGGTTGTGATTCTTTCTGCATTGTCGTTTCTCTTCAAGACTTGTTCAGCACGAGTTCTCAAATAAGGCTGCAGCATTGTGGATAGTGCGTCTCCATGCCTCCTGATGTGAGGCCAGGGCGGACCACTGTTGGTGATCAATTTGGCCGAGCCTGAGATGTTGTTTCAGGGAGTCCTTGTATCGTTTTTTTGGAGTGCCCCTCTTACGCTGACCCATGACAAGTTCAACGTAGAGTACTATTTTGGGGAGGCAATGGTCCTCCATCCTAGAAACATGCCCTGCCCAGTGCAGCTGTGTTCTCAATATCGTGGCCTCAATGCTGGTGATCCCTGCTTGCTCAAGGACAGCAACATTCATCACATAGTCCAGTGTATATTTAGGATTGTGCGTATACAGCGCTGATGAAAGCGTTCGAATAGTCGTAGGTGGGGGCAATAGGTGACCCATGTTTCAGATCCGTAAAGGAGAATAGACAGTACAATGGTTCTGTACACACTGATTTTTGTGCTTCACCTCAGGTGTTTATTGCTCCAGACTCCTTTGTGAAGTCTTCCAAATGCGCTATATGCCTTTGCTAATCTGTGATCAATCTCTTTGTCAATCTTGGCATCTGAGGAGATGATGCTTCCCAGGTAGGTGAATTGCTGAACGGACTTGAGCACAGATTTGCTGACGGCAATGTGGGGATGGTGGTGTTCGTCCTGTGGTGCAGGCTGGTAAAGAACTTCTGTTTTCTTCAGGTTGACTTCCAGCCCAAACAGCTGTGCAGCTGTTGTGAAGCAGGATGTTAGGTGCTGCAGAGCTGCTTCTGTGTGGGCAACAAGGGCAGCTGCATCAGTGAAGTGCAGCTCACAGATTAGATAGTTTAGAGTCTTAGTGTGAGCCCTCAGACGGCTTAGGTTAAACAAGCTACCATCAGTACGGTAACGTATATAGATGCTGTTGTCTTCTTCGAGCTCTGCCGTAGCCCTTTGGAGCATCATGCTGAAGAAGAGTGTAAATAAAGTTGGAGCAAGAACACAACCTTGCTTCACTCCATTAGTTATTAGAAAGGGCTCTGAAAGAGCATCACGATATCTGTCTTGACCACGCTGGCCCTCGTGTAGCAAGATAATCATTTTAAGGAATTTGGGGGGACATCCGAGTCTTTCCAGGATTTGCCACAGACCTTTTCTACTCACAGTGTCAAAGGCTTTGGTGAGGTCCACAAATGTTACATAGAGACCCTTGTTCTGCTCCCTACATTTTTCTTGCAGTTGTCTAAGGGCAAATACCATGTCTGTCGTACTCCTATTGGCTCTGAAGCCACATTGGCTTTCAGGAAGAAGTTCTGCAATAGCAGGAACTAATCTGTTCAGGAGTATCCTTGCAAGGATTTTTCCAGCAATAGAGAGCAGTCTTATGCCTCGATAGTTTGAGCAATCAGATTTTGCTCCTTTTTTCTTGTACAGGGTGATGATGACTGCATCTCAGAGATCTGATGGCAGTTCACCTTTTCCCCAGCAATTCACAAGGAGTTCGTGGAATTTATCGTGGAGTGCATGACCTCCGTGTTTCCAAACTTCAGGTGAGATTCCATCAATCCTAGCTGCCTTGCCGTTTTTCATCTGCTGTATGGCCTTAAGGGTCTCTTCCAAAGTGGGAGCTATGTCCAACTCATTTTTCATCTGTTTTTGTATCATATGTTGGATAGCTGAGCCTTGGACTACTCGGTTGGCACTAAAGAGAATTTGAAAATGTTCAGCCCATCGATTCAGGATGGAGGCTTTATCAGTAATTAATGTTTGACCATCTGTACTGTATAAGGAGCTTTGGACCTGATAGGTAGGTCCAAACACTGCTTTAAGAGCTTCATAAAATCCTCTATGATCACCCAGATCTGCACAGCATTGTGTCTTTTCTGCTATATTGATCCACCACTTGTTCTGCATGTCTCGGAGTTTTTGTTGAAGTTTTCTACATGTGAGGCGGAAAGCTGCTTTTCTTACATGACAAGTTGGCTGGGCGAGGTATGCCTGGTGAGCAGTTCTCTTCTTTGCCAACAGCTCCTGGATCTCTTGGTTGTTTTCATCAAATCAGTCTTGATTTTTCTTGGGGGGGAACCCGAGGGATTCTTCTGTAGACTGGAGGATACTGTTTTTGATATGTTGCCAAAGCACTGTAGGAGAAGGATCTGTAGGATGGTCTTCAAGTTTGTTTGCAGATTTGCCTTGAAGTTGTCTCTCATGGTAGCTTGTTGAAGATTGTTGACTTGGAGTCTCCTCTTTAAGATGCCACCCCTCTTAGGTTTGAACTTAAGATGAAGATTTAGTTTACATCAGATGAGGTGATGATCTGTTTGGCATTCTGCACTGGGCATCACTCGGGTATGATGGACATTGTGAATGTTTCTCTGGCGGACTAGAACATAGTCAATGAGGTGCCAATGTTTGGATCAGGGATGCATCCAAGTTGTCTTCAAGCTATCTTTCTGCTGAAAGATTGTGTTTGTAATAGTCAGCTGTTGTTCTGCTGTTGTTCTGCACAGAACTCTAGCAGGAGGTGTCCATTATCATTGCAGTTTCCAACACCATGCTTGCCTAAGGCTTCGGAGTTCTTTCCTACTCTGGCATTGAAGTCACCAAGGATAAACATTTTATCTTCCAGAAGGACTTTTTGTATGAGTTGGCGTAGGTCTGTGTAGAATTTGTCTTTCCCTACAGGGTCAGCTTGCATAGTTGGGGCATATATACTATATATATATAGTATATATATATATATATATATATATATATAGTATATATGCCCCAACTATGCAAGCCGACACATGTTGTTCTCTTTAGTATATATAGTATATATATATATACTAAAGAGAACAACATGTGGGAGGCGTAAGGAAATAATGCGATCAAAGTGTCCTGTTGGCAAGGGTTCAAGTTTGGAGGCAATGGAGTTTTTAATCATAAAGCGTACTCCTGAGAGATTTTTTTCAGTTTTGGGTTTGCCAGACCAGTAAAGTGTGTAGCCGGCGCCGTGTTCTTTAAGGCTGCCTTCCTCATGGAGATGAACTTCACTAAGAGCAGCGATGTCAATATTAAGTTGTGATAGTTCATGGGCTGTTAGGGCAGAACAACACTCAGGCCGTCCACTATCTGCAGAGTCTCGCATGGTTCTGATGTTCCATCATGCAAGCGTCAGTTTATTTACACCTTTGGAGGCCGGTGTGTGCCTTTTTTCTTTGCCTTGGTTTGACTGCATCAGAAGATGCCCATTGGCTGCGGCTAGCCAACCAGGTAGATGGGGATGAGCTTTCGTTAGGCCACCTTTTCTAGGCCCCTCTCCATATGGAGCAAGCAGTGCTTTCCTTTAAAAAGGCTGCTTAGTCATTCAGGATGCTGCCGAACAAGACTGTCATCTCCCGGGTCAGCCTCAAGCGACCAAAGTCCTGAACCGCCTGCATGCAGGGTTGGGTCTCCGGCTTCCAGTGCATCTTTACACCTGCTGTGTCGTCCCTCGCCTATCGCTACAGGGCTTTTTGGAACTGGAGTTATCCTTCGAGCCTGTGCAATGGATTTTTCTGGTGGAGCGCAGTGTGCACAGAACTGGCCTCACCCTTTAAACCAAAGGTTCATCTGCTGTGGCCTTGCAAGCATGGATGTAGCAGCGAGGTCCTTGGGTCGTAGGTTTGATTAAAGTTTCCTTCTCTTAGATGGTTGACCTCACAGGGTTGGACGAGCACCATCTGCCCGGGTTTGGGATTAGAGTTTTCCTTCTCCTAGAATGGTTGCCATAAGGCTAGAGAGCCCATCCTGCCCTTTGGGATGCTCTTTGTCAGACCCTTCGGTTTTGACCTGTCTGGCATGGGAGGCCCTACTGGTGGCTATTATGCCACCGCCAGCATAGCTTAAAACATCATTAGGGTACGCAAGCCTCTATCCCATGACAAGGGGGCATCAATGGAGAGAGATTTGGCACATTTCGAACAAACTATAAACAGTTTGTCAGCCTGGACAAATATAATAAGCTGTGGTTAACCCAAAATGGAGTTAAAGCTTCTGAACTGTTCCTCATAGACATCATCATCGTTGTTGTCATTTCTACCCTGCTTTTCCCCCCAATTTGGGACAGACCAGAAGAGCATGGTGAGAGCATGCAAGGCCTAGACTCACCAAAGTTCATTCATATCATGCAAAACTTGATTTAACATTTAAAATGACCAGGCTCTCCTCATCTTTATGCACATCTTTCAAATCTAAGATGGCAATGCCTCTATGCTGTCTACATTCATTATTTTGTCAAAAAGCTAGCGGAATATTGGTTGGACAAAAAAAAGGTAGACATTTTCAGAACTGTTGGCTTAGAAAAATCAGAAGTTTTCCCTAACATAGTTGTCTACATGAACTACAATACTCTATTAGTTAACAATGACATAGCTATTAGAATGGACATATTCAGATGTCATGCTAAAAATATTATTTTATTTTACTTTTGTTCTATTCTGCCATTCTCACCGAACTGGGACTCAAGATAGCCCATATCATGATTTTTAAAATCTGCACACCAATACAAATAAAAACACACTATAATTTCAAAACACAATTAAACAAATTATTGTATAAAAGTAACAATTTAAAAGCAAATTTAAAAGCATATGGATAAAAAATTATGTCCCTCCCACCATTAAAAGTCCCTTCCTCAACTGTGAATTGCCCAAAGCCTGGCTGAAGAGAAATGTTGTTGTCTCCCAGTGGAAGGACAACAGGAACAGGTCAGCCTACCCTCCCTTGGAAGGAAGTTCCACATCCACAGCCTGGGAACAGCCATCAAGGAGACCCGCACATGCTTGGATTGGAATGGGACATTTCAGTGTGACCAGTTCAGTGTGGCCAGTTTAGAGCAGCCAGTTCAATGTGGCCAGTTCAGTGTGATGTGATTCTGCTTGCATATCAATTGTTAAGAAACTGCAACCAAAACCATGTCTATTTGATTGGGATTGTCTTGCAAAGCCATTTGGGTAAGGATTAGGGTTAAGGTAAGGGTTGGGGTTATTATAAATTATATATTGATATTATTGATAATTGATAATAACTCTAACCCTATAGATTTTCCTTGGATTTTTTCTGGGCTGTGAGGCCGTGTTCTGGAAAAGTTTACTTCTGACGTTTCGCCTGCATCTGTGGCTGGCATCTTCAGAGAATGGACATTAAAATCCCCACAGGCCAACTGGATCTGAAGCAATGAAGGCAAGGTTACAGCATAGTTCAGAATGTTCTTCTGAGCTATCTACACAGTCAGTAACCCTTATCTTAATCCTAACCCTTACCTACATGGTTTTGCCCATCCATCCAATCCCAACCAAATATAAATGATTTTGATTGCAGTTTCTTGACAAAATTATCAATTATCAATTAATATGCAAGCAGAACCACGCCACACTGAAATGGCTGCACTGAAACGTCCTAGACCCTGCTTGACATAGACCAGTAATGGGAATCAGATAGTCCATGGATAATATGCAGCCCTCCCCCGAAAGGTGTTTGTGTAGCCATTAGACCTTTCAGCTGATTTTTTTGGTGCGGGGGACTGATAGTAATGACAGCCCCTTGCACCTTTAAAAAGTCAAAATACCATTTTCTCAAAACTGGATGAAGTGGATCATTCTGCTCTCCCCACTTCTGGTGAACTGATGTGGTTCCAGGGCAGAAAACTGGTCCCAGCGCTTGCCCATTTTCAACCCCACCCCACTTAGGTAATATGGATGAGCCCAAGTGACCCTTGGGCTTGTACAGTTTGTCTCTTTTCCTCTTCAGACATAAAGGGAAGATCAGAAGCTTTGGTTATGTATTGACTGAAGTGCAGCTTGTCAAATCACCTGAACAGTTTGTCATTGGTTAATGTTAATGTTACCTATGGTTTGTTGGATCACACCATCTTCAAACTGAATTTGTTGGACCATGTCATCTTTGGAAGAGAGGAAGGGAGTGGGTAAGTGTGTGGTTTAGCTAGGCTGGATGCAGAGAGACACAAAGGCTGTGCCCACTTAGAGACTTGCAGTATGTTAACTAATACTAGAAGATGTTTCTCAAATTACATACTATGGCAGCAAACCAAAAACTCTTTGTTTGATTGCTGTTCCATTCATTTTGATGCTAACCACTTTATTTTCTTCTAGGTGGAAATTGCTATACACATTTACAATGTAATCCTGTACATTTCTATAGAGAAGTTAAACCCCACTAACTTAATCCCAGGTATGCATGTGCACAGACTTCAGCCTTAGTATAGAAATAAATAAATAAATGCCTCTTAGAAGTCTATAGAAGTAATCCAAGTAAGTAATATGTGGAATGCAACATTACTGACTAATGTTACTTAGAAATTCATCCATGCCTTAACTATGCTACTTAGCTAACTGCCCCTGCTAATTCTTGACTCAATAAATCCTATTTTTATCATCTTTAAGAGAATCCCTTCAGGGATAGGCTCAACAAAGTGGTTATTGAAAGAGTCAGAACAGAAAAGCAAGATTCCTTCTTGTTTCAGTAATTCTTGGAACACATTTGGCAATCAAAATGATGAGAAAGGATGTTGGACCTCTGTTGTTATCCTGGTCCCCAGGAGGAGTCCACAGGGCTCAGTGCAGTGAACTAGCACCTAGGAGAGCTCCTAGTATGCAACTTTCTCCAGAAAAGTCAAAGATGACACTGATTTTTTAAAGGTCTTGGTCCAGAAGCCTGCCCTATCCTTCCAGTGCTGAACATCTTAAAGGTCAAGAACCTTGGCCTGCCCTTAGTAATACTTAGTGTCTAAGAATTTGTGTGACATATGCTGCCTGTGTTGGTGAGCCAATCCCTTTGACTATAGAGCTCTTGAAGGTGGGTGTTTTGGCCCATTACTGAAGCTAGGCTTAAGAACTATACTTGTTGGTCCAGATTCAAGGATTTTAGATAGGGGGGGTTTCTTAGCATGCTGAGCGTGAAGGAAATCTTTTCACCACCTTGATGCCTCCTCTATTAGGACTTCTGATTCAAGTCCAAGACACAGTCGATTTGACTGCCACTGGTCATGGTTCCACGTAAAAGATTAAAATATGTAGAATATCAATTTATGACATGGACCTGGTTTTAACACGGTTATGATATCCAGCTGTTATCCAAATTGCGTGGGGTCCATGGGGAACCCACTCATGTCAAAATATTAATATGGGGAATTTTAATTAGCTCAAATATGGCAGTGAGAGGCCAGGTAACTACAGGACTTTTGTACCTATGTATACTGGTACTCACTGATGAGACTCCAAGCCAGGAAGTAAAATAAAATGTTTTTTATTGAAAAATAATCACAGAACTACTCACACTTCAAGCAATCATACAAGGCTATCAAAGAAAGTACAGTTGCCCCTTCATTTTTGCTGGGGTTTGGTTCCAGGACCCCCCGTGGATACCAAAATCCATGAATACTCAAGTCCCATTATATGCAACAGCATAGCAAAATAGTGTCCCTTATATAAGATGGCAAAATCAAGGCTTGCTTTTTGGATTATTATTTTTAAAAGAATATTTGCAAGCCATGAATACTGAAATCTGTGGATACCAAATCTGTGGATATGGAGGAACAAGTGTATGAACTACTGGGACAGAGGAATAGAGCTTGGGATGATGGGCCATGCTATACCTGTCCAACGAGCAGAGATTTGTGCAGAGAAGAAGTATGGCTATGCACACCAGGTGACCCCTCTGGGAAACTGAGCACACTTTGGCTCTGTTTTGGGGTGATATTTATACCCAATAGTTACCCTTAAGGGGTGCTTTGAGTGGAAAACAATACCTGAGTGGGTTTCCCACAGTAAGACAATGGAAGCTCCAGCTTCGTTGATTGCTGTTAATAGTCAGAGCATTAAGACTGATGGGTTTCAGGCATCCTCCGCTTTCTGTACAAGAGAGGTATGAAGGGAAACCATTTGCAGAGCAATGGGTGTTCCAGTCACTCATTTTTTGTTTGAGGTATGACTCAGTACCAGATGCATCCAGGAGAATTAGCACATCCTCCCTAACAATTTGTCTAAGGGAGTATTGCATAATTACTGCCTGGGCATGCCTGCTTTTGGCCTCTTCATATGTTTGGAATAAACCTTCATTCAGTCTGTTTCTCGGGAAGTCCTGGTCTACCTCTAACCATGTGAAGCATCAATACAATTCAAATTATGAAATATTGCCAATTGAATTATTGGAAGGGAGAAGGGTGTCAGGGAAGGTAACACAGCAATCACTGTGAACTCATCATGGAGAAGAGGCACTCAAAGTAATTTAAAGATGGAAATATGAATTTGGTGGCAGTGGTAATCTTTTGTGATTTTTTTTGACATCAGCATCCTGACTGAAATAGCAAGTGTTCTGCTTCACCTTTGCATTATTCAAGATGAACTAGATGAACTAGAAATCTAGATTGCAATACATCCCAAAGCATATGCACTATAGTGTAACTATTAGTATGGCTTCCATGAGATTTACTTCTGAGTAAACATGCTTAGAACTGCACTCTTTTTGAAACAATACCCATGCTGTTCATGAGCCAAATTTTTTACCACCTTTAACACCTCAACTATCTAAAGATGAAGAAGTGGTAGGAAGGTAGTCTCTAAAATCTTTTATAAAATATTTCAAAGTTTATCTTATTGTTTCTCTAAAAGTTAAGTCAATCGCAAATGCAAACTTCAGTTCAAAGCTAAAATCAACTCCTGCATGAGTTTACTTAAAAGTCTCTCCAAATGTGTCTACATCCCAAAAAGCCTGGATCTCACCTTGTTTTGTTTTTCCATTGCTTGCGCCTTCGGCAACAAATCAGAGCAGTAATAACCAGTATAATCAGCATTGCAAAGCTAGAGATGATGGAGATGATGACAGTCATGGAGTATGTTGGAGAGAAGGAGGGAGGGTAATGTGGCACCGCTACACTTGGCTTTGTTGTTCCTTGTGACAAAGATTCTGAAAAAGAAACAAATAAGAGTAACTTAGATTTTGGAGGCATTCACTGCTCAAGTGTTTGTGATATCACTACATCATCGAGTACATTAATGTGATGTTGCAATGCAAAGAGTGTGAACAAGCAGAACTACTGCCAAATGTCATGTGGAAATAGTACATCAGGCTTGGACTAGGATAGTGATTCTTAACCTGGGGTCCACAGACCCCTAGGGGTCTGAGATATCCTCACAAGGGGTCCATGAAGGCTTGAAAGGTGCTTGGCCCAACTCCTCCCTGCAGTGGAGCCAAGGCAAAGGCTGGTTAACTTAGTCTGCACATTGCCATTCCAGCCACAAACTTGCAGGAAGAAGCAGGCAAAAAGCCTTCACTACTCCTCCAGTGACTCTGAGGGAAGGTTTGATGGATGGGATAATTGTATTATTATTATTATTATTATTATTATTATTATTATTAAGTCTTGGGGGTCCACAGCAACAAAAGATATCTAAAGGGGTCCCTGGTAAAGAAAAGGTGAAGAACCTGGTTAAAAACCACCAGACTAGGACAGTTTAGATTAAGATGCATTCAGCGCAAAATATGTTATGAGGACAGGGCATTAGTCTCAAACCAATGAATCTTAAGATGAACAGGTGGTGGAGAAACACATTTACAATTACAAAAATTATGAGGGGGGAATATTGAATCCTCTCCTGATCATCAGTTTTCCCCTGCAAGTGCTCCCCAAGGACATTTGTGTTTGTAGCCCCCATGACACACACCAGGCTCTGGAAGTAGAAACCTGGCTGAAGGAAAGAGAGGGATTATCAACCAACAAAAGAAAAGGTAAGCATCCTCCCCCAGTCTCCTGCCAGCTTCCCAGTTTTGCTGTAATGCCTCTCCATCACTGCATAAATTTTACCTCATAGATTTTGTTTTTCAAGGTAATGGTTAGTTCCATCCTTTAGTGAGAAGTTTACTGGCTGGTCTTGGAGCTATTTTTCATTAATATCTATACAATGGGATGTTGTGAAAATAAAAAGGGGAAGGGGGATATGGCTATGTTTATGTTGAAAGAAAGGAAGGAATGGGTATGTTTTAACAGAGGGGCGGGATAAAAATATTTTTTTAATTATTATTATTATGAAGGAGCTAAATAAAATGAAGTTATATAAACATTTACATCTTATCTAGTATAATATATGTTAAAACACAGCAACTTGCTAAATCTAAATCAATTTGTCCTTCATGTATCACTTCTTTTTAACACATTGAAATAAAAGTTATACTGGTTAATAGTTATTAAATTCAAATATCTAGTAGACTGCCACAAAGCTTCTGTCACTGTATGCTACTCAGGTCTATTCCAACATTTTTACTCATTTATCTTATTTCCAAAGTACTTAAAAATGGAAACATCATTGTGACCGTGCAGTACTAAAAGTTCTGAAGCAGTGAATCCACAGGTTTCTGAGCTAATTGGACTAGATCTGCTGTGTAAAAAAATCATGCCAAAACAGCATTTATAAAGTGTATGCTACAGTACCTTACCATCTCCACAATGAGGCACATTGCAGTATTCCCATTTTACAGATGCATCCTTGGTATAACACCATGGTTGTTCATTTATGCCTCCCGGATTACGGCAATAGTTTACTGCATTTGAGAGCTCTGGGAATACCTGAGGGGTTTTTCTGTGTGAATGAGGCACCTGGTGACAAGAAATAATACCAACAGTTTCCAGAATGAATTTCCTAATGCAGTGTTTCCACGGGTCATATAGAATGAACATAACATTTGAATGCTCCTGCTTTCCAACAATGTCCCTCTCATTTCACTCTCTTACTAGACAACCCAGTTCTAATTTTCCTGCTCATTTGACATCAGGCACCTTCAAAGTCTTGATTCTGAGATCTTAATTTTTTAAAATTTATAAATAAACTTGAAAGCAATAGGAACAGAGCTCACTCTTCCCACTACCATATGCTTCCCTTCCTACTTGTCTGGAACTAATTATTAACCATTACCTTTCAGGTGTATATGGATTTTAAAGCCTGCTTTATACAGGTTCCTTTCTCCACTTTGAAATGGGCTTTCTCACCTGTTCACTCCACTTCTGACAAGGAATACCAGAGGCTGTGACATTGACAGAACCTTCATAGGTTAAGCCGTTGCCTTTGTAACAAGTTGCTGAAAAGAAACAGGATAGTAGTCAGAGAACCCATACCATTTGACTGCACAAATCACATTTACTCCAACAATGTGTGTGTGTGTGTGTGAGAGAGAGAGAGAGACAGAGACAGAGAGACAGAGACAGAGACAGAGACTTCAAGTCAGCTGTTCACTTATGGAGAGCTGGTGAATTTCACAGGGTTTTCTTAGGCAAGGAACACTCAGAGGTGGTTTTGCGAGTTCCTTCTTCTGAAATATAGCCCACAACACCTGGTATTCATTGGTGGTCTCCCATCCAAGAACTAACCAGGGCTGACCCTGGTTAGCTTCCAAGATCAGATGGGATCTGGTACCTTTAGGCCATTTAAGCATTACTGAAAGGATAAAGAGCTTTCCTTTAAATGGGGAGACCACACAATGGTGGGGGAGTCCAGTGAGGAGACTAAGGAGATTTTCACACGGGGCCAAAATGCTCTGTTACTGCCCTGCCACCTCCTCTCCCATTCCTGCCACGGAATAACGTAAATCTTTCACACATTTACCTTAATTCCATGGCAGGAATGGGCTCCGCCTCCCCTCGCTGGCCGGCCGTAAATGCAGCTGTCGTAAGGCTGCTTTTACGACCAGCTGTCTGAAACGTTACCACGTTATCGCGCAATAACGGCTGGGCGGTAAATTTAAAAAATAAAACTCCCCCAAACATAAAACCAGTTCACCAAGAACAAAAACACACTTAAATCACACAATCAAAACAGGGAGGGTAAAATAAAGGGTAGAAGGAGTTTCAGCAATCTGAGTTATTTTAACTGGTTTCATTTTAAATCCGCATGCACATATTACTTACTTGTTTGTAACATGTACTGTATAATACCCTGCCTTTCCTTCAGTGAGTTCAAGGTCCTGCCCCCATTCCTCACAGTCTTGAGTGGATTCATTGCCCTACTGACATGGAAGCTACTAGCTGCCATTATGTGCTTGGCATGTTAAAATCAAGCCATACTATAGTGATAACAGGCAAAAAAAATTGGGATTGTGCATGCCTGTCTTTCCTCTCCTTCTCCAGCACATTTATGGGGAGGTAATGGAAAACATCTGCTTCTGCTTTTAACTACTACTGTTATATACAAACCAAGAAATGTAGGTAGAGATAAATATAATTTATCAATACAAGCCTGGATCGTTAACTATGGATTTGAAATTGGCTTGTTTCAACAAACCTTAGTTAAACCTTAGTTAAAGCACCATTGTTTGTCTAGGCATAATTATAAACTTATAAAATTATAAAGGACTCAGCTGCCCTTTATAGGCTACGATTGTATGTTTTTAATTTTTTTCTTCTAATTTATATATATTTTAATTAATGTATGTTTTTAATCCTTTGCAATTTAATATTATTTTAAGGGGTGGGTGGGCTAGGGTATTGTGAGTATGGGGTTTTTATATTGTAAGCCACCCCGATTGCGTTGCAGAGGGGCGGGATATAAATAAAATTTTATTATTATTTATTATTAAACTTGGTCCAGTTGAAACAGGAAGCAAGTGCTCTTCTTTGCATCTACACTATAGGAGGAGAGGGGAGTTCATGATCTTGGGGTTCATGTACACCACAGGGAACTATTGTTTAGCATTACTTGTGAATGCAGAGTCTCCATCTCCATGTAGAAAATACCAGTCTTATATTCTAGTGAAGTCCAGATTCTGAAGATTACTTACTTGTTACGTCTTCCTTTTTAAGATCTGAGGAAGGAAAAGGAGAGAAGCAAATTGTAATCAATGGAAATTGGCATTATTCTAATATGGAGCTATTATAGTGTTAGGATGATGACGATGATAGTGATGATGATGATGATGATTTTATTCATTTATATCCCACCCTTTTCCCAACAATAGAACTAAAGATGACTTACAAATTATTAAAAAATCCATACAGATTTAAAACATACACAAGCATCAATGTGTGTGAGAGAGAGTGAGAGTGTGTGTACACCTTTCACTCCTGTACAGGTCAACCACCATACCCATGGGGGGATATGTTCCAAGACCCCCTGTGGATACCTGAAACCATGGATAATAGGGAACTCTGTTATTTTCAAATAGACGAACACCGGAAATTGACCATAGAATCACATTGGAGGACCTAGAAATGCCTAGAGAGAACATATTTTGGGGGGATGTGGATAAGTGAAACCATGGATACTGAATCCATGGATACGGAGGTCAACCTGTATATATATATATATATATATGTGTGTGTGTGTGTGTGTGTGTGTGTGTGTTTAAAGCAATTAAACAATCTATAGATTTAAAACCATTTAAAAGATAGAAGACAGAATAGAAGACAGACTATAAACAGTCATCAAAACAGCATACCATTAAAGCACCTTGCTATTAATTCATAAAAGCCTGATGCAAAAGAATGCATATGCCAGAGGGAGGAGAGTAAGGAGGGAGCCATCCTAGCCTTCCTAGGGAGGGAATTCCAAACTCTGGGAGCAACAACCATGAAACGAAGATAAGACTGCTCAGCTTTCAGCCAAAGGAAGCAAAAACTGAGGAGCAGCCCAAAACCACAGAAGAAACCAGAGACATGTTTCAAGGTGCTCAATTAATAAAACATTCACCAATTGAGCACCTTGAGAGATGTCCCCAGTTTCTTCTGCTAACTTTTCAGTCAGCCACTACAGCAGTACCTTCAATTCCAGGTAGGCATTTGCAGGTGATTATATTTAGCCCCATCTGATGAAAAAAATCACCGGCTCATTTCTGTGTTTTGTGTGGTTACGGACCCAGAGCACTGGACAAAAAAGGATACCTGCTATTATGTTTTTGATCCAAACACATTCATGCATATGATTAAGCATGGAAATTTCATAGAAGTGAATGGTGTGCTAATGCCTTACCCAGAGCAGCTGCCTATAAATATGGCAAGAACTCAAGGGCTTGTCTATACTAGTCACAAACCCCCACACCACCCCGAAATCTGGTCTGATAATGCCACACAATGTGTGGCATTTCCCCCAAATCTGGTTCAATGGTGACACACACTGTAGGGCCCTATTCACACCAGATTCGGGGCATACCCCTTTAATATGGGTTTTAGAAAATTCACAGTTTTCTCTGGACTTTGCTGGAAACTCTGGAGAAAACTACCATGTGAACAAGCCATCTTCACCGGATTTGGGGGGTGGGGAGGAGAGGAAAGACAAACACTGCCTGAGGCACTACCATTTCCCCCCTCCTAGGTGCCAGTTCTCATTCCAAAGGCAGAGCCCCAGTGGTAGACACTCTTTCTGAGATCAGAACCCTCAATAAGCCCTGTCATTGTGAGGCTGGCCACTTGTTCTGGCTTCAGAGAGGGTGACTACCATTGGGGCTTTGCTTTTCCGGCACAGAATCACTCCTCCGAGCTCCAGAAATAGCAAAGCCCCAGTGGTAGCTGCCCAACCTGGCTTCAGAGAGGCAGTTACCACTGTCTCTTTGCTTTTCCTGGAGTTCAGAGGGGTGACTGTAAGCAAATTGCCAGTGGTAGTCACCCCCTTTGAAGCCAGATCGGGTGCCTGCCCCACCATCATGTGGCTAGCCACCCAATCTGGCTTCAGAGAGGGTGATTACTGTGGGGGCTTTGCTTTCCCTGTGCAAAATTGTTACTCTGAGCTCCAGGAAAAGCAAAGAGACAGTGGTAGCCACCTTTCTGGTTTCAGAAAGGCAACTACTGCTGGCAACTACCGTTGGTGCTTTGTTTTCCTGGAGCTCAAGAGTCAAGCGTGAGTAACAGCTTTGAATGGAAGCCCAAATCAGGTAAAAATCTAAATCTGGATTCGGGCTTTGGCAGGCATGGCACTCACATCTGGGCTAGAGTAACCCAAGTTTCATGCATGACAGCTCTGGGCCCAAGTAGTCCAAATCTCATCCAGATTTTTACCTGCTGTGTAGTCAAGCCCCAAGGAAAACTTCTCTGCATCTTCTTGCCCCCACCTACTCTACAGAGAACTTAAAGTTCTGCTGTTTTCAGAAAGAAAAAAGAAAGAAAAAGCCAGCCAAGATTTCTAGGTTGACAGCTAGCAGCCGTGCAAGGACCACAGTTTTCAGCAGAACTCCTTTTAAGGGTCACATTGTACCCCGCAAGCATATCTTCAGAGTCTCAGGCCATTGCCCTCTTAATGGGCCACTTATTTATTTATTTATTTATTTATACCCCGCTCTTCAGCCACAAGGCTATCAGAGCAGCTTACAAATTGTTTTAAGCAATAGCAATTTACACATCTACACGGCATTAAGCAGCCTCCAATGTGTGTTAGCCCCCAGAAGCTGGGTATTTACCCAGATGTGGAATCCATGTGCAGGCCTTGGGATCCTGATGTAGGCTGGGAAGTCTGTTGCACTCTGGCAGGGTAAGTAACATCAGTCCAGGTTTGTAGATTCCTCTGCGGGCATTTTCTTCCATCAAAAGCCATTCCTTAAAGCAGTAGAGATCCTTTACAGCAAGGCAATGCTCTCTACATATTTTTTTTTTTTTTACAAACAACAGTGGAATGCACAAGTCAGTGATGTGATAATAACATTGCAGTAACAATGGAACAGTATAGATGAAGGCCTTCAAATAATCAGCATTATTGCATCAATTCAGATGATCTTTTTTACTAGGTGAGCAATTGGTCCATAAATGGATATTATCCTGCTCGTTCATACTAGAATTCAGTAGGACTTAATTCCATGTGATGTGATGCATTCATGTGCTGCATGTTGTTGTTGTTTTAAATTATAACCTGTAACATCTTTCTGATACCACTAAACCACCCATGCAGATCACATAATGGCAGAATAATTTGTATGCTTCCTTGGGTTTCCATGCTTTAACATGTTTTGTCTTGTCACTTAGGGGCACATCTATGTGGGGTTTTCTTCTTCTGAGATCCACAAACCATATAAGCAGCAGTGACTCAGCACAGGCTACACTCTGTGTACAAAATATGATAAGAGCAAAGGCCTTCTCTGAGCCATAATGTGCCTTCCAAGGCAAAGCTTAGAAGTAACTTCTCTCAAACAATGAATGACTTGCAACTAATTGCTTTCACCACTAACCCAAGTTACATCTTGTAATGTAATTGGAGAAACAGAACTTCATTCTGTTTTCAGCATAACTGTCATTTTTAAAACTGTAATTTTTAGCTACTTTGATCATTACTTTCATTAAGTTTATCCCATTGACTTCGAACTTACAAGTAAGTGCAATGAGAATACAGCCTTAATTACTTGATAGTAGGGCCAGGGGAAGAAATACATCTCTGTTGTCTTTTATCATTTTGGGGGGTGGGAGGAAGGTCTAGTCATACTCTTATGCCATTTTTAAAAATAATCTCTTTTTAACTACTGGATTCATAAAACTATTCTATACTCCCTCTGTGCATATGTTTTCCTAATTTGTCTTAGACCAGTGGCTTGCAGCATTTCAGATATTTGTAAGTAACTAAAAGTATCCATTTTAATCACTTTTGAGAAATGTGAAAGCAAATTATTATTATTATTATTTTATTATTATTATTATTATTAATAATAATAATATATAATAGTAACTAAATAGCTTTAAGCTTCAGACCTATGACTGAAATTGATTAATTTTTAAAAGCCAACTTCCAGTTCTCCTTCTACTAATGGCAGAGGCTGCTCCTGAAATTCTGGTTTATCATTAAAGAACAAAGCTGAAGTTTTTCACTTAGATACACCCTAAAAATAATCCACTGGCTAAAGCACAGAGAGAGAGAGTTAAAATGGTGAGGCCTACACTGTTGACCTGGTTGGGATCAACTGCCATTTGTTTCCTTCTGTTCCAGAACAGTCTCCATGAGCAGTCATTGTACCTGGTCATAACACAAGTCATTATGTAACACAGGAGACAAGAGTGTAAACTGGGTCCTCTGCTGTAAGTAGGGTGGTGAATTTGCTCTGGGTTTTAGTCCAAACTTTAAAGGGGCTGACCATATGCCAAATCCTATCCCCAAGAATAGGTTCAGTACCTTGGACAGTTCCTTCAAAGTTACGCTCAAAGCCTGGGAGAGATTCGCTGCCCCACTGACACCACAGTCAGCAGCCTCTACTGAGAGGGAGGCTGCATCACACCCACCCACCACAGCTGCACATTGCCACTGAGATGGCCAGAGATACCACAGTTGCCATTGAAATTTGGAGGCAGATAGGTTGATTTCTGTGGAAGAAAAGGGGTACCAGAGCACCATGAGAGGCACCTCCTGTATCCAGAGAGTCACTTTCCCTTCCAGAAGGGAACAGAATTGAAAGGAAAGGAAATAAAGGTGTGAGAAAGTAGTGTAGCTGTGCTTTTTGTGGTGGTGCCATGTTTTGGCAGTATTTTTTTTTCCCCCAGTGGCAATGGCAGCAAATGAGGGCACGACAGGACTGCCTAAACAGCCAGGTAGTCTACATGCAACCAGTAGGCTAGAAATTGCCCCACCGCAAGGTAACAATATGAAAGAGTTGGTACCTATATTTACTCATCGTTCCCATCCACCGCCATCTGTGGTAAACTGTAAGCTGTTATTAAAATGTAAACTACCTTGACTGATTTGGAAGAAAGACTGTACGTTCGTGTAGTAAATACATTAAAATGGCTTTTCCTCAACTGCTTTTGGGCTTGAATTTAAGAGTACTTAATACAGAATCTGTACTGCTGTCATTGAAAGCAACTCTGTTTTGTGCTATAATTTTTTAAACATGCTGGAGCTATACTCCTGTCACTGAAAGCAAGAGAACCAGCATGGTGTAGTCTGCGGCGTTACTAAGGCTGGTATCACCCCTCCCTCTGACAGTGTCACCTGGCATGGTTTGGCCACTCCGCACCTCCCCTCCCAGTGCTGCCATTTGAGTGTTGTTTGAGTGTTGGAGTAGGACTCAGGGAGACCAGAGTTCAAAACCCCACTCAGCCATGGAAACCCACTGGTTGACCTTGAGCAAGTCACACTTTCTCTGCCTAAGGAGAAGGCAACAGAACAAATCTTGCCAAGAAACTGCTAAGATAGGATAACATAAGTCAGAGTCAACGTGGAGGTACAGAAGAAGAGCAACATTGAAAGCAACCTGATTGGCAAGTTACTTATAGCAAACAGTCAGATGCAAACCCCTCAGCAGTGATAATTCAGGAGGCTCATAAAAGAAAATTGCTTCTTCATTACATGGTCACTATTGACTACCTGCTAGTGAACAGCTATGCACTAGCTGATGACTAAGGACTACAGAAGGGTATCTGCTATGTTCCATTAATAACAAGTATAAGCACATTGCTTTCCTATCAAAACATGCAAATGCTCTTAATCTGCTTTATTCAGGGAGCTCAGAGTCAGTTGGAAAGAATGAACTGCACATTCCTATCTATCTTATCTTTTCTCCCCCCCTCACAACTACAGGCCTCATCCATGAATGACAAGATAAATACTTTTATAAACAAAACACAAATCCACACTTCTTACTTGCACTAACAGGTGGTGGTAAAAGTGACTGGTTGGCCCCAAACAAGCCTTGGCTGGTGTGGGGAGCTGATTTAGAAATGGATTTGGTAAGGCTTAACATGTTGAGAATGACCTATGAGCCAATGGGTCAACTGCGCAATGGGCTCCGTGTAAGTGAAGGCAAAAAACCCTCACCCAAACCATGCTGAACAGCAACTAGCTTTAGAAACTCAGGGGCATACCAAAGCTTCTGATATGGCATTAGTGTTGGGGTGTTCTACCAGACCAAAGAAAATAGTTGTGTGTGGTGTTTTGTTATGTTTTTAAATAAGCCTCTGAGCCCATGCAAGCCTTTGGATATTCATATAAACAAAACAGAAAGCCATACTTCTTATTTGTACTAACAGGTGGTGGCAGCAGTGTCTAGTTGGCCCTACACAATTTTGACTGTGGTGGGAGCTTACTTTGGAATGGATTTGGTAAGGCTTAATGTTTTGAGAATGATCTATGAGTCAATGTGGAGGTATGGATGAAAAGTGGAGATATTTGCTGGCCCAGGTCCAAGGAACTGTGCAACTGGTTCCATGTGCCTACAAACTGGGGTGTGGGGGACCACCAGAACCACATCAGAACCTCAGTGATGTGGCATCAGGATTGGGTGAATGTCTTCTGCATCCAGGAAAATTGTATTTTTAAAAAAGCCTCTGGGCACACTTTGTTTAGGGAGCAACTATTACAACTAATGCCATGTATTTTGCCACTCACATTTGGGATCACAGTGTCATGCAATGGGAGTACCATAATACTGAAATAGGACACAAGAGTTTGACGTTATTCTTGCTAATATTGAGCATAGATTTGGGGGAAATTCCTCCTATGCCACATTTAGTCTACTTTTTTCTAATGATGGAGGGAAATTACCCAGGGCAGATAAAAGAGCAGATGTATTCGCTTTGCTCACATGTGTTACCTGCAAACAGGCTTGGGAGCAGGTCCAATCCTGGAGGGGTTGCATTCCTGGAAGATGTAGTGACATAGCAGTGACTCAGCAGCTGGGCGGCATAAAGGACTCACACTTTTGAGCTCAGTCAATGCTGTGCGGACAAGCAGTTCTTGCGTCTCCTCTGGGTCTCCATAGGAAGCATTGAAGAAAACAAATGCATTCTTTGCCAACAGAGTACTACACACGTCTCCGCGGTATGTGCTGCAGTAGCCTGCGTCACCTTTGTAAAGTCTGCGGGTGGGAAAGACAACACACATGGGGATTTCTGTGCATTGAGGCAATGTGCAGATATTCAAAGCAAACAAGTAGTTATTTCGTCATTTTCTTTACAATCTGCAAGCCACTTCAGAATGGAAAGAATACATGGACGGGGTAAGCAAAGCTGTGCTCATTGCCTCAGTAGATCCACCCTGAGACCTTTGTGTATTGGACAGAAAGCCTGAAGGGAAGAACCACTGTGGCTGCAGAGTCAGTGTTTATAAGAGCCATTTTCCACTGGAGACACAGGGCACAACTGTGGAAATCTCACATGGAATCTGAATAAGCCATATCAATAATCTGAAGGTTTCCTTCACTAGATAAGACCTTCTCAGGATCTTGTTCCCTAGATGCAGACTGGCACATTACAGAAAGATTCTAGGTGACAACAGAATGGTTGCAAGCTCAGATATGAACATGTTTGGTGACTCCAAACATTATATTATTTCTTGCATTCCCTGGAGATGACTTGCAAGCAAGTCCACAAAATGTTCTGGCCTACAAGCATTTTTATTAGCCCGCTCACCCACACATGGGGATAAAAATCCTTTCTGGCACATAGTCTAATAATTCAGAAGAAAAATCTAATTTCCAGTTCACAAAGATTTTTCAGCTTGGTCACAGAAAATTGCTCACACAAACACTAAATATTCTCTCACCCTATATTCCCAAGCCTGATTTGGATTCTGCTGCCAATGCAAGCCTGGCAACCATCAACAGCATAGTTCTGGGGGGCTTTGCCTTACTGTACTGTATTCATTGGGAGCCATTTTTGCTCTTCATTCTTTGACAGCTTATGCAAAGGTCACAGAGTTCAGTTTATATCAGCTCCAAATATTTGGAAATGCCAGCTGAGCTATCTGCACCTTTGTAAAAATGTCCTTCCCTCTGACTTTCATCATTAATCCATTTGCCTGAAGGAAAATGAGCTGCCTGCCATTGACAAATTGACTCAAAAGCTTTCCCCAGCACTCAACATGTACAAATACATTCCAGCTGTAGTGTTGTAGGAACACTGGACGTTCTTTCTTTCTTTCTTTCTTTCTTTCTTTCTTTCCTTCTGTATTCCATCTCTGGATTATAATTTGATTCTTTAATTCTATTTCTTTTGGTATGCTAACTAACAGAGCTGGATAGTTTGTAAACTCATATTCTGAAGAAAAGGAAGCAATTCATCATGACAGGAACACGATAGCAGTGCAAGGCACTCCAAGGAAATAGTAGATGAGCCAAAAGTGACATTGCTTGTTCTGAAGGCTACTGCAATCTCCTTTCTTGAATGATACACACACTGCCTGTGGCTTTCCATACTATTATGTGTCATTCTGCCAAGGGCTGGCTTCCTAATCAGTGCTGCAAGTGGGAACTGCAACAAAATGTAGCAGTATATTCAAGAATTTCCCAGTTGAGACTGTTTTGTCATGCCTTCCTTGAGGATGCTACTGTTTGTATGGCAGGATGTGCAAGAGTTAAATCAGGTGCTGCTGGTAGATCTCTGCATGATTTGCAATAGATTAGCACAGATTTCTGTTAACAGTAGCAACAACAAGGTGACTACCTATTCTTCCATAGCTTGGGCTACTGAAGAATACTGGAGAAATCGGGAAAAGTAGGAATGTTTGGGGAGGGGCATATGGAAGCGCTATGACCTTCGTTCATTTTGGGTACGCAAACAAAACTTTTGCATCCAGAATCTTCTAATGCTAAATATATGGTGGAAATCACATTGTGGCTTTACAGTGGCATAAGCCCTCTTTTTAAATAACACCATAAAAAGTCCAGGGTTGTAAAAGAGAACACATACTTTTTCTTTCCGCAAACAGTATCATAATCAGGGGGGCTGTTGCCACAGGGGAGATTATCAGATGCAGGGGGACACACCAATAAATTGTGTTCCCAACCAGGTCACAAGATCACAACAAGAACAGAAATTGTGACCTTACTAGACACTCACATCCTTCTGCCATTCCGGGGATGTAGTGCTGCCTCAGATGAGGCTTTCCTTTTTTATTGATGGGGACAAATCACTAATAAAAAGGAATGCATTACTGATGCCCACGCTATACCCCCAGAACGCTGGAAAATAACATCATCTGATAATCTCACCCCTTCCTGTTCTTGCGATCTTTTGCCACGGTTTTTGCCATGTCTGATAATCTCCCAGGGACAGAGGATCCAATTGCGGGTTTAGAACCATTTGCCCCACAGCTGTGCCAGGTTTTATGGGAGAACTCCAGGCACTGAACCCTATTCCTGACAGAGATTTGGCACCAGGAGAGGCCCCATATGACTCAGAACAGCTGTTGGAAGAGTGGTCCTAAAACTGAGAATGGAGTTGCCAGCCCTGTGACAAGAATTGCACCATCCAGCCCAATTGTATTTCAGCTCTGCAGCAATCTGTTTCCTCCCACAGTAGGGCAAGGGATCATATCCATTTTGTATGTTCTTTAGTCCCATAGCTAAATGGAGTGAGTAGAATGTTATTTTTAGATGCTTTCATTCAATAGCACTTGAATTGTGACTAACCCCACCCCAACAAAGCAATTGTTAAACTAGTTATGTACAAACAGCAGTTCATAGGAAGCTTGATCATTGATTAGGATGCTAGATCAAGCCAGATCATTGGCGTATCTAGATTTTAGCTCAGCATTATAAGCAACTTGGTGCCCTAAAGCAACCTAGTCCCCTCCAGAAATTTGGGCTACATGTCCCATAATTCCTGACCTTCAATTGTGCTGACTGGAGCTGATGAGACTTGTGGTCCAAAATATTTGGAAGGCACATCTGGAGATCTACAACTGATTTGTGGTGGCTTTCCAACATGGGAGTTTTTCTGGCCCAGCCCTTACCTGGAGATGCCGGGAGATTTTTGCATAAGGAGCAATTTAGTGTCAATTAACTAAACAAACAGATTTAGGGCATTTGTTTTCTTTCATTGGGAGATAGGAGCCATGGCAGAGCAAGATCCTTTATTGGCAGTTGCATAGCATAAATCTCCACAGGCAGTTTGTATTGAACTGGGACTCTGCTTCCAGGCAGATGGGTTTTGGAGTTCTTGTTAGCATCATGGTTAACAGCTCTCCAGTGGCATGAAAGGGTTTATTTGTACTAGTGACCTGGTTGGATGCTTTCTGTATTCGCTTTGCATTTTGAGTCCAGGAAAAGACATGAAGGCTGAGAATAGATGGGGAATGAATTTTTCTCTTTTGCTAACCTGCTTGCACAGTTCTCAGTGCTATTAGGGGTGAGATGGGGCACACTTTGATTTTCTTTGTTTGTTTTCTTTACTATATAATCCTTGGGAACCCATCTTCCATTTGTCTCAGGCTGGTCAGGGAGTGCTTCCCAACCCAGATGCCCAATAGGTCCAGGAATAGGGATTTTATTGCCAGCCAATGAAAAAAATCTGAGTAGAATTTGTTTGGGTTTTTTTTGGGGGGGGGAATTCTACGATTGGCTGTGAGGGGTGCTGGATGCCATCAGTAAAATGGTTAGAATTATTCTCTGCTGTGTACCATCTGCTGCATCATTTACTATCAATGAAGCTTATGCTACAGCTAACATGTGTCAGTGGTCGGCACTGAAAGAACCTTCAGAGAAGCCTTGAACTACACCCAGTTTGGGAGCAAGACATGTGACCCTTTGTTAAATGGCAGTTTTGCACAACCAATTGCCCAATCAAATGTGCAAGTGAAGGGGCAACCACCATCAATTTCAGCAGGGGCCAATGGATATGCTTCAGCTGAGAATGCACATCTGCATGTTCAACAGCAGGGAATTCTGCATATTCAACTTTGAACTCAATGCAGACACTGGGCATTAGATAAAAACATCCCGCTATTTTGGCAGAGGAGCTTATGCACGCCTAAAACAACAAGCAGATTCTAGCATTAGTGTTTCAAACTGTAAAACTGAGCATTCACCATTAAGGATATAAATATTTTCTTTTTCTTTTTCCTCTTTCACAAACAAGAATGATACATTTCAATAGTTTTCTTCCTGGTGGGCAAATTACAAAGTTGTTGTGCATTTTTGAGGCTTTTGGTGGGGGGGCAGTTTACAAAAAATGCATATGTGCTGGAAAATATTTTGCATGAAGACAGTATTTTGCTGATATTAAACATATTTTTGCACATAAAACAAAATTCTTTTTGACAAGAAAATGTGTCAATGTTCTTTACATCCCTAATCAGCACTAAGAATGCAAAGGCTATTAAAGAGATAGCCATTCCTGTAATTGTATTCCAAACTATGCCCTAAGTCTTTCACTGATCTGAAATTTTCAAGGGATATGATGGATCTGCCAACCTTGAATCTTTTTAGAAGAGGAGCAGCATTGTTTGAGGTCTGGTGCATTCTCATCCCTCCAACAAACAGTAACTGAATCCTATTCACTGCCAAATTTTGGCAACACAGCAACAACCCCCCCTCCGCACACCATCTCTTAAATGACAAAGAAACAAGCTGCATGTTTCTTCTGTTTCTATAAAAAAACATCTTTACAACCACACTAGGGTTCCTATTAGCATCATGTCTTGAGTTTTTCTGAAGGCTGAAGTTGGCATATTGCCAGCAGAAGTTGGTATATTTTCAATTGGATTCAATAAAAAAGATACTTCCAAAAGTCTGATTAATGGAATAGACCCAATCTAGTTCAACTAATCAAATTACATGGTTCAGAAGATTAGGCAGAGAGTTCAGTCTAATGGCTTTTGTGCTGCTTATTTGGGGGTAGAGAATGACACTGATTTTAAGTTAGCTAGCTCAAAAATGGAATGCGCAAAAGAGTGAGAGATGTATATATCCAGCACAGATTATCTTTTTTGACTGGGCACCAGGGCTGCCTCTTGGTGATGCCGGTGGACAGATAGCTTTCAGATAACAGAAAATAATTTTATTCTGACATTAACAACTGTACACTGAGAAACATGTTCGCCCTTTTCAGATTTAATCCAAGGCCTTGCAGGAAAATACCTGAATAGTCCTTTCCCCTGAAGGTTTTGCACTGGAGGACTTGAGGACACTGCTTATTATATTGTTCTGTTTTATTGATTACTCTTATATCAAGTATGCCTTTCTCCCATCACTGGACTCAAGATAACTTTAGGTGGTTCCCAGGTAATTTCCCTTCTGGTACTGATCAAACAGAGGCCTATTTAACTAAGTTCAGCATGGTTATGGTATCACATGTATTCACATCCTGTCCCAGGACCAGTTGTAAACTGTTGTACAAGTGGGGCTGTAAATCATTGTTTGTTGCGTTCTTGCATGCAAGAACAAGAAACTGGGAAGGGGGAACCACCTTGCCTGCAGAACACCAAAATGTTCTGACATCCTCAAGATTGCATTTGAAAGAACAATGTTTTTACAACTTGTGTAGCTGAAACTTCAGTAGCTACTGTTTGCTGTGCAGACCTTTAAAAATGAGAAAAATGAGAAACATTGGATAGGTGGTTTGCATCTTTTTGTTCCACCACCCAGTCCCTCATGTCTGCTGTGTGTGTGTATGTGTGTGTCCTTTGCTTCACCAAGGGAAGAGAGATGAGTTTTGCACAGAGATATTGTATGTCGCACAAATTGCAAAACACTAAACGGGGCAGGGAGGGAGTGCCTGTTGTCTTGGTTTTGATCTAGATGCAAGAAATCTTGCAGGGCTTAATGAATTCTTCATGTGCTGTTTTATGACAAATGAATAATTTAGCTAGATATCTTCATATCCCTGTTGTTGTTGTTGTTGTTGTTGTTTGCTTTCTGGCAACCCTAAGGTGAATCTATCACAGGGTTTTCTTGGTAAGATTTGTTCAGGGGTGATTTGCCTTGGCCTTCCTCTGAGGCTGAAATAATGTGTGTTGCCCAAGGTCACCCAGTGGGTTTCCATGGCCAAGTAGGCATTCGAGCCCTGGTCTCCAGAATGCTGCACTAGTGACTGGCAAGAGTAGCTTTTTTGGCAAAAGGAAACCTGTTTGACTTGTCTTACATTTCTGGAACAAATATGCATAACAACTGGATTCTATAACAAAACATATTGGCTTGAAACTAAACCAAGACTTGAATGTTGCTGGTTTAAGATGCTCCAAATGACATTGCAAAAATAAACAATAAGAATGGGTGGTAAAACTCCTTGCAATGTGAATTTTAATCATTTGGTAAGCTGGCTGTTTCTTCCACCTGCCATGTGTTGACAAGAATATTAGCACTCCAACCTTTTCCCAGATTCTTGATTTAATTCAGACATGCACCAAAATTCTCCACTGCAATGGTGCTGTTTGCAGGGAAGGTAAAATTCACAACATGATGGTATTACATAGTGCACTTATAGCTGACCATACACATTACTAACGGACAGAGAGCAGAAAGTGACTGATGTACTGTATTTAACAGTGGCCATCCATCATCCATAACATCTGATTTCAGCCCTAGCAGGGAAGTGTATAGAATCAGCTTACTAAATGATTACACATATACAGTATTTTTTCTTGTGGAAGTAATGAGTCTAAAAATAAAAATGTATTTTAAAAAATTCCAGGAATGTAGCCCTTTTAGAAGCAATAAAAGATATCTTCTTTAAAAGGAGTGAAAATCATTTACTTTCAAAGTGATGCAGAGTGACGCTTAGGAATGCTGAGACAGACAAGCTCAATTAACAGTGTATTCAGAGGTCTGTGATCACACAGTTAAATCAGACTCATTACAAAAACAAAGGAGTCAGTTTAAAATGCATATCAAAAGTTTACTGAAGGTATATCAATTTCAATCTACATACTAAAACAAACTTTAAAAAGGGTTCCTAACTAACTAGGAGGATTTAGGGTAGAAAGACTCACCCAGCCTTTAACGGTAGAAGGCTGCATGGTGAATATCATGGCATAGCATCATAACAGCAGCATGGCTAGGACATCATGGCAAGGACAAAGATAAGACGGCAAAAATAAGATGGCTACAGCTGCATGGAGACTCTAACCTAAAGGAGTCTCCCAAAGAGCAATAAAATTTAAATTAGGTCATGTGTTGAATGACCCAGCTCTCCAGTCGGCTGGAAGTGCCCAGTGAAATAAGAGAAAGGGAGTTTGGGAGAACAGAAGCGTGCAGGGAAAAATCCTAGACATATCTTAAAATATGAATGAGGTACACAAGATTGCTTTTACATTACAGTTAATTATTTCCCCACATACTACAGTTCTCAAGCACAATTGCAATAATATCCATCCAAAGATTATTCTTACCTCCATTCTAAGGTACAGCCACAACATCCATCCAAATAAAGAGATGAGTATGGGAAGCGAAGAAGGAAAGAAAGAAGTGAAAATGGTTAGTGCTATTTATGTTGCACTCAAAACATATTTATATGTTTAGGAATTCAACTAAAGCTTAGATTATTTGTATAGCTTTTTCATTTGATGTTTCTAAGGCAAAGATGAATGAATAGCACACCCTGCTTCCATGAAAATAATGCACCTGGAAAACTTCCAGGAACACTATTAACCTAGGAAACAAGGTGCACACACCCAGTGGGAACTGGTGGTTCCCATATCAATCTGCTCCAGTGTTTAGTCCCACCTGAAAAGGGGATATCCAAGAGGCTGAACCTATCTTCCAGATAGTGTTCAGCACCTTGGATTGTTTAAGGTTAGGACTAAAACTCTGAGCAGATTCACCACCCAACTGACAGGGAGGCCAACAGTTTCCCTTTCCATGCCACAGGAGCTTTGTTCTGAAACGAAAAGCAGAAAACAGAAGTTAGCTTTGCTGCTGCTACCATGGCAGATGGTGATGGGTTTTCTGGCCCACAGTGGACCAGATTTGACCTCCAGAAACTCAACAAGTGGGTTGTATTGTCTATGTCCCAGACTAGTGGCTAAAGAAGAAAGCAAATAATGCAAGCGTTAGCTTACTCTGTTTTGAACAGAACAAGGCAGTGGTCCCCAAACATTTTTGGGCTACTGCCCCCTTTCCTCAGGCAATAATCTTAGCATACCCCCCATGTCTGTTTCTTGATGTTAGGTCTACTGTTCTACTGCAAATTCAAAACAACCAACCTAGCACTATAAAGTTAAACAAGTGTATGTATTTTACAAGTAAATCCTAACTTGTACAAACAACTTATTTAATGTTTTTATCAATTTGAAAATAATGATATTAAGCCAAGGCCAGCTAGAGAGAGGCAGGCAAGGGGAAAAGCAGGGAAGGAGGAAACTTTTTATTATGGGAAAGTTGTTGCTGTTGTGTGCCTTTAAGTCATTTCCCACTTATGGTGACCCTAAGGCGAACTATCACAGGGTTTTCTTGACAAGATTTGTTCAGAAGAGGTTTGCCATTGCCTTCCTCTGAGGCTGAGATAGTGTGACTTGTCAAAGGTTACCCAGTGAGTTTTCATGTCCAAATGAGGATTTGAACCCTGGTCTCCAGAGTCATAGTCCAATGCTCAAACCACTACACCATGCAGGCTATTACCCATGGAAAACTCCTCCTTGCAGCACTGAAAACCAGATGTTTAGTAATTTCTTATGCAGCCAGGGTTCATATACAGTCTCACCCCCATATCTGCAAGGGTTTGGTTCCCAGACTTACCACAGATATCAGAAACTATAGATAACAGCAAGCCCTATTAAAATAAAGAACTTCTGACACAAACATACCATAGAGTTGCATTGGAGGACTTGGAAGATGCCTAGAGAGTATGTCTCTCTAGGCATTTTCCAGTGCAACTCTATGGTGTCCTGCAGATAAATGAAACTTCAGATATTGGTTCAGTGGATACGGGGGTCCAACTGTATAGAGGAGACTAAAAGAACATTTCTGTTATAAATAGGTAATATTGGTGCTAGTGTCCTTAGAGAAATCAGACATTATATTTAACAAAAAATTAGACTTGTCCATCCCAAACCATTATGTGGAAGTAATTTTCACAAATTTGTTATGGTGTGCATTTCCTGCCCAGTGATTTGATTAAAGTACCTTCTCATTAGTACAATAAGGACTTTTTCAAATGCGGGGGGAAAACCCCCGAGGAAGTAAGAAGAAGAACAGGGCTGTCGGGCTCGCAGTGCCCTGTTTCAGACAGCCCCATCCTCCTCTCAACCTTTCCCCGTCCTTTCTTTGTGCTGCCAGAATGAGAAATGTGCCGCTTTTATTGATGGGAAACCCCCATCAATAAAAAGCGGCACCCGCAGCATGGAGAAAGGATAGGGAAAGGTCAGGAGGAGGATGTCTGAAAAAAAAGCCCTAAGACTACAAGTCACCACATCCTTTCAGAAAGTTAAGACACCCAAAAAATCAAAACTAAAGTAATCTTGTAATGTTTTTTTTAAAATCTCATTGTCTTGTGCATACTTGCCTTGGAGTGTAAAGATAGAAGTCTTTGCTTACTTGAGGTGTGAGGAGTTAAGCATTTTTCAATGACTTTCACATTTTGGGACCTTTTTGTGAAAATATCACTAACAGTTTTTTTTTGTTTTTTTGTGCAAAATATGTTTTGTGCAAAAAAAGAGAGAACACAACCAAAACAAAAGAACAGGGGAGGGGGCAGGAGGTTGGAAAACACTAGCCATTTCTCTAACAAACCAGATTTAACAAATATCTCAGCAGTTGACCTCTTTTTTTCAATGGGGTCTTGTCAAGGAAGAGCAAGTTTGCAATTTTTTTTACATCCTTACTGGATGTAAGTACAGAATAAGGTATCTTCTGAATCTTTGGCATATGTGCAGGCATATATGTGTTCCCGTGAGGTTACCCTCCCCCTTGCTTGTAAGTAATACTCAAGATGTTGGTGGCTCACTGAACTATTTCCACAGGGCTATTTGGTGATATTAATATAGTGCTCCATCAGACTTACTTCCTGCTTCTGGATGAGTTTACAGAGTGCTCTTGGGACACCGTAATCAGGATGGCAGCAAATATGTCAGAAATTTTAGCTGTGCCAACCTCTGAAGTGTAATAATATAGGAAGAAACAGCAAGGAACAAGGTGCACTCACTCCTAGATCAAATTTATCCCACTGTAAATTACAAGGAAGCCCAACCCTTTGAAGAGGTCTCTGCAAGTGAGAGGAATATCCCAGGCTGGAGTTAAACTGTCATTTAATCTTCCACAACCAGCCCTTTTTCCTTAACACGTACCTGAGACATTGATTGTGGCTGCAGCTTTTGCAGTGCCATAAGTCTCGCTGTGTTTGTTGGTGGCTACGCAAGTGAAGAGACCAGGACGGGTGACATACACCTGGAGCCTAGAATCAATCACTCTGTCTTTTACTGTTTCTACGATGGATCCTGCTGAGACCTAAAAGCAAAGAGACAACAGGAATGAACATGGCTTAGAAATATTACTTCTAGTGGCAATATAAATGCAGTGAGTTGACATTAGAGTAACAAACGTGTTATTTCCCCATTTCTTAGATGTAATTAGAACCTTACTTTTTATTTACTTTTTGAAAAAATATGAATGCTACAAGCTACTATCCTATGGAACGTAATTTACTCTCCTTCCTTATATTTCCCATCACGACAAAGCAGCATGAGCCAACAGCATAAGGTGCATCACAAGCCAACATTTCAAGTTATGTCATGTTCTTCCTCTATCATTTAGTAAGATTATAGAATCATAGAATTGTAGAGTTGGAAGAGACCACGAGGGCCATCCAGTCCAACTCCCTGCCATGCAGGAAATCACAAGCAAAGCATCCCTGACAGATGGCCATCCAGCCTCTGTTTAAAGACCACTGGGCTAAAGAATGTTGGAAAAGAAACACCTCTGTAATTGAAATAACATAAAAGGTACACCACAAAAGAATTAAGGTTAGTCTTATTAAATGACAATCATAGTGTATGCAGTTATATGTACATCGACTAATTAGAAGTAACTAGTTCTAATTAATTGCTAAGTAACTAATTGCTTCCAAGCTCTGCAGGTTTAACATCTAACTAAAGTAAAGGACTGATATAAAAAGGGAAGCTGAGAACCAAGGCCAGCTTGGCCATTAGGAAGTGTGAGGCAGCCATCTAAGGTGGTAGATGTTTGTTAGCATGAAAGGGAGGAATATAGTGATTTAATTTACTCATATTGTATTTTTACCAAGGGATGAGGAGAAATGTTTATGGTTTCTTCTGCCTCAAGGGCCAAAATAATTTGACTGGCTTTAGGTACTACATACCATGACACTTTCTGCTCTTTCTCAGACAGTAAAATGTCCTAAGATAGCTATACTGAGATCATAAGATCTTGGATAGTCCAGAATATCAAATGAGAGCATGGGTTCCTCCACTGGGCATAACTCATTTTGAGGCCTTAAGCAAACCATTATCTTTCATAGGGCTTGTCTACACTGGCAATAAATAAATAAATAAATAAATAAATATGTGGATTCACCCCCAATCTGGTGCTGGCAGTCCAGATGGCATATGGCTATTTCTGGGGAGGAACCACTTTTTTTTTGCCCTTAATCCACTTTGCTCCAGACAAAGCAAAACTCTAGGGTTTCCCAGAAGCTCTGGAGTGACCTTGTGTTTTTTTTCCTTTCTGTCTGGACAGCTGGATTGGGTCCAATTTGGACTGATCCAATTGTACATAGGAAACACAGTGCCATCTCCCTTACCCTGAGCTGAGCAACAGAGGGAAGGGAATGGATCACCATCAAGAGCCATCACCACCAACTTCCTAGCCAAGCAACTTCCTGTGAGAGCCTGGCTAGCAGCATCACTTCTTCTGAGGTAAGAAAGGGGTGCCCATGTGATGAACAAGGAGGGAGTAGAGCAACTCCTCCTTGTGGATCACCCTTAGGGGTCATTATTAGTCAGAAACTACTTGAAGACACACAGCATATGGATGGAAAGAATATTCAAAAATACTTAAAAAATGTTTTTTTAAAAAAACCCTGATGAGAAGAATCCTGGTCCTCATCTACACAAGCCAAGACATGCTGGCTCCCTGCCGGCATACCCTTGCCATGGAGGTGGTCCTTTCTTCCCCCATTACCTTTAAAAAATGGGCCAGATTCCACACAGGAATGCCAGCCCATTGCTGCAACTGCTGCTATTTTCCTTGTTCTGCTGGGTCAGGGCAGCCAGCCGCACCATGTGACAATCCACCTGCATGTGACCAGCCTTGGTCACATGCTGCAGGCCTGGTTCCTGGTCCCAAAAGACTAAAGGCAATCGACAGCAGTAGTGAGGGCCAGTCTGCCTGGACAGGTTCCTGTGGACACATGGAGCCCGACAGGTTCCATTCTGGGTAGTATTTTAAAATGCAGTAAAAGGACCTACTCTGGCTTGCTCCCATCGCAGCCCTGTATCTGCCCCAGGATGGGGAAGACTGCCCAGGAACAGAACTGGGGAAATGCCTTGCATTGTTTGGACTGCAGGGCTCTGAGACAGGTGGTAAGCCAGGGCATTTGGCTGGTATAGACAAGCTCCTAGAATAAAATTGTTGTTTTTGCAGAAAAAAATCTGTACAAATTTTGTGTATATTTCACCAGTACAGCAATATGGGATTCATCCCTTCCCCCATGATATTTGATCCCTAAAATATTTTTGTGCATAATATACAGCTGATAAATCCAGAGCCTGATCGATAACCAGCACTATGAGTTGCTTGTTCCACTCTAATTAGAAAGGCATAATTCCTACATTAATAAGCATATTCATGCTAATGTTTGAAAGAAACCAGAGGTTTGTCACATGAAAAAGTGCTTGTGTCAATTCACAGAGTGACCGAACTGGGTTTCCCATTACTCTTTAAACATTTTTCTTTGTTCAGGGTAAAGTATTTAATCAAATTTAATCTTTCTTCAGAAATCACTTCCTTAGTTTAGCTTGCAGAACTTATTCTTGCTGGTTTGCAGAAGCAATTTCCTCAGGGCACGAACTCTGATTTCCTTGAGTTCATCCAGGTGCTGCAATGTCTGAGCTAATGCAGCGGATTTAATAAAATCCCACATTTAAACTCCTTTCTTTTATTTTCCATAGGGTATCTGTAGATTTCTCTGCAGTCACAGAAGTCAACTGTGTACATTCAACAGAGACAGTGAGTATTTTTGCACAAAAAGATTCCAAACTGTGAAACCACCAACTAAATTTGCTTACTGAAAACAAATTTGGAACATTGAAGCATTTGGTCCAAGTTTTTAAATTAATTCCCACTGAATGGTGATTATAAATACACTTATTATGACAACATAACTGTCTATACACAAGGCACTTAATAGTATATAACATTTACGGAAAAGCTCAACAAAAGTCAGATTCCTGATCCCAAGGGATTTTTTTGGACAGAAGGTCTCCATAGTGCTTATAAAGGGATCCTTAGAGCATGGGGTGACAATATATTTTCTATCACTAGGGATTTATCCCAGATGATTGATCTTAATATAAGTAAGCTGATAGATTTAGGTGGGCATAAAGCTGAGTCTGTGGGGTAAGGTAAATAATTAAAATAAATAGTACATCTAGAATTGTTATATTAGAGGTGGCATTCCACTGCTTTTACTTTGCAAGTATTTTCAAAAATTGAATGTATTGTTTAGGATTTTTTGGGGGGGAGGAATCATCTCCTCCTAGAATTTGAATGAAAAGGATGCAAATTCCAATAAAATGTTTGGCTTTCTAGATCTTCTTATATACCAGCAAGTGTATCTGTTATCATGTTTTCATTTTGGGACATATCTGCGTAACGTAAGTAATCCACTGTTCATAGTCAGCCTCGGAGTCTTTATTTCTGGCACCTCTATTTAATTGGTGAGTATTTCATTCTCTCTCTCTCTCTCTCTCTCTCTCTTTTTTTTTTTTTTAAAAAAAGCAGTGTTTTGCCAACAATTTATATGGTTTGAATTGTGTGGCAAATATTGTCTCATCAATTGAAATGTGACCCGTATATTCATGCCAAGTTGACTTTATCAAGGAACCCAAACTTGAAAACTGGTAAGGAACCATTTTTATGGAAGGTGTGGAGTAATAATGGGATCGTTGCCTTAAATCAGATACTTGGTATTGACAATGAGTTTTGCCTTTTTCAATTTTGCAACACCACTTTAAACTTCCATCAGCTGAACGGGAATATCTACAACTGAAACATTTGTTACAATCCAGATTTGGCCCTGCAGTGTTACATACATCTGATATTCCCTTAATAGTAGACAAATTAATTGAGACCAACCAAATATCCAACCCAAAAATGTGTGTGTGTGTGTGTGTTCACATTTTGTATAAATAAATATAATGTGTGATTTACAGCAAGAATAGAATAGAGAATTGGAATACCAATTCTGATTAATCAATAGCCATCGGTTTTAACATCTGTAACTAGTATGGCTGTAGATCCCCGACTGCATCTTATACAGGAGAAAGTGCCCTTACGGGTATATTGGTCACCACAACATCTATTAAAGAAAGGACATTCTAAATCAGCAAATTGTTGGAGAAGTAATATTGCTAATGTATTATTAATGCATATGTTTTGGAGTTGTTCCAGAGTAGCTACATTTTGGGAGGAAGTAATCACAAGAGCAGATTTGGTATTGGAAAGTTCTTTGATATTCAGGGATATGCGTTTTCTTTTGAATTATTTACCCATTTCTTGGGAATTAAGAAATGGCCAACAGAAATGGATTTTTTACATCCTTTTGACCGCTGAAAGATTGATACTTCATTACAGAAAAGATAATTTTCCTCCAATTGTGGTCCAATGGATTGAAGGTCTAACAACAGTTGCAACATTTGAAAGAATACATATAGACAAAAATTTACAAAAGGACTTATTTGGACACTTGGTCAGCTTTTCTAGAAACTTATGCCTAATGTGGTTATTTTGTCTACTTTTGTGTTTCTGTTTTCCTGCTTTTGCTACAATGGAACATTATTTTGTAGCATTTTGTTACAAGGGAGCCCTGGTGGCGCAGTGGTTAAATGCCAGTCCTGCAGCTACAACGTTATGAGTTCGATCCTACAGGGCTCCAAGATTGACTCAGCCTTCCATCCTTCTGTAGGTTGGTAAAATGAGTACCCAGCTTGTTGGGGGCAATTAGCTAACACATTGTAAACCACTGAGGGAGTGCTTTGCACTGATAAGTGGTATAGAAATATCAATGCTATTGCTATTATATATAACAGAGAACCTTTTTGAACATATTTTTTTAATTTTTTTTAAAATAAAATCTGTAAGGAACAGGAGAGTAATAATGAACAATACCTTGCCCCCCCCCCCGGCTTTTCTTTGCAAACGAAGATTCAGGAAGGACTCATCTCGCGCTTTCTGCAAGTGTGCTGATGACTGAAAAAGCAATCCGATATAAACATGTCCAGTTGCAGAAAGCACAGCAGAAGGTCTCCTTGGGTGATGTTTCCAGGTTGTGATTCTTTCTGCGCTGTCGTTTCTCTTCAAGACTTGTTCGGCATGAGTTCTCAAATAAGGCTGAAGCATTGTGGATAATGCATATCCATGCCTCCTGATGTGACCATTGTTGGTGATCAATTTAGCTGAGCCTGAGATGTTGTTTCAAGGAGACCTTGTATTGCTTTTTGGAGCACCCCTCCTACGCTGACCTGTGGCAAGTTCACTGTAGAGTACTATTTTTGGGAGGCGATGGTCCTCCATCCTAAAAACGTGCCCTGCCCTGTGCAGCTGTGTTCTCAATATCCTGGCCTCAATGCTGGTGATCCCTGCTTGCTCAAGGACAACAACATTGGAATATAAAAAGCCTTATTCTGCTGTTCTGCAGTTCTTGAAGTTTATCTAATACATTTTTCCAAAATACATAAGGACTAGAGCCTTATTTTAATGGTTTGTTTGTGTTTTTTTTAAGGCCAAACAGAGAAGTTGAAGGCTTTCACGGCCGGCATCCATAGATTTTCTTTGGTTTTTTTCCCAGGCTGTGAGGCCGTGTTCTGGAATAGTTTCTTTCTGACGTTTCACCTGCATCTGTGGCTGGCATCCTCAGAGAATGAGGATGCCAGCCACAGATGCAGGTGAAACATCAGAAAGAAACTGTTCCAGAACATGGCCTCACAACCCAGAAAAAAAAACAAGGAAAAGCCAAACAGAAACTTTGCAGATCCCACACATGCTACCTAACTCTGTGGAATAAAAACTGTAATAATTATACAGCCATAGATTTTCTGACTCCCATGGCCTTTAGCAAAGTTGATCTTTAAAAACTTCGTGTTGTCACCTTCAAGCTGGTTTCCTCTCCTCATGAACCCAAATCTTAAAGGGAGAGTATCATCAGATGTTTTTTGTGTGCAATGTTCTGCTCTGGCTAAAAATGTTGGAAAGGAAATTAAGAACTTGAAGAGTGAGTCAGACTCGTCCATTCTCAGCCGGGACCACACAGTAAAGAATACTTTCCTTGCCACGTTCATAGATAGAACTCACAGGGACAGGAAAAATAACTAAGGAAGGATTGAAAATAGCTTCAGTATACAGGCAATCCTTTGCCAAGATCTCTTAAGGTAAAACAATCTCTTGGTGCAGCTAACTTCAAACTAGCTTGAAAGACAGTTGAGCATTGCAGTCTGCTGTTTACGTTATGGAAACTAATAGAAAATAGCTGCCAAAAGCATTATGAGCATTACAAGTAATTCCATTTTTTAAGCCCTTTTAAGCTGACCGTTAGCTTTTCTACTTGAAATGTGAGCCACTGTTAAGTTATTAAGTTATTATTTCTTGTACACAGAAATCCCATGACGTATTGTTAAAGAAGTTTTCTTTTTAATCCTTAAAAATTCATTTTAAAAAATTACCAAGAAGAGACCAAAGATTTATCTAAGCTACAAGTTAATACCAATTTTATACCACTTTCACTGCTATAGCTGTGTCTAAACAATCATGGGAAATGTCCTTACTTGAGTACAGTTAAAAATTCCCACCTTATCCTGTGCAAGATCCTCTGGAACAATTATTATTTATTTCTAAAAGCCATCTATAGACTTGGCCTTCATTATATTGTTTAACCTAGACTCCCACAATATTTATCCATCCAGATTTTTTAAAATACAAATCCCATCAGCACAAGCTAACATGGCCAATGCCAGCACTGATGGAAGGATGGAAGGTGTAGTCTGAGTTACATTCAGTTGGCTAGTCTAATCCTTTAGAAACCCATCAAATCAGCCAATCGCCTGATTCACTCTTCAAATATTTATCCTTGCTTCCTTCGGGTACCTGGTTAAGGAGTAAATACTCAATCTTTATTGCTTTTGGCCAATGGCCATTGCAAGAACCAAAATAATAAAACAATATACATAAAATTTCCATAGGTAATCTATATTACATAAATATATTAAAATTCACATTTAAACCCTTTTAGATCAAATTATCCCCGTTACAAGGAATAGCTATCTCTGCTATATATTTCTTCCTGGTCTTTTTAGCAGCAAGGGCAAACAAGGCTACTCTCCAGGTTACATATTTATCTGCGTCCATAAGGAGATAAAGTAGTTTTTCCTCAGAATTTAGAAAGACTTTATTGTCAGTTAAAGGTAAAATAAAACGCTCCCTAAGATCTTTATATAAAGGACAACAGATTAAATAATGTGCCAAGTCCTCTGAATGGGGGCAGCCAACAATACATGTCCGTTCATTTTTTGGAACTTTTTTAAACCTTCCATCTCTTTCGGCCGATTCAAACATATTAAGTCGCAGTTCTGTGAAAGCTTGACGCAACTGGGCAAAAGTCAAGTTATCAAAATAATCCAGATAATCACAGAATTGCCTAAGGCCATAATATAAAGGGGCACACGAAGAATCCCGAACAGTATGTAAATCTGCAAGTGTAGTAACTTCTAATATTGTGCTGTTTATTTTTACCTTCCTTGCAGGATAATCTAACCCTGCCAGTTCGCTCATTGAAAGCCCATACTTAGAAATTAATTGAGCTGCCCCATGAACCCAGTTCTTAACAGATAATCCATTATTAAGTTCCAGAAGACACTTTTTTGGTAGTCTAGAAATTGGCATCTCCTGGATCTTAAACCAATAATACAAAATCCTTTTGTCTATTTGGCTTTCTAAGGTTGGAACAAAAGTTTCGAGACGAAGCATAACAGTTGGGGTATCCCTAGGAAGTCCTAGTAATGCCCTTAAAAAATAATTTTGAGACACTTCTAAACCTAGGACCTTAGGTATGCCCCAGATTTCTGCCCCATAAAGGATTTGTGCCAAAGTTTTAGCTTTGTAAACCATTAGAGCAGGCTTTACTAAATTGCCTCCCTTGTTAGCAGCAAAGCTCAACGTTGCTTTAGCCGATCTATAAGCTTGAATTTTGATATTTATCATATGTTGTTTCCAGGAGGCTGATTCAGAAAAGAAAATTCCCAGATATTTAAAAGATTTAACTTGTTTTATTATATGCTCATCTAAGTGCCAGGAGTGTATTTTGGGGTGCCTACCAAAAACCATAGCCTGAGTTTTATCGTAATTTATTGTCAGGACATTTTTTTTACAGTATGATGAAAATCTGGCAAGCAAACGTCTTAAGCCCACCTGAGTTCTAGATAGGAGGATAATATCATCAGCATACATTAGCAGAGAAAGTTTTTGATCCAGAATGGTGACTGGGGCATACTGTAAACCTTCTAACTCCTTAACAATATCATTAATGTAAAAGTTAAATAAAAAAGGGGCTAAAATACAGCCCTGTTTAACACCAGTATAGGTATTTATTTTGGGTGAAAGATGGCCAGCCAAATCAACTTTGACCTGTATCGAGGTATTAGTATATAAAGCCCTAACAAGATATAATAAGCGGGGGTCAATATCTGCTTTCTCTAGCTTTTGCCACAAGAGGTCCCTAGGGACTGAGTCAAAAGCTGACTTTAAGTCAATGAAGCAAGCGTAAAGTTTTTGCTTCATGTTTTGAGTATATTTGCAGATCAAAAAATTTAATACAAAACACAAGTCAATAGTAGATTTCCCCTTCTGAAAACCAGCTTGGACTTCAGATATTAAATCATGTCTCTCAGACCAATCTTCTAAGCGTTCTAATAAGGTACGTGCATACAGTTTAGAAGAGATATTTAAAAGACTAATCGGCCTATAATTGGCAGGATTTTTTTTGTCTCCCTTTTTATGTATGGGGGCAACAATGCTTGATCTCCATCCTTCAGGAATACATCCTGATTTATTTATATAGGTAAACAGTTTAGCCAAAATGGGTGCCCAATAATCTGATTTTACATTAAATAATTCCATGGGAATCATGTCTTCCCCAGGAGCTTTGTTAATTGATTGTTTGGCCATATTTTTTTTAACCTGTTCAGGGGTAACCTCTGGCCATTCTGGTAAGGTGGCAATTTGAGGAAGATATAAATGAGGATATGGAGTTAGTTTGCAACTATATATGTTTGCAAAATATTCCTCCCATACATTACTTTGAATTACTGCTTCCAAAGAATGATCTATTGTTCTGGTCGCTCGTGCGATAATGTGCCAGAATTTTTGTGAATCCTTTTGCATAGCAGCATAACCCAGTTCTTTCCATTGAGATATATAATAATTATGTCTCTTTTCATTAAGTAGCATTTTATAATCATTCCTCAACCGAGCTATATATAAGTGTGTTTCCATGTCTTCCTTTTTGGCCTTTAGTTTTAGAACCCTCAGTGCTTTCACTAACATTTTTTTCGTCTTGCGACATTCCTCATCAAACCAGGTCTGAGATTTAAATCTAAGCATTTTAGAGTTAGACGATGATATAAGAAATGGTTTTAAGTGAGATAAAAGGATTTCATATGACCCAATGATATTGTCAGATTCATACAGAATATTTTCTCTTAGTTTAACAAAATCAGATGATTTCAAGATGTTAATAATTCTGTCTTGGAGTTGTTCGTTCCACCTTAGTCGTTTGCCACCAAGGATTAAATAATTGGAGCCATCAACATTACGAGGAACAGTCAGAGAGCCAGATGTTAAAATATGCAGCTGTAAGGGGTTATGATCACTCTCAGCCCGGGGGATTATTATAAATGAGTCACGAAGTACTGGAACAGAGCTAGTGGCCATAAAGTAATCGACAGTACTAGCATGGCCTTTGGGAGAAATAAATGTATAATTCCCATTTAGATCTCCAAGACCATGGCCGTTACAGAGTTGAAGATTGTATTTGATTACTAACTCACATAAGTGTTTCCCAGCAGCATTAGCTGTCTTATCCAGAGCTGCCCTAAGGGAGAGTTCTGGGACATTTTCTATGCATAATCCAAAAATTGTGTTATTGAGGGAAACAGTGCCGATCCTGGCATTGAAGTCACCTCCAATGATCACCCATGGATTAGGAGATTCGATGTCTAATTCCTCCAGAATATAGTTCAATCTGTCCCAGAGCAAACATTCCTTAACACCAGATCTTGCTGGAGGAATATACGTACAGATAATGTGTAATGGTACAGGGGCAATATTAGAGATTGTTAACACTAGGAAATTAGAGGTATTTAATGAATGAAATTGGGAGATAATAGCATTAAGTGTGGTTGAAATTAGAACAGCAAGACCTCCTGAAGGTCTCCCAAACTTCCTAATTTTTATAGCTGGAATAGTGTAAGAAGTATAACCTTGTAGGTTTATAACACCTCCATTGGGTACCCATGTTTCTTGGAGAAGGATGATATCATATGATTGTACGAATTTTAAAAAATCCTCATCCTGTATCTTATTAGACCATCCTGCTATGTTCCAGGACATGACCTTGATTGAATCTGCAACAAGTCAAGATTTTCTTATAGAAGGCAGAGTGAATTGAGCATGTCCATCAGCTGTTTTAGTAGTATCCATTCCTTTGAAGCAGTTCCCAATACTCTCCATATCATGATTATTAACATTAATGTTTATGGCTAAGAGATTGTGTGAGTCAATTCTGTTGCCAGACATAAGGCCATCAGTAGGGGCCCCAGCTAATTCCATAGTTTGTGTAACCCTGTTGGCAGCTGTATACTCTGATTCACATATTTTATTTAATCTAGCTTGAAGTGAATTCAGTCTACCTGTGATAAGCAACTTATCAAAAAGGGGGAGTCTGGTAAATGAATCTATAAGGCTGACTTCATTCATATCATCCATTAATATGTTGTTTGGGATGTCCTGAGAGGCATGGGGAATTTCAGGGTTGGGACATGTATCATCCAAGCAAATCAGATCCTCATCCGTCTGTCGAGGCTTATCAGAGTCCATCAATGACAGATCGTTTATAGAGGATGAAGTATTAGCAATTAAAGGATATGGTGCTGAGTAGCAAAAGACTCTTGTTACTTCAATATTTGATCGAGAGATTAATTTCTTCAATTTGTATAGCCTTGCTGCTATATCAGCATCCCTAAACGTTATAAGGGCTCTGGCCGTCAAATAATTATAAAATAAGTATTGGACATTTTCTATATCCCCTTCTTTCATAAAAGTTATTCCAAGGGCTGTAAGCTGTTGTAAAAAGTGGGATTTCCTGCTGAATTGGGAGATGAAACCATGTGGCTTAGGGTAGTTAATGAATGCTAGTTGTGATCTTTTTAGAACTAAAGATGGTGTATTAGATCTTGTTTGAGGAGCAGATAAATGCTGTTTATTGTCTTTTTTGTTTAACTGGGAGGTACTATTATTGTTACTGCCCTCATCTTTCCCCTCTAGTATCTGTTTTTTTATCTGAAGTCTTGTTGAGTTGCTAGAATCCACCTGGGAAGAGTTTGCTAATGGGGAAGGTTCATTTGGTTTTGCAGCCAGCTTTATTTCCTCTCTTTTATTCTTAATGGAGCCTGTAACCTCCCTTGTTAAACCTAAATTTGTAGGATATTTTGAGGGATTGTCTAAGAGACTAAATAGTCTCTTGAAGTTAAAGTTTACAGCCTTCCTAGCTCTGACCAGTTGTTTCTCCAAATTTCGGCTAGGAGCATTACTTATAGTCCCCCTCCTCTTTTTGCTCTTCTTTTTATTAGATTGCTTTTTAGATTTGTTATCTGACTGAGGAGTAACTTGGCTCAAACTAATATCATTACAAGGTGAGAGTTTACCCAAATGATCTACATCTGTATTTAAAAGCCCTACAGTTTTGGGGGGTGCGGCTTGTAAGATCCCTTTGCTAATAGTCCAGGATATTATATCTATGTTATTTTTTATAGTGGTTAATAGATCATGTTGTTTTTTTAACATGTCAAATAACACTGAGAAATGAGGATTTTCATTCACTATTAACTTGTTTAATTTCTCATCAGAGTCTGCTAAGGGATGCAAAGTTTCTTCATATTTGTGGGATTCTGCATCTAGAGCACTTAGCTGTTGGTTAATTGTTTCCCTACGCTTACTGTATTCTTCTAATGTTCTTTTTTCATTCTCCAATAAGATTTCCAAAGGAGGCATATCCTCAAAAAAAGACAAAATATCATCTTTATCTTTATTCTTAGGGTCACTTGTCTGATCTAAGTTTATGATATTATTATCTAGCTTTAGTTCTGGATGCTCATGATCGAGAGGCAGACTCCTATTCAAGTTAAGGCCCATTTTCATATCATTAGTTGGATTATATTCTGGTAGAGATAGTTGAGGATCGAGATCAGGGGTGTTGTCAGGTATATCAGAGGTAGCATCCTCAGTAGGGTCAGTTTTAACAGTATTAATATGTTTACCTTTCAAGTTATAAGATTCTCCCCTGTGAGTACCATTTGAGTACTTGGCCACTTTACCTCTGTTCCCTCTTGTGATTTTAACAAAGGGCCAGATTGAGCTGAAGGGAGTATTTTTGTTAATTTTAGAGGATTTTCTAGGTTTCTTTGAGAGGTCAGATTGACTCCTAGTTACTACCATGATGATTAGCCTAAGCCAGCAGAAAGGGGGGGGACTATAAACCCACACTATAGAATAAATATCACAAGTACAATAAAACAAAAAAATATTAACAGTGTGAACATGTAAAATGTATTATTATATATAAAATAGATAAAAAATGTCAATAACTATATATAGTAAAATCTGAGCTATATTGGTTAAAACAACCAGTAAACAGAGGCTACTGTAGCAAATTGAGTATTAAACCTGTTACAGCACCCTCTGAATGGCTTTGAGCAAAAAAGAAAGGAAACAGAACAAAATACAAGGCTAACTAGAATAATAATTATAAACATCTGCGAGATAAGCTCTCATTTCCTTACACAAGACACCAAAGCTTAAGCACAAAGTGGGACAGTAGCAAACAGCTGCAGCTGGGGATAGTGATGTGGGATGGGGGCAGGTGGCCTTTGACGTTGTCGCCACTACCTCCCTGCCTCTCCAGGGCTCCTCCACCTCAGGCAGTGCTACTGCTGCAGCGGTGGATGAGGGTGGCTTTTAGCTGCTCCCGGTGGAAAAAGTGGTGCCTGAAGCCTTTTTTAGAAGTTGCAAATGCCCAAACTCACTTCCAGTTGCTGCTGGAGGAAAAAATGATGGCTGAAGTCTTTTTAAAGGCTGCAGAAGCCCAAACTCCCTTCTAGCTGCTGCTGAAGGGAAAGGTGGTGGCTGAAGGCCTTTTAAAGGCTGCAGAAGCCCAAACTCACTCCTAGCTGCTGCTGGAGGTAAAGGTGGTGGCTGAAGTCCTTTTAAACGCTGCAGAAGCCCAAACTCACTCCTAGCTGCTGCTGGAGGTAAAGGTGGTGGCTGAAGGCGTTTTAAAGGCTGCAGAAGCCCAAACTCACTCCTAGCTGCTGCTGGAGGTAAAGGTGGTGGCTGAAGGCGTTTTAAAGGCTGCAGAAGCCCAAACTCACTCCTAGCTGCTGCTGGAGGTAAAGGTGGTGGCTGAAGTCCTTTTAAACGCTGCAGAAGCCCAAACTCACTCCTAGCTGCTGCTGGAGGTAAAGGTGGTGGCTGAAGGCGTTTTAAAGGCTGCAGAAGCCCAAACTCACTCCTAGCTGCTGCTGAAGGGAAAGGTGGTGGCTGAAGTCGTTTTAAAGGCTGCAGAAGCCCAAACTCACTCCTAGCTGCTGCTGAAGGGAAAGGTGGTGGCTGAAGGCGTTTTAAAGGCTGCAGAAGCCCAAACTCACTCCTAGCTGCTGCTCGGTTAAGGAGTAAGGCAGACACTTAGGCAAGAAAGTTCTGTTTGCCATATTCAAAATAATTTGGTCTTGGAGAGGTAGCAGCTGATTTTTGCCTTGCAAGCATGAATGCCAAAGAGCTGACAGTCCAACCCAAACATGGCTATGGTAAAAGGAACGAACTGTGGATATAAAATCTCTGCAAATAGACATAGGCCAAATGTAACATACTCCTCTAACTCCTAAGCCAGTCTAAATTTCAAAAAGTAAATACTATTGACTTTTCATGCTTAGTTGTCAAGCTTTGCTCTTTCACATTATAGGTCCTGTCAAATTCACTGCTGGAATGGAATTCAGCCCAAGGTTCGCTGTAACTATGGTTAGTTCCACAGCTCCTACAGAACAATATTTATGCAAACATGGTTAGATATTGTAGGTTAACCAAGGCTGGCCCAAAACATTTTTCTGCCTAAGGTAAAGGATAACATGGTGTCCTCTTCCCATCTTATATCCAGAATCCAGCTGGACTGGAAGATCAACACGGATTATGGGACAGTGATAGACAAATAAGTAGTGTAAAAGAAACAGTCAAGAGAAACTACCCCCCTTCTCCACAGCATCTGCCACCAGAGGTGATAACCTCAGCCTCCCTAATGATAGAGGAGGCCTTGGGGCTTCTGTCAAGTCTAGCCATGACATTAGAGGGTAGGAAAATACAAATGATTCCTCACTCTGTTTTTTGTCCCTGTGATATAGCTTTTCCCCATCATCGCAGTCCCCTTATGTGACATGATCTACATATTTCCCCCCTTTGCAAGATCCTTCAAACTGCTGCAACTATTTATTTCTAAAGGGCTGCTAGATGGTCTACAAAATGAAATAGGATGAACTTCCATCCACAGGGTTGTAATCTAAAAATGGTGGACACAAAAATGTATAGAAAGACACAAGAAAGGCTTATAATAACTGAGTTTTAAATAACAAAAGACAACTCCCCCCCCCGTCATTATAACAAATTGGAAGAGATTAAAATGAAACAGTTGGAAGTCATGCAATAAGACAGAAAGCAATCTTACAATGAGCCAGACCAACAGGCAGAGTTTTAATACAGTTTATGGAAACCATAATGCCTTAAACCTGGCTTGGGGGCAAAATGCACAACTCAAGACTGCAGAAATTTCTCAAAAAAGAGCTCAATTCACCATTTACTACCCAAATGAAAGCATGTGAATAAAGACTGAAATTTGGAGTTCCTTGCTCAGAAATTTCTCTTGTCTTGAAAAAAGAGTCAGAGTACTTGTCGGCTGAAATGTGTTGGGCTTTTTAGCTAACAAAGACACTCCTCTGGCATCTTGAGACATGTCTTCCTTTTCTCTTGTGGATTTTATTGACTGAGCTCAAGTTTTTGTTTTTTGTGGAAGTAAAATGGCAGACAGTGCATCACAAGTATTTTATTGTATGTGCACTGGACCTCTAAGCAACTAATTCTACCTAAATTGGCCAATGGCTGATACACCACATTTCTGTGGCTGGCTAAACAAGATCCTTGAGCTTCCTTGACCCCAGGCAAAAATGATGAAAGATAAACTCCCAAGGTTTATACCATACAGAAGTGAACATTTCCAATCCTAACATCTAGGAGAACAGTGGAAGCAGGTTGCTAACAGGAAAATGTACTCCCCCATTTAGTTTCCAGCTGCATATCTTTTCTCATTTTTGAACTTTTAAACTAAAGGGAAACTACCTAGCAGGGCCTATCAACCCTTTCTAAAATAACCCTTTCTAACAGCTGTTAACATTTGGTTATCATGCTAACAGGAACTCCCAAATCCATCTGCTTGTTGAAAGAAGGCAGGCACACCACTTCATCTCCTGATAAAGGTCATTCATTAAGATGACCAAAGTGTATTCTTTTCCATATCTGGGCAGAAGACAGTATCCTCTGAGAATGTCTGCAGCTGTGTCACTACCACCCTCCTGAGCATCTTGCACCCAAAGGGAGTATTAGCAACTGAGTGATCATTGTTATATATCCCTAGGTCCAGTGAGGGCTTTTGGAGGTTGTGGCAGCACCTCATCTTTACTAGGTATCAAACATCACTCCTTCAGACAATGGTATGTTTACTGTTCCTTGGAACCATGCCCCATCTCCCTTTTACTAACTTGAATCAGCCACAATGGGCAGCTTTCAATGCCTAACTGACAGGAGCCCTCAGTTAAGGAATGTCAGATGTGTTTGTCAAGGTGATGGGATATGCAATCACTGGAAATTTAAACTGTAAAGAGCTGGCATGGTATAATATGCTGCAGCCTGCAGGGGCCAGCAATGAGCAGGCTAAATGCAGTTGGTGATCATATCTAGATTATGTCTGAGAGACAGCTGTGGGAAGGATATGTGAAGGCTAAAGCCTTATCTATATGGGAAAATGTGTGTCAGAACCACTAACTGTATAACCCATGATTGTACTGTATCTGTACTGTATAACTAGATCAAGTGTCTCTGCACTTGAATTTTGCTCTCAGACTGTGTGCATTCAGTCTGGGCTGTACAGTGCAGGACTGCACTGTACATTGTGCTGTGTTATGTAGTCTGTGCGCTAGGAGTCTCAGACTCATTATAAATAATACTCCAACATGCTTTAGTAAAGAGAAATATTTTAGATACATGTCTGTGTGCTCATTTCTTCGCCTGATGATTGCAACTCTGCTATAACAACTTTTGCTGCCTGGTCCTCTTGATATGCTCAGAGGTACCAATGTGCTACTGTGACAGTGTTCCTATCATCACATCATAGAAACTGCAAGGACACTTACAGCTTTTCCGTTTTCAAGCCATGTCACAGTAGGAGTTGGAATGCCAGTTGCTGCACACTGCAGTGTCACCACTGAGCCAAAGCTAACGTTGTAGGATTCAGGAGCTTTCAGGATTCTGGCAAAAACTGTATGAGGAAGACAAAGAGATTTGTAAAGTGATTAATGGCAAAGATCAGCCATTAGTCAAACAAAGGCAACAACTACTTTTCAAAGTTCATTGAACAACTGAAAATCAAGCCACTCCAAAGGCGCTAATTTATTGCTGAATAGAAATAACACCTCAAGTATAGATTTCATGGCTGGTTGTTGTGTTTGGCAGAGTACTGGAAAAGAACAACTATATTTTTCATCAGTTCCACAGTCCTACACATACAGCTACATGTACTTTGCATTAGAAATATCAAAATTCTGCATCCATGCTATTCTGCTCCTCTGCAAATGCTCTTCTCAAAAAGCTTCTGACTAATGAAGCATAAATAAATTATACAAATGATGCATATTTGCATAACATTGATTACTTTGAATGCTTTATGATTTTTCTGCTAAGGTAGACCCCCAGCCTAAACCCAGTCTAACCCTTGGCAGGTCCATGCATGGACACAAAATAGGGCAGTGCCATGTACTGTATGTCAAAATTACAAGTAGAGATAGAAAAGAAATTTGTAGGTCTCACATTTCCTTTCAAAAATATCTAGTTTGAATTTTCTCAGACTGCCAATGTGGGAAGTGCATCTCATTTTGGAATTCTATACATATCCTGGGCATGTGAAGCATTTTATTGAAGAACATTATATACAAATCCAAGTGTACATTTGAAAAATGTACACAACAAATAGGCATATTTTTACAAAATAAGCATGAACATCCCATAGTCCAGGTATGGGCAATCTGTGGCTTGATAGGTGTGTGCAGCCTCCACAGAGCTAGTTCTGTGGCTCTGAAGGTCCACCAGATATTTTTTTTAAATGCCCCAAAATGCCCTCAAGGGAGGAGTGGGAGCATTTTGGGATGTTTTGGGCCCTCCCAGGTCATTAGAACTTGGAAAGTTTAAAAAAAACAGGAAGTGACTTCTGGGTTGCTTCCTGCTGTAAAAAAAAAAGAAAAAAAAAAGGCCTCACCTGGGCCTAAAATGGTCCAAGGCGGGGGGGGGGGAAATATGACAACAATCACCCCCATGTCCTTGTGAGGGAAATTCTTTTGAACATTTTGAAGGGAGAGCCTCAGGGAGCATCCCTCCAGGCTCCCTAGCCTCTGACAGTTGTTCACCCCTGCTGCAGTGTCTGAGGAAAATGCATTAAAATGGAGCATGTATACCCAATTATGGACAAATTACCACTTGGGGGGGCGGAGTCTCACAGCCAGATATGGAAATGTGGTGGGATTCTAAGAAATGTAACAAAAATGAAACTGACAGATTTCCTCAGTCTTAATTCCACATGGGCATCTATCTGCCTAGTCTGTGTAAATGTCTTGGAAAGAGAGGCACTGAGGTGCAAAAGACCAAGGCATCTTGACAACAGCAAATTGTCTGGGTGATATTCCCTGCATTCAAGTCAAGAAGGCATGACGGGGAAACACTGTCTGTATATCTCCATGCATACACAAAATGCATGAAAAGAAGATGGATTGTGACTGCTTTCCCCATCCCCCTCTCCAACAGCAACATTTTTAGTTAATGTAGAAAAGATCTCATGTGCATGTATAATTGTACTCATTTCTGTCCTGCCTTTAAGTCAGTATAAAAAACAATAACTTGTCTGAATAAAGATATCTTTGGCTACCACCAGAAGGCCATTCAGCACAGACCTAGTCTCTCCATCAGTGAGGAGTTCCAGAGCCTAGGAGGGAACTATCAAGAAGACTTGCTCCCATATTATCATACAAGGTATTATATACACGCCCTATATGACTTTTCAGAGGTGGATTCACTGTCCATTGTTTATCCTGCAGTGCCCATAGAGTGATGGTGGAACAAAGAGAAAGGACTCTCTAAAGAATCTTATGACCTTTTCAAACAACCTGGTCCCAAGTTGGGTGGGGCTTTATAGGTCACAATCAGTACTTTGAGCGACGGGCTGGTAGCCAGTGAAGCTATTGTGACAGAAGACTCACATATGCTTCCAATAATCAGCTTCAGTTGACCACAACACTCTGAACTATCTTCAGTTGCTGAACATTTTTTCAAAGGCGGCCATAGTAATCCAAAAAAGATTAAGCTAAGAATTGTTTCTCAGGTCATACCTAAGAATCCTAGGAATGGTGCATTAGTGCATTAGTGCATTAGTGCATTAGAATAAGCTGCACAAACCCACTCCTGGCCAATGCCAAATCATTGACATACAGGTTCATGGCTGAATCCTAGAGAACACCCTAGCTATAAATGCTCAAAGGGAGTAGAGTCGTCCCTCCACATTTGCAGTTTAAGCGTTCACAGATTTGATTATTCACGGATTACTAAATATGTTCTCTCTAGGCATTTTCTAGATTCTCCAGTGCAATTCTATGGTATGCTTCAGCTGGAAGTTGACCACAGAGTTGCACTGGAGGACCTAGAGATTCCTAGAGAGAACACCTCTTTAGACATTTGTAGGTCCTCCAGCGTGATTCTATGGTCAACTTTTGCTGAACATTGACCATAGAATCATGCAGGAGGACCTACAAATGCCAGAGAAGTATTTTCTCAGAGTTAAAAAAAAGTGAGCCTATATTTGCAGGGTTTCGACTTTCACAGAGGTTCTCTTCCCCTAACCCCTGTGAAAGTTGAGGGCTGACTGTATAATGAAAGTCTGAATCTCCATTCCCTAATCTGGTATTCAAACAATCAGGTTCTTGTCTGCAGTGGCTGCTTAACCTGGGGCCAGTCCATAGCATTACACTGCAAGGGCGACCTCCTCGTTGTCAAGCAGGTGACGCGGCACCCTCTGCTTACCTCACCAGCAGCGATGGGAATTGCCAGGTTCTCAGACAGAGCTGCTGGGCTAGTGGGTGAGGGGCGGCAACAGGGTTGGTGGCACCAAGGGCGATGGGCCAGCTGGGTCACTCCAGCCAGATCCAGCTGTCCACAAATCAACAGACCCCAGAGCCACTTTGGGGTAAGCACCAGATTTTTCCCTGACTTCACACAGTGTGGAGCAAAGTCAGGTTAAGGGCCAGAAAGTGTGGCTTCTCCCCAGGAAATAGTCATACATCATCTGGACTGCCAATGCTGAATTTGGTGTGAGAACAACATATTTGGTCCATGCAGACAACAGGAGAAGCTCTGTTTAATTAGGATTAAATATCAATGTTGTGCTTGTCCAGTTTTTTATTGACATCAGCCATTGCTTTTGAACAAAAATGATTTCCTTGGTTTAGATGGAAAGGAGAGAGAGATTTCGGGCACCAGCTTACTGGCAGCACTAAATCCCCAAACTCTGGATAACCTGTTCTAGAGGTCTCATGTACACAATACATATATTCATTCTACTAGTTCATCATTTTGCATATAGACTACTTACTATCTCTTCCCTCTACACCAAAAGTGAGTTTGAGTTTCTAACCAACAAAAGTCTGAGCTAATCATTTCCTGTTTTGCTGTGGACTTCCTGTTCTGTAGTGGCCTAAAACATGAGCAGAATTATTCTCGACCTCCCCCGACCCACCATCCCATGTCTTAAATTCACTGTTGTTGCTGTGTGCCTTCAAATCATTTCCAATCTATGGCAACTCTAATGTGAACTAGTCACGGGCTTTTCTTGGCATGATTTATTCTTGCCATTGCTATCTTCTGAGGCTGACAGTATGGCTTCTCCCAGGTCACCCCATGAGTTTTCATGACAAGGAGTGATTCAAACCTTGGTCTCCAGAGTTGTACACCATTATACCATGCTGGCTTCTCTGGTGAAATATAGGTAATATGAATTCATTCCCCAATGATAAATGAGTTTTCAAGGACTTTTTCAGATGGGCGGGAAAAAAACCCAAGGAGGTCGGGAGAAGAACGGGGCTGTTTCGCTTACAGAGCCCCATTTCAGATGACGCAGTCCTCCTCCGTCCTCTTTCCAACCTTCCCCCATGCTGCGGGCACTGCTTGAGGTTTTCTGTCAATAAAAAGCAGCACCTGCAGCATGGAGGAAGGTTGGGAGGAGGACGGAGGAGGGCTGCATCATCTGAAATTGGGCTCTGTAAGCGAAACAGCCCCGTTCTTCTCCCGACCTCCTCAGGGTTTTTTTCCCCATCTGAAAAAGTCCCAAGTCTAAATGTTTAACTGGGACTGGTCTCATTCAGTAGAGAAGTTTATACATTTATACAGAGAAAGAGAGAGAGAGAATAAAACTCATAATGCAAATGCAGACAGCAATAGTTGTATAGCAACTAGGGATAAAAAAAATTAAATGCAAACTATTTCTATCCGGTGTATCTATATAAAACTGCTGTAATACAATTACTCACTTCTATGTACACAGCAAGTCTGCAAAGACAAGTGCATGCAAGGATAAGATGTGTTCAAATTACCTTCCCTAGGAAATGAGTAAGGAAGTTCTTTTCATGCCAGTGCTAGACCTTGTCCTATGCACGTAAGGAGTCCTTGCTCATATGTATAAGATTAAAGGTGGGTTATGTCTGTTGGCTCAGCTGCTAATTGCATAGAATGAATCTGATGCATCTGAGAAAATGGATTCTAGTCCTTGAAAACTTGTGCCATAGTACACGTGTTAGTCTTTAAGGCACCACAGGACTCTATTGTTTTTGCTATATATTCTAAGTAGGAAGGAGAAGTGCTCCACAAGCAATTGTAATGAAAGAAACAGTCTTGGAGAATAGCAAGTAAGGACAAAGAAATCCAGGCTACTTGCTTTTTGACATCATGTCTAAGAGTGGCTCGGTGTTTAAACAAGGTTCTTTTTGTTTAGTTCTTCCGGATTGCCTTATTTGTAAGGTGTGCTGCAACAGGTATTATTGGTCTGAACAAAACAAAACACTCTGAATCTAAAGTATCACAATACACACCAGCTTATTAATAACACTGTAATATTTTCTGATTAATAATACAAAAATAATACTATATTCTATAGTAAAAAAATCCCCTCCTCTTCCTCCTCCTCTGCCTCTTCTTCTTCTTCTTCTTCCCACTAACCTTGGAGTAAACCCCACTAAACTCACTGAGACTTACTTCTAGGTAGCCATGTGCAAAATTGCACCCTAAAAATACAACAACCTCAAAACTTTGTGGTGGGGGAGAGGTTAAGTCTCAGGTGTATTTGAAAGCTGGATTATCAGATTGTAACCCATTTTCAAATGTACAATCAACTTGGAATACTGAAAGAAGGAAGAAGAAAGACTTGTGCAAGACAAGGAGTCAACAGGTGCAAGCTGAATGCTCAGTGGATTGTGCCCAGTTGCATCTGTCACAGGCCAAATGCAGTGGATGAGTTGTGAACTAGATATCACTTTGGTATAAACCAACAGTTTATTTGTTGTCTGTGTTCCCATGGAACAGTAAAGAAACTTCTTGCAAGAAAAATACTATCTTACTAACACATGTTTTCCCTGCACATCAAATGCAGGAGTACAGGAGGCCTGAGTAGGGGGAATCTGACCAAATTCCAAGATGCTTAACCAATCCCCACATCAGTCATTCTCCCATGAAAACATGCCCCATACTGTATTGACTGATTTTTCTCTAATGGTCTCGAACACAGGAAATACACATTCTCTTACATTTTACAGATGAAAACTGGGACACATATGGCCAAACAACGTCAGAGTGTGGTCAAAATGGCAAAAGTAATTAATGAAGCAAAACAAAAAAGCTGAGACTTATTTATACAGGCTAAATACTCTGGATTGCCCCCCTTCCAGAGCCCTGCAGTCCAGATGGCATAGGGCATTTACCCCAATCTGCTCCCAGGCAGTCCTCACCACCCTTGAGGCAGATATGGGGCTGGAACAGGAGCAAGCTGGGATAGGGCCCAATAAACTGTTCTAAGATAATACTCAGTTTAATCTGGTACCACCAGATCGGGTCCTGAATGTCTGCGGGAACCTGTCCCACCATGTTGTCCCTCACCGCCATCACCAGGTTCCTTGCTCTCCTAGAAGCCAGGCAGGGGTCCCTCAGCATGTGACCAAGTCCCATGTTGCAGGGCTCCTTCCCCACAACAGCAGGAAAAATGGCAGTGGTGGTAGCAGCTACAGGAACAGGCCAGCATTCAGTTTGGATGCTGGCCCATTTACTCCAGGAGGTGGAATGGGCCAGAATCTGAGCCAGGATATGCTGGCAGGGAGACTGGCTGGTGTAGATAAACCTTTGAGAGGTTGCAGCATTTTGTTCTTGCCTCAACAAGTTCTTTGGAAGGTCAAGATTCTGCCTCCGCTGCTCCCCCCCCCAAATTAATTGAGCACAAACTACTTTTGCACTTTGAACTCAGACTGCAGCAACTGAAGTATGTTGAGAACGGGGGGAGGAGTGGAAGTTGGAGAAGGAGAAAAAAATGGGAACATTTTTAAAGAAGTTGAAAGAGTGGGATGGCAGAGGATTAATCGAGAATGTCCCTGCCAAACCAGGACACTTGGGAGGTAAAGAAGTATGCCCAGCCGAGGAAAAAGTCACTTCATAGACAAAAAACCAAACCAAAACAACAACAACAACAAACTTTCTGTTCCTCCAGGGCTGCTTGACCCGAGATTTGTTTTCCCACCTGGAGAAGCACATCATTTCCCTAAAGGCTTTATCAGGCTAGCATCGAAAAACATTGTAATTCCCCTATTGAAGAAAACAGAAACATAGTGGCATTATTACACTAAGGAGATTTTCACACGGGCTATATAACCCGTGGCAGGAACAGAACAGGGTCGGGAAAGGTTTTCCCTTTCGGACGACGTTGACCCCATTCTGTCCTGCATCCATCCTACTCCCGTGACTGTTCCAGAACAATGTAATCACGATTTTTCATCGTGAATAGACCTCCCGTTCCGTTGCTATAATGCAATCACAGGTGTGCAAACAGGAGCCCCGTTCCTGTTCCGAAATGACAGCCACGGAGGGGAGGTCCGTTCCGAGCACTTCCTGGTACGATCTGGACATCCAGGTAAGTGGAACCCTTTATTTTACCCTCCCTGTTTTGATTATGTGATTTAAAGAGTGTTTTTGTGCTTGGTGAATTGATTTTATGTTTGGGGAATTTTATTTTTAAAATTTACTGTCCGGCGTTGTCACATGATAACGTGATAACGTTTCAGACGGCCGGTCGTAAAAGCAGCCTTACGACGGCTGCATTTACGGCCGGCCAGCAAGGGGAGGGGGAGCCCGTTCCTGCTGCGGAATTAAGGTAAGTGTGTGAAAGATTTATGTTATTCCGTGGCAGGAACGGGAGAGGAGGTAGCGGGGCAGTAACAGGGCATTTTGGCCCCGTGTGAAAATCTCCAATGTATAGCATGTTGCTGTAATCGCGTGATGCTGCTACCACAGAATTATCACATAACCACCACTAGCAATTTAAGAACGGGATTTTACTTCTGTGATTTAGAACGGGTAAGATTTCAGCAGTTCTCTTGAGAAGACGTGAGTGCACTTAAAACACCAAAAAACCCTTAATTAACGAAGTAATTCAACACATAAAGACTCATAACAAACCTAAAAATGTGCAAACAAAATGAGACAGTTCATTAAAAGAGTGTCCTGTAGATCGTTTTCATGTTCTCACTCAGAGGTTTTCTCACTGGGAATGCGGGTGGGGGGGAGAGAGAGGGGGGCACCCATTCATGCTGTAATCTCACGATTACAGCGGGATGTGTATTTGTACTCTCTTCAATACTGCAAAAATAGCAATATCGAGAGCTATTGACTGCTTATCCCATTAGTTAAAAAGGACGCGTTATTAGCAGCTGTGTACTGTGGAGCACACAGTAACTATGGGAGGACGATGATGTTGTGCGATAGGGGGAAACCATTTGTGCTACTGTGACATCGTAATCGTGCATTATAGCCTCGTCTGATAACGTTCTAAGACATCAGCCAGCACCCTGAGATTTGGTAACCCTGCCTCCACTCTCTCTCAAAATGTATGGCCTGGAATTTGGGGAATTGTCATGCTTGCCCTCAAAGGTCCTGTGCTCCTGATGGCAATGTCACCAGGGTAGCATAGCATGGGGCCAACCATTTGAAAAACTGTATCTGGGGACTTGCACTGACCCAAGGCACTTCATATACTGTTTCCTATACAACAGCTGTTTGCCAAGCTGTTTTACTAAAGAGATGATCAGAAACAGCAAAAAGTACAAGAGCAGAACACCAGGACAATGTTACTGTCCTGCGAACGGGACCCAGTTTCAGACAATATCATCCTCATCATGTTTTGTTCCTGTGCTGCAGCCGCAAGTAAGGCGTCACTTTTCATTGATGGGACCTTGTCCTGGCGTTCTGCTAAGGTACTTTTTGGACATGTCTGATAATCTCCTAAGACTGCATTTTAGTTTCACTTATGGTATCTTGAGTATCTTCAGAAAATAAGGATAGAGATATTTAAGAGAAATGAAGCATATAGATACTGAAAGAATAAACAACCCAAACTAACGTGTGCTCTGTGTTTGTTGTTGTTATTTATATCTCAGTTTCTAAAAAACAAAACAAAACCACCTGTGATCCAAGGGAGCTTACACATTTAAACAGGTCCAGCTGTTGGATAATGCAAATGGTTAACAATGTAACCGTTTAAAATGTAATTAAATTGTCAATAATAGTAAAAAAAAAAAACAACCTCAAATTTACAATTAAAAATGACTAAAAAGCAGTTTTAAAAGAGCAATCAAAAGCAGTAAAGGATCCTGTTAAAAGCCTTTTCTGTAAAAGCATTTTGTTCTTGAAAGTCTGACCAAAAAATATTAAAATGGTGACTGACAGAAGGACAACAAGGGGGCTAACCTTCCTAGGAATGGAGTTCGTGAGCCTAGCAGCAGCCAGCAAAAAAGTATATCATTACTGGATGGTACATTGTCCCCCATGGTACACTGTCCCCATTATTCTCAGATGGTTTGGATACGGACTCCAAGGCAGACAGAGAGTAAAAAAGCTCCTGCAGACACAAGCCAATAGGATTCTGTTTCAGTCCTCTTGTTCGCCTCCAAGCTAGACTGAGGCCCAGTGTGAAGAAGAACATCCCACAGGCAATACAAAAGGGGAACAACTATGGCCTCACTCTGCCCCCAAGGCTAGAAGTCCACTGGAATATGGGAAACAACCCTACCATAGATGTCTTCAGCTAACAGACATTTCTTTAAAAAACACAAATCACTGTGTATACCAAGAAACATCTGAATTAAATAAATATAACAACTAAATTGGTCCCTGAGGAAGTAACACAAGCCCCTCCTGCTTCTATCACCTTTTCTGCCCAGAACTGGGAATATTCTCTTCCATTCTTCCCACAAAGTCTGACAGCAAACAAGCTAATTAACTTTGGGCTTGTCTTACATGAGGGGGGAAATGTGGATTGATGTGCACTATTGCCAATTTGAAGCAGTTTCTATTTGTTTTAATGGTTTTTTGGCAAAATCATAGGCATGTGAAGCCATATGCATTTGTTGTTCAAACAGGCATGCCTGCAAATCAAGATGGTGGGTATGAGTGATTTACTCACATTTTTATTGTCACCAGTTGCTGCTGCCAAACAGTATTTTTTTAAAGCATTTGTAAGGTGCAAAAGTGTGCTATTCCACCTAAAAAAATTGTTAAAGGCTGTTTCACAGGTGTAAGATCACCTCGGCACACAATTGCTATGGAGAAAATCCAACATGGCAGTTCCGGGCGCTTGCCTTGTTAACAAGCTCTGCCCCCTGAGCATCTCCAACCAATCAGCATTCCATTTCTGCTCGTATTGGGAATGTGAATGAATGTTAATCAGTTGGCCCAATGAGCGGGAATGCACATTCCCCACGGACCTTTTTAAAAACTTTGGGGAAAGCCACGAAGGTTTTTCCTGCTGAGTTTTTGGTGGATTTGCCCCCCCCCCTCCTTCCAAATACAGTGGATTGATGTGGAATGGCATTTAGACAAATCACATTCTCCTCAAATTCTATGAGAAGTATTTTCACCATTTAGACAACCCTTTTATTAGTTACCCAAAGGCTATCAGTTTAACCGAATACAGGCCCTGGTAGTACTGAGGCTTCTTAGGCTTGCCTCTTAAAGAGGCAACACACAACAGTGGAGAGACAACAAATTAAGCATTAGATGGGATATTTCTTTCCTAATTACTCAGTCCTCCTCCTCCCTCCCTCCCTTAAAAGGTCTGGGAACAGAAGACAGCGGCCATCCAACAACAATGGGAAAACACATCTACAGTTGCTGGAGTTTGGTTCCAGGACCCTCGTGGATACCAAAATCTGTGAATACTCAAGTCCCATTATATGCAATGGCATAACAAAATGATGTCCCTTATATAATATGGAAAAATCAAGGTTTGCTTTTGGATTATTATTTTTTAAAGAATATTTTCAAGCCATGAATACTTAAATCCATGGATACCAAATCTGTGGATATGGAGGGAAAACTGTAGATGCTTAGACAAAGGACTTGATCACACCAGACTTGTAAGTCTCCACAATCATGTTAGTTTAGGGGAATGCAAACATACCAAGTTGGGGGACAGTCATTATCACATAATGCTTCACTGTTCTACTTCTGTCCCGGCCTGTGTCTTCTGCATGCTGGCCTCCATAGCCCTGTCTCCCTGCTCTATGCCCTTCCCAGTAGGTCTTTCTATAAGTTGTTTTGTTTTGTTTTGTTTTTTAGCATGTGACTGCCTGCATATTGGAACTGCTTTGGGAGGAAGCTATCACACAGGCATCAACAGTGGAAAAGCAGTACGATTAGGAGGCATTGACGGGTTTTGCCAGTCAATGGGAAGAAGTGCTCTAGCAACGGATGGACTACAGACCAACTACTGGACAGTCACAACCTTGTCTGATAAGGTAAGGCCACAGATGTTTCTATCCTGCTCTAATTACACTTTTCAAGCCTCATGTGATGAAGTCCTATGCCTTCCCTCAGCACTGAGATGTGGCTTCAGCTCTGCAAAGGCCCATTTTGTTAACCAGATGTGTTGAACTCAGACCACAGTTAGAGCAACATTTGTCTTCCTTGAATGGATCTAAACGTGCAAGAATTGCTCTTTCCATTTGGAATCTGTTTATGGACCCTGGAACTGGACGGGGAGCTCAAATTCCTCCTGAGACTAGGCCGATATTTATTTATTTATTTATTTATTTATTTATACCCCACTCTTCAGCCACAAGGCTATCAAAGCAGCTTACAAATTGTTTTAAGCAATAGCAATTTACACATCTACACTGCAAGAAGCAGTTTCCAATGTGTGTTAGCTAATTGCCCCCTTAAGCTGGGTACTCATTTTACTGACCTACAAAAGGATGGAAGGCTGAGTGAACCTTGGAGCACTCTGGAATCGAACTTGCAATGTGGTGACTTGCAGTACTGGCATTTAACCACTGCGCCACCCTGGCTCCGATGATCAGACAAACGAGACCACTAAGACTCATTAGCAATTGAGTTACTCAGAATTATTAGTCAAAAATGTACAAAATTATCAAGCACACACACACACATAATATTAAGACAGCCTTGTAGTTGAGCTCTCCTAGGAATAACAAGGGCTGTGTGCCATCTGTACTATACACACTTACTTGGAACTGAACTTTAAGTACGGGTCGATCCCTGTATCCACAGATTCAGTATTCATGGTTTCTTGGACACCCACCAGGGACCAGCAGCCATTTGCTTATAGACTGGGACTGGTCCCTGGATGACTACTTTGAATAGCCCTATGTTAGAAGATACATGATTGCACACTTAATATCTTTTGAGAATATTAAGTGTGCAATCATGTATCTTCTAACCCAGGGCTATTCAAAGTAGTCATCCAGGAAGCAGTCCCAGTCTATAAGCAAATGGCTGCTGGTCCCTGGTGGGTGTCCCAGAAAGACATATTTGTAGCAGATGGGCTAAAATATGGTAACAGTCTCTTGCACATTGGGGGGGGGGGGAAATGCAGGTCTCCCACATCAGACAGCTTGAGAAGCTCTGTTCTAACATATCTTTTTCTTTTCAAGTAGTGTAGTTGAAGGATAGGTGTGACAATAGATCTTATAGGCAACTTTGCATTCACTTAATAGGGTTTTATATCTTTTCCCTTCACTAAATATAGCAATTGCATTTTTTAATTTACTCAGTTTTCTAATATTTCGTTTATTATTCTGCCATTGTTTTCACAGTATAGGTTGAGTCTCCCTTATCCAGAATTCTGAAATCCAAAATACTCCAAAATCCAAAATTGTCAACATGGGCGGCTGAGATAGTGACACCTTTGCTTGCTGGTGTTCAATGTACACAAACTTTGTTTCCTGCACAAAATTATTAAAAATATTGTGTATAAAATTATCTTCAGGCTATGTTTATAGTGTGTATATAAAACATAAATGGTTTTGTGTTTAGACTTGGATTGCATCTCCAGGATAACTCATGTATATGCAAGTGCAGTTGGACCCCGTATCCGTTGAACCAATATTCGTGGTTTCAGTTATCAATGGTTGAAAAAATAGGGACACATACCATAGAGTCATACTGGTTCTCCAATGCAACTGTATGTTATGTTTGTACCAGAAATCCTTAAGTTTAATATGGTTTGCTATTATCCATGGTTTCCAGTAGCCGTGGTAAGTCCGGGAACGGAGCCCCCATGGATATGGGAGTCCAACAGTACTGTATTCTAAAATCTGAAAAAATCTTTAATACCGAACACTTCTGGTCCCAAGCATTTCAGAGAAGGCATATTCAACCTGTAGTCAAATTGTTTTCTGCTTCAGTTGGTGGTGGTTGTCATTATTCTAACGTATTGCATTCTCTGTAAATGGCTACGTTGGTGCTTCATGTTCTCTGAGCTTCACATGTGCCCTCCTTCTGGACTAAGGAGCAAGCCTAACAAGCAAGCAGGGGAAATGTTTAGCTTTCAAAATATGCTGGTCACTCAGGTACCAGTTTTTGTGCCCATATATAGTCTTTTCAACACATGTTATGTCTTTTGTTCTACACTGGACAGAGTCCAACAAAGGCCAAATTACAGGTGACATTTGTCATGTCAGTTGGCATTGTGTTGGCTGATTTTTTGATTTAAAAATAGACAAGGGAGGGGGGGTTGTACATCAGGACTGGTGTGAAGGGAGGGGAACTTTAAACTTTTGCCCCCTGCTATGGTCTCAGCTGGAATCAGCCCTGCCCTTCTACTGTGCACAAAATAACAGCTCCTCCCAACATGAATAACTGTTGCATTAGACTGCCAGAGTGAAAAATGAAGAGGGCTCCTGTACCTTTAGTGGTTGTTATCTGGTTACCTCCTTGCATACCATGGTCTTGATCTGGCATACCACCCTACTGAATGCCTCCCCTTTTAAATCAGCAACTCAGTATCATAGTATCTGATCTAGGGGTCATCTACATGGTCCAGAATATGCTGACTTCCCATCAGAGTATTCTGCCCACAGATCAGGCCCATTGCTCCCCTGTTACCTCAATGAAACAAGAGGAAGTACAGACTGGAAAGCCGGCTGGTCTCTGCAGCCTCTACCACCACCACCATCCATGTCCCACTTTCTGTAGCCAGGAAGCTGGCTCTCAGCATGTGCTTCAGAGATTGTGAAGTGACAGCCGGTGGGCCAGAAAGGGCTCCTACAGTCATGTGGGGCCTATCCATTTATTCTAAAAAGAAGCAGTTTTTGGTAGGGGTTTTTTATTGGGCTTTATTCCATCTTTGCCCCGGGGGTCATGAGGACTGCCCAGGTGCAAAACAGGGCAAAAGCTTTGCATCATCAGGGCTCTAATACGGGGGTAAGACAGAATAAATAGCCTGTCTAAACAAGTCTAGTTCAGTTCTGAGTTAACTGTCATTTTTCCAGATGTTGAAATACAGTAAGAAATTGACATTCTACATTCTGTTTGGCTACTCAAGTAGCAGCAATGCACTCTTCAAGAGAGTTTCTATCATACCTCAAGACTGATCATTTTACATTGGTTATGGGGGGTGGGGGGAGAAAGTTGTCACACAAACATTTTTGTGTATGTGTGTGATTCTCCTGGCATTTACACTGCTGAAAGTGATGGCTTTCTGTCACTACATGCATTCCTTTCCAAGAAGATATTCCAGTGAATGGGAGTGTTTTAGTCACATTTACCCATGGAAATCAATGGTACTTCTTGAGTCTTCACTAAGCATGATTATGTCTGGATCTAACCCACTGTTTTGGCAAAGTATCACTGTCCAAATATAAAACTGCAAACTTTGTTCCATCTGTTCATTGGCTTAATGTAGAAGCGCTCAGTCTATGAGAAAGATTCTTCTTTCAGACAGAAAGAAATTAGGCATTTCAAAGACACTGGAGAAAGTACTAAATCCTATTTAATAACCATCTGGTTATGACACATTTTAGGTCACACGTTACTGCTTCTGGTGATTCTGCACATCACACCCCACATTTATAAATTTGCCACTTTCTTGTGTAACAGAAATCCATGGTTTTGGTTTAGTGGCACAAATCTGCAGGATTAATTGCATATTAGGTGCATAAGGCATTTCTGAGGCTTATACTGTTGCTTCATGCAATTTGTGCTTTTTAAGTCTATAGATACCTCCCTAGAAACCCTGGAAACAGGCAAACAGATTCCATACAACCTTTACATATATGCAACATTTAGTGAGGGTAGTGGCACAGGAATCCCTTCCCTCTGTGTTCACACCCTATGCTATTTATTTTTCTGTGGTTGGCTCACTTGATAAACATGCTGGCCATGATCCAATGGTGTACTTCCACTGGATCCTGCAGCTTCTGCAAGATTCTGTAACTCCCCACTCCTTCCTGCAGCCTACCATCCATCCTTAAACCTGCTCTGGATGGCTAGGATATCCTCTAGAGCAGGATTTTTGCACCATAAAGAGTTACAGTGGAAAGTAGGAGAAGAAAGTCTGGATGCTGCGGGCATATGTTTTTGGATCTTGGTCATGTAATCATGATTGTTAAAAACACTTAAATAGGCTTAGATTTGATATCCAATCCAAAGGCACAAAACATTTTGGCTGCAATCCTCTATGGTACTTATGAATGCATAACCTAGAGTTATTCACTCATGATTGTTACATATTCACAACCCCTACATAGCCCCCTAGGTTAGGGGCTACATAGGGACTGTGAAAGTCCATCAGTCTCTACTTAATAGGCAGCAGCCTCTTTGATAGACAGGAATCTGTTGCCCTGTCAATTGGGAAGCAGCTAACTGGTGTTCCCTTCCCTCCTTGCATGAGTGGTCTCTAGCATGAGTGGGAATTGCAAACATGGGCCTGTCTTCTGCCTGTTACACTGGAGATCCCTCACAGGAGAGGATAGAAACAGCAGTTAGTTGCTTCCTGAGCAACGGAGGAACAGGCCCCTGTCCATCACAGTGGCTGCTTCCCTGTAAGTGGGGACTGCAGGCATTGGGACGGGATTCACTGCATAGCCCCATAACTATGGTGTTTATTCATACGTATCTCCCATACAAGAGTCTGGCCTTTACTTTTTTTTAAAAAAAAGGTTGGATGACTATCCAGCATGAATGATTTTGCTGTCGCTGAAATGTGCTATACAAGTAACCACAGCAATAGTTCTTAAAATAAACGTATTGTTTGTTTTGCAATTTAATCTTGAATATATCTAAGAATGGGCCTTTAAAATGTGGTGTGAATCCCAGACCAGCTTTCAACAACCCCTTAACTCTCTCTACTCAATACCAAAATGCAGACTAGTCTTAAGCTTAAGGTGTAGCCATACTGTAGACTTTAAGAGGTTTTAACAGCGTTACTTTTGTCAGTCCATGGAAAATGAGGGTCTGTAATATATGGGCTGCATTCTTTAAGATCATCTCTAGCACCCTTATCAGAATACAATTCCCAAGATTCTTTGGATGAAACTGTGATGCTAGAACTAACATAAATAAATATACGTTTAAATTATAAACATGTGTTCTGTTGTTGTCATTCTCTGATTATCAGTTGTAAATGGTCTGCATGTTCAAACATAAATTGATCACAAAAATTGCATGTAAATGTCGATTTTGTGGGATTTCCTTCTAAAGTGATTTTTATATTCTGGCCAGGTCAATATACTGGTCCTAGATTATCTCACCCTTCAGAAAATTCCATTGATATCACTTGGTCTACATCTGGAATGCATTTAAATTTGAGTAGCCACCCTAGTTCTGTTATAGTCAATGGTGCTTCTGCTGTTAACTTTACTGAAACCATCATGTTCACCTTCAGCTTTTAGAAAAATGTTATTTCGTGCTAGCACAGTTCTTAATGAGGTTCTGAGGTTATAGGTGCTTCAACTATCTCACCTATATACCTCTTAAAAGGATGATAAAGGCCTTTGTTTAGGACATGCACTTTGTTAAACCCATGCCAAATGCATGCATAAAGAGACAGTTCATAATTGCCAATGAAATGGTATTTCTCAAGAAAGAATATGCCCATTTATCCTGGAGGACTTCCAATCTAAATCATTCAGAAGATTAGAAGTTTGGATAAATGGAGATGGGACTTCACAAAGGGTTACGTTTACACTGCTCTATGCAGTGAGCACACAGAATGAGTTTGTTTAACCCATTGTTTAGAATACAATGGTTAACACTGAGTAACAGGGTTCTTTAATGTATGCAATGGCTTACCCATGTTCCCCAATGTCAATGTGCTCACATATCCTCTCTGCCTCTATCCATTCCAATAAACTTTGTTAGTGTCATCAGCTAAACAAAGCTGATGGTTTGGAATATTGTCACTGCAAAGATTATTAATACTATAGTCACTAAAACACAGCACACTGTCCAAAGATACCTCCATCTGTTGTATTTGTCTCATTGAAAACTGCACAATAAAGAAATGGAGAAAACAGATGAATATTCTAACTTCTAATAAAATGACAATGGACATATGCCATAGCTGGAGGGAAATTGCTCACTCCCATCAGGGCCAAATCTCAGAGCAATCTCTAACTTTATTAAGAATCAGCATTAAAACAGAGGCTTCATATTCTCAAGTTTGGATGCTGCACACATTTGCTAGGTTGAAGTGTTGACTCAACCTTCCAGTCCACTGTGAACATTGATCCAAGAAACCAAAATTCAGAGGAGACTGATGAACATATAAAAAATTAAACTGCATTTGTATCAAGGCAAATCATTCAGGTTCACAGTCAGGAGGCTAAATAATGGTTCTGAGTCATCAGATACTGAAGATCAAATACTGGCAGATCATTCATTAAAACCTTTGAAGTCTCTCAAAAGGACAACCGCAGCTGCTCAGCTTAGTGCACCTTTTTCTTTTCATGTTGCATTCAAACAGATTCTATGGAAGTTCAAACGCCTTCATTTTCATGGTCTCTCTTCGGGTCAGCCCTACCATTAGGGAGAGTGAAGTGATCACCTCAGGTAAACTATTTTAACTGTCATGAAACAGTAGCAAATTGTTACTTCCTTTATGACATTGTTGTTGTTGTTGTTGTTTGTCTTCAAATAATTTCCAACTTATGGCAACCCCAAGACAAACCTTTCACAGGGTTAGCTCAGTACTCATTTCTAACTCCAAAATAGTTTGTGAACAAGTTAAAAAGCACTGATCTCAGTACAGATTCCTGAAGGACAGATAGGTAATTTCAGATTCTGGAGTGAGTGGTCTCACTGGTGATGATGGTGGTGAATTTGAACTTAATGTTATGAAACCCTCCATGCCCTTAGATGATAATGATTATTTCTTCACTTGAAAATAAGTAAGCCAGCCTAGCCGTGTTTGGAGGCCTCCTCCTCGTTCTGCTAAATAGTCCCTGGTTGGCTGACTGGCTGCCTCAAAGTCCTGCCCTGATGGTATTGTGCTCAACAGATACTCGTGAAGAACTAACAAGCAGGGTGGAAGGGTGACAGCCACCCCATATTGTTTGTCTCTGCCACCTGGTTATTCTGAAGGCCTAAATCCAGCACCAAGTTAGGCATACATAAACCCAGTGATTTCATTTAGCAGCCATTTAGCTGTCATGGTTAATAGTCATTGATAGCCCTTTCTATGTATCTATTACCATACAGTATTTGGTAATATAAAAACCTTTACATTCAAAGTGTACTTCGATTATTATCTGACAGCAAAGAAAACCAAGTCTCCTCACACAGGGGCAAGGAACCTATGGCTCTCCAGGTCTTGTTGGACTCCAACTCTATCAGCCTGAGCCAGTATGGCAAATGATCACAGAAGACAAGAGTTGTACTCCCACAACACAACAGGAAGAAGAGATTTGCCAAGTGCACATCAGGGCTACAATACAGAATTAGCACTGAGCACTGAGGAGGTGTCTGAATGATTGTTTGCCTCTTTGTCCTGTGTTTGTGTGCCCCTTTGTCAGAAAAGAGAGAGGAGGAATGAAAGCAAATGAAGAGATATGTGAATTTCACCTAGAATGCAGAGCTCAAGGCTCAGCAGAGAGATTTAAGGGTTCTTCTTTTTTTAAAAAAATGCAGCCTTCTTAGAGACAACAATCAGTTCTTTGGTCCAATCTTATTCTACTTGTTTTTCAGGTTTCTGCTATTGACTCACTAGTGGCAGTTTTTCCTACCTTGCCAACTAAGTTACCTTTGTATGATTATGCACAACATCTCCCTTAAAAAAATGATAGTTAATTATGTTATACCCATTCTCCCTTCATCCTCATTTTCACACAGACTCCTGTGAAGTTCATGTTCTTCATATGTACACACCCACTTCAGCTGCTTCTAATGTTCCCAATGCTATAGCAAACTATGATCCCACTCTGCCAGCTAAATGAGCTGTTGCAAACTGTCAGCTCTGGCCTTTTCTGATATGGTTTATGATTTTAACAACCATATTTACTTCAACCCAATGGCAGCTGGTGACTTCCAGGTCAGTGGGTTATAAAAATCCAATCTGGATTTGGATCTGAACTTTATAGGAGCTATCCAAAGCGTATGACCCTAAATACATTCAGCACCCTGGACAGCTTCTTTAAAACATACAGTAAAACCCAGAGGTAGGAGATTTTCAGACGCGATTTTCCGGTCCATATATTCCAAAACAGCTCCGTTGCTGCCATGTGGCAGGGGAGCAGTTTTGGACAACGCCGTTCCTCTGGCAAACCCCTCCATGTCACTTCTGTGACAGAATGGAGGAAGCCGCATCATATTTCACTCACGGGCAACAATCGTGAGTGAAATGTGACGCGGCTTCCTCCATTCTCCATTCCTCCATTCTCCAATCTCCATGCTGGCTGGAGGATACTGGGATATATACTCCAAAGAGGTAGCATCCCCATGCTCTGCTTACAGATGCAGGGTTTGGCACATTCCTACTCAGGTACTCAATTGCACTTTAAAGTTCACCTCTGGTCCTTTGGTTCACAGATAATCAGATTGGACACAAATGCAAAGTCATGGCTCTGCCACTGCCATGTGTAATAGGATCTTCATTTGCCTACTTTGCTATTGTTTGGTGTTCCCTAGCACACATAAAAATATGCATTTGAAATTTGTATTTCTTGTCATTTCTAGGCAGGTCCATTTTAGATGTATGGCACTGAAATGCAACATAAATGTACTAAATACATGAGGAGCACACCAGGGAAAAATCAAAATAAAACTCCAAAGTGTGGTATTTCAATCTGCAAAGCTATTCTAAGACTTAGCAGCCAGAAGCACACATTGAAGAGGTCTCAGAGGTCAGAAAGTAGTATCTAATAAAATATAGTTGGCACTCTAAAGGCCCATAATTGGTGGACACCAGTCCAGAGCTTATGAACATCATTTACTCTTCTGGTGCCATTCATCTCTGTATACAACAGCTAGAGAAGAGGAACCAATCAGAAGGAATATCCACACAGGAAATAGAGAACAGAGAAATATAACGATATAAGCTCTATTCAGGTGTTCTAATTCATATCAGATAAATCATCAAGGAACAGGAAGGGGGACAAGCACACTCGCTCCTCCATAATCCCAGACATGGTTTTCTTTGTTCACCATGTGTAGGGTCTACCTTTCTAAAACAGAGAGCCCTTCTACACCTGTGGTGGCTCTGCCCATAATTTAGAGCCCTATTTTGCCATTATTTTAGGTCACAGAGAAAGCCTCCACAGAAACAGGAGATTTTCCCCTTCAGAAAGTCATCCTCTACCTGTGGAGGGCAACAAATGTTGTGATGGAGGTGGTGAGGGGCTTGCCTGCTCATTCTTGTGTCCACCCTGCACTTTCTTGCCTAAGTCTTTATCTAAATACCACCTCTCTAATCTGATCTCTTTTTTAAAATGGCTGGACACTGGAAACATCAATGCTAGGGCTAACACAGGGCTTAACTACACTAGGCAGGATACGCCAGTTCCCTGACAGCATAGCCTGACTTCAGAGCTGGTCCGTTCTGTTACCTGGAGAAAATGGGCCAGTGTCCAAACAGGATGTCAGCCCATCGCTGACACCTCCACTGTCATTTTCTCTGCTAATGCAGAAGCCAGGCAAGGATCCCACAACAAGTATCATACTGAGGGCCTCCTGCCTGGCTTTTGGGAGAGCCTGGCTTTTGGGATGGTGGTGGCAGTGAGAAGCAATGTTCCAGACAGGCTCCTGTGGACACATCAGGCGTGATCTGGTTTTTCCTAGGTAAACCAAGGTAAATTGGGTATATTTTTTCAAAATGCATTATCAGACCCTATCCCAGCTTCCCCCAGTTCCAGCCCTATATCTGCAGCCAGGGTTGTTTGGACTGCCCAGGGGCAGATTGGAGCCAATGCCCTGCATCGTTTGGACTGCAAGGCTCTGGAACGGGGACAAGCCAGGTTATTTGTCCCATGTAGATAAGTCCAAAGGAATATTAAATTGTTAAAGAAATGTAAGACAGTGTCTAAATGAATTTGTACATTCATTAAATTGTTAAACATCCACTGAAAATGAGTTAAAACATCCAGTAATGAATTAAAGAATGGAGTAACATTCATCATTATTTACCAACAGTATTGTTCGTGCGCACTCTCTCATTCTCCCTCTCTCTCTGGCTTTTAGTGATCAAAACAAATAATTTTTAATTGTTGGTGAAAATTTTATGTAATGGGTAGTGAATTAATTTTAATGAATTACTTCCAAGCTCAGAATAACGGCCTCTCTTCCCCTTGGGGTTTTCAAGGAGAGGTCAACTGCTCGGGTTGCTCTAGCACAGTATTTCCCATATTAAACAAGTATGAATAGATGGATGATAAGGCCAGCTCTGTGAGTAAAAGATACAACTAATTAATTGCATTTTTACTGCTTACAGATTTGAAAGATCAAGAGATAAAAAACGAATCACTGGTTGCCACTAAACTATTTCCTTCCTCACAAGAGAGACATAAAAGACTGTACTGTAGCAATGCCCCAAATAAACCAAGTCATGTCACATCCCAACCATAAACAACCACAAGGTCCTATCATTTAATACATTGCTTTTGTGCAGAAGTGGGAATCATGCCATCCTCCAGATGTGAATAAACTACAAACCCAACATTCTTCACCCTTGGTTATGCCGACTAGGGCTGCTGGACTTATAGTCCAGCATAATATGGAGGGCCACATCACTTCTATCCCTACTTTAGTGCAGGGAGGGACAATGAAAAAGTAATTCGTTTTAATTCAATTAAACTAAAAATTAAGCTGCCTGATTCAGCTTTAAAATTGCTGACATGGGTTCCATTTCAACATTACTTGCATGGTATGGTTGTTGCCAACTCTGTAGTTGCTCTCATACTCTTCCCAGTTTTAGCTAAATCTTAAGCTCATGTCATTTGCATTGTGAGTCACATGGTTATGTACCATGATAATGGCACCCAGCCCAGCCTAGTAAAGCATGGGTCACTAAATCTAGTACCATACTTTTCCACGTGGTTGGAAGATCAAACTGGTCCTGAAAGACCTGTTGGAGCATTTCTAGAGCTGAAGGTAGCCATGCCGCTCTGAGTATCATAAATGTGTCCCCATTCTCCTGCACTTACATAGAAGGGACTGTCAGATGTTACCAAGTATGTACACCAAAGAAAGTATGGGATAGCTTTAACCTATATCCTCTGCAAAGCAACTGTATGAGGGGAATCCCCAAATTTCCCCAGGTTCCCCAAACCTGGGGAAGTCTCTCTATTCAGAACTTCCTTCCTTTCAGCCCATCAATCACCAAACCAATAGGTCCTTCACAGAATGGGTTTACTGATCAGCTTTCATGTATCTCAGTCATGAAAACACAGCTACTCTCTTGCTTCCATTTTTCCACAATATCTCTTTTGACCATCCACATTTGCTCTAACTTGGGTTATAAGTACTGGATCACAAGCTGAGTCTACATATGGATGTATTTATGACCGTAGATAACTCACCTTCCACTTCCAGAATTACAGGTTTAGAATAGGCTGTCCCAAGGCTGTTCTTTGCAACACATCTGTAGTGACCACCATCTTCTCTCTGAACGTTGTGAATCCTTAAGCTGCCTGATTCAAGAATAGCAATCCGTGTGTTTTCCTGCCCAAACAAATAGGGCTCAAAGTGAGAAGAGAATATGAGAATATGTTTTATGTCTTTCCAAATAGAGCCCCCATCCCATTGATACATCACATCACTGGATTTATATTGAAATCCAAGCAGTCACTCACCTTTACAACATTTTCTCCTTTGATCCATGATACTGAAGGCTTGGGGTTCCCCATTGTAGTACATGGGAAAACAGCTTTTAATCCTTCTATTATTTTCACATTTGAAGGTGGACGGGTTATTTTGGGTTCTAAAATGTAAAAGGTTGAAATGATATGAACATTATAACCACATATTAAAAAGTGATAGACTTCCAATGGGGTAATGGTCCATTTCCCCCCTCATACTACTCATGCCCACAATATCTCCTCCATTTTTTCTGCCTAAAGTGGAACTACAGTAATAATTTTCAAATATATTTTGCCCTAACGGAATGTAAACCAGAGGGTTTGGAGAGATTTCAAGTGGGAAAGAGGCAGCTGAGAATAGGCTATTGAACCATTCTCTATAAACATCCACATGGCTCAAGCATGAAGAGACATGCTAAAGTTAAACATTTTACCACGGTCTATAGATCAATATGCACCAATTCAGATTGGAATCCCATTGCAATGGGAGGAAAATAAAGGTATAGTGTAGATCATGTTCAACAATGGACCTATGTATGTACCTATTGCCCAAATACAGAGCTTGGATAAGCATGGCACATGTTGCCTGGAGGATTTGGAAAGTTGTAGTCAACCCCCCACCTGCAAAACCCTCACTTTTCAAAGCTCTGCCCAAATCATGTGGGACTTAGTGATGCCACTAAGAAACTGTTTGTTGTTGGACCACACACTGCTCTAGAATAAGGAGGATAAATTTGTGCAATTAAACTGGGAGTGCAGTTACACTGTAGAAATAATGCAATTTGACACCACTTTAACCGCCATGGCTCCATCCTACAGAATCCTGGGTTTTGTGAGGCACCAGCATGCTGGCAGAGAAGACCAAATACCTTGTAAAGCTATAAATCCCAAGATTCCATAGGATGGAGCTACAGCACATAGAGTGATATCAAAGGCATTATTTCTATGGTGTATGAAATAATGCACTTACAGTATGAAAGGCAGTGAGATTTGGGGTTCATATTTTGGTTTCTCTCAAAAACAATCAGTCCCAGAATTACTTGTGCATAGGCAGGACTGGGAGAGGGAAAGAGGATAGTTTGTGGGAGTGAAAGACATGCTACTAGAAAGCCTTGCAAGCACACATACACAAGCCACAGTGACTTATCTTGTTATAAATATATTGGCCATCAGAGCTACAAGGAGATAAAACAAAGGGAACTAAATAATTTAAAGGGAACAAATCAAACCTCCAGATTTTGAAAACAGACATTTGCAGGGAAGGAGGCAAAGCAATTTCAAAATGATTTTAAAAATTTAAATGGAAATTTACAACATCGTCATAGGCTTTTGTACAGCTTGTGCAGTTAAACTGGGAGTGCAGCTACACTGTAGAAATAATGCAGTTTGACACCACTTTAAGTGCCATGGCTCCATCCTACAGAATCCTGGGATTTGTCGTTTTGTGAGGCACCAGCACTCTTTGGCAGAGAACCATCTGTCAACCATCTCCAGCCGTGGCCAGGAGAAGAGCCCTACACCAAAACAGCCAGAGGCCTTCTGAAGTCTAGCTCAGCCTACCCATCCCTGCAAACTTATTTTGTTGTTGTTGTTGCTATTGTTGCTCCTTCTCCTCTGCTCTCCTTGGAGTTGGGGGAGCCCAAAGAATGCATAACCACTGCCTCTGGTGCTGCCTTATGCCATTTTATATACAGGTGCATGTACTGGATTCCAAAATCCAAAAAATTCCAAAATATGGAACACTTCTGGTTCCAAGCATTTCAGATATGAGATACTCAACCTGTATTTGTTTATGTATTACTATTCATTGGTAATACTTAAATTGGTACCATACCAGGAGAAAGGTGGGATATAAATTAATTAATTAAATAATCTGTATTAACGTTGTATGGATAAGGGTCGGAATCCTTTTGGGGTGTTGCATGCTTGTAAATGGACTTATGTGTGTGGGAAATAGAAATGCAAAAACATGTAACATACAGTACGTATTCAGTAGAGGGCTGCTGTTTTGTAACTATATAGCTCATCTGCCAAAGGTACTGATGTGCAATGGGACACCAATGGGGGTGGGTTCTGATGTGCATTGGGCACTTCCAATGAAATTCCTTTACACATCTTTACAATTCAGTAACTGGTTTTCTTAGCACCTCTTTTACTTAGTTAAGTGCACACAAATTTATGTTGCATGAAAGGACATATAGGATTGTGGCTTATATATTTACAAGAGGGGATGCACAAGTGGTAACATATGTAAAAATACTGTTGTGTGTGTGTGTGTGTTTCTATTTCACATTTATTTTCTTAAATATTTAATATTATTTTCTTTATTTTCTTATATATGTTCAAACAGACATTGACAATAGACACGAACACTATATATAATAACTAGACTTATTAGTTATATTTACCAATCATATAGGATGACACATACAGCATTCATGCACACATTTGCAGTACAGTAGTCGATGACCACTTGGTGTCTGTCCTTCTGCAGACAGGTAAAAACCTTTTTATTTACAAGCAAATGTTTGGAGAGAAGAGTCTTTTAATGGTGTATGTGTGTGCTCTGCCTTTTGTCCTTATCATCATATTTTTAAATGATTTTATGCAGTTTTATATTTCTGTTTTTTAATATGATAGTCTATTTGATTTTTTAACTTTGTATCATTAGGTTTTTAGCCTTACCTTGTTTTACTTTTTTTGTAAACTGCCCTGGGTCCCAGAACAAGAGAAAGGTATGATAAAAATTAAATGAATCAATAAATATATCAATAAAACTCCCATTTCTGCTGTAATAGGTTTCTACTAAAAAAAAAAAAAAATTAAAAAGTCTCCCATTTCCCCCTAACCCTGGTGTGCAGGCCGCTGAGAAGTTGTAATCCTTATCAATATCCCATTAACACCCCAGGTTCCAGAACCAGCCACTAAAGAAGGATTATTTAAATCAAATAAAGCCAGATCTCAAAACCAATTGTATTGGATATTTCAAAGACTGCATCTTGCATTTGCCTTCTTTTTTTTCCTTTTGTCAAATTTCTCTGATAAAAAGGAAGTGGTATGTATGGACATTACATTATAACTAAAAACTAATTTCTTCTAGATCAATTTTAATGGAACAATCAAATTTTGATCTGAAGCAGCCTGGGTTACATTTACTAAGCAGGAGTCGTTTTGTTGCAATCTCTCCAAGGTCTTTATTAACTGTGCAGTGTAACCCTTATTGTCATGTCTAATTTATTTCTAATAGCAAAATACCCAAGTGCAATGCAGTGATCTATCTTGCAAGTCTGTACTTTGTATCTAATTACTTTTACAGATGTTATATGGCCAATATTATTCTTAAATTGTTAAATAAGTAGAACTATTCACAATACATTGTTTGGGAATTGTAACAGTGGCTGTATTGTGCAACCGACTTTCATATCCTGGTGTTCATCTGGGAACGTTCCTACATGAGGATGATCAACCATGGCAACTATTAAATTCTTTACTTCATCTAAAATGAGGGGTAGACCAACAATCCATGGGACCTTACATATGCATTCCCTTCACTAGAGATGGAACTTCAGCATTTATAAGCTTCATATGACTTACACAAAGCGTCACCAATTTAATCTTTAAATGCAAGAAAATAAGTTTGTGCTTTATAGATTTTAGCAAAGCTTTTATGTACCTCAGAGTTAGGTAATTGAGGCAGGGCTGGGGGCTGCATTCAGGAATGTGGGACTACTAAATTTTGGGCTGTACTTTTTAAATTTTGTTTTGTTTTAAAAATTATCTGAATATTATCTTTTCAGGAAGGAAGGAAGTGAGCATTTGGAGGGACCGACAAGATTTCTGTTGAAGGGGGTTGAGCAATGAGGATTTAAAGCAAGGATCTGTTGAAAGGGGTTGAGCAAAGAGGTTTTAAAGCAGGAATTCAAGGCAGAGGGGATAGGATGGAAGGAAGGATGGGAGTGTTTGGAGGGACTGATAAGATCACTGCTGGGGACTGAGGGAGGACAGGCAATGAGCAAGTTGAACAGGAACTACAGCAAGGGAGTGGAAGTAGGAAGGTGTGGGAGGATCTTGGTTGCTGCAGCAAGAAAAAGATTGTTTACACCAAGGTGTGGCAAGCAATGCTGGCTATGAGAAGTAGCAAGTGTCTCTTAGCCTTTGTGGGAGGGGAGCTCCAGAGACTTGGGGGCCCACACTTTTGCATATATGGCAGGCCACACCCGGTATACATCAAGAAAAACTATGGACTGATCTAAAAGAAAAGTGTCTGCCCAATTGTCAGGCTCAGTCACGAACGTGACCTTTTCCTGTTGTATCTCTTCATGGCTAATTGTGTTTGCATTTTTTGAACTTGCTAATGAGTATGTAGTCTAACTAGGAAAAGGGAGCATATGCTCTATGTAATGGATTGTCTGATAAAACCAGCACCTGGCCTCAGCTACAGGAAAAGTAGGCTGAGCCCAGGTTCAGTGGGAACTGGGAATGGGGAAGATGGATAGCCAATGACTGTATAGATTTTAGAATGCTTTTAGTTTACTGCTTGTTAGTTCAGTTTCATTCTGAGCAACAATCTTGTAGGGTTAGCTCTTTGGATTAGTGTGTAAATTTTTCTTTTTTTTTAAACTCTGAAACTGATGTTCACTGAGTCTGAACAAGCCAGTACACGGCACCAATATTTGGTCATCCTGATGCATAGCCTATATTCAGGACAAGGAGCCACTGTCAGGACAGAATATGGAAATACAGAACACTTTCCAAGGGGGCAAGCGGGTCAGAGAACGCTGCATTTTATCACCCTATCTGAAGAACATATCATACAGGAACTGGGATTAGAGTTGGAGGAAACAGCTGTGGAAACTGGGAGAAGGAAAACCGACAATTTAAGATATGCCAATGACATTATATAATATTGCAGAAAATAGCAAAGACACAGAATGATTTCTGATGAAAATCGAGGAAGAAAGTGCAAAAGCAAGGTTACAGCTGAATATTAGGAAAAGAAAAATAATGACCACAGATAACTCACATAACTTAAAAATGGACCATGAAAACTTTGAAACAGTTAACGTTTTTCTATACTTTGGCTCTTTCATAAATCAAAATGGAGAGTATAGTCAAGAAATCAGAAGAACACAAAGACTTGGAAGGGAAACTATGAAGTATAAAGATTTATCAGTGCACTTACTCATTTTCACCTGTAAGGCCCCACAGTTTTCTGCTGGGACCCCTATGCCATTGTTTGCAGTGCAGCAGTATACCCCATCATCGCTGTCCTCCACGCTCAGAATTTTTAAGAGCTGCCCATTTTCTCGTATGCTGTACCGTGTGTCAAAAAGCCTGAAAATAAGATTTTTAAAAGCCTGTGTAATGATAGGCTGTATTGACACTCCATTTGTATTATAAGTGGTCAGAAATTTGAGGACTTGTCCTGCAGTCACATGACTGAAAGTTACCAATGGGCCTACACACTGCTGTACAGAAGGGTTTTGAGGGCATCTAGGAATAAAGGGTTTGTCTAAATGATGAAAACAATCCTTATATAATTTGCTTAGAATAAGACTTATACAAATGGGATCCTGCATAATTCTGCCTTATTCAGAAGGAGGGGAAACAAATCCACTGTAAACTCTTTGGGGAAAACCTCCAGGGCTTTCCCCGAAGTTTTTTAATAACACCGTAGAGAATGTGCATGATCAGCCATTAGGACAGGCATCGCATTTATTCACATAGCCCCAGAAAAGCGGAAGTAGAAAACTGATTGACTGGATGGAAGCAGGGGGAGGAGCTTGCTAAGAAGGCAAAAACCACCATCTTGGATTTTTGCCTTAGCGATCATGTGCTGAGGTGGCAAAAGAGCGTTTTAAAAAATATATGTTTATTTAGGCGGAATAGTGCACCATCGCACTTCTACACCTTAGATAAGCCTTTTTTAAAACATTTGGCAGTGGCAACTGTCAAAAATGAAAATGCAAGTTGTGGCTGCCATTTTGAATTGCAAGCATGCCTGTTGGGACAGCAAAAGTGGATAGCCTCACCTGCCTGTGATTTTGCCAAACCACCATTAAGACAGGTCAATCCTGCTTCGAATTTGCATGAGTATACATCAATCCACATTTTTTTCCTCGTATAGACAAGCCCAGTTATCTTTTCAGTTACTCTTCATTCCTCTAGCCTGTTTTTGAATCACAAAAGATTATAGGCTGCAGTTTCTTAACCTGAACCTCACCCAAAGCTGCCCGATAAATTAAGACAAACTTTTAACACAGGGAAGCAGGCCATTTTGGAAAAGTGTCCATATCACCAGTCCAGCCAAAAATATTCTGGGGTTTCTAAGAACATTATAAGTGAGAGAAAGTTCTTATCTATCCTCCTCCCAACCCTTTTGGGTATGGTTTCAGTTTTATTTTATTTTTTTCATATCTTTGTCTCCATGTTGGCTTTGCCATATCTGGTATTTTGCTTATGCTACAAAGTGCTGTGAATAAATGGAGATCTTTTAGGGAATTATCCCAGTTTCTCATTTTTTCCAATCATAAAATCTTTTTGTAAAGTTCATGTGATAGTTCAGAGGAAGAAACTAGCAAAACCACCCTGGTACCAACATTTTTTCAGCCATCTATGGCAGTACTCTGACTGAATAAGATAACTTATGAATTATGAACACCCACTCCCTGAATTAGGCTCACTTACAGTGTGGCCTGCTATATCAGTTTCTGCATGCAGGCACTTGATTGCCACATTGACTCTAGGGGCTTGTCTAGACAAATCATTTACCCCATCTTGCCCCTGTCTTGGAGCCCTACAGTCCACACATTTTTTGCCCTGTTTTGTCCCTGGGCAGTCTAGATGATGCCTAGGGCAAAGACGGGAGGGTGTCAGAGTAAAGGCCCATTGAAACATTAGTCTTTTGAAATCCAGGAAAGACCATCTCATTTAAGAAAAATTGAATTGGGCCTCGAGGGAACGCAGGCGTCCATACAGGCATGGATCTACAGCTGCTGCCACCGCTGTCTGCATTGCATTCTCTGAAGGCAGGAAGGAGGCCTGCAACATCTGTTCAAGGCTGGTCACATGCTGCAGGCCTCCTTCCTGGCTTAAGCATGCAACATGGACAGCAGTGGAGATGGCTGCAGATCCAGGCCAGAGTGTCTGTGCTGACCTCCTCCCATTTTTGTGCAGGTAATGGGGGAGTAACAGGCCTGATCCAGGGTCAGAATAAGCTGGTGGAAAGCTGGCATATTATGGCCAGTGTAGACAAGCCCTCAGGAAAGCTTCTAGGGAGATAAGGTACCTTCAGAAGTTTACAAATTAAATGCTTACTGGTGGCTTCCAGTTCTAATAAGGCTTTTCATTGAAATTGATAATAACTGCATTATCCCCCGCCCTATCATTTATCCAATTTATAGAATGGGCAATAAGCAGGAGTCTGCTAGCTGCTGGCCAACCAGTTTCTTGGACATATCCTCCAAGCTATATCCTCACCATCTCGTGAAGAAACTCGATGACTGGCAGAACAGACAAAATGCAGCCTTTTGTAAAGAGCACAGTACAATTGATCGTTGCTTTACTTTGAAGATCTTGACTGCTGTATTCTAGAGCAGGGGTGGGCATCATGTGGCCCTCCAGGTGTTGTTGTACTGCAGCTCCCAGAAGCCTGAGCCAGCATATCCAATGTTGATGAATGCAGGGGAACCTGCAGTTCAACATCTGAGAGCCACACAATCCCAAACCCTGTTCTATTGCTATACTGCTAGCTAATTCCTCAAGATACGCAGATCCTATACCTCTTCAGTGAACATAATTCTTACCTGATAGGAATGTTATTACGTGTCCAAGAAATCTCTGCCTGGGGAAAAGACTCTACTACACACTCAAAGGTAGCTTCCTCTTCAACTAGGGCATCCACAGTTTCGAGGGGAGTGGTAATAATGGGAGCTGCAGACAGAAAGAAAAAATGACTTAGGGAAAATTAATAAAACTCAGGGCCTTAAGTTTACCTAACTGAATTAAATGTATGCCTACCTTTTAGCCACAAACAGACCCTCAAGGGATCTCAGCTGGCTAGAAGCCCCCAAACATTATCACCAACTAGAACAGGCTAAATAATCAAAGGCTCATTCAAATGGATGAAAACCAGACTCTAACCAGAAATTCTTCATAATTTCCTAAGGGCTTGCCAAATGAGTGACCTCACCACAGTCCTTGCCAACCTCGTGCCCAATTTCTCCTCAAATTTCATGTACTTTTTTTAATGTCTAAGAAGAATATCTGGAATTGGTATTAATTTTTGCTCAAGAAAATATTTGCTGGCAACTCTAAGGGGCATACTGCAATCCAAAGAAAAGTGGCAGTGTAAGCAGGAAGGTTCTGTCTTCTGTGCTGCCTTACCACATGACGTCATCATTCTTCCGGCATTCTTTCATTCCGGTCCTGTGGGTGACTGAGATAAAACAATGTCTTTTTGCCAATGGGTTTTTCTGGTTAGCAAAAAGATGTGGTTTTACCTCGGTCCCCCACAGGACCAGAACAAAAGAATGACAACATCATGCAGTAAGGCAGCATAGAAGATGGAACCTCCCTGCTACACTGCCACTTTTCTTTAGAGTGCGGTAAGCCCCTAAGAAATATCCTTATTCTGCAAATATCCTTATTCTGCCTCAGTATGTATGCACACCTAATTCCTTTTTCTTTAGAGGCATGCATACAAAGCTTTCTGTTTGATTCAATGGCTCACTATAGTCTTGAAGAACTGTAAATACTTTATATTGTGCCATAACATTCTGATTAATGGAGATCAAAAGGGCACCTCCTATTAATTCTGTTCTTTCAGCATGCTCCTTTTGGATCACAAAGTCATCTTGCAAACAGTTCTTTCAGAATATGTATGCCAAGGGCATCCACCCAGTATTTGGGGGACTAGATATTGTTCACAGCTGTGTTGGGCACTTTGTCTGCAGCTCACCACTAGGACTGCTTTTAAAAAAAAAAACTCCTTGGAGGATTCTCCTGACCTTCAGAAAATAATAAAATATCTCCCTGCTCACAGAAAAATAGTAAAATGGGCAGCATTACAACAAGTGGGTGAGGTTAGTTTATGTCAGAGATTTTGAAAGGAGAGCAAATAATGGGGAAGATCTAAATCAGGGATGGGCAACCTGAAGCTCAAGGGCTGGATCTAGTCCCTGATGCAGTTTTAGCTGGCCTCTGGCGGACCCATTAAATTCCATGGTTTCACAGCTGCAAGATGTTACAAGCCTTCCACTCTCCATGTAGGTTTAGATCTCTGACTCTCCTTGCTGGCAAGATCCTGTTCATGATGCAAGGTTGAGGATGGGATATTACAAGGCGTTGGTGTTGTCTTAGGAACACTCCTGAGATTTTGTGAGCATACAGCTAAGAAAGGAAAATGCTGTAGGTTTTCATTCTTTATTTATTAAGGTTGTTGCCAAAACTTCTCATGCATTGCTGATCCAGTTCAGAATGTAAATGTTGCCTGTGTGTCCAAGGGAGAGGCCAAACCCCAGAAAAAAATAAGACACCAAAATTACATTTGGAAAAAAAATAGGCCACAACTTTATTGATGACAGCTGCAGTTGGTTGGCATAAATACATGGGTCCAGATCTAGGCATCGATCAACTTGCCTGCTGGCATCCTGGAGACCAGGAGAGGGGGTTCCTGCAGCCTGATGCCTGCAGGCCTTTCCCCCTCTCTGCCAGGGACACCCCCAAAGGTGCATGCCCTAGAAGATGGCATGTCCTCCCAGCCAGTGCCCCTGGTGCCCAGAGGGGGACCTCCATCACCTCCCAGTGAAGGAGATCCATGAAACCCCAATGTCGCTGGATCCAGGACCCATGCCAACTACCTCCCAAAGTTGTGACAATGGAAAAGCATGTAACAACAAAGCAGATAAACAACCAATGACCAGAGGGTGGGTGGTGGGTCAGCTTGTTGAGAGCAACTGAAAGAAACAGTGAGGCGACTGGGAAGATAAACCTGGTCACTGGACCTGCGTAAAACCTATTGCAAGAGAGCAGGCTTCCCCCCTCACGCAGCCAATCAGCTTGAAGCCCAGAACTTCCAACTGATTGACCACCAAAACGGGATTTCCCAGTCAATCAGCAAAAAGCCTGGGCATCAAACTGATTGGCTGCCATAAGAGGGGTTTCTTCCCAGCTCTGTGGAGCCACATGGCCTGCTGGGAAGAAGACACTCAGCATGGTGGCATGCCATACACACACACACACTGAAGGATGCCCTCCCCAGATCACAAAATTAGCCACCGGGTAAGTCTGGCAGCCCTCTTACTCACAAAGAACACCAGTGCTCTGAACTGTGCCATTCCACCTCCTTGACAGTTCTTCTCTGGCTTGGATTGTTACCGAAAACAGAGAACTTTCCTTGTCTCACTGCTCCTAATTTTCCCATTATTTGCTCAGGTGGTGGAAGAGCAAGAGACCTGTACATCTTTTGGAACCCTCCCCTCTTCTGCCACCACTAAAAAGAGATGAAGATAAGAGAAACTTCCTTCTCTGATCCTATTATCATCAAAATATCAGTATCAGCTATCAATATTAGAGCAGCTAGAAAAGAGTTTACAAGAGGTTTTCAGATAGTTCAGAGGAAGAGATTTAGACCACACTGTATTCCTGAGGGTGTCATCAGATGTGAGCTTGGCTTCAAATTAGTTGTAGAAATGTACTTTGAATTAATGGAACTATTTTCCAAAGTATTCCTTTTAGGGAAGAGTATCTTGCAATTGGTTTGCAATTCTGTATTAGGGAGGATGTGTGAGTGTCACCCATCACTAGTCAATTTTTCTTCCATATGAAATCTTTCATCTTGCTGGGAGGAAGCAGGGCCTTTCATTTCTCTGAAGACCTTTAGGAAACAAGCGTCCTCTCACTGAAGTTCTGATTCTCATAACTATTGCTGGGACAAATATCTTTAAAAGCCGTACACAACACTGTTCTCAGTTGTTTTAGTCTTAACAACCTTGTGTAACACCTAAAGATTCACATGTACCTCACAAGAATTTGTTTGCATAGTGAAGAAATCCAGCTTGAGGGTGGGTATTTCTTTGAGGGATAACAATTCCTCTATGCAAAGTGCCAGGAAAAGACAACAAATGCCATTCATTTCATTTTCATCATTACACTGCACTTAAGCAACAAAGAGTCTTGTGGCATCAGCTTTTTGCAGGCCTGGAAACTTACTAAAAGCTCGTTTTGCTTTCAGCCTATTAGCTGTTGACAGCACTGTAGATTTGAACTGTTTACACTGTCTTGATGTGGGTATTTTAATTAACTTCATGCAAACACTCAGTTGGAACATTTTTCTAAATCTTCCTTCCACTGCATTTTTCACATGAAAAGTCATTTATAAATATTCATCTCAACTGATAAAACGCTCTTGTCAGAACTAATGGCCCCAGTGGCCAAACTGCAAGATACACGCAGTTGCATGTCTCATGATCATGGGGAAGAATTTTAAACTTAAAAGCAACAAGGTACCTTTAGTTAAGCAGTAAGGTCACCTGCAAGGGGAGACAGCTGAGTGTCTCCATTTCTGGAGTATATGCACTCAAAATTGCACCTGTCTCCTTTCCAAGCTATGTGGGAAAAGAACTACTCCAGATCCCCATATTTCTTTCCCATGCATTGGAGAGAAATATGCCCCAATGGGTGGACAACAAATGGTTTCCTTTCCCCCTACTTGTCCTCCACTTCCAATTTCAGCCTCTCAGAGGTGCCTTTATATTTTTAAAAAAATAATGTCTGGAGGAAGCATCACAGAACTCCCCAAATTTATAACTTTGCTCCAAAGTTACTCACGCATTGGAATTAATGACCATTTATAATGCTTCAGTTTAGTTGGATATTGCCCTATGTAGATACATTTGGATATGCTAACATTGAAGATCCGTAATAGTATCTAGAAAAAATAAGTATCATTATAATATTAGATAGCATTGAATTAATGCACGCATGGGAATATCATGCAGGTACAGATCCCATTGGTATGAACAGGACTATGACTTTAATTGTTCACAGAACTGTAATCAACATTTATAGTAGTATATATAAATCATATACAGATACACTGAAATAACTACATGTCTAGGAGTATATGAATCATTGCATTTTCCATCTCTGCCCCTTGTCCATGTAATCACTTATAAATAATCTCTGTCCCATTTCTGTATTAATATGTTAACTTTTCCACATGAACATTCCCAAATAAAATACATAGTTGGGTTTTCTGTGGGTTTTTTCTGGGCTGTGAGGCCGTGTTCTGGAAGAGTTTATTCCTGACATTTTCACCCGCATCTCTGAAGATGCCAGCCACAGATGCAGGCGAAACCTCAGGAATAAACTTTTCCAGAACACAGCCTCACAGCCTGGAAAAAACCCACAGAAAACCTATGGATGCCAGCCGTGAAAGCCTTTGACTTCACAACATACATACTGGTGTATGTTGTCTCAAAATAAGCATTTGTGCTTTCTTTCGAATGTATTTTAATCTGTTTTCAGAGCTGAAAACTGCATCAGAACATTTTGAAAATGCAAGCATTGTTGGATAACTAAGGGTGCTGTACTAATTTACCTGGAAGAAAATCCCAATGAACTCAATGGAATTTACTTCTGAGAAGACATATAGAGAGAAATACTTTGTAAGGCAGTACTCCTGTGCACACTTACCTGGGAGTAAGCCATACTAACACAGTGGGGTTTACATCTGGATAAAATTACATAGCATTGCACTAGAAGTTCTCATCTCCACATTTATTCAAAAGATATGGATCATTTAAGTTCGTACTGGAGCTGATAAAGATCAAATTCTGCCTGCATCTTTATATCTTATTTAAAATAACTTTAAACACTTGTTTCATGCAGCCTTACCAAATCTATGTTTACTTGGAGGTCCTAATATATTCAGCGAGATTTATTCCCAATTAACCATTCATAAGATTGTAAGCTAACACACACTCCACTAGGAGTTCATGAAAACAGTTTCAGTCTTATCACTTGTGTTTGACTCGGTACATAAGATAAACAGTCTTCCCACACAAACACAACATGGAAATTCATTACTCATCATAGTACAGCTTTCCTATGAAGATTTGTAAATATGAAAGGGGGATGGTTCTTCCGTAGTTCTCTTTCATAAGGCAATCACAGAGGCAACTACAGGAAAAAAAGGAGTTCATTCATACAGATCTCTGTGGCTTATGTATTTCTCCCATTTGCCTGGCTTGCCCCAGGCTACAGAGGAAATATATTACCAGTGGCAAAGCTAAGATGTACATTTTTTACACCAACCTTTTGGGAGTCTCTCAGCCAAGCTGAAGGCCGCCAAAGTGAAGATATGTACAAGTGGAATGTTGAGCGAGTCTTTCATGATTAATCCAAGGATGGGGGAAGAGGGATCCGTCTTCTTTAGTCAAAGACAGGCATATTCCTTCTTGGCTGCTTAATTTTAAAGCATGGTTCATTGCAAAGTTCCTCTCAGCCACTGACTCTGTGGGTTCTAAGTATAATCAGGAATTCTCAGACTTGGCAGCTGTGACGGACATGGCCAGCTGGTGCGCTTCCACTTCGGCCAGTATCAAAACGTGGGGGCTCATGAAACAAGAGAACGCAAATCCCTTTAGAATTCCTTTTAAGCAAACAGTGAGGAGCACAATGCCTCGATGCCTTTCTAAAATAATAGTGTGTCCCGGTCTCACAGAAGGTGTGAGGCTGCCACTTCAGCCAAGGGTGGAAAAGCTCAGGGTTTTTCTTTAGTGCTGCATGTTTTGGAAATGTCCCGCCTGTGCCAGATTAGACCAAAGGTCTATTTAGTTTAGGGGCAGGAATTGTGTGCCCCCCCCCAGATGGTGTTGTTCCTAGCATTCCACACCATTGGCTATGATAACAAGGGCTGTTGGTAGTTGTAATCCTGCAATATGTAGAGGACTATACAATTTCCCACCCCTGATTTAGTCCAGTATCATGGATATTTCACAAGAAGACAACAGTCTTCCTATGGAGATATGAAGCTTCAGACAGTTGATACATCTATCCCTATGCTGGAGGCTTCTCAGTGACTGGCTTTCTCAATGACTGGCCATGGCCAAGGGCAGAGGACATTCTAACAGAGATGCCTCCACCTCCTTATTCCAGGAAGAGAACCTTCAACTTCAGGGAGGCAAAACACATGCACCGCCATTGATACTAAACCTACAACTCTCCACTATTGTTTATCTTCAGGATTTATAGATGGGGGAGGTATGGCCTTCCAGATGTTGTTGGACCACAGTTCGCATCAACTCTAGTCAGTGTAGCCATTGGTGAGAGATATTCAGTCTTCCCATACAGCAAATCTGGAGGATCACACATTCCCTACCTCTGTTATTAAAATGTGTGTCTTCTCCTAGACATGAAGATTTCATTTAGCGATCATGGCTAACTCTTTTTTTCCTGTTTTAAACTTTATTTCTGTTTTTGATTGTAATTTGATTGTTTGTTATGTAATTTATCTGTAACCACATATATTAGTGAATACATTAACAAAATTCACACAAGGTACTTTTGCATAGAAAACTGCATTTTCTGTCCAGGAAAGAGGTTTCCTGGGAGAAAATGCTGTTTTCTGTGCAAAAATACAATGCACAAATTTTGTGCAGAACAAGTCCACAACTACAGTGGGCCCTTGGTATCTACAGGGGTTTGGTTCCAGGACCCACCATGGACACCAAAATCTCTGGATGTCCAAGTCCCATTCTATACAGTGGTATACTAAAATGGCATCCTTTATATAAAATGGCAAACAGCAAGGTTTGCTTTTGGGATTCCCCCCCCCCGAATATTTTCAAGCTGTGGTTGGTGTAATCCATGGATGCAGAATCCGTGGATACAGCCACCTGGCCATACAGCATTTTCTGCACAGGATTCTGCACAGGATTATTTTTCGCACAGAAAAAGCTGCTTTCTGCTCAGAAAATGCTGCTTTGTATGCAAATCAACCATGTGTGAATTTTGTGTAGAATAAGTCCTGATCTGTGAAGATTCTTATCAGTTCAGGATACTTATCAGGGTACCTGATGCCCAAAAAAACCATATTTTAAAACTATTTTTAAAATATTTTTGAATAATCTTTCCATCCGTAGTTCTTGATGGCTGCATTTTAGAAGTATAAGCAGGCTTTTTTTTTCCCAACTAATGGACATTGATACAACATTCTACAATTTATGCTTTCCTTTCTTCTGGGAATGCTGATGATCAAAGCATTCCCCAATCTCCTGCCACTGAAGTATCTTCTAAAAGTTTCTTCAGCAGTGAAGAAAATAACATTCAAGCTTGAGAAATAAAAATATAATCTACAATACTAATGCTTTTATATAAAGGAATTATTTTGTGAATTACCTAAGCAACTACAGTTCAAGAAAATCAAGTAAAATTAGGCAATGCTTATAATTATTAATATTACAAATAGTCAATTTGTTAATCCTAGAATTACTTAAAAATCAGGTTAGGTTGGTGGGTTCAAACTTTTGCCAAATTATTTATAATAATAGTGTAAGGGGGGAAAAGAACAGATGTTAATAATAATAATATAATAAATAAAATTTTATTTATATCCCGCCCCTCTGCAATGCAATCGGGGCGGCTTACAATATAAAAACCCCATACTCACAATACCCTAGCCCACCCACCCCTTAAAATAATATTAAATTGCAAAGGATTAAAAACATGCATTAATTAAAATATATATAAATTAGAAGAAAAAAAATTAAAAACATACAATCGTAGCCTATAAAGGGCAGCTGAGTCTTGGGCCGGGATAATTATTCAGGAAAGGCCTGCCGGAAAAGATCCGTCTTGACAGCTTTTTTAAAGCTGTCTAAGGTGGTAATAAGACGGATCTCGTCCGGCAGGCCATTCCATAATCTGGGAGCAGCAGCAGAGAAGGCCCTCTGGGAGGTCACCGACAGCCTTGTTTTCATAGGCTGTAACAGATTCCTCCCAGAGGACCGAAGTGTGCGGGGAGGGTCGTATGTTAGGCTTAGATAGGATTGCCAGCTCTCAAGATGCTGCCTGATGTCTCTGGAAATTGCTGTGCTTCCCTAGGAGGGGAAAGAAATCTTCACAAGAGCGGTGCTAGAGGAGGAGAAAGTCTTGGCTTTTCTGTGAGGTTGCTTTAAAATTGAAGACTTAACTCCTCGGGGTCGTTTACACGGGCAAATATTCCTCTAAATATACCGCTAAGATAGCTCATAGTTCCCACGGATCGCAGCACAGCATCACCTCATTCAGAAGGGGGGAAGGTAAAACACCCAAATATAGCGTGCCAGGGGATGTCGCTATTTTTGCCGGTATATTTGCAATGTAGTGCATTATTGGCAGTGTGAACTAGCATTCCGCTAAGGGTTAAAGCAGAGCTGCATTGTGATTGGTTGATGATGCAGGGGTGGGCTTAAAAGAGGGGGAGGGAGGGAGGCAAAGACAGTAGCGATTAGAGAGGAAACTTGCAAAATTCCTGTCTGCTATTTTGCAAGCCAGTTTGCAAACAAAAAGGATTCCCAACAATTTTCATTCAGGGAGCATTCCTTCTCATCCTCTCTGCTATTTTGAAAGTATGTAAAAGCCCAGTTTGTCAACTTTTTTCCTGTGCATGGGGGAGGAAGAGAAACCATTTCACGAAGGGCTGTAGCAAGCTGAACTGCTATTTTCCCTCCCCCCCTCTCTCTCTGCTTGGGGAGGGACACAGAGAGAGAGAGCACGAGAGAGAGAGAGAGAGATGGGGAGGCTGGAAAAACTTGCGATCCACGGCATGGCAGCAAGGTCTTTTAGCAGAGAGATTACTCTCCCTCTGCTTTATGGAGTGAGTTCATTTACAGGCAGATTGACAGAGACAGAGCCACTCCTTTGATCTTCCCCCCTGCTATTTCTGGTCTATGCCCTTCCTCATAAAGCCTTTGTCTGCTGGGGAGGCCACGCTCCCCACACTTATTCAAGTCTGAACTTAAAAGCGACATAATTAGAAAAAAAACCTGACTGGCACAGCTGCGGAACAGAATTAAAGCGCAAGTTGCCGCAATAAATCTGCTGTGTAAACCAGCCCCTCCTTTCTCTCAACTGGTCCAAAGACACAAAAGCATTTGTAGTTCTGGCCATCTATATGTTGTACACAATGGCTGGAATTCTGTTAGGGACACAGACATACATACATAAACATGCATAAGTCTTGCTACCCATGGGGTCCCAAAAAGTCACCATTGTGTAACAGATATATTCTGCTAATAGCAACAGAAGCAGAGTTGTGCAGACAACATGTCTTTGCAAGTTGCACATTGTGCATTACGTGTTGTGGTTGTGCATCCTACACTTTGCATGGTGGTTTTGCACCCTATATGACAATTGCACCTCCTACACTTTGCATTGTTCTTGCGCATCCTCCACTTTGCATTGCAGTTGTGCACCATCTGTTGTGCTTTTCACAAATACTGCCATTGACATGCACTGCATAATATTACTATTCTGCATCAGGGTTGTGTAGTGCTCATATACTGTATCTCCACATGTAGGTATTTACATTATGCTAAGGGGGTGTTGGATTGAGGCCCATATTTGTTTAGGAGGGGGTGCTGAAAATCCAGATGGTCTCTCACACTCAGTTTTACAACTGTTACAGGCTACCTCTGTGACATCACAAGTATGCACCACTGTGACTTCACAAAGAACTATCATAGGTCTAAGGTTTTGGCCCTAAAATCTCAGCAAATGCCCTGAAAACTCAGCTTAGATGTGTAGTTATGCCCTTTTTAAAAAGGGAGATCTTTGTAACCCACTGAATAAGAGACTACCGTAATTAGTGTTTTGGGTAATGTACCAAATCCAACTGTTAATCCCAACTGCGTAGAATAGATTCATTAAATCAATGGAACTTATGTAAGCATTGGCTTCCCAAGTCTCCAGTTATTTAATGGGCCTGTTCTATCAGGGAGTAATAAATGGATTTAGACTACTGTTTCTAAACTATATAGTCATTTTCTGCTTTTAAAATTAGAATAGTGGGCAGAAGAAAATCATACTTTTAGCAATTGTACAGTGGTTTTTACAGCAGGTTTTAATACTATTGATCAGTTCTTTGTATTAAATCAAGTTATACAACAGGGAATTTATATATTATTTATTAAAATATTTACTATATACCCTGCCCTATATCAATAGATCTTCAGGACTCTTAAATATTGTAGTGTGATACTGGTAATTTCTCACGCACACTTTCATGCAATTAGATGGATCAAAACTTCAGCCTAAACTCTCCAATACCAATTTAGATTAACTTTTTGTACTATTTTTGTTAGGTAGTTGTATTCAGAAACAGCTATGATAGTCAGAATTCAAAATTGGAATGTTTTATACTCATTAAATTAAAACTAAGAAGGAAATAAAAGTTAGGGTATAGATGTACTTTACTCCATGATGCCTCATCAAATAACAATGTCATGGCCCACACACTGCAGGAGTTGTAAACAAGGAATGGGTACATACTTTCATATGTGTAATGTCTAAATATGCTAATGGCACCAGATCTCATCTGATCTTGGAAGGTAAGCAGGGTCAGCTCTGGTTAGTACTTGGATGGAAGACTGCCAACAAATACCAGATGCTGTAGGCTATATTTCAGAGGAAGGAACTGGTAAAACTGTCTCTGAGTATTCATTGCCTAAGAAAACCATATGAAATTCATGGGGTCATCATAACAACAGGTGATGTGGAGGCACATAGACACATATATACACATTTTCATATGTGGTGGGGCATAGGTTTTTAAAAAAATCTCTAAAATCAAAGATTAACAAATAATTCCACAGCCTAGTTTAGCACCGTTGAACTTTTTCAAGGGAGAAAATGAGAACGTATCAAACACAAAACTAACTGGTTACCTATGCTTAACAAGTAAGATGGTTATAACAAAATTTTGTAAAGGCTATAAATCGCCACAATCTTACGGCTTGCCTACATGGGCCAAAACCACCATAATCACCCTGAATCCTGGCAGTTCAGAGAATGTTCAGCTACTTCCAGGGAGCTACTTCCTGAAGTCAGGAAAAAAAGTCTGGTGTTTCCGGAAACCCCAGTGTAGCTTTGGGTTCTGTTGACATGTGGACAGCTGGATTGGGTCCGATTTAGTCTAACCAGTTGTCCACACAGCAAATGCAGAGCCATCCCTCTTACTGTGCATTGAAAACCACAGGGAAGGGGATGGATCCTTGTCTGAACTGCCACAGCTGCTTCCTTACCAGCTGAGGAGCTCCATGGAAAATCTGCCTGGGACACTGCCACTTTTGCTAAGGTTGCCCAGACATGTGTAGTATCTACAGTAGCTGGAGGGGGAAAGGGTTTTCCCCCAAACAATGTGCTATTAGCTATCCCAGTTTTAATCTGAAGTACAGTACTTGTAAATGGCTTGATATTGAGTGACCATGACTCATTAGCTTTGCAAGACACCTGCTCTTGGTAGAGATGTTTGTTTTTTTTTGAAAAATGTGTTTTTTTAAAAGAAAAAGAAACACATACTTCAGCACAGCCACCTACCTACGTTTTTGAAGTCTCCTTGTGGGCAGTAGCAAATGCAATTGTCATGATGTGGGCCTGCACTTCCAAATTTCCTACTATATTCCAGCACATAAAACCAGTATCAGGAATGTCTGATATGGTGTAATGTGTCTGAGTCAATACTCTAAATTAATTGTGCATTGTGTGAAAGAAATAGACCTGATCACCATTTTTTTTTTAATGAACCAGGAACTTTTTCAATGCATGAATTGAAAGCAGATGTTCCTAGGAGACAGATATCAACTGTCACTTTAAGACCTGGAGCAAAGTGCGAAAACAGAGTCATGTCTTGGAAAGAGATTCTGAATGGTACAAGTTTATGGGAAGAGGAAAACTGATAGCTGTTAGGGGAGTTCAGAAATGGCTGCCCATAGGGACAGTGTGTGTTTTATTATCATGCCTGCCACAGTCTTGTGAATTGAGATAACTAGTGCCTGATATACTCATTATGCAGAATATATATAAAGACAGTAACACATGTTCTATTCATGAGTGTTCAAAAATGGCTTGCTTCATCTAGCGTGCTTCATCAATTTTAATTGAGAATTCTGCATTTTTACAAAACTCAGGGTTAAACTGCATGCAGCCAAATTTCAGTTTTTTGTTTAATTCCAAAACAAGCACATCAGGGGCCTGTCTACACTGCAGAAATACAGCAGTTTGATACCACTTTATCCACCATAGTTCTGTCCTATGAAATTCTGGGATTTGTAGTCTGGTGAGGCACCAGAGTTCTCTGACAGAAAAGGCTAAATACATCACAAAACTACAAATACCAGGAATCCATAGGATAGAACTATGGTGGCATCAAACTGCTGTATTTCTGCAATGTAAACAGGCCCCAGGAGATTAATCTGGATGAGGTCCACCACACATGGGTGGGTAGGGACTTAAACCTCTTCCTTGAATTGGTTCTTTCCCTGCTAAATTTGCCCCTCCCTACATAGGAGCTGAGAATAGAAATATACAACTAAAGGTATTTGCAGTTCCCCACTTTTTAAAGACCCCACTTGAGGGATGGGATTTGGTGAAAAAGCCAGCTAGATTGGGTACTTGTATGTTTATTTCAGAGAGAAAAATCCAGAAAAAAGAGCTGCACGCATTTAGCATATCATGTAATTTAACTTTTATTAACAGCAAAACAAAAACTCAACTCATTGCCATCCTAGATATGTTGTTTGTGTTACCAGTTCTGCTTTACTGATAGGGAAGGGGGGGAAAAAGGTATAGCTGTAATCCTCTAAAAATATTTTTTTAATATATATATCTAGTTTTCAAAGCATCAACTTTAATTCCCAAGTTTCTCTAATGACTAATTCTCAACTTTTCATTAATCTTAAACCAGTCGTGGCTAGTGACTTCCATGTCAATTGGATGGTAAATCCGTCCTGGCATTTAGGAGATTTTTACATGAGCTATATATCCCGTGTCAGGAAAAGAACAGGGTCGGGAAAGGTTTTCCCTTTCAGACGATGTTGACCCCATTCTGTCCTGCATCCATCCTGCTCCTGTGACTGTTCCAGAACAATGTAATCACGATTTTCATCATGAATAGACCTCCCGTTCCATTGCTATCATGCAATCACAGGTGAGTGAATCGGAGCCCCGTCCCTGTTCCGAAATGACAGCCACAGAGGGGAGGTCCATTCCAAGCACTTCCTGCTACGATCTGGACATCCAGGTAAGTGGCACCCTTTATTTTACCCTCCCAGTTTTGATTGTGTGATTTAAAGTGTGTTTTTGTGCTTGGTGAACAGATTTTATGTTTGGGGGAGTTTTATTCTTTAAATTTACCACCAAGCCGTTATCACGTGATAATGGCTGGGATTTCAGATGGCTGGTCATAAAAGCAGCCTTACAATGGCAGCATTTGCGGCCAGCCAGTGAGGGGAGGGGGAGCCCGTTCCTGCCATGGAATTAAGCTAAGTGTGTGAAAGATTTATGTTATTCCATGGCAAGAACAGGAGAGGAGGTGGTGAGGCAGTAACGGGGCATTTTGGCCCCGTGTGAAAATCTCCTGTGTCTGAACTCTAAAGGAGTAATCCAAGATGCCGAGTTCTGTCACCAAATTAGCATCATCCAATACAGGTTTTATAAAGTTCTGGCTAAAATCCAGAGCAGATTCACAATCTCACTGACATGGGAGCTGCAAGCCACCAGTTCCTCAGACTTCCATATCTATCTAAAGCAGCCTTTCTCAACCTTTTTATCCCGGTGGAACCCTTGAAACAATTTTCAGGTCTCAGGGAACCCTTGACTAAAAATTATTATATCTACAGCTTAAAAAAATGTGGGGTTTTTTTCAATCTCAATATTTTACAGAGTAGATTAGCCCTTATACAGATGATATTGGAGAAGGTCCTGTCCAGCAGCAGCTATTAGTAGACACAAAGGAGACAAAAAAGACGCTCCCTTATGTAGCCCAGATTAAACATTCCTATGGGGTTCCAGGAGAGTAGCACCACCAGATTCATGTTCTTCCCAGTAACTGCCACAAAAACCAATGTGGTATAATAATTCAAACATTAGACTTGGATTTTAAAAATCCAGGATAAATGTTCCACCCAGCCAGGTAAGTCACTGGGTGACCCTGGAAAAATCACTTTCTCATACTTTCCAACAGTCCTGATTAATCCTCTGTTATCAGTTTTGTTTCAGCTGCTTTTAAAATGTCCCAATTTTAATCTCCTTGCACTCTCCCTTTCCTTCTCAGCTTATTTCAGTCGCTACAAAATGAGTTCAAAGTGCAAAAGTAATTTGTACTCAGTTAACTCAGCAGCCAGGAGAGGAGAGGAGGGGACAGATTTTACCTTTCCCAGTAGGCTCGGGTAAAAGCAAACTGCTACAACATTTCCTAGCTTCTCTTTTATTCCTCATTAAAAACTTTTGCCATCTTGACCACACAACAATGTTGCTTAGACATGTTCTTATGTTCATCTGTGAAATGTTGGAGGGTATGGTTTCTCTGAGTCTTACCTACCTTACAAGGCAATTTGTGAGGGGCAGAAGGAAAAGAAGTAATGCCATGTACACTGCCTTGATTGAAATGAAGGGAAAACTATAACAAGTAAATAAAACAAATAGCTAATGATGTCTTTGTGTGTGCATGTCCATGCATATGTAAACCCCTTTGCAGGCTGCATTTGATCAACTGTCTGAATTTTTATATCACCCCTGTACAACTTATGACCAACCAAGCATCCTATCTATGCATGCATGTATTAGGGTTCTTGATTGCTCATCTATTTTTTGCTGTGCTAGGAACAGAACAGAACCCTGAGTTTTCTTGAACTTTTGGTGGGTCACAGTTATCTCAGTTGTTCACCTGCCCTCTCTGTTCAGTTTTGGACACTCCTTTGATAGATATGTGTGAGGGTGTGTGTGTATGTGACTTCGTCACCTGTCAACTTATAGCAACCTCATGAGTTTCATAGGGTTTTCTTAGGCAAGGAATACTCAGAGGTGGTTTTGCCAGTTCCTTCCTCTGAAATATAGCCTACAGCACCAGGGCTGACCCTGCTTAGCTTTCAAGATCAGGTGGGATCTGGTGCCTTTAGGGTATTTATGGTATTCAGGCATTACACATATGAAAGTATGTACGCTGTGTGAGGGTGACTAATCCTCTATTTATTCAGAAGAACATTCTTTTGGTAAATTGAAAGGCAGAAGAAAACAGCATGCTAGGATTCTTAGGGCTCATCTACATGAGCCGGGATGCACCAGCTACCCACCAGTGTATCCTGGCCACAGATCAGGCCTGTTGTTCCCCTGTTACATCTCCAAATAGGACAGAATCCAGACAGGCATGCTGGCCCATCACGTCACCCGCTGCCGCCATTTACCTCACTGTCTTGGAAGGCAGAAAGGGGGTACACAACATGTGACCAAGACCCCCTGAATGTGGCCACCCTTGGTCACATGCTCTGGGACTCATTCCTGCCTTCCAGGAGAGCCAGGCACAGCCTTCTGCAGATGTGGGGGGCCCAATCTGTTGCCTTCTGGCAGAAACAGAGTAAAATGGGTATTATTCTAAAACATTGTATCAGGCCCTACCCCACCTTGCCCCTGTCTCCACCCCATGTCTGCTCCAGGGGTGGTGAGGGCTGCCCAGGGGAAGAACAGGGCAAATGCCTTGCATCCTCAGGACTGCAGGGCTCTGAGATGTGATAAGATGGGGGTAAATAGCCTATCTAGACAAGACCTCAGTGTCTTTCTCAATGCATGGCCAGTTGCTAGGAGAGACAAACAATGAATGGCCTCCCTGTTTCGCTCCCCTCCCTACTGAGTTAGCTAGTGTTCAGCTGTAACAAGAACAGTGAGGGTCAGTTTTTGCAAGTACATTCCTTCCTTGACATCACTTTCAAAATGCACCAAAGTATCTGTTGCCCAAAATGAAGCAACTGGACAATTTTAGGAGCACAGGACACTGCTTTATAGTGAGTCAAACCATTGGCCTACCTACCATCATTTCTAACTGGCTGCAAGAGCTTTCGGAGGTTTCAGACAGCATTCTTTCCTTGGCCTCCCTGGAGACCCCTGGTATGCCTTTGTAGTCTCCCATTCAAGTATTAATCAGGCCCCAAGTGCTTAGCTTCCAAAATCAGCCGATGGGGTGTGTTCAGAATAATATGCTTTCCCCCACCTCCTCCTTCTCCTCCTCCTTTTCCTCCTCTTCCTCTTCTTTTTTCCCCTTCATCTTAGTGTTGTTGAGGTCAAGTAAAGCAATTTGCAAAACCATGTGGGGCTTGCCATTAATGACTTAAACACAAGAATCACTGATATGCAATTACATCTGAGGTGAAATGCAACAGCTGTTTTAGTGTAAGCAAAAGCAAATCCCTGTCCATAAAAGGTCCTGTTCAGTTTTCCATCCTACAGAAAAGATTTTAAATAACAACTGATCCAACTCTTGAGATTTACGGTATTCTAAAGCAACAAACTCCCAAGGAATGGGTTGTCATTCTCCTTTCTACTTTAACTGGGTCCCTTGAAAATACTAGAATGCCCCTCATACAACCCTGAGTTAAGTCCAGATGGAAAACTTATTAAAGGAAGAGCCCATGGCTGCATGGCAGAACACATATTTTGCATGCAAAAAGTCTCAGCTTCAATCCCCAGCTTCTGAATGTGGGATTTTAGAAAAGTGTCAGGCCCCAAAGAACCACTGCCAGTCAGTGCTGCCAGTACTGAGCTAGAAGAACCAGTACTCTGAGGATTTTATCAGAGTACAAGTTTTAAAACGTTCTTTTGCTGGCATAGAAAAACCCATGTCTATGCCGGCAAAAGAATGTGCACCCCCCCCCTGCACACTTAACTTCCTTTCCCAGAAAAGGCTCCCTGGCAATAAAGAGAAAGTGAACGGAGCCCTGTTCACTTCCTCACTTGAAATCTCGTGCAATTTTGTCACACAGGAAATTCAAAAATAACAAGAAAATGACATTTAAAATTGCACAAAGCACACACACGTGCACACACACACACACACTTTAAAGGTCCTATGTAACCCAGGGAAGGTTTAAAAAAAGTTCATTATTTACCTGGATGTCCTGATCTGACCTGGATGTGTTTGTGCAGAGAGGGCATCATCAGGGTAAGTATAAGATTAAAGGAACAGAGGCATCGCATGCTGGCAATCCTGGCAAAAAAGCAGCAGGGGGAATCTATTGATGGCTTAAGCCATTAATTAAAAACAACGGGTTTTGGTCTGTTTTTAACCATGAAAGGGCAATGCTGTCTGATCCACGCACCCTTTTGTGGTTATGTGGTGTCATGATGACGCCATATTTTCCTTGTTTGATAAAGTCCTGACTCTCTATAAGGCAGTTTCTTATGAATGTCTTTTTTTATTTATTCTGTTCTGTTCAAACATTGGAATATGACCATTTCCTGTTAGCTTATGAGAAAAGGTGCTAATAACTGAAAAATTGGGTCTTCATGCAAGACTTTCAGTACAAACCAGTGTGAAATCCATCCCACATTTGCAAACCAGAGGCAGGGAGGTATATTTAAAGGGAGAAGTGCCCATGAACATGGGATTGGCGACATCATTCCCCTTTTATGAAAACTTGGTGAAAATCTGACCCACCAACAATTATCTCTATCTTGAAGGTGCCCATTAATAAGATTAATTGCTAACAAAGGACTCAGAGCACATCTTAGTTACCAAACATAGTAAGGGACAGCCCTACCATTAGACAGAGGGCTTGGTTATACAAGGCAATAAAATGTGGATTGATGCGCAGAAACACCAATTCGTAGCAACTTTCATTTGTCTCCACGGGTTGTTTTTTTCAAGGTTTCAGGCACGCGAAGCCATATGCATTTGTTGTTCAAGTGGGCATGCCTAAGAATCAAGATGGTGGGTGCAAGTGAATTACTTATGTTTTTATTGTCACCAGTTGCCACCAAACAGTATTTTTTTTCTTTTTTAAAAAAAGCAAATCTAAGGTGCGGAAGTGCGATCTTCTGCTTAAATAAACAGAAAAAAAGAAGTAAAGGCTGTTTTGTTGCCTCAGTACATGCTATTGTGAAAATCCAACATGGAAGTTCCAGATGCTGCCTTGCTGTCAAGCTCTACCCCCTGTGTACATCTGACCAATCAGCCTTCCACTTCCGTTCTTATTAGAAAAGTGCAGCAATGTGAATTCAAGTTCTTCTTTTAAAAAGTAAGGGAAAACCATGAATGCTTTTGCTGCAGAGTATTTGGAGTTTTTGCCCCCCCCCTTCCGAATACAGTGAAATGATATGGGATCCCATTGGGACAAAAAATATTCTCCTTGGATTCTACAAGGAGTATTTTCACTGTATAGACAAACCCAGAGTGAACCAATTGGCTCTGGCAGCAAATGCCAAGAGAGAATGGTGATAGTCTCCTGGCTATTCTGTTTGAATAGTCTGGCTTTTCCCCTCTGTTGAAAGTAGAATTGTGTGTGTCCCACAGCCTGTTCTTCACCCTCAAAACTATCCTGCAGCTTTCTGTGTGCTGGAGGACATTATCTCTGCCGGGGTTAAAATAAAACACACACGTCTCAATCAACTCTTTTTGTACATAAGGTGTTGGTTATACACCTTATGTACAAAAGGTTTGGTTATCACTTTTAAAGCCCTTAAATGGCTTGGTGTTGGTTATCACCTTTACAAGGTGTTGATTATCACCTTTAAAGCCCTAAACAGCTTGGGTCCAACCTATCTTCAGGACCGCTTCCTTCCATATAATCCTCCCCATGCACTCCGGTCACTGGGAGGAATCTGCTGCAACCTTCAAAAACTAGGCTCTAGTCAACCTCCCAGAGGACCTTTTCGGCTATTGCTCCCAGATTATGGAACAGCCTGCCGGATGAGATCCGGCATATTACCACCCTAAATAGCTTTTAAAAAGCTCTTAAGACAGATCTCTTCCAACAAGCCTTTCCTGAATAGATAGATACCTGGCCATCAGAGAGAGAAAAATCTTATTAGTCTGGTCCCATCCAGCTTTTTATTGTCATTTTTAGTATTTTTAGTATTTATTAAGTATGTTTTAAATGTTTAATTATTGAATTATATTTTAAGGGGTGGGTGGGATGGAGGGGTTTGTATGTATATTTCAATGTTGTAAGCTGCCCTGATTGCATTTTGTAGAGGGGCGGGTTACAAATAATAATAATAATAGTTGTTGTTGTTGTTGTACATAAGAAGGGTGGGTGGATGCCATCTTGTCTATCACCTCAGGCAGCAAAAACAGCTTGAGCTGGTCATGAAGAAAACAGTTCAGACAACTTAATGAAGAACGAAATATTTTGAATCACTTTATGTGAAGCTGGCTATAAACAAAAACAGTGTGGTTGGACCATCTTTCCATGTGGCAGGCTCAGAAATCCAAAGTCTACAACTTCAACTTGCAGAATTGGCAAATCAAATCCAATGGTGCCAGGTTTTACACTTTATAGCCTGCTGCAATAATGTCAAGAAATCTGTTGTGGAGAGGGGAGTCCAATAATCCCACCACCAGACTGAAGGGTGTGTTATGCTGGGCCAAGTTCCCAGCCTTTGATGTGACTTTCTACTCTTTCTGAGTATCAATAAATCATCATTGCTTGAGATGATTAGCACTGCTGCAGCTCATAAAATATGTAGAAAGAACAAACTGTGAGAACTCTGAGAAAACAAATTATGCTGCACCGTCATGTTCTGTTGAAATCCATTCCAGAGGGTGGCACCTCTTTCCTCACCCAATCTAACCTTGTTTTTGTGCCTGGACAGAACTTGGGGGAGTTACTTTTGGAGACTAAAACTCCCAGAAACTGTCAGCCACCACTACCCATGCTAGCTGGAGGATTTGGGGTATAACAGTCCCCAAAAGCAATGGCTGGCATTCTGTACTGCAGATATGGATTTGTAACCTAGAGTTACAGATCCATAACTGCTCCCTATTCAGTAATACAACATATTAACAATCATGGCACTATTGTCACAATTGTAAATGCCCCCACCAAAAAAAACTACCTTAAGAGCCAGCAGCCACACTGAGCAAAGGAAGTCTGTTCAGCTACCACTGTGGACACAGGAGGAGCATGTTTCCAGCCCTCTCCCTCCAGTGAGCGAGGCCATGACAATCAGAAGCAGGACCCCTGACACAATTCCTCATCACAGTCTCACTCAATAGAAGGATGGGGCTGGAAACCTCATCCTCCCATGCCATGATCAGCTGCTGAATGGACCTCCATTACTCGATGCGGCTTCTAGCTATTATGGTAGGTTGGGTGGTGGGGTGTCAAGCTAGGAGTCATTACTTAGTTACACATTCATAATTAAGTAGGTGATGTAGGATATCAGTGAATGTTTCTAAGCTTTACCCCTTGGTCTAGCAGATAGCACCTCACGTGCTAACAGTGGTTCCTGAAAGGCCCCAGCTGGTCCTTGGTGACTTAAAATCAAGACATTGGGGTTAAAGCATCTGTTGCTGCTTTATATTAAAATGAAGTATCCACAACCACACACCTGTCCAGCCATGTTATCCCACCTGGGCCTTTAAGGTGAAGGTTGCAGAGGTGAGCCCAACTTGTGGGCCTCCAGAAGTTGGACTGCTGTTCCCATCAGCCCTAGCCAGCATAGCCAATGGCAAGACATAATGGGAGTTACAGCATGACTTCTGGAAGGCCACAAGGTGCCCAGCACTTCTGTGAAGTTGAGAACCCTATAGAAACCAATAGAATTCTTCTGGTCCTTTGGGCGGATACAAAGAAAAAAGCTTGTCAGGTCATCTCTGATTCTGGGGTGAGGCATCCTCCTGCTCAGACCTAAAGCAGCTGGTAATGCTTCTGTGACTACTGAGCAATGGACACATGTTTCTCCCTCTTAGGGCTTTTGTATATGAGGCCAAAAAAAAGTAGATTGTGCCGCACTAATGGCAATGCCAGCAGCTGCTATTTGTCTTAGCAGTTTTGTGGGGGGCAGATAGCAGGCATGCAAAGCTGGCTGCGTTTGCTGTGCAAATAGGCATGCCTGCAAATCAAGATGGCAGGCGCGAGTGAATTACTCATGTTTTTACCTACCTCAAATTGCCACTGCCAGACAGTACAGTATTTTTAAAAAAACCATGGTGCAAAAGAGCAACCTTTTGCTTTAACAAAAAAGCAAACAAGAAAAACCTGTTTTATCACCTTAGCACTTGCTTGCTAAGGCAGAAATCCAACATGGCAGCTCTGGACACTTGCCTTGTTAGCAAGCTCTTCCATCCGCGTATGCCCAACCAATTAGCTTTGAACTTCTGCTCTTATTGGGAAAGCGATTCAATTTGGTTGCTTGTCCCAACAAGACAGAATGCACATTCCCCATGGAGCTTTTTTTTAAAATACAGGAAAAGCCACGAAGGCTCTCCCCGTGTACTTTTTGGAGTTTTTGTCCCCCCTCTTTCTGAATATGTTGACATGTCGCAGGATCCCATCAAGACAGGTTGTCTTCTCCTCAAATTCCATGAGGAGTGTTGTCACCATTTAAAGAACCCCTTAGCCTCCTCCTCTCTTTCAAGTCCAGTGCTATTCAGAACACTCAGTGTAGATGTGCAGCGGGGGGGGGGAGCCCTTAACCATGGCTTAATTCAAGTAGCATCACCCCAGCTCCTCCACCTGCCTGGGAGGTTGGGGGTCTGACAGAAAGGAAAAGAGTGGCCCCTCAAGTTCATATTCAGCATCGGATGAGCTCATAATGGCCCACTGCTTGCCTACTGCTTCCTTACCCCATATGAAATTCTGCACAGAAGCATCAAAAATATATTGTATTCTCATAACATCCATGTGCTCTCAAACTATCCTGATTTGGCAGGGACAGTCCCAATTAATAATCTGTCACCCCAATTTCCAGCTGCTTTTAGTATGTCCCAGTTTCTCTCCCCTCCTTCCGCTTTGACCTCAGCTTACTTCAATTGCTGCAAACTGAACTCAAAGTACAAAAGTAGTTTGCAGTCAACTAATTCAGCAGGGAGAAGAGGAGAGGAGAAACAGACTCTTACCTTTCCCTGCAGACTCAGGCAAAAGTAAACTATTGTAGACTCTCCTAACTTGTGTGTTCATCCTCATTAATCCCTTTTGCCATCTAAACCACACTCTGATGTTGCTTGGTGACACCTGTCCCGGTTTTGCTCTGTGAAATGTTGGAAGGCATGCATTCCACAGGCTTTTCAAAAGGAGGGGGCTGACTGACATCTCTGATAGGCCATTTGCAACAGATCCCCCTCCCTTACGATAGAAGCAAAGAGGCATCAAAGTAGTTCGCGAGAGGGAATTCTAGACAGCATGCCTGCCCTCTCTGTTTCTTTCTTTGATCTAGTACTCAAGCCTTTTTTTTTTTGCTTCCTTCCTGCCTGCTGAGGTCACTTCCCTCTTCTTCCAAAAGTTAGCCCTTTGTCTCCCATCAGGCTCTTGCCTCAGGAGGGCTTACATCCACACATGAGAGCTAGCTTCCAGGGCCTGAAATTTAGGTAATTCTCTTGTGTTCATCTTCTTTCCTATCCCAAAAAGGATTGCATGAAACAATAAATGTAAGTCCGCCCTTTTTTTTAATCTTACAGGAGCATCCAGAGCAATTTCTCCTGTTTCTACCACAAGCTCATATTGCACTGGCTATGCTGCACTCAGCTTGATATAGATACCAAATATTCCTACACCTTATGGGATATATTTCTACACAGAAGAAATTTTTCAGACCTGTAGGATCACCATAACAGCACCTATGGCAGGAGTAGGCAGCTGCAATGCAAAAGGGCAGTTTTTCACACACACCTCAGATGGGCTGCACCGAAACATCCCACATGACTGAAATCAAACTGAAATAAAGGAAAATCCAGGATGGCTTGGTTTACCATTATCTTGGGGTTGATTTTCACTCTTTTTTCCCACTTGAGGGGGATTGTGGGGAGAATTAAACAAAACTACCACATTTTGGTGAGTTTTGGCACTGTTTGGGGCACCTGATCTTTACAGTATAAAGGGGCTCTGGGGGGTCCTAGCATAAACCATGCAATTGAGGGTAGGGGGACTGAGCCCCTCTAAGCCTAGGTTAGGTGTTGCTGCACCCCAAAATGATGAGGTCCCAGGGATCAGGATCACCAAGACTCCCGTGTAGTTGGGGAACTGCCAATCAGAAGGATCCAAGTTTACAGCCATCTTTGCATTCTCTTCATAGGGTCTGGACTATTTCCCCCCTACCTTGATATAGTCATTTTATGCTTTAAACAATTTTATAATGTTTACGTTTACTATTTTCTCACTGTCTTCATGACAGTCACATTGTTAACTGGTTTAGTTAGTAGCATTATAATTAACTGTGTTTTGTGTTTTTACTGTTTGGTAAAAACATTCATGCCTACCTAAATGCCCTGAAGGCACCAGAACCTGTCTTATTTTAGAAGCTACACAGTGTCAGCCCTGGTTATTAGTTGGACGGGTGACTGCCAATGAATACCAGGTGCCATAGGCTATATTTCAGAGGAAGGAATTGGCAAACCATGGGGTTGTCTAAATGGTGCAAATACTCCTCATTGAATTTGAAGAGAAGCCTATCTGTCTTAATGGGAATCTGCATCGTTATGTCATATTTGGAAGGAGGGGGGCCCAGAATGACAAAAACTTGGAGGAAAAAGCCTTCACAACTTTTCCTGGAGTTTTTGAAAAACAGTGAGGGGGTGTGCATTCCCCCTTGTTAGGACAGCAATGCAAAAGGAATTGCTGTCTAAGAGTACAGGAAGTGTGACCCTGATTAGCTGGACAAGCGCAGGGGCAGGGCTTGCTGACAGGCAGGGCCGGTTTAACCAGTCTGCCAAATCAGCATTGGCAGGGGGGCCCAAGGTCAAGGGCCCCCCCTGCTGACCTCCTTATCTGACGAAGGAGACAGCCAGGAGACAGCCAGGAGGAGCTGCTGCTTTGTAGCCCCCTCCTACCCTCCTCCTCCAAAAACCTCCTGCTGGCTTTTTTAAAAAAACAAAAAAACCCAGCGTCTCCCCAACTAGAAAGAGAAAGAAGCAGCAGCCCTCCATGGCAGAAGCTGGAGGGAGTTTGCTGCTGCAAAATGCAAGCCAGCCAGGCATGTTGGAGAGGGGTGAGTGTGTGTGTGTGTGAGAGAGAGAGAGAGAGAGAGAGAGAGAAGGGGGGGGAATTTGAGGGTTGTCTCTTTCCCTCAGAAAGGGCTTCTTTCTTTCTTTCTTTCTTTCTATCTATCTATCTTTCTTTCTTTCTTTCTTTCTTTTGTTCTTCCTTCCCTTTCCTTCCTTCCACATAGATCCCCTCCAGCCTGTCTTTCCAGCTGCTCTTAACATGGTTTCCTGGGGTCTCTCCCCTCCCTCCCTCCATCCATCCCTTGGTCTTCAGCTTCCTCCCCTTGCTGCCAACTGAGTTCACCCTGCAAAAGAAATTTGTGTGTGTTTGCCTATGTGCCTTCAAGTCATTTCTGACTAAGGCAAACCTACCATAGGGTTTTATAGGCAAGGCTTGTTCAAAGGGGGTGTGCCTTTGCCTTCCTTTGAGGCTGAGAGAGTGTGACTTGCCCAAGGTCAGCCAGTGGGTATTCATGGCTGAGTAAGGATTCAAACCCTGGTCTCCATAGTCATAGTGCAATGCTGAAACTTCTACAACACTCTAGCTCTTTTAACAGAAGAATATAAAGAATATAAATTAAAATTTGGAGTAATATTACTGGGAACAATGGTTTTATTGTTGTCACTGAAACACCAGTATCCCATTAGTGTTATGAGAGAGGCATTGGCCTAGAGCAGTGGTTCTTAACCTTTTCTTTACCAGGGACCCCCTTTAAATATCTTTTGTTGCCCCAAGACTTAACTCAAGATTTAAAACCCTAATAATAATAGCTAATAATAATAGCTAATAACAACAACAACAATACAATTACACCATCCATTAAACTTTCCCTCAGAGGCACTCTTGCTTCTTCCTGCAAGCTTGTGGTTGGAGTGGATTGAATGGCAGTGTGCAGGACAAGCCAGCCAGCCTTTGCCTTGGTTCCTGTCACGTGGCTACTCCACTACAGGAAGGAGGTGGGCCAAGCAGCCTTCAAGCCTCTGTGGACCCCCTGTGAGGACATTGCGGACCCCAAGTTAAGAACCACTGGGCTAGAGAATGCTGGAAAAGGAACAATGCAACCAGACCTTGAGAAGGGTGCTGGCAGGGGGATTCTGGGAGGTGTAATCCAAGAGTAACTTTCCCAGGCTCTGAATGCAGCCTAAAATCATAGGGCTGGAAGGGACCCCAACAGCCATCCCATCCGATCGGCTTCTGCCCTGCAGGAACACACAATCCAAGCATTCCTGACAGATGGCCATCCAACCTATGTTTAAAAAAACCCAAAGAAGGAGACTCCACCACACCCAAGGCAGTGTATTCCACTTCCGAACAGCTCTTACTGTCAGGAGGTTCTTCCTAATGTTCAGGTGGAATCTCTTTTCCTGTAGTTTGAACTCATGGCTCTGTGTCCTAGTCTCTGGAGCAGCAGAAATCAAGCCTGCTCCACCCTCAGTATGGTATCCCTTCAAATATTTAAACATGGTTATCATGTCACCTCGTAACCTTATCTTCTCCAGGCTAAGCATACCCAGCTCCCTAAGCCATCCCATATAGGGCATAATGGCTTCCTGACCTCCCACCATCCTTCTCAGTATCTTTCTTGAATTGTTGTGCCCAGAACTGGAAACAGTATTCCAGGTGAGGTCTGACCAAAGCAGAATGGAGTGATACTATTACTTCCCTTGATCTAGACACTACTCTTATTAATGCAGCCTAGAATCGCATTGGCATTTTTTGCTGCTGCATCACACTGCTAACTCATGTTCAGCTTGTAGTCCACTATTTCTTTTCTTTGAGGAAATCTACACCATTATGTTAATTGCTAATAAACAAAAAATATTATGTTAGTGCCTATAATATAGTTTTTAAACTAAATTATTGGTGGCAAATTATGTAATACAGTAGGCCCCTCTTATCCACTGGGGATTGGTTCGGGGGGGGGGCGTGGATTCTGAAAACCATGGATAATAGTGAACGCCATTGAAAATAATGGGACTTCTGGTTTAAAATACCATAGAGTTGCCTTGGAGGGCCTAGAAAACAGCTAGGGAGGACATATTTTCTAGGAAGACTCTATGGTAGGTGTGCTGTTTTGTGTCCCATGGATAATGAATCCATGGATACAGGGGTCCTACTGTAATCTGAACATCCTGTAAGATGAATAGGTTAGGTTACAATGACCTGAGATAAACATATGGGGGCCCCAAAATAAAGCATTGCAGGGCCCCTCAAAATTCCTTAAACCGGCCCTGCTGACAGGGCAAGTGCCCGCAACCACCATTTATTTTTTATTTTGCCTTTAGTGAGCAGTTGGGGATCCTTGCTCTCTCATCCTCTTTTCCCTTCCCTGGTTCCTTGCCCCTGCTGCCATCACCACTGCCACAGGGACCAAGGAAGAGAGAAGGGCTCTTTTATCCTCTTCTCCTTTCCCCAGTTTCCCCACCCCATGCCGCCACTGCAGGGACTGGGGAAGGGAGGAGGGTTCTCTTGATTCAGCTGTCATCTTGGATGTGAAGCTTATGGGGGCTGCTGGGGGTAAAAATGCCATTAAGATAAGTCGCAGCTGCTGAGACTTGCTATTACTATGGAGCACTACGTTCTCCCACACACATATAGATGGGGCCCAGCTCTGAGTATTCCTTGCCTAAAAAAACCCTGTGAAGTTCATGGGGTCACCATGCATTGACAGGTGATTTGAAGGCTCACATACACACATGCATGCAAGTGCACAAAATTAATAATTACCTGCCTGCAAGTCTTGAGTTGTTCCCCCCCCCCCACACACACACCTTAAAACCACTTCCAGGGAGTCCTGGGAAGCTTCGGGCCAGCAAAACAGGGGGTTATGTCTGCATACAGCCTGCAGGCCAGACTTCCCACACCCTTTGATTATAGCCCGAGGATTAAATGTTGTCAAGAATGTTACTAGTAGTGGTGTAATGGAGTCAGAACTGAAGCGTCAGAACTTTTCAGTAAGCAGGGATGATGTCACTTGCCTCACGTCTTTATTCGTTTTGCTCATTTATTTTATTTGCTATAGTTGCTCACTTTACTCACTAGATTTATTCACTCTACTTGTTTACTTGTTTTCATTATGTGCTCACTTTGCTTGCCCACTCACTTTGGTTTGCCAACTCACTTGTTTTGCTCACTACATATTTCATCTCTGGATGCAAGTCATTGCCTCAGTTCATCTCTTCGCCTCATAAACTAGATTGAATCAACAACTGAATGGCAGCTGAATGATGTAATATATGAAGCAACTTGGCCATCTGTACTTGGGATCAATATATTTCTGCAAATAGAGATGTTCAGGGTGACATTTGATCTCTTGAAACAAAATGATTTTCAAATTGCTTTCCTAAGCATAATGAATATTCCATTCTCAATAACTGGATACACTCTCTGGATGATGACACACTGCAGAAATAATGCAATTTGACACTACTTTAACTGCCATAGCTCAATGCTATAGTATTCTGGGATCTGTAGTTTTGTGAGATGTTTAGCCTTCTCTATCAGAGAGCAATAAACTGCAGATCCCAGGATTCCACAGGATGAAGTCATGTTAATTAAAGTGTTGTCAAACTGCATTATGTCTGCAGTGTGTCAGCAGTCTCTGAGTTTTAAAAGAGCAGCAAAAACCACTCTCTTCTGGCAGGCCTAGCCAGACAATATTTAAATTACAAATTTTAAAGTATGAATTGGTTGGTTTAATGTGTATTTGTTTTATATGTTCTTTTATTTGGTATGTGCTTAATTCATTGTTGTTTCCCATCTCAATCCATAGGGAGAGGTGACTAAGAAATAATAATAATAATAATAATAATAATAATATAAACAAATAATAATAATCAAAACAGATAGGGAAAATAATCTAATTTAAATAATCTAATCTAAGGTGATAAGGTCCTTCAGGACCATAAAAAGCTTCCTTGTCTCAAATGAGACTGTTCGTCCATCTTGCTTAGTAAAGACTATACAGACTGGCAGATAGTTTCAGACAGGAGCCTTTCCATACTTTTCTGGAAACACTAGAGACTGAACATGGCAAAATATGTCCTCCCCTCCTTAGCCCACATTTGTTGGTATGGCCTTCTAGATGTTTTAGACTTCAACTCCCACAGGTTATAGCTAGCATGGTCAGTGGTGTGGAATTATGGGTATTGTAGTCCAAAACATCCAGAAGGCCAAAGGTTCCCCACCCTTGGTTTAGAACATCAACTCTTGGCAACCTGGTTTGTCTCCTGAAAAAACATCTTCTGCAGAAAAGATACAAAGAATTCACTCGGTTTGTCCGCAATCTCCTTATCTTTTGTTACCATACCTTTAGGTTTCTTGTCATCCAAAAAGCCAGCTGACTTCATAGCCACTTTCTTTTGTTTAAAGGTTTTTTTTTGTTTGTTTGTTTTTTTTTTTTGTATTGATGGTCTTATGTTTTAAGTGATTTCCTCCTCAGATTCATTTTGAATGTCCCTTATTTTCTGTTTGTTCTCCTTTTATATTCCTTCCCGCCCCTTTGTCTTCATTTGGTCTAGACTTCCATTTCCAAAGGAAGCTCTTGCCTCTAGTAACTTCCTTGACTCTACTCATTATCTGACTTGAGGATACCTTTCTTCATCTACGTTCCAAAGCATGGAAAATAAATCAGTGGTCATTGTGGCTGAAGGATTCTGGGAGCTGTAACTTCTCCAAGAACTTAGATATTCTAGCTACGTTTCTGTTATATGTTTTTTAAATGTTCTGGACAGATTTGTTATTCTTTACTTTTCCTTTTGACTTCCTTTAAAATCCCTTTATAAGTCCTCTTATCTGCAGAAACTCTTGACAATAATATATTGGTTGTTGATATTGCCCACACTAGCAGACAGGTCAACCAGCAATGGCCTAGGGCAGTCTTTTCTGAACTACAACCTCCAACTCTCAGTGTTCCAGACCATGGACCCTACTGATTGGGGCTGATGAAATCCAAAATATCTGGAGGTTACTGGTTTGGGAAAGGTACTTTTGGTAGTGCTTGGAAAAGCTTGGCTGGGGGATTCTGAGAGATGTAAGCCAAAAAGGAACATTTCCACTTTCTGACTTTTGCCAGGCTATACGAGTCTGATTGTAGTGAGGTGGTCACTGTATAGTAAATGCACCTATTTTGATCCCCTTTAAGAGATCAATCACTAACTGCTATTTATCGTTCCACAAGAAGAGAAGTGGGCTCTTTTCCAGCTGTGAAGGAAATATTTCAGTTATTTGTTGAATGCCTGGCATGAGCAACAGAAGAGGAAACATATCTGGAGAAACGGAGACCTCTGCTCTGAAGGAAGATAGCAAACTGCCTGCTTGTGCTTCTGGTAGTGATGCCGTAAAAGTTTGCAATGGTCTGCCCAGAACAGTAACTAGATGATCTCATGATATTGCTTGGCCAAATTAACCACTTGTGATTTTGTGCATGTACAGCCAGCCTTCCACAACCTGTTACCTGCCATGTTTAAAGCAGGAGTGGGCAAAGTATGTCCCTCCAGATGTTGTTGGAGTGCATTTCCCAGCATTCTTCATCATTGGCTATGATGTCTAGGGTTGATGGGAGGCACAGTCCAACAACTTTTTGAAGATTGTTGATTGATGTGATTTATACTCCACTTTTCTCCTGGGATGGGATCCAAGGTTCTGTCTATGTTTTTCTAGCAACTGTAGCATAACAGCAGGGCCTACTGAAACCTGTTGCTGCTCGAGGCACAGTGTAAGATGGTGTCCTCTTCCATTCTGCAGTGCCTACAGAACAGCAGTTAGATCTTACTCTGCAGAGACTACACTCACCCAAACATAGGGGAAGGAGTCTAGCTTCAGAGATGCAGGACAGGTTGCCTGATATGTGTAGTATTCCATCACAATAGGAGAGTGGCTACCTGTGCCCTCTCCATATACATCCAGCATCTGCATCTGCAGCAACCACCCTAGTCTGTCTAAGTGGTAGGACAGTTTTAGAAACAAAGGACAATTGTCATTGGGTGTTTTAATGTATTGAGGAAGAGAAAAGTTAGCCAATTTCATGTCTCAACATAAATTAGGGACTCGAGTTATTTTTCAAACAACATTTTAGAGTAATGAGGGATTGGATAATGAATGTCCAGTGCATTCTCTAATTTGGCATTAAAAAGCCCTTGTCTCTTAGGAGCTGTACAGCCGTGCTACTCAAAGGGGGTGGCTTCTGGACTGGTACTGGTCAATAAGCCATTGGCTGCTGGTCCACAGTGACTTTTCAGGAAAATGTGCTAATATGATAACAGTGTGGCATAAATATGGTACCAGACCCTGGCACACTGGGGGGAAATTACTAATCTAATATATCAGATAGGTGGAGAAGCACTGCTGTAGAGAACGATTTCTTGAAACACAAATACAATATTCTCTACTAAGAAAATATACACCTCTTAATGGAGATTGCTGTTTTCACAATATCTTTCTTCATGTATGATCTGGAAGAAGACATTGTGCCCCAAACAGTTCCTTTCCCTGTGAATGTTTAGTCATGTTACAGCAGAAACATTCAAGAAAGGTGCCAGTTTGCATTGAACAGACACCTATCCAGCAGGAGTGAGTGCAATGAGATTGGACACTGAAGTGCAGAAACCAGCTGCTTAGTTTTGAGTTGTTAGTAAAACGTCAACCAAGTCAAGGCAAGGACCTCAAAGAGACTTAGGAACTGATGGGGTTTTTTAGATACCCCAAACTTCCTTGAATTGCTCTTCCTAGTTATGAAAAGTAGAACAGGACACCTTATGTTCTTTGAACATACGATGCCACATCTTCACGGAGCATAAGACTACCAATGGCTGCTTGTCATAATGCTTCTATATTTCATTCAGGGTTGTAGGCAATACAGCAATTAATAGCAATTGGAGGGGGTGCTATTGTGTTCATGCCCTGCTTGCAGACTTCTCATTGACATCTGGCTAGATACTATGCAAGGAATGCTGGACTGGATGGACCTTTGGCCAGACCTATCATGGCTCTTCTTATGCTCTTCTTATACTGAGACAGATCATTGTGGTTCATTAATGCTTACTCTGATTGGTGGCATACTTCTCAGGCAGCAGTGCAGGTCTGGGTGACCCTCCAGATGCAGTTGGACTACACTTAGTGTTGCCAGGCTTTCAAAGTAGCAAAAGGGACAGCCAGAATTCATGACATGCAGAGCTGACAATCAGAAGGTAGCTATTAACAAGTTTGTGCTCTACCTATATACCAAAGGAAAGTAATGATTTCAGTTCACTTAGCCATGTATTTCTCTGTAAAATTAACATATTGTCCACATTCATAAATTACATCATGCACACAGTCATGTCTTTACAAAGGGCTCACACCCAAAAATATGGGAATTTTTTTTTGTCATCTTGTTCAGTCTATATAAAAGGAAAAGGTTTCCAGCCCTCAAATAGGAGACATCCCTTATAATAAGGGGCACCTAGGTTACACCCTCCATCATCATTGATCACCGGCCACCTTGGTGGAGCCTGATAGGAAATGGAGTTCAACAGGATCACCACACCTGCTTCAGTGTGATATACCAAGCACACACGTTCACATTCACTCAATAAAATTCTTTATTGGCAAGGAATCGTGTGTCAAGAACATGAAACAAAGCCGAAACTGAACACAGCTAGAACAAACCCCCAGATAAACCCCCACAGCGTGAGAATGGCATGTAGGGAGGAGGAACGGCCTGGCCTGCCCCTGGAAGATTTGACCTTGAGCTGCGGTGGAAAGCAGTGTTCCCAGACCAACAAGGCGGGCCGGCCTCTCTCCAAAACCTCCAGAGGCCTAGGCAGGGAAAACAAGCCAGAGGCAGTCAGGGTCCTCCATGAATTCCATTTCAAACCCCAGAATTCAGGGATGATCCTGACATACCGCCCACCCGAAGAGAACCCCCCCTTTCAGCCCGGCTTATCAGGAAAGCGGGCATGGAACTTTCCCAATAAGTGCAGAGCATTCACATGTTCGACACTGACCCACTCAGCATGCCCTAGGGGTAAATGTTTCCATTTTACCAAATACTCCAAGCCCCCCCCCCAGTGAACCCGAGAGTCCAACACCTCAGATATTTCAAAATGCTGATGATTGTCTACCAGGATAGGACGGGGTGTAGGTTCCAGGTCTGCATGATGACGGTCTGGAGGGCACACCGGCTTGAGCAAGCTAGAATGAAACACAGGGTGGACTTTACGGTACAGTTTGGGCAGCGACAGTTCAAACACCACAGGGTTTATCACTCTAGCAATAGGAAAAGGACCTATGTACTTAGGCCCCAACTTCTTCGAAGGTTGGGAGCTTTTAAGAAACTTGGTGGACAAGAACACCAAGTCCCCTACAGCGCACTCCGGGGTGGGGTCCCATTTCTGATCAGCATGATGCTTGTATCGTGCTTTTGCAAAGTCCAAGGCCGATACAACTTTTGACCATGCATCTTGAATTCTTTGACTCCACTGGGTCACTGAGACCGGGTCCTTGGAGGTACCCTCCCCTAATGGTAGCGGATTGAAGTCTTGCCCTGAAACAATCTTAAAAGGAGAGAAGCCGGTGCTCTGGTGAGTGGCGTTTAGGCGACCTCCGCAAAAGGCAAGAGGTCCACCCAATTGGATTGCTGGAAGTTAACATAACACCTCAAATATTCTTCCAAAACCTGATTAGTGTGTTCGCTTTGTCCATCACTCTGGGGATGATGGGAACTGCTGAGCCCTAACTTGACTCCCGGAAGGTTTGTGAACCCCTTCCAAAACTGGGAAGTGAACTGAGCCCCCCGGTCAGACACAATCTTAGCAGGAATCCCATGTAGTCTGTAAATGTGTTGAATAAACAACCTGGCCAACTGGGAGGCAGTAGGGAGCTTCTTGCAGGCCACAAAATGCGCTTGTTTCGAGAACATGTCAGTCACCACCCAAATAACAGTCTTTTTCCTACTCTCCGGTAATTCCACTATGAAATCCATACTGATGACCTCCCAAGGCTTTGACGGGATAGGCAAAGGCTGCAGCAAGCCCTTTGGCTTTCCCATCCCCCCTTTTGCTGTTGCACACGTGGAACACACTTTGACATATTCCTCCACCTCCCTTCTCATCTTTGGCCACCAAAATTGCCTTCGGGCCAAATGTAAGGTCTTTACATGTCCAAAATGCCCAGCACTTTTAACATCATGGCATTGCTTGAGAATGGTAGACCGCATGGCCTCTGGGACATATAGGCGCTCCCCCTTCCAAGCCAGACCCTCCCGGAGGGTCACTTCCCCTGGGTGAGCCAAAAACCACGGGTCTGTGGAAAGGGCCATAGCCATTTGGGATTGCCACCCACCCCCATTACCCCGGGGGGGGGAAGGTGCCAACACCAGCGTGGCCAGTGCCCCACTGGAATCTGCAGCTCCTGCTGGTGGGACGGCATTTCCAGTTGCCTTCAGGTCTAGCCCTGGCCCCAAAGAGGGGCTGGCCTGGGCCTCTTGGCGTTTGGTCTTGCCAAGAGGCCCATTAGGACTGTTAATCCCAAGTGGGAGGGGGAGAAGACTGTGTCAATCACCTCCTTTCGTTTGCTGTCATGTTGGGGGAGTCTGGACAAAGCGTCAGCTAGGAAATTCTTTTTTCCTGGGATAAACTTCAGGGTGAAATTGAACCGGTAAAAGAAACTGGCCCACTGAACATGTTTGGGGTTCAAATGCCTCGGGGTGGTCAAAGCTTCTAAATTCTTGTGATCTGTCCAAACTTCAAAAGGTTTGGAAGATCCCTCCAATAGGTGGCACCAAGTCTCTAAGGCCAGCTTGATTGCACCCGCCTCCTTTTCCCACATATGCCAATTTTGTTCAGTCTCATTGAATTTCTTGGACAGGTATGCACACGGCCTAAGCTCCCCCTCCTCACCCCGTTGCAACAACACCCCTCCCATTGCTACATCTGAAGTGTCAACTTGGACCACGAAAGGTTGGGAGGGGTCGGGGTGTTTAAGAATTGGTTCAGAGGTGAAGAGTTTCTTCAGCTTATCAAAGGCCTGTTGGCATTGGTCCTAGGGGCCTCCCATGCCAACACCCCCTTTACTTTATCCGGGTCCATTTCTATCCCTTTATTTGAGATGCGGTACCCCAGGTAATCTAAGCGGCTTTGGTGAAATTCACACTTTGACATTTTAGCATACAGATGGTTCTCCCCCAGCCTAGCAAGTACCTTTTTCACCAGTTTCACATGGGACATGTAATCCTCAGAATAAATCAATACATCATCCAAATACACCAAGACCCCCTTGTACAAGAATTCCCTCAGTACATCATTGATTAGGTTCTGAAAAATTCCTGTAGCTCCACTTAATCCAAAAGGCATTACCAGGAATTTGAAAGCCCCCAGGGGGCAATTGAAAGCAGTTTTCCATTCGCCCCCCTCCTTGATTTGCACCCTGTAATAAGCCTCCCTCAAGTCCAGTTTGGTAAATATCTTCCACTTGGCCAAATGGCCAGTATATCCTTCATCAAGGGGAGGGGGTACTGATTAGAAATGCTGATTGCATTTAACCCTCTGTAATCTTGGCAGAGACGAAGGATCCCATCTGTCTTACGCCTGAACAAAACAGGGGCCCCCAAAGGCAAGGTCGAGGGCCGGATGAACCCTTGAGCCAGATTTTTGTCTATGAACCCCCGGAGGGCATCCAACTCAGCCGGCGTCATGGAATAAATCCTGTGTTTGGGTAGCTGAGTCTCAGAAAGTATCTCAATGGCACAGTCAAAGGGTCGGTGGGGTGGAAAAATGTCGCACTCTCTCTCCTCAAATACATAGTGCCATGGCTTATATTCCACCGGTAATCCTTTCAGCTCCCCTTGGACTAAAGCGGTTGTGCAGTTCTGAGAATTGGCCTCTAGAGGGACTCCTCCCCCTGGGAAAACTTCCCCCACCCCGTGCTCCTGTACACACACTGGATCTGCAAAAGTCATTGTCTCTTTTACCCAGTCTATGATGGGGTTGTGGAACTTTAGCCAGTTTAATCCCACCACTGCAGCGGGAACTAAACCTGGGGCTATCACAAATTGAAGCTCCTCCTGATGATTCCCCATTCTCATGTGTACTGGACCAGTCATTCGCCTTGCAGGGCCCCCCTTCATCATCCCTCTGTCCATCTGAGACAGCCACACTGGCTTGTCCAGTTTGATAGTGCTAATGTCCAGCTCACTGACCAGGGAGGGGTGCATTAGGACTTGGGTACATCCACAATCAACCATTAACATTACTTTTCAGGTGCCCCCCTTTTCCATCCCCTAACTTGGCTTTTATGAAGAAAGGGCCTTTTACCCCGCTCACCACAGCATCCGGGCACCCTTCAGGGTTAGCCCGCCCTCGAGTGCTTAGTAGGGCGAGCTGGAGCCGTTTCCCGCCGGCTCTGTGTCGGAAGAGGAAGATCCACTGTCATCTGGTTCTTCCAAAGACTCCCCTGCCACGTGGCCTGGTACCAAGGCACGTACCGCTGCTTTGGGCTTGGGCTTGAGTGGGGTCTTCGGTACCGACGACTTCCCCTCACTCCTCTGTGGTGTCTCAGCCGCCACTGGTTCCTGAGGGCTCCTCTCTGGGCATTCGGCTATGCGGTGGCCCCCTTTTCCACAGTGTAAGCACAAGCCTTTCCTCATCCTTCGCTCCCTCTCCGACTCCCCCGTCGTGGTTCCGCCTGGGCGGGCCGCTTTACTTTTCTTCCTGGTGGACCCCGTGGTCTTCCCCTCAGATCCCTGCTGGCGCCGAGCCAGCTTGACGCTTCGCCTCAGCATATCTACTTCTCCAGCAAGCCGTACCCATCCCAAGAGGGTCTCAGGATTCCCCTGGAACAACGTCCATTCAAGGATGTCTGCGTTCAGCCCATCCTGAAAGAACTGTACCTTTATGGCCTCCGTCCAGTCGGGCACCTGACTGGCCAGGCAACGAAATTCAGCGGCGTACTCAGCCACGGACTTCGAACCTTGCTTCAGTTGCCGGAGGTCCGTGCGGGTCCTTCTCACTCTCAGGGGGTCTTCAAATTGAGCCCGTAGAGCCAACATGGACTCATGGAAGTTTCCTAATTCTGGGGCTCCCATGTCATAAAGCCCCACCAGCCACTGCGCCGCCTCTCCCTCTAGCTGGTTGGACACATACTGCACCTTCTCAGCCTCCGTCTGGAACTCCTCATCCCACTGGGGCATAAACCCCATCAGCTGGGTCAGGAAGTATGATAGCTTCGCCGCATGCCAGCAGGCATGGCAGGGTCCCTTCCCCCGGGTTCTGGGGCTGGCGCTGGTTGAATTTGGGGAGGCTTGGCCCCACCTGGGGCAGGTTGTGGCTGAGGTAACCTCTGCAGGATCTCTAGGAGGCTCGTTTGCATAACCTCCATTTGCTGCTTTAATTGCTGGATCTCAGCTCCTACTTCTGCCAGCGAAAACCACACCGCTGGTTCTCAGTGCTCCTCGGCTAGGGGCTTGTCCCACCGACAGGACATGCGTTCCTCCCAGCTTGGGTCGTCCAGCCAGGGCCAGCTGGCTCCCATGGCTGTTCCAGCTCCTCGCACTGGAGTGTCAGAGTGGCAGGTTGCACCTCCGCAGGGCTTGCCTGGCTCCCAGCTCCATCAGGTCGAAGGGATGCATAAGCCTTCCAGCCCTCCGGTGGGCCCGGCTCCAGTCATCCTCAGGCACTCCTGCAGCATCCCCCGACACGCCGGCACCCTCCCCCAGTGCTCTGGCTCCTTGGCCGCTGCCTGCAGCCAGATCTTTCTCCGTCTGGGTTCGAGCCTCCGCGTCATCCGACATTGTGGGTAGAACTTCTCAAAAAGGGTTAGGTAGTGAAGAGCAGTTTCGGCTTACTTTGATATACCAAGCACACAAGCTCATGTTCACTCAATAAAATTCTTTATTGGCAAGGAATCGTGTGTCAGGAACATGAAACAAAACCGAAACTGAACACAGCTAGAACAAACCCCCAGATAAACCCCCACAGCGTGAGAATGGCATGTAGGGAGGAGGAATGGCCTGGCCTGCAACTGGAAGATTTGACCTTGAGCTGCGGTGGAGAGCGGCTTTCCCAGGCCAACAAGGTGAGCTGGCCCCTCTCCAAAACCTCCAGAGGCCTAGACAGGGAAAACAAGCCAGAGGCAGCCTCATGTCAGGGTCCTCCATGAATTCCACTCCAAACCCCAGAATTCAGGGATGAGCCTGACATTCAGGGCCTTCTGAAGATGTCTTTCCTACAACTGGAACCTGGCCCTTTTCAGTGGAGATGCCAAGGATTCAGTCCGAGATGTTCTCCATGCAGACTGTACCCACCACAGAGCCACCATCCTATCCTGGCAATTTTCTCTGATATCTACCATTTGGATGTATATACTTTCTGGCAGCAGCATCTCTCTAAGGCCCTAAGGAAAAGTCTTTCAAGTCCTTGAAACCTGAGATCTTTTCATCTACAGAAGCTACAAACTGAACCTGGAATCTTCAACCCTTTCCAGAGCTTATCCTTATCTGTCATACACAGGAATCCTAATGATACTCCTGCATTATCTCTCCCTGTATTCCCCACTATGCACTGAATGTATCACTTTTTGTTTAAACATGCCTACTTTCATTTTCAGGACTCTTCCATTCTTGGCATTTTATCTTTCAGCTAATGATTAATTCTTTCAAGTAAGAATTACTGTAAGAATACCTTACAGAATTTTGCCTTCTCTTGTTGCGGATCACCAACTATGTATTCTGTGCCAACCCTGCCATCTGCTGGTTGATTTTGTAATCTACAAAGATTTTCACCTCCCTTGTAGACAAGTCTTGTTAACGAAAAGCTGGCCTTCATCAAAGTGACCATTTTAATATGTCCCACAGACAAAGCTGCCAGTGCAAGCTTTAGTTCCACTAGTTTTTGTAACTTTTTAGGCAGGTACTATGATCACATCAGGAGGCATCTTGAAAAATAAATTGGGATTTTTGAAAATGATCTGCCAAGTAGAAGTCCTGGTTTGTGTTGTATTTGCACATCTGTCTTTAATTAAGAGCAAGCATTGATTGGTATTATCATTGAAACCAGCTGCTTTTCTGTAGTATCTGCTTCCATTCACTCCATGGTGGTCTACCATGAGCCCACGTCATATTTGGATGCACCATCAGTCAACTCACTTGAGGAGACACACCCAGTCAGAGCGGAGCTTCACGGGACCTGCTTTCTATGATCCAATTCACAATCAAGCATGGGGATCAGCCAGCCACAAGCTATATGATTTCTCATTTCTTCCAGCTACTAACTGCTTCTGCTAGGCAACCAGAGAGAGAAGAAGCAACAGGGAGAAACCTGGGAGAAAACCAGAACCCGTGTGGCTAAGCACAGTGGTCAAGATAGCAAAAGCTATTAATGAAAAACACACAAACTAGGAAAGGCTACAGTGATTTGCTTTTGCTTGAATCTACAGGGATGGACCTCCTCTCCTTTCCCCCCTGCTGAGCTAACTGAGTGCAATCTACTTTTACAGTTTGGATTTAGTTGGTAGTAATTGAAGTAAGACGAGGACAAAGTGGGATGGTAGCAGGAGTAGAGAGAAACCGGGACATTTTAAAAGCACCTGAAAAAAAGTGGGATGACAAAGATTCATTGGGACTGTCCCTGCCAAATTAGGCCATTATTTCACTCTTGTTACAAAAAAGGAACTAAGTTTACATAACTGTTACTGGTAAGGCCTTTCATTTCAAGCTCGGTGAAATTCTTATCCATACCTACTCATCTGTCTGTGTACAATGTGGGAAAGTGTGTGGAAAAAAGAGAAACTGGGGATTTTAAAAACAGCTGAAAAAGTGAGACACCAGAGGGAAGTTGGAGGGTAAGCAATGACCACAGGTCACAATGGATATACAGTATACAGCCTCCACTATCAAAGGTATCAATAAACATCAAGAAACAGTGGTGGAGCTCATGGCCTCCTTGTGGGCTTCCCAGAGGCTTCTAGCTGGCGACTTTGGGAAACAGGATCCTGGACTAGATAGGCCTCTAGTCTGATCCAATAGGGCTGGTCTTATGCTTCTCTGCATTTGGAGTCCCACTTCAGGCAAGGTAAAATTCCTACACAGGACCCATGGCTGTACATCAATATGTATGAAAATACTATGATTTCCAAACACATATACATGCAACCCAGTAAAAAGTGCTGCCACTTCTACACATTGCCATGTTCCTTTATTACCATTTTTATAAACTGCCTTAGGTTGGGAAGTAGTTTTTCAGATACCAATGAAGAGGAGTGAGAATCATGTGGCCTTCCAGATATTGTTGAACTGTAACCCCGAGAAGCTCTAGCTAGTATAACCAATAGCGAAGAATGCTGGGAGTTGCAGTTCAGCTGCATCTGGAGGGCCACATGATTTCCAGCCCCAATCTAAAAGGCAGGTTCTTATCCTAAACTATTCCCCGCCACTGCCACCGCCATATTGTACCATTTGCATTTGGCTGAGAGCAAGGTTTACTCGTACACTGGAATCACAAACTCTTCTCCAAGCTGGTTGGGGAAGGGGTTTAAGAAACTTGTATTTCCCAGTGTACCTTCCCACTGCAGGAAAGGATATAATCTGCATTCAGAAACAGATGCACATGTAAACTGTACAGAAGATGTAATGAAAATTGTATGGCTGAGATCCTGCATCAGCAGATGTAACTACAATGATGGAGCTCCATCATCCTAATTATGTCTGACAATGCTCCACAAGCACCGAAAACTTTTCAGTCTGGCAACACCCCAACTAAAGAGTTTCCAAGGAACTGCTGATCAGAGCAGACCTCTCCTGGTTCCAGGGTGCATTGAGAACAGCCAGATGGAGAGACTGTTTGGGGTCCTGCTGCAACTACTTGTCTCAATGTGCCCCACAACCAGGAGAGTGTTGCAGATGCCAATTCCCAATGCTCTGATCTGCAGCCTTGGAAATGCTAAGGTTGGGGCACTGCCAGGCTGAAAAGATGGGTTGGGGGATCGTGGTTAATGATCAGTTGTTAGTCATTAATGATCATAAATACAAATCCCCAACAGTTATGAGATTGTAAGCTCAGTTTACAATCTCATAGCTACTGAACAGGATGCCAACCATGCATCTTTTGCATCTCTGAGAGCCATGAGGGACAGAGATGTTATGAAGAAACAGGACGCTGTCGACCGTTATACATTGGAGATTATCAGACAGGAATGAAAAAAGCATTCCTGTCCCACAGTTTCCACTCCCACCCCTATCCTGTCTCTGACCAACCACAATTACCCTCCTCACTGCAATTACCTTCTCTAACGTCGTTCCGGCAGCCCAGGAGTGAACAGAGCTCTAATGGAGTTCCCTTCACGTCCTGGATTGAAATCCTGTGGATTCTTGCAAGAAGACGTGAGTGCTGGAAATTAAAAAATAAAAATAACCAAAAAAAGTGACAGCAAGCACAAAAACACACTTTAAATTGAACAAGTAACCTGGGAAGGGTCATAAAACCTGTGTCACTTACCTGGATGTCCCGATCTCACCCAGAAGTGTTCTGGCAGGGATTTCCCATTGATGCTAGTATCTCACCAGTGAAATGGGGCACCTTGTCGAATGCATGAAAATCCGTGACAGAAACAGAACATGGGGATCTATTGACGGCTTCTTCCGTCAATAAAAAGTAGCGCTGGCAGAACGGGAGCAGAACAGGTGCAAAACAATGGGGTATGGCATCGTCTGATAAGGGAGCCCTTTTGTAATCTCCTTGCGTTCCTATAACACCACTTTAAATGCGTCTGATAATCTCCTAAGTGAGGTGACCACCTTAGGCAGCAGATGCTGAGGACAGAGGTGGCAACCCTCCCTCCTCCTGACACCCTTCACCCAGCTGTGTATGCCACATGGCCCCTGGATTTATTGTCACAGGTGTGGGTGCAGTGTTATCCCATTACTGGTGTACCTGCCAGCTTGGTCAGCTTCTGTAGATAGAATGAGTAGGAAATCCCCTCTTATAATAAATAATAATAATAAAATTTGTTTTTTTATCCCGCCCCGCTGTTAAAATTAAAATATCAATGCAAATTAAAATCCCCAAACACCACGCACCCCTCTTGCTCTTTGCTTCTGGCAACAAAAGTATCTTCTTGGGCCAGTCATGTGGAGACAGAATTTGCTTGAAGCCTGAAAATTTAGGAGAGGTTTTTTCTGGAGTACCCGAGTGCCTGTGATACCAGTTAGAGGGAAGGTCACATTGAGTTTTGTCATCCATGGCAGATAAATAAAACATCCATTGTTTTCAGAGACTGAGTGATGGTAATCTCTGATTAAGAACCCCATTACTTGCCCACAAAAGAAATTAAGCCTCTGTGAGCACTCCAGCCCTTCCATTGCTTGCAAAAAGGTAAAAGGCTGTTTGCAAAGTGCCTGCCAAGGGCCTTCTCCTGGACTGAAAGGATACACATAGCATCAGTTCCCCATGTGAGATTCAGTGTACCAGTGGGAATTTTCCCACCCTGAAAGAATATTCTTCCAGGGTCTGTGTCATGGCCTAGGAGTCCAGCAGTAATCGGGACACAGATTCAGAGGTTGAGGAACTGGTGGTGGCAGCAGAGAAGGCCAAAACACCATTTGAGAACCAAATACCCCTGAGCCTGAGAAATCTGAGAAGCCTGGACCCAGCCTATGAGCCAAGAACATCATTGGTAGCCTCTTAAACCAGCTGCTCCACTGGGACAAACACATCTTTCTCCAAGAGCTTTATAATCCATGGAGCCCTTCCTTTAGCTTAAGCAGCATGTTGAACATGACCCCATGCAAGGAGTATAGAGTGCAAGGCTTCAAGCTGAAGTTCTTCCCCTTTAAAGCATGGTACTTTGAGGGGAAGAGGTAGAACCTGGTAGTAGTAGCCTTGGCCCAGAAGTATAAAAAGCCTCAGTTAAGTTTGTGTCTTGTTATAGTGAAGTGGTCACTTGACTCTCTGCCAGGTGCTTCATTATCTACTCTGCCTTGAACACAACATGACAGTCTAGAACTATCTATTGCCGCCACTGTTGCCACTTTCATCTTCCCCAAGGTGGGTTTCTGGGCTGCTGGGATACAGAAAAGGCTATGTTAGTAGAGACAGCGTGCAAGATTTACATTCACCCTAATGCTGCTTGCAAGCATTTGAGTAGGGATGAACCTGCACAAGTCACAGAAGCAACATTATCTATGATCATATAGTTAATCACCCAGGGATCCTAGTTATAGCGCTATGATTCCACGTTAACTGCCATGGTTCTAGTCTCCTAGGTTTTACAGTTTGGGAAGGGTTTCTTAGACTTCTCAACAAGAGAGTTCTAATGCCTTGCCAGACTACAAGCCCCAGGATTCCATGGGTTGCAGCCATGGTAGTTGAAGCAGAATCATAGTGCTATAATGGTGTAGTGTGAAAGGGTTCTTATGTCTCCCACTCCTGAATCTTGGAAGGTTGCACTTCCCTTACACCCCTTCCAGGTCATTACTTCCTCTATAAATTGTGTACATTTAATATTTTTCCTGAGGGGGGGCCTCCCATCATGCTCTCTGAAGGGCTTTGGAAAGCAATGTTTCCATGTCCTTAGATATTTGGGGTTTTATTTATTTATTTAAATATTTGCATCCCACTGTATATCAAGAGATCTCAGGGAGGCTTACAATAGGATTAAAACATGTTAAACAGGCTAGAAACAATAAGATAGTTTAAATAAGCTAAAAACATATTAAACAATATAATGAGTTAACAGATTTTAAAAATGTCTTTGAAACTATAAATGAGCTTGGCGCCTAAATGACAAGAGTTTTGGTGCCAGTCGGAGCTCAGAAAGTGTACTGACCTCAGTGGCAGGATGCAGATGAGCCCCCTCCCCCATAGATCTTAATCCTTCAGCAGGCATATGTGGGGAGAGGCACTCCCTCAAGTATTGAGGTCCTAAGCCATTTAGGGCTTTAAGTGTCATCACAGCACCTTGAATTCAGACCGAAAATGTATTGGCAGATAGTGCAGTTCTTTTAAAACTATTGTTATATGCTGTCTATATGATCTTTCAGCAGCATTTGATACCATCAATCATGGTATCCTTCTGGGCCATCTGGCAGATAGAGGACTTTAGAACCTTGCTTTTCAATGATTCCAGTCTTTCTTGGCTGGCAGAATATTGTAGTGATGGCAAATTGTTGTTTAGCCTTCTGGCCCTTAGCCTATGGTTTCCAGAGGGGTCAATACTATCCCCTCTGCTTTTCAACATCTGTATGAAGCCTCTGAGAGAGGCCACCCTGGGGTTTGGGGTTTGATGTCATCAGTGTGGTGATGACATCCAGTTCTATCTCCGCTTTACAACTGATGTCAAGGAGGCTGTGGTAGTACTGAATTGTTTTCTGGATGCAGCAATGGACTGGATACAGGTGAATAGACTGAGGTTTAATCCAGACAAGGCAGAAATACTGCTGGTCAGAAGGAAAACCATCCTGGGATTGGGATCACATCCTGTTTTGGATGGGGTTACTCTCTCTCTGAAAGATCAGGTTCATAGCTTGGGAGTGCTCTTGGACCCAGTGCTGCTCCTGGAAAGCCAGGTTGCTGTAGTGGCCAAGAGCACCCTTGCCCAGTTTCAAGTGGTGCGCCAGTTGCACCCTTTGTTGGGTAAGGCAGATCTGGCCACAATGGTTCGTGTCTTAGTTACCTCTCGATTAGACTAGTGTGTAATGTGCTCTATGTGGGGCCACCCTTGAAAAGAGATTGGAAGCTGCAGCTAGTGCAAAATGCAGCAACCAGACTGGTGTCAGGTGTAAATTTTAGAGGCCATATTACCCCAGTCCTGCAATAACTACACTGGCTTCCAGTTTGCTTCTGAGCTCAGTTCAAGGTGCTGGTGTTGACCTACAAAGCCCTAAACAACTTGGGGCCAAGATATCTGAAAGACCGCCTCTTCCCATATGCACCTGCCAGAAATTTGAGATCATCAGAGGAGACCTGTTGCATGTCCCAACACCTCATGAAATTAGGTAAGAGGATGCAGATAACAGGGCTTTCTCTGTAGCTGCGGCTTGACTATGAAAGTCCCTAACCAAGAAAGTTAGGCTAACCCCAGCACTTTTAAGCTTCTGGCATACAACCAAAACAGTGCTGTTCCACATGGCATTCATTGTTTGAAATTGCTGTTTTGGCTATTTCAAAACGGTGTTTTTATAATATTTTTATCTCTGTAATGATTTAATTGGCTTTTATTTGTTCATCACCTTGGGAGCCCTGGTTGGGAGGCAATACAGAAATACTTTCAATAAATAAATAATATTCCAAACAGCAGTCAAAGCGCTGCATTTTGGACTAGTTGCAGCTTCCAAGTCTTCTTCAAGGGTAGCCCCACATAGAGCGGATTATAGTAGTCTAGTCAGGAAGTTATCAGTGCATGGACTCCTTGTAGGAAATTAGGGTGTACCAGGATGTTAGTCCTTTTTGGAAACTCTATGAAGTTAAAACTTTTACTTTCTTGTAGAGTGGGTGGCAGTTTAAAACATGACTGCTTTGCCCTGAACTCAGACTGACTCCAAAAACAAAAGAGGCAGTCAGCTACAAGTTAAAAGACTTAAAACTTTACAAATGGCTATGCATTTACATATGCACGGAGAGCCTACATCCTAACTAACTAATGAATAGGTTTGGATAAGAGACAGAAGCTTCATCTTAACTCACCATCTCTATGTGAAGGAAGCATGGTAGTGAAGAAGAGTAGAGAGCCCAGAGAGAGTATAGCATGGTAACAAAGGAAGCCAAGAAGGAATATATCTTCATATGACGAAGACCAAAGGAAGTGTCCTAGGCCACATGGTCCTGTTGCTTGGTTGCAAACTATTTACAATCGTGCACTTCAAAGGTAGAACAAGTACATTCTTGAATGAGAGAAAGAAGGATTTTAACATGCAGGAAATTCTGTCCTACCTAGGATCCACTTCCCCTAATGGCAAGAGAGTGGGGGGAAGAGAAGGTGGGATTTTTCCAACACTACTACTAAGTTATATCTGCCCAGGAAAGGCTGTAGCTGGCACACTAGTCAAAGCTGGCACCAAACACTCCAAATCACAGAGTCCACTTGGGCCTCCAATGATAGGGATCGATCTAGAAGCACTCCCAAACTGCATACTTGCTCCTTCAGGGGAGTGCCACCTGCTCCAGAACAAGCTGTTTATCCAATTCCTGGACCTGAGAACCACCAATCCACAGAGCCTCTGTCTTATTCAGGTTCAACATCAGTTTATTAGCCCTCATCCAGCCCATTACAGAATCCAGCTACTGGTCCAGCACCTGCACAGCCACAGCTGATTCTGACGTCAAGGAGAAATAGAGCTGAGTGTCACCAGAATACTAATGACATCCCACTCCAAATCCCCTTATGACCTCCGCCAGTGGCTTCATGTAGATATTGAACAGCATGGGGGATAAGATGAAACACTGTGGTACCCCATATCTTAATAGCCATGGAGTTGAACAAGAAATCCCCAGTGTTACTCTCTGGTGCTTCCTACTTCCATCCCACAGAGCCAGTATCAAAAGAGATCTAGAAAGATCAACAGGGTAGCACTCACACTTTCTTAGGAATAAGTCATCAATCAGAGCAATTAAGGCCATTTCAAGAATGCCCAGCAACCATACAATCAATCACCTTGCCCCAAAAGGGGATATTTGCAATGGAGTATTATTTCCAATGTACCTCTGGGTCCAGGGAGGTCTTCTTCAAGAGATGGTGCATCACTGTTTTCCTTAAGGCAGCAGGCACCTCTCCCTGGCATAGTGAGGCATTTACCACCCTCTGGATCCCCAAGTCAATCAGGTTCAAGTAAGGAAACCACTGCCCTGAGTTTGGAAGACCAGAAATAGCCTGTTAATAATAGGAACCCCTGGAGATCTGTCATTCTTATGGTCACCATAACTTATAGTAGAGTTGATGGTATATAACAACATACCTACCCTCCAACCGTTCTGATTTGGCATGTACAGTTCTGATTAATCCTTTGCCCTCCCACTTTTTCAGCTGCTTTTAAAACATCCCAGTTTCTGTCTCCCCTTTCCACATTCCCCCTTTGTCCTCAGCTTACTTCAACTGCAAACTGAGTTCAAATGCAAAAGTAGTTTGCACTCCATTAACTCAGCAGGGGGAAAAAGAGAGGATGGCTCAGAATATTGCCCTTCCCAGTAGACTCAGGCAACCTGCTGGATCCTCTCCTAGCTTGTGTGTTCTTCCTCATTAATAATTTTTTGCCATCTTGACCACATTTTGATGTTCCTTGGCCACAAGTGTCTTGGTTTTCACCTGTTTAATTGGTACTTAAAACTAGGGGTGGCCTTAGGTACTGTTTTAAGTGTGTGTGTGTGTGCACATTTAAAGTGTTTTTTTAAAGCCTTGCTCTGTTTTAAAGACTTTTTTATTCTGCTTATTTGTTTTATTTACTGTATATCTCCTTAGGGGTAGAGTTTTTAGAAGGCAGGGCATGGCCTTTCTTCTATGGTTCCCATAGAGGGGAAGAATCTCAGGGCAAAAGCACTGCAATGAAAAGTATGTGTGTATATTCTTCCCAGCTTGGCCCCATCTTGGAGCCTGCGGTCCTAATGAGAGAAAGAGAGCTGTGTTTGGAATTTTTTAAAATTTTATTTTCATAGTTTGAGCAGTTGCAAAAATGTTCCACTGGGGTGCAGCAAGAAACCGGTATTTGATAACCTTTGCTAGCTACAGATTTTAAAAAATCTGTGTTAGAAAGCTTGGCCTAGCCTAGCGTCTTTGAATGTTTCTTAAGAGTCTTTAAATATTGGGTCAGTAAACACTTCTAGATTGGACTAACATTTCAAGAATGTGTATTTCACAATACTTAGGCATGCAGATAATAATTTTAGCTGTGGTAAAAATAGTATCACTGTGCATCTTACTCCTCAGTGTTCAAGTTTTTAATTCTGATGGATTATCTTCAAAAAAAACAACTAGTGATACTGTTGTAAAAAACCCTATTATTTGTTAAGGATAGCAAATACAAAGGTATTTTTCTATACTACTTATACCATGTTTGTGACAATGATGAAAATGTAGGAAAACATCTTCAGATCTATAAGAAAAAGACTCAATAAGTCCATTACTGAATGAAATGAATTTAATAGCTATTTATTAATAGCTGGCATGTTTCAGAATGAAATCTTCCCTCATGAGCTAAGACTTTGGGGAAACTCACTAATCATGCAGGACTTTTCCTTCTATTTTCTGCTTTGAAAGAAATCTCACCGGAACAGAGATTTTATTACAAGATGTCAGAAAAGTCCTATATGTTTGATATTGGCACTGAGTTCCTCAAAAGTCTTAGCTCAGACACTAATCCTCCTTGCATATCTAAACCAGAAACTAACCATTCAAATACATAAATTTACATATACTCCCCAACAGGGGTTCACAGTATATAAACTCCACACACACGCCTACCCAACCATTCTCTGAAGATGCCAGCCACAGATGCAGGCGAAACGTCAAAAGTAAACTCTTCCAGAACACTGTCTCACAGCCCAGAAAAAAACCAAGGAAAATCTATGGATGCCAGCTGTGAAAGCCTTTGACTTCTCATGAAATAGTGTTTCACTCCAAAACTTGCCAGCTATTAAGTTCATTTTATGTCTGTGGTTTGCCACAGAATCAAATGATTGCTTCTGTCCCCCAACAAATCCACTTTTAAACTCCTTTGGCATTTAAAGCCTACACCTGTTATCAAAGCACACAGTGTGCACTACTTGTGTCTATTTACAGTGGCACTGCAGTCTTAAAGATACTCTCAGGTTATGTCATTTTTCCAGGTACAAGAGAACGTACTAGTTTGTGAGATACTGCTGATTTTTACAAGCTTTGTTCATTGTTTAGCTTTTCATCTCTTGCGATCAACTAACTTACTACTGCTTTATCAATAACAGACTAGATGAAATAAAACCAAGCCTGATCCCACTTTAATCTGGGATGAAATATTTTTGGCAAACTCTTCAGAAATACTGACGCTATTATGGAACAGGGCAGGACAATAGTAAGTCTGCAGACTCAATGGCTGTCTAAGATTTGTGCTTGCTGCCAACACTAACAGTTGTGCCCTACAATATTAACTGCCAGTATCAACCTTGTATTCCATAAATTTTTTAAAAAGTCATGTAGTTTATTGAGTTGATTTGCATGAATTGCAAGATAAACATAAGAAGTACAGGCTACAGTCTGCAATAATAAAAATCATACCAACAGTTTTCAGAGGAATATCCATATTCAGCCATATTCACAACAAAGAACCTTGTAGCACCTCAAAGATTAACAAGTTTTATTAAAAGCTTGATTGAACTAGAGACCATTTGGTCAAATGTATGAAGTGTTAGTCTCAAGGACGTCCAGGCAGGAGAACGGTGGACTGATGCTTTTCATTAGCATTCCACAATGAGAAGAAATTTCATGATGAAAGTGCTGGCCAGAGGAACCTCTGGCTGGTGAAAACTCTTTCTGGATTAAAGGGAGAGTAAAGAGATCACCCATGAACATCTGGAATCCTTGTTCATGAGTTTACTCATGAGTAAGCATGGACTGAATGAGGAAGGATGAAACGCAACTGATCTGATCTGATGGACAGTGCATCAGCAACATCTTTTATTAAAGTCCTTAAATAAAACCTTGGGATTAAAAGAGTGAAGAATTTTTCCGTTTAAAGCAGTTGGGCAGAAGCCTCATCGGTGCTGCCTTCTTTTTGTGACTAGGAACTGAGTAAGCGATTTTACCCTATAAGATCAGGATTTAAATCAGTAGGGTTCCCAGCGTAGTCACAACTGTGCTGGAGGAACCCCCTTTTGACTAAACATAGGATGGAGGCTTTTAATGTGGCCTTGGCACCTGTGCCGTCGCTTGGAGAGCAGAAGGTGGGACCAGAGGATATTTGAAACCAGCCACCCTCCACCACCTCCTTCTGAGAGATCTGCAATGAGGGAGCAACTTAGTGTGGGAATGGTTGGGGCTGCAGGTCAGCTCCAAAAACCTCTCCCCAGCTTCCCTTAGGCAAAAACACCTGAACCCCAAGAAGAACCCATAAGCTCAGTTGCTTCCCAGTCAGTCCACATGTGCAAGGCCAACCCCAAGTCGCAGGAATTAAAGGCAGGGTTTATCTCTCAGACCAGCCCCAAAGGATGTCACTTTCCCCACCTCTCAGCTCGCAGGAGCTAAAGGGGAAGTTCCAGATCACCTCTTCACCTCCAAAACGGGGAGGTGCCTTAGGTGCTCAAAAAAAAAAAAAAAAGGAAAGGGGCTAAGCAGACCCCTTCCCCTTTTTAATGGCAGGTAGAAGGGGAGATTTAGTAGTTTGGTGTGCACCTTTGGCACCTCCCCCCTTTTGGAGGTGAAGGTGGGGTCTAGAACTACCCCTTTTAGTTCCTGCAGGGCTCTAAGATGGGGCCAAGATGGGATAAATAACTTTATCTCAGTCTAGCAAAGGAGAATATACACACATACTTTTCATTGCCGTGCTTTTGCCCTGAGATTCTTCTCCTCAGCCTGAGAACTATAGAATAAACAGGCCCTGCCTTCTAGGAACCCTGCCTCTAAGGTGATGTACAATAAATAAAACAAATTAACAGATAAAACATTTTTAAAAACAGAGCAAAGCTTTTTTTAAAAAAAAAAGCTTTAAACACACACACAAAATCAAAGTGTAGTCAAGGTGGCAAAAGTTACTAATAAGGCCTGAGCTTACTAGGACAGGTAAGCCATCTTCTCCTTTTCCCCCTGCCAAGTTAATGGAGTGCAAACTACTTTTGCATTTGAACTCAGTTTGCACCAATTGAAGTAAGTTAAGGACAAAGGGGTAAAGTGAAAAGAGGAGATGTTTTAAAAGCAGCTGAAAAAGTGGGATGACAATGGATTAATCTGAGCTGTACACACCAAATCAGAATGGTTGGAGAGTAGGTATGTTGTTATATACCATCAACACTACTATGGTTATGGTGACCTTATGAATGACAGACCTCCAGGAATTCCTATTATTAACAGGCTGTCTCTGCTGTTCCAAACTCAGGTCAATGGTTTTCTTAACTGAACCTGATTGACCAGATTGGTGGTTCCAGGTTTCACTATGTCACAGAGAGGTGCTTGTTGCCTTAAAGAAGGCAGTGATGTGCCCTCTCTTGAAGAGGACCTCCCTGGACCCAGAGGTATAATGGGAACTAGCACTCTATTGCAAATATCCCCTTTTGGGGCAAGGTCTTTGATCGTGCAGGGGCTAGGCAACTTCAGGCATTCTTGGAGACAATATGAGAGATTATAGTAGATTATCTGGACCCATTTCAGCCTGGTTTTAGGCCCTGAAATGGCCTTGTTTGCTCTGATTGATGACTTATTCCTAAAACAGGATGAGTGCTATCCTGTTGATCTTCCTGGATCTCTTTTGATACTATTGATCATGTTGTATCTTACTGGACTGGCTCTGTGGGATGGGAGTAGGAGGCACCAGAGAATAACATTGGGGGATTCCTGTTCAACTCCATGGCTATTAAGCTATAGGGTGCCACAGGGTTACATCTTATTGCCCATGCTGTTCAATATCTACATTAAGCTGCTGAGTGATGTAATAAGGGGGTTTGGAGTGGGATGTCATTAGTATTCTGGTGACACTCAGCTCTATTTCTCCTTGACGTCACAGTCAGTTGGTTCTTTTTTTAAAAAAATATTTTTTATTGAACAAATTAAAAAACATACATGCAAACAAACCAAAACTTAACAAACTAACAAATACATTGTACAATTTATAAATTATAAAACAAATACTTTCACACCATTCATCTCTCACAGTTACATTAATTTCTATTGGATGTATTCTTAGGACATTTTCAGACACATCTTACCACGCTACAAGTTTGCAGGAGAGCTTCGGTGCTGCCAGGTGGCAGGGACTCCATTTCAGATGATGCCGTCCCTCTGCCGAAATCGTCTGTGTCACTTCTGTGTAGGATTGGAGCCGGCCGCACCATATTTCACCAGATTTTATTCACGAAAGTTGTCTGTGAATAAAATATGGTGCGGCTGGCTCCAATCCTACACGGAAGTGACATGGACGATTTCGCCAGAAGGATGGCGTCATCTGAAATGAAGTTCCTGCTGCGCGGCAGCGCTGAAGCTCTCCCAAAAGCTTCTAGCGCAGTACGACGTGTCTGAAAATGTCCTTAATCAATTATCTTCACCTTTCTTATTACACGCTTTCATCATTCGATACTCCCCATTAAGTTACCACACATGAATGCACGCTAGTCATTCCAATTGTCCTTACTCAAATTAACTATTTGATTATAACAACAACATAATATCTTTAATAAGCTGGAGCGGAAGGTTCTGAAGGTTGTATTTAAATAAAATCCCAGATAACCACTGGTTTTCTCACCCCTACCATTAGCTATTGTGAGACATTCATGCTTGGCCCCAGATCTCTGCTATCATGAAAAGGGAGGAAATTGTTAGTTCCTTTTGTATTTCTTATCATCAGAGATAGGGAAAGCAGCTTATAAGGCTTTCTCTATCATGTCTCAAAATAACTTCATTGTCTTTGACTATGGAGGGGGATGTTATTGGCTGTATTCACTCAGGAGAAAAATTTCTTTGACCTGTCTTGATGTATCTGTTCCATAATTATTATTTTTTAACAACAGTTTATGGCAGCCTTCACTCCTATCATCTACAGCCAACATGCCATTATCTGTGCATTATAGTCTAATGCATCTGGAGTGGACTAGACTGGGAAAAGTTGAATTATGAGAATGAGAAGCATGTACAGAACATAGAAAACCATTCTATTTTTCTCCTGTGAATAACAACATTTCTTCTTTAAAGATGAAATCATCATTTAGATCCACAGTTCCCAGATTAATATGCATATTAAAACAAATTATCCTCCAGCTTTTTGATTTCTCAAAAATCTTATGACAATACTCCTTGAATGAAAGTACTCAACTCCACATTAAAATATATGTCACTGGAAAGCATGTATAAAAATGCACACACAGAAAATGAGCATTTGAAAATCTGTATTTTGTAAGAAAATATGTAGTTATATAAACATTTGCACCAGATTTTTTTTAAAAAAAAACAGATTAACTCAGAAGTGGGACAGAATGGATTTATGAATGAACAGATGTAAAGCTGACATAGACTAGAAAAAAGACTGATCATCCATCTCTGCTCTTTCTCCATTATAAACTGATACTGCTATTATCCGAATTGCTGGGAGTCTGTGAAACCCGCTCATGACTTTCAAATTACGATATTAAATTGGGCAATTTTAATTAGCTCAAAGGTATGGCTGCAAGAGGCCATGTAACATGAGGGATCTTTTCATCTGTGTATACCGGTACTCACCACAGAGACTCTAGATTTAAAGTCAATAAAAATGGTTTTTATTGGAGAATAATCATGGAAGCATTCACACATGCACTCAGGCTCACAAGACAACTACACAAGGATAATGAAGAATCAGGAGGAAAGACTTGGATAGAGGAATAGATTTGGGATGATGAGCTCTAATTACCTGTCTGAAGAGCAGAGATTCGTGCAGCCTGAGGGTGATACAGCAGTCTAGCAGAGTGAAGGTATCCAACTGTAGCACACTTTGGCTATGATTTGGGGGTAATATTTATACCCAGTATCCTACCCTTTGAGGGGTGTTTTGAGAGTAAGACAATGCTTAGATGAGTTTCCCATGGTTAAACAATGGAAACCCTGACTTTGTTGATTGCTGCTAATTTGGGTTGATGGGATTATGGCTGCCTCTGTATTGTGGAGAGGAAAGGAGTAAGGGAAAGACATTTCCAGGATAAAAGGTGTTCCATCACTGTTTGTTTTGGAGGATGACTCCAAAGTGTCCAAGTAAGATGAACACATTCCACCATAACTACTCTGACTAAGGGGTTTTGCTTAATCCTATCCTGGGCGTGTTTGTTGGGGAATTTCCAAGACATCTTCATAAGTCTTTGGTTGATTTTCACTTACACCTAATTTTGGTCAGTTCTGGTCTACTTTAGGCCTCATGAAATGTCCAATATTGCTGAATTAGGAATTATTGGCAGGAGGGAGTGTAAGGCTGGGTAACAGTGCTGTTTTCTCCCTGTGTTTTAAGAAAAAGTTTCCAATGTAGAACAAATTGTAAGCGCGTGTTTTGCAGGGGGGGGAAAGAAAAATGGTCCTGTCTGTGTATCATTTCCACATGGAGTGGCTAAAAGATCACATCTACATGTTGCGAAGGGTGGGCAACATGCAGCCCTCTGTCATGTTTGGGGGTAATCTCCAAATTGCCGTCCTACTGTTGCTACAATGCAGGCAACACCTGTTCTATCCACAGTTTTATTTTTAAATCAATGTGATGGTGACACATACTAAGTCTTAACACTAATTTGTGCTTCTGGAAGGATGGCGATTTAGCTTTCAAAAGAGGCATACATTCCCAGCATGCCTGAGAGTGAACAGGCTGCTGCTGTGCTGCCCATTTCTCCCTTTAGTACTGTGGCGCCATGGCAAAATTAATGGATATGGAAGTGTCTGCAACCCTGAGAGTTTGAAGGGACTGATGTGGACCCCGCCCCCAGTCCCCTCAATTAACATTTATGTCCTCCATCCCAGCATCACATTTGCAAAATAAGAAGAATTATATTAAGTTATTGCAGACGGCCACTGGGAGTCACCCCTGATCAAAGTGGGCATCTGGACAGGCTGTCCAGCAGTAGCACCTAGACCTAGCACCTAGAACTATTAGCACCTAGAACTAATGGGATTAGCAGGTACCACACATTTGTTATCTGGCCAGATGCCTAGCAGGGAGAGTTAGGGCAGCTGAGGAAAGGTGAGAAAGTCAACATGAAAGAATGTTGAAATGTTGAAATGCCATGTGCAACACACTGTGCCTCCCTAGGGGTGAGGGGCCTTTCTTACCCCACCGCTGCCACCACTTTTGTGATGCCACACCACTGCGTCACGGCCGAACTACATCTCCTAGTGGTATAGCACCAGTACTCTTGTGTGGGTGTGTTTTCCTGGCTGTGCCTACTTGTCAGAGATTCACTCATGCCAGGCTGAACATCTTAAATTAATATAAAGAATGTTTATTGGCAAAGAATAAAATATAACTGCATAAACAAGTCATTTGGCCTGCACATACATTTCCTCTATAAGCCTCTTCCTCTCTGACTACTCCCTCCAGCACCCAGCTTAAAAACTGCCTCTCTGTCAGACTACTGCTCAGGAACTGACATTCTTCAAGCCTCAACTTAAAACTCCACTTAAAACTGAACTCTTTCTTCACTCACTCCCCCTTTCCTCCTCCAGAAGCCCCTCCTCCTTCTTACCTCCTCACAGAGGATTGGCTACTGGAGTACACTGTCTTCATTCGCCCCCTAGCTGTCCATCACACCATGATTCTTACACCCTCAAAAAACTGTGTGTATTTCTGTGCAAAATAACTTTCCAAAATATTTTAGGATGTGTGAATCCTGGGCAAGAACTGTGCAGAAATAATTGTTCTATATGCAGCAGGAAGAAAAATGTGGATATATTCATCCTCACCTGCAAGGACAAAATTGTCAGATCTTTACATCCAAACTGTATAATACTTCCTAATTGCTGAGTGATATTATGTACTCATTTGCACTGGTGCCATTGTCCTTGATAATTTAACCTTTTCAGTAACACAAATTACAACTTCATAGGAGAAGAGAAGGTAGCACTTAATTTCTTTGAAGAAAAAAGACTCAAGGTGCTGGGCAGCTACCTGCTCAAGCTCTCCTTCATTACTTCATATCTTCCTGAAGGAACCCTTCCTTTGACAATAGGTTCCTTTACCTATGGGCACTGGTAGATCCATGGAAGCTAAAGTCAACAGCCAACAAATTTCAGTTCTGTTCCTATTCCATGCCTGTGTAATGAAATTGCAGTACAACTCCTTCACCTTTAACTGAACTGAAGAACAGACCATTGTGATCAGTAGATGTTTTGCCAAAGGCAAGAGGTTCTTTCAGGATAAAGAGCAATCATCACTCCTGTGGGAAAGGCTTAAAAATTTATTGCCAACTTGCACAGAAAAGGATATATGGCAAGGATACAGAAAATGCAGTTGGACAGTCTCATGGTTTCCATTCAGCTGCTGGGAGCCCTTGTACAACAGCAGAGAGAGCCCTTCACTGGCCCACAAATACACAGTACCACCACAGTCCAAGGTCTGTGTTGAAGCTCACTGAGCATAGCCTAAGGAGTCTTATTTATACATGCAAAGGCCCTTGGTCAATGTGTGATTTTACACTTTTGTCCTAATTAGTGCACCTGTGTGTCTAGACCTTATGATTGGTCATCCATCACACTTGTCTTTCAAGGTCATGTCCTCAACTTTTATCAACTGTCCTTAGACATCTCCCCAGGTGCAGACGTTTATGTCAACTGAAGCCTGAGAAAACAAGGATTCCTTCCTAATTTCTCAGGCTTGTACCATCCCAGTAACTGAGGCTTATTACATGCCAAAATAAAGCAGCAGGGCAGCCAGAAGTTTCTGCTTTCTGTACTGTCTTACCACATTATGTTGTCATTTTCTGGTGTTCTGCCATTCCGGTCCCATGGGAGACTGGAATGGGTTTTTCCTGTTAGTGAAAAGACACAGTTTTACCTCATCTCCACAGGATCGTAATGGAAGAATGCCGTCGTGCAGTAAGGCAGTATGGAAGACGGAACCTTCCTGCTGCAATGCCGCTTTACTTCAGTGTGCGGTAAGCCTCTAACAATGGTCACCAAATGTATGTGAAGTTTAACTCTTAGCTTCTCAGCCATGGGTAGAGATGAAGCACACCACCTAAATCCGCATTACAATAGTCTTCCTGCTCCTTTTCTAACAGTAGGCTCCTATGCCATCATACTTTGTTCCTGTCTGGGAGATTCCGTGGTCTCTGCTACTCTTTCTAGTCACCTTTTTCCCCCAATTAACCCACCACTACAGGATGAGAAATGGCAGGTTTGGGGATGTTGTCAGATGCCTGTGTTCAAACTACAGAGCTGCATGCCCCATGTCACACACAAAGAGAGAGAGAGAGAGAGACAAAAAAAAGATGCTTCTGTCATCTGTACTTAGGTGTGTTAATGGTCTCTTCTCTTTTCAACTCAGAAAAGGCGTGTGTTACCTACCCTGACACCCCCTGCCTCATATCTATAATAAATTGGCAATATTTAATAATTAGGTCAAATATGCTGTTCCCCATAATGTCATTAAACCTGGGAAATTCTGACTTCCGGTTGGTAATGGCATCATGCTTAGACTCCTACTGAGGCAGCTCTGTGGAGTCTAGCCATGCGGGCTTGAAGAGTGAGCTGGCGAACCCAGGCTAGATCAGAATTTTTCCTCCAATTTTTGGAAGGAATTGGAGGGTGCTCCTGAAGACCCAGTTTCCTACCAAGCTCCAGTGTATTATTTTATGACCGAAAGGGTGATCTCAGCACGGAGCAAGCAGAGGGGGTCAGAGCTATATTCCACTGCCACGCGTGTTTGGCAGCTGAGAGGAATCTCAGCAAGCGCCACCACCAATGTTTTTTAAAAAAGTATAGACATTTAATAATAATTGTATGGACACTTTGGATTAGAACTCTGGCAAACTCCGGTGACAAGTAAAAAACATCCAACCTGATGGTTTCTGAGACAGATACAGCTGTTTGAAGGGAGGACTTCCTTACAGTGAGTAAAAAGAGAAAACTTAGACAATAGCTGTAAATAATTCTAAGATATAAACTTAAATAGTACATATTGCTTAACAACAGAAGTGAAGACTTTATAATAGAAACTCTAAGAAAGAAAAGAAGAGAAAAGAAAGAATGATTTAGTTGCGGAGAGAATCTCTACAAAGTAACAAATAGTGAACAAAGTAGCAAATAGCAAACTAAAGAGACAACAAAAAGAAAAGAGAAGATTTGGTTTATAGAATGAGGAAGATGATGATGGCAGTGATATTTTGAAACTTAAGACATTTAATGACCCTTATAGTGGGTGTAATCAGCTCGATGATTTTCCATGCTAAGTGGAGTGGTGACAAATTCCAGACAGAGTCAGAGTGACTGGCAGCCATTACTGGCCGGCGCATGTGGAAACATTGAGTTACAGCTAAAACGTATAAATATATAAAGGATCTTCATATATTTACTGTAGCTCTGATTCTACAGAGGTGGTCTCCCAAAGACATTGAAGCTGAATTTAGACTGATACTAGAGCTGAAGCTGTCTTGGAAAAGCAGAATGTTTAAATAACCTAGAACGTGGCAAAGAAGATATTTATAGAAAGAAGCCGAAGGGAGCTGAGGCTGGAAACTGAGCTGTGTATGTGTGTGTCTCCTTGTCTCTCTTTTTATTTTTATTGTATTCATCCTTGTCTTGTGTCTATTCTTATTTTTATTTTAGGCTTTTGTTTTGTTTTGCTTTGTTTCTCTTCTCTCCCCCTTGATTTATGATTTCCCTTCAGGGAGATGGACACGGCGTGGCTGACAAGTGGATCGGAGACAAAGGAATTAGTGACAAGTCTGAGTCAGAATTTAAGGTGAAGAAAAGGAAGAGGAACAGTAGAAGGACGGAAGAGAAAGAAGACGGAGTCTTGCAGCTACAGACACGATCTGTATTAAAGCTGTATTGAGATTATAATTTCTAATCATTATTGCTTATAATTGATTACTATTTGAGAGTGGAATACTTTTCATTGACTAATTTGTTCTAATTATAATATAAAATATATTGCTTTAATGTTTATTTAAAAGTAAGAAAGGGTGAACTTTGTGACTTAAGACACAGAAATAAGAGGTGGAAAAAAATGTTATTGAAGAGAAAGATCTGTGAAAGCCAAAGAGGGAAAGAGAAAGTCCTTAAAGGAGTAAGAAAGGGAAGGGGGAAGGAAAAGAAAAAAAGAAGGGAAAAAAGAGAGGGAAAGGAGGGAAAACATATAAGAAAGAGAAAATAAACAAATTTTATGGCAATATAGGATTAACAATATTACTAAAGAGTTTTTGCTTGTAACTTGATAATTTCTCTAGAATTACTTTGGTCTTGTGTAGAATTAATTGGAATACTCTGATTGTTTATATATTTACAAGTGATTTGAGGATAAATTAATTTAGTTAAGTAATTGGATGGTTTGTTTACTGCAATATAATTGCTTGATAAATTAATTTCCAGTTAATTAATTGGATTGTTTCATTCCTGATACAGAAATTGATTGATAATCATAATTGACTGAAAATTATTTATAATAACAAGGGTTTGATCATACACCATGAGATAACAAATTCATTGATTTTACATTGGTTTAATATTTGTTTTAACATTGAATATTGAATTTGACATTTCTATATTGACAGACTGAATTCACTAAGTGATACTATTATCTAATGAAATTGTATTATTTTTTTGGCTACTAATATGAATTTATCTTGTATTCAATATTAATTCATAAATATAAACTAGAAGGTACACCTATTTTTGGGAAGAATCTTCTTAGAGTCAAATGGTCTGATTGCTTTACAGAAGAAATTAACTCAGGCTTAAGTTATGTAATTCATATAAAGAATATCAGATTAAGGAGGGATAACAGTAAGAGACTATGAAAAGGAGAAACAAAAAGGAGATAAAAAGGAAAGAGACAAAGAAGATAAAGAGATAAAGAGAGCAGAAAGAAAAATAGGAAGAGCAGAAAGTAGAGAGAAGCAGAAGTCCTAAACTGAAATAATTAAAAGAAAGGAGCACTTAAATCAAAGAGAGAAATAATAATATATATAAAATAAAACAATGAGAAAAACGACACAAACAACATTACAACTGACTAGAAGACCACCCTTTGACTCTAATCAATTCAGTCAAAGTCCCATTTTAGAAGAAATAAAATTAATGAGAGAAGAACTGCGAGAGATGAAAACAGAACTTAAACAGGAGATGAAAAGAGAGCTTAAGAGTATTAGGGACTCTATAGATAAGATAACAGATGAATAAAAAAACCTGAAATAAAAAGTAAGTATGATAGAAAACAAAGTAAAAGAAATAGAGAAGAAAACAATTGCTTTGGAAGAAAGCAAAGGACATGAGTTAGATGAACAAGCCCTTCAGGAAATGAGGTGGAGGGAAAACTGTTTAAAGATAAGAGGCTTAAAAGAACAACCTGAGGAGGATCTGTACAAATATTTAATACCCAAACTTGCAAAGTTTATGTGGAAAACCAAATCCCAATTTGAGTGGGAAATTTATAAAATATATACAATATCTTCTAGAGTGGCGAAACAAAAACATTTACCAAGAGACATTGTAATTTACTTTGTACGTAAGAAGACTAGAGACTTATTTTTACAAAAAAAACCCTTTGAACAAAAATTTGTAATTGAAGGAAGTGATATTTTGCTGCTCAAGGATGTACCTATGAGGACTCTCAAAAAAGAAGAATTTATAGAGCTATAACAGAACAACTGAGACATAACGGGATCCGTTATAAGTGGGAAAGATTAGAAGGAATCTCCTTCAAATTTAAACAAAAGAATTTCAGAATAACCTCAGTGCAAAAAAATGAAGAATTTTTGGAGAAATATAAAAAGGATTTAAACCCACTGTTTAAAGGAACACAAGAACAAGAACAAAAAAAATCGAGAAGGTGCAGAAGGAGTAGACCCTGCAGAAGAAGAGGAGGAAGAAGGTGAGGCAGATGAAGAACCTCAAGTAGAAAAAGAGGGCCAATCAGAAGAAGACTAAGTTGGAACTTTGAGGATTTGAAACAGTTAAGCTTTGCAAGAGTCAGATGCAAAAGAAAACTTGAAAACGATAAGAACATATATAAAACATAAGATAACAAAATGAACTTTAAAATTTTAACTTGGAACATTAAAGGGCTTAATTCTCCAGAGAAAAGGGGGAAAAAATCTTTCACTTATTAGGCAAGAAGTAATATGATGTAATCTGCTTACAAGAAACCCATATTAGATCCAAAGAAACGAATCTACTGAAAAATAAAAATTGGGGAAAGAATATATATTGGCTGCAAATGATAGAAAGGGGTGTGGTGATTTATGTAAATTATAGAATCCAAGCTCAAGAACTGTACAATGATCCAGAAGCCCAATTCATGATAATAGAACCAAATATTCAACAGAAAAAAAAACATTAATCCTCAGCCTATATACACCTCTTGAGAAGAAAAAAATATTTTACTAAAAATTAATGGGAAAACTCTTGCGGTTTAATCATGATAGATTAATTTCATGTGGAGATTGGAATGGGGTGATCTCTCCTACTTTAGATAGGAAATCTCAAAAGAAAATTTTAAAAAGATAGGGGAAATTGCCTAAAACATTTGAGACTTTAGTGGAAAATTTGTCCTTAATTGACGTTTGGAGATTTAAATATAATAATGCAAAAGACTACACTTTTTATTCTGAGCAACACACTTCATTCTCCAGAATAGATTTCTTCTTGACTTCTCAAAATATTTGCATTACCATTCACAAGATTGATATACTCCCTAGACTTTGGTTGGATTATAACCCTGTCCTACTTGAATTAAAACAAAGGAAGAATTCAGATTTTAATTGGCAGCTGAATGATAATTTATTACAGAATGAAGAGGGTGTCCAAAAAGCCAGACAAGAGATAAAGTGTTGTTGTTGTTTTTTTTGAACAAATCTTAAAACAGAAACAGACACTACCATTGTATGGGATACATTTAAAACAGTTATGCATGGTTTTTTTATTCAACAAAACATCATATTAAAGAAGAAGAAATTGGAAAGAATAGAGAAAATAAAAAAAGAAATAAGAGAGAGATAAAGCTACAATAAGACTCCACAGATAAAAAAGTTGTTAAGAGAAACAAAAATTTTACTAGAACAGCTAACAGTGGATACAATGGAAGAAATTCAAAAGAGATTACAATATTTGAAGTAAAGAAGTTTTGAATATTCAAACAAATCAGGAAGGTGGTGGTTTATCAGCTAAAAAAACAAAAAGAAAGGAATTTTATTAGTAAAGTCAGGCAAGGAGACCAAATCTACTCTGATCAACAGAAAATTAAACAGATTTTCCAAAATTTCTATGCAACTTTGTATTGAAAATGAAATACAAGCCCAAGTGATTTACAAACATTTCTCAAAGAACATTCAATCTTAGAATGTACAAGTCAGCAAAAATAAATATTAAACCAACTGATAATAGTAGCAGAGATTATGGAGAAGATTAGGAAACTAAAAATAGGAAAGGCACCTGGACCAGATGGGTTTACCATGAAATTTTACAGGGTGATGGAAGACCAAATATTATTAACATATAAAAAGACCTTAGAAGCCATCACTAAAGGATCATATCCCAAAACGTGGAAGGAGTCATTTATTATGTTAATTCACAAAGAAAACAGAGATCCTCAAGAGCTGGAAAATTATCGCCCAATATTTCTGCTTAATGTTGATTATAAAATGTTTGTGTTAATATTACCGGATAGATTGAAAAAAGTTCTAAAATACTGGCTCAGCAAAGATCAAAAGGATCTTCTACAAGAGAGATATATGAAAGACAATGTCAGGCATGTCTTGGACTTGATTGATTATCACAAAAATCACAAAGATAAGAAATTGACCTTGATATTCCTGGACATTGAAAAGGCCTTTGATAATGTGGATTGGAATACAATGTTTGAAATCTTAACCCAAATAAGTTTATGCCAAAAATTTACCAATTGGATTTAAACAATATATAACGAACAAACAGCGAAATTAATACTCAGTGGCAAAAAAACAGGAGATATTCAAACACAGAAAGGCACACATCAAGGATGTCCTCTTTCACCGCTTTTATTCTTATTAATAATGGAAATGTTGAGCATAAGAATTAATGAAGAGGACAAAATAAAAGGGATTAAAATTTAAAAATACAAATTCAAATTAAAAATGTATGCAGATGATTTAATTATCTCTGAGTGATCCACAAGAAGAAATTTCACCATTAATGGATATTCTGAAAGAATTTGAAAGATTATCTGGGATCAAAATAAATAAAGATAAAGCAGTGATACTTTCAAAGAATCTTCCAAAGGAAGAAGAGACAGACTTACCTGAGAATACAGAATTTAAAATGGCAAGGACAGCCCAAATTGGTATTAATATTACAAACAAGAATTCGGATTTCTTCCATAATAACTATAAAAAAGTGGATGCAAGTAAAAAAAGACTTAAATAACTGGCAACATTTGAAACTCTCCTTTTTAGGTAAAATAAGTGTAATCAAAATGAATATCTTACCAAGAATGATTTTCCTGTTTCAAATGATCCCCGTAATTCAATCACAGAAGATTTTTAAAGAATCGCAAGCTGATATATCTAAATTTATTTGGTCCAGGGGAAAAAACGAGGGTTAAAATGAAAATCCTCCAAGATGCTAGAGAAAGAGGAGGCTTAAATTTACCAAATTTGAGACTATATCATGATGCCTGTTGCATGACTTGGATCAAAGAATGGACCGCATTAGAAAATGAAAAATTGTTGGCATTGGAAGGAGATGGAATTCGTTATGGCTGTCATGCCTATCTTTTTTATAGCAAGGATTCAGTAAACCAAGACTTTCATAATCATACTATTAAAAGTTTATTAATCCAAAACTGGAAAAAATTAAGATTATATTACTCCCTCAAATACCAATTTGGGCTTCTCCACATGAAGCATTTCATAATAAAGAAGGAATTCTGACACAGTAATGGCAAAAATATAGTGATATATTAGTAATAAAAGGAGATCGCTATCTATTGAAAACTCAAGAAGAAATGAAGAAAGATAATGTAGAATGCCATTGGTATTTGTATATGCAAATGAAAGAAAGATATAAAATGGACATTAGATTAACAGGAATCACAGCTAAAAAAACAGATTGGGAAACCCTTACTGAATTAGGAAATAAACACATGATATCAAGGTTTTATAACTTACTCCTAAAATGAGATACAGAGGATGAAAGAATTAAAAATATTATGATAGCTTGGGCACAAAACATTGGACATCCAATAGGCTTAGAAAATGGGAAACAATGTGGACAAAACAAATAAAATGTACATTGAGTCAAAGTATAAGAAAATGTTTACAGAATGTACTTTAGATGGTACTTATTACCTCACAAATTATCTTTGATGTATAAAGGAACACCAAGTCTTTGTTGGAAATGTGGAGATAAAAATGGGAGGACCTCCAGAGCCCCCATGGTCACCTGGGGAGGGAGGTAGAGGTGGGGGGAAGCAACTACAGGGCCTCCAGAGGCCCCGTGGTCACTTCGGGAGGGAGGGGGAGGGCTGTCATTATTCGCGGAATTTTCACATTCGCGGGGGTCTGTGGAACCTAACCCCCGCGAATGTGAAGGGACGACTGTAATTATATAGTACAGATACAGTACAGTCATGGGTTATACAGTTAGTGGTTCTTACACACATTTTCCAAGACATAAGACTTCATCCTTCACATGTCCTTCCCATGCCTGTCTCTCAGACATAATCTAGAAATGCTCACCAACTGCATTGAGCCTGTTCATTGCTTGCCCCTGCAGGCTGCGGCATATTATACCATGCCAGCTCTTTACAGTTATAATTACCAGCGATTGAATATCCTATCACCTGGTAAATTTATAATCCCAAAATGGGATTCAAGCCACCTTGAATCCCATCTTGGGAGAAAGGCAGAATATAAATCCAATCAATCAATTAATATTAACATGAAGGATATATTAACTATAGCTGGTGAATTTATTTATAAGCTAAAGAATTTTGAGCCAATCTCCTGATACATATGTGGTCAAAAAATAAATTATAACAACAGACACAAGGAATACCTGTTTTATCCACTGCAAGTGAAACCTGGTTGACTTTGAATAGGAAGAGAAAATTTTGAGAAGGCTGGGGATCTGCCTGGCAGAAAACCTGAAAACACCTTATCCACAGCTGGGTGGCTTATATAAAATAGGGGCCCTGCCACCCGTCTATGGACAACTTGTTATTCTGAAGAATAATTAATCTCAAGAGCCACTCAAAGAATGTCAGCAAAGACAGTGTGAAGCCAACCAACTATAGTGAAGCTTTCCATTTGGCTTGAGGATCATCAAAGAAGTTTCTGGAAAGTGCTAATGGGGTGCCACAGGGTTCTGTCCTGGGCCCAGTGCTATTCAACATCTTTATCAATGACTTGGATGAGGGAATTAGGGGCATACTTACCAAATTTGCAGATGACACCAAATTAGGAGGAGTAGCTAATACCCTGGAGGACAGGATCAAAATTCAAAATGACCTGGATAAACTGGAGAGCTGGGCCAAAGCTAACAAAATGAAATTCAATATGGAGAAATGTAAGGTACTGCACTTAGGGCGAAAAAAATGAAATGCATAGATATAGGATGGGGGGGACCTGGCTGAATGAGACTACATGCGAAAGGGATCTAGGAGTCCTAGTAGACCACAAGTTGAACATGAGTCAACAGTGTGATGCGGCAGCTAAAACGGCCAATGCGATTTTGGGCTGCATCAATAGAAGTATAGTGTCCAGATCAAGGGAAGTAATAGTGCCGCTCTATTCTGACTTGATCAGACCTCACCTAGAATACTGTGTCCAGTTCTGGGCACCACAATTCAAAAAGGATATTGACAAATTGGAGCGTGTGCAGAGGAGGGCGACTAAAATGGTGAAAGGTCTGGAAACCATGCCTTATGAGGAGAGACCTAGGGAGCTGGGTATGTTTAGCCTGGAAAAAAGACAATTAAGAGGCGATATGATAGCCCTGTTTAAGTATTTGAAGGGGTGTCACGTTGAGGATGGAGCAAGCTTGTTTTCTGCTGCTCCAGAGACTGGAACACGGAGCAATTGATACAAGCTCCAGGAACAGAGATTCCACCTCAACATTAGGAGGAACTTTTTGACAGTAAGAGCTGTTCGGCAGTGGAACACACTTCCTTGGAGCATGGTGGGGTCTCCTTCCTTGGAGGTCTTTAAACAGAGGCTGGATGGCCATCTGTCGGGGATGCTTTGATCGTGATTTCCTGCGTGGCAGGGGGTTGGACTGTATGGCCCTCGTGGTCTCTTCCAACTCTGCAATTCTATGATTCTATGATTCATTGCCTTCCCTATTTCACCATAGGAGCGCCATAAGCTGGAAACTACTTGAAGGCACACAACAACAACATATTTGCATGAGGAATGATGGAAATGCTCTTGGAGGGGAAGAGCCCTGGCTACTCAGCTGTGATTGTCCAAACCACAAGCTTCCTGGCCACCTGCAATATTCCTCCCTTGGCCACTTCAAGGGGTGGCACCTGGCATGTCACTCCCTGAGCATCCAATCCAATCCCAGCAGTGTCCAAGGCAACTTCCCTGTACTTACTGCAGCTTGGTGGGGAGTGCCAAAGCTCTCTCTCTCTGGCTTTTCTTCACAAACGAAGATTCAGGAAGGACTCATCCCGCACTTTCTGCAAGTGCGCTGGTGACTAAAAAGGCCAATCCGAGATAAACAAGTGCGGTTGCAGAAAGCACAGCAGAAGGTCTCCTTGGGTGATGTTTTTTCGTTCTGATTCTTTCTGCGTTGTCGTTTCTCTTCAAGAGTTGTTCGGTGTGAGTTCTCAAATGAGGCTGCAGCATTGTGGATAGTGCGTCTCCATGCCTCCTGATGTGAGGCCAGGGCAGACCACTGTTGGTGATCAATTTTGCTGAGTCTGAGATGTTGTTTCATGGAGTCCTTGTATCGCTTTTTTGGAGTGCCCCTCTTATGCTGACCCGTGGCGAGTTCACCGTAGAGTACTATTTTTGGGAGGCGATGGTCCTCCATCCTAGAAATGTGCCCTGACCAGCGCAGCTGCATTCTCAATATCATGGCCTCAATACCTGCTTGCTCAAGGACAGCAACATTTGTCACATACTTACTGCAGCTTGGTGGGGAGTACCAAATATTATACAGAAAAACACGTATAATATGTAAGATACTTAATGGATTAAAAGCCATTTAAGAAAAAAAGCTAAGCTAATTATAATAGGATGCCTGTTGTTGAGCATGGTTGCTAAGTAACAGTGGTATTATCTCTACTGTGATGCATCCCTTGCTATCTGGCTTTCAAGAGGTCTTTGGTGAGACTAGGTCTTTGAGGAGAGGTGCAAATCTCTCATTCTTGATCTCATTTCTCCACATTTTCTTCCCATCCTTGTTTTCTGTTGGATTGTGAGACTTTGTTCTTCCTTCCCACACTGAAATTCCTCCAGGTTTTAAAGCATTTTCCCTAATTGTGTACATTAATTTATGCATTTATCCTCATGCATTCATTACATCACTTCTTCCTTTACTAAATCATGTTTGTGCATATATATATATATATATATATATATATATATTTGTTGGATTAGAGGACTCATCTACATGGGCCAGAATACACCAGTTTCCGGCTGCCCACAGATATATGTTCTTTCTTCCTAAAATAAATTACTGTTTTCTAGTAGTAGCTTAAGTCCAGCTCTTCCTCTCCCGCTTATAACTTGGACGTCGAGGTCCACAAGGACAAGCACAACTTCAAGATTCTTACACCACATGAACTTATTCCACACAGTAATCTCCGAGTATTTGAGGTATTACCTTGCCCTTGAAAAGGGGAAAGCATTCTGCTTGAGGGTACATAGAAAACTCTTGGGGAGCACCACCAAAGTCCACAAGAGAAGGCAAAGACTAGAGAAGCTAAGATGGTTCTGTCAAGGAAAAAGACTATATAAACCATTTATATATATAAATCTGGCCCATTGCTCCTGTGTTCTGGAGTAATGGAAGTCTATCTGCTCTCATGAGATCTGTAGAGTTCTATTCCTAGGGGACTAAAAAGGCTTTCTGTTTAGTGGTTTTGAACCCAAGAAAGGTTTCTGCACCCAACACCTTATCCAGATGTTGTTCTGCTACTGCCTTGGGAATACTGTTCGATTTGAACTCAAGGATATTTATTTATTTTATTGTTTTATTTATCTTGATTTTAGTCAGGCACTTTTGGCTTTTAATTCATTGTAGTAGAAAGATTTTTCAATGGGTGTGCTGTGTTTTTTGTCTTTTTAATATATTTTAAATGTGTTTTTAATAGAATTGCTTATTTAATCATTTTTAAAAACTTTTGTAGTAATATGATTTTAGCTATAGTTTGTTTTTAATTTGTTGGAAGCTTCCTTGGGTCCCTTGTTGGGAGAAAGGTGGGATACAAATTAAACAGATAAGTAGGGCAATCATAAAGATATATGAGGATTTCTCTTGGGCAGGTATTTGGTCAATAACTTAAATGCAGATTGAAGAGCTTTAAAGCAGTTCTGCCTGGAACCTATGCTGTGGATGAAGACTTGCATATATCAAGCCACAGTTAATGTCAAATAATTTAAACAATTTCACACTTGTGAATAATCAAAAGCTATGATAATCAATGAATTCTCTGTGGAGAAAACACCAGGTGTATCTATATTTCACAATTATAGCAGTTTGATACCCCTTTAACTAACATGGCTAGGAAAGTCTGGAATTTGTAGTTTTGTGAGGTACTTAAAATTATCTGATAGAGGACATGGGACAGTGTATCAGACTGCAAATCTCAGAATTCCATAGAACAGAGCCATGGCAGTTGAAGTGATATCAAACTGCCATAATTGAACTGATACTCCTTCAACTGCCATAGCTCTGTCTTATAGATTCCTGGGATTTGTAATTTTAATACACACTGAGGGTTTGTCTAGACAAGAAGATATAATGTGGATTGCTGCAGAGTAATGCAAATTCACAGCAGTGTTCATTTGTCTCCATGATTTTTTGGCAAGATTGCTGGTATGCAAAGCTATCTGTGTTTGATGTTCACACAGAAACATGCCTATGAATCAAGGTGGTGGCCATGAGTGAATTACTCACATTTTTATTCTCCACAAGTTGCCACTGCTGAACAATATTTTTTTTAACTGTAAATCTAAGATGCCCAAGTGCAACCTTCCACTTAAAAAGCTGTTTGGTTGCCTCAGAGCAGCAAAAAAGCTCATGGTCACTCCGTGAAAATCCAAAATGGTATTTCCAGCCACTTTGTTGCTGACAAGCCCACCCCGCACACACATCCAACCAATCAGCTTTCCACTTCCATTCTTATCCAGGAATGCACTGTGATCTGAATTGGTTGTCCTAATGAGCAGGAATGAGCATTTCCCTCACATTATTTTAAAAACTCAGGAGAAGTTGCAAGGGCCTTTCCTGTGGAGTTTTTGCATTTTTTGCCCCCCCTCCTTCCAAGTACAGTGAATCACCATGGGATCTCATTAGGATGAAAGATATTCTCCTCACATTCTATGAGGTATTTTTTCACCATCTAGACAACCTCAGAGTCAACCAGCTGAAGGCTTTGAACTCTCATTCTTACTGCTTACTTTTGGAAAGCTGAGGGGGTCCTATAATATTCCCTTAAATTATTGTCTAAATGATCAGAAGGGACTACTAAAGGGCTTGACAGACTTCTCCTCCTCTTATTTAACATTACATGGAGTGATCACCTCCATACAGAACAATCTGAAACTGCGAGGCTCAGTAGAAGACGCATGTTTACCACCTGAGAGAAATGGGCTCATCTGTATGAATTATGCCAGCCAGCAACTGAACTGTGGGATTCTATGGAAATGGGATGATAGGCACTCTGATGAGGGAGCGGTTGGGGGGGAGTCCTGGGAGTTAAGCTACTCAACTGTAGATGAAAATGTGTAATAATGACAGTTTTCATCTGAAACTCATTCCTGAAATATCATTACCATGACTCACGATGCAAACCGCTCAAGCCACAGTAGTAATGAAAATCTTGGCCTGGCAACACGCACCAGAAACCAGACACCAAACAGACAACATAGCAACAACAAAGGAAGCCAGAGCAGCTGCAGGAGGGAAATGTTATTCCACAAAGTATTTCTTCTTCTTCTTTTTTTAAGAAATGTAAAAATAAATCTGAGGAGAGAAGAGACAAGAAACTTGCCATTTCGTAAACATATAAAGCAGGCTAGGTCTGGCTGTCTTACTGTAACATGCCAAGAGTTATTCAGTTGTTTCTTCTGGTTTATACATATGACCACCCTAAGCAGGCCCTGTGTCAGCTCAGAGAAAAGGCAGACTGTGGGGCCTCACGTTTCCTAGAGAGTCCACCACTGCTGCTAATGCTAATCTATCTTATTGTTTTTTTAATGTTTAAATTTTCGAATTTAAAAATAATCGAGAGAGGTTCCAGTGTCATGAAGAGAAATGTCAGGCAGGGCAGATAACTCCCACCGTCATTGCTTCCCCGGGATGTCTCTCTGAATCTCACTGTACTGGACAAGTACAGGTCAGTTTCCAACATGTCATTTTAGGGGAAGATACTAGAATGTGTGGTGGCCACCCATCCCCAGGGGTTTCTAGTTGAACTGAATGATCTCAATCTAGTTTCAGGCCTAGCTGTGGGATAGCTATTCAGAGATAGCTTTGGTCACCTTTGTGGATGACCTACACTGGGAAGTGGACAGGCGGAATATGTCTCTGATTACTCTGTTTTACAGCAGCCCCTATTCCTTCCAAGAAGGGTGAACCCAGAAGGTGGTACTTGCGGACTCCTACTCAACCCCTGGGCCATTTGCTATTTAACCTACAGTTCACCCTCTGTATTCACAGATTCTGCATCCATGAATTCAACCCACTGTGGGTCAAAAATACTCAGGAAAAAATTTTCCCAAAGCAAGCTTTGATATTGGCCATTTTATATAAGGGATGGCATTTTACTACGCCATTGTATATAATGGGACTTGAGTATGCACAGCTTTTGGTATCAATGGGGGGGGGTCCTGAAACCAAACCCAAGTGGATACCAAGGTCTACTGTATACATAAAACACCTGGGTGAAATTGTCCAGAGTTTGGGACATCAGTGTCATCAGTAGGTATATTATTCTTCTCCACCTCAATCCAAGGAAGCTGTCTCAGTTTTACACTAGTGCCTGTCATCAGGGTGAAAAAACTGAAGTGTAATAAAGACAAGACCAACTGCATCAGTGAAAATGCAGATCAGGAGCAGTGATTCAGTTTGCACTGGATGGGGTTACACTGAGTGGTGTCATTCAACCGGTTAGCCACAACTGGTTGTTAAAATCATTAAACAATGTGGAGGCTGGAGAGGTGAAAAGAAGAGCCAGAAGTAATAAAGGGGAGGAGGAGACAGAGACTGAAGTGGACGAGGAGGACAGACAGGCAAGAGGGTCAGAGGAAAGGAAGGACTGGATCCTCTGCAGCCATGGGTCAGAGCCAGGATAGGAACTGGTTAATTATTTTTTAATGACACCACTGGGTGCCAGTTACACGACAATTTTTGTTGCGGGCCTTACTGTGACTTCCTGATCCCAGATTGGTCCCACGCTGTTTAGACGATTTTTGTCACTGTTTAGGAAATCCCGTGATTGATATTTACACGTCAAAAGTTCTGTTTCTTTTTATTGGTCTCGTGCCCTTATATCCCGTGCTTTTGTTGTTTACACAAGTTTAGCCTACCGGGATTTTTTTTTTTTTTTGGCTGTCAATCAAGGATGCGATTACTCCTGTTTTCAGAACCTCGGTGACGTACTTCCTTTAGAGTTCTGCGCCAAGAGCGAAGCTATTGGCTGGCTGGGAGGGGGGAAGTATGGGGCAGAGGCTTGTGTTTATCCTGTCTCTTAAAAATGTTAACCCTTTAAGCAGAGGCAGAAGGCATTTTGAAAGACCCAGAATGTGATCTTTCGCTCAGATGGAGGAACAATTAAACCATGTCCTTTCATTTTGAAATCAAGCCGAGGGTGGGGGGGAGGAGAGGCTTGGGATTTTTTTAAAAAATGTTGACACTTAAAGCAGAGGGAGATGCAGAGTGAAGATTTCAAGCCAGTGTCACACAAGGCAATTTGGCTGGCATTTTTTTACTGTGCCTTGGGGGGCAAATGAAAGTGTGTTCATTCGCTCAGACGCTGGAATATTTTACTGTGCCTTGGGGGGGGGGTGATGAATGTTTGATTATCCGTTCAGACCCAGAGAGGGGATCCAGGCAGGGAATGAATGGACGACTCTCTGCCCACCACAATCTCTTTGTAACATGCAGTTGAGGAAGAGGTTAAAGCTGAAGGGTTTGCAGTGTAGAAATCCATTTAAAAAGGTGATTGAGTACACGCACGCACACACACACCAACCTACGTGCAGCTGGAAGGGATGCCTTTATTTTCAGCTGGTGAGGCTGGATCTGTTGAACGGGTGACTGACCCCTCCTTTTCTGGTCACTGATCTCTAAGCCCACCCCCAGTCACCATTTCCAGTCATCCCCTAGTACCGAGATATTTTGTCCCAGGCTGTTTACATTTCTGATTTTCCGAATCCGCCAGTGACTTTTTAAAAAACCAGCACAACCCGCAGGACTGGAAGTCCTGCAGGTGGAGGATAAAAGGTGGCCCCCCTTCTGAAAATCACGTACCCGACCCGATGTACGTGTAAACTGCCAGGGATCAACACGAATTCTTCCCGGGACATTTTCATTGTGTAAATGGCACCCTGGTTATACTCCTACAAGTTGCAGGTTTGAAGTTTGGGTACTTTGCTGAGGCTCAGATTCAGCAGTGGCCAGGAGTGCATTTGAACAGTTAAGGTTTGTGCACCAGCGGCACGAATCCTAGAGATGTCTGATCTGGCCACAGGAACACATATCTTAGCAACATCCCATTTGGATTACTATAGTGCACTTTGTGTGGATTACTGTATGGTGCACTGCTATCATGCACTCTGCCTTTGAAGAATGTTTGGAAACTTCTTCTTGTCCTTTTTGGAGCCAGATTGTTACTCAGGGGCTAGTCTTGATGAGAGGATATAATGTTCATTCCTGCAAATTATTGCAAATTTGCAGCAGCGTTCTTTTGTCTCCATGGTCTTTCAGCAAAAACAATAGGCTGAGAAGCTATCTGCATTTGAAGTTCACATGCTCATGAATCAAGATGGTGGCTGCAAATTAGTGTGTTACACATTGGCACTGCTGCACAGTATTTATTTTAACTTTAAATCAAAGGTGCTCAAGTACAACCTTCTGCTTGAAAAAAATGTTTGGGGGTATTGGCACAGCAAAAAAAAGCACACAATCTCTAATGCAAAAATCCAACAGGGCGCTTCCGGGAACTGCTTTGCCAGAAAGCCTTCACCCTGCCCCCATGAAGTCTGACCAATCTGATCTCCAGTTCTGTACTCTCCAAGAATGCACAGTAAAGTGAATCATTTGTCCTAATGAGCACTAATGTGCATTGCCTCGCATTATTTTTAAAAATTTGGGAAAAGCTGCGAAGGCTTTTCCTGCACAGTAAATGAAGTTTTTCACCCCCTCCTTCCAAATAAGGTGAATCACCACAGGATATTGTTGGGACAAAAGGTATTATCCTCAAATTCTATGAGAAGTATTTTCACCATCTAGAGAAGCCCCAGGCACACAACTCCCTTGTCACAACAGCTCATTGCTCATGGGGAAGTGAGCCTTTCAAAATTTCCTGTACTATTTACTTTTTTGTTTCCATTTTAATGGTCTTGCTTTTAACTGTTGTTAATTCTCTTGTTAGTTTAATTAGACTTTTAATTTTTGTATGATACGAATTTTAAAGTGGTAACTCTTTTAACCTTTGTAAAGCCTTTTTGATCTGACCCACTGTAAAAAGATGGGATAGAAATAAATAAATAAATGCAATAAGTAAAATTTATTACTATTATTATTTATTAAAATTATTAAATTATTTAAAAATATAATAATGTCTCTGAGCCCTAACACAGAGCCTAGACATACTGGCCAGTATTCTGTATCAGCTACTTAGTTAATCAACCTCTCCTTATCCAGCCCCAAAAAAGCTGATGAAAACATCATTCACTTGTAGTCTGACCATCAGCAGACTGGACCACCTTTTCCCCATGTAGCTGATGCCCGGTAAAGTCATTTGGGAGGGGGAGTTACAATTATGATGATAGTTTCACAATTGTGACTAAGAAGCAATCATGAATTCAGAACAGTTACCTAGGCTTACTACTCATTTGTAACTTTTCCATATTCATGATTGCTACTTAGTACTTTTTCAAACGGTTGGAAACCCCCCCGAGGTGTTCGGGAGAAGACCGGGGCTGTCGCACTTACACAGCCCTGTTTCAGATGACACAGTCCTCCTCCATCCTCCTCCCGACCTCCTCCTGACCTTTCCCCATGCTACTCGTCCCGCTTTTTACTGACGGAAAATCTCCGTGAATAAAAAGCGGCTTGAGCAGCAAAGGAGATCAGGAGGAGGTCGGGAGGAGGACGGAGGAGGACTGTGTCATCTGAAATGGGGCTGTGTAAGCGTGACAGCCCCGTTCTTCTCCCGACCTCCTCGGGGGTTGTTTCAACCGTTTGAAAAAGTACTTAGTTACAACTGGGACATTATTGCCACAGTTGTAACTCCATGCCCAACCTACTTTACCAGGCATCAGCTACATGTGGAGAAAGAAGTTCATTCCACTGGCCATTGGAGCATGAGTGAATGACATTTCCATCAGGTTTGGGAGGTAAGGTGGGACAGGGGAGGTTACTAAGTAGCTGATAGAGAATACTGCCATAACGTGGAAATTAAGATGACAGATGGCTCTGCTCGGAGCACTGGGCTTGCTTGCTACTGCCCTCCTATGGTGCTGTCCATCCCTTCATCCTCTGATATCCTCCTAGGGAAGAGCCATCAACATCCTCTTAAACCTGGCACCAGCGCTTACCCAAAGAGCAGATGACAGATGAATCAGTAGAAGTGTAAATGCTAGCTGTCTTATCATCTGTGAAATTCAGTGAATTGGTCATGAATGGAGGATGTGTTGCTTTCACAGAGATATTTAATGATCTCTTTCAGTCAACATTTCAAAGATCTGAGCTGCATTTCCCAGTTCAAAATGTGAATGGAGCACAGTTATTCTTCAGATTTCACACTTCTCCAAATTTAATGGTACAGTTCAAAAAGCATACCAACTTACATGTAGAATTCATGTTTTAGAATTAAAATATAGTCGGACGCCCATATCCATGGGGATTCGGTTCCTGGGCTTAGTGTGGATACCAGAAACCACAGATAACAGTGAACCTTGTTAGAATAAAGGACTTCCAGTAAAAACATACCATAGAGTTATGTTGAAGGTCCTAGAAGATGCCTAGAAAGGCATTTTCCAGCACAACTCTATGGCATGTGTCCCCTATTTTGCATCTCTTGGATAACTGAAACCACGGATATTGGTTCCACAGATATCAGGGTCTGACTGTATTTAGAAATGTGTACTTTTTGACCAAAATACATTTTAAATGCACAGTCAGCTCCAAGGTTCCATGCAGATTCTTTTAAAACTTCTGCTGTATACAGAAATGGAATATAAAATTGATCTGGTCTCCCCGACATATTTTAAACAAATTAAAGTGTATTGTATCCCAGTCTCCTTATTTTAAGTCATTCAACTGGAAAAGCCTTTTTATGTTGGTCAGTCTCTTTAATGACTTCTTACAGCTGCAATGGTATGTCATATTTGCCACCATTTCACACATGAAAACCAAGACATGTGTAGCCAACCAACATCAAAGTGTGATCAAGACAGCAAAAAAAAAAAAAAAAAGTATTAATGAAGAAGAAAATATAAGCTAGGAGAGGCTGCAGCAGTTTGCTTTTGTCTGAACCTACTGGGGAGGACAAAATTCTCCCCCTCCTGTCCTCTCCTCCTGCTGAGTTAATTGAATAACTACTTTTGTACTTCAAACTCAGCTTGCAGCAAATGAAGTAAGACAAAGATGAAGTGGGAAAGTGGAAGGAAAGAAAAACTGGGACATTGTAAAGGCAGTTGAAAAAGTGAGACAACAGAGGGTTAATCAAGACTGTTCCTGCCAAAATGGGACAATTGGAGGGTATGCTATATGCTTTTTAAATTTATAGTGTTGGTAAGCTGTACTCTTCTCCACCAAAAAATCAAAAACAAAAAAGAAAATTGAAAGTGACAAAAATCAATTAACAAAACTATACATTAAAGCAATGGCTGTTTACTAATAGAACAACCACCTGCCAGTATGATCATACTTAGAAAGATCAAAATATGAGTATTTGTTGTTGTTGTTGTGTGCCTTTGAGTCATTTATGACCTATGGCGACCCTAAGGCAAACCTATCATGGGGTTTTCTGAGGCTGAGAGTGTGTGGCTTATCCAAGTCATGCAGTGGGTTTTCATAGCTGAATGGGGATAGTATTAGCCTAAATCCATTTGTTTGCCCACCTAAAGTAGACCTATTAATTTAAATTAATGATTTACACAAGTGTTGACTTAACATTTAGCAGTTGATTTAATGTTCTGTTCTAGTTAAGACTATCTATTAGATCTAGGTCTGTGTAAATAAAAATATTTCATAACCCAGGGCAGTTCAAACTACCATTCCTGTAGTAATTAGTTCCAACAAGCTGATCAGTCTCACAACATGTTATGTGTTTATAGGTGTGAGTGAAGACATCTTTATTGATTCTGGAAGGTCACCAGGAATCTGGCTTTACAGGACTCTTTGGAAACAGTTGGGAGCATAGGTACAAAACAAGTGGTCCTGAACTGCATACCCCAGTAGCCCAAACATGCTCAGCTTGGGAGAGTAAGGGTGCATCTACACTGTAGAAATAAGGAAGTTTGACACCACTTTAAATGCTGTAGCTCCATCCTATGGAATCCTGGGATCTGTAGTTTTACAAGGTGTTTAGCCTTGTACAATGCAACCAGACCTTGAGAAGGGTACTGGCAGTGGGATTCTGGGAGGTGTAATCCAAGAGTAACTTTCCCAGGCTCTGAATGCAGCCTAAAATCATAGGGCTGGAAGGGACCCCAACAGCCATCCCATCCGATCGGCTTCTGCCCTGCAGGAACACAGAATCCAAGCATTCCTGACAGATGGCCATCCAACCTATGTTTAAAAAAACCCAAAGAAGGAGACTCCACCACACTCTAAGGCAGCAGTATATTCCACTTCCAAACAGCTCTTACTGTCAGGAAGTCCTTCCTAATATTTAGGTGGAATCTATTTTCCTGTAGTTTGAACCCATGGCTCCATGTCCTAGTCTCTGGAGCAGCAGAAAACAAGCTTGCTCCTTCCTCAGTATGACATCCCTTCAAATATTTAAACATGGCTATCACGTCACCTCTCAACCTTCTCTTCTCCAGGTTAAGCATACCCAGCTGCCTAAGCCATTCCTCATAGGGCATAATGGCTTCCAGACCTCCCACCATCCTTCTCAGTATCTTTCTTGAATTGTTGTGCCCAGAACTGGAAACAGTATTCCAGGTGAGGTCTGACCAAAGCAGAATGGAGTGATATTATTACTTCCCTTGATCTAGACACTACTTCTGTTAATGCAGCCTAGAATCGCATTGGCATTTTTTGCTGCTGCATCACACTGCTAACTCATGTTCAGCTTGTAGTCCACTCTTTCTTTTCTTTGAGGAAATCTACACCATTACGTTAATTGCTAATAAACAAAAAATATGTTAGTGCATATAATACAGTTTTTAAACTAAATTATTGGTGGCAAATTATGTAATACAGTAGGCCCCTCTTATCCACTGGGGATTGGTTTGGGGGGAGGTGGATTCTGAAAACCATGAATAATAGTGAACGCCATTGAAAATAATAGGACTTCTGGTTTAAAATACCATAGAGTTGCCTTGGAGGGCCTAGAAAATGGCTAGGGAGGACATATTTTCTAGGAAGACTCTATGTTAGGTGTGCTGTTTTGTGTCCCATGGATAATGAATCCATGGATATGGGGGGGGGGGCTACTGTAATCTGAACATCCTGTATGGTGAATAGGTTAGGTTACATTGACCTGAGATAAACATATGGGCCCCCCAAAATAAAGCATTGCAGGGGGCCCCAAAATTCCTTATACCAGCCCTGACCCTCAGCCTCACCTCCAGGTTAGGTGAGAATATATGGCTGCTTGCAGATTCACAGTGTCATCATACATTCTAGTCACTAGGTGGCACTGCCCTTAGTTGTATCTGACCAAAGTCAGGAATTTCCTGTATGCATTTTTTTTTAAAGTTCTTGCTTATCTTTGTGATGGATGTGTCCTCTGAGCCTTCCGTGATAGCTTTGGAGAGAGCCCTTCTGCTTGATTTCTTGTGCAAGGTGAAAAGTATGTGTTTGAAGGGAGATGGAAAAGCAAACTCCCCCTTTTCACTGCCACCATCCACTTCCCTTGCCTCAGTAGAACCTGCATGGAGGTTAAGCAGTACAGAGAAAGTCTTTTGTCAAAGCAGGTTCTATGAGCAGACATGGTAATCAGAGCTAGAAGTCACTCTGGTAATACAACATATAGAATGATAGAAAAGTCTCTTAGACTTGGCTGTAAAAGTCTGTGGGGGGGAGACTTTAACATGTGAGAGAAAGCTGAAAAAATAGAAACAACTGGTCCACAACGCTAGAATAGTTTCATAGTTAACCCAAACATTTGCAGGAATATAAAAAGTATTACTGAGAGGCCACCTTCCCAGTTCTGTTCCCTACCCCCTTCTACTTTCCCTGGGTCCCCTTCTTTTTCTCTTGCTTCTGTGATTTGTTTGTTTTGTAAGTCTATAGGTATGGGTGAATTGTGTATCATAGCATTGGTGCTAGTAGGGTATACCTTAGAGGCACCAGATCCCATCTGATCTTGGAAGGTAAGCAGGGTTAGCCCTGGTTAGTACTTGGATGAGAGACTGCCAACAAATACCAGGTGCTGTAGGCTAAATTTCAGAGGAAGGAACTGGCAAAAGCCACCTCTGAGAATTCCTTGCCTAAGAAAACCCTATGATATTCATAGGGTCACCATAAGTTGACAGGCGACTTGAAGGCACGTACACACACATACACACCTGGCTGTTGAGGGTGCAGGAGAGGTATATTCAGAGAGACAGAGACACACTACAGATCCTGAATGGTGTTATCTCTCTGTCCTAAAAATAAAATAAAATATGTATTGTACCTTTATGACTGAATACAGTTGTCTCTTCATATCCGCTGGGGTTTGGTTCCAGGACCCCCCGTGGATACCCAAATCCGTGAATACTCAAGTTCCATTATATGCAATGGCATAGCAAAATGGTGTCCCTTATATAAGATGGCAAAATGAAGGTTTGCTTTTTGGATTATTATTATTATTATTTAAAGAATATTTGCAAGCTGTGAATACTTAAATCTGTGGATACCAAATCCGTGGATACAGAGGGACAACTGTATACTCAACTGTCTATCAGTAGCATAGGCCAGAGTTTGCCATTTGTGCTAAATTAAAACGGAACTGTTGATTGTTACACAAAAGAAATCCCTGCCTTCAAAATGCACTTGCACAAATGCAAGTTTGGTACGTGGTACACAAGTAAAGAAAAAAGGAACCACAGGAAGGGCCAAGTTCCCTCCCCTTCTGGCTAGGTGGCTTCAATTATCATTACACGATAATTATCTGGTGGCACCACACACACACACACGAAAAGCTCTTAAGTTCACAAAAAACATAGAGAAGAAAAATCAGTTAAATAGACATGTATTGTATATATAAGAATTCATCAGTAAAACAGATTTTAAAACATTGGTCGGGGCTAACCCAAGACAGTCTGCTGCCCAAGGTGAAGAACAATATGGTGCTTCCTTCCCGTTCTATGCATGAAAGCTGACTGGACTGGGTGCTGAATATTCATTGAACTTTGGTGCCCAGACACTGTCCTCCACTGCATTTATAATGCAGAAGACTGGGTTATTTATTTAATTAATTTATATTCCACTTTTCTCTGCTATGGGACCCAAAGTGGCTCACACCATGCATTAAAACAATACAGCTAAAAACAATCTGGAATACCTTTTTTTTAAGCATTAAATACAATCCTCTTAAATAAAACATTAGTTTAAAACAATTAAAAGCCCATTGAAACCTACCTATTGCACTACTCCAACCAGTTTAGAAACTGAAGGCCTGTTTAAATAGGAAGGCCTTGACCTCCAGGTGGAAAGAGAGCAGGGAAGGTGTCAACTGGGCCTCCTTTGGCAGAGAGTTCCACAGCCTGGGAGCAGCCACCGAGAAGATTCTCTCCCAGGTCTTCACCAAACTTAGAAATAGAAGGCAGGATGTATAAAGTAGAGCTCTCTTCCTCCAACACATTATTGCCATATTTCAGCATCTGAGTGATTGACTCATTTTGCCCAATGGAAGGGCCATCTTTGGCACTAGGACTTGTGCTAATTGAAATTCATTGTCCTGCACATATGATCTAGCTTAGAGCTAGTTTATGACAGCAGAAGTGATCATGTTAGTCTGGATGAGCATGTAAAGGGATTATGTAGCGCCTTTGAGACTGAGAGAAAGAGGTTGGTAGCATAAGCTTTCATAGACTTAAGTCTACGTCATTAGATGCATTAAGTCTACAAAAGCTTATGCTACCATCTTCTTTCTCTCAGTTAGTATGAAAGGTGCTACATGATCCCTTTGCATTTATGAGGTAGGTTAGGCTTAGAAATAATGATTGGTCCATGGTTATCAAATGAGCTTCAGAGAAAAGCAAAGGCACCCCCCTGAACAAATCTTGCCAAGAAAACCCTGTGATAGGAGGCTTGTCTATGTGTGTGGCACGTTCCAAATTGAGTTTTGCCTGCATGCCCCCACATCCCCCCTGAAGCCCTGTGAATTATTATTCTCTGCAGGGGTAAGGGGTACCTTGTCTTCACTGTCCCTGTGGAGATTAATCTGCTGCTGCTGCCACCGCCGCCACCACCATCATGACCCATTTTAAAGCTCTGGAGGCAGTTCCCAGCAGAAGGGAGTGGTTTTCTCCCTTCCCCTGGCTCAGCAGCTCTGCTTCCACCCAGTCTCCTGTTACCCGAATTATGTGGGGTCCATGGGACCCACTCGTGACCTTTGAGTTATGATATTATATTGGAATTTTAATTAGCTCAAAAGTCTGGCTACGAGAGGTCGGGTAACAGAAACTTTGCACCAATGTATACCAGTACTAACTGAGGAGACTCCAAGCCAAAATAGAATAAAAATGGTTTTTATTGGAAAATAATCACAGGAGCATTCACACATGCACTCAGGATCACAAGTGATCACACAAGGCTAAGGAAGAATTAAGAGGAATTATTTGGATAGAGGAATAGATTTGAGAAGTGGGCTATAATTACCTGTCTGGAGAGCAGAGATCCGTGCATCAGAGAAAGACTCAGAATTGGATTTGAGGGTGATACAGCAGTCAGACACAATAATGGTGTCCAACTGTAGCACACTTTGCCTTTGATTTGGGGCAATATTTATACCCAATATCATACCCTTAAGGGGATGGTTTGAGTGTGAGACAATGCTTGGGTGAGTTTCCCAGGGTTAAACATTAGAAGCTCCAGCTACGCTAATTGTTGCAAATGGTCGGAACATTAAAGTTGATGGGTTTTGGCTACCTCTGTATTGTAGATAGGAAAAGGTATGAGGGAAACACATGTACCAGGATGAAATTGGATAAGAGATGTTCCAGTCACTGTTTTTTACTCACTGCAGGAGAGATTAGCATATTCCTCCCTCATGACTGTCCAAGGGAGGCTTTGCTTAATCGTGTCCTGGGCGTGTTTGATTCTGGGAATTTCCAAGACACCTTCATAGGCCCTAGTTACTTTAATTAGCCCCTATGTTTGGGTTTCCCTGGTCTACTTGAAACCATGTGAAGTGTCTAATAAGCCGAATTATGAATTATTGGAAAGAGGGGGTGTAAGTCCAGGTAACACTCTCCCATCACTTTCTTCATGTGCTTCCATCACTTTCTTCAAATGTCTCTTCCTGCAACAGACAAGCGGGAGAACTGGCAGAGTCAGATGAAGGGAGAAAATCTCTTCCTTTGACTGGTAACTTCCTCTGGAGCTTTAAAATTGGTCACAGTGTCAGCAGCAGTGTTGGTGGTGTTCGCAGCAGCGGCTGTGGCAGTGGACAAAAATATGGAGAAAACCCTGAATCCCACATACTGTGCATCCTGGTAAGATGCCCTGAAATGCTGTGAATCTGGGCCATGCCATGTGTGGCCAGATAGCCCCAGATTCAGGGGAAAGGCCATTCCATATGTGGTCTGATCACAGCAGATTCGGGGGCATGGGGATATGGGGTATGTGATTGTGTAGACAAGCCCATGGACTCCATAAGTCAATAACAACTTGAAGGCACACAACATCAATAACAGCTGTGGTTATCCGATGATTTTAATGGATGAAAGGGTCTTCTAGTCATTTCAATTGAAGATCAACCAACCTCATTATACTCTCCCTGATATTACCTTCCAGTAAAAGCCCACATTTTATCAACTAAGAATACATGCAGTATGTAAATCACTCGTCCTGTTTTTTGTTCTGCTTGGATGTCTACTAAAGACTTATACAATCTTGGTACAAAATGTTGTTACTCATTATTTCAAGAGGAGTAATGAGGACAAGCAGCTGTTTTCTTCTAAGTCAATGATTTGCATATGCATGCCGAAAGCATACCTCACCCCTGATTCAAACAGGGCAGCCCTTAACTGTCATGGGATTTCAACTGTATATGAGGGACCCCCACACCACATACTAGAGCTGCAGCATTTGAGCCAAAGTTTATAGAATTCTAAACAATGGCCTCACTTCTTTTTCTTTTCTTACAAGAAGGATTGCATCTGGAAGTTTCAGAACATGAGCTACAAGCCAAAGTCCAAATCTACCCTCAACCAGGACCTCACTATAAACAATCTACTTCTCTCTGAGGCCAGGTTTGCCATCCAAAAGCATGACTTCTGAGTGCAATGTCCAAATTTGGAGCCAGTAGGAGCCAGTGTGGCATAGTGGTTTGAGTGTTGGACTAAGACTCTGGAAACCAGGGTTTGAATCCCCACTTGGTCATGAAAACCCATGGTGTGACTTTGGGCAAATCACACACTCTCAGCCCTCAAAAAACCCTATGAAAGGTTTGCCTCAGGGCTGCCATAAGACAGAAATGACTTGAAGACACCACCACTACAACAACCATACACAGGGAGGGTGGGGAGAGAACTGTTCTTAAGGTTGACAGGCAGGTGGTTATTAATTTTGCAAACCTGCAGGTGCCTGTGTGGAGAGGGCAAATTACTCTTCTCATCCATTAGCAATGAAACATCCTTAAATATGAAGACTCTTATGACCACAATGTGTACTTAGAAGTGTCCTTCATGTGTTCAGTGGTGTATACTCCCAAGGAAGTGTGTACAGGACAGACAGCAAGCACCTTTTATTAACCCTTACCCTTATTTATTTATTACCCCGCTCTTCAGCCACAAGGCTATCAGAGCAGCTTACAAATTGTTTTAAGCAATAGCAATTTACACATCTAGACTGCATTAAGCAGTTTCCAATGTGTGTTAGCTAATTGCCCCCCACAAGCTGGGGACTCATTTTACCGACCTATGAAAGGATGGAAGGCTGAGTGAACCTTGGAGCTCACTGGAATTGAACTTGCAACATGGTGACTTGCAGTACTGGCATTTAACTACTGCACCACCAGGGCTCCTAATTAATCCTGAGAGGGCTTTGTGATAAATGCTGCCTTAATATTTCCTAGTGCTTGAGCATTTAGTACATTTCTGACTGACAATTCCTAAGGAAGCTCAGCTACATAGGTTTCTTGGTGGTCCAATTTTGCTAGAGTATTTCAAGGGGGCTCAGACTCCCCCCATGCCTAGTCTTGGAGGAGTTGAACCCCTCTGCTCCACATTCTGAGGTCTATGAATGAACCTCTGAATACAACAAGGTCATGACACCAAATGGCATAGGAATAGTATTACCTTCTTTCTTCCCTGCCCAGAAACCTGATCAGTCACTGCTGAAAGCACAGGTTGCACATGTACCCAATGCCCTGTTTGACTAAATAAATAATACTATGTGACCTCTTAAAATTGACATAGCATAGGGCGTCAGCAGCCTGCTTTAATTCAGCCCTGGGTGTTCCTTGCAGAATGTGTGTTGTTTCAGTTGCAGCCATAAAAATATTGCTTAAGGTACTACCTGGGTTGCTTCAGATATACATCATGGCTTCATAATAACATTCATCCTTCTCTACTCTTGTCTTTCCCTACTCTTGCTCTGCTGCATTCTCCATTGTCTCTCGTACATTGTTATATTCTTTCAGGACAGAGACCTGTCTATTTTTATCTATGGAATGCTATAACATGCCGTGTGATATACACTGCATAAAAAAATACACAAATACAGCCACCCCATCACAGCACTACCTTTCCAACTCATTTGAGATGAGGTGCTGGAGGAGAGTTCTACAGATACTATGGACTGATAAAAAGACAAATAAATGAGTTCAAGGGGAAATCAGTCCTGAGCTCTCCCTGGAAGCCAAGATGACCAAACAGAGACTGCCCTACTTTGGCCCTATCATGAGAAGATTTGACTCACTAGAAAAAGACAATAATGCTTAGTAATGTAGGAGGCAGTAGGAAAAGAGGAAGACCACATTACAGATGGATAGACTCAATCAAGGAAACCACAGCTCCAAGTCTGCAAGACTTGAGCAGGGCCATTGATGATAAGGTGACTTAGAAGATTCTCATTCATAGGGTCACCATAAGTTGAAGTCAACTTGATGGCAGTTAACAGCAACAATAAATACAGCCAGAACACCTATGCTGTATCAGACTGACATTCTATCAGGGACAAATGAAGGACTGGAACTGTGAGCAGCCTCCAAAGCTATGTTGTATCCCCAGCTACCCCAAACTGCCTCTTTTCTGGCAAAAAGAGTGATTTATAGAACTCCAAGTACCTTGTCTGAGTATCTGTCCATATCATAAGTGCTTTTGTTCATCATAAGTGGTCTTGTACAGTTGATATTCGGTGGGAGGATCCAAAGTTAGCATTAAAACAAAATGAAAGTAAGGTCATGGGCTTGAAGGAAGTAGCTTTAAAAATGCCATTCCATGGCAAAACAGTTAAAATAACATATACTATGTGAGCAGTAAATGGTTCTCAGATCAATTATGAAGCCATCATCTGACACCATGGCTGGCCTTACCATTAGGCAGAATGAGACATTTGCCTCTGGCAGCAAATACTGAGGGGTGTGGACCGGATAGAGCTGGGTGTGCTCCAGGCAACCTGCTCTGTGCCCCTATACTAGCCTCCTGTCTCCAGGTACAGTGGAGGATGCTGTGCTGATGGTGATTCAACTGGTTTTTAGAGATGGAATGGGGAAGAATACTATTTTGTTCTTTGTGTCAGGCAGCAAAATGTCTTGGACTAATGCAGTTTGATACAAATGATTAAACTAATCAAACTATAAACATGTGAAAAATAATTAAACCCCAAACCCCATCTTTGGCACAAAGAATGTCTAAATTATGCCAGATGGTAAACAAGCATGTCTTTATTCAGTTTAAAGATTCTAAGAACACATGGTTAAAATTAATTTGTGGTCTCTCACCCTAGGTAGCAAATGCAGCATAACTCAGGAAGACCAGTTTTGAAAATGTTTTTTTTCTTAAGATGCATACAAATGTCCCATAAGGAAGATTATGTACTTGTCTATATTGGAGCAAATATGTCTCTTTTGAAAAATTATTAATTTTCCGTATATAAGGAGTCTTGGGAAGCGCAAGAAATGCTAAACTAGGTGATATAATATGGATTGCTGCACATTAATCTAAATTGCAGCAGCGTTCATTAGAATCCATGGTTTTTTGGCAAGATCACTGGTATTTGAAGTTATCTGTGTTTGAAGTTTACACGGAGGCAAGCCTGAGAATCAAGATGGTGGCCATGCATGAATTACTGGCTTTATTATTGTCCATAAATTGCCCCAGCTGCAAAGGGTTTTTTAAAACTTTAAATCTAAGGTGCAGAAATGCACGCTTCCACTCAAAAAAACTGTTTGGTTGTCTCACTGCTGCAAAAATGTGCATGATTGCTACTGTGAAACTAAAAAAATAATAAAAAAAATGGTGGTTCTGGCCACTTTGTTTCCGGCAAGCCCACCCCCCACAGACATCCAACCAGACAGCTATCGACTTCCGGAATGTGCTGTGCTGCGAATCAATTGTCCAAATGGGCAGCAATGTGCATTTCTGAATATTAAAAAAAAAAAAAACTTTGGAAAAAGTTTCTAAGGCTTTTCGTATGCAGTAAATGGAGTTTTTGGGCCCCCTCCTTCTAAAAATGGTGAATCACCATGGGATCTCATTGGGACAAAAGGTATTCTCCTCGAATTCTATGAGGATTTTTTTTCACTGCCTAGACAACCCCCTATTCATTCCACCAACAAATTTTTTGGGGGGGGTTCTGTTTTCTCTGGGCTTCCATTGTGTTTGGAAGGGGTAAAGTATATTCAAAATCTGGTATGGCTGTGTCTGAATAGAAATATAACATTGCTACCTGATCTCCTGATTATGGTTTGAAGAAGGGTAGTAGCATCCCATTGGTTTGTTTTTTCCCTCCCACCTCCAAAGCATTGTTACTTGATAAACACATAAAATTCTCACAATCCCAATGGTGCAATATGAATTGTGAAGTGCAGGAGATCATCATGACAGCTCCCTTAGCTAACCAGTTAAAATACAAAAGTCTCTGCCAGCAGAAAGACAGCAGAGAAGGGGCCAAGCAGGCCTCCCATAAGAGAGAATTCCACAGGCTGGGATCAGCTACTGAAAAGGCTTTTTCATCTGTCCTCACCAAACATGGCTTTATCTTCTTTCTCCCCAAGATGAGACACAACATATACTCTGAGGTCTGCAAATTGTATTAGCAATAGCAACTCTCAGTGTCCCTTCAACACGGAGTTGTAGTCCAAGAAGCTAACATTTCCCAGCTCTGCCATGGTGACAGTGACGATCATCCTTGCCACCTAGTGCCACAACCTGACAGTGCCTCCCGTCTGCACGTAAGGAATGCCAGCAGAAATAAGAATGGATCACTCTATTTCCATCTGTCTATGCCATTTTCATATGTGTGCATTTGTAACTCTGTTCCATCCTGTTTCTGCATCAGAGCTGGTGAATGTGTGCTCTTCTGAGATGTTATTGGACTGCAACTTCCATCAGCTGTATTGAGCATAGGCAGTGATGAAAGATGGATGTCTCAGTTCAGCATGGACCCCAGTGACAGTCTTTTTCTAAGCCTCATTGCTGAAGTGTATGTGTGTGTTGGGGGGAGGAATTGATAGCCAAAATACTGCTGGTGTATTGTGTTAGCCATGGGACTTTTCCCAAAGTCTCACAAAAGTGGCAAGGGAAGTCAGTCAGAAATCTGTCAGCTCCAAGCACTGTTTCTTCACCTAGGATGCCTTCCTGACTACTGTTTTTCCTGTTGCCACTCTCTATGCCAGTATAGTTACTCTGGTGTAGTAAATCAACAGGATTCTAGCCAATGTTTGTGTGTTTGTTGCATGTGAGAATGTACATATGATATATCTCTGTGTACAATTGCAAATGTGTGTGTAAGGGAGAGAGAGAGAGAGAGAGGTTAACTGAAATTTCCTCACTCATTATTAACAAATAAAATTTCACTTATACTTACTAATTAGTATTACATTTACAGGCTGAGCCCCATATCCATGGATTCAGTATCCATGGTTTCACTTATCCTTGTCTGAAAAAAATATGTTCTCTCTAGGCATTTCTAGGTGCTCCAGTGAGATTCTATGGTCAATAGCTGGTGTTTGTCTCATTGAAAATAATAGGGTTCCCGGTTATCCACGGTTTCAGGTATCCACAGGGGGTCTTGGAACATATCCCCTGCAGATATGGGGGTCAACCTGTATATTTATATTTAAATCAACCCTAACTGTTCTTAAATTGATTTTAATATTTTATTGACTATTGATGTTGAACTTTGATGATGATATTCACTAGGACATTGCTATATTGTGCTATAGTGTTTTCAATCATATGGTTTTTAAAATCTTTATTATTTTTAGTTGTATGTTTTAAATTGTTTTAATTGTTGTTAATAGTTTAATTCCATGTTACTACTGATGTTTTGAATATTTTAACTATATTTCATGTGTTTTAACTTGTAAACTGTTTTGAGCCCTACTTTGTGGGGGTGGGAGAGGCCAGATATAAATAAACATTGTTGACAGCAGTAGCAACAGCAATATTGAGAAGTAAGTCCCTCCGAGTTTAATAAGATGTAAATCGGATTGGTATTACAGTGGTTAACTCCCATGAGTTCAGTGGAATGTACTCTCAGCTAAGTGTGTACTATACAGGATGAGTTAATAAAACAAAAGGACTAAAAAATACTGTCTCAGCCACATATAAAAATCTTTGCTATTATTCTACTTTCCCTTGGAAAACTGGAGAAATATTCAAATAGGCTATGATATTATTAATTAAACATTCTTCCATCATTTTACCTCCACATTGACTAATTACAAAAAGTAATCTCATTGCATGCATCCCATCCTGTACCCCATCCCTGCCCTTCACAGTAAGGATGCTTCTCTCACTATTCTAGCAGTGACAACCTATTTGGTTTTTTCCCTTTCGGAGTGAGGGAAGGCTTTTGGAAATGTCTGGATTGAGATGGGTACAGCATTTTTTAAACTGTCCTCCCTCCATTGTCTTTTGTAGCTTCAAAGTGATCTTCATGCAGTCTCTCACTGGCACACACACACCCAACAAAGCCATATGGCAAAATTTAAATGGCAATTGCAATACTTGGGCACTAAGTAAGAAAATGTGAAAAGCAACCCTTAGCAATTCTGAAAGTGAGTCACAAACTCATTTGCATTTTAGGAATTAAGCTGCATAATTTCTCTTGAGTGTTCTTTCAAAATGGATTCAACATTATGTTTTCAACCCCACATAAAAGATATATTAAAGTATGTGTTACTTTGTGCAGCTTTGAACACAAAGCACATATTTTTGTACAATTAATTGAGCTTCAAATAAACACTAATTCAAATTGCAGTGAAAATAATTAACTTCCTCTCACAATTAAATGCAAGCTTTCATATTTGTTATTTTGTAGTTGCTTTAACAGCAAATGGGAAATTCTGGGTTAATTTGATCAGTAATTTAATTTTTAAAAGTTGACACACTTTATAATTCTTTCTGGCACAGATTCTGATTTTTTGCTTGTTTGTTCTGATCTTCAGACCTTCTGTTTTCATGATTCACATCACCTCTCCATACTTCATGTACCCAAAGAATGGAAGTTTGTGTCCCTTTATGATGTTTGTCTGTTTAGTATGGTTGACTAGGTGGGCAGGTCACATTCTCCCAGCCTCAGAAAAAGGCAATGGTAACCCCCCCCCGAACAAATCTTGCCAAGAAAACCCTATAATAGGATTACCATAAGTCACCATAAGTTTACTTGAAGGCACATAATAACAGCAAAAACACTTGGCTGAGATGAGATCCATAAGGGCCAAGCTGGTCATCACACACAAACATGTTTTTTATGGAACTTTTTTATGGAAACGTTTTTGGGAAGAGACAGTTTAGAACAGAGAAATGGGTGGAGGTGAGAAAGCAGGGCTGCTTGAATCTCTCATAGCTAGGAAGAGCTTTTCTTTTTCTTTTTCTTTTTCTTTCGAGCTATAACTCCCAGAATCTCACATCCAGCCTGACTCTGTGGCTGTAGTACAAAAAAAGTAACTGTCCATCCTCTGAAATCTTTCTCCCTATTTGCCATTTCCCCAAATGTCTCCTGCAGACTTCCCTTACTCTTTGATAAAGTAGAGTTAGAAGTATGTCTTCATCCAGTTTTCAATCCTGTTGCTTTCAGTGTTTGGTAGATACATATTTCACCATATTGACAGTTGCTCTCAGAGAAGTGATCTGTTCAATATCCTCCTATGCATGTCTGATGACTGCATTACCTACCTATGCACAAACACACACAGAGCTACCATTGATAAGAAACATAGAGCCACACATAGTACCAGACACATAGTACCAGATACTGAAATCGTTCAAGATTTTCCATGTGTTGGCTCAGTCATTAATCTGAATGGAGACTGCAGTCAAGAAATCAGAAGAAGTCTAAGACCAGGAAGGGCAGCTATGTTGGAACTAGACAATTCCTGAAGTGTAAAGGAGCTAAACAAGATCCTCAAATGTCAAGATATATCATTGAATACTGAAGTTAGGATTGTCCATGCCATGGTATTTCCAATTTCTATGTATGGTTATGAAAGATGAACAACGAAGAAAGATGATAGGAAGAAAGTTCACCTCATTTGAAATGTGGTGCTATAGAAGAGTTCTACAGATACTGTGGACTGATAAAAAGACAAATAAATTGGTCCTGGAGAAAATTAAGCCTGAACTCTCCCTAGAAGCCAAGATGACTAAATGGAGACTGTTGTACTTCGGCCATATCATGAGAAGACATGACTCACTAGAAAAGACAATAATGCTTGTTAAGGTAGAAGGCAATAGGAAAAGAGGAAGACCACATTACAGATGGACAGACTCAATCAAGAAAGCCATGGCTCTGAGTCTGCAAGACCTGAGCAAGGCTGTTGAAGATAGGGTGACTTGGAGGTCTCTCATTCATAGGGTCATCATAAGTTGAAGTCGACTTAATGGCAGTTAACAACAAAGTACCACACATTACCCAAGTTATTTTGGCACAGGAGGTACCAATTCCTCAAGCCTTCCTCCCCCTCTTCCTTCTCATGCCAGTTTCTGAATTGTTTGTTTATTTAGTGATTTACTTTTATAACCTGCCTTTCTCCCAACATATGACCCAAGGAGGCTTACAATAAGACTAAAACAGAAGAAAGTGAAAAACCTGTTGACACTTATCATAGGAAGATCTCAAAGTACAAGCTATTCATTCAAGGTTTGTAGCTGCTCACATCATCCCAGTTCTGTGAGGAGTGATTCTGCAGCAGTTCTCTCACATCTCTAGGGTAACATAAGGGGCGGGGCATGTTTAAGAGATCTATTGCCATCACATGTTGGCCACTAAATATGTCTGAATGTAAAACTGTCCTTGCATACTCCAGTTCTTAAACATTTTTAATAGAAGCTCTCACTGATTCTAAAGCATCTTGTTTCCAAATAAATGAACTTTGAAATATAGCCTTTGAGGTAATTTCACAACAGAGGGTTTTCTGACGTCACCATAGTGATTAATTGTATCCAATTGATGTAAGGAAATCTGGAATTTAACATGCATTCTGGAACAGTGTGATTTGTGAGTTTTCTCATTAGAAAAGCAAATATTCTAATTCTTTTATTTACATGTATTGTCCAGTGAGTTGCAGCCATTTATTATATTGCAACATTTTTTCTTCTCTCTTTAGCCTTTAGTTTGTCTCTTTTCCACAATGTAAAAAGCCAAGTAATACATCATCAGGGCCTAGTATTAAGAGCCAAACAGTTAAACATGTAACTAAATCCTCTGTACTTGAGATGGACATGGGAAAAAAGCTATTGGCATATAGGGTATCATGCTTGAAGCTGAAATTACATGTGATAGCAGTAGATTACATGCGACGGCAGTAACTGTGTTTAAATTTAGTTCTAGCTTGCCAGAATGGAAATTCCACTTGAAAGGGGAAAAGGGTGCATGACTGGGGGAATACAGAATCCTTCCTTGACTAGCTTACCTCACTATCACTATCTTTCCCTTTGCAGTTTTCTTTTGGCTGGGCTCAATTCTGGAATTGGTAACTGGGCACAAGAAGAATGATATCATGAGACAGAACAGTGGCTCTTAACCTTTTATTTACCAGGGACCCCCTTTAAATATCTTTTGTTGCCGTGGACCCCCAAGACTTAACTCAAGATTTAAAACCCTAACAACAACAAGAACAACAACAATAATACACGATGATGATGACGACGATGATGATACAATTAAACCTTCCATTAACCCTTCCCTTAGAGGTACTGGAGGGGAGGGAAGCCTTTTCTCTTGCTTCCTCCTGCAAATTTGTGGATGGAGTGGATGGAAGAGCAATGTGCAGGCCAAGCCAGCCAGCCTTTGCTTCTGTGGGCTGAACAGCCTTCAAGCCTTTGCAGATCCTCTGTGAGGACATTGCAGCCCCTGGGGGTCAGCGAACCACAGGTTAAGAACCACTGGGATAGAATATAGGGAGTGTTGGTGGCTATAGCTCAAACTGAAAAATGAACTATCCAAAGTGCTGAACCCTACCTCCAAAATAGGTTCAGCACTTTGGATAGCTCTTTTAAAGTTGAGACTGGAGCAGAACTGCACTGCACAGAACTGCACTGATATAGGAGCTAAAAGCCACTGCTGATAGGGAGATAAACCACAAGGGAGGGGCAGAGTTAGCAAATCCCCAACCCCCATATACAGTATATCCTTTATTGTGACCAAGTGTAGATGTTTTGATCGTGTATAGCCCTACCCCGACCTAAACCTCCCTGTCCCACCATAAATCTCAGACATTGTAAACAAAATTGAAATGAGACATGACACTTGTTGGATGTTTTATTTTACTTTATCTTAATTTATTTTACCTGAATTATCTGATTTTGTTAACAACTAAAACTGACAACGGACAATGGTTTTTATAAAACATGACTGTATTGACTATTGTACACAGTGAAACATTGAGAACCTGTTCGCATACTTACTGAAAACCTTAATAAACATTTAAATTTAAAAAAAAATCCTTTATTGTTTAAAACAAACTCTTATCCCCTACATGATTGGAGCAGATCCTGAGCTGAAAAATACACAGACCTCCTTGTCAGTTAAGCTTCAGGTCTACCACACACAAATCACTGAAGCATTTGAAATATTTTGTACTTCCTTTTCTTTATTTGATTTAAATCCCACAATTCTCCCCAGACTGGGAGTTAAGGTGGTTCACAATATGATTAATCTCAAAAGATTACAGGTAAAACCACAAAAGATATACCATTAAAGTACAATTACATTAAAAGCACAGCAGTAAAGATAGCACTTATTAAAAGAGTCCATTCATTAAAAGTCCATTCCACAGCAGCTAGTCAATTGCCAAAGGCCAGTGTGAATGAAAAGCTTTATTTGGCTGCTGGTGGAAGGATAACAGGTGGAGAAGGCCAGCCTAGCCTTCCTGGGAGTTTCATAGCCAGTGGTGTTCAGTAGGAGCTCTGTTCAGATGTTATTTACCTGATTTGAATCAACACATAACTTAGCGAGTATCTAAGTTATTCGCACAGGCCGTATACAGCTTAGCTCCAGACTATCTGAAAGACCATGTCTCCCTATATGAACCTGACAGTATCTTAAGATCTACAAGGGGAGTCTTTCTCGCAGTCCCACCACCATCACAGGCTTACTTGGTGAGGACTTCAGAAGAGAGACCCTTCTCAGTGGCTGATCCCTCCCTCTGGCATTCCCTTCCACAGGAGCCTACACTGTCCTGCTTCCACTAGCAGGCAAAGACCATTTTTAACAGGCTTTTAATATCTAATTGCTCACAGGGAAGCTTCTTTTTGGGGCATGCGCTTTGTTTATTTTATTTTTTTAACTTCTGTATGCTTTTAAAATAATTTTATCATGTTTTAAGTGTGATGATTTTGTTTTTAAAATTTTAATGTCAGGTTTTAACTGATTTCTTTTGTGAGCCACCTTGGCTCCCACTCTAGGAGAAAAGCAGCATATAAAATAAATAAATGAAATAAATAACCCCACACCTGTCATTATCATTTTTCCCCACATGGAAGGTGACAAGGCTGAAGAGGAAAAAATCATGGGAAATCTCTGAAATCTGGGGAAATCAATGGAAAATCAGACTACTTGCTTGCATGGAGACTTGCCATGCAAACAGGAACTTCTGTCCAGACCTGTCATTTCGCACTGTCTCATTGTCACTCAGTGAGAAAACTGAGAATAGAAGAGGGCAGCAGGACTAGGCGGCCCCCTTCTTTGTCTGTTGTTTCAGACTAGATAAGCAATACCTCAATAAGGCTAAATTGGTCGACACATTTCCAACCACAATCAAAATGAGCTATTATTAATTGCTGTGTTTCACAATTCTTTTCTACACAGGCTAATTGCTCCCTGAACAAGAACATTTCTCCCTCATATATTTTAACCATTTCTGCTGTTTTCTTTGTTTCATAGCCATGTCTTTTAACACTGAATTTGTCAGTCTTTACAGAATTCCTCATTCCTTAATCCTTCAGAATCATGTATACTGTTTTACAATTCAATCTATTTTTACAGGATAAATTGCCTTTAGCCTAACTAATCATACATATACATATAAATTGTATTTTGTCTTATGGCCTACTGAGCCATCAACCTTTTGACACACAGAGTCCCATTGGGTTGAATAGGGAAGAGCTGAATACATAATGAGTATAGGATCAGCAGGATGGGAATTCTGTCACCCTGTAAAATATGAATTTTCATTAATCTCTGTATGAGAGGGATTAATGTATAATTGTCTCCTAGATTTTCAGCTTCACACATGTGAGGAGGTTGCTGAGATTAAAATAAACTGCTGCGTTTTCACAGTTAGTGGTTTTCAGCATTGGCTTGTCATGTTCTGACAGTAAGCGACTGCAGAACATGGGGTTATAATGAGTGAAACTGATTAATAATGTTGTAGGGCATGTGTTTCATCTGGTTAATAAATGGCCCAATCAACTGGGAACTCTCCTGGGCAACCTCAATAGAAAATATTAAAGACAATGTGGCTCTTTCCATCAGTTGCTGGTGAACTTAAGATGGTGGATACATTTGTGCTCTATCCTGCTTATGAACTTTCTATAGGCAGCTGGTTGGCCATTGTATAAACAGGACGCTGGGTTAGACAGTCCTTTGGTCTCATCCAGCAGGGTTCTTGTTATACTGTGAATAGCAGTTGTGTGAGACGCACTATCCACAATGCTGCAGCTTTATTTGAGAACTCACACCAAACAAGTCTTGAAAAGAAACAACAATGCAGAAAGAATCACAACCTGGAAACATCACCCAAGGAGACCCTCTGATGTGCTTTCTGCAACTGGACTTGTTTATCTCAGATTGGCCTTTTCAGTCATCAGCACACTTGCAGAAAGCACGGGATGAGTCCTTCCTGAATCTACGTTTGCGAAGAAAAGCCAGACAGAGAGAGAGAGCATAGTAGGACTGGATACAGATAGTAACTTTTTAGAGATCTGGAGCATGTACTCTAGAGCTTTCATTGTTTTGAATCTAGACTTGGCCATACTTTAGAGTCGTAGGTCCAGTGAAATCAGTGGGACTTTAGTCCACACTTACTTGCCCCGTTGACTTCAGTGGGCCTACTCCAACTGTGACTGGATCCAGACTTAACCCATTAATTTTATGTGGCCTGGCATGGTGATTCAGATTTGTTATTTTTGTGATGCAGTAAGACTAAGAAGTAGTCCAGAGGCATGATAGATGTATGGACATTTTTTTTCACTCACTCACTCACACACACACACACACACACACACACACACATCCTTGTTCTTATTCGAATAAAAATAATTCAAAAATTGTATACACATTGAACATATATAAACAAATATACACTAAAATAAAAAAAATCACAAATAACAATATATAACAAACAAAATACACAAAGAGAAGAAAAAGTTGATACACTTCCTTCCTTTCTGCTGTCAAAGATTAACAGAGGCATCATTGTCTTCCTTTAAAATATAAAAATTTCTGTCTAATAAGTTATCTACATTTTAATGCAGTTTTCTTCATTCCGTTGAGTTGCCACCTTTAGCTTACACAAAGCAAGTCTGATTAGATGTGACATTTAATATTAATACAGGTTAAGATACACATAAATTTATATGCTTTATGTATGTTTGTTATTTCCCATATAAGTAGCAATGGGTTTTGCTATAATAGAAGAGACTAATTACAGAATTATTTATAAAGTAGTGTTTCCACATGTTTTTTCTATTTTATAACCTTATTGACCATTTCATTAATCTCTCAATTAATTTGTAATACTTGCACACTTATTTTCCCAATAAGCTAGAACACATTTCCATTTGTCTTTATGCTCCAATAACAGTTTGTTTTTAATCAGAGTTGTTAATTTGTCTAGTTGTATCATATCATAAAGTTTTATCATCCATTCTTCAATTGTTGGGATTTTATTATTTTTCCAGTTATGGACATACATTATTCTTGCTGCAGATACCATATATAATATGATTTTCAAATATTTCTTCTTTTCTTCCTCTTTTATCATATGGAACATATTAAGCCAGTATAATTTTGGTTCCATTAGGAGACTGATTTTTAAAGATTTTAGATATTTGCATATGAATATATGTCCAATATTCTTTAGCTTTACTGCATTTCTACCACATGTGGTAAAATGTTTCAGGTTTTCCTTGGCATTTCCAGTATATATCTTTTTCTGTCTTATACATTAGATTTAATCTGGTAGGTGTCAAATACCAACAGTGAAGCATCTTATAAAAGTTTTCTCTCAGATCATTGTTAAGTGTAAATTTGATGTTATGTTTCCAAGTTCTCTCCCAATGTTCCAGCAGAATAGGATGTCCTATATTCTGCGCCCATTGTATCATATTCCGTTTGATGACCTCTTGTTCCATATTGAAGCTTAATAGGAATAGATGTATGGACATTTTGATGATAGATGTAAGCATTTCTGCCTATTTAGTGTCCATGTAGAGCACATGTGCTACATTTTCATCAACATCCCTTTTGAAGGATTGGAACTTCAAAAGTTGGTACTGTTGTTTCAGTTTCTAGAATAGTCAGCATTTAGAAAGGGAAAGAATTAGTCCATATCCACATAAATATTCACATAGGAATAATGACCACAGGACTAAATACATTAATAATTATCTAAGTATAGTAATCATCTAGTCTAGTCAATTGCACCATTCTGCTAACAATGTGGATCTATAGGAAGAGGCTGCAATTAGGAAAAGAGATCAAGCCAGCTTTCCATTAGGGATCCTTTTCCTCTGCCTTAGATATCATTAAACAATCTACCAATGAGATTGGTGCTTCCCAATAGCAGGTACACATGTAATTGTTGCCTTCAGGCCAAGTCCAACTTATGGCAACCCGATCCTAGGCTTTCCTTGGCAATATTTATTCAGGGGAGGTTTGCCATTTCCTTCCTCTATGGTTTGCTCGAGGTCACCCAGTGGGTTTCCATGGCTGAGTGGGAATTCAGGCCCTGATCTCCCAGAGTCTTAGGGCCTTACTGCACTCTGAGGAAATGTGGCAAAGCAGCAGGAACATTCTCTCTTTTGTGCTGCCTTCTCACATGATGCTTGAGTCCTTCTGGTGTCCTTTCATTCCAGTCCTGTGGGAGACCAAGCTAAAACCACACCTTCGCAAATGGTTTTTTTCTGGTTAGCAAAAAGGCACGGTTTTACCTCGGTCCCTTACAGGACCAGAATAAAAAAGCAACAACGCCATGCAATAAGGCAAAAGGAAAGATGGAATGTTTCTGCTGCTTTGCTACTTTTCCTTGGAGTGCAGTAAGGCTCTTAGTCTAACATACAAATCACTACACCACACTGGCTGCATGTATGTACAGTATTTCAGTGGTGGCACTAGGCTACGGAGAGGCCGTATGGGTGACAATGCCAGGGGGAGGGATGACACCAGCCTTAGTGACACAACAGTGTTTGGCAACTGACGGTTGCACAGAATCTATTATCTACAACACCTGCAAGCTACCCAGAGACAGTGGAAATCTCCATGGGTACCACTGCCAACTCAAATAGCTAACAATAATGAATATGGGTGAAGTGTGGTGGAAGTAAGATAATAGGGATCATAGGACCAAATCTCTGTACTAGTGGAGTGGAAAGACTATTGTGATTGTATTTTCACTCAAGTATCCCCTCTGGAAGTTTTCCCTTTGTGGTCACTATGAACCACTTACTCTACCTCTGACTTGGCACCACAAAAATGCAGTTCCTAGAGAAAGAGTTCTCTGGAAACAGCTATGTAACAATCCTGGCTCAGGAATTTAAACCAGTCCTCTAACCAAATGTGCAAGAGTGGGTTGCTGGCAGTCGATGGAGTGAAAGCAAGACACTGTGCACAAAGCATCACCCTCTGCTTGACTGTTACTTTAGGAGGCTCAAGACCAAGTGTTGGTATTGCATACAGCAGTGGTTCTTAACCTGTGGTCTGTGGACCCCCAGGGGGCCACAGTGTTCTCACAGGGGGTCCATGGAGGCTTGAAATTTGCTCGGCCAACCTCCTCCCTGCAGTGAAGCGGCCACATGACAGGAGCCAAGGCAAAGGCTGGCTGGCTTAGCCAACACATTGCCATTCAATCCACTCCAGCCACAAACTTGCAGGAGGAAGCAGAGAAGTCTTCCCTCCCTCCACCCAGTGCCTCTGAGGGAAGGTTTCATGGATGGTGTACAGCTGTCCCTCTGTATCCACAGATTTGGTATTCACGGATTTAAGTATTCATGGCTTAAAAATATTCTTTAAAAAATAATAATCCAAAAAGCAAACCTTGATTTTGCCATCTTATATAAGGGACACCATTTTGCTGTGCCACTGCATATAATGGGATTTGAGTATTCATGGATTTTGGTATCCACCGAGGTTCCTGGAACCAAACCACAGTGAATATGAAGGGACAACTGTAATTGTATTATTATTATTTTCAGGTATTGTTGTTGTTGTTGTTGTTTTAAATCTTGAGTTAAGTCCTGGGGTCGGCAACAACAAAAATATTTAAAGGGGGTCCCTGGTAAAGAAAAGGTTAAGAACTACTGGCATACAGGTCCCAGCCAAAGAACTTGGAGGCTAAGAAGGAAAGGAAGGAAGGGGAAAAAAGGATGGTGTTGTTTTTTTCATTCTGGTCCTGTAAGGGACTGAGGTAAAACCGTGCCTCTGCAGGGAAAGAATTTTTTGCCCAGAGAAACCCCCGTTATCTCCTGCAGAGCTGTGAGAATAGTTTTTAAAATCCCTTTTGGTTAACCCTTGGACTGAACTGATAAGAGCCGCGAAGTCCTGGGCAAACAGAAATGCCTTCCCAGAAAAGAACGACGGGCATCGGGAAGAGAGGAGAGGTCTCCAAGTGGAAGGTGGACTCCAGACAGAGCCTCCCTCCGGCCTCTCCTGCGGGGCGTTCTTGCTCTACAAAGTGTTTCCAATTACCGCGGCTCTGCCGGTATCTGGACCCATCCATCCTCTTTACAAGTCCCCTCCCTTTCTCCTTTCCTCCCTCCCTCCCTCCGTCCGGTGCGGCCTGCCAGACATATGGGATCAATCAGAGCTTAAGCCTCGGTGCCGATGTGTTTGCGTTGGGAATGTTGACAGCCTGGCAGACACCGGCGGGGGCTCTGGTGACAAGGAATCCAAGTCAGCAACAACTTCAGCGGAGCTGGGCGGGTTGAGTGGGTGTGTGAGAGAGGAAGAGTGAACGGGGAAGAGGAGGAGAGAGACATTCATATCTCGATTAGACCCCCCCCTTTTCCTTTCAAACACTTCGGGGAAGGGCTTGGGAAGGGGGGCGGCGAGCGAGGGGAGTTTTATTTCTATCCTCCAAGCTGAGGCGAGGCTTTGGAGAGTGTGAGGAGAGCGCTCTCCACGTGCGCGCCAAAAAAATAAAGGCGCGGGGGGGGGGACAGCTGCTTTTGAGCGCGAGGCTCAGCCGGCTCGGAGGGAGGGGGTCTCCAAAAGGCAACAGCCCCTCTATAAAAGTGTTTCTGAGGGAGCCGGTCGGGTTGGTCGAGCGGAGGCGAGGAAGGAAGAGAAGGAGGGATGTGGCCCCTGCTGGGGGTGTTCTTGTGGGGCGGCGTGGGGCTGGTGTGGGGCTGGTCAGCCGCGCAGCCCCTGCCCGCCCCCCGCCCCCTCGACTGGGGCGCTTTGGCGGCGCTCTCGTCCCCCTCCGGCTCGGCCACCGGGGCGGCGCTGCTCCTCCAGCCGCCTCCCCAGCCCCCGCCCGGGGCCGCCCGCGCCGAGAGCCGCGTGGAGAAGCTGGGCCGGGCTTTCAAGCGTCAGGTGAGGCGGCTGCGGGAGAAGAGCGGCCGGCTGGAGCTGGCTTTCTTGGTGGACGAGTCGTCGAGCGTGGGCCAGGCCAACTTCCTCAGCGAGCTGCGCTTCGTCAAGAAGCTGCTCTCCGACTTCCCGGTGGTGCCCAGCGCCACGCGCGTCGCCATCGTCACCTTCTCGTCCAAGAACCATGTGGTGCCCCGCGTGGACTACATCTCCCCGCCGAGCCCCACGCAGACGCAGCAGCAGCACAAGTGCGCCCTGCTCAGCCGAGAGATCCCGGCCATCAGCTACCGAGGGGGCGGCACCTACACCAAGGGGGCCTTCCAACAGGCCGCGGTGAGTGGGGCTTGCTTGCACCCAGGGCTGGCTTCCCTTCCTATCCGAAGTCGCCGCCGTCTTCCCTGCTTGGCAAATCGTGAGCCTGAATGCGCGCTTTCGAAAGCTGGTGTGGGGGTCGGGGTTAAGTGTGATGGAATGGCCTTGGAGACCCGGGTTCAAGTCACTCCTAACCTCCTTGAAGTTCATTGTACCACTTTAGCGGTCACCTAACAACAGAGTAATAATAACTCCGCGATCTGTCATTTCATGGATTCGAGTTGTCCATCAAGCGGTGCAGGTTGCAGTTGTTTCACACATACTTGCTACGGCCGGTTTGTCACCTGACAGTCGCCTTTTCTGGTGATGAGCCTCTTTGTATTTAGCCAGTTTGGTCCTTAGAAGACAGTCGACTTCCACAGTTGTGCTGGGAGAACCTGCCAGAGGTTATTCTCAGGTGGCATCGCTTTCAAAGACACAGGGTCACCTCTATATCCTGATGAGGTAGCATAGTAAGACTTTGTGGTGAGAAAGTAAAAATTACATCATCATCATCATCACTCCATCCCCCTCAGTGTACCTGTATCACAAAGTTGTTAGAGTTATGTACACCCCCCTAATGAAATCTTTGAGAAAGAATTCATTAGCATCAGATTAACAGGTTAAAAATGTAATTTTGGAATTTACCCTCAACAGCCAGTGGAAGAATAGGTGAGAAAAATGCCTGCTGAATCCCCATTGAATCTGATACAGGCAGTTGTAGACAACATTTAATTACTAAGCACTTGGGGCTGGTCCTCACATGCATCATGTTCATCTCTTGACACAAGCAACATCAAGGGAAGAGTGTGCATGTTTGAATGGCCCATCAGAGCTGTGACAGTTCAGAACTTTTACATTGCCTCAAGTGTAGTGCATTTCTGGGGAAATCAAGACCCATCAACAGGTGATGCTGGAAATTCAGACTCTTCCCACTATCTTTCCTTTTTGCTAAAAGCAATGTGGTGCGGGGAAATGATTTGTACTGTGTAATAGGATAGCAGGAGGGGCAGTTAAAGCCACCAACTGCATCTTTCCTTGTTGCAGATCACACATATCCATGCATGCACACACGTAGGACTGCCAGAAGAAAAGAGAAAGGAAAGGAAAGTACAGTACAGGCACTCTTTTATAATGTGTCTAAAAGCTGTGTTAGTCTTGTATAACAGTATGCAAGGGGATCTTGTAGCACCTTTGAAACTAGCTGAGAGTTGTAACATGAGCTTTAGTAGACTTAAGTCTACTTCATTAGATGCATTAAGTCTATGAAAGCTTAACTATGAAAGCTTATGCAGTAATTTCTTTTCTTTTTTTTCAGTTAGTCTCAAAGGTGCTACAAGATCTCTTTGCATACTAACAGTAGATCTGTGGGACAATTTCCATTGGGGGAAACACATATACACACAGTGGCCCAACTCCAATCAGACCTTTCGCTGCTGGGTTTTTGCCAAAAAGAGTAATGTTGGAAAATCTGCTCTTAGATCACTCACATCACATCTAATTTGGCCCTTGGTTCACGTATCCAGGGCCAAACCACATATTACATTGCAGCTATATTTAACAATAGTATCCCAGCATCTACCCCAAATGTAACAGGCTGCTCAGTCCATCCACAGGTGGCTGCTTGCCCTCAAAATGTTCCTGTTAAGTGTTTCCCCAAGTTGTTCCAGAGCTGTGCTGGTGAGATAAATATGGATCTGAAATGAATACTAGAGTATAAAAGCATCTGTCAAGGGAACTGCCGACAGGGAATGGGATGGATATTCTTTGGTCCTTCCCTGTTGCAAAGGTCTCCAACTGGAGGGTAGCTTGCATTGTCTAAAAGCCTGTTGAGTGCCTTCAGGTCATTTCCAAATTATGGTTGACCCTAAGGTGAACCCATCACAGGGTTTTCTTGGCAAGATTTGTTCAAAGTGGGGTTGCCTTTGCCTTCCTCTGAAGCTGAGAGAGTGTGACTTGCCCAAAGCCACCTAGTGGGTTTCCATGGCCAAGCAGGGATTCGAACCCTGGTCTCCAGACTCATAGTCCAATGCTCAAACCACCACATCACGTTTGCCCATCTACTGGATTGTTATTACCTGCAAATTGTATACACTGAGTTCTGCTGCTTATCATAAAGAATAGAAGCAATAAAATGTTGGCTTTCTTGAAAATGCAGACAGGGTTACTTAAGGAACAACTAATGAGTGCACCAGTGTATCTGTGAATGAGAGTTTGAAGACTAGCAGTTGCATGTGAGAACTGCTTTCAAGTTTTTTCATGTTGCTTTCAACCATTTGTGAACATGTTTAATCCAGAAAAAAAGTGGAAGACAGACAGTTTTAAATCTTGCATTAGATCTACTATTAAATCTACTGTTAAACTGAGTATAAGCACATTCAAGTAGAGGATGTGTATAGACACTTTGAGCATCAAATGTGCTATATGTGTGGATATCATTAATTCAGGATAGAATGTGGAAGAAAGACCCCTAAAATTACATGTAAAATTGTCTGTTCAATGCAGATGTTAGCTTGACAAAATGCATCGAATCTCACAGTGTATGAAAAGCAGGGTAACCTTCTAAACAAATAAAAGAACTGGATGGTGGGGTGTGGGGTGTGTGAGATGCAGACTAAGTTCTAATATTATCTATGAACATGCTGCAGGCAGGGATACAGTGTGTATAGCAACTGTATCCAAATCCCTTGTGTGCACCAAAGAATGGGTAGGGATTCCATGAATAGCAGCATATGGACAAGTGCATGAGAGGAAATATATGGCCATCTAAACATACACAACTATCTGACAGAGGTTAGAAAATCACTTTAAAGAAGAATGAATATGAGGGCATGCTGAAGCCACCCATAACTGAGCCATGGCCAGATAGTGCTCTACAAAGTATCATTCTACCATTGCACATTTATGAGTAGCTTCAGCATGTGATTATATTGATTATTTTTCAAAGTAATTTTCCAACCTCTTCCACTAAGACACATTTATGTCCCCTGCATATCAAAGCTTTTGTTAGGATACCAGAAATCCCACACTCAGTTTAACAAACATGAAATTTTAGTTCTCTGGTAACAAGCTAAAAAAAAAAAATCCGTTAGGTTTTCTTCAGAATTTCCAAAAAGATTGAACATTGACATTTTAACTCAAGAAGTTTCCATTTTGAAGAAGTAGCTGCTAAGTATGTATATCATGAATTGTGGGCAGTATGTCTACCAGGAGTTGAAATATGCCTGCCACCTATATTCATTCCTCAGGGTCATTATATGTATTTGATGATCATAATTGCTGAACATGTTGTTCAGTTTTGCTCCAGTGAGTTTAAGAAGCTTTGTTGGCAGACTGCCAAGTTGCTGACAGAGGGTATTCAGGATCAGGGAGCCAGGAGTGAATTCTGAACAAAAGGGTTATCTTGGTGAAATCCACTGAATCCAAAGCATTGCACCAGAATACTGAATACCCCTAAATGGACACTTGTATCATAAATGTACAGAGTACGCACAAGTGCTATATGCCCATCCACACTCACAAATAAATACATGTCTGGCTTGCACTTTTAAACACCAAGCTATGTTCCCAAAGATGATTTCCCAAACTGTTAAGAGGGATGGAAGACAGAAGAGGTGACAGAGAAAGATATACAATAAGGGTGGTGGAAAGAGAGATTTAAAAAAAGGTGGGCTCATCTATTTTTAGCTCTCCCCACCCCCGCTGGCTACAGCCCTGACCACCACTTGCATATGGCTTCCAAAAGATTGTTTCTGAGGGTGTGTGTGTGTTCAAGTTGCCTGTTGACTTATGTCTACCCCAGGAATCTCATTGGGTTTTCTTAGGCAAGGAATACTCAGAACTGGTTTTGCCAGTTCCTTCCTCTGAAATATAGCCTACACCACCTGGTATTTATTGGCAGTCTCCCATTCAACTACTAACCAGGGCTGACCCTGCTTGGCTTTCAAGATCAGACAGGATCTGGTGCCTTTAGAGTACGGTATTTAGGCCCTTAAGGGGAGGAGTACTCCACTTAAAAACTATTTGTCTGTTCCTGTTGCAGGGCAAAGATAAGGCTTTCATCTTGGCTCCATAGGGCAGAATTATTTAATTTCGCAGTCTATTGCTTTTATGCATTTACATTTATATTATTCCTAATTGACAGCAATCAGGATTTTTAATTTATCCTACATAATATAAAATGCTTCCAAATAAAGGACATGATTCAGCCCCATTGGTTTTAGAGGGGAGCTAATGTTTGACTCTCCCATTGAAACTAAGGACGCTTACGAATGCTCAACTTTGCCTGGATTATGTTCAGGGAGATTTTTATATACATCTTGACAGAATTTATAAACTACAGAGATTATCAGACACAACACCCCCATCCCTGGGAAGTCAGGAGGAGGACACCACTGTACCGCTACAGGCTGGCAATACTGCATGACACCATATTCCTCTTGTCCTTCATTCATCAGTGAGAAGTGGCACATTTTTCATCCGTCCAGCATGGAGGAAGCACAGAGGAGGGACGGGAGAAGGACAGGGCATGCAGTATTGACTGCCAGAAGTGGAACAGTGGCGTCCTTCTCCCGACCCCTCTGAGGTTCTTTTAAGAGTGGCTGATAAAGTCCAATGTCAGTGAGAGCTAGTCTTAGTGATGCTTCAAGTAGACCCACTGAAAACTACAGGACTGATGTCACAACTAACTTCAGTGTCACATCCCATTGATTTTGATGGGTCTGCTCTATCTATGACATAAGAGCTGATTTTTTTTTAAATGTGGATGTAGGACAGTGTTTGATTTAAACAGGAACAGGTGAGACATACTGGCTGCTCTAAGAACATTTTCAAAATTTATTCTTAAATTTCTTTTTATATTATTTTCCAAGTATGTAATTGATACATAAATTTAACACATATTCAACACATACAGCATGCTTGTACATAAATTTATTTGTAAATTATCTCCTTTTCCCTTTTTAGTGTAGTGTAACAAAATTAACATATGCATTCCCAAGTAGGTAAGGCTGCAGCCTTACACATACTTATGAGGGAGTAAGTCCCACTGAAGTTTGTGGGACTTGTGTCTATGGATGCTTGGTGCTCTTATTGTTTCTTTAGATGCTTGGTGCGCTTATTGTGAAGTAGTCCTGCCTTGTTCATATAATTTTATGAGGGACTGGCAGAAGACAGTCTTCTTGCATTTTTCTAGCACTTATGTCATTTTTCTTTCCACAAACAATGAAAAAGGAAAGGAAGACAGAATACCTGCACAACGACTTTTGAATTCTGTTTGGAAGTGCTGTAAATCAGCATAATCAGATACTGCAGTACAAAGCATTCTTGATATTAGTATTTTGTTGGCTTCTTTCTCTTAGGCTGCAAACGTATGCACTATTTTGAGAATAAGGTCCATTAAAACAGTGATACTTACTTCTGAATCAACATGCATAGGATGACTTGGGGAGTTTGATCAGTCTTGAGGCAAATGTGAACTTTATTTTAATGTGGTACTTTCATATTGTTTAGGGTACAAATAACATTAGGGTCCCATTTGGTTGGAATTAAATAGCATGAATGGACAAATGCCCTTGATGTCCATTTTGTTATAAGCAGAAAGTGATTTGTTACATTTGTGAAGCATCTTCCAAGTTGTTAATGTTTACTGAAACAATTCAAAACAGCTCATTAAAGAATAACACATTTATTATGATCTAAGTGTGTGTCACAATACAATAGGCAATATTTAAGATGCTACAAGACAATTTGTGTTTTTTATTGCAACAGACTTAATACAACATCTTGGTGGAAAGGGTTTTTTTTTACATCTATTGCTAAAGCAAGGTTGTATATACAGTTTTCTATGATATCAGAAACAGAAGACATACCAGTTCCATATAGAAAAAAAAATATTAGCTGCCAAGCTACTCTTATGCATGTTCAATTCGAAAGTAAATGTCATTGGGTTTATTCATACAAAGAGGTGTAAATCATGTACCAAAAACCTAAACTGCAGATCTGAATGTATTTCAAACAAACAAGTAAATCCCATTGGAACTCATTTCCACATAATGGTCTGAATCCATTAGATCCCTTTCATGTACCCAAGGTACTTACTTCTGTATGTGCTCAGGGGATACATTCATGATATCCTCTTCTGGTTGCAGCCTCTCTTACCATGCTGCATGCTGTTGTAGGGAGCCATTGAGTTTCAAAAGAAACTTACCAAAGGGAGGGGAACAAGGATGGGATGAGAAAAGGAGAAGGAGAAGACAGAAGAGCACATGATTATATGGCAAATGATTTTCACTTTTGGAGAAAGAAGCCAATGTGAAGCTTGTCTCTTTGGCAATAGAAGTTCCCACTTAATTACAGAAGCAAACCTCTAGCTTTGTGAAATTATCTTCCAAAACAGAGATGTTGATCCTGGCTGAGGCCCATTCACAAGGATGTCAGGCACACTTTACATAGTGTACCCAGTGTGGTTGGGATCGAGATATGTGCTCAAGAACATGTGGTGCACCAAGAGCCACATAGTATATGCTTGAAGGTTGTAATAGTGTCTCTAGGACATTTTGCCATTGATTTTAGTGGTCCCAAACACTGATCAAAATCCAAAGAAAGTTATTCATACTAAAGTTTTGCTGAAATTAACAGAACATAAGTCACAACAATTAACTTTACCTGTTGCTTTCAGTGGAACTTATCTACCACCAAACATATCTAGATTTAAGTTCTTTTTAAAAAATCTTAATGTGATTTGACAGGATGACATCCCTAATATTAATCAATGAAAATGAATGCACAGAAACAATTAGCATCGTCTTAGTGAAGTATAGAGTGCCAAATATTCATTCAGGCACAGGCAATTATTTCTTAATATTTTAAGATAGACTTTATGCTAAGGCTTGTTACATTCTGATTCGTCTTGGCAACAAATTAGAACAGAGATAGGCCCAGTGTGGAGTATGAAAGACTACTATTATGCTAAAATGTCATTATTGGAATAAACTAAAGAAGTTGCACTTCATTGTAACAACCACCTTTCTTGTCTTCCTGTGAGCTATTGTGCTACTGTCCTCTATTTTTAAACACTATTGAATTACACCTGTGCTTTTTGGCTAATGTTCCTAGAATGTTATTGTTGTTTCTTTGTGATATTCTCATTAACTCACTTTCAAAATGCACAGGTCATCACCTCCTGTGACAAATTTCAATATAACTATTTATTCCTGGGGGGAGACCCCAAAGCTGTTATCAAGAGACTCTGAGATCTTTATGAAGGAGCACAGATAAGTAGGTTGTATGACGACATACTTTCTATAAAACAAAAATGAGATTGTTCAAGTAGTGGTTAGAATACAATAGTCATAGGACTTTATCAGAGGTGTCAAATGTGATGTCATAAGGATGCATAATGATTGCAAAAGGGTGTGCATACCAGACAATAACATCCTTTTGTGATCAAGTAAAATTTAAAACCTGTTCCTTTTTGTTGATGGGCAAAGCTGTCAATTGATCTCCCATGGCAATTTGTTGCGGGCATTGCCGGTGTTTGACTCCTTACACCATGTGAACGCAGCATCAATGGGCAAACACTTCTGGATGAGATTTCAACAGCCAGGTAGGGGATGTTCTTTTTATGACACATACCTGTGTACTTGGGACTTTTAAAGTGTGTTTCTGTGCTTGTGTCTACGTTAAGTGTGTTTATTTGGGTTTAACTTTTAAATTTCCCATACTAGTGTCTTCTCCCGAGAATCGGTGAGATCTCAACCCCCTGGAAGTAAACAGAGCTCTGTTTGTGCTCCATTACTGCTGGGGAAGCCTCATTGATGCTGTTGGAGTTCTGGAGGGAGGGGGGCGTTCTTTTGCCAGCATAAAAGCATTTTAAAATATGCCAGCAAAAGAACATTAACGGGGGATGGTCTGATAAAGTCCTAAGTCTGTAGATTTACAGTGCAATCTTATACATGTCATCTCAGAAGGAAGTTCCATTGGGTTCACTAAGACTCACCGCTAGGGAAGTGGGTAGATCCCCACATCTGCATGAACATGTATACGAGTTCCCTATCCTTTCCCTGGATGATTGAAGAACTTGTTTCTATATAAACCAGATTAAGGCTGCAGTCTTCCGCATACTCTCCTAGCAGAGAGTTCTATGAAACTCAGTGGACATTCTCAATCCAATATTTATTATGGTGATAGACTGGCACAAGTATAGCTAAACCCAAAATTTAAAACATTATATCAGCATTTCTCTACTACTACTATATTTGCAGTTTTTCTTGCAAAAAGCCCAGTCTGCCTCTTATTTATACACATATAAGATAAATTTAGCTCATTCAGAGATTTCCTTAAATCTGACAATAATTTCAATCTAATCTCTATATAAAATGAACACTACAGTAAGACATAGGTAACACACTCAACCTACCCAGTCTCACAGGGACATAAAGCAAAAGAAGAGCCTGAAGCCTTTCTTGTAGCAGTACAGATTATACAGCCATTATGTTTCTTATTTTCCAGAACAGAGTCCTCTGTTTGAAGGCATCTTCTGGTTGAAGGGCTGACCAGGCAATGTCTTATTTAAAAATAAAGAATAATCAGAAGAGAGAGCAGTGTGGAACCTGAAGCTACTTATCAATAAGTAACATGAGGCTGAATTGATAGTCACATAGGCTTTTTAAAAATTATTATGTATTACACTTTTATTCTGCTCTTGATAACGACAGGCCAAAGGTCATCTAGTGAGTTTCATGGCCAAGTGTGCTTGCCTGATGCACCATTTACTATTGTGTAAAAGAGGGATGCTTTTTTTGGTAATAATTTTTTATTGAATAAGATACAGCTACAAACATTAAAAAGAAAAAAACAATACAAAAACAAAAATCATAACAATAGTTATACACTAACTAGAACTATCTCTACAAACTAGAAAAAATATTCAACTAAATATAAAATAATTAAAAGTTGACTTCCCGCTTTCTTGCCAAAGGCATAAATACAGGTTGCCCCCATGTATCCGCGCAGTTCAGTTCCTGGATTTACCGTGGATACCAGAAACTGTGGATCATAGCAAACCCTATTAAAATAAAGGACTCCCTGTACAAACATACCATGGAGTTGTGTTGCTAGAGTGATTGCTAGAGAGGATACCTCTCTAGGTATTTTCCAATGCAACTCTATGGTATGTGTCCCTATTTTTTCAGCCACAGATAACTGAAACCACAGATATTGGTTCCACGGATACAGGTGGGTGACCTGTATTAGTAAATCCGCCTGTTTCTTATTTATGAAAAGAGGGGCTTTCAACAGGTGTAACTTCTGAAAGATTTAGAAGCCCTTTTCTCTGTTTTGCATCTGGGCACCAAATAAGGCCTTCAGACTGGTCTTCTTGGGTGATGTCCAACTATGCAACACTGTGCATCTGAAAAAAAAAACATGTAGTGATGGGTACATGTGTGGCGTCTCTTTCCCTACCTGTCTTTTAAAAAGTGAGCAAAAGAGAACACTATTGGCACAACTACTATAATGCTGCACTCTAGCTTCATTTGGAGAACACACCCTTAAAAAGTTCACATGCACAGAGTTATAACGTTAGGTGCATGTGTCCCCATGTTTCAATAGGGTTACCATAGATTCTTACTCAGCCTACCGTTTGTCCCCTTTTCAAAGTTTTGCATAAATAAGGAACTGAGAAATAGTAACCAACTTCAACATCATGCTGTTTAAAATCATTGGTATATGGTTACTAGCAGAATGGACAAGCAGCTTGGATAGCTCATTGTCCCAATTCGAATTCAGTAAGGAGAAAGAAAGCATATGTAAATTGTCTTTATAATGCAACTGAATATGCAAGTTAGCCACAGCTCTGTGATTTATCATATAATTTTAAGATATTCTAATATGTTTTTAATTTGAATTAAATCCCTTGGATTTAGTGTGTCAATACATTTCTTTCTGGAAATCATCTTCTCCTTTCTGGGAAGTGCAGTTACTCTCTATGATGTAAGAAAGAAATGCAATCATATTATTGTTGCTGGCTGAACTAAATGAAGGGATGCTATTAGTTATCTTACTGAGTAGTGTTAGAGATTAAAATAGTTGAGGTTTTCCTGGTGAGATTAAGAGAAACTTTAACTGAAAAAACAGACTTTGCACTGACAGGTTAATCAATTGCAAGATATTATGAAAAGTAATTGCATCATGGTTAATTGATCTAAGAAAGTTAAAGGATTCTTTTGGCAGTATTTGAAGTACCCAGTGGTGAGACAGTGAGAGATGGAATTTTGGCAAACACACCACCAACCAGGACATGGGATGAAAAAGCCACAACTTTTATTGGTTATATCCATAGAAGGCTTGGCCTACATGAGATTGGACCCAGACATTGGATTACCTGTCTACCAACCAATAATCACCAGAACCACACACACACACACACACACACATCCCAGAATGTGCACTGGGAACCACCTTGAGTGATGCAAGTGGGATGCCACAGGTGCAAAAGCAACTGTGCAGATCCCAGACCTCCCCTCTGCCAAGCTGGATATGATCCATGTTGCCTTCACCCCCAGTGGCCCATAAGGGGATGATCCTGACTGAGTCTGAAAAGCACGCAGGCATCAATCTGCCCTAAATTGGATCCAATGTTGTGCAAAACTTCCAAAAGTTGCAGTAACAAGCAGAGATAAAACACATGCATCAAGGAAGGGCAGGTGAAATGTTCAATATATACAAAACCAAACTGCTCATCTTTCTTCCCAGTTCTTCCTTTCCTCAGTCTAATGACATTATCATTATCCAACTACTTGCCTGAATAGGCAAGAAGCTATAGCTTTAATTTTTTTCATCAACTTTTTGTTCTTTATTATCACCTTCTGCCTACAGGCCCTTTCTTTCCATTCAAAGATCTGAAAGCTAGCTCATGCTTTGATTGCCCTCCATCTGATTACTGCAACCTTCTTGTCTTTGGCCTTGTTGTATCACACCTCAGTCTGTCCAGAACTCCAGTGCCCAAATAATTCACTCTTCTCAGCACTCAGAAGATGTAATGCCTTCTTCAAGTCTTTATACTGGCTTACCATTCTTTCTTGTATCCACTATCAGCTCCTTGTCCTTTTTTTCCTAAATCTTCTAATGTTCTGTGATTATTTCCCAATATATTTCTACCCATAATCTGCAATTATATTACAGGCTCTTAAACTTGCATTCTCCTTTGCTGCCTCTTTTATGTTTGGAACTGTCTCTCATCCTTTTTGGATGTGGGTGCAGAGCAGCGGCATCACTAGGGGGCAGTGGGGTGTGTGGACCATACCGAGTGACACCATCAGAGGGGGTGACACAAAAATGACTGTCTATAAAATTTTTGTGCAGGGTTTCAACATAAATGTATTTTTTAAAATAAAAATATCGCTGCCACCATGTCCAGCCAGATGAGCCTTCCTTCCTGTTCCTCTCCTACAATTAGGTTTTGGGTGACCCTCAAAGTCATGTGCAGATTATGTAGATTTCTGGGATTGCTAAGGATTCTGTATGGTCTGTTACAGGAGGAGGACCATGGGGTGTGTGACTCCATGAGTTACCGTACTGTGTGACACCAACCCTAGTGACACCACTGGTGCAATGTCCTTTTCCCCCGCTTCATTCAGATGCATTTACAAATATCAGCTTTTCTACAAAGTCTTGGGCTTCATCCCTTATCCTCAGTTTCATTCCAGTTGCACCCAAGACTGACTGTATGTAACTGTATGATTGTTGTTTTCTTCTAGTAAATTAAAACATCATAAAATTGTACAAAAGGGAATAGAGTATATCAGTGCAAGGAAGAGAGGTTCAGTGGGGATGCTTTCTTCTACCCCAGATCTTCTGCATTCCAATTTGTCTTTCACCTGCTGTCTGCAAAAAAAAAAAAAAAGTCAGATAAGCTGCCTAAGGCAGAGGTGAAGAAGAAACACATTTATACCAGACTTTTTCCTAACAATGGTTCAGCCCATTGCATAAGATATTGTACTGTGACTTCACAAGGTTAGGGTAAGATTAGAAAGGTAGTACCATGTTCAGCAACTCCTGAACGAGCTAAGCCAGATACAGTAGTTCCCTGCACTGGCAGCTTCTTCCTGCTGAGCCCTGGTGCAACTATGGTCTGAGCAACATTGAGAAGGGGAAGAAAGGAGTCAGATTGACCCCTGGTCAGTCAACAGCAGCCATTCCAAAGCTGTCTGCTTTCTGAACAGACTAATTATAATATCGTATGGAAATAAATGTGAGCCAGTGTGGTATAGTGGCTTGAGTGTTGGACTAGGGACATTAGGAAATAGGGATCTGAATCCCTGCTCAGTCATGGAAACCCACTGAGTGACCTTGGGCAAGTCACACTGTCTCAACCCCAGAAGAAGGCAATGGCAAATCTCTTCTGAACAAATCTTCCCAAGAAAACCCTGTGATTGGTTCACCATAGGGTCACCTTGAATGCATACAACAACAACAACAACAACAACGAAATAAATATGATGCACTTCATTGGTTACATTCCCTTCCCTATCCCAAATGCAGGTTAGTAGTATATACATCTTGCAAATCAATATTAGTTGAGAATTCCCACTGCAGCTGGTGGCAGCTGCACTCTGAAAACTGCTGGAAGGCTACCATTCCTCATTCATACTTCAAACTCCAATCCCATAGCACATACTTTAGTTAAAGTAAGCCAATCATTCAAAAAGTAAAGACCTTGCCACAAATCCAGATGCCAACTTTACCCACAAATGTACTCAGGAAATGTCATCACAATACCTAATCACATCACCCACAATATTAGAGGTACTTTCACTTGCTCATCCTCTAATTTGATATATGCCATCCTCTGTCAACAATGCCCTTCAGTACTCTACATTGGGCAAACAGGCCAGTCTCTGACATATATCAAACATTGGGAATGAGAATACATAAAAGCCAGTTGTGGAACGCTTCAGTTTTCCTGGACATTCCATCTCAGACCTCAGAACAGCAGTCCCTGAATTTTTTTTAAAAAAAAACAAGAACAAAAATCAATACAAAGGAAAATCAGAAAGAGAAACAGCAGAATTGGCATATATCTACAAACTCTAGTTCATCAACAATGGGTTCAACAGAAACAATGGTTTCCTGGCACACTACAGATACCATAACACTAGTTAACACCCTAGCCTCATGAAGGCTTTCTTGTCCATTTTATCCCATCTCCTTTCTTATTCCCAACCAGTATCATACTACATTCCAATAACTCCCTCCACCATTCACATGGTTATCTACTAACTTTGGCTGTAGGCAATATCTTTCTTCCTACCTTTGTCCCCCAATGACCATCAATGGTAGTTAAAACTGAACTTGTCACCTCATCACCATACCCACAAGTGTTGCATTTCTATTGCTATTCACACACACACACACACACACACACAGTGTTCATATGGATAAATGTCTGTCCCTAAGCACTTCATGCATACACTTCCATGCATCTGATAAAGTCCTTAGTTGAAAGCTTATGCAACCAACTTCTTTCTCTCAATTAATCTCAAAGGTGCTACAAGATCCCTTTGCATTCCAAAAGTAAGTTACTCTCCCAAACAACATGAACATTTTTTTAAAAAAAAACAAATAAGTTTTTGTTATGTTTCATATTTTTTCTGTTTACATGCAGTAAAAAAGTAGCTTCTTGTTTGCATGCTTCAAAAATGTTTTCCATGTCAAAGAATGTAGATCACTAGATCTCTTTCTTGTGTTAAAAGCCACTAGTATCTAAGTTTATTTATAGATTTAGGGCTCTCTGCTATTGCAAAATGGAACGGATTAATGTGTGATAGTATTCTTTACTTTTTGTGACTTTTTCATATTAAAATAGCAACCTTTTTGAATGAGCATTAGTACAGTTCACTCCAGGTCTTAGGTTTGCATTATATGTTCTGGATACAGTAGTTTAAGCTGTGTTTCTGTAGTGCCTGGAATGAAACCACAGTCTGTTGTTTTTCTTCAGAACTCCCACTCCTCCATCTCTTGGGTCCATTGTTTGGACACAGTGGAGACATGCCAGGACTGTCTGACTCCTAGACAACTGGAGTTTCATTGAAATTTTCAACTGAGAAAGTAACAAAACATGTGAATATTAACTGAAAATTCCAGTATGTAACACACACACACACACACACTTCCCATTGTCTTTGATAGCCATAATTTGATACCAATAGTAAAGTTGTATTGCTAAGTGGAACATTTAAGTGGAGTTATGGGCATATTCTAAGGGAAAGTGGGAGTGTATGATAGCAAAGCTGTTCTCAGACCTGGGTCTGTTCCAGAGTAGGAGGTAATGCAGGTCAGATTTTTGGAGCAGAACAGACTGCAGAAGGGCTTCTCCTGACTGTGGCTCTATCCGCCCACAGTCTGACTTCCTAACACTTTTTCTCCACTGCTGGAAACTAAAGTGGATATTAACTTGGATGTAAGAAAAGCATGCGGGTGTGGTGGGTTGGGGAGCAGCAGGAAGATGGGGCAGCCAGGGAGAGATTTAGTTTCCCTTACTCATTTGCCGCTTTTATTCTACAAAATGAATCCTCATCCCCCCAGTTTGTATGTGATAGGGCAGACCTAGGATTAATGACAGAGATTTACCCATATGCCTTGAAGACACCAGATTCTGCAGAGTCAGCCCCAGTTATTATTTGGATGGGAGACCACCAATGAATACCAGGTGCTGTAGGCTATATTTCAGAGAAAGGGACTAGCAAAACCACCTCTGTGTATTCCTTGCCTAAGAAAACCCTATGAAATTCATGGGGTTGCCATAAGTCAACCGGTGACCTGAAGGCACATACATATATCTCGTTTATCTTTTACAATCCACATTGAATGGTACTAGTGTTCCTGTATTCCTTGGTATACTTTATGCTATTAACAGTGTAAAGTTTTTGGATATTTTTGTACATGCATACATCAATCATAATTGTGAAACATCAAGGAGTTACACCATGACCTAGGCCAGTTGATTAAGGAGGAAACCTAATTGAGTTGTTATTAATGTAACCCAACTGACTTAATTTGGAGAATACCAGTTGATGTTACTTGGCTACACCAGTCTGATGCATTTATATTCTCTAATCTAACCATTACTAGTCAGACCTTTTTTAAAAAAAATAAAATAAATGCTGATACAGACATTTGTACTTCTGTGGAGTGGTAAGCATCAGAATATTGTGTCTCTGTTTGCTTATTTCCAAAGTAGGTGACTTTGCTTGTCATCACAAGAAACTGCTATATAATGAATGGGCACACTCATAGCATCTATATCATGGCTAATCTTCAGTGTGTGAAGTGTGAAGTCAGTATCTGGCTTTTTAACCACAGTCTGCTACAAGATTGTTGATCATCTGGTGTTATATCTGGGTGGTTCTGCAAAAAACTGAATTAAGTTGAACAGTATTGCTAGCTCCTGGCTTGAGGTGTTGTTGTTCTTTCCTTCTTGCAGCAAATACTGCTTCATTCCCGTGCTAATGCTACCAAGGTGATATTTCTTATTACGGATGGATATTCTAATGGAGGGGATCCCAGGCCCATTGCAGCTTCCTTGCGTGAATTTGGAGTAGAGATCTTTACATTTGGGATATGGCAAGGCAACATCCGAGAGTTGAACGACATGGCTTCTCACCCAAAAGAAGAACATTGTTATTTGCTTCACAGTTTTGCTGAATTTGAAGCTTTAGCTCGCAGAGCCCTTCATGAAGGTATTGCACTTGGTTCTGTGGAGTTCTGTTGTGGCATTCATAGATATTAAACTTGTTTTTTAAAAGTCCATTGATATTTTATTATTTATTTGAACTACAGTATGGCCCCCATATCCATAGGACTGATACCTTTGGATTCACTTACCCACATCTGAAAAAAAATTGGTCTCTCTAAGCATCTTCTAAATCCTCCAGAGAGATTTTATGATGTGCTGCCAGCAGAAGCTGACCATAGAGTCGTGCTGGAGGACCTAGAAGATGCTTAAAGAGGTGTTCTCTCTAAGGAGATTATCAGTCATGGCAAAAACTGTGGTAAAAGATTGCTAAAAGAACAGTAAGGGGCGACCTTACCAGACAAAGTCATCCTCCAGCGTTCCAGGGGTGTAGCATGGCCATGAGTAAAGCATCCCTTTTTATTAGCGGTTTGTGCCCGTCAATAGAAAAGTGAAGCCTCATCCGCAGCAGTGCTACGCCCCCAAAATGGTTGAAGGACACGGGCATCTGGTAAGGTTGCCCTTTCTGTTTCCGTAGCAATCTTCTGGCGTGGTTGGGAACACAATTTTTTGGTACGTTCCCCCACGTCTGATAACCTAAGAATCTCAAGGTCCTCCAGTGCGAATCTATGGTATGCTTGGACTGGAAGTCATTCATTTTAATAGGGTTTGCTATTATCCGTGGTAATTTGGGGAATGTATCCCTTGCGGATACGGGGGTCGTACTGTATAGATTTACCATGAACTCTAGATTCATATAGTTGACTAACTGAAAATCACTGCACTAGAAGGAACACTTCTCTTGTATATAGGTACTGTATTTTTAAACTCAAGCATGCAAAATTCAGATGAGAAGCCTGTAAGTGATCTGAGACAGTTGGCCAAGATCCTGCAATAGGATACATAGCTGTGATGATGGAGCTCTAGCATCATATCGACATCTCTTGATGCAACCCTTTCCCCAAAACCTACCATATGAACCAGGTAGCCCTGCCAGTGCAGGAATTTTCAAGGCACTGGGCAGCAGGATCATGAGCAAAGAAGCATACGTCCTCTCCTGGCAATGAGGCACTTGCTGGTAGGTAGGCTTTTGGGAGCACTGTCAGTTGTTGCAATGGTGCAACAACCATAACTCTGAATTACAAAATGTGTGTGATGTACACTAAGTCAGGCTTACAACATCATAAATACTGAACAGGATGCCAGCCAAATTACTTAAAAGCAAGATGATCATTTTAAACCAAATATCTAAAGGTAGGTTCAGGATATATGATTTAGAACCTGCACTCCACATTCATTTCTCAAAATCGTATATCCTGAACCTACCCCTATTTTCTGCATTTGCAACTTGCCACTTGCAAAGCAGCCTACATGTGTGCACTTTCACTATCTAACCTCTGTCTTTGCTCCCCAAAGCCTACCTGCTAAGGTATTCACCATACCTGCTAATTTCACACACACACACACATATACTACCTGCCACAGACAAGGGACAAGCGTCTGCTTAGTCCTTTTTCCCCACCAGCCTGGCCAAAAAGGCTCTCACTCCTTGATGCAAGCCCCCCCCCAGAACAACATATTACCCTCCTCAGATAAATGGATACTGTCTGCTCTGTAGTGCTCAAAGCACTGAATCGCTATGTTGGGATGTGGGAGAAAGTGGCCCATCCCTCTGAATATTACAGATTTCCCTGTTAACCCTCCTGCATGCCCAGTAAATCCAATATGGATCACCCTCACCCTGCCAAAGCTGCAAGGCAAAATGGCGGACCATATCAAAGGTATCCACAGCCATTTAGTCTGAATGACCTGAAAGTCATGCAGAGCCTGAAGAGTAAGGATGTTGCCCTTCAACAAATCTAGATCATTCTCACCCAGGTGAATGACCAGAACATGAGGCAGAAGCACTTTGCACTGTCTAAACAACAGAGGCAAGAAACCATGCCAATGAAGGTCTCTTTTCCTGAGCCACTCAACTGCGGCTTGATTGTTCAAATGAGCCCCCAAATGGCAGTTCTGGTCCTAGCATGCTGCCACGTAGATCATACTATGGCTACAGATCAGGACCAACCACCTCTCCAGGCATAACCTAGGATCTGGGAAAGATAATAAAATTTGTAACACAACCAAACAAAACCCTTCAAAACTGGAGAACTTGAACATATATGTTGTATACTACGGATACTTCACCCAGCATAACACCAAAGGTCCAACCAGATGGTTGGCGCCTAGTAGGGCCTGCAAGGGCTGACCTAGACAATCAGGCCTAGTGCCCACTGCCAACAGGCTGTTGGGTACAACAGGGTTCACAAGGGCCACCACCCTAAATAAATAAATAAATAAATAAATAACAGGCCATTTGGGCCTAACCAGTGCCTAGCAAGCCCAGCACTCCCAGAGCCTATTTCCCAACCGTTGAGCCCAACCAGGGCCTATCACGCCAAGGTCTCACATGGCTTACTGCTCAAAAGGCCAATTGGCCTAACTAGGGCCTTGTGGGCCCAGGTCTTCCAGAACCTACTACCTAACGGGCCACTTGGAACCAACCAGGGCCTTGTGGTCCAAGGCCTCACTGGGCCTACTGCCAGCATGCCAGTTGGGCTTAACACTGCCATTTGAACACTGCCCTCTGGGACTGGCTCTCCAGTAAGTAAATGCTTGGCCCAATGATTCTGTTGCAGCCCCATACACAAGAGGCCACCCCAGCTGCATGCAACCCACCAAACATTTAGGAGTACACAATCATGCAGCAAGGCCTCTCAAAGCATTCGCCTGCTGCCCAATCCCACACTCCCCAACAACCATCACCAACACAATGAGGCATGAGTGCATCCATTCCTGCACTCCGCACCCAAAGCAGCAATGTTACACAATCACATGGCAAGGCCACCTGGTGTACTCACCTGCTGCCTGATTTGGCACAGCAGAAGCGCCCAACTGTGGATGTGCAGCTTGGATGTCCACAACGCTTGCTCACTACCTACCCTGGCACCCCTGAGTACATGATTCAACTGTGAGGATGCCAGATGTGCCACCCGCCTGATCGTACATCCCCCCCCCGCAAAACACTACCAACAAACCCAAGGAAGCAATGAAAAATATTGCTGCCCACTCTCTCCCACCAATGCTTGAGCTTCATTGACCAAATGAAAGAACAAAGGGTATGGGAGGGCCTTAATATCCCTCAACTCCTCCCCCAACACTCAACATCCCAGCACAGTCAGACCTGATGTACAGCCACTTGGCATCTCTCCACTGCAGACAAGCAAAAGCAACTTCTCCCATGCAGCATGATGCACCATGTGAGCATGGAGCTGAATAGAGGGATGTAAGGGGTATGAATATATGGGATGAGGTAGTCCTTCAAACATTTTGTTTTTTTGTTGGGGGAAAATAGTCATACCTAATAAAGGAATGAAAGCATGTTACACTGAAGAATTGGACAGTGCCTGCTGAACGGATGTCAAAGGAAACATCTTAAATGGGACCAGTTTTGAAAAAAATGATGAATCAGAAATCTCTAGTGCCCAGAATACTCAAAGTGGAGATTTCAATTCCTCCCTCCACCCCGACGACATGGTTTCAGTTTTTAAACCAGAATACAGCACAGCTACTACCAATTGTTCATTTGTTTATATCCCAATTTATTTTTCTTCATTTTCATATTGTAAAAAAAGCATATGTATTGATGCTGATATAGATATAGATGGACTAATGAAATAATAAGAGAGTGAGAGGAAGGGAGAGAGAGAGAGTTACAAAGCAGCCATGGTGAACAGGAGCTATGAAACAGTGCTACTGCACACTTCTGCAGTTTACGTTCAATTGAAAAGGATTTGCATTGGGAAATTACCCAGTGGAGTTCGGTTTTGGAAATTAACTCTCAACTGTGTGGGCAAAGCTAATAGATTAATCAATCATTAAATTATGCATCTGACAAATTCCTTTCACTCATTGCCAAATTCCTGCTTTGCAGGTAGTGGAAAAATATTATTAAACATATTAAGCTTTCTGCAAAAAAATTGAATTTTAAAATAAAACATCAGGATTCATTTTAGTTTTTCATGCTAAATTATTACTTTTCCTGATTTTTAAAAAAAATATTTTCACTGCAGTCATAGTTATTAGCTTCAATTTATTTGTTGGATTTTTAAAATTTAATTTTATTCTCCTTTCCAATCCAAAACCCTGTTACAGATCTGCCATCTGGTAGTTACATTCAAGAAGACATATCCCATTGCTCCTATCTTTGTGATGGAAGTGAAAACTGCTGTGATATCATGGCAAGTTGCAAATGTGGTACTCACACTGGGCAGTTTGAGTGCATCTGTGAAAAAGGATACTATGGCAAAGGGCTGCAGCATGAATGTTCAGGTCTGTATCCATTTTCTGCCTTTATAATTGCTAATGTAGGGGTTTGAGTGTTGGACTAGGACACTGGGAGACTAGGATTTGAATCTGCACCTGACCATGGAACCTACTAGATGACCTAGGGCAACTCACATTCTCTCACCCTCAGAGGAAGGCAAAGGCAAACACCCCTCTGAACAAATTCTGCCAAGAAACCCTGTGATAGGGTCACTTTAGGGTTGCCATAAATCAGAAATGGGCTTGTCTTCACTGACCAGAATACTCTGCTTTGTGGCCAGAGTATTCTGGCCCTGGAGCTACCCTGGATTCCTCCCATTACCTTGCATTCCATGGCAGGAATAGGCAGCTGCCACATGTTTGCACTCTGTCGTACTGGTGGGCACCTATAATAATAATAATAAATAATAAAATTTTATTTCTATCCCGCCCCTCTGCAACGCAATCGGGGCGGCTTACAATATAAAAACTCCATAGTCCCAGTACCCTAGCCCACGCCCCCTTAAAATAATATTAAACTATAAAAGATTAAAAACATACAGTAAATTAAAAATATATAAATTAGAAAAAGATTAAAACATACAATAGTTTTTTGTTTTTTTGTTTTTAAATCTGATTACAGCTCAGGGAGGACAGCCGAGTCTTGGGCCAGGATAGTTATTCAGGAAAGGCCTGCCGGAAAAGATCCGTCTTGACAGCTTTTTTAAAGCTGTCTAAGGTGTTAATAAGACGGATCTCGTCCGGCAGGCCATTCCATAATCTGGGAGCAGCAGCAGAGAAGGCCCTCTGGGATGTCACCGACAGCCTTGTTTTCATAGGCTGTAACAGATTCCTCCCAGAGGACCGAAGTGCGCGGGGAGGGTCGTACGGAAGGAGGCGGTCCCGGAGATAAGTTGGACCCAAACCATGCAGGGCTTTAAAGGTTATAACCAACACCTTGTACTGTGCCCGGAAACGAATAGGCAGCCAGTGGAGAACTTTTAGCACAGGTTAGCCAGCACCTCTGCTATCACCGCTGATATCACGTATCATGCTCTCTGAGGCTGGAAGCGAGATGCCCAGCCTTGATCACATGCTGTGGGCCTCATTGTGATTTCATAGGGTGTGATGCATGACATGAGCTGTGGCTGCAGAGGCACCCACCAATATATTGGCATGCACACGTGCAGACAGCTAGCTGCCCATTCTTGCCATGGAATGCTCTGGTTTGTCCTGCAGGATCTGGGTTTTCCCAGTTATTTTAAAAAGCTGTTTTAAGGGGGGTTTGCCATGGTTTGTAGTCAGAACTGCCTGGACATTGTCTGGACAGTTTGGACTAGAATCAGGGCCAAAACCCTGTGTTGTCTGGACAGCTGGGTACAGGAACAGTGGGAGGCTGTTTCATTTGGCCTGTGTGGACAAGGCACACAATAAACAGGTATAAGAATATTAGAACTGAGTTAGGGAGAAGCTTGCGTTTCTTCCACTTCTTTCCAAATTTCATCGAGCTCTTCAGCCCAGTAGTATAAGAAGTCGCAGGCTTAAAAATATAAACATAATGATTGGGTGGGTTTTTAAAATATCTGTTACATGCATGGGGTGCGGGGACTGGAGACCTTTCAGGCTGTTTCTAAACTAATGCATGTTAGCCAACCAGTTGCCTGATAACCCCCTTGTTTCTGCAGTCCTAGCTAACCAGCATCCAAAATTTAGGCCTTTATATGCTAAAAGTCAGAAATGTGAATCTCTTAAAAATTTGTAATGTATTAATGGATACTTTTGATGAATAGGCTTTTCAAATGTCATATAAGCACACACTTATCAGAGGATGGAACTGACTAGCTTTCTTTTGATTGCATGCTCAGTGGAAAGAATAGGTTTTTGCTGTTTATGTAAAGTGTGGTAACTGTTCAGCAGCATCTTATACAATTACTTTTATAGCCTGAACACCTTCAATACTCATTTCTCAATGCTTAGCTGTTAATGTTGTATTGTTTACAATTAAATAAATAGAACCAGTATCTTTTCTTGTGTTTTGACTGAGCACTGAATTGGGATTTTGAATATAGCTCAGTGGATGAGCCGACAGTTTCATGTAGAAGACCCTAGGTTCAATCCCTGGTGTCTCCTAGTGATGTGATTTTGACCGAGGTCTTGAAGACCTGTTGCAAGTTAAAGTAGACAATAATGGCTCAGCAGGACATATCACCTGGAACTGTATAAGGTAGCTTCCTGCGTTCTTAAGTGGAGCTTGGAAAAATTACTACTCTGGGGGCCTGTTTACACTGCAGAAATATAGCACTATGACATCACTTTATCCACCATAGTCCTATCCTATGGAATCCTGGTATTTGTACTTTTGTGAGGTATTCAGCTTTTTCTATCAGACAATTCTGGTGCCTCACCAAAATACAAATACCAGGATTCCATAGGATAGAACTATGGTGGATAAAGTGGTTTCAAACTGCTGTATTTCTGCAGAGTAGACAGGTCCTTGGTCTACTTCTCCCAGAATTCCCCATCTAGCATGGTCAGTGGCTGTGCTTGTAGCAATTGTATTCTAGAAGAGTAATTTTTCCAAGCTCTGTTTTTAAATCAAACGACTAATGAAAGCCAGAATTAGTTAACATAGAAATGGGCCGAAGGCCTGAGATTGGGTGCAAGATGCGTAGAAAGAGAAACCACCATAAAATGAGCATCTCAGTCCTACTTTTTTTATCAGTAGGTATTGACAGAATTCTTCAAGTTTCCAAGAATGTTAGCCATATAGTGCTTACATGTTTACAAAATAGAGAAGTGTCTAGAAATGCATTTCTGAAGCTTGTCATTACAAAATGAGATTACTACACATATTTGTTATCTTAGTTGTTGTCACTAAGTACAATAGCAATCAGATACATCTGTCTTAGATTAGCCTCAGAATGAAGATGGTTGGTTTATGCAAATTTTGTTTTCTGGTCTGAAATGGCTGCTTTTTTCAGAGTTTTCAAGCAAAATAAAATTTTGACACAGCTCCATTTTGGAGCCTATCAGAACACCTTAATCCTTATATTCAGTACAACCCACACAGTATAAAACCATAGGATTTTATGACTGAAATTGGCAACACATCATTATTTTTTGTAAGATCATCAGCAATGCATTAGTAAACACAAGTTTTTAAGAGGTGGCATATGTTATAGAACGCATAGGAGGATTTGCCATCTGCTTCACATGTTCTTATTGGAGATAACTCAGTTCGAGCTGCATACACAAGTCATAACATTTGCCCAGAAGGGCTTAGTTTTACTTTCTTCCTCAAATCTTGCTTTAAAAAAAAAAAAAAAGACGAAAATCACAAGCAAGAAAGCAAATAGAAAACTGTAATAAAGGCTTGTTGCTGTTGTAAGCAAGCTTAGAGTGAAAAGTTTAATGGCTTGTGATGTTTTAACCATCCATACCCTCTAATTGTCGTGATTTGGCAGGGCAGTCCCAACGAATCCACTTTTTCAGCTGCTTTTAAATGCCCAAGTTTCTCTCTATTCCTCCACTTACTTTCCTTTGTCCTCAGCTTACTTCAGTTTCTAAAACTGAGTTCAAAGTACAAAAGGGCTTTGACAAAGTTTGTAATTAACACAGAAGGTTGAAGAGGAGAGGAGAGGGTAGAATCTTGCCCTTCCCAGAAGGCTGAAGCAAAAGCAAACTGCTGCTGTCTCTCCTGGCTTGTCTGTTCACCATCATAATTTATTTTGCCATTTTGATCACACTCTAATGTTCTTTGATGAGACCTGTTACACTTTTCATTTGTGAAATGTTGGAAGGTATGAAATCACAGGTATATGTTCTATGCTTATGCAAAGCTTTCTTTGGAGCATTCTACAACTGGCTTCATTTCAGCACCAATAAGATTTTTTTAAAAAAGCCTTTGGGCAGGTGTCTAAAGATTTTATCTGATTTGTACATGTATATGATTTTAACTGTTTAAGCATAATTTTTGAACTGTTACATAGTTCTGACTGTAATTTATTTTTTACTGTTTTAAATTTTAAATTGCTTTGAATTGATTTTATTGTAAGATCTTTGTATATAGGATGGAATATAAATATTTTAATTAATACATAAACTTCTGCATACCTTTATAGGCGTGTCTGCCCCAAAATGCATTAGTATCTTTGAGATCACAACTGCCTAAAGGTAAATTTCCTAGGTGTGGATGAGATAGAAATGAGTATAGCTTCCATTTCAGTTATAACTGATTAAAACAGAAAAGGGCTGCCTGTATTCTGTGATTACAGTACGACCCGCATATCTGCGAGAACTGTATTCGCAGATTTACTTCGCCACGTCTGAAAAAGTATGGTCTCTCTAGGCATCTTCTAGGTCCTCCAGCATGATTCTATGGTATGCTTCCACCAGAAGCTGACCATAGAGTCATGCTGGAAGATCTACAAAGATGCGTAGAGAGGTGTGCCCTCTCTAGGCATGCTTGGGCCGGAAGTCATTCATTTTAATAGTGTTCACTATTATCCATGGCTTCTGGCATTCACAGTAAGTCTGGAAACATATCCCCCATGGATATTGAGGTCGTACTATATACACAATCAGAAAATACACAAAATAAAGACATTATTTTGTACTGAGCATAGATTTCTGAATTTTGTTTTCAACTTTTGTCTATAAATATGATGAAATCTCAGATGCCAGAGTAACCAGAGTAACCATGCCAGAGTTGCATTTTCAGTGATCAACTATGGGACTTCATTTTCCTGCATAACTTCACTGTGTAGGGATGAATGTAGCATAATTCACCATGTGCTGCATGCAGAATTGGTTTTGCCTCCAATTGGAAAGGGCTTCTGTTTGTGTGAAGTAGGTACTCAAATTTTATTGCTCTCTCATATCCCCTTAAGCTCCCTGGGCCCTTGAAAAGTTTTTCTGGAGAACTGGAGGACTCTCCAGAACAGTACTGAAAATAGAAAGAATGAATGCTGTACACAGGGCAGAAGCTGGTAGAAGCGCTTTCCAGTAAGGCAGAGTTGCCACTGGATACAGTGCATTATATTTAAGTGGTGTTCCTGCCATGCAGTTAGATGTGGCTGGTGACTACTCTCTAATGTGAAAATCTGCATATGCAGAGTTTGGAAATGATCTGTTGGAGGTAACAGTTGTGATGGACAGCTATATGAGTGAATGAGAGTAGTGTGGTACAGGAGCCAATCCTCTAGGAGAAAGCAGAAATGGGAGGGGCTTCTGGATGTTTTAAGTCTGAATGACAGTTGAGAGAAGGACAGTTGAGGGAGAATGAGAGTTGAGAAGGGGGTCGACAGTTGAAAGATGTGATGTGTAAAGGAGAGGCTGGAAAGTGTGTATGGCTTTGAGTGAAGCTGGAAAGAATGAATGTGCAGGGAGAATAAGTGATAAGAAGTATAGAGGCGGATTGAAAATAAAATTCAAAGCAGTTATGTTATTTTGTTCAACAATAAATCACTATGTTTGGTTATTATATTCAGGACATTTTCAGACACCATTTTAGCGTGGCTACCGCGGGAAGAACTCCCGGGAGAGGGACGGCGCTCTTGCACGGCAGGGGGTCATTTTCGGATGACACCGTCCCTCTCCCGAAATCATCAGTGTCAGTTCCATGAAGCTTCGGAAGCCGCAGCGCCATATTTTAATCACAGGCAACTTCCGTGCTTAAAATATGGCTCTGCGGCTTCCGAAGCTTCACGGAACTGACACTGATGATTTCGGGAGAGGGATGGCGGCGTCCGAAAACAACCCCCTGACGCTCAAGAGTGCCGTCCCTCTCCCGGGAGCTCTTCCCACGGTAGCCACGCTAAAACGGTGTCTGAAAATGTCCTCAGTCTATTCATGAGTTATTTTCTCTTACTGATACTTAACTAGCAGTCAAACCCTATAAACACCCACACCCAAGTACAAGTACTATTCATCTAACTGTGGAACTACAGTTTCCACAGGTTATTCGTTCTGTGGCAGCAGTGGGAGGTGAAATCCCCTGTGTCACAAATGTGGTGGCAGCGAATGTGATGAGGCGGTCAGGCTGAGTTGTGATGTAATTTCAGCTGGCGCACCTGTGCGTCACAACAATATCATCTGCAATGATCTACCTTTGGGACTAACGAGGTTGTAGTCCTATTCTTTTCCAGAGATAACCTATCAACCACCTAGCTGTTACCTTGGGGGAGTAACACTTTTTGCCCAAAGTCATTGTATCAGGAAAATAATGTCTTACTCGTTTACCTTGTCTTCCCTTAGTTATACGAGGTGGCTTGGTGGCTTTTAAGCAAGAGTCATATATTGATCAGTAAAGTGAAGACTCTGGTCCCCCACCTCACTCCCATTCCACTCATGGAGAGTGGTGTTCTACAGCAGGAAATGTGACAGCAACACTTCCTACACTAAGGTGTATAGTGCTACATCATCCCAGAACTAAAGTCCTAGAGTGGCATAACATGCTGTGGCACTATAGTACAAGGAAGTTCCTGGATAGCCCAGTGTTACTGCTTCCTGGAGGCTTACTGGATTGCTGTTAACCTTGTGATATTGAGCTAAAGGAAACAGATGGGTGGAAGACAATCTTTGATATTGTATTAAACTACAGATAAATTTTCTGAAGTAATGGAAATGCACTAATTTTCTGCACAGGGAAAACACTAATGTATTAATAATGTGTAACAGAATGAGCAACAAACCGCAATCAGACAATAATGACCTGCACAGCATCTACAACTACAAATAATATAATAAGTTCTTTTCTTTGAGAAATGTTCCAAGCTGTGTGCATATGTAATTGTTTTATGGTTTGCATGCAGATTTCACCTCAATGTCTCTATGGAGTTGTTCTTCCAAGTGGGAATTTGATAATGTGCCAGTCAGCCTTCCTAAGCAGAAATGAAGAGAGCATCTTCAGCTGCACATTCATTTCTCAAGAAGTAATTTTATATATATAGATGTCTTACTTTTACCCACTATCATGAAAGAGAGAGAGAAAATAAATGATAGATGAATATATTCCAGTGAAATATATTCAGGAAACAGATATCTGGAACCATTCTTGCACGCACAAACTAGATGAGTAAGCTTTTACCACTGTTCAGAAATTTTAAGGTTTAATAAAATAAAGCTCATATAAAAATCACTGGGGTGAATCTGATGGATGAGTGCATGGAACTGGATAGAAACCAGTTACTGTCTTTGCTTGAACTTTTGATGACTCTTATAATATTTTTTTTGTTATATGCTACAGTATCAAATAATAGTCCAATATTTTATCCAAACAGTGTTATCATCCAATGGCTTTGGTTCCTGGAAATTATTTTTCTTGCTTTTTTGCCTTTCTCCCAGGGTGGCTTATGATCTGAATTGTGAATAATAACCCTTTTTAAGCCTAGGCTAATCATCAGGATTGGATTCTAGAATTCTTCTCCTTACCAAACTAGATAATAATGGAAGTCACCCACTAACTCTTATTTTATACTTTTCACTCTTTGTTATATAAGGGCATTTTATGACTCACCAGGAGCGCCAATTTTTCAGCTGTGGGTGAAGTGAAGATGGAAGCCATGTTCCATTTGATGGGGATATTTCTCTTTCCCAGAAGCCTATGCCATTCCCCCAGGTTCTGTAGAGGAAGCCTGGTTGACTGACAGGACAGGGCTCAGGAGCAAGTAAAGACTTCGCTTAGGTCCTCCATGGCCCAAATAAGCTCTTTCCCTCCATGCTAACAGTCAGCTTCAGTTGTCATCTCTACCCTCCCTCTGTGTTTGAATTTTTCTAATATTGATCATCACAACTATGGGTGGTTTTGATATGAGGGCTGGATCCACTTTGGGGGTAGGTATGGGGGATTACCTTAAGGGACCTTATGGGTGCAGGCATGATGTCTGTATCAGAGACTGAGCGACTGGACATGTTGACCAATCATTGTATCAACTGCTCATGAGTATTTTAATGCATTTTTCCTAATGTGTACATTTGTTTACACATTTTATTCTGTTTATGAACTAATTTCCCCCCTTGACTCACACATATTTGTGCATATTTTTTTCAACTGCGCATTTTGGTTGTATACATATTAAAATGTTTGCATTTTTTATGTGTACTTTATTTGCAGTGCTGGCAGTGAGATAGAGTGGGTGGTGCTTTGGCAAGTAAACACACATAGAACTATGGGTTGGGATATAAAAAGGGTGCAACTTTTATTTGCTTACAGCCATAGAAGGCTTTGCCTCTATGGGATTGGATCCCCTGCATCCAATAACTCACCTGTCATCTATAAACCAAACCTAGCCTGCGTACTAGGTGCTGCTGCAGTGACCAAAATGGGATGCCACATGGGCAAAAGCCTCTGTGTGGATCCTCACTACCAGTGGATCCAAGCTTGGTATGGCCCACATTGGCTTCACCCCCAAGGTCTTCTCCCAGGGTATGGCCAGCACACATGCCTCATCTGCCCTCAATCTAGATGCAATCCCATGATAAACCAGCCCCCCAAACTGTGACAAATATAAATGAATAGTGCATTAACTCACAAAGAAAGGGATGGAGGGAGGGAAGGACAAAGGTCAAAGATGAACTGAAGCTTGGCTGGCCAGGGAGATGCTTATATACCTTCCTGGTAACCTTGAGTGAAAACTTTGCCCTCTCTGGAGAAGTCTTGCTTCTAGAATAACTACCCCATATCTGATTGGCTGGTTATTCCTACTGCTATAGGGAGCATGTAAAAAACAACTTGCTGCTGGGAAGAAGGTGCAGGCACCAGGAGAAAATGGCACCAAGCCTTTGCTTCTCGCTCCCTGCAAAATTGGCAAGCCAGGGACATCTGGGGCCATTTCTTCTTTGACATGCCCCATAAGCCTCATAAATGCATATGTTCACAAGATGGGGTATGTTTCTTTTCACAATTTGAGTCTTGAGAGGTGTGAAAATGTGACTTTTTGTTGAGACTGAAATTTAATAGAATTCATTTCTGTTTCAAGTCAGGGACTTAGCCATCCAGTCTAAAATTTGGGTTTGTGGGGGGGGTGGGTGGGTGGGTACATAAGGGATGCTTCTGCCTCTCCCATGGGGCACTGGTACATGCTCCTAAGCTCCCATTATCAGAGCCAGAGCTAAAGTTGTGTTATAGTGTGTATGCCAGTGTCAGTGTCTCTAGCTTGTTTTGGATTTGTAATGACAAAAAAACCCTGGTTACCACTGGAGTAGTTATACAGCAGCATACACCACAGTAGTATAATGCTGTTGTACATAACACATGTTAAAGGGTCTGTTTTAGTCATTTATTTAACAACTTTTTTTCAAAATGAAATGTGGGCAAAGTGGAATAGATTAATTAGCAGTAGTCCTTCATTCCTAGCAACTATTATATAGGGTAGTAAATTTTGGCCTCTTGATCTTAATAGACACTACCATGAAAGTAGTACCATTAAATAGCTTAACCTTAGACACAAAAATTAGATCTTTCATTATATTTTAATATTGCTCCATCCTTTGATGTAAAGCTTTGATTCCCCTCCCCCCTTTTGATTTGCTAAGGAAGACTTTGATTAAAGCTGAATATCTGAGTACTATTTATTAAGCCTCCTTAAGCTAACACAGAAATATTCCTGGTGCACGAATGGTTTATGCAGATAACATTTTATGAGGGAGTATGTTTTTATAAGAGTTTGCTGAAATTCTGAGATCTAAGGCACACTTACCTTTCCCTGCAAAATTTAAAAATGGAGGGAAGCCTATCTTGCACTCTGAAAAGATTTCTTTTCAGAGTGAAAAAGTAAAACAACTGTGGTTCTGGTTGCACCATCTTGATAGGTCTACTTTTGAGAAGAAATAATTAAGCTGCATCAAGCAACTGAATGTGGAGACACAGGGCAGAGAACTAATTCATCTCAAGTAGAGTTTTATTAAGGAAACAATGGCAGACCTATTGCACTTTAACTGCTCTGTCTGCCTCCTGTGGAATCCTGGGATCTGCAGTTTAGGGAGGGGCATGTAGCACTCTTAGCCAGAGAGCTCCTAGGCCTAGGCCTTACTAAACTACAAACCCCAGAATTCCACAGGACACAGCCAAAGATGTTAAAGCAGAATAATAGTGTAATGGGATAAAGTCTAGAGTCTGTAGTCTCTTCTGTGGTTGGGTGCTTTGGACTCATGGTTGACTATTACTAAGAGGCTAAGTCTTACTGCTATATTAACATTATTTCAAGTGTCACCCTAACTCCAGAAAATTATTTTTGTTTGCAGATAGATGCAGAGTATAAAGTAAAGGCATATAGGTCAAGAAAGTACTAAGTCTTGTAAATTGGCTGTCTTCTGGAGCCACCATTTTGCAGGCCTGGGACTTCTAGAATATACTTCTGGAATCTAACAAAATTATGTATTTTAGGTTTCACCTGCATTATGAAGACAAAATTATATGAGAACTGGAGCAAGACACCAAGAATTGTGATACTGGGATGCTATTAAAGTTGCTTACTGAACTGTGTTGTTGTTGTTGCTGCTGCTGCTGTTGCTGCTGCTATGTGCTTTCAAATCATTTCCAACTTATGGTGACAATAAGGGAGATACAGTATATCATGGGGTTTTCTTGGCAAGGTTTGTTGGGAGGGGAGGTGCCATTGCCTTTCTCTGAAGCTAAGAGACTGTGACTTGTCCAATGTCCCCCAGTGAGTTTTCATGGCCAAGCAGGAACTCGAACCATCGTCTTCCAGAGTCCAAGTCCAACACTCAACTGTGAACTGAACTGTGACTTTTAGGAAATATATGATTTGCAATATTTTTTAATTAGCCTTACGGATGTTGCAGCTTTGTAGTATGAGAGACTAGAAGCAGTCCTTAGCAGTCTATCTTTAAAACGTTTGATTATTTTCCCTAGATAGGAGCCAGCATCTCCAATTAAATGGATTAATTTATAATAATAATAATAATAATAATAAAATTTATTTATACCCCGCCCCTCTGCTAAAAACAATCGGGGCGGCTTCCAACAATTAAAACATTATAATAATGACTAAAAACCCCACCCACCCCCACCCTCCCACATAAAAAGACATTAAACACAATAAGATTAAAACCTTCTAGCTAAAAAAATACATTAAAAACAAATATATACATAATTTTTAAAAAGCCAGGAGACTGAGTTATATTCTATAGTGCAATAAAAACATTTAACCTTAAAATAATAGAATAATGTTGACAAGAGCTCTGGGAATGAAATAAGCATTTACAAAATATTGTTCAAGTTGATATAGTAAAAAAAAGTTTCACATTAATTCCCCTCCTCTTTAGTCAGCATGGCTAGTTGTAAAAGCAGAATCCCATGCATATTGACTCAGTGGTGAATGAGTTTAGGATTGCAGTGTAAGAGGTTAAGAGACTCTACAAACCAGTTAAACTTGAACACATGGATTTAAACTACTTTACTCTCACAGATTATTTAAAATCAAGTACATTAGCTTTTCTTGTTTGTGGTTGAATTGTTCCTTGTCTTGATATTTTCATAGTTACAGCATAAGGTGCCCTAAATATATCCTGGGAATTACGTTTAATCCAAATCAACTATTTCTTTCTAAGGAAATGTGTTCAGATTGATAGCCTTGAGCATATTTACTTAGAAACATGTCACACTGCGTTCAGCTGAGCTTATTCCTATATATGTATGCAAAGGATTAGAACTCTACAATACTGCACAGTCATGGGGCTTGTCTACACTTGCTGCCTTCCAGCCAGCCTATTCTTATCCCAGGGCAGACCTGTTTCCCCCCATTACGGGGATGAAATTGGCAGAAGTCCGCATGCACCTTCTGGCGAGTGTCAGCAAGCACCTCCCCCACTGTCACATGTCTATGAAGCTGGGAAAGAGGTCCTCAGCAAGTGATCAAGGCTGGTCACATGCAGAGGCCTTGATCACATGTGGGGGGCCTTCCTCCCAGCTGCAGAGTGACTCCAGCAGCAGCAGCGGAGGTGTCCGGGCATACAGGCCAGCATGCCAGTACAGACCCTGAGTTACCAAGCCGGATCCATCCTGGTTTTCTCACATAATGTGGGTGTTAATTTAAAATGGTTTAAAAGGCTTTACCCCAACTTTGCCTGTGGCATTAGCAGGATGGCCTGGAGGCAAAAGGGGGCAAGAGCCATGTGTCATTTGGACTGTATGGCTCCAAGACAGGGGGTGAAGCCAGGGTAAATTGTCCATGTAGACAAGCCTATGGTTGCTTTATTTAATGAATTAAAACTTAATTGGCCATAGTCTGAACCACAGTCTGAACCCTTTATTTCTGCTTATTTCTATAGTCTGCTTGATTCACCTGTTTGCTCCCCACTTTGTGGTTCTTATCTACATTACAATCTTGCTTTTTGTTAAGTTTACAACCCGTATCATACCTTACAATTTCTGTGCAATTCAGTTCAGAATTATTGATTATGGTCAGCCTCAGAAAATTGTTCTAATGCAGGAGTGGGCAACTTGTGACCCTAAGGTATTGTTGAATTACGACTCTCATAATCTCTCACCGTTACGTTTGCTGGCTGGGCCTGATGGTAACTGCAGTCCAACAACATTTAGAAGCCCAGATGTTACTTACTCATAATGGACTTGTCACAAACTCATAGCTGCCTTGATTCTTATATAGTGTAACATCAGCTTTGTTTCATCCCAGAACAGCATTGCTCTGGAATTGTGGCATAATTATCCAAGCTAGGGAGCATCTCATTATAACTGGAATGGTGTTACTTTTTATTTTTTGCCTGTAATGGAATGCACAGAGTTTCATCCTGTTACTTACTTCCGAGTTGGACTCAGCCTGTCTACACTGCAGAAATACAGCAGTTTGACACCATTTTATCCACCATAGTTCTATTCTAGTTCTATCCTATGGAATCCTGGTATTTGTAGTTTGGTGAGGCACCAGAGTTCTCTGACAGAAAAAGCTAAATACCTCACAAAACTACAAATACCAGTATTTCTTCAGTCTAGACAGGTCCTCAGTCTAACTCAGGACTCATCTACTTGAGCCAGGATATGCCAGCTCCCCACCAGTGTGTCCTAGCTGCAGATCAGGCCCATTCCTCCCCTATTCCTTCCATGGAACACGAGGAAGTCCAGACAGGCAAATCAGCCCATCGCTGCAACTGCTGCTGGCTCATTCTCCCTTGCTCTCCCAGAAGACAGGATGCCAGCCTGCAACATGTGACCAAGGCCCCCTGCATGTAACCAGCCTTGCTCACATGCTGTGGGACTCCTGTCTGCCTTCCTGGAGAGTGAGGCAAACTGGTAGCTGCAGTGACAGGCTTGCCTGCCAGGATGGTCTCCTGCGATCACGCAACCCTGATCTGTTTCTTCCTGGTGGGAACAGATTGAAACAGGTATTATCTTAAAACATTTTAATTGGGCCCTGTCCCACCCCTACCCTAGTCAGTCTTGTCTACCTATCTCTGTTCTACCCAAATGAGAGAGATTGCTACAGTCACCAGAAAAAGAAAGAGGGTGATTCTGAGCTAATGAGGAAGGGGGAAATGGGTGGGACAGGGTGGGGCAGAGGGCTGTCTTCCTGAGCTGGCTGCTCAAAATCATAGAAATTCTGATTACACAATGTCAGTGGCATATTTTAGAAAGATGGAAATCTCATCTCTTTTTGGAATCTTGTAGTCCAAAGGATATGTTTGGGAAGCAAGGGCTAGTGAAGCGTTGTTGTGTAATGTCCTTTGAATTTTTTCTCAGAATTTCCAAGGTGCAGTGTCTGTAATGGCAGCTTGGTTGAACCAGTGAGCATTTTCCTATTTTTTCAGTGGCAAAATAGTAACACTAACAATAACTTCTTTGCAACAAATAACTCTGTGATTACCTTTCTGAAAGACTACTGTAATCTCTTAGATGATCAAAGCAATAAGCAAAATAACTAGTTTCTATTTAAAAATAAAAGTCCTGTCTCTGATATATATAGCATAAAATTATTATTTTAAATTAACAATCTCATTAGCACCAATACTTGGAAGGAAATGTAGACTGGAAAGAGATTTTTGGTTTAATGTCACTAGGTAGGGAATTGATTTTTAAAAGACCATTTGAATTAACATTTGATTCAAAGAGACCAACGTATATTGTATAATAAGAGACATATGTTCTTCTTTTTCACTTTGTATAGATAAGTGAATGAAATTTCCAGGGGGGGTGGTGGTTTGGAACAATTTTCAGAGCCTCAACAGGAAAGTGTAATAACCCAACAAGGTTGCTAATATCTTGAATATTATCTGCCGGATGAGATCCGCCTATTGACATTGTTAGACAGCTTTAAAAAGGCTGTCAAGACGGATCTCTTCAGGCAGGCTTTTCCGAAATAGCTAATCCTGGCCTCAGGAACCTCCTTTGGAAATTGATTCTGGAGCTCCTAACTGTTGCTGCTCGCTAGGAAGGGTTTTTAATAACAATTGTATTATAGGTTGATTTTAATTTCTACTGATTTAATAATGTTTTAAGGGGGGGAAGGGATTTTGAGTTTTTTTATATTCTGTATTATTTTACTGTTGTAAGCTGCCCGATTGTTCGCAGAGGGGCGGGATATAAATACATTTTATTATTATTATTATTATTGAAATCTTACATAGAGAGATGGATCTCAAAGGCAAAGTATTGATTGCCTTGACCACATTTCTCATTTCCTGAAACAAAGATAAGCTGTGATCATGGGTGGGTGGGGGAAGCTTGGGAAACAAATGTGATTTGCTTCAAATTGACAGCTTATAGTATCATAGGACCTCTATTGGTATCCTACGTGAGTCTCTGAAATATTTCCTACACATTTTGACACTGTAGCATTGTGCCAGCACTTGAGCCTTCAGTGTAGTTAAAGCATTGCTTTTCCATAATTATCTCAAAGTGGTATTAAAAGGCAGTTCAGCACAGAACCTCATATAGAACTAGAGTGCTAGGTCTTTAGGGCTTTTCTACTTCTTATTAAGATTGTCCTGTTTTAAACAGGACTGTTTATTGATCCAAGCTAGGGAACTAGTGATTTGATTCCCTCCTTGAATGGCCTCTCTGAATTGCTTGTACATGTCAGTTTCTCTTCCCACATAGGAGAGACTTTAATGACTGGTTTACGTTCTCTCTCCCTCTCTCCCCCCCCCTCTCTCTCTGCCCCCACCCCCTTCAGTATAGCACAGTATAGGCACAGGAGCTCCAAAAAGCTTTAATAACTCTTAGACTGCCCATGTGGTACAAATGTTATGTTTCAGCAAAATGTTCCCTGGAATAGCTCTAATCAGGAAACTGAAAGTCAATTGGCTAACAGTTGCCTTACCAAACAGTGAGTGAAAGAGGACAGCAGTTGCCAAGAAAGTAATTATGGTGTGAATTATGGTGTGTGAGACCCATGGCCATATTCTATGCCAGTGTTTCTCAACCAAGGTTCCCTGGAAAACTAGTGTTCCCCAAGAGGTTGCTAGGGGTTCCTCAAGAGATTGTGATTGTAAGGGGAAAGCAATAACAGTATATAGAATAATGTTTATGCAGGGGTTCCCTGAGACCTGAAAATTATTTCAAGGGTTCCTCCAGGATAAAAAGGTTGAGGAAGGCTGCTCTATGCTGTTATCTTGTGGCTATCTTGAAGTTATTGGCATTTCAAGGGAGAGCAGAATGAGCCTTTCAGGACCTAGGGCTTATCTATATGGGCCAGAACAGGCTGTCTCCCTGCCTGCGTATTCTGCATGAGGATCCGGCCTGTTCCTCCCCCATTACTGGCATAAAACAGAAGGAAGTCCAGACCACCATGCTGGTCCATTGCTGTAGCAGCCACAGCCACCACCTGTGTTCCACTCTCCAAAGCCCTTAGCCTGGTCACATGCTGCAGGCCTGCTTCCTGGATCTGCAAAAGCAACAGCAGACATCAGCTGCAGTGATGGCCCAGCGTGCTGGAACGGGCTTCTGCAGTCACATGGGGTCCAATCTGCTTTTTGCTGTATTTTTTGAATATTTTTAGCATTTGTTGTGTTTTAAATGTTTAATTATTTAATTGTATTTTCAGGGGTGGGTGAGATGGAGGGGTTGTATGTAGATTTTAATGTTGTAAGCCACCCCGATTGTGTTTTGTAGAGGGGCAGGATATTATTATTATTGTTGTTGTTGTTGTTGGCTGAAGTGGATTTTACCATTTATTTTTTTAAAATGATGTAATGGGCCTTATCCCATCTTTCCTCCATCTTGGCCCTGAGGGTTGTGAGGACTGCCCATGGACAAAATGGGGCAAAAGCCCTGTGTTGTCTGGACTGCAGGGCTCCAAGATGGGAAAGACAGGGTAAACAGCCTATCTAGGCAAGCCCTTGGTCTACACAAATAACCAAAGCTATATACAATGGAATACAATTTATCCCATTATATTAATGGATTACTAGTTATAGTATGTTTTCACTTTGTCTAGGTAAAACCTTTATTTTCATCTCATCTCATGCATATGGGGCTAGTTCATTTACTTCACCGAAAAATCAACTGAAAAAACAAGAGTTGTATATACATTGTTAAAATAATGACTTTCACCAATGATAATGGTGGCTTAATTTAATGTGAGTTTGAAAAATGCAATAAAGTTAAAAATTTCCTTAGGTGAATCGTTCAAAATGAAAACATGACAGTCCCTTAAAGAGCTGCCATTACTTTTGAGTTTGGTATGAAATGTCCAGTCTTGCTAGGGTACACTTCATTACATAAATATATTTCTTAAGAACAATGTTTATATTCATTTGAACCAACATTTCCAACCACTAAAGACAAGCATGAGACAACTGACTTATAATGCTTGAGAACATGTACTATTTAAAATGTTTATTTACTTAGCAGCCAAGGGTCAGCTGATTTAAGTTAACTTGACAGCGAGAAGTGCATGTGTTCAGGCAACAGAAAATAAAGAGAGGCTTATTCCAGTCTCCCCCACACCTTATTGTGAAAGGATTTTCCTTAATTGTTAGCTATCTCAGCCTTCTTTCTGCCTCAGCATGAACATGTTATTCTGTTTTTAAAACAATTTACTGTAAAATTTAGTATAACATTTCTCTAAATTTTAAAGCAGCAGGTCAGACACTTCACTTTGTGACACACTGGGCCCTGTATTAGCCCATATTCAGGGTTCTTTTAGCTTCCCAGATTTCACTTTCTCCTAATGTTCTGGGGCTATGACTGTTCCTTGGAGGTTTTAATCTTCTGCATCAATTTTTCTGCTAGTGTTCAGAGACCATACTGCCTTATTCTAAGTGTCAGTGAAGACTTGTTAGCCTTCCATTCCTAAGCTAGCTGTGACCAAAGAAAGGAAAGGAAATGATTGTGGAAGATGTCTGTGTAAGCATTCAATAATGCAAGTCCAGCTGTAAAATCCAAAAGTATCATTTATAATTTCAGGCTGAATTTGTAATGAAAACTTGGTTAGTGTCAGCCACATCTACCAAAAACAGTAATAGGCATCAGCTTTTAATAGTTTCCCCCCATCCTTGCAGAGGAAAAGGTTGCTAAAAGTCTTTAGAATGCCAATATGAAGTTATTTGACCTTGACAAAGTGATAGGTATTAATACCTTCACTTTCAAATCACCAATTAACTGTCTAGTTATGAAATCCAACTCAGTAATGTATCCTGCTGCATATATTGGGCAGACAATTCATTGGCTCTGCCCTATCATTTTCATTGGTGATCTCAAAATCCTCTAAGCCGCTTTGGACCTGATGGCCTTTGTCATTAATGTTGAGATCCTCCACAGCAAGTCTGAGACCATCTCCATCAGTTCTGTCTGGGCAGAGGAGATGGACAGTGTATTGGGTTCTTCACCAAAAGAATCCTTTGTCTGTCCCAGCTTCCCAGGACAAGATACAATCAACTCAGACAGGGAACCTAAAGAGGAAGAAGGAACTCCTGGAGATCACAACAGACTCGTTCCCTAGCCCTCTAATCTTTGTTGGTGCTGCACCAACTACATGGGAAGCCATAGCTAGGAGAGACTGATTCCTATCAGCCCTCCCCATCAATATCTCAGCCCTCTCATCTATAATCAAATAATGGATGATAAAGATTTTTAGGACCCAACTGGTATCCTCCTGTGGCTCCAGATGCCCTGAGCACAAGGATACAAGGAGTCAAGTGGCAGGTAGGGATAGATTCATGTGAAGCAATAAAAAACTAGTGAGAAAAAACCACAGCAGGCAGAGCAAACCACAGTAAATGAATACAGCAGCTCAAAAATAGAAACAAAGGTCAGTCTCACACCAGAGAGCTTCAAGTGGTTAAAGCTGCTCAAAGTTCTATAGTTACAGATAACATTTCTTAGAAAATTGCACATCACTTACAGTGTGGCACTGCTTTGCTTTAAGCACTATAGTTAATCCTATTTTAAATGCTTCTAGCAATCTGAATTAATTAAATTTGAATTAATAGCCTGCACTACATTTATGGAACATTTAAGCTTCTCTAGACAGCACAGGGTTACCTCATCTGCAAGCAACTAGTCTACAATTAGTTCTAAATTTTGTAGATTTCTAACGCTGAATAAAGCACAGAATAAAGAGAGTATGCATAGCAAAGGACTGTATTATAACAATAAGGAATATTTTTATAAACTTATTTGAAAACCTCTTTATAGAAGAAGAAGAATTTATCCCATCCTGTGAGACCTACTAACCACCAGGATGGCTCCAGATAGAAGTAATTCAGGATGCACTCCTATCCACATTTCCTAGACTCAGGGCTTGTCTACGTCAGCTAAATACCCTGTCCTGTCCCCATCTCAGAGCCCTGCAGTCCATACGATACAGGGTATTTGTCCTGTTCTGCCAACAGGCATTCCTCACAACTCCTGGGAGAGATATGAGGCTGAGATGGAGGGAAGGTGGGGTAGAGCCCAAGACAATGGTTTACAATAATACCCGGTTTACTTCGCTACCACTGGCCAATGACAGATCGGCCCCTGCATGTCCACAGGAGCCAGTCCCTGTAGGCTGGCCCTCGCTCCTGCTCTGGTCTTCTTGGCTCTCCTGGAAGGCAAGAAGCAGGCCCACAGCATGTGACAAAGGCTGATCACTTGCAGGGCAACTCAGGCACATGTTGCAGGCCCCCTTCCTGCCTTCCAAGTCAGCAAAGAAAATGGTGGTGACAGCGGCTGCAGCAATGGGCCAACATGCCCATCAGGACTTCCACCTTTCTCTGCAAGGAACAGAGGAGGAATGAACCAGATCTATGGCTGGGATATGCCAGTGGGGAACCAGCATATCCTGGCTCGTGGAGATGAACCCTAAGTCCCATTGAGCTCAAAGTGATTTCCTTTTGATACAGACATGTATCGAATTGTGTCCAGGTTTTTAGTCTGGCTGTATGTTGGCTAGGATTCCTACTGAGTGCTGCAAAGAAACACAAAATATCCTCTCTAATATAATAGAGGTAAGGCCAACATCTTGACATGAAAGGGAGCCCTGGTGGCGCAGTGGTTAAATTCCAGTATTGCAAGTCACCATGTTGCAAGTTCGATTCCAGAAGGCTCCAAGGTTCACTCAGCCTTCCATCCTTTCATAGGTCAGTAAAATAAGTACCCGGCTGGTGGGGGCAATTAGCTAACACACATTAGAGACTGCTTAATGCAGTGTAGATGTGTAAATTGCTATTGCTTAAAAAAAAAATTGTAAGCCGCTCTGATAGCCTTTGTGGCTAAGGAGCGGAGGTATAAATACCTAATTAAACTTTGCATTCATTTTGTAGGTTTATTAATATTAGATACAGAGCATTTGTTGGTTTAAAAGATATTCAGGAATTATTGTACATTCTCAGATTTAGAACAAATCTTTCCTGATCTTTATAGACATGTCAGATGTTTCATATGCAAGTCCTTTAGAAGACCTACTGTATATATCAAACATTTAAGTAGACACATTCACTTCCATATTTTTGGAAAGCTATTGGGCTTCTGATAATTTTTCATAGTGCTTTATTTTGTTTTATTTTGTGCATGTGAAGGAGGAGAGAAGGCCAGGCTACAAAAATAGTAGAATTCCCCACTCACCCCCCCAAAAAAAACCTTAATCATTTTTAATAGGGGGATTTGACTGTTACCTGAATTACTGAGGTTGTGGAAATTCCACATGTGCCTACCAAAAATCGATATATCTGTGGGGGGAATTTTAATCAGCTCACATGTGTCAGCAAGAGGCCGGGTAACAGTGGGGTCTTTAGACCTATGTATACTGGTACTCACTGATGAGACTCACAGCCAGAAAATAAAATAAAAATGGTTTTTATTGAAAAATAATCAGGGGAATGCACATGCACATACACTCAGGCTTCAAGCACTCACACAAGGCTATTGAAGAAAGCAGAAAGTATTGGGATAGAGGAATAGAGTTTGGGATGATGGGTTATAATGTACCTGTCCAAAGAGCAGAGATTCATGCAGCAGAAGATACTCAGATGGTGTTCTGAGGGTCACACAGCAGATGGACAGAGTAACGAGATGCAGGAAGCTGTGCACACTTTGGCTGTGTTGTAGGGTAATATTTATACTCAATATTCCTCCTGATGAGGTGAGTTTGAGTGGAATACAATGTCTGCCAGAGTTTCCCAGGGTTAAACAAAGGATTCTATGCATGTGTTAATGATCACTTAATGGTTGAAACATTAAAACTGATGGGTCTCAGGCAAACCTCTATTGCTATAGGACAGGTGAGAGGAAAGACCAGTTTTGCAAGGCAAAGAGTGTCCAGCTACCTCGATTGAATTAGTGAATCTCACACCTAGGAGAATTAGCCCATTGTCACCCTAACTGCCAGTCTAAGGGACATTTGCATAACTCTTACCTGGGTGTGTCTTTGATGAATTTGAACTGGATGCTTCCTTAGGTTTTCTGAGCAAACCTTGATTCATTGTTCTTGGGAGTCCCTGGTCTACTACCAACCGTGTGGAGTGCCAATAATAAGCCAATTTATGAAATATAGCCAATTGGTGAATTATTACAAGACTGGTATCAGGGCATGTATCAGGGTATCAGGGCAGGTAACAAGTCATGATAATAGGAGTACAGTTGTCCCTTGACATTCGCGGGGGTTAGGTTCCACGGACCCCCACGAATGTCAAAAAAACGTGAATATTGATTGCCCTCCCCCCTCCCTCCCCGGGGCCCCCGGGGCCTCCCCCCACCCTCCCCAGGCCTTAACGGAGCCTTCCAAGGCTCCGTGAAGGCTTCCCCCCACCCTCCACCCTCCCTCCCCGGGGCCTTCATGGAGCCTTCCAAGGCTCCGTGAAGGCCTCCGCAGCCTCCCCCCACCCTCCCCAGGCCTTAACGGAGCCTTCCAAGGCTCCGTGAAGGCCTCACCCCACCCTCCCCCCTCCCTCCCTGGGGCCTTCACGGAGCCTTTCAAGGCTCTGTGAAGGCCTCTGCAGCCTCCCCCCACCCTTCCCAGGCCTTCACGGAGCCTTCCAAGGCTCCGTGAAGGCCTCTCCCCACCCTCCACCCTCCCTCCCCGGGGCCTTCACGGAGCCTTTCAAGGCTCTGTGAATGCCTCTGCAGCCTCCCCCCACCCTCCCCAGGCCTTTACGGAGCCTTCCAAGGCTCCGTGAAGGCCTCCTCCCATCCTCCCCCTCCCTCCCCGGGGCCTCCCCCCCACCCTCCCCAGGCCTTCACGGGGCCTCTGGAGGGTCTCCAAAGGCCCCGTGAACGCCTCCCCGGCCCTCCCCGCTCCTTCCCAGGGCTTTCAAGGGGCCTCCGGAGGCCCCTTTTCGCGGTTTTGGGGGGGGCTCCCAAAACCGCGAATTAAAACCGCGAATGCTGAGTTCGCAAATGTGGAGGGGCAACTGTATATCTGCCTTGCCTCTAATGAATTACAGTAGGACCCCCGTATCTGCTGGGGATTGGTTCTGAGGGGCGTGGATACCGAAAACCGTGGATAATAGCAAACGCCATTGAAAATAATGGGATTTCTGGTTTGAAATACCATAGAGTTGCCTTGAAGGACCTAGAAAATGGCTATAGAGGATGCATTTTCTAGGAAGACTCTATGGTAGGTGTGCTGTTTGGTGTCCCATGGAAAATTGAATCAGTAGATACATGAGAAAATCAGTAGATATGGGGGTCTACTGTACTCTTTTGATAAACTGTGGTAAAATCAGCATTTTTCAGAATGGAAACAGAATTCTTTAATGTCAAAAGCTGGGATTTTGCCATTCGAGATTGAGCAAAAGGTTTTTAAAAAAAGATTTCAAGGAAAAGTTTTGGCAAGGTTTAGGGAGCAATGTCAAAAGAAATTACAAATCCCCTGTTGTATATTTAAAAAATGATTGCAGTTTTCTTGTTTGTATCTTATAATAACTATGACAATGCCATCAACACTGGTCAAAGAACAATCTTTCCCTTTAAGGCAAATGTTCTTACTAGCTGAGCTGTGCATTTTATCACACACACACTTTTTGGCAATTCACAGTTGATGGAGAATTTTTCAGAAATTTTTTTGGTGCCAAGAGGGTCTTCCCCCGCCCCATCTCCAATTTCCCACATGCTGAGGGAAGATTTTGAAGCAAAAAACAGCTGGGGATGGAAGATTTAAACATCTGACAAACAATTGAGAATGGTCTCTATTGCTGAAGCAGAAGTGGGAATGGCAGCCTCTTTGCAAAAGGTATCCCTGCTGAAACAGAGCAAAATTATATGCTAAATCTGGGAGCCCTTTCTCAGTGTCATTTTTCTGTGCCTTCAAGTTGCTTCCAACTTATGGGGGCTCCTAAGGCAAACCCATCACCTTTCTTGGCAAGTTTTGTTGGTGTTTGCAATTGCCTTCCTCTGAGGCTGTGATAATGTGACTTGCCAAAGGTCGCCCAGTGGATTTCCACGGCTGAGTAGGGATTCAAATTCTGGTCTCCCAGTCCTAGTCCAACACTTAAACCACAGCACCATGCTGACCTTTTACATTACACAATGCTATGTAATTCTACTTTAACTACCATGGCTGTATACTGTGGAATCCTGGGATACATAGTTTGGTGAGGCATTGGTGCACTAAATACCCCTCCCTAAACTGCAAATACCAGGATTCTATAGGGTGGTGGTTAAAGTAGACTCATAATGCTAGATCTGAAAGGGTCCTGGAACTCATAAAAGAAATACAAATATATTTGGAAAGCAATACCCAAAGCACAAAGATTTGTATTTTAATCTGGAGAGCAACCAGATGTCAATTAATAGGGTCTTCATAGGGGGTCTTCAACAAATAGTTGGTTTATCTGGACTCGGTCCATAGAATCCACCCACCCATGGCAGTCTTTTTACCACATGGCACAAAATGTTCATATAACATTTTAAGTTTGTGTTCCTTTGTCACAGCTTGAGATATAAATGAGTATATGGAAACAAAAGCAAGTTAGAATTCCTGAACTTTCCCTCAAGATTATGCCACTTGTCATGTCAGGGTTACTGAAGCGTTCAAATCAGGCTTCTCTGTACAGATACTATTTATAATGTCACGAGAACTTCAAAGTACAAGAAGTGCATAGCCTTGGCCTCCTTTACCATTTACTGATTTATAATTGCATCAAATATTTCATAGTTTGTATAATACTAGAATAATTTACTCTTTCTGTTGCTTGCTTCAAGGAAAGTATGATATTCAGTGTGGTCTAGAAATGTTGGGGGGATTATCCCCTGAAACCTCCAAAAAGAAAAGAAAAACTAAATAACTGTGTGTGGTTGCCTAAAAACACATACAAAGTTTACAAAAGCAGTGATCAGGGAAGCATAACATCTGCTTTTTCCCCCTGTTCTTCCATGTCCTCTCATTGACCTCATTGTATTTGGTACAAGTGTTCCTTGATCAGTCTTGGGAAAGTGATGGAGCGGGAATCACAAATTAAATTTCATGGAAGATGGATCTTGGTTTTGTGGAAATGGTCAACGCATACAGGTCACAATGTCATAGCCATGAACTCTATCCATCTTCAGCAATATTAAATTATCAAATAACCACAAAGCAATTGTAGCACATGAGAGAATACATGGACCAAGATTGTTGTGTGCCCACTTTTGAGTCTGAAAGCAATCTGTCTACTTTGCTTTGCCACAAAGAAAAGTTGCCCAAAGCAGACATATCCCTAGCGTACCCTCAGAAAACATGGCCAGAGCAACCTCCAACATTCCACAAATGAAAACCAGGACATGCATGGTGAAGCAGTATCAGACCGTGGTCAAAATGGCAAGTGTTACTACTGTGGAAGAACACACAAGCTAGGAGAGGCTTTAGCACTTTGATTTGCTTGAATCTACAGTGAAGGGAAAGATTATGCCACCTTCTTCTCTCCACGCATCCCGCTTTAAATGAGTGCAAACTACTTTTTGGAGTCTGAAGTCAGTTTTCAGCAATTGAAACGTAAGCCCAGGATAAAGAGGGAACATGGGAGTAGTAGAAAGAAACTGAGACATTTTTAAACCAGTTGAAAATGTGGGACAACAGTTGATTAATTGGAATTGTCCGTGCAGAATCAGGACAGTTCAAGGATATGGGCCAGGGATTTGCACAGCACCCTGCAGCCTTCACAGTCAAACCAAGCATCTGCCCCTCCTGAGAGAACTAGAGCATGAGAACTGTTTGATTGTGACAATTGTGGTCTTACATATACACACATGCATATATACAAGTGAATATACATGGGGAAATTAATGGTAAGCCAATATTACAAGTACACTTACTTATTTAGATATAATGACACCATCTGTGCACAAGGGGAAAGTATTACCAGGCACTGAACAACCCCATGTTTTGCAGAAGCCTAAGTCCAAGACACAATCACAAGGTGACAGAAAAAAAGCAAAAAACACATCCACAATAGCTCAGTGAGGACTAAGCACACCTGGTGGCTGGGGGTGTAGCTATGAGGGGAAGGAAAGGAGGGTGTTACTCTTAAAATAAGAATTCTATCTCCACAAGTGATATTTTTTTCCCTTCAGCCCCTAAACTTGTAGCATTTCTGTAACTTAAAATTTCAGTTAAGCATTTAGAAATACTGTACAGTCTAGGCATTTCAAAAAGGGGGAGAAGACAAGTTACCTATGTAAGAATACCCAGTGTAACATTTCTCTGTGTAAGAAAATTTATTTATTATTATTAGTAGTAGTAGTAGTCGTCCGTATTCTAGGTGTGAATGCAGGGCCAGTTTAACTTGTCTGCCAAATCAGCATTGGCAGGGGGGCCCGAGGTCAAGAGGGGGCCCAGAGGTCAAGAGAGGGCCCCGTGTTGGCCTCCTTAATCTGATGAAGGAGACAGCCAGGAGACAGCCAGGAGACAGCTGGGAGGAGCCCCCTCTTACCCTCCTCCTCCAAAAACCTCCTGCTAGCTTTTTAAAAAACAAAAAACAAAACAGCCTCTCCAAAACTAAAGAGAAAGAGAAAGAAACAGCAGCCCTCCATGGCAGAAGCTGGAGGGAGAGGCACGTCGGAGAGGGTGAGTGTGTGTGAGAGAGAGAGACAGGGAATTTGAGGGTTGTCTCCCTCAGAAAGGGCTTCTTTCTTCCTTTCCTTTCCTTTCCTTTCCTTTCCTTTCTTGCACATAGATCCCCTCCAGCCCATCTTTCCAGCTGCTTTTAACATGTCCTGGTTCCTCTCCCCTCCCGTTCCCCCTTGGTCTTCTTCAGCTTCCTCCCCTTGCTGCCAACTGAGTTCAGCCTGCAAAAGAAACTTGTGTGTGTTTGCCCATGTGCCTTCAAGATCATTTCAGGCTAAGGCCAACCTACTATGGGGTTTTCTAGGGAAGGTTTGTTCAAAGGGGCGTCTGCTTTTGACTTCCTTTGAGGCTGAGAGAGTGTGACTTGCCCAAGGTCAGCCAGTGGGTATTCATGGCTGAGTAAGGATTCAAACCCTGGTCTCCACAGTCATAGGGCAATGCTGAAACTTCTACAACACTCTAGCTCGTTTAACAGAAGAATATAAAGAATATAAAGAAAAATTTGGAGTAATATTACTGGGAACAATGGTTTTATTGTTGTCACTAAAACATACCAGTATCGCATTAGTGTTATGTGAGAGGCATTGGCCTAGAGCAGTGGTTCTTAACCTTTTCTTTACCAGGGACCCCCTTTAAATATCTTTTGTTGCCCCAAGACTTAACTCAAGATTTAAAACCCTAATAATAATAGCTAACAACAACAACAATACAATTACACCATCCATTAAACTTTCCCTCAGAGGCACTCTTGCTTCTTCCTGCAAGTTTGTGGCTGGAGTGGATTGAATGGCAATGTGCAGGTCAAGCCAGCCAGACTTTGCCTTGGTTCCTGTCACGTGGCTACTCTACTACAGGAAGGAGGTGGGCCAAGCAGTCTTCAAGCCTTTGTGGATCCCCTGTGTGGACATTGCGGACCCCAAGTTAAGAACCACTGGGCTAGAGAATGCTGGAAAAGAAACAATGCAACCAGACCTTGAGAAGGATGCTGGCAGGGGGATTCTGGGAGGTGTAATCTAAGAATAACTTTCCCCGGCTCTGAATGCAGCCTAGAATCATAGAATCATAGGGCTGGAAAGGGACCCCAACAGCCATCCCATCCGATTGGCTTCTGCCCTGCAGGAACACACAATCAAAGCATTCCTGACAGATGGCCATCCAACCTATGTTTTAAAAAACCCAAAGAAGGAGACTCCACCACACTCCAAGGCAGCAGTGTATTCCACTTCCGAACAGCTCTTTCTGTCAGGAGGTTCTTCCTAATATTCAGGTGGAATCTCTTTTCCTGTAGTTTGAACCCATGGCTCCGTGCCCTAGTCTCTGGAGCAGCAGAAAACAAGCTTGCTCCTTCCTCAGCATGACATCCCTTCAAATATTTAAACATGCCTATCACGCCACCTCTCAACCTTCTTCTCCAGGCTAAACATGCCCAGCTCCGTAAGCCATTCCTCATAGGGCGTAATGGCTTCCAAACCTCCCACTATCCTTGATCGTGAGTAAAAATCGCTGAAATATTACACTCAAATGTCCCTGCGGTACCGGAACAGTACCTGCAGGGACGGGCGTCATGCAAAAGGGATGGATGCCCTGCAGCGCAGCAGCCTCGCAACGTGGCGAGGCTGCTTCCGTTACATTTAAGACGTCCAAAAAAGTCCTGTAATACTGAAGGAAAATTACATTTGGGTGGGCAGAATTCTTATCTGAGGGGCCAATGGGGATCTCCCCTGGTAGCCACAACCCTGCACTCTCCAGTAATACTAATACTAAGTTATTTAGTGTATTCGCCTCTTAAACACGTCCTTTTTACATTGCTCGTCTCTTTGCCCTGAAGCAATTATGAAGATGCAACTGAAAGAACAGCACTGTGGGTACACCAATTAGACAGGCAGAATGAAATGGAAAAACAAGACACAGAAGGATTTGTATAAGATGAACCTGCTAAGCACACATTTTAGCCAGGTTTCCTGTAAGAGTTATGATAGGCTCGGGAGCATCATAAAACATAATTGTATGCTGTGGATGAAATGCATATGTACATTTGATATTACTTCTGGGAAAGCAGAATGGGGTGAACTTTTGATCTGGGTAGGCGGGAAATGGTCACTCTAGAAATGTTTCAGTAAACTGGTCTTGACCTGTCTTGTATTACATGTACTTTGCTTTGTAGCCTGCCCACCAGGGACTTACAAGCCTGAAGGTTCACCAGGTGGAATAAGCACCTGCATCCCTTGTCCTGATGAGAATCATACCTCACCGCCAGGAAGTACCTCTGTTGAGGATTGCATATGCAAGGAAGGGTATCATTCTAAAGGCCAGGCTTGTGAAGGTAAACTGTTTCTTGAAGGAAAAAAAAAATCAAATAAGGATTAACAAGCTGATCAATATTTTTTTCAATTTATTCCTGAAGTTCCCAAGATTTCCCACGCACACACACAAAACCCCTGATCTGTCTGCCAAGTAGGGTTGTTGGGGTGGATATGGGACAGGGCTCCTTTAACTTTCACCTGAACAGACTGAGAACCAGGACAAGGTACCATAAAACTCAGTAAAGTCAGGGGAAGAATGGGTCTTTCCTTACCTTGCAGACTTGAATTTTCAGCTTCCTAACACAATTGCTCCTAAGCGTCCCCTCTCACAGACTGGAGCCAAGCACACACTGTGGTTCTGTGGTTCACTAGGGAGCTGGCAGTGATAGATCAAGTGTAATGGAGACTAGAGAAATGATTGTGGAAAATTATGGATTCAGAGCAAATCCATCCAAACACAGACTAGAGCTCACTGGAAAGTCTGTGCCATGGTGGGGGCAGCAGGGATTTCTGGATGAAACGGATTATCTAGATCCATTTCAGTCTGGCTTCTGGCCTGGCTATGGGACAGAGACAGTTTTGGTTGCCTTGGTAGATGACCTGTGCAGGGAACTAGATGGGGGGCGGTGTACCTGCTGGTTCTGCTGGACCTCACAGTGGCTTTCAGTACTATCCACCATGATATCCTTCCGGGTTGCCTCTCTGGAATGGGGCTAGGAGGCACTGTTTAACAGTGGCTCCAGGCTTTCTTGGAGGAGTGGAGTCAGAAGGTGGTGTTGGGGCATGCCTGTTTGACACCCTGGTCACTATCCTGTGTTGTCACTCAAGGCTTGGTTCTGACCCCCATGCTGTTTAATATTTACATGAAACCATGGGAAAGGTCATCTGGAGTTTTGGGGTATCGTGTCACCAATATGCTGATGACACCCAGCTCTTATCTCTCCTTCCCATTGATTCCAAGGAAGCTGTTTCTGTACTGAACCAATGCCTGCGGTCAGTAATAGAATGCATGAGAGTGAACAAATTGAAACTTAATACAGACAAGACCAAGGTGCTCATGGTCAGTTAAAAGACAGATCAGGGAATAGGCATTCAGCCTGTGCTATATGGGGTTACATTTCTCTTGAAATCTCAGGTTCGCAGCTTGGGTGTGCTTCTGGACTCGGATCTGAGCCTGGATGCCCAGGTTTCAGCTGTGTCCAGGAGTGCATTTGCACAGTTAAAATGATTGTGCCAGCTGCACCCATTCCTTGAGAAGTCAGATCTGGCTACAGTGACACATGCCTTGATCACATCCTGTTTGGACTACTATAATGCACTTTACATGGGATTGCCTTTGGAAACTGTTTGGAAACTTCAGTGGGCCCAAAATGCTGCGGCCAGGCTGTTGACCTTGGCTACGTACAGGGATCATATGACTCCCTTGTTGGAATAGCTCCATTGGCTACTTCTCCATTTCTGGGCAGAACTCAAAGTGCTGGTTTTGACATTTAAAACCCTACAGAGCTTGGGTCCAGACTACCTGAAAGACCATATCTCATTATATAAGCCAGTACAAGCTTTAAAATCTGTAGGGGACGGCTTTCTCTCAGTGCCACCACTTCTGCAGGCAAAGTTGGTAAGGGTTTGGGAAAGAGCCTTCTCCATGGCTGCTCACAGGCTGTAGAACTCCCTTCCACTGGAGGTCCGCTTGGCCGCCTCCCTGCTCTCTTTCCACCAGCAGGTGAAGACTTTTCATCCAGATAGGCTTTTGAATTTTAATTATGGAGCAGGTGTGTGTATGTAAAGTGGTGTCCTGTATATTTTTTAATCCTTTATTGAAACTATTTTTTTAAATATGTTTGAAGTGTTTTAACTGTTTTAATTATATTTTTAATAATATTGTTATTTAATTCTTTTAAATTTTTGTACACTGATATTGTAGTTCTTTTTAAAATTATTGTAAGCTGCCTTGATTCACATTTTGGGAGAAAGGTATGATGTAAATTCAACAAACAAACAAACAAATAAATAGAATGGCTCTTGCCTCCCTGGTGGAGAGCAGGGGAAGGGGTCCAGAGAAGCACCAAGCTCTGTCTTGTCACTGGGACCTCTGCACCTCTTTCATGTTGGAATTGAGGTCTGAAAGGAAAGAAAAACTTTTGCCCAGCTTCACAGAGTTTTATGGTATGTTCTTCCTGCTTCTCAATCTGTTTGGGTTTAAGAGTTACAATAGCCCTGTCCCATATCCAATCTAGCAACCCTACTGCCAAGTCTCACCTCCATGGGATCCATGCATGTTACAGAAGATTCTAGGTTTCATAAGCAGGTTCATTCTCAATCCATGGCAGGTACTGGCTGAGCATAGAATGCTGCCAGTTTTCCCTTGTGCCTGTCCATAGCACAAGGATCAACAAGGATGAGAAAAAATGGTTTTAGGGATATTTCACTCCATTTACTAATCCACATCAAAAAGTTCCAGGATTCTGAAGAATACAGGTCCCCCACCCCATATCCGCGGGATACATTCCTGGACTTACCATTTATAAATTAAACTCCAGATAATAGCAAAGCCCATTAAAATAAAGGACTTTCGGTACAAACATACCATACAGTTGTGTTGGAGGACCTAGTGATTCCTAGAGATTACCTGTCTCTGAGCATTTTTCAGCATGATTCTATGGTACTGTATGTGTCCCCGTTTTTTAGCTGCAGATAACTGAAACTGCAGATATTGGTTCCATGGATACGGGGGAGGCGGTGTGTGTGACATGTTAAATATTGTTGTAAGCAAATGACTGCTAGGATGCTATAATTTTGTAAATGATGTTTTGTACATAAGATTTATTATAGAATGGCAAAACAGTGTAAATTAATAAGGATTCTCTTCCATTTTGTTAAACATACAGCCTACCTAGGGATGATATAGAAAGACAGTAATTAAGGCCTCAGCCCTATATGCCAGGGTGACCAACTTGTAACCCTGCAAGTTGGACAAGAACTCCCAGTGATATTTCATTGACTATGCTACTTAGGGCTGATGGGAACAGTCACCTAGAAAGCCACCTGTTACCTACCCCACTATACACAATTAGGAGAAAGCCTCTTTGACTGGGGCTTTCTTCTGAGTAGACAGGCATATAATTGTGCTGTAAATTGTTACCACCAATTTCTGATCATTTCTTGTTCTCCATAGTGATCCATTGCCCTCAGCTGCACCCCCCTGAAAATGGCTATTTTATTCAGAATGTCTGCAACAATTATTTCAACGCTGCCTGTGGAATCCGATGTAAAACAGGATTTGACCTTGTGGGAAGCAGCATACGGCTTTGCCAGCCAAATGGCCTATGGTCTGGTTCAGAAACAACATGCAGAGGTAGGAAGTTACTTACCTTGAAAGAACAGCTGCTTTGGTTTTGTTTAAATTATACTATTTCCTATATATTGTGCTCCTATATATTGTGGAGGAGCAAGAGGATTGCACCTATCTGCTCTTGCCTCTTCAGGCATCCATCTGCTCTTGCCTCATCAGGTATCCATGAAGTGTTGGATTGCAGGTATGCATATTAACACTGTTGCATGTAGGCTTGAATTCATAGAATCATAGAGTTGGAAGAGACCACAAGGGTCATCCAGTCCAACCACTTGCCATGTAGGAATAAACAATCAAAGACCTCCCAACAGATGGCTATCCAGATTCTGTTTAAAAACCTCCAAAGAAGGAGACTCCACCATACTCTGAGGCAGCACCTTCCAGTGCCGAGCAGCTCTTACTCTCTTATGTTTCAGTGGAATCTCTTTTCCTATAGTGTGAGGACTTAATGTTGCAAAATAAGATTAAGAAATCAAATACATTAGGGAATCTGACACATTGGGCCAACAGATATTAATTTTATCATGTATGTTGTATCCAAATATTACTAGCACATATTTGCTGTCTAGTACTCTCAAAGGCAGGACAGATGTGCTAGATGACCAGGTAAGAAAAGTTCCCACTCTTTTCTTCACCACACAGAGGAGAGATTGTGGAAAAACAATAGCCAAAATGGGCCATTGTTAAAATGTTTAGCTGAACAGCAGAAATTCAAGTTGCTTAATGATTTGAATTGATTTTCTGGTTTTGTTGGAATTTAGGGTATTCCAGAGCTGAGGGTGGGATAGGGGACACTAACCTGACTGCACTGGGTTAGGGAAGGAGGAAGATTAAAACCTCCTGCTCTTTGTGATCCATCCATACTGTGTGTGTGAGAGAGGGGAGCAGAAGTGGTGGAGGGAAGGCTGTATGTCCATGTTGTGTACCTGTGGTATGGGTGTGAGAGGGGTTGGGAAAACTGTGTGTAGCTGTCTTTCTGTCCATGCATGTCCATGTGCATTTGATCCAAACATTGTGCATCATTGCATGGAGCCTTTACAGGCAAAAAGATTGCCAGGTTTTAATGAATTACTATCCGTTGCATAAAGAATATTGAAGGGTATCCATGTTGGCCATAGAGCAAAATAAAAGAATTCACAAAAAGAGCGATAACTCACCATTACATTCCTTTTTGCTTTCTCCTGTATGATTTTTTTTATTCATTTGCTGGTTTCTTTAAAATTACTAAGAGCTTTATCAGACACATCAAATATGGTGTCATAACGACGCCACATAACCACAAAAGGGCACACATATCAGACAACGGTGCCCTTTCACAGTTATGTCCCTGCCAAAACCCATACTTTTTAATTGATGGCTTAGCCGTCAATTGATTCCCTTGCTGCTGTTTTTTTGCCAGTATAGCCGGCATGTGAAACCTCACGTCTTTTTTTTTTTTTTTAACTGTACTTACCCCGTCAGTTGCCGGTCCGGCATGAACACTTCTGGGTGAGATTGTGACATCCAGATAAGGGACACACTTTTTATGACCCTCCCTGGGTTATTTGTAAGTTTTAAAGTGTTTTTTTGTGCTTTTAAGAACTTTTTAGTGTTTTTTTTTTGTTCTGTTTTTGAATTTCCTACACAATGAAGTCTAGCAATATTTGGGGGAATTTCAAAGGAGGAAGTGGATGGAACTCTGTTCACTTCCTCTTTCATTAACGGAGCTGCTTTTGCCAGGATTAGAGGTAAGTGTGTGGGGGGGGGAGTGTTCTTTTGATGGCATAAAAATGGATTATTATTTTTAATGCCAGCAAAAGAATGCTTTAAAAGGATAGTCTGATAAAGTCCCAAATGATTTCACTGAAATCGTTGAATAAAAGCAAGTATTAAGGAAAAATACATGTTCCATATGTCAACAAACAGATATGCCTGCACAGTAATTTCCAGAATAAGTATGTGTTCTGTAAGAAGGGAAAATAACTCTGAATTAATTTTGTAAATCAGTAGTGGGCTTACTGATCTGTTGGACTGGCTGTTGCTTTCTGTTTCCAACTTTGTGTCTTCTCTTGTGTCTTATGCCTTGTTTAGTTTATGGAGAGATAAGTTGATTTTATAAATTCACTTCTTTAAAAAACTTGTGGGGTAGCATTAGCCTTGAGCAGCAAGGCATCTAGCCAGCACGTATTCTTTTATCCATATTCCACTAGTTTCCTTTGGAGGGGCTGAACAATTTATTTTTGGATCTTTGTTTACCAGCAATGTGTTGAGATTGTGGATCAGAGGCTGCAATGTGTGATTTTACCATGACAGAGCTATGTCAGTGACGCAATGCACAATCATGATAGTGAATTGCAATGATGCACAACAAGGCACCATGCAAGATGTCCCATCACACCATGGGGAGGTCCCGTTGCGCAAACGGACATGTGCACCAGGGCACACTGTACATTGTATCAGGACCTGTTGTGCAATGGTACACAGTGTACATTGGGACCCATTGTGCAACAGGCCCTGTTGTGTAATGGGTCCCATTGCACAACATGTCCCAATTGTGAAACAGAGCCTGTTGCACAATGGACATGCTGCTGGCTCTACTTGCACAATGGTCATAATGGCATAGCTACAGGAGGAGTTGAAGTGGTCTTGATGCTTATAAACAACACTAGGAATGGAAAGAATATTTTTTATAATATTTTTTTTAAAAAAATGTCAAAATGGGTTTCTTGAGTACAAGAAAATCCAGATGTGAGAAAATCCTAGATGGGTGAGAATTTTTGTAGTTTGAGACTTATTCTGCATGATGCATATGTTTTTTCCTTTACCAAAAGCAACACTTCTATGCAGGAAGCAAGCTTCCTGTGCACAAACCCACATTCCTATGCAGAAAACGTTTTAGAAAAAAAAACTTTTCTTTTCTTTTCTTTTTTTTGCAGAGAATAAGTCCCTAACCATGAACAGTTTTCAAAACACAGTTTTCACTTTCATGCATAAGGAGAAAATATATATATATTCTTGCCTGCAAGAATTCAGCTTATGAGCATTTACATCCCTAACTGACCTTACATGGAGAAATGTGACCAAAATTTGTTGCTTTCATTCTTTGTGCATCAAAATTGCAATTATGTCAGGGAGCTTCTGGTTTCACAACAAATGGTAAATGAGTCTCTGGGATTTGTGCTTGTATGTATACTTGTGTTTGCCTATACATATTCATGTTTGTGGATTAAATCCAGTGTAACAAGCAGAGTACCACTTGTGCAATGGACTTTTTTTTTATCTTGACCCCCTTGTAAGCCCCACATGCCCCACCAATTTTTCAGAGAGGGAAGGTCTTCCAGCCCTCTAGAGGAGATCTGAGGAGCATCTAGGGGAGGAGAAATTTGATCTTCCAGTGGTGTATTTTCTGCTGGTGGTATACCCTGTTTGTTTTCTGCTGACAGTAGACCTTGCGTATTTGAAGAGAAGGATTAAGGAGCAAGAAAACTGAAGGGTGAGCATATGTAAGATCTCATTTCATTTCAGTATTCATGGGGACTGAGATAAAGTGTTCTAAATCTGGCTGTGCTGCATTAATCTGTGTGAAAAGTCTGAAATACTGGTACAGTGAACTACAAGTGCAATATATAACTTTTTCTCACCATTGACATTGACATCATAATGCCTATGGATGTTCTGCTCTTAAGTGCATCAGCAATGCAGAGAAGTATAGAAAACATCAAGTTCACATTGTACTGCATCTAAAGCAATCAGTTCTTAACTGTGATGATGACGCATGGTTACATAGGTGAATTTGAGATCCTTGGTGGCCACAGAGCTAGGAAGACGTTTGTGTAATGTAAGATTTAAAAACAAAGTACCCTAACACAGAAGCATAGCCGCTATGAAAAGAATGAAAAGGATTTTCATTTGAAAGGATTTCATTTAAAATAAATGAAAAGGATTTCTGTTCTACTTAGGTAAGGTCTTAGTGACATTCTAGTGACTAGAATTCACTGGAGATTTTCAGATGAGCTCAATATTCCATGGCAGGGATGGAACAGGGTCGAGAAAGGGGCTCCCTTTCAGATGATGCCAACCCCTTCCGTCCTGCTCCCTTCCTGCTCCCGGGGTTTTCTATTCATGATGAAACATTGTGAATAGAACACCTCTTCCATGTCTGTCATGGAATCAGGGACATGGGAAAAGGAGCCCCACCGCTGTTCTGAGATAACAGGCACGGGGGAGGAGGTCCAGTCTGAGCACTTCCAGCCACGAACGGGACATCCAGGTAAGTGGCACCCTTTTCCCTCCCTTCCCAGGTTACTTTTTAAATATATATATATATATATTTGCATTTTCTTTCTTGCTTGGACAGCTGGGGGGGTCTTATTTTTGAATTTTCCTCCTGCCCATTCTCTCACAAGAACGAGCAGGATTTCAGCCGGCTGGTCGTAAAAGCAGCCTTATGATGGCTGCATTTACAGCCAGCCAGCAAGGAGGGAGGGAGCCTGTTCCTGCAGCGGAATTGAGGTAAGCGTCAAACATTTACCTCCATTCCACATCAGGAACAGGAGAGGAGATGGCGGGGCAGTAACAGGGCATTTGGGACCCATCTGATAATCTCCTTAGTGACAAAATCACTTAGTGACTTGAATTCACTTTTCACTTAGTGAAATTCTAGTGACTAAAATTCTAGTCACCCATGCAGTGTGGAGGTAATAAAGATTTATAGGCCTCCCAAATATTTGGCATCTAATCTAAATAATGATAGACAACACAACCACAGATTCCTAAATTTACAGCTGGAGAAGAAACAACAAGCAAGTGGTTGAGAGGTTTACATGCAGCAGTGTATCTCTGGATATTGGTCCACAGGGTGTTATAAAGGTTTTACAAGTGCCCTGACAACTGGCATATGTTGGGGCCTGAGGGATTATCAGATCATTCTTAAATCTGTTACAGATTTTTTAAAAATCCTGGCACTGAGGTCCTGCGGTATGATGGAAGAATTGTAGCTGCTTCTTCTCAGTTCTTATGAAGATATGACCCAGAAATAAGTGAGCCTGCCAAAGTAAACATAGCTGTAATAAAAATTATGGTTCCAACAGGCCAGACATTTTTAAAAAATAGTATGTTGCTACTTTTTTAAAAATCAGAAAGCATAGCAGGTTAGAGAAGGTCAATATTCTGGATCTCAACAGTGAGACATTCCTAATGCACAGATGATAAATGATAGATGGATGTTTGGATTGCTGCTTTGTTTTCTGTTCTCTTGTTTTGTGTTCTGCTCAATTGTTTTAAAGCGCTATTTGCAAGCCTTCATCTAATACACTCCCTGAATAATGAGAGGTGGTGGTGCTTCTGCTTCTGTTGCTGCTACTTCTGCTGTTGGAGTTGTGCCTCCACTAAAACATACAACTATTTATTTGTACAGCTGCCTTAATTTGATTGAGATCTCAGAGGATGTTGGTGCTTGTTAGCTTTGGAAATGTGTGCATATCTCTGGATGACCTCCCATTGCATACTTGTGGTTTTCTTGGTTTATATTTGACAGTTGCTTAAAAAAAATAATTAAGGTTGTCAATTGCCCTTAAGAACTGGACTTTTTGTTTAAAGGAAGAGTTGAAATTTGCCTTGTAGTTTCTATACAGTCAATATCTGACCACAGAGGTTCTGCCTGGAAAGAAATGAGTGGAAGTTTGAAGGAGTCATGCTTACCAAGAAAAGAGTATGTAATATTATAACTTTTACTCAGATATTTTCCAGTAAAAGTGTTGATGTATTTGTTTTAACCTCTGCAGTTCGTACATGCCCAAAACTCTTTGCCCCTCAAAATGGACGGATTAATTGCTCACTAAATGAGATCTCATATAAGACCGTGTGCTTTGTGACCTGTGATGAAGGTTATGAACTAGAAGGCAGTGCCAAACTCACCTGTCAAGGCAACTCACAGTGGGATGGGAAGGAACCAAAGTGTGTGGGTATGTTTTTTTATCTTACCATCCAGGGGCAATGGTCATTTTTGATGATGATGATGATGATGAGGAGGAGGAGGAGGAGGAGGAGGAGATGATTCCCCCCTTGCTTTTTAGACCATATGCTCTCACAGGACAGCTTACATATACAACTCATCAAAATTTATTATCTAACCATAAAAATGTACATCATAAAATTTTAACTATTATAGCAGCAACCAAAATGTCCTCCAAAGATAAAACAGGGCAAAACAAAAATTCCTACCCATATTTTTGGTTAACTCTTTTTGTTTCAACAATGTTTAGTCACAGTTTCTCTGCATCTTGTCATTCAACATACTGGATTTCTTGTTTTTGTTTTCCCCTACAAGTATTTTTAGAAGATTGTACTACCTAAGTAGGAACAATATACTTGTGGATACTCATTAGAATTCAAAAACAAACACTCAGATGGTTCCTCTCTTCCAGAATGGCACACAGAAACTTGGAAAACATATGGTAATTTAAGTTACAAAGGATTGGAGAATGTACCAAATTAAAATAAGTCCTTCAAATGTAAAAGAAAGATTATGTGCATTTTTTGGTAACAAGGTCATAGTAGTCCAAGGAAAGAGCATCATGGAATTGGTGAAAAATGACATCACAATACATTAAGCATATCTGTCCAAATTATACTGAATGTAGCCTTATAGGCATATAATGTGCTTCCACTGTGTCCTTTATGATAAACAAACTGTATAAAATGTACAAAAATGTGGGTTCCTGAACCATGGAGTACTGTTGGTTTTGGCAGCCATCAAGTTCGGCTGGATGTCAGATTTATCTAAAGAAGGCATTAGGCCTTGTGCAGCTGTAATCAGCCACTTAATCACGCTTGCAAATACTTTACTTGTTTAGCTAAATGGTACAAGAAAATGTGTCAAAAATATCAGTTTTTACAGAAGTTCAACCCCATATTTTCAAAAATGACCATTCTGCATTTCAAGCTGATGACAACATGCATGACAAACAGTTGAAATTGCACAACATGTATACTCCCTGTCCTTTCAAGATGTAGAGAGAAAGACATATAAGGGGGAAATGCACCAGACTTCAATGAGATTGTAGTTCACTGTTCCCCACCACCACACTGTCCATTAGAGTGGATGGGGAAGAATAGGGAAGGAAGAACAGGCTTGAGTCCAACTCTAGTTGTGGACTTTGTATCTCTTGCTTAGTGCCATACTCACTGAAGAGGGAGTAAGTGCTGTGCTGAGCTCCAATAGGATTGCTATCCCAATATTTCACCTTTTCACTCTCTCATATATTGCTGGGACTGAAAGAATTAAGAAGATTGTATGTGGCAAATTTAAAGAGCTACTGCAGTCAGTCCCAAGATGGATGGTTACAGCAGATTTTTTAAACAACTGAAAATAATGTAGGTCTTGTCTAGATGGGTTATTTACCTCATCTTGCCCCCATCGTACAGTCCTACAGTCCAGACAACACAGAGCTTTTGCCCTGTTTTGCCCCCAGGGAATCTTCACGATGCCTGGGGCAAAGATAATGGGGAGACAGGGATAAGATGGAGTGAAGCCCAATAAAATGTTTTGGCAAAATATCCAGGGGAAACCATTTCTTTTCAGAAGAAATGGATTGGCTCCATGAGGCCACAGGAGCCCATACTGCATGCTGGCCCATCGCTGCAGCTGCTGTGCACGTCACTCTCTCTGGAGCCATTAAGCAGGCCTGCAGCATGTGAGCAAGGCTAGTCACATGCAGAGGGTGTTGATCATGTGCTGTGGACCCCCTTCCTGGCTTCACAGAATGTGATGTAAGCAGAAGAGGCAGTGGCTACAGAGACAGGCCAGCATGGTGGTCTAGACTCCTTTCCATTTTGTGCAGGTAACAGGAGAGCTATGGGCCTGATCTGGGGCCAAAACATGCTAGCAGGAAGATGACATATTCTGGCCAGTGTAAACAAGGTCTTGGGAGATTTTCACATGGGGAAAATATTACCCGGATAAATCGGGACAGAAATATTTCTGTCCTGGAAGCAGCGCCGCGGTTCGCACGCCCACTTCCCTCTCCCGATATTCTGTCGTCCTCGTGCTGTCTTTTTTCTTCTCTTTTCCGTCATATTTTACTAACAGGAGTTCATCGTTAATAAAATATGACGGAAGAGAGAACAAAAAAGACAGCGCGAGGACGACGGAATATTGGGAGAGGGAAGTGGGTGTGCGAACCGCGGCGCTGCTTCCGGGACAGAAATATTTCTGTCCCTATTTCTATGGGGAATATTTTCCCCGTGTGAAAATCTCCTTAGTCCACTCTTCTCAAATCTTTGTAGAAACTGATCATTTTATTTTTTAAAAAAGTTTCTGGCTACATGCTACATCTTTTAAAACCCTCTGCTGGCCTTTAGCAATCCTTCCTTCCAACTTGACTTGATGGGTTTCCTCTTTTATTTAATATATACAATAGGACCCACATATCCATGGGGGATTGGTTCTGGGTGGGGCACAAATACTGAAAACTGCAGATAACTGAATGCCATTGAAAATAATGGGACTTCCAGTTTAAAATACTATAGAGTTGCCTGGGAGAACCTAGAAAACATCTAGAGAGGATGCGTCTCTAGGCATTTTCTAGGAAGACACTATGGTAGGTGTGCTGTTTTGTATCCCATGGTTAACTGAAACTGTGGATATTGGTTCTGCTGATACAGGGGTTCTACTATAGCAGCATTTGTACTACTGGTTTGTGAAGTGCTAAATGTGTATCCTTTTTTGGTGTCCATTGATATTCATGTACCTCCTTCCTCTAGAACTCCATTGCCCTGCCTTCCAGAAACTAAAGCACGTAATTGTTCACCCACATATCTGTGGGCTTGAGCCATCCAAGTATGGAACTGTGTGCAGGTTCACTTGTCCCAATGGATTCCTTTTGTCTGGAGTTAGAGAAGAATTGACATGTTTATCCACTGGGAGTTGGAGTGAAAACGTGCAGAAGGCTTTCTGTAAAGGTATGGATTTGATGCTATTATGCTTTTGTCTAAAAAGAAAGAGAAAAGTTGGAGGAAGAGACTGGTGAGCATATGGTACAGTTAAGATTAGAGTAGCCAAGATTGAGATAATTATTCAAAAGTGTTGAATAATTGGTGTTACATGATTAACATTGGCTTGGTGCAGACATAACCATTTCCAATCTGTTTAAGTGGTTAAGAAATCAGGAATATCCTAAAGGCTGGTATGCTCCCTCCTTCTACCTCCTAGACTTAATCCTTTCTCCTTCCCTTTTCATCATTAGCCATGATGTATTGTTGCATTTGCAACAGAATTGACCCTAATCACGGCTAGCTTTTCAGTTAGTTTAAAAAGAATCTTGAAATTCTATTGCAGTAAGATCAAAATTAAGAATTCTGAAGCCCATTGATTTCAGCAAGCTTGTGCCATTCGGTGTTGGACTGTGGCCCTGTAGATTTGCAGAGAATTTTCATGAGTATCTTCCTGTGGCATGAACTATTTCCTGGATAAAGGAGAGATGACTTCTGGGGTGGCGAGAGGAGAGGTGACCCCCATGGGGGGAAATGGTGGGTGGACTTCTCTGAGTGGTCTTTAAGCACTTCAGATAAAGCCTTGGCAGAAAGTACAGCTGGCTAGGAGGGGAACCCCAGCTGATGGAGTTCTCTCCAGATAAAAGAGAAAGCAGGAGATGGCCTGATTTCTCTGTGAGTTTTGGTGGTAGTGGTGGTGGTGATGGGGTCCTCCAGGACTACCATCCAGTTCCACTGCTGAAGCATACCTTTAAAAGGCCACTTGATCTGCTAGATCTCTCTTTCTTAAATTTATTTGAAACATACAGTCTTTAATTGAAGAGTTCATCTGATCAGCATTAAATTAAACCTCAGCGAGTTTCTCTCTTTTTGTTGAGTTAGAATGGAGAAGGAGGCATATATAGACATGATTGCAGCCAAAACACAAAAAGCTTAAATGAAATAAATGCTGGCTAAGAAAGTTAACAATGGCCAAGTCAATTATTAACTTCAAAACTCAAAGGATTTGAAAATTTTTACATAGTGGGTGACAAAAGTGCTTCTGAGAATCTGAAGGCGCAAGGAGGAGAGCTCTGCTCTGTGAGAGCCAGGTAGGCTTACAGATAATTGAGATAAAACAGAGAACTGTTTTTCTACTATGGAAGCTGCAAAGGGTCTAAAGTAGAGTGTTATGGTGTAATTCTGACATCTGGTGGACAATGGAAGAATAGCAGACATAATTGTTTTGAATAAGATGATAAAGAAGCAAGATGTTACGTTATATAAAGGTAGTACAAAGGTGGTACTATACACCAACCAAACTAAATAAAATGAATAAGACAATAAATATGGAATGTTGGAGATGTAAATCAAATCCTGGAACATTTATACATATGTGGTGAAAGTGTAAAAAAAAAATCCAGGAGTTTTGGTTAAAAGTACATAAAGGAATTAGACAAATATTGCAAATAGAATTTGAAATGAAACCGGAGATTTACTTACTAAATATGATGAATATATTGAATCAGGAAACAGAACAAAAGTATTGGAAGATTTTATTATATATGATTGTTGCAACTAGATTGACCATAGCAAGAAAATGGAAATCATTGGATATACCGAATATTAACAAATGGTCGGAAAAATTATTAAAAATGATAGAATTGGATAATCTGACAAATAGAATTAGAAATAGGACAAGTAAGAAACTTTTGGATGAATGGTCGGTCATGATAAGAAATTGGGGGGAAATGGATATATAATTGATAAACAAATAATGTTATTATGATGTATCAGCAAAATAAGGATAGAGGGAGTAAAATAAATAAGAGTGAGGAAAATATAAGATGTGGTGATAGTGCAAAATGATTATGAAAACCAAGGACTTTATAATTTTGGTTCAATCTTTATATCTCTTAAAGGTGATGTTAAGGAAGTTTTTATTTTTATTTTTTGGTTTTAATATAATGAAACTAAATGGAAAGTATGAAATCATTTTTTGTAAGTTTATCAAATAGATAAAACAAGATAGTGGACAATGTTAGTGAACAAATGGCTGAAATATGTATTGTCAAATCACATAAATTGATAGAATTGCTGTGTAAATAAATTACCACTTTTATTTAATAAAGAAGATAATTTTAAAAAAAGCAAGATGTTACATCAGCATAAGAGATTGAAGGCTACACACATATATACCTTTTGACTTTTCCCCATTGTATTTGTATTTTTAAATTAAAATAAATTTTACTTTGAGAATGAGTTTTGGACAAAAAAAATTCTTCTTCCTCTTCTTTTCATTATAATTGAATACATCTGTTTTGATTGTTGGATGTATGTATTTTGGACATAAAGGTGTTTTCCCCCCTTTTTTGGTGTTGTGCTTTTATATAATTATCCTCTACTATGCTGGAAAACCAGGAATGATAATGACAAAAAGGAACAGGTCTCTAGATCAAACCACAGAGAAGGGAAGGTCTCTGGATATGTTGCAGAGGTTACTTTAAAAGATCAGGTTTGTGAAAAGTGATATGGTTGAAAAAGAAGACTTGGTGAATATAGTGGAGAAAGAGGATTTGACCAATATGAAGAAACAACTGAAAGAGCATTTGAAAAAAGAGGTGAATGAGATGAAAGAAACAGTACAGCAACTGGCCGGAGATGTAAAAATATTAAGTGATAAAGTAGAAATTTTGGAAAATAAATCAGATATCATAGAAAAGGATATGGAATTTGGTTTTATTAGAAATGAGAGGAAAAAATTTTTTCTGAGATTTAGAGCAATTCGTGAAGAATCTGGAGAACAAATTAGAGGAAAGATGGTTAGAGTGTTGGCAGAATTCCTGGAACAAGAGAAAGAGGATCTTGAAATTGATAAAGTTTATAGAATCAATGCATATGATATGCATGAATAAAAAGATTAAAAAAAATATTCCAAGGGTTGTACTGGTTCAGTTTGTAAGGAAACAGAGATAAAGTTTTACAGCAGCACTATAAGATTGGATTGAAGATTGATAATGTGGAGGTTGCAGTGCTCAAGGAACTACCCATTAGAATACTGCATAAGAGAAAAGATTATGCTTTCCTGACAAACTTAAACAGAGAAAGATTTCATTTAGATGGGACAAATTGGAGGGAGCAATTTTCACCCTTAAGCAACAAAAGTTCCAATTGAATTCAGTACAGAAAGCAAGAGTACTTTTTTGAAAAAATTGGAAGAGAAATGGATGAAATGCAAATGACAGATGAAACTACAGCAGAATCACATCAGATGCAACAAGAAGAGGATGAAGTGGAAGAAGTGGATGTGGAAGAGGATCTTTCTAAGCTAGTGGCTGTGGCTATGGACTTTTCTAAGTCACAGGAGTAATTATAGATTATAAATTTCTAATGTGGAATGTAAATTGGATGAATGCTCCACAAAAGAGGGGGGAGAGTTCATTATTGAAAAAACTTAAGCAATATATAATTTGTTTTCAAGAAACACACATTAGAAAACAGGACATAAAATATTTGATTTATAAAATTTTAGGTGAAGAGTTTGTTTTGGCAGGATCATAGAAAATAAATGGAGCAGCACCTATATGCCCAAATGGAATCTGACTGATGAACACAGTAGATATGTTGAGGTTAATATACAGGTGGTTAAGACTTTGGTGGTGGGAATATATGCTCCAAATGAAGACAAATCATTGTTTTACAAAGGACTGATGGATAAGCATTTGAATATTTCATCTGAAAATTGGTGTTGTATGGGAGACTGGAATGGGGTTGTTTCCCCACAGAAGGATAGAACATCTGAGAAAATATTAACATTTTCCAAGGTAAATTAGCAAAGACCTTCTTCAAATTAATGGATAGCTAATATCTGGAGAGATAAAAATGGAGACTCCAGAGAATATACATATTTTTCAGAAAGAAACAGATCCTTCTTTAGAATAGACATAATTTGGGTGTCCAAAACTTTAGCTACTAAAGTTCATAAAGTGGAGATGTTACCTAAGACTTCTTTTCAGCTCAGAAACCAGTTCATTTTACCTTTAAAAGCAAATAAAGGACTTTTTAGATGGAGATTGAACAAAATATTGTTGCAGAAGGAAACAGTGGTGGGTGATTGTAAGTTAAAAGAATAATGTATGTTAGAATGGTTTGGGATGCAAATAAAGCTTTTGTGAGAGGGTATTTCATCCAGCACAATTTTGAACTTAACAATGACAAGAAAAAACAAATCTGATTTAGGATGAGATGAAAAGAAAGGAAGAAATATTAAAGAGGTCCCCATCAAAGAAAAGTATCTTGGACCAAATTAAGATTTTGCAGAGGCAGTTAGCTATATTAACAGTGAGATAGATGAAAGTAAAGTTGAATTATGTAAAACAAAACAAAATTGAATTTTCAAACAAACCAGGAAAGTGTTTGGCATATAAATTAAGAAAAAAGAAAGATAAGCAATATTAAAGTTGCAAGAAGGAAGCACAGTAGTAACAGATAATGTTAGGATACAGTACTGTAGTTATTTTATCAATATTATGCTTCTTTTAACAAACTTATTTATTTGGAAAAAGTACATCTATGTGTAGTTTTGCTCTTCTAGTAGAGGTACCAAAGCTTGCTAGTGAAGCACATATTTATTATGCAAAAAGTCCCCAATTCAGTGCCTGGCATCTCCATTGTGGGGGAAATGGGGGTGTTCAGTAGGATAGCTGAGAAGGACTTGTTCTAGAGACTGTTGAGAGCCATTACCAGTCATAGTCTGCAGTACAGGATTAACAGACCAGTAATCCAGCTATGTATAATGCTGTTTTATGTTTAATTTCTCCTAGCCTCGGCCTTTTTCAACTCCATGTCTGCACTATCCCTTGTTTCCTCACATTCTTGCCTTTCAGTCTGCAGTCTGTTGAGTATGAGATTATTTTTAGGACTCCAAGGCGAGAACTACTTTTTTGTGCAATGAAAACAGGGTATTAATCAAGTAATACTGTTGTAATAAACTAATCATAACATGATGTTTGGATAGGCTTCATACCAAGGAGATAAAATAGTTTTACTTATAGAACTAAAAATGTCCCAATTATATACAACAATACTCCACTGAACATAAAGAGAGAGAAAAATTATGTCTGATCCTTTTATTTATGTAAAATTTCATTTAAGAATACAGGATATTGTTACTATGATATTGTGTGTGTTTTAAAACTAAGACCCAACAGCTAGTTGCCTCTGAGCAAAATCTGCTCCTGTGCTCACTGAAGTGATCTCATGCCTAGGAAATGTAAGATTCAGGTCAGTTTCTTGCATTTTCTTTTGAGTTTTTGTTGATTTATGTGAACATGGTAATATGTTTAAAACAGAGAGGTGAGATTAATACTTTGTAAAGAAACAAAACCTGTTGGTATCAGCTGTGTGCGTGTCCACACTGAGAAAATGTGGACACATTTTTTGTGTTATTTCATTAAAATAAATTGTGGGTAGGATTGACAGCAACCTTTATTTAAGTTAGAAATAGTAACCTCAGTGGGGATTATAGATAATTTACAAATCAAGACATAAAAGCATGTTTCTGTGCAAGAAGAAATTGTCCCATTCAAATACACCATTCTTTTCAGTAAAACCACGATGAAAATTATCATATTATTCCTTCCTTATACAGACATTGAAGCACCAAATATTAGCTGTCCTGATGATATTGAAACCTCTACACTTGAATACCAGAACTCTGCAAATATTAGTTGGCAGGTTCCAGAAGCAAATGACAACTCTAGAGAAGAGGTGAGAAAAATATTTTTCATGTTAATTCTTTTTTAGGGTTAATGTGTATATTATGAAATACCGAGATAATAGGCATAGGTTTGCACAGTATGACCCACATATCCATGGGGGATGTATTCCTGGACTTAATGTGGAAACATAAAACCACAGATAATAGTGAACCCTATTGAAACAAACAACTTCTGGCCCAAGCATAACATAGAGTAATTCTGGAAGCCCTGGAGATTCCTAGAGAGAACACCTCTCTAGGCTTTTCTAGGTCCTCCAGTGCAACTCTATGGTCAGCCTCCAGCAGAAGCATGCCACAGAATTGTGCTGGAGGACCACCTAGAAATGCCTAGAGAGAACATATTTTTTCAGACATGGGTAAGTGAAACCATGTGTACCTGTCCCACAGATATAGAGGTCATACTGTACTCTCAAAAATGATAATGTAAGTGCAAAATGTGATGATGGTGATGCTGCTACTGATGATGATGATATGCCTTCCCAGCTTTTCTGTCAGTCATCTACTTAGCTGAGACACCATTGAAAAAGCATAGAACAATCTAAGATATTTTTATTTCTAATGAAAAGGAGTGTTTTTAATCTGGCTTGTTTAGGAGAAGAACAGCATAGATATGCTTCATTATTCTGTGTGGACTCTCTTCCATGTGCAGCAGAATCATATGCAGTCTTCAAACATTCAAGGAACATCAGTGAAGCTGCTTTTTTATCTATGAGCAGGAGGGTGTCCATGAGCAGGAGGAGCTTTTTTCTCCATGAGCAGGAGGGTGTCATAAAATGATGAATGAAGGACCTCTGCTGAGGGAACTAGCAGTGAAGCTTCAAGTTACACACAGCCCATCAAACATATATACTGCTGTACAGTACTCTGTACACTGTTTTTTTTAAGCTAAAGCAAATGTACAGAATTCAGTCTTTATCTGGAGACTGGTGGAGGAGGGAAGGTTTCCTAGCCTTTAACCTATTGCTATTTTTCCTGATCACCCCCAGATATTTTTATCAAAGCAGTGGTGTTCAAGGAAGATTGAAGGAAAAGAGTACTTGTATCTTCCCTTTTCATTCAGCTCAAAAAATAATGGTGGCAGACATTTGGATGTGGAAAACTAGCAGAAATGAAAGGGTTGACATGGTCCTCTTTATGATGCCAACCTTCCATTGGAAATTGTAGCCCAGACAGATACCTTAAGTATTTTTTTCAAAAGCTAAATTTATGGTTAATGTGTGTTCTGACTATAAGTACCCAGTACTCTGTTACCCAAAGAGGTGAGGTGTCTGTGGGGAGCCCACTCATGAGGTCAGAACTATATTACTATTTGGGAGGATCATGATTAGCTCAAATGGAAGGCTGAGAGAGGCAGGTAACTTCAGGACCTTTGTACTTGTGTATACCAGTACTAACTGCTATGAACTCAAGGTTGAAAGCACTCACACGCAACACACACTAACAAGAACCACACAAGGCTAACAAAGAGTTAAGGCAGAAAAGGTTGGATAATGGAATAGAGTTATACAGTACTTACCAGTCTTGAGATAAGAAGAACTCAGACGGAAGTCTGGGGGTGGTCCTAGAATCCTATTTGGGGCGTGCCAGCAGAGAGAGTGGCAGGGTGTCATCCACAGTGGCACACCTTGCTATTATTTGGTACTAATATTTATACTATATTTTGTGTCCTGAAGGGGTATTTGGGCTTAGAATAAAGTTTAGGTGGGTTTCCCACCATTTAAACAAAAGAAACCAAAACTCCGCTGATTGTGGTTAATGACTGAGAGATAGGAATTAATTAGTTTATGACAACCTCATATTGTAGGACAGGGTGAGGATGCTAAAGGAATATTTCCTAGGGACAAAAGTTGTTTGGGTCACTTGTTTCTTTATGATATGTGACTCATAACCAAGAGCCCCAAGAGGGCATTAGCACATCCCTCCGTAATGGTGTTGTGTACTAAAATATTTCCAAGACACCTTCCTAAGTCCTTGTGACCTCCATTTGACCTCACTTTTTGGTGTACCCCAGTATACTAGATCCCTTGAAGTGTCTAATATTGCCAATTATGAGATATTATTGGGAAGGGTAGTAGGGCATAGTAACAGCACAAAGGGGAGAATACCAATGTTTTCAGAGTAAGAAAAGCTGAGGACAATAATGGAAATAAAATGATCAAAACTAGACTTAAAGTGAAGATGAATCCTATAATTATGAGCTGGGTAGTGTGATAATACAACATAAAAGCTAAAGTACAGATGTATTCACTTCCATGTGTGCTCGTACAACCTTATTCATAGATCTAATATTTCTGTAAGTAAGGTATTTTTAAAAATTAAAACAGTAAATACTGATTCAGCCAAGTAGTCTGAATACTTAGGAGTGATCAGCAGCTACCAGGTCCTTCATATGAACCTTAGCTCTGAAAACAGTTACTGTGAACTTTTTCCTAACATGTAAGGGTAAGTTGTTGCTAAGAATTCAATACCTAGTGCTTCTAAAAATCTTGTTCCTCTGACAGGTGTCAATTCAGGTAACTCCAGCTTTTGTGCCACCTTACCTTTTCCCAATTGGAGAAGTTGACATCACATATACAGCAACTGATGGATCTGGAAACCAGGCAAGCTGCACGTTCAGTATCAAAGTTATTGGTGAGTGGCACAAAGAAATTGTACACATCCCAACAAAAACTGCAGCACTTTAATTTGATGATTATCAAACAACATAAATTAAAGGGAAGGTCTTAAAAGATTTCTGAAAGTTGCTCAGATTTATCTTTTGGTCAGTCTTCAAGGGGAAACAACTCCACAGTCATGGAGTAGCCTACCATTTTGCAGTGATGACATGTTGTTGTTGGGGTTTTTTATGTCTCATCTTTTTCCCACTTTGGCACTCAAGGTGGCTTACAACAGTTAAAACAAACTTAGCTAAAAATTCATTTCATACAAAAGTTTAAAATGTAGCTAAACCATCAATTTAATTAAAACCAGTTTAAAAACATAACCATTAAAAAAACAAACAAATAGGCAATATGTCATATTATGCAAGGACTTTTCCCCTTGAACAATCAGTCTTCAAAGGCTTATTGAAACAAAAAAGTCTTCACTTATCCATGGAAAGATAGCAAGGAAGGCACCATGTTGGTGGACAGAGGTGGGGTTTGTCCACACTGGCCAGAATACTCCACATTCTGGCCGCAGTATTCCAGCCCCAGGCCTGCAGCATTTATCACTCATTACCCTCCCTTCTGCTGCAGCAACGGAGGCGTGTCCACACACCTGTGGCCCATGCACAAACTGGTGCTTTCCTTTCCCGGCTCTGATCGTGTGTTCTGAGGCTAAGAACAAGGTGCCCAGTCATGGTCATATGGCTGGGTGCCTTGCGGGTGACCTCAGCAGATGACAAGCCGTATGACCCAGATGGGAAATGTCAGTGCCAGACAAGCACACACCCATGCTGCGGAAACAGACTTCACTGTTTTCTCCAGAAAAGCTGCAGCAAACTGTGAGTTTTGTTGCCATATGTCCACTCCTTTTTAAGGGGTGTTTGCCCTGGATTCTTGTCGGAACTGCCCAGATGTGTGAACAGTTCAGACTAGGATTGGAGCAAAAACCTTGCATCGTCCACACTTCTGGGCACAGGAATGGGAGGAGGCCACTTTATTTGGCCCATCTAAACAAGACCATAAAAATACCAAGGAAACCCTTCAGCCTATTTAAGAACAATGAAGCTAAAACATCCTATAAAATGGTTCAGAGAGCTACATTGGTTCAAAATTGGTTCATTGGCAGTAAATTGTTGTCTGGTATTTGGCAATCAGAGCATATAATTTCAATCCTGTTTCAGTTTTATTGGTTGACCTTTATTTTTGACCTCAATTTAAAATGCTGGCCGTGATCTTTAAAGATGAAAATGGTCTTGGATTTGGTGACCTTAAGCATTCTGTGATCCCACAGAGAACTGCCTGGACTTTAATATGTGCCTCAGCACCCCAACGCTCTGTACCATCATCTCAGGCTGTTAGACAAATGAGCATGTTAAATAGCACTTCCTTGGGAATTGAGCCATGTTTCTGGAATGCACTTGATGAATCTCTTAAGTGCAGAGATTCATCCCACTTTTTTGTCTTTTTTTAAACATAATTTTAAATTATTTTTATTTCAACGGGCTTTTAATGTGTAGTTCTGTTGCTGCCTTAATTGAACTTTAACTTGATTTCTGCTTGTTATTTTCTACTCGACACAAGCCGCTCTTGGTGCTCTGTGAGTACAAGAGTGGGATAAAAATAATTATAGAGTAGTTTTAGCCATTGTATATTATGGCTGGTGATAGATTTCCATATTGTCTCCCCCTGTATAAAAGAATGATGGGTGTCATGTTTGTTTTATCTTTTCAGCCGCACTTTCCTTTACTGCTGTTTTTCATCAGAAATGTTATTCTGCTTCTTAAGCCCTCCACCTTCTTAAAACTCAAAGCCTATACTTGATCCTTTTAACCAAGTGTACAATATAGAGTGGCAAATATGGCTCAGAAACAGAACCCATTCTAACTTACCCTTTTGATGGAACACCTTTTCCTGGGAAAAACTGCACTTATCTACTCTCCCTGTCAATGGCTTCCCCATCAATGAAGAGGAAGTGAATGGAATGCCATTCACTTCATCTTCTGAAATCTCACGGATTCTCACGAGAGTTCATCATGCAGGAAATTCAAAAATAAAACATTTAAAATTACACTAAGCACCTAAACACACTTAAAAACTTCCAAGTAACCCGGGGAGGGTCATTAGAAGTTCATCACTTACCTGGATGTTGCAATGTCACCCGGAAGTGTTGTGTCTCATCTGGCCATTTACTCTGCAGCAATGAGATTTAAAGGGCCAGAGGTTTCACACACCGGCAATTCCAGCAAAAAGCCAGCACTGCTGATCTATTGATAGTTTAAGCCATCAATTGAAAGTGGTGCCCTATTACTGGCTAAATTGACAGACTGGCCATGGGAGAAAAATGACATTGTCTGATAATGATGACTTGTAATGTCATTATCATGCATTTTTGGCGCCTTTTTTTCTTTGACTGATAAAGTCCACAGTTTTAAAAACACAGAATTAAAATATACAAAAAGTGTACATTAAAACAGAATTAAACCAATTAAATCATTAAAACCACATCAAAATATTTAAAAGAATAATATATATTTAAAAGTATTAACACTTTTTAAAAGATAAAAAGCTTTTAAAAACAGCCCCACAACAACATCACACAGCACCCCGCAGCCTATTCTTTAAAAAGCCTGCCTGAATAAAAAGGTTTTGGCCTGCTGCTGGAAGGAGAACAGGGAGGGGGCCAATCTGGCCTCTCAGGGGAGGGAGTTCACGAGTCTAGGGGCAGCCACTGAAAAGGCCGTTTCTTATGTCCCCACCAACCATACTTGAAATTATTGTTATGGCTCTATTCACTGTATAGGTATGATTTTCTCCTATCTTCCTATGATTCAAAAAGGAGAGCCATCCCCAAATACAAAAAGATTTCAGTTTAAAGCAAAAAAACAAAACAAAACACCAGTGGCTGGAGCTATACTCTTGAAAGCAGGGAAATGCAGACCACAGATTACACCTCTCCCTATGATAACACAAAATATGGGCACATTGATGGCTCCTTCTTGTATGTTAACTCACCCACAAGTAAATCCAAAAGGTTCCAGTTTTTGATTCCCTGGAGAGGAAAAAAGCACCTTCAGTTTAAAACCAGAGTTAAGGTGGTGGGGCTGTATCCTCAAAGGGCAAGGATATTACTACTACATCACAGCCTTCCTCAACTATTTCTAAATATAGGCATATTCACAGTCCCTTCTTCCATCTGGACACCCACCCCAAGTAAAGGCAAGATGTGTACCGAAGCCTCAGATATGACAACTTTACAATGTAAAAAGATGTCATTGGTTCAGAGGGTGTGTAATTATTTACTTCCTTTCTGAGCGGAGGATTGGGTGAGATGGAAAACCAGGAAGAACAAACAGTAGGGTAGAATCCTATATACAAGTTATACCATATTTGTTTAATTTATATGCCACCTTTATTCCAGCATGTTTATGTGTGGAATTCTATATATCGGGCTTACCAGGCACTAAGCCTGTTAAGCACAATCAGACTTCTTTTCTCCCAAATACAGTTCATCTAGAATGGGTTAGTAAAGATGGTCTAACAGTGCAAATCTGCTCTTTTTATATCTTGACACTTTCACAGGGCTTGTCTACATGGGCAATAAAACCCATACTTACCCTGTAATCTCGACACAGTTGATACACAACATTTTCGATGATATGTATTTTCACCGCAGTTTCTGCAGGAAACTCCAGATCTGTAAGATTCACAGTTTGCTCCAGATTTGAGGGGGAAATCCAGCTTTTTGGTTTTGTGGCGGCCAAGGATTGGCTTCGGAGGAAAGCCGGGACAGGACTTCTGGTGGACAGAACTCCATTATGGCACTTTTTTTTTTAGTAAAAAGAAGAATGCAACCACAGATCTTCTCATTCTATACCTCTAAGGCCTCATTTCCAGAGACCCTATTTCAACTCATTATTTCCAAATCAGAATCCCATTTTCTCCTGCAGGCCCAAACAATGAGAACCCATCACTCGGAGGTACAGCACATAATTAATGGGTTCCTGGTTCCATTATCTTGATTTGCAATTATAGAATCTTTGGTAACAGCATCAAGAAACATCCCTATCAGCTGCCTATCAGAGCTGACAATAGTAGGGTAGAGCTGGAGACCTAAATATGTTGCCCGGAAATGTATCACTTGGTCTCCATAAGGCTCCTTGCTCCTCCTGATTTTAAAAAAGATTTCTTCATTAAAAGAAATAACTGGGAAACCAGGCAGGTGCCTACTGAATCATTGATTAAATGTAAATTCCTGTAGGAATCCCACACACAGGAAATGCGTGCATCACCTGGCTGCTCATGTTTTCCAGCAACTGGTATTGACAGGTATAATGGCCTCAGATACTGAAAGCAATACAGTACATAACATAATACATAAGGCTAGTAGCTCATAATAGCTTTATCTTCCATGAATGTGTCTAGTGCTTTTTAAAGTTAGTGATCCTGGTACATTTTTGCAGTAGTGAGTTCCATAGTTTAACTGTGCACTGGGTTAAATACTTCCATTTATCTGTCCTTATCTCCCACTCTTTTACTTCATTTCATGAGGTTCAGATTCTAGTATTATGAGAAAGCTAGAAAAATGTCTGTCTACTTTCTCTACGCTGCGTATAACTTCTATATACCTTTTCCGTATCTACTCATACTCGACTTTTTCTTAAGCCCCAAAAGCCCCAAATGTTATAATTTTGAATCCACTCCCATTCTTCAGTCCTGTTTTGCCTGGTGTGACAGATGGTTGACTCAGATCACAGGATTTTGTGGAGTAGACCATGTAAAATTGAAGTGAGACATAGGTGAGGATGTGGTTTCATGGCTACATTGAGCCCAAATTACTTTATATGGGAAGGATTCCAGCATTCCAGCCGCTTATGTTTCTGCTGAGAAAGCCCTCTGTTCTATGCTGTTAAAGCACTCTTATGATTCTTATCAGGTGGATAGTCTTATTGAATACACATGTCTGGAATTAAAAGCTTGCATCAGTGAACTTGTCCCCTCCATTAACTTCAGGGAGAAACTTGCCAATGCACATATGCTTAGAATCTTCATCTGTGGCCTGCACGGTGTCTGATGGTTGAGAACTAACAGGGGACAGATAAATGTCTATTTTAGTGGAAGTAACAGTGCCAGCTCTGCAGTCTTAAACATGATATATAAGTATCTGTGTGAAGTATTTTTACTGCCATCTTAAACATTAGCTTTAAGTATCTGTGCTTCATTTATTGGCATGAAATTGTAGGTATTTCTTGTTCTAATGATTTGCAAGTTTACAGGGAGTAGTTACCTTAGGATTGTGTGGCAACTCTGATTTTCACTTGGTGTTCTTGTTTAATTTTTTCTGCTACCTTAAAATCAGTTTCTTTTGATGTATTCAAATTGTTTAGACACTGAACCTCCAGTGATTGATAAATGCAGATCACCACCACCAGTTCAAGTAGCTGAGAAGGAGTACAGAGTAACATGGGATGAGCCACAATTTTCAGATAACTCAGGTGAGTAATTGTGACTCCAAAAGATAAAAAAGAGTCATTCAAAAAGGGAGAAAAAGTTGCTCCAAGAAATCTCTTGGAACATTTGTTTGGATTACATTTTGACGAGTTTTGAAACTGAGGTTAAAACAGATGTCTATATAAACCACATTAAGAAATGTAGTAAGCATTAAGATAGCATTAAGAAATGTAAGATCTTAGGATAAGCCTCTTTTTTAGTAATGAGAAATAAACACTATTTTGTTTTTATTCTCACATTTGTTAGCAGAGACAGAACAGGAAATTAGGGATATTACGTTAACTTCTAAAATGCACAAAAAGCCATCTCTATCATATAGTAATAACAAATTTTTAGAACAACAATATTTTCCATTATTTTACAGAGAGCAGTGATTTTAATTCATATTACTTAACATGTCTTTCATTCAGATAGTAAAAATGCAGTTGTTATGTTCTGTAAAGTACAATACCTGATTATGGTGTTATAATAATAACATTGATGATGATGAAGGTGGTGATGATGATGATGATGGTTGAATATATCTGTTCTACTCATATCACACATAAGAGTGGAAATATGCCCATAAGCATGGGTTGAAAAAGTAATACAAGTCATTTCATCCACTCACTGCTCAAGGCAGGAAGCAAAGTACCTCCCCCCACATCATGCTACATGGCACATTCCCCTGCAACAGAGGAGAGTGTGGTGTTGACACTGCTCCACACACACACACACACATTGTGTAAGGAGACAGAGGATGCATTTTGTTGTGGTTTTCTCTCTCAAATAGAATTAATTGTCCCTCGTCACCACTTTATTAACCTGCTCAACCAACTTTTCTGTAGAAGTCCACCTAGTGATCCAGTCTCTGGCAGGGTTCATTTGGCTCTTCCTCCTGCATGATGGGTTTTATAGTGGCAGCTTCAATAATGGGGTTCTCTGGTTTCTTTCATGGATATTTCAGGGCTCCCTCCTTAATGCAAGGGTGCAGTAATTGGATTAGACTTCATAAACTGGTTGGAGTAGACTTCATAAGCAAATAGTCCACAGTGGTGCCACAAAAATAATGTATAACTATTAATTATATTTACTGACCACCTCTTTTAGAAGGGTGTCACTTGCAAGAGGACACATGAGAATTCAGAAGTAATTCATATTCTCTAATTAAATGTCTTTTAAAAAAAATCAATGTATCCAATGACTTTTCATCTCCTACAGAAGAAAGAATGATTTCCCCCCCAAGAAAAGCACTCTGTTTGTTTATTTCTGCTCTTGCTCTCTCGCTCTCTTTCTTTCTTTGTTTTGAGAATGAATCAATAGATATTTGCATAAACTGCTGCTAGAACTTTCCTGCCCCTGAAAAGGAGGTGGATATTACAGCACTGTCTATATCCCCACCAGCTGCAGCTTTAAAGAGAAGGAGGTAGCAACACTAGTGACCTCTGCTTTCCAAAAAGGGAGATGGATATGATGATAGTGCCACACCACCACTACTCTATCTCACGTGTAAAGATGGAGGAGCAGCTGCAATGGCCAGTGAAAGGGAGGAGGATTTAGTGGTGGTGCTGGCAGTGCCCCTGCAGAAGAAGATAGTGGAGGCAAAGCAATTGTACTCATTACAAGATGCCAGTTCCAAAGAGCTGTACAGAGTGGAGGCTGCTATGTAGAGCATCAAGGGCCCTGTCACAGCAAGAGGGGCCAGTGTATTAATTTCTCCCGGCACCCTACTGCCAAAATGACTTCCTCACTGAAGCTACTGGTAGGACAAGCCTTGCATATTGCCCTTGGAAGTAAAAGGAATTAAACAACCAGTTAAATCATAGTTAGTCTGAGGTGCACAGAGAGATCACTCCAGAAACTCTCGAGAAGTGCTACAGATTCTATTGGGACTTGAATATGTTTCTGGGTTGCATTTCAAAGTCCACTACAGTCAATTTCCACCTGGTTCTAAAGTCCATACCCGTGATTTAGAGTTTAGGTTTGTATGTATGTAGAGTTTTGGAACTGGAATGATTTCTGCTTCCCTTTTTGTCTCTGATTATTCTAGGAACTGGCTTAACAGTAACTAAAAGTCACTCACCTGGAGAGCTCTTTCCCAAAGGAGAGACAGTAGTTCAATATATTGCCACGGATTCATCAGGAAATAACAGGACCTGTGAGCTCCATGTTGTCATCAGAGGTTTGTTTTCAGTGCTGTAACATGACCTTCATCCTGAAATCTCTTTCTCAGTACAAATTTTGATATTCCAAAGGATCCAGTGTTGTTTCCAGAGATGATTAGAAATCATCCTATCAGTGTTTTTTTTTTTAATTCGGAATTTTATTCCAATTATTTCGCACTTGCAGTTTGCCACAGCTTTCCATTCCTTTGTTCATTTATGAATCCTCTCCATAATTAGCAAAAAAAAAAAAGCTCATTAGTAACATGCAAAAAAGGAACCTTGATGTGATTATATAGTATGTCAATAATATGAAGAGTTTTATTTGCGTGCTGGAGTGAGACCGATCCCCACCCATTGCCCGACCTTCCCACTGACCCCCCAAATAAAGAGACTACAACAAACATGGAATTTGCACAAAAGTATATTGATACAAGTGAGATAGAAGTGGCAGAAAATGGCCACAACTTGTAATGGTGGTTGCCTGGTTGGCGTATGAGCATGGGGGGGGGAGGGGTAACCGGAAATGCCCAGCCGACAGGCCGGTACCAAATGCCCAATCAGCATCCCAGGCTGACTGGCCACGTGACCGGAAGCACGTGACTGGAAGCACATGACTGGAAGCACGTGATCAGGTCCCAAGAAATGTTCCTGAGAGGGGAGGGATGGAACAAGCCCTCCTACCCCCTAAAGGCGGGGTCAAACGGCCCAAGATAGCCAAGGCTTGGAGTCCCAGCCCCCCCCCCGTGACCCCTGACAGAATCCTGCCCCATGCTCACCGCCAACCCTCACAAGTTTTGACAGGAATACAATAACAACAGGCATGAAAAGATCTGACTAATACAATGAAATTCCTAACTAGGGAGGGTGGGGTGGGTCTTCGGCTCCTTGGAGCCAACTGCCTGAGTCCGGCTCGGGGCTGGGAATAAATCCCGAGCCGCCGGACCAGAGGGAAGACTGCCGAGCGCAGTCTCCACCCCCTCAGCCAATCAGAGAGCTGGGAAGCTTTGCTCTTTGATTGGCCGAGGTGGTCCACCAACAGCCAATCGGGGAAGAGCAGCCTCTTCCCGATTGGCTGCTCTACGATCCCTCTTCCAGCCAGCCGGGGCCGGCTGGAAGAGGGCTCACAGAGGAAGATGGCGGCACCCATGCCGCCATGAGGCCGGTGCCATGGCGGGGGCTCCTCCCAGCCACAAATCAAGCTGCGGGGTAAGTCTCGCAGCTTCAGTTACCCTCACAGTAAATAGAGTTGATTTACCCTCACAGTTTGCTGGATACATACAAGTAAAATACTATGCAAAAAGATTGTTGATATAATCATAAGTCACATCCTTTGTTGCAGCATCTAGTAATGGGCATGTAGAAGGGAAAGAAGATGCAAAATTGTGAGAAATTGTGCAAGCTCCAGTTCCAAAATGAATATTAGAAATTCTCATTAAATTAAAATTTGAGAAGAGTAACTTAAGAAAAACAAATCTACAGAGCAATACAAGAAAGAGGGAAAGGAGATTCTTTCATCCTTCATTGCCATGGCTTCAATATTCAGGTTAAGGGAAATCAGTGCAGCTACATACAAAAAAAAGGAGTACAGAAACCTCACTCTTATATGTTTTGTAATTATTATTTTTCAGGCTCTCCTTGTGAAATTCCTTTTACTCCAGTGAATGGGGATTTCAAATGTATAGAAGATGAGATGGGAGTAAATTGCACATTACATTGCATGGATGGATATGACCTCACAGCAGGCTCCAGTGAAAACTATTATTGTGCCTACGCGGATGGTATATGGAATCCATCTTACTCTACTGAGTGGCCTGACTGCTCTTGTAAGGTTTATTGTTTATTTCATTTTCCAGGCATCTCTTGTGTTTTTGTTCTACTAAGCAATACAGGAAATAGAATCTGGAAATTATACCTATAATATTAATTTTGGTTTGTGTTGACAAAGTATATGAATCAAGGGCCACTGAATACATTTGCCCAAAGCCTGGATAAAAAATAGAATCTCACATAAAAGGGGTACATATAATATTAGGCATTATATAGTATTGTACATGCATATGTCTAGTACTAAAAAGGCCCATTTTAAATAATCTACTGTAACAGCTCTTCCATGTAGTAAGCAGCATTCACGTAACAGTGCTTTCCTGTTTCAGATAGTTTTGGGAAGCCCAGAGAAAACAACTAGATCAGAAAGACTTGCAGTTGCCTACAAGTTTTTTTGACTGGTGGGATGGCAAGGTTAGAAATTAGAGAGTCATTTAATATGGATGCAGCCCAAGGGGGTCTTTTCATCTTCCTTCTGTCAGCCCACACTGCTGTTGATTTTACCAGAATTGTTATAGCTACTATTCTTAACTTCACCCTACCCCACTGAGGGTTACAGCTGCACATTAAATAGGTTTTTTTCCTCCGATGCATCAGCTGATACTAAAAGAAAAATTGCCATAAGTGTTATGACCATAGTTTCTTAATTTTTTTTGCAAATAACCAAAGAAATATGTCTCCATGGTAGATGTAACATATCTACTATAATCTAGTTTAAACTAAACCAACATACTTTTCTGCTGTAGTTAGACTGTCATTTTATCCCACTGTTTTTCAGTGAATCGTTTGGCAAATCATGGTTTCAAATCCTTTGAGATGCTGTACAAAGCAACACGGTGTGATGACAGTAACCTTCTTAAAAATTTTGTGGATGCTTTTCAGAGTGCACTTGGTAAAATGGTGGGTTAGTAATACATTCCAAAATTATATTTTTATAAGTGGGCTGGCTTTCTTTAAAACATTGAACATACAATATGTCATGTGGGGGGAAATTAATGTCAGAAGTAATTTTTTTCTGTTATACTCCAAATGTGAACTTTTATTTAATTATTCTGTTTGTGCTGCTTGAATGATATGTATATGTTTCCAAATTATCTTGTTGACTACTTTCAATTTATGAACACTACTGATTGATAGAACAGATTGATCTCTGAATTGGAATATAACATTAAAATCAACATCATTAAAGCTTTATGTGGGTTTCTATCTAAAGAAGTACAGAGGCTGGTATGTTGACTTTTTGCAAGCCTTTATTATTATTTTTTTGAATATGATTTATAGGTCCCATCATTTTGCAATGATGTTGATGACATTGACTGCAGGCTGGAGGATTCCCCACAGAAACATTGCTTAGAGTATAATTATGACTATGAAAATGGCTTTGCAATTGGTAAGTTGATTATTCTGTTGCCCACTAACACTTAGGTAATGCAGTATAGGAAGGCAACTTTAAGTTGATTCTCTCCAGCATCTGAGATCTTTCTTTTCATCTATCTAGGCAGGCACATGTTTGGAACCATAGAGGTAGAACAGTGCAAGGCAGGAGTGGAGGGAAGAAGATTGTGGTGAGGAGAAGTGCAGTTTCACATGCACACTTTGGTCATTTGTTAACAACAAATCCCAGAGCTTCCCCAAAAGCGTTTTATCGGTACTTAAAAGAAAAGAAAAGAAAAGAAAAGAAAAATGTTAAAGTTCGGCTACATTCATTTGCATGTAGTTATGTAGTTAGCCTCTTGGTACATTTACGCCTGCTGAATGTTTGTGTTAAGGTCCTGATATTTTACACATATTGGGTATATTCAGACATCTCATTAAGCCTGAACTGTAATGAAGTTTGTCTTAGGGGCATTCACACTATTAAAAAATCTTGAATTTCCCCCCATCCCCAAATCTGGCCTGATCACACCACACAATGTGCAGCTTAATCCAGATAAGACAGAAGTGCTCCTGGTCAGGTGAAAGACAGATCTGGGAATAGGTATTCAGCCTGTGTTAGATGAGGTTACACTCCCCCTGAAAGCACTGGTTTGCAATTTGGGGTCACTTCTGGGAGATTTTCAGACTACACTGTTATAGTGTTACTATTCCACTTTAACTGCTCTGGCTTCCTGCTGTGGAATTCTGGGGCTTGTAGTTTAGTGAGGCCTAAGCACTCTCTGGCTGAGAATTGCAAATGCCCCTCCCTAAACTGCAAATCCCAGGATTCAACAGGAGGCAGTCATAGCGAATATAATGGAATAGTAACACTATAACAGTGTTGTCTGAAAATCTAGCTGGATTCACTTCTGAGGCAGGAGGCCCAAGTTTTTAGCCATAACCAGGAGTGTAGTGACCAGGAGAGCTTGTGCACCAACTGCGTTCATTTCTGGAGAACTTGGATTTAACTTGATTGCATTCCATCTGGATTACTGTAATGCACTCTACATAGGGCTGCCTTTGAAAACTACTCAGAAATTTCAGTTAGCCCAAAGAGCAGCAGTCAGATTGTTAACTCAGACTGGCTACAAGGAGTACACAACCCCCATGTTCAAGAACTCCATTGGCTGCCAGTCCATCTCCAGACACATTTCAAAGTGCTGTTTTTGAACTGTAAAGCCCTATACAGCTTGGGTCCAGGTTGAAGGACCATGTCTCCTTTTATAAGCCCCCTTAGAGCTCTACAATCATCTGGAGAGGCCCTTCTCTCTGTCCCACTACCTTGCCAGGCTTGTTTGGTGAGAAGGGCTTCTTGGAAGCTGCTCCCAGACTTTGGAACTCCCTCCCTAGGGTGGCCAGGGTGGCCCCATCCTTGCTCTCCTTCCACCAGCAAGTCAAATCATTTTTATGCCATCAGGCTTTTAAAACCTGACTGGGGTGGGGCTTTAATGCTGCATGGTGCTGTTTGTAAGGTTTGTATGTGGTGGTCTTTAATGAATGTTAACGATTTTAATGTTTTAGCTTTATAAATTATTTGACCACTTTTTAAATAATTCATACTTTTATTAATGATCTTGTCCAGTTTTAATCTGTATTCTTTTAAAATACATTGTTACCCACCTTGAGGCCCATTATTGGGAGAAAGGCAGGATATAAATGAAATGAATAAATAAGACTGCATACTAATGCAAACTGTTCAGTTGTTCCCATTTGACTCCTGCAAGCAGAAGTGCTAAACAAATAGCAGCCTTCTGTCTGTGGTTTGTCATAGCATGTGAACCAAAATCCTGGCTTTTCTCGTCCCTTACAAACCAGAGTCATACGACTTTATTGACATGGGTGTTTTAAACTGCAGTTTAACTGGAGTGGGAATGTGTGGACATGTTATCTCTCACATGATATAGCTGCCAACATGTTTCAATCCCACTCCTTTCTCAGCATTATTCCCTCCTGGAGAAAAAAGCCATTAATGATCCCAGGTTGTGATATTTTTCTGTCTCTATGGGCTGCGAGTAATCCCAGTCCCTTAATTATTCTGTTTTCACAGTCAGCAGACATGAGGTGTGTGGATTGTGGGTTGTGTTCTGGGTGGAACCTGAGGATGCTTGCTGGCTTCTACCATTTCCAGCAGCATGGCGGAGCTGGGAGGTGGGGGTGGATGGGGAAGGGAGGGAGGAGGAGAGCTCGCCTCCTACTCCCTTCCCCATAGGGGTTTCTGACGGTGTGGTGGCCAAAGAAGAAAAAGCCAAAGCCAAAGCCGCTTCAGGGTGGAGGGGGAGAAGAGAGAGAGAGAGAAAGAAAGAAAGAAAGAAAGAAAGAAAGAAAGAAAGAAAGAAAGAAAGCTAGCTCACTGAGCTGGCTGCCAAGAAGGACCCAAGCAGCCTCGACATGAGGTCAGCAGGGAGCCCTTCGCCCCACCAGGCTCCACTGAGGCTCTCACGGCCTCCCCACATCCTGGGAGTTTTGGGGGGCATGGGCTGCATTGTACTGGAGAAGGAAAGGAAGCAAACCCACAGCCCTTTGCCTGCCAAAACCAGGCCAGGCAGAGGGCTCCTCGGTGCATGGATGGATTGGTGAGGGTGACCCTCATACAGACACTGGGCAGGGCTTTGGCTCAGATGTTCCCCGGCGGCAGCAGCCTCTCCTCCTCAACCTTGCTTGCCTCCCTCCACCCCGATTATCCCGCCACTGCCCATGGTGGTGGTGGTGGTGATGGTGGCAGGGGATGGACAGGGAAGGGATTGGTGGACATTTGCTACTATCCATGGTTTTCAGGATCCACGGGGACCCCTGGAACCAATTCCCCGTGGATATGGAGGACCCACTGTATTTAATATGTTGTTGGCATCTGTGGGAGTTGTTGCTTATTTCCATTGTCCTATTTTGTCTTCTCATTAATATCTGTCAGGTCCTGGTGGCTGGGGTGCAGCAAACAGACTAGATTATTCTTATGATGATTTCCTTGAAACAGTTCCTGAAGAAGAACAAACTAAACCACTAGCTACTTCTATGGATGTGGCACACTCACGGGTCAAAAGGCACAAAAAGATAAATATGCCAATCTCAGACCACAAAATAAAGCTAGTTTTTAATATCACTGGTAAGAAAATTATCCTGTTTTATTTTTAAAAAATGTAATTTTTCAAGTCAGTATCCAGTTATATCATTGATGCTAGTGGAAGGCCCAGTGCAGTAATTGTTGTGCCTTTTCAGAGTTAGTGCAGTGGCTGACCCAAGATTGTTTTTTATTGCACAAGCAATTGTGCATGGCTAGTTGTGGAAGAAACAGTGCAACTGGATGCACAACTGCATTGTACAGCCACTTGCATGTGGATGCAACTGCAACTACTGTTGTGTAGCTACTCTAATGGGAATTTTCACTCTGCCTTAAGTTACATTTACACCAATGTATTCTTTGTTGTTGCTGTTGTGTGCTTTCAAGTTGTTTCTGACTTAGGGCAACCCTAAGGCACACCTCTCATGGGGGTTTCTTGGCAAGATTTGTTCAGAAGGGGTTTGCCATTGCCTTCCTCTGAGGCTGAGATAGTATGACTTGCTCAAGGTCACCTAGTGTGTTTTCATGGCTGAGCGGGGAATTCAAACCCTGGTCTCCAGAGCCATAGTCCAATGCTCCAACCGCTACGCTGACCTGGCTCCCCAATGTGCTCTACTTGATTATAAAACTAGGGTGGGGTTTTGAATGTCTTTTCTGAGACATTTTCCTTTGCCACTGCATGCAGGAATGGTGTCTACAACTTGTGTATTACAGGATTGTTATTCTCTCTTGCTCTCTCTGCTCTTGTGGCACATTGTGGCACTCAACTCTGTAATGTCTCTGTGTATATGTGTGAGGTCTGTTTGTTTATTTTCCTAATCCCAGCTAGTGTACCATTGCCTGATGAACGAAATGATACACTGGAATCAGAGAACCAGCAACGTCTTCTAAAAACACTTGAGACTATCACAAACAGGCTGAAAAGGACTCTCAGTAAGGATCCAATGTATTCTTTTCAGTTTTCTTCTGAACTGCTTGTAGCGGACACCAACTCACTAGAAGCTGAAAAGGCCTTCCTGTTTTGCAGGCCTGGCTCTGTTCTCAGGGGCCGAATGTGTGGTAAGTAAAATTCTGTCAAAATCCTGGTACTGTATTTTATATCATATTTATAAATGGAATGTAACCTCTTTTCAAGTAGGAATTAAGACAGTATTGTAGAATATCAGTACTTGAGGATTCCAGTTCATGCTGTTCTGTTAACTCTCTTTTTAAAAGAAAGGGGGATAATATGAAAGAGGCACATTCTTTCTCAGTGTGACTACTCACTTTCTGTGCATGGACTGTTATTCTACTTATATATGTAACATTTTATATATGTAACATTTTTAGGCAATCACATTTATTTTCCATGATAATTTTCAGTACCTTTTTGTTATCTGATATCTATTGGGCAGAATCCACCTAGCTGTGACCGCCACCCTACCCCTAATAAAGGGAGAGTTGAGTCTAGAGAGGAGGCAATTTTCAACAACTCATTCTCATTTCTGCACCCCCAGCATCTTTCAAAAATCTTCCAGAACAGATCTGGAAGAGGAGAATCATTGAAAATTGCACACACACAGGCACACACATACCCTTCATACTGACATATGACTGACAGAAGCTTTTCACTGTCGGAGAGAACTACTTGGATTCCACCTATGATTTGACTTTTTGAATGTCCTAAGATCAACTGAAATTAATGAACTCTTTTGAAGTGTCAGCTCTTCATTCTGAAGCTCTGTTTGTGTGGATTTTCTACATGTAGGAATTATTTATTTGTAAGACATTCAGTTGTATGTGGACTTGCACACCTGCAGTCTGAAATGGCATAGTCCACACAAAGGGTGGCCTTGTCATCTGCCATTTGAAAACCACCCCAATAAAAGAGCAATTGCCATCAAGGTTGTAATTACATATTCCATGACTAATCTTTTATTTCATATTTAATCTGATTAAACACAGTTAACTGCCCTTTGGGTACATATTACTCACTGGAACATCATGTATGTGAAAGTTGCTGGCTTGGATCCTACCAGGATGAGGAAGGGCAGCTAGAATGTAAGAACTGTCCATCTGCTAGCTACACTGAATATCTCCATTCCAGAAGTGTTTCAGAATGTAAAGGTGAGAGTTTAGCAATCATGTAGTCAATTTTTTTTATTAGTTCAAAAACATATTTTTCATATGGACACATAAAACACTTCTAAATATTTATGTTTTAAAAATTATTTTTGTAACCTGTTTTGAAAAGTTTGAGGCACTCTACCCTAAACATTTAAACTTTGTTCCACTCTACTAGTTATGATAAGAGATCTTTTGCTTAGCCAAATGTAGAAGAGTGAGGCAAAATACGATATTTAAGTTGCTATTTTTTTCTTCTGTTTTTAAGCTAGCTTTTCAGTTTGTTTATAATGTACCAGCAGCTGATAAAGTAATATGTGGAATAGAAATTCCAGTTATCCCTATACATAATGTAGCTATCTTTGAAGATTATCAGCCGTAGATATTGCACGGATGCCTCCCAGAAACCAAAATGGAGGACAACGTCATGATGTCATCAGCAGCCACTATTTGAGCTACATTTTCAAATTTAGGAGAATGTCATTTGGGCGAATAAAATGTTAGATGTTGGGAAAGAAGACTGTAATGTAGACTGAAACCACTATACTAAAAAAATGATTATTTTATTGAAGTTCTCTGTTTTATTGTAGAACTGTAGGGATATAATTGCAGATCAACCTTTTTGCATAGATTTGCTTTTCATAGCTTTATTTGTTTGTTTATTTGTGTACTAACTCAAGTGTACCTTGCACTGCTTGAGTTCATACCTAATACCCAAAAAGGGTCTAAGGGGCTTCCTGTTCTCTCACCATTTTTTAACCCCAGGAATCTTAGCTGCAGTGCTTTATCCAAAGTTGTGGTGCCTACTACAGTTTTCTGATTAGTTAGGGCTGCCTCCTCTTTTTGCCTCTGGTTTTGGCTGTTGGGTAATAGTTCATAGAGCTCAGAGTTCAGGGAATGGTTATAGATTGATACAAATGTGTCTTGAGGGAACTTCAGAGTAGAACTAACCTGGAAAATGTTGTTTGATAATAAGTCCTGTAATAGCTTCTCCTTTTCTGTGTTAATCCACTACCTGAAAGCCTTCCATATAGGAGAATTAATGGGTCCCAACCGTGCATATACAGACACACAGGGAGACATATGTCTATATATTTTTCAGTTACCTTGTTATCCTTTAGACAACCAAGGGCTGGCTTTGGAGGAAGGACTGGGGTGTGTTCGGCTGCTCCAGAATATGGAAGGAATAGTCTGGGAGGGGAGCTGTTGCATACCAATTACAGCACAGTGTTGATAATCAAACAAGATTCTTTCTACTTTAGTTTTTTAAATTTTACTATATAATATATGGTTCAAGATACTTTAACCAAGATGCCCCACTTTTATTGTAAATATATGTTTTTACTGGTGATAGATGCTCCATGCATCTATTTTGCATGCTGCTGTGGTACATAGATCCTCTGGGTTTAGAAATAGCCAGTTTTGTTTCAATGGTTATTTTGCTATTGACTAATTGGGTTGTTGGCTGTTGGTCTTGGTGCATATTTGAAGCTAGATGTTTCAATTCTGATGTATTGTTCTTACATAATTAGCTCAGTGCAAGCCTGGAACCTATTCTCCAAATGGCCTTGAGATCTGTGAATCATGTCCTTTTGGCAAATATCAGCCTACAACTGGATCGAAGCAATGCATTTCTTGCCCAGAAAATATGTCAACAGTCAAAAGAGGAGCTGTGGATATATCAGCATGTGGAGGTTTGTGACATCTGAATTCCAGGAAAAAGCATGTTGCTAAACACTGTGCAGAATAAGCCCACATTCCAGATCTCTGCATAACTCAAATATTTTTGAGTAGCGGCATGTGGTCTTGTCTTTCTTCTACTTTCTTTATAAAAGCCATAATTTTCTGAGGAAAGTAAACAACAGGGCTATACAGACTCCATATGTAGAGGGAGGGTAGGCAACATCCAGAGGCCAGGGGCTGCAAATGGTGTGTTCAGGGGTGTTATGCCTTACCACTGGGGCTGAATTTGCTGCTGTCACAATGGCTGTAGGAGAATCTCCACACTTTTCTTGAAAATAAAGTTCTGGTCCTTGGACGTCTGCATATGTTAGCCAGAGGAACAAACTAGAGATTTGGCAGAGTCCTGGCTTTGTAGCTTGCATCTCCACAGAATATCTAAAAAGTGCCAGCTGTCTCATTTGGCACTGAATTCCCAATATTCTCTTCTTTTTCTGCCTCACCTAGTTCCCAGTTGATTGAAAGTCTTCTGTGTAAGAAATACTTATGTGCCTGGATGAGAGGAAGCTACCATAGCAGTAGTTAAAATGGGTTTTGTTTTACACTTCACAGTACCTTGTCCAGCTGGAGAATTCTCTCGTTCAGGTTTAATGCCTTGCCACCCTTGCCCTAGGGACTATTATCAACCAGACCCAGGGAAGTCCTACTGCCTGTCTTGTCCATTTTATGGGACTACCACAGTGATTGGTGCTAGATCGATAACTGACTGCTCAAGTAAGTTTTTTTCTCTGAAGAATACAATAAATTGATGACAAAAGTAATAATGAAAGGCCTGCTGTAGGAATGGTAGACTCTCTTCACTTGCTCTTACTAGTGAATATTCATATGTTTAAGGGGAAATGGAATAAAGTGGGTGGTTACAGAAGAACTAACAACCCAGGTTCCATGATGCATTTCACTCAGGGAACTAATAAATAGAGTTGGATGACTGTGTATGGAAGAGAGTCTCTTTCTGAGGAAATGGGACTTCAGGGGCCCCCAAGCCATCCTGTGTATAGATAGATTAGTACCCTCATTCCTGTGAAGAATGGCTAAAGACTACAAGGATAGTTAAAGAGAGACTGTATGATTCTATAGCTAAGGGCTTGTCTGCACTGGCTGGAATACTCCACATTCTGGCCGGATTATTCTGGCCCTGGAGCTGTCCTGGATTCCCCGTGTTAGGAACAGGCAGCTACTCACATGCATGCACTCCACTATATCGGCAGGTGCCTCTGCTGGTGGTGTCACACGTCAGAAATGACACCATTCCTGGAAACGAAGTGCCCAGGCTTGATCACATGGAGGGGGCCTCCTTGTGACCTCAGAGAGTATGACATATGACATCAGCGATGGACATGCCTGCTGATACAGAGGAGCATGCACGTTCCTGCCATGGTATGCTGCAGTTTTTCCTGCAGGATCTGGGTTTTCCCAGGTATTTTTAAAGCCGTTTTAAGGGGGAGGTTGCCTCTGTGTCTAGTTGGAACAGCCCAGATGGCATCTGGACAGTTCAGACTAGAATCAGGGCCAAAACCCTGCATCGTCCAGACAGCTGGGCATGAGAACAGGAGGAGGCCATTTCATTTGACCCATGCAGACAAGGCCTAAGACCATTCCTCTCATAGTTTTCATCCAATAGGTAGTCTAGGTTGCCCTATGAACATGTCAGTATTGGGATATTTGTTTGATAGACACTAATGAAGTTGCAGCCTGTTTTCTTCCATCTGTAGATCTTGTTTTGCTCCCCTACATCCATCAATATCACAATCCATGTTTTCTTTGGCATCAGTCAGCTTTGAACTTAAGTTTTTATAGAGTATTCAGTGTAAGTAATTTAATACACAAATCAGGGATATGGGAGGGAATTAATTTTAAGGCTGTTTTTGGCCCATAGGAGCGCTACTAATTCTTTAATACTGACAGCCAGTGTGACTGTTAGAGCTCCATTGTGATTTTTCAGCCTTTTTCTTTATCATGAATCTTCGTTTGTGAAGAAAAGCCAGAGAGAGAGAGAGGGAGGGAGACTTGTGGCACCTCAAAGTTTTATTGAGCATAAGCTGTCATAGACTACAGTCACTTCTTCAGGTGCCTCAAGACTCTGTTGTATCTGTAATCCAATTGCTCAGGTATCTTTTTTTAACTGCCATCACCTCAACTTTGACTTAGGGTGACACTATGAGTAAAAGTCCTCCAAGTCCCCTATCCTCAACAGCTCTGCTGAAGTCTTGCAGACTCAGGGATTTATATCTGAATAATTCTGTTTAAAAAATCAAGGAACCTTAGCTCCTCATGGTAGCTTCCCAGGCAGACATTGCCAAAGCTCTCTACTATCTCAAGAACCCCACTTAGTTTAACCCAAGAAGCATTGACAATGTTCTGTAGGAACTAAGATGGTCACTGTTTGGCCTAAAATGTTTTCATGGTTTTGCATGTTTAACTAAATTATATATTTCAAATATATTCTCATCTAACATCTAAACACACAGATTAGCCATTGTCACATCTGTGTTGGCCCTTAATAATTCGGTAGTTTGCGGGCTGAGTGGGGTACCCTCCCCTTCCCCTCGAGACCAATAAAGCAACACGAGATACATACACAACATAAGTTTAATACAAAGATGGAAAATTACATTGTAAGGTGATGGTCATTAGAAGGTGTTGGCGGAAATGGCCACAGCTTTCGGTTATGGTGATATTTGCTTGAGGTTGGCTTGGGCATGGGTTATGCCAAACAGGGCCAGCAACTCGGTCACGTGACCGGAAACACGTGACCGGAAACATGTGACCAGCCCCGCGAGTGGCCAGGTCACGTGTCTGCTCAGGTGACCGATCACATGCCATGGACCCCTAATGGGAGCTCCGAAGGGGGGGGGCAGGAAACCAGGGCGAGACCAAGGCCTGGTCTGCCACCATCTCCCGAGACCCCCCCCCCTTTTACCTAGAAGACGTGCCATAACCCATGCCCACCGCTGTCTATAGAAAGCTGTGACAGGAAAAGAAAAGGCAAAAGAGTGATAATACATACCATTCCAAAGAGGGAGGGTGGGTGGGTCTTCGGCTCGCAAGAGCCAACTGGCAAGGGCCGGCAAGGGGCCGGGAATAAATCCCCGGCTGCCGGACCCTGTAGAGGACTGGCCCTGCCTACCAGCCAATCAGAGGCCTCCGAGAGCGGCCGGCCTGATTGGCTGGAGGGAGCGCAGTCCAGCCAATCAGGGAAGGGGAGCCCTTCCCTGATTGGTCCAATTTCGATCCTCTTCCCCAGCCGCAAGATGCTGGCTGGGGAGAGAGGATGCTGGCAGGCATGGCAGCGCCCATGCCTGCCATGTGGTCACGACGGGCTGGGGAGGCCACCAGCTGCAAAGCGGCTGCCCAGGTAAGTACCGGGCAACTGGCTTCCAATAATTCTATGATCAGAGCTTCAGCTCAAAGACAATCAAGGTGTGAGTTGAGCTGAGTTATTGTAACACACTTTTTATTGGTTGGGTGCTTCTGCTTAAACTGAATATGTAAATTGAATATTCAATATTAAAATGGATATTTAAGCATCTGCTTAAACTGAATATGATACTTATCTCCACAAATCAAGGTGGAACCTTTCCCCACCTTTCTGTCCCTGATTGTGTCACAACATTGCCTTCGACAATCTTGTCAATGGAACTTTTACAGTTGCTTTCATGTCAATCCCATTTAGGTTTTGGCTCTACTTTCTCTGCAGCAGAGGAGAGTGTGGCATCACCAGTTGCACCAGAAAATATCAGCAAGGAATACAAGATCAGCAGCAGCCAGGCAAGAACAAAAATAATTTTAAAAAATCCTAATTTTCTAGCAGTAATAGTAATGTGAAAGCATCTTGTGTAAGTAATAAATAATAATAGTTATAATAAATTGTTGTTGTATTCTGAAGTTATCATATTCATCATATTCATCACCGTCATCATTTGCCATATATGCTCCTGTGTAAATCAACCTCATGTATAAGTCGAGGGCAGGTTTTGGCGCCAAAAGTATGGATTTTGATATGACCTGTGGATAAGTTGAGAGCCATTCCACAGAGAGGAATGTGCCAGCACTGCTTCGGAGGGCCAGCTGCCACTGCTTCGCCACCATTTTCCTGCCCAGGCATTCACGTAGGTCAGAAGCAGCACCATAGTGGAGACAGTAGAGGGAGGCAGTGCTTCTTTTTAGGTTCTCCTGGGTCAGACTAAGTTCTTGCCTTTCGTCACTCTATTCAGAGAAGGGGATCGTTCCTTTTTTGGTAAGAGTTAAGGTATAGTACTTACATTGACTCATGGATAAGTCAACCCAGGTTTTGGGGGTTGGTTTTTTTTTTACTAAAATTTCTCAACTTATACATGAGCATATACAGCAGATCCCATCTTTGCTCAGTTAGGGCACATTGAGTGAGTTTCATGACTCAGCAGAGATTTGAATCTAGTCTCCCAAGTTGTAGTCCAGTTCTCTAACCATTGGCTCTCTACAGTATGTGCTACATTTTTACAACTGGGTCAAAATATGAGTTAAATGTCCATTTTGATTTTATTTAATGCTCATTACAAACAAGACAGCATTGTAAACAGTCTCACTGATCTGGGATTATGGAAGTTGTAGTCAAAAACATCTGGAGGGTGCGTGGTTGCCTGTCCCTGAACTAGTTCGTTGCTTGTATTTGAATAAGTGTGATTTTCTTTTTGCCTTATTTGCTTTCATGAGAAATTGTGTTATTTCCATTGCAGCAGATATTCCATGAGTGTTTCCTTCAACCATGTCATAACAGTGGGACTTGCAAACAAGTTGGAAGTGGGTACATCTGCATATGCCCACCTGGATATGGAGGTAAATAACCTCCACCTTTCTCCCAAACTGTACTCAAGACAGTTCACAACAACACATTAGCAGATCCAACTGAGAGCACAGAATGGTATAACATTAAATCACAGTCAAATTAAAACACTTCAGTTAAAAATATACAGTCCTCACTTGTTAAAAGCCCCTTCCTCAACAGCCAGACAGTTTACCTAAAGTCATCTTAGCAAAAAGGGCTTTGCCTATCAGGCAACAGGGAGAAGGCCAGCTTAGCTTCCATTGGAAACAAGGTCCATATTTCCATAGATCTGGAGTAGATTGGTAATGATTCCTGATTCTCAATTTTTAAAAATAGCAATAACAATGAAAAAAAATCTCCCCCATCCCAAATTAAATGCTGAAATGAAGAAAGCTGGATTTTTGTATGTGAACATACTATGAGTTCAGATCAGTTCTGCTACTAAAAGCAAATTCCTCAGCTCAGAAGTCTTAAAATCAAAATGTATGTTTCTTTGCATCAGACTCCAACAGGGATATCTTGAGTTTCCAATGAAAAACCTTCAGAGCTGAACTCTGCCCATCCCCTGTTATCCCTTCCTGGGAGAAATTGCCAACCCTTTCAGGGGGACTCACTTCTGAACAGACATGAAAAAAATCAGACTGCATGTCTTGTAACTCTAAATGGTTTTATAGCCCTTAGGTGTCATGTAGGCTGTTTTCATGTGTCCTTCCAAACAATTTTAAGTACAAACGTCTTCATTTTATTTATTTTTATATTTTATATTTATTTGATGTTTTGTTTTGCTTTGCTTTGCTTTGCTTTCATTAATCCAAACGTATATTCTTTTTCTTTGTTTTCTTTCTTTTGGGTTGTATTCTAGGCTTAAAATGTGAAAAGGACATTGATGAGTGCAGTTCATCCCCCTGTCTCAACAAAGGGATTTGCAAGGATGGCACTGCAGCATTCATTTGCCAGTGCCAGCCAGGCTACTCAGGTGACAAACAATGAACTAAAGCATCAACTCCAGGTTTCATACTTTTTAAAAAGTGTGTGTGAGGGTCATATTTGGCTTCATCTTTACAATTGCCTTGTATGGATTTATTTATTTGTTTATTTTAAGCAGGATCTGACCCTCATCAGTGGACTGATGAGAAATCCTTCGGGATGTTCAGGGGCTTAGAGGAGAGTGTATACATAAAATCACAGCAATATGCAAGAAACGTAATGTGATGGTGTGTGTTTACATAGATGGGTTATACAAAATTATCTGGATGAATGATGGGGGCTTAATTAAACTATCAGAGGTTGCAATCCAAGCATACCTTTCTCAGAGTATTCCCTTCTAGGCCCCCAGCATGCAGCCTGTTTGTTGCTCCTTGTTTGGGTGGTCTGCATACCAAGACACTGGAGAAGAGTTGCATAACTGAGAAACAGAGAGGGAGGGCCTTACATTACAGGGCAAACTACTCACAACAGCACAGCTGTCTAAGGCCTGGCAGAGTGCATGCGAGAGAAAAATCAATAGGGAATCCTTGTTTATGAAAGGGAGAAAATGGATCGTGTCACCCTTTGGTCAGCATGGCACATGGTCAGAATTTCAGGTCTGTATGGGAATTGAAAAGCAACGTGTTACCACTGGTGGTAATAAGTTGATTATAACACAAAGGATCATGCAACAAATGTACTTGTTCCAAGAAAATTTGGACTTCTGATTCTCATAGCAGCGAATCATTTTACATGCCAGGCAGTAAAGAGTTTTTCTAAAGCAAGTGTGATATGGTATAGTAGTTTACTGTTCAAAGGCAGGAAGGGAGAGCACTTGATACAGGTCTTTGGCATTGCTAAGGTAACTCTTCAGATGCATTCAAGCTTTACGTGAGCTGTGTACACATGTTATAGCTTGTAGACATTTTTTTTCTGATTGAAGCATTAGAGCTACATGGCAGAAATGCAACAGGTGCAGCTTCATTCATCATACCATGTTTAAGTTTTGTAGGTCAGTAAAATGAGTACCCAGCTTGTGGGGGCAATTGGCTAACACACATTGGAAACTGCTTAATGCAGTGTAGATGTGTAAATTGCTATTGCTTAAAAAACAATTTGTAAGCCTCTCTGATAGCCTTGTGGCTGAAGAGCGGGGTATAAATAAATAAATAAATAAATAAATAGTTGGGAAAAGTTATATCTGTTCAATTTGTGCCTATTGTGCTACTGAAAAGGATGTATATTGTAACTATGTCAGGACTCTTGTCTGTTTGTTTCATTTACATATCACCTTTCTCCCAGAGTGGGACCCAAGGTGGAGCACAAAAAGAATTAATTAAAACCTAACCATAAAAATATAAAAACAATTACAAATCATCACATTTGTATAAACAGTATAAAAATAATTTTAACAGCATTCAAAAGTTTAAAATAAAGCACCCTACCTCCATAAGAAGCCTCCCTGCAAGTAATTACACATTAAAAGCTTGCTTAAACAAAAAAGTCTTTGCCTGCCAGCAGAAGGAGAGGAGGGAGGAGGCCAGCCGAGCTTCCTGTGGAAGAGAATTCCAGGGGGTGGGAGCAGCCACTGAGAAGGCTCATTCCTGTGTCCTCACCAAGCGAGTCTGTGATGGTGGCAGGTCCAAGAGAAAGCCTTCCACTGTGAATTTTAAGACTCTGGCAAGTTCATTATAGAGAGATGTAGTCTTTGAGATCATTTGGAGTAGGGTGAATATGAACCCCAGGGGAGTGAGTATGAAATCCATGGGATAGTCTGGACCTAAGCTTTATAGGACCTTATAGGCCATGACTGGCACTTTGAATTGTGCCCAGAACCAGTACCCATCAAAGCTGTTTTAACACAGCAGTTATATGCTCCCTGTAATTTGCCCCAGTCAGCATTCTGACCACAGTATTTTGGACCTGCTGAAATTTCCAAAGTCAGCCCCACATAGAATGTGTTATGGTAGTCCAAATGGGATGTAATCAAGGCATGTGTCACTGTGGTCAGATCTGATGTCTCAAGGAATGGGCACAGCTGGCACACCAGTTTTAACTAAGAAGCCCTGGTGGCGCAGTGGTTAAATGCTAGTACTGCAAGTCACCACATTACAAGTTTGATTCCAGAGGGGTCCAAGGTTCCCTCAGCCTTCCATCCTTTTGTAGGTCAGTAAAAGGAGTACCTGACTTGTGGGGGCAATTAGCTAACACACATTGGAAACTGGTTAATGCAGTGTAGATGTGTAAATTGCTATTGCTTAAAACAGTTTGTAAGCTGCTCTGATAGCCTTGTGGCTGAAGACAGGGGTATAAATAAATAAATAAATAAATCTATGCAAATGCACTCCTGGCCACTGCTGAAACTGGGCCATGCAGACTCAGATTTGAGGCCAGGTTCACACCCAAGCTGCGAGCCTGAGATTTCAGGGGGAGTGTAACCCCATCCAGCACAGGTGGAGTCCTATTCCCTAAACTGCATTTTAACTGACCAGTGAAGTGAGTATCAACCCCCAGGGGATCCTGGAGTGCAAATGCAGCCCCCAGCTGTCTCTGACAGTTGTCTACCCTGGTTTAAAATATGGTTTATTAAAACAAGCCAGGATCTGACTGTGTTTTCTGACCCTAGCTTGTTCAGAAACCACCATTTGTATTATGCACAGTCTTGTTCTTGTTGGAAGCATTGCTTTTAGGTAAATACAGAATCAGATTATTCTAATCTTCTTTTCATGGATACACCAGAGGAGGAGAGGGGGGGGAGAAGTGTGCACCTCCAATGTTTATAAAGAAAAATTCTCACACCACTATTTGGCATTTAGGTTTAATATTTCATCCAAATCAAGATGTTCACTTAGTCCTATCAGAGAAAATAGACACTTCACATTACAAGATTATCTATAATCTAAATTCCTTCATACTATAAAATGTTGTTGCACAATTTGTGGTCAGAATAGCTAAATGCAGTCCATGTGGGGCTCAGTGGATCTTGTTTTTGCTGTTTAATTATCACTACAAAATACTAAGAACGTTATCAAGTCTGGCAGGTTGGAGTATCCCACCTCCCACGTTGTCAAGGCCTGTCATAGTGTGGTAACCATATGACCCCTCTGAAAACTGTGAATGTATGAGTTGGTTGGAAAGATATGAATGACCACATATCTGGCAACAGGCTGGATAAAACAGGAGTGCTCATGCCTAAATCTGTGGAGCAGGTTTAAAAATACATTATTTACTGCTATCTTTGGAGCATATGCTCTAGCGTTTCAAGGATGTACCATGTGGAAATCCAGGTATATCAGTGTGAAAAGCATATGTATATGATGTAACCTATTTTATAACCTTTATTCTTTGAAGGCTTGCAATGTGAAGAAGATATAAATGAATGCAGTTCACATCCATGTCTGAATAAAGCAGTGTGTGTTGATGATATCAATTCTTACCAGTGCTTGTGTACAGAAGGATTCACAGGTAAGTAATTTGATTGCTTTTATCAACAGCAGCTAACTTTTAAAATTGGTCCTTGCTTCTATACCTTTAACAGTGGCTATATCTGTGTAGATATTAGCAAGAAAGGCTTACATCTTTGTATGTTTCACCCACCAATATGGTATAAGAAGCTCTACAGACCATTTTTCCACCACAGGAATCCCCCTTTCAGATGTTTCCAACCTGATACAGCCCTCAATAAATTTTGTATTATCCATAGAGTCTTGGAAGAATGGGTAGAGGAGGTTTTAGTATTCATTTTGGAAAATACATATGTTTCATCATTTCAGTCTCTTTCACTACCTTAATATTATAAATGAAAGTTTCATTATATGAAAAATTAAAGGCTGTTAAAGGCATTAGACTATGTTAAAGGCATTAGCGAAATCGATTACTGCATCTCCTGTATAACTAACAGCCAATCTATTATAGTGAATGCTTTGTTAGATTTTTTTTTTTAATGTGGTCAATCAATTTGTATCTTCCTTTTCATTTGTGAAAAGATTATTTTATTTCTTTAGTTTCTTTCCATCTCTATGTTTTTTAATATGTCATACTGCTTCTAGTTTTTAGTCTAATTTGCTTATACATTTTTCTAGGTGCTAATTGTGAGACACAAATAAATGAATGTCTTTCAAACCCTTGTTTAAACAAAGCCACTTGTGAAGATCAGATTGGAGGTTTCCATTGCAAGTGTCCTTCTGGGTTTACTGGTGCCCTGTGTGAAAAGAACATTAATGAATGTCTCAGTAGACCTTGTAAAAATGGAGCCACATGCAAAGATAGTATCAATGGCTACAGGTAAACAACAAGACAAAACCTACAGGCATTAATTTTGTGTAATATACTGTATAACAGGACATCTGAGGGATTTCATCATTCCATGATGATAATGATAGTCAAATCTTCAGTGTGCATAACGTTATTGTGTCTCCAAACATTCTAATTTTTTTGAAAAAGAAGGGGGATCCTTGGGCAAAACTAATAACCTGGATCCAAACCCGATCTAACTAGATTAGATCCATTGGATTAATGGCATTTACATAAGCATTGACTTACCAAGTTATCATTGATTCAGTATGTCTACTCTAGTGGAGACTAGCAATAGAATTTGGGCCTTAATTTTTCCCTAAAATTGAAAGAAATGGGTCACTTAAAGAAACCTAAGTGTTTGTGTTGAGAGAAATCTGACTGTCTTATCAATTTAACATTTCCCATTCGCGCCCGATTTATATCCCACTTTTCTGTCAAAAGTGGGACTGAAGGAATCTGGCAGATAAAAGAGAGTTTTTTATTATTATTAAAAAGAGAAATTTAAAAATCATCATATTAATAGCATATCGAATAACATAAAAATAATTTACAACTAAGAAATATAGCATGCACACATTATATCCTCTGTCCTTTGCAGTGTAGTCGGTTGATCCAAGCACATCTGAATAGGAAGATTAATTTCTTGCTAGTGGAAGGACAACAGGGAAGAGGCCAACTTAGCCTCCCTTGGAAGGGAATTCCACAGTCTGAGGGAAGGCCTCTCTCATATCTTCACCAAACATTTGTCTGAGAGCAGTGGAACTGAGAGAAAACTGTTCCAGGCAGATCTCAAAGCCCAGCCAGCCTTGTATGGGAGGGTATGTTCTTTCAGATAGTCTAGACCAGAGATATATAAAGCTTTGTAGATCATAGTCAGCACTTTGAACTGTGCTCATAAACAGACCTAAGCAGCCAGTAAAACTTTTTAACAAGGAAGTTATGTTCAGGATATGGAGGCAAAGAAGTGAACAGGCTGTATGTGAAAATATGGAATATATCACGTTGCTATGACGATTTTTCTGGCTGCCATGGCTTACTTAGAAACTAACAGAGTAATACATGCTAGTCTATAGACATTTGACTATATAGTACTATGCATAGGGTTACCAGTTCAGGATCATGGCCGGGCCTGGGTTTCTGGGCCAAAAACTGAAACCTAGGAATGCCCGCTGGTGATGTCATTATGTGTTATGCATTAAGTATCAGCCACAGTTTCCCACAGCTTGTCATTCAAACAAGCACAGAGACAGAGCTGCTTTAACAGCACTAATAATCAGTGCATTTGTCTTTTGGCTTACAGATGTCACTGTATCACAGGATACACGGGGACACAGTGTGAAGTGAACATCAATGAGTGTGAATCCAATCCCTGTGTGAACCAAGCAACCTGTGTGGATGCCTTGAACTCGTACGTTTGTAAATGTCCCCCTGGCTTTACAGGCAGCAGGTGTGAAACAGGTACACAGGACCAAAGTATTGGCAAACAGAGCCCTAGTCAAAATATCTTGAACTGATACCAGATGGCTTCCATGGATATAGCAGGTTTTGCAGTGGTTAGCAAAAATAATCATAATAATTAAACACTGTGGCTAATCATATTTTTAAAAGATGACTACTTTACCTTGGGAATGGCAATATTTAGAGTTCTTGCCTTTTCCCCTGTTACAATTTCATCTTCTACAAAATTGCAGAGCTTCTATATTATTTCCCTCTTTTGTTACTTTGTGCTGACATGCTTTAGCAGGCACATGTGATATGCTAGCTCTTGTTCTTGCAGTCAAACAAAATACACCTGCACTTTGTTAAAAAGAAGAGGTGGCTCTGCCATGAACATTTCTACTCACCAATAATTGTGAACATTTCTCCTGGCCACAGTCTTGTAATTTGCATGCCAATACACTTTCAGTCTTTGCAACACCTTGAATAGAAAGAGTAAGCTCTGATCTACTATTGTGAAATACTTCAATCCATCATAATTAACTTCCCCCAATTTAGAGATGGGCATTAGTGAAATCTTCTTAAAATCAACTGGATATAAAGAAACAGTTAAACACTTACCCTTTTGATTTCATTTTATCATAAGAATGTTTATCTTTCTGTGCATTTTGCTCAAGTTATGCTTTAATCTTAATATATACAGATATATGTATTATCTTTATTGATATGAGAAATTTATCTTGTCTTTGTCCTTTGAGAAAAAGTAGTCTTTCAAATGGATTACAATAACCTATCTATCTATCTATCTTTCTATCTATCTATGTACCTAATTAAAAACATGAGCAGCTAAAAGCAATAACAAAGAAAATATAGTGGCCTATAGTCCACCAAAGCCCGTTCTATAATCCAGCAATTCTTAACCTGGAGTCCATGGACCCCTAGGGGTCTGTGATGCCCTCACAGAGGGTCCACAAAGTCTTGAAAGTTGCTTGGCCCACCTCCTACCTGCAGTGGAATGTGACAGGAGCCAAGGCAAAGGCATTTGCCATTCAATCCACTCTAGCTACAAACTTGCAGGAAGAAGCAGGAGAAAAGTCTTCCCTCCTCCTCCAGTGCCTCTGAGGGAAGGTTTCGTGGATGGTGTAACTGTGTTGTTGTTGTTGTTGTTGTTGTTGTTGTAGTTTTACATTTTGAGTTAAGTCTTGGGGGTCTGCAGCATCAAAAGATATTTAAATAGGATCCCTGGTAGAGAAAAGTTTAAGAACCACTGCTATAATCAATTGGTTAAGTCTTCAAAGGATCACAGGAGTCTTTGTTGTTTGTGCTGGGATGGACTAATATGACTACCCACTTTGGGAATCAAAACAAGCAGTCAATAGATAAAATTAAAGAAGAGAAGCAAATACATCCAGTTCTTCTTATACTTAGGACACAAGCTCACCTGCCAATACACTGAATCTTCCTGTTTATCTTGTGTCCTCACTAAGGCTGGTGTTAACCCTCCCCCCAACAGTTCAGCCTCTCCACGTCCCCCTAGTGCTGACACTGTGTTTATCTGTGTTCTGCTAGCAGCTAAAAAATTATATCTTGAAGTATAAAGGGACAAGTCTTTAGTGGCTAAGGAAACACAAATAAAGAAGAAGATGGTATACTGAGAAAGAGTGTTCTTCTTAAATCCTGAGTATAATATGAATCACATTCAGATACTACATATAGACAGTTCCAAACAGTTTGTCCCTGACGAGACAGACAGTAAAGTGGTAGGAAAGAGGTGATGGGTACAGACACCTCATGGTAGTTCTGGAGTACTGAGTTCGTTAGATACTTGCCTGTCTGGTAAAGGGTTAAATGTCTACACTTTTTGATTTTCTTTCTACAGGCTTACAGTCCTTTAAAGAAGAGAATGTTAGATATCTCATTACTATATACTTTGTGGGTAGAAGGATACTTCTACACTAGGCCTTTAAGAGAGAACAGATACCATGGTGTTGTTTTGAGACTAGCTTCTCCATAACCCTTCAGCATGGCAGACATAAATGAAAAGGCCATAGCTCTTCAGATTCTCTTTTCTTCATTGTAAGGACAAGCCTATCTCTAAAGAAACCACTGAAAGAGAGAAATGTAGAAAACAGAACTGAACGTTTTTCTTGTTTGTTGCAGAACAGTCTTCTAGATTTAATCTGGATTTTGACGTCTCTGGAATCTATACCTATGTTATGCTTGACAGTGTCCTTCCCTCATTAACTGAGATTACTTGTGCATTCTGGATGAAATCCTCTGACACTACTAATTATGGGACTCCGATTTCTTATGCCGTGGAAAATGGAAGCGACAATGCATTTCTGCTTACAGATTACAATGGGTATATGAAATATCAACAAGACTTAACCTTTCATCTTGACATCCTCTGTATTATTGTGGGGCTCTGAATTCACCTGAGATAGAAATGTATTTTGCTGTTTGAGCAACCTAACCCTTTAACACATACTCAGGCTCTCTAAGAAGTCTGTTTCTTTTAACAGAGCATATGCATTCAAATGCAGTTGGAATTTTTCATTTAAAACAAAAATTCCCAATGAGGTGTAAGTTTAAGGCTCAAGACAGCTTGAGAAGCAATTTTTTTTTGGTCAACACAGGTGAAATTGTGTACAAAATATTCCCTGGACCTTGACAAAAAAATTCAGTAAAACTGTAGCCATTTTTGCTGAGTAAGCAGAGGCACACATACCTGAGTATCAAAATTAGAATAATATATGTTACATGTCTTTTTCAACATGTTTCTGGCAATGTACACATGAGAACTGAGTGACCTGTTGTCCTCCCAATGTTTTGAATTACATTTCCATGAGTACTACCAAAATGGCCAGCGATTATGTATTATGGGAGTTTATTTATTTATTTAGAGTATTTATAGCCCACTCTTCAGCACAAAGGCTCTCAGTTCTCAGAATTGCAGTCCAAAATAGGTGCAGAATACCAGGTTGCTAATGCTGGTACAGATATATCTTGGGTTTAGATATACCGAAGCAACAGTTGTTGGGATGTTTAATCAAATGTTAAGGTACATAACACCACAAATTGCAACACCAGGTAGAGAAAGGAATAAGTTTAAGGTGCCAGAACTTGGAATACTCGAATACATGAATTATTGCAGAGACAAAGTAAGTGCATGTACAGCATTTGCAATAGACCAATGATGATTTGGTTGAAACTGTAGAGAAGATAGGATAATGCATGGATGAGATAAGAAGGCACAGAAGGGGGAACTAATACTAAACAAGAAAAAGGAAGGTACTAAGAGAGACAAAGGGAAAGGGAATTATGTCTAAACTAGCTGTACCCAGTGTAACATACGCCATTATCTTATCCCGCTCCTTCAACATGCTTCATGAGTGGGGGGAGACCATGTTCTGCCACTTCCTGAGGAAAGGAAGCCCAATTGGGCTTTAGTCCCAAGTAAACCCACTCGGGATTGCAGCACAGGCCCCTGAGGCAGCTGTGAGAAACCTGGTTGCAGTGGGGTGTGTGGAGTTCAGCTGAACAGCCTGGAGGAGGAAAGAAATTCTTTACTCATGAGTAACCCCCCCATGGACCTGCCCGGTTACATGCTTGGGATGTTCCCCATGTTTCTGCTTCAAGTGTGCTGATTGGCTGGCCAATGGAGAGCTTTGATTGGTTGGGAAGTTTCCGAAGCAGCCAATCAGCATACGGGCAACAGCAACATACCTAAGAGTTTTATATATAGATAGACAGCTCTTTGGTTTCAAGTGACACTGGAGGCTATTTTGATTGTTAGAGGGACAGAATTCCATCACATTTTCCTCCTAGTGAGAGGAGTTCAGGATACAGTACATAAAAATTTAAAAATTCAGTACAATTAAACATAAAATAGTACATTAAATTATAAAACCGTCAATCAGCATTAAGTAAGGCAGATTTAATTTCATATATCTCCTATTTATCTGCAAATAAACAGCTTTTTACCTGTCACTGAAAACAATTCAAATTTGGCATGAGACAAAGCTTGTGTTTCTTCATTTGAGGCCCAGCTGAGTTGTTTAACGTGAGACAGTTTGACCTACCCTTATCTATGTGAATTAAACAAGAAACATGCAGCTTTCCAGTGGTTTATATAAACAATGGTTTGTTTACATATTACTCAATTTCCCTTCTTCCCTTTCTCTTCCTTTTGTAATAAACGTAGGTGGGTTCTTTATGTAAATGGGAAGGAGAGTATTACTGATTGCCCTTCTGTGAATGATGGCAATTGGCATCATATTGCTGTAACTTGGACAAGTATTGATGGAGCCTGGAGAGTGTATATTGATGGAAAGATTTCTGATGGAGGCAGTGGCTTATCTGTAGGATCAGAAATCCCTGGTATGGTTCCTTTTGTATTTATTCAATTATATTTCCACATCTTGTTCTTATTTATAAGTCATGTAGATTGAAGTGTTCCTTATGTTTGCCAAGAACTGGGCCAAATTCAACTATCTTTTTAATTATTATTTTCTTTTGTTTTGCAAAAGTGTACTACTTACACTAACTAGACATTATAGAGAATGTTTTCTAAAAGGCACCAATGTTCTGAATATGTACAGATACCAAATACATTCCAGCAGTGAGCATGTGCTCTACCATAAAGCCATAGCTCTTCTGATCGAATGAACATCAGTGATGACGATGAAACAGCAACATTTATTTATAACACCCTTTCCACCAAAGGGCAAAACATCAAATATAAGCAATCAAAGACAGACAATAAAACGCCACACTATAAATATACATTAAATTCCCAACATCCCACCAGCCACTATCCATCTCAGCAACCTTAAGCACAACTCAGCAGCTTAATCTGGTCAATTAAAGAGGGAGGTCTTCAAAACCTTACAAAAACAGGTGAGATCCTCCTCCAAAGGAAGAAGGCTCGCAGCCTTGACAGAGCTGTGCAGGTTGGTGGAACAGATAATAATCCTTTGCCTATAGATCTTCAATTCCTAGATGGTGCATACCATGCTAGCCAAGCTGCCAGGCACTGGGAAAAATTAGAATGCAGAGCCCTGAATAAAAGAACCAAAAGTTTGATGACAGGACTATGGTGAATGTAATAATAATAATAATAATAATAACAACAACAACAACAACAACTTTATTTTTGTACCCTGCCTTTTGCCTATTAGGCAATCAAGGCGGCTCACAACAATTGGATACAAAACAAACAGATCCATAACAACAGTAATAAGTTAAAACAATTTACCCCCTTAAAATTACATATAATAGTACATATATTTAAAATAACTGGCAAATTCACCAGTGACATAAAATAACTACCCTAAGACTTTAAAACTGAATATCAAAACATAAAGACATAAAAACATAGGCATAAAAACATAAAAAGAGGGAGAAGCATCTATTAAAAAATGGCCTGTTATTCAAGGAAGATCTGCTGGAAAAGATCCGTTTTGATGTCTTTTTTGAAATTCTCCAAGCCAGTTGCTTGATGGATCTCCTCCAGCAGGGCATTTCATAGTCTGGGAGCAGCGATAGAAAAAGATCTCTGGGAGGTTGTTGTTAATCTAGATTTCATTGGTCGCAATAAACCCCTCACAGAAGATCTAAGGGTGCGGGGTGGCTTATATGGGAGGAGGAAATCCCTTATGTAGGCTGGACCTAGGCCATGTAGGGCTTTATAGGTCATTACCAACACCTTATACTGTGCTCGGAAACTGATAGGCAGCCAGTGAAGGGATTTCAAGGTTGGAGTGATATGCTCCTTTCTCGATTTCCCGGTGACTAACCTGGCTGCCATATTTTGCACCAGTTGTAGTTTCCGAACTAGGTATAAGGGTAGCCCCATGTAGAGAGCATTGCAGAAATCGAGTCGTGAGGTTACCAGTGCATGCACTACAGTTTCTAGGTCCTTTGTCTCAAGGTAAGGGTGCAGTTGGCGTATCTGCCAAAGCTGGTAACAGGCGCTCTTAACTGTCGCGTTCACCTGAGCAGTTATGTGAAGCGACCAGTCTAGGAGTACCTCCAAACTGCGAACACAGTCCTTAGCAGAGAGTGTGACCCCGCCCAGGACTGGCAGTTGCAACCCAATACCAAGTTTAGGGGGCCCTACTGTAAGCATTTCTGTTTTCTCTGGATTCAGTTTGAGTCGATTTTTCCTCATCCGGTCCATTACCGCTACAAGACAATGACTGAGGGGATAAATACCATCTGTCATCATGGCTGATGACCGAGACATGAAGAAATATATTTGGGTGTCATCAGGACACTGATAACACCCCGCCCCATGTCTCCAGGTGATTTCTCCCAGCGGCTTCATATAGATATTAAAAAGCATCGGGGACAGGATGCCGCCTTAAGGGACACCACAATTAAGCTCTGTTTTTGATGAGCAGCTGTCCCCAAGCATCACCCTTTGGAATCTACCTGAGAGGAAGGAACAGAACCACTGAAGTGCAGTGCCTCCAATCCCCAACTCTCCCAGGCGTTCCAAGAGGATGCCGTGATCTATCATATCAAAAGTCACTGAAAGATCCAAAAGCACCAACTGGGTCACGCTTCCCCTGTCGATGTTTTGGTGAAGGTCATCTACCAGAGCAACCATGGCAGTCTCCACCCCAAATCCCGGTCTGAAGCTGGTTTGAAATGGATCAAAAAAAATCAGTTTCATCCAAGATTACTTGGAGTTGAGAAGCAACGGCCCACTTGATCACCTTGCTCAAAAATGGCAGATGGGAAACCAGTCTATAATTTTTCAAGTCCAAGTGGTCCAGGGAAAGTTTCTTTAGGAGCGGTCTCACAGCCACTTCCTATAAACAAGATGGCCTAACTCCTTCCCTAAGGGACGCAGTGATGGTCTCCTTAAGAAAGGCCATCACCACCACCCCTGGACGACCAGCCATGATGGGCAAGGGTCGAGGGCACGTTGTCTTCCTCACTTTTCCAAGGATCTTGTCCACGTCATCAGTACTTATCAGCTCAAACTGATCCAGTCTAATCTCAGAAACGGGTTTACTGGACACCTCATCAGTCGACTCTGCTATAAACCCAGTGTCCAAGTTGGCTCTTATCTGAGAGATTTTATCTGCAAAGTAGTTATTAAACACACCACAGCAAGCTGCTGTCAGGTTAAGTAGAGGGTTCTGTACAGGTGGAGCCTGTGTGAGCTCCCTTATCACCCTAAACAGCTCTGCTGGACGGGACTCTGCAGATACAATACGTGCAGAGCAGGAAGATCTCTGTGCTGCACGTATTGCCTCTGGATAGGAATAAAGAAAATTCCTATGACGAGTCTTGTCAGATAAGAATTGAGTTTTCTGCCAGGTGCACTCTAGTCGTTGTCCAGCCCACTTCATCTTCCTAAGTTCCTCTGTGAACCATGGTTGTTTATTTGGAGCGGGTTGAAAAGGACGCTTAGGAGTGATTGTCTCGATGGCCCTAGTGAGATCATTGCTCCAAATATCAACCAGAGCTTCGACAGACTCACTGGCATTACCAATGAAAGGATCCTCCAAGGCTTTCTGAAGACCTATTGGCTCCATTAGCCTCCGAGGGCAGACCATTCTAATAGGTCCTCTACCCCCAGTGGGGCAGACTTTGGCTCTAAGCCTGACCGTAACCAGGAAATGATCCGTCCATGATAGTGCAGTGGTACTCACTACCTCCGTCCACGGATATACCTGCTCCATACTGAAGACTGCATTGAGAGTGTGACCCACACAGTGTGTTGGCCCAGAAACCAGTTGGGATAGGCCCATGTCTGTCATGGAATCCATGGACTGCCAAGCTGCACCTGTTAAACTGGTCTTTAAAGGGATGTTGAAGTCACCCAGAACTAAAAGTCTGGGCGACTCCAACAGCAGCTCTGAGACCAGTTGTGTCAGCTCAGATAGGGAGTCTGTTAGACAACGAGGTGGATGGTATATCAACAGAATCCCTATATTATCCCTGGCTTTCAAGCTTAGATACACATACTCGAAGTGGTCTATTTTCCAGATAGGTATCCTGGTCAGGGTGAGATTATCTCTATGGACTAGAGCCACTCTGCCCCCCCACCCACTTTCCATTACCTGCTCATTAACGGAGTACCTGGTCAGGAGAGCCTGATTCCAGGTGATGGTACTGTCCTCTCACAGCCAGGTTTCCGTGAAGCAGGCCAGTTCGGCCTTTTCATCCATGAGTAAATCGTGGATGATAAGGGTTTTGTTCTTTATCAACTGGCATTGCAGAGAAGCAAGGTAAGGTTCTGTGACATGGTTGATAAGCTCCCCAGCCTACTTTGGGTAATAGAATGGACTGATGGCAGGATCGCTTTCAGACATCAAGCCCACCTTCTTTTGTAACAATATTCCATTCTGTTATTGCCATACCTTCTTTTGCCCTGCACAACCTGAATTGCTGCTCCCAATAAGATCTTTGTTAGCTCTAATTCAAATGAACATTGAAAAAGTGACTATCTAAAACTTATGTGGATCTAGGATTTGATTGAAGAGCAGAGGAAGAGATATGGCCTGCACCTAAGTTCAGCATTCAAAGGGGGGGGGGTGACAAAATGGTTAAAATTGGCTGAGCTGCTTAATAGTTTTTAATTCATAATTTCTTTTACATCGTAAGAACAGCTTCTATGCGATCTGGTTCCATTTCTGTACAATAACATATAAAAATAGGAACCATATAGGCTAGGCAATATGATATGCCCACTCTGTGACTGTGCAAAACCTAGCTCCCATGGTGCAAAGTTAACATATGAATTGAGCTATACTAGACTTTTCTAGTCAACCAGAAGTTGTGGAATCCACCTCAGACACTGGTGACTGTTCCATCAACTGTATTCCACATTACAATCCATATAATTCATCCTGTATAATCCAGTAAGCAACTCTGAAAAGTGGACCCATTGCTCTATTTACTGAATAGAATAACAATGAGTTGCATTCAAGTTTTCATTAATCAGACACAGTAGCTTCTTCTTGTGTTGGTTTTCTTTTGTGAATAGGTGGAGGTGCATTAGTGCTTGGACAGGAGCAAGACCGAAGAGGAGAAGGATTCAATCCAGCCGAGTCTTTTATTGGTTCAATTAGCCAGCTTAACATTTGGGGTTATGTTCTGTCCCCTGAACAGGTAAAACATATAGCATCTGATTTTGTTCTTATAAAGAAGAATTCTCTTTCATTAAAATCAAGATAACTCATGGTCATCTCTCTAGATTATGGTTAGCAGTAGCCATTTTTTAGCCATTTAAATTGCATAAAAATAGGGGTATTTACACATAGGAGAACCAGCATGGTGTAGTGATTTGAGTATTAGACTACAACTGGTGACCAGGGGTTGAATCGCCACTTGGCCATGGAAACCTACTGGGTGACCTTGGGCAAGTCAAACTCTCTCAGCCTCAGAGGAAGGCGGTGGCAACCCCCCTTGGAACAAATCTTGCCAAGAAATCCTGTGATAGTTGTGCCTTAGAGTCACCATAAGTCAGAAATGACTTGAAGATGCACAACAACAACAGCAACATGTATAGATACAGGATGGGGGGACACCTGGCTGAACGAGACTACGTGTGAAAGGGAGCTAGGAGTCCTAGTACACCACAAGTTGAACATGAGTTAACAGTGTGATGCAGCAGCTAAAAAGGCCAATGCGATTTTGGGCTGGATCAATAGAAGTATAGTGTCTAGATCAAGGGAAGTACTAGTGCCACTCTATTCTGCCTTGGTCAGGCCTCATCTAGAATACTGTGTCCAGTTCTGTCATGGAGCGTGTCCAGAGGAGGGCAACTAAAATGGTGAAAGGTCTGGAATCCATGTCTTATAGGAAAGACTTAGGGATCTGGGTATGTTTAGTCTGAAAAAAAAAGGCGCTTAAGGGGCGATATGATAGCCCTGTTTAAGTATTTGAAGGGGTGTCACATTGAGGATGGAGCAAGCTTGTTTTCTGCTACTCCAGAGACGAGAACACAGAACAATGGATGCAAGCTCCAGGAGCAGAGATTCCACCTCAACATTAGGAGGAACTTTCTGACAATAAGAGCTGTTCGGCAGTGGAACACACTCCCTCGGAGCGTGGTGGGTCTCCTTCCTAGGAGGTCTTTAAACAGAGGCTGGATGGCCATCTGTCAGGGACGCTTTGATCGTGATTCCTGCATGGCAGGGGGTTGGACTGGATGGCCCTTATGGTCTCTTCCAACTCTACAATTCTATAGATAAATTAGTAGCTAGGCTTAGGCTCCTCAGGGACAGCTGACCACACAGGACTCCATTTGAGCAGGGAAAAATAGCAATAAGCCTTTTATTACATTCTGTTTCTGGCTCCTTTGTTTGAAACATTTTGTTGGACAATGCAGTGTTAACTTCCCCTTCCTGGCAGAAAACATCTTCCCGAGTTCCGCAGCTACGGTCACTTCGACATAGTAAGGAGTACTGGTCTTCATTTCTTTGTTTCATTTGTAGCAAATAGGAAGGCTTTTTAAAAGGGAATCACAATTAGAATATTAGTTGGTTTACAGCAGCTGTATTCCAAAATTTTCTTGAATTTTTGCCTTATTCAACTGTGTCTTCATTGCGTAGACCTCTTCACTCATTATTGGATGGATACTTGGGGGGGAAACTTGGGTTAGCTGGTTAATAGTGTCTAAAAGCAACATGCTAACCTGCTAACCTGTTCTAACCTGAAAGAAAACTATTAAAAGCTTCAGTACTGTTCTTATCCTTCTGGGTTTAACAAAGATACATAGATTATTAGAATATGACAGAATGCTAAATGTAAATCCTAGGATCAGATAACATTCCTGTACTTCAGAGCTGTCCAAAAAAAATTTTATTTTTTTTTAGTATTGGATCTCAGATTTACATACTATTGAAGAAATGACATCTTACTGTTTCACATCCAAAGTCCTGCAATTCTTTTCAGGCACTTGCAGCAAATAGTAGATGTCTCAAACCCAGAAATTTTATTTGGATTTCAATCACAAAAAACAATTCTCTAGTCAAACATGGGAAATATTGATCTACCATCAGTAATAGACTACCTATGATTAAATTAACCATTTGTCCATGGACATGTGAGGGAAATACAGCAATATTCTTTGTGAAGATGAACATTATTCCTTAATGTTTTGGAATTAAGAAAATATATCACCATGTTGTACTGCTTCACATTTTTAAAACCATGGCAATCATGTAAATAATCACACTTCTGAGAGACAGACTTCTAGATTTAGCCTACATGATATTAGTAATGTGGGAAGAATATAAATGGTTGATTGCAACAATTCTGACTTTATCTTGATAGTGGTATAATAGCTAATCAATGTAGAAGAAAAGCTGCCCATTTCTGATTGTAGATCACTAAACCCAATGAAAGGATTATTATGATTTTCATAGACCTTCAGATAATACATTGGATATGAAACTAGACTGAGATGCCTGATTGTTGCTATGTTTTTGGTCTGGTTTTGTTGCATTTCTTATCAGCACATTCCTAATAATACTACTTAATGAACTTGTATCCCTTCTTCTCTTTTGAACTATAAGGTGAAGTCATTGGCTACTTCGTGCCTAGAAGAACTCCAAAAAGGCAACGTATTGGCCTGGCCAGATTTTCTTCCTGGGGTTGTTGGAAGAGTGAAGATCGATTCCAAGAGCATATTCTGTGCTGGTTAGAACTTTTATCTCATCAAAGTGCTACAGCAAACTAGTACAGTGTTTTTCAAGCTACATTCAGAAAAATCCTAGCAAGCAATGGAAGGTTTTCAGAGGTACCTCGGTGAGAAAATCACTAATGACTGAGGGCTTGTCTATATGAGGGGGAAAATGTGGATTGATGCGCACTAACACCAATTTGAAGCAGCTTCTATTTGTCTTACTGGGGGTTTTTTTTTGGCAAGATAGCAGGCATGTGAAGCTATCTGCTTTCGCTTGCCTGTGAATCAAGATGGCGGGCACAGGTGAATTGCCCACATTTTTATTGCTGCCAGTTGCTGCTGCCAAATAGTTTTTTTAAAAAAAGCATATCTAAGGTGCGAAAGTGCAATATTCCACCTAAATAAATGGAAAAAAGGGAGAAAGGCTGTTTCATCACCTCAGCACACAAAAGCTATGGCAAAAATCCTACATGCCATTCCAGGCACTTGTTGTCCCAACAAGCAGGGATGCACATTCCCTGCAGAGCTTTTTAAAAAAAATATGGGGAAAGCCATGAAGGCTTTTCCCGTGGAGTATATGGAGCATTTGGCCCCACTCCTTTCAAATATGGTGGATTGATGCAGCATGCCATTTGGACAAATCATATTCTCCTCAAATTCTATGAGGAGTATTTTTGCCATATAGACAACCCCTGAGAAACACCCTTGAAAGGAAGCTCTTTCTTAACTTCTGATCTACCACTGCTGATCTTCCCCTGCAGGCGTATGCTCTGAGATGTGTTTTCAGTTTATGGGGGAACACAAAAAGTAGCCATCCACATGCAAGCAGAAAAAGGGACACATACCACACCATGGAAGAATGAAGGAAAGAGGAAAACATTAGAAGCAAGAAGATTTGTTAGTTTATTGCTTATCAGATACCTAATATGTTTTGAACATTTATGTTCTTTTTCTAAAGAAAGTGCTTGACATAAAACTTGAAATGATCAGCATTTTAATGTAATTCAGTCCCCAGTCAATTTAATAAGCCGATTTCCATGTTCAACATTTTATGCAGTTAAGCAGTCATAAATTGCTAATTAACTGCTAAAATTGCTAAATGTATGGAAGTTTATTAAGTTATTTATTTAACATAAACCTTGCTAGTGAACAAATTATATTACTGATGGTTTCCACTATTCTTTTTTTTTTTTTCTCTCTCTCTCATTTCCTCTGGTGGAAAATATATCAGGAATCTGGATAATTAATCTGTTAATCTTCTTGTACCTATTGGCTTTACCTTTTCTCCATTTTTAAAAAACTTCTCATAAAGTGACTGTGCATGGTGGACAGTGTGCCAGAATCACCAATAATGTACAGATCCCATGATAGAAAGTTTCCTGAAGAAAACTTGAAAATCACTGATACTCAGTATTTACTGGTGCTCCTTATGACATGTGAAACTTACGATACAATTATCCCCATGGCTCACTGGCCTTGTGTAGATACATTTGATCATTTAATGACTGGAACATTCAGTCTTCATTCTTTAAATTCCATTGTTGTGCAATAAATGTTCATTGGGACCTCAAGCAAAATATTTATGGTTTCTTGCATCCAGATGTTGAAAGAGTGAAGATTAGGATTGGGTCAAATGGGAGAGGATTCCAGTCACCCATTGGAACAATAATTTAAATTTCTCTTGGCTCTTTCTGTTTCTTCCCCTGCCCCTTCGGGGGTTTTTTGTCTTGTTTTTTATTTGTAAAAAATATTTTAAGCTTATGGGTTGAGAATGCCTCATGTGTTTCTTAAGGGAGCGAAGAAAATATTTCTCTATTCCCTTGTGTAGTATCAAAAACCTGAGTGATCACAGTAAAGCTTCAGGAATCAAAGTTGCTTATTTGGAAATGGTTGCAAATCTATCATACTTCCAGTTCTTAAAATTCATGTTTCTAGCTCTCTGTCTTACAAGGGCTAAATGGATGATGGATAGCCCCCCCTCCCGAACCTTGCTTGCCTAGCAGTGAAATCATAATTTGGCATAGTATGGTGCACTTCCTCTGCTAGATGGGGATATACTAATGAAATCTATGTAGCATAGGCATTTGGGTGCTAGGCCTGTTATTATTAGGCTCTTTAACTAGATTTAACCAACTCAATTTGTCTTCTCATGCATCTTTGTTCCCAGATTGCCAACCCTTACAAGGTTCCATACCTCACCTAAGGACTTCATCCGCTGATTTAAAACCAGGATCAAAAGTCTCCCTCTCTTGTGACCCAGGCTTCCACATAGTGGGGAATTCTGTCCTTCACTGTCTAAACCTAGGACAGTGGGCACAACCTCTTCCACACTGTGAAAGTAAGTGAGTAGCCTTAGCCATTCTTAACTTCAGGGTAAACTGCAGTGTTGCTCAGAAGATCCTAGCCCTGAACCAAGAATGAATGCTAAACAAGGCCCTGGGTGACTTCTGGGATATACCTTCCAGTATTCTTGTCATAAAATAAAAATGGGATTGTTAGGTCATTCCGACAGAAAATTTTGAAATGTATACCTCTGTCTTGTAAATAAGTCAACAATATTACAAGCATTTTTCTACTAGTCTATGTTAGAGATGTCCTTCCCTGTGTCGAGGAGACACTGCCTGCATTTGAGATGGCATCTGCCCATGGCCAGAAGACAAGACTCAGCATCTGATTCCACTAGGCTAGGCTTCCTAAGCAGCGTTGTCTAGTGAGCAAGAATCAGCATTTCTTAGAGCTTCCACTACATTTTCATTCTCATCTCCCCCTTTCTCTTTAACTCTATGCCATGCCAACATATAGAGGGGCTAGTGGTTTCCCACAGTTGCTCTATAGATTCTGCTTTCTGATTTTATTTGTATACATCCCTTTCATCCCTATGCATATCACTAGATAAGGACTACATTTCACATTTTGTTTTGCCTCTCCCCTGTTTACCCCTTTAATCCTCTAAGCTGAGGAGAAACAGTTGAGACATCTGCCCTTTTCTTTCTCTAGCCCATCTTTTCTTCTATCTTGGAACAAAGGTTGTGGACAGAAATACACCAACTGTGGTGCTGCCTCAGATCCTAGGGCAGAACAGACACACACACCCCGGATCTTTAAGAATGGTAGATCTGGGGGAGGTGTTTTCATGATGGACAGGGAGAAAAGCACAGGGGTTGGCCAGGGCATAGACACACCCTGGCTAGGAGGCAGGGGCAGGGTTCAGGCAGGGCCTATTTTACTCTTTACCACCTCTGGCTTCCTCCTCTTTTCCACTGGATCGAAGAGGGGAAAACATCCATCACCTGGAACCTGTTTTTGAGCCACGAGGGAGAGCTAAGTTGGCTGAGCTGAGCATGTATGGTTGTATGATTGGGCAGCCCAGCAGTGTGATTGTGTGTTTGTGTGTGTTTGATTGATTCCTTGATTTTTACTTAATTTGAACTAAACTGGCTTTAATTTGGGATTGAAGCTGAATTAATTTGGGTTTACTTTGAATTAATTTGGCTTTAATTTGGCTTTAAGTGATTAAATTAAATTAATTTGGCTTTGAGTAATTTTTATTAAATTGAACCAGTCTTGGCTTTAGGTAATTTTTATTAAATTGAACCAGTCTTGGCTTTAGGTAATTTTTATTAAAGCCTGCCTTGGGCTTGGGGCCTGCTAACCTTGGCTTGGGGCCTGGTAACTCCCTCTCCTTTAGGGCCTGCCTTGGGCCTGCTCCGCTGTTCACCCCCCGCTGCTCCTCCACCTCCCCCTGCCCCCCCGCCTTTCACTCTCTCACCCCGCGCGGCCTTGATCTTGGCCCCGCGGCCTTGCCTCTTTCCGGCCCTGGCCTGCTCCAGCCCGTGGTTGCTTTCCCCCCCTCACTCTCTTCGGCCTCTCGGCCCTCCAGGCCTCCGGCCTCCAGCCCCCGTGGCCTCACCTCTTTCCAGCCCCAGCCTTCTCTAGCCTGCGGTTGCTCTCCCCCCCTCGCTTGCTTCAGCCTCCGCGGCAGTGACAAGAATCTGGCGTTCACCTATAGCAACCTCAAATTGAGTGGAAGGATGGACCTTACTGACCTGTACCAGCATCTTAACGGATGGGGTGCAGCAAGGTAGGCTATCCTTGGGGCCAGCATCAGGTTGCGATCCTCCTCAGAAGCTACATGGCTTGAGGATTTGCAACCTGGTGCCGGGCCTTCCAGCAGATGACACCCGAAGGGAACCCCAGGTACCGGGATCCCCATCGGGGGTCAGGTGAGTCGCCCAGGGAAGCTGGGGGATAGGTCACATGTGACCATCTGCTCCAGCTGCCCCGCATTGGGTCTCCCCCTATTGGTTCGCATACCCTAAGAAATAAACAAATAAATAGGTAAGATTACAATAAAGTGGACCGTATTTCAACCCAATCTTCTGTGTCTCGTCTCATTATTCCATGTGTCAATCATTAACCATCAACAACTCTGTCTTTCTCCTTCACGCTTCTGTGTAGTTTTGTTTCATTATTGCTGGTTAACAATGGCTGCATCCACACCAGTGAAATAATTCAGCTCCAGTCCACAGTATTCTACCCTGATTTCACCCTGTTATTGCCACACTGAGTCATAATAATGAGGACTGGAATTGCATTGATAGCCACAGGTTTCAGGCACCCGAAATCAGATCAGAACAAAAGGGTGTTCCTACTATGTCCACGCGTTCCTTGAATCAGATTATTGTGGGGTCACACCACCACAGCAGCTGCGGGGGTTTTTTCCTTCCCGCAGTACATATCCATTATCAACCAATTGCTTTTCTTATTTTCTGTAATTGTAACTGCCTACCTGCTTTCTGATTGGATGGCCCCACTGTACTCTCATTGGATGGTTCCTTTGCTGGTTCCCTCACCCTTCTCATTCAGTTTTAAGTTTCCCAACAATCCCCACATAATCTTCCCTCAAGATTAACAGGATTTTTAAAAAACAAAACAAAACACCCTACTGTTGCTTTTGATGGACAAACAGGATCTTAACACCCCTCTCTTGTGACAGACACTCCATTTTTACCCATTTTCTTATGGCAGAGCCTTCCCACTATCCCGCCGCCGCCCCAGTAGCTAGAACTAAAACAAAAAAATGTGCAGTGCTTGGAGAGGGATAAAGACTGAAAGGAGATAAGACAGTGCCCCCCACCTTCCAACCCCCCCCCATTTCACCCTCCTTTTCTCTTCTACCCTTCATGGGCTCTCCTGGGGCTGAAGCTGGTGAAGCAGCTGCACATAAACAACAGAAAATCCTGTGCCCTCCTTTCTGGTTGGAGTGGTGGGGTGATTTACATGTGAGTACACAAGAGGAAGATCACTTATCCCCTCCATCCCCCCACTTGCCCTGGAAGCTTCCCTTTGTGGACCCTAGGTAACTCCTGTTCTGCCTTCAATCACCCCCCCCCCATTCCACCCTGATTCTGGTTTAGGACATGCATATAAAAAAGCCAGTTTTTTCCTGAAACTGCAGAGTAAAAAGTGAGGTTTCTTTTAAATTGCATTAACCCCTAAAAAGAAGCTCTTTCACTGTAAAAATGGTCTTACGTCATGTGTTCCAACAGCACCAGAATCAATTGATTTTTTGCTACTGTGGATTTCATTCTTGAAATTTGGGGATCAAAGGGCTACTTCTTTGAGCAGATCAGGTCTGGGAAGTTGTGGAAGGTGGGGAGAGGGCTTTCCTCCTGGTGGAAGCAGATGTTGCTTCAGTCCTCCTGCCAGCAAGTCTTATCCTATTTAAAAGAGCAACATAATATATAATAATTATATATAATATATACAATAAATTTACTACTGAGCCGGAAGTGGCACTACTATCTCAATGCAGGCAGAAGCCACTCCCCTTCTTGGCCATGTGGGGACTAGGAACAAAAGGCAATAAAAGATGGGTATCTTTTCCATTAGCAACAGAAAAAATTACATCACTTTTCAGTTTTTGTGTCCTGTATGATTTTTAATATTTTTGCCTGAAGAAGAAGCCACTGAAATGTTGAAAGATTTCATGATGTATTTTGTTCATTTTGGTTGGTCAGTAAAGGTCTCATTGTTTTGTGGATTTTAGATTTTGTTGTATTTTGCTGCATGGCCAACACAGCTACCCCTGAATATGTTTCCTAGATTAAGCAAATATGCTTTACCTCCTAATATGTTTATTCATATATTGTCTGAGTGCAGGGATTAGCTGTGGAGTGCCTCCACCTTTAGAAAATGGCTTTCATTCCGCTGAGGACTACTTTGCAGGAAGCACTGTTACCTACCATTGTAACAGTGGTTATTACTTGCTTGGAGACTCCAGGATGCTTTGTGCAGACAACGGAAGCTGGAATGTTATTTCTCCATCTTGCCTTGGTGAGTTCATGAGCACATTTGACCATATTTCTAATATCAAGAGGCCATTCATGTATTCCTAAGGCCTGTTGATTCAAACTAAACCTGGTTGGAATAGGCCAGTTCTGAGAGATCAACTTCAAGCATGCCTGGGATCTGGCAGGCACCTGAGGGATTTATAAAAATGTTTTTCCTTCCAAGTACAGACCTCCTGTAGGCCATATTCCAAACTAGTTTTGAAAGCCTCCTTAGTTTCAAAAGGAGCTTGCTGTGTAGCATGGGAGACTGATCCTGGCAGTAGGATATTCCTGTGGCTCATGATGCATTTCCTTCCAAGTATATGGGTCTAAACATTTCTGAATATCATTCAGGTTATATTTCAGACTGAACGTAGCAAAATAACTTCCAAGGCATTACTTATGATATCAATTTATGTTTATTTTTATTTATTTATTGAATTTATATGCTGCCTTTCTCCCAGAAGGGACCCAAGGCAGCTCACAAAATACCACAGAAAATATATTTTAAAACCATTAAAAACATCACAATATAAAAATCTAAAATTACATAAAACATATAAAAATTAAATGATTAAAAATAAAATAAAAATAAAAAACACCCCAATAAAAGCCTCCATAGCCCAGCTATGTATTAAAAGTCTGCTTGCATAAAAATGTACATGTTTTCATTTTTGTCATCTCTCTGCATCAGTTCATTTAGTGCTTTTAGTATTTATGTCCTTATAACGTCTCTAGGTCTTATGTCCTTATAAAGAAACAGCATATGTAAAGAAAGAATAAAAATTGCTGTCCTTGTACATTTTTTCATGTAATGTTTTTAACAAGTCTTGGCGGTATGAAACTTCATATTTGTATGAAACAACAGACTGAGTTCCTGGGTCTTTAGTAATTTATGGATCACCAATTTGTGGATATTATATCCACTATAGCTGTTATTAATCTAATGCCATCATTGTATATGACACTTTGGAGAGTAACATAAGCATAAGATAGGTCAACATTCCCTTGCAATCTAAATTTATTTCAGGATGAAGTTAGGAAAGGAACACATGAGAGGGAGGTGAGATGAGAGAAGCAAAGACAACAAAGGATATGTGGGAGCAAATGCATTCCCATGCTCTTTGGTTTCATTTCAGCTTGAGGTGAGGACGAAGGGATACAGCCACATAAAACAGCTTGTTTAGAATTTGGGATTTAAAGATGTTGGGAAAGAAAGGACATTTTGGTGTTCTGAGAGGGGGTTTTGAGAATAAGACACAGCAAATGATAACAGGAGGAGGCCTTTAAGAGAGCGTAAGGCTATCAGGATGTCCCCATGTGGAAAGATGTAGGGAGAAAACTCATAAACAGAGACAGAACAGGAAAAAATGACCAAAGAGAAATGTGTAGCCAAAAAAAAAAAAAAAAACCACCACCAGAAATTAACTGTCAAGCACACCAAAACAAAAAAAAAACCCAGACAACAAGCAATATATACATATATATAGGGTTGTCTGTTTTCTAGAGAGAGCTCCAAAGAAGGTGTTTTTTTCCCAACATAATACCCTGGGCACTTAATAAACTATTAGAATCATAATCATTGGTATATCTTTCTTTTGGATGTAAAAATTTCATCCAGCATCCTGTATGGGAATTACATCTTTGTAAGTGGACTTACATATGTAGGGATTAGAATTGGGTCCATTTTGTAATGTCTGTATCCAGTAGAGGGCTGCTGTTATGTTTCTGCACAGCAGAGCTGGCAACTGCCAGTTGTGCATTGCGCATCGAGGCACATTATACAGCGATGCACATTGTGAAACAATGAATATCAGGCACTCTTGGGTGCCAGTTACACGACAAGTTTTGTCACGGGGCTTACCGTGACTTCCTGATCCCGTATCCGTCTCTCGCTGTTTATACGATTTCTGTCACTCTTTAGGAAATCCTGGAAGATCCCGTGATTGATATTTACATGACAAAAGTTTCTATTGGTCCCGCACTCTTATATCCCGTGCTTTTCCTGTTTACACATGTTTAGCTTACCGGGATTTTTTTTTTCTTCTGTCAATCAAGGATGTGATTAGTTGTGTTTTCAGAACCTCGGTGACGCACTTCCTTTAGAGTTCCACACCACGAGCAATGCTGTTGTCTGGCTGGGGGAGGGGAGAGAGGGGGGGCAGAGGTTTGGTATTCCCCTTGCCTCTTTAAAATGTTAACATTTTAAGCAGAAGGCATTTTGAAAGACCCAGAATGTGATCTTTCGCTCAGACGCACGAACGAGTAGTTTCCTTTTGAAATCAAGCTGAGTGAGGTAGGGGGAAGCTTGGTATTCCCCTTGCCTCTTTAAAATGTTAACCCTTAAAGCAGAGTTTTAGCTGCAGAGTGAAGATTTCAAGCCAGCGACAGACAGGCATTTTGAAAGACACAGATGCTGGCATTTTTTTTTACTCTGCATTGTAACGGGGGGGGGGGAATAAAAGTGTGTTCATTCACTCAGAGGCTGGAATATTTTACTGTGCCTGTTCACACCCATGGAGGTGATCAAGGCAGGGGATGAATGGGCGACCCTCTGCCCACCACGATCTCTTTGTAACATGCAGTTGAGGAAGAGGTTAAAGCTGAAAGGTTTGCAGTGTAGAAATCCATTTAAAAAGGTGATTTAGTACACGCACACACACACACAAACCTTCGTGCAGCTGGAAGGGATGCCTTTGTTTTCAGCTGGTGAGGCTGGATCTGTTGAATGACTGACCCCTCCTTTTCTGGTCGCTGATCTCTAAGCCTGCCCCCAGTCACCATTTCCGGTCATCCCCTAGTACCGAGATATTTTGTCCCAGGCTGTTTACATTACCGATTTTCCGAATCCTCCAGTGACATTTTAAAAACCGGCACAACCCACGGGACTGGAAGTCCCACAGGTTGAGGGATAAAAGGTGCCCCCCCCTTCCAAAAATCACATACCCGACCCGATGTATGTGTAAACTGCCAGGGATCGACACAAATTCTTCCCGGGACATTTTCATCGTGTAAACGGCACCCTGGTGGTGTCCTGTTAAGCATCTTCCCAATTTACTAACAGAGTTTCTGAACACCTCTGCTACATAGTTAAGTACTGTATACCTAAAGTTACTTTAAGAGAAAGGTGATATAGGATCCCAATGATGATTAGTAATAAATACTGCTTTTATGCCTTTTTTTTTGTAGATGTTGATGAATGTGCAGTTGGCTCAGACTGTGACTCACATGCCTCCTGCCTTAACACTGATGGTTCCTACATATGTACTTGCATTTACCCCTATAAAGGAGATGGCAAGAAGTGTACAGGTAAAGGGACAGGAGAATGAAGTAGTGGGGACAGGAATAGTATATGAGATTTCCCTGTGTTACCTTCTATATGAACACTGCAGAATTGCATTATGATGACTGTTCATTTGCTATTGATATTCATTTCTTGAGATTCCAGTATTCCTGTCTGACAGTAGCGAAATTCACATGAATTTGGAGCTGGATTGGAAGGTTTGCTTAATAATATTGCTTTCTTCCATGAAGCACATACACACTTAAAAACCTGCTTTGACAATCCATTTATTTACTCCTTTTTAAAGAAGCAGCAAGAAAATGACACATTTCTTTAACAAAATTAACATATCACTTTTTTGAAATTGGATCAAAAATTTTTAAAGTGATGGTTTATTTAGACTCAACTACAGCTATTTTTTAAAGTGATGGCTTATTTAGACTTCATATACATATACTCGGCAACATGTAGACCATATACAGCCCCAGTCATTTTTGTGGCCCCCAAAAGGCCCTGCTCCTACACTGCAACTGAATTCAGCCCAGTACTGCTGGAATTCAGTGTTAGAAGTACTTTAAAACAGTGTGCATTTTTATCTTATTTTATTTCATTTTATTTTTCTTCGATACAGGATACATGCAAGCCACACGGGCCTTATTTTAAAGAACAGTCTTGCTCCAGGGAACCACAGTTCTCTTTTAAGAGGCATACTTTGTCAAGGTTTTGTTTTCCAAACTAAAACTAGGCTTCGGGTTATTCCTATTACTTTATTTTGGCAGTATGCAGGGGTCGGGGTGGCCTACAATAGTTCCCAGTGAGAGGGACTTCCCCACCGACACAAACCAGTCCTGCCTCTTCTAAATCAATAACATTAGAAAATCTCAATATGCTTAAAAAAGGGTTGGAGTGCAATAATCCAGGGCCTAATTTTGGCAGACAGCTAAAAATTGTACCTGTCTATTGGCTCCAGGTTTGTTCAAGACAAGAAGCATGGGGGTTGTCTAAATGGAGAAAATACTCCTCACAGAATGTGAGGTGAATATGATCTGTTCCGATGGGATCCCACATGTATTTGCCATTGTGAAGGAGGGGAATCCAAAATGCCATATACGCCACAGGAAAAGCAACCAAATTGATTTGCTTTCCCAGTATGAGCAGATGGCTGGTCAGACATATACGGGGGACAGAGCTTGCTAACAAGACAAGCGCCCAGAGCCACAATGTTGGATTTTCACCTTAGCAAACAAGTGCTAAGGCAATAAAATGGCTTTTTTGTTTGTTTGTTTGCTTTTCTGTTAAAGCCAAAGGTTGCTCATTCTTACTTTGGATATGTTTAAAAAAAAAAATACTGTCCAGCAGCGGCAAATTGAGGTAAGTAAAAATGTGAGTAATTCACTTGCATTCGCCATCTTGATTTGCAGGCATGCCCTTTTGCACAGCAAATGCAGATAGCTTTGCACACCTGCAATCTGCCAAAAAAACCCAACAACAAAACGTTAAGACAAATAGCAGCTGCTGTGAATTTCCATTACTGTGGAGCAATCCACATTTTTTTGCCTTGTATAGACAAGCCCTAGGTTCCCTACCTCGTATGTGCGGGGAAGGCTGAGTGCCCAATTCTTTTACTTTTTTAGTGTCTCATCTCATTCAAGCAGCTATTAACTGGAGGAAGGACTCCTAAATTAAAAGCAGTCAAGTGGATTTTAGTCTTGGCAACCATCTAGAAGAAAAGTGAAGTGTGAGAAAGACCAAAACATCCAGCCAGCAATGGGATATCTCCACTTTTGGGCATGCTCAATACCTTTGGTATTGGCTCCCAGAAAATCAGGCTGGCTCCTGCAGAAATTATTGTAATTTCATTGAGAAATTGCATCAACAATGTAATCTCACTGAGAAAGTGGAGTGAGAAATTCACAAGCACTGCAAGAATATAGGACAGGGGGTACTTTAAACAACATATTTTAAAGTGGAGAATTTGATACAATGCTGCCATTATGGGTGACAGCTGCACCTTCATCTGACTACGCTTTTCCCTTAGAATAGAACAGTAATTAGACAGGACAATGCCCTACATCCAGAATCATCTGAATACCCTGAAGATCTTGTCTGATCTTGAAAGCTAAGCAGGTTCAGGCCTGGTTAGTAGTTGGATGGGGGACTACCAAGGAATACCAGGTGCTGTAGACTCTATTTCAGAGACAGGCAATAGCAAACCACCTCTCAGTATTTCTTGCCTAAGAAAACCCTATGAAAAGCCATGGAATCACAGATGACTGGAAAGCACATGTGCACACACACATACGCGCACATACGACATAGATCCAGTTATTAGTCCTAACTAGGGACTTGTCTGTACTGGCCGCTTAGTCTGGGACGTTATGCTCTGGACTGTCCCTGCATCGACCATGATGTTGGCCACACACACTGGGCTGAACCCAGTGTGACAGTGCATCACTGTCCACACAGGCCAACCAGGCAGACACCACATCGGCCCGACTTACCCATCCCCTGTTTTTGGAGCAACCACCACCTCGCCAGTCAAGCAGCTCTCTGCAAGAGGTTGTCATTTTTGCTGAAGTCAGAACAGGGCTTCCAGATGCATTCAACAAGGAGAGGGTTGCTCTACCCCCTCTTCACTGATCACACGGGTGCCCCATTCTGACATCAGCAGAAGTGATAACCCCAGCTAGGTTCTTGCAGGGAGCTGCCTAGCCAGCAAGGTGGTGGTGGCTCCAACAGGGATCCATCCCCTTCCCTGCACTGCTCAGCACAGGGTAAGGAAGATTGTGCCACGTTAACATGTGAATAACTGGATTGGGCTGAATCAAACCTGATCCAGCTGTCAAGACAGCAAAAGACCCTGAGGTCACTTGGGGTTTCCCCCAGCTTTGCTTAGCTCAGAGGACAGCTGGGTTAAGGGCTAAAAGTAGACATATGTCATCTGAACTGTCAGCACTGGATTTGGGGTTAGTCCATGTTGTTTTGTTTTGTTTTGTTTTGTTTGCAAGTGTAGACAAACTGTAGGAGGAAAAAAGAATGTTTAGGAACAGTGATTGGGATAGTACAGGATCTGCTAAAAAAAAGCAAATTTTTCACAGGGGTAAACTGCATCATTAAATACACAGTGTGCAACTGAAGATTTTTTTTTAATGTAGCATATAGCAAGTGTCCTGATATAAACTGTATCTAGCATAGGTAAGGATTATTTAAACTTTCTCCATTTGGTTGTAATTTTATCCCCTTCACTGCACTATTAAGTGGGGGCAAGGTGTTTCTGCGTTTTCCCTTTCCTTGAAGGATTTTTAAATAAAAATTCAATGGAGAAAGGTTTAAGTCTCCCTCACCTGTGTGTACTGGTCCTGAGCTCTGGACTCTTCCTTTAGAGAAAGAAAACAGAGAGTTCTTAAAATTTATGGCCTGCATTTAATGTAGCGTGTAATCTAATACAGAGTGCAGTATGCCCTAATTGCAGTATTGAGAAAGTCTCTGCAAAGAGAAATGTGAATGGAACTTTCTTTGAAATGCTTTAAATGTATACCCCCATGTTCTTGTGACTGGGCCTTTTTTTCTTCCCAAATTACCTGCTTAAATGTTGCATGATTTGTTTTCATTTTTAAGCACATGAGCCACACCTGAGGTCAGTAAGCTCTGTTTTACCTTGTATCTGATTCCAAAGAACCAGTAAAATGCAAACATCCGGGAGATCCTGAACATGGCTATTCGCATGGTGCCAGTTCCAGTGTTGGTAGTGAAATCAGTTTCTCATGTGACATGGGCTACCAGCTGAAAGGAGTGACTAAAGTTATATGTTTGGAGTCTGGAGAATGGAACCATCTGATACCATACTGTGAAGGTATTACTTTCTACATGCTTATTTTGATCATACAAATAGAAACAATTAGAGATTTAAACAGATAGGGTAGGCTGTTTAATTTTAGTTGGCCAGGAAAAGCTCTGATATTGGTGGTAGTAGTGGGAGTACTGGTAGTAGTAGAAGTAGTTGTTCCTAAACATCCATCCACAGATGCCAATGTTGGCTTGGTAACTTGAGGATATAATTGATATGAGTAAGCATTTCTAGCCTATCTTCCACTGGGACTATTTAGCTGAGGTCATCACATTCTATCCTCAACCTGATCAAACAATCTTCCCCATCACAGGACCCTGGGAACCATAATCCATAGTGCAGTAAATGATGAATTCTCAGCCCATTCACTGAACTGCAGTACCCAGGATTCTTTGCACAAATCCCTGAAAGAGAGAGAGAGAGAGAGAGAGTTTGTAATATATACTGTGAGAGGAGGGGGGGTATAGTGAATGTCTTTGCTGCTCTTTCTCTTCAGAGCTGAGTGGCAAGGTCTTGCATTCTTTTGCATCTCTGCCCATAATCTAAAGCTCTCTGTTCCTCACTGAATCCCTCTGTCACTATTGCCATGACAGCTGAAGAACTAAAATGTCTTGGTCTTTCAGCTACTCCAATTTAAAATGTATTCATACTCTCCATTTTCTTCTTCTGGGATAGTACATTTTATAAATATATTCTTTATTCAGAATAATTTTTACCATTTTGATTTTTCTTCAAGCTATTTCCTGTGGAATCCCAGCTGTTCCTGAAAATGGTGCATTCGATGGCTCCAATTTTACGTACGGCAGCAAAGTGATCTATAGGTAGGAGGATGTGTTATGCATTTGGAAGTTTTGCTTGGCAGAAAATACATAGTACTAATGAGAAGAGTACTAAAATACATAGTACTAATGAGAAGAAGAAATTCACAACTAAATTCTACCTTCTTGAAATTACTGGAAGAAATCTGGTTCCAAATGGGAAGTTCATGAATTTGGCATTTGTCTGGGAGAATTTGGGAGATATTAGGTTTGATTGGGATATCTGTTGTTGCAATAACACTGCAACAAGAAAATCAACAATTGCAGTTTGGGGTTTTGCACAAGCTAGGAAATAAATGATTTGTAATACATTACTAATTTATGAAATTTCTATTACTATTCACATTCTTACCCCACTCCCATTGGCATAAATGTCTGTTCATAGGACTTTTTCAAATGGGGCAGAACCCTGAGGAGGTTGTGAGAAAAATGGGGCTGTTGCGGTTACAGAGCCCCGTTTCAGACGACGGCGTCTTCCTCCGTCCTCCTCCCGACCTTCCCCCGTGCTTCCTCCATGCTGCAGGTGCCGCTTTTTATTGACAGAGGTTTTCTGTCAATAAAAAGTGGTGCCCGCAGCACGGGGGAAGGTCAGGAGGAGGATAGAGGAGGACAGCGGCGTCTGAAATGGCTCTGTAAGTGCAACAGCCCCATTCTTCTCCCAACCTGCTCAGTTTTTTTCCCCTGCATTTGACAAAGTCTATAGAGGCTCCATTCCATTCACCTGATAAAGTAAATTGAGGGGTCATCTACACTGGTTCCATCATCTGGGACCAGTCCTAAGCATTATGCTCCAGAGCTGCCCCAGATCAACACGATGCAGGCTACACATACCAGTGCAAATCTGTTCTGGAACCGTGCTGTAGTCCAGATGGGCCAACAGGACAACACCACATCAGCCCCGCTGGCCTGCCCCCCTCAGTGCCACTGCCGCTGCTACCTCACCTGCCAGCCAAGCACCTCTCTGCAGAGCCTGGCCATTGTCGTCACTGCCAGAACATTTGGTAAAGTCAGAACATGGCACTGTACCATGTGATCAACAAGGAGGGGGTCACTCTACTCCTTCCTCATTGATCGCACGGGTGCCCTGTTTCTGCCTCAGCAGAAGTGATGGCTCGTTGAGAAGCACAGGGAAGGGGATGGATCCTCATCGGTGCTGCTGTCACTACTTCCTCACCAGCCAGGCAGCTCCATGGAAATCCTGTCCAGTGTGCCATCATTTCTGCTGAAGGCAGAAACGGCACCTGTGCAATCAATGAGGAGGGGGTAAAGCAACCCCTTCACTGTAAATCACATGTCCGGGTCCCTTTTTGTGCCCTCAGCAGAAGCAACAGTGTGCCAGGCAGGCTTTCCATGGAACTCCTCAGCCGGCTGCAGTGGCTCCATGGGGACCCATCCCTTTCCTGCACTTCTCAGCACAGGGTAAGGGGGTGGTACTACTTTTGCTGTGTAGACAAGTGAATCAGCCAAATTGGACCTGATCCAGCTGTCCACACACCAACAGAACCTGAAGCCATTCTGGGTTTTTCTGAGAACACCGGCCTTTCCCCCAACTTTGCTTAGTGCAGGGCAAAGTCAGGTTGAGGGCTGAAAATTGCAGTTCCTCCCCGGAAGTAGCCGTATATCGTCTGGACTGCCAGCACCAGATTCGGGGTGAGTATGGTGTTTGTGGCCCGTATAGACAAGCCCTGAGTCTACGAAAGTTGTGCTATAAACTTCTTTCTCTCTGTCTCAAAGATGCTACAAGATTCCTTTGTATCATGACATTATTAAATTTTGTACCTGTTAGTCAGTACAGGCTTCAGTTGTTCTGAATTAGATAGCTTGAAACCAATTTGTACCAATGAAATACTGAGATAATATTGAAAAGTTTACTGTGTAAAAATATATTAGATAAAAAGATACAAAATATTGCAGTTGATAAAAGTAGTGATTATACTTCTGACTGCATGGACCAAATATGATTAGTGGTATGACAACCAAAGCCACAGCTATGAACTCCAGCAAACATATAGACTATCTTCAGATCTTCTTTCTCTAGAGTCCCAACTGCAGCGTCTGCACAATCTAGTCTGTTGCCACACTGCAGTTTGACACCATTTTAACTGCCGTGGTTCCATCCTATGGAATCCTATTCATTGTGGCACTAGAGCCCTCTGACTGGGAAGGGCTAAATATCTCACAAAACTACAAATCCCAGAATTCCATAGCATTGAGCCTTTGCAGTTAAAATGGTTTCAAATTGCTTTAATTCTTCAGTGTGGCTGCCACCCTAGATTTCTTATAGGACTCAGACAACTAATAGCAAACAAATTGTAGCCACTTACAAAGCTAATTTTGCTAGTGAGGAAGATGGTAGTCTGTGTCCTCAGCCTACATAGAAAGGTACACATTGCTCTGCAGCTGCTCAGAAATCTAAGGAACTGGGAGGTCATGGTAATTTTAAGGGCCTGTCTATACAAGCCCCCAAAAATGGAGTGACCTGCAGTAAAGACAAGTTGCAGCAGCTGCAGGGGTCTCGAAGCCCCTGTAAACTTTGCATACCCTCTTGCATAGGGGTGGGGGAGGTAAAGGGGCTAGCATCCCCTCCCATCCTCCAAAGTTTGAAAAGAATGTCAGTAGCTGCTTAGCCAGCTGCTCAGAGGAGGAGAGGGGAGAAATGCCCCCTACCTCTGTCTCCAGGCAACTATCCAGGCTAGCATCCCTTCCCATCCTCCAAGGTTGGAAAGGAAAATCAGTAGCTGCTTGGCCAACCACTTGGAGGAGGGGGGGAGAAAGACCCCCCACGCCTCCCTCTCCAAGTGACTAGCCAGGTTAATGCAAAAAATCATAATGGGGAAGCCAGGCACTTCCCCTGTTAACAAGCCTCGCCCCTGCACTCGTCTGGCCAATCAATTAGCACTTCCTCTCCTATGGGAAAGCAATTCAGAGTGAATTGTTTGTCCTAACAAGCATGCACCCCCTTGCTTTTTTTAAAAAAAAACTCCAGGGAAAGCCACAAAGACTTTTCATTCAGAGTTTTTGACTTTTTTCCTCCCTCTCCTTCTGAATAAGGCAATAGGATGTGGGTTCCCATTAAGACAGGTAGGATTCGATGGGGTTATATAGGCAAACTTATTAAATGGATCACTTACGAAGAACTGTGTGTAAAACGAGATAAACAGATGGCATTAAAAACAAAAGAGAGGCTCGATAAGGAAGGATGGAAATTTAACTGGCTCTCTTACCAGCAGATACATAGCAGGTATAAAAAGGATAGTAGTGATTTTGGTTTCTGGGGAGAGGAAACGGAAATAGAAAAAATCATATGGGATTATAAGAAGAAGAAAATCGGGAGATTGTACAAAATCCTCCATACTAGACAATTGGAAACTGAAACAGTCAGAGACGCAATGATCAAGTGGGCAAGGGACATTGGAGAGGTGATAGAATTAGAGGAATGGGAAGAAACTTGGAAAAAAAAAAGTTCACTGCTTGTCAAGCCCTAAAAGAGAATTTCTTTAAGATAAGTAACAGGTGGTATATGACCCCATCAAGGTTAAATAAAATGTTTGGCACTAAAGAGAAACACTGTTGGGGATGTGAAAAGACTTCCGGTGGTAAGGGCGACTGAAGAGGAGGGTTGTCACGGAGCTCGCGAAACCCTCCTGCTCTGTTTGGGAAAAGAACCCTCATAAAAGAGATCTTTTGGGGGGCAGACATCATCTGAGGCAAAGACGTTCGGAGGAGACTACGTAGCCCCGAATTCCAGCCCCAGCGAACCCGAAATGGGAGCAACAAACAGAACGCGAAAGGGCTGAGAAGGGCGGTAGCCGCTCCCTCCCAAACAAAGAGCAGCTGCTCCGCAGCCACGCTGTCACCACCACTCTTCTTAAAGAATATTTTGTTCGAAGATAAAATAAATAACTTCCTCAACTCACGTGTGGAGAAATTCCCGAGCTAAGAGCTGTTTTTAACAGTGAAAGCAGATCCTGAGGAAGAGACTCAGTGGGAATATAATAGACACGCGAACAGGGGAGAAAGAAGAGAAAGGGGGAAAAAAAGGGAAAAGAGAGACCCTTAAGACGTGGGCTGGCGATATTGACTTCATCTGGCAAAATATAATACTAACGGTAATATTGAATCATTACAACCATTATAAAGCAAAGGAAAAAGGAAGTATAAAAGGAAAAAAGAGAAGAAAGTAAGAAGAGGGAGATAGAGACGAACGGCAATGGAAGGAAGCGGAAATTGAGAGATACATAGTTACAAGTCACTAAGCTACTAAGCCTCTCAGAGACTACTACACAAACGAGTGGAGGAATAACTAGGAACAATTAGAGGAGAACATATAGATATTTGAATCAAATCTCAAGACATACAAGGATATTGAAAGTGGATAGTAAACAGATAAAAGGATAAGATCGGAATGAGAAGAAAAGTTAAGGTATGAGCGGTGTAGCTACAACGAAGGGAAGGGAAGCCTGATAATAGTTACGATAAATTTATCTTCTGGACACACCTCTTATTCTTTCTCCTTTTATCCTTGTAAAGGGAAGATATGCATGTTAAAAGGGGAAATTAAAGGCTGATACATTATAAAATAATAAGGCGAGTTTGATGTAGATAGTATGTTATGTGGGTTATGCATGTAGAGAAAACAAATATATGTTTGGCTAAAACATAGATTGTGATAATTGTAATATATTCCTAGACAGTCTTATAAAGAAATTTGTTATAAATTGATATATTTGGTATGTATACCCAGTATATGTTGCTAAGCTCTTGGTGTTTTTGTTTTCTCTTCTTTTGGTATAACTAGAAACTCTGCGTATTACTATATAAGATTATTATCAAGATCACTATAAGGAAATGTTATTAAGCTTGCATTAACTGATTAATCATATGATTTAGATAGAGCTAACGCTGTATACATTGTAAACTACATAGTGAAATTGTTGCAGGGGTGGGAATTTGGTACTAACTAATAACAAAAGTGAAGAGAAGGCAAAAAGGGGGGGGAAAGACAATAGGAAAAAAAGGAAGGCATGCCTATTACTAGAAAGACAGTAGCTCAAGGACAAAGTCAAACACAATCTACTAGAAGACCATCACTAGAAATGGCTTCAAAAATGATAGATACAAATCAATTACTCTTAAATGAATTTAAAAAATTAAGTAATGGAATAAAATCAGAAATGAAAGACTTGAAGGAGGAAATTAGGAGTGATTTACAGAAACAATTAGATAAATTTGGGAACCGGTTAGAAATGGTATCAAAAGATATTATAAAGATAAGCAATGAGCTGCAAGATATGCAAGTTAAAACAAAAACCTTAGAGACAAAAACAAAAGAACTAGAAACAAAATTAGGATATGAAAACACCCAAAGGACAATACAGGAAATAAGAATCAGATCAAAATGTATAAAATTGAGGGGATTGAGTGAACAAAGAAACGAGGACTTAGAGACTAGATTGATACCTGTACTAGCAGAGTATATAGGATGGACCCAAGATCAACTGGATATTGAGATTGATAAAATTTATAGAATTGAGTCATGGATAGCAAAAAAGAAGAAGCTACCACGGGATATTGTGGTTTACTTCACAAGGGAAAGAGTGAAAGATGTGATCATTCAAGAGAGCTATAAAAAAGGACTGATAATAGAAGACCAAGAGATTAAAATATATAAAGATATCCCTTTACAAATATTAAAAAAGAGGCAGGAATATAGATTTTTGACACAGGCTTTGAAAGCTGAAAATATACCACATAGATGGAACAAAATTGAAGGGGTATCATGTACATACAAATACAAAAACTATACAATAAACACAACAATAAAAGCAAAAGAATTCCTAGATAAGATTAAAAAACCAAATGAGGAAAGTGCATCTCAGGAGAGAACAAAAAGATTAACTGTGATACAAGGGAATATAGAAGACCAAAGAAAAAAAGAAGACAAAACTAAGGATAAAAGTGAAGTGATTGAGGAAAAATTAAAAGCAAGTCAGAAAAGGGGAAAAGAATACCCATCAGATAAAGAGGGGAAAAGTGGATACAAGTCAAAGGTAAATGGGGAAGAAGGGAAAGTAAACCCTGAAATAGGAAAGGAAACGTTAAGAAGTGAATCTAATGAATCTAATGTAGGAGACAGCGAATTGGAAAAAGAAGAAGAGGAGGAGGAAGAGGAAGAGGAAGAGATAGAAGAGGGAGAAGGAAGAGAGGAGGATTTTTAAGGATAAAATTAGATAAGCGAAAACATTAAATAAAGCAAAAGATGAAAGATAAAATCTTAACGTGGAATGTGAAGGGGCTAAACAGCCCAGGAAAGAGAAGGAGAATATTTCAGTTCTTAGAGAAACAAAAATCAGATATTACCATACTACAGGAAACACATATTAAAGAACAAGATAGAAGACTAATAAAAAATTCAAAACTAGGGGAACTGTTTATAACAAAATATATGAAAAAAAAGAGAGGAGTGGCAATATATATAAACAAGAAATATGAAGCCAAAGAACTGTTTAGCGACAAAAATGGATATTATATCGGGGTGGAAGTCAAAATGCCTGGTAAAAATGTATTGGTAATAGGAATCTATGCTCCACAAGAGAATAAGAAATTTTTCTTTCAGGAATTATTAAATGTTGTACTAGAACATGACTATTCCAATTATATCATAGCAGGAGACTGGAATGCAGTATGGGATTCAGAACTAGATAGAACAACCAGGAAAGTTAAAAAAGTGAAACAAGGCAATCTACCGAAAACAGCAAAAGAATTAGTAGAACAATTGGGCCTAACGGATATATGGCGTCACTTACATACTACAGAAAGGGATTACACTTTCTATTCAGATCGGCATCAAAGCTGGTCCAGAATAGATATGTTTATGGTATCGAAAACATTATTGAAAGAGGTAAAGAAGGCCGAAATACTGCAAAGAGTAATATCTGACCATACCCCGGTTGTAATGGAAATGGGAAGGAGTAAAACAACCTTCCAATGGAAGCTAAATGATATATTATTAAAGAAAGACAAAATGATAGAACAAACAAAAAAGATAATAAAACAATATTTCATAGAAAATATAGACAAAGGGGTCCCAATGAATGCTGTATGGGATGCTGGGAAGGCGGTAGTACGGGGAGAATTGCTAAAACAAGAAATAGAATACAAAAAAGAAAGAAACAACAAACGAAATAAGATTCTAGAGAAAATAAAAGAAAAAGAAAGGGAAGGCAAAACAATGCCAGGAGATGTGAAAATAGAAAAAGAACTAAAAATATTGAGAAAACAATTAGATATTGAATTAAATCTGGAACTGAGTCAAAAACTGAAATTTGCAAAACAAAGACATTTTGAACACTCAAATAAACCTGGAAAATGGTTAGCGTGGAAAATAAGAAAAGAAACAGAGAGAAAACTAATAACAGAAATCAGGATAAATAACGAAAGGGTGGTCAAACAATCAGATATTGTGAAAATTTTTCACAATTATTTCCGGGAGGTCTTCAAAGAACACACACATACCAGTGAAATACAGAACAAAATGGAACAATATCTAGAGGAGGAAAATATACCTCAATTAACGGATATTCAAAGACAAGGATTAAATGAACCAATAACAGTTGATGAGATCAGAATGGCTATAAAGGAATTGAAAAGCGGAAAGGCGCCAGGACCAGATGGCTTCTCGGTGCTATATTATAAGACATTTGTAGAAGAGCTAATAAATCCTTTATATAAGTTATTCAATGAAATTATACAATCAGATATACCAGAAACATGGAAAAAAGCAAATATTATTCTTATACAAAAGGAAGGGAGAGACCCAACACAAACATCAAGCTACAGACCGATCTCATTACTAAATATTGATTATAAGATCTTTACCAACATTTTAGCCGCAAGATTGAAAAAAGTACTGGTGACTTGGATAAATGAAGATCAAAGCGGATTCCTTCCGGGAAGAAATGTAAAAGACAACTTGAGAACATTGTTAAACGTGATAGAATATTATGAAAAACATAATGAGCGAAAGCTAGCGATGATATTTATTGACGCAGAAAAAGCGTTTGACAATGTTAATTGGAACTTTATGAATATGTTGTTAGGAAAAATAGGGATTGGTAATAATTTTTTGGATTGGATTAGGAAGATCTACAAAGACCAAGAGGCAAATATAGTAATTAATGGGGAGAAATCAAAGACATGTCCAATAAGGAGAGGCACACGTCAAGGATGCCCATTGTCCCCCTTATTATTTATTATAGTCCTTGAGGTCTTGAATAGAAAAATTATGCTAAACCAACAATTAAAAGGGATCAAAATCCAGGATTTTCAATATAAGTATAAAGCCTTTGCCGATGACTTGGTCTTTTTCTTGGACAATCCAGGGGAAAGTATCAAGACATTAGTAGAAACCATTGAAGAGTATGGTGAATTAGCAGGACTAAAAATAAACAGGGATAAAACGGTGATACAAAAAATATAAACAAAGAGGAGGAAGCAAAATTAGGAGAAACCACGGGATTTAAAATTGAGAGGAAAACGAAATACTTGGGTATAATCATCACTAATAAAAATATTGACCTTTATGAGAATAACTACATCAGCAGCTGGAAGAAGATAAAAGAAGAACTAAAAAGATGGAATAAGCTGAACTTATCTTGGATAGGCAGAATAGCATCAGTGAAGATGACAGTGCTTCCCAAACTGTTGTACTTATTTCAGAATATCCTGATACTGTATAATGAGAAATTCTTCAACATGATTAACAAAGATATATTTAGATTTATATGGGCAGACAAAAAACCCTGAATCAATAGGAAAGTGCTGTATGACTCTAAGGAAAGAGGAGGATTAAACCTCCCAAACTTTAAATGCTATTATGAAGCAAGCTGTATGTCATGGGTTAGAGATTGGATAATGTTAGAAAAAAAGAGAATGCTACAGCTCGAAGGCTTCAATCTACGCTTCGGGTGGCACGCGTACATATGGTACAATAAGGCTAAGGTACATAAAGAATTCACACATCACTTTGTAAGACGAGCCTTATTAAAAATATGGATGAAATATAAATCCAAGTTATACCGGAAGATACCACTGTGGGTGTCAACACACGAAGCGTTTTATAAAAGAGAAAACCTAATTAAGGATAGATGGTTAAGTTACAAGGAGATTCTGAAGAAGGAAAGAGGAAATCATATAATGAAATCGGAGGAAGAGTTAATTAGAGAGAATATTCGATGCCACTGGTTCTTATTCAGACAAATAACAGAAAAGTTTAAGATAGATATAAGACTGGAGGGAATAGCAGATGAGATGAATGAACTCGATAAAATACTATGGGAGAGAAAAGGGAAGCTCCTATCAAAGATCTATAATTTAATTTTGAAAGTGGAGCTGGAACAGGAGGTCATAAAACCCTACATGATAGCATGGGCACACGACTGCAATAATCAAATACAGTTAAAAGAGTGGGAAACAGCATGGACAAAAAATATTTTATTTACAAGAAGCTACAACTTGAAAGAGAATTATTACAAATCTATTTTTAGGTGGTACCTAACTCCGGCTAAAATAGCAAAAATCACCAAGAAGTCATCAAATAAATGCTGGAAATGTGATATTGCAGTCGGCACGTACTTTCATGTATGGTGGAGTTGTAAAAGTGCTAGAAAATTTTGGAAAAGGATCCACAGTAACATCTGTAAATATTTAAAGGTGGAGTTCCCATGTAAACCTGAGGTTTATTTGTTAAATTTATTACCAGATGAATATGATTTAAAAAAATATTGGAAAATCATTCTCTACATGGTGACTGCTGCTAGAGTAATATATGCAAAAAATTGGAAAAATACAAAAACTCCACAAATAGGAGAATGGGTATATAAATTGTACGAAATGTATGAGATGGATGTTCTAACAATGATGCTAGATGATAACAAATCATGGAAAAGCTGCGAAGATTGGGAAATCTTGATACCTCTATGGAATGATCATGGGGGGGAAATGCATCTATAAGCATAAAACAACGATAATAGAGACAGTTAAAAAGAAAAAGAAAAAGAAAAACAGAGACTAAATAAGTATAAACAAGAAAAGGGAAGAGAAGGACTATGAAGAAACCACACATGAAGGAAAGGAAGACAAGGAAGAGTCAAAGGAAGTAAATTGTTGTTTGTTTGTGTTAGACAGTGTACTAATGTGTCTTGTCTTAAATGTTGTATTGTTTAAATATTTTATGTATTTTATGTTTTCTATGAATAAAAATTATAAAAAAAAAAGAAAAAAACAAAAAAGTTCACTGCTTGTCAAGCCCTAAAAGAGAATTTCTTTAAGATAAGTAACAGGTGGTATATGACCCCATCAAGGTTAAATAAAATGTTTAGCACTAAAGAGAAACACTGTTGGGGATGTGAAAAGGGTATAGGAACACTCAATCATATGTGGTAGACTTGCCCGAGGGTAAAGAAATTTTGGGTAAAGATACATAAGATTATTCAAAAAGTCTTTAATATAAAATATGAATTAAACCCAAAACTATATCTCTTAAATAATACTTCAATGTTACCTAAAGAGGTGGAGAGGAAACATTGGCGAATATTGATATACCTTTGCACAGCAGCACTTATGGTAATAGCTGCAAAATGGAAGAGTAATCAAGAGTTACAAATAGATGACTGGCTCAAACAAATACAAGACATGAAAGAGAATGATAAATTAACACACTTGTTAAACCATAAATCAATACAAAAAATAGAAGAAGAGTGGTTCCCAATAACAAACTATTGTACGATAAGATGGTGTATAGCAGAGAATATAGATATATAGATGTATGGGGGGGGGGAAGAACAAGCAAGAGGAAAGTGGAAAGAAAGTGTGAAATAAACTTGGAAAATAGAGGTGAGAAAGGATATAGATAAAATACACTAAGAGAAATATAATAGGAAGATATATTGTTGAAAGGAGGAGAAGGTTAGACAAAGGGAAGAATAAAAACTTTGAGCTATTTTATATGAAGGAAGTCATGGGATTTTATTATTTGTTGCTGTAAGTGAACTATGTATATTGGAGAAAAGAGGTGAGGATGAAAAGGGAGCTGGTGTCTTCCTGCTTATCCACACCCCAGTATGAGCTGTATATGTATATGTTACAATAAAAAGTAATTTTCAAAAAAAAAAAAAGACAGGTAGGATTCTCCTCACATTCCATGAGGAGTATTTTCACCATTTAGACAACCCCTAAGTTAGCTGGTGGGTGTGGACCATTTGTCTGACTGAGAGGCTTACCACACACCAAAGTAAAGCAGCAGGGCTGTTATAAGGTTCTACTTTCCATGCTGCCTTACTGCATGATGTCATCATTCATCCATTCCAGTCCAGTGGAAGACAGAGGTAAAACTCTGTCTTTTTGCTAACCAGAAAAATCCGTTAGTAAAAAGACACGGTTTTACCTCCGTCTCATGGGACTGAAATGACAGAACACCAGAAGAATGACCACGTGATCCAGTAAGGCAGCATGGAAAGCAGAGCCTTCTGGTTTCCCTGCCGGTTTACTTCAGCATGTGGTAAGCCTCATAGTTAGAATCATGATGCAGGAAGGGATAAACATCCACAATGTGATTATTGGCCACCTGATTCCACTCATAGTTTCTCTGAAAGAACAGATGAGCTGCTGGAAAACAGCCATATGCTTGTACATGCTTATATTTTTCCTTTCTTGCCTAAATACAGGTGTGATAAAGGATACATATTGAAGGGTGAAGAAGAAGCAGTGTGTCTTCCAAATGGGAGATGGAATAATTCCTCTCCATTTTGTGAATTAGTAAAATGTCCACATCCAGAGGAAATAAACAATGGAAAATATATAATGAGTGACACAACATACCTTTCCAATGTGTCATACACCTGTGACAGAGGGTACAGGTAAACAAGCTACTACCAAAATGTACTTAATGTTGTGTATATCTTTGTTAAAACTGCAGATAAAAGAAAGTGCTCCTTCATGTACCTATAAACTAACATCAATACTCATGGGAAATCATATATATGGAATTTGGGGAGAGGGATCTTTAAGATGTTTTCTGTATTTTATGTTAAATGTAATGCTCCTGAGAACTCATATAGAGTTAGTCATCTTAACCAACATTGAATTCATTCTTTAATCTTTACATATGTTTTAAAAGCTTTGCAAGGCAAAATCTGCAAATTACCTTATCATCAAAAGACTTCTATTTATACCTTGGAGCCCAACAAAGTCTTAATTGCTTCTTAATTACTATTACTTTTTAAATCCAGATGACTCTGAATTCTCAATAGAAGAATCTTCCATTAAATATAACGACTGAGAGCAGCTTTTTGTATTCCTGTGATGTGAAGAGAACAGAATGCACATTTTGATTGTGATTGCAGAATGTAAGGCTTATGATGTCAATAATTTTTAACTTCTGCCCACTTTTTGACATGGAATATTCCTACTGTACTTCTCCAGTTAGAGTGCTAAACTGACTACTATTTTAATCAAAATCCTTACAGATGGCTTCCAACTCTACTATAGCAGATCTGTTTTTCTTTTTCTTTTTCTTTTTTAGCATTCTGTTCCATTCACATCACTGTAATACACAAAGTTATTCTCAGTCATTATATTTAATGGAAGAGCCTCACCTAGAATACTGTGTCCTGTTCTGAATACCACAATTCAAAAAGGATATTGACAAATTGGAGCGTATCCAGAGAAGGGCAACTAAAATGGTGAAAGGTCTGGAATCCATGCCTTATGAGGAAAGACTTAGGGAGCTGAGTGTGTTTAGCCTTGAAAAAAGATGGTTAAGGGGCGATATGATAGCCCTGCTTAAGTGTTTGAAGGGGTGTCACATTGAGGATGGAGCAAGCTTGTTTTCTGCTGCTCCAGAGACTAGAGCACAGAACAATGGATGCAAGCTCCAGGAACAGAGATTCCACCTCAACATTAGGAGGAACTTTTTGACAGTAAGAGCTGTTCGGCAGTGGAACGCACTCCCTCGGTCTCCTGCCTTGGAGGTCTTTAAACAGAGGCTGGATGGCCATCTGTCAGGGATGCTTTGATTGTGTATTCCTGCATGGCAGGGGATTGGACTGGATGGCCCTCATAGTCTCTTCCAAATCTACAATTCTATGATTCTTCTGTTGAGTATTCAGTCCTCTGGATTTAAAAAAGTAATATTAATTAAGAAGCAGTCAAGACTTTGTTGGGTTCCAAGGTATATAAATAGGAGTCTTTTCTTAATACATACTATACCCTCATCAGTCTTGGAACACACATGCTGTTATTATTAACATTATTTCACTACTGAAAATCCAGCACACAACACAGCTGGGTGCATGCTGGTTAATTGATCCTGCTGTAAGCTTAAGCATAGGAACAACCCATCTTCATATTCAGGAGCATATAACAACGTGTATGCAGGAACAAATGAACAGCCACCTTGGGTCCCATTTTATTATTTATTTTGTATCCTGCTTCTCCCTCCAATATGGGACCCAAGGAGACTCACAATTTGAGTTAAAACTAAATACACTTAAATTCATGGATAACACAAAAGATTTTAAAAAATAAATGAATGAACTAGCACATTAAAAACATTAATTTGAACCTGTTTTAAAGGGCAGTTAATATATAATAATAATTACTGTATACAAGTACAAATATAACACACCCCAATTAAAAGATTTTCTGTATCAGAAAATTAACACTCAAGGGCCCAAGTAAACAGGAAATAAATACATAAATAATCCCATGAGCCTTCCATCCATGGTATGTTTATCATGATGTCTAGTTGTCTCTCCCAAAGCTAGAAAATTTACTTTTTGATAAGCATTTTTGCCCTCAACATTAAAAAGAAAAAGTAACATTTAAATGGTACTCGTTAGGTGAATAGCAGTACTTAACCAGTTGTTCTGTTTTGGGTTTTTTTTTGTTTTGTTTTTTTGTTTGTTTGTTTTTTGTGTTTTTGCAAAAGGAACATCATTATCCCCACATTATTCCAAAAAGTAACATGTTACATGTAACATCATTACTTCAAATGGGTAACTTCCAAGCCTCTGGCTTCTGCCTCAACAAGCAAAAGAAATAACCCATGGTTTGTGATAGGTTATTTCTTTGTTTTCTTGTGGGAGAGAAAAGCCACAGTGCCATCTCTCACTCACTTCAATATGATAAACAAATTAGAGACAAAAATTTCCCTGGCAACCAGAAGTACCCATCAGCCAGCATGCAACCCACATGTTGGCTCTTCCACAACAAGCCAGGTTTCTTTAAAAAAAATTGGTTTGTTATGATTTTTGAACGTACTCTATACCTCTCCGTAAGAAATTTGGACCAACTTTGCAACTATGAAACAGAGCATATGGGATGATAAAGGTTTGTTTGTTTATTTATTTTAATGTATCTGATCTACTCAGTGCTTATTATTTATATGATTGTGTTTCCCTTTTGGCTGATACCCTTTGGGATAATATAAAAGCCAAATGTCTCTCTTTGCAGAATTTTGTATTTGCTATAACCATGACACCCATCTACAACTTTAAAATTATAAACATGTGTCTCTGAGTTGATTAATAAATGTTAATAATTCTCAAGGAAAGGGCTGAGAAAGTATGCATCTTATCATATTTCGATAGAAGAGATTTCCTTCCTGCTCTTCCTGCCATTGTCCTTTTTAATGTTTGTTTTATAGTCTGCAAGGAGCTTCCCTGCTCGTGTGTGAAGATACAGCTAACTGGAGCAGCTCACCTCCAAAATGTGAAATTGTTTCTTGTGATCTTCCTCCTGTTATTAAAGATGCTATTGTAACTGGGGACAACTTTACCTTTGGAAACACTGTCACTTATACGTGTAAGGAAGGGTATGTAAATGAGCTCTACTAGATTAGAACTCTTAACTAATACAAGTTGCCACTCTGTAGATCTGGGGATGTAAATCCTAGATTTTCATTCTTGAAAGGAAGAATGAATAATTTTTACCATTTTTCTCCTCCTGTGAGAAAGTTGTCAAAAACTATGCAGTTTTCAAAAACTATTCACAGCTTGGGACTTATTCGGTGCAAAAAAATAAATAAATACAGGTGGGATTTTTGCACAGAAAACAGCATTTTTTTTCCTACACGAAAGACTGTTTTCTGTGCAGAATGCTGTGCAAAAAAAGGCTGGTTGTGCACAGGAAAATTGTTTTCTGAGCAGAAATGCATGAAAAATGTACACAGGTTTTTTGTGAAGTTAAAAATGTTTCCTGCATAGAAAACAGCATTTTCTGAACAGAAATGTTAACTTTCTGTGCGTTTTAAATTAAGAATAAAGCCAATACTGTGAAGATTCTTACCCATCCAGGATTCTCCTCCTCAGGGTTTCTCAACACTTGAGAAATTTATTTTTCAATCAATTTTCAAATATTTTCAAGTATTAATTTTTTCATCTCTACTGAAGAAATGATGATAATACTAATGCTTTTAAATCCATGCTTCTGTATCAGGTTATTAAAAGGCAGCCTTGATTATTATGCATTAAAAGTGCTCTAATAAAGCTGCATTTACACTGTATAAATTTTTAAATGTGGGAAAGAGTTTTATTTAAAGTTATCTCAATAAGATTTTTAAACCTGGAAACATCAGAAAGTATCCAGCTTTGCCTTTAGTAGATTTCATAGGATGCTCCTAATGGAAGAAGCAGGAAGATTATTTTTGTCTATTGTTTCTTTCCCTACCCCATAGAGTTGGGGATCCTGGAGAGGCCTTCTGAAACAGCATAGGGAGTGCAGTGGTGGGGGGGCAGTAAAAGGGGGGGGGTTGGTGGATATTGACTCAGCTACTTAGCACCAACTAGAATCCTCCACTGGACCCAATCCCTTCTAAAGATGGAAAGAGCTCTTCCATTCTTAAAGAGCTAATTAATTGGGTCCCATTCAGTGGAAGGCAGAATATGAATTAAATAAATAAATAAATAAAGTAAGTTTTGATCAAATTGGAGTTCCACATTGAGGATAGATTCTGGGGTGGTGAATGAGTCACACACTTACCCAGTTTTAAGGGATGAATTTTGTTTTCACCAAACAGTAAGAGCTGTTCGGCAGTGAAATACACTGCCTCATAGTGTGGTGGAGTCTCCTTGTTTAGAGGTTTTTAAACAGAGGTTGGATGGCCAACTGTTGGGAATGGTTTGAGTGTGTATTCCTGCATGGCAGGGGGTTGGACTGGATAGCCCTTGTGGTCTCTTCCAACTTCCAGCTCTATGATTCTATGATTCTTTAGCCTGGTGACATGGGCCAGTTCATTAGAGAGATGAGACCAGCTCTTTGTTTGTTAGAGCCACATCCTAGTTGCCATTAGTGCTGGCAGAGGAGAGCTAGGCAGTTAAGTAATGGAGACTGTGAATCCTGCCAAAGAGTGTTGTGTCCCAGCTTCTCTAAAAGAAGCAGTTATAAGACCTCCATTGAAGAGCTCTTTGCTGAAAACCACCACTCTAACTATCAGTCAGTTTTTAATCCTTCCTTTATAAAGTTTGGTCCTAAAGTGAGTGTTGGCAGCACAAATGCCAATTTTCTGGGGTGAAAATGATTGCTTTTAACCATTCTAATCTGGGTTTAGGTCTGGTTATGGGACCAAAAGAGTCTTGTTCACCTTGGTGGGTGAACTGTTGGATACTGAACAGGGGAATATGTCCCTGTCAGCTCTGCTGCACTTTTTAGTAGTATTTGATACTATCAGTCATGGCATCTTACTGGATCTTTAGGCTACTGTTTTATGATGGTTCCTATTTGATTGAAAATATCTAGTAAATGATGCTGGGTTAATGCTGTTCAGCCTCATAGATTTTAGCATGTGGAGTTCTGCAAAGCTCAGTATTGTCCCCTATGCTTATTAACATTTACATGGAGCTGATGGAGGCAGGATGTCTGGATTTTGGGGGATGATACCAGCTCTTTTTCTCTGTTGATGCTAAGGAGGCTCTGGAATTCTTATTTCATTCTCTGGGCTCATTGCCTGGATCTAGGTGTATACATTGAGGCTCAACATGGGCAAGACCACTGCAGTGGTGTCACTAGGAGAGGTGGAGAGGCCAAACCGCACCTAGGGACACCGTCAGGGGAGGGGTGACACCAGAGTTAGTGATGCCACAAGACAGCAGGAGAGCCAATCTGCAATTGCTATTACAACCTGTTCTGGATGGGACTGTAGGCACTCTGAAGGACCAGCTTGTGGGGAAGGGTGCTCTTGAATCTAGCATTGCTTCCAGAAGAATATGCGATTGCTGTGACCAAGAGTGTGTTTGCCATTTGTGAGTGGTGCAGGAGCATCCCTCTCTCATAAGGAAGGCAAATTTGGCTTTTGTTCGCAAAGGAAGATTACTATAAGACATTCATAGAGGAATTAATAGATCCCCTATATAAACTTCTAAATGAGATCAACCAGTCAAATATACCAGAAACTTAGAGAAAGACAAATATTATCCTCATACCTAAAGAAGGGAAAGATCAGACACAAACAGCAAACTATAGGCCGATCTCGTTGTTAAACATTGATTATAAGATCTTCACAAACATTCTTGCAGAGAGACTGAAAAAAGTATTAGTGTCATGGATATATGAAGACCAAAGCGGGTTCTTGCCAGGGAGAAATACAAAGGATAATTTGAGAACGCTACTGAATGTGGTAGAATATTACGAAAAACATAATGAACGTAAATTAGCAATGGTCTTTATGGACACAGAAAAAGTGTTCGATAATGTGAACTGGCAATTTATGAACATGGTATTAAGAGAAATGGAGATCAGAAATAATTATCTTGATTGGATTGGGAAGATTTATAAAGAACAAGAGGCACATATAATAATCAATGGGGGGAAATCTAAAACATGCCTGATAAGGAGAGGTACTCGACAAGGCTGTCCCCTATCTCCTTTACTGTTTATTACAGTTCTAGAAATCTTGAATAGAAAAAATAGACTAGGTCAACAAATAAAAGGGATTACAATTCAGGAACATCATTATAAATATAAAGCATTCGCAGAAGATTTGGTCTACTTTTTAGATAACCCAGTAGAAAACACTGAATCATTAATAGAGATTGTAGAGGAGTATGGAGAACTAGCTGGGTTAAAAATAAATAGAGATAAAATTACAATAATTACTAAAAATATAAATAAAGAGGAGGAACAACATCTAGAGAAAATCATGGGATTTAAGGTGGAAAAGAAAACAAGATATCTAGGGATAACTATAACAAATAAAAATATAGATATATACAAAAATAACTACATTAAAGGATAGAAAGGAATAAAAGAAGACCTAAAAAGATAGAGTAAGCTGAATCTATCATGGTTGGGTAGAATGGCAGTAATAAAAATGATGGTACTCCCCAAGCTATTATACTTATTCCAGAATATCCCTATACTCAATAATGATAACTTCTTTAATAGGGCTAATAAGGATATATTTGGTTTCATATGGGATAATAAAAAACCCCGGATTAACAGGAAACAACTATATGATCTCAAAGAGAGGGGTGGCTTAAACTTCCCAGATATTAAAAGTTACTATGAAGCAAGCTGTTTTTTATGGATTAAAGAATGGATATTGTTAGAGAATATGAGGTTGTTACAATTAAAGGGTTTCAATTTACACTTCAGATGGCACACATATATTTGGTACAAAAAATTTAAAGTACATAAAAATTTTACACATCATTACATTAGACGTGCCTTATTAAAAACATGGTTAAAATACAAAGCAAAGCTATATTGGAAGATACCAATTTGGGTATCAACGCATGAAGCGTTCTATAAAAGAGAGAAATTAGCAAAAAATAGATGGCTAAGATATAGGGAGATTTTGAAAAAGGAAAAAGGGATATATAAAATGAAATCTGAGGAAGAATTGAAAAAAAGAAAATATCCAATGCCATTGGTTCCTTTTTAGACAAATAACAGGAAAGTTTAAGAGTGATATGAACGCAGAGGGAATAGAAGAAGAGATGAATGAAGTAGATAAAATTATATGGGATAAGAAAGGGAAATGTTTGTCAAAAATGTATAAAGAAATTTTGAGATTGAATTTGGAGCAAGAAACAATAAAACCATACATGATTGCATGGGCCCAAGACTGCAATAACCAAATATCGCTAGAAGAATGCGAGACTGCCTGGATAAAAAACATTCGATTTACAAGAAGCAATAGTTTGAGGGAGAATTTTTATAAATCCATCTTCAGATGGTATCTTACACCAGTCAAAATAGCGAAAATATATAAGAATACATCAAATATCTGTTGGAAGTGTGGTAAAGCAGTGGGCACATACTTTCATGTTTGGTGGGGATGTAGTAGAGCCAGGAAGTATTGGAAAGGAATTCATAAAACTATATATAAATACTTCAAAGTGGACTATCTGTGCAAACCAGAGATATATCTCTTAAATATATTACAAGAAATAAATAAACAAGATCTTTAAAAGTTCAGGAAAATTATTCTATATATGATAACAGCAGCCAGAGTAATATTTGCAAAAAAATGGAAAAAGGCAGAAACCCCAAAATTGGAGGAATGGGTATTCAAGTTGTTTGAACTGTATGAGATGGACAGGTTATCAATAATCCTAGATGAAAATAAAACATTGAAAGACTGTGAAGTTTGGAAGAATTTATTACCCCTATGGAAAGAAATAGGGGGAGAAAAAGTAAGACTAAGCATAGAATAACAAATGATAGAGACACTTCAAGGAAAATAAACAGAAACGACTTAAAGAAGTGAAGAGAAGGGAAGAGAAGAAATATGTAGTAATACACTTGAAAAAGAAGAAAATAAAGGAAGTCAATTTATTTGAGTGATTGGATAGCTATGAAGATATATATGTGTTGGTTTGTAATTTATGTACATATGTTATTTATGTTGTATGTTTGTATGTTAATTTTGTTGTATGTCAATTGTGTTGTAATGTCTAATATAATATGTATTGTACATTTTTAGGAGAGGAATTTGCAAATATTTTTTTTTTTTAAAGGAAGACAAATTTGGCCACGGTAGTTCATGCCTTAATTACCCCCTGATCAGACCACTGTAATGTGCTCTATGTGGGAGAAACTGTTCAGAAGCTTCAGGTAGTGCAAAATACATCAGCCAGACCATTGTCTGATGCCTGCTTTATTACAGATTTTGCACAAACTGTACTGTTCTGCAGTTTGCTTCACAGATCAATTCAGAGTACTGACTTCTCCCATACTGGGAGAAAGGCAGGATATAAATTAAACTGAATTAAATGAAATTAATAAACAAATTTCTTGTGGCTGAGCTATCGGACTGTCTCTTCCCATATGAGCCTATGTGCAATATGAGATCTTCAACAGAGACCTTGTTGCAAGTCCCACTATCTTAAGAGGCTAAGATTTATTTATTTATTTTGGAGGGGGGTACACATGATAGGGGTTTTCTTTTTTTTTAATTATCTTTTTTATTGAGTTACATTACATAACCAACTCAAAGTTTTTCTTATTTACATATTCTCTTAAAGTATATGCCACTGTTATATTACATAACTAAAAGTAAAACATGTAATAAATGTAGAACCTGGAATTTACTATTAATTCAAAACTGTAATAAAGATTTTTTTTTAACAACCCTGAAGTAAAAATCCCATACTTCTCATATAATTACAACTTCTTGTTATTTATCATACATAAACTTCCAATTTCTTCCCTGGTTTTACAAGGTATACTCAATAACTGTATTTTTTACATGATAGGGGTTTTCTCTGTGGTTGTGCCTTGGCTGTGGAATTCTATTCTGGGGGAAATCAGGATGGCTCCACCCCTGTTAAGCTCCCAGCAGGCATCCAAGGCTGCATTGTTTCAGATTGCTTTGGTCCTTAGAACCAGAGTTGGCTTTTAGGATAGTTTTGATTGTGCGTATTTTAAAAACTTGGCTTTAAAAAAATATTTTCATCTGTTTTTTAAAGATTACTTTTATCTTTTGTGCATCACCTTCAGAGCCCTGTGGGCTGCAAGGTGATAAACAAACACTTTTAATAAAGAAATAATGTTCCTTATACATGACAAGTGGTGCAGACAAATCGTCTTCAATGTTCAGAGAAAAATAGTAATCATCTGGAAATATCTTTCTCTGCTCCCTCAGAATTGGATCCAGTGAGGTTTATCAGAAAATAAGTATTACAGCCTTACTAGAACACTATTATAATAGTACCCTATGTTATGTAGGAATACAGCAAATTAACATCAAAGCTTGTTTCAGTTCTAATGATTTAAAATGTTTGAGACTCCCACTGAAATAAGTGTTTAACATTGGTAGAATCATACTGTGCTAACATTTACATCAGATGTGCATTTTAAATTATTTCTTGAATAATTTAAAAATAAAAATTTCTAAAAGCAGCTTTTAAGTTTTTTTTTTTTAAACTTAACTTTCAGGTTTTTGACTTTCAGGTCTTTAATAAAACAATAGAAGTTATCTGACCATTCCCTTAGGAATCTAATGTTAGTATCTTTTCCCATTCCACAGCTATACATTAATTGGCCCAGAGACTGTTGAGTGTATGGCAAATGGCAAATGGGACATTAATCACCAACAGTGTGTAGCTGTTTCCTGTGATGAACCACCCCCTGTGGAACATGCTTCTCCGGAGAGTGGCCACCGGCTATTTGGTGACATAGCTATCTACTACTGCTCTGATGGATACAGCTTAGCTGGCAATTCCCAGTTACTATGTAATGCCCAGGGAAAGTGGGTTCCCCCTGCTGGCAAAGATGTTCCAGAGTGTATAGCTGACTTCTGTGAAAGACCAATGTCTGTGTCATACAGCATCTTGGAATCCTCAAACAAGGCCAAATTTGCTGCTGGGTCAACTGTGAGCTTCAAGTGCATGGAGGGCTTTGTCTTAAACACTTCTTCTAAGATCGAATGTGTTCGAGGAGGGCAGTGGATCCCTTCTCCACTGTCTATCCAGTGCATTCCTGTTCGCTGTGGAGAGCCCCCAAGCATAAAAAATGGCTATGCAATTGGCACAAATTACAGTTTTGGTGCAATCATGGCTTACAGCTGCACTAGGGGATATTATATTAAAGGAGAAAAAAAGAGGACATGTGAAGCAACAGGAATTTGGAGTGGCACAGTGCCTACTTGTCATCCGGTGTCCTGTGGAGAGCCAATGAAACTTCCAAATGGAATTATTGAGGTACTGCTAAGTCCTTGGCAGACTGAAACATTAATGATATTTGTGCATTTGGCAGTTCAGCATATTTAAGTCTAGCCAAATGAACCTGAAAAATAATTAAAAGCCGAATAAATAATGTGATTATTATTTATCAAATGAAGGTAAAAAACAATTAAAAGCAGAATAGCGAATGTAATTATGGGAATAATTTACTGTCAATATCAGGCTTCTCAAAATCAGATATGTGCAATTTCATCAAAGTGCAGCACTTTTAAGGAGGACACACACAAACCCAGAAAACATTTCACTTGCTGCATTTTCTAATACTCTTCTCTACAGACAGTGACCAGATTTGCAGTGTTATCAAGTGACACCTAAAAACCATTTATTTATTTTTTTGCATTCACCATCCATTGAGAATGGAAACTGAAACTGCTCCCACACACACACATACACACACAAACAAAAATACACATCACTTTAAGTCTGCATGTTTTTTTATAATGATATCTTTTAGTATTTTGACTTCAATATTTTCTGTTAACCTGATCCTATAAAACTGACCTGTGAGCTGACATATCTTAAACTACATAGAGAAAGCCTGAAGCCTGTAACTTCTTTAAATGCTAAACTGGAGGGATATCTTTGTGGTTTTTGAAACCACACTCTTAAGGGTTTTGAACTGTCAAAAAACAGTGCTAGGTTTGTGAAGTTTATGATGTCAAATCCATAACATTTGCTGCTGTGATCCATTTTTCAGAACATAACAGGACGTTCCTTTGGAAGTGAAGTCAGATATCAGTGCAATCCTGGTTACCAGTTGATTGGAAGTCCAGTATTATTTTGCCAAGCCAACCGTCAATGGCATAGTGAAGCACCTCCTTCCTGTGTGCTCCTCACTTGTGGAGAGCCACCTCCCCTCCAGCATGGATTCAGAAAGGGTGACAGTTTTGAGGTGGGAGCTAAAGTCAGTTTTGTTTGTGATGAAGGCTATGAGCTGACAGGAGACACTTCTTGGATCTGCCAGAAGACTGGGGCATGGAACAAAAAACTGAACCCCAAATGTGTCCCAATAAAATGTCCAGAACCACCACTAATTGAGAATCAGCTTGTTCTGAAGGAAATGGCTGACCAAGTGGGTGTGGTGCAGTTTTTGTGCAAAGAGGGCTTCATTTTGCATGGTGCCTCTGTGCTGAAATGCTTGCCATCACAACAGTGGAATGATTCCTTCCCAGTCTGCCAGGTGGTACTGTGCCATAGGCCTCCTTATATTCCTTTTGGGGATCCTGTGGTATCTTCTCTTCATTTTGGTAGCACAGTGACGTACACCTGCATGGATGGTTTTTTGCTGAAAGGAGTTTCTACCATCCATTGCCAAGAAGATGGTATGTGGAGCTTCCCACTGCCAGAGTGCATTCCAGTAGAGTGTCCACAGCCAGAGGAAATTCAGAATGGCATTGTAGATGTGCAGGGCCTTACTTACCTCAGCACTGCACTGTATAATTGTAAACCAGGCTTTGAGCTAGTGGGAAACATGACAGTTCTTTGTGGAGAGGATGGCCATTGGCTTGGAGGAAAGCCCACTTGCAAACCTATTGAGTGCTCCAAGCCCAGGGAGATACAGAATGGCCGATATTCATATGTTGACCTGCACTACAAGCAGACCGTTACCTATTCATGTGACAGAGGATTCCAGCTGGAAGGACAGAGTGTTCTGAGCTGCTTGGAGTCAAGGGAGTGGGATGCCGAAGTTCCCTCTTGTAGAGCTATCACCTGTGATCCTCCACAGCCTATTGAAAATGGCTTTGTGGAAGGTGCAGATTATAGCTACGGTGCCATGGTGATATACAGCTGTATTCCAGGATTCCAACTCTCTGGCCTTGCCATGCAGACCTGTGAGGAATTAGGATGGTCTAGTATAAGTCCAGTATGCCTTCCAACAGACTGTGGACTTCCTCCTCATATAGATTTTGGGGGGTATATAACAATTAGAAATGAAGAAAAACCTTATGGCCAGGAAGGAATATTGCAAGAGGGGTTCCATACTGCCAGCCCACCTATTTTCTCTCTAATACTTGAGAACCAAAAAGACATGCAAAGTTCTTCAAGGGCCATTAATACTTTGCCATTGTCAGGCTATCTATATGGGACTACAATATTGTATAGTTGCTTTCTTGGCTATGAACTCTTAGGAAATTCAGTGCTATCTTGCCAAGAGGATGGCATGTGGAATGGTAGTGCTCCAGTCTGTATTTCCATTCAGTGTGAATTACTGTTGCCTCCAGAAAATGGCTTTGTACGTTTTACAGATAACAGCCTTGGTAGTACAGTGAAATATGCCTGTAAGCCAGGGTACAAGCTAATTGGACCAGAAACAAGATTTTGTACATCTAGCAGGCAATGGAGTGATGCAGCACCAACCTGTAAGGTAGTGTCATGCACAGTGCCAAGCAAACCCATGAATGGCACAGTAAAAGGGGAAGCTTATACTTATGGGAGTGTAGTCCAATATGATTGTAATCCAGGGTTTCAGTTAAATGGTTCAGCGAGGAGAACATGCCAGGCTGATCAAAAATGGGATGGAAACGAGCCAATCTGCATTCCAATATCATGTGGCCAAGCCCCAAGTTTAGAGAATGGCCAAGTGACTGGAGAGGAGAATACATTCCAAAAATACGTTGAGTACAGCTGCAGGGAAGGTTTCCTACTGGAAGGTGACCAAAAGAGATTTTGTCTTGCAGATGGAAGTTGGAGTGGGAGCACTCCAGTATGTAAAGCAATCCAGTGTCCTGTGCCACTGAAACTTCCTCATGGGAAAATTGGTGGATCAGAATTTGGCTTTAGGAAGCGTATAGAGTATCAATGTGATGAAGGTTATGTAATCCATGGTGCATCCTCACTTATCTGTCAGGCGAATGGTTCCTGGGATAAAGAGGTTCCATTCTGTGAGCCTGTCAACTGTGGGCCTCCTGAGGACATTGCTCATGGCTTCCTGAATGGTTCAGTCTTCAATTATGGGGAATATATAGAGTATGTTTGCTTTCCTGGTTATGAGTTACAGGGAAATCCAGTGAGGCAGTGTATGTCTAATGGTTTATGGAGTGGAAAACCCGCCTCTTGCCTGCCTTGTGAATGCTCTATGCCGACAATTCAGAATGGAGTAACTATAGGTAATAATTTTGGCTGTGGCAAGAGAGTTGAATTTCAATGCCTAGAAGGTTTCAAACTGCTAGGACCTTCAGAAATCACTTGTGAAGCTGCAGGCAGATGGAGCTCAGGCTTTCCACACTGTGGGCTGATCTCATGCGGCCCTCCACCAACAATCCTCAATGCATTCATCAATGGGAGCAGCGCTGTGGATGAGAATACCATAATTTATAATTGTGAAATGGGTTATGTGATGCAAGGGAGCTCAGAACTCACATGTACAGAAAAAGGAGTCTGGAGTAAGCCATATCCAAGCTGCGCATTACTGACCTGTGGGCCACCACCTTCTGTGCCTCATGCTGTGGCTTTAGGAGACTCACAAGCCTATGGGAGCAAAATCCAATACAGGTAAGAATAGTTTTTATGTTTATCTTAAGCATCTCTAGTATTCAATTGACATATCAACTGAAGAGGAATTTTCAAAACCCTCCCCACCCCCATAACTTACATGCTTGTCAGAAAGCAGTGACAGGTTAGTGTATACTTACTGAGGCTACAGAATTTTGTTTATTATTGTTATTGTTATTATTGTTATTGTTATTATTATTATTATTATTATTATTTGTTTTTCCTGTTATTAGTAGTATTGTTGTCATCATCATCGCTGTCTTTATCCATATCCTGCCTTTTTTTAAAAAAAAATGGAATTCAAAATAGCTTACAATTTAAAACATGTACAATACAGCTAAAAACATTTTAAAAGGTGAATAGGTCAATTCAAGCTATTCACAATAATAAAAAATTTAAAACATAGACTTAAAAAAATAAAAAGCAAACAGTTCAATTTAAAGCAATACAGCCCTCTCTTAAAGGCCATTCTTTAAAAATCTCCTGGTGTAGGGAAAGGACATGTTTGCCATGTTTTGGGGGTCCTGGACCATTTTAGGCCTCGGAGAGCCTTTTTTAAAACAATAAGATCTGTCCTGGTTTTTAAAAAATGGTCTGTGTTGGACCTGAAATGGCCTAGGGAGCCAAAGATGTGACAAAAGTGTCCCTCATGCCTCGTGGGGGGAATGACCCCTAGGTCCCACAAAAACAGCTCTGGGGGTTCTCAGGAAACTCATGGGCCACACTCTGCCCACCCCTGGAATAAACATATCCTCCAGTAGGAGCTTACCCCAGGCTTGAGGTCCTCATTGGAGTCTCTTCTCTCATCCTCAACACCCTCAGAGGCAGATTTAGTAGGGATGCAAAAGAGGATACTCTCTGTGGCCACTCCAGGTTGTGGAAGTTCCTTCCAAGGAGACTAGGTCGTCCCCCTCCTTGGTTTCCTTCCACAAGCAAGCAAGCAAAATAATAATAATAATAATAATAGCAGCAACAACAGCATCAACAACAAGAGAGAGAGAGAGAAAGAGAGACTTTCACCCAACGGCAAAACATCAGCCATATATAGTAAAAAAAAATATAAATAAATAAACACAACACTATAAAATGCTAAAATACTGAAATAATATACTAATATACGAAAAACAAAATCCCAAAACCATTTTGTTCAGATGGACTTTGGGAAGTTGACTGGTGAACGGGCTTTTAAAACAGGTAGTGCTGTGCTGTTTTATTGATGTGTTTTGAGAATGCCTTTCCCTTGCTATTTTTCATATTAGAGTTTAATTAATTAATTAATTAATTTGTTTGTTTGTTTGTTTGTTTGTTTATAGCATTGTAACACTTTGTGCTTTTCTTTGTTCCTTAATTTTGTTGTAAACCATTTTGTGCTAGATTTGGAAGTAAGGTGAGCTACATCTCTCTCTGGCTTTTCTTCGCAAACGAAGATTCAGGAAGGACTCATCCCACGCTTTCTGCAAGCGCGCTGATGACTAAAAAGGCCAATCCGAGATAAACAAGTCTGGTTGCAAAAAGCACAGCAGAAGGTCTCTTTGGGTGATGTTTTTGGGTTGTGATTCTTTCTGCGTTGTCGTTTCTCTTCAAGACTTGTTCGGCGTGAGTTCTCAAATAAGGCTGCAGCATTGTGGATAGTGCGTCTCCATGCCTCCCGATGTGAGGCCAGGGCGGACCACTGTTGGTGATCAATTTGGCCGAGCCTGAGGTGTTGTTTCAGGGAGTCTTTGTATCACTTTTTTGGAGTGCCCCTCTTACGCTGACCCGTATTGAATAAGTAAAAAGATATATAGATATAGATATAGATATATGGATATATATTTTTACTTATTTAATGTGTAGCTTTATTTAATGTGTAAACTATGTTAGTTTTTTTAATATATATATATATATTTAAAAAATAAACTAACAGTGCCAATATTAAAATTCAATTTAGATTTATCCACCTGTTTCTTTAAAAATGCTTGTAATCTGTGATGCATTTTGCATCAAATTGTAGGGAGTTTGCTCATTGCTAGCTAGACATGAGGGGAGGAATATACATATTCAGACATTTTTTAAATTTAAAAATGGAAATATTAATTGGAGAGAATATTGATTTCTGATTTTCTTTTTCTAAAATGGTCCTATTGTTGATGACAAAGATGTGACTTATATGTTACAGATGTCTGGAAGGTTATGTAATGGAGACAGAAATGGATACGTGCACCTGTCAGGAAGATGGACACTGGTCCCCTGATAGCATTTCTTGTTGCCCCAGAAAATGCCCCCTGCCAGTAAATATAACCAATGTAATTATTTCTGGAGCTGAATTCACTGTGAACAAGAGCATTACTTTATCATGCCCAGAAGGCTATCTTTTAATTGGGACAAGCACTTCTACATGCCAGGTAAAGATATAGTATCCTTCTGTTTTGTTTTAGTTTTACAAGTCATTGTCAGGGATTCTATAAAAAAATTCAGTCATTATACAGTACATACTGAAATATGCCTTGTTGCTGAGTGCCTCCACATCATTTCTAACTTGTGGCAACCCCAAGGCAAATCTATCACAGAATTTTCTTGTTTTCAGATGGGGTTCGCCCTTGTTGCCCTTGTTCAGAGGGGGTTTGCCCTTGCCTTCCTCTGTGGCTGAGGGAGTGTGACTTGTCCAAGATCACCCTGTGGTTTTCCTTAGTCAAGTGGGGATTCAAAACTTGGTCTCCCAGTGTCATAATCCAACACTCAAACCACTACACCACACTGGCTCTCAGAAATACACCTACAGCTGGAAAAAATTAATACCTGGGGACCATGGAGAAAATGTGTTCATATGATTCCATGAATTTCTAAAGAATATCCTATCTAAAGGATATTTGCTATATGAAATAACACCTTTCTGCTGACCAACAGAGATTTTTCTGATAACTTTTCTTATTCCACAAATGTAGACTTCCATCTGGTGAGGCAAAGCATGCACACACCACTGCAACATCATAGACTCCTGAGTACACTCTGCAGCACACCCTCTTGACTTCAGAAGATGCATATCTGCACAGATGTGCTTTCTGGTCACATAGGAGAATTGAATGAACTTGAAAGAACACTTGAAAGAACAAAAAAGTAATTAGTTATAAAGACACCCTATATTCATACCTATACTGATTGTAGGGAGGCCCTAGCTGGGATATTGCACTACACTGCAAATTTCTCTTGAAACTATTTCTAAAGTGATGTTCAATGAGTTTTGAAAAGAGAAATAAAAACCCTATCAGAGATATGCAGGGCATGCATACATGTTAAGGAGTCTGTGAGTCTGAAATGCTTTTTTATATTGTATAGAGTGTTTATAATTCTTTATGTTGTTTTTATGTCACCAAACAAACCTTGAATATGCTTTCTCTTCTTTTTAGAATAATGGTAACTGGATGCCATTGTTTTCAAGTGATATCTGTGCACCTGTGTCCTGTGGAAAGCCTGAACCTCCAGAACATGGAATTGTGGTTGGCAACAAATACAATTATGGAGACACAGTTCTTTACAAATGCAGCTCTGGTTATGAATTAGATGTGAGTCACTGATACCTGCTCTATGGTTTTCTGGTTAGTGTGTGATGCAGTAGATAACATGTTAGACCAGAATGAAGTTTGTTCAGATCCCTCGTGTGAGTCTTGCTTTCTTAGTATGGCTTCTCCTGCCACCTTGTGCATTTCAGTAGAATAATCTTGATATAAAGTATATATGTATCATACATGTAGGGTATGCCTGTCTTGTTTGCTGCTTGTCTCACTAAAATGCAAGGATGTTGAAACTCCATCTCTGCATATTGGAAAGAACTTCTTGTTTACAATCCAGTAGAACCCCCGTATCTACTGATTCATTATCCACTGATTCAATTATCCACGGGACACAAAACAACACACCTACCATAATGTGTCTTCTCTAGCCATTTTCTAGGTCCTCCAAGACAACTCTATGGTATTTTAAACCAGAAGTCCCATTATTCTCAATAGCATTTGCTATTATCCACGTTTTTTAATATCCATGCCCCCCCCCCGGAACCAATCCCCAGCAGATACGGGGGGCCTACTGTATGTGCATATGCCATTTAAAACTAGCACAGCACATGTTTATTTTACATCCATATATAAAGCCCAAGTGCTAATGTCTGTTTGACAGCTTGCCCTTAACTACAGTTCTGCATCTGTCAAAAGAAAAAAATAGATATAAAAATAATATGAATTAGATGGTAGTCATAAGATTACAAAGTGTTCTGTACTACTTCAGACTGTATATAGGCAATCATATTTTTGAATGTGTTGCTACATTTAGAAATTCCTCAAGCAGGAGACTAACACAACAGGGAAAAGTCTAAGTAAAAAATTTCCTGTCTTAGCTGTTTGAACTTATAAAGGCCTTATCTACACTAGCCAGGATACATTGGCTTACCACCAGTGTACCCTATCTCCAGATCTGACCCATTATGCTCCTGTTACCTAGAGAAAACAGGCTGGCTTCCAAACAGAATGCCAGCCCATCACTGCAGCCACCCCATTTTCCCTGCTGATGCTGAAGCCAGGAAGGGAGCCCATAACATATGACTGCAGGCCCACTGCATGTGACCAGCCCTTGACATATGCTGAGGGACCCCTGCCTAGCTTCCAAGAGAGCCAGGGAGTTAGCGGTGGCAGTGAGGGGTGGCCAGCCAAACAGGGTCCTGTGGACACACAGGGCCCAATCTGGCTTTTGGCTGTCAGACATGGATTAAACTGGGTATTATACTGTAACATTTTATTGGGCCCCATCCTGGCTTGCCCCTATTACAGCCCGTATCTGTCCTAGGGGCGGTAAGACCTGCCCGAGGACAAATAGGGGGAAAGTCCTGTGTCATCTGGACTGCAGGGCTCTGGAACAGGGGTAAGCCAGGGTATTTGGCCCATGTAGATAAACCCAAAGAGTTCTCTACATGAGCAAACATTAAGGACTCATGTAACTACCTTTCATGATACAGTATACTCTACATCCTCAGGGTTCTCCTTTGTAAACCTATTGCTTATATAATAATCAGTGCACTAAATGATGTAAGTCATAGGTTGCCTTGGAAGGTAAAGAAAATAATGACTATAAAATACTGCGGCCAGTATCTAGTATGTGCTGTACCACTCACAAAAGGCACTTCCCCTTCCTCAGGCAGCCTCAAACCCCCTAAAAACCTGGAGGGCTGAAAATTTCTCTGGAGCAGGATTTCAGCACAAGACAGGGCTTCATGGTAAAGGGCCAAAGATCAAAACACTACTACAAACATTAGATTTTTACACGTTAGATTTTGACCTTATATACTAAAAAGCTATATAGATATACTTTTTTAACAAAAATGTTGGTACCAGAGGCTTGGAAAGAATAGGGATAGGTTCCTACACCACCAAAAATAACAGTTCAACATGTTTCAGCAAACCTTTGTTCAAAGCTAACATTATGCACATGTGAAATGAAATAACCAGATCACTTAAACCTTACATAAGTAAAGAAAAACATGTTGAACCTTCTAGAAACCTTTTGAAGATTTCTTCCAAAATGAATCCAGGAATGATTTTTAATTTCATCAACCTCCTGTTTTCTTATGATTGTCATTTTGGTGCCCATACTGAAAGATCTATGAATATTTTTAACATGTTAGAAATACTGGTGAGGCATGCTTATCTGCTGTCCCCTTTTTTCTCTGTTTTGTAGTTCATACACACTCAGTAAATGGTTCTGGAGGCAGCTGTTGTTGTAAGCAGGCACACATAACTGCAGTAAGATTAGCCAGCATTCCAGCTTTGTTTACTATGGACACACTGCTGCAGCCCAACACCAAAAGTCTGTGCTCCTTCACCATGCTCCCAGTGCAGTGCTGCTGAAAAATATCCAGTTATACAGAGGATGAGAAGGAAAAATGTGTGGGGGAGGGTCTGAGCTGGTGTAAAAAGACTTTGTAAATAGGAGCTTCGTTTGCTAATTGAGGTGTGACAGTCCATTTATTGTTAGTAATTTCAAATTAATAATTTCAAATTAATAATTCTGGAGAAAAAACATTTGCTTATTTCTCTGTTTGAATGCTAAGTCCCAGGATAGTACCAAGATAAAACACACATACACATAACAAAATTAGAGTTAGTTCTATTCATTTATCAATTAAAAACCAGCTGATCTGCAGGATGGACCTGCAGAAAAATATTGCATTGCTGAGCACATCTGTTCAGGCTGCCAGCCGCCCATGCTGTCTTCCAGTCATCTTCATTCCATATGAACACTGATGTTCCATGCCAGCTGAGCAATGCCACCTGAGCATGCCAAAATCTGCTTATGTCTACCTGTTGAGAATGGATGGTACCATATTGTGAACAGTTTGGTTCTAATAGATAATACTAATAGTTTGCTATTAGTGTATAAAGTGGTGAAATTCTTGGTGCTGAAAAGATATCCATTTTGGCTCTAAGTGAACCTGCTTTGGAAGGTCATTTCAGATGCAGGGGCCAGAGTTGGGAAGACTCTCTCAACAGTTACTATGTAGCTCTTTTCAAAAGTTGTGGGGACTCAAGAAGTTCCAATAATGATCAAATTATAAGGTGAGGCTCACGTTGAAGTGCTTTCCTAGGTATTTGGCATTGTTCAGATACTTTTGTTACTTATTTTTAAAAGGTGACATTTTGTTAAAATCAAATAAGGTTCAATCATTAAGAGAGACAAAGTTGAAATTATATAACTAATAAACACAAGTCATCAGGATGACATTTCCTAAATGAGCAACTATAGCAGTACAATTATCTATTATCACACAGTTGGAGAGTTTGAACAATGTCCTAATTTGGACTACGGTTCATAGAATCCTTCTGGGGAAGTCTGGGAGCTGTCATTCCAAAAAACTGAAACTTTTCTAATCTTTACACAATTTTCCAGTGTCAAATCAATATCATTATGTATTGACTTTACAGTATAGTATAGGAGAGAGAGAGAGAGAGAAAGTGAGAGAGAGAGAGAGACTGAGAGAGTATAGTGGTAATAATTATTTTAATGGAGCTGTACAGTTACTTGCTTTTGGGATTGAAAGAATGAAGTTCTTGTAAGAATTGTAAGAATGAAGCATTGGGATTGCATTATCATTGTCTAAAAGCCAAATCCTAAACATTTTGTCAGGACATACATTGCATTTTTATCCACAGGTAAAACTCTGATATCATGGATATCCATATGCTTTCATATAGTATGTTTAAGATCCATATGCCAGAAATCCCACAGAGAAATAGAATAGAATTTTTCATACTAATCCTGGAATTTAGCCAATAAATGGGTGAAACAGTGAATCTCCTTGCAAATGGAAATCATCATCTTCATCAAGTTTATTTGGCTGTGGCATAACATCCATTACAAACTATTACAAAAAAGCTGCAGGAAAGTTATAATAATACAACCAACATGCGTACCAGCAAAGTATCTACAAAATACAAGGAGAATACAGGAATAAAATCAATTAAAATTACTGGGAAAGATGCCAGGGCAACAATAGGGCTACAACAACTGGTCCCCTTTGCAATCCACTGCTTCTGTTTTTAGAAATTTTCAGTGGCAAATGGAAATTATGCCACTACTGCCACACTGCTATCAGCTTGCCTCTTTACAATAAAAGGAAGAACCCCTAGGTGTTGGTGAGAGGGAAGGAGATATTAGTTGCTTCTAGATGGAGCACTCCTAGGCCAGTTCTGTTAATACCCCAAATTTTGTATCTCCGCTATGCCCATGTTTTGTGGTGGTTTTGTACTGTTTTGCAGCACTACACATGTGGGTGTAAGTGACAGATCCAGGGCTTGTATAGCCCTGTCAGAATACACCAGCTTCCTGCCGGCATATTCTGGGCCCAGATCTGGCCTGTCCCTGCCCCCTTTACCTAGACAAAATGGCAGAAGTCCACACAGACACATTGACCTGTATCAGAGGCCACCTCCGTTGCTGTTGTGCGTCACTCCCTCTGAAGCTAGGAAGGAGGCCTTCAGCATGTGATCAAGGCTGGTCATATGCAGGGGGCCTTGATCACATGCTGGGGGCCTCCGTCCATGGCTACAGAGTGACCCCAGCAGTGATGGCAGCGGCAGCCGACTATATGGTCTGGTGTGCAGGTATGGACCCTGCATTCCTGCGCTGGCCCAATCTGGTTTTTTTCTTCTCATGAAGCAGGTTTTCCTGGGTGTTTAATTAAACCATTGTAATGGTCTTTGCCCTAGCTTTCCCCTGGCTTTGCCTCAGGCATTACCTGGACTGCCGGAGGCGAAACGGGGCAAGAGCCCTGCATTGTTTAGACTGCAGTGCTCCAAGATGGGGGCAAGCTGGGGGAAATAGCCTGTGTAAACAAACCCCCAGTTGTGAGTCCTGGTTAACAAACAAAAAAATCCAACAATGTCATTTTCATTTGATATTTAGGCCAAAGTTTAGACCTACCACTGACAACACATTGTGCAGAGGTTCCATATTTTCTCTTTAATGAACGTTCATGAAAAGAAAAAAGACATAAGGAGTGTAGGGGGGAGGGAAATCTCTGGACCTCCTAGTAAAATTCCATAAAAGAGGCAGCTCCATTTTGGAAATACCTGCTATACGTGAAGTGTGGTTCTCAGAATGTGCTTACCTGAAAGTAAATTCTAAACCGTTAGTTTTACATGTTATACTGTTATTTTCTTACATGTGCACATCTGTATTAGTATTTCTACCCAAACTTTCTTTTCAAAGATCAACAAGGTGGCTAAAAATATATGAGCTAATAAAATAGAGCTAATAAATAAGGGTTTTTTTTAAAAAAAATGCTAAAAATGTAAAATGTAGGTGGAGCTGGAAGACACAGTCAGTTTTCCACCAACTCATGAGTCTATTGAAAGAGCCACATCTCTTCTGCTTGTTAAGAGGCAGGCAACATCTTTATTTATGAAAAATATTTTTTTTTATTATTAGATACAGCATCATAATAATGAACAGACTAAATTGAGTTATGGCAATGAAGTAACTAAGTGAAAAGTTAACATTACATTCCATAGTTTCATGCCCCCAGTAAATCATGCAGAAATTAAAGCATATCCATTTCTGATTTCCTTGGCTTTTCAAAGAACGTTAGTCTATGACAAAACGACGGCTATTTCATGCTATTTTCTGAATCCTTCTCTTTCCTAATAGGTTGATGCAGAACGTATCTGTCAAGCAGATATGCGATGGAGTGGAGCAACACCAGTGTGCAAAAGTAAGCTAATCATTAGTTTTATTACATGTCAAGCTTAGCATGAATATAGTTTTTTAAAAGGAGAAAATAAGACTATATTGATGTAACTGGAGAAGCTGAGCTTCTTTAAATAGCATTTAAGGATAATTTCATTCAAGGGGAGAAGAATATATGATGGAATGTCAAGGGTGTCTATTAACTGGGTCACTAGTTTAATAGATGGTGGAAATGCTGTGGATATCATTTATCTGGATTTTCAGCAAAGCAATTGGTAAAGTCCCCTATGATATTTCAGTTAGCGAACTGACTAAATATGGAATAGATGAAAACACCATGATATGGATCCACATATTGGCTGGAAAACCATGATCAAAGCATGGTCATCCATAGCTGTGCTTCAAATTGGAAGGAGATCTCAAGTGGAGTGCTGCAGGGTTCTGTCTTCAATAGCTCTTCAATATTTTTATCAATGACTTAGATGATGGAGTGGAGGGAATCCTTTTCAGATTTGCAGAAGATACAAAACTGGGAGGAGTAGCTTACACATTGGAAGACAGGAACAGAATTAAAAAGGACCTTGATAAACTGGGATGAAATTTAAAAAAATGAAATTCAACAGAGACAAATGCAAAATTCTGCATTTAGGCCCCCCAAGAGGATAAAACTAAGTGTAATGGTTTTAAGTTACAGGAGGGTAGATTTGGATTGAACATTAGAAAAAACGTCTTGACAATGAAAGCAGTTTGGCAATGAACCAATTACTAGAAAGGTGGTGAGGTCTCCTTCTCTGGAAGTCTCCAAAAGTGAGACTGAATAGCTACCTGTTGGTAATGGAAATCCCGCTAGAGATCCTGCACTGAGCAGGGGGTTGGATGTGATGGCCCGTAGGTTCCTTTCCAACTCTATGATTCTATGGTCTTTGATCCTTATATGGTACGCAAAGTTCCATTTTGGACCATAGAAGCCACAGGACATAGAAATGATCACCTTATCCAGACTTTTGCTAGAGTCAGACAGGATAAAATGCACACATGAAGTTCCCCTTGCTGCCTGCATACTCTCCACAATATTGCAAAATCCCTTGTGTGGAAGAAGCACAGCTGCACCCAGGGTGGTTTGCCTTTCAACATTTCTGTTCAAGTGTTATTATAGTCCTCCAAATTAAGTACAGTTGTCCCTCCACATTCACGGGGGTTAGGTTCTTGAGACGCCCGCGAATGTGGAAAAACCACGAATAACAGATGCTGCTCCCGCCCCCCCCCCCGAGGGAGGGAGGCAGTGGGAGGGTGTCTGGCCAGCCTGGCTGGCCTCTCTGCGGCCTTTCTGAGGGGACTCCAGGCCTTAGAAGCCCCAGAGCCCACTGAGGAAGGCCGGGGAAGGCAGCGTGTGGGAGGGGAGGAGGCTGCTCTGCCTCTCTCCAGCCATTCTCAGCGGGCTCCAGGGCTCCAAAGCCCCAGATCCCACTGAGAAAGGCTGGGGAAGGCAGCGTGTGGGTGGGGAGGAGGGTGCACTGCCTCTCCCCAGCCTTTCTCAGCAGGCTCCGGGTCTCCAAAGCCCCGTACCCCGCTGAGGAAGGCCGGGGAAGGCAGCGTGTGGGCGGGGAGGAGGCTGCACTGCCTCTCTCCGGCCTTCTGAAGTGGGCGCCGGGGCTTTGGAGCCCAGGCGCCCGCTTCGGAAGGCCGGGGACAGCAGCGGGTGGGTGGGCGAGCGGACTGGAGGGGAGGAGGCTGCGCTGCCTCTCTCCGGCCTTTCTCACCCCCCTGCCCTTTCCAGAGTGGCGATGGGGGCTTCAGAAGCCCCCGCCGCCACTCTCCTTCACCCCCCGCCCTTCCCAGAGTGGCGATGGGGGCTTCAGAAGCCCCCACCACCACTCTCCTTCACCCCCGCCTTCCCAAAGTGGCGTAGGGGGTCCCTCGCTGCCTTGGGAAGGGACTGGGGTGGAATGAGGGAGGCTTTCCACCACCACCCTTTCCCAAGGCAGCGAAGGGATTCCTGAGAACCCCTTCGCTGCCTTGGGAAGGGACTAAGTGGAGGGGGGGAGGCAGCTTTCCGCGAATAATCAAAACCGCGAATGTGAAAGCCGCGAATGTGAATGGGCAACTGTACCTCTTTATATTAGCAGGCGACTATCAACATGTGTATGTTTTGTACTTTTGGGGTTGTTTTCCCACCCTGCCTGAGGCTTGGGTGAAGCTTCAGCATCTTAAAACACCTGCAAAAATGACTGCATTATATGCAGTTGTCCCTCAGTATTCACGGATTTGGTATCCACGGATTTAAGTATTCACAGCTTGAAAATATTCTTTAAAAAAATAATCCAAAAAGCAAACCTTGATTTTGCCATTTTATATACGGGACACCATTTTGCTATGCCATTACATATAATGGGACTTGAGTATTCACAGATTTTGGTATCCATGGGGGCTCCTGGAACCAAACCCCAGTGAATATGAAGGGACAACTGTAGTGGCATAATCAATACAGCATTATTGATCACCTTTTTCCAACAACTGGCCACCACCAGCAACCCCAGTTCCAACATGTAGGTTATTTGTGCTCCTAGTAATTTATCACCTACAAACCCACTGATGTGGCTCAACCACAGGCCTAGAAGAAGAGAAAGCACATGTTTTTGCAAAGAAATACAAATAAAAGATTAAACTTTGTGTTCACATTCAGAAATATCCTGTAGGGCCCCTGAACCCATAGAGAATGGATCCATTATTGGCAAAGATTTCTTGTTTGGAGATGAAATTCTTTACAGTTGTGATCAAGGATTTGAGCTACAGGGACCAACTCGAAGGATCTGTCATGTTAATAAGAAGTGGAGCCCCTCAGCCCCCACGTGTGTGAGTAAGTAAAGATCCATATATCTGGGCAGAACTCCTTCAAGCAACATGTATAAGCAGCATAGCAAAGTTTCCACCAATGACATACAGCCTGTGGCTGTCACTCATAAAGGTGTGCTGACAGTAGTGTAATATGGCAGAATTAAAGACTGTATACTGTCATGTATTTCCAGGTGTAAAGCTCTTAGTGCTACCCATCAAAAGGTATTACAATATATATTCCTTCCAGTATCACAGATAGTGTGGCTTTAAGTATCAATAGCCAAGGTTTGAGTGTTGGACTAGGACTCTGGGAGGCCAGGGTTCAAATCCTCACATGACCATGGGAACTCACTGAGTGGCCTTGGGCAAGTCGCACTATCTTAGCCACAGAGAAAAGCAATGGCAAAACTCTGAATAAATCCTGCCAAGAAAACCCTGTGATAGGTTTGCCTTTGGGTTGCCATAAGTTGGAAATGACTTGAAGGTACACAACAATAACAACCTACTCATGTGACATGAGTAGGAAGATCAGTTGCACTCCATCTAAAGACTTCATAGGTCTTTGGTCTGATCTAACCAAGTTCTCATTTCTATCCTCACAGTAACCCTGTGAAGGCATTTTAGGGTAAGAGATCCTGAATCAATACTCATAATGACGTTGATAGAATGCCCATTCAGTTTGTGGGGAAATGTTTTATTCCACATTTATTTTATTTTGATTATATTATGATTTATAATCCACTTTTGAACTCAAAGGTGTTCTTATAACAGTAAATATTAAAAAATAAAAATAAACATAGGGGCTTACCACACTCCAAAGTAAAGCAGCAGTGCAGCAGGAAGGTTCAATTTTCTGTGCTGCCTTACTGCATGACTCCATCTGGTGTTCTGGTGTTCTGTCATTCCGGTCCCATGAGAGATGGAGATAAAACCACGTATTTTTGCTAATGGTTTTTTTTGGGGGGGGTAGCAAAAAGATATGGTTCTGTCTCAGTCTCCCATGGGACCAGAACAGAAGAACGATGACATTGTGCAGTAAGACAGAACAAAAGGCAGAACCTTCCTGCTGCACTACCACTTCACTTTGGAGTGCAGTAAGTCCCATACATTGAAATATCAAGGGGGCAACTATATCAGTGGCCAACTATGGATGCATCCACACTGCACAAATAATCTAGTTTGAAACTGGATTATTTACCATAGTTCCTTCCTATGGACTCCTGGGATTTGTAGTTTGATAAGGCAGTTTAATAATTCAGTTTCAAACTGAATAATTCAGTTTCAAACTGAATTATTTGTGTAGTGTGGATTTGGCCTATATCAGTGGCCTAATATTATGAGAAGAAAGACCAAATTGTTTTATGCTTGGGGCTTACAAAGAAATACCTTGATACTAGCTGGACCCACGTACCATACGCCATTAAAAAACTCACCCCCTCAAAATGCCCAGTAGACTTCATGACAATCCTGTAAGGTAGGCTGGCCGCTGCTGCCCCCCTGCCACTTGTCCTCCCATCTCCAAACTGCCCCCATAGCCAAACTCGCCCCCCTGCTGCTCACCCTCCCACCACCAGACTCACCCCTTCACCTCCAAACACACCACTGAACTCGACTCCCCGCTGCTCGCCTTGCCCCAAACTTGCCCCCCACCGCTCACTCTCCCGCCTCCAAGCTTGCCCCCAGCCGCCAAATTCACCCTCCCCCGCTGCCAAACTCAGCCCAAGCTGCTCCCTGCGCTCTGGCACATGCCATGCTACACAAACACACCACATCCACCCCCCATGCTACTCACACTCCCTCTGCAGCCTCTATGTTTACAAAGGATTTCAACTTGCACATGTTCCTGCCCCCAGTGTGCTGATTGCCTGCCCAACAGAGCTTTGATTGGTTGGTCAGTTCCCTAAGCAGCCAATCAGCACATTGGAAATGGCAACATACCCAAGAGAATCTATATAGATAGATGCCATGTAGAATGGCCAACAAATGCCCCAAGCCAAATCATATTTCAAATATTCATCCTTGTTATGCTACCCCTTCGCTGTTGTTGTGGGGGATAGAATACTATTCATTAAAAAGAAGAATATATTAAAATAAATATCAAGTAAATTGGATGATTCTCTCCTCTTCTAGGCATAAGATGTGAACCACCTCCAACAGTGGAAAATGCCTACTCAGTCATCTTAGAAAACACATATAGAAGCAACATTTCCTTTGTATGTAATTTTGGATATCATCTCCTTGGACCTGAGAACATCACTTGCTTAGCCAATGGATCCTGGAGCAAACCCCTTCCATCCTGTGAAGGTGGGTATTAGGTTGTGTTCTGTGACTGTGACGAGTTGGATTAAGCTTCTTATTTGTGTAGTCACTAGTTATCTAGTTCACTGAGTTAACACCCAGTCCTCTTATTCCAGACCAGTAAGATTGCTGTAGAATCTGGATAGAAATCCAGACCTACAGAGGGTGGAATGGGTGTCGGGAGAGCCCTGACAGATCGGATACCCCCAAGTCAGTCTAGATACTGCTGTTGAGGTATTGTTAAATGATTGATTGTCTTAATTAAGATGACCACTTTTTAGAAACAAGATGTGAAGATCCAGAATTTATTGAGAATGGGAATGCCCTCTATGAAAACAATACTGTCGGGAGCAGGGCTGCGTATTACTGCGACAGAGGTTACACCTTGGAAGGAGAGCCTATTGCAGAGTGCACAGAAGCTGGAACTTGGAGCCATCCGATACCTCTATGCAAACGTATGTTCCTTTGTGATAATAATGGAGACAGGCTTTAGATTAAACCTGGAGTCTGCTTTTTCAGAAAATACTTCTAATTCAGAATGGGCCTGTTTCCTTTGCTGAAGTTTATCCAGATTTACGCACCATATATATTCTCATGTAATACAGTACCTTTAAAGAACAGTACCACTTTAAATTTATACATTTTAATTTACTCTCAAGTGTATTGTTGCATAGATATTCACAGCAGCCATTGTTAGGCCTGCTACATTATCATTCTGTCTATAGTTAATTCCATCAAAAGTCCCTGACATACACTTAAGCTTTACATGATGACCATTCATTTCTTCTTAGGCATTTAGGGAGGCCAAAAAAGACAAATACTGGTATGTGGGTCCTTGAGCAAATCAAACCTTAACTCTCCATCGAAGCCAAAATAACTAAACTGAGACTATCATTCTTTGGACATATTGTGAGATTACATGACTCATTAGAAAAAGTGATAATGGTTGGTAAGCTTAAAGGCAGTATGTAAAGAAGACCACATTACATACAGATGGACAGACTCAATCAAGGAAGCTGCGGCCCTGTGTTTGCAAGAACTTTGCAGGGCTGTTAATAACTGAGTGTTTTGGAGGTTTCTCATTTATAGGGTCACCATGTCGAAGCCAACATGACAGCAGTTAGCAACAGCACAGGTATTTTGCCTTTTCAGTCTTCAATCCCATTAGTAATCAATAGCGAGAGAGCCAGCGTGGTGTAGTGGTTTGAGCGTTGGACTATGACTCTGAAAACCAGGGTTCAAATACCCACTCAGCCATGGAAATCCACTGAGTGACCTTGGGCAAGTCACACTCTCTCTCGGTCTCAGAGGAAGGCAAAGGCAAATCCCCTCTAAAGAAATCTTGCCAAGAAAACCAACCAAACAACTTTTTCTGTAATTACCCCAATTGGGCTGAAGAGGGTAGCAGAGATTCTTTACGTCAAATAGCACATGAAGTGAGAGAACCATACCAGATCTAACAATGTCTTCTTAAATGTTTTAAGAGCTGTTTATGGGAAAGGTATCTTTTCTACTTTGCAGTTTTTCCAGTCAAAGTTGGATCTGTGTATACTGTTTGGAAAATATAGTTAGTTCACATTACAGCTACCATCCTCTTGGATAGAGCCAGTCAGTATGAACATGCCTCATTAGTACTGAAATAATTGGTTTCCAGTCCATTTCCAAGCATGATTAAAATTGCTGGTGCTTTCAATCCCTGTACTGTCCCAGTATCCTGAAGTAGATGAGGTCCTGTATTTGTGTGTATGTTCATTTGTTACATTTCTGTTTTGCCTTTCCAATAAAATGTAGTGTGCAAGAAAATAACCAGTCATTAAAAAACAGTAGAAGCAGGTAGAAAATAAAACCATTTAAATCAATACATTAATCAAGCTATTAAAATAAGCTATTTGATTTTAAAAGCCAATTTGAAGAGATATGTTTTTGGATTCTTCCTAAATGCAGTGGGAGCAAACACAGTTGCATCCCATAGTTTGGGGACAACACAGGAGAAAGCCCTGTTCTGCAAACCCTTCATTTGGACCCCTGCAGATGAGAGTATTCTCAAGAGGGCCTCCCCTGATTATCTTAATATCCAAGCAAAAAATATGAATCTAATCATTCAGGGGGGGGGGTACAGCTCCTTCCAGAACAGACTGAAATCCCATGCCTGAGTCAAACATTATACTGACCAACAGCACTTACACCATGTCAGTATGTTCACCCTCTGAACATTATTAAACCCAGGCAACATTAAGAGGCATCACTTGTTTACCTGGCATTAGATGGCAAGAGGTAATAGAACTAGGGGCTTTTCTGCACCAGCCAGAATACATCACCTTCCAGCTGGCATATTCTGCCCCCAGAGCTGACCTGGATTCCCTCTGTTACCATGACTTAAATGGGCAGAAGTCCACATGCACACACCAGATGCCACATGCACACCCAGGCCGGTAACAGTGAGTGCCTCGCCCACAGTCATGCACTGCATTCTATGAAGCCAGGAAGGAGGCCCTCAGCATGTGATCAAGGAGGCCTTGATCATGTGCTGGGGGACTCCTTACCGGCTGCAGAGCAACTCCGTTGGTAATGGTATCCAGTAATAAAAGCTGACGTGCAGGTATGGATCCTGTGTTCCAGTGCTGGACCCATCCGGATTTTCCCCACATAACACATGGGTGCCATTTACACAATTAAAATGTCCCGAGAAGAATTCGTGTCGATCCCTGGCAGTTTACATGTACATCGGGTCGGGTACGTGATTTTCGGAAGGGGGGCCACCTTTTATCCCTCAACCTGCGGGGCTTCCAGTCCCGCGGTTTGTGCCGGTTTTTAAAAAAGTCACTGGAGGATTCGGAAAATCGGAAATGTAAACAGCCTGGGACAAAATATCTCGGTACTAGGGAATGACCGGCAATGGTGACTGGGGGCGGGCTTAGAGATGAGCGACCAGAAAAGGAGGGGTCAGTCACCCGTTCAACAGATCCAGCCTCACCAGCTGAAAATAAAGGCATCCCTTCCAGCTGCACGTAGGTTTGTGTGTGTGTGTGTACTAATCACCTTTTTAAATGGATTTCTACACTGCAAACCCTTCAGCTTTAACCTCTTCCTCAACTGCATGTTACAAAGAGATCGTGGTGGGCAGAGGGTCGCCCATTCATCCCCTGCCTGGATCACCTCCCTGGGTCTGAACGGGCACAGTAAAATATTCCAGACTCTGAGCGAATGAACACCCTTTAATTCCCCCTCTCTGTGTCTGTGTCTTTCAAAATGCCTGTCTGTCGCTGGCTTGAAATCATTCAATCAGCAAGTTCACTCTGCTGCTAAAACTCTGCTGTAAGGGTTAACATTTTAAAGAGGCAAGTGGAAACCCAAGCCTCCCCACCACCACCTCACTCGGCTTGATTTCAAAAGGAAAGCACTCCCTGCATCTGAATGAAAGAGCTCAATCTGGGTCTTTCAAAATGCCTTCTGCCTCTGCTTAAAGCGTCAAGATTTAAAAAGGAACTCCAAGCCTCTCCTCCCCCCACTCAGCTTGATTTCAAAAGGAAAGGACATAGTTTAATTGTTCCTCCGTCTGCGGTCTTTCAAAATGCCTTCTGCCTCTGCTTAAAGGGTTAACATTTTTAAGAGACAGGATAAACACAAGCCCCTCTCCCCCCCCAGCCAGCCAATAGCATCGCTCGTGGCGCGGAACTCTAAAGGAAGTGCGTCACCGAGGTTGTGAAAACACGAGTAATCGCATCCTTGATTGACAGCCAAAAAAAAAAAATCCCGGTAAGCTAAACATGTGTAAACAGCAAAAGCACGGGATATAAGAGTGTGGGACCAATAAAGACTTTGGTCATGTAAATATCAATCATGAGATCTTCCAGGATTTCCTAAAGAGTGACAAAAATCGTATAAACAGCGAGGGATGGATACAGGATCAGGAAGTCATGGTAAGCCCCACGACAATTTTTGTCGGGTAACTGGCACCCTGGTTTCCCAAGTTTTGTTTAAAAAAAACGTAAAAGGACTTCCCCCAGCTCCCCCCTCCATGGTTTTGCCTTGGACGTTGTCAGGACTGTCTGGAGGGGAAACAGGGCAAGACCCCTGTGCCATTTGGACTGCAGGGCTCCCAAATGGGGGGAAGACAGGGTAAATTGCCCATCTAGACCAAAGCTTCTTAAACTGTGGGTCACCACCTCATATGGGGACATGTAACTGAATGTGGGGGTCACAAAACATTTGGCAACAGTATATTTGATTTGTATGCCTATTTTATATACCTATATACCCGGGGTCATGTAAAAATTTCTCAAGCGAAAAGGAGTTGTGAGTGGAAAAAGTTTAAGAAGCCCTGATCTAGACAAGCCCTAGGTCTCATGAACATGCCATGGAAACCTCACTCCGGGGTTTAGGATGAGCTATCCCAGCAGCATAGGGGAACCGTATGCCAAAGACTATGGTGTTGAGTTGTTATCGCCCCAGAACCTGTTTCAGGAGGCAGTATCAACCTGCCCATGCATGGAAGTCATCCTTGGTAGTTCTCTTCCAGGTGCCCTCACCATCTCAGTTAAGGTGGGCTTTCTGAGTGCTGCTTCCTTGTGGAATTCCTGCTCTGGAGTGATTATTCTTTCAGTGCAGGCAAAGATGCCTTATTTCCCCAGACTTTTAAATATATTTTCATGCTTTTTTTACTAACTATTTCATTCATGGTTTTGTAAACTGCTCTGGAAACCCCACTGAAGAATTGTGTATATATTTTCTGAGTAAATAAATTGGATGGATGGATAATAGCAGATATGACAGACACAATGTGGGCGCTTTTCTCTTTTCCCCAGATCAGGCCTGGGGTGGGGGGAGCTGGGCTTTTAAGCTATGAGAGCAACTTCAGGTGATCTGATCATGAATCTGAAAAATGTATACACCAGATACACAATTTGGATGCATGCTGCAAGAACAAGTGATGTGTTCAATGTATAGTTCTACCTGTCTCATCGGGAAATAGACAGGTAATACGGGCACATTTCTTCCATGATATCAGTAAATATCCCACTGCTTAACACTGAAACTGGAGAGTACTGACAGGTACATATAGTGTAACTCTTAGGGCCGAAATACAACAGTTTGACACCACTTTATCCACCATAGTCCTAGCCTATGGAATCCTCGTATTCGTAGTTTTGTGAGATATTTAGCCTTTTCTTTCAAAGAACTCTGGTGCCTCATCACTCTGCAAATGCCAGGATTCCATAGGATAGAACTATGATAGTAAAGAGGTGTCAAACTGTGAAGTCAAAGGCTTGCACGGCCGGCATCCATAGATTTCCTTGGGTTTTTTCCAGGCTGTGAGGCCATGTTCTGGAAGAGTTTATTCCTGACGTTTCACCTGCACCTGTGGCTGGCATCTTCAGAGAATGGTTGGGTAGGAGTGTGTCTGGGGTTTATATGCTGTGAACCCCAGTAGGGAAGTATATGTAAATTTGTGTAATTGAATGGTTAGTTTCTGGGTATAGAAGTGCAAGGCTCGTTAGTGTCTGTTTGGCAGGCCATTATCTGCTGGGAATCCCTATGTCCTTGGGTGGAATTCCTTTGTAAGCATTGAGTTTTAATTCTATTTTATTTCAAAACTGGGAGCCAGATTTTGTTTACTTTTAAGGTATCTTCTTTCCTGTTGAAGTTGTCCAGGTGTTTGTGGATTTCAGTAGCTTCTCTGTGCATTCTGACATGATAGTTGTTGGCCTGGTCCAGAATTTCTGTGTTTTTAAATAACATTTTGTGTCCAGATTGGTTTATAACATGTTCTGCTGATGATGATTTTTCTGGCTGGCCCAGTCTGCAGTGTCTCTCACATTCCTTGATTCGTGTTTGCACACTGCGTTTAGTGGTCCATATGTAAAGTTGTCCACAGCTGAATGGTATGTGGTAAACTCCTGCAGCTGTGAGAGGGTCTCTTTTGTCCTTCACTGAGTGTAGCATTTCTTGGATTTTCTTGGTTGGTCTGTAGATTGTTTGGAGGTTGCGTTTCCTCATCAGTTTCCCTATTCTGTCTGTAACTCCTTTGATGTATGGTAAAAATACCTTCCCTTTGGGTGGCTGTTTTTCTTCTTCTTCATTCCTGTGGTTTTTTCTGGGTCTGGCTGCTCTTGTGATTTCTGATCTGGAGTAACCATTAGGCTGTAGGGCCCAGTTTAGGTGCTTCAGTTCGTCCTTCAGGTAGTGGGGTTCGCAGATCCTTTTTGCGCAGTTTACCAATGTTTTTATTATGCTTCTTTTTTGTCCTGGGTGATGATTGGAGTTCTTGTGAAGGTATCTGTCTGGGGGGGTGGGGCTCTGTATACCTTGTGGCCTAACCGTTGGTTTGATTTGTGGATAACTAGGACATCCAAGAATGGCAGTGTTCCTTCCTTTTCTTTTTCCATTGTGAATTGGATATTTGGGTGGATGCTGTTCAGGTGGTTCAGAAATGAGACCAAATCATCTTCCAAATGATTAAAGTGTCATCCACATATTGGAACCATGCTGTGGGCTTTTTTTTGGTGCTGTTTCCGGGGCTTGCTTTTCAAAATGTTCCATGTAAAAAATTGCTATCACGGGGCTCAGAGGGCTGCCCATGGCTACCCCATCTATCTGTTCATAGAATTCGTTATCCCACTGGAAGTAGGATATTTGTGGTGATGCAATGTTTGAACAAGGCTGTTATGTCCTCTGGAAATATCTGTTGGATGAGTGCCATGGTGTCCATTATGGGGACTTTGGTGAACAAGGAGATAACATCAAAGCTGATCAATCTGTCTCTAGGTTTCAGTTTGATGTTGTTGATTTTTTTCTATGAAGTGAGCTGAGTCTTTGATGTAGTGGGGGTTTGTACTATATGGGTTTGTAATTGTGTGGCCAGAAACTTGGCCAGATCATACGTGGGGGATCCAATGGTGCTCAGCATGGGTCAGAGTGGAATGGAATCCTTGTGGATCTTGGGAAGTCCATACAGTCTTGGTGGGAGAGCCTCTGATCTGCATAGATTCTGGTGTATGATTGGCTGAATTGACGAGTTCTTGATCAAGGCATTTGTTTTTCTGGTGATTTTGCTGGTCGGGTCTTGCTTGAGTTTTCTGTATGTTGCAGGGTCCAAGAGTTCCCTTATTTTTTGTTTGTATTTTTCTGTTTCCATGATTACCATGGCATTGCCTTTGTCTGCTGAGAGAATAATGATTTCTGGGTCTGCATTGAGATCCTTGATGGCTTTTCTTTCTTTTATGGTTATGTTGCTGGGTTGTGGTTTTGCCTTCCTTAGGATCCTAGGTGTTTCTCCTCTTATCTCTTCTGCCTCTTCCTCCGAGAGACAGTAGAGGGCAGAGTCAACATGGGCGATGATGTCTTCAACTGGGATTCTGGTAGTGGTAACTGCAACATTGCCTCCTTTGGACAGGATGGATGTTTCTTCTTTTGAAAGTTGTCATTCTGTTAGGTTGATAATAGTCTGTGATGTGTCCACCTGGGGTTTCCATTGGTGTTTGTGGCATTTGTCAAATTTTTGTTTCTTCCTGTCAAACTGCTGTATTTCTGTAGTGTAGACAGGCCCTAAGATTTAGGACTACCTTGCCTAAGAAAACCCTATGAAATTCATGGGGTTGCCATAAGTCAATGGGCAACTTGAAGACATGCACACACAGAGAGAGCTACCCAAATAGAAATTAACAATTTGTAAGCCCCTCTAGGAGCCTTTTTGGCTGAAAGTTGGGATATAAGTACTCTAAATAAATATGTAATCTAATTCCCTACAGCAGTTAAGGGAAATAATATATCAACAGTCCTTTAAACTCAAACTTTCTTCCTCTTTCTTGGTCTTCAACAGCAAATCCATGCCCTGTGCCTTTTATAATCCCAGAAAATGCCCTTCTATCAGAGACAAGTTTTTATGTTGGCCAAAAAGTATTTATCAAGTGCAGAGAGGGATATCAGCTTCGGGGACAATCTGTCATTACCTGTAATCCTGATGAGGCTTGGACTCCAACCAGAGCTAAATGTGAAAGTAAGTATAGTAAGGAACGCTGGCTTTCATTTTTGTGTTTGTTAGAAATGGCTTTTATTTGTGTTGAATATGGCTATGGTCTTCTTTCCACTGAAGCTACAGTATAAAATTAATTAAACCAAGTAAAGCAATTGTTGAAGTTGATACATATTCATAAATGTATAAGCATATAAAAGAGATGATTATCATAACAATAGGTATCAGTGATAATCCAAGGCAGGCAAGACTTGAAATAATATCTAACCTTCTGCCTGTGAACTCAGCTTTGCATTTGGCTTATTATGCAAGTGAAATGAATGTTGATTTGCCTGCTGTTTGCTGTTGAGACTGACATCCTGATCTGCTACTCTTCACTTCCCTCAGAGCCAGGATCAATCTAGGCCAGCACTGCTGAGTTGGATGCCTGTGGTGCAGAATCCCAGACACTCTGGGCTTATGTGGAAAATCCACTAAGACAGGAGTGGGCAACCTTTTTGAAGACTTCATTCCCTGAATGGAAAGTTCTCAGGCACAACATGCCAGTTTGGGTTGGGCCATATCCAGAAGTAGACAGGAATAATCTTTGTCCTCTTTCTTCAATATCCATTCATTTTCACTCTCTCCCTCCTTTGCTTATACACACATACAAGTGCCAATACTAGTCCATTCACATAAGGATCCATCTTATCCATCCATTCTCTTTATCTCTCTCTGGCTTCCAGGGTGGCTCATGTCAGTGGGGTAGTGAATCCTCTCTAGAGCTTAGTCCAGAATTTTTTTAAAGGTATTCAAAATTGAGGATAACATTCTGCAGTTGGATAGCAACTTTAAAGTTTATATTAAAACCTCGATTGGATTCATCACCTCACTGACATGGAAGCCCCGATCTCCAGATGACACTGTGTGCTCTCCTCTCTGGTACACTACTGTTCTTCCCACCTTGCTCCCCTCAGTTCAGAAGAACCTGCAAGGAAAAGAGGCCCTCAGCTTCCCTCTACATAGCCTCCAATGCCCTCATGTTCTTCATGCAGTTGCTTCCAGGAGAAGCAGAATACCCAGCAGAGCCTCACAGAGTGTGTATAGCCTCAGTCTTTGATTGGGCCATATGCATACATGGGCAGCTGGCAGCCTCTATAAAGTGGTTATAGAGTATAGCCTCTAGAGCAATGTAGGAACAACACTCTAGTTGCCATGCTCTTTAGCTGGGTCATTCTGGTGCCTAGCTGCCAGCTCTTCTATTTCTCCTTCTGATGGTACAAATGTTGGGACTACATGGTCTGAAATACAGTATGTTTTATCCATCTCCCATTTCCCTCAATGAAGTTCCTTTCATCCTCCTTCCCTTTCCTTCTCTCGGCTGTATAAAACAGAGAAAAGAACTTATACTCTGGAAAATCCTTGAGCTGGAAATAATATTCCCCAGTGATGCAGACTCAAGTCGATTGACTCAGGCTCAAGTTGGACTCTAGTTGCTTCAGTGACTTGGCTTGGACTCAGCTCCACAATAAATGATGCACTGACTTGACTCGACTCACAACTTTTATACTTTTAGCCACTAACTTGCTGGCCTGGGTTCAGTAACATAACACATTCATCCAGAAACAGTATGGAACAGAAAACGGTTTTCCTTCTTTCAACAACGCTTCCATGGTCTCACTGCTTTTTGCCTACCAGTCATGTGATGGAAGCAGTAACATCAAATGCATTAGGCAACAGGCTTGAGGCAGAAGGATCCAGTGATGTATTCAAGTCTTTTACTCCAAGTTTCAAGTCAAATCGCAAGTCCCTACCTTCAAGTCTAATTTTTTTACCTAACTTTGTACACAATTGTCATGATTTTCTAGTTATTGAAACTCTTTCACACATACCCCAATACTACCTCCCTTTATTCTGTTAAATTTGGCTCCCAGACTTGAGACTCAACTTGAGATTTGACTTGAAAGTATCTGCAAGGACTTGAGACTCTACTTGAGACTTGGAGTAAAAGACTTGAATACATCACTGATATTCCCTGTCCCTATATACACAAGATGCCAAAGAAGTTAATTTCAGTCGCCCATGCTTGTATATCAAGATGCTGATGTCTTTGGACAGGTTTGAAGTTTAGATTGTCAAAGATGATATTTCCAGCTCTCTGGGGTCTCAAGCTCTAAATAGTCATGTTTTCTGTCTCAAATTGTGAGGGAATTTACAATTTAATAACAATTCTGTTATTGTTTCTGTCTAGAAATATCTTGTGGGCCACCTGCTCATGTAGAAAATGCTTTGGTCCGTGGAACATTTTATCAATATGGAGACGTGGTGACATACTCATGCTACAGTGGGTACATGCTGGAGGGCTCCCTTAGAAGTGTCTGTTTAGAGAATGGAACTTGGACTACCCCACCAGCCTGCAAAGGTAAGTAGGCATTGGATGTAACAACTGTTCTGGGTGACCATTCCCCAGAAGTAACTGTTACATTTTGGTTGCCCATTGAAAAGTTCCCAGAGGTTTTCTTAAAGTTGATAGTCATGGTGAAAGAAACACTACCTAACACAGTGCATGCTTCCACTTTGCTCATCTATAGGACAAAGCTTAATTTTTCAGGAAACAGCTTTCCTGTTATAAAACTCCCTTTTTGTCTACGTTATTTCTTAGGACTTGTCTAGACCTGCCAGAATACTCTGGCTTCCCACTGGCATATTTTGGCCCCATATCAGGCCTGTTTCCCCACCCCCACCCCCATTACCTACACAAAATGGGATGGAGTCCATACCTGCACCTACATACCTGCCGGCCTGTATCAGCAGACGACAACAACAACAATGCTGGTGTCTCTCTGAAGCCAGAAAGGAGACCCTCAGCATGTGATCAAGGCTGGTTACATGTAGAGGACCTTGATCACATGCTGAGGGCCTCCTTACTGGCTTCAGAGTGACACTGACAGCACCGGTGGTACCAGCTGAAGATATAGGCCAGTTTGCAGGTATGTACACAGCTGCATTTCTGCAGGGCCGGATCCGGGTTTTCCCACATGAAGTGGATTTTCCTGGGTATTTTAATAAAACATTTTGACAGGCTTTACCTGTTTCTCCCTGCCCCCCCTCTTTTCCCTGGGCACAAAAAAAGAAAGGTGTGATAAGAAATGTTTTCAAAGTGGTATGTTCCTGTTTCCTTTCATAATGTGATTGGCCTGAGACAGCTGCCTCGTGTTATAATCTCCATAGTCTAATGAAAAATGGCATGGGGCATATTTGTTACCAACACATTATATTGGCTGGTGCAAACCCCCTGCCCCGCAAAAAAATCCCAGTGGCAAAAATCAATATATTTGTGAGGCAAGGTTATTGCTGCTGTTTTAAAAGATTGAAATCATCAGAGTTTTGTCATATTTTTAAAGGTACCTTATTAACAGTGGCCTATTGGGTGAGAGGCCATTTTTAATAAGGTTAAAAAGGTAATTATCCTTATCTATACTTTCTGCTTTGCTTTTCCCTCTGCCATCACTGTTCACAATTCCTGTCTGTGAACTATATGCACATACAGGTTTATACTTACAGCTCAGGACATTTAATAGATTTATCACTTCAGACTAAAGCCTATTCAAAAATGCAGGATATTGCTTCCTTTATTGTATTGCCTAGCAAGCCAACAGGAAGACCTGGGGCATTAACCTAGCCTGTTCTTATGTGGAGCTGGTGAAAATATTTAGGGAAAAGCCAAAACTGTCAGTTTCTGTTGGGGAAAATTGTTCCTTTTGGGTTCAAGAATGGAGATAAATCATCCTTTGTTATTAATCAGAGATCTAAGCAGGCCCACTGAAGCGCATCTGCTCCTGTGGTAATTTCAGTGCTTCTGGAGCTTTTCTGAAGGCCACTAAAGACTAGTGGACCATGTCTTCATCATGCCTCCTCATCTAAGAGACTGGAGAACTAGTACAGAACACAGATTGAGAATACCTGCTTAACTATTTGCTTCCAATTTCAAACAGAAATAACTAATTCCAAACCCCAAGAGAAGATCCATGCTGCCCAATTATTTGTGAGAGCACCAAGCTTGATCCCATGGGGGGAAAGATTAATTTGATAGCTTTTCTTCCTCTCCACGTCACCAGCTATGCAGCCTGCATGGCTCACTAATTTTTTTCCTCTGGAAAGAAAGCACAAAATCCTTCAGACATCTCCCAGAGGACTAAAGAAAGATGGCTGGGATCTTTCATGCAGATAAATACAACAAAATCCACAAAGGAGTTATACCTGAATATGTTTTCAGGCAGATGTTTCCCACTTTGCCAGGGAACAAATAAATGAAGTGCACCATCTGGCTAATAGTCACTCTAAAGTTCCATTGCATTGCATTCCAGTATCTGAAGAGCCCAGGAACAGAGTCAAAGATTTGCCATTTAGTGCCAAGGGGCTCTTTAGTTTTCAAACAGACTGTACCTTTGACCAACTGCAGAAAACACATGCCATGACCATGGATATGGGAGTTAGTGCCCAGCAGTCTTTGGTCTTCTCTGGCTCCTAAACATGGGAATCTTGCAAGACATAGACTTCCACATCAGTGGGAACATTTTTTGTCTTGACTTTTCTTTCTTTGGGGTTAAGAATAATACTAAGCAACTACGACATATATAGAGTGGTTTTCCATGTTCAACAACTCTGTATCCATCAAATACAGTATTATTACTATGTCTTTGTCTTGCTACCACAATGTGATGAATGGAAAAAGGACCAAAAGCATAAACAGCGGAAAGGATCTGTATTCTCCTGCTTCACGTCATAGCTGTTTGTTTTTGTGGGTTTTGTTTTAAAGAAGCCTGTGATAAATAATGCAGGTTGATTGCCTAACAAAAGACCTCCAGCGCTTAAGCCTTTGAAGGTTCTACATCAGAAGCAGCATGAAAGCAGCCACTATCAATGACTCACATGGATCATCTAAGCCTTTAGCCCCAGTAGCATTAACAATGTCCCTGGTCTGCAAGAATAATATATTCTAACACAATTAAGGATGTACAGTATTAATTAATGCATGTTACAAATTCAGCTTTCGTTCTGATGAGGGAGTACTGGAATCCACAATGGTTTCTGAGCAAAATATATATATATATATAGACTGAATTCTAGCTACTGTTCAGCGCAGTGTAACTCAGGACTTTATCAGGCCACCAGCTCCAAACATTCTTTTGCTGGCATATTTTATGAGTTTTTTATGCCAGCAAAAGAATGCTCCATACCTCACTTACCTGTAATCCCAACAAAAGGCAGCCCCAACAATGAACAAGGAGTGGACAGAGCTCTGTTCACTTCCTCATCTGAAATCTTGTGGATCTTCTTCGTGGTCTCTGTGAATCACACAGTTTGGTTATTCCTGCGCAGAGCATACAGAACTTTCTGGTATCACTAGGCAGAATGTGCTTTGATACATTTTTGGCAGTAACTCTGCCCACACCAATGGTCCCTTAAAAGTTGCTCCCACCTAATTCCCCTCAGTTCCTTTTTTTCTGCCACGTTAGCAGCTCGAAGGAACCTTCACTCGCTAGTTGTACTCACTTTCGCTTTTGGTTTTGACTCGGACTGGATTTTTTGACGACGATTCTTCTCTTTCCTCTCACTTGTGGTTGTACTGTGATTTTTTGACTTGACTTGGATTTCTAACAACGATTTTCACGCCCTTTTGGCCTTCGTTCTGATCTCTGATTTTGGCTTGACCCGGACTGTTCTGACTACGACTTGATTATTGTGCCTTGCCATGGCCACTAAAACCGGCTTCAAACAGTGTGTCATCTGCCAGGTGAAATTGCCCAGCTCCGACGGTCACTCACGTTGCTTGATCTGCTTGGGTGAGTCCCATAATGTGGATCCTTGTGTGCACTGTAAGGCCTTTACACTGCAGGCATGGAAACACTGATCTTCTTGCCTCAAGTCTTTTCTCTATGAAAAGGCTTTGATTCCATCCTCCTCCTCGACCCCCGTTGTGGGACAGGGCACCTCACCGCAACAGCAGGGATGGTCCCCCTCGTCGAAGTTTCCTCAGGCCAAGCACCACCACTCACAGAGCCCTTCTCAGCGCCATTCGGTGGCATCCGACACGGAGTCTATGCTCCACTCTCACAAGCATGCCACCAGGCCGGCCCTGGCTGGGGACCAAGCCTCCTTGGATTCGTTGGCCGTCGGATCCAGGGACAAGCCTCGGGATCAATCAGGTTTGAAGGATGGTGGTCGAGATCGGGGGTCTTCTGCATCTTCTAAGGGCAAAGCCCCTAAAAAGAAGAAGGTTAAGCACACACATGCTGAGGAGAGGCCCAAGGAGGTTATTCGAGGCACGGAAGCTGCTTTGTCTGCTGCGCCGACCCCTGCTCCACCTGCACAGGAACTCATTCCTGCGGTACCACAGCCTCAACCTTCACCTCGGGACCGAGACGTTGGTACTGAGCAGCCCCAGTCTAGAGCTGTCACCCCAACCGCCTCCTTGGAGATCATCGAAATTGAAGTGGGGTCTGCTGAGGAAGCAGAGGTCTCTCCATGGGCCCGTGGCCTTTCACCTGCCTTGCTTGTCTCCCATTCAGAGTTGCATCGGGATTCCTCTACTGCTGCTCGAGGTCTTGACAATGAGCTCCAACCGTCCACCTCTCGGATTCAAGAGGATGAACCAGCGTATGGAGCCTATGACCTGGCCACGTCTGTTTTCACTGTGCCTCTGATGAAACTGTCAAGCACTGACATCACTGCGGAGCATGTGTTTCAGCTGACCACCGAAGCAGCGACCCGTCATGTCTTGTCGCTGTCTCCACCCCGTCTTTCTTTTCATGGCCTAGACAAGGGTTCCTTTCCTGCCAAGGACCCATCAAAGCCAATGTTGAAAGACACAAGCTGTCAAGTGTCTCCATTCCGACCACTTCCTCCACTGCCTCCGACTCCACCACCTCGCACATCGTCCCTGCAAGGCAGCTGCCACAGCCCATCTCTGTCGTCGGATTCGGCGGTGTCACCCGACTCATCTGATGAGTACCTACATTATTTGCCATCCCCCCAGCCGGAACTGCTGCATGACGACTCGTCCTCGCCAACGGATGATGTCTGCTCCTTCTCAGAGAAGGTGGTTCACATGTCACATGCCCTGGAGCTCAAGGTCACAAGAAGGAGTCCGAGCCCGTTGATCCTATTTACCACTGGATCAAATCAAAGGCTCCCCTGGCTGCCCGCATTCCCGTTCTCCCGTCTCTTCTGAAGTTGACGCAGGGCTCGTGGGAAAATCCATCTTCGATCCTGTCGACTTTGAAGAGGATTGAACGGCTGTATCGAGTGGCTGGGGACGGCATCGAATGACTGCAGGAGCATCCAAGACCCAACTCGGTGGTCATTGAAGCAGCGCAGCCTAGGAGACAATGTCAGACGCAATCTACCCCTTCAGACCCAGAGGGAAGGAAGTTGGACATTATCGGCAAGAAGATATATTCGGCTTCTGGTCTCAGCTTCCGAATTGCCAATTACTCCGCGTGTATGGGGGCCTACCAGCAGGTCCTGTGGGAGAGAATGGCTCCCCCTCATCCAAGACCTGCCTGAGGAGAGGCGGCGTTTGGCTGAGGCCATCCAGATGGAGGCCCAACTGCTCGCAGGGCAGCAAATGAATTCCGCAAGGCACGTAGCTGACTGTGCGGCCAAAACTGTGGCAGGTTCTGTTGCCTTATGGTGCCATGCCTGGCTTTGGTCGTCTGGGCTCTCTACACAAGCTGCCGTGACTATTGAGGATATGCCCTTTGACAGCTCTGGCCTCTTCAATGCGTCGACGGACAAAAAGCTTGAGTTTATGCAGAAGATGAGGACCACCGCATGGAAGTACGGTATGCCATCGTCCTCATCTTCTACCTACCATCCAAGTCACCGCTTGAGCTGGCATGCCTCCTCCTACAGCCAATCTTTTAGATGGGGCAACACGCCTCAATCCTCGAGGTGCTCTAGGTTCCAGCAGCCGATGTCATCTGCCTCATCAGTGAGGAGCCAGGGATTCACCTCCCGCTACCGCCTGCCTTCTAAACAAAAATCTAAAGATCAAGGCAGGAGGAGGTTCTGAAGTGGCTTGTCCTCATTTTGATGTTTACCTTTTCTTTTAGACCCCCCTGTTTGGAGACCACCTGTTGTATGTCCTCGCTAACATCGGACTGCTGGGTACTTCACATTGTACGACATGGCTACTGGATCAAATTCGACAAACTGCCTCCAACAGGTCGGGTCCATCCCATGCCACCCTCCCCTCCCCTCATCGAGGAGGTTCGGATGCTGCTTCAAAAAGGAGCCATCGAATCTGTGGATGCCAAACTCCATCACTAATGCTTCTTCTCCAGATATTTCCTTGTTGCGAAGAAGGACGGAGGCCTCCGTCCCATCCTCGAACTCAGGCGAGTGAATGGGTATATCGCCCCGAAAAAGTTCAGGATGATCACCCTTGCTACCATCCTTCCTCTCCTTCAACAAGGGGATTGGTTTGCGTCCATAGACCTCAAGGATGCCTACTTCCACATCAGGATCCATCCTTCCCACAGGAGGTTCCTAGCATTCCAGATCGGGGATGATGCCTTCCAATTCTGTGTTCTCTCCTTCGGACTCTCCACGGCCCCAAGGGTCTTCACGAAGTGTATGGCGGTGGTGGTTGCATTCCTTCGGCATCATGGTGTTGTGGTTTTCTCCTACATAGACGATTGGCTGATTGTGGCAAATTCCGAGCACCAACTCAAGATGGGCATTGCTCTTAACCTAGGTGTGTTAGACAACCTGAGACTTGTTGTGAACATGGAAAAGTCGCAGCTAGCCCCTACTCAGTTGATCCAGTTCATAGGAGCTTGACTGGATTCGATCTCGGCAGCAGCATACCTTCCCATGGATTGCTTCGACACCCTTCGGTCCCTGATCCATGAATGCCGTCGGTCCCTACAGGTCCGGGCACACACCATTCAAGTCCTGTTGGGACACAGGGCAGCCACTACGTCAGTCACTCACCTGGTCAGGCTTCAGTTTCGACCGCTTCAACATTGGTTCCTGGAAGTCTTCAACCATCTACGAGACTCCCCCAGGACACTCCTAACGATGCCCCGTTCCATCCACCGCTCCCTGGACTGGTGGTTGGCACCGACCAATGTATTCTCCGGTCTTCCTTTCAAACCCCCTCAACCAGATGTCTCCCTCACCACGGATGCATCTCTTCAGGGCTGGGGAGCCCACCTAGGGCCCCACGAGATCCAGAGTCCCTGGAGCACCAAAGAAAGGGAGCTACACATCAATGTATTGGAGCTCATTGCGGTTCAGAAGGCTCTTCGGGCCTTCGAAGTGTTGGTGCAGGGCAAGACCATGCTTCTCCTCACGGACAACACTTCCGTCATGTATTACCTTAACAAACAGGGAGGTACCAAGTCCCCCCAGCTTCTTTAGCTCACCCTTCGGATCTGGGACTGGTGCATCCAAAGGGACATTCTTCTCCATTCCATCCATCTACCTGGAGAAGAGAACATTCTTGCAGATGGACTGAGCTGTTCCAATTCAAGCGTTCACGAGTGGATGCTCCATCGATGCGTGGTGGCAGAACTTTTCCATCAATGGGGGACTCCACTGATAGACCTCTTTGCGACTGCTCAGAACAAGCAATGCGACCAGTTCTGCTCCAGAGCATGGGACAGGGACTCCAGAGGGGACGTTTTCCTGTTTCAGTGGAATGGAGCGCTCCTATACCTCTTTCCTCCAATCCCGTTATTGACAAGGGTCGTCACCAAGCTACGTCAGGACTGGTCGGATGCGATCCTCATCACTCCGTGGTGGCCCCGGCAACTATGGTTCGCACCGTTGCTACTTCTGTCCAGACGGTGCTTCCTCCATCTTCCGAACCGAGCCGATCTGCTCACCATCCAACAAGGGAAGGTCAGGCATCCTGACCTCGACACGCTTTGCCTGACCGCTTGGAGGATCCGTCCTTCAGCCCCCCTCCATCTCAGGCCGTCGCTTCTTCCCCTCTACCTCGAGAGGTCCAGGCGGTTATTGATGCTGCTAGGAAGCCTTCCACTCAGAAAGCCTACCTCTATAAGTGGAACCGCTTCGAAGGGTTCCAGGCAGACTGGGGATCGGGTGCCCAATCTTGCTCGGTACCAATGGTCATCCAATTCCTTCTTCACTTGTCTGAAGCAGGTCTCTCGGTTTCATCACTCAGAGGCTATTTGGCAGCTATCTCTATTGAATTCCAGGCTCAGGGTCAACCGTCTCCCTTCCAGGACCCGACGGTGAAGAAGTTCCTGAAGGGTTATGTCAATTTCCACCCTCCAGTACTCGATCCCACTCCAACCTGGAGCCTCGAACTCGTCCTCTCCCAACTGGTGAGATGATCCTTCGAACCCATGGCCTCTACCAACCTCAGGCTACTGACTTGGAAGACTGCCTTCCTAGTTGCCATCACTTCTGCTCATCGAGCTGGAGAACTGTGTGCCTTACCGTTGGACCCTCCGTATACCTGCTTCCGCAAACATAAGGTGGTGTTGAGACCGGACATTTCCTTCCTTCCCAAAGTGGTCTCCGGTTTTCACCTTAACCAACCCATTGTTCTGCCTGCTCTGACGCAGGACCCGAAGGACGAATTCGAGCGTACCCCCCATTCCATGGATGTGCAGAGGGCACTCGCATTCTTCATACAACGGACTGCTCCATTCTGTCAGTCACCTCAGCTCTTCATCTTCTATGCTGACTCGAAGCGAGGTGCACCGATCTCGTCGCAGCATCTTTCAAAGTGGGTGATGTCGACTATTGCTCTCTGCTCCAAACTGGCCAAGAAGCCTTTGCCTCCACGGGTTCTTGCACATTCTACAAGAGCTGTTTCCACTTTGACTGCGTTTTTCTCTGGGGTGCCCTTAGAGGACATCTGCTGTGCTGCGACTTGGTCTTCCCCATTGACATTCATCTCACATTACAGACTGGACACTCGTTCTAGGAGTGAGGCTGCATTCGGGAGGGTAGTTCTTCTGTCCTCCATCCAATGAGTGACTTTATTTCATTGTTGAATTACTGACTGCTTTATTTCATTGTTAAGCTTAAAGAATGTGCTGTCAATAAATCCCTTTCTTAGTTAACTTATGAGGTGGTCCCTGTCTACTGATGTGCAGGACATACCCTCTGCCAGTGGGGAAGCTTGCTAGTCTACCCAACTGTGTGATTCACAGAGACCATGAAGAAGATGGACAGGTTGCTTACCTGTAACCATAGATCTTCGAGTGGTCTTCTGTGAATTCACACAGACCCGCCCATCCTCCCATCTATGTCCTACTGTGGCATATTTGCTCTAATGTTCCTGATGCTGCTGTTTGCGGCGTCATTCAAGGAACTGAGGAGAATTAGGCGGAAGCACCTTTTAAGGGACTGTTGGTGTGGGCGGAGTTACCATCAAAAATGTATCAAAGCACATTCTGCCTAGCGATACAAGAAGGTTCCGTATGCTCTGCACAGGTGCAGGAATAACCCAACTGTGTGAATTCACAGAAGACCACTCGAAGATCTATGGTTACAGGTAAGCAATCTGTCCATTCTTGCAAGAATACCTAGCGTGGGAAATTTAAAAAGAAAATAAAAATAACACAGAAAAAGTTACACTAAGCACATAAACACACTTAAAAACTTCCAAGTAAACTGGGGAGGGTCATAAAAAGAGCATCACCTACCTGGATGTCATGGTCGCACCCAGAAGTGTTCTGGCCAGTCCGGCCATTCACACTGTAATAATGTGGAGGAAAAGGCACAAGGTTTCAAGTGCCACAGCTGATCTATTGATAGCTTGGCCGGTCAATAAAATAGATCAGCTTGTGGCCAGTACATAAATGTGAAAGGGCAACATTGTCTGATATGCACACCCTTTCGAGTTTATATGGGGTCATTATGATGCTCTGTTTCATCTGATAAGTTGTCCAGTGTAGTCATGACATACAGGTATATAATCTTCACTTCCTTTAGTAGCTATCCAGTGAGTGTTAGGTTGAGGAGGACTGGGCTCCAGTAGGCCTTTGGAAAGCTTTGGGTATAGCTCTACTGACAGTGGTGCTTCCACCTGTCAAAGTGCATTCTGGGAATATAGAAAAGCCACTTTTAATCCACCAAATCCAAGGCTCCTTGGTTTCCCTCAAGAGGGGCAAGATTCAGGTGCCAGGCAGGAACCAGTGTTGGTAAACTGAGAGATAACATTAAAAGTGTAGATCTACCCTGCACTCTAATTGCTGGCTCTATCCCAGTGGTTCTCAACCTGTGGGTCCCCAGATGTTGTTGGACTACAGTTCCCAGGAGCCCTCTGGGGTCTCCTTTGACAGCCAGGTGGTCCTCCCAGTCATTAGTGAGGCTATGAGTTCAGTCCTACAGCCTCACTAATGACTGGGAGGACCACTTGGTTGTCAAGGTGAGACCTCAGAGGGCTCCTGGGAACTGTAGTCCAACAACATCTGGGGACCCACAGGTTGAGAACCAATACTCTGGCCAGTGGCAGGTATTTAGAAGTGATAGATGATGCACCTTTTCATCTCCCATCTTAAGGTCCTTATTAGGAAAACCAATACAGTATCCAGTAGTTCACTCATAACTACAGATCAAATATCCCTCCCAAAAAAGATGCAAAAAATGTTGGCCACAAGTATATTCATAGTTTATTGTAGGTCTGTTTTATTTAATATGAAAGATGGAACAAAAATACTATGTTCACCATGTTTTGACCAGATCTTTTGCTGTAGTCAGTCCACAGTTCCTGCCTAATTAAACAGACACAAACACTCCCACACACACACTAGAATGCCAAACAACTCACAAATGCCAGGGAATAAGTCTGGTTTATTAGTTGAGAGGGGTGATATGACCAAAAAAATGCATATATGCAGTCTCTGGAATGCACATTAAAGACTAAATGAAGTGTAAGGTGTGTGTGTATATTTTCACCTGCCATCCCTGTAGCATGGCTTGTTTCCTTTATGTCATTATCTTATATTCTAATGTACAGTGAACTACCATTGTTCTTATGAGCACTTTATTGTTTATTGTAAATTTACAATAAAATACCATTACTTCCTTTTCAATTCCTCTTTACCAAACAGCCTCTCCTCAGCTTGGGAGGGGTGAAAAACATATCCAGATATTTCCATGTGAGGATTTTGTTGCAGACATTTTGCAGAAACTGCAGAAACCTAAACAACAAAAAAGCACTTCTTGTCTTGTATTTGCACTAGAGATGAGAAATCTTGCAGGGGTCATTGGTTTCTGAATAGGCTATATTGGCATGTTAAGACAGTTCATCTTCTCATGAGCAAGTCATTGTTCAAGATTGTATACATCCCTTGTATATAATTATATATATTTTTAAATGCAGTGACAGGAGTAGGTCAAATATTGCATCCACAAGAGGGCAGCATAGTGTGTAAATGTGAGCCTACTGCTTCAGCAAGTGCTGTTGTTAAGTGCTTTCAAGTATACTCTGACTTATGGCAACCCCACCATAAGATATTCTTGGCAAGATTTATTCAGAGGAGGTTTGCCATTACCTTCTTGTTGGGCTAAGAGAGTGTGACTTACCCAAGGTCCCCCAGTGGCTTTCCATGGCTGAATGGTGATTCGAACCCTGGTCTCCTAGAGTTCTAGTCCAACACTCAAACCACTGCATCAGCAAAATATAGGACCTAAAATACAGAGTAGCTTTTCATAATGACAACAAGCACTTCCCCTACCTTATTCTAGATATCCTTACAACAGTCTTGTAAAATAAGCCAGGATTACTGTTTCTGCTTTGGAACTGACTTGTTTTGTTAACAAACTGAATTCAACCTGAAACTGCTTTGAATCGCATTCAGGAGAAAAGCAGGAATAGATAGATAGATAGATAGATAGATAGATAGATAAACAGAAGATAGATAGATGGATAGATAGGTAGATAGATAGATTTAATGGCTAAGAGAAAAAATTAACTGATTAATTCAAAATCACTATACTTCATCAGATATTATTCTTATAGCCAAGGATTTATATATAATTAACATTTCTTATAAATCTCCTAGTGATTTTTTAAAATATGTTCAATCCAAGAGCCCAACCTCAATTTAACTATCTCATGTTCTAACTTGACGTTGTTCCCTTTCCCAGCTATTTGTCGGTTTCCATGTCAGAATGGTGGCATATGTGAACGACCAAATGTGTGCTCCTGCCCTGAGGGATGGATGGGACGTCTCTGTGAAGACCGTATGTACTTTAGTCTAACTACGCTGTATTTATTTATTTGTTACATTTGTTACAGGCAGTAAATTTTTACCCATTGGGTACAGATGTTTTTCGTTCCTGAAAACATGCTATAACTGGCAGCCAGTAGCTCAGGGCACTAATCCAGGGAACACCACTTGGAGTTGCACTGCTCTGAGGAGTTTTAGGTGACATTTTTTATTCTCACTACAATGCTGTGAAGTGGGTTAGATTGACAGAGAGAAAAGGAGAAAGATCTGTGCTGTAGGGGGTATAGACATGAGTTTTCAGAGGAAAATTAGTTAACACACATTGGAAAGTGCTTAATGTAGTGTAGATATGTAAATTACTATTGCTTGAAACAAATTGTAAGCCACTCTGATAGCCTTGTGGCTGAAGAGCGGGGTATAAATAACTAATATAAATAAATAATAAATAAATAAAACATCCTTCACCCATGCTACAGTGTGCATCTCATATATACTGTGCTAGGTATATTAGGCAAATTAGTTAAAAGTAATTTGATGAGTAGATACTAAATAAAAGAACTGATAGCAGCAAACTGATTAAAAGCAGAATTTTGTTTAGTTGGGTTCTGGCACTTGAATTCGTTTTCAAAGACTGTAGGTGTACCTGTCTTGTTGGCTGGTGTGACTCCCTCCAGCCATCTCAAGTGGAAATAGGGAGTAGATGCTGACTACTTCCCTGTCTATTGAAAAGACAAAGGATCAGGGTATTGAGAAAAATGGGGCTTGGTTACACAGTGGAAAAAAACCATGAAGAATTCGCCAAGATTCCTAATTGTTTACATGCATTGCGCCACAAAGTCGCCTCTTTCAGAAGGAGGGGGGCACAAAAACCCATTAGTAACGCAAGAAAGGATTTCGGGACTTTTCCTGACTTTTTCCACCTTGCTACTTTCAGTGTGTGAATGATCGTTGGCTCTCCTGAGATCGCGTCCCTTCCCTTCTCCCTGTCTCGTGCTTAGCCACGAAAAAGACTGGAGTGCTAGCCTTGTGTGTGTTTCTTTCCTTCTCTCCCTCCCTCCTTGCTATCTTGTGCCCAGCTGCTGCAATCTGAAGAATTAAGCAAGCCTTTTCCAGTCTCTCTTGTGTGTGTGTGTGAATGTTCGTCTCAGGCCTTCCTGTGGTAATCAGAGGATGTGCTTGGGAGGCCACGCCCCCATCTCAGTGTGTGTGAATATCAAAGCAGAAAACAGCTGAAAACTAAACCGATAGACCAATTAAGCAATATATCATCTGAACGATGCAGTACAGCTGCGAAACAGCGATAAAGCGCAAATTACCGCAATAAAAACTGTTGTGTAACTGAAGCCATGGTTTTATTCTTACAAAGGGCCCAAGGTGTTTCAGCCTATAAATATTTAATGGCTTTCTTCAGGGGAGTGCAATTTTAAATTTAACCACGTGCAGGGGTTCTCTACATCCCCCCTTATTTCTAGCGCAGATCAGCTGTCCTCATGCACACAACTACAAGGAAGGAAGGATCACACTCGCTGGCCGCAGTTCTGTCATATCCTTGTCCCCTAGCCACATGTTGGTTGGCTAGTTTTGGCTAAGGTCAGAAGAATCAAGTGCTCTGTCCATCCCCTTGTGATGTACAATCCAGTAGGATCAGAGTTTTATTTTGTAGGGAGCCCACACAGACAAAAGCAGTGTAGTGATGGGGGGGGGCTGATTCACTACAGTCCTGTTCAGTTTAGATTCAAAGATACACTGAAGTAAAACTAAGTCATAAGTTATAGCATTATTGCTGACAAATTGATGGGGAAAGGATACAGTAACAGAAATTGTAAACAAAGAAACGCTGACACAGCTTCAAGTGCAAATGGTCCCTGGGTTGTTCTCTTCAGTACAGATGGGTCTTTCAGCTTCTCAGACAAGGTGCTGGCATTTCCCTTTCTGTAATTGGAACAAAGGGAAAATCTCACAGGTTAGGGTTATAGGCCTAGCAAGGTTGGCTTTCTAGATGGCTTGGGGGGGGGGTTAGTTCCCCTCCTCCTTTCCCTGAAGACTTTGAGAAAAGGAAGATTCCTGCTGTCAGAGAGAGAGCTTCTTATCAGCACCTTATCTCACACTAGCGCATCTCTGTTTATGGGTTTTATTTAAGGCCTCCTTCCAGAGTACACAAAACTTAGGCTGAGTACAATGCAGCTGTGAGACAGTTAAAGGTGGGTTAAAAACAAGGTAGAATGTATGGATGATTATATATTACAGAGATGTGTATGATGGACCAGAAGTCTAGTTGCTATACTCCTCATTGATCCTCTGCAAACATCAGTCAGTACAGAAATGTCTTTGCTTCAGATTTTTTCATCAAGCATATGCATGGTGGGTGGAGCTGAGCCAACAGTAATGCAAGGCAGGAGTGGAGCCAGAGAGGGCAACCCAGATCTCCCACATCAAGTGATTCCAGTCACATGAGTAAGGATACTGGTCATCAGCTTCTTTAATGGTACATTTGACATGGAGCTTAATAACTGAAAAAGAAACAGCACCAGCTTGTTTGAGAACCTCCAGGCTGCCTACAGCCATAGGCAGAGATAAAAACAGGTGTGAGTTTTTCTCCTGGATGGTGAGCTCCTCAAAGGACATGTACACTCCCTTCAGAAGACATTTAGAGCATCTCTTCCCTTATGCTTAAAAGCATCTATGTGTTTTAACAGGGGTGCAGCAATATGCTCTCTTTAAGTGTATGAAATTTTACTAATCAAACATTTGTTGGCATTTTGTGTTTTAACACTTTTTATAAATATTTTTAAGTTAGAAATGTACCCTTGAGTATGAGGATGCTTTCTTAATGGTTGATACTTGACACTCTGCAAATCCAGTTCTACTGGTGAGCAGGGTGGGGGGACAGGTTTGATTCCAGGGACAATATTCTATGTGTGCTTTTCCAGAGTGGGCTTACTGAATTTATTGTTTTATTATTATTATTTATTTATTTTAGGTATTTATACCCCGCTCTTAAGCCACAAAGGGTCCCATAGCGGCTCACAAATAGTTTAAGCAATAGCAATTTACACACCTACACTGCTTTAAGCAGTTTCCAACATGTGTTAGCTAATTACCCCCACAATCTGGTACTCATTTTACCAACCTATGAAAGGATGGAAGGCTGACTGAACCCTGGAGCCCTCTGGGTGGTTTGCAGTACTGGCAAGCAACATGGTGGCTTGCAGTACTGGCATTTAATCACATTTAACCAGGGCTCCTTCCTTTACTGAAGAAATTACATACAGTAATCTAATCTTTGCATATCCCCAATTCCTTCTGAATTACTGTTGTCTCGGTTGTCCTGGGAAGTTAGGGTTGGCAGGTGAAATACAGAACAGAGCTCCTGTACCTTTAATGGATGTTTAGAAGAGGGAACATCAGCAAACAACACCTGCTGAAATTCTTTCTTCTATACAATCATTAAAGGGAGAGGAGCCCTGTCCTATATTTCACCTGGCAAGCCTATGGACAGTCCAGCCATGAAGAGGTACTGCAATACTAGCAAAATAATAAAGTAAAATATAATCACAAAACACTCTTTCTCCCTCAGCTTGCAAGCTTAGATCAACTCAGATAGGAAGACAGCAAAATAAACATATAATGAGCACCTGCTGTGCCGTATCCTCATTTGTTAGTACAGTATTTTAGTAACTGTACACAAAATAAAAGGGTTTCTAGAAATGCGAGCATAAATTTGCACTTCAGAGAAAGATACACAGGCAGGCAGTTGAAAGAGAGCAGTTAGGTGAACCCAGTGTTCCAACTGCAAAAGTAAATGAAGATGACACATCTTAAAAGAACCCATTTACTCATATTGTACTGCAAATGCAATATGTTGCATTGTTTTCCATCTGAGAAAAGGAGACATTGTCTCATTAGTGATGCATATCCAGTAGGGCACAGGGTAGACAAAGTGTAGCCCATGAGGGCTGTTTATGTTACTGTGTTACCCCTTAATATTATTTTAAGGGGGGGTGGGCTAGGGTATTGTGATTATGGAGTTTTTATATTGTAAGCCGCCCCGATTGCGTTGCAGAGGGGCGGGATAGAAATAAATGATGATGATGATGATGATGATGATGATGATGATGATGATGTGGCCTCCAACCTACCTCAGAGTGCCCTTTTTCTCCCCTCCCCTGAAAAAAATGGGTGAGGTCTCTCTCCTAGAAGCTTCCAACAATGGCAATTTACCTTTTCAAAAGGCTGCAGGGCCCTTCTGCAGTATTTTGCTGTAATAGAAAATCTTGTTTTTCAAAGTAGACTTCCAGCCATTCCTGGTTTTATTTTGTTTTTCCCCATTGGGAAGCATTTTTGGCAACCCATGTGGTCCCTGGGCAGAAAGTTAGCTCCCCAGAGGCACCAATCTTGCCAGTCCCTATATTAGGGAAGCATAATAAAGTGTCTTTTAAGATAATTATTTCAATACTGAATATTGGAATATGGAATGCCATGATCACTAAAAGTCAACATGGATTTCTCAAAAACAAGTAATGCCAGACTAATCTTATCTCTTTTTTGATGCAGTTATAAACTTGACAGATGAAGGGAATGCTGTGGATGTAGTGTATCTTGATTTCAGTAAGGCTTTTGACAAGGTCCCCCATGATATTCTTGCAAAAAAGTTAGTAACATGCAGGTTAGACAATGCAACTGTTAGGTGGATTTGTAATTGGTTAACTGGCAGAACCCAAAGGGTAGTCACTAATGGCTCTTTTTCATCCTGGAGAGAAGTGATTAGTGGGGTACCACAGGGTTCTGTTACTGTGTCCAGTTCTGGGCACCACAGTTCAGGAAGGATATTGAGAAGCTGGAACATGTCCAGAGGAGGGTGACCAGGATGGTGGGGGGTCTGGAAGCCATTATGCCCTATGAGGAGCAGCTTAGGGAGCTGGGTATGTTTAGTCTGGAGAAGAGAAGGTTGAGAGGTGACATGATAGCCATGGTTAAATATTTGAAGGGATGTCATACTGAGGATGGGGCAAGCTTGTTTTCTGCTGCTCCAGAGACTAGGACACGGAGCCATGGGTTCAAACTATAGGAAAAGGGATTCCACCTAAACATTAGGAAGAACTTCCTGACAGTGAGCTGTTCAGTAGTGGAATACACTGCCTCATAACGTGGTGGAGTTTCCTTTTTGGAGGTTTTTAAACAGAGGCTGGATGGCCATCTCTCTGGAATGATTTGATTGTATATTACTGCATGACAGGGGTTGGACTAGATGGCCCTTGTGGTCTTCCAACTCTATGATTCTAACTGTGGAATATTCTAACTGTGGAATATCTACAAATGTAATTTAAAGAGCAAGACCTGACCACGTTTATGAGGAAATAATTTCACTTGGAGTTACTTCAAGGTAAGTGGTGGTAAGGGTCAGGTTGCCTGCAAACTGCTTTTGAACTACTTTTCCAGGATAGGTGCTAGAGATTCAGCAGCAATCATGTTTTGGTGAGCAATCCTGAAAATATTGTTTGGATTAGACCAGAAGCAGTTTATGATCCAAGGGGGCAGTGCTAATCCCAAAATGGCAGAGTGACATTATTTGTTTTTATCGTCATCCTTTTTAATTTATTAAAATGTTTGTTCTGCCTTTCCATTAAAAAGACAGCACACCCAGAGCAGCTGGTGAGAATCACGGGGTTGGCGGGGGGGCGGAGGGGAAGGAGACAAACAATAAAACCATTCAAATTATCACAAAATTCAGTAAAAATCAAAATGCAGATGGCCCTCTACATTTGCTGGGGTTAGGGGCCCAGGACCCCTACAAAAGTGGAAAAGCCATGAATATCTCTAGATGCCCACAAGCAATATTTAACACACACAAAAAATTATGATCCATAGATTCAACCCACTACAGATGCCTTTGAGGCAGTGGGGTTCCTTCGTAAAACAGAAGCAGGCAGCTGGTGGGACTTGCCACCACCACCACTGCTGACCTATGCCATTTTTATTAGGGACTGTCTCTCAGTCTCGCAAGGCTTACAGTTCCTATTAAAAATGGCATTTGGCAGCAGCAGAAGCAGCAGCAAATAATCTGCAAGTAATCAGATCCACAAAACTTAAACCCGCAAATGTGGAGGGCCAACTGTAGTTTAAAAGGCCAGGTTGACAGATGTGTTTTCCTCAGCTTCCTAAAGCAACTGAGAGTGGAAACTGATTGCAACCCTGAGGGGAGCACATCCCACAGTCTGAGAGCAAGACAGGTAAAGGTGATCCCAGGAGTTACCCTTTCTAATTCTGGAGCCACTTAAGTACCCTGCTACATCTACTTTCCTTTGTGCTTACAAAGTTCAGTAAGGGGTGAGGCAGACACACATCTTCTTGCAGAGTCTGGCTCTGCATTTGATATGTCACCGTTCATTTCTTTACCTTAGTTCTGACAGTGATGCTAAAACCAAACCTCAACACTTAGGGATGGCTTTTATGCTCCTAGTCATTATAATCTGCCACTCCAATTCACATTCTGACTCCCTTTGATATCCAAAGGAGCAGACAGCTGTCTAAATCCATCAAGGCTCTTACTTGGGTAGGGAGGAAAGTAGACATTAGATAGTAGCACGCTGGGAGAGAGGCTTAGAACTGCCTTACCTAATGTCATCAGTTTGCCAGGGGTCATAAGGATGCCAACAACTGATATTTCATGACATTGCCAACTTGGAAAAGCTAAAGGTTGCTGGTGAAAGGGCAACTTGGAAACATGAAATGGCAAAATTGACTGTACAGGTAATTTGTAATTGTAGCTAATCTTCACAAAGCTTACTTGTATACCCATCAGAACATACTTATTAATAGACCAAGTGCTAACAACATGCTTATGTAAGTCAGTCCCTTTGCAACCATATGCATGGATACAATGTTTTTGTTTTAAAGAATGTTGTTTAACTCTTTACAGATTTTCCCCTAAGAAGTTGTATGCAAATGTGTTTGTGTTTGACTGATTGCCTTCCTGGCATCAGTAGTGACATGCCAGAAATTGATCCTTGCTGAGTGTTACATATGCCAAAAGCATACACAAAACTATGTTACTATAGGTTAGTGTGGCTGAAAATGATCAGGTGCTTACTAAGAAATACATTTGTCACAAGCTAAGAAGCCTGTTCATGTGAATCATCCCTCATGTGCTCCCCATCTGTGAATAAATTCATTTTGTTTGTTCACTTTCCTATAGCATATTTCAGGAAGGCATTCTTAGATGGTGATGGCTTTTTTTTTTGTTTATTTGTTTTTTGCTTTTATCTTTCCTCCTTAGCTCACTCTACACAGTCATTCTGTGTTTGTGTAAGTCTGTTTGTAGATGTCCAAATTATGCAGCCCACAAAAATTCAGCAAAGTTTTAAGTTGTCTTTATCACTGTGGCAATGTTGTTTCAATGATGTGAAGAAATCCTTCGCATGATAAATGATGTCAGTGTTTTCAATCATTGGTCCTTTTATTTGTCCCCTGTCTCTTTAGCAATCTGCATCCTACATTGTCTGAACGGAGGCCGCTGTGTGGCTCCTTACCAGTGTGATTGCCCAGTTGGGTGGACTGGATCACGCTGCCACCAAGGTAAACTCTTTATGCTGCCTTGCCATGCAATCTAGCAGTTGCATTTAGCAAAGCTGAAACATTTGTTGGGTGATGAAGATCACTGTCAAGCCCTGGCGGGGGTGGGGGAGCAGATTCGGTTTCCTTTGAAAGGAGGTGAGTATAAGCACAAGTCAAACCACTACACCAGGCTGGTTCTATGTTCCTGTGTTCCCACCTTTAAAGAAACAAGCCCCGTTTGCTGCGTCCCAGTGGCTGTGTAATAAAGCCAATTGAAAATTCAATCACAGTTGAAAGTATTCTATGGGAACAATTCTAATTGTGAAGAGCATGCCGTAATCTAAATGACCACTAATGTGTTCTTCTAATACAGCTGTCTGTCAGTCCCCATGCTTAAACGGTGGGAAGTGTATACGACCCAATCGGTGCCATTGCACTTCACCATGGACTGGACATGACTGCTCAAGGTAAGTAAAAGAGTTTCTCATATCAGGGTGTTGCTCTAAGAGGAAATAATTTGATCCAAATTCTGTGTAAAAAATTAAAATAAAATAGAGGGCATGACCTAGGCACCACTGTGATCTTTCAGGTAAGACTGCAAAAGAGCTAGTAGTTCTGTTTTGAGTTTCTATTAGTATCTGTGGGTTTTCTTTTCAAATCTCTGTTCAGAGAATAAGCTCTGACCCTGCTATTCACCTTCCAAGGTTCCCAGCTTGAGTGTCTCAGAACATTGGCAAAGAACAAAAGGACTGCTTTCCTTGCTTAGTTAGGGGACCCACCTGTCTGTAAAGTAATGGCTGCCAGCTTCAGAGAGTCTAACAGGCTCAGCTGGCCTTGAGGACAGCTGTCAATCTGAGACACAAAGCAGCCTAATTTAGGATGTTTTCCTGAAGTCTTGCCCATGGTTCCATCTTAACCCATGTGGCACTGATAATTCCTACATTAATACATGCTAGTCCCAGTCTAGTTTCTGTGTTGGCTGCAGCATGCTGTGGCCTGCATAGCTCACTATGCTAAAACCCAGTCAAATTATTAGCAATGGCATAATTCCTTTGGTCAGCAAGGAGAACTGAATGTAATCCACTGCCACATACACACAGACAAATTATCAGCGCTATTGGAAATGTGAATCTAAATCTATACTTTTTCTAAAAGGCTGTATTTTCTCTAAAAGTGTCACAGTGTGTCAAGACATTATTTCTCATTGAGGAAAAGAAAAATCATGAGTATTCTTTACACTCCTAATTGAAAATAATCTAATATTGGATGTGCATGCTGGATAGAATCCACTCCCACCTTAATATCTAAAAGGATGTTCATGACATTTATTTGCGTGAGGGTTGTATGAGTAATATTTCCACATAAGCCTGTGTCCAAGAGGGTGTGGTTTTGGCTGGATCAGGGCAGCAGTCTTCATGATACAGTATGCCCTAATTTGTATTTAATGATCTTCACTCTTTTTTGTGTGTCTGTGTGCTAATCTAGGAAAAGGAAAACTGGATTCCACCACTTTTAACTTCAGAGCAACTACTATGAACATTCATTTCTGATCCGACAGGCCTTGCTACTTCAGGCACTGTAAAATCAAATCTTGAGGGTGGGGTAGGGTGGGGATGTTAAACTGTCTGAGGTTTTTAAAATGTTTTTTTAATTATTTTGTATTATATTTTCTTATATTTTTTTATTTTGAAAGGAGCCACTTTTTTCCACATGTAGAAGTATATCATTTATGCTGCTGTCAATACACACAAAGTTACAAATAATGCCCACAGAAAGAGAATAATTTGCAGACTTCTGTTATTATTGTTTCAAATCCCTGAGCATGTATTGGCTCAGTTGCCATTCAGACAAGAAGCTTTAGGACCAAACTTGATTTGAGGGTGGCAAATGCATATTTATTTTCATTTGTCCATCCTCATTCATGTTGCAAGTACAGTATGTTGAAGGAGAGCATGGCTGACACATTACAGAAATAATGCAGTTTGACATTGCTTTAACTATTGTGGCTCCTATGGAATCCTGGGATTTGTAGTTTGTTGTGGCACCAGATCTCTTTGACAGAGAGAGACAAAACTACAAATCCCAGAATTCCATAGCATTGAGCCATGGCAATTAAAGCCGTGTCAAACTGCATTATTTCTGCAGTGTGTCAGCAGCCCACGAGACAGAAGTGCTGGATCCTTTCTCTTCCCATGCCTTACCTTCTTATACCTTCTTATAGTCAGTGACTTGAGCCCTGTTTTTCCATCCCTCTTTCCAACACTGGAACTAGATCAACTGTCTGAATCAACGAAGCGGTTGTAAGGCATGGGGGCAATAGATTTGATACTTCTCTCCCACATCCTTTTTTTAATTGTTATAGTAAGTGCCACCCACCCACCCACCCACCCAGGTTCTATAGGTAAATGGGACAGACACATGAATGATGGCCCTGTCAAATCTGGTTTTGTCCTTAATCTGGTTTTGTCACCTTCTGCAAGTTTGCCATATTTCATTAGTTAATATTGAGGCAATATTTAGTTACAGGAGCCTAATGGAAATTTTTAACAGATTGGTCAGGATCTTGAGATCTGTTTTTTTCATATGGTGAAAGGCTTGCAGATGCTTAGTGGGATTTATGATTTCTTTAAAAAAAAAAAAACCCTGCATATTCCACACACATCCATGTCTTTACAAACCACCTCCAACTCACCTCAGTTTTCATGGTTTTCCATATCGCTTGGAAGGCTAATGTTGGTAAGATGCAATTCCAAAGTGCCATTGAATTATGTCATTCTTTCAGATCTAGGCCTAATACTAATCAGTTGTGGGCCCGATTCAGCCTTTTCTGTAGGCATGCCATTGGATGTGCACATACATGGGACTCTCATGTGTGGAGCAGCTCGCTTTGAGAGGGGAGAATATGTGCTTGGGGACTGAAGAGTCTCCAAAGTACCTTTGGTGCTCTGATTTGTTTTAATTCAGACTGGTTTTACTGAGATGGTATATGTTGGGTTTTTGTTTTGTTTTTTTACTATAGCTCTATTGCTCACATATTTAAAATGCACACATATGATGATTTGGTGTTTGGTTACCATTTAGCGCAAAGTGAAATAAGTGAAACAAGTGAATATCGGGCAGTTTGTTTACTTATTATTGACATTCTTCATTTACATAGTACATTCCCTATTCGCACTGTCCAAACAAGACAAACATTATCTCTTTTTCATTCAAAGCTGGTTACTGGTACCCAGTTGTCTTAGATCAAAAGTGTTAGATTTTTCTCCTAAGCACTACAGCTGGTAAGCATATTTATTTCTGGAAAAGGTTACGTTATTATATCCCATTTCAGAATTTCTAATGATTTACCCTAGTAATCCAAAACAGTACAACTGAGCTGTAATTAAGTACAGTAATAGTTATGATCAGAGAGTGCAACTACAATGATTTAGCCATTTAACAGAGGGCAGGAACAAAAGGAGAAATATATTGTTTGGTACTTGTGGTAAGAAAAAGCTAGTTGCTGAGGAACATAATTTGCTTACTACAGTCAACCTTTTCCTTGTCACAATGGTGCTTCCATACTTCCATACTAGACATTACCCCCAGAACTGACACCTTTAATTTGCTTAGTTGTACTAGACCACTCCAATGTTTCCTTCCTCTCTCCCAAAATTGGGGGCATTTTATTTTGGGGTTCAGACAGAATTGTGGCTTACTCCATAAATGTGCATAGGCAGACATAGCATGGCTTTTGCAGACAAGTGTCCAACTGTGGCCATATAATGATGCCCTTATGAAATTGTCTCCTTGCACACTTTCCAGTTTCATGTTACATTACCTGCAGCATTTGCTTTTATACAGCACCGACTCTCTTGTCACTAGCATTTGCTATTAAGACTCACAGAAATATAACAAATGGAAATGCACACACACAGATACAGAGAGACCATTGCCCTTGAGCAGCAGACTTTTGCAACTACACCAGGTTTTTTGTTAGTATTGGCGTGGATGGATGGAAACAGCGGCTTTGTGCATTATGAGTTTATAGGTGGTTTGTGGAAGTTGTGGTGCAATTTGTGTGGAATCCATTTTTTAAAAAAAATCAGATTGTGAATCTGTCCTGTGCATTTCTTTCTTCTTTTTTAATTGTACAGAGTTGCACTGTGTGGTGTTCCTTTTGCACATGTTTTTACAGACTCCGAGGAACAATAAGAATAATATACTTGATATGCTCATTTATACTTTGCCACACACTTAAACATATGTAGAGTGGCAGGAGGTGAGCATGGAAAAAACCACAGGTACATCCTGATGGCTGTGGAAGAACACTAACTAGTGTGGAAGCTCACCATGTCTGATTGTTGCTAGAAAGCTCCATTACAAAAGGAAAAGGGAGGGAAGTAATAATAGCCCATATAATCATCCTATTTTATCCATGAGCCTTTTTGTGCACATATAAGTTCCCCCTCTTTCGTGCATGCATACATTGAGAATGTTTATAATGTAGGTCTTCTGAGGTGGGGGTTCACACATTTAGAAGAAACAAAATAAAAAAGAAGGCATTATAAATCCCCTCCTCAATTTTTTTAAAAATTACAAGGATAGAAAGTGGAAAAGTATAGTTGTCATTCTCCATTTTTAAGGAGAAGCAATATAAATGTAGGCCTTGCTGATCTGAAAGATAGCAATGTGTCCATTACTTTTACAACATTTAGTAAAGAAGCCAACCTGATTCCCATCAAAAGTTCTTCCCAATTTGTTTTTTTAGTTGCTGAAAGCAATAGGCAGTAATCTCCATAACATAATGCACATAGAAACTGGGGTGTGTGCCATCTAATTCATGCTAAGCTGGAAGACGTATCAGTTAAAAAAACATTGCCAAGTATTAATTTCCTTGGTGATCTTGCATATACTCCCAAACTCTTTATAGTGTGGTATATGCAGCCCAGTCCTATGCATGATTACTCAGAAGTATGTCTTACTGAGTTCAGTGAGTATTATTCCTAAATGTGTATAGGATTTCAATCTTATGAGGTGTGGTAATAAAATAAGAAATTAAAACTGTGCTAGTGTTATGTTTTATAATAGTTTCTCAAATTCCCATATTTCCACTATGATCAAACATCAAAGAAGAATTTTTTTAAATCCTTCATACTACAAGTTTATATACTTTCCAGTTTACATGATGATCAGTTAGGGTACAAAAGCTGACCCAGAAAGAACCTTCAAGATAGAGCACCACTGGCAGAATGTGTGATGTCCAGCAGTAAAAGGTTGGATGGTAAAATTAGATGGCTGTTTGCAGTATTAAATCCTCAAAGGAAGCATCATCACTTCTTTTAAAATTACCTTTTAAATTCAATTAATGTATTGTCATTTATGTCACTGCTTGCCATGTGTTTTAACAACTTTTGTGTGATGCACTTTACATTGTAAATAAAGTTGCACCCCATTTAGTACCCATAATGCTAATCTGTTTTGTTTTCCCCCATTTATGCTTAGTAGCTGCTTCGTTATTGCTCTGACAAAACATTTCTTTATCAAGCTTAGCCAAAGGTGGGAGCCTTCTAGCTGGCCTCCTTCTTAGCAGCTACTTCAGCCCATACCAGCCTTTGAACTTTTCCTTAGGCAATTCCCATCCTTCTTCATAATGGAGGTAACACAAGACATGCCCACCATTATACTACTGTGGTAAAGATCACTAAGGGTGCATCCAGACAGATTGAAAAGTCCCAGATTTTGTTCCTTTTCTTTTCAATTTTATACTGGGTTAAAATACACTGGCCTGGGAAGAGCGTATAAACAGTCTCTGACTGTACCAAGAGCTGGTAGAAAATATATTGGGATAAACAAAACATGTATGGATCTCCAAAATAAAACTGGAGAGAACAGGAACAAAATTAGGGGCTTGCTGGATTTTTTAATCAGTCTGGATGTGCCCCCAGAGAATGTTTACCTGAAGCACTATATAAATGTTGAATGGTATAAACATCATAGATGACCATCTAAAACTCATGATAAAATAGTTACTCTTTTGGCTAAGGCCTGGGGGATGTTACTGCATGTTCTGGGTGATGATCCTATGTATATTACAAGGTAGGAATGTGGGTGTGTAAACTAAACATATTATGGGAAGGCTGAGCCAAACACAAATGGTATACACATCACCCCTTGTTTACTATGTTACCCAAATTGCATGGGGTCCATGGGGAGCCCACGAGTGTCCAAATTCTAATATGGAGAATTTTAATTAGCTCAATATGGCAGCAAGAGGCTGGGTAATGATGGGACGTTTTGACCTATAGATACCGATACTCACTGGTGAGACTCCAAGCAAGAGGATGAAATAAAAACAGTTTTTATTGAAAAATAATCAGGGAATGCACAGACATACACACTCAGGCTTCAAGCAGTCACACAAGGCTAATGAAGAAAGTAGGAATAATTGGGGTAGAGGAATAGAGTTCGGGATTATGGGTTATACTATACCTATCTGACAAGCAGAGATTTGTGTAGAAGCTGCAACCATGGTGACACAGACTGATGGAGACAGGGGAGGAAGGGGGTCTGCGCACTCTTTGGCTGTGTTTTGGGGTGATATTTATATTCAGTAATCCCCCTGAAGGGGTGAGTTTGAGTGGAATACAATGTCTGCTGGAGTTTCCCAAGGTTAAACAATGTTTTTTTCCAGATGTGTTAACAATCGCTAATGGCTGAAACATTAAAAGTGATGGTTTCAGGCAAACCTCTATTGCTTTAGGGAACGGTACAAGGAAAAAACCATTCAGGAATGAAATTACAGACACAACCAGAGAGCCTAACAGTCAGAAGGAATGCTTATAATGTCATGGGCTTGGCTGAATGGCTTGCTATATGTAACTCAGCACATCTGATACAGAGTCTGCTTTCAATACTTCTATTCTCCTTGCAAACAACAGTGTGACACAGAAACACCTGATGCCTTGCAAGTCTTTTCACAAAAGTAAAAATGGAAAAGATGCTTATCCAAAGCACACACCATTCTTGATCAGAACTGGATTAAGTCTGGTCTGTCCTGAGCAATAATTAAACAGGATGTGATATTTCTTCTTAATGGCACATGGTGAACAAATGCAAGCCACACCTGTGCATGCTTCTAATTCAGATGTTACCAGAATTTTAATGAGTGCCCTTTGGAATATTGCTGAACCTGGTACAATTTCAAAGAATGTCTTATTCTGAATTCCCCATTAACTGGAAAACTGACAAAGTTGACTTGTTGGCCACTCTACTGTTGTCCTTTTTATAAGGCACCAAGAACACCCAATCCCCTTGCATTTTATTCAGATCTGTATGCAGAGCTGAATTCATTATAAGTTATAGGGGGTCTGGTCATTATTAAGGTAGCAGGTGGAGGGATTAATCTTTTACTCCCTTACTATGGTCCGAGGGGAAATCTGAAGCTGCTATTTGTATTGGGAGGAAATCCCCACTGATGCCAATATATAGTTTGATTCGCAATTTAGTCTTTAAAAAGGTCTGGAAATAGCCATTTCTCGTGCATCATGAAGGGTTTCATCACTTTCAGCAGATGCTACACTGCGCTTCAGCATTACAGCTTTTGAAATCCTACACAATTGATAGCAAGATATCAAAGTGTGGTATCTTGCATCTCCACAGTGAATGGAAATTAACCATTTCAACTACTGCATTTGTAATCCATATTTCAGCACTGAACTGTTACCAGGGTAATGGTATCATAATGGATCTATTTTGGCCATGTTTCATAGGAGATATTCCAAACAACTCTTTCATCACTTGAACATAATGTCACAAAGTCTATGTAGTAAAGGCACTGATCTGAATCTCCACAACTGAATGGCCTCAAGACTTTATCAAACCACCCCACATTACTTTTCTTTTGCCAGCATAAATTGTGGTGTTTTTATGCTGGCAAAAGAACCCCACCACCACCTCCACACTTACCTTGAGCAGCATTCGTGAGGCTTCCCTGGCAGTAACAGAGCACAAACGGAGCTTTGTTTACTTCCAGGGTTCCTGATCTCGTCAGTTCTCGCGAGAAGATGCCAGCATGGGAAATTTAAACATAAAAGGAAAAAAAACACACACACAAAGTACAGCAAAGCATAGAAACAACTTTAGAGGTCCCAAGTACATGGGGGAGTCATAAAAAAAAAGCATCCCCTACCTGGCTGTCGCAATCTCACCCAGAAGTATTTGCCCATTGATGCTATATTCACATGAGTACAATGGCGCAAGGTTTCAAATGCCAGCAGTGCCTGCAACAAATCGCCACAGGAGATCAATTGATGGCTGGGGCCGTCAATAAAATAGGATAGCTTTTTAACAATACACGATTGCAAAAGTGACGTCGTCTGGTATGCACACCCTTTTGCAATCATTAGGCATCCTTATGATGCTATATTTGCTGGGTCTGATAAAGTCTTCAGAAAACCAAACTGAAGTGAAATGTTCAAATAAATCCCAAAATGGGATCATCATGTGCTGATGCATCTATTACGTTGGCTGAGGATCAGTTTCACATGTATCTCATTAGATTAGTGCAACCCTTTTTGCTAATAAGTATATAATGTAATATGGGCACTAAATGCCAATTGTTCATATTTTTAAACCATTAAAGAGGGCCATGAAATTATCACTCAATGGGTGATGGATGAGTAGTTTTGGGTTGCCAAATCACCAAGGTTTTTTAAAAAAAGTCCAGCCCTGGTCTTGTGCCTTCAACATGATCTCTAGAAATCATCAGGCAGTGCTTTTCACAGCATGGACATGAACATTGTCATCAGATTGTGGTCTCGGGTCAGCCTGCTTTTATAAGTGAAGTATTGTTTGTGTTTCTATATATGTATATGTGTATACTATGTGTATAGAAACAGACAAAGAACTAATTTCCAGTCAGATATCAGAAAGCCCTTTTCACATGGCTTGATCTCTTCTACTTTCCCTTTCTGTCCCAAGATTAATGTTACTTCTGAATGTATACTCCCCAGGAAAGAGAAGATATTCATTGATATTTAGCAATAAATACACACACACTTTGCTTCATTCAACCCAAAGCAAGAAAATTTCTCAGCAACTGTGATGAAATTGCCAATGATAACTAAAGAGCAGGTACCAAATCCAAAGTATCATTGTGGTCATGGGGAAATCTAATTGCATGGCTTTTGAAATGTTCCTCTTTCTCTGAAAACTGCACTTCCAAAAAATGAAAGCCACAAGCCCATCCCGTCCCCCTACACACACACACACACAACTTCTCTGACCAGCACTTAGCTCTATGGAAAGAAAGCTTTTCCACACTGCCAAACAAACATTTTTTAAACCCCTCTTTTGCACTGGTTGTATTTTTTTTTTTAAGTAAAGCCACTTCTTAAGGTGCTCGGTGAGAGTTCTTCACTCTTTCACCAACCTACAAGTTTCTCTCTGCTGTGATGCAAAGGAATTCCCATGACCGCCCACTTAAGTTACCAGAGAACCAGGCATCTGATAGAATTCTCCCCAGGAAAGACTGTAGCATAGGTCTACCTCTAATTGAACTTCTGCACCTAACCATCACTACTGCTCACGTGGATGAATATCACTTCAGAATGAGCAAACACATATCATATATGAGCTGACATATGGAATACAGGACTGTAAGCATTCTCCCTTATGCTTACTTTTCTGTCTGGAGAGTGTTGTTGATGTTTTATGATGGCATACCATCAGATGCCAAGATTGACAAAGAGAGCGATCACAGATTACCAAAGGCATATAGCGCATTTGGAAGACTTTACAAAAGAGTTTGGAGTAATAAACACCTGAGGCAAAGCACAAAAATTAGTGTGTATAGAGCCATTGTACTGTCTATTCTTCTTTATGGGTCTGAAACATGGGTCACCTATCGCCGACACTTATGACTCCTCGAACGCTTTCATCAGTGCTGTATACGCACAATCCGAAATATACACTGGACTGACTATGTGACGAACGTTGCTGTCCTTGAGCAAGCAGGGATCACCAGCATTGAGGCCATGATATTAAGAACACAGCTGCACTGGGCAGGGCACGTTTCTAGGATGGAGAACCATCGCCTCCCAAAAATAGTACTCTATGATGAATTCGCCACGGGTCAGCATAAGAGGGGTGCTCCAAAAAAATGATACAAGGACTCCCTGAAACAATATCTCAGGCTCAGCCAAATTGATCACCAATGCTGGTCCGCCCTGGCCTCACATCGGGAGGCATGGAGATGCACTATCCACAATGCTGCAGCCTTATTTGAGAACTCACACCAAACAAGTCTTGAAGAGAAACAACAATGCAGAAAGAATCACAACCCAGAAACATCACCCAAGGTGATCTGCTGTGCTTTCTGCAACCAGACTTGTTTATCTCAGATTGGCCTTTTTAGTCATCAGTGCGCTTGCTTCCTTCCTGAATCTTTGTTTGCGAAGAAAAGCCAGAGAGAGACCACCAGACTGTCTAAGGACTTTATCAGACAAGCCTCTAAAAATGTTCTTTCAGCACCATATTTTACACCATTTTTGTGCTGGCAAAAGAACCCAAAAAGAATGCTGCTGTTATGGCGTGAAAAAGCAGCCTAGTACTTCTGTGTTCGCTGCCAAGTGTGATGTCTGCAGTTCTCATAAGAAGATGTGAGCATGCTTAAAAGGGTAAAAACAGCTAGTTTTTTTTCCAAATATTTTTATTATATAAAATGTTAACAAACAAACAAAAAAAATAGAGAAACAATCAAAATCAAATGAAGGGCAAAAGCATACAATCCATTATGTCATATATCTTATTCCATAAACTTTCCCCACCCATAAATCGTAATTTTACTTCTATTCTTTAAGATCTTGGGCTTTGTAACTGTTAAGAATTACACATATTTTTATTAATGTATATGTGTATGTATATATATATATATATATATATATATATATATATATGGTATTACCTATATAGGTTCTCTCCCTTGTCTGATATGAAGAGTCTCCCTAAACTCCCTAAACTCAAAAAAGAAACGATAAAATAACTAAAAAAAAAAAAACCACCACCAATCTTCTACTGTCTTCTAATCTTCTAAAATACCCTTCCCCTAAATAAACTTCCTGTCTGAAACTAGCTCTGCCTTACTGTCCTTTTCCTGTCTCATCTTACCACCTGTTTCTATCTGTTTACTTTTGCTAAATCCATAAATTTCCCACTGTATTGCCCCTATCTTAGAGCACTTTAAAGCTATTACTTGAAATCGTTGTCTATCCAAAACTTACTATATCTCCGTTACCTCATATTCCACTAGAACTGATGTTACTACTCGTATTGTTATGTTGATCTGTATTGCCATTGTCTGCTTATGGATATCTTTTGTTTTTATTTATTTATTTGTATGCTTGTTTGTTCATTCTTTATATTCCCTTATTCTCTCCATTTCCTTCTCTCTTTTCTGCCCCCCCTTCTTTTTTCTCCTTTTTTTCCCTTTTTTTTTCTTTTTATTTCCTTTCCTGTTGGTGGGAAGAATTACATTTTATTTATACATTAATTGCTGCCATTTCTCCCTATTTATCCTTTAAGAAATTCGAGAAAACTTTCCAATCTTCATAATGCCTTCCCAGTGATTTACCCTTCAATAAAGTTGTCAATCTATCCAATTCGACCATTTCTCGGGTTTTTATGATCCAATCTTCCACTGTGGGTGTTATTTTGGCCTTCCATACTTTTGCATACTCAATTCGCGCAGCCGTTAACTTGTAAAACAGCATTTTACCATGTTCCTTTTCCGTCTCATCATCCATCATCCCCAAAAGATAGAGTTCTGGTTTAAATGGGATATTGGTGTTTAGGATTTCATTTATAGTTTTTTGTATTGTTTTCCAATATTTTCCAGCTTCTTTACAAGTCCACCATAGGTGGAAAAAGGTGCCCATTTCATGACCACATTTCCAGCAGTTGCTTTTAGTATTTTTGTACATTCTTGATATTTTATATGGTGAGTAATGCCATCTCAGGTACATCTTATAGTTATTCTCTCTAACATTTTGGCTTAAGGTATATTTCATCCGCTTGCTCCACAGTTTCTCCCATTGCTTTAATTCAATTTGGTGACCTATATTCTGAGCCCATTTTATCATTGCTTCTTTGATGACATTATCTTCTGTTTTCCATTCCAACAGTACTTTATAGAATCTCGTAATCATATTTTTGTTCCCTGGTTGAACAATTTTGTCCCATACCGATTTATTTGTTTCAATACCCTCTAATTTCTTATCCATGTTATATCTTCCTTTTATCTGTCTATACAGATACCAGTGACACTCGATCCCCTCTGCTCCAAGTTCTTCTTGTGTTTTTATACAATGTTGGTTATCTTTTCCCACTACCATATCTTTGTATGTGATCCACTTTTCCGATGGAATACCCTCTTTGCTGAAAAAAGCTTCATGAGGGGATGTCCATATTGGAATGTTTGGACATAGCCTTCCTTTATACTTTTTCCAGATTCTTAATAATGAGCCTCTAATACAATGATTATTGAAGTCTTTGTTAATTTTGTCTTTGCCGTACATGAGATAAGCGTGGAAACCAAATCTGTTACCTTCTCCTTCTATCCTCAAAAGTCTTTCATCCTCCAATGTAAAAACAGCTAAATTTTTAAAATGTACACACAAGCACTGAAACACACTTAAAAACTTGCCTGCAACATTAGCTAACACACATTGGAAACTGCTTAATGCAGTGTAGATGTTAAATTGCTATTGCTTAAAACAATTTGTAAGCCGCTCTGATAGCCTTGTGGCTGAAGAGCGGGGTATAAATACATAAATAAATAAAAATAAACATGGGGAGGTTCATAAAAAGAGTGTCTCGTGGCTAGTTTTCACTTTCCCACCCTGAAGTGTTTTCCTGCAACCCCAGTTGTGTGAAGAGCCTACTATTCCTCACATCTTTACCTTACTTACTTTTAGAACACCTGAACAGCTCTAAAGTTACATACACATTCAAAACACCATCTTAGAAATGTAGTCTTAATCCCAAGACAATGCTCAGTCCAACACTCTAAATCAGACTCCAAAATGACACTGTTGAAGAAAGAACACCTACAAAGCAGTATACAAAGCAACCCAGCAGTATCCTCTGGAGGAACTGTGAAGGACCTGTAACCCACATCATCACAGTCCCTCAGCATCACAGGCTCTCCAGGATTGTGTTTACACAGGCAAATATTCCCCTAAATATACCACTAAGATTGCTCATTGTTCCCATGGATCGTGCCACAGTATCACCTCATTCAGAAGGGGGGGGAGGTAAAAAACCCAAATATAGCATCTCAGGGGATCTCTCTACTTTTGCCAGTTTATTTGAAAAGTAGCGCGACTTAGCGCATTATTGATAGCGTAAACAACCATTCCGTGCTTAAAATATGGCACGGCTGCTTCCCAAGCTTCATGGACGTGCAACGAAGGATCCCGGAAGAGGGACGGTGGCGTCCAAAAATGACCCCCTGCCGCGCAAGAGCGCCATTCCTCTCCCGGGACCTCCTCCCGTGGTAGGTACTGTTAAACGGTGTCTGAAAATCTCCCTATTGCATTCCTTTGTCCTTCTCTCCAATGCTTGGTCACCCCCCACCCACACACACATTTGCCTGTCTGAATCACAAAGTGGAAAAAAACAAAGAGCAACAAAATAGAACTGTTTCCTCCATACACTGAGTAAACTCCCCACCACTGGTGCAAAAAAGCACTAAAGCGCAATTTATCGCTATAAAACCTGCCGTGTAATTGCAGCCCCTAAGTCCCAGGCCCACTCTTCCTCTCTGGAACATCCCTCTGGGAATTGGTTTTGCATGTGGGTGGGTAAGAAGCAGAGAAACATGGTACAGAGGCAATATGTGCTGTTCCATCCCACAAACCCAGTCATAATTGACTGTATCTTCTAGCTGGATTTTCCAGAATCAATGGCCATTTACAGGAAAATTGTGTTCCCCAATCATGCTCTGGGGAGACGATTCAAACATTTTTTAAAACATGTAATGAAATTACAGTGTAAAAATTTATATAAAGATACTAACTATACAGTAATGCAATAAATTAATATCCAGTTTCGAACACAGAAAAGCCGAAGTGAGTCAAAGATAACATCTCTGAGACCATTAGTACAACTTAAAGAGAACATATATGTATCTTTTAAAAAAAAAACATAAGGCCAGTCCTTTAGATCACATTGCTTCTTTGTGTTGCAGAATAGGAAATTTCCAGTTATCTGACCTGAGAGAGAACTTTCTGAAGCAGCTCTGCCACCAATTGCTGCTGACCGGTGACTGACTCTGGTTCTCGAGTTATTCCTGGCAAACCATCTCTCAAGAGGGTTACAAAATCCCTGACCTTTGGGAAATGTTGGATGATCATATCTGCCTTTTTCAGTTGCTCAGTGGGAATACCATTGACACTACTTATGGTAAACTGCTAACTCAGTCAAAAGCAGTATAGCCATCTAGACAGAAAAAAATCCAGCTTCATTGTCACCCAACCCCTAAATAGCATGCAAAGCTCTGTTTACATCTGCACAGGGACTCAGACATTTCAATGTATTGTATGTACTCGGAAGAGGCACGTATCAGCCTTGTTGGGGTGTGTTCAACCTGGGGGACCGTTTCATACTATTCAGTTAGGACTTTAGCAGACCACCCCCCTTTTCTGTTCTTTTCCAGGCATAATTTGTGACATTTTTATGCTGGCAAAGGAACCCCCTTTACCACACTTACCTTCTATCCCGTCCAAAGGCAACCCGGCAATGACAGAGGAGTGAACAGAGCTCCATTCACTTTCTAGAATAAAATCTCGCAGATTCTTCTGGAAAATCCAGAAGATGGGAGCATGGGAAAATAAAAAATAAAAACAAAAAATAACAAAAAGTTACAAAAAGCACATAAACACACTTTAAAAATTACAAGTAAATGAGGGAGGTTCATAAAAAGAGTGCCACCTACCTGGATGCTGTGATCTCACCAAGAAGTGTTCTGGACAGATCAGCCATTGACACTGTATTCCTGAGGGGGGAAAGGTGCGATGTTTCAAACGTCAGCAATGCTGGCAAAAAAGCACCACAGCTGAGCTATTGGTAGCTTGGTCCATCAATAAAATGGAACATCTTATTGCCAATACATCAACACAAAAGGACAATGACATCTGATATACATGCCCTTTCACATTTATGTGGTGTCTTTATGCATCTGATAAAGTTCTTAGTTACAGCACATTTATCTACTTCCAGTTAGACTGATGTGAAGACTTCTAACATCTGCACAATGGAGTCCCATCAGCAACTAGATGGGCTAGCCTTTCCCACCATTAGCAGGAAGCATGTATTTGCCACAGGGCTCCCTAGAAAGGTGCTGCTGGACATAGAAAATGATGATCCCTTTCCTCTCTGTCCTTCTCTAGGTTGCAGTCAGGAGCTCCTAGTAAGTTGGGAGCCCATGCTTAGGTAAGCTGGTAAAATGTACAACTACTAACACAAACATAATGCTGTGCAAGAGTAAAGCTCCAACAGAATTGTGACTACAGTCTTATTTCCCTGGTTCTTTTCATCTTGTACATTATCAGATGTGGCAAAAATTGTGTGATAATGACAATGGGATACTGTGAATGGGCCCCCCATCACACAACATGTCGTGCTCATGTTCCTCAAGCATTCTGCTGCTGTGAAAAAGGCATTGTTTTAATTAACAGGCCAAGCCGTGAATTGATCTCCCATTGCGTGGGGTGTTTCTAGCAGTATTGCTTTTGTGTGAAACTGCATCCCATTCTGCTTGCGTGATTACAGTGTCAATGGGCAATCTTCACCAGAAAACCTCTGGGTGAAAATGCAAAAACTTAGTTAAGGATGCTCTTTTTTGAACCTCTCCATTTTGCTGGCTCAAGTTTTGAGTTTGTTTCAGTGCTTGTGTGTTAATTTTCATTGTAAATGTTTTTAGAGTTTTAAATGGTTTTCTTGTTAGACTGAGCACCACCCAAAACAAAGATTCTAAATTCGATTATTTGTTTATAAAACGACCTGACTATACTAACTTTTTTGATAATGTTTGCAAAAATATGCACAATTGGTTGTGTGAACTACCGGATGCACAAAAGGCTGTGGGAACTACCAGCAGTCTTCTTGAGACAGCCACAGCAGAGCTGAGCCGTGATTGGTTGGACCAACTGTGTAGAGGGCAGACTTGCAAGAGATGAGAGGAGCCTCAAATGTAAATATCCAGCTACTGTTGTTATACCAGTGCTACCCCTATCCCAATCGCCCAGCTGTCTGCCTCCCAGCTTGCTTCTCTGCTGCGGCTGAGGGATCCCCACTTAGCCATAATTACTGTTTGTGTGTGTGTGTGTGTGTGTGTGTGTGTGAGAGAGAGAGAGAGAGAGAGAGAGAGAGAGTAGCAGTCTGCTCCACTGGCCGTGACATGTCACAGTGGATGAGGGGAAGGGGGGCTTGAGGGAAGCAGGTGAAGGGGGATCCTGTGACTCCATTGCTTCTGGCGTCTGGCTGAGTATCCCCCCACCCCCCAAGACCTGTCTTCCTTCCTGCCAACTCTCAGCAATGGGGGATGGCTCCTCGGTGGCTGAAAGGCTCCCTCCTTCCTCCCATCCTTCTCACTTTGGGAAGAAGAGGGAGGGAAGGTGCCAGCACTCGTTCTCTCTCTCTCTCTCTTTCCCTCCCTCCCTCTCAGCTTCCCAGCATCTCCCCCCAGATGTGTTTGGGAAGCCACATACCCCACCTTTGTCTGTGTGAACTACAAAGCCGAAAACTAACCAGATCAGCCAATTTCATACTAAATCATGTAAACTATGCGGCATTGGTGCGAAAATGTGCTAATGCGCAAACTATCACAATAAAAACTGTCGTGTAACTGACCCCCTGGGCAAGCACCCTTAGAATCATTGAATCATAGAATTGCAGAGTTGGAAGAGACCACGAGGGCCATCCAGTCCAACCCCCTGCCACACAGGAATCACGATCAAAGCATCCCTGACAGATGGCCATCCAGCCCCTGTTTAAAGACCTCCAAGGAAGAAGATCCCCACATACTCCAAGGGAGTGTGTTCCACTGCCAAACAGCTCTTACTGTCAGAAAGTGCCTCCTAATGTTGAGGTGGAATCCGTGTTCTAGTCTCTGGAGAAGCAGAAAACAAGCTTCCTGAAACAATGTGACACCCCTTCAAATACTTAAACAGGGCTATCGTATCACCCCTTAACCATCTTTTTTCCAGGCTAAACATACCCAGCTCCCTAAGTCTTTCCTCATAAGGCATGGTTTCCAGACCTTTCACCATTTTAGTCACCCTCCTCTGGACACGCTCCAATTTGTCAATATCCTTTTTGAATTGTGGTGCCCAGAACTGGACACAGTATTCTGGGTAAGGCCTGACCAAGGCAGAATAGAGTGGCACTATTACTTCCCTTGATCTAGACAATATACTTCTATTGATGCAGTGTGCATCAATATTCCCTTATTACAGTGTGGCAGTGCATCATTCCTGGAAATGTGTAGCGGTTCCCCCAGTCACTAATATTTCTCTTGTCGTCAATATTTTGTGTGTTATGTCAGAGAGAAAACAACATGCATGGGATCTGGCTGTTTGTTGCATTGAAGTTGTAGACCTGAAAAGTGGCTCATACATAAAGATTTTTGTACTGACGTTGCATTTATTTATTTATTTGTCCATTTAATTTATATGCCATCACTCCTGGAAGAGCTCATACGTGTGCCCAAAGGGGACCCTGATTTTGGAACTACTCCAGTGACCCAATACCTTAATCTCTCTTAACTGGGGCAAAACTGCTTATTATCAAAGGTGAGTTTGACCTAGCAGAGGCCTAAATTCAGTGTCACACTAAGAACCTTCTACCAGTACAACAGGATTTTTTTTTTTGCATTTCCACCACAGGACAGCCCCCCCCATGGTATCTACAAACCAGTTCCAGAGGTTTTCCAACCCTATGGAGAACAATTTTGATGTTTGGGGGAGGGGGGCTCACAGGGACAGTGAACTGTGATCTTCTGGTTGCATTCATGGAAGCAGTTCCATCGCTGCTTCTCCTGTGACACTGTGGACTTTTTCGGACATTAAAAATACAATGCAAGCAGCCTCGACACGTTGCGAGGCTGCAGCGCTGCAGGGCGTCACTTTTGCATGACGCCCATCCCTGCCAGTACTGTTGCAGTACCACAGGTACATTTGAGCGTTATATTTAGGCGATTTTTACTCACGATCAACTTTCGTGAGTAAATATCAGCTAAATATAATGCTCAAATGTCCCTGCGGTACTGCAACCATACCGGCAGGGACGGGCGTCATGCGAAAGGGATGCCCTGCAGTGCTGCAGCCTCGCAACGTGGCGAGGCTGCTTGCGTTGTATTTTTAATGTCCGAAAAAGTCCTGTGTTTCTGGGGGCCTACACGAGGGGGAGATCCAAAATACCTCACAGTATTGGCATCTTGCAGCAGCAGCAACGTGTCCAAATGGTTTTTCTGGCCTTGGAAGCCCCCATAAGCCTCACATTCCTGATGGCAACCACAAGTGATTTACTCACAGTTCTTCCCCACCACTGGGTTGTTTTTTTTAAAAAAAGTCATCCCAAGGTGTGCTGGTGCAATAGAGCGATTTTCCAACTTTATAGGAGAGCAAAACAGAAAATATTCATCCTGTTTTATTGCCTTAGTGAGCAATTGCTAAGGTGAAAATCCAACATGGCAGCAGTGGGTGCTTGCCCTGCTAGCAAGCCCCACCCTCCGCTCTCACCTGGCTTATCAGTTTTGTGCTTCCCTTCTCATTTTTTATTGTTTGATAATCCTAAAGAAAAAATGTGCAGGCCTCTCAGGTTTGTGAGAAAGTATTGGGAAATCTGCAAAGGCTTTTACTGCATTGTTTTTGCCTTTCTGGGCCTCCTCCTTCCTAATAGTGTGGATTGACGCTGGATCCTATTTAGACAAGTAGGATTCCCAGCGAATTCCATGTGGGGTATTTTCACCATTTAGATGGGCCCTGTGTCTCTACTTACCTTGCTCAACAGAGCCTAGAAGTGAACTGGCTATGAATGATGCTCGCATGCACCTAAGGACAGGTGAAACTGTTTATGTCATTTCCTTTTAGTTTCTTATGTTTCAAATCTTTAGTTTTTTCAGTCCCCTTTCTACATCAGTTTATGATTTTTTTTAAACAAGAAAATTCTGCATGAACATTCAGATATGTATTTGTTTACACATTTGCCTGATACACATATTATAAACTCATTTCCCCAAATGCAATTTGTTTTTATGTGCTATCTTCCCAAATATGCACACTTTGCAGGCATTTTTAAAACCAGAAAACTGAATCACAAAAATTCAGTGCCATTATAGAAGTATAACTGTGTGTTCAGTTTGTATATTGTCATAGAATCATAAGCTGAAAGGGACGGCGGGGACAAGAAAATCATGTGTATTTATATTAGAATGGGAACTAAACACATTTCTCTTCCATCTGTACATGGATTCTGCAGTCTCACATGCAGCTGCTCAAGCGTATCAGGTGAAAATGCTGCTGCTGACTTTTACTTCTAAAAAAACCTGAACAACTGGCTGAGATATATTTCAAATTCAGCTCCTCGGGGTCCCCCTTCCCCTCCCCATCAGCCGGCATTTGCTGAGCCTAGCTTGCTGCCTTTTTAAAAATGAGATGGGCAATCTCAGTCTGTGCTAGTGGTAAATGAGTCAGATGAGTCAAATGCTACATGAATGGTAAATCTGCTGCAGTAGCAACATCTTTGAACACCAGGTGATGTGGTGCTCCTGTATAGTTAGCCCTGCCCATGTGTAACCTTTTTTTAAAAAAAAAGTCTGCATGTTACTGATTTGGCACAGAACTAGCCATGTGGAAACAGTTCCTGCACTGCTGCAATTTGTACTTAAGAGCAGGGACTTTTTCAGATGTGAACTTACAGCGCAAGAAGGCTCGTAACAGGCGTGACGCTGCTGCGCGGCAGGGGGCCTGTTTCGTATGACGCCGTCCCCCTGCCAAAATCAGCTGTGTCAGTTCCGCGAGAGACTGGAGGCAGCCGCACCATATTTGGCCATTTTTTACTCACGGAAGTTGCCCGTGAATAAAAAATGGCCAAATATGGTACGGCTGCCTCCAGTTTCTCACGGAACTGACACAGCTGATTTCAGCAGGGGGACGGCGTCGTACGAAACAGGACCCCTGCCGCGCAGCATTGTCGCACCTGTTACAAGCCTTCTTGCACAGTAAGTTCATGTCTGAAAAAGTCCCAGGTTTAAGGAAAACAAAATAGCTCTAAGGGAGGAGGTGTAAACATAAGTTGACTATCACCTTTGTGCTTCTGATTAGCCTCTTCTCTAGTCTTCCATCATCTCAGTTTAACAGTACCTGAATTGACACAAAATGCGGAGTTCACACTTATTGATAAAACATGTTAATCCTGATTAAAGCAGACACATTAAATCCATTGAATTTACCAATGTGTTGCATCATCATTCAACATTCAGTTCAATGGGTCTATTCTAGTTGGGACTAACCAACAGGATTCAGACATGATCTTCTGATTAAGTTGAACATAAATTGATAAATCAATCCATTTTACAGTTTTTCTCCGAGTGCCTCAGTGCCTTCCTTACCAACATTATGTAAATAAACCAAATAGACTTTTTCACAATAACCCTAAATGCTGGAGGAATATAACTTATAAAGCTCTCACACACCCATATTTGGGTAACCAATATCCATGGTTACAGTTATCTGAGGGAGACAAAATAGGGGACATATACCATAGAGTTGTACTGGGAAATGCCTAGAGAGGTGTCCCCTCTAGGAATCACTAGGTCCTCCAATGCAACTCTATGGTATTTTTATACAGGAAGTTCTTCATTTTAATAGGATTTGCTATTATCTGTGGTTTCACTTATACACAGTACACAGTAAGACCAGGGGCTCAGCTACATGGCAGTTTTTAGTCTGAGAAGATGCAAGAAATTGAGAACTTGATTCTGTCACCCACTGTACCCACAATTTGTCATGGATACTAAAGCATCTCGGATTTGTTGTTTACACAAATCTACGAAGGAGTGCCCATTCCTCCTGCCTCCCTGCTTCCCCCACCAGCTTCAGTGGCTTCTAGGACTAAGGACCTTTTCCTCCTGCCTCCCCACTACTTTTCTTTCCAATAGAAAGCAATGCATTAAGTGCTTTCTGTCCCAACCCACTTCTCTCCCCACTTCTTTTCCTTCCAATAGAAAGCAATGTTTTAAGTGAATTCTGTCCCACCCACTTCTTTTCCTTCCAATAGAAAGCAATGCTTTAAGTGCTTTCTGTCCCACCCCACTTCTCCACCCACTTTTCCTTCTAATTGAATCCAATGATATAAGATCATTCTGTCCCACCCCACTTCTCCATCCACTTCTTTTCCTTCCAATAAAAAGCAATGCTTTAAGTGCTTTATGTCTCACCACACTTCTTCCACCCCACTACTGCCTCCCCGCCAGCAGTGGAAAGCAAGCCAGAAAGCAGCCAGGTGATTGGGACGGGGACGGAGAGAGCACTGGTGTTGCCCAGCCTGGGCTGGAATCGGCTGCAAGGAGGAGGAGGGAGAGGAGCAGGCGCTAGTTCAACAATGGAAGATCCTGAATTGCAAGGCATCCCTTGCAAGCCCACCCCCTCCAAGGTCCAACCAATCACAATTCAGCTCTTCTGTGTGCCCTTTTTCCAGGATGGTTGCTGATTGATCAGACAACCAATAGTACAGTTTTTCCTAGAGTGTCCAAAAAAAATCCATGGGAAATAGAGGGATGGAAAATCACGGGTTGACTGGGTTTTTTGCTACCCGTCCAGAATAGCGCGAGTCTGCCACGATGTGTGTGGGAACCAATGGGATTCATCCCAAATTCTTCCTGGATATTTTTTGCCATGTACACAACCTCCAGGAGTGTATCCCTCGCAGATATTGGGGTGGGGAGGGCATCCTGTATTTGAAGATTTCACCTCTCTTTCATTAAAGTTAGAAAACATTTATTTCCAGCTAGCTGTAGGGGTGGGGATTTTATGTATTATGGTAGTCAGTTTTAAGTGATTCCCCCTTCCAGCATATCTTCATTCACATCTCATCCCACATGTGGCTTGTGATTTAACATCCAAATATTTACCTTAAGGAAGTGCATAAGTCTTTTAAACATAATGAGCATTGCTTCATAAATAAAACAAGTCTGATAACTTGCTATCTGGACTTGTAAATATTGTTACAATGCCTTGCACCCCCTCCCTATAAGATGCCATATTTCATAATTTGCTATTAAACAGGACACATTTGAAGGGGTTTCATAGATCAAGACCAGAATTTCTGCTGAAGGTCACCAGGTCTGGTAGCCCAAAACTGAAAAACAATTTATTTCAGTAAACAAACCCATTAAACTAATCTGATTCTCGCACCTCGAGCAACCCAACCTTATGGATCATCCAGCACAAACAAACAGTGACTGGAATCTCCCATTATCCACACTACATCTTTCCTCACACCTTTTCCTATCCAACAATACAAGGTTGTTATAAGCCCATCAATGTCGATTGCCCAACTTTCAAAGATAATCAGCAGAGTCTCACACTGCTTTGTCCCCCTCGTCGGAGACGTTTAGTCATTGCTGCAATCAAATCACACATTTAAGGCACATTTTTGGATCGAAATATACCTCCTGTTTGTCAGCCATGTGTGTGCAGTTAGATTGACCCATTCACTCTGTCAGTTTGCAAGCCTGCATCTTCTTTGCTTCCTGGACCTCTGCTCTACAAAACTGGTAAATATAATCCAGAACTCTCGGATCTATCTCCACTATCCACCTTTCTGCCTAACCTTCATTAGCTCTGTAGGATTGCCTTGTGTGTGCGCTTTGTGCATCTGTTTGCTTTCTATTTTATTTTTCAATAAAAAACATTATTATTTCACTTAAACTCATAGCCTTGGCAGTGAGTACTGGGATGCATAGGTGTAAAGATCCTGAACTTACCCAGTCTCTCACAGCCAAACACTTGAGCTAATTATAATTCCCCCAAATAATACCATAATTTTGGCAAACATGAGTGGGTCTTCCACAGACCCCATATAATTCAAATAACAATATCATAGGGTTTATTGGCTGTTTTACAGAAGTGGGGGGGGCAACAGAAGCCTTCTTACAGTGGGAAGTGGGATTTTGGCTGGATGAATTTCCATGATATATATGCTACAGAACATGAACCCGCCATAACGGGGGCTCATTTATCCATTATATACAGATTAGGATTACCTTGAGCATTTTTTAAAAATTAAATTCTTGTGTTCTTTAAAATAAAATTACACTTTTGAAAGCATTCACTTCTTTTCGTTAGTTCAAATGCACACATTGGCTGGCATCCTGTTAGTGAATCATGACACTTTAAATTGAACATATACCATGACAACTCACTTTTACGATTATAGAATGGGTCAGAAGTCTGTTCCAACCAAGCAATACCAAATCCCCCCAGATAACTCATCTTGTAAGCCACCCTAATATCACCATCATAACATAGACATTTTGGTGTTGACGGAAAGCAGAGAGGTGAGCATGTCTAGCTATTTTCTTGTAGCTGGATGCACTGCAATAGGCATCTGCAGAGACCTCTAGGGATCGTGGCAAGCTCTCTGCGGATGATGTCCTTGTAGTGCCAGCTATAGGAAAATAGTTGGAAATGACCAGGTTGAGGGAGCTGCATTGCTTACAGGGTGAGTTGTGGTGGGAGAGGGGGCTAACATTGGGAGGCTAGATGAGATGTAGCTACATGGTGTGCATACACCTCCATTTCTCACTTCTGTATAAATGTTCATGCTTCTCTCAATCTTCTCTAACTCTAATATAATCAGTAAGCCACATAGTTCTGAATTCCACTTAACAGCTGTAGGAATTTTAATTTGTCTCCATATCTTGCATTCTAAAAGTCTGGCAGCAATAATGGTATATAATTAGGAAATTTACCTGGTGTTGCCCAGGCAGTTGTTGATTATTTTGTTTAAGATATGAATGAAACCAAAGTTTGACTGATAGCACCTGCAGTTCTTTAAAATTTGTTATTGTACCAGGTTCCATGCAAAATGGAAAAACCCATTTTGGGAAAAAATGGGAGGGGGAGAATGCAGTTCACTGATTGGTCCTTCTGAGCTTTCATGAAAATGTCCAAGATAACAATTGAACCATAAATATCAAGTTGGGTGAAATGTGGCTCAAAAATATGAACTATAGAGGGGGGAAATACAGAAATCCAAAGTGTTTGTTCAGAAAGTGGCTGAAGTAGTTGACAAATTGAAAAGTATTAATACAGGTCCTGTCTAAACAGTGAAAATAATCCTAATGGGATTCAAATGGAAGGCAATCTGCATATACGGACATTTGCATCAATACGTCTCATTCATAAGGAGGGCAGCCGAATCACTGTAAACTCCATCTGGGAAGCCTTCAAGGCTTTTCACTGAATTTCCCAGATGTTCCATAGGAGATGTGAATGTCCAGTCATTAAGACAGTTGTATTCACATTGCTGCAATGAGGCAGTGCAAGCTGATTGGCTGGATGAGCATGGGGCGGGGCTTGCAAACAGGGAAAGTGCCTGCTGCTGCCATGTTGGATTTTCAGCTAATCAAGCGATCAGTAAGGTGATAAAACAACATTTTTTTCTCTTTTCTCTTTTTTTTCTTTTATAAAGGTGAAATATCACTTGTGCACACCATAATAAACATTTTTTCTAAAAGGTCGACAGTGGCAGATTTAAAACTGGGTAATTCCCTCACAGCCACCATCTTGCCTAGAGGTCATGCGAAATTTATGGGAGCTGTAAAACCATTAAGACAGTTTGCAGCTGCTGCATATTGCTGCTACTCTGGGGCAATCCACCACCCCCCTGGTACCGATGGAATCACATTCTTCATTTTGGTCCCAGCAAATAACATGCCAAATATAGTGACTCTGGCCAGGATCCTATTATGTCAAATCCACTCATGCAACAGGGCATGTTTGTTGGAATATTACACAAGAGGGTTGGCAATCTGGCCACTTGTGCAGGGAGGTAGCCAAAACCTCCTTGTGCAAATGGAAGAGCAACAATGCTGATAAGAGAGGCCCACAGTCCACCTGCCAAAGGCTTGCTCTAGTCCAATTGTTTCTTCAGTGCCTGGCTCCTAGGGGTTCTTGGAGCCAAAGCACCATGAGACAGGTGGCTCAGTAAGGTTTTATCACCTTACTGAGAATCCCCCATTTTACAAGAAATATGGCCATGATTCTGTATCACCTACTTAGCTACATAACCACCTTAGTTATGTAGCTAAGTAGTGTTTCCCAGCCCAATCCCTCCAATCTTCACTTATCAGGCAGCAGCCACTGTGAGTAGAGAAACAGATGACTGACATTACCAGCAACTCCCCCATGAGCAATCTCCAATCTACAGCCAGAAGCAGAACCCTTGTTGCAATTCCACCTCGTAGTAAAGATTGTTTGTCGGGAGTAGTGGAAACATCAGGCAGCTGCTTCCTGACTGACAGGGGAACAGGACCCTGTCACTTGCAGTGGCTGCTCCTTGGTAAGTGGGGATTAGGGGACTTTTGTGGTCCCTACATATTCCCTAAACTAGTGAATATACAGTTGTCCCTCCACATTCACAGATTTGGCATTCACGGATTTAAGTATTCACGGCTTGAAAATATTCTTTAAAAAAATAATCCAAAAAGAAAACCTTGATTTTGCCATCTTATTTAAGGGACACCATTTTGCTATGCCATTGCACATAATGGGACTTGAGTATTCACGGATTTTGCGTATTCACTGGAGGTCCTGGAACCAAACCCCAGCGAATGTGAAGGGACAACTGTATAGGGAGTATAAATAAGAACCAGCATAACTCCAGGTTATGTATTCATAATTGCCTTAGGGGGCGAAAATACTCCTCGTTGAATTAGAGGATAAGCCTACGTGTCTTAATCAGAATATGTGCCATTATACTGTATTCGGAAGGGGGGAGGTCCTAAACGGCAAAAACTCCAAAGGAAAACAAAGCCTTTGCAGCTTTTCCTGGAGTTTTTGAAAAACAGCAAGGGGAATGCACATTCCCCCTCATTAGGACAGCGATTCTATAGGAATTGCTGTCCAATAGTACAGGAAGCATGACCCTGATTGGCTGGACAAGCATGGGGGTGGGGCTTGCTAACAGGGCAAGCACCCACAGCCGCCATTTTTTTCACCTTTGGAGAGCAGGGAAGGGAGGAGGGCTCTCTCATCCTCTTCCCCCTTCTCCTGGTTCCCCCCATGGCACTGCTGCTGCTGCAGGGTTTGGGGAAAGGAGGATGGCATCTGTCATCTTGGACACGAAGCTTATGGGGGCATCTGATGGCAAAAACACCATTAAGACAAGTCACAGCTGCTGTGCCTTGCTATTACTGCAGGGTACTATGTTTTAGGAGAGGTCGTGTAGATGAGCCCTTAGTGAATTCTGGACTATATGTTTTGTTTTATTTATGTGCTTTGATTTGATTTCATTTTTATTCTTGTACTTTCTGGCTCTGGGCATTTGGATGAAACACACTTGATTGTACACATACAAACTTGCCTTTGGACACGGGTAATGTTTATATCCCACAACATATTGGAATTCTCGTTGGGGTCAGAAAATAGCTCACAACGCACATAATCTTGGACATGATGATTAAAGAGGAGTCACATATGGCTCTTCTGTATGAAAACTTTAGAGAAGCAAGAGCTACTTTTTCCTTTTTAGATGGCTTCTCTTTCAGCACAGAAATTATTTTTATTTATAGCACCAAGGAACATTCTGAGAGATCCACACATGTTGCAACTGAACATGACCCTTCTGAGGAACCAGTCCCCACATTTAATAGTTTCCTTAAAACTTTCTGATGACTTGATGAAGAAACAAAAGTCCCGTTGTTGATTACAACACATGGAAGTTCCCTAACACTGTGCAGTCATATGCATGTAATTCAATACACCCTTAATTCCAAACAGATTCACATCCAAACTGTCAGCATTTTAGTACTTTGGGAAAGTTTAAATCTGTGCCTCCATCTTTTTTTTTCTGTCCTATGATCCTCTGCGGTAAAGTTTTAATTAAACTAATTAAAGAAGAAGGAGAAAGGCAGCCTGGTCTGGTTTCCACCACATTCAGATAACCTTGGAAGATGCATTGTTGCCTGTGCAGAGATGAAAGGAGTTAATCAGGTACACAACCCTACTAACACCAACATAAGGTGCTGAGTTCTTTACCAAGTACTGTAGAGGAGGAAAGTAGACTCCCAGAGAGCTACAGAAAGGAGGTGTTGAATGAGCCTCCTTAGCAATCTTCAGGATGCTATCAGTAGAGTGTCAGCAGACCTAATAGGTGTTGTTCAAGTCATCTTCAACCAAAAGTGAAGATGGGCTGGTCATGTAACTTGCCTACCACACAACAAATGTATCCACAGAACCATCTGAGTGCATTACTGGGTGAGACACAAGTGCTTATCTTGTGGACCAAAACAAAGATTGAAAGAATAGCTTGTTAATCTTTACAGAGAAAGATGACATTAGCACACCCAGAATCAAGAGGATTGGAGCTCTGTGGATCTATGTTGCTAGTGAAAGCTGTGCAAGGACACATCTGACAAAGCAGAATAGCAAGACAATAAATGTTATTATTCAAATTCATAACTGCTAACTACACATTTAGTTGTTAAACCCCTGAATCAGTGCTATAAATTTGTTTGTGTAGAATTTCTGGGGGTGTCAATCCTAAAGAGATCCCCATGGCAAGAATAGTTCAGTAGAAGTTGTTTGGATATTTGGTGTGTCAGAGTCCTAGAGGAATACTACACAAGCCTTTGTAGCACAATGGCTCAGTAACAGTATCACTTTTGAAGCTGTTCTCACCCGATGACGTTGCCCCCCCTTCGGTGCTTGTTCCATGTGCAGCGTGTCCCAGAAGCGTTTATTTTTATTCACAGGCACTGTATGTAAATAACAGCCCTTCCGATTCAAAACCACTTCATTTTACTGTGCAGTAGCACTTCATCGAAACTGTGACTGGATGATGTAAAAATACTTTGGAGCAGTGGGTGTGCCTGCTCTGCCCAAAGCTCCCTGGTGTTTTATTCCTCCAGCTTCCCTGGCATTCAGCTTCCGGTGGTCACTCCCTGCAGTCAAATTCACAGGCTAATAACTTCATTCCTGAGTTATCTATTAACTTTTAAACCCCAAATTTGCAAAATTCAGCAGTAACTAAATTTAGCAATACAGTCATTTAGCAATACTTGAATTTAATGCATTTAATATAATGTTTCCTTACCATTTAAAATTTTAATAAATTTTAATTCCTCCATTTATCATTTTTAGAATTTTAGCATTTTGTGCCCCCTTCTTTTCTTCCTTGGCAATGCAATTGAAATCCCTTTTTGCTCCCAAAGGGGTGAATGCTGGTGGGTAAATCGCTCTGCTCTTTATAAGGCAAGGGGGGAAAAGACAAGCAGTTGGATGCAATCTATGATCACTTAGAAAAATGCCACCTTGAAACAGGAAGTAGACTTTTAAAATGTCTGGGCCAGAATCCTGTATCAGCTTCTTCGTTTAGTACCATAAATAACAAACATAAGTATTTGGGGGTGGGAAGGGGGAGAGAGGAGGGGGAGGAAATTTTAAAATGCTGTAAGAGAAACTCACTTCATGTCAGCCTTGAACTAACAACCTACTGGTTATAAGACCAAGTTATTCCCTGCTTTGCCACAATGGCTGATACAAGCTAAAAGAGGAGAATTCCACATGAGCCGAATGCAGGATTTGCTGAGTGATGCAAAACAAGGATCTAAAAGGGGCACATGTGCATACAAACTAGAAGAAATGACGTCCTAAAGATGGAGGAGGGGAGAGGAGGGGGAGATCCTGGGTGGCATGGTTATCATGTTCTGTGTGTGTGTGTGTGTGTGTGTGTGTGTGTGCAGCACTTTGAAAACATGTTGTTCCTTTGCAGAAACAGAATGGGGGGCACTATGCAGTAGGTAAGGGTTCTATTCTGCAATACTTTCGCTTCGTTATGTCGCAGTACTATCACTCAAAAATGCCACCGTGTAGTATTCCTCCTAAAGACATCCTTAAACAATCTCAACCCCATATTATATAATATAATATCATGTAACATAATATAACATCATATAATAATATAATATAATATGTAAGACACACACCTTATTCACTTTGTAGTTAGGATGCTGTCATTAATGCTTTCACCTTTTTTATCTCACAGACATTTTTATTTTTTATTTATGTATTTATTTGTACATTTACAACTCAAGCCATGTTACCATAAAATATAGATTGTAAAATAAAAACCAGCAAAGCAAACAACATAATATAACACTATCATAAAACAGTATTGACAGCAGCAGACTGGAATACATATATATTTTTGCTGCTATCCCTACTGCTATTACTACTACTCCTACCAAAGCTTAGGAAAGTAACTTTTTAGACGACCAGAAGGATAACTTTTTAAAGCTCTGGCTACTATACATCTAATTAGCATTGACATTATGTTAAATACAATATAGATCCCCAAAAAGAGCTTGCGTTTGTTGGAGTGATGCAAGAACCCCAGGAGGGATTTGGAAGTAGCATGGGAGAGGAAGTAGATTCAGATAGGATTGCTAACTTTTCACTATGAAATCTATTGCCCCCTTTAGGATAGATCCAGTTAGATCCTAGTATATTCAGAGACTCAGGGCTTGCTTACCTACACAGGCCAAATGCCCTGGGTTGTCCCCATTCCAGAGCCCTGCAGTCCAAATGACACAGGGCATTTACCCCAATCTGCCCTCAGACAGTCCTTACCAACCCCGGGGCAGATGCAGGGCTGGAATGGTGGAAAGCCAGGATAGGGCCCAATAGAGAAAAAAAAAGCCTGTTTAATCCAGTACCACCAGATGTCCACAGGAACCTGCCCCAACACTCCATTGCTGCCACTGCCAGCTTGCTAGCTCTCCTAGAAGCCAGGCAAGGGTCCCTCAGCATGTGACCAAGGCTGGTCACAGGCAGGGGGCCTGCAGTCACATGTTGCAGCCCCATTTTCTAGCTTCCATGGCAGTGGAGAAAATGGCAGTGGCAGTGGCTGCAGGTGTCCTATAGCTGGTGTCCTGTGTGGACTCTGGTCTGTTTTCTTTAGGTAATGGGGGAAATGGGCCAGAGCCAGGATACTCTAGCGGGGAGCCTGATTGGTGTAGAAGAGCCCAGAGTCAAATAAAATTTGGCAAGTGATGGGTAGGATGGAATCAGGATGAAACCTCAGTGCTCTGTGGATAATCCAGAGCAGAGTCTATCAAGCTTTGGGCAATTAAAAAAAGACCTACAATGTAAAAAAAACCCCAACAACTATATGTATAATAAACACTTTTCATATTTTTAGAGTTATGTCATGACTATAGAAACGGGGGAAAACAGACCCCTACAGATGTTCTGATGGTATCTCATCAGTGCAATCAGGACAAATACAAACAAACTCATTTGTACAGATTCATTTGGACAAGCTAGAGCATCAATGTACCATTGAGAAGGTCACTGGCTTGCAAACTGCAGAAAGTGTAGGATTCATAATTTCAAAGAATCACAAGTCTCAGGAACTGTCTCAATTACTTCCATTCATTAAGGTTTATGGTTGTCAGCTATTAGAATCATAGAATCATAGAATTGTAGAGTTGGAAGAGACCACGAGGGCCATCCAGTCCAACCCCCTGCCACGCAGGAAATCACGATCAAAGCGTCTCTGACAGATGGCAATCCAGCCTCTGTTTAAAGACCTCCAAGGAAGGAGACCCCACCACGCTCCGGGGGAGTGTGTTCCGCTGCCGAACAGCTCTTACTGTCAAAAAGCTCCTCCTAATGTTGAGGTGGAATCTCTGTTCCTGCAGCTTGCATCCATTGTTCTGTGCTCTAGTCTCTGGAGCAGCAGAAAACAAGCTTGTTCCATCCTCAATGTGACACCTCTTCAAATACTTAAACAGGGCTATCATATCGCCCCTTAACCATCTTTTTTCCAGGCTAAACGTAACCAGCTCCCTAAGTCCCTCCTCATAAGGCATGGTTTCCAGACCTTTTACCATTTTAGTCGCCCTCCTCTGGACACGCTCCAATTTGTCAATATCCTTTTTGAATTGTGGTGCCCAGAACTGGACACAGTATTCTAGATGAGGTCTGACCAAGGCAGAGTAGAGCGGCACTATTACTTCCCTTGATCTAGACACTATACTTCTACTGATGCAGCCCAAAATCTCATTGGCCTTTTTAGCTGCCGCATCACACTGTTGACTCATGTTCAACTTGTGGTCTACTAGGACTCCTAGATCCCTCTCGCACGTAGTCACATTCAGCCAGGTCTCCCCCATCCTATATCTATGCATTTCATTTTTCCGCCCTAAGTGCAGTACCTTACATTTCTCTGTATTGAATTTCATTTTGTTAGCTTTGGCCCAACTCTCCAGTCTATCCAGGTCATTTTGAATGTTGATCCTGTCCTCTAGGGTATTAGCTACTCCTCCTAATTTGGTGTCATCTGCAAATTTGATAAGTATGCCCCTAATTCCCTCATCCAAGTCATTGATAAAGATGTTGAATAGCACTGGGCCCAAGACAGAACCCTGTGGCACCCCACTAGTCACATATTTCCAAGACGAAGAGGAGCCACTGCTGAGCACCCTTTGGGTTCAGCCAGTCAACCAATTATAAATCCATTTAACAGTTAACTTGTCTAGCCTGCATTTTACAAGCTTGTTTGCAAGAATGTCATGGGGAACCTTGTGAAAGGCCTTACTGAAATCAAGGTATGCGATATCCACAGTGTTCCCTTCATCTACCAAGCTGGTAACTTTATTGAAAAAAAAGAGATCAGATTAGTCTGGCATGACTTGTTTCTCTGAAATCCATGTTGACTTTTTGTGATTAAGTCATCAATAGGCTATTGCTACATACAATTCTTTTAGTTATCCTATTTGATTTAGTAATCTTATATCTTACTTCGTCATAAATTGCAAATGGTAATCCATTTATTACACAGGACAGAGTTCCAGGCTTGTGGGATCTACTTTGTTCTTTTCTAAAACTCTGAAATCCGCCAACTGGGATCAAGTGAAAAAGACATAGACTTCAAATGTTCAAATGCTTCTATGCCAGGGTAGGAATTGTGCGGCCCACTAGGTGCTGCTGGACTGCAACTCCCAACAGCCCTAACCAATATAGTCAGTGGTGAGAAATGCTGGGAGTTGCAAGCCAACAGCATCTGCTGCCTAATTCCCACCCCTGCTGTAAGCAGCTTCTCAGCACAGGAACTTGTTTTGATACCAGAATTGAGATAAGCTCACAGTTCTTCCACATGGAAATCAATTTCTAGTTTTCACAAGCTTAGTTCCTTTCAGTAGTGCAACTAAGAAAGTGTGGGGGGGTCATAAATGGCAGAAATCCTTGCTGATATACAGCAGTCACCCAAAAATCTACAAGCAGATTTTGGTCTGTTGTACAGAGCTACCCACCTATGTGGTACTGTGCATGTTTTCCTAAAAGTACATTGTGCTGTGTCCAATAAAGGAGGAAAGTGTGGTTAGAACTGCAGCCTAAAACTATTGAATTAAACCTTTGCTTTATTATGCACAATTAGGTCAAGGTTTGAACTGAAGTTCAGGTTTAATTAGTTCCTTTGTTCCCAGAACCAACATTCATGTCTAATTGATTCATTAAGCCATTATTCAATCAAATGGGTAGAAGTGAGAGCTTGAGTTCACACAAAGTCACCTCTCAAACAACTGTGCTGCACACTCTGTGACAAAAGGTTAGTGGATTAACAGATGACACAATTTTAAAAGGTATTCCAAGGAGTGAGTTAACCGCTCTGCCATAATGAAAAGAATTCATCAGGATTAGATTTAAAACACAACAGTTAACACAGAATGGTTTAAAAAATGCATTCATCCAGATCAGAACTTGTAAAGTTACATTTTGGACTACAGTTCCCAGCATCTCCAGTTTTGGTGGGAAGAGTCCAAGTAGGTGATTTTTCCAAACTCTGATCCAGATAATGGGTACAACCAAGAAATTTTAACTGATGGACAACACTTTCACCATTTGGAGCCTCGAAGAAGAAGATTTGACCAGGTTTCTGAACCATCTGAACAGCATCCACCCGAACATCCAATTCACAATGGAAAAAGAAGAGGAAGAAACATTGCCATTCTTGGATGTCTTGGTCATCCGAAAACCAAACCAATGATTAGGACACAAGGTATACAGAAAACCTACACACATGTCCAGGTTGGTTTATAACATATTCTGCTACTGCTGATTTTTCTGGCTGGCCCAGTCTGCAGTGTCTCTCCTGTTCCTTGATTCGTGTTTGCACACTGCGTTTAGTGGTCCATATGTAAACTTGTCCACAGCTACACGGTATGCAGTAAACTCCTGCAACTGTGAAAAGGTCTCTTTTGTCCTTTGCTGAGCATAGCATTTCTTGGATTTTCTTGGTTGGTCTGTAGATTGTTTGGAGGTTGTGTTTCCTCATCAGTTTCCCTATTCTGTCTGTGACTCCTTTGATGTATGGTAAAAATACCTTCCCTTTGGGTGGCTGTTTTTCTTCTTCATTCCTGTGGTTTTTTCTGAGTCTGGCTGCTCTTGTGATGTCTGATCTGGAGTAACCATTAGCCTGTAGGGCCCAGTTTAGGTGCCTCAGTTCGTATTTTTACCATACATCAAAGGAGTCACACACAGAATAGGGAAACTGATGAGGAAACACAACCGCCAAATGATCTACAGACCAACCAAAAAAAATCCAAGAAATGCTGCACTCAACGAAGGACAAGAAAGACCCTCTCACAGCCACAGGAGTTTACTGCATACCATGCATCTGTGGACAAGTCTACATAGGGACCACTAAACGCAGTGTGCAAACATGAATCAAGGAACATGAGAGACACTGCAGACTGGGTCAGCCAGAAAAATCAGCAGTAGCAGAACACATTATAAACCAACCTGGGCACAAAATGCTATTTGAAAACACTGAAATTCTGGACCAGGCCAACAACTATAATGTCAGAATGCACAGGAAAGCTATTGAAATCCACAAACACCTGGACAACTTCAACAGGAAAGAAGAAACCCTAAAAGTAAACAAAGTGTGGCTACCAGTCCTGAAAAACACCAAAATAAAAACTCAACATATGCAAATGAACTTCCCACAGGGTCAGAGGGCTTCCCAGCAGACAATGGACCATGAGCTAAATAGACATGAATCTCCCTTGCATATCCTCTCACCCTGAGAACTGAACATCCAACAACTGAATACACAAATTTACATGCGAATCCTCTTCAACAGGGACTCACAGTATATAAACCCCACCCACCCACACTGCCACCATTCTCTGAAGATGCCAGCCACAGACGCTGGCAAAACATCAGGAATAAACTCTTCTAGAACACAGCCTCACAGCCTGGAAAAAAAACACACCAAAAAACCTTGATGTTGCTGCTTCTGCAATCTTTTCATCCTGCCTGACTGCCCAAGTGAGCAAACACACACACACACATGCAGAAACACACCCTTCTCATGATCCCCTCATTCCATCCCCTGCCTGCCTGCCCATGACACTGAGCAAACACACACACTCTCCCTCCTCATGATCCTTTCATCCCATCTCCTTCCTCCCAGCCTCTGCATGATTAAACAAGCAAATGCATAAATGACCCTCCATCCTAGTCATACCCCACCAGCAAGTGCACTAGCAAGGGAATGTGTGCGCAGCCATGCCCAACCACCCTGCCAGTTTGATTTCCTCCCAGCGACACCGGTGTTGTCAAAGTGGGGAAGATGGCATAGGGAAGCAGCAGAGGTGGGGCAAATAATATGTGAATAAGCAGATCTGCAAAAGTGGAATCCACAAATATGGAGAGACAACTTGCCTGTAATTTTATGTACTCTCCACACATAATTTTTGCCTTCTAGTTTACAAATTCTATTGTAAGAAAACATTTTAAGATGGCTGTTGGGGTATCTTTCAACACCAACATCAAAGGTGAAATATTATGGATGGTTTGGTGTAATAAAAGTATGCTGGCTTGGGCATAGCAATCTGAGAACTGAGTATAACTTATCTCCATTCTATCTCAGAATGGTCAACTTGGATGAAGTAATAAGCAACATTTCTGTTATCTCTACAGAGGAATGCAAACTGTGTCCAGAGGACACAAACTTCTTCAGAGGAATGCAAACTCTGCCCATGGTGGGCCTCCTATGCCAGAAGTGTCACCCTACTGTGAGCCACAGTAAAGACAACAATCCTCATGGTTTAGTTTTGATTACAGCCCACTGATCTACAGATCCCAATATGGTACTGGAAGGGCAGGCAAATATAAACCCCAATAATGCTACAGAAAAAAGTCCCCCCTTCTCCTGTCCAATCATGCCACAAAATCTCGTTGTCCAGCTTGTACAACTGGCTAGCCATGTAGAAATGTATGTGTATCCACACATTTTAATTGGTCTCATAACCAGCCAATGTTTTTGAACATCACAATGTGCCCCTGTTGCTCATGGGAGTACAGGGATTTGTCAGCTGTTATTTTGAGCTTTGAAAGCACCCAGACCATTTTTGATAAGCACCACAACTCTGAGAGCAATTCTCCAGCTCTTTGTCTACTCTAGCTAGCACCACCATAAAGAAGAGGGATGGGACTCAACTGGGCAGGGAATGCACACCATGACAAATTTGTGGAAGACTGAATCCACATAATGGTTTGGGAAGATCAAGTCTAACATTTTTGCTAAATGTCTGATTTTTCTAAGGACACTAGCACCAATATTACCTATTTATAACACAGAAACCTTTTATAGTCACCTCTATACAGTTGGACCCCCATATCCACTGAACCAATATCCGTGGTTTCAGTTATTTGCGGGACACAAAGTAGGGGACACATACCATAGAGTTGCAGTGGAAAATGCCTAGAGAGGCAGCATCTCTAAGCATCTTCCAAGTCCTCCAATGCAACTCTTTGGTATGTTTTTTACCAAATGTCTTTTATTTTAATAGAGTTTTCTGTTATCCATGGTTTCTGATATCCATGGTAAGTCCGGGAACCAAACCCTCACAGATACGGGGGTTCGACTGTTTATGAACACTGTCCACATAAGAAATTACTAAGCATCTGGTTTTCGCTGCTGAAAGGAGGAAACTGCCACGGGTCATTTCTAATAATAAAAAGTTTGCTCCTTCCCTGCTTTTCCCTCCACCCCTCTTAAAATTATTTAATGTTTTTATGAAATCGAAAATGATGATATTAAGCCAGGACCTCTAGCTGGCTTCAGCTTAATATCATCATTTTTGATTTGATAAAAACGTTAATTTTTTTAAAGTTAAGTTTTGTTTGTGAAATGCATACACTTTTAAAACTTTATAGTGCTTGATTGGTTGTTCTCAATTCAAAGTAGAACAGTAGATCTAATATCAAGAAATAAGTGTTGGGGGGCACTAGGGTTGTTGTTAAAGAGGAAAGGGGCTGGTAGCCTGAGAAAGTTTGGTGACCACAACTGTTCAGCATCCTTACTAACACTGATGGAGAGTACAGTATTATGCCATGGAAATACAATGTATCATATTATATACTAAACTAGGATAGCTGTATCTGGTGTAACATGTGCCATTATAGGAGACTGTAAAGGTTATAAATTAATAACTCATTTTATATATTTATTCATATAATTCATAAACTGTTTTATGTGTTTTTTCTCAGAATCAAAGGACACGGTTCAGCTACACACTATTATTTAGGGGAAAATATTACATTGTTTTACATGTGGGTGGTGAGTGGCTAAGGGAGTGAGAGGAGGGAGGGGCCCTTGTGAGGCTGGGAGTGTAGATGCAGATTGAGCGGCAAGAGTCCATTGTGAGGTGGAGAGGGAATTTGCATGTGGGTGATGATTGGCTGAGGGAGGGAGAGGAGGGAGGGGCCCTTGTGAGGCTGGGGATGTAGATACAGATTGAGTGGCAGGGGTGGATTGTGAAGTGGAGAGGGAATTTGCATGGGGTTGGTGATCAACTGAGGGAGTAAATCCATTCAGAACCAAAAAAAGAACATTATTTGCTTCCTGTACAGCATCCTTACTTACACTGATAGAGAGTATGATGTCATGGAAATACAATGTATTATATACTAAATGATTGATCATTGTGGGTTTTTGCAGAATATACAGGCTTGAGTCCAGTTGCTTTCTATTTACTTAGCTTTTTCATGAGGATAACCTCTATGAGCACTATCTTTTCTTGGCGGAAAGAAGGGAGACAAAAATCATAGATGAATAAATAAACCCCGTAGATTTGTAATCTACAGACTGGTTATCCTCTGGGTGAAGTTTTACTTCCTTTAATTGATAGACGTGAACTCTTTGACCCTCCATATGCTTCCACTTCCCTTTTCAGAATCCCTCCCAACAGAGGCCTTGGTAAGAGACTGAAAGCTGTGATTCAAATCATCTGTAGGGCCAACTTCTCTTTAAGCAGTTCTGAAATGTTCCCACTTTGTTTTAAATAAATATACCTGGGTTGTTCTCTTTCTAAGATGGATAATGCTCAGTCCTTGCTCCCTTTCCTTTCTAAACGTCTATCATTTCAAGGCTCTGGTAGTTTGATCCACCCAAAATGGCAGCTGGACTGGGGGTTTTTGTTTGTTTTCGCAGTTTATCTCAATGTGTTCAGAACCAATTTCTTGCCGAAGCTGAGAAAATTTCCAAAGTATTCTCTACCCATGTAGAATCAACATATCATCCACACATTACACACACTGTAAACCAGCAAGACACCCTGTGACAACTCCACACATTATGAAGTGAATGTAGTATCTGCATTTGGTCTCATATGCTGATATAACTGTTATTGATAAAGTTCAAAGAATAGGAAGTGTAGGGATCTTATGCATGCTTTTTTCAGAAATATATTCCAATTTACTTAAACCTTACTACAGAACTTCCAGCCATTTAAGAAAATGGATGTCTTTTTAATTTGGAGGCAAACAATGGATGATTTGACACATTTCTGCCACACTAGCTGTTAGAAGGTACTTTGCGCCTATTCTGTCTTTTCTCCTTAACCCTAACAACAAATTTTCCAGTGTAAAAAAGATGTAAGACATGGAGGGAAAACAAGGGAGGGTTGTAAATGGAGGATAGCCTCATGCCAAGCCCTTGTAAAACTCAGTGAATCCAGCAGGATGGTGTTGTGATAAAAGTACTAAATGCCTTTAGTAGTTATCAGTTGTACAGGTTTAATATTTTGCTTGTCTGTACGGCGAAAATATTCCTAATAGAATTCGAGGAGAATCCGTTTTGTCTAAATGGGATCCCACATCAATCCACCATATTCAGAAGGGGGGGCAAAAATGCCAAATACCCTGCAGGAACCCATTTTAAAAATTAAAAAAAAACTGAAGGGAATGCACATTCCTGCTTGTTGGGACAACCAATTCGCTTTGCTGCACATTCTCAATAAGAGTGGAAGTGGAAAGCTGATTAGTTGGATGCATGCAGGGGGCTTGCTGGTAAGGCAAATGCCCGGAACCACCATGTTGGATTTTCACTGTAGCAATCATGAGCTGAGGTGACAAAACAGCCTCTCTCCCCCACTGTTTATTTAAGTGGAATATTGCACTTCCATACCTTGGATCTACTTTAAAAAAATATACTGTTTGGTGGTGAAAACTGGTGACAATAAAAACGTGAGTAATTCACTTGCACCTGCCATCGTGATTCATGGGTATGACCATTTGAACAATGAATGTGTATGGCTTCACTTGCCTATGATCTTGGAAAAAACCTGTGGAGACAAATGACTTATGAGGAAAGACTTAGGGAGCTGGGTATGTTTAGCCGGAAAAAAAGACAGTTAAGGGGCGATATTATAGCCCTGTTTACGTATTTGAAGGGGTGTCACATTGAGGATAGAGCAAGCTTGTTTTCTGCTGCTCCAGAGACTAGGGAGATTTTCAGATCGCGTTTTACCGTGGCTCATGCGGGAGGAGCTTCCGGGAGTAGGACGGCGGTCTTGTGCAGCAGAGGGTCATTTTCAGACGACGCTGTCCCTCTCCCGAAACCATCCGTGTCACTTCCGTGAAGCTTCGGAAGCCTCAGCGCCATATTTTAATCACGGGCAACCTCCGTGATTAAAATATGGCTCTGCGGCTTCCGAAGCTTCACAGAAGTGACATGGATGGTTTCGGGAGAGGGACGGTGGCGTCCGAAAACGACCCTCTGCCGCGCAAGACCGCCGTCCCTCTCCCGGAAGCTCCTCCCACATGAGCCACGGTAAAACGCGGTCTGAAAATCTCCTAGAACACAGAACAATGAATGCAAGCTCCAGGAACAGAGATTCCACCTCAACATTAGGAGGAAGTTTCTGACAGTAAGAGCTATTCAGCAGTGGAACACACTCCCTCGGAGCGTGGTGGGGTCTCCTTCCTTGGAGGTCTTTAAACAGAGGCTGGATGGCCATCTGTCAGGGATGCTTTGATCATGATTTCCTGCGTGACAGGGGGTTGGACTGGATGGCCCTTGTGGTCTCTTCCAGCTCTATAATTCTATGATTCTATGAAATGAAAGCTGCTTCGAATTTGCTTTACTGCGCACCAATCAACTTTTTATAGCCTCGTATAGACAAGCCCGTAGTTGATGGTACATTCTATATTTAAAGTCATATGGTGACACAAGTCAAATTATGTCAGTGAGGATTCCCTGCTGCCACTTTGCAGAAATAATGCAGTTTCACACCGCTTTAACTAATATGGCTCCATCCTATGGAATCCTGGGATTCGTAGTTTGTTGTGGTACCAGAGTTCTCTGACAGACAAGGCTAAATATCTCACAAAACTACAAATGCTATGCTTTCAGACCTTTCGGACACAAGACATGGACTATAACAGAGGCCTCAGATCTAAATAGTACTGTTGAGCTTTTGTTCATTTGCCTACTCCTGATTCAAAGCTAGGCCAAAGATAACAAAGCAAATAGTTATCTGGAAACTTTATATGATGTGGGCAAACCTCATGCTAGTACAACTGAGTTGAAATATGACTCATAGTTTCTTTACACATCCTCTGAGAAAGCTGCTTATCACAGTATCTGCTGAAGTTTTGAAAAGCACAGTTGTTTAGGAACACCCTCTGTAAAACAATATTTCCTAATGCAAAACCAGAGAACAATGCAAGATAATTGAAGGCCGCTGTCTCACAGGCTCCATTTATATACCAGATAGAGGCTCACAGGCTCCATTTATATACCAGATAGAGTCCCTTTACCTCTCCAGTGACGCCCCCTTGTCGTGGGAGAGAGGCTTGCGTACCCTAATGACGTTTTGAGCTATGCTGGCGGTGGCATAATAGCCACCGGTAGGGTCTCCCATGCCAGACAGGTCAAAACCGAAGGGTCTGACAAAGAGCGTCAAAGGGCAGGATGGGCTCTCTAGCCTTGTGGCAACCGTCCTAGGAGAAGGAAAACTCTAATCCCAAACCCGGGCAGATGGTGCTCGTCCAACCCTGTAAGGTCAACCATCTAAGAGAAGGAAACTCTAATCAAACCTACGGCCCGAGGACCTCGCTGCCACGTCCATGCTTGCAAGGCCACGGCAGATGAATCTCTGGTTTAAAGGGTGAGGCCAGTTCTGTGCACGCTGCGCTCCACCAGAAAAATCCATTGCACAGGCTCGAAGGACAAATCCATTTCCAAAAAAGCCCTGTAGCGACTGGCGAGGGACGAAACCGGCAGGTGTAAAGATGCACTGGAAGCCGCAGCCCCAACCCTGCATGCAGGCGGTTCAGGACATTGGTCGCTCAAGCCTGACCCGGGAGATGACAGTCTTGTTCGGCAGCATTCTGAACGACCAAGCAGCCTTTTTTAAGGAGAGCACTGCTTGCTCCATATGGAGAGGGGCCTAGAAAAGGTGGCCTAAAGAAAGCTCATCCCCAACTACCTGGTTGGCTAGCCGCGGCCAACGGGAATCTTCTGATGCGGTCAAACCAAGGCAAAGAAACAAAGGCACACACCGGCCTCCAAAGGTGTAAATAAACTGACACTTGCATGCTGGAACATCAGAACCATGCAAGACTCTAAAGATAGTGGACGGCCTGAGCGTCGTTCTGCCCTAATAGCCCTTGAACTATCACGGCTTAATATTGACATCGCTGCTCTTAGTGAAGTTCGCTTCCATGAGGAAGGCAGCCTTAAAGAACATGGCGCCGGCTACACACTTTACTGGTCTGGCAAACCCAAAACCGAAAAACATCTTTCAGGAGTAGGCTTCATGATTAAAAACTCCATTGCCTCCAAACTCGAAACCTTGCCAACAGGACACTCTGATCGCATTATTTCCTTACGCCTCCCACATGTTGTTCTCTTTAGTGTATATGCCCCAACTATGCAAGCCGACCCTGTAGAGAAAGACAAATTCTACACAGACCTACGCCAACTCATACAAAAAGTCCCTGTAGAAGATAAAATTATTATACTTGGTGACTTCAATGCCAGAGTAGGAAAGAATTCCGAAGCCTGGAAAGGTGTCTTAGGCAAGCATGGTGTTGGAAATTGCAATGATAACGGACGCCTCCTGCTAGAGTTCTGTGCAGAACAACAGCTGACTATTACAAACACAATCTTTCAGCAGAAAGATAGCTTGAAGACAACCTGGATGCATCCCCGATCCAAACATTGGCACCTCATTGACTACGTTCTAGTCCGTCAGAGAGACATTCGTGATGTCCGTCATACCCGAGTGATGCCCAGTGCAGAATGCCAAACAGATCATCGCCTCGTCAGATGTAAACTAAATCTTCATCTTAAGTTCAAACCTAAGAGGGGTGGCATCTTAAAGAAGAGGCTCCAAGTCAACAATCTTCAACAAGCTACCATGAGAGACAACTTCCAGGCAAACCTACAAACGAAACTTGAAGACCATCCTACAGATCCTTCTCCTACAGTGCTTTGGCAACATATCAAAAACAGTATCCTCCAGTCTGCAGAAGAATCCCTCGGGTTCTCCCACAAGAAAAATCAAGACTGGTTTGATGAAAACAACCAAGAGATCCAGGAGCTGTTGGCAAGGAAGAGAGCTGCTCACCAGGCATACCTCGCCCAGCCAACCTGTCATGTAAGAAAAGCAGCTTTCCGCCTCACATGTAGCAAACTACAACAAAAACTCCGAGACATGCAGAACAAGTGGTGGATCAATTTAGCAGAAAAGACACAACGCTGTGCAGATCTGGGTGATCATAGAGGATTTTATGAAGCTCTTAAAGCAGTGTTTGGACCTACTTATCAGGTCCAAAGCTCCTTATACAGTACAGATGGTCAAACATTAATTACTGATAAAGCCTCCATCCTAAATCGTTGGGCTGAACATTTTCAAAGTCTCTTTAGCGCCAACCGAGTAGTCCAAGCCTCAGCTATCCAAGATATGATACAAAAACCAATGAAAAATGAATTGGACATAGCTCCCACTTTGGAAGAGACCTTTAAGGCCATACAGCAGATGAAAAACGGCAAGGCAGCTGGGATTGATGGAATCCCACCTGAAGTTTGGAAACACGGAGGTCATGCACTCCACGAAAAATTCCACGAATTCCTTGTGAATTGCTGGGAAAAAGGGGAACTGCCATCAGACCTCCGAGATGCAGTCATCATCACCCTGTACAAGAAAAAAGGAGCAAAATCCGACTGCTCAAACTATCGAGGCATAACACTGCTCTCTATTGCTGGAAAAATCCTTGCAAGGATACTCCTGAACAGATTAGTTCCTGCTATTGCAGAAGAACTTCTCCCTGAAAGCCAATGTGGCTTCAGAGCCAATAGGAGTACTACAGACATGGTATTTGCCCTTAGGCAACTGCAAGAAAAATGTAGGGAGCAGAACAAGGGTCTCTATGTAACATTTGTCGACCTCACCAAAGCCTTTGACACTGTAAGTAGAAAAGGTCTGTGGCAGATCCTGGAAAAACTAGGATGTCCCCCCAAATTCCTTAAAATGATTATCTTGCTACACGAGGGCCAGCGTGGTCAAGTCAGATATGGCGATGCTCTTTCAGAGCCCTTTCTAATAACTAATGGAGTGAAGCAAGGTTGTGTTCTTGCACCAACTTTATTTACAATCTTCTTTAGCACGATGCTCCAAAGGGCTATGGCAGAGCTTGAAGAAGACGACGGCATCTATATACGCTACCGTACTGATGGTAGCTTGTTTAACTTAAGCCGGCTGAGGGCTCACACTAAGACTCTAAACTATCTAGTCCGTGAGCTGCTCTTCGCCGATGATGCTGCCCTTGTTGCCCACACAGAAGCAGCTCTGCAGCGCCTAACGTCCTGCTTTGCAACAGCTGCAGAGCTGTTTGGGCTAGAAGTCAACCTGAAGAAAACAGAAGTTCTTTACCAGCCTGCACCACAGGACGAACACCACCATCCCCACATTGCCGTCGGCAAATCAGTGCTCAAGTCCGTTCAGCAGTTCACCTACCTGGGAAGCATCATCTCCTCAGATGCCAAGATTGACAAAGAGATCGATCACAGATTAGCAAAGGCATATAGTGCATTTGGAAGACTTCACAAAAGAGTCTGGAGCAATAAACACCTGAGGCAAAGCACAAAAATCAGTGTGTATAGAGCCATCGTACTGTCTATCCTCCTTTATGGATCTGAAACATGGGTTACCTATCGCCACCACCTACGACTCCTCGAGCGCTTTCATCAGCGCTGTCTACGCACAATCCTAAATATACACTGGACTGACTATGTGACGAATGTTGCTGTCCTTGAACAAGCAGGGAGCACCAGCATTGAGGCCATGATATTGAGAACACAGCTGCGCTGGGCAGGGCACGTTTCTAGGATGGAGGACCATCGCCTCCCAAAAATACTACTCTACGGTGAACTCGCCACGGGTCAGCGTAAGAGGGGCGCCCCAAAAAAAGCGATACAAAGACTCCCTGAAACAACATCTCAGGCTTGGCCAAATTGATCACCAACAGTGGTCCGCCCTGGCCTCACATCGGGAGGCATGGAGACGCAATATCCACAATGCTGCAGCCTTATTTGAGAACTCACGACGAACAAGTCTTGAAGAGAAACGACAACGCAGAAAGAATCACAACCCAAAAACATCACCCAAGGAGACCTTCTGCTGCGCTTTTTGCAACCGGACTTGTTTATCTCGGATTGGCCTTTTTAGTCATCAGCGCGCTTGCAGAAGGCGCGGGATGAGTCCTTCCTGAATCTTCGTTTGCGAAGAAAAGCCAGAGAGAGAGTCCCTTTAAATTTAGCCCAGGATTAGTCCAATGTTACTTGTGGGACATGGGAAATGACAAAAGACAAGTTTGAGAACTAGTCAGTGAGCAGGTAGTTGTTGCCTTGTTTCACTAAGCAAGTTTAACGCTCCTGTTTCGTATATATATATAACACCTTATTTAATTATTTAAACAAGACTTCAGTTTTTAATTAGTGGTGGCAGAAAAAGCTTTATTGGGCTTTGATGCATTTTTATCTTTGCTATGCTTTGAATATGTTTTATTTTATTTTTTTAAAAAGTTTTAGTTGGATTGTCTGTTTTTAACTTTGTTTTATATATTGTTTAAACTATATTTTGTTTTAAGTTATATTTTAAGCCACATTGGGTCCCATATTAGGAGAAAAGCAGGTATAAACTATTATTGTTGTTATATATTGTTGTTCTTTTTATTCATTTATATCCTGCCTTTCTCCTGATAATGGGACTGAAGGCAACTATACAAATTAAAAACAATACAATAAAAAAGCCAAATATAAGATTTAAAAACCAATTAAACAACATATAACTCTCTGGCTTTTCTTCGCAAACAAAGATTCAGGAAGGACTCATCCTGCGCTTTCTGCAAGCGCGCTGATGACTAAAAAGGCCAATCCGAGGTAAACAAGTCCGGTTGCAGAAAGCACAGCAGAAGGTCTCCTTGGGTGATGTTTTTGGGTTGTGATTCTTTCTGCGTTGTCGTTTCTCTTCAAGACTTGTTTGGCGTGAGCTCTCAAATAAGGCTGCAGCATTGTGGATAGTGCATCTCCATACCTCCCGATGTGAGGCCATGGCAGACCACTGTTGGTGATCAATTTGGCCGAGCCTGAGATGTTGTTTCAGGGAGTCTTTGTATCACTTTTTTGGAGCGCCCCTCTTACGCTGACCTGTGGCGAGTTCACAGTAGAGTAGTATTTTTGGGAGGCGATGGTCCTCCATCCTAGAAATGTGCCCTGCCCAGCACAGCTGCATTCTCAATATCATGGCCTCAATACTGGTGATCCCTGCTTGCTCAAGGACAGCAACATTCAGCAACAGTCAGTCCAGTGTATATTTAGGATTGTGTGTAGACAGCGCTGATGAAAGCACTCGAAGAGTCATAGGTGGTGGCGATAGGTGACCCAAGTTTCAGATCCATAAAGGAGGATAGACAGTACAATGGCTCTATACACACTGATTTTTGTGCTTTGCCTCAGGTGTTTATTGCTCCAGACTCTTTTGTGAAGTGCACTATATGCCTTTGCTAATCTGTGATCGATCTCTTTGTCAATCTTGGCATCTGAGGAGATGATGTTTCCCAGGTAGGTGAACTGCTGAACGGACTTGAGCACAGATTTGCCGATGGCAATGTGGGGATGGTGGTGTTCGTCCTGTGGTGCAGGCTGGTAAAGAACTTCTGTTTTCTTCAGGTTGACTTCTAGCCCAAACAGCTCTGCAGCTGTTGCAAAGCAGGATGTTAGGCGCTGCAGAGCTGCTTCTGTGTGGGCAACAAGGGCAGCATCGTTAGCGAAAAGCAGCTCACGGACTAGATAGTTTAGAGTCTTAGTGCGGCCCTCAGACGGCTTAAGTTAAACAAGCTACCATCAGTACGGTAACGTATATAGATGCCGTTGTCTTCTTCAAGCTCTGCCATAGCCCTTTGGAGCATCATGCTAAAGAAGATTGTAAATAAAGTTGGTGCAAGAACACAACCTTGCTTCACTCCTTTAGTTATTAGAAAGGGCTCTGAAAGAGCATTGCCATATCTGACTTGACCGTGCTGGCCCTCGTGTAGCAAGATAATCATTTTAAGGAATTTGGAGGGACATCCTAGTCTTTCCAGGATCTGCCACAGACCTTTTCTATTCACAGTGTCGAAGGCTTTGGTGAGGTCGACAAATGTTACATAGAGACCCTTGTTCTGTTCCCTACATTTTTCTTGCAGTTGTCTAAGGGCAAATACCATGTCTGTAGTACTCCTATTGGCTCTGAAGCCACATTGGCTTTCAGGGAGAAGTTCTTCTGCAATAGCAGGAACTAATCTGTTCAGGAGTATCCTTGCAAGGATTTTTCCAGCAATAGAGAGCAGTGTTATGCCTCGATAGTTTGAGCAATCAGATTTTGCTCCTTTTTTCTTGTACAAGGTGATGACAACTGCATCTTGGAGGTCTGATGGCAGTTCCCCTTTTTCCCAGCAATTCACAAGGAATTCGTGGAATTTTTCGTGGAGTGCATGACCTCCGTGTTTCCAAACTTCAGGTGGGATTCCATCAATCCCAGCCGCCTTGCCATTTTTCATCTGCTGTATGGCCTTAAGGGTCTCTTCCAAAGTGGGAGCTATGTCCAATTCATTTTTCATTAGTTTTTGTATCATATGTTGGATGTCTGAGCCTTGGACTACTCGATTGGCACTAAAGAAACTTTGAAAATGTTCAGCCCATCGATTCAGGATGGAGGCTTTATCAGTAATTAATGTTTGACCATCTGTACTGTATAAGGAGCTTTGGACCTGATAAGTAGGTCCAAACACTGCTTTAAGAGCTTCATAAAATCCTCTATGATCACCCAGATCTGCACAGCATTGTGTCTTTTCTGCTATATTGATCCACCACTTGTTCTGCATGTCTCGGAGTTTTTGTTGAAGTTTACTACATGTGCGGCGGAAAGCTGCTTTTCTTACATGGCAGGTTGGCTGGGCGAGGTATGCCTGGTGAGCAGTTCTCTTCTTTGCCAACAGCTCCTGGATCTCTTGGTTGTTTTCATCAAACCAGTCTTGATTTTTCTTGTGGGAGAACCCGAGGGATTCTTCTGCAGACTGGAGGATACTGTTTTTGATATGTTGCCAAAGCACTGTAGTAGAAGGATCTGTAGGATGGTCTTCAAGTTTCGTTTGTAGATTTGCCTGGAAGTTATCTCTCATGGTAGCTTGTTGAAGATTGTTGACTTAGAGTCTCTTCTTTAAGATGCCACCCCTCTTAGGTTTGAACTTAAGATGAAGATTTAGTTTACATCTGATGAGGCGATGATCTGTTTGGCATTCTGCACTGGGCATCACTCGGGTATGACGGACATCACGAATGTCTCTCTGACGGACTAGAACATAGTCAATGAGGTGCCAATGTTTGGATCAGGGATGCATCCAGGTTGTCTTCAAGCTGTCTTTCTGCTGAAAGATAGTGTTTGTAATAGTCTGCTGTTGTTTTGCACAGAACTCTAGCAGGAGGTGTCCATTATCATTGCAATTTCCAACACCATGCTTGCCTAAGACACCTTTCCAGCCTTGGGAGTTCTTTCCTACTCTGGCATTGAAGTCACCAAGGATAATAATTTTATCTTCTACAGGGACTTTTTGTATTAGTTGGCGTAGGTCTGTGTAGAATTTGTCTTTCTCTACAGGGTCGGCTTGCATAGTTGGGGCATATATACTAAAGAGAACAACATTTGGGAGGTGTAAGGAAATAATGTGATCAGGGTGTCCTGTTGGCAAGGTTTCGAGTTTGGAGGCAATGGAGTTTTTAATCATAAAGCCTACTCCTGAAAGATGTTTTTCGGTTTTGGGTTTGCCAGACCAGTAAAGTGTGTAGCCGGCGCCATGTTCTTTAAGGCTGCCTTCCCCGTGGAAGCGAACTTCACTAAGAGCAGCGATGTCAATGTTAAGTCGTGATAGTTCATGGGCTATTAGGGCAGAACGACGCTCAGGCCGTCCACTATCTTGCAAGCATGGACGTAGCAGCGAGGTCCTCGGATCGTAGGTTTGATTAGAGTTTCCTTCTCTTAGATGGTTGACCTTACAGGGTTGGACGAACACCATCTGCCCGGGTTTGGGATTAGAGTTTTCCTTCTCCTAGGACGATTGCCACAAGGCTAGAGAGCCCATCCTGCCCTTTGACGCTCTTTGTCAGACCCTTTGGTTTTGACCTGTCTGGCATGGGAGACCCTACCGGTGGCTTTATGCCACCGCCAGTATAGCTGAAAACATCATTAGGGTACGCAAGCCTCTTTCCCACAACAAGGGGGTGTCAATGGAGAGGAAACAACAACATATAAGTTAAACAACATATAAGTTAAAACATTAAACAGTAAAAATATTAAAATACATTAAAGACTACAGTCAGCCCTCCATATCCATGGATTCTGCATCCATGGAGTCCACTATCCACAGCTTGAAAATATTCCCCCCAAAAATCCAAAAAGCAAACTTTGCTTTTGCCATTTTATACAAGGGAAACAATTTTACTACACCATTGTATATAATGGAACTTGAGCATTTTGGTATCCACAGGGGGGTCCTGAAACCAAACCCTAGCAGACACCAAGGCCCCCAATATACAAACCCTAGAAAACCTTAAAAGCAGCACCGCACAGCATTAAAAGCCCAACGCTCGTCAGCTTGTAAAAGCCTGATGGCACAAAAATATTTTGACCTGCTGTCAAAAGGAGACCAAGAACAGGGCCATCCTGGCCTCTGTAGGGAGGGAGTCGCAAAGTCTAGGCACAGCCACCAAGAAGGCCCTCTCCCTTGTTCCCTCCAAATGAACCTGAGAAGGTGGTGGGACAGAGAGAAGGGCTTCTCCAGATTATCTTACAGCTCTAATGGGCTCACACAGGGAGATACGGTCCTTCAGATAACTGGACCCAAGCTGTATAGGACTGTATAGGTCAGAACCAACACTTTGAATTGTGCCCAGAAATAGAGGTGTTAGTAGCCAACGGAGCTGTTCCAACAACCTGGCTGCAGCTTTAGGCCAACTGAAGGTTCTGAGCACTTTTCAAAGGCAGTCCCATGTAGATCACATTACAGTAATCCACACAGGATGTAACCAAGGCATGTACCACCATGGCCTGATCTGACTTCTCCAGGAATGGGCCACTGCTGAAACCTGGGCTTCTAGGCTCAGAGGTGAATTCAGGAGTACTCCCAAACTACAAACCTGTGTTCTCAGAGGGAGTGTAACCTAATCAAACACAGGAAAAAACAGAGCCACTGTAGACAGTACTTCCAAGCCCCATCCCAGAGAGGCGACTTAAAAGGATACCATGGTCAATGGTACTGAAACCCTCTGAGAGGTCCAGCAGAACCAACAGGGACACACTTCCCCTGTCCAGTTCCCTGCGTGGGTTGTCCAACAAGGTGGGCACAGCTGTCTGTGTCCAATAACCTGGACTGAAATGGATCTAGATAGCCTACCTCATCAAGGAACCCCTGGAATTGAGAAGCCACTACACAGTACCTTGCCCAAAAATGGAAGGCTGGAGATTTGCCTATAGTTATCAAGTATAGTAGGATCCAAGAGGAAGGTATTTGCAGAAGAGGTCTTATGACAGCCTTCTTCAGGCAGGTTGGGACATTGCCTTGTTGCAGAGTTATTAATAACTTCTCTTACGCACTCAACTAGTCCTCCTCTGGCCTGTTTAATTAGCCAGGAAGGGCAAAGGTCTAGTACATGTGTGGTGGCTCTCACCTCTCCAAGACCCTGTTCATATCCTCAGACTGCACAAATTGAAAAGTATCCATCAACACTGAACAAGCAGGGGCCAAGGTTACATCCATCCAACTGTATCCTTTTTGGCATCTGTGAATCCAAGGGCCCATCTACACGAGGGGAAAAAATCCAAAGTACCTTGTAGTATTGGCATCTTGCAAAAGCAGCAACATGTCCAAATGGTTTTTCTGGCATTGGAAGCCCCCATAAGCCTCGCATTCCTGATGGCAGCTGCGAGTGATTTACTCATGTTAGTCACCACTGCTGTTTTTTGTTTTTGTTTTTAAGTCATCCCAAAGTACACAGATACGATAGAGAGATTTTCCAATTTTATAGGAAAGCAAAACAGGAAATATTCATCCTGTTTTATCGCCTTAGCAAGCGATCATTAAGGTGAAAATCCAACATGGCCCTGCCCCCACTCTCACCTGGCCAATCAGCTTTGTGCTTCCCTTCAAATTTCCTGTTGTTTGATAGTCCAAACAAGCAGGAATATGCACACCCCTTGAGGTTTTTGAAAAAGTATGGGGAAATCAGCAAAGGCTTTTACTGCATTGTTTTTTGTGTTTTGTCCCCCCTCCTTCCAAATAGTGTGGATTGGCCCTGGATCCCATTTAGACAGGTAGGTTTCCCAGCAAATTCCATGAGGGGTATTTTCACCGTTTAAAATGGCCCCGAGTGATTTCATCTGTTTTATCTGGCTGTTGAGTGGTTTACATTCTCCTTTGGGCTAGATTATAACAGTTCCCTGGCCACTTGAAATCAGCTCTGCTGATTGTTTCTGTGCAGATGCAATAGTGTTAGCCAAAAAAGTCGTTTTTGCTACCTTTATTTCCTCACCATAGGCCTTCAGATAGATTTTAGCCTATTTTCGATTGGATATCTCCTTTAAAGTTGAGACTAAAACCTAGAATGTTTTCACTACCCCACTGACATGGGAGCCTCAAGATGCCACTGATTGTAGGGAATATGTATTCCCCATAACATCCTGACTGGTCTGGCAATTTAAAGCAAGTAGATGAAGGGGAATGATCTCCCTTTTATACTAAGGACTATCTTCTTTTCTGCCTGTAATCCTGTGACAGTAATAGAAGAATGGGAAACTGCCATGAGTTTGGGGGTGGGGGCATATATAATGCCAGAAATTCTTTCACAAACTTTTTCAAAACTGGAAGTAGCCAGAAGTCTGATTCTGGTTGTGAGAAATGGGCATGATTGGATATTAAACATTGTACAGAAGCCAAGCAATCTAAAAGGTCAATCACTGTTCCTAGAGGCTTCCAGAAGAAGCAGTTAACCCTTCAACCCCCCTGCCCAAATGCAGAAAGTCTGGGGGATAACAAGGCTCCAAAAGCAGTTCTGAGGGCCTCATTTGTCCCAGGGCCCTACTCTGGCTGCCTCTTTTTTTTTTTTTTTTTTTTTTTTTCCTGGTATGGAAACAACACTTGGGGAAAAGCTTGAGCAACTATGTTTCTGTGTGCCGGGCTGCTGAGGAGGGAGAGAGAGGGGTGTGGGGGAGAGATGGCAACCCTGCATTTGTCTTTTCCCCAAATAAAAGGTTCTGTTCTTCCATCAGGCCAAACCTTTTGCTTAGTAAGTGATGGTGCAGCTCAGTATTAAAAGGCCAATGCGATTTTGGGCTGCATCAATAGAAGTATAGTGTCTAGATCAAAGGAAGTAATAGTGCCACTCTATTCTGCCTTGGTCAGGCCTCACCTAGAATACTGTGTCCAGTTCTAGACACCACAATTCAAAAAGGGTATTGACAAATTGGAGCGTGTCCAGAGAAGGTCAACTAAAATGGTGAAAGGTCTGGAAACCATGCCTTATGAGGAGAGACTTAGGGAGCTGGTTATGTTCAGCCTGGAATAAAGACGGTTAAGAGGCGATATGACAGCCCTGTTTAAGTATTTGAAGGGGTGTCACATTGAGGATGGAGCAGGCTTGTTTTCTGCTGCTCCAGAAACTAGAACATGGAACAATGGTTGCAAGCTCCAGGAACAGAGATTCCACCTCAACATTAGGAGGAACTTTCTGATAGTAAGAGCTGTTCAGCAGTGGAATATGCTTCCTCGGAGCATGGTGGGGTCTCCTTCTTGGAGGTCTTTAAACAGAGGCTGGATAGCCATCTGCCAGGGATGCTTTGATCGTGATTTCCTGCGTGGCAGGGGGTTGGACTGGATGGCCCTTGTGATCTCTTCCAACTCAACAGTTCTATGATTCTGTGAAAAGGATATGAGCTGACATACGTTTGTATGTCACAAAGGCATCCTGGCAACCTGATCTGACCTGAATTGCCTTCCAATGATGAATCATGAGAGAAGAAAATTGTTTCAGGAGGGCATTATGGAGGGACCCATAATGCCACAGAATATTCACAATCGGGCAAGTGTTTGTAATACATTATGCTGAAGAACTACTTTGATACATAATAATAATGATAATGATAATAATGGTTTATTTATATCCTGCCTCTCCCATCAGGATCGAGGCAGCAAAGATCATATAAAACGTTGAACAATACTCCAGCACAAAAGTTAAAATGACATCATTAAAATGCTATACAGTAATAATTTTTTAAATATAAAATACAGATATTAAAATAAACTTAAAATGGAGAAAAGCATAAAATGGAGTATAAAAAGTAGCAAGTGAAGAGTAGCAAAACGGCAGCCAAACATCCAGCCTAATCTGGGAAGGCCTGCTGGACAAGATCCATCTTAACTGCCTTCTTAAAAGCACCCAGATTATCAGTGTCAGATCTCCTCCTACTTAACTGAAAGCCAGCAACACAACTAGCAGAAATCAATGTTAAACTAGCCCATTCTACTGTAGTTAGAGAGTAAGAACCTCTTTCTTCCTGGTGGTGGGAGAGGGTGAGTTATGTCAGGGTACTGGGACCTGTAGTCACAGAGAAATGTATAATGTAAAGAGCTGATATGGTGTAATGTGCTACTGCCTGCAGGGGCCAGCAGTGAGCCAGCTACATGCAGCTGGTGAGCATATCAAGCTACTTACTGTCTGGCTTCTATGGGAACAGAAGCAGGGGAGTCGACCTGCTATCTTTCTGGGAACATGTTGAGTAGCCCATGTGTATGGGAATCACTGACTGTATAACCCATGAATGTACTATATTTGTATCTGTATAACTAGACGTTCCCACACACTGCTCTGACTTGGATTTTTCCTCTTAGATTACGCACATGCACTCTAAGCTGCACAGTGCTGGATAGTACTGAAATGACTGCTATCTTATGAAATTTATTGTTTGGAGTCCCAGACTCATTACTTTAATATGCACCAGTAAAGGAAAATAGTTTTAGGCACAATCCCTGTGTCTCTGTGCTTATTTCTTCAGCCTGATGTCTGCTGCTACTACAAGACCTATTTGCTGCTTGGTACTCTTGATATGCTCAGAAGTACCAGTGTGCTACCATGACACATCAGCTACAGTAGGACCCCCATATCCACAGCGGATTGGTTCTGGGCCCCACCACGGATAATGAAATCAGTGGATAATAGCAAACACCATTGAAAATAATGGGACTTTTGGTTTAAAATACCATAGAGTTGCCTTGGAGGACCTAGAAAATGGCTAGAGAGGGCACATAGTCTAGGAAGACTCTATGGTAGCTGTGCTGAAACTGAAACCGTGGATAATTTAATCAGTGGATAATGAATCAGTGGATATGGGGGTCCTGCTGTATCTTTGCAAAATCTTTTGTGATCATCAGAGATGATATACCCAGTATTTTGCAAGCTGTTGAACTTGAACCTGGAAATTCTATGCTCCTGTGAAACAACAGAGATTATTATTAAGCGGTGTTAAGAACCCTGTTGAGTTGAGAATCTGGCTGAGAGATCCTAGGTGCTGTAGTTTTAAAAAGAAACTTTTCCAAGTGTTGGCTAGCAGTTGGGCACAATTCACCAATGATTCAGCAAGTCAAACATAACCCCGCCATCACTAAAAGGTCAAGAAATCATCTGTCTTTGCAATGTGGTTCTTAAATACCTGGCAAGTCTCCATATGAAGTATTTTAGAATGAACTACAGTAAATCTCCTCAAAATACATGGTTTGTTGGGTGAACTTGGGCCAGATGTTTTGCAGGAAATAAGAGACATCGAATTCTTTACAGCAGTGGTTCTTAACCTTTTCTTTACCAGGGACCCCCTTTAAATATATTTTGTTGCTGTGGGCCTCCAAGACTTAACTCAAGATTTAAAACCATGATGATGATGATGATGATGATGATACATAATAATAATAATAATACACAATCCATTAAACCTTCCCTCAGAGGCACTGGAGGGGGAGGAAAGAGTTTTCTTCTGCTTCTTCCTGCAAGGTTGTGGCTGGAGTGGATTGAATGGCAATGTGCAGGCCAAGCCAGCCTTTGCCTTGGCTCCTGTCAAGTGGCCGCTCCACTGCAGGGAGGAGGTAGGCTGAGCAGCCTTCAAGGACCCCTGTGAGGACATCGCAGCCCCCTGGGGGTCCACAGACCAAAGATTAAGAACCACTGCTTTACAGATAAATTGAGACAAGATAGTATGACATAAAAATGGGCAGTTCAATTCAAACTACTGTATTGTTTAGCTCTAAAGGGTAGCTTAAAAGAAGAAGAGGCTCTGCCATTGTTTAAATGCACAGGAGAAGAGGCTAGGCAAATGTTCAAGCTTTTAGAAGAGCCATACTTCTTATACTTCTAATTTGTTCTTTGTAAATTGGTGGTGTGCATTAGCTTGTGTTCACCTTCTGTTCTCTCCTTCATCATTAAACAGTATTATACTGGAGCACACAATTCTGCCAGCATGTTTTAAAAAACAATAATAAACAAAAGGAAGGCATATTAGTTCTTGGCCTTCTCTGCACAGTGACTGCATGCAAAAGACAGATGGCTAGTGTTTTACTGATGATTCTGATCATCTGTTGAAAAAAAGCATTTAAAGGCTGAGCAGGCTCAGGGCTTGTCAACAAGAGCAATATACCTCGTCTTGCCTCCATCTTAGAGACCTGCAGTCCTGATGATGCAGGGCTTTTGCCCTGTTCTGCCCCTTGGTAGTCCTCACCACCCCTGGGGCAAATATGGGGCTAAGATGCAGGTGGGGAGAGACAGGGAAGGACCCAATAAAATGTTGTAAAATAATACACAGGAAAATCCAGTCCTGCCGGCAAAAAACAGATAGGGCCCTGCATGTCCACATGGCCTGTCGTGGCAGGTCTGCCCGTTGCTGGAGCTGCTGGTCTGCCTTGCTCTTCCAGACCCAAGCAAGAGTCCTGCAGCATGTAACCAAAGCTGCTCACATGCAGGGGGACTTGGTCACATATTGCAGGCTGGCTTCCTCGCTTCCAAGAGACCAAGGGAGATGGCGGCAGCAGCAGCGCTGCTCATCTGGACTCTGGCCCATTTCACAGAGGTAACAAGGAAGGAAACAGCCTGATCCAACTCATGTAGATGAGGCCTCAGTCTCTTAAAGAAAGAGATTTGTCAGAACTGCCATCCCAATGATATCTGCAGATGCAGATGGGACAAGCAATGCAAATGGCATGAGCAAGAAAGGGATTAATCCATTAGATATCTCGCTGTGTAGGCCAAGCCTGATCTCTAAGGTGATCTGTACTTAAATTGCCCTAAGTGCGTCAAAGTAGTGATGGGTGCATCTACACTGTAGAAATAATGGAGTTTGATACCACTTTAACTATCATAGCTCCATCCTACAGAATCCTGGGATTTGTAGTTTTGTGAGGCACCAGCACTCTGGCAGAGAAGGCTAAAGACTTTGTAAAACTGCAAATCCCAGGATTCCATAGGATTGAGCTACACTTAGGAGAGTATCGCACTACACAGTTATAGCACTATTATTCCACTTTATCTGTTCTTGCTGAATCCTGTGGGATCCTGAGATTGCAGTTTAGGGAGGGGCATTTAGAACTCTCAACCAGAGAGCTCTTAGGCCTCACTAAACTACGAACCCCATCATTCTACAGGAGGCAGCCAGAGCAGTTAAAGTGGAATAATAGCACTATAGCAGTGTAGTGCGGCGATCACACCTTGAAGAAAAGTGGAAAAGCAGCAGGAATGTTTCATTTTTCCTGCTGCCTTCCTGCATGACACCGGCATCCTTCTGGCATTCCCTCATTCAGGCTGCATGAGGTAAAAGCATGATTTTTTGCTAACAGGTTTTACCTCAGTCCCTCATGCAACCTGAATGAGAGAGCGCAGGAAGGACACTGGTGTCATGCAGGAAGGCAGCAGGAAAAACGGAACATTCCTGCTGCTTGGCCACTTTTCTTCAAAGTGTGATAAGACCCAAAGTCCTTCAAGTGGTGTCAAACTGCATTATTTCTACAATGTAGATGCGCCCGATGTCTAACAAAAGACATTACCAACATTTTTCAGACGTGATTTTTATATGTAACATCTTTCTGTGTTTATTACTCATTCACATTTGCATACTGACAAGCATTCACATCCATTAACAAAGAGCTCTCACATTCAGTTCCTAGTATTCTCAAAGCATTCACACATTAGGTTTTGCAGTTGGCTGCTGTTGTGACAGTGCTCCTCCTTCTTGGCTTAATTTGGTTTAATTTGTCATTGCTGTTGTGCGATTGAAATGTTTACATGCTTGTGCACTTCCTGCCCAAACAGAAAGAATTTGAGGAGTTTTTGAAGAATGCAGGACCCCACCTTGTTGTCGCCGACTTTTCCGCAAAATGGTGTGGGCCTTGCAAAATGATTCGTCCTGCTGTTCACGTAAGTCTAAGGTTACCATCACGCTCCCCCTACTCCTGCCAAATTGTTGTTGTTGTTAATTGTTGTTGTCAGGTGGGCACTGGCCTAGGAATGAGAGGCCTCCAAGACACTGTCATTGACAGCCCTGCTAAAGTCTTGCAAATGCAGGGCTGTGACTTCCTTGGTTGAGTTAATCCAGCTGTAACACAGTCTTCCTCTTTTCCGAGGAGAAAAACGGAAACCCATTGCTGCTTTCATATTACTAACACTGAGTAACTATGCTGTTAATTTAAAGAAGCAGTGCAAGATGCTGAAGCTAATTTGGTGACAGACTTCAGCACCTTGAGTAGCTTCTTCAAAGTTCAGGCTAACATTTGGAGCAGAGGGTTCATTATGCCACTGACACGGAAGACACTTGCTGCCAAGAACCAAAGGCTAAGAACCACTGTGTTAATGCAGAGTGAGGCATCCAACACCAACAACAAAGCTGGAGTTTAAGTAAAAGAGCAGAATTTTTTTTTCTTACTATTGCATACACGGCAACCTCCATATCCACGGGGGATACATTCCAAGACACACATACTCCAGATACCTGAAACCATGGATAATAGGGAACCTATTATTTTCAATGAGATGAACACCAGAAGTTGACCATAGAATCACATTGGAGGGCTTAGAAATGCCTAGAGAGAACGTATTTTTTTTCAGGTGGGAATAAGTGAAACAACGGATACCGAATCTGTGGATATGAGGGTCAACCTGTATTGCTGCTAGAGGTGGGGAGAGATGTTTGAGAGGGATTTTTTTGTTTGTTTGTTTGTTTTTGTCTTGCGTATCAAAATACTTTAGCCAGCATTGTGTCTATTCGCCTTAAGTTCGGTAGCTGGATGAATGGGGGCACCATTGGCTGCTGTCCACCTCAGGCAAGAAAATGTCTTCAGCTGACCCTTGGAAATAGGGTAGTAAAAGTACAAGTACCAACTTAAGGAACACTGGGAAATCAAAAGTTGAGCTTTCCAAATTTCTCACCACACTTAAAGACACAGTATCATGTTTTTAAAAGTTGGCATAACTGCACAAGAGCCAAAATGGTGTAGTGATTAGAGTGTTGGGTTAGCATTAGGGGGAGCCAGTTTGTAATTCCCACAGAGCCATGAAACTCCTTGGGTGACTTTGGGTCAGTTGCAGACTGGCCTATCTTACAGGATTGTTGTAAGGAGGAAGTTGAGGGAAGGAGAGTCATATATGTCACCTTGAGCCCATTTGAGAAAATATGGGATATAAGTGTATTGAATAAATGAAGAACAAGTGTAGAGTCCTCACCCAAATCAATAGGATTCTAAACTTCAGAAGGAGCCCATATGAGCAAATGGAACCATATCAATTATAGCTAAAGAATTTCTCCCTATGGAAATGAAATGATGGAGGAAGGGGTAATTGTTGAATTTCTGTTTATCACACAGCTGTTAGATGTCCTAGGAGCAATCAGTAGTACTGGTATTAGCAGTAATGATGACGATGATGACTATGATCCCCCTGCCCCAAAAAACCTGACAGAAACATCATTCATCCATGCTCCAATTGCTGGTAGAATGGACTTCCTTCTTCCCAAGAACCTGATGCCTGCTAAAGTTGGGAGAAAGTTATAGGACTTTATCAGACACAGAAAATACAGCGTCATCACGATGCCACATAACCATGAATGGGTGCGTGGATCAGGCAACGTTGCCCTTTCATGGTTAAAAAGAACCCCAAACCCATACCTTTCCATTGACGGCTTAAGCTGTCAATAGATCTCCCTGCTGATTTTTTTGCCAGCATTACCGGCATGTGATACCTGTGTCCCTTTAAATCTCAGACTTACCCTGACAATGGCTGGACCAGCACAAACACTTCCGGGTCAGATCGGGACATCCAGGTAAGTGATGAACTTTTTTTTTTTTTACCCTCCCCGGGTTACTTAGAGGTTTTATAGAGCTTGGTGTGATTTTTGATGTTTATTTTTATTTTTGAATTTCCCGTGTGATTTCAAAAGAGGAAGTGAACGGAGCTCCGATCACTTCCTCTTTATTCACGGAGTTGCTTGGAGCTGCCTTTGCCAGGATTAGAAGCTAAGTGCAGGTAGGGGGGGGGAATGTTCTATTGCAGGCATAAAAATTGAAATTTTTTTATGCTGGCAAAAGAACATTTAAAAGGGGGACATCTGACAAAGTCCATAGTGTCACAATCGTGACTACGGAGATTTTCACACAGGGCAATTATTCCCCTGAGAGATCGGGAGAGAAATGGGGCTCTTCCGGGAGCAGAGCTCCGTTTCACACGCCCCTTTCCTTCTCCCGATCTGACGTCGTCCTCACTCTGTGCTGCTTCCATTTCTCTGCCAGTATCTTCCGTCATTTTTTAATAACGAAAGTTCTTCGTTCTTAAAAAATGATGGAAGATACTGGCAGAGAAATGGAAGCAGCACAGAGTGAGGATGACGTCAGATCGGGAGAAGGAAAGGGGCGTGCGAAACGGAGCTCTGCTCCAGGAAGAGCCCCATTTCTCTCCCGATCTCTCAGGAGAATAATTGCCCTGTGTGAAAATCTCCATAGTAACAATTGTGAATACAGAACAGTTATGCATGGGGAGAAGGAGATTCATTCTGCCAGCGACTGCAATAGAATGAATCGGGGTTGGGAGGTTGGGCCAGGAGAGGTTACTTAGGGTTTGTCTACATGGGCAAATTACCCCATCTTGCCCCTGTCTTGGAACCTTGCAGTCCTGGCAATGCAAGGCTTTTGCCCCATTTTTCCCCTGGTCAGTCCTCACAACCCCAGGGGCTAAGATGGGAGGAAGACAGGGTAGGGCCCTATAAAATGGTATAAGAAAATATCTGTTCAAATGCGTTCCAGCCAAACTAAACCGGATCAGGCCCCATATGACTGCAGGAGCCCATTCCAGCACGACAGCCCATTGCTGTTGCTGCCAGCTGCCTCGCTCTTCCAGATCCAAGAAGGGGGCCCACGGCTTGTCAGTCTGGTCACAAGCAGGGGCCCTTGCTTACATGCTATGGGTTTCCTGCCCGGCTCCCAAGAGTGGGACGCAGGCAGTGGCAGCAGTGGCTGCAGGGATGGAACGGTGTGCCTGTCTGGACTCTGGCCCGTTTCATCCAGGTAAGAGGGGAGGAACAGGCCTGACCTGTCAGCATATCCTGGCCTGTGTAGATGAGCCCTCTGTTAAGTATACTAAGTACTAAATAGCTGGTACAGACTGCTGGTTCTCATCTAGCTACAGGCACACAAAAAATGAGGAAGGCAATTTGGAAACATAAGCAGCTGCCTTATACCAAGTCAGACCACTGCTCAGTCTAGCCCAGCCAGCTATGACTGGCAACAGGTCTTGTAGGGATCAAACAGCATTCTTTTGCAGCCTTACATGAGGGTCTCTGGTATTTCTTGGTGATCTGCCATCCAATTGCTAACCAGGCCCAGCCCTCCTCCTTAGCTTCTGGAATCAGATGAGATTGATTTCAGCAGCCCAATTGCTATTTGGATGGAGAGGAAATGACTAATGAGTCCTGCTAAAGATCACAACAACAATTTTAGAAGAGCACTTGTAGTTTTGGATTTATTTTCTTTATTTTCTTTAAACGAATCAAAGTCTAAATCCCAAGGATGATTTTGAGGAAAGATTTAAAAGGTAGCAAAGGAAGTGTGCTCCTGAGACAGAGTATTGATCATCTGCCCTTTTCTAGCTATATGCTGAACAAATACCAACATCTTTGTTCACTCCCTAGACCCTTGAGTCATTGATGATAGCTGAAGCCTATTATAAACACCACTGCTCATAGAGCCTAGTACAATTACTTTTCTGAATGACAACTCCCCAAATCCACCCTGTAGCCCCCAAATCCTCAAACTCTGTTGAAGGGTTGATATGCTCCATAGGTTGGAGGGCCATTTCCAGCTTCAGTCCGTTAGTGGGCCACAGTGATCACCTGACAGAGTGCAAACATGACATTTCAGGGGAACTGAAATGGCCAAACAGTGTATTTCTTCCTCCCGCCTTTTCCCCTTCTTTATTTCTCATTGGCTTCTCATACAAAACTAAGTGAATCTGGTCTTTTCCCCTCTAGCATAAAAGGGGATGTAAACAGAAGTCTATATGATTTAAAAGTAGAATGCATTCCAGACACGATACCAATTTCTAGTGAGAATAAAACACTCTGCCTTCAAGAAAACCTTTCCATAGCAAATTGCCTGTGCATCTACCCAAGCACCCTTGTGTATTGCTGAGAATTTTGGGAAATATTTTAGCCTGCACCCTTTGGGATGCTTGTCAGCTTTTGAACCTTAGCAGGGGCCATATGAATGGTATACATCCCAACCCTACTTATATTTACTTGGAAGCTAGCTACCTTGATTTCCAAAGGATTTACAAAAGACTCACATTTGCCGGATTATGTCAAGAATATTTTCCCTGCCTCGCAGAGTACACTCAGCCCTTACCAACACTTCCATGTGCCTACATTTTACAAGAGATACTAATAGTCTTTTGGGCAGTTTGCCGGCTGAGTGATCTTCTCATTAAGGAACTCTCAGCCAGCTTCTAACTGATCCCAGGGTTCCTTGTAAGGCATCTGAAAAACCATTGTTTTAAAGTGAAGCTCTTATGGTTGCCACTTTTTCCTTTTAAAAGCTATTAGCCTTTGCCCCAACCTGCTGCCTCTCCCATGCCAACCAATCAATGTGATTATGAATACTGTCAGGGTGAGGGATGGAGCACCATCTAGCCCAGTCTACTGCAAGCATCTCATTGAACTCCCAAAATGCATCAATGCTGTAACCATCCAAGACAAGCTAAAAGCACCAGGACGGCGAAGGCACAAAAAATCCATTAGCAAGAAAAAATGCATTGGATTCAATCCAGAAAAAGTTAGTCACAAACTGGTTCACTTGAAATCAGTATAGTTTATATCCAAACAACAAGTTGCTTGTTTGTTTATCTGATTACTATTTCAATCCGGACTTAGGACATTTTCAGACAGCGTTTTAGCATGCCTACCGCGGGAAGAGCTCCCGGGAGAGGGACGGCGCTCTTGTGCGGCAGGGGGTCGTTTTCAGATGCCGCCGTCCCTCTCCCGAAATCATCAGTGTCACTTCCGTGAAGCTTTGGAAGCCGCAGAGCCATATTTTAATCACAGAAGTTGTCCATGATTAAAATATGGCTCTGCGGCTTCCAAAGCTTCACGGAAGTGACACTGATGATTTCGGGAGAGGGACGGCAGCGTCCGAAAATGATCCCCTGCCACGCAAGAGCACCATCCCTCTCCCGGGAGCTCTTCCCGCGGTAGGCATGCTAAAACGCTGTCTGAAAATGTCCTTACACCGAAAGACCTCAGTGTGGGGTACAGTCATTTAAGACAACTTTAAAACTACATGAACTGTTTAAAACAAGAAAGCTGAATAAATGAGATCCATAACTCCCCCAAAACTAGACCCAAGCTATAATGATCAAAGCCCAGGTGGATGGACAAGATTTAATTCGGCACTGAAATGAGGCTGTCTGTTCTAGCTGAGCCTCAAAGAAGAGGGTGTTCCTTAGTCCAGGAGTGTCACGATTCAAAAGGCCTTCTCCTGATGTACTGCTTCCAATGATGGGACACAGGAGAACACCCCTGTTACAGTGGTTGTAGGTGGGGAAGATTTGGGAGCAGGGGTCCATCGTACCCACCCACTTCCATACTCCAAGAATGGCAGCCTTTCAGGAAGATTTGATTTAGGGTTTTTCAGTTACGTTGCAAAGCATAGTGTTTCCCAAAGCCTTGCCCTGTTCTGGCATGAAGTTCACCTCGTCAGTCTTTTTACAAGCCAGGCATTTTGAAGCTGCTGTCTGTGGTTCCATATGACACTGGCAGAATCAGCTTCCATCTTCACAGGACCCAGATGGACATAGGCACTTTCAGGAGCAGGCAACTGTGACAGTTATGTGTGGAGCAGGTCCTTGAGGACCGCATGCTGAGGCTCAATTGAGGGCTAAGCCTTGAGGCTATTGACTGGGAAGCTCCTGAGGACCCGAGCTAACCAGCCATGGTTCTGCGGGGTTCACCTGTTCAGGGCTGAAACAGGGATACTGAAGTCTCTTGGTATGGACCAGGCCTGTCAGGAGCTGTCCTTCTCTCCTCCTCCCCTGTTTCCCCTGCCTTTCCAAACCCTGGTATCTTTTGTCAGCTTTCCTCTGTTCCTGGACCCCAAATGCTGTCACCAGCCCACCAGCTGGCTACTCCCCCAGAGATTTCTCCACTTCTGGGCCAATGCCTGTCCATGCACTGACCACTCTTTATGGAAAGTCCAGGTCCCATGGCAGCCTTCTGATCTAGCTAAGGTGTTCTCTGGCTGCAGTATGGGTTGCTCCTCACAGTCCTTCACAACAACAAAGTGAGGCACTCCTTCAAGTTTCGAGCTACTAAGCTATAGGGGCTTGAATATCATCACTGGCATCATGAATTTGGACTAGAAGCTGCCAACAAAGATTCCAGCACCCTTGAGCCAGAGCAGTTGATTGCAAGCTGGTGTAAGGTGGCTCTGTGTGATGTTTCAGACAGAAAGTGCAAGTGGAAATACTTTTAGAAGGTGTGTTTTTTTTAAAAAAAAAAAACAAAAACTCACATACACATTGTGGAGCTATTGGGTCTTTCCCTCCTTAATTAGGGTTGCTGTACGTCCTGGAAAACCAGGTAAATCCTGGATTAAAGGGACTAAAAATTTTCCCATCTGGCTGGGCTGCTCAAAGCAGCAGATCCTGGATTTCTCCAGATCTGGAGGGAAGGGAATCTCTCTTCCCTCCACAGCTGGAGGAATCCAGGATCTGCTGCAAGAGAGGGAGGAAGGGGGTGGTCCTCCCTGGGTGGCAGGTTTTGAGGGGCGGCACTCCCTCCTGTCTCACTCCCCTGCCCACCTGCTTCCTTCCCCATACGCCTGTACACCCCTGCCCACTCAGTTTCTTCCTGTGCAGAGTTGCGTTGAGTCTTTGGGTGACCTCCTCCTAGGGATGGGGGAAAGAAAAGAGGGCTCCCTTCTCCTCCCCGCAGGTGCTTTGGGTGCCCTCCTTGTGGGGATGGAGGGAAAGAAGAGGGCTTCCTCCTCCCCTTACCCACAGGTGCTCTGTCCCAGTTTTGTGTCAGAGTATTATGGCAACCCTATCCTTAATCAATTTTATTTTGTAAGCCAAAGATGTAAGAAGTGAGGGGAAACCACCTGAAGAGGTTACAAATGGAAAACAACAGTGATGTCTGCCCCATCCCACACCCCATACTCCTCAGTGTTTACTGTTTAATTTTAGTATTTTTAAGAGTGTTTTAATTTCTGAATTATCTAATAGTATTTTAAGGGGGGGGGATGGAGGGTTTTGGATGTATATTTTTAATGTTGTAAGCCGCCCTGATTGCGTTTCCTAGAGGAGAGGGATATAAATAAATTATTATTATTATTATTATTATTATTATTATTATTATTAAAGCCCTTGAAGGAAGCAGAACAATTCTACTATAAAAGCCTATCACTAAGCAGTATCCTGTTCCATATTTTCCTATTGGACATAGTCTTGTGCTGTTATGCGGGATTGTTCCTATAAGTGGGTAGGTCAGCAGTTCTGAGGAAAAGGCATCACTGAAATTCAGTGTGTGTGAGAGAGGGCCGGACTAGTTCCATGTTAGGGAGAGAGAGTGAATACATCTGTGTTGTTTTGCATAGGATGTCAAAAATACTCGGGGAGGGGATATGAAAATGCCTAGACCCTAGAACAGGGCTGGGCAGCCTTTTGGCTTGTGGTAACTTCATTTTTCACTTGAACTTGAACCCCAAATGGTCAAACTACATTTCTGCCATTCCCAGCCAGCTTGGCAACAAGCTCAGCTAGCAGAAAGGATACCCAAGGGACAGAACGGAGGCTGATCTAAACAATGCAGAGCAATCATCAACCAGAAGGTTTGAGATGGGGAACAAGGAACTAACACGTAAACATCTTAAACATAACATTGGTTAAAAGCACATATCAATTAAAAACATATATCAATTTAAAAGAATAAGTAAAACCAAGACATTTTAAAACAATCAATACACAATTTAAAACTCATGGTTTAAAATCATGGGGATAGGCCTGCTGGAAGAGGCTCATCTTTAACGCTGATTTGAACATGCATGCATATACCAAGAAAAGTGTTAGTTTACAATAGTACCTAGAAATTCAATTATCTACTCAGTAGGCACCAATGGGGGCTTTTTAACTATTATTATGTGTGGTGTAGGAGGGATGATTTTTCATGGGGGGGATCATAGCTAGGAAGGAAAGATTAAACCTGCCACGTAATGCGCATAGTCCTGACCTGGATCTAAGGCCCTGTATTTTAGAGTGTCAAGAACTGCATACTTTCAATCCCACTACCATCTCAGGCACATTTGGCCAGGAGATGTGAAAGGTCCTTCTTGGTGGCTGCTCCCAGGCTGTGGAACTCCTGCCCATGGGAGGTTTAGCGCTGAATCCACACAAGGGATATATCTCAGCCCCAGTGTGCAGTATCTTGCCCCAGTTTGACCCCATCAAAGTCACACATATCCATTTTAATCTGAACTCAAATTGGTCTTGAAAGCCACTGCCTCTACCCAAAGTCACAAAAGGGCATCTCTGGCCATGTGTTCACTGTGTTGGATTATTTTAGGTCACACAACTGCAGGGGCTGCACTTTTTTCTTTTTTGCATGTGGATGTATGTATATCCACATATCAACATCAACCAACACCCTTTCTTGTTTTTCTGACAATCTTACCACCCATTGGATGATTCCCCCCCATCCCATCCCCTTCCCCTCTCCAGCCCCAGTGAGTGAGTAAGCAACAGAAATTAATTTAAATGCTGTGGCTTATACGTCTTGAGGTTTAGTACTGTTGAAAAGATTACAGCATTCTCTTTTCCCCACACTCTCTTGCTATTAGAGAGCAAGAGGGTAATAGGTAGGACATGTGTCCTAGGACACCCCTGTTGGTCTTGTTGTATACAGTAGGACCCCGTATCCACTGATTCATTATCCAATGATTCAATTATCCACGGGACACAAAACAGCATACCTACCATAGAGACTTCCCAGAAAATGTGTCCACTCTAGCCATTTTCTAGGTCCTCCAAGACAACTCTATGGTATTTTAAACTGGAAGTTCCATTATTTTCAATGCCGTTCACTATTCTCCACAGTTCTTGGTATCCATGCCCCCCCCCCCAGAACCAATCCCCAGTGGATACGGGGTCCTACTGTATATAAATTTGTCCCTTCTCAGCTAGTGTAGTTTGCATGCATGCCTGTCTAGTGCTTCTCCTTGGGCAGCCACCTTTTTCTTCTGTTCTCTATTGGTGAGTCAAAATGGATTCTTTCTCCTTCATCCAATTCACTAAGTTAGGTTAGTTAGGATTTAGGCATTTGTGTGTGTGTCTGTGTGTCTGTGTCTGTGTGTATTCATTAGTAAAGTTACTTAAGTTGTTTAGCCTGAAGCTGCATGTCCTTTTTGCCATATGTATTTCAGGGCAAAATGATTTACATTTTGAGTCACATGTCCTTAAATTGCTACTCTGCTAGAAGGAAATTAAAAGAACTTAACTTCACAGAGTTTCCAAGACAGGGCAATTCTAATTCCTCTACAAGTATGCTATAGAAAAATGAAAAGGGGTGGAGGCAGCTCTACCCCTCAAAGCTGTGTAACCATGAGCAGAGAATGGGTTGAGGAGGATGGAGAATGAGCTGGATAATCAGAGCTTCTTATCATGGGAGGACTGGGGAGACTTTCAAAGATCTTGTCTGGCCGCAGGCTGGATATGGTCACATCAAATGCAAGTCTCAGAAAAGGATTATAGGGCAGCTCAGCCTCTCTCCAGCTAGGAGGAAGCATTTAATTCTCCGGGGTGGGGGGGAACAGAGGATGGAGGGCAGCTAGTACATGAATCTCCAGCGCAGACAGAGGGAGCAGGATGGTGAGAAGGGATGCAGAGTCAAGGGCGGGAGGGCAGAATGTCGGCAGCTGCAGGAAGAAAAGGTCACACATTCCTTTAGGATTGGGGCTGCCTCTACAGCTTGTGCTACGTCCATGGGCCCACAGTCTATCCAGCATATCAGGCACTGGAGGTCTTCCGCTTTCAGGAGTATGTGTGTTCTATCAAGGTCTAATGTTGTGTGCTTCACTAGCATTGCTGTTTTTCTGTTAGTTCCTAGGTGTTGTTTGGAGAGACAATGACTGCTGTTTTGTGGCCATAGTATGGTTTGCTGGGCAGCATTCCAGGCCTGAAGTTGCTACTTTGGGTCTCAACTGGGGTTGAGCAATTTAGCCACTGTGGAGTGGCTAGGGAAAAGAGGCCTCTGGTGGAATAGTTTGTTGCTTCTTTGGTTTGAAGAGTGCAAAGGGCCTTTTCCTCATGTTTTAATCATTTGCCTTGGTGGGAATGACTTTGGCTTGTTCAAGGGCAAGGCCCTAATTTTACAGGCATTGCATGTGTTCATGTCCTTCGGGGCAGATGGCCTGGTCTTGTTTGGTCTGCTATTTGGCCACACCAAGTTTGGCAGAGTGAGGGGGATCCCCAATGGCCACGACCTTGCCCATAGAAGGGTAAACAGGGAAGGACAGAATGCCCTGAATAAGTCTAATTTCTCCCACATCTCACCTTAGTTTTCTGATGGCCAGAGCTCTACAGGGCTGATGTGTCGTAAGAGGGTAACATGTTATTCCCAGGGGATTTGCAACAGGGAGTGTGGACCATATTAGCTAGCCTTGTGGGGGTTGACACCCTTTTGATGAAAGGTAGGGCTCTGAAATGGCCTTGTTAGATCCAGGGACACCAGAGCCAGTACGGTGTAGTGGTTTGGGTGCTGAACTCCAGGAGCCCAGGGTTTGAATTCCCACTCAGCCATGGAAACCCACTGGTAGACCTTGGACGAGTCACACACTCTCAGCCACAGAAGAAGGCAAGGGCAAAGCCCCTCAGAACAAATTTGGCAAGAAAACCTTGTGATAGGGGTACCTTAGGGTTGCTCTAAGTCAGAAATTAGATAAAGGGACACAACAGCAGGAGCAACAACAACAAAGTTTAACCAACAGGTGACAAAATCCTGTGATGTTTAATATCATGTAATTTATGTTGTTTGATCTAAAAGTCTTCTGAATTCCTAAGTTTCTTTCCCAAAATATTGGTGCTACAATTTTAAACAGATAAAAAGGGTTTGATGGAGGAAACACTAAAGGATGGTTGGGACTTAAACCAAAAACTGAAATGGTAATTCAGAACAAACCAGTGTTCTATGTCAACTAACATAATTGATCCTTTTTTTTTCTGAAGGAGTTGGCTGTTCGGTATGAAAATGTGCTATTCTGCATCGTTGATGTGGACTTGGCAGAGGTAAGGTGCTAAATTCAGAGGACATATTATGTTGAGTGTTTCTATTTCTTAATAAACAAACTTGACTATTTCTTACACATTTGGAGAATACCAGATTAGGGAAGAGAATATTAGGGTTTTACCCAAAGGTACACCTTGCTTCATATGAAAATGTATTATTCTGCATTGTCAATGGGGACTTGGCAGAAGGAAGTTAATTAAATCCAAAGGACGAAGTATGTTGAGTGTTTCTATTAGTCTTTGCCAACCTGGTGCCAGCATGACTATATAGTCTGACACATTTGGAGGGTATGAGATTAGGAAAGAAAGAATTAGGATTTTACCAAAGGCAGACTTTGCTTCATAACAATTGCTTTTCTGGAGCAGACCATCTATGAGTCCATGATTCTGGTTCCAGCAGTGACAAGACAGATTCTGCTAAAACAGCTCCCCCACCCTCACCCCAGCCCCTTCTAGATGTGCCAGATTACAACACTCATGAGTCAGCATAATCTATGGTCAGGAATTGTGGGAGCTGTTGGCCAAAATATCTGGAGGTATCCTGGTTGATAAAGATGCTTTAAAAACTCATGAGTAGGATATAAAGGTAACGGCTATTGCTTCTTAAATATCTCTACCACCTGCTAACAGGGACACCATGCTTTTTGTACACGGATGTTCACACTGCTTTCATGGTTACTATGAAATGACAGAAGTACCGTCATTGAATGTGTCTAAGGCTTTTAACCCCATCCAAGGAAGTGATTGGTTACTGCTACATAAATGACTAGTTCCAGTCAGTGGCATAGTGGAGCCAGGGCTTGAAGGGTTGAAGCTCTTGGACATTTTGATCAGCACAGATGGTGATAGCCCATTTCCTTTGTAGCTGAAGTCACAAAAACTGAAGTCTTGGGCGGAATGGGATGATTCCTCATGGCTGATTCATTGTGGAGATTTTCACACTACATTGTTATAGTGTTACTATTCCACTTTAACTGCTCTGGCTGCCTCCTGTGGAATTTTGGGGTTTGTAGTTTAGTGTAGCCTAAGATCTCTCTGGCTGAGAGTTGTAAATGCCCCTCCCTAAACTGCAAATCCCAGGATTTCATAGGAGGCAGCCATAGCAAATAAAGTGGAATAGTAACACTATAACAGTGTAGTGTGAAAACCTCCTGTATCTGCTTCAGCGTAGCTGTTTCAGCATTGCCACTTCAGCATCACCAGTGGATGGTTCAATGCCACTCTTTCAGAGCAGATGCCAATTCAGCACTGATCCGAGCAGACAATTTAACATTGCTCTGTCTGCTTGCATAAACAGGCTTCCCAATAGGCTGAATAAAGAAAGAATCCCTTTCAGAGAGGGGGCAACAGTAACGGAGAGATTAACCACACAGCCTTCAATTACCTCAGTGTCCCCTCCCATCCATCTTCCAGCCCTCCCATTCCCCACTTCCATGAGACTCTCTCTCCATCAACCAGTGTAAACAAGGTGCTGACTGACTGCTTGCCAGTCTGCACTGGGCTGCCTGAAAAAAGCAATTACTGTACTGGAAAACTTGAAGCAGGGAAGCCTGGGTTTCTTTTTTCTTCTTTGTCCTCATTTGTTATTTCGGAAGATATAGCTCAAGAATAGTGAAACAGACAGAGGAACACTGCCTCTCCCACCCACCCACCCAGTTAAATTCTCAAGTTTTCCCACTTCAATTTTTTCAGTAATTGCATTTTTCAGGCAGCTTACTATAGACTAGCTTGTGAGAAAGAACACAGCCTATTGGGAAGCCTGTTTATGCAAGAAGACAGAACAGCATTGGATTATCTGCTCCGGTCGGCACTGAAATGGCTGTCACACTGAAAGAGTGGTGTTGAACCATCCTCTGTGCTCTATTGGCCACGCTGAAATGGCCATGATCAACTGGCCATGATGGCCCACCTTAGGTGGGTGGGTAGATCAGCAACAAAGTTTTATTTGTAACCTTTTCTGGTTCTAATGCAAATGAATTTTGATGGCTTGGTTTTGAATTGACAATTAAGATCTACTAGTTTACAAAGGACATGCTCCTGGTTTCTATAAAGACTGCAAGAACTGCTTTCTTGATACGGTTCTATACAGATGCCACTATTTTTGGGCTCTTATTAAGACAGTGGCTGTGGGAACTGTCATGATGGTTACCTGCACTTCAAAATGTCTTGCTACACCATAAGCACTAGCGTTTATACATTAATTACAAATAATGAGGAGAAATATTTTCTTTTAGCATTTTAACATTTATCATTATAAATTGACCAGAGAAGTGATTTGGGGACTGTGGCAGAGAGAGAAACATCTTTGTTCCATCCTACATGATTCTGAGGCTGTTCAGTCTTTTGTTCTTACCTATTTGCATAATAAAAATGTGTGGTTGCATTCACATGCAATAAAGCATTGTATCTAGTCTGGCTCATAGACTGGCTCTTAGGGGTAGTCCAGATGGTGAAATAAATTCTCATAGAATCCAGGAGGAATCCCATGTATCCAAATAGGATCCCACAATGTTCTTGTTAGGGTTCTGAATGTGTAGCCCTTGGAAATTTATGTCATAAAGAGATACCATATATTCCATTTATCTGTAGAGGACAAAGCTGAAGGTTAAACAGCTACACAATTAGCTAGGCAACTGATGTTTTTCTGCCCTCTTATCTCAGTATGACTAATAGAAAGGGAGATAACATGCTAGGGATGATGTCAGATAATGTCACCAGTCACCAACTGAATGAAAGAGAGTTGCTAGAACTTGCTAGAACAACTAGGAACCCCTATATAAGTCATGGTGCAAGGCAGCCCACTTACTTCTTCAACTGACTTCTTTGACTGCTAACTGTAAGCTTAGCTATTAGAGCAATGATTTTGTTGGTAGTTTAGGATGTAAACAATAAAGACTGTTAGTTTTTAGACACTAAATGTGTCCATCTACTCATTGAACATTGAGCATGCTGGAAGCATCTGGACCAAGCTTTTGCTACTCTGATAACCTGACTGCTGGCTGGACTCCTGAGCATAGACTCTAGCAGGCTATAGCACGACAGTTCTATCATTTTTGGAGGGAAAGGGAGCAAAATTCGGGAAAACTAGTTTTTTAAAACTGTGGGGAAAATGCACACTCCCACTGGTTAGGACAACCAAATCGCATCACAGCGTATTCCTGAAGAGGATAGCTGACTGATGGGATGTGCACGTGGGTAGAGCTTGCTAAGAAGGCAGCACCCGGAACCACCATGTTGGTTCGTCGCTGTAGCGATTGTGCATTGAGGAGATGAAACAGCCTTTCTTTTTTTTTCTTTTTTTTTCATTCCTTAAGCAGAAGATTGCTCTTCCACACCTTGGATTTAAGGTTGTTGTTTTTTGGTGTTTTTTTTTTTTAACCTGTTTGGCAGGGGCAAGTTGGGGAGTATAGACCCACAAGTATTTCACTCTTGCCCGCCATTTTGATTCACTGGCATGCCTCTGTGTGAATAGCAAACACAGATAGCTTTGCACACCAGAAACCTTGCAAAAAAAAAATAATTGAGATAGGACAAAGAGCAATGGGTTCAAACTACAGGAAAAGATATTCCACCTAAACATTAGGAAGAACTTCCTGACAGTAAGAGCTGTTTGGAAGAGGAATACACTGCCTCATAGTGTGGTGGAGTCTCCTTCTTTGGAGGTTTTTAAACAGAGGCTGGATGGCCATCTGTCGGGAATGATTTGATTGTGTATTCCTGCATGGCAGGGGGTTGGACTGGATGGCCCTTGTGGTCTCTTCCAACTCTATGATTCTATGATTTTATGAAATGAAAGCTGCTGTGAATTGGCCTAGGTTTGCACCAATCCACATTTTATTCCTTTGTCTAGACCAGCCCTATGATTGTAAGCTCCATAGAGCAGGGATCTGTTCTCTTCTATTTTGTACAGTACCATAACATTGGTCACTGCAGAGCTTGTAAATGACACATTGAAGTAACATGTTGCTTGTGGGCATATAATGAGAGCATAACAACATTTGTGTTATGACAAAATGTAACAAATAGTAACATGTAGTTTTCTGTGGGGGGGGTGTTTGTTTTTGTCGGGGGGTGGCTTGTGGGGGTTGGTGTAAAAAGTGATATTTACTCGTTACTCCAAAATATTGTTTTGGAAGTGTCATTTTGAGGGTTGGGTTTTTTTTTGTTTTTGTTTTTGTTTTTGTTTTTGTTTTTGTTTTGTTTTTTTGCCATTTCAGGCTACCTTCTATTATTTAAGGGATAAAAATAATTCAAGAGTAATATGTTACTGATGTATCATTTGTAATGACTTACATACCTTGAAAATAACATGAATGTGTTAAATTGTTAAAATAAAACTCCAAGCTCTTGGTCATCACAGGGGTTTACCAGGATGTTAAAGATCATATGGTTAGGAACAGAAATCCATACCAGAAAAGGAAAATGTGCAGATCAGTGTTATTGATTGTAGGTGTCACACACTGGAACACAAGGCTAATGTACTGTACAAGTATAATACATTCGCCCACAAATCTGCAGTCAAAACGGAGGATAAAAATAATCAACAGCAATTACTTGCTGCAGCCTAACTCAACATCTGTGCCAAAGGTAGATAAATGGTCCTTGAAACTTCAGTTATATATGAGTTCTGAACCTTTCCAATTAATTCAGGGCAAGACTTTGATAATGAAACAGGCAGAATATCCTAGAATCTACTGACTGGGGATGCCTTCTTTACAGCTTAAGGCATTGCCCTGTCTTAATACTTAAGTCAACATAACTGGAGTTAATTATATTGCTCTCACTGGGGCCAAATCCACACTTCACAAACAATCCAGTTTGAAACAGGAATATTTGCCATGGCTCCTTCCTATGGAATCCTGGAATTTGTAGTTTTACAAGGTTTTTAGCTTTCTCTGCCAAAGAGTGCTGGTGCCTCACTAAACTACCAATCCCAGGATTCCATAGGAAGAAGCCATGGCAAATAATCCAGTTTCAAACTGGATTATTTGTATAGTGTAGATGTGGCCTCAGACTGTTTTTCTCTTTTTTTAATATTTATTTTTATAAAAGTATCTCAAAAACATAAACACTTTGGCAACATAACATACATACAAAATGAAAGAACAATAAACCACATAATTGCACCATCTAAAAGAAAAAACAACAATTTTCCCAATGTATGTATTATTGTTGCACTTTACTTCCTATCCTCTATTCAAGAATCTGGTTCTTAATTTGTAAACAACTAACCTCTTCAATAGCATATATTATATTATTAAAATGTCTGCTGGTTACTTTAATGACATAAATATAACCCTAAGGATCAGGAGATATTCTAAAACAACAACAGCAAAACAATAGAGACAACAATTGAATTATTTCAGGATATAAATTATGACTTTAAACTACACTTCAGAAGCTTAAGATTGATAACTTCCTCCATTTCTCCTCCCATATAGGTAATAGACAATTCCTTTCTTCCTTAAACTTATTTGTTAAGTTGTTATTCAGCAACATAGTTAATTTATCCATTTTTGCTGTTTCGTGTAATTTTACTAACCATTCTTCAATGAATGGGATTTCTGTATTTTTCCAAAATTTGGCATAAATTATTCTTGCTGTAGTAATGATATATAATAACACCCACCAATATTTTCTTTCTATTTGTTTATCCAGACTTGCTAACATATTTAATATATATAGTTCAGGCTGTATTGGAAAATTCAATTTTAAGATTCTTATTACCTCAGACTATTTTTCTATTAGCTGTTCCATTCATGCTGTTTCTCACCAAAGACCACACCCTGCTATTTTGCAACACTGAGGGCAACCAAACAATGTAGTGAGGTCACCAAACCAATCTAGTGATATCAGGTAACCAATTTAGTAAGCTCAGCAGAACAAAATGTGAACTATACACTGTGAGTTCATAAAAGTTTAGCAGTATGTTCTATAATTTAGAACATACTGCTAAATTCACCATATAAATTCAGAGCTTGGAAAAGTTACTAGTTTTGAACTACATCTCCCAAGATCCCCTAGCCACCATGGCCAGTGGTCTACCTGTTTACCCTATAAACCATGTTGTTTTCTACTTCCTCATAGAATATGTTCTTCGTTCTCTATGCTCTGCTCGTGTCTGTGGCCTCCTAAATTCATCAATGGTTAAGTTATTTATTTTTCTTAGCAACAGCAAATATTTGTCCCCATGCATGCCCTGACCCATTCATAAAAGGTTTTTGCCACTCTGTGCACACAAATGGTAAGCAACTTGTTGCCCATCCCTGTAGTCCAAATAGTGCACCCTTTGCAGCCAAACCCTTGTTAACCAAACTTCCATCTTCTATACAAGACTAGGCCTTTAATGATACTCTATAAATATATAAAAATAGTAAAATTATTAGTAATGCATGATGAAAAAAGAAGAAAAAGAAAAACTGTAGTAGTTAGAATAACAACATGATACTAACCTGTATATCCAGTACAGTATGTCCAAATGTTTAATGAGATGAAATTTGATTTGTTTTGGCAATTCATTCAGCAGTGTTAAGTGAAATACAGTTGGACCCCCGTATCTGCAGGAGTTCAGTTCCCAGACTTAGCGCAGATAATAGTGAACCCTACTGAAATAAAGAACTTCCAGTATAAACACACCATAGAGTTGTATTGGAGGACCTAGAAACTGCCTAGAGAGGATACCTCTCAGCACGACTCTATGTTATTTGTCCCTGTTTTTTTAGTCATGGATAACTGAGACCACTGATATTGTTTCTTTGGATACAGGGGGGTCTGACTATACCTCCAAGCAAATACTGATGATGATGATGATGATGATGGCTGGAGTTCAGTGTGTAGTAACTACAGTGCTACAAACTGAACTCCATCCCAATCCTCTCAATCCCTACTCACCAGGCAGCAGCCACTGCAAACAACAAGGGTCAGTTCCCATGTCAATCAGGATGCAGCTGGCTGACATTTCCATCCTCCTCACATGAGGTTCTGTTAATGCCTGTCACACCAGTGATTGCTCACTGGGGTAGGAATATCAGTTAGCTGCTTCCTGATCAACAGGGGAACAGATCCTCCATGCATTGCAGAGGCTGCTACCCAGTAAGTGGGGACTGGAGGACTTTCATGGTCCCTATGTATGCCCTAAACTAGGATCATGAATACAAAACAATCACAAGTGCATAACTCGAGGTTACACATTCATAACTGCCCAACAGGATTCTAGCCAATATTTACAATTTCTTACCTGCCTCTCTCCCTATAAAGCAAGGCAGCAAACAAAACAACAAATAACATAACACATAACATCAGTAAAGAGAGATATAAAATCAATGCATATTAAAATCCATCAATAAATACTTTAAAATTCATAATTTAAAAATAATCTGGACAGACCTGCTGGAAGAGACTGGTCTTTACTGCTGTTTTAAATGCAGACAGTTGACAAATCTCTTCCAGCAGTTCATTCCAGAATCTGGAGGCAGCCAAAGAAAATGTCCTCTGCTTAACAGTCAGCTTAGTTTTGGCTGATGGAAGTAGACGCCCCAGAGGACCTGAGTGTGCAGGGTGGATTATTATGGAAGAAGGCGATCCTGTGGGTAACCTGGACCCAAACCATGTAGGGCTTTAAAGGTAATAACCAACACTTTGCCCAGAAGCTAATTTGGAAAAGTGGGGAATACTGGGTGCAGCCCTAATAAATAAGGTGTAAAACACATTGGCTTTGTTTTTTTTTCTCATACTTTTTCTTAGAGATTTCTTTCCAAAAAAAATCAGCATCTGGTATACTATAATGATGTTCTTAGTTTCATGATATATCATGCCATCTCTTGTCTCCAGGATGTGGCTAATCTTTGCAATATCATCGCCATGCCAACATTCCAGTTCTTCATGAAAGGAGAAAAGGTATTTATGCCATAGAAATACAGCCTACTGGATGAGAAATTCTGGATCTTTGCCCTTAACCTCCAGGCTCTGCCCTTACACTTTTTGTCTAAATCCTGGCTGCACATAGCAGGGCAGTCTACATTAAAACTAGCAGTCTTAATCTATATGTCGTACTGGTCCTAGCAACTAGTCCACTCACAGGCCCAATACTTGAATTCCAGAATAATCAGACAGGCCTTGATCTACTTAGCTCAGCGAACTATTGTTTTATGTAGCCAAAGAGAGCCATGGTTTGGCTATAATATGGGCAGGGTCTGTGGATTTCATAAAGGTCTCCTGCCCTTCTCCTCATAATTTGAACCTTTATCACAACTATACTATTCAGTCAGAAACGGTATCAAACACTACCACTAAGGCTACATCTGCACTGTAATAATAATCCATTTTGACACCACTTTAACTGCTATGGTTCAATGCTTTAGAATACTGGAATTTGTAGTTTCCTGTGGCACCAGAGCTATCTGACAGAGAAGTCTAAATATCACACAAAACTACAAACCCCAGAATTCCCTAGCACTGAGCCATGACAGTTAAAGTGTTGTCAAACTGGATTATTTTTGCAGTGTAGATGCAGCCTCAGGAAAATATAGCTGCTATTTCCCCCCTAAAGTCTTGTTCCTTTTGGCTGCTTTTGACATGATGTGAAAACAGCAACATAGAAGTATATGTATGGCTATTTCTTTTTTTTAAAGTCAAAGGCCTAAAAAATAATACATTAACATTCTTTTGTGGGGCTGAAAGGAAAAAAGAAAGAAAATAACTCCTCAAATCAAGGCTCTCTTTGGTGAGTTTCTGATTTTGGTCTTCATCCTGATCTAATCATCAGCATGACCATAATCTTTACTCTAACCATAGCACTTACAGTATGTGGCGCTTTAAAGCAGGGGTGTGGAACTTTTCATACACCATATGTTTGAGGCTACAACTACAAACAGGTTCCCCCAGCGTGGCTAGCAGTGCGAAATTCTGGGAACTGAAATCCAAAACATCTGGAAGGGTGATACCAGGGTATCTCGGGAACTGTAGTTCATATGAGTGTGTGCTAGAAATCTCTAGTAGAGAATTTTAAGAATTTCACCAAAATAAAAATCCCAGGATTCCTTAGAATGGAGCTGTGACAGTTAGTGGTCTCAAACTGATACAACTGTGTAGTGCAGATACACTTTTTGAGACAACAGTTTGCCTAAAGCCACAAAGGCTGCGATCCTGTACACACTTCACTGAGAGAAAGCCTCATAGAACTCAATAGGAGCTTTTTTTTCCCCCCCTGTTCTGATTAGGGATGAAAAGAATAGTTGTCAATTTTGTTGCCTTTGACCAGAAAGGGTGTCTCAACATATTGAGAGACACATCGAATATTCCAATCACCACAAGATTTTTCATGTTTTATAACCTTATGGTGAATGTTTTGTGAAGGGATTGTTGCACAAAACATATTGTATTTTGCTCACATACATAGGCACACACACAAACACAAATGTTTTGCACATAACAGTTGTTTTACTGCATACAATGTGGGTTTTGCACAAAATATTGTTTTGATATTGTTAAAAATAAGAAAATAATTAGACCAGATCCTGTTGGGGCACTACGCTAAGCATAAAAAAAATCATTGTGCATGTACTTACACTTTTTTATAGGTTCTGTAAATGCAGCCCTGAGTACCACCATTTGTTCTGGAAGCACACAAATACCCCCTCTCTCGGTTGTGATTTAGTGGTTGGGGTGTTAACTGACTATTATGCATTGGATGAGTTCAAGATTGTGGTGCCCTTTGCGGTACTGGTTGCACAACGGTAGAATCCAGCATAACTACACTTGAATATATTTATGTACACTACGGCCTCAATTCAACATATGCTCAACAATACTGTAAAGATCTGCATGTGGACCTTATACTGTATGGGTATGTGTGCCTTCAAGTCGCCTGTCAACTTATAACAACCCCATAAACGTCATAGGATTTTCTTAGGCAAAGAATACTCAGAGAGTGTAAAAAATAATGCAGTTTGACACCACTTTAAACTGCCATAGCGCCATCCTACAGAATCATGGGATTTGTAGTTTCGTAAGGCACCAGCATTCTTTGGCAGAGAAGGCTACAGACCTTGTAAAACTACAAAACCCAGGTTTCCATAGGATGGAGCTACAGCACCTAATATGGTGTCAAACTACATTATTTTTACAGTGCAGATGCACCCAGAGGTGGTTTTGCCAGTTCCTTCCTCTGAAATATAGCCTACAGCACCTGGTATTCATTGGCAGTCTCCCATCCAAGTATTAACCAGGGCTGACCCTGCTTAGCTCCCAAGGTCAGATGGGATCTGGTGCCTTTACGATATTTAGGCCCACTTAGACCTTACACCATGCTGACCCATATGCCACCCTCAAACTTACTTTACAGCAGTGGTTCTCAACCTGTGGGTGCCCAGATGTTATTGGACTACAGTTCTCAGAAACTCCAGAAAGCAAAGCCAATAGTGAGGGATTCTGGGAACTGTAGTCCAACAACATCTGGGGACCCACAGGTTGAGAACCACTGCTTTACAGCCATGAAGCCAGCTCTTACAGGCATTCTGTGCTTCAATGTGAGCAGGTAGAATTGAAGAAGGTCTAGCTAACTCGCCCCCCCCCACCCTAGCTGGGTGCACAACAATGCCATTCGTCCTGAGATCCTCAGAGGTCCTTGGGAGGTCTAAGTGTTTCTGTAATCACTGTGCATCCAGCTGGGGAGAAAAATTACCAGAAGCTCTAAAGTAAGTCTTGAGAGGGGCTTTGGGTGCTACACAGAGCGGATGGGAATACCGGCCTCTGCAGTGCCCAAAAAAGCACACTCGGAAGCCTAAGAGACAGATGCTCATGCAGATGTGCCAACCTGAATTCCAGCCTATGGGTACATAGGATCTTGGCCTTTCATCCCTATCAGGCATGTATAGGATTGCAGAATTTGTTCTGGGAAAGAAGCAATACTTGATGTCTGAACTTGACTCGTACCTCACTCTCGTAACTCTGTAAAATTTATTTTACTAACTCACATAATTCTAACAGCATATTTGAACCTTTTCTACACTGTTGGTACACAACCCTGAATATTGGGGGTGCCGGGAGTCAAAAACAATTGTTCCATGTCTGAGTGGAAGCATATTCTAGTCAATACAACTGTTATATTCAGATTCACAGCCATGGGAAATGAAAACACAGATCTGAACATCATTTAAGCAATACCCTCTGTCATAGTGATTCAGTGCCATTATGTTGCTTCAGTTCCATTACACTTGATGGGGTTTAAGCAGCTTGTGTACATGATTGTATCCTAAGGGTGAGAGCAGACATGACATTTTAAGAGTAGTGGGAGACACGAAGAGCAGTGTTGCTATTGTACAATTGTACATTTTTCTGGCCAGAAGCAAGCATTGCAGCATAAAATAGTTCTGTAGGTTTATTGCCAATTGAGGAAAAGCAGGCTATATAGTGGGCCAGCAATTTGCTTGTGCTTACTATATCTCCAGCACACCTTGCAGAGGTTAACATAGAAGGAATGGCATTTCTCCAGAATTCCTGGTTCTATAGTTAATTCCATTTTGTTTTCGTTTATTCTTAGATTTTTGAAATAACTGGTGCTAATGCAAAAAAACTGGAAGAGAAGATTAAAGAGCTGATGTAATCCTTGAAGCAAGGTCCCTGCAATCCCATGTTGTTGCCTACATACAGTATGCCAGTAAAATAAGTTTTCCACAAGCCACCATCTAGTTGAAGGATACATTCATTCAGTGAAGCTACACAGAAATGGTCCATTGAAGGCAGAGGATCCCATGCAATGGAATGAGAGACTTGTCACTTAGTCATCATCTAAAGCAGTGGTGTCCAAACTGTGGCCCTCCAAGTGTTTTGGACTCCATCTCCCAGAAGCCTGAGCCAGCTGGTCCAATGGTCAGGGAATTCTGGGAGTTGTAGTCCAAAACAACTGGAAGGCCACAGGTTGAACACCACTGATATAAAGGATGCAGTTCAGCCTCATGCTCCATTTCCACAGGGCTCATATATGAGATCACAGGGAATTGCCTAAAGTCTTGAGATGGCACAGATAGCCCCATGGGAAAAAATGTTCTCAGCAATTACCCCAGGCTTTGAAAGACTATTTCGTTTTCAGACTTCAGGAAGGCATTTGGAAGTGTGCTAATTTAGGTTGTACATAATCCTCTACCAATTCACCCAGGAGTAGCTGCTTTGAGCTCAGTAGGACTTTAAAGGGTGTATCTACACCAGCACAAATACTCCTGGTGCAAACCAGAGTATTTTGCCCTGGAGCTGCCCCAGATCCAACATGTACCAGTGCAAAAGTGACCCAGCACCATCTTCCTGTCCACACCTTGCCCCATGCCAAAGCCAAATCGACACCCCTGTGCCATCTTCTTCTCCCTAGGGCCACCACCACTATCATCCCAGCCCTGCTGTCAACACATTATTTGCACTGGCATCAGATCAATCACTCCTCCCTCATCCCTGATCACATGGCTGAGTGCCTCGTTTGATGCCATAGAAGTGATGTTTCAATGGTGGGGATGGCTTCTTGTCTAGTCAGGAGGTGGCCAGGCAAGCAATCAAGTTAGGGGGAGGCAATTCCTTGTTCTAATATTGTTGATCACTTGCCTGGTTGCCTCCTGATGACATCAGAGCAAGCAATTTCTCCCACCCTCACCCCCATTGATCACTTGCCAGGCTACCTCCTGACAACATCAGAGCAAGTGACTTCCCAGGAGGGGTCCGACGGGGGTGGGGTTGCCTGAAAAGGCGGCTGCAGCAGAGGACCCAAGGAGGAATAAACTTTTTTTTCTCAACAAGCGGCTGGGCTCAAAGCAGGTGGCAAGTAGCATTGACCCTTTGAAAAAATGTCAACACTTGCCACCCATCCAAATCTGACCCAATCTAGATGTCCACACATCAGAAACTCCAGATTTTCCTGGAAAATTGGGAGCAACCTGCCACTTTTTAAAATCCAGTTTAAAGTCAAAGAAGTGGTTTCACTCTGGGAAGGAACTGTTATTGATACACAGACAGAACAGAAATTCTACTTCTATTTTTAGTTCTCCTCCTTAGCTTCACATGTGTTAAATCCGAGTTTAAGAGGTGCACAGCCGTGTGAGCAACCGATCACTGAATGGATCTGCAGAAATAGGAGGAGATAATCTGTATGATGGCACATGAAGAATGGAAGTGTCTTGTTTTAGTAGAAAGTGTAGTTCTCATTCACAAAGAGAATTCCTCCACCCGCCTGCCCCAAGGCTTTTCTATTTAATAGACCTTCCAATAAATTCCATACCAATCCCAAATAATTCCTCTGAGCTTACAAAGCTATTGGGGTGTTTGTGGTGGTACAAAAGCTGCTGAACATGATGTTCTTGGAAGAAGTACATTGTTGTGCATATTGTTTATATCTATAAGCATTAAATATCTACATAAAAGGACTGGTGGAATTCAGGGCTATCGATATGCTGATGACTCACTTTCCTCTCTGTTAGATTCTGCACAGGCACTAAAAATCCTGGCCTACTGCTGGGAGGGCTGCATTGAGGCTAACAAAACTAATCAAGAAAAGACAGGAATATTGTGGGGATGGTTGTAGAGTTGCTCTGGATCTAGATACTCAGGCTCTTCCAAGAGCTTGACTACATGGGTGGGAAATCCTGTACCTACCTCGTAGCCATGGTAGACTTCTTTGATCTGCAGTGGCTCCATAAACACCACACTCACTGGCCTTCCCTGATTGTAGATTGGAGCATCCCGCCACATGCTAATTGCTGTTGTGCCTGCATCAGAGTAAATGGGTGGCCCTACACTGATCATGTGTCCTATATGTTGAACTATTTCCGGCCACACAGCCAGGGCTTCTCCAGTCTGGGTTTGGGTTTTTTTCCCCTGTTCAGTCGTGCATGCAAATAAGTGAATACACATGGTCCCAGAGTACTGTATAACTGGATAAGCACAGATACGCTTACCCAAATATATGCACAAACAAAAAAAAAATTTAAATTTAAAAAGTGCCAGAACAGTGTCCCCTCCACTGGAAGTCCTGCCCCAGCTTTGCTCTGAAACAAATCCTTAGCCGCCACATGGTTAAAAATGGTGGTGGCGGCTTCAGCAACAGGCCAGCATCCTATGTGGACTCCAGCCCATTTTCTCCAGGTAACGGGGGCGGGGGCTGGGGAACGGGCCACCTCTGCAGCCAGCATACATCAGCAGAGAGCGGGTATCTCCTGGTTTGCAATATTTGCATTCCCTTGGTAACTTTGCTTGCCCCTTTTCTTTCTGCGACTAAACTCTGTTTTGAAGTGTTGTACTGAAGTTTTAAGTTACTGCAATGCTAACAATTTGAGGACTAAAGGAAAATTTCATTGGGGGAATAATTCTTATTTGTGGTAGCAATGTCTTTATTTTATCCCCCTGTGACCAATGCAATTGGTCTGCTACCTAAGTAATGTTGGAATCATGCAATGGGAGGAATCCTTTACCAGATATGGCAGCATCATGGAGGAGGAGTGCAGGGAATCAGCAGGAGGGTTCCCAAACACAGCAGTACTGGCTTACTGGACTTTGAAGTAAATGAATACACATTACATCTAATCACTCAATCAGTCATACACAGAGAGAGAGAGGACTTTTTCAGACACCCCTTACTGCGCAAGAAGCCTCCAGAACAGTTATGACGCTGTCGTGCGGCAGGGGGTCCGTTTCGGACGATGCTGTCCCTCTCTCGGCAGCGTCCATGACTGTTCTGGATATGATTGGAGGCAGCCGCACCATATTTTACTCATGGGCAACTTCTGTGAGTAAAAAATGGCGCAGCTGCCTCCAATCATTCCCGGAACAGTCACAGACGATGCCAAGAGAGGGACAGTGTCATCCGAAACAGACCCCCTGCCGTGCAACAGTGTCATAACTGTTCCAGAGGCTTCTTGCGTGGTAAGGGGTGTCTGAAAAAGTCCATAGACACACACACACACTCCTGCTACTGAACATTCAATTCAAAGTCTAAAGTTAGTTAAAAGTACCCCTTGCCAAAGATGTGTTTCTCCCAAGAGAGCTTATAAGCCATGATCTGAATCTGAAGAGGGGAAAAAACAGAGAGAAGAAAAGAAGAGAAAAGAAAAACCAGCTAAGAGTGAATGTGAGCACTGCCTTGAACTCTGCTGTGTTTGAGGCTGAAGGCTAGGAAATTCATCAAGTATCACCAGTCTGGGACAGCTTCCAAATGAACCAAATGATCCTAGCCTATGATAAATAACTGTCTAGATTCTTATGAAAACCAGTTAGTTTAGTGTAGGAAATGAATGTTCTAAAATTCTTATATTTAGGAAATTCTATCCTTGTGAACACTTTCAAGAAAGTAGGGGTTTATTGCCTCCTTACCCAATCTGTGTGTTTATTCTTCCCGTGACTGTAATTTTTATAACTGATGAGTTTTAATTAGGGCTGTCAATTATCCTAAATCTACAGAATCTACAGAAATATCTTTTAGAGGAATGGTTCCAAAAATTTGGTTGTGCTGGCTGCAGCAGCTGGAATTGAAGTCCAGCAAGTTCTAGGGATGTAAGTTTCGGGGGGGGGGGCACTGTTTTTGAGAAAATTAAAGGAGAGGAATGTATAATGTAATAAGCAACAAATCTACAATTCATTGTCAGAAGGCATAGTTGTTTATAGTATTTATTTTCCTACTCCAGTTTCCCTACTCGTTTATTTTACACTTGAACCAAAATGATTTTAATAATTAAGAAAGTGTACCTGTTGACCTTAGCAAAATTTAATAACATTTACCCTGCCAATTACCTGACGGTTGGTAGAGTGTACCTGTTTTTTTAAGGCCATTTTGGCTTTTGTGTATTTCACAGAATCATAGAATTGGAAGGGGGTGCAAGGACCATGTAATCCACTCCCTGGCATGAAGGATTGCACAACGAAAGCACTCCTGAGAGATGACCCTCCAACACCTGTTTAAAGACCTCCAAAGAACGAGAGTCCACAATTGAGGAGCACATGAGTAATTTCATCAACAGATAGAGAATCAAACGGCATACTGTCCCGCTTAGGTGTCCCCTTTTGCCAAACCATCCAATCTGCCAAAGAGAGAACATTCAATCTTGCCTGAGTAAACGTTATTCTCATCTTGATATTTGGCAAATCTACCAGGTATCCTGGAGGTGACAAATATGGAGGAATGAAAGAGGCATAAAAAGTATTAGATTGACAAGTCTTAGGAGATTATCACATGGGTAAAATATCCCAGGACAGGGATGACAGGAGATTGCTAAAAGGCTTACCTGTTACACGTCGTTGTCCCTGTCCTGGGATGCCCCTGTTCTGCTCCTGTTCCCCCCCCCCCCGTTTCCTCTTATTCACAGAAAAAATCCACAAATAAGAGGCCCATTCCATTATTATAACGGAATGACAAGAGTGTGAACAGGAGCCCCGTCATGCTCCCAGGATGACAGCGGGATGTGACATCACCAGGAGGTCCCTGCCGGACACTTCCAGGTACGATCGGGACAGAAAGATAAGTTAAAAAAAATTCCCCTCCCCAGGTAGCTGTTTCTTTTTTAAATGTGTTTTAGTGCTTGCTTTTGTTTTTGACACCGGGGGGGGGGGTCTTTTTAAATTTCCCTCCTGGCAAGAACGGCCAGGATTTGAGTTCCCAATTGTAAAAGCAGCCTTGCGACAGCTGCATTTACAACCGGGCAGGGAAGGGAGGGGGAGCCCGTTCCTGTCGTGGAATAAAGGTAAGTGTGTGAAGCTTTTTCCTTTATTCTGTGCCAGGAACGGGAGAGGGGCAGGTGGGGGGGGTAGCGGGATGGAAACAGACCCAAAGGGTCCATCTGATAATCTCCTTTATCCCAGACATCTGAGATTGCATCTCTATATCCTTGAGCCTCTGCACTAAGATTAGTTTAGTTCTATGATATCCTTAAGCTAAAAGAAAAGAAGAAGAAAATCCCAAATTCATAGTAACAACCTGCATTTTTTGCTTCCATGGGTTTGGGCCCACATCCTCCAATACCAACAAAATAAGTTCTGAAACCTGCTTTAAAATAATTTTAGCCAAAAAAGCAGAACTAAATCTAAGCTTTGATCATCATTACACCCAGTTCTGCACAAACTACTGTAATTCTAATTTGGTAGATACAGGAACTGCCAGAACCCTACGTTAAAAAATTATTTTGAGCCCTTTGTAATGAGTCTAGATTAGCCATGGCTCAAAGAGGATCCCCATATAGCAGTTTCGAGATAGCTCTAATCCTATACAGTTGTAAAATGTGTTGAAACAGCTTTCTCTCTTTTGTATGATAGAACTGTAATAGTCCATTTAAGGTCTAGAGGCTAACAGAGTACATGATTGAACTTGTGTGGACCATGTAGAAGTCCACTGAAAAATTACCCCAAAGTACTTAAAGGAAGGTACTTTCTCAAGTACATTTTCATCAAGTGACCAATTAAGGGCTTGTTTAGATTTCCCACATATCATAAGCTTTGTTTTTTGGTAGTTCATTGAAAGGAACTCATTTCTACAGTACAAACTAAACTGTTTCAACAATCTACATAAATCTAGCTGAGAATAAGGAATCAGAACTGTATCATCTGCAATTCTAGGACATTATCACACCAGCCTCGTGTAAGGAAATGGGAATATACCAGCTGTAAAACGTTTATTATCACATCTATCTTCATTAATGTGACTGTGCTCCCTTGGCAACCCCCCTGGTGCGATAGGTCCCTTTGCTTCAATTCCAGGATGACTGCAGTCATGTGGCATGAGGGGCCCTGATTATCCTCTTCTCCCCCTTTCTCCCCCCCCCTTGCTATTCCAAAGCAGAATGACTCCCTGCTGCTTTGGAATAGTGAGGGGTAGAGCAGGGAGAGGGAGAGAATCAGACCCCCTCATGCCATGTGACTGCAGTCATCCCAGAACTGAAGAAAGGGGGCCTATAACACCAGGGACAGCAGTGGAACAAAGCGATATTGGGAGGTATTGACAGGGTTTTCCCATCAATTGAAAGGGTGCAACAATAATGACTAGAATGTGAAGTGTCAAGGTAATATTGCTTTAAGTGCAGAAGGAAAAATGTTGGAGCAACAGACCACAGACTAGCACAGCTGAAGTGGGTTTGATCACAGCTGTGGCTAGGCAGAGGGATGACTAGCAAACACTCCTACATAGTCAAAACACAAGATGCATTGTGTGTAGGTTGGTGTTGTGGAGAAAGATGAGTGTTGTTAATATTGCTGTTGAATTTGTTAATAAGATTTGCTGTGTATATACTGTGTTTGTTTTATACTGCAACTGAAGATAAAGACCTACAGATATCTTTGGATGAATCTTGCTGTCTATAAGTCTTTCTTGTGTGTGAAAGTGGGTCAGAGCTGTGAAATGGCTGCTAGCTGAAGCCTTTGTTTTTGTGCCCCTTCTGCTGTGCAATTCTGCTGTTTGGCTGCTCCTGGGTTAATTTATCCCCAGGCTGTGCCAGGTGCCTCTCAGTGACCTATACTGAGTGGATACGAAGCACCAGCAGGATAGCCACAACATTGTCTGATAAGTACTGGCCAAATTCATTACTATCCTGTTGAAATTCTGCTTTGTAAGCCTTGTGTGATAAATTCCCTAGTGTACTACTTTAAGTATATATCCCTTTGCTGCTGCTGAAGCAGTGTTACCCTAAGAGGTGTGGGGTGTTTTAGAGCACCACCCATAATACCAAAACATCTATTATTATTATTATCTGGGAGAATTATTAGCTCAAACAGAAGCCTGTGGAGAGGAGGGTAACTTTGGGGATCTTTCCATCTATGTATCCCAGTACTAACTGTAGAGAGCACTCTAGTTAAAGTGAAATAAAGTTGTTTTTATCGGAATAGTGAACTCACACAATACATGTGTCTAAGAACCATACAGGGCTATAGCGGAGCAAGACAGAAAGACTAAAGAGAGAGAGACTCAGGCCAATAGGGTGATACTTACTAGTCTTGAAGAGAAGAGTTCAGTGCAGCCGAGATACTCAGACAGGCATCTGAGGGTGGCACAGGAGGTTCTGATCTGGGGGTGCACCAAGAAAGAGAGTGGCCAGGTTCATCCACTGTGGCACCCTTTACTATTGTCAGGGGACTAATATTTATACCCTATTTCATATCCCGAAGGTTATGACAAAGCCTGGATGGCTATCTCACGGGATAGACAAAGGGAAACAAAACTGACCTGCTTGTGTTAATGGCTGGGAGTAGAAACTGATTGTTTTTTGACAACCTCACAAGGTTGGACAGGAGGGGGTATAGGAGAGATTTCCAAAGGACTAGATTAAGGAATATTCACTTAATTGCTTGATTGAATCATGGCTGAGACACCCAGGGCTGGAAGAAAGTATTAGCACATATCTGCTTAACAGCTGGGTTTACTAAGGAGCTTCTGCACAATCCTCATATAGGCTCTCTTGCCATCATATTTCTAAGACACATCCCAGATCATTGTGACCTCCAACTGACATTTAGTTTGCCCCAGCCAACCTGATCCTGGACAGTGTCCGATATTTCCATTTATGAGATACCATGGGGAGGGCGTAGTAGAGCATACTATTAAGAATAGATTTAAATGGGGGAGAGTACTAAATTCAGTTTCAATGTTCTGAGATTACTGTTGTTAAGTCAAATTCCCACACCAGTTTTGATCCTATTTGTTTGTCAAAACATTGGTCTATGTTTTATATAGTTCTGATATTAATCCAGTTGTTTTATTAGTTCTGCCACACGTCAAGTCTCAAATGATGTTAATGCTCTTGGAGGTTCCAAAGCTCTGTATAAGTAAGATGCAAATGGAGAGACTTGCAGTAATTCCAACCACCAAACATCCTTGTTCCTTATTTGTGGTTGCACTTGCTGTTATAGGTTTAATTCCTTCCTTTCATAAAGCTGTTAAATGCACAGAAGGAAATACCACCCTTCAATATTGTCTTTTTTCACACACACACACAGCTGTAAAATATCAGAAGTAATATAACCTTAAAAAGTAAAGAAATTTGTCTATAACTCATTCAAACTCATAAACTTACCAAAAAAATTAATTAAAGGTTGTAAACTCTCTCTCTGGCTTTTCTTCGCAAATGAAGATTCAGGAAGGACTCATCCCGCGCTTTCTGCAAGCGCGCTGATGACTAAAAAGGCCAATCCGAGATAAACAAGTCTGGTTGCAGAAAGCACAGCAGAAGGCCTCCTTGGGTGATGTTTCCGGGTTGTGATTCTTTCTGTGTTGCCGTTTCTCTTCAAGACTTGTTTGGCATGAGTTCTCAAATAAGGCTGCAGCATTGTGGATAGTGCATCTCCATGCCTCCCGATGTGAGGCCAGGGTGGACCATTGTTGATGATCAATTTGGCCGAGCCTGAGATGTTGTTTCAGGGAGTCCTTGTATCGCTTTTTTGGAGCACACCTCTTATGCTGACCCGTGGCGAGTTCACCGTAGAGTACTATTTTTGGGAGGCGATAGTCCTCCATCCTAGAAACGTGCCCTGCCCAGCACAGCTGTGTTCTCAATATCATGGCCTCAATGCTGGTGATCCCTGCTTGCTCAAGGACAGCAACATTTGTCACATAGTCAGTTCAGTGTATGTTTAGGATTGTGCGTAGACAGTGCTGATGAAAGCGTTCGAGGAGTCGTAAGTGGTGGCGATAGGTGACCCATGTTTCAGAACCATAAAGGAGAATAGACAGTACAATGGCTCTATACACACTGATTTTTCTGCTTCGCCTCAAGTGTTTATTACTCCAAACTCTTTTGTAAAGTCTTCCAAATGCACTATATGCCTTTGCTAATCTGTGATCGATCTCTTTGTCAGTCTTGGCATCTGAGGAGATGATGCTTCCCAGGTAGGTGAACTGCTGAACAGACTTAAGAACAGATTTGCCGACAGCAATGTGGGGATGGTAGTGTTCGTCCTGTGGTGCAGGCTGGTAAAGAACTTCCATTTTCTTCAGGTTGACTTCCAGCCCAAACAGCGCTGCAGCTGTTGTGAAGCAGGATGTTAGGTGCTGCAGAGTTGCTTCTGTGTGGGCAACAAGGGCAGCATCATCAGCAAAGAGCAGCTCATAGACTAGATAGTTTAGAGTCTTAGTGCAAGCTTAAGTTAAACAAGCTACCGTCGGTACGGTAATGTATACAGATGCCATCTTCTTCTTCAAGCTCTGCCGTAGCCCTTTGGAGCATCATGCTAAAGAAGATTGTAAATAAAGTTGGTGCAAGAACACAACCTTGCTTCACTCCATTAGTTATTAGAAAGGGCTCTGAAAGAGCATCACCATATCTGACTTGACCACGCTGGCCCTTGTGTAGCAAGATAATCATTTTAAGGAATTTGGGGGGACATCCTAGTCCTTCCAGGATCTGCCACAGACCTTTTCTACTCACAGTGTCGAAGGCTTTGGTGAGGTTGACAAATGTTACATAGAGACCCTTGTTCTGCTCTCTACATTTCTATGTCGTGGGAGAGAAAGGTTGTAAACTGGTTAGGTGTTATTTTGTCAAATCTTTGGAGCATTCTCTTTGGTGTTTCCTGCTGTACATATTTGATATGAATATCAAAATAAAATGGACTGAGACCCCAATGAAAGCACAGTGATGTTTAATCTATGTGTATGAGCTCAACCCCATGCTTCCTTCAAGACAAGGCACTGTAGTAAAGAATTAATCATATTTATATGCCATCGTCTATTTGCGTATACATGAATGAACATGTGCACTGTAACATCTTGCAAGAGCATCTGTCTACCCTGCTTTTCTCTTGTTAATTTCCACTTTTGTAAAATGGAAACATTTAAATGATGCGCTGAATAACAATTTTAAGAGCAGCTTCTATTGTTAAACAGATATCTGGCCTCCCCGCAGCATGGATAATCAGAATGTTGCAATGAAAGTGACACTTCACAAACAACAAGGGGAATTAATGAATGACTAATCACATTGAGGAGGAGGAGAGATCACAAGATGTTTTGTGCATGGCCACTGTTTTCCCCAAAACCTTAGAAGGCTAGCAGCTTTTGTGCCACAAAAGGCCTGTGTAAAAACAGTCTTCTCCCATCCATCTGGTTGCCACTTTAACAACCATGTGAGAGCACAAGGCAGCAACATGGTCTAGCTCTTCAGAGTGGTATTTCTTCTCTATCCTTTAATAAAACCATGCCTACATAACTTTAAAAGCAACTAAAAGTTATAGTTACACTGCAGAAGGTGTTAGATTATCCCTCATTACCTTATCATGTGGTTATACTTTAGTAACTGGAAACAGGCCTTACTTACAAATTACTCATTAATGTAACTAATTACTTCTAAGTTCTGATCTCCCAAAACAATAATAGGTATTAATCATACAAAACACAGACAGCATGTTTTACTCAAAACACATCAAGTGATCATGCACAGTTTTTGTAATGACCCCCTACAATATTACTGACAATACTGGAATACTACAGAATAAGCTAATGGGATGCAGTTCCTCTCCTCTCTTCCCAAGTATTCAAACTGTACTTAAATTGCAACATATAAACTTGCTTTGAAAGCAATAGGAAACAAAAAGAGAACTGCAACATCCCCAAATTGGCTGATGATGTTTTAACATATACATGTTGTGGTGATGCCACTTGGGAATTATACTCAGGCAGTGGGAGGGCAGCTGCGCTTGGCTGAAACAACTATGTAATGTCTAACAAGTTCTGATGCCTTGGCCCCTGCTTGGTTTCCGGAAGAAAAAGGAAGAAGAGAAGTTTCCAATGACATTGACAGTGGTAGCCTCTCTCACCAGATGGCAAAGCATTGCCATCCTATAACAGGTGGCAGTTCCAGCAGCAGTACTAGGCGGGTGTGGAGAGGCCTAATTGCACCAGGTGACACCGTTGGGGAGATGGGTTACACCAGCCTTGGTGATGCCACAGCCAGCAGCTGTATTCTCTACTTATCCCCACAGTTAGATGTCCTTTCCATGTGGAAATGGATCTTAATGCCAGTAAGCACAGCATTGTTTCCTGACAAAAGCAGAAATGATAGGAATGACCAACATGAGTTGAGTTGGGATTGGGATGCCATCTCCCCTTAGAAACTGATGCTGAGTCTGAACAAAAACGCAACATTATGGAATGATGACTACGTATCTTGATACTGAGTAATAGATTACAGTAGCAACGTTCTAAACAAACCAACATCTCATCAGCCTAGTGCAATGAATGCTGACTGTGAAGGTGAAGAAGTAAGATATATGTCTTATAATTGCCAGGGCCTACCAACGTTACTTTTCTGAACTAGAATTCCTGGAGTTCCTCAGCCAGAGTGACACAGGCTATGCCCGCTGTGGGATTCTGGGAGCTATAGTCCAAAAGACTAACTTTTCCAAGCACTAGTTATTCTCTCTCTCTCTCTGGCTTTTCTTCGCAAAAGAAGATTCAGGAAGGACTCATTCAGTCATCAGTGCGCTTTCTGCAAGCACACTGATGACTGAAAAGGCCAATCCGAGATAAAGAAGTCAGGTTGCAAAAAGCACAGCAGAGGGTCTCCTTGGGTGATATTTCCGGGTTGTGATTCTTTCTGTATTGTCATTTCTCTTCAAGACTTGTTCGGTGTGAGTCCTCAAATAAGGCTGCAGCATTGTAGATAGTGTGTCTCCATGCCTCCCGATGTGAGGCCAGGGCAGACCATTGTTGGTGATCAATTTGGCTGGGCCTGAGATGTTGTTTCAGGGAGTCCTTGTATCGCTTTTTTGGAGCGCCCCTCTTACGCTGACCCGTGGTGAGTTCACCGTTGAGTACTTTTTGGGGGAGGTGATGGTCCTCTATCCTAGAAACGTGCCGTACCCAGCACAGCTGTGTTCTCAATATCATGGCCTCAATGCTGGTGATCCCTGCTTGCTACTACTTAGGGAAACTCAGTTTCAGGGTAAAAGTGTCCAACTTCTCATAACAATGGCTGGAATACTTCTAGTGACAAAACTGCATGTAATCCTGGATTACGTGAGTGTGTGTGGTTACACAAGGTGCTATTCAGTAGTTCTTTCCACAGCATCCAAAACATCCTGCAAACTAGCTGTTAGGCCCAGGGGTAATGCTACAGATGTTTACTAGCTGGGGGAGGGAGTAGAAGGTAACTAGGAAGCTGGGGAAAGAGAGATTAAGGACTTTATCAGACTAGCGTCTAACACACTGTAATTCCACAAATGAGGAAAGCAGAAACATAGTGGCATTATTTGTCAGGAGTTGATGACTGAACCCTAAGTTTTAAAATGACCAAAGAACTGCAGAACCATGCTGCATGAACTACCAAGTCATGCCTAGTCAGGCCACTAGGGGGCAATGTCCTGTAGATGTCTATAGATATAGATATAGATATAGATATATGAGCACAGAACAGAGCTTCACTTCCTTTTTCCTGTGAATGCTAAGGCCTGGTGAAGCAGTTTCTCCCTGAATTGTAAACAGTTGTATATATTACAACTGTTTGAGTTTGAACATAAAAGTGCCTCATGCTTATTTGGACGTCAAACACACTGTGTGTGAGTATTCTTGGGAGCGGGTTGCTACTGAGTCTGCTGAGACAGTCTTTGGGCTTCTGCTGGGGATTGTGTGTCCTATCATTCCCTAACATTATTACACTTATTATTGCACATTGCTGTAACTGTGTGAAAGAACTGCCACGGAATTATCCCACGACCAGCACTAACACTTTAAGAACAGTATTTTATTTCTATGATTTAGCAGGGGCGAGATTACATCAGTTCTTACAAAAACACCAACCCCCCCCACAACCCTTAATTTGCAAAGTAAATCAACATACAAACACTTAAACAAACCTAAAAATGTGTAAACAAACTGGGACAGTTCATAAAAAACAGTGTCCTGGGAATCGTTTTCACATTCTCACCCGCATGTTTTCACACCAGGAATGGGGAGAGGGGAAAGAGGACTGCCCATTCATGGTGTAATCTTGCAATTACAGCAGGACATATTTCCACACACTCTTCAATACTGCAAAAAAACAATATTGAGAGCTACTGACAGCTTGTCCCATCAATTAAAAGAAACACCTTATTCACGGCTGGAGCAGATTGACCACACGAACATGACAATGTTGTGCAATAGCGATACCATAACATCATAATCATGTGATCTTTGCCGTTTCTGATAAAGTTCAAGGCCTCTACCCATCAGATCACTCTTTAATTCACTGTTTATCTTCTACCTGTGGCAGGAAAGCAGACGGGGAGCTGCCTGTTTGACTCCCCACCCCCACTCAGCCAAGTAAACAAATACCCTCCCACTTGCAAGAATTGAAAGGTCCACTCCCAATTAACCCTCTGTTCTCCCATTTTTCAGCTGCCTTTAAAATATCCCTGTTTCTCTTTCCTTGTCCCAATTACCCCCTTTGTCTTCAACTTACTTCAGTTGCTGCAAACTGAGTTCAAAGGGCCAAAGTAGTTTGCACTCAATTTACTCCGCCTGGGTATCACTCCCCTTTTGCTTTAATTGGGATTTTTTAAAAAGTGCCAAGCATGTCTACTTCATTGTTGACCCCCACCCAGCTAACATAAAGTCAATCAACAGATTCTGCATACATCCTTGCTCTAAGAAGGAGGCAGGTTGTTTCACGATTGACATAAATCGCTGCTGACTCCGGATTCTGTGACAACCAGAAAAACAGGTTTGCCCTTAATTCAATGCAACAAAGTATGTTTTGCACATAACTTGGAAAAGTTACTTTTTAGATTACAGCTCCCAGAATCCTACAGTTAGGACCAACAGACTTGTAGTCCAAACAAGTAAGCTTTCCAAACCATTTTTACATGTACTCAAAACACAGTTCATAGCAAACTCAGCACTTAACTATGCCTGTCTACATCCCTAGGTATTGTTCCAACTGGTGGTGAAAACTGAAGAATTATGGGAAAGGGACATATTGATGTGGAATTTTATTGGAGGGAATACAGGGAGGCGGCACCATGTAGAAAATTGGGCAGTGATTGCCAGGCAGATGGTGCAGCAAAAAAGGGGTTAAAGTTATTCAACAGCAAACAAATCCTAGATGGCTGGGTGTGAAGAAGCCAGATGAGTGAACATTGTGGGCAGATATATAATAGCAAGACAGCAAAGTAAGGGATTGTCTAGATGGCAAGTACTCCTCATAGAATTCAAGAAGAATACCTTTTGTCCCAGTGGGATCCCGCATCATTTTGCCATATTTGGAAGGGAGGGGCAAAAACTCCAAACACTCCATTTAAAAAAAACTTCAATGGAAATGTGCATTCCTGTTTGTTGGGACAACTGATTCCCTTTGCTGTGCTTTCCCAATAAGAGTAGAAGTGGAAAACTGGTTGGATGTGCTCAGGGGGCAGAACTTGCCAGCAAGGCAGTGCCCAGAACCACCAGGTTGGACTTTAGCCATAGCGATCATGTGCTGAGGGACGAAACAGCCTTTATTTTTCTGTTTACTTAAGTAGAAGATCGTATTTCCAAACCTTAGATTTGCCTTTTTTTTAAAAAAAAAATTGTTTGGTGGTAGCAACTGGTGACAATAAAAATGCAAGGAATTCACTCGCACTTGCCATCATGATTTGCAAGCATGCCCATTTGAACAACAAAGGTGGAAAGCTTTGCATGCCTGCCAAAAATTTGTGGAGACAAATGAAAGCTGCTGCAAGTTGGTATTACTGCACATCAATCCACATTTTATTGCCTTGTCTAGACAAGCCCTAAGTTATAGATTGCTTTCATTAGCATGTTCCAGAGACACTGCTCCAAGCTTTCTTAATGAAGAAAGGTCTGGCCCTACCATTAGGTTGAGTGACTCAGTTGCCTGAGGCAGTGGAATGCTAGAGCCTGGGAAGAAGCAGCAAGATTGGAAACTGCTTAATGCAGTGTAGATGTGTAAATGGCTGTTGCTTAAAACAATCTGTAAGCCACTCTGATAGCCTTGTGGCTGAAGAGCGGGGTATAAATAAATAAATAAATAAATAAATTGTGAAGGTAAGAATTGTGTGGGCCATTCTTTATCTATTAGCTTAACCTGCTGTCTTCAAGGGCAGGGGAAGGGCTAGCCCCCATCCCCAGTGCTAAAGTAAGATTTAATTGCCTGTCTGTTCAGCTTTTGAACATTGCATAAGAAGGGCTGCCAACTTATCATGTCTGGACTACTGTAATGCAGTCTATATAGGGCTGCCTTTGGAAACTGATCAGAAAGTTCGTAGGGTCCAAAATGCTGCTGCTAGAATGCTGACCGGGGCCAGTCACAGGGAGTATATAACTTCACTGACTAGCAGTTTGTTTCCAGGAATGATTCAAAGTGTTGGTCATGACATATAAAGTGCAAGTGTTAAGATTCTCAGGGAGGGGTTTTCTCTCTGTTCCACCACTGTCACAGGTCCATTTGCTGAGAACATAGGAGAGAGCCTTCTCAACGGCTGCACCCACACTGTGGAAGGGATGTCACGCTGAGGATGGAGCAGGCTTGTTTTCTGCTGCTCCAGAGACTGGAACACGGAGCAATGGGTGCAAGCTCCAGGAACAGAGATTCCACCTCAACATTAGGAGGAACTTTTTGACAGTAAGAGCTGTTCGGCAGTGGAACGAACTCCCTCGGAGCATGGTGGGGTCTCCTTCCTTGGAGGTCTTTAAACAGAGGCTGGATGGCCATCTGTCGGGGATGCTTTGATCATGATTTCCTGCATGGCAGGGGGTTGGACTGGATGGCCCTCGTGGTCTCTTCCAACTCTGCAATTCTATGATTCTATGATTCTATGAATTCTCTTCCAAGGAAGGCTAGGCTGGCCCCCTCCCTGCTCTCCTTTCCTGGCAGGCAAAGACCTTTTTGTTCAAGCAGGACTTTAATGACTAATTGCTTTTAATGCTTAATTACCTCCAGGGAGTCTTTTTCTGGGGTGTAAACTCTGTTTTTAACTTTTTACTGCTTTTGATTCTTTTAATAATTTTAATATTTATGCTTTTAATGTGATGGTTTTTTAAAAAACTGTGTTTTAATTTTTACTATTAGGCTTTAGCTGATCTTAGTTTTGGTCAGCTTTTATTTATTCATTTATTTAATGTACCATCTTTCTCCCAGAGTAGGACCAAAGGTGGCATACACAAAACATTAAAAAGTAGTACAATTTTAAAATAATTAAAATCACCATAATTAGCACAGTTTAAAGTTATTTAACAATACAAAAGTTTAAATAAATACAAACAAAAGATAAAAACACACCCAATAAAAAGCCTCCATGGACACAGTAACACGTTAAAAGCCTGCTTGCATAAAAAGGTTTTTGCCTACTGGCAAAAGGAAAGCAGGGAGAGGGCAGCTAAGCCTTCTGCGGAAGGAAATTCCAAGGGGTGGGAGCAGCCACTGAGAAGGCTCTCTCTCATGCTCTCACCAAGCAAGACTATGATGGTGGCAGGACCAAGAGAAAGCCTTCCCCTGAAGATCTTAGGACTCTTACAGGTTTGTTTGGGGAGATACAGTCTTTCAGATAGCCTGGACCCAAGCCGTATAGGGCTTTATAGGCCATGACCAGCACTTTGAATTGTGTCCAGAAACAAACTGGTAGCCAGTGAAGTTGTTTTAACAAGGGGGTTAACTGGCCCCAGTCAGCATTCTGGACCTGCTGAAGTTTCCAAACAGGTTTCAAAGGCAGCCCCACGTAGAGTACATTACAGTAGTACAAATGGGATGTAATCAAGGCATGTGTCACCATGGCCAGATCTGACATATCAAGGAACAGGTGCAGCTGGTGCACTAGTTTTAGCTGTGCAAATGGACTCCTAGCCACTGCTGAAACCTGGGCATCCAGGCTAAGAGTTGAGTCCAGGAGAATATCCAAGCTGCAAGCCTGAGATTTCAGGGGGAGTGTAACCCCATCCAACACAGGCAGGGCCCCATTCCCTGATCTGTCATTTAACTGACCAGGAGCACCTCTGGCTTGTCTGGATTAAATTTCAATTTGTTTTTTCTCCATCCAGTCCATTACTGACAACAGGTATCGGCTAAGTACTTGGAATCAGATGGGAAGACTTCCTGACAGTAAGAGCTGTTCGGAAGTGGAATACACTGCCTCATAGTGTGGTGGAGTCTCTTTCTTTGGAGGTTTTTAAACAGAAGCTGGATGGCCATCTGCAGGGAATTATTTGATTGTGTATTCCTACATGGCAGGAGGTTTGACTGGATGGCCCTTGAGGTCTCTTCCAACTCTATGATTCTATTCTGTACTGTTGACATCGCACCCCAAAGGTACGCACCCCAAAACCTCTCCCAGAGGTTTCATGTAAATATTAAACAGCATGGGGACAAGACAGAACTCTGAGGGACCCCATAGGCTAACGGCTAGGGTATCAAACAGGAGTACCCCAACACCACCTTCTGAGTTCTTCCCTCCAAGAAGGGCCAGAACCACTGCATAACAGTGCCTCCAAGTCCCATTCCAGAGAGGCAGCCCAGAAGGATACCATGGTCAATGGAATCAAAAGCCACTGAGTGGTCCAGCAGAATCAACAAGGACACACTTCCCCTGTCCAGTTCCCTGCGTAGGTCATCCACCAAGCTGACCAAAGCTGTCTCCATCCTATAACCAGACCTGAAGCCTGATTTTAAAAGATCTAGACCCACAATGGGAGAAAGGTGACATATAAATGGAATAAATAAATAAATAATGAAATAATGAAATATTTGAGCAGAGGCAGTATAATACCTTGTGCTGTCCATACAGGGCAATATAGCTTGATATTACAATAGAGTAACTAATCTTTATAAAACTTTCGACAATATTGGCGAGAATCTCATTGGTAGCTTATGCTGATGTAATCCCTGCTAACACCAGTGTAAGTACTTTTTAAGGCGCTGAACAAGGAGGAACCCAATACATCCCTATATAACACCTTTTCCTGGAGGTTCAAGGCCATCTGGAGACTATATTCATCCAGAGCCATTGTTTTCCCCCTTCTGGCCAATGATTGGCTGCAGGGTTATGGCCAAAAGCCATCTGGCTGCCTTTCCACATGGAAGGAAGAAGGAACAGACTTCATGCTCAGGCATCAATGGAAGTATGCTGGTGGAGATCCATACTCTACCAGTGGGCCAATAAGATCTTTGGCATTATCAGTCTCCAAAGCTCCTCTGAGATTAAATAAGTAATTAGCATTAAACAAATAAGAAATCTGATGGGAACAGCAATAACAACAAGCTCTTTGGGTGGTGGAGGAAGGGCAGGTCTTGCTCCACTTGACATCCAGGTGGTGAGGGCTGCCTGTGGTGGGCTTTCTGCATAGTGGTGTCCATGGAGATGGAAGATGCCTCACAATCATCAACTGTCCTCTACCCCTCTGGAGATTGTGCTGTTTCTTAATAGCTGGTATTATGCCACATATTTTCTGCTGGAGATTTTCATATTTGTCTATAAAGGACTCCTGTTGCCCTGTCCTACTGTCAGTCTGGCTTTGGATCTGGTTATGTCAGCCTTTCTCAACGTTTTTATCCTGGAGGAACCCTTGAAATAATTTTCAGGTCTCAGGGAACCCCTGCATAAACATTGTCCTATATACAGTACTTCTATTGCTTCCCTCCACGATCACAATCTGTTGAGGAACCCCTAGCAACTTCTTGGGGAACCCAAGGGTTCCAGGGAACCCTGGTTGAGAAACATTGGGTTATGTTCTTCCTCTACCTTGGGACTGAAGTCACAAGGATATTTTTTGTTTGAATTCATACTGAGAAGCTACTTGGCCTCCATTTTGTGGAGACTGAGGAGAAAGGCTGGAGGAACCCTTCATTTCAATGGCTGGGCCAAGATGAGCTTTGGGGTTCAATTCCTTGTGCAAAATGAAAGAAGATGCTGTAGGCACCTCTTTTGCTTCAGACATGCCCAGGCAGGGGGCCAGCAGCAGGATTTTCAGTCATCAGTGACAGATCCTAATATGTCCCTACCATCACCACAGCTTACCTTTTGGGAGATGACAGTTTCACTATTCCAGCTCTACAGCTTGGACCATTGAGTTCTACCTGATCTATAGATTGTGAGTGCAGCTGCAGCGTCCTTCAAATTTTTCAGAATGAGGTGTTCTGACATGGGATCAAGAATCTAGTATGTGAGCAGTGACTCTTATTATGGCATTTTTGTCCAACACTTCCTAACTTTGTTGTCTCCCTAACTGTGTTATCTCCTGTGCCCTACCCTTGCAAGGCCATGGGGCTGAGAGCAGTGGGTCTTTGGCTCCTTTTGTCACTCAGTATTGTTGTGGTGTGTATTGACAATTTGTGATACTTGGTTTTCTACTGTATCTGTGGAATAAATATTTATTTTTTTTAAAAAAATAACTAGAAGGTAGTGGATTAGTGGAAATGGCTCTTGCTACCTTTTACAAAGTAACTTTCTGAGCTGATCACGAAAGCATCTGTGCCTTACTCATTTGGGGAATGTGCAAATGCAGCTCACCTAGACAGCAGGGCTAGAAGGTAGGCATGTCTCATATCATAGCAAAGTCATGGCCTGTGGTATTGCCTAACATAGCAACTCCTGACCCTTTCCATACTATACAGGGCTGGTCTACACTGGAAAAAAAAATAAAACGTGGACTCACCCTGAATCTGGCACTAGCAGAGTCCAGATGACATATGGCTACTTCTGAGGAGGATCCACTTATTTTGTCCTTAACCTGATTTGGCTCTGAACTAACCAAAGTCAGGGGGAACCCCAGGGTTTCCCAAAAACTCTAGTGTGACCTTTTACTGTCTGGTCAGCTGGATCAGATCTGACTCAGCCTGATCCAGTTGTCCACATGCAAATGCAGCACCATCTCCCTTACCCTGCACTGAGCAGCGCAGGGAATGGGATGGATCACCATCAGAGCCACCACCACCACTTCCTCACCAGCCAAGGTGGAAAGGCTTCCCAGTGTGCCAGCACTTCTGCTGAAGTCAGAACAGGGCACCCATGCAAGCAGGGAGTAGGGCGACCCAGCTGGCCCATGTGGACAATGACAGCCAAAGCACCAGATTCATCCTGTTGCATGTGGCTGCCATCGTGGTCGATCCATAGAATCATAGAATTGTAGAGTTGGAAGAGACCACAAGTGCCATCCAGTCCAACCCCCTGCTACACAGGAAATCACGATCAAAGCATCCCTGACAGATGGCCATCTAGCCTCTGTTTAAAAACCTCCAAGGAAGGAGACCCCACCACGCTCCAAGGGAGTGCGTTCCACTGCCGACTGGCCCCAGATTTAAGTGACCAGTGTAGACGAGCCCACAGTTACAGCGCTTTGATTCCAGTTTGACAGCAATGGCTGCATCATATGGAATTCTAAGATTTGTAGTTTGGTCAGTCACCAGAGCTCCCTGGATGAGAATTCTGAATGCCTATCCCTAAACTGCAAATCCCAAATTCCATAAGATGTTGCCATGGCAGCTCAAGCAGAATCATAACATTCTGTAGTGTGAAAGGGCATCAGGTGATAGGAGATGGATATATAATAAAAGGTAAAGCCACCTGGAAGCTGTGCTGAAGGGAGGCATCTAAATCCTTTAAAATATATAAACAAATGGCTTATATTCAAGCAATAACTCAACATTGCATGCACTAGCGGCTTCTGAACTTGTCGCAGGATATATCCATATGAATATTTTGTACACACAGTTTACTGCTGCCAAATACTGTACATTGTGTGCTTGCCTGACTGGGGCAAGCCCTCAAATGTGCTATTTGCTTAAGCACAGATAGTAGTGATCAATATCCAGACTACATGAGTGAGCAAGAGCACACAGTATCAACAAGTGGATCATTGCTTTCTGTATATCTTTGGCTGGCAATTAATGATTAACAAGGATGATATTCTTAACTGAGCAATGGCTGAAGGACCAATAACATTGTCTCTGGCCACAGACTCATGCCCACAAACATCAAAACCCAGGCCCAAAGCTTTTTCATCCCCTTCCTCCCACAATGTGAACAACACTAGAGTCCCTGTCAGTTCACATTTTATATACTGTAATTTATTCACAGTGTCTTAACTGGTGGTGTCCCTATGTCAGCACCACCTAAAGTCTGTAATAAGGAATGGATGTGCACATTTGAGGGATGGGGAGGTGAAGCTAAAGAATCTATTTTTCTTTGTTTGTACCTGAAAGCCAAAGTGCCTGAGGAATAGCCTCCTCTCTTTGGATTGGGGCCTATGCTTGGGGGGCTGATGAAAAAGGTAAGAAGACTGGATTGTATCTCTAGAATGGCAGTTTCCATTCCTGTTTCATCAGTAAACATTCATGTCTCCTTATTACTCTGTACATATGCATATTTGTAAATGTTCACTTCAAATATTGTACATGGGGTTAGGCTTGCCAGCCAAATAGAAAAAACACAACTGAGCTATTTCCCTCCACCCCCACTGCCTTTCAGCCTGATTGTGTGAATCCGTCTCATGTTTGTCAAGTGTTGTTTTCCCACTGGTATTTTCTCTCTGTCCTTGTCCTGCCTTGGATTTGAAGACTCCCCCCACACCCCTGCATAGAAATGTGCGTATGTTTTCATGCACACTTTAAATAATGTTTACATTGTTTTGATACATATTGTTATGGCACATATTTGTGGTATGCATTTTCCAGTTGATGAAAGCATGTTTCTGATATACGGTATTTTGAATTGCATGGCTTTTAAGTTATGCACATTTCCCATCGACTTATGCACATTTTTGCTTGGAAACCATTGGCAAGGGGCAGATTTCTGAGATAAGCTGTGTTCTGTTGGGCACCTCAAGAGATGTGAAGTGGGCATTTCCACACATGAACCCAAAGGATTTCTTTGCCAGTCCTAGTTGTATCAGCATTTGTGTGTGTGTTGAAGAAAGAAAGAGGAATTTGACATCAATAACAGATGCTTTTTTCAGCAAACATCAGCAGTCACATTTGTACTTTGTGCACATTTTTCAATGCTGTTGGCCAGTGCACAACAAATACTGCAAAGGGCATATGTTTGTTTGCTTTGCACTGCTGTGGCAGCTGTAGGGATTTCTAACATTCACAGTTGCTTCCCTGTATGGCCCCACACCCTGACATGTCTCAGATTCTGTCCCTGTTCCTTCCTTAGCTCCCATAAATTTTGCAATAAAAAAATGTTATGTGTGACTGTTTAATAATGTGTTCTTTGGTAGAGGCTTTTCTTCTGTTCTGACAGGAACTGCAGTCACACGGTTGTTAATCATTCGTGATGTGCTTGCTGTATATGCTGTGGCTACAGTAAAGTTTTAAGAAGAAATCAGGGAAAAGATTATCAGTGATGTAATGCCTCTTAAAAAGGCTAGGCAGACTATGTGCACACACCCAACAACAACTCTTAATTACCTCAGGGTTTGTTTTTGTGTTTTTGTTTTGTTTTGTTTTTTGTCTTAGCAGTGTCTACCACTATATCCACTACCTGGGGCCCTTCTTTCATTGGAACATAACTTCATTTCCCCCCCTTCAAATACTTTCACTTTATAAACTTCCACAGTGTAGTTTCCTCAGAACACATTAATTTTTTTCCTACTGGAGTATCTGACCCATTCTATACATTAATTAACGTTTTCAGTAATTAAAATTTTTAATTAATTATGCAGAAAGAGTTAATGGGCTGATCTCTTTTCAGTCAGCTAAGAAATAAGCTGTCATTTGGCACCTCCTTGCCTTCAGGCAGAGCTTGGAAACATGCTGAAGACTAACAAACTTATCAGACCACAAGGAGAGTGGTGTAATACAAACACATTATGAACTGGAGATCCTGCAACTAATCCTCTTCAACAGGGACTCACAGTATATAAACCCCACAAACCCCACACACCACCATTCTCTGAAGATGCCAGCCACAGATGCAGGCGAAACGTCAGGAATAAACTCTTCTACAACACGGCCTCACAGCCTGGAAAAAAAGCCACAAAAAACTTAGAAAAGTTTACCTTTTTTTGGAGTACAGATCCCAGAAGCCCAGATTCTGGGACTTGTAGTCCAAAGAAGTAATTTCTCCAAGGTCTGCCCTTGGGGCATCTGGCTGAACGAGAAAGAGGGGGGCCTGATCTACCTGCCAATTTCATTCTGTCCCTCCCTGGAATGGTTTTATCCACTCTGGTCATCACATAAGAAGGATTGTGTTGTTCCGGACCAGTCCTACCATTAGGCAGAGTGAGGTGTTGCTTTAGGTGACAAATGTGCAGCAAAGTGGAACTGTATGTGCCATGCAATGCAACGTTCTTTCTCAGATCCCCTAAACTGGCTGCTAGTCTCAGGAACGCAGGTGTCCCATTGTCAGGGTTGAAGCAAGACTGAACAGCCAGTTTGATCAGCTTTTGTATGTCGAATAGGAAGACATTCAATCTTTGCCAGAAGCAGCAAAATTTTTAGACCAGCCCTAGTGTTACTTTAACAATCAATGCCTGGGTTTGTTCTCTTCCTTCCACATCCTTTCCCTAACCCCCAACCCCATTTTCTGTCATGCCTTTTAGATTATAAACTGTGGGCAAGGAGTCCTTAGTAATTTTTAAAGGCTTTACAAATGAGTAATACTATAACAAATTGGGCTTATCGAATTGTCCACACTTCAGACTGGAGGTGAAAGTGATTTTTTTAAATGCTTCCTGTGTAAACGTTTCTTGAATGTAGGGATGTGCCTTTCTCCTTGACGTGTCAGTTTACTACATGCAGGGAAGTTTTTATGTGGGGGATAATTTAAAAATATGACCTGGCATCCTATTCAGTAGTTTCGAGATTGCAATCCAGATTTATGATCTCATAACATTTGACATTCACATTTACTGTTGTTAATGACCAAACATGAGCCCCCAAACTCATCTTGTCAGCCAGGCAATGACCCAGCCGAAAGGTTTCTGAGACACTGCAGATTAAGGTGGTGGGATTGATGTCTGCAGTGCTCTCTTGGTCATGGTGTGCATTGAGAGAAGCAGATCCTTCCCACTGTGTGCATGTGCTGTCAAGTCACCTGTCAACTTATGGCGACCCTATGAATTTCATAGGGTTTTCTGAGGCAAGGCATACTCAGAGGTGGTTTGCCATTACTTTCCTCTGAAATATAGCCTATAGCACCTGGTATTCATTGGTGGTCTCCCATCCAAGTACTAACTAGGGCTGACCCTCCTTATATTAAGTACTTAGAATTCTCAGCCAGAGAGCTCAAGTGCCTCACCAAAGTACACACCCCAGGATTCCATAGGATGCAACTAGGGCAGTTAAAGTAGAATCGAAGTATTATAAATGTGTAATGTAAAGGAGGCCTTAAAACAAAACCAAGCCAATCCAGCAGGAGCAAAAGTAGGCCTTTTATCTTATTTCCTGGTCTTCCTCCTGTTCCTTTCCATCTTTTACAACAATACATTTTATTGGAACAGACAGCAGTGGTAAAACAGGATATGATATATAACCATTTGTAACACAAAGTATATCCTAAAAAACTGCACTCCTCTTCAGAAATTGTTTCCCGTTATAAATGTGAAGGTGGATGAGGATTCGCTCATTGGGCCCACCTTCACTATCTCCTTGTGCATTTTCTATGCAGAGGTAGTTTTCGGCAACAACTGTAATCAGAACCACAGCAAGAGAGATGGATCAAAACCCACCTCTGTCTGATTCAATTGTCCCTCCACCATGATTACTATTTACAGTATGACCCCGTATCCACAGGACCAGTACCCTTGGTTTCACTTATCTGTGTCTGAAATGTTCTCTGTAGGCATTTTCTAGGTCCTCCAAGCGTGACTCTGTGGTATGTTTCAGCCAGAAATTGACCATAGAGTTGCACAGATTGGCCTACAAAATTCCTAGCGAGGTGTTCTCTAGGTCCTCCAGTGTGACTCAACGGTATGCTTGGGCCTAGGGTGACTAGGTAAAATAAGGGACAACTCTCCTCCCCCTTTAATGGGTGGGTGCAAGAGGGAATTTCAATAGGTGTTGCTTGTCATGTCAAGCAACGACTGCTGAAATTTCCCCTTCTATACAACCTTTAAAGGTGCAGAAGCATTCTTCCTTATTTTACTTGGTCACCCTACTTGGGCCTGATGTTGTTCATTTCACATTTTCACAGTAAGTCCAGGAAAGTATGCCCCACAAATATGAGGGTCATACTGTATATTGTATTTTCTTAGTGGACCACAAGCTGAACATGAGTCAGCAGTGTGATGCACCAGCTAAAAAAGCCAATGCGATTCTAGGCTGCATTAATAGGAGTATAATGTGTAGATCAAGGGAAGTAATAGTGCTACTCTATTCTGCTTTAGTCAGACCTCACCTGGAATACTGTGTCCAATTCTGGGCACCACAATTCAGGAAGGATATTGAGAAGCTAGAACGTGTCCAGAGGAGGGTGACCAGGATGGTGGGAGGTCTGGAAGCCATGCCCTTGCCAGTCTGGAGAAGAGAAGGTTAAGAGGTAACATGATAGCCATGTTTAAATATATGAAGGGATGTCATACTGAGGATGGTGCAAGCTTGTTTTCTGCTGCTCCAGAGATTAGGACACGAAGCAATGGACTCAGACTACAGGAAAAGAGATTCCACCTAAACATTAGGAAGAACTTCCTGACAGTAAGAGCTGTTTGGAAGTGGAATACACTGCTTGCTAGTGTGGTGGAGTCTCCTTCTTTGGAGGTTTTTAAGCAGAGGTTGGATGGCCATCTGTCGGGAATGATTTGATTGTGTATTCCTGCATAGCAGGGGGTTGGACTGGATGGCCCTTGTGCTCCCTTCCAACTCTATGATTCTATGATTCTTAATTTTGAATATAATGCACACCTAGTTTGGCTCTCTGGTTGCTTTTAAAAAATATCAGTGAAATGGAATTTGTTATCTGTTCCTCACCCACCCCACCCCACCCCAGACAAAACACACACACTGGAAATGCACTTTGAAACCGAAACACACTATCAAACCAGTGAGAAAGGTGTAATTTGATCTATACTTTATATATTTATGTGATTCTTTATCCTGACTTCCTCCCAGAATTGAGATTTAGGGCAACACACAAGATTAAAACCAGGTAGCGACGAAAACAGTTCTAGCTAAAAACAACAAAAACACTTCATATTACCAAAAAAAAAAAAAAAAGCACTATAACAACTTTACATTATAATAAAACACTACCAAATTAAAACTGCAAAAAAGGATTGGGCTACGCTAATCTACCAATTGCCACGGTTATATGAGCAAAAATGGAAAAGGAAGGAAATATGAAACCACAGAGGAGGAGGAAGTTTGTAATAATACTCCTTGTCTTACAGGAAACAGTCCTGGTTGTTATTGTTGTTTAGCTTGGCAACAGGAGAGTGAAAGGAGGAAGGATTCTGTGCTTTTTTAAGACTGTGGATTCCCAGCTTTCACTGGCCTTAAGAAAAGAAAAAAGATTTTCCTTGGGTTTTTTCCGGGCTGTGAGATCGTGTTCTGGAATAGTTTCTTTCTGATGTTTCACCTGCGCGAAACATCAGAAAGAAACTACCGTATTCCAGAACACGGACTCACAGCCTGGAAAAAACCAAGGAAAATCTATGGATGCTGGCTGTGAAAGCCTTCGACTTCAAAAAGAAAAAAGGATTAGGCTTCTTGTATAGTGGAGACTCAACAGAAGTTACTTCACAGCCTCAGTGGTGCATTCTTTCCTCCCTGGAGCACAGAAGGAGGAAAGGGAGTCAGGCCAGGAGGGCGAGGCATGTGCGGCAGGCCTGGGTGTGGCTCTGGCCGGCCTCCTCCACAGACTTCCTGCTCATCATTACACAGCAGTTTTTTCCCCTCCCCAGCCGAAAGCCCGGCTGAGCTACCAAGAGTCGCCTGGAATTACACTAAATGAAAACTCAGGCCCAGTGTGTGCCAGGCAGGCATTTTAAATCTAAAGACAAACAAGATCCCCCCTCTGATTTTTTTTTTTTATACATTTAGATTTGATAGATCTACACAAAGGCACCCTTGCAGTTTACCATCTGCTCTCGGTCTTCCCAGAGGCAAACTGCATTTGTATGTTAAAGAGCGTTACACTAAAGCCAAATCCACACTACACTAATAGTCCAGTTTGAAACGGGATTCTTTGCCTTGGCTCCTTCCTATGGAACCCTGGGATTTGCAGTTTGGCAAGGTCTTTTCTCTGCCAAAGAGGGCTGGTGTCTCACCTAACGACAAATCCCAAGATTCCATAGTAAGGCGTCATGGTAAATAATCCAGCTTCAAACTGGATTAATTGTGTGGATTTGGTCATCTTGGTCCAAACCTCAGGCTTCGTTTGGTTGTAATCCATCTAAAATATCCCTCATGGAATTCGCTGGGAATCCTACCTGTCTAAATGGGATCCAGTGACAATGCACACTATTTGGTATGGGGGGGCAATGCAGCAAATACAACGTGGTAAAAGCCTTCACAGATTTTCCCATACTTTTTCAAAAACTGCAAGGGGGCTGCACATTCCTGCTCGTGTGGACTATCCTATGACAGAAAATTCGAAGGGAAGCACAAAGCTGATTGGCCGTGCGAGAGCGGAGGTGGGGCTTGCTAGGAGGGCAAGTGCCCACTGCCGCCAGGTTGGATATTCACCTTAGCAATCACTCACTAAGGTGATAAAAAGGATCAATATTTTCTGTTTTGCTTTCCTGGAAAATTGCACCTCTATCGCAGCAACACACCTTGGGATGACTTAAAAAAAAAAACCCAGCGGCAGCAAAGAACTAACGTGAATAAATGACTCGCTGCTGCCATCAGGAATGCAAGGCCTACGGGAGCTTCTAAAGCCAGAAAAACTTTTCAGACATGTCACTGCTGCTGCGAGATGCCAATACTATGAGGTATTTGGGATTTTTCCCCCTCGTGTAGATGGGCCCCTACTTGGTTGGAATGTCTGTACCAAAGTAGAGAAATGTTTCAGTGGGGCTGTTGCAACTAGCTGGCAATTACAGAATGTTACAGCATGCCAAAGACATGTTGCTTTACTTCCAGGGACGTGATGTTGCTCTGTCAACTAGTACTGTCTGGATATTTGCCTGCTCTTGCTGGCACATATGCAGATGTAAATAAACCACATCTTGGGCTCAGCTAGATGGGAGAATTTGTACTGAAAAATATCGCATTACCTCCCTATCGCTGCAGTGCCCAGTTGTGCCCATGATGCATTCGCAAGATTGGTGACGGGAAAATTACCTGAGTTTGTAGTTCACATGGAACATGCCCCCCCCCCGAGAATAGGTGGTGGTCATGAGTAAATTGCCTGCGGAAAATCTCCCTCGCCCCCTCCTTTTAAAAAAAACAGCAATGACAGTTATGGAAGAGCTATTTTCCGCTAAAAAGAGTCTTTGCTCTGCCACCTGAACAATCTTATAGAATCATAGAATTGTAGAGTTGGAAGAGACCACAAGGGCCATCCAGTCCAACCCCCTGCCATGCAGGAATCACAATCAAAGCATCCCTGAGAGATGGCCATCCAGCCTCTGTTTAAAGACCTCCAAGGAAGGAGACCCCACCACTCTCCGCACACGCTCGCCCAGCTGGCCAAAAGAACAACAATGGTGGCACATTGCAAGCCTTCCCTTTTGAGCCCGTCCCCTCCGAGGTCCACCCAAACAGGATTAAGCTCTGCTGTGTGCCCCTTTTTGTATTGGTTCTACAGACAACCAATTATGTGCTTTTTCGTGCATTTTTTAAAAAGGATCTCAAGAAACATGAACGCTGTTAACAGCGATCAGTTTGGAGTTTTCAGCCCCCTCCTTTGGAATATGGTGACTCTGGCCCTAGCTCTATGAGGACCAAGGGTATTCTCCTAAAATTGTTCGAGAATTTTTTTTGCCATGTAGATAAGCCCCTAGAGAAAAAGAAAAAGGAAAGAGAGGAAGGCCCCAGCATGCTCTAATCAAACATCTATAAGAGACTTCACAAGGTATTGCTCTCAGTGGAATCACATAATTACAGTTGTGTTGTACATTTGTTATGGGATAACGGAAGGAAACAACTTCTATATATTACTTATAGGATGGAACTTTTTTCGCATCAAAACTACAATATACAAAAGTTTCCCCTAGATTGATCAAAAGTGCAAAAGGAGGTTTAAACCCTACACTAAAAGTATACAATGGAACAGACAGGCAAAAAAGTACAGTACTGTATTGGGTTAAAGAATGTGAAACATTGTTACTACTCTATGAATTATGGACACTTCACTGGAATAGAGCCTGGGATTGTGGAAAAAGTCCTCTGTATTTTGAATACTTACTTGGGAGTAAATTGCAATGAACTCAGTGAAAACTTATTCCTAAACAAAGATATTCAGGATTGGACTGCAAAAAGGATCCACAGCTGGATATACAGTAGCTATCATACAAAACACCTGTTGTTCACAGCGAGGTTGTGGCATGAGATGATTAGCCAACATGACTTTCGAGAATTTGCATTCCAGTCCTTGAACAAAAGTTTTGTGCAATTTTATTTTTAGTTCACACTTGAGCTATTCAGGCAGTCAAGAAATCCAATTATCTGAATATGTAACTTGGGGACAGAGCTAGGCTATGAAGCCCACTCCTGATCAAGTATATACATTGTGCAGCCCCTCCTGATGCCATCCACAAATGCAGTGTAGATATTTGCAAAGAGGGACTTCTCCACAAGTACATTTGTATATGTGCACATGCATGCATGCATGCATGCACACGCTCACCCCAAAGTCTCCATGCCTGCTGGAACAGACAAATGGGAATCAAGAGCATAGCTGGGTAGCAGATGTAATTGAATTTTCCTCTCCTTTTTTTGCTGCCAAAAAAACTGGTCAGCCAAAAAGTAACTGAAGATATACTTCAGTAGTTTTTTATGCATCCATCGAAACAGTGAAAATACCTCTCATGGAATTCTCTGGGAATCCTACCTGTGTAAATGGGATCCAGCACCAATGCACACTATTCAGAAGAAGGAGGCCCAAATTGCAAAAACAATGGGGTAAAAGCCTTCGCAGATTTCCCCATAGTTTTTCAAAAACCATGAGATGTGTGTGTATTCCTGATCATTTAGACTATCAAATGACAGGAAATTTGAAGGGAAGCACAAAGCTGATTGGCTGAGCAAAAGGGGGTGGGGCTTGCTAGCAGTGCAAGCGCCCACTGCCGCCCTGTTGGATTTTTGCCTTAGCGATTGATTGCTCGCTAAGGCAATAAAACAGGGTGAATACTGTATTTTCTGTTTTGCTTTCCTATAAAATGGGGAAATCACTCTATTGCACCAGCACACCTTGGGATGACTTTTTTTAAAATGGCAGCGGTGAAGAACGAATGCAAGTAAATGACTTGCAGCCGCCATGAGGAATGTGAGGCTTATGGGGACTTCCGAGGCCAGAAAAACCATTTAGACATGTCACTGCTGCTGTGAGCTGGCAATACTATGAGGTATTTTGGATTTCCACCACCACCCTCTCATGTAGATGGGCCCTACATTGACCTCTGTACAAGGTGCACAGAAAGATGGTTGTGCCAGGCCTGATTAATGGTTTCACAGGTTTTTAATCCCCCAAGAAGATTTATGACTTCTTAGCTACAGCTATCTCTATATAGATTAGATATATACAGTTGTCCCTTCATATTCGCTGGGGTTTGGTTCCAGGACCCCCCCCCCCATGGATACCAAAATCCATGAATACTCAAGTCCCATTATATGCAATGGCATAGCAAAATGGTGTCCCTTATAATAAGATGGCAAAATCAAGGTTTGCTTTTTGGATTATTTTTTTACGAATATTTTCAAGCCGTGAATACTTAAATATGTGGATACCAAATAGATATGGCGGGACAACTGTATGTATGTGGGTGTGGGTGTGGGTGTGCATGTGTGGGTGTGTGTCACACAATCTACATTAGGACAATCCCTTTATTAGGTCAAGCAAAATGTCACAAAACACTACACAACGTGTGGAGTCCTTCAGAATTCTTCATCAGGCTGGATGTTAAACAGTTGGAGTGGGGGAAAGAGGAGAGCAGAAGAGAGGGGGAAGTTGGTTGATGTAGAAAACAGAAATGTTTACTCTTCCATGTGACAGATTAGAAGAGAATATTAACATTCAGTCACAACAGCTTGTCATAGTGACCATGAGCTAATAATGTCATGAAGTGGTTTTTTGTCTTGTTTGGACTTTATGTTATGTTGTGAAATGAAACTTTAATTGTATGACTCTAAAAAAAAACATCACCCTCTAGTTAAATAAAGACATTCTTTTACAAGAGCTTTGATGATATGACAAATAAATGTAACTGAAATGGAAGCAGATGCAATTCTGCATGTTTGGTTTCTGGAGCATTCTGAGTGGACAAAGTTGTTTACATATGTATTCAAATATGATTCCACTATGAAAGTCGGGGGGGGGTTGTAGTCTGATGAGGCACTAAGAGTTCTCAGGCTGAGAAATCAAAATACCTCTCTCTAAATGACAAATCCCAGGATTCCATAAGATGTTGCCATGATAGTTAAAGTGGAATATAGCACTATATAATATTACAGTTGGCCCTCCACATTTGTTGGGATTAGGGGCTCAGGACCCATTCAAATGGGGAAAACCCACAAATATCTCTAGCTCCCCACAAAAAAACCCATATTTAATATACACAAAAGTACGATCCGTGGATTCAACCCACCGTGGATGCCTCTGAGGTGGTGGGGTTTCTTTGCAAAACAGAAGCAGGTGGTTGGCGGGGCTTGCTGCCACTTCTGCTGCTGCCCTATCCCATTTTTACTAGGGACTTAAAAGCCTTGCTGCGCATTCACAATATCTCTTTGTCTCACAAGGCTTGTGGTCCCTATTAAAAAATAGCACAGGGCAGCAGAGGTGGCAGCAAATAATCTGCAAATAATCACATCCGCAAAAGTTAAACCCACAAATGTGGAGAGCCAGCTGTATAGTTTGAAGGGGCCCTAAGTCCAGTGGCATTTATTCCATATAAATATGGTTAGGATTCTCGTGTTTACATTTACTTAGGTATACGTCCCAATAATCACAGGGCAGCAGAACTAGGAGTATGCAAGCGTACGTTTTGGATACTATGCACATTGTTCTGGCTGGAAGCATGTTGGTGCACTTTGCTAAATGCTTGTGTTTTTTCCAGGCTCATGCAGCAGCAGCGAGGGAAGGCAGATAAAATCCACCAGTTCTGAGCAGTCTATTTTTCTCTTGCCATGCTTTCTTCACGGCCGCTCCCTGGCTGCTTACACAGGTGTAGTACAGAATCAGGATGCCCAGACGGACTGTTTCTAATGCTATCAATCAAAAGGCTCTGTACAGCTATTCTGTCTTACTCTTCCTTAATAGACAGAAGTGTGAAGGGCAAACTTGTGAGGTGCCAGGAAACCTTTACAAATGGGAGCCAATGTCTGGACAGCACAACCACCCTGCCAATATCCCATGTTTGAAGCCAGAAAGCATTCTTGGATATTTAATTACCTTTCTATTCATGGAAGACCCTTTTATCCTCAGGATGGTTCCTCTGACAGAATGGAGAGAATGCGATTTTCCTCAGTTTCCCATTCCTTTTGCATCCTACTCTGTTACCTCCCTGTGTTGCTGAAGGGACCCTACCAGGGATGTAGCTATTGGGACGGTGAAGTCATTGCCCCAACCAGTGAGAATCCTCTCCCATTTTCAATAAAAATTTCCTTCAGTCCCCAAATTTCTAGTATTACAGTAATTTAAAGCTTCAGTTGAGCCTTCAGAAATAGAGTTTAGGCATCCAAAGAAAAGAGGCAAGCAAAGTTACCAACGGAATATGAAAACAGCAAATATAAGGTGTGAACGATTTTCAGTGTCTATCTCTGCAGTGCTATAAAGTTGGGAATTAAAGGGAAATGACATTGGCAGGGTGGAATTCTTATTTGAGGGAGCAATGCCTTAATTCACCCCTGCCTCCTGTAGTTAAACCCCTGGACTTCACTCATTAGTGTACATTTTTGATGGAGGAATAAATAAAAAACCTCCCCCTCCTATTTTCCACTAGGAGCATCTCCTGAAGAATGCTTATAGGATATCAAAATTCCTCCTATTTCTTCCATGGTGAAGCTGATGATTGCCTCTGGTATACGGTAGCTTTTAGTGTGCACTGTAGAACTGGTTCCCCCCCCCCCGTACGTACTCATTTTATAACAAAGTACTTAACTGGAAATTGGTTATTTAGACTTTGAACTTGGGAGCTACCTAAGACTTGGCTTCCTGGAATTGCTTCATCATCATTTCTAGCTTGAATCATAGCAACATTATCACTTTCCTTTTCATAACAGTGTAACAGTGTCTACATTTCCTGGAGCAGCTAGCTTCCCCATGTACTTCCTCAAAATGTTGCAGAGCCTCTCTATGCATGTTACAACAAAACCCAAAATCCACAACACGGAAATACAGTTGTCCCTCCACATTCACGGATTTGGCATTCACAGATTTAAGTATTTACAGCTTGATAATATTCTTTAAAAAATAATAACCCAAGAAGCAAACCTTGACTTTGCCATCTTATATAAGGGACACCATTTTGCTATGCCATTGCATATAATGGGACTTGAGTATTCACAGATTTGAGTATTCACAGGGGTCCTGGAACCAAATCCCAGCGAATGTGAAGGGACAACTGTTACTTTTATTGGCCAACCAAAATGCACAAAGTACACCATGCAATTTTTGAAACTTCACTCGCTTCTTCATCAGACAGGTGTTAAAAATCATACAGGAGAAGGAAAGTGAAAATGTTTGAGTCACAGGCTTATTTTTTTTCTCTCTGATGTTCTTTTGTTGTCATTTAAGATGGTCTGGAAGCATCTCAGTGCAGGTTGAAGTTACTCCCCTTCTTGGCCATGTGGGGACTAGGGACATAAGGTATTAAAAGACAGGTAATAACATTTCAACTCCATTAGCAACAGAAAAGTAATTCTATGCATGTGTAAATGCTGTTGAGAACCAGCATGGTGTAGTGGATTGAGCATTGGATTATGACTCTGGAGACCAGGGTTCAAATGCTCCTTTGTCCATGGAAACCCACAAGTCACACTCTCTCAGCCTCAGCCTGCCTGCAAAACCTCAGCCTCCAAAGGCAAAAACCCTCTGAACAAATTTTGCCAAGAAAATCCCTTGATAGGTTCACCTTGTGGTGGTGGTGTGCCTGCAAGTCGTTTCCAACTTATAGCAGCCCTAAGGCGAAGTTTTCACAAGATTTGTGAGATTTGTTGGCAATATTTGTTGAGAGAGCCTTTGCTTTTGCCTTCCTCTGAGGCTGAGAGGGTGTGACTTGCTCAAGGGCACCAACTGGGTTTCCATAGCCAAGCAGGGAAGGTTTGCCTTAGGGCTGCCATAAGTTGGAAACAACTTGTAGACAACAGCAACAATTGTGCACCATCTCAAACAGGGTGGAGAGCCAGCATGTGTAGTGGTTTGAGCAATGAGCTAAGACTCTTTTAAGACTAGGGTTTGAATCCCCACTCAGCCATGGAAACCCATTGTGTGATCTTGGGCAAGTCACATTCTCTCAGCTTCAGAGAAAGGCACCCCCCCCCTTTGAAAAAATCTTGCCAAGAAAACCTTATGATAGATTTGTCTTTGGGTTGCCACAAGTCAGAAATGACTTGAAGGCATACAACAACCACCAAAAAGGGTGGGGGACCATCTAGCTATTGGACTGCAATTCCCAGCACACCTCATTGTTGTCTATGCTGGCTAGGGATTATGTCATTTGTAGTCCAGTTGCATTTAAAGAGCCACATATCTTCCACACACACACACACACCTTTGTTCTAAAAACAAAGGCTTAAATCCAGTGTCAACTGGAACAGATCTTTGGAATCAACAGGAATGTGGCAGTGCTTAAGGTAAGTTCCATTGATTCAGTAATCTACTTTAGTTGAGACTAACAGCCAGACTAACAGTGGAGCTCCTTAGTAGAGAGGTGGGGTACTTTGGGCCTTCCAGATGTTGTAAACGACAGTTCCCACATTCCCTTACCTTTGGACATTTTGGCTTGGTTTTGTGGTTGCTGAAATTTAAAACACCTAGAGGATCAAAGATTCTCCACCCCTGGATTAACAGTACTGCAGTTAGGTGTTAGGATGATTAACTTCTGTTAATAAAAACAACTGTATTAAATTTGTCACATTCTCCTTTATCCATATTGTTGTATACAAGATTCTTGCCCATGCTGTAATAGAAGTGTTAGTCTTTAAGGTGCCATGGAACTCTGATTTGGTTTTGCTTCAGAATGACATAATTGCTCCATGTTAATTCTTGCCAAAACAAACAGACAAACCCAACACCCACACTGTGATGTGAGAAACAATTAAAAAAATGGTGACTGTGCCATAGTGAAATAGGAAGTTCTTAGATGCCACAAGACTCTTATTTTTTTTTCCTGATAATACTAATATGGCATCCTCTCCAGAAAAATAACAATACAGTGTTGTACTCCTGATCCATACCAGCCTCACTAAACATGCATTTTAAAAGGAAAGGAGGGGTAAGGCAACTTTAATCATTTTTGTCTTTATTAAGCCTGATCATGATTAGAACAGAATGTTAACAATTAGGTCTTACTTTAAGTGCTAACCACATTTTTTGTTTCAGCAGGCCTGTAAGGACTGATTGCTCATGGGGAAAGAGCCTTTAATGCTGTATTATATTGTTGTTGCTCTTTTCCAATGGCCATGCTTTTAATTCTGCTGACAGTTTACAGTAATTATATTTTAACTTCTGTATAAACATGTACTTTTAGTTGTATCCACCTTGAGTCCTATAGCTGGGGAAATTTGAGGATATTAATAATAACAACAATCCCAATGAACCCATTATGAATACAGTAGTTTTCAATATCTATGTAAATCTAATCGATCTAATGGATCTACGGTACTCTCATTGGGACTATGAATTGGATTTAGAGTTACACTGGCAATCCTATATTCACTTACCTGGGAGTAAGGTCTGTTGAACAGAATGTGGCTTACTCCTGAGGAGTGCATAGTAGCCTGAATCAAGTTTTCTGGAACAGCCAAATAAAATCGACCCACTTTGTTTTCATTATATTCATTCATAACATTGCAAGCATTATTTCCACACAAGCCCCCTGTCTTCAAGAGGCAGAAATTCACCAGATACAGCTTTTTGCAGCCTGGAAGTGCAGAACTGCCACTTCTTGGATTTCTTAAGTATCAGGAAGTAAAAATACAAAACCTTAGAACACACACACAAGTTGACAGCCCTACAGGAAATATTCTGTCTTCGGTTCTGTCATGTCGCTTGCTTTCAAGTAAAGGGAAAAGGGGTTTAGAGATGAGAAAATGAAGAGTGCCAGATGTATTTCCCTCCTACATAAAATGGGGGGGGGGTGCGAGGGGAGCATTTTAACTGATGTTAAAGCCGCCGTCCGTATTTTTTTTATCTGTGAGTAAGACAATGTGGTATAGTGTTTTGATTGCTGGACTGGGACACTGGGAGACCAGGGTTTGAATCCCCGCTCGGCCGCTGGGTGACCTTGGGCAAGTCACACATTCTCAGCCGCAGTGGAGGGTAAAGGCAGACACAGAGCCCCCCCCCCCGCCCAGCAAATGTTGCCAAGAACACTTTGTGATAGGGTTGCCCTAAGTTGGAAACTACTTGAAGGCACACAAGCTCCACTGAATCGAATGGAGCTTACTTCTGAGTAAAGAAGGAAAGCATTGTAGCCTTAAGTATCCACATAGCCAGGAAGCATGCTGATATTAGCATGCCAATGAGTATCTGGGCAAAGTACAGTGTTGGTTATTACCTTTGAAGCTCTACATGGTTTGGGTCCAGGTTACCTTCGGGATCAGCGCTGTATACGTACAATCCTAAATATACACTGGACTGACTATGTGACAAATGTTGCTGTCCTTGAGCAAGCAGGGATCACCAGCATTAAGGCCATGATATTGAGAACACAGCTGTGCTGGGCAGGGCATGTGTCTAGGATGGGGGACCATTGCCTCCCAAAAATAGTACTCTACGATGAACTAGCCATGGGTCAGCGTAAGAGGTGCGCTCCAAAAAAGCGATACAAGGACTCCCTGAAACAACATCTCAGGCTCAGCCAAATTGATCACCAACAATGGTTCACCCTGGCTTCACATTGGGAGGCATGGAGATGCACTATCCACAATGCTGCAGCCTTATTTGAGAACTCATGCCCAACAAGTCTTGAAGAGAAACGACAACGCAAAAAGAACCACAACCCAGAAACATCACCCAAGGAGACCCTCTGCTGTGCTTTCTGCAACCGGACTTGTTTATCTCGGATTGGCCTTTTCAGTCATTAGCGTGCTTGCAGAAAGCGCGGGATGAGTCCTTCCTGAATATTCATTTGTGAAGAAAAGCCAGAGAGGGAGAGAAAGACCTTCTGGATCACCTCCTCCCATAACATCTGCCCCATACACTCATGTCCTCTGGGGGAACATTTACTTCCACTGGCCAGGACTAGACTGGCAACTGTCACCCAGAGGACTTTTTCATCAGCCGCCCCAGACTGTGGAATGGCCTGCTGGAAGAGTTCCGACAGCTAAACATGCTGTCAAATTTAAAACGTTACTAAAGACTTATCCAGTTGATTTTAATCTGTGAATTTTAAATCTGTATGGATGATTTTAATGTAATATTTATTTTAATCCTATATGTTTTTACTTGTGTGTTTTAATGATTTTATGTTATATATTGTATTTTAATTCATACTATACTCTGCCTCGAACCTTGGGGAGAGGTGGGTAAGAAATTATTTTTATTATTATTTTCACAAGCACTCCAATAAAGCTGATGCCCTAGGAAGCATGTTTAGGATAACAGCCTGAATTTGTCTAGGAAATGAACCCCACTGATCCCACAAATGGGACTTTCTTCCTACAGCTGGGATCGTGCTTGTTGTATATTCTATTTCACACTTTGTTATATGATAATACAGTTATCCCTTCATATTTTCTGGGGTTTGGTTCCAGGACCTCCCCCACCCTGTAGATATCAAAGTCCGTGAATACTCAAGTCCCATTATATACTCTCTCTCTCTCTGGCTTTTCTTCGCAAACGAAGATTCAAGAAGGACTCATCCCGCGCTTTCTGCAAGCGCGCTGATGACTAAAAAGGCCAATCCGAGATAAACAAGTCCGGTTGCAGAAAGCACAGCAGAAGGTCTCCTTGGGTGATGTTTCCGGGTTGTGATTCTTTCTGGGTTGTCGTTTCTCTTCAAGACTTGTTCGGCGTGAGTTCTCAAATAAGGCTGCAGCATTGTGGATATTGCGTCTCCATGCCTCCCGATGTGAGGCCAGGGCATAGCAAAATGGTGTCCCTTATATAAGATGGCAAAACCAAGGTTTGCTTTTTGGATGATTATTTTTTTTTAAAGAATATTTTCAAGCTGTGAAGACTTAAATCCGTGGATACCAAATCCGTGGATACGAAAGGACAACTGTATTTAAAAAATACAACCACACACCCTAAAAGAAATTAAAATGAAACACAATCCCTTCTCACTTCTGGATCAATGTAACAAGGAGCGCTGTCGAAGACGCTCATTACTCTGTTGCCACTTGCGGGGCTGTTCCCAGGCGCGCCTGGGAAACTAGAATTTCCAAAGGGAAGGGAGGGGGGAGCTCGCTCGCGCATGCGCCCCTCTCCTCCCTCTCCCCCTCCCCAACGGGAGGCTGGCGCATGCGCAAAGCATTTTTCCCCGGGGCGGCGTCTGCAATACATAAGAGGATGGAGGGAGGCGGTGCTGAGGAGAGCGCGAGGGCAGGCAGCGCGGAGACGAAGCCAGAAGCCAGCGAGACTCCGGAGCCCCCGAAGCAGCAGCAGGAGGCGGAGAAGGAGGAGGCAAAGGCGGAGGCTGCAAAGATGGTGAAGTGCGTGGGAAACATGGTAAGGGCGGCGAGGCCTTCCAGAGGCAGGCAGGGCCGCGGGGCAGGGAGGAAAGAAGGAGGACCCCTGTTGGGGAAGAAGGGAGCCGGGCTCGCCTGCTCAGCTGCTGGAGCCGGGAGGGAGGGCGGGAGGGCGAGCCGGGAGGGAGGCAGAGGGTCCCCGGAGTGGCCCCCAATTGCTTTGGATGGCCTGTGCGGCGGGGGTTGCAGCCACACGGGAGAAATATTCCAGGTTGAAACCGGATTATTTGCCCTGGCCCTGGGATTTGTAGTTTGGGGAGGCACCAGCAGGACCGGTTTAAGGAATTTGGGGTTAGGAATTTTTTATTGGAATTAGACCATTCTACTGAAAAATACACCCGACCGCAAAAGGCCATAACAAAAACACAAACATAATATTAATTGTTTTCCTCTTTTCATACTAATACAAACATAAAACTATCTATCCTAACACGAATACATTTTTCCTCTTAACTTTGGGGGCCCCCTGCAGTGCTTTATTTTGGGGGGCCCATCTGTTTATCTCAGGTCAGTGTAACCTAACTCAACCTAAGCTGTTCACAGTACAGGGGATTCAGATTATTATTAATAATGGTTTTGCAGGAGGAGGGTGACTATGGAGCCCCCTGCGGATGCTGACACTGCGGGTGCCTTAAACCAGCCCTGGGCACCAGCCCTCTTTGGCAGCAAAGACCTTGTAAAGCTACAACTCCTTGCCAAACAACCAATCCCGGGATTCCATAAAGAAGGAGCTGTGCAAATAATCCCGTTTCAAACAGGATGGTTTGTACCCTGTGGATCCCCCCACCACCACTTTATAGATTTCTGATGGAAACTCCCATAGGGCTGAGATAGAGAGGACAAGGGGGGTGTCTATGCCTCCCTTCTCTTCCTTCTCTTCTCCTGAACACGAGGGATCTCGTGGCCATATTCGGCATGTCTGCTGCAACCCCGCGCTCGGGGCTCTCGGTTGCATCATCAGCATGGATGTGGCCAGCCAGAGCCGATGGGGCCAGCAGACCCCGGCCCTCTCTCCCTCCCGGGCATAGGCGAGCTTTGTCTGTTTCCCCCTTCTCGGAGCCCTGGGTGGCTCAGACTCCTCCTCCTCCCCCCCCCTTCTCTCCGCATTTTCTCTCTGCCTGATGTGGAGACAGTGGCAGCAGCTCCCAGCAGTTTGGCCTTTTTTTCAACCTCTCTCTCTGTCTCTCTACTTCGTTGGGGTTTTGCTTGTGCCCACTGGATTGAATCCAACCTGACCATGGCTCTTGACCTGGCTGGTTCCCAGAAGTGGCCCATCCTCCTTGGTATTTCTAATTAATTACCCCAGTAAAACTAGTATTTCTTGGGGGGTGGGTTGGACTCCAAATACAGTCCCCCACCAGCATTTCTAGTAAGGCAGAAAGCAAAATCTTTTACTAAGACTTTAGTCTAGGACTTTACCAGGACATTGACTAGGACTTTAGACCCACAAGTTTCAGGTAGCTCTTACTAATCCGTAAAAGTGCCTGTTAGAATAAAACAGTTTGTCTTCAAGGTGCTGTGAGATGCTACCTCTTCCCTCCCTATTTTTTTAAATACCAAAACAGCCCAGTATGGCTATTTGAACAGTTTAGTGGAGTTTACTGCAAGGGAAGTATATGTGGGGTATCTGCCTTAACTATAGAAATTCTAGGTCTACTCTGATGTAGGCTGGGACTTACTGGTAAATGCGTATTGATATTGGCTTTAAAAAGTCCCGGTTTCATAGCCAGCTTGGCACTTAAGGCAACTGGCTTCTTATGTGACCTGTGGTATATATCTTGTTTCTTTCAAATTTACACCCGGGTGAAATCCTTGTTCTTACTGTTCTCAGTCTTCTTGCAGCAGGCTTTAATGGCTGCGCAAATGGGTGCAGTGCCCGCCAAGTGGAACAGTGTCTCTCGCCCTCCAATGAAAAAAAAGGGGGAGGAGGGAAATGGCCGGAGAACAGAGGAAGCATTTGCAGCCAAGAAAATAAAATTATTACTGCAATAAGCTGGCACATAAACTCTCTTACAAGGTTCTGAGTCTCTCTTAAAGACATTACCAGCTGTCCACTTAACAACGTATCTTCCTCACTTACATTACCTGCAGGGAAACCTTGTTTTAAATGTGTCTTGTTAACCAGAAATAGCTTACTGTCCTTAGCTTTCTGATTAATTTCTCAAGTAAAACTAGCCTTCTTTTGTTGCTGTTGTTCAGAGTACAAGTCCTGGTTTCTTACTGTCAGGGCTAAATTCAAATATTCACTGTTTCTTGTACTAATACCGTTGTCATGCTGGGAAGCTTTTAATTTTGCAAGAGCTCAATGTTAGTCTTAAATTGCCTAGGGAGAAGGCTATTTTTCAGGACTCTTATTACTCTGAGCAGCAAACCATTGGCTTTGCTTTCAGTCCATTTTCCTGGTTTTAGAAGCTGGAGCAGGCCCGAAGAGCAAAAGCTGTACATACAAACATTTCTGTGAAACCATGTGAACACAGAAATAGTTCCTTGTTAATGATAATTGAACTTAACAAGTTGGTGAGTTCTATAGGCGATACAGATATCTGTCATTGCTTTAGAAATGTGTATGTATTTCAGTGGAACACAGCTACCATTACCACCCTGCTTGACAAAAGATGGCACATAAATTAAACAGATACATCAAATGTGATACAAGTTGCAGCCTGTGGCCCAAGGTAATGGAAACCCTCCTTCCTAAGGATGTACACCTTGATCATCATGGTTCCCCGTTGTTAATTGTGTGCTTTTCCTTCTTGCTTCAGACCCCAGTTCTGGAGTCTTAGCTACACAATTGTATCAGCATGATTCCACTTTTAACTGTCATGGCAGTATCCTGTGGGATCTTGGGGCTTGTAGTTTGGGAAGGCACTAAAGTTCCATGGCTGAGAATTATAAATGCCCCTTTCTAAACATCCTGAAGTGTAATGCTATATCTTAAAGTTTAGATTGTCCATACCATTGTATTTCTTATTTTTATGTATGGTTGTGGAAGCAGGACAGTGAAGAAAGCTGATAATAATAATTATTGTTATTATTATAATACCCTGGCCCTCTGATAGGAAGAAAATCAACTCCTTTGAAGTGTGGTGCTAGAGAAGAGTTCTATAGATACCATGGACTGCTAAAAAGAGAAATAAATGCATCCAAGAGCAAAACAAGCCTGAACTCTCCCTAGATGACTAAACTGAGACTGTCGTACTTTGGCCATATCATGAGAAGACATAACTCACTAGAAAATACAATAATGCTCGGGAAGGTAGAAGGCAGTAGGAAAAGAGTAAGACTGTGTTTCAGATGGATAGACTCAATCAAGGAAGCCATGGCCTTGAGTCTGCAAGACCTGAGCAGGGCTGTTGAGGATAGGGGGACTTGGAGGTCTCTTGTTCATGGGGTTGCCATAAATTGAAGTTGACTTGAAGGCAGTTAACAACAACAGCAAAAGTGCAAATCCCAGGATTTTGTAGGATGTTGGCATGGCAAGTGAAATCATAACGCTATAACTGTGCAATGTGAAAGGGCTGTTGCTATAGGCATGCTTTTAAAAAAAAAAAGTCATTATCTCTTACATTTAGAAAACATGTAAATGCTGCTGAGTTGAGTCCTAGTTCAAATACAGCATAAAAAAGAAGCAACATGATTGAACTCTCTCCCCTCCTTCCTTCAAATCTCTTCTTGTGGGTATTTCTCCTTTGTTCCTTTTACTACTCTGAAGCTCAAGAGACCAGCAGTGATTAGCTTTCTCTGAAATCTTGACACGCCCTAGGCAGGAAGCCAAATGACCTGTTTTCACTTTTTCTGGCCCCCACCAGTCACAACTGCAATGCCCGAGTGCCATTCATAATGGAATAAAACTTTGTTCCTTCATCTGCAAATGTTGCAACATCAATAGTTGACTGGTGTAGCAATGCTGAAAAATGTTACTTATACTAAAAAGGGCTTGAGGGTTCAGGGGAAATCAGAGGATGACAAAAATGGCTACCTTGATCTAGACTGGGGGTGGGGCAGTTGTGCTTTGCAGATGATGTTAGATTTCAGTGCCTATAATCCTTCTCCTGTGGCTGTGCTTGCTAAGGCTGAGTAAGGGAGTTGGGAGGCCAAGGATGGGTGGAGAATCAGAGTTGCCAACTCCTGTGCTAGGCTTTCAGGCATGGCATGTTATATACATTTTGATTGTCTTATAAAAAGTAATCCTTCTGCAAACACAGTAAGGTAAAGCAGGCCAGCATTTCTTGGTCTATCTGTTGCAAGTGGGGCTTGATCTTAATGCTGATCAGTAAGCTCATGGTTAAAGTGATACCTGAACGAGGAACTTCCTGCTCCCTCTTGTCACTGCACTAAACCAGTTCTGACAAATGGTGACCTAGGTATATGTACAAAAGGTATGACATGTTCTGTAAGAACTGGGTGTGCTATGGTACTGGAACATAACAAGAATTTGGGCTCAAAACAGGATTTTCCTCCTTGTAAAAGTATTCCTGATAAGTGTTTGCTCTTTTTTTCCCCTTGGGAATGGTAGGTGGGTTTGCAGCTAAGCAATACAGTCCATTGGTAATTTGATCAGTTTTCTAATCTTTAACAGAAATCTTCTACTCTTGTGTAGTCTTTAGATATATTACTGCTGATCTGTCCCCCAGTAAGAGGGAACTGTTCTTAACATATGGCCTTCTAAATATTGTTGGGATGCAACTCCCATCATCCCCCACCATTGACTAGCCTGGCTGGGGTTATTGGAAGTTACAGTCCCACAACATCTGGAAGACCACAAGTTCCCCATTTGTTAGCTATATGTACAGGTTAAAAATGTTTAGGTCTGCATTTTGAAACACATTTTCTAATTGAACACAAGGGACTTACTTCTGAGTAAAAATGCAGATATCTTACTGCTGCAGAGCACAGTGAGAACTTAACTTTTGGAAACTCCCCCGTAGCTTGTTGCTGCATTGTCTTCTTGGTTCTGGGATCAAATTTGGCCAACCTAGTTGCCAGTTAACCATTGCCGACACTTATGGTCTTTCAGTAACCTGAAAGGACACAATTCCTCCCCATTTATGTTATCTGTGAACCTAGTTGTACTGGCTCCTCCATCTGAATTCTTAAGTAGACTGCTTTCTGCTCTTTGAAAAGTTGAATGTCATAAACCTAGGCCTATCATGAGTTTTAACTTCAATATTTACGGTGATCACATCCACCCTCTGTAGGGCTCGCTGCCCTTCTGAGCTCTGTGTAAATGGCAGCTTAGTTGATTCTGCTCCTTGCCCCCCTGACCACTTCATAATTAGAATGGCCTGCAATTTGTGGGCAGACCTTTATTAATTATACTTCTAAAGATGCTTTATCTTAAGAGAAGATGAGGTTGCTAGTAGAAATGTGCTGAGTGCCTTGCCACTGAGCTGTTTCACAATATGGCTGCTTCATGATATGGCAGATATGTAGAATCTGAATTTCTGCCATGGAGGCTTTCTGTTTTATCTGGGGTTTCTCAGGTGACCGGCTTTCAAGCATTGAAGTGAGAAAGCTTTTGGCCATTAAGGTATTTTGGACTACAGCTCCTACTATCTTGTTTGCTGAAACCCACCCATGCCCTGCTTGAAGTTTTTTAGAAGCCTCTCTGTGGGTATCATTATGTTTGTATCAACCTGGACACATGCTCATTGATAAACCATTCTGAGCGGCTCTAGAGAACTAATTTTTACCTTATACACTCATCTCTGAAAAGGGGAGAATTGTCATTTCTTGCTTCTACCTCTTCAAAACATCCCTGAAGACCATGATTCACTTTAAAAACATGTTCTCTAAATTGGCTGCAGTGCTGTTGGCTGCCAGTTGAGGTCATGGTTACAGGCCTTGAGTTTGGGATTTTCAAAACTGAGAAACTCTGTAACCGTCTAATTAGCAGTTCAGGATTGTCTCTCAAGATTCAATATTATAACAGCTGGAAAAGTAGGATTGCTGAGATCACCAACCGAACCTTGTTTTAAGAACTCTGAGTGTCAATTCAGAATTCGTAAAACAGGTTTCTGATGATCCCAGCTATTCTACTTTTCCAGCTGCTGTAAAGTTTTAGCTTGAGACAATCCTGAACTGCTAATCAGACCTTTACACCGAAAGTCCTGTTAGGTTTTTAATTAAAACTGAAAGAGCAATAAGTCTAGGCCCCTTCTATGGTTCATGTCTCTCAAGACTGCACCTTGCGCGCGCACGCACGCACGCACACCCCCTCTCCATTGGGAGGAAGTGTCAGGGTTTTTTCATTTGCCTCAGGATTGACCAGTAATGCACCCAAAGCTTCTAGAAATGCTCTTGGCTGTTTTGCTACATGTGAGGGCCTTTGAGGGCATCTCAAGGCCTTTAGGCCTAGATGGAACCTTTCCTGTAGAGAAAGAAGTCCATTCGAAGCCTGGGGCAGGTGAGGAGTGTGCAGAAATACACCCAAATACAATGAAATGGCCAGTACCACTGTTTCTGATACTTTAGGCAGCACCACTGACCATATTGGGGGGGGGGTTACTCCAGATTTTGTTGGTGTGGGGTAAAAAAATCCTCCTCCTCCTCCTCTCCTCTCTTTCTGGCTTTTCTTCGCAAAGGAAGATTCAGGGACTCATCCCGCACTTTCTGAAAGCACACTGATGACTAAAAAGGCCAATCTGAGATAAACAAGTCCAGTTGCAGAAAGCACAACAGAAGGTCTCCTTGGGTGATGTTTCCATGTTGTAATTCTTTCTGCGTTGTCGTTTCTCTTCAAGACTTGTTCGGCATGAGTTCTCAAATAAGGCTGCAGCATTGTGGATAGTGCGTCTCCATGCCTCCCGATGTGAGGCCAGGGCGGACCATTTTTGGTGGTCAATTTGGCCGAGCTTGAGATGTTTCAGGGAGTCCTTGTATAATTTTTTTTGGAGTGCCCCTCTTACGATGACCCATGGCAAGTTCACCGTAGAGTACTATTTTTGGGAGACAATGTTCCTCCATCCTAGAAACATGCCCAGCCCAGCACAGCGCAACTGTGTTCTCAATATCACGGCCTCAGTGCTGGTGATCCCTGCTTGCTCAAGGATATCAACATTTGTCACATAGTCAGTCCAGTCCAGTGTATATTTAGGATTGTGCATATACAGCACTGATGAAAGCATTCGAGGAGTCGTAAGTGGTGGCGATAGGATAAGTGGTGTGGGGTAAAAAATGAGGGTGTGTGAAAATGAAGATCTTGCTGGAAGCTGATGCTGACCCCTCAACCCTTGGCATTTGCCTAGCCCTATCTTAGAACTGTGATGCCTACCTGTGGCTGTGGTCAGATTTGGCATAAGACAACATACCTGTGGAGAGAAGAAGCCATCCCTTATCTGAACTCACTGTAGGGTATCTTTGAATAAAGGTGTTTTGGTAATCTTGGGTTTACAGTATTTTGAGTGCTTGATACATTAGTATATCTTGGAAATAGTTACAAAATTCTTATGCAAATAAGTTAGCACATTTGTTAGTGTTGCCTTTTGACTTCTGAACTGAATTCTTGTTATTTGTTAGAGAGAGGAGTGCAGAGAGAGAAATCTTTCTGAAATGGGTATTGTTGAAACTTCATAATAAGGCAGCATACTAAAATGTTCGGCCAGCAACAAAATGGGACATGCCAATGTGTACTGCAGAAAACGTTTCATAATGCTTAATGGCAGAGTTGGCTAGAGAGTGAATTTTTAGTTTAGAGAGTGAATTTATAGTCCTAAAGTAATGCAGTCTTGGTTATTCTAACACAAAAGGAATATTGTTCTTCAGGTTGGCTTATATCCACTGTTGGCTTGTTCCTTACCAGGTTGTAAAGAGAGGTAAGGCTCAAAGAGACTTTTTTCCAACAGGGAAAAAAATGGGAAGATAAATGTCCTGGGGGGAATCCACACACATGGTTCCTTCCCATGAAATCCTGGGATTTGTAGTTTTACAAGGTCCATAGCCTTTTCTGACAAAGCGCGTTGGTGCCTCACCACACTACAAATCCCAGGATTCCATAGGAAAGAGCCATACAAATAATCCAGTTTCAACCTAGATTATTTCTCTAGTGTGGATGTCCCCCCTGGTCACTTCCTGTTAGAGCACAGTTTATCACACTGTGAATAACCAGAAAAGAGCCTGATTTGTTGCTTGGAGGAAGAATAAGCCCATATTCCTCCAGCATTGCCAGGAGGAAGAAGAATAAACCAGGAGTTGGCTCAAATGAATCATTTTGCATGCGCAAGAGGAGGAGGGGAGGGACAGGGTTACAGTTGAACTGAATGCTTTACACATGAGCTATCCCTTCATGGGCACATAACAATAAACTTTGGTTTAATGACTGCATGCAAATGTGGGAGTAGTGCCTTGGTCCAAATATATATTGCACAATCCAGGGAATTTACATGCTGCATATTCAGTGAATGCACCTGGATCTGTTAGGTGTTGACTCTTTTATACTGAAAGAAGATGGGGTTTCCAGTGCATTTCATGGCTGACTGTGGACTATATAACCAAAATCTCTGGAATGGTCAATTAGTGGCCCTCTGGATATTGTTTTCCATCATCCCTAAGTAGTCTGTGTTGAAGGATAACAGAAGCTGCAGCCCAGCAACATCTAGAGAGCTACATAACCACTGTACCACACTGACTCCCATCACAGCTCCTGTTGTCTTCTGTGATTTGGATGTCCTAGAAAGTTTTCAGAGTCTTTAAAATGACTGAAATCTAACCAGTCAAAACAGATAAGCATGCCACATGCCATAGTTTCAGATGCTGTATAATAATTTTTTTCCATTGACAAGAATTACTTGGATTGAAATACTTAATTAGGAGAGAGTCAGTAAAGCACACCATCCTTTGAATGGTATTAAGAATTTTACTTGGAAGTACTTGTATTAAAATATATTAAGGTATGGCACCTTAATGGAATACATTTTATCTATTTAAATGTATTCATGTGAAGGGGAAAAATAAATAACTGAAAACTATTAACATAAAAGCTTTTGTATAATCTGTGTTCCTCCTGGAGATCATTGCCTGGAAAGAAAAAAACCTGCCCTAAACTTTCAACTTTGAAACTGGCCAGTTGGACTGGGAATGCATGCATTCTTTCACTGCACTACTAACACTGTGCCAAGTTAATGTTTCTGGAGTACTAAATATAACATTTGCTGTGGAAAGCTTCCTGCCCCACATGATTTGATATGGTAGGCTGAGGTTGTGGGCTTTGCAAGCTGTTGAGAAAGAGGGTTCTCAGTAATCTGCAGTGTTTTAAGACTAGAAACTAACTTTAGCTCAAACTTGCTTCTGAAACCTGTTTTGCCTATATTTGCTTTGTGATGGAATTATAGCTCACTGTGCATCAGGCTGAACTCCAGTAGTGCAGGGGTGGGAAGCCTGGTGTCCTCCAGATATCTAACAATTCCCATAAGCTCCAGCCAGAAGAGGATTGTGTGAGTTGTAGTCCCTAGAGGGCACCAGCTTGCCTACCTCTGCAGTAAACAGTTCTCCACCCACCAGTGGAAGACCAGTGACTTGCATTCATTTGTACCACTTGTCCCATTGACTGGTGCTGCTAAACCAGAGGTGGATTAAGAACTTGGGGATTCTCACTCACTTTCCAGTGCTGCAGCCTTATACTAGCTGTCTGACTCAAAGTGGACAAGTTCAGCAAGTGAGAGCATCTCCATTCAAATTAGGAATATCAGATTCTACTCCCATTTGATGTGCTGCTTTCTGGGTAAGCCTTAACTCCTCTGGGAAGACAAGATCAGACACACCTGACTGCAGGGAAGTGTTTTGGGTATTGTCCACAGAGTAATGGGAATGGATATTTATGTACAATACGTGCAAGGAAGTCTGTATTGTAGCTAAGTGCATGCACTTAGTGAGCCCTTGGGAATGTAACCCTAGATCTGCTAGTGAATCATCAAACTGAAAGCATCCCAGCACAAACCCAGGTGGGTTAGGGAGGAGAGGTCATGCTAACTCAGTTCACAAGGTGCATTTGGATTTATCTAGATGTTCTGTGGTGAAGGGGACAAATTGTCCCATCTGTACTTTTCCCAGGCAGTTGAAGATGATGGTGGTGGTGGTGGTGGTTATTGTTGTTGTTGTTGTTATTGGTTATATAGCACCATCTATGCATGTGGTGCTTTACATTAAAAACAAGCACACACACAAAGAAACAAAACATTGGGTCCTGCCAAAGGCATATAATCTAAAATATATGGTGTGATGTGTCTGTAAGACATTCATGGGGGGTTGTGAACCTCATCTGGGTCAGCCTCCACACAACACTTATCAACATTGGCAAATTTGCAAGTAAGTGCAAAGGTTTTGAGATTTAGACAATTCAAATGTAGGAGAAAGCAGAACTGTCAGATTTGTCCATCCCTAAAATGTCACAAATCCTTCTTTCCTTGAGAAGCCTTGGCTCAACCTCCTTGGTGAAACTGAGGTCCCAGTACAGCACGCTCCACTGCTGTGGTAGAATTCCCTGCTCAGACTGAGGCAGGGCATGTTGGTCAACAGTTCTTACTGTTTGGCTGAGTTTTTGATAGTGCACTCTCCTCTTCTTTGCCCAGCCTTTAGAACAAGAATGAACAAAGTTCAGACTGCATGTGGTGCCCCAAGGCCATTTTTGCAGCTCAGGGGATCAGTGCCCCTCCAATCCATCACCTCCCCCAAATCCAGCTTTCTATCCTGAAAACCCTAAGTAGGTTGCAGGGTCACACAAGCTCTGAAACCTTTTTTTAAAAAAAGTAGACTTGTGGTTTTTAATGTTTTTGTCCTGTGCTTCCGATAGTATGTCCTGGGGTAGACAGATTAGCCCCTGAGCTACTTGAAATTGACCATTCCTGCTTTAGAACTTTAATCTTTATTATTATCAGTCCCAATGCCTTTCAGAGCTCCTTGTGTCCCTTTGGATTCCAGAGATTACCTTCTATTTTGTTTGGTGGAGGGGGAGAGACCCTATTCTGACTTGGTGTATTAAGAAAACAGGCTGAGATGTTACTTCATTCCTCATTTATTATTTACTGAATTCATACCCTGTCTTTCCATTAGGAAAAGGGTATTCAAGTCAGCTAACAGTGATGATTTCAGACAAGAAGAAATACAGTTTAAGCTTAAAAATGTAGAATGCAGTTGAAATGTACCAATGAAAAGAAAACACCTCCACTCAGCTAGTCAGCACTCCTCATGGGAACAGCCAGTTAGGTTTGCTTGTAATGAAAGGTCTCTGCCTGGGCACAAAAATGAAATAAGAACAGGTTCATTTGGCAGTGAAAAGATGTTGTATAGTCATGTTTCTGATAGATGAAGTACAGGTCGATCCCCATATCCACAAGGAATACGTTCCAAGACTCCTGTGGATACCTGAAACCGTGGATAATAGGGAACCTTATTATTTTAAATGAGACAAGCACCAGATGTTGGCCATAGAATCTCACTGGAGGACCTAGAAATGCCCAGAGAGAACTTTTTTTTCCTGGCATAGATAAGTGAAACTATGGATACTGAATCCATGGTTACAGCGGTCGACCTGTAATTTCCTTTCATCAAATTATCTTGATTGCATAAAGCTGGGGAAGTAAGCATGTAGCCTTCCAGATGTTATTGGACTGCATCTCCCAGTAGTAAGGAATGCTGCCTAGGGCTACTGGAAGTTCCAGTCCGAAAACATCTGCAGGGCTGATTGGTTCGTACCCTAAACATAAAGGAACTTAGTATGTAGATGGGGGTTGAGGCAAGCACATTTACAGTACAATCCTAAACATGTTTACTCAAAAGTAATATCTGAGTTCAGTTGAGCTTACTCCTTGGTAAGAAGTTATAGGACTTCAGAGCTGGTGTTTATAATGATTCCTGTATCTTCGAGCTGTCCTTAATTGTACAGAAAGTACATCAGTGTTATCTCTGTAGTGCAGTTGTCACTTAAAGTCTGTAACCCGAAAGCTGAAGTGTCAACTGAAATCAGGAGAGCCCCAGCTCAGACTCCTGTGGCAATATCCTCCATGTGTGCTTACAGTGGGCCCTCCTGATCTGTAAGCTCCGGATCTGTGGTTTCAAGCAACCACAGATTGTCGCATCTTTTAAAATGGTGGTGACGTACATGCAGACCTGCTGAAGCATCTGCACACACGTCACCACTATTTAATAATATGAGATGCAATCATGCATGGTTTTTGGCATCCACAGGGTGGGGGTGTCCTGGAACTGAATCCCTGCAGCTCCATCGGTCCCACTGTACTTGATGCTATGCCACAGTGACTTTGATGGCATTAATTTCCAAACAGGTGGGCATCGGGTGAGAGCCTTAACCATGATCTTTACTGACCTGGTTTCTTGGTTTGGCCACTGTTCCCACCTCCAGAAATGTAATTTTCAACTCACTAATGATCCTTCTGCCTGATGTTCTGTATTATTCATAACTAAGAATTGGACCACTGAAAGCAATTCTGAATGTGTAGTTTCCATAATCATGCTGGTTAAATGCCGTTTGCCTGTAGCCTATAAGGAGATCCACCAGGCAGGGAAGTTCTGTAAATGGGATGTTATTAGGCATGCATGGGCAAGTTGGTTTTTTTTTTTTTTTTTTTTTAAATCTGTAGGCTAAGTATAAAGCTGAACTAATTGTTATGGTCAAAAGATGAGAAGAAAGCTTGTCAAAAAGCAATGATGTGAAGCTTTGATAAGATTCACAGTGCTTATATGTCCTTTTGGCAGGAGAAGATAGGTTTTCTTGCTTCTGCTATTTTTTTTCTTTTTTCCTGTTTTTTTCTTTTAAAATATGGTTACAAGAAAGGAGAAAACAGAAGGAATAAAAAGCGGTGAAAGGGTGGAGTTATTTTCAAGAACAATTTGTCTTGAATGTAACATTTATAAAATGCACCTTCATGAGTAGCTAAAGCAGAAAGTTTTTCTAGTATTGAACAATAGGTGGAGAATGTTTGTTTCCAGCCATGGACCAAAACAGTAAGAGTAAGAGTAACAGTAAGAGTATGCAGAATCCCTAATTTACAAGGACATGTGCATCTACAAATGTCAAAGATTTTTCCATTACAAAATTATCTGTTTTTTTAAAAAATGAAAATTAAAAGTAAGACCATTTGTGTTTTTGAACTCAATATTTTAAATCTTAATGTCATTTATTTTTGTTTTTCTAACTGAAAAGTGAGTCAAAATTGCTTCTGGTTACAGCTTTCTAAAGCTTGTCCAAATATTACTTTTTTGGACTGTAACTCAGAAACCACCACCACCACCACCCCACCCCGGCCAGTATGATTAGTGCCCATGATGATAGGGGATCTGGGAATTGTAGTCCAGAAAAAACGTTTCCAAGTTCAGTTAATCCCACTGATCAACTCAGCTACTTATCCAGTACAGTGGTCACCTTGAGGCTTCAGTACCTGATCCAGGGAGGGATTTTTAAGGTTAAAAAAGCAAGGTGAGTGACAGCAACCCAAGGGTTTTTGTCTACAGGAACAATCTGGAGAGTGGTTCCATCACAACAACTATCTTGCTTTTACCTCTTATTGTACTTGCAAATTACAGTACAGATTCTGGAATATACAGGTACACAAGTACCTGCAGTCCCATTCACGCTACACAAATACAAAGCGATATTTCACTGACTGACATGGCAACATCTGTGGAATCTTGGAGTTTGTAGTTTGTAGTTTTGTGAGGCATTAGAGCTCTCTGGATGAGAACTCTAAATGCCCCTCCTTGAATTGCCAATCCCGGGATTCCATAAAATGTTGCCATGACAGTTAACATGGAATCTCTCTCTCTCTCTCTCTCTCTCTCTCTCTTCTTCGCAAACAAAGATTCAGGAAGGACTCATCCCACGCTTTCTGCAAGCGTGCTGATGACTAAAAAGGCCAATCCGAGGTAAACAAGTCCGGTTGCAGAAAGCACAGCAGAAGGTCTCCTTGGGTGATGTTTCCAGGTTGTGATTCTTTCTGTGTTGTCGTTTCTCTTCAACACTTGTTTGGCATGAGTTCTCAAATAAGGCTGCAACATTGTGGATGGTGCATCTCCTTGCTTCCCGATGTGAGGCCAGGGCGGACCATTGTTGGTGTTCAATTTGGCCGAGCCTGAGATGTTGTTTCAGGGAGTCCTTGTATCACTTTTGCTATAATTGTGTAGTGTGAATGGGCTCCCAGTCTTTTTACAGGCCTGCCTCATAGGTTTGACCATTTCTTTTAGGTTCTTCTAATGAGAGTTGCTTCTATGCAGAAGTGTTGTCTTAGGCTGTATCTGAAAAAGTGGGAAGTCCACAGAAGGTTATGCCAACCAATATTTTGAAAGACCCTCATTTCCTGCAAGAAGCCAATTTGGCCACCTCCCTGGAAATGGTTACAACTTGTCGCCTGAATTGCTCCTCTCAGATAATCTCTTTTCCCCGCACAGGTGGAATTCCAGGCAGAACTAACAGGTGCTGGAGATAAACTCGTAGTCGTTGATTTCTCTGCCACATGGTGTGGACCATGCAAAATGATCAAGCCCTTCTTCCATGTAAGTAAACCCCTCAGCTTCCTTGTTTTTTGTTTTGTTTTTTTACAGAGTATGCACCCTAATTTTTCTCGGTTTTTTGCCTTTCCAGATAAATTTAAACAAGTCTTTTTGCCAGTTCCTGAATGGTGTATCATTAGTTATTATTGATATAGTTTAGAAAAGATACAGGCTCTTGGGCAGCACATTCATTTTGAGTGACAAAATTCTACCCATCAGTGATAACTTCAGTTTATTCCATCTTTGAAACTCTTACTGTATTTCCTTCCAATTTTTTTCATAATTGTTGTGAAATAAATATGAATTCTGATTAGTTAATATAATTCCTAAATAGCTCACTTTCTTCTCTATTTTGAAGCCTGCGAGTTGTCCTAATTTATTTATTCCTGTCCATCTTTCCCACTTCGTAATTTTTTCACTCAACAAGCAGTTAAAGCACTGTCCCGAATGTTTCAGCTATTTTCCCTTGCACCTCCTTTTTGCCTACCAGCTCAAACGGCCCAAATACCCTCCAGGTTTCACCACTCTAAAAAGGTGTGATTATTTGAATTGGACCATAATAAAAAAAACAGCGCAGAACTTGCTGGATACCTATATGTATTTCTGCCACATTCATCCATGCAGAAATGTTTGAAAGTCTTGTGGTCAATGCAATGACATCTCAAAACTGTCATCCATAGCTCCCAGTTCCATGATTAGAATAATTTCTCCAGTTTCCTTCTTTCTCTGTATGAACTTACAAATTTGTCCAGTGTGCATACTGCACAGGAGGAGAGGAATCCAGCCCCTCTTGGTGGGCAAATTAATAGACTGGCTGGAACCACAGCTCCTTCTTTATTTTAAGATTTTTATATATTGCCCCTAGGGAAATTTATAAATGTAAAAATACAGAGCAATCAGCAAATCCTCAACCAAAACAAATAGCTCAGCCAAAATGGTATCAAAATCCTAAAATGTTAGGATGTTAAAGAGCCCACAATAAAAGTAGGAACATTTTTTAAAAACGTAAAATTTAATTACAGTTTCTCAAGCACTTGACTCATATTTGTTTGTCTATATAACAAAGATTTGTCAGAGTGCTGTATCAATGAAATAAACCTGAAAATGATGTTCTGTCATGTTGGCTGAGATGAAATTAAATGGTGGAATGTTCCATGTAGATGCCTACCATTTATCCTCGATTTCAAGTTCATGATCATGTCTCCAAATTTGTTTAAATGTTGACTTATTGTGAAATTGCACATCAATTAGAGTAGAATAAAATTTAGACGTTAGCCCTATCAGTTTTACATTATTTTAAAACAAATTCAAATTGGAAAGGGGGACCATTTACTGCCAGTTTTTACTTCGGAGTGGGACACAAAATGTATCACTTGATATATCAGGAGTGACGAAATGGCTGTTATCCAGCTCCTGATGTAGTTAAAAACAAGACTTGAGACTTGCTGATAGTTTTACTAAGGCCTCTAATTTTCTTTGCCTGTTTTCGGAATCTAGTTGGTTCCTTTATGGCTTGCTCCTGAAGAGAGATAAGCAGGTTTTTGGATAGGCTCGTGAGTGGGGTGGAAATTGGAGGGAAACCCAGAAAATTTCTGAAACCTTTCTAGGGGCAAGGAAAGCTTTTGTTTCCCTTTTATTCCCCCTTACTCTCCCTTCCCCTTCTCCCAACAGGAAGAAAATGGAAATCTTATTTTTATTCTTGTCATGCAAGAGTCAAAAGGTGCCTGCAGTTTTTTATATTAATAAATATCTATTACATACTTGTCTGCAGTGTACCAGGAAGCTGCACACTGGTGTATTTTATTGCTCCCTGTTGGCTGGCCTCCAGTCAAGGAATAAAACTACTTGGCAGCAGGTTGCTTGGGCTGTACTACTTTATTCTTGAGTATTTGCTTTTTTTTTCTCTCCTTGCTGGCCTGCCCTCTTTCTCCTCCTGGGTTGGGTGGGGGAAGCCCTGTGGCTGGCTGACTTGACTGGATCGGAAATGGTACAGTCAACCGACATATCAGCCATTTCCTTCCTGAGGTTCAGGGAGCCCCCAGCTCTCTAGCCAGTAAGGGCAGGAAGCAAGATGATGTGTCTAATTTCTCAGAAGGCCATAATTTCTGGTTGATTTGACTCACCAAGCCAGGAATTGTGGTTGCAAGGTCCTTGCCTCTTCTCCCCAGTTCTGTGCCTTTTGGCTTGGGTGATGTTGGATGGAAATGCTTGGCACACCTTTGTCTGGCAAGGACTAAGGAAGAGCTCCATCAGACATCCTTGATGAGGAAAGTGTTCTATCTTGCATAGTGGTGGCTTGATCCTGTATCCTGGCTTGGCCTCACACCTCCCCAGTGATGTTCAGCTGAGCTTGCAGCTAGGGATGGAGCAGGGATTGTCACCAGGGAGGTGGACAGGATGATGGCTGCCCACTTTAGCAGCTTCAAAATTGGGAGTCTGTCTCTCTCATCATGCAAACCAGAGTTGCAGCACAATTGCCATAGTGAGCAAAAATGCAGAAGCATACCCAAATATGTATTTATTAGTCATGCTGCAAGAATTGGAGCTTGGAAATGGAACCTCCCAGAATCCCCCAGCCAAAATGGCTGAAATTTGTAGGTGTAGTCCAGGAAGTTAACCTTTCTAAGCTCTACATATGCTACAGGCATATGTTTGCACTAAAAGTTCATAGTACTTGAGGTACTGCAGCACTCTTGATGCTTCCAAAGTGTGTGAGTTTTGCATAACTATCTCCTTTCTTAACAGAGTCTTGTTGAAAAGTATCCAGATGTAATGTTCATCGAAATTGATGTGGACGATGCTCAGGTAAGTTTTGGGGTGGTGTCTCTAAACTTGGCTGACGGCAATGCATGGTGCATTGTTATAAAACCTGTTCAGTGTTATGAAATAGAACTAATAATGTGTTTGAATCTTTGAACAGCAACAACTCTGTAGCAAGTCGGTTTGTTTTAAATACTTTACAGGAATATTCCCCAGTCCTACCTAGAGATACCAGGGATTTGAATTAGTGCCTTGGTTAGCTTTTTCTTTTTCTTCCCTCCAAAATCCCTTTCTTCTATTAGCTGTGTCTTTTATATTGGGAGCTTAAAGGCAACTACTGTCTTATTACTGAACTTTGCAAGCTGCTTTGGGAGGTGTTCTTAAATTGCAGAGTGGAGCAAAAATGCTTAAATATTTGGATCTGGAGCCATTCATTTTGAAAAGGGTGTGCTACAATGCTGAGCACTTCTTAAGTTACAGACTGGAGGGTTAGCTTGCATACTATCAAAATAAAGTCTTCACCACCTTCTTGCATTTATTTTCACCAGAGGGAAACACAAGCAGTAAGTTCTGGTGTTTACTTGGGCAAAATGCATGCTAGTGCATCTCAGTATGGAGACTGATCTCCCCAAGAAGTAATGAAACTCAGTTGAGTGTGTGATGCATGTCTTTTGAAATGCCTTGTCAAGTCGGACTTCTCGTTTTGGAAGTAATGCTTGTAAAGGTTTCCTCCTGAGCAAGCAGGCATCAGCATGGTTAATGCAGTCAGATTTGGAAAGTGGTGGTTTAGCTTGGATTTTGATGTTTGGCAGTGATGATTCCATATAGGACCGATCAGGGCAGTTTTGCAAGTACGGAGCAGACTTGTAAGTGGGTTTCACATAAATTCACAATAAAGATTGACCATAAAAGGAACACTTTGTACTCTTTTTGCAGACTTGGTTGCCTGGACTCATAATTATATCCAGTGACGTCAGAATTCTGGTCATCACTGGATATAGTGACACCAGGCACAACCTGTGGCATAAAGTACAACCTGAGACAGACTTGGGGGATGTGTCCAAAAATAGCTGATTTAGTCTTCTCTGCTTGCTGCTTTCCTCTGGGCAAGTGAGTGGGAAACCCTGCTAAATCTAATGAATTAGGAGTGGGATTACCTCCACTGCATTCATTTGGCACATGATCACTTATTGTGTTACTGTTTTCAGTTGATCATTTCGAGGCTGGAGCATCCTTTTCAGAAAGTGCAGTGAGTGCATGAAATGCTCAGGTTTGCAAACATGCCTTGAGTATTCATTAACACTGCCCATGGATTCTGGTATTCACTTGCCAGGAACTCTGCAAATTGTAGTTCAGTAAATGCTGACAGTTCAGAACTACCATTCTCAGTTTCCTGACAAGACAGAATTTCTGTTTATCTGACTTCAGTCCCTAGTGGAGATGTGCCATGAGGTGTTAAAAAAAATTATAAAATGAGTTTGCCAAATTATAATTTCCAAGGTTCCTTGGAAGATGTCATACAGAGGTAAGCTGTAGAATAAATGGAATGGTAGACAGAACCTTAGAAATTAAAGGGCAGATGAAGAGTACATTCTGTAGTTCAGGGACAGGGAACATTTGGCTTGCTACAAGTTTTGGACATCAAATCCCAGAAGGCCTATCCAGTAAGGCCAGTTGTAAGAAATGATGGGAGTTACAGTTGAGAAAACTGGCAGGTCAAAGTTTCGTCCACCCTGCATCAGTACTCACAGCTTTGAAGCTGGGGTGTAATATGAGTATAGTTCTTGTTCCCATTTACCTAGGCAGGTAATACATATGTATAAATATAACAAGTGAGCAGAATCTGGTCTGTCTTAGGAAGCATTATAATAGAGTTATAGTTTCATCCTTGTTTTGAACTATGGAATATGTTTATGCTGATTGCCAATTGGACTGCTTTAAAAAGGAATTAGGTGAATTCCACCTAAAAATGGATGAGATAAACTGGTGGTTAAGGCCATCTGTGTTTCCCATAGATACCTGTTTGTCCAGAAGAGGGAACAGAGTATCAGTCTGATGCAACGTTGCTAACAGTTTTATTGCAAGATGTCCATGGCTATAGCTTCTTTCAGAATCCCAAGACTAATTTGGACAACCCTTTTCATCTCTTCTAGGACGTTGCCGCACACTGTGATGTGAAGTGCATGCCAACATTCCAGTTCTACAAAAACAGTGAAAAGGTACGTGTTCCCAATATTTCCAGCTAAAGGTTCCAAGGAAACTTGGGAAGACAACTATAGAATTATACTCAGTATCCTCAGTAAATGAAGAGCTGGGATAACCCAAGCGGAATCCCTTATAGCCCACGAGGATTTCTCCTCCTTCCTACATGATCTCAGCAAGCTTGTAAATATGCAGTAATTCCCCTTTTCTTGTCTGGTGTTAGCCAGACTATGGAGCGACAATGCTAAACGCATTCTCAGACGTTGTGAGCAGGCCAGTAAAAATATTTGTTTTTCTGGTTTGCTAGTCTTCTGTATTTCCCTAATGGATACAGAACAGAGCCTTCTAGAGCAGTTGTTGTATTTTTATTTTTAAAAAAAAAAAACACAACCAAGGATATTCACCCTTGATCACCCACTGAAAATACTGTGGCACTATCCTTGCTAATTTGATCTAGAGCACTGGGTATTATGTCATTCTGGCAGAGCATTCACACTGTATTTTCCTGAATGTAGATCCATACACATGGGAACTCCAGGCCATGTTGAAATGATAGCCAGGGCTAATTGTTACAATAATGAGTAAGCTGCTTAGAAGCAGTTTGTAGTATTATTATTTACAGTCTTCTTCAGCATGATGCTCCAAAGGGCTATGGCAGAGCTTGAAGAAGATGGCATCTATATATGCTACCATATTGATGGTGGCTTGTTTAACTTAAGTCGTCTGAGGGCTCGCACTAAGACTCTAAACTATCTAGTCTGTGAGCTGCTCTTCGCTGATGCTGCTGCCCTTGTTGCCCACACAGAAGCAGCTCTGCAGTGCCTAACATCCTGTTTTGCAACAGCTGCAGAGCTGTTTGGGCTGGAAGTCAACCTGAAGAAAATGGAAGTTCTTTACCAGCCTGCACCACAGGACGAACACCACCATCCCCACATTGCCATCAGCAAATCTGTACTTAAGTCCGTTCAGCGGTTCACTTGCCTGGGAAGCATCATCTCCTCAGATGCCAAGATTGACAAAGAGAGCGATCACAGATTAGCAAAGGCATATAGTACATTTGGAAGACTTCACAAAAGAGTCTGGAGTAACAAACACCTGAGGTGAAGCACAAAAATCAGTGTGTATAGAGTCGTACTGTCTGTTCTCCTTTACGGGTCTGAAACATGGGTCACCTATCGCCAACACTTAACGACTCCTTGAACGCTTTCATCAGCACTGTATACGCACAATCCTAAATATATACTGGACTGACTATGTGATGAATGTTGCTGTCCTTGAGCAAGCAGGGATCACCAGCATTGAGGCCATGATATGGAGAACATAGCTGTGCTGGGCTGGGCACGTTTCTAGAATGAAGGACTATTGCCTCCCAAAAATAGTACTCTACGGTGAACTCGCTACGGGTCAGCGTAAGAGTGACGCTCCAAAAAAAATTATAGAAGGACTCCCTGAAACAACATCTCCGGCTCGGCCAAATTGATCACCAACAATGGTCTGCCCTGGCCTCACATCAGGAGGCATGGAGACGCACTATCCACAATGCTGCAGCGTTATTTGACAGCTCACGCCGAACAAGTCTTGAAGAGAAGCGACAACGCAGAAAGAATCAAAACCGAGAAACATCACCCAAGAAGAGCTTCTGCTGTGCTTTCTGCAACCGGACTTGTTTATCTCGGATTGGCCTTTTTAGTTATCAGTGCGCTTGCAGAAAGCGCGGGATGAGTCCTTCCTGAATCTTCGTTTGTGAATAAAAGCCAGAGATATATTTTGATCCATTAACTTCTCTATAATCAAACCTCATTCTCAGGTGGGGCGAATGGCAGATATCCAGAGGCTGAAGGCAAAAGTAATAAATGGCCAGGAAATGTTGCAGATATGATGAAAGCTGTGTTTGTGTTTTTCTGTTTCATTTGTTGCATTCCCTTTGACAGTTTTTCAGAATGATGTAACCAGGAAGGAAGTGTTCTTTTTCTTGAAGAACTTGCTCCACTAAGAGTTGGCCTTTTCATGTTGAGTCATAGGTTCAGAGATGCAGTATTTCTCTCCTTAAGAAACAGGCAGCATGGCCAGTTCTGTAGCCCTGTCAGCAGTGTAGGTTTTTCCACTACCTGTGTTTGAATGACCGAAGAAGCTCCCATGTTTTGTACCTTTTGGGAAGAGCAAATGTGTGCTGCTTGAGTGGCAAAGATGGTATCAAACAATAAGGTGGTCCAAACAGGGCACAAATAGGCCAATGGCCTACTGTTAAAGCTAGCTGAACAGAAAAACTACAATCAATTGTTGGGGCCTTGATCAGCTTCCACTAGATCACCTAGCACCAACTTAGTGTTGGCAAGAATTCCTACAATAAGCAAAACTCAGTTTGACCCTCTGACTTTGGCTTTCCTGTGGCTAAAACTGTGTTATTCCATATGGCCTTTGCTTTTCGAAAACTGGCTTTCAACATTGTTTTAAAAATATTTGTCCATTTAATTGTACTTTGATGGAAGCCCAGATGAATTAATTAACACTTCTAGTAAATAAGCTGCCTTCTGTGCTATCAGATCATTGGTCTGTGAATCCCAGTATAGTATCTGTACTGGAGTCATTACTAGAGGCATTGGGGCACACATGATTGCAACACCTTTCAGCCCTGCCAGCTGGACAGTAGTGAAGGATCATGAGAGATGTAGTCCAACATCTTGGAAGGTCACACATCCTTTGCTTTCAGTACTGGGATCTGGGAGGGATCCTTTGCTATTGAGCTATAGGGCATCTTCCTAATGCACAAGTGTGGATACTAGTAAAAACAATTATGATCTAGAATCATTATGGTATGCATCTTCTGACTCCTCAAACCATAGAAGTTGGCATGACTTTGTAGTGCAACATGACCTTAAAAGGCCCTTGGTCTCTCTGCTCTTGAAGCAATTATCAGTGAATTGTAAACTAAATGGTTTTAAATTTGGAATTCCTGTATTTCAGGTGCATGAATTTTCTGGAGCGAACAAAGAGAAGCTGGAAGAAACCATTAAGAAGCTAAAGTAATCATTGGTTCTGGTTCATGAAATGCGACTGTTAAGTTATAGCCTTTTCTACATAAACTGACCAAGTTAGTATATGTATCCAAATACACTTTGACTCTTCAGACTGTAAATGAAAAGAATAAAAAATGTATAAACAGTTCCCAACTCTTTTTCCCCATTTGGGGTGTGCGTGTGTGCTTGTGTGCGTGCATGCATGCTCATGTGTGCTTCAGCTCCCTTTGTTTGCAGTAGTATCTGTATTATGGCCTTAGGGTATGGCTGCATCCTTCAAGTCAAACTAACCTGTTTTCCTAAATGTCAGTTGTGCAGTGTATACAATAACTGGTTCTCTTTTGCAACGCATCCGGTTGACAAAGAGGCAGTTGCTTCTGTCAGGAATAAAGCATTACAAAAGCAGCTGGTACTATGACAGGCTGCAGTTGCCCAAAAATCCAGAAGTTAACTTAAATTGTACCTTTTTCTGCATCTGGAAATCTTGTTGAGATTTTTTTCAAATGCCAGCACTGGTTGGCTTTTTACCAGTATCTGTCAACTTTTGGTTCTTTAGGCTTCACCTCCCAGAAACCTTAACAAGCTTTTCTCTTCTAATTTTTATCCCAAATACAGTGAAAACACCGGGATAGGGTCACCATAAGTCAGAAACTACTTGAAGGCATACCACCACCACAACAAAGAATTCAAATGCTGATTAAATTCTTATATGAACTGAATTGAAATTCTCCACCATTCGGACTGGTAGGAATCAGTAGATACAGCTATTCCCAATATGTACTTGTCTGGTATAAGGAGCATCTCAGGAAAAAAGATGACAAACATAGCTGAACATTAATGCACATGGATTCCAATCCAGACTTTGACTAGTATCCTGTTAGTGATGTGTGTGCATAATTCCATTTTTGGATAGGGCACAGAGGGCTATTCTCTTGCACTTGACTTTATCCAAAAATCTCCCTTGTGTGGCAGCTGTCAAGCCTGCTGCTTCTTACTGGTGGAATGCCGAACAAATAGGCAACACAAGTCAGACTGAAGTTATGGGTGCACTAATATCCTGGGGGAAGGAAAAGGAGGGTGCATTCATCCAAAATTGACCATGATTTCTCTCCCCCTCCCCCACTACCACTGAATCCAGCTTCTACTCCATGAACTGCTTCCCACTTCTTTCTTTCCCCACCAGTAAGCAACAAGGGCTTGACAGTTGCTGGCACTGGGAGGATACAGAATGGTTTGTGCAGAGCTATATGCACATACAGGAGCTTAGCAATTAAGTGTTAAGTAATGGCTGGATGTAGATGGACTTTTTAGTTTTCCCCATGCTTGAATATTTTTTTTAAAGTTTGGCCAAGGTCCTGTACTGAGAGAAAGGGTATAAAATTCTGGCCAGGACTCCATCAGAGCCCACCTGTCTTATCTGGGGCCTGACACAGCCGTTCAGCAGATGGGAGGAGTGGCCTCAGGTCCGGCTACGTGTCGATAGCTGGACACAATAATGTTGGCATCCTCTGGGATCTTTGTTGTTTGTCTGGCTGTAGGTGAGTAGCTGGACACTCATTGGCCACTCTCCACTGGCCACTGAATGGCCCAGTTAGGGCTTCCCACACGAGACAGGTAGGTTTGGGGCTGTCATGATGGAGTTCCCATCATCCTGCCTGCAAAAGGTGGTGGAACTTCCATCATGCTGCAAAGACTACATTTTCCATTATCTGCAAACAATTCTCTGATCAGCATGAACAGATAAACAAAGTGTTAAGACCAAGGTGGGAGGTGGAGGTCTTCTCTTGAGATGACATCATCAGTGACATCAGATCACTGGAGGCAGGCTTGACCAAGAGTCCCAGCGTGGGAATTCCAAATAAGGTATAACTGCTTTGTGTGAAGAGCGAGCGGGGTATAAATACAATAAATACATACATAGATTGCAGGAGGCAGACCATGCAGTTTTGAGACAGACAAAGGAGGGTCTGAGACACAGAGTCCAAGCTGAGAATCAAACAATGGAGAAGGCTGTGGAGCCAGCCTAAAACATCTGGCTCCAGCTCCATCTGAAGCCAACAGAAGACTGCATATTATCGTGAGTACAATATTTAGGGCCTGTTTAGGATGGCGTTAGGCATTTCTAATTTGATTTCTTAAACTTTGGCTGAATGTAGCTGAACTTAGTTAAATGTAAATGCATACTTACTATTTATTTAACTAAAGTGTACCTGGGGGCATGGAAAGGCCTGGTCTCATGACGGATTTACATAACTTGAACTTGCTTGAATGAAATAAGCTTTTTCTAGTCTTCCTATATGCTGATGCTGCACATGCCTATGTCCCTTGGTCATTGCTACATTTCTGTCTCTGGGGATAGGAGGGAGGAGTTGGTTGGTTGGTTGGTTGACAGTGGCGGGTAGTCCCACTGGGCATCCAGTCTCCCACTGGGCTGGTCATAAATCTTCAGTGGGTGGTGGCAGTGTTTTGGCCTGTAGGGGGCGCCCTTGAGTGAGGCTGCTCAGAGTTAACTCTACGGGGAAGCTAAATCTGGAGGTGCACTTTACATATTTGGATAACTTCTCAGAAAGTGAGGTTGTGACTATATTATAGTTACAGAATCATAGAGTTGGAAGAAATCCCAAGAGCCATTAGTCTAACCCCCTGCCCTGCAGGAACACAAAATCAAAGCATTCCCAACAGATGGCCATCCAGCCTCTTTAAAAACCTCAAAAGAAGGAGACTCCACCACACTCTGAGGCAGTGCATTCCACTGCCGAACAGCTCTTACCATCGGGAAGTTCTTAATGTTTAAATGGAATTCATTGAGTAACTTTACACATAGCTACATCACAGAGGCATTAAAGAACCCTCCTAGTGAATTGTGCCTAGGTACTGGCAAACTGTCCCAGTGTGCACTGAGCTCTACCAGTGTGCACCCTAGCTGGTGTTCTGATGTGCATCAGTCACTTCAATGGCTGTCTTACATAGTAGCATAACAGCACCCCCTTGCTGAAGATGGACTTTGCAAAACTGATCAGTTATATTTCCTGCAGACATAAGTCCACTTTTGAAGATGAAAGTCCCCAGGTGAATTCCATCCTGAATTCTCACCTATTCTGCATTTCTATACATAAAGCGATTGATATAGGGTTAGACTAGTGGCTTGCTGGTACAGCAGCTTAACAGAGTTTTAAAGAATGCTCTTTCCCAGCCCTGCTTGTAGATGCCTGGGATTGAATTGGGACCTTCTCCATTCAAAGCATGCGCTTTGTTTAGAATCGCTTTGTTTAAAAGCTGCAGCAAGTTTAGAATCAGAATTGGAAGGGGTCCCATGGGCCATCTAGTCCAACCCCCTGGTCAGTGCAGGATTACCAGCTAGAGCATCCCCAACAGGTAGCAGTCAAGCCTCTTTTTGAAGACATCCTGTGGAAACCCCAGCACATCTTTAGGTAATGGGTTCCATTGCCAAACTGCTCTGCCAAGAAGTTTCTTCAATATTCAATCAAAATCTACTCTCCTGTAACTTAAAACTGTTAGACGTAGTTCTGCCCTCTGAGGTAGCTGAGAACAAGCCTGCACCCTCCTCTCCGTGGCAGAGCTTGAGGTATTTAGAGTGCAATCGTGTCACCCCTCCATCTTCTCTTCACCAAGCTGAACTTGCCCAGCTCCTCCAACCTCTCTTCATAGGTTTTGTTCGCCATCCCTCTTCTTATCCTCGTTGCCCTTTGCAGAACTTGCTCCAGCTTGTCTATATCTTTCTTAAAATGAGGTGCCCAGAACTGAACACAGTACTCTGGATGAGACCTGACCAGTTCAGAATATAGGGGGACTACTACTTCCCTTGACTTGAAATCTATGTTTCTATTAATTCAGGCTAACATAGCCTTTGCTTTCTTTGCTGCAGCACCACACTGCTGTCTCATGTTCAACTTAGAGTTAACAATAATCCCAAGGCCCTTTTCACATGTAGTATTGTTGAGCCATTACCTGTGCGCTTGTTTTTTGTGGTCTAAATGTAGAATTTTATATTTATCTCCACTGAAATTCTTTTTATTAATTTCAGCTGTTCTTTATCTAGTTTAGTTTATCTAGTTTAGTTTCCTTTTGAATTCTGATCCTATCTTCCAATGTGTTAGCTCTCCCTCCCAGTTTTGTATCATCTGCAGATTTGATAAGGATTATCTTCACCCCATCATCTAAATTATTGAAAAAAAATTGAAGAGCATTGGCCCCAGGACAGAACCCTGTGGCACTCCACTTGAGACTGTTTCAGTTTGAAACACAGCCATGGATGACAACTCTTTGAGCATGGTTTTCCAACTGACAACGGATTCATCTGATGGTGTTTCCATCTATTCCAAAGTTACTTGCTTGAAGTTTGTCTGAGGCTGGTAGAGATAAGAGTCCCCACAAGTAGATGTGATAAGATCTTTAAGAAAACAAGCACTAAGCATTTTTCAAGTTTCTTTGAGCATAAATCAGACACACTTCATTTTGGTCATTGACTGAGCATAAATCTGTTTTCCTCCCTGTCTCTTGAAATCTCAGAAAGACCTGCTTGGAAGCTTCTGTGGATATCACAATGAGGCAGAAAATCTGCATGTCTTTAAGAAAATACAGACTGCAAAGCATGAAACAAAATAGAATTACTGTACATCCCAATAATTGGTGGTTTATCACACAGGGCTTGTCTACACTGGCCAAATAAAATGATTTCACCACATTTTCACAGTGAGCCATCCAGATTATGTACGGCTCAAATTCTGGTCTTTTCAGCACTTTAGGGCTTTAATACAGAACAAAAAAGTGTTGGGCTTTACTCTAGATTTGAGCAGAAAACCCGGATATTTACATGCAGGTGCGGACTGCATGCCATGGAGACATAGGTGTGGGGCTGGGAGGGAAGAGTTTGGCTGGTGGGTGGAAGAGGTCACCTTCCACCCACCAGGCGGCTCCTTGGGCCAGGTGATCAGCTGACCTGTCCCACCAGGAGATGCCTCTTTCCCTGTTTCAGTTTCACTTTTAGTGGGTTGTGGGGTTTGATTTTGGCATACACAACAGTTATTTGGAGAAGTGCATGCCAGCATAGCCATATCATTAGCTGTGCATACCTCTGCTTAACAGGATGACCAAAGCCCCTCCAATCCATGGGAAAAGACATACATACATGGGGTGGAGGGAACAGGGCTGTGTATACAGTAGGAACCCTGTATCCACAGGGGATTGGTTCCAGGCCCCACCGTGGATAACGAAATCCATGGATAATAGTGAGTGCCACTGAAAATAATCGGACTTCTGGTTTAAAATACCATAGAGTTGCCTTGGAGGACCTAGAAAATGGCTAGAGAGGATACATTTTCTAGGAAGACTCTATGGTAGCTGTGCTTAAACTGAAACCAGGGAGCCCTGATGGTGCAGTGGTTAAATGCCAGTACTGCAAGCCACCACGTTGCAAGTTTGATTCCAGCAGGCTCCAAGGTTCACTCAGTCTTCCATCCTTTTGTAGGTCGGTAAAATGAGTACCCGGCTTGTGGGGGCAATTACCTAATACACATTGGAAACTGCTTAATGCAGTGTAGATGTGTAAATTGCTATTGCGTAACAATTTGTAAGCCACTCTGATAGCCTTGTGGCTGAAGAGTGGGGTATAAATAACTTAATTTTTTTTTAAAAAAACTGAATCAGTGGATAATGAATCAGTGGATACAGGGGTCCTACTGTACTGCTATTTACTGGACCAGGGTGAGTTCAAAAGGGAGAACTGTGGACAGTGCTCCCAAACTTTCCTCAGTGTGTGTGGTGATCATGTGGACAAGCCCAGGTTTCCTGCAGACCAGGGAAACCCAAAGGAAAGCTGGATTTTTCTGTTGGTATTGACGAGCCCACAAACTGAACCATCAGTGTTAATTGAAATTTTATTGGGACATGGCACAGTAGAAAGAAAGTTTGAAACCTCTGTCTTACTTCCAGTAAGGGAAAAATCCTGTAACAGAACACACATACCAGGGTTCAATTCACACTACACAATTGCATTGCTATGATTCAGCTTCACGTGCCATAGCTGCATCCTGTGGAATCCTAGGGTTTGTGGTGGAGGCACTGGAACTATCTGCCTGAGGAATCTTAATGCCCTTTCCCAAACTTCAAATCATAGGATGTTGTCAAGCTGGTTAAAGTGGTATACTGTAGTGCTTTAATTATGTAGCATGAATGGGCCCCAAAGATACTCCCAGAGACTCTAACCTGGTCACACAATCATTTCAAATAAATGCTTAGCAGGAGGTTAACAACAAAATAAATGGTTTATTTAATAAATGGCACTTCAAAATGTCACTACTCACTGGCTCACTTATTTCAAAGTTACAATTTGTATCTACTTTTATCGTTCCTGAATTTTCACCTCAGACACTCCACTACCAGCTCACATCCTTAACAGCAGCAAGCTCCTAAATGATGATTGACCAGCTAATCCTCTTTTTATTTTACCCTTCAGCCCCTCCTCCCACATTCTGAGAGCTGTGATTGGGTGGCTAGATATGCTGGACAGGATGTCCATCACACACAAAAAAAAGCCCACAACAATACAGGACCCCCCCCCCCGCAAAAAAACTGCAACAACCCGGGATGCTGCAAATTTCATCTTTCCAATTCATATCTGAATGGCTGGTATTATTGTGGCCATGCTCAATATCTTCTGTTATACACATACTACAATATTTAGAAGCAAGTTAAGTTTTGTTAAGACTGACATGCCTTTTATGAGCCAACTTCAGAATTTCTCCAGATTGAGATCAACTTCTTTTAATGCAAAGGATAAAATTATGATTATAATTTTATTGAGATATACTTTTAAATACATTGCCTCCTTTAGGTCAGTGTAAATGGTTCACCTCCTTTTTGTCTTAGGGTCCTTTTACATACATTGCACAGCTACAATGCTATGACTCCACTTTAGCTGCCATGACAACCTCTCTTGGGATGTGCAGTTTAAGGAAGGACATTCAAGAATTCCTAGCCAGAGAGCTCTAGTGCCTCGCCAAACTACAAACTCCAGGATTCCATAAGATGCAGCCATGGCAGTTAAAGAGGAATCAGTTCACTGTAACAGTGGGGTGGCCAGCTAGTCTTTCTTCCCTCTGTGCTCAAGAGCATGGGGAACAAGCCCGGATGCACTGCTGTTGCTAATCAGTGGCAGAGGAGACTGCTGAACGTGACACTCCCTCACCCATTGCTCTATTCCAAGGGATTCAAGTGGGCAGAAGAAGAAACCACCTATAAGTACACTGGCAGAGACTTAGGGGTTTATTGTACTTTGAAGTAAAGCAGCAGAGCAATAGGAAAGTTTCATCTTCTGTGCTGCCTTACCACACGGTGTTGTTGTCGTTCTGGTGTTCTGCCATTCTGGTCCCATGGGAGACCCAGGTAAAACCATGTCTTTTTGCTAGCGGGTTTTTCTGGTTAGCAAAAAGATGTGGTTTTACCTCAGTCTCCCATGAGACTGGAACGGAACAACATTGTGAAGTAAGGCAGCACAGAAGACAGAAACTGCTTCTTACTGCACTGCCGCTTTACTGCTGAGTGTGGCAAGCCCCTTATACTCACCATCAGCATCCTTGCTCCCCTTGTTTCAGATGAGGCAAGGAATGCAAGGAGATTGTGCTTTAGGGGAACTAAAAACAGGCTTGCCTGATGCCCACCCCTAGGCTAGAATAAAAATGTGAAGAACTCAGTATTTTCTCATACATTCCCCTTACTAAAGTAGGACTACTTACTGCATGGTAACTTCAAATATTTTTAAAACTCATATATCTCCTTCCTTCACATCTAGTTTGTCTCTTAGAAATCATGTGACAAACCTGTTTCCCTCAGGTTTTTGCCATAATCAAGTTATACTCTTGTGTTGTTGTTTTTTAACTAACAGGTGAGCTGGTGTGTTTGTGAATGAGTTTTTGGCAAGAAGGCAGTCTGCAATTAAAGAAGGTGTAGGCAGGCATGTATTGTGCTGAGTTTCTTGAAGGAAGCAGCCACATGACAATTAAACTTTTACTATAGCTTTCCCAGTGTTTTCGCCTTTCAGCATTCCCATGAATGCTGCTGGCATGTTGGCAAAACCTTCAGTGATATGTTCAGGACACTTTAGTTTTCCCTGTTAAAAAAAGAGAGAGAGAAAGAGAGAGAGAGAGAGAGAAGAATGAAGAGTGGCTTTTAAAACATGTGTGATGTAGTTCGGGTTTTTTCCTCTTAAAAATACAAGAACACAAGTCATGTTTAAATTATCAGCAAAGCACCCGTGCTAATCCGTTACCAAAAAAATTAAGATCTTCATGGTACCATTAAAGGCTAATACATTCTGTTTGGCATAAGCTTATGTGAGTGGCTACAAAAGCTTAGTACCACACAGTTTTTTGTTTTGGTTACTATTTCAAGGAAGTGTGAGGAAGACTATTGTTGCTGTGTGCCTTAAAGTCATTTTTTACTTATGGCAACCCTTAGGTGAATATATTGCAGGGTTTTCTTGGCAAGATCTGCCTTCCTCTGAGGCTGCAAGAGTGTGATTTGCCCAAGGTGGTTTTCCATGGCTGAGCAGGGAGTTGATCCTCGGTCTCCAGAATCATAGTCTAACCACTACACCACACTGGCTCTGAATAGTCTAACCACTACACCACACTACACCACACTGAGCACCATTTTTTCCCTCAAAAAGTACCTTTTCAGTGCAGTGGTGGTATATCATATTCTTTGTGCATCACAAAATCAATTTCTTTTGTTACCAATAAGAGTCAAATACAGTTGGCCCTTCTTATTTCCTGGGATTAGGGATGCAGGACTCCCATGAAAGTGGAAAAATTAGGAATATCTCTAAGCCTCCCAACAAGCCATATTTAACCCACACAAAAGTACTATCCATGGATTCAACCCACCATGAACGCATTTGAGGTGGCAGGGTTCCTTTGCAAGGCAGCAGTGGGCGGCTGGCAGGGCTTGCCACTGCCTCCATTGTTGCCCTACGCCATTTTTAATAGGGACTTACAAGCCTCACCATGCGTTTGCAGTCTCAGTCTCGCAAGGCTTGCAATCTCTATTAAAAATGACATAGGGCAGCAGCAAATAATCCATGAATAATCAAATCTGCAAAGGTTAAACCTGAAAATGTGGCGGGGGGCAACTGTACACCACTCTGCAGAGAAAGCATTTGGGTCCCAATCCAATCTTTTTTAAAAATGCAAACAAGGGTCCATATCCTGTTGATTACACCTAACTAGAAGAAACCCACTGAATCAATCATCGACTGGCAAGTCAACATGTAGGTAAATGTTACTGGCTTGATGGGTCTCTTCTAAATGGGAATAATAATAGGATTTGGGCCAAGCCTTCTCTACAAACAAAGCTTTCTTTGGGGTAAGAGCTTCAGCAGCAAGGTAGCACCACCCAAGTATGAGATGTTTGTGATGGAGAACTGGAGTAGCCATCTAGTACACAAATGCATTTAATTACTTTGTGAAGTGTGGCTGCCCATTGTGTGTAGCAGCAGGTTGCTCAGATCTGTAGATGCTCCTGAAGAATATACAATAGGTAGATTAAAATGCAGCCCCCACTCTTCCATTTTGGAAAGGTGGGATATACTTCTTTTATACCTGGAGTGCAAATCAAACAGCCTTTCAGGTGTTACTGGCCTAAAACTCCCAGCAATCTTCACCATTGGCTAGGGCTCATGGGAGTTGTAGTCCAAACAATATCTAGAGGACTGCACAATTCCCTTCCCTGCTTTAAACTAACCTTTAAAATCCTTTGTCAGTGTCAAATTATACTACCATATAATTGAGGCCCAAAGGCAGATATAAATAACAAATAAATCTGTCTGCTAGTGGATTGAGCAGGATGTAGGTATGATGTAGACCTACTTTGAGCAGGAGTGGGAAAAACTTCCTTCAGAAACTCTGGGATTCAGCTTTCACAATCCATTAGCCTTGGCCATGCTGGATGGGGTTTCTGGATAACAAAATCCAAAATAACTGGAGGACCAAAGGTTCCTCATTACTGGCTTTGAGAATCAGGAAAACACCAAAAATAAGCCACATTTAATAGGGTTTCCTGTACCCTGTTTGCTGCCTTCTGGCCCTCTCCCATTTTGCATGTGTGTCCATCTGAGTGATCAGTGTAAACCTCACCCAACTGTCTGTTGAATGACAGCAGTCAATCAACTTACCTCTACCACCAGTTTCAACAAAGCATTCAGACCTTCCTCTTTTCTGTTTTCCCAGCGCTGGACTAAGAACCCTTCCATGCACAGTTCTTTCATGAGTATAGGCCACTGGATATAAGGCCCTGTAAGGGAAGAGCAGACAGCATTAGTGAAATTCATCCTCCAAAGGCAGTCGTATAGGAGCTTCTTGCTGCTGCTCTTTGCCTGAGACAATCATGCATCTCTAGTTGCATTCTGGAATTCCAAGCCTGTCCAAGCTTCATTTCTTTCTGGATGCAAAACTAGATACCACTTTTAAAAACTAGTACCCAGTATTTGATTCAGGACACAGCCAGACTGATTAGAAAGACAAGAAAGTCCCAGATTTTGTTCCTGTTCTTTCCAATTTTCTTTTGGAGATCCATACATATTTTGATTACATCAGAATATTTTCTGTCATCTCCCAGTATGATCAGAAATCCTTTAAACCAGCTCCACAGGTCAGTTTATTTTTACCCAGTATAAAATCAGACAGAACAGGAACAAAATCTGGGACTTTTCAACCAGTTTGGATGAGCCCTCAAGTTGGATTGAATGCAGCCTTGTACTGTGGCTCTTCCAACCCAATGGTCTGCCTCTTCCTTGTTGGCTACACGTGGACCCTTCCTAATTTCAATCATCCTCTGCAGACAGAGGCAACAATAAAGCCTTCCCCTGCAGAACTAATTTATGTTCTTCATAATCACTAACCCTGATCTGATCATGATTCTACTCTTCCTATAAAATCCAGAGATTTTTCCATACTGTATTCCTACTTGAATCACTTGCCTTTTTAAAATGCATATGCATGTTTGCACTCTCAACTGCTTTAGCTGTGCTTTCATTCTGGGTAGGGTGGTGGAGAACAGAACAGCAGTGCATATTCTGTTGCTGTACCCCCCGTCAGTGGTGAATAAAGCTTAAGTCAGGGCCAGAAAGTGTACTACCTTCCAGATGTTGCTGGACTGCAATTCCCAGCATACCTCACCATTAGCTATACTGGCTAGGGCTCATGGAAGCTGAAGTCCCAACATCATCAGGAGGGCTGCATTTTGGCCATTCCTGACATATGTGACTGAAGTCACCAAACACTCTCATGATGTTGAAGTGGGAAATGTATTCATTCTTCTTTGGTAACTGTCAACATAATGTGTTTTTTTTTTAAAAAAAAAATCAAATAAATTGTTTGAAGGTTATCAAACAGCATTCTGAAAATGTAGGCAGGTGAGCCAATCATGATATAGTGTACTTACTTCAGCACACCTTCACTATTTCCTTTCCTGGAAATCTTATCATTAAAATTATCCTTCAATGTGAAATTAAAATACTGGCTGGAATCCTTTTGCTATATATTCAGAATCCCTAAGAAGGCCTTACATATTGATCAGGAAAGTCCACCAAACCCCACTTTATTGGTAAGTAGCTGCTGGGATAGACAGAGGTCTGTTCCCCTGTCGATCAATAAGTGGCTGACTGATGTTCCCACCCACCCCGTAGTACGAGTGATCTTCAGTGCAAGAAGGATTTGCATCAGGAGTCCTTTTTCTGCCTATCACACAGAAGTTGTAGCTGTTGTTCTCAATCTTTGGGCAGCCAGACAGTTTGGACTTCAGCTCCCAGAATCCCTGACCATTGGAAAAGTTGGCTGTGGCTTCTGGGAGCTGAAGTCCAAAACATCTGGAGGACCAAAAGTTGAGAAGCACTTCTCTAGAATACCCTGAAGCAAATGGTAGTGGTTAGAAAAGGAAACGTGGAACAGCAAAGTACATGGCTGAGCAGCTCTATGTTTTCTTCCTTGGATGCTTCTGGAGAAGAGGGGACAGCTAGGGTGGCCATGTGGAAAAGATGGCAGGACTTCTATAATGTTAACAGTTGTGTAATAGAGGAGGGTATTTCAGCGGATGTAGCTTGTGCAAACTTCACCTGCTGAAATTCCTTCTTCCACACAATTATTAGAAGTACAGAATGTCTGTCCTGAAAGGGGTTGGCTTGATGGACTGTGACTGTCCAGTGCGGAGATAAAGGAAGATGGCTTCATAGAAATCTGGTAACTGTTTCTCCTCTACAATATAGAACTGACTTCAACACATGGACCACCAATAAATCAACTGGATTTTTGGAATAATACTTTTTGACACAATGCTTTACAATTGGAAAGGAGACCCATGAGCAGTGTCTGGACTTAAGGTTAACAGGCTAGGTGGAAGATGTGTAAGACTGATAGCTGACGGTATTAATTTAACTAATTTGGAGAGGGTGTGTATTTTTTTGTATTTAAAATCTAAATGACACACACACACTACAGAAGCCCTGTCTTTTTCATGAGCACCAACGAGACTAGACAACAAATTCCAGATGTTCCCATTCATGGAATCATAATGGCCTGTCCGTGCAGTTCCACATCTGCCCCATGTATGTTCTTTTTTGGTGTTGATGGAGTGCAAGAGGTTATCCTCTTGTGCTTTGTGTCTTGTCCAACCCCACCACCACCACACACAGACACACAGCTGTCAAGATGCAGAAGGGGCAGCAGCTGCTGCTGGTTACCACTGGGGGAAAGGAGGAAGCAGGAATCACAAATCTTTCAAGGGATCTCAACCACTGCTGTACAGCTGTCCCTACTGCATTCTTAAGATTTCTTCTCCACACCATTTCAAAGGCTCAGAGCAGTTGACAATTTTCTTTTCTTTACACACACACACACACACTTTGCCTGTCCTGACGATAAGTCCTGTGAAGCAGGCTAGGCTGAGACATGATCACGTGATCTCCTGCCTAATTCTACCCAAACTATACAGTGGAGAATTTTTCTCAGCGTAGATTTCCATGCCCAATACTCTTTCCGTGACATCACACTCTCTAAAAGAGCCCAAGTAAATTTTTTAAACAATTTGATCATCTCAGATCTGTGGCAAATAAAATTAGCTATAGCATTAAGTACTATGTGGAAGATGAACAGTGAATCCACTGGTCACCAACAACTCCAGTGACTTCAGAGACTGTCGAAAGCACTTAGGAATTCTGAGGCAGTGGCTGTTCATGAGTTTCTAAGCATTTTGCACACACAGCCTGAGGGAAAGAAATATTTTAGGTTTGAATTGCTCAACTCTGCTTCCACAGGAGAATTCGAAAAATCTGAAAATGGTTTACAAAGAGGAAGCCTATGCCTTCAAATTCATTACTGACCTCTAGTGGTGTGAAATTGTACTGATTCACTCATTAAATTTAAATTACACAACGTCAGAAATGTTGTCCCACCCATTTTACTATTAATTGACCAAGTTCTGCTTTTGCAGAAGGAGTGCTAGGTTGCCAGAGTAAAAACTGGGAAGGGTTCCTGTACTTTTAATGGATATGTAGAAGAGGGAATTTCAGCAATTGTTGCTTGTTACACAATGAAGTAAGAAGCAACACCTGCTGAAACTTCTGCTTCTATACAACCACTAAAGGGTATAGGAGCCCTCTCCAGTTTTCACTCTAACGACCTTAACAAAGGCTGCATCTTGTACTGCAGAAATAATCCAGTTTGACATTGCTTTAACTGCCATGGCTAAGCCATGCTATGGAATCTTGGGATTTGTAGTTTGTTGTGGCACCGGAGCTCTCTGATAGAGAAGGCTAAATATCTCACAAAACTACAAATCCCAGATTTCTATAGCATTGAGCCATGGCAGTTAAAGCGGTGACAAACTGGATTACAGTATTTCTGCAGTGCAGATGCAGCCAAAGACTCCTTATTTCTGGTATCTGTATGCAAGAACCGTAATTAATTTGTTAAAAACACCAACTGAAACATCTGCTCTCAGTACAGATATAATTCTTCACCGATTTTCTTCTCAAAAGTAACAATGAGTAATTTTAGCATTTTTCTTCCTGCTGTGAGAAAGTCTTTTTAAAAACTGCACACTTTTGAAAGATTATTCAGAATTCTGGATTTATTCTGCACGGAATTTGCATGTGATTGTTTTGTACAGGAGACAGCATTTTCTGGACAGAAAACTGTACAAAAATGCTCTATTTCCTGCACAGAAAATGTTAGCTGGGAACCTGCTCAGCAATTACAATGTTATAAACCTAACTATGACATCACAATTCACTTTTACAGTCCTTGTGCCATCACAATGACCAAATATCCTCCCAGACCCTATATTTTAAGACGTGCAACATACACACCCCTGCAAATAGCCGTTTCCAAGTTTCCAGAGAGTGGATGAGCAAGTGGTGATACATCCAGCTCTCTTCCTATGCTAGGGCATAATTTGACATACCCAGCTACAGGAGTAACCATGCACAAATTTTACATAGAATACTTCTTGAACTGCTAAGATTCTCTTTAGTTCAAGATTCTTCTTGTCAGGATTTTTCAAGAAGTGTGTATTTCAACTATTTTTGAATATTTTCAAATATTCTTTCCATCCCTATCTGTCAGCCACACCTGGGTTGCTTCCAAAACTGGGGAAAGTTCCTTTTCGGAGTACAGTACAACTTTCTACCCTTCAGGAAAGAACTTTTAAAGTTTCTGGCAACAATGAAGGATAGACTTGCAATCCTTTGCTCACCCACAGTACCCAGCCAATGTTGCTGAATCGTGGCATTCCTCTTGTGCTTTGTTAGATCTGATTTGTGGCACAATCTGATTTGTGGCACTTTCTGTTTTGCCTTGCAATGTCAGCCTTTCCATTATAAACAGGCAAAGTGCGATTTCAAATTTTAAGGGCTGTTGTGTTTTTACTTGAAAAATTGCTCTTGCAAATTCAGCCTTCTCGTGAGTATTACTGAAGGAGAGCTTGCCAAATACTTTTTAACCTTGGATTCTATTGTTCCATTCAGTTCCATTCAGTTCAGTTCAGTTCATATTGTTCCATTCAGTCAGCAACAGAGACAATAAAAGGGACTACATAATGTCAACTGAGGTTTTGACAGAGGTAGTTGCTAATTATTGTTTTCCCTATTATTTTGGTATAAAAAAGTGTCATATAAAAGAAATTGAGGCAAATGCTGAGAGAGGACAAGTAATGAAGTCTTTCCCCTAATATGGGAACAGGAACTGATACTAAGGGGTCATTTGCATATAGGTGAGTAAGTGGCAAGTTCCTTCAGACATCAAAACCATCCAGGGGAAGGAGGAGAATCAATGAAGCTACTGACACTCATTAGCCAGTTCTTTTATTTTGCCCTGATGTATATCCACTGAAGCCAGCAATGAGGCTACATTAAATAAACCTTTACAAGCTTCTGTAGTGACACCACCATGAAACACTGTTCTAGGGCATTTCTTAGGTGCTTTTTGTCTTAAGGCCACTGACAGGAAAAGTGTTCATTAACTATGCAGTCTCCCACCAAATTTCACTTCATGTCACTCATCCAAAATTCCACAATTGCTCCACAATCCCCACCCCTCAATTTTCACTGGCTCCAGACAAGCGTGGTGGTGGTGATGCAGCGACTCCATCCATTTTCTTATTTCAAAAGCTCTGAGGGAAAAGACAAAAAGGAACTGAGGGGTTGTTGTTGTTGTTGCTTACCTTGCTGGGGTTCTCTATCATTGTACAATGAGATAATACCACACACAGCTATTCTCCCAAATTTCCTCATTTGGTCCAGAACAACACTGGAAAATGCTCCTCCCACCTGTGGAGACAAAGACAAAGGGTAGGGCCTGTCTAAACGGTGAAAATAATCCTTATAGAATTTACTTAAAATACAACCTGTCCTAATGGGATTCTGCATAATTCCACGGTATTCGGAAGGAGGGGGCCCAAATCCACCATAAACTCCTTAGGGAAAGCCTCCAGTTTTTGAAAAACACCGTAGAGAATGTGCACCATTGATCATTAGGACAGGCAATTGCATTTATTCACATAGTCCCAGAAAAACGGAAGTAGAAAGCTGATTGGCCAGATGGGAACAGGGGCGGGGCTTGCTAAGAAGGCCAGAGCCCCGGAACCACCATCTTGGATTCTCGTCTTAGCAATTATGTGCTGAGGCAATGAAACACCCTTTTTCTTTTCCTTTTTTATTTATTTAAGTGGAATATTGCACTATCACACATCCACATCTTAGATATGCCTTTAAAAAAAAATGCTGTGGGGTGGCAGCAACTGGCGAAAATGAAAATGTGAGTAGCAGCCACCATTTTGAATTGCAGGCATGCCTGTTGGGACATCAAAAACCGATAGCCTAGCATGCCTGCAATTTTGCCAAACCACCATTAAGACAGGTCAATCCTGCTTCAAATATGCGTGAGTTTGCAATTGAATGTAAACAGGAACTAAATGCATTATAGTCAATGGGGCAGTAAATATCATAGCCAACATGCCACCAGTAATACGTTTAAGTACATTTAAACATTATTTAAATATAAGTTTAATAATACTGTCTATACTTGTTAGACTAGAAATTTTAGTCAAAAAATTGTCCCTAAAAACCATGGGGCAACTTAGCCACAGGTCAATGTAAGTATTGTACCTTAACTCTTATCATAAAAGGAACCATTAAGTTTTCCTGGGACAGACTAAGTTCTCACCTTTCGCCACTCTACTCAGAGAAGGGATGGTTCCTTTTATTAACTGAGAGTTAATATTGTACATTGACTTTTATCCAAAAAAGGAACCATCCCCCCCCTTGTGATAATCGGCTCTCTTGTTATCTAGGCAGCACAGCCAACCAGGTAAACAAAGGGTTAACTGGGTGTTGAGAGTAAAATTACAGTTTATTGGGGGTCAGCATCATGAAGGTCATGAGGGATAGCTGACCAACAAAGATGTTCAGCAAGAGCAAACTTTGATAAGTTTCTGTGAAGAGGTGATAAATACTGTCTGAGTGTCACTAGGGAAAGAGAAGAACAAAGGAGAAGAACCAAGAGAGGCTTGAGCAAGGGGGACACTTGTACCAGCTGTGGGGGATGCTTGGTAGAGGCTGAGCCGAAAGGCCCAGACTCCCAGCCCCATGAATATCCAACACTTCTGGACTGCATCCTTATAAGTAATTAGGGAACTGTCTAGTTTAATCATGTTAGGGCTTATGTTTATTTTACAAACTTGGCTGGAATGACTATACCGTTGTCCCTCCATATCCATGGATTTGTTATCCACGGATTTAAGTATTCACAGCTTTAAAATATTCTTGGAAAAAATAGTAATCCAAAAAGCAAACCTTGATTTTGCCATCTTATATAAGGGACACCATTTTGCTATGCCATTGCATATAATGGGACTTGAGTATTCACGGGTTTTGGTATCCATGGGAGTTCTGGAATCAAATTCCAGCGAATATGAAGGGACAACTGTACTTATCTGTAACTTGTAACTTCTAAGTGTATCTGGAAGGAAGGAGCCTTTCATCGAAGAGATACCTTTACTTGCTATGTAATTTCTGCTTGGAATAAACATCTTTTAAATCTCTCTTCTCTGCACACTTCTTTCTCATGTGCCTTGTTTGGCTTTACTTCCACAGGGGTGGAGGGGAGATGAATCTCTGCAGAGTCACAGTGGGAAGCACCAATTGAACCCTATAACATCCCAGTAGGTTACATGGAAAGGGTTAAAGTCAACGGGTGGTGGTGGCAAGTTTTACCTCTGGAGTGCTCGGGAGGGACGTGCACACACATAAGAGACCTCCAGAGCATCACACACCTTCTTTGAGTAGAGTGGCAAAATGCCTTTTTGAATGCCTAGGAAGGAAAATGGCAGTGGCCAGGGGCAACTGGCCCCAAGATGGCGCTGATGCTTTTGCCTCTCTGTGGAATGGATCCAAGGAGTCCTTTATATCCTTTGGTACATGCTCTTAAGTTTTACCCTCAACTTATCCATGGTCATATCAAAATCCATAATTTTGGCCCCAAAACTTGCCCTCAGCTTATACACAAGGTTGACTTATACACAAGTATGTATGGTAATCAAGTATGAATCAAGGATTTTTTTTTTGTTACTAATGAATGGCGGGATTTTGTTAATAAGGGAATTCACATTTTCAAATACTAACCAATCAAGTATGAATGTGGGGAAATTTTATCTGTTAACAATAAGACAAAAATGAGTAAAATATAAACAAAATGTAGCCTATTTATATGTTGTCGATGTATTTTTCATTTTAAATGTTTGCTAAACCTTGCCCCTTCCCTTAGGCCACGTCATTAGTTTCATCCAGCTGGTTCGTCTTGGTTTAGCTGAACTGGTTGTTAAATTCTTAAAAGATGTGAAGGCTGGGGCAGTTGAAAAGGGAGCCAGGAGTAACGAAGGGGAGAAGGAGAAAGACCAGGGTAGATGAGGAAGATGGAAAGGTGAGAAGGTCAGAGGAAAGGAATGGACTTGATCCTCTGGAACTTTTGAGGGACAGCTGGGAACATGGACTTTCTAGCATGGCACCTGCCAAGGAGATGGAGGAAAAATCTACCAGATGTGGAGCTGGGGGAACAACATTGCCAGCTCCTGGGATCCTGACAGGGAATCAGCAAACATCCCCAGGGAGACTGACATGACACATAAAAGGGAGACTGGCATGACACATTTACCTATGTAGGTAAAAGAAAACAGGCAGAATCCATTTTTCATTAATTTGACTGACACCACTGGGCCATACCACCTTGCCATGTGGCATTCAAACACCTGCCCAACCAGTCCTACAGATGGTGCTCACTCCAGGTATACACCATATTTCCACATACCTGCTTCCTCCAATGTGGTTTTAGTCATGCTTTGATTAGGTTACAAACCAGATTGCTTGTGCTATTTATTGCAAATGACAGATTTACAGCACACAAAAAATCTTTGCAAAATTTTCACCAAAAAAGTGCTGGGTGTTGTCTAGATGGTGAAAAAAATCCTCAAGGAATGCAGGTGGAATATCTTTTGTCTAAATGAGCTCCCGCTGGGATTCGCCATCTTTGGAAGGAGGGGGGGTAGAAACTCCAAGCAGTTTGCAATTACAGATTTTGCTGTTTCTCACAATCTTTTTTATTAAAAAATATGCAAAAATGCGCATTACAGCCTATTTGAACAAATTGGAGCACATCTAGGAAGTCAAAACGTGATTGGCCAGATGTGCGCAGATGCGGGCTTGCTGGCAATGAAGCAGCCGGAGCCGCCACTGTTGTTTTTCATTAAAGCGATCGTGTGCTATTTTCGAGTGGCAGAGCAAAAAAAAAGTTTTTTAAGCATAAGATCGCTCTTCCACATCTCTCATTTAACAAGGCAAAAAAAAAAAAAGGGAAATGGAGGGAGCTTTTGGGGAATAATAATGCAGGCAATTTACTCATGGCCACCATCTTTTCTCACGGGCACATTCTGTGTGAACTTCAAACTCGGATAGCTTTCCATGCCAGGGATCTTGCGAATAGATTGTGGGGACAAATGATCACTGCTGCAATAGTGAGTTAATGCACTATTTTCTGCAATTATTTCTCCCATCTAGCTGAGCCCCTGGTCTTTTTGTTCTCACACATGGACAAAAGCATTTCATAGAAGCTGACCTTTTATTTTATTTTATTTTATTTTATGGATGGGGTATGTCTCGATGTATCAAGGCACCCTTTTTCATCATGGCCAGGAAAAAAATTCTAATAGTCTTACATCCCATGGCTGATATGCTGTTCAATGTGTGAAGTTCTACCACCACAGCTGAGGCACCTGTGCCATTCTAGGGGAGAAATGTTTTCCTCCATTCTAAATCGAGGGGGCGAAGATAAAGCCATGTCCCCATGCTATACAGCCATTAAGGTGGTTCACTACACAGCAGGTAAACAGGAAAGCACTCATGTAAAGAGATATTGGTTCAGGAATTATGCCAGTGTAATGTTCCACAGGATGCTAGCATGAAGGACCATGCTCCTTGGAGCTCTCCGTACTCTCAATTCACATTAATCCAGGATAAAGTATGAGCTCCAGTTTCAAGGAAAGATGCAATATGGAAGTTTCCATGGGAGCTGGGGGGAGAGTTTCAATGTCAGACCTTGTGGCAAGGGAAGATCCAAGCAGTCCATCCTGCCAGGGGCCAAAGGATTGCTAGCCTAAGAGTATCTGAGTTCCTCCAGGCATGACAAAACTGTCAAGGAGATTGCAGTATTTGCTGTTGCACTTCTCTTTTTAAAAATATTGACCAGAACCACCTGGGCAGTAACAAATTCACAACCTAGAGCTACACATGTGTGACTGTTCTGTATTCACGACACCTATGTATGCCCTAGTTCAAGGGATAAGTAGGGACTGTGAAAGTCCCCCAATCCCCACTTACCAGGCAGCAGCCACTGCAATCAATGAAGGTCTGTTCCCCTGTTGCTTGGGGAGCTGCTGGTTAACTTTTCCACATACACCCACCCATGTAATCAATCTCCAGTGTGAGGGGGAATTGCGACAGGGACCCTGCTTCTGCCTGTTCACTCACAGGAAAGGGTGCAATGTCAGTCAGCTGCTTCCCAAACAACAGAGGAATGGACCCCTATTGAGCATAGCAGCTGCTGCCCAGTAAGTGGAGACAGATGGGATTGGGCTGAGAGACACTACATAGCTATGTAACTAAGGTGGTTGCACGTTTGTAAATGCCCAAATGGATTCTGGCCATTCAAAAAAATTTCTTTTGCCCTTGACTATTTTCTGGCAATTCCTAGCATCAGCTGCAACATTTAGTCCCTCCCCTTAGTGGGTTTCTTTTTAATTCCAAGACAGATTAAAACAATGTGTACCCTTCTCTTCTCCTTTCTACTTAGTAATGTTTTTAAATGTAAGAGTTATACCGCTATAATGTCATCAGTGAAATGGCACTTTTACACTGTAACTCTGAAAAAAAATCAATTTAGAGAGGGAGAAAATACCCTGCAAACCACAGGACCACCTCAGCAAATCATGTCCTGGCTTTTTATTCTTATTATTAAGAAGTGCACTAGTGCAGATCCAAGAAAGTGCAAGAAACAACCCCCCAAAAGAATAAATGAATGGATGTGGAGTCTATAACAAAACCCAAGGAGCTTTATCTTAAGAACTTGCACATCTTTGGACCAAGCTGGGAAAGCCCTCTGTTATTTTTTCTCCCTATCTTCCTGCTGTTGCCTCTCTGTAACATATTAACTTGTTGTGGAACTAATACAGATTGAGTCTCCCTTATTTGAAATGCTTGGGATTTTGCAATATTTCAGACTTTGGAATACTTGCATATACATAGTGAGATATCTTGGAGGGAGATGGGACTGAAGTGTAAACACAACATTCACTTATGTTTCATATACACCTTATACACATAGCCTGAAGGTAATTGTATACACAATATTTTAATAATTTTGTACATGAAACAAAGTTTGTGTACACTGAACCATTAGAAAGCAAAGGTGTCACTTTTTCAGCCACCCATGTGAACAATTTTGGATTTTGGAATATTTCAGATTTTGGAATATTTTGTATTCTGAAATTCCAGATAAGCGAGACTTGCCCTGTAGTGGAATCCTTGTGTGCTTTTCAGTACTGTAGGAAACATTTTGATATATCAGATTTGCCAGCCTCTTAGCCACAGTATTCAAGACCAGAGTTATGGCCACAATTCATTTCACAAGCAATTATGTGAAAGAAAGAACCAATGGCCCCACTCAAAGAGCAGTGTTTAGGTCAGGAGAATGGATTTTCAGTGAAGAAATGGTGGGAGAGAGGGAGGTATGCATTCCTTAAAGGGACCCACTTGAGGTATGTTCAGCAGCCATTGTTACTATATACAGTCTGAGTAAAACTGAGGATGCTCTGTTTTAGATTGGTTCCCCACCCTCCAAAAAACCTGGGAGTTAATTCCAGTCACTTTTTGTTTGGAAAAATACAAACTGTGAGCCTAAAATAGGCCAGAAGGCCAAAACCTGGGGAAATTGCCTCCTATCGCCCTATATCCCCAAGGAAGGAACTGGCAAAATCACCTTTGAGCACTCCTTGCCTAAGAAAATCCTATGAAATTAATGAGGTCACCATTAGTTGACAGGCAACTTGAAGGCACATATACACACACAACCCTGTGAGGGTGCAGAAAGGACTTGACTTCGAGAGTGCCGGAGGCACCTGGTCCTAGGAAAGTTTTCCATTCTTCCTTTATGGTCACATAATTGCCATTTCCAAACTCCCTCAAGAATGCCAATTCCTTAAGTCAAGCAAAGAGAAGACTAGAACTTTGACCTTCTGCTTAAAAAGTAAGGCAAACAAACACCAGGAGTGGACGGTGGGGCAGGGTGGTGGTGGACAGGGCAGACATACAATAGTTTTCTGTATTTGGATCCCATCCTTTTAAGCAAAGGGGATATGGGCAAGACTGCCTACTGTATCCTGGTTTGAAATTTGGCTTTAAAGTGTTCAGCCTATCAGTGTCAAAGGAAGCAGATGCTAGTGAGTTTAAGGATCTCGTGTTTAAGCTTTTATTGCATACTGACAGGACTCTTATGCTGAGCTCTAGGTTTGAAAACATCTCTCCTGACTCAGAGTCACAGTTTCCTCTCTTGGCTGCCTTTCAGACTTTGAAGACTCTCTACAGCCACTGTTGTTTTCGCTCTGTCTGATGAGACAGCTGCACTTTTGTTTTAGTAAAGATTGATATTTTAAAAATTTGTATTAAAGGCAAATCCAACTCCTACTGGAAAATCTTCAAATTAATCTGGTGTGGGGGGTAGAATTCTGCCCTGGGGGCAAATAATTATTCATTAGTGCATTCTGCCCCATCCTCATCAAATGCCAAAGAAGTTGGTGGAAGGCAGAACTACTTTCAACATAACTGCATGCTGCTGCTCTTCTCAGGTGGGATCCACTGCTTTATTTGTTGAACCAGCTAACATCTCACTGCAAGTTTGTATTTTAGTGTTAGCTGCTTGTAGAAACTATAGCTGCAATCCTTCATAAGAAGATATATGTACAAGATGTACCTATGACAGTCTCCTAACAAATCCACCATTCCCAAAACCCATCTTTTCTCGGCTCTCCACCACCACCAAACCCAGCCATTTCCTGGAGAAGAGGGAGGGCAGCAGACAAATGTCCAGCTATTTCTTTAGCTGCACACACAGTGACAGCCATCTGCAGAGACCTCCAGGGGTCCTTTGATGGTCCCCGCAGACGATGTTATTGCTTACATCCAGCTATAGGAAAATAGCTGGACATTTTGTCTGCTGCTTTCCACTGACCAAGAAATGGCCCGGCTGAGCGAAGGTGGGTGATGGTTGTTGTTGTGTGCTTTCAAGTTGTTTCCAACTTATAGTGATGCTAAGATGAACCTATCATGGGGTTTTCCTGGCAAGATCTGTTCAGAAGCAGCTTTGCCTTTGTCTTCCTCTGAGGCTGAGAGCATGTGACTTGCCCAAGGTCACCCGGTGATTTTCTATGGCCAAGCAGTGATTCAAACCCTGGTCTTCAGAGTACTAGTCCAATGCTGAAACCACTACACCACACTGGCTCTCTAGAAGGTGGGTTGGCAGGGGATTTAGGTTGTTGTGTGGTCAGTAGTAAATTCCAACCTCTACAATAATAATAATAAAAAAAGTCTGATTCATGCCATGGTAGTTCATCAAGAGGATGCCAGCTTGTGTTCAAAAGGCAGGGTACAGCTCAGCCTTCCTCAATGGAGTGTCCATTCAGAGTCTTCAACTGCTGAATGTATTTTAGTTTCCCAACCACTTAGATATATTTCTCTACTTAATTTGATATAATATTGGACAAGATCTCTCTCAGTGGGCTACAACCATTATGGCTAAATTAAATCTCACAATCAAAGCTTCCCATTGTCTATAGTCATCCTATCCTCAACAGGGCAGAGAAGTAATTTTGTTGTTGCCAGTGTTAAATAACAGAGTCAAAAACCCTTGCTGATCTACTGTGGAAATGTCTTCTGGCCACATCAAAGCTTTTGTTGCATCATGCTGGGACACCCACAAGTTTCTCGACTACCAAGGACTGTAGCACTTTCCCTTTGTCAGAGCAAAGTCTGTGCACGGGCAGAACCTTGCTCTGCCAAAGTCAATCTGACAGCTCCCAACAGGGCGAGCCCTGAAACAGGTTTATGATCCATCTCAAAGGCACCACAGAGCTGTGCACAGTCTGAACTTACATTATCAAAGTAGCAGTCATAGCCCTCTGGGGAAGCTTTCTTCAGGGCCTCTGCCAAGGACCCTACCGTCTTATAGTTGAAGACTTCATCAAAGCCAAGTTCTTTTAGGAAGGCCACTTTCTCATCGGAACCGGCGCAACCGACCACTTTGCAACCCTGCCCAATCAGGATAAAAGAAAAAGATCACACATTTGTGCCTTTCAGGCTTTTAACAGGAAGCATTCTTACAAAATCAAGGAGTGCTACCTTATATGTCACCAAGAAACAAGTTTGGCAACTTTTCTGCTCTCATTCATTTTCAGAGCATTCAGGCTCTTGAATCTCCTGACTGAACTAGTTCAAGTGGGATAAAAATCTAGCTTTGATGGCTATATTGTGTTAAGAAGGAATGACATGAAAAGAACTTTCCCCTCTAATCCTCTGAGTCATCCGATGGGCCAACACTTCACCCTGAAAGGCAAAAGGTGCAGTAGACTATGTGCCAAGCTCCAGGCACAATAGCACACTCCTTTGAAGAGCCCCTACTGACTGAGGCTTGTGACTGAGAACACACACCTCCCCAGTTACATCAGCTTCACTGGCTATTAGCTAACACACATTGGAAACTGCTTAATGAAGTGTAGATGTGTAAATAGCTATTGCTTAAAACAATTTGTAAGCCGCTCTGATAGCCTTGTAGCTGAAGAGCCGGGTATAACTAACTAACTAACTAACTAACTACTGGTCTGTCTCTGGGTCACAGTTCAAAATGCTAGTTATGACTTCTAAACCCTTATATAATTTTGTCCAGGCTATTTGAAAGACTGTACAGGGTATATCCCCATGTGAATCTGCCTGAGTTTTTGAGATCTTTCAGGGGAAGGCTTTCTCTCTATCCTACCAACATCATAACCAAGAGCCTTCTAAGTGGCTACTCTGTGGAACTCAGGATGCTAATCCATCCCTCTCTCTGCTCACCTTCCATCAGCAGGCAAAGACCTACTTTTGACCAAAGTTTTGATCCAAAAGACACACTGTTGACCATTAACTGGTTCATTAAGAAGGGTCTTTTAATGGGTGTTGCTGTACTTGTATCCTCATTGTTACACTTTAAATGCTTTTAAACTGCTTTAAATTCAATGTTGTCTTAATTTGATAGAATCATAGAATCATAGAATTGCAGAGTTGGAAGAGACCACGAGGGCCATCCAGTCCAACCCCCCTGCCACGCAGGAAATCACAATCAAAGCATCCCCGACAGATGGCCATCCAGCCTCTGCTTAAAGACCTCCAAGGAAGGAGACGCCACCACACTCCGAGGGAGTGTGTTCCACTGCCGAACAGCTCTTACTGTCAAAAAGTTCCTCCTCATGTTGAGGTGGAATCTCTGTTCCTGGAGCTTGCACCCATTGCTCCGTGTTCCAGTCTCTGGAGCAGCAGAAAACAAGCCTTTTAATTATTAGACCAAGCAGGCGGCCTGGTATTTTCTCCAGATTTTGGACTATAACTCTAATCAGACCTACTCAACATAGTCAATGATTCTGGGAGCTATAGCCAAAAACTATCCAGAAGAGTAAACGTTCCCCACCTCTAGTGTCTGTAGTGCCCAAATGTTCTTTTGCAACCACTTACCTTTAGTTTAGCAAGCTGTCCTGCTACAGTGCCCACAGCACCAGCTGCTGCATTTATCATGATGATCTCTCCTGGTTTTAGCCGGCAGATCTCAGACAAGGCAAAGTAGGCAGTAAGCCTGTGAAAAATGAGAAAGGTACCATTTGCCTGTTAAAGAATTTCTGACAGACCAAGATGTGTTTAGTCATTTGGAAGGGGAGTGAAGCACTACTGATCAGCTCAACCTAGGCAAAGACACAAGACAGCTGAGCTCTTATATTTCTACACAGAAGAGGGAATTTTGATACACAGCTTTTGCACGTGCCTGACGATCTTTTTCTACACAGCTTATCTTTTCTCCCCACTGGTGCACCACCATTTCATGCATCTTTTAAGCTGAGGATATTTTTATTTTTAAAATTTATTTGCAATGATAAGCAATAACAAGAAACCAGTACAACCAGAAAAGAAAAACAAGAGAAAAGACAAAAACAAAAAAGCAATATTGTCAACCAAGCAAAACAAAACTTAGCTGGCATTCTATTAGCAAATTACAATAGCACAAGTCTAACTTATAGTAGTGCCCCCGTATCCACTGATTTGCCAACCACAAATTCAATGATCCAGTTGGTGATGGTAAGGGAAGGGAAGGGGAGGAATATCACCTCTCCCGTCCCTTCCCCTGGAATGGCTCCTGGTCACTGCAGCAGTGATTATGGGGGCAAGAGGAAGGGAGGAGCGATCTAGCCTCCTCCCCTTCATCCCCTTCCCCCCCCCCGACCCCAGGTTAAAGGTTTTATGTTTGAAGATCCCCCATAAACCTGGAGTGAGTACTGCTAGGAGAGGTATGTTGCCTATAACCCCTCACCCCCAAATATCCAGGTCAAGGGCCAATAGCTGAATCCAAAGATAACAGGAAGCCACCATAGCATGGAAGTAACTAGCCACAAATAACAAGTTGCCTGTAATTTATTCCTTTTTGTCATAACTTAAACACAAACAAAAGTGACTCATGATCCAAGCAGAAGCATGGGTGCCTCCCCCCAAGCACATAACTAAGTTACATTATCACTGTAATCTTACAAGGAATAAGGATGTAAATCAACTATTTATCCTTGCAATAACTACAGTAGTTTTCTCCCCACCAGAGGAGAAAACAAATATTCCTCCACACTATTCTTCCCATATTTGAACATCCCAAAGTGCCACAGAGGAATTATTCTGTGGGGGTGGGGGGAATGTGAAGGCTTTTTTTGTACAGAAAACAGGATTCCTGCATAGGAAACAGGCCTTTTGTGCAATAAATAAATAAATAAAAATCCATGTTTTGTTCTCTGCAGAATAATTCCTCCATAACACTTTGGGAGATCTGAATACAGTACTGGAAGAAAATTGTGAAGAAATCTCACTGGTCAATTATTCTTCCCAACAGGGATTCCTGACCTTGGAAATTGTTCAATCTGGAAATGAATTATTATAAATATTTTTTTCCCTATAGCTTCACTCCTTTTTCAGTATAACTGTTCTAGTTACATCTATAGCTACAGGGCTATGGTCTCATTATTTAGGAGTGTTTTGGACTACAGGGCAGTAACTAAAAGTAATTGCTCTTGCTACTTTTAAACAACAAAACAGTACTTTGAGAGTGGAAAATAATTACTATAATAAATAACCATGTTTCCAAGTGTTGCACTGTAAAGATAACTAAATTCTGAAAGCCATACACATTAAGTACATCCAGTGCATGGGGAAATTACTTTTTAAATCTACAAATCTCGGTGGGCATGCTGGCTAGGGGACTCTAGAAACTGTACTCCAAAAAGTAACTTCTTCAAATTTTGAACACTTTATTACCATAACACAATGACACACACTCACCCTGGCATGCCAACTGACCCAAGAGCCAGAGATCTGGAAAGATTTTTGGGCCAGTTAGGAGGCATTAGTGATAGGTCTTTGCCATCAGAAATGAAATGTGTCGTCCAGCCTGATTGAGAGACAACAAATGTCCCCACTGGATATGTGGAATTCTTGCTTTCCAGGACCCTGTAAACCCATAAAAGAAAAAGCAGGCACACATAAGCCAACAAAGATAGTTATTGCAAAGTAAAAGCATCAGGCTTGATAAATGCAGGGGCACCGAATTATCAATATACTACATTCACTGCTCTTGAAGTTGGAAGTAGGACAGAAAATTCACATTATACTACTGGGGTCACTGAGCAGTTGCCTATAGCTCAGTTGTAAAGTCCATGCTTTGCACCCAGAAAGTCCCAGGTTCGTTCCTTCATATGTTCACATACAGCTGGGAAACATAATCTTTCTTTTAACCATACAATTGACCTAAGTATGTTTTACCCAGTCAAATATCAAACCCTAATTTTCCCCAAATACAAAATGAAAGTAGATAGCTTGAGAAGACAAGAAACGAGCCAAAGAAGATCTTACTTTGCAACTTGGGAGCCAATAACTTTGTCCCCTTCCTTCATTTTGGTTTTACTGTACGGCCTGAAAACAAAAACAAAGAAAATCAGGAAAATGCCTTTACAGCAGTTGGGGACATAGAGTTGGATCCAGACTAATTTAGCTATACTGAGATCCCATTGATTCCAGCTGGAATCAAGTAAAGCTATGGCTAATTTGCCCAATTGATTTCCATGGAATTTCAGGTCAACTAACTTAGTTTGGATCCAATCCAAGACTATTTTACCATGGAACACATCTTAGAACAAGCCTTTCACTATGCTTTTCATTTTATGTCTGTGCATTGTGATAACAAATGAACACCTGGGTTGGTACAACATGTTTTCATACAGTTTACTGCCTGATTTCATGTTATGCTACATGCCTTAGACTGCCAGCTGACCAGAATAATGGCCTTTTTCTGTGCAGTTAACCATTGCTCAAGAATGCAAAGCTCAACAGATGAATTTTTAATGGCCTGGAAGATAATTAAAATCTGCAAGTGTATGCAGATGAGGAGTTGGCAATCGTAGATTTGGCTACAAGTAAGTGGACTGTGAGTTGGCAGTAGGAATATGCTTTGGCACTGATAGATGGTATAGAAATTAATTAATTAATTAATTAATTAAACAAATTTTGCTCATGCACATTCCCCCTCTGTCTATATAACTCTGAAAATTCTATAAATTGCTGGTGCTCACAAATAAAGTTTGTCCATCCGAACCACTGCTTTGAATCAGCTGAGCTGAGAGGAACTTGGAAGGGTTGCTCCCTTTGATCAAAGTTTTCAGTGTAAAGTGTCTTTTTCCTAACAGGTTTATGACGCCATCCTGTAGCTCCACGGCTGCTATTTCAGCTTTTGCCCAACACCAGGACTACAAACAAATGGAACTTAATATTAATAGCAATTTAAGCCTTGGAAGATTAAAAGCACATGTGTACCAGACAGCAGAATAGAATGGAACCATGTGCAGTTAGAATGTCTATATCTTCTTTTTTGTTCCCCTCAAAAGGAACTTCTCTCATAGAATGTGAATTCTTGATAAGAATCCAATTACACATTAACTTAGCAGTGTAATTCTGACACTGAGTACAGAGTATTTTCTCCCTACACATTGACAGTCTATATTGGGAATCTAGTGGGGGTAGGGAAGGAGGGTTTTAACCCAGATCAATCTCTCTTGTCTGCAGTTTCCAAATTACAGCAGTGGTTAGAACCGTTCAACTGAAACAGGGATGGGCATCTCCTGTGGACCAGGGTCCCCATTGCCCTCCTAGGGAATCTGGAAGGACCTCACCTACTCCTGCTGTGCCCCCAAATTTTAAATTTTTTTTTTTCACGAAACAGCCCCTGTCGCATCCCGCAGAGTCCATGGGGCAATTTCACTGTACGTTTGGCTTCCTTGGGCTGCCTTAGACCCAGGAGAGGCCTATATTTCCCCCAATAATGAAGTAAACTGGAAGTCAATTTCTCATTTAGATCTTGACTGAAAAAAGCTCTCCCCAGGCTTAAAATAGAATGGGTGGGTGGGTAGGTATGGGGAACACAGCCCAACCTCATGCACCTAGAGGCCACGGGGGACAATTTTGGTTTTAAAAGGGAGTGCTCGAGGCCCCCTGAGGACCTTAGGAATAGCTTTGAGGGCCACACAGAAAGCCTGTTAGTTAGGTGTTCTTTACAGCTGAGTTGAAGTAGTATGGAGTTTGTCCCTAATTTGCTTCTTCTCCTTCTTTAAAATACGCCACAGTGTAGTGAAAGAGGCACAGCTATGGGTTTCTTCCAACCTGTAGCTGGCTTTCTGTTTTACCCCATGAAAGTATGTTTATAGAATAATTACTCACAAGAGAATTATAGAGATTTCTAATCTTGTAGTAGAAGAAACATCTCTATGGAAAAAAATACACATGCCAATTTTTTTTGTTGCAGCGACAGAGAATTCTCTGCCCCTGTGGAACTGCCTGTCAATTTCCTATAACTCCCATATGGGAGATGCTGTTAATGAGAAGACAAACAGTAGGTCATTATGAGAAGACAAACAGGAAAATGCGCATATATGGACAAACTGAACTCTCAGTTTAGAATTATAATTTAAAGAATCTTTTATATTTTACAAAAAGTCAATACCTCAGGTAAGGGTCAACACTGAGGAACACAGCTTCAAGCAACACCTCTGAAACAGAGAAGACAATTAAAGTTCAAACTACCGTACTGCACCTTGGAGAATCATCTTTTATTTGTCTTTTAAAAATAGCCATGTGGGACAAGAGAGTTAATTGGTTTGGGACTGGAACTGGTACACATGTGTATGCTGATGAGAAAAAGGGGTTTTGACCCTTACTGGCTGTGACCTTTTCCCAACCGTGACAAATGTAAAATTCCCTTCTAGGGCTGGTCTGGCTCTCTTTCCATTGGCAGGTTAAGGCCTTCTTATTTAGCCAGCAGGCCTTAGATTGCTTCTTTAATCATATGGTGGAACAATGTTGATAGAGGTATGGTGTGTTTTTATCTTGTACAGTTGGCCGTTTGTATCCACAGATTCTGTATCCACGGATTGCACCATCCATAGCTTGAAAATATTCCTCCCCAAAAAAGAATTCCAAAAAGCAAACCTTGTTGTTTGCCATTGTATATGAGGGACACCATTTCACTATGCCATTGTATATAATGAGAATTGAGCATTTATTTATTTTTTTTGTATCCACAGGAAGTCCTGGAGCCCAAACCCAGTGGATATCAAGGGCCCCCTGTATGTTTTAATTATATTTTAAATGTATTTTAAACTGGTTTTAACTGGTTTTAGTAGCATTGTTGTTTAATTGCTTTTTAAACTAACATTTTAGCCACTTTCTGTTTTAAATTTTATAAGCCTCCTTGGGTCCCTTGGTGGAAAAAACATGGGGTATAAATGGAATAGAGAAATAAATAATATGTTTCCTGCCATTATAAGACACTTCAGAGACTGTTTCAATTAATGTGGACTGGATAGCACCCCTGATCTTACTTCCAATTCTGGCAAAGGGTTGGAGGTCAACTTCTAGTCAGTCTGAAAAATTCTAGCCACTTAGCAACACACTAGCTCCTAGTGTGAGAAACAATGAGAAACAAATGCATTATTTTACATAAAAGTAGATAGTTTATTTATTTTAATTTAAGTACTTACTGCAAGCATTTGTGTGGGGTTTTTTTTTATGTACACTGTTTATTTTCTCTTAGGGTGCTTAGCTACCAAGCAAATGGCATTCTGCAGTTATTCCATCTTTTCCTCTATAAACAACAACAAAAAATCTCTATAAACAGATTTTGTATGTGTTGTTGGAGGAAAAAGTAAGTGGAAGACAAAAATGGTAGGATTACAAGTAGAAGGTGACAGTCATCTGGCACACCTCTGCCCCCATACATTTCCAAGAATGCAACACAATGGATAGTATGATTTTTAAATATGATTGGTAAGCACCCTTACAACAGTTAATGTTCTATGCACAAATTATTTGAGGGGTAGGCATCTGTTCTGGTGAGAGATTTGAAAAGGGAGAAATGGGTGAATCTGCAGAATTTTTTTTTCCTGGTAAGTCTAGAGAAAGGCCACCTCTTTTTCTTTTTTTTCCCCTTTTGCTCACTTTTAACAGTCAGATATTCAAAAGCCAGAGCTTCAGAAAGATACTTTTGGGTCTGCTGCTTCAAGAATGGCCATGCTGGTTAAGGAATTTAGATAGCTATAGTGAGTTAACTTTTCTAAGTTCTAACTTTTCTATAGTGAGTTAACTTTCAGTCAAAAGCTGAAAGAGCACATCCAGTGCTCAAGGATTCCGTGGCCACAACTGCTCTGCAACTCAGCCAGCCAATATTTGAACACAACTAAGTAAGTAGCTCCTACATGACCAAAGTTTTAGTGTAGACAAACAAAAGCCAAGCCAGTTAGGCCTTAGCGACTGTTGCAGTGTGCCTTCAAGTCATTTCCAACTTATGGCAACCCCACGGCAAACCAGGGTTTACCTGGCAAGATTTGTTCAGAGGGTGTTTTGCTTTTGCCTTCCTCTGAGGCTGAAAGAGTGTGACTTGCCCAAGACACCCAGTGGGTTTCCATAGCCGAACAGGGGTTTAAACCTTGGGCTCCAGAGTGCTAGTCCAATGCTCAAATCACTACACCATGCTGGCTGTTAGTGACAGCAATCTTTTATTATGAAGTGTTCCACAAGTCAAGTATGCCTTAGGACATGTTTACCCATTGGGCTGCTGATCTGATTCTGGCATGTCACTAACTGTTGCTGCCTGTTCCATATGTGGCACTTCGAACACACCCAATTCTATGGGTCCTTTTCAACAATCCAGCTTTTTGGGTACTGTTTGTCAAATATTTGTTTGAAAGTTATTCAAAGCCTTAAGCAACAATTCTAGACCTGTTTGCTGAATAGGAAATCACACTGAGTTCCTCAGGAACAGGTTCAAAAGCAATCGACTGATGCTACACAATGAGGTTTCCCAACGATTTCTACAAAGAGGAGCTTTTTAAATTCATGGGTCAAAAACTAGTCACTGGACTCAGCTTTTTTTGACCCATTCACTCAAACGTTTGGAGTACAAAAGCAAAAATCAAGAGACATGTTCCTCTTACCTCCATCATTCAGTGGCGGTAATTCTCTCTCTTTTAGTTCAAAATCACTATGCTTAGGAAACCCATCAAAGTGCTTCTTCAGGATCCAAGTCTTCGCACGTACCATCTTCCACTGCCTGTGTGATTAAACAGCATCACCCAATATTATAAACTGTTCAGCAAGTTTGTAATGCCTCCAACAGAGTGGGGGAATTCTGGGGGAAAGGGTTTGTTTTCAGGATTGCAACTGCAAACATACCCGTACTCAGAAAGAGTCATGTTAATTTCCTTAATCATTTCCCTGAACAATGGGCAGACATCTCTCTTGCAATGGGCCAGTTAGCAGAGTTTATATTCCTTTTTGACTACCAGCTCTTTCCTTTTCAGGCATCTTGCCTGGGAGAGTACTTTATAGGGGGAAGCAGCATTCCAGAGACTCGGGAAGCCTGGGTGCTGACAGCACAGCCTGTGCCAAGAAATCCTATGGGATCCTTCTAGGACCAGTTAAATCCCAGGGGTGCGAATCATGTGGCCCTCAGCTATAATGGACTGCAACTTCCATTACCCTTCATCCTTGGCTATGCTAGCTATGGCTGTTGGCACGTGCAGTCCAACAACAGCTGGAGGACCACATGCGCCCACCCACTCACATGCAGTTTAGAGTGAGGTGGTTACTTGAAGCAGTAGATTTGGGATGCCATAGGATCATAGAGTTGGAAGAGACCACAAGGGCCATCTAGTCCAACCCCCTGCCATGCAGGAATACAACATCAAAGCACTCCCGACAGATGGCCATCCAGCTTCTGCTTAAAAACTTCCAAAGAAGGAGACTCCACCACACTCCCAGCCAATGCATTCCACTGCCGAACATGTCTTACTGTCAGGAAGTTCTTCCTAATGTTTAGGTGGAATCTCTTTTGGAAAGGCAGCAAATGATGTGCCATTTCATTTGTTATAACTCTATTTTTACGGTCTGTTATTAATTGTTAGCTGTAATTGATATCACATTTTTAGGTCTCAGAGAACTAAAATGGTCAAGCAACCGATATCAATCTCTGAACTGTACACACAAAGTGTGCATCCAGAATAAGTATTAAATGGGTTAAGGTGAGAAGCAGCCCTCAACTGTGGATGCAAAAAAGGCTCAAACTCATGTTAATGGAAGGTGGTTTCTCTCATTTCCTTGGCTGGCAGTTTTTTGTATTTTGCATCTGAATTTTATGTTTTATCTGCATGGGGAACAGGAGGTTTAAGTGTGAGGGGAGGGGAGGGGACAACTGGGGGAATAAAATGCAATCTATCCTACAAGTAAGCCCCACTGAACTCAATGATGCTTCCTTCAGGATCAATATGACTGGGACTGAACTCCTGTAGTCACTTTCTTTTTTAAAAAAATATATTATGTTGAAGGTGGGCAGCCTTTTGTACATGTTCAGAAAGAATTGGCCCTCAGCTCCATTTTTGAAAACAGAAGCCAGGTTCTTAGAAGAAAGATATTCTGGGCAGGAGGCATTATTTTATGTCATTGTTGTTATTACATGGTATCATTACTACTAATAATGATAATGCTTTGCATTTTAAAAGTGGCTTTGGGGTTTTCTGAGTATATGATATTTTTTCCAACACTAGCTTGGTAAGTTGTTATGGTCATTGAAGGCCAGAATGATTAGTCAGTCTTATTTCATAAATGATGTGTTGGGTGACCAACTTTCCGCCATGAATTTAAGGGAGACAAATTTTGTGCATTTTTAGCAGTGTGGAGTCACTCCTGCAAATGTTCATTGGTATAGGATGACATCTTTAATGGCCAGGCCATGCTGTTTAATATTTTGATTGGTTTTGTAAGTTTGTGTATGTATGCACTATCCAGAGAACTTAAACAGCAACAACAAGAACAACAAAAACTATTCTAAATAGATCCCAAGCACCACTACTAACTTTAAAGAAAACTGAAAGAAAATGTTACAGATAAGTTATCAAAACAGACACACACTCGCCCCGACACAAATAAAAAACCTTTTATATACAGGATGCAAAAGGACACACATACCCCATTTCCCTCTCTTACAGGGACATGCATACACTTCCCTTTCTCACGTGCACAGGGATGCAACATCACACACATACGGTACCTCTTTCTCCCTCTCCCTCCCTCACATATACACACACACTCTCCTCCCTCTCTGACACAAATGCAAACGCACACTTCAAGCTGGCAGGAGTTTCCTGGTTTGCTCTTTGATTATCTCCCCCCAACCACCAATGCATCCAGCCTTCACGGGTTCCCTTTGCCCACTGACTTGCTTGCCCTTGACATCTGCATGTCAGACCTTTGTAAATATATGGGAGAAATAGAAGGTCAATAAGGGAGCTGGGAGGATCCAAAAAATTAGCTTGCATAAGGGAGATCAGTGGTAGAGGCTGGTACATGCTGAAGAAATATTAGGGTAGAGGAAATGGAAGACCAGCAAGAAAAAAATTAGTGGGGTGGGGAGGAAAAAAAACAGCAATAGCAATAGCATTGATATTTATATACCACTTATCAGTGCAGAAGCACTCCCTAAGTGGTTTACAATTTTTTTTAGTTGATTGCCCCCGACAAGCTGGGTACTCATTTTACCAACCTACGGAAGGATGGAAGGCTGAGTCAACCTTGGAGCCCGCTGGGATCAAACTCATAACATTGTGGCTTGCCGTACTGCACTACCAGGGCTCCCACTAGGAGGCAATTCTAGGTACAGTACTAGCTGGGCCTGGCATACCATACACCATTAAAAAACTCCCACCAAAATGCCCAGGAGACCTCATGACAACCCTTTGAGGTAGGCTGGTGGGTTTAACTCACCCCTCCCTGCTGCTTGTTCTGCCCCCTGCCACCCCCCCACCGCTCGTTCTGCCCCTCTCCCACTCATTCTGCCCCTCCCACTCCACCCACTGCACTCCAAAACACACAGGCACACACCACATCCACCCCCATGTTACTCGCTGTCCCTCTCCAGCCACTATGTTTGAGATCTACATGGTCCCACTCCTAGTGTGCTGATTGGCTGCCCAACAGACCTGTGATTGGTTGGTCAGTTCCCTAAGCAGCCAATCAGCACACTGGAAATGGCAACATACCCAAGAGAAAATACACACACACACACACACACACACACATGTATATATACATATATATTTGCCAATCTTGCATATTTTAAAGGTACTTTTTGCATGTTGAATCTGAATTTTATGTTTTGCCCAAATAGGGAGAAAGGTGGTGTTGGAAGGAGGGAGTGGAAGGAGCAGGTTTGAAGGAAGGTCCATCCTACATTTACTTACATAAAACAGGCCTCCTTGAACTCATTTGAATTCATTTTAGAGTAGACATGTCTAGGATAGGACTCATAGTTTTTTCCTTTCTTAAAGGAAACTATGTTTAAAAAGCTAAAGATGGGCAATCTTTGCACATGTTCACAAACAACTGGTCCTTAGGTCCGTATATTCCGGTGTATAAGACGACTTTTGAGCACTCAAAAGTGCCCTCCAAAATTGACAGTCTTCCTATACTGGAAGGGAGCGCAGGAGGGGCATGCAGAGGCTGCGCGGCCAAACCCGCGATTCGCCCCTTCTCCCCACCTTCCTGGAAGGTGGGGAGAAGGGGTGAACGTGCCCCGTTTGGCCGCACAGCCTCCGGATCCCCCTCCTGCGCTCTCTCCTGGAAGGGAGCGCAGGAGGGGCATGCAGAGGCTGCGCGGCCAAACCCGCGATTCGCCCCTTCTCCCCACATTCCTGGAAGGTGGGGAGAAGGGGCGAACGTGCCCCGTTTGGCCATACAGCCTCCGGATCCCCCTCCTGCGCTCTCTCCTGGAAGGGAGCGCAGGAGGGGCATGCAGAGGCTGCGCGGCCAAACCCGCGATTCGCCCCTTCTCCCCACCTTCCTGGAAGGTGGGGAGAAGGGGCGAACGTGCCCCGTTTGGCCGCACAGCCTCCAGATCCCCCTCCTGCGCTCTCTCCTGGAAGGGAGCGCAGGAGGGGGATCCGGAGGCTATGCAGCCAAACCCGCGATTCGCCCCTTCTCCCCACCTTCCTGGAAGGTGGGGAGAAGGGGCGAACATGCCCCTTTTGGGCGCACAGCCTCCGCATCCTCCTCCTGTGCTCCCTCCTGGAAGGGAGCGCAGGAGGGGCATGCGGGGGCTATGCGTTGGAAGAGGGGGGTCGTCTTATAGGGTGAATATATCACAAACTCTGCATTTTGCCTTAAAAATTGGGGGGGGTCGTCTTATACGCCAGGTCGTCCTATACGCCGGAATATACGGTAGTTTCTGAAAACAGAAACCAATCTATTTCCCAGGATGCCTCATTTAATTCTGTAATTAACATTACAGTACTGCTAATAATAACAGTTTATCTTTTTGAATGTGTTTCCTGAACATAAAAAGTAGAAATTTCCCCCCACATCAGGTCACTAATATTTTTGCTAATCTTGCTAATCCTGCATATTTTTGATGTATTTTATTACTGTAACACTTAACGGAATTTACTGCCATGAAATGTAATGAATGGGATACAGCATTTCATGGACGTAAGATCCACCATCAGCCAACTGCACGGAAGGTATGCTTACACTGTAATTCAAGTGCTTCAGAAAAATAATAGAAAGAAATCCCTTATTAATATGGAGATTATAAAATGTGGCAAAAAACACGTCAAAAGACTGCAACAAGAACAGGAAGGATCGACATTATCAGACGACAATGTCTTTCAGCGTCCCGGAAGCGTAATGTGGGTGTGAGTAAGGCATTGCTTTGTGGCAGCTTGTCCCAGTCAATGAAAAAGTGAAGCCTCATCCACAGCAGCACTATGACCCAGGAACAGCTGGGGATGTGGGGATCTGATAATGTTACCCTTTCTGTTCTCGTCATGATCTTCTGATGCAGTTGGGGACACGGTTTTTTTGCTCCGTTCCCCTGCATCTGATAATCTCCTAAATTCCCTGTGCATCTACCTAAATTCCCTACTGGACTAGATCAGTCTTCCCCATCCTGGTAAGCCTCTAAATAAATTGGATGCCACCTTCCCTAGCAAGCCAGCTCTGGAGTTGTAATCCAGCACACCTCCCTACTTATTAATGCCCAGCCCACTTTACCAAAAGGCAAATATATACAGGTGATCCCTCTTACCTGCCCTTCAATGTTACAGGTCCAAAGAGAGTGAAGAGAGCCCATCTCACAGAAATAAAACTGCCATTATAAACACTTTGTAGCCTACAAACAGGGCTTAATTGACAATATAGGCTGTGGACATAACATATACCTATCTCTAGTTGGATTCCACTCTTCACTACTTTTTAAAAACATTTTTAGAAATACCCACCATTGCAATTCCTACTTCAAGATTCTGCCCAAAGATCCCCTGAGAACTTGGTAGTACAATCTTATGCATGTTCATTCAGAAATATGTAAGTCTCAACAAGTTCAGTGGGGATTACTGTCAAGTAGGTGAGTACAGGATTACAGTTTAAATGATTTCAAAAAAGTGGTTATCAACCATTGGTGCATAATTCATAACATCTGTGACACACCACCTAAAAGCTTGGCAAATTGCCATTTTTAGTAAGACTAGCTGTGGATTCCAATAAAACACAGTTGTCGCTTCATATTCGCTGGGGTTTGGTTCCAGGCCCTCCGCCCCCGTGGATACCAAAATCCGTGAATACCCAAGTCCCATTATATGCAATGGCATAACAAAATGGTATCCCATATATAAGATGGCAAAAATCAAGCCTTGCTTTTTAGATTATTATTTTTTAAGAGTATTTTCAAGCCGTGAATACTTAAATCCATGGATACCAAATCTATGGATACGGAGGGACAACTGTATATTATTTTACTCACCCAGTAGGCCAGAAACAAAGCAAAAGCCTATAGACAGACAGGACGTAAAAGGAAACAACTCTTTCTGCAAAATTTTAGAAAGACCTGAATTTACTTCACAGGGTCCTGTCATTTTATGAAACCAGTATGCGCAAGTCAGCATGACACAGCAGTATGACAAAAAGAAATGTTGTAAATGTTCCTTTGGAATCCTGGGATTTGCAGTTTAAGGAGGGGCATTTAGCATTCTCAGCCAGAGAGCTCTTAGGCTTCACTAAACTACAAACCCCAGAATTCCACAGGAGGCAGCCAGAGCAGTTAAAATGCAATAATGGCACTATAAGAGTGCAGTGTGATAACGTCCTGAGAGTAGGTGACTTGCCCAAGGCCTCACAGTGACTGAGTGGGGATTCAAACCCTGGTCTCAAGCATCATAGGAGATTTTCAGACACGGAAAAATCGTCCCTTGCCGCGCGAGCAGCCTCCCGAAACTGCTGCGCGGCAAGGGTATTTTTCGGACGACGCTGTGCCTCTTGCGAAGCCGTCCGTGTCACTTCCGTGAAGCTTGGGACGGCTCCGCGCCATATTTCAAGCACGGGCAGCCTCCGTGATTGAAATATGACGCGGAGCCGTCCCAAGCTTCACGGAAGTGACACGGACGGCTTCGCAAGAGGCACAGCGTCGTCCGAAAAATACCCTTGCCGCGCAGCAGTTTCGGGAGGCTGCTCGCGCGGCAAGGGACGATTTTTCCGTGTCTGAAAATCTCCATAGTCTAATGTTCAAACCACTATGCCACTCTGGCTTCCCAATGCCTATACTGCCACAATAATATACTCTGGCAAGGGGTGTATCTGATATTGTCTATAGAAGGGAGACTGCTGGCAGAATTAATTATTACATTGCATGATACATACCCCAGATCTGTTCAACAAGGTCAGTGATCCTCCAGATCAGGCAAATGGGGGCAGTGGAAGCACAATCTTAGATGGAGCACAGAAGCATTTAAGCCCCCAAGATAAGGTATCTTTATTGTGGCTTAACAATACAATGCAGCACAAGCACATTTCTAAAGCAGACCAAAACAAGATTGGCTTCATACAGGTATTTAATTTCTAAAGTCTGTAGTTTTCTGTGGAATAAAAGATTTATGTCCAAGTATTTATTTATTTATTTATTTATTTATACCCCGCTCTTCAGCCACAAGGCTATCAGATCGGCTTACAAATTGTTTTAAGCAATAGCAATTACACATCTACACTGCATTAAGCAGTTTCCAGTGTGTGTTAGCTAATTGCCCCCACAAGCTGGGTACTCAATTTACCGACCTACGAAAGGATGGAAGGCTGAGTGAACCTTGGAGCCCTCTGGAATCAAACTTGCAATGTGGTGGCTTGCAGTACTGGCATTTAACCACTGCGCCACCAGGGTGCAAGTAATGATGCCTACAGACCGTTTAAGGGGAACTGAAGTCTTGTCTATACAAGGGGGGGGGAGAATATGAACACGGCCAAACAAGCAAGCATTTGCAAGGATGCCACCTGTCTTCACAGCCAAAAGAGCCCCCCTAAACATCGCATGACCCCTAGCAAGGATGGTGGGCATGAGTGATTTACTCGCTATTTTAAATCTGCTGCCACCATTTTTTTTTTAAAGTTCCCCATGGTGCGCACAAGCAATAGTTCGTATTTACAAAGAAAAGAAAGAAAAAAGGTTACCTGCATAAGATCGCCATTTGATCTACTTACTGGACACTCACTTAGCTAAAAATTAAGCACAGCAGCCGCAGGCGCTTTTCCCTGTTTGCTAGCCCTGCCCTCATCCTCATCCGGCCAGATTGTGCTGCCTGTTCATATCTATGCGAATGTGAGTGTTTGAATGATTGTACATTTGCATGTTGTACAAAGCTTTTTAAAAAATCTGTATGAAGCCCCGGACACAACACACATGGACTTTGCAGTGGATTTAGCTGCCCCATTCCTAATGATACGTATTTGTGCAAATGTCTGCATGAATGGATCGCCTTCTGTTCATATACCATTTGTATTATTTTGACCGTACAGACAAGACCTGAATCTTTTGGCTCACTAATCAACCAGCAAGGTGTCAGCCTCTGCGCATTCTAACAGCTCTAACAAGCAGAAAGTCATATTGACTTAAGCTGGACTTACTCCCAACTATCCATAGGGTTACAGGTTTCCCCCACTTTCTGACAACTTGTTCTTTCAATGATTTCAAATTATAGACAAGTTTCCTTAATTTGACAGGTTCCACTCTTTTGTCAGTTCTTTTTCCTATGAGGCTTGCTTGGGACCTCATGTGCACTTTTATATATGTGTGTATATATGTATGTGTGTTTGTGTGTGTATATATATATAGAGAGAGAGAGAAAGAGAGAGTGTGTTAATGTAGCTTTTGCACACTTCAAAAGTGATATATGGTGTGTTATTTACATGTTTCGGTGGCCACAATGCATTTGCAAGCTAAAAAACCCTGGGTTCTACTTCTCAACTGATTTCACTTTCTGACAGTCCTCCGGTTCCTAACCTGCCAAATGAATGGGTGGTTCCCTGTACAGTTCAGGAATGTTCACTCGTACCTACTTAGAAATAAGTCCCACTGAACTCAGTTAATTGACATTGAACAAGAGAAGTAGTTTTCCTGAGAATCCAGATCGAAATGCAGGACTGCGTAAAACCATTCTGAACCACCCTTTTTTTTCATCTAGTCCAGCAGCTTTCAAAAAGAAGCTAGCAATCATTTCCTTGCGTACTTTGCCTGAAGGGATCACTGAGTCAAAACACAGGATTGGGGCGGGGAGGGGGTGGGCAGTTGCAGGACAAGTAAGGAGAAGGGTAAAACAATTCAGACATGCACAGGTCAATTAACTCAGGGGTTGCCAAGAGTTTAAAACATAGACACCACATTACAACACAGCTGTTTTCTTCTAAATGGGTGGAAGGAACCATTTTAAAAGAAGCTTTTGATTTTGGATTTTCTCTGGAAGCAAGAAGATGCAGATACTGCAAGGAGAAAATCATCTCCAAAGAGTTTGTCAGGCATTTGCTGCACAAGAAAGTTTTTCACCCTAGAATCCCTGCTCTATGTAACAAAAGTCTAAACTCTGGACATTTTGAATAAGAAAAAGACATTTTAAAGAAACTATAAGGCTAAAATAGGTTCCATGAAAGAAACCACTTGATGCCTCTCAGTTCAAGTTTCCCACATGTCTCGATCCCCATGGTCCTCTACTCACCTGTGTGCAACGGTCAGTAAAATCCTGTCTTGGAACCAGCTACTTCTTTTCTCTTCTTTATTCAACACTGAATCTGGAAAGGAAGTTGTCTGAAGCCATTTATATATTCTCAGATGCCGCCTGCTGTTCTTTTGTAACACTGCAAGTCCAAATCCACAAAATAAAGGTTAGAAACTGTGTTTTCAAGAGCTCTTCATCTCCCCCCTCCTCGCCATACTCTTAAAAGAGGTATTTCCCCCACCCAGGACAGTGATGCAATATATTTGCAGAAACACAGAGTTACCTCAAGAGTCAATTTCAAATATCCAAAGGTAGTTGCTCCTTTTCCGAGCTGTTTTTGCAGAACTTGAAAAATTACTTGTTGGAACAATTTCTTCCTGTTACTCATCATCATGTTTCAAAAGGAATTTGTTGTTGTTCATTTGTTGCACTGTCAAACCACAACTCATTGCATTACTTACAGATGCTCTTAATTTTATATTACTATTTTTAAAAAGTAGGAGAGATAAGAAAATGGCATAAAACTTGAAAAACCTTTCTCAAAATGTCCCCCAAATCGCCCTTAGAACGTAACTTTTGAAAGTAACTAGCAATTTTTAACTGTTACACCAATACTTCATTTCTTAAGTTGCTTTGAAAATGTGCTTTCATTACTTCCTGGTTACCCCTGTAAAACAAAGCTTTTATAGGAGATTACATTACAGTTGTCCCTTCATATTTGCTGGGGTTTGGTTCCAGGACCCCCGTGGATATCAAAATCCATGAATACTCAAGTCTCATTATATGCAATGGCATAGCAAAATGGTGTCCCTTATATAAGATGGCAAAATCAAGGTTTGCTTTTTGGATTATTATTTTTTTAAAGAATATTTTCAAGCCGTGAATACTTAAATCCGTGGATACCAAATCCATGGATAAGGAAGGACAACTGTATTTGTAATGTGTTCACTTTACAAGTTTCATGCTCTGGATTTGGGAATTCTTCAGACTGAGGTACCACACAATAAGTTATTGTTTAGTCACCATGGTTGGTAGATTTATTTCAAGTAAAACCGTCATCATCACACAATCCCTTTCAAAATAGTGACCGGAACTGACATTGCATTACTTTTTGTGGCTGTCCTGAGAAGTTGTCTGATTCAAGGTACCGTATTTCAGAATGGTAAGAGGCAGCTTTCTGTGAAGATTTTAGGTGAAGAGTGCACCAAAAATGGCTTTTCAAAAATATTTTCTTGGCTTTGAGGGACTGACAGGATAGTTTGAGCTGGAAAAGTGGGAGCCATGGGACCATATGTGGCCCATGGGCCATGCTTTCCACACTCCTAATGTATGTTGACGAATGTTGCTGTCCTTGAGCAAACAGGGATCACCAGCATTGAGGCCATGATACTGAGAACACAGCTGCACTGGACAAGGCACGTTGCTAGGATGGAGGACCATTGGCTCCCCAAAATAGTACTCTACGGTGAACTCGCCATAGGTCAGCGTAAGAGGGGCACTCCAAAAAAGCAATACAAGGACTCCTGAAACAACATCTCAGGCTTGTCCAAATTGATCGCCAACAATGGTCCGCCCTGGCCTCACATTGGGAGGCATGGAGACACACTATCCACAATGCTGCAGCCTTATTTGAGAACTCATGCTGAACAAGTCTTGAAGAGAAACAACAACGCAGAAAGAATCACAATCCGGAAACATCACCCAAGGAGACCTGCTGTGCTTTCTGCAACTGGACTTGTTTATCTCGGATTGGCCTTTTCAGTCATCAGCGTGCTTGCAGAAAGCACGGGATGAGTCCTTCCTGAATCTTCATTTGCGAAGAAAAGCCAGAGAGAGAGAGAGATTGCATATTGATTTGAAGGAAGGTCACATGTGTGTTCAACAGGGCTGGTTCCCTTATTAAGGTATACTTGAGGTTGCACTTCTAACAGTGCAATCTTGTTTCAACTCAGAAGTAACCCCAATGAGTATAATGAAGATTGCTCCCAAATTAAGAGTTTAAACTCTCCCTAATCACTTTTATTCAAGTCATTGATTTCAGCTGATTAGATATACCAGGTTTTGTAGAATTTAAATATTGAATAAAAGGGAGTTGCCCACAATGATTCAACAATTACTGAACAGCATTTGCAAACAATCTAATACCTTCTAATACCTGTTTGCCTCCTAGGCTGAATGGTTACAAAAACACCTTCCCCACAGGTAGAGAGCATAATCCTCCGTGTCAGCCACCAACGCACACAAGTGTCAAATGTTTAGGTACACTTAATGAAACAGAAGAATAGGTTTGGAAGAGCTGGGTACATTCACATATGGATATGTACTGCAAGAAAAAACACAGAACTTTCAGGAGTTTTGCTTGTCTGGTCTTGCAAATTAATCTGCTCTACAAAAATCAGATTTCATAGAATCATAGAGTCCATCAGAATCTCCAGTTAAACTATCCCCAGCACATAGATGTTCAACTTTATTTCTGAACACACCCAGAGAAGGTGATCCCACCACCGCTCTAGGCAATTGGTTCCATTGCCAAACAGCTCTTACTGTCAAGAAGTTCCTTCTAATGTTCAATTAAAATCTACCCTCCTGTAATTTCAGACCATTAGACGTAGTTCTGCCGTCTGAGGCAGCTGAGAACAAGCCAGCACCCTCTTCTTTGTGGCAGCCCTTGAGGCATTTAAGGAGTGCAATCGTGTCAACCTTCAGTCTTATCTTCACCAAGCCCAAGATGCCCTGCTCCTTCAACCTCTCCTCATATATTTTGTTTTCCATACCTCTTATCATCTTGGTTGCCCTTCTCTGAACTTGCTCCAACTCGCCTATATCCTTCTTAAACTGAAGCACTCAGAACTAAATGCAATGTTCCAGATGAGGCTTGATCAGTGCAGAATATAGGGGGGCTCTTACTTCCCTTGACTTGGAAACTATGCTTCTCATAATGCAGGCAAAGATAGCATTTGCCTTCTTTGCTGCAGCATCACACTACTGGCTCATGTTTGCTTTATGGTCAACAAAAAATCCAAAGTCCTTTTCACATGTAGTACTGCTGAGCCAAGTATCCCCCATCCTATACCTATGCATTTGGTTTTTGTGGCCTAAATGTAGAATTTTGCCTGCATCTGTGGCTGGCATCTTTAGAGAGTGGTTTGGGTAGGAGCGTGTCTGGGGTTTACCACAAACATCTGGACAACTTCAACAGGAAAGAAGAAACCTTAAAAGTAAACAAAATCTGGCTCCCAGTTTTGAAGAAGAATAGAATAAAAACTCAGCACTTACAAAAGAATTCCACCCAGGGACAAGGGGAGTTCCAGCAGATAATGGCCCATCAACCAACCATTAGCCAAACAGACACTAACGAGCCTCGCATTTCTATAGCCAGAAACTAACCATTCAATTACACAAATTGACATATACTTCCCTACAGGGGTTCACAGCATATAAACTCCAGACACACTCCTACCCAACCACTCTCTGAAGATGCCAGCCACAGATGCAGGTGAAACATCAGAAAGAACCTATTCCAAAACACGGCCTCGCAGCCCAGAAAAAAACCAAGGAAAATCTATGGATGCCGGCTATGAAAGCCTTCGACTTCACAATTTTGCATTTTTCTCTGTTGAATTTCGTTTTATTAATTTCAGCCCAGATTTCTTATTTATCAAGGTCCTTTTGAATTATGTCCCTATCTTTCAATGTATTAACTACCCCTCCCAGTTTTATATCAGCCACAAATTTGATAAGGATTCCCTCCACGCCATCATTTAAATAATTGATTTAAAATATTGAAGAACATCAGCCCCAGGACAGAACCCTGCAGCACTTCACTTGAGACCTCCTCCCAATCTGAAGCACAGCCACTGGTGGCAACTCTTTCAGCACAGTTTTCCAACCAACTATGGATCCATCTGATGATGTTTCCATCTATTCCATATTTAGTCAGCTTGCTAATCAAAATAGCATGGGACACCTTATCAAATGCTTTGCTGAAATCCAAATAAATGTCATCCACAGTGTTCCCACCAAGCTCCCAGTGCAGCCTATTTCATCTACTTTGTATATCTTGTCAGAATGCAACAAAGAAAAATTAATGGTCCATGCTTTGTGTATTTATATCCCACTTTTCCTCCAGAGAGCACAGTCAACATGGTTTCATAAAAGCACCCCTGTCAAATGAGACCAAAAGCCGCTCTGTTGAGCTTCCTCCAACAGCTGATCAGATTTCTCTGAGGAAAGCCATAAGCAAGACTTGAAGGAGCAGACCTAATTGTTGTTCCACAAAAACTGATATTAAGAGGAATGCTTCCTCTTATTCAGAGCTTGAAAAAATTACTCTTTTGGATACTCCAGAATTCCCCAACCAGGATGGCCACTAAGAGGAATCTCAGAGCTGCAGTTCAGAAAAGTGTTTTTGCCATGCTCTTCTCTGAAACTGGAGGAATACAGGTCATTCCCCATCTCCACAGAACTAATATCCACCATTTCAATTATCCACAGCTGAAAAAAATAGGGACACATACCATAGAGCCACACTAAAAAAATGCCTAGAGAGGTGTCCTCTCTAGGTATCACTAGGTCCTCCAAGGCAACTCTATGGTATATTTGTCAAATCATAGAGTTGGGAGAGACCGCAGGGGCCATCTAGTCCAACCCCCTGCCATGTAGGAATGCCCAATACTAGAAGTCCTTTATTTTAACAGTGTTTGCTATTATCCATCATTTCACTTATAAACCTTACTTATCAGTAGGGTTAATTGTGCCACCCTCCAGATGTTACTGGACTGTAACTCCCACTCCTCCCACATTTTGCCCAATCTTATCTTAAGAGCAAATGTAAAAAATGTTCATCATTCACGGGAGCCCCATTTATCTTGTTAACCTCACTTCCCTACTTGGTATGCACAAAGATACACATCTCACAACTTTCTCACTACTATGCTAGTTATGTGAGCTCTAAAACAAATTGTGCTGAGATTAAACTCACAAACACATCTTCAGTCTGGGAGAACCACTGTGGTGTCGCAATTAGAGTCCTGGGACATTTTCAGATAGTGCTAAACGGAGCTTAATGAGGGATGAGCTCCCGGGAGAGGAACGGCGCTCTTGCGCAGCAGGGGATCGTTTTCGGATGCCGCCGTCCCTCTTCCGAGATCATCAGTGTCACTTCCGTTAAGCTTTGGAAGCGGCCACGCCATATTTTAAGCACGGCCGCTTCCAAAGCTTAACGGAAGTGACACTGATGATCTCGGAAGAGGGATGGCGCTGTTCCTCTCCCGGGAGCTCATCCCGCGTTAAGCTCTGTTTAGCGCTGTCTGAAAATGTCCCTGGACTGGGATTTGGCTGATCCATCATAACATGAAGAGTCACTCAGAGCAGCAAAAGCAAAATAGGAGTCAAGCAAGGTTAATCCCTGGGGCTGGACTCCAGTTTCTATCAGTCAAAGCTATTTGACTGCATTCCAAAGATTGACCCTGATCTAAGGCTATTTCACTGCATTCCAAATTCTCTGAGGTTGATCTGTTGCGAGGACACCTTGTTCCCAGTTCTAGAAAGAGCAGACAGCAGCTGTGCTCACAACAGACCAACCCCAGGGCATTTAGTATACACCAAAACAGTCTCAGATGGGGTCCATCTATTGTGAGTGCAACTTGCACCTCCTCTTCTTGTTCTCAGTTCTACAGACAGGCCTATGTAAAGCTCACCTCACGTCTCACAAGAGGAAGACATCTTGTGAAATTTCCAGGCTCCAGCAAGAGCTCAAATTTCATGGGAGCCTTGTGAGATTGGAGGTGGGCTTTATGTAGGCTTTCCTTACATGTACCAGCTAGTCTTGAGCTGGCTGGGCAGCAGGGAAGATTGTCCTGAATTGGGATCAGAATATCCTGGCAACCCTGGGCCTCACAGAATTGCTCAAACAAGGGCAATGACCTGAGCAAGGCCAGATTAAGGAGAATGGGGCCCTGGAGCAGCCTCCTTTATTCACCTGTGTGACCTATTCTGGGAGTGATGGCGTAGTAATTAAATAAATGAAATACAGAGTGCAAGAGACAACAGCATCGCAATTTTTACGTGGGCACTCATTTTCTGCTCTGAAATTTCAGTAAGACTAATTGCATGGTACCCTTAAGTCTGGCCTATTCTCTCAAGTAACACACACAATATGTTTGTGATACCAGAATCACTGTGAGGAATTAACTAGGAAATTAGCCTCTGGAGCCTCTGGAGCAATGATACCATTTGAACCACTCATAATCCAGCATTTGATCTGAGGCCCTCAACAATGCTGAGAAACATTAAAAATCAAAAATGACACTAAAAGGTCTAGGAAATGGACACTGAAGTGAAGAATTCCTCTGTTGCTGTCCAACTTTGGTGATTCTTGGAGATTTGATCTCTCTTCTTGACTTGTGCATCATGTGGCGTCAGAGGGGTCACAATCTGTGGTTAAGTTTCAAATGCTCTGTGCAGAATTTAGCAACACAGAGCTCGTATATCTTACCTTGCTAAGTGCAACATGCATATTACTGTTTCAGTTTGCAAAATGTTAAAAGTTATGTTCTAGAAATCCAGACAAATGCAAAAGCACAACATTGCTTCCTTTGAAGTTTGGGTGAAAGAGTTTTAGAACAGCATACTTAACTATAACACTGTAGCATGCTGGTTGAAAACTGCTCTTGTCTGCACTGTATAATCTCTTGCAACAGCTAAATTCAGTAGACACAGTACTCTATAGTTTGACTTTTCTAGTACTTCACTGTGTGCAAGCTACTGTGTCACCTGAATTACTGAGGTCTATGGAAATCTCACATGTGTCTACCAAAAATCAATATTTCTATAGGGAATTTTAATTAGCTCAAATAGTGGCTGCAAGAGGTCGGGTAACAGTGGGATCTTTTGACCTATGTATACGAGTAGTAACTGATAAGACTCCAAGCAAGGAGATAAAACAAAAATGGTTTTTATTGAAAAATCACCAGGGGAATGCACACATACATACATACATTCAGGCTTCAAGCACCCACACAAGACTATCAAAGAAAGTAGTAAGTATTGGGATAGAGGAATAGAGTTTGGGGTGATGGGTTATACTATACCTGTCTGATAAGCAGAGATTCATGGAGCAGAATATATTCAGAATGCAGCTCTGAGGGTCGTGCAGCAAACCATCAGAGTGACAAGGTGGAAGAAACTGCAAACACTTTGTTGGTGTTTTGGGGTGATATTTATATTTTATACTCCCTCTGAACAGGTGTTATGAGTGGAATACAATGTCTGCCAGAGTTTCCCAGGGTTAAACAATGGATCCTCCAAATGTGGTAATGATCACTAATGGCTGAAACATCGGAACTGATGCGACCCAGGCAATTCTCTTATTGTTTTAGGAAAGGTGTGAGGAAAAACCAGTATTGCAAGGCAATGAGTGTCCAGCTATTTTGATTGAATTAGTGAATGACTCACATCCATGGATGGTATGTCCAGGAGAATAAGCCCATTTCCACCCTAACTTACTGGTCCAAGGGGGAGGTTCACATAATTACTACCTGGGTGTGTTTTTTTAGGAATTTGGGCTGGCTACTTCCTCAGGCTTTTTGAGCAAACCTTGAGTCCTTGTATTTGGGAGGTCCTGGTCTATTACCAACCAATAATAAGCCAATTTATGAGATATAGTCAATTGATGAATTATTGGAAGTTTGGGGGGTATCAGGGCAGGTAAATACAGAGGCATACTGGAACTATGTTTAGAAACTTGGTGTTGTACTTTCCCCACTGCAGATAAACAATATTTCTTTCAGGCCTCAACTACCTTAAATCTATAAAACATTTTGCTACACTCTGCAGTAGTATCCATGTCTGATGAAAGGAATTACTCTTCTGGTACATAGTAAGGTCCAGTCTAAACAGTCAAAATAATTCTCATGGAATTCTCAAAGAAGGTGATATGTCTAAGTAGACATTCGCATCAATATGTCGTATTTGGAAGGGGGGAAGCCAAATCCACAATAAACTCTGTCAGGAAAGCCTTTGTGGCTTTTCCTGGCGTTTTAAAAAAACTCTGTAGGGGATGTGAATGTCCATTGGTTAAGACAGTTGCATTCGCATTGCTGAGCTTTTCCACAGGAGAGACAGCACAAGCTGATTGGCCAGATGAGCGTGGGGGCAGGGCTTATAAACTTCTGATGCAAATCCTGAAAACTGATATGAAGAAACTCTTACAATACTCATGTTTCAGTATCCAAACAAGATATTGTTATGGTCCTCTTTTGCCACATTCATATGTCTTCATCTTTTTGTATGATGATCATCAAGAAGAAAAAGAAAGTTTGCTTTACTCAAGATGTTATTAAGCCACAAAAAGGCAACAGCCATAAAAATACTCACTCTTGTATTGAAATGATGGGACAGGAGGAAGAGATGTTATATTATAGGTCTCTGGCTGTGAAATGTTAGTCTGGAGATCATGGGGTGGGGGGGAAGAGTTCTCACACAAAACATAGAGCTTTTAAAGGTGATTCAATAATATGATGGAGAGCCATACATCTCAGTTATGGCCACGGTTCTATGCACTGTTACCTGGGAGAAAGTCCCACTGAATTTAGTGGGATGTAACTTTTGAGCAGGCATGTACAGGACTGAATTATAGGTGTGTGTAAATAAGTTGTTTATTAGGTTTTTTAAGAAGGCTGAAGGTGACTTTTGAAGTATTATTATAATTATTTGGAGGAGGGCAAGGGACGAACCAGTGTGCACAATTGAATGTGTGTTGCTTGGGTGCATTCTCTTTCTTGAAGCTACACATAAAGTAATCTTCAGAACCCAACACCAAGTTCTGAGAGCATCCAAAATCCACCCCTTTCTATGTCTTCCACAAAAAAGAATCCCGAATCACCCTTCTCAATGATACTCAGAAATAAGAATACAATACAGTACAAAAATATATCTTAACCATGTTCTTTGTCGAGACAAGACAGAAGTGCTCCCAGTCAGTCGAAAGGTAGATCAGAGAATAGGGATAAATCCTGTGTGGGATGGAGCTACACTATCCCTGCAGATGCAGGTTCACAATTTGGATGTACTGGATTTAGCCCTGAGACTAGATGGTCAGGTCTCCACAGTGGCCAGGAGTGCTTTTGTACAATTAAGGCTTTTGCACCAACCCCCTCCCCCCACGCATGCCACTCCTACAGACTTCAGATCTGGCCATAGTGACATTTATTTATTATTCTGCCTTTCTCCCATCATAGGATTCAAGGTGGTGCACAGCATCTAAAAAGAACACAGTAACATTTACCCTAGGTACATCCCGTTTGGACTACTGTAACATACTCTATGTGGGGCTGCCTTTGAAGAGTTTTCTGAAACTTCAGTTAGTCCAAAGAGCTGCAGCCAGACCATTAACTGAGACTGGTTATAGGGAGCACACAACTCCCTTGTCACAACAGCTCCACTAGCTGTCAGTTTCCAGGCACAATTCAAAGTACTTGTTAAGACCTATACAGCTCAGGTGCCAGTTATCTGAAGGACTTTTTCTCCCATATAAACCTGCCCATGTTTTGAGATCTGAGAAGGCTGAGCGGTCCTCCTCAGTGGCTACGCTTAGTCTCTGGATCTCCCTTCCTAGAGAGTTTAGACTGGTGCCCTCCTTGCTGTCTCTCCACAGGCAGGTGAAGACTTTCTTGTTTTGGCAGGCTTTGAAAACTGACTGCTCAAGGGGAAGGGGCCTTGCATGGTGTGCTGTCTTGTCTATTTGTTGTTTTCTTTTTACAGGCTATGTTTAACTGGTTTACATTTCATTGGTAATTTAATTACTTTTTAAATATTTGTTTGAGCTAAATTTTTAGCCATGCTTGTTTTAACTGTTGCAAGCCACCTTCATTCCATATGGGGAAAAGGGAGGAGATGGAGGCGGAGGAGATATCTACTCAGAAGCATGAAGGACCATGTTAATCAGAAGAAAGCAAATGCAGCAAGTTTTGAAAGCATCAAGAATCCAAAAATCACAATTCTATTAAAAGTTCTGAGTGGTGTCCTGCCCATCCTCATCTCTGCTGCATGAAACAGAACCAAGATAAATACATTTGCCCTCATTACTTAATGTAATATATCCATGCACACTGTAGTCAGACCTAATGTATTCCGTCTTCCACCCTATTCCATCATCAATTCAATTTTTCTGGGAAATATAATCCAACTGCAAGGAGGAGGGAGGCAGAAGCTGTTCCTTTGACCTTTTCTTGCTCAACAATTATTCAGCAGTGGAACACACTGCCTCGGAGTGTGGTGGAGTCTCCTTCTTTGGATGTTTTTAAACAGAGGTTGGATGGCCATCTGTTGGGAGTGCTTTGATTGTCTATTTCTGCATGGCAGGGGGTTGGACTAGATAGCCCTTGTGGTCTCTTCCAACTCTAGGATTCTATGTTTCTATGATTTCAAATTCATATAGAATAATCAGGGAAAAGGCTATTGCTTACACACTCTCAGTTCAAACTGCTGCTGGTAAGTTTTTCCTATTTCTCACACACAAAATACAGTTGTCCCTTCATATTTGCTGGGATTTGGTTCCAGGAACCCCCATGGACACCAAAATCTGTGAATACTCAAGTCTCATTATATGCAATGGCATAGCAAAATGGTGTCCCTTATATAAGATGACAAAATCATGGTTTTCTTTTTGGATTATTATTTTTTAAAGAATATTTTCAAGCTGTGAATACTTTAATCCGTGGATACCAAATCCGTGGATACGAAGGGACAACTGTATATGTTCTGTTTCATTAATACTAACAATCTTGCTTCTGAACTTGACATGATGCTTTTATTTTGTTGGATCGTTACCTACCCTGATAGCCCCCATCTTGAAATATCAAATAATTGGCTATATTTAATAATTTGGCTTAATGTGGCCATCCCCATGGTTAGCAGGTAAACCAGGACCCCCTAATGCCAAGGGTGGATTTATGTATAACTAAGGGAGGAGCCTTTGAAAATTCCCCAAAACCTAATATTCAGCTCAGAAATTAACACCTGGAGGTGAGTCACTCACTAATCCACTCAACCATAGCAGAGTCCTTAATGTTTGAAAATGGGTCTTTGCTTCCCTCATCCCCTTCCAACAATATACCTTGCCTGCTTCTATTCAGTTCCAAATCCATCACCCATTAACGACCATTAACTCTGCTGGAGTACCCTTTGTTTAGCTCTAGGAAACTCCAAGGGTCATTGCATTCCCCTCAAAATCCCATCTCTTCAGGGGAATTATCAGATATAAACATCACCCTAAAACACCACCAAAAGGTCCATAGTTCCTCCTCCCACATCCATGCTGCCAGTTTGCTGTGAGGCCCTCTGAACACATCTCTAAGAATCTTCTGCTGCATGAATCTCTGCTTCTCTGAGAGGTATTGTATCACCCATCATTCCCTCACTCTTTTCCTTTATCCAAATGCTTTCTACTTTCTTCATTAGCTTTGTGTGATTGCTTGAAGCTTGAGTGTTTGCATGTATGCTGTTGATATTGATTTCCAATAAAGATCATTTATTTGTACCTTTTAACTTAGAGCCTTAGAGTCTCCTCCATTACTACTGGTATACGTAGGTTAAAAGATCCCATGGTTGCCCAGCCTCTCGCATGTCAAGTTGAGTTAATTAAATTCTCCAAATTAATATTAGGACATTAGAGGGTCCCCATGGACCCCCATGCAATTCAGGTAACAGGATAATAAAAGTGAAGCATGACCAGTACCTGTGTATTTTTATAATCTCTGAACCCGTCCTTTGTTTGAAGCCTCAAAATGACCAAAGTGGGGATATTAAAATGGCATTTTGTAGGCTTTCTGCAGCTTGTAGACTCTGACACACACTCATTCATCCTCTCCCACCCACAGATCAGCATGAGGCTTTTAAAGAGGAACAGAGTAGATTGTACAAACTCAGACTTTTACTTGTATTTCTCAATGAAAAGCAGATGGCTGGGATCTAAGAAAGAAAGAATTTAAATCACCTCTTAAGATTCTTACAGCAATAGCTCAGAAACTGTGTCCCTTCTCTGTCAATTGCTTTAGTTTTTTCATCCCGAACCCCTTTGTTAACCTACTTCAATCTGCATTTCTGACACATACTGTTTCTCCCCTAGCATTTCTTAGTTGCTACTTTTTACTCAATGATTCAGCAATGCACCTCTGGAACACTCTCTCTTTAAAGGTTGAAGTTGCTTTCTTTCTCCTCTCCACCCCCGCTACTATAATCATACCAACAGTAATATTTTGCATTGTTAAGTAATATCAGTACTTTACTGAGACGGTAACAAAGATTATTTTTGTTTGTTGAAAGGGAAGAACATAGTCTCTCCTTCACTCATGTGTATGTCACATCCTTTATGGGTGGAAGACCATCTAGTGAAATTGGTTGAGAAAGAAAGACTTTGGTCTCTTAGTAAATGTGTTCCCAAATATCACAGACAAATTTTAAGCAGAAATTAGAGTTCCTCTTTTACAGGCACAGTACTGCTGCTAGTAGTGACAAATCTGGTCTAATGAGGAGGCTGAATGAAGCAGTAGATCAGAATAATCCCCAACCCTGGATAAAGCCTGCTTAAAATCTGAACTGTCAGGAAGAGAGAGGTGGGTGAATCTGCCTTAAATTTCACACAACCTCTTCTTTTTAATCAACATGGAAGATCTTCAGTCAGCAGGGAGGGAAGGGGGATGAAGGAAGCTTGGTAGGCAATTTTGCTAATAAACATTCAGATTTCATAACACTATAGACAACTGGCCAGTCATTTTGTTCACTATTGTCTCTGGAGACCTCAATGGACACTCCTTTTTTAAAGGTAAAATGTTCCAAAAATCTTACTGTTCTAATGTAAAAGTCCCATGCTCCCCCTCCCACCCAGCGAGGAGGAATGCCCTTTTGTCAGGACTAAATAACCATATAGTCCTTTGGGGTTTGTTTTGTTTTTTGCAGTGATCTATCCTGAAATAATAATTTTAAAAAACCAGCCCCTGAGTAGGAATAAAATGTTGCTGTTCATGCTGGGAATTGCAACTGATGATCTCTAGACGCAGCAGAAATATAGCAGTTTGACACCACTTCGTCCACCATAGTTCTATCCCATGGAATCTTGTTATTAGTAGTTTTATGAGGCATTTAGCCTTTTCTGTCAGAGAAATCTGGTGCCTCACCAAATTACAAATACCAGGATTTCACAGGACAGAGCCACGATGGAGAAAGTGGTGTCAAACTGCTGTATTTTTGCAGTGTAGACAGGCCCTGAATACTCCATGACAAGGGAAATGTTGTTTCTGTTGGAAGTGAACAGTGCTTAGCACTGAGGAGTCAAGAATGCCTCGGAATGGGCAGTAGCATTATGGTTAGATAGTTTGAGTGCTCGCTCCCTGCTTGTCTACCTATCCTGCTCCCTCTGTGATGTAAACTGATACTCTTAGAGATGTTTCCACCTCTTCTCCTACCCAGAACTCTCTCAGCTCTCCCTAGAGATGTAGCTTGCTTAGAACAGCAACCTGAGTAACTTTCCTATCTTAGAATGGAGTTCCTACAATAAAAGCTTTAGCTTGTTTCTGTAAAGCCATTGGTGTGTTTGCTACTTAAATCAGGATCTCTGACCCCTGCACACATGGGACTTTTTCGGACGCAGAAAAATAATGCAAGCAGCCTCGTCAGCTTGCGAGGCTGCTGCGCTGCAAAGCGTCCCTTTCGTATGACACTTGCCCCTGCCGGTACTGTTGTGGTACCGCGGGGAGAGTTGAGCGTCATATTTCGTTGTTTTTTACTCACGAAATTGATCGTGAGTAAAAAACGACGAAATATGATGCTCAACTCTCCCCGCAGTACCGCAACAGTACTGGCAGGGGCGAGCGTCATACAAAAGGGACGCTTTGCAGCGCAGCAGCCTCGCAAGCTGACGAGGCTGCTTGCATTACTTTCTTTGCATCCGAAAAGGTCCCTGCACTATCATTTTGTTTAAAAAAAACCAACAACCCTGAGATTTAGAACAACCAGCAACAATATTTACTCTGTGGGTTTTCCCTCTCTGATAACTCAGCATGTGCCAGTCAGACTTGGTTTCTGGTGTCCATGTGTTTCACAATACTACAAACTACTCATGCTGTGGGTTAGTGTACTTTTTTGCCTTAAGATGTAGTAATAAGAAGGTAATTGTGGGAGTCCCTTCATTTACAAAGTCCTCCCACTTCTCTTCCCCCACACGCTGCAACCTCCTGCTTTTAGCCAGAAGGCCCCTGCACCCAATGAATGTAAGCCCCAGTAGCCAATAGCTACACGCACATTTGTCATGAAAGACAGCACAATGTTTGCTAGAACAGTGGGTTCTCCAGCTGTGGTCCTTCTGGTGTTTTGAACTTCACCTCCCAGAATTTCTGACCACTGGCCAAGCTGGCTGGGCTTCTGGGAGCTGAAGTCCAAAACACCAGGAGGACCAAAGTTGGAGAAGTGCTATACTAGGTTACTTTTGAAAGCGAGCATGCGCGCACACACACCATTCCCCTCCCTTATGCTAAGAATAGGAGGAGGTTCAGAAATATGCAGATTTTTTGTCTCCTGATGTGCTGTGGTGTCATGGTGGCAGCAACCTATACTCCAATGTAGGCATATTCTGACTACTAGCTGCACCTGGCAAACAATATGCCATTAAAAAACTCCCCCCCAAAAGCCCGGTAGACCTCACAACTACCCTGTAAGGTAGGCTGGTGTATTTAAATTCTTCCTCCCTCTTCTCAGCATTCCACACTTTTCCCAGAATTGCTGAGGGTGACTCACTCTGTTGCCCTGCCACTGCCACTACCAATTGACTGTCTGGGTCCCCATCTGAGTGGCAGGAGTGCATTGTGAAGTAGAGAGAGAATTTGCATGTGGGTGGTGATTGGCTGGGTGTGTTTCCTGAAGAGCCAATCAGCACACTGGGAAAAGCAGCATACCCAAGAGAATTATATACAGTCATCCCTTCACATTCATGGGGGTTAGGGTCTTGAGACCCCTGCAAATGTGGAAAAACCGCCAATAAAAAAGGCTTCTCCCGTGACTCCCCCCATGGGAGGGAGGAGGCGGGCAGGCAGAAGGGAGTCTGGCCAGCCTGGCCAGCCTCTCCCCGGCCTTCCTGAGTGGACTCCGGACCTTAGAAGCCCCGGAGCCCCCTTAGGAAGGCTGGGGAAGGCAGCGGGAGGCAGGGAGGGAAGCTGCCCGGCCTCTCCGTGGCCTTCCTGAGGGGACTCCGGGGCTTAGAAGGCCTGGAGCCCCCTTAGAAGGCTAGGGAAGGCAGCGGGTGGGAAGGAGGGAGGCTGCCTGGTCTCTCCATGGACTCCCTGAGTGGACTCCGGGGCTAAACCGCAAATAATCAAAACTGTGAGTGTGAAAGCCATGAATGTGGAGGGGCAACTGTATATAGATCTTTGGGAGAAGTTAGGAGCCCAGTTGCTAACTTCAGTAAGTTAAAAGCAGGACCACATGTCCATCCTTTTTTTCCACACTGCACAACCTTCCACAACCTCTTGCAGATTGCTGCTTTTCTCCAGAGGGTGACACCTGTGCGCTACTATATGGCAGGGGGCACTGAGGATGCTTAGGAATTTGTGGGCTACAAAAACAGTATTTTGTGCTGCACGTAGCCTTAAGGCTGTACTTTGCCAACAGACCAAATCCTTCAGTTAAATCCAGAAGCAAATATAGGTGAGAAAACACATGGTGTGTTAAAAAAAAGAAGAGGTCATAGGGGCTCAAATCATCACATACTGTATTTAGGACTACTTGACATTTCCAGACACTTTCCGTGGACAGTGCAATGCACATCAAAGGAATCAAGCATGGACGTTGCAAAAAACATGAATAGCTGAGCAGGTCCCTCTTATTCAGAAAGGCAGTAAAAGTTCTAGTTTAAAATCAGTGTAAGTTGTTTAGAAGAAGGCTGTATGAGTGCTATAGGGACAAATACAAACATGGAAAAGCATTTCCATTAATAAATATACATTTCCCAGAGAAGCTGAATGACGGATTTTACCATTGTTAGCATGCCCTTCTACCTCCTCCCTATGATATCTCATAATTGGAAATACTGGACACTTTTCGGGGTCAAATTGGCTGGGGTGAACCAAAAAGAGATCAGGTGGAGGTCACAATGACCTGGGATGTGTCTTAGAAATATTTTGGCAATCAAGCCCATATTGGGATTGTGTGTAAGCCCCTTAGTACACAGAGTCATTAAAGAGGTATGTACTAATTCCTTCTTGGGCACCTCAGCAATGAGTCATCCAACCAAAGAATTAATGACCACTCCCAACCCCACACCTAAGGAAATCTCACATCTGACCCCCCTCCTGTCCACCATTGCGAGGTTGTCGTAAACCCATCAATTCCTATCTTCCCAACATTGATGCAATCAGTTAAGTTTCTGTTTCCTTTGTTTACCTGGTGAGAAAACCATCCAGGCTTTGTCCTAGCCAGAATACCCCTTCAGGATATGAAGCAGGGTATAAATATTAGTCCCCCAATAATAGAAAGGTGTGCCATGGTAGACAAACCCAGCCACACTTTCTTGGTGCACCTCTGTATTGGAACCTATTGTGCCACCCCCAGACTCCTATCTAAGTACCTTCGCTACCCAAAACTCTGCCCAAGGATTTCCCCCTATATTCCCAAATCTCTCCCTCTATCTGGTCTTTCTGCCTTACTCCTCTATAGCCTTGTGTGATTCTTAGGAATGTGTATTGCATGTGTGAATGCAATTTGTGTCACTTCAATAAAAATACTCTATTTCACTTTAAACTGAAGTTCTCTGCAGTTGGTACCGGTATACATAGGTAGAAAAATCCCCGCTGTTAAGCTCCTCTCACAGGCATCCATTTGAGCTAATAATTCCCCCAGCTAATAATAGAGATTTTGATACCATGGGTGGGTCTCTAAAGCACCCCCCCATCTCTTAGGGTAACACCATTCCCTCAACCACCTCAATTCTATCTTTCACTGAAATTACATATGTTACATGGGTGTAGTGTGTGTGTATGTGTGTATACATGTGTGTGTGTGTGTGTGCACAAAGGTCAAGTGATGTGTGTGTGTGTGTGTGTCTGTCTGTCTGTCTGTCTGTCTGTGTCTCACTTGACCTTTGCAGTGTTTTTGGACATCCACTTCCTATGAGAAGAGAATTCATGAGGTACTGAGAAATAAACAATTATGTCTCTGTAAATTTTAAATTTTAAACTCTGTCTTATTTCACAAAAGGGAAAGTAGGGTGAGAAACTGGTCTTCATGGACATTCCTTATGGTATATTAGCTGTGGTGGTACTGTCACGTGTTGAGATTCCTCTCTCTCTTTGCAAGATGGCAACTAGCAGGCAGGCTTTTCCTTAGCTCTGCAGTGCTTTCAAGTCTTTAGGCTTTAAAAACATTGAGTACTGTGGAATTTATTTTCAGCCCTGCCTGCTAGAATTGTTTGCATCTTCTACTGCACCAATTTATCTCTGGAAAGCTTTAAATTTATTGACTTTGGATGTTAGAAGTGAATTATACTTTTTTTCCTTCTCCCATCAGCTTTGCTCTCATTCTGGGAGTGCTAACAAGTTCCGGCAACTATTAACAAAAGTTTCACCTGTTTCTTGCTAACTGGAATAGCCAAATGAGGTTTGTGGATTTAAAGAGTCAGAATTGAATTTCACTAAGTTAATACATATTTTAATCTGCCTGGAAAGGTAAGGGAACTGTTTTCTTGTTGGGAACATGTTTAACTTTGATGTGATGGTGCTCACCAGAGAGGGATTTAAACAACTGGGCCTAACCCACTTGGAGAAAGATATTGTGTCTGTAATGGAAGAACAAAACCAATGTAAAATTACAGACTTTTATGGCTCCAAATTGGAAGGATCCTTCCACTGAGGAATTCCTGGAAAAGTCATTATCTGAATGCAATGGAAATCCTTTAGGCTGGTCCCTCTGTCCTCAGTGCCTAATGAAATCAACCAGTGGGAATTTTCCAGAGGCTGGTGAGTGCTCTTTGGCTAAGGAGCTAGAGCAAGCTAACTTCTCAAATACAAACTTGGGGCAAGCTCATACTATTGAACAGAACTACATGTACAGTGGAGCTCTGGGAGCATCAAGCAGACTGACTTGGAGGAAAGCTTGAAGGACCCCTACCATTCTCTTGTAGGGTCCCATTGTAGGGTCTCTCTTGAGTCCCATTCTTTCAATACTTGCCAGCTTTCTAGCTGTAGCTGCAAGGAAGTCAAAAGCAAAGACATTGACTCCCAAGAGGTGAACACCCTTTTTGTGCATAGCTGGAGTTGATCAAGAGCCTGTTTACAAGTTGGATGGAGGATCTGTGTAAGATAAAGGATCTACTAACTGAATGTAGAGGTTAGTTGACCTTACTAATGTCTTCAATATTAACAAATACAAAGGACTCTGATCAGCCTTCCCATCACAATTGTAGCAAGTAGTGGAAAGTTGATCGTGATTAAAAACCAACGAAATATGACACTCAAATCTCCCCGCGGTACCGCAACAGTACCGGCAGGGGAGAGCGTCATCCGAAACCGATGCTCTGCAGCACAGCAGTCTCACAACTTGCGTTATTTTTGACGTGTCCAAAAAAGTTCAATGTCTTGCCAGCCAGTTTTTTTCGACAAGGAAAGAACCACATTAACTAAGTCGACATGACTGACTGTGCTGAGTTTTGTGCCTGCAATCATCTTTGTCTCTCTTCTTCCTCCCTCTTCTTGAGCTGAATATCTGATTAACCTAATACCAACCTGTGTTTACCCACTATCCACAGATGAGAGTTTTGTGCCAGAGAACATGTTGCTCCCAGTCATATTCATGCCGGATGTGCTGGAACATGCTTGTGCAAAGTAGGTATCCTCTCTCACATGTTACCCTTGCATGACTTTTTACACAATTGGCTGTAAGCCATGTGGGAGGAATACCGCCTGCATTTTACACATGCCTTTGTGTGCCCACAGATTCTACACTGCTATATTCAAGCCAACCTCAAAATAATATTTGCCCTAACGAAACAGTTTGAAACAGTTTCACAGGAAGATTAGTACTGGCATTGGCACTTGGAATGGCTGGGAAACTACTAGAGTGACCAACGACCTGGATTGAAGAAATAATAGGTGCTGTTTAGAAGACAATGGTAGCTTTATCTTTTAAAGCATCACTTTGTATTAGCAGTACTGTAGTGGTAATTTCTGAACTGTAGGTAATCATTATGACAGCTCCCATAGCTGCGTTATGGTGGTATCTAACCATTACTTGCTGTGGACCCATTTAAAAAAAAGTTCTAGCCCTTTCCATCTTTGATAGAAGCAAGTTTTTCCCCCCCTATCTTTGATAGAAGCAGGGTTTTGTAAAAGTAATTGGTCTGGATTGCCCCTTTTGTACAATGTCACCACAAAACACTGCATTTCTACAGGGCTACCTCACAATAACATATTGATACAAGGAAACTCCATTTCCTCCCAACTAAGAAGATTATCAGATAGGAATGCAAAAAGCATTCCTGTCCCACAATTTCCAATCCCATCCCTGTCCCAGCACAATAACATCAAACTTACCTTCTCTTGCATCGAAAGGCAGCCCAGGCATGAACAAATCTCTAACAGAGCTCCGTGCACTTCCTGGATTGAAATCCCGCCCATTCTTGTGAGATAACGCAAGCACAGAAAATTCAACAATAAAAAGAAAAATAACAAGGAAGAGGTTTACACAAGCACATACACACACTAAAAACAAACAAACAAACAGGTAACCCGGGGAGGTTCATAAAAAGAGGGTAGCCTACCTTGTTTTCATGAACCTACCTGGAAGTGTTCTGTCAGGATACAGCAGGACAATGGCGTGAGGTTTCAAACACCAGCAATGCTATTGATGGCTCAGCCCATCAATTAAATGAAACACCATAACGAAACCAGCAAAACACAAAAAGACAACACCGTCTGATATTGGCATCCTTTTGCATTCTGCTGGTGTTGTTATGGCGCCACATTAGCCATGTCTGATAATCTCCTAAAACCAGAGTTACAATTAAGCTCTGCAAGAACAAGGAGAGTGATAGAAGGAATCATCATCCTTGAAGATTAAAAAAAAGAAATAAATCCTTTATGGTTGGCCACAGTAGAGGGGGAAATCCTTGGGAGTTTGAAATAATGAGATAAAATATACTTCTAGCTGCATCCAAGATCAGTGACAAACTGGTGTCATTTTAAAAATTAACTGGGAGGTCTGCAAAAAGATCCTTGGAAGAGATGGGTAGCAATTTGCTCATTTTTTTACCAAATCAGGTGATAATATTCCAATACATTTTTGTATGTGACAAGTGCCTTTCCATCCAATTATGATTACAATATAAAACTATGGGGCAGGTTTGGAGCATACTCCTTGTTTGGGGGGGGGGGACTCCACTGCCTCTAGTTTGGAGCCACCCTGTTCACCATTTTGATTAGGGTTTTAGGTAGTCATAGTCCAAAAAAGGAACAATTCCAATCTCCAAAGAGTCTAAGGGCTACCATCTCCGATTACATCTAGAGAAGACCTCAATCTGAAACTCTGGGAAACTGCTGCAAGTCAATACAATAATTCTAAGCTATGATAGAGTTCCCTATAGACTGAGCAACTGCATAAAGCGATTTAATCTAAGTGGTAAGTATACGTAAATTATGTGCAAAATTATGTAAATATGTAAACATGTGGCTTTATATTTATAAAGTCTCATGTTTCTTCTCCTAAGATTCAAATTTTCAGAAAGTCGGAAGTTTAAGACTGTTTTAAAGAGAATACTGTTCTTGATCTCTCTACCAGACTATATCATTGCTTACAACCTTGGAAGCTCAGGTGACCAAAAAGGTGAACTCAAAGGACTCTACATAGATTATTGTTGTTGTTGTTGTTGTTGTGCACCTTCAAATAATTTCTGACTTATAGTGACGCTAAGGTGAACCTATCACAGGGTTCTGCAGTGTCACTATGGACTTTATCAGATGAGTCAAATACGGTGTCATAAGGACGCCTAATGATCACGAAAGGGTGCACGTACCAGGTGATGTCGCCCTTTCGTGATCATGTATTGTTTAAAACCCATGTTTTTTATTAATGGCACAAGCCGTCAATTGATCCCTTGTGGCAATTTGTTGCCGACATTGCCATTGTTTGAATCCGTGTGCCATTTTATTCACGTGAATGGCCAGACTGGCCAGAACACTTCCAGGTGAGATCAAAACATCCAGGTAGGGGACGCTCTTTTTGTGAACCCCCCTCCACATTTACTTGGGACTTTTTAAGTGTGTTTTGGTGCTTTGATGTACTTTTTGTGTCTTTGTTTTGGTTTTTGAATTTCCTGCATGAGCGTCTTCTCACAAGGTTTGGTGAGATTTTAAACCAAGAAGTGAATGGAGTTCCATTCACTCCCTGTTAGTGCCCGGGAAGCCTCTTTACCAGGAGAAAGGTAAGGTCTGGTGGGGGGAGTTCTTTTGCTATCATAAAAACACCACAATTTATGCCAGCAAAAGAACTTTATGGGGATTGGTCTGATAAAGTCCTAAGGCTGGTGTCACCCCTCCCCCCTGATGGTGTCACCTGATATGATTCAGCCTCTACGCACCCCTCTAGCGTCACCTTTGACAGGGCTTTCTTGGCAAGATTTGTTCAGAGGGGCTTTTGCCTTTGCCTTCCTGTGAGGCTGAGAGAGTGTGACTTGCCCAACATCACCCAGTGGATTTCCATGACCAGGTGGGGGATTTGAACCCTGATCTCCCAGTGTCAAACCACTACTCCATGCTGGTTCTTTCTAGATAGACAGATTAGCAAATTTAATACAAAGAACCTTCAGTCTTCTACAGTGAGATGGCATGGAGCCACTATCTCACTATATTTCAAAGGTGCCTTCTCTTAGTAACAATGGCTCACTGGTGATTAATGCCTTGAAAGCATGCAACAGTTAATGACTCTGCCAAGTCTGAATATAAGGTTATTGAAAAATGGAAGTGACTGTTATATCCTTAGCTGTGTAAGGATGAGTCAGCAATTGCACTGCAGCCTTAGTATAGAAAAATGGTATACAAAACTCACAGACAGCTTTAGCTTTGGTGGATTTTGATTCGATGCTAGTTTAATATCTTTTTTATGCGGGAGGGTGGGGATTGGTGGAGCTTAGGGGTTTTAGTCTGTATTGCTGTATTTTTTTAACTGTTGTAAGCTGCCCCGATTGTTTTTAACAGAGGGGCAGGGTAATAATAATAATAATAATAATATTCATCATTGGGCCAATAGCACACAAGTTGCCAGGGAACAACCTTAGCGACTCATCCCCTTGCTGTAAGGTTTCCCCAGCAACTGCCCCAGATGCATGTTTCTGTATTTACCTTCCCCATTCTGTTTTTTGTACCACTTTCATCTCCCTGTGAATAAAAGCTGCCGGAAATGGCTTCATTGGAATTCATGTGATCCCGGCAGAACAGGTACAAAGACATTCTCAAACTATCAGAAAGAAGCAATAGGTTATTTTTGTTGGTTTTAGTTCAGCTTTTGATTGTGTAGATAGAACTTGTGGTGAAACCATTCTGTCACGTGCACTGATAAAAAGGGTCCACATTTAGGATAAGACTTCAGACAAGTGGGTTGTTTACAAACACAAAAACCCTCAGCTTTAAATTTGAGGCCTAATCCATTCAAGACTCATCAACCAGGTCTGAAGATAACAGAGAATAAAGTTAGAATCTACACTGCAACATGTCCCAAACCTAATCTGAATGTGCTCAGATTATTTTTGATCTGGGTCTCTTCCTTGTATGCAAACCAGAGTGTTTTTAATCTGCTAATAAATTTAGAGAGCATGTCAGTAGTGTGCACATGGATCTCTTATTTGCATGAAATCCAGTAATGTTTGGGCTACATAGATCAGGAAGAGTGGTCAACCCTTGTATCCACAGGGGATATATTCCAAGACCACCACCCCCATCCCCGTGGATACTGGAAACCGTGGATAATAGAGAATCCTATTATTTTCAATAAGAAGAACACTGGAAGTTGACCATAGAATCACATTGGCAGACCTAGAAATGCTTAGAGAGAACATATATTTTCAGACATGAATACGTGAAACCCTGTGGATACCCGAATCCCTGGATACGGAGGCAAACCTTTATTAATTATATATTTGATATTAATCAATATACTAATTAATTGTATTATTGTTTCTTTTAATCAATCAATCGATATAATTATTAATAATAAATTAAAAACACAAATTAGTAATATATTAACATTAATATATTAGATATCAATTTCATTCAAATTTGCATTATATGGATTCTTTTAAATCATCTTAAATTTTCTTAACTGGTGTTAAATGTTATTTTCTGTCAACTCTGACTTATGGTAACCATATGAATGAGAGACTTAACTTCTCAAATGGTCTGATATCTTTTTACAGAAGGAACTGGATACATGCCTCAAGATGCACAAAAGATGGTTATTTTATTAGTAAAAAAACCTTTTTAATTAATAAAGTGTAGGAATGTTTGGTATCTATACTAAGTAGAGTGCAGCAAGGCTAGTGCAATATGAGCTTGTGGAAGAAAAAGGAGAAATTGTTCTGGATGCTCTTGTAAGGTTAAAAGGAACTTACGTTTATTATTTCAGGAAATCCACCTTAGGGTAGGAAAGGAGACAGGCAAAAGAAATTGACTTCAACTTGGTTGGAAGAGCCCCTAAAAGCTGGATCTTGCTTCCCAGACAAGGGGAACAAAGAGATTAAGTTCTAATTTTAAATTGTTTTAATTGTGATTATTTTAATTGTTTTTAAAATTGTATTAGATTTTAAGGGAATAAAGAGATTAATTTCTAATTTTAAATGGTTTAATTGTGATTATTTTAACTTTTTTAAACGAACAAAAGAAGTTCTTTTGTGAGCCCCTTGGGTCCCACTCTGGGAGAAAGGTGGCATATAAATAAGTAAGTAAGTACAGTTGTCCCTCCACATTCACGGATTTGGCATTCACAGATTTAAGTATTCACGACTTGAAAATATTCTTAAAAAATAATAATCCAAAAAGCAAACCTTTATTTTGCCATCTTCTATAAGGGACACCATTTTGCTATGCCATTGCATATAATGGGACTTGAGTAGTCCCAGATTTGGGTATTCACGGGGGTCCTGGAGCCAAACCCCAGCGAATGTGAAGGGACAACGGTAAGTAAATAAATTGTTGCAAGAAGTGGAGAGTGATCTCTGCAGGTAAGAAGGAAGCAAAAGGTTTGAGTACATAGACCAAAGAACTGCTCCCCAGTTTCTGCTTCTTTTGACACTCTTTTAGTCTGTTTAAAATATTTTTTACTGCTATAAATTTTTTCAAGTTTTCAAATTGGTCACCTTGATTTCATTCCATGGTGCCCTGAGATTTCCATGAGAATGCTTACGTGTCTGTGTGGTTGTGTGCCTGGGTAGACATCGCCTCCTTATTCTTCCCAGCCTGGCACTCCCAAGAGCTCAAGAAAGCCACTATAAGGGAGGCAGGAAGCATGGTGTGCATGTGTACTCTCCAGTCACCACAGCATTGCTGTTCCCATTCCCTACCTCAGCTGCAGCATACTGTCAGAGGTGAGGCTGCAGGGCTCACCAGTTTCCTCTTCCCCTAGAATGCTTAGGATCTAGACTAGGGAGATTATCAGATGCGGCAAATATGGCATGATAACGCCAAAAGAACGTGAAAGGGCACCCATGTCGCACGACGTCGTGCTATGGCGTTATATATTCAGTTGTTAATAAGACGTTCTTTTTTATTGATGGTCCAAAGCCATCAATTGATCTACTGTGGCGTTTTTGTCATGGAATTGCAAGCGTCTGAAACCGCAAACCGTTCTGCCAGTGTGAATATAGCATCAATGGGCAGTCCCTGCCAGAACGCAAAAACTAGGTACAGGACACTCTTTTTATGAACCTCCCTGTTTTGTGGGCAAGTTTTTAAGTGTGTTTCAGTGCCTGTATGTTTGTTTTGTTTTTTAATTTAGCTGTTTTTAGACTTTTAAGTGCGCGTGCATCTTCTCGCAAGAACCACCAAGATCACACACCCCTGCAAATGTGGAAGTAAACAGCGCTGGTGATCATGCTCCAATAATACTGGTGCTGCTCTTTCTTGTTATTGCAGTTACATGTGATTAAAAGGGTTATTGTGCAGGGACACTTGCGCTTTAAAATATAGTGGGACAGAAACATTTTTAGAGGCTCATCTGATAATCTCCTGTCAGTAAGGGGGAGGTGGGTGAGTGAAATGGCTTCAAACTGTAAACATTTTTTTCTTCAGCCACCCCAGATCAGAAGAGATTCAACAGTTGCTTATACTGTCTGAATTTAAAAGAGCATTAAAAACAAATCTCTTCTGGCAATCCTATCCAGATGACTTTTAAACTGTTTTAATATATACTTGTTTTATTTGTTTTTTTAAAGTGATATTGTGTGTTTTGATGTATTTATGTATTTTTAATCAAGATGTTAACTGATATTCATTGTTTTGTGTGAGTGTGTTGTTCCCCACCTCGATCCATGGGGAGAGGTGGCTAAGAAAGAATAATAATAATAATAATAATAATAATTCCATCCCAAACCTAGAAACACTTAACACACTCTGCAACTACAGCATGAAAGAACTTCAAGTTGGTTTTTTAAAAAAGCTCTCCTAATTTGAACCTAATTTGAAGCTATACAATGTAGCAAATGAATTGAGATATATTATTGATAGTGTTGTAGAATTAAAAGAAATTGAGTGATTGGAAACAAATAAACAAGAAATAGATTTAAAATTAAGAAATATATATATATATATATATATATATATATATTTGTAAACCTATTTAGGGAAAGAGTACAGTCTGTCTCTTTAAAAATATATATTAGATATTTGGATCAAATATAAAAAGGTATTGGCTCCGGGAATATCTCCAGTAATTCCAGTAACATTGCTGGAGGGTTTTCAGCAAATTTAAGAAATTAAGTGGAAATAAAGCTGGAAGGACAAGAAATAATAAGATTGAAAGAATGGTTGGAAAAAATGAAAACTAAGAACTATCCGGAAAAAGCATTAAGAGAACAAGGAATTACACATGGTTCAAATTAACACAGTTAGAGCAATGGACAAAAAAATGGTTAAAGGGGGGAAGTTGTAGAAAATATACAAAATTTGAAGAATTAATTTTACAAGCCACCCAAAAGAAAACTACTATAAAAGGTATTACAAGTAAAATTTATAAAATATTAATGGAAAATGAAGATTTGCAAGATTATCTTAAAGATTTATGAGAAACCAATGTAGCAATTGTAATAGATAGGTGTAGGTGGGAGAAAATATGGAATATGTGTAACTTGAAAACATTCTCAGTAAGAATAAAAGAAAATTATTATAAGATAGTATGGAGATGGTATCTAACCCCAGTAAGATTGAACCAAATACAGTCGTCCCTCCACATTCGCGGGGGTTACATTCTTGACACCCCCGCGAATGTGGAAAAACCGCGAATAACAACTGCTCCCGCAACCCCCCCGAGAGGAAGGGAGGCGGCGGGAGGGTGTCTGGCCAGCCTGGCTGGCCTCTCCGCAAGCCTTCCTGAGGGGACTCCGGGCTTTAGAATACCCGGAGCCCGCTTAGGAAGGCCGGGACGGCAGCGGGCGGGTGAGCAGGCAGATGGGCGGGCGGGTGGGGAGGAGCCTGCGCTGCCTCCCCCCGGCCTTCCGAAGCGAGCGCTGGGGCTTTGGAGCCCCGGCGCCTGCTTCGGAAGGCTGGGGAGATCAGCGGGCGGGCGGGTGGCCGGGCGGGTGGGGTGGAGGCTGCGCTGCCCCCCCCGGCCTTCCTAAGCGAGCGCTGCGGCTTTGGAGCCCCGGCGCCCGCTTCGGAAGGCCGGGGAGAGCAGCGGGCAGGCGGGTGGCCGGGTGGCTGGGCGGGTGGGGTGGAGGCTGCGCTCCCAACCCCCAGCCTTCCTAAGTGAGTGCTGTGGCTTTGGAGCCCCGGTGCCCGCTTCGGAAGGCTGGGGAGAGCAGCGGGCGGGCGGGCGGGCGGGTGGGGAGGAGGCTGCGCTGCCACCCCCCGGCCTTCCTAAGCGAGCGCTGTGGCTTTGGGGCCCCGGTGCCTGCTTCGGAAGGCCGGGGAGAGCAGCGGGCAGGCGGGCGGGTGACCGGGCAGGTGGGGAGGAGGCTGCACTGCCACCCCCCAGCCTTCCGAAGTGAGCGCTGGGGCTTTGGAGCCCCGGCGCCCTCTTCAGAAAGCCGGGGAGAGCAACGGGTGGCGGGTGGGGAGGAGGCTGCGCTGCCAGCCCACGGCCTTCCGAAGCGAGTGCTGGGGCTTTGGAGCCCTGGCGCCTGCTTCAGAAGGCCGGGGACAGCAGCGGGTGGGGGGATGAGCAGGCAGGGAGGAGGCTGCGCTGCCTCTCTCCGGCCTTCCGAAGCGGACACCGGGGCTTTAGAGCCCCGGAGCCCGCTTAAAAAGGCCGGGGAAGGCAGCGGGCTGGTGTCTGCCTTCCTCTCCCCGGCCTTCCTGAGTGGACTCCGGGGCTTAGAAGCCTTGGAGTCCCCTCAGGAAGGCCGGGGAAGGCAGCGGGCAGGCGGGGAGGAGGCTTTCTGAGCGGACTCCGGGGTTTGGAGCCCCGGAGCCTGCTTAGGAAGGCCGGGGAAGGCAGCAGGTGGGCGGGCGGGAAGCTGCCCGGCCTCTCCCCTGTTGCATTTCATCATTCTAATAGACTGCTCATATGTTATGGTGGGCCTTGAAAAGGACAACAGGTGTTATTGCAGTGACTCTCTAAATGGGTTGTACTGATCATATACCTAGCCTATGAATTAGCTAAATAATCTGTTCCTGTCAGCTTCAGAGCACACTCCAATAGAACTGCGGCTTCTTTGTTAGCTCTGCTAAGTGGCATTCATCTACCTACCTGTAATTGAATAAACTGATTAATTGACATAACAAGTACACATAAACTATGTGCAAATATGTAAGCATGCAGCTTTACATTTATAAAGCCTCATCTTTATTATCCAGAAATCCAAATTTCTAGAAAGTCTAAAGTGTTAAACTATATTAAAGAGAATATACTGTCCTTGATCTGCCTACTAGACTATACCATTGCTCAAAATCTTGAAAGCCCAAGTGACCAAAAAGGTGAACTCAAAAGACTCTAGATAGATACAAACCAGCAAATTTAAAGAAAAGAACCTTTAATCTTTGACAGTCAAATGGGGTGGAGCCACCATGCCTATTTCAAAGGTGTCTCCTCTTAGTAACCACAGCTCACTAAGCGATTAATGCCTTGAGAGCATGCAACGGTTAAGGGCACTAGCAAGTTTGAATATAAGGTTACTAAAGAACAGAAAGTGACTGTGTCATATCCTTCGCTGTGTTAGCATGAGTCAGCAAGTTACATTGTTGTTGTTGTGTGCAGTCTTTATCCCACCAGCTTGTTATCTCATAGCAATTGCGTTGTTAAAGCAAACAGAAACATACAGGTATTGAAACAATCACTTTCACACCCCTCTCCAGGGCTAGTTTAAGGATCCTGCTGCACCTACAACTGCAGGGGGGGCCCGTCATTGTGGCGGGGGGCATCATAACCCTCCTCCTGCAAAAACATTATTAGTAATAATCTGAATATCCTGTACTGTGAATAGGTTAGGTTAGGTTAGGTTGACCTGAGATAAACATATGGGGACTCCAAAATAAAGTGTTGCAGGGCCCCCCAAAATTCCTTAAACTGGCCCTGCCCCTCTCTGCAATAGTGCTATGTTGTTGCTTTGGTGATGGACATTCCCACAGTCTTCCTTGCTAACCCTGCCTTCCTGCCAGTATGCACCCAATGTACTTCATGCACAGTGTCGGTGTTAAAAAAAATTTAAAAAAAATTCTGTCACAATTGCACAGTCATACAGTTTCTTGTATTTTTGTGGGACTATCTTCCTGCATTTTGTGCTCCCACTCGTCAGTATGATGCACTTCCTTTGTTTCTTTGTTCCTGCCATTTCACTCTTCCTGGCATCTGTGCATACCAATCAATGGACCCTTTACCTTTTTTACTCACCATTCTTAGACTACTCATGACAGCTTATTTAAAGAGGGAGTAGCAGTGAAGGCCCTTTGCTTCACAGTGGTACAATAAGGACAGGAAAATGGAGTGGGACCATGACAAAGTAGAGGGTTATCCTCAGGGGGTTTAAAGCAAAACTTTTATAATTAGGTGTGTACATACTGAGTCTAAAATGCCAAATACTTCAAAAACACGTAAAGGAGGTTTACACTTAATGTTAGGAGGTGTCTATATTGGGAAACACAGCATAAAAAATGGAAGATGAGCAGATAAAACCATGCATCCAGGACAGCCACACGTAACACCCTCCAATGCCTCTGCCACTTGGGACACCTCTGCTTCTTCTGCTGTGGATCCTTCCAGATCATTCCCTGTGACAGAGAAGGGAGAAATCCGATTCCAGGTTTATTTTAAATAACAATTGTTAACATGTTTTTTTTTTTAAAGAGAGAACATCAGCTACTGTTTTCCTGCAAAGTCAATTACAAAGCAATTCAAACCCAGGGTCCGTGAAGGAGAATGCAGCACCTCTCTCTGTTCATCTTACCAAATGCATCTCACTTTTCGCAGAGCTTTGCAGGCTATCTTGCAGTAACTGAGAGGGACCTTGTTAATGCTGCTTTGAAGTGCCACACACCAACAGTATTGAAAAGAGGTGCAGGAGACGTACTCAATCTCCGAACAGTAACACCACAAGCTGTACGTCTGCATATCCCCACTCCAGCAACACTGGAGAACACCCATCTGCTGCTGTGAATCAAACAGAAATGACCAGGTATCTCCATACAAGAGTATTGTGTTTATGTGTATCAGAAATGGGGTTTTTTTTGGCTGTGGAAACAGGAGCATTTTGTGGAATGCATGCAGAAGTAAACCAGCATGCCTGTCCATGATACACTAGAGAGAAAGGTTATGTCTCTTACTGGGATCTGTGCTGGCATCACCTAGTTCAGTGGCTCCTGGAACGTTCTCACAGTTCCTCCTCTGCCATCTTCAGTCTTCTCTGTACGGCTGCATGGGACACCACCATCCAGAAGTGGGGGCTCTGTTGGGAGGCAGAGTTTTAATACCCGTTACTATCATAATTAAATGTAACATTATACCCAAATTGGTCTGTATCTCATTTTTTCCAACTTTAAAAAGTAATCATTTGCAAGTCAAACTGCTTCTGAGCATGGAAGTTCCACCTACCTTCCTCCATTATGTGACTTCCATTATTTGTGTCCAACCTGGCAAATGTAGCATGCTGTTTTGCAACCTCTGGCCTGGAGTGTTGCTGTGCCAGTGTAGATGAATTGCCACCTAAGCTAAATACTGAAATGTACTGTCACTCCAATATAAATATTGCCAAAAAAGTGACATGTGTTGGGACAAAGGCCAAAGCTATAATAAACAAAATTCTTGGGCCACATTCTGTTGATGTGATGATACATTGCTTGAAAGGGATATCATGTTTTGGGGTTAGCACAGATGGTAATCATAGAATCATTGAATCACAGAGTTGGAAGAGACCACAAGGGCCATCCAGTCCAACCCCCTGCCATGCAGGAATACACAATCAAATCATTCCCGACAGACAGCCATCTGGTCTCTGTTTAAAAACCTCCAAAGAAAGAGACTCCATCACACTACGAGGCAGTGTATTCCACTTCCAAACAGCTCTTACTATCAGGAAGTTCTTCCTAATGTTTAGGTGGAATCTCTTCTCCTGTAGTTTGAGTCCATTGCTCTGTGTCCTAGTCTTTGTAGCATCAGAAAACAAGCTTGCTCCATCCTCAATATGACATCCCTTCAAATATTTAAACATGGCTATCATGTCACTGCTTAACCTTCTCTTCTCTAGACTAAACATACTCAGCTCATACTCATAGGGCATGGCTTCCAGACCTCCCACCATCCTGGTCGCCCTCCTCTGGACACGTTCCAGCTTCTCAATATCCTTCCTGAATTGTGGTGCTCAGAACTGGACACAGTATTCAAGGTGAGGTCTGACCAAAGCAGAATAGAGTGGCACTATTAATTCCCTTGATCTAGACACTATACTCCTATTAATGCAGCCTAGAATCGCATTGGCTTTTTTAGCTGCTGCATCACACTGCAGACTCATGTTCAGCTTGTGATCCACTAAGACTCCTAGATCTCTTTTGTATGTACTGCCATCAAGCTAGGTGCCACCCATCCTATATCTGTGCATTTCATTTTTACTGCCCAAGTGTAGTATCCTACATTTCTCCCTGTTGAATTTTTTTTTGTTATTTTTGCCAAGCTTTCTATAATAATAATAATAAATAATAATAATAAAATTTATTTATATCCCGCCCCTCTGCGAGCAATCGGGGCGGCTTACAACAATAAAATAGTACACAGCACTTTCTAATCTGTTAAAGTCATTTTGGATTCTGATCCTGTCCTCTGGGGTATTAGCTACCCCTCCTAATTTGGTGTCATCTGCAAACTTGATAAGCATACCCTCTATTCCCTCATCCAAGTCATTGATAGAGATGTTGAATAGCACGGGGCCCAGGACAGAACCCTGTGGCACCCCACTAGTCACTTCTCTCCAGGATGAAGAGGAGCCATTGGTGACCACCCTTTGGGTTTGGTCAGTCAACCAATTACAAATCCACCTAACAGTTGCATTGTCTAGCCCACATGTTACTAACTTTTTTGCAAGAATATCATGAGGGACCTTGTCAAAAGCCTTACTGAAATCAAGATACACTACATCCACTGCATTCCCTTCACCTATGAAGTTTGTAACTATATCAAAAAAAGAGAGATAAGATTAGTCTGGCAGGACTTGTTTTTGAGAAATCCGTGTTTACTTTCAGTGATCACAGTGTTCCTTTCTAAGTGCTTACAGACTGTCGGTTTAATGATCTAATCTAGAATCTTTCCTAGTATTGATGTCAGGCTGATTGGGCGGTAATTATTTTGGTCTTCTCCCCCTCCCCCTCCCCTTTAAAAATGGGGACAACGTTTGCCCTCCTCCAGTCTGCTGGGGCCTCTCCTGTAAAATTCTCAAAGATTATTGACAGTGGTTCTGAGATTACTTCTGCCAGTTCTTTTAATACCCTTGGACGAAGTTCATCTGGCCCTGGAGACTTGAACTCATTTATAGTGGCCTGGTATTCCTGAACTACCTCTTTACTAATTCTGTGCTGTATTTCCCCTACTGAATCATCTGCTCCATTTTCCACAGATGCGTTTTTGCCAAAATCAAGGAATTTGAGAAGCATCATGCTCAACCTCATAAGGCTGCTGGTAAGGTCAGGATACTAATGAGGGGGAATCATTTAATGAAATGGCTCTTTCTTGTTTAGCAGAGTTAGACAAACGAATTCAGGCTTCAGAGGGTAAGGAGTCGAGTGGGTCTGCTGGTGCTAATGTGATTGAAGTTTCAGGTGTTGGCTACAACCCTTTTCTGTATAGCCTGCCAGGTGAGTCTTCTCAAGACTCTATTATGCATGACACTGCACAAGGTGGGCCCGCCTCTTCACAGGGTTGGCCATGGGGGGTTTGGGGTACTGCACCCAGGACTATTAGTTCTCTTAATCCCACATCATTAGGCCCCCAAATGTAGGCAGGTTGGCTTTGGCCTTGTCCATTTTGAAGGTAAGGGAGTAGGAGGCCCTCCTCAAACACAGTATTTCTCTGGTAATGTAGCAACTGTATCTGGTCAGTTAGGTGTAGGGAGGTTGGTAGGCAGTCTGGTTCCTCCATCTCCCGCAAGTCCTGTTTTTTGGCAGTGGCCTTCTGCTTCTTCTGTGGTTGGTCCTCAAGGTCCTGGCACCTCTACATGAGATCTTACCTGCTATACCCAGAAGCACAGGACAAGATGAATCCTTCAACTTATAGGATGACAAGTGAGGAATATCCCTTGTGTCAATTTAGAAATTCTTTCAGGACACTCCACCTCCTAAATATCATTTTCTCCATTCTCTTGTGTCTGTCTCACTCACCTTCTCTTTTCTGAATGAATCAGCCTGGCAGCTTGTGTCTTTCACCATGCCACCCCATAGATTTAATACCCGAGGCTAACCGTTGCTTTCTACTGAACAATGTTTAAAAATACCCCACCCTTGATCCAGAGGAGACTGGTAAAATATTATCCATTCGGGGACTTGCCTATGGGTAAAGTCCCCTGCCTCTTGGTGCAGTTTTTGTTACACTGGTGTTTTATTGTTAATGTTATGCTTGTGTGCACTGCTTTGGATAAGGGAGATGAATTCCCACTTTTGAGAAACAAGTTTATTATAGCTGAGGGATTCTTTCAGTGGAGGGCTATACGGAAGGAGATGTTTAGGTGGATCACTTCTGTTTTGTCTGAGTTTTAGAGGATATATATGTCTAATGTAAAAATTATTTCCTTTAATGTAAAAGGTCTGGGTTCAGCTTCCAAAAGAGCTAAAATGTTGAAATAATTAAGACCTCATCACCCCAATATATTACTTTTGCAGGAGACACATAATAAAGGTACCAAGCCCGTTCTACCCTCCTCAAAATTTGGAGAGCAGTTTGTGGTGGGGGAATTGGCAAAGCCAAGGGTCTTGCAATCATATTTGATAAAATAATATCATTTCATTTGCGTAGTATTGTAAAAGACGATGACGGAAGTTATATGATCCTACATGGGGGTTGCAAGGCCATTTAATCACATTGGGGAATTTTTACGCCCCTAACTCAGGGCAACTTAACTTTTTCCAAACAAACAAACAAAAAAATTCCATTCTCTGAATGAAATAGCTAAAGAAGAAATGATTTTAAGAGGCAACTCAAATGCAGTTTCTGATCCATTTCTTGATAGATCAGATCACCCCCAAAAAGCCCACTTGGTCACCTCCTCTACTCCCCCTGAAGGACATACATGATATGGCCCCGTAGACCCTTCGAGGACTCTCTACCTCTCTGATAGCAATTATACCTTTTTTTCACAAACATCATTCATACGCCAGTATTTATTTTTTTGTGAGTAAAATTTTTATGCCACAAATTTCTGATGCAATAATAGATGATATATTATATTCTGATCATGCACCTGTGATATTAATTTGGTCTCCTGACCCAGATTCACAACCCATCAAAATTTGGCAATTCCCTCCTTATCTTGTGTCAAATTACCAATTTTAAATATCTATACAAAATGTCATTAAATGTTTCTATGAAGAGAACAGAACCCCCAATGTATCGGAAGCCCTATTGTGGGATACACTGAAGGTGGTTTTGAGACAGTTGTTAATTAAGGAAGGCACAAGACAAAAAAAACATTTGAGATGTTAAAAGATCATCTTTATTGCTGGAGATCGCAGAGCTGAGCTATATTCATAAACAGACGCAAGATAAGGAGGTGTATTCCAAATTATTGCAAAAAGACCCCTGAATTATACAAATTAGACCATAGAAAAACTCTATTTGCCTGGCAATATATAAAAGCATATTATTATGAACAAAATAATAAAAATTCAAAATTGGTGGCCCATCTAGTTAAAAAGAGAGCAGAAAGGAAATTAATATCTAACATCATCTCCTCAAATCGATCCATTAGAACTAAAACTGCAGAAATCCTGAAGGAATTCCAACTCTTCTTTTCAAAATTACATTCTTCCGAGATACCTGTCAGAACAAATAATACAAATCTTATTGATTCCCTACACCTAAGTAAGCTATCAGACCAGCATAGGGAATTTCTTAACAACCCTATTTCAGATAAATAAATACAAATAGCTGTTAGAGGTCTCAAAAATGGCAGATCACTAGGCCTGGATGGCTTTAGCGGAGAATTTTGTAAGTTATTTATGGAAGATTTTACTCCACATTTAAATGACTTATATAATGATGTATTATTGCATGGTCCTATTCCACAAAATTGGAAATACAGTTGTCCCTTAATATTTGCTGGGGTTTGGCTCTAGGACCCCCCATGGATACCAAAATCCATGAATACTCAAGTCCCATTGCAATGGCATAGCAAAATGATGTCCTTTATATAAGATAGCAAAATCAGAGTCTGCTTTTTGGATTATTATTTTTTAAAGAATATTTTCAAGCCGTGAATGCTTAAATCCATGGATACGGAGGGACAACCGTAATCAAGAATTATTCCCATTCCTAAAACAATGGAGGAACGCCCATATGTTACAGCATTTCGACCTAATGCTCTCATTAACCAGGATGCCAAGCTATTGTCTTTCATCCTAACCTGTAGAATTAACTCTTTTATATTAGATTATATTCACTCTGACCAACCTGGCTTAATGCCAGGCCGTAAATTAGCAGATGCCATAAGAAGAACTTTGAATTTGATATATCAGGCCAGCACATCTAATTCCCCTTTGTATTTGATTTCACTTGACACACCTAAAGCATTCGACAGGCTGGACTGGAACTACTTGTTTGGCATCCTAGACAAAATGGACTTTGGGAGAAAATTTGTGGGGGTTTTAAGAAATATGTATAGTGGTAAATCAGAACTAATACATGTAAACAGAAAGGACCCTTCTCCAATTGTTTTGTATAGGGGGCACCAAACAGGGATGCCCCCTTTCCCCTTTGTTATTCACCACTGCGATTGAACCATTGGTGAAGTCAACTAGAGATACATGGTCCTGTGATTAATCACCAGAAGCACAAAATTAATCTTCATGCCAATGACATTGTTATATTTTAATGATATGGCCTCTTCTTTTTGAAAACTTAAGCAAATATTGGACGAATTTGATGTCTGGGTGGGCTTTAAGATAAATCTGCAAAAATCTAAATTGACCAGCAATTAAAATGGAAACAAGAGACAGAGCTGCATCTGTACCCTTCTGGTTTTAAGTACCTAGGTATAATGATCACAAAAGATGTTAGTCAAATTACTGTATACCCAGAAATTAAAAGCCATTGAATAAATGGATAAAATCTAAATTAAAATTTTGGAAGTCATTCCACCTTTCTTTATTGGACAGAGTTGCACTGTTTAAAATATTTCTACTGCCACACCTTTTAGTTTAATATCAAACAATTCCATTAAAACCTCCAACACATTGTTTTAAACATTGGCAAAAATTAATGGAAGAGTATATATTTGAAGGGAAACAGCACTGATTCCCAAAACATATAAGATATGCAAGATCACAAGTCAGTGGCCTTTCATTACCCAATTTGTATGATTATTTCGCAGCATCTCAAATGAACCAAATTATTTCATTAATTAATAGAGACCCTTAAACTAATTAGGTAAGTATAGAAATAGACATTAAAAATACAGTAGGACCCCCGTATCCGCCAGAGACTGGTTCAGGTGAGGTGTGGATACCAAAAATCATGGATAATAGCCAACACCATTGAAAATAAAGGGACTTCTAGGTTAAAATACCATAGAGTTGCCTTGGAGGACCTAGAAAATGGCTAGAGAGGACACATTTTCTAGGAAGACTCTGGTAGGTGTGCTGTTTTGTGTCCAATCGATAATTGAATCAGTGGATAATGAATCGGTGGATACGGGTTCTTACTGTATACGAGAGCTGGATATTTTCTTTTCTAAATTCTAAAATCCATTGAAAACCCCTTTCTTCACACTTCAATGTGTATTTGGCAAAAATGGTCTCACCTAGTTGCCCCCTTATACCCCTCTCCTATCAGACTCTTCACAATACATCCAAATTTTAAAGGATTAAGTAATTCAGCTTTTTCTCAATCTTAGGCAAATAGGGGTATTTACACTATCCAAGATTTGTTTATTAATGGCAAACCCAAAAATGCAGAAGAGTTATTACATAATCTGGACTTTTGTCCCCTAGCTGGTTTTGTATATGCCAAGTTATAATTTTTACATCCCGCTTGATGAGATAAGGTGAGTCTCCAAGATCCTTGACTTTATTCAAATATTTCGGCACCTCTTGTGTGATACCAAATAAAGGCCATACAGCCAAGTTATACACCTGGATGAGCAAAGTCTCTTTTGGAAGAGGCCTTCATCACAAAAAGATCTGGGAGTCCGATTTGAAACTGATGATATCAAATAATGATTGGATGAAAATATGGAGTACCCCACCTTATAAAACACAATCAATAGCCCTAAAAGAAAATGTTTTTAAAACAATTCACAAATGGTATTTGACACCAATTCAATTAGCCAGAATTACAAAAAATATGACTCCACTGTGTTGGAGAGGATGCAGTAATAAAGGATCATACATCCATATGTGGATTGAATACCCATTTATTTACCAATTCTGGTCTACAATCATGGGCTTAATTTCAAAAATTACCGAACAAACAATTAAACATTACCCAGCCCTTTTTTTATTATCTTTGTTTCTGAATGAAATTGGACAATTAAGACATAAGGAAATTGCCTTTTTGCTGGTGATCACTAGATGTAAAATAGCCAAAAACCATAAGACCGGTTTTCTTTCCATGGATGATTGGTGGCACAGGATGTGGGATATGTGGACAATGGAGAAACTTTCAGATTACATAAAAATAACAAATGGACAAGCCAATCACCTGCACTTCACTGAAAAATGGTTTGCCCTTATCGAATACATTAATAACACCTCACTGCACATCCCTCTGTCACAGAGTTTATTTTGAACAGACGTTCTACATAATGCCTCTAATACCATGGAATAACCAAGTATTTGGACTTGCATCTTCCCTTTTTTCTAATTCCTTAATGGAACTTTGTGTTGTAATTTAGTACAGTGAACTTGTTATTTGATATATTTTATAGTTCTTATAATAACCACTTTTTTAAAAATCCACAATCAGGTAAGAAAGTTCTCAAACACAGCAAAACAGCAAGATGGGAAAGTCTGGAAATTTCTGGCCGTTTTGATTCTTCTTCAGTTTTTTAATTTGTCTTCAGTCCTCAATGACTGCAGTAATTAATAAATACGTGTCAGAGCTTTCCAAATTGTGTATCGTGAACTGTTAGTGTGTCAGCTGCAGTTTATAGGTGTGTCATGCAAACGTCATGTAAACACACTGGCTTGGCAGGAAGCTACAGCCTCTCTCTCAGCCTGAGCATGGCTGCTGATTTTTGCAAGCTCTGTTCGCTCCCTTTTAAGGAGCAATGCAATAGCCTTCAGTTTAGCCCATTGTGCATGTACCACAGAGCTGTGCTGGAAGGAAAAGAAACCCAGGAGGAAATCAGTAGGGTGAGAATGGGAAAGAAAGGGCTTAAAGCCTGGTTGTGTGTTGGAAGGACAAGAAATCCAGGGTGAAAGCAATGTGGTGGGGTTGGGAAAGAAAGGGCTTAAAACCTGGTTTTGTGTTGGAAGGAAAGGAAATCAAAGGGGAAAACAGTGGGGTGGGATTGCTTTTCCTCTAGATTCTTCTTCCAACACAAAACCAGGTTTTAAGCCCCTTCTTTCCCAATCCCACCACATTGCTTTTTCTCCAGATTTCTTCTCCTTCCAACAGAAAGTCAGCAACACTATATTCCAGCCCTCCGCTTCGCCAGGTTTCTGCCCAAAGAACTACTCTTGGCTACCCAGGTGGGATGGGCTTCCGTATGTAGTTAATGCACACCTTTTAGCCTCTAGCAATAAAAGTAGTGCTTTCAAAACACACCTCAATCCCTGTGAGACAAAAAATTCACACCAAGCCAGCATCATGGCAGATGCGCAATAGGCTGAACTGAAGGCTTTTTGCAAGCTCTGTTCGCCCCCCTTCAAGCAGCATTGCTGTGTGAAGGGGAGTGAACAGAGCTTGCAAAAAGCAGCAGCCAGGCTCAGGACAAGAGAGAGGCTGTAGCTTCCTGCCAAGCCAGTGTCTTGGACGTTCGCACAACACACCTACACACTGCAGCTGACACACTAATGTGCCGCAACACAGTTTGGATAGCTCTGACATGTATTTATCAATTACTGCAGTTAATGAGGACTGAAGACAAGTTAAAAAAGCTGAAGAAGAATAGAAACGGCTGGAAATTTCCAGACTTGCCCTCTTTTGTTACATTTGAGAACTTTCTTACCTGCTTGTAGACTTCTTTAAGAATCTTTGAGGTCTTTCTGAAAGTCTTATGAAGGACAGAGGATTCATGATTCTGCAGTAATTATAGAAATTCAGGACTTGCATCCATTTACTTACAGTTCTCTGTACTGTTGGGAATTGTTTATTACCATTAGCATACCTTTAAGTTAATTACTAGTTTTGTCATTTTATATCATTACATGGTTTGTACATACATTATTGGTTCTTGTGCTCTGGGTTTTGTTTCTGCTCAGTTTAACTCAGTGGTGGCTTATCCGGTGGTGGGAGTGCTGGGGATGGTGGGACTCCTTCAACTACTGAAGGTGGTGCAGTTACTGGTGGTGGTGGAGCTTCTGCTGGGGGTGGTGGTGGTGCCAGATCACTTGGTGGTGGTTGTGGTGGAGCACTTGGTGGTGGTGGAATACTTGGTGGTGGTGGTAGAGCTGTTCCTGATGTGCTTTGTGGTGGTGGTGGCAGAGCAGCAGCTTGTTCCGGTGCACTTGGGGGCGGTGGTGCTGGTGGAGTTGCTGTTGGTGCACCTGTGGGTGGGGGTGCTGTTTCCGGTGCACTTGAGGGAGGTGCTGCTGCTGCTGGCACACTTGAGGGTGCAGGTATCAATGCCCCCTGTGATGCACTTAGGGGTGGAGCTGGTGCTGGTTCCAGCGTACTCAGCGGTGGCACTGTAATGTGTTTTGGCACCTGGGGCACTCCTACATCACTCTGTTCTGTCTCGCTTTGCTCGCTCCTTTCTTTCTCAAAAGTGCGTGCCGACTCATCCGAAATCGTTGACACCTCGTCCACAGTTTTTCTGGTACTGGCAAATGTTAGTGTTCTTACGTGTTCAACCTGTGAGCCGTTCTCTGCTGCTGGGGCCAATGATGGATCATGCCATACCATGCTCTGACTTTGAGAGAAGGAAGAATCAGATACTCCCTCCAAATGCTGGAAATGGGAAGGCCCAAAGAGATCTCTTTCTTCAGAAGAAGTAAGTGACAAATTATTCAAGTAGCTGGAAGGCAAATTGGAGCAGGGGTTGGGTGGAAGAGAGATCAGGGGCTCAGTTACACAGCAGTTTTTATCACGGCACCATTCCCTCGGTGACAGAAGCCTTCATAATCAGTGGTGAGGCAGGCAAGGGCCAAGTGGGCCAGACTTCCCCCCTCCCCTAGCCTATTTTGCTGCTGCTCCCACCCCCCAGCCAAGGCAGCTTCTGCTCTCGCTGCCACTGCTCCAGCAACCAGGGGGACGTCCCCCCCCCGCTCGGCCCTCACCCACCTCACCACTGACTACGAAGGCTTCTGTCACTGAGGGAGCGGTCCCTCAGTAGCAGAAGTCTCTGCAGCCAGTGGTGAGCCAGGAGAAAGAGTCAGCTAAGGGAGGGGAGAGAGGTCTGGGCCGCTCAGCCCTCACTTGGCTGTTAGTTGGCTGCAGCTTCTGCCAGCTGGGCTTTGGAGCCAGCGGAGGACCTTGCGCAGGGGCATACAAAAATGGCGGATCAAGAATTGCAAGGCTTCCCTTGCAAGCTCACCCCCTCCAAAGTCCAACCATTCAAAAATCATCCCATTTCCCGGGATGGTTCCTGAATGTTCAGACAACCAATAGCACAGATTGTCCTGGACTTTCTAAAAAAGTCAGTGGAAAATAGAGGAGTAGAAAGTCACAGGTTTACTGGGTTTTTTGCTACCCCTCCTGCCAAATAGCTTGTGTCTGCCCCGATGACTGTGTGAACAAATAGGGTTCGAAACAAATTCTTCGGGGGGGGTGTTGCTGTGTAAACGGGCCCCAGGTAACAGAATCATCACATTTTAATTTGTCAGCTAACGTGTATTTATTCCTTATTTCTTGAAAGCTTTTTCATCCTGCTCTTACATAATAAGGACTCCTAGAGTTCATCTTTTGCACAAGATCAATACGAAATGGCTGTCTCTGTTCCTGCAGGCTTACAATCCCAAAGACACAACTTTAAAAGATAAAGGATTGTAATGGGAAGAGAAACATGAAGAAACACAACACTAAAGTTTGTTTGTTTTTAAAGAAATCACAAAGTTGCTCACAATGACCACCTGGAATGGAAACATATTCAGGGGTAGCTGTGCTCGAATGAAAACACTCTAGGGAAAGGAGGAACTGGCTTCTCCGATTGGGAGCCCTATTTTCTCCCTCGCCTTCTGCCAGTCACATGGAATTATATACTGGATTCCAAGCCTTCCCCAGAGGACAACAGAGTGGCATAAATGGCCTGCTAGTTTATTCTCAGAATAACCACAGAGTGAGACAGGTTGAGAAATAGTGGCTGCCCCAGTCATCCTGTGAGGTTCATGTCAGATTCAGAATACGAATCCAGCTCCAAGATCAACACTCTGCTATGCAACAACCATTCCTGGGACAAGTTAGTTTTTAGACTACAACTCTCAGAATCCCACAGCCAAGATAGGGCTGCTGGCCATATTAACTGAGAGCTTCTAGAAACTGTAGTCCAAAAACTCTAACTATGGACCACCCCAGGCATTTTGAATGTGTTTGTAAATTCACACTGTCATGTATGCTTACTGAAGAAACAATCCTGATGAAATCACACCTGAATAAGCATGATAAATGTCAGTTGTCAGGATAGATAATAGACAACAAATACTCTGGAAAAACGTATAACCACTACAGAATTGCATACTTCCAAGCCTCCATTCCAGTGCAGCTTGGAAAAATAGGAGTTCTTGACTTCAGACAATAGAAGGTCTAGAGTTTCTTAGTTTGTTCTAGAGTAAAATGTCTAGACTGCAAACCTGACATATCATCATGACTGGAGTCTTCAACAGGCTATGCTGGGCTGTGACTTAGGACTCATTTACACTGGTTGATGTAACCAGGAGGAAGCCCAGAATATTCTGGCCCCAGAGTTGCCCCGGATTCACAGTTACTTGAATACGCCACACTGAGAATGGGCAGCTGTCTTCATACGTGTCCTGCTATACTGCCTACCACTGCAGCTGCTGCATGTCACATTCTCTGAGGTCAGGAACAAGGCGCAAAGCCTTGATCACATGCTGGGCGCCTCGTTGTGACCTCAGAGGATGTGATGCACACCAGTGGTGGCAGCACCAGGCAATACAATGGAACCTGTGTGAAGACAGCTGCCTGTTCTCAGCTCAGAGTGCTCTGGATTTCCGCTAAGATCTGGAATAAATTTGGAGTTTTCTTAAAACATTTTAAGAGGGGAGTAACCATTTTGGGGATGGAATTAGCCAAAGATTGTGAAGATAGTTTGAATTGGGGTTGGGACCATCATCGTCTGGACAGGCCACCTCCAGGATGACCCCAGAATGGCTTATTGGGCTAGTGTAGACAAGCCCTTAGGTAGCCAAACCAGACATCCAGCCGTTCAGTTAACTGTACACATGCCCTTTCTCACGAGCTTAGGGCTGCTTCCTGCATGAAAAATCAATACAAGGCAGGCAGCTCCATGCAAAGTACTTAATGCATCGGTTTCTCTATGGAAGGGTAAACCTGCAATGTGCTTTCCACCCTTCTACACTGCAGTGGGAAGCTGGCTGCTGCAATCATTTTGTCAAATGCCTGTATATCGTATATGCATGGAGACATACTAAGGAGGAACAACAAAGAAACATATGGAAGATGCTGAATCTATCCCTCTGACATAATATTAGAACACAAAAACTACAATCCTGTGCATGCTTGCCCCATTGAACACAGTGGATCTTACTTCAGAGTAAACATGGAGAGGACTAGTTGAACTTGCAACATTCAAAAAAGGATTTCACACAGTTTATGGTAGCTTGAATTTTCATTAGGCTATTTTGGGAGTGAGTGTGTTCCTTGCCTTGTTATTCCCCCCCACAAAAAAACCCTTCCTTGCAAACTTTAATGCTGCTCCCTCCTTTGATTTTCACAGTAGCTCTAGTTTGGCTCTATTACTATGCTAACTCAGCTCCAGAACTTGCTTATTAATATACAGAATTGCAGTAGGTGTGGGGTGCTGATAGTAATCTGCCTTCCAGCCTTGCTTTCTTTGAAAAAGGCTGTGTTCCATTCTCCTCTCAGCCTATTTTCCACTCTTTTCTCCCAACAGTCATTCAGCATTTCATGCTTGTTCAGCTACTTTTGAGGCCTTCTCTCCCACGTTGAACCATTAAGGAGCAGTTCCCCTAGGTTGCTGATATCTTTGGCTTTCTGAAAACTTGGAGGCTCCCAAAGCATGCTCCTATGACTCCTCTTTTGCATAGATGGTGCCATTTTCCATTCATTAAGATCTACACTCAGAAAAATGAGTTTACCGCTGGTATACTGGAAGCAGACTGGACTGTAGAAGTCAGTCTGGGCACACTGGAGAAACTTACCAATGTTGTTTGCAACAGTGGTATATAGCAGCAAAGAAGAACACTGTGAGCAGTAGTAAAAGAACAAGTGTTGCTGAAGATATGCCCAGCAGAATCCTTCGTCGGACAGGTTGCTCAACTTGCTCTTGGTTTGTTACCTTTTGTATGCGTTCCTGAAACTCACCTGCCTTGTCTGAAACTTAAAGGTGGAACAAAGGGAAGGAGAAGATTTGTTTTTTTAAAAAATGAGTCAAATGGGTTAATAATAACAAGTCAATAATGAGTGCAAATCATTTCAGCAAAGCATTACAGAAAGGAAACCAGTGATGTAGGGTAGTGCTACTCAAAGCAGTGGTTTGCAGACCAGTGCCATCAACTGCTGGTTCCCCAGTGAGTTTCTAGGAAAGAAACAACTGTAACCAATGGACACAAATATGGTGCTGGTCCCTGGCACATTGGGAGGGGGAATGCTACTGGTCCCCCACATCAAATACCTTCAGAAGCACTGCCATAGAAGACCTCGTCTCACAGCACTGGAGCACCAGGACGTTTCAATTAGCAGGGAATGGTGGTACCATCTATATACCCCTCAGTCTTCTCTGTTCCCTCCCAATGAGTTGAGGACAGTCTCCCCCAACCAACCATATATTGGGGTGAGCAATAAGAAAGCATTTTAGTATAGTTTGGCTTGAGTAGGTAAGAAAGAGGCCTTTAAAGACCTACCTCTGGTGGACATGAAAAATACAACCACCAGTCTGCATTCTCCATGGATTCGCCATGGGACTATGGCTTCAAGGACTGTCATTATGAGTATCCGCCATTTAGTTGTTTACTCACTACTGAAGAAAACAGCTATACATAATCTTCTTATGAATTTTGAAGTACAGTCTGCCCTAACATTTTGCGGGGGTTGGGATGCAGCCCCATGAAAAAGTGGAAAAAACACAAATATTGGCCCACTATTTGTTTTATCTGAGCTAACCCTTGTCTAGGCATTTGAAGGCCCTCCATCATGATCCTATGGTCAGCTTCCACCTGGGGGACCCACCAATGCCTAGTGAAGCCTTTTCTCTAGGCATTTGTAGGTCCTCCAGCACAATACTATGGTCAACTTCCACTGGCACCTTTATGCCTGTATGCATAAACAATAATTTTTAATATTGTTTGATCTTATTAATGTTCAATTACAGTAGCACTTCCGTATCTGTGGGGGATTGGTTCTGAGGAGGGACCCCAGCAGATGGCGAATTCCACAGTTAATAGTGAATGCCATCCTGGGAGCCATGTAGCCTCCTGCCTTACCTCCTGCCATGGCTCCATCGTAGCAACAGGAGCCATCCTGAGGGAAGGGGGGCTAGATCACTCCCCCTTCGCCCCAGCCATGGCCCTGCCACAGCGGTGATTGCAGGGGTGAAGGGGAAAGGGGACAAGGCTAGATAGTTCCTCCCCCTCCCTCCCCCCCCCATGATCGCCGCTGTGGCAACCAGGAGCCCTCCCAGGGGAAGGGACAGGGGAGGTGAGGTTCCCCCTCCCCACTCCCTTCCACCCCACCATTGCCAACCGCAGATAATCGAATCCATCGTTGGCAAATCAGCGGATGCAGGGGTGCTACTGTAAAACAATTTCCAAATAAACCTCTATTGTGTAATTCAGGCGTCCTTACAGATGTTTCTGGACTGCAACTCCCACCAATCCTTCCAGGATAATCAATTGTGAACGAACATGGGAGTTGTAGTCCAATCTAAGTTGCTATAAAAAGGCATAGCATTTTTTTCCAGATGTCTATACCCAGAAATATCAGAAAAAGGGAAATGCTGGGCATATTAAGAGCCTGAAGGTCATTTCAAACATACCTGATAGAAATGGGGGGGGCATTCTACACCACTTTATAGTGCAAGGCACCCTCTGAGCAGTTTACAATGTGTTAGCTGATTGCCCCCACAAGCCAGGTACTCATTTTACTGACCTGCGAAAGGATGGAAGGCTGAGTGAGCCTTGGAGCCCTGCAAGATCAAACTCACAACATTGTGGCTGCAGTACCAGCATTTAACCACTGTGCCACCAGGGCTCCCTAATTTCACATTTCAAGAAGCCAGTATGAAATGTGAAATTGTAGATTTCCCAAGTAACAAAAACATACTCAAAAGTACCAAAACCAACCCAGATTTTAAAATCTCCTAATGCTCTGTGCTTGGCCTTTAGTGCGTGTCTGGGCAATGGTTATTCTGGAACTACAAGGAGCAGGCAAACAATACTTTAAAAAGCCCACAGCTCCTGTGCTTGGCTTGAGATACAGACTTTGGGTACAGATGCATCCTTGGTTGATCCGAGAGACACTGCCAGGATACTGAAGGTATACAGGCAGGGCTACAGAAATCTCAGACACCTAGTTCTCTAGGTACCAAACAATTTTGTTATTGTTCAGCACTTATGAATTTGAAATATGAAACTCTTTGAAATATTGTCAGCTCTTTTTAGGGGTTGTAGAGGTTCCTCAAAATTCCATGCTGGTTTCTTGAAATGTGAAATATTCCCCCCAGCTCTAAATATGAGCATTACAAATTGCACACCTTGGCCAAGATCCTATGTCTGCACATAGCTCTGCATATACAATGCCAGATCATCCCCACCACCTAACAGCTGTCTAGCTATGGGAGGGGCCCCTAACTGCTGACACTCACCAGGGGAAAGGAGCAGGAGGTGATTCAAACCATGGAGGTCTCAGCTGGGGGCGGGGGAGAAAAGAGGGTACACTATGAAATGAAGCGTACCCACCTTTTATTATGCATAAGCGCATAAGAGCTGCACTTATCTGTCCAGAAATAACTAACAGGATGGTGGCCCTCTTGTGGCAACTAATGATATGAATTAAGATTGGATCAAAAGGGAATTTTAGGTTTTAGCATTGCTAATCTGTGAACTTACATGGTATTGGACGGAAAAAGAGATCTTTTGGCTTTTCGTACGCTTCGTTCACGGGTATTTCTGTAATAAAGTTAATACATAAGAGAATTCAATTAAAAGCAAACTACTATTTTCTTTGTCCAGTATTTTCTTGTGCATGTAGTTTGTTTAATTAATGAACTTATTAAGTACAGAAATAAAAAGGAGCAGCAATTCATGGTAACTACTTTTTACTTTAAAGCTTTGAGTCTCATGAGATCAGTTTATCATCACTAGGTAAAATAAGGTCAGACTTTGAAGCTACAATGCTATAGAAACTTACCTAGAAACACTTCTGAATGCAACAGAGCTTACTTCCTAATATAAAACTTGCCCCACCTCCTATTAGCATGCTCTACACCCCTCCCTGTGAGTTTCCCTAACTGGACATATTAAGACACTTTTGGGGGTCACATTGGCTTCGGCAGGCTGGAGGTCAGTTGAAGGTCATGATGACTTGAGATGTGTCTAGAAATATAGTGGTGGGAAAGCCCAAGTTGGATTATGTGGAAACCCCCATAATGGGTTTATGCTAACAACTCAGTCGTTAAGGCTCTGCGAGACTCACCCTATTTTCTTGTATCTCAATCTCTCTCTAACCTTTCTGCCTGACTCTGCTACAGCCTTGTACGGTCCATAAGAACATGTGTTGTGTATGTTAGTTTACTTTCTGTATTATTCCAATAAAATATTTTATTTTACTTTAACTGGAGTCTCCTCTATCGACAGTTAGTGCTGGTATACATAAGTGGACAGATCCCCAAAGTTACCCTCCTTTCACAGACCTCTTATCTGAGCTAATAATTCCCTCAAATATTAAAGGAGATTTTGGCATCATGAGTGGGACTCTAACATACCCCCAATCTCTCAGGATAACACTCAATTCTAATTGACACCATCCTGGCCACAGAGGGAGAGAAGTAGAGGCAGGCAGAGCTGCATCATGCCTAGGCCCAGAAGCAGATGAAAGGCCCTCCCTCCGTCCCAACTGCCACGACCCTGGCCTTGGAGGGAGAGAAGAAGGGGCAGTATCTGCCAGACTTATCCCCTTCCCATACTGCCACCTCCTTTTCCTTCTGTCATGTCTTAATTACAGTAGATTGTACGCCTGAGGGCAGGGAACTGTTTTGCTGTTCTTTTGCTTGTAAAGTGCCATGTACAATGACTGAGCTATATAAATAAATAATGATGATGATGATGATGATAGTAATAGTAATAATAGTAATATAGGCTTGCACCATCAGACCACATTTTTAAAATTAATACTGTATTACATGTTCCAAATAATATGAAAAATGTATACCCACAGCCAAGAAACAATCTATTGTTATTAATCTTCAAGCTGAATTTGGTATGAGTGCAGCCAGTTTTCCTAAAATATCTCTGTTCATTTTTTAGAATCCTGTCTCTTAACAGAATTTATCTTTATTGTTTTGAGAGTTCCCAGGTTTTTGCAATTCTGAACTTCAGACCATTTAATGGTCCCCAGACATTTAACTGTCCCACAATATACTTGTAAGCAAGATTATTGCAACAATCAATCTGCTTGTGCACTGTCCCACACAAATATCTATATAGAACAATCATGGGATTAACACTTATTGTGTTTTGAATCACTGGGCTTATAGTATATAAAATATCTTTCCAAAACAGTTTTATCCTCTGTTGAATGTGAAAGGAAGTCAGCACTGGATTTAAAATGTATCTCCAAATGTTATCAACTAGATTTCACAAATTCTTTACACAATTTTCACCACAAAAAGCTGACAGGAATGGTTACATACCCCTAGCTGTCATTGTGTGTGTGTGTGTATTCAGTTTCCCTTTTCTTTCATGTTTCTGGTTGGAAGGTAAGTTCTGGTAGTTCTGGAGCTACTGTAGACAGAACTTTTTTTATGAGTAGGTTTATTGAAGTGGGGTTATGGTTTGGTTGGTTAATACATGAGAAACAAGGACAATTCAGATGTGGATGTACTTAATCATTAGCCTTTGGAAAAAAATGTTGGTACCATAAGTCGTCATGACAAAATGGGACCTAACTATAAACAGGGAGTGGGCAAAGTGTGGCCTTTAGACTGTATGCGGCCCCCCCCACTGGCAGCCTTCCCAAATTACTCTGGGGGAAAAGATTCCTTTTTACTCAAAATGTGCCCCCCACCATCCTTCTGGAGTCACAGGAGCCAATTTCACCGTATCTTTGCTTCCATCCAAATTAGGAAGGGTTTTTGCTGTTTTATACCCTTTTATACCCTTTGCTGTTTTACACCCTTTTACAAAACCAGAAATGGCTTCCGTTCATTTCCTGTTTTGACTAAAAGGCTTCCCCTGCGCTTAAAACAGTCCAGAGAGTGAAAACATACCATCCAATGTTGCCAGAACAATCCCAATTAATTTTCTGTCCTCCCATTTTTTCCAGCTGTTTTTAAAAAGTCCCAATTCCACTCTCTTCTTTCTACTTTCTCCTTTTGTCCTCCATTTATGGCAAACAGAGTTCCAAGTGCAAAAGTCATTAGCACGCCATTAATTCCGCTGAGGAGACAGGAGAGGAGGGGGTGGACTCTTGCCCTTCCAGTAGTATCTGGCAAGAGCAAACTTCTGCAGTCGTCTCCTAGCTTGGGTTTCCTTCCTCATTAATCACTTGCCATCCTGATCACACTCTGATGTTTCTTGGCCACATGGGTCCCAGTTTTCATCTGTGAAATGTTGGCGGGTATGTGAAAATATGGAAATTTCCCCCCTCATGTCTCCTCAAGAGTGTAAGGGGATCGCTTCGAATTAAAAAAATGAAGTAGGGAACAGCTCCTGCCTCCCCAAGATTTGTTGAGAGGCAGGTATAGTTGTGTATCTCTGGTATAAACCAATACCATACATCTGTGTATATTTATATTTATGCCCTAAGGTCCTCTAGTCTGAGTATACAGTCGTCCCTTCACATTCGCGGGTTAGGTTCCATGAACCCCCGTGAATGTGAAAAATCCACGAATAATGACTGCCCTCCCACGCCAAAGCGACCACGGGGCCTCCGGAGGCCCCATAGTCACTTTCCCCCGCCTCCCCCTCCCTTCCAAGGCCTTCACGGGGCCTCCAGAGAGTATTTGGAGGCCCCGTGGTCGCCTCCCCGGCCCTCCCCCTCCCTCCCAAGGCCTTCACGGGGTCTCTGAAGGCCCCGTGGAGGCCTCCCCGGCCCTCCCCCGCCCTCCCCAGGCCTTTACGGGGTTTCTTAAGTCCCCGTGGTCGCCTCCCCGGCCCTCCCCCCACCCTCCCAAGGCCTTCACAGGGTTTCTTAAGGCCCCGTGGTCACCTCCCCGGCCCTCCCCCCTCCCTCCCAAGGCCTTCACGGGGTCTCTTAAGGCCCCGTGGTCGCCTCCCCGGCCCTCCCCCTCCCTCTCAAGGCCTTCACGGGGTCTCTGAAGGCCCCGTGGAGGCCTCCCTTGCCCTCCCCCTCCCTCCCAAGGCCTTTACAGGGTCTCTGAAAGCCCCATGGTCACCTCCCTGGCCCTCCCCCTCCCTCCCAAGGCCTTCACGGGGTCTCTGAAGGCCCCGTGGAGGCCTCCCGGCACTCCCCTTCCCTCCCAGGGCCTTCATGGGGTCTCTGAAGGCCCTGTGGAGGCCTCCCTGGCCCTCCCCCTCCCTCCCAGGGCCTTCACGGGGCCTCCAGAGGCCCCTTGTCACGGTTTTGGGAGGGAGGGGGGCCCTCCCAAAACCGCGAACATGCAAAAGCGCAAATGCTAAGTTCACAAATGTGGAGGGACAACTGTATTTCAAAACCAAATACCGTATATTCTGGCATATAAGACTGCTTTTTAACACTTGAAAATCTCCTCAAAAGTTGGGGGGGTCGTCTTATAGGCCTAGCAGATCTTTTCCCCTGCTGTGAGAATGACTGTCTTGTCTTTGAAGTGTTAAATTCTCTGGGCAGTTTTCCCAGCAGATATTTCCCCCTGCTGTGAGAATGACTGCCTTGCCTTTGAAGTGTTAAATTGCCCTCCATTTAGCTCAGGAGAAAAGAAAAACAGTCCTCAGCACAAGCTAGCCTAAAATCAGAATTTCTGGACTCAAACTTATCATTTTGCATCAAGTTTTGTCTATGGTGAAATTCTCTTATCTGAATAAAAGCTTCTGGCAGAGTTAAATCATTCTTTAATTGCAAGGTATGTATTATGTGACTGTATTTTGGTAAACTTGCCAGGAAGATTCCCATTTGCATAATTTTGGGGATTTCCTCTCCAGGAGTTTGCAAGTGGCTCTAAAATCATTAATGTGCTCATTCAAAAATTTGGGATTTGATAGCTTCATATTAACCAGCTTCATATTAACCAACTTAATTATTAATGCAACCTTACTTTTTAGCTGTTCTCAGTCCTTTAATTTCACAGACATTCCATCATCCACAGCCACTGAGCTGGCTGGCTGGTGGGGGGCAGGCTTTCCAGCCAGGTGGCTGGCTGGACGTGGGGGGGGCAAACTCTATATTTTACCTTAAAAATTGGGGGGGGGGCGTCTTATACACCCGGTCGTCTTATACGCCGGAATATACAGGTATTCTCTTTAGGCCTTTATAACTATATCCATTTTAATTATCCCATACCTTCCATTGGAGGCTCTTCTGTGTTCATTGTGCGATAAATGGGTCCATATTCCTCAACTAAAATTGAAAACAAAAATATTAATTCAAAAATGCATTTAAAATTACTACATCAAAAATATATTTTTTTCTGAGTGTTACTTGCAATGGAAAATATATGAGGGAGATTTCCACTGTTTCATTACAGCAAGAACCAGTTCTCAGAGATATGTATGTGTATATATATATATATATATATATATTTAAAGCCACATTTAAGTATTAATTCTATTAATTCATAAAACGTGTAAGCCAGATTTCAATGAAATACCCAATGCAGCATCCAGATAGAATTACAGTTGTCCCTTCATATTAACTGGGGTTTGGTTCCAGGATGCCTAGTGGATACCAAAATCCGTGAATACTCAAGTCCCATTATATGCAATGGCACAGCAAAATGGTGCCCCTTATATAAGATGGCAAAATCAAGGTTTGCTTTTTGAATTATTATTTTTTTAAGAATATTTTCAAGCCGTGAATACTTAACTCAGTGGATTCCAAATCCATGGATATGGAAGGACAACTGTAGAATATAATAGAATCATAGAATCATAGAGTTGGAAAAGACCTCAAGGGCCATCCAGTCCAACCACCTGCCATGCAGGAATACACAATCAAATCATTCCCAACAGATAATAATAATAATAATAATAATAATAAATAATAAAAACAATTGGGGTGGCTTACAAAAATTAAAATACCAATACAGATTAAATTCCCCAAACGCCCCCCCACCCCCCCCACCCCCATAAAAAGACATTAAACCAAAACACATTAAAATCACATTAAAATAATAAATAATAAATAAGCAGCAGACTAAAAAGGACCAGGAGCTCCTGAGGCCGGGAACTAATTAGGAAAGGCCTGCCGAAAGAGATCCGTCATTAGTGCTTTTTTAAAGCTACTCAGGCTCGTCATCTGACGGATCTCGTTCCACAGGCCATTCCACAATTTGGGGACGATTACTGAAAAGACCCTCTGGGAGGTTGCAGATAGCCTAGATTTTTGTGGCTGAAGCAAATTCCTCCCAGAGGACCAGAGTGTGCAGGGAGGATTGTATGAGAGGAGGCGGTTCCGAAGATAAGTTGGACCCAAGCCATTTATGGCTTTAAGGGTAATAACCAACACCTTATACTGGGCCCGGAAACTGATAGGCAGCCAGTGGAGAGATTTTAATACTGAAGTTATATGGTCTCTTTGAGATGTTCCTGAGACCAGTCTGGCTGCCATATTTTGTACCAACTGAAGTTTCCGGACCAAGCATGAGGGTAGCCCCATGTAGAGCGCATTGCAGAAATCTAGACAAGAGGTTACCAATGCGTGCACCACAGTCTCGATGTCCTTTACTTCCAGGAAAGGACGCAGCTGGCTTATCAGCCAAAGCTGATAACAGGCGCTCCTGACCGTCGCATTCACCTGACTAGTCATCTGAAGCGATGAATCAAGGAGCACCCCCAGACTGCGAACAGTCCTTAACAGAGAGCATGACCCCGTCCACGACTGGAGGTTGCAACCCAACTCCTGGTTTTGGGACCGTGAGCACCTCCGTTTTGTCTGGATTTAATCTCAATCTGTTCTTCCTCATCCAGCCCATTACTGCTTTAAGACAATCATTATTAAGAGGAGAGACGCCATCAGAATTCGAGACCAACAATCGGGACAAGGAGAAATAGATCTGGGTGTCATCAGCATACTGATAACACCCAGCCCCATAACTCCGAATAATCTCACCCAGCGGCTTCATATAGATGTTAAACAACATCGGGGACAAGATGGTGCCTTGCGGAACACCACAAGTAAGCTCCTTTCTGCTGGAGCAGCTGTCCCCGAGCAGCACCCTCTGGGACCTGCCCGAGAGGAAGGACCAGAACCACTGGAGTGCAGTGCCTCCGATTCCTAACCCACTCAGGCGATCCAAGAGGATGCTATGATCTATCATATCAAAAGCTGCTGAGAGGTCCAAAACCACCAACAGGGTCATACTACCCCTGTCGATGCTTAGACGCAGATCGTCGGTCAAGGCAACCATGGCAGTCTCAACTCCAAATCCCATCCTAAAGCCAGTTTGAAATGGGTCTAGATAATCGGTTTCATCCAAGACGACTTGGAGTTGAAGCGCAACTGCGCAACTTGGAGTTGAAGCATAACATAGAAACCGGCCTATAGTTGTTCATGTCCAGGGGGTCCAGGGAAGGTTTTTTCAGGAGTGGCCTAACCGCCACATCCTTTAAACAGGATGGAACACACCCTTCTCTGAGGGATGCATTGATGATGTCCCTAACGAACACCATCAAGGCACCCCCCCCCTGGATGGCCAGCCATGACGGGCAAGGATTGAGAGGGCAGATGGCCATCTAGCCTCTGTTTAAAAACCTCCAAAGAAAGAGACTCCACCGCACTACAAGGCAGTGTATTCCACTTCCGAACAGCTCTTACTATCAGGAAGTTCTTCCTAATGTTTAGGTAGGATCTCTTTTCCTGTAATTTGAACCCATTGCTCTGTGTCCTAGTCTCCAGAGCAGCAAAAAACAAGCTTGCTCCATCCTCAATATGACACCCCTTCAAATATTTAAACAGGGCTATCATGTCACTGCTTAACCTTCTCTTCTCCAGACTAAACATACTCAGCTCATACTCATAGGGCATGGCTTCCAGACCACCCACCATCCTGGTCGCCCTCCTCTGGACACGTTCCAGCTTCTCAATATCCTTCCTGAATTGTGGTGCCCAGAACTGGACACAGTATTCCAGGTGAGGCCTGACCAAAGCAGAATAGAGTGGTACTATTACTTCCCTTGATCTAGACACTATACTCCTATTAATGCAGCCTAGAATCACACTGCTGACTCATGTTCAGCTTGTGGTCCACTAAGACTCCTAGATCCTTTTCATATGTACTGCCCTCGAGCCAGGTATCACCCATCCTATATCTGTGCTTTTCATTTTTACTGCCCAAGTGTAGTATCCTACATTTCTCCCTGTTGAGATTCATTTTCTTAATATTGGCCCAGCTTTCTAATCTGTTGAGGTAATTTTGGATTCCGATCATGTCCTCTGGGGTATTAGCAACCCTTCCTAATTTGGTGTCATCTGCAAACTTGATAAGCATACCCTCTATTCCCTCATCCAAGTCATTTATAAAGATGTTGAATAGTGCTGGGCCCAGGACAAAACCCTGTGGCACTCCACTGGTCACTTCTCTCCAGGATGAAGAGGAGACATTGGTGACTACCCTTTGGGTTTGGTCAGTCAACCAATTACAAATCCACCTAACAGTTGCATTGTCTAGCCCCCATGTTACTAACTTTTTTGCAAGAATATCATGGGCGACCTTGTCAAAACCTTACTGAAATCAAGATACACTATATCCACTGTGTTCCCTTCATCTATCAAGTTTGTAACTCTATTTAAAAAAAGATTATATTTGTCCGGCACGAGTTGTTTTTGATAAATCCATGTTGACATTTTGTGAAAACATTCCAAGGAGATTATCAGACACAGCGAAAACTGCATCAAAAGATTGTGACAAGAACAAAAACGGGTAACATTACCAGACTACGTTGTCCTGCAGTGTTCCAGGGGTGTAGCACAGGCATCAGTAAGGTATCCTTTTCAATTAGTGGCTTCTCCCCATCAATACAAAAGGCACGCCTTGCTGACGCCTGCGCTACCACCTCTGGAACGGCCAAAGGACACAGTGTCTGGACAGGTCTCCCTTTCTGTTCTTGTCACGATCTTCAGATGCAGTTGGAAACACATTTATTTTGTGTGTTCCCCCGCATCTGATAATCTCCTAAGAATAAAGGGAGGAAGCAGCAAAATAGAATGCCAGAAATTTCAGAATCAATCCAAACAGAAAGCCCACCTAAAATTGGTGTAACAAAATGTCTACCACAAAGGCATACTTCTTCAGCTGTAATCCTAGAAGTGCTCTGTCACATACACAGTACCTTTTTCCTCTCCCCCAACTTCCCATATGCCTCATCTTCATAAATAACAGTAAGCTTTGCTGGCCATTTCCCCAACATCCCCTATCTGCCACAATTCATCTCAGTGTCCAGTAACTTTTGCTCTGCCCATCCTCCTGCCACTTCACCCCTTTTTTTTTTTTTTTGAGGCTCTCCCCTATAAAAATGAACTTTTTAAACAACCTACCTCATCATTCCCCTGGCAAACCTCAGTACACACCTTGTGGGTACACCTACAATTTCACTTCATGTATAAGTTACAAGAATTATGTTCGGATTTCTAAACATAAAGAACCAGTTGTTAAATACTACTATCCTTTCATTTTGAAATTCAACTCTCCTCATTTTCTGTTTTTTAAAAAATCTTTAATAAAAGATACTTGGACTGAGACTTGAAGACTTTCTAGTCTCCAGGACTGTAATCAGGGACATGATAGTTTCCATGTATTCAAGTTTCTTCTCCCTTGGGAGGTGGAAGTTGCAAGCATACAATAGATTATCACAGGTTGCCTTCACTAACTTCTGGAAACCAAGAAAAAAGGAACTTATTAGTCAGGGACTTCCAAAGTCTGGATGCCACAGTTGAGGAGGCCCTGTTCTGTGTTGCCTCCAACCATAAGTCATGTGACAGTGGGTCAAGAGTTTCATGTGGCGGTGGGTCCAGAGTCTGGAAGTAACTAATTAAAAACAACACATTCCTTGTAACTGACTCCTCTCTGCATCTTCAAAGGTATAACTAAGTTACGTTTGGTTGTAACTTAACAAGGGATAACCTCACAACTTACACAAAGTATAACTGTCATTTCTGAGTTGCTTCTACAGTTTCATAGGGCGGCTTTACTAAATGATGAAGAAGGCATATCACACAATTTAAGTGCTGGCTTCCTTGCATCACACTGCTGTGATGTGGGTGCTGAGGTGGTAGATAGGAGGAGAATGTGTTTTGTGCCACAGGCCTGTAGCATTCAGATTTTGTAACGTGACTAAAAATCATTAACATTTAGTAACCTCTGTGAAATAGGGAACTGGAAAGTAAAAAGGTAGCTTGAAAAATTATAAGAAGAGCAGTAACTAGTAACCAGTTGCTTTGTTGTACCTTGGAACCACAATAACAACTGAATACTTTTTTCAACTGAATACTTTTTCTTTCCATTACTCTGCTTGAAGCTTAGGCTCCTTGCAAAAGTATGACTTCTGCCACAGTTCTAATATGATGCCCCTGCTGTATTTCAGGTCTATGGAAGTGAAGCCATGCGCCAGGTGGCATGGCTAGAATTGGGGAATCTAACAGCTGGTCCCAGCAATGGAGATGACCCAGTAAACCCTTGTTTATTACAATTCAACATACAAAGCAATTTGGATTAGCAGAAAAACTAGTTCCCTAGTTTGTGATTTTGCTTATGCCTAAGGAAAGAAAGTCTTAATCCTTTGATTTTTCTAATAAGCAGAAACTATTGCCTGCATTTGTTGTTTGTTTGAGGTGTACACGTAAAAGGAAAGAATTGTTTCCACCTTGAAATGAAATCATGGTCACCGTTAATGCTTCTGAAGTGATTTATAAATAATTATAGTGATTTATAAATAATAGAAATAATGACTTTGAGTTAACTCTATGCAATGCATAGACTGATTTGCACGAGTGCAGAATTGCCAACTCCATGAAAATAAAACCTCCTTTACAAAACCAGGATATTCAGTGCTTCAAAACATGGCAGGTTAGCACCTCATGCTTTATAATGGGATACTGGACCAGGCTTTTTTTCAAGGAACATCATTTCCATTTGACCCTCCTCTGGGTTTGGGGTGAAAGAATGAGACAAAGTGTACATGTATGAAAGGTAAGTTGTATACAAGCCCAGTCTATGTGTTTGTGGAACACCATTCCTGGTCCTGGGACGTGTCTCTTAAATCATAAGGTTTCTTTATGTTTTCCTAGCTTCATAGAGCTTGAGCCAATATTGAACAGCTATAACTCTCGTCTTAAATCAGCAGATTTTGGGTAATTCAATCTAGCTTTGGCCTGGGCTACATATGCAGCAGAATAAATAGGCAAAATTCTAAGGCTAGAGAGACAACTGGGTCTACCTCAGTCCTGAGGTAGTAGAGACACTTCAGACTGTCAGGGGGAGTTGCCATTTTTTTTATTGTGGTGGTGTGGGGGACCCATCTGGCCTAATATGAGTCTAATACAACCCATGAAAGATTTAAATCTAGTCCACATAGGTGTCTTGGTCACCCCCTGTCCCAAACCCCACCCCATGCCCTTTCCCTTGTTTTGAGGATAAGGAGACAAATCAGTGCTTTTATTTCCATTCAGTGATTGGAGATAACAGTGTGAGCTCCTACTCTCTAAGAGCGACAGCTATGGGAAGAGAAACAGACAATCAAGGCTGAGGGTTGCTTGGTGAAGGATTCTTGATTTATTTGCAGATACAAAGTATCAGGGAAACATTCATATTGTCATATGGGTGCCTCAAAGAGAGCAAGCTTTCTTTGTTAGGCTAAACAGATAATACAGTTTGCAGAAACTTTCTTATCAGTACCAGAACCAATCCACTGGCAAAAATGGATTTTTGCCTTATATGGGGTATGGAATGCCAACTCAGCAAAGGAGGGGGATGCCTGGCAGAGAATCCTTTGTGTACATGGCCTGCTCAGTTTCATGAAATGGCTGAAATCTTCCATTTTGTGACTCTCAGTTTTCCCCCCTCTGGATGCTTGTCAGGCATCCATCCTCCCTCAGGATCCAGTCTTGTCCCATGGATCAGCATCATAGTCTTTTTATGAATATCAGGCCTTATGGGCCTCTGTGGCATTGCATAGCGGTTTCTAAAGCAATACGACAGACAATTCATTGCCAAGCAGATGATTATAATGGTCAAAGCAATAGCAATCACAAACATAAAAAGACTTTTAACCCATCCGAGGTTAGGAAGCCAACTGGTCATCCGGTTCCATAGGTCCCAGATAACAGGAAATGACCGTGTGGTGCTCTTTCTACATATTTGGAGGGAGAATGATACACAAAGCTGGCCATTCTTGGCTGACACTTGCAGGGAATAGCTGAGCCCCAACCAGTGGACTCAGCCCACACCTACAAACTTTGGCTGTGAAAGCACTCTGCATCTCTCCTCATGGCTTTTTGGTGGGGTTGGGGGGAGTAAAAAGAGCTTCTCAGTCAAAATGCTGGAAGTGTCACAGGAACAGGCCACAGAAGGTGTTACCCCAAGAGGTGGGCGTGGAGGTCAGGAAGAACACAGCAGCCGAACTGAGCCAATTATTCAGCCTGACCACCTCTCCACTTTCAGATTCCTCTTATCCCTGCTTTGGACTGGGGCTTGCCTTTCTGCAGATAGTACAGTATATGCAATTGTGTGGACTCATGTACCAAGCTTTTTGTAAATAAAAAGCTAGCAGATCAGGAAAGGAATTGGTCTTGCCTACAGATAAAAAGCTAGCAGATCAGGAGAGCGATGAGTTCTATCTGCAAATAAAAAGCTAGCATGTCAAGAGAGCCATGAGTTCTATCTGTAAACAAAAAGCTAGCAGATCAGGAGAGGAACTGGTTCTATCCAAAAATAAAAAGCTAGCATGTCAAGAGGGCAATAGGTTCCATCTGCAAATAAAAAGCTAGCAGATCAGGAGAGGAACCGGTTTTATTAGCAAAAAAGCTAGTGCAGTCGGACCCCCACGGAACCAGTTTCCACAGTTTCAGTTATTCATGGGACACAAAATAGGGGACACATACCATACATTGGAAAATGCAGAGAGGCATCCTCTCTAGGCATTTTCTAGGTCCTCCAGTGCAACTCTATGGTATGTTTTTGCCAGAAGTCCTTTATTTTAATAGAGTTTGCTGTTATCTGTGGGTTCCGGTATCTATGGTAAGTCTGGGAACCAAATTCTTGTGGATACAGGTGTCCAATTGTACCTCAGGAGAGCAATGGGTTCTATCTGCAAATAAAAAGCTAGCAGATCAGGAGAGGAACTGGTTCTATCTGCAAATAAAATGAGTCCCCATTTTGGCAGAAAGGAAGGATATTCTTCATCATCATCATCTAGCACATCAAGAGAGCAATTGGTTCTATCTGCAAATAAAAATCTAGCTTATCAGGAGAGCAATGGGTTCTATCCCACGTTGCTCTCTGCTGCACTAAGTTTTTGATAGCAGATGGTGTGAGTGTTTTGCAAATGGAGGAAATTTTAAAATATGAAACAAACTCCAATTATTTAGTCCATTTTACCAGCTCGGGGCTCTCTAATCGCCAACTACCTTCTGCTACACATATAGACCAGGATATTTTTCTCTTCATTTTGCTGTTTGATAGGTCCAGGACTTGTGACTTAATGTTGCTATAAAGTTAAATCCTTGGAAGTCATATTAAATAGCAGCAAAAATAGTTATGGCATGTCCTTCATTAATCTTACCTCCTGAAATTTCTTCTTCTTCTCTAGAACTTGGATGCTCCTCTTCAGCTTTTTTGGCACTGATCTTCTCCACTGCAAAATAAACATCCTTAGCAGACCAATTTAGTTATATTTCTGTATTAAACTGTGTAGCCCATCCTTACGTATGTTTTTGCCACTTTGGAAAATCTATGGATTATGGAAAAATTCTCTGCTTGACAAAGAAAAACCCTTGGTACTATCATACCAGATTGAACACACCCAATCTTTTCTGATTTAGAAAGCAGGGTCAGGCTGCTGGTTAATACCCAGGCAGGAAGCATGAGAGCCACTGACCATATGAGCTGACCATACTGGGCTAGGTGGACCAATAGTCTGATTCTTTATATGGCAGCTCCCTATATTCCTGCCATATTTCTAGAAGGCTGACTTTCTAGAAATCTTGATCTCAAGAATCACACATTTGGATCTGACTGAATGGTCCTTAGTAAATTAGACTGGAATCCTGTCTCATGGTTATGAATGTGTAACCTGAAATCACACACTCACAACTGTTATGTATTCATAGTCCCTATGTAGCCCCTAGTTTGGGGGTACATAAGGACAGCGTAAGGACACTTATGAGGAAGCAGCCACTGTGATTGACAGGGGACCATTTCTCTGTTGTCTGGGAAGCAGCTGACTGCCTTTCCCACTGCCCCTTCATGTGAGCAATTCAGTGTGAGGGGAAATTGTGACAGGGACCCTGTTAAACAGGGTCACAAGGCATTGCTTGCAGGAGGTGAAGTGGAAACAGCAGCCAGTTGCTTCCCAAGTGACAGGGGAACAGACCCCCATCAATCATAGCAGCTGCTGCCTGGCAAATGGGGAGGGGGGTTGGGCTAGATTCCATGCATAGCACTGTAACTATGGGGCTTACATACAGTAGGACCCCCGTATCCACCGCTTCATTATCCACTGATTCAATTATCCACGGGACACAAAACAGCACACCCACCATAGTCTTCCTAGAAAATGTGTCCTCTCTAGCCATTTTCTAGGTCCTCCAAGGCAACTCTGTGGTATTTTAAATGGGAAGTCCCAATTGTTTTCAATGGCATTCACCATTACCCATGGTTTTCGGAATCCACGGGGGGGGGGGGCAGAACCAATCCCCAGCGGATAAGGGGGTCCTGCTGTACACATAAAGACCATGCAGGATTATGGCCATTGTTTTCAAAATTATTTCTTAGAGGGCTTTGTAGTTTCTCAGATGCTGATCATGACTGGTTCATACTCACAATCCCTACATATTTACTAATTGAGGTAATATGTAGGGACTGTGAAAGCCCCCCAATCCTCACTTACTGGGCAGGCAGCAGCCACTGCAAGTGACAGGAGTCTGTTCTCCTGTCAACCAGGAAGTAGCTGGCCAATATTTCTGCCTCCTCCCCTCCCACAAACAATGTCTAGAGTGAGGTGAAATTGCAACAGGAACCCCACTTCTGACTGTCGCACCAGAGATCACTTAAGGAGGAGATAAAAACAGCCAGCAACTTCTCAATCAACAGGAGAACAGACCCCTGTTGCTCACAGTGGCTACTGCCCAATAAATGAGGATTGGGGAAAGGGAGTCGAGCAGAGAGATATTACTTATCTACACAACTAAGGTGGTTACATAATTAAGAGGTGATACAGAATTGTGGCTGTTAGTTTTTGGAACAACCAAATCTCCTAGCCCTCATAAACATTCTGGGTGTAGAATTCTAGGAATCATGGTCAAGAAAACAACATTTCCAAGCTCTAACAAGCTTTGGTTGTGTACCACTACCCATCTTCTCCTACACTCTATTATGGCCTGTGGTTTCCAATCTGCAGGTCTACAGATGTTGTTGGACTGCAAGTATCATCATCCCTCATCATTGATCTTGGTAGCAGAGCGCTGGATCCTAATGGCAGGTGCCACATAAGCAGTAGCAAAGCAGCAAAGATAAAATGGCCAGAGGTGCTACAACAATGCAGGAGTGTGTGTGGAGCAGCTAAAGCCATTCCCAAAAGGAGAGAAAGCTGCCCTGCCAGTGCCTAAATAGCCCAGAAGCCAACAGAGCAACTTTCTTTTCTGACAGAAATATATTTTGCTGCTGCCTCTCACCAAGGTCACACACCATTCAAGAGCTGCCTTGTGCCCATGTAACAGCTACACCAATTTAGATATTTAGATCAGTGTACGCTGGCAATGGGATTCTGGGCTGGGACTTGGAACTAAATGGGAAAAGTGCAGCCTCCTCCCAACATAGCCATTTCTGGAACATGGAAATGGCTCTATGGGGGAGGGGGTGTTCTGCTATATAGCTATGGCTCTGTAGCTACATCTCCAAATGAAGGATCTAACCCCCATTTCTAAATCATCAACAACATAGGTCCCAACTGCGCAGAATTTTCAACACATTTCTCAGCAAACAAGAATATAGAAAGGACTTGCTGATTAGGGAAAGTTTGAGGACCAATACTGATTTCATTTAATATGAAATTAGTCCTTCCTGAATCTTCGTTTGCGAAGAAAAGCCAGAGAGAGAGTAATATACTGAATAGGTTTATGGCCTTGTTTACTCCCTTCTTTGGAATCAAATCATAGGATTGATGATAAACAGGACTAACAAACCACATGTAAAAGAAAATCAAATGGAAACTATTACCATGCGTCTGTAACCATATGGGCACATGTGAATCTCTTACTTACAATACTCTATCATGCTCTTCACACTATTGTGCAACCTTAAGGCATCATTATTTTTATCGTCACTGGCTTCTGAGTGATGGGCTGGAATATCTGAGGAAAAGGAATAAACCAAAACCTTATTTCTTGTTGCCACTTTAGGCCATGATATTCAAAACGAGCTAGGAGGAGTACAGTGAACTGAACTATCAGATCAATTGACAGCGTTGAACACGACAGTGAACATGTGTCAACTGCTTGTGTTGCATCCATAATTTTCTCATCCCACCTCTTGTTATTTGTGTAAATGTCCCACAGAAAAGAAAGCCATTTAGCAGGCAAAAGGGGGGTGCCTGTGGGTTCCTGTGTATCCAGCTGCTTGGATCAAATAGGTTTATTGACAGAAGTTATATGAACAGCTGGAAGATCTGTTAGCTACATTTGCCCACATTTTGAAAGTCCATTGTGAGACATGCCACAACCCCATGACCCAACGCCACACAACTTCCACCACCTTGCATCTGTTTATTTCCTGAGAATCTCAAAGGAATAGTTCTCATTGTTGGCAATGTAGTCTTCAAACTGCATAATGGTTTATGCAGTCAAGTTTCTGAAACAAGTTGTTGGGTAAATTTTTTTTAATCTTTTTTTAATAGTACAGGGAATGTGGGGGGAACTACTTCTCCACACACACACAAAAAAACCCACAGATGGGTGGGTTGGAAGGAGGCAATGGCCTTTACAGATCTTTGTCTTTCCTTGTTCAGAGTAAAAGTTGGTAATGCTATTGAAAAAATTAAATTGCAGAATTACACAACATGAGAGAAATCAGGCATATTGTTTTCATTTTGTTTCCATGACCTGCAGGAGCAACATTTAGGTTGCCTAAATTTCACTTACCAAAATACAGTCTCTCTAGGCATTTTCTAGGTCCTCCAGCATGATTCTATGGTATGCTTCTGCTGGAAGTTGACCACAGAATTGTGCTGGAGGATCTAGAAAATACCTAGAGAAGTGTTCTCAGTAGGAATCTCTAGGTACTCCAGCACGACTCTATGGTATGCTTGGGCCAGAAGTTGTTCGTTTCAATAGGGTTTACTATTATCCACAGTTTTACGTTTCCATGGTAAATCCAGGAATGTATCTCCTGCGGATATGGAGTCACACAGTGGGTTTCCATGGCCAAGTGGGGATTTGAACCTTGGTCTCCTGGAGTACTGGTCCAATACTTCAACCATTACAACATTTGGTTATTATTTGTTGTGCATGTGCACCATTCAATAAATAAATAATATGCAAAGATACCACAAATGGAAAAGTATTCCATTCATTCCTTTGTCCCTAGTTCATACAGAAGAAAGCAGTTGAAGCAAGTGATAAAAAAGGAAGGCCCTTGAGACTGAGAGTCATTTAGTGGAGGCTGGTCAAATAGGGAAAGTGATACAATGGTTGAAAGATGAGGTTTGGTATTAAAGGCAGGTGGTTACTCACTATAGCCAGGAAAGTGTTTCTGTCTCACTATTGTGTGTTTACCTTTCTTTACATGAAACACGTGTACAGCAGGCTGTATGATGACATGCTTCGTATTACTTGCTGCCTCTTTCTCTTGCGTGACCAAGAGCAAGGCCCCACCTGAAAGAACCACAGACACCAATGTACAGTGGAAAAAGAATGGCCACAACTTTATTGATAACAGCTGAAGATGGGTTGGCACCATCACACGAGTCTGGATCCAGGCATCAACAAACCCGCCTGTTGGCCGATGAGCCCGCTCCCGGCGTAATGGAGGTCTGGATGGGGGTCTCCCACTGGGCCCACAGCCCAAAGGGCCTTTCTGCTAACCAACCCAGGCCCCCCTGAAGGCTCATGCCCTGCCAGATGGCATTCCATTCCCTGGGTGACACCCCAGGGTCCCAAAGATTCTTTATCAACAAGTTCCAGATTAAGTGAAGAGGGAGAGATTGTATGGGGTGGAGAGAGAGAGAGAAGTTTTGCACTATTGTGATAATATCCTAAGACCTGGAAGTTGTCCAGTGAAACTGATTGGCAATAAGATTCAGGATGTACTGAAATAAGCACTTCTTTGCAAAACACACCATTCCTTTGTTCAGTCCACTATCACAAAATATGATGATGACCATTGGTTTTAAAGGTGAGCTAGAGTGACTGGTTCATGGAGTCTGAGCCTACAAGAGGCTGGCTGCTAGTCCAAATGTTACTGTGGAACCTCCAATATGCCACTGAATACCAGTTGTGGAAAATGATTGCTGGAGTGGGAAGAGATTGCATCCAAACCCAGCCTATGGGCTTCCCAGAGGCATCTGGTTATATCTGCAAGAAGCAGAATGAACATGGCCAATGATAAGGTGGGAATTGGATGCCAAATGCCCCCCAGTCTTGCAACAGAGGATAAAAAGGTCCAGCTGAAACAGAAGTCCAAATAAAATTCAGGAGGCAAAGTGATGCCATAGAAAAGCTGTTTTTTGGTGGTCACACCCATTTGATTTTAGCTTTTGTTTATGGTGTTGTTTTGAAGCATTACAACAACAGCAGCAACAACAAAATCTCACCGTGCTTTAAAAAAACAGTAATAATATCACATGATTTCTGTTCTTAGAGGCAACAGAGAGATTCTGAAGAGACCCTACCTTCAGTAGCTGCTGTAAATATCAATGAGGATAAAATCATATATGGTAACAGATTCATAGTGAAAACTGGCCCACGCCTCAAGTCATTCATCTAGGCTGGTCTTGTGGTGTTTTTTTTCCTCTTGGAATCCTTCATGGAGCATTGTGCTGTAACTCACTGTGACATCACCGTGGCTTTTAGAGACAGAATGAAGTTGTCAGAGAAGTCTGGGCATTTGCACAGTCAGTACAAAACATACCTGCAATACTGTATTCTAAAAGGCCCCTTCTGTTACCAATGGGTCTATTTTTCAAAATAAAATTGTGTATACACTGGTTGGGTTTTTCAGGAGATTGAGTAAGCACCTACATATCCCCACATTATGGAGAAACTGTAAAATGTCACAAATAGATAATATGACTAAAGTCTTTGAATCTTCTTGGATCTCAATCACAGACTGAATTCTGTTAAAATACTTTCTTTGTGATGGGGTAAATGCTCACATGAGCCCATTAAAAAACCAAGGTGTGAATGCAAAATCCTACATCAGAAAATATCTGTAACCATTTTACCAGTTCAAGTTCTCCCCAAAGCAGTTTTCATACATTAAAAGAACATTCCCAAATGTGCCATCTTTGAAACTATTTTAAGTATAGGGGGTTGTCTGGACAGTGGAAAAAAAAATCCTCGCAGAATTCACAGGGAAAGGATCTCGCAGTGATTCGTCATATTCAGGAGGGGGGCTAAAACTTGCAAAAACTATGTAAGAAGAGTCTTTGTGGCTTTTCCCAAAGTTTTTGAAAAACCATGATGGAAATGCACATACCTGCTCATTTGGACAACCATTCGGATTGCAGCACATTCTCAGGAAGGATGGAACTGGATTGCTGATTGGTCAGATGTGCACAGGGGGCAGAGCTTGCCAGTAATGAGAAGTGGCCGGAACCTCCATGCTGAATAATCACAGTAGTGATTGTGCGCTGAGGCAACAAAATGTTTTTCTTTTTTAAGGCTTGTTTAAGTAGAAGACTGCACTTCTGCACCTTGGATGCAGCTCAGGGAGAATACAAGTTGCAAGTAGTTCACTTGGGCCCACCATCTTGGATTTCTCAAAAACAAATCATGCCAGACTGATCTCTTTTTTTGATAAGAGTTACAAACTTGATAGATGAAGGGAATGCTGTGGATGTAGTGTATCTTGGGGCTCAGTTACATGGCAGTTTTTATTGTGATAGTTTGCGCATTAGCACATTTTCACACCAGTGCTGCATAGTTTAAATGATTTAGTGTGGAACTTGTTGATCCAGTAAGTTTTCTGGTTTGTAGTTCACACAAGCAAAGGTGGGGCGTGGCCACCATAGCATCCTGATCACTGGCTGGGGCAGGGGGAGAAATGTGCAAACAACCAAAAAGGAAGGGAGACCACAGGGGGGAGAGGAATGACAAAAGGAGGCAAGGAAAGCAGGCTAGATTCCCAGGTGGAGGATGGTCTTGGGGGGGATGATCACCCAGCCGCCAGAAGCAATGGAATCGCAGGCTCCCCCTTCACCCTGCTTCCCTCAAGCCCTCTTTACCCTTACCCACTGCGACATATAACGGCCAGCGGAGCTGACTGCTGCTCGCTCTCGCTCTCTCTCTCTCTCTCTCACACACACACACAGAGGAACAGTAATTATGGCTAAGTGGGGATTCCTCAGCCGCAGCAGCCAAGCAAGCCAGGAGGCAGACAGCTGGGCGATTGGGATGGGGGTAGCACTGGTATAACAACAGTGGCTGGATATTTTCATTTGAGGCTCCTCGCATCTCTTGCAAGTCTGCCCCCTCTGCAGCTGGTCCAACCAATCACGGCTCAGCTCTGCTGTGGCTATTTCGGGAAGACTGCTGGTAGTTCCCACAGCCTTTTGCGCATCGGTAGTTCACACAACCAATTGTGAACATTTTTGAAAACTTTATCAAAAAAGTTGGGGGAAATAGCGAAAGCTGATACTGTGTAACTTATGGGGTTTTTTGCCCTCTCCTTCTGAATATGGCGACTTAGATCTAAAAGATGTGGGAATAATTAGTACTCTGTAAATTCTTAGAGAATTGATTTTGCCGTGTAAACAATCCCTTGATTTCAGTAAAGCCTTTGACAAGGTCCCCCATGATACTCTTGCAAAAAAGTTAGTAACACGTGGGCTAGACAATGCAACTGTTAGGTGGATTTGTAATTGGTTGACTGACAGAACCCAAAGAGTATTCACCAATGGCTCCTCTTCATCCTGGAGAAAAGTGGGGTGCCACAGGGTTCTGTCCTGGGCCCAGTGCTATTCAACATCTTTATCAATGACTTGGATGAGGGAATAGAGGGTATGCTTATCAAGTTTGCAGATGACACCAAATTAGGAGGGCTAGCTAATACCCCAGAGGACAGGATTAGAATCCAAAATGACCTCAACAGATTAGAAAGCTGGGCCAAAACTAACAAAATGAATCTCAACAGGGAGAAATGTAGGATACTACACTTGGGCAGTAAAAATGAAATGCACAGATATAGGATGGGTGGCACCTGGCTTGATGACAGTACATGCAAAAGGGGTCTAGGAGTCTTAGTGGACCACATGCTGAACATGAGTCAGCAGTGTGACGCAGCAGCTAAAAAAGCCAATGCAATTCTAGGCTGAATTAATAGGAGTATAGTGTCTAGATCAAGGGGAAAAATAGTGCCACTCTATTCTGCTTTGGTCAGACCTCACCTGGAATACAGTGTCCAGTTCTGGGCACCACAGTTCAGGAAAGATATTGAGAAGCTGGAATGCATCCAGAGGAGGGAAACCAGGATGGTGGGTGGTCTGGAAGCCATGTCCTATGAGAAACGGCTTAGGGAACTGGGTATGTTCAGTCTGGAGAAGAGAAGATTGAGAGGTGACATGATAGCCCTGTTTAAATATTTGAAGGGATGTCATACTGAGGATGGGGAAGCTTGTTTTCTGCTGCCCCAGAGACCACGACACGGAGCAATGGGTTCAAACTACAGAAGAGATTCCACCTAAACATTAGGAAGAACTTCCTGACAGTAAGAGCTATTTGGGAGTGGAATACACTGCCTCAGAGTGTGATGGAGTCTCCTTCTTTGGAGATTTTTAAGCAGAGACTGGATGGCTATCTGTCAGGAATGATTTGATTGTGTATTCCTGCATGGCAGGGGGTTGGACTGGACAGCCCTCTGAGGTCTCTTCAAACTCTATGATTCTATGATCTTGATTCACTGGCATGCTTGTTTGAACAGCAAAGGTGAATAGCTTCGCGTATCAGTAATCTTGCCAAAAAAACATGGAGACAAATGGATGCTGCTATGAACTGGCCTTCCTGTGTACCAATTCACATTTTATTGTCTTGTACAAATGGGCCCCTGGTTGATTCTCTCTTATCCCAAATGCTTGGAACCAGAGCCATTTGGGATTCTGGAATATTTTGGATTTCGGAATACCTGCATATACATAATGAGATATCTTAGAAATGGAATCCAAATCTAAACATGAAATTTATTTGTTTTTCATATATACCTTATACACATAGTCTGAAGGTAATTTTATACATATTTTTAATAATTTCGTGCATGAAACAAAGTTTGTGTACATTGAAACCAGAAAGCAAGTGTGTCGCTATCTCAGCCACCCATGTAGACATCTTGGATTTTAAAACATTTTGAAATTTGGAATTCCGGGTAAGAGAGACTCAGTCTGTATTATATTTCAATGGTCAGATAGTGGCTGATGTGAGTCATCTAAACTCTGCTGTCTTTTTTTTTCTTTTATCAGTTTTACTAAAACTTATGACTATATTGTATTTATTATTTTATCTTATTACCCAATGGCTGAAATAAAGTGTCTGTCTGTCTATTATATTTAATTAATATGAAAATACATTACTAAAACACTGGGTAAATGGCTACAGGTTAAGAGGAGGGCTGAGGAGACCTATGATCCTCAGCCAGCCATGAGACACTCAGAGTGATTCTGGCCTCTGTTGCTCAGCCTAACCAATTTCACAGGATGAAACAGGGGTGTGAGAGAACCCTAAACTTCTTGGGTGGTGGGTGGATAGGTGAAGAATAAAAACATATCAAGTAAATTGCAGTCCCTACTGCCCCAGCTTTCTTTGCATTCTCACCACCACCAATGCAGTCTTCCACTGTGCCAGTGTAAGATTTCCCAGCCATCTACAGCAGGCATGAAGGCCTGTAGTTGAGAGAGGTAATTGTTCCTGTCCTAATTCCACTGACAGAGCCATCAAATGGAATAAAACTGTTGGATCGCACCCCCAAATTGATTTTGCTGCTTGACTTTTACTCCTGAAACAAGGTAGTTGAGCATCTGCAGTAGACCATGGTTGGTGGGTTGCGACAGCCTATTTAATGTCATTTGTATGGTTCTTGTCCTCTCAACAACCCAACAGAGTAGATCAATATTACCGTATTTGTATTTTACAGGAGAATCAATGATGAGGAACAACAGCTTATCTGGATGTGAGCAAAGACAGAATCTTGTTTCTCCACATCTAAGAACTACATTCTGTTTACTGGAGTTTCTCAGCATCCTCATATGTAAAGCTTCTAAGTAGTAAATGCACACTTCAAGAAATACAAATTCCATGAAAATTATTTTTATCTGGCCTTCATTGGTATCACTCACACATTCAACCCCTGCATTTGATGCCTCAGAACACAAGTGCTCTCAGCGCTCTCTCTGGTGGATATAGTAAAAGCTGCGACTCTGTTTTTAAGTGATTTATAGAATGAAAAAAGCCACTGATGAAAAACATATTGTGAAGGGTGGAGCTGGGAGAGCTTGGTTGGTCAACTATAGCTCAGGAAATGCTGTGACAGGCTGGCTGTTTACAGGGGAGAAAGGATACAGAACTAAAGCTTGTCTCTGAGAGAAGGCAGATGGGGCAGAAATTGCAGGGAGTTAGAGGAAAGATGGCCTAGAGACAGGGAAAAGCTGTAATAGCGATAGGAGAGTCAGGTGGGGGAAGAACTAAATAGGACTTCAGGAACCTGTGAACAGGGCCGGTTTAAGGAATTTTGGGTCCCCCCTGCAATGCTTTATTTTGGGGGCCCCATAGGTTTATCTCAGGTCAATGTAACCTAACCTATTCACCTTACAGGATGTTCAGATTATAGTAGGACCCGCTTATCCATGGATTCATTATCCATGGGACACAAAACAGCACCCCTACCATAGAGTCTTCCTAGAAAATGTGCCCTCCCTAGCCGTTTTCTAGGCCCTCCAAGGCAACTCTGGGGTCGGTTCCACGGCAACTTTTGTTGCGCAATGTATCGCATTAACGCACTTTCTATTTTGCATCGCAGAGTTCCCACGGCAAAGTTTCGGATCCTTTTTAGTTCCGCGATGTAGTTCCGATGTGCTTATAATGTGGAGTATATTAAGGTGCAAATTTGTACACATTGAAATATTTCAGTTCCCACGACGTCGATATTCCGCATACTTTGACAAACCTACCTGTCAATCAACAAAGTACGTCATTCGTTCTAGACGTACTTCCTTCGGGGATTCCCACCACCCGTACTCCCATTGGTCATCTACTTCCCCTCTCTTGGGCTTCTGATTGGGCATCTCGTCAGCTTTTATGGTCTTTGTTCTCTTCAGTGGTGCCAAGTAAATTGTTGCAGCCATGGAGGTTTTAGCTACGCTCATTTCCTGCTTGTATTTGGCTATTAGAGTACTTTCTACAATGGTTTCATTCTCTGAGAAGTGTCGTTCCTACCAAAGAATCCTTTAAAGAACAAAACTCATTGACAGAGTACTTGGGTATGCGTTCTGTGTTTAAGAAGAATATTATCACCGCATTCAACGTCCTTAAACAGCTGCCTTGCATGCGGGCTGCGTTATTCCACAGTACAATGCGTCAATGGAGATTTTGGGTTTACCCATCTACCGAGGAGTGGTGGGAGATTTTTGTTATGCAGGTATGGTCAAATGAACGTTGGTATGCTAATTTTTGCATGAAAAGAGACCTGTTTTTGAAACTAGTAGAAATTTTGAGACCTGAGATAGCGAAGAAGGACACTAACATGAGGAGAGCTATATGTCCCGAGAAACGTGTGGCTATAGCGATCTGGCTGCTAGGACATCGTAGTGCTTATAGAGGTGTAAGTAACCTTTTCGGTGTTGGGAAATCAACGATTTCTAAAATATTTGTGGAAGTGGTGCTTGCCATGGAAAAATTACTCCTTTCAAAAGCAGTGTATCCAGGTGATCCTAAGAAGGTAAAAGTTTGCCCACCAAAATATTTCATATGATATACTTACTATTTTTTACCAATTGTTACACCGTGAAAGCGCATCATCAAATTTCTCAACACCAATCTATTGTTTTAAATATGTAATATTTTGTGCATTCGTAATGTCCATATCTTACATTTAGCAAACCACTCTTTTTCGATAGGACATTCCATTTGTTTGTTTATGATTTTGAAATTACAGTGCCTAGATATATCGCTTTTTCTGTCACTGTGGTATGGCTGGTTAACTGTACAGTAAAATGCATTCTTCTTTTATGTGTTTCAGATCATGGAGGGATTTGATAAAACGGATACCCTCATGTTATCGGTGCCCTAGATGGATGTCATATCAACACTGTTCCACCAGTAAGACAAGGAAACAATTACATTAACTGTAAAAACACCTATTCTGTACTTCTTCAAGGTGTCTGTGATCATACTGGACAATTTAGGAACGTGGAGATTGGTTGGAGCGGCAAGGTGCACGATTCCCGAATGCTACGTAATTCCATATTTTTCAAGGCAATGGAGGAAGGTATATATGTGCCTCATAACTCCACTATAACTATGTTAGGAACACCTGTAGTCCCACTGGTTCTAGCGGACGCAGCATACCTATTAGAAAATGGCTTATGACTCCGTATCGCAGGAAGCTGACACCTAAGAAATTATTGTATAATAAGCGTCACAATAAGGCGCGGAATACGATCGAACATATGTTCGGCCACTTGAAATCGAGATGGAGATGCTTATCTATACCTTTAGAAGTTGCAGAGGAAAATATATGTTCAGTAATTGCATCTTGTGTAATTTTGCATAATTTCTGTGAGACAAAGGGAGCGGTGTTGGGCGAAGAAAATTACAGGTCTAACGAGTATGTATTGTACACACTTGGTGCACCGCAAGTTACCAATGAGTCTTCTTTAAAAAAAGGAGGAAGTTAGAGCGTCCTTAACCGAGTTCTTTTGGTTGAAACAGCATGGGCGCGGATGAGTGTTATCGATATTGCTCACTAATAAGAAAGCTATTATATCTTTCAAATATGTTTTATCGCAACCACGATGAGCGTAACTTCCATGATTTCTGTCTAAATTGTAATAAAAATATATTGCTTAAGTTTCAGCACGTGTATCATATATCTTTCTTTTTCCTTCTCTTAACCATCGCGTTCTGATTTTCAAAGTGTGAAATATCCTCATGATTTGTTGAAATACATATGAAATCAAACTATCCACCCTTTATACATAAAAACCACTCCAGATCGATACACCAGAGGGACTAATTTCTTTAAAGTTCCTATGTAGATATCCATACTCCCGTTTTGCGCTTTAATCAGCCAATCAATTCTTCTATTTGGGAACTTTTAAACTGATAGAGGGGGATCTTGATTGGCGGTAACTAAGTGGACTTCCTGGACTATAAATCACTGGAAAATCGCTCTAGTTGTCAGTGGCATTACGATGGTTGCCCCAGCTGGACGACACGTGAGGTTGGAGTGCAGGATTGCCTACTGGCGAACCCAGGAAACAACCCTTCTGATGGAGAACCTTTCACAGCAGGAGGGGTGCCCTGCCAAAATAATGCGCTCCTCCAACCGGGTCAACAGGCATTTCTTTTTAACAGCCTCAAGGGCTCTAATCAGAGGGGGATATAATAGGACGGCACAGCAGTGCCGTTCAAAGTTCAAAATTTTAAAAGGAAAGTTTTACGAGGCAAGGGAAGCCTTTGATGGCAGCCCTCCTCCCAGGAGAAGACCACCCTTCTACATGCTTATGCATGACATGTGGGTGACAGCAGGTTGTCCAGACTGGAGGGACAAGACCTGCTGGTACTTTTTAAAAATTTTACCATTTCATTATTAGAATGCAAACCGTTGTCACTACATAATTAATGCTCTCAAAAATATCCATTCCCAGCTATGCAGCGTCGTGCTAGATGTACAGCTAAGGGGTTGGATTCCTCTTCAGATCAATCTGCTCAGGAGGACGACCTGCCAGCACAGCAAGCAATACCCCCCGTTAGAGGTTAGTGTTCCAATGCAAGTAGTAATAAGATTTCCATTTGTAAAGCTGCTAATGGGTATTACTTGGCACCACTACAATAGAGGTGCATATGTGCTAATGTTAAATGAAAACTCGTGAATGTACAATTATTTAAAAAAATCCTTATTTTACAATCAAAACGTAAGTAGTAGAGCATGGTAGTGATTGGAAATAGATAGCTGTATTGTGGTTTAAGATAAAAAAGGTTGTTTCTACATGGACTGTCACAATATTATCATTGTGCATTATAGCATACCTTCTTCTCTTGTTGTTTAATATAAGGTCTTTAATTTAAGTCTTGCACTTCATTCCTCGGGAACGGCCCCCCAAAACTTGTTCAAAATGTAATTATACTGTATCCATCCTAGTACATAAATAATTTCTTGTTCCTGTCCTACTTAATTTGTTTTGGTTTGTGTTGTATATGTATTAACTAGTGCTTTCCTAACTGCTACCAGAAGGATGCAAACTATCATATATCCCTGAGACAAATGTAATAGAAACATTAACTAATACATAAATGTCTAGATAGAAATATAACAGGAATTCATAACTTGAAATAGTAACTTCCTCTCTTTACTTTATTTTCCCTGTGACTCACAGTTCACCCAGTACCAGCCGCAGTGCCCATCCCTCCCAACCAGTTCCAGCAGCTGGTTGATGCTATCAGCAATGCTGTTGGTAAGTTTCAATGATCCACTTACCCTCCTGTCATAACTGTAAAATGCAAAACTGTTAACAATTTCCTTTTTTCCCCCATTTCAGCTGCTCGTGTGGAGGGGAGGATTGCGGCACTAGAGGAACGCATGTCCCGTTACGAAGGGAATTTATGAACTTTTCTTTTGTTAACATGAGGCACTTTTAATTTTCAAACTGTAAATATTTCTTGTCTCTCTCTCTGGCTTTTCTTCGCAAACGAAGATTCAGGAAGGACTCATCCCGCGCTTTCTGCAAGCGCGCTGATGACTAAAAAGGCCAATCCGAGATAAACAAGTCCGGTTGCAGAAAGCACAGCAGAAGGTCTCCTTGGGTGATGTTTCCGGGTTGTGATTCTTTCTGCGTTGTCGTTTCTCTTCAAGACTTGTTCGTCGTGAGTTCTCAAATAAGGCTGCAGCATTGTGGATAGTGCGTCTCCATGCCTCCCGATGTGAGGCCAGGGCGGACCACTGTTGGTGATCAATTTGGCCAAGCCTGAGATGTTGTTTCAGGGAGTCTTTGTATCGCTTTTTTGGAGCGCCCCTCTTACGCTGACCCATGGCGAGTTCACCATAGAGTAGTATTTTTGGGAGACGATGGTCCTCCATCCTAGAAACGTGCCCTGCCCAGCGCAGCTGTGTTCTCAATATCATGGCCTCAATGCTGGTGATCCCTGCTTGCTCAAGGACAGCAACATTCGTCACATAGTCAGTCCAGTGTATATTTAGGATTGTGCGTAGACAGCGCTGATGAAAGCGCTCGAGGAGTCGTAGGTGGTGGCGATAGGTGACCCATGTTTCTTGTACATATGCTATAATAATATATATTTTAGTGTTCAAAAGTATTTTGTAACCCTACAGGATTGGGAATATTATTTTTCTATAACAACCGTATATTCTTAAAAGAAAAAGTTTATTTACTGTTCAATAAAAGAATTTTTTTTTAATATTACCCGTTTAGATTGCTTGGTTACATTAAGCAATGTCATTATTGTTTGCATACTAATTCCTTCAAATTGCAGCAATTGAATGTATCAAGTACTTGGCATGATTCACATGTTACGTGAACTTTTTAGGGTTGAAAACTACATATTTTTAAAAGGAGGACAAGTGGGTTTAGATAGGAATGATAACCAAATATTGGAAATACGTGTATCTTGAAACAAAGGCCTGCATTTTATTATTTCCATAATGGGCAAGCCATATAATTTTTAGCAAAGTATGTATCTGTGTAATAAACGCAACTGGAAATCACTGCTATCATATCATGTAGAACCGAAGAGATGTACTTTTAATAACCTTTTTTCTTCACACAGTCAGCAGTAGCACACCTACCTAAAACCTACATAACTCTTCTTACTGTACGTACTTAATGTTGTAACAATGTAAGAAGAATTCCTATGTTTGGTCATAGCAGAGGAAACAACAAGCTATCTGTGGATATGAGTGACTGCAGTAATTATAAAAACACATGTGCAAATTTACCCTATTAAAATCATAAACATTGTAATGGAGCAAATAAAAGTAAGTTTTTAAAAAGTCGCTTTCACGCAGAAGAACATAGGGAGAATGGAATGCATAAGTACAACTTGAAGTTATCTAAAAATTCTTTGCTACTTGGTTGTCTTGAATCTATCCATTTGTACAGGTAGGCCCTGAAGGAGCAGAAAGAGAAATAGTTTCAGAAAACAACAATGACCACACAGTTAATCCCCTTAAGAATATGGGAACATAGTACACTGTAAGGTAATGAAGTAAACTGTCATAGACTCATAATTTCCGGGGGTTTTTAATCTTTCATGCTGGCCTAGAACATGCCAGTGGGGCACTTCTAGCTGCATCTCCATCTTCAACTGGAGGATTAGCACCTGGAGTTGACTGCTTTGCTTCAAAGGTTTTCCTTTTTTTCACAACCCTCCTAACAGTAGGCCTCTGGGAAGTTAGAGTTCCTAAATGCTGCACCATAGTAGCTAGAAGTGAATTCTGTTTTTTGATACTACTTTCAAATACTTCCCTGTCCTTCCTATGCTCCTCTCTAAGTAACCTGTTTTCTTGTTCTTCATACTCCAGTCTTTCTGCATTGGCTTTATACAACTTTTCAAAACGTTCCTCCTCTTTCTGAGAAATGGAATCTAGATGAGAGAGCATTTTATCAATCATTTTTGAAGAGTGCTGTAGAACCTCTGCAGTGTTAAATGTTTTTCATTCCTTTTTTTTTTTCCCTGATCTCAGCAAGCCTCTCTGCTGGTGTCATTGCTACTTTTTGATTACTGGTCAAAAGAAAGTACAAGTCTGCAGTTATTTCATGTTGTATTAGAACTTACACGAGGTAGGATCTAACCCATATATGTGTAAACGATTGCAATCCCCACACTTACCATTTCTTTGCTGCTGGGCACTCCATTGTAGCTCAAACTGAGTGGCTTCCTCCTCATCCATTGGTTCTTTTAAAATGTCATTATCATTTGGTTCTGTAGGTGTAGAGGTAGATGGAACTTCCTCCAAAGTCAACGTCAGCACTTGGGTCTCGTCGGGATCTGCTGTATTCATTTGTGGTTCTGAAATAAAGTTTAAATATAAGTAACTATAATGGGATAATGCTACAGTGGTATAATCAGTAAAGGTTGACTAACAATGACATATAAAGTTGTGGATAAATCAAACCAAAGCCAGTATGCAATCATACAGCACAATTGCTTTCAGAATTAAAAGGTAATAATACACTTCTGGATATTAAAATGTGTAGGTACGTTATGTTACAAACTCAAATAAGAACCAGCATTACATTACAGAGATCTCACACATAAGCCTTACGTGAATATGCCATTGAATTGATTCTTTGATGTGTGAATGTTAAGATCCCTTTTCTCATAGGTGATGGTTTGATGAAATCTGGCCTGAGGCATCAGGGAAAGTAATGATGTAACTGTTTACGTTTATGGAATTTTCCCCTTGCATACCAAATCTCTAAAGCTGTTATCACAGTTCTGATCCTTATTAAGGAAATTACATCAAAATAGATCAGTATGACGAAATATTAAAACACTAAACACAAGGCAGTTGTAGCTAGGGTAAATTGTATCTTGCCGAGGAAGCAGTAAAGTGACACTGCCAGGGGATGTCCCTTTGAAGTGTAAATGCAAGTGTTTACATTACAGAGCAACATCTTCACACCTTTTGACGCACTAAAAGGAAACCTGGTGCCATTAAGAGTAACAAGGCAGTCACGTAAACCATTTCTCTGCCTTGCCAAATCATACATAACATAGGTAATGTATTTTTTTTAAAAAAGAATATTAATTCAATTTAACAAAACTGTGAGATCGATAAAGTGATACCCCTTTAAAATAAAATAAAAATTCTGAAAGCCTTCACATGAATACAGCACCAATACATTGAAAATACTTTTTAAAAAGACATGATAGGTGAAGGCAGTAGTGAAACAGTATTGTTAAAGTTACCGCATCAAGCATCGCAGAGATATCGAAACAGCGATATACTTCCTTTAAAAAAAAAGAAAGAAAGGAGTACGACAGCTCTCGCACACGTACACAGTACATATTAAGTGGAATTATTTTTTGCTTGCGATAGTTTAACACAGTTTGAATCATCATCTATTAGAGCACGTCATTTCGCTATTCCGATAGAAAATAAATATTTAAAATTACCAGAATCGAAGAGTAGAATCGACTCCTCAGACGTCCCAGTGTCCTGTTCTTCAAGGCGGGCGGGGTCTTTGGGCTTCAGGAGAACTGACTTCCTATTAGGGTTTGCGTTCCGCGATACTCAACATCTAAGCAAGCCACTGTGCATGTAGCCCCACCCATCCTGGACAACAATCTGCTCTCAGTCCTTTAATTTCACAGACTATTCCATCATCTACAGACACTGAGTTGCCTGGCTGGTGGGGGGCTGGCTGGATGGGGGGGGGACTCTATATTTTAACTTAAAAATTGGGGGGGGTCATCTTATATGCCCAGTCATTTTATACGCCTTCCTCTTCAACCACATTCTTAGGTGGGGTAATCCTGAAGCTTGAAAAGGAGGTACAGATGGAATCATGCCCTACAGATGAAAAAGCAGTTCAAACAGATAGCAGTGTATCAGGTAGACCTACAAACCTGTGGGAGACAGTAGAGCTGTTATTAGAAATCAACAGAGAAGGTACATGAGGAACAAAACAATAAAAGACTATGTATTGATTAGTGTGGTATATCTGGTCAACATTAAAAAATAAAAACTTACTACTGCTTGAAAGCCATAACGTACGATATGGCTGGCACACCTATCTTTGGTACAGAAAAGTCAAACACAATAGAGAATTTGATAACCATTATGTAAGGAGATCTTTACTTAAGACTTGGTTGACAATAAAGAAAAATTCTATCAGAAAATACCAAGAGGTGTTCTTCAACAACTTTAAACAATAAGATAAGAAATGGTTGAGATACCAAGATATTATAATTAGAGAAAATTAGAGGTGAAAAAGGTTTTTATAAAGTAAGATCAAGAGAACAATTGGAGGATGCAGGTTATAAATTGAATTGGTTCCAATACAAAGAAACACATGAAAGGATCAAAATGGATTTAAAGTTAGAAGATTTTGAAGAACAGCAAAATAAACTAGATATGGTAGTATATGACAAACAGAAACATCACATAAAAGAAAATCTATAAAATACCTTTGGATAGAAAAATGGAACAAGATCTGATTAAGGAATAGATGATAAAATGGGCCCAGGACATAGCATTGATTTAGAAGCATGGAAACAATCATGGAATAAGTAAATAAAATAAATAAATAAATAAAATAAACACATAAATTCACACTCTGCCAGTCCTTAAAAGAAAATTATATAAAATTGCTATATAGGTGGTACCTGACACTGGTAAACTTAACAAAATATGCAAGACTGGTAAAACAATATGTTGGAAATGTGAAGAAATGGCACATTTTTCCATATTTGGTGGAGGTGCCCAACAGCCAAGAAATTCTGGGCTAAAATACACCAAACAATAGAAGAAATTCTAGAAATAAAATTTCCCATGGAACCTGAAATGTACTTATTAAACACAACACGTAGAATTGGGGGAAAAAAAACAGTCAAAGAACATTGGAGAATCATTCTATACATGACAGCTGCAGCCAGACAACTATTCGCACAAAATTGGAAAAGGAAAGAAGCACCTATGTTTGAGGAAGGGATAGAAGAACTGACAGACATGATGAATGCAGACAAACCAACGGTACTGCTGAAAGACAAAACAAAAAACCATATAGAGAAAGACTGGAGGCCAGTAATAAATTACTGGACAAGAAGACGGGAAATTCGAATGAGTCAAACAATTAATTCTCTAATATTAAAGAGCCATGGTTCAATGGCAGTGAGAAAAAAAAGGAAGGGGGAAGAAAAGTCAGGAAAAAAATAGGGACAAAAATCAGAAAATGAAGTAAAACTTAAATAATGTAAGATTAAAGTTCAGAGGTAGTAAGATCAAGGACTTTTTCGCATGATAGATTTATTCCGCGGCAGTAATAGAACTAATGTTCGTGTTGTCGTTGCACAACAGTCTCAACAGCGGTCGAACGTGCCGTGTTTGCGTAACAGTAACGGCATTTTGTTTTCGAACACCATTATATTCTGATCCTGTTATGCTACAAATAACTAACCTTCTCACGCTAACTCTTTTCAGAAAGGATACATTTGCGTTGCAGTGCCGCGAGAAGTGGACGTGAGCACGCGCAGTAACATCTCCTGTGCGCCATTCTCTATTTTCCTTGCTCCTTCTTTGCTTGGACTATATTTTCTCGCAATAATATGTTCCTCCATTCTTCCTGAGGGGAGGGCCTTCTATTATCACATTGGTACTAGTGCTTCATGGGATTTGAAGGCATAGTGATGTTTTTGCGTGATGCGATGGCTACCGAACTCTCTATTTCTCATGATTTAGCCCTTTTTTGCACTCTGTTATGTGCTTTTGCAAACATTGCTGTGTCTTTTTATGACATGGAGGGATAGGGAAACACTTGGCTGCAATCCATTATACATGTGTTCTGTTCCCTGTCATCAAAAAAGAGGAAGGTGTCAATTGGGAGACGACTTTGTAGATGTGTGAGAGCATCCTCTGTGACTGATGTTCTTGCATGGTGGGGGACCACTCCTGCGCCTCGACGTTGGTGGGTGCGCCCACGTAAAAGGGCAGGATGGTGGAACGAGGAGGTGCTTACAAAGTGGGACAATGACATGTGGGTTAAAAATTTCAGGATGCCACGAGAGACCCTATTTAAACTTGCTGGAAGCCTCAAAGTTCACCTTTCTCATCAATGCAATAACATGAGACGCCCTATATCAGCGGAGGAGAGGGTTGCCATGACGATATGGTGGTTATCCACTCCCTTGCTTTACATAAAAACGGCCTCTCATTTCGGGGTTGGTGTGACAACCGTACATGAGATAGTGATAGAGGTGTGCTTGGCCATGGAGAAAGAGCTACTTCCTGAAGTTGTAAAACTAGGTGATTATAGAAAGGTTGGTTTTATTCTTCCTTACCTTTACATTACTTTTAAATGTCATCACAGGTCTTCCCCATGCCATTTTTGAACAGGTTGGGCTGTGTGTTTCTCTCATGTGTGGGCTTTATCCTGGGTAGGGGGGGCAGTAGTTGTCAAATAAATTTTAAAAAAAGGTCCCTAGTAGTTCAGGGTACCATTGGTCTTTCTCTTTCAGAACTAGTGGCATGTAACAAGCATGAGATGTCACGCCTGGAGGAAAATTCCAAACCTTTTCTATTCTCTAAAAAGCATTCATTTGGAAGTGGTTTTAATTTACTGGCTCTGTGGTGTTCCATGTCCCTTTCACAAATGTTTATAGTGCAAGTATTTGGGATTGCCATGTGAGGTCTCTGCTTCATTCCCTTACATGAGAGCTATTCTTGCATTGGAGCAATGATTTTTAAATATATATATGGCAGATTTTGATTTCCCTTCCTTTCTCAAGAAACTATTTAGAATAAAACCCTGACCACAATGGATTGTAATTAATTCTTGGTAACAGGGGCCACATGGGGGAACAGCTGCCTACTTGTTATGAGGGGATGTCGAGTTATGTTTCACTTGGGATTGGTTTTTATCATGACTCTGTACCTTTCATTGTGGCCTCCAGCTGATGGGAAATTGTGTGCTTCTAGATTCTGGGGTCTAAGACCTGCTACCATTTCTATCCGCTTCTACTTTTCCCGGGATTACAATGTCTTTGCCCTTAATTTCCGAGCATCAAAGATCTTTATTTTAGTGTTTTGCAAGCTATGGCCGACATTAGTTTTAAACTGCATTCCTGCTTCTGTTCGCATTTGGGTTTCATTTTGGGGGGTTATTCTTATCCAAAAAAAAATTTCCAGTAACATTCCATTATGCCTCTGGATACTGAGAGCTTTAACAGATAGCAGGAAGGGGTCAGTTTCTAGAGATTTTCTAGGAACAGGTGGATGGTGGTTCTGCATCCCTTCCTTTGATATGGCAGCACACGCATAGGATTTGGGAATTTCAGTTCTCCCCTCTGAACACCTATGCTGGATACTTGGCGGGGGGTGTAACACCTGTCGGTGTTTAACAGTGATGCTTTGAGAGTATGGGATGGAAATCTTATGTATGTCTCATTGATAGATGGAGTAGAATTGGTTTGCCACAATTCTTCATGCCTTCTTGGCTATTTATACATACCTTACCCATATGAACTTTTTTGATGGCTCTGTCTACGGTTTTTTAAACTACACCTAAAATTACATGGAATTCCTATATATTTTCTAGTTTGTTATCCTTTCAGTAATGGCTTACTTACAACAATTATGCGCGAGCATTGATCACAAGATCTGATAAATATGTTTACGCTCTTAATGTTATTACTTACACATTTAAAATGTGGATTACGGGACTTCCAGCGTGACGGCGTTGTGATCGGCTGCTAGGAGCGAAGTTTGCTCCGGCAGCTGCTTGATCCCAACCTCTGTGCCTTTGCTTCAAGGTGCAGCTGTTTCTCCTCGGTAAGGGAGAACAGGCAAGGGCTCGTGTGGAGACTGGTGGTTCCAGCTTGGTGGTCTGCAAAACAACTATTCAGACACAGAAGAGCTGAGGGGGTCGAAGAGCCTGCGGTTGGGATCAAACAAACCGCGACCAGGTGGCTTTAACAACACAAGCGCTTTTTTAAAACGGGCGTTGGTCGTGCAGCGGAGTAAGTTTGCTGAAGCACGAAAGAGCCTGATGAAGAACAGCTTCTATACAGGGAAGAGGAAAGCAGCGAAGGGCAGAGAAGAGGTGAGGAGGAAAGCCCAAATCTGGGGGGAATTCCAGGAAGAAATCAAGGAACTTGGGTCGAGAAGACACTTTAAAGTAAGCACAAGAAGAAAGTGAGATTAAGAGTAAATAGTTACAGATAGTAGCATTATAAAAGAACAATTATAAGAACAAGGAAAAAAACGGACAGAGGGTTTGACAGCAACTTGGCTGAATGGAAGTTGAGTCCGAGTTGAAGTTGAAAAAGGTTTGTTGAAAAGGGACCTGACTTGTATAAGTGAAGTGGTGTATTCAAAAGCGAAAGTTTGACTTGCTTTAGAAAGGATACGAAAGGACATTGTTTCTGTGGGCGGTGCCGGCAGTGCCAACGGTGAGTTTGAAGAGCGGAGCGGAGAAAGCAGAAAGTGGAGGTGAGAAAGAGAAAGAGGAGATAAGGAGGGAAGGCGTGAGCTTCTGAGAAAGTGGAGTTTGAAAAAAGAGACAGAGGTCAGCAAACCTGGAGAAAGTGGAGGAGTGAAAGGAAAGGAAGAAGGAGAGAAGTGAGGTCTGTGGGAGAATTAGCTGAGAGTCAGAGGTGGAATACAGACAAAGTTCGAAGGTGGAGGATTGCTAGAGAGTAAAAGCGAGAGATAGAACCACGGGACAGACGAAGCGCGAGAGAGAGACGCTGGGAGGAAGAGACGGAGGACAGACGAAGCTCGAAGGTGGGGACCAGCAAGAGGGCGAAGCCAAGAGATAAAGGAAGACTGCTACTGGTCATCTGGCTACTGGAGAAGGTAGAAGAGAAGAAAGAAGGGAAGGAAGAAGGCTAGAGAGAATTGAAATACCTAATATAACTTGAGTAGGTGGTTAAAGAGGTGGACAAGGGATTATAGATAATTATTGGCAGAATCTCCTTTCTCTGACAACTGCCAGGGGGAATAGGGAACCAGACCGTTTTCTCTTCTGTAATAATAAATAATAAATAAGATTTAGAAGAGTAAACTGGAAGAAAGCTGGTATGAGAACCTATTAAGGCTTGCAAAGACACAGGAGATAAAGGGAACTTAGGGCAACTAAGTATCATAGGTGGTGGGATTGAGGGATAATTGACTGGGTTGCCAAAGACTGGCATTAGTATTTAATTGGTATCAAGATACTAAAAAAATATCAAAAATAATTAAGATAATTGCAAAATATTGTAATCTATATAGACAACACACAAACTGTAATTTTGTTGCAAGGGAAACAATATAAAAATATAACATATAATTATATATATCACATTACAATTTATAATTTATGGAATAGAGGTATAGAGAACAAGCAATTTGGAAAATTTGATAAGGTTTACACCAAGGAATATAGCATATATATATATATAAAACATACTTGACATATACAGCATATAATTGATATCAATCCATATTATAATATTGAATAGTTTACAATTGGAACTAAAGTTTGAAGGAGGGAAAATGGCAGCAGGAACTAGGAAAGCTACGCAGGCTCTGACACAGGCTCTAACACAAAGACGACCATCTTTGGAGGGGCCAACCAAATCCTCAGAATTTAGGTCAATCATATTAGAAGAGATGAGGAAAGAAATGAAAAAGATAAGAGTTGATCTTCTGTGAGGAGATGAGAGAGATAAGGGCTGAAATGAAAGCGGATTTAAAGAAAGAACTAAATAAATTTGGAGAAAAAATAGGTAAGTTGACAGCCGAAATGGATCAAATTAAAAAAGAGGTCAGGGAAGTTCAAACAAAAACTAGAAAATTGGAAATGGAATCCACTGCAATATTGCAACAGGAGACAGGCAAACAAACAATATTGTTAAATGAACTGAGATACAGGGAGAAATGTTTGAAGATAAGGGGTCTCGCTGAAAGAGAAAATGGAAATTTGGAAGCCAGACTGATCCCGTCATTAGCGAGTTATATTAATACAACGTATGAAAATCTTGAAGTGCAAATCGACAGAATGTTTAGGATTAGTTCAGTAGTGGCAAAAGAAAGGAAGCTTCCTAGAGATGTGGTGATATGTTTCACAAGAACAAAGATAAAAGACAAGATAATTTTGAAAAATTATGAAGAGAGTTTGAAGATTGATGGAGAAGAAGTTAAAATATTTAAAGACATACCACCACAGATCTTGAAAAAAAGGCAAGAATATAAATTCTTGACCCAACTTTTGATGGAAAATAAAATCAATTATAGATGGGAGAGAGTGGAGGTAGTATCATTTTCCTATCAGCGTAAAAGATATAAAATAAATTCAATACAGAAAGCAAAAGAATTCAGAAAGAGACTGCTTCAAGAGAAGAAAGGAGACAAAGGAAACAGAGATGATTCAAGGAAAGGAAATGGTGAGAAAGACAAAAAGGAGGATAAGAAGCAGGATGAACAAGAAGAAGAACAAGAAGAGGAGAAAGAGAAAGGAGAGAACGTAGACCTAGAGGAAATTACAAGTGAGGTAGAGGTAGAAGTCGAGGGGGAATCAGAACTAGAATCAGGAGAAGAAGAAGAAGAAGAGGAAAGAATAGAGGGAATTTAACCTAATAAAAGATAATTGTATTAAACACATCTAGTTTGTGTAAAATGGACTCAAAAGTGATACCCGGAACGTCAAAGGCTTAAATTCAACATACAAGAGAAGACAAATTTTCCACTACCTTGAGAAACTGAAACCAGACATATTATGTCTGCAAGAGACACATATTAGAGAAAAAGATGTCAAACTTCTTAAAAAACCAAAATTAGGCCAGATTTTTACATCTTCAAATGCTAAGAAAAAGAAGGGGATAGCTATTTATATTAACAAGAAACTCCCAGCAAAAGAAATATTTAAAGATCAAGAGGGGACGTATGTGGGAGTAGAGGTGGACACCTTGGACTCAAATATACTTGTAGTCAGGGTCTATACCCCAAACCAAAAACAAGAAAGCTTCTTTAAAAAAATAATGGAAGAGGTGAAGAATGTGTAGATAGATAAAATCCTATTCTTGGGAGACTGGAATGGAGTTATAGACCCCATCAGGGATAGAGCATCAAACAAAAAAATCAAAAAGAATCAAAGGAAGCTCCCTAAAATATTCTGTGGGGCGGTTTACACGGAAGGATTTATTATGAGAAATTGCACAATTTCGCTAATTTGTTATTGTAGCACATAGTTCACACGATTTTTTTTAATATATAGTGTGAAATCTGTTTACACGGAAAGTATTCCGTCATTCATAATGAATCGCTATTAATTATTCCGCTCCTATTTCAGTTCCCACTGTCCATGATGCACTAAGACAGCCTTGTCAATCAAAGCTCACATGACCGCAGTTATCCACGCATTTCCGTTTAGTTTTTCCGCCAACTTCATTCCTATTGGCTCTCCTAAAAGGGATGGTGATGTGCTCTCATTGGTCTATCCATATTACCTTTGTCTGCACATCTGGGTGAGCAATGGCGTATGAGGATGAGATGGACTCGCTGGTGATAGTTGCATGTGGTTTCTACTTGTTATCCGTCATATGCTCAACAATGAGTGCCATAGATGAGAACTTGCATGTGTACCTTAGCAGAAAATCAAAAAGGACAAGCCGGGCTCTGAGTTTGGGTCACGGCAGTCGCAATGGGTACAAAAGAAGAAAAGCACGTACATCCTCATGTACTGGTCTCCTAGATCTCTCCCAGCTTGTCCCATCAATGCGGGCAGAACTGTTACGTCGCTCTCAGAGGGGGAGATTATATTGGGAGTACCCGAGATCCAGAGAGTGGTGGGAGAAGTTCATAATGTCTGTGTGGTTTGATTAGCGCTGGTTTTCCAATTTTAGAATGGATAGGTCATTGTTCATCAAACTAGTTGAGATGCTCAGACCTTATATTCAGAAGACGGATACTAATATGAGGAAATTGATCCCTCCAGAGAAGTGTGTTGCTATTGCTGTTTGGGTCCTCGGACATCGCTGCTCCTTTCTTACCGCAAGTCATCTATTCGGAGTGGGGAAAGCAACAGTTTCAAAAATTTTGGAGGTCGTATTAACCATGGAACATGTATTCCTGTCTAAAGCGGTGTATCCAGGTGATCCTGATGAGGTACCACTGTTTTGTTAATGATGAATATAGCAGTATGTATTTTACTTGTAATATTTTTTAAGCGCTCCTAAGGAATTGCAACTATGCGCTTTTCCACCGTGCGTTAATTATATGTTCCTCAACTATTACAATCTTACATCCATTTTAATATATACCCTGGAATGTGTTCTTAATCATTAGACAATTGTATACCGTGTTTTATGTTAAAATCTACTGTGCGCTTTCCCCCCGTATCTACTAATATAACGTTTATATTGTTGTGCGGCATTAGAGTTCTCCTAATAAATTCCATTCATATTTTCTGCTGGGCAATAATTTGTTTTCTAGGTAACGGTTCGTCTGTTGTCTGCCTTTGCTATTCAAAAAATGGTCCGTTTAGTGATCTATCTGAGAGCTACCCTGCTCAATACAGATGTGAAAAATATGGTTCAACGGGGAACAGCTGCCTCCGTAATTTTTCAGAGGGTGCCGTAAAATGCGCCTTGAATATTGTCTTGCATTCTTAAGGTTAATAGCAGTCTTTTTTTTTAATTTTTCAGATAATGGCCGGATTCAAGAGGATGGGCTTTCCAAATGTTATAGCCGCCATCGATGGATGCCACATCACGGTAGTACCGCCAATCAGGCAGGGGAACGATTACATTAATAGGAAAAACAGTTACTCTGTGCTTCTTCAAGTAGTGTGTGATCACAGAGGGTTGTTTGTGGACACAGAGATCGGTTGGAGCGGGAAGGTGCACGACGCACGCATGCTGCGTAATTCTTTTTTTTTTTTTTTTGAGGCTATGGAGGCCGGAATATATGTCCCTAACAACCCTTGTATCACTGTAGATGGTGTGAGTATTCCACTGCTGGTTCTGGCAGATAAAGCATACCCAATCAGGAAGTGGTTAATGACCCCGTACAGGTATGGGTGCTTAACACCAAAGCAAGCCCTGTACAACAAAACCCATAATAGGGTTCGGAATTGCATAGAACAGAGTTATGGGCATCTCAAGTCCAGATGGAGGGCATTAAAAGTACCCCTAGAAGTATCAGAACAAAACATATGTTCTGTCATTGCTGCATGCGTAATTTTATACAATTACTGTGAGACAAAGGGTGAGATTTTCAATCCCGAACACTTCAGGTCTAACCGTTATGTTCTGAACACACTTGGAGCACCGCTTATGAATTTAGAGCAGGCTAAGAAAGGAGGGGGAAGCTGTGCGCAACGCCCTGGCAAATTATTTCTGGGAGAGAAGACGCAGGTAGCTGATGCACAGGGGAACGTTTTGTTTGTGTTTATGTTTAATAAAAATTAAATGCGGCTACCTAGGAGCTGTATGCATTCATGCAATTCATCAAAGCTGATGTCTACTTTTTCAATGTCATCACTGCTATAATAAAAACATTTCATTTTGTAATAGTAAAAGGCTGTCTTGTCTCATTTCCTCAATTGGTTCTAAATCGCCTGTAAACTAGTTCCACTGTATCCATGCCTATTAGACTTTCCGGCATGTAATGCCTGCACGAGTATCAATACACCCAAACAATTCAAATTAGCCTATTTTATCAGTGGGTCCAAATTGCAACTTTCAAATTTAAATTTTGCCAACAGGTTATGCGCCGGTCCTATACTAACCGCCGGAAGAGCGTTTTAAGCTCTTTTGTTGTCAGTGCTGGCATGGCACTGCGCTTTTGTTGTCAGTGCTGGCAGGGCCGACCGCAGGATGGAAGCCAGGCGGATCACCTATTGAAGGTCCCAGGAGACATTGTTCCTCCTAGAACGCCTCATCCAGCAAGAGGGGTGTCCTAGGAGGATAATGCACTCCTCCAATAGGGCGAACTGCCACTTCTTTTCTGCGGCGGCCACCAGCCTGCGAGGTGCAGGATTCAATCTATCGGCACAACAGTGCCGGTCGAAGTTTAAGATTTTAAAAGCCACGTTTTTTGAGGCAAGGGAGGCCTATGACGGCAGCCCTCCCCCCCGCCGTCGACCCCCCTTCTACCAGGCCATGCACGACCTGTGGGTTATGGGTGGTAGACCTAGCTGGAGGGATCGCCGACCTGCTGGTAAGTGCTTTAGGCTACATCCCAAAATGATGTGCAACTGCATTCTGATTTGCAAATCAGCTAGTTTGGCCCTTCTATTCCATAGGGATGCGCGGCTGCGTGCGGCGGGCGGCAGAGGTGGCTGAATCATCCTCTGAATCAGCAGGAAACCAGCCAGGTGCTGGAAGGCGGGAGACGGAGGAACTGCTCATAAACCACCCGGTATTGTGTGACAATATAAGCAGTTTTCTAAGAATACCCTCATTTACTTGGCCCATTATTTAGTCATTCTGTTGTGAAGTGACTCTTGCCCAAAGCTGTTTTCAAATAACTATGTTACTAATGTACACCACTTCATGTTATTTTTTTATAAATTTGTCATCCCTTGAAAGATTACATAATACCTATAATGTTATATAGAAATAAGCTGTAGTGTATTCTTCATAACAAGTACAGTGAACAGTTTTTTATATAGATGTTACATTCAGAAGCATTAATTATACCTCCTTTATTTACTGTTATCAGAAGGAATGCTGTGTTTGTTTGCAGAATCCTCAGTGTTAGCTAAGCAGAGAATAATATGTATGTGTCGATCTCTCTAGCAGATCTTAAAGTGTCCTTAACTAATGTTTTCCTGTATTGCAGCTGACCCTGGGAGATTTGATTTTCAAAATTTCCTGAGAGGGGAGGAGGGTCAGCAGTTCATTGCTGCTATTTCTGATGCAGTAGGTATGTACCCAGATATTTAGCAATATATGTTATACTTATCCAAAACGTGTTTCCTTACTGGATGTGCAAGTTCTGTATTGTTATAAGATAAAATATGCTTTTAAGTTATAATTCATAGTGACAGGAAGAACCACCTCAATATATATCTGTAAAATATAGTAGTTCTGCTTTTTAAAGAACTGTACTACATTTCCCTTTTTTTCTAAAGTGACAGAACCTTCAACCTGTGCTGTATACAGTTTGCTAACCTGCCTTCTCTTATGTTTCTATTTCAGCCCAGAGACTGGAGCCTAGGTTGGCATCAATTGAGAGGAGACTTTCTGAGGGGGGACTGTAAATTTAATTATCTTAATTAAAAATTGTAGTTCTTTTCATTGTTGAATTGGAATATCATTGTTTCTAGTGCCTGAAGTGTCCTATGGACATCAGCGATGTCATATTTTATTTATTCTATTACTTAGAATGTATATTTATTTTATATTCCAAGTACTTTTGTATTGTATAAACGCTTACTGTAAATAATGTGTATATATCTCTATAGAGAGTTGTACATAAAGACATATGTTTTGAACTACAGTTGTCCCTTGACATTCGCGGGGGTTAGGTTCCACGGACCCCAGCGAATGTCAAAAAACCGCGAATATTGATTGCCCTCCCCCACCCTCCCCAGGCCTTCACGGAGCCTTCCAAGGCTCTGTGAAGGCCTCCCGCCAACCTCCCCCCTCCCTCCCTGGGGCCTTCAAGGAGCCTTTCAAGGCTCAGTGAAGGCCTCCGCGGCCTCCCCAGGCCTTCACGGAGCCTTCCAAGGCTCCGTGCAGGCCTCCCCCCAACCTCCCCCCTCCCTCCCTGGGGCCTTCAAGGAGCCTTTCGAGGCTCCGTGAAGGCCTCCGCGGCCTCCCCCACCCGCCCCAGGCCTTCACGGAGCCTTCCAAGGCTCTGTGAAGGCCTCCCCATCCTCCCCCCTCCCTCCCCAGGGCCTCCCCCCAACCTCCCCCTCCCTCCCTGGGGCCTTCACGGAGCCTTCGAAGGCTCCGTGAAGGCCTCCGCGGCCTCCCCCCACCCGCCCCAGGCCTTCACGGGGCCTCTGGAGGGTCTCCAAAGGCCCCATGAACGCCTCCCCGGCCCTCCCCGCTCCTTCCCAGGGCTTTCAAGGGGCCTCCGGAGACCCATTTTCGCGGTTTTGGGGGGGCCCGGGGGGGCCCTCCCAAAACCGCGAATAATTAAAACCGTGAATGCTGAGTTCGCGAATGTGGAGGGGCAACTGTACTTAGTATTCATTGCTTTTTTTGTTTTTTGTTTTATTAAGGTAATGGATACAGTCGTTCTTAGCTATGTATTCTCTAAAAGGTACAGTAATTAGTTATACTTAGGAGTACATTTCTACGGCTTTGTGCATTACTTCAGCAGGGAAAGCATTCCTTGCTTAATAGAACACCCTAACTTATAAATCACACTTTGAAAGCAGAGGAAAAATGAAATTAGATAGGGTTTTTGATTACACAGAGTAAACTATTCTGCTGTAGACAGCCTGTTTACTGAGAATTAGTATTCTAAAGGGACATAATCTCCGGTTTTTGAATTTTACGGGTGGGTCTTGTTTTGGCAGGCTGACTAGCAGCAGTGTTTTCCTTCTCTGTCAATGGTTCTGAAAATAACTCAACACTATCTGGTGTGAGGTGAACATGGCCACAGGAAGGGCGAGGGTTTGACTGCTTTCTGACCACAGTACATACTACTGGTTGTCTATTGGCTATAGTACCAATGTATTGGACCATTTCAGAGAGCAGTGTTGTCTGCTTCTCCAAATTGGCTTGCAGGAAAGAAGTGGTACGTTCATACATAGCATCTTCCACTTTTTGCCTTTCCTCAGCAATTGTCTCTAACCTATCAAGTCGCTGATGCTCTTTTTCTGCAAGAGCATCCATGTGCGATAGCATGTGTGTCATCAATTTAGATGAGTGTAGCATCAGCTGCTGATGTTCAGTGGGTTTTCGTTCCTTTCTCCTTTTGCTTAGTGCCAGTCTTTCACCTGGGGTTAGTGCAGACAGAGGTGAAGAAGTTGATGCCCCTGGAATTACAAATAAAAAGATAGATTAAGTAGGAGGATTAACCAGGCATGTATAGCATGATGATAGCTGTGCATGTATACACTTTAAACACCCACCTTCATTGACCTCAGCCTGTTGAGTGCTCCATGCAATTTCAAACTCTGTGGATCTCCTCTCAGCAGTCAAATCTAGTTCAGGGTCCTGGTTGTCAAGCAGAATTACAGAACCAGAATTTGTAGGAGTTTCAATTTCTTCAAGCATAAGGGTTACTGTTTCCTCATGGCTGGTCTGTGTTGCTGCTTGCAAGTCTAGGAACACAAGAAAAAGTGTTTTTAATAATGGGGAACATGGTCACGCAAACAGAAACATCATAATGTATGGCTAAAAGACACAGCACCAAAGTCAGAGATGATGAAATCTGATCAACATGTAATGCTAGTAATGACCTAGCTGTTATACCTGTGGAGAACGCTGGAGGTGGTTAAGTTTTAAAAAATTCAAACAGGAGTTGCATCAAAACTTTTAAAATGTCTGCATAGGTTCAACTTTTTCTATAAAAAGCAGACTTTCATTATGGGAAGAAAGGTCATGTTCGTAACATTTAAACTACACTCATTATACATATAAATGAAGGCTGGGTATTTATCTGCTTGAAATCGGAACTAAGCCAGGTAACAAAGGAAGTTGCTTTTCCGGTTGCCTATTATGGCCCTTTTATTGCCTACAATTAGTAGAACCAAAAGGAGGAGATGGAAGCCATCAAGTTATCACTGCCCTGCACGTATTGACTTTGCAATAATTAATCCACCTTCATTATTTATCTTTGAACACCTACCAAAAAATAATTAAGCTTCGTGACACAGACCTCCTCCGTTTAAAAAAAACCCAAACGCACAGTAGGAACAATTACATACATCTGCTGCCAAGGTACATTACAACAGGGAACTTGCAATTTAGCATCAAGAAAAGCCTTTTTAATTCAAGTCCAAAACTCATTTTTAAAATATTTTCTAAATATTTCCTTACTACCAGTAATATTGTACTGTTAAAATCAAACAAGGACGAACACAGATGCAATAAAGTACATTACCGCTATTTCTCTAAAAATGGATGTTTTGGGAATACAGACATCAGAAATATTAAAATTTTCAGAACAGGAAAGCAAAAATTGCACGAAATGGGATCAGGGCACATATCACCTGAGTAGTTAAAGCACAGGAAAAGGTTTGTAATTCATCACTCGCAAAGTAGGGAAAATGAACATGCGCGGCAAAGCGCTTTTCTTTTCAGTGGGAAGGGAAATGAAGTAGGAGAAACTTATTTAAGTGGATGAACACGAGCATACGTTGACTGTAAGTTTAAAAGAGCAATATGCTGTTGAACTTACCAATGTCTTCTTCAAACAATGGGGGAGTTCACCTCCGTTTCCCTTGCCGGGCCACCAGAGCCAGCAGAGATGCTTGTCCTGGCCCGCTTGGGGGAAAATGGTCTGCGATCTGCAGAAGAGCTGTGCGAAACTCACGGCGGGTTTAAGCTGCAGTCCCCGGAGAATATAGCATGAAGTTCAGCAAAGAAGGGCATAGTAGCCACATCATTACCACTGGTTGAGTTGTGGTCTTTTACCTGCCTATACCGAGCCCTTAGCGTTTTACTCTTAGATCGGCACTCTTCAGCAGTACGCTCATGCCCTCTCCTTTGCATCTGCTCTGCAATCTTTTCAAAAACATCTTTATTGCAGTGGCTGCTTTGAAGCTGCTCCTGCACCTTTTGCTCACCCCATAACTCTATCAAATCAAAAGTCTCATCATGTCCCCATGCTATGCCACGACCATCTTTCCTGTTTCTGACCTGAGGTGAGCACGCCATTGCTTTCGTTGTTGAAAACAAAAGCGCTCCTGAGAAGATGCACTTTCTCTATCCCCCTTTTTTAAAAAAAAAAAAAAAAAAGAGCGGGCAAATGGCAAAGACCACTCCCATGGCACTGCCCACAGGGCACCAGTTTCTGGTTTGGTTTCTTTTTTTAAAATATACTGACACACAGTTCACACAAAATATATCACTGTGCGTATCGCTATTTTTGAAATATACCGGCAAAACTTGCGACATTGCCAGAGACGCTACATTTGGGCATTTTGGCTACCCCCCCCCTTCTCAATGATGCGTTACTGTGGCTCGACCTGTGGGAACTATGAGCGATCTTAGCGGTATATTTAGAGGAATATTTCACCGTGTAAACGACCCCCTTGAGATTATGAAAGAATTTGATTTAATTGATGTTTGGAGATGGAAGAACAGAGAGGGAAAGTACTTCACTTTTTACTCAGATGCTCACTCAACCTGGTCAAGGATTGACATGTTTCTGATTTTGAAAAATCTGTCTAAGTATGTTAAAAATACAGAAATAATGCCAAGATGGACATCTGACCATAATCCAATATTAAAACTTACTCTATGGGGAAAAAAGAAAATAGAAGCTGGCGATTAGACAAAAACCTTCTAAATGACGAACAAAGCATCAAAGAGGCAAAGAAAACTTTAGTACAATATTTCAAGGAAAACACAACCGAAGAAGTTAAGATGAAAACAATCTGGGAAGCTAGCAAGGCAGTAATGTGTGGCTATTTCATAAAAAAAAGCATGCGAGGAGAGGAAGGAAGAGGCCAATCAGATGAAGGAACTACTACAAGAAATTAAAGACGAGGAGAAGCTGAGAAAGCAACCAGACAACACAAGATTGAAATATGAAATCAATACATTAAAGAAAAAGGTTCAATCTGTAACAATAAAAGAAATTGAACAAAAAATACATTATGCAAGACAAAGACATTTTGAGTCATCAAATAAACCAGGTAAATGGTTGTCTCATAAGTTAAAAAAGATGAGAGAAAATAAAACAATTACAGAAATAATTTATAGGGACAAGATAGTGAACGAACAGAAACTGATTAAAAATTGCTTTCAAGAATTTTATACAGAATTATATAAAGATGAAATTACAAATTACTCAATTGGAGGAAAAATAATCAACTACTTGGAAAAACAATAGATAACGAGGCTAACAAATTATCAGAGATACTAAATAGAAATTTTACAGTTATGGAGATCACGGAGGCCATCAAGAATTTAAAATTGGATAAAGCACCGGGGCCGGATGGCTTTACCTCAACCTATTATAAGAAACTAAAAGAGGCTTTGCTATATCCATTGCAAAAAACTCTAAATAGGATAAAAACAGACGGTATACCTGATACATGGAAGGAAGCGTTCATCACCGTAATCCCAAAAGAAGGGAAAGACATGAAAGATCCAAGAAATTATAGGCCGATCTCTCTACTAAACTTAGATTACAAGATATTTACAGCAATATTGGCCCAGAGATTGAAGAACATTTTGAAAGAGATCATTCATGAAGATCAGAATGGTTTCCTGCCAAATAGACACATGAAAGCAAACTTGAGAACGGTAATAGACATCCTCAAATATTATGAGAATCATAATGAAAGGAAGATGGCGATGATATCACTATACGCGGAAAAGGCATTCGACAATGTCAAATGGTCATTTATGAAGGCTGTAATAAAGAGGATGGATATAGGCCAAAACTTCCAAAAATGGATAGATAGTATATATGAAGAACAGAATGCACAAATCTTGATTAATGGAGAGGAGTGATGCAATTAAAATAACTAAAGGCACAAGACAAGGATGTCCATTGTCCCCACTACTTTTCCTTATCGTTATTGAAGTGCTAATCAATAAGATTAGAAGTGATGAGAGAATCAAAGGAACGAGAATAAAAGGAATAGAATTCAGAATGAAAGTTTTTGCTGATGACATAATGATATTTATGGAGGACCCCCTTGTACAAATAGAAAATCTGGGCAAAATTTTGGAAGAGTACGGAACAGTATCAGGGTTTAGAGTCAATAAAGGAAAAACAGCTGTCCTGACAAAGAACATAACAAAGAAAGAGGAGAAGGAGTTAGAAGAAAGGTCAGGATACAAGGTTGTAAACAAAGTTAAGTACTTAGGGGTATGGATTTCAAAACGCAATGCAGACCTATTTGAAAACAACTATGGTAAAATGTGGATGGAGACAAAGAAGGACTTAGAGAGATGGTCAAAAATACATCTATCTTTTTTGGGTAGGATTGCATCAATTAAAATGTCAGTTCTCCCGAAATTCATTTTTTTGTTTCAAAACATACCAATTATAATAAATTTAAACTGCTTTAATAAATGGGACAAGGAAATATCCAAATACATCTGGGGAGGAAAAAAGCCAAGAATAAAGAGAAAGGTATTGACAGACTGTAAGATGAGAGGTGGTTGTGTGCTCCCTGATCTTAAACTATACTACTATGCTTGTGTGATGTCATGGGTAGGAGACTGGATATCTTTGAGGAATACAAAACTACTAGCTCTTGGGGGACACAATTTGGTTTTTGGATGGCACGAGTACTTATGGTACGGTAAAAAATCAGAAAACAAAGAATTTGACAACCATTATGTCAGGAGAGCTTTGTTAAAAGTTTGGATGATAATAAAAAGATCTTTCTATAACAAAATTCCATGGTGGGTTTCGACACAAGAAGCCTTCTTTGGAAAATGGAAATCGTCAGAATAGAAGTGGTTAAGGTATAAAGATTTAATAATACAAGACTCTCAAGATAGGACAAAAGGAATAATAAAAACAAGAGAACTAGGGAAAGATGGGGACAAAATAAATTGGTTCCAATACAAACAAATTTACGAGAAGTTTAGAATGGATTGCAAATTGGAACAATTTCAAATGGACAAAATTGAAATGGATAAAATCATTTTTGACAAAACGAAACATCAGGTAGCAAATTTCTATAAGCTACTATTAGATAGAGAATTGGAGACAGAGCAAGTCAAAGAAAATATGGTGAAATGGATGACAGATATAGGTCACACTATCGACCTTAATAAATGGGAAAAAGCATGGAAGGACACACAAAAGTTTACATTGGCGCAAAACCTGAAAGAGAACTTTATAAAGATGTTTCACAGATGGTATCTCACACCAGCTAGGCTTGATAAAATGTATAACATAGGGAAAAGGGAATGCTGGAAATGTAAAGGTGCAGTAGGGACATTGATGCATATGTGGTGGAGGTGCCGTTGGCACAAGCGTACTGAAAAAAGATTCACAATAAGATTAGAGAAATTCTTGATATTAACTATTCTTTTAAACCTGAGATTTATCTGTTAAACATGATAAGCGAGGAAGAAGTGAGAGACAGTAACAATTTGCAGAGCCAATGGAGAATCATATTATATATGATAACATTAGCCAGGATTATATATGCTAAAAAATGGAAGGAAAAAAACAAACCCTACTATAGATGAGTGGATTTCCAAGTTATGGGAAATGATGGATGCGGATAGATTGACAGTTTTACTTAAGGAAAGAAATATAGAAAAAATAGAGAAAGAATGGGAACCGGTTAAATGCTTTCTGGAAAGGGGAAGTGACAAGGGGTGTACAAAGGTTTAATGGGAAATAGAAGAAGAGGAGCTAGTTAAGTAGTAGATGAGCAAAGTTGGAGACTAAAATTAGAAGCTAACAAGTAAAGAGGACAGATAGGTGGGCAAAGTAAAAGGAAATTGAGGAAAGCAAAAGCAATATATATAAGAGGAAGGAAGGAATGAAGGGGGGAAGGGGGGATGAAAATATCTTGGGAATTTTTTGGATGGAATCAAATTGGTTAAAAAAGCAGTTACAGATGTTAAGATGAGGCATGAAAGAATAAATGTACAAATATGGATAAAAACAAAATAAGAGAAAAGATATATGAGGATATATATGGAATCTGTTTATCTGTATTGTAATCGAATATAACTGAATGTAACTGGGGGAAAAATAAAAAATAAAATAAAATGTGGATTATGTAACACAAGTCTAGGTGTGGTTTTGTTGGATTATTTGACTAATACTATCTTTCCTTTTTGATAATATACTGTTTATATGGGGTTGCAAACCAACATCTATGGGCACTGATTGGTGTATTTTTTTTTTACAAAATGGCAATATGTGTCATCTGACCTACTAGGAATTCTTTCAAGATTTCTTCATTACGGTTGTGATGCAACTGGTGGCTTTATTTATGTAATGATGAGTTGGGCTGCTGGCCAGAAAATTAGATAGATTTATTATTAGTTGACAATCCCTTGGATCATCTATTCAGGATATCTTTATACCCGTTCACTAAATGATATACTGGTCTAACTTTTCTAGGGCTGGCTTTAATTGCAACTGGGGTTGATCTTTTGGGCCAGCAAACCATGGTCATGATCAGAGTACTATCTGTGTTAAAACATGTTACAATGCTATACACACTGCGGATATGACTACTTGATACATGCATCACTACCAATGTGTCTTCTCTTCTTTTTTTCTTTCTAGATTATGGATGGATTTAACCGCCTCGGTTTCCCACACTGTATTGGTGCTGTGGATGGCACTCATATCCCGGTCTGTCCTCCAATTGGAAGCGTGGAAGAATACGTAAACAGGAAAGAGGGATTCTCCATTGTGATGCAGGGGACAACTGACCACTCAGGACTTTACACTGACATTGAGCTTGGATACACGGGGTGGCATCATGACTCCCATGTTTTCAAGCATTCAGCACTGTCCCAGGCCATGGATGCAGAAGTGTTTGTACCTGGGAACCCAACACTGGTGATAAATGGAGTTTCTATCCCTCTATTAATCATAGCGGATGGTGCTTACCCAATGAGAAAGTGGCTATTGAAACCATACACTGGGGCACTAGACGAAAGGAAAACATTGTTTAATAAGGCGCTATGTAGGGTGAGAAATGTGGTGGAACGTGCGTTTGGTAGGTTGAAATTTAGGTCGGCCTGTCTAATGGCAAGACTGACTGTTGCAGAGCATAACTTTGTTCCTGTTGTGTCTGCCTGTGTTGTGCTGCACATTTGTGAAACCCGGGGAAAAGTGCTTGATGAACTTCATCATCCCAGGAATGAAGTAATACTGCCATGTGTGGGGGAAACATATCATAGATACAAAACCCATGCAAAGGAGGGAGAGGTTGTTCGTTCCGCTATAGCAGACATGTTGTATGGTTGATACCTGTTATATTTCTATATTTAACCTGCTGATGTGACCAAATCTTTCCCCTTATTCTACTTGTACTTGGTTAACAATATTTTTTCAATTAGGGTTTAAAAACTCTTTTTCAAAAGTCGGGAGAGGAGAGGTGTTTCGATTTATACTGGGAATAGAATAGAAAAATGCCTGTTTTGTTTCTGGGGGGAGATTATGTAAGAACAAGTATGGCTGCAACACAGCATGTTGTGAAATGTTGAAACGGTTCATTATAATAAAGTTTCCCAGTTCTCTTGGCATGGACTGAAACGTTCCATTTTTCTGTTGGGTTTCGGTTACAAAATGCTGATGTGGTTTCTTACGTGCTATATGGAAATTATGGCCGTATGTGACTTCCACATGTTTATGATGTTTAAAGTACGGAAACAATCTTTTCCCTCAGGATGCTATCAAAAACATACCTGAAATAACTGTCAAGATACATCATGCAACTAAAACTTACTGTTCCCTTGTTGAAGCATTTGCAAAATTTAGAATTTCTTACTACCTGTGTGGCCTTACAGTTTTATAAGTTAGGAGCCATTACTGACTTTGCAGTGCCATGTTAAAACTTATTGCGGGGGCTTCTTTTCCTTTGGGGACTGTCACTTATATGGCCGAGAGAGGAGGATTCCTCACCATAAACAGAAAGTCTGTGGATATTGCTGGGGGGCATTGATAGAATAACGAGAGGAATAGTCACACTATTACAGTTTGGCGTTACACTCTAATAAGTGGGAGTAATATTGTTATTTTTATCTATTTCTAAAAGGTACCTGCTTTTACGTGTTTAGTGACTATTGGAGGTTTCAACTCTTCTACTATGACATTTCCCTGAATTCTTATAGTTTGATGTAACAACGGTTGAAAAACAGATATATTAAACTTCACCATGGGTTTAATTTATAACAAAGTGTAAAAACAACAATGGATTAATGCGGGGGGAAAAACCCTCGCAACAGATGCTGCAACAGATGAAAACCCAACAACAGACAAACATTTCACATCAACATAATAACTGGCAGACGTGGTAACAAACCAAACTTTTGCGCTACAATAACACAGTACTAAACATTTGTGCTATCATACTTGCAAAAGGCTGTCCTGGTAAGGCAATAAATATAAGACAAGTCATATAAATTAAAACCGTCTTGTGAAACATAAATTAAAAATGTTTCCGCGAGCGTGAGGCGTTCCTTTCTGCCCCTGGGGAAAAAACATTAAATTATTGCAAAGAAAATTAACTTTCATAAAACGAAAGAAACATTTGAACGTGGTTACGTCACACACGTTCATGGAGCAACTATGTAGATTTCCATACAACACTGCTTTTGCTAGAATATTCGACTTCAGTTGCTATACCGGCCTCCTGCGGAATCACGGGATTAGCAGTTTAAGGATGGTCCTTTACTACTCTTTGCAAAAGAAACCTTTTTCCTTATTAAACTGCAACCACTGGGATTGCAGGAGGGTCCGCAAGAGCCGTAACAGCTGGATAGTAAAATTATGCCTGTGTTGGCTGGAAATCTCCATACATTGCTTTGATATTTCTCGAGGTAGAAAAAGACAGGTCATAGAGGAAAGGCACATTTTTTTGGAGATCAACTCACAACGTGGTTATGGTTTCACAACACTTTGGATGCTTTGTTGTGGTAGAGAGAAGTTGTTTGTGCGCTAGGGATCTGTATTTTCTGCTGTTTTACATGGTGGTGTCGGTTGGGGGGAAGCTTTCTCCTTTACACACCATTACTTGCATCTTTCACATGGGTTGTTGATTTGTAATTAAACCTTTGTTACTTTAGTTTAAATGGTGCTTTTCGGGTACCTTGATGTTTTCCTTCGCCAAATGGAAACCTAGGAGCTGAATTTTGCCTTCTTCTTCCTATCTCTTTTCGGTTTCAAAGATGCAGGGGGAGTTGCCATTTGTGATTCTCCAACTTCCGTCTTGGAGGCTTGTGGCTGCTCCTGGAAAGTACTGTTGGTGGTTTCTTCTACTTCAGAAGAATAATCGGCTGTGGTCAATGTCGATGAGATTTTCATTTTGGACGCCAGCAGTCTCCTCTTTGCTCCAGGCTTTGGTCTCGACATGCCACTGCTACCATGGGTTGCTGTGCTTGTAGATGCTGATGGCGTTGCTATGTTTGCCATCGATTGGGTACTAGCCGAAAGAAATTGCATTAGCGTCCCTGCAATGTTTACAAGAGGCCTGAGACAACTTATCATCTCCTTTCTGTCCTCTCGACTCTCTATCATTTCACGTTTCATCAATTGCTCGATGCAGCAAAGCATGGCCGTGTCTGCTTCCATATGTTTGGTTAAACGCTATTCGTATTTCTCCTGGGCTTCCAGGGCTATCCTTGCCTGCTCATTCGCATTTCTCATAATTGCTATTGCTATCGCCTCTCCTCTTCTACCCTTTTTTTCATGTGATCTCAGTCTGCATAGACAGGCTCCTGGAGACATGCTTGACAGCCCGGGAGCAGGTTCGCTCTCTGTAAAAATAGGAAGACTTATTGTTATTTTAAGCTTTTTGGTGCCCTTTGTGATTGGCCGGAACCCCTTTACCCAATTCAAAAATTTCTTCGCATTTCATTTTGACAGCTATGATTTTAACATGAGCCTTTCAAGGTGTTGCTCCCTGTCTCTGGGGTGAAACGTTTTACAGTTGTCCCTCCACATTCGCGAACTTGACATTCGCGGTTTCGGTTATTCGCGGTTTCGGGAGAGCCCCCCCGGGCCCCCCCAAAACCGCGACACGGGGCCTCCAGAGGCCCCGTGAAAGACCTGGGGAGGGGTGGGGAGGCCTTCGCGGGATGCCCGGAGGCCCTCCGGAGGCCCCGCGAAGGCCTGGGGAGGGGTGGGGAGGCCTTCACGGGACCCCCGGAGGCCCTCCGGAGGCCCCGCGAAGGCCTGGGGAGGGGTGGGGAGGCCTTCGCGGGACCCCCAGAGGCCCTCCGGAGGCCCCGCGAAGGCCTGGGGAGGGGTGGGGAGGCCTTCGCGGGACCCCCGGAGGCCCCGCGAAGGCCTGGGGAGGGAGGGGGAGGCCTTCGCGGGACCCCCGGAGGCCCTCCGGAGGCCCCGCGAAGGCCTGGGGAGGGGTGGGGAGGCCTTCGCGGGACCCCCAGAGGCCCTCCGGAGGCCCCGCGAAGGCCTGGGGAGGGGTGGGGAGGCCTTCGCGGGACCCCCGGAGGCCCCGCGAAGGCCTGGGGAGGGAGGGGGAGGCCTTCGCGGGACCCCCGGAGGCCCTTCGGAGGCCCCGCGAAGGCCTGGGGAGGGAGGGGTAAGGGCCGGGGAGACCTCCGCGGGGCCTAGCAAGGCCCCGCGAAGGCCTGGGGAGGGAGGGAGGGAGGGCCGGGGAGGCCTCTGTGGGGCCTAGCAAGGCCCCGCGAAGGCCTGGGGAGGGAGGGAGGGAGGGCCGGGGAGGCCTCCGCGGGGCCTAGCAAGGCCCCGCGAAGGCCTGGGGAGGGAGGGAGGGAGGGCCGGGGAGACCTCCGCGGGGCCTAGCAAGGCCCCGCGAAGGCCTGGGGAGAGAGGGAGGGAGGGCCGGGGAGACCTCCGCGGGGCCTAGCAAGGCCCCGCGAAGGCCTGGGGAGGGAGGGAGGGAGGGCCGGGGAGACCTCCGCGGGGCCTAGCAAGGCCCCGCGAAGGCCTGGGGAGGGAGGGGGAGGGGTGTTTGTTATTCACGGATTTTTCACATTCGCGGGGGTCCGCGGAACGGAACCCCCGCGAATGTGAAGGGACGACTGTATTTGTACCATTAATTAACTTGGTCTTGCGTGATAAGAAATATAATACCCGTGCTATGTTCTGACTACATCATAGGAGTCTGGATTTTCAAACGGGACATGATTGAAGCGTAACTTAACTTCCTCTGCAGCAAGAGTGTCTATGGTGGAGTCCTCCTCCTCAACTGATTGCTGACTGCCAATATTAAGTCTTTCCATCCTTTCCTCCTCTTCCATGGCCTCATGCAACTCTCTGAGGCCTCCTCCTGAGTCAGCATCTAAGAATAAAATGTGAGAATGAGATAATTCAATCATACAATGAAAAATTGAAACTTCAACAGTCACTTCCTTGTATATCTCCTGTGGATAGACTTACTTGCATTTCGCAGATACATATTTGCTGTTATACTGACTACATTGACGGCATAGCTGCTCTTACAAAAATAAACTTCTTGGCAACATGTTGCATGTGTAGCTCATGCTGTGGGAATTCTTAGCAGAAAAGTCAGTGAGCCAACCAAAGAAGACTGGGTTGGAGTGAAACGCATTGTGAAATATTTAAAGGGGTCAATGGTTTTTCAATTGAGATTGCCTGCTAATGCTAATTCAAATCTTGTTTGTTTTTCAGACGCTGAATGGGCTGGTGTTGATAGTAGATTGTGTTCAACAAGTGGTTATCTATTTCTGTATGGGGGTGCACCCATATTGTGGGTGAGTCGTAGACAAGAGATTATGTCACATTCAAATGTTGAAGCAAATTTTGTTTCTTTGGCAGAGGCCTGTAGAGAAATGCAATGGCTTGATAAATTGTTTCTTGATTTTAACATTTTAGTACAGAAAACAAATCAGGTGTTTGAGACCAATTTAAATTGTGTTAAGTTGTCTGAAAGTGGGAAAATGATGCCACGTAATAAGTATATTGGAACCAGATATCGTAATGTGTGCCAGTTGGTGAGAGAAGACATTGTGAAGATGAAGTACTGTGCAGCGAACAACATGATAGCGGGTATCCTGACCAGACCACTGCCAAGAGATGCATTCCAGAGACTACGTGTAAAGTTTGGACTTATATCTCACTTATTGGACTGAGAGGGGGTGTTGGAAAATATAGTTTGCAGTCCAAACTAAGAAGCCATATAAGATGAGCTGATGTAACTTCCTAGTTTTGCTATTGGTGAATCTGGGATGAAGGGGAGCGCCTGTGTTTCCTTCTTTGTTCCAGAAGCCATGATCCTTTAACAAACCACATGGCCTTTGAACTGAGAGGACTCAGCCAGTGGAATCCTGAACACAGTTTTGTAACAATGTAGTTTTTAAGCATTTTTAACTAGTTTTAGTTTATTTTGATGGAGTTTCTTATTCCTGCCAAGAATGAGCTCTCTAACTGTAAGTAAAGAAGTTTTTGTACTTTCTAAACTAACTTTTGAGTACTGAGTGGTTATTTTGCTAGTTAAATAACTTGGGAAAAGACAAAGGATGTTTGGTTATTTACTAAGCTGTGGTTTTATATGTACACTAACAGTCTAACTCTGCTAAATAGGCTGTATTCTCCACTAACGTGTGAAATACAGTGTGGATGTTAAAACAGGGACAACATACCCTGGTATTTTAAACAGTATATTATGATACTTCCAATAGTCTTGCTGTGGCATCGACAGGGCCGTACTTTCCTGGCCAGAACCAGGGCTTCATGGCTGTGATGGGTGGGAATCTATTTATAAACGCAGCAGTGGTGGGATCCCCCTTTAACACATGCGGGACCGATCATACACCCACCTTGGGTGAGCATCTGGCTCCAGCTACAAAAGAAAATCCTTAAGGGTGAGTACGTAGACGTATTCTCATTGTTATACAAGGAACTTGAGAAGAAGGACAAAGAGGCGATGGATGACAGGGAAAGGGAGAGGATCAAATGGCGTCGTGTGGATAGGACGTGGGCCAACTGGTTGGCCAGTTTCCTTATTTATGTGGGGGTTGTTTCCCAGAACCAGCCCCACAGAGCATATGCACTAATAAGGTACTTGGACATCATATGCAGGGCTTATGTAGACTTTTCTGGCCCAGCATGGTTACAGTACAATGTATCATTCAGATTGATGGCTGCTTCATACCCCTGCATGAGTTGGGATATGATTAATTCTCATTTATGGCTGCAGGTTATGTCCCCATCACAGCCTATTTTGGGAGAGAGGGCACTGAGTGGGCACCTCATACAGAATTCAAAGTCCAACAATGGTTCTCTCCCACAAGACCACTCTCTCCCAAACAACCCAGCGTTAACTGTTATGTTGGGAGTTTGGTGCAAAGGGTTCGTATGCCTGATGCCCATGTAATTTCCTCCACAAATGTTCAATTTGTGGGGGGGGGCATTCCTTTCATAATTGTTCAAAGGGCAAGGGTCAATTCAGCAGGGAACAAGGAGGAAAAAAGGGGGCAGGGAACCCTCCTCTACCAACAAAAGGGGCCCAGTCCAATTAAATTAGATAACCTGGAAGCCTGGCTAGTACTGTATCCACAGGCACTGGCAGCCACATATTTGCATCAGGGTTTTCAATTCGGCTTTCAGATCCCTTACCGGGGGAGCGCAGTTCATTCAGGGCCTCAAGTTTGAAATCTGTACATGGGTTGGAGCATATAGTTCGACAAAAGATACAGATGGAGGTAGATGAGGGCAGGTTTATTGGGCCCTTTATCAACCCCCCCCCCAGTTCCCATCTTATGGGTAGCACCATTACAGATCGTCCCAAAGAAAACACCAGGTGAATACCGTCTCATACATCATCTATCTTACTCAAAGGGATGGTCTGTGAATGATTTCATACCTCATGAATTATGCTCAGTTCAGTACACCTCTTTTGATTCGGCTGTTAGGGAAGTTAGGCGGCATGCCTTGGAGCAGAACTGGCAAAATGTGATATCAAGTCTGCGTTTCATCTCTTCCCTGTTCACCCCAATGATTTTGAGTAGCTGGGCTTTTCCTTCGATGGGCTGTTTTATATGAACCATGCAATGCCAATAGGTTGTTCTGTGTCCTGTTCACCCTTCGAGAAGTTCAGCACATTTTTGGAATGGGCCATAAAACACAGGAATGATCATACATTACTCGGGGGTCATACATTACTGGACGATTTTCTATTTATTGGGGAATTTAGGTCTGGCGTATGTGGTTCCCTTCTCGAGGAATTCCATTCCCTTATGGAATATTTTGGAGTTCCCCCAGCTCATGAAAAGACAGAAGCCCTGACACACTGCTTGGCCTTTTTAGGTATTGAAATTGATACAGTAGATCAGTTCTGCAGATTTCTTTTGGGTAAGATAGAGGATTGTATTCACAGGGTGGACCAATTTTTAAAATGCAAAAAAGCCACCCTCAAGGAATTCCAAGAGCTTATTGGCCATTTAAATTTTGCATGTAGAGTCGCAGCACCCGGTAGGACATTTTTGAGACATTTGTGCGAGGCCATTTCAGGGGTTTCTCAACCACACCACAGGATCAGGATCACGCATGACATTAGGTCGGACCTCTCCATCTGGCATACATTTTTACAACAGTTTAATGGTATATCATGCTGGAGGGAGAAAAGAAAACTGAGGGATGCACTTAAAGCAGCGTCTGACGCCTCTGGCTCCCTGGGCTTCGGCATTTTTTAATGGCCAATGGTGTGCTGGGCAGTGGCCTCAGGATTGGGAGGAATCAGGGGTCACTAGACCTTACTTTCCTGGAATTCTTCCCAATATTGGTTGCAGTCACTATTTGGGCGCCCGAGTTTGCTAACTCATCAGTGCGCTTTTGGTGCGACAATATGGCCACTGTGCAAGTTATTGATTCACTTACATCCCGGTCGCAGAGAATCATGACATTGGTTAGAGCATTTACATTACAATGTATGAAATTTAATATTTTGTTCACTGCTGCCCACATTGCAGGAGTTGACAACAGACTAGCCAACGCTCTCTCCCGAATGCAGATGGACTGCTTCAGGCAACTGGCACCAGGAGCTTGTGAACATCCGGACCCGATGCCAGTGGAGTTGTGGGACTTTGGATGGGCAAGATTGTCAGGGCTATTGGTTTGTCTGTCGCCCCCAGCACGAAGGTCTATGTAAAGGCAATTAAAGAATTTTTTGAATTCCAAACAAATTCGCAGATAGGCGACACTTGGCCTATCCCTGTCCCTCATCTGTTGTAATTTTGTGTATTTTTGAAGGGAAAGGGATTGGCTCCGCAATCCATGTGATCCCTTCTGTCAGCTTTAGCATTCTGGAGTAAAGCACATGGCTTTCCAGACAGAACTTCTGATTTTCACATTCAAAAGGCCCTTGAAGGGTGGACCAGGGAAAGGGGGGGAAAGGTGGATGATAGACATCCAATTTCCCCTGTGGTTTTAAAAAGTTTGTATCAGGTTTGGCCAACCATTTGTTCCAGCCAGTAAAAGGCTTTGCTGATCCACGCTGCTTCACTGACTGCCTTTTTTGGTGCCCTGCGTATAAGTGAACTAGTGGCTACATCTAAAAGGAACAAGTCTGGTAGAGCCTTGCAAATGTGAGATCTGATCTTGGGCACCAAACAAATCTCTTTGTTGATCAGGCAATCAAAAACTGACCAGCTGGGGAAAGGGGCCAATATCATTCTGAATACATGCCACGACTGGACTCTTTGCTCAGTTCAGGCACTAAAGTAATATATAAGGGTGTGTTCGAACCAGTGTGGCCCTGTTTTGCCAAGAGAATGGGTCCCCCTTAAACCGTTACTAGTTTTGGACCTTTACCTCCAAAGCTCTCTCACATTTGGGGTTGGAGGGCATGCACTTCTGTACGCATTTTTTCAGAATTGGAGTAGCATCAACCACGGCAGCTATGGGCATACAGCCTGAAACAATCCAAAAATTGGGGCGGTGGAAATCTAAGGCCTATCAGAATTATGTGTGCCCCACATATTACTACCATTGTTGGTGTTCTATTTTACAGATATTAGTGTGTGCCAGCCAAGATGTCAGGTGCTGATCTGCAGTCACAGTTTTGTGTACTGGATGGCACAGCAGGCCAGGACAAGTCATCTCAGCACACATTTGGGCCTAAGTGAAATGGCTGCTATTGAATGGCTGGGCAAGAGGGGATTAAAGTGGCATGGTTTGATGCATGCGCTATTTCAGGAGCGTCGTGGACATCCTCCTCATGTATTAGTAATTCTCCTGGGTGATAATGATTTAGGGCTGCTGAAAGGCAGGGCATTGATTATCCAGGCGCTGGCTGACATGCAAGGCAAGTTGGCCTGGTGTACAATTGATTTGGTCGGACATTATCCCGTGATAGGCTTACCCAGGAGGACACTAAGCGTTTGAACATCGCCCGTAAGAAGGTGAACAGGGAAATACATAGAGCAATGGAGGACGGCCTTGGTCATTTCATAGAATATCCTGATATCTCCTATAAACAGCAGGAACTGTATAGGATTGATGGGGTCCACTTATCAGATATAGGGATCCAGCTATTTCTTGAAGGTATAAGAGCTGTGAGGACCGTTTTGGCCTCCCTGGTGGGGTATAGGGGCTAAGTAAACACTTGCCCCTTGTCTGTGGCAGGGAGTGGGGGAGATGGGCACTTTGGTATTCACCTATGGCACCCCCTTTGTGGGTTTGAAGGACAGGATTATCAAGCTCCACCTGCTCACCATGCGATTTGGGGTGCAAGGAGATGGGCTGTCCTTGAGGCTGGCACTAGGGTGGGACCCTTGATAGAAGCCAGTGTGGCTGGAGGAATTCCATCCTGGTGCCTTGCCTTCTAGTAGAAGGTGCCAGGGGGGCATCCCATGTCTTGGGATGCCCCTCAGGGCTCAGGTGTTTCACCCAGGGAAGCTGGAAGATGTGTCCAGGGGGACCATCAGCTCCAACTTGTGCCACATTGGGTCTCCTCCCAGTTTGTATACCTCAAGAAATACATAAATAAATTGTTTAATAAAGTAGCCCATGTTTCAACCCAACTTTTGTGTCTCTGCTCGTTATTTCATGTGTTGATCATTAAATCCATGAAGAAATAAAAGGTAGAAGTTGTAGTAGAAAAGAGAGGAATAGAAAGGGAAGGAATGTAAGAAATGAAAGAAATGTAAAGGGATAAAGAGGAACAAGAAGATACAAGAAGGAGAACCAGAATGTGGGGGGAAATGAGAAGGAAAAGGGAAGGAAGAGATAGGCAAAATAAAGAGGGAAAGAGAAAAGAAGTAATGACAGAAGGGTCCTGGTTACATTGTAAAGAAATAATATACCGTGCCTTCGATATCTAATCTGCTTAAAAGCAATCAAAAGAAGATGATCAATACTGGTGTATGTATGTAGTGTATATGTTAAGTATAACAACTTTTTACTATCATTTATAATTACAGTTGCCCCTCCACATTCGCGAACTTGACATTCGCGGTTTTGCTTATTCGCGGCTTTGGGAGGGCCCCCCGGGCCCCCCCAAAACCGCAACACGGGGCCTCCAGAGGCTCCGTGAAAGCACTGGGAGGGAGCAGGGAGGCCTCCATGGGGCCTTCGGAGACCCTCCGGAGGCCCCGCAAAGGCCTTGGGAGGGAGGGGGAGGGCCGGGGAGGCCTTCACGGGGCCCCCGGAGATGCTCCGGAGGCCCCATGAAGGCCTGGGGAGGGGGTGGGGAGGGCCGGGGAGGCCTCCATGGGGCCCCTGGGGTCGCTCTGGGAGGGTGGGGGGAGGCCGGGGAGAGCGACCACGAGGCCTCCGGAGGCCCCGGGGTCGCTCTGGGAGGGCGGGGTGCCAGGGAGAGTGACCCCGGGGCCTCCGGAGGCCTCGGGGTCGCTCTGGGAGGGTGGGGGGAGGCCGGGGAGAGCGACCACGAGGCCTCAGGGGGCCCCGGGGTCGCTCTGGGAGGGCGGGGGGAGGCCGGGGAGAGCGACCACGAGGCCTCCGGAGGCCTCTGGGTCTCTCTGGGAGGGCGGGGGGTGGCTGGGGAGAGCAACCACGAGGCCTCCGGAGGCCCCGGGGTCGCTCTGGGAGGGCGGGGGGTGGCTGGGGAGAGCGACCACGAGGCCTCCGGAGGCCTCTGGGTCGCTTGGGGAGGGCGGGGGGCCACCGGGAAACGCCACCGCGAGGCCTCCGGAGGCCTTTGAGTCACTTGGGGAGGGCGGGGGGCGGTCGGGAGGAGCGACCACGAGGCCTCCGGAGGCCTCAGGGGTCGCTTGGGGAGGGCGGGGAGCGGCCAGATAGAGCGACCACGAGGCCTCCAGAGGGCTCAGGGTCGCTTGGGGAGGGTGGAGGGTGGGGGGAGGGCTGTCATTATTCGTGGAATTTTCACATTCGCGGGGGTCTATGGAACCTAATCCCCGCGAATGTGAAGGGACAACTGTATTTTCTTTTATTATTTTATTTCAATAAAAAATTATAAGAAAAATACTAGAAAAACCCACATCATGCAGGAAAACCCAAATGGGTCCAGCGTGGGAATGCAGGAGTCCATTCCTGCATGCCGAGCTGCATCTCATCACTAGACAGCCTTGATTGCATGCTGAGGGCCTCCTTCCCAGCTTCCCGGAGTGCAATACACTTTAGTCACAATAAGCGGGGTGGTGGTGGTGATGAGGGTGAGCCAGGCTAGCTCAGGAATCAGAATAAACCAGCCAGAAGGCAGCATAATCTAGCCAGTGTAGACAAGCCCAGTATCTTTTGGTGTACTATAGAATTAGTGTATACAGGGGACCACTTAAATATTACAAGTAAGCCAGGTTATGAGTACAAATACTGTTTTTGTAAATGTGGTAATTACGAAGTTTGTTATGTAACTTCAATATTGCATAGAGCACAAATAGGAAATGTGTAGCCCTGGGACTACATGCAGTCCTCCTCCCCAGGCTGTTTCTGCATCCCTCAACCCTCCAAAGTCATTTTTTCACTTCAATGTATGGAAACAAAGGTTGCATGATTGTCTTTGATGGAAAGAGACCCCAGCTCCCAAGGCGAATATGGTTTACTTCTCCTGACTCTGGAGGCTTAGGTGTCCCCAATTTGGAATTGTTTGTTGCCGCATTCCAGCTCACCCAAATTATCCCTCTCCTCCAGAAAAAATCGACTATACCATGGGTTGCACTGGAGCTCAATTTGAGATGTCCAATAGCCCTAAAATATTTTTTCTTTAAAACCTCCACTTATCAGCTGAGAGCTTTAGACAACCCTTTCTTTCACATGTCCCTACTGGTCTGGAACAAATGGCAGCGTATCCTTGCCCCACCACCTTCCCCCATACAGCCATTTACCCTCCACCCACTTTTCTTTGACCCTGATAAGGTTAACCAGTTTCGCCTATGGGAAGAGAGGGATGTATACAGGTTGCAAGATCTGTTTCATAATTCCAAACCAAAGACTGCAGATGAACTTCTTAGGACTCTCTCTCCACAAGTCCCCAATTGGTTCCAACTCTGCCAGATCTGGTCTTTTTTTTTTTTTTTTTTTTGGAGCATCTGAGGACTTCCAATTTTACTTTGCACTCCCACACAGTATACGAGCATATCTGTAGTTCAACCACTTCTCCAGTGAAAGGCAGAGCTGCTCGTATCTACAGATGGTTGCTTGATGACACTTTGGGGAGTAATCTAAATTTCAAAACAAGCTGGGAAAATGATCTCCGTATCCAAATACATGACGCAGAATGGCTGAAGTTATGGACATCCCCGATTTTTAAATTTTGCTCGATTGCTCTGAAGGAGACATTGCTTAAACTCCTTTATAAATGGCATCTCACACTGATCCAGCTTGCCCAGATGACAAAAGCCACCCCCTCTACCTGCTGGAGGGGATGCTCTGTTCTGGGCACGTTCACCCATATGTGGTTAGAGTGCCCAAGTGCTGAGAGATTTTGGTCCTTAATCGTAAATATTATTAGCGCCATCACCGTACAACTGATAGACCCCTCTCCAGAGCTGCTCTTGCTGTCAGTTTTTATTAAGTCTAATAGAAATCTTAAACATAAAAAGATTGTTTTCCTGCTTGCTATCCCTCAGATTGTTATTGCTAAAAATTGGAAGAACAAAATGCCTGCTGTGACTGCTTGGTGGGACAAATTTTGGGACATGTGGTTTATGGAGAAGCTTTCAGATATCAGCCGACACACGGCTGTCCATGCTGATTCTGAATCCTTTATTGAAAAATGGTTCCCGATAATCACATATCTTTTTAACACACTTGCAAAAGCACCTCCACCACATCATGGTAAGATGTGAAAGGATGGCCTCCCTGACTCCCCCGATGTCCTTACTTTCAAGCTTTTTTATGCCACAAACTGCTTTCCTGACAAATCCTATGCCCCTTCTGTCTGTTTGTTATGTTTTAATTTTGTTTTGTATAGTTGTTTTGCCATCTACGACTCCAGTTCTCCTGATATTGTTCCTATTACAAAATAACAACTGTACAACTTTTTGTTAAATCAATAAAACTTTACCAAAAAAAAAATCATTTTTTCTAGCAAAAAAAAAAGTGGGGGAAAGAAGCGACAATTCTGGAAGCTTCAAGGAGCACAAACTCTCCTTTTGATTTCTCTTCCACCACCCCATTTAACACCAAAAGAGACATGACTGCATGTTGTACTCTACTGAGAATAAAGGAATAATCCTTCCCCACAATGAGCTTACAAGCTAGCATTTAACAAAAGGGAAAGAGATTCAGCTTTTAAACATTTACTCTGCTCGACTAGTACAGCCTGCAACACCAACTATAAATCCAAATCCAAACTAGTATATCATGACATAGCTTTTAAACATCTTTTTTTAAGGGTATAGTATCTATTCTCCTTGCAATATTACAAATATTCCAATAAAAGAATTTCCACATAAAGCTTTGAATGTGCTTGAATATAACATTTTAACAAAAGCTGCTAGATCAAATAATGTTAAAGCAATGGAAACATTTCCAGAAAATGTTCTAGTTCTACCTTCTCCAGAAAATCAACATCACTGATTAAACCTGTATCTTTTCTGAGAATATCTCTGGCCTATTTGTGACATTAAGGACTTTTTCGGATGCATGAAATATAACGCAAGCAGCCTTGTCGTGTTGCGAGGCTGCTGCGCTGCAGTGTGTCTGTTTCGGATGACATTCTCCCCTGCCGGTACTGTTGCGATCAACTTTTGTGCTTAAAAATCAACGAATTATGATGCTACAGCAATAATACAGCAGTAGGATAACCTAGTGATGCCTGACTGTCACAACTACTGAGGAGTAAAATGTAATTTATGTGGCTTAAATGTACATGCCCTATATAACTAAAGCAAAGATATTTGTTCCAGGTCACGAGAAATGTCCATACGGTAGTTATCAAATATGTCATACCTTTTTTTCTTCTTTTTTTTTCAACCCAGAGACTTGAGCCCCAGTTTGCTGCCATAGAACAGCAGCTGCTGGAGGGGGGGGGCTGTAATGTTTATTTGTTTATTGAATGATTTCTTTATGTTTATGTTATGCTTGTTTATGCAATGCTGAAGAAAGCTACCTTTGTTTGTAATATATATTTCATTTATTTCTGGACATTGTAAATATATCCCGTTGTGTAAATACTGTAAATACAAAGACATATTTTTTAACACCCAGAAGGTGTCTACTCAAGTTACTTTAATGACAATTTTTTTTATGTGAAAGGGAGAAATTGCCACATTGGCCCAAACACTGCTGAGCCAAAAGGAGCACTATTATAATATTCAGAAGTAAACATTACTAGGATACTAAGCAAGAATTCTGATTTCCAAGCTGGAATGGGTTCATTATGCTACACTTAAACTTCCAAACCAAAAACCTTAGACAAAGTTTTGGGTTTTTTTTTGTTTTTTTGTAATATACTTGCAAACCAGAGTAGGTTTTGAAAGAGATTAGTTAAATGCCTTCACTTTTAAAGGCTCATAATTTCAGGTTTGCGAGTTTTCCTACAAGGCCTTGTTTTTACAAATGGAACCGTTCCACTATTTTCCTTGTCAGCCACAGGTTCGGAAAATAATTCCATACTATCTTGTGTGGCTTGACCATGTTCAGACAGAGGCTGAGGGGTAGACTGCTTCCTAACTACCCTACACACTACTGATGGTCTGTTGGCCATTGCTCCTATGTATTGTACCATTTCAGAGAGCAGAGATGTCTGCTTCTCCAAATTGGTTTGTAGGAAAGAACTTGTACGTTCATACATGCCGTCCTCAACCTTTTGCCTTTCCTTTGCAGCTTTTTCTAAATTGTCAAGGCGCTCATGCTCTCTCTTTGACAGAGCATCCATATGAGATAGCATTTGATTCATCAATCTTGAAGAATGCAGCATCAGCTGTTGGTGTTCAGAGGGTTTCTGTTCCTTCCTTTTCTTACTTAGTGCCAGTCTTTCCCCTGGGGTAAGGGCTGCCAAAGGTGTAGATGTTGTTGTCCCTGCAATGACAGTTAAAACACAGGGTAGATGAAAAGGGAAATCAATATGGTAAGCATTTGCAAAACAGTTTGACTGCACATATGAATAAAAGTTGATCTTTATACCAACCTTCATGGAATTCAGACTGCTTACTGATCCAAGCTAGCTCGAACTCAGTGGATCGCCTCTCAGCAGACAAATCAAGTTCAGGATCCTGGCTATCCAGCAGCAATGAAGAAGCAGATGTGGATGGTGTAGGAACTTCTTCAAGTGTTAAAGTAACTATTTCCTCAGTGTTCCTCTCTGATGCTGTTTGTAAGTCTATGAAAGGGAGAAAACATCAATTCATTTTAAGATGTTACCCAGATGCCTGCACGGGCAATCTATATTGAAATCTTAACAGCACAAGTAATATCAAAAGTTTCATAAAAGTTTCTTGGCTAACTAGTTTTAGTGGAAAAACATGCAGAACTTGTATATCTGCAGGCAAACAAAGCAGCTGATTTACACAACAATGCCCTTTCAGGTACAGTAGAAGATCACTTAAGCAGACTATCAGTTTCTTTAGCAAGAGGAAATGCAGCCTTTATAACAGTAAAAGTACACATTGCCCCAATTTTAGGGAATACTAGCATGGCAAGAATCAATTCCGCCAAAAACGGGCTTTTCCCAAACCTGTAAAATATCATTTACTGCACGGGTACTTACAAAACTGCAAATGTTTAAGTTACAAAGAAGAGAACTTGAGGCACATTTCTTTCTGAAAGTGAAAGTAAAGCTGCAAACAAAGGAAATGGGTTTTCCGGCAACCTTTTATGGCCCTTTTATTGCCCTGACTTTAGTAGCTTATGCATGGGATGGAGGCCATCAATCGGGTTATGAATCGCACGTACCAAATGATTTAGAGGATAAGCATCAGTATTGATTATTATTTCAGCCTGAAATACTTTTTTAACCGTTATGGTTTTCTCTATTAGTAATTAATAGAGAAAACCCTCCACGAAGATAATGTGGAAATATCTTAACCGCAGGTAGCATTAAGTAACTTACTGATCTTCCAAAGGCTAATTCTTAATATATTGAAGCCCTATTTCTTTCCGGAAAGCAACGCAGCACACACAGAAAGGGTGTTATGCACAAAAAACACAGACAGCGGTTTACACTGCCCATATGTTACTGTAATGACTTTTAAGAATTGTTGGAGTCAAACAAAGTATATTTCATAAAAGAAAATCCCTACTGCGCAAAAAAACAACGTGGGTGCGCTCTTGTTGTCACTGGGGTTTATGCAGAAGGAGAATCAAAAAAAATTTACGTTTCAAAATAGGATGCAATTGTATACTGTCCCAGGATGTAATTGGGCATAAAACCTCAAGAATTCCTGCATGTGGGAATGTATAATACACAAGAATTTCTGCATACGGGAAGTGAAAATGAACGACGAAGCGCTTTTGTTTTCAGTGTACAGGTAAATAAAATTAGATTCAGAAGAGAAAGCAGGCAAAGATGGGCATGCATTAACTGTGATTTACACATAACATCATTATGTTACAAAAACACAGAAGAGTATGCTGTTCAATGTACCTATAACTTCATCAAACAAAGGAGGAGAGTTCACCTTTGTGTCCCTCGCAGAGCCACCGGAGCTGGCGGATGCTGTGCATTGAGCGGTCGGGGGGAAAAGCTCTGTGAACTGCTGAAGAGCTGTGAGAAACTCGGGGGGTTAAACTGCAGTCCCCGGAGTATATAGCATTAAGTTCAGCAAAAAAGGGCATAGTCACCGACCGCATCATTACTGCTCGTTGAATTGTGGTCTTTTACCTGCCTATATCTCGCCCTCAACATTTTACTCTTGGATCTACACTCTTCAGCGGTGTGTTCATACCCTCTTTTACGCATCTCCTCTGCTATCTTTTCAAAAACATCAATGTTGCAGTGGCTGCTTTGCAGCTGCTCCTGCACCTTCTGCCCCACCATAACTCTATCAAATCTAGTGTTTCCACATGCCCCCATGCTATGCCACAGCCACCCATTTTGTTTCTGACCTGAGGTGTTGACGCCATTGCTTCCGCTGTTGAAAACAATACCGCTCCTCAGAAGATATGCTTTGTCTATCTTTTTTTTTTAAAAAAAAAAATTGAGCGGGCAAATGGCAATGACAACTCCCATGGCACTGCCCACCGGGCACCAATTTCCGGTTTGGAATTTTTTTAAAGATATACCGATACACAATTCACACAATAAAAAACACTGTTATTATCGCTATTTTTCAAATATACCGGCAAAACTTGCAACATTGCCAGAGACGCTACATTTGGGTATTTTGGCTACCCCCCTTCTGAATGAAGCGTAACTGTGGCTCAACCTGTGGGAACTATGAGCTATCTTTGCGGTATATTTAGAGGAATATTTGCCCGTGTAAATGACCCCAAGGTTTCCTAGTGCCCTGTTTGTACTGTTGGGGGATTTCAATGCCAGAATAGATCCATCTTTATTAAAGGTTGCAGAAAAATGTGGAATTGTGGGAGATGATTCAGAAGATTCAGTAGATTTGTGTTACTACAATCCAGGGATAAGAAACTAAATAAGGCTGGCACAAACTTATTTAGGATAATACATATGTTTGCACTGCAGATTTTGGGTAGCAACAATCCTAACATTCCATATCCTTTTACTTATTTTTCAGCATGTGCAGCCAGTGTTCTGGATTATATCTTTGTTCCAGAGGGGAAGTTAAGTGGTTTTCTAGTGTAACCGTAAATTTTAGGGATGATAGTGATCACCAGCCCATTATAGTGAATTTGGCTGCTGAATCAGATATGAGGATAGTGACCAATTCAGATCAATGGTTAGCTCAAAGACTAGAGATCCAAGGAGAAAGGAGACTGAAATAGCAAAAAGTAAATGTGAGCAAGACTTCTATAATTCAGTCTTGGGCAGAACACTTGGCAATATCATTTGATCTTTTGATTGCAATATTAATGAGGTACTGAAATCGTACCAGGACATATGTAATAATCTGAGACCTTTTTAAAAATCTGACACGGAACCCAATGAAATAAAGCCTATGAAGTCCTTATGGTTTGACACAGAGTCTAGTGCATTGAGAAGAAAACTGAGAAGACAGATACGCAGAACACATGCTTCATATGAACCAGAGACACAGAAATTTATGTTATAGCTTAGAAATGATTATAAAAAACTAATTGCAAGTAAGAAATCAGTTTCGGGAACGCTTCTGGTCTGATCCTGAATTGGCAGCAACAGGGTCAAATTCCAGATATTTCTGGCATTTAGTATTGGGTGGACTCAGAGAGACAAAATTTACACTTGACATCCCCATCCCGGCCTCAAAATGGGAAGAGTTTTATCTAGACCTGTTCAAGGAAGAGAAAAGGCCAATTAACAAAGCCCAATGGACATAGGACATTAATTCTCTTCCTTTATGGACTCCAGTAACTACATCTGAGATTAAACCCATAATTCAGACAATGAAGGACAATAAGGCCCCTGGTAATAATTTCTTGCCCTACGAACTTAAAAGTAACAGAGATTGGTGGGCCCCAGTATTGGGTTCACACATATAAATAAGACAGATTGTATCCCAAAAGGATGGACTCTTAGTATAGAAGTTCCAATATTTAAAAAAAGGGAATCAGCAAGATCCTAGGAACTACAGACCAATCAGCCTGATTAATATGCCAGCTAAAATTTATGCAAAGTATCTCTTGCATAAATTAGAGGACTGTGCAGATGAAAATTGTATCTTAGCTGAAGAATAATCTGGCTTTAGGAAAGGGATGTCTAAGATGGATAAGGACAGGTTGCTTACCTGTAACCATAGAAGGTTAGAACAGGTGCAAATCTTGCCCTGACAGATACAATCCCTAAATACAAAGGGGTTCGCCAAGGCTTTATCTTGGCATCATTTCTTTTCAATTTTTATATCAATGACATTGTTTCACTCCAAAATCAGGATTATCATTTGCCAAAAATTCTAAACAAAGTGGTTAAGACACTATTATATGCAGATGATATAATTCTCCTTTCAACATCCCAAGTGGGCTTGAGAAGATTGCTGACATCTCAGTGATTACTGTATAGAAAATGACTTGGTCATTAAAAATAACAAAACTAAAGTAGTAGCCTTTGGTAGAAAGAGAAAATCATATAGATAGTTTAGGGAGTCTAAAGAGTTAGAGCAAGTAAAATCTTACTGGGTTAATATATGTCAGGATGTTGAACCTTTGGTGCAGAATAAATAACTTAACAGAAGAAAGGTTCTCTACGATTTGTCTGGAGAAACAGAGGTCACCCCATAAAGGAAATTTTTGGCTTCATAAACTTTTAAATTTACTACCAAAGTTTGGATTCTCTGCTGAGGCATTGAATCCAAAAATGATTGCTACTAAAAAGATCTTTAAACAGAGAGTGTCTGATGTGGGTGCACAAACGGGTATAACTGCCCTAACATCCATAGGAACAGCAAAATGGTTAGCCAGTATGAAAAGAGAGCACAAATGTGAAAAATACCTGACACTTCCCCTGCCAATGGAATTATGTAAAGCTTTTACACACTTACATTTTGAACAAATGGATACAATGATGAAATTGGAAGATTCTATGATATCCCAGTACAAGACAGGTTGTGTATCTGTGGTGAGCCAGTTCTGGAAAAATTGGCTTGTTATATATTTGAGTGTCAGATATATTGACATTAGAAAAAGTTATTTAGAGCCTTTCCTAAAGAAAATTAAATACTGGGGTATAAAAGAAAACTTAGTTTTCTGTTACAACCAACAAATCAATATGTGATTCGGAGAGTCGCTGCATTTGCAGCAAAGGCTGCCAAACGCAGAGAAAAATTTCTGGAGTCCATTTTGGCTAACTGTCATGGGAACCAGAAGATGAGTATGGACTGTCTTTGTATGACACAAAAGGTTAAATGTTGCTCTTCTTTTGTGACTGTAATGTGATCTGTTTTATAAAACATTTTACTTACTTCAAATTTAGGTATATATTTTAATTAGTTAATTTTAATTATGATGTAATTGTATGAAAGTTTGGATGTTTTATATTGTTTTATGTTATTTTTATTTTTTGCAATGGTCTTTGGACTAAGCAATAAATATTTATTATTATTATTTATACTTTATATTCCAAAATGTCCTCTCTCTCCTTCTTCAGAAACCCCAAGTGATTAGTGATCAAATCCTTGAACTTTTGGTAAGCCTCCGCCTGAGGAACCACCTCATGATCTCGGTGCTCCTTGGATCTGTCACACACCACACAGATAGGGATCTTATCCTGCTCACAAAACAGCTTCAGGAGCTCCTGGTGTTTCTCAGATTTTCCCCTTCTGTCCTTCCACTTTTGGCCCTGGAAGACTAAGTTTCTTGGCTATTTCTACAACGCTAGCCAGCTTGCGTTGTAGAAGATCCTTTTCTGGATCTTCTCCCTGCAATGAGGGCAGGAGGCCTTTTTCTCTAAATCCCCCCCAACATGGGGTCAGGCAGGAAAGACAGAAATTGTGCCCACACTCCGTGATCATTGGCTCCTTGAAATAGTCCAGGCAGAAAGGACAACAGCTTCCTCGCAGAGTGCCTGGATGAGTTTCCCAGCAGCAGCCACACCTGCCTCACTAGGAAGACAGAGTTTTGCTCTTTTGGCTTCCACTGACTAGTCAGTTCCCTCTTGGTCCTCCCAATTGTTAACACAGCTTTATCAATTTAATCAGTTTCTGGCAAAGATTATACAGCTTTTGCTCTCAAACCATCTTGCATCTTGTCGGACGAAGTGATAGGAAGATCTTAAAATCTTGCTCACGTGTTTTGTACCATTTTGAGTTGCACCAATGGGGGGAAATACCAAGTTCCACCAAGAAACCCCAAAGAGGAAAAAGCGGAGAGCAGTGGTAAATCAGTTGAATCTACAGCAAAACATACATATTCCCTAATATTGCTACCTACTGCACATTCTTTATTTGAAAAACAGTTCTCACAAGCTCTCGAGTAATTTCTTTCCTCAGTATTTTGGATAATGCCAACTTTCCAAACAAGGTTTCCAGTCAGCGACTTGTATTTGTTGGGATATGTAGTTTGCAATCCAGTAAGTTGAGATGTTTTTACTGCTAAAGAGTTAACTGATAGAAGCAAACACAATGTCTGATGTAACTTCCTACAGAATTGTGACTGGGATTTCAGAGAAAGAGGTGTGTCCAAATCCTTCCCTTTGTCTGGAAACACTGCCATGACGTCTGTCGCCATGGTGTTTTTTAAGTAATAGGACATGCATTGCAGACCTGCACATATTTTGTAATCATGTAGTATTTTAGTCAATTTTAATAGTTTTAGCCTACTTTCATCATTACGTTGCTGTTCTTCTGTAACTGATGTTCTTTTGTATGAGATATTCTGAGTATGTAAGTAATGAAGGTTTTATACTTTTAAACTACTTTTAAGTGTTTCTGAGTCCTTATTATGCTAGATATGTAACCTGGGGTAACAGAGTGCGGTTAACTAAGCATACATGCTGGAATCATACACGCAAACTGCTGCAAATGTGTTTAAACAGTTAAACTCTGCTGATTTACTGTGCTTCCTAAGGAAATTTAAAAGCCATCCATTTTATGGCTGCCTTGTCTTGTAAAGGTATTTTTCAGTGAAGTGCAGTGGAGGAACATTTGCTGAATGTTCCATATATCCCAATAGCATTAGTTATCCTAACTCCCAGTTTTCCAGTATCCATATACCAATGAGTTTATCTGAAGACAACTTAAGTTGCTATGTAAAGCCCTATGCTGTCCTTAATTTGATTTAGAGTAAGTTTTTCATGTGATTCATATCAATTGCTTGACAACATAAAATGGTGGGTAAAGGCCTTTAAAGTAGGTAGCAGCACACACTAACAACACTGTTCCCATACAATGCACTGGATGTGATTCTTATTTTGTTCCCCACATCACAGCCTACTCCATGCTGCAGTTCCCCTCATCATACACACTATAGACATTGAGAGGGGAAGGTTCTGGCTCCATTAGTCCAGTTGACACTGCCTGAATGTGAATGCAACCCAGAAAATCCCAGCAAAAGATTTGTAACACAATGCTAATTTACTTTTGCTTAATTATTAGAAACTAACTTTCAAACTATCTTCATTTCCATTCCTCAAATTGCTTTTCATTTCTTGTACAGTTGTAAACCCTCTTCCCAAGATTTATCTACTTTCTGGTTAACAAGACCTGAAGCAATTGGAAATATGTGTCCCTTTCACCCTCTTGTGCTATCTATGACTGTAATAAAAATTTGTTCTGTTCTGTTCAGTCTCTCTTTAATCCGATGGAATTTTTTTAACCTTTGGTTTGAATACCTCAAATTAAATAATTAAGATTTAAATGGGTTTATTGTCTCAGTCGTATACGTAATGGCATCTCAAAACATTTTTTTTACTAGCTATTTGTTCCAGCCAGTGGTCAAGAGATAATTGGACTTTTTTCTACATCATGAAGAGCAGCACAGGATTTCAGCACCTGCTGCATGGCCTAACTAGAGCTGAACAAACTATGTCCCCGGTTCCCCTATAGACCCCCAGAAGTCTGTGATGTCCTCACAATGGGTCCACAAAGGCTTGAAAGTTGCTCAGTCCCCCCTCCTGCCTGCAGTGGTGTGGCCATGTGACAGGCGCCAAAACAAAGGCTGGCTTGTCCTGCGCATTGCCATTCAATCCGCCCCAGCCACAAATTTGTAGGAAGCAAGGAAAACATCTTCCGTCTTCCCCGAGTGCCTCTGAGAGGTGCAATGGTGTTGCTGTTATCCTTGTTGTTTTAAAACCTGACTCATGTCTTGGGGGTGCATTAACGAAAGATATTTACAGAAGGTCCATGGTAAAGAAAAAGTTAAGACCAGGGTATTTTTTTTCCCCCTATTTCTTCCAGGCAATGGCCAGAGATAATTGTCCTTTTTTGTTTAGCATGAAGAGCGACACCGGCCCTCAGCACCTGCTGCATGGCCTAAAATGGCGCTGAATGAGCTAAGAAAAGGCCTCGCAGTTTATACACAGCTCAACCCACCTCCATACTCCCTCAGCCACCCATTCCCTCCACACAAAATGGACGCCGCCGTTCGCTGGAGCTCCTCTTATAGTCGGGGAGGGGAGGCCATGACGTCGGCTAACGGCTCAGCCCTCCCGCCTTCTTTCGCGAGCCAATCCCTTTCTTCCTATCACAGTACAGTACAAGAGGGGCGGGACTTTAGCCTCTGGGCTCCGTCGGTACTGCCGCGTTCACGCCTGACTAGCCAGCAAAAAAATTCCTCAGGCAGTGAGCTAGCCAGCCTTGCCAGGCGCGTCGCGCGAGGGTGGAAGGAGGGGTCCTCTTAGCCCGCGCGCCAAAATTCAAGTGTTCCCAAGGAAGGACCCGAAGGAGCGGCGGTTGGGAAGCGGAGGCCGGAGTCGGAGCGGAGCCTGAGGGAGCCGCGGGGGTGAGGGTGAGTCCCCGTCCCCTCCGCCGGGGTCCCGTTCTTCTCTGGGTCCAAAAAGGAAGAAGCAGCAGCAGAAGCGCCGGTTGTGTAGTTGTTGTTCTTGGCTGCTCCTTTCCCGGCTCAATGTATCCTCTGCCGGCTTCAATGGGAGCAAATCCTATTGAAGGCAGCGGGACCGGCTTCTGGGTAACGGCGCGGTTGAAGTGCTGCTGGGGAGGCAGAATCCCAAGCGGTGTAAAGCACGTAAATCACCTTTTCTTTATCAGGGCCCCCCTTGAAATATCTTTTGTAGCCACGGACCCTCAAGATTTAAAAACTAATAATATTTTAATAATAATAATAAAAGTTGTCCCTTCATATTGGTTCCAGGACACACACACCCGTGGATACCAAAATCCGTGAATACTCAAGTCCCATTATATGCAATGGCATAGCAAAATGGTGTCCCTTATACAAGATGGCAAAATCAAGGTTATTATTTTTTAAAAGAATATTTTCAAGCCATGAATACTTAAATCCGTGGATACAGAGGGACAACTGTAATCATTATTATTATTAATATTATTATTAAGCGATACCAGGACTCCCTGAAACAACATCTCAGGCTCGGCCAAATTGATCACCAACAATGGTCCGCCCTGGCTTCACATCGGGAGGCATGGAGACACTATCCACAATGTTGCAGCCTTATTTAAGAGCTCACGCCGAACAAGTCTTGAAGAGAAACGACAACGCAGAAGGAATCACAACCCAGAAACATCACCCAAGGAGACCTTCTGCTGTGCTTTCTGCAACCAGACTTGTTTATCTTGGATTGGCCTTTTTAGTCATCAGCGCGCTTGCAGAAAGTGCGGGATGAGTCCTTACTGAATCTTCGTTTGCGAAGAAAAGCCAGAGAGAGATTATTAATACAGTTATCACCCATTAACCCTTCCCTCAGAGACATTGGACCAGAAGACTTTTCTCCTGATTCTTCCTGCCAGTTTGTGGCTGGAGCGGATTGAGTGGCAGTGTGCAGCCCAAGCCAGTCAGCCTTTGCCCTGGCTCCTCTCACGTGGGCTGAGCAGCCTTCAAACCATCGTGGGTAGACCCCCTGTGATGAGGACATCATGGACCCCTGGGGGTCCCTAGACCCTAGGTTAAGAACCACTGAACTAGATAGAGGGCTGTTTTTCTCCCTTCACTCCTGTCTCATACCAATGATCAGTCCTGGGCTGCCATCCTAAACTGTGAGAAAGCCCACTAAGGATCCCTGGGATACCTTTCTGTGCTGTAGTGCATAGAGCTGTGTGATAAGCAAGACCAACACAGTACTCAAATATAAAAGAATAACAAAAAGTTTGCTACATGGCTCTGCAGTGGACAACACAGGCAGCATAACATTGTCTTAAAGTACAGTTTTCTGAATACCTTGTTGAACAGACAAAAGCTAAGAAGTCTGAAGAAACTTGAGTTTTAACAAAGGACTTACTGTTAGTTAAAAGTACCTACAGTTTCAGCGTGATGCTAGGCATGCTTTTGTTGTTGTGTGCCTTCAAGTTGTTTCCAACTTATGGTGACCTTAAGATGAACCTGCCACAGGGTTTTCTTGGCAAGATTTGTTCAGAGGATGTTTGCCATTACCTTCTTCTGAGACTGAGAGTGTGACTTGTCCAAGGTCACCCAGTGGGTTTTCCTGTCCGAGCAGGGATTCAAACCCTGGTTTCCAGAGTCATAGTCCAACACTCAAACCACACTGGCTTACTCAGCAGTAGATCGTCCCACTGATTTCACTGTTACAACTCTAGTAAAGCCTTCTAGGATTATGATGGGTTCTGATCCAGTGCATTCTTCATGTTTGGAAGTAGTGAGTTCATCAGTGTTCTGCACTGACTTGCTTCCAGGGAAGTATTTAGGGCTGTATACTTGATAATCTTAATAGTTACATATTTTTTGTTTTATTTCTCTCTGGGAGGCTTAAGATAGGAAAGAGCAGGTTTTTGTACTGTAGCAGTTGAAAATTGAAACTGAAATCTGTAACAGCTTAGAGGAGGAATCTTTGATGTTCCCTACCTGGCTGGATGACTTGATAGGTAGACAATTCACTTTGTGTTTTGTGAAGGACTCAGTACAGGTGCACCTGAAGCAACCTTGCCCACTGTTATTATTAATTAATTAATTAATTAATTAATACCCCGCTCTTCAGCCACAAAGGCATAGTGGGTAGATATCTTTTGCTTGGTAGATATAGAGCTATTCTGTTCACAAATACTGTAAACAATAAGGTCCAGTGAGTTGGGTACTACTTACTCTTAAATGACTGACTGCAGCATTTACTACATCTGCCATTTGCTTGAATCTGCCCAATACTATTTTGTGAAGCCTACACTTTTTAAAAAAACAGAATCACAAACTGCTTATATTTTTTTCATAGGTTGGACCAGGAAAACTAGTTGAAATGTACATCAAATCGATTGTCCTTGAGGGGTTCAAGTCTTATGCTCAAAGAACAGAGGTTAATGACTTTGACCCATTGTTCAATGCCATTACTGGCTTAAATGGAAGTGGAAAGTCAAATATCCTGGACTCCATCTGTTTCTTACTGGGCATCACCAATCTGTCACAAGTAAGTATATGTTTAATACTTCCTGTTCCTAGTAGCCATAGGCTTAGTCTTACCTATTATAAACCCAGTGAAATGAATGGACTTGTTAGTCCCAACTAACTTGTCCTATTATTTCAGTGGGTCTGTTTTACGTAGAACTAACATTGGATTTAGCTGAATGTCTTGCTCAACAGTTCACCATAAAATGTTCCGCAGTGCAGTTCATTTTTTAAAATCTGAAATAAGAACTAGAAAACTTTAGTCATTCTTTTAACAAGACAGTAGGAATCCCCCCTTATCCGCTATGGACTGGTTTAGGGGGAGTGGATACTGAAAACCGTGGATAATTGAGAACGCCATTGAAAATAATGGGATGTCAGGTTTAAAATACCATGGAGTTGTCTTGAAGGACCTAGAAAATGGCTAGAGAGGACACATTTTCTAGGAAGACTCTATGGTAGGTGTGCTGTTTTGTGTCCCGTGGATAATTGAATCAGTGGATAATGAATCAGTGGAAACGGGGGTCTTACTGTATCCAGATTTTCCAATACTGATGTGTAATTATTTCAGCAGAAAACAGTTGGTCGCACAATGGGTAGCACTGAAACCTGAAGATGGAGGAAATGTCATGAACCTACCATTTCCACAAATTCCTTTGGGAGCTTTTGGTCAACTGAATGTCTGTTTCCATGTGGTAGAGCCAAACAAATACTCACCTATCTTACAAGAATGATATGGTGATAAATGAAATAAGTATTTACATCTTACCATGCAGTCTGTGAAAATAACAGGCAGACTATGTGAATTTGTGTACTAGTATAACACCTGTTGATGTGGAAGTGGTGGGAGTAACAAATTGGGTTCACCACCTTTGAAGGATGCTAGCCTATGAGGTGGCTGCAGTAGGATCTAAACTGCTATCTTTATTTGCATTTGTGACAGTTCAAACAATTTGGGGGACTGCTCACTTAGGAATGTTCAGGTGCGTGTGGTTCAGAACCCCACTTTGCAGTTCCTGACCCCCTAAATATCTGTTTAATTTTCTGCATGATTTGTGGGTGAAAATAACCCTAAAGTCATGCTCAAAATCTTCCAAATGTGAAAGAATACCAGAAATGGCTCCCAGTAGCTTCCTTGCCACACCCACCACACCCACCCCAGCCAAAATAGTAACTGGAAGTGATGCAACGGCATACAATAAAATGAAGGTATTTTGAAGGATGGGTGTGGTGGAGATGGAAATTGTCCTCAGTTTCCACACAGTTAAAGCATAAACCCTAATATAGTTAAAGTGAAGCTACATTACAGGCAAAAGTAAGTTTTCTTCTAACCAATAGAGCTCTAGTATGTTTTAAGGAGCATCAGCTCTGGAGGAGTGATAATCATGCCAATTTTTGTAATGTCAGGAATTGGACTGTGCAGATTGCTAAGTAGAAATTGTATGTCAGGCAGAAGGCTAGAACTCTGTTGTCCAGCATCTGGCATTCCTTTCTGAATCACTGTGGAGGAAAAAACTATTAAAATTACAGTGAGCCCTCAGTATCCACTGGAATTTGGTTCTAGGACCACCACCACCACCCGTGCATATAAATATCTATGGATGCTCAGTTCCCATGACATACAATGGAGTAGTAAAATGGTCCCGTATATAAGATGGCAAAGTCAAGGTTTGCATTTTAGTCTTTTAAAAATATATATATTTTCAAGCAGTGGATGATGAATCTGTGACTATGGAGGGCTGCTGTATGTGAAATGGCTCTTGCAGTGCTAAGCAATTTTATAAAAATCTCTCTGAGCACTACATAAAGCTTCTCACAGATCATAGCATGGGAGCAATCCTTTAAAATATCCTTTATATGGGACCATTGTTGTATAAACGGGGTTGTGGGCAAAACATCTGGCTTCCCAGCAAGAATATGTAGCATTGATAGCATGCTGATTTGCAGTGTAACCTACAGCGAATGTTACTTTAAATCAGGGGTTCTTAACCTTTTTTGTGCCATGAGCCCATTTTGCAGTTTGGTGAAACCTATGGACCCCTTCTCAGAACAACGGTAGATATCCTACATCAGAATAGAGATTAATTTCACATAGTTATGTCTTCATAGTTACATTTCCTGATGTTTGCCCCCTCACAAACCCACCTTGTAAATTGTGCAGTCCCCCAAAGCCATATCTGGTTTTACTGGAGAATGAAGGGATCAACAGTGACGTGTTCAGCTATTTCTTTTTAGCTGGATGTGCTGTGATAGGCACTGGCAAGGACTGCTGGAGCATCCCTGGGACGTCGCTGCAGGTGATGCACCTGCAGCATGCCCAGCTAAAGGAAAATAGCTCGATGCATGGCTACTGTTCCCCTCATTCTCTGACAAGAAAAGAAAATGACCCAAAAAATGAGTTGTGATGGTATAAGGCAGACTTACGACATGATAACTTACTAACAGGATGGCACCCATTCTTGTTAAATGCATAAAATAAAATACGTAGCATTGCAAAGGAATCAAAGTGAAAATAAAGATGTAACTTTCCCCCCATCCAAGTTCACAGACTGCCTGAAATCATGGACCCTATGTTAAAAATCCCTGCTATATATGCAGCATTATAGCCTAACCATGTCTATTTATCCTATTGATTTCAGTCAAAATGATGTTTCTCTGTCACATTTTTTAGGTACGAGCTTCCAACCTGCAAGATCTTGTATATAAAAATGGCCAGGCAGGGATTACTAAGGCTACTGTCTCAATCACCTTTGATAATTTTGACAAGAAGCAGAGTCCTCTAGGATTTGAGAATCATGATGAGATTATAGTTACAAGACAGGTGAGTCAATGTTTGCTTCAATATATTTTATAGCCTCATCAGAGAACTGTGCAAACAGAAACATTTAAAATGTGTATTATGAAGTGGTGTTACTCTTGGGAGTGCAGGCAGCACATCCCACTGCGTGTGTTAAGTCGTCTACTTTCCTGAGCAATTAGGAAAAAAAATGTGTGGGTACATAATAGCCCTTTCTTCCTTCCTTCAGGTGGTGATTGGAGGTAGAAATAAGTATCTTATCAATGGTGTTAATGCAAACAATACTAGAGTACAGGATCTTTTCTGCTCTATTGGACTGAATGTCAATAATCCTCACTTTCTTATTATGCAGGTACAGTATGCATGTTTATAAATCTAGTCCCTGTTCTTCCTACTTCCTCTCCCTGCTCCATATTGCATTAGTTATTTTAGATTATGAATTTGGACAGGCAGTTAGGCTGCTATCCTGTCCACACATGCCGGGGAATATGACCCTCTGAATTCAGTGAACTGTTGTGAGCAGGTGTGCACAAGATTGTGCTTAGTATCTTCCAAACCTTTGTGCTATAGCCAGTCTCCTTAGATTTTCTATAAATAAGGGGATGCCTTGCGTGTTAACTTCAATGCTTTCAAAGTGCACTTGTGTATAAGCCCCCTTTGTTTTATTTAGCTAGACTCTGGGTATTTGAGTCAATTGCTGCTGAAATTGCATTTATGTAGTTATATGTAAATATATGTGGAACTGAAGTGATTGAATAAATAATTATAAATACAGTACTCATCTATTTAAGTGTTAAATAGATGTTTTTAAAAGAATATTAATTTTAGATCATGCATTAAATGTTTGATCTCAACAATTTGTCACTGAAACTTTACATTTATTTCTGAAATAGGCTTGACCTTACTGCAGTTGGTTGAAGCAACATTTAGCAGTTTTTACTCATGCTTAACTTTCAGTACCAGCTGTGTACAAACATGTTTTTCAAATATCTACCCATCAATAACGCTTCTCTATGCAGAAGGTCTACCTTCAATAAAATAAGGATTAGTTCATGGCCATTTGAGTGTTGCAGTATTCTGTGAAGTATTGCTTTGGATAACAAAGATGATGCCAAGTTATTTCAGAAATAAATGCAGAGGTCAGCAACAAATTACTAAACTTGAACTTTTAATGTTTGGCCTGAAACTTCCACTTCTTTTTTAAACTCTGTCCCCCACTTTCTGAACATTAGCTTCCGCTTCTGCTCAGTCCAAGTTTGCTCCTGTTTGTTCCATTCATAAGCATATGTTGATCTGTGCTCACAGCTGGTACATACACATTACCTTTATTTGTGGCTCTGTGGGGATCTAGTTCCAGTGTTGACATTAGACAGGACAAAACAGGGTATATTTTTTTTCAAAACAGGAAGCCATCAGACAGTTGCTTCCTCCTCCTCCTTCTTTTTTAAAGGCCCATACAGGCTTTTATAAAAGTGAGGGGTAGTCAGAAATGCCCTCAATTGCCACAAAATCCTAAGTAGACTTTTGGGGTACTGTTGGCCATTTGGGGGCAGCAAAATCCTCCCTCTGGAGTGGGCTCCAGGGTCCCATAGGTGGAGCCAATGCAGCAGTTGCCCACCCCAGATCTGTAGCATTAGGGCTGGAGATAATTCTAGTTGTAGGATCAATTGCAGCAAGTTGGCAGAACCTGGAGTTTTACCTGCAGTGAATTGAAGGGAGTGAATTCTCCACAATACCAAACATAGATTTTGCAATTTGTCTTACCTCTGTGTGTGTGCCTCTCAACTTATGGTGACCCTATGTATTTCTTAGGTCTTTCTTGCCTTCCTCTGAAATATAGCCTCCCATCCAAGTACTAATCAGGGCTGACCCTGCTTTAGCTTCCAAGATCAGCTGGGATCTGGTGCCTTTAGGGGTTTTAGGCTAGTACATGTACCTTTGTATTTTCCTGAACTATTTTCTTTCCAAATCGCTTTGGGATGCTGGGGAAATAAGGATTCATTCATGTAACCATTGTTGAATCAGTGAGCGTCCCTTCTCCCAGGGGTTTTCAATCTATCCAGCACTTGGCTGGTAGGGACAGAAAACCTCTTCCTTCAGAATCCTGTTCCTCTGTAAATGTATGTAGCACTTCAGATGCCCCAAAGTGCCACACTTGCTAGTTAAAGGAGCTCTGCTTTACACTTTGCTAATTACAAGTCAGTAACCTCTGACAAAAATTATAAAAGTTATGAAAATCTACCATATTAATGGAACACTAATGGAAGAAGCAGAACATGTACATAAGATATAGTTGGCTGATAAAGTTTTGTTTGGTTTTTATGTTAGGGGCGTATTACCAAAGTTCTCAATATGAAGCCTCCAGAGGTAAGCATTATTTTTATGTCCATGATATTTTTTAAAAAATCTAATTGAGCTGAGATTAAAATATATGTTGTTGTTGTTGTTGTTGTTGTTGTTGTAGATTTTGGCTATGATTGAAGAAGCAGCTGGCACAAGGATGTATGAGTGCAAGAAAATAGCTGCCCAGAAAACAATAGAGAAAAAAGAAGCAAAGCTTAAAGAAATTTGCACGGTACTTAGTAATTATTTTGTTCTGTTTCAACTGATGTTGCTTTGCAGGAATAGGATAGCTGATAAAGTTCCTTAAAGTAGATTTGACAGTTTAAGAAGAATGACAGGTACATTGGTTCTGACCCATATACCTCTCTCCCCGTCTTAAAGACTTCCTTGCTCTGAGTGTGTATGTGTGCACACACACATGCCTTCAAATCACCTTTTAACTTAGGGAAACCCTATGAATTTCATGGGGTTTTCTCAAGCAAGAAATGCTCAGAATAACATTGCCTTCCTCTGAAATTCAGCCTACACAGGTAGCACCTGGTGTTCCTTGGCAGTTTCCTATCCAAGTACTAACCAGGCTTGACCCTACTTAGCTTCCAAGATCCCTGGTGTCCAGGGTATTTAGGTCTACTTACATTTTAATTTTAAATTTTATTTTCATTAGTGCCGACCATGAGTGCTCTCTGCTTAAAGTCTGACAAAAACATTTGGCAAAATTGAAAGTAAAATGTTCTGGGGTTTTATTTTATAGATTTTGGAAGAAGAAATCACACCCACTTTGCAGAAACTGAAAGAGGTAATTCTGATTTAAACGAAAATGTTTGGCTCTGCAGTCCTTTGCAGATTTACTCAAAAGCAATTCTCGCTGTGTTCCAGGGAGCTTCCTATCTGATAGATGTGTTTAGGATCTCAGCCTGTGTCTTTTCTGAGTCTGTTTTTTAAAAATATTGTTTCAAAGTTTTATGTCAACTTGTGCTCATAGAAGTTTTAATTTGCTACAACAAATGCCTGAGTATTTAGGATAAGGCTGAGTCTGAAACCTGGAAAAGTTACCTTTTAGGCTCCAACTCTTGGAATCTCCAGCCAGCATGGGCACTCAGAGTCCCCAGTCAGGATGGCAGGGATGTTCTGGGAACTAATCCGAAAGGTCTGGGTTTGACTATACATCTTCTCGTTCCTGTCATTTAATTGTTATAAGCATGGTGAACATTCTGTTGGGACAGATGGCTTGGCAAACAGAGTTAGAATGGGCAAGAGATGGTTGCTGAATGCAGTAGAGTGAGATTTGAGCATACACAGAAAATGGTGAAAGTACAATATGATTTTATAATTTTTGTTATTCAGTGATACAAACCACTCTGGAAACAGTTTAAGTGAAGGACAGAATAAATTTATTTTAAATAAATAGCTTGCAATATCATTTAACTTGGGCCCTGCATCACTTATTTCTTTTTAATAGACAAAATGGATTCTGATGTGTGTACTTCATTTCTCTTACTCTGGAGAGGAATTCAGATGGGTCTATATACTGGAGGAATATATTCCCAAAGTCAGTAATTTGACTGAACTTCCCTGTCAAACTAACACTGAACATTGCTGCATTATTTTGCCATTATTATTATTGGCAAAACAGCATTTGTTGAATTCCACTCATGCCATGGGACTTCCCCTCCTCCCCATTCATCCCTATGTGCCCTTTCAAACTTGCCTCTGGGGATTCCTCTAGTCTTTTAAAGCAAAGGTTGAAGGGGCAGGGGGAAATCATCTCCCCATTTTCTTGCTGAGGGAAGCTGATCTGTTGGTGTGCTGAGCTGAATTGATACATTTTATCTTAGCTCTGAATGATGCCTTATCATATTGGTTGTCCTGTCCAGGAACGATCCTCCTATTTGGAATACCAAAAGGTTATGCGAGAGATAGAACATCTGAGTCGACTGTATATTGCATATCAGTTTGGGTTAGCTGAAGAAACCAGAACACATTCTGCTGATGTGCTGAAGGAAATGGAAGATAATATTTTAAAACTTCAAGAAGAGATGGCTGGGAATGAAAAGAAGGTGAAGGAACTCAGCAAAGAAATATCAGAAATGGAGAAGAAAAGGGATCAAGTAAGACACACTAAGTTGTGCTTAAAATGTGCTGATGCAGGGAATTAAGAATCATTTTTGTCTCTAGGTTAAACAGAATTCCTGTTGTGGAGTATGTACAGTCCAACCCCTGTACCCATGGGGGTTCAGTTTCTGGACTTACCACGGATAATAGCGAACCCTATTAAAATAAAGGACTGCTGGTACAAATACAGTCGTCCCTTCACATTCGCGGGGGTTCCGTTCCGCGGACCCCCGCGAATGTGAAAAATCCGCGAATAACTACACCCCTCCCCCTCCCTCCCCAGGCCTTCGCGGGGCCTTCCTAGGCCCCGCGGAGGCCTCACCGGCCCTCCCTCCCACCCTCCCCGGGCCTTCGCGGGGCCTTCCTAGGCCCCGCGGAGGCCTCCCCGGGCCTCCCCCCCACCCTCCCCAGGCCTTCGCGGGGCCTTCCTAGGCCCTGCGGAGGCCTCCCCGGCCCTCCCTCCCTCCCCAGGCCTTCGCGGGGCCTCCGGAGGGCCTCCGGGCGTCCCGCGAAGGCCTCCCCACCCCTCCCCAGGTCTTTCACGGGGCCTCTGGAGGCCCCGTGTCGCGGTTTTGGGGGGGGCCGGGGGGGCCCTCCCAAAACCGCGAATAACCGAAACCGCGAATGTCAAGTTCGCGAATGTGGAGGGACAACTGTATATCATAGAATTGCATTGGAGGATCTAGTGATTGCTAAAGACAACACCTCTTTAGTCATTTTCCAGTATGACTATGGTTTATGTCCTTATTTTTCAGCCACAGAAAACTGAAACTGGATATTGGTTCCATAGATACAAAGGTCTGACTGTACAGTCAGTCCTCTGTATCCACAGGTTTTGCATCCATGGATTCAACCAAGCATGGCTCAAAAATATTGGTGGGAGGGAATTCCAAAAAGCAAATCTTGTTGTTCTCCATTGTATATAAGGGACACCATTTTGCCAGGCTATTGTATATAATGGGACTTGAGCACCCATGGATTTTGGTATCCATGGGGCGGCGGGGGGGCATCCTGGAACCAAACCCCAGCAGATACTGAGGGGCCACTGTACTATCTATTCATTTCCATTTCACTGAAAATTATGTTTGCTCATTTTGGAGAAGTAAGTAGTTGGTGAGTAGTATAAGAGCAATTGACTTTAGCACAACCCATAGCTACATTCTAATAAATGTTAGAAATAAATAAAAGCAATGAAACAGCTGTAGCAGAGGTTATAGTTTGAGACCCTCAATCACCCTTTCTCTTTCAAGAACTCCATTAAAGAATGGAGGCTAAGGCAGACCACTTCGTAGTCTAGGCTCTTATGTAGGATGTTGCTACAGTCTTCTAAGTTGATCATTTGCTCGAAGCAGTGATCCTGTTTTAAAGCATGTAGTCATGAACACTTAATTTGTTTGGCTGTCAGTGGGGCTGTTCCTGAAAAGCAAAGTATACTATAGTGTTTGCAAAATGCAACTTGGAAGAGGTTCTTGTCCGTGTCAGCCGGTGCTGCAGTCATCCAGTGAGTTATGCTGTTGAGGAGAAACAAGATGGCTTTTTAGCATTGTCCCTGAGGAATTTGGAGACTCTTCCCCAGGGCAAATTCCCCAAAACACCGTTTATTATCCTTCCCTCTTCCTCTCTACTTTCTGGTGGTATCATTTCTGCCTCTGCCTGTGAAAAATGTTAAGCGGACTGGCACCATTTCAAAGACACCTGCAAATATATAGAAGGCTTTGATAACAGTTGGTGTATTTGTAGGAATTTGGTGGTGTGCTTCATTCACTCGAAGAAGCCCTTGCTGAAGTTCAGAGAACCGATACCAAAGTGCAAAGTACTCTGGATATCAAAAAGCAAAACTTGCAAAGTGAAGAAAAAAAGCGTAAAGAGCTAGTGAAATGTATGGAAGAGGTAAGCAGGGGACATTTTCTGTTAAATTGCAAGCTCTTCTTTCTCTGACAACTATGCTTAGACTGCTTCAGAATTACAGATGCAGCAGGAGTAGGCAATATCCCCCCCCCCTGCAATCCATTATTTAAATCCTATTGTTAGCCCGGACTAGGGTAGAGCCATTAGATCAATCGGATTTACTTACACATTGACTCATCATTAAAGAATTGATTCAATAGGTCAGCTCTAATGGGGCTTTACCAACAAGATTCCAGCCCCTGTTTGTTCTGTACCGTATCGCAAACTGCTGTTGAAGATTCCCTCAGTTTCAAAACTTTGTCTTAAGGCACAGGAGTTTGCTGTGTTTGGCCCCTATGCAGCTGTCAACAGAGTCTCAGCTCCAAAGCTGGGGTGAACTGGATTCGTTCACCCACAGTCACAGCTATGAAGCTGAGATTCTAGACAGATCTGCTCAGAGGCAAATCCCACTGAGTTCAATGTAGCTGATCTGTGGGCTTGTCTATGCGAGTAATGCCAATTTGCAGCAGCTTTCATTTTTCTCCATGGCTTTTTTCAAGATTGTAGGTGTGCAAAGCCATACACATTTGTTGTTCAGATGGGCATGCCGGCGAATCAAGATGGCGGGCACAAGTGAATTACTTTTTATTGTCACCAGTTGCCACCACCAAATAGTATTTTTTAAAAAAAGCAAATCCAAGGTGTGGATGTGCGATCTTCCACTTAAATAAAGGGGGTGGTGCTGTTTCATTGCCTCAGCACACAATCACTGGCGAAAATCCAACATGGCAGTTCCAGGCACTGTCTTGCCAGCAAGTTCCACCCCCTACACACCAATCAACTTTCCGCTTCTCTTCTTATTGGGAAAGTGCAGCAAAGCGAATTGGTTGTCCCAACAAGCGGGAATGTGCATTTCCCTTGGAGTTTTTTTTTTAAAAAGTCAGGAAAAGCAGCAAAGGCTTTTCCTGTGGAGTATTTGGAGTTTTTGCCTCCCTCCTTCTGAATATGGCAAAATGATGCAGGATCCCATTGGGTCAAAAGGTATTCTCGAATTCTATGTGGAGTTTTTTCACCGTCTAGACAACCCCTGTGCCTACTGTTGAACACATTGGGACTTAATTCTGTATAGACATGCCTAGGAGGATTTCAAAGTTGCGGGGGTGGGGGCTATAACAACACAGACTGTGGTTTGACTACTAAGGTGCATGGGTACACAGCATAAATTGTTCAGTTCTTTACATCCAGACTAGGCGTAGAACTGGACTATAAAGATTATTTGGTACTGCTGCAGGTTAGGATGGAAAAGCAAAAAGGTTTGCCGCTGGCCTTTGTGGACTAAGTTCAGCTTTGTTGCCTTCTGTGTGCCTGGGCTGCTTAAACTTGTGTCAAATGGTCTCTTAAAATTTATATAAAATGTTTTCTTGTAGGATTCTAAAGCTGTGGTCTCAAAGGAAAAAGAAGTCAAGAAGATAACAGATGCACTGAGCGCTCTTCGTGAGGCAAGTAATAAAGACTCAGAGGCCTTGGCTGCTGCACAGCAGCATTTCAATGCTGTGTCAGCGGGTCTATCCAGTAGTGAAGATGGAGAAGATGCCACTCTTGCTGGACAGATGATGGCCTGCAAGAATGATATAAGCAAAGCACAAACAGAAGCTAAACAAGTAAGGATCTGTAGTTACCTCTTTGGGGGCAGGGATATTCCTATGTCATCTTCAAGGTTTTTCTAAGAGTGACACTAATGAAAGCAGGAATGTGACGATAAAAGCACACACAACAGTAAACAGAAGCATGTGAGAACAAGGAAGCAATGAAAGAGCTCCTTCTGGCAATATAGCAACTAGTATTGTGAAAAATTTAGCTCTTTCTTAAAGGCAAACTCCTACTTCAGTCTTTCTCTAATTTCACTCCCCAAAATAACATTTGCCCTTTAATTTTAATGTGTTTACAGTGCAAAATGAATTGTTAAAAGAACTGGAAAAGCATACAGTTTTAAGTCGGGTGTTTTGCTGTGATTATGTAGTTAAATATTTTAGATGCTTCATGTTCCATCTGATAATACAGTTGCCCCTCCACATTCGCGACTTTCACATTCGCGGTTTTGATTATTCGCGGAAGGCTGCTCCCCCCCCCCCCCCCCCGCTGCTCAACACACCCTCCCTTCCCAAGGCAGCAAAGGGCTTAGCCCGTCGCTGCCTTGGGAAGGAGGGGTAGGGAGCAGCTGGCGCGCTGCCTCTGCACCCCACTCCCTTCCTGAGGGAGCGAAGGGCTTCTGAAGAAGCCCTTCGGTGCCTTGGGAAGGAGGGGTGGGGAGTAGCTGGCGTGCTACCTCTGCGCCCCACTCCCTTCCCGAGGCAGCAAAGGGCTTCTGAGGAAGCCCTTGGGTGCCTTGGGAAGGGGGGGTGGGAAGCAGCTGGGCCGCTGGTTCTGCGCCCCACTCGCTTCCCGGTGCAGCGAAGGGCTTCTTCAGAAGCCCTTCGGTGCCTTGGGAAGGAGGGGTGGGAGTAGCTGGCGCGCTGTCTCTGCACCCCACTCGCTTCCCAAGGCAGCGAAGGGCTTCTGAAGAAGTTGTTCAGTGCCTTGGGAAGGAGGGGTGGGGAGCAGCTGGGGCGTTGCCTCTGCGCCCCACTCCCTTCCCAAGGCAGCGAAGGGCTTCTGAAGAAGCCCTTCGGTGCCTTGGAAAGGAGGGGTGGGACACAGCTGGTGCGCTACCTCTGCGCCCCACTCCCTTCCCGAGGCAGCAAAGGGCTTCTAAAGAAGCCCTTCGCTGCCTTGGGAAGGAGGGGTGGGGAGCAGCTGGCACGCTGCCTCTGCGCCCCACTCCCTTCATAAGGCAGCAAAGGGCTTCTGAAGAAGTCGTTTGGTGCCTTGGGAAGGAGGGGTGGGGAGCAGCTGGCGCGCTACCTCTGCGCCCCACTCCCTTCCCAAGGCAGCAAAGGACTTCGGAGGAAGCGCTTTGGTGCCTTGGGAAGGAGGGGTGAGAAGCAGCTGGCGCGCTACCTCTGCCCCACTCCCTTCCCGAGGCAGCGGGCTTCTGAAGAAGCCCTTTGCTGCCTTGGGAAGGAGGGGTGGGGAGTAGCTGGTGCGCTGCCTCTGCGCCCCACTCCCTTCCCGAGGCAGCGAAGGGCTTCTGAGGAAGCCCTTCGGTGCCTTGGGAAGGGGGGTGGGAAGCAGCTGGGCCGCTGGTTCTGCGCCCCACTCCCTTCCCCAGGCAGCGAAGAGCTTCTGAGGAAGCCCTTCGCTGCCTTGGGAAGGGGGGTGAGAAGGAGCTGGGCCGCTGGTTCTGCGCCCCACTCCCTTGCCGAGGAAGCCCTTCAGTGCCTTGGGAAGGGGGGTGGGACGCAGCTGGGCCGCTGGTTCTGCACCCCACTCCCTTGCCGAGGAAGCCCTTCGGTGCCTTGGGAAGGGGGGTGGGAAGCAGCTGGGCTGCTGGTTCTGCGCCCCACTCCCTTCCCGAGGCAGCGAAGGGCTTCTGATCAGAAGCCCTTCGGTGCCTTGGGAAGGAGGGGTGGGGAGCATCTGGGGCACTGCCTCTGCGCCCCACTCCCTTCCCCAGGCAGCAAAGGGCTTCTGAAGAAGTCGTTCGGTGCCTTGGGAAGGAGGGGTGGGGAGCAGCTGGCGCGCTACCTCTGCCCCACTCCCTTCCCGAGGCAGCGAAGGGCTTCTGAGGAAGGGGTGTGTGAAGCAGCTGGGCCGCTGGTTCTGCGCCCCACTCCCTTCCCGAGGCAGCGAAGGGCTTCTGAGGAAGCCCTTCGGTGTCTTGGGAAGGAGGGGTGGGGAGCAGCTGGCCCGCAGGCTCATATCTTATTCGCGGTTTTTTCACATTTGCGGGGGTTGTCTGCCCCTAACCCCCGCGAATGTGAAGAGATGACTGTATATTTAGTCAGCATATCTGGCAAAATATCAACAGTTATAATTTAAGTCTTTTGTTCTGGGCCTGCCTTGGGTTTTATTACAAGCTGCAGTAAGAATATAAAGTATGACCCCTGTATCTGCTGGACCGGTAACCACAGATTCACTTACCTGCGTCTAAAAAAGATGGTCTCTCTAGGCATCTTCTAGGTCCTCCAACACAACTCTTGTATGCTTGGACCAGAAATGGTTCGTTTTAATCTCTCTCTGGCTTTTTTTCACAAACGAAGATTCAGAAAGGACTCATCCCACACTTTCTGCAAGCGCGCTGATGACTAAAAAGGCCAATCCGAGATAAACAAGTCCGGTTGCAGAAAGCACAGCAGAAGGTTTTCTTGGGTGATGTTTCCAGGTTGTGATTCTTTCTGCGTTGTCGTTTCTCTTCAAGACTTGTTCGGCGTGAGTTCTCAAATAAGGCTGCAGCATTGTGGATAGTGCATCTCCATGCCTCCCGATGTGAGGCCAGGGCGGACCATTGTTGGTGATCAATTTGGCCGAGCCTGAGATGTTGCTTCAGGGAGTCCTTGTATTGCTTTTTTGGAGCGCCCTTCTTACGCTGACCCGTGGCGAGTTCACCGTAGAGTACTATTTTGGGGAGGCAATGGTCCTCCATCTTAGAAACGGGCCCTGCCCAGAGCATTTGTTTTAATAGGGTTCACTATTATCTGCAGTAAATCGAGGAACATATCCACTATGGATACAGGGGTCGTACTATAATGAAACAATTGCTTCTATGCAGTCAACAGATTCATTGCTTGATTATTTTGGTGATTTTGATGCTAACTAATGGTGTAATCATATGCATATCTACTTGAAAGTTAGTGTCTGAGTTATGTGAGACTGAGTCCCAGTTAAGTTTATTTGGGATTGCGGCCTCAGTTAACAGTGCATGTCCTGGTTTCTCTTTGTAGGCACAGATGAAGCTGAAACATGCTCAGCAGGAACTCAGGACCAAACAAGCTGAAGTGAAGAAAATGGATAGTGGGTATAAGAAAGACCAAGATGTGTTTGAAGCAGTCAAGAAGCAAAAAGAGAAACTAGAAAATGAAATGAAGAAGCTGAACTATGAAGGTATGCTCAATCTTCTCAGTGGTGAAACAGCAGTTGCAGAGTGCAGGGAAGAGAGGGGAGTATAAAAAATGAGGAAACTTAGGCTATGAAGATAATATACCAAGTGCAGGAGACTACTGAAAAAGGAGGCTACGCAGAATCATACATGAAAATTAAGATGGGGAAGTATGTACACACACACACACACACACAGGTTGTATTCTTCAACAATATGGCCTAAGTTAAGCAAAACATGAGCCGAAAGGAAAGCACAAGTATGCTAATGTTGTATACATATGAGCCAGTGTATGTGTGATGAACATAGAAACAGACTGGTATGTTGTTAGGGGGCCATGATGTCCTCATAGGGGGTCTGTGAAGGCTTGAAGGCTGCTCAGACCATGTGACAGGAGCCAAGGCTTGGACTGGCTGGCTTGGACTGCGCATTTCCATTCAATCCACTCCAGCCACAAACTTGCAGGAAGAAGCAGGAGAAAAGTCTTCTCTCCCCTCCAGTGTCTCTGAGGGAAGGTTTAATGGATGGTGTAATATTATCATCATCATCAGGTATTATTATGATTATTGTTAGAGTTTTAAATCTTGAGTTAAGTCTTGGGAGTTTGCAGCAACAAAAATATTTAAAGGGGGTCCCTGGTAAAGAAAAGGTTAGGAACCACTGGTGTAGGATGTTTAACATGATTATGGGTCAGTTTGAATTGGTACCTAATCATTTCTGCCACCTAAATCAACATTGTTACCAATTTCACATACAGTTGTCCCTCTGTATTCACAGATTTGGTATTCACAGATTTAAGTATTCATGGCTTGAAAATATTCTTTAAAAATAATAATCTAAAAAGCAAACCTTGATTTTGCCCTCTTATATAAGGGATACCATTTTGCTATTGCATATAATGGGACTTGAGTATTCATGGATTTTTGGTATCCACGGGGGGTCCTGGAACCAAACCCCAGCGAATATGGACAACTGTATTTTTTTGCAAGTTCTGTATGAGCTGTATGTTTGTCTCCATGCTGAAACTTTGTAAACAGTATGCAGTGGGTTTATGTTTTACATGTGTGTTGGCTATTTCAGACAAAAAAGAAGAAAACCTCTTAGAAAAACAAAGGGAGTTGTCTCGTGTAGTCAACCGCTTGAGAGAATCCTATGAAGTTTTAATGACCAAGTTCCCCAATCTGCGCTTTGAATACAGGTAAAACAATGAAACAATCTGTCCAATGAAAACAGCCTTACCATGGACTGTTGCTCAGCCAGTGTTGTAAGTGGCCAGGATGCAGAAAGATGTTGAGTATTTCTGGAATACAGCAAGTAGAGCAGGGATGTGCAACAGGGGCAAATCCAGGAACCAGTTTCCTACTGATGGGACCCTCCAGAGACCACATAGACTGTCAGAAATACCAAAAGGCAGAGTGGCAAAAATGGCAGTTTTGAAAAACTGCTAATTATTGATGTTAAACAGTGTTGGTGGGTCTGCTACCTATTTAAAAGCTGAATTGTTGCTCCTGGAGACTTTTATATTCAAGAAAAAGTGGAGGCTAGAAGGGTCAAGAGTGTAAAAACTGCCAGGGGATGGGGCACATGAACCCCAAGGCCACACTTTGCCCGCCCCAGTGGTAGAAGGCAGGTGCACTATAATGCCTTCTGTTGAAAAATGGAAGCAGAGGTGAATGTGTGACTCAGTTCAGAGGCTATCCATTTTGGTGGGGCTGTACTTAGCAGCAGTGGAATTTCTACTAACAATGTCAATTTATTTTAAGGGATCCAGAAAAAAACTGGAACCCAGAACATGTCAAGGGGCTTGTGGCATCTCTGATTACTGTAAAAGATGTCTCTACAGCAACAGCACTAGAAGTGGTTGCTGGCGGTCGGCTGTACAATGTTGTGGTGGACACAGAGGTATGTTTCTCATAGATTTAATTAAAAGTGAAATACCCAGCATGTTAAGGAAGTGCCACCCATTAGGTAGCAAACTAAGATTTGGCCACCAATGTCATATAGTTCCTTGCTTCTCAGTCTTTAGTTCTCCATATGTTATGGACTTCAACTCCCTGAAGTTCCAGCCAGCTTGGCCATTGGTCAGAAATTCTGGAAATCGAATCCCCGAACCCCTAGAGGACCAAAGTTTGAGAACTGCTGACACATATCTGCAGCCAGGCCTAGCTCTCGTGACTGTATCTATACACCATGCACCAATTTGAAAATTTGTATTACTTAATCACGCATGGAAAAACAGTTCTTTTTTTAACTTTAGAAAAATAACTTTTCCAAACTCTGGGTTTTAGGTGTACACACAAGAAAGTAACGTGTGAAGTTAAGTTGTTAATAATCTCATTAATTACGATGCTTATGTTTACATTAGACTGGTTAGAACTAGTCTTTATGCTTTAACCAATTTGAAGCTTTTAACCTCTCAGAACACATTTGCTATTGCTACTGCAACCTATTATCAGTTTAAAGCCAGCTATGAATTAAAGCTATTAGCATGTAAGTGCAAGCAATTTCTGACTTATTCCTTCTTATATTAGGTTACTGGCAAAAAATTGCTAGAAAAGGGTGAACTGAAGCGTCGCTACACCATTATTCCATTGAATAAAATTTCAGCAAGATGTGTTGGGAAAGAAGCTGTCAAAGTGGCCAAATCCTTGGTATGCAGTGTTTGGTGAACCACCTTGAGGATTACTTTCTTACTGTAGATTTTGTAATTCAGTTTCCTATTAGATTTCTTCTCACTTGAAAGTTAAAATGCCTCTATTGCAAGCTGTGTATAAGTATCCTACAGTGGCTACAATGAGACTGGGGGTTGTCTAAATGGTGAAAATACTCCTCATAGAATTTAAGGGGAATACAATTTGTCTTAATGGGATCCCACATCAATCTGCCATGTTCAAAAGAAGGGGGGGCCAAATACTCCATATACTTTACGGTTTTTACTTTATGAATAATGCATGGGAATGCACACTATCGCCCGCTAGGACAACTGATTCACATCGCTACACATTCTCAGAGTGGATAGCTGATTGGTCAGATGTGCACAGGGGGTGGAGCTTGCTAACCAGACAAGTGCCCAAAACTGCCATGTTGGTTTTTCGCTGTAGCATCATACGCTACAGTAAGAGAATAGTCTTTTTTTGTTCACTTCTTTATTAAAAAAAAAGATCACACCTTGGGTTTTATTTTTGTTTTTTAAAAACCTGTTCGGCAGCAGCAACTCGAGGTAAATAAAAACACAAGTAATTCATTTGTGCCCACCATCTTGATTCACAGGCATGCCTGTTGGAATAGTGAAAGTGGATAGCTTCACATGCCTGCAGTCTTTAAAAAAACCCCATTAAGACAAATAAAAGCTGCTGCGAATTGGCATTACTGCACACCAATCCACATTTTATTGCTTCATATAGACTTCTTGACAAAGTTTTGTGGGGACATTGGAGCCTGCAGTTCAGGGGGTCACTCACCCTTTCTGATGTAAATAGTTGTATTAGTGTAATGACCCCATTGGATTCAACCCTCTTAACTGAACAATGGGTTGTGAAGAGATCATATGGCAACTATTCTAATCTCAACTATTCTGGTAAATTTGCTGCTTGGGGGATTTTAGGCACTGTAGTCCAGAAAATACCATTTCCAAGCTCTGCATCCACCCATCCAATATGTCTATCTAAAATCATGTTCTGATTTGGGGGAATAAATCTTTTGAGCATGGCTCTTCTGTCACCATTCTTCTTAACAATCTTAATACCATGTTTGCTTTTTCTTTTGAACATTAGGTTGGTGATAACAATGTCCATGTTGCCCTCAGCCTGGTGGGTTATGAGTCTGAAATTCAAAAGGCCATGGAATATGTCTTTGGGGGTACACTAGTTTGTGACAACATGGATAATGCCAAGAAAGTTACATTTGATAAGAGAGTCATGACCAAAACTGTCACTCTTGGTGGAGACACGTTTGATCCACAAGGCACACTTAGCGGAGGTAACTGACCTTTCATAATTCATTTTTCCTTTCATAGTACCCATTTAGAGCTAGATGCAGGTTAGTCCTACCTGGAGAAGCTCTGTTAAAATGAATGGGACTTGTGAAGTCACATTATCCCATTTATTTTGATCCACTGTAGGCAGGATTAAAATTGTGTTGAACTCTTTATAACCTTTTTGAAGAAAAATAGCCATCTTTCTGTGCTATACTAAACTAGACACTGGCTTCTTCTGTTGGCTTGCTTAAAGGCCACACTTATAATGTCACCCTATTGGTGTGACAGGGCAGAGTGTTGGTCCATAGCTGGAATCTCTATGTTATAGCCTACAGGTGAATTTATGTATTATGATGATTGTGATAACTGTAACCATCAAATGACAACTTGCTTATGTAATGCAGCCATCACTGACCAGACAGGTCCATCACCTGACATCACTCTGAAGGCACTCCTTTTCAAGTAGTCCAATTTTCATGCATAGCTGTAGAACAACTGGCCAGTTTTGATTGTCTTACATACAGCTTCATCCAAGCAACTATATCAATCTCTTTTCTTCCATGAGCCAGGTGCAAGATCACAGTCTGCATCAGTTTTATCCAAGCTTCAGGAGGTAAAAGAGGTGCAGGAGGAATTAAAAGCAAAGGAGGCTGAGCTACAAACAATAGGAAAGGAACTAGCAAGTCTACAGGGGACTGCTGAAAAGTATGTATTGGGTGATTTTGCATTATATTTGAACATGATAGTAGAAAGGAATTTCACTGGAAGATTGTGAAAAATTCACTGTTTGGCATTGCATGAAAAGACCAGTTTGGAAAAGTTACCTTTGGGAACTGTTGCTCCCAGAATCCCCCAGCCAGTATTGGGACAGTGGTCAAGCTGCCTGGGAGATTATGGGAGCTGTAGACTAAAAAAAGAGTAGCTTCAAAACTTTGTGTATGAAATTCTTTTCTGGGGGAAATCTGTAGACAGAAGAAGGAATAGCTTAAATTTTTGCAGATACTGTGTTCTGGAAGCTGCCTGAAGTAGTACTACCTCAGCAAGGAATAAAGGGATGCCAGTTGTTTAACAACTACACCACAAAAACACCAAAATGATCACATTATCGTTCTTGTTTGGAGGATTCTAAATAGATAATGCTGAATAGAAAATATTACCAGTATCCACTCACCTTGTTTTTAAAGGAACAAATATGGTTGAGTTGAAGTGTATTTTTAAATTACTATATCTATTAAGGTATCGTCACTTGAAGCAGCAGTGGGAGATGAAATCTGAAGAAGGTGAACTATTGCAAACCAAGTTGCAGCAAAGTGCCTATCACAAACAGCAGGAAGAATTAGATACACTGAAGAAAACCATTGGTGAGGAGAAAACAATGGCCACAGCTTGTAACTGGCTGTATTTACTATTGTAGTTGGTTGGAGTCTCAACCTGTTGAGAGAGAGGTGTTTGAATCACTGCATGTTTTTAATAATAATTTTAGGAAAAAATGAATTCTAGAGTTGGTAATTTTGTCTCTTCATGATGACAAATCATGGGTTTTCACATAATATTTTGACCCTTCCCCAAAGAGAATATTCCTCCTGGATCACAAGTAGCTTCTTACAAATTGAACGTTGATTGTGTATTCCTGCATGTCAGGGGGTTGGCCATGATGGTCTCTTCCAACTCTATCAAGTTTGTAGATGACACCAAATTAGGAGGGGTAGCTAATACCCCAGAGGACAGGATCAGAATTCAAAATGACCGTAACAGATTACAAAACTGGGCCAAAACTAACATGAATTTCAACAGGGAGAAATGTACACTTGGACAGTTAAAATGAAATGCACAGATATAGGATGGGTGACACCTGGCTTGATAGCAGTGCATGCAAAAGGGATCTAGGAGTCTTAGTGGACCACAAGCTGAACATGAGTCAGCAGTGTGAAGTGGCACCTAAAAAAGCAAATGTGATTCTAGTCTGCATCAATAGGATGTGCCACTCTATTTTGCTTGGTCAGACCTCACCTGGAATACTGCCCAGTTCTGGACACCGCAATTCAGGAAGGATATCGACAAGCTGGAACGTGTCCAGAGGAGGGTGACCAAAATGGTGGGAGGTCTTCAAACCATGCCCTATGAGGAGCTGCTTAGGGAGCTAGGTATGTTTAGTCTGGAGAAGAGAAGGTTGAGAGGGGACATGATAGCCATGTTTGAATATTTGAAGGGATGTCATACTGAGGATGGAGCAAGCTTGTTTTCTGCTGCTCCAGAATCTAGGGCATGGAGCAATGGATTCAAACTACAGGAAAAGAGACTCTACCTAAACATTAGGAGGAACTTCCTGACAGTAAGAGCTGTCTAGCTGTGGAATGCATTGCCTGGGAGTGTGGTAGAGTCTCCTTCTTTGGAGGTTTTTAAACAGGCTGGATGGCCTTCTGTTGGGGTTGCTTTGATTGTGTGTTTCTGCAGGGCAGGGGGTTGGACTAGATGGCCCTCGTAGTCTCTTCCATTTCTATGATTCTATGAACTCTAGTGACGTACCAGTCTTCCCTAACCGTAGTGCTCTCCAGATGTTTGGGCTACAACTCCCCTCATTTTTTACCATTAGTTGTAATATAAGATGTCTGGCCAATGCCAGGTTGAGGCAGGCTGACAAACACAGTGGGAATGACAGGGATGTGCTGAAAGATGTGGCCGTACTATTCAGGTGAGCACTTCCTATCAGCTGGCATCATAAAGCAATGACTGCCAGGACTGTACAGGTTGCCCCCCTCCCCTCTGCCTGTATCCGCAAGGGTTACATTCCTGGACTTGCCGTTTATAAGTGAAACTGCAGGTAATAGCAAATTCTATTAAGATAAAGAACTTCCTGTACCACACAGTTGCATTGGAGGACCAAGTGATTCATACAGAGGATGCCTCTCTAGACATTGTTCAGGGCAACTCTATGGTATGTATCCCTATTTTTTTAGCTGTGAAACCATAGGTATTGGTTCTGTAGATATGGGGGGGGGCAACCTGTATTGTGAAAACTATTGATGTCCACAGAAGGCTGATAACATCCACCTGAGTTGGAACACTGAGCCACCATTGGCCTGTACTGTGCGCTCCAACTTCCAACAAGTGACTCCCACCAGTATGGATAATACTTTCCATACAACAGCAGCTATATACTACTATAAACACTTACATTTAAAGGCACAAACCTATGTGCATGATGCCTTGTTATTTATTAAGGTCTTGTTAGGTCACCTCTCACCTAGGGGAGGTTACAGAATCAGTCTTCCTCAACATAGGGCCTTCCAGATGTGTTGGACTACAGCTTCCACCATCCCCAATCAATAGGGCCAGTGACTGTTGGTTTTGGCTGATGTGAATTGTGTCCCAGCACATGTAGAAGCTGCCAGGTTGGGGAAAGCTGCATGGGGAAACCAGAATTAATAGTTTTTCAGTGCAAAACTACTGTAAAAACAGCTAATTTAAAATGAAAGTCATTTCAAAAGAATTAAGTATAAACTTGTTTCTGCTTCAAAGGTGCTACACTTTCTTTTCTCTCCAAGGTTTTTTTTTGGGGGGGGGAGCTTTCTCCCAGGGAAGGGATTATTGTTTAAAATATAATTACTTCAGAGGATTTTTTTCCTGTATAAAATCCTGAAATCGTTCCATTCTGTTTCAGAGGAAAGTGAAGAGACTTTGAAGAAAACAAAGGAGGTACAAAAAAAAGCAGAGGAAAAACTCAAAGTGCTGGAAAATAAAATGAAGAATGCTGAAGCAGAAAGGGAGAAAGAACTGAAAAATGCCCAGCAGAAGCTAGATGAAACCAAGAAAAAGGCTGACGCTTCCAGCAAAAAGATGAAAGAAAAGGAGCAGGTGAAATGCTTAGTAACAGTATACAATAATGCTAAAAATCAGTCAGTTCAGAAAAGAAGCAAGCTGGTTTGATGACAGAATGTTTATTTCATTTACATGAAATCTTTCTTGCTGAAGCTTGTTGAAACTGGTGATTGTTTCCAAACTGAGTAACAGTATGAAAGTTTGGGGTGCTTATGGAGAAGGGGTGCTAGTTCTGTTTAGGTATTCCTAACTTTGTGTACCTCTTTGGACATCAACGATAAACCATGGCTTTAGGTTCAAGAGCTTTCTGCCCTTCACACTGCCATGAAGAAGAGATTGAAAGCTTCTGTCCTTGATTTAAATAAAACTTAACTGTTTTGTCTGTACCAACAAACTGTGGTTAATCTAAATAACAACATCTTTGAAACAAGCCAGTTTCCAAAACTATGGTTTATGAAGTTCACTTGTTTCAACAAACCGTTATTTTAAGATTATCTGATATAAAGCAGGATGTAAATATGTTAATACAGGGAAGAAGGAAGTATGGCCACAGTTTAGGATCTCGATGCAATGCTAACTGTGTTTAATAAAAAGTAGTTGTGAATGCTTCTGACCTTCTTGAGGCCACACTGAAGGAAGAGGAGAGTGTGCACCATACTTGAGATATCCATCATAATAGACCCTGGTTTCTCATGATGTCCAAATTAGCACCCTTGTGTTTAATTTGTATCTTCTTTATTAAAGAAGCCCAGAGTGTAACAATTCTGAGAAACAGCCTAGATGGGAAAACATTGGCTTCCCTAAGACCACTCAGTAAGGTGATAGGTATCTGACCTGTGAACCTTCAAATCCAGTAATACGGCTGCAGTACCACACTTGTGAGTATAATGAATGCTTCAGTTTCTTCAATTTTTAAGCAGCCTTTTCTCATGCCCAGCAGGGAGAGCAGTCGGGACATCAGCATTTTTGAGTGATGGCTAATACAATAAATTGCTTTGGGGTGTCCCCCGAACTTTCTATTTAGTTTCTCACTTTCTGGCACCCTCTCAAAAGCATAAAAATCTGGATTTTGCATGTGATTTTGCATTCATGTTTGACTACTGAAGTTAGTTAAACAGGTTTAAGAAAACAGTGGCCTTTTCTCATGGTTATGAACTGGAGACTTTTTAAACTGCATTCTGGAGGATGTGGGGTTCCCGGGACGCTGCTTTGGAGTCCTCAGTGAAAGGATCAATAACAGCTGACCTGAAAGCAGCCTACTCAGTATTCCCCTCAGCATGCAGCTGGGGAGGTGTGTTTATATGTATTCTTGAGTGTGTTTGGTTTGTGTAGTACTACAGAATCAACCAAGAGAATTGGTTTTATCACACATGAACTGAAGCATGTATCTTAAAACTATCACCCTGAATCCCTTGCAGCAAGGCTTTTATTTTATTTATTTTTTTATTTTTATTTAGATACAGTACTCAGGAGCTCCTTGGCAGACATATTGATGTAAAAGTGCTTGCTTGAAGACAGAAATCAGTGTTCTTTGAGAAACTACTGTACACTATCCCTTTGGTGCATGGAGGGACACACACATAGTGGGTTATACTTGTCACTCAGAAAGAGAGAAGGGGAAATCACGTGACCAGCCATGCTGGCTAATGTGTTTCTTCTAGAGCCACCTTTTCAGTTTCCTTCCCTGACTCATTCTGATCCCAGCAAATATTTGGAGCATGTTCATTCTCTCTCCCCAGCACCCTGTTAATCCTTTACTTTTCCATTAGTTTAAAACCCAGTAGGTACCACCCATGTAGCTCAGGCCTATGACATAAGCCTCATTGGATTCAGTGCAGTTTTGTCCTAGGTAAATGTACATCAAATTGCTGCTGTAATACTTACTGAATATTGTTTGTTGTTCCTTCAGGAAGTTGAAGCTTTGGTGTTAGAACTGGAAGAACTAAAACGCGAACAAACCTCTTATGAGCAACAAATTGAGGCTGTGAATGAAGCTATTAAATTATTCCAAGAACAGATTGAGATGATATCAGCTGAGGTAGCAAAGAACAAGGTTAGTTTTTTTTTTCTAGTCTGCTTTACTGGAAAACACATTCTTTTGATAACCCACCATGGAATGATGAGACCAGACACAAAAAGTTGGGTTGAATAAGGGCCGCTTGATTTGACCTATAGCTTATTTGATTTATGTTGAACCTGCAAAGGAGCAAGAAGGGGAAGGAACGTGATGTGGGTCCAGCTGAGGCCAGGTGTCAAACCTTGACAACCTCCTCAGCCTTCCCTTGGACGAAACACCTCAGCCCCAAGGGCAATCCAACAATTGAGTTGCTCCCTGGCTGGCCATTTACTGGAAGGTAAACCCAGGGGACTCCCACCCAAGTCCCAGGACTCTATAAGTGAGAGCAAGCCTCTAGGTTAGACTCCTTCCCCAACCCTCTATCCCAGGACCTAAAAAGGCTGTTCCGGAGCCCCACCCTTCACCAAAAAAATGCCAAGGTGCACACCAAACTCATATATTCTCACCCCGCTACCTACCATTGATGGCCTATTTACAGGCACCACTCTTAGCCAATTGTCAATGTCCCCCAGATATAATACGGGTGGGGGAAGCATGTAAAGGGGAGTAATTCCTACCTGCCCCTGAAACAACCAGCAAAGCTCAAACTGCACTGGAGGCACAAAGCAAAAATCCAAAGAGGGCGTGTGAAGGGGCAGCCAGGTCTTAAATAGCCTCCGACTCCACCCCCGTCATGTGCAGCATCTTGGCACACAGCACCACAGGCAACCACCTCTGGCCTCTATCCCTGGAGGCCATTCGAAGCGTACCTTCTGTTGCAGCTCTGTCCGCTGCACAGGTACAGATACATATTCCCCATACCCAACATGTTTTAACTGGAACTCTTAACAGTCTAACAGTCTTTCAAGATCATTGATGCTCCTCCTTGGCAACCAGGTTTTCTTGCTTTGAGAAAAGGGTCTGACGCCATGGGCCAGCTCAGCCCCTTCTCCTTGAAATAATTTGCTGCAAGACAGCCTGGAGCAAATCCATAGACATTCTCTAAGACGAGGAGCAAACAGGAATGCTTCATTTTGGGAAAGCCCACTACTGCCCAGCCGAAAGCAGGAAGTTGAGTCATGGTCACATGGACATTTTCAAGTTTCTTTGTTCTCCTCCTCGACCATGCAGCCAGTTCTACTTCCTGCTTTTGCCCAGCTCAGACACAGTGATTTCTCATCCAGGAATTCCTCTCTGCTTCTCTAATATTTCCTATCTGTTCTTTTTCTAACCTTTCTGTCCTTCTAACCGCTTAAACCCCCCCATCCTTTCTCCCCTTCTTAAAAAAAAAAAAACCTTTCATCCCCCCCCCCTTTCTGGGCATGGTGAGAAGTTCAGGGAAGAGTTCGGCTTCGAGTAAATCGACAAAAAAGGGGAAGAACCCATCAGCAGATCTGGCTTCCCAGGGCTGCTCCAGAACAATGCTCAGGGTGCCGAGCTCCGCCAGTGTGCAGGCAGGCTGCTTCTCGAGCACGCTGAGCCTCTCGGCTAGAAAAGCAAAGTCAAAGTCCGCCCTCAGCCACTCCAAGAGTGCATGAGGTGTGTTGACCGCTGGCTGGCAAAGCCCCAAGTCAGAGCTCACCGGGCAGTCGCCGACTGACTAGCATACCCAGGGGCCCTTGGCGGATGCCAGACAGGAGATGGATGAACAGCACAGGGGCTTCCTGCCCCCGGAGGTACAGGGGAACCAGGGTGGGGGGGCTCGGCCTTGCCCTTCCCCAACTCCCAACCGGGCTCCTTTCCACCGCCCCCCCCTCACCAGAGCCAGTCCAAAGGATTTCTGCCTACCAGAGTGGCTGGCTGGCCTCCCGTTTCGTCCATCAGGAGGGGAAGGGGGGGGAGCCCGTTCGTCGAGTGGGAACGAACAGAGCACCTCCGCAGCCACCCAGCATGCAGGCGTCATTTTTAACCAGGCCTCTTCCCCGCTTCAATCCAGCTCTGGGAGGGAGGACATCCTCAGGGTAGCCCTCCACCTCCTCTCCTCCGCCCTTCTCCCAAGGGACACAATCAGACTGTCCCCACAGGGAATTCCATTGGCAGCAGGAGCAGCACACTGTGGCGTTGTCGGGGAGGCATGTTCCATCCACTCACTCCCCCCCTCGGGAGCTGCTTCAGGCGCGGCACAAATTTGATGGGGGGTTGGATCTGATGGTTCATCTCTCCATTCGGGGACCTCTTCAACCGTGGGGGTGGCGCAAAGGGCTCTGAGCGAGGGGGAGGGCTCGGTTTCCTTGCTTCTCCCCCCTGCATGGCAAGGACAGGGGGGCATTCCAGCGCCTCTGCCACAACATCCGTGGTCCTAATGGTTTCGAAGGCAACGCAAACGGATCCTCCCAACCCACGTCCGGGGACATCTTCGGGGGACACAGGGGCCCCAAGGAGCCAGACTATGCAGGCAGGCCTGGCCGTTCAAACAGCTGGGACCTCTGTAGTGGTCCAGGCGGATCCACCCTTGCAAGAGCCGGCAGCGTGGCCGCAGCGGGGCAGGCAGTCCCAAAATGTGGTCCATGCTTCAGAGGCATCTTCCCAGGCAGGCCCTTCAGGCCTGTTGACGCGTTCAGATTCGTCCCCACCCCACCGGCAGCTGAGGCAGGCTGGAGGAAGAGGAAGGCAACCTCTCCCATTCACTCTTTGGAGGAGTCCGAGGGTGAAGGGGAAGAAGACATTCAGCTCCTAAACATCCTCAAAGGGGTGTAATCTGACCCAGATTCAGGCCAGAACCTTGAGGAGGACAAGGAAGAAGGGGAGTGCTCTGATGTGGAACCCAGCATTTCACATCGGTTATTTCATGGCGAAGCCTACCCCACATTGCTCACCAAGATGATAGCGGCCCTGGAGCTGGACTCTGAGGAGTCCCAGGCAGGTTCCGCACTGGTGACTACGCAAAAAAGAAGCAAAAAAGTTCAGGCGGTTCTCAGATCCCCAACCATTCAGAAGACGGATCTGCCCTTTCCAGGCAGAAGAGTGGGACAAGCCAGCCCTGGGGAAAAGAGGAATCCTAGTGGCGCAAAACTTTTACGCACCAAGTAAACAAGTTTTAAGCAAAATTAAAGGTGCCTGTCGTTGACAAGCCAGTGGCCTCGCTGGTTTCCAATTTTCTGGCCCCAAGGGGGGTGAAGCTCTCCTTAAAGACCCAGATGAGAAGAGGGCCGACAGGGCACTTAAGAAAGTGCATGAAGCCTCTGCATTGAGTGTTAGAGCTACAGCTTCTCTCTTCGCCAGAGCTGCAATCTTATGGCTGAATGAGGTCCAATGAGCCCTGCAACTGGATACCAGGACCTTAAGCAAAATCCTCAATAAGGTAATATCTACCCTGCACCTCGTAGCAGATGCCTTTCTGGACACCTCCTTTTCAGCTAGATCTATCAGTGCAGCTGTACTGGCCCATCGTTCCATATGGCTGAAGCACTGGAAAGCGGACGCTCATTCCAGGGCATCCCTCTCCACCGCTCCCTTTAAGGGCACCAAGCTGTTTGGGGAAGAAGCGTTGAAGGACATCTTGGTCGAAACCAAGGAGAAGAAACAAGCCATGCCCTCCTTATCGCATCACTCAGATAAGCCGGGAACCAAGCGCTCTTTTCAGTCGTCCAGCTCCTTTCGAACCTCCAGAGGATACGGCAGACAAAAGGACTATCATCCATTCTCGCCTGCCTGGGCAAGGACCAATCAGGTCATCAGGCAGCATTCCTCATCCCAGGTTGGTAACAACCATAGAGGGGGACCCCAGAGTCAAAAGGGATCCTCCAAACAGCAATTCTGACTCGATTCCAGCCCCAGTGGGAGGTTGACTGAGCCTGTTTCCTGAGGTCTGGTTCAACTCCCCAACAGACAAGTGGGTACTGCAGACAATCCAGCAGGGTTACAAACTGGAGTTCAAGACCAGACCAAAGGACAGGTTCATTCTGGTCCCAGCCCCACCAAATGCTCGAAAGGCCTCAGAATTGCGCAAGGTCATTCAGCATCTCTTGGACATCATGGCAATAGAAAAGGTTCCAACTGGTCAAAGGTTCTCGGGAGTCTACTCCTTCTTTACGGTACCCAAGAAGGGAGGAGATTCCCAATCAATCTTAGACCTCAAGTATACAAACTCATGTCTCATACAAGTGATTCTGGATGGAAACGCTGGTGTCAATCCGAGAGGCCCTCCAGAAAGGAGACTTCTTGGTCTCTCTGGACTTGTCAGAAGCGTACTTGCACATTCAGATCCACGAGGAGAGCAGGTGCTTTCTCCGGTTCACTTTCAGGGACCAACACTTTCAGTTCAGGGCCTTCCTTTTGGACTAGCTTCAGCTCCTCGGGTGTTCACCAAGGTCCTCATCGTCTTGGTGGCACATCTACGCACCAAGGGGATTCATCTATATCCCTACCTGGACAACATACTACTGAGGGCTTCTCAAGAGAAGGCTCAGAGGGACCTTCAGGCGACCATCAAGACTCTTCAACTCCACAGTTTCCTGGTGAATTTCAAGAAGAGCAGCCTGACGCCATCACAGTCGATAGTCCACCTAGGGACTCTCTTAGACACAAGGCGCTTCAAGATTTCCCTCTCCCAGGAGAGACGTCAGGTAATCAGGACAGAGATTCGACACTTAACATCTCTGAAGTCGGTTCCCCTCGTGTCACTAGCTGGGCTTCTGGGGCTGATGATCTCAGCCATCCAGGTGGTGCCAGGGGTAAGGTTCCACTCTCACCCACTGCAGTCCTTCCTGATGCCTTTTCAATGACAAATAGTTCTGAAGAAGGGAACGCTTCTTCAGATTCCTCATCAGGTGAAGGAGTCCTTGAGGTGGTGGACCCAGAAGTCCAACATAGCAAAAGGGTCCCCAATCACCGTCCTGCACCAGCTGATAATAACCACAGATGCAAGCCTCAGGGGCTGGGGAGCACACTTCCAGGAAAAAGTGGCTCAAGGCCTTTGGACCCAGGAGGAGTGGGATCACAGCATCAACTGGCTGGAGCTAAGGGCAGCCCGTCTAGCTCTTCTGCAGTTCGCCCATGAGGTCAGGGGCGCACACATTCTGGTATTGACAGACAACACCACAGCTCGATCTTACATAGTGATACAGGAAGGATCCAAGTCCAGGTCTCTTCAGCAGGAGGCGGACCTCCTCTTCACTTGGGCAGAGCACCACATGACCTCCCTAACAGCACAGTATCTCCAGGGTTCAACTAACCTCCAGGCAGACTACCTCAGCAGGCACTCTTTCCCCAACGGAATGGGAGTTGGACCAGGAGACGTTCCAGCAGATTCAGGATCTATACGGGACAATGGAGGTGGACCTGTTCACCTCTCCAGCCAACAGAAAACTGCCATGGTATTTTTCCAGATTTCTGACCCCGCGCATGGAAGGGACAGACACCCTCAGAGCACCATGGCCAGAGGGCCTACTCTATGCCTTTCCCCTGCTCCCCCTTCTGGGGAAAGTGTACCGGAAGATTCGGCAAGAGAGGGCACAGGTGGTGCTAATAGCACCGTATTGGCCTCGTCGTCCATGGTTCTCCGAGATCATGGACATGTTGATGGGGGGACCCGTGGCATCTTCCGCCGAAGGACGGCCTCTTACATCAGGGCCCAGTGAACCACCCAGATGTCACCTGGCTACAGCTGACTGCCTGGAGATTGAAAGGCGGGCATTAAGGGACTTTGGCTATGTGGAGTTGGTGGTGAACACCCTCCTGTCCCCACGAAGGAAAACAACCAACAGGATATATGAAGCAACATGGTAGGCCTTCTCTTGATGGTGCAGAGCAAGATCCATCCTGAGAGAAGTAACTTTGATCTCCCCACCGGTTCGACACAGGTTCCCGTCTTGGAACCTCCCCTTACTTCTCAGGCAACTGATGCACCCGCCCTTAGAACCCCTGAGGAGGGTACCCCTGCGGGTCCTAACTCTAAAGGTGGCCTTCCTAGTGGCCATCACGTCAGCAAGAAGGGTGTTGGAGCTCAAGGCTCTTTCAATAAGGGAACACCTCTGCACCTTCACAGAGATTTTGTCACCTTGAGATTGGATCCTCCCTTCCATCCCAAAGTGCTTTCCGAATTCCACATAGCACAGGAGCTAGTGCTCCTGTCCTTTTGTCCTGATCCCTCGCACCCTAGGGAATGGCTGTGGCACAAGTTAGATGTTAGGAGAGCCCTCCGGATTTACATCAAAAGAACCAGCTCCTTCAGGTGCTGCGATTCTCTCGGTCTCTTTCAATCCAGCCTCGATGGGGCTGAAGGCCTCCCGGAAGACCATAGCCACCTGGATTAAGGCTTGTATCCTGATGGCATACGACGTGTCCAGGACTCCTAGACCCTCCACATTAACAGCACATTCCATGAGATTGGTGGCCACCACAGCAGCGTTCTCCACAAATGCTCCCATAGTGGAGATATGTAAGGCCGCAACGTGGAGCTCTCCATCCATCTTCATCAGGCACTATAAGGTGGACAAGTTCAGGTCCACAGAAGCCACCTTCGGGAGGAGAGTTCTCCAGGAGGTGTTAAGGGCCTGAGTTGCACCCCACGCAGACACTCCCTCCCTTACTGTTTCTAGCTTGCGCATGTCCCAAAATGAAGAATTCCTGTTCGCTCCTCCTCTTAGAGAATGCCACATTGGTTCACTTATCATGAATGTGCATTCTTGAAGAGGAGCAAACAGGAATTCTTCCTCCCCGTGTCTGCGATTAGGTCAGTTGTGTGTATTCCGTAGCAGTTTTTTCATTCTCTTGTCTCATCACAGGTCTTCAAGGCTTTGCTAAGTCAGTGAACTGGCCACATGGTCAAGGAGGAGAACAAAGAAACTTGAAAATGTCCATGTGACCATGACTTGACTTCTTGCTTTCGGCTGGGCAGTAGTGGGCTTTCCCAAAATCAATTCACATTTGTTCCTCTTCAAGAATGCACATTCACAGTAAGTGAACCAATGTGGCATTTTGTCTGGATTTGCAAGTAGAAGGCCAGGATTTGCCTCTCAAAGGACTGGAAGCTACCAGTTTCTAATCCCAACTCTTTTGTTTCTTTACATCTGAATATGATTTCCTTGTATTTAAATAACATTCCCCCCCCCCCAGTTAAGAGTAATCAAATGTGGAGCTTATTGTTTCATTTGCTCTTCAGAAACATGTGAAGGAAGCTCAAGAGGAACTGGCTAAGCAAAAAGCAGTGGTGATGGCCCAGGATAAAGCGATTAAAGCAAAATCTGCAGAGGCTGTAAAGTGCAAAGAGCAAAACAACGAATCACAACTAAAGATTAAAGAATTAGAACACAATATTAGTAAACATAAGCGGGAGGCTTCTGATGCTTCTGCAAAGGTATTGTAGCATTATATCTCCTTCCTCAACAGCAATTAAAATTCCTGCTCCTGTAATTAAAAAGCCTTTCCTTAAAAATAAATTTATCAATAGATCCCAACTCCATGAGCTGCTATACCAGCAAGTCAGGATACATTGAGAACTGCGCTGTGACTGCAACCACTGTTGGACTCCTTTGCCTATTAAAAGCTCATTCCTTGCTGTATCTCTGGCAAGTGTAAAATTAAAGGAAACATCTATGGCAGCAAACCACTCTTCCCTTCCTAAAGCTGCCCTTCCATACCTTAGAGGAAAGTAGGGCTGGTATTTTAACCTCTCTTTTTTAAACACCTGTAGCCCAGATTTTTAAAAACTGGAAAAACACTGCCTTAGCATAATTAAACCTCAATGTTAAAGTGTATCCCTGGTTTTCTGTCTCTTGTAATCTCACAGAACAAGAAAGAAATGTCCATCCGTGAGTTCTTCCCTGGTCGTGGGACTGCAGGACATTAGGAGACAGTATCAACTATTGTCCTAGGGGAGGGGTGGGAATCTATTGTCCTAGGAAAGGGGTGGCCCTCCATATGTTGTCGGACTGCAAGTCCCTTCTTTTGGGTATGCTGGTTAGGGCTGCTGGGATTTGCAGTCCAGTAACACTTGGAGAGCCACATAATTCCTACTGCTGTCTTGGAAAAGTCACTGACACTGCCTCCTGATGTCCTTGTCTTCCCTTGGCCAGGCAGAACTCATAGATGGACATTGGTTTTTGTGCATCAGTGACGACGTTTCTGGGATTCACCTTTTCCTCTTCGCTCTAGTGCAGGCTACATTAGGCATCCTTACTCTGTTGGATTGGTGCTCCTCGCCATGCATCTTTCCTAATCTGGGAGGCATAGAGTGGTGCATGCATTCTGTGAAAGTGTTTGGGTTTTCTGGAGCCTGTTTCATACAAATTTGGCCTTTATCAGTGAGCCCCCAGAACAGAGGGGGACCTCAGAACACACACACACACACACACACACACACACACAGAGAGAGAGAAAAAAAGTTGAAATTAGAGAGAGCCCAATGTGTTTTTGGTATAATTTCCGTTCCCCAGGGAAGTTGCAGCAGCAGCATGTTGGCATTTGATATTCTTGTCATTCTTACCGTTGGTGCTGTTTTGGTGCCTCAGCAGTAGCGTATTTCAGCTGTCTCCAGGATTCCTCTGCCAGAGTTTTATAGGTGCTATGGGTGGAATCCTGTTAGTCCCACGTAGAGTAGACCCATTGGATCAGTTGTTGTATGATGAGTCACCACTTACGTAATTTCCATTGATTAAATGGATCTACTGTAGTTAGATGTACCAATAGACTTACTTTATATGTATGGGTATGCTTTTACACATACTCTCAATGCAGTTCTCAACTGTACTTACAGGTTGCTAAAATGCTGAAAGACTATGATTGGATAGCTTCAGAGAAGCACCTCTTTGGCCAGCCAAATACAGCTTATGATTTCAGGACTAACAATCCAAAGGAAGCTGGTCAGAGGCTACAGAAGCTGCAGGAGAAGAAAGAAAAGCTGGGTAGGAATGTCAACATGAGAGCTATGAACATGCTTTCAGAAGCAGAAGAAAGAGTTAAGTTTTTTCTTACTTTACTTGCTTACTTTACTTTACTTACTTACTTTACTTTATGGAATGGCCTGCCGGACGAGATCCGTCTTATTACCACCTTAGACAGCTTTAAAAAAGCTGTCAAGACGGATCTTTTCCGGCAGGCTTTCCCTGAATAACTATCCCAGCCCAAGACTCGGCTGTCCTTTCTAAGCAGCAACTAGGTAGATTTTTTAACCATTGTATGTTTTAATTTTTGTCTTTTTAATTTATCTATTTTAAATTGTTGTATGTTTTTAATCTTCTATAATTTAATATTATTTTAAGGGGTGGGTGGGTTAGGGTACTGGGACTATGGAATTTTTATATTGTAAGCCGCCCCGATTGCGTTGCAGAGGGGCGGGATAGAAATAAAATTTTATTATTATTATATTATTATACTTCCCCCACCCCATGTACTTGGTTGGATGACATTTTGCATGGCTTTGTTCTAATATGGAGATAGCAGGTGAGGTGGCAGATGCTGTGCTGTCTTCCTGTTCCACTTTGGAGGTGTTTTTAAGCAGGAAGTGGTGTATGTGTATACTGCAGGAAGAAGCCTGCAAACTCTCTGAAGTTTTAATCAACATGGTCATTCAAGCCCCCATTGCTGATAGTATATGTGTAAGAAATTGCTTATAGACATTAGAAATCCAACTTATCAGATTTTCAGCAACAGCCAGCTGCCCAAAGCATTCAGGTAGCTGGTCCCAAAATGCCTAACCCATATGAGGCTTAAACCAAGGGCAGAAGGACTGTGTCACACATGCCAAGGTAGGTCTGGTTCACCAGTGACATTAAGGAAAGCTGGCAGGCAGCTCCTTTACTAGGGGATTTCCCCCTCATTCTCTTTTAATCTCAAAAAAAAATTCCTGTCTTGACCTGAGCTATCAATTTAGCTACTGCAGTGCAGGGTCACAATTCCACAATATCAAGTAAATGCAAAGAGCTGGCCTTGCAAGAACCTTTTTATTCTCGTTGCCTTGGTGAAAGTATTTACTTACACCCAAGATTGAACAGAGCTGCTAGATCTAAAATTCAAAATCTAGTCTGCCCCATACCAAATTGCATTATTTTTTTCTGTTGTGTGTGTTACAGTACAATGACTTGATGAAGAAGAAAAGAATTGTTGAGAATGATAAGTCTAAAATTCTTGCAACAATTGTGGAGCTTGATCAAAAGAAAAATGAAGCTCTAAACGTAGCCTGGCAAAAGGTAAGTCACCCCTCCCTCCGGTCCACATCTTATTGTACAATTCTTTTGTGCAGGGACTCATGAAGCCATTCACTGCAGCACCCTTTCTTGATGAATTTGCTAAGATACAGTTCCTTAACTTCTACTCAACATACACAAATTTCCAGTCAAATAAAGTAAGGTAGCCAAGGAAAATCTTGTGCCATCTAGGAATTGCTCCGTGTTCTCAAAGGGAGATCACAGTTCAGGTCAAATTCTATTAAGCAAATCTTGATTCAAAAGAACTACAAGAAGTATGACAGAGGTGTTCAATTTTCTAGGTGAACAAAGACTTTGGATCAATTTTCTCCACCCTTCTGCCAGGGGCCAATGCTATGCTGTCTCCTCCTGAAGGTCAAACTGTCCTAGATGGTCTGGAATTCAAAGTTGCTTTGGGAAACACTTGGAAAGAAAACTTAACTGAATTAAGTGGGGGCCAAAGGTAAGTGCTTTTTTTTTTTTTTAAGTGAGGTGTTTTTTTCTGTTTCCTTAGCAAAATCTAAATTGGTTTATGCATTCTTCTATGCAGCAATCTAAAGTCATACCTTAAGTTGCAAGACTGCAGTGATACATTCTTATTACAGGGGATGTGTTTGGGAAAGGAGGAGTCAGCTCAAACAGCTTCTGGGTGTCTAAACTAAAAGTGCCAGGAATTCCCTTTTAAAATTTCAGAATGAAAATTTTGAGTTTTAAAAACCATCTTAAAGATTGACATCAAAGAAAAAATATTTTAATATGGAATTGGTCACTTTATAGAGATTTTATTCTCAATACATGATTATTTTGTTCCAGAAAATTAGAAACTTGATTTGTTATTTAAAAGGAAGACAGGCTGTTTCCTTCAACATTGTTGAACATTTTCTTTTCATCATTTTGAATTGTAGGTCGCTTGTAGCATTGTCTTTGATCTTAGCCATGCTTCTCTTCAAGCCAGCTCCCATCTACATCCTGGATGAGGTGGATGCAGCACTTGATCTCTCTCACACCCAAAATATTGGGCAGATGCTTCGGACTCACTTCAGGCATTCCCAGGTTAGAAGCAAAGACCAGACAGTATGAGTCACAGACAGTATCTGCTGTACAAACCCATCTAAGCCTTCAAAGTGTTCCAATCCTGACCTTGTCATGGGTTTGTTGGGTTGGCCTGGGCATGTTCTGTGTCAGTTTTCTTTTCCAAGTAGGAGTAAAAAGCAATATTGCAAGAAAATTTACTGCATTCCCCTGTCCCTAGAAAACTACAATGGGCCCTTCCCATCTGTGGGGGTTCACTTCTGCTGCTTCCCCCCCCCCCGCCGCCACAGATGAGAAAAAAATTTGGATGCTCAAGCCTATGTTAATTAATGGAGGTGCGTGCATGCTCCAATCTGGATTGTTAGCTTGTTGATACCGCAGGCCCACTGTGGTTATTTGGAGTTCCATACAGCCTGGACTAGTAACTATTAGTATTGTTTTGGCCTCTTGTGGAAGGAGGAATCTCATGTTCTTGGCTTTTGTAAATGTGATGTATAATATACATAAGGTAAGTGATCTGTTGGGTGGAGGTGAGAACACAGCAAGTCGGGGTGACTTATGACTGATTTGATGTTTGAGGGGATTTTAAGAAGGTTGGTGTGTGAGTCAGTCAGACAGACAAAAGAATTACTTAGACTCTGTTAGAAAAGAAATAGGGAAAACCAGAGAGAGAGTAATTAGACTTAGGACAGTTAAGTTCAGCTAGGATTATGAGAGGATAGTGAAAAGAATCAGTCATTCTCGGGATAGCACAGAGGATCAATCCACTACCTATGGGTTTATCCCTGCGTGCTAATTTGCAGGAAAAATAGGTAGTGGATTGATCCTCCTGCTATCCCAGAATGAACCTTCATGGTAAGTACAACTTGTCAATTATGATTTGAACGAGTTAAATTAGGAACAATAACAACAAAGCCTTGAAAGTCTGTGACCATAAGCCTTATGGTAATCTTCAACTGTATACTGAACTTCTGTTTAGTAAATTATTCTTTTATTATACAAATGTGCCTCAGGAATCATTACAATAATACTATTGGAGTAGTTGAATTCAGTCACATGGTGTCTGGTTCTGACATTTGGTGCCACAACGGTGGGATAAGAAGAGGTCCCTAAATTTTGTGGGACAGGTGGAGGTCCCCACAGAAACAACACACTTCCCTGTTCTAGAAGGGCTTTCCAATCTGTGCTATAAAACTCTTGAGATTCCAGCTTTGAGAGACAACACTGTGTTCTGATTCTTCAATTCCAGCCTTCACTTCTGAAGTGCCAAGCGAGTGTGCAGGTCATTTTCCTTGAATTAAAGAGACCCTTTCTTCAAGTGGCTATACAGATCTTGCTCCAGCAGAAAGAGAATTTGGAAGCAAACAAAATACCAGATTAGGGAGTACACTAATGAGATGAAAATGAAGCCATACAGAGGAGGAGGAGGAGGAGGAACAAAGTGACCTTGTCCTGAGAAAAAGCAAAAGAGCAAATTTTCAGGAGGAATTAGGGATCGGTCACATGATCCCTTGCCTGGACAGTGAAAGGTTTTAATTCATCCATGGAAAGCAAAGGAGCTACAGACAGAAATAGAGTAGTTGGCTTAGCTAAAACATATTACAGTTGAAATTAACTACAGTTGTCCCTTCACATTCGCGGGGGTTACCCCGCGAATGTAAAAAAAACGCAAATAAGTCACCCCAGGGAGTGCGGGAAAATCTCTCAGACCGGCTATCGGCTATCTGCTGGGCTTTTGTCCTCCCTGGTTTAAGGAGGTTTTGCCTCACCTTTCCTGGCTTTTTCTTGCCTTTGTGAAGATCCAGGGAAGCCCAGGGAGTGAGGGAAAATCTCTCAAACCGGCTGTCTGCTGGGCTTTCGCCCTCCCTGAAAAGGCAGCCAAAGCTCAGCAGAGGAGCAGTTTGAGAGATTTTCCCTCACTCCCTAGGCTTCGTGGCTTTCCTTTCTAAGCGAAAGCACCGGGAGGGGGGGTGAGGCAAAACTTCTTGAAACCGCTCCTCTGCTGAGCTTTAGCTGCCTTTTCAGGGAGGGCGAAAGCCAAGTTTGAGAGAGAAAGGAGAGCCAGGGAAGCCTAGGGAGTGAGGGAAAATCTCTCAAACTGCTCCTCTGCTGAGCTTTGGCTGCCTTTTCAGGAAGGGCGAAAGCCAAATAGACAGATTTCTCACTCAAACTGGCTGTCTGTTTGGCTTTCGCCCTCCCTGAAAATCCCTCACTCCCTAGGCTTCCCTGGCTCTCCTTTCTCTCTCAAACCAGCTGTCTGCTTGGCTTTCACCCTCCCGGAAAAGGCAGCTAAAGCTCAGCAGAGGAGCAGTTTGAGAGGTTTTCCCTCACTCCCTAGGCTTCCCTGGCTCTCCTTTCTCTCTCAAACCGGCTGGCTGCTTGCTTTCGCCCTCCCTGAAAAGGCAGCTAAAGCTCAGCAGAGGAGAGGTTTTAAGAAGTTTTACCTCACCCCCCACGGTTCCTAGCGCTTTCCTAGCTCTTCGTTCCCTTTGTGAAGAGAAGGGAAGATCCATGAGACAGGCAGTGGGTGAGGGAAAACCACGAATAATCAAAACTACGAGTGTCAAAGCCGCGAATGCAAAGGGACAACTGTACAAACATTTTAAAGAAATCTGTGTTCTAAACTGAAAAAAACACTTTTAAGTACAGGAAGACAAGCATTTAAAATGCATTCAATACCTCGGCATTTTCTAGTGTTTTATTTGCTTCCTCTTATGTTATCATGATATTGATCTTAGTGTATTTCATCCTCCCCATAATCAGAATTTGATGATGGTTAGCATGAAGAAGTTGAAAAATGAAATGCTTGTAAATTTAAAAAGCTGTTACTAAGGATTTTTTTAATTACTACTTAAGACTTTAGATGCCTTAAATAGTGAAGTACAATTATTTCCTCTACTTGTAAAGAGAACTGAAATCTGGAAACATTACATCTTCATAGTTTCATCTGAAAACATGCAGAGAAGGTTGTCAGGGTTTCAGAGGTATGTTGAAGATGGTGTTTTTCTTTTCCTAGTTCATCGTCGTGTCACTGAAAGATGGCATGTTCAACAATGCAAATGTACTCTACAAGACCAAGTTTGTGGACGGTGTTTCTACTGTGTCAAGATATACTCAGGCTCAAACAGGAAACAGTGGGGCTGCTCAGCACAGACGTGATAAAACCAAAATGAAGGAAAAGAAACAAAGAACACAAGTGGATGTTTAAAAAGTAAACTTCTCTGGCAGCACAGTAGCCCGGCTGACATTTTTCTCTCTAAAAAATATTGACTGTATTATAACCAGTTATGTAGTTTTTTATACTGTTGATACTCCATGCCTTAACATTATCCCTTCTAAAATGGATTCTGGGCTAGCTGTATTCTCTGAAGCTGTCAATCTGCTGGATGGATCTTGTTCAATTTTTTAAAAAAATATTTTGACATTTCTCCCACGGTGTCCATTCATAAACTTGTAAATAGTTCTTCTTTCCACGTTTTTTGTTTTAAATGATTGGTATAATTCCTTTAAGCTGTGAGACAGTAACAAGTATGCAACCTCTTATGCCTGAGGCTTTTCTCTGAAGGCCAGAACCAGACATATTTAATTTTTATATAATTTACTCATGTCATGATTTTCATTTGTGTATGGAACATTTTTAGAATTATAAACATGCATAGCAGGATTTATTCCAGCAATAATATGGCAAGATGTGAAAGGAAACATTAAAAAACTATGCATCCCCAAGCTTCCTCCCAAAGGAGTGGGGGACAAAGACAGAGCATGCAAACATAAAAATTAAACTTTATACGAAGTGCAACACTGGTTAATTCATGATCTTAACTTCTCTTGCCTTTTAAAGCAAACATGGCTTTTATTTCCCCCCCCCCCAAAATCATGAAACATTCATCTTTAATTAAAGGAATGAAAATAACACCTTGCTTTCCTCTTTAACCCTCTGAATTTTTCTACAAGGCCAAAAATCGGAAACTGAATACCATTCTTATTTTGGACCAATCTTGTTTCAAAGAAAAAAGGACTGAATTCCTAAGTCAGATCTTGTGGGTGGGGGTAGATGCTGCTTTCGTAATGGAAAGCAGCAAAGAAAGGGATCTATAATTATTACTGGTAGGGGGGAATCTCTGGTAATACCTGAAGACTGATAATAGCACCACCAGCTATTGCAGTAGAAGATTAATATGTCACCAAATAAAAGGAGAAAATTCATTGGTTTTGCTTTTCATTCCCTGGCTTTACCTCATTATAGCTAAGATAGTCTTACCTAGAAACAATAAATGTCATGTGCTGGTGTAAACACAGTTACCCTGGGGGTGTACTTTTAGGTGCATTGCTCAGACTCAGCTTTCTACCCTCTTTTCATTTTGTTGTTTTAAATGATTGGTAACTACCCTGAGCAGATGGATTAGGATTTGCACCATGGACTGTTATGGGCTAAGGAATCTACAGCCACCAGGCAGCATCACAGCACACTCCACCATGAGTGCTGCAACTATAGTGGCATAGGCCACCAGTGCTTCCTGGAGGAGATCTGTAGGGCAACTACCATGGAGGCTGGCCTCGACCTTCATAAGACAATTGTAAGTTGGACTGGTTTCAATTTGCAGAAGCTGCCTTCAGCCAATTTCTGTAACAAATCACACGGCATTATCAGGATTCACCAGAGCACCCACCCGGAATAGGGAGGCTTTGGGATGTCCCAAGTGCTCAGGATGTTCTGAGCCCATCTACCGAAAAAAGGAATGTTGGTCTTACCTGTGATATGTTCACTTTCGGTTGGTGGGGAAGGAACATCCCTGCCCAGAGTGCTGGCACAATTTCCAGTTATTCAGTTCTTTAGTTGTGGACAGTTGCTAAATATACTTGGCTACATGGCACTCTGCCCCAAGCCCACTGGCTAGGGATAGTTGTTCCTTGTGGTTTTCTCATCCTTGCTTCCGTTCTCTTCTGGTCTGGAGCGGATATGAATGATCTTAGTTTTGTAATTAACTGAAGAGGTTGGGTCGGCTCCTCCCTCGGGGCCATCCAGAAGACCTTTCTTCATTTCAATTTCCTGCCTTCCTGGAGTGATGGGAGGAGACAACCCAAGTGCTCAGGATGTTCCTAACCCATCTACCGAAAATGAGCATATCACAAGTAAAACCAACATTCCTATTTCTGCAAAACATCAAAATCCTCTAAAACACAGAGCCCCTCCTGAAATGCCAGTTTCTCGTACTAGGACCTATCCTGTCTTACATTTGCATGGAGGGGGGGGCTCCTACTCCCATTTGAGATAGCAGTGTTATGAATATACACAGTGGATCAGGCATCCTCTAGCTGGATTGATGAAGCAGAGAGCTAATGTAAATGCATAATGCAGTTCTCTTTAAAGGAAAGGAGCGCTGAAGTATTGTATGATGACTGAGTTTCTGCTAAACAGGCATGGGGTTATGCAGTGGTCAACGTACAATATGCTAGATCTATAAATACAGCAGAATGAGCTGTGGTAGAATGTATCTGAATATTCCCCACTTTGGAGCAAAAGTTTCAGCCCCAATCCAGATCGTTTTCTTAATGGCAAACAATTTATAATACAATCCATGATTATCTCAGGACATGAAGTCCTGAGCTATTCCTGACAGAGTGGTCTCATCTTGAATGTTAAGTCCCCCAGCCCAACAAGGCAGGGCTCCCCAACCCCACTGCTAAGACCAACTTGGCCAAGAGAGATTGTTGAGCAGTGGAATGCTATTCTGTCTCAGCTAGCCACCTGCAATTGCACACACTCAAACCAAGCTGACTGGGTCAGGAGGACCGAATCATGATAATACCACCACAAACTCTGTCTCCCAGCCCACTGAACTTTCTCTGCACAGAAACTAGAGGAGTGCAAAGCAAATTTACACATAGTAGATCTTTATGGAAGCACAAGCTTGTGTCCCCACATACCAACCATGCATTGTACATATTTAGTTTGTACCGATTACAGCAGCACTTCAAAAGCAACAATTAAAACAGACTTTAGAAACAAATACTGTATGCAGGCAACCCAGCGTTGATAAGTAGGAATAGCAATCTCTGCTCGTATGATTTTTAACTCGCCTCTTAATTCAGGGGTGGGAATCATGCCACCCTCCAGATGTTGTTGCACTGCAAGCCCCAGCAGCCCTAGCCAGCATTGCCAAGGGAAAGGAATGCTGGAACTTTCAGACCAACATCTGAAGAGGCGCACAATCACCACGCCTGCTTCAATAGGAAAAGAATTACCAGTTACTTCCAAGAAGAGGTCATGCTCTTTTATTTAATATAACTTTATGGAGGAAGGGTTCATTCAGTCAGTCTGTATACATACTTGATATCCAGATACAGAAATTCAACGCAGTGAATTTAATGGAGACTTTTCTTTCTTGCAACATTAGAAATCTTTCAACATAAAACAGATTGTAAAGTCAGCGGGGTGCTATAGTGTCAAATTTACACACTTAAATCCAGGTATACAAAGCAGCATTAAACAGCAGCACAAGCGCCCATATTTGGGCAACAGTGTTTTATAGTGCAATTGTTTTCAGAGGAAAACATAACTCTCCAAAGGCCACTTTTTTCTATCAAGTCAACAAATTTGAAAGAGGGACAGGTATCTTGACCTCTATGTCAACTTTTTGCAAGTAGGTTTCTCAGAGAGGCACGTGTTTGTTTATCAAGTTCAGAATCTAAATTTGGAAGAAAGAATGGATATTCAGAGAAGCTATTTATCAAACTTGCACATTCCAGGTAGTTCTTGTTATTGTTCGTCTGGAATTTTAAAGTTTTCGGTACAGTTGATATAAAATCTCCACTTTACTACAGCAACTGCTTCAAATTCATATTTTAGATTCCATTTTAAAATATTGAAGCCCTTGCTGAAGAGTCATACTGAAATTCTAGCACATTTTGTCTATAGTTGTCATGGGTTCTACAAAACACTCAAAAAGAAAAAAAGCGTCACTTGACTTTTCTGCTTAAGTTTTTTAAAAAGCTCCTGCGAGACAAAATGGAAAATCTGTTAGAAGTTATGCAAGATATCTTATGTCTTGAAACATTGAATTTTACAGGTGTGTGTTTGGCAAACTCAAACTAAAGGTAAACAACAAGCAACTCTGTCAATACATTAAAATCCTTTAGACCAGCTGATGGCACCTCACAGTTCCTTAGCCACACAAGCTAGGCAGAACACAAAAGGCTTTTAACAGGCAGAATCATACAACAAACACATAGCAGTCACAATTTCTCCAGCTCATAACACATGCTGGCATTTCTGAAACTGGTAAGATGTCAGGAAAGGACATCCCAGCCACCATCACAACTCTGAGGTAAGATGTGACTAAGAATAAAGGGATCTACATTATGCCCCACCGCATCTCTAACATTTCTGGGCAACAGCAAGTGCAGAGCAACCCTAAAATCCTCTTGTCAAATATGATAAACCAGGGGTGGTGAACTTTAGCCTTCCAAATATTGTTGGACCATCAATCTTAGGCAGGCCAGCCAACACAGTCCAATAATACCTGGTAAGTCACACTTTCTCCATTCCTGTATGTAACTTCCCTATAAAAGTCAAGCATATACTGAATTATCAATTAATAAGGGCTGGTTTTAACAGCTTGGTGACACCACTTTATTGTCTTAGGAAGCCAGTAGACTTGCACCAACCAACTGCATGAAGTGTAATCTCTAGAGCTCTTCATGAAGCTGTCAGAATTTGCACGAAGAAAACTTGGAAAACAGTTTTCTGCAGCCAATACAGACATAGTTCTTTGCAGACACTGGTGCATATAAAACACACATCTGGGTGATCCTAATTGAAACACGAATGCACTGGTGGTTCTGCTTGACAATTAGTTGGGGGCTGCCAGCTGTGGGAACAGGCCCACAGTGTATCATCTGCTCTGGAGGATGAGTTTATATATTGGAAAAGTCTCCATTTCTATAGATCAGTGGTTCTTAACCTGTGGTCCACGGACCCCCAGGGGTCCGTGATGTCCTCACAGGGTCCTTGAAGGCTTGACAGCTTAAAGGCTGCTCAGCCCACTTCAAAGGCTGGCTGGGCCTGCATATTCCTATCAATCCACTCCGGTGGTAAACTAGCTGGAGGAAGTGGGAGAAGCACCTCTGCGGGAAGGTTTAACAGATGGTGTAATTGTTAATGGGTCCGTGTATTATTATTGTTGTTTAAAATCTTGAGTTAAGTCTTGGGTGTCTGTGGCAACAAAAGATATTTAAAGGGGGTCCTTAGTAAAGAAAATGTCAAGATCCACTGCAGATGAATCAACAAGCTACCTGAGTATACCATGTTTTAGCCAACATCTTACATACAGGAATGTTATACATGACAATCTATTAGCCGATCGTGCACAGATTCCACCACAGTACTTCCTTCTGGTGTATATGTGATAAGAAACTTTACAGGTTTTGTGGAAATTTATAGTTTTGAAGTTATACAAACTAAAAATTTAACTTCACCACCTAAGAATTCTTTATTAAAATTGGAACAGATATCTTTTCCCCCCTTCTTCTTTTGTTACAGAGAAAAAGGATAGGGTAATGAGCCTATTAAATAAAAGCACATTTTTACTTGGTGTTAATGGGCATAGTGTCATGTCTTGCTATGCAAATCAAAAGTACTTCCTTAAAACCGCGAGGTGGTATGGTTGATAATGTTACTAACTGCATAATCTTAATAACATTAAATGGTTACAGTTTTCCAAAGCAAAAGAAGAGTTGCAAACTCAAGAGGCGAAGTCTACTATGAGATCTTTCTTAGGAAATGTAGGACATTCTTAAAAACATATTAGACAAGGGGTTTGCTAACACTGATCATGATGGAAATAAACTTTGGGGAAGAGCAAGGCTCATTTTATCTTTCTTTTCTTTTTTTTAAGCAGTCCCGACACATACCCTTTTTTCCAGGCAACTAATTAAAGGGCTTCTGGTGTGTATTTTTATGTGTTTTAACAGTTTTAACTCAGGAAGGCATGGACTTGCCCAAATATTCATATTTACTCCGTTTTTACATCTGATGAAATGACATGATATGGACAACCAGAACAACCAGCATACACTGAGGGAATCCCAACAGGAAAGTCACACTTCATCAGCAGTAAAGTTGGTCTCCAATACTATTATTAGTTTGTTTCGCCCTTTTTTGCCACTCAGAGTGCTACAATATAACAAGTAATAATTACACACATGAAATGTACAGGCAGGGCTTTAGAAAGGCCTTTGCCCTCCATTTCTCCCACAATCACTTTTGTTAATCCTTTTACAAGAGTAGTTTTCATGAACACACTAACCATTTTTGTCTGGTCTAATTTATTAATAAGGTGCTTCTTCCCCTCTTTATTCGCACACAGTTCCCAAATATCCATTACTGAGTTTGGCTTTCTTTTTCTTTTTTAAATACGTGCCTGGCTTGCACACTAACCAAACTGTTTGAAATGGTTAAAGAAAACAAAAGGAAATTAATGGGGAACATAATTCAAGGTGTTCTTTATTTTAGCCAAGGAATGATGCATGCTACAAAATCATCTTTACTTTCCCCTTCTATGTATTCAAGAACTCACTGCGCACAGTTTTTGCTAGCTTTGTTTTGCACGGCACTTTGTTGGTTTTTAAATCAATCAAGATTTTCTAAGGTTTTCTTTAACATAGATGCTTTCTCTTGTAGCTCAGGCCTGCTGTCCAGAGTGAGGGCCGTTAAGGAGCTTAGGAGGAGTTCTCTGCTTTCTGTGCTCAGGCTTTCCCACTGTTTGGATTCTAAATAGGGAGAAGGAAAATAAAGCCATTATTATTGTTACTTCATAATTTCTACTTTATTTTTCAACCAAAAAGCTGCTTCCCAAGGTTTGGGAATGGACAAAGTCCAGCAAAAATGGTTAATTAAAACACCATTTTAAAATCTAACATTTCTAGACCATGGGATAATAACATATAGGAAGAAGCACTCCTTCAATTAATTATCCATAGCTCAGATGGATCAATGCTTTATAAAGGTCAGGGCCAACCCACTGAATTAAACCTGGAAACTAAATTAGTAACCAGTGTATAGCTCCCTCAGAAGTGGCGTTACATGGCATTCTCTGAGGGGAGGAGCGAACAGGAATTCATCAACATGGGTAACGCCTACTACTGCCCAGACGGAAGCAGGAAGTACGACCATGGTCACATGGTCATCCAAAGGTTTCTTTGTCTTCTTTCCTGACCATGAGGCCCGTTCTACTTCCTGCTTTCGCCCAGTACAGACGCAGAGAACTGAGCTGAATTCCTCTTCACTTCTCTTCTTCTAGCTTTCACTCTAACTCTTAATTTTTCCTCTCCTACCTTCCCCCCCTTCTTTCCCTCCTTCTTAAAAAAAAAAACAAAAAAAAACCTCCTTCCTTCCTCTCCTCTCTTCTTTTTCTCCGGCCACATGGCGAAGGGGACAGGCAGGAACGCGGCTTCAGGCAGCAAGAGCCGGAAGCCAGGAGGACCTACAGCGGCCCCAGCATCCCCGGCGCCGCCGGGAGATCAAGGGCAACCGCTGGCCGCCAATGCGGAGGCGGACCACTCAGTGAGTGAGTCCAGCCCGCTGAGGGGGAAGGCGGCCGCGAAGTCGCTCCTCAGCCGCGCCGAGCGCGAGCGGGGAGCGGCGGAGGAAGGCGCGCAGGAGGCCGAGCAGCAGCCCAGGCCGACCGCCACTCAGGATGACGCCCGGGACCTGGAGGAAAGGGAAAACGGGGGCAGTCAGCCCCCGCAGGTACCAAGCGCCGGGGAGGGGGGCCCCTTAGAGCCGACGCGGGCTTCCCTTTTCCCCTTGCCGCCGCCCAACAGGCCATCGCCGAGGGAGTTCCAACTCCCGGCGGAATGGCTGGCGGCATTCCTCCAAGCTAACCGGGAGGGAACAGGGGCTGAACTAGGGGCTGGGCAGGCCGACCCCGACCCCAGACCGCCGGCCATGTGGTCGCCTTTGCCGGCGGGCGCCATCTTGGATGGCACCCAGACAACGCCGACCCCGGGAGACCCCCCCGCCCAGACCCTCCAGCCTTCGACCACCGTCGCGGTTCCCCCCACAAGCACGGGAGCGCAGCCCGACCTGGCATTCGACTCCCGCCCGAGGCCCCCCCCACGCCTCTCACGCCACGGCTTGACCGTTTCGTCTCCCCTGCCTCCCCCCCACCCACGCCTGGGGCGGCAAAGACGGAGATCCTGAAGGTGGCTCTCAGCCTGCTTTCGTCAGCCCTCTTGCCAGCAGAAGCCCCCCCCCCCAAGCCAGAGAGCTTTTCCGCGGCCAGTGCCACCGGAACAGTTCATGGGCATGGCGGGAGCTGGGTCTTTTCCCGCACAGATGCCCTGCTCTCACGAGAGGCAGGCGCCGTGCGCCCCCATGGCAATCGCCCACTGCGGCCACCCCGCAGCCTGTGCGGCAGCCCCGCTTTCCTGCGGGCAGGACCCTCTACAGGGGTCCTCCCGCATGGTTCCTGGAGGGGGACCACCAAACCCTCTGCCCGTCCCATCGGCCACCGCTCCTCCCGCCATTCAGGAAAGCGCGCCCACAAGCGCGCAGGCTGCCAGGCAAACGGAGGCCCCAACCAGGACAAGCCAGCCGGATGCGGCCTCAAGGCCTTCCCCCCCTGATCCACCCCGGGTAGACTCAGGGAGGTCCAAGAAGAGGAAGGCCACCCCCCCTCCTCACTCCTCAGAGGAATCAGAAGGCGAGAGGGATGACGATGCACAATTGTTAGACATCCTTAAGGGAGTCCCTACCGACACCCAGGATGAGGCCAATCCAGACAAAGAGGATGGGGAATGTTCGGAGGAGGAGTCGGCCGACCCTTCCCCTGATCTGTCTGATAGGCTTTTCAACGGAGAGGCCTACTCCACCCTTCTCAACAGGCTCATAGCGGCCCTTGAGTTGGGGGAAGAGGAAGACCAGGCGTCTTCCAAACCCCCTGCTAAGAAAAGGAGCAAGAGGGTCCAGGCTGTTCTGAAACCCCCAGTGGTTCAGAAAACCTACATCCCTCTCCCAGATACCCTGGAGCACCTCCTCCAGGAAGAATGGGACAAGCCAGCACTGGGGAAGCGAGGCACCCTGATGGCCCAAAAATTCTACACGCTCTCCCCCCAAACGATGGAGAAGCTGAAGACCCCGGTGGTCGACAAGCCCGTGGCCTCCCTGGTCTCTAATTTCCTCGTGCCCAAGGAAGGTGAAGCCCTCCTTAAGGACTCAGATGAGAAAAGAGCGGACGCAGCCTTGAAGAAGGTACATGAGGCTTCCGCCTTAGGGGTGAGAGCCACGGCTACCGCCTCTCTCTTTACCAGAGCAATCATCCTATGGATAGACGAGCTGATCCGCGCCACACAATTGGACACGTGAACTCTTGACAAGGCCCTGAACAGGATTAAGTCCGCTCTTCTCTTGGTGGCGGATGCATCGACGGACGCCTTCTCATTTGCCAACAGATCCATCAGCGCGGCAGCCCTGGCCAGGAGATCAATTTGGCTGAAGCACTGGAATGCGGATTCGCACTCAAGAGCTCACCTCTGTACCGCCCCATTTAAGGGCACTAAGCTCTTCGGCGAGGAGGCTTTGAAGGATGTTCTAGTGGAGACGAAGGAAAAGAAGCAAGCTATGCCCTCCTTGCCACGCAAGTCGGACAAAACAACATCTAGACGCTCTTCACAGCAGTCTCAGTCCTTTCGTTCCTCGAGACCTTATAGCAGACAGAGGGACTCCAGGCCTTTCCGCCCAACCTGGGCCAAGACTAATCAGGTCATCCGCCACAACTCCACGGCTCAGCCGTCCGGATCCCGCAAGGGAGGTCACTCCCACTCTAAGGGGTCCTCCAAGCAGCAGTTCTGACTCTCCCCCTCCGCCGGTGGGAGGCCGTCTGAGCCTGTTTTTCGAAGCCTGGTCAAATTCCACAACGGACAAATGGGTACTCAATACAATCCAGCACGGTTACCGGCTGGAGTTCAGGACCAGACCAAAAGACAGGTTCATTCCCGGCCCTGTCCCTTCAAACCCCAAAAAGGCGGAGGAGATTCGCAGTGCCATTCGCCACCTGCTAGACATTCAGGCAATCGAGGAAGTGCCAGATGGTCAACGCTTCTCGGGGGTCTACTCCTTCTTTACGGTACCCAAGAAGGGAGGAGACACCAGAGCAATACTGGACCTCAAGTACACAAACTCCTTTCTCTGCTACAAGCGTTTCCGGATGGAATCTCTGGCCTCAATCCGAGAGGCGCTTCAGGAAGGGGACTTCTTAGCGTCCCTCGACCTTTCCAAAGCGTACCTCCATATTCAGATCCGTGAAGAGAGCAGACGCTTCCTCCGGTTCGCGTTCGGAGACCAACACTTCCAGTTCAGGGCCCTTCCCTTCGGGCTAGCATCAGCCCCCAGGGTCTTCACCAAGATTCTAGTCGTGCTGGTGGCCTATCTCCGAACCAAGGGGATACATCTGTACCCATATCTGGACGACATCCTTCTGAGGGCTCCATCGGCATCCAGAGCCCGGAAGGACCTCAAGACCACGATAGCGTGTCTACAATTCCACGGTTTTTTGGTGAACTTCAGGAAAAGCTCCCTTCACCCGGCACGGGAACTGATACACCTGGGTACGAGGCTGGACACAGCCAGGTTCCAGGTTTTTCTCTCTCCGGACAGGCAACAAGCGATCAGGTCGGAAGTCCGCCGGATCGCTGCCCTGAGGTCGGTTCCCCTGATGTCACTGGCCAGACTTCTGGGGCTAATGATATCAGTCATCCAGGTAGTCCCATGGGCGAGGTTCCACTCTCGCCCTCTGCAAGCCTTCCTTGCGCCGTTCCAACAGCAGATAGCCCTCAAGCAGAACCCCCCCTGCAGGTATCTCATCAAGTAAGACGCTCCCTGCTATGGTGGTCCAGGGCAACGAACCTGGAAAAAGGGTCCGACATCGTTCCACCCCACCAGATAGTGGTAACGTCCGACGCAAGTCGAAGGGGATGGGGCGCCCACTGCCAGGACAACGTGGCCCAAGGTTTGTGGAACGACGAGGAAAAGAACCACAGTATCAACTGGCTGGAACTGAGGGCGGCCAGGCTGGCACTTCTTCGCTTCTCTCACCTCACCAGGAACCATCATGTTCTCGTCATGACGGACAACACCACGGCAAAGTCCTACATTGCGAGACAAGGAGGATCCAGGTCCCGGTCTCTCCAGCAGGAGGCGGACCTCCTCTTTCAATGGGCAGAGAGGAACGTCCGCTCAATAACGGCACAGCACCTACAGGGAGTGACCAACCTACAGGCAGATTTCCTAAGCAGGCACACAGTGTCACAATCGGAATGGGAACTGGATCAGGAGACCTTCCTCCAGATAGAACGGCGATTCGGTCCAGCGGAGGTGGACCTCTTCGCCAACCAAAACAACGCCAAGCTCCACAGGTTCTTCTCCAGGTTCCCCTGCAGGAACGCAGAAGGGACAGATGCCCTGAGGTCCCCGTGACCCAGGGGGCAGCTATACGCCTTCCCACCTCTCCCTCTCCTAGGGAGAGTTTGCAGGAAAATCAGACAGGAGCGATCGACTGTAATCCTAGTGGCTCCGTACTGGCCACGGCGCCCCTGGTTCTCAGACATCATGGACATGCTGGCAGAAGAGCCTTGGCGCCTTCCGCCCAAGGAGAATCTTCTAAGCCAGGGACCAATCAGGTATCCAGACGTCTCCTGGCTCCAGCTAACCGCATGGAAATTGAGAGGAACGCCTTAAAGGAGTTCGGCTACGAAGACGCAGTAATCAACACTCTACTCTCGTCAAGGCGCCAGTCGACCAACAGAATCTACCAGGCAACCTGGAAGGCATTCAGTAATTGGCTTGCGGCGCGTTGTGTTCCAACAGAGCAGACGTCGCTGAACCACGTGTTGGCTTTTCTCCAAAAAGGCCTTGACATGGGCCTGCGCCCCAATACACTCAAGAGGCAAGCAGCGGCCTTAGCCTCGGTACTGTCCCTTGGTCAGGGGGAAAACCTGTCGGCACACCCCCACGTCAAGCGTTTTCTCAGAGGGGCGAAACTCATGTCTCCCCCTGTCAGACATAGGTTCCCAACATGGAGCCTGCCACTAGTTTTGAGACAACTAATGCACCCACCTTTCGAGCCTTTGAGGCAGGTGCCCCTAAGAGTCCTAACCTTGAAGGTGGCCTTCCTGGTCGCCATTACTTCAGCCAGAAGGGTTTCCGAGCTGGAAGCCCTTTCCATCAGGGAGCACCTGTGCACCTTTACCGAGGAAGGTGTCACGCTGCGGCTCGACCCATCATTCCAACCCAAGGTGCTCTCACAGTTCCACGTGTCCCAGGAACTGGTCCTACCCTCCTTTTGTCCTAGGGCTTCCCACCCAAGGGAGCGCCTATGGCACAAGCTCGATGTTAGGAGGGCCATCAGGATATACATCAAGAGGTCCAGCTCCTTCAGGCGCTGCGACTCACTTTTCGTCTCCTTCACCCCAGCCTCAATGGGACAGAAGGCATCAAGGCGAACCATAGCAACCTGGATCAAGGCGTGTATCCTGATGGCATACGACGCGGCAAAAACACCCAGGCCAGCAGTGGTGCAGGCGCATTCCACAAGGTCAGCGGCCACGACCGCAGTGTTCTCCACTAACGCACCCATAGCGGAAATATGCAAAGCAGCTACGTGGAGCACTCCGTCCACGTTCATCCGTCACTACAAAATAGATAAGTTTAGGGCTGCAGAAGCTACCTTCGGGAGAAGAGTACTCCAGGAGGTGCTTCACGCCTAACAGATCTCTGACCGCAGACACCCCACCCGTTCTAGTACAAGCTTGGGCACGTCCCATGTTGATGAATTCCTGTTCGCTCCTCCCCTCAGAGAATGCCACATTGGTTCACTTACCGTGAATGTGCATTCTTGAGTGGAGCGAACAGGAATTCCCCCACCCAGTGTCTGCAGATACATGTTTTTCCTTTCAGCAGGGCAATTCCACTCCTGGTTCTCAGGTCTTCTAGGCTCTGCTAGTCAGTGAACTGGCCTCATGGTCAGGAAAGAAGACAAAGAAACCTTTGGATGACCATGTGACCATGGTCGTACTTCCTGCTTCCGTCTGGGCAGTAGTAGGCGTTACCCATGTTGATGAATTCCTGTTCGCTCCACTCAAGAATGCACATTCATGGTAAGTGAACCAATGTGGCATTCTGCACTGTCAGCAGACTCTGATCATCATTTAAAGGCAGCCCTAAACACAGAACATGCTGCAAAAGGTTTGTCTTGGCTTTACAAAGCCAAGAAAGAAGTAAGATGTTCTGCTAGCTTTTGAAGCAGAAACAAAGACAAACCAAAGCGTTCCATCAAACAAATGGCCACACACAAGGACTGTAGATCTAAGAGCACCCAAAACAACCTGTATTGCTTTATCTACAAATATGACTGCCAACATGTACAGAAGTGCTTTGGAAACTATATAGGCTGGTAATTAGGAAAGATTACAGAAGCTCAGATGCCAGAAATTATGTGCCCTGAATTCTGCTTCTGGAGCCTTATTTTATGTTTCCTCCCCCGGACACTTCAACTACCTATCATTTGCCTGGGGCTTCAATAAGGGCATCCCATGATTCAAGGGAAAAAAATCAATTTTGCTTTCAAACACCTTAAAAAGTTGCTGTCCGAAAGCAAATAAAATAAAATAAAATTTTATTTATTTATTTGATTTATATCCTACCTTTCTCCCAAGATGGGATTCAAGGCAGATTAAAATAATTTTTAAAATACTGTACAACTAAAACATTACAAGTTACAAAAGTTAAAAAAGAATTAAATTAGTTACCATTATAAAAATATGATAGTTAAAAACACAACATGGATTAAAAACATAACATTGATAAAAATACAACATTAAACATTGTTCATGCAAAACATCTGAAAGGAGTCCCTTAGGTTTTACACAGAGGCCTGAACCTACTGGTAGGACTACTGATAGGGTAGAGTAGACCTGTAAAAATAATCTGTTGAATGGTGATTTCATACTTAAAATAAATCCGACTGATTCAAGGGATTTCCACTAGTTGGGATTTCCACCAGGATTCAGGCCACAAGCTTGGGTTTTGCTCTACATTTGCTTTGCATCTGAAACTATTACTTCTAAGAACCAGCCCACAGTCAAATCCTGTAGCATTCTTCTGTCGTTTAGACTGAAGTGTTAATCTTGATTACCCTTTCCAAAATTAACAAACTTACCTTCAAGTTTTGTTAGTAGCACTTCTATTACAGACAAGGCTTCGGTTCTTATGGAGGTGTAGCTTCTATTATCTGAAGGAATCAATATTAAATATCATTGTAATGCATCTTTACCAGAAATGTCCTCATTTGAAAAATCCAGTAACCAGAGGATAAGTCACACATTTATTTATGTCATTACTTAGGTCTACATCATATACTAACCTAGATGAAGAGAGCCATGCCATGATGGAGGGAAAACGATATTTGCAAGTGCATTTTTTTAAATACATAAGACTACAGTTGTCCCTCCATATCCACGGATTTGGTATCCGTGAATTTAAGTATTCACGGCTTGAAAATATTCTTAAAAAATAATAATCCAAAAAGCAAACCTTCATTTTGCCATCTTATATAAGGAACACCATTTTGCTATGCCATTGCATATAATGGGACTTGAGTATTCACGGATTTTGGTATCCATGGGGGGTCCTGGAACCAAACCCCAGCGGATAGGAAGGGAAAACTGTATTTTTAAAACACAAGTCGTTCCCTCTCAAAACATCTGTAGTCTGAAGTCATACAAAACAGATCTTAATCATATCTACATATTACCTTCCTGTGAAATATACCGAAGATGTCTTAAGGCTTTGTGGCACTCTTCACATAGGCAGATATGGAATAACCTAAGCAAAATCAAACCTCAAAATAACTGATCCTACAGGAAACAAAATGGGTAACAATCTGACTTAAAGGTCAGTATGGATAAAACACAAGTGCTGCCACTATGGAAACTATTAATTATGTTCTGTTGACTAGCTGCATGAATTGCTTTTCAGCGTCTATACATAAATTGTGGTTTCCATAAGCCATAAATAAACATCCATAAACAAATGGGTGGTATCTCCATTAATACATGGTGCATTCAAACAATCCCTTGGGTCACTGCAACCAGGAAACATTAACCATCTCATTTGGCAAGAGAGTAACATATATAGCATTAGCTCTGTGTCAAGCTAATATTTAATTCAGCTCACCTATCTGTCTCGTAGATAAGTTCAATAAAGATGGATAACAGAGAATTTTCAAAGTACCAAATACAGTCAGCCTTCCACATTCATGCATTTAGCTTTTGCAGGTTTGATTATTCATGGATTATTTGCTGCCACTTCCAGGGCTGCCCCATGCCAACATTTATGAGTCTCACCTCGCATTCCCAATCTCTCTGCAAGCCTCACAAGACAGAGAAAGACTGGGCACGTGAGATGAGGCTTGTTAAAATGGTGTTGAATGGCTCACATGTGCACGCACTGCTTACAAAGCAAGCTAAGAGTATAAAAGGTGCCATGCTCAGATCAGGCCATGGGGGGGGGGTTAGGGTTATCGAAAAGCAACCCAGCAAATTCCTCCCATCTTGAGCCACACAGAGACTGCCCCGCCCAGCTCAAGGGAGAAGGAAGGAGGGAGAAAACACTGCTTGAAAAGGCCCTACAGCTGCTTCTGAGTAGCTCAAGCCTGCAGGAACTTCCTGGGTTACTTTTTGATGATCTGCTCTCTTGCCCACCCCAGCAGCCCACTCGTGGGCAATCTCTCTGGATGGTTTTCCAAGGAGCCTGTGCTGCTGGGGGGTGGGGGAGCAAATTGTCCAAAGCAACCCAGCAAACTCCTCACGGCTTGAGGCGTACAGAGGCCAGCCTGCTCAACTCCAGGGAGAAGGAAGGAGGAAGAAGACACGCTGCTTGAAAGGCCCTACAGCCGCTTCTGCACAGCTGAAGTCAGGTGGAGTTTGCTGGGTTGCTTTTCAATTACCTGTTCCCTTTATTCCCTCTCAGCTTGCTTTGGTGGGGTGGGGGGTGCTCCAGCAATTCCAAAAAAGCCTCTGTAGACAAGAACTGATGAAAGTCTTTTGTGTCGACACTTCCAATTACAGTACTGTACTGTACTTTTGTATGTGTGCTAAATATGGTTAGGAGGAGCTTAAGATATTCGTGTTTTTTTCCACTTTCATGAGGATCCTGCACCCTAACCCCCACTAATGTGGAGGGCCAACTGTACTTCCATTCTCCTCCTCTGGTAATTCAAGATTTAGAACGGAGTGACCAAATAATATGATACCCCCCCACACAAAAAATAATAAGATATTTACCAAGAGAATGGGTAATAGAGGAACAGGTTTCCAACAATATTCTTGACAAAGCCACTGGGTCTGAGTATTCTGCTTCAAGCAAAAGTAACCTGCCCAATGAAAGAACAGAAAGATTATGCTCTTTGTCATAAGGACAGTACTGTATGCCCATGTGGGTAATCAGCAGCCAGAGGCCTTCTATGCAGCCTGTGCAAGTGTCTAAGCTGCTACCATTGAATTTCAGCCCAACAGCAAGCTACTTAGTATCCTCACATGCCCCTCCCCACACACTGCACTCCCCATCATAACTGTGAACTGCCCTCCACATTTAAATTGCCCTCCATAACATCCTGCCAAACAGATCATTGGTGGACTGTGTGCAACAGTTATGATGGGGAGGGCAATGGGAATGGTCTTGATGTTGTACCTTTCCCTTTGTAACTGTGCACCTCTGCCCTCCTCCCAACCATATAGGTCAGCTCTAGCCCACTGACCATTGCTATGTGCTACCCTTGGAGGAGAAAAAGAGATGCCTTCTCTCAAGTTTGTAGCAGAAAGTCAGGCACTAATGCTCCTAGATTACATCTACAGCAGAAAACTAGAGAAAAACCCCTTCCTTCCTTAGGATGGGGTGGGACAGCTGGCTGTAAACTGCAGAGCATATGCTAGTACTAGCAAGACAAATGGATGGATGGGCAGAGGCATGGGTTCAGATTCATGGCACAAAAGAAGTGCAGAAGTGAGATCTGCAGTGTAAAATTGGCAAAATTTCCAGATGACCATCCACCAATTGGCAACTCATCGTGTCGCTCCTGAAATCATTTAGGAAGCTTACCATCTGTACCATCTCACGAAAGTATTATTTTTTCACAAAACTTCATTGCATAATTGAGAATTTAGAGCTAAAAAAAACAAACAGAAAGGACAGGTTGCTTACCTGTAACCATAGATCTTCAAGTGGTCTTCTGTGAATTCACACAGCTGGGTTACTCCTGCGCCTGTGCAGAGCACATTTTTGGCGGTAACTCCACCCACACCAACGGTCCCTTATAAGGGATTCCCGCCCAATGCTCCTCAGTTCCTTGAATGACGCTGCAATCTGCAGCATCAGGAACATTAAGCATGTTTATATGATGTATTAGGACATAGAGGGGAGGATGGGCGGGTCTGTGTGAATTCACAGAAGACCACTCGAAGATCTATGGTTACAGGTAAGCAACCTGTCCATCTTCTTCGTGGTCTCTGTGAATCACACAGCTGGGTAGACTGGCAAGCTTCACTCCAGGAGGAGGGTATGTCCTACGCATATTGACTCTAACACCATATTACACAGTCAAACCTGAGATTGGGATAGTAATAGCACATTCTTAAGTAAAACTATTCAAACCACATATATATTCCTACATGAAACCATCAAGTGACTTGGCAAACATGAACACTCACTTATTGAATAGAAGATAACAGTACAGCTTTCTGGAATGAGAGTCAGAAATAAAAGTCAAATGTGAAGACCAAGCTGCAGCTCTGCAAATGTCCTCTAGGGGCACCCCAGAGAGGCATTCGGTCGAAATGGAGATAGCCCTCGTAGAGTGTCCTCGAATCCGTGTCGGCAGAGGGTTCTTTGCCAGTTCGTAGCAGAGAGCAATGGTCAATGTCACCCACTTCGATAACCATTGTGGAGAAACGGGCTCTCCAAGCTTCGAGTCAGCATAGGAAACAAACAGTCTGGGTGACTTTCTGAGGGAAGCAGTTCTTTGAATGTAGAAAGCAAGAGCCCTCCTGACGTCCATGAGATGGAGGGTATGTTCGAATTTGTCTTTCGGGTCCTGCATCAAAGCAGGAAGAGTGATGGATTGGTTGAGATGGAAGCTCGACACCACCTTTGGAAGGAAAGAAATGTCGGGCTAAGCACCAGTTTGTGCTTATGGAAAGCAGTGTATGGAGGATCAGATCTCAAGGCACAGAGTTCACCAGCCCGGCATGCTGAAGTGACAGCCACGAGGAAAGCAGTCTTCCAGGACAGAAGTCGCAGATCAGTAGAAGCCAAGGGTTCGAATGGTTGGCGAACCAACTGCGAGAGGACCAATTCGAGACTCCAAGACGGGGTCGGCTCGGTTACCGGAGGGTGCAGGTTGGCGTAGCCTCTCAAAAACTTCTCAACTGTCGCATCAACAAAGGGAGATGGATGACCTCTCACTTGGAACTCGACAGATATAGCTGCCAAGTAGCACCTGATCAATGAAAGTGATAGGCCCGCAGCAGACAATTGGAGGAGAAACTCCAAAACAGTCGGAATGGAGAACGGTTCAGGACTCGGACGTCGAGAGGCCAGAAAGGCTTTGTATTTCTTCCATTTGTAGTGGTATGGCTTTCGGGTAGACCGTCTTTGTGCGGCATCGATAACAGCCTGAACCTCTGGATGAAGAGATGCAGATTACCTTGGCATTGAAGATGAACCCGAGAGTCCCGAAATCGAAGGAAGAATCACAGGATCAGTCTCCACGCCATAAGACACAGAGTTTCTAGGTCTGGGTGCCGGACCTTGCCCTCCTGGATGGTAAGTAGATCCAGATGGGATGGAAGCCGGATGAAGCGACGTTTGGCCAGGCGAAGCAAGGTCACAAACCACGGCTGCTGAGGCCACCACGGAGCGATGAGGATAGCATTCGCTCGGTCCCGGCGAAGCTTGGCAATCACTCATGTCAGCAGTGGGAACGGAGGAAACACGTAAAACAGAGGACCTGACCAACGGAATAGGAATGCGCCCCCTCTCAATCCCGGGGCACGTCTTCTGGAACAGAACTAGGGACACTGGGCATTCTCCGGAGATGCGAAGAGGTCTACTTGAGGAAGGCCCCATCTTCGAAACAGGTCTGAGGTGACCGACCTGTGTAGATGCCACTCATGGATGGAGAGGCTCGAACGGCTGAGTCCGTCTGCAAGAGTGTTGTCCTCCCCAGGAAGATGGATGGATTGCAGAAAAACATTCCTACAGACACACCAATCCCAGATGTCTAACGTGAGCTGCAGAAGTTGAGAGGACCTCGTGCCTCCTTGCTTGTTCATGTAATACATGACAGAGGTGTTGTCTATCAGTACTAGGACAGTCCTGCTCCTCACCAGGGATTTGAAAGCTGGTAGCGCCTTCTGGACACTGAGAAGTTCCAGAACATTGATGTGGAGGGCTCTCTCTTCGGTATTCCAAGAGCCCCAAATCTCGTAGGTCTCGAGATGAGCTCCCCATCCCTGTAGTGAGGCATCTGTTGTCAGAGAGATGTCCGGTTGAGGAGGAACAAATGGCATGCCCGACAGGACATTGTCCGGTACCAGCCACCACACTAGAGACCAATGAACCGCCCTTGGCATTGTGAGCATCTTGTTTGGAGAACCACGGAGAGGATCGAAGACCTGCAAGAACCAGTGTTGGAGCAGACGGAACCGTAGTCTCGCGAAGCGGGTCACATAAGTAGTGGCTGCCATGTGACTGAGTAATATCTGGATTGAGTGAGCAGTTAGCCTTCAGGACCGACAGCAAGCATGGATAAGGGACCGAAGGGTGTTGAAGCGATCTTGAAGTAAGTAAGCCGCAGCCATTACAGAATCTAGCCGAGCTAGATTTGAGCCAGATGGAGCTGAGCCTTCTCGATGTTGACAACAAGTCCCAGGCAGTCTAAGGCATCTAAGGTGAGGCCAACATCAAATTCAAGCTGATGTCGAGAGTCCGCCACAATCAGCCAATCGTCGATGTAGGGAAAAACCACAACGCCCTGCTGACGAAGGAAAGCCGCTACCAATGCCATGCATTTTGTGAAAACTCGAGGAGCAGTCAAAAGACCAAAGGGAAAAACTCTGAACTGGAAGGCGTCAGTTCCGACTTGAAAAGTAAGGAAACACCTGTGGCCCGGATGGATCCCGACGTGAAAATAGGCATCCTTCAGGTCTATAGAGGTGAACCAGTCATACTGTTTCAGGAGTGGAAGGATGGAAGTCAAGGTGACCATTCTGAACTTCTTTGGGGCTATGTACCTGTTCACCCCACAGAGGTCGAGGATTGGACGTAGGCCGCCGTCCTTTTTCGTAACGAGGAAGTACCTCGAGAAGAAGCAGAGGTGGTGAAGATCGGGGTGGATAGGTTCGATGGCTCCCTTCTGCAAGTCTGTACCTCCTCGATGAGGGGGGGAGGGCGATGTCGATCGAACCAGTCCGATCGGAGGTAGAGTCGAATTTGATCCAATAGCCGTTCTGGACAATTTGGAGTACCTAGCAGTCTGATGTTATAGAAGACCAGGCTTCTTGGAAGTTCAACAGTCGATCCCCGAAGAGTGGTGTCTAAGAAAGAAGAGAAATAGTATCAACAATCAAGTTAAAACTTCTTCTGGCTCTGATCCCTGGATCGTTGCCTCAGTGGTTGTCGGTATCTGGAACCCGAGCCCTGGCTCCTCACCAATGAGGCCGGAGAGGGAGAGGAAACATAACGGGACCAGTGGTAGGACTAGCCAGAGTACCCACGGTGGAACTGTTGGCCAGACGATGGAGGCTGCCAGGAAGCCTCTAGGACGGTACTGGGAGACGGAGGTGGAACCCATACCATATTTCCTGGCAGTAGTCCTCATCTTTTGGGTGAACTCGAGCTTTTCATCGGTTGACCCGTTAAATAAGCCAGATTCGTCAAAAGGCAGATCTGCTATGGTGGCCGATGCTTGAGGTGTAAGGCCTGAGGAACGTAGCCATGCATGTCGACGCAGCGCAATAGAACCAGCGATGGTTTTCGCTGCGCAGTCTGCAACATGATGGGCCAAATTGATCTGCTGCCCCGCAAGAGATTGGGCCTCCGCCTGAATTGCCTCTGCCATTCTACGACGTTCCTCAGGGAGGTCTTGAATAAACTGGTTCATCCGTTCCCATGATACTTGCTGGTAAGCTCCCATGCAAGCTGAGTAATTCGCCACACAGAAGCTCAATCCAGCTGCAGAATAAATTTTCTTCCCCACAATGTCCAAGTTGTAGCCCTCTGGGTCTGGTGGAGTTGACAGAGGCTGATGTTGCTTCCTGTTTTGTGCGGCTTCGACGACGGAGTTTGGTTTTGGATGGTTCTGGAGCCATTCCACATGTTCGCCACCGACACGGTACAGGTGATCGATCTTTTTGGAGGTCAACTGTATAGAGGAGGGGTTCTCCCAGGAGCCCTGTGTGATCTTCAACAGTGATGGCAAAACCAGGATAGAAGCCGTAGGGGGTGCCTTTGACTGGATACGCTGAAAAATCAGGTCCAGCTGTTCGTTCCTCCACTTTAAGGTCCAACACTTGGGACATCCGAACCATTTGTTCCGCGAAAGCGCAAACATCATCCGTTGGGGAGGAGGAATCATCTTCCATCAACTCAGCTCTAGCTCTAGATGGTAAGGCAGGCCGGTACTGGTCCTAAGACATGGAGGAAGAGGAAGTCGAACCCTCCAGTGATGGACTACAGTCCCGTGGCGGTGTAGGAGATCGGTGCTGTGGGGTTGGAGGCGTCCGAGGCAGAGGGCGATACTCAGCAGAAGGAGAGACCTGAATCACTGCATCCTTCTTAGACGCCAGTTTCACAACGTCAAGGTCAAACAGTCGTGGAGATCGAGCTATCGAGCAGCCAGTGAAGGAAGAGCCAAGCACCTCACCCCTTGACGTCAAAATCTGTGAGCCCGTGGATGATGCAAACCCTGCGCGGCAGATGGATCAAGCAAGATCATACGCAGTATAAACTGGAACATCGTTATGGATTGTAGAGGGAGATGCACGGCCCCGAGGCAAGAGTTCAGACTCAGAGAGTTCAGTCAGAAGAGTGGCATTCCAACAACTGCGCCTGTGAAATAACAAGAGCGGGAGATGCCTCCAGCTGCTTAGGTGACCTCTCAGTGTCAGTCCTGGATGGGATGTCAACCGCCACAATCTCCACCGATCCCAGTGGCGTGAGCAAACGGCGAACCGCAGACTCTGGTGTGGCAGATATGGGCAGCGGTCTGGCAAAAGTGGCCTCGGTATCAACTGGTGGGCGCGTAGGAATCACAGGGGCAGTGGTATCGAGGGGCTTCGGTTTCTTCGAGCCCTCCTTCAATTTGGTCTTAGGCTTAGTAGTCATGTTTAGACACATGCTTTTCTTTCCTCTTTTTCTTTAAAAATTGCAAAGAGCCAGACTCAGTGCCGGGAGAGGTCTCGGTGGTGGCAGGAGCCGAAGTCGATGGTGTCGGCTGCTGGACCGATGCCGAACAATCCCGCGTCGAACCCAAAAATGCATGCTGCAGGGAGATATGGAGAGCCTCAGGATCTGAAGCTGTCGAATGGCGCCTAGACGGGCTCAGGATGGATGGCGTTTTTGGCCCTTGGATGTCGGAGACCGAGAGCATCCACGGTCCCGGGGCTCAGAAACAGGAGTTGAGGCCAGGGCTGAGGCAGAAGCAGAAGCTGAAGTTGTACCCAGAATTAAGGCCTTCTCATACAGGAATGATTTCAAATGAGACAGCCTGTGCTTACAGGCCTGAGGTGTGAAGGCCTTGCAGTGTACGCACACGTCTACATTGTGGGTTTCCCCCAGGCAAATCAAACATAGGGAATGGCCATCCACACTTGGGAGTTTGGCCCGACGAATCACCCAGCGTTTAAAGGGTCCTCTTCCAGACATTTTACTCACAAATTCACAAAAGGAAAGCGGAGCGAAAGATGTAGTCAGCGACAGTCTGGGTCAGTAAGATATCTGAGGTAAATGCCAAAGCCGAAGGAGGAAGCAAAAGTCATCGTCAAAAGCCAGAACCAGGTCGAATAAACAGTGGTCAGAAGTAGAATGCCAAAACAGAGGAGTAGAGAAAAATCGTCATCAAAATCCAAAGCCAAGTCAAAACCAGATAGAGGGGAGAAAAAATACCTAGCGAACAGAGGTTCCTTCAAGCTGCTAGCGCAGCGGAAAGAAAGGAACTGAGGAGAATTGGGCGGGAATCCCTTATAAGGGACCGTTGGTGTGGGCGGAGTTACCGCCAAAAATGTATCAAAGCACATTCTGCCTAGCGTTTCTAGAAGGTTCCGATGCTCTGCGGACATCCATCTTCTCCCCAGCTGTGTGATTCACAGAGACCACATAGAAGATCAAAAACTTACTACAAGGTTAACCACGCTAAGGTCAAGGTTAACAAAATCCAAAGTGTATAGTTATGTTCAACTTCCATTCATTTAGTAAGATAACCCATGAAGGGATCAAACTATATTTAAATGATTACTTCCTGTTTAGTTATTCCAGTTGTCTGGTTGCACTCTCCAAATTTCTAATGAGATGTGAAAGCTAAACTTCTCTTCATAACTAGGTGGAACAGCATAAATGATTGGTCTGCCAAGAGTTTACAAACACATGCTGGAAATTTGTCACTTGGTTGTCTGAGCTCACCAGCAGGCACACCCTCACAAAGATAAATGTCATGCAATTGTGGGATTTCTTACACGAAACAACAAAATATTACAAGTTAACAGCACAAAAGCAACTACTCCAGCACCCATAAGAACATTACCCTTGAAAATAAGCCTTCATTGCTTGGAGGACTCCAAGTTGCACTTTCCATGTACTGAGTTTCAGTCGCTCACACATTAGTGTACACAATTCTTGTCGATAGCAGCCTGAAAAACAAATATTCAAGTTAGCCTATGTCAGCCAACTCTGTACAAGGGATTCAAACCCTGCCCCTCTGCCCCATGCTTCTTCGCCCCTTATTTTTGCCAAGATGAAATTCAGAGAAGGGGCTACCCAAGCTGAAAGCCATCATTTCCATATAGACTTCAGACTGGCAACCTCTCCATTCACCGCTGTTTGAAAAAAAAATCTGTGGACAGTAGGAAGAGAGACTGGAAAACACCAATCAATCACCTCACCTAAAGCATTCAAGCCTTCACCACTCCCTCATTTAAATAGAGTTTTCATCTCCTCCCCCATAAAAAGTAGCCATTTCTCTGAAAGACTACTGTTCTCAATATTTTTTCATTTCACTGATTTCCTGGAGAAACTTTGCTTTAAGGATAAAATGTCACTGGGTTTGCTGAATTAAACCTACACTGTGTTTCTGGGTTTCTAGGCCATGCTTTCCCCAAACTCTCAAAGGCACAGAGGAGAGATTCCATCTGGAGTTCCTTCTCATTTTCATGCTCATCCTCATCATCATTCTGTGGTGAAGTGGCTCCCATATTCTCTGGGCAATTCTGCAATAAGACCATAAGATGTGAGAGTTTGATTAAGAAGCAAAATTACAGGAAGCAAATGGGTTAGTTTTTTTTACACTTTTCTTGCCACAATAGTTCAGGCCTCCCAGTTCAGTTATTGCTATTGGTGTTGTTAGTAACCAGGTCGAAGCACTGAGGGCAATATACAATAAAATCTAAATCTATTTATAATAACACCTCTACTACAATTCCAATGATCACGCTGAATAATAATTTTAAAAACCAAGCAGCATAAACTTGAAGAAACTTACACACTGCTGAAGGTACGCAACAACAACAGCAGCAGCAACAACAACAACCCTAGTAACACCCTGACGCCCCCCCCCAAAAAAAACTTACATCTGATGGTGATATTAGACAAAGGACATCTACCGTATATTCCGGCATATAAGACGACTTTTCCAGCCTCTAAAATCAGCTGAAAAGTCAGGGGCTGTCTTATACGCCAGATACAAGTCGGAGGTGGGGCTGTTTCAGCCCCATCTCCAACTTGGAATGACAGGGTGGCTGGCTGGGGGAGGGGGAAAGCTTGCTAGCCACCTCCCCCCCACTTAGCAAGGCTGGAGGGGGAGAGGGAGCCTTGCTGGGTGGGAGGGGTCTCCGTGATTTTGGAGCCATGGAGAAAATCCCCCCCCCCACTCAGCCAGGCTGGAGGGGGAGAGGGAGCCTTGCTACTTGGGAGGGGTCTCCTCCATCACGGAGCAAATCTCTCTCCACTCAGCCAGGCTGCAGGGAGGGGGGGAAGAGCCCTCCGTGTTTTGGTATCCACAGATTTAAGTATTCATGGCTTGAAAATCCTCTTTGCATTTAACTATTTGTTGTGTGGCTTTCAAGCTCACTCCAAATTATGGGTAACCTATGCTGGGTTTTCTTGGCAAAATGTATTCAGAGAAGGTTTCTTCCTCTTAGACTAAGAGAGTGTGGCTTACCCAAAGCCACCCAGTGGGCTTCCATGGCTAGGTGGGGATTTGAACACTGGTCTCCTGAAGTCCTAATCCAACACTGAAATCACTATTCTGCAATGGCATTTTAATTTATATCAGTGTAGATATTGGGAACTTCTCAAAAAGGATCCTTAGAACAAATCTCACAGCTCCTTCTACAGTTTAGGAGCCCATTCACACTACACAATTATACAAGTATTATTCCATTTAACTGCCATGGTTCTGTCCAATGGAAACCAGGGAGAGGGCGTAGTTTGGTGGGGCACTGGAGTGCTTGGGCTGAAAATGAATGGATGGATGAATGAATGAATGAATTCTAAATGCTCTTCCCTAAATTGTAAAACCCAGGATTTCATAGGACAGAACCATGGCAGTTAAGGTGGAATAACAGCACTATAATTGTGTACCCATTTCTGGGTATGGTTATAAAAGCTGGACAGTGAAGAAAGCTGATAGGAAGAGAATCAGCTTATTTTAAATGTGGTGCTGGAGAAGAGTTCTGCAGATACTGTGGATTGCCGGAAAGACAAATACAATTGTCCCTCCGTATCCACAGATTTGGTATCCATGGCTTGAAAATATTCTTTAAAAAATAATAATCTAAAAAGCAAATCTTGATTTTGCCATCTTATATAAAGGACACCATTTTGCTATGCCATTGCATATAATGGGACTTGAGTATTCACGGATTTTGGTATCCAAACAGGGGTCCTGGAACCAAACCCCAGCAAATATGAAGGGACAACTGTATTCATATTATTTTAAACTGCTCTAAACTGATTTTATTGAATGCCTTCCTGAGATGATTGCTTAAGGGTGAGAAATAAATATTTGAATAAATAATTTTAATAAAGAAGTACTAGGATTTACGACTTCCAGGTCAGTCAAGCTGCACCTCTTCATAGGGATTTAACTCCTGCTCAATACAGTGGCATTTCTGAATAAACACGTATCACATGTTTCCATTTTCATGACAGGCATGAATCTCATGGCATTCTAAAGGCACATTTTATTTGGCCTAAGTTTCATGGACTCAGATCCACTTCATCAGATGCATGAAAGTGTGATGAAAAGCTTAAGCCACATAAAAATGGCTAGTCTTTAATGTTCAACAAAACTCTTTGGAGGGTTCTTTGGGCCGCAACAGACTAGCACAGCTGCTTCTAGGGGGACTGTTTCCCCGATTTTCCTGGTTATTGAGTGGTCCTTACTTCAGAGGAAACATACAGAGGATCAGGGTGGCCATAGTATACACCTGTGGCTCTTAACTTTTTCTTTACCAGGAACCTCTTTTAAATATCTTTTGTTGTTCTGGACCAACAAGACTTAATCCAAGATGTAAAACCATGATAACAACGCATAACAACAACAACACACCATCCATTAAACCTTCCCTCAAGCGGCACTGGTGGAGGAGGGAAGACTTTTATCCTTCTTCCTGCAAGTTGGTGGCTGGAGCAGACTGAATGGCAATGTGCAGGCCAAGCCAGCCAGCTTTTGTCTTGGCTCCTGTCACAGAGAAGATCTCATCCTGCCAGGGAGGCTGCGCAGGGGGGGGAGCCTTGCTGGGCAGGAGGGGCTGAGCCTCCTCGCAGGTTGGGGAATCCTGGGAGGTGGCTGAGTCTCTCCCCAGCCAGGTAGCTATCCACCGCGATTCCGGGAGGCTTCAGGAAGGGTGGCTGGCTGGAGTGGGGGAAGCTTTCCAGCCACCACCTGCCCTCCCCGAAGCCGTGATGGGGAGCCCGATCGCAGCTTCAGGGAGGGTGGGTGATTGGGGGTCGTCTTATACGGCGAATATGCCCTAAACTCTATATTTTGACTTTAAAAATTGGGGGTCGTCTAATACGCCCAGTCGTCTTATACGCCGGAATATAAAGTAGTGGCAGTTTGGTCACTGCTTTCTATATTACTCTTTTAAGCCTTTTGGGGAGATGAAGGAAGAAGAGGAACGATCATGCATCAACCACACCCAGGAACCAGAATTCCTGGAGGTATGGGGAGCACTAAACAACATATTGCATTCTTCACTTATCTGCTCTCACCTTGTCCCACTCTGACAGATTATGCAGGCAATATTAGCTCCACAAAGATAATGTGTGAGAGATGAGGTATACATTCATGTATACAGTTGTTTTCTCAGATATATAAAACTCCAGCACTCAAGGGGGTCCTATCAGACACCTGCCATTTTCTCTGAAGGAAATGGACAGAACACAGACATTACTAAAATATTTTTTTAAGGGATCTGGGGCTTTTGGATCATGGGGGAAACTAGTGTGTCCCATCTGAGGGAAGTGTCCACTGAAGAAGTTGGAGGGTTACAACCCTACCTAATCTAAGGAATCCTGTTTGATTTGCCTGTCTATATCTGACTCCTAACCCATTTTTGAAGAACAGCCAATGAGGAGGAAGGAAGAATCGTAACACCTTCTCACAAGACAAAGGGCTTAAAGATTTGCTGGTCGTTCCCTTGGACAGTATTAGTAAGAAACAGTGTACTGTAGTGAAAAGACTAAGCAGCAAACGGGAAAGTCGCCAATACAAATCTTACTTCTGCCAAAACGTAATGGACAATTTTATTAGAAAAATCACTAATTTTTAAGTACCAGCCTCCATTTGCAATATACAGTTAATAAAACAGTGTACTGTAGTGAAAAGACTAAGCAGCAAACGGGAAAGTCGCCAATACAAATCTTACTTCTGCCAAAACGTAATGGACAATTTTATTAGAAAAATCACTAATTTTTAAGTACCAGCCTCCATTTGCAATATACAGTTAATAAAATTACTGTTTTGTACAGAGCTGATATAAGGATTACTGAGAATATACAGAAAGCATTTTGAACAGGCTACAGAACTACAGAAATGCTCATTATTAGTGGCACATTCAAAAGCAACAGGAATTCAAAATTCACCTTCTTTATTATTGGAAAAATGATGTCTGTCAATTCCTTGAACCGATTTTCCTGCATTGTCTTTACCACATCAGCAGTGCACCGGAGGGCCACAATCTTGTATCTGAGGTTCTCTTTGCGACACTCCTTAAGCATAGCCTGAAGGATGTCATCAATACTGGGCTGGCCAGGCACAGACTTGTGCAGTTCCGTGCTGGACACCAACAGCAAATGGATGAGAAGGGGAGAGACAGAGAGAGATCACTATTTGCCGACTTTGTCTGTTTACCCAGCTAACAAGCTCAGTCCACCCTTTGTTTGTTTATCAAAGAAATGTATATGCCTCTTTGTTGTTACTTATTGTTAGGCTCTATAGGTTTTTTCAATTGTTGATTCAATTATTTTCATACAGTATGAATTCCAGAGGTGGAGTAGCATATAAATACAGTATGGCACCCATATCTGCAGGACAGGTACCCATGGTTTCACTAACCCGCATCCAAAAATATATGTTTCCTCTAGGCATTTCCTAGGCCCTTCAGCGTGATTCTATGGTATGCTTCCACTGGAAGTTGACCATAGAGTACGCACTAGAGGACCTAGTCCTAGAAGATGCCTTAAGGTATTCTCTCTAGGAATCTAGGTCCTCCAGCATGACTATGGTATGCTTGGGCCAGAAGTTGTTCATTTCAATAGGATTCCCTATTATACAGGATTTTGCATTTCCACAGTAAGTCCAGGAACATATTCCCCCCCGCCCCTGTGGATATGGGGGTCATACTGTACTTATGAATGCTTAACACAAAAACATTGTGTTCTACTTTTATCTGAAAAGTACCTAGGATTTAATTCTTTTTTTTCTTCTGCCTCCTTCAGTATAAACAAGTTTCATCACCTAATACTTATGCATTCTCATTTTTTCACTCACTCACACATACACACAAATGCACACCATATGCAAACACACTTCTAGCATCTACAGGTTTTTGCCACCTCCTTTCCCCATTTTCTACATTCTGCACTATGCATTTACTAGAAGCAAGTTCTTTTCTATAATGTTTAAATGTTTATTATATTAATTATTTATTTAACAACAATTCTAATCCTGATACATACAAGTTCCTTCTTCCTATATAGATAATGTAATTTCTTTTAAAAATCTCCCTTTATCCCTCCCATACCCAAATCATGAAGTCAGAAACTTTATCCCTGTCAATCACCATAAATATAAATTGCCTTACAAATAATTACATGTTGTTTACATATTTATCATAACCTTCAAAAATCATTTTTCCAAAATATCTCTTGACCCAAAGGAGGTTTAAATCCAGTATTGCCTTGATTAATATAGGTATAAGCACACACTGGGTACCTAAACAGATCCCAGGCAGCAAAAAATAAACAGCAGAGTGTTGTTCCTTCAGGCATAAGAATAAAGGCACAGAGTGTCTAAAATAAACTTCTCTTTACTAGAGCATAATGAAGATTATTTACAGATATATACAGCATTCAAGAGAAAAACATCTTCCCTCTGTGAAATCCAACACAGAACATCCTCACACAGTGAGATCCAAAGCGGGACAAACTAAATACCCAGCTCTGCAGAGTTCCTAGCACCTCCCCCAGTCAACTCTGCACCAGAGCTGAGAGCTCATCAATATTGATACATTTGCTAACTTTCTGCAAACTGTCACTAGCTCTCTCTCTGCTATACTCTGCAGACTGTTACATTCCAGCTCTTTACAGAATAAATCTACTGTATGCCCCAATATCCTGACAATATAAACACTGAACGGCTTCCTAATAATCTCAAATGTACCTTCTTTTATGTTTCCTCTTGCTACTCTTACTTTGTATGTTAATTTTTCTGAAACAGCTATGGACCATATCCTATTTAACCACATTTGTATCAAGAGTTTCTAAGGTTTTCCATGCTTTAACTATTTCTAGTCTTGTAGCATTTAACCTAAGTGCTGTAAGGTCCTTATCTGGCAAATTTTCATTATCACTTTCACAGAAATTAGTAATAGTGCCCCTCTGAAGTGTACTTTTTGGCCCAACATGTGACTTACCCATCCTACTACATCTTCCCAGAATCTACATATTTTTGGACATGATAGCCACTTACGAGGTCTGCCTATTAAATAAGAAGACTGTGCTTCTACCTTTCAGACAAATCAGGAAGAACTGGTTGTGAATGCTTGAGTGGTGACCTTGAACATGTCTGAACCTGCATGACAAACACCAACGATCTCAGCTGTTCAATTAATTGTCAGTCGTCGTTTAAAGTGGCTGTGTTGTCTGTTGTGTGCTGGGAAAATGCTAAGTTTAAAAGTCAAGCAACATGTCAATTTGAAATTTTTAGTAAAATTGAACAAAACACCAACAAGAATATTTTCAAATGCTTAGTGAGGCCTACAGAGAAGACTGCATGTCTTGTGTGCGTGTGCATGTGTTTGAGTGGCACAAAAGATTCAGAGAACAACGTGAGAATGTGGAAGACGATGAACGCCCTGGACACCCTTCCACTTCAAGAACCAAAGAAATTGGAAAAAAAAAGCCAGATTGTTTGAGGAGAGCACCAACTCAGTGTCCAAATGGTATCTGAAGCCGTGAACATTAACAAAGACACTGCGTGGAAAATTTTGCATTAGGATCTCAACATGAGAAAAGTTTGTGCCAAGATGGTCAGTCCCTAGGGTTCTCACGCCTGAGCAAAAAGAGTGCTGCAAGGAAATTTGCACTGACATTCTGCAGGAACATGAGGCTGACCCAAACCTTTTTCAAAAAATCATCAATTGTGATGAAACCTGGATCTTCCAGTATGATCATGAGACAAAATGACAGTCAATGCACTGGAAAATACCATCATCACCAAGAATGAAAAAAGCATGTCAAAGCAATCCACATTCAAAGCCATGCTCATTGTGGGTTTTTTTACAACAAGGGTGTAATCTTGGCAGAATGTGTTCCAGAAGGCAGAACAGTGTACCAGCATTATTATAAGGAAGTTTTGACAAAGGTGAGAGAACGAATCAGAAAAAAAGGCCAGAACTGTGGGGAAATGGTTTTATTCTTCATAAAGACAATGTGCCTGCTTACATAGAACTTTTTCTGGAGTAGTTTTTTGGCCGATAAACGCACTACTATACTTGAACATCCTCCATATTTGCCAGATTTGGCACCATGCGACTGATCTAGTCCACACCTTCAACCAATGGAAAACAAGATTGCATTGGTGTGTGAGTGTGAACGGAGAGTATATTGGACAAGCATTACAATTGTAATACATATAAATAAAAATGGGTTATTGTATCAGTCTCATTATTTACTAGGACAGACCTCGTATGATTCCAATCACCTATTTTGCCACAATGTCTCCAACGCAGCTTTGACATTTCATTATTAATCTTATGGAGTTTGAGTGAATATTTTGTATTAATAATTTTAATGCATTTTCTCTAATCTGAATAGGTATTGATTTATAAGGTTCAATTTTCCAAACTAAGTCCCATTGTTTTTCTGATATCTTTATCCCCAAATCTAACTCCCAAATAAGTATGACTCTTCCATTATTTGATACAGTTTTGAAGCTTGTCCTGTTGTTTTATTTGGGCTGTCATTATGTTTCAAATAGAGTTAAAGCTCTTGGGCACCATCTGTTCTGTTTAAATTTGCCTGGAAGAAATGTATTTGTATTAGTTGCAGCCATGATGGGTCTATAGGTTTAAGTCTATTTTTAAGTCGTACTGATTCTATAGGTTTACTATTCAAATATTAAGTCCTTTATTCTATATATTCCTTTCTCTTTCCACCCTCTAAACTACTTATAGTTGTTCTGTTTAAAAAAGTGATGTCCTAAGAGATGACAAATGGGTGATGGAGTGCTAGATTATTTTTATATTTACACCATGTATTGAACATTCCTTCTGTGAATGGATTCCCTATTTTATCCTGTAGGGTTTTTGTTTTTACTTTAGCTGAAAATATACCTGCCTCATAATGTTTTGGTAACATATCTCTTTCTATTTGAATCCATGCAACAGTTATCAGCTTTAACGAATTTAGCTATTGGACCAACTGGAAAGTATCATGATATAGTTCTAAATTTGGTAGGGCTAAACCTCTATGTGCTACACTTGATATTATTTATGAATTTTAAAGATTTCCCCCATTATAAATTTCTATCGTGACCTGTCCTGGATACTGGGTATTACAGTGTTGTTAACTGTGTTGCTAAATTCAGGCCACACCTCGACATGAGTTTCACAGGCCTCCTTAATTGCTGGATTCCAGCCAGCCTGCCTTAAGTCTTAGGAAGAGATCTCTCTTTCCAGACTTCAAGGTCCTCCAGCTGTACCAAGCTCTCCCTCTCGAAACCTAAGGTTGACCTTATCTGTCTGTTCTGTACTGTTGCTAGCCAGAACTGGCTTTGGAATGATACCGTATGCATATCCTTGGTCAATAAACCGTGTTGCTAATACATGTGTGTTGATTCAGTGTGTGCGTTAGCAAGTTCATCACAACTTCTCTATGACTTTTTGCCATTTTGTGAGTTTTGTTTTATGTACTGATAATGGAATATCTTGAAACAAGAATAAAAATTTAGGTAAGATATGGGTAGCCTGCCCAATAAAGAGAACTGTAACTATTTTAGATCATTCCTTTTATGTTTGTTTGAGATGGCTAAATATTTGTTTGTAATTCCTGTACATGAAATGTGACAGGTTTTTAGTTCTGGGAATGCCTAAATATCTAAATCCAGAAAAGCTAACTGGTAATTTGGATATTCTCTTAATAAGACATCATCGGTAAATAAATGTATTTCATGTTCATTTTCATTTCATTATATATTATCTTTGTGATTTTTTTCTTATAAATACTGCTAACACTTCTATTGCTAGTGCAAATAAAATGGGAGAAAGGCCTTGCTGTGTTCCTCTGATTAGAGGGAATGATTGGGAGTCTATGCCATTTACACATACTACAGCTTTTGCATTTTCATATAGTTTATTTATAATTGAAACAAACCTGTCACCCATATTCATTTTTTTAAAAGTTCTATCAAATAAATATGCTAACATGGTAAAATGCATTCAATATTATAGCTACTAGGTTATTATGGGATTGACTTACATGGATTATATTTAAAGCTCTTCTTATGGAGTCTGCTAGTGTCCTACCTGACATAAAGCCAGTTCAGACTGAGTGGATACATATTATTATGAATTTATTTATATTTTAGGCGATAATTGATGTAAATATTTTTCAGTCCTGATTGCATAGTACTATCAATCTATAAACTGGTATAGACTGAGGATCACCCCCTGGTTTTAGCAAAGGTACCCTTAGGCTCTATTCCAGGAGTCAGGTATTTTTCCTCCTAAAAGTATTTCATTAATAATAAGAATAAGAATAAGAATAAAAAAATTTATTTATACACCGCCCTTTGGTAATCCAATCTGGACGGTTAACAACATTAAAACACCATACAAAGTAAAACAGTATACTCCCTTCCCCCCCTTAAAAAGTTATTAAATCAAATTTACAAATTAAAACAACGATTAAAACACTTAATAAAACACAGACCTACATTTAGCAATAACAGTAGATCCCCAGCGATATTTAGTTCTGTTAACAAAGGAGGCTGTGGGGACTCTCCTGAAGGAGGAGGGGTTCCCAAGGCCAATATAATCTATTCTGGAAAGGCCTGCTGGAAGAGATCCATCTTGACAGCCCCAAAGATGTCAATTGACGGATCTCATCCAGCAGGCCGTTCCATAGTCTGGGGGTGACAACAGAAAAAGCCCTCTGGCAGGTAGCCAAAAGCCTCAACTTTTGAGGCTGCAGCAAATTCCTCCCAGAGGACCAGAGTGCGTGGGGGGATTATAGGGGAGGAGATGGTCCCTGAGATAGCTTGGACCCAAGCCATTTAGGGCTTTAAAGGTGATAACCAGCACCTTGTACTGGGCCCGGAAAGCAATAGGCAGCCAGTGGAGGGACCTCAAAACCGGAGTGATGTGGTCCCTCCTAGATGTTCCTGAAACAAGCCTGGCTGCCATATTTTGTACTAACTGTAGTTTCTGAACCAAGCACAAGGGTAGCCCCATGTAAAGCGCATTACAGAAGTCTAGGTGTGAGGTTACCAGCGCATGAACAAGGGTCTCGAGGTCCCTTGCTTTCCAGAAAAGGCCGCAGCTGGTGTATCAGCCGAAGCTGATAACAGGCGCTGCTGACTGTCGTATTTACCTGATTTATCATCAGGAGTGACGAGTCAAGGAGCACCCCCAAACTGCGAACACAGGCACTGGAGGAGAGTGTGACCCCATTCAGGACTGGAGGTTGCAACCCAATTCTTAGTTTCGAGGCCGCTACTGTGAGCACCTCTGTCTTGTCTGGATTCAGTTTCAATCTGTTTTTCCTCATCCAGTCCATTACCGCCTGAAGACATTCACTGAGAGAAGAGATGTCATTGGAATTCAAGACCGACTAACGAGATACGGAGAAATAGATCTGAGTGTCATCAGCATACTGATAACACCCAGCTCCATAACTCCGAATAATCTCACCCAGCGGCTTCATATAAGATGTTAAATAACATTGGGGGCAAGATAGCTCCCTGTGGAACTCCCCAGGTGAGCTCTCTTTTGCTCGAACAACTGTCCCCAAGCAGCACCCTCTGGGACCTGCCCGAGAGGTAGGACCAGAACCACTGCAATGCAGTGCCCCCGATACCCAACCCCTTCAGGCGGTCCAAGAGGATGCCATGATCTACCATATCAAAAGCCGCTGAGAGGTCTAAGACCACCAACAGGGTCATGCTACCCCTGTTGATGTTCAGGCGCAGATCGTCAGCCAAGGCAACCATGGCAGTCTCAACCTGTCTTGAAGCCGGGTTGAAATGGGTCTAGATAATCGGTTTCATCCAAGACAGCTTGGAGTTGAAGAGCAACTGCCCTCTCGATCACCTTGCTCAGAAATGGCAATAAAGAAATAGGCCTGTAATTACTCATATCCAGGGGTCCAGGGAAAGTTTTGTCAGAAGCGGCCTAACAGCCGCTTCCTTCAGACAAGATGGAACATGTCCTTCCCTGAAGGATGCATTGATGATACTATGTCAGTGAGCAGGTGAGGGGAAGTGGGCGGGGGGGGGCGGAGTTGCTCTGGTTCACAAAAACAGCCTGATCTTGACCAGGATACCTGTCCGGAACATAGTCCACTTCGAGTGTATGCACCTTAGTCTGAGGACCAGGGATAGTTTGGGATTCTGTTAGTCTACTGAGTACCCCGTTGTCTAGCAGACTCCCTGACAGAGCTGACGCAGCTGGTCTCGGAGCTGTTGTTGGAGTCTCCCAGACTTTTAGTTTTGGGAGACTTCAACATTCCACTCGAGACCAGTCTAACAGGTGCGGCTCGAGAGTTCATGGAGACCGTGACAAACATGGGCCTATCCCAATTGGTTGTCGGGCCCACACATTGTGCAGGTCATACACTCGATGCGGTCTTCAGTACGGAACAGGAATATCCATGGGCGGAGGTTGTAAATACCTCCACATTGTCATGGTTGGATCATTTCCTGGTCAAGGCGGAACAATCCTGCCCATACTCTCTTGCTTCCTGTTTTTTAATGCTCATTTCATAGCTCTTCCATTCTTTTTTTCTAACTCTTCCCTTAAGTGTTGTTTAGCTTTTTTTTTAATTTATTGTTCATTGTGCAAATATTATCACCTTCAATAGTAATAGGTCCCTCTGCAAATATATTTGATTTCTTTAACATTTTAACATTTACTAGAATAAGCAAGTTGACCACTATAATCTTACTAGTCTTAGTAAAAGATTCACTCTCAGAGATGTTGAGTGGGGGGAGAATCCCCTAATTCTTCCTTTTCCTCAACATTTTCTTCCCAGGGCCTTAACATCTGCATTATCCATCTTTTGTTGAGAATCCATGGCCCCAGCATCTTTGCTCAGTTTCTTTTCCCATATTCTACACCTAACCTATTCCTCCTTTCTATGTAATAAATGTTGCTCTATTTTTTAAATTTTTATTTATTTATACCCCGCTCTTCAGCCCCAAGGCTATCAGAGCGGCTTACAAATTGTTTTAAGCAATAGCAATTTACACATCTACACTGCATTAAGCAGTTTCCAATGTGTGTTAGCTAATTGCCCCCACAAGCCAGGTACTCATTTTACCGACCTACGAAAGGATGGAAGGCTGAGTGAACCTTGGAGCCGGCTGGAATCGAACTTGTAACGTGGTGACTTGCAGGACTGGCATTTAACCACTGCGCCACCAGGGCTCCCTATCTTCACCCCAGATAGTTTTCTAATTGTCATCAGGAACAAAACTTTTCCTATCGTCTCCATAATAAAAAAGTTCTTACAGTGGTCCTAGTCTGATTAAAAACTGTGGTTATACTTCAGATTACATTGCTAAAATCCTTCAGTAGGAATATATAAGAGGAAGTTAACACATTCTCGTACAGGAATAGCACTGTTAACACAAAGAATATTTCAGAATCAAAAGATGGTTACTTTTTTACCTGCATGAAGTGATGACACTGGCAATAGCTTTCAGTAACTCCTCCTAAAAGTGGTATTAAAAAAAAAAAGACACAAGAAGAGTTATAGCAAGAAAGTTCTTCAGTAGGGGGGGGAACCTTAACTACTCTGGATCTGGTAGAAACTACAGAATCTTTCAAATACTAATATGTCAATATAAAAACATGGGTTTTTTTCCAGAACAATTAACTCCAGACACAAAGTCATGCAATTTATATATATATATATATATATATATATATATTAGAAGAAGCAATTGTTTGACCCCAGTTTAAAATTACTTTGTCAATGATCCTTTGTAGGCCAATAGGGCCAAGGGATCATTATTTCAGAAACATTGCTAAAAGTAGGGAAGCTTGAAGAATCTGATCTTTATGAATTCCAATGTGAACTGGCCAAACTATGAACAGTTCACAGCTTCATCTTGAGATATTTAAGATATTTAATTTAGAAATTGGTATTTTGAGTCAAAATACTTAGAAATATGGAGGAAGATCATGATAGTGGTGGTGAAGGAGAAGAAAATGGAGGAGGAACTGATGGAGGAGAAGAATATGCAGCTTTTCACATGGATCTTTTAAAAACATAAATTGATGCAGAAATGGGACATAATGGAGGCATGACATAGACCAATGATAAGCTAATTCACACACACCCTGTTCCATGCTACTTTTAAACACCCTTTCCCAAAGGAAATACAGTTGTCCTCCATATTCACAGATTTGGCATTCACGGATTTAAGTATTCACAGCTTGAAAATATTTTTTAAAAAAGAATAATCCAAAACGCAAAAATAATCCAAAAAATAATCCCATTTCTGAGCTCTGTAACACACTGCACATTTCTGGAGACTTTGCCGTCTTATATAAGGGACACCATTTTGCTATGCCATTGCACATAATGGGACTTGGGTATTCACGGGGGGTCCTGGAACCAAATCCCAGCGAATGTGAAGGGACAACTGTATACCATCTCTGGCTTTTCTTCGCAAACAAAGATTCAGGAAGGACTCATCCTGTGCTTCCTGCAAGCGCACTGATGACTAAAAAGGCCAATCCAAGATAGACAAGTCCAGTTTCAGAAAGCACAGCAGGTCTCCTTGGGTGATGTTTCCGGGTTGTGATTCTTTCTGCGTTGTCGTTTCTCTTCAAGACTTGTTCGGCGTGAGTTCTCAAATAAGGCTGCAGCATTGTGGATAGTGTGTCTCCATGCCTCCTGATGTGAGGCCAGGGTGGACCATTGTTGGTGATCAATTTGGCCGAGCCTGAGATGTTGTTTCAGGGAGTCCTTGTATCGCTTTTTTGGAGCACCCCTCTTACGCTGACCCGTGGCGAGTTCACCATAGAGTACTATTTTGGGGAGGCGATGGTCCTCCATCCTAGAAACGTGCCCTGCCCAACGCAGCTGTGTTCTCAATATCATGGCCTCATGTAAATTATAATAGTACAAAGCAGGATAAGATTTACTAAAGCAAGTTTTAGGCAGAACAGCACTTATAATTCAGCCTGTTTTCATATGCAATCTTTTCTTCATGTTTCTGTCAATCAAATGCTAATAATCTCTTCACTTATTTTAACCTTTCATTAAAAAAATTAAACTGTAGGGCCCATTCCACTTTAAAAACAAACAGAAAGACTACAGTTGTCCCTTCACATTCGTGGTGGTTAGGTTCAGAAGACCCCTGAGAATATGAAAAATCCACAAATAATAACAGCCCCCCTACCCTCCAGAAAGTGGCGAAGGGGCTTCAGAGGCCCTGTCGCCACTCCCCCCCTCCCCAGAGTGGCAAACCGCGAATATGCGGAACCGCAAGTGTGGAGGCCGCAAATGTGGAGGGAGGACTGTAACAGAGGAACAAAGCTGCAAAAACAGATGCATTAAACAAAGGGGGCACCCACCAACACATCGGAGCTTTTCCTTTATTTGATCACAAATCCCAATTAAAGATATGCATTTAAAGGAACAAAACAGCAATGTTGCTGACAATTTTAATCCCATTTCTGAGCTCTGTAACACACTGCACATTTCTAGAGACTTTACCTTTCCTGTCCATGTTCTTCCAGACAGTCCTTGCAACAGAGCAGTGAGAATCATGCCCAAGTGTGGTGGAACTAAGGAACCGGTTTGCTTTGCTATAGATGCCATAGCAGCTGCTCCCTGAGCTTTCATCTTCCAAGATGGGGACTGCAAAGCTTTCTGGGTGATCGCTATCAGTTCTTCCATATAAAGCCTTATGCCACCATGGGTGCCTATGTTTCAAACACGCAGTGTTTCACAAGATGAGTAGAAGAGCAACCAAACAAGCTGAATTTTAACAAAGATACGTTTTATGAGAACTAGTCTAAACTTTACTGATAGAAATAATCTGGTACAGTACAAAATGTGGCACTTCAATAAGTGACAGACAGCACAACTACTTCATAATTACCAGGAAAGAACAAGAACCAGCATTCTCATAACACACATCAAAGACACTATGGCCCCAAAAACTAGTTGATGGAAGGATGGAGAGATATGCAAACGTTTTTGGGCGGAAATATCCCAATAAAAGAAAGAGATTTTAAAGAGCTGTTGCAGAATCATGGTTCATTAATGCTCCAAAGTCAAATCTGAGGACTGAAAACCCTTAAATTCACTTTTTAAAGCGGCCCCGAAACCAAGAATCGGGTTGCAATCTCCAGTCCTGGATGGGGTCACACTCTCCTCCAGTGACTGTGTTCGCAGTCTAGGGGTGCTCCTTGACTCGTCACTCCTGATGACAAATCAGGTAAATGCGACAGTCAGGAGCGCTTGCTATCAGCTTCGGCTGATACGCCAGCTGCGCCCTTTTCTGGAAGGAAGGGATCTTGAGACCATTGTGCATGCGCTGGTAACCTCACGTCTTGACTTCTGTAATGCACTCTACATGAGGCTACCCTTGTGCTTAGTTCGGGAATTACAGCTGGTACAAAATATGGCAGCCAGGCTAGTTTCTGGGACATCTAGGAGGGACCACATTACTCCGGTTCTGAGGTCCCTCCACTGGCTGCCTATCAGCTTCCGGGCCCAGTACAAGGTGTTGGTTAGCACCTTTAAAGCCCTAAATGGCTTGGGCCAAAGCTATCTCAGGGACCACCTTCTCCCTTATAATCCTCCCCGCGCTCTCTGGTCCTCTGGGAGGAATTTGTTGCAGCCACAAAGACCTAGGCTGGCGACCACCTCCCAGAGGGCTTTCTCGGCTGTCGACCCCAAATTGTAGAATGGCCTGCCAGATGAGATCCGCCTATTGACATCATTAGACAGCTTTACAAAGGCTGTCAAGACGGTTCTCTTCAGGCAGGCTTTTCCAGAATAGCTAACCCCGGTCTCAGGAACCCCCTCCGGAGGTTGCTTCTGGACCTCCAAACTGATGCTGCTTGCTTGAAAGGGTTTTTAAATAAATTGTATTATATATTGATTTTAATCTGTATTAATTTAATAATGTTTTAAGGGGGAGAAGGGATTTGGAGCTGTTTTATACTGTGTACTATTTTATTGTTGTAAGCTGCCCCGATTGCTCGCAGAGGGGCGGGATACAAATAAATTTTATTATTATTATTATTATTATTATTATTAAAAACATTGGCTTTCTACTTATTATAATAAAATACTCAAAGTGGCAAAAATAGTAATTTAAAATTCAATAGACCAGCATACCAGGCACATTTTCCTGCCATACTTCTGTCCATAGGTTGCTATCTTCTTTCTCTCCTTTTTCTTCCTCAGGGACCTCATGCATGCCCAGGAAGGCCAGTGGTAGGACATGTTTGGCTTGATTCTTCAGTACATCTGGGCTATACCGCCCAATAGCATGAACAGTTAATGCACAGCCCATTTTATAGATTTGTTCTGAAATAAAAGAAGAGAGGTTATAGGCATGATTTTTGTTTTTGTTTTTACTGCAATACTGGTATAAACAAGGCTCAATTTCATGGAAGCCACATTCCTGAAGGGCACATACCATGTACTTTGCATTGCATCTGCCCTCTAATGGAGCACATCTAATGGAGCAAAGTTCATTATTCAATAAAAACCTAGAAAGATCATTTTGGGGGGGAGCATCAGGTGCTCCACAAAGGAAAGGCCTCCACGAGCAGCACCACCACTGCTGCCCCATGTTGGAGGAAGAGCCTCTCAGAAAATGCCCTGCTATGGGGCCTCAGCCACCAAGCCTTGACCACTTTTGTCCCTTGGTCATATCCCCCTCTTTGCAACCAATTCTTGGACAAGAGAGTGGGGTGGGGGTTCAGGGTTCGGCTTAGTGTGACAGGAAATAAAGGCAGGAGTTGGGGGAAAGGTGGGAAACAGCAGCAAGCTCATAGTAAGCCAGAAGTACCAATTTCTTAAAATTATAATTATGACGTCGCTGTATTTTGAAGAGGTTTGATAGCTTCCCACTTAATTTTTCTTTAAGGGCACACATAACTGCTGATCCTGCTTGGAGACTGGGGGAACATTTCTCAGGAACAATAATACATTTACTGTGAACATATGCAACAGTCTAATGTGTGAATATACCTAGTTTAAAATCAGAAATCTGTATGAATGCACAGACACTCCACTACTATTTGAATGTACAAATCAGCAATCTCTATATAGTGGGCACATGTTGCATGTTACATGTGATTAAATATGAGTTTATGAATAAACAACCTTTGAAACCCTGAAAACAAATAGTTGATCCAAATACTTGGTAGTTATCCCCAGAGACTTGTGCTTTAGTGGTTAAGGGTGTCAGACTGGGATGTGGGAAGACCAGGTTGAAATCTCCACCCAGCCATGAAATTCATTGCATGACCTTTGGCTATTCGCTAGTCTGCCCAGTAGGATTGCTGCAAAGATAAAATGTTGTGACAGTAGACTGTTGCTCTGAACTCCCTGGGAGAAAGTTTGGATAAAATGTAATAATGTACAGTATTATTTAATAATGTAGTTATTTTCTATAATCAGTGTTTAAATATGTAAAGGATCAAGCTGTTACTCCATTCTCTCAGTTTTTATATTAAAAAGTTAATGTGTGAATGCAGGAAACAGGTGTTGCAGAACATATGAGAGACATTTCACAACTTGTGAGATTCTGCAGATTGGTCACCAAACATGTCAAAATAGGAAACCTTGGCCTCTGCTATGTATATCTATTGATCTACAAGTTTGAAAGTGTATGTCTTTTGTGTTCTTGCTTTACATCTCAGTGACCAATAAAAATGTCCTGGATGTACACTTTATGTAGGACCTGATCCAAAAAAAGCCAGGATTGTGTTGGGCTGTGTTGTCATGTGTGCTCCTAACAGTTAATCCTGGGTTTGTTGCTGTGAAATGGCACTGTTGAGTAGATCAACAATAGCCCAGTTTTTAAAGTCATGCGATCTGTCATTACTCTCATCCAGCTTTTTGGATGGCCACATTTGTTGTTGTGTACCTTTATTTAGACATTAACTTATGATGACCGTATTGTAGGGTGTTCTTTGCCAGATTTATTCAGAAGATTTATTTGCCATTGCTTTCCTCTTACGCTGAGAGAATATGACTTGCTAGGGCCACTCCAGTGTGTTTCCATGGCTGAAAGGGGATGCAAACCCTGGAGTCTTAGTCCAACACTCAAACCGCTACACCACACTGGCTCTATCTTATTACATTTACCTGGTACAGGTAAATTTACCTGGTACAGCTACATTTACAGATTTAAGCTGCAATGCCTGATCCCTGCCAGAATATAATGAATTGCTGAAGACTGGGAGAGGAGAGGAGAGAAGAATTTTAATCTGTTTCTTTGTTGTTAAACTGCCTTCAAGTAGCTGAATCAAATTGCTCTGAGGCCAGACATCAATCCTAAACCTTTTAAACTTGAATTATGCTATCCTGGAAATTGAAAGGACTTCTGAGGAAACTTGGTTTTATTCACACTGACAGAATGTTTGTGGTGGAGGGAATATTGGTTTGACCCTTTTATGCTGCTAATGGCTAGTTCTAGTAAAAACATCAATGCAGTCATATGCATGTCTACTCACAAATAGGTCTCACTAAATTCAGTAGGGCTTACTTCTGTTCAGCGGCATCACTAAGGGGGTACCGGGGGTGCGGACCACACCATGGGGGTGACACATGCATTACCACACTGGGTGACACAAACCTTTGTGATGCCATTGATCATAGGAGAAATAAAAGCACACTGAGATGGGACACCAGCGTCAAGACATTCAGTCACCCTACAACACTATCAGGCTTTCCATGGCAATAGTTCTATGTCACATTTTAAGATGATTTCAGGCAAAGTTTGAAAGCAATTACCAATATTATTACACTCAGGTAGCATGGGAAGCAAGCCCTTTTCATTTTGATGTATAATACATGCCATTTATCCATTATATCCAGAAAACATGGACAAATAAGAAGTGACATTTCCCTGCATCATGATGTCTATTTTTTTTACAAAAATTTCGAGGCTTCTCTCTCTCTCTCTCTCTCTCTCACACACACACACACACACCTTCCTTCTCCATGTACCAATTATTCAGCTTCTGCAGCAGTTTGTCAGTGCTGCTGTCCCGTGAGGTCTGTGAGAAATAAAGAAAAAGATTCAAATCACTTCAGAATAGCTGAATACACAAAATCCGATATGACAAATATGAAAGTAGGGAAGCACCAAAGCTCCACTTACCCGAACTAGATGCCCCATGGCAAAGGCATATGATTTTTGCACCACACTGTTGCGATCTATTAGACCACTGAGCAAAGCACTCATGAGTTTGCCTGTGTGGAAAAGGACATGAGCCACAATTTATCCTTCACCAAACAATTTTAGTTCTCTTTTTGGAGAAGAGGCAAATCAAGTTTCAGAACCTTGCATTAAAATACTGCTCTCAGTGTACTGGTCCCTTGTCTGTTAATAATACATTTCTTTCCACATATACTATATTTCTTTCAGCCAACCCAAACCTAGAGAGCACATGTCTGCTCACTTGTTTCCATTGTTCAGTATTACAGAAGTATCATTTTCCTAAATCATGCTGGCTTGCAACCAATTTTTTATAGGAGCTCTATTATCTGCTGTGAAGGGCCAGAAATTTTAACTCCATGACTGAGTCAGTCCCACATAACCTACAAAGAGATATGTGTTAATATGTCAGCTGCCAGCCATGGTCAAAGCAGGGACTCCATGTAGGTGAGTGAGAGAACTGATGGAGCTGATGGAGGAAGACCAGATCACACCATCCCTCTTCAAACAGCCCATTTGGTTTCTGTGCTAGCCAACTGCGGGGTGTTGGGGATCCTTTTCTAGCAACCAGCATGGAAAATGAGAGGACCAGCAAAGAGCAAATGGAATGTTTTGTCCCTCCTGTACCAATATGCTTTTTAGAAGAAAGTTAACAAAATAATACCCTGCCAAGAAGCGAGAAGACTGCATTCATGCTGCACACAAAACATGGGGCTTCTCATTTTCTGCAGCCAGCATGGAAACACTGGCAGACTAGTAAAGTCTGTGAAGGTTAGTAAAGGTTATCTTATTTACAAGGGGTCAAAAGGTTCTTTAGTCCCATCTTTCATAATGCAAACATCAACAAATGCTTTAGCTTCCTTTAGGAGCCCCAATTGCTCACTATCATTTCCCTATCCCTTGTCTCATCCACAGCAGTTAGCAGCTGAGATATGTAAATGGAGGAAAACTCTGCCCAGGCCTCTCCTGCTGTTCACACTGTTGGAGGGGGGAAATTATCCCACAAAAGCCTCAACACAACATAAACTCATTGGAACAATCAAATGACTGGGTTATCATACAACAATGAAAAGATCAACCCCAAACAACATGAATAATGTGGGGAAATACAGAAGCATTTCTAGTAAGATTCATCCTGTATTTCAACTAAGAGACAAAATGCTTCATTTAATTAGCAATATCAGCAACAATTGTTGGATCCAACTGTGTCCACTTGCCAGTTGAAGAGACACCACTAGAAGAAGCTTCTGTACTCCCTACACAGCCCCCTCCCACCCAATCTGGTCCAGAGAGCTTGGAAATTTAGCAAAGCAAATTTAAAAGAGGAAAGGAAGGAAAGACGCACTACATGAACTCACACATTGTGTCTACTCACACACAATCATCTTGAGCATTATAAATACAATTGTGTCCTTATTTTATGTTTTCTGCTATCCCAAAAATGCCCACTATGGCTACTCAAGCCTGCATCCATTACTACTACTTAGAGAACGGGTACACAAAGCCCCCCAGATAAAAAAAGAAGTGCAAAATTTGTTCAATTTTTTTGCCCCAAAATACCTCTAGGGGATATGGGGGCCATTTGCACCACATCCCCCCAAGCTAATTTAGGCCCAGAAGAAGCCTTTTCTGAAACAGGGAGTGACTTCAGCTCACTTCTGGTTACTCCCAAACATGGTAAAAATGCCCCCCATGTCCCCTATAGGGCATTGGGCGGGGCATTTGCATGCAGTCTTTTACATTTTCTAATTAATTAAATTGCAGCAGCAGTTGTCTTTGGGAGGGTGCAGCCCTCCAATGGAGGGGCTAATGTGGCCCCTTAGCCTTCTACATTTGCCCACCTTTGACAGAGAGAATGGTATTATTAGAGTACACATATCTAGCCAAAGGAAATGATGAAATATGTTTCCCAGCAAAATACAAGAAATACAGAATCAACCAAAGAGGAAAATGCTACCTGAATATGGTGTCAAGTCTTGTGGGCACTGTGTGGTTAGTGATACAATTACACTGGCACAGCCACCCTGAAAAAATTGAAAGAGGACAATCATTAACTTATTCTGTTGAATGAGATTCAGATACAACAAGCCTACAAGTGAGTAGAAGTCAACAATTTTACTAAGTGGCATTAAAAGCAGATACAGAGAAAAAGAACAAAACCTCCCAAGCTGAACAAGTTTAATGCCCCATTCAGTTGTCCGAAACCCCAGGTGAAACAATGGAGAAACCCAAGCTCATTGCCAACACAGCATCTTTGCAGTCTAGACCTGCACTGCCGTTCAAGAGGGGCAAAATCTTAGAAACTTATATACTTGAGAACCCTAGATATCATGCGCGATTATTCACCAAAAGCCTATATAATCACACCTGTTGTGAAGGTCATATTCTTGGGCTTACTAATGTTTATGAATTTTTTTGCCATCCAGAGATAAGTTCTAGTTGGTGTTAGGTGACCAATACAGATACAAGGTCTGCCTATTAAATAATGAGATTGTGTCTGTACCTTTCAGACAAATCAGGGAGAATTGATCCTGAACACTTGAGTGGTGACCTTGAACATGTCTGAAACTGCATGACAAACATCATCACTCTCAGCCATTCAGTTAATTGTCACTCCTCATTTGAAGCAGCTGTGTTGTCTGTTGTGTGCCAGAAAATGCTAAGTTTAAAAGTCAAGCAACATGTCAATTTGAATTTTTTAGTAAAATTGAATAAAACACTGACAGAATCTTTTCAAATGCTTACTGAGGCCTACGGGGAAGACTGCATGTCTTGTGTGCATGTGTTTGAGTGGGACAAAAGATTCAGAGAAGGACATGAGAATGTGAAAGATGATGAACGCTCTGGATGCCCTTCCACTTCAGGAACCGAAGAAACTGGAAAAAATCAGCCAGATTGTTTGAGGAGACCACCAACTCAGTGTCCAAACGATAGCTGAAGCCGTGAACATTTAACAAAGACACTGTGTGGAAAATTTTGTATGAGGATCTCAATATGAGAAAAGTTTGTGCCAGGATGGTCCCTAGGGTTCTCACACCAGAGTAAAAAGAGTGCTGCAAGGAAATTTGCACTGACATTCTGTAGGAACATGAGGCGGAACCAAACCGTTTTCAAAAAATCATCAATTGTGATGAAACCTGGATCTTCCAGTGTGATCCTGAGACAAAGAATGAAAAAAGCACGTCAAAGCAAGTCTACATTCAAGTCTACATACTCATTGTTGTTGTTTTTTGTGTGTTTGTTTACAACAAGGGTGTAATTTTGGCAGAATGGGTTCCAGAAGACAGAATAGTGAACCAGCATTATTATAAGGAAATTTTGACAAAGCTGAGAGAGTCAGAAAAAAAAAAGGCCAGAACTGTGGGAAAATGGCTTCATTCTTCATCAAGACAATGCGCCTGCTCATAGAGCACTTTCTGTGAAGCAGTTTTTGGCCAATAAATGCGTTACTACACTTGAACGTTCTCCATATTTGTCAGATTTAGCACCATGCGACTTTTTTCTTTTCCCTAAAGTGAAATCAGTACTTAAAAGAACACGTTTTGTCAACTGATGCAGTAAAGAAGAAAACGGCACGTGTTGAGATAGCTGACAGAAACTGATCTGCTTCCCACCGTCGACCAGCTAAAATAAGACGGCATCAGCGTGTTAGTGTGAATGGGGAGGGAGTACAGTCGTCCCTCCACATTCGCGGGGGTTAGGATCTTGAGACCCCCGCGAATGTGGAAAAATCGCAAATAAAAAAGGCTCCTCCCGCAACGCCCCCCAGCAGGAGGGAGGCGGCGGGAGGGAGTCTGGCCAGCCTCTCCCCAGCCTTCCTGAGGGGACTCCAGGCCTTAGAAGCCCTGGAGCCCCCTCAGGAAGGCCGGGGAAGGTAGCAGGTGGGAGGGAAGGAGGCTGTCCTGCCTCTCCGCAGCCTTCCTGAGGGGACTCCGGGCCTAAGAAGCCCCGGAGCCCCCTTAGGAAGGCCGGGGAAAGCAGCAGGCGGGCGGGAGGGAAGCCGTCCTGCCTCTCCACGGCCTTCCTGAGCGGACTCCGGGGCTTAGAAGCCCCGGGCCCCCCTTAGGAAAGCCAGGGAAGGCAGCGGACGGGTGGGAGGGAAGCTGCCTGGCCTCTCCCCGGCCTTTCTGAGCCAACTCTGGGGCTTAGAAGCCTTGGAGCTGCCTCTGGGAGGCCGGGGAAGGCGCAGGCAGGAAGTTGGCCCGCCTCTCGCCGGCCTTCCTGAGGGGCTCGGGGCTAAACCGCGAATAATCAAAACCGCGAGTGTGAAACCCACGAATGTGGATGGGCAACTGTATATTGAAGGGGGCAAGCATTAGAATTCTAATATATATAAATAAAGATGGGCTATTGTATCAGTCTCGTTATTTAATAGACAGACCTAATATGTGTGAAATCCTCCCAAATTCCAAGGTTGTACTATCCTGAGATAGTACAGGTAAACAAAGGGGCAGACCAAGAAACAGACAGTCCCTTAAGGGAATCTGGTCTTTCAGGCTCCCAAAAAAAGATGCAGGCATGAAAAAACAATTATTGCATACCATCCTTCTACTTCAAATTTTCATTGCGTTTCTTCTATAGACAGTGAGAATGCAGACAATTAAAGGTCTGTAATTCATACCCACTAATTAATGATTAAAGCAGTACTTACTCTACAGTGTTGTAGAGTACAGTGGTCCTATATGCCTTAAATTGTGGAGAATCTACACATGAACTTTTGTTACCATCCTAGATATTCTTCCCCTACCTTTGAGCCTACTTTATAGCCCCAACTGGGGAAAAGACAGAATAAGAACAACAACAGTAAATATTATTAATAATCAATAATAATATTAATAACTAATAATTAGTTAACATTAAATCAAATGTTAAATATTTTAATTAATGATGATGATAATCATCATCATAATTCTTACCCACAGTCATTGTCTCACCTCTTCGCCAACTTCCTAAAGCACACTCACTCGTCAGATCCAATGACCAGGCCTATATGCAGACACTGAAGCTATTTTGTTGACAATTCAATCTGTATCATCCCATTGTTCCTGCAAAACACCCTCATAAGAAGCGCAAGTATACCTTAGTGCCAATGCCTAATCCACTCCTGGTCAGCTCACATAATCTAGGAACCAGCTCACCCAGGACAGATACATCCAGATACTGCAAACACTAAAGAAAAGAAGAACATCATCAAATCAACTTGATAAATAAGAATGTAATATAAAAGCTGTTCACAAGCTGTTTGGCCTAAGCCTTCCACTGTGACAATAAACTGGCCAGTGGCAGACCTAATTTTGACAGCATGGGCCACAGCTAATCAGCAGTAATCTGCTCAACCCAGCTGTTTCAAAAAAGGTATGCCCAAACTCCTGACTGGAGAAAAAGTGGTTGAGGAGATGGCATCACAGAAGAAAAAGAGCAGGTAGAGGAACTGTTAAGCATGTTGCCCTTCCATAAACACTACCAAAACCACTACCACCAATGGAAAGGAAATCTGCAAGAAGGAAAACAAAAAGTTCTAACTTTCAACTATCAAAAAGTAATGTACTGAGAATATGTTACAGTCATCCCTTCCTTTTCACGGCTTTCCCTTTCACGGTTTTGTATATATTCATGGAGTCCCACCTGGCCTCAGCTGTTCCCCTGGGGAGGGGACAGAGTGTGTGTGTGTGTGTGTGTTGGAGGAGGAGGGTGGGCAGGTGGGGGCGCACACTGATGGTGGTGGGGCTCTCCTGCCCCCGCTGTGGCTTTGGCCGGCCTCCCCCTCTCCGGGACTGCGGCGGCGGCGGCACTACCAGCCACCCTGCAAGCCACTCACCGGGTGGGCAGGCAGGCAGTGGTGTGCAGCGATGCGGTGATGGCAGCAGGTCTCTCTTGCCCCCGCTGTTGCATTGGTCAGCTTCCCCCTCCCTGGGACTGCAGCGGCAGCAGTGCCACCACCACTAGCCACCCCGCCATCCACTCGCTGGGTGGGCAGGTGGGGGCACGCGGTGGTGCGGCAATGGCAGCAAATCATGGCCCAGTTTTAAAAAAAACAATTTTGCAAGTCTTAGCGCAGATCCATAAAATTACTTTAGTCTCAAAAAAGAATGAAACAAGTGGACGCAGAGGTAACCACAACTGATAAAATCCAGCAAATCTCAAAAGAGGTAAGAGTGTGTGTATGTTGGAGGAGGAGTGCGGGCCGGGCAGGCGGGGGCGCACAGTGGTGCAGTTTTTACTTTACTTTTTTTTCTTTATTTGCAGTTTTTTGTTTTGTTTTTTACTTTCACGGTGATGCTCCGACCCTAACCCCCACGAATGGGAAGGGATGACTGTACTTTCCATATGCACTATTTTAAAATGATGCAAAACATTTAGACTACACCTTATCTTCATAATCTATGCCAGCAAATCAGAATTCCTTAGATAGACTGGTGCAACCAAAACATTATGTTATGAAATACAGTTACCATTTTGAGGTAATTATTTCTGAAGTTTGGGCCTCTAATTTATTTTGTTTTTATTTATTTAAAATATTTATATTCTTCCCCCATTGTGAGATCTCTGGAAGGCTTACAATAAATTCAGTTTAAATCATTTAAAATTACAATAACAAGGACAGTAAAAGTAATGAAAATAATTTAAACATTCTAAAAACATATTCAACAACTTAATAATTTAAAAAGTTAAAACAATCTAAAACCATAACAACAGGATGCCAGCCATTACTATTATCAAATAAAATGACCCCACTGCTTGTTACTAAGCCTCCTCAAGCAACCTTGAATCTCAGTTTTGTGGAAAAGGCCAGGATATAATGTTAACAGCAACAACAACAACAAACAAAATCTCTCTCTCTCACACACACACACTTGATTATTAAATTTAAAAGAAATGAACCTTAAATGTACAATTGATTTTCATTCATATGCTGTTGCCTACTGAATAAATTACGATAAGGACCATCTCATTCCCTATAGTACATTTAGTTCTTTTCTCCATGTATTTTTAGCAGCAAACTACATCAATTTTTTTAAGAGCACTGGGGGAATTGCAAAAGAAAAACCTGAGGGCCATATGCAGCCAGCAGGCTACATTTTGCCCATCTCAACTTGAAAAGGAGAAGGGCTAATGTGTTAGTCTTTCAAGAATTATTATCATCCTCTTTGTCTCTCACCAATGATCTAAAATGGGGAGAAAGCCATCGTTCAGTGAGAGCATGCATGCTTTCTAGCCAGAAGGCCCCAGTTCAATTCAATAAAATGCTTCCAGGATATAGGAAATCTCAGCTTTGAGATCCCAGTATGTGCTACCAAGGGAGGCAGGTATTGCTGGGTTAAAAAAAGACATACACAAAAATAAACCCTGTATAGCATAAATCCATACAGGCCCACAAGTTCATTGGGGAAAAGGCAGTAGCAGCAGCAGCAACTGCAGCAATAGTAGTTTTAATATATCCACTTTTACCCAGTCCTTTCTGTGTAATGCTTTATGTGCTATATATAGCTAGTGATCTGTCCATTCTGAAAGTGCAGCTGTTGCAAGCTTGGAAAAGACATTCAGTGGCCTCCTATAATCACATAGCATTATGGAAAAGGAACAATAGCTCAGACAATTCTTTCTCAATCTGCATAGCTTCCTTCCTTCCTATATGCCCTACTCAAAGTATTTGAACATGAACCTGGTCCTCAAAAGATTTGTAAAAAGAATCACAACTGCCCAGCTGAACTGTGCTTTTAGCCCATGCACTCTTGGAACTTACAGACTGCTATCATCAGGCAAACACAACTAATGCCCTCTGGTTCTTCCAGCATTAGGACTACACTTGAACACAGGTCATTTTACTGTGCTGAAAGGGCAGGGAGAAGCATTTTTGTTGCACATTTGTACTGGCTCCTCTTTGTTAACAATGTCCATAAGAATGGAAACATGTTGAGAAGGACAGACTAAACTGTACACAAAACACTGCATATGTGTCACAGGCAGGAAGGCTAGCAATGACTCAAGAGCTCAGGAAATGGTTTGGTGAGCTATTTCCCAGCTGCTGAAATGGGATCTTCCTAGATCTGAATAGCCTCCTGCCTGAAATAGTAGTTTCAGCTTCACAAATAAGAAAAGGAATAGGGTTCCATATTCTGATACCGGTCATGATCACATTAAGACTTTCATTCTTATTTTTAATGCTGATAAGAGTCCATCTTGCCCAGTTTCATGTTAAAGCATAATATATCCCTCTTAACTGCATTACCCACCATATTGATAGTTTCCATCATGGGGGAGGATTTAGCAGCACTCAGTCTTGCACTATCCATTGCAGTCTGAAGGAATAACAAAAGCAGATGCAGTCAGAATACAGAGTTTAAAAGGCACTAAGAAAAAAACAGAAGTTGTATGTAAAACAGACAACATGCACTGCATGGGGACAATGCAGCCTCTCTGCTAAATTTCATTAATGCAGCAGCACCAAAATAAACCAATTTTGCTCCTTTTTCTCAAAAGACATGGTGATATTTTTTGCTACCTGCACTGGGCCTCTGAAATTTGGCAGCTAGTGGGAGTATTAGAGGTGTTCAATACAGTCCCCCTTACCCTCACATTATAGCAAATATAATTATTTTAAGCATGCCTGAAGAGTCAGAGAAACAAATATCCCATTGAGGGTGGGGGAATAAATAAGAATTCTGCACCAAGTACTTCATTAAGCTCAAGCACATTTGACTACAGTGAGCCCTTCGGAGCCACAGGGGTTTGGCTGCGGGACCCTGAGTGCATACCAAAGACAAGGATGATCACATCCCATATTATTAAATGGTGGCAATGTGACCAATGTGGCAATGTGAACACAGATGCTTCAGCATATCAGCCATTTTATAATATAAGATGCAACGATCTGTAGATAGTTGAATTTGCAGATCCAGAGCCTGCAGATCCGGAGGGCCCACTGTATACAGTTAGATTGGAAATTTCTCTTTGCCCTCTTTAAGTTAAAATAACATGATATTCCATTCTCTTGAGAATAACTGATTTTGAGGGGAGGAGCTGAGCTTCAATGGTGTAGGAAGCAATTCCCAGGACGGGTGCTCAAGGTAATGGAATTAAATGAATAATTTCCCCTCAAAAAGGCATGAGGAGAGCTTTTGAGGGAACATTTATGGCTGTGAATCACTAAGGAATGTTAATGGAAGAGAAAACTGCAGCTCAAAGAAGCCTAAAGTAAACAAATAATTACTTTCGGTTTAGCCCGATATTGGAGCTGCCTAACTAAAAATAACATTTTGCTAATAAATCACTAAGGTTGGAGGAAGCAGCGAACAGTTGCAGGCAAATGAAAAGGATGATTTAACAGGAGAAGGAATAATTGATCTAACTGGAGAATAAGTGGAAAGATTTTAAAAAATAATAAGTGGTAGAGGAAGGAGGGGCCATACACAGAAGGGGAGGAACAAAAGTTTGGAGTGTTTTTATTTTCTTATGTCTAAAAAAAGAAGAAATATTGCAGGAAAAAGTTGGTTGAGACCACAAACATTAGATAAACCATCAGACAGATCTCATAAGAGATTGGAAAGAATATTTCTGGAAGTACAGAATAACAAGGGTGAACCAGAAGGACTAAGGATGGAAAAAGAAACCAGCCCTCCTTTAGCTGCCTCAGCCCTAGATCCTCTACCCCCAAGGGGGAGGGAAAGAAGGGGAGAGAGCACGGAGGATATGAAAGCTCATATGGGGAGGACTTGGTCTTCCCAAAGTAAAAGGATATTATGAAGCTAATCAATTGAGATATGTTATAGAAGGAATTGTAGTACAGGGGAATTTAGAATGGTTAGAGATAGAAACAGGGAGAATAGAAAAGAGAATATGGAACATATTTTTTGATAATTTTACAAAAAAGGGAATTAAAGGAATTGAGAACCCATTTCTACAAAATATATGGGAAATATGGTATAAATATAAGAGAGAATTTTTGCCTATTGATTCAGTATTAATATCGGTTATAATGAGAAAAAAATTCCCAAATAATTTGAAGGAAAAAATGGGAAAGGAACTAAAGAAAAGAGGACTAGATAAAATAGAGGGATAGATAGGATGGATGAATGAGAAAGGGAGTATAAGAGAGAAATTATGTGGAATGAAAGTTTCATGGTTTAATTGTATACAGTTAGAGCAATGGATTAAAAATTGGAAAAAGAATCATAAAGAAACAAGGAAATTTACAAAATTTGAAAATTTGGTGGAAAAAGGTGAAAAGAGGGATGATAATGAAAGTATGAAAGGTATTACAAGTGAATTATATAAAATATTGATAAAAAATAAGGATAAAAAAGACAAAGGGGAATATTTAAGGAGAATATGGGAGGAAGATTTGAAACAAAAAATTGGAGATCATGAATGGGATAAGATATGGAAACAAAGATATCTAAAAAATATGTCAATACGGATAAAAGAAAATTATTAGAACCTAATATGGAGATGGTATTTGACTCCAGCAAGATTGCATAATATAGATAAGAATAACTCTAAATATTGTTGGAGAGGTTGTCAAGAAATAGGTACATATATGCATATGTGGTGGAATTGTAAATTTGTACAGCAGTTTTGGGAAATGGTTTTTATAGAAATAGAGAATATTCTGAATACAAATATAGAAAGGAAACCGAGCATAGCATTGATGTCAATTTATAATGGAGAGAATGGGAACGAAGCAGAAAAGGATTTAATAACAAATTTATTAACGTCAGCAAGATTAATTATAGCAAGTGGAGGAGTGGTATAAAGAAGTTTGGAAGATGGCAATAAATGATAAGTTAACATGTAGAATTAAAGTAAGAAGAGGAAGTTGGAAAGAAAGTGATTTTGATAAAATTTGGAAAGTATTTGTTAAAAAGGTATTACAGACAAAAGATGGGAGGTTACCTCCACGAGAAGAAATGAGATTCTGGAAAGATTAGGTAAGGGATAATGGCTCCGGTGAAGGGGAGCACTGAGGTGGGGGGGGTAGGGCAATTAATATTTTTGAATAGAATTACAGTTGTCCCTCCACATTCGCGAACTTGACATTCGCGGTTTTGGTTATTCGCGGTTTTGGGAGGGGCCCCCCCGGGCCCCCCCAAAACCGCGACACGGGGCCTCCAGAGGCCCCGTGAAAAGACCTGAAGGGAGCGGGGAGGCCCGGGGAGGCCTCCACGGGGCCCCCGGAGGCGCTCCGTAGGCCCCATGAAGGCCTGGGGAGGGGTGGGGAGGCCTTCGCGGGATGCCCGGAGGCCCTCCGTAGGCCCCGCAAAGGCTTGGGGAGGGGTGGGGAGGCCTTCGCGGGATGCCCGGAGGCCCTCCGGAGGCCCCGCGAAGGCCTGAGGAGGGGTGGGGAGGCCTTCGCGGGTCCCCCGGAGGCCCTCCGGAGGCCCCGCGAAGGCTTGGGGAGGGGTGGGGAGGCCTTCGAGGGACCCCCGGAGGCCCTCCGGAGGCCCCGCGAAGGCCTGGGGAGGGAGGGAGGGAGGGCCGGGGAGACCTCCGCAGGGCCTAGGAAGGCCCCGCGAAGGCCTGGGGAGGGAGGGAGGGAGGGCCGGAGAGACCTCCGCGGGGCCTAGGAAGGCCCCGCGAAGGCCTGGAGAGGGAGGGAGGGAGGGCCGGGGAGACCTCCGCGGGGCCTAGGAAGGCCCCGCGAAGGCCTGGGGAGGGGGGAGGAAGGGCCAGGGAGACCTCCGCGGGGCCTAGCAAGGCCCCGCGAAGGCCTGGGGAGGGGGGAGGGAGGGCCAGGGAGACCTCCGCGGGGCCTAGGAAGGCCCCGCAAAGGCCTGGGGAGGGAGGGAGGGAAGGCCGGGGAGACCTCCGCGGGGCCTAGGAAGGCCCCGCAAAGGCCTGGGGAGGGAGGGAGGGAGGGCCGGGGAGACCTCCGCGGGGCCTAGCAAGGCCCCGCAAAGGCCTGGGGAGGGGGGGAGGGAGGGCCGGGGAGACCTCCGCGGGGCCTAGGAAGGCCCCGCGAAGGCCTGGGGAGGGAGGGGAGTCGTTATTCGCGGATTTTTCACATTCGCGGGGGTCCGCGGAACGGAACCCCCGCGAATGTGAAGGGACGACTGTATAGTAAAGAATCTATATTAACTTTTGAAATTAGTTGATAGAAAAATTGTGATGTTTATAGTAATTTTATGTGTTATACTAAGTATTGATTGGATAATATATGTATGATTATAAAATTAATAATATATTTTTTAAAAAAGAGAGAATAACTGATTTTATACATCAATACCTTATTATTTCATGTTCCCAGAAAGCATTCGACATACAACTGTCATACAACCATCACAGCAAATGGTAAAGAATGCTAGAAGATGCAGACCAACAGTGGAAAGCTGCATCAGTCCAGCCTTTGTGTATGATTAGTTGTGAATCTTCAATATGTGTGTCTCAACAGCTGCACTTACCTTTTCCTGCTCTGTAGCACGCAGGCTCAAATAATTGAGTACCTGGGGCTCCAACACACTTAGTGACTCCAACAAAGCTGGGATGAGTTTAGGTGCATGTGGTTTGAGCATCGCCCCAGCACTTTTGCTGATCTTCACCAGCGTGTTAATGCTGTAGGCAAAGGGCACAGCACATGAGAAAGAAAGAAAATGAAATAATTACATTATTCGAATTAGGTTTTATTTTTAAGAACCCAGAAAACAGAGACAGTACTTTTAATTATCCACTGAAGTAGTAGTAATCACCACAAGTATATCCACCCACAACATATGTATTATTATTTAGGAGTTTGAAGAAGCTATAATATAGGCATCGTCCTGGCTAGCTAAAAGTAGGCCATCAAAAAAGTAAGTGCTATGCTATGTTCTGGGAATCATGTGAAGCCTTGCCCATGGACTAGAAGCATCAAAGTAACTGTAGCTTAGGGATGGGAATTATGCAGCCCATAGGCTACATGTGACCCTTAAGAGGGTCCCATATGGCCCTTGATGCCCCAGGGCCATCCTGACTCTTAAAAAATGATTTGGGGGAGCCTCAAAGGGTTTGGTTCTGTTCTTAAAGGCTGTTTTGAGGAACACCCCAAAACACCCCCAAACAGCAATAAACAGACTCTAAAATCTGGAGTATCACTTCTGGTTGCTTCTGAAGCAATTCTGCAGTCCAGCAACCCAAAATGTCCCACCCACCCTACTGTAGCAGCTGACTACAGGGATTCCAAATGCTTCTACCGTACCCTGGAGGAAGACCCCTTACACCCTTCTTTCAATGCTGCAATTGCCTGTCATCAGCCTTCCCTCTCTCTAGTAGCATGCTGCTGATCCCAGTGCTAATGTTTAAATAGAGTCGGAAGCCACTTCTCCACAGCAGTTTTTGGAAACCCTACTTGAAACAGAAATCTAAAGGCTTTTCACCAAAATGGGCTCTTGAATTAAGAAGTCCTAAATGCTGAACTTTGTCAGTGATATAAAGAGAAAGCCCAGTTCAAGATGCTTGTCTGTTTCACCTCACATGGAAGTGAACACATGGAGGATCAAAGTAAGAAAGATTCCTCTATTCATTATGTTCCAAGAGATGTAATTCAAAAGAAAGAAAGGGCAGGAGAGACAACAACAGGGAACATACCTAAGGGTCCGAACTTCAGTCACTGCATTCATCATTCCTTTATCAAGAAGACATGGCAACAGGACAGCAATTGTTCTCTGGCCAGCAGCTCCTTTTGATGGGTCACACATCTTTACACACACCTTAAAATAAAAAGAAGAAACTAAAATGTGAGCCTCCATGAGCCTGCCTTCTTGAAAGAAAATATATGCCGTTGTATGGAACACAAGAAACCATAATGAGTCAAAATGAGTTTCCTCAGCAGTAAAACTCTACTGTCAGTCAATGGAAATGTTTATGAGAAAGTACCTTGCTTAGTGTTTTCAGGGCTAATTCTGCTGCCTTTCGCACAGATTCCTGAAAAAAAAGAAGAAAAAGTGGGTGAATACATTTTTGCTCAAGTTTTCCAATGTAACTTGAGTGATAATCAATAGTAAGATAAAATGCTTTTATCAAGATTATCTACATTTCAATTTTTTTATGTCAGTTGCTTGTTTTGAAAGCCAAAAGAAAGACTTGGCAACTCAGAATACCTGAATTGAAATGAGGGCTACTACACAAAGCAGTGAAAAAAGGGCTGAACTGGCCCCTGGATCCCATTTACGTTCTACAATTCCAATGGAAGATGGTCACATCAAAATCTTCAGTGAGGAGTTAGATATTTATTCATTTTCTGTAGCAACCATAAGCTGTTTCCCTTCTTTAAACAGAGTAAGCGTTCAGTACCTTTATATCATCTTGCACTCTAAAGAGTGTTTCCCATATTTCTGGAAGCTTATGAATAATGTCATCCAAGGGTCTTCCTCTCAGCAGGTCATTCAGTGCTAGACAGCTATGACAAGAGTTTCATTAGTATTTTTCAATAATACAAAGAATTATGAAAAAAGAAATTCTGTTTCTCAATACACACACATTCTGATTAACCCAAAGAACAGCAAATACCAGACAGAAATACCTATGTAATGAACAACCTCTAAGTGGATTTTAAAATTCTCAATTGTCCCTCCATTTCTTCAAATATAATAACCATTTTAAAGCTTCCCCTTCCCTGGAAAAATGTACGTGGACCCTTGGTATCCTCTGGGGTTTGGTTCCACAGGATCCCCCATGGATACCAAAATATGTGGATGCTCAAGTCCCATTATATACAATGGCACAGTAAAATGTTGCCCCTTATATAAAACACCAAAATCAAGGTTTGCTTTTTGGATTTTTTTGGGGGGGGTGGGGAATATTTTCAAACTGTGGATTATTGAATCTGTGGATGCAGAATCCGTGGATACAAAGGACTACAACTATAGTCTTATAGTAGTTAATGGTTATGACATACTCCTCAGTTCAAACAAAAAATGCTATAGATTTTTATCTTCGTCTAAGGCTTGATTTCTTGCTAGTTTATTTGAAACAAAACATAACTAAAATTAACCATGGTGTCACATTGGATGACACCCACATCCACAACAAGGTGACAAAAGTATGCAAGGCTAAGGCTCACCTGCGTCATCGTGCCATGCTAAGCTATAGATTAATGTGGGAGAGTGGATGCACAGGACTACAAGCCTTATCTACTACCTATGAAAGTATCTAATGTGTTAACAGATCATCCAGAAGATGTCCCTCTCTCTCTCTCTAAAGTTCCACCACTTGACATTGTCTATGACTTGTGAAGGAAATCACAGCAGGAGTCCTACCTGCTCCACTCATTTCCACAACTAAAATTCTACTGGATTAGGTGGGGAATCTCTTTAATATCTTCTTTTCCCCCTGTGAGGGTAAGGAGGCAGCAGGTCTTTGGAGTCAGCATATGTCCCCCTCTGTATTAGGGGGACTAATATAGCCCCCAACATCTGAACATTGCCTATCTCACTGTACACTTCAACCCACAATCTTGAAAAACCAACACTGGAAAGATGCATGAGCAGTCCTGGTTTTTCCAAACTTTCATTTTAATCACAACAAATGGATTCAGAAATACACACCTGGACTCTCGAATTCGCCACATGCTGCTGGTCAGATTGTTTATTAAATCGTCAAGAATTTCTTTCATATATTTGTCCACCTGATTAAATAGAAACCAACTGTAAACACTATCAGTCTCCACATATCCAAGAAAAACATGATCCTGAACCAACATTTGTAGGGGGTGCTTTGTATTTAACCAGCTGTAAATTACAATGATACAGAAACACAAATGAATTCCTTCAGAGCCTTCTTCCACTTGAATAACAGGCCAATCTAGAGGTATATGAAACATGGATACAAGTGTTACAGATGAAAAACTTAAGTTGTCTTCACAAAAATAATTTTCTTCTGTAGGTAAAATACTGTTTATGAATTGGTACATACCACATATATGAAAGAATATGTGCACATTTTGTCATGTGTACAAAAGGTGGGAAGCCAGAATCAATTATCTGTACCAACAGTGAAACACCACAACAAGGGGCAGAGAGGGTCTTATTAGAAAACCAGAACAGAAAGGACCACAAATGAGCTAAGGATGGCCCCAAATGATGCCCATGGGGCAACATTTCCACAAAGTGAAACAGTTATGGATGGACTCATCACACAGCCAATGTTCTGTTTCTTAATGGAAACAATACTTGTGTGTGAAAATTATTAAATGTGCTGGAGAATGAAATCCCAAACATAAATATAAGAAAGTAACCTGTGCTGAATTTAGTGAGACTTACTTCTTATTAAATATACTGTACTTAAGACTGAACCAGCAATCTTTACTCAGTAACCTTTGTCACTTGCCTTAAAACAACTACTGAGAAGATGTCACTTTATCCCATAGAAGACCTTATATCCTTTACAGATGGGACTTTAAGGCAGAGTCTCTTACATTGATCTTAAGAAGTGTGCTATATAGGCAATATTGACATCTTTTTGATCACTCTGATCTCAAGAACACAAATTGGACCAGCACTACACAGGAAAAGTATAGCACATTTCAAACCTGCTTTTCAAGCCTTTCAAAATCTCAACGTGGGCATACACTAAGGAGCAGTCCTCTCTGGACAGAATCATGTTACACTATACTAGAATAACAGTGCATTTCACCAACAACTGAATTTTCTCCAGGTTCACACAGCAATAGCAAGGAAAAGCAGATAAAAGTTATTTTTACCTGCTTGTCATGAGTAAGGGAAAGCTGAAGGCTGGAAGAGGCCTATTTCTCCAATGCCTGTCTTCCATGTGGGTCCTCAGGATAAGGGTGATCTGGCAAAGCTAGCCTGGAAGCTCACTGGGTCTGTGGCAGATGAGATTTTCCAAGCCAGTTTTCTCAGAACACTCTGGCCCTGAAACCCCATCAAACCAGATGTGGAAGAAACAGGCTGCTCAGATCCAGAAACAGGCTGCTCAGATTCACTGTATTAATAAAAATCCTGATTGCAAGGTCATAGACGTCATGATTTCCCCCAATTGGTATCAGTTTCATGGCCATGGGTATTGCAGCAAAATACAGTTGGACCCCTATATCCGCAGAACCAATATCCACAGTTTCAGTAATCTGCGGGACACAAAATTGGGACACATACAATAGAGTCAAGTTGGAAAATGCCTAGAGAGGCATCCTCTATAGGCATCTTCTAGGTCCTCCAATTCAACTCTATCGTATGAGTTTACCTAAAGTCCTTTATTTTAATAGGGTTCGCTATTATCTGCGGTAAGTCCAGGAACTGAACCAATATGGATTTGGGGGTCCAGCTGTATATACTATTTGTCTCTTGACTATTTGTTCCCTTAGAAATTTTCTCATCCTTTAAGAAACTCTCCCAACTTTGTCAAATTGTAATGTGTGACAGAAAGACAGGACCGGGACTGGGACACAGCTGCAGTGTGTTCACTTACTGCGGATTTGTCTGTCACTAATGCATTCCAAATGCTGGTCATAGCCTGCCGAATCCCAATATTGGGGTCAAACTGGTAACGATAGAGACGAGGCAGTAGCTGGGGTAGAAAAGGAGCCAGTTGTTCCCCAGCTTTGGTAGCAATGACATTAAAACCAAAAGCTGCTCCCTGAGAAAATAGAAATAAAAACACAGACAAATGTTTAAGGTCTCATTTATGTTAATTTAATTCTCTGAAGACAATTAGAAAATGCTCAACACCAGCAAACTCCCCATGATTGAATGATTGATCTGGTAAATAAATAATCTGCCCCAAGGTGTCTTAAAACATGCGAGGTGGGTACAAAGTAGTCCTACATACTTCAGGGGTTCCAGAGGTTAATGTGTTTGCATTGCGTAGGCAGGCCCACTGGAATTGAAGAGCTACCTTGCAATAAGGCTGGAAGACTTTTTCTTCCTTTCTAAGTTTCTGGATGCTACGATGCTGGGCTTCAGATCCAGAACTTGGAAGAAACATGTTACAAGTAACGACACTGCCTGTAACACATTATGTTTGGGGCAACGCTGTTACTAATGGCAACACTTTTTAAAAACAACATATCAACTAGTAACATCAGTATGGGGAGGTAACAAGTAATGTTTTCTCATTACCCAAACACAGCTTTTTTAGAGTCATTTTGTGGGGTTTGGGCCTTTTTTCGAATTTTAACTTAATTTTAAAATAATAATAATAATAATAATAATAACAACAACGTTCCAAACAGAGTTCAGATCAGAGTTCAAAACAGAGGATCAAATTCCTTCATTGAGACTCTAAGCATTCACACTACTGTTTTGTTTTTGTTTTGTTGTGCTATTCATGCAGTGCATTAGCTACAAATGCATTACCTTCCGGGAGTTCCACATTGCATGATGATTGGCCAAATTCATGAATTTGTACACCAAATCTGGCTGGTTAAGGTCACTAGCAAGTGAACAAAGCTCCTGATAAGTAGAAAGACCCTGGCTTGGGGAAACAGAAATGAACAATTAGTACAATTAAAAAAAAAAAAACACTTGCTAAATTTAACTCAAAATTGACATTCATCCTGGATCATTCCACCATTCCACAGCCTGGGTTTAAATAAAACCTTTTAAGTCAGGATAGTTCTGCAACAGCGGAATTTTTTTAGAATTGAAATATAAAAATGGGTAGGGTCACCATGACATGCTCACTCTCTTTTGTTCATTCTCTCTTTTTTTGCTACTGCCATCTGTTCTCTTGGTAGCAGTGAGAGGGAATGATTATTTGGGGGGTGGGGGGTGGGTAGTCAGGGAAACTACCCAAGTATTGAGGGGAAATTGCTTGCTTGCTTTTTATGGGTTTTTGAACTGCTGTATCTAAATACAGTTGTCCCTTCATATCCACTGGGGTGTGATTCCAGGCCCCCCGTGGATACCAAAATCTATGAATACTTAAGTCCCATTATATACAACGGCATAGCAAAATGGTGTCCCTTATATAAGATGGCAAAATCAAGGTTAGCTTTTTGGATTATTATTTTTTTAAAGAACGTTTTCAAGCTGTAAATACTTAAATCCGTAGACATCATATCTGTGGATATGGAGGGACAACTGTATATCTTTACCCAAGTCCTCTATTAAATGTGAACCCTAAAACCAAAGAGAGCCAGACAAATGAAACCAGTTATTTAATCAAATTAACTTGCCCTTGTAGTCAACTGTTTTTACAGTACTTTGAAGGCATGCTAGTATTAGAATGCTACATTGGTACTTACCATGAATGTGCATTCTGGTGGTGGTAGAGAGGAGGAATCCAGCTGACATTCTTACACTTGGGTAATGCCCCTCCACCACCCAGAGTAGAGGCAGGAGAATTCAAATGATCACGTGGCCGCTAGGGCCATTGGTTCCTCCCCTTTCCTGGCCTTTGTCTGATCAGTTAATTGCAAGCCAAACCTGAAAGATAGAGCTATCAACCCTGCAGCAGTCAGGTGGGGTGGATTCCTCCTCTCTACCACCACCAGAATGCACATTCAGGCTAAGTACCAATGTGGCATTCTCTGGGTGGTGAGAGGAGGAATCCAGCTGACATTCTTACACTTGGGACATATCCAAGCCCTGACTGGTACCCGGGTGGGAACGACTGCTGCACTAAGGAATTAGACTTGGATGACCTCTTGGAGAACCCTCCTACCGAAGCTGGCCTCCATAGATCTGAATTTGCCAATCTTGTAATGTCAAATGAATGTTGAAGGCATGCTCCACGTTGCCACCTTGCATATCTCCCAGACGGGTGCACTGGAGGAGAAGACCGCTGAGGTTGCTGTCGCTCTGGTAGAGTGAGCTGTAACTCCTCGTGGCTGCAGAACCTTCGCCTCGTATGCTGTTAGAATACAGGACTTCAGAGTCTGCCTCAGTGCCTTCTTACCCTTTGAAACTGGAGTAAAGACCACATATAGGGAGTCACATCTCCTGATCTCCCCCATCCACTTTATGTAGATCCTCAGTGCTCTTCTGACGTCTAGTTTGTGCCATTCCTTTTCCCTCAGGTGTGTTGCATTCTGACAGAAGGCCAGGAGAACCAGCTCCTGTGAGACATGAAAGGGCAACAGCACCTTCAGAAGGAAGGAAGGGTCCGTGCAGAGGACCACATGGTTCTCGTTAAACGAACAGAGATGTTACCTTACGGACAACACTGACAATTCTGAGACCCTCCTGGCCGAGGTGATCCGCCACTAAGAACGCCACCTTTAACTTCAGCATCTTGACAGACACCGTCCTGAGGGGTTCGAACAGGTGCTTGGTGAGCCTATTGAGCACGAATGGTAGGCTCCACATTGGAAAACGATGCCTTATCGGTGGGGAGATGATGGAAGCTCCCCTCACGAAGTGCCTGATGTGAGGATGGGAAGTTAGTGCCTGCCCTTTTGGCAGATTTATGACTGAAGAGAGGGCCACTGCTTGACGCTTCAGCATATTAGGTTTAAGACCAAGGGTCAGGCCTTTCTGGAGGAAGGAGAGAACTTCCTTCACAGATGCTTGTGAGTGTTCTATCCACTTGGACTTGCACCACCTGGCGAAAGCCCTCCACGTAGCTTCATATATCTTTGTCATAGAATGACACCTAGAAGAGAGCATAGGATCTATTACCAGCTCGTCATAGCCGCAAAGCCGCAGGGCTCTCCGCTCAATCTCCATGTGGCTAGGCGTAACCAGCTGGTCTCCGGGTGCGTCATGGGCCCCTGCGATAGAAGGCCTGGTAGACCGAAGTATAACTCCTGCCATGTGGCAATCTGTTCCTGGAACCCCTGGAGAAAAGACTACAGGGGTCTGATGTGAAATCTGGCCCATGGACGATTCGGATTGCTGAGACCATCAGGCCCAGCAGACATGCCAGCTCCATCAGAGAAGGCTGGGGCTGCAACATGATCTGTGCCGCCTCCAGAGTGTCTTGTCTGACCTGGGACAGGAAGAGCATACCCCAGAGCGTGGGCCGCCACCGCCACTAGTATCTTGGTGAATATTCTTGGAGCTGACGCTAGTCCAAAAGGAAGTGCCCTGAATTGGTTAATGATCTTGACCAAACATGAAGTGGAGGAAGCACCTGCTGTTCTCTGTTATCAAAATGTGAAGGTAGGCTTCTGCTAGGTCCAGAGAGACTAGATAGTCTCCCTCTTGAAGCACCTCCCTGATGGACGATAGCGCCTCCATGCAAAAGTGCTTGTACACCAGGTGTGAGTTTGTGTATTGAGGTCCAGAATTGATCGATGATCCCCGTCCTTTTTTGGAATGATGAAGAACATGGAATAGGCCCCTAAGAATCTCTGTGAAACTGGCACTGGCTCTATGGCTATGATGTCTAACAGATGCTCTAGTGCCTCTGTTTCAATCTGTCTCTTGTGAGAGTCCCTTGACAACGGAGATGGAATGAATCTGCCCTGAGAGTTTGTTGAATTGTAGATGGTACCCGTGAGAAATGGTGTCGACAATCCACCTGTCTGACAAATTTGCCTCCCACTGGTGACGAAAGGCATGTAGGCGACCTACCATGGGAATCGGCGCCGAGTCAGAAATGCTGACGGCCCCCTCCTCTTTGTGAGTTGGAGGCTCCTCTACGCCCAGATTGGGCTTGAGCATTGGAAGCTGTTCTCAAGGAGATACTAGATCTCCCCCAGGAGGAGCAAAAGGGATGAAAATCCCTTTGTTGGTTCCCCTTCTGCAATCTGAAAGGGGGCAAGTATTGAAAAGGTTTCTTAAATGATCTTTGTCTGATTTCCTGGAAAGAACCAGCATAGCCTTTTTTATTTCTTTAGTTTCCACTAGGATGCCCTTCGGTGTTTCTTCCCCGAAGAGGCATCCCCCTTTGAAGGGTGCCATAATCAGACTCGGGTGGTGGAGGGGCATTACCCAAGTGTAAGAATGTCAGCTGGATTCCTCCTCTCACCACCCAGAGAATAATATTTATTCCAAAGAACTTCAGAAGCCTCATTTGGTAAATGGCAAACAACTGCAATTGGCTTTGGAGAACAGGAAAATTGGTACAAAGGAGTCAATCCCCTTGCCTGTTACCTTTCTTACTTTGGGGCAGGAGAGAGACCTCACCTGGGGCCTTGGTTGGCCAGTTGTGGGGTAGGACCTTAAAGCTAGAAATTCCTCAGTGCTGTTCTAGAAAAAAACTCTTCAGAAGGATGTTCCTAGTTAGTTTAAACATTGTGATTGGTGACTTACCCATCTGGAGTCTTGCCAAGACCTGATCCTTGGAACATTACTGTCTCTCCAGTCACATCATGCTTGATTCTAGAAAGAAAGTTTAGCTATTATAGGCAAAACCTGAAAGACAATGACTATACTATACAAATCTTAATATCAGAAAATAGATACCCATCAGCCCTATTATTACAGACTTTGTGAAAGTGTAGCTATATAATGAACAATAGATCCCGCGCAACTGTCCCTGTAAGCGTCCATCTCACTTCATTTTAAATGTCAGGTTTAAATGGCATTCCTGAGAAAATCAGGGATAGAAAATTATAAAGGGATAAAGAATCTGTTTAGAAGCCTTATAAACTTTGGATTCTGATCAAACTAACAGTACCAGCAGTACTGTAGCTATTTTGGAATGGCTTGGTTTGTGCTGAATCCAATCAAACCTGAAAGAAACCAACTTGTACAAATAAATAGGTCAATTCATAAAACCTACTACTTCAAAGCTTGAAGGAGACTTCACAAATGAATCAGTCTTATTTCTTATGCCAGGTGTAGGCAACCAAGTGACCTCTAGATTAAACTGCATACATAATGGCCGTGCTGCCTGGGGCTTAAGGGAACTCTTGACCAAATCATCAGAAAGGGCACCAGGTTACCTATCCCTGCCCTATTTTCAGGGCAGACTTTTCACACCCAAATATGTTTTAAGACTAGGTTGCCCAGACCAACAAGTTATATTGGAAAAAAACATACTGAACTGAAATTGTATAGGTCTGTCACAAGCATAAGGCAGGGAAACAACACCAAATATACCAAGAGAGTTTAGGCAAAATGTATCACACCCTATAATCTTATATTATTTCCACTTGGAACAACAATCCTTGGAACCTGTAAAACTAGACAGATCTCCCTACCAAAAACATCATCATCCAACCTTTATTTTTAACAGATATTTTTAAAGCTCTCACTCTTGTCTAATTTGCTGTTGTGTGCCTTCAAGTCATTTCTGACTTATGGCAACCACAAGGCAAACCTATCGTGGGGTCTTCTTGGCAAGATTTCTTCAGAGGGGGTTTGCCTTTGCCATCCTCCAAGGCTCAGAGAGTGTGATTTGCCCAAGGTCAATCAGTGGGTTTCCATGGCTGAACAGGGATCCAAACCCAGGTCTCCAAAGTCATAGTCCAACACTCAAACACTACATTGCCTAACATATATACTGAATACCTTTTCCCAGTCATAAGAGTTTCAACAAGAGTTGTAACAAGTTCCTGTTGATCTTGTTCATTCCCAAGCTCATACACCAAACCAAGTCCTTTAGAAGCAACGTCTTGACTGAGTTCTATAAAAAACACAAATCAAATTAATATTCAGAGGAAATCTTAACACAACTTTTATTATTTATTGAATTTATAACTTCTAATAACTAAAAAAAGAGCCAAACACAGATCTGAAAGGAATACAGGTTTAGTCTCCCATATCTAGAATTCCAAAATCCAAAACACTCCAAATTTCAAAATTGTCAACATGAGTGGCTGGGATAGTGATACATTTGCTTTTTGATGGTTCTGTGTATACAAACTTTGTTTCATGCATAAATTATTTAAAATGTTGCATACAAAATTACCTTCAGGCTATGTGTATAAGGTATATATGAAACATAAATGAATTTTGTTTTTAGACTTGGGTCCCATCTCCAAAGTATTTCATTATGTATATGCAAATATTCCAAAATCCAAAATATTCCAAATCCAAAATACCTCTGGACCCAAGCATTTTGGATATGGGAGACTTAACCTGTACTAAAGGTACAAGAAAATATGCTTAACACATATACAAAATACAGAACATTTAGAAACAAGGTAAGAGATACAAATAATACCAGAACAACCTATCCCTCACTTCAATTCACTGTTCCATTGAATTATAAGACATGGCTAAGCACTCTTATATGAAAAGGGAAAGGGTGTAATGCAACAATACAGAAGGTCAAAGATACTGTTTTATGCAGGTGTGCTTTGTGAAAGGAAGGAATAAAAAGCAAGTTCTCCACTAATTATCTTAAGAGGCACATCAGAGCTTCGTATAGTTACTGTTTTGGATTATAGCTTCCTGAATTCCTCAGCCAGCATGGGGAATTCTAACAGCTATAGTCCAAAACAAACAAACTGAAAATACCTTCTCCTAACCTTTGGAGAAAAGCAAAAAGCTTGCACAAAGCTTGAGACTCAGCCATATATATCCCATCAAAAGTTAAAATCTGATTCTTTTCTTTTAAATAAACATGTAACTAAACAAATAAAATAGATAAGGAGATACATGCTACTGGACCAATTGCTCTCAATCAAGGGCTGCTCAAGCTTTGAAATTATAAAGATCTCTTTATTAGACCTGAAAGCCATAAGTGGTACCCACAGGAGGGCTAGTTAAAGATAGAAAGGTTTTAACTTCAAGAGTATTAACTGTGTTCAATTTTTTTGCAAAGGGGAGGCAAACTTTACAGATTTAAGAATAATATCAACTTAGAGTTAAATAAGGTCACTGATGGCATTTTACCTACTAACTGCACGAAGAGTCACCCCTTCCCCAGGGCTTAGTAATGACTTCATTTAAGATAAAGATGTACATGTTTTTAATCAAGAGGCAAACATTTATATAAAACTCCTTCCTGCTTACCATCACTTTCAGACAGAATGGATACAAATGCAGTTTGAATTTCTTTGAGATGAGACTACAAGGGAGGAAAGAGAAGAGGACTTAATTTATATGTTTAAATTCATTTTACCAACATTTGAAAATAAATGTTTTAACCCCAAAAAACAAAACCAAATATGAAACTAAGATCCCATCTCCAGATTCACAGAAGAAAAGAGACAGCAAGATAGGGAGACCAAGACACCTATGAATGCACTACCATCTGTTTTTTGGTAGTGGGGAGGGAGAAGACATACACGATATCAAGACTCATTCTGTGTAGCTTTCTAAGAAAGTAATACCTATTCAGGCCCAATGAGAATACTACCCTTAAATGCAATGGTGCTCTCCTGCCTTCTAACTTTATTGCATGTGCTACCACCCCAAGAGGATAGCTTAGTTAGCACACACGACAGGACTCTCTCTGCACCCTGACTATAGCAGCACCCTGACTATGGAACTCCCTGCTAAGGGAAATCAGGCTGGTTCCATCCCTCTTCTGCTTCCAGTGAGTAGCGAAGAATGTATTATTTCACCTTTTCTTCAGTTCCTAAAACTAGGGATGGCTGCTCTAGCTGTGTATGACTTTTAAAACTATTTTTAAATAAATTATTTTACTTTTGTTGACACTCCTCCCTTGGTGGGCTGAGAGGCAATAAATGTTGCTTTGCATAAAAGAATAAAGAAAGAAATAAAATATCCCTTTTTCCCAAGAAGAAACTGTACTGCAGTTGCTGACTGAGGAGAAACAAGTGGGAAACCAGAATAGAGAAACTGAGGCAAAAGACCATCAAGAAAGCATGCTAATGAAACAAAAGATGAAGAAGAGATTCATCATATTTCCTACCTTAACCTCTTTGTGGGTGCTCAGCTTCTTCACCAGTGACAAAAGCCAGATACAGGATGCTTGCCTTATGTGAGGGTTTGGGCTGACAATGTGCTTATTCAAAATGACATCCAAGACCCAGGGAACCACATCATTAACTTTCACATCTATTGCAATTTTAGAAAGTGGACAGAGGAAGGTAAGAATATTACAAACAAGAGTTGGCGGGGGGGGGGGATTGAGAGTTTGGCTAGAATTTATTGTGCTCACATTAAATGTTCAGCATCCTGTCCCTTACTGAATTTGTCCAAGTTCAAGTGTCTGTGTCTGCACGGATTTATGAAAAGCTCCAACACTTTTTGAAGATTATAATGACACTGAAATCAGGTCTGTTACACATTAACATTTGAGATTTGAAGTTCTTTGAATGGTAACAACCACATTGGGAACAGGGAGTACTGATTTACTTGTCCCTTGAGGCTGCATACACAGACACCTCTATATCCTGCCTTCCAATCTCAAGTGCAGCAAAACTAGATTATTGTCAGATGCATCTAAAATCAACAGCTCAGTTGAACAAGAATTTTGATAAGGCAAAGCAGATCCACTTATTATTCCCATATTTAAAGCTAAGTTATAGGGGTCAGGTCATGCCTGAAAGCTAAGCATAGGTTTCAAGCATGTTCTAGTTAAACATACAGGCAAAGGTTTAAACACATATCTGAAAACCTGAATATATTCAACTGCAGTGTGAATCAAGTGCTTGATGATGCGGGAGAGGATAGGGAAAGAAAAGTGACTAGTTCCCATCAATAGTCATCTGGCACTTAACTCAGGAAAAAGCAATAAAATATTGAATATACAGTCCTCCCTCAACATTCGCAGCTTCCACACTCGCGGTTCCGCATATTCATGGTTTGCTGGTGAGGGGAGGCTGAAGAAAGTGGCAACGGGGCCTCTGAGGCCCCATCGCCACTTTCAGGAGGGAGTGGGGAGGTGTGGGGAAGCGACTACGGGCCTCCGGAGGCCCTGTGGTTGCCTGGGGAGGGAGTGGGGAGGCTTGGGAGGCGACTTCGGGGTCTCCGGAGGCCCCATGGTCACCTGGGAAGGGCTGGGGGAAGCGACTACAGGGCCTCTGGAGGCCCCTTGGTCACTTTGGGAGGGAGGGGGAGGGTAGTCTTTATTCGCAGAATTTTCACATTCGCGGGGGTCTGTGGAACTTAACCCCCACGAATGTGAAGGGACGACTGTACACTGATCTTTTAAAGATTTGTTTTATGTTTCCCATACCCAAACCTACCAACAGGGGGGGTGTACTCTTCTTCAGCTACCATCCATGCATCACGGGCAGCTACAGAGCTGGTTCCTACTGCAGCACTGGTAATTGCTTCACCAACAGTGAACTGCAGCTCAATTTGCTTTGCCTGTGGGGCATACAAGCAGAAAGCACTACATTTCAACTTGGCCACTTGGATAACAAACAACTCTCTATAGGCAAGGATAACAAACAATTCTCTATAGGCAAGGAACCGAATCTTGTTAATAAAGAGAGGCAAAAGAGGAATGGCCATAGGTTTTTCAAAACAGGATATTTTTGAAGGATATGTCAACTCATTCCTGCATCTAAACTATTGGTGCTTGGATGCCAATTTCCCCCACCACAATAACACATTAATATGCTCACAATATTGTGTGTAAAAAATATTCTGCAGCCATAGTTTTCCACTGAGCCAGTTTCGCCAAAAATTAAGCTGTTGAGAGAAGCTTGATCCATTTTTAACAAGGACAAAACACAGACAAATTTGCTGGCATTCATGGTAAATGAAGAAAAGAGCAAGGTCTTCTAAAAGCAGAAATCAGCTGAAAAGAGAAGGAAATTGCTCAGTTGGTCAGGCATAAGCAGCCAGCTGAAGGGGAAAACCCACTGCTGACTCTCCTAGAGTGACTGACTTCTGGGAGGACAAGGCAAGTCTGGATGTTATTTCCTACTCCAGTCAAGACTCATGAAAGTGGGCCTCAAGGGAGCGGCAAAGGAAGGCATTCCCCCTTCAAAGAGGTTTGCCTTTATAATTTTAGAATGCTTTGCCCTCTCATACATCCAGCACAGAAACACATTAGGCTGTTGGTAGAGGGACACAGCAATTCATGTCACCTCCATCAACTTGCTTGGTTTCTAGGCTGAGTGTGGGGAATAGGGAAGACTCTCCACTGTGACAGAGTGTTGAAAACCTACTTTTTTGGACTCTAGCTCTCCAAATGTCCAGCCAGCATGTCCACAGTCCATGCCAGCTAGGGGATTCTGGGAGTTATAGTCCCAAAACATAAGGGTTTCCAGTTCTGCTCTAGAAACACCCCAAGCTGCATGATAAGGTCTGTCCTAACAGCTTGTTCAACCTTTAATGCAACTCCAGGCACATAATTAGAAACAAGATTGCCTACAGAAAAGCTGCCCACAGAGCAATCATCATTTAAAAAACAAAACACTGAGCTCTACCAAAACAAAAGGGGGAAAAGGTCTTTGTATAATACAAGCATTGTAACTTTTAATCTTCAGTGGACTGGTGAAAATACAATAGGAACAATACAGTAACAACATCTTAAATACAGTTAAGACACTAGGAGCAGTGGTGGAGTGTTCCATCCTTTCACACACACCCTTTCCTTAAATCACTTGTGTTTGTCAATCTTCAATGCACTTAAGCATCATAAGCAGCAACATTAACCACAGTTAAGGCTACCCAGGATTCTTAACTAGTTTAAAATCCCACTTAGTCTTAATGGCTCTTAACACTGGAACAGGAAGGCATCATCCACTAAAAGTGGAGGAGAACTCACACCGGGGGGAAAAAACAATGGAGGGATGAAATCCACAGTCCACAGTACTCTCCCAAACTCTGATGTAAAGCAATCATCCCTGTTAGGTGTCCACAGGCAATAGAATAATCTTTTTAAAATATAGATGCCTCTCACATTCAAGCTGACACTTAACAACTCTCCAGCATTTTCAGACATAAACCTCTATAGCACTATAGTCAATAAGGTGGATAATTATGATAGATAATTATCATTACCATATCAAAGTCAACAGAAAGCAAAGACAGCAGGCAACAAGCTTATATTTAATACACACACATAAATACGTAACAGAATGAATCAACTTATCATACAACCCAGTCTGGTAACAACCACCATACCCCCAAAGCATTATACATGGTTGCGTCAGGGGAGGTGTTTTAATGAACACATGATAATGAGCTTATGATTGGCCATGGCGTGGCCACGCCATGGCTGGGAGGAGGCAGGGGCGGAGTTTACCTGATTTAGGTTCACGCCGCCCTTGGCCTCCTCCTCTTTCCTTGCGATGATGCTGGAGATCAGAAGGCTTGGATTGCTTGTGCAGCTTCTACTGATTAACTGTGTCACAACTAAGAGCTAAGTGGTGGCTGGGTAGCGTGCGTGGTCTTGTGCGTGCATGGAGTGTTACCCAGCCTGGTTTGGGGGAGTGTGTGGTTGATGAGTGGGTTTGGGATTTGTAATTTTTTAATTTTAAGTGTGCATGTGTGAGCCTCTGCGCAGTGTGTGTGGGAGACAGCTGGCCCCACGGGGTTCTGAGCCTTGCCACCACCACCCCATCTGCCTGCTCCTTCCTCTGCCTGTCCCCCTCGCCCCGGCCCATACTTGGCCATGCTCAGCCCCCCTCCGTCTCTCCCGACTAGGCTTTTCCCCCATGCACGGCGCTTACCTGACAGCAGCTCCACAGCCTTTCCCTCTCTTCTGTTCCACTCCACAGCCAATCGGCTTTCCCTGGCGCTTCTGGGCCCCTGGCTGCCTGTTCCCCTCACTCCAGCCTCTGCTCAGCCATGTTCAGCTCCACATCATCTCCCCCCGGCCTGGCCTTCTTCCGTGCCCAGCACTTCTCCAGCAGCACCATTGGCCTGTCCTCCTCTCCCCCCCGCCCCGCTTCTGGCCTCCCAGCTGCTTGTTTCCCTCCCATTCCTGGCGACTTCCTGCTTGGAAGTCGCCAGGAATGGGCACAGCCTTTCTCTCCCTTGGCCTCACCGCTGACTGGTCGTTATACGAACCTGCTCAAGCTCATGGGCAGCAAAATGTTGTTAAGGAAAGCAAAATGTTGTTAAGGAAAGTAAAGTAGCAAAGGCAGAGATAAATACTAGTTTTCTTCTTAACAATGGCTGTCATCCTAACATACATCTGCTTGGGAATAAGACCCAACAAACATAGCAGAATAATTTTCTTTGTTTTTTTTCCGGGCTGTGAGGCCATGTTCTGGAAGAGTTTACTTCTGACGTTTCGCCTGCATCTGCGGCTGGCATCTTCAGAGAATGGTTGGGTAGGAGTGTGTGTGGAGTTTATATACTGTGAACCCCCGTTGGGGAGTACAGTCGTCCCTTCACATTCACAGGGGTTAGGTTCCCCAGACGCCTGCGAATGTGAAAATTCTGCAAATAATGACTGCCCTCCCACGCCAAAGCGACCATGGGGCCTCCAGAGGCCCCATAGTCGCTTTCCCCAGACTCCCCACTCCCTTCCAAGGCCTTCACAGGACCTCCGGAGACCCTCCCAAGGCCCCGTGGATGCCTCCCCGGCCCTCCCCCCTCCCACCCCGGGCCTTCACGGAGCCTTCTACTAACCATTACATCAACTTACCAAACAGACACTAATGCTCCTTGCATTTCTATACAAGGAGAACCTAACCATTCAAATACACAAATTTACATATACTCCCCAACAGGAGTTCACATTAGATAAACTCCACACACACTCATACCCAGCCATTCTCTGAAGATGCCAGCCACAGATGTAAGTGAAACATCAGAAGTAAACTCTTCCAGAACACGGCCTCACAGCCCAGAAAAAAACCAAAGAAAATCTATGGATGCCGGCCATGAAAGCCTTTGACTTCACATAGCAGAATGAGCTTTCATACAAACATGCACAGGATGGCACCACACAAAGTAAACTGCAGATGATATTTATCTTTAAAAAAATCATAGTCAATTTTTACAAATATGAAGGTAAAACCAACCTTTCTAAACAGGGGAATAAAACTGAATATGCATTTTCCACTTGGTAACTGGGCATTAATCAACTAGCTCACTCATATTCACATGAATTTAAGCAAGCTCATTCAATTTTTAAAGAATAATATTAAAGCACTACCTCAACAGAATCCATTAATCCTTGTAAAAGTAGTTTCTGGTGGGGAAAGTCTCCATCTCCTACTGGAAAGTAGCCTAGTGTTTGTATAGCCCGTTCTTTCATCTGAAAGCAGAAGAGATTTGTTTTAAACATCTGCCATGTTTAGGGGAAGAAAACCATAATCAAATCTCAGAACTGGATCAGTTCTTACTGATTAGCATTACACTAGCTGTGAAAAAACCCATTAATGTTCAGTCTGTATTTAGAAGATCAGGAACATTATATCTGCACCAGGCCTAAGACAAAATAGCATGCATTCACGCTAAAAGTCACACAATGTAAAAGCTATTACCGTATATTCCGGCGTATAAGATGACTGTGCGTATAAGACCACACACACACACACCCAATTTCCAGCCAAAAATCTAGGCCTAGGCATATATTCACCAGATAAGACCACCCCCCCAATTTGGCTGGCTGGGGGACCCTTGCCAGCTGATCCTCTTTGTTTCCCAACTCATGAGGATCTCCTCCTGAGTTGGGAAAGCGAACAGGATCAGCTGGCAGGGCAACATTCACCCCTCTCTTCAACCTTCCAGTCAAACTGGACTCGAAGGTGGGGAAAAGGGGCGAAAATGCCCAGTTTGCCTAAGCAGCCCCCTTCCCTCCGTCTTGGCTCTTCCAAAGGGGACCAAGGCGGGGGAAGCGGGGGCGGCCGCGGAAAACCCCTAGATTCGCCCCCTCTCCCCACCTTCAAGGAAGGTGGGGAGAAGGGGCGAACATGCCCCATTGGGCTCCATAGGGAGGATGCGGGGCCGTGGAGCCAAACCCTGGGATTCGCCCCCTCTCCCCACCGTCAAGGGAGAGGGAGCGAATCTAGGGATTTAACTCCACAGCCCCGATCCCTCCTTCTGGGCTCCCTCCTCCCGCGATTCCCCAGCCCACAGGAGGCTGCCCAGTCTCCTGGTGGGTTGGGGAATGCGGGATGGCCATCTGGCTGGGGGGGGGAGGGAGGGGGCTTCGCAGCCACCCCCCCCTCTCCAAAGCACGGCTTTGGGGAAGGGGGTGGCTGGGCGGAGGGTGGATGGGGGGAGGGGGCTTCGCAGCCACCCCCCCTCTCCAAAGCGTGGCTTTGGGGAAGGGGGGTGGCTGGGCGGAGGGTGGATGGATGGCTGGGAGGAGGGGGCTTCGCAGCCACACACACCCTCTCCAAAGCAAGGCTTTGGGGAAGGGGGGTGGATGGGCGGAGGGTGGATGTGGGGAGGCAGGGAGTGGGCTTCGCAGCCACCCCCCCTCTCCAAAGCCGCGATTCCAATGGAACCGCGGCTTTGGGGAAGGGGGGTGGATGGGCGGAGGGTGGCTGGGGGGAGGCGGGGAGGGGGCTTCGCAGCCCTTCAGCCCTCTCTTCAACCTTCCAGTCAAACTGGACTCGAAGGTGGAGGAAAGGGGCGAAAATGCCCAGTTTTCCCCCCTCTGCAAATGCCCGGTTTTCCAATGGAACCGCGGCTTTGGGGAAGGGGGGTGGATGGGCGAAGGGTGGCTGGGGAGAGGCGGGGAGGGGGCTTCGCAGCCAACCCCCCTCTCCAAAGCTGCGATTCCAATGGAACCGCGGCTTTGGGAAAGGGGGGTGGATGAGCGGAGGGTGGCTGGGGGGAGGCGGGGAGGGGGCTTCACAGCCACCCCCCATCTCCAAAGCCGCGATTCCAATGGAACCGCGGCTTTGGGGAAGGGGATGGATGGGAGGAGGGTGGATGGGGGGGAGGGGGCATTTTCGCACTTTTCCTCCACCTTCAAGCAAGGTGGGGGAAAAGGGCGAATCTAGCAGTTTGCCTCGGCCGCTGCAGAGGCGATCAAGCGGCGGCCGCGGCAAACCGCAACGTTCACCCCCCTCCTCTTTGCTCCCCAAAGCGGGAGAAGGCAGAGGAGGGGGGCGAATGAACTGGAAAAGCACTTTGCTTCACCCCCGGCCCCATCTCCTGCCTCTTCGCTCTATTTGCAAAGAGGCAGGAGATAGGCAAGCAGGTGAAGCAAAGTATATCCGGCGTATAAGACGACTGTCGATTTTGGAGGACACTTTTGAGTGCTCAAAAGTCGTCTTATATGCCGGAATATACGGTATATTATATAACTTGTTAAGTATTTAACAAACAAACTGAAATAGTTAACAAACACAGTCCTCTAAAATTGAGCCTGCCACTCATTTTACTGAATGTAGAGTTCAGGCTTTGGAATGCTATATAAAATTATTGCTTTAAAACCCTCATGTACTACAACAGCATGGAATAACATAAGCAGAATAGAGAACCCTACCCTGACAAGCCTGCAATGCAAACTGCAACAGTAAGGGAGGAAAGGAGTAAATTATGAATGCAAATAAAAATAGTTAAATTTAGGGGATAAGGACTAAGGAGTTGAACACAGGGTTCAAGAAGAAAAGCTGGGTTTGAAAGTAGAGAGGAAGGTATCACATAAATGATCTGGGATGACAATGATTTAAATCCCACCTGTGAATTGCCTCAAGCAAATCTATTCATTGACTGTCATAGTTCATAGAACTAATTGTCCAAAGCACTATAGGCTTAACTCGTGTAACTGCATTAAATGAAAGGAACAAACTGCATGGACTGCACCTATGTACATTGAGTCCAGCATTTGCAGGCCCCTATGCAAACACTGTCAAATGTATTAACAGCCAGCATAAGCATGAGACCCACGTGCTTACAGGTATTCCCTATACTATAAGCATGTCACCATCAAGTGCTTAAATGATTTGCCACAATAAAGACTTAATATAAGACTATTTTTTCTTTCTTTTCTGGTCTGCTTCCTACTTCTAGCCATAAAGAGACAGTGTTTACATGCCATTCCTAGGTGAACCTAAAGACATAAAGAAATAATGAAACGTAATAGCACTGCAAAATGTTACCTTATTGGTTTCCTTGCTAGATGGAATTCTGGCTAGTAAGCTTTCAACAAGATGGAGCTTTGTAAATCCAGTTCCTTCACTGGGGATGGGCAAAGGGGCATTCCTGCCAATTTCCCCCAGTGCTGTACATGCAGCTACTGCCAAAAGTGGTGAGGTACTATCCAAAAAAGAACCTGGTAAAAACAAATGGGATTACTTCTACATTCCTAAAAGCGAAGCGACTCAAGCTTTTAGTGTGCCAGGCAGAACAGATCCTGAATTGACCTCAACTCCACCTTCTCCCATCTATCATTCACAGGAATGTTCTATCTTCTTTGTGAGACATTTCTCTTCACAACCCCAAACCACTGATTCAAAATTTAAGGAGCACCAAAGATGTTAAAATTCTACTTTTTTACATTAGGTGTTATCAGAAATCAGACTGGCAACATTATTTGGAGTGAAATCATACACAACAAGAATATTACTTTTATCCTTATAGTACTTCCACTTTAGCTAGAACATTAGATCAGGAATGTGCGATTTTTCTATTGTTAAGGGCTGGTCAATTCTTCAGACATTAGTCCAGGGTGGGTCAGGGAGACCATATTCGGTAGTACCAACTAACTACTTCACAAGTTAATATGCTATGAAATAAAGTTGGTGCCACCTAAAAAGAAAGGCTTCACAGGTATGGAGGACTGTGGTTGGGCACAGCCAAGACATTACAAATAAAATCTCAGAGTCGTTACAATGGGAATCTTTCATACTTGTTAGTGAAGCAATGTAGGAACATTCTGGTTTATCTTTGATTACAATTTGGTAGCCTCAAGGAGACGTTCAAAAGAGCCGCCAACTACTTGGCCATACTTGTTATAGATAATCTGTATGACTATACGCTTGTGTCCATTAGATAATGCTAATATACCTATACCTACAACTAGAGAAATCCAACGCAACTCTACAAGGAACAGGAACAATAGGCCTAAATCCAACAAAGTACTGACAGAGAATATGTGGGAAGAGGATATCTATTATTCATTGCTGGATCCTGCCATAATTTCTTACTATGAATTAAGTACCAAAATATCAAACAAACAAAAAACATAAAACTATAGGTTTGAGACTATTACTATTTTATGAGAGCTCTTTGACAAAGTTTCCGGAGTGGATCTTTTCCTAACATTAGCCAAAAGATGCTACAATGGGTTAAAAGAGAGGTTTCATTTTTCTGATTTTCTGAAACCAACTGAGTCAAGCTGTTGACTGACCTATAGTTTCTGTTGTTGACTTTATCAGCTGGTCTTGTTCTGGGACAATAATAGTATTTGGATCTTCTAGGTCATGCAATTCTACCATCCTCGATTTTCTCTTTGACAAATACCGTCCTACAGTGAATCCTAGAGCCAACAAGGATCCATGTTGCATTTCCAAATTCTGTAGATAAAGAACAACCCCAAAAACAGATGCAATTCACAAAATGATAATCATTTACATTTTGAATGCTACCAGTAGCCTTGTATACATTTCAAATAAGGTTGCAACCTCAAAGTATTTTGATCAAGGGTGGGCAACTGTTGGGGATTAGGGAGCTACACCAGCCCCCCATAGGACCTTGAAGGCCACAACTTCATGGAAAAAATGATTTAAAAAAAAGCCATTCAGAGTTCATTAAGAGGCAAATTTGCTTCACTTCCAGGTCACGTCCTCTTCCAGGTCAACTTCTAGATCACTTCCTCTATAAAGAAAAAGCTTCTCTTGGGCCTAATAAAGACTAGCCTCCAGCCCCGTAACATGACAAAATTTTCTCCCATGGCTCCTTGGGAGTAATTGGGAGCACTTTGGGGCACAATGCAAGGCACCCTTTCTCGAGATTTAATTTAACGTTAATAAACTAAAGAGGCATTTTGATTTAAATCAATTATTATTTTTAACAATATTTTCAAAAGCTGGGTGACAGTTTTTTTTTAAAAAAAGCTTCCTCTGTCAGTCTCACATAGGAAATGGAATATATATTTTTTAATCAAGTGACAGCCCTAATTCGGTACATATTTTAGTCCTGCTTCCAGTGATTTAATGGAGCCAAGAATTCTGTTCTCTCAGTAGAGCTGAACAAATATTTGTTCACTTATATTGGAAGTCCAAGGGTGCGATTTTATATGTCCTATACTTCAAAATAAACCATGCTGAGTCCAATGAAACTTGCTTTGAAGTAGGAATGTGTAATACTGCACTATAGATATATAGCTATATTAATGAAGCACATGAAAAAAAAATCTTTGCATATGTGGTCTACAGCTCCAAAAATGTTTTCTGTTTAATATACAAGCTTTGTCAACATTTTTTTTAAAAAAAAAGACAGAATAACGTCAAAATATTCTTCACTGTAAATTTAGAACAGTACACATATCTAAATGCATTTTAAAGCTATTTAAATTATATAATTACTTCTAAGATGTCCTGGTATCCCATTTTTCTGGTCATAACTGCTATTTCTTTCCAAATTTATAACTGTTACAATTTCTTATGCTATTTAATGATAAATAAATTCTTCCCAATTAGTTCAATTTGCTTTAGATCAAGAAAAAAAAAACAATGGGAGGGTCATAACACTAGCATTTCTGTTTTCATTAAACAAAATTTCTGTAAAATAAGAAAACTTGTCAAATCTCTTACATGATTGTCCTTTGCAGTTTTTATCAGATGCTGAACAGATGTTTTAAATTCATTTTCTGAAACCGTTGACAAAACTACTGAATAAAATAAAGCAGCCAGCTCCCGCATTTCTTCTTTATTAGTATTCATAAGGCTCTGAAAAGGTTAAAAGGGAATAAAAGATGTTAAATATGCACCATATTTTAGTAACAATTTCAAAATTGTAAGGCTGGTCCTATAGTACAACGTTGGGAACGCCTGAATGGTACGTACCTGAAAGTTCAAATTATAAAGTAGGAAAGATGCAGTACAAGATAACTCAGTATCGACACTATTTCTGCTGGCTAATTAAATGAATCTGAATGCAGAACATGGAAGAATTACCTTTTTGAACTACTACACCCAGAACTGTGGCCATGCTGAATGAAGGTTTCTAAGGATTACATTTGGGAAAAGTAACTTCTCAAACCTTTTTACAATGTTTTTACAACACAACAGCTGTATATAATGCAAGCAGATGAACAACCAGACCAGGAAAAGTTAGGAAAGGCAGAGTACCAGCAATCACACTAATCAATACAGCTCCAAACCTTGAAAACCTTTTTATTCTTATTATTTTGTTGCTCTGTCTCTAGAACAGTCTGTTTTTGTCTTTAAAATTTATTTTTAAACAACCCAACATCTTTAGGAGAAATTGCCATGATTCTTTTTACCCTCATTTTACTTGTATCTTTAAAATGTTCAAGAATGAATATGTTAATTTGGTTGAAGCCGGCATAGCATAATGGTATAAGTGTTGGACTATGATTCTGGAGACCAAGGTTTGAATCCCTGCTCGGCTATGAAAACTAACTGGGCAAGTCACATACCCTCTGACTCAGAAAACCCTGTGATAGGTTGACCTTAGGGTTGCCATGATTTGGAAACATTTTGAAGGCATACAACAACAACATACTAAAATACCCTAAAGGCATCAGATCCTGTCTGGTCCTGAAAGCTAAGGAGAGTCAGCCCTGGTTAGTAATTTGATGGGAGAGCACAAACAAGTACCAGGTGCTGAAGGCTAGAATTTTCAGAGGAAAGAACTGGCAAAGCCACCTGAATGTATTTCTTGGGGAAGAGAAGGTTAAGAGCGGACATGATAGCCATGTTTAAATATTTGAAGGGATATCATATTGAGAATGGAACAAGCTTGTTTTCTGCTGCTCCAGAGACAAGGACATGGAGCAATGGACTCAAACTACAGAGAAAGAGATTCCATCTAAACACTGGGAAGAGCTTCCTGACAATAAGAGCTGTTTGGAGGTGGAATGCACTGCCTGGGAGTGTGGTGGAGTCTCCTTCTTTGGAGATTTTTTAAACAGAGGCTGGATGGCCATCTGTCAGGAATGATTTGATTGTGTTTTCCTGCATGGCAGGGGGTTGGATTTAATGGTCCTTGTGGTCTCTTCCAACTCTATGATTCTATTTTTAATATTTCAAATGGCCATAGGAAACCCAGTCTTAAAAGACAGCTAATGAATACATTAATTTATGTTATCTTTTAAAAAACAATGTCCCTGATAAATGACTTTTAAAAGATTTCTCTATGATATTTATAGAAAAACCTGACCATTAAGAAAGACTTGATTAACAAACATGTGATAGTGACTACCTGTTAAGCATTGTTAACAAAGCTGAATCCCAGCTCTCTTCATCTCTTGAAAGGATATGGCTCTCTCCCCAAGTCAGAAAAATAACATTTATTGAAATTAAGCCATACCTCTTTCTTTGAACCTACCTTTATCCAATCCATTTTGTCAATGAATCTTGTGGCTAGTTTTTCAGGATAGACTGAAATAACCTCCAGCAGACAGTACATGACTGGTAAACCTACAAGGTATTATTTAAAAAAAAAAAAAAGCAGGAGGGTCAACGTTGCCAAATTATTAAAATTGCTTACATGTTCTCTTATACAGATATTATTTACTAATGAAAAATTCACCCTGCATATCTATCTGTATTCAATGTGCACAAAACAAAAACACCAATAACATTCCAAACATACACACACACACACACATACATATACAGTTGTCCCTTCATATTCGCTGGGGTTTGGTTCCAGGCAAAATCTGTGAATACTCAAGTCCCATTATATGCAGTGGCATAGCAAAATGGTGTCCCTTAAATACGATGGCAAAATCAAGGTTTGCTTTTTGGATTATTATTTTTTTAAGAATATTTTCAAGCTGTGAATACAAATAAAAGAATTTTGTTTGGCACTGAAACCCCTGTCAGAAATCTATGCTCTTTCATTTGCAAATCTGATTTTTTGACAGTGATATTCAGAAATGTACTTTAAAAATAAATAGTTTAGCATTCTCAAGATAATAAATAAGCACTGCTTAGTCATATAAAAGACTAGAGAGAGACTAAGTTGCCCAACTGTTCCATATAGTAACTGGCAGAAAGATCTGATGCAACATATTGCATGCATAACGCCTGTAAAATCAGGATAGCACTAACAGACAATGGCTAAAACAAAACTATAGTTTAGTGTGGCACGTGAAGGCAGCCAATATAATGTATCAAAAGCCCTGACAAGTCACTTCTGAAGGTCCTAAAGGCTCTAGAGAGACAAAGTAAAGCTGCTGAAACCAAACCACAATCCTGCCATCCATGACACAGACCCCACTCCAATTCAAGCAGAGAGGGAAATACAATCCAGAAACTAAACTGAATTACCTACCTCTGTTCTCATCTCAGGCTACGTATATCTCAAGGTCAAACTGGATCTGACTTTGAGAAACTGCTTTGGAATAAGCTATTCTAATTATTGAAACCAGCAACTACTTATACCCAAAGTATGGTTTTAAGTAATTTGACTATTAATAATATTGTAAATTGTTGGGGAAAAGAGGGGGGGAAGCACTAAACTGGATCTCCTTTCTCCCTTAAAATAAGATATAAACTTGATCATTATTCAAAATCTACATGACAAGATGGAAAGCCAAGCCAAGCCAAGCCACACCATTGACTCACCCACACAGAACCCGAAAGCAGGAAAGATGGAAGAATGAGAGGTGGAGCTGCCGAAATCCCGCGATACTGGAAGTGATGCCACTTCCGGTGTCGCTGTGATGAGAAGAAGTGATGTAAGAAGGGAATGGGAAAGGCTAGAGTGCTGGAGGCAATGGAATGCATGCAGAACAATGGAAATACAAAGAGCCACTACTTAAGCAGTTGGGAATACAAGATTAGAAATGTTAAAAAATTAGATAAAAATGTACAGTCGTCCCTTCACATTCGCGGGGGTTCCGTTCCGCGGACCCCCGCGAATGTGAAAAAACCGCGAATAACGACACCCCTCCCCCCTCCCTCCCCAGGCCTTTGCGGGGCCTTCCTAGGCCCCGCGAAGGTCTCCCCGGCCCTCCCTCCCTCCCTCCCCAAGCCTTCGCGGGGCCTTCCTAGGCCCCGCGGAGGCCTCCCCGGCCCTCCCTCCCGCCCTCCACAGGCCTTTGCGGGGCCTTGCTAGGCCCCGCGGAGGTCTCCCCGGCCCTCCCTCCCGCCCTCCACAGGCCTTCCTGGGGCCTCCGGAGCGTCTCCGGAGGCCCCAGGATCGCCTCCCCAGCCCTCCCCACCGCGTCCCCAGGCCTTCCTGGGGCCTCCGGAGCGTCTCCGGAGGCCCCAGGATCGCCTCCCAAGCCCTCCCCACCCCGTCCCCAGGCCTTCCTGGGGCCTCCGGAGCGTCTCCGGAGGCCCCAGGATCGCCTCCCCAGCCCTCCCCAGCCCGTCCCCAGGCCTTTCTGGGGCCTCCGGAGATGCTCCGGAGGCCCCAGGATCGCATCCCCAGCCCTCCCCACCCCGTCCCCAGGCCTTCCTGGGGCCTCCGGAGCGTCTCCGGAGGCCCCAGGATCGCCTCCCCAGCCCTCACCACCCCGTCCCCAGGCCTTCCTGGGGCCTCCGGAGATGGTCCGGAGGCCCCAGGATCGCCTCCCCAGCCCTCCCCAGCCCGTCCCCAGGCCTTTCTGGGGCCTCCGGAGATGCTCCGGAGGCCCCAGGATCGCCTCCCCAGCCCTCCCCACCGCGTCCCCAGGCCTTCCTGGGGCCTCCGGAGCGTCTCCGGAGGCCCCAGGATCGCCTCCCCAGCCCTCCCCACCCCGTCCCCAGGCCTTCCTCGGGCCTCCGGAGCATCTCCGGAGGCCACAGGATCGCCTCCCCAGCCCTCCCCACCCCGTCCCCAGACCTTTCTGGGGCCTCCGGAGCTGCTCCGGAGGCCCCAGGATCGCCTCCCCAGCCCTCCCCACCCCGTCCCCAGGCCTTCCTGGGGCCTCCGGAGCGTCTCCGGAGGCCCCAGGATCGCCTCCCCAGCCCTCCCCACCCCGTCCCCACGCCTTTCTGGGGCCTCCGGAGATGCTCCGGAGGCCCCAGGATCGCCTCCCCAGCCCTCCCCACCCCGTCCCCAGGCCTTCCTGGGGCCTCCGGAGATGCTCCGGAGGCCCCAGGATCGCCTCCCCAGCCCTCCCCAGCCCGTCCCCAGGCCTTTCTGGGGCCTCCGGAGATGCTCCGGAGGCCCCAGGATCGCCTCCCCAGCCCTCCCCACCGGGTCCCCAGGCCTTCCTGGGGCCTCCGGAGCGTCTCCGGAGGCCCCAGGATCGCCTCCCCAGCCCTCCCCACCCCGTCCCCAGGCCTTCCTGGGGCCTCCGGAGCGTCTCCGGAGGCCCCAGGATCGCCTCCCCAGCCCTCCCCACCCCGTCCCCAGGCCTTTCTGGGGCCTCCGGTCGCCTCCCCAGCCCTCCCCACCCCGTCCCCAGGCCTTCCTGGGGCCTCCGGAGCGTCTCCGGAGGCCCCAGGATCGCCTCCCCAGCCCTCCCCACCCCGTCCCCAGGCCTTCCTGGGGCCTCCGGAGCGTCTCCGGAGGCCCCAGGATCGCCTCCCCAGCCCTCCCCACCCCGTCCCCAGGCCTTTCTGGGGCCTCCGGAGATGCTCCGGAGGCCCCAGGATCGCCTCCCCAGCCCTCCCCACCCCGTCCCCATGCCTTCCTGGGGCCTCCGGAGATGCTCCGGAGGCCCCAGGATCGCCTCCCCAGGCCTCCCCACCCCGTCCCCAGGCCTTTCTGGGGCCTCCGGAGATGCTCCGGAGGCCCCAGGATCGGCTCCCCAGCCCTCCCCACCGCGTCCCCAGGCCTTCCTGGGGCCTCCGGAGCGTCTCCGGAGGCCCCAGGATCGCCTCCCCAGCCCTCCCCACCCCGTCCCCAGGCCTTCCTGGGGCCTCCGGAGCGTCTCCGGAGGCCCCAGGATCGCCTCCCCAGCCCTCCCCACCGCGTACCCAGGCCTTCCTGGGGCCTCCGGAGATGCTCCGGAGGCCCCAGGATCGCCTCCCCAGCCCTCCCCACCCCATCCCCAGGCCTTCCTGGGGCCTCCGGAGCGTCTCCGGAGGCTCCAGGATCGCCTCCCCAGCCCTCCCCACCGCGTCCCCAGGCCTTCCTGGGGCCTCCGGAGCGTCTCCGGAGGCCCCAGGATCGCCTCCCCAGTCCTCCCCACCGCGTCCCCAGGATCGCCTCCCCAGCCCTCCCCACCCCGTCCCCAGGCCTTCCTGGGGCCTCCGGAGCGTCTCCGGAGGCCCCAGGATCGCCTCCCCAGCCCTCCCCACCCCGTCCCCAGACCTTTCTGGGGCCTCCGGAGCTGCTCCGGAGGCCCCAGGATCGCCTCCCCAGCCCTCCCCAGCCCGTCCCCAGGCCTTCCTGGGGCCTCCGGAGCGTCTCCGGAGGCCCCAGGATCGCCTCCCCAGCCCTCCCCAGCCCGTCCCCAGGCCTTCCTGGGGCCTCCGGAGCGTCTCCGGAGGCCCCAGGATCGCCTCCCCAGCCCTCCCCACCCCGTCCCCAGGCCTTCCTGGGGCCTCCGGAGATGCTCCGGAGGCCCCAGGATCGCCTCCCCAGCCCTCCCCACCCCGTCCCCAGGCCTTTCTGGGGCCTCCGGAGATGCTCCGGAGGCCCCAGGATCGCCTCCCCAGCCCTCCCCACCCCGTCCCCAGGCCTTCCTGGGGCCTCCGGAGCGTCTCCGGAGGCCCCAGGATCGCCTCCCCAGCCCTCCCCACCCCGTCCCCATGCCTTCCTGGGGCCTCCGGAGCATCTCCGGAGGCCCCAGGATCGCCTCCCCAGGCCTCCCCACCCCGTCCCCAGGCCTTTCTGGGGCCTCCAGAGATGCTCCGGAGGCCCCAGGATCGCCTCCCCAGCCCTCCCCACCGCGTCCCCAGGCCTTCCTGGGGCCTCCGGAGCGTCTCCGGAGGCCCCAGGATCGCCTCCCCAGCCCTCCCCACCCCGTCCCCAGGCCTTCCTGGGGCCTCCGGAGCATCTCCGGAGGCCCCAGGATCGCCTCCCCAGCCCTCCCCACCCCATCCCCAGGCCTTCCTGGGGCCTCCGGAGCGTCTCCGGAGGCTCCAGGATCGCCTCCCCAGCCCTCCCCACCGCGTCCCCAGGCCTTCCTGGGGCCTCCGGAGCGTCTCCGGAGGCCCCAGGATCGCCTCCCCAGTCCTCCCCACCGCGTCCCCAGGATCGCCTCCCCAGCCCTCCCCACCCCGTCCCCAGGCCTTTCTGGGGCCTCCGGAGATGCTCCGGAGGCCCCAGGATCGCCTCCCCAGCCCTCCCCACCCCGTCCCCAGGCCTTTCTGGGGCCTCCGGAGATGCTCCGGAGGCCCCAGGATCGCCTCCCCAGCCCTCCCCACCCCGTCCCCAGGCCTTCCTGGGGCCTCCGGAGATGCTCCGGAGGCCCCAGGATCGCCTTCCCAGCCCTCCCCAGCCCGTCCCCAGGCCTTTCTGGGGCCTCCGGAGATGCTCCGGAGGCCCCAGGATCGCCTCCCCAGCCCTCCCCACCCCGTCCCCAGGCCTTCCTGGGGCCTCCGGAGCGTCTCCGGAGGCCACAGGATCGCCTCCCCAGCCCTCCCCACCCCGTCCCCAGACCTTTCTGGGGCCTCCGGAGCTGCTCCGGAGGCCCCAGGATCGCCTCCCCAGCCCTCCCCACCCCGTCCCCAGGCCTTCCTGGGGCCTCCGGAGCGTCTCCGGAGGCCCCAGGATCGCCTCCCCAGCCCTCCCCAGCCCGTCCCCAGGCCTTCCTGGGGCCTCCGGAGCGTCTCCGGAGGCCCCAGGATCGCCTCCCCAGCCCTCCCCAGCCCGTCCCCAGGCCTTCCTGGGGCCTCCGGAGCGTCTCCGGAGGCCCCAGGATCGCCTCCCCAGGCCTCCCCACCTCGTCCCCAGGCCTTCCTGGGGCCTCCGGAGCGTCTCCGGAGGCCCCAGGATCGCCTCCCCAGCCCTCCCCACCCCGTCCCCAGGCCTTTCTGGGGCCTCCGGAGATGCTCCGGAGGCCCCAGGATCGCCTCCCCAGCCCTCCCCACCGCGTCCCCAGGCCTTCCTGGGGCCTCCGGAGCGTCTCCGGAGGCCCCAGGATCGCCTCCCCAGCCCTCCCCACCCCGTCCCCAGGCCTTCCTGGGGCCTCCGGAGCATCTCCGGAGGCCCCAGGATCGCCTCCCCAGCCCTCCCCACCGCGTACCCAGGCCTTCCTGGGGCCTCCGGAGATGCTCCGGAGGCCCCAGGATCGCCTCCCCAGCCCTCCCCACCCCATCCCCAGGCCTTCCTGGGGCCTCCGGAGCGTCTCCGGAGGCTCCAGGATCGCCTCCCCAGCCCTCCCCACCGCGTCCCCAGGCCTTCCTGGGGCCTCCGGAGCGTCTCCGGAGGCCCCAGGATCGCCTCCCCAGTCCTCCCCACCGCGTCCCCAGGATCGCCTCCCCAGCCCTCCCCACCCCGTCCCCAGGCCTTTCTGGGGCCTCCGGAGATGCTCCGGAGGCCCCAGGATCGCCTCCCCAGCCCTCCCCACCCCGTCCCCAGGCCTTCCTGGGGCCTCCGGAGATGCTCCGGAGGCCCCAGGATCGCCTCCCCAGCCCTCCCCACCCCGTCCCCAGGCCTTTCTGGGGCCTCCGGAGATGCTCCGGAGGCCCCAGGATCGCCTCCCCAGCCCTCCCCACCCCGTCCCCAGGCCTTCCTGGGGCCTCCGGAGCGTCTCCGGAGGCCACAGGATCGCCTCCCCAGCCCTCCCCACCCCGTCCCCAGACCTTTCTGGGGCCTCCGGAGCTGCTCCGGAGGCCCCAGGATCGCCTCCCCAGCCCTCCCCACCCCGTCCCCAGGCCTTCCTGGGGCCTCCGGAGCGTCTCCGGAGGCCCCAGGATCGCCTCCCCAGCCCTCCCCAGCCCGTCCCCAGGCCTTCCTGGGGCCTCCGGAGCGTCTCCGGAGGCCCCAGGATCGCCTCCCCAGCCCTCCCCAGCCCGTCCCCAGGCCTTCCTGGGGCCTCCGGAGCGTCTCCGGAGGCCCCAGGATCGCCTCCCCAGCCCTCCCCACCCCGTCCCCATGCCTTCCTGGGGCCTCCGGAGCATCTCCGGAGGCCCCAGGATCGCCTCCCCAGGCCTCCCCACCCCGTCCCCAGGCCTTTCTGGGGCCTCCGGAGATGCTCCGGAGGCCCCAGGATCGCCTCCCCAGCCCTCCCCACCGCGTCCCCAGGCCTTCCTGGGGCCTCCGGAGCGTCTCCGGAGGCCCCAGGATCGCCTCCCCAGCCCTCCCCACCCCGTCCCCAGGCCTTCCTGGGGCCTCCGGAGCATCTCCGGAGGCCCCAGGATCGCCTCCCCAGCCCTCCCCACCCCGTCCCCAGGCCTTCCTGGGGCCTCCGGAGCGTCTCCGGAGGCTCCAGGATCGCCTCCCCAGCCCTCCCCACCGCGTCCCCAGGCCTTCCTGGGGCCTCCGGAGCGTCTCCGGAGGCCCCAGGATCGCCTCCCCAGTCCTCCCCACCGCGTCCCCAGGATCGCCTCCCCAGCCCTCCCCACCCCGTCCCCAGGCCTTTCTGGGGCCTCCGGAGATGCTCCGGAGGCCCCAGGATCGCCTCCCCAGCCCTCCCCACCCCGTCCCCAGGCCTTTCTGGGGCCTCCGGAGATGCTCCGGAGGCCCCAGGATCGCCTCCCCAGCCCTCCCCACCCCGTCCCCAGGCCTTCCTGGGGCCTCCGGAGATGCTCCGGAGGCCCCAGGATCGCCTCCCCAGCCCTCCCCAGCCCGTCCCCAGGCCTTTCTGGGGCCTCCGGAGATGCTCCGGAGGCCCCAGGATCGCCTCCCCAGCCCTCCCCACCCCGTCCCCAGGCCTTCCTGGGGCCTCCGGAGCGTCTCCGGAGGCCACAGGATCGCCTCCCCAGCCCTCCCCACCCCGTCCCCAGACCTTTCTGGGGCCTCCGGAGCTGCTCCGGAGGCCCCAGGATCGCCTCCCCAGCCCTCCCCACCCCGTCCCCAGGCCTTCCTGGGGCCTCCGGAGCGTCTCCGGAGGCCCCAGGATCGCCTCCCCAGCCCTCCCCAGCCCGTCCCCAGGCCTTCCTGGGGCCTCCGGAGCGTCTCCGGAGGCCCCAGGATCGCCTCCCCAGCCCTCCCCAGCCCGTCCCCAGGCCTTCCTGGGGCCTCCGGAGCGTCTCCGGAGGCCCCAGGATCGCCTCCCCAGCCCTCCCCACCCCGTCCCCAGGCCTTCCTGGGGCCTCCGGAGATGCTCCGGAGGCCCCAGGATCGCCTCCCCAGCCCTCCCCACCCCGTCCCCAGGCCTTCCTGGGGCCTCCGGAGCGTCTCCGGAGGCCCCAGGATCGCCTCCCCAGGCCTCCCCACCTCGTCCCCAGGCCTTCCTGGGGCCTCCGGAGCGTCTCCGGAGGCCCCAGGATCGCCTCCCCAGCCCTCCCCACCCCGTCCCCAGGCCTTTCTGGGGCCTCCGGAGATGCTCCGGAGGCCCCAGGATCGCCTCCCCAGCCCTCCCCACCCCGTCCCCAGGCCTTTCTGGGGCCTCCGGAGATGCTCCGGAGGCCCCAGGATCGCCTCCCCAGCCCTCCCCACCGCGTCCCCAGGCCTTCCTGGGGCCTCCGGAGCGTCTCCGGAGGCCCCAGGATCGCCTCCCAAGCCCTCCCCACCCCGTCCCCAGGCCTTCCTGGGGCCTCCGGAGCATCTCCGGAGGCCCCAGGATCGCCTCCCCAGTCCTCCCCACCGCGTCCCCAGGATCGCCTCCCCAGCCCTCCCCACCCCGTCCCCAGGCCTTTCTGGGGCCTCCGGAGATGCTCCGGAGGCCCCAGGATCGCCTCCCCAGCCCTCCCCACCCCGTCCCCAGGCCTTTCTGGGGCCTCCGGAGATGCTCCGGAGGCCCCAGGATCGCCTCCCCAGCCCTCCCCACCCCGTCCCCAGGCCTTCCTGGGGCCTCCGGAGATGCTCCGGAGGCCCCAGGATCGCCTCCCCAGCCCTCCCCACCCCGTCCCCAGGCCTTTCTGGGGCCTCCGGAGATGCTCCGGAGGCCCCAGGATCGCCTCCCCAGCCCTCCCCACCCCGTCCCCAGGCCTTCCTGGGGCCTCCGGAGCGTCTCCGGAGGCCACAGGATCGCCTCCCCAGCCCTCCCCACCCCGTCCCCAGACCTTTATGGGGCCTCCGGAGCTGCTCCGGAGGCCCCAGGATCGCCTCCCCAGCCCTCCCCACCCCGTCCCCAGGCCTTCCTGGGGCCTCCGGAGCGTCTCCGGAGGCCCCAGGATCGCCTCCCCAGCCCTCCCCAGCCCGTCCCCAGGCCTTCCTGGGGCCTCCGGAGCGTCTCCGGAGGCCCCAGGATCGCCTCCCCAGCCCTCCCCAGCCCGTCCCCAGGCCTTCCTGGGGCCTCCGGAGCGTCTCCGGAGGCCCCAGGATCGCCTCCCCAGCCCTCCCCACCCCGTCCCCAGGCCTTCCTGGGGCCTCCGGAGATGCTCCGGAGGCCCCAGGATCGCCTCCCCAGCCCTCCCCACCCCGTCCCCAGGCCTTCCTGGGGCCTCCGGAGCGTCTCCGGAGGCCCCAGGATCGCCTCCCCAGGCCTCCCCACCTCGTCCCCAGGCCTTCCTGGGGCCTCCGGAGCGTCTCCGGAGGCCCCAGGATCGCCTCCCCAGCCCTCCCCACCCCGTCCCCAGGCCTTTCTGGGGCCTCCGGAGATGCTCCGGAGGCCCCAGGATCGCCTCCCCAGCCCTCCCCACCCCGTCCCCAGGCCTTCCTGGGGCCTCCGGAGCGTCTCCGGAGGCCCCAGGATCGCCTCCCCAGCCCTCCCCACCCCGTCCCCAGGCCTTCCTGGGGCCTCCGGAGATGCTCCGGAGGCCCCAGGATCGCCTCCCCAGGCCTCCCCACCCCGTCCCCAGGCCTTTCTGGGGCCTCCGGAGATGCTCCGGAGGCCCCAGGATCGCCTCCCCAGCCCTCCCCACCGCGTCCCCAGGCCTTCCTGGGGCCTCCGGAGCGTCTCCGGAGGCCCCAGGATCGCCTCCCCAGCCCTCCCCACCGCGTCCCCAGGCCTTCCTGGGGCCTCCGGAGCGTCTCCGGAGGCCCCAGGATCGCCTCCCCAGCCCTCCCCACCCCGTCCCCACGCCTTTCTGGGGCCTCCGGAGATGCTCCGGAGGCCCCAGGATCGCCTCCCCAGCCCTCCCCACCCCGTCTCCAGGCCTTCCTGGGGCCTCCGGAGATGCTCCGGAGGCCCCAGGATCGCCTCCCCAGCCCTCCCCAGCCCGTCCCCAGGCCTTTCTGGGGCCTCCGGAGATGCTCCGGAGGCCCCAGGATCGCCTCCCCAGCCCTCCCCACCGCGTCCCCAGGCCTTCCTGGGGCCTCCGGAGCGTCTCCGGAGGCCCCAGGATCGCCTCCCCAGCCCTCCCCACCCCGTCCCCAGGCCTTCCTGGGGCCTCCGGAGCGTCTCCGGAGGCCCCAGGATCGCCTCCCCAGCCCTCCCCACCCCGTCCCCAGGCCTTTCTGGGGCCTCCGGTCGCCTCCCCAGCCCTCCCCACCCCGTCCCCAGGCCTTCCTGGGGCCTCCGGAGCGTCTCCGGAGGCCCCAGGATCGCCTCCCCAGCCCTCCCCACCCCGTCCCCAGGCCTTCCTGGGGCCTCCGGAGCGTCTCCGGAGGCCCCAGGATCGCCTCCCCAGCCCTCCCCACCCCGTCCCCAGGCCTTTCTGGGGCCTCCGGAGATGCTCCGGAGGCCCCAGGATCGCCTCCCCAGCCCTCCCCACCCCGTCCCCATGCCTTCCTGGGGCCTCCGGAGATGCTCCGGAGGCCCCAGGATCGCCTCCCCAGGCCTCCCCACCCCGTCCCCAGGCCTTTCTGGGGCCTCCGGAGATGCTCCGGAGGCCCCAGGATCGCCTCCCCAGCCCTCCCCACCGCGTCCCCAGGCCTTCCTGGGGCCTCCGGAGCGTCTCCGGAGGCCCCAGGATCGCCTCCCCAGCCCTCCCCACCCCGTCCCCAGGCCTTCCTGGGGCCTCCGGAGCGTCTCCGGAGGCCCCAGGATCGCCTCCCCAGCCCTCCCCACCGCGTACCCAGGCCTTCCTGGGGCCTCCGGAGATGCTCCGGAGGCCCCAGGATCGCCTCCCCAGCCCTCCCCACCCCATCCCCAGGCCTTCCTGGGGCCTCCGGAGCGTCTCCGGAGGCTCCAGGATCGCCTCCCCAGCCCTCCCCACCGCGTCCCCAGGCCTTCCTGGGGCCTCCGGAGCGTCTCCGGAGGCCCCAGGATCGCCTCCCCAGTCCTCCCCACCGCGTCCCCAGGATCGCCTCCCCAGCCCTCCCCACCCCGTCCCCAGGCCTTCCTGGGGCCTCCGGAGCGTCTCCGGAGGCCCCAGGATCGCCTCCCCAGCCCTCCCCACCCCGTCCCCAGACCTTTCTGGGGCCTCCGGAGCTGCTCCGGAGGCCCCAGGATCCCCTCCCCAGCCCTCCCCAGCCCGTCCCCAGGCCTTCCTGGGGCCTCCGGAGCAGCTCCGGAGGCCCCAGGATCGCCTCCCCAGCCCTCCCCAGCCCGTCCCCAGGCCTTCCTGGGGCCTCCGGAGCGTCTCCGGAGGCCCCAGGATCGCCTCCCCAGCCCTCCCCACCCCGTCCCCAGGCCTTCCTGGGGCCTCCGGAGATGCTCCGGAGGCCCCAGGATCGCCTCCCCAGCCCTCCCCACCCCGTCCCCAGGCCTTTCTGGGGCCTCCGGAGATGCTCCGGAGGCCCCAGGATCGCCTCCCCAGCCCTCCCCACCCCGTCCCCAGGCCTTCCTGGGGCCTCCGGAGCGTCTCCGGAGGCCCCAGGATCGCCTCCCCAGCCCTCCCCACCCCGTCCCCATGCCTTCCTGGGGCCTCCGGAGCATCTCCGGAGGCCCCAGGATCGCCTCCCCAGGCCTCCACACCCCGTCCCCAGGCCTTTCTGGGGCCTCCGGAGATGCTCCGGAGGCCCCAGGATCGCCTCCCCAGCCCTCCCCACCGCGTCCCCAGGCCTTCCTGGGGCCTCCGGAGCGTCTCCGGAGGCCCCAGGATCGCCTCCCCAGCCCTCCCCACCCCGTCCCCAGGCCTTCCTGGGGCCTCCGGAGCATCTCCGGAGGCCCCAGGATCGCCTCCCCAGCCCTCCCCACCCCATCCCCAGGCCTTCCTGGGGCCTCCGGAGCGTCTCCGGAGGCTCCAGGATCGCCTCCCCAGCCCTCCCCACCGCGTCCCCAGGCCTTCCTGGGGCCTCCGGAGCGTCTCCGGAGGCCCCAGGATCGCCTCCCCAGTCCTCCCCACCGCGTCCCCAGGATCGCCTCCCCAGCCCTCCCCACCCCGTCCCCAGGCCTTTCTGGGGCCTCCGGAGATGCTCCGGAGGCCCCAGGATCGCCTCCCCAGCCCTCCCCACCCCGTCCCCAGGCCTTTCTGGGGCCTCCGGAGATGCTCCGGAGGCCCCAGGATCGCCTCCCCAGCCCTCCCCACCCCGTCCCCAGGCCTTCCTGGGGCCTCCGGAGATGCTCCGGAGGCCCCAGGATCGCCTCCCCAGCCCTCCCCACCCCGTCCCCAGGCCTTCCTGGGGCCTCCGGAGCGTCTCCGGAGGCCACAGGATCGCCTCCCCAGCCCTCCCCACCCCGTCCCCAGACCTTTCTGGGGCCTCCGGAGCTGCTCCGGAGGCCCCAGGATCGCCTCCCCAGCCCTCCCCACCCCGTCCCCAGGCCTTCCTGGGGCCTCCGGAGCGTCTCCGGAGGCCCCAGGATCGCCTCCCCAGCCCTCCCCAGCCCGTCCCCAGGCCTTCCTGGGGCCTCCGGAGCGTCTCCGGAGGCCCCAGGATCGCCTCCCCAGCCCTCCCCAGCCCGTCCCCAGGCCTTCCTGGGGCCTCCGGAGCGTCTCCGGAGGCCCCAGGATCGCCTCCCCAGCCCTCCCCACCCCGTCCCCAGGCCTTCCTGGGGCCTCCGGAGCGTCTCCGGAGGCCCCAGGATCGCCTCCCCAGGCCTCCCCACCTCGTCCCCAGGCCTTCCTGGGGCCTCCGGAGCGTCTCCGGAGGCCCCAGGATCGCCTCCCCAGCCCTCCCCACCCCGTCCCCAGGCCTTTCTGGGGCCTCCGGAGATGCTCCGGAGGCCCCAGGATCGCCTCCCCAGCCCTCCCCACCCCGTCCCCAGGCCTTTCTGGGGCCTCCGGAGATGCTCCGGAGGCCCCAGGATCGCCTCCCCAGCCCTCCCCACCCCGTCCCCAGGCCTTCCTGGGGCCTCCGGAGCGTCTCCGGAGGCCCCAGGATCGCCTCCCCAGCCCTCCCCACCCCGTCCCCATGCCTTCCTGGGGCCTCCGGAGATGCTCCGGAGGCCCCAGGATCGCCTCCCCAGGCCTCCCCACCCCGTCCCCAGGCCTTTCTGGGGCCTCCGGAGATGCTCCGGAGGCCCCAGGATCGCCTCCCCAGCCCTCCCCACCGCGTCCCCAGGCCTTCCTGGGGCCTCCGGAGCGTCTCCGGAGGCCCCAGGATCGCCTCCCCAGCCCTCCCCACCCCGTCCCCAGGCCTTCCTGGGGCCTCCGGAGCATCTCCGGAGGCCCCAGGATCGCCTCCCCAGCCCTCCCCACCGCGTACCCAGGCCTTCCTGGGGCCTCCGGAGATGCTCCGGAGGCCCCAGGATCGCCTCCCCAGCCCTCCCCACCCCATCCCCAGGCCTTCCTGGGGCCTCCGGAGCGTCTCCGGAGGCTCCAGGATCGCCTCCCCAGCCCTCCCCACCGCGTCCCCAGGCCTTCCTGGGGCCTCCGGAGCGTCTCCGGAGGCCCCAGGATCGCCTCCCCAGTCCTCCCCACCGCGTCCCCAGGATCGCCTCCCCAGCCCTCCCCACCCCGTCCCCAGGCCTTTCTGGGGCCTCCGGAGATGCTCCGGAGGCCCCAGGATCGCCTCCCCAGCCCTCCCCACCCCGTCCCCAGGCCTTCCTGGGGCCTCCGGAGATGCTCCGGAGGCCCCAGGATCGCCTCCCCAGCCCTCCCCACCCCGTCCCCAGGCCTTCCTGGGGCCTCCGGAGATGCTCCGGAGGCCCCAGGATCGCCTCCCCAGCCCTCCCCACCCCGTCCCCAGGCCTTCCTGGGGCCTCCGGAGCGTCTCCGGAGGCCACAGGATCGCCTCCCCAGCCCTCCCCACCCCGTCCCCAGACCTTTCTGGGGCCTCCGGAGCTGCTCCGGAGGCCCCAGGATCGCCTCCCCAGCCCTCCCCACCCCGTCCCCAGGCCTTCCTGGGGCCTCCGGAGCGTCTCCGGAGGCCCCAGGATCGCCTCCCCAGCCCTCCCCAGCCCGTCCCCAGGCCTTCCTGGGGCCTCCGGAGCGTCTCCGGAGGCCCCAGGATCGCCTCCCCAGCCCTCCCCAGCCCGTCCCCAGGCCTTCCTGGGGCCTCCGGAGCGTCTCCGGAGGCCCCAGGATCGCCTCCCCAGCCCTCCCCACCCCGTCCCCATGCCTTCCTGGGGCCTCCGGAGCATCTCCGGAGGCCCCAGGATCGCCTCCCCAGGCCTCCCCACCCCGTCCCCAGGCCTTTCTGGGGCCTCCGGAGATGCTCCGGAGGCCCCAGGATCGCCTCCCCAGCCCTCCCCACCGCGTCCCCAGGCCTTCCTGGGGCCTCCGGAGCGTCTCCGGAGGCCCCAGGATCGCCTCCCCAGCCCTCCCCACCCCGTCCCCAGGCCTTCCTGGGGCCTCCGGAGCATCTCCGGAGGCCCCAGGATCGCCTCCCCAGCCCTCCCCACCCCGTCCCCAGGCCTTCCTGGGGCCTCCGGAGCGTCTCCGGAGGCTCCAGGATCGCCTCCCCAGCCCTCCCCACCGCGTCCCCAGGCCTTCCTGGGGCCTCCGGAGCGTCTCCGGAGGCCCCAGGATCGCCTCCCCAGTCCTCCCCACCGCGTCCCCAGGATCGCCTCCCCAGCCCTCCCCACCCCGTCCCCAGGCCTTTCTGGGGCCTCCGGAGATGCTCCGGAGGCCCCAGGATCGCCTCCCCAGCCCTCCCCACCCCGTCCCCAGGCCTTTCTGGGGCCTCCGGAGATGCTCCGGAGGCCCCAGGATCGCCTCCCCAGCCCTCCCCACCCCGTCCCCAGGCCTTCCTGGGGCCTCCGGAGATGCTCCGGAGGCCCCAGGATCGCCTCCCCAGCCCTCCCCAGCCCGTCCCCAGGCCTTTCTGGGGCCTCCGGAGATGCTCCGGAGGCCCCAGGATCGCCTCCCCAGCCCTCCCCACCCCGTCCCCAGGCCTTCCTGGGGCCTCCGGAGCGTCTCCGGAGGCCACAGGATCGCCTCCCCAGCCCTCCCCACCCCGTCCCCAGACCTTTCTGGGGCCTCCGGAGCTGCTCCGGAGGCCCCAGGATCGCCTCCCCAGCCCTCCCCACCCCGTCCCCAGGCCTTCCTGGGGCCTCCGGAGCGTCTCCGGAGGCCCCAGGATCGCCTCCCCAGCCCTCCCCAGCCCGTCCCCAGGCCTTCCTGGGGCCTCCGGAGCGTCTCCGGAGGCCCCAGGATCGCCTCCCCAGCCCTCCCCAGCCCGTCCCCAGGCCTTCCTGGGGCCTCCGGAGCGTCTCCGGAGGCCCCAGGATCGCCTCCCCAGCCCTCCCCACCCCGTCCCCAGGCCTTCCTGGGGCCTCCGGAGATGCTCCGGAGGCCCCAGGATCGCCTCCCCAGCCCTCCCCACCCCGTCCCCAGGCCTTCCTGGGGCCTCCGGAGCGTCTCCGGAGGCCCCAGGATCGCCTCCCCAGGCCTCCCCACCTCGTCCCCAGGCCTTCCTGGGGCCTCCGGAGCGTCTCCGGAGGCCCCAGGATCGCCTCCCCAGCCCTCCCCACCCCGTCCCCAGGCCTTTCTGGGGCCTCCGGAGATGCTCCGGAGGCCCCAGGATCGCCTCCCCAGCCCTCCCCACCCCGTCCCCAGGCCTTTCTGGGGCCTCCGGAGATGCTCCGGAGGCCCCAGGATCGCCTCCCCAGCCCTCCCCACCCCGTCCCCAGGCCTTCCTGGGGCCTCCGGAGCGTCTCCGGAGGCCCCAGGATCGCCTCCCCAGCCCTCCCCACCCCGTCCCCATGCCTTCCTGGGGCCTCCGGAGATGCTCCGGAGGCCCCAGGATCGCCTCCCCAGGCCTCCCCACCCCGTCCCCAGGCCTTTCTGGGGCCTCCGGAGATGCTCCGGAGGCCCCAGGATCGCCTCCCCAGCCCTCCCCACCGCGTCCCCAGGCCTTCCTGGGGCCTCCGGAGCGTCTCCGGAGGCCCCAGGATCGCCTCCCAAGCCCTCCCCACCCCGTCCCCAGGCCTTCCTGGGGCCTCCGGAGCATCTCCGGAGGCCCCAGGATCGCCTCCCCAGTCCTCCCCACCGCGTCCCCAGGATCGCCTCCCCAGCCCTCCCCACCCCGTCCCCAGGCCTTTCTGGGGCCTCCGGAGATGCTCCGGAGGCCCCAGGATCGCCTCCCCAGCCCTCCCCACCCCGTCCCCAGGCCTTTCTGGGGCCTCCGGAGATGCTCCGGAGGCCCCAGGATCGCCTCCCCAGCCCTCCCCACCCCGTCCCCAGGCCTTCCTGGGGCCTCCGGAGATGCTCCGGAGGCCCCAGGATCGCCTCCCCAGCCCTCCCCACCCCGTCCCCAGGCCTTTCTGGGGCCTCCGGAGATGCTCCGGAGGCCCCAGGATCGCCTCCCCAGCCCTCCCCACCTCGTCCCCAGGCCTTCCTGGGGCCTCCGGAGCGTCTCCGGAGGCCACAGGATCGCCTCCCCAGCCCTCCCCACCCCGTCCCCAGACCTTTCTGGGGCCTCCGGAGCTGCTCCGGAGGCCCCAGGATCGCCTCCCCAGCCCTCCCCACCCCGTCCCCAGGCCTTCCTGGGGCCTCCGGAGCGTCTCCGGAGGCCCCAGGATCGCCTCCCCAGCCCTCCCCAGCCCGTCCCCAGGCCTTCCTGGGGCCTCCGGAGCGTCTCCGGAGGCCCCAGGATCGCCTCCCCAGCCCTCCCCAGCCCGTCCCCAGGCCTTCCTGGGGCCTCCGGAGCGTCTCCGGAGGCCCCAGGATCGCCTCCCCAGCCCTCCCCACCCCGTCCCCAGGCCTTCCTGGGGCCTCCGGAGATGCTCCGGAGGCCCCAGGATCGCCTCCCCAGCCCTCCCCACCCCGTCCCCAGGCCTTCCTGGGGCCTCCGGAGCGTCTCCGGAGGCCCCAGGATCGCCTCCCCAGGCCTCCCCACCTCGTCCCCAGGCCTTCCTGGGGCCTCCGGAGCGTCTCCGGAGGCCCCAGGATCGCCTCCCCAGCCCTCCCCACCCCGTCCCCAGGCCTTTCTGGGGCCTCCGGAGATGCTCCGGAGGCCCCAGGATCGCCTCCCCAGCCCTCCCCACCCCGTCCCCAGGCCTTCCTGGGGCCTCCGGAGCGTCTCCGGAGGCCCCAGGATCGCCTCCCCAGGCCTCCCCACCCCGTCCCCAGGCCTTTCTGGGGCCTCCGGAGATGCTCCGGAGGCCCCAGGATCGCCTCCCCAGCCCTCCCCACCGCGTCCCCAGGCCTTCCTGGGGCCTCCGGAGCGTCTCCGGAGGCCCCAGGATCGCCTCCCCAGCCCTCCCCACCGCGTCCCCAGGCCTTCCTGGGGCCTCCGGAGCGTCTCCGGAGGCCCCAGGATCGCCTCCCCAGCCCTCCCCACCGCGTCCCCAGGCCTTCCTGGGGCCTCCGGAGCGTCTCCGGAGGCTCCAGGATCGCCTCCCCAGCCCTCCCCACCGCGTCCCCAGGCCTTCCTGGGGCCTCCGGAGCGTCTCCGGAGGCCCCAGGATCGCCTCCCCAGCCCTCCCCACCCCGTCCCCAGGCCTTCCTGGGGCCTCCGGAGCGTCTCCGGAGGCCCCAGGATCGCCTCCCCAGCCCTCCCCACCCCGTCCCCAGGCCTTTCTGGGGCCTCCGGAGATGCTCCGGAGGCCCCAGGATCGCCTCCCCAGCCCTCCCCACCCCGTCCCCAAGCCTTCCTGGGGCCTCCGGAGCGTCTCCGGAGGCCCCAGGATCGCCTCCCCACCCCTCCCCAGGCCTTCATGGGGCCTCCGGAGCGCCTCCGGGGCCCCCGTGGACGCCTCCCTGGGCCTCCCCGCTCCCTCTATGTCTTTCACGGGGCCTCTGGAGGCCCCGTGTCGCGGTTTTGGGGGGGCCCCGGGGGGGCCCTCCCAAAACCGCGAATAACCGAAACCGCGAATGTCAAGTTCGCGAATGTGGAGGGACAACTGTATTAGCAAACTGACTCCTGACAAGAGGATTTGACTACCTCAACATGCTTTTCTTTGGAAATCAGATCTCTCCGTGTTCTCCCTAGCATTAAATAAGACTAACATATCTAGGTACCATTGAGACATCCTGCATCTGAGGTAATTTAAAATGACACCGCAACATTAAATTCCAAATACTCTGCCCTTGGATGCTCAACTGGTGCTGATGTTTGTTACAATTATTTTGGCATCACGTTAAATTTGGGGTTGTTGATCAAAACTTTTGGGGCTCAGTAAACATGGCTTAGTTTCTGGTTAATTGGACAGTTTGTCTGCCCTTGTTATGCTGAATTTCTTGAAAGTTTTTCTATTGTTTCTACCCAGACATCTTTGAATATATGGCAGGATACAAATATTTAAGAAAAACAAACATACAGAAGATGACTGTGCCAAGAGTGACGACGAGAAACTTGGCTGGCTTTTTTAAAAGAACTGGGGTTGTAAAATCAAGGAGAATGTGTCTGCTAACAGCTCCGAACCATCAAAGCTAAATGGAACTTCCAGATACAAAGGCTCTGTGAAACTGGAGTCATCACTTTCATAAGCACCCAGAAGCACCAGGCTGGCTAATGAGAAACAGAGTGCCGGACAACATGTATCAGCTCTTATGTTCTTAGGAAGTAATCCTCTCCAGCCCTAACAAAATGACTAATGGCAGTCAATAGATTTGTCTTCCAAAACAGCACATTAACTATACAACCAAGCAATGTTTTATGAAGTCAATAATAAAATAAGAGCTTTTTCTTTGTGACTCTTAACTCCTCACCTCCAACACCAGAGAGCAGCTGCTGAAGGAGACTTATGTAGATCTGCACAGGGTTGCTTTCACCTCCTTTCGAGGAAGACGGTGTTATAACATGTCCAGACAGGAGGTTTCTTATATAACGGCCAATGGCAGGAGCATGATCTTGCATATCTGCTAAACTTTGAGAGGTAGGCACCACACCAGCACTATGAGCAAGACACATCCGAAGGTACAGGACTATCTAAGCAGAGATAAAAGAAAAAAGAAAAGGTTAGAAAACAGGACACCCAACAAAACAAATAATCATCACTATCAATCAGAAGGTATGTAACTACCTCATGCACTAATCAGCAATTGTGTCAATAGCCAGCATCCTGCCAGGGCACTATACTAGCACAAAAATAGTCATGGAAGTGTTTGGGCTTTCCCAAATATCACACAAATATGGTAACTAGTACAGCCAATCATTCTACAAGCACACATACAGTCTCTCATTTTTAACTTGGTGGGTAGGGAGCTAACTGACAATGGCTAAGTTCAAGGCTACAACACCTATTGTACAATCAGTAGTGCAGCTATAGGATCCAGCAAAACAGCACAGATGCATATTCACACTATGCAAAACGTACATAGGATCTTGTCCTATGGGTCTATTCTCACTGGAATTAATAATGGATTTAGGCCTGCTAGAATAGGCACATGACCTGATCAGGTATGACCTTCCTATTCACATACCTCTCCAAAAGTAGCTGGGTTGAAAGGCATTACAGTAGTCCCAGTCATGTATTTAGCAGGAGTTTTCATTCTGTGGGAAGCCTGAAATAAACAAAAGAAAAGAAAAGAAAATTGTCAGAAGTCCATGCAGCATTCGCTCAAAAGCCCCACTCTAATTCTAGTGCAATTAAGATGTACAGTTGTCCCTCCGTATCCACGGATTTGATATCCACGGATTTAAGTATTCACGGCTTGAAAATATTACTTAAAAAATAATAATCCAAAAAGCAAACCTTGATTTTGCCATTTTATATAAGGGACACCATTTTGCTATGCTATTGCATATAATGGGACTTGAGTATTCACGGATTTTGGTATCCACAGGGGGTCCTGGAACCAAACCCCAGTGAATATGAAGGGACAACTATATTGCCCAACAGTATTTAAAATATTTGTGTCCTTTTTCTCGTAGTTACTATAACAACTCTCAGCCTGAAGTTTAAAAAATGAAGGGAAAATATAATTATTATTCTGTCCAGAAACTACAGGCATGCAGGAGCCACAAGGAAGACAACTACACTGCCTCAACCACACCCTTCCAAAGACACCAGCCAATCACATCCGCATAGCTCTCAGTCATTCCATATTATTATAATAATATACTACATTTCATCTTAGACAAAGAGACAACAAGTGCCCCACATACAGTTACTTAATTTTTGTGCCAAAATAGAAACATTTTGCATTTTCACAGGGTTGAGTATCTTGTGTACAGTTGTCCCTTCATATTCGCTGGGGTTTGATTCCAGGACCCCCTGTGAATACCAAAATCCATGAATACTCAAGTTCCATTATATGAAATGGCATAGCAAAATGGTGTCCCTTATATAAGATGGCAAAATCAAGGTTTGGTTTTTGGATTATTATTTTTTTAAGAATATTTGCAAGCCGTGAATACTTAAATCCATGGATACCAAATCCGTGGATACAGAGGGACAACTGTACATCCAACAGTAAAAATACAAATTAAATCCATTCCATTCCAGTTCCAGGTTATAATGTGACAAAATGTGGAAAAGTCCAATGGAGATGAATATTTCTTCAAGACACTGTGCTTCTTTTGCATCTAAGTAAACAATTTAGAGCCAAACTCTATTCTTTGGGAGGGGAAGATAGGGCTGTTGGGCTTTCAATTATGGACTGTATTCTGTATTGTAGAAAAGATGCTATCAACACACCATATTTTTTCCTACCAATCTTGAGGTGGAAACAGAACACACACTACTATTTCCATCACCATACTCTGCATTTTATCATTTCATTTATAACCAGCTCTTTTGCCCAAAGCTCCCCAAAAGCAACATTCAATATTTTTATCTCTTCATTGATTTGTTCACTGACTAACAGAATATTTCACAATAAAATAGTTTTTTAAAATTCTATAACAACAGTATCATGGTAAAATTAAACAATTTTAAAAAATTATTTTTAATGTTCCTATTTTGCTTTGGGTGCAAAAAGGGAGGCTCCGTGGTGATGCAGCAAGAGGACAACGAACATGCTGAATGTGCAGTTATTATGACAATATTATTTCATAGGCCAGGCATGGGGAACACTTGGCCCATGGACCCTCAGGGGTTTTCCATTAAATCTGCCAGCTCCTTCACCTGGCCCCATCCCTCTCCTCAGGCAGGGAGAAATTCTTATACCCCATTAGAAGCCTGTAAGAAATTAAAGTCTTTCAGTGGGAAAGCTTATCTCTGAAACAGTACACGTATCAATAGCTTTTCCTTGCTCAGCAATGTAAAATGGAGATTAATAACACACACACTCCACTGCACTAATCTGCATAGAACAGCTGAGAAGGAAGTAGACTAGAAGTGATGTGTATGTGTGTGAAAGAGGAAGCATGTGTGCAACAGACAGAATGGTGTAGATTGGAGAGGTTCTTTTGAATGGTGCAATGATTTGTATTCACATACATGTGTATGTGTGAATGCTGTCTATATGCCCATTTGACAGGTGTGTGAGAAAGACTAAATTCATGCATTCTGCGATCTGAACCTCTCCCCTGAGATTTCCTGAATATCAACCTAGCCCTCAGACCAAAAAAGAGTTTGTTACTCCTCACGTAAGTCATTCATACTACTTGACAACCCACTCTACAGAAAAGGTGAGGATGATGAACACACTACAGCAGTCTGCAGAGCACAAGAGAGGAAATATCATATGCAAAAAGGAGATACCAGCAGCTGCAATTCAAGAGTGCTGTTAACATCTACCTCTGCAAAGCTGACAAGAAATGGGAAAGAAGGCGGACAGCATAAATAAGACTTGGGCACGGAAAAAAACCAAGTATGCAAAAGAATTGGCTGAAAGAACATGAAGGCCAATCCCATGGACATCCTGAGAAAGATCACTCCAAAAGGCTGAAGAACAAACCTTCCCCCCTCGTTGTGGAATCTATTGTGGAGTCAGAGAGTACACCAGAAGCAGGGAGTCCTCAGGGAAACTCATGTGGAGGAAAGTATCATACATGAACCAAAAGTTACTTTAAAAACAATGCAAACTGATTGCTTTAGAAAAACAAATAGGATCAAAGAGTGGTGGACTCTGGAGACAAGAGTTTGAATTCCTGCTTGGCCATGAAAACCCACTGGATGATCTTGGGCAAGACCCACACTCTCAGCCTCAGAAAACCCTGTAATAGGTTCACCTTAGAGTCACCGTAAGTCAGAAATGACTTGAAGGCACACAACAACATCAACGGACAATCAAAGAAGAGGTAACATCCAAAAAGTAAAATAGACACAGTACTCTTTAAGTTATCTCATCCAGGTAGGCCCTACAAAAGAACAAAGGAAGAAAGGAAACTCCTTTACAATTATTCCATCGGTCCATCTAGTCCAGCACAGTTCATCCAGACTGGCAGTGCTTTCCAGCATTTCAAGCAGGATTCTTCACATGCTCAACTTTTAGATCCCTAATAGTGTCCCATCCAAATACTAACCCAGGACTAGCACCACGTAGCTTCCAAAATCAAAACACATGCTCAAAGTGATATCTCTTCAACAGTTAATTAATAAATAAAAATAGCTAATTTTTACAAGTACTATATAAGATTATGTCAAGCACCTATCATCGATAACCATTGCATCCATTTGTTCCTTGAAAAAGTTACGAAAGGCTTATGTGCTGTTTGCCAAATGTTCTCTCATTTTCACATCTCTCAGAGCCAGGTTTTCCTGTCTGCAGCATTAGAACTGTATCAGATACCTTCTGATCATGTTCTTGCTGGGGCATGCAAGGGGTGGGACTAGATATTATGACTGCATGTTACACAGATTTTGCCACAGTAATCAGTAATAATTAAGACAGAACTATCTACCTTCTCTTGGATATACTGGACCATTTCTGGGAATGAAGGCATCTGTTTACCCGTACTTTCCTTTTCATTTTTACTAGGAAATGTTCTCAGTGCACGCTGTGCTTCTCCATGTACCTCCTCTCGCCTTTCAAACAAAAAGAAAAACAGATTGCATACATATATATATATATAATACAAATCTCATACTCAAGCACAAATCACATCAAATTCTTCTGTGTATTACTCCAATTCGATGGCTTGTTCACACATAATGCTAAACTGTAACTTAGTGTTATGTGCATAGTCCAGAATAAGTCTGAGCAGAGCCAAGAATGATAAATGAATTTTTATTCACTTCAGCAGATTTCTTAATTGCCTCTATGGGTGAACCAGAAACTGTGGTTTTAAAGACTTCAGTCTGGGTTCCATCCTAGGAGAAAGGCAGGATACAAATAAATAAAACTAAATTAAACAAATTTGAAAAACAATACGTTTGAGGTTGAGCAAAAAATTGAATAGTTTCTTTTAAACCAACAATTATGATATCCACATAATAGTAAGCCAGAAATCTGCTGAAGTGAAACTAAATTTTGGTTTAATTTTCCACCCAGCTACATGGGAGGAGGGAAGAGCAAGGAGGAGTGAGGCTTGAGTCTGAGGCTCTGCACACGTACATTCCTGTGTATCTTTTGCTAAATGTACAGGGTTAGTGTAACTAGTGGCAACTGGGAAAAGGGTACAAGATAGTGATCACTATTCTTTTCAGAGAACTGAAGTTCTTATAGAATCATAGAATCATAGAATTGTAGAGTTGGAAAAGACCACGAGGGCCATCCAGTCCAACCCCCTGCCACGCAGGAATACACAATCAAAGCATTCCTGACAGATGGCCATCCAGCCTCTGTTTAAAGACCTCCAAGGGAGGAGACCCCACCACACTGCCGAACAGCTCTTACTGTAAGAAAGTTCCTCCTCATGTTGAGGTGGAATCTCTGTTCCTGGAGCTTGCATCCATTGCTCCGTGTTCTAGTCTCTGGAACAGTGGAAAACAAGCTTGCTCCATCCTCAATGTGACACCCCTTCAAATACTTAAACAGGGCTATCATATCACCCCTTAACCGTCTTTTTTCCAGGCGAAACATACCCAGCTCCCTAAGCCTTTCCTCATAAGGCATGGTTTCCAGACCTTTCACCATTTTAGTCACCCTCCTCTGGACATGCTCCAATTTGTCAATATCCTTTTTGAATTGTGGTGCCCAGAACTGGACACAGTATTCTAAGTGAGGTCTGACCAAGGCAGAATAGAGTGGCACTATTACTTCCCTTGATCTAGACACTATACTTCTATTGAATCATCCATGTTGTAGTATTTTTTCTATATGTGGTTATGAAAACTGACAAGAAGAGAATCAACTCGTATGAAGAGGAGAGTTCTATGGATAACAATAATACCATTGACCGCCAAAACAACAACAAATAAATGGGTCTAATAGCAAATCAAGCCTGAATTCTCATTAAAAGTCAAAATGAGTAAATTGAGACTATCACACGTTCAGTATATCATGAGATGACATGACTCTTTAGAAAAGAGAAAGAGCAATATCCTTCCTCATCTTTTTCCCTGAGCTTCTTGTATTCTGAGGTATACTATGAATATGGAGGCCTAGTTAGCAGTCATGACTAATAATCACTGATAGATATCTTTATAACTTTGTCCATTCATTTAAAAAAATCCATCTAAGCTGGCCACCACCATATTTTGTGGCAGTGAACAGCATGTATTGAAGTCTAGTGTTAAGCAGTACTTTCTTTTGTTTGTCCTAAACTTCTTGCACATTATTTTCATACAGTGCTCCCAAGTTCTCCAGTCATAAGAGGGGGAAAATATGTTTCCCCACTAGCAGTTTTCTTGTTACTTTGACAAGAAGGTGCTAGAATAAACAAACACTTCATTTGTTCCACAAAGCCCTTCTTTTCCACTCAAAGAAAACATGTTTGTAAGCATTAATTTAAATGTGAATTTACCTCCTACTTATATGCTAGCCTGTAATGTCCTGCCACCAGTTTACAGAGCAACCTACCATAAAGCTTCAGCTTCCAAAAACTACCTGAATCCCTAGCCACTACAAACTGAGAGTTTCTTGCTTCCATAAAACATTTCTGAAATTTTGGAGCAGTCACTAAACTAGGCCAGGATCCAGCTGGGTATTTGGGCTGACAGAAGCAACTCTTGGAAAAGCTGTTTCCCCAACACAGAGCCCCTGTGCACCTCCCTTATTGAGTCTACAGTGCTGGGAAACTCTCCAGGGCAGATTTCTGAGCAGAGTGGAGGGAGGGTTTGGGGGAGGAAAAGAAAAAGGACTTTTCATTGTGAATGATGCATGAGGATGGAAATCACATCTTCCTTAATCTTCTGGTGGGGATTCTTTCATCAGTGTTAAGCACCCAACTGGATTGTCACCCAGGTATCTTTCTTATATAAAGCCAGTCTTCAGATACCCGTTTTCTCTGACAACAGCTTTAATGGGTGTTCCCTCCCTCATCAGCTTTCTGTCAGGCATCTGTAGCTGGACCACTGTAAGTTCAATCATAAGTTGTTTAGCTGGAACAGACATATGCTAATAGCACAATGCAAGACAAATTCCCTGAAACCATCAATTGCAGGTTTTTGGGTAACCCTCTTGTATCTCCAACTGCAACAAAGTGCAGCTATATACAGCATTTGCTCCCATCCATCACTTCTTACCCTTTCCTCCTTATTAAACTTACGGATCTCCTGCAGCTAAAAGAAGTAAGTATCTCGAAGGAATGTGATCTGAAGGGAACACTGTGCTGGCAAACTTTACAGCCACCTGACGTACTTGGACTTGAGGCTTAAAAACAAAAGAGAAGGAGGAATCATCAAGCTGTTTAAACGCATTGGTTCTTACATGAAATAAACACAAATAAGTACCAGTTTAAAAGGCAGCTACACGGGGGGGGGGGGATCCTCACCCCATTTATCATTTAGCTGGAGGAACAAATTCACTTTAAATTATTAGGTAGGAATCAGAATTACTGATACTGGAAGGTAGTAGATGCTGCTTCCTCAACACCTTTCACTCTTTTGCCCAGTGAAACTACGAGTGGTCAGCAAACAAGGCAGTCACTGCCATAGTTGGAGGACCAAAATACATAGCATAGCACAGCATGCTAAGCCTAGGCAAAGAGATGAGTTTTCAAGATATGACTAAAACATAGTAACACATGTCCATACAATGTGAAGCCTTCCATACCTTTACATACCTTGCACCCAGCCCCTCTATCCTTCTGCTCTCTCTCCCTCCCTCTTTTCCTTTCCTACTCATGCTAAAATTCATGTGAATTCCTCTTGTTCATAGTCACTGCTTAGAATCATAGAATCATAGAATCGTCTTTCCCCCCCCCCTAAGATTCTGAAGCAGCTCAAGCAAGGAAAACCCAGGATCTTTGGCAACACAACACAATGATTGGCAATTAGAGGCATTCTGACTAACCTCTTCAGGCAAGCAGTTGACACTTGCCTTCACAAAAGCTTTCAATGTTCTGCAATACAGTTACTGGGGGATGGTTCACTTCTTACAATATCTTTACATGACTGATACATAATTATCTGCAAATCAGATAATTTTGGCAAGAGATGAAAGATACAACCTGTTTTTCTGCTTTATAAAATCATGAGGCACTTTCCAAGCATATAGAAATTTTAAAAGAATGAGAATTTATTATTATTATGAAAACTTGTGCAGATGTTTCACCATCTTCAGAGAATTAACAGGAAGAGATATCCAGCCCTCCTTATTATCTGTTAACCTACCTTAATCAAGTTAGAGGCCACAAGTGCCTCCATAAGAGTGCGTGGTGCTCCTTCTAAACTAGTGTATGCTCCAACCATCATAGACAAGGCCTCCTGAATAGCAAGTCTAGTATCAGGGTCTTCCTAAAATAAGATACATCTGTTAGTATCTAACATGCACTCACATATAAAATAAATAATTTACAAGGCAAAAAAATAAAAAAATAAATCATCAACCTTAGAAAGGGCTTCAAAAAACTGCTGAACTAGCGCCAGGTCCTTGGTGAAGAGCTGAGGTATACGGCTGAAATGAAGGAGAAAATCAATACAATCCACAGAACCAATATCCAGAGTTTCAGTTATCCATGTGACATAAAATAGGGACACAAACCATAGAGTCGTGCTGGAAAATGCCTAGAGAGGAATCCTCTCTAGGCATCTTTTAGCTCCTCCAATGCAACTCTATGGTATGTTTTTAACCAGAGATCCTTTATTTTAACAGAGTTCACTGTTATCTGTGGTTTTTGGTGTCCATGGTAAGTCTGGGAACAAAACCCCCATGGATACAGGGGGTCAAACTGTACTTTGAAAGAATGAAGCAAAACATACATTGTACTTAGCCTACTACACTGTTTACTCAGTTTAAGTGTGCTATTTTGCAGTCTTACATGTGTCTATGAATTTTGTGCTTTGTAATGATCTGAAGATTAGATGCAAATAAAGTAAAATGAGCTGCACTATATTTAATTTGTATATAAAAATACTAACATTAGCAAAAAAATGACAGTTGGAACTTGTGTAAAACTTTAGAATATTCAAAGTTACATTTAACCGCAACAATTCTCACAAACTACCAGTTCATAATATCTGTAATATCCTCATATTTTTATTTATTTTTTTATTTCAGAAATTTGTGGGCCACCGTTTAGGATCTCATACTTCACATTTTTGTTTGTTTGTTTTTATTGTATTTATATCCTGCCTTTCTCCCAAGATGGGATTCAAGGTAGGATTTATTAAACACCAATAATAAATAAAATCAAAATCCAAGTATAACAACATCACAAACACAACTGAGCCAGCAACAATTCAGTATAATAACCTTAAACACACTGAACACTATCTTCAACCAAAGTGAAACCAATTTAAAATTCTAGTGTCTAATATTTGCCTAAACCAACAAGAAACAGATTGATCTCCAGCACTTAAGGGGCCATATATATTGATGGGATGACATATACTTCAGTCATGATAGAATCTGAGACATTCGAGGCCACAGCTGAAATACCGTATATTCCGACGTATAAGACGACTGGGCTTTTAAGTTAAAATATAGAATTTTATATAGAATTTTTAAATATAGAGGTTTTAAAGCAGGGGGAACTTGGAGGTTTTGCTGGCTGGCTGGCTAGCTGGCTGGCTGGCTGGCTGGCTGGCTGGGGAGAGCGTTCCCAGCCAAACCTCTGTGCTTTCACAAGGGCTCCTGGTGAGGAGCTCTTAAAAAAGCGCAGAAGTTTGGCTGGTTTAAAATACTATAGAGTTGCCTTGGAGGACCTAGAAAATGGCTAGGGAGGATGCACTTTCTAGGAAGACTCTACGGTAGGTGTGCTGTTTTGTGTCATTGGATAACTTAATCAGTGGATAATGTACCAGTGGATACGGGGCCCTACTGTAATCAGATACAGGAAACAGTATCTGGCAGCTAAACCCATGTGTACTCACAGAGGTATGAAAAGTTCCTTTTTTGGGCCGGGGGGATTGTGGGCATTGTTTGGTGGTGGGGGATTTTGGGCTCTCTAGCTCCCCAAAGTAAAAATTGCCAAAGGGCAAGGGGGGAGGGTTCAAAGAAAAAAGCATCATAATAGTGAAGCAAGGTAAAATGCTCTGCGGGCGCCACGGCTCGGCTGGGCTACCTGGAGCCAGAGAAGCTCCGTGGCCGGCTTGGGCCGCCTCTGCCTAGGGGGCCATTGGCCGCTGGTCTCCAGAGCCCCTCGTCTTAACTGCCTCCTCCCCTTGCTTTCTTTCTTTCCTTCCTCCTCCTCAGAAAAGTTTGCCCAGCGAGCTCTGCTGCTCGGAGGGGGCCCCCAAAGTCTCCCTCACAGCAGCATAATGGCGAGCAGGCTGGCAGAGCTCAAGGAGGCCGCCCAGCCCGGGGGACTTGGCTGCTCCTCTGGCTGCCCGGCTCTCCCTTGGAAAAGGGGCGGCAGGGACGGCCGCCCCTGTGGGTCGTCTGCATGGCACTGCTGTGGAGGCTTGGTGCCAAACACTCTCCCCACCCAGCCAGCCAAACCAGAGATGGGGCTGCCAGCCTCATCTCAGACTCAGGAACGACGGGAGCTGGCTAGGAAGCTTCCTAGCCACCTCCCGTCCTTCCCAAGTCCGAGATGGGGCTGGCAGCCCCATCTTGGTCTGTATATCCGGCGTATAAGACGCCCCCCCAATTTTCAGGGGTTTAAAGGTAGTCTTATATGCCAGTATATACGGTAAGTGGAAGTCTTGACAACACAGTCCACTGCATGTTTACTAAGTTGTTACCAAAGGAGCCTACTGCCTAATAAAAATGCACAGGTTTGCAGCCTAAGAATACTGGCTTGCCACACGGTACAATCTTGTGCATATTTACTTTGAATCCCATTGTGTTTAAGAGAATTTTTCCCCATTGCATAAACTGTGACCCTTCATTTGTTGTTGAACTACAGTTCTCTCCAACTCTATCCAGTCATGCCAATGGTGATGCCATTCATCAACATCTTGCTGTGGCAGTTGTGTGCCTTCAAGTTGTTTCCAACTTATGGCAATCCTAAGGTGAACCTACCTCAGGGTTTTCTTGAAAGATTTGTTCGGGAGGGGGGTTGCCACTGCTTCCTCTGAGGCTGAGAAAGTGTGACTTGCACAAGATCACCCAGTGGCTTTCCCCAGCCAAGTAGGTATTCAAACATAACCTGGATCTGAATTGCTTGACTCTTTCAATAAGAGGATGCTCCCCTCCACAAATTATCACCCCCACAAAATATTGCCAAGGTATGATATAAAGAGGTTAATTTTTTGAAGGCTAATTTTCATACACAGAGTTCATTAAGCATGCCATCACTTGGCTTTGCTACCAAATTACTTTGTTAGCAGTTTTAAACTTTGAAAAGAACAAATCATTTTTCAACTCGATGCTCTCTTTTGAAATACGTAGATTCCCTCAAGCACTGCAATAGCCCATCTGCCCTGCCCAAAATAAATTTAATACCTCTAGAGTTGTCAATAGATACTTATCTGTTCTATAGCCTACATACCATTACAAACTGTATGTGATGCATAACATGAACTTCTTTAGTAAAATTGCTTTAGTAAAATTAGTTGATATAAGTAGAAATGTTATCTGTTACCTGGAGAGTTTTCCAACAGCTGAATAGGCCATTGAGAGTAGTTTGGGGTCCTTCAATTATTAAAAAGAAGTCACATCAACAAAAAGAACTAGGAAATAATACACACCAAGTGTCCTCAATTATCCTTGACTACTATACTTCACTTGATACCTTCTTTCCCATATATTTTCTAATAAAACGTATTTCAGAAACACTAAAATGACACAAATACAATTATCTTGTCCTATTGAAACTCCATCAAAAAAAAAAAGAGAGAGAGAGGGGGATTACATTCTAAAGTCAGAGGTGAAGAAAATGGTAGCATATGGCAACAAAACTGTTCCCAGACTTTGAATTTTATTTTTCAAGAATGAAAAAGGAGTCCTGCCCACTGTGGAACTATACAATATTCAGATGCTGTGGAACAAATTAAGACAGGAATTTGAAGCATGCTCAAGCAGCACAACTCCAGATATAATCTGGGAATTGTTGATACCGTTTTGGCCTGCAAATTTGATGAATTTTATATACTGTAAATAAGCCTTATTCAAACGTTACATCCAAATGCAGATGACTGGTAATTTCAGAGGTAAGGCAAGTATATGTAGAGAAAAGGACAAGAAAGTGCAAAATTTTCCTCCCACTGCACACAAGCAGAAGATTGAGCAGAGAATCCTTTACGAAATCCATCTCCTTAAATGCCTGCCGATTTCCACCAAAACCCAAGTAGCATATCTGTTGAACCACTCAAAAACTAAGTTCAGAGGGCTCCCCAAATGATGCTCCCTGTGTATCCCCAAAAGAAACTGTATGGAATGAGTACAGTAAGACCCCCGTATCCACTGATTCATTATCCACTTATTCAATTATCCATGAGACACAAAACCGCACACCTACCATAGAGTCTTCCTAGAAAATGTGTCCTCTCTAGCCATTTTCTAGGTCTTCCAAGGCAACTCTATGGTATTTTAAACTGGAAGTCCAATCATGTTCAATGGCGTTCACTATTATCCATGGTTTTCAGTATCCATGGGGCCCCCAGAACCAATCCCCAGCAGATATGGGGGTCCTACTGTACAGGAAATGCATGTAGGAGCAAAGGAGCTGCATGTTATTAAACAATGATCTGACTATTCAAAACAAGCAACTTCTTTTCTTTATGAGCACTAGCTACTCCACATTGGGCTGTTCATTTGAAGCAAATATCAAGCAACTTCCCAGATATGAACAAATACATGACAAGCTCTACAATAAATTTCACACTTTAGGAGGAGCAGTTAAACTCACCTCTTTATATTCATTAATCAGTTTTGTCAGTCCATTCAAAAGCATTGGGCCTAGCGGCTTGATCTTACTGTCTGGGCAACTGAGATTCAATAAACAAAAAAGTAAGATATTAAATGTACTGTTATGAGCTATTCTTACAGTATGCATTTCCCCTGATACAGAGGTAAATCATGTCGAATTCCCTTCCAAAGGAAAACTTCACTGCTCTGTCATGGGTCATCTTTTGAAAGGCAGTGAAAAACTGACCCTTCAAGGATGCTTTTTAATTAGGATGCTGAAAAGTTTTATTGCTTTCGTTGCTGCCTTTTCTTAAGAGTGTAAACTATTGTTGTTGTGTGCCTTCAAGTCATTTCTGATATGGTGCCTTATCACGGGGTTTCTTGGCAGCATTTGTTCAGAAGGGGTCTGCCCTTGCCTTCCTTCCTTTGAGGCTGAGAAAGTGTGATTTTCCCAAGATTATTCAATAGGTTTCCATGGCTGAGTGGCGATTTGAGCCCTGGTCTCCCAATGTCCTAGTCCAGCACACAAACCACCAGTATGGTAAACTATACTCCCATGATAATTGTACAGTTGTCCCTCCACATTCACAGGGGTTAGGGGTGTGAGACCCCCGCGAATGTGAAAAAAAAACGAATAAAAACTAGGTCACGCCACCGCCCTCCCGCACCCCCCGCTGCTTCCTCCCACCCCCTCTTGCCCCCCCCCAAAGCAGCGACGGGGCTAGCCAAGCCTCGTCGCTGCTCCCTCCCGCCCTCCCGAGGCAGCAACGGGGCTTGCCAAGCCGTTTCACTGCTTCCTCCCACCCACTCCCACCCACCCCAAAGGCAGCGACGGGGCTAGCCAAGCCTCGTCACTGCTTCCTTCCACCCCCTCCCACCCACCCCCCAGAGGCAACGACGGGGCTTGCCAAGCCTCATCACAGTTTTTTGTAAGGCAGGTGAGCTCCCAAAATCGCTAATAGTCAAAACCATGAATCTTAAAGCCGCGAATGTGGAGGGGCAACTGTATATGTCTTTTGGGACCAAATATGCAAGATACAATATAATGTTAATAATTATAACGATGATGATGATGATGACTGAGTGGTATAACATCATGTCTTATACTGGAAAACACAGACATTAGGTTAAATATATGTCATTCATCACGAAATCAATTAACTGTATCTTGACAACCAAAGCTACATTAGTACATATGATGCTATAAATACTGTATTAAATTACTTACATTACACAAATATGATGCACAAATTGAAGACATAAGGTTCTCAGTTTTGCATTTGCATTTGCACCAAAGAGTCCATCATAGACAACCTAGCAGGAAAAAAAGAATTCATTAGAACAATTATTATTTCCATTTCTTTTTCACAGATACCACAATCCTTACACTATAAGCCTAATTTTAAAGTGAATTTTCCTACCAGAAGTTTCTGTATCCCAGTTAACATTAACAATCTTTCAACTTGTTCCAAAACTTGTCTACAAATCTATGAAAAACAGAAACTAAATGATACCTAAGAAAGCTGTCTATTTGTTTTTTGAATGTGCCATTGCAAAAGATTGCCTATTTAGGCTGTACCCTAGAATTATGATCAGCATTACTGTGTGAGAGAAAACATTACCTGAATATTTGCAGGAAATGTTTCTGCAGCATGTCTGGAACGCAGAAGATGAGGGACAATCTTTAATTTAACCCGTGTGCTGACAGGATCACGTTTCAATTCTGGTTTCAGAACTGCTCCCTGTTATTAAGAGATATGGATTGAGCAGAGCTATATAGTACCCATGTTAGCAGAATTTTTTGCATCACTATACATAGAAATATGTAAAAAAGAGATAAGATGCATATATATGATTGCAATTCTATAAGAGAGATTCCACTATAAAAATGCAGACATGACCATAGTTCACCAGAGGAAAAAGATCAAATAAGATGTTTATAGTTTATCCATTCCCATCTATGAGAGAAAGGCAGGATACATGTCAAAAGAATAAATACCTCTCAACAGGCATGGCAGCAGTGCCCAGCATAGCAAAAATGCCAGGGCCTTTGAAGGTTTACAGCAGCTGTTATCTTTTTTCATTTTCTAACATTTTTAGTAGACCAAGAGGCTGGCAGCACTCAGCCTAGTAGCTATAGTAAGATGTTAAGTTTGCAGCAGATGTCATTTTCATTTCCCAGGAATATTTTGGCCATAGGCAAAGATGACAGAGGCTGTTAACATATCCAGCCCTTCTCTTCACAGCTCAAGTCAGAGCAACGTGAGCCACTGTCCTAGTAATATCTTTTAAAAGGAATGTCCATCTGTGCTACCGGTAGTTGCCATTTCTTAAGCTTACTTTGAAAGGCCCACCAGAATGGCAAAGAGGAGGAGGATACAGGACATTTGACACACACACACCCCAAACATGGTCATCAACTCTCTGTTAAACAGTAAAGCACTGGGAAGTTTTAGATTCTGCCAAATATTTTTGAATTTTTTCCCATACAATTAATTTTTTTCTCCATGCCTCCAATAGTGATGTTGCATAAGAGAAAGGTACAGTGGGCCCGTGGTATCCACAGGGGATTGGTTCCAGGATCCCACAAAGATACCCAAAAAAGCAAATGCTCAAATCCCAATTAAAAATGAAATAGGGCAGCAGAGCTGCCAGCCACCCACCTCTGCCTTCAAGCAGCTTCCACAGGGACATGGCGATAGGTGGCGGTGGTAGCAATCCCACTTGCTTACTTGAAAACAAGCAGCAGTGCTGCCACCAACTGCAGCGCAGCAAGCAGCCTCCACAAGGAGATGGCGACTGGTATCAGCACCTTCTCCTGCTCACAGACAGACGAGCAGGAGTGCCACCGCCAACTGCCATACCCATGTGTTTTTTCCCCATTTTTATTTTGAATCCTTGGTTGGTTCAATCCATGAATACAGCAGGCCCACTGTACTCTTGACCTGCAGGAGGGGTACTGGGTTTACAGCCCTTCCCTTCCCCCTGTAGCCCTTCTCCAATCCAAACGCTGTTCTGGAAGATCTTCCATATTTCGGTGGCAGCAACTTCCTAGAAGGCTGCAGTACGAAACAGAAAAGCTGCATATAGCAGCTAGAATCTAAACCAGTATATGAAACCTCACTCATCTAGGCAAATGTACTAGAGACATAAAAGCAAATAGTAAAGCAAAGATGTGAGGTATGCATTTATTAAGCCAGAAAAGGACAAAAGTTTATATTTCTAAAGTCTAAGTAAATAAAACTTTGAAAAATTTCAGCAAAGACTTCATTTAAATGCTTTAAATACATTTATCCAGAAATAAGCTGTACAAATTGAACATGACTTACAACCAAGTAAATATATTTACGCTACTAAATAGTGTAATTTATTATAATTGTTAAATACTAGTAAGCCTGAATATGAAAGATTACTGTGAACAGTTCAGCTAATGACTGATTAAGCACAGAATAGACCAAGATGTGAATGCATTTCTGAGTTGCTAACTTGCAAGAAGATCAATGGACATTATGTAATTATAATGGCGGATGAAGGTAATAGGAGCCCTACTGATTCCAACCAAAGGTCCATCAAGACCAATAACTTGTTAGCCACAAGGAAATCTACAAGAAGGGAATCATGACAATAGTCCCTCACCCCCAACAAATTCTCACAACCTGCAACAGAATTCCTACTGTTTTTGAATGCTAAAGCTATAATTTAGCTATTACAACATAGTCAAAAGCTGATGATTCTTATCTTCTATTAACTTGTCTAATCACATGTGAAAGTCACCTAAACTAATCGACATCAATACATCTCAGTCCTAAATTCCACAGATCAAAGATGCCTTATATAAAAAGGCACTTTCTTCTCATGCACTGTGTATCAAATCCTTTTAAAGGCCAAAAGTGCATAATGATCTCATGAGTGCTGACCTTTCCTTAGGCTGCCTGAGAATGCGACAAATTCTTGATAGGAAGTAGTAAGATGTTAACATCCTCCTTCTGGCAATGGATATGGGTTACATAGCAATTCACTGGTTAACATACATTTCATATCCGTGAATGAATCTTAATTTTACATCATTCTTAATTTGGAAGAATAATAATGTCTTAGATAAGCAAGGGGATCTCTCCATGCATCTGAGAAAGTAGACCAACCTTACAAAAGCTTATGCTACAATTTCTTTCTCTTGGTTAGTCTCAAAGGTGCTACAAGATCCCCCTTACTTACTGATATTCCATTCTTTGAATGTCTTAAACAGCTTGTTTCCCCCCTTTTTTTGATATACTGGTATCTATTTTTAAATGTATGCTCAATTTTAAGGCAAACAATAGATGTAATTAGGTAATAACTCAGAATGCCCAGGCAAATTTGGACTATGGAAAGTTACTGAAGTATGAATACAGAATAAGAGTATCACCCAGTTACATGGATGGCTCCTACAGGGAACAGTAACCACCAAATGAAATTATTTCATCTTCACTTCCAAGTTAATGGAAATAGGAAGTAGCTGATAACTCTGAATGTCACACAGTTGAGCCTGACTTGCTACAAAAGGAAGTAAGGCAACAAAACCTGCAAATAGAAAGATACTTTTTTTAACAAAACAGTTAAAAATCAAGAAGGAACATAGAGTTTAGAAAGTAAATCTTACCTCCTTGGTTTTTAGTGGTATGTCCCCAAGATACACTTTATACAGCTTGTTGATGATGGCTGGATTATTCCAATCAATTAAACTAAAGAAAATATATATGGTAAAGTTGGGGGATTCATTTTACTGTACACAAATAAAACTAATCTGCTGCCAGCAGGATATCACTCTCCACTACGCTGTAACTTTTCAGTACTAACCAACACACACATACCCCAAAGGGTTCCAAGACTGAGTACAAGCAGTTTTTGGAGTTTATACAACTTCCTATTTATTTGCCTCCCTGAGAAAGAATTAGTTGTTATAGCTGTGCGGTAAGCAGGATTTTCTATTTTATCCTCACATACTCTTAGTTGGTTTTTAAACACCCTGCCAAAGCAACGTAGCAAAACACATTGAAACTGGAGGGAAGCCTCTTTGAAAAGAAGGTGAGATCTTGCTCAATTCTGGTACAGCATGCCACATTGCCAACACTGTTACATGGCACAACATGGCAATTTTCTAAGCCACTCCTCCCATAGTGCCTTGATTCTAAGGACTCTACGGAGTCACGTACTGAAATACTACGTGCCTCTAAACAGAGCCAGCCTCTAGGTGGAGGTAAATGGTGGAGGTGTGCACATGCAGCAGATTCCCAAGGCATCCACCAGCATTTGTCAAAGGCCTCTCTTTCCACTTGTTCAAGGGAGTCTTGGATACTTCCATGTATGAATACTGTCAAACTATTCTGGCAACAGACCACTGACGTGAGCAATTGGACACTTCAGGATTCTGGTCAGAGTCTGCAGTATAAAACAGTTTCTACTTTTAAAAATAAAAAATGAACAAAACTCTCACTGGACATATAGATTTCTATGAAGATATCTGAAATTATACTTATGATTTTGGGTTTTTTTAATGTAAAAAAACTGGCATTGACTTTGCTGTTATATGAAGCATGATTTTAGACCCTACATTTCTAGGTACTTCGCTCAAATTTGAAAGCACTGAATTCACTATATACTTACTAAGTCTCTGCTGAATATTTCTGATGATTACCTCATAACATCTTTAAAGTTTTCAGTAAAAAAAATTATGAGCCCAAAGCAGATCCTGGTAAATTCATGCTAATTATTATGCATAAACAGAATATTTTATTTACCATAGTTATCTTTTTCTATTACAATTTCATTAGAGTTTCTATCTATCGCCTCTCAAAAATAGTACTCTACAGTGAACTCTCCATGGGTCAGCGTAAGAGGAGCACTCCAAAAAAGCAATACAAGGACTCCCTGAAACAACATCTCAGGCTCAGCCAAATTGATCACCAACAATGGTCTGCCATGGCCTCACATCGGGAGGCATGGAGACGCACTATCCACAATGCTGCAGCCTTATTTGAGAACTCAGGCTGAACAAGTCTTGAAGAGAAACGACAACGCAGAAAGAATCACAACCCAGAAACATCACCCAAGGAGACCTTCTGCTGTGCTTTTTGCAACCGGACTTGTTTATCTCGGATTGGCCTTTTTAGTCATCAGCGCGCTTGCAGAAAGTGCGGGATGTGTCCTTCCTGAATCTTTGTTTGCGAAGAAAGCCAGAGAGAGAGAGATCCCTTTGAACCCTCAGCCTCCTATCATATGAAGAGGTTGTGCTGGCACTTTCTCCACTTTCTCTATGCATGCTAGCTCCAATCCATATTTCTTGTTGTGATCAGGAAGGCCTCAGGGGGAATTCTTCACATATTTGACTGAACATACTTAGAATCCCTCCCACATTCTGCCAAATGTGCAAAGAATTCATGCTTTCCTGTCAGAGCTGGAGCTCATATGTACAAAGATGTTGAAACTAGGATAGCAGTACAACCTGATCCTTCCTTCATAGCTTTGAACAGTAACAACTAAATAGGGCTCTATTCTAATCACAAGTGTTAATAAATAATAAAATAAAAGTTTAAACAGCCAATCTCAAAGCAAACATAACTTAGCCAAATTCTCACAGTAAAGCAGGCTCCCTATTGTGTCAGAACAGCACAGTGAAGCTATTAACTGAAACTAATAATTAAAAACTAAATTGTATAGAAAAGCAGATTTCTGCCAGGCCCTAGGAGGCAGAAAACGACCCTAATACCATCCATGCTTACACAGATATTTCAACCATCTAGATTCTAAAGCATATGGAAAGAGTAAGTACCGAAGAGATATAAAATGTTTGTGGAGAAGATCCTACAATGTGACAACATTAGCAACTTAGCAAATGCAATTGCTAACGCACACAACAGCATGCAAAATTATTTTATACTAAGCAAAGAATTGTTTGCCCCACTCTGCATTGTATGTGCCTTCAAACTGCCTATTGACTTATGCTTTCCCCATGTATTGCATACCACCTAATACAAAACCAAACCAAAAACCATTCAAAGGTTTAAAATTACAGGTTATTACCTTTGCTTGCTTTTAAGTTCAAGGTCTGCTGCAGTAGCCACACTGTGCCGTGTGTCACTGGAGGCAATGACCAAATGTATGACAGCTTCCAGTTCAGGCACCTGCTCAGCTTCAATGAACTTAACAACGCCCAATTTACACTGCAGAAAGGAGAAAGTTGACTTGTCTGATCAGGTGCATGGTTCAACATACAGCAAGAACCAAGATTAGATACAGGATAATAGATCCAGGTTCTTAAAAACAGATTACAGTAGGACTCTCTTATCCACTGGGGATTGGTTTGGGGGGGGGGGTAGATACTAAAAACCGTGGATAATAGTGAACACCATTGAAAATAATGGGACTTCTAGTTTAAAATACCATAGAGTTGCCTTGGAGGACCTAGAAAATGGCTAGAGAGAACACATTTTCTAGGAAGACTATAGTAGGTGTGTTGTTTTGTGTCCCATGGATAACTGAATCAGTGGATAATGAATCAGTGGATACGGGGGTCCTACTGTACCATCTTTCCTCTCATAACAATGTATGGGTTGTAGCTGACACCTGACCACTTTCTCTGCCCCTCCCAAATGTTGTCCTTTTCATTACTGCCTCTGTTAATAGGATCACACAATCCAATCTTTCAAGGAAACATGTAAAAAGGGAGGGTGCATATGAGAGAAGATATGGGGAGGAGAATCTAATACCATATCCTACTTCCTTAACATTGAGTTAACATGCATCCCCTGCCAATTTTTGACACCAATGTCACTCCTTTATACTGCTGTGAATTTGGCTGTACCTGTTCCAGCTGTTCAGGTGTCCATGGGCTGTCTCCAATTACCCGCTTGGCTGCATAAAAGCTCATTCCTGGAGGAGGTTGAGGGATCCCAGAACCTCCAGAACTACTTGATGAAGAAGAGCCCTGCCCTGTCGGCACACTTTGGCGACTCTGGGATTCATTCAGTACATATCTAAAAAGGATAGATGAAGAAGACAAATTTACAGTTCCATATGTCAGAGGCTGCTAGCTGGTGGATGGGTCAGCCCAATAATACCACAGAATTTGCCAAAGTGAAACGTTGATCAAACTGAGGAATCTAGCTAATCAATAGCTTTATAAGGCAATGTGGAACTTCATTTTAGCTTCTTGTGTCACATATCCACAATATGCACTAGCTACCTATAGTGATGGCACCAAAACAGAGCAGACAGTAAAGTCAGTTGCTCCTTTCCTCAGCAAGTTCTAAGGAAGTTATTTTGTTTTCCTCTGTGGACCACATAATTTTGACACCTTTTATTTGTGCAAACACACATAAGGAAATTCTTATGTATCCCTTACAAAGAGTTTATTCTGCATCCATGAAACTTCACCAAAAATACCTCAGTAGCAAGTACAACACAGACAAAAATGTACAAGTCTGCAAAAAATGACTGTTCTAAGTAAAAGTATAATTTAAGTTTTTAAACATCAGTGTTTCGTTCAAAAGAAGGAAAAACTGAGGTAATGTTTGTTGTGAAAAGGAATGAACTCGGTAAAGACTGAGAAATTCCTGCTATTAAGGTGCCCGTTACATAAAGTGTATGAGTTTTCGAAGAAGTCCCCATGTTAAGCTCCTGCAGCATAAAAAGGAGGAAGGGAGGGGAGAAAAAAAAAAAGGAACGTGTAACTTTTCAGACAAACTGGTTTTTATTTTACTGGTTTTTATATTAATCAGGTTACAAGCCTAGTCATTATCTATTGCATTTATTATTGTAAATTATATTTACTGCTGGTTCAGATACTGCAGATGGGGCATCCTATTATGCTTGTGTCCTGAAGAACAGTATAAAAAAGGGAGAGGGAGGAAAAAAAGGAATGTGGCAGCACCTTTAAGACTAACTGATTTTATTTTAACATGAATCTTCATGGACATAAACCCACCTTGGAAATACAATAACTAGGCTTGTAATCTGATTAATGGTAATTTCTGTCAATTAAATCTGATTAATTTGCAAATGAATAAAACAGTTACAGAGAAGTATATTTCTGGTTTATAGATTACGATCACACGTACCTTAACAAGCTCCACATTACAGCTTCCACAGTGCAGGTAAAGTGTACCCAACTGTATAATCACACTAACAAAATGTACATTCCACCAAATTCTACCACACATGTGCCTACCTCCAAGACTTACCACCGTTAGCTTTTCAGTTAGCCACTGTTATTACAGTGGCACAAAGCATGACTGTGGTTAAACAGAGGAAACGATATCTGAACCAGGCCCAGGTAGAGTCACTAAGAATTTCGACCATCTTTTTCATGGTATCTGTTTTTATAAGAATTAGCATGGACTGACTAGCACAGCAGTTTATAAATTTTTTAAGGTAGAAAACAAGGTATTAAGGCTGTTTAAAGGTTTTGATCTGGTTCAACAAAAATGTTAAGGCCTATAACAGTGATGGCGAACCTATGACACGCGTAGCCATTTCTGATGACACACGGCCGTAGGCCTCGTTCCCCCCCCCCCCAAACTCACCACCCTCCCTAAAGTGGCGATCCGGGCTTCGAATCCCCGGTCACCACTTTCCTCTACCCCCCACCCTCCCTACAGTGGCAATCAGGGCGTCCGAAGCCCCAGTCGTCACTTTCCTCCTCTACCCCCACCCTCCCTAAAGTAGCAATCGGGGCTTCGAAGCCCCGGTCCCACTTTCCTTCCTTCTCTCCAAAGCGGGAATCCTGCATGCATACATGTTTTTTCCTCAAAGTGACACACCACCTGAGTTATGCTCAGTGTTTTGGAGAAGTTTGACACACCAAGCTCAAAAGGTTGTCCATCACTGGCCTATAATGTTGTGTATGGCAGTTCAAAGGCTGCATCTTCAAGAAATCACCACTTGAAAAACAAGGCCTTCCCACACCTGAAATGATCTATACAGTACCAACCATATGCTAATCTGGGAGTCAACATGCCAGTTTCTGTGTTGTGCAATCACTTACCCGTAAGGCATAAGAAGGACATCCAACATAAAATCCAATAGCAGCTGTACAGTCTTTGGTTTTTCAGCAAGATTAAATGGAGAAGCTGCTTTCAGAGGTTCAACGGGATATTTCATGTGGAAAAGGGTTGGTATTAGAAGGTGCATTAGGCTGAAAAACAATTATATTTGCTGCAACTATTTAGTAAATACAGGACACCAGCTCAATTTTTACTTGAAGCAGACAAACACGCAGTCAAGCATGACAGTGAAATTGGCCTTCACGCCTTAGTTTTCACAGTTGTTTCTCTTCCTTAAGATTGTATCACAGCTAGGACTGAAAATGGAAGCAAATTAATGTCCACAACAACAAAAAACCTCTGAGAGTGTTTCAAGAATCTGTTTAGAAATTCATTTTTACTTTGGTTTATATCCATTTGTATAAATACACATTTTTATTTTCTAAATCTAGAATTTGGAATTACAATTTTAAAAAGCCTAGAAAATGTATACTTTCCTTTTAAAAAGCCTAGAAAATGTATCTAGCTCCAGAAATGACTGCATCTTTAAAATTTCAATAGAATCAATTAATTCTCATAGTGATTACTAACTCACCAAGGTTTAAACAGTAAAGAATATCAAACTTTTCCCTCTGAGACTGGCACAAGAGACTAACCATGTGATTTGAGGACTGATCCTCTGCACCACCAAGAGAATGGCTATGTTTTGCACACAACAATAATCCAGAATTCCAGATAATTCTTATTGTTCATGCGCTGTAAACTGATGCTAACCAGAATCCAAAAGATTACTGTACTCTCCAAACCAGGACTCAAGGTTTGCTGCTCCCAACCTTGCCAGGAATCCTTAACCAAGAACCACTTCTCATTTGAAGTTCTGGCTTATAAGAAGCCAAGGAAGTTTAACCACTCTTGTGAAAAGGTTGTGTGCACCTGAATATATATGTTGTTGTTGTTTTTGCAGCAACTGTGGTATAATCCCTGCTTACAAATGGAGTCACAGGAACCATAATGTTAAGGACCAATTAAAAACATTCTAAGGTCCACATTTTCAAAAATGCCTGATAACACTGAAGAACTCAAATGTGTCTCCATTTAAAAAATTAAAAATAAAAACCAGTTAATTTTTATTCTCAGAGAAAGGCAAGCACATTAAGGAGACAAGCGTAGCCTAAACTTTTTTCTGACATGTTGATTTTCTTCAGTCTTAAGAGATGTTCACATTGGAAAACAAACTATTTCATCCCTCCCCCATGTGTATGGTGAAGTGGAACAGTTCTATTAGAGCAATAGCACATGATTTTTCTAAAGATATAGTCACAGTCTTAAATACAAGAAGGGCCTATCAAGGAAAACCGAAGATTTTTTTAAAAAACAACTACTCACAAAACAAAACTGAGACAATAAAAAAGAAGTTGCATGCTCAGGATGACATACCTGTCTTGCTGAGGTTGGGGTTTTCCTTCCATTGCAGTAAGGAGAGTGGGAGCCAGCTCACATTGCTTTTCCACAGGCAAACGAGGGTAACCCATCTTAACATATATTATCGTAAAATTCTGCAAAACATCAAGACATATCTATATAATACGACTGCAAAACAGACCTACAGGATAGCTCCATTAAAGGTTTAAGAACTTTGTAAAAGCAGCCCAATTTTTTGGCACGTATCACTGAAATTCTCTAATCAATTAACCCAGTTCATCAGGAAGTTGTACAATATCATTCAGTTTAAAAATTTTGAGCAAGATGATCAAAATGCAATCTATATGGGGCTGAATGCAGAGGCTCACCTCCTAAAAGATGAGCTGAGTACATTACACCTGCACTCCAGTGACTGCAATATCTCCCAAGTAAAAGTCAAGCTGCAATTTTCAACTGCTAAACAATTTAAGGAAATCTTTTGCTAGACTGGGCTTTTGTGACTAGCAAGAGAAATACCATATATTCCGGCGTATAAGACGACTTTTGAGCACTCAAAAGTGCCCTCCAAAATTGACAGTCGTCCTATACGCCGGATACATTTTGCTTCGCCCACCTGCCTATCTCCTGCCTCTTCGCAAACGGAGCGAAGAGGCAGGAGATGGGGCAGGGGGGTGAAGCAAAGTGTTTTGAAGATCATTCGCCCCCCTCCTCTGCATTCTCCCCCTTTGGGGAGCAACGGAAGAAAGAGGAGGGGGGCGAACATTGCGGTTTGCCGCAGCCGCCGCTCGAGCGCTTCTGCAGCGGCCGAGGCAAACCCGTGATTCGCCCCCTCTCCCCACCTTCCAGGAAGGTGGGGAGAAGGGGCGAACGTGCCCTGTTTGGCCGCACAGTCTGCGGATCCCCCTCCTGCGCTCCCTCCTGGAAGGGAGCGCAGGAGGGGCATGCGGAGGCTGCGCGGCCAAACCGCGATTCGCCCCTTCTCCCCACCTTCCTGGAAGGTGGGGAGAAGGGGCGAACGTGCCCGGTTTGGCCGTGCAGCCTCCGGATCCCCCTCCTGCGCTCTCTCCTGGAAGGGAGCGCAGGAGGGGCATGCAGAGGCTGCGCGGCCAAACCGCGATTCGCCCCTTCTCCCCACCTTCCAGGAAGGTGGGGAGAAGGGGCGAACGTGCCCGGTTTGGCCGTACAGCCTCCGGATCCCCCTCCTGCGCTCTCTCCTGGAAGGGAGCGCAGGAGGGGCATGCAGAGGCTGCGCGGCCAAACCCGTGATTCGCCCCTTCTCCCCACCTTCCTGGAAGGTGGGGAGAAGGGGCGAACGTGCCCGGTTTGGCCGTGCAGCCTCCGGATCCCCCTCCTGCGCTCTCTCCTGGAAGGGAGCGCAGGAGGGGCATGCAGAGGCTGCGCGGCCAAACCGCGATTCGCCCCTTCTCCCCACCTTCCAGGAAGGTGGGGAGAAGGGGCGAACGTGTCCGGTTTGGCCGTACAGCCTCCGGATCCCCCTCCTGCGCTCTCTCCTGGAAGGGAGCGCAGGAGGGGCATGCAGAGGCTGCGCGGCCAAACCCGCGATTCGCCCCTTCTCCCCACCTTCCTGGAAGGTGGGGAGAAGGGGCGAACGTGCCCGGTTTGGCCGTGCAGCCTCCGGATCCCCCTCCTGCGCTCCCTCCTGGAAGGGAGCGCAGGAGGGGCATGCAGAGGCTGTGTGGCCAAACCGCGATTCGCCCCTTCTCCCCACCTTCCTGGAAGGTGGGGAGAAGGGGCGAACGTGCCCGGTTTGGCCGTACAGCCTCTGGATCCCCCTCCTGCGCTCTCTCCTGGAAGGGAGCGCAGGAGGGGCATGCAGAGGCTGCGCAGCCAAACCCGCGATTCGCCCCTTCTCCCCACCTTCCTGGAAGGTGGGGAGAAGGGACGAACGTGCCCCTTTGGGGCGCACAGCCTCCGCATCCTCCTCCTGTGCTCCCTCCTGGAAGGGAGCGCAGGAGGGGCATGCGGGGGCTATGCGTTGGAAGAGGGGGGGTCGTCTTATAGGGCAAATATATCACAAACTCTGCATTTTTCCTTGAAAATTGGGGGGGTCGTCTTATACGCCGGAATATACGGTATTAAAGATTATACATAAAAAAATCTTAATAATAAACATTCAAAACATATTTCATCCATTCCAACAGCAGAACTGAGTTTTTAAAATTACAAAATTATACCTATGAGGAAAGTGGATGAGGAAAGCGTGTGTTCTTAGGTGTGACACGTCTACAAGGAAAAATCACAATAATTTCTATTTTATCAGCAGAAATCTTTAAGAAAGATAGTACTTACTGTAACAAAGGACACTGCAGAAGGATCTTGATACTGGACAAGTAAGGTCTCCACTGGAAGCTGGATTTTGGGACGACTTTTGATACGTTTATTCAGGTGGACTAGCAACTCCATAACCTGAAAAGAAGAATATCCCCTGGTTTTACTGATTTAGATTCCACGATTACACTTCCCTAAGTCTTAAATATAATGAACAAATCATTTCTAGGTTACCAGGAGGGGGCCCAAACGCCCATATATTATCTTTCTTCTGACTTAACATTTCAGAATAGATCTCATATATTATTCCTTTTGTCTACACTCGTGACCAAACTAAGGAGATAAAGTGAACCTGATTTTTTAAAAGGACCTTAACCAAAAATAAATAAAGCCTTTATATTTTCCTGAACCAGAACAGAAAACTGAAATGATTTCAGATTACCAACTCAGAAGAGAAATACGTCTTTTTAAAAAGTGCTCCGTCCCAACTGATTCCATCCCAAATTGAATGTATAAAACCAATATGAGGGAAGATTATTAAACAGTTCGTGTTTATCTAAACTTCTGTACACAAACAGCCCATTCATACCTTCTTGCGTACTCCTTCCTGTGTACTAGAAAGCTTCAGAAGAACAGGGGGCAGGAATTTAGATATAATATTTTGCAATTGTTCATCTGTTTCTGCATGCCCAAGACGCAAAAAGACACGTTCAAGCTGATCTAAAATAAAGAGAAAGGAAGTCTAATTTGGAAATAAAAATCTAGAACACCCAGAAAAACAGTCAGACCTCAAAATCACTTCAAGCATAAATTATACAATTCCTTAATTCTTGATAAAGTTACAGCTCATTTGGTCTTAATCTTTCAGCATAACATTCATAGAACAATGTCATCCTTCTGGTGAAATTATGACAGTTAACCATGTATGTATCAGAAAATGTACAAACTTGTGTATATACGTAAATATGCTTCTTTGATATAGATATAGTCATGAACAGTAACATATGTTTTCCAGAAAAAGTAGAATTGGAAAATCTAACTAATGTTATCTGATTTATCTCAATTGGTTTAAATGTTACATTCAAACACCTTCAAAGCTTTATGTGGAAATTATTTTATTGGAATATTTCCAACAAAGTAAAGAGACTAGAATATGTTTCCCTTATATTTAATTTAAAAATGACTAGACCTGAAAGAACTTTAAAAAAAACTGCACTTGATATATCTGATATACCTGATATATCTGTACCTTATACATGTGACATGCATGGTTGATCCAATACAACAGCCCAGACAACTATGGGTAAAAAACACATATACTGTACACACAGAGAAGCATGCATATATGGTGTGGGAACATTTCCATGAGCCCACATGGAACATCTCTTCCCTTTCAATCAGACTACACAACATCAGCAACAAAATAATTACTTACAATTTAGGGTCTTATAACAGACCTATTTGTTAAGTGTTGTTTGTTATGATTTGCAAATTTCTTTTATATATATATATATATATATATATATATAATGGTCCCTCAGTATCTACTGGGGTTTGGTTCCAGGACCCCCTGTGGATACCAAAACGCATGGATGTTCCAGTGTATACAATGGTGGGAGCCCTCGTGGCGCAGTGGTTAAATGCCAGTACTGCAAGTCACCACGTTGCAAGTTCAATTCCAGCGGGCTCCAAGGTTCACTCAGCCTTCCATCCTTTCGTAGGTCAGTAAATTGAGTACCCAGTTTGTGGGGGCAATTAGCTAACACACATTGAAACTGTTTAATGCATTGTAGATGTGTACATAGTTATTGCTTAAAAAACAATTTGTAAGCCGCTCTGATAGCCTTGTGACTGAAGAGCGGGGTATAAATAATTAAATAAAATAAATAATAGTAAATTGACATCCCTTATATAAAATGATGAACAAGTCAAAGGTTTGCTTTTTGGATTTTTAAAAAATATTTTTGAGCATGGTTGAATCCATGGATACAGAATTCATGAATACGGAGGATCAACTGTACATGCATATAGAACTAAGCAATACCTGCAATCTAATAAAATGCAAAAACAAAAATAAAGAAAATAAAATTTTCCACAGAAAAATGCCACATTGGTTACTTACCGTGAAGGTGCATTCTTGAGGGATAGGGGTGATGCGGCTCCTTCATCTTTGTTCTTTGTTTGCTACCTTTTTCTATTTTTCTCTATTTTTCTCTACCTTTTCTCCATTTCTTCTCACCCTTGTTCCTTCTCTTCATTTGAATCTCCCGCCTTATAAAAAAAAACAAAAAACTCTGCCTCTCCTCTCGCGGCTGCTCAGTCTAGCCTGCTCCCTGTGCCTTCCCCCCCCCCACACCTTTTTTCCTCTTTCACTTTCCTGGCTCTCCTGACTATGCAGGGGAAGGCACAGGGAGCAGGCTAGACTGAGCAGCCACAAGAGGAGAGGCAGAGTTTTTTTTTTTTATAAGGCGGGAGATTCAAATGAAGAGAAGGAACAAGGGTGAGAAGAAATGGAGAAAAGGCAGAGAAAAATAGAGAAAAATAGAAAAAGGTAGCAAACAAAACAAAGATGAAGGAGCCGTATCACCCCTCCCTCAGAGAATAAAGCATTTGTGGAAAATTTTACACCATAGCTTTATTCATAAACTGAGCGTTCTCCCTCCAATATATAAACAGGTGGCCCTCCACATTTGCTTGGGTGCAGGAAAAACTGTGAATATCCTAGCCCCCAACCAAACCATATTCAACACACACAAAAAGTACAAGCCACAGATTCATCCCACCGCAGATGCCTTTTGAGGCAGCAGGGTTCCTGCGCAAGCAAGGTTCCTTCGCAAGGCAGGGTTCCTTCAGGGCTTGCTGCAAGCCTCCAGTGCTGCCCTATACCATTTTTATTAGGGACTTACAAACTTTGCAGTATGTTTGTAGTCCCTATTTAAAATGTCATTGTGCAGCAGCGGAAGCAGCAGCAAATAATCTGCAAATAATCAAGTCTACAAAAGTTAAACCTGCAAATGTGGAGGGCTGATTGTACAGTACTGTACTTCATTTGACACTAAAATAAAACTGACTTTATTTTAATGCTATTTAGTAAGCAATCATTCCCCAAGACTGAGCCTAGGTCACTATCCTAACAGCTGTCACAACAATGGCAACAAAGCAACCAATGCAACTGCCAATGCACAATATTAGAGCAATACTGATGGTTCTGTTGCAACTGCATTTGTACAGACTCCTTGGCAAAATTGTGCAAAATTGTGCCAAAAAGAACACTGGAGTCAGAAACAGTGCCATCAATGGTCTTTTTAATTCATTTGATTTCCTGATTCCCACAAAAAGAAGTGTAGATAACAAACTACTAATATTCCCATTGCAATGATTAAAACCCACATCTTATCCTAGAAAGCCTAGCCTACTTATTTGTTACCAGCCTTGACACTCCCACCCCTTATCCATAATAATTAGCAATATTTACTGTAATAATTTCGTCAATGGTGGCCTTCCAAGAGTGTAGCAAGTAAACCAGGAACTCCCCAAAACCAGGAATCGCAATGACTTGTGCTGAGACTAAGTCACATATGCACTAGGGAGGGGGCACTACAAATTACAAATCCCACATCAGACTGTGTAGCTGTTCCTGCTTCTGGACCCCCACTCTGCTGATTTCCTCCGCAATCTCAACTCCTCTAATCGGTACAGTATCACCCAGAAACAACCCCTTACTCTATTCCTCTATCCCAATCCTCCCTACTTTATTCATTAGCCTTGCATGATTGCTTGAAGCCAGAGTGTCTGTGTGAATATTATTATCTATATATATAAGCCAATCAGCACGCTGGGGGCAGGACGATGTGGAAGTTGAAGTCCTTTCTAAACATGGCGGCTGCAGAGGGGGTGTGATTAGCATGGGGGTGGATGTCGCATGCGTGTGTATGTGTAGCATGGCATGTGCTGGAGCACGGGGACAACGTGGAAGGCGAGTTTGGCACAGGGGGGTGAGTGTGGTGGCGGTGGGTAGTTTGGCAGGGGGTGAGTTCAGTGGCGGCAGGGGCAAGGTCAGCGGGGGGCGAGTTCAGCAGCAGTGGAGCCAAGTTTGGAGGTGGGGGGCAAGTTCGGCAGAGGGGCAAGTTCAGGGGTGGGAGGGCCAGGTTTGGCGGCGGGGGGGTGAGTTCAGCAGAAGGGGAATTCAGCAGCAGGGGGCAAGAGGCAGGGGGGTGAGTTCAGCGGGGGGGCGAGTTCAGCAGCAGGGGGAGCAAGTTAAACCCACTAGGCTACCTTACAGGGTTGTCATGAGGTCTACTGGGCATTTTGGGGGGAGTTTTTTAATGGTGTATGGTACGCCGGGTACAGCTAGTTATCTCCTTAATAAAGATCAATAAATTAAACTATCTAGCTTAACGTCTCCTTCTGAGTACATAGGTCTCAAGGCCCTGCTCGCTGCCCTCCTCTCATATTGCCAAGCTCAGTATATTAATTCCCCAAATTTAAATCAATGCGCTTGAGGGTCCTACGGGACCATGAACATTTAGGGTAACATATTTTGGGGACAAAAATATCTTAACACTCTTTCTGAAAATGAAGGTTTTTGGTTTTTTTAAGTGTGAGCTACTTAAAAGGGCTCCCTTACCAGTGGCCCACAGCAGGGCAAATGTTGGCTTCCTCAATTAGAGTTTGCAAACTGGCATCAGTGTCATCAACACTCCCTCCCTCGTCTTTTCAGAGTAATCTTCCCCCTCTCTACCAGACCAGAAGATTGCTCCTGCCATGCTCTTGTACACTTGCAATGTCCTGGTCAGATAGCTATGGGTCAAATGCAGCAATTGTTCATATAGGTTTGCTACACCAAGGTATTCTGCACATGCTTCTCTGCTGTCTATCTGCTCAAGGTCCAAAGTACAGGAGCACTACTGCTGCAAAATGCTGACAACCAGGCAGGCTGTTTCGTAGGCTACACCTGCACTGCAGAAATAATCCAGTTTGACAGTACTTTAACTGACATGGCTCAATGATATGGAACCCTGGGATTTGTAATTTGTTGTGGCACCAGAGAAGGCTAAATACCTCACAAAATTACAAATCCCAAAATTCCATAGCATTGACCCATGGCAGTTAAAGTACTGTCAAACTGGATTATTTCTGCAGTGCAGATGCAGCCGTAGTCACCTGACTGCAGATCCATCCACTTTTTGTTTGCTCAATAAAAGATAATGCATAATTATTGAGTCACATTTATGTGTTTCAGCTGACGCATAGGAAAACCCTTGTCCATTGTCAATGGAAAGAAGGTTGGTACCTCCAGCAGGAAGAAGGTAGGAAGTTAGGGAACAAAACTGAAGCTTTGCTCCCAATCACACTCCAGGAGGAAATGGAGAAGGGACTTTATTGCATTTATATGCCACTTTTCTCCTGGTGTGGGACCCAAGCACACACACCCATCATGAGGGAGAGTGGGAGAAATTTCACCACAGTGCACAATCATGAGGAGGAGGGACTTCAGCATAGCCCCACGTATAATGTGGAGTGGTAGCCGCCTCCACACACACTAAACTAGAGGGAGAAATTAAAGGCTCTGTCCCTCAATGAAGTTCTGAAGAAGAAGGGTGGGAGGGAACAAGTCTCAGCTCCAAACATACTGCAGAGGGGGAGGAGTGGGGAGGCATAGGCCTGGCCCCCAGTCACATTGCTGGGGCAGATATCGCACCAATCTAGCTTCAGAGGAGGAGGAAAATGGAGGGGGTGAAGCCTGACCCCACCATCATACTCCACAGGGCGAGAGAGGAAGAACAGAACTGAGGCCACTTTCTGTAACTGCATGAAAGGTGGGAAGGGCCTGCAAATGGTGTATGGTATAGGAGTCAGAGATTAGGAAAGATACTGTTTGGTCTTCAGTTCCCAGAATACCTCAGCCAGGAGGGCACTTCCCTAGGGATTCTGGGAGGTGGAGTCCAATGTGCGGCCCACCTAAGCTCTGCCTAAAGCCTGAAGGTTCTCTAATGCAGAGTGTGAGGTAGGCTATAGCTGCAGCTACTCATGGCCTAAAGAAAACACAAGGCAGTGGTCCTGTATCAACAGCCCACAAGAATCCTGGCCCTGCCTCATTCCCTCCTCACATCCACATGATGCAGTGGGTAGCATCAAGTTGATAGCTCCCACATCAAGGAGAATTAAGCACTTCAGTGCATTGCATCAATGCACATACCATCACCACCTCTGATAACTCCTTCCCTTATCTGAGAAGGTATCATTGTAGGCAGGGCCATACATCTGCAGAAACAGTCTCTCATTGACTGACTGTGGTAATGGGTGGAGTTTGGAGCTGGTGTGGCTGTTGGCAACTAAAATATTACTGTACTTGACAAATCAATCAGCTAGGCCACAAGTTCAGGACACACTTTTAAAGTACAATACTGAGCTGCTAGTGTGTTACTACAACAGGATACAAGAGGGAAAAATGATAGCCTTTATTACATTTTCAGTTATCTTACATGGCACATGCTGAGGTTTGAATACAATATTTGCATACTATTACACTGCTTAACAGATGATTCATCTTTCATTTTAAAAACCAGTTCGCTGCCCTACTTATTCAATGTCAAAATCCATGCTATACTTGCATTACCCAAACTCTCAACTTCATTCAAAATGCCCTCTCGGTCATTCATCCTCTACTACATTTCCACCTATAAACACTTCTTCCACAAGGTCACATGTTCCTTTTAAAAAATGGAAGCTTGGGGCCATTCCCGGGCTTTGACTGATGCTGGTGGATAAATTTATAACTTCCTCCATAAAAACATTTGCCTGAAAATATCTTTCAGCCAGCTCACTATGTGTGATTGATTGCCAGTAGTAAGCACAAAATTTCACCCAGCATCTGGAGCCATCACAAAAGAAGGGAACTTCCTTGGATTGCTCCACTCAGAACTTAGGATAAACTGAGATGCTCAGGAAAGGTCATGGCATAAAATAGAGAGGCCTGCTGTTTCTGACCACCTTCAAGTCAACTGCAAAGTGAAAGATGCGATCCCCAAGTTTTCTGGGATGAGGAGGAGGATACGGCAAGTGAAAACAGATGCAAGTTCACCAAATCCAATGTGGTCACCTGAACCCCATCCTTGTAGGAAATTCAGGGGCACACAATATTTTAAGAAGCTGGTAACAATATTTATTGTATGTATACAGTGGAGATGTCTTTCCTTTATACTGTAATATTTTTATTTAAAAACAAGCACATCACACAATGGTTTGATTAGCAACAAATAATAAATCTCATTAGGCAAAAGTGGGGAGGAAATCTATACATTTCTAACACTTAAAAGCTCACTTCTAGAAAACAAACTGTATACGACCTTTGAGCCCTGAAAAATATCCTCCAAAATCGGGGGTCATCTTATACGCCGGATACATTTTGCTTTTCTTTCTTTCCCACCCACCCCCCCGCCGTCTGATCTCCTGCCTCTTCACTCCCTTCGTAAACAGAGCGAAGAGGCAGGAGATCGGGCTCATTCGCCCCCCTCCTCTGCCTTCTCCTCCTTTGGGGAGCAACCGAAGACAAAGGAGGGGGCGAACGTTGTGGTTTGCCGCAGCTGCTGCTCAATTTCCTGTGTGTTCGTTCCCCAAAGGGAACAAACACACAGAAGATCAAGCAGCGGCCAAGGCAAACCGGGTATGTTCGCTCCTTTCTTCCACCTTCCAGGAACGTTGAAGAAAAGGGCAAATCCAGCGGTTTGCAGCTGCCGCCGCCCATATCCTCCATCTTCATTCCCTTCCAAAGAGAATGAAGACGGAGGGAAGGGGGGGCGGCTGAAGCAAACCAGGTATTTTCGCCCCTTTTGTCCACCTTCCTGGAAGGTGGCAAAAAGGGGCGAATCCTGCAGTTTGCAGCGCCCGCTGCCCATTCCCTCCGTCTTCATTCCCTTCGTGAAGGGAATGAAGACAGAGGGAGGCGGGGCGGACGAGGCAAACTGCTAGTTGCAAACCATTGCAAACCGCTATACCCAGTTTGCCTCATCCGCCCCCCCTTCCTTCCCTTTGTGGGCCAGAATGGAGGCCTCGGCGTCGGGCGCCGCTGCTGCTGCCATGCCAGACAAGGCTCTGCGTGGGCTGGGAGCGCTTCACTCTGCTGCTGGACCCAAGCGAGGAGACTGTGCTTCGGCCCGTGGCAGGCACCTGTTTCTCACAGGTGTGGCCAATGCCAGTGGCAAGCCCGCAGCTGGTGGCACTCTCCCTGCCGGCGCTCTTGCTGCTGGGCCTGAGGGGGTCCCGGGCACCGAAGGAGGAGGCCGAGGCGGTGCTCTACTTCAGCGGCAACCGGCTCCTGCCTGGAGCGGAGACCGCTGCCCACTGCTACTGCGGCCACCAGTTCGGCAGCTTCACCGGGCAGCGGGGCGACAGCGCCGCCATCTACCTGAGCGAGGTGCTGAACCCGCGGGGCAAGCGCTGGGAGATCCAACTCAAGGGCGCTGGACTCACCCCCTTCTCTTGGTAAAAACAGCCGCTGCCGCCTCTTGTCTCTTTGCCTGCCAGGGGCCGGGAGTCATCCAGGGTTTGCTTTTGCCTGCTGCAAGACTTGGCCCTGGCGAGTAAGAAGTGCCTTTAAATTTATCACACTACACTGTTATAGTGTTATTATTCCACTTTAACTGCTGTAGCTGCCTCCTATGGGAATCTGGGGTTTGTAGTCTGTAGTTTAGTGAGGCCTAAGAGCTCTCTGACTGAGGATGCTAAATGCTCCTCCCTAAAGTTCAAAACCCAGGATGCCACAGGAGGCAGCCAGAGCAGTTAAAGTGGAATAATAGCACTATAATAGTGTAGTGTGATAATCTCCTCAGAAGTAAACCAAGCTGGTAACCTTGTGGCCAAGTCCGCACGGCGGCTGAGGCAAACCAGGTACGTTCACCCCTTTCTTCCATCTACGAGTCAAGTTTGACTGGAAGGTGGAAGAGAGGGGCGAATGCCATGGTTTGCCTTGGTGGCTGCCCATTCCCTACGTCTTCCTTCCCTTCGCAAAGGGAAGGAAGATGGAGGGAATGGGCAGCTACCAAGGCAAACCGGGTATATTTGCACCTTTCTTCCACCTTCGAGTCAAGGGTGACTGGAAGGTGGAAAAGAGGGGTGAATGCCGCAGTTTGCCACGGACACCACCCACCCCCTCCGTCTTCATTCCCTTCGCAAAGGGAACGAAGACGGAGAGACTGGGCGGTGGCCGAGGCAAACCGGGTTCATTTGGCCCCCTCCTCTGCCTTCACCCCCTTTGGGGAACAACAAGGTGGAAATGTAGCGACTGGCTGGCTGGGACAGCCCTGCCAGCTGATCCTGTTTGCTTTCCCAACTCATGAGGAGATCCTCATGAGTTGGGAAACAAAGAGGATCAGCTGGCAAGGCTCCCCCAGCCAGCCAGCAAGCCAAATTGGGGGGTGGTCTTATATGGCGAATATATGCCAAACTCTGTATTTTTACTTGAAAATTGGGGGGTCATCTTATACACCCAGTCATCTTATACACCAGAATGTATGGTCTTTAGGTGTTAGCTGCTAATGCAGCCTTTCCCAAACTCTGGTCTTCCAAATGTTTTGGACTTCACCTCCCAGAATCCCTGATCACTAACCAAGGTGGCTGAGGCTTCTGGGAGTTGAAATCTGAAACACTGGAAGACAAGAGTTTGGGAATCACTGTGCTAATGGGTACATGAGAACATTTGTATCTGGAAGACAAATAACAATACGTTATGATGGACATGACGTACCCATTAAATATTTTAGTATTACCCATTTCTTAGAATGTTTCACATAGTAATATCTAGCCATATAATACATACAAATATTAAGAATCTTCTACAACTTTTTTTTACCTCAAATGCATGTCCTATTCTCATCAAGGACATGTACAGTTGTTTCCATCAATTACTTTTTCCAGGCTCTATACTGGAGTAAGAATTACATGGCCTGAGATATGGTTTGACTGCAAATCCCAGCATTCATCACTACTGAATGTGCTGGGTAGTGCTGGTGGGAGCTGCAGTCCAACAACATCTGGAAAGCTGCATGATTCCTACCTCTGCTCTATATCCACTTGCTACCCACTTCATTTGTGTCACTGCCAACCCTAAATCATAATAATCCAACATGGATTAAGCTATGATCAATTCAAGAAGTACTGTGTTTGAACCTTCTACTCTACATGAGCTCTCAACATACCCTTAAAACACTCTGATATGTAAAAAGACTATGTGGGGATATAGCAACACAGTACTGTATATCGTTATTATGTCAACAGAAGTATTTCCATGGCAGGCAAGTAGGACATCCAAGGAAGGCATGGATTAACCTAAGAGAAAAGGAACCCTTTTCCAAACTTCTGGAATATATTGCATTCATTCAAAGAGCCTGAAGACCATTAGTCCACGTTTGCAATGCTATAGATGCTTCCCATGCAAGCTCCCAGCCCTTCAACTACTGTAACTGTTCTTTCATAGCTTTCAAAGTCATGTCCCCAAGGCTGACCATATACAGGTTGAGTATCCCTTATACAAAATGCTTGGGACCAGAAGTGTTCTGTACTTCAGAATTTTTTTTTCAGATTTTGGAATACCTGCATGTACATAATGGTAACTTGGAGATGGGACCCAAGTCTAAATGTGAAATTCATTTATGTTTCATAGACACCATTTACATATAGCCTGTTATACATAATAGTATTAAAAGTGGTATGCATGATATAAAGTTTGTGTACACTGAACTATCAGAAAGCAAAGGTGTCACTATCTCAGCCGCTCATGTGGACAATTATGGGTTTTGGAGTATTTCAGTTTTTGGAATTCTGAAAAAATGGATACTCAACCTGTACTACTAATACCACAGAACCAGATTTTGACAACAAAGCCACATGACCAAGCTACTTGTGATGACTTTTTTAAAAAAGTAAGACTTCTAGATTTTTGGTTAAAAAAAAAAAATCCGAGATCTTGTCCCAATTCTGAGTTACTTCTTTTTTGTTGTTGTTGAAAAGCAGCACTATTCCCAGCTTGTTTCAGATCAAAGAAGAGGTACCCACAATTACTGCCTTGTTGGAAAAAATACAATCCAAATCTACACAATAATCTGCATGCTTGTTTTCATAACAGAATAAACAATTATTATCGATATACCCTATATTCATGCATGGAACACAGAATGAGGACAGCAGTATGCCTGGTACTTGCTGAACTAGATGTACTTCATGACAGGTCTAGTCAACACAGGAGTATCCAAGGAATGCTGCCACAATATATAGGCCTTTTACAAAACAGAATAAAACTACAGGGCTTGCAAATAATAAATAATGCTCTGTGGGGTGGTTTAAGGAATAATGTTCACTTACTCAAATGCATGCATTCATTTGTAACAACAACAGATTGCAACACAATAATCATAAGGGAGAACATGCTTTTCTGAAAGGCCAGATGTTTCAAAATGCTTCAGTGTAAATACTGCACGTCAATCCTTGAAGCTTTCTTCTCAATACCAAACTGGTAAAAGGTCTGGAACCATGCCCTCTGAGCAGCTTACGAAGCTGCGCATGTTTAACCTGGAGAAGGTTAAGAGGGACATGATAGCCATGTTTAAATATTTGAAGGGATGTCATATTGAGGATGGAGCAAGCTTGTTTTCTGCTGCTCCAGAGACTAGGACATGGAACAACGGGTTCAAATTACAGGAAAAGAGATTCCATCTAAACATTAGGAAGAATTTCCTGATGACAAGAGCTGTTTGGTGGAGTCTCCTTCTTTGGAGGTTTTTAAACAGGAGCTGGATGGCCATCTGTCAGGCATGCTTTGATTGTGTATTCCTGCATGACAGGGGGTTGGACTGAATAGCCTTTGTGGTCTCTTCCAACTCTATGATTCTAATATCCTATCAGAAAAATGTATACATTAGCACCATAGAGCTGGTTTAGTCATCTGTGTTTGCCTTATTATTTCTATGTTGGTTGTCTTGTTAACTCCCATACACACAAATACCAACACTACAGTGTAGTACAGCACTTCAGTATAGAGTACGGAGAGTGGGGGGGGAAGTAACTGGGCTTATTTACAGGCAATGGAACTGCAGCACGCAAATATAGCAGAGCACTTAGTTATCTAACTGATCACAAGGAAAGATTGGGGCAAGGTTTGATGCCCTATTATGAGTAACTTGCTCTTGAGTAGTTCACAGTACATAAGTAAAACTATAATAGAATGACAGACATGTGTTAGACTTGACAGCACCATCAAAAGACAACTTTGAAAAGAACTTCTCACACAGTGTTCTAGAAATCTAGAAAGTAAGGCCTAGAAAGTAAGGATGGAAGGTACAGCTGGCTCTCTCATTATCAGAGTTAGACAGCACAACACAGAAAATTGTTTTTAAGATATCATTAAGGATGCATATTCTTTAGTGTATTATGTTTTCACTACCAAAGATGTATGAGTGGGGGATAGTATTTGGATGTTCTTCCTCCAGCTTCCAAATATCATGAACCAGAAAAAAGATGCAAGGAAAGGTAATGCGGGGGAGGGGGGGATACAGGGTTGAGATGGTCTACTGAAGACCAGAGCTTGGAAAGTTACTTTTCAAAAGTAATTTGATATGTAAGTCATCACAAAGCCCACCCCCCAATACATTATCATTAACAATACCATTTTTAAAAATGTAACTCGTTGCTTTACTCTTCATGTTCACATTCACTATTTTTCTGTTACCTTCTAAAAAAAAGGATAAGAAAAACTTAATATCTGAAACTGTCTTTAGAAACTAAAAATAAAGCATTACTAATTACATCAAAATTAAAGAGAACCTGTCACTCCCATTCATTAAGTTACTTTTGAAATGTTACTTCATCACCCATATTGCTGGAAAAAGGTAATAGTTACAAGTTAATCAATACTTTCACACTCTGCAGGAAGACCCTGAGAAAATGTGGATTTTAATGATGGAATGCAATATACAGTACAGTATAAGGTTTAATTTAAAGGAAGTAAAATTTTTAAAAGTCAAAGCAAACAGAGAAAGGAAAGCAGTTCTAGGCAAAGCAAGTCTAGACAATGAGTCCTAGACTGTGAAAAAGGCAAGATGATGAGGAGGAGGATATTAACAGCAGCACTGCCGAAAACAGAAAGCCAGAAGTTGGAGTAGGAGTGAACAATGGGAATTAATACAACAGGACCCCTGTATCCACTAGGGATTTGTTTTGGGGGGCTGTGGATACCAAAAACCATGGATAATAGTGAACGCCATAGAAAATAATGGGACTTTCGGTTTAAAATACCATGAGTTGCCTTGGAGGACCTAGAAAATAGCTAAAGATGATACCTTTTCTAGGAAGACCCTTTGGTAGGTGTGCTGTTTTGTATCCCATGGATAATTGAATCAGTGGATAATGAATCAGTGGATACGGGGGTCCTACTGTAGCATATTAACTTGTCTGGAATACGGAGTTCCTACTGATGCCGCCTTCAAATATGGTGGCTGTTACAGTATATCTCTTGCCTGTACTCTTGGAGCAATGTGAGCTACTCCTGAATACAGTGGACCCTCCCGATCTATGTTCCAGGACACCACACAGATGGCAAAAAACGTGGATGGTTACAGCCCATGTTATTAAATGGAGATGATGCACACACAGGAGCATCAGCGCATCTGCATGCACATCGCCGCTATTTTAGGTATGGGATAAAACAATCCTCAGGTAGTTGAAATCATGGATTGGGAACCTGCATATCAAGAGGGCCAAATGTATGCATTAGGAGCCTATAAAACTGTTCCTTCCTACAGCATTCTTCCCCTTTTTCCAGAAAAAGATAAGACTGGAATGGGATGAAACAACAACATACCCACATTCCATATGGCACATGACATCTTATGCCAACCAAGAAGTGTAAGAAGGAATTGTCCTACAACTACAGTTGTCCCTCCATATCCACGGATTTGGTATCCATGGATTTAAGTATTCAAGGCTTGAAAATAATTATTTAAAAAATAATAATCCAAAAAGCAAACCTTGATTTTTCCATCTTATACAAAAGACACCATTTTACTATGCCATTGCATAGTAAAAAAAAAAAAATCAGTGTGTATAGAGCCATTGTACTGTCTATTCTCCTTTACAGATCTGAAACATGGGTCACCTATTGCCACCACCTACGACTCCTCGAACGCTTTCATCAGTGCTGTATATGCACAATCCTAAATATACACTGGACTGACTATGTGACGAATGTTGCTGTCCTTGAGCAAGCAGGGATCACCAGCATTGAGGCCATGATATTGAGAACACAGCTGTTCTGGGCAGGGCACATTTCTAGGATGGGGGACCATCGCCTCCCAAAAATAGTACTCTACGGTGAACTCGCCATGGGTCAGCGTAAGAGGGGTGCTCCAAAAAAGCGATACAAGGACTCCCTGAAACAACATCTCAGGCTCGGCCAAATTGATCACCAACAATGGTCTGCCCTGGCCTCACATCAGGAGGCATGGAGACGCACTATCCACAATGCTGCAGCCTTATTTGAGAGCTCACTCTGAACAAGTCTTGAAGAGAAACGACAACGCAGAAGGAATCACAACCCAGAAACATCACCCAAGGAGACCTTCCGCTGTGCTTTCTGCAACCGGACTTGTTAATCTCAGATTGGCCTTTTTAGTCATCGGCGCACTTGCAGAAAGCGTGGGATGAGCCCTTCCTGAATCTTCGTTTGCGAAGAAAAGCCAGAGAAAGGGGGGGCATATAATGGGACTTGCATATTCGCAGATTTTGGTATCCACGGGGGGCTCCTGAAACCAAACCCCAGCAAATATGAAGGGACAACTGTATTTCCATCACAGTCCAGAGATAAGAAGGGGAATGAATAAGAACACGATCCAAACAATTTTAACCATGTACTTTATCATTAATACTATAGTACTGATAGCTCAGTGATGGCGTACACATCCTCCCCTCACATGTTGGGAAAGAGTATGGCTGCGGGGACAATTCTAACATTTTCTTAAAAGAACGGATACACACTATCCCCATACATGAACTCCAAAGTGTTTCTTTTTTGGTTTTGACCAGGAACTATTGTACAGGTTGAATATGCCTTATCCAAAATGCTTGGGACCAGAAGTATTTTGGAATATTTCAGATTTTGGAATGCTTGCAGATACATAATGGGATATCTTAGAGACGGGACCCAAGTTTAAACATTAAATTCATATATGTTTCATGTACACCTTATACACATAGCCTGAAAGAAATTTTATATTTTTAATAAGTTTGTACATGAATCAGAAAGCAAAGGTGTGCAACTGTGTGGACTATTTTGGATTTTGGAATTCCAGAAAAGGGAAACTCAATCTATAGTAGCAAAAGAACACTCTGCTTAAAATTATTACTTCAAAAAGTTCCCCAGCCCAGGCAGTCAGAGCTGAATTTGGAATAGCAGCTGTTTTAGATCTATGCCTTTTTAGATTACAGTAGGATCCCTGTATCTGCTGGGGATTGTTTCTGGGGGAGGGCCATGTATACCGAAAACCATAGATAACAGTGAACACCATTGAAAATAATTGGACTGCCAGTTTAAAAACCATAGAGTTGCCTTGGAGGACCTAGAAAATGGCTAGACATTTTCTAGGAAAACTATTTTGTGTCCCGTGAATAATTGAATCTGTGGAAATTGAATCAGTGGATATGGGGATCCTACTATATACAGTACAATTTTTGGATCAAGTTAACCCAAATGAGTGACAACAGGCTTTCCAAGATATGTTTAAATGAACAAGTGTTAAAAACTATAAGAAATTCCTGCTTCTCCAATTTTTCAAAAATGCTTTAAAATCAGGGCTTGAGTGTTGAGGCCATTAGTTTTTTCAAGTCCAACGTTAGAAATATGTTTAAACAAAGAGTGTTAGCCATTAGAGCACAAGTAGATCTAGCTGCTCTGTCTTCAGTAAGATCTATGCAATGGCTAGCAAGACCAAACACTTTTCCAGGAAGAAAATACCTGTTTTTTACAATGAAAAAAAAATTACGTACGGCCTTCACACATCTCTTTGAGCAAATGGATACAAGGATGTTATAAGGGCACCCCTATACAAGATAGACTTTGTATATGTGGGGCATCCAAAGTTGAAGATCTTTCCCATTTCTTATTGCACTGTCAGTTATATGCTAATATTAGAAAACACAACTTTGACTCACTTCAAAATAGTTGGGGGGAGTGGGATGAGCATAAACTGACTTTTCTGTTGGAAGGAGTCAGTCCCTTTGTGACACTTAGGGCTGTCCTTTTTGCAGTTAAAGCAGCCAATCAGAGAAAGCAAGAAGCATTAAAAGAGTATGCCTAGATGTTATATGTTGATATGGAAGTTTGTGAGGCTGACTGACTATCTAATCGGTACTACAGACAATACCTTTGCATCTTTGTGAGAGTATATTTTTGGCAGGAAAAATATCAATTGAAGAAGGAATGACATTAGAAAAGTACTAGTGGGTGCTTGGTTTTCATCCTTCTTTTAAAAACTTATTTTTGAATTAATTGATGGTCTTCTGAACTGTCCCTTTTGTCTATATTGTCTTTGAGTGGTGCTATATTACACCATTGTAAAATTTTAGTCATATTTATGGACAGGAATTTGGGGGAAGGTAAAACAAGTATTAGTAATTTGGTTTTATTGTACAGTTGTCCCTCCGTATCCACAGATTTAAGTATTCACGGCTTGAAAATATTCTTTAAAAAATAATAATCCAAAAAGCAAACCTTGATTTTACCATCTTATATAAGGGACACCATTTTGCTATGTCATTGCATGTAACAGGACTTGAGTATTCACAAATTTTAGTATCCACTGGGGGTCCTGGAACCAAACCCCAGCGAATATGAAGGGACAACTGTATTTGTATTTTTTTTATATCTGTAATTGTTTGAAACAGTCAATAGACTAATTCAATAAATAAACTACTGTTGCTACTACTACTGAGTACACTTGCTTAGGACTGCATTGCACGTCACCTTAAGCAATGGGTATTTTCAAACATAATACTTTTGACTTATTGGGGACAAGCCACATGCTAGGGAGTACTGCCCAATCATTACCTCTGCAAGCAGGGATAGCTAAACAAACCACATATCTCCCCTGATAAACCAGAATCAGAGGAGGCACAAATCAAGAGCACCAGATTTGGCTGTCACAATAAGCAAAGTCCTAATGGAAGGTCCATTACCTGTTCTCATGTGCAATAGAAAGCAATCGAAGATCATGCCTCAGCACAATCTTTCACGTTCAATAAGCAAGCATTCTATATTCAGACTCAAGCTTGCATGCAAACTGTGGTCATCGTCTGAGATTCTGCCAGCTACCACAATACAGTATGTTGTGAACTACTGCAATAATACTGAGATGTCTTACAGACTTGAAAATATGAATTATATGTACACACATTACTTTAAACAGTTTAAATTTATAATTTTGTGGAGGGAAGATGATATGTTTCCACAATCAAGTACAGGCTAAGAAATTCCATACTTCATCAGAATTTGAAAGTTGGATAAGACAAAATATATTTTAAAAAAAAGTTTATTTCTGCCTTAAGTGAATCAGTCTCAAGAGGAACAGAAAATAAATATTTTTGTTTTTAAGAACTGATACATACATTCAGATTGATAGACATTCAGAAAATAGATCAGATATATTCACATACACACACAATATATACATACATATACCTGTGTATGTATGTGTGTACACACACACATACACACACACACACGCATATATACATACACACACACACACCACAACTTATTGATGCATGGGAGCAAGGACAATCTGCATGATTTACTCTGAAGCAAGAACTAGAGATCAGAAGCCTTTATTTAAAGGACTGCCCCATCCAAGTACAGCAGCTTTTACAATTACACTCCAGACCTATGCATCTTTCCACAATAAAATATTACATTCCTTTCACTTTGCCTGAGTAAATACCTTGCCCAAAGAAATACGCCTAGCCCTACAGGGTCAACATTTTCTTTCCTGCAGAGATGAGGCAGGAACATGCAAGATTGTGGTTGAGCCTTTTTCAAAGAGACATTAAAAAAAAATACATTTCCCAGCTTGCCTCAGTGTCGGAAATTGCAGATATTTCCTGTCACAAAGAATCACTTCCCTGCGATGCCACGCCTCAGCAAAGGGCAGCCTCAGTCCCTATTGGGGGGGGGGGGGTTTGCTGAATTTGGAAGGGCAACAGTAGGGTGGAGGAGAAGCAACAAGGGGTGTCAGGACCCGGTGGGGAAGCAGCACTTGCAGCATCTTCATCTGACAGGTTGACTCTGATGCAAGAAAAAAAGGGGGTGACCCTTACAGACTTTCCATCTCCCTTTCCTATCTCCAATTCTAGAAGATGTGAAAGGCTGCTAAAACTGGATACTAATCCGGAAAAGCCAAGTCATGACTGCTACTCCGTCTGTGCTGTGCACAATCATTGACAGTGAGGAGAAGGAATAAAATCAGAAATCACTAAAACTAAAAGGGGTGGGGAGGCAGGTCTACCTTCGCCTGGCCACAAGACCAGCTGGGCCAAATCCACACTACACCAATAAGCCAGTTTGAAACTAGATTATTTGCCATGGCTCCTTCCTATGGGATCTTGGGACTTGTAGTTTGGTGAGAGGCACCAGCACTCTTGGGTAGAGAAGACTAAAGACCTTGTAAAACTAGAAAGCCCAGGATTCCATAAAGAAAGAGCTATGGCAAATTGTCCAGTTTCAAACTGGATTATTGGTGTAGGGGCGGCTTTGGCCCATGCACGGCAGACTTTTGCAAATACCTGCCTCTTCCATCCTTGTCAGAAGGATAAGACACGTATCATATGCACCACTCTCGAGCCACATAGGATTTAAAAAAAAAAAAATCAAAGAGGGCAAGCGAGGGGTTTCAATTGCATCTAAGTCAGTGAAAACCCATTTTGAAAGGGGGGCGGCTATGGGGATGGAAGGGGAGTCGCCTCCCCCCCCCTCCTGCCGCTTTACTTTCAATTTCCTAATATGACTTTGCACAACAGAGGCCTAAAGGCCTGGCGAAGCCTCTTCACACATACACACCACTCCTTATCTCACATCCTTTGGGGTGGGGGGGGGGAGAGAAATATCCCTTAGCCTTCCTTCCACCCAGGGTTTCTCAACCAGGGTTCCCCAAGAAGATGTTAGGGGTTCCTCAAGATATTGTGAATGGGGGGGGGACACTTTTTTTTTTCCTTTTTCTGAGCAGCAGACATAATATTTTTAGGTAGGGGGTTCCCTGACACCTGAAAATGGTTTCAAGGGTTCCACCAGGCAAAAAAAGGTTGAGAAAGGCTGCTTGTTCTCCCAACCACAAATCTATCCTTTCTGGCCAAGTCCATATAAGCCTCTTCCCTTGTTCAGCCAGCGTTTTCCAGGTTCGTTACACCATGCTGAACTAGGTATTGCCTTAGCAGCATGTTTAAATAACGTAAGCTTTATTTTAATAAACACACGTTGAACAACCTCTTTTAAAAAGAGAGAGAAAGGCTGCCTTTTCCACTACTGTTGTCCCTCCGTATCCACAGATTTGGCATCCACAGATTTAAGTATTCACAGCTTGGAAATGTTCTTTAAAAAATAATCAACCAAAAAGCAAACCTTGATTTTGCCATCTTATATAAGGGGCACCATTTTGCTATGCCATTGCATATAATGGGACATGAGTATTCGCGGATTTTGGTATCCACGGGGGGGGTCCTGGAACCAAACCCCAGCAAATATGAAGGGGCAACTGTAATAATAATAACCACCACCATAATCATCATCTTCTCAAAGCTGAGACCCTCGTTAAAAAAAAACCCACCCCTCTTTTCCCCTCAAGCAGGCAACCCATTCCCTTCCTTCCTCCTCAACAAAACAGCAGAGGCCTCGACCACTCCCCTACCAACGGAGCAGACACGTTTTTAAAAGGGAAAAATAAAAGTTGCATAGCAGGGGGCGACCTGTCAGCCAAGAAACCCCCCCCCTTTCATGCCCAACAGGCAAGACACACAGTATTTTTACCTCCCCGCCACAACTACTACGACCCCAAGAGCACACTTACTCAGCTCATCCTGGGCAGCAGAGGCGGCCGCAGCCATGTTGTCAGCTGGGAAGGAGAGAAAGAGGGAGGAGAGTCAACCTTCAAGGCAGCCGTTTTCTCCTCACACAACGCCAAGCCGGGCTGTGGTATAATAATGGAGGAGAGGAAAGGCGAGGGGGAATCTGGCCTCTCTCTTCCCCCCCCCCTCACCCTTTTCGCTATGGTTTCTCCGCCTAAGAGTGAGGTGCAAGGAGGAGAGGAGGAAAAGGAGGGTGGTGGTTGCTTTTCTCCTCCTCCTATGACTCTCCCTTCAAACGCCAACCACCATAATCTGACGGCAGGGAGTTTATATAGGGCTCCCTCTCTTGCGGCTGCCTTATATATCAACCCTTCCCCATCCACCCGCCTCTTGCTTGACTTTAATTTTATATTTAGAAAAAGCTGAGCCATCGTCCCAGAACATCTCTTATCTATTCCCCCTCCCCACACGCCTTTCTCTGTGGGAAAACCAAGCCTAGAGCTCCACACAAAGATGAAGCCTGGGTATGAAAATCCAAGCAGAAAGGGGCAAGAATCCGTTTCCAATTGTCCGAAATTTTCTTCTACTTTCATCTATCCTTCCCAAGAAGAGGCCACAAGCGACTAACCTGTGTCCATGCTGACCTCCATGATCGATGATGGAGCTACTTTCTCTCCAAAATGGGTGATGGAGAAAAGCAGCTCAAGGTTGCTTTTCTTTTTTTAAAGAAGTTGAAAAAAATAGGAGCTTCTCCCCCTATCTGCAGAAAGGAATTGCAGCAGTCGAATCTTTTTTTTCTACCTTGAAAGGTGGTATTGGAGTGGCATGTTCAAAAGCGAACAAACGATTCCTAAACATGAATTAATGACTTTTTAAAAAATATATATAATTATAAACAGCTTATATTTGAACATATCAAAGCAGTGTAGAATAATAATAATAATAATAACTGCAATATGAAAACAACATATAAAATCAAGATACAATGTTTATGTTAACCACAAAGTTGATGACCTGTCTTGAACTCTGTTACAAATAATAATAATAATAATAATAATAAAATTTAAAGGCTTAGAAAAATAAATAAGTCTTTATAGCATGCACTTAAAATAAGAATTACTGGCACTTGGTGGAAGGAGTGAAGAGTACAGTACTGCTATGTAATAGGTGCCACCACTCTAAATGCCCTGTTTAAAACAACTGTGGAGCAACTACAGAATTTGCTACCCTATCTTGCCAAAGGGTTAAAGAGTGCTTAAGTGAAGGAGAGGAAACACAAACCTATTTTCAATGCCTGTGTATGAATGAAATGGCAGTATTTATGTATATTAAGTTGCAACAAACGTGAACTCAATCTTTGAAATTTAAATATTTCTGCATACTTGCTGTAATTATTATTATTATTATTATTAGCCTGCCCCTCTGTTAAAAACAATTGGGGTGTCTTACAACAATTAAAATACAACAATACTGACTAAAATCCCTGAGCACCACCCACCCCACCCTCCCCCATAAAAAGAAATTAAACTAGTATCAAATTAAAAACCACCTAAACTAAAATCACATAAATAAACATGTAAGCTATATTTCAGAGGAAGGAATGGGAAAAACCACCTCTGAGTATTTCTTGCCTAGGAAAACCCTGTGAAATTCATGTAGTCACCATAAATTGACAGGCAACTTGAAGGCACATACACACACACATGCAGAAAAGACTTGTGTACTGTCTATAAACAAACCCCTGGAATGTAAAGTCGGCCAGCATCCATAGATTTTCTTGGGTTTTTTCCCCGGGCTGTGAGGCCATGTTCTGGAAGAGTTTCTTTCTGACGTTTTGCCTGCATCTGTGGCTGGCATCTTCAGAGATGCCAGCCACAGATGCAGGCAAAACGTCAGACACAAACTTCCAGAACACGGCCTACTGCCCAGAAGAAAAAAAAGCAAGGAAAACCCCTGGAAGGTAGACAGTGTGCCTTTTCTCACTCTTTCTGCAAAAAAATAGCACACACAAAAAGAGTCTTGGTTGTGGCCAGGCTTTCCAGCAGGAATACAAAGGAATGAGTTATTGTTCTCGCTATAAGCATTTAATGTACAGATTTTTTTTTTCCTCCCAGGGCCATTCATGTCTACTGCTGTATTAATTTATATGGGAGAAAGTAAAGTGATACACTCAGGGACACCAGTGCAATGGAAGCTGAATTTGCCTATGGTCCCGCACTGAGAATCAAGTCTCTTCCAAGCTCCATGGCCTCCATTGGCCTCCAATGGATGGTGAATATGTGGCCCTCCAGATGTTTTTAGACGGTAGCTTACATATGGCTTTGCTGCTGGCAAATACTGTTTAGGGCAGTGATGGCGAACCTATGACACGTGTGTCAGCACTGACACGCGTAGACATTTCTGATGACACGTGGCTGTAGGCCTCCTCCCCGCCCCGCCTGCCTGCAACCTCACCACCCTCCCTAAAGTGGCGAGCGGGGCTTCGAAGCCCCGGTCACCACTTTCCTCCACCCCCAACCCTCCCTAAATTGGTGATTGGGGCTTCAAAGCCCTGGTCCCACTTGCCTCCCCCCTTCCCCAAAGCGGGAATCCGCAAATGTGCGGAACCGCGAATTGAAACCCACGAGTGTGGAGGAACAACTGTAGTCACAAATGTTTGCTCCTCCCCTCTTAGACACTCTGTGCCAGAGGTCTGTAGGCCAACAACAGAAGTGTCGGCACAGAGTGTCTAGTTCTAGGACTTCCGGTTAAGCCGGGATCTTTGCCCTCACTTCCACCGGCAGAGATAATGTTTTTTCCTCAAAGTGACACACCACCCGAGTTCTGCTCAGTTTTTTGGCGAAGTTTGACACACCAAGCTCAAAAGGTTGCCCATCACTGGTTTAGGGCAAACAGGAGTTGTACTCCAATAACATCTGGAGGGGTACACCGTGCCCTACTGATTGTTTAATTCATTTACACACTTAAAAAAAATATTTGTAACTAGAACTAAGGATTCAATGTAATATCCGTCTCAGCTGCAGAAGTCAGTTGCAGTCTTTGTGAAGTCTATTCTAGAATTAGCAGCTTACTTATTATGCTTAATCGCTGTATGTAGTTCTGTACCTCTTGATACATGTGGAAGAGCCAACAAGTTTTAAAAGGACAGACTATATTTTTGTATTCTCAGTAAGACTACTGCATTTTCTGTTTGAAGAAGAAAAACCAAGAGAACATTAAATAAGTGAACATGTGTGTCTCAGGAGCTGCAGTTTAAGTATCATGCTCTGGTAGATGTTTTAATGCTGTCCTTCGGATCTGTGGGGGGTTGGTTCCCAAACCCTGCATGGATACCAAAAATCACATATGTTTTTGTGGTTGTTATTATTATTAAATGGTGGTGATGTGAATGCATGTCTGAATGACTGAATGGTTGAATTCAGGCTGATTTTCTGGATCTAAAGCCCACAGATCCAGAGGGCCCACTGTACAAGTATAGTATCACTTAAGAAATGAAAGGGCCAAGACCTACAAGCAATCGCCTAGCCAAAGAGCACCACTTTATGCTGATGAATATAAACAAAAACAAAATTGGGGGTATGTCTTGACTTTAGGAAATACCTACAATAAAAGTTTCAGTAAAACTGAGAATTGGCAGTCATATTTTCTATTTAACAAGCCTGGGCACCCAATTTGGAAAAATCTATATATATAAGTCTCTTGGGTATGTTTCTGTTTTCAGTGTGCTGATTGGGTGCTTAGATGTCAGGATCTGCCTTTCCTTGCAGGACTAGGCCCCTGGCTGCAGCAGCCAGCACAGCTTCTTTTGCAGCTCAGGCCCTGGCTGTGGGAGTCTTGGAAGAACCAGGGTCAAGCTATCAGACGCAGCCAGCTGCAATCATGCAGCACACCTGAAACAGCCAGGGGAACTATTATTTAAGAGTGGCATTCGGCCCTCAGTCTTGGCCACCACAACATGGTCTTCTGTGCAGTCTGTAGTTGCTCCTTGCTTTTGGGGCCTGGGGTCCTTCTGTGCAGTCTGTGGCTGCTCATGGTTCTTGGGCCATCTGTGCAGTCTGTGGCTGCTCATGGCTCTTGGGCTTTGGGGTGGAAATTTGGAGAGCTTCAGGTTCTTTCTAAACATGGTAATGGAAAGGCCCTCGTGCCCTGGTGCATGTGGCGAGTGTGTAGTATGGGGGTGTAGTGGTGTATGTAGTTATGTGTGGTGGAGGTGGAGGGGCTCTTGTGTCCTGGCATGCATGGAGTGTGTGTAGCGTGGTGTGTGTATGTGTGGTTCCATGGAGGCAGATGGGCTCTCGTATCCGTGTGTGTGTCTAGGGTTGTGTCTGTGTATACGCACGGTTGCATGGTAGCGGTGGAGGGGCTCTCAGCATGAAACTAGCCATTATAGTTGATTTGAAAGGTTATATATTAATGGGTCAAAGGATTGTACTTTTGACATGTTTCCTAAGTGACCAGTTAGCAGAGTGGAAACAGAAACATACCAAAGCATTTTATATGGTCCCATCTACACGATGAAAAATAACATGTATTTATTCGAAAAATCGGCAATCTGTACAAGCTGTCGTTCAAATAAATATGTGTTATTCAGAGGGGGGGGGGCTGTAAAATTCACCTTTTAATCTGTGTCTGAGGGATCCGGCTCTTCATCCGGATCCTAGGGTTTACTCCAGACAGCTTTCAAATGATTGGTTGTCTGTGCACTCCTGTTCACATAGATACGAACAGAAGTGCAACCTGATTGGCTGGCAGGATAGAGGGGCGGAGCTTGGAAAGAGGAAGCAGTGCCAGCTGCCATTTTTTTAAGGTAAGCGGTCCATGCAGCTCTGCTGTCCTCCTCCTCCCTTTGTCTGGCCCCCTTCCCAGCTCCACTGCTGCAATCGCTCTCCTCCTCCATCCCACTCCTCCAGACCCTGGCCCCCTTCCCAGCCCCACCGCTGCCGCCACTCTCCTTCCTCCGTCCTCCTCCCCTGGCCCCCTTTCCAGCCCCACTGCCACCTCTATCGTCCTCCTCCCTCCCAGGCCATGCAGAATTTGGGGGGGAGGGTAAAAATTGTGTAGGCAGAGCATTCATGTTCGAACGCCTGCCTTTTCGAATTTTTTACCCCCTGTACGGATTTTTTGCCCCTCGTGTAGACGGGGCCCATATGTAGATAACAGTGTATGTTACACCAGGTATAGCTAGTAACTTAATATTACACATCAAAACTAAAATGTAATGTAAATGGAATATAGCAAACTAAGTAGATCCTAATTGTTGTACCCATCCATATATAAATTACAGGAAACTAAATTATACCGATCTGTAAATCCTCTCTCCTAAAAGGTACTGTTTATCAGACTCTTAAAAAGTGTGCCAGCTATTTCCCACATTGGTTTACGTGCAAGTAAATTGGAAACGTTCTGTCTCACTTTCATCATATTCAGCTAGTATATGATATAAGCACCATATTATTTGATAGCATCTACCTATCATTCAGTACAGGTGGGGATTTTCTTCCTGAGACTAGATTTAAAATCAGGGTTTTCTTGCCTGAAATGAATTCTCAGGACCATGCATATCTTATTCCTAAATGGATGTTATCTTGTGCCTGTGTTCATATATACATTCATAAACAGGATCTCCTGTTGATCTTCCACAGTACAAAACTGTACTCACTTTGTCAATGTTATGTTGACCCATTTACCACTATTTTAAATGCTTGTATACTAGCTACTTTTTTACGATAAAGAAGCAATTACTATATTAGAGCTTGTGGTAAATGTAAAGCAATGTACAGACAGTATGGCAAGTATACTACCTACACCAGTGATGGGCAACCTTTTGAGCTTGGTGTGTCAAAATTCGCCAAAAAACTGAGCATAACTCGGGTGGTGTGTCACTTAGAGGAAAAAACATTATTTCATGATATTTACTGTTTAAATAACATAAATGTATAATTGTTATATATAATTGTATTTAATAAACCAAAAACTAATAATTTAACTTACCTGCTTAGTGACTTCTTTGTTCATCTGTCAGTCAGTTTCTTTTGTTGGTCTTGATATTATTTAGCTTGTGTGGGGTGCCGTGAACTGAGATAAGTGAGGGGGAGGGAGAATTCTTTAACTAACCTGCCTGTTAGTGACTTTTTTGTTGCTGAAGCCCCAGAGCCACCTGGGAAAGGCTGGGGAGAGGCCGGGCAGACTCCCGCCTGCCCGCTGCTTTACCCGGCATTTCTGAGGCGGTTCCGGGGCTTCAAAGGAGCCACTCGGGAAGGCTGGGGAGAGGCCGGACAGACTCCCTCCCTCCTGCCTGCCAGACCTCCCACTGACTTGCCTGGCCTTTCCGAGGTGGCTCCGGGGCTTCAAAGCCCCAGAGCCCCTTGGGAAGGCTGGGGAGAGGCCGGGCAGACTCCCCCTCCCTTCCTCCTGCCAGCCCACCCACTGCCTTCTCCGGCCTTTCTAAGGCGGCTCCGGGGCTTCAAAGCCCCAGAGGCCCTCGGGAAGGCCGGGGAGAGGCTGGGTAGACTCCCTCCCTCCTGCCAGCCTGCCTGCTGCCTTCCCTGGCCTTTCCAAGGCAGTTCCGGGACTTCAAAGCACCGGAGCCTCCTTGGGAAGAACGGGGAGAGGCCAGGCAGATTCCCGCCCACCTGCCCACTGTCTTACCCGGCCTTTCCGAGGTGGCTCCAGAGAAGCAGACAGGCCTATGGGGTGGTGGTGGCAATCGGGGCTTCATAGCCCCACCTGCCACTCTCCTCCCCCCTCCCACCCTCCCTAAAGTGGTGATTGGGGCTTCGAAGCTGCACCTGCCACTTTAGGGAGGGTGGTGAGGTTGCAGGGGGACGTGTCAGTGGTGACACGTGTGTCATAGGTTCGCCATCACTGACCTACACCAACAGTGCTCTCTAGCCTAGAGATAGATGACCATTATTAACTGTATATATGTTGGTTTTTTATAAGGCTTCTCATCAGACTGTCAGGAATTAGAACTTCATTATAAAATGGCCAAACAAACTGCAGAGTCATGCCTAGTCAAAATGGCTGACTCCATGAACTGCCTAGTCCGCCTTAGCTACAGAAGGAGGGGTCTTATCGGTGTGTAAGATCATGTGATTGAGTAAGCCAATGCCCTGTTACTGTGCACATGGGAGGGCTCAGAGCAGAGCTCACTCTTCTTCCTGTGAGTGCTGAGGCCTGGTGAAGCAGTTTCTTCTGGAATTGTAAATATTTATATATACTGCAATTGAGTTTGAAGATAAAAGTGCCTCCTGCTTATTTGGATGTCAAACACTCTGTGTGTGAGTATTCTTGGGAGTGGGTCGCTACTGATTCTACTGAGACTGTTTTTGGGCTTCTGCTGGGGACTGAGTGGCCTGTCATCCCCTGACACAGATAGCATCATTATGAAAGTGAGCAAGGAGGTATCTATCCTTTTTCTCTGTTTTCATGGTTTTATTCAATTAAGAGGTTACATTAATGATGATGGACCTAGCACAAGTGATAGTGTACAGTGTATGAAGCTGCCTTAGGCCACCTGCCAAATGCAGTACTATCGCTCTGACTGAAAGAAGCTCCCCAATCTATCATTTACCAGATCTGCTACTTTTTAAATGGAGATTCAATGGCTAAACCAAGGAGTAGAATTCTGTATGTGAACGATCAAAGAAAATCAACTAATTTGAGATATAGTGATGGAAAAGAGTGTTACCCGAATTACTGTGGTCAATGGAAATTCCACACATGTCTACCAAAAATAAATATCTCTATGGGGAGTTTTAATTAGCTCAGATAATGGCTGTGAGAGGTTGGGTAACAGCAGGATCTTTTGACCTATGTATGCCAGTACTCACTGACTAGACTCCAAGCCAGGGGATAAAATAAAAATGTTTTTTTATTGAAAAATAACCAGGGGAATGCACACACACATACATTCAGGCTTCATGCACTCACACAAGACTATCAAGGAAATTAGGAAGTACAGTCGTCCCTTCACATTCGTGGGGGTTCCGTTCCACGGACCCCCGCGAATGTGAAAAATCCGCGAATAACGACTGCCCCCCTCCCCCACCATAGCGACCATGGGGCCTCCGGAGGCCCCATAGTCGCTTCCTCCAGCCTCCCCACTCCCTTCCTAGGCCTTCCCGGGGCCTCTGGAGACCCTCCCGAGGCCCCGTGGATGCCTCCCCAGCCCTCCCCCCCCACCCAAGCCCTCAACGGGGCCTCCGGAGAGTCTCCGGAGACCCCGCGGAGGCCTGTCACGGCCCTTCCCTCTCCCTCCCAGGCCTTCATGGGGCCTCCGGAGTGTCTCCGGAGGCCCCATGGAGGCCTCCACAGCCTTCCCCCAGGCCTTCATGGGGCCTCCGGAGCGTCTCCAGAGGCCCCATGGAGGCCTCTCCCGGCCTCCCCCCTCCCTCCCCGGGCCTTTGTGGGGCCTAGCAAGGCCACGCGGAGGCCTCTCCCAGCCTCCTCCCTCCCTCCCCGGGCCTTTGCGGGGCCTAGCTAGGCCCCGCGGAGGCTTCTCCAGGCCCTCCCTTACCGGTCCTTTGTGGGGCCTCCGGAGCGTCTCCGGAGGCCCCATGGAGGCCTCTCCCAGCCTCCCCCCTCCCTCCCCGGGCCTTCGTGGGGCCTAGCAAGGCCCCGTGGAGGCCTCTCCCAGCCTCCCCCCTCCCTCCCCGGGCCTTCGTGGGGCCTAGCAAGGCCCCACGGAGGCCGCTCCCGGCCCTCCCCCCTCCCTCTGGGCCTTCGTGGGGCCTCCGGAGCGTCTCCGGAGGCCCCACAGAGGCCTCCCCGGCCCTCCCCGCTCCCTCCCAGGCCTCCATGGGGCCTCCGGAGCATCTCCGGAGACCCCATGGAGGCCTCTCCCAGCCTCCCCCCTCCCTCCCCGGGCCTTCGTGGGGCCTAGCAAGGCCCCGCGGAGGCCTCTCCCGGCCTCCCCCCTCCCTCCCCGGGCCTTCGTGGGGCCTAGCAAGGCCCCGCGGAGGCCTCTCCCAGCCTCCCCCCTCCCTCCCCGGGCCTTCGTGAGGCCTAGCAAGGCCCCACGGAGGCTGCTCCCGGCCCTCCCCCCTCCCTCCCGGGCCTTCGTGGGGCCTCCGGAGCGTCTCCGGAGGCCCCATGGAGGCCTCCCCCGGCCCTCCCCGCTCCCTCCCAGGCCCCCATGGGGCCTCCGGAGCGTCTCCGGAGGCCCCATGGAGGCCTCCCCAGCCCTCCCCCAGGCCTTCATGGGGCCTCCGGAGCGTCTCCGGAGGCCCCATGGAGGACTCTCCCAGCCTCCCCCCTCCCTCCCCGGACCTTCGTGGGGCCTAGCAAGGCCCCGCGGAGGCCTCTCCCGGCCTCCCCCCTCCCTCCCCGGGCCTTCGTGGGGCCTAGCAAGGCCCCGCGGAGGCCTCTCCGGGCCCTCCCCCTCCCTCCCCAGGCCTTCGTGGGGCCTAGCAAGGCCCCGTGGAGGCCTCTCCCAGCCTCCCCGGGCCTTCGTGGGGCCTAGCAAGACCCCACGGAGGCCGCTCCCGGCCCTCCCCCCTCCCTCCCGGGCCTTCGTGGGGCCTCCGGAGCGTCTCCGGAGGCCCCATGGAGGCCTCCCCGGCCCTCCCCACCCCCTCCCCGGGCCTTCATGGGGCCTCTGGAGCGTCTCCGGAGGCCCCATGGAGGCCTCCCCCGGCCCTCCCCGCTCCCTCCCAGGCCTCCATGGGGCCTCCGGAACGTCTCCGGAGGCCCCATGGAGGCCTCCCCAGCCCTCCCCCAGGCCTTCATGGGGCCTCCGGAGCATCCCCGGAGGCCCCATGGAGGCCTCTCCCAGCCTCCCCCCTCCCTCCCCGGGCCTTCGTGGGGCCTCCGGAGCGTCTCCGAAGGCCCCGTGGAGGTCTCCCCTGCCCTCCCCGCTCCCTCCCAGGGCTTTCACGGGGCCTCTGGAGGCCCCGTGTCGCGGTTTTGGGGGGGCCGTGGGGGCCCCTCGCAAAACCGCGAATAATCGAAACCGCGAATGTCAAGTTCGCGAATGTGGAGGGGCGACTGTATTGGGATAGAGGGAGACTTCAGGATGATGGGTTATACTATACCTATCAGAAGAGCAGAGATTCATGTAGCAGAAAGTACTCAGAATGCAGCTCTGAGGGTCACGCAGCAAACTGGCAGAGTGGTGAGGCAGGAGAAACTGTGAACACTTTAATAATAATAATAATAAAAATAAAAATTCTATCTCGCCCCTCTGCAACGCAATCAGGGCAGCTTACAATATAAAAACTCCATACCCTAGCCCTCCCATCCCTTAAAATAATATTATAATATTAAAATAATATTAAATTAGAAAAGATTACAAAAATACAATAATTAAAAAAATAAAATTGGTGATGTTTGGGGGTTATATTTATATTTGGCATCCCCTTTGAAGGGGTGTTTTGAGTGGAATACAATATCTGCTGGAGTTTCCCAGGGTTAAACAATCGATTCCCCAGATGTATTAACAATTGCTAATGGCTGACAGATTGAAACTGATGGGTTTCAGGCAACTCTCTATTGTTTTAAGAAAGGTGCGTGAAAAAAACAATTTTACAAGGCAATGAGTGTCCAGCTACCTTGATTGAATTAGTGAATGACTCATTTCCATATACATCTATGAGAATTAGTCCATTTCCTCCCTAACTCATCAGTTCAAGGAGGAAGGGTTGCTTAATTACTACCCAGGTGTGTTTTTTAGGAATTTGGGCTGGCTACTTCATTAGGTTTTCTGAGCAAACCTTGAGTCCTTGTATTTGGGAGGCCCTAGTCTACTACCAATCGTGTGGAGTGCCAATAATAAGCCAATGTATGAAGTATAACCAATTGACATATTATTGGAAGGGAGGGGGTATCAGGGCAGGTAGCGATGCTGATGATACTATGGATGACCGAAAAGGCAAACAAATGGGTCTTAGAACAGATCAAGCCTGAAATCTTATTAGAAACCTAGATGATCAACTAAAGATATTTCCCAACCTATTCCTTGAAATTATAATCCCATAACTACATGGATGTTCAAAAAATTTAAATCCTGGAAACTGTTTAATTTATCCCTCTTAAATTTGCACTGATAAAAATGTTCCTTCTCCCTTGTCTCCTGTCTTTATTTCAGACAATCCCATTGTCCCTCTCCCCCCTGAAAATTAAGAAATGGCAGACTGCAATGAACAAGTTTAGTTTTGATTTTAAAAAACCTAGATTCCCAAAATCCACTAGGCACACAGCCTCTTTTCAAGCAGAATTAGTGATCCCAGATCTATGACTTTATTTCCAAACGTTCCAGTTATGGCAGACTATCCAATTGTTGAAAAAAAATCACTCTACTAGATGGGTAAATACCGAATTAAAATCTAATTCTTCTTTAGAGACTTCCTACCTATATTCCAACCTTTCCAACCCTGCCATTAAAAAATTACAAAAGCCTTTCCTTGTCACCACCTTACTCATTTGGTCTAAATGGAAGAATTTACTAATGCCAGACCCCTCCCCTATCAAGCCCTTCCTTCACCCAAAATTCTTCATGACAGACAAATTTAAACAATTCCAATGTTGGAAAGACCTTGGAATCTACCCCATGCAAGACCTTTACACTAGGAGCAGGCCTAAATCTTTGGATATCTAAAAGCTACTCTTAACCCTTCCCACCCTTTGTGGTTCCAGTGATTACAGATTACCACCTTCTTGAATACCCTACGCTCCAGAGGAGAAGTTTTACAACCCTTAACTTTCTATGAAAAACCTTGTGTCTCCTCTGCAGCTTATGAATGGCCACATGCCTAGAAATAGCAAAATGTTGGAAGACAAGAGCCCTCTCGCTAGATGCTTGGTGGAGTTGGATTTGGACCTTAAGTGTACTAGAACAAATGCCTTCAAAAATGAACCGTTTTAATGGACATACAACAAGGGACTTCTTCACTGACTGACGCATGTTTATTGAATACGTAAACAATACATGTCAGATTTATCCTCCCGTACACCATGGAACATGATGTCAATCAATGTTATAATCAGCCCTTGCCACAGACAACACTCCACGGTCTAGTATGAGGATCCAGAAACAATACTTTGGGACTCTGCCTTGCTCCTTCAGTGTCTTGAACAGTTCCTTGGACATCTGCCATCAATTATTCCCTTCCAGTATGTATTCTAAACATGTGTATTGCTCCTGTTTGACATGTTCTACATTATCTGTTAAATAAAATTAAAAAAAAATAAGACAAAAAGAAACCAAGATGACCAAACCTTCTCTTCCCCAGTCTATACATACCCAGCACCTTAAACTGCTCCTCATAGGGTATAGACCTTTCACCATTTTGGTCACCCTTCTCTGGACATGTTACAGCTTGTCAATATCCTTCTTGAATTGTGATGCTCAGAACTGGACACACGTTAAGAGGGGACATGATAGCCATGTTGAAATATTTGAAAGAAATACTTGAAGGAATGTCATATTGAGGATGGAGCAAGCTTGTTTATGAATAGTATAAAAGTACAGTTGTCCCTTCATATTCGCTGGGGTTTGGTTCCAGGACCCCCCCCTCCCGTGGATACCAAAATCGTGAATACTCAACTCCCATTATATGCAATGGCATAGCAAAATGGTGTCACTTATATAAGATGGCAAAATCAAGGTTTGTTTTTTTGGATTATTTTTTAAATAATATTTTCAAGCCATGAATACTTAAACCCTTGGATATGGAGAGACAACTGTACAATTGGGTAGTGTGAAAGAGACCTTACACACAGCACAAATACAGCTGTTGACCCTTTCTCCTATAAGGCCTGAGGAAGAAGGGAATGAATCTGGGGAAAGCTGTATCTCTTGACACAAAGGAGAGTGGCTTTATGAAGAGGGAGAAAATTGCCTGGAGAGTGGAAAAACAGAGCTGTTGTTGAACTCCACCCACCACTAAGGCCTGGGTTCCAGAAGACCCCCCACCCCGTATCGTAAAAGCAGCTATTTTAGTACTAGCAGAAAAACTGGAGAGAAGAATTAATGTTCTGGTGCTCCTGAATCACCACTGGTCCGAGTAAGTAAAGAAGTGGGAGAGTGAATCCTGGTTTGGCTGGTCAGCTGGGGTGGTAGTAATTCTAATATTCTTGCAAAAAAGAAGTGGGAATTCTGTTCCCCTGGGCCCTGTTTTAAGGAAACAAACATTTCCATCCCATCTCCATTTTATATTTAGCCATGTGGGAGGTGTGTGTAACTACCCATCTGAGTGTGTGGGAGGGAGAGAAGTAGGTTTTCATACACAAAAGGAATATTTATACATTCATTCTGAATGATGATGATGATATATTTATTTGTATCCAACCTTTTGCACAATACTGTGCCTCAAGGTGACCTTACAAAATTTAATAGATACAAATTTTAGAACCTAGGAAAAGAAAAGAGATATTTAAAAATTAAATAAATATATTACAATATTAAAACATTCTGTGATTAAGAAACGGCCAAATATGACGCTGGAGCTGCGATCTGTACAAGAACAGAATCGGCAGGGGGACAGCGTCATATGAAATGCCCCCCCCTGCTGCGCAGCAGCATCGCAAGAGGAATGACCGTTCTTGCGGTGTAGTTCTCTGTCCGAAAAAGTCCTAAGTTAGATTGTTGTGATATTGTGACAAGTTAAGGTTAACTAACAAATAGTGAGACTATAATTGGTGAGTATTATTTATTTACTTTGTAATAATTATATGCGCTTTACAATTAAGAATATCACATTTATTTATTTCATTAGTATTTGTTTTAGTTTGTTTTTTACAAAAAGATTTCCCAAAATTACAAAAAAAAAAAATAATCAAAAATACTTCCATAAATTTTTTTATTTTTTCTACAGATAATAATGGCTCAACTAAAGAAAACATGTAGACAATATAATATCGAATATTTGAAATATGGCTTTATTGAGTTGCCTGTAAATAATACATTACCAATGTACCTGATTTGCCAGCAAGTTTTATCAAACGAAGCTATGAAGCCTTCCAGACTACAAGAACATTTGATCAAATGAAGCTATGAAGTCTTCCAGACTACAAGAACATTTGACTAAAATTCATGGTGATAAAAAAGATAAGGATTTATCTTATTTTCGAACACTAAAAGAAAAATTTATCACACAACCGACACTGCAAAACTCTTTTCAGCCACAACCACACAAGATAGCGATGGCTTGCTTGCTTCTTACAGTATTTCGTTAATGATTGCCAAATCGGGAAAACCTCATACTATTGGTGAAGAACTAATTATACCGGCTATAAGTGAAGTTATACGTACTTTGCTACACAAGCCAGCACCTGATATTATCAAGAAATTTTTGTTGAGCAATAATACAGTGCAAAGAAGAATTGATGAAATGGCTCAAGATGTTGAAGATTCATTGTGTGGCTATTTAAAAACATCTCGGTTTTCTATTCAACTTGATGAGTCAACTTTGTTAGGAAATGAAGCTTTACTTTTAGCATACATGTGGTTCACAAAGGAAGAACAAATTTGCCAAGAATTGTTATTTGCTCAATATTTGCAAACTGATACTAAAGGAGAATCAATATTTCATGCATTGGATGAGTTTTTTAAAGAAAAAAAATACCTCTGAGTAATATCTTATCAGTAGCCACACATGGTGCTCCAGCAATGGTAGGGCGCTACAGGAGTTTTCTTGCATATTTAGAAAAGGGGGTGCCGAATGCATTCACAGTACACTGTATCATCCATCGTCAACATCTAGTTGCCAAAAATTTAAGTGCATGTCTGCATAATTCATTACAATATGTAATTAAAGCTATCAACACAATCAGAAGCAAATCATTGAATGACAGATTATTTAAACAGCTTTGTATTGAAAACGATGAAGAATTGAATCATTTGCTGCTTCATACAGAAATTCATTGGTTGTCAAAGGGTGCCTGTTTAGATAGGTTTTATAAGTTGTTTAACTCAGTGCTGGAGTTCTTGAAAGATAAAAATGATGCTTTACAATCCAATTTAATTCAATCCAAAAGTGACATTGCTTACTTGACTGATTTGTTTCAAAAATTTAATGAAAGCAATCTTCAGCTTCAAGGTGATGAACTGAATTTAATAAAAACAAAATCTGTTATTTCTGCATTTCTGACAAAACTTCTTCTGTACAAACAAAATTTTGGACGAGGGGAATTCAACCAGTTCCCAAATTTATCAGGAGCAGAAAAAAAAAAAAAAGATGAAGACATACTTCCTTATTGTGAGCACTTGGATGCTCTCCATTCAGATTTTAATCAACAATTTGATGATATTTTGAAAATGAACATACCTGATTGGATTTTGGATCCTTTTTCAAGTACAAACACAGAAGAATCTCCACAGTTACAAGAAGAACTGATGGAAATAACTACAAATGATGAATTGAAATTTAAATTCAAAAGCGGCTACCAACAATTCTGGCTGCAAAAGGAGAACCTACGGCTTATCCTGAAATATGAGCTGTAATTCAAAAGTTCTTAATTGCATTTCCTTCATCATATTTAGTGGAACATGGATTCAGTGTGGTAACCAATGTATTAAAAAAAAAAAAAGAAACCGATTGCAAATAGTCAATCGTGGTGATTTAAGTTTACTGCTGATGAAAACAGATTTGAGGATTACTAAATTGGTAGCAGCATACCAGGTTCATCCTTCTCATTAAGATGATTTCAAATGTTTTAACTTTTTTTGTATTACCTTTCTATTCTGAGCTCAGTAAATAGTTTCATAATTTCAAACTTCAATGTTTCTAATTTACACCTTTCTTTACTATATTTTACGAAAAAGGTAGAAACATTAATACATATACCCTTCTGTTTAATTGCTATTAAAATTTTTAAAAAATTAATTTCCAGGGGGTGCTGAGTAATATTTTTTCTGGAAAGGGGGCGGTAGGCCAAATAATGCTATTTTCAGAGCCTCAAGGAAAACCCAGGCCTTCTCTCAATTTTTATAGCCCATGCAATGCTGGCTGAGAGTTAACTGTGTTTGTTAGAGAAGCTGAAGGCTAAACACAATAAGGACCCTCTCTTTTTCCTTACATCTTCAATTAGACAGGGTTTATGTCAATTAGACAAGGATTAAATTTATAATATTCACTATCCTAGAGACCTAACAGACAAGATGTAGGGTTATTTATCAGACACGCTTGAATGGTGAATATTACGAGGTATATTTGGTAGGAACTGAAAACACTAAAAACATCTTTGTTGAGGTATCTAATCATAGAAGAAATATTCCCAAAGTAATGGGAATATAAATTGAGCAGAATTACTAAAACTAGAAAAACATCTGGGGGCCGGTTCCACGACAGGAAAAGGTTCGCCAGTTTCCGGATTACCGTCCTTTCGCATCAGGAGTGCATAAATCACACGATGCCTGGGATTTTCCAATGATGAAGCAGATCCAGCAACTTTCTGTTTTGCTTAATTCACACAGGCAAAGAAAGGTGGGGGGGGGATTGCCTCCAGATGATTAAAGCCAGGCAGGAGGCGGGGAGGGAGCAAGGAGGGGGTCATGGAGACCATAAATAATGAGAGGAAAGAAAAAGGACAAACAAACAAGACATCGAAAGAGCGATCTGTCAAACTCCCATGTCTTCCCCAGCCCCGAAAGGCTTCTATAAAGAAAGGAGTCAATGAAAGCACGAACAAACAAAAGCATGGCGGGATCTTCGATTCCTTTCATGCATGCACACACAAACACACACCACAGAACTAGGGCTTGCCTCATTTGTTTTCCCTCCCTCCGAAGCCTTGAATAAAGGCAAGTGAATGGAAGGACAAACAAACGAAATAACGAACATGCGATCGGCTGTTTCCCAGCACACACACACACACACACACACCAGCGAAGCAGCGAAGCAGCGAAGCATCTTCCCACCACCCACCCCCCGAAAGACAGACAGGAAGGGCTCGGTTTTCCAAAGTGGGCTGCAAGCAGAAGGAGGGTGAATTTCTTCTCTCCAACCCCTCAGTCTATTCGAATAAAGCAGAATGGTCATTCGAACCAATCAGGATTCAGCTCTGCTCACAGTAATTCGAAAAGGCAGATGCCAGTTTACACGATCGTTAGTTCCCATGATAAATTAAGCGCATTTTTGCGAACTTAATCAAAAAAGTGCAGAAAACTAGCGAAAGCTGATACTGCGCAACTTATGGATTTTTTGCACCCCCTCCTTCTGAAAAGGGCGCTGTTGCTTCGAAATGCGTGGGAACTATCAGGCTTCTTGTCGCATTCTTTGAGGATTTATTTTGCTGTGTAAACGATCCCCTGGTTTTATTGATTGTAGAAATGTAATAGCTCATTGACTTGCAGACTGACTAGCTGCCTGAAGTAGTTACATTAACAAATAATAATATCAGCATTGGTCCATTTAGATGCTAGGAATTAAACAGAAAAACAACTCAGGCATTTTACTCTTCTTTTTAAAGTGCCCATAAACCAAAAATGGGCAACTTGCAGTCTGCCACTAGGCTGTTGAGAGCACAATTCTGGGAGTTTGGTAGTCCTGCTAACTTGGTAGGTGGTGATAAATTGTGAGAGCTGAGATGAAACATGTAGAGGGCACCAGATTGATGGAGAATGAGTTGCTTGATGGGAAACAAATGAGAAACAGGGACACAGTTTTCAACTCTTCAGACACAGCAGAGGGTTTAGGAGCTGTTAGGACAGTGATGGCGAACCTATGACACGTGTGTCAGCACTGACACGCATAGCCATTTATGATGACACGTGGCCGCATGCCGAGAAGGATGTTTCACACACACACCACCCTCCCTAAAGTGGTGATCGGGGCTTCAAAGCCCCGGTTGCCACTTTCGTCCCCACTCCCACCCTCCCTGAAGTGGTGATCAGGGCTTTGAAGCCCCGGTCGCCATTTTCCTCCACCCCCCACCCTCCCTAAAGTGGTGATCGGGGCTTCGAAGCCCCGGTCGCCATTTTCCTCCAGTCCCCCCCCCGCCTCTCTAAAGTTTTTTCCTCAAAGTGACACACCACTTGAGTTATGCTCAGATTTTTGGTGAAGTTTGACACACCAAGCTCAAAAGGTTGTCCATCACTGTGTTAGGAGATTGTGGCTGCTCTTTTTCCCCTGAGCATGTTAAATCCTGCAGGCTCAACACAAATTTGAGTTGAGCATGGCCAAGAAAAAATCTGGCATTTTTTAATGACCAAAAATTTGCCTTCTTTGCTGCAGCATCACACTGCTGTATCATGTTCAATTTATGATCAATAATAATCCCAATCTTTTCACATGTAATACTGTCAAGCTAAGTCTATTTCATACCTGTATTTTGTTTTTTGTGGGGCAAAATATGCACAGCAGTACGAGTGGGATGTGGGGAGAAGAATCCTTTCTGAGCCACTTGATGAACTTCATGTTGTACAAACCTAATGGGAGAGACCAAGGGAGACCACATGGGGATGCCCGTTGTAGGGGCTGAGATCTTTCAGCCTTTGATGGCCTAAAAAATTTCCCTAGAACAAATTTTGGGGCCAGCTGTCCTTACCAGAAGCTAACACCCCTTCTCAGGGTTTGTTTACATCAGCAAAAAACAAAACACACACACAGTCTGTAGTCATGGCTCAGTTTCCGCATGATGTTTGTGATGATTCACATCTTAATTGAGGTTTCTGAGGACAAATCCAGGTCTAAAAGATTTGCGGTTTGAATACCTGCATTATTGGCTCTGTCGTGGCCACAGATTATCTTCTGTGCGAAGCTGGGGGTGGGGCTTCCAGTGGATGGGACTGTTCTGTCACTTTTTAAAAATAATTTTTAAAATTATTTGTGTGCTAACCTATATAAGTGTCTCTCCGCTTATCTAGTACAGTCTGCCCTCCTCATCGATGGATTCAACCAACAATGGCTTGAAAATACTTTTTAAAAAAATATTCCAAACAGCAAACCTGTTGTTCACCATTTTATATAAGGGATGCCATTTTACTATGCCATTGTATACAACAGGACTTGAGCATCCACGGGTTTGGGTATTCATGGGGGGTCCTGGAACCAAAACCCAGTGGATACCAAGGGACAATGTATATTTGCATGCATGAGTGAATAGGGTGGAAAAATACCCAGAGCAGTCCTAGCCATGTGGCTGGAAAGAATGCAATGTATAGGACATGCAATCAGGATACTTCGGAGAAGCCGAAGTGAGTGTGGCATTTACAGAGCCTCTGCGGATCAAAAACATCAGCAGTGGTTATGAGGTGGGTTTGGGGTTTCCCACCAGTGTAGACAAGCCCTGTTTACAGAATTGACTTAATTCCAAATGTACTATTCATGAAAGCTTTGGAACATTTTTTTTTTGTAGAGAATGTTTGATTTATGCACAAGCTAACCCATAAGGCCTCAAATTATGAAGGGCCTCTAAATAAAATTTTCAAAAACCCTTACATTTGTTTCTCTTAGAATCATATACATTGGTGGAAGGAGGGGGTATTGCAATGGAGCTTTTGAATGTGATAGTGCTTAGGGCAGCATTTCTCAGCCAGGGTTCTCTGGAAGCCTAGGGTGTTATAAGAAGTCACTAGGGAGATTGTGAACGATTGTGATTCTATGAGAGATTGTGATGGGCAGGGAGAATAATCATTGTTCTTTGAGCTGTAGATGTGATAACTTTTATTCAGAGGTCCAAGAGACCTGATAATTATTTCAAGGCTTCCTCCAGAACAAAAAGGTTGAGAAAGGCTGGCTTAGGGCTTCAGAACTCTGTCTCTATATGCAGAGTTGAGAGGTGTACCAGATAAGTAGGTGCAGAAGCCATGCCACCTCCTCTTCTTCTTCTTCATCCTCTTCTTTTGTCAGCATTGAGAAGCAGATATAGGTCAACCAGGGAAATAATGCATACCTAGTCCTCAACTCAATCATCAGCCTAGACTACAGTTTCAAGCATACACTGGCTGTGAGAAAACTGCTGTTTTTTACTTACAATTGAGCTAAATGAAATTTCTGGGATTGAGCTCAAATTTCTGGCTTTGACACACACACAGATTCTGGCAATTAATTAGGGTTAATTAATTAGGGCAATTAATACGATTAATTAGCGACCTTTCTCCCTCATTAGGTAGGAAACGTGGGTGGCAATGGTAATCTTCCAGATAGAACATTACTTAGCAATACAGTTGCCCCTTCATATTCACCGGGGTTTGTTTCCAGGACCCCCGTGGATACCAATATTCATGAATACTCAAGTTCCATTATATGGAATGGCACAGCAAAATGGTGTCCCTTATATATGATGGCAAAATCAAGGTTTGTTTTTTGGATTAGTATTTTTTAAAGAATATTTTCAAGCCGTGAATACTTCAGTCCGTCGATATGGAGGGACAACTGTATATTTATTTATCAATAACATATCTCACCATCCCACCAGTTAGCTCAAGGGAGCCTAAAAGTCTCTTCTCCCGCTCCCTACTTTATCCTTATAAAACCCTGTGTGATAAACCAGACTGAGAGAGGCTGACCATATCTCCCTATACAAGCCAGTTTAAGATCTGTATAGGGAGATAATGGTTTTTTAGTTTTCACTCAATCTGTTTAGGGCTTCAAACCTATCACATGGGTTTCTTGGCAAAATTTTCTCAGAGGGGTTTTGCCATTGCCTTCATCTGAGGCTGAGAGAGTGTGACTTGCCCAAGGTCACCCAGTGGGTTTCCATTGGCTGAGTAAGGAATCGAGCCCTGGTCTGCAGAGTCCTAGGGCTTGTCTACACAAAGGGGGAAAATGGACTGCTCCACAGTAATCGACTTGTCTTAATGGTTTTAGAATCCCCATAAACTTTGCATGCCTGTAGCTGAGACAGTGACAGTGAGTGGATTACTCACATTTTTTTAATCTGCCGCTGGCGAACTTTAAAAAACCTATTTCTATAGTGCACACAAGTGATATTCCACCTTTCAAAAGAGAGAGAGAGAGATAGCAGAAATCCCAATTTTATCTCCTTAGCGATCACTCGCTAAGGCAAAAATCCAACATGGGGGCAGCAGGTGCTTGCCCTATAGCCGAGCTCCACCCCATGCAGTTGTCTAGCCAATCAGGTTTGCACTTTGTTTTGTATGGAGAAGCAAGTCATGTCAAATCGCTTGTCTTAACAAGCGAAAATGCACATATCACTGGAGCTTTTTAAAAAGTCAGAGAAAGCCACACATAGTTTTCCCTCTTTTCAGCCCTCTCCTTCACAATACAATGAGACAATGTGGGATCCCATTAAGACAGCTCATTTTCTGAGTGAATTCTGTGAGGAGTATTTTCACTGTATAGATAACGCCCTAGTCCAACACCCAAACCACTACACCTTGCTGGCTCTATAAATTTATATCTAGATTGGATTAATTAGTACCATGCACCCTACATGGTTCTACCTTTGAAGAGTTTTTGGAAACTGCAGTTGGCCCACCATGCTGCAATGAGAATGCTGGTGAGGCTCACAGTATATCATCACACTTACCCTACAAGGACTGTCTTCATTGAGTTGTTGGTGTCTGTGTGCATGTATGTGCCTTCAAGTTGCCTGTTGACTTATGGTGACCTCATTAGTTTCATAGGGTTTTCTTAGGCAAGGAATACTTAGAAGTGGTTTTGCCAGTTCCTTTCTCTGAAATATAGCCTACAGCACCTGGTATTCATTGGTTGTCCCCCATCCATGAACTAACCAGGACTGGGCCTGCTTAGCTTCCTAGATCAGATGGGATCTGGTGCCTTTAGGTTATTTACTCACCGTCAATTCTTGGATGCTGCAGAGGAGTGATGCCTCAATCTATCAGAAGCAGGAGTCCAAATGTCTTTTTCTATTGACTCCTCTCCTTCTTCATTTCAGCTACTCTCTCTCTGGGTTTTCTTCGCAAACGAAGATTCAGGAAGAACTCATCCCACGCTTTCTGCAAGCGCGCTGATGACTGAAAAGGCCAATCCGAGATAAACAAATCTGGTTGCAGAAAGCACAGCAGGTCTCCTTGGGTAATGTTTCTGGGTTGTGATTCTTTCTGCGTTGTCGTTTCTCTTCAAGACTTGTTCAGCGTGAGTTCTCAAATAAGGCTGCAGCATTGTGGATAGTGCGTCTCCGTGCCTCCCTATGTGAGGCCAGGGCGGACCATTGTTGGTGATCAATTTGGCCAAGCCTGAGATGTTGTTTCAGGGAATTCTTGTATCACTTTTTTGGAGCGTCCCTCTTATGCTGACCCGTGGCGAGTTCACCGTAGAGTACTAATTTTGGGAGGCGATGGTCCTCCATCCTAGAAAAGTGTGCTGCCCAGTGCAGCTGCATTCTCAATATCATGGCCTCAATGCTGACGATCCCTGCTTGCTCAAGGACAGCAACATTCGTCACATAGCCAGTCCAGTGTATATTTAGGATTGTGCGCATACAGCGCTGATGAAACCGCTCGAGGAGTCGTAGGTGGTGGCGATAGGTGACCCATGTTTCAGATCCATAAAGGAGGATAGACAGTACGATGGCTCTATACACACTGATTTTTGTGCTTTGCCTCAGGTGTTTATTGCTCCAGACTCTTTTGTGAAGTCTTCCAAATGCACTATATGCCTTTGCTAATCTGTGATCGATCTCTTTGTCAATCTTGGCATCTGAGGAGATGATGCTTCCCAGGTAGGTGAACTGCTGAACGGACTTAAGTACAGATTTGCCTACGGCAATGTGGGGATGGTGGTGTTTGTCCTGTGGTGCAGGCTGGTAAAGAACTTCTGTTTTGGGCTGGAAGGTTGACTTCCAGCCCAAACAGCTCTGCAGCTGTTGCAGTTCAGCTACATAGCCTTGCTTAAACTTCTTAACAGTATTTACTTAAGAAATCCAGAAGAATATTAATAGAAAATAGAAACAGATTCAAACTTCATCTCAGCCACATGGGTAGAACTAAAACTGGAGTCACCTGTCCTGTTTGGAGGAGGATTCCTCTGCTGCACACTCAAGAATCACTATTCACAGTGTGTGCTAACACTTCATTCTCTGGCTGCTGCAGAGGAGCACTCCACAATCATGTGGGACATACCCAATCCTTTACTATCCTGGGTGGGACTGGTTGCCCTAATGTCTGTAGAATCTTGTGTTCAAAGGCTACTTGTGTAAAAGAGTACTTGTCTCTTTTTGTAATATCTATGAAAGTTGAGCATTCTTTCCACCCAATTGCTCTACAATTATCATCCAAGGACGTGGAAAGAGAATATGCACTTGTTATAACCATAGACCTAGTGGAATGTTCCCAAACCCTACATAGTCTTGGCCTCTTAAGTACATCATAACATAAATATATGCATGTTTTTATCCATCTCAGTAACACAGTTGTCCCTCCACATTTGCAGATTAAGCATTTGTGGATTAGATTATTCTCAGATTACTAAATATGTTCTCTCTAGGCATCTTCTAGGTCCTCCAGCACAATTCTATGGTCAACTTCCACTGGGTTAAATTTTTTTAGAAGGCCTATATTCACAGTTTTCCCATTTTCTCTGAGGTCCCCACTCCTAACCCCCACAAAGGTTGAGGCCTGACTGTATGTGATGCTTTGTAATCTATGTTCTTATACTGAACAAAATAAAAATCACTTCTATATGTCTAACTGTTTTTGTTCCGAAAAAAAAGGTGCTAACTTCTCTTTGAACTTCTATAGATAGATGGTCTTGGACAGAAAGATGATAGTTTATAAGAGGACATTACTTTTGGCATAAAGAGTTGATCTAAAATCAGTGTATTGAATTGACACAGGTTCTTGTTAAATGACAAAGCAGCCATTTCTGAAACTGTCTTCGCCAATGTGATTGCCACCAAGAAAGCTGCCTTCTAAGATTCAAAAGTGTTCCCAGTAAGGACTGCAGTACTAAATTCAGGTCCCATGATGGAAACCAGTGTACATCTGGCAGATCTAGTAAAGCAATACCACACATAAAATGTTTTAATGTATGGGTATGTTGGCAATCTGCAGTCATTTGGACCTAACCCTGCCTTAATACTGCCAGTGTTTTGTGTGTTCAGTCTCAGAACCTTGTCAATTCCTGACTGTACATAAAGCCCAAATGTCCTTTATTTTACACAACCTGCACTTGCACACTGTAAGAAATATGCAATAACTTTTTTTATCTAACACCTCCTATACAGTGTAAGTGTAGAGTCTTCACATTAAACCAGCAGCAAAGAATGAAGATACAGAAGACAGAAAGAAATAGTTTTTTTTTAAATAGCTATGTGCAACGAAACAGAAAAGGAGAAAACAAGGAAATACACAACAAACAAGACTGTAAATAACAATAGATCCATATAGTTAGTGAGGGGAACAGAGATTTTATTATACTTTACTAATTTATAGCCTGCCATTCTCCCAGCATGGAAAATGAGAGAGAGAGACTAAACTCTGTAAGCAGACAAGACAGGAAAACAAAAACTGAAGGGGAGAGAAAGGAGTTAAGGATTTAATTGAAGAAAAACTTTGGACTCCTGCCTCTGATGCTAGCACCAGAGGGATATATAACCCACAAGATTGTGGATCTCAGTCCCAAATGCTGGTGACAATCTTTAAAGCTCTAAAATGGCTTGGGGTCCAGGTTAGAGCTGGGAGAGGTCATCCAGAATGTTGGGGTTCAGTGTCACCAGTATGCTGATGACACACAACTCTAGCTCTCTTTTCCACCTAATTCCAAGGAAACTGTTTCTGTACTGAACCATTGCTGCTGTCAGCAATGGATTGGATGAGGGTGAACAAATTGAAACTTAATCCACATAAGACACAGGCAGTTCTGCACAATCAGAAGGAATATCAAAGAATAAAGATTCAGCTTGTGATGGATGAGGTTACACTCCCCATGAAATCTCAGGTTTGCAGCTTGGGTTTGTTCCTGGACTCAGATCTGAGCCTGGATGCCCAGGTTTCGGCCATGACCAGGAGTGCATTTGCCCAGTTAAAATTAGTGTGCCAGCTGCACCCATTACTTGAGAAGTCAGATCTGGCCACGGTGACACATGCCTTAATTACATCCTGTTTGGACTACTGTAAGTTCAGAAACTTCAGCAGGTCCAAAATGCTGTGGCCAGGTTGTTGACTGGGGCTGGTTTTAGGGATCATGTGACTCCCCTGTTAAAACAGCTTCGTTGGCTATGGGTCTGTTTCTAAGCAGAATTTAGTGTTGGTTTTGACCTTTAAAGCCCTATACAGCTTGCATCCAGACTATCTGAAATATAGTTTCTCTTTAAACAAGCCAGCTCAAGTTTTAAGATCTGCAGGGGAGAACTCAGGAGTGAGCCTTCTCTATGGCTGCTCCCAGGCTGTGGAACTCCCTTCTGCTGGAGGTCTGGTTGGCCACCTCCCTGCTCTCTATCTGCCGGCAGGTGATGATGTTTTCATGCAGAAAGGCCTTTGAATTTTAATTATGGAGCAGTAGTGTACGTGTGCGGTATATTTAATCTTTCACTGGAAATTATATATTAAATTGCTTTAAATGTTTTTAACTGTCTTAATAATTCTTTTAAAAACAATATTGTTATTTAATTCTTTTTTTAACTTTTGTAAATTAATGTTTTAGTTTAATCTTTTAAAAATTATTGTATACAAATGCTTGGTTGGCTAATGGAGAATAAATGTCTTGTTGAAGTTATTGTAAGCCACCTTGATTCCCATCTCAGGGATATACAAACTCCAGATCAGACATCACAAGAGCAGCTAGCCCCATAAAAAAACACAGGAATGAAGAAAAACAGCCAACCAAAGGGAAGGTATTTTTACCATACATCAAAGGAGTCACAGACAGAATAGGGAAACTGATGAGGAAACACAACCTCGAAACAATCTACAGACCAACCAAGAAAATCCAAGAAATGCTACGCTCAGCAGAAGACGAAAGAAGTTTACCGCATACCATGCAGCTGTGGACAAGTTTACATAGGGACCACTAAATGCAGTGTGCAAACACAAATCAAGGAACATGAGAGACACCACAGACTGGGCTAGCTAGAAAAATCAGCAGTAGCAGAACATGTTATAAACCAACCTGGACACAAAATGTTGTTTAAAAACACCAAAATTCTGGACCAGGCCAACACCTATCATGTCAGAATGCACAGAGAAGCTATTGAAATCCACAAACACCTGAACAACTTGAACAGGAAAGAATCCCTAAAAGTAAACAAAATCTGGCTACCAGTCTTGAAAAACACTAAAAAACTCAACACATGCAAATGAACTCCATCCAGGGACAGGGGAGGATTTCCAGCAGACAATAGGCCATTAGCTAAACAGATACTAATCCTCCTAGCATATCTCCACCCAGAAACTAGCCAAATACACAAATTAACATATCCTCTCCAACAGGGGCTCACAGTATATAACCCCCCCCACACACACACTCCTACCCAACAGTTCTCTGAAGATGCCAGCCACAGATGCAGGCGAAACATCAGAAATAAACTTTTCCAGAACACAGCCTCACAGCCTGGAAAAAACCCACGGAAAACCTATGGATGCCAGCCGTGAAAGTCTTCAACTTCACATTAATAAATACTGTAGAGACTGCTGTCTCCCACAGCAGCTTTGCCCTCGCTCTCAGATTTGAAGAAGCCTCTATCTGTGTCCCAATTATGATGGAGGTACAGTTCATCAAAATAAGAGAAAGGTCTTTCTGTATGGCCATACTCAGAATTGTGTAATGTTCTCCATTAAAAGGCTAGACACCACTCTTTAATATATCATATTTCACTGTAGAATGAAAGCTTCCTTTCTTATGCAGATGTTTGATTTATTGGATGGATAAGTTTTACTCAGCACCTCTGTTTTATCTGCTGCATCTGTTCTTGTTCTGTTTTTTTATTGTTGGTTTCAATTGTTTTAGCCACTCTGAGTGATGAGTAAGCACCAGACAGAAATAATTTTTCATATAAATACTGTAAATCTTTCCAAGGAACTGTGTAAGGCAGAAGATTTAAAGTTACTTTTGTTGTGTGTCTTAGTGGAGACAGGCCTCTGGTGGTCATAATGGTGAACACTTCAGATGTTGCTACTACACCATGACAGAAAAGAATTTCAAAACCAGTATGTGAAATAGTAAGTGGTATGCGTTTCTAATTGCCATTCATAACAACAACAAAAAGTCAGATCTTCCATTGGGTTTGCCAAAATTTGGGACTAAAATAGCCCTTAGCTTATTGGATTCCAGCCACTGTTTCCCAACATCTTTTGGCTTGGATTCTTGTGGATCAGCTGATACACACAAGAAAATAATTTTCCTTGCAGTATGCCCAGATTTTTCTTTTAAGCCTCAGTTTTAGACTGCAAATGTACAGAACAGTAAGGGCACCTCATTTAAGTAGGAAAGCCCTTACAAGCAATGAACTCTTACTGGATTGTGCCCCACAATATTTCACCACTCACTTGTAGGAGCTTAAATGCCATTAAATCAGATTTGTACTTCCTTTACCAAGTCTCTTGGATACTGGTCAACATTTTAGAGCCTTTAAAAAGTTTCTATAGTTTGTATTCAGAATCCTGTAACAGTGAATAGTTGTTGGCTGTTTTGCCTTGTGCGTGTGTAAGTGCCTTCAAGTCATCTGTTGACTTACGGTGACCCCATGAATTTCATAGGCTTTTCTTAAGCAAGGAATACTCAGAGGTGGTTTTGCCAGTTCCTGTCTCTAAAATGTAGTACCTGGCATTCATGAGCAATTTCTCATCCAAGTACTAGCCAGGGCTGACCCTGCTTAGCTTCCACAATTCCACTGGTGCCTTTAGGTATTTAGGCCTTAGCTGGTTGCAAATCTATACATTAAAAATGTCAATTTGATTAAGTGATACGGTTTTGCATTTGTGGATTGGTTAACTTGACTAAGTGGTACAGCTTTGCATTTGTTTGCCATTTTCTAAGCATGCAACAATGATAATAATATGGGGAGAGAGACAACTGCCTGATAAAGGAAATACTCTACAGTATATCAATCTAGAATCTTAATTAGCATGAATTTTAAAGTGCGTTTATCGCTTACTTAAGAAAATCACCTTTTAGTACCTTAGCTACTCTCCAGCAGTGCTGCCTCCTTCTATATCTAGCTGCCAACACTGTTTGCTAGGAGGAATATGCAAGTTATTAGCTTTTTAAAAACAAATATGACATCATTACTTATATCTTGCAGGTTGGAAAATTAAGAAAGATGGCTTGCAATAGTTAGAAGCAACAGCAGCAATTTTCATAGTCCTGATTACAGGGGAGGGATGAAAAGAACTGGCTGGCTGAAAACTAGTCCTCATTCCTAAATGTGAGAATTAAATATGGTACAGCTTTTGCCTATGCAATTATAACAGTATAGTTCCACTTTAAGTGCCATAGCAACATTCTATGGAATTTGTAGTGTGGGGAGGGTAGTTAGAATTCTCAGCCAGAAATCTCTAGTTCCTCACCACACTACAAATCCCAGGATTCCATAGGATTCCAGGATGCTGAATTCCACAGCCGTTAGTGAAATCAGAGTGCTATAATTATATGCTAGGGTTTATGGATGGAGTTCTACCTTCGAATGCTAACTTGAAAAGTCATGGTGTGCATAGAAAAAATAAACCCTCACAGCAGATCAGAGACCGCATTCACAATGATAATTACAGCAGTTTGATATGTCTCTGTCTTTTGAAATCCTGGACTTCGAAGTCTAGCGAGGCTTTGGAACTCTCAGTCAGAGAGCTCTAGTACTGGAGATCTCAAGAGTCCACTACAGCTCTCTCAGACTACACATCCCAGACTTCTGTAAGATAGAGCCATGGCAGTTAAACTTGCATCAAACTGCTATAATTATGCACACACTTATACCCCAGGATGAAATAAGCCTCTCACAAGCATTCTGGGTTCTGTTCTAATGCTAGAAGAGCTAGCAAGAAGACCTGGGAGTCTCTTAGGCCAGTGGTTTTTAACCTCTGGTCTGCGGACCCCAAGTGGTCCGCAATGTCCTCGCAGGGATCTGCAAAAGCTTGAAGGCTGCTCAGACCATGTGACAGAAGCCAAGGTAAAGGTTAGCTGGCTAGGCCTGCGCATTGCCATTCAATCTGCTCCAGCTACAAACTTGCAGGAAGAAACAGGAGAAAAGTCTTCCCTCCTCTCCAGTGCCACTGAGAGAAGGTTTAGTGGTCACTGTACAGTAATTGTATTATTATTACTATCAGCTACTATCATTATTATTACTATTGTAAGGGTTTTACATCTTCAGTTAAGCCTTGGGGGTCTGGCAACAAAAGATATTTAAAGGGGGTCCCTGGTAAAGAAAAGGTAAGAGCCAGTAGTTTGGGCGACTCTTGCCCTAACAATATTTTCTTTGTTTGAACAAATGAAGGAAAAACACTAATGGACTCCCCCAAGCACATTTCAAAAACAGCAGTTTATCATGTCCACAGAACACCCTGCAAAACAGTGGCATGGACTCACCACTAAAAACAACACATATATCAATAATAGTAACAACAACAACAACAACAATAATAGCAATACAGTAATAATAATAATAATAATAATAATAAATCTGAGATACTCCTGTAACAAATTGATAACAATAATAAATAATCGGATAATGTCAAGCGACTTACTGGCGTTTGCTTTTGTGCTCTTTGAAACGTTTCCTAGCTTTTTCACTGAATAAATAAGGACATCATGAAACAGTTAGTGTGAGGTTGTGTGGGGCATTTTATCCATGTTTTGGCAGAAAGGCACTGTGTACAGGGAGTATCTCAGGTCTATTATCACCATTATTATTGTTGTTGTTAATTATTACCATCTTTATTTGTAGCCTGCTTCCCCCCCCCCTTCAGTTTTTAAAAACACACAATTAAAAAGTACAAAAAGTGCACATTTAAAACAGAATTAAACCAATGGCACCACAAAGAAAAGGAAAAGTGTGGCGGTGTGCTGGTAAAACGTGAGGAGAAAAGGCAGCCCCGCCAACCTCCCACCCCAGGGCCCGTCCTGTGGAGCCCTCATGGCGGCAGGGAGGAGGAGGAAGGCTGGCCTCTCCCACCAACCGCCCCCTCAGGCAGCCTCGCTGGGCCGGGCTAAGCCGTGCCCCGCTGGCCGCTCTTTCCTCGCTCCCTCTGGCTGGCTGGGGGCTTCGGGAGGGCGGCGGCGAGGGCGGGAACTGGGGCGCCTCCTCCTCTTCCCTCCCCGGCTCGTCCGGCAGCCAGAGCCGAAGAGGAGGGAGCTGAGCCGGCCGCCGCCTTGCCAGAGCCACCATGTCTTCCAACTCCAGCCTCAGCACCCTGCAGCGCCTGGTGGAGCAGCTCAAGCTGGAGGCCGGCGTGGAGAGGATCCGGGTGAGGAAGGGCTTTCTGAGGGAAGGAGAGAGGGCGGGACCCCCTTTCTCCCCACAGCTCGGGGGTAACATCACAAAGGCGCCCTTTGTCTCCTCAGGAGAGCAGCAGGACTCGGGTGCCCCAGAGAGGGCGAGCCAAGGGGGCGAGCTGGGCTTTTTTAGGGGATGGGGAGGAAACTCTCGTCCCTTTGGTTTCCAAGGGAAAAGCCAGTCCAGAAGAACGCCTTGCTTTCGCTTTTTTCTTTGCCAGAAGTCTGGGGATGGGTCCTCTTGGCCTGTTTCATCAAACATGTCGCAGTTCTGAATTTTATTTTACAGTGGTCCCTTCATATCTGCTGGGGTTTGGTTCCAGGACCCCCAGGGGGCCCTTTCCTTGTGGAGGCCCCCATAGTAGTAACCCTCCTCCTGCAAAAACATTATTAGTAATAATCTGAATATCCTGTACTGTGAATAGCTTAGGTTGAGTTAGGTTACATTGACCTGAGATAAACATATGCCCCCCCCCCAAATTCCTTAAACCAGCCCTGCCCCGTGGATACCCAAATCCGTGAATACTCAAGTCCCATTATATGCAGTGACATAGCAAAATGGTGTCCCTTATATCAGATGGCAAAATCAAGGTTTGCTATCAGGATTATTATTTTTTAAAGAATATTTTCAAGCCGTGAATACTTAAATCTGTCAATACAAAATCCGTGGATGCCGAAGGACAACTGTAATTTTCAAGGGTTGGCCCTAGGGCACTGTTTGTTGTTCCTGGCATTCCCTGGGGCAGGGTAGACAAAAGTAAGAGCTTATGTATATATTTATATTTTACATTTATTTCATTCTTATGCCACCTTTCTCCCCAGATGAGACCCCAGGGCAGCTTTCATAAAACAAATTAAAAATACAGTGCATACAGTTAAAATATTATAAAATCAAATTAAAACAGATTGTGAAACAGATTAAAAACTAAAGCATACAAAATAAAACAAGCCCTGCTGCTTATACATTCAAAGCTTGCTTAATAAGAAAGGTCTTTGCCTGCTATGTTGGCTGGGATGCTTGGCTGAGGCTACTGCCAAGGGTGGCTTTCTCTTGTCGCTTTCTCTTTTCTTCTGGGGCTGTCAAGGGACCTTATTGTTCCTCAATAGCAACCGCTTGATCAGATGGATGTGCATCTCTTGCTGGTGCCATTGGTATCAGATAATGTCAAGCAACTTACTGGCATTGCTTTTGTGCTCTTTAAAACGTTTGCTAGGTTTTGCACTGAATAAACAGTCACATCATGGAACGGTTAGTGTTAGGTTGTGTGGAGCATCATCCATGTTTTGGCAGAAAGACACTGTGTAAATTAAATGATGAATTATGGCGGTTGTTCCCTTAAATTGCTTCCTCTATAAGGCAGCTTGACTCCCTGTACTTGTGGTAAAGGCAGCTATAAAAAGATATTCTGGCTATTGTGTCATTATATTTAAATATCTTTGTTCTGTGATCGACTTTGATCTCGGGAGCTAAATCCAATCCTCAGTCCCAACTTGATGAGACCCAATAAATCAGTGGAAGCTTGGTAAATCAATAGTCATGTAGCTTCTATTGTTTTCATGCGTCTAGTCGGAACTAACAGTTGGATTTAAAAGAGCGTAGTGTATTTGTGGAATATGCAGCATATATAGTAATGCTAACTACAATCAACACACACAAAATACACCTTTTCCCTTAGGAAAATTTCCCTTGCAGCTGTATGTGTAAGAATGTGTGATTGTTACCCATTCCAGTCTGGAACAGGATGGACATGACTAGGACATTATTGGAAAAAAGAAAAGGTATTGTTTTAAAGGGCTAGAATATTTCCTTTTCTGTTCTGACAGCAGCTGAGCTTAATGCTTTTCATTCATATGCTGACTTTTTTTGGGGCTGCCTTTCTGAATCTGCTCTTGAGATACAGTCTTTGTTCCCAAGGAATAAGCACATAGGACAGTAAGAATCAGCTCTGGCGCGCCTCCTCCTTTGTCATGTTGTTTTGTTACAAGGAATGGCTTTTGTATAATCTATGTAGAGTAGACCTGTTTAATAGGCTCAGAGATCTTTGGTTTATTAGATCAACCTTTCCATAGAACTGCAAAAGGCAAGGCACCTTTCAAACTTTATGCAGATCTTCAAGACAAATTAGTCGCAATAACATTCTTTATGAGCAGGTTCAGTTGAATAGATGGATGGACATCTCAGTGTCACAAAGATCACTCAAGAAGAGAATGGCCAGGGTTTGCTCACAGCATCTTTCCCATGAATACTCACACCAGAAAAAGGTGACTTCTACCAGTTCCTCTTCCAGCTTCTCATGATCCTGAAAATGTGCTCCATAGGCTGGATAGTCCCTTTGCAACAGTGGGAGAGAGGGGCTGCAGGGGGTGGCAGGATTGCTGAAATTTACCTCCCATTTTCCACCAGTTTGGGATCTTCCAATGGATTTTGTTTCTAAATCTGATAATAAGAGCTCCTCCCATTCATGGATGCCAAGCTAATTAGGATCCAAGGTTAAGGTTAACAATAGCCAAATTGACTGGGCAGGTCTCTTTCTGCACATCCAGTTGGGCTTTGAAAAGCTCTCAACAACATATAAATGGAGAAAACCATCTTCATTTGGGAAGGTGTTGAGAGTCAAAGTTTGGCCACATAGCCATGCTCTTATGATGCTTGGTGCCTTGGAGTCAACAGTACTCTTTCTACATACATAAGCTGACATTTCGCTGCTGCTACGAGCAGTATGTGTTTTGGTAACTTATTAATGTACATTAATGTCCACCCAGAGATCATATTATCCTGGGATCACTGAGACGTCATAAAGTCAGTCTTGAATGGACTTGGCAGGAAAATATAGAAGATGGCGATTTTGTTTTTAAATTGGCCCCTGGGAAAATGCATATAGCTGAAGCTTATGAAGCTTTCTGTGCTAGTACAGTATTTGCACCACTACACTGAGTGGAGCTGAAAAAATGATGTAACTGTCTTATTGTTGTTAATCATTTAGCTCTTGTTCATGTTCATGAATGATTCATTGGCTCACAATTGCCCCTCCTTAGCTCTTGTCTCTGCCATCCATCCTCTTTCTTCTGTTGCTCCTTCCTGCTGTCAGACTACAAATTTTTAATTTCTTGGGAATGGGACCTGGCTGTGCTCTTGCTCCTCCTATAAAGATCCATTGCCATTGAAATTGCTGTATTGATTATGATGATAAAAAGATGGGAGTGTTCAACATCCAAAGTTCTTTAAAGTCCTTTGTCATCTCCCCCCACCTCACAACAACAGAGGGAGATATGTTAAAGTTAATTCCCTTCTAGCAGCTGAAGCCGAGATGTTTAAATCACAGGAGGTTACAAAGGAGGCAGACTGCAATTGCTGTACTTCTTTTGGAAAATTGAGGCTGTTACAGGGAGAGACCTTGTACTTCCACCTGTTCTGGTTTTCTTCACTGTGGGAGACTTTGAGGTCTAAACTAGATGTAGATAGATACAGATAAAATCCATGTTTAAAAAAAAATCCAAGCAACGTCTGGACACAAAACCAAGTTAGGGGAGCAGTGCTGTGGGAGGATGTGTTTCAACTTTTCCTCTGCTTGGCTTTCTAGGTCCCTCACATGTACCTTCCTGCATTGTTGTTTTTCTTGCCTGGGAAAACATGCAGGCAGCTGAACTGGAGCTTTGGAAGGGCAGTTGTGATTCAGATTGTTTCTTTCTTATTTATTTTACCCTTACGATAACCAGATATACAGTCGCCCCTCCACATTCGCGAACTTAGCATTCGCGGTTTTGCATATTCGTGGTTTTGGGAGGGGCCCCCTCCCTCCCAAAACCGCGACACGGGGCGTCTGGAGGCCCCGTGAAGGCCCTGGGTGGGAGGGGGAGGGCCGGGGAGGCCTCCACGGAGCCTTCCGAGGCTCTGTGAAGGCCCTGGGTGGGAGGGGGAGCAGCCGGGGAGGCCTCCACGGAGCCTTCCGAGGCCCCGTGAAGGCCCTAGGTGGGAGGGAGGAGCGCTGGGGAGGCCTCCACGGAGCCTTCCGAGGCTCCGTGAGGGTCCTGGGGGGGGGAGGCCTCCACGGGGCCTCGGGAGGGTCTCCGGAGGCCCTGTGAAGGCCTTGGGAGTTAGGGGGGAGGCGGGGGAAAGTGGCTATGTGGCCTCCAGAGGCCCCGTGGTCGCTTTGGCGGGGGAGGGGGAAAGCAATCATTATTCGTGGGATTTTCACATTCACGGGGGTCTGGGGAACCTAACCCCCGCGAATGTGAAGGGACGACTGTATAAGTGATCTTAGGAAATCACTGTATGTATTGTGAAGCCCCAGGGTTGGGATTTGGGGATTCCCCAGCCCACTCCATCACATCTCTTTCAGCATTCTCCAATCTTCCAGTCTTAAACATTTCAGGTATAAATGGAAATAGATAGTAAGGTGCATCATGTCTAGAACCTTCCTTCCCCAGAGTTCTAGATTAGTCTACAACCTTCCTGAACTCCACAGACGTGTGCATCTGAAACCTACTCATCTGAACTTTTATATTAGCCTACCTGTGCTCTTAGGTTTTGGGAAGTGGGGAAAACTTGTCTCATTGCCCCAATGATTTAGGGATGAGAAAAGACAGAGCTTTCTTCATGCTGACACCCTCACTAAGTTGTGCCTGGCACCAATTTTACAAATGTTTTCCCAAAGATCCATGTTTTTACATGGGAATTTATAAATAGTTAATTATCTCTGTAATGATAGCCATAAGGCAATTGACTGTTAGCATTGAGATCTGTGCATAACTTATGTCAAAAAAACCTTCTGTCATGCCTTTGAAGAGAGCCAGTGTGGTGTAGTGGTTTGAGCATTGGACTACGACTCTGGAGAACAGGTTTCAACTCCCTGCTTCGCCATGGAAACCCACTGGCTGATCTTGGGCAAGTCACATTCTCAGCCTCAGAGAAAGGCAAAGGCAAACCCCCTCTGAACAAATCTTGCCAAGAAAACCCTGTGAGAGGGTCACCTTAGGGTCACCATAGGTCAGAAACAACTTGAAGGCACACAACAACAACTTGCCTTTGAAAAATTGATTATTTGGTCTCTCTGTGGATGGTTTACTGATTTTATCAGTTGTTTATTCACTGTATATGTTGTTGGCTGTTTTGAGGCCATTGACAGTTGTCCTGGGATTTCTATGAAGGCTGTAATAAAGACAGAGCTAATTAATTAAATTTGGTAATTAAGTTAATTAAATAATAAATCTGAACTGGAGTGGGGAGATCCTCTGTTCACATAGCAAGAGTAAGGTCATCCAAATTATCCTGTAGATTTTTCTTGCTCAAGTGAACATATCTTTATCACTATCATTACATGATACTCCCACGTTGTGTTTGGGCCATGGGTATATGACATGGGGTTGTGGCTGTACCACTCAGATTCATGTCACTCTATCTAGTGAGACTCAGGAGACAAAAGAACATTCCCAATGGAGGTAGATGGGAATATAAATAACACAGCAGATTCCCATTAATAGTTGTGATGTGAGATCACAGACCTACCCAAAAAAGCAAGCTCTTAATGCATCTCAACTTAAAGGAAGCAGGTGGCAATGAGATCAGCCTTTTGTGTTGTTGCTTTAAAAAAAATATATGATAAAGCAGATTGTAACACATGAAAATATACAGCATTATAATGGCAGCATTCTGTTAGAATGTTTGTTGTTGTTAAACTTTTAGTTAAACTTTTGGCAGAGCTAAGTTTACAGTTAGGTTCATACAAAGCAAATGCAAACCTTTTAAAATATGCAGCCACAAGAATTTTGTCAGGAAAATAGAGTGAAAACTTTGCATGACTGCAGTCTGCTTGTATAGTTCCCTCTCAAATGTGTATTCTCAAAGTTTGCATTTGTTTTGTATTAAAATAATGTTAATCCTCCTACCTTTGTGTTAATCCTACCTTCATTTATGATGTCAGCTACAAAACAAATAATTTGTTAACCAACAAACTACTCTCTCACCTCAGTACATTGCTTAACAATTCTCTTCACTTCTTTGCATACACTATAAATACTGGCTAACAGGGAGAGATCTAAGTGAGGAATCCAACTATGTACAGTATTTGCATACTTTTTCAAGATCTCTCTCTCTCTCTCAATTTCTCTTTATCTTGTCCATTAGATTCTAAGCTTCTGGGCAGGAACTGTGTCATTGTAATCTTTGCATGGTTCATAAATAAATTTAGGTATTGCTGTCATTGTAATAAAGTTTTTTGAGCACTCCCCATTTAAATAAATGGGAACTGTGCAAGACCAGGGCAGTGTTCTGTAATTCCCATTTAATGCTGTTGGTGGGGGAGATGTTGCCAGTAGTTTGCACCTAAAGGTAGCAAGGGATAAATGTGAGTTATTCACACTACCAATGAATTGCCCATAGTCCTGAAGATAGATATTCTCTCTCTGGCTTTTCTTCGCAAACAAAGATTCAGGAAGGACTCATCCCATGCTTTCTGCAAGCGTGTTGATGACTAAAAAGGCCAATCCGAGATAACAAGTCCGGTTGCAGAAAGTACAGCAGAAGGTCTCCTTAAAGCAGACAAAAAGACTCAAGCCTTCCATGTGGGGGCCAAAGAACATCAACTTAGTAGATCCCACACTTATGCCTCCAGCTTTCCTCTGGAACCGGCTGCCAACCAAAAAATTAATGAAAACACCATGGCACTTTGATTCAAAGTCTTGTCTGGTTCATTTGCCTAATGCAAATAAGAAAGAACATGAGTTTTTAAATAATAGTAATAGTAATATAAGAATACAAATCTTGATTCTTAGCCAGAAGTGTTTTTATACCTTTCTTCAGTGCCCTGTTTTGTAATCGCTAATCCATTTTCCTCTTCTGGACCTTAATTTGGATACAGTTTTATTTCTATAGCATTTGGAACAGTCTCTTTGCAAGCCTTCCAGATAAGCATTGTCATTTCGACACTTCCTTCTGCACTGCTCCTGACAAGAGTTGCCCTAAAGGTTGACATTTCCAGGGTAGCCTATTGCTTTTGGGGATTACCAGTAGTGCTGATGGTCTTACTTTCAAAGCTCATGGGAAAACATTGAGAGAGGTTAAAATAAGTCCAAAGGCCAAAACAGGAGAGCATTATATATTGGAGTTCTTTTTGCTTGAGAGGAGGGCATAACATAAAAGTGTATAATGAAGCAGTACTTTTTTAAATAGCAGAGGCCTCAGAAATACCCCAAACACAATACAGTTGTCCCTTCACATTCACGTGTTTAACATTTGTGGTTTTGTGTATTCAGTTTGTAGCTGCTGTTCAACTAGCTCAAATTCCAAGACCCCACCTTCCTCCTCCTCTTCCTCCCCTCTCTTCCTGTCCTGTCAACAAAACACTCCAGCTTGCTTTCTTACCTTGCACCAAAACAGCACTACCCTTTTAAAACAGTAAGGTTGCTCCTTTCCCAAACTTAAGCTAAAAGTTGCAACCAAAGCCCCCCCATGCACAAATCACACCCCTCGCCCACTCACCTCCCCGCCATCTCAAAGCAAGCTGGAGTTGTGTTGTTGGCAGGGCAGAGGGAGGGAGAGATGGTGGGGAGGCGAGTGTCAGTGAGGGGCATGGTTTGTGTGCCCAGGGACGGGTGCTGCTACCGCAATGGCAGGTATCAACAGTCCTGTTGGCAGGAGAGGAGTCTACAATACTGTAGTGTAGTATGCATGTTGGGGGCAGGTCTTAACTTATTTGTATTTTTTCACTTTTGCAGTGGTGCTCCGCCCCTAACCCCTGTGAATGTGAAGGGACAACTGTATGAACAGATTTCCCCATAATCCTAATCTAATCTGAGTAATATTGCAGCATCTGAACCTGAGATTTGCATCTAGATTTCATAACTAATAGATGATGGCCCTATATATGGGCTGCCTTTACAAATGGTCTGGAAACAACAGATAGTCTAGAGGTAAACCAAACTGGTCTTGGTGTTTCCATCAGATTATACCAACCCTTTATTATTGGTACTGGCTCCCAATCTATTTCTAGGCTCAATGTAAAAATGCTACTAGTTTTAATTTTTAAGGTCCTCCAGATCTCATTGGACTCCAGCTTCCATAAGACCCAGCCCACATAACTAATGGACATGGATGATATTAACTGTAGGCCAACAACACAGTGCTTGCCAGTAAAATTATAGAATCCTAGAGTTGGAAAAGACCATGAGGGACATCCAGTCCAGCCCCATTCTGCCATGCAGGAACACACAATCATAGCACACCCAACAGATGGCCATCCAGCCTCTGTTTACAAACTTTAAAGAAGGAGACTCCACCACACTCATGATGACTTCTAAAAAGATGAATAGTCATTTCTCCCATGCTTTCTGTCTTCCAGGTCTCTCAAGCAGCTGCAGAGCTTCAGCAATACTGTATGCAGAATGCTTGCAAAGATGCCTTGCTTGTGGGAGTTCCTGCTGGAAGCAACCCATTTCGGGAGCCCAGGTCCTGTGCATTGCTCTAAAGGCAGGTAAGATTCTTGTGGAAGCTTTTGGCTCTAAGGCCAAGATCCAAAGAACCTTGGAGAGCTTAAATCTACTTACACGTCTGTTGGAGTTTCCATTTCTCAAACAGCAAAACCCTTCCCTTGGATTCACTGCAGAAGGCTTCTGAATTGGAGGAGAGTAAGTTAAGCATCTTGCCATAAAGCACAAAGATTTCCTGAGCAAAGGCTGAAAGTAAAATATTCCTTTGGGAACACCCCTTGACTTTAAGATGCTCCTTGGAATCCCCATTAGAGCCTTGAGCCCCTTTCATCTGTTAGTCTCCATGCCATTAAAGATCAAATTGAAGGGAAGGGAAGAGTACATCCCAGCTCACAGAGCCTATGTGTGCCCAGAATTTCATGTTGCAGACACACCTTCAGGAGAAGAAGAGCATGGGGTGGGACTGGCAGAGGATTACTTCCTCCTTCCAGAATACTCTGAAACAACACGCCCCCCCCCCAAAAAAACACCCTCGTCCTTATCTACTAGATACACTTTTTAAAAGTCATCCTTTTTGTTTTGGTTTTTTCCTTTCCAGCTGCAACTCCCCCCCCGCTTGAAAATTGTCCCTCATCTAGCAATTAGGATTTGGAAAAAAATAAACCTTTTAATCCTAGTTATGAGCAGTTTGCTGCTTTATGATGTATGATGATTTGTGAAGGAGAAGAGTACTTTTTAATAAACTTTTTTTTTCTCACACTGCAGGGAAGGTTATCTGAAAGTTCTCTTCGAGTATGAATGGAGATCTGGCAGCTTTCCTTTTTTCAACGGACCCTTTATCTATGCCCTTCTCTTTGTGTGGCCAAAACTGTATCCTTAGATATGTGTTAGTCTGCTTGATTATTGTAGTAACTGATTAGATCTTTTGATAATACTTGTATAAAACATTTTATAAGAAAAAGACTTTCCATTCATAATTGAGTCAGCCGTCTTTCTACAGTTACTACTCTGAGCTGTTTACATTCTAGAAAAGAAAATTACCAAATGTCTTGTTCTGTAGTTATTTGTTGTGCCTGAATGAGACACTCACAAGGTACCTTCTCACAGCGTTGTGTTTTCTGAACAAAGATGCTCACTGCTAAATTTAAGCCCTTTTAAGGCTGTAGTCAGCAGGACTGTCTTTTTGAGTAAATAAGCATGAGGCTGTGGTGCATGCCCCATTAATTTCGATGGAAGAGTACATACTTAACTCTCCTTTTGAAAGTACAGTATGACCCCTGTATCTTTAGATAGTGAAAACCATGCATAGTAGTCAACCTATTTCTGGCAAAAGCATACCATAGAAGCACGCTAGAACACCTCTCTAAACATTTGAAGGCCCTCCAGTACAACTCTATGGTCAACTCCTGCTGGAAGTTCACCATATAATCATGCTAGAGGACCTAAAAAATGCCTAGAAAAAACGTTTTTTTCAGACACGGGTAAGTGAAGCCGTGGGTACCAGTCCCACAGATATGGGTGTTGTACTGTAGAGGCTTCCATTTAATACCCTTAACTTTGGCCAGTGTGCCTAATTTTAGCAGAAGGACAGTCCATTACAGCACAGGTAGAGAGCTTTGTGTGGCCCACACTGGATGCCCAACCCTCCCCCCTCCCCAATTCTTCTCCCTGCAGACCTATTCAGCAGGTTGGGGAAGGAGAGGTTTGCAATGGGAAAGAGGTGCACAGAAGTGATTTTTCCTTCATGCCCTCATCTCTGTAAATTGTGCTCTTCCCAAACCTGCCAATGGCTGAGAGGGATATGTGATGAGGAGTGCAGCTCATGGGCCCTATCCTCCTGCATACATCATCCTCCCTGTTGAAATCATGCAGCTATCTGTCCACTTGCCTGGCTGATTGTCATTGGGAACAGCAGAGAAGCACACTGATTGGCATGCTCCTGAGCTGTTCCCTATGGGGTAGACAATGTGATCTCAGTAAGAGGGAGGACCAGTTTAACCCTCGTCATCCCCAAATGCTGAGATAGGGGGCATGAATGAATGTGGAGAAATGGTGTGTGCTTGTGTGATAGAGAAAATAGGGGAGTGCTGCTTCTGTATGTGAGAGAGTGGAAGAAGTGTGTGTGTGTGTGTGTTTGTCTGTGAGTGAAATGAGAAGGGGATGCCAGTGCCAGCTGTCCCCTCTACCAGCCCAAGATCCCATCCGCCACTGTCTTCAGCCGTGGCCACCATTCATTGCCCAAACCTGGAAATGGAAGACAAATGCAAGACAAATTTTCTTTATAAAACATTGTTGCTGTACCTGAAATCAATAGGTAACAATCTACAGAAGTAGCTGGATATGTTCACCACAGAAGGCTTAGCCTTTATTTGCACTGTGTTTTATGAAAATCTCTTTCTTTAAAGTTTCTAACTGATAACTCACCAAACAATCACAAATGAAAACACTACATTAATAAATAAAAATGCAAACAGTTCTATAAGGCCAAACTTTTTCAATGTTTGCAACATTATTGGGGCCTCTAAAAATTTGTTTTCCAGTTGGGGTGCCTTTGATTTTTGTTTATTGAGCACTTTTACACACACTGTTTACTTTTTAAAAGAATGTTCTGTTTACACACTATATGTATTAATATATTAGAAGCTTTTCAAAAAATAAAACTTTCCCTAATTAACTTTGACCATTCTCATTTATGATAGGAAAAGAGAAGCACTTCTGGTAATGAACTCAGAACTATCTCTCCATTTGTCTAAATCTTACGATGCTGTACAGGGACTGGACCAGTGCCTTGAGATGGTAATGGACTGGATTCTGAGAAGACAAAAGCATTGGAGGGAAGGACAGATTACGTGTCTGGAAAGTGAGGAGACAGGTTCTTCTGAACAGAGTTGTATGCCCCTGATTGTAGGGAGACATGTAGAGTACTACACTTAGGCAGAAAAAAAATGAAATGCAGATATAGGATGGTGACACCTGTATTGATAGCAGTGCGTGCAAAGGGGATCTAGGAGTCTTAGTGGACCACAAGCTGAACATAAGTGAACAGTGTGATGTGGCAACTTAAAAAGCCAGTGCAATTCTACGTAGCATCAATAGGAGTATAGTGTCTAGATCAAGGGAAGTAACAGTGCCACTCTATTCTGCTCTGATCAGACCTCATCTGGAATACCGTGTCCAGTTCTGGGCACCACAATTCAAGAAGGATATTGACAAGTTGAACGTGACCAAAGGAGGGTGACCAAAATGGTGAAAGGTCTGCAAACCATACCCTATGAGAAGTGGCTGCTGGGTATGTTTAGCCTGGAGAAGAGAAGGTTAAGAGGTGACATGATAGCCATGTTTAAATATTTGAAGGGATGTCATATTGAGGATGGGGCTAGCTTGTTTTCTGCTGTTCCAGAGACTAGGACACAGAGCAATGGACTCAAACTACAGGAAAAGAGATTCCATCTAAACATTAGGAAGAACTTCCTGATGGTAAGAGCTGTTCAGCAGTGGAATGTGCTGCCTCAGAGTGTGGTGGAGTCTCCTTTGGAGATTTTTAAACATACTGGATGGCCATCTGTCAGGAGTGCTTTGATTGTGTGTTCCAGTGAGGCATGGGGTTTGGACTGGATGGCCCTCGTAGTTTCTTCCAACTCTATGATTCTATGAATGAGGGGTGCTTCTAGATTGAGCTTTGTCACTGGAGTTAAGGCTGGTTTGTACATAATACTAAGCCTAGATTCTTTGACAATGAAAACAAAGTTTGCCCAAAATCCCAGTCCATCCAATGCAGGAGCAGGAGGGGTGTGTACTCAGCTTCACATAGTTCCAAATGAAGGTTTAGCACAGGGGTGGGCAACAGCACAGGGACCAATTCCCCCCGCCTGACCACGCCTCTCCAGGTTTGCACCCCCCAACAGTGCTCCCAAGTACTTTTATCTTAGTTGGAGTACTTCTTAAAATGGTGAACAGAAGTGACATTGTGTCACTTTCTGTTGCCATTTTGAAGACTCAAGATGAAAATAGAGGAATGTGAAGTGGGGAGATTGGAGTAAAGATATAAAATTTCCAACCTATGGGGAAAAGTCCTTTTGGGGAAACACAAAAATTTTCAGAAAAATTGAAAAACAGAATATTAACCACCCTTGTAGAGATGTAAAAGGAGGCAGTGTGGCATGGGTCTCCAGTGTCAAACACTGAAGAGAACTGAGAAGAAGAAACCCAAGACCAGGAATTGTAATGGTCTGACATTGTACATGGTCTTCCATAGAAGCCTTCCTCTTACATAATTAGGAATAATTTTGGGGCAGTAAATATATGAACACTTTGTCTTAAACATTTTATTCAGCATTCTAAAAGAAAGTGTTTCATAATCCCCCCCCCGTTTTTTTCTGGAAAGAAAAGGGCTTTGGGGGGGGGTCCTTTCCAAATTTTACATTTTTTTCTCCTGCACCTTCACATGTAGTCAGGGGGCTTTCTGTGTGAGGTGGAAGTAGTTCTTGCATCTTTTGGAGGCTTTCTGTGCAATTGTCCAAAAACGCCCCCCCCCCCACAATCTTACCATTAAAAAAAAAGGGGGATTGGAGCAGAGCTTTGGGGAGCTTCAAAAATGGGCTTCAGGGGTTGCATGTGGCCTATACACTGCACTTTGCCCACCTCTGGTTTAGCAGAAGTGTGAGCAAATATGATGTTGGGCTGCTGTCCCCAGAAATCCTAATCATCACAGCCAAGAGTGAAGAAAGATGGGAGCTGCAGTCCAAAAACCTGTTTTAGAATTATGTATGATTACAGCCAAAGAATTCAGATCTTTAGAAAGGTAATTGGTTTTCTCTGTAATTATGGAGGTTCTCTGTTCTAGAAACACTTCCTTATAAGTCTTTAAAAGAATACTGCTAATTTTGCATGGATGGAAAAACATGCTAGAGTAATAGCATGGTTGCAACAGGAATAGGAGAGGAGTAAAAGAGACCTTTGCCTTTATGGCTCCTCCTTGAGAAGTTGCAGTATTATGTTTCAAGGGTTAGTTGGGTATACTTTTAAAAAATAGTCCTATCATAAGCTGTTTTCCTTATTTTCAGACTTCAGCCTTAATGTATTTCACATGATTTGGCTATAATTCTCATGCATGTTGTTGCTGTGGGCCTTCAAGTCATTTCTAACTTACAGTGACCCTAAATGGAACTTTTCATGGTTTGTTTTGTTTTTTTGGTAAGATTTGTTCAGAGAAATTTTTGTCTTTGCCTTCCTTTGAGGCTAAGAGAATGTGACTTGCCCAAGGTCACCCAGTGGGTTTCTACGGCTGAGTGGAGATTCAAACCCTGTTCTCCTAATGTTCAAACCACTACACCATGCTGGTTCTACGCTCATACATAATAAAGGCTACCGTAAATAAAGGACAAGAATGGGGAAAGTTTGTTGATTTTTTACTATATTCTCAAAAGAAAGCAGAAACATCTTGATATGCTGACCTATTTATGATTATACTCTGCAGATTTATATCTCTTACTTTGAAACAGCAGATTCCTGAGATCAGCAGTTTAGAACATTTACCATATGAGTGCTGCCAAATCTGTGGAAATTGAAAACTGATGGAGATGACAAAAATGGGCCCAAAATAGGAAATGTTATATATGTCCTTTTAAAACCCATGCTATATTGTAGTTGTGTTTAAATGTCATAATTAAATCTAGTTTGTTTCCATTCTCTGGTTTCAATACTTCTAAAAATCCACAAGGAATGGATTCTACCCACTGCCCACCTCTCACTCTCCCCATTCTCTGTCTTTCTGGAACCACCGAGAAGCCCTATGCAAAAAACACAAACAAAAAAGAAAAACAAAACCCTGAAAAACAATTGGACTGTAAATCTTTAATGAATGATTCAATTATGAATTACAAATCAAATTACTGGCAGTGTAGGTCAACCTGAATACTTTCCTTAGGCACATCCAAATGGTGTATTATTTAAGCATTTTTGTCTTTCTCGTCTTAAAACACACAACATTTTGGGTTTTATGATGCTTCTCCAAAGCTGTTTCAATGCAAGCTCTGAGGTTCATATATGTAGCCCTTTCACTGTGAGCTATGGAAAAACTCAAGGAGAAGTTAGTTGCCTGTCTCGGGGATGCTTCAACTGCTTCCTTCACAGATGAAATTACCCAATAAAAGGTGTCAGTTGTACTGGTGTGCTCTTAGTGTTGCCATACTCAAGGTGTTAAAAATGTCTCCCATCCTATGGTTTTGTTGTTAACTGCCACTCAAGTTGACTTCAACTTTGAGTGAGAGACCTCCAAGACACTATCATCAACAGCCCTGCTCAGGTTTTGCAGACTCAGGCTGTGGCTTCCTTGATTGAATCTATCCATCTGTAATGTGGTATTCCCCTTTTCCTACTGCCTTGTACCGTACCAAACGTTTTTGTTTTTTCTAGTGAATCATGCATTCTCATGGTATGTCCAAAGTACAACAGTTTCAGTTTAGTCATCTTGGCTTCTAGGGAAGAGTTCAAGCTTGATTTGTTCTAGGAGCCATTTACTTCTCTTTTTAGCAGTCCACAGTATCTGTAGCTCTTACCCAGCACCACAATTCAAATGAGTTGATTTTCTTCCTATCAGCCTTCTTCACTGTCCAGTTTTCATAACTATCTATATATCGGACTTGTTTATCTCGGATTGGCCTTTTTAGTCATCAGCGTGCTTGCAGAAAGCGTGGGATGAGTCCTTCCTGAATCTTCGTTTCGGAAAAAAGCCATATATATATCTTGGGTATAAAAATTTCTTGCTGTTTCCAGTGTGCTGACTGGCTGCTTAGGGAACTGACCAACCAATCACAGGTCTGTTGGGCAGCCAATCAGCACACTAGGGGTGGGGCCATGGAGATCTCAAACATAGGCTGGAGCTGGAGAGTGAGTAACATGGGAGGATGTGTGTGCGTGTGTGTTCTGGAGTGCAGGGGGTGGGGTGGGAGGAGCAGAACGAGTGGGGGGAGGACAGAACGAGTGGGGGAGGGGCAGAATGAGTGGTGGGGGCAGGACGAGTGGTAGGAGAGGCAGGATGAATGGGGGAGGGGCAGAACGAGTGGGAGGAGAGGCAGAACATGTGGGGGAGGGGCAGAACAAGTGAGGGAGGAAAGCAGGGGGCAGAACGAGCAGTGGGTGGGCGAGTTAAACCCACCAGCCTACCTCAAAGGGTTGTCATGAGGTCTCCTGGGCATTTTGGGGGGAGTTTTTAAATGGTGTATGGTACGCCAGGTCCAGCTAGTATATAGAAATAGGAAATACAATGGCATGGACAATCCTAACTTTAGTATTGAATGATATATCTTGGCACTTCAAGATCTTATCTAGTTCCTTTATAGCTGACCTTCCAAGTGTGAGTCTTTTTCTGATTTCTTGACTGCAGTCTCCATTCTGATTGACGACTGAGCTAAGGTATGGAAAATCTTGAACAATTTCAATGTTTTCAGTGTCTTCATCATCTGCTTTAAAGGTATGCCAATCATCTGTGGTTATCATGTTTGTATTCTTAATGTTCAAATGTAAACCTACCTTTGCACTTTCTTCCTTGATTTGGTTCAGCAATAGTTCCAAGTCTTTGCTATTTTCTGCTAGTAGTATGGTGTCATCTGCCTAACTTAAATTGTTGAAGTTCCTTCCTGCAGTTTTCATGCCTCCTTCCTCCAAGTCTGATCCTGCTTTACGTATAATATGTTCAGCTTACAAGGTAAACAGATAAGGTGATAAAATGCAGCTTTGTTTGACCCCCTTGCCAATTGGAAACCATTCTGTTTCTCTATATTTTGCCCACCAGAAGAGCTTTGTCTTCTGTAGTCTATTTGATTTCTGTATTGGCCATCAAGCGATGACAATGTATACATTTGCCTCTTTGCTTGAAAAATGTGTTTGCGATGAACAAAGTGATGGCTTCAAAAATTCATTCAGTCACTTTCTTGCTTCAATTCTTGATCCTAGGCCAAATTTTCTTACAAACTTGGTGTGCTGTCACGTTCCTCCTGGACTCCAGCATAGAATCTTCTTTTGCCTTTGTAGCTGGAGCATAAACTTGGTTATATTGGTAGCTTTTCCCTGAAGTCTTATTGATATTATTTGGTCAGACTTTGCATTGCAGCCTTTGACAACTTTTGTTACATCTCTCCTCACTTTTCATGCCACCCCATTTCTTCTTAGATTTTCATTTCCTGACTAAAACACTCTGTAATTATCTGACTCAAAATGTCCAGTTCTTGTCCGCTTTAGGTCACTCGCCCCAAGTATTGCAATGTTTATACATTCCCTTTTTTGTTTTACTATATCTAGCTTCCCCGATTCATGCTTCTCACATTCCATGTTTCTATAATATCTGTTGCTCAGCTTTGGACTTTCCTTTCACCTCTGATCATGTCAATGGCTGAATGTCCTTTTGGCTTGAATCCAGTTGTGTTATTAGCCATAGAACTACTTGTAGTTGTCCTCATTGAGTGCCTTCTGATCTGGGAGTTTAATCTCCTGGATCTATCTCGTTTCATTTTGGATTGTCTCATCATAGGGTTTTCATAGTAAAAGACATTCAAAAGGGGTTTACCATGCCTCCTTCTGTGCATTAACAAGCACTAGCTATGGTGTCACTGCCGTTGTCTCTGAGAGATCCTCCACCAGTGTCACCTTCCACTACTGCTGCTGCCCAGTAGCTGTGGGGCACATTTAGTCTGGCTCCTCAGCAAAAGCCTGGCTGACATGGGAGACCATACTAGCAGCACTGCTGCCATCAGCATAGCCTGTTGCCTCACAGGAGCATGCAATCCCTCCACCGCAGAAGGACAGGTTGCTTACCTGTAACCATAGATCTTCGAGTGGTCTTCTGTGAATTCACACAGTTGGGTTATTCCTGCGCCTGCGCAGTGCTTACGGAACCTTCTAGCATCGCTAGGCAGAATGTGCATTGATACATTTTTGGCGGTAACTCCGCCTACCATAACGGTCCCTTAAAAGGCTCTCCCGCCTAAATCCCCTCAGTTCCTTGAATGACGCCGCAATTAGCAGCATCAGGAACATTAAGCAATCGTGCATTAGTAGGACATAGAGGGGAGGAAGGGTGGGTCTGTGTGAATTCACAGAAGACCACTCGAAGATCTATGGTTACAGGTAAGCAACCTGTCCATCTTCTTCGTGGTCTCTGTGAATCACACAGTTGGGTAGATTAGCAAGCTTCCCCAATGGAGGAGGGTATGTCCTGTATATAAGTAGACGAGGACCCCTTACATTAGCCTTGAAAGGGATTCCCCACAAGTTTTTTTTTTTTTGCACATTCCACAACACTGACTCATTCTCACCCAAATTGTAACAGCAATGGATATGGGAAATATGACTACAATTATTACACTCACTTATTGAATGGAAGACAAAAGCACAGCCCTCCCAAAGGCAGCTTCGTTCCTAGAACGAGAGTCCAGTCTGTAGTGTGAAATAAATGTCAATGGTGAAGACCAGGTTGCAGCACGGCAGACGTCCTCTAGGGGCACCCCCGAGAGGAATGCAGATGAAGCAGAGACAGCTCTCGTAGAGTGACCACGAATCCGCGGAGGCAGCGGCTTCTTGGCCAGTTCGTAGCAGAGCGCGATGGTCGAAGTAATCCACTTCGAGAGACGCTGCGGCGAGATCGGGGCACCCCGCTTAGAGTCAGAGTAAGAGACAAAGAGTTGGGGTGATTGTCGAAACGGAGCAGTCCGCTGTATGTAGAAAGCAAGCGCCCTCCGCACATCCATCGAGTGGAGGGTACGCTCGAATTCGTCCTTCGGATCCTGCATCAAAGCAGGCAGAACGATTGGCTGGTTAAGATGAAAACTGGAGACTACTTTAGGAAGAAAGGAGATGTCAGGTCTCAGAACCACCTTATGCTTATGGAAGCAGAGATATGGATGATCCGATCGGAGAGTGCAAAGTTCTCCAGCCCGACGAGCGGAGGTGATGGCTACCAGGAAGGCCGTCTTCCAGGTTAGCAGGCGAAGGTCGGTCGAGGCCATAGGCTCGAAGGGGCGTCTTACCAGCTGAGAGAGGACGAGTTCAAGGCTCCATGATGGCACGGGATCGAGTACGGGAGGATGGAGGTTCATGTACCCCTTCAGGAACCTTTTCACTGTCGGATCCTGGAAAGGAGATGGTCGGTTCCTAGCCTGAAACTCAACGGAGATAGCTGCCAAATAGACACGAAGAGACGAAATCGAAAGCCCGGCTTTCGAAAGTTCTAAGAGGAATTGGAGGACCGTCGGCACCGAGCAGGACTCAATGGTTAGTCCTTTGTCCGCAAGGAACCGCTGGAATCGATTCAACTTGTAGAAGTAGGCCTTCCGAGTGGAAGGTTTTCTCGCTGCATCAACAATTGCCTGCACCTCAGGAGGGAGTAGAGACTGAGGAACAGACTGGGGAAGGACGGCGGTCACGGACGGATTCTCCATGCCGTCAGGTGAAGAGAGTCGAGGTCTGGATGTCTCACCCTGCCCTGGTGGGTGGTCAATAGATCCGGCCGTCTTGGGAGGTGGAGGTAGTGCCTGCCGGAGAGTAGAAGCAGCAGAGCAAACCACGGTTGTCGAGGCCACCAAGGCGTGATGAGAATCGCGTCCACTCGGTCTCGGCGAAGCTTGGCGATGACCCGTGTCAGAAGCGGGATCGGGGGGAAGAGATACAGGAGCGGGCCGTTCCATCGGTACAGGAACGCATCTCCCCTCGAATCCCTGTGTTGTACTCTGGAGCAGAACTGGTCGCACTGTTTGTTCTGTGCAGTTGCGAACACATCTATCTGAGGGGTCCCCCAACGAAGGAAAAGGTCGGACACTACGTGTCGATGAAGCATCCACTCGCAAGAGTGTTCTCGTCCCCTGGAAGATGGATGCACTGCAGGAAGACGTTCCTTTCCACACACCAATCCCAAATTTGTAGTGTGAGTTGAAGGAGCTGAGGGGACCTGGTACCCCCTTGCTTGTTCAAATAATACATCACGGACGTGTTGTCTGTGAGAAGAAGAACCGTCCTGTTCCTCACCATGACCTCGAAGGAGCGAAGAGCTTTCTGGACCGCCAGAAGTTCGAGAACATTGATGTGTAGCAGTTTCTCGTCGTCGGACCAAACATCCTGAATCATGTGGGATCCGAGGTGGGCACCCCATCCCTGTAACGAGGCATCCGTCGTGATGGCGACGCTCGGCTGAGGGGGCTCGAATGGGAGGCCTGAGAGGACATTGTTCGGGTCCAACCACCAGTGCAGGGACCGTTGGACGTAGCGAGGCATGGTGAGAAACATGTTCGGTGGGTCGTTGAGGTGATCGAATGCATTGAGAAACCAATGCTGAAGAGGACGAAATCGAAGCCTGGCCAGAGTGATGACAGATGTGGTGGCTGCCATGTGGCCTAAGAGGACTTGGATGTCGCGTGCTCGGACCCGACGAGATCGACGACAAGCATGAATCAGGGATCGTAGGGTGTTGAACCGGTCCTCTGGCAGGTAGGCCGCCGTGGAAATTGAATCCAAGCGGGCACCTATGAATTGGAGCGTTTGTGATGGGTTTAACTGAGATTTTTCCATGTTGACAACAAGTCCGAGGGTGTGCAATATATTCAGGGTAAAGTCTATGTGTCTGACCAGTTGGGGCCTCGAGTTCGCCACTAAAAGCCAATCGTCGATGTACGGGAAGACAACGACTCCGTGCTGACGAAGAAAGGCCGCCACTGGTGCCATGCATTTGGTGAAAACCCTCGGTGCCGTGGAGAGTCCAAAGGGCAGGACACGGAATTGGTAGGTATCGGTCCCAATCTGGAACGCCAAGAACCTCCTGTGTGCAGGGTGAATACCTATGTGAAAGTAGGCATCCTTGAGATCGATGGATGCAAACCAATCCCCGTGCTGGAGGAGAGGAAGGATGAGGGCAAGAGTGGTCATCCGAAATTTCTTCGGGGTGATGTACGAGTTCACTCCCCTGAGATCGAGGATAGGACGGAGGCCTCCGTCCTTCTTCGGTACCAGGAAGTACCTGGAGAAGAAGCAGCGGTGAAGATGCTCGGGAGGCACAGGTTCGATGGCTCCTTTCTGGAGAAGGGTTTGTATCTCCTCGATCAGGGGAGGGGAGGGGGGCGTGGAGTATGTCCGGCCTGTCGGAGGCAGTTCGTCGAACTCGATCCAGTAGCCCTGTCGTACTATTTGCAGTACCCAGCGGTCCGATGTTATGGAGGACCAGGCCTCCTGGAACAGTGACAGGCGGCTCCCGAACAGGGGGTTCTGAAAGAAAATGTAAACATCAAAATAAGGCTTTGCAATTAAAACCGTTTTCTGCCCTGGTCCTTGGGCCTGTGTTTGGACGGCACTCGGTACCGGGATGTGGAACCCTGACTCCTCACCGAGGAAGCAGAGGAGGTCGGTTGATGAAACCGAGAGCGCCTGGAGGTCTGCGGGGTACTATCTCTCCGGTATGGTTGGCTAAAGGAGTAGGTGCTCCAACCCGAGCGGTGTCTAGGGCGATACGCAGAAGACGAGGCTGATGGCATACCATATTTTCTGGCAGTCGTCCTCATCTTCTGCGTAAATTCAAGTTTTTCGTCTGTCGACGCATTGAAAAGGCCTGTGGTATCAAATGGCATATCTTCAATGGTGGCAGCCGCCTGGGGTGAGAGTCCCGACGATCGGAGCCACGCGTGACGCCTCAAAGCAATGGAGCCCGCCACCGTCTTAGCTGCGCAGTCAGCGACGTGCCTCGCAGAATTCATCTGCTGGCCAGCCAGAAGCTGGGCTTCAGATTGGATAGCCTCTGCTAGTCGCTTTCTTTCGTCAGGCAGGTCCTGGATGAGGGGCAACATCCTCTCCCACAACACCTGTTGATAAGCCCCCATACAGGCCGCATAGTTGGCAATACGAAAGCTCAGTCCAGCGGCAGAGTACAACTTTTTCCCGATGATGTCCAGCTTTCTGCCCTCGGTGTCAGGAGGGATGGACTGGGGATGACGTTGCCTCCGCGGCTGGGCTGCCTCTACAACGTCCGAGTTGGGCTTAGGGTGTTCCCTGAGCCAATCAATACCGTCTCCGGAGACACGATAGAGCCTGTCAATCCGCTTCGAGGTTGAAGGGATAGAGGACGGGTTCTCCCAGGAGTTCTGCGTCAGTTTTGAGAGGGACGGCAGGACCGGGATGCTGGCAGTTGGAGGTGCCTTTGATTTGATCCTTTGATAAATCGGATCCACCGGCTCTGTCTCCTTCTCCGTGACTTTCAGCTCAAGGGCGTGGGACATCCTGATGACTTGTTCCGCAAAGGAACGGACGTCGTCGGTAGGAGACGAGGAGTCCTCGTCCAGGAGATCGGGTTGGGGGGACGGTACATATGGCTGGTATTCCTCCGAAGACTCAGAAGAAACCGAGGAGTCGGACGTCGGATGCGGAGAGCGGCGTGGGTCCTGGAGCGATGTCGTGCGTGGTGGTGGAGATGGAGGTAGCGGGGGCAAGGGCCGGAAGGGGGACACTTGGCAGCTAGTGTCTTTGAGCAAAGGTCTAGTCGGTTCTTTTGCAAGGACAGTACCTTTATCTCCCCCATGGAAGGATAGGCGAGGTGGGGATGAAGCCACAGAATGCAAAACAGCAGCCTCCGAAGTGAGATGAAACACTCGGTCCCCTGCAGAGAGCGAGGTGTGAGGCAAGGGAAACGGAGTAGCAAAGGCTGACTTCGCCATTTCATAGGCGCTGTAGGCATGCTCGTCTCCCCGAGCCCTGGAGGTTGAAGGCCTGGGTTCATCCAGAAGATGCGGCTCGTCAGAATCCCCTCGACTGGTGGAGGAGTCTCGGAGCAGCTCCGACCTGGAGACGCAGAGAGTGGGGGAAAGCCCATGGGCATGCTCGACTCCGGTAAATTCATCAGCCGAGCCCACCTCTACTTCAACGACCTCAAGGGAAGGAGTCGGAGTCGGTGACTTAGGACGGGTTTCGGTCCCCACGTCTCGATCCCGGGAAGGCGTCTGACGTTGCGGGGAAGGTTGGGCCTCCGAAGCAGGTGCAGATGCGGCCGCAGACGGCACCGCTTCTCGGGCCCGAGAGCGCCCCTTCTCATGTTCCTCACGCAGAGGACGCTTGGCCTTCTTTTTCTTATGGACCTTAGGCTTAGGGCGGTCCGAAGGCTCTCGGGTGCGGTCTCCATCCCGAGATTCCGCACGGTCCCGAGGACGGTCTGTAGCGCTCTCAGCGACTGAACCCGAGGCGGCTCGAGTGCCAGAGGTCGAATGCAAGGCATGTTTATGGGAGTGGAGAACCGCCTCCAGGTCCGAAGCAACAGATTGTCTCCGAGATGGGCTTCGGGAGCGTCGGCGCTTGGAAGGTGGTGACTGGGGGGACTTTGGGGCGGGTGATCTTCCCCGTTGCGGAACCCCAGTAAATACCGCCGGCGTCGAAGAAGTCGACGGGATGAGGGCCTTCTCATACAAGAAAGACTTTAGCCTCGAGGAGCGATGTTTCCTGGCCTGAGGCGTGAAGGCCTTACAATGCACGCACGCATCCACGTTGTGCGTTTCTCCCAGGCAGATGAGGCACCGAGAGTGGCCATCGGAGCTGGGGAGCTTAGCTTGGCACACAACGCAGCGCTTAAAGCCGGTTTTCGCAGCCATATTAGGGGCAAGAAATAGGCGTCGTCAAGAGAAAGCGGTCAAACCTGAAATCAGAGTCCGTAGCCAAATCCGGGGGAGAGTCAAGCCGTAGTCAGGGAATCCAAGTCAAGCCAGAAATCACCAATAGCACAAACCACAAAGCGAAGAGAAAAATCCAAAAACCAGTCCGAGTCAGTATGAGAAAAACGAAAGCGAGCAATGCGAAGGTTCCTTTCAAGCTGCTAGCGCGGCGGAAAAAAAGGAACTGAGGGGATTTAGGCGGGAGAGCCTTTTAAGGGACCGTTATGGTAGGCGGAGTTACCGCCAAAAATGTATCAATGCACATTCTGCCTAGCGATGCTAGAAGGTTCCGTAAGCACTGCGCAGGCGCAGGAATAACCCAACTGTGTGATTCACAGAGACCACGAAGAAGATCCATTATTTTTAGGAACTGTGTCTAAATGGGCATCTTTCCAAACCAGCTGAAGGTTCAATCACATATTTTGAATACAATTTGTTATAAGTAACAGTTTATACATAGTGTTTAAATCTTGCTTGATGTCAGTAAGCTATACTGTAGATTTCTCTGAATATATCTGACATGTTCTAAGACTGGGTGGGGAAAGTGCAGCCCTTAGGCTGCCTCCTGCCACTCAGAGTTGTTTTTGTGAAACCACCTCCCTCCACTCTCCCTGACAGTCCCTCTTCACTGAAAACAACTCCACACAATTTTGCTACATTCCCCTCCCCAGCTGTTTACTTCCTTGTTAATTAAAGGTCTATCTTGGATCTAAACAGAACATTGCGTTCCAGTTTACTTCTTGTATAAAAAAGTCTTCTACTGAGCAGGGACAAAATATAGCAAAATAGTTGCTGTCTTGTTACTCAAATTTGTTTTAAGAGAAAAACTGATTTTGTAAAAAATTCCAAAGGTAGGAGGCATGGTGGGTGTATGTTGCACCCCCAAAATCCTGCAAGGGGTGAGTGCGACCCCCAAACCATGCAATTGCCTGCCCCTGGTCTAAGATGATTTCTTTGCTGTATACACTGCTTTGCTGAAGTATTCATCTCCCTTTGACTTTTCCACATTTTGTTGTGTTACATCCTTGAACTGAAATGGAAATAATTAACATTATTATCACTTAAAATACATAAGATACCCAACCCAGTGAAGATGCAAAATATTTTTATTGTGGCACAGACATATACCCCAGTAGATCTTTTCCCCTGCTGTGAGAATGACTGAAGTGTTAAATGGCCTGGGCAGTTTTCTCAGCAGATCCTTCCTCCTGCTGTGAGAATGACTGTTTTGCCTTTGAAGTGTTAAATGACCCTCCATTTAGCTCAGGAGAGTCAAAATGATGTTTCTTTTCAGGACAAGTTAGCCTAAAATTAGAATTTCTGGATTCAAACTTATCATTTTGCATCAAATTTTGTCTATGGTGAAATTCTCTTGTCAGCCAATGTGGCTCTAAAATCATTAATGTGCTCATTCATTAATGTGCTCATTCAAAAATTTGGGATTTGATAGCTTCATATTAACCAACTTATTAATGCAACCTTACTTTCCAAAGATTGAACACCACAGAGATTTTTCAAAGTATCCCATGCTTTTTTAGCTGTTCTCAGTCCTTTAATTTCACAGACAATTCCATCATCTGCAGCCACTGAGCTGGCTGGCTGGTGGGGGACAGGCTTTCCAGCCGGGTGACTGGCTGGACATGGGGGGGCAAACTATATTTTAACTTAAAAATTGGGGGGGGGGTCGTCTTATGCGCCCAGTCGTCTTATACGCCGGAATATACGGTAGCTGTGCCTTTGTCTAGACAAGGACATCCATGAAAACTCAGTACAAGGAGGGCATGAGAGAAGCAAACCAAAATACCATTGGTCACTCTAAAGGACCTGGAGAGATCCACAGCTGAGAGGGGAGAAGTTGTTCATAGGACTACTATTACCTGGATGCCCCACTAAGCTGGGCTGGTGAAAAGAGTGGTGAAAAGAAAGCTGTTGCTGAAACAAACCCATGTCAAAGACCATTTTCACTCAAACATTTCTGAGCAACAACCTGAGTAACAAGTGAGCAATATTTGTGCTATGTTTGCCCCATACCCCAATCACTTTAGGCCTGGGAGAAGCCTTTCTTTATCCAAGAAATGAATTGGATCCTCTCCTGGGCCTAAAGCCTATTTTTCACCTTCACAGTGTTGGGCATCTTGTGTATGTCAAGTGGTAACAATACCCATTAAATCTATTTCAGTGTTAGGTTGCAACACAACAGAATGTGGAGAAGTCAAAGTGGAACACAGTATCAAAGAAAATGAAGTAGAAAAGTTGCTTCTCCATTTCTTTCCCTCACTTCTCCTTCACCCTCAGATATAGATTGGAACAGGCTATACATGACACAGTCTCCTCCTCTTTTCTCTAATTCCCTCCTTTTTTCTTCCTACACTTGTGGGGAAAGATAAAATTACCAGCTTGGTAGATGAAGGGAATGCTGTGGATATCGCATACCTTGATTTCAGTAAGGCCTTTGACAAGGTTCCCCATGACATTCTTGCAAACAAGCTTGTAAAATGTGGGCTAGGCAAGTTAACTGTTAAATGGATTTGTAACTGGTTGACCAGCCGAACCCAAAGGATGCGCAGCTGTGGCTCCTCTTCGTCTTGGAAAGATGTGACCAGTGGGGTGCCACAGGGTTCTGTCCTGGGCCCAGTGCTATTCAACATTTTTATCAATGACTTGGATGATGGAATTAGGGGCATACTTATCAAATTTGCAGATGGCACCAAATTAGGAGGAGTAGCTAATACCCTAGAGGACAGGATCAAAATTCAAAATGACCTGGATAGACTGGAGAGCTGGGCCAAAGCTAACAAAATGAAATTCAATACGGAGAAATGTAAGGTACTGCGCTTAGGGCGGAAAAATGAAATGCATAGATATAGGATGGGGGAGACCTGGCTGAATGAGACTACGTGCGAAAGGGATCTGGGAGTCCTAGTAGACCACAAGTTGAACGTGAGTCAACAATGAGGCCAATGCGATTTTAGGCTGCATCAATAGAAGTATAGTGTCTAGATCAAGGGAAGTAATAGTGCCGCTCTATTCTGCCTTGGTCAGACCTCACGTAGAATACTGTGTCCAGTTCTGGGCACCACAATTCAAAAAGGATATTGACAAATAGGAGCGTGTCCAGAGAAGGGTGACTAAAATGGTGAAAGGTCTGGAAACCATGCCTTATGAGGAGAGACTTAGGGAGCTGGGTATGTTTAGCCTGGAAAAAAGACGGTTAAGAGGCGATATGATAGCCCTGTTTAAGTATTTGAAGGGGTGTCATGCTGAGGATGGAGCAGGCTTGTTTTCTGCTGCTCCAGAGACTGGAACACGGAGCAATGGATGCAAGCTCCAGGAATAGAGATTCCACCTCAACATTAGGAGGAACTTTTTGACAGTAATAGCTGTTCTGCAGTGGAACACACTCCCTCGGAGCATGGTGGGGTCTCCTTCCTTGGAGTTCTTTAAACAGAGGCTGGATGGCCATCTGTTGGGGATGTTTTGATCGCGATTTCCTGTGTGGCAGGGGGTTGGACTGGATAGTCCTCGTGGTCTCTTCCAACTCTACAATTTGATGATTCTATGAGATAGGGAACTCCTCCTTGGCCTTTCTGGCCTTTAAATACCCAGTGATAGGTGAAACATGGATGCCCTTCCAAGACTTCAGCTACAAGAGGGGTCATCTGCATTGTCATAACCGTGGAACCATTGCAGCCTTCCTTCTTCTGTTTTGCCTGACTGCTCACTGGCCAAGATGCTGACTCTTTTGCCAAGGCAACCACTGCTCCAGAGCTGCTGAGGGAGCCCATTGGTGGTTATCACAGATGTCTTCTCAGGCTTTGCTCTCTTGAATTCTGTTGCGACATCCAAACAAGTCTTTGGTAGGAACCTGGGGGATTCTACCTGCAAAGCTAAAAAAATAGGCTATTTTATACTGATAATGGGAAGGAATGCTACAGATTCTGTATAATTAAGAAGCTGTGGTTTAGTATAATGTAATCATTGCATTTAAGCACACATATTTTTCTAGTAATTCTTCAGACTTACTTTATTTCCTCAAGATTTTTTTTAAAAACCCAAACATGCTTAAACCAAACAGACACAAGTCTATTATGCCACAACTTAAAAAGTTCAAACATGCTTAACAGTATACATAAGAAAATGTTTTTTTAATGTATTAAAATGAGAGACTATGTGACTGAATTGATTATAAAATGAATATAGAATTGTTTAAGCAGATATCTGAAGGCTTAAACATCCAATGTGTTTAAATATCTAAACAGATATCTGACAATTAATTTGTATTTTCTTCAAAAAAATTTAAGACGTGTTTGACCATCACTTCTCGCAGGGTCTTTCTCAAATGTTAGACGGCGTTTTTTGAACTGTGGTAATTGGGCAAATTCTAAACCTGCCAAAGAAAAATAAAACATAGAAATGACCAATCACATAACAAGCATGCTACAATCATGAAGATTTAGCTCATTAATGCTACAGGTAATAAGAAAAACTGCCTGCTACAACATTCAAGGGTGGAACTGAGCCAACACTAAGCACTGATTTCAATTTAAGAGAGTTTAGCGTTTACTTACGGTATTTCTCTTACTGGATTAATTAAAGTACTTAATGTTATGGTTTATTTGGGTGCCTTAAAAATAAATTAAAACAAAGTAGTGAGATATTTAAATATTTATTTGTGAGCTTAAAATGGAGACAAAGTTATAGTACTTCATCTATCAAACCCTATATCTTTAGGCCATATCTATGTTCCTTATCACTGTACTACTGTACTTCTTTCCTTAAGTTGTAACTCACTTGTCCTTCCAGTGGCACCAATCAAAGCACCAATTTAAGCTATGCCTGCTTAAGCTTAAACAATGGTTATGGGGGGGGGTTTCTAGAACATTAATCTACTGTCATTTAAATCAAAGGGGTGTGGGACAGCTTTTTAAAAAAGCCAAATGTATTAGCACATGAATAGTTCTTACAAATTTGGTATTATTTAGGGAGAAATTATACATTTTGAAAATTACCTCTAGACAAACTTAATAGCAACTGCAAATCTAACATCAATAAGGACAACATTCAGACATTTTCAGAGGGACTACTGTATTAGTCCCTCTGTATTAGTTAAAATCAGCATTAGAATGGGGGGAGGGGAGGAATCTGGCAAGGGGATCTTGTAGCACCTTTGAGACTGAGAGAAACAAGTTGAATGAGGAAGTAGATCAACTCCTTTCTCTACAACTCCTTTCTCTCAGTCTCAAAAGTGCTGCAAGATCCCATTGCTTACAAGATCCAGACTAATACAGCTATGCCTTTTAATTCATTTTACCAAGACCTTTTGTTGACTTCAATCCATTCCTCAGATATACTGATGTAGCTGAAATTAGAGCGACAAGTATTTATGCAGTTACACAGTTGTCCCACAAATGCAGTACTATCTGTGAACAAGGCACATGGGTTATGCACCTTGCCTAAAGGGAAAAAAGTGGGTCATTTTTACTTCTGTTATGGCAGCAACAAGAGGTGCATCTGTGGGTGTGAGGAGGTACTAGACAGATCCGCAACCTCAGATAGCCCTTCCGTGCTTCTGACAATGTGGACTCTGATCTACAAAATGTTATGCCATAATAAATTTGTTAAGCCCTTCCAGTGGCACAAGACCACTGTGTCAAGAAGAGCAAAGTGGTACCTTTTGCTAGTCTATATATTGACTAGCAAAAGGTACTATATATATATATTGACTAGCAATATATTTTTCTTTATGCATGTCATATATATATATATATATATATATATATATATATATATTGGATCTGAAACATGGGTCACCTATCGCCAACACTTACGACTCCTCGAGCGCTTTCATCAGCGCTGTCTACACACAATCCTAAATATACACTGGACTGACTATGTGACGAATGTTGCTGTCCTTGAGCAAGCAGGGATCACCAGCATTGAGGCCATGATATTGAGAACACAGCTGCGCTGGGCAGGGCACGTTTCTAGGATGGAGGACCATCGCCTCCCAAAAATACTACTCTACGGTGAACTCGCCACGGGTCAGCGTAAGAGGGGCGCTCCAAAAAAGCGATACAAAGACTCCCTGAAACAACATCTCAGGCTTGGCCAAATTGATCACCAACAGTGGTCCGCCCTGGCCTCACATCGGGAGGCATGGAGACGCACTATCCACAATGCTGCAGCCTTATTTGAGAACTCACGACGAACAAGTCTTGAAGAGAAACGACAACGCAGAAAAAAATCACAACCCAAAAACATCACCCAAGGAGACCTTCTGCTGTGCTTTTTGCAACTGGACTTGTTTATCTCAGATTGGCCTTTTTAGTCATCAGCGCGCTTGCAGAAAGCGCGGGATGAGTCCTTCCTGAATCTTGGTTTGCGAAGAAAAGCCGGAGCGATAAAGAAAAAAATGAGTATGCAGATCTAAACTTTAACTCATAAGGAATGGATGACAGCACTGTTTACAATTCTGTTATAATCACCTCGATTCCCTATGGCCTGACAATATGAGCAACAAGATGAATTTCAATTAATCTCTCCTTGTTTAGTGCCAGCTTGCCTTATACATCCTGGCAGTGCTTGAAGCAGCAAACTGGGAGCTGTGGCTTAAAGCATGAACAAGACACAATATGACACAATCAGTATTTAGGCTGAACAAGCTAAAGATGACACTTGGGCTACTTGTTTCATTTAAGAAATGGAATGTCTGCTGCCTTGAAACATTTGCATAATTTTCAACAATAGTAATCTTTGCTTTAAAATATACTGTGACAAATAGCAATATGCCCAGGTTTATATAATTATTTCTTACACAGCCACTCCAAATGCTAGATGAGATTGCCAATGTTCCAGTCACTTAAAAATATAAGACAGACAGGGAGAAAAAAGGAGACACTAGGTAAGCAGATTGCTTTTGAAATCATCAGCTTTTCCCCACATATTTAAAAGCTGCTGGTTATTCCAAAGTGGAAACATGCAAATATACTCTACAATAACACCAAATCATAGTGACAGAATAGCTGCTCTGATAATAACAATGGAAGAATTTAAGGAAAAACTATAATGTGAGCTTCACTTTTTTTAAAAATTTCCAGAGGGTAGTTGTAGCACATTGTTTTGTGATTTTACTATACCTGCTGAAGCATCCTGCTCTTTTTGACTAGATGATAAATTGGGCCCCTTTTTTGCTGCATATTCTCCAGTTATTTGAAAGTTCAGGTTAAAGAATCCATCAGGATTTGATACGGCTTTGCAGAAATTTGCACCATAGAAAGATGAATCCATTGTTTGCAGGAATGGGTGCGCATCCCCAAACCTCTTCTCAGATTGAAGCTCTGGACTGCAACATGCAGTTCCTTCAAATTCTCCTAGAAAATGGTCAGGGCTTTGCTGGAATGGAGCATCTTTATTAGAGTCAAGGTACCAAGAGTGTCTGAAATCCAGGGCAGAGTGACATTGCTTCTTCTGTTTCAGAAGAGGCTTTTTGATTTCACATACATTTTTAACATCTTGATGGTGAGGATTCTTTAACAAGACTGGCATCTCTTCCTTTGAGTAACTTTCAAGGTAAGTATCAGTGCCACTTTGACTGTAGCCTAAATATGGCATGGAGGCTTCAAAACTGATGCGTTTAGGTTCTTCAGGATTGTTCAGTGCAAGTGATGAACGTGCTCTTCTTTCTGTTTCCATTTGTTTCAGAAATAGGAGATACTGATGTCTCTCTATAGTATTCTGAAAGAAACCTATGTCTTGTTTGCATGATATGGAAGGGGCCATTAAGTTGTGCCTTGTAGTTGATTTCAGTGGAGTACACAACCCATTTTGGCAGTAATCTGGAGAACAGCTTTGGTTTTTCCGTACTTCAGGAGTGCATCCTGAATTAAAGGGATTAGATTCTTGAAAATTAGACAATGCCTCAGAATTAGGAAGCTGATAATAGGAGTTGATGGCAGAGTTTGTTTCTCTTTCAGGTGGTATATGTCCTTTTACAGGTTTTGACTTAGGCAACGGTTTTAAGGTGTACAGTGATGTGATGTCGCTAAAATGCTGAAATGGAAGAAACAGATTCAAGTCCACACAAATCTAGAATGACATACAGCTCTATAGTGCCTGTGTATATATCCAACTGTGACCATTGGACTAGATGACTCTTGGCATCCTTTCCAGTTCTATAATTCTAAGAAGGTATAGATGAATTATTGCTCTTTGCTATTGTTCTGTTTTGGACAATGTGATCAAGCAAGTGGTAGCTATTGAACTTCAGACAATCTTCAAAGAAACCAGTTATCTACCCCAAATATCCACATCCTGCAGCTCTTCAAGACCTTATCTCCCAAGTCCATATCCACCCCTGATCACTGAAAGGAAGAAGCTTTAGCCTTCCTCCATCAGCAGTCATGAAGTTAAACAGTAAATATGCTAATGTGGATTGCATCACAAAATGCCATCAACATCCAAGCAGGGATTGCTATAGGTCTGCTAATAAAAGGGGTAGGTAGCCTGAAACCAACATTGTGCTGGTGCTCAACCAAGAGAACCTAATGCAAAATAACCTTCCATCCTGCAGTCTTCCACACCACCCAAAAACAAGCTTTGGATGGGGTTTCCAGCCCTCCTGAGTTATCTTTGGGGGTATAGGGTAGGGGAAGAGAGATAACCCTACCTCCTGTTCCACTGATGAAATGGAACCAGTCCTTTGGTTCCATCAGTGGAACCACTTCTTTGGATTCTGGGTAAGTGTGTGTGTGTGTGTAAATAATTAATACCATGTTCCAAAAAATGTTATGGACTGGCAAAGAAATGCTTATGACAGTATGTTGAGCACTCTGCTGTTGCACTAATTACAACACTTGAAGGAGATACAATGGGATTTCATGGTGAGTCAACAGCAGCATTATACTGGCACTCATCACTCTGGCAGATGCAACACAACATCATTAAGCAAAACATTCACATGGGATTAAAAAGAACAGCCTAGGAACTGGATGGTGGCAGTACTAAACCACATTACAGAGATTGCTGTAGTGGCATCATACTGTACGTGGAAACAGTTTTTCAATGCCAACCTGATTGGTAACAGCACACAAATTGGAAGTTTACCAGGTGTAATCTGTGGCCCTCTTAATAGACAACCTTTTATAAATGGGACTACAGGGGACGTGCAGCAACTATAGACCGGGCTTCTATTTACTTTGCACTGTAGTTTTGTATAATTACACCAGTGCCAGCCTCTCTCCATGACATTTTACTTGCACATATGATCAGAATTAAGTTCTAAGACAAAGAAAAATGCAACCTTAGGAACTTTTCTGGCTTCTTTTGGGTTTAAAGTAAAAGTTGAATTCTTTATTTTGGGCACACAGATACACATACAGCCATGTGCAGCAAGAAACACAGAGTCACACTATATATGATATGTTAATACCCTGTATATCTGACCTTCAAGACTTTTTCTGGCACTTCTGGGAAAAGTTGCTGAAGCTGGGCAAACGTTGATGACAGAAGCAACTCCAATGAAGAACTTTTCTTTAACATGACTTGAGCCACCAGAGGGTTGATGCATGGAAATGTAAGCAAGCATTTCTCTGCCTTGAGGGGGAAAAAGCAATTAGCTTTGTGATGTTCTCAAGGTGAACTACTGCAGGTGATATTTCATTATGTTTTGATGTGAAAGGTAATAACTCCCATGTAATTTCCCCCCAAGATGACATATTGTTATGAAATGATATATTTGCTTGTAAAGTAGTCTGAAATTAATGGAGGAGGAATGACTGGAAATATTCCTTAATGGACTGCAGTCCAAGTTCCCAGGAACATCTATTGTTAGGGAAATTACAGATAAACAGCCTACAGTACAGGGGACCAAACTTTTTTGAGACTAGAACATTGGTACTTACTATGAAGTTTCCTTTTCTGCAGTTGTGGGGATGCAGTCCTTACATTGGATCTTGCTCCTACCACACACTTTGTGTTTCATAGAATCATACAGTTGGAAGAGACCACAAGGGCCATCCAGTCCAACCCCCTGCCATACAGGAATAAACAATCAAAGCATTCCTGACAGATGGCCATCCAGCTCTGTTTAAAAACCTCCAAAGAAGGAGACTCCACCACACTATGAGGCAGTGTATTCCACTTCCGAACAGCAATTACTGTCAGGAAGTTCTTCCTAATGTTTAGGTGGAATCTCTTCTCCTCTAGTTTGAACCTATTGCTCTGTGTCCTAGGAGATTTTCAGACTACACTGTAATAGTGTTACTATTCCACTTTAACTGCTTTGGCTTCCTCCTGTGGAATTCTGGCGTTTGTAGTTTAGTGAGGCCTAAGATCTCTCTGGCTGGAGTTGTAAATGCCCTTCCCTAAACTGCAAATCCCAGGATTCAACAGGAGGCAGCCATAACAAATAAAGTGGAATAGTAACACTATAACAGTGTTGTCTGAAAATCTCCCTAGTCTCTGGAGCAGCAGAAAACAAGCTTGCACCATCGTCAGTATGACATCCCTTCAAATATTTAAATATGGCTATCATGTCCCCTCTCAACCTTCTCCAGATTAAATGTGCCCAGCTCCCTAAGCCGCTCCTCATAGGGCATGGCTTCCAGACCTTCCACCATCCTGGTTGCCCTCCCCTGGACACGTTCCAGCTTCTCAGTATCCTTCCTGAATTGTGGTGACCAGAAATGGACATAGTATTCAAGGTGAGGTCTGACCAAAGCAGAACAGAGTGGCACCATTACTTCCCTTGATCTAGACACTATACTCCTATTAATGCAGCCTAGAATTGCATTTGTAGGCAGGGCTTCTTAAGGTGTCAATCATCTTTTCCACCCTAAGTGGGATAGCTAGCCCTTCCTTCCCAGTGATGGAATGACAAGCTCTGGACAGAGAAAAATTTACCGCCAGCGATTCCAAAAAGACAAACACCACCCACCAACCAGCGCAGGAAGGATTCCCTCCCCACAAGTGCAGAAAACGAATCTTCATGGTAAGTACCAATGTTGCATTTTCCTGCAGTGTGGGGAGGTAATCCTTACATTGGGACCTACACAAGTGGTCACCATACACCTTGGGCAGGCAAAGAAACCCAAAAAAGGGAACTATAAAGACACAAGCTATTGCAGAACACACCTGCCAAAGGACTTATCTGTAGACACAAACTTGTCAATCTTACAATGCCTAATAAAGGATGATGGGGAAGCCCAAGTGGCCACCCTGCAAATCTCCATCAATGATGTCACCATGCCCAAGGCCACAGAGGTTGCAGCAATATGAGCAGAGTGGCTGAATCCCCTCAGGAGTTGACATGGAACTATGAGCACAAGCTAATTCAATGCAAAGATTCAACCACCGAAACAAGGGTGCCCTTTAGTAGCCTCTGGAAAGGAGATAAAAAGCAAATCTGATTTATTAAAGTCCCTTGTTCTTGTTAAATAGAACTTAATAGCCCTATGCACATCCAATATGTGTCATTCTTTTTCCTGTGGTGCTCTAGGATCAGGGCAAAAGGAAGAAAGAACAATCTCCTGAGGGATCAAAAACTGAATTAACTTTAGGAACAAAATAAGGATCTAACCAAAGAACAACTGAACCCTTATGAAAAATGCACAACTCTTTACACACTGACTTAGCCCTCAGCTCAGATCCTGCGAGCAGACATACAGTAATCACAATTAAAAACAACCTTTTCACAGTAAGAAACTTCAGATTCACTGGACTCAAAGGCTCAAAAGGAGCCCTCAACAAAGTCTATAACACTACAGTCCTCCCTTCAATTCGCAGGGGTTCCAGGCGGAGCACCCCCACAAAATTGAAAAAAACGCAAATAAGCAGCGGGGCCTGGAAAGCCTCGCTGCCACCCACCCCATTCCCCCCTGTCCCTTCCAAAGTGGCGGGGAGGCCTGCGAAGCCTCCCCGCTGCAACCTACAACCCCCCCACCCCTTCCGAAGTGGCGGGGAGGCTTGTGAAACCTCCTGCTGCCTGCCGGCCCCCCGCCCCTGCTTTCCTCCCACTTTGTTCTGTTTGGCGGGGGGGAGGTTGGTAGATTGGTCTGCCAATAAGGGTAGGTTGGTCTGCCCTCTGTCAACACCCAGGAGGTACCTCCACCACTTGACTCCTGACTCCTTCTCAGAGGATTGCTCAGGACTGATCACGCTCCATTTTACTGAGGTTAACCATCCCCATTAGGGTAGAAAAGCTCAGAATGAAAAAGTGCTCTCTTGGCAGGAAAGAAAGGGATTCCTCCAAAAACAAGGCCACAAAGATCCAAACGTGCCAGAGCAAGGGTAAAACCCTGTCCCAATCAGTGCCGAAGCAGGATGGAACTGCTGGGAAGGAGGAACTAACCCTCCCACTTAGGATGGAAAAGATTTGACAAGTATATGGGAGAAGCAAGACCCAATGTAAGGATTGTCATCCCACACTGCAGGAAAATGTGGACACATTTCAGATTTTTAGAAAGTAGCCTAGTCATCATCACAAAAAGGCTGTCATTGGGTGTGGCAAATGAATATTTAGTTTTGGCACAGACCAACCATTTAATAGCATGGCAAAATGGTGAGACTAAAGAATGAGTGAGTTGTGCAAGCAGCCTGAGCTCCCAAACACAAAACTACTTTGGATATTGTAGTTTCTGCTCCAACATTTTTTGGAACATAATCCAGTTTTCCAAAGTCACCACTAAGCACATTCCTCTCGTATTTATTTATTTCCTCAAAATGTATTTGAAAACCATTCCAAAATCAACTTCCCCCTCAAATAAATGCCTGTTCAATTATTCATCAAGAATATCATTTCTGCTCTGTAAACCCAGTACACCTTCACTCTGCGTTCTTTCTTTGCTATCCAATCCACTTGTCTCCAGACTTGGAGCCCTGGTGGCGCAGTGGTTAAATGCCAGTACTGCAAGTCACCATGTTGCAAGTTCCATTCCATAGGGCTTCAAGGTTCACTCAGCCTTCCATCCTTTTGTAGGTTAGTAAAATGAGTACCCAGCTTGTGGGGGCAATTAGCTAACACACATTGGAAGCTGCTTCTTGCAGTGTAGATGTGTAAATTGCTATTGCTTAAAACAATTTGTAAGCTGCTTTGATAGCCTTGTGGCTGAAGAGTGGGGTATAAGTAACTAAATAAAATAAATAAATAAAATAAATTTTATTTTATTTTTATTTTTTTTGATAGCCTCTCTGATAGTGAAATTACCGGTAACAAATGAGGCAGAATCTGCCCATTTGTCCTGCAAAGTCAGAGTTTGTGGCTTGGAAAATGTCCCAGGAAGAGGAAGCACAGTCTTAAAGAGTTCCACTTGAAGTGCCCCCCACTTTCAGAAGGTATCATTAAGTAGAGGTGTTAAACCAAATACCTAAACTGTAACAGATCTACCCACAAATAGGAGGGTTAAGCCTGCTGTATCAAATCAGAAGCTCCTACCAAGCCACATCACATGGCAGCCTATGACCTTTCTTTTCAAATGAGTGATTGGGGCATCAAAGCTTCAAATATCATTTTAAAATATTAAGCCCAACACAGTTCAGACAGTTAATAGTAACTATTATATGTTTTTAAAAAGTAATTAGGATGTTTTTTACAGAAAAAAAACTGACTGCTACAAGGTGCTGGCCTCTTGTACCAAACACTCTAGTCCTGTCCACCTTGTTGATTTCTTCAGTGCCTGCAAATGAGCATAAGCCAGGATTTAAAGCCATTTCCTCATCTACCATTTAGTGAACTCAAACCCCTGCAACTATAAAAGTAACTAAAAGTTACAGTTATACTACACAATGAGTGGAGTTCTCCCTCATTATGTTGCAACTAGTATAATGTAATTATACCTTTGTAATTGAACAAAAGAAATACAGTTGTCCCTCCACATTCGTGAACTTGACATTTGCGGTTTTGGGAGGGCCCGCTGGGCCCCCCCAAAACCGCGACACAGGGCCTCCGGAGGGGGAGGGCCAGGGAGGCCTCCGTGGCGCCTTGCAAGGCCCCGCGAAGGCCTTGGGTGGGAGGGGGGACGGCCAGGGAGGCCGGGGGAGGACCGGAGAGGTCTCCGCGGGGTCTTGCAAGGCCCCGCGAAGGCCTTGGGAGGGAGGGGGGATGACAGGAGAGGCCTCCACGGGGCCTTGCAAGGCCCCGCGAAGGCCTTGGGTGGGAGGGGGGACGGCCAGGGAGGCCTCCGCGGGACCTTGCAAGGCCCCACGAAGGCCTTGGGAGGGAGGGGGAGGCCCGCGGAGGCCTCCACGGAGCCCCCGGAGACGCTCCGGAGGCCCCATGAAGGCCTGGGGAGGGAGGGGGAGATGGGGAAAAGCGACCATGGGGCCTCCGGAGGCCCCGTGTTTGCTTTTGCGGGGGAGGGGGGGCAATCAATATTCGCGGATTTTTCACATTCACGGGGGTCCGTGGAATCTAACCCCCGCAAATGTGAAGGGACGACTGTAATCACAAGTAACTAATCATTTTCAACTAGGTACTTCTAAGCTCTGGTATCTTGCAGGCCCTCCTTTCAAAATCTGCTTGTAGGGACGGTCTGCAGCCTACTACATAAAAGAATAGGCTGGAGTCCTCATCCAGTTGATTTGCTCATGAGTGTGACAGCTGCTGATGAATAATTTCCAATTTGCTATGGACTACATACATGCAAGGTACACACAGGAGCTTGCCAGGGCAAGGGAGGACAAACCCAACAAAAGATATCTGCTCAACCATGTCCAAAGAAAATAGTGTGTGTGATTCACACTATTTGCAGATTCTCAAATAACTACAGTTGTGTGCATGTCTGAGTGTATGAATAACAGAAATACAATGGAACTGGAACTTCTTAGAGCTTCAGGCATTACTTTTTAGAAGCAGTTAGCTATAGTTCCAAGCCAGAACCCAGTTGCTATTTTACAAAGTTACTAGTTGTTACTTAAAAAAAAAAACCTATCAGAATGCTGTGAACTGATAGCCTATAGTACCAGACACACCTAACCGGTGAGGCCACACAGTACTATAACCATAAAAACAACTAAAACACAGTTACTGTTAACCACAAAAAGAGTGGCATTTTCCCTCATAATGTTACAGTTGTAATGTAACCTAATTACACCGTAACTGTGGCCCAAACCAATAAATTACAAGTAACTTTTAATATGTGAGAAGTTACCTCCATGCTCTGAAGCTGTTTTCAGCTCAGTTCAGTTGTAAACAGTTCATTTAAAGTAAACAAACCTCTGACGGCAAAACAGAAAGCCAGGCTTTGTCCAGCCATTCCTGAGGATGTCTTTTAGATGTCAACAGAGTGTGGTCAGCAATCTGACGAACCAAAAATGCTGTCTCTTCAATTCCTGGTGTAAGAACCACCTAAAAGATTGTTTCTTTATCAATATATAACAAATATGATATAATACAACTAAACACAATGAGGATATAGCAAAATATGAAAACTAACAAACAAAAATATATTTAGGAAGAGAAAAATCAGGAAGAGGGGCTAACCAAGCAAAGAAACAAAGGGCTCAGTAACACGGCAGTTTTTATTGCAGTAGTTTGCACTTTAGTGCTTTTTCGCACCAGTGCCAGATAGTTTACATGATTTAGTGAGAAATCAGTTGATCTGTTTATTCTTCTGCTTTGCAGTTCACACAGGCAAAAGTGGGGTGTGTGTGGCCTCCCAAACACATCTGGGGGAAGATGCCGGGAAGATGAGAGGGAGGGAAAGAGAGAGAGAGAAAGTGCTGGGATCTTTCCCTCCTCTGATTACCAGAGGAATGACTGATAAGTTTTCATGCCTTATCAGGGAGTGCTCCCTCTTCATCCCAAAGTAAGAAGGGTGGGAGGAAGGAGGCAGCCTTTCAGCTTCAAGGAGCCATCCCCCCTCAAGCCCCCCTTCCCCTCACCCACTCTTCCTGTTTGTCTCTCTCTCTCACATACACACACATGGGATCACAGGAGTGCGAGGGAGCGAACAGCTGGAGGAGCAGATCGCTACTCAAACTCTGTCTCTCTCTCTCTCACACACACATGCGCACACACACAGGCTAACTGGGGGTTCTTCAGCTGCAGCAGCCAAGCAAGCCGGGAGGCAACAACAGTGGCTGGATCTTTTCATTTGAGGATCCTCCATCCCCTTCCTGGTCAGTTCAACCCCCTCCGTGGTCAGTCCAATCAATCACGGCTCAGCTCTGCTGTTGTTGTTTCGGGAAGATTGCTGGCAATTCACACAGACTTTTCTGAAATGGTAGTTCACACAATTGATAGTGCGCTAAGTCGCGCTACATTTAAAAAAAGTCGGGAAAAGTTCCAAAATCCTTTATTACGCTACTAATGGGTCTTTGTGCTCCCCTCCTTCTGAAAGAGGCAACTTTGTGGCGCAGCACATGTAAACAATTAGGAATCTTAGCAAATTCTTCTCGGATTTTTTCCATCGTGTAACCGAGACCAAAGAAACCTAACATCAGTGAAAATGAACCTATAGGCTCTAACTTAGCAGTGAACTGCTAAAATGAAACAGGTAAGTTTGCTGACCTCTAGTGATAGACAGAATTATTTTTCTCCCAAGGGTACATTTGGACATCCAAAAGGAAGAAGTTCTTTCCTGGAGTCTATCACGTTACATAACTTATAAAAATATGTTGTCTTCTGATATTATATATTGGCAAGGTGTGGTGTGGTGTGGTGTGGTGTAGTGGTTTGAGTGCTGCACTAGTACTCCAGGAGATCAGGGTTCGAATCCTCACTTGGCTATGGAAACCCACTGCATGACCTTGGGTAAATCACCTTCTTCTCATCCTCAGAGGAAGACAAAGGCAAATCTACTCTGAATAACCTTGCCAAGAAAATTTTCTATTACTAGAAAATTGTAATAGCCCTAGATTTGCCATAAATTGAAAATGACTTGAAAGCATGCAACAACAAGAGCAACAAAATATAGTTTAAGGTGGTAAATAAGGTCAAAAGGGCATACAAAGCTTAAGTAAGTGGTGTAGAATTTTGGATGAAGTAAAGGTACGTATGGATGCTGATTGGTGGGGAAAATGAGAATAGGAGGTGCTGCCCAAATGTTGTGATGAGAGTGGAAAGGATGAAAGTTGCACAGAATTAAGGTTTAGATGAAGACTGTTGAGAGAGGAGAGGTCTGAAGAGACAGAGACTGTGAAGGTAGATTGTATTAAAAAGTGAAGGCTTAGTAGTATAGGTACATAAAAGAAACTGCAACTAAAACTATTTATGGGCTGGAGAGTAAAGAGTGAAGTAAGATCCATAAAAATATTAAATAAAATATAATTAAATTACTGTATATTATTTATTTAACATACTCATGTGTCCTCTCTTTCCAGCATTACACTAGTGTTAGAGTCATTATATAAAGAACAGTTTTACACAGATCTTAAAGGAACTGATTCCAGTGGGGACTATATTGCAGCAACAATCATTCTTGGGAAGAGTGTGGGTGATGGAGGTGGGATAACTACAGGTGGCAGTTAATTCACCACAGTTGGATTGTCACAATTTCCACTGCACATGGTATGAGATCTCTTCCACCCTTTGAGATTCCCTTATCCAGATATCTAAATCTTACCAATCTCATAACTTTGGTTATGAGTACATGAAAGGCCAGATCTTTTGCTAAGGTGATAGTAGATTATCAAGAGTGTCAACAAATATCTTTTACCACACACTACCTTCACGTCAAAGTCTTCTGACTTCTGGGCAAATGGAACCAAGGCCGCATAAATTAAGGCTAGGTGATGAAGAGTCTTTCCACCTAGACTATATCTAAACAAAGCACCATGTTATTACACTCATTCAACATCTATGTTCAGAATTTTAACACAAATACAAAACTGAGTGTTAAGCATTCTTCACACAACCTTCCATGAAAAAAATACGGCAGGATATAGCATCAGTTACTAAGTTGATGAAGTCTAGATGAGAATTTCATTTTGTTCAAATGTCTGATAAACACTTTGCACAACTCACAAATTTCTTCAAGAAATTAGTGGAAAGAACATGATTTTTTTAATGAATGAGGGAGAAAGCATAATAACAGATTCACTTATCAAGGTGCAGGCCTTCAGGACTTAACTCTGTCTATTTAGCAAGTTTGTGATGTTGAATTAAAGTTGCTACCTCCCCCCCCGCAAAAAAAGCTCCTCATCTTTAATAGTTACATAGCAGGCAGGTACATGGTCCTCTCCATGATTGGGAACAGATTTATCTAATGAATTTGGCAAATGCAGGCAATTGAAAATTTCATTTGGTTTATTTCTGAATACAAACATATCAAATTAAGAAACGTCTTCAGAAATTTGGTGGAGAAAACTGAATGTGGGCGAAAACAAAATGAACAGATGTATTTATCAGTATTTAATAGCAGAGAGCCGGTGTGGTGTTGTGGTTTGAGTGTTGGACTAGGACTCTTGGAGACAAGGGTTCAAATGTCCACTTGCCATGGAAACCCACTGAGGGACCTTGAGCAAGCCAAACACTTTCAGCCTCTGAGGAAGGTAATGGCAAACCCCCTCTAAACAAATCTTGCCAAGAAAACCCAGCAATAGGTTTGTCTTAGTATCACCATATGAATTGAAGGCACACAATAGCAATTTAATAGCAATTTGATCTGAATAAACTCAGATGTAAAGAGGATAGGAGCAGAAAAGACCTAGTTTCTTAGGTCTTTTCATTGTTAGGTAGGGAGCTACGCTACACTGAACAATATTTATACTCCTAAACAACACGAGTATTTTTTAAAAATTGAGGACAGTGGTAAGTACAACAATCAGACTGACAGCCAGCAATTTTTTGGTGACAGAGGTTAAGAGTACTTGGGGACACAGAATGACAAACCAAGGCAGAAGACTAGAATGTGAACAGCCTTAATAAGCTGAAGATCAATTGTATAAAATATTAACGAAACAACAACAAGGTTTATTTGTTTCCCGCCTCTCCCATCAGGATTGGGGTGGCAAACAAGAATTTGTTTATTAATTCTTACTGCATGTAAATTATCCCAAAGTCTTTGCATTAATTTGCCAGAGCTTTAGAAGGCTAGAGCAAATTCATCTTGAATAATGCAAAACAGTGCATCTCAAGCTAGCTAATGTGGAGGACCATAATCCCACCACAACATGCCAGGGACTGGTATCATATTTGCATCTATTGGCTGCAACTATTTTTTTCTTTCTTTCCTGGAAACTCACCATGGACTGATAGCCAATAGCTTGTGGACTGGCTCTACTCCACAGACCACTACATTAAGTAGAAATTGTGTAGAATACCACTTCATGTATTTACTTTCATCTTCATAACATAAAAGAGCTCAATTAGAGGTGAGTCAAAATATAGCCTTTCAGATATTTTTGGATTGTAACTTCCAGCACCTCTCACAATTAACTATGTTTACTCAATCTGGTGGCCCATAAAATGCTCATCCTTGGGCCAGACTTATTATTTCATAAAATGATACCTAAAAATTCAGGGAAGGAGCCCAGAATATCTCCCCCACTGCAGTTACAGCATTGCAATGGTCTCAAAAATTTCCAGTGTTGACTTTTAAAAAACTTTTATGTTTCTAAGTGTCACAAGCCCAGATCAACCAAAAGTTTTGAACTTACTGAGAACTTAGTCTTTCTCTGGAGTATAAAATAATCCAACAGGAGTTATACTGAAGAGACAGCACCATCAGTCTTAATACAATATTATCAGAAGACTTTTCATAATTGAGTTCTTCCACATTCTACAATGAAAACAGGCATAAAACAATGTCTGAATGTATGTGCAAGAATGTATCTATCATCAGTAATGGTCTGAGGTCAGAGATGAATTCATTCTTAATTCAGTAAACAACTCTCTCATGCTGTTTCCCTTTTTTATAAACCTGTGGTAATTCAATTAAGGTATGCTTTAAAAAGTGTATTTTAGACATCTATAAAATCGTAGTAGGGATATCAAAAAATACTTGCTTATTTTCTCATTCTTGAAGAATAAAGTGCCTTCACATACGTACATACCCCATATTAAAAAAATGCCCAACTGCCATTAGACTTTTTGCATGTGGAGACACTTTTTTGGGGAGGGATTGCACATTACACATCAAACAAAAACACTGTTCTCGAATGTTTGCAAATGCAAAAAATAAAAATGTGGCAAAACTGATCTATCTCATCCAGCAAAGAGTAAACCTATGAAATTCTTCATTCTTGCATGTAAGAATGAATTAAACAAAAACGTACCTCTTTAAGTCATAGGAAAATCAGTGAATGCATCTCAACTATGTCACTACAAATCCCTTAAATCGGGAATGGGAAACTTCTATCCTGTGGTCGGGATACAGTTTATGGGGATTCCCCATCCACCTGGCAATCTTTTTCTGCTTTTATATCTGACCAATGATCAGAAGATATTTAAAGTTTAAATACCCTGTACAGAGTAGAGACACTAAAGCTGTTCATTGCATGGAAGTGAGCTGTTCTTTTTTAGGCAAGAAGCTGTTGTACTGGGACTTACTGCTGAGGAGACATGGAAAAAGAAACTGCTCTGGGATTGCTATGATTGCTAGAAATATGCCCAAACCTGTAAGAATTACATCTGCTCGTACTTCCTTGGCTTTGGTACTGCCTAAACTGATCTTCACCCCTCTCTGTTCCCTTAATCCTGGCCACTGATGGAATACCGCTCCCTAGACCCTTCCCAAAGTCAGCTCCCAGTCCTCTCTTATGTTCCTCAACCAAGTCATAATAAAGTACAGTACAGCTGTACATAAAACGTTGTTTTAAAATAAACTCTCCAATACCTGTGTTTCTATAATAATATTTGTCTAAATTCACCAGCACTAGTAGATGTCTGATAGCATATCACAATGTTCTCATCCTCCATGCCCAGATCTCCATACCACCTGTAAACCTGATCTTGAGGGTTACCTCAGCCCTCCAGAGCAAGTTTTGAAGGCATGTGATAGGATTCAGGGGAAAGGAGGAACTGTCCCTCTCCTAGTACTGCTGATAACAGGACTGTCCCCTGCCAATTATTTGTTCTTATCACAGTATTGTTTTTATCTTTTATCTCTGGTTTGTAATTTGGCACACTTGAAAGTCTACCTCATCATCCTATTGTATGTATTTTTCAAGTTTATACCTTATCTGGGTCTAACAATTATTCAGTTGCCAAATATACAATATTTTAATAGGTATACAACAGAGCAACCCTTACTAGAAAGAAGATTGCCAAGATTTATTAGAGTTATTCTCAGGATGGCATGGAGGATGAATCCACTATGTTTGGGTTAATCCCCGCGTGCTAACCAGACAATGCATCCTGCCATCTCAGAATGACCTTCATGATAAGTATAAGTTCTCATTCTCATGGTAATTTACGATTATATCCATATAACTCCTCACAATGTGTCTGGTGGATTTGGGGATATGTGGGGTGCTGTCTAGGGATGTACAAGGGCAGAATATTCCACAGTAACATTTTTTTTACCTGCATAACAAGGGCAGTACATTCATCTATGGTCATCACTACATAGCTCTCTGTGCTTCCAAAGTACTGTAATGCCTCACAGCAGCTTCGTTCAATAAATGTAATATTGTACCTAGATAGAGTAGTCCCTATTAGATGACTAAGTAGCTGACTCATCACAGCATTGCAATAGTCCAACCAAACATATTACAACAGTTTTATTCTCATGGTGATCCTCTCTTGCCCATGCTATTTGGTTCTGGCTGCTGAGCTCCAAGAAGGGTCCCTCCCATCTTCTGCACCTCATACCTGTGCCAGATCATTGTCTCATTATAGAAAGCTGAAGTACACAGCTATCTTGATGCAATGTGTACAAAGGATGCCATGAGTATATCATGTATACTGTGGCCACTTTTAATAGACAAATGACCCAGCAGTGCTGGTCTGGATACACCGTAGGAAATCTCATTGACCTGAACAGAAAAGGCAGGATGCTGCCAGAGCAGTGGCACTAAGAGGGCACTGCTAGCAATCACAAGGGAAATGATACGACAGTAACCTGCTCTACAGCTTCACTACTTACTTGGATTCCAGTAACTGCAGGATTTCTGGAGTGTTGATAAGTCCCTCAGATGTCAGAAAAACATAGGGAATTGATACATTCAAAAGGACACACCCAAAATTATCTGGGAAAGCCTCATCTGAAGATAAACAACGTAAAAACTTTACAAAAGTATACTATTATAATTACCTAAAATGTACTTAGAATCAGTCTGGGGTACCTGTGGATCTGCCATCATAGAAGTGGCAACTTCACTCTGGATTTTATGGCCACCTTTCCTGCAGCTGCTCTGAGCTGAATGGGAGCTCTGCTGATGGCAAGCCAGGCAGCACCAGCACAGCTCCTGTTCAACTCAGAGCAGCTGCAGGAAGGGTGGGGAGAAAAATTCAGTGTATTCACTACTGTTATAGTGGTAGATCCACCAGCCACTCCTGGTATCAATGCTGGGACTTGTACCAGAACACAGAAGTGACAGTCCCCATCCAAAAAGCAGACTAAAGAACAATAACGTTCACCAGGCAACTGGACAATTATTTTGGTGATATTTATTTATTTATGTTTTTTAGTGAGTGGGCAATCCATAGCAGATCTTTGCTATAATGGTTAGGGTTAGGGTTAAGTTTTTTTCAGGTTAAGGTTTTGCTCTGCTTTTAGTTGTGCAAGGAAACAGCCAGGCTTGCAATCAAGAACGCTAGGCCTGAGGACTACATGGTCTTGTTCTTGACAGTTATCTGGGCCCCAAGGACATAAACTGTTACATGACCAACTTATCAGGAAAGTTCTTAAATTTCACAGTTGTGAGATGACTGAATCAGAGAACAAGAACAGCGTGCCTTTATCTCCATTTTTGTACAGCTATAAAATTATACAAGTCTAACTAGCTGATCACTTATTATTTGCTCCTTTTCTACCCCAGAACTGGTTATATGTAACCATTTAAAAAGAGGTCAGTGCAGTTTTTATGGAGCAAGCCCAAGAATTCTAATCTGATTTCCCATCCATTTTATATTTTAAAAATTGACCTACCAATTCCAGTTGCTTCTGGGAGAGCTGTTTTGAAAGTTATATAAGAAATGTTCAGATTTCTGCAAAGATCAACCCAACAGGAATTTTCTGAATAGTTGTACTCCACCACCAGTGAAAAATGAGTCCAGGGAAAATCAGATCCAATATGCTGATTACGTACAACAACACAAGAGTATCTTTGTAAACTAAAAATAAAACACCAAGAATTTTTCTTTAATATAGCTATCTTCAGTTATGTTCTACACTTTTCTGCAAGAACTTCATAAACTTGGACTATTTGTCAGTAAACAACAAACTATACCCACCTACTTATGACATTTTTGCTCTCTAACAAAGTTCTTTTTTTCTCTGTGTGCAAATACCTAATTTTCAAGCCTGTTTAAAGACAGAGACATACTGTTAAAATTCTGCAGCTCTTGAAACTAGCATCTTGGCCAGTGAACCATAGTTTCAAAAACATCTTGTAAATTTACATTAGTGAGATTAAAAGAGTAATTTCATAGTAATAATATGATATTGTCTAGAATATTTATATAAAGTTGTGAAATTCTCTCTTTTCTTTACATTTTGAAACTAAAATTACAATTAAACCTCTTTCACTTTATACTGTGTAATGCTCTTTACTAAAGTATCTTGTTGCAATGACTGTTAGATGACTATTTTTTATATAACAGATTGCTTTTTAATGCTTAGTGCATGTTTCTGCAACAGCCTCTTCCATGGTTTTGATTTACAGGAAGGTTTTCGAACAGTCCAATCCTATGCATATTTACTTAAGCTCCACTGGAAACCTTAGGGCTTAGTCACAGGTACGAGGTCTGTCTATTAAATAACGAGACTGATACAATGACCCATCTTTATTTATATGTATTACATTTCTAATGCTTGGCCCACTCAATATATTCCCCGTTCATACTCACATACCGATGCAGTCTTGTTTTCCACTGGTTGAAGGCATGGAACAGATCAGTTTCTGTCAGCCGTGTCAACACAGTTGCCGTTTTCTTTTTTACTGCATCAATTGATTCAAAATGTGTTCCTTTAAGCACCAATTTCACTTTAGGGAAAAGAAAAAAAGTTGCATGGTGCTAAATCTGGCGAATATGGAGGATGTTCAAGTGTGATAATGTGTTTATCAGCCAAAAACAGCTTCACAGAAAGTGCTGTGTGAGCAGGAGCATTGTCTTGATGAAGAATGAAACCGTTTCCCCACAGTTTTGGCCTTTTTCCCCCCGACTCTCTCACCTTTGTCAAAACTTCCTTATAATAATGCTGGTTCACTGTTCTGCCTCGTGGAACCCAGTCTGTCAAAATTACACTCTTGATGTAAAAAACCAAACAAACACCAATGAGCATGGCTTTGAATGTGGACTTGCTTTGACATGCTTTTTTCATTCTTGGCAATGATGGTGTTTTCAGTGCATTGACTGTCGTTTTGTCTCAGGGTCATACTGGAAGATCCAGGTTTCATCACAATTGATGATTTTTTTTAAAAAGGTTTGGGTCCGCCTCAAGTTCTTGCAGAATGTCAGTGCAAATTTCCTTGCGGCACTCTTTATGCTCTGGTGTGAGAACCCTAGGGACCATCTTGGCACAAACTTTTTTTATGTTGAGATCCTCACGCAAAATTTTCCATGCAATGTCTTTGTCAATGTTCATGGCTTCAGCTATCATTTATACACTGAGTCTGTGGTCTCCTCGAACAATCTGGCTGATTTTTTCTACATTTTTTTTTGGTTCTTAAAGTGGAAGGTCATCCAAGGTGTTCATCATCATTCACATTCTCACATCCTTCTCTGAATCTTTTTTGTACCACGTAAACACATGCGCACGAGACATGTAGTCTTCCCCGTAGGCCTCAGTAAGCATTTGAAACGATTCCATTGGTGTTTTGTTCAATTTTACATAAATTTCAAATTGACATGTTGCTTGACTTTTAAGCTTAGCATTTTCCCAGCACACAACAGACAACACAGCTGCTTTAACACAGGTTCAGACACATTCAAGGTCACCACTCATGCATTCACAATCAGTTCTCCTTGATTTGTCTGAAAGGTAGAGACACAGTCTTGTTATTTAAGAGACAGACCTCATATGTGTTTCCAGGGCTAAGGTTTCATTTCAGCCTCAACAGTTGGTGGCAGGGGTATACCCCACAAGGTTGGCTGCAGGTGAAAAAAGTTCTAAACAATGGAACTAGCAAAGGACACAAATATACATAAGTCTGAGTTCTTTAGCTGGCTAAAAGAAGGACTGTTTGGAACTCCAATTATTGCTGCTTGGTTAGGGGGAAACAAGGCTCCTACTGAGCTGATGCCCATCTTTTTGACTTCCCATAGGCATCTGCTTGACCACTGTGGGAACAGAATGCAAGATGAGATAAGTATTTTGTCTGATCCACCAGGGTTCTTCTTATATAGTCTAGAATTGTCTGGCTTTGCATGCCCAATGTGTGTGTGTTGATAAATATAGTCATAGCACAAAATCACCATATGGTTCCACTCCAGGAGCTTCCCATCTAAAAGGATATTGTGGGACAGAAATTTTTAGTACTTAGGGATGTTGGGGAAAATGTAATGATTTGGCATCCTGATTCAAGACAGGAATATGCAAGTAAACACAAGGCTAACTAGTTTCTAAAGCAATAGAAAAAGTGACATTTACCTTGCAATGTACTAATGATGTTGATAAGGTCAGCTATTTCTTCATCAAAATCCATTCTAGTCACAATTACCACCTAACAGATATATAAAATTAAAATTATTTCTCTACCATTCAGTTTCTATTTGTATTTGACATTTTAAAATTAAAAGTAATTTAAGGTATTATTTTAAGATCATTACAACATTAATTTAGGATTATTAAGACATTATTTTAAAAGTTTTACCATGAGCAGAGGATTCATCACTAATAATGTAGAAGAAATTTGAAAGTAGGTGATAGAATGTGGAAAAATGAAAAGAACCCTTGATTTGTACTAAACTCAAGCTGAACCCTCTGCTTGCTCATGGAGCTGCCCAATACCTTATAAAAAATAAGAAAAGCCATCAGTGTGTTCTTGTTTTAAAGCTGTTGTGACATCATAAGCAAATAGCTTTTGGGGACACAGTTACTGTCACAAGTAGTCACTATTAAGCAGGGTGAAGCAGCCACCTCTGGTAGAAGATTTTGAGTATCATGAAATGGCAGCTATTTTAAAAATTATTTACTTTAGCTTAAATCTAATGGCCAGCTCCAAGTGATCTGTTAGTTTTCTTATCAAGATTCCATTGATTCAATTGGTCTGTTTTAGTTGGGAATAACAATTGGATTAGAACCAGTGTGGTGTAGTGCTTTGTGTGTTGGATTATGACTCTGGAGACCAGGGTTTGAATCTCTGCTCATCCATGGAAATCCACTGGGTGACCTCGGCCTAGTCACATTCAGCCTCAGAAGAAGGCAAAGGCAACCCCCTTCTGAACAAATCTTGCAAGAAAATCCCATGATACGGTTGTCTTAGGGTCACCCTAAATTGGAAATGTCTTGAAAGCACACAACAACATGTGGGATTTTCTACCTCAGCAGCCCAAATAACTTAGCTGGTTTTGTATATTGTATACCTTAAACTTGGGGTGGGATGCCATTGGTTGACCCATCTCAGACAGTTAAAATGCCTTGGGCTAGCCATTCCAGCTGCTCTTGATCTTGCTAGGAAGAGCTACACTTAGAGAAATCTCAACAAAAGATGGTGCACATCTGGTGTTACCCTAGATCTATTCATACTTTATGCATCATTCTGTATAACAGCTCCAGAAATAAAATCATACAATGATGTAATTTACCTTATTGTGATAATCTGTATTACTGTGTACCCACTTAGACATTTGATGCTGCAGCTCTGTTATCTTGGGATTGGCTTCGTCCTTCTGAATAGCAAACTGCACAATCTTCAACTGTCTCCAAATATCACCCAGGCTAGAGCCTAGGAAGTCCTTATAGCTATCTTTTGCCTTGGACAAATACCCTTTTTAAAATAAGTAGATTAATAATATATTTTACAAACTTTCCACTAGCCTTCCTTTCTTCCTCCCTTACTTCCTTTTCCTATCTACTTCCCCACATCCCCCCCGAAATAATCCAATAATAAAAATATTTAATTGAAACTATCAAACTATAGTTTTACATAATTTTATAAAACTATACAAATTTTATTTTACATTCAAAATATTTAAAATACCAACAGATTTTCATACCATCACAATTATCCAGTTAATAGCAGGGTTTTTGTTTTATCTTGTTTGATATTTTTCATTTAAATAAGGAAAGGGTAGATTTATTTATAACTCATGGGGTTGCCATACGTTGACAGGCGATTTGAAGGCACGCACACACACATGCCTAAATATTCTGAAGGCGCCAGATCACAACCAATCTTGAAAGATAAGCTGGATCAGCCCTGCTTAGTACTTGGATGGGAGACCAGGTGCTGTAGGCTATATTTCAAAGGAAGGAACTGGTAAAGTCACCTCTGAGTATTCCTTGCATAAGAAAACCCTTTGAAATTCATGGAGTTTCCATAAGTCAATAAGCAACTTGAAGGCACACACGAAAACACAAATTTATTTATAAAACTAACCTAATGCTGTGCTCAAATTACATGTTAATAAGAGATCTCGAACTGTTACCAGCAAATGAAGAATAGTAGCATGTTTGAACAGTGTAATATCTTTTCCATCTTTGGTACCTGATTAAAAAAAACAGAGAAGGTATAATTTACATACCAGTTTTTTCCTCAAAACACAAGAAGTATTCAGTAATCATAGCTCAAGAAATAATATTTCTTAACTCTCCTTTGATCACAGAGCTCTAAATTTAAGACCCTAAAGTTGCTTCTACATTAAATTTCTCAGCGTGCATCTGCACTATAAAAATAATGCAGTTTGGCACCACTTTAAGTACTGTAGCTCCATCTATGGAATCCTGGGATTTGTAAGTTTACAAGGTCTTTAGCCTTCTCTACCAAAGAGTGCTGATGCCTCACAAAACTACAGATCCCAGGATTCTGTAGGACAGAGCCATGACAGTTAAAGTGGTGTGAAACTATTATTTCTACAGTGCAGATTTTGCAATACTGAAACATTGCTCTTCTACAATAAGAAGCAAAGTTAAACTTGTGACTTAATTCAATACTTAATATAGAGCAATATTCTCCATTCTAATCCTGTAAAGTCTGTTCCTTCCCCATTGGCAAGATTTGTTTCTTTCCCTGATTCTTAGGACTTTATTTTTTTTAATATACTTTTTATTATTCCATATATAGCATAAATATAGCGTACAAAAAATAAAAGGGAGAGACAAATTCCCATCCCCCCTTTCCCCACCCTTTAAACTTAGTAAAGTAGCTTTAAACTAAAATTGACCACGACTTCCTTCGTAAAAATATCTCAAAGGGTTTATCTTTCTCTGCAATATTTTGTTTACGTCCTCCTTACTACTCACTATACCTCTTCTTTTTATTGACGTTTCTAAGCGTAAGTTTATGTTAATCTTTTCTCATCCCTTCCTTCCTTTGTTATTTAATGCCTCCTCTTTTCTCCCTTCCTTTTTCTGTTACTTAACTCTACATTCACCTTACCTATACATTTGTGTGTCTATTTACTTACTATTTTCCTTCTTAAATTTCTATATCCCGTATTCCATATTCCACCTTTTCCTACAATAATTAATTACTGGTAACCATTCTTCTTTTGTTTTCTGTACTGATTTTTGATGTAATACACATGTTAATTTATCATTATCACTCATTTCTTGTATCTTATTGAACCATTCTTCTATCCTCGGCTCTTCTTTACTCTTCCATTTTGCAGCGATGGTTATGCAAGCCATTATACAAAGGTATAACAGTATTCTCCAGTAATTTTTTTTTCACTTCCTTTGTTAACATTGTTGTGATATTTAAAAGATACAGTTTCTGGTTCAATTCAAATTCTATGTTGAATATTTTTTGAATGGTGTTATGTATTTTCACCCAGAATTTGTGTATCGATGGGCAAGTCCACCACATATGTTTTAATGTTCCTGTTACTTTTTCACATTTCCAACAGTTCTTATCTTTTAATCCATACATTTTATTTAGCCTTGATGGGGTTAAATACCACCTGTTGCTTATTTTAAAATAGTTCTCTTTTAGGGTTTGACATGCCGTAACCTTTTTTATTTTCCTCCAAGCCTCTTCCCATTCATCTAGATCAATCACCTCATCAATGTCTGTTGCCCATTTGATCATTGTATCTCTGACTACTTCATCTTTGAGTTGTCTGGAGTTGAGAATTTTATACAGTCTTGCAATTTTCTTTTTCTTGTCGTCCATATTATTTTTTCTATCTCCGTTTCTTCTTCCAAGAAGCCTGATTCTTCTTTATCTTTGTTAAACCTGCTATGTGTATTTGTTGATAGGATTTCCATCCCTCACATTCTAGCTCCTCTTTCATTTTTATTTCCATCTTTCTGTCCCCCTTCTTTTTGCACAGTTCATTATATATAATCCATCTATCAGATTTGCCCAAGTATCCCCATCTTCCACTGAAAGTCTCAAACGGAGATATCCATTTACCTTCTCTTACACTAGTATTGTATTGCCTTACAACTGGAACAACATCTTAGAGAGAGAGAAAAAAATCAATCTCAACTATTCATTTCTCCATACCAAACCTTCTCATGAATAGTACTGGATGAGAGATCACTGTTGAGAGTATTCCTGAATTCTTTGAGGTATTTTTATCTAAATTTGCAACTGTTAGTATAGTTCTTGATTAAGAGTAGGGGGAAAAAAGAGGACTTTGTGCTCGAAGACTCTAGGAACAGCAATGGCTGCTCGGTCTGTCACCTTGAACTGGGGGTAGGGAACTTCCTATACCTCCCCAAGCCTCAATATGGACAGCTGCTATGTGCCCCAGTCTTTCTTTACCTTCCCAGGTATAAAGTTGGGGTGGTCCTCTACACAACCCCCCCCTTTGCTGCTCCTAGACGACAGGTCCCGACGGAGCCCCGTTAGATCCTATCCTTCGTCCTCGCCCCCCCCTGCTGGAAGTGCTGATTCTTAGGACTTTATGAAATGCACTAAATATAGTAGCACCCCCGTATCTTCGGGGAATTGGTTCTGCCCCCCCTTCTGCGGACAGTAAATTCCATGGATAATAGCAAATGCCATCAAGCCTCCTCCCCTTCCGTTCACCTCCGCCATGGCCCTGCCATGGCGACAGGAGCTGTCCCGAGGGAAGGGAGGGTGAGATCACTCTCCCTTCCCCCTCGCCATGGCTCCACTGCAGTGGCGATTGTGGGGACGAAGGGGGAACAGGAGGAGGCTAGATTGCTCCCCCTTCCCTCCAGCCATGGCTCTGCTGCAGTAGCGATCATGGGGACGAAGGGGGAAGGGAAGGAGGCTAGCTTGCTCCTCCCTTACCTCTTCGCTCCAGCCATGGCCCAGCTGCAGCAGCAATCACGGGGACAAAGAGGGGTGGGGAGGAGTATAGATCACTCCCCCCTTCACCCCTGCAATCACCGCCATGGTGACCAGGAGCCCTCCCAGGGGAAGGGATGGTGGAGGTGAGATTCCTCCTCCCCACTCCCTTCCCCCCACCAACCATGGATAATTGAATCCGCATACGAATCAGCGTATGAGGGGATGCTACTGTACAGCGTCATAACGATGTCACATAGACACAAACAGGTGTGCATATCAGTCGACGTTGCCCTTTCATGTTTATGTACTGACCAAAAGAAATATTGTTTTATTGACATCCCAAGCTGTTAACTGATCCCCCATGGCACTTTAGCGCTGACATTGCCGGTGTGTGAAACCTCACGTCATTGTATTCACGTGAATGCAGCGTGAATGGCTGGTCCGGCACAAACACTTCTGGGTGAAATCTTGACATCCAGATATGTGACGCACTTTTTATGACCCTCCCTGGGTTACGTGTAAGTTTTTAAGTGTGTGTATATGTGTATATGTGCTTTTTAAAACTTCTTGTGTGTTGTTTTTGGTTTTGAATTTCACGTGAGAATCCGCGGGATTTTAATGAGGAAGTGAATGGAGCTCCATTCACTTCCTTGTTCATTGCTGAGAAGTCTTTGGATGGGAAGCAAGGTAAGTGCAGCATGGGGAGTTCTTTTACCAGCATAAAAACGGAAAAGTTATACTGGCAAAAGAACGGGCTTTTGGGGGTTGTGTGATAAAATCCTTATTCTCGAATTACTGTCTTCCTCCTTGTTCCTTTCTCTTATAACAGCTTCTGCTTGTTGGTTATTAATGCTTTAAAGATGAGTTAGTTGCTTCCTGTTCACCTGTGGCATCAGCATCCTGATTTGACTCTTTAATTGTTCTGTTCCTGCTCTACAGGAATAAGCTTTGATTTGGTTCCATGTTGCACTTACTGTAATCACTCAATCACTATTACTACGATATCAGAACAGAAATATTTTTTATGTGAAATATTTCTAAGATAAAAAATTATGAATAAGCAATCACTTGGGATGAAAGAATTTCTGAAGATACAAGGAAGGACAACAAAGAAAACATTAGCGTGCAATGGCTGATAGCAACATCACCTGGATTCTTCCTAAAAGCTGAGTGAACAAATGATGTGCATTGAGGAGAAAGAAACTATTGGTAGATTAACCTAAGGGGTTGTCTAGACAGTGAAAATAACTCTAATAGAATTTGCAGAGAATACCTTTTGTCCCAACAAGATCTGACCAAGATTCACAGTTTTTCGAAGGAGTGGGGGCAAAAATTCCATTTATTGCACGGGAAAACAAATATTCATGCATGGAAATGCACATTACAGCTGGTTTGGACATTGGGTTCGCATTGCAGCACATTCCTAGTGAGGGCAGAAGTGGAAAGCTGATTGGTTGGACATGTGAGGGCACCAGGAATGAAGAAAAACAGCCACCCAAAGGGAAGGTATTTTTACCATACATCAAAGGAGTCACAAAGTAGGGAAACTGATGCGGAAACACAACCTCCAAACAATCTACAGACCAACCAAGAAAATCCAAGCGAAGGACAAAAGAGACCCTCTCACAGCCTGAGGAGTTTACCACATATCACACAGCTGTGGACAAGTTTACATAGGGTCCACTAAATGCAGTGTGCAAATACAAACCCATGCTGGCTCCTACTGATCACTGCATTGCCGTAAAGATACTTGTGGACAGACTCCTGTATAATCTGTTATAATATATTTCTTGGTATTGAGGTCAGGCTGGTTGGTCTGTAGCTTCCTGGATCTCATTGTTTGCCTTTTTTGAAGAGAGCAACAATGCTACCCCTCCTCCAATCCTCTGGCACCTCATCTGTTATCCAAGATTTCTCAAAAATGATGGGAAATAGTTCAAAGACTACATCAGCATTTCCTTCAGTACTCTGGATGCAGTTTGTCTGGCCCTGCACATCTAAACTCATTTAGGATAGCTAGGTGATTCCTAACCAACTCCCTATTAATCTTAATTTGCAATCAAGATCTCTTCCCAAGGTCTCTACTATTTCATGGAACCACACAGTTTTCTTTTTGGGAGAAAACTAATGCAAAATAGGTATTGAGTAGTTAGCCTTTTACCATCCTTACTGAACAGCAGCCCCACTGTCTCTTTGGTCATTCTCTTGACTCAAATGTATCTGACACCCCCCCCCCACTTCTTTTGCTGCTCCTTGCTTGCCTAGCCAGTCTCAGCTCATTCTTTGCTTTCTTTATATTATTCCTGAAAGCTTGGACTACACATCTGTACTCTTCCTTGGTGATTCTTCCTAGTTTGCATTCTTTATAAATAGCCTTTTTTCTTTTCACATTCTCCTTGAGTTTGCTGTGCAGCCACATTGGCTTCTTCAGATGTTTCACATTTTAGTTCTTCCATGAGTTTGTTTGTGATTGTGCTTTTTGCAACTCCTTCTTCAAAAACTCCTATCCTTGCTGGGTATATTTTTCCTTTAACATGTCTGCCCACAGGATTCCATCCATTATTTCCCTGAGCTTGTTAAAATCAGCTTTCTTGAAATCCAAAGTCCATGTTTGAGTATACCCTTCTTTAACCAGTCCCACAATTGTGAAGTCTAGCATCAAAGTAATACAGTACTTGCAAGCCCATAACTATTATAACAAATGCAGTTATTTAAGTATAAGGGACACATCTCTCCTTACCAGTTACACCTTCTTTAAAAGTATCACTCATCACTTTCTCTTGTTGTTTTAAAAAGAATCTGGAGTCATCAAACTTAAGGGTGGCAAACCTCCAATTATGCATGCCAAGAGTTATGAGATCTTGCAAAACTGGAGCCGCTGCTGCTTCAAGAATAAGATATGCCTGAAACTGGCTCTCTGGTTAAAACAAAGAGCACACAAACCCCAGGATATGTGGTTACTTATATAATACACACTCAGATGTCAATGTAAAATATTTGAATGTTCCACAAGACAAAATTGAGATTGCATTCTTTTTACTTCTCATGTTTGACTGAATGTGAAGTTTTCCTAATCAGCCACTTGTTATACTTGGGCACTAGGTGGCATCATTGTTTTTTCCCAAAAACAAACCCATCTGACTGTTCCCATAGAAATTCTGCAATAAAAGTATTTTACTTCCATTTTACCTCTTTGCCAAAGTCAAATTAATTGCTAAGGTTTACTTTACATCTTCAGTCACAGACACCTGAAGGTAAAGGTGAGCAGATATTGTTGGACTGCAACTCTCACAATCGCTCAACAATAGCTATGCTGGCTAGGGCTGATGAGAGTTGCAGTCCAACAACATCTGGAGAATCACAGGTTGCCAAACCCTGCTTTACCCCATACAGGTATTTTCAGGTAAACATGGTCAGTAGATGAGATCACATTCACTTCCTGCTCCTTCCTCCAGGGCACCCTGGTTATCCCCTGCCCATATCTGCATGTGACCCTACCATTTTTATATAGGACCCCACATGCAATAGCCCAAAGATGTTGTCATGTGTAGACTACACAGATGGCAAAGAAAAGTCACCTTATACAGGCCTCTCTGCGGTCATGACATCAGGTACACATAGCTCTCTACAAATATAACAATCCAATGTGTGGCTCCTGTGGGCACTGTGTGGAGAAGGGTGAAAGACAGGTTGCTCACCTGTAGCCATAGATCTTCGAGGTCTTCTGTGAATTCACACAGTGGCTAATTCCTGCACCTGTGCAGAGCACTCAGAACCTTCTGGAATCACTAGGCAGAACATTTTTGGTGGTAACTCCACTCACTCTAACAGTCCCTTTAACGGCTCTCCCGCCTAAATCCCCTCAGTTCCTTGAAGGACACCGCAACTAGCAGTATCAGGAACATTAGAGCATATATGCCATAGCAGGACATAGAGGGGAGGATGGTGGGTCTGTGTGAATTCACAGAAGACCATTGAAGATCTATGGTTACAGATGAGCAATCTGTCCATCTTCTTCATGGTCTCTGAATACACACAGTGGGTAGATTAGCAAGCTTCGCCTGTAGGAGTGTCATGCTAAAGGATTGGACGAGGACAATAATGACGGATCATGTCCCATGAAACCATGGCAACAGTTTTAACGTCAATCATTATGAACCCATAAGAGCAATATACAACTATCACAGTCAACTAGAGTAAAGACTCACTTATTGAATGGAGGACAACAACACAGCCCTCCCCAAAACCGGTCTCACTACGAGACCAAATGTCCAGTCTGTAGTGTGAAATAAAAGTCAATGTGGTCGACCATGTAGCTGCCTGACAGACATCCTCCAGGGGCACCCCAGAGAGGAAAGCAGCTGAAGTAGAGACAGCTCTGGTGGAATGTCCTCTAACCTGAGAAGGCAAGGGCTTCCAGGCCAATTTGTAACAAAGGGAGATGGTCGAAACCACAATTTAGAGTCAGCATAGGACACAAACAGTTTTGGAGACTTTTGAAATGGTGCTGTTGGTTGAACACAGAAGGCAAGGGCTCTCTGAGCATCTAGAGAGTGGAGAGTCCTCTGAGCATCTAGAGAGTGGAGAGTCCTCTCGAAGTCGTCCTTAGGATCCTGCATCAGAGCAGGCAGGACGATGGATTGGTTCATATGGAAGCTCGAAACCACCTTTGGCAGAAAGGACATGTCCAGTTTCAGGACCACTTTGTGCTTGTGGAACACTAGGTTGGATCGGAGGGCACAGAGTTCTCCGGCTCAACAGACAGACATGATGGCAACGAGAAAGGCTGTTTTCCATGAGAGGAGTCTCAGATCCGAAGTAGCCATGGGCTTGAAGGGCCGCCTGGTAAGTTGAGAAAGTATGAGTTCAAGGCTCCAAGCCGGGGTGGGCTCAACCACTGGTGGAAGAAGATTGATGTAGCCCTTAAGGAATTTCTTGACCACTGGTTCTTTAAATGGTGACTGTCAACCCTGCACCTGAAACTTGACAGAGAGGGCAGCAGGTAACATCTTATAGAAGAGACCGAGAGCCCTGAACTGGAAAGGTGCAACAGGAACTGGAGAACTGTAGTAAGAGAGGAGGAATAAATGGTGAGGCCATGGTCTGACAAGAAGCATTCGAAGCGTTTCCACTTGTAGGCATAGGAGCGACGTGTGGCAGGTCGGAGAGAGGCATCAAGTACTGCCTGTATGTCAGCGGCAGTGGTGGGCTCACAGTATGCCTTGGATCCAAGAGTGGATTCATGGCCGTATCCTCCAAGCTGTTAGGCAAAGCGTGTCAAGGTCCGGATGTCTGATGTCCCCATTCTGGATGGTCAGTACGTCTGGACGGTATGGAAGGTGCAGGTAGCGTCGATGGGCCAGGCGTAGGAGAGGGGCAAACCATGGCTGCCGAGGCCACCGAGGTGTGAGGAGGATCACGTCCAATCGGTCCCGGCGCAGCTTGGCCACCACCAGTGTTAGCAACAGGAATGGCGGGAAAAGGTACAGGAGTGGTCCGTTCCATTTGAATAGAAACATGTCTCCTTTGGAGGCTGGAGCCCAGGACCTGGAACAGAAGAGGTGACACTGTTTGTTGGCAGGGGTCGCAAAAAGGTCTATTTGCAGAGTGTCCCAGTGCTGAAACAGTTCCCATGCAACCGACCAATGCAACATCCGCTTGTGCACGGACAAATTCGAATGGCTCAGTCCATCTGCAAGAGTATTCTCCTCCCCTGGGAGATGGATGGATTGGAGAAGAATATCCTTCTGAATGCACCAGTCCCAGAGTTCGGTAGTAAGAGAGAGAAGGGTCTGAGACCTTGTTCCTCCCTCTTTGATCAGATAGTACATTATGGTTGTGTTGTCTGTGACAATCAAGACCATCTTGCCTTTTATCAGTTTCTCGAAGGCCTGGAGTGCTTTCTGCACAGCCGACAGCTCGAGGACGTTGATATGGAGCTCCCGTTCATTGGCAGTCCACGTGCCTTGGACTGTGTATGTCTTGAGGTGGGCTCCCCATCCGACCGAGGAAGCATCCGTGGTGATCAATACCTGCGGTTGTGGACTCTCGAAAGGTATGCCTGACATGACGTTGTTCGGATTGAGCCACCAGTCCAAGGAATGTTGAATCACTTAAGGCATGTTGAGGAGTTTGTGTGGGCTATCTGGCAGTGTGTCGAAGACATCCAGGAACCAAGACTGAAGCGGTCAGAATTGGGAAATGTAAATACAAATCGAGTGACTCAAGTCATGGCCATATGCCCCAGGAGGATCTGTATCGAATGGGCTGACACCTTCTGGGATTTGTGGAATTGGCATATGAGGCTGCAGAGAGTATTGAAGTGATCCCCAGGCAGGTAGGCTGCGGTGGACCTTGAATCCAGGGATGCTCAGATGAACTGGAGAGACTGAGTTGGCATGAGATGCTACTTTTCCAAGTTGATGATCAGACCCAAAGCATCCAACAAATCCAATGTGAGGTGTATGTCATGGAGAAGCTGAAGTTGAGATTCTGCCACCAGGAGCCAGTCAATGTAGGGGAAGATGACCACCCCATGTTGACGCAGGTAAGCTGCCACAACTGCCATGCACTTCGTAAACACCCCCGGTGCTGGCAAGAAACCGAAGGGCAGGACGCAAAACTGGAAGGCCACATTCCCGATCTGGAAGGCAAGAAATCGCCTGTGGGATGCATTCCTATGTGAAAATACGCATCCTTGAGATTGATGGAGGCAAACCAGTCACCTTGTTGCAGAAGAGGCAGGATCAAACTCAGAGTGACCATCCGGAACCTCTTCAGAACAATGAATTCATTCACCCCTCAAAGGTCAAGGATTAGCTGAAGACCACCATCCTTCTTGGTGACTAGGAAGTACCTCGAGAAGAAGCAGAGGTGAAGATGGTCTGGGTCCACAAGTTTGATAGCCCCTTTCTGAAGCAACGTCTGCACCTCCTTGAGGAGGGGAGGGGAAGGTGGGGTTGTTTGAATTCAACCTGTTGGTGGGAGAGTTTCGAACTCGATCCAGTAACTGTCCTGGAGGATGCAGAGCACCCAGTAGTCCAATGTTATCTTGGACCAGACACTGTGGAATGCAGATAGGCAGTTTCCGAACAGACTGTTCTAAGAGAAAAGAATGAGAGATTGACAGGGGGAAGATCAGAATCTCCTCCTGCCCTGTTCCTTGGCCCTCTGCTTAGTTGGAGGCCGGTAACGAGAAGCGGTGGCCTGACTCCTCACTGAAGAGGCAGACGAGGGAGGCTGCTGGTAGTGCGATCGCCTGGAGGATTGTGGGGTGTACCCCCTCTGAAAGGAATGGGAGTAGGAGGATTGCCACCCGGTTCGACCCCTTGACCGGTACGCAGAAGATGAAGACGACAGCATACTGTACTTCCACGCGGTGGTCCTCATCTTCTGCATGAATTCAAGCTTTTCGTCGGTCGAACTATTAGAGATCGGAATAGTCGAATGGCATATCCTTGATGGTTGAAGCAGTTTGCGGGGCGAGACCCGAGGAGCGGAGCCAAGCATGGTGTCGAAGGGCTACTGAGGCTGCTACCGTTTTAGCCCCACAGTCAGCCACATCCCTGGAGGAGTTCATTTGCTGGCCCACTAAGAGCTGTGCCTCCGTTTGGATGGCTTCAGCCATTCGTCGTCTTTCCTCGGGAAGATCTTGGATCAGTGGACCCAGCTGCTCCTAAAGTACCTGCTGGTAAGCCTCCATGCAGGCGGAGTAGTTAGCAATCCGGAAGTTCAAGCCAACGGCCAAATAGATCTTCTTCCCAATGATGTCAAGCTTTCGTCCCTCCGGGTCTGCGGGGCTGGTCTGGACCTGACACTAGCGCCTCTGCTGGGAAGTCTCCACCACAACCGAGTTAGGTCATGGCTGCTCTCTGAGCCAATCAATGTCATTGCTGGACACCTGATAGAGACAATCTATGTTTTGAGGTCGACGGGATGGACGATGGGTTTCCCCATAAACCTTGGGTGAGTTTAAGCAATGAAGGAAGCACCGGTATATCAGCAGTAGGAGGAGCTTTCGACTTGATCCTACGATAGATTGGATCCATAGGATCAGACTCCTTCTAAGTGATCCTCAAGGTGTGGACCATACGGACCATCTGCTCGGTGAATGCTCGGATGTCGTCCTTTGGAGACAGGAATTGTCGTCGATCAGGTCCAGTGGTGGAGAAGGGGCCCCCGGTATGTAGGATACAGACGAATCTGATGACAGAGATGAGGATGACGAAGGCGAAGGACTGCAGTCCCGAGGAGGAGGACTGTGCTGTCCACAGTGTAGGGAGGCCACTCGCACCAGTGGAGGAGGAGGCAGTGGAGGCAGCGGCCGAGGATCTTGATGACCAGGTGATACCTGGCTACCCATGTCCTTCAGCACCAGTTTTGGTGGGCGAATCTCCTCCAGTCGAGCACGATCCAATCCATGTAAGGAGAGATGAGAAGGGGAGTAGTAGCTCCCATGACTGGTGATATTGTCGAAGCAGAATTGGGGGTGTGAAAGTTAGACCATGAGCCCTCGGAGGAGAGGGAAGGGTAGATCAAAGGCCGAACGAGCCACCTCATAGGTGCCATAGGAATGCTCGATGCCCTGGACTCGATGCGACGGAGTCAGAGTAGGAGTTGGAGCCTTCCGCAGCGCCTCCTGCAATGTCAACTCGACATCGACCATCATTGTTTTCGAGAAGCTCATCTCTGGATACTATAAGCACGGGAGATTGAGCTCAAACCGCAAGGGAAGATGTCATGTCCTCTTCCAAAATTTCTCCTTCCTAAACATGTACAATCTCCAAAGAAGGAGTTGGAGTCACCTGGTGCAATGGAGTGCCTTCATCAGCTTTGGCAGAAATAGTTGGTGCCGAAGTCAAAGCTGGATCCGGTATGGCTGTGGTAACAGCAACTGGCTGCTATTGCGGCCCAGGCTCCCGCACCAACGTTGCCACCGCAGTGGACACAGGGCACTCCTTGAGTTTAGGAGAGGAATGTTTGGCTTTCTTCTTCTTTTTCAGTCTGTCCTTAGAGGAGGCAGATGAGTCACAGTCCCGACTGGACCCAGGTGGTTTTGATGAGTCATGGTCCCGAGTCAAAATTGATGGCTTCAAAGAGCCATGGTCTTTCCTCGAGCTCGAATCAGTAACGTGCTTATGGGACCAATGCACGGCCTCAGGATCCAATGCCACCAATTCATGATGGGATGGGCTCGAACGTCGATGCCGTTTTTTGGCCGATGGGCTGGCTCAAGGGGATTGACCCCTCTTCAGAGGTGACAGGGCCTGAGCCACCAAGATCGAGGCAGATAGTGGAAACAATGTTCTCTCATAGAGAAAGTACTTAAGCCTCGAAGAGTGCTGCTTACGAGCCTGAGGAGTAAAGTTTTGGCAGTGCATACAGGCATCCACATTGTGGGCGTCACCCAGACAAATGAGGCATATGGAGTGCCCATTGGAGACAGGGAACTTCGCTTGACAAACGGAGCACTGTTTGAAGGCGGCACTTTGAGGCCATAACCATCAAAATAGGGAAAGACGACAGAAGAGTCAAACCAGTCCAAAGGCATGCCGAGTCAGAGTCCGAAGCCGAAGCAAGGGGAGAGAGAGAAGCAAAACAAAAACAGTCCAAAGTCGAAAAGGAGCTAGAAATCACAACAAGAGCCAAGAGGAATAGCCGAAAAACGTAGTCAGAAAATAGTCTGAGTCAATCCGTGAGGTAAATTAGAAAGTGAACAAAGCTCTAGCAATGAAGGGTTCCTACATGCTGTTCGTGCGGCAGACGAAAAGGAACTGAGGGGATTTAGGCAGGAGAGCTTTTAAAGGGACCGTTAGAGTGGGTGGAGTTTCCGCCAAAAATGTTCTGCCTAGCGATTCCAGAAGGTTCCGAGTGCTCTGCACAGGCGTAGGAATTACCGTGTGTATTCGGAGATCACGAAGAAGATCTGAATTCTAATCCCACTACTACATGTGGATGTGATGCAGTGGCAATGTGGAACTTTTCTTTCAAACTTGGGCATTTCTGCAGCCATTCCATGTCCTTAGAGGCCTGTCCCAATTCTAGAGGAAATATACTAATGACATTTTTTTACCATATGTTTATCTATCTTACAGTTTCACCACAATCACATTTGTCGATTGTTTAATAAGACATTCATACGGGAACATCAACTTCCTAGAACTAGTCAATACAAACATACTATGCCAGGAATTTTCAGTCTCTCTTGCCTTCAGGCAATTCTTTTTCTACAGATTTTTCTGCATAGGTATCCCTACAATTCTGATTTCTTGGGCAGTTTCTAGGATGCTTAGCCAATTCACACATGGTGGTTTACTGTTGTCATTTTGAGAACTGAGTGCAACCTAGAACAACATTCCCCACCCTGGTGTTTACCGGATTTGATGGATTATAACTCCCATCACTTCCAGGCAGTACAGCCATTGGCTACACTGGCTGGATATGATGGAAGCTGTTGTCCAACACTTCTGGAAGTTCCCTGAATGGAGAAGATGGCCCTACAACATATCCAACATTCTACTGTTATTGACACAAGATGTTACAAGGGGAGATTGCTAGCAAAAGACAAATTATCTTTCAGGGAAGTTTGACTTTGCACTATTTATCTTCACACTGGGAAACTTTAGAACAGTCTCTGAAAAACACAAGATCATGTCATACACTAAAAAAAAAGTTTAATTACTAGGTGCCTTAAAATATATTGTACCTGATGGTTTAATTTCAACGGAAGCTGTTGCTTCATTTTCTTTGGTTTGCTCTTCTATAGTAACTGCAGTGTAAAGGGCAATAGGACTGTCATGATTTTCAGACGCTGGGCTCTCCTCCTTAGCATTTGGAACTTAAACAAATGACAGTAGCACATGCATTAATAGATAAGTTAGAGGGCAACCCTTTCATGTGTTCTAATACGCACATACTTTGTGGAAAACCACTCGGAAAGTTATTTGTCAGTAGAATTAATACAATGAATACTTGCTGAAATAATCTATAACTGAATGGTGGTAAGATGATTCTCTGGATCTCTAAGATCACCCTACCCTGACTCAGTTATGGATGGCTTCAGTATGCCATCGTATTTGTTTTTCTTAAAAATAACTTCCCAAAATATACATGATAGGCACATCTCCTGCTAAATTACATGATGGCCTCTAAGTATTCTCCTCTAAGAACACTTTCAGAGGCCTTTTCTGATGCCAGGTAAGCTCATTAAGAATGCATGGAAGATAGCCAATGCTTGGGCACTGTGACAATGCCAAAAAGGATCTCTGCTAGTCCACATGAGAAACTGGAGACTCTCAAGCTTTTCCCACTCTCCCTATATATAATATGAAACTTGTAATGTCAAGCATTTCACCATAACAGGCACCCATAAAACATCTATGGAATATCAACAAAAAGATGCCATTTTAGTCTGAGTTCAATTGATTCATAACCTGGTCATAACCTGGTGGTTCATAACCTGTGGTCTATGGACCCCCAGGGGGCTGTGATGTCTTCACAGGGGGGTCTGCGAGGATTTGAAGGCTGCTTGGCACACTTCCTCCCCTGCAGTGGAGCGGCCAAACATCAGAAGCCAAGGCAAAGGCTGACTGGCTGGCTTGCTTGACCTGCACATTGCTGTTCAATCTGCTCCAGCCACAAACTTGCAGGAAGAAGCAGGAGAAAAGTCTTCCCTCCCACTCCAGGGAAGGTTTAATGGATGGTGTAACTGTATTATTGTTGTTGTTGTTGTTGTTTTAATCTTGAATTAAGTCTTGGGGGTTTGTACCAACAAAATATATTTAAAGGGGGTCCCTGGTAAAGAAAAGGTTAAGTGCCACTGCACTAGATGGTAATATAAGATTTATGCACAGGAAGCTATGTTGGCCATAAAACAAATTCCAAAGGCCATTTATCAGGCCAACCAAAAAGACACAAATTCAATGTGCTAGCTTTCAGAGTTCACAGGTTTACTCATCAGGCAAAGATTATAAAAAAGCATGCAGGGAAAGGAAAGTGATGACGTTAGAGTTATCTAGTCTACATGGTGCACTCAAGTGGTTATAGAGGAAGGTTCTGTGTTCACTGTAAAATTACACCACACTCCCAATTCATGAGATGACTGGGGATAAATACAATAACAAAGGCAATAAAGTTTGGTTTTCCATTTGAAATTGCAAAGGCCCTCTTTTGAAAACTCACAACTATCTTTATCTATTGGTCTTTTTTTTCCTGTTATGATATGACTTTCCTTACACTCTTCATCACTTGAAATTTAAAGAACAGGGGGAAAAAAGAGAATATACTTCAGTAAATCATTCTGTGTGTTTATAAACACGAATTGAAACAACATCCAGGCAGCAATGGGCCCCCCAAGCCCATGTTAAGATGTTACAATGCCTCCACGGGACAGGAAAAACAAGAATGAGGATAGTTTTAGATTTAAACCAGAGCTTTTTATTTGCCATGCGGACTATCCCAGGAGTGGGACCACATGGTACAATCTACAGAACACAGGGCAAAACTAAAATCTATTGAAAGAAAAGAGAACTTAAGTACTAATAACTCTGCATTTAAATTACACTGGTTGTTGAAGAGAAGACTGAGGGGTGACATTATCGCACTCTTTAAATACTTCAAGGGCTGCTACAAAGAGGAGGGTGCAGGCTTCTCTGCTGGCTCAGAGGGTAGACCTAGGTCTAATAGTTTTAAGTTACAGGAGGATAGATTTTGACTGAATGTTAGAAGGAACTTTTTGACCAAGCAGTTTGGCAAGGGAACCAATTGCCTAGAGAGGTGGTGGGGTCTCCTCCTCTGGATGTCTTCAAAAAAGAGGCTGGAAGCTGCCTGCTGGGGATGCTCTAGCTGGAGATCCTGCACTGAGCAGGAGATTGAACCTGATGGTCCACAGGGCCCCTTCCATCTCTATGATTCTATGGTTTTAATGGTAACTAAGTGCCACCTTATATATTAAAGGCTAACAAGGAAGGCACTTCATTGTACACCACCCAGTCGTTTGGGCACTTTGGGCATAATTCAGTCCTGGATCCTCTTCTTTCTCTCCTTCATGCGAAATTCTTTTCCTCTACAAACTAATCTTTTTGACCAGTTTCCTACCTAAATCTGGAAAACAACATGTTCCCAACACCACACAGAAGGCACAGATTGGGTTGTCCCTTGAATAAATGATGTATTTATCTTAAATCCTGTTGGAATGGTTGCGAGCCCATATTTACATTGTTGGCACAATAGTCTGAATGTTGGGACTACGACTCCGGGGACAAGGGTTCAGATCTCCGCTTAGCCGTGGAAACCCACTGGATGACCTTGGGCAAATCATATACTCTCATCCCCAGAACCCCTCCCCAGGGTTTCTGGGGCTGAGAGTGTGTAACTTGCCAAAGGTCATCCAGTGGGTGATCCGAACCCTTGTCCCCAGAGTCATAGTCCAACACTCACCATAGGTTCACCATAAGTCGGGATCCGAACCTCCTCTCTGTCCCTCCAGTAAGGTCAATATACTCTATTGGAACATGGGAGAGGACTTCCTCAACTGTGGCACTTCAACTGTAGAATGCCCTCCTTTTGGAGGCCCAACTGGAGCCAACACTCATTTAATGTAAGCACCAACGGCTGTTCACCAAGCTTTGGGGCCTCATTAATTCATCCCAAATACTGTTGTACTGTATATAGTCTTTAAAAACATTTAAAAATTTAAAATCTGTTTTTAACTAATGATGATGTTTAATATGTTCTTAGCTTATTTAAATTATTTTTATTGTTTTAAATGGTTTCTCTTGTTTTAATGTTACTTGTAAGCTGTCTGGAGATCTTTTAGTACAGGGTGGGGTATAAACATTTTAATAATGACGAAGATGGAACAACATTTTATGGGAGAAGAGGACCTAAGGAAAAATAAAGAGGTTACCACATTTATCGTATGCCATGTAAATCTCTTTCTTTCTGAGGCACTATGCAGACTTCTCAGTCTACAGTATGGAACAGAGTGTTCTCTGTGCATATCACATGTGTGCTATACAAAGATACCTACGATTATGACATGTAAGACTTCTGATAAAGAGCACTTAAACTACCTTCTTGAATATCCACATTGCTTTTTTTCTCACTCTGGGTGATTACATGTTTTGATCTCAGCATAATAAAGTTGCTCAAAAGATCAAAATCATCTTGACTTTTTCTGGACAGCTCAAGGGAAACAGGCTTTTTGTTTTGTGGGGTGATGTCTGGTCCAACTGATAAATCCTTAAAACTGACAATTTGGAACTCATCATTTTTTATTTCCTCTTGATTTCCAAATGATAAAGGTTTTCCTATTTCTCTCCCTAATTTGGTTTCCTTGACATGATTTTCAGTAGGTGTACTGTCATCTGCTGCAGCTGTACTGTACTGTGTTGATGTAGGCTCCAAGCAAAATGGAGAAAATGCTTCTTTCTTCAGAGGAGACACACAAGAATCCTTTATTCCAGTACATTCTGGAACACCAAAAGAATCCACCGTAGTTTTAGCAAAGGAAATGTTCTCTTCAAGACATTCTGGAAAGAAAAAGAAAAGCTCCTAATTTTCCATATGAATGTCTATCTATTATTCTGCCAAATACAACTGACTCAGAAAGACTAAATCCTATGAACAGATGGCTATAATGAGGAGAAAAGCATAATGTAAAAATAAACAGTTCAGCAATAAAACATGCTCTCTAGATAGGCTGTAGGATCTCCTTTCAAAGGACTGAGTAAACATCTATTAGTTATGTTTGTGCTTTTATAATAGCTTCTTCTGTTTTACAGCAGCTGCATTTGGAAAATGTGTTCATTTCTGGACAAAATTTACTAGATAAACAACAACTTGTCCTCTAGCAGAAAAGAGCCATAATAGGAGCTTTGGCTGTAGGGCAATCCATAGATTTAATTAATAAATAAAAATGAAGAAGTAATGGTTTCCCTGGCACCCTCAGTCCTTTTGAGTTCTGGAGAAGTGTATTCACTGAACATGGAGAAATAGTTTGGAGGTATGGATAGACTCTATCCAATAGAGACACATGTGCTAAGGAGTTCGTGGCCGCTTGCAGTTTCCCAATGTATCTGCAGTTCTCAGGTTAAGCTCAGACATTCACCCAGTTCAATTTAAACAGTCACACCCAACTCAGAAACCCGGTTGAGAGGAACAAACACACAAGAGGGAAAAGGAAGCTAGAAATTGTGCATAATCCTACAGGCTTATTCCCCAACAGTTATAAATTTGAACTTTTAACAACCTAAATCACATAAACATATTTAGGATCAGGATGCCAGCTGAAAATGTATTATTACCAAGGAGATTTTCAGACGCGATTTTTGGGTCTATATATTCCAAAACAGTTCCGTTGCTGCCGCGCGGCAGGGGAGCAGTTTTGGACGATGCCGTTCCTCTGCCGAGCCCCTCTGTGTCACTTCCGTGACAGAATGGAGGAAGCCGCGTCATATTTCACTCACGATTGTTGCCCGTGAGTGAAATATGATGCGGCTTCCTCCATTCTGTCATGGAAGTGACACGGAGGGGTTCGGCAGAGGAACGGCGTCGTCCAAAACTGCTCCCCTGCCGCGCAGCAGCAACAGAACTGTTTTGGAATATATAGACCCAAAAATCACGTCTGAAAATCTTCCAACTACTAAACTGAAAATGTTCAATTTAACCACTTTTTGTTATTCTCCTCTGTGAAAAAATATCTAAAGAAATCCGAAGTACTTACTGTCTGAGTGAAAGTGAGTAATTTTTGAGAATGCTTCCTCATGAGTACAAACAAGACTTTGTTCATCACTTAAATCTGTGCTGAAGGCTTCTAAAGTACACGGTGAAACCATTTTCTCCCTTACATTAATCCATCCATCTTCTTTCAAGGAGCTAAATACCGAGATGTCTTCATGTACAGCCAACAGTGTTTTCAGTTCAGTAATTGGAAGCTGTTGACACAGAAGTACAAAATTCTGATGGTCTGTGAAAAAGAGACAAAAATGCAGTACAATATATTAATAGAAAGATAGTATGTATTTTCCTTGTGGGCTTCTGTGAACGCATATTTGCATTTCGCTAGTATCCCAAGAGATTATCAGTGGTGGTTGCCTACTTGGAACTGAAGGAATCCTGCATCAAAGCCCTCCTTTCTGCATAGCTCGAATAAGGAAGAAAGTAGAAAGGGGAAGAGTTTTCATTTTTCTAATTCTCAAAATAGCTATCGTAGAGCTAAGGAGCCTATAGCTTTCCAGATGATGTTGAACTCCAAATCTCATCAGCCCCTGCCATACTGGCCAATGTAGGGGGATGATGGGCATAGTAATTCATCAACATCTGGGGACTAGAGTTTCCCTGATCAGCACCAGCCATTTGTTCACTGCTGCCCTTGAAGTTCCCAATCCCTTACTAGAAACAAGGCCACCATACCAAGACTTGCATGCAAACCATTCTTTGGCATTTTCACAGCATATTTTTGCTAGTGCAGAGAACCTTTCTGTGTTACTAGGAAAGTGGTGTTCCCAGTTAGCAGGGGAACTTGAGAAGATGCAGAGCTGATTGATAATGTGATCATACATATGTCTAAACTCCACTGAGATTGACTGGGCTTATTTTGAGGTAAATTGTTTCATAAACACACGTACCTGGAACTAAGCCTGATTTTTTTTTAAAAAAAGGATTCACATCTGAGTAAACATTCAGTCTATTCATGAAAATAACACATTACACAAGTAACAATATTCCCTGTAAATATGTTACTTTGGAGGCTAATGAGAGACAAGAACTTTTAAAAATAATAATAGCATGAATGGTAACATCATTACTTTGGGGTATAACAATTAACATTTATTGGCTATTTTAAAACACTGGTTTGAGCAATCAAACATTTTTAAATAATGGCCAAAAGCAACAAATTACTTTTTAAACACAACACTGCAAGTTTCACTACATGTATGACACATTTAGTCATAGCCATGTTTGGGAAAGTGTTATATTCCTTAGAGATCAGTGTTCCAACATGCCACCTTTTCTTTGCTATGTGGGATGTTTTACTGAATAATTTCTGAAAGACACTGCGTTATAATAGGTGACATGCAATATATTTTGAGTTTGGTATAGTCACTGCTCTGATTATATCTGAAAAGCTACATCACATGACTTGGGTATTCTTGAATTTCACAGATGCTGTGTGCATTTGAAATTTAGAATTAACATATATTTAGAAACAGGATTTGTAAATATTTGCCTGCAAGTATAAGGGAATTCATAGGATCTTGGTATCTCTCTGATTGCCACATCAGGTTTTCTAAGGACTCTGCAGTGGATTCTGGAATCAAATCACTAATAAAAAGAAAGACAAAGGAAAAAAAACCACTTTCAGTTAAGAAGCTTGGTGTCCTATTTCCAGATGTATTTTTAAATTTATTTTTATATAATGGTGACTCTTCCCATCACATTTTCACTTATCATGCAAATGTTTTTGTGAGAAAATATTATTGCATATGAACATATAATATTAAATATTTGCTTTGACTCACTTAGGAAATAATATTTTTATTCTCTATTTATTGGAGAGGCAAAAGTGCTAACGTTTTATAGGCTATAAGCATGCCTACATGCCCAGAATACTATTGCCTCTTTTCTGTATTGATTTCTGACTGTTCTGGCAAACATTTACCACCAAAAATAATAGCTATAGGTGAGCCTTCCTTAACCTGTTGCTCTCCAGATGTGCTGGACTAAAACTCCCACCATTTCAGTCAATGCTATGGATGACAGGAGTTGGACTTAGACACATCTGTAGGGTTACAGGTGGAGAACGTGACTAGTATACCTACACAGACATTTTATTTTTATGCATACAGCATCATCTCCTGCAATAATGAGCAAAGAAATTTCTTGATAGCCAAGAACAGATTACTTTAACTGAACCATTATTAAGATCTGGAGTCTCCTTAAATTTTCAGGGTGTAAAGCCATCTGTGGGGGAAGGAAAACAAAAGGTAAAGCTACACAACTTTGGATCCAACAAACTGAATATAATCCAGTCAACTGTCAAGAGGATTAATAAACCTCTTGCTTCAGGAGATTATCAGACGCGTCCAAAAAGTACCTTAGCAGAACGGCAGGATGACGTTTGTGTCCCATGAATGAGACCCGGTTTCAGATGTCCTCGTCACGTTCTGCTCCTGTGCTCCAGCCATTAGTAAGGTGTCACTTTGCATTGATGAGAAGGTCCTGTCATTGAAAAGTGACGCCTTACTAATGGCTGCAGCACAGGAGCAGAACGCGATGAGGATGACATGGTCTGAAGCCAGGTCCCATTCTTGGGACAGTAACATTGTCCTGGTGTTCTGTTAAGGTACTTTCTGCCGCATCTGATAATCTCCTTACTATTTACTTGTGATACAAAGAACATGATTATAAAAGACTACCTGGTAAGTCAAAATTTGTACAAGCGCACTACATTATGCTTGGAGAACTACTATGTTTGGCACAGTCAGTTGTGTAGTCTTTCCCCAAAACATTGTCCTATGCAGTTGTCCACCAGCAGATTCCTTGAAATGCTTGTTTCTTTGATGCAGGGGTGAGGAACCTCCCCACCCAATGTTATTGCTTTACAACTTTCATCACCACAACCACTGATGATGCTAGTTGGTGCTAATGAGTCCTGGAGACCAACAATATGTGGAGGCCCACTTCAAGCACCTCAGATTTAATACATTTTATCCCAACTTTCCCATTAATTTGTGGCCCTCAAGTAAGAAGGTAACAATATGTGAACTCATATTATAGAGAAGCCAAATATACCCCCCAAGTTATGACATGTATATTCCAGTTATTAAAACCCAAATTAATTTAAAATAATGAATAAATCTAACAGCTAAAAAGAACATCATAATATAAGCCAGTGAGATGGACCAAATATTTAAAGTATTGGGGGGGGGGAGAAAGGGGTGTCTTGAGTGTCCAAAAACCCCAATGAGGAGAATCTTTCTCAAGCCCCTTTCTCTTTTTCCCCTCTAGTCCTCAAATAGACTTGAGGACTATTCCTGCCTGCCTCCATCTCAGAGGCCAAATCTACACTACACAAATAATCCAGTTTGAAACTGGATGATTCGCCATGGCTCCTGCCTATGGAACCCTGGGATTTGTAGTTTGGTGAGGCACCAGCACTCTTGGGCAGAGAAGGCTGAAGACTTTATTAAACTACAAATCCCAGGATCCCACAGAAACAACATAGCACATCCTGACTAACAACCAATCAGAAATACTCCAAAACAGGAACATGTTAAAGCAATCCCACACCAAAAAGGGATGGAAGAAAAAAATGTCTTTATGGTCCACTTAGAGAAAAACAAAGGAGATGAAACATATCTCTTTAAGGAGAGAATTTCATCGATGGGGAGGCGGCCATCAAAAGGTTTCTGTCTTGCATCCCTACCAATACACAGGACAGGAGAAACCTACAAACTTGCTCAGCCCAAGGGCTAATGAAATAAACATGATCCTTCTCTTTTCTAGCAGCTGTGACAGTGCACAGTTTCATAGGCATCCCCAGTGTATTTGTGTAACAAGTAACTATGCAGGCTGCTTAAATTTCTATTGATTTTGATCATATTTCACCACAGGCTTTCTGTTACCTTTTACCAAAGGGAGAAACTGGTTCTGGTTGTAGCTGTGTGCATAGTAAATTAACATGCAACTTCTCTGTTCTACTTGGAGGAGTCAGTGGCACCTCTAGCTCTGTAGGATGGAATGAAGTATAACTTGCTGAAAATTAATCAAAATTGGGAGGGGGCAGGGAGAAAGAGAGAAAATGAAAGAAAGCATGAAAATGTTCAGTATTAAGAAGACGTTACACTGAAATTACATTTGAAAATAACTACTGTACCACAGGAAGGCCCTTGTAATACTAATAAAGCTATTTCCCCTACTCCTGTCCAACCTAATAAACTGCCCTTCTGAATAAAATAGTAAACAAAATGCTTAAACTGATAAACCTGTAAGTTATTTCATTATCCTTTTAATGGCAGATAGGTGTCCATGGGATAGAAGGGGGAAACATGAAAATCCATCTGGGGTAAAAAGCATGCTGTTTGAAAATTTAATTTGAAGCAAAGATAAATCAGAATTTGGAAACATTGCTTTTTTGGACCCCAGTGTTGGCCATATTGGCTGGTGGATTCTAGGGATGGTCCAAGAAGGTAACTTTTCTGAGGTCTAAATGAAACAAATTTTGCACCAGGAAAGTGGGGGTGGGGGAGCCAAGAGCTACCTATCATTGTGTAGGTCCTTCTGTGTGTATCTAGCACTTGGAAATGTTACTTTTTGGACTTAAATTCTTATTACCCCTCAACCAGTACTGGCAGCAAAGCTAGCAGAGGGATTCTGGCAGTTTTAGTTTTAAAAAAGCAAATTTTCTATGCTCTAAATCACAATCACAATGTCCCTCATATGCAGAGCACAAGTGACTACTAAAGTAACTTTCCCTGCCATTTGCCCTTCAGCGATTCAGGACTAAGAAATAAAATCAGATCAACACATCTACCTATTCTCACAAATATCTCAATGCTGCTTCAGATATGCCTGTCAGGGCCCACCCTACCATTGGGCAATTTACACAGTTGCCTCAGACAACAGATTTTAGTATGACATAAAAAAGCACCAAACTGATATTTATTTTATGTCTATTTTTACTGTCAAGGATGGAGAAAGATGCTTGTAGGCCTCATCTGCCAAAATAACTTGGCTGGTTTTGGATACTATGCACCTTGATTTGAGTGTGTGGATGTGTGCTGCTATTTGTTGCAAGTGAAGTATCTTGGGCCAGAATTAATGCCTCTGTTGAAGAGTCTTACCTGGGTCACTGAATTCTAGTACACTTCTACTCTTATTGCCATAAATGTCCTGTGTGGAGCAACAGTAGGACGTCCCCATTGTCTCTGGTGTAATTTTCACTCTAAAGTCTAGAAAGACAATAACATGAAACCTAAATCATGGCTTGTTTCTGCAGAACACACGGATTGATTCTAAATATTATTTTACATCTGTTATAAAAACAGCAATAAAATAACAAAGCTGAACAACATAAAACCTGAAAAGTTGCGCTAAAATGCTTTTTATTGTATCCTTACCTTCACTGGTTATTCTGAGATGTTCATTTTCATCTCCTATAACTTCTGGAGTTACTTGAAATAAAGATTGCAGTGCCAAATATGTGGGAATCTCACTGAGCAGCCTGAAGTCTGCTGTTTTGTAGAATGGTAGCTGAATAGGAAGTACAGGGGTCTAGAAACAAAAATCATGTATATTTCTCAAAATACCTGGGAAGAATTTTTTATTAGAATGGCTAAAAACCTTTTAATGAAGATTGTAAGGATATGGAATAATGTTATATATACCGTATATTCCTGCATATAAGACTGCTTTTTAACACTTGAAAATCTCCTCAAAAGTGAGGGGTCGTCTTATATGCCCAGCAGGTCTTTTCCCCTGCTATGAGAATGACTGCCTTGTCTTTGAAGTGTTAATTGGCCTCCATTTAGGGATTGTATTTTGATAAACTTGCCAGGAAGATTTCCATTTGCATAGTTTTGGGGATCTCCTCTCCAGGAGTTTGCAAGTCTGCCAATGTGGCTCTAAAATCATTAATGTGCCCATTCAAAAATTTGGGATTTGATAGCTTCATATTAACCAACTTCATTATTAATGAAACCTTACTTTCCAAAGATTGAACACCACAGAGATTTTTCAAAGTATCCCATGTTTTTTTAGCTGTTCTCAGTCCTTTAATTTCACAGACTATTCCATCATCTACAGACACTGAGCTGGCTGGCTGGTGGGGGGCAGGCTTTCTAGCCAGGTGGCTGGCTGGAGGGGGGGGGGACAAAGAATATATTTTAACTTAAAAATTGGGGGGGGGGTCGTCTTATGTGCCCAGTCATCTTATACACCGGAATATACGGTATTAACCGCAATGAGCTGGATCCAGAGTTGTTCCTCTGCAAATTGAAAGACTCCTTCTGTTAGTAGAAGGATCCAGTAAAGGCTCCCTAGTGGAGGAAAGGGACCAAGATTTTGGCTGACTCCTCCTTCCCCTTGCAGCCCCCAGAGACACCTCACATGCTCTTTTGGAGGGTCTCCAATCTTCCAGAACAGATTTTCAGGGGCATAGGGGGTTCACTTTGAGCAATGATGGATCCAGACAAGAGTTTAATTAAGGTATATTGCAACCATCAGCACAGAATCAAAATAAACCTAATCACCCCACCACCCAGATCCATGTGCCTTCTAAGACTGCCAAATGGTTTAGCCCTTTCCTGAACAGAGGCAGAGAAATCATGTGGCTAAACATGATCAACAACTGCTTGCTGCATTTGTAGTTAACTGCCATCGAGTCGACTTTGACTTATGGTGACCATATGAATGAGAGACCTCCAAGTCACCCTCTCATCAACAGCCCTGCTCAGGTCTTGCGTGACTGAGCCTTTCTTCCATGATTGAGCCTATCCATCTGCAATGCAGTCTTCCTCTTTTCCTACTGCCTTCTACCTTAACAAGCATTATTGTCTTTTTTAGTTACTCATGTCTTCTCATGAAATGCCCAAAGTCTGGCAGTCTCAGTTTGGTCATCTTGGCTTCTAGGAAGAGTTCAGGATTTATTTGCTCTAGGATTCATTTATTAGCCTTTTTAGCAGTCCACACTATCTATAGAACTCTTCTCCACCACCACATTTCAAATGCTGCATAGAAAATGCTTAAGTTTTAGCTTGTGTGGTCTAGGAATGCAAAAACATGATGATTGCCATTTGCTTCAAGTTCTCATTCTTGACTCCTCATGGGTTTCAATAGACTCTGCCCCACTTGCATACAAACATGATCACCTAACAACTGGACTATCAACATATCAATGATGACAGTTTTTTGGGAGCATGACAACAACACTTTCTAATTTTCCTCTTCCAGATATCACTTCATAACATTAAGATAATAAGATGGTAGACTTTTCATGTTTTACAGTTTGTTATATTATATAATTAATGACAGTCTTAATTAACAATATTCTTGTTTGGTCAATGTACTGGAAATCATAAATGGCACTACACACGTGCATTTAATAATTTAAATGCACAGCTCCTCAGATCTCATGATTTAGGGAGAGGGAACTGGTGAGGATGGGTTTGCATCAGTAGGGTAATTTAGAGTAATGTATACCTATGTGGAGTATAAGGACTTGTCTACATTTACTAAAAATCTGTACTCACCCTTGCAGTCACTGCAATCAGTTCACACAACGCTCTGGATGATTCATAAGGAATCAACAGGGAATGCACTTCAAAGGGCTTTAATCCACTTTTTAAAAATTCACCTTTTACCCCAGACTTTCCCCCCCAAATCCAGATAATCTCGTGTGTGGCTGGTGCTCCAAGAAGCTTCAGTGTGGAGCCAGGGCCGGGAGGATTTTTTGGAAGGTGGGACTGGTTGGTTCCAGCAAGCGTCGTGTGTGTTGCCATGTATTTTTAACTTCAGCATTGGGCCACCCCATCAGCCTTGCGTCACTTTCCCCACCCCCCACCTCTGCTGTAAATGTAGGTATTCGGACCTCTTTATGAGTGAGCGAGCAATGAGCCAGCCAGTATGTGCACTCCCTCTTCCTTCCCACCCTCTATCATTCACTCACTCACTGGCTTACTAATGCATAAATCTGCAGACCTCATCTGCAGACCTCCATTCAGGGCAGGAAAAAAAAGGAAACACAAGGCTAGAGGGGGAATGGACAGGGGAGGAAGAGGGAGGAGTACCCCAATCTACCCTCTCACCATTGATCTCATGGCTGAACGTGTTAAAAATACTTTTAATGTTATCTTTTCTTTCTTTCTATGTGTGTGTGTGTGCGCACGCACATGTGCAAGGGATTGGACGTGGGAGGCATCCAATCAGCATGGATCCAATAGCTTGTCAGGCAAACAATAAGGGCTATTGGCTGATAGGTTGGATGCATGCATGCTGGGAAGGGGAAAAACAGCAGAGCAGACACAGCCATGTGAGTTCACCAGGGGGACATGTGTGGCCAGTTATGTTGATGTCACCTTGATGTGTCCTCTGTGTATAGGCATTAATGAGGTCTCTGCAGGGTCATTGTGGGGTCACTGTGAACCAGGAGAGGGGATGCTGGATATTTTTTTGTAGTGTAGTCAAGCTCTAAGTTGCTTAGTTTGCCAGTGAGCAGGTCAAGTCAACTGAGAAGAGCAAGAAGGACATGACACAGAAGAAATTTTGTTGCTTATCTTTACCTAAAGAACAACAAATGCATTTCTGGGATACAGCTCTTAAATAAGGAATAAATATTTACAAATTTATTTAATTAATTGATGAATTACTTGATCATCACATTAAATAGGTAACTGTTTTGGAAATCAAAACTTCAGAGAGGAATATATATCTTGGAAGTAAATCAATGTTTCATTTAATCTTTTTCCTCCAGCATGAATGCTCTCTGTAAGTTGTAGCCTTTAAAAAACAGTGGAGCTATAGACATATGCTACATCCATCCATGTGCCCATCACTCCCTGTGTTGCTGTTGCCAAGGGAGGTCTGAAAAGAAGTTCTAACAATTCCTGGCTAACTTATATGTGAGAGGTGAACAAGACACTCTGCACAAGCTCAGAGGCTGGAAAAGATCTGAAAAGGAGTTTTAACAGGGGCGCAGTCAATCAAGATTTCTTTTTCCTCCATCCCTCCTTCCCTCCCTCCCTCCAACAGCCCTCAGCTGTTATTGTAGTCACTATAGTTACTCCAGGACAACTGGGTTGGAGGAAGCAAGCTCGATCCCATACATGCACACCCACCCTGCATACTCACAACTCTAAATGTTGCTGGGAAAGGTTTGAAAAAAAGGGAGATTTTACTCTGTTTGGAAGGCAAACTTCCCTCTCCCCACTTCCTCTCATCCTTGGCAAGTCCTAGGGAAGGCCTGAAAAGGAGTTCTAACAATTGCTGCAAGAGAGGTGAGCAAGGCACTGTGTACAATCATAGAGGCTGAAAAAAGTCTGAAAAGGAGTTCAGTGTCATGGGTGACCAAGTTTTCTTTTTAAAAACAAGGCTTATCCAACTACAGAAGCTAGTGGAACACTTGAGTCTTTTGATTCCTAACAAGGTCTGCACCAGTCATGATGCATGGCCCTATTCACACCAGACTTGGGGAATACAGTACACCCTTAACCTGAGTTTTAGAAAACCCAGTTTTCTCTGGAGTTTGCTGGAAATGCCAGAGAAAACTGCCATATGAACAAGCCTTCTATAATGGATGGCGGGGGGGGGGGGGAGGAAGGACAAGCGCTGCCTGAGGTGCCACCATTCTTCCCTTCCTTGGCACCACTTCTCAGTCCAAAGGAAGAGTCCCAACAGTTGTCACTCTCTCTGAGGTCAGAACGCCTGGTGAACCCTGCCATTGTGAGTAAGCCACCCAAACTGACTTCAGAGAGAGCGGCAACCACTGGGGGTTTGCTTTTCAGGCACACACTCGCTTGGGAAAAGAAAAACGTCAGCAATAGTTGCCTGTTCTGAAGGCAGAACAGGCAGTTTACTCACGATGGGGCGGCTTACTTGTGATGGCAGAGCAGCTGCCTGTTCTGGCTGCAGAGAGGCCAACTACCACTGGGGCTTTGCTTTTCCAGTGCACAATTACCCCTCTGAGCTCTGGGAATAGCAAAGGGCCAGCAGCTCAAAGTCAAGCATGAGTAACAACTTTAGTAAAAACCCTACGCAGATTCGGGCTTTAGCAGGTGTGGCACTGAAATCCGGGCCAGAATAGTCCGAATTTCACGTGCTGCAGTTCCAGGCCAAAGTAGTCCCATCTGAATGTTTACCTCCCCATGTAGTCAAGTACAAGCTGAAATTAATAAAATATAATAACCAGTTCCACAGTCATGAAAAAATTATTTCAGACTGTTTATGATTAGAGAGCAAACAAATAGGATACTTCCAGCCCCTTAACAGAGGTCATTGTTCACAAAATTATATTATTTGCCAATAGTTTGGAAGCACAAAGAAAGCTCACTAGGAAAAAGTACCCTTGGTGGGGAAATCTCACCAGCCTGAGCATGCAAATTTGGTACAAAATTATCAACATGCAGATTCTCACTTACACCTTTAGTGTGGGTTCACTGGCTTAGCTTTGTTAAGACAATTGTGGCGCACACTTCATTAAACTAGAGATGGTCAAAAGCATACATACATCTTTGAAGCTTGGTAAAATGTTTTAAACATGGTTTACACGTACATTTCAATTAAGAAAATAATTGCATAGTGATCTGGCATATTACACAGAATTCACTGAGATCATTCACATACCTCCTCATCCCTTAAAGACACTTTGCAAAAATCTTCAGGTGGTTCTTCCCTGAAAAGGAGTGTCACACTCCTTTTGAAAGTAAAGCATTCCCTTTTAAAATCAAAGCACATGTTGTTATTTTTTGTTTACCATTTTATGGTTTAATAATAACATAAAGACTCCCCCCCCCTGCAATGGCAGTTAAGCATGCAATATTTATTTTAAGCTGGAGAAGTGTCACTTCTTAACTGTCTCATAAAAACTGGAGGAGTGGGGGGTAGGAGAGGTGAACTAGATATAAACAAGTTGTAGAAAAAGAGATCGTTGGAAAGCATAATTCCTTCAGGATCAGGATCTTCGTAGAAAATACTGTAAACCATGGGCTTAATCTGAAAAGAGCAAAAGAAATATCTCCACAACTATTATAACTTTCAAAATTCCAAACTGCATCATGAGGCAGGCCATCTACAAAATATTAAATATTAATTACAAAGTAATATGCACAGTATTTCTATAATATAGTTTATTAATACATGTATTCATTCCAGTAATCTGGTGGACTGGAATACATTTTTTAAAAAAGCAGGGTGAAGAGGTCAATGTCCAGTGCAAAAGAACAAAATGGAACAGAAAAAAAACTGCATTTAATGTAATTTAACTATGATTTGTTCTATGATAAGATGACCAGCAGAGAGAAGTAAAGTCTTGCTTGTCTCATTCTTTTGTATGAAAATGAAAACTTGCAATGTCTTTCTCCTTGCCAGAGAGACAGTCAAGAGAAATTCTGTCACATCTGTAGGCACAAGAATTCTGTTCAGTCAAGGCACTATTTCTCAAATATACCCTTTTTCATATTCTGGCGGGAATTGTGGGGCCGTCCAAAAGTCAACTGCTACTCCCAACATTCCTTACCGTTAGCTATGGTGGCTAGGGCTACTAAGAGTTGCAGTTCACCTCTACTCTGATAGATCCATACACAAAACTGTAGATTAGTGGATTATTGCAAACCAAAGCCCATGCAAATTGTGATTAGATAAGAACAAATGATTTTGTGTTTTAGTACACTAAGTAACTCAGAAGACTTAGTCCACACAATCCCCCAAACCCATGGTATCTGTCTTTCTCTCGCTTTTATCGTCACTCAAGTCTATTCACTTTCCCCCAGAATAAACAATAAATACTTCAAACATTAATGGCGGCTTTCATTTTAAATCTACTCAAACCAGCTACAATTCACCATTGAATTCAATTAGGATGTAGCACAATTTATTTTAACAGCAAAAATACATACATGTCTATTCAAAGGTAAGTCTCATAGAATTCAATGGAACTTACTGCCAGGCTAGTACACATAAGACTGGAGCCAGACAGTAGAATCCCAACTCAAACATGCTCAGAAGATTGCTGTACTAGGTGAACTGCCCTTCTGCTGGCTGAATTGTCTTTATCGCCAGCAGCTCTGTTGGCTGAGATAGCTAACAGAAGAGTCAGAGAAGGAGTAGACCTAGGGAAGAGCCAAGTTAAGACACTTCCAAACTTCCTCAATCAAGAGACAGCCATTATGCCCGCACAAGATTAGATTAGGCTCAAGATAGTCCTAAATAACTGCCAACATCCCTGGCTGAGAGAGGTTTAGATTCAATACAGTTTGATCTGGCCTAGTTTAGATGGCCCTCAGCCATCTTGCTGGGTTAGAATTGCACGGTAAATCACCAACACAAAGTATGCAATTTAATTCCTACTTTTTTTTCTTTAAGTCATTTAATGGTCAAGAATGCCCAACCAAGTGGTTGATTTGGTATTGCTTATCAGATCGTCATCTTCATATAATGGCTGAGGTGGCAAATTTCTTTTTTGCCACAATCAGCAGAAGGACAAAGCTGTTTAAGCATGTCAGGTGCTAAAAGTTGCCTCCTACATACTCTCCTCCCTACTCTTATTTTCTGGCCTGGTTGTATTTTATCTGTTATATTTTATTCTATTTGTTTGTATTTTAGTTTTATGTAAATGGTTTGTATGAACGGTTTACTCCTGATATTGGTTTATATACAAGGGTGTATATTGATTTGTTTATATGGGTCTTATGACTGGAATAAACTTTGGTAACTGACTTGGTAATGGTCATGTTCATATGGAACATAAGCCAGGATGGTGAAGAGTCCAAGCTCACCCTGAATGGCTATGTGCTGGTGCACACTGCCTGTTTATTACAGCTAAACAAACCTGCCTTGGCTTGTTTCATTTTTGTCCAGACCTAGGATGCTGACTTGTTGCTCCCAAACAAGTAATGTCTTCACTTACAAAGCCTGGAACAACATGCCAGGCTCTCTGGAAAAACTCCCACTGTTTGTGTTAAAACAAACAATTACTGGGTTATATAGCTGCTTGCACTAATCATATCTGCAGGACCATCAGAGGAAGTCAGGATTTACCAGAATTCTTGCTTACTATCATAGGTAAATGTGACAAATATATATACCAAAACCTTACTTGATTTAAAGGTGCCTGCATTTGGCAGATCCAGGTCCTATACAGCAATAACTATAGAGTGAGCTCTTGGTATCTTCTGGGGTTTGGTTCCAGGACTCCCTGTGGATACTAAAATCTGTGGATGCTCAAGTCCCATTATATACAATGGTGTAGTAAAATGGTGCCCCTTATATAAAATGGCAAAATCAAGGTTTGTTTGGAATTATTTTTTTAATATTTTCAAACCATGATTGGTTGAATCCATGGATGCAGAATCTGTGCATATGGAGGACCAACTGTATATACCTAGTATTACACACCATCTAGTTATATAATACCTGAAGATGTCATCTTCTGTGATACGGTCACCTTCAGAATTTAAAAGGGGGTCCTCCACATAGAAAATGTTCAGGCGGCTCAAGAGTGTCCACAGACTTGGTAGCCACTTAGTATGTTGAACCATACAGTCAGTAAAAACAAGTTCATCTTCAATATATAAACCTGGTAAGAAATTGAAAATCCAAATACAATGTGAGATGTAATAAAGAGATAAATTTATAGATTGTTTTGAATACTAAAAAGTACCACAGAAAAGTTCCCAAATTGTTGACTTCAATGGGAATAAACTAAAATATGACTAAGTAAAAATAGATGGTATAAATCTCAAAAAAAAAAGGAGGTTTAGGCTTACCTAATCTAAAGCTATACTACGTAGCGAATCAATTGAGATATATTATTGATAGTGTTGCGGAGGTGAAGGAAATGGAATGGATGGAAATAAATAAACAAGAGATAGAGTTAAAATTAAGAAATATATTTTTTTGTAAACTAAAAAAGAAATATAGGGAAACAATACAATCTGTTTCTTTAAAAAATATATTAGATATATGGAATAAATATAAAAAAGTATTAGTCCCAGGAACATCTCCATTAACGCCAATAATATTGTTAGAGGGTTTCCCAGCAAATTTAAGAAATGAAGTAAAAGCAAAATTAGGAGGACAAGAAATTATAAGGTTGAAGGAATGGATGGGGAAAATGAAAAATAAAAATTATATGGAAAAAATATTAAAGGAGCAAGGATTTACATGGTTTAAACTGATACAGTTAGAAAGATGGACAAAAAAATGTTTAAAGAAGGGTAGTTGTAGAAAAAGTACAAAATTTGAGGAATTAATTACAAAAGCTATTCAAAAGAAAAAGGCTATAAAGGGTATTACAAGCAAAATATATAAAATGTTAATGGATAATGAAGAAGTACACAATTATTTAAAAGATGTTTGGGAAACAGATGTAGCAACTGTAATAGACAAATCTAAGTGGGAAAAAATATGGAATATGCAACATTTGAAAACATTATCAGTAAGAATAAAAGAAAATTACTATAAGATTATATGGAGGTGGTATTTAACTCCAGTACGATTGAATCAAATAGATAAAAAGTATTCAGCACAGTGTTGGAGGGGTTGCCAAGAATTGGGAACGTATATGCATATGTGGTGGAATTGCAAATATGTACAGAAATTTTGGAAAATAGTAATGGAGGAAATAAGTGAAATACTGGAGATAAATATAACTTTAAGCCCTGAAATAGCATTATTATCATATTGTGAAAAAATACAAGAATCTCAAATTGTTAAGGATTTGCTAACAAACTTGCTGACAGCAGCAAGGTTAATAATAGCAAAGAAATGGAAAATACAAGGCGAATATAAAATAGAAGAATGTTATGATGAAGTATGGAATATAGCTATAAATGAGAAATTAACAAATATGGTTAAAGAAAAAAAGGAGGGTTAAATAAGAATGTTTTTGGTGAAAAATGGAGTAAATTTTTAGAATTTGTATTAATAAAGGGGAGAGGAAGCAAACCTGAGTTGGAAACAATGATTTTCTGGAAAGAGGGATGAATATAAAGGGAAGTCCCTTGGTGGAGGGAATCACTGTTATATATGTTAAGTTTTATGTAGTAATTGTATGGGTTTTTTTTAATTTTAAAAATTAATAAAATTATTAATAAAAAATAAATAAAGTATGACTAAGCAGGTTATGCTTACTCAATTTTATCATATTTATAATGGCTTTTTGTTCATTAACCATAGATAAGTTCTAGGGAGATAAGCACCCCAACAATTGCTAGGCTACCAAAATTCCTACATCTTCAGGAATCAAATAATAAAGAAGAAAGGTAATTTGCTTTCAGGATCACTAAATGAATACTCATCTTGGACAGATTGAACAGCAGGCATTTTTAAATACTTCTGTTCTTTGCAATGAGCCAGCCCACTTGAGCATTGTTTTTCTCAGACAGAAGCACTCCACCTAGAGTTGCCTGAATGAAAGCTGGAGAGGGCTCTGTACCTTTAATGCTATGTAGAGGAGGAGATTTCAGCACATGTTGTCTGTTACCTGGTTGCATGCCAAGTAATTCCCTCTCCTACACAACCATTAAAGGTATAGGAGCAGCCCTCTGCAGTTTTCAGTCTGGCAACCCTAACGCTACACAGCATAGCAAACTTATTTTTAAATTGTTTGTGATTTTGAGTGGTAATCTGTTCAAAGAAAAAGCTGGTTGAAATGCAAACCATCTGATTAAGTCATCCTTTCTTCTTCTTTCCTTCTTACAACCAGGCCTGTCAGATTAGGAACATTCAGGGCCCTGAGATTTGAGGGCCAAAACCCTAGACATAGGCACAGCCCCTGGTGAGGTCAAAGGGAGTGGACCATGGAGACATTAAGTACCAACCATAGTTGCTCAGAGCATGTAATTCAAATAAAAACCACTAAGTCTAACACATGAGAAAATGTTTATTTGCTTGGAAATTATGTTTTCTGATGTCTGTACTGAGGAGAAAATAAAACCAAACTGTCCCCATCTGTTTTGAACACTTTTGTAAAAACTGCTTTGAACACATATTGTATTCCAGCTAAAGAAACACTTATATGCAAAAAGAATGTTTTTCAAACCATGATTTTAATGGATTGCTCACATTAATATGTGTGCCTCATTAGCAGTATTTCCCTCCACTCTTTCAACTCCCCCCAAGTAATCATAATCATTATAATGCTAATCACTAAATTTTGGGAAGCAGGAGAGATGGTGATGGTGATGATGATACTAATGATGACAATGGTGACAAACCAACAGGGAAATAGAAACCAAGAAGATAATAGTAGCTACGCGTTTCTATTCAGAATCAAGCCCTATTGAGTTTAAAGGGAGTTTACAACTTTAAAATTAGTTACTTCAATGTTTATCTTTAACCAACTTTAAAATCTAACATATCCTATAATTGATTCCAGCATTTGCTGGCAGCGGGGGAATCAAAGAAGGAAAAGCTAGAGAGAGGACAGGAGGAAGGGGAGAGGGATGAGAAGGAAGTTGATTACTGTAGCTAGAAGTAGTGCGGTAGAAGGAAAAAGAGGATAAGAGAGAGAAAGAAAGGGATGGATGGAAGAAGAAAAATGTAGTGAAGGAAATTGGGGAGCAGGGAGGAAAAGGGCTGGGGGAAGGTAAATAGGAAAGGAGGGAGAAATCAAGTGCAAAAAGATGCAGAGAGAGGGAAGAAGAAGAGAAGGAGAAAAAGGAAGGAGAAGATGTTTAGTCAGAAATTGCTGGGGTGGTGGAGAAAGTATGTGAGAAAGATAGAACAATCAAGAATTAAAAGAGGAAAGAATCAACTGCCTCAACAGAGCTGAAGAAGAAAAACATTCATACCACACTTTTTGTTAAAAGTGGTACAACCCATGTATGCCTCAAACTAAGAAAGCAAAATGTGCTGCAGGTTCAACTTAAGTTACAATCAGAAAGTTGTGTATGGGTGGCAGAAGCCACAAAACAGACAATCCTGTAGTACTAAGCTGCCTGGAATATACATTTCTTCAGCTTGTGTGCCAGTTGCACTGCATTCATAATTTCCAAAAGTATAATGTACAGACTGCTCATGTACCTTTTCCTTGCTCTTTAACTACTACTGGAGTAGAATCAGACTGCAAATGACTGGCAGAAATAAGTTCTTGCTTCTCAGCATCACTTGTAAGTATATAAGCATCTTCTGTATCAAACTGCGAACAGGGATTCGAACTTGGGACAATTTCAACATCTTCATTATGAATGTGGAAGAAAGTGCTTGAAATGGGTTTCCTGAAGATGGGAAAGTTAATCTGTTTAGCACATTTAAGAAAATGAATCCTACTGGCCAATTACTCCTATTTCCTTAATTTATAGCAGGCTATAAATTACCCACCCGATACGAGACCCAAGGTGGCTTACATAGATTAAAATACAACACAGCTAAGACTTAATCATTTTAAAAGATTTTTTAAAACTATCTTATTAAAACAGCATTAATTTAAAACAATTTTAAAGCAAAAACTACAGTAGTCTGTCATGCAAAGTGCAATGCCCAAACATTGTTGATGCTGCAAAAGAAGCAGCCCTTTGGGCTATGGAACTGGGACGCTTACCACACTCCAAAGGAAAATGGCAGTGCAGCAAAAACATTCTGACTTCCATGCTGCCTTACCGCATACCGTCATCGTTCTTTCTTTCTGGCTTCATGGAAGACCGGTGTAAAATTGCATTTTTTGCTAACTGGAAAAACCCTTTAGCAAAAAGACATGGTTTTACCTCAGTCCCCCATGGGACTGGAATAATAAAACACCAGACGAATAACGTCATGTGGTAAGGCAGCACGGGAGACAGAACCTTCCTGCTACACTGCTGTTTTCTTTGGAGTGCAGTAAGCCACTGATACCTGTCCCCTTTGTGGCACAGGAACATCACATTAGAGACATCTATTCTGAACAAATGGGAGCAGTATTTAGATGCCTCTCCTGCCCATGCATTATCCTAGCAACCCACACATTTCTATCTGGGGCAGAGGTAAGAACCATGGGACACTCCTGTTGTTGCTGGACTGCAACTCCCAGCGGCCCTACCCCCTCATAGTCAATGAGAGGAATGCCAGTAGTTGCAGTCCAAAAACATGTGAAATGTCACACTAGTTCCCCTTTGAGAGCAATACAAGAACATAAGCTTGCACTAAATATTCGTGATAATAAAGGTCCAGTTACAGGGTTTCTTTGGCAGGTAGCAAGCAATTCACTTGTCTTGGGAAAGAAAGTCACCTTTCTTGGTCCTTGATAAGAAAAGATAATTCAGGGCAGTCAAACTCAGTCATAAAATTGCTCCCAGCTGATGATGCTAAGAGACAGTGTGAGCAAATATGGATACTAGAGAAAACCAGTGGAAACTAAGGGCTCTTTCAGATTTGTCTAAAGAAGTGTGAGATCTCAAGATACAGCTCCTTGCACTTTGACAGATTCTGCTAGTTGTTGCCTCCACATCCATTTGTTCCACTCTTTGGGGTGTCTCTTTGTAGGTTTGATCCATCAGATCCAAGGCTTCTCCTGACACACATATCCCAGAATGCTCTGCTACTGGGCTAACAAACTCCTACATGCACAGTGTTTTCCAAAGGCATACCAGGGGCCTTTGATGCAGCAAAGCACCTCTTCTGCTTCGTACTAACCACTGTTAGCCAGCCTTTGGTGGAAGTTATTTTCAGTGCACTAGTTCAATTATAAATAGCCTTACTTGGAAAAAAAGTATTTCTCAGGACCCCCAGTTCAGAATGAGACCACACTGATGTCCTGCCTCTGTACTTTCTAAATGAAGGAACTGATCTTAGGATCACACCTCTTGCTTTTTAAGCTGCCTGCCTTACTGACTTTACCCATTTCTATTATGGCTTGTCTGAAACTTAATTTACTTGACTTCCTAAGTAAACTCTTGGCTTAATAACGGTAATGTCAGCAGAAAGTCAATTCAGTCTTTAGAATTAACTAAATGCAGGAGACAAGAAGAACAAGGTCATCCTATGAAAAGCACTAATGGACTTTATGTGGATGTACAAAAATAACATGTCTCTCATATCAGCTAAATGAATGCACCTGGAGATATAAAAGGGCTTTTTTCATTCATGAGTTGGATGACATGAAGTTGGATAACAGCTAATCTGATTGTCCAGAAAATTATTTTAACATTCTGATTATGGTTTTTCTATTGAGTAATTTTTTAATCCATTAAAATATCTTAAATAAGTTTTAACAAACAAGGTCATTCTATGATTTGTTTGCCCCTGTGTTATTTAAGAGTAAGTACTGTAGATTGTTTCAGTGGCTAAAATGCTATGTCATCCTGAATTGTTTTTGATATATAACATCATAAAGCAGTGGTTCTTAAACTGGGGTCCGTGGATCCCCAGGGGTCTGCTATGTCCTCACAGGGGGTCCGCAAAAGCTTGAAAGCTGCTTGGTCCACCTCTCCCTGCAGTGGAGTGGCCACATGACAGGAACCAAGGCAAAGGCTGGCTGGGTGGCTTGGCCTCCACATTGCCATTCAATCCACTCCAGCCACAAACTTGCAGGAAGAAGCAGGAGAAACTTCCCTCCCCCTCCAGTGCCTCTGAGGGAAGGTTTAATGGATGGTGTAATTGTATTGTTGTTGTTGTTGTTGTTATTATTTTAAATATTGAGTTAAGTCTTGGGGGACCATGGCAACAAAGATATTTAAAGGCGGTCTCTGGTAAAGAAAAGGTTAAGAACCATTGTCATAAAGTGTACTTTTTTGGTTTTGCCTATTTTGTAGAAGACTGCAAAGCAAACTTATTAATTAGTTTGCTTATGTATAAAAAAAAAATTGTTGTGTGCCTTCAAGTCATTTCAGACTTATGGAGACCCTAAGGTGAACCTATCACGGGTCTTTCTTGGCAAGATCGGTTCAGAGGGGAGTTCCCTTTGTGTTCTTCTGAGGCTGAGAGAGTGTGACTTGCCCAAGGGTGCCCAGTGGGTTTCCATGACCAAGTGGGGATTCGAACCCTGCTCTCCAGAGTCATAATCCAACACTTAAAATCCAACACCGTGCATGATGCCCCACTACATCATGCTGGCTCTCAAACACTTAATGATGGAAGGTTCTCATTCTGATGGTGCAATGCAGTGCAAATCAGCAAAATATTGTATGTTACATTATAATCCATCCCCTCTTCCCCTGAAGAAGAGAAGCACAGCCAATTAAGGTGTCTGATAACTAAGAGGACCTGGTTTATTTTCCCTCCCTCTTGCTTCTTTTATGCCATTCTCTGCCCTCTATGTAGAGAGGGGGGTGGAGGCTGTGGGCCACATTAACCCCCCAGAAACCATGGAGGACTGTATCACCATCACACATTTTCGCATTAAAAAATAAAATAAAAATAAACAATTTTTGCTCCAAAATGCAAAGTATGGAAGGAGGTGACTAATTTTAGCTCCCGTGCCACGTAACAAGGTTTAGCATGTATAACAGTAGTGGGGAAAGTGTGGCTCTTCATATATTTTTGGACTGCAAATCCCACCACCTTTAGATAGAATGGCAATGGTGAAGGATGATAGAATCCACAGTCCAGCAACATCTGGAGGGTCATACAGCAGGTTTACCATTCCTTTTGTAAGGCCCGGGTGAATGTTGGAATGATCTTCCCAACTAGAGAGTAAATATGATGGGAAAAGCAAAATTGCATCTTCCTGCCCTTGCTGATCAACTCTACTTGGGCCCAGCAGGTACCGATTGTGGTGTAATGATTACATGGCACCTATCTACATTGATTCAATAAATTTAGGCCAAGACTGCATAGTAAATTCCTGCTTTATCTGAGGGATATTGTTTGTATGGTTCAGACCAGCATGTATTGGATTTACATGTATAGGCCCTATGCAAATGTAGTGCCCCACATCAGAAAATCATTCTGAAAAGCAGGGCAGTGGGGTAAGAAGGCACAATTTTACTTTCACACAAAATGTGAAATCTACTTGTAGACAATATTATCCAAAGCAGTCCATATAATTATGCAATAATATCCAATATATATGGTTACTTATGACAGTTACACATGCATGCATTTCTATCTATATACACCAATATAGATGCAAATGCAAACAGAAATATTTTTCTTTCCAAAAAATTTACTGAACCCTTTTAAACAGCAAAATGAACTATAGTCTTGAACCTTTATTTTCTTGGGAAGCATAATGTGATAGATATATTAATATTATTTTTTATCATTGTTATTGTTATAATTATAATTTTATTATTAGCTGGAGTAGAGTAGTATTTTTGGGAGGCGATGGTCCTCCATCCTAGAAACGTGCCCTGCCCAGTGCAGCTGTGTTCTCAATATCATGGCCTCAATGCTGGTGATCCCTGCTTGTTCAAGGACAGCAACATTCGTCACATAGTCAGTCCAGTGTATATTTAGGATTGTGCGTAGACAGCGCTGATGAAAGCGCTCGAGGAGTCGTAGGTGGTGGCGATAGGTAACCCATGTTTCAGATCCATAAAGGAGGATAGACAGTACTCTCTACGGTGAACTCGCCACGGGTCAGCGTGGGAGGGGCGCTCCAAAAAAGCGATACAAGGACTCCCTGAAACAACATCTCAGGCTTGGCCAGATTGATCACCAACGGTGGTCCGCCCTGGCCTCACATCGGGAGGCATGGAGACGCACTATCCACAATGCTGCAGCCTTATTTGAGAACTCACGACGAACAAGTCTTGAAGAGAAACGACAACGCAGAAAGAATCACAACCCAAAAACATCACCCAAGGAGACCTTCTGCTGCACTTTTTGCAACCGGACTTGTTTATCTCGGATTGGCCTTTTTAGTCATCAGCGCGCTTGCAGAAGGCGCGGGATGAGTCCTTCCTGAATCTTCGTTTGCGAAGAAAAGCCAGAGAGAGAGAAAAGATTAGCTGGAGTGACACTGAGGCCAGACTAATGAACAATATGTTTGAACACACATCTCACAGCCCAAAGTCCATCATATTATTTACTCATTTAATGATGCAAGCTTAATTCCAACTGTTTTACAACTAAGCTATGCATCCTGTCTTGACATAACTTTTTACATGGACAAAATGAATTAACTAGATGGTACACTTTGTCACAAATGACACTAGTGGGTTCTATTTAACTATAAATTAAAAGGACTCACTTCTCTAAGAAATCTTCTATGTAGAGACATTTATTCCAAAGATCAAGTACAGAAAATGTCATCTGAGTGGAATCAATGGAAACTACAGCAGAGTAAAAGGGGAAAAAAAGACATTAACAGTTCAAAAGGGACAGTATCATAACAATTTCTTCCTTTTGTTTTCCTCAAGGAAGAAAAATTCTAGTACATAAATGAAAGCAGAAATGGGTCAAAGGAACTGCCAGGAAGAAATACAAATGGTGCTCCCTGAAAAGACCTTAGGGCTCCAGCAAGTCGTGAGTAATCCTACAAGCCTTTGGTGACCATTGGCTGAACTGATCCTTGAGGGGTCAAGGCAGGCAGGCAAGCAGATCCAAGACATGAGGGGGAAATGTATAAGAGGAGGCTTTCCCAGTAGCAGCCAGAGTCCTTAATCCACCCCTCTATGATATTACAGCAGTTCAGCCATTTACTACAAGAAGCATCGCCAGCAGCAAAACTTCAAAATTGCTAGTGTTGATGTACAGTGCAGTCATCATGACTGCCATGCCCCATAAGAATCCAAAAATATATCCAAACCACTTCCAGCTATGCTCACAGAAACAAGGTATTTTAATGCTGTGAGACACATTGGGTCCCATATTGGGAGAAAGTGGGATATAAATTATATAATTTGAAAGGTTTTAAATGCCCATTCAGGACCAAACCACCTTGAAATACTTTCCATTACTGTTTGCTCACACCAATGTACAGTATTATTTCTGAGGACAATCCACTCCAAATATTACATTTGACTGTAATATTTTGGAGATTTTTACTCACCAAATGTCCCTGCGGTACCGCAACAGTACCGGCAGGGATGGGCGTCATCCGAAAGGGACGCCCTGCAGTGCTGCAGCCTCGCAACATGGCGAGGCTGCTAGCGCTACAATTAACTTGTCCGAAAAAGTCCTATGAGGACTGTAGCTAAGTCAAGGAGAGCAGGGAAGCTGTGACAGTTGGTGGCTTCCATTCTAGTCATGTGGTGAATCCACTACAGGTGTTAGTCTGAACTTTAATCACCTACTCGGGGTATTGAACTCTATCCTTCCAAACATTTTCAGCAGGTTCAGCATTCTGGATAGCTCCATGCGTTCAGACTAAAACCAAGAGCAGATTCACCACCTCAAGGGCATGGAAACCACCAGCTGCCATTGCAAGGAAGACTGAGGAAGACGGCAAATGATGTTTTTTTAAAAGACCCAGCACATCCAAGCCTGTGAACCCTGGCTCCATGACACCAGTGTATTTTATCAAATAGTCTGCAGACCCTCCTTAGTATAGATCGTGTTTTCTCCTCTCCTTTCCTCACACTTTCTCAAGTTCCTTTCAGTTTGCTGCCTAGTCCACAATCTTGCCTTTCCTTCAGTAGTTTTGTCCTTTAGAGTCTTTGCTTCTTTGAACCAACTTCTTGTCTTACCAGTTTGTTTACAAAGATATACCTGCCCTTTCTACCCATGCAAGATTTACTTTCAGACAAAATGACAACATTGCACTTCTATGGAATGTTCTGTAAATAGTTTCTGAATACATTGCACTGACTGTGAGCAGCATCCTGTCCTTCTTGTTAGATTAAACAGTGTTAACAGGCCTTATTGACAATACATAAAAAACAGTATAAATATACTGATATAAGGATAGCTTCTGTGTGTAGGATCCACATAAAATTGGAACAACTACAGTATTTTATTACTGGAATGTTTTGAGCTATTCGACTCTGCAAAGAGAATGCTTTAAATGGGTAATATATTTTGTAAGCAAGATTATCCACAGACATTTTGGACCTCAGCCAAGTCCTCTCTGGCCTTTTCTTCCACTGCTACTTGACTATGTACAATTTTAAAATATAAATAAAATATGGAAGTTAGATATAACATACCTCTTGTCCAGGGTCTCCTATATTTATCATCAGCAAATCCTCCATCGTGATAATAATTTTTATCCTGGTATAAACAGGAAGGAATGTGAATAGCCAGGCACTGAAAGGAAAGTCTTTCTCTAGCCACTTTCTGCACAAGAAAAATGAGTATGAGTCAGGCTGTTCCAACTTTGCATAACATAAGCAATCAATTGCTTCCTAAATAACCATACTAATATGTTGAATTGGCCTGGTCAGCCCTGTCATTGGAATTGTTAAGTAATCACATCAGGAGTTGCATGCTGTGTGTATGCAAATACAGGGCCAGATTCTGTTGTTACACTGGTGGAGTGGAATTCTCCACCAACATAAATCCCCTCACTCCTGGGTCCATGGGACTGCCACCAGCTGCTAAGAAGTCTGCAAACACTGACACATGCACACACAACCAATCACCTCCCTACCACACACAAATTAAACAGCATGATACCTTTATACTTGAAGGAGTACCTCTCCCCATATATATACCTGTCCAATATCTGCACATGGGACCCTCCGTTGTGTCCCACCCATGGAGAAAACACACTGTGGGAGGACATGGAGAGAGCATTATCTGCTATGGTTGTGAAATATGCTTCTATTAGATGCCTAATTGGTTTTTATTGCTTTGAATCCTAGCTGATTTTATACTGTACATGTGCTAGGGTTTTAAATTGCTTTAACTGATCTTAATTGTCATGTTTTAATCTGTCAAATTGTTTAATAGGCTTTAAAATACCAGTTTAAATTATGCATTGTTTATATTTTAAATTGATTAAAATGATTTCATTGTACATTGGCCTGAGATCATATAATATAGGGAGAGATATAAATATTTTAAATAAATAAACGGATCAGTGGGGACTGCTCCTAGGCACCATGGTTGCTGTCTGAACCTCCAGTGAATATACACTGGGGGTCTGGGAGGGGGAAAGCTCTTCATTTCTCACAACTACAGAATGATAGCTAGATCATGAGTAATAATGGGGGTATGCCACAGGACCAGAAAACTGGGGTTGCGTAAGGAGGTCACTGCACAAAGAGGCACTGAATAACGTCTTCTGTAATAAATGAAAAAACACATAAGGAGTTGTAACAGAAGGAGTTGTAACAGGAGGTTACAAATCCTGTATAAGTCGCCAACAGGATTCCAGCCATTAAGTCTATTTCTGATATGCAAAAATTCAATCCAAATCCTAATTTTCACAGATTTTGTTAAATTGATATATTCCATTGATTCCATTCAAGGGTTTTGCTGCCCATTCCTATGCATGTTTACTTGGAAATACATCCAACAATGTTCCACTGGACATATTGCTTAGTAAGTAACTTTACGATTACTAAATCCTTTAGCAAGCACTTACCAAGGCCTTCCTAAACCAAGCTATTGAATATTTTTTAACCTAGAGGAGGGAGTTATACAAAAATCAACACCACTCTGCACATATTATTAGAATAAAATACACGGGTTCACATAATAAACCAGAAATTCCTTCTGAAAAGAAGAAAATGGCAAGTTTTACATTTCTGTGTCACAGCATATTTATAGTAGTTTATCACACCAGGCTCTTCTCCTGCTAAAAAAGCATTGTTTCTAAAAATGCTATATAATTGGGATTCCTCTCCTTTCGCACCTTGGGAACCTTTCCAGGACTGCAACCTTCATTTGCGCTAAAACCTTACAGTGCCTCCTCCTTCCCTAGTTTGGCTTCATTTGGCCATTCCCCTGAAGGTTGCCCTTACTTTCCCCCTCCCTAATTAGAATCTTTTCTCTTTTTAAAATAAGCTACGGTAACTCAACACATCCTTTTTTTGCATCCACAGCTGTGGAATTCCTGTTTCAGTCTTCCACACATGCACACACACAACACATACACTGTACACAGAGAAATATAAATGAAAACAGTCTTATGTTTAATCACAAGTACAGAACAATAAGCCTCCTAGCCTTCTGCCTTTTTTTTTCCTTGTGAGGAGGAGCTTCCTGATTCAGGATAGATTATTAGACTAAAGTAACTGTTGGCTTTTATCTGCCAGTGATTAGTTAAGTCTGAAGCTGGAGGTAACAAGAAGTGGTGGAAGACAGGGATAATGAAATAAATACTTTTTAAAACTATAAGACTCTTTTCCACTTACATTCCCAGGTGTGTGTGTGTGTGTGTGTGTGTGTCTGTCTGTCTGTCTGTCTGAGAGAGAGAGAGAGAGAGAAAGAGAGACCCTGGAACTGAGCTACTCTGGCTGGAAAAGGAGGCAGCATAGGGGAGGCAGCAAGCAAAGTTTTGCCTTCTTGGGGGGAGGGAAGCAGCATTTGCCACTGGACTTTTCCCCCCCATAGACAAAAAAAGTTTAAAAGTTTCTCATTTACTTTGCCATCTGAAATTGAAAGGAAGTTAGACTGAAATTTCTATCCCTTCCCCTTCTCACCTGATTGCTAAAGGTAGACTGAAGTTTCCCAGTACAATAATATAAACAAAGGGCACATAAGCCACTTCCAAAGCATGCCCACAGAACACCTTACCACCCAAAATTGGCATAAAGCAGAACTGAACTTTTGTACTAGAAATTGTAGCAGAACACTAGTGAGAAAGGAGGTCATTAATTTTTTTGTATGTTTATAGAATATCACACTACACTGTTATAGTTCTATTATTCTGCTTTAACTGCTCTGGCTGCCTTCTGTGGTATCCTGGGATTTGCAGTTTAGGGAGGGGCATTTAGCACTCTCAGCCAGAGAGCTCTTAGGCATCAGTAAACTACAAACCTCAGAATTCCACAGGAGGCAGCCACAGAAGTTAAAATGGAGTAATAGCATTATAACAGTGTAGTGTGATAAAGTCCTTTGTAAAAGAAATGCTTTTTCACTAGGAGAACAACAGAAAATAAAGGATGTCATGTGGTAAGTCCCAGCGAAAGATGCTATTATCCTTCTGTAATTGCAATTTAGCTGCCTCATGTGACAAGCTCCTTACATACAGATGCACAGAAGAAATTAGTTAAACAAATATCTAAAGTTTAAGAAATTCTTGTTTTTCCAAATGCTGCTGTATATACACACACACACACACACACACACACTTTACCATCCTATCAAAATAATAAAAGTGAACTGAAACAGAATCTAATTACAGTACTTGCTTTCTGTGCTAACAAGTGATCTACTGTATACTTTAGACGATCCCAACATACTTCTGAAAGGGGAAGAGATGTAGAACTTTGACACTGTACCTCGTAAAAATAGTCTACTCCAATATACTTTACAGCTGCAAACATAATATTTCCTGTTTTGTGATGTATTCAAAACTGTAGTTGTCTGAAATAACAGTAAAACAATTGTTTAAAAATACATAACTAAATGGTAACCAGAAAATCCCATACATGAACAGAACCTGTCAACATTAATTTTCCCTTCTTTCAACCTCTAGAAAAGCCTTTCTCAACCTTTTACCTTGGTGGAACCCTTGAAACAATTTGCAGGTCTCAAGGAAGCCTTGCCTAAAAATTATTGCTTCTACAGCTAAAAAGTGTTTATTTTTTTCAATCTGAATATCTCATAGAACGCCCAGCAATGTCTTAAGAAACCTTGGGGTTCCAGGGAACCCCGGTTGAGAAACCCTGCTCTAGAAGATCTCTTATTTTAAAGCTGGAAAAAGAATAAAGTTATTTGCATCCTAGCTACAGTCATCAGGACAACTGTCAGCACTACATGGAGTTTCCATGCCTTCTTCTGAAGCTGCACAGATCTTGAGTGGAGATGTGTATCACAGACCACATGATGAAGGCATTTCATATAATGACTACTTCTAGCCAGGACAGCAATGAATCACCACAGAAATTATTCAACATGCTCCATTCTTCTGAGACAACATACCCTGACCACTGTAAGAATTGCTACCATGTTCCCCACTCTTACAGAATCATAGAGTTGGAAGAGACCACAAGGATCATCCAGTCCAACCCCCTGTCATGCAGGAATACAGAGACTCCACTACACTTTGAGGCAGCGTACTCCACTGTTGAACAGCTCTTACTGTCATCATGGCCCCCACATCCTGAAGCGGGCTCCCAGGCCAGGATCTTTGGCGGGCCCCCTACCTACTGCTAAGATTAAGGGCAGCGAGATGTTCTACAGGCTTTAGGATAAAAATTAAAATAAATCAGTTTAAATGATGACACCAAAGTAATATTTATATTTATTTTAAAAAACTAAATGGATTTACATAATAAAAAGGTACAATAATCTCAAACTGGGCCCCCCTCCTAATCCCAGGCCCCCAGGCTAGAGCCTTGCCAGCCCCCACCCCTTGTGGGGGCTATAACGATCTGAAAGTTCTTCTTAATATTTAGTTGTGTAGCTTAAAAGCTATACAGAATTTTACCCAACATCTGCTGGTCCATGGGAAGAGTTTTAAACTGTATCCCTGCATAATGAGGTATTTGTTGCATTCTAATTGTGTATAATGGCATATTAACCTCTTGCTTGCTTGGTTAGCACTGTACTAAACAAACTTAAATTCTCATATATTTGTGTACAATAATGCCATATATTATTTTACATACACACATGGATGTGAACAGTCTTATTTCTTCAACTTATGCCACCTCCACCCCAAGGTTAAGTCTGTGTAGCAGTGGAAAACAGCAGCTTCAGGGGGAAGGCAACTGTGCATGTAACTCCATTGGATGAAATGTGGAGCCTGATGTATTGCATGAGGATTTAAGAACGTATGTGGCAATTATGGAGTGCGGGTCCATTCTGAATTAGCAATTTATCAGTGTACCCTTATCTTACCTTCCTCTGTCACAATTTTCCCCCTCCACAAGGCTGAACTTACCCAAAGATGAGAACAAAAGTTCCCAATGTGCTTATGGGAATGTGTGTGTATGGCAGGACTGTGGCAAAGAAGAGTTAAACTACACACAGACACACACACACTGAGCGGGGGGCGGGGGGGAAAGCTGGAGTCCCAGTGCAAAATGGACACCCCTGTCTACACCCAGCCTTACTGCTGACTAATAAAGCTCACACAGTACTACCAGCAGCACATTTAACATTAAGATTAGTGAACACCTTAGTGAGATGAAGGGGAAGAAGTGAAGATGGAGAGAGGGGGATAAGAGACGGAGAATGAAGGGAAGAAATGAGAGGGAAGAAAAACGGGGTTGTCACTTACTTAAAGGAATTTGTATGTGTAATTATGATTATATAATTATGATTGCTATAATTGTAATTATGATTGCTATGTGGTGTTGTGTTTAACTTACTGCTTCAATGTGTGGAAATTATATTTTAACAAAAAATTAATTAAAAAAAAAGAAAAAAAAAGATTAGTGAATACCTAACTCTGGGAAGTTGGGAAAGAGGGCAGTGGCACTGCTGGTCAGATTTGATTTAACATGTGTGCAATCTCTCAGTATAACTATTTTCAGGGAAAATTTGTGGGAAGAAGTTGGGAGATAAACAGGCAGATCCCTTAAGGGCCTTAAGGAATCATTCTTAGCAGCACATCTTACTTTTGTATAGTTTCCTTAAACATAAAATAAAACTGTCACCCTCACATCACTGTCATTGAGGCCATGTGGGGATAGCCCAGCCAGGTTTTGACTCCTGTTTCACAAAAGAACAGGCCGTCTTTTTAAAACAGTTAGACTGAGGCATACTGGAAAGAAGATAGGGAATAACCAATGCCCTCCTCCTATAAATACAAGAGTCCAAAGGACTCATCTGCAAATGATTCCGGTGGCAATTATGTCATGAACAGCTTCCACCAGTGGTTCTTAACCTATAAGGGTCTGAAATCTCCTTACAGGGGGTCTGCAAAAGCTTGTAGACTGCTCAGCCCACATGGCAGGAGCCAAGGCAAAGGCTGGCTAACTGGCTGGCTTGGCCTCCACATTGCCATTCAATCCCCTTCAGCCACAAACTTGCAGGAAGAAGCAGGAAAGAGGTCTTCCCTCACCCTCCAGGGCCTCTGAGGGAAAGGTTAATGGAAGGTGTAACTGTATTATTATTATTATTATTGTATTTGTTAGGGTTTTAAATCTTGAGTTAAGTCTTCCTTCCTCTTCTTGTAGACCAGACCTGTTCCAGTCAGGAGAGCAGAGCTTCCTTCTTTCCTTAGGAAAACATGGCCCGTCCTTGACAGAGGGAAATATCTCTATGCTCAGAGAAACAGCAGAGAGAAAATTAAAACATACAGTCCTCCCCTTTTCTAGGAAAATATTGGAGCACATTAATATTTTTTTCAGAGTTATATACACATAATTACCTACCTGCTCGTAGCATGAGTTATTTGCCTTTTCTTTAAAGTTAAATAGATTTATAGATAATAAATAAAGTTAAATAGGCCATAAATTAATAGCATAAATTCAGCCAGCGGCTTTTCTTAACATTAATAGTTAGAACAGTTAACAGTGAAACAGCAAAGGGGGTGGTCCCTCTGAAGCCTCAGCCTCACTCACATGGTACAGGAACTATACACACTCGGAGGAGGGACTTTGAAAGAGGAGCCATTTTATTACTGACTTTGTTAAGCAAGGGATATAGACAGAGCCTGCACCAGAGAGTATGGTGCTTTTTTACAATTTAAACTTGGTGTTTGTGCGGCGGGAGGGGGGAGGATTTCTTAAAATTAAAGATGCTGAGGGAAAACACAACCATATAATACAGGATCAAAATGAACCTTGGCAGCTATAGTTCATGAAATGGCAGATTATATACAAAATGGAGCTTTACTGCCGTGATGTTGGGGAATGGCATTTTCCCCACCAGACTCATTCACACTACACAATTATAGTGCACAATTACAATTGTCCCGCTGTATCCATGGATTTGTTATCCATGGATTTAAGTATTCACGGCTTGAAAATATTCTTAAAAAAACAATAATCCAAAAAGCAAACCTTGATTTTGCCATCTTATAAAAGGGATACCATTTTGCTATGCCTTTGCATATAATGGGACTTGTGTATTCACTGATTTTGGTATCCATGGGGGGTCCTAGAACCAAACCCCGGCGCATATGAAGAGACAACTGTATTCCACTTTAATTGACATGGTTCCATTCTTTGGAATCCTGGGAGTTGCAGTTTAGGGAGACACATTTAAAATTCTCAGCCAGAGTGCTCTAATATCTCACCAAACTACTAACCCCGAGATTCCACAGGAAGGAACCATGGGAATTAAAGCAGAATAATAGCATGATAATTGTGTAGTGTGAATGGAACACCAGTGTGCTAGGGGCTAGTACCTTATTTATGTCAACTGGCTACAATTGCTCCTTTCTTTCCTGGAAATTTTCCTGATCAGTACAGTAGTTAGTGGCACCTGTCACTGGACTACCGACTCAAGTAGCACTGCTATAGTGTACCTTTATGCACAGTATCCCAACACAATATTTATCTTCAGCGCACATGGAGTAATGATGCATCTAGTCCATATTTAGAGATGATAAAACACAGTTCATTGGGGAGTTAATTCTGCATAGTATAAAGCTAGATGAGGTATCACAAGCCTACATTTGTCAACAGGGCTATTTAAAACTATGTTTTAACCTGATTTTTGAAATTTGTTCTACATTTTGTCTTGTTCTAACCAAACACTTAATTTGATTTTTGTTGCAGTTTTTTTTTTGTTGCCCCAGATTTACTTTGAAGTATTAGATATTTTATGACAGGTATGGGAAATTGCAGTCTTCCATATGTTTTTGGACTACAGTTCCCACAATTGTTTAACTTCCTGAGCATCTGAATATCATCTGTTTTAATGGCAAAGACTTCACTAATTCTGTGGGCACATCATTTGTTGTTGCTAAATGTTGTCAAGTCGACTTCAACTTACAGCAACCCTCTGAATGAGAGACCAGCCCTGCTCAGGTCTTGCAGACTCAGGGCCATGCCTCCCTTGATTGAGTCTGTCTATTTCTACTGTCTTTTACCTTGCCAAGCATTATTGTTTTTTTTTTTCTAGTGAGTCATGTTTTCTCATGATATGTCCAAAGTTTGACAGTCTCAGGTTAGTCATCTTGGCTTCTAGGGAAGAGTTCAGGCTTGATTTGTTTTAGGACCCATTTATAGTATTTGTCTTTTAAGCAGTCCACGGTACTTGTAGGTCTATTCTCCAGCACTACATTTCAAATGAGTTGATTTTCTTCCTATTAGGTTTCTTCACGGCCCAGTATTCACAACCATACATAGAAATTGGAATTACAATGGTGTGGAGAATCCTAACTTTAATATTAAATGATATATCTTTACATTTCATGATCTTGTCTAGTTCCTTCATAGCTGCCCTTCCAAGTCTGAGTCTTCTTCTGATTTTTTGACTGCAGTCTCCATTCTGATTAAAAACTGAGCTAAGGTGTGGAACTGTTTCAATGTCCCCATCATCTATTTTAATCTGTGGTCAGTAATTTCCCCCTTAATGTTCAAGTGTAAATCTGCCTTTGCATTTTCTTCCTTGACTTTCTTCAGTAATCATTCCAAGTCTTTGCTATTGTCTGCTAGTCATCTGCATATCTTAAATTGTTGATATTCTTTCCTCCAGTTTCCACGCCTCCTTCCTTCCAATCTAATCCTGCTTTACATATAATACATTCAGTGTACAAGTTAAATATATAAAGAGATAAAATGTAGCCTTGCCTGGTCTCCTTGCCAATTAGAATTCATACAGTTTCTCCATATCTTGGCCTGACAATAGCCTCTTGTCCTGAGTACAAGTTATGCATCAGGACAAATCAAATATTGTGATATTTCTTTAAGAGCGATCCATACTTTTTCATGATCTAAATAATCAAAGGCTTTGCTATACAGTAATCTATAATGCACAAGATGATTTTCTTGTGAAATTCTTTGTGACATTTTTCGAGGAATAGTCAGTCCAGGAGATGTGATGTGTAGCATGTACCCAGACCAACCAGCCCTCAACAGAGCAGGTTATCCAGATCAGCCCATCAATCCCACGCTCCCAGGAGAGCCACTTGCTGGCATGTTAACCACCTCACCTTTCTCCATGGCAACCTACTCTGCTGTCGTCACCAATCTTGAACATGAGCCAACAGTGTGATGCGGCAGCTAAAAAGGCCAATGTGATTTTGGGCTGTATCAATAGAAGTATAGTGTCTAGATCAAGGGAAGTAATAGTGCCACTCTATTCTGCCTTGGTCAGACCTCACTTGGAATACTGTGTCCAGTTCTGGGGACCACAATTCAAAAAGGATATTGACAAATTGGAACGTGTCCAGAGAAGGGCAACTAAAATGGTGAAAGGTCTGGAAACGATGCCTTATGAGGAGAGACTTAGGGAGCTGGGTATGTTTAGCCTGGAAAAAAGACGGTTAAGAGGCGATATGATAGCCCTGTTTAAGTATTTGAAGGGATGTCATGCTGAGGATGGAGCAGGCTTGTTTTCTGCTGCTCCAGAGACTGGAACACGGAGCAATGGATGCAAGTTTCAGGAACAGAGATTCCACCTCAACATGAGGAGGAACTTTTTGACAGTAAGAGCTGTTCGGCAGTGGAACACACTCCCTCGGAGCATGGTGGGGTCTCCTTCCTTGGAGGTCTTTAAACAGAGGCTGGATTGCCATCTGTCGGGGATGCTTTGATCAAGATTTCCTGCGTGGCAGGGGGGTTGGACTGGATGGCCCTTGTGGTCTCTTCCAACTCTGCAATTCTATGATTCTATGATCTCATTCGCCCAGAAAATTGCATACACTGTGCAGCCATGATTCCTGGTCAACTTGACAATGTTCTCTGTCCCTGGACCAAGCCCCACCTCATGTAACCCAGCACTGCTCCCCATCTCCAGATTGAGTGGGTACTTTTGCCCTAAAGTCTCCATATTAGCAGGGTTATGACTTGGGCTCGGACTGACCTTGGTACCAATAACGGTACCACAAAGTTTCTCTGGGCTTGGGTTTGGCATCTTCCAGTTGCTATGTCTATGAGCCACCCTGGACGAAACCACCACAAGCATACCTTTCGGTACCATCATAGGAGGCTCACTACTATTACCCAGAGCATCAATACTGTTCACCGTGATGCTATGCTGAACATAAAGAGATAAAATAGCCCAAACAGGAGCATTGGTACTGATCCATATCTTGTACTCCTCATTGTGCCTCCTCTATTCATCAGCCTGAGTCACCATGAGAATGTCAGTACCAATCCAGATTGCAGTCCCCTCATTGGGCTCCTTCCCATCCTCAATGAAGCACCCCAACAGCTTCAGTTTTGAGGCCTCTGGACCAACATGCTCATTTAGTACATTAATATTAGCCATTAGGTCATCAGACTTATGAACCACCTCCACCACAGTCTCCTGATGCTGGACTGGGAACTGGCCTCTACCTCAGTGTCTCACCCTCCAGACCAGAAGGCTGCATTAGCGACTCCACCTTCACCGTCATTGCTGACTGCTGTCCAGTGCCTATCCTCACCTGGACTTGACCAAGGTACTGGGCAATTGGTACCAGCATCCTCCAATAATTCTTCAAAGGATGAAGGAGAGAGGATGGCTGACACATTACCTCAGACTCCATCACCTTTCACCTCTTCTCCCATGGAGGAAGTTGGTGAAACCACTCTGTGCAGAGCTCATCCTTCAGATGGTGAAATCACTGGGCATGGAGCTTAAGAACTAGACTACCCTATTGCTGGCTCTGGTGTTCCAGTGCATAGATGTACAGAACTCTACACCAGCCATATTTCCTCTGCTGTATTACCAACTTTGCTGGAGGTCTGGAAGCAATTCTGGACAAAGCCATTAGAAGTTTTCCCAATAGCTGAGCATCTGGAGAGTCTGTACAAGGTACAGCAGGAAGAGAACTCCTTCCTTAGATTTTCCTTGGGTTTTTTCCGGGCTGTGAGGCCGTGTTCTACAATAGTTTTTTTTATGACGTTTCACCTGCATCTGTGGCTGGCATCTTCAGAGAATGGTTGGGTAGGAGTCTGTGTGGAGTTTATATGCTGTGAACCCCTGTTGGGGAATATATGTAAATTTGTGTAATTGAATGGTTAGTTTCCAGGTATAGAAATGCAAGGTTGATTAGTGTCTGTTTGGCTAATGGTTGGTTGATGGGCCATTATCTGCTGGAAATCCCCTTGTCCCTGGGTGGAATTCCTTTGTAAGTGTTGAGTTTTGATTCAGGCGAAATGTCAGAAAGAAAGAAACATCAGAAAGAAAGAAACTATTTCAGAACACGGCCTCAGCCTGGGAAAAAACCCAAGGAAAATCTATGGATGCCGGCCGTGAAAGCCTTCGACTTCACATTGAACTCCTTCCTCTTTACCCACACAGTACCAAACTCAATCATGGTGGAGTCCTCACAATCTAAATCCTTCCAGAAGTCACAGTCCACTCTGCTGGACAGAGAAGGTTGGTGCCTTGACATGTTTCAGAGATGATTCTATTCTTCTGCCTCACCTGTGATCCAAGTAACCAACTATCAAACCTGGCTAGCAGAGTGTCAGCAGTTCCTCTGGGAAAAGATTATGTCCTTCATTTTGTACTTACTGGATGACCAGAGGAATGTGGCTGTTCTCTTCCAGTCTGAAGCACATCAGTTGGCTGCTTGGCAGATCTGTGCTGCGTGCTATGGGGCGTACTGTACTGTGAAGGCCATGGCAAAATCTATTGGCCTCAGGCACTATGCCTGGTTGAGGTTGGCCAGCATTAGCACTCTTGCCATGACCTGTGGGACTGTGGTGCATTCACAGAGGCACTTTCCTATTAGTTCTGCATGGCCCTGGACAAGAAAATGTCCTATTGGACTCTCTGTCAGACATTTGTGGAAGTGCATGAATGTTCCTTGCCCCTTCATGCCTTCAAATTGATTATGCATCAGTGGGGCACTCCATTGATAGATATGTTCACTTCTAGACAGAACCACAACTGTGAACTTTTCTTCAGTGGGGGTGAGGGAGCAGCCACAACTCTCTAGGGTCCCCTATGCTTGGCAGGGTCACTGTTTTACCCATTTCTGCCTTTTCTCCTGATCACAAAGATGCTAGTCAAGATTCAAAAAGACATGTCCGACTGTATCCTCGTAGCACCATGGTGGCCCAGGCAACCCTGGTTCATGATACTTCTACAAATGTCTCACCACAAAAACCTCCTGCTTCTGTACTTTCCCACTTTTTTTAAAAAAAATGCCCCTTTAATGGTAATTATTCTGTGCAGCCTTGGAGCTTTGGAACTAGAACTGTTAGTACTTACATTTTAAAAGTAACTTTTCAAAAATACTGCATTTGTGCCTAGGGCTCTTCTTTAGATGTGATAGCGAACAGAAGACTTATGCCCAACTTAACTTCCTAAATTTTTATGTTGCCCTAATGTACGTTAACTATAATATCCACTGAAGCATGAATCCACGTAAATGTTTTATGAGTAAATCATCATGTGCATCCACAAACCAGGCTTAATGAATCGAATATAAAGATTCGTGTTTTAGGGCAGCTCTGCAGAAAAGCTGAGTTAAACCATGTAGAAAAATAAGGCATGTAGAACAAATCTGATCTACACAATATGCTTCTGAGATAGAATCTTATATCCCTTCCTCTCTTTTATGGATCTTTTCCCATTCCCACATAATATTACTACTATAAGTATACTTGTAAAGTAGCTTTAGGTGAATCAGGATGTGATGTAACTTGAGGTATTTTAGAGAGGACTTAGCCCTCTCTGTAGCTTAGTGGTCCCAAGGACAGCCATTTATGTGCTCCACCTGTATTACTTGTATTAAATCCTCAGTAATATATTCAATGGTTTGCTGAATCATCTATTGAATTCCGGGGAGAATAAATTTACAATAGCTTGGCTAAGGTATCAAAAGCTAGAGTAGAGTAGAGTGAACCTGTTACAGTTGGGTATTCTGTATCTCTTTGGCTAAATCACCAGGACAAACTTTACTTAAACCAAACTGGCAAAATAGACAGCGTATACTATTACATTTAATTTATATTTTTAAAAACATTCTACCTTATACATTTGTCCTAACTATTAACACAGGCAGGCAGTTTCTTTTGCATGATGCAGATTATCCTCTTTTGGCAGCAATAGTTGAATTTGGAATTAGCCATCTTTCTCACAGTTCTTCTGGCTGGTGGACAACTATACACCTCATAGAGCTTTACCAGCTAATTCCAGCTTAAGCTCTTCCATCCCTGCACAGGACTCAATTAAACACCAATAGATCTTTGCCTGTGAATGTGATTCAGTGGGCTGATCTACTTTAGGCTGTTGGCAGGACTGAAACAAAAATCAACCCTTATTCTCAGGAAAGAAAGAAGACAGAGAGAGTGGAAAGAAGAAACATGAGTGTAAGCGTTTCCCATGTGGCCAAATGATTATTTATTTTCTACAGTTTAACCCTGAATCCCCATGGTAAAGGGGGATTAACCCCTTCCATGGTAAAGGGGTTTTAAAAATTATTTTAAATGTGCATTTATTAATGTTATTTAACTATAAATAAAATTTTAACATTTCTTAAGTACGTTTTCGCTATAGGGGATGAGGCTGGATGTGCATATCTCTTTTCATATGTATTGCTACCTTTTGTTTTTACCCTCACTCTGGTTTTACTTTTTAAAGGATTTTAAAATTAAGACTGAGGGGCAAGATACAAGAATTTTAAATATGTACACACACAGCATAGTAGAGCTAGCAGAGGTTCAGTCTAGGACTAGGGAGGCTTGGATTCAGACCCCTAATTCATGGACTCAATGGATGGCCTTGGAGCAATTGTTATCTCAGTGTAATCCATCTCTGCAACAGAGTCCTTATGATCTACATTAAAGAGATGGGGAGAATGATGTACTCTGTCTTGCTGTTATCCTAAGAGGTAGGGGGTACATTAGAGTCCCATCTGTGATGCCAAAATCTCCTTTAATATTTAGGGGAATTACTAGCTCAAATAGGAGGCCTGTGACAGGAGAGTAACTTCAGGGATCTTTTCACTTGTGTATTCCTGTACTAATTATAGAGGAGACTCCAGTTACAGTAAAATAAAGTATTTTATTGGAATAATATAGAAACTAACATATACAATATGCATTCTTATGAACCATACAATACTACAGCAGAGTAAGGCAAAAAGGTTGGATAGAGAGAGAGGCCCAGGATAGTTACCAGTCTTGAAGCGTTCCGTGCAGCAAAGATACTCAGGCGTCTGAGGGTGGCACAGGAGGTTCTGATTTGTGGCGTGCCAAGAAAGAGTGTGGCTGAGTTCATACACTGTGGCACACCTTGCTATTGTTGGGGCTCTAATATTTATACTCTATTCTGTGCCTCTGAGGGGCAAGTTAGTAATAACAGAACTTGGATGGCTTGCCCATGGAATAGACTAAAGAAACCAAAACTCAATTGCTTTAATTGCGGAGAGATAGAACATTGATGAGCTTGAGACAACCTTGTAAAGTTGGACAGGAGGGGGTGTGAGGAGAGATTTCCATAGAGTATGGAATGAGGAATGGTCACTTGATTGCTTGATTGAATTATTGCTTGAAACATCCAGGGCTGGAAGAAAGGATTAGCACATATGCCTTAATGACTGGGTTGTTAGCATAAACCCATTATGGGGGCTTTCTGCTTAATCCTAATCTGAGCTTTCCCGCCATTATGTTTCTTGACACATCTCAGGTCATTGTGACCTTTGACTAACCTCTAGTCTGCCTAAGCCAATGTGACCCTTAAAAGTGTCCAATATGTCCAGTTATGGATCTTACAGGAAGGGATAGTAGGGCATGCTAACACTGCTCTTCTTAGACACAGGGCAGAATAAAAATGTATCTTTAAAAAATGTACTGAAATCCTGACATACACATAATAAGTATTGTGAGATGGAAAAGACTGGGATCATGTTAAAGGTCTTTATTCTCTGTTTACCCGTTACTATGAATTTTCCTCAGATGAATACTTTAGATCAGAGAGCAGTCAAATCCCTGATTTCCCCCAGTTTAGTCCCTTCTCTTTTTCACCTCTCTAAAATGGCCTCAAGCATTTTCCACTGCCAGATTGACCACCATCTGTGTATTTTTGCCAGCACTGAGGATGGGAGTGGCAGGGGGAGCCCAGGGAGTCCAGGACCAACAATACTTTACAAAATGAATGTTGACAACTCAATAGAGCAGAGAATGGCTATAAGGTCTACTACAGGTTTAATATCCTTTATCAGAAATGCTTGGAACCAAAAGGGTTCTGTATTTCAGAATTTGGAATACTTGCAAATACATATTGAGATACCTTGGAGATGGGACCCAACTCTAAACACAAAATTCATTTATATTTCATATATACCTTATAGCCTGAAAGTAATTTTATACACAGTATTTTTAATAATTTTGTGAATGAAACAAATTTGTGTACATTGAACCATCAGAAAGCAAAGGTGTCAGTATGTCAGCCGCCTATGTCAACAGTTTGGGATTTGGTTTTTTTGGGGGGGGGGTTGGAATTCTGAATAAGTGATATTCAACCTGTACTAAATCTCAGTATATCTAAGGCTTCTATTAGCACAAGCATTTATTGATGAGATTTAGACAGGACAAAAATGTTACTAGGCACTAGGAATAGAGCTGAACCTAAATCAGTTAAAAACTTATTTAGAGAACATAGTAACAATTGATCTGTAGGAAGATTGGCAACTTTGTGTGTCTGACCATTCATCTTACCCCAGGCTCAATTCTCAAGAGTACTGACTCTACCCTAACTCTCCTCATGCACACAATGTTATGACAAGACTGGAAGAAGAACCTGCCTGTGCTGCCTTCCATACATAACAGCAAGGCATACAGTTGAGCACAGTCATATATACATGCAGGGCCGGTTTAAGGAATTTTGGGGCCCCCTGCAATGCTTTACTTTGGGGGCCCCATATGTTTATCTCAGATCAATGTAACCTAACCTATTCACTGTACAGGATGCTCAGGTACGACCCCCGTATCCATGGATTCATTATCCATGGAACACAAAACAGCACACCTACCATAGAGTCTTCCTAGAAATGATACTAGAAAACGTGTCTTCTCTAGCCCTTTTCTAGGCCCTCCAAGGCAACTCTATGGTATTTTAAACCAGAAGTCCCATTATTTTCAATGGCGTTCACTATTATTCATGGTTTTCAGAATCCACCCCCCCCGAACCAATCCCCAGTGGATAAGAGGGGCCTACTATATTACATAATTTGCCACCAATAATTTAAAAACTATATTATAGGCACTAACATAATGTTTTTTGTTTATTAGCAATTAATGTAATGGTGTAGATTTCCTCGAAGAAAATAAAGAGTAGACTACAAGCTAAACATGAGTTGGCAGTGTGATGCAGCAGCAAAAAATGCCAATGCGATTCTAGAGTGCATTAATAGGAGTAGTGTCTAGATCAAGGGAAGTAATAGTATCACTCCATTCTGCTTTGGTCAGACCTCACCTGGAATACCGTTTCCAATTCTGGGCACAACAGTTCAAGAAAGATACTGAGAAGGATGGTGGGAGGTCTGGAAGCCATTACGCCCTATGAGGAATGGCTTAGGGAGCTGGGTATGCTTAGCCTGGAGAAGAGAAGGTTGAGAGGTGACGTGATAGCCATGTTTAAATATTTGAAGGGATGTCATACTGAGGAAGGAGCAAGCTTGTTTTCTGCTGCTTCAGAGACCAGGACATGGAGCCATGGGTTCAAACTACAGGAAAAGAGGTTCCACCTGAATATTAGGAAGAACCTCCTGACAGTAAGAGCTGTTCGGAAGTGGAATACACTGCCTTGGAGTGTGGTGGAGTCTCCTTCTTTGGGTTTTTTTAAACATAGGTTGGATGGCCATCTGTCAGGAATGCTTGCATTGTGTTCCTGCAGGGCAGAAGCCGATTGGATGGGGTGGCTGTTGGGGTCCCTTCCAGCCCTATGATTCTATGATTCTAGGCTGCATTTAGAGCCTGGGAAAGTTACTCTTGGATTACACCTCCCAGAATCCTCCTGCCAGTACCCTTCTCAAGGTCTGGTTGCATTGTTCCTTTTCCAGCATTCCCTAGCCCAGTGGTTCTTAACTTGGGGTCCACAATGTCCTCACAGGGGGTCCACAAAGGCTTGAAGACTGCTTGGCCCACCTCCTCCCTGTAGTGGAGCAGCAACGTGACAGGAACCAAGGCAAAGGCTGGCTGGCTTGGCCTGCACATTGCCATTCAATCCACTCCAGCCACAAACTTGCAGGAAGAAGCAAGAGTGTCTCTGAGGGAAAGTTTAATGGATGGTGTAATTGTATTGTTGTTGTTGTTAGCTATTATTATTAGCTATTATTATTAGGGTTTTAAATCTTGAGTTAAGTCTTGGGGCAACAAAATATATTTAAAGGGGGTCCCTGGTAAAGAAAAGGTTAAGAACCACTGCTCTAGGCCAATGCCTCTCACATAACACTAGTGCAATACTGGTGTTTTAGTGACAACAATAAAACCATTGTTCCCAGTAATATTACTCCAAATTTTTCTTTATATTCTTTATCTCTCTCTCTCTCTCTCTCTCTCTCTCTCTCTCTCTCTCTCTCTGGCTTTTCTTTGCAAACGAAGATTCAAGAAGGACTCATCCCGTGCTTTCTGCAAGCGCGCTGATGACTAAAAATATTCTTCTGTTAAAAGAGCTAGAGTGTTGTAGAAGTTTCAGCATTGCCCTATGACTGTGGAAACCAGGGTTTGAATCCTTACTCAGCCATGAATACCCACTGGCTGACCTTGGGCAAGTCACACTCTCTCAGCCTCAAAGGAAGTCAAAGGCAGACCCCCTTTGAACAAACCTTCCCTAGAAAACCCCATGGTAGGTTGGCCTTACTCAGAAATGACTTGAAGGCACATGGGCAAACACACACAAATTTCTTTTGCAGGCTGAACTCAGTTGGCAGCAAGGGGAAGAAGCTGAAGAAGACCAAGGGGGAAAGGGAGGGGAGAGGAACCAAGACAGGTTAAAAGCAGCTGGAAAGATGGGCTGGAGGGGATCTATGTGCAAGGAAGGAAAGGAAAGAAAGAAAGAAAGAAAGAAAGAAAGAAAGAAAGAAGCCCTTTCTGAGGGAGACAACTCTCAAATTCCGTGTCTCTCTCTCACACACACACACTCACCCTCTCTGACGTGCTTCTCCCTCCAGCTTCTGCCACTGAGGGCTGCTGTTTCTTTCTCTTTCTCTTTCTCTTTAGTTTTGGAGAGGCTGTTTTGTTTGTTTTTTAAAAAAAGCCAGCAGGAGATTTTTGGAGGAGGAGGGTAAGAGAGGGCTCCTCCCGGCTGTCTCCTGGCTGTCTCCGTCAGATTAAGGAGGCCAACACAGGGCCCTCTCTTGATCTCGGGGGCCCCTCTTGACCTCGGGGCCCCCTGCCAATGCTGATTTGGCAGACAGGTTAAACCGGCCCTGTATACATGGGTGCAGACTACCAGTGCTTCTCTTGCTTCTAAAACTGCTCTCAGAGCAATAACAATAGCATTTATGTTTATATACCGCTTATCAGTGCGGAAGCACTCCCTAAGTAGTTTACATTGTTTTTTAGCTAATTGCCCCCAACAAGCCAAGTACTCATTTTACTGACCAACAGAAGGATGGAAGGCTGAGTCAACCTTGGAGCCCTCTGGGATTGAACTCATATGCTTGTGGCTTGCAGTACTGGCATTTAACTACTGTGCCACCAGGGCTCAGAGACTCCTAGATTTCTTCTAGACAAGGCTTTTATTGTAGAATTGCTCGGCCTCATTCACATAATTTTACTGGGGGTCAGCTGCCATATTTCTATTTGTTACCCTCCCATGTTTACACATCACTTTTTTTTCTTTTTTCTTGCCACAAAATCTCTGTTAGTGGTTTCACAATGATGATGATGGTGTTGTTGTTGTTATTATTATTATTTGGATCTCTGTCTAGGAGCACTCCAGTGGCTTGTTGCTTGCAGAACCAGATGTTATTTTGTCTCAGACACACACAAAAAGCTAAAGAACTCATCCAGTCTGAGAGGCTTGAGATGGCTTTCTCAAAGGGGCTTACCACACTCTGAAGTAAAACTGCAGTGCAGCAGAAAGGTTAGTTCTTCTGTGCTGCCTTACCACATAATGCTGTCATTCTTCTGGTGTTCTGCCATTCCGGTCTCATGGGAGAGTGAGGTAAAACCATGTCTTTTTGCTAATGATGTTATGCAGTAAGGCAGCACGGAAGACAGAACCTTCCTGCTGTATTGTTGCTTTACTTCAGAGTGTTGTAAGCCACTGATCTACAGCAACCATTAATTCACAAAAGCTGGGGGTATCTACTGTGGGTAGCTACTAGTGGCTTTTCCACTTTAAACAGTACAGTGGGCTATTGGTATCTGCTGGGTACCATGGATACAAAAATCTGTGGATGCTCATATCCCATTATATACAATGGCATAGTAAAATGGCATTCCTTATAAAAAACTGCAAAATCAAGTTTTGCTGTTTGGATTTTTTGGGAATATATTTTAACTGCGGTTGGTTAAATCTGTGTACTTAGAATCCGTGGATACAGAGGGCCAACTGTATCTCCACAGTGTCAGAACAAATGGAATAAAACTGGCATACGTGCTGGGATAAATACCATAAATACATTCACAACCTTTTGCAAAACAGAGCAGCTTTGCCTTTGTTGTTGTTGTTATATGCCTTCAAGTCATTTCTGATTTATGGCCACCCCATATCACAGGGTTTTCTTGGCAAGATTTGTTCTGAGGAGATTTACCTTTGCCTTCCTCTGAGGCTGAGAGAGTGTGACTTGCCTAAGGTCACCCAGTGGGTTTCCCTGGCTGAGTGGGGATTTGAACTCTGGTCTCCAGAGTTGTAGTCCAACATTCAAACAACTATACCACACTGGCCCTCACACTGACAACTTAAAATCAAAAATCAGAATAACAAGAAAAACATAATTTATATTGTAAACACACACACACACACTTTTAGGTACAATGCCTGCCCTGATTAGATAGTTGTGGATTTACTTTCCACTTCTGTAGTTTTAACAGATCAATTGTCAAACTATCCCCATAGGTTTATAGCTCAGCACCAAGAGCTGCAATCATAGAAATGTGGAAAAAACCTAAATGCCTCTTTTAGGTTGTTTCCCTTGCAGGCAGCTTTGCCTTCCTTTACGAACTGAAAACCCTTACAGGTAAAGATATGCTGTAATGCTAGGATGGGGGAAATTTCTTGTGCCAGGTATAATTAGACTTCTATTTTCATCCTCATAGATAATGGTGAGAGGTGTTGGGAGTTACAGTCCAACAACTTCCAGACTACAACTTTCCCCAACACTGGTATAATGTAATCCTAGTTGTATTTTGTCCTGTGTAAAGTTTTAAACAATTTCGCCCTCACAGGACTGTTTTACAGATAACATTTGCTCGGCTGTAATTAGATTTAATTAGTACAACCCATTTTTAAATTCTTTACCACAGAGCCTGCTGGCAGACTAAATATGGTGAGTGGGGTGAAATGAGAAAGACATCACACACAGCTGTTTTTCAGTAGAGCATTGTAGTCTGGTGGTGTAATCTGTCAGTGTTATTTAATGTAAATGAATTGGCTTGGTTATATTGGCTTGGAAGGGAAGAAGAGCCCCTGTTTTGTGATAAATACTGCATCCGATTTATTAGCGTGACCTTTGCTTCAGAAGGAAAGAATGCCAACAGTTCTCCTTTCCATAATGAAATCAAATTGCTTCAAATTAACAGTGTCAAGTGCTAGTTGTTATTTGCACATTAGGGAGATTTTCACACAGGGCCAAAATGCCTCGTTACTGTCCCGCTACCTCCTCTCCCGTTCCTGCCATGGAATAACATAAATCTTTCACACACTCACCTTAATTCCGCAGCAGGAACGGACTCCCCCTCCCTTTGCTGGCTGGCCGTAAATGCTGCCGTCGTAAGGCTGCTTTTACGACCGGCTGTCTGAAAGGTTATCACGTTATCACGTGATAACACCGGACAGTAAATTTAAAAAATAAAACTCCCCCAAACATAAAATCAGTTCAACAAGCACAAAAACACTCTTTAAATCACATAATCAAAACAGGGAGGGTAAAATAAAGGGGGCCACTTACCTGGATGTCCAGATCGTACCAGGAAGTGCTCGGAATGGACCTCCCGTCCACGGCTGTCATTTCAGAACAGGAACGGGGCTCCTGTTCGCACACACGTGATTGCGTGATAGTGACGGAACGGGAGGTCTATTCACGATGAAAAATCGTGATTACATTGTTCTGGAACAGTCACAGGAGTAGGATGGATGCAGGACAGAACAGGGTCAACGTCGTCCGAAAGGGAAAACCTTTCCCGACCCTGTTCTGTTCCTGCCACGGGATATATAGCCCGTGTGAAAATCTCCTTGGACACTTTTAGAGACAAGTTTACTATGCTGAATCCTTTGGCTGCATTTCAGTGGTGTGTTACCCTGATGTATCACATCAGAAATCACCACTCCAGACTTGAGTGGATATGTGTGCAGGAAACTTCAGATTTTGAGGTGGTAAATAGGGGACTGAATTCTCCAAACTAGACCAGAGGCAAAAATCTGTTCGGTCACCTTGTAACTGCTTTTTCTATAAATTTAAAGAAATGAGAGACCAAACAGCCAATCTGGGATTCTGGCTGTGGGTATCACCTTTCATCTGAGGGAACCAGAAGGTCTCTTTCATTTCAGTTCTGAAATCTTGCTCCTTGTAAGGAAGGTAAATTCACATGTTGATCCTGCAAATAGCCAAAGTAGGCATGTATATGCAGGCTTTTTTTCCCTTTCCATTTTGAAACTGCAAATAGTGTCTTCTGGAGAGGGGCTGACAATTATTGGGGATTGAATCAAACTCTTTCCTCCCTGCTGTGGCCCTGAGGAAATCTCTCCCCTGAAGCTGGTATTCACACTGGGGGGGAAATCCTTCATTCTTCTAAACTGCCCACCACTTCTTGAGTATGTGTGTGCCTTCAAGTCACCTGTTGACTTCTGGTGACCCCATGAATTTTTCATTGGGTTTTCTTAGGGAAAGAATACTCAGAGGTGGTTTTGCCGGTTCCTTCCTCTGAAATACAGTTGTCCCTTCACATTCGCTGGGGTTTGGTTCCAGGACCCCCCTGTGAATACCCAAGTCCCATTATATGCAGTGGCATAGCAAAATGGTGTCCCTTATATAAGATGGCAAAATCAAAGTGTGCTTTTTAGATTATTATTTTTAAAGAATATTTTCAAGCCATGAATACTTAAATCTGTGAATGCCAACTTTGTGAATGTGGAGGGACAACTGTATACCCTACAGCACCTGGTATTCATTGGCACTCTCCCATCTGAGGACTCAACAGGGCTGACCCTGCTTAGCTTTCAAGATAAGTCAGGATCTGGTGCCTTTGGGGTATTTAGTCCCTGTTCTCCATGCCTAATATTAATAAACAATACATCACAACTGATTCTCAGCATATTTGGAATTAACAGGATTTGTTTCCAGGTCAGAAGATGTGCTTTAAAGTAACATTCCTTGCATTTTTTAAATTTAAAATGTTCAAAACTACTACTTTGAATTATCTTAAGACGACATCAAGAAGTATTCCTGATAATCCATCCATTTAAAGATGTGCCCTCTGCAGTTCTGCAACAGGTGAAAATTCCTAAAGGTGTTTAAGGACAGTCCTACAAGAGCGTGTTCCATTAGGCTAGCTTTGAGGTTACACTTTTGCTATAAAATTAGATTCAGTGTAAGGTAAATTGAATATGACCTACACTTATAATAACCTATACTTACATTATAACAGCTTCATATAACCATTGCAATATAATAGTTCTTTCATACCATGAAAGAAAAAGCTTGCTCAGCCTCTAGCTTTTATAATTATAAGTAAACATGCTGATGACATTTGAGTTCAAAGACAAACATGCTGTCCTTTGTTCAAGGACATTGCTGTTTTTGAACAAAGCATGCTAAGCTTTTAAAATGCTATTTGTGTTTCAGCAAGCCTAAGAACACTTTTTCATTAAATCAGTATTAGCAGACATGATGAAATCTTCTTCCTCCCCCCACCCCTATAATAAGATGTCTTGTGTGGATACAGAATTCCAATGAGATTTGTGTTCTTTCTCTTCACAAAAAGACCTACTGCCTCAACACTTGGGGCTGGTTTATTTCATCTTAAGCTGATGTTTCTTGATAGGATCACTGTTATTTGGGCAGCTTGTTAACATGCAGAAATTGATTTCCTGGTTATTTGTCATCTACATGGTTTATGTCAGTGTTTGCTGCTATTACCCTCCTTAGGCCTCTGTTTGTAAAGTGAGTGTCCTGCTAATTGATTTGAAGGACACCAAACTGAGGAAGTACAAAGCCAGAATAGGTCACTATAGACAAGCAAAATCTCCAGAGATTTTCTTTGGGGTTTTTCCGGGCCGTGAGGCCATGTTCTAGAAGAGTTTATCTGTGGCTAGCATCTTGCAAATGAACTCCACCCAGGGACAGGGGGATTTCTAGCAAATAATGGACCACTAACTAACCATTAGACAGACACTAATCCTCCTTGCATATCTCCACACAGAAACTAGCCATTCAAATACACAAATTTACACATCCTCCCCAACAGGGGCTCACAATATATACCCCCCTACTCCTACCCAACCATTCTCTGAAGATGCCAGCCACAGGTGCAGGTGAAACATCAGAAATAAACTCTTCCAGAACATGGCCTCACAGCCTGGGGGGCGGGGAACCAAGCAAAATCTATGGATGTTGGCCGTGAAAGCCTTCAACTTCACAGGGAGCCCTGGTGGCACAGTGGTTAAATGCCAGTCCTGCAAGTCACCACGTTGCAAGTTCGATTCCAACGGGCTCCAAGGTTCACTCAGCCTTCCATCCTTTCGTAGGTTGGTAAAATGAGTACCCAGCTTGTGGGGGCAATTAGCTAACACACATTGGAAACTGCCTAATGCAGTGTAGATGTGTAAATTGCTATTGCTTAAAACAAATTGTAAGCCGCTCTGGTAGCCTTTGTGGCTGAAGAGTGGGGTATAAATACTTAAATAAAATTAAAAAAACAGATCTCTAGTATATGGAAAAAATTCTGCTTCTTAGAAAAGACGTCCTTCCCACAAACCAACAAGGCCGATAGGCTGCTCTTGTATGCCATTCTGTTCATTTGCAGTCCACAGATGTTGACAGAGGAGCCTAAGTGCAAATCTTTGCTCACTGGGTTGCAAGTTAGGTTAAGGGGAAGCCATCAGCTTTTCAGCATAAATTTATTTAAGTTACTGAATAGTGACATTTTTGTTGTTGTATGCCTTCAAATCTTTTCTAATTTATGGAGACCCTAAGGCAAGCCTATCGAGGGGGTTTCTTGGCAAGATTTTTTCAGAGGGGGTTTGCCTTTGCCTTCCTCTGTGGCTGAGAGATTGTGACTTGTCCCAGGTCACCCAGTGCGTTTCCATTGTTGAGTGGGGATTCGAACCCTGGTCTCTAGAGTTGTAGTCCAACATTCAAACAACTATACCACACTGGCTCTCACACTGACAACTTAAAATCAAAAATCAGAATAACAAGAAAAACATAATTTGTATTGTAAACACACACACACAGTTTTAGGTACAATGCCTGCCCTGATTAGATAGTTGTGGATTTAATTTCCATTTCTTTAGTTTCAACAGATCAATTGTCAGACTTTATCCCTATAGGTTTATAGCTCAGCACCAAGAGCTGCAATCATAGAAATGTGGAAAAAACCTAAATGCCTAAATTTGAACTCTCCAGAGTTGTTGTCCAACACTCAAACCACTACACTATGCTGGTGATAGTTTAACCTCACCTTTTCTCCAATGTGTTCAATGTGCTATACATGATATTCCCCACCATTATTCTCACAACAGCCCTGTGAGGTAGGTCAGACTGAGTGACTGAACCAAGGTCACATAATGAGTTTCATAGTTAATGGGAACTTGTACTTGGATCTCAGAAATCTAACAATTACATGGCACTGATAGGCAAAAGTCAACATATCATTACTTACACTGACAAAAAAAGTTGATGCTTAGAACTGCAGAAAATTTAACATCAAATAGCAATTGCTGTGTTTTCTCCCTCAACGTCTGACTTCCTTCCACCCCGGCTTGTAAAATAGGGTGATTCCAATGCTTATTCAGTCATCACCTCATCCCACCATCATGCTCCAGACAGGAAGTCTTTCTTTTTAAACTGTTAAATGCCACATATCCAATTTCCAGAGGAATAGCAGTTCAACCGCAGAACTCTTCCCTCAAAGGAAGTCAGGCTGTCTCCCTCTCTGGCCTTTGGATTTTAAAACTGGCTTTTAAAAGAGCTTTTAATCTGTTTATAAACAATATTTTTATATCTCTTGTACATTGTTTCATGAGCCCTGGAGGGCAGGGAAGCAACAAATACTAAAGTAAGTAAATAATTAGCTGTGTTAATCTGTTGCAGAAAAAAGGGGGAGGAAGAGAGGAGAAAAATTCTGTGGCACCTTAAACTTCATGCACTAGGATGGGACATTGTAGGTCCCCAGAATAATGTTTCATTGCAAAATCCAGACAGATGAGTTGTAATCAATTTCTCTTTATTTCAGCTACTTCCCAGATAGAGGCATGTGTATGTGTATGTTTTAGAAACGAAGAATAATACAGAACAAAAAATCCCCTCCCCTCTATTTCCTTTTGCCACTGGAATACTTCCCCCCCCCCCACTCAGCCAATGTAACATATCAAGGACAACAACAACAACAACAGGGGGAAAAACGCCACACAATTTAAACAATAAAACAAGGTACAGTGGAGTAAAAATAGCAGGTTCTGCTTATCAATAGACTGGCTGCATTTGTGTGTCTGTAATTGGAATTCTCATTAGGAAATATAAAAAGTGGATATTTACTCACACCATTCATCCTAATCAAAGCACTAACACTAATCCTCAATACGTTGGAATTCTCATTGGGGTTAGAAAATACTGTAAGATCCACTCAGTGGACTTCAAAAATAATCTTAGTGCCTGCATGACCGTTAAAGAATAAGACATTGGACTTTATATTAGATCACCCCCAAAACCCGTTCTTTTGCTGGCATAACTTTTCCGTTTTTATGCTGGCAAAAGAACTCCCCATGCTGCGTTTACTTTCCTTCCCATCCAAAGCCTTCCCAGCAATGAACCATTCACTTCCTTGTTCAAAATCCCATGGATTCTCCCAAGAGGATGCTCACGTGGGAAATAACCCCACCCAAAAAAACAACACACTACAAAGTTACACAAAGCACATACACACACTTAAAAACTTACAAGTAAAATGTGATGGGTGATAAAAATTGCAACATCTACCTGGAGACTCCTTCGTTTCTCACCCAGAAGTGTTTGGGCCAGACTGGCCATTCACTCTGCATTCACATGAGTTAAATGGCATGAGGTCTGACTTGACATAAATGCGAAAGGGTGGTGTTGTGTGTGGTACATGTGTCCTTTTGTGTTTATGTGGCATCATTATGATGCCGTATTTAGTGTGTCTGATAAAGTCCATTATTTGTAGCATGAGCTTTCACAGGGTAACATTAATTTAATATTCCCTTGGCACTTAAAAAAAAGGCACAATAGTTGTTTTTTTTTAAGGCTATTTCAGACTTTTGGGAGGAAAAGAGGACATAACACATGTATTATTGCTGTTTTGTGCCTTTAAGAGTTTCTGACTTATGGCGACCCTAAGGTGACCCTATCATGGGATACCCACAAGTTAGCTTACCGCACTCCAAAGAAAAGCAGTAGTGCAGTAGAAAGATTCTGTCTTTCGTGCTGTCTTACCACATGGTGTTCTTTCATTCTGGTCCCATGGGAGACCAAGGTTAAACTGTCTTTTTGATAACAAAAAAAAAAAAAGCCCATTAGCAAAAATATGCAGTTTTTCCTTGGTCCCCCATAGGATCAGAATGAAAGAATGCTGGAAGAATGACAATGTCATGTGATAAGGCAGCATGGAAGATGGAACCTTCCCACTACACTGTTGCTTTTCTTTGGAGTGCAGTAAGCAAAGCCGTTCTACTTGTGCTGCTATTTGCCTTGAAAGAGGAAAATGTAAGTACCTGTATGATGCCTATACTTTTAATGGAAAGTACCTGTATGATGCCTATACTTTTAATGGCTGATCCTGGAAGCTAAATCAGGCCTGGCTACTGCTTGGAATGGAGACTCACAGGGAATGCTATGTGCTGCAGGTTATATTCAGAGGAGGCAGTGATAAACCTTCTCTTAATAAATCTTGTTGAGAAAAAACTATGATACAGTCACTGTCAGAGTAAACTTAAAGGCACCTCAAAACAACAAAATTATGCCTATCACTCTTTCCCTTGTAGCACTACAGGCAGTTTCAATGAGATACTTGGGAGTTAGACAATTTAGACTGAGAAATGGTGCATGGAAAAGGGCAGAGTTTGGAAAAAATACTTTTGAGGGATTATAGTTCCTAGAATTCATCGCTCAGCTTTGCCATTGACTGGGAAGTTTCAAAACTGTAGTCCAAAAACATTAACTTTTCCAAAATTGGGGAAAGGGCTAAATGCCAATCTGTCAGTGACACAATCCTGATCCAAATCAAGGGACTTTCTGGATGTGTTAAAATTGCTATAGGAAATTCAACAGAGATCTTGCATGTCATCTATGGCACTATGTTTCGATTCCAATGAGAAGACGGCTTGTGCAGTGCAGAAAACAGAATAGAGGCACTTTAAAACAGTGCATCTTAAAACTCTCTGTATTGTTTTCATTGATTTCCAAATGCAAAAATCTTTTTCTGCGTTGCTTGTGAAAATAGCCTGGAGCTTCTTCCCGCTTTTAAGGAAGGTGCTAAATCTACATATAAGTGCTTCTAAGCTGTTTCGACTAACATTATGGTGCTCTTGGGCTTCTGCTTTTTATTATTCCACCTATCTTTAGAAGGACTAATTTTTTTCTGTTAATTTTCTTCTTTAACAAATGTTTTCTCAGTGCTGTTCTTTGAAATAAATCCTCTTGAAGAAGAAAAAGTTTTTGCTTTTTAAATCAAAAGATTTGCATTTGCTTTTCTTCTCTTGAGAACTAATTTTTTAGTATGTAAAACATTTACGTTTCTTCTCTTTTCTAGTTTCTTTGATGTTTCCCAAGACTGCATATTGCTGACGAAGAAATAGTCCCCTAGTTGCCATTAGTTCAACTTTGATAAGTACAGAACTCAGTATGGAACTTATTGCATTTGTTACAGAGGACATTTTATAATTATTGGTGAAATTGCTCTGTTGCAGATCTATCTGTCATCTACGTGTGTACATGCGCACGTGCACACACACACACACACACACACACGGCACACTTTGGGCCAGATTAGTGTGACACAGTGATCAATGAGCAGGATCTCTCACAATTTTTTTGAAGAATCAATGCAGTTACTCAGTGGTGGGTGATGTGCCACTTTTCCTTTTAAAATTGCTCTTCTCATGTTGCTACTTGAATTACTAAGGAGATTTTCAGACGCCTCTTTTCAGCCTCTTGCCGCGCAAGCAGCCTCCGGAGCAGTAACGAGGCTGCTGCGCGGCAAGGGGTCCTTTTGGACGATGCCGTTTCTCTCTTGGTGTCATCCATGACTGTTGTGGCTAGCATTGGAGGAGGTTGTGCTGTTTTTTACTCACGGAAATTGTCCGTGAGTAAAAAACAGCACGGCTGCCTCCAATGCTAGCCGCAACAGTCACGGACAACGCCAAGAGAGAAACGACGTCATCCAAAATGGACCCCTTGCCGCGCAGCAGCCTCGTTACTGCTCCGGAGGCTGCTTGCGTGGCAAGAGGCTGAAAAGAGGCGTCTGAAAATCTCCATAATTGCTGGGGAAACATTTTAATATCATGCTCTCATAGGGTCTCTCTTAGGCCTTATCTACACAGGATAAATATCCCATCTTGCCCCTGTTCAAGCCCTGCAGTCCATGTGATGCAGGGCATTTGCCCTGTTCTACCCCTGTGCAGTCCTCACCACCCCTGGGAGATGCAGGGCTGAGATGGGGGCAAGCCATGGTAGGGCCTTGAACTGTTTCCAAATACCCGGTCTAATCCATTATTGCTGGCAAAACCCGGATAAGTCCGTGTGTGTCTGCAGAAGCCCTTCTGACACACCAGCCCTTGCTGCTGCCTCCATCTCCCTGTCTCTTCCAGAAGCCAGGCAGGGGTCCCTCAGCATGTAACCAAGGCTGGTCACATGCAGGAGACCTTCAGACACATGTTGTGGACCCCCTTCAACCCAGCATATCCTGGCTCATGTAGATGAGCCCTTAGCTGTCTTCCCACAAAGAGACAGGCCAAAAGTTGGATTTCATTTGGCCTGTGTCAGAAATCCAAGCGCACCTCAGGGTGTGAGGGGCTTTCAGTGCTATGTCTTCTGGAGCAGTGGTTCCCCAACTGTGGTCCTCCAGATGTTGGGGTTTCGACTCTTAGAACTCCTGCACTTTGCCCATAATGGCTAAGATTCATGGGAGCTGAAGTCCAAAACATCTGGAGGACCACAGTTGGGGAACAACTGCTCTAGGGAACCATCCTATGCTATCTCCCAGCCTGGGCAGATGTGCTTGGTAATGGTGCTCTTCTGGTCAGTTGATTGCTGTTTCAATTTTTAAAGACTAGAATGGTGATCTATCAGAGGCAGAGCTTGGAAGTAATTTTTAGAAAGTAATTATAGATAGTTGTCTTTCCAAAGGCCAAAAATCAATTAATTGCCATTATAGTTAACAATTCAAAAGTAACATTTTAGTTTTAGTTTCCCACAAGTAACAAAAAAGTTACTCCTTTGCTAGTTAAAAAAGGCACCAGAATACAGCGGTATAAGGCACAATATGAACCAGCTCATGTGTGTGTGTTTGTGTGTGCCTTCAAGTTGCCTGTCAACTTATGGTGACCCCATGAATTTAATAGAGTTTTCTTATGCAAGGAATACTCAGAGGTAATTTTGCCAGTTCCTTCCTCTGAAATGTAGCTTACAGCACCTGGTCTTTGCTGGTGATCTCCCATCCAAGTACTAACCAGGGCTGACCTTGCTGAGCTTTCAAGATCAGACAAGATCTGGTACCTTTAAGGCATGTATATTATTCCTCCTCTGCTATTTAGTGAGGCTACCTCCCCAACTATAAAAGTAACTTAGTTACACCACAAAAGCAGTGCAGTCATTCTTTTTTGAATTACAGTCATAATGTCACAGTTATACCTTAATTATGAGGAAAAGAACTAACTTCAAGTAACTCATGATTTCTAATGAGTTCTCATATGGATTATGGCAAGAAATTAAAATGGCATTGATGGACATTGTCCAAGAAAAATAACAATCAAACAGTCCTCAGGCTGGTGGTGGGCCTGTTGGAGCAGTGGCGACTCAGATGTTTAATAAGATCATGCTGGAGAAGTACTATAGTCACATTCCCCCATGGGAATTAAACCGGGTGCTGACTTTGGGCTTGTCTACACTAGGGGCAAAAGTCTGAATGGACTCCCTGATTTGTTCCACCCTGGACCAGCCCCAAAGCCACCCCGCTGTCTGTTTCTCTGCAGAGACTCGGGTAGACTGGATGTTGCTTTGCCAGAACAGATCGATGAATGGCAGGGGCTGCCATTTGCCTCAATGTCTGGGCCAGTTCCTTACCCAGCATGGTTACAGAAAGAGTTTTCCTCATTGGTGCTACTGACGTGTAGTTGCTTGCTCTGTGACAAATGAGGCACCCAGACATATGATCTGGGCACCTTGTTTCTGACCTCAGAGCAAGCGATTGTGCACCAGCGGTAGTAGTGCTGAGGCGGGAAAAACCTTTCTGTAACCATTCCTGGCTGGCAGCTGGCCTGGACATTGAAGTAAATGGTGGCGCCTGCCAGGCAGCGATCTGTCCTGCCCCCCTACCCCACCCCGAATCCTGGGCAGATCCATTGTCCACATTACAGGAAACCCAAGAGTTTCATGAAAACTCTGGAGGAAACAGTAAGTTTTTAAAACCTCAGGTAAGGTGGTGTTCCCCAAATTTGGCACAGATATGGCCATACATTGTGTGGCCTTATCACACCAGATTCAGAAATAAGGCCGCAGGTCGTGTGGTCTTATCACGCCAAATTTGGAAAGGGGGGCACAGCCCCCCCCCATGTAGATAAGTCCTATAAGTACTTTTCCTAGAGTGGGAAGTCTGCCTTCTGTTGGTGTTACTGAAAAGACCCTTTTTACATCGTATAGTTATAGCACTAGGATTCCACTTTAACTGCAATGGTAACATCCTGTGGAATCTTGAGGTTTGCAGTTTAAGGAGCTAGTACTTCAGCAAACTACACACCCCAGGTTTACAAAGGATGCTCCCATGAGAGTTAAAGTGCAACTGTAGTACTATAATTGTGCAGTGTGAAAGGCCCCAAAGACAGTTGCATTCCCCCCCACCCCATAGATGGTAAAAAAGACTTTAATATAATATCCCCTCAGCATATCTTATTGGTTGCCTCTTGGCCAAGAACCAAGATAATTGCTGTGGGATGCATTGTTATAGTCTATTGAAACAGCCATGGGCTCATTTAGATCAAAGGAGATTTTCACATGGGCTATATATCCCATGGCAGAACAGAACAGGGCCTGGAAAGGTTTTCCCTTTTGGACGACGTCAACCCTGTTCTGTCCTGCATCCATCCTGCTCCCGTGACTGTTCCGGAACAATGTAATTATGATTTTTCATTGTGAATAGACCTCCCATTCCATTGCTATCACACAATCACGGGTGTGCAAACAGGAGCCCCGTTCCTGTTCTGAAATGACAGCAATGGAGAGGAGGTCTGTTCCGAGGACTTCCTGGTACGATCTGGACATCCAGGTAAATGGCACCCTTTATTTTACCCTCCCTGTTTTGATTGTGTGATTTAAAGTGTGTTTTTGTGCTTGGTGAACTGATTTTAGTTCGGGGGAGTTTTATTTTTTAAATTTACCACCCAGCCGTTATCACGCGATAACGTGATAACGTTTCAGATGGCCAGTTGTAAAAGCAGCCTTACGACAGCTACATTTATGGCCAGCCAGCAAGGGGAGGGAGATTCCTGCCGTGGAATTAAGGTAAGTGTGTGAAAGATTTACGTTATTCCATGGCAGGAATGGGAGAGGAAGTGGTGGGGCAGTAATGGGCATTTTGGCCCTGTGTGAAAATCTCCATAGATGAGGAAATAAATCTTTTCAAGCTGATAAAGTAACATTAAAAATACTCAATTCACAGAGCAAAATATTAACAGGTATTATCTGAAAGTTTCCTTCCAGGAAGCAAATAGCTTCAGGGAACAATGTTAATAAATGGAGGAGAAAAATGTTACACATAGAAATATAAAGCATCCAAGGGGAAAAGGAAGTGGAGGGGGGAGGCAGTCTTCACCAGGTGTTGTTGAAGAAAATACAGTAGTACAATTTATTTGCAAAAGAGAAACCAACCCATTCACGACTTTCCAAGGAGTACAGGGGGAACTGGAACAATGGAGACAGATGTGAGTATTAAGCCCTAGGTGTACTGGAAAGCCCCAGGAGCGGGGGGGGGATTCCAGCCCTTGGTTTAAAATGCCACAGCTACTCCTGGAAGTTCATGGGATAATAGGAGATTATCAGACGCAGCAATGTGGCGCGATAACAACCCCAAAGGAATGCAAAAGGCCGCCAATATCAGATGATGTTCTCCTTTTGTGTTCCGCTGGCATCACTATGGCATTTCTTTTCATTGATGGGCCAAGCTGTCATAGGACATTTTCAGACATGTCGTACCGCTCAAGAAGACTCCAGGAGAGGTACGCGCCTGTTTTGGGCAGGGGGTCCTTTTCAGATGCCGCCGTCCCTCTCGCGTTACCCTCTGTGTTCCTTCCATAAGTAAAAGAACTTCCGTGAGTAAAAAGTGGCGCCTTTTCCTTCCATGAGACACGGAAGGAACACGGAGGATAGCGCGAGAGGGACGTTGTCGTCATAAAATGGCCTCCTGCCGCGAAACAGGCGCGTACCTCTCCCGAGCCCTCAGGATGACTTTTTTGTGTCTGAAAATGTCCACAGACTCCCTGATTCCGTTTTGGTGCTGGCATTGCAGGCATCTGAAACCTTGCGCCATTGTCCCCGTGAACACAGTGTAAATGGGCGGTCCTGCAAGAACACTTCCAGGTGAGATTGTGAAAACCAGGCAGGCTATGCTCTTTTTATGAACCTCCCCAAGTTACTTGTACTGTGTAAAGTGTGTTTCTGTGCTTGTATATACTTTTTAAAAAATTGCCACACTCATGTATTCTTGCGAGAATCAGCAAGATTTCAAACTAGGAAGTGAACTCTATTCATGTCTGGGCTGCCTGTCGATGCTGCTCAAGGTAGGTCTGATAATTTTGGTTATTGTGCCAAGACAGTTTTTTTTTGTATTGGGACAGGAACATTTGTGTGTTCCTGTGTGATAATCTCCATAGATCTGAACAGGAGAGGCATCATTTGGATCTTTTAAAAAATTCCTGACACAAATGGGTACAACACTTGAGACTTTTCACCAGTCTGTATGAGCCCTCCCAGTTTTTGCCTAGTCTGGAAGGAAGTGAAGCCTATCTGTGAATAATGTTGGTGAAGTCTCAAAACTCAGAAAAAGACCTGCAGAGGGCAGAGTTTGAGTATACAATGAACAGCAGCAAGGGAATAAATGAGACAAAACAAACCAATACGAGCATAGGAACAGTAGAAGAGGCCTGCTGAACAACCAAGTCTTGTTCAGTCCACCATCTAGTTTTCCATGGTGGCCAGCAAGATGCCTATAGGAAGGCCATAACCAGGATGTAGGATAGTAGCCCTCCCTCACTAATGTTTCCCAGTGACTGAGTGTGATGAAGAAGCATGCTTCCTCTGATCCTAGAGGTAATATACAGCCATCATGTTAACTAGCCTTTGAAAGCCTTTTTTCCCATGAATTTCTGTAATCCTGTTTAAAGTTATCTAGGTTGGTGATAATCACTACTACATCTTGCCACAGCATTATCTTAACAGTGCAGTGTATGAAGGATTACAGTATAGTTGTCCCTTCACATTTGCTGGGGTTTGGTTCCAGGACCCCCCGTGAATACCCAAATCCGTGAATACTCAAGTCTCATTATATGCAATGGCATAGCAAAATGGTATCCCTCATATACGATGGCAAACTCAAGGTTTGCTTTTTGGATTATTATTTTTTAAAGAATATTTTCAACCGTGAATACTTAAAACCGTGAATACCAAATCCGTGAATGTGGAGGGACAATTGTATTTCATTTTGTCTGTTCTGATTCTTCTACTGTTCAGCTTCATCAGATCATCCTGAGTTCTAGTATTACAACAGAAAAGAAAAGAAAACTACGAGATCTTTACCTGGTTTTCCCCACCAGATATAATTATATAAAGCTCTATAATTGCTAGGTTTTTTGTTCTGTGCTAAAAGAACATAATGTGTTATTACCAAAAAAGGTGGGGAGGGGAGACTTGTAGAGCAGCATATTCAGCATCCTGACCTTATGTTTAGTTCGTGTTATATTTGCATAAATGAGGTACTTCATTTATTTAAATATTATGCTGTGAAGTGGGGTTAATTAAGCAACAGTTCATTAACTTGACACTACTGTACAGGATGTCAGAATATTGGCCTATGTTCATTCCAGAGCTCAGAAACATTACTTTTTTGGACCAGGGCATTTTGCCCCAGTGGGAGATTCTGGGAGTGGTGTTCCCGGCCTCAGGTTCAATCAACAGCACTTTTAAAAATGTGCAACATGGTTTCTTTTGCAAGGGCACTTACACATATTTACTGCCTGCTTATGCAGGTGAACTTGGCTTTGGGCTTGTCTGCCCTGGTGGGAAAGCCCAAATTCACTTCATAACCCCGTGGATGTTTTTGATCTGCAGTGTCCCCATAAATGCCACAATCACTGTGGCTTCCCTGGAGTTCTTGCCACACTGTAACTGTAGGCAAATTCACGTTGGCGTAAAAGGGTGGCCCAGCGGTGATCACATGTCATATACATCTCATTATTTCCAGCCACACAGCCAGGGCTGTTCCAGGTTTTTTTCTGTTTGCTTGTGCATGCAAATATATATTGTCCCAGAGTACTGTATTACTAGATAAGCAGAGATATGCTTATCCAGATATGTGCACAATTGAGAAACTTTTTTTTAAGTGCCAGACTGGAGTTCTGTCTACCAGAAGCCCCACCCTCAACTTAGACCAAAGCATATCTGTGGCTGCCACACAGCCAATAATCTGGGTTTTCCTCTCAAACGTAGAACAAACTGTGAATCTTTCAGACCCAGATTTTCCTGCTGAAACCCTGATGAAGATGTCAATTGTTGCAGACATTGTGTGGTAACTGCACTGTGAGTACAAGGTTTTTTTTTTTTTGCCTGTGTAGACAAGCTCTTTGTCTTGCAGTCTGAAACCAAAGCAGCTGAGCACCATGTATTCCCATGTCAGTCTTGCCCTGACTCTCACACATTCCTTCAATGCCAGTCATCCTTCAGAAAATGTTGTTCCCATCTTTAAAAAGTGGTGGTGGGGGGGAAAGACCCAAATAATTACCATCCAGTCAACCTGGCATCAGTACTAGGAAAGATTTTAGAGCAGGTCATTAAACAGTCTGTAACCACTTAGGAGATTTTCAGATGCCTCTTTTCAGCCTCTTGCTGTGCAAGCAGCCTCCAGAGCAGTAACGAGGCTGCTGCGCGGCAAGGGGTCCATTTTGGACGATGCCGTTTCTCTCTTGGCGTCATCCGAAATGGACCCCTTGCCACGCAGCAGCCTCGTTACTGCTCTGGAGGCTGCTTGAACAGCAAGAGGTTTAAAGAGGCATCTGAAAATCTCCTTAGAAAGGAATGCCATGATCACAAAAAGTCAACATGGATTTCTCAAAAACAAGTCATGCCAGACTAATCTTATCTCTTTTTTTAATAGAGTTACAAACTTGATAGATGAGGGAAATGCTGTGGATGTAGTGTATCTTTATTTCAGTAAGGCTTTTGACAAGGTCCCCTATGATATTCGTGCAAAAAAACTTAGTAACCTATAGGCTAGACAATGCAACTGTTAGGTGGATTTGTAATTGGTTGACTGACAGAACCCAAAGAGTAGTCACCAATGGCTCCTCTTCATCCTGGAGAGAAGTGACTAGCAGAGTACCACAGGGTTCTGTCCTGGGCTCAGTGCTATTCAACATCTTTATCAATGACTTGGATGAGGGAATAGAGGGCATGCTTATCAAGTTTGCAGATGACACCAAATTAGGAGGGGTAGCTAGTACCCCTAAGGACAGGATCAGAATCCAAAATGACCTCAACAGATTAGAAAGCTGGGCCAATACTAACAAAATGAATTTCAACAGGGAGAAATGTAGGATATTACACTTGGGCAGTAAAAATGTAAAGCACAGATATAGGATGGGTGAAATCAGGGCAGGGGATCCTGGTGAGGCAAGATGTTAAAATCTTTGCCTCCCCACCCTCAGATTATACTAATCTAGATCACACTTTCTTCAATCCTTGCTGCTAATAGGTTTCTGTATGGGGATTGCTGAGCAAGAGTTAATACCTCTGCTCACATCTTAGAGATCCAGATCACCATTTCCTTGCTGCTGTTAGCAGAAGAGAAAAAATTCTGTTTCCCATCCCCAAACTGATAACTAATCAGCTGGGCAGTGAGGAAGAATGGGTAGGACACCCAGGTTTCCAGTGAACGGTCAAAGTTTTTGCAGTGAGCAGAACCTAAACTCTGAGATCAACTTTCGTGAGTAAAAATCGCCAAAATATTCCACTCAAATGTCCCTGCGGTACCGCAACAGTACTGGCAGGGATGGGAGTCATCCGAAAGGGAGGCCCTGCAGTGCTGCAGCCTCGCAACGTGGCGAGGCTGATTGCGCTGCATTTTACTTGTCTGAAAAAGTCCTTAGTATTTAACTACATGTTATGGTTGCTGTGTGCCTCCGTGATATCTGCAGCCCCATGTGTTCTTCTTTTCCTATTTGTTGTTGCTGTTGTGTGCCTTCAAGTTGTTTCTGACTTATGGTGACACTAAAGCAAACCTATCACAGGGTTTTCTCTGCAAGATTTGTTCAAAGAACTTTTGCCTTTGCCTTCCTCTGAGGCTGAGAGTGTGTGACTTGTTCATAGCTGAGTGGAGCTTCTAACCCTGGTCTCCAGAGTTGTAGCCTGAGCTCAGACCACTACACCATGCTGGCTCTCCTTCCTTTTCCTATTCTTTCACCTGAAAGATTTAGTGAAGCAAAACCAATGATGTAATGACAGGGTGTTTTCACAGCTGATCCTACTATTAGACAAAATGAGTTGGTTGCCTCAAGCAACAGTTGCTGGGGGACCAGAGAGCAAGAGCAAGGTGTTGACACAGACACACTCTCTCTCCTTAAATTATCCTATGCTGGCTCTTGCAGTTACTGAATTTTCACCAGTGTTAAAGTAAGATTAGTCCATTTGGTTTCTGGGCGTGGAGTAGGGTGGAGAAACTCTTGTCAGGCAGACAAATGTTTAGGTCTGAGCCTGCATATTTTAAATGTCCTTGCTTCACTGTTTTTGGCTTTAATTTGCAGAGGAAAGGAAACTCACAATATAATGATGATGCATCATGTGTTTAGCATTTTAACTGTGGCTGCAGAGGGAGGATGAGCAGCCACTAGGCTGCAGCTGTTGGTAACAGCAACTATAAGAGATCTAGCTTAAGTCAGAGATAGTTCTGTATCTTTCTGCTTTCCCAGAGAGGAAACGTGGTTCCTCTTCACAGCCATGGAAATAATTTGTTTTATCTCTCAAGCAGTGAGACATTTCTCAGCAGACTAATAGTAATAATAAATGCTGTCCCTTAAATGTACATGATTTGGACTATCCATGACAAGTAATGGGCAAGTAATCCCAAACAAAGTGCGTCGGTCGCAGCCTAGCCTTAAGAGAAATTGCTAAAATATTCTTATCATAGAATCATAGAATTGCAGAGTTGGAAGAGACCACGAGGGCCATCCAGTCCAACCCCCCTGCCACGCAGGAAATCTTGATCAGAGCATCCCCAACAGATGGCCATCCGCCTCTGTTTAAAGACCTCCAAGGAAGGAGACCCCACCACGCTCCGAGGGAGTGCGTTCCACTGCCGAACAGCTCTTACTGTCAAAAAGTTCCTCCTCATGTTGAGGTGGAATCTCTGTTCCTGGAGCTTGCACCCATTGCTCCGTGTTCCAGTCTCTGGAGCAGCAGAAAACAAGCCTGCTCCATCCTCAATGTGACATCCCTTCAAATACTTAAACAGGGCTATCATATCGCCTCTTAACCGTCTTTTTTCCAGGCTAAACATACCCAGCTCCCTAAGTCTCTCCTCATAAGGCATCATTTCCAGACCTTTCACCATTTTAGTTGCCCTTCTCTGGACACGTTCCAATTTGTCAATATCCTTTCTGAATTGTGGTCCCCAGAACTGGACACAGTATTCTAAGTGAGGTCTGACCAAGGCAGAATAGAGTGGCACTATTACTTCCCTTGATCTAGACACTATACTTCTATTGATACAGCCCAAAATCGCATTGGCCTTTTTAGCTGCCGCATCACACTGTTGGCTCATGTTCAACTTGTGGTCTACTAGGACTCCTAGATCCCTTTCGCATGTAGTCTCATTCAGCCAGGTCTCTCCCATCCTATATTTATGCATTTCATTTTTCCGCCCTAAATGCAGTACTTTACATTTCTCCGTATTGAATTTCATTTTGTTAGCTTTGGCCCAGCTCTCCAGTCTATCCAGGTCATTCTGAATTTTGATCCTGTCCTCTAGGGTATTAGCTACTCCTCCCAATTTGGTGTCATCTGCAAATTTGATAAGTATGCCCCTAATTCCCTCATCTAAGTCATTGATAAAGATGTTGAATAGCACTGGGCCCAGGACAGAACCCTGTGGCACCCCACTGGTCACATCTTTCCTTCTCAGAATTCTCACTTAAGCTGCAACTTCTCTCACCATTTAGGTTAGGAGAAGGAAATAGAGCCTCACACATGGTAATGTAAATGTAAACAAGGGGCTCAACTAGATGGGAGAATGAATAGCGAAAATAACACATTAACTCACCATCACAGCAGCATTCATTTGTCTCCATTTGCAAGATCGCTGGCATGGGAAGTTATCTGTGTTTGAAGTTCACACGGAGCACGCCTGCAAGTAAAGATGGTGGCTGCGAGTGAATTATGTGTATTATTAACCCTCCAAAGTTCCCCCGTTTCCCCCCCTTGTTAAATCAGATATGTGGAAGAACAACCTTCTGCTTTAAAAAACCGTTTTTTAAAGCTCTGCTGCTCAAAAATAGCACATGATCGCTTCTGTGAAAATCAGTAATGGCAGGTCTGGCCACTTTGTCGCCGACAAGCCTGCCCATCTGACTAATCACATTTTGACTAGTGGGATGTGCCCCAATTCAAATTGGTTGTTCAAACAGGCTGGAACATGCATTTCTGTGTATTTTTTTAAAAAAACTTCACAATAAACAGCGAAGGCTGTTGTTGCGAAATACTTGGGGTTTTTGCCCCTCCCTTTTGAATATGGTGAATTGTTGCAGGAACTCATCCGGAGAAAAGATATTCCTCTCGCATTCTGAGAGGATTTTTTTTCACGGTGTAGATAACACCAAGGAGTCACTTTGAAAGGCATATCAGATGGAGTCAGGGCTAGTGAAGGAGTGGTCCACTGATCTGAGTCACTTATAGGTCAAGCCTGTATTTCTGATACTTAATATTTTTGCTTTATTATATTTACTTGTACTTTATTTTTAACTTTTAAATTTTTAACTTACTTTTTACATTTCTTACTTTTGAATACTTTTTAAATTACATTTGAAAAACAAGAAAGGAGTTACCTTTTCTTTTTTAAAAAAATGGCAGTTAACTGCATTTTGGCTCTTGATCCTATAACCAAGGACAAACTATGGTGACTAGGGCTACAAATCAGTTCCCAAAACAAAGCTCCCTTTGTGCTGCATGCGTGAGCTATTTGAACAGGGTGTAGAAATGAAATACATATACTACATGGCACAGCAGATAGTTGCATAAACATCTTCACATGTAAACCCATTTTCAGCCCTACAAGTTCCATGAGACCAACAGGCAGATCCCATGCCTTATATATAGTTACTCAAAATGTAGAAAGTAACAAGGAGTATCCTTGCAAGGATTTTTCCAGCAATTTCCTCAGATGCCAAGATTGACAAAGAGATTGATCACAGATTACAAAGGCACATAGCGCATTTGGAAGACTTTACAAAAGAGTCTGGAGTAAAAAACACGTGAGGCGAAACACAAAAACCAGTGTGTATAGAGCCTACGACTCCTCGAACGCTTCCATCAGCGCTGTTTACGCACAATCCTAAATATACACTGGACTGACTATGTGATGAATGTTGCTGTCCTTGAGCAAGCAGGGATCACCAACATTGAGGCCATGATATTGAGAACACAGCTGCGCTGGGCAGGGCATGTTTTTAGGATGGAGGACCATCGCCTCCCCAAAATAGTATTCTACGGTGAACTCGCCACGGGTCAGCGTAAGAGGGGCGCTCCAAAAAAGCGATATAAGGACTCCCTGAAACAACATCTCAGGCTCAGCCAAATTGATCACCAACAGTGGTCCGCCCTGGACTCACATCGGGAGGCACGGAAATGCACTATCCACAATGCTGCAGCCTCATTTGAGAACTCATGCCAAACAAATCTTGAAGAGAAACGACAACGCAGAAAAAATCACAACCCGGAAACATCACCCAAGGAAACCTTCTGCTGTGCTTTCTGCAACTGGACTTGTCTATCTCGGATTGGCCTTTTGTAGTATGTGGGGAAATAAACATTGTAATGTAAAAGCAATCTTGTGTACCTCATTCACATCCTAAGATAAGTCTAGGTTTTTTCCCCTGCATGCTTCTGTTCTCCCAAATTCCCTTTCTCTTATTTCACTGGGCACTTCCAGCCAACTGGAGTGCTGGGTCATTCAACACATGACCTAATTTAAATTTTATTGCTTAGCCATCATTCCTGAAACCATGGCATGATGTTCACCATGCATCCTCTTACCGCTATAGGCTGGGTGAGTTTTTTCTACCCTAAATACCATTAGTCAGTTAGGAACCTCTTTTTAAAGTTTGTTTTAGTATGTAGATTGAGATTGATATACCTTCAGTAAACTTTGATTTGCATTTTAAACTGACTCCTTTGTTTTGTAATGAGTCTAATTTAACTGGGTGATCTCAGACCTCTGAACACACCTTTTTAAAATGTTAATTGAGCTTTTGTTTGCATTCCTAAGTTGCACTCTGCATGAATTTAAAAGTAAATGATTTTTAACTCTCTTTTTAAAAGAAGATAATTTTGTTCCTTTTTAAAGAGGACTATATCCTGGAATTTTTTAATACAATTTTTTTTAGACTCATTACTCCTACACCTTTTTATTTTTTTAATATATTTTTATTAATTTTATAATCATACATTATATTATCCAATCAATACTTAGTATAACACATAAAATTACTATAAACATCACAATTTTTCTATTAACTATTTTCAAAAGTTAACATAGATTCTTTACTATAATTCTATTCAAAAATATTAATTCCCCCCCCCCACCTCAGTGCTCCCCTTCACCGGAGCCATTATCCCTTACCTAATCTTTCCAGAATCTCATTTCTTCTTGTGGAGGTAACCTCCCATCTTTTGTCTATAATACTTTTTTAACAAATACTTTCCAAATTTTATCAAAATCACTTTCTTTCCAACTTCCTCTTCTTACTTTAATTCGACATGTTAACTTATCATTTATTGCCATTTTCCAAACTTCTTTATACCACTCCTCCACTTGTACATTTATTTGCATTTTCCGATGTCTTGCTATAATTAATCTTGCTGCCGTTAATAAATTTGTTATTAAACCCTTTTCTGCTTGGTTCCCATTCTCTCCATTATAAATTGACATCAATGCTATGCTCTGTTTCCTTTTTATATTTTTATTCAGAATATTCTCTATTCTATAAAAACCATTTCCGAAAACTGCTGTACAAATTTACAATTCCACCACATATGCATATATGTACCTATTTCTATTCAGGAAGGGACTGGGGATGAAGAGGAAGCAGCCAACCATTTTTCCCTTCTTCACCAGGCCCCTGGGCTATAAGGGGCCTTAAACAGTTGCATCAAGTGAACCATTGATAATCCATCCTTAGCTACGACTGGAACAAACTGCTTTCCCAACCTCTAATGAGGTGACAGAGAGTTATTATATTCTACTGTCACTAGGTGGCACTGTCACTTTCCAGTTAGCTTTATTTCAAAACATTTTGCTGTCATCTCACTTGAACTCCATTGAACCTAGGAAACAGGCAGCATCTTTTGCTGCTTCCAGGAAAACATTCAGCCCAGTTAATTGTGCTAAAAAGTGTTTCTCGTTGTGGTTAGTAACCAGGAGCCTCTGTAGCCACTGTGTTTCAAAGATAGCAGCCTTCAGTAAAGAAGGCTGACCATATCTGTTGATTGCTTCTTTTAGAGGGCAGTGCTTCTTGATTCCAGCCATTGTTTTGGTAGTGGTCCTTCAAGTTGCTTTTGGTGAACTTTTCACAGGGTTTCCTGAGGCTGAGAATGTATGACTTGCCCAAGGTCACCCAGTGGGTTTTCATGGCTGAGCAGAGATTCAAATCCTGGTCTCCAGAGTCGTAGTCCAGTGCTTAATCCACTATGCCATTCTTGCTCTGGTGATTCCAGCCTAAATCTCCCTAAATCTTGCCTGAGCAGAGCTTCAGCCAATTGGTGTCATCCAGATTTCTGTGTCTGCCAGGCAGAGGAAATCTCAAGAGAGTACATTTTGTATCTCAAATGGGAAGTAAAGCTTATTGTTATTATTAGCATACTGATGACATGGCCCACAAGAGCCACACTTGAGATTTAATAAGGACCTGCATAGATCTTAAAACCACAACAAAAATTATGATAATAATGCCCCAACTGTCTACCTCTGTAGTTCAGAGTTCCCAGAATGTGTAAGGGGTGGCAGGTGAATAGCCATGTTACAGTCTGTTCCAGCAAAACCATAGATCATGGTTGTGGTGCCTTTGTGACTCTCAAATATTTGTTTCATTCATCTGACAACATGAAATCTGGTTCACAAACACACTACATATATATAATTCTCTTGGATATTTTACCATTTTCAGTGCTGATTGGCTGCTAAGGTGTCAGGATCTGCCTGTCCTCTCAGGACTAGGCCCCTGGCTGCAGCAAACGGGACAGCCTCAGGCCCTGGCTGTGGGAGTCCTGGAAGAACCAGGGACAAGTTGCTATCACCAAATGCCTCCTTAAATAAAAATGTTTTCACCTATGAGTGGAAAGAGAGCAAGGAGGAGGCCAACCGTATCTTCTGTGGAAGGGAGTTTCACAGTCTGGGAGCAGCCACAGAGAAGGCTTTCTCCCGTATCATTACCAATCAAACCTGCAAAGGTGCTGGGACAGAGAGAAAGCCTTCCTCTGCAGATCTTAAAACATAAGATGGTTTATATGAGATGATGTTTCCATCCCCCTCCTGCCAGTGAGTGAGGCTGCGAAGATTAGAAGCAGGACCCTTGTCACCCTTCTTTGTCACAGCCTTGCTCTCTGGCACGAGGGGTGTGGAAATGTCATCCTCCTGCTCCCCAATTGCCACTGAGAGACTTCCTTCTCTCAATGTAGCTGATGCCTGGTAAGGTAGGCCTCTGGAGAGGGTCAGGCTGAGAGATGCTACTTAATTACACAAACATAACTAAGTACAGGCATACCTCAGTTAACAAAGCCTCTGACAAAGAAGCTTATTTTTACAGAGTCTTTTTATGCTTGCCCAGCCCCCTTTTCCTCTTTCTTCTGTCTAGCTGGAAGTGTTTTAGGACATTTTCAGACGTGGCAAAAATTGCGGGATTAAGATGTCAGGGTAGCGTGAATGGGCCCCACTATCACACAACATCATCTTCTTCATGTTATTAGCCTGTGCTCCAGCCACAAAAAAGCTGTTTCTTTTTATTCATAGGACAAGCCATGAATAGATCATCAATAGTGTTCATTTCAGCAATTGACCGCATGCGAAACCATGTCCTGTTGTAATCTCGGGATTACAGTGTGAATGGGCAGTCCTTAGCAAGAAAACATCTGGGTGAGAATGCAAAAACAAAAAACAGAACACTCTTTTTATGAACTGTCCCCTTTAGTTTGCATGTTTTTAGGTTTGTTTCAGTGCTTGTGTGTTCACTTGCTTTGTTAATTAAGGTTTTTTTTTTAGTTTTAAGCATGCTCGTGTCTTCAGTGAGAACCGCTGAAATCTCACCCATGCCAGATCATGGAAGTAAACTTCTGTTCTTGAAGTGCTAGTGGTCTTTGTGCGATAATTCTGTGGTGTTTCTTTCACGTGATTACAGCCATGTGCAGTAATAAGTGTTATAATGCAACGATGTTCCCACTGTCTTCATTTGTGGAATTGCAGCATTTTTAGATGATGTCCTTAGCAGCATCAGTAGTGGAAAGATGGTAAAGGTTTTGGGAACACTGTGCCTTTAAATCAAAGTAGAAAAATAGTTTGTATGACTGTAAAGGGTGTGGAACACCAGGTGCTAGCCCAGCATCCTGAACCCTCAATCCCACCCCCCTTAAAATATAATTAAATAATTCAGGAATTAAAGCATACTTTCAAAAAATACAAAAATATAAATAAACAATGAACAGTGGCAGTAGCAAGGTCGGGACAAGCTAGATTTTTTTTTTTTTTTAATGGCCGGGGTATCTATTCAGGAAAGGCTTGCCGGAAGAGATCCATCTTAAGAGCTTTTAAGAAGCTACTGTATTTAGGGTGGTGATATGACAGATGGTGTATTGTTGTAGTGGACTGTGCATGTTTACTGAGAGTAGTTACTATTTACTGTTGGGACATGATACAAACTAGTAGCAGCAATGGGGAAGACACTGAGTTAATACCCAAGAAAAACAAAGATGAGGTGAAGAGCGAGGCAAGTAGTGAGGAAGATACACATTTTTTGCAGGACACACAAGAGAGCCAACAAAAGGGAGGCTGGAGAAACACAAACTTCCAGTGTTAGGTTGCAGAAGCAGGTCTGCAGCAAACAATGCAATAAAGCTTCAGCGGAGAAGGGATGGGCTTCTGCTCTAACTGGTTCTATAGCTGTGTGTGCCAAGTACAATTGGCAAGGTAAACAGCAGCGACCTCCAGAATCCCCTACTGAGCATGGGTGAACAGCAGAATAGAGAGAAAAGGGAAAGCGGACTAGCCTGCCTCACCAGCGACCCGTAGCATGTTAAAACAAAAGCATAGATGTATAAGTTTGGCCACCAAAATGGGAATCAAAAGAAAAGTGGAGGCTAGTGAAAGAGGAGGCTAGAAGCCACCCCAGAATGCATTTTTGAAAAAAGCCTTGAAGTTACCTCTAGAGGGTTCAAAATGTTTACTCATGCAAGGCTTACCTGACCTGGTTGTTTCATTTCACATGTGCATATTGTTAGTTTTGAATTAAAAAAATTGCTAAAACATGTCAAAATGCTTTTCTTTTTTGTGTTGTAAGAATCCATCCCTGTTCTTTCCATGTTATTTCTACCTCTGGTACCAAATTTTCTGTTAAAGAAGTAGCACCCAGGAACACATCTACTTCGTTAACTAAGGTATATCTGTAGTCTGTGTAGAATTACAGCCATATTTTTTTTTTAAAAAAATCCATAATTTAATCATAAACTATAAATTACATAAAAATGGCACATATGGGTGTGTGTGTGTGTGTGAGACCATCTGTGACTGGGTGACCTGTGTGCTGTCTCAGTCTGTTATCCAGGTGTTTCACTGTTGAGGGACAACTTCAAGGGATACCTTTACTGTCCCTTCTTACAGATATTTAATTCAGATCAGGAGCCCATTCACACTATACAGTTATAGCACTAATATTCCACTTTAACTAGCATGATTCCATCTATTAAATCCTTGGGACTGTAGTCTGGTGAGTCACTAGAGATTCTTGGCTGAGAATTTTAAATGACCCTCCCTAAACAACTGATCCCAGGATTCCACAAGATGGAGCCATGACAGTTAAAGTGGAATCATCTTGCTATACAGTAATTCTTTAGTGTCAATGGACCAGGTCAGTCTTTCAAAGAGAGGACTCCTTCAGAGAGTGAAGTTCAAATAGTGAGTTGTCCTGTGTCAGCCCTTCAAATAGAGGAATGTTTTCTATAAAATAGGATACATGACTATCCCCAGTGGCAACGTATTCCATCAGTGATATTTTAAGCAATATAAACAAGGCTGTTCATACCTAATTTCAAGATGGTAAACATTTTTAAAGGTCTTATGCTCCATCCCACAACTTCTAGGTATACCTCTGACCATGTGTATAGGACTGTTTTATTAGTAGTATCCATGTTCCCATTCCTGGATTTATCTCCAGAATTAAATACCTCTCAATGATTTTTTTACAGTACTTTTGCAATGGCATGGGGAACAGTGGGGGGGGGGGAAGCAAATCCATACTAGCAGTGCTCAGTAGACATCAAGTACACATTTCAAGTAGCACATATCAGTACTCAAGTAGCACATACCAGCTTAATAAGCCAGGGTTGTTGCGTGCAAACCTAGACATTGACTTTAGTGTATTTCATCAGCATTCACATGGCTTCCTCAGCGTGTGCTGGAAATTACTACAGCTTGACTCAAAAAGGAGCTGTAGTAATGTGAGAGCTATTTCCCTTCCCTATGATACAATCCTACACATTTGATGTCTGCAAATATTACACAACCATGTGGCTAGGGTTGTATGGCTTTTTCCTACCTGATTGGCATCTTTCTAGGAGATTAGCTTTCTGAAAAAGACAGGTGCAATTGTCCCTGTGCAGGTGGTTGTGTCATTTATATACTGTACAGGCCAAAGCCATTATGGGATTGCACCAGGAGGAGGCACCTGCTATGAGTGGCTGCTAAGTTTGAAATTACTGTAAGGAAGGACAGGGGAATTGGTGGTTTTCTAGAGGTTGACGAATGACTCATCCCATCATCTCTCGTCATTGGCCACCTGGCAGGAACCAATGGGACTGTGTCTAACAACATCTGGATGGCCCAAGTTCCCCTTCTGGAAGCAGTCTGTCTAATATGGTAAAAAAAAAAATACAATATATATCATGTGTGGCCAAGCCTTAAGCCAGTGCTGAGATAGATATTGTAACAGGAAATTTCATAAAGGTCTAAGTGTTCCCATCTGGTCTGTGAATAAATGCCTATAAATTACTTTCAGTTCTTGTGAACCTGATTATACATAGGGCTCCAACCAAAATGACATCTCAGCAGCCTTCCCCAGGATCTGTAATTGAGAAATGTAGCAACTTTTGAAATACATGTGACATGATGTATTTAGCAATGCACTAATGACTGGACTTTCTATATACTCAAGGGAGGGAGCAGTAGCATGTTGTCATCGGGCAGGGTTCTTTCAGTATGACAAGTTATTGCACTCTTAGGGCATTATCATACCATGCTGTTATACTGTCAGAGCGATGCATAGGTCCCACTCTTGCCTCAGCCTTATCTCATGATGTCATTGCTCTCCAGGCATTGTTGTGTAGTAGGGTTGTTGAAGATGTGGTTTTTTACACACTGGAAATAATCCGTTAATGACCTCCTTTACTGCAATAATTTAGTAACCAGTTTTGGGTGTGAATGTCTCATAGCGCTTTCTTCTGTGAATGATCTGTTAATGTGTGAGGTGTGGGTGTGGTCAGGTTATCCCTCCCTCAAAGATTCCCAATGAAATCTCTGGCAGAGAAGCCCTAGACCACTTCTGGTGCTTGGGTGGGAAAGATGACTTTTCTAGTATGTTTAAACCCCTCCTAACCCTCTCTTCTGATTTTTTTTTTGTTTGCTGTTATATCATCATAATGTTATAACATTATACCATTATAATCAGTTCCATTGCAAAACAATGGAATATCACTATAATGGTATAAGGAAGGCAAAATGCTATAATGGTATAAGGAAGGCAAAACTGACAGTCAAAATGTGGCAGTCTCTTTTCTCTCTGCAAGAGAAAGGAATAAAAATGGCAATGGAAAGTGTGGCCGCTTTCTTTTTCTGTGTCATCTCTCTGATAAAAGATCTTGGCAGTCATGGAGGGTTCCTAATGACATTGTACTGTTGTACCATCGTACCATCATGACATTGTAGTGTTATTGTGCTACTATCGCTACAAGTTTTTTTTTAAAACCAATTAGATGAACCAACCATGAAGTGAGGGGCAGGGTACAAGAGTAGGTAATGACGCCATTCATGCAGATGAAAAAACGTGCAAATGGCACTATTAAAGCGCAAATACAGCAAGGGTGCAGTATAGAGCATCAACAATCAGCTACCCTCATGAGAATGGCTGGAGTGGATTTCAAACAGAACAATGCAGCAGAAAGGAGTGGTGTGATAAGGTGCTTAGCCAGTTTATTTGTGAATTAATATCTGTCTTGAATTAAGTCTATGCCTCTTGAATTTGATTTGAAATCTGCTGTTGGAATACAGATTTGGAGTATTACTTGGAGTATTTTCCTGGTATAACATTTTTTTAAAACATTTCTCCATTCAAATAACCTTACAATAAAATCGTATACAGATCATTTCAGAGGTAAGACTCCTGAGTTCATTGGGACTGACTCCCAGATAATCATGGAGAGCAGGAGTGGGGTGCCACATGTGACTTCCAACCAAGACTTCAAAGCCCTTCCTCAGCCCCCTCCCTGCAATTTTTTGGTGGGTGAAAAAAACCCCAATTCTCCTGGAGTGATAATTTCTCTTTATTATCAATTGGAATTATCTCTGGATTTGAATAAATGGGCATTGCTTACATTCATTGCTTGCGTGTTGGGGTGGGGGTGGGGCTATTGCCACATTTTTCACTTAAGAAGATGCAATTGTTGCTTTCTGCAAATGGATTCTAGAACTATATCACAGGGATAGGAATGATGTGTCCTTCCAGATGTTGTTGGACTGCAACTCCCAGCATTTCTCACTGTCAGTTATGCCGCAAGGGTTTTTGAGAGTTGCAGTCCAATACCTGGAAGGGCAACAATCGTGAGTGGAATATGACGCGGCTTCCTCCATTCTGTCACGGAAGTGACACGGAGGGGTTCAGCAGAGGAACGGCATCGTCCAAAACTGCTCCCCTGCTGCGCAGCAGCAATGGAGCTGTTTTGGAATATATAGACCCGAAAATCACGTCTGAAAATCTCCCAGGTTTGAATTTCTGCTTGGCCATGAAAACCCACTGGGTGACCTTGGGCAAGCTACACACTGCCAGTCTCAGAAAAACCCGTGATAGGTTTACCTTAGGATCACTATAAGTCTGAAATGACTTGAAGGCACACAACAACAACTCTGGCTTTTCTTCACAAATGAAGATTCAGGAAGGTCTCATCCCGCACTTTCTGCAAGCACACTGATGACTAAAAAGGCCAATCCAAGATAAACAAGTCCAGTTGCAGAAAGCACAGCAGAAGGTCTCCTTGTGTGATGTTTCCGGGTTGTGATTCTTTCTGCATTCTTTCTGCTTTTGATACAATGTGATAAAAAGCCTTGCTCCTTTGGTGATAGATGGAGACTTCCTCTTGAACTAACTCAGCAGTCAGCAGTCTCGCCTCCCTGATCTCTCTTTGGAGAGTTTCTGCTCCACAAAGTCCTCAGTGAGGGGGTGTCGTGGAAGGTTTAAGTGTAAATTATTAGGAGTCCACACACCAGATAAATAAGCATAAAGGATTCGAATGTAGATTGAAATATATTAAAATTATAGGTAAAACAGTGCTAATGTATGGTGAAACTACCCCAAACATGTCAAATTCTTGGTCTGGATAACAACTGAACTCTTAAAAATGGCACTATATAGTGACATTGGTACTGTTTTTGAGAGAAGAGTCTCCATCTTCAAGACCATAAGCTGTCAGACACTGAGATGATCTACCCAGCAAGGAACTTAAGAAAGGGGAAATGAGATTCTGTCCACAGCTATTATAAAAGCAGGGCGTAAGAGTTTGGAGATTATCAGATGAGCATCTAAAAATGTTTTTGTCCCATTGTATTTAAAAGTATAAGTGTCCTGGCATAGTAACACTTTTTATCACATGTTGCTGTAATAATGGGAAAGAGTGGCCCAGGAATTACTGCAGCACGACCTCCTCCGTGTTAGCCAGGGTGCATGATCTCGGTGGTTCTCGTGAGAAGGCGCAAGCACGCTTAAAAGTCTAAAACCATCAAAATTAACAAAGAAGACAAACACACAAGCACTGAAACACACTTAAAAACTGGCCAGTAAAACAGGGAGGTTCATAAAAAGAGAGTCCTATACCTAGTTTTTGCATTCTCACCTGGAAGTGTTCTGGTGGGGACCACCCATTGACACTGTATTCACAAGAACAGAATGGGATGCAGTTTCACACACAGGCAATACCATTAAAAAAACACTACCGGTGATCAATTGACGGCTTGGTCTGTTAATAAAAAAGAATGCCAGGTTCATGGTAGCGGAACGTGAGGAGGAGGAGGATGTCATACGATAAGGGTGCCCTTTCATGGTATCCTGTCATCGTTATCACACCATATTTGCCGCGTCTGATAATCTCCTTAGTTTCAATTTCACTGACACAATAGGGTCATAAACAAATATGGAAAACAATTTTCTTATAATGACCTCGCAAAACTATTAAAGGTGGCACAGTTTCTCATCCTAAGGTGAAGGTTTTCCTATATCACTGGGCAATACAAGATTGTAGATAAGTTGAGAAAACACCGACGGATGGAAAGAAGATTATTTTTTAATGTGGAGGAACACAGGCTTGCATGAAGATTCTGAAATTCTGTTCTAACGCTTGATTAACAATTATTTGAGCCTTCTCTTAAGTATCTGAGAAGCCAGCAAGGACTAACAAGCCAGGAAAGAGAAAGCTTTCCTCTACTACCTTGTTCCAGGAACTTTGAAATAAAACCACAAAATCATAAGACACTAACTTGTCTTGCGTAGCAGTATGAAGAAATTTAACAAGCTGTTGGGATTCTGCCTTTTTTAGTGATTAACAAGAAAACTCCATCATCTATGAAAGGATTGAAAAGCACTAGACTGACCATTCTACACAAATGTAAACGAAATGATTTTATGCATAGCATATCTTCCCATCTCTTTCCTCCAACACACACACACTGACTAACTGTAGGAACATGTATTGATTGCCACATGCTAGTAGCACGCGTGCAACAATCAACATGTAGGATATTATAATTTTATGAATACAGTTGTCCCTCCACATTCGTGGGGGTTACATTCTTGAGACCCCCGCGAATGTGGAAAAACTGCGAATAACAACTGCTTCCGGCAAAACCCCCCCCCCAGAGGGAAGGAGGCGACGGGAGAGTGTCTGGTCAGCCTGGCTGGCCTCTCCGCAAGCCTTCCTGAGGGGACTCCGGGCCTTAGAATACCCGGAGCCTGCTTAGGAAGGCCGGGGACGGCAGCGGGCGGGTGGGTGGGCGGGCGGGTGTGGAGAAGGCTGTGCTGCCTCCCCCCGGCCTTCTGAAGCGGGCGCTGGAGCTTTGGAGCCTCCGCGCCCGCTTCAAAGGCCGGGGACAGCGGCGGGTGGGCGGGTGGGGAGAAGGCTGTGCTGCCTCCCCCCGGCCTTCCAAAGCGGGTGCTGGAGCTTTGGAGCCCCTGTGCCCACTTCAGAAGGCCGGGGACAGCAGCGGGTGGGCGGGTGAGCAGGCGGGTGGGTGAGGAGAAGGCTGCTCTGCCTCCCCCCGGCCTTCTGAAGCGGGCGCCGGGGCTTTGGAGCCCCCGCGCCCGCTTCAGAAGGCCGGGGATGGCAGCGGGCGGGCGGGCGGTTGGGGAGAAGGCTGCGCTGCCTCTCTCCAGCCTTCTGAAGCAGGCACCGGGGCTTTGGAGCCCCCACACCTGCTTCAGAAGGCCGGGGACGGCAGCAGATGGGCAGGCGGGCGGGTAGGGAGGAGGCTGCACTGCCTCCCCCCGGCCTTCTGAAGCGGGCGCTGGAGCTTTGGAGCCCCCGCGCCCGCTTCAGAAGGCTGGGGACAGCAGCGGGGAGAAGGCTACGCTGCCTCTGTCCGGCCTTCTGAAGCAGGCGCCGGGGCTTTGGAGCCCCTGCGGCAGCTTCAGAAGGCCGGGGACAGCAGCGGGTGGGCGGGGACAAGGCTGCGCTGCCTCCCCCCAGCCTTCTGAAGCGGGCGCCGTGGCTTTGGAGCCCCCGCGCCTGCTTCAGAAGGCCAGGGACAGCAGTGGGTGGGTGGGCGGGTGGGGAGAAGGCTGCGCTGCCTCTCTCCGGCCTTCTGAAGCAGGCGGCAGGGCTTTGGAGCACCCGTGCCCGCTTCAGAAGGCCAGGGACAGCAGCAAGTGGGCAGGTGGGCGGGCGGGGAGAAGGCTGCGCTGCTTTCCCCCGGCCTGCCGAAGCGGACGCCGGGGCTTTGGAGCCCCGGAGCCCACTTAAAAAGGCTGGGGAAGGCAGCAGGCAGGCGGCTATCTTCCTCTCCCTGGCCTTCCTGAGTGGACTCTGGGGCTTAGAAGCCTCGGAGTCCCCTTAAGAAGGCCAGGAAAGGTGGATGGAGGGAGGCTGCCCGCCCCACCCCCCGGACTTCCTGAGCAGACTCTGGGGCTTTGAAGCCCCGGAGCCGCCTCTGGAAGGCCGGAGAAGGTGCAGGCAGGAGGTTGCCTCGCCTTTCGGCAGCCTTCCCTAAGGGGCTGGGGCTAAATCGTGAATAATCAAAACCGCGAATGTGAAAGCCGCGAATGTCGAGGGGCAACTGTATATCTAAGTATTTAAAGGTGCGTATGCTTACATACTTTAAAGGCCACAAGATCCTATCTGATTTTGGAAGCTATCAGTGTCAGTCTTGGTTAGTACTTGGATGGGAGACTGCCAATGAATAACAGGTGCTGTAGGCGATATATCAGAGGAAAGGACTGGCAAAACCACCTTTGAGTACTCCTTGCCTAAGAAAACCCTATGGAATTAATGGAGTCGCCATAGTCAACAGGCAACCTGAAGGTGTTCGTGCGCATGCGTGCACACACACACACACACACACACATATACAGTCCTCCCTCCACATTTGTGGCCTCCACACTCATGGTTCCGCATATTCACGGTTTGTCGCTTTGGGGAGGGTGGGGTGGGGGGAAGTAGCAATGGGGCTCTGAAGCCCCATCGCCACTTTCAGGAGGGCAGGGGGAGGTGGGGGGAAAGTGGTGGCGGGGCCTCTGAAGCCTCGTTGCTACTTTCGGGAAGGCGGAGGAAGTGGTGACGGGGCCTCTGAAGCCCCGTTGCCACTTTCAGGAGGGCAGGGGGGTGGGGTGGGGAGTGGTGACAGCGCCTCTGAAGCCCCGTCACCACTTTTGGGAGAGTGGGGGTGGGTGGGTGGATGTGGAGACCGGGCCTCTTTGTGGGGGTCTTCTGAACCTAACCCCCGTGAATGTGAAGGGATGACTGTATATATAATTCTCTTGAGTATGTTGCCTTTCCCAGTGTGCTGATTGGATGCTCAGGAAACACACCCAACCAATCACCACCCACATGCAAATTCCCTCTCCACCTCAAAGTCCACTCCTGGCACTCAGTCTGTGGCTCAGATTGGGACCCACACAGTCAATTGGTGGTGGTGGTGGCGGCGGTGGTGGCAGACCACCTGCAACAGAACCCAGGCAGTCAACTGGCAGCTGTGATGGGCAACAGAGCGAGGCAACAGAGCAAGTCACCCTCAACAATTCTGGGGAAAGTGTAGAATGCTGAGAAGGGGGAGGAGGAATTTAAAAACCCACCAGCCTACCTTGAAGGGTTGTTGTGAGGTCTACTGGGCATTTTGGGGGGAGTTTTTCAAGGGTGTATATGGTATGCCGGGTCCAGCTAGTAGTGTATATCCTCCTCCTCTGGATTTTTTTTGCAAACGAAGATTCAGGAAGGACTCATCCCGTGCTTTCTGCAAGCGCACTGATGACTAAAAAGGCCGATCCGAGATAAACAAGTCCGGTTGCAGAAAGCACAGCAGAAGGTCTCCTTGGGTGATGTTTCCGGGTTGTGATTCTTTCTGTGTTGTCGTTTCTCTTCAAGACTTGTTTGGCGTGAGTTCTCAAATAAGGCTGCAGCATTGTGGATAGTGCGTCTCCATGCCTCCCGATGTGAGGCCAGGGTGGACCATTTTTGGTGATCAATTTGGCCGAGCCTGAGATGTTGTTTCAGGGAGTCCTTGTATCATTTTTTTGGAGCATCCCTCTTACGCTGCCCCGTGGTGAGTTCACCGTAGAGTACTATTTTTGGGAGGCGATGGTCCTCCATCCTAGAAACATGCCCTGCCCAGCGCAGCTATGTTGTCAATATCATGGCCTCAATGCTGGTGATCCCTGCTTGTTCAAGGACAGCAACATTCGTCACACAATCAGTCCAGTGTATATTTAGGATTGTGCGTATACAGCGTTGATGAAAGCGCTCGAGGAGTCGTAAGTGTTGGTGATAAGTGACCCATTTTTCAGACCTATAAAGGAGAATAGACAGTACAATGGCTCTATACACACTGATTTTTGTGTTTCTCCTCAGGTGTTTATTACTCCAGACTCTTTTGTGAAGTCTTCTAAATGCGCTATATGCCTTTGCTAATCTGTGATCAATCTCTTTGTCAATCTTGGCATCTGAGGAGATGATGCTTCCCAGGTAGGTGAACTGCTGAACGGACTTCAGCACAGATTTGCCTACGGCAATGTGGGAATGGTGGTGTTCGTCCTGTGGTGCAGGCTGGAAAAAACTTCCGTTTTCTTCAGGTTGACTTCTAACCCAAATGGCTCTGCAGCTGTTGTGAAGCAGGATGTTAGGCGCTGCAGAGCTGCTTCTGTGTGGGCAACAAGGGCAGCATCATCAGCGAAGAGCAGTTCAAGGACTATTTAGTTTAGAGTCTCAGTGTGAGCCCTCAGACGGCTTAAGTTAAACAAGCTACCATCAGTACGGTAACGTAAACAGATGTCGTCGTCTTCTTCAAGCTCTGCTCTAGCCCTTTGGAGCATCATGCTGAAGAAGATTGTAAATAAAGTTGGTGCAAGAACACAACCTTGCTTCACTCCATTAGTTATTAGAAAGGGCTCTGAAATAGCATCGCCATATCTGACTTGACTGCGCTGGCCACCGTGTAGCAAGATAATCATTTTAAGGAATTTGAGGGGACATCCTTGTCTTTCCAGGATCTGCCACAGACCTTTTCTACTCACAGTGTCAAAGGCTTTGGTGAGGTCGACAAATGTTACATAGAGACCCTTGTTCTGCTCTCTACATTTTTCTTGTAGTTGTCTAAGGGCAAATACCATATCTGTAGTACTCCTATTGGCTCTGAAGCCACATTGGCTTTCAGGGAGAAGTTCTTCTGCAGTAGCAGAAACTAATCTGTTCAGGAGTATCCTTGCAAGGATTTTTCCAGCAATAGAGAGCAGTGTTATGCCTCGATAGTTTGAGCAATCGGATTTTGCTCCTTTTTTCTTGTACAGGGTGATGATGACTGCATCTCGGAGATCTGATGGCAGTTCCCCTTTTTCCCAGCAATTCACAAGGAGTTTGTGGAATTTGTTGTGGAGTGCATGCCCTCCGTTTTTCCAAACTTCAGGTGGGATTCCATCAATCCCAGCTGCCTTGCCATTTTTCATCTGCTGTATGGCCTTAAGGGTCTCTTCCAAAGTGGGAGCTATGTGCAATTCATTTTTCATTGGTTTTTGTATCATATGTTGGATAGCTGAGCCTTGGACTACTCGTTTGGCACTAAGGAGACTTTGAAAATGTTCAGCCCATCGATTCAGGATGGAGGCTTTATCAGTAATTAATGTTTGACCATCTGTACTGTATAAGGAGCTTTGGACCTGATAAGTAGGTCCAAACACTGCTTTAAGAGCTTTATAAAATCCTCTATGATCACCCAGATCTGCACAGCGTTGTGTCTTTTCTGCTATATTGATCCACCACTTGTTCTGCATGTCTCAGGGTTTTTGTTGAAGTTTACTACATGTGAGATGGAAAGCTGCTTTTCTTACATGGCAAGTTGGCTGGGTGAAGTATGCCTGGTGAGCAGCTCTCTTCCTTGCCAACAGCTCCTGGATCTCTTGGTTGTTTTCATCAAACCAGTCTTGATTTTTCTTGTGGGAGAACCCGAGGGATTCTTCTGCAGACTGGAGGATACTGTTTTTGATATGTTGCCAAAGCACTGTGGGAGAAGGATCTGTAGGATGGTCTTCAGGTTTTGTTTGCAGATTTGCTTGGAGGTTGTCTCTCATGGTAGCTTGTTGAAGATTGTTGACTTGGAGTCATATATATATATATATATATGTGTGTGTGTGTGTGTGTGTGTGTGTGGAAACATGCTCTTAGAGATGACTGTTAAATATCCAAGTAAACCTAGATCTGTTTTTTTTTTAAAGAATATCTGAACTTTTGTTTTCTTAGGATTAATTTGTAAGCCAGTTTCAAAACAAGAGTTAGAGATTTAAGTAGTCTCTAAAGTCCGACTCTTGTTTGTTTCAGTAAAACTATATCATTGCTATAGAGTAATGGTTGAATTCTACAATCTCCAGTTTTATAATACAGTATTTCTTTTGCTGAATAAAAAATCCTTCAAATATAAATGAAATGCAAAGACACATCCTTACGTAATACCTCATGTGAGAGAATTAGAATTAGTAAACTGAGTGGTACGATTGTGATACAAATTTCAGATTAAAAATAATAAACTATTATCCACCTGACAAATTTGTAATTTTGTTCATACTAGATCATGGGGTATTCAGTCAAATGCTGATAAATGCACTTGCCCCCCACAGATTTTTGAATACAGCCATTTCTAATATCAGATTTGTGCTCATTTCTTCTTTCATTTAGAAAATGGCCCTGTTTGGTCTATGTAAAAGTAAGAAGATGTTACTGACAAAAGATGGTGTAGATCTCGTTGTAAAATGGTTACATCTCATTGTACCGGAAGGGCATCTTCTATATTAAAGTGTACGTAAAGCTCTCCAAATTGATGTTCACATGGCTGCAATTCAAGATGCCGGCTGTGTTGTTTTGCACAGTGGGGGGCGAGTTAAACATAAAAATGAACCAAGCAAAGGTGACAGTTCATTAAAAGAGTGTCCTGTGTGTCCTGTGTTCTCATTGGGAAAGGGGAGGGGAGAAAAGGACCACCAATTCACACTGTAATTGTGTGATTACAGTGGGATGTGATTTTGCATGCTTGTCAATACTGTGAAAAGAGAGATATTGAGGGCTATTCGTAGATTTTCCCATCAATGAAAAGTGACAAAGAATTAACAGGTGGAGCACACATGGGAGGACAACAATGTGTGATAATAGGAACCCATTTGTGGTACTGTCGTGCTGCAATTCTGTGATTACAGCCCCATCTGATAAAGTCCTTAAACTCAATGTTTGATGTGCACATTATATAAAATGAAGAAAAAACCTATTACAGTTGTCCCTTTGTATTCACGGATATGGTATCCACGAATTTAAGTATTCACAGCTTGAAAATATTCTTTAAAAAGTAATAATCCAAAAAGCAAACCTTGATTTTGCCATCTTATATTAGGGACACCATTTTGCTATGCCACTGCATATAATGGGACTTGAGTATTCGTGGATTTTGGTATCCATGGGGGTGGTGGTCCTGGAACCAAACCCCAGCGAATATGAAGGGACAACTGTATATTAGCTTGCTTGGATTGATATATTTACTTCATAAGCATTGGAGAATTAACTATGAGCACAACTTTATTGCAGTATCTGCAATACAGTGCAGCTGAGAACCCACAGTGAAGATACATGTAATATACCCATGGTACTATAGCAACTGTATATCCTAATATATTTAATTGAAAAACATGAGGCTAACCCCAGAGGAAATAACAGGCTGAGCCCATAAAATAGTACTTATATTTAGTCTAAGTCATTCCGATCACTGGTCCCGTCTACACGATTTAAATAATACGTACTTACGGAGGTTCGCGCTTCGGTACACACGGCTGTTCGGATTCACACGCATCCAAAAGAGGGGGGCGGTTTTCCACCCTGAAATACGCACATGCGGCGTTTGGGAGGGAAAGCGGATCGCGATGAGAAATCCATATGCCGTTCGGAATGCTGATGGGTGTGTACGGTCCGTTCACACACATACGAACAGGCTGTGTAATCTGATTGGCTGGCCGAGTAGAGGGGGTGGGGCTAGCACGGAGGGGAATTGGGAGCGGCCGCCATGTTGGATTCCCGGCTAACGAGAGTCCGGTAAGTCTGTGAATTATACATTTATTTATTTTTATTTTATATTGTACATAGGGAAAACCGACTGTCAGCAAATCAGGAACCTTTAAAAAAAAAGCAGTGGGAAATTTTAAACTGCCGCTTGGCTTGCTCGCTCCAGCCAGCTTGGGGAAGAGGGAGTCATACGGAGTTTAGGGGGCTAAAAAATCGTGTGGGCGGTTCGTATGCATACGAACGACAGCCTATTCGTATTTTTTACCCCCCAAATGGATTTTTTTATGATCGTATAGATGCACTGACTCTCTAAATTACAACTCACTCAATAGACTCCTTTTAAAGTCCACATTAACTTTTCCTGAGATTATTAGTACAGTACCGTATTTGTTCCGTTGTTAAGGGGCAGGGATATCAAGATAGAGGTCAGTGCTCTTATTCCACTAGGCTTGACAAGGAGAACTCTTGAAGAAAGGAGATTAAAAGCAGAAGCCAAACATTCCATTAGCTAAAACCAGGGCTGGTTTAAGGAATTTTGCAATGCTTTATTTTGGGGGCCCCATATGTTTATCTCAGGTCAATGTAACCTAACCTATTCACAATACAGAATGCTCAGATTACAGTAGGACCCTGTATCCATGGATTCATTATCCATGGGACACAAAACAGCATAACTACCATAGAGTCTTCCTAGAAAACCTTTGTCAGATAAGGAGGTCAGCAGGGGGCCCCCTTGACCTTGGGGCCCCCTGCCAATGCTGATTTGGCAGACTGGTTAAACCGGCCCTGGCTAAAACATAAAGCCAAACATTAGCTAAAACACACTAAACCGCTTAGGGAGTGCTTTGGCACTGATAAGCAGTATATAAATATCAATGCTATTGCTATTGTATTCCTACACCAGACAATGGATATGGGGCAAACATACATCTGATGTGTGTGTGTAAGTGTAAGTGTAAGGGGATTTGGAATGGAAAAAACAATTTGGAAGAAAGGTTTAAGGCTAGCACTTCCCTTTACCCTCCCAATTATCTGCTTAAGATTTCAGCTCCTAGAAACGATTTTTCTTTAACCTCCCCTCCCTTGACACACATAAAAGTTTAGATGGGGTTCTGTTTAACCCTCTTGAGTGTGCTGTGCAATTTGTCCCTTTCACTAGCTGAAATGAAATGGTGCCACAACTGCTTTGTGAGGCAGATCAGTTGTGCATGCTCCTCTATGTTTAGTAGCTTTCTCTTATTGTTTCCCCCTTTCCTCTAGCTCTGGCCAGGGAGGAAATCCAGATTTTAAGGTATCTGTCTGGGAAGAATAAGAACCTGTTTCAGCAACCCAGCCACCATGGACAATGGCAACTTGGCCTCCTCTTATCTCCCTTAACATAAATGGAGGTAGAGCAGCTTGGACTGGTGGGAGACAACTCTTTCTTGTTAGATGTGTTAGAAACTCACTCTCTGACCATGGGATCTAACACAGTTTCCATAAGCTCATTGAAATCAACTTTCTTAAATTTCCAGAATATGTTTCAGACTATGCTCAGCTTTCTCTTTCCTCATTACAGTACGACCCCTGTATCTGCATGGAATGCATTGCCTGACTTATCGTGGATACTAGAAACCATGGATAATAGCAAATCCTATTAAAATTAATGACCTCCAGCCCAGTCATACTATAGAGTCATGCCAAAGGACCTAGACGATGCCTTGGGAGACCATTTTTTTCAGATGTGGGTAAGTGAATCCGTGGTTACTGGTCCACAGATACGGTGGTCACAATGTATAATAAATCCTAAAATGATGTGTTCACTTCCATCCAAGATTCTAATTCCCACAATGAGATTCCACATCATGGCCAGTAAGTTCTTCTTTGCTGGAGATCAGGTCGAGGATACTTCATTTCCTTGTTACTGTTGACTCAGTCCATGCGTATCAGTAAAATGCCTCTGCCTTAGATTTCATGCCCTGTGCCATGTCCTAACTGCACATACGTCTTAGTCAGTCTCTATCCACAAACCAGACAGAGATTTTCACACTACACTGTTATAGTGTTACTATTCCACTTTGACTGCTCTGGCTTCCTCCTGTGAAATTCTGGGGTCTGTAGTTTAGTGAGGCCTAAGATCTCTCTGGCTGAGGATTGTAAATGCCCCTCCCGAAACTGCAAATCCCAGGATTCTACAGGAGGCAGCCATAGCAAATAAAGTGGAATAGTAACACTATAACAGTGTGGTCTGAAAATCTCCAGAGAAGAAAGCTTAAAATATGCTTTGTTCACATATCAAATGTAATTGTGGTTTAAAGTACATTCCTAATCTCCACCCCCTCGAATTCAAAAGGACTCTAAGATTCAAGATGAATCAAGATGACTTGAATAGATTGAAGAGCTGGACCAAATCTAACAAAATAAATTTCAACAAGGAGAAATGTAAGGTACTACATTTAGGCAGAAAAAATGATGTGCACAGATATTTGGTGGGTGACACCTGGCTTGATATCTGTATGTATCAAAGGGATCTAGGATTCTTAGTAGACCACAAGCTGAACATGAATGAACAGTGTGATGTGGCAGCTAAAAAAGCCAATGTGATTCTAGGCTGCGTCAATAGGAGTATAGTATCTAGACTGAAGGAAGTACCGTAATAGTACCACTCTATTCTGCTTTGGCCAGACCTCACCTGGAATACTGTGTCCAGTTTTGGGTACCACAATTCAAGAAGGATATTGACAAGCTGGAACATGTCCAGAGGAGGGTGACCAGGATAGTGGGTGGTCTGGGAGCCATGCCCTATGAGGAGCGGCTTAGGGACCTGGGTATGTTTAGCCTGGAGAAGAGAAGGTTAAGAGGGGACATGATGACTATGTTTATATATTTGAAAAGATGTCATATTGAAGATGGAGCAAGCTTGTTTTCTGCTGCTCCAGAGACTAGGACATGGAGCAATGGATTCAAACTACAGGGACCACCTAAACATTAGGAACAACTTCCTGGGCTTGACTACAGGGGGTGGAGGGGGGTAAAATCCAGATGAGATTTGGACTATTTTGGCCCGGAGCTCCAGCTCATGAAATTCAGGCTACTTCAGCACCATACCTGCCAAAGCTCAAATCCGCATTGGGTTTGTTCCCATTCAAAACGACTCTGAGCTCCAGGAAAAGTGACGCGCCAGCTGTAGTTGCCTCTCTGAAGCCAAAATGGATGGCTACTGCTGGCACTTTGCCTTTCCCAGAGCTCAGAGGGTTGACTGTGTGTCGGAAAAACAAAGCACCAGCAGTAGCCGCCTGATCTGGCTTCAGAGAGGTTGGGTACTACTGGCGCTTTTCTTTTCCTGAAGCTCAGAAGGGCAACTGTAAGCAAAGTGCCAGTGGTAGTCATAGGACTTTTTTAGACAATGCTTACCACGGTAGAAGCTTGTGAGAGGTACGGTGCTGTCGTGCAGCAGGGGGTCCATTTTGGATGCCACCATCCCTCTCACGGAATCATCCAAGTCACTTCCGTGTATGATTGAAGGCAGCTGCGTCATATTTTACTCACGGACATGAAACAGACCCCCTGCCATGCGACAGCGCCGTACCTCTCTTGCAAGCTTCTAGCACAGTAAGCATTGTCTGAAAAAGTCCATAGTCTCTGAGGCCAGATCGGGCACTTGCTGAATCTGGCTTTAGAGAAAGCCTACTGCTGGCACTTTGCTTTTTTGGCAGGAAAAGCAAAGTGCCAGAGGTAGGCACTTGATCTGGCTTCAGAGAGGGCAGGTACTGCTGGCACTTTGCTTTTTCTAAAACCCCTATTAAGGGGATATTCTCTGACTCTGGTATGAATAGGGCCATACATCATGTGGCACTACCGCTGCACCAGATTCAAGAAAAAGACCACACATCGTATAGCATTATCGAGCCAGATTCGGAGCAGGGGGGATTCATGGGTTTTCACTGGTGTAGACAATCCCAAAGGTAATTGTTGTTCGACAGTGGAATACACTGCCTGGAGTCTCCTTCTTTGGAGGTTTTTAAACAGGGGCTGGATGGTCATCTGTCAGGGGTGCTTTGATTGTGTATTCCTGCATGGTCCTTGTGATCTCCTCCAACTCTATGATTTGGTGATTCTGTTTCTAAAACAATCAGTTCTACAGAGCTACATATTCCTTGTAGAACATTAAGTGCTACCTTGCTCTCCTGGTTGAGTCAAACTTCAACTGTTTTGCAAGTGAATTCTTGCATAACATAACCGGTTCATCTCAATACATTTGTACAGAAGCTGTGCACTCAAAGAACTTCTGTTTTAATCTGATGTGTCTTTTTCATGTTGAAAAACCAGTCTTGCTTCTCTTAAGTAGCCAATTACATTTGTGTGGCCTCCATCTTCAGCTATTCTACATATACAGCTTCATAATAGTACAACAGCCATTTCAAAGGTACAGAACCTAATTTTTCACAGTATATCTTATAGAACAGATCTTCCAAGTGTACTGTACTTGTTTTGGGAAAATCAGAAATGTCTGTTCCATTCCATGTATTTGCATATAATTTTCAAGATAGGTATTCAATGTGCTGCTGATGACTTACAAAGCCCTATACTGGGCCCAGGCTATTTGAAGGACTATATCTCCCTTTATGGGAGCCAGTGCGGTGTAGTGGTTTGGGGTACTGGAGTAGGACTTTGGTGACCAGCGTTTGATTCCCCACTCAGCCATGGAAATCCCCCTTGGGAAAGTCACACTCTTTCAACTTCAGAGGGTGGCAATGACAAACTCCATCTGAACCAATCTTTCCAAGGAAACCTGTGATAGGTTCACCTTATGATCACCATAGGTCGCAAATGTATTGAAAGCACACAACAAGAACATCTCTCTTTCTAAGCCCATTGGAGCTCTAAGAACTTCAAGAGAGACACGTTTTCTCTGTCACACCACTTTCTAATGCTTACTTGTTGGCAACAAGCTGGAGGGCCTTCTCAGTGGCTGCTCCCAGACTCCCTTCCTAGGAAGACAAGGATGGCTCTGTCCTTGTTCTCCTTCCATTAGTGAGTGACAACATTCTTATGATGTCAGTCTTTTGGAAACTGGCTGGGATGGACTTACAGGGATGTGCTGTTTTAATACTGTATATATAATATTTTAATGAATTTTAATGTTTTAACTTCAATAATTGTTTAACTATCTTTTAAATAAGCTTTTATATTTTTACTTTTATTGAAGTTTTGGTTTAGTTTTTAATCTATATTGTTTTAAAATACAGGTCAAATCCCCTGTATCCCCAGATTTGGTATTCATGGCTTCTCCTATCCACATCCAAAAAATATGTTCTCTCTAGGCATTTTCTAGGTCCTCCAATGTGATTCTTTGGTCAAATTCTGCTGTGTGTCTCATTGAAAATAATAGGGTTCCCATATGGGAGAGAGCATTTGATGCAACCGATTTGGCAATCGGATCTCCACCACATCACAATCTCAGATTCTGTTTGGAACCAACTTTGGTCTTCCCCTCCATACAAAACTTGATCAGCAGCCATCAAAGAAGGGACTCTAAAAATCATTCACAAATGGTACCTAACTCCCCTGCAACTCTCTAGAATAACCAAAACGATGTCGCCATTATGTTGGAGGGGATGTACTGAAGTGGGATCTTACTTACATATGTGGGTGGAATGTCTGAAAGTAAAAGCATTTTGGCCTAATGTGTTGACCTTTATTTCTGAAATTACAAAGCAAGCTGTCTGTTTCGGCCCGGCTCTCTTGATATTGACACTTCATGTAGACCATAACTTTAAAACACAGAAGACTACAATTCTATGATTCTATGATTCTATATAGTTATCCCTTCATATTCACTGGGGGGTTGTTTGCACGGGCAAATATTCCTCTAAATATACCATTAAGATAGCTCATGGTTCCCATGGATCGCAGCACAGCATCGCCTCATTCAGAAGGGGGAAAGGTAAAACACCCAAATATAGCGTGGCAAGGGATGTCGCTACTTTTGTCGGTATATTTGCAATGTAGCGCATTATTGGCAGTGTAAACAACCATTCCGCTAAGGGCTACAGCAGAGCTGCATTGTGATTGGTTGCTATGATGCAGGGGTGGGCTTAAAAGAGGGGGAGGGAGGGAGGGAGGGAGGGAGGGAGGGAGAGACAGTAGTGATTAGAGAAAACTTTGAAAAATCCTCTCTGCTATTTTGCAAGTCTGCCAAGAAAAAGGATTCCCAAAACCTTTCAGTCATAAAGTTCCCATCTGTCAGCTCTGCTTGGGGGAGGGAGAGAGAGCGAGCGAGAGAGAGAAACAATTTCACTAAGGGCTGCAGCAGAGCTGCATTGTGATTGGGGGACGGAGGGGGACTGAGGGAGGGAGAGTCAAAAATCCTCTACTATTTTGCAAGTCTGTGAACCCTGACTAAACAAATCGTGCTGAAAAAACTTGTGATAGGTTCACCTTAGGATCCACAGCATGGGCAGCAAGGTCTTTCAGCAGAGATGCCAGGGCAGACGGGGAGATTGCTGTGTCTCTGCTTCGGGGAGTGACTGAGCTCATTTACAGCCAGATTTAGAGAGATACAGAGACAGAGCCACTTCTTTGATCTTCCCCCCTGCTATTTTGGCAGTCTGTGAGTCTTTCTTTAGCTTGAAAATGCAGGGCTTCAAATTCTTTCACTCACATTCTAGCCTCTTCCCCATAAAGCCTTTGTCTGCTTGGGAGGCCACGCTCCCCACACTTTTTCAAGTCTGAATGAAAAAGCAGCATAATTAGAAAAAAAACCCTGACTGGCACAGCTGCAGAAAAGAATTAAAGTGCAAGTTGCCGCAATAAATCTGCTGTGTAAACGAACCCTGGGATTTGGTTCCAGGACCCCCTGTAGATACCAAAATCCATGAATACTCAAGTCCCATTATATGCAATGGCATAGCAAAATGGTGTCTCCCTCTCCTTCCCCTTCAGTTGTTGCTGTTACAGTTATTTGGATTTCATAATTGTTCCGTGTTTTATGTGCTAATACAATAAAATTTATACAAAAAAGAGAGAAAATAATAGGGTTCCCTATTATCCACGGTTTCAGGTATCCACATGGGGTCTTGGAACGTATCCCTCATGGATATGGGGGTCAACCTGTATGCCATCAGCACTTTGAGTCCCATTATTGGGAGAAAGGTGAGACAGAAAAATGAATAAAAGAATAATAATAACAAATAATAGACAAGATCATGTTTGAGATAACAACAACAACAACGATTTATTTATATCCCGTCTCTCCCATCTGGATCAGGGTAGCAAATAGCTAAAAACTATTAAGATAGCTACCCTATTAAGCCCTCATAGTGGAGATAAAGAAAACATATGCCAGACTCATCTTTAGCTTGAACATAGCTATTTTATCATGGCTCCTATCTCTCTGGCTTTTCTTTGTAAATGAAGATTCAGGAAGGACTCATCCCATGCTTACTGCAAGCGCGCTGATGACTAAAAAGGCCAATCCGAGATAAACAAGTCCGGTTGCAGAAAGCACAGCAGAAGGTCTCGTTGGGTGATGTTTCCGAGTTGTGATTCTTTTTGCGTTGTCGTTTCTCTTCAAGACTTGTTTGGCGTGAGTTCTCAAACAAGGCTGCAGCATTGTGGATAGTGCGTCTCCATGCCTCCCGATGTGAGGCCAGGGTGGACCATTTTTGGTGATCAATTTGGCCGAGCCTGAGATGTTGTTTCAGGGAGTCCTTGTATCGCTTTTTTTGGAGCGCCCCTCTTACGCTGACCCGTGGCGAGTTCACCATAGAGTACTATTTTTGGGAGGCAGTGGTCCTCCATCCTAGAAACGTGCCCTGCCCAGTGCAGCTGTGTTCTCAATATCATGGCCTCAATGCTGGTGATCCCTGCTTGCTCAAGGACAGCAACATTTGTCACTTAATCAGTCCAATGTATATTTAGGATTGTGCGTATACAGCGCTGATGAAAGTGTTCGAGGAGTCGTAGGTGGTGGCGATAGGTGACCCATGTTTCAGACCCATAAAGGAGACTAGACAGTACAATGGCTCTATACACACTGATTTTTGTGCTTCGCCTCAGGTGTTTATTACTCCAGACTCTTTTGTAAAGTCTTCCATATGTGTTATATGCCTTTGCTAATGTGTGATCGATCTCTTTGTTAATCTTGGCATCTGAGGAGATGATGTTTCCCAGGTAGGTGAACTGCTGAATGGACTTAAGCACAGAGTTGCCGATGGCAATGTGGAGATGATGGTGTTCGTCCTGTGGTGCAGGCTGCTAAAGAACTTCCGTTTTCTTCAGGTTGACTTCCAGCCCAAACAGCTCTGCAGCTGTTGCGAAGCATTGGCTTTCAGGAAGAAGTTCTTCTGCAATGGCAGGAACTAATCTGTTCAGGAGTATCCTTGCAAGGATTTTTCCAGCAATAGAGAGCAGTGTTATGCCTTGATAGTTTGAGCAATCGGATTTTGCTCCTTTTTTCTTGTACAGTGTGATGATGACTGTATCTCGGAGATCTGATGGCAGTTCCCCCTTTTCCCAGCAATTCATAAGGAGTTCGTGGAATTTATCATGGAGTACATGACCGCCGTGTTTCCAAACTTCAGGTGGGATTCCATCAATCCCAGCTGCCTTGCTGTTTTTCATCTGCTGTATGGCCTTAATGGTCTCTTCCAAAGTGGGAGCTATGTCCAATTCATTTTTCACCGGTTTTTGTATCATATGTTGGATAGCTGAGCCTTGGACTACTTGGTTGGCACTAAAGAGACTTTGAAAGTGTTCAGCCCATCGACTCAGGATGGAGGCTTTATCAGCAATTAATGTTTGACCATCTGTATTGTATGGCTCCCATCACTTATTATTAACCTGCAACAGGTTTTTTGACCCACTAAGCTGAACACATAGCCCTCAAGCATCTGTATAAAGCTCCTGTTTGGGTTGAAGGCTGGCATCTGGGGTTAGCATGATTCTGCCCCTATTGAGGCTCACATCTATGCTGAGGCCCCAGTGCCAACTGCTTGTGCCTCTTGGCCTGCTGCTCTTCCTTCTCATTGTTGCTACTTGATCACCTTCCTTTTCTGATCTTGCAGAAAATGATAGCTCACACATGGGCCCTGAGCAGAGGGTGATGGTCTAAATGGCTTTATGAGCCCTGAACCTGCAAGGCATCAGTGGTTAGTGATCAGAACTTGGCAAAGTTCCTTTCTTGGGGGACTATATCTCTTACAGGTTGTCTAAATGGTGAAAATAACCCTCATGGAAATCCACTAGGAATACGACCTGTCCAAATGGGAACTCACATCAATCCACTATATTCAGAAGGAGGGGGGCCCAAAATAGCAAAAACAATGCAGGAAAAGCCTTTGTGGCTTTTCCTGGTGTTTTTTAAAAACAGCGAGATGGTGCGTATTCCTACTCATTGGGACAAGTGATTCACTTTGAATTGCTTCCCCATAGGAGAGGAAGCACAAAGCTGATTGGCTGGGCAAGCTCAGTCTGGCGCCATGTTGGATTTTCGCCTTAATGAGCAATCACTAAGGTGATAAAATGGGATTTTTATTTATTTATTTTTTTTTTGGCTGTCCTATTTAATTGAAAAATTGCTCTATCTCTCTAGCGCACCTTGGACACGGTTTTTTATTTTAAGTTCAGCAGTGGCAAAGTACAAATGTGAGTAAATAATTTGTGGCTGCCACCTAGCATGTGAAGTGTATGGGAGCTTATGGGGGCAAAAACACATTAAGACACATTGCCGCTGCTGCGAAATGCCATTACTGCGAGGCACTCCCCTCCCCCCGTATAGATGGAGCCCTAGATTTCCTTAGCCAGCATGTCTATAGTCCATGTTCTATCAAAAATGGCTAGTCAGTGGGCTCAGTGGTTCACTGGAGGTTTCTGGGCATAGGTCACAGGTTATCCATGGTTGTATATGGCCTTCCTTCCTCCTACTTACCAGGCCGAGGACCCTTGTTATGCTGGTTGTATATGGCCTTCCTTGTATATGGTTGTATATAGCCTTCCTTCCTCCTCCTTACCAGGCCGAGGACCCTTGTTATGCTGCTCACGTCCTAGGGATGTGGTGATGCTCAGTTGTGTGTATACCTTGCACTGGTTGAGGGTGGCTTTGGAGGAATAGTGTTAGAATGAATACAGCTGGGTGATGCACTTTCAGCAATGCACAGACTAGCAGAAATGAGGATGCTTTAAATTCCTGAGTTTGGAAACAGAGGCCATTAAAAATAATGTGCTTCCTTGGAGACAATGCCAGAGAATTGTTTCTTAAACCCCACCTCTGGCATACACTTCACTTTGGCACCTCTTCTGTTCTGAAGCAATGCTTAGTTTTGTTTAGCATGGCTGGAATGGTAGTGAGCTATGTGAAAATGGCTCCCATAAAGGGAGATATAGTCCTTCAAATAGCACATGATGAATTAGCACACGATGAACCACTCCCTGCAGGCAGTAAGCTGATGGCAGCTGTATGATCTCAGTGGGAAAAGAATCCAGGGTTTCAAAAGCACCCAGAGACTAGGGAGTCACCAGGGAGTATTGGGACACAAACCACACGAGACACTTGAGGATATGAAATGAAATGTGTAGCTGCTTATTAGTAGTCTTGTATTATTAATTTGTTGGTAGTTCATCAGGGTATTCACTAAGCAATCACTACAGAGGACACTGAGACTGCAGTTCTCAGTACAAGTACTGTACTGGTATGCCACAAAGTGAGACATATATCCAAGAAATGCACTGTTAATGTGTCACTGTAACACAGGAATGGGGAAAGCCACAGGCCCCCACAAAGCCACCAGACCCCCATGTCTTTTTTTAAAAAAACAACATATTTATCCTCAAACTGCCAGCAATGAGTCAAAACTGCCACCAATACCCCCTGGAGATCCATGTAGAAGAAAAATGAGAGCCCCTCCTCTTAAAAAATCCAAGCCAAAAACAAAATGAGGTGAGATGATGTGAGGTCAAAAATTACCTCTGCCCCCTCCGCAGTTGTCCAGCCCTAATGTAGCATTATGCTTCCTCAGAATGTATACTTTGTGAGAAGAAACCAGGGGGTTATCTTAATGGTCAAAATAAACCTCATAGAATTTGCTTGGAATACTACCTGTTCTAATGGCATTCTGCAACGGATCGCAGTATTCAGAAGGAGGAGGGCCAAATCCACCATAAACTCTGTTGGGAAATAATAATAATAATAATAATAATAACTTTATTTTTGTACCCCACCTTTTGCCTATTAGTCAATCAAGGCGGCTCACAACAATTGAATATAAAACAAACAAATCCTAACAACAGTAATAACTTTAAAAAGCCTTTGCAGCTTTTCCCATATTTTTTAAAAAGCTCCGTAGAGAATGCGCATTGTTGCTCATTTGGATTTTCACTTTAGCAATCATGTGTTCAGGCAACGAAACAGCCTTTTTGTTTTCTTTTTAAAATTTATTTAGGCAGAATATTGCACTTTTGCACCTTAGATGTGCTTTCTTAAAAAAAAAACACTCTTTGGCGGCAGCAACTGGCAACAATTAAAGCAATTCACTCACACCCGCCATCTTGATTCGCAAGAATGCCCGTTGGGAATGCAAAAGTGAATAGCTTCGCATGCCTGCGATTTTGCCAGAAAACCATTAAGACAAATAGAAGCTGCTTCAAATTTCTGTTAGTGATTTTTCTCCTCGTATAGACAGGCCCAGGTGTTTTCACATAATATCAGTTCAGGCATAATGCTAACATGAAAGCCAGTGTGGTGTAGCAGTGTGGATACTGGGAGACCAGGTTTCAAATCCCCTCTCAGTCATGAAAACCCACTGGATACCTTAGGCAAGCCACACTCTCTCAGCCTCAGAGGAGAGCAATGGCACACCTCCTCTGAACAAATCTTGCCAAGAAAACCCCATGATAGGGTCACCATAAGTCAAAAATGACTTGAAAACACAAAACTACAGCTACAACAATGACAAATTGGCAACATCTTGTTACACTCTCACTCTTCTTCCACTCTCTCCTTCTTAGGAGATTTTCACAATGGAGCTAAATGGCCCGTTTCTGCTCCACAAGCCCCTCTCCTGTCCCTGCTATGGGATTAAGGAAAATGTTTGCACACTTACCTTAATCCCATAGCAGGCATGTCCTCCCTCTCCCCTCAGCTTCGCTGCTGTAAATGTAGCTGCCATAAAGCTGCCTTTACAGCAGTGAAGCCAAATCCCGCTCGTTTTCATGAGAGAACGGCCATGCGGGAAATTCAAAAATACCCCTCCAAACGTCAAAGCTAAAAACAAAGTACAATTCAAAAAAAATACAAGTAACCCGGGGGGGGGGGAAAGGCTGCCACTTACCTGGGTGTCCCGTTCCTGCCCGGAAGTGTCCCGAATGGACCTCCTCCCCACAGCTGTCGCCATGGGAGAGGAACGGGACACCTTTCAGACCACCCGTGATTCCGTTACTACAATGGAATGGATGGTCATTAACAACTTCTCCCCGTGATTGAAATATCACGGGGAGAAAACAGAATAGGCATGTTGAGAGCACGGAAGGGAGTGTATGTCGTCTGAAAGAAAAATCTTTCAGCAACCCTGTTCTGTGCCTGCAATGGAACATATAGCTTGTGTGAAAATCTCCTTACTCTTTCATATGGGTACCTCATTTGCTTTCTGTTCCTTGTTAAGCACAGTTTGCTATGGCATCCATGCTGCCAAAATATGGTTAATATTTTGCTATCAAATAACAAACTGAACCTACATTCTGAGGTGCATTTGCAAATTGTCATGTGAAGGTTAAAGATTAACTACAGTTTGACAATCTTCATGCAGAGTTTGAAATCTTAAAACAATGGAATTACTTTGGAATTAAAAGTAATCCATTCTCATTATTTTTTGGAGTGTTTGAAAAATTATTCATTTGGCATTACTTTTTACAGTGTGTAAAAATTAGCTTGTTACATCACTCATTCTGTTGCTTGTTACATCTCTTTTACTTTCCATTATGTTTTTTCCAGGGAAAATTCTTATGACTGATTAGAGAATGGCATAAAATGTGAAAAAATTGTGTCAAAATATTTCTAAAATGCTTGAAAATACAATTTAAGATTAACTTTTAAAAGTAACTTGAACATATACATTTGTCCCTCCACATTCACGGATTTGATATTCACAGATTTAAGTATTCATGGCTTGAAAATATTCTTAAAAAAATAATAATCCAAAAAGCAAACTTTGATTTTGCCGTCTTATATAAGGGACACCATTTTGCTATGCCATTGCATATAATGGGACTTGAGTATTCACGGATTTTGGTATCCACGGGGGTCCTGGAACCAAACCCCAGCGAATGTGAAGGGACAACTGTACACCATTAAAGAAACATCATTTCCACATGTTATGTTACGTTGATTTTGAAAAGGGTTTTTGTTATGCCCTTAACACCAAGAAAAGGACCTTGTTTTATCCCAGCTCTATTGTGGTGTCCAACTGTGGTCAACAAAAATCTGGAAGCAGAAGAGAGCAAGTTTGTGCATGAGAGAAGAAGGGAAGGGAGGAAAATACAGGCCCATAGCAACACCCAACACCACCAAACCACATGTTTGCATTGTGTAAATTGAGACAAAGTCATTGTCTCACTGTCATATCCCTACAGTACGTTTAGTTTCGCTCCCTGTGCTTACTCAAAAACAAAAGCAAACCTATGCAGCTATATTTAACTCACAATACAGCAAATGCTCTTTCCATGCTAATTTCCCACTAAGCCTTTCATGGAAAATGTAGTAGTTGGTAGTCTCCTCCTCACTGTAATGCAAGGGATATATGGGTCCCATTTGGTGAGAAAGGCAGGGTATAAATCAAAGAAAGAAATACAGCAGGTAACTATTCCACAAAGAGCAATGAATTAGCCTGAGGTAGAATTCTTTATATATACAAATAATTCTTTTACATAAAATCACATTTTTTTCTGACTTTTGACTCAGATTTCCTATGGTCATGTTTGTATGCAATCTTTGGCAATGTTGTTAACTGTTCTCCTGTGGTTAGGTTCTATTATTATTATTATTATTATTATTATTATTATTATTTCTTACCTGCCTCTCTCCCTGTGGATCGAGGCGGGGAACAACACATCAACATAATATTAGTTAAAAACACATATTAGTTAAAACGTATCAATTTAACAAACAAGTAAGACTAAGACATTTTAAAACAATCAGTACACAGTTTAAAATTCACAATTTAGAATCATCTGGATAGGCCTGTCGGAAAAGACTGGTCTTTAGCGCTACTTTAAACGCTGACAGTGTATTGAGCTATTGTATCTCTTTCGGCAGACCATTCCAGAGCCTAGGGGCAGCTGAAGAATGGGTGATGGACAAATGTCAGTTCCCTCCCCCAACCCTCAGGGTGATGGGAAGAATCTCAGGCCGAGAACACTGCGTTGAAAATACCCCCCTCCCTTTATTCTGTGCTGCTAGCCCCAGCTGGTGAAGGTTGCTTCAGAGCAGCTACTGAAGACTTTCCAGGTGACTTTTCTGGCCATCTCCACCCCCTCGCTCTTCCCCTTCTCAAAGTTTCTCAAACTGAAGAGCACCCCAGGACTCAGTAGGGGGAAGCAGTCAGTGTGTAGAAATATCGAACTAACTTGGTATTTGCTTCCTCAGGAGTCGCTGAATATGATACTACAGGATTGCTGCTTTGTGGCTTTTCTTGTCTTCTAATTGACTTCTCAGTTCTATTCCCACCTGCCTTATATGCTTGAAGCTACAGTCGGGGTCAGCTCTGCCATTAAACTCTGTGAGCTGGTCACATTAGGTGGTAGTGTGCCAAGAGCAACACATTCATTGCTTCCCATTCCTGCCACCTCGCACCCACCCCACTCTCCCCAGTGCCCCACACTTCCACCCCTATCACAACACCAGCAGCAGCTGTGCCCCCCTCCAGAAGGAAGCAGAGGACTTAGCAGGCCTTAAATGTAACTGCACCAGAGGCATTAAGGAGACAATTGGCTCTGTAGTAGAGCAAGCTTCTGGTGTGGTGAGGTCAAGGGAGTGTCAGAGTCCTATCCTCAGCCTTTTTCTTTGAGGGAAGGACCACTTTCTTCTCTACCTTCTCCCATGGGTTGGAAAGAAGCACAGGCAATGCCACCAGGGACAAAGGGCAATAAAAGGCAGGTAATAAGATTTCAACTCCATTAGCAACAGAAAAGCATCTTCCCTTGAGATCCAACTAAGTTTTATTGTTGCCGTTGTGTGCCTTCTAGCATGTTAGCAGTGCATGCGAAAAGGATCAAGGAGACTTAGTGGACCACAAGCTGAACATGAGTCAGCAGTGTGGTGTGGCAACTAAAAAAGCCAATGTGATTCTAGGCTGCATCAATAGGAGTATCATGTCTAGATCGAGGGAAGTAATAGTGCCACTGTATTCTGCTTTGGACAGACCTCACTTAGAATATTGTGTCCAGTTCTGGTCACCACAATTCAGGAAGGATATTGAGAAGCTGGAACATGTCCAGAGGAGGGTGACTAATATGGTAAAAGTCTGGAAGCCAGGCCCTATGAGGAGTGGTTTAGGGAGCTGGGTATCTTTTGCCTGGAGAAGAGAAGGGTAAGAGGTGACATGATAGTCATCTTTAAATATTTGAAGGGATGTCATATTGAGGATGGAGCAAGCTCGTTTTCTGCTGCTCCAGAGACAAGGACATGGAGAAATGGATTCAAACTACAGGAAAAGAGATTGTTCATGATCCCCATAACCCCCAGGCGGCTGCTATGTCCTCACAGGGGGTCCAAGAAGGTTTGAAAGCTGCTTCGCCCACCTCCTGCCTGCAGTAGAGTAAGTAGCCACATGACAGGAGCCAAGGCAAAGTCTGGCTGGCTGGCTTTGCCTGCACATTGCCATTCAATACACTCCAGCCACAAACTTGCAGGAAGAAGCAGGAGAAAAGTCTTCTCCCCCATCCTTTCCAATGCCTCTGAGGGAAGATTTAATGGGTGATGTAATTGTATTATTGTTTTTGTTGGGTATTAGTATTATTATTGTTATGATTTTAAATCTTGAGCTAAGTCTTTAGGGTCTGCAGCAACAAAAGATATTTAAAGGGGGTCCATGGTAAAGAAAACGTTAAGAGCCACTGTTCTAGATTACCTTATCGGACAACAGAAGTAACATCTGAGACAACATGTAGGCCTGTGACTCTAACGTCATTTTTCTTCTCCTGTATTTTCAATGTCTTTGCCTCACGAAGAAGCCAGTGAAGCTTCAAAAATTTGCATGATGTATTTTGTGCATTTTGGTTGGCCAATAAAGTTAACACTCTTTTGTGGATTTTATATTTTGTTGTATTTTGCTGCATGGCCAACATGGTTGTCCCTGAATATGTTTCCTGATTGTGAGGTATGGCACTGATAGAAGACTTTATCAAACCATCTAAATACAGCGTCATAAGGACACATAAAGATTGCGAAAGGGTGTGCATACCAGACGACGTCACCCTTTCGTAATCATGTCCAGTTTAAAAACTGTCCTATTTTATTGATGACCCAAGCTGTCAATTGATCCCCCCATGGTGCTTTTGTGCCAGCATTGCCAGCATTTGAATCCATCCACCATTATACTCATGTGAATGCAGCGTAAATGGCTGGACTGGTCAGAACACTTCTGGGTGAGATCGTGATATCCAGGTTAAGCAGAAATCAGGACCAGCAGACCCACGGATTGGAAAGTGAGTTTTATTACATCAGTGGGCCTGACTGGAATACCTTCCAAAGAGTCAGAGCCAAGAGCTATGGCTACAGAATACTTTTATACAGTTATGACAGTATGCAAAGAACAATCCCTCCTCCCTCTCTCTGGTGTCAGCAACTTCCCTTCCTTGCAACAATTGTTGATAGTTCAGAAAGTACAAGACAAGATAGCTTAGGAACACTTGGGTACAGTTCAAGCATTATTAGAGAAAGAATTGTTTACATCAGCATATTGTATGTTTATGGAGCATAGAGTTGATTAGTAAGGAACACTGACTAAGCCTGAGAGTTAAAGGAAAAAGACTTTTCAGAGTCCCAGAGTCTCATGGGCTATCTAGTCTGACCCCGAATAGTGATTGTAAGGTGACAGCATTCAGCAAATAGACATTAGAGTCCACATGACTACTTCACAGGTAAGTGGCACACTTTTTATGACCCTCCCTGGTTTACTTGTAAGTTTTTAAGTGTGTTTGTGTGCTTTCTTTTACTTTTTCAGTGTTTATTTTTGTGTGTTTTAAAAATTCCCCACACTATGTATTCTTGCGAGTATCTGTGGGATTTCAATAGAGGAAGCGAACAGAGCTCCGTTCACTCCTCATTCATTGCCAGGGAAGCCTTTGGCACAGATAGGAGGTAAGTGTGGCATGGGGAGTTCTTTTGCCGGCAAAAAAACGGCAGAGGTTATGCTGGTAAAAGAACTGGGTTTAGTGGTGGTGATCTGATAAAGTCTGTAGAGCTATGATTCCACTTTAACTGCCATGGCTGTTCTAGGGAATCCTGGGGCTGGTATGATTATGATTATATTTATTTGTATCCTGTTTCCTCCCAGAGTTGGGACTCAAGGCAGCTTACAGTTTAAAAGAACAATACAGTTAAAAACATACAAAAAGTGAACATTAAAAACCCAACTATAGGTTGAGTCTCCCTTATCCAAATGCTTAGGACCAGAGGTCTTTGGGATTTTGGAATCTTTCAGATTTTGGAAGATATTTGCATATACATAATGAGATATCTTGGAGATTGGACCCAAGTCTAAACACGAAATTCATTTATGATTCATATATACCTTATACACATAGCCTGAAAGTAATTTTATACACAATATGTTAAATAATTTTGTGCATGAAACACAGTTTATGTACACTGAACCATTAGAAAGCAAAGGTGCCACTATCTCAGGCACCCATGTGGTCATTTTGGATTTTGGAATATTTTGGATATTGGAATTCTGGATAAGGGAGACTTAACCTATAATCACAGTATTAGGAGATTTTCACACGGGGCCAAAATGTCCCGTTACTGCCCCGCTACCTCCTCTCCCGTTCCTGCCATGGAATAACATAAATCTTTCGCACACTCACCTTAATTCCGCAGCAGGAACGGGCTCCCCCTCCCCTTGCTGGCTGGCCGTAAATGCAGCCGTCGTAAGGCTGCTTTTACGACCGGCCATCTGAAACGTTATCACGTTATCACGTGATAACGCCGGACAGTAAATTTAAAAAATAAAACTCCCCCAAACATAAAATCAGTTCACCAAGCACAAAAGCACTCTTTAAATCACATAATCAAAACAGGGAGGGTAAAATAAAGGGTGCCACTTACCTTGATGTCCAGATCATACCAGGAAGTGCTCGGAACGGACCTCCCCTCCACGGCTGTCATTTCGGAACAGGAACGGGGCTTCTGTTCACACACCTGTGATTCCGTGATAGTGACGGAACGGGAGGTCTATTCACGATGAAAAATCGTGATTACATTGTTCTGGAACAGTCACGGGAGTAGGATAGATGAAGGACAGAACAGGATCAACGTCGTCTGAAAGGGGAAACCTTTCCTGACCCTGTTCTGTTCCTGCCACGGGATATATAGCCCGTGTGAAAATCTCCTTAGTCTGGTGAAGTACTAGAGATCTCTGGATGGGAGTTCAAAATGCCCCTCCCTAAACTCCAAATTCCAGGATTCCATAGGATGGAACCTTAGAAGCATATCGCACGAGGGAAGGAAAGCAGCAGCACAGCCTGATAATAATGCCTGCCTTGCCTTGCCTTATTGCATGATGTTGGTGTTCAATAGCTGTTCTGGTCCCATGGGAGACAGTGATAAACACGAGTCTTTTTTCTAACTGGAAAAATATGTTACTTGCATTTACTACCATCTCCCACAGGACTAGAATGGAAGAACAGCTGTTGAACACTGACTTTGTGTGATAAGGCAAGGCAGGTGGCACTATTATTGGGTTATACTGCCACTTCCCATCCCGTGTGCGATGGAGAAGTCTCTTAGTAGTTAAGTGGAATTATAGTGCTATGTTTGTGTTGTCTGAAGGGCCCTCAGTAATGTCTGGCAGTAGCATTACTGTCTGTTTCAGAGGCTTACCACACTTCAGAGAAAAGTAGCAGTGCAGCATGAATTTTCTGTCTTCCATGCTGCCTTACCACATGACATTGTCGTTCTTTTGTTTCAGTCCCATGGGGGACTGAGGTGAAACCACATCTTTTTGCTAAATGGAAAAACCCATTAGCAAAAAGACACGGTTTTACCTTGGTCCCCCATAGGACTGGAATGAACGAACTCCGGAACAATCTCAGTGTCCTGTGGTAAGGCAGAATTGAAGATGGAGCCTTCCTGCTCCCTTGCCACTTTACTTTGGAGTGTGGTAAGCCCCTTCTAGACAGAAAGTGTTAAAAAAAAAAGATTTATATGATGTTCTGTTCCCCCAACTTCCATTTTTTCTTCTGAAATTCTGGTAATAGCCACAACTTTTTATAACCATTTCAGGGACTGGTTCCCCACTCCCCACCAGGTATTTCCAATACAAGTCAGGGTAATATAACACATCTGTATCCATTGTCTCAGTTCCTTTGGCTATATTTTTGGGTAGTCCCACTGATGATGTTTCAAATGAGGGTGTGTCCTTTGTTATGGAGTGACCTGCATTACCTCATTACATTTCTTGTTACCAGACTGAATCTAAATCTAAAATACACATCACAAAAGGAAAAAGAGTTGGGGCAAGGCAGATATTCAGACATTACTTCCCAGTGACAAAGTTCTCACTAATTTATTCTAACGTTATTACTAGTTGTCCTCTCTGATTGGAATATACACATAGGTGTATGTGTGTAGGCGCAGGTGTGCACATCCACACATATGGAAATGTGCTACTGCCCCAAGGAACAATGTACTGTATCAGAATCATATCATTCTGACAACATTTACAAAGAATGTTGACAGGGGTAACTCAGAGTGTTTGCAGTACCTGTTAGTTCTCTGTCCTATTCCTATTCTTGGAGCCAAGAGTGAGCCACAATTGATCTTGGCCTATACAAACATGGGCTCTGTTGATGTAAAGGCAGGGAGGTTTGCCAAGGTCCTTACCTCCTTTTAAAAATGCCTGAAAAATGTAGTATCTTCAGGGTCAGCTAGTAAAAATGTTGCTGGCTAGCAAGGCCATATAGCTTAGTGGATCAGACTAGTAAAAACTTTGGACTTTATCAGACTACCCCCCATTATTGCTCTTTTGCCAATATATTTTAAAATGTTTTTATGCCAGCAAACCCCCCCCCCACTAGACCTACCTTCTGTAGTGTTAAAGAGGCAGCCCAGGCACTGAGAGTGAACAGAGCTCTGTTCACTTCTGCGCTTGTGATCTCCGCAAATCTCACAAGAAGATGCAAGCGTGGGAAATTTAAAAATAAAAGTTAAAAAAAAGTTTTAAAAAAGTAAAATAAAGACATAAAACATTTGCACAAGCACAAAACATTCTGAAAAAGTCCCAGGTATATGGGGGGGGGGTTTTCATAAAAAGAGCATCCCCTACCTGGCCATCCCAATCTTACCCAGAAAAGTTTGCCCATTGACACTGCATTTACATGAGCATAATGACATGAGGATTCAAACGTTGGCAATGCCAGCAACAAAGTGCCATGGGAGATCAATTGATGGCTAGGCCCATGAATAAAAAAGTATGGCTTACTGGCAAGATATGATTGTAAAAGGATGTCGTCATCTGGTATGCGAGCCCTTTTGATGCCATATTTGCCACATTTGATAAAGTCCTTTCTTTATTTTGGGCTGAATGGCTAATTAATCTGAATCTCCAAAAAGGAGGGCAACTTAACTGGTCAATTTGAAAGAAACTTTAACATTCATATATTTCTTGGAAAAGCACAAACAGATTTCCAAAAGAGTTAAATAGGTCTGTCTGCACCTTTACCCAGGAGCTTATGTGTTTATTTGTTTATTTATTAGTGACATATCTACCATGCCTTTGCTCCAAGGAGACCAGGGGCTCAGTTACACGGCAGTTTTTATCTCGGGGAGAAGCGAGATATCCTCATCCTGAGTTCGTTTCTTATTGTTTACACGATTTGTCCCAGGATGAACCATATCCCGGGATTGTTGTTTACATGTCAACCTTTGCCCGCCCATGCCCACCTCAATTTCCAGGCATCACCTATTCCTGAGATATTTTGTCCCAACCTGTTCACATTTCCAATTTTCACAACCATCCGTTACTTTTTAAAAAACATGGGACAAACTGCGGGACAGAAAGTCCCACTTCTTGAAGGTTTTAAGATGCCCCCCCTTCTGAAAAGTGTGAGATCATCTTGATGTATATGTGAACAACTAGAGTTCATCATGAATTCATCCCAGGATATTTTTGCCATGTAAACGTTCCCCAAGAGAGCTTATCTGATTTCCCTCTGCATTTTGATCCTCACAAGATAAAGCTAGATTCAAATGAGAGGATGCATCCACACTGCACAATTATAGCAGTTTGATACCACTATAACAGGCATAGCTTCATCCTATGAAATCTGGGATTTGTAGTTTCGAGAAAGTCACTTCAAATTCTCTAGTTCACTCCTCTGAACAGCTGGCAGAGAATTCAAAAGACCTTTTTGATGCAGGTTTCCATCCGGCAGAACTATGAGAGTTAAAGTGGTAATAAAAATACTATAATAGTGTAGTGTGGATACACTAAGTGACAGCGGTTGGCTCAGACTCTTACTGGATTTTGTGGCTGAATGGTCACTTGAACCTGGATCACCCCAGTCCTAGTCTAACGCTCTAACTGCTATACCACACTGGTACCCTGGCTACAGCAGCCATTGCAAAATTAAAGATTTCTATCTGTTTCCTTGATAAATGAAATAAATATTCACCTATGCTCAACACATGTGACATTTACAAAAGGCTTCTGACCCCACTTCCTTAAGTGACATGTATGTGGGACAACTATAAAGCAGGTTAAGACTAGAAAAGGCTGCTATGAAGGAAACTAGTTAAGATCCCCAGCTATAAATCTGTATTGTTGTAAATCAAAGTCAGAATTATTCATGCCATAGTATTTCCAATTTCTATACGTGGTTAGGCAAGCTGGACAGTGAGGAAAGGTAAGAGGCAGAGAATCGACTTATTTGAAATCTGGTGCTGAAGAAGAGTTCTGCAGATTCCATAGACTGCCAAAAAGCAGGCCCTGGAGCAAATTAGGTCTGACCTCTCCTTGTAATCCAAAAGGACTAACTTGAGGCTATCATACTTTGGGTACATCATGAGATGACATGACTCAGTGGGAAAGAAAATAATGCTTGGTAAGGTGGAAGGTAAAGAGGAAGACCACATTACAGATGGATTGATTCAATCAAGAAAACCACAGCCCTGATTTTTCAAGACCTGAAAAGGGCTATTGATGAACGGGGCTCAAGGACGTTTTTCATTCATAGGGTCACCATAAGTTGAAGCTGACTTGATGGCAAAGAAAAACAATCATGTGAGTAGAACAGCATGCATAGACACTCTATGTGACTGAGACTCCAGATCACACATGGGATGCAATCAAATGGACTGCGTTGGCTGTTGGCTTCCATGACCATGGGAAGGTGAATCCATTCTCGGTTTTATCCAAACTTTAAAGGAGCAATCCCTGATGCTGAATCTATTTGAGTGCTGGAATTCAGCACCTTGGATCGTTCCTGGTAATTGATGCACAAGCCACCAGCCATCTCTGCATGTAGAGTATTTGTGTGTACTAACCTATTCATGGGTAGGCCGTTCTTTCAGAGATGGCTATGCAACATGTGACACTGGGGTAGTGGGGTCTCTGATTCAGGATGGAGCTGGTCATAATCTGACTTTCTGCTAAACATGTAATGTGGTCTTTTGTAAAAGAGTAATTAATTTTAAAAATCTGGTTTAAACTTTTAACATCAGATTATTAAAAATGTGTCATATTAATTTTGTTGACAGTGTAACTTTTAACTGTTTCTAAACTGTTTTTATGGTTGTAGCACAGATTTACAACAGGAAATGGCACTAATAGTCTTAAGAGATGGAACCCAGCCAATCTAGGGGTTGCAATGTCAGTTTCTTACTACATAATTGCTTATTTCTTGCAATAAATGTTCCTAGATGTAAAATACTCAGTATTCACACTCTACAGTATTTGTAAATCAAGTTCACATTCTCCTCCCTCTCCCTCTCCTCCTCCTTGCTCAGGAAAAGTAGCAAAGGTCTTGTAATATTTATGGTGAAAGGGATGCTTTGGGATGGGAGGAAATGTCAGTTTTAATGTGCTAGGACACTTGTAAGGAGAAAAAAGTATTGCTAAGAGGGAAAATGTTAATACAGGTTGAGTCTCCCTTATCCGGAATTCTGAAATCTGAAATATTCCAAAATCTAAAATGTCCATATGGGTAGCTGACAGTGACATCTTTGCTTTCTGACAGTTGAGTGTATACAGACTTTGTTTCATGCACAAATGTATTCAAAATACTGTGTATAAAATTATCTTCAGGCTATGTGTACAAGGTGTATCTGAAAGATAAATGTATTTCATGTTTAGACTTGGTCCCCTCTCCAAGATATCTCATTATGTATATGTAAGTATTCCAAAATCTGAAAGATTCCAAAATCCAAAATATCCAAAATGGTCCCAAGCATTTTGGATAAGGGAGACTCAACCTGTATGGGGTTGGAGAACAGTCAGTTTCCAATGAAACTGGTGAATCACTATTGCTTACTCATTAGACCTGACCATGCTGCCCTTGTAGAATAGCAGTGAGCAACTGTGGCCCTTCAGATATTACTTGACCACACTTCCTATCAGCCCTAACCGGTGTAGCCAACAGTGAGGGATGCTGGCCACTCCAGTTGGCTGGTCACAGTTGCTTACCCATGATGTTGGACAGTTTCACAACTGCTTGTGGAGCTGGAGCCACATCGCTGCTTTCCTCTTGAATCCGCCTTTGTTTTTATCATAATGGGAAGGGGGTATTATACATACATTTAATTGGTTCTTCTTTAAATTGTTTTTAGTGCCCTGCTCAGTAGTGACAACCACTGATTGTGGTTTCCCAGAATGTAGTAATACATTTTGAAATTCACCATTTTCCCACGCCCACTTTCTCAAGTTTGATGTTACAAAATTTGTTTTTATCAACCATGTGTTCCTGTAAGTATGGAAAGAAAATGTTTACTTGCTGACACATTGAAAAGTAGGTAGGAAAAACAGTGTGTAGAAATTAGACTGAACATGTTGCAAGGTGAGAAAGACAACTAAGCCAGGCTTCATTGCAAGTCACATGATGGTGCTGGGTAATCGTCAATTGTGTGTTTTTTTTAAAAATCATTGTACATCACTGTATACATTGATATCTATATTATATATACAGTAATTTTATATCATTAAATACAAAAGCTGGAATCATCCAGGCCATAGAACTTCCAGTTCTTATGCATGGGTGTGGAAGCTAGATGGTAAAGAAAACTGACAGTAAGGAAATCGACTTATTCAAAACATGATGCTGGAGAAGACTTTATGGATACCGATACCCTAGACTGCTAAGACAAATGGTCTTAGAGCAAATCAAGCTGAACTCTCACTGGAAGCCAAGATGATTAAACTGAGGTTGTTGTACTTTGGACATATCATGAGACAATGGAACTCACTGGAAAAGATGACAATGCTTGGTGAAGTAGAAGGCAGTAGGAAAAGAGGAATTGCAGGTGGATTGATTCAATTAAGGATGCCACCACCTTGAATCTGCAAGACCTGAGCTGGGCAGTTGATGACTGGGGCTCTTAGAGATCATTCATAGGATCGACATAAGTTAAAGTTGACTTGATGGCAAATAACAACAACAAGAAGAAAACAACAATTTTCTTAGGTTTTATTCAGAACTGATCAACAATGCATTTGTATTCTGATGACAATAAATATATATCTGTGGAACCAGAACTTGGAAGTAACTACTGTATTTACATATAACTGGTTATTTGAGATTAATTCCTTTCCCTGATAACAAAACTATAACTACATTATGATTGTAACATACTATGGGATCATGTCACTCCTATTTCAGTGTAACTAAATATTTAGTTACTGGGGTGGCTTCATAGTAGAGGCGGAATATCACATGTCTCAAATGCTGGCTTGTAAAACTCTTCATGTTTTGTTGTGGGTGTTAAAGCAAGAAAGAGCTGGACCAAAGGAGACAGTATTTTCTGTTATAGTAAGTTGTGGCATTCAGATGTTTTATAAATTAATTAAGACTAACTGTTCTAGTCACTTTGAGAATTTGGAAAAAACAAGGTTTTTTTAATGCAATTATAACAGCAACAAATTTATTTTATTTTTATTTATTTTATTTAGTTATTTATACCCCGCTCTTCAGCCACAAGGCTATCAGAGTGGCTTACAAATTGTTTTAAGCAATAGCAATTTACACATCTACACTGCAAGAAGCAGCTTCCAATGTGTGTTAGCTAATTGCCCCCACAAGCCGGGTACTCATTTTACCGACCTATGAAAGGATGGAAGGCTTTGGGGGACTTTGAAACTACAGTGGTCCCTCCGTATCCACGGATTTGGTATTCATGGATTTAAGTATTCATGGCATGAAAATATTCTTTAAAAAATAATAATCCAAAAAGCAAACCTTGATTTTGCCATCTTATATAAGGGACACCATTTTGCTATGCTATTGCATATAATGGGACTTGAGTATTCACGGATTTTGGTATCCATCGGGGGTCCAGGATCTAAACCCCAGCGAATATGAAGGGACAACTGTATAACTGTAACTAATTGTTCAAAAAAATAATTTTCCAAGTTCTCTGTGGAACATACATTTCATTGCACTGAAATAATTACTGCTGAAAACATACTCACAGCCTAATTATCCCTATTACTTTTTGCTCGCCATTTTGCAATGCATAAAATGGAGTGGGGATGGAGGAAATTAGAGTTTAAACTGAAATACTTGAGCGCAAATATTTTAATCAGCAACAAAGAGATATAAAACTGCTCTGTGCTGAGAAACATAGACTACTGCTTTGTAAAGTGAACCTGATGACATGCAGATAGCAAACAGGAATAACTTTGAGTGCCTGACCAAAAAGGCTAATCTCAAGTGTAAGGGGATAGCATGCAGGAACTAAAAAGACATGGATTGTAGTGTTTTGTACACACACACTGCTTATGACTGAATCAAGCCAGAGGTTTGTGGTCTTGCTGACCACAGCACCCTCTCCTATTCTTTCTTTAGTTTTCACATGTGAGTCCTTAGCATTTTTGTTTCTTCTGGAGCACCAGCTAATGTGATTCAGAGATACACTGGAAACTGTCTTCCACGGAGTCAGACCATTAGTATTCACAGAATCATAGAGTTGGAAGAGACCTCAAGGACCATCCAGTCCAACCCCCTGCCATGCAGGAATACACAATCAAATCGTTCCTGACAAATGGCCATCTAGCCTCTGTTTAAAAACCTCCAAAAAAGGAGACTCCACCACACTACCAGGCAGTGCATTCCACTTCTGAACAGCTCTTACTTTCAGAAAGTTCTCCCTAATGTTTAGGTGGAATCTCTTTTCCTGTAGTTTGAACCCATTGCTCTGTGTCTTAGTTTCTGGAGCAGCAGAAAACAAGCCTGCTCCATCCTCAGTATGACATCCCTTCAAATATTTAAACATGGCTATCATGTCCCCTCTCAACCTTCTCTTCTCCAGACTAAACATGCCCAGCTCCCTAAGCTGCTCCTCATAGGGCATGGCCTCCAGACCTCCCACCATCCTGGTCACCCTCCTCTAGACACGTGTCAGCTTCTCAGTATCCTTGCTGAATTGTGGTGCCCAGAACTGGACACAGTATTCCTGGTGAGGTCTAACCAAAGCAGAATACAGTGGCGCTATTACTTCCCTTGATCTAGACACTATACAGTACTCCTATTAATGCAGCCTAGAATTGCGTTGGCTTTTTTAGCTGCTGCATCACACTGCTGACTCATGTTCAGCTTGTGGTCCACTAGGACTCCTAGATCCTTTTCGCATGTACTGCCCTCAAGCCATGTGTCACCCAGCCTATATCTGTACTTGTCATTTTTACTGCCCAAATGTAATATCCTACGGTACTTTCTCACTGTTGAAATTCATTTTGTTAATATCGGCCCAGCTTTCTAATCTGTTGAGGTCATTTTGGATTCCGATCCTGTCCTTGGGGGTATTAGCTACCCCTCCTAATTTGGTGTCATCTGCAAACTTGCTAAGCATACCCTCTATTCCCTCATCCAAATCATTAATAAAGATGTTGAATAGCACTGGGCCCAGGACAGAACCCTGTGGCACCCCACTGGTCACTTCTCTCCAGGATGAAGAGGAGCCATTGGTAACTACCCTTTGGGTTTGGTCAGTCAACCAATTAGAAATCCACCTAACAGTTGCATTGTCTAGCCCACAGGTTACTAACTTTTTTGCAAGTATATCAAGGGGGACCTTGTCAAAAGCCTTACTGAAATCAAGATACACTACACCCACTGTGTTTCCTTCATCTATCAAGTTTGTAACGCTATATTAAAAAAAGAGGTAAGATTAGTCTGGCACGACTTGTTTTTGAGAAATCCATGTTGACATTTATTTATCTATTTATTTATAACCCGCTCTTCAGCCACAAGGCTCTCAGAGCAGCTTACAATAATTGTTTTAAGCAATAGCAATTTACACATCTACACTGCATTAAGCAGTTTCCAATGTGTGTTAGCTAATTGCACCCACAAGCCGGGTACTCATTTTACCGACCTACGAAAGGATGGAAGGCTGAGTGAACCTTGGAGCCCGCAGGAATCAAACTTGCAACGTGGTGGCTTGCAGTACTGGCATTTAACCGCTGCGCCACCAGGGCTCCCTTCAGATCTCATCAGAAAGGCTTTAAACTGATTTGCACAGAGGAGGGAGACATTACTCTTGAAGGCAGGAGTTCATCAAGTGCTAGAGAAAATAGCCCAAATGTTTACAAAGAACAAGGCAAATAACACAACAACCCAACAATGGGAGGAATAAACCCTTTAAAAAGCAGATAGGGGAAATGGTCCATTGTCTCACATGTCTCTATAGGAATGCACAGAGCATGGGAAATAAACAGGATGAACTTGAACTCTTAGCACAGCAAAACAAATACAATATAATAGATGTGTAAATAGCTATTGCTTCCCTGAAACCGCATCCCATGGTCCAGGAAACCAAATTGTTCCCGGCAGCACCATCTGCGTAGCCAGTTGTTCACCTCCACTATTCTTCTATCTCTTCCTGGGCCATTCCCTTCCACTGGAAGGACAGATGGAATTACTATCTGTGCATCCAGGTTCTTCAGCTTTCTACCCAAAGCCTCATAATCCCTTGTGATCATCTGGAGGTTATGCCTTGCAGTGTCATTGGTTCCCACATGGACCAAAAGGAAGGGATAATGGTCAGAAGGCTTGATGGGTCTTGTCAGCCTCTCTGTTACATCTTGAATTTTTGCCCCAGGTAGACAGCATACCTCCTGAGACATTTTGTCAGGCCTGCAGACTACTGCTTCTGTTCCTCGCAACAGGGAATCCCCTACCACCATCTGTATTATATAATACTAGCTAGACCTGGCATACCATACACCATTAAAAAGCTCCACCCAAAATGCTCAGGAGACCTCATGACAATCCTTTGAGATAGGCTGGTGGGTTTAAATTGCCTACCTGCTGCTCGTTCTCCCCCCTGCCACTCCCCCACCGCTTGTTCTGCCCCCCACCGCTCATTCTGCCCCTCCCCACTCATTCTGCCCCTCCCACCCCACTCCAGAACACACAGGCACACACCATGAGCACCCCCATGTTACTCACTCTCCAACTCCAGCCACCATGTTTGAGATCTACATGGTCCTGCCCCCAGTGTGCTGAATGGCTGCCCAACAGACCTGTGATTGGTTGGTCAGTTCCCTAAGCAGCCAATCAGCACACTGGAAATGGCAACCTACCCAAGAGAATTATAGATAGATAGATAGATAGATAGATAGATAGCCTGTATTCTTTGGCAGTGGCTATCCAGGTTTCATACAGGACTCATTACATGGAGATGACAGGGACTAAACTGGATACATTCTCTAAGGGTTGGCCCTACCATCAGGCAGAAGGAAGCAGCTGCCTGTCAGACAGCAGCTTCGTGATGCTATGAAAGGGCACCCAGTATTTAGTTACATCATTTGTTATTAATTTATTTTTATTGCTCAAGATTGGAAGCTGTGCTTGAGTAATTTACTGCTTCCTATGCTGAAATAACTTTACTGAATTAGGTAGTATGCATCTTAACTTTAGCCTGTGGGGAATGTCATTTGCTACTTAGACTCAGACAGCAAAACGTTTTGGGCCATATTTACTTTTTCTGCATGCAGAACACTTTGCTCTGTCACTGAGCTATGGCCCTCCCTTCTGTGTCCCATTAAAACCTCTTTTGGTTGGAATGAACATCCGGATTACAAATGGCTCAAGGATGATTTAATGCTCGCCAATAAAAACCAATTAATCTGAGTATGTTTGTTTAGAATTAAGTCTTGCTAGTTTGGCAAGATTAAAAAAAAACAAGAGTCAGATTTAAGGTTTTACAAGACACAAAAGAAAGAAGGGGTTTAGGCCTGCCAAATTTGAAAGTGTATTTTCATGCTTGTTGGCTAGTTTGGTTGATGGAATGGATTAGTATCATGGTGAAGAATAGAACATTTTTACGACTAGAGGGTTTTGTTTTCAGACTTGGTTGGCATGGTTTTCTTTGTTACGATAAAGTTAAAGTGAATAAGGACTTTAAAGAACATTATGTAAGAAGATCCCTGTTGAGAATTTGGACAAGATACAAATCTAGGTTTTATTCCAGCATGCTTCATGGAATTTGCTCCATGAGGCTTTTTATAAACAAGAAATAATAATGGAAGACAGGTGGATAACTTACAGAGACTTGTTTGTATCTCAAAATGGCTAATGTAGAATGAAAACAATGTTTTGTCTCTCCATAAACAATCACTGCTGAAAACATACTCACACCCTAATTATCCCTATAATTATTATAAAGATGTTCTCGTTGAGTGCTTTCTGACCTGGGAATTTCATCTTCTGGCTCTATTTCTTGTTTCATTTTGAATTGTCTCATTATAAGGTTTTCATGGTAAAAGAAATTCAAAAGGAGTTTACCATGCCTCCTTCTGTGCAATTAGCATTAGTTATGGTGCCATAGCTATTGTCTGAGAGATCCTCCATCAGTGTCACACCCCATTACCGCTGCCGCCCAGTAGCCATTTGGCACATTTGGCTCCCCCCAAAAAGCCTGTATGACATGGGAGACACCATCAGCATAGCCTCTTGCTTCACAGGACCATGCAGTCCCCCCACCGCAGAAAAATTGATGGGTGTAGCGATATCCCAAAACGGGCATGGGCACCTCCCTGGCTCTGTTTGTCCTTTTCTTTCTATTGATATTTGCCCTCCCCTTTTATTTCCCTCTTCTTTCCTACCCAAAATGCTATCATGGGAGGAACAGGTTGCCCCTGTCAGAGGAGCACTACTACTCCCAAAGGCCTAGCTGGCTTAACCAGAAGGAGAGGGCAAAATCAATAGAAAGAATCATAGAATTATATAATATGATTCTATGATTCTTCTTATTGATTTCCCCCCTCCCCTTCTATTTCCCTCTTCTTTCCTGTCCAAAAGGCTAGCATGGGAGGAACAGGTTGCCCCTGTCAAAGGAGCACTACTACTCCCAAAAGGCCTAGTTGGCTTAACCAGAAGGGGAGGGCCAAAATCAATAGAAGGAATCATAGAATCATATAATATGATTCTACGATTCTTCTTATTCATTTTCCCCTCCCCTTATATTTCCTCTTCTTTCCTGCCCAAAAGGCTATCACGGGAGGAACAGGTTGCCCCTGTCAAAGGAGCACTACTACTCCCAAAAGGCCTAGTTGGCTTAACCAGGAGTGAAGAATGCTGGGAGTTGCAGTAAAATTGCCTCTGAAGCACTGCATGACTCCCATCCCTGTGGGTAGAGGGTGCAATTCTCTGTTTTTCTAGTGATCTGGCAGATGAAAAGTGGGAAGAATTCCAGCCCAGGTTTTGCTTAGGAGTCTCTTCGCCTTTAAGCTCTGGAGCTGGTCAAGCAGCCATGATAGATTCTGGTAGGCCACACTTTCAATACTTGCTGATACTCAAGTTGTCTTAGCTATATTCAGCTGTGAATTATTCTTTGTATGTTCTGGAGTTCCCAAATAATGCACATCCTCAGTCTTCAAAGCTGCTGTACAAACCTGTTAATTTAACTGTTGTTTTTGTTAAAAGGAAGATCCTATCACAGGCCTTCTGGGCTGCTTCACTTCTAGAGAAGTAATTATTCTCTCACTTCTGGCCCTGGGAGACTATTGTTAAAAGGAATAAAACAGGTCACTTCCCCAAAGTATGTACTTATTAGATGTGAGTTTCCCGAAGGCACAAATCTCCAGTTTCCTTCCTAAAAGGTTTCAGTTCTGTGGCTAGTAGAGTATTTTGATTCCTGTGAGCTATTATACCAAATCAAAGCAAGTGGTGTTAAACATACCGAGATAGTATTTCTTTGCAATTTAGTACTGAAAATATCATGAACAAGCACAGCTGTTGGGCCTTGCTAAATCTCCCCGCTCCATGAAAAGCCTTTACCTGAAGTCTGAAATAGTGTCTCTGGGCAAAATGCTGTATAATTAGTCCTTCCATAGAAGGGGTGGCATACAAAAGAGGCTAAGGCAAGTGTGGGGAGTCATTTTTTTTCTTTCAAAGGGCACATTCCCTTGGGCCTATAGGGTAGCCAGACTGACAACTGTAGAGGGCTCCTATATCTTTAATGGCTGTGTAGAAGAGGTGATTTCAGCAAGTGCTGCTTGATACACCATCAGGTAGCAAGCAGCATCTGCTGAAATTCCCTATTTTACACAACCATTAAAGGCACAGGGGCCCTCTCCAGTTTTCACTCTGTCAACCCTACCTTGGATTCAGCCACTGATGTAAGACTTGCATTGTGCTCTCAGAAGATGCACGAGCTGCTTGCCAGCAACAGGTATGGCCACATCTCAAAGTGGGTGGCAGCACCTCCCTTGCTCTTTTACCATCCCCTTTTCTTTCTCTTGATTTTGGGCATCCTCTTCTATTTCCCTCTTCTCTGCTGCCCAAAAGGCTGGCCTGAAAGGGACAGGTTGTTCCTGTGAAAGGTCTGGGGCTCTTTCACACAACACAATTATAGTGCTGCATTCCACTTTATGGAGCCAATGTGGTGTAGTGGTTTGAGTGTTGGACTATGACTTTGGAGACCAGGGTTCAAATCCCTACTAGGCCGTGAAAACCCACTGGGTGACCTTGGGAAAGTCACACACTCTTAGCTTCAGAAAGCACCATGATAGGTTCGCTTTAGGGTTGCCATAAGTCAGAAATGACTTGAAGGCATGCAACAACAACAATTCCACTTTAACTGCCATATCTACATCCTATGGGGTCCTGGGGTTTGTAGTTTGGTTTGGTACTAGAGTTATCTGGCAGAGAATTCTAAATACCTCTCCCTAAACTAAAAACATTCCAGGATTCCATAGGATGAAACCATGGCAGTTAAAGTGGAATCATAAATGTAGGGTGTGAAAGGAACCATGAATAAATCATTTTCAGAGGGCTGCTGAAATTGGGCCTAGGGTTGCATGCAGTCACAGGTCTTGCATTGCCACTGGGCTATCAGAATGACACTCACATTCCTGAGATTTTCCTCCACACATCTAAGACTTACATTGGTGGACTATCTCAGGGGCTCTTTAGCAAGGAAATCTTCCTCCCCTTGTTTTCAACTTTTCAGAAGGATGGAATGAATAAAAGTGCAAAGATCCAACTGAAAGAACACAATATACTGTAGTCATCATTTAGACTAGAGAAATCTAAAAATAAATATGGAGAGGGGAGGTTGAAGAAAGGCTAAAAACAGTTATTTTTAACAGCTAGTTAAATGTCACTATGGTCAAGGCTTACTCAGAAAAGAAAAAGATTTTGCTACAATTAGGCAGCCAGTAAGCAAAGACACAAAAGGTAAGGTAAACATGCCCTTCCAAGTTTTTAAGAAACAAAACTGGATGGAATTATTTGCTTTGGGAAAACTCACAATTAGATTCATGTTATTTCCTTTCCACAAGGTCCTGTAATTCTGTTCCTTTCCTGAAAAGCTGGCAGGCCAATGCTTTTTATGCTAAGGTAAATCCTTTCATTTGTAAGAATTTTCTATGTCATGTGTCTTCTGAGAGCACAATGTAAGTCTTACATCAGTGGCTGAATCCCACACGTGCAAAATTATTCATTCTTACCTTGATCTAGTCCTGTTTGAACACTGGTTTCGAAGTGGAAATACTTCTTTTAGATGCCTGAGGGTTTGTTATTAAACTCAATGGGAATTTAATCCTGGGTTCTAGTAAGGATATCTTGGATGAGGTTGCACTTCTAAACCCATTTATGTTCAGTGTATGTATGTGGTTAACTGCATATTCAAATATCCAAAGGCCTGAAATTCTGGTGTGTGTGTGTACGTGTTACATTTTATTAAACTCAATGTGAATTTAATCCTGGGTTCTAGTAAAGACATCAGAGTTTAAAAATACTTCTGAAAGCACTTGTTTTAGATGCATGAGGACTTTCATGCAATTTTTAATCCCCCCAGCTCCATTAGTCTGCAGTTTCTACGAAGAACTGGCTTTTAAAAACATGTACCCTGTGCCCTGAATCAGGATCAGGGTGGAATTGGGGTGGTGGTGGTTAGAGGGTGGGGCAGGTGGATGGTTACCTCCATCTAGCAAGCATGGTGTTACCATTAAAAAAAAAATGTTCAGTGTACATATGCAGATATTCGAATAACCAAAGCCTCACAGGAGTTCTGAAATGGAGGCACCTCTTTCAGAACCAACATTCAGTGTATGTATGGGTGGGTGATAGGCAAAGTTTATGTCAAGAAGGGTGCCAAAGGGGTTTACCATGGCATCCATGTCCAACAATTGTGGTGTTGACATTTTTTTTTGTAGTTAAGTGTATGTATTTATGCAGATATGCACATATTCAAATATCTGAAGGGACTCTTCCATTTCAGAAGCCCTGTGATCCTTTGGATAGCTGCATGCATGCATACACACACTGAACTACAAAAAAAGTTGACACCACACTTTCCAGATGTGGATGCCAAGTAAAGCCCTTTAGGGTGCTTCCTGCTGTGAACTTTGCCCACCTCACACCTGCCAGGCTCAAGTTGTGAACAATTAGGGATTGATCCCCTCCCCCATCTGAAGGACCCCCAGGCATTTCTAACAACACTTCTGCCCTACTGTTCATTAACAAGGAGGTTTTATATGTTTATATGAAATAGATTCAAAGAAACATAGGGACGGTTGGACTGTAATTTTTGCTGGGTTTGGAAAAGCCGATAGGTTTACAAACTATCTGTTTCACTTTGTAGGATCTTTTTTTTTTTTTTTTTTTTAAAATCCTGTTATCTTGAGGGAAAATCATGTGGAGAACTTTAACTGTTGTGGCCTAAACTGAATGAGGAGGTGTTTAATTCTCCTGGTAGAACAGACATACACAAACAGTCACACACAAGAGAAGGAAAGCAGGGTGAGGGAGCCCAGTGAGGGAGCTGTATACAAGCCATCCAATGGGAGTGCAGGTGGGTGGTAAGAATGATAGGAAAACAAGAAAGGCTTGGCTTATGTGGATATACAAATATATGTATATCTGCATGCATGCTGAGAAGAAAAAAGCACATCAGCTGCAGTTGTGTGACTTAAAATAATCTGATACAGTGAACACATGAACATGGTAGAAATATGTTTTTATACTGTGGTGACTTCAGGGTGGGGAAACAGTGTAACTTTCAAAACCAATGTGAGTTCGAATTAAAACAGGTGAGTGTCGTTAACTGGCTCAAACCAGGGCAAGATACTGCGCACTGAAGCTAGGAAATAGCCTTCATATGGATTCAGCCTTACAGCCCTTAAAGGTTCTCTGTTCTTGAACTATGGCTCAGGTATATTTTACTCCATTCTTATTAGTCCTGCAACATTGTCCCAGAAAAGTTTGTTGTTCTGAGTAGAACAATCCAAGTATGCATTATCCAGCTATTACCCTGTTTTACTTACCATAAGCAGTGGTGTAATAGAGGGGAAAAACAAGAGTTCAGTTCCAGAACAGTTTTCATGCACAAGAAATTACACAGTTAGACACTGACAGGAAAACTGGCAGACTCTCCTTGCCTTGGCAAGTGAATGAGACAATAATAAGGCTTTCAGTTTTTATTATTGCATGTGAGACATAAGCATGTAGAGTAGAGAATGAAGAAAATAATCAAAGAGAGGCTAGATACAGGTTCTTCTTTAAGCAGAAAATTTGGCGCCAGATTCAGGAATAACATGGAAAGAATAGAGATGAGTTCCTACACCATTAAAAATAAGAGCGCTTTATGATGTTTCAGCAAACATTTTATTCAAAACTAATAATATGCACATGTAAAATGAAACCATCAGGCTAAGCCTTGCATAAATAAAACAAAACACACTTTGAACCTTCTACAGGTCACTTGAAAACTTTTTCCAAAATGTATCCAACGATTGCTTTTTTTCAAAACCTTCCACTTTTCTTAGAATTTGCTTTTTGTGGCTTCACATAGGGCTTATCTACATGGACCAGGATATGCTGGCTCCCCGCTGGTGTTTCCTGCCTGTGGATTGGACCCGTTCCTCCCTTGCTACCTCCACAAAAATAGGAGGAAGTCCAGATGGGTAAAGTTGCAGTATCTCTCTCTCTGGATCCAGGAACCCAGCCCATAGCATGTGAGCAATGCTCCTGCATGTGAACAACCTGGTCAAATGCTGTGGAACTCCCTCCTGGATCTGGAGAGTGTGATACAGACAGCAGCTACAGCAACGGGCAAACAAGAACAGGCTCCTATGGTCTTGTGGGGTCCAATCCATTTTTTGCCGGCAGGAGCAGATTAAAGCAGGTATTATTTTAAAATGTGTTATCGGCCTTACCCCATCTTTCCCCATCTTAGCCCTGGAGGTCATGAGGACTTCCCTGGGGCAGAAGAGGACAAAAGCCCTATGTCTTCAAGTAGGGTAAATTGCCCATGTAGATAAGCCCTTAGAAATCTGGGCTTTTTTTCAACTTGATGGGGTTAGCTGGGGAGGCAGGCATATCCGTTCTCCCCTTTTCTCACTGTTTTGTTGTTCTGTAAGGGAGCCTGGAGGCAACAGCTCTTTACCTGGCCTGTTGTATGCAGGTACATACAACTACAGTAGAATCAGCTGGAGCAGAATCCTGCTGTTTGCCAGGGAGGAATGGGGGCATAAAGACTTTGTAAAAAGGAGCTTCTTTGTCAAAGGCTTTGTTAACTGAGGTATGCCTGTACTTCTTTCTCTGATGAGCTTCCTGTTTCATGTTAGTAGCAGCTGCAGTGGAACTCCTTCTCTGCCGTGAAAATCTAATGTTTGCATTTCAACCAGCTAAAAATCTTTTGTTCAAGCTGAACCCATGTAGGGGTGAACAACATGTGGCCTAGGAACCATATGTGCTCCTTGCACTTATTTTAACAGGCCCCACAACTCCGTTGTAGAACCAGTCATTGCCATCCATACCACTGAAATAGCAGAGCTTTCCTTTCCTTCTCATCCCTGTTACGTTCTTTAGTAATGGAAGGGAGAAAGACACTCTGGCTTGCAAGCTCTCATGGCTCTGTGGTGTGGGTGGATGCTCAGAAACTTTCCTGCACTCCAGAGAGTAGCTGTGGTTGCTGTTGAATTTTGGCAGCACCTATATTGGTGGTAGCAAATTTGGTGGCGTTGCATCTCCTGATAAGTTCCAGGGAACTGACTGTAGTCCCCTGACCCTGTCTTAGGCTCAAGTAATCTAATAGGATATTTACATTTTTTAAAAAACATAAGAGATCAATAAAGCATTTGAAACAGCATTCTCAAATACAATATTTTGTTTAACCAAATTATAACCTTATCCTGTTTTAAATGGAGAGCACACTAGGGGTCTTCCAGACTGCCCAATAGTTCTGGTAAATGTCAGGGCTTTTTGTTTCAGTATTTCATGCCTTGTAATGGGTGTCTCTGTTCCTGCATCCAGTTGTTCCCAAAGTTTTTGACCCTGTTTTACTCCTACTTGTATCAGAGTTTAGTTGTAACCTGCATTGCTTTTCAACCGCTCTTTTCTCCCACTTGACGTGTGGTTAAGCCATGGTGTGGGTGTGCATTCCTCCCATCCTCCTGTCGTCCCTTACAAGAACTTGACTTCTCCCATGTTCCTCTGACAGTATCCAGATCCACTATGTTGCATTTTTAATTTTTAAATATTATTCTTTGCTTCACAGTGCTAAACTGAACTGAAGAGAAGGGCAGGGGGAGGAATGTTCAGTCTGGTAACCAGAAATGTAATGAGGGAATGAAGTCAGCAGAAAAAGCTCTGTGGCAGAGGTCATGACTCCACTCCAATCCTCATTAGTAGAACTGCCTAAATGTACAGTGTCCAGTAGATACAGACATGTGACAGTTGCCTTGTATAAGAATTTCCCTGAACAGGAAACATACACAACCTGCAGTGGGCTTTAAATGTTGCTGCTAATACTGGAAATTCACAAGAAAAATACTGGGACAGGAAACACGCCGCTATGCTATAATTCCTGCCAAATCCCAAACCTTTGGGCCAGTCTGGAGGAGCCATTTGCTGATGCTCCATGAAACTTTCTTGTTTATGGAGCTAACCTCCAAGCCGTTTAGAAGAATAAGTTTAAGACTTAATAATAATCTAGTCCAGTGAGGGAGTTTGTTGTTGTTGTGTTCCTTCAAGCCATTTCTGACTTATGGTGACCCTAAGGCAAACCTATCATGGGATTTTCTTGGCAAGATTTGTCCAGAGGCGGTTTGTTTTTGCCTTCCTCTGAGGCTGAGAGAAAGTGACTTGCCCAAGGTCACCCAGTGGGTTTCCATTGCCAAACAAGGATTCAAACCCTGGTCTCCAAAGTAGTAGTCCAACGCCGGAGTAGGCTATTATTAAAAATCTTGTATTGGATATGTAGCAAAGACAGGCACAGGGCTTATTACTGTAGCAAGTGAATTGTCAAAGGCCCATTCACGATGTGTGTATGTCAAAGGTAGGAAAAATACACAGGAAGGCTGACAAATGTTTGCAGTTACCACAATCAATCATGCTGTCTACTGAGCTATGTTTGGGGAAGGTAGCCTGGTGCAGAATTTGAAACTTCATTAGAAGCAAGGGCACCTCTGCAGTCTGTCTCCATCCATCACAGCATGAGTTGGGCAACTGTGACTTTTCAGATATTGTTGGCCTTCAACTCCAATCACAGCCCTAGTCAGCACAGTCAGTGGCGAAGAATGCTTGGATTTGTAGTCCAAAAACATCTTGAGTGCCACTGTTGCTTACACATATCATGTAGGAAGCCATCTTAAGTCTTAAGATTTCTGTAACTACAGCAATTAGCATAGATGCCTTATCTTTTAAGAACTGACATAGTATAGCTGAATGTTACCCGAATTGCTTGGGGTCCATGAGGACTCTCTAATGTCCTAATATTAATTTGGGTAATTTCATTAATTCAGCTTGGCATGTGAGAGGCCGGGCAATGGCGGGACCTTTTAACCTATGTATTCTGGTAATAACAGAGGAGATTCTAAGCTAAAGGTACATTTAAATGACCTTTATTGAAAATTAACTTCAACAGCAATCACACAAACTGTTTGGTTAAACACAAACACTCAGGCTTGAGACACTGAAATAAGGCTAGAGAAAGCTGTTGGAAGTATTTGGATAGAGGAATAGAGTAAGGGGAATGATGGGTTATACTGTACCAATCCTGCAGAGCAGAGATTGTGAAGTTCACCAACAGTGAGGGGGTCTGGAAGATGGGATGGCTACACAGTCTGGTGTGAAGTCGAGAGGAGGTAAAACTGTGCACACGGGTGGTGTTTTAGGGTGATATTTATATGAAATAATTCCCCTGAAGGGATAGGGTTTTGAATGGAATACTGTGGGTCTCGAAGGTTTCCAGAGTTAAACAAAGGGTGTTCCAGAAGAGTTCGCAATCACTAATGGGTGCTGTATTTGGAATTGAATAGGAGCAGGCAAGTTCTTTTGTTAGAAGGGGATGAGGGAAGGAAGAGCCCGTTTTACAAGCATTAAGGTCTCTGTTGTCGTTGATTGGTGAATGACTCACCTCCAGGTGTTAAGTTCTGACCTGAGTATTTGTTTGTAAAATTTCCAAAGGCCCCTCCCTTGGTCATACATGAATCCCACCTTGGTATTTAGGGGTTCCTGGTTTACCTGCAACCATGTGGATGGCCACACTGAGCCAAATTATTAAATACACCCAATTATTAGATATTCCAAGACAGGGGCTATCAGGGTTGGTAACATGACATAGGGTAACATTCTGATGTGCTTCTACGGGAGTTAGAATGATCCAAGTAGATCTAGGAGATGGTTTTGGACCTTCCTATGACATTTTTCCCTATGACCTCTAAAGGGGGTGGGAAGGAGGAAGTGGGGGATACACTGGTGTCCTTGGGGAACCATATCTGTCTGAAAGGGACACTTTGCACACACCCCTGTTCTAAATAAACCAAACCTTTGAGTAAATAGTGGAACCTTTGAAATTCCTTACCATTTTGGAAATGGGGTGTATATACATTGCACTAGATACAGGTATACCTCCGTTAATGAAGTAGATGTGTTCCTGGACATTACTTCTTTAACAGAAAATTCGGTACTACAGGTAGAAATAACATGGAAAGAATCGGGATAAGTCCTTGCAGCTCATAAAAGAAGAGCAGTTCAACACGTTTCATCCAAAATTTAAAAAAAAATTATCAAAAAATAACACTATACACATGTGAAATGAAACAATCAAGTCAGATAAGCCTTGCCTAAGTAAAAAAGAAACATTTTGAACTTCCTAAGGGCCACTTGAAGCCTTCTTCCAAAATGCATCCAGCCCCCCCCCCCCGACTTCTACCAGTCTCCACGTTTCTTATGATTTCCATTTTGGTGGCCAAACTTACAGATCTATGCTTCTTTTTCTTTTAACCTGTTGGGAGTAGCTGGTGAGGCAGCTTTATCTGCTCCCTGTTTTCTCTCTGTTTTGCTATTCAAGCATGGTCAATAAGGAATTCAGGTGGTAGCTGCTGTTTACCTTGCCTGTTGTACAAAGGCACACACAGCAACAGTAGGATCAGCTAAAGCAGAAACTAATTCTTTCCCAGCTTCAGGTTTATTGCATTGTTTACTGCAGATATGCTGCTGCAATTGAAAGTTTGTGCTGATATTTTTTTTCCCCCAGCTGCACAGGATGAGGAGGAAAAGGGGACTGGGCAGACATAAAAAGACTTTTTAAAAAAGTTCTTCCTTATCAGAGGCTTTATTAACTGAAGTACACCTGTATGTATTTTTGAAAAGATCATGTTTCTTATATGTATTGCTGGCTTGGACAGTATTTCTGATGTAGTGGATAAGATTGATTTTCAGGGCTAAAATGACCTGCAGTGTAGGTGAGTGAGCAGGTCATCCAAGTCCTTTCTCCAGTTTCCCTTTGGCTAGAAGATGATGATCAATATTAATCTGAACAGGTTAGGCTTCTGTAACTGTGTACTAACACACAACCCACTGTGTAACCAGGCATACAGACTAAACACTGAGCTAAGCAACACCTTTGGGAGCAAATAAATGACAAGAAGGGAGGATTTCCAGCAGAGACCTGATGCAGCTGCCTGATTCAAGATAGGAGCATTACTTGGATTAGGGTCCATGTGACTGCTTTTCCTTCAGAATAAATCTGGCCATTTTAAGCTCTGGCCTTCCTGCTCTGAGAGTGAAGTAGTGGGTAGGGGATCTTTATGGAAGGAAGTGCTGGTCACACAAAATGACAGCTCTGTATAGGTGCCCAGGCCCATATGCCTGGCTCTGGGAAATCCTTCCTCAGAACCAGTACTGTCGGCTCTCCATATCCACAGATTCTGCATCCATGGATTCAACCAAACATGACAAAAATATTCAGGGGGAAAAAATAAAAAACCAAACCTTGCATTTTATATAAGGGATGCCATTCTATATAATGGTATTGATCATGGCACTTGGTATCCACAGTGGGCCCAGCGAATACTAAGGACTCACTGTAATTGCAGGTAATTGCCCAGGGAGATTGCCTGTGGCAGGTGAAGTGGCCAAGAGATTGCCTCAGAAGATCCCTCAGAGTTGGGTATTTAGGGCTTGATCAAGTCTAGGGGGGGGGGAGGTTGGGTTGAGGGGACAAAACAAACAAAACCAGGAGAGAAAAACAGGTCTCATATGTTTATTCTTTTAAAATTCCCAGTGCATTTTGGAAGCATCTTTTTATTTCTTTAGGGGCAGGTGACAAAGCACTTATGCATTCTGTCAGTGATTGAGAAGCTGCACTCGAGGCAAAGAAGTGAACAGTTGATCACTCTTGGCACTTCATTGCTTGAGTCAGCCACCTCAGTGCACCTAATAGGTGGGTTGAACCTATACAGGTTTGTTCCCAATGAGCAGGATCATACCTAGTTTCAGACAGGAGAGCGTTCCACAAGTAAAGCATGGTGAGCGAAAGGGGGTGGAGTTGCATGACAGATAAAGATTTCCTTGGCTTGAAAAGGGTAATGCCAGCAGAGATGTAAATCTTTTACTCTCGCATATGAGTCAAGGGCTTATTTATACGAGGCTATAAAATGTGGATTGATGCATGCTAATGCCTATTTGCAGCAGCTTTCATTTGTCTCCACAGTTTTTTTTCCAAGATCACAAGCATACAAAGCCCCACACATTTGTTGTTCAAACAGACATGCCTGTGAATCAAGATGGTGGGCGCAAGTGAATTATTCACGTTTTTATTGTCACCAGTTGCTGCTGCCGAACAATTATTTTTAAAGTATATCCAAGGTACAGCAGTGCAATCTTCCACTTAAATGAACCAAAAAAAAAAAAAAGATTGTTTCATTGCTTTAGCATGTGATCGCTACAGCAAAAACGCAACATGGCAGTTCAGGGTGCTTGCCTTGCCAAGCAAGCTCCACCCCCTGGACACATCCAGGCAATCAGTTTTGCACTTCCACTCTTATCAGGAATATCCATCAAAGTGAATCTGTTGTCCCAACAAGTATGAATGTGTATTTCCTTCTGAGTTATTTTTTTTTAAAATACGGAGTATTTGGCGTTTTTGGCCCCCCTCTTTCTGAATACGGTGGATTGATGCAGGATCTCATTTAGACAAATCATATTCTCCTCAAATTCTATGAGGAGTATTTTTGCTATATAGACAAGCCCCAAACTATTCGAGCATTCTTCTCCCCACTATGGGTGATTTAGTGGGGGTTTTACCACTATTTGAACTTGGGGACTCTTTGGGGCCAAATCTGCACAAATTCACATGCTTTTTCTGTGGAGAAAATTTGTTGTTGTTGTTGTTTTACACATTTCAAGTATGAAGGAAGTCAGTTTTTTAAAAGGATAGGAAAGCCTATAGAAAAAATAGACTATGGGGGAGAAAAGAAATTAACATTGCAATTCTTAATACACAAATGAGATCTAAGCTCACCTGAATTCAGTTAGACTTTCAGAAAAGTGGTCTAGGACTGCAGTCTGAAAGTGGTATAGAAATTAATTAAATTAAATTTGCTTCATTTGGTAAACAAGAATGTAGTGGTCTATGGCTTAAATCCAGTTAGTAGTCCCAACTAGAGTAAACCCATTGAATCCATTCCTGAATGGAAAGTCAACACTTATGTAAATCCCATTGATTTAGTTGGTCTCCTGACAAGTTCAGACAAGAGTTTGGATTTAGGCCTGTGCATTCCCCCCCCCCGCCAGACGACCAGTAGACATGGGAAACAAAACATGTTTACATCTCTGTTTTACAGTGATAAAAGGGAATGGAGAATTTGACCTTTTCTGTCACTCTTACAATAGGAAAAACTTTAAAGTAAAGCAACATTTCATTTGAAAGTAAACCTGTCATTTCATTCATCCACATTATTGTGTTTGACTAGGGGTTAGCCCTTATTTTTCAGTTCCAGCAATCAGTTATTACCTACAAATCTGAGTGCCTGTGAGATGTTCAAAGAAAGCAGCAACTTTTCAAAAGGATTTCTCAGCCATTCGTGTATATAACAGGCATTCCATATGAATCAAAAGCTATAATTAGTAACAGGGAAATGCCTACAATATTTTGGAAGCTTCTGAGATAAGCGTTTAATATATATTATTATATAAACAACCTGGAGATAGATGAGGCTGTTAGAAGAGGGAGCCAGGCTTGGATGGGGGCCAGATTTCCTGTCTCATAGACATGGCCCTCAGCCAAAGCACTAGGCAGGGTTCTCCACCTGTGCTTCAGCCAGACAGAGACCTTTTTTCTACTCTAATAATAATAATAATAATAATAATATTTATACCCTGCCCCTCTGTCAAAACAATCGGGGCGGCTTACAAAAATTAAAATACAATACAGATAAAATCCCCAAACACCCCCCCACCCCACCCTCCCCCATAAAAAAAATTAAACAATTATAAATTAAAACCAACTGATCTAAAATCACATTTAAAAACAATAAATACAATAAAATACAATAAATGGCCAGCGGACTAAAAGAGGCCAGGATCCCCTGAGGCCAGGATCTAATTAGGAAAGGCCTGCCGAAAGAGATCCGTCTTTAGTGCTTTTTTAAAGCTACTCAGGCTTGTTATCTGACGGATCTCATTCGGCACTCTAGCTTTATTCCTCCCTCTATCCTAGGGTAGAGGGAGCAAAAGCCCTCTTAACCAAGCCTGTAGGTACCTTGCAAGCCTGGTTTTACTCTCTTCTCTGATTTCGGTTAACCTAGCAGCCCAAATACCCCAAAGGCACTCAGTCCCATCTGATCTTGGCAGCTAAGCAGGGTCAGCCCTGGTTAGTGCTTGGATGGAAGACCGCCAACAAATACCAGGCTCTGCAGGCTATATTTCAGTGGAAGGGACAGGCAAAACCACATCTGAGTATTCCTTGCCTAACAAAACCCTATATAAAATTCATGGTGTTGCTATAAGTTGATAGGTGACTTGAAGGCAAGTATGTGCATGCGCACACAGACACACACAGAGTCATGTATTTCCCTGTAAAATTAACATATTGTTCACATTCATAAAATACAGGTTGTACAAATTTCTGTCTTTATGAAGGGACCACACCCACAAATACAGGAATTTTTAGCATCTTGTTCAGCGTGTATAAAGGAATTGCTTTCCAACCCTCAAATAAGAGACACTCCTTATAATAAGGGATGTGTCCCAGTCTGATAGCTATTTAAAATAGAAGAGGTAGTAAAAAGGAGAGAAGAGGAGAGAACGATCCAGGAGGGATGGGGTTTTCATGTTTCTGGTTGGGAGTGACCAAAGAAAAGGCAATGATGAAAGAATGCCTGTGCTGGATTTCAGGGCCAGTTTAAGGAGTATGTGGTGAGGTGGGCTTTCAGAGTACTCAAAAACTATGCTGTTTTGTCATTGGGGGAAACAGCATTTTCCTGCCTTGTTTCCCCTCTGTTGTGCCTCCAACAGTTCATGTATGGTTGGCATCTATGGACCTGTACCAACTGCATCACTGATACAGACCAAAATACCTTTTTCTGTCCTGCATTATTCAACTTCTAAAAATGTGCATGGCAGTGACACAAGTGTATTCAAGATCCAGTAGATGGTTCCATATGATGAACTTGGAGCAATCTGTGTATGTACAAGTTTTGAAGCCATTTGCAATCTGAATTCATGCAGAGCCATTCACTAGCTAAAGATACATGTGGATATCCAAGAAGAGACAACACAAGGTTGAATTGTGTGATGCAGCTGTATGGGGGTGGGGTGGGGAGCAAAGCTTAAGAAAATGCCCATGTGGGAGACATTATCCTCCTGCAAAGATCCCTAATCAAAGAACAATGGAGCAGGATTCTTTCATTTGGGATGGGCACGCAGCCTATCTTTTCGTTACTTCTGATAAGTAAATCAGTCTTCCTTCTCCCTTCACCCATTTCCCAGATATACTTTTCTGTGGTATCCACTTTCCAGGTTGTATAGAAGTTTAGTTTTGATTGTTGTTTTAACACAATCTTTTTTTTAATCCTCCATCTTGGAATGTGACAGAAAGCAGATATCACTAGGGAAACTGCATGGTCCGTACACCACGACAGAAATAACACACCTTTACTAACAATATGACTAGTTTTACAGATCCTTGACAGAGTATAATCTATTCATTCTATGAATCTTGTGTAAAATTTAGTACTAGGCTGTGTAAGAATTATACAAGACATCAGCCTGTCCTTTAAGATATTCATAGGAAGCATTTTTCCAAATACCTTAACTACAGGGTTGTCTAAATGGTAAAAATACTCCTCTTAGAATTTGCAGAGAATACCTTTTGTTCCCAACAAGATCTGAACAAGATTCACGGTATTCGGAAGGAGAGGGCCAAAAATGCCATATACTGTGCAGGAAGAGCCTTCACAGATTTTCATGAAGTTTTTAAAACAATGCATGGATATGCGCATTATCACTCGTCTGGACATCCAGTTCGGAACACTGCAAGGTTCAGGATGGCCCTCCAATCCTTATTTTTCTTTGGGACAAGGAAAAGAAGGGAGTAGTTGCCAGAGAAACGTTCCAAGGTTGGAACCAACTTGATCACCTGAATGTCCAGAAGGTGTTTGATAGCTTGTAACGTGAGTCTCAGTGTTAAGGATTCCCTCCCCACAACTGCAGAAAAGGAACCTTCACAGTAAGTAACAATGTTCCATTCTTGGTGAAAGCAGAAGTCAACAATGGATAGGTTGGATTTGTAAGTGGAATGTGGGCTTTCTGGCAAGGAAGGGAACGGAAGTGCCATTTTCACATTTCGTATTACTGAGTGTGCGCTTTTTTGCTGTGCTGAAGTGACCAAAGAGCTTTTTATAAGTGGAAGATCACACTTGTGCACCTTTAATTTACAAGTAAAAAAATATACTGTGAAGCAGTGATAACATGCGTAGGAAATAATAACACACTGTACTTTCGGCTACCATCTTGATTCGCAGGCATGGCTCCGTGTGCACTTTAAATGCAGATAGCTTCACATACACTTGATTTTGCCATAAAACCCCGTGGAGACAAATTAGCACTGGTGCAAATGTGCAAGAATGTGCATCAATCTGCATTATTTCTTCTTGTATAGACAAGCCCTATGTTCTCTGCCAACAAAGCCTTCTTGTTTTTGCTGCCCCAATTATGGACTACCATCCCCATGGCACCAATACTGCAGTTGTTGAGTTTAAAAACATTTTGTTTGCCAGTACATTTTAATTGTTTGGTGTCTGCTTGCTTTAATTTGTTTACGATGATGACATATTTGTAGAGTTTTCACTGTTTGAATTACAGTTGTACATGATAAGGATGAGGGACAGTTTTACAATCATTAGATTAAATAAATAAATACATTCTGGACCTTTCTGAGAATACAATTGGAAGTCTGTATTTTCTTTTTAGGAAATTTCTCATGTGTAGAAAAAAAGAACATCTTGGTAGAGCTATGTTAAACCTTTCTCAACTTGAATACCCTACTTTATTACATGCAGTGGGCTATAGGGTTGCCAGTTTAGGATCATCTCAGGTGCTGAACTTTCTGGCCCCAAACCCAAGACCTATGGATGGCCCATCTGATGATGTCATTAAGTGTTATGCATTAAGTGCCCACCACAGTTGCTCACATCTTGTCATTCAAGCACACACATACACAGACCCCGATCAAGAGAGGGAACATTTTTCCAGTTTGGACAGAAACTTTAATCATAGGGGTTGTTCCCAGATCAAAGAGGGATTGTTCTTTTTCATTACTTAGGGAGATTGGATAAGGCTATATTTCAAAGGAAGGAACTGGCGAAACCACCTCTGAGTGTTCCTTGCATAATAGAACCCCGTGAAATTCATGGGGTTGCCATAAGTCAACAGGTGACTTGAAGTCTCTCTCTCTCTCTCTCTCTCTCTCTCTCCCTCTCCCTCCTCCCACACACACTCACTCACACACACAGAGTGGTTATCTAGATGGTGAAAATACTCCTCATAGAATTTGCAGGGAATACCTTTTGTCTCAATGAGATCCTGTGGTGATTTGTCTTATTCGGAAGGAGGGGGGAAACTCCAAAAACTATGTGGGGAAAGCCTTTGCGACTTCCCCCATGTTTTTAAAAATAATGTGTGGGAATGTGCATTAGCACTCATTAGGACAACCAATGTACATTGCTGCACATTCTTGGAGAGGACAGAACTGGAGAGCAGAGGTGCACGGGGGGTGGATGGGCTTATCAGTATGGAAGCGTCCAGAAGCGCCATTTTGGATTTTCGTCTTAGTGTTTATGCACTTTTTTGCTGCGCTGAAATGTCCAAATATTTTTTTAAGCAGAAGGTTGAACTTGTGCACCTTTGATTTAAAGTTTTTTTTTAAAAAAAACCCTGTGCAGTGGCAACAACTTGTGGAGAATGATAACATGCTAATTTACTCAGCCACTATCTTGATTTGTGAGCATGTGCACTTCAAACATGGATAGCTTTGCATACTATCTTTTTTGCCAAAAGACAGTGGAGACAAAAGAACACTTTTGTGAATTTGCAACAATGTGCAGCATTATGTCCTCTTGTCTAGACAAGCGCACACACTTGCTTCTAGCCACAAGGTGGATACAGCACAGAGTTCAGGGTGAGCCTCGACAACACCAATGACTGAGACAGAAAGAGAAAACTAAAACGAAATAAATACATGGACCCCCTGGAGAGTCTTTGTAAGTTGCAGCAACAAATCAGTTAATACTTGCAAACTGTAGTGAGCTTCTGCTCTACCAGTTGAGCTGGAGGTTTGCTCCTAGCCCTTTTCTTTTGCCTAGAGATGGGCCCACCAAAACGAGAATTGCAACCTCATCTCCTGCCTGAAGAGGATCCAAAAACTGGAGACTCAGAGCCAAAAGTACATAGTGTAAAATACATACTGTAATTGTATAGTGTGAAAGAGACTCAAATCATGGCCCCGATGACAAGTGGCTTCATTTGTATATGTGCTCAGCTTTTGAGAATCTATTTTTTTTAAAAAAATAATTTATACCTACTCTTATGACTCTTTCATGTCCTGCACAACTGATTTGTCTCTGTCATAGAAGAAGATAAATGTGCACTTCCACTCTGTTCCCAGTTCCCCCAATCATTAATCTAAACACCAAATTTTGGATGAACCCTGATATAAATTTTCCAGTGAATTACAAACACAAACACACATGTGTACATACATACACATACAGAGATATTGTCTGTCTGTCTCTCTCAAGTCAGTGGCTATGCATGGTAGTTTCACCAGCCCTGCAAGTAAAGATTAATGGTTTGTATTCTTTGTTTCTGTTTCTGAGCGACAAATACAGTAGATAGCTATGATTACCCCCCCACCCACAGTGGACACCCTAGAAAGATCCTTGGTGTCATTCAGCTACCCCTTTATTTGGTTCTGAAGATGGACTTCTGTCTGTCACTCAGGGCTTGTCTATACTGGCAAAAAAATTACGAACCTGGTGCTGGCAGTCCAGGTGGCATGTGGCTACTTCTGGTGAGGAATCACTTTTTTTTTTTTTTTTTTTTTGCCCTTAACCCAACTTTGTTCTGAACTGAGCAATGTTGGGGAAAATTCTGGGTTTTCCTGGAAACTCCAGAGTGACCTCGTGTTCTTTTGCTGTCTGGACAGCTGGATTGGGATTGATTCAGTCCAATCCAGTTGTCCATACGCAAACATGGCACCATTCCCCCTTACCCTGCACTGAGCAGCACAGAGAAGGGGATGGATCTCCATCAGAGCCACCTCACCAGCCTAGCAGTTCCCTCCAAGAGCCTGCCCGGTGGTGTTCCTTCTGCTAAGGTCAGAAAGAGCGCCCATGTGATCAACAAGGAGGGGGCAGAGTGACTCTCTCTTTGTTGATCACATGTCTGGGTGCCTGGTTCTGACCTGAGCAGAAGCACTTCCATCAGGCAGTCTCTTGCAAGGAGCTGCTTGGCTGGTGGGTTGGCAGCGAAAGCAGCTCTGAAAACAGGATGGCCCAGTGGGGCTGATGTGGTGTTGGCCTGGTGGCCTGTGTGGACAACAGCAGCCACTGCATTGGATTTGGCCCAGTGCATATGACCACCATCGTGGTCGATCCAGAGCCAGTCTGGGTCATAATGGTCTGGAGTGACCCTGGATTTAAGCAGCCTGTGTAGATGAGTCCTTACAGGGTCTGGCTATTAAAGAATGAGACTGTGTTTCTACCTGTCAGGCAAATCAGGGAGAACTGATTGTGAATGCTTGAGTGGTGACCTTGAGCATGTCTGAACCTGCATGACAAACATCAACACTCTAAGCCGTTCAGTTAATTGTCAGTTGTTGTTTAAAGCAGCTGTGTTTTCTGTTGTGTACCGGGAAAATGCAAAGTTTAAAAGTCGAGCAATGTGACATTCCACAGCAACTTGAGGTGGACCGAAATCTTTTTCAAAAAAATCATCACTTGTAAGGAAACCTGGATCTTCCAGTATGATCCTGAGACAAAACGACAGTCAATGCACTGGAAAACACCATCATCACCAAGAATGAAAAAAAGCACATCAAAGCAAGTCCACATTCAAAGCCATGCTCATTGGTTGTTGCTTTTTTACATCAAGGGCGTAATTTTGGCACCATGGGTTCCAGAAGGCAGAACTGTGAGCAAGCATTATTATAAGGAAGTTTTGACAAAGCTAAGAGAAAGAATCAGAAAAAAATGCCAGAACTGTGGGAAAATGGTTTTATTCTTCATCAAGACAATGTGCTTGCTCACACAGAATTTTCTGTGAAGTGGTTTTTGGCTGATAAATGCATTACTACACTTGAACATCCTCAATATTCATCAGATTTGGCACCATGCAACTTTTTCTTTTCCCTAAAGTGAAATTGGTACTTAAAGGAACATGTTTTGAATCAATTGATGCAGTAAACAAGAAAATGGCAGATGTGTTGACACAGCTGACAGAAACTGATCTGCTCAATGCCTTAGACAAGTGTAAAACAAGACTGCATCAGTGTGTTTGTGAACAGGGAGTATATTGAAGGGGACAAGCATTAGAATTGTAATACATATAAAGATGGGTTATTGTAGTAATCTCATTATTTAATAGACAGACCTTGTAGCTATTTAAAGTACAGGCTGTCTCTCTTCAGACAAACATTAATAGTTCAACATCTGGAAGGCCACATGTTTGGCTTAGGGCCACACTAGCCATAGTAAATGTGTGCCATGTTTAATATGCACAACTACACAATAGCAGTCACTGCTTTGTGGATGGAGCAGGGAGGTTTGGGGAGAGAAAAGATCACAGAAGGCATGGATCATAGCAGACAAAGTGAGAGGAGATTAATCCTTTCTCCCCTGCTGCAGTCTTGTTAGGAATTGATATTCCCAAGTCTCTATTTGCATTGGGAGGAGAGCTTCTATTGGAGACATCAATACAACACTTGGCTCAGAGTTGAAAGTGCTCATGGTTAGATGCTTGGTGTGGCTCTAATTTGCCTATCTCCAGGAAGCTTGATTGGTAGAAAGCAAAGAAAGTATTTCCACTGAGGAGTGTGTGACCTATAGTAACACCATCTTGTTGACAATATCATTCATTGTGAATGATAATATCCACCACCACCATCCTGCTCCACCTCCAGTAGAAATCTGCACAAGCCAGGCTGAACTGGAATATAATCACTGAAACCAGTTTTTAAAAACAGTGTTTCATGAATTCCTCAGTATCTTCTTTCTGAGGTCTACAGACCAAGGGCTCCTGGTGGTCCTCTCACCTGCATATGTAAATTCATTTAGACAAATGTAATATGGATCATATCCTTCCAAACTGAAGTTGCTGCTTATGGAGCCCTTTCTTATTCCTGCTCGACAAACAGAAGTGCAATATTTCAATCTGACAGCACTTATCACTTGTTACATGATCAGAAGGGAGGAAAGGGATGTCTCATGTCCATTTTCCTCCTTCACATACCCAACAGCAGATCAGTTCAGAGCTTAATTTGTTATGCAGTGTGCCTGTGGTGCAGGAGCATCTGCTGGATGCCCCCACTCAGTTCAACACCCTGTACTCAGCGGGAATTTCATAAATGGTACCTTGTTTCTCCTTGTGGATATCTCTCACTGGGTCAGGATTCTAATATTTTAAACTTTATTTCCTTTATATTACAGTATTTTAAATATATGAATGCAAAACTTTTTTTCTCACAGTGTCACTGTAACAGCTGAATTTCTTCTCTTCTTCCAAGTAGGTACACACTACATTTCAATATTGGTATTGTTGGCTATTAATGAGTGGGATATGGAAAGTTACTTTTAAAAGTAATTATTTAAGTTAGTTTTCTGCAAGTTACCACGTTGCAAGTTTGATTCCAGAGGGCTCCAAGGTTCACTCAGCCTTCCATCCTTTCGTAGGTCAGTAAAATGAGTACCTGGTTTGTGGGGGCAATTAGCTAACACACATTGGAAACTGCTTAATGCAGTGTAGATGTGTAAATTGCTATTACTTAAAACAATTTGTAAGCCGCTCTGATAGCCTTGTAGCTGAAGAGCGGGGTATAAATAACTAAATAAAAATAAAATAAATCTGTTAGCAACCAGAAGGAGGGACTTTTCAGTTGTGGCACCTACCTTTGGAATTCCACCCCTTCACATTATTGCAGCTAGCATGGCATAGTGGTTTGAGTGTTTGACTATGACTCTGGAGACCAGGGTTCAAATCCCCACTCATCGATGAAAACCTGTTAACCAAATTGCGTGGGGTCCACGAAGATCCCACTAGTGTCCAAAATTAATACGTGGAATATTTAATTAGCTCAAAAATGGGAGCAAGAGGCCAGGTAACAGCAGAATCTTTTGAAATATGTATACAGGTAATAATGGAGGAGACTCTAAGCCAGTGGTGTCCAACCTGTGGCCCTCCACAGGTGTTTTGGATTCCAACACCCAGAAGCCTGAGTCAGCTGGTCCAATAGTCAGGAATTCTGGGAGCTGTCCAAAACACCTGGAGGGCCACAGGTTGGACACCACTGCTCTAAGCTAAAATAGATAATTAAATCATCTTTATTGGAAATTATTAGTAACAGCATTCATGCATACACTCAGGCTTCAGGCAATCACACAAGGCTATCAAAGTTAGTAGGAAGTATTTGGATAGAGGACTAGAGTAAGGGGATTGTGGATTATACTATACTGATCCTATAGAGCTAAGATTGCGAAGTAAACTGGCAGAGAGGAGGCCCAGAAGGCAGGATGGTGATGCAAACTGATGTTGAGTTGAAAAGCAGGGGATTTATGCACACTTGGGTGGTGGTTTGGGGTAATATTTATATCTGATAATTCCCCGGAAGGGATGGGATTTTGGAGTGGAATACAATGTCTCTTGGAGTTTCTCAGGACTAAACAAACGATGCTCTTGCAGAGTTATCCGTTATTAATGGGCAGTGTATTTAGAATTGAATAGGAACAGGCAAGGTCTATTGTTAGAGGGAAAGGGGAGAGGATGAACTCGTTTTGCAAGCATCAAGGACTCTGCTATCTTTGAATGGATTAGTGGATGACTCATCTCCAGGTGTTAACTCTGACCTGAGTATTACTTGTCAGGAGAATTTCCATTGGCCCCTCCCTTGGATCTTCTTTGTGATCTCTGTGAATACACACAGTGGGTAACTCCTGCACCTGCGCAGAGCACTCGGAACACTCTAGAATCGCTAGGCAGAACATGTTTGGCAACATTTTGGCGGTAACTCCACCCATCCTAACGGTTCCTTTAAAGGCGCTCCTGCCTAAATCCTCCCAGTTCCTTTTTGTCCACCACACGAGCAGCACAAAGGAACCTCTATCTCTAGAGCTCTTTCACTTTCAGTCTTACTTTCATCGGATTGACTTGGACTGTTCTTGGACTTCGATTTTGGATTTTCTCTTGACTTGTTGTGATTTCTGGCTTTTGACCTTCAGACTGTTTTGGCTCTTTCGGCTCTGTTTGACCCTTTGGCTTAGTTTCTGTCAGATTTGGCATGACCCAGACTGGCTTGACTCTCTTTTATCTCACCTACTTGTTGGTTATGACATCTAAATCTGCTGCCTTCAAACAGTGCTCCCTTTGCCAGGTGAAACTCCCAAGTTTTGATGGGAACTCGAAGTGCCTCATTTGCCTGGGTAAGGCCCACAATGTGGATACTTGCGTTCACTGTCGGGCCTTCACCCCTCAAGCTCGTAAGCAGCGTTCTTCTCACCTCAAGTCCTTTCTATACGAGAAGATGTTGTTTCCAGGAGTTGCATCTGCCTCTACCTTGGCTGCCCAAATGTTGGCTGTCCAGCCTCAAAAGAGGGGTCACTCCCCATCGGTGACTCTGACTGCCAAGTGCTGACATCGATCCTCGAGTCCATCCTGACGTCAGTCGGTGGCTTTGGACCCAGAGGCCGTGCTATAATCTCACAAGCATTCGATTGTATTGGGACCACCACGGGACCGTGATCCGAGGCCCTCTACATCTGTTCAGGACTGAGGATTGTTGAAGCTGTTGGGCTCAAGTAGGGAGCGGGACTCCTCGGCTTCATCCAAACAGGACAGGCCGAAGAAGAAAAAAAGGAGAAGCACACCTCTTCTTGCCCAGCTGAGTGTCCAAGGTCCACTGCGGTGGCTGCTGCAGCATCCGAGCCTGTGACACAGCCACAAACTGCCTCGGTCGTTGCAGTGCCAGCAGAGTCTGTCCCTATACCTGTACTGGCCCAGGTGATGGAGACAGAGGCACATGCTCAGAGCTGTTCCCACTCTCCAGAGGTGACTCCACCTCCCTCCGTGGAGATTGTGCAGGTGGAAGGGGGCAACGTTTCTGATGAAGAACTCCAGACATGCCCGACTACTCAGACTCAGTCCCCAGTGCTTATTTTATTTATTTATTTATTTATTTATTTATTTATATCCCGCTCTTCAGCCACAAAGGCTATCAGAGCGGCTTACAAATGGTTAAGATGAACTCCTCAGTAAGGAGATAATATACATTGACATTGAGACATCTCAGGAGGTGACTGGAGGTGACTCCAATTCCGTCTCCTTGCTTTTCGTATTCCGAGCATTCCTATAGTGCCTACGATGTGGCCCGTTCCGTGTTTGAACTTCCACTGATGTCTCCACTGAGATCCCAGGGTCTTACATTCACCCATTGTTCTCAATTTGGCTCAGGATCAGACACTGGGCATGCTCACCACCAGTCTCCACCACACATCTCTTTTCATGGGCTGGAGAAAATTGTCACCAAGGGCTTTTGACCTGTCAAGCCCCTCATGAAAGATACAGGGAGTCAAGTGTGTCAGATGTGGCCCGAACCTTGTCCTCTGCCTCCAGTACCACCAACGCCTCCAGTACAGACTACTTCGCTGCATCATCGATCTTGCAGCCCTTCGCTGTCGTCATCCTCTTCAGTTTTGTCTGTCTCCTCCATCTCATATGTACTGTACGCTTCTTCTCCACCACCTGACCCGTTGGACGAAGATTCATCGTCACCCACTGACAATGTTTGTACCTTTGCTGAACAGGTTGTGAGGGTGTCCCACGCCCTGGATTTGAAGATTCCAGAAAAGGAATCTCATCCGGTGGATCCCATCTACCATCGGATCAAATCCAAGGCCTCTCCTGTGGCCAACCTTCCTGTGCTTCCTTCGCTGTTGAAGCTTACGCAGGGCTCGTGGGAGAATCCATCCTCAATCCCATCAACATCGAAGTGGATTGACCACTTATACTGTATCTCTGGAGACGAAATTGACTGGCAGCGGGAGCACCCCTGCCCAAATTCGGTCGTAGTGGAGGCATCTCAGCATAGACAACAACATTGTACTCAGACCACCCCTGCGGATCCTGAGGGCAGAAAATTGGATATTATCGGGAAAAAGATCTACTCAGCTGCAGGACTGAGCTCCCAGATCACCAATTACTCTGCATGCATGGGACCCTATCAACAAATCCTGTGGGAGCGAATGGGCCCTCTCATCCAGGATTTGCCCGACGAGAGACAAAGGATGGCGGAGGCAATACAAATGGAAACCCAGTTGCTGGCAGGTCAGCAAATGAATTCTGCGAGGCATGTAGCTGATTGTGCTGCAAAAACTGTGGCCGGTTCCATGGCTCTTAGACATCACACCTGGCTCCGTTTGTCCGGACTTGCCCCGCAAGCCTCTGCTGTCATTGAAGATATTCCCTTCGACCACTCCAGCCTCTTCAATGCTGCCACTGATGAGAAGCTGGAGTTCACATAGAAGATGAAGACCACCGCACGGAAGTACGGTATGCCATCAACCTCATCTTCTGCATATCGGTCAAGGGGCCGCTCTAGTTGCCAGTCTTCCTCCTACTCCCAGTCTTTCCATAGGGGGTATACGCCTCAACCATCCAAGCATACTCGATACCAGCAGCCGGCTTCGTTGGCATCCTTGGTGAGGAGCTAAGCCTCTACCTCCCGGTACCATCCACCTACCAAGCATAGAGCAAAAGACCAAGGACGGAGGCGATTTTGAGCATCTACTCATCTTGTTTTCTTCCTCCTTTAGAATCCAATATTTGGAAACTGCCTGTCGATGTTCTTGAACGCCTGGTCGGCAATAACATCAGACCGTTGGGTGCTTCACATTTTCCGGGAAGGTTACTCCATCGAGTTCAAGACACTTCCACCGACAGTCTGGATCAGAACAACGCCGCCCTCCCCTCCCTTTCTCGAGGAAGTACAGTCACTACTACAAAAAGGGGCCATCGAACTTGTGCTCCCGGAACATCATCACCTCTGCTTCTTCTCGAGGTACTTCCTAGTCACTAAGAAGAATGGCAGCCTACGTCTGATCCTGGACCTCCGAGAGGTGAACAAGTTTGTTATCCCGAAGACGTTCCATATGGTCACTTTGGCTTCGATCCTGCCCCTCCTTCAGAGGGGAGATTGGTTTGCCTCCATTAATCTCAAGGACATGTATTTCCATGTGGAGATCCACCTGGCTCATAGGAGATTCCTTGCCTTCCAGATCAAGACCGAGGCCTTTCAGTTCTCCGTCTTACCGTTCGGACTGGCCACAGCCCCAAGAATATTCACAAAGTGCATGGTGCCGGTGGCAGCCTTTTCTGCGCCAGCAAGGGGTAGTCATCTTCCCTTACATTGAAGTCTGGCTTCTGGTGGTAGGATCTCACCCTAAGCTTTTCACAGACATCGACGCAACATTATGTCTGCTAGATGTGCTTGGGCTTGTTGTTAACCTGGAAAAGTCACATCTCGAACCAGAGCAATCCCTCCAATTCATAGGAGCCCGTCTGGATTTGAGGGACACAATGGCATACCTGCCGGAGGCCTGCTACAATACCCTAAGAGGTTTAATCCATTGCCATCAATCCCAGAGGATCTCTGCACATTCTGTTCAGGTTCTCCTTGGCCACATGGCGACCATGACATCGGTCACCCGCTTTGCAAGGTTTCGATTCCGACCGCACCTGTCTTGGTTCCTGGGCATCTTCGACACACTGCGGGACCCTCCTTACAAACTCCTTACTATACCTCAGGTGATCCAGTGCTCCCTGGACTGGTGGTTAGTACCAACCATGTCCTATCGGGCTTGCTGTTCGACCCCCCGCAATGGCAGGTCTCCATCAATATGGATGCATCCTCGCTTGGGTGGTGAGCCCACCTCAAAACATATGCGGTTCGAGGCATTTGGACTACCGAGGAACAGAAACTCCACATCAACGTTCTCGAGCTGTTGGCGGTACAGAAGGCCCTTCGGCCCTTCAAGAGGTTGGTGACAGGCAAGACTATCCTCTTGGTGACAGACAACACATCGGTCATGTATAGAGGCATAGTGAGGAGTTTTTAAGGAGAGTTTGTAACGAGATCCCATTCCCTGCTGTCAATGGCCCTTGAGATCTGGGACTGTTGCATTCCGAGGTGTATTCTCCACTCAATTCATCTTCCTGGAGAGGAGAATACTCTTGGTGACAGACTGAGCTGTTTGAACTCACCCATTCACGAGTGGATATTGCATCGGTCGTTAGCTCGGAACCTGTTTCAACAGTGGGGAACTCCAGAGATCGACCTCTTTGCACCTCCTGCCAAGGCACAGTGTCGTCAGTTCTGCACCAGGTCTTGGGTTCGGGGGTCAAGGGGAAATGCATTCCTCTCCATTGGAATGGACCGCTACTGTACCTATTCCCCCATTCCTGTTGCTGAACAGGGTAGTAGCCAAGCTTTGTCAGGACCAATCGGATGTGATCCTGCTTGCTCCGTGGTGGCTTCGACAACCTTGGTTCACACCCCTTATTTGTCTGGCCTGCCGCCAATTCATAACCTTTCATTCCATCCTGACCTACTGACCATTCAGGATGGGAACGTCAGATACCCGGACATACAAAACCCTCAGACTGACGGCTTGGAGGGTTCAGCCTTGAATCAGTCGTCGGGTTCATGCCATCCTGTCTCACCAGACGTCCCTCCTGATATCCAGATGCATCTCTTCACGCTTTTATGTGTTGTTCCTAGTCCTACAAGTGGAGCCGTTTCGAGTTCTTTTTGTCAGAACGGGGTCTTACCGTCGAATCCTCCTCCATGACCACCATGCTCCAGTTCCTCCTCCACCTATCAGACTCAGGACTGTCTCATCTCTGAGGTGCTATCTGGCAGCCATCTCCACTGAACTGCAGGCACGGGGTCGACCTTCTCTGTTTCGTGACACACTGGTCAAGAAATTCCAGAAGGGCTATGCCAACTTCCATCCTCCTGTCATGGAGCCCACACTGGCTCGGAGCCTGGAACTTGTTCTCTCTCAGCTGTCGAAGCGCCCCTTCGAGCCCTTGGCAACTACGGACCTGGGGCTTTTGTCTTGGAAAACAGTCTTTCTCGTAGCCATCCCTTCTGCCCATCGGGCTGGTGAACTTTGTGCACTCCATGCCGATCCCCCGTATTTGGCTTTCCACAGGCACAAAGTTGTTCTGAAACTGGACATTTCTTTCCTCCCCAAAGTGGTTTCTAGTTTTCACATGAACCAATCCATTGTCCTCCCGGCCCTCATGCAGGACCCGAAGGATGACTTTGAATGGTCTCTCCATTCTTTGGATGCTCGGAGAGCCCTTGCTTTCTATGTACAGCAGACAGCTCCGTTTCGAAAGTTTCTGAAACTGTTTGTCTCCTATGTGGACTCTAAATTGGATGTCCCTATTTCTCCATAGCGTTTGTCTAAATGGGTGGTTTTGACCATCTCTTTGTTACGAACTGGCCTGGAAGCCCTTGCTTTCTCAGGTTCGAGGACACTCCACTAGGGCTGTTTCCGCTTCAGTTGCCTTCCTCTCTGGGATCCTGTTGGAGGATGTCTGCCGGGCAGCTACATGGTCCACACCATTGACATTTATATCTCATTACAAATTGGACACTCGGTCTCATAATAAGGCTGCGTTTGGGAGGGCAGTGTTGTTATCCTCTATTCAATGAGTGAGTTTTTATTATGGTCAACTTTGGTACTGCATGGTGACAAGTTACTCTGATATCAATACATGAAAGTGCTTCTGTTCACAAAACTTAGTGTTCATTACTATGACTCAGAATATCACTTGTCCAACACTGTCCTTGTCTTACCTGTTAGCATGACATACCCTCCTCCTAGAGTGGAAGCTTGCTAATCTTCCCACTGTGTGTATTCACAGAGACCATGAAGAAGATGGACAGGTTGCTTACCTGTAACCATAGATCTTTGAGTGGTCTTTTGTGAATTCACACAGACCCACCCATCCTCCCCTCTATGTCCTGCTATGACATATGTATGCTTAATTTTCCTGATGCTGCTACTTATAGTGTCCTTCAAGGCACTGAGGGGATTTAGGTGGGAGCACCTTTAAAGGGACCGCTAGGATGGGTGGAGTTACCGCCAAAATGTTGCAAAACATGTTGTGTCTAACGATTCTAGAGTGTTCTGAGTGCTCTGCTCAGGAGTTACCCACTGTGTGAATTCACAGAAGACCACTTGACCATCTATGGTTACAGGTAAGCAACCTGTCCTTATGCATGACTCCAACATTGGCATCTGGGCATCTCTGGTTTATCTGCTAACCATGTGGAAGGCCACAACAAACAAGCCAAATTATTAGATATTGCTGGACAAGTCACACACTCTCAGAAAACCATGTGATAGGTTCACCTTAGGATCACCATAAGTCAGGAATGACTTGAAGGTACACAACACACACACACACACACACACAGAGAGTGAGTTAAAAATATAGTCCTGAATCCTGTTGGAAGTCCCCACTAGAGTAGACTCTTTGAATCAGTAGGGTTTACATAAACGTTGAGTCCCCATTCAACAATTGATTTAATGAATCTACTCTGCCTGAGACTACCAGTAAGAGTCAGGCTGTATTTGTATAACCACACATTGCCTGATTTTAATAGCATAGGAAATTATCAGACAAGTGCTAAAAACATTATTATGGCACTATATTTTACAGCGTTCCTGTTCTGGCACAGTGACACATGTTTTTGCATGCTTCCATGATGATAACACAAAATCGCCCCAAGAATCCTGCCATATGAGCACTTGTGTCACTTACTTCTGTGTTTCTCCATGAACGAGATTTCAGCGTATCTTGCAAAAAGATGTGAGCGCACTAAAAAGCCCCCAAACAAAATTTAAAAAGAAAACATGCAGAAAAGCACAGATACATATTTAGAAACTTGCAAGCAAGGTGGGAAAGTTCATAAAAAGACCATACAGTACTTGGTTTTCCTGTTTGCACCTGGAAGTGTTCTGGCAGGACTGCCCATTGAAGCTGGAATCACACCAGCAGAATGGGGCACTTTTTCGCACACACGAAAATCCAGAACACAGACGCTACAGGAGATCAGTTTTTGACTTCTCCTCAACAATAAAAAAGAACTCATTTGTAACGGCAGCAGAACACTTGCATAACACTGGGGCATGACGTCGTCTGATAAAGAAGCCCTTTCTCAATCTCATGGCATCGTTATAACGCTGTTTTTTATGATCATCTCCTTAGTGTGTGTCTTTGTTTTCATGGTTGATTACTGTTTCTGTTTGAATTAAAGAGCTAAAAGCATATTAACCTGCGCATTGGGTAGGGAGAATGTAGTTAGGTTTGCATGGAAAAACATCTGGCATGGAAAGGGTTAGGTGCTCTCTTTCTTGCATGTGTCTCTACTCAGATTTGTTGCTGGTCAGTGATAGGCAGCTGTAGACCTGAAGATGTTGTTGGACCACTCTTCCCACAAGCCGTACCCAGTACAATCAGTGGGCAGGGGTTCTTGGAGTTGTGGTCATGTAACAAATGGAAGCCACAATGGATGCTCAGCACTCCCTTCCCCATGGAAGTATGTAATAAAGAACAACTTTGCGTTAATTATACAAAAAAAAAAAAAGCTATGGTGTTTGGCAAACACCCCCCCCCCAAACACAAATGGTTATTAAATGAGGATGCAAGAATATTATGCTTTGCGCAATATTGAGGCTATTAGAGTTCTCTTCCAGTTTCCCTTTTGTAAAGATATGCTTTGGAGGGGAGGTGTAGCATTCACCCTCCCCACCCCACAGAACCTCCTGAATCCTCTCCCAAAAAACTTATTTTCAGCTGTTTTTTGGCCAAAAATGGCAACCAGAGGTGACATGATGTCACTTCCAATGCATGAGGATTGGCGCACGAGGAGAGCAGTTATTTACCTTTGCCTTATTTATTTCTTTTATCAAAGTCTTCTTTTTCTACATCCCCTGTGCCTGTAGTAGAAATTTGTTAAATGCATGTGCAGGTGAGATAGTTTCCCCTGATTTTTTACTTTAATCAGTCAGACTTCAGAGTGTTTAATTTTGACTGGATCCCCACCTATTTTTATCAAGGTTTTAATGGTTGACTCTAGTTCTCAATACCTGTTTTGGTACAGTTGGAATGTTCAAATATCAAATCATGCAAGAAAAATCTCAAGGTGATCATGTGAAATCACAGAGTAAAACATTGCTTGTGCAGTTAGTTGGAGCACAACGCCAGGAATTCCCAAATTACATTTGCATACCATCCATACACTTTCAGAGTGATCTGACGCATATTTACTGAAGGCCTATTGCCTGCGATGGAGCATATGCTCAAGTGTGTATGCAAAGGCTTGTAGCCTTACAATGCAATGCTGTACAAATTTACTCTTGAGTAATTCCCACTGTTCACAGGAATATATGTCTCAGTAAGAGTGCATATAGTAGGCCCACTGTATCCACAGGCTCTGGATCCATGGATTTAACTGATTGTGGATTCAAAATACTAAAAATAAAAATACAGGAGATCAAACAAAGTGAGCACCCTTACATACAGAGTGAGAAGAAAGGAACCCAAATTGCCCTTGCCCTATGACACTCCAGCTCACTTCCACAGCCTGGCCAATTACCAGATCGAAGCCCACCATGCACACACAGTGCAACCAGGGTGGGAAACAATCCCAGGGCAGCAGCGGAGGTGGCAGCAAGCCCTGGCCACCAGGTGCACATTGTTTGGGCTCCCCCAGTTCTTTCCACCTTTCAGCAGATTCTGCAGGGACATGGCAATTGGGGGGGGGGAGTGCAAATGAATGTGCAGGAGCGCCACTGCTGACGCCATCACTATGTCCCTGCTTGAAGGCGGAAGTCGGCGACTGGCAGGCTTTCCTTCTGGGGGGCCTGAAGAATGGGCTGGCTAAGCACCCGCAGCTATGGGAGCCACTGTTGTAACCCAGGCCCCTTTCATAACCCTCCTGCATATTTATCAAACACATCTGCTTTACAGGCTGAGCAGTTAATAATAATAGTAATAATAATAATAATAAAATTTATTTGTATCCCACCCCTCTACAAAATGCAATCGAGGTGGCTTACAGCATTAAAATATACATACACACCCCTACATTCCACCCACCCCTTAAAATACAATTAAATAATTAAACATTTAAAACATACTTAATAATTACTAAAAATACTAAAAACAACACAATAAAAAGCTGGATGGGATCGGACTAATAAGATTTCTTCTCTCTGATGGCTGGGTATCTATTCAGGAAAGGCCTGCCAGAAGAGATCTGTTTTAAGAGCTTTTTAAAAAGGTATTTAAGGTGGTAATGCGACAGATCTCATCCGGCAGGCTGTTACATAATCTGGGAGCAATAGCCGAAAAGGTCCTCTGGGAGGTCGACGAGAGCCTAGTTTTTAAAGGTTGCAGCAGATTCCTCCCAGAGGACCTGAGTGCATGGGGAGGATTATATGGAAGGAGGTGGTCCCCAAGATAGGCTGGACCCAAGCCATTTAGGGCTTTAAAGGTGATAACCAACACCTTGTACTGGGCCCAGAAACTAATGGGCAGCCAGTGAAGTGAGCTTAAGATCGGTGTTATATGGTCTCTTCTAGATGTACCCGAGACCAGTCTGGCTGCCATATTCTGTACTAGTTGAAGTTTCCGGACCAAGCACGAGGGTAGCTCCATGTAGAGTGCATTACAGAAATCAAGACAGGAGGTTACCAGAGCAAGTACCATGGTCTCAAGGTCCCCCACTTCCAGGAAAGGGCGCAGCTGGCGGATCAGCCGAAGCTGATAACAGGCACTCCTGACCGTCACATTTACGTGATTTGTCATCCAGAGCAACGAGTCCAGGAGTACCCCCAAACTGCGAACACAGTCCCTGGAGGAGAGGGTGACTCCATCCAGGACTGGAGGTTGTATCCTAGTTCCTGGATTTGGGGCTGCTACCGTGAGAACCTTCGTTTTGTCTGGATTCAGCTTCAATTTGTTTTTCTTCATCTGGTCCATTGCTGCCCTAAGACAATCATTGAGAGAAGAGACACCATCTGAAGTCAGAGCCAAAGACTGAGTCATGGAGAAATATATCTGGGTGTCATCAGCATACTGATAACACCGCACCCCATGCCTCCAGATGATCTCTCCCAGCAGCTTCATATATATGTTGAATAGTATTGGGGACAGGATGGCGCCTTGTGGGATGCCACAATTAAGTTCTTTCGTTACAGAGCAACTGTCCCCGAGCATCACCCTCTGGAATCTACCTGAGAAGAAGGAGCGGAACCACTGTAATGTAGTGCCTCCGATTCCTAACCTTCTCAGACTATCCAAGAGGATGTCATGATCTATTATATCAAAAGCTGCTGAGAGATCCAGTAACACCAACAGGGTCACATTACCTCTGTCGATGTTCAGGCGGAGCTTGTCAGCTAAGGCAACCATGGCCGTCTCAACACCAAGTCCCATCCTAAAGCTAGTTTGAAATGGCCCTAGATAATCGGTTTCTTCCAAGACAGCTTGGAGTTGAAGAGCAACCGCCCTTTCAATCACCTTGCTCAAAAAAGGTAATAAGGAGACTGGCCTATAGTTCTTCATATCCAGAGGGTCAAGGGAAGGTCTTTTTAGGAGTGGTCTAACCACTGCTTCCTTCAAGCAAGATGAAACGTGACCTTCCCTGAAGGATGCATTGATGATATCCCTGAGGAACATCCTCAAGGCATCACCTCCTGGACGGCCAGCCACGAAGGGCTAGAGTCAAAAAGACAGGTAGTTTTCCTCACTCTACCAAGGATCTTGTTCACATAATCAGTACTTACAGACTGAAACTGATCCAGTATAACCTCATCAACGGAGTTACTGGACACCTCGTCAATTGAATCTGCTCCAACCCCGGCATCCAAATTGGCTCTTATCTGAGTCAACAGTCAGTTCCTCGACAGCTGTATTTAATGGCTACAATTCCCATAATTCTTTGGGGGAAGGGAAGCCATGCCAGCTAAATATGCTTGGCTGGAAAAGCTTGATACAGGAGGGACGGGCGCCCCATCGAGTCAGCTGATAGGTCAGCCTTTTCCGGCTCCTCCTCCTCTCTTTGGATTCTTTCTGTTCTTGGTACTCATTGTGAAGAAGTTTGACAAAGCTACATAACAGCCGTATTAAAATCTGGTCATTATGTAAACTTCATACCATTAAGAGCTTCTGCTGAGTTTTCTCATTTTCCTTTCTCCTCCCTCTTACTTAGTCTTCTTCTGTTGTGTCTATTATGGGAACAGTATTGAATTGTGTATCAGTGGCTCTTAACTTTTTCTCTATCAGGGACCCCCTTTAAATATCTTTTGTTGCTGTGGACCCCCAAGACTTAAGATTTAAAACCCTGAAAATAATAATACAATCACACCATCCATGAAACCTTCCCTCAGAAGCACTGGTGTTGAAGGGAAGAATTTTTTCTGCTTCTTCTTGCAAGTTTGTGGCTCTTTCTTTTCTTTGAGGAAATCTACACCATTATGTTAATTATGTTAATTGCTAATAAACAAAAATATTATGTTAGTGCCTATAATATAGTTTTTTAAACTACATTATTGGTGGCAAATTATGTAATAATCTGAACATCCTATATTGTGAATAGGTTAGGTTACATTGACCTGAGATAAACATATGGGCCCCCCAAAACAAAGCATTGCAGCTCCCCCCTCCAATTCCTTAAACCAGCCCTGTGCACACCTAGAACTTTATCAGCCTATCCCTTTAAAGTGTTCTTTTGCTGGCATTAAAAAATCCATTTTTATGTGAGCAAAAGAACACCACACCCCCCACATTTACCTCTAATCATGGCAAAAGCAGCTCTGGCAATGAAAGAGGAAATGAACAGAGCTCTGTTCACTTCCTACTTTGAAATCCCATGAAATATCATGAGACTTCATCGTGTGGGAAATGTAAAAAACAAACAAAAAATAACGCTAAAAAAGTTTTTAAAAGCACAAAAACACACTTTAAAACTTACAAGTAACCCGGGGAGGGTCATAAAAAGTGCGTCATTTACTTGGATGTCGCGATCTCACCCGGAAGTGTTTGCGCCGGACCGGCCACTGACAGGTAAGAACTTAATACATCAGAGCTTAGGAAAATGAAGCAGGTTGGACAACGACTAGAGCGTAACTGGTGGAAAACTCAACTCTTATCTGATAGGACTCATCATAGGAACTTTCTTTGGCTCTATTGAGAGGCAATACGTGCAGCTCAGAGATCCTTTTCCTCTGCACGCATTGCGTCTGCAGAGTCCCATCCAGCAGAGCTATTTAGGGTGGTAAGGGAGATGACGCAGGTTATACCTGCGCAGACCCCGCTGCTTAACCCAACAACGGCCTGCTGTGACGTGTTTAAGAACTTCTTTGAGGATAAAATATCTCGGATAAGAGCCGACTTAGATGCCAGTATTTTGACAGAAACAATTGACAAGGTGTCCAGCAACTCGGTTGATGTAAGTTTACTGGATCAATTTCAATCCATGAGTACCGAGGACATGGACAAGCTACTTGGTAGAGTGAGGAAGACGGCCTGCTCTCTTGATCCTTACCCTTCATTGCTGGCCATCTGGGGTGTGTGTGCCTTGATGGTGTTCCTTAAGGACATCATCAATGCATCCCTCAGGGAAGGGTGCGGTCCATCCTGTTTAAAGGAAGCAGCGGTTAGGCTGCTCCTGAAAAAACCTTCCCTGGACCCCCTGGGCATGAACTATAGGTCGGTTTCTGTGTTACCATTCTTGAGCAAAGTGATCGAGAGGGCAGTTGCTCTTCAACTTCAAGTGGTCTTGGATGAAACCGATTATCTAGACCCATTTCAAACTGGCTTTAGGACAGGATTTGGAGTTGAGACTGCCATGGTTGCCTTGACCGACGACCTGCGTCTAAGCATCCACAGGGGTAGTGTGACTTCTAGACCTCTTGGTGCTTCTAGACCTCTTAGCGGCTTTTGATACAATAGATCATAGCATCCTCTTGGATCGCCTGAGTGGGTTAGGAATTGGAGGCGCTGCGCTCCAGTGGTTCCGGTCCTTCCTCTTGGGCAGGTCCCAGAGGGTGCGGCTTGGGGACAGCTGCTCCAGCAGAAAGGAGCTTACTTGTGGTGTTCCACAAGGCACCATCCTGTCCCCGATGCTGTTTCATATCTATATGAAGCCGCTGGGTGAGATTATTCGGAGTTATGGGGCTGGGTGTTATCAGTATGCTGATGATGCCCATATCTATTTCTCCTTGTCTCGATGATCGGCCTCGAATTCCGATGGCGTCTCTCCTCTTAATGATTGTCTTAAAGCAGTAATAGGCTGGATGAGGAAAAACAGATTCAGATTAAATCCGGACAAAACGGAAGTGCTCATGGTAGCGGCCCCGAAACCAGGAGTTGGGTTGCAACCTCCAGTCCTGGACGGGGTCACGCTCACCGTTAAGGACTGTGTTCGCAGTCTGGGGGTGCTCCTTGATTCGTCGCTTCAGATGACTAGTCAGGTGAATGCGAAGGTCAGGAGCGCCTGTTATCAGCTTCGGCTGATACGCCAGCTGCGCCCTTTCCTGGAAGTAAGGGACCTCGAGACTGTGGTGCACGCGCTGGTAACCTCTCGTCTAGATTTCTGCAATGCTCTCTACATGGGGCTACCCTCATGCTTGGTCCGGAAACTTCAGTTGGTACAAAATATGGCAGCCAGAGTGGTCTCAGGAACATCTCGGAGAGATCATATAACTCCAATATTAAAATCTCTCCACTGGCTGCCTATCAGTTTCCGGGCCCAGTATAAGGTGTTGGTTATTACCTTTAAAGCCCTAAATGGCTTGGGTCCAACTTATCTCCGGAACCGCCTCCTCCCATACAATCCTCCCCGTGCACTCCGGTCCTCTGGGAGGAATCTGCTTCAGCCACAAAAATCTAGGCTGTCTGCAACCTCCCAGAGGGCCTTTTCAGTAATCGCCCCCAATTTATGGAATGGCCTGCCGAATGAGATCCGTCAGTTGACAAGCTTGAGTAGCTTTAAAAAAGCACTAAAGACGGATCTCTTTCGGTAGGCCTTTCCTGATTAGATCCAGGCCTCAGGAGCTGCGTCTCCTGGCCTCTTTTAGTCTTGCTGGCTGTTGATTTTTGTATTTGTTTATTTATGTTATTTTCGTTTAGGTGGATTTTAATTTGATACTAGTTTAATATCTTTTTATGGGGGAGGGTGGGGGTAGGTGGGACTTAGGGATTTTAGTCAGTATTGTTGTATTTTAACTGTTGTAAGCTGCCCCAATTGTTTTTAACAGAGGGGCGGGGTAAAATAATAATAATAATAATAATAATAATAATAATAATAATAATAATGTAAGTAAAATTTTAAAAAGATGCGAGGTTTCACATGCTGGCTATGCCGGCAAAAAAATGGCAGCGGGATCAATTGAAGGCTTAAGCCATCAATTAAAAAGTAAGGGTTTTTTGCAGGGACATAACTGCGAAAGGACAATGTCATCTGATATGTGTGCCCTTCTGTGGTTATGTGGCATCACTGTGATGCTCTATTTGATGCATCTGATAAAGTCCCTAGTGCCACCACCTCTGCTGCCCTACACCATTTTATAAATAAGTGTCCATGTATCTGTGTGGGGTCCTGGAACCAAACTCCCATAGATACTGAGGGCCCACTGTGTATGACTCTAGCATAAGTTGTATATATGAAGTAAAAAGCTCACTGGGACAGCTGGAATGATGGATGTTACCATAATAGCAATGCTAAAGTCTCTTGATCTTAACTGGTCTCTTAACTACTAAGGAAATAATTCATCATTACTGTTATGATCAGGAAAGCCTACATGCTTGGTTTTTATGGAATAGAAATTGGAGGCCAACATGCGTGTGTGGGGAGGGGAGTTGAAGTGAAGCTTAAAAAGCTATAAAAATGTAGAATTGTATGTTTGGGGGAAATGTCTATGTTAATCCCATTTGTAAAGATAGCTGTTTTTACTTGTTTAAAAGCCTTCAACTATATTTATCACCCACTTATTTAGCACATTTTTCAGGCATACAAGGAAAGGTTGGATTTTATAGTGTTCTTTGTTACAATTTTGGCAGAAGAAAATTAAAGAGTATTTAGAGTGAACTTAGTTGGTTTTTAGTGTCTCGAATTGAATGTTTATGCGAGGCAGGGTTTGTGGCTTTGCCTTAATGAAAGGACTCTTGAAGAGGAAAAATTGCACACGTTTCGTTCTGAAGAGGCATACTCCTCTGCCACAGTTGTGCATAGAAGAATTTGATGGAGCAGAATGTGAATCAGTTGGATGGAAGTTTTGCACAAGAGCCTAAGAACTGTCCTGCTAGATTGTACCAAAGTGTATTCATCTAGTCTGGAATTCTCTTTCCAGCAGTTTCCAGCCAGATGTTTCCACAAGGCCCACAGAAGGCTAGCTCCAGGTTTGAGGGAACACCTGGGCAAAGTATCCTCTGGTGCAGTGGTGCTTCACCTTTGGTCCTCCGGATGTTTGGGGCTTTAACTCCCAGAATCCCTGACCACTTACCACGCTTGCCGAGGGTTCTGGGAATTGAAATCCAAAGCACCCGAAGAACCAAAGGTTGAGAACTACTGCCCAGGTGGGCCCCTCCTCTGTCAATGGGACTTTGCTGGGTTTTCCTGGCTGTGGTGGAGGCACTCTAAACAGCACTGGGCAGTTGGGCCTATTTAAATTTCCCACAATCCCAGAGCAAAGCTAGGTCAGGGGCATTGTGAGAAATTAAAAATGTGGCTAGACATCAAAAGATGGCTCTACCAGGCTGTTGGTGCCGGCCAATGACCCAGCAATGCCACATACTGAATAATAATAATTATTATTATTATTATTTATACCCCGCCCCTCTGCTAAAAACAATCAGGGCAGCTTCCAACAATTAAAACATTATAATAATGACTAAAAACACCACCCACCCCCACCCTCCCCCATAAAAAGACATTAAACACTATAAAATTAAAACCATCTAACTAAAAACACATTAAAAACAAATATATACATGATTTTAAAAAAAGCAAGGAGATGCAGCTCCTGAGGCCGGGATCTAATCAGGAAAGGCCTGCCGAAAGGCAGAAGACAGAGCCAGGCATGCAAGCTGATCTTGAAATCAAGTCCCCTCTCTTGTTGTTTATCCCTCAGCATCTCTTTTTGAACACGGAAGTAATGGTTTCCTATCATGGCTAATAGATGTTGGTGGGCTTTCATGAGCTGAAGAAATGAACTTACATTTTTTGCCTGCTTTTAAAATTAATTGGTCAAATTGTTCAATGCGGCAGGATTACATTGTGCCCCTTCTCTGATAAATACCTGGGAAAAGATTCAAATAGTAGTGCCTTGTAAAATATTGGCAGCATGTTTAGGGAAAGCTTCTGTATCATAAGACACTGTGTAATGCTTCCAACCATGTGTACAAGGGCCCTGAAGTTACATTTTTTGAATACACATCTGTAAGTCAGCCAATAGGTAGGCAAATAGGTATGAAAAATCATTTACAAGGTATTGTTTGCAAGGCAAACAGTATTTGCAACTTGCAGAGAGAAAGCAGTCTGGGAAGGTGAAGATGTGTTGGCAAAAGTGGTAAGTGAGGAAAAGTGAAGAACACACTTCCTTGTTGGTGCATCACTATTAAAAATGACATACCGGTACTCCCTCTCTTTTGTTGGAGACTTCAGTGCCCGTATTTGTGTGTAACATGCTGTTTGGAGCCATGATCCAATCTGGTGGGTTTCCCCCCACTCCCAGTCTGTGGTAATCATAGCTTGAAATAATTCTCTGAAAGTGCCACTGTGCAGTCACCTCTTTATTTAGAATGCCAACAGAAATGACTTATTTGAAGTATAAATTCCCTCTGTCCTGTGTCTGCAGTCCCACCCAGAACCATATATCCTGTATGCCAGAAATTTTGGATAACGTTTTCTATATCTGAAGAACACTGTTATGGTTCTTGAAGGCTAAATTTGATAGTCTTTTAGGTGCCACAGGACTCTTTATTCCTTTCATCCAAGTGTGAGGTTTTATTATTTTTGACTATTTTCTATACCTTCTTTCAATTCTATTTCTTCATTTCACTTTCCTACAATTTTCTGGTTTACAGCATTGAGCACATTGTAGTCTTATCTTGTCAGACTGGTATTGTTTTGTTTTTCTCTGTGATTTGAGCAACATGTGACCATACTTGTTTCTTTTGAAGCGTGCTTTCTATAGGATAGGAACTTTTGCATTTCCTTTTTCAGGGGTGGGGAAATTAATGCCTATTTTTGTGTGTGTGTGAAAAAAACTACAGGTCACCCCTGTATCTGTGGAACCAATATCAGTGGTTTTAGTTATTCATGGCTGAAAAAATAGGGACACATACCATAGAGTGGTGCCTAGATAGGTGTCTTCTCTATGAATTGCTAGGTCCTTCAATGGAACCATATGGTATGTTTGTACCGGAAATCCTTTATTTTAATAGGGTTTGCTATTATCTTCAGTTTCACTTATACATGGTAAGTCCAGGAACATATTCCCCGTGGATAAACTCAGGCCTGTACAGTTAGGCCTACAACTGTCAAAAATCCTGTTGAGCACAATAGGACTTACTGCTCGTTAAGCATGTACAGATTTCAAATCTATACCCGCTTATCTGAAAGTAAGCTTCTTGCAAAGTAGTGGTACTTGTTTTTCAGCAGATATTAATGAAGCTACACTACACTTTTCAGGATTTTATGGACCTCTAACAAGATAATGGACTTTATTAGATGCACTAAATACAGCGTCATAACTATGTCACATAAATGTGAAAGGGCACGCATCCCAGACGACATCGCCCTTTTGCGTTTATCTGTTGTTTAAAAAAGTACTTTTTAATTGATGCCTTAAGCAATCAATAGATTCCCTGTGGCACTTTAGTGCCGAAATTGCCGGCATATGAAACCTTGCGCCATTTAACTCACGTGAATGCAGCGTCAATGGCCGGTCCAGCCAGAACACTTCAGGTGAGATCATGACATTCAGGTAAGTGACACACTTTTTATGACCCTCCCTGGGTTACTTGGAAGTAAGTATTTAAGTCTGTGTATGTGCTTTTTAAAAAACTTTATATGTATTGTTTTTGTTTTTTAATTTCCTGTGCGAGTGTCTTGTGAGAATCTGCAGGATTTTGAACAAGGAAGTGAACAGAGCTCAATTCACTTCCTCTTCATTGCTGAAGCCTTTGCCAGGAGACAAAAGTAAGTCTGGTGAGAGGCGTTCTTTTGCTGGCATAAAAATGGCTTTAATTATGCTGGCAAAAGAGCATGTTTAGAGACTTGTCTGATAAAGTCCAATGTTTTTTCTTTGATGTTTTGAATTCTATTTATACTTTTTATGTGCTGTTTTCTGTAGCTTCAGTATGATGGAAGAAGCCTTTTTTCTGGATTATCTTTTGTTAGTTTGCCTGTTTAATTAGATGCTATTCTTTGATCCAATTCTCTCTAATTATTGCCTTCAAGGTATCCCACACTGTGGCTAGAAATAGGGGGACTGTGAACTTAGGCTTAAAGCCATTGCTCTATTTTAGATCTTGGAAATGTTACTTTTTTGGACTTAACAGCATTTAGAATCTCTCTGCCAACATAACCACTGGCTGTGCTGGTCCTGGAATTCTCGAAGTCGTACTCCAAAAGATAATGTTTCCAAAGTCTCATCAATTTTCGTGTTTGAAACAGATTGACCATCCATCATTAGGAGATCCTGTCTCCACATCATCTTCATGTTGGTGGACCTAATGACTCTGATCCCTTGTAAGAAGTAATTTCTCAACTGGTTCATGTATATTATATTTATATCCCATGTTTCTTTCATGATGGAATCCAAGGTGGCATATAAGCTGTAATCAGACTGTTTGCTTTCCAGGCACTAACCTGACCCAGCACTGTTTAGCTTTAGAAAGTTTTCTGCATTACATGCATCAGGCTATTCCCTTGGTGTTGAAAACTGGAGACTAATGCACCAAGAATAATAAATGCTTAATTGAGGGAGGACTATATTCTTACTCAGAGCTTGGAGAAGTTACTGTTTTGGACTCTGACACTCTCAACCTGTCAGCTGCCATGGCCATGGTAGCTGGGGATTCTAGAACTTATAGTCCAAGAATAACTTTCCCAAACTTGTTGGATTTAAAGAGCCATAGTGAAAGCCATTATCTGAGGTCTTGAACATGTATTGAACCTTTCATTTCTACCTAAGGTTAGAAAATTTGTTGAAAGACTTTCTGTCCATCCATGCTATCTGAGTTGCACAGTTATTTGTGTTTTCTTTGCTAGGCTGCTATTTTAATTAAATATGTCATAGGGGAGCTTGGAGACCAGCTACAGCCTGTGGTCCTCATTTTGTCACCCTGCCTCCATCTAGTAGGGGGAGGACAAACTATACTATTTCGCACTTCTACCTCTGATTACCACATGTTGGGGGCCAACAAAAAGAAACGTGATCACCTTCATCCTCAGCTTGTGAGGACTCCCTGCTGAACACAGGAGTCTGGACAGGGTGGGCCTTTTGATCTGGGCCCCTGTCACACTTCAGAATCATAACACGATGTGCCTACTTTACTTGCCATGGCTGCATCCCAGGGAATCCTTGGGTCTGTAGTTTGGTGAGGTACTAAAGGAGCTCTTTGGCTGAGAATTCTAAATACTGCTCCCAAAATGGAGAATCCCAGGATTCCATTGGATGGATGGCACCATGGCACTTAAAGTGGGATGATAGCACTATAATGGTGGCCTGTGGAAGGGCCCCTGATCTAACTAGGTTAGTTATATCCTCTGTCAGTTCTCTCTGATTGATAGAAAAGGGATGAAGGAACAAACATGACTAGACTGGTTTTATTATTTGGCAGGGTGAGACCGCCTGCATGATAATCTGACATGTATGTAGTGACCTGTGTAGCTTCTTAGGCTATTAATTGACTGCACCATTACACATGACTGATGTAGAATGCAAGTTCCATACTGAGATGGTGAATCTTGAGTTTGGCAGGACTACTTCAGGTACCTTATGGGGGCTTTGCCCATTGTCGTTGAGATATAGAAACTTATATTTATTAAATAACCATAAAAATTTATGTGATTCTGTGCTCTTCAGAATAAGAAAAAGGAAACAATAAAATCCTTTGACATAGAAAACTAGATGTATTCTACTTCATCTTTCTTCTTCTGTATGAAAGAATTATGGGGAGGGTATGTGGGAGAGACCCCACATACCCTCCCCAATTGGCACTGTCCAATTGGATGGCTGAATTCTTCAGTGAGACCGAGGCCCTAGTTACTGTCACCTATTGGAGTTACAGCCTGGTTATCAACCTTTGTTTTAATTCATGATATCCACACTCCAGTGTGGATGTCACAAGTCCTTAAGCATCCTTGAATGGAAGGAAGATGAGCAACTGAGGCACAGAATGACTTACAGTTTTGGAGGTTGGTTCTTCCAGTACAGTAGGACCCCTGGGTCTGCTGATTCATTATCCACTGATTCAATTATCCATGATTTCTGTTTCAGCACAGCTACCATAGAGTTCCTGGAAAATCATGTCCTCTCTAGCCATTTTTCTAGGTCCTCCAAGGCAACTCTATGGTATTTTACACCGATGTCCCATTATTTTCAATGGGACTTGCCATTCTCCACGGTTTTCATTATCTACACTGGGGCCCGGAATCCATCTCCCGCAGATACGGGAGAATGGCGTATATATGGCTACTATATATGGCTTTTCAGGAAGGGCAACATCAATAGCTGAAAGTTAATGTAGCATGCCAGAAGATGGCATTACATTGTGGTGATGTTAGTCCAGTATTATGTATATGCCCACAAACATATTGAGAAATAGAGTTGCAAAAATGGAAATGACATTTGTTTATTTTATTTATAGCCTATTTTCCTCCCATATGGGACCCAAAGCAGCTTGAGTTCCAGTTTTGTGAAACATAATTTGAAAACTTCTAAACCATTCTGAAGCACAGCTGTGTCAATACTACTCTTAAGAAAAACAATTTCCCAAGTTTATATCTGGTTAACTCAAATTTCAGCTCAGGAAAAGATGAACTATCCGATCTGAATAAATTAGACAGTTTTGCATGTAAAGGCTTATTTTTACATAATTTCTTGTGCTTCTCATAGTTACAGGAGAAGTTGTGGAACTATGGAGGGCATTGCCTGGAGCTCTTCCTTGCCTTTTCAATTTCCTTGGCCATGGCCCTCAAGGTTGTACCATAATTACTAGAAAGTAGTTTTGAAAAAGAGCTGACAGTCTTCAAAAAGGAAGGCATTTAGAGTGGAAGACTGGTGGGGCGACACTACTTGATCCTTTTCCTACACACTGTTTCTCTCTTCCCAGCTGCCTCCCCATCTGCAGCTCTTCTTGCACCATGTGAAAGGAGAATGCATGTGAGAGGCCTCCTGTTGCACTGGAATCATCCCATTGCTGAAGCAATATCTATTTGTGTTATTTAAATTACAGCAACTAGTATGCCCTGTTTGTTGGGAGAAACAGGCAGTCCCCGTCTCCTGAGTGTATAAGCACAACTCTGCTATTTGGAACATGTTCCTACAGCTCACTTTTAGATAAGCACACTGACTTCAGCATCTTGCGACAGCTCTTTTCAGAAGCATGTTGATGCATTAGGGTGTGAACCCCAATCTATGGGAAGGACGCTCTACAAACTGCCTCCCTTAAGCAACTGTAAACATATGAGCTGCAGTCATTACTGTTTCATATGTTAATCTAATGAAGGATTGGCTTTGACGTAACAGACAATTTCTTACATGTATTAATTAGTTAATTGGTTATATTTATATCCCACCATTCCTCCAATGAGCTCAAGGCAGCTGTCCCTTATTGCACCGTCCAGGGTGGAACTTGTGGCTCATCATCAGATGCTGGAGTCAGTCCCCATCAGCCCCAGAAAGAATGATAAAGGTTAGGAATGATGCAGTCTGCAGTCTGTGTATATTCAAAAGGGAAAATTTGACCTCCTGGGTAACTTGATCAGTTAATTGCTGGTTTAGGCTTGGAGAAGGTTTCAAATATTTTGTTGCCACAGGCAGGAGTGGTGACAGACATACATCCAGAAGCATAAACTATAATAATACATTTAACAGTTGGGAAATGCCTCCTCTTAATATGCTGCTCCACATCACCCCAGCTTTCTGTAGATGTCTCTTTGCCAGTAATATTTCACACCTCACAAAATTACTGTGTCGTATTTTAAATGATTTATATAGAAAATAAAGGCAGGTTTATTTGTCATCAGATTTGGGCTTTGGCAGCTGAACACATTATGCTGGTACTAACATAATTATGGGCTAATGTAACACTATCTCTTTAGAGGTAAATAGAATTTGATTATTTTTAATAAATAAGGAACCCACAACAAAATTGTAACAGTCCAATTCTGCAAACCAATTCATAAAATCCATAAGGTGTAATAAAAGCTGTGAAGGTCCTCATCCAGCTTTCACAATTGTGTGTTAATGCGATGATGTGCCTTAGTGCAGAACAGATAATATTGCTTTCTTTCAATCCATCTGACTCATTTTGGATACAAGGATGATGTTGAAAATCTGGCACAGTTTTTTGGTTAAGTTCATTGTAGCCAGTACAAAGTTATAAATGGCCATCCATGTACATACAACTAGTGATGACTACCCCATCCATGCACAGCATTTGTAGCCTACTTATACACTGTTTTTGGTACTGTTCTAGATCATTTTTGTTACTGGATCAGAGATACTGTGCTTGATATTTATAAACCTGGCCATTGTCATTCTTTAGAAGCTCTTGATTGCTCTTGCAAAATTGTTTTGCTATTGTGTCTCATGTAACTGTGAGTATCCCATTAAAATGTTTGTGTAAGATTCCCCCTGTACACTGTGTCTCAGTCTCCATGATTCTTATTAACTAACTAATTGATCTGGTGCTTTTTAAGAGTACCAACAGAATGATCTTTCACTGAACTAACACAGCTTAGGGAGGAAAAACAACTTCACATGACTGCTAACAGGTTGTGTGAAGAGAAGGAATTTTGAAAAGACTTACCTTTGACCTCCTGCCTTTCTGGGTAACTGTTCCTGTCCTTCAGGTTCAAAAACAACCAAAATGACATATTGTTCTGGTATGTTTCACCTTTCAACTGTATTTCATACCCCTTTTAAATAATGTTTAAAAACAAAACAAGCTTCCCCAGTTTTTATAGCCTACAGGTTCTGTACTTGTGGATTGATTTCCATTATGAAGGCTACCAGGAAAGCTACTGCCAAAAAAATTAAAAAGGACTGAAGGACACATGCCTGTAAATTGTCCCTGGGCATAGCGTTCAGCAATCTCTTCAGTGACTTTATACCCAAATATTGGACTTTCCATCCCGTCAGTAGTGACTAACATCAGATCAGAAGGTACTGGCCCACTACCTGCAGCTCAGACTACTCTTCAGTCCACCTGTCAAAAGGTATAGGAGTTGCCATTAGCAACTGTAATTCTTGATATGGCCTAACTAATTCAGTAAGTTCCCTTATTGGAATACCAGGAAGTGAGCCTTCACCCATTGCCTTGACGCTAACCTTACCTGTGCTCAATGCCCCATAAAGTCTTTACCCTCATACTATTCAAAAAGCACCAAATCATGTACCTTCTCTCCATTTAGTGAACCTAACATATTGCTCACATGTCAATGAGCAATGGCTTGTCATACACTCATGATGATATATTCATAGTCATTTTTCCATTGTCACATTCATTTCAATCACAGTTAATTTTCTTGATTAGAAGTTTTATAGTTTTGTCTGTCTATAACAGCTGCTTGATTGTAGGATCTTTGACATTTACGGGATGTCCTGAGTGTCTTTAGAATATCTGATGGTGCTTTGCCAGGTCTACAGCTTCTTAGATTGAATCATTGGTAGAACTCCCTACTGCCACTCCTGGAATAGTGGTTGCAGATATGCCACCAATCCTTCTGTTGACATGTAGAGCATCCTTGCTTCACCCTTGGACCAAGTGGGTTTAGTCTTCTCTTCAAATCAACTCCATTGAGGGTCTCCTTAATAACAGTTCTTTCTTCCTTTTCCCTTCCACAAGGCTCATCTTAATTTCCTTGATCTCTTATATTAAGCTGGACCCATATGTGGACCTTTTCTTGGTGAGGCTCATCATTTCAAACATCCCCTATTCAGCAGCAGAAGACATTTGTGCCAATATGTGGAGCTTGGCAATATTATTCCACTGTTGTGGTCATTTCCTGCTGTTTCTGTCTTCCCAAATTGGTAATAGTAATGAGCCTCTCAAAGAGTCCTTTTCCATCTTGCTAAATAATGAATCATCAGCATACGATATTTGTACAAATAGTCCCATGGGAACAGAATTAAGGAATACTGTACACTCTGTGCCAAACAAGGATAACACATTAAAGGGCCATAACTTAAAATGGAGCCTTCCTCCTGTGAAGCAAACAATATCTCTTGTCTCAAATCCATAACCTGCAACAAGAAATCCTGAGCATTTCTCTCTGAGTCTCTGAGAAGTATTAGACAAGGTGTAACACTCTTCTCTGAGAATCCTCTTTATTTGAGGCTGGGTCATTGTGCAACCTTTCTTTCACATAACTCCTTAGACTAGTTTGAAGGGCAGTCACTTTAACTCCTGCTTCTATAACTTCCTTCTCTGACCAAACCTTTCAAAATTCTGCTTCATTTTGAGTCATCAGTCTGGAAAAATCCAGCTGTTCCTTTTTATTCATGGCCCAAGTTGTACAGCCTCCTTGCATTATCCTTTAAATACAGACTCTCCTCAAGATGTTTGCTTAGCTGCTGCAACTGCTGCTGCATTTCAGGTGGTGTTAAGAGCTGTGCTAGGTCATTAAATCAGTGCTTCTTAAGCTGTCTGCATGTCAGGGGTCAGTACCATATTCATATTCGTTGGCTAGAACTTTTTCTTTCTTTCTTGAAAACTCTCCAGCGTCCAACAGCTGATCCTTCATGGACTGGCACCAGTACATGCTCCATCACTTTGACTAGCACCACATAAACCATCTTCTGAGGAACAACTTTGTTGCTCTCCAGATATTGAGTAATATGTCTCAGAGATGCCTGTCAACTTTCCACTGCCACCTGCTTCTCTCCAGAGATTCTTGCATACCCCAACAAATGTAGAATTGCCATTTTTTGAGTTCACACAATTGTCCTGCATTTCCACATGGAGATTTTCCATTCTGTCATGGCTTTGGAACCACAGGGTCAAAGGCACAATTCTTTTTTGCTGGATGGATTTGTATTCCAAACAATATCACAACTGTCATACATGTAGGCAGAATATTAGTTTCAGCCCGCATCCTGCTTCAGGTAGGTGTGGCCTGCATTCTGTATCTGGAAACGTCAACTTGCTGCCACCATCCCTTACAGAAGCCTCTTTAACCATTGATAACCAAAATATTGCAGAAAATGTCTTCTCTTTCCTTGATGGTCATTGGAATACATTGGCAGAGTTGGAGTTGCACTTATAGGAACATCGTAAAAGCCCTGCTGGATCAGACTGAAGGCCTACTTAGTGCAACTGTCTAGTTCGCACAGTGCCCAACCAGTTGCCTAGTGGAAGCTCATTATTAGGGACTTGAGTGCAGCTGTATCACCTAATGAGGTTTCTTTTGGGTGGCTCAGTAAACAGATGCCACAATTCTTATTACTATTAATTACTATTACTATCATCATCAATTCATCATCATCATTTTGCTGCTGGTGTACTTGATTAACCAGCAATGCCCAGTTGCTAGTTGCTATTAACATATAAAACACATGTATAGGGTAAATATGACAACTATCACTCCTCGCCAGTTCCAAACTCTTACAATGCTCCCTTTGTTTAAATAATCTGGAAAACCTGGAACCTGGGAGGGAAGTAGAGATTACTATCAGTTTAGGTGTGGTAAGCCTCCTGCCTGAGGCAGTTTTTAGATACAAACATTCTCCCAAAACAAAAATAAAAAAGCAAGAAATATACCAAAACAACAGAAAATTTCTGAGTCCTAGCCAAGCTTGTGTGTGTGTGTGTGTGTGCCTTCAAGTTACTTGTTGACTTATGGGGACCCCATGAATTTCATAGGGTTTTCTAAGGGCTTGTCTACACTCACCAAAAAATGTGGACTCACCTTGAATCCATTGGTGGCAATCCAGATGATGTACAGCCACTTCCAGGGAGGAACCACAATTTTTTTTGCCCTTAACCTGGCTTTGTCCCAAACTAAACAAAGTTGGGGAAAACTCTGGGGTGACCTTGGGTTCTTTTGCTGTCTGGACAGCTGGCTAAGGTCCAATTTGGCCTGATCCAGTTGTCCACATGCAAATGAGGCACCATCTCTCTTACCCTGTACTGAGTAGCACAGACAAAGGGAATGGATCTCCATCAGAGCCACTGCCACTTGGCTAGCCAAGCAGCTTCCTGCAAGATCCTGACCAGGATTGTCACTTCTGCTGAGGTGAGCATGGGGCACCTGCATGATTAACAAAGAAGGGGTTGAGCAACCCCCTCCTTGTTGATCACATGTCTGGGTACCCTGTTCTGAACTCAGCAGAAGTGACACTACCAGCCAGGCTCTCGGAGGAAGTTGTTTGGTGAAGCAGTAGTGACTCTGAAAACAAGGGATGGACCAACAGGGCCAATGTGGTATCAGCCTGGTTGGCCTATGTGGACAATGATGGCCATTGCACATCGTGGTCGATCTGGGACCCCAATTTAAGTGGCCAGCATAGAAAAGCCCTTCGGCAAAGAATACTCAGAGGTGGTTTTGCCAGTTCCTTTCTCTGAAATATAGCCTACAGCACTTGGTATTCAGTGGTGGTCTCCCATCCAAGTATTAATCAGGGCTGACCCTGCTTAGCTTCCAAGATCAGATGAGATTGGGTGCGTTTAGGGTGTTTAGGCTCTACTCCTAAGTAAGCCCCAGTAAGTAAAATCCAATTTGTCCAATAAAATCAACAGAAAAATCTCAGAGCTTGAGGGGATTGAGAGGAAAACCTCAGTCATAGGCAATGCAGAGCTGTGCTGGGGTGGCAGGAAGAAAAGGATAAAAAGAGAGGGAGGTTAAAATCCAGTTTGCCCAACAATATCAACATAACAGTCTCAGAGCTTGAGGAGGGTTGAGGGGAAAGATGTCCCCCTAGCTGGGGAGCATGAAGAACTGGCTACCAAGCCTTTTGCTTTGCAGGGATGGATCCTGTCCCAACCACAGTCTACCTCCCCACCCCTCCCTTGCACATTCTTCCTCCCCCCCACGCCTCGGCACATGTCTGTACTGCCTATGACAGAGGATTTCCCCTCAACCCTCCTCGAGATCTGAGATTTTATTGTTGATTTTGTTGGGCAAACTGAATTTTAATCCCCCTCTTTTTTTACGCTTTTGATCACACCACTCTGACACAGCATAGATACCAAGATAAACCCCTTTGTGACTCTTCCTGCCATGAACTTTACCCACCTCTTACCCAACAGGATCAAGTTGTGAACAAACAAGGATCGATCGTCTCCCCCATTTGAAGGACCCCCAGGCACCCCTGAGAATGCTTCTGCCCTGCTGTTCAAAAACAGTGTGATTTTATACATTCCTACACAGAAGTAAGTCCAATTGAGTTCAGCAGTACTTACTCCCAGGTAAGAGGACAGGATTACAGCCTTATTGGAGAATAGATTTTGTTGGACTGGGGATGATAGGTTTACAAACTAGCTGTTCCATTCTGAGTGTGTTTTTTAAAAATCTTGTTAATCTTGAGGGAAGATCATGCGGGGAGCTTTAAATGTCATGGGCTGAATTGCACATTTAATTCTCCTGGGGAAGGGAACCCAGTGAGGGAGCCATATAATAGGAGTGCAAGTGGGTGGTAATAATGATAGGAATACAGGAAGGGCTATTGGTTGATATGGATATGGGAACATATGTATATCTGCATGCATTCCAGGAAGAAGAAAAATGCAGCTGCTGCAGTTGTGTGACCTAAAATAATCCAATTCAGTGAACATGTGGACATGGTAGAAACACCCCCTTTTTTCCTTTTTCTTTTTTTACCAATGTGACTTCTGGTGGGGGAAATGTGTGGCTTTCAAGACCAATTTGAGTTTGGACTAAAACTCCAAAAAAGTGTGGCATTAACATGGGTCAAACTGGGGTAGGATACTGCGCAATGGAGCTAAATTATTTTGCAGGTGTGGATTCAGCCTAGGCCTGATGCCTCCACATTCAGATTTGTCATGTTACACTTTTTCCCCTTTCTACATCATTTTGCATGTGCTTATAATCCTGGGAATCAATTATATTTTATTTATTTCTATAACAACATATGCAAACCTAGTCAGTTTCAGCATTTGATGCTACCAAAAAAGCAGATAAAAAATACTCATGTTGAAGTCAGTATTAAGCAGTTTCCTTTCCAGACCACACATTTTTCGGTAGGCTTACGGTATTTACATCCTATAAAGATTGGGCATTGTTCCAGCGCCAACAATGGAATGCAGTGAATCTGAGTACATTTACGTGGCAATTTCACTGAAAACAAATAGACACTTCCAAGCAATACCCTTCAGATCAGAGTGCTATTTAGAAGTATGTAGGTCACCTTACTGTCAAGTATCATTCCGGTACACTTCTGCTGTTTCTGCAAAATTACACTCGGAAAGAATGTAAACTGCCTGGGGTGTGTGGGGGTGTTTGGTGTCAAGCACCTGTCCTAACAAGCTGCTACCATTTGTGCAGGCCTGTGTTTAAGCTGATCTATCATTCTGCCCCTTAGTTAAAGTAAAAACAAAAGATATCTTCATGTTGCCTTTGTTCAGAAAGGAATAATTTTCCCCCTGAAGGGTCATATTGTATGATGGAATGAATCTGCCTGCTAGCACACATCAACAGGCAGAGGGGAAGGTGAAATTTCAAAGGCGGGATACTTCTGCCAATTCCACTTTACATTCTTTGCCATGCCTTTAATTGATATTACACATTTACAGAGTCCAACCCATGGGGAGCATCTTGTGCAAGCCCCACTGTAATGAATGGGAGTTGCACAAGTGTGCAGGTGTGCTCCTAAGCAGGTTCTTCCCATTCAGCCAGGTGGAGCTGATGCAAGAGAGATTTCCAAGTAGGTTGTTTCCCCAAAATTTAGATTAAAGTCTCATCAAAATGTATTGTTCAGACTGTACACCACAGCAATAATAATAAGGAAAAGCAGCAGCAGCAGATTTTTAAAATGGAATTAGTAGTTCCTCAGATGTTAAGGAGTGTGCCATTGATATTATCGTGTCTTTGATAGACGTGTTTCGATTTCTAGTGACTGTCTTTGGAAAGAAAGAGTTTTTAGCTTGGCCACATTACATGATGAGGAAGCAACTCTCTGTCCTATAAATGTGGGCAATGAACAGACTGCATCAAAAGTCAATAGAATCCATGGACTCCTTACACTGCTTCTCAATCCTTTTGGAGGTTTTTTTTTTTCCTGGTCACATGTTCCAGCAGAATCTCTGTCAGTATCAGAGGGGGAGAAAATGGAATATCTTGAAAGAAGAAGAGCTTGGAAAAGTTATAGTTTTGGACTACAGCTCCCAGAATCCCACAGCCACCCTGGTCAACTGGCCATGTTGGCTGGAGTATTCTAGAAGCTGTAATCTGAAAAACTTGCACATATATTCTTGTACACTCAAAGCTATTCCTGTTTCCCCCAGATGTAAGCAGGAAGAAAATTAGGAAGAAAATCAGCATAATTTTCCTCATATCTTTTAATTTCAAACACAAATTCATTCCTCTTCCCCACAAAACCCTTTGTTGTATTGTTATACAGTAGAAAGAAAATAGGTCTGATTTTTTCAAAATCTTTAATTTCACAATGTATTCCTTTATCCTCCAAATATTTAATTTTGGTAACTTAAAAATTATTGCTGTTGGTGATACTATTAAACCACAGAATTGAAAGCCCTTGCTGACCTACTGGAAATCTTCCAGAGATCTACCAGTAGTTCCCTGTTTATTGTCTGCTCAGAGCTGTGGTTAAGAAAAATGTATTTTCAGAGCAACAGATTTAGAAATGAGGTCATTTCAGAAGACTTTGCATGCCTGTGTTCTATGTGTATTTACATCATCCTGGTCTACTTAACCTTTATGTTATTTTCACAACTTCTGCATGTGAACATTGTGGACATATTTTGAAAAGGAAACTCATATTTTATTCTCTAAATGGCTAACAGGTTACCACAAGATCTATTCTTTAAACTAGTGGCTCCTAGTTGAAATTCAACCAGACAGCAATCTGGCTTCTTTATCATATACCGTAAATGTAGCATGCTATTTCTGAACAGCTAAGGATGTCTCAACTAGCCAGTGAAGTTACACTGAATTTATTTCTCCTGGCTGCTTTTTGCCCTCCAAAGTGCTATTAATGGCAGAAGAAATATTGTCAGGGATAAATAGCAGCTAGGCAGGGGGTCTGGTTTTGGCAGGAAACCAGAGTGGGGCCCAATTGCAATCTGGAGGTCATTCCCTACTGGGACCCTGTGCCTGCTTTGCATACAAAATGAAATGTCCCGTTAAGCACACTTTTTTAAAGATATGACTAATGTCACTTGTTGCTTGGCCCTCCTTATTTAAACATATTGCCAAAGAACCCAAGGGACTTCTCAGTACATTTGTCTGAATTCTCCTTTGAACTGAGGCTGATTCTCTTCCTGAAAACTTCATGTTTTCCTTGCTCTTTCCAGCATGCTGGGCCAGATGCTGGCAAGACCAATGTTTGCCATATCCCTTGTTTCGGTGGCATAAAATGGTAATGGATATGGATAAAGGTACCAGATATTTTCTGATCTTGGAAGCCTAGCAGGGTCAGCTCTGGTTAGTATTTGGATGGGAGACAACCAATGAATACCAGGTGCTGTAGCCTATATTTCAGATGAAGGAACTGCAAAACCACTTGAGTATTCCTTGCCTAAGAAAACGCTATGAAATTCATGGAGTCACCATAAGTTGACAGGAGATTTGAAGGCACGTACACACAGATGAATATGGCTTGCTAAACTATTTCTGACTTCTTTATGTCAAGTCTGTAAACACTTTGTTCAGTCTTCATGAGTACGGGTAAAGTAGTTTTTGACTGGGACAAGCTGAAACAACTGACTCGTGTGATAAGCACCTTTGTTTTTCACAGGAGAAAGCACTTCAAAAATAGCAGGGGTGATGTGGTCAATTTCTCTTCCTGTCTTACCTCTTGTGATAAGAGCTCTGATCAGTGATGGACAGGTTGTAATGACATTGTGCAGTAATTGCATTATTATACTTTTTTTAAAAAAAAAAGGTTAAATCAGTCATGAAGTATGAAGTGGGGCAAACAGAGGTGGTGATGATGGCATTAGTGCAGATGAAAAAAAACACATGAAAACCATGCTATTAAAGTGCAAATGTGAAGAGGGTGTGATACACAACATCAGCAATCAGCTCTTGTTGCCAGTTACGGCTAAAGTGGTTTTCAAACAGAATAAACCACTATAACGGCACGGTGTGATAAGGACCAAATTAGTGGAATGTTGACTGTGTATCAACAGAAGAAAAGGGACATGAAATTAAAAACTAGAGAACCAGGATACATCTTCTCATCTTGAGACCAAATGGTCCAGTTGAAAAGGTTTCTGGACCTTGGCGTGTGAATAAAATATCTCAGGCTCTCTGCTTTGGTTGGAGAATTGCTACGTGCTTATTGTAAAGATTCTGCCTGACAATGTAGGGCTTTGAAAGGTGAACATAAAGACAAAGATATATTTCTTTATCCAAAACACAAGCAGAACTTTAAAAAATCGAAGCATATGCAAGAATCTTTTCTCGCGAAGAAACAAAGAGCCATCATGACTGTTGAGTCTGAGCAGTGGATCTGCCTTGACTATACTGGGGGCCTGACTACACTGGGGGTAAAATTCTGGATGAAATTTGGACTACTTTGGCCTGGAGCTAGAGCGCATGAAATTCAGACTACTCTGGCCCGGATTTAAGCACCTCGCCTTAACTGCATTTGGATTTTTATCTCCAGTGAAACTGCGGGTCCGCCACCACTGCTAGCCAGCTACCTCCTTGGCGCTGCTGGTGCTGCCATGGGCCATAAGAGCAACAAGGCTCTGCCTTTCTGGTGCATAATCACCTGCTCTGAGCCTCACTGAAGCAGATCCCCAGAACTAGTCCTCTCTGAAGTCAGAACAGATGGATATCCTTGCGATGGCAGGGCTGGCTGGCTGCTGACCTCAGACAGAGTGACTAGTTTTGGGCTCTGCCTTTGGAGTGAGGAAGTGGCATGGAGGAGGGGGGGGGAAATATGGCGCCTTAGGCAAACCTTGTCTTTCCTTTCTCCTCCCCTCCCGAATCCAGTGCGGGTTGGTTGCTCTCACTAAAGTTTGTGAGGCAAGTTTGTGAGGTATTCCCCAGGTCTGGTGTGAATAGGGCTGCATGTTGTGTGGCATTATCAGTCCAGATTCGGGGGGGGGGGATTTGGGGTTTTTCACTAGTGTAGACAAGCCCCATGATGGGTAACAGGCCTCTGATTCTTTAAACAGAGGCTGGATGGTCATCTGTCAGGGATGCTTTGATCGTGATTTCCTGCATGGCACGGGGTTGGATTGGATGGCCCTTGTGGTCTCTTCCAGCTCTACAATTCAATGATTCTATAAAACTGGCATTAGAGGGAGTTCCACTGCCCCCTGTTTTAAATGAAGTAACATTTCCTTTCCAACATGGTAAATATGTTTCAAATCCTGGAAGTCTTTTGAAATCTCGGTTGTTCCGCTCTTTTTATGCGCTGTGGCATGTGAAAGCATTCATATACCGTAGTCTCCTGGCACATACAGTCTTTCCTAGCCCAGCACAGGAAACTGCAGGTTTCCTGCAGAGTCATTTCTCAACCACACTAACCTAAAGGGTTTTAACTGCGTAGGTCAAGGATTAAATTCTTGTTAAAGGAACATTAACAAATGCCTTCTTCTAAGTCAGGCTGTTGGCTCATTTAGTTTACACATCTGACCACTACATTTCTGTCCCCTGCCTGCACCCCAAAAGGACAAAGGGGAGTTTGCATAAAATTGTTTATGCTACTTTATATATTGGTGTTGCTATTTGCCATCAACTACTGTAGGCTCTGAGCTATGGTGACCCCCTGAATGAAAGACATCCAAGAGCCTGGATTATTTGTGTAGTGTAGGTTCAGCCTAAATGAAATAATTCAGTCTGTTGCCTTGATGGTAACTGTGGATATTTCAAGGTCCCTGATCTCCCTCCTCGTGGTTCCTTAAATGATACTTAGATGGTAGAGTCCTTTAAACAGAAGACAGCTTCAAAAAAGGACTGCTCTCTGGGAGCCCATCACACAGAGGACTGTTCTCTGCAAAAGAAGACACGAGGCCACCCTACTAGTTGAGTTTTGTCCACTGTGTTTGTAGCCATTTTTCAGTGTTGGAGGCAGAGGCTTTGCCCAGCCCTGACGGGAGATGCTGGATGTTGAATTTGGCATCTCCTATATACAAAATTGCTTTAGCAATGAACTGCAGCTTCTCCAAATTAATTTTATTTTGTTTACATAGTATCGTAATCCTTTTTCAGAAAGCTATTAACTGATCTTTAAGGCAATTATCTTTTGACCAACACTGGTTACCTGTTTCAAATGCGGCTCCACTCTGAAAGAGCAGGTTTATAGTTTTGGGTACCCTGGATCCATCTTTGTGGTTGGAAATCTGAGTCTGGAGTACATTTTACCAGCTCTGGTTGTTACAACAACTACAGGTTCTTCTGGACAGAGATAGCTCTTGACCATGGTGGTATTGGCACAGGTAACCTTAGCACTCAGGGCTTATCTAAATGGACAGTGAGGGGAATCCGTACATACCTCATAGTCCCTGTAATCATGTGTGTATGCATATCTCCAAAAGAATGAGTGAGTGAACAAGTCAATGAGTACACCCCCTCCTTCCTTCCCCAGCCCAATCCCCCATCAGCCCTGTGTTTACATTTTATTTTCTTCAGTTTATGTATGTATGTACACCTCCATATGAGTAAGCAAGTGAGTGAATGAATGAGCCAGCTAGCATGTTCTCACTCCCTCTTCCTTCCCCCATCCAATTCCCCTCCCCATCAGATGCCACAGTCTCAGGTCCCCGAGAGTGCCTGTGTCAGTCGCCAATGGGCTTCAAGGAGGGGGATTCTGTGCTTCCTCTTGAAGAGCCCTGGGGGAGTTTGGCAGCTGATTAGCTGCCCGCTGGGCTTAACCCTCTTGGTGCCGCCATAGCTGCTTGGGAGTAAAAGTCAGCTTCTGGGGTGGAAGTTGACTCATGCCACAGACCCTTCCGACTGTCAGATCCCCCCCCCCCATCAGCCACTTATTTGGGTGGGAAGAGATGAGTGAGTGAGCAAGCAAGTCATTGAACCAGCGCTCACACTCTCCTTCTTTCTTCCTTCTCCCCTGTCCGATCCCCCCAATCAGCCCCTCATTCAGGTGGGAAGGGAATTGGATGAGTGAAGAAGCAAGCAAGCAAGTGCATGTGCCCTTCTTCATTCCCCCATCGAATTCCCTTCCCATACTTGCTGGCTTATTCACTCGCTTACTCGATGGGGGGATCAGGGGGGAAGTAAGGAAGGGTAACAGTGCGCATTTGCTGGCTCAGCCACTCCTCGCTCACTCAGTCACTTGGCTAGCCCCTCACTGTTGATCTCATGGCTGCTGAACATTTTCATAAATAATAAATATATATAAAAATATTTGTCTATCTTGCATGTGTGCATACATTTAAAGTTCCCTCTCTTACTGATGATCACTCAAAGGAAGGAGGGGGTGGATGGCACCCAAACAGATTGGATCCAATAGATTGACAAGCAGACATTAATGGCTGTTGGTTGATAGGTTGATGCATGCTGGGAAGCAGGAGGGTTGGAAGCAGACATGGCTGTGTGAGTTTGCTGGTTATGCTGATATCACCTTGATGTGTCTGCATATGTGGTGTTAACTGGGTTGCTGTGGGGTCATTGCAGGGTCACTGCGGACCAGGAAAAACTGAGATGACACTGGATTTTTTTCATCAGAGTAGATGAGCCCTCGGTTACAAAAATATGCTTTGTGTATGGCTGCTCTTATGGGTGCTTTGGAAGCTACAGTTCTCATAATAATAGAACTCAGGGATTATCTACTGAAGCTAAATTTGAAGATTCAAGACAGATAAAAGAAAATACTTCACACAGTAACATAGCTAAATTGTGGGACTCAGAAGCAGTTGTGCCCAACAATGTTTAGATGGCTTTAAAGGGACATTGGATGAGTTAGTGGAGGATGGAGCTACCAGTGGCTACTAGTCAAGGATGGCTGCATATCACTTCTGCTATTAAAGGCAGTGTGTCTCTGTATATCAGTTGCCAAGGAATGCAGGATAGAGGGCACAATTGCACTCATGTCCTACCAGTGGGCTTCCCATGGGCAGCCCATTGGCTGACGTGTGACCTGAACACTGGATAGCTAGGCCCATGGTGTCAATCAACATGGTTCTTCCTATGTTTGAATCTAGAATGCCAGAGCTTGGCTGTTGTTAAGGATTTCCCCTTTTCAACATGTAACACCTTTGCTGAAGGAACTGCACTGACTGCCCATTTGTTACTTGGCCAGCTCTAAGATTTTGCTGTTACCATACAGGGTCCTAAACAACTTGGGGCCAGGATACATACGAGTGCACCTTGTCCCTTATCAACCTTCCCAGTCACTGCAGTCATCAGAAGAGGTACTCCTGGTGGTTCCATATGGGCCTGAGGTCGGTTTAGAGACCACTCACTGTGGAACTTTTAGTGCAATGGTGAATAATGGCCAGGGGATGGAGGCAGTTTTCACCCTCAAGAACCCCAGTGAGCTGTACTAGTGTGTCACTGATGAACTGGAAGTGATGTCATATTACTTCCAGTTCTTACTCACTCCAACGTTTAGCCATTTTTCAGGAGGGTTGTTTGTTTGTTTGTGAGGGTGGCAGTTAAAATCAAGCAAATGGGCATGTGAAAAATGGATGGAACAATATATGAAAAAAGAATGGGAGGTCCTGGAGGCTTTGGTGCTGTTCCCGAGGCAGTGGTTCTGCAAAAATGCACCTAAGGCCCACATTGGGCCCATGGGCCATACTTTTCTCACCCCTGTTGTGTGGCGCAGTGGTTAAATGCCAGTACTGCAGCTACAAGGTTATGAGTTCAGTCCCACAGGGCTCCAAGGTTGACAGCCTTCCATCCTTCCATAGGTTGGTAAAATGAGTACCCAGCTTGTGGGGGCAATTAGCTAACACATTGTAAACCGCTTAGGGAGTGCTTTGCACTGATAAGCAGGATAGAAATAGAAATGCTATTGCTATTGCTATTAGTTTTCTCTTTGTGGAATTCCCTGTCAGGTGATGATCAGCATATGCCAGTGTCACATGGCTTTTAGCTGCTATAAAAGAGATTTCTTTTTAAATGCAACTTCCCTGAAAGAAAGGGGGTATTATTGTTAAAATTGCTTGACATTTTAAATAGTTTCCTCTTTTAATGTTAGGTATTTTTTATTGTGATCCTCTCCAAAATGTCTTCAATGTAGAGCAGTTTAAACATCCCAGAGGTCAGAAAATTTTCCCTTTTTTGGATGACAGCTCCCAGCATCCCCAGGCTAGAATGATCAGTGGTCTTGTTGGCTCAGAGGACGTGGTAATTGCAGTAAAAAAAAAGGTGAAGTAAATAATAGCTTCCTAAGACTCATCAGTTTCTGGATATTACTAGTAGTACACAGGTGATACAGATGAATAGGAAGAGCTAAAAACTTCACTAAATATTACATATAAACTGAGAAGGTTCAATTTCCACTGAGTGTGCATTTGTGTCCTTTAAGATTGCCAGGCAGATACATCCTTAGAAGGAAAAGCATCAAGGATCTGTGGTTTATATTCTTCCACTGGAAATTTCATTGATTTGTATATACTGTATTTGATTTTTGATAGATCAAGACAGAAGGGCATTTTAAAAGCCCGAAAGGGTGAAGAGTGGAATAAGAAACAGTTTCCAGAAGCAAATGGGTGGACTTTTTATCTGACTTGTAAAAGATTATAAATTTGCTCTGACTTTATAGCGATCCGGTAATATTGTAGGTAGGAGGAGCTTCCGGACACTTATATTTACGAGGATTATACAGTTTCTTTCTGCTCTGTCAATGAATTGCAGTTCATGCCAGAATAAAATGCACTTAAAGGTGGATGGTTCAGTCTGTTTATCATGCCAGTTTTGTACATGTTCACTCTTAACTCTGTCCTATACCATTTCTGTATCAAAATGTTGTATGCCCAAATGTGCATGATGCAATATACACTGCTTGATGATGCCATGTTTGGTACTGTCTGCATTAGGCAATCAAAAGAAGAGAAAAAGCCTATAGAGATGAAGGTAACACCATGATTCTCCCAACAAATTGTCTTCCCATTGGGTTGCTGCAGATGTGGGTGAATTCATAGAATCATATAATCACAGAGCTGGAAGAAACCACAAGGGTCATCCAGTATCAACCCCCTGCCATGCACGAATAAATAATCAAAGCATTCCCAACAGATGGCCATCCAGCCTCTATTTAAAAACCTCCAAAGAAGGAGACTCCACCACACTACGAGGCAACGCATTCCACTGCTGGATAGCTCTTACTGTCAGGAAGTTCTTCCAAATGTTTAGATGGACTCTCTTTTCCTGTAGTTTGAACCCATTGTTCCACGTCCTAGTCTCTGGAGCAGCAGAAAACAAGCTTGCTCCATCCTCAATATGACATCCCTTCAAATATTCAAACATGGCTATCTTGTCCCCTCTTAACCTTCTCTTCCCCAGGCTAAACATACCCAGCTCCCTAAGCTGCTCCTTATAGGGCATGGCTTCCAGACCTCTTACCATTTTGGTCACCCTCCTCTGGACACTTTCCAACTTATCCATATCCTTCTGGAATTGTGGTATCCAGAACTGGACACAGTATTCCAGGCTAGGTCTGACCAAAGCAGAATACAGTGGCACTATTATTTCCCTTGATCTAGACAATATACTCCTAGGTGCCAGTTACACGACAGAAATTGTCGCGGTGCTTACCATTACTTTGTGATCACGAATCCGTCCCTCGCGGTTTATACGATTTATGTCACTGATCTGAATATCCCGGGTGGTCCCGTGACTGATATTTACACGTCCAAAGTTCCGGGGTTTTTTAGGTTTTATTTATTTATTTATTTATTTATTTATTTTGGCTGTCAATCAAGGATGCGATTACTTGTGTTTTTACAACCTCGGTGACACACTTCCTTTAGAGTTCTGCGCCATGAGCGATGCTATTGGCTGGCTGGGGGGGAGAGGGGGGGCAGAGGTTTGTTGTTCCCCTTGCTTCTTTAAAATGTTAACCCTTTAAGAAGAGGCAGAAAGCATTTTGAAAGATCCAGACAGATCTTTCACTCAGACGCAGGAATGAACGAGTGCTTTCCATTTGAAATCAAGCCACTTGGGTTTCCCCTTGCCTCTTTAAAATATTAACCCTTACAGCAGAGATTTAGCTGCAGAGTTCAGGTTTCAAGCCAGCTACAGACAGGTGTTTTGAAAGACACAGACACAGAGAGGGGGAATTAAAGGGTGTTCATTCGCTCAGAGGCTGGAATATTTTACTGTGCCCGTTCAGACCCAGGGAGGTGACCAAGGCAGGGGATGAATGGGCGACCCTCTGCCCACCACACTCTCTCTGTAACCTGCAGTAGAGGAAAAGGTAAAGGTGAAGGGTTTGCAGTGTAGAAATCCATTTAAAAAGGTGATTGAGTACACGCACGTGCACACACACATCAACCTTCGTGCAGCTGGAAGGGATGCCTTTGTTTTCGGCTGGTGAGGCTGGATCTGTTGAACGGGTGACTGACCCCTCCTTTTCTGGTCACTGATCTCTAAGCCCGCCCCCAGTCACCATTTCTGGTCATCCCCTACTACCGAGATATTTTGTCCCAGGCTGTTTACATTTCCGATTTTCCGAATCCTCCAATGACTTTTTTAAAAACCGGCACAAACCGTGGGACTGGAAGTACCGCAGGTTGAGGGATAAAAGGTGGCCCCCCTTCCAAAAATCATGTACCCAACCCGATGTACGTGTAAACTGCCAGGGATCGACACAAATTCTTCCCACTACATTTTCATCGTGTAAACGGCACCCTATTGATGCAGTCTAGAATCGCATTAGCTTTTTTAGCTTCTGCATCACACTGCTGACTCATGTTCAGCTTGTGGTCCACTAAGAGTCCTTGATCCCTTTCACATGTGCTACCATCAAGCCAGGTGTCACCCATCCTATATCTGTGCATTCTGTTTTTACTGCCCAAGTATAGTATCCTACATTTCTCTCTGCAGAAATTCGTTTTGTTAGTTTTGGCCCAGCATTCTAATCTGTTTAGGTCATTTTGGATTCTGATCCTGTCCTCTTGGGTATTAGCTACCCCTTCTAATTTGGTGTCATCTGCAAACTATTCTCCATATTTTGAAGGAGGGCCCCCCAAAATGCCATATACTCCACGGGAAAAAGCCTTCACAGCTTTTCCTGTATTTTTTGAAAAACAGTGAGGGGAATGTGTTGGAACAAGCAACTGAATTGATTGATTTTCCCAATATGAGCAAATGATTGGTCGGACATGTGCAGGGTGGAGCTTGCTAACAAGGCAAGTGCCTGGAGCCACCATGTTGGATTTTCGCCTTAGTGAACAAGCGCTAAGCGATAAAATGGCTCTTTTGTTTGCTTTTTTGTTAAAGTAAAATGTCTCTCACACCTTTGGATATGTTTTTTTTAAAAAAAAATACTGTCCACTGGCGGCAAAGTGAGATAAGTAAAAATAGGAGTAATTCACTCAATGGCCGCCATCTCGATTTGCAGGCATGCCCGTTTGCACAACAATGTGGATAGCTTTGCACACCTGCGATCAGCCAAAAAACCCACTAAGACAAATAGCAGCTGCTGCGAATTGCCATTACTGCAGAGCAATCCACTTTTTCCCCCCTCATGTAGACAAGCCCCAGACTAGGCTTTTGTCATGCCATCACCTGGCCTCGTTTATTGAATTTTACAGAGATCATCACCCTTACTCATAACTTGTCTTCCTCCATTCATCTTTTTCTTTACTACAGAACATTTATTAAGGAGAAAATAATGGAAGAGCTGCAGAAGGCCTTCAAAGTGCTAGTGCAAAGTGACCTATCTGTAATAATAATAATAATAATAATAATAATAATAATAAAATTTATTTTTATCCCGCCTCTCTGTTAAAAACAATCGGGGTGGCTTACAAAAATTAAAATACCAATACAAATTAAAATCCCCAAATACCACCCACCCCTGCCCTCCCCTTCATAAAAAGACATTAAACCAAATACATTAAAACAACTGATATAAAATCACATTAAAATAATAAATAATAAATAATAATAAGCCAGCAGACTAAAAAGGGCCAGGAGCTCCTGAGGCCGGGAACTAATTAGGAAAGGCCTGCCGAAAGAGATCCGTCTTTAGTGCTTTTTTAAAGCTACTCAGGCTCGTCATCTGACGGATCTCATTCGGCAGGCCATTCCACAATTTGGGGGCGACTACCGAAAAGGCCCTCTGGGAGGTTGCAGACAGCCTAGATTTTTGTGGCTGAAGCAAATTCCTCCCAGAGGACTGGAGTGCACGGGGAGGATTGTATGGGAGGAGGCGGTTCTGAAGATAAGTTGGACCCAAGCCATTTAGGGCTTTATAGTGTAGATGCACTATAGCATAGCTGCACCCTAGATCAATTGAAGTTGCTAAAATTTGTGAATAAATTATAACAAGATGGCCTTCCTTACACCAGGAACAAGGTGTACATACCCCAAATCATGTTTTAAAAGTGCATTCTCTTACATCATTTTATAATTAAAATATATCATTAAAAGTAAAAAGCTGTTGGATAGTTAACAGTTGTTAATGGTCATGGATGAACGGAGTGGGGCTGTTTGCTGGAGATAAACATGGGTTTGTTTACTTGAGCCATCAGGACCATTAACTGAATCACCTCTTCTCTTGGCACTCTAAGGTATGGATTGCATAGATTCTTCTATAAGAGGTTGATGGGCAGAAGAGTATGCCTCGGTGGCTCTGCAATGGAGTGGTAGCATCAAACATGAGGTTCAAATAGGATGTTCTGTACTGAGATACATCTACTTATTTTGGCTTGACATCCATCCTGACCACCAAAATGGTATGCAGTTTGATATGTAATGCAGATATGCTGGCAAACTGCATCAGCTGATATAGTCATGCTAAAGGTTCAGTTTGTCCCTTTTCTCATTTGAAACCGAGGACATTTGAAAACTGCTCCTTTGTCTACCCACTGCTCACCTTACCTTACCTCCTTTTTCTTTATTTTCTTCCCTTGTTCATCTATAGCTGGTATCTTTTGTCTCTCCCTTCCAGACATCTGCAGTGCTCCTCCCCATGCCTAGACTAGTCCCACTCCCTCTATTTTTCAGATCTTTTCTTTATTCTTCAGTGAAACACTTGTCTGATTAACACAGCATTATAGCCCTTGTGGCTTCTACTTTACAGAGGACAGCCCTCTGATTGAAGGGTGCTAGACAACAGTCCTTGATTTGACATTGCCCCTCTGCTTGAAGGACTCTGGCTAAAAAATGATGGAGAAGGGAGAGCAGGAGCCTTGAAACTGTTCATGTGAAGGTAGTGTGTGGGCAACCTAGAAACCACATAATATCAGTTTTAAAGGGATTATACTGTTTTCCAATAAGCTTCTGGTCTGAATTTAAGGTGCTGGTGATATGCCTTTTGACTGCCTAGGTGCATGTCTGTCTTGCCTGGATTAAGCTTTAATTTGTTTGCCCTCATTCAGTTATTCACTGATACCATCATTATGGCTAGCTGTATTATAGTTCTGTTTAAATTAGAACTCCCCCCCCCTTTTAATTTCTACATGTACACTGTTGTTTTTGTGTGCCTTGAAGTCACTTGCGACTTATGGTCATTCTAAGGTGAACTTATCATGGGGTTTTCTTGGTAAGATTTGTTCAGAGGGGGGTTGCCTTTGCCTTTCTCTGAGGCTGACAGAGTGTGACCTGTCCAAGGTCACCCAGTGGGTTTCCATGGCTGAGCAGGAATTCAAACCCTGGTCTACAACATTGTAGTCCAATGCTCAAACCACTGCACCACACTGGCTCTTACATACACATTTTGAGATGCAAAATGTATGTACACTACTACAGGTGTTCTCTTTTTCCTCTGTTTTTGGTGCTATGTTGTGTTTCCTACTTGATTTTTCTTAGTTCATGCATCTCTTGTCCCTTTGTGTATGTCTCCCTTTTTGTTATTCAGAAATGGCCCTTGCAAAATTCCAAAGCTCTCCTCTCTAAATTTCCTTGACTTCTACAAACTGCTGGAGATTTCGTGCAAAGGCAGCTGAAAGAGAAACTCAAGGGAAGATATAATGTGTGCCTATGGGCAGCAATTTCCATTTAAATTGCTTCAATGACAAATGTTTATGCCTGTTTCTTGCTTCTTCTATTCAATGTTCCCAACCTCTTTATATTAATCCATATCTTTTTGATTGAGCCAGCTTGGTATAGTGGTTTTATTGTTCGACTATGACTCTGGAGAGCAGGGTTCAAATCCTCACTCAGCCACAGAAATCCACTGAGTGACCTTGGGCAGGTCACTCTCTCTCACAGGGCCTGTCTACATTGTAGAAATACAGCAATTTGATGCTACAGTTTGACACTACACAGTTTATCCACCATAGCTCTATCCTATGGGATCCTGGTATTTGTAGTTTGGTAAAGCACCAGTTCTCTGATACACAAAACTAAATACCTCACAAAACCACAGATACCAGGATTCCATAGGACAGAACTATGGTAGATAAGGTGGCATCAAACTGCTGTATTTCTGAGTGTAGACAGGACCTTAGTCTCAGAGGAAGGCAAAGGCAAACCCTTTCTGAACAAAACTTGCCAGGAAAACCCTGTGATAGGTCTCCATAAGTTGGAAATGACTTGAAGGTACACAACAACAACATCACACTTGTGGTTTAAAAAATCTTGCTGTCTGCTTCTACCTGTTGCTACAGAGTTGACGACTAACTTGAAATCCTAGTTGAGTGTGTGCCACCATTTCCGAGCAGGAGAATGGCGAATGGGTATCCTGATCTTTGGGCTGCCCCAGAATTTTCATTGAGAGGGAGTGATAGATAGTGTGGCTCATCCTACTGGCACTTCATCACCAGTTGTTAAGGATTGTTGGTAGCTGGCTGCTCAAGAACTCAAAAGTGAAGAGGAGGCTTCAGGAGCAAGCAGGCAGATGGCTCCAGAGCATAGGCAACTGCTGCATGCATGGGAGTTTTCAGCCTCATGGTGTATCAACACTAGCACACAGTAGCTGAAGGCAGTGTGCAATGCCTTTTTCTCCACCTGTTGTTGCAGTCTGGAACTATTGAGGTTTACCATTGTTTTGCTCAGCTGCACCAAAAGGGAGCTAGCTATAAGTGGGAAGCAAACTGGGAAGCAGCACTGTGGAACTCAGAGAATGGATTGCTGTTTGAGATGGAGGAGTCCAGTCCTGAACTGCTACATACATAGTTGCTTCTTGTCCTTCCCCTAGCCACATGGATAACAGCCAGAGGGAAGTGTCAGAAATGTATGAGTGAAAGGCAATGTAGTGGCAGGGAGCAAGAAAGGACCAGAACCTTTAGTCCTGCACAGGCGATTCATTATTTGCCAGAGGGAGCTGGCTGTTACTGAATTAGACTCTCTCCCCACAGTTTTACCATCTGCTCTTCAAAGCAAGTTATTACCCAAAGAACCCTTGTGGGAAGCTACCTCCTTTGACACCATTAAAATCCCCATGTAATAGATTTATTTTTCTAATTGTGTTGCACTCAGTTGTTAAATAAAGTTTCTTCCTGTTGGTCTGCAAAAGCTGAAGCTGATTGAATTCCTTGTTTTCAGAAAAAAAGTTGATTAATGTGGCAGGTTGTATTAAGCAATCACTTGTGTAATGGTGGAATTTTGTAACTGATTTGTGTGCAAATAGACAAACTATTCAGCTGATTCATTTTGCTCTGCTCGGTGAATAATTCTGCAACTAATTTAGCTCTGACTGAGTTATTTAGTAATTAATTGACCTTACAATTGGATATCTTAGCAAGTTGCAACTGATTTGTTTTTATTCTTCCCTTCCTCCTCTTTCTTTAATGAATTAAGGCTGCTGAGCTGGATCCCTTGGACTCATTGTCACTTATTTCAGAGTGGAGGTACACAAGATTGTTCTGTTAGTCCAGATTTAGGACATGATCAGACGGGGGCAAAAATAGCGTGTCCCTGTCTCGCTATATTCTCTCCCGCCCTCCTCCCTTCCCGGCACGATAACCTCACGTTTCAGACCTGCCTTTTCATGTGACCACCCCCTCCTCCTGGCAGCCCAGGAGTGAATGGAGCTCGAACAGAGACCCGTTCACTTCCTGGTTTGAGTTCCCAGACGTTTTTGCGAGAGAATGAGCGTGCAGGAAATTCAAAAACAAAAAAGCAAAAGAAACTTCAAGAAGTTGCACCAAGCACAAAAACACTGTTTAAAAAATACAAGTAACCTGGGGAGGGTACAAAAAAATGTGTCACTTACCTCCTTGTTCTGATCGCACCTGGAAGTGTTTGGCACAGACCTCCTACTGCAGCTGGCATCGCACCAGCATAATGGGGCACCTTTTTGCTCATGTGTCATTCCGTGACAGGAATTGGAACGAGCAATCTATTCACGGCTTAAGCTATGAATAAGAAGAAACGAGGGCAGAGTGGAACCAGCATGGCGGCATAACAGGATGGGGACATTGTCATCTGAAAGGTAAGCCCTTTGGCAATCTCCTGGCGTTCGTGTAACGCCATATTAAGGGTGTCTGATAATCTCCTTGGTGTCTTTTAAAAGTCTTTGTTAGGGTTTCATAAGCATTTCATAAGCTTTCTTGATGTTTGATATGAAAGAACAAATTTTTCTTTTGTTATTGTTGTTTTAATAAAAAAAATTATTGGTTAAAACAAAAAGTCTTGGTTAGATAGTAACACAATTAAGAGTTGTAATATGATCCATGGATAGTACAGGAGTTAGTGGAGTTAGTTAAGCCTTTGATGGGGCTGCATCTGGATCAAATGGGACTTCCTAGAAACTACCCGGAGAAATTAAGATGCTGAGCATGACTGCAGCTCCATCTTCAGTGTAGCCAGCTCTAAGTGCTAAAACTAAAAAGAGGGAAAAGGTACCACTGCCTGGTAAAGGTCAGGGAAGGAAAGAAGAACCACTGGTGGCGCAGTGGTTAAATGCCAGTACTACAAGCCACCACGTCGCAAGTTCGATTCCAGCCGGCTCCAAGGTTCACTCAGCCTTCCATCCTTTCGTAGGTTGGTAAAATGAGTACCCAGCTTGTGGGGGGCAATTAGCTAACACACATTGGAAACTGTTTAATGCAGTGTAGATGTGTAAATAGCTATTGCTTAAAACAATTTGTAAGCCGCTCTGATAGGCTTGTGGCTGAAGAGCGGGGTATAAATAAATAAATAAATAAAAATAAAATAAAGAAATGTACTCCAGAGGGTGGGGAAAGGAGTAAAAGGAATGCCCGGGGGACAGTAGGTGACTTTGAGATGTGAGTAGATATTAAGTGCACTTGGGTACTTCCAGGCTGTAGAATTCTGGACCTCTTCCCAGTAGTCCAATCCTTCCAAGGCTCCAGAATGGTGTTTGTTTCTAAAAAGGACATGAAATTAATACCAGAATCCACACATTTGTCTCTGGACATTTGTATTTTTTTTAAAATCTAGAAGTGAGTGGTTACCCAGCCTTTTATTTTTCTTGTATAGATCCATATTTGATGACCCCTGGGTTGTTAAGAACAATTGTGAAAACAGGTGTGTGCCCTGAAGACAGTTCAAATCACAACAAACTCAATATTGATCTATGGATTTGCGGATTATTAAAAGCCAGATATAAACAATGAAGTTTAAATATTTCTCATTTACAAGATTTGTCGCTGGCAAGACACAGCAAAAGGAAATACACACTTATTGAAATTAGGCTGTAGACAAACAAATTGGCTCACGTATAGGATGTTGCAAGGGCTGTAATGAGGGGTCATTTTAGCTGTCTGGACTCAATAGAGAAATGGAAAAAGGAAGCACCTGAATACAAAGCACCTGAAGATTTACAATGGTATGAGGGAGCACAAAGCCTTTCAAGCTATATTTTGTGGAAATGCCAGTTAGTGAGAGGGATAAAGGGGATTTATTGCAGGCACATCAGGTGGAAAATCACTGTTCTTTGTTTAAACAGTGATATTTTGAACCTCAGTGGTGGCTAGAAAACAAAAGGCCAGGACAGTTTTCTATAATAGAATAAAAGATACAATATCCACAGAAACACTAGCTGAAGGACCTGCACAGATTTTATGGAAGGTTGCATAGAAAAAGAAAGATAAAAGAAAAGAATTGGTTTTCCAAAATTGTTGGAGGAAGACAGGAAGTTGTTAATGTTATTCATAGATTAGAAGTTAAGTGTATAATCAAAATGTTTCACATGTTGTAATTATTTGGCTTTATCTCAGATCAAAATTTGCCAGCAGAGTTTTTGTGAGTTTCTCTGGTAAAGTTGTATAAACTGTCTGCAGTCTACCATTTTGTAGTATAATGAGACCTGGATATCTAATAATTTGAGGTTGTTATTGAATTGTCCATCATTAAAGGAGGCTCTATGGTTTGTTGAATTAATGATGCTGCATCTGATTTCTCCTCATTAGTGCTGTACTCTGAGAGTTTCCTGTTCTTTCTCACTGAGGACAGAACCTTATACTGGAGATCCGTTGGCTGAGGTGGCATAGGATTTGACAAAACTCCTGTGGTACTGGCAGAACACTTGTTATGCCACCACCATGATGGTGTTTTACGTTAGTAGAACATGTGGCTGGTAGAGCAATTTTACCAACAGAGATCTGCTGGCAGAGTGGGTGAAATGAGACAGTTGCAAAATGTGGATGCTGTAGAGGAAGACTGCACTAACGTCATATCATGTATTCCTTCAAGCCATGGCACAACCATACACCATTCACAGACTTTCAGATCAAAGTGTTGCTCCTTCCTTGACTTCAATCACAGGGATTTTTTTAAAAAAAACATCAGTGAATACCTCAATACTGTGACAACCTTGTGTTTACCAGCCAGCATGCGAAGTGGCTGGGAATTCTGAGAGTTGTAATCCAAAATACCTGAAAGACACAAATTTTCCTGCCTCTGAGACACAGTGTAGCTTATTGTCTAGTCAGAGCCCACCAGCACCAGTACTCAAATCCACAACAGGAACTAAGGCACAGTGCATGAAGCTACATGCTTGCAACTCCCATTTAGAACTTTGGTGTAAGCAAACAGGGAAGAAAGGCACTCTTAACCCAAAGACAGCACTTTCTAGAAAACAGCCTGGCATTGAAAGAATGGTCTACAGGGTTGTAATACCACATGGCCTAGCTTTGCCCTTACCTCTCCTCCCACATCATCTACATGCCTAGCAACCATGTTCACAGCCTTCACTGGTAGCCCACAACTTATTACCCTAAGAGGTTATGTGTGCAGGTGCTTTAGAGCCTCACCTGTGATGCCAAAACCTCCATTATTATCTGGGGGAATTATTAGCTCAAATGGCTGGCCTGGTTACTGAGAGGAGGGTAACTTTGGGGATCTTTTCACCTATGTATACCCGTACTAACTGTAGAGGAGGCTCCAGTTGAGGTAAACTAAAGTATTTTATTAGAAAAACATAGACTAACACACAAGAATCTACACTCTTATGAACCATACGAGGCTATCAGAAAAGGAAGCGGAAAGGGTTGGAGATAGAGCCCTGGGTAAGGGGGAAATAATTACTGGTCTTGGGAGAAGGAAGTTCTGTGTAGCGAAGATACTCAAACTGGCATCTGAGGGTAGAACAGTGGAGCCCGATCGTTGACACATTGAGGAAGAGAGTGATCAGGTCTCTCTGCAAGACACTTTGCTATAGTGGAGGCTATAATATAACCCATTTCATGCCTTGAAGATGTGTTCTGGCTTTAACAATGGCTAGATGGCTCTTCCGAGGGAGAGACAAAAGGAAAATGAAACTCAATTGATTGCTTTATTTGCTGGGAGATAGAAATTGATGGGTTTACGACAACCTCACAAGGCTAGACAGGAGGGGGTATAGGAAAAATTTCCTTAGGAATAGATTTAGGAATGGTCCTTAATTGTTTGATTGAATGAATCATTGCTGAGGCACCCAGGGATGGAAGAAAGGATTAGCACATACCTCCTCAACAACTGTGTTTACTAAGGGGCTTCTGGACAATATTAATTTGGGCTTCGTTCCTATAATATTTCTAAGACACATCCCAGGTCAATTTGACCTCCAAATGACCTTTTGGTTTGTCCCAGCCAACCTGGCCCTGAAAAGGCCAATATTTCCCCTTATGAGATGGTAGTAGGAGGGGTAGTAGGGCATACTAACAAACTTCCATAGTTTGGGAACACCTTGTAACATGGATTTGGCTTCCTTGTGCGGAGTTCTCCATGCTCATATCCCTTACTAGGACACTCTGAATGTGCAAAGTGGGATGGGTACGGGTCAGCAGTAAGGGCAGATCTAATGTATGCAGTCCCAAGACCCCCTTCATCCATTATTTTATCATGTGGAAGGCGGGATCATCTCATCTCATAGAAACATAGAAACATAGAGTTGGAAGAGACCACAAGGGGCATCCAGTACAACCCCCTGCCTTGCAGAAATACACAATCAAGGCACGCCCAACAGATAGCCATCCAGTCTCTGTTTAAAAGCCTCCAAAGAAGAAGACTCCACTACACTCTGAGGCAACGTATTCCACTGCTGAACAGCTCTTACCATCAGGAAGTTCTTCCTAATGTTAAGGTGGAATCTCTTTTCCTGTAGTTTGAGTCCATTGTTCCATGTCCTAGTCTCTGGAGCAGCAGAAAATAAGCTTGCTCCATCTTCAATATGACATCCTTTCAAATTTTTAAACATGGCTATCATGTCACCTTTTAACTTTTTCTTCTCAAGGCTAAACATACCCTGCTCCCTAAGCCACTCCTCCTAGGGCATGGCTTCCAGACCTCCCACCATTTTGGTCACCCTCTTCTGGACACATTCCAGCATATCAATATCCTTCTGGAATTATGGTGCCCAGAACTTGACACAGTATTCCTGGTGGGGTCTGACTAAAGCAGAATAAAGTGGTACTGTTACATCTCTCAATCTAGGCACTATCCACCTATCCACCTATTGATGCAGCCCAGAATTGCACTGGCTTTTTTTAGCTGCACATCACGCTGCTCACTCATATTCTGCTTGTAGTCTACTCCTAAATCCTTCTCACAGGTACTGTTATCAAGCCAGGTGTCACCCATCCTATATCTCTGCATTTCATTTTTTCTGCCTAAATGTAGTACATCACATTTCTCCCTGTTGACATTCATTTTGTTAGCTTTGGCCCAGCTTTCTAATCTGTTAAGGTCATTTTGAATTTTGATCCTGTCCTCTGGGGTATTGGTAACTCTTCTAATTTGGTGCCATCTGCAAATTTGATAACCATGCCCTCTGTTCCATCATCCAAGTCATTGATAAAGATGTTGAATAGCACTTTTATTTTTATTTAATTTATTTATTTATTTATACCCCGCTCTTCAGCCACAAGGCTATCAGAGTGGCTTACAAATTGTTTTTAAGCAATAGCTATTTACACATCTAACTGCATTAAACAGCTTCCAATGTGTGTTAGCTAATTGCCCCCCACAAGCTGGGTACTCATTTTACCGACCTACGAAAGGATGGAAGGCTGAGTGAACCTTGGAGCCCGCTGGAATCGAACTTGCAACTTGCAAGGTGGTGACTTGCAGTACGGCATCCCACTAATTACTTCTCTCCAGGATGAAGAGGAGCCATTGGTGAGCACCCTTTGGGTTCAGTCAATCAACCAATTACTAACTCACCTAACAGTAGCATTATGTAGCCCACATTTTACTAGTGTGTACAAGTGGGGGACTTTGTTGAAAGCCTTACTGAAATCAAGATATGCTACATCCACAGCATCCCCTTCATCAAGCAAGCTTGTAACTCCAGAGGTTATGAGGAACGGAAAAAGTATTCCTGTCCCACAATCTCCACTCCCACCCGTGTTCTGTCCCAATCCCGCCACAATCACTCTCCTGACTGCACTTACCTTGTCTCATCTCGACAGGGCAGCCCAGGAGTGAAAGGAGTTCTAATGGAGCTCCGTTCACTTCCTGGATTGAAATCCCACGGATTCTCGCAAGAAGATGGAAGTGCAGGAAATTCAAAAATAAAAATAACAACAACAAAAAAAGGGACAGCAAGCACAAAAACACACTTTAAAATTAACAAGTAACCTGGGGAGGGTTATAAAAAGTGTGTCACTTACCTGGATGTCCCGATCTCACCCAGAAGTGTTCTCGCAGGAACCTCCCATTGACACTGGGATCTTGCCCTCATAACGGGGCACCTTGTTGCATACAGGAACATCCGTGACAGAAATGGAATGGGGGAATCTATTGATGGCTTCTCCCGTCAATAAAAAACAGCACTGGCAGAATGGGTGCATAACAAGGGGGGGGGCGACATTGTCTGATAAGGAAGCCCCTTTGCAATCGCTTGGCATTGCTGTAATGCCACTTTTGATGCATCTGATAATCTCCTCTATCAATAAAAGAGATAAGATTAGTCTGGCATGATTTTTTTGAGAAACCCATGTGGACTTTTAGAGATCATGGCATCCCTTTCTAAGTGCTTACAGATTGACTGCTTAATGGTCTGCTCTAGAATCTTTCCTGGTATTGATGTTAGGCTGACCGGACATCCCTCTCCCCTTTTTGAAGACAGGGACAGTATTTGCCTCTTCCAGTCTTCTGGGATTTCTCCTGGTCCCTTCCTTGCCCATAATTATCAGAATCCATCACTGACCACAAGAGAGGCCCATCACATGACCATCAGATATGAATAACTTTTGAGCTGTACCTGTGGAGTTGTCCAGTTACTGTTTACTTGTGGACACAAGGCTTGTTGAGAAATCACCCATTTCTCCTTGAGATTTGTTCTTCCTATTTTGATTTGTATGCATTTCTCCCTTGGGCTGAAAACACCACATAACAGGATGCACAATATTTTTCTTGTACAGAAATTTGATCTGAATACAACTCATTGTTAAGTTCTCATTTTTTATACTATTCCTTGTGTGCATATATTATATAGTTATTGCTCCATGTGTAATTTTCCTCAGCATGTTTTTCTTCTCAGATTTAGAGACATCATCATTAAAAGCAAGGTATCTGAAAGAATATACAGTAAGTGGCGGAAATAATAATGTTTTACATGTATCAGCTCTTCATAATGATTGTGATGGCTGAGAGTTTGTGCTATATTGAAGGAGATATCCATAATGACAATGACAAATGACAACAATGCTGTTGTTAACTGCAGTCAAGTCAACTTTGACTTATGGTGACCCTACGAATGAGAGACCCTGTTATTAACAGGTCTGTGGCTTCCTTCATTGAATTTATCCATGTGTAATGCAGTCTTCCTTTTTCATAGAATCATAGAGATAGAAGAGATCACAAGGGTCATCCAATCCAACCCCTGCCATGCAGGAATACACAATCAAATCATTCCTGACATATGGCCATCCAGCCTCTGTTTAAAACCATCTAAAGAAGGAGACTCCACCACACTATGAGGCAGTGTATTCCACTTCCGAACAGCTCTTAGTGTCAAGAAGTTCTTCCTAATGTTTAGGTGGAATCTCTTTTCCTGTAGTTTGAACTCATTGTTCCATGTCCTAGTCTCTGGAGAAGCAGAAAACAAGCCTGCTCCATCCTCAGTATGACATCCCTTCAAATATTTAAACATGGCTATTATGTTCCAACTTAACCTTCTCTTCTCCAGACTAAACATACCCAGCTCCCTAAGATGCTTCTCATAGGCCAGGGCATGGCCTCCAGACCACCCACCATCCTGGTTGCCCTCCTCTGGACACGTTCAAGCTTCTCAATATCCTTCCTGAATGGTGGTGTACAGAACTGGACACAGTATTCCAGGTGAGGTCTGACCAAAGCAGAATAGAGTGGCACTATTACTTCCCTTGATCTAGACACTATATTTCTATTAATGCAGCCTAGAATTGCATTGGCTTTTTTAGCTGCTGCATCACACTACTGACTCACGTTCAGCTTCTGGTCCACTAAGACTCCTAGATCCTTTTCACATGTACTGCCTTTAATTAAAGGCATGTACTGCCTTTAATTATACCAAGCCTTCTTATCTTTTCTTATCTTATCTTATCTTCTTATCTTTCTAAATGAATCATGTGGGCTCAAAGTACAATATCTTTAAGTTGTTTCTAAGTTATGGCAACCCTATCATGGGGTTTTCTTGGCAAGATTTGTTCAGAGGGGGTTTGCTTTTGCTTTCCTCTGAGGCTGAGATAATGTGACTTGCCTAAGAACACCCAGTGGGTTTCCATGGCTGAGCGGGGATTTGAGCCCTGGTCTCCCAGTGTCCTGATCCAGCACTCAAACCACTACACCACACTGGCTCTATGTTTCTTAAAATTTTGTTAAATTTATAAAATGATGAATTTTCAATTAAACATGGTAGTAGATTATAATGGAAAGTTTAACTCTATGCACTGTAAGTCATTGGGGTGGGTCACCTAATGTAGAGGAAATGTTGCCAGTGCGTGTTTAGATGTTTAAAGCCATGTCTGTGAGAACTCTTGAGAACACAATAATTGTATAGATGCACTCCCTCCACCCTCCGTCAGGACTCTTGCCTTTGTTGGGTGTTTTGGATATTTATGATTTATACAAGAGCTTCCACTTCTGCTTTGTGCCTTTTCACTCTTGTACCCCAGGGTATATTCAGTTTCCAATGCAGGGAAACACGCTACATAGTTTCATATATTTTCCCATTCTGCAGTGAGTGATTTGATAGATGTGTTGCCACTTTATGCTGTGCAGTAGTTTAGATTAGTTCTGTAACTTTTTGGAATGGGAACATTTTATCCTTGGGTGCTGTGGATTGGCTATACCCTACACCCAAGGAAACTGGTTTGCAAAGATGAATAGGACAACACACACTACTTTTCCTTTCCTCTCTCCTCTTTGTTTCTTCACCCACATTTAACATTCATTTAAAAGATAGCACAAGCCAAAAAAATACTAGCAAATGCTTTTTGGCGGGAGGGGAGAGAAAGGTAAAGTATAAATTAAATAAATGGCTTCTTTTAGTTTGTCTTGTATTAGCTATATTTGCTGTGTGAGTGCAACACACTGACAAATGTAAATAGATTTACGTTCAACCCTTTTCTAACACAGTATGTTATTGCATTAAAACCCCACACTAATTTTGAAAAGGGATTGGATCCAGATTTAGTCCTATTTACAGCTGACCCACTGAAATTTTAGTCTGTTACCTGCCCTGATATCACCCACCCTTTTAATAATTCATTAATTGGCTATGTTTCATAAACTGACTTATTACTGGCACTCCATGTGATTGACAGTAGACCAGGGATTCCCAGGTGCAAAGAATCAAGGTTTGCTCAGAAAGCCTAAGGAAGTAGCCTGCCAAAAAGACACACCCATATAAGGATTAAGCAAACCCCCCCCCGGAACTGGTGAGTTAGAGAAGAAATGAGCTAATTTTCCTAGACTTTCATAGAAATGAGTCATTCAATAATCCCTTCAAGATAGCTGGATACTCTTTGCTTGCAAAACTGGTTTTTCGTCGCACATCTCCCCAAACAATAGAAGTTTGCCTGACGACCATAAGTTTTAATGTTTCAACCATTAGCATTCGTTAACACATCCAGAGAATCCATTGTTTAACCATGGGAAACTCTGGCAGACGTATTCCACTCAAACTCACCCCTTCAGGGGAAATATTGTATATAAACAACACCCTAAAACACCACCAAAGTGTGCACAGCTTCCTTTCCTCCCGCCACTCTATCAGTCTGTGTCACCATGGGTCGCAGCTTCTATACGACTCTCTACCCGTCTGACAGGTATAGTATAACCCATCATCCTGAACTCTATTCCTCTACCCCATTACTTATTATTTTCTTCGATAGCCTTGTGTGAATGCTTGAAGCCTGAGTGTATGTATGAGTGCATTCCCCTGATTATTTTTCCATAAAAAACATTTTTGTTTTATCCTCTGGCTTGGAGTCTCACCAATTACAGTTGCCCCTCCACATTCGCGAACTCAGCATTCGAGGTTTTAATTATTCGCGGTTTTGGGAGGGCCCCCCCGGGGCTCCCCAAAACCGCGAAAAGGGGCTTCCGGAGGCCCCTTGAGAGCCCTGGGAAGGAGCGGGGAGGGCCGGGGAGGCGTTCACGGGGCCTTTGGAGACCCTCCAGAGGCCCCGTGAAGGCCTGGGGCAGGTGGGGGGAGGCCGCGGGGGGGAGGGAGGGGGAGGATGGGGTGAAGCCTTCACAGAGCCTTGGAAGGCTCCATGAAGGCCTGGGGAGGGTGGGGGGAGGCCCCCGGGAGGGAGGGGGGAGGATGGGGGGAAGCCTTCACGGAGCCTTGGAAGGCTCCATGAAGGCCTGGGGAGGATGGGGGGAGGCCGCGGAGGCCTTCACAGAGCCTTGGAAGGCTCCGTGAAGGCCCCGGGGAGGGGGGGGAGGGCAATCAATATTCGCGGTTTTTTGACATTCGCGGGGGTCCGTGGAACCTAACCCCCGCGAATGTCAAGGGACAACTGTATTACCGGTATACGTAGAACAAAAGATCCTGCAGTTACCTGACCTTCCGCAGCCACTATTTGAGCTAGTTAATATAGCTAATACAAGACAAGACTAGTCATAGGAAATTTCTTTGTTCCTATAGAGAGGCAATACGTGCAGCAAGGAAATCCTTCTTTTCTGCATGTATTGGATCTGCAGAGCCTCACCCAGCAGAGCTGTTTAGGGAGGTGAGGGAAATGACACAGGTTCCACCTGTGCAGAATTCATTACTAAACCCGACAGCGGCCTGCTGTGATGCATTTAACAACTTCTTTGCAGATAAAATCTCTCAAATAAGAACCAATTTGGATGCCGGGGTTGGAGCAGATTCAATTGATGAGATGTCCAGTAACTCTGGTGATGAGGTTATATTGGATCAGTTTCAGTCTGTAAGTACGGATGACATGGACAAGCTCCTTGGTAGAGTGAGGAAGACTACCTGTCTTCTTGACTCTTGCCCTTCGTGGCTGGCTGTCCAGGGGGGTGATACCTTGAGGATGTTCCTCAGGGATATCATCAATGCATCCCTTAGGGAAGGTCACATTTCATCTTGCTTGAAGGAAGCAGTGGTTAGACCACTCCTAAAAAGACCTGCCCTTGACCCTCTGGATATGAAGAACTATAGGCCAGTCTCCTTATTACCTTTTTTGAGCAAGGTGATTGAGAGGGCGGTTGCTCTTCAACTCCAAGCTGTCTTGGAAGACACTGATTATCTAGGACTATTTCAAACTAGCTTTAGGATGGGATTTGGAGTTGAGACGGCCATGGTTACCTTAGCTGATGACTGCCACCTGAACATCGACAGAGGTAATGTGACCCTGTTGGTGTTACTGGATCTCTCAGCCTATCTTGGGGACCACCTCCTTCCATATAATCCTCCCCATGCACTCAGGTCCTCTGGGAGGAATCTGCTGCAACCTTTAAAAACTAGGCTCTCGTCGACCTCCCAGAGGACCTTTTCGGCTATTGCTCCCAGATTATGGAACAGCCTGCCGGATGAGATCTGTCACATTATCACCTTAAATAGCTTTTTGAAAAGCTGTTAAAATGGATCTCTTCTGGCAGGCCTTTTCTGAATAGATACCCGGCCATCAGAGAGAAAAATCTTATTAGTCCGATCCCATCCAGCTTTTTATTGTGTTGTTTTTAGTATTTTTAGTAATTATTAAGTATGTTTTAAACCTTTAATTATTTAATTGTATTTCAATTCATGGGACAACCCATCAATAGCTCTTGAATACAGCTGTTTTCACAGTATTGAAGAGCATGCAAAAACACGGCCCACTGTAATTGCGAGATTACAGTGGGAATGGGCTGTCCTCTTTCGTGCCTCCCTGTTGTTAGTGAGAACACTTCCTGTTGGCAATGGGAAAATGAAATTTACACTTGACTGTTCCTTCAATTCCTTTGTTAATTTTGCCACAGAAGTGTACTACCGTATATTCTGGTGTATAAGATGACCCCCCAATTTTAAAGTTAAAATATAGAGTTTGGGATATGCTTGCCATATAAGACTACCTACCACCACCTGTCCTCCCCAAAGCCCCATCTCGGACTGGGAAGGACGGGAGCTGGCTAGGAAACTCCCTAGCCACCTAGGAGGGGGGGCTGGCTGGGGGGGAGCTTCCTAGCCAGCTCCTGTCCTTCCCCAGTCTGAGATGGGGCTTTGGGGGGGGGGCTGTTGCCAGCCAAACCTCTGTGCTTTCACAAGGGCTCCTCACGAGGAGCCCTTGTAAAAGCACAGATATTTGGCTGGCAATGCTCTCCCCAGCCAGCCAGCCAGCCAGCCAAACCTCTGAGTTCCCCCCGCTTTGCCAGGGGAAACTCGGAGGTTTGTTTGGCTGGCTGGCTGGCTGGCTGGGGAGAACGTTGCCAGCCAAACTTCTGCATTTTTACAAGGGCTCCTCGCGAGGCAAACTGCTACATTCGCCCCTCTCCTCCACCTTCGATTCCTCCCCAAAGGGGGTGAAGGCGGAGGAGAAGGGCGAATGCACCGGTACACATTTTGCCTCACCCCCTGCCCGAACTCCTGCGTCTTCGCTCCCTTTGCAAAGGCAGCAAAGAGGCAGGAGATCGGGTGGCAGGTGAGGCAAACCGTATACCTGGCATATAAGACGACCCCCGACTTTTGGGGATATTTTCCAGGGTTCAAAAGTCATCTTATACGCTGGAATATATGGTATATTGACAGATATCCACCAAATATTTTTAAAGATCTGCTCCATTGTTCCAATGCCAGGTTTTCAGAGGAAGGAACTGGCAAAACCACCTCCGAGTCTTTCTTGCCTATGAAAACCCTATGAAATTTATGGGATTGACATGAGTCGACAGGCAACTTTGAACGCACATACACACGCACATCCAGCTTGTCATATCCTTGGTCATGTATGCGCCTTGAGCCATGATTAATGTGGGTAGAAGGAATGGATAGGTATGTTTCAGAAAACAATTCACCCCATATTCATCACTAAGCTTGAGAGTGTCAATGTATCATTATTAGTTTTCACAAAAGAAATACTGTAATTCTTTTTTTTCTTTTTTTTTTGGTCAAAGGGATTCTATGTATGTATATATACAGAGGGCTCCAGAAATTCCTGCTGTTGTTAGAGCCTTACCTAGCGATAGAGTTTCTGTAATAATAATAATAATAATAATAATTCTTGTTGTTGTTGTTGTCTTCAAGTTGCTCCTCACCTATGGCAACCCTAAAGTAAACCTATCTTGGTAATTTCCTATTATTTTCTGTGAAATTATAATTTATGTGAAATTATTTTCATAAAAATTAAAACATTACTGTTTTCTGTGAAATTTCTTTTATGCTGGAAGGATTTGTTTTGTTTTGTTTGCTTTAGGTGGCAGGGGCTAGCATTACACTTTGATGTTTGTATTATTAGCGATGCCATGAAATCCTGGAGTTTCACTGATGGTGATATTGAGAAGTTTGGGGTTTGTTTATTGTGTGTGTGCGTGTGGCAGTCAGGGAAAGCTCCAAGTAGGAGAAAACAAGGGTGGCTCTTGTGGGGAAGGGAGTGTGAAATGTGTGGTTTTTTGGGTGTGTGTGTGTGTCATTTTCTTCTTTCCTTCCTTCTGTGCAGCAAAAGTTAATTTCATTAAAATTGTTTACCTAAATGAAACTATGTAGCTTTTTTGTTGTTGTCCTTAGTAAGTCAGGTTTCTATAACAGTTTTAAAGAGGTGCTGGAGTGAATTTAAACAAACTTCATAGTTGATTAAAAAAAACTACAATAATGCCTTGATATACAGCTGGTTGAAAAAAAAAACTAGCAGTGTGTTTGGTCAGGGTTGTTCAACTCTTAATCTCCTGGATAATAAGAGCATACAGTTAATTGTATAATAATTAAAGAAATCTCGTCCTGGATGATAAGAGCATACAGTTAATTGTATAATAATTAAAGAAATCTGCCCTGTAATTGGGGAAAGAAGCAGTCTTTTCTGTCTTGCTTCTTTCCCCCTACAGCACTCTTCCCTCTTTCCTTTCATAGCTCTGTGTCGCCCACCACCACCCTCCCCTCACACACAGAGAGAGAAAGAGATATGGGGAAGGGGCTCCTCCTTCTCCTCCTCCTCCTCTCAACCTGACCTCCCGCTCTTTCGATTATCCATGACGTCACCGCCCCTCTCCTGCCTTTCCCTCCCTCTTTCCCTCACAGGCTGCCCTCTCAGAGCCTTTCCCCCCTCCTCCCTTTGCTCCCTCCCCTCTGCTCCTCCTCTGACAGAAACTCTACCACAGGGTTGGGCTTCCCGCAGGTGACGTCATCAGCGCGGAGAGGGAGAGAGGGGATGGAGGGAAAGAGAGAGGGAACCGGGGGGGGGGGAAAATAAGGCGTGGCTTCTGAGGCGATGGGGGAGGTGGCAGCCTCAAAAAGTGGGCGGGGCTTTTTGCCAGCGCGAGATAAGTCGGTTTGGCTCAGCTGTGAGGGGAGGAGAGTGCGGCTGAGGCGGCAGAGGCAAAGCGAGGAGCCGGCGGAGTAGTCGATATCCTCCTCCTCCTCAAGCGGGGGAGAAGAAGGAGAAGAAGAAGAAGCAGCGGCTGACGACGACGACAGGAGAGGAGAGGGAGAAAAGCCTCGGCCACCGCAGACAACGACCACCACCACCAACGAAGGGGAGGGGGAAGAAGGAGAGAAAGAAAGGGAGGACGAAGGCGGCCGTGTGTGTGTGTGTGTGTGGAGGGGGCGCCTACGTGAGGCGAGCCGGCGAGTGGGCGGAGCCTCCCGCTCTTCTTTACAGGCGCCGCCGCTGCTTCTGCTCGTGTGAAGCGACCCCTTCCTCCTCCGACGCCCCCCACCCTCCTTGCGACGCCGCGTCCTCCTCGCCTTCCTGTGGCGGCCAGGCGGGGATGGCGGTGCTGGATCTGGCCCTGGAGGGACTCGCCATCTTCGGGCTCACGCTCTTCCTGGTGCTCTGGCTCATGCACTTCATGTCCATCATCTACACGTAAGTGAGTGAGGCCTGGCCGCGGGCGGGTCCCCACCACCGACCTCGCACAAAGAGAGCGGGGCAGGCAGGCAGGGAGGGGAGGAGGAGGAGGACGAGCTCTTTCCTCCTCCTCCTCCTCCTCCACCACCACCACCCCCGTTTTCTTTCTCACGGTGGTTTCATAGAAACCTCAAGAGCCACCCAGTCCAACCCCATTCTGCCTCAAGGGCCACCCAGGACTGGACTGGAAACCTCAAGGGCCACCCAGTCCAACCCCATGCTGTCTCAAGGGCCATCCAGGACTGGACTGGAAACCTCAAGGGCCATCTAGTCCAACCCCATTCTGCCTCAAGGACCATCCAGGACTGGACTGGAAACCTCAAGGGCCACCCAGTCCAACCCCATGCTGCCTCAAGGGCCATCCAGGACTGGACTGGAAACCTCAAGGGCCATCCAGGACTGGACTGGAAACCTCAAGGGCCATCCAGTCCAACCCCATTCTACCCTGCAGGAATGCACAACCACAGCCATCCTGACATAAGGACATCCAGCCTCTGCTTAAAAACCTCCAAAGAAGGAGACTCCACCACACTCCACACTGCTGAACAGCTCTTACTGTCAGGATGTTCTTCCTCATGTTGAGGTGGAATCTCTTTTCCTGGTGTTTGAACCCATGGCTCCGTGTCCTAGTCTCTGGAGCAGCAGAAAACAAGCTGGCTCCATCCTCAACATGACATCCCTTCAAATATTTAAACATGCCTATCATGTCACAACCTTCTCTTCCTTAGGCTAAACACACCCAGCTCCCTAAGCTGCTCTTCATAGGGCATGGCTTCCAGACCATATAGAACATTTCAGGTAAATTTTTCTTCACCATCAGGAAGTTCTTTCTAATGTTTGGGCAGGCTCCATTTCCCCCTTTTCCTTCCCCCTCAGGAGCCCCTCTCTCCTTGCTGGCTCACACACTCCTCATCATCCTATCTCTAGCAGCCTTGACTGGGTTGCTTAGAAGGTGAGGCACCTGCCTAGACTTGGCCAACCCACAGCGACACTGATAAAGCATCAGTGCTCGCCCTAAACACTAACAGTCACTGGCGTAGGCGTACCCCCACATCTCACTAGTCATGTATGTTTTCTTCCTCGCTCCCCGCATCATTTATATTCCATGCATACCAGTGAATTGATGGTTGTCAGAGGGACACATTCCATTATCCACCTTTCGTTCTCCTGCATGCATAGGCTGTATGTGCACTGGTGAACCTGTTCCCTTGCTTAGTCTGTCCACAGGCTCCCTTTTTGCTATGTCTCTTCACAGTGACAGAGAAGATGGGGGGGAAATCCTTTCTCTATTGGCAAGTCCTTTAAAAGGAAGAACCATAACAATACCCTTCTCTTTCACTGTGTTTGCCAGTTCATTCCTGTATTGCAATGGATCTAATGTTTTTGAATCCCTTCCTTATGATATTCTTAAGGACTGCAGTCCTGCTTCAGATACCGTGTGCTTCCTGTCTAAGGAATAGTGGTGGCATATATGTGCCTAAAGATCATGAACTTGAACATATATTTACAACATGGATTGTTGACTCTTCATACACCTGTGTTGCTTGCATGCTTTGAGTCAATGGCTACAGAATGGCCTTGGCTCTCTTTAAGATGCATGACCAGTACTCAACTGCAAGTCTGCCCAGCCATAATGCAGCTATACACACACACCATTAAGCAACATTTTCTTTATATAATAATATTTTCTTAGGGTTTTTTTTTTTACTACTAAGGAGATTAGCATGGTGCACATGGCCAGATTCCCCAATATCTTTGCAGTAAAGATTGTAGCTTGACAATGTGGAATTTTCTCAGATTGGTGTCACTATTGCAGCGGTGTATGTCCCTCACTTTTTATTTTAGTACAGCCACAGTGTTTTAAATGTGTGCAGCTTGATTTTCAGTAGGTTTGTCATAGATACTTTTAAGGATTTTCTAGGGACATAGGCATACCTTGGCCTGCTGTGCCTCCTTTAGCATGTAAAAACAAAGTGTGGTGTGGAACACATGATTTAAAGAGAGCATATTTCATAGGCTCATCTGCTTGGTTTGTCACTGATCGGGTTTCTAAACATAGCTGTGTTTTACTGGAAGGGCAAACAAATGCTTGCTGAAATCTTAGCTAATGAAATCTCTAAGGGGGAGAAGAACTTGCTGGACATTCTTTATGTAAGCTATGTTTTCTGTTTTTTCAGATAAGTGGTGTTTAGTGAATTATAGTGTGTTTGCATGGTGCATTTATGTACTGTTTGGTGAAAGAAAAGGGATATTGGGAAAAGATTGAGAGAGATTACTTTTTTTGTCAAACTTGTCACTTGGGTTGTCTAAATGGTGGAAATACTCCTCATGGAATGTGAGGAGAATATGATGTGTCTAAATGGGATCCCGCCATTGTTTCACTATATTTGGAAGGGGGGGGGCAAAATGCCCTATATTCCACAGGAGAAACCTTTGGGGCTTTCCATAGTTTTTTTTACAAATGCTTATTCCTGCTCGTTAGGACAAGCGACGACATTAATTCGCTCTCCCATACAAGTAGAAGCTGAAAGCTGATTGGCTGGACATCTGGGGCGGGGCTAGCTAACAAGGAAAGCACCTGGAACCGCCATGTTAGATTTTTGCCTTAATGAGTGCTACGGCAATAAGATGGGGTGGGTTTTTGGTTTTTTTGTTAAGGTAAAATATCATTCTATCGCATCTTGGGTATAGTTTTTTTTTTTTTTTAAACTGTTCAGCGGTGGCAAATTGGCAAGTAAAAATGCGAGTAATTCACTGAGGCCACCATCTTGATTTGCAGGCATGCACAGATACCTTCATATGCCTGTGATATGCCCCCAAAGCCATTTAGATAAAAAAGTAGCTGCTGCAAATTGCCATTACTGTGGCACAATCAGGTTTTTTTTTTTTGCTTCCTATAGATGAGGCCTCCCTTTCTTGAATGAAACTCCACATTTCTTATGCCTTTCACTATTTACTTCAGGTGGCTTTCTGGGTAACACGAACAGTTTTTTTAAAAATTCAGTGCTCCTATACTTCTTTTTTGAGTAGGTGTTGGAGCATTGCACTGGAGTTATTAATTCTAGTGCTACAGCTCTACATATGTGTTTAATAATGCTAAGGTGATGCTTTTTAATTTTTGAAATGTCCAATTCAAAAACTATCTAGAATGCTGAACTGTTATTGTATAAGCTAGTTTACAAGCCTTAATAACTTTACTGTGGCACTTAACTCTATTACAACACCCTGTTTTTCCTTGAACCTTCAAGACATAAGGGCAGAACACCACACTTCTCTGTTATCACCTATGGAGTAAAAGTCCAGTTGAATATTCCTTGCATATTGAAAAGCTGTGAAACACAACTGGAGATTAGCTGCAAAATCAGAATAGGATTCTATTGAATAGATTTGCCAGTCACTAAATTTGTAAGGTAACATTTAGAAGGAAGAAGAAATGGTTCCTTTTTGATATATGTTGCACAACAATCTGAATTACTCCACTCTTTAGCCTCAACAAAAATTAACCCTCAAACACTGGAGTGTACCATTATGTGTCTCAGACTTTGTTTCTGCTATAGAAAAGTGCTTAAGGATAGTCGTGTCATCCGTTGTGCTAGTGATTGTGTGCCTGTCCCTGTTGTACCAGCTGCAAGGTTGAAATTTCATCGAGCTTTATGCCTACAGTAGCTTAGCACACTTAAAAGTTGCTTTGTGGGGGTAGGTAGATTTGTGCAGTTTGTACAGTGCAGAAATATAAGTGTATGAATGGGGAAGTGTGTGTGTGTGCGCGCGCGCGCATGTAAGTACTCTTTCTGCCTGAGTGTCTGCACTCCCTATAAATGATGTCCTTTCAGTAAATGTTAGTATTAACATTTGCCAATGACCTAACTATGGAATTAAAAGCTAAACACAAGCACTCCTGCTATGTTTTTCTTAAGTCTCTGAGGAAGAAACTTGATTACAGTGTTTCGGGGACATAGTAGTACAGTACAGTACTGTAATTCTTAGTCAGGTTCTGTAAAGCACAAACTGTATCTAATATGTAACTTTAATAGCCTTTGATAATTTGTAGCGTGGTGCTCTGCAGATAGAAAGTAGCTCTCTCCTTTAGTATCCTAAAAGCTTTGTACAGTACTATAAAATGAATAAGATTGTTGTCCTTATGTAGGACAATAACGCAAAATATTTATGCAGTAAGTGGAGAATGAAGAAGCTGGCTTCTTGGACTTGCTTTGAAAACATTGTTCATGCTTTTCTATAGGCTGGGTAGAGTACAAATCTGTCATTATGATTCTACAGATTTTTACAGTTTGATTATCTATGGATCAGATCCCACGTTTTAAAAAGTGTCACTTCTTTGAAGTCTTGCTTGGCCTTTCCTGATGTTGAACTGCAAATCCCATCAGACTTAGACAGCATAGTCAATGATTGGTATTCATGGGATTTGCTATCCAGAAACATCTAGAGAGATGCAGTTGCCCATCCTGTCATAATTTAAATAGTAGCAGAAGTAATGCATGGATGGTGGTAGAAGGAGTATATTTCTTTAAATAGAATAACAGGGACTATACTTTCGGGTAGCATAAATGCTGATGAAGTAGCCCAATTTTAAAATATTGTATCCACGGGGGATTGGTTCCAGCCCCCCCCCCGTGGATAATGAAGTCTGTGGATAATAGTGAACATTCCTGTTGCCATTCTTGCCACAGGAGCAATCCTGGGGGGTGATCCCGGGTGATGGGAGAAGGGAAGTGAGATCTTCTCCCCTCCTCCCTCCCCTGTTCACCCCCCCTGCTGTCGCCATCTGCAGATAATTGAATCAGCAGGTGGCAAATCAGCAGATAAGGGATTCTACTATATCATCAAAATCTTAAATATTTGCAAGTTCCAGAATAATGTATATTGGTTAAAAAGAGCTTGTTATGCAGAATTGATTCTGTATTCAGTAACATCACACATGGCATTACAAATATATTTATCAGTAATAACCTGAGAAACCAAACAAAAAGTGAAATATAAGGGTATTTCTCTGTATATCCCCAGAGACAGGCTCTGTTTCTGTCTTCCCCCTTCCCCACCAGACAGGTGATCAGTGATGCCAGGGCTTCTTAACTAACAATTGATTGAAATAAGTGAGTGCATATTGAGAGAAAGATAGGATATAAATTAAGTAAGTGTGGATCTGATCCCATAAGTTTCACTTTAATCATTCCTCATCTTTTAACATGAAAAGCAGTTGCATAGGTTACAATCTGGACCAGAATAGTGTTGGGTGGAGAAGGAGGTTTGCTTAATCCTTTCTCTTCAGAAGGCTGTTTTTCTGTTCAGAATTGCCCTGAGCAGCTTCCCTGCAGTAGGAGAAATATAGAAATCTCTATATCATTTCTCTCATGGGAGGAAAAGCAGCTTAGTGGGGTCTGATTGTAAACAGAAAAATGGCCTTATGAAAAGAGCCCCATCCCCCAGAGGTACATTGTTCAAAATGGTAGTATTTTATGTAGTAGCTTTTCATTTTAAGAAAGTGAGGGGTGTTTACTGAATAGTGTATAATTTTTCATACTAAAGGCTGTTGTAACTATGTTATAGTTGGTCTTCTCTTCAACCTTGTGAGGCAACTGCTAATGACAAAAGAGTGGGTGATTGTATACAGCCCATAAGAAATATGGACAATGATAATACATCAAATAGTTTTCAAGGAGAAGTGGGCCAATAATACCAAATAGCACCCTGTTTATCTGAATTTCCTGAACTCAGGATTGCTAGCATTTAAGAAGCAGTTAAGAGATGTAAAACTGTATTCTGGTTCTGTTGACATATCATAGGGGATGCAGGAACTGCAGCTTGCTGTACACAAGTCACTTGCAATGAGAGCAGCTAAACAAACCACAAAGCTTTGTTCAGTGGTTTGTTTATTGTGTCATCTGAACATGGGACTTTGTCTTTCTGTTTGGACTCCTGGCTTATTATGAAAATTGGTAATTCCTAGTAAAACATGTTTCACATTGAAATAAACATTTCATCAAGAGTGAATTTGTGTATTTTTTTGGGTTATGATAAATTTAAGGTTTTAATACATAAATTCTTTAATTTATCTGCCACAGTTTTAGATATCTAGAAGCAAAACTTCCCTACCTAAGTGTTCTAGGATTTCCCCTCTTAGACCTTATTTTACATTCTGTGATACATCCAATGCTTCAGTGTAACGCCGTTGATGTTGGAAAACAATGGTATATTTTTTGCATAATGTCTCTATTTTTTATTAGTTATTCATCTCTGATATTGTTTGTAAAGCATCCTAGAAGATCTGTGACAAAGCTTGTATGTATAACTCAAGGTAGTTATGTTCAGCTTACGTCAAGGCTACAAGTGCCCCGTTGAAAAAGAGTGGAGTAAAAACAGAACAAATAAATAATAAAGTGGCACATGACAGTGAAACATTTAGCAGTGCTGGGGATCCCTCCTCTGAATATTTGAAATATTTGGAGGAGCTGTTCTTTCTCTCTATAATGAAGCAACAGCAGTGCTAATACAAAAATAAACTATTGTCACTGCATTAATTTATGTGCAAAAGAGATGGAAAGGCAATCTCCCATAAGATTTAGTGAATTGTAAAGGCAGAGGAGCAGTTCTCCACAACTTTAAAACAGCCTCACTTTTTCAGAGAATCAGGCAAGCTTGAAGAGGTTGGCTACCTTTTCTCATTGACTGTGAAAGAAAATGGAAAGCCAAAGAGAAAACGAGACAGGACTCTGGTAGGCAAGCCTCGCTTCCTGTGTCTTGCTTTCTGTATCTTTCTCTGATAGTAAAAGTAGAGCTTATGTACCGGTACCTGTTCTCCACAGTATTGTTGTGTGCAGATTGTACTGCCCCTCTTTTCTGGCTTCTCATGTCTTACAGGATGCTGTAGTATGAGGCTAGCTTTTTTAGACTTTATAGTACTGCTTGTCCTTCTTTGAAGGGGATTGGATGCTACTTCTGTCTTTATTTTGAAAATTGAGAGGAAAAATCAATAGTGAATGTGTGGTGAAGAAGAGAACATTTGGGCAGTCTCAGCAAATGAATCCAGGCTTAGGTGACAAATTCTTCTCTAATTATTTACTTATTTCCTTTCTGTACAATGGTACCTAGCAAGTTACTGGTCTCTTGTGCCATGTCAGTTATCTTATTCTTGGCATCAGGTAGTCTTTTCATTTGAATCTTTAAATCAGTCTTGGGCATTTCTGTGTAGTTCAGGGCAGAACTGGCAGAGGTTTGTCCTAAGAATGTAGGAAAGGTGTTGATCAATCAGTCTAATCCATCATTTTGCTTACACAGTGGCTACAGCAGCCATTAAATCCTGGATTTTTTTTAGTATTTCAAATAATATCTCTGAGTATATATATACCTGTGCAAAGAGAAGCATCCTCCATATGCTCTAGAATTGCGGGGACAGGTTTCCATGTTCAGGAGTCTAGTTTTCACATGAGGTCTGAGTCTTTCTGGTTATACATTGCCAAATGCATTTGATACATTAAAAAAAGTGATTGGATCTTCATAGGCTTACTTGTATATCTCACTCCTTAAACCAGACTAGGAGGTTCCAATTTGAGTTGGCACTGTGGTGCTGAAGGATAATGAGTTTAGCTTGTGGAAGTATCTTTTATTTTTTGTCCATAGGATTAATGGCAACTTTTGGGGTTATTTATATGTAGCATAGCAGATATGCCAACTGCCCCCTGCCTAGTACTGATGTAGATCTTCTATGGCTACCGTACTTTAAAATTTTGTGGAAGGAGAGATAGTCTCTCTCTCTCTCTCTCTCTCTCTCTCTCTGTGTATTTGTGAGTATGTATATTTAAAAGTGATAAATCAGGTGATGGATTTTGTATACCTCATGTTTATTTGGAGCCTAGCTTCTAATACTTGTGTGTTTTGATGCTTTTCTCCTCCTTGGTTATAATACTTGGTTGCCATATAATTTTAATCAGTTGTGTCTGCTAATATTTCTAGGGTTGTGGTTTTTAAAAAAGCTAATCTTAAATGTTTTTTTTAAACTGTTAATGAAATATTAATGAAATATTCCTAATGTTGCTAACAGTTAACAAAGTACATTATCTGAAAAACCAGCACTCCTTTCTTTAGCCATTTTTGAAAATAATTATACTGGAGAGCATTGAACCCTCATTAGCACTTCTAGTTTCTGCTCTCTAAGCAGCTGTATTTTATATTTACCACTGTCTTTTTCATATAGTTTTTTATGCTAGTTTTGTTGTTGTGTGCCTTCAAGTCATTTCTGACTTATGGTGACCCTAAGGTGAACCTATCACAGGGGTTTCTGAGGCTGAACATTATATCTTTTACAGCTAGCTGATGCTTGTCAACATTTTTCAAGCTTTTGTGCAAGAATTTTGTACAATAATGTATCTAGGTTAAATGAGTTGCTCTTGCATTCTAAATCAGTTTTTTTTTTCCAAAAGAGGAAACTGGGTTAGTCTGGCATATTTTGTTCTTTATAAAAATCTTATTGACTGCTAGTAATTTCTTCATTTTCATCCAAGTGCTTGAAGATTAGTGTGCTCCCAATAGCTTTGAAAGGATTAAAGAAACATTAGTCCCTCTTACAGCTTCTAGATGACCTTACTTCCATTTTTCTTTTTCATCCTTCATACCTTTTAATGCCTCCTATATATTAGTGGTTCTAACAGAAATGAATCCAAGTTTTCTACATATGTGAGGTTTCCTTTCCTTTTATATTCTTTTCAAAAGCTCATTATATCTTTCTTTTGTGGAAGCTTGATTAAATAGATATGAAAGAATCTGTTCTTCACACTTTTCAGTGTCCCCTCTCTACCTTTGACCAACAGGGTGGATATAAATTGATGATTTTTGAACAAGTTTGACTATTTGCATTAGTGGTGGAGAGAGAGAATGGCATCTCTAGGCCTCATGAAGCCTCCAAAGGAATTTTTAGGACCCCAGGCTCTCACAGAATTTTCCCAAATATTGGGGTGTGTATTTATTTTTAACTTGTATATGTTTTACATTTTATTTTTTTGATTGTGATGATTTTAATTGTAAATTGTATATTTTTTTATGTTTTTGTCAGCCACCTTGGGTCCCACTCTGGGAGAAAGGCAGCATATAAATTAAATAAATAAGTAAATAATAACCTCAGATACCAAGATTGACAAAGAGGTCGATCACAGATTAGCAAAGGCATATAGTGCATTTGGAAGACTTTACAAAAGAGTCTGGAGTAATAAACACCTGAGGCAAAGCACAAAAATCAGTGTGTATAGAGCCATTGTACTGTCTATTCTCCTTTATGGGTCTGAAACATGGGTCACCTATCGCCACCACTTACGACTCCTCAAATGCTTTCATCAGTGCTGTATACGGACAATCCTAAATATACACTGGACTGACTACTATGTGACGAATGTTGCTGTCCTTGAGCAAGCAGGGATCACCAACATTGATGCCATGATATTGAGAACACAGCTGCGCTGGGCAGGGCACATTTCTAGGATGGAGGACCATCGCCTCCCAAAAATAGTACTCTACGGTGAACTCACCACGGGTCAGCATAAGACGAGTGCTCCAAAAAAGCAATACAAGGACTCCCTGAAACAACATCTCAGGCTCAGCCAAATTGATCACCAACAATGGTCCGCCCTGGACTCACATCGGGAGGCATGGAAATGCACTATCCACAATGCTGCAGCCTTATTTGAGAGCTCATGCCGAACAAGTCTTGAAGAGAAACGACAACGCAGAAAGAATCACAACCCAAAAACATCACCCAAGGAGACCTTCTGCTGTGCTTTCTGCAACCGGACTTCCGGACTTGTTTATCTCGGATTGGCCTTTTCAGTCATCAGTGCACTTGCAGAAAGCGCGGGATGACTCCTTCTTGAATCTTCGTTTGCGAAGAAAAGCCTGAGAGAGAGAGAGAGAGAGAGAGATAAAGAAATAAAGAAATAATAACATAGATGAAACTGATTTATGAGAAATTGATTTAAATAATCTTTTTGTTCTTGGTTATCTAAATCATTAATTTAATTTTGCCATGGTTTAAATTGATCCACCTGGAGATCTTCTGATCCAGTGTATGCTCCAGCCTCCCTTTGGTTTTGGTTCAGCTTTTAATACATTTGTAAACCCCTATAGGGAGCTCTTACCTTATTAGTGAAACTCAGTTTTGTATCCTTGTACTTGTGTTATAACTTCTCAGTCCTTCTGCATTCTGCAAATCTTTTTTTCCCTCCAGACCTTTAAAACAATTACCTGGCTAACTGCATTGATTAATGCTATCTGTTTTTCACATAGGCATAATTTGCAGTGTTCTGGATTTCTAGTCTGGATTTCTCCTCCAAAATGGAGCCCATTTTGGATGTACTTATTAAATAATAATGTTTCACATTTGTTTAATGTTCAAAACACTTCACAGCTCTATCCTAGTCAAAATCCTTACTATAGTTTGTTGGATCTTCCCTTCCCTTCCTAATGAAATAGCTCCAGGGAAGGGAAAATTTAAAGACTCAACAGGACCAGTACCCTCTCCTTGATGAACTCCAAACTCTTTCTTCTGACTTGTCCTTAGTTCATTGAGGGCTGTGTTGAAGAGAGACAAACCAAACCTGATCTTTGACCTGTGATTTATTTTTCTTTAATAATTAGCTAGTGGATCCAGATCCAAATTGGAACAATACTGCAAGGGAGGGTGTCTGTAACCTCTTCCCCCACAATGGTAATTTATTTAAGAAAACCCATTGTAATAGCTTTTTCACACTTGTCCCCCCTGCTGGCTGTGAAGCAGCCTTATTGATCTCAAATTTATTCCAGGAAAGGCACTGCACTTTTCATATATTCTATCCAACCTGGAGTAGTGGAAAAGTATGTCTTCTACATTACCTAGTCACTGTCATTTCCTTTGTTGCCTTCCACCACCATTCATGTCGACGCTGCTTTCCAGGAAACCTTGGGTATAAACTAAACCTGGCCACCTTTATATTTAAAAAAAAATGCCAGAAATGTGTGATTGCATTATTTCCCCACACTAGCAACTTGTAAATTCCCAGATCAAACTGTTTTGGCAGGAGAATTCTATTACACACTGGCCACAATTCAGGAACCGTGGGAAGTGGCATGTCACAATGATGCTCTTCTGATCACACACACAAAAAAGCCACATAAATTAGAACTTTATATAAACCCCTAAAGTTGGGAATCAATTGAGACTTTACAGAATATTGCAATTGCACACTTTCAGTTCTCCCCTTACACACACACGCATGCACACACAATGGGGGTACATCTACCATCAACAACAGTCTGACATTGCTGCTAATGAGGCAACATGGACAAGCCATGTTCTGCCACTTTTAAAAAGACCTATATAAAGCAGTGTCCTTAATGAGGGAAACATCTTGATCTTTTCCAGAAACAGAAGCTTTTGTGAACTGATATACACAAAAGCTTCTGTTTCTGGAAAAGATCAAGATGTTTCCCTCATTAAGGACACTGCTTTATATAGGTCTTTTTAAAAGTGGCAGAACATGGCTTGTCCATGTTGCCTCATTAGCAGCAATGTCAGACTGTTGTTGATGGTAGATGTACCCCCATTGTGTGTGCATGCGTGTGTGTGTAAGGGGAGAACTGAAAGTGTGCAATTGCAATATTCTGTAAAGTCTCAATTGATTCCCAACTTTAGGGGTTTATATAAAGTTCTAATTTATGTGGCTTTTTTGTGTGTGTGATCAGAAGAGCATCATTGTGGCATGCCACTTCCCACGGTTCCTGAATTGTGGCCAGTGTGTAATAGAATTCTCCTGCCAAAACAGTTTGTTCACCCCTTCCCGGTGAGGGTGGCATAGAACTCTTCTGTAAATTCAGAATTCTGATAATGGTTGCATCATGTTACTCTTGGTTCATTCCAAGCCAGATTGGGGCACCAGACAGCATTAGTCACGTTTATCTGTTTACCTCTCCTGCTGGAAGTGAACTGAGAAAGGCCTGTGGTATACAGGAAACATATAATTGATACAACTGTAGTGAGAATGGTCACAAGGTATGTAGAAGGGAATGGTGTAGTTGGGAGGGAGTGGTGGTTGTGATTGTTAGCAGAGTACTTGAGATGGGGAGCTTGAATCTCTCTCTGCTTTTTGAAATGATGCTGGTTAAAAAAAAGATACAGCTAGTAACTAGATAAACAGTATTTCCTTGTGCATGGAACTTGCAACAAGTCTCTGATTGCAGTGGTGAGATTTCTTCCTCCAATCTCAAAAGGTTTTCAAAAGATCTTTTTTTAACCTGCTAAGAACAGTAAAAATTTCCCTTCTTCCCCAGCTAAGGTAGAGCAGAGAGGAGATTAATAGCGATAACTGCACTCCTTGGGTGAGAGAAGTCACTGAAGAGACATTTGACAGCATGCTGGAGAGATTCAAGAGGAAACTGTTAAAGAAAAATGGAAAGAGAGAAACTGTAGGCAGTACCGAGGTGTAGTGTGGATTGCTGAAGGACTAGTAATAGCATGGAGGAGAGAATAGCAGACTCACCCAGGAAGGCAGAGGGGGAGGAGGCTGCCTAGGTTATCAGAAAGGCATAAAGGTTTGCTCTTCTTTCCCGCTAATTCTTTGTAGACTACAACAGAAGGGGAAGGAACTTAATCTCTCCCCCCCCCCCCAGCTGTTTCAATGTTCATGGGGCATTAGACTTAGAATAGGGTTCTTACTCCTCCATGGCAGAAATTGTCTGGGAATGCTTCTTTATAGTATTGTAAGGAGCTTGTGTAATGAGTTTGTGCAAGCAATGAGTTGGATATCTCACCAACTCTTCAGAGTACCCATTCTAATCTGATGCTGGAGTTTGCTGTGATTTGTAATCCCATATCAATAATCTGTTTTCTTTCCATGAAATGTCTTGCAAAAACATAGTTTCATCAAGTTGTAAGAATCACAGGCATAAGGAAGACAGAGTCCTAAGCCCAATGGAAAAAAACATTCACTTAAACAAGCCCCTGTGTCTTATTTGTAGTACATCTGCAGTGCACTCTCACTAGAAAGCAAACCGTTTCAATGCCACTAGTAAAGAAATTGTATTCTCCCTCTGAATAGCATTCTGCATCAGAGTTAAGAAAAAGTCAAATTAACCATACAAATCAAGGCTCATCAACTTAATGCATGTTTTATAGCTTATGGCTTTCTGGTTTTGGATATGTTGTATTGTATGTCGAAGGATTTGAAACTTTGGCCATGCTTGACTGTACCTTTTGCTAAGATGAGATGAGAACACATGAAAAGGACAGATGGGTTGGACTTTTCACTAAGAAACAAATGGAGAAAGTATTGTGAGTGACCTCAGAACCATGTTTCCTGTCTGGGAGATATGACAGATTGCTTGAGCTGCTGCAACTGGAACTTGATCGTGTCTAATAGGTTGTGAGCATCCGTCTCTATTTCTGTTCTGCCTCAAAGAACAATGTCCCTAATAGGAGGAGGTAGTTGCATATGCGGCTAAGAATGGCAGCCCTCTGTTCTGGCACGTTTAATCTATGTATAAATTTGTATTTTATTGATGTTGCCTATTAATTGCTTTCAACAGTGTTTATAAGTGTACTGGTGTGAAATACAAATCAGTGAATAATTTGTTCGTTCCTTAATTTAATCTTCTTGTTTACTCTTTCCTATCCGGAAGCAAAAACAAAAAACCCTGGCAAGATCAATTTAAAGCTAATGTGGTGTAGTGATATGAGTGTTGGGCTAGGCGCTCTGGAGACTAGGGTTCAAATCCTGATGAGCCATGGAAACCCACTGACTAATCTTGGGCAAGTCACACCCTTTCAGACTTAGAGGAAGGCAATGGCCAACCCTTTCTGAATAAATTTTGCTGAGAAAACCCTAGAATAGGGTTGCCATAAATTGCAATTGACTTGAAGGCACATGAAAACAACAAGGAAAGGGTAAACAAAGTCCCTATTTATTTTGTGTGTCATTCATATGCTTTGGAACATGCTTGTGAAATAATTAACTGATAATAATTCACACAGCACAAAAGGGCATTTATTGTCTGTTAAATTACCACCTGAAATGTGGTTGTATGTGAGGCAGTGAATGAGCAAGTAGCAGTTACTGATTTATCAACAGTGGCAAAGAGCTAAGCAACATGTGTCAATGGCTGCTCTGTTGGTTTAATTAAGTATCTACTTTCTTCATGCAGAAAGCACAGAGTGGATCTACTTGGTCTTGAGTAGAGTCCCACCGGGTTCTGTTCTGGGATCATTACTCTTCAACATTTTTATTAATGGCTGAGATGATGGAATGGTGGGAACCCTTATCAAGTTTGTGCATGATACAAAACTGGGGGGGGGAGCTAACACATTGGAACATAGGAACAGAATTCAAAAGGATCTTGATCAACTAGAGAATTAGGGGGGAACTAATAAAATGAAATTAAACAGGAACAAATCCAAAATTCTACATTTAGGCCATATAAATGAAATGCACAGGTATAGAATGTGGGTTACTTGGCTTGGCAGTACTACAGATAGGACCTACAGATACGACCTTGGGATTATTGTTAACTGTAAATTGAACATGACACAGCCATGTGATTCAACAGCAAAAAAAAAAAGGCAAATATTATTTTAAGCTGCATTAATAGAACCTTAGTTTCCAAATCAAGGGAGTAATAATCCCCCTATATTTTGCACTGGTCAGGTCTGATCAGGAGTGCTGCGTTCAGTTCTCATTTGTGGCAAGTTGGAGCAGGTTCAGAGAAGGACAACAAGAATGATAATGAGATTTGAAGAACAAAACATATGAGGAAATGTTAAAGGAGCTGGACATGTTCAGCTTGGTGAAGAAAAGAGTGAGGGGTGGCATGATTGCACTCTTTAAATATCTCAAAGGTTGTCACAGAGAGGGGGGTGTGGGCTTATTCTTTGCTGCCCCAAAAGAAAGGACCAGGTCTAATGGCTTTAGGTTACAGTTGAACATTAGAAGGAACTTTTGGAATGTTTTGGCAATGGAACCAATTGCCTAGAGAGGTGATGGAGTCAAAAAGAGGGTGAATAGCTCCCTGATGGCGATGCATTAGTTGGAGATCCTTCATTAAGTCTATGGTTTGACTACCCTTCCAGCTCTATGATTCTATGACTTAACATCCAAATACATTTTTAGTTGCAGATAGCTGAGCTGTCCTTACTTTTCTACCTTACCTTCCTCTAGTTCTATCACCCAGCATTCTCTTTCCCCCAGTTTGTCTAATTTGTGGTAATCAGTTAGGGCTGGGAGGGGGCAATGATGAATTGCAAGGAGCTGAGGGAATCCCTCTTTTGATCTAAAATTAGATCCCTATTAACTGTGCTTGTTCAGGGCTGCCTCATCACATCTAGATGAACTGAAACTATTAAGTGTTAAAGATTCCAAAGGGATGTTCTACACAGGCTTTTTTCTCTGGAACTTGCCCAGTCTTTTAAAGAGCACCTCTGTAATATTGCCAGGCCATTTTCTGTGTTCTCTAATCCTCCTGTTTTCCAAACCTGATCAGTGAAGTTTCAGCGATAAGACACAATTGTAGTTACAGCCTGTGTAGTATATACAGGCAAAGTGCCATTACAACTTCTGCATTTGAATTTAGTACTTTCTCTTAGGACATCTATGGAGCCTAAATACCCTAAAGGCACCAGACCTCATCTGATCTTGGAAGCTAAGCAGGGTTGAACCTGGTTGGTACTTGGATGGGAGACTGCCAACGAATACCTGGTGCTGTAGGCTACATTTTAGAGGAAGGGACTGGCAAAACCACCTGCCTAAGAAAACCCTATGAAATTAATGGGGTCGCCATAAGTCAAAAGGTGACTTGAAGGCACATGCACACACACTTAGGGCATTCGGGATCTTTATTGTTTACTGTTCATTCAAGGTGCAGGTTTAGTGATGAATAGCTTCTCTAAATCGTCCATTGCCAGTTTTACTTCCAGTGTGTAGGAGGCTATAGTTATCTCATTTTTTCTTTTTTATGATAAAGCTGAAGTTTCTTTGTGTACTATCATTTTTAAAAAATGGAAGAAATCAGTATTGTCAGACGCCCATATACACAGGGGTTTGGTTCCCGGACTTACCGCAGATACTGAAAGCTGCAGATAACAGTGAATGCCATTGAAATAATTGGACTTCTAGTTACAAATACCATAGATTTGCTTTGGAGGACCTAGAAAATGTCTAGAGAGGATGCCTCTCTAGGCATATTCTTGGAAGACTCTATAGTAGGTGTGCTGTTTTGTGTTCCTCAGGATAACTCAAATGTAGATATTGGTTCCATGGATACAGTGGTCTGACTGTAATTAAAACCTTTTCTTACAATGCAGAGACAGACTAACATTGGAAAGTTTAGATAGGTTATTCATCCTGAGAAGAGCCTGCAAACAGAGACTTTGAATTAGCATTACAGAGCACCTTTGCTGAATTGGTCTATAGTGAAAATACATTACAAAAGAATCTTCCCTTTGGGGAAAGATAATTGCTCGATAATATAAGCAGTTAATTAAGAGCAACATGGTACCTTGATTCTAATTCCACTTCTACTTAATTGTGGAAAAACAGTGCTTCAGTTACACTAAAGGCAAGGGGAGTGAGAGTGAAAATCCAGCTAAATATTGAAAGACTTAGTAGCAGTAGTGGAGGAACAAAATAGTGATGCCACGGGAGCCAGCGTGGTGTAGTGTTTTGAATGTTGGACTATGACTCTGGAGACCAGGGTTGAAATCCCTGCTCAACTATGGAAACCGACTGGGTGACCTTGGGCAAGTTACAGCCTCTCAGCCTCAGAGGAAGGCAAAGGAAGGCAAACCCCCTCTGAACAAATCTTGCCAAGAAAACGCCATGATAGTTTCGCTTTAAGGGTTGCCATAAGTCAGAAACCACTTGAAGGCACACAACAACCACTGTGCTAAGGTCAGTCTTTGATTAAAGTAGCCGCTACAGTACCATGTGGGAGTCTGATAACAGTATACAATACACATGTATTGTAAGGATTATAGCCTAATGTCAGGTAAAATTAGGTAGATTTAAATCCACTGAAACTAAGAGAGTAGGACAGTAGAAAATGTGTGTGTTTTTGCATGGAGAATTCTTAGGTTCAATCCCCACAGTGTAGAACTGTGAAAGACTTTTGTATTAAATTTAAGAGAAGAACTTCTTCTCAATTTAGATCAGGGGTGGGTGATTGTAGAAGATTGGAAGCTGTATTTGCCCTCCAGGAGACTTTAGAGGGCCACACACCCCACTGTACCTGCAGTATTGATTGATTGAAATATTACATAGGGTCTACCAGGGAATTTATTTAAGAGGGGTGTATTTAATCTTAATCTCTCATCATTTTGTAAAAATTACAAAAGAAAAATACATGAGATAGAGACTCTACTAATCCATCTCTACATGGACAAACATATTTTTTTGTAAGGAATTCTCTGGACATGACCAGCAAAAAAAAAAAAAAAAAAAGACATTAAGTTGAGCTTGTCAGTGTTAGTGCGCACTGAGAACCTAAACAGGTCCAGGCAGCATATAATAAACAGCAGAGTGTTGTTCCTTCAGGCATCAGAATAAAAGCACAGACACATAGCTTTGTGTCTAAAATAAACTTCTATTTACTTGAGCATAATGAAGAGTATTTACAGATATATACAGCATTCAAAAGAAAAACATCTTCCCTCTGTGAAATCCAACACAGCACTGCTTCACACAGTGAGATCCAAACCAGGACTTCTTCACATTGTGAAATCCAAAGTAGAACTGCTTAACTCTCAGCCCAGCCCTGCACCAGCTCAACTCCTGGACCCAGTCAATATTGATACATTTACCCAGCTAACTTGCTTCTGCAAACTGCAGACTGTTTGCTACATTCCAGTTCTTTACAGGATAAATCTACTGTATGTCCCAATATCCTGACAGAGCTTTAGTAAAAACTACATGGTATTTAGAGACAGTCAAATTTTCAAGGTACGGTAATTTGCACCCCTATTGGTTAAATAACAGTCCTAGATTAATTGGAAAGCAGGTAGTACAAGCAGCAGATAGAGAATATTGCATATCTGTACCTTTAATCCAGTGAGCAAGATGCAGTATTTCATTTTAACCCTGGGGGACTGCATCCAGGGGATTGACCCCAAGGGGAGCATTGCCAAAAGTGGTGGAAATGCCCTCCACACCCCCTATTGGTCATTTTGTGGCCATTTTGGAGTAAATGGCCCCCGGGGACCACATGTGGCTCATGAGTCACACTTTGCCCACCCCTGGTCTAGATAGCAGTGAGTTAGATATACCAGTTGTCTGACTTAGGATAATGTAGCTTCCTGTGGTCCTCATGGACTTAGGTGTGGTGAAGTCTCCTTCTTTGGAGGTTTTTGTCAGGAATGCTTTGACTGTGCATTCCTGCAGGGCAAGGGGTTGGACTAGATGGCCCTTGTGGTCTCTTCCAACTAACTCTATGATTCTATTCATTCATATTCATTCATGGAAGGGTGTTGAGGGTCTGGCAAGATGGCTGCATTACAGTACCCACTTTGAGAAGAAAAGCTGAGAGGATTTCCTCTTCAAGGAAGAAATCCTACTAATATTGAAAACAAATTTGAGATCAGTTCTGTTCTTGACGCAAATGCATACCTGTGTTGTGTGAGTAGGTGCACTGAATCAAGTGCCTGCTTATGGAAAAATGTGTGTGAGAGTTATAATTATGAAAAACTGCTTGACAAGAGTTGGGAAAAGATAGGATTATACAGTATTCTGGGGAGCTTAAATAGTTTTGCAATTAATGTGTGTTAGGGATGTGATGGCAGTTCTTTGTTTCATTAAAAAAATTATTGCATAAAAAGGAAAGTAAATTAAAAAATTATAATTATGGTCTTTTTCTTTTTCCCATTTTCTTATGTTTTCTATATCACAATAAGCTCATTTTTAGTTCTAGTTACCATATCTTAATTGACTTTCTTATGTTTGTCCATAAAACAAACCATACATTCTTAAACTTTAAATCACATGATCTGATAAACTCTAAATGTCCCACCAGTTTGCTCCACCATTTATAATGCATTTTTTTTCATCAAAAATTTAGTTGAAGCTGTCTCTTTCCCAGTGGGGAGGGCTCCATAGCTTTAGGTTGTCCCTCCCCACATGCTCCCAGTAGGCAGGAAACAAAAGGACTTGGCCTGCCCCCTGTGAAGTCATCCTTGAGGGACGACCCCTGGCTAGCCAGTCTGTTTCCTGCCTATGCTCCTGGTAGGACGTGGTTTCTTCTACTCTCTCTTACCCTCCCTCCACGTGGCTGGTGCCATCTTGGGATACCCAGCTCTGGACTTTAAAAAAAAGAAGGAAAACCAATAATAATAATAATAATCACCAGAGGATGGGGGTTTATCCAAGGACTGGCCCTTTGGAGGGAAGGAAGCCTGAGCAGATGACTGCGAACGTGGACATGGATACGGTGATTGCTGCTGTGATCGCTGGGGAGAGAGGCTGGCGAGCCTGTGCCGGCTCGAGCGATCAGCTGGCAGCCCAGCTGGAGGATCCTGGTCTGGGTACCTCGGCAGATGGCAGCTGCGTGGAGGTGGCCGCTGGGAAGAGCGTGAAGAGAACAGCAGCTGGGAAGAGCGGAGGCAGCACAAAGAGGCCAAGAAAGGAGAGGAAGACCTCTGCTTCGGCCGCCGCAGACCGCCACCTGGACCCGCTTCGCCCGGAGGGGCTAGAAGCCGGACGGGGAGAGAACGCCGTGGGGGAGCTCCAGGATGACGAGGAGGCACGGACCGGCTCCGATGATGGAGTGCAGACCGCAACCGCGGCGCACCTGGCACAGGAACCCCCCATAGCCACAGAACGAGCGACTTCAGGCCCCCAGCAGCCGCTGGTGGGTGACGTGAGTGCGACCGGGGCCCTGGGCACCGGGGCACCAGGGGAAGGTATCCCAGCATCAGTCCCAGACTGGGTGAGAACAACCCTGGCCAGGGAGGCAGCAGGGTGGTTGGCAGCTAGTCTGCTCCAACCATACCTGTTAGGAAGCTTGCAGGTAGCCCAGATGGGAGGAGTGGTACCCTCGGGGCCCCCGAAAATACCACTGGGACCCTACCAGTTGCCCCCACCCCTCAGCCTCAGCCAACACAGGAGGCTTCTGTACAGAATCAACATCAAGGGGGGGGCAAGGGCAAGGGGGCAGATAAGGGAAAGTCCAGAAGGCCCCCACCCAGGAGGGTGGTATCCAAAGGCACAGGAGGCCGTGGGACCCCCGCCACTTCAGGCCAGAGCATTCCTGCCCAGGGAAGGGTGCCCAGTCAGGCCAAAGAGGAGTAGTGGGACTCCGACTCAGGCCATGAAGACTTCCCTCCTCCTAGGAAACGTCCCAGGGACCAGCAGACAGGCTACCTCTCTCAGGAGGATGAGGAGGAAATCTCTGTTTATTCCTCCGATGGGGAGGGGTCGGGGCATCAAGGAAATTCAGATAGGGAAGAGGGAGAACCATCTGAGGAAGAGGCGGGCGCACCTGCAGATGCGACCAGACCCTTAGCTCGCCACTTTGCAGCGAAGGATTTCAAGGTTTTATTAAAGAAGGCTGTCAGAACCTTGGGCCTCTAGCTTCCCACGAAACAGCAGTCCCAGTTGGTCCCAGAGCTACCAGAGATATCCGGGGAGTTTTTTCCGGACTCACAGCCCGCGGCCCTAGAAATGCCGGTCCCGGCGACCGTGATGCGCCTAATTGGTGATGAGTGGGCTAGGCCAGCTACCATTAAGGGACAGCCTGGCATTGCAAAAAAGCTGTACACCTTGCCTAAAAAGGTCATGGGAAAACTACAAGTCCCCACTTATAGATGCTCCCATCTCAGCTCTGGTCTCCTCAGCCATTTTTTGCCAGGATGGGGAGGACACCCTGAAGGTTCCAGAGAACAGGCGCATGGACACGGCCCTTAAAAGAGCTCACGAGGCCACCTCCCTAGCCATCAGGGCCTCTACTATGGCCACTATGATAGCTCAGGCAGCCATTCAATGGACGAAGGAGGCCGTGGCTGACGTGCCCAAATCATAGCCCAGAATTAGACAGGATCTCAACAAACTGACTAAGGCCTCTGCCTTCCTCGCAGATAGCACCCTGGACGCGGTTCAGTTCTGTGCCAGGGTGCAAACAACCACTGTGGCAGCCAGAAGACAAGTGTGGCTGAAATCCTGGAACGCAGATTTTAAATCTAAACAAAACCTGGTCTCTTCCCCCTTTTTAGGGAAAAAGCTGTTTGGCGAGTCCTTGGAGCCAGTCCTGGTGGAAGATAAGGACAAGAAGAAGAAAACCCTGGCTCCAGCCAAGAAAAGGGAGGAGCGAAGGTTCTCAAGACGCTTCCAGGCTTTTCGTCCCTCAGGCAGCCATCAAAGTGGGTCCTCCGCCCCTCACACCTCGGGATCAAAGGACTTCAGACCTTCTAGGACACACTGGGGTGAGAAGAGATACCAGTGCAGGTCCAATCATGGGACCACGGGCAGACAGACTCAGTCTCAGCTCGCGAAGCCCAATACGAGACATCAATAATGACGGCAACCCCCCAGTGGGGGGACGGCTTCAGGCCTTCGCGGGGCTTGGGAGAAGTCTACCTTGGACAGATGGATCCTACAGTCAATACAACAGGGCTACCGGATAGAATTCTCCCTATACCCCCACATTGGTTCATACCCACACCACTACAAAGAGACGCAGAAAAGCGACGTTTGATGGTGGACGCCATCCAACACCTACTTCAACTGGGTGCGATAGAGGAGGTGAGCGCCTCTCAGCGCAACAGGGGCTGCTACTCAATACTGTTCCTGGTTCCAAAGAAGAATGGCACTTAGAGGGCAGTCCTGAACCTCAAGGGCATCAACAAATATGTGAAGAAGCCGAAGTTCAGAATGGAGACACTGAGGCACGTTCTGGAGGCATTAAGACCGGGAGACTTCCTGGCCTCATTGGATCTTCAGGATGCCTACCTCCATATCCCAATACATCGGGACCACCGACGTTTCCTCCGCTTCTACTACAATGGCAAACACTTCCAGTACAGAGCCCTTCCATTTGCCCTATCCTCGGCGCCCAGAGTATTCACAAAGATCTTAGTGGCTCTGGTGGCCTGTTGGCAACGCTCTGGGCTGCATGTCTACCCCTACTTGGACGACCTTCTGATCCAATCAACATCCCTGCAGGCAGCAGAAAGGGATGTTCAACGAATACTCAAATCCCTGCAGGAGCATGGGTTTCAAGTCAACTTCGACAAGAGCCAACTTACGCCGGTACAATGGATATGTCACTTGGGGGCTACAGTGGACTCTGTGAAGGGCACAGTGTCCCTCCCCCAGGAGAGGAGAGACGCCATACGTCGTGCCACGCAGAGAGTCAGATCACAAAGGATAGACCTCATGCACCTCGCCCACCTACAGGGTCTGATGATAGCAGCGATCGACTGCCTCCCATGGGCAAGGTTTCACTCAAGGACACTGCAGTGGTTCCTCTTACAATACCAGGACAATATTGCAATCAAGAGCCACATCCAAGTGAGGGTACCACAGGAAGTGTTAGCGTCCCTGACTTGGTGGCAATCTCCAGCCATCGCCAGGGGGCTTCCTCTGTGGAAACCAGATAGGATCCAAATAACAACGGACACCAGCCTCCAGGGGTGGGGGGGTCCATTGCGGTCCACACCTGGCATAGGGGAGATGGTCGAAAAAGGAGGCGGCACACAGCATCAACTGGCTGGAACTCAGAGCAGTCAGACGGGCACTTCGGGCCTTCGAGAATCAAATCAAGAACAGACTGGTTCTGATCCGTACAGACAACGTCACCACGAAGGCGCACATAAATCGCCAAGGGGGGACCAGATCCTGCACCCTGATGGCGGAAGCATCCAGACTACTTCACTGGGCAGAAAAGAACCTGATCTCGATAGAAGCAGAGCACCTCAAGGGGTCACTCAACTCCAAGGCAGACTGGCTCAGTTGCTCGGACATCGACCAACAAGCGTTCGACGAGCTCACCCGGATCTGGGGCAGAACGTATGTCGACCTATTCGCCTCTCCAGTGAATGCGAAGGTACCACGCTTCTTCTCCCGCTACCTGTCAGAGGGAGCAGAGGCCATAGATGCGCTGACAACCCCCTGGCCGGCGGGTCTACTCTACGCCTTTCCACCACTGCAGCTGATGACCAGGGTGCTCAACAAGATTCGAGCAGAGGGTGCGGAGATCATCTTGATAGCTCCGAACTGGCCTTGCAGAGCCTGGTTCCCGGAGATATTGGAGATGGCAATAGCATCGGCTCCAATCCCAATTCGGCCAGACCTCCTAACACAGGGACAGGTTCACCATCCGGATCCTGCTTGGCTCCAGCTCCATGCATGGAGATTGAGGCAGATGCTAACGTTGCAAGGCTATTCCCAGACGGTGGTGGGGACTATCCTCACGTCCAGAAGAGAATCCACGCAACGCATCTATGAATCTTCAGAGTCTTCAGACAATGGTGCAAGCGCAAGGGGACGGATTTTAGGGAGATCTCGGTACCGATGTTACTGGACTTCCTTCAGGATGGCATAGAAGCTGGTCTGAGACCAAATACTGTCAATAGACAGATAGCAGCCCTGACATCTTTCCAGCCACCCGAAAGGGCATTGGCCATTTCTGGTCATCCACACATACGCAGGTTCGTGCAGGGCCTCTCCAACTTGGCTCCACCTACAGTTCATAGGTTCCCATCGTGGGACCTACACATAGTTCTGAAGGCACTGACAACTCACCCCTTCGAGCCCCTAAGAGAGGCATCGCTGAAACACATGACATGGAAAGTCCTATTCCTGGTTGCCATTACCTCAGCACGAAGGATCTCGGAACTGATGGCGCTGTCAATCAGGAGAGACCTCTGCATCTTTAGACTGGACTCAGACCAGACTTCAAGCCGAAGGTAAATTCGGTGTTCCACAGGACCCAGGAAGTGGTTCTTCCTTCCTTCTGCCCCAACCCAGAAAGAGAGTTGGAGAGGATTTGGCACACTCTGGACGTTCGACGAGCTCTTCGAATCTATATCAAAAGAACAAGATCACTCAGAAAGTCGGAGGCCATGTTCGTGTCACCATACACGAAGTATATTGGCCATAAGGTGTCCCCTTCAACACTAGGAAGATGGATCAGGGCCTGCATCACAGCATGCTATCAGTCACTACACATGGAGGCCCCGGAAGGGATCATGGCACACTCGACAAGGAGTGCGGCGACATCGGCGGCCTGGCAAAAGGATGCACCACTAGAGGAAATCTGCAGAGCGGCAACATGGAAATCACACTCCACATTCGTCTGACATTATTGACTGGACAAGATACAGTCAGCCGAAGCAGCCTTCGGCAGAAGACTGCTTCAACAAGTATTCCAGGCGTAAGACTGGGGACTCATCAGGCCCACCCGGAACAGAAGCTTTAGTACATCCCAAAGCTATTGGATGCTCTGGAGCCCTCCCCACTGGGAAAAGGAATGTTGGTCTTACCTGTGATACGTTCTTTTCCAGTGGTGAGGCGAAGAGCATCCGGACCCGCCCACTGGCAAGTCGAAGACAGAAGGTGGTGTCGAACATTTCCAACAGATCCAGGACACACTTATGATGAAGGAAGCATCGGGGACAGGGTCAACACGGAACCTGAAATCCCTATCAAGAGTACTACATTCGCGAAGCTTGGACACTGACTGGCTAGCCAGGGGTCGTCCCTCAAGGATGACCTCATGGGGGCAGGCCAAGTCCTTTTGTTTCCTGCCTACTGGGAGCATGTGGGGAGGGACAACCCAAAGCTATTGGATGCTCTTCACCTCACCACTGGAAAAGAACGTATCACAGGTAAGACCAACGTTCCTTTCTATAATCTGACTCTTTAATCACGTTATCTGATGTTGGTTCTAAAAAGGTATTTCTTGGCAGTCCCAGAAACTTAAGAGACTCAGAAACTTGAATGTCCCAGAAACTTAAGAGACTCAGGCTCATAAAGACACAAGATTAAGAAAAAGTTATGACATAAAGAAGTTATTTTTTCATTGTTCTGTAAGGGAGGAACAATGCAGGTTGTGCTTGCTTTGTTGAATTTAGGCATCATTTTGTATGTGCAGGGGCCATGCTTAGTATATTTCTACTGGCTATAGAAATAATTTTTGTTTACCAAGCCTAGGTAGAAACTCTTGTTCCATGACTAATGTGGTTTTTCTTTTGTTAGCACATTTCATTTGTTTTGAAGATGTAAAGTGAACTCTTAAATCAGTGGTAGTTTTCAGAGAAGTAGCCATGTTAGTCTCTTGCAGCATAAAAAGAAGGAGGTAAGGAAGGGAGAGGCAGAAGAAGAAGAAGAGGAAGAAGACTCCTTTAGGACTAACTGATTTTTTTATTTTTGCACAAGTTTTCATGGATAGAAACCTACTTGGCACTCCATTTGAAGAATTAAATTTATATCCGCAAAAGCTCATGCAAAAATAAAAACTAATTACCGTACTTTAGTCTTAAAGGTGTTGCCTCATTTCATTTTTCCTCCCCCTTCCTTCCTTCTTTTTAAACAACTGATAATTTTTCATGTTGCTCAGTTGTAATTGGCATTTATTATTTTTTCCCTGAAAAGTAGGAATTGCTGCATATTTGATATGTTGGGCAAAATTAGCAGTAATAACCATCTAACTGTTTAAACTACTTAGATATCTACAGCTTCTTCCATCTGACTATGTTTAGCAAATATAAGAATGTCTGCGCTTAATTAAATTCTCATTTATTTGTTTTCTCTTGTGATCAGTTCATATCAGAAATTTTATATTTCTGTTCTTTGGGAGATGAGTTGAAACATATCAGGATGTGTGGATTGACTTTGCAGCCATGAAAACTAGCAAGTATGTAGGGCTTCTTGTTCAAATTTAACGTAAAGTAATGGTTTGTAGTTATGAGAATGAGTCTTGAGGATACCTTAGGCTCATATACAACCATTGCCATGCCCTTCCTAGTTTGAAGCAAACCATAGTTTAGCATTTTGTTTGAATTAGCAAAATGCTTCCTTTCAGGCTAGAAAGGAAAATAAAGATTGATTCTGACTTACAGGCAAGTACTGTATAAACTGTCGTTTGTTGCAGAAAATGACAAACCAAGGGCTCAAGGGGAAGCACAGGTTATAGGTGATTTGGCATTAGATCAGAACCCACTCCAAGAGAGTGAAACAAGTCAGAGCGATGCATTAAAACATATGAAAATGAACTTTTTGTATACATACATTCCAAAACCCCATGCTAATTTACCTTATGAATGTATTCTCACTTGAGGTATTTGCTGATGCTGGTAGTATTTTTAACACTGAAACAGAAATGTATTTCACTCATAAAAGGGTTACTAAAGTTCACACAGTGTGCTGCTAGGCATAAACAACAAATGACTTAACTTTGGACTGACGTTATCATAATATGTGGAATGATGCCAAGTGCTTGAGTGTTGAATTTAAGTTGTTCTGAATATGCCAGAGTAGGTGTGGGATAGTGACTTGGATATTTAATCTCAGTGAGTTTTAAACTTGGTTGATCACACCCAAATGTACCGTAATAGTTCAAGTTTTATGTGAACAAGAAATGCAGTAGGCTTCCTGTTGGAACCAAGAAGACCTGGTCCAAATAAGAAATGATTATTACCAAGAGTGGCCTTCACAGTACATCTTTAACATAGATTTTCTGCTTATTGTTCACTTTTTTTCACAGAGCATATACTTGTCACCCAGTTATCCAACTTCTCAGCCTCTTCTTTCTTTTCATGAACATTAGAACTATTGGTGAGGAATTGATTAGAAGTACAAAACTCCAGTGCTATATATCATTCTTAATGCTACTCCATCTTGCTGAGAAGTGTGGCTTACACATGTCATGATGTGTTGCATAGGTGAACCTGTTCCTGCTTAAAACATTTCTGTAAACATTCAGTGGGCACCATTTTATTATCACAATTGATTATTTTTAGTCAATCTGATGTTGTTGTTTTGTTGTTGCTGTTGTTGTGTGCCTTCAAATAGTTTCCAATTTATGGTGACTCTAAGGCGAACCTGTCATTGGGTTTTCTTGGCAAGATTTGTTGAGAGGGAATTTGCCTTCCTCTGAGGCTGAGAATCTGACTTGCCCAAGGTCACCCAGTGGGTTTCCATGGTAAGCGGGGATTCTAATCCTGGGGGTTGTCCAGATGCTGAAAATATTTCTCATAGAATCCGCAGAGAATACAATGTGTCCCAACACAATCTGAATGAAATTTGCGGTATTTGGAAGGAGGGGGGCTAAAAACTCCACAAACGGCGCAGTAAAAGGATTACTGGTTTTCCCCAAAGTTTCCCAGAAAATGCATGTAGATGTGCATTTTCACAGATGTGGCTGTCCGAATTCACATCACTGTGCATTTTTGCTCTATTTCCCTTTACCAGAGGGTGTGGATGTTCTATTGAAATTGATGTGAAGGATGCTAATAGGTGAAAAATGGTGGAGACAAAACAGTGTCGCTGTGAATGGGCATGAATGCACACCTACTTGCAGTATACCATCGCGTCTAGACAAGCCTGTGGTCTCCAGAGTCATAGTCCGATTTGATGCCCCATCTTTCCCCCAGCCCTGGGGCCCAAGGCTTACAGAAATTAAACAGATAGAAATAAAAGCACACACCAATAAAAACATCCACAATGTTTAATTATATTTTAACTATTGCTAGAAGTAAAAGCAATTTTAAAACATATGCATCAGAAAACAAGGGAGAAGAAGAGTATAACACACTATTTAAAGCCCCTTCCAATAGTCAATTCCAAATCCAAATGTCCTGTTCAAACTTAAAAAAAAGTCTTCATTTGTCAATGGATCAACACTGTGGAGGGAGCCAGTGCTGGCTTTTATAGGAACGGAGCTTCAGAGCTTGGGAAGGCCCTCTTCTGTATTCCCACTTCTGCCTCTTTATAAAAAATAGCAAAATGGTACTTAAATAAAAATGTTAGCACTATTAAAATAACATAAAAAGAGAAAAGAACCCTGCTCTTGAGTCACCAATATTTTAGGGATTTTTTCCTAATTAACTGTTTTTGAGCTAAAGTTCTGAGTTAAAACAATGGTTTTTAACCACTTCATCAAGAGAAATTGAATGTAAGCAGTCCATAAGATTTTAAAAAATGCTTAATGACAATTTGAATATTTTATTTGTTAATACAACAAATTGGATCTTTCTTTTGATACCTGCCACAACTATGTCACATAAACTGGTTTGAATGAAACATAGAGTGTTGAAACAAATAAACAAAAATGCAATACCTCAAATATGTGCAGAAAGTGAATTGTAATTCCACCCATTTGCTTCTGAAGTGTATGTATTAGGGCTACGGCAGAGCTTGAATAAGACGACAGCATCTATATACGTTACCGTACTGATGGTAGCTTGTTTAACTTAAGCCGTCTGGAGGGCTCATACTAAGACTCTAAACTATCTAGTCCGTGAGCTGCTCTTTGCTGATGCTGCTGCCCTTGTTGCCCACACAGAAGCAGCTCTGCAGCACCTAACATCCTGCTTTGCAGCACCTCCAGAGCTGTTTGGGCTGGAAGACAACCTGAAGAAAACAGAAGTTCTTTACCAGCCTGCACCACAGGACAAACACCACCATCCCCACATTGCCATCGGCAAATCTGTGCTCAAGTCCATTCAGCAGTTCACCTACCTGGGAAGCATCATCTCCTCAGATGCCAAGATTGACAAAGAGATCGATCACAGATTAGCAAAGGCATATAGTGCATTTGGAAGACTTTACAAAAGAGTCTGGAGTAATAAACACCTGAGGCAAAGCACAAAAATCAGTGTGTATAGAGCCATTGTACTGTCTATTCTTCTTTATGGATCTGAAACATGGATCACCTATCGCCACCACCTATGACTCCTCGAATGCTTTCATCAGCACTGTCTATGCACAATCCTAAATATACACTGGACTGACTATGTGACGAATGTTTCTGTCCTTGAGCAAGCAGGGATCACCAGCATTGAGGCCATGATATTGAGAACACAGCTGTGCTGGGCAGGGCACGTTTCTAGGATGGAGGACCATCGCCTCCCAAAAATAGTACTCTACGGTGAACTCGCCACGGGTAGGAGGGGTGCTCCAAAAAAGTGATACAAGGACTCCCTGAAACAACATCTCAGGCTCGGCCAAATTGATCACCAAAAATGGTCCGCCCTGGCCTCACACCAGGAGGCATGGAGACGCAGTGTCTACAATGCTGCAGCCTTGCCTTATTTGAGAGCTCATGCCGAACAAGTCTTGAAGAGAAACGACAACGCAGAGAGAATCACAACCCAGAAACATCACCCAAGGAGACCTTCTGCTGTGCTTTTCTGCAACCGGACTTGTTTATCTCGGATTGGCCTTTTTAGTCATCAGTGCACTTGCAGAAAGTGCGGGATGAGTCCTTCCTGAATCTTAGTTTGCGAAGAAAAGGCATTTATTAGTAGTGCTAGGAGACGTCTGTCTGGACTACTGTAGTGTACTGTATTGAAAAATACTGACATCACATAACCACCTTAAAATCTATGGTATAATAAAAAGTCACTTGTCTGCTTGTGGTGGATAAAAGTTTTTCCCCCTGACTAGGAAGTTTTATGAAAAAGTGGGATGTGAGGAAAATAAGAAAAATATTTGTAGCCTATTAATTTTTGCAAATTTTATATTGGAACAAAGCTTGTACTAACTCACTATGTTTAAAACTATTGAACACATGTAGATAGCCCCAGATTACAACACCCTGGCATAAAAAGAATGAATGAATGAATGGTCTTTGGATTTTGGGGGGAGATACTTGACAGTTTCTGTAATTTATTCTATAATTCTGTACTTATTTAAGCTGTTCTGAAAATGCAGATACCTTATAGTAATGTAAAATAAACACATTACACTTGAGGTAAAGCCATTTTTTTCTGAAATGAGCTTCTACAAGCAGTAGAGAAATGTTCTTGGAAAGTTGACTTAATGTAGGTTCTTTGATCTGCAAGGAAATAAAGCACTTCATATCCCATCAGGTTTGCTTTTCAGTAACATCACAAGGCACAAGGGAAATTCAACACAGTTCAATATAATTGGAAGCTGCATGGCAGTTCACTTACAAAAATTCCCAAAATGTGCTTGTTCTTGTTCTAGAAACTTTACTGACTTGTGTTCATGCAACTCAGATACAGAGCCATGGACGCTGTCCAAACCCTTACTCTCCAAAAAGGCAGATTGCACCCTCAGAATATTCTGGTTGTTGTGCAATTTGCCCCACCATTTTGCTATGCCATTGCATATAATGGGACTTGAGTATTCACAGATTTTGGTATCCATGGGGGGGGGGGTTCCTGGAACCAAATCGCAGCGAATATGAAGGGACAACTGTAGTTTAAAATGCATGTTTCATTAAAAATCAGAAGAGAGTTCAGATCTACAGAACAGTGCCAGGTTTCAGTGTTTCTGGTTCTCACTGAAGTGAAGACAAGTACCCGACATCCCTGTGGAAAATAAATTCTGCACAGGGCTTTGGGGCAAACGTGGGGGGCACAAGGGGCAGGACTCCATTCGGACTTTTGGCCCCATGTGTAGACAAGCCCTGAGTTACTGACACTGGAAAGCAAAACTCACTAGTAGGTTCTCTGGTTTGGTGGACCCTGGGAAAAAGAAACTTGCTATTTGTCCTCTGCTTTGGTCCCCAGTTGCATCAGAACAGTCAGAGGGCAGAGTGAAAGTATCAAAGCTCTGTCTCACCTTAGTGTTAAATTACTTTTGCAGACTTGTAGGATGTGGGTTTTTCCTCATGTGTCAGCTTTCTAAACCTAGAGCAGACCGATATGCTGAAAGTTGTCCCAACATTCCCACCACTTTCCCTTGATGCACATGAAGAAAAAGAAATTATAACATAGTTGTATACGAAGTCAAGAATAAGTAAAAACTCCCATACAAATGTTTAAATGTATAAAACTAGTTGTAGCTTTCCTAAATGATACTTCTCTTTTTCAGGCATCTACACCTTAACAAGAAAACAACAGACAAACAGCCATACAGCAAGCTTCCAGGTGTTTCACTTCTGAAGCCCTTAAAAGGCGTTGATCCAAATCTCATCAACAACTTGGAAACCTTCTTTGAATTGGATTATCCAAAAGTATGTATCAAGATCCTCTTTTTTTGGTTAAAAGTTGAGTTTATTAACTTGTGATTCTGAGGTTTGCTGTTGTAGAATATTTAGTGAATGATAGTTCAGAAAGTGTATGTATAGGCTTTTTTCCAAGCTATTGTGTGGTTAATGTTAGTCATTGACTAAAAGCAGTAATAATAGGTTTCAGCACAAATCTGGATGGCACTAGATGCATGGAATGAATATTCATTATTTCTGTCCCAGCAGGACATGGGCTTTTACACACATCATCCCATAACTGGTTCATGTTTGTGTCCCTATGAGGGAAGCTCTCTTCCCTCGATTTTTTAAAAAAGTGAGAGAATTGTGTTAAATTACAGTTACATCTAAAGGAGGAAGGAAGGAAGAGAAAAAAGTGGGAAAAAATGAAACCAGATTAACTAGTATTTATTTTAGCATGAGCTTTCATGGATATAAACCCCTTCTTCTACGTGTCTGAATAAATGGGTTTATATCCATGAAAAGTCATGCTAAAATAAAATAAAAACCAGTTAGTGTTAAAGGTGCTGTCACATTTCATTTTGTTTCCTCCTGCTTCCTCCTCTTTATGCTGCAAGAGACTAACAGCGCTACTTCTTTGAAAACAGTCATACATCTAGAAGCTACTAGATTTCTTAGAATAGTTCAGCAGGTGCACAGGCAGGAGAAGTCTGCTAAGATGTTTAATTGTTTGTAAGCAATGCAGACCTTGCAGAACAGTACAGTAAATCCTCCTCAAAACAGGTGGTCTCTGTGAGGCATCTGAAGTGTCTGCCTCTGTTAAGAACTGATAGGACTAGTTTTCAGTAATCTTTTTCAGTACAAAATGTAAAAACTGATGGTATATTTTTCTGTTGTCAGATGGTAGAACTTGATTTAGAATTCACCTTTCTGTTTATCTCTGTGCCATGACATGTATATTATTACCCAGAAAGATGTTCTGTATATACACTGTTCAAGTGAATAATAGTGTTGCAAGACCAGCTCTGTTCCTTTTTTAGTAGGACTAGCAAATATTTTGTACTTGGCTCAAGTGTGTTTACCTTGTGTTGTGTTCTTGGGACAGAGTGGGGTTCTGTTGATGTGTTACTTGCTCTGCTATCTAACAATCTCCCTGCCTGAGCTGATCCGAGATAGTCTGGAATTTGGTGTTGAGCTTGCCAGAACAATTGTCCTGGGGAGCTTCAGCATTAATGAGACCACCTTGTCTGTGGCAACTAAAGACTTTATGACCACCATGACAACTAAGGGGTTGTCCAACATGTCATTCATTCAAAAACCATATTGAAACTCACTTTAGATTTGATTTTTGTCAGCTGCTCAGGAAGGTAATGATCCAGTAATGGGTATTTTATATCTTTTCCCTTGTAATAACCAGATCATTTCTTGTTGAGATTTAGGGCCTTATCGCACTACAGTAGCACCCCTGTATCCGCTGATTTGCCATCTGCTGATTCAGTTATCTGCAGTTGGCGATGGCAAGGGGGAAGTGGGGGAGGAGAGATCTTGCCTCCCTTCTCCCTTACCCTGGGAAGGCTCCGATGGCGGTGGTGGGGGCAATGGCAGGGCCAAAGGTGGAAGGGGAGGGAGAGGAGAGAGCTCTCCTCCTCTTCTCCATTCCCCTGGGAGGGTTCCAGGGTGGTGGGGGCAAAGGGGAAGGGAGAGGGGGAGGAGAGATCTCTCCTCCTCTTCTCCCTTCCCCTGGGAGGGTTCCAGGGTGGTGGGGGCAAAGGGGAAGGGAGAGGGGGAGGAGAGATCTCTCCTCCTCTTCTCCCTTCCCCTGGGAGGGTTCCAGGGTGGTGGGGGCAAAGGGGAAGGGAGAGGGGGAGGAGAGATCTCGCCTCCCTTCTCCTTTCCCCCCTCCCCGTGAGGGCTCCGGTGGTGGCGGGGTAAAAGGGGGAAGGGATGGGGAGCAGAGAGCATGCCTCCCTTCTCCCTTCCTCTGGAGGGCACCAGCAGTGGTGTGGTGGTGGGTGGAGTCTGGCATTCTCTGTTGTTCACGATTTCAGTATCTGCAGGTGGCCCTGGAATCTACTGTACACTGTTATAGCACTATTATTCCACTTTAACTGTTATGGCTGCTTCCTGTGGAATCTTGCTCTTAGGCATCACTAAACTACAAACCCCAGAATTCCACAAGAGGTAGCCATAACAGTTAAAGTGGCATAATATTGCTATAACAGTGTAGTGCAATAAGGCTCTAGACATTATGATTGTCAGTCTGCAAAAATAGGAAGGAGGCATATTAAATGGTCCATATTGGAGGCCTGTTTTGCTTGTTGTCTGGAATGGGGGAATGACTCAAACAGTTGATATGATCAGCTGCTTCAGTGGTATACACCCAAGCTGAGGAAAATGAAGTAAGCAAGAAGGTTGCAACATATGTGGAGGATAAGTTGAGTTGAAGCAAACTGAGTACAAGTGTGAACTCACTGTTGGTAGTGAGTCTGTTCTGTGATGGCAAGGGAGGAAAAAAAGTTTCTTCTTATTCGCTATTTCATCCTGTTGCTGTTATCAGCAGAGTTTTTCTGAATACTGCAGGGACTTTGGGTCATACCACAGAGAGAAGGGGAATTCTCAGCAAGATCTTTTAATGGTAACATTGTTTACATCCATCTTGACTTAGACTGCACAGCTGATGTGGTGTCATCAACAATGGGATCTACAGCACCATCTGATCCATTTTGTTAGATGAATTACATTTACTATAACCTGAGAGTATAGATTTTGACTATATCTGCATACTGTGTACTTAACCCTTGTTGATAACTCTATATAATGGTAGAAATTAACATTATGAAGGCACAGAACAGAATCTTGTACTTGATGTTCTTTTCAAAATAAAGTAAAGGCCTTGTTATTATTCTCCCAATCATTCAAACTCTCCTTGGGCTCCCACTGCTTATAATTCAAGCTGCTGCCTGTGCTATGTTTTTTGTTTGGTAGGAAGATGTAATGCTGCATTGGATTTTGTATATTTTTAACTGTTTTTTTGTTCTTCTTCATATATAAGCCACATAGAGAATATTTGTTGATGAGTAGCCATAGCAGCCAAATTAAAAAAAACACATCCAGTGCGTTTTAAAACCAATGTTTGCACATTTACCATGTACAATCCATGCATGCATTTTTGTCTGGTTTTGTCTTGCTAATGTAGCTTATTTTGTACCCAGATTATTCCCATATAAGTATGGTATAATGGAAATTCACAGATCTTAAGTTTCTTATTCTTTTTTATTTATTTATTTAGTTATTTATACCCCGCTCTTCAGCCACAAGGCTATCAGAGCGGCTTACAAATTGTTTTAAGCAATAGCTATTTACACATCTACACTGCAATAAACAGCTTCCAATGTGTGTTGGCTAATTGCCCCCCACAAGCTGGGTACTCAATTTACCGACCTACAAAAGGATGGAAGGCTGAGTGAACCTTGGAGCCGGCTGGAATCGAACTTGCAACGTGGTGGCTTGCAGTACTGGCATTTAACCACTGTGCCACCAGGGCTCCTTCTACCTTGTGATGTTGATACACATCCATCCCTTTGCTAAAGCATCTTATTGTACAACGCTTGTGCAATAATTTCTGCCAACAAGCTATTGTAGGTTTTTAACCAAGTGCATTGACTCAAATATATGCTGGTACTTCTTAGTTGATATTGTCCTATATGAACGCTGGTTATAGGAAATTCTTCTGGAACAGCTCTGTAGTGAGTTAGAGATAATATGCATCCTTGTAGTATTACACCATTGTTAGTTCATCATCTAGGCTGTAGATGATGTCTTATTCTCTTGATTGGAAACTTTGTATCATCTGTCTTCCCCATATCTTCATATTCCTCTTGGTTGTCTCTTCTGTCTTAAACCTAAAGTTGCAGTGGTTGGTTTGCTTCCTGAGATTGAAAAGTTCTCACATAATGAAGGGCTAATTTGAAAATAAAGATACAGTATAAGAATTAGGGGGAAAACAGAAAAATTGATGGGGGGGAACAGTTTCCCTCGTTTGTTGTTAATGATTTTCAGTGTCTCATTCTCTGCAATGCTAGAGATTTCTAGACTGAAGGAAAATTTCATGGGGGGAAATTTGTATTTGAGGGGACAGTGCCTTCATCCCCTCCCTGTAGCTACACGCATGCACGCACACACGGTAGCAACTGGGAATCTTGCTGTGCTCTGCCACAGTTGGTCAGAGTGGGTTTAAACAACAACAAAATCAAAGCAGTTATTTACTTTGGGTTTTTACATACAATGATGCTGACACAGAATAATTTCCATATCACAGATGATCAGATTCTTAGCTTTTCTTTGGTTGGCTTTTTACTTCAAGCCAGTATAACCTCACAGATTTAAAACAGATGCCTTTAGTCACTGTATGATGTGTTAAGAGTGATAGTCTCAAACCTAAATTTTTGTTAGTCCCAAATCTTTGAAGGATAGAATTTCAGACTGGTATGTTTAAGAGTTTTTAGGTGTATCTATTGTATCAAAGTCCTGCAAAATCTGTATTTATAAATAATTTGCAGCATATACTTTAAAAGCTATTCATACATCCACTATTTTGTTCTTTCCATTTTAGGCACGATGCCTTTTATCCCTGAAATTGTTTTTTTTTTTTTTACCTTGGCTGAATAAGTGATACATACATATATGAAATTTGTGTTAAAATATAACTCATTCACACTGTCTTTACTATTATGGGAAAAGGATAAGTAATATCTTGATATTAGTGCTAGGAAAGCTTTTCACAGACACGAATGACAGGAAGGTAGTCTGGAGTGTTGTCTAGATGATGAAAATACTGTACTCCTAATAGAATGTGGGTAGAATACGATCTGTCCCAACATGCTGCAAATGAAATTCATGGTATTTGGAAGGAGCAGGGCTAAAAACTCCACAAACTGCACAGTAAAAGGATTTGAAGTATTCCCCAAAGTTTTCCGGAAAATATGTGGAGATGCACATTTTTGCAAACGTGGACATCAAAATGTGCAGTAATATGCATTTTTGCTCTATTGCCCTTTATTGGAGCGTGTGAATGCTCCATTTGAATAGGTGTGCATGCATGCAAATTGGCGGAAAATGGTGGAGACAAAACACCGTTGATGTGAATGGGCGAAAATGCACACCCACCCACAGTATACCATAGCATCTAGACTGGCCCTGAGTTATTACCACCATAACTTTTGGTCTGTTTTCTTTGTCTGCTTATAGCTCTTTCTGTTGTTCCATCCTGAAAGGAATGGATGTGTTCCACTGTGTTCTGTAGGGTAGAAGTGGGGAACCTGGTACTCTCTGGGTGCCCTAGACTGCAACTCCTATACTTCTTGACTGTTGGCACACTGGCTGGGCCTTATATGAGCTGAAATTCAAAACATCTGGAAGGACCAAGTTGGCCTCCCTTTGCTACAAGGCAAGGGAAGTGGTTTGATGGTTGCATGAGCAGTCCCTAATAGCTCTATTTATGAAATCAAGGGGTAAAATATCATCAACGAGGAAGGGAGTCCATCCCGGTGCTCCTGTCATCTAAAACAGCTTCTAAGAACTTACCTTATTACTGTTCAAGATTTCTTTGGTGCAGCATGTGTGGAAAAGAGATTTGTTTTTACTTGTTTAGCTGCATCATCAGATCTAAAGAAAGAAACTGTTGGCCAAATTAGGATAAGACAGATTGATAAGAATTCTGTCAATTCAAACCACTTGTGGCATTCTGTTTGTTAAAAGGTGCTTCCTATAAGGTTTCCTTAGGAAGAACATGCTGTCACTTGAAGACAATTTCAAGACTATGACTTTGATAGCCAGATGTTATAAATAATGCTAATAATGTATTTCACCCTTGCCCATATTGTTGCAAGACAGTAAGCCTAAAATAAAAGGCGTTTGTTCTTGTCTGACGGTATACTCTTACTCTCTTTTCCCAGTATGAAGTGCTTCTTTGTGTCCAAGATCATGATGATCCTGCTATTGATGTGTGCAAAAAGCTTCTTGGCAAATATCCCAATATTGATGCAAGACTATTTATAGGTGAGTGAGAGAAAAATGTCTATTATGGAGTTGCCTTTGAATAGGTAGAAACATCTGCCAATATTGTTGGTCAAGGAATTCTTTTTAAAACATTCTCACTGTAGATAAATTTTAAAAATGCAAAGAAAATTGGAAAGTAACTGCTTTATACGGGTCCCCCCCTCCGTTTACTTGGGATAGGTACCCACGGTTTCACTTACCCACTGTTGGGGGGAAAGGTCTCAGGCATTTGAAGGACCATAGAGCTGTGCTGGAGGTGGTCTCTAGGCATTGGGAGGTCCTCCAGTGCGACACTGTGGTCACCTTCTGCCGGACTTCTGTAGGCATTTTCTAGGTCCTCTAGTGTGATTCTATGGTATTCATGGCAGTTCACTATTATATGCAGTTTCAGGTACCTGCAGTAAGTCCAGGGATGCACATACAGGGGGCAACCTATATAGGTAATTCCATATTTATTAGAACTAAATATACGAGTAAATCTAGAATTACATTTAAGATCATAGGAGCCTTGTATATCCCAGTCATACAGAAACTGAGATGGATCTAGATAGAATACTCCTGTTGGCTGCAGTTACTCAGGAAAATATCAGTGTAGCACCTGTGACTGTAAAAAGTGTTTGGTTTTACATTGCCTATTATTGCTACTGCTTGTACTTCTTAAAATTTTGGTTTCAGAATGTTCCCAAATGCAAAGGAAAAGTAAAGTACATCAAATCTGTCTCTGGAATTTGTTGTCTTTCCTATTTGACTGACAGCTCCTTTTGTAAATTCATAGAATGTTTGCAATTAATGTTTTTGCGAATACAGTTGTCCCTCCACATTTGCAGCTTTCACTTTTGCGGTTTCGCCTATTCGCTGTTTGCTCAGCAAGCACCCTGTTTAAATCAGCTTCTCTCCCTTGCACACAAAGGAGAAGAGCAGATTTAAACAGAGTGCTCCCTGAGCAAACCGTGCACCCAAATCCCTCCTCTCTTGGGGCTTGGCTCCATTTAGGGTGGAGAGCCAAGCCCCGGGAGAGCGGGAGGTTCACGGCAAAGACACTTTTCTGCCACCACCACCTGCCCTTCCCAAAGTGGGGATAGGGCTTTTCAAGCCTTGTCGCGGCTTTGGGATGGAGTAGGGTGACTGAAAACCCTCTTGGCCACCCTGCCTCCCCCCCGCCGCCCTTCCCAAAGTGGCTATGGGGCTGGAGAGCCCCAAACTCGCTTTGGGAAGCACAGGGGCTGGATGGCAACCCTCCTCCTGCCCAGCCATCCCCCCGACCTTCCCAAACCCACTTTGAGAGGTGCGGGGGTGGGTGGGTGGATGGCAACCCTCCTCTGACCCGGCCCCCCCCAGACCTTCCCAAAGCGGGTTTGGGGCTGGAGAGCCCCAAACCCACTTTGTGAAGCGTGGGGGGGTGGGGTGGAGAGCCCCAAACCTGCTTTGGAAAGCACGGGGTGGTGGTGGATGGCAACCCTCCTCCCGCCCGGCCACCGCCCCCCCCCCGACCTTCCCATCCCCACTTTGGGAAGTGCAGGGGGTGGATGGCAACCGTCCTCCCGCCCGGCCACCCTGGAAGGGCTAACTAATACACCTTGGCTTTTGTGTGTGTAGCCACCAAGGAATAAGTGCAACAAGATGCTATATTATCTATATATGTGTACTTCCACTACTTTGCTGTAGACAGGCACACATTATCAAAGGATCTATGGACTCTATTTCTGGTCCCCACGTTCCTCTGCACCTGGTGATCATGCTGTGTTGTGTTTACTCAAAGTCAAATGGCTATTCTCTCCCCAGCTAGATTTAACTACATTTCAGCTTGCAAACTTGATTAGTGGCTATGCACCTTAGTGTTGTTTAGCCAGGAGCCTGACATTTCATAAAGTAAGTCTTTAGTGCCATTTTATTTAGAAATCGATATTCTAAAAATAAATGTATAGTTTGTGCATCTGAGTTATTTTTCCCCCTTTAAGGTGGTAAAAAGGTTGGGATAAATCCGAAGATCAACAATTTAATGCCAGCATATGAAGTTGCCAAATATGACCTCATATGGATTTGTGATAGTGGCATTAGAGGTAAGTTTGTTTGGTGTGTGGCAAAATAAAAAAAAAAATCTCTTGAATGCATGCTGTTAAATTTGATGATAATGGTAAATAATAGTTGTTCTTATTCCACCAGTATATGGGACTTTACAGAATATAGGCAAATATAATAGGTTGCTACCCAAAGGTTAGGACTCAGATTTCAGGAAACTGGAGACAAAAGAATGGTCACAGTGAAAAAGAGGTCACATTGGGCATTTGTAATCAAATACCTCTGAACTGAAATTAGGTTGCCTTAATCTTTAGTACTTAAAAACAATCCTATGCAAATGCAAAATGAAATTATTTTAAATTCACAATATTTCATCATAAGTAAATTATGCTACTTGCTTTTCTGCATATATACAAGGTGTCCCAAAAATGTACAGTTGTCCCTCTATATCCCTGGATTTAAGTATTCATGGCTTGAAAATATTCTTAAAAAAATAATAATCCAAAAAAGCAAACTTTGGATTTGCCATCTTATATAAGGGACACCATTTTGCTATGCCATTGCATATAACGGGACTTGAGCATTCACGGATTTTGGTATCCATGGGGGTGGTGGTCCTGGAACCAAACTGCAGCAAATATGAAGGGACAACTGTATACTCCCTTTAACAGATTATTTGAAGGCTAAGTAAATATATTTATGTTGAAGAATCAGTGTAATAATAATGATTTAATAAGCGTTACAAGTTCCATCTTACATTACAATTTTATATAAGGTGATCAAATTGTCATCCCTGCACAGCAATACACTGTTCACATTATCATTGCAAACCTAACTTAAAGTTTCTCTTGTAATTTTGTGACACGTATTCACTATTGTAACTGTCAATCCTGTTAAGGGTGTATACATTTGGCAGGGGGACACCCTGTACACGCACACGCACACACACACACACACACACACAGAGAAAGAGAGTTTGCCCCTCCCCATCTGCAGGTTAAGCATTCTCAGATTTGATTATTTGCACATTATTGTATTTGCCATTGCTGCCCTGTGCCATTTTTAACTTCAATAACACTGGGGTGGCTTGCCCTCCTGGGTGAGGGGGAAGGGGATGGCATGGGGGAGTGCAAGGAAGGGAGGGTGCATGCATTCCTTAGCTCACTTGGGTGGTGGGGGGAGGGATGGGATGAGGGAGTGCAAAGAAGGAGGGCATGTGTGTTTGCTCACTCACTCATGTGGGCAGGGGGAAGGGGATGGGATGGGAATGCAAGGAGGGAAGGTGTGTGTATTCACATGCACAGATAGGAGGGAGGAAGTGGATGGGCCAGGTGTCCCTTTTTTTCCTCCTCCTGCTCCCTCTCCCATCCCATCCCCTTCCCCCCGCCTGCCTACCCACCCATGTGAGGGAGGGAGGAAATGTGCATGTGGCTGGCTCAGCAACCACACCTGTACTGGTACTTTTTTGTCCATGTTCAATTCGGTTTGAGGGGCCTAGAGATAATGGTTTTTCCACTGCCAAGGGGGGGGGCTGCACCCCTAGCCCCTGCGGTACTTGAGGCCCAATGCCTCTAACCCCTGTGAAACTTGCAGGCCAAGTGTGTGTGTGTGTGTGTGTGTGTACCCACACATATATAAACTTGAATTTGCTGGTTCCAGTTCTGCAGCAGTTACATCAAGTGTATGATACTTATTGCTCAGACTCTGGATAGTTGGTCTCCCTCATTTTTAGCAAGGTGGGCAGAACTCTTGAAAACTGTAATACTCATTAGACTATATGACATAGTGTTTCAGACTGTAGCATAGACCTTGTTTTTCGCTATATCAGGTGTGTTTCAAGCAAAACAACTCCAATCCTGAATGACCTTTATGCATTTGCATTTGGATATTGTTTGTTTCAGATTATTACAGTTGTGAGTTTATAAGTATTTATAGCATTTGTATCTGTCTTCTGGAATTTTTCTACTCTGCTTGACTTAAAACTCAGATTAAGAATGTTATAAATGTATTGTAACCATATGTATATGGTAGTAATTGAAAGGTGTCTTGTTTTTTTATTGTTTGTAAATTAACAGAAAAAATGTGAGCTTTGTGTGGTTGAAATATTTGGAATAATTGAGAAGGACAGGTTGCTTACCTGTAACCATAGATCTTCAAGTGGTCTTCTGTGAATTCACACAGCTGGGTTACTCCTGTGCCTGTGCAGAGCATCTGAACCTTCTAAAATCCCTAGGCAGAATGTGCTTTGATACATTTTTGGCGGTAACTCCATCCACACCAATGGTCCCTTATAAGGGATTTCCATCCAATTCTCCTCAGTTCCTTGAATAACACCGCAACTAGCAGCATCAGGAACATTAAGCATGTTTATATAATGTATTAGGACATAGAGGGGAGGATGGGCGGGTCTGTGTGAATTCACAGAAGACCACTCGAAGATCTATGGTTACAGGTAAGCAACCTGTCCATCTTCTTCGTGGTCTCTGTGAATCACACAGCTGGGTAGACTGGCAAGCTTCACTCCAGGAGGAGGGTATGTTCTATACACATTGACACTAGTACCATGTTGCACAGTCTAACATCAGTTGAATTTTTGACAGCACATTCTTAATCAAACTAATAAAGTATATATACTTATCACATCGAACAGCTTGGCAATACATTAAAACTCACTTACTGTATAGAAGACAAAAGTACAGCCTTCCCAAAGGCAGCCTCGTTCCTGGAACGAGAGTCAAGTCTGTAATGGGAAATGAAAGTCAAAGGTAATGACCAAGTTGCAGCCCTGCAAATGTCCTCTAGAGGCACTCCAGAGAGGAAAGCCATCCAAGTGGAGACAGCCCTTGTCGAGTGTCCTTGAATCCGTGGCGGTAGAGGCTTCTTTGCCAGTTCATAGCAGAGAGCAATGGTCGATGTCACCCACTTTGACAAACGCTGTGGAGAGATAGGTTGTCCCAGTCTCGAGTCGGCATAGGATACAAACAGTCTGGGTGACTTCCTGAAGGCAGCAGTTCTCTGGATGTAGAAGGCAAGTGCCCTCCTGACGTCCATGGAATGGAGGGTACGCTCAAACCCATCCTTCGGGTCCTGCATTAGAGCAGGGAGAGTGATAGATTGATTGAGATGAAAACTCAACACCACCTTCAGAAGGAAGGAGATGTCGGGACAGAGCACCACCCAAGCAGGACCCTTGTGTGAGCTTGAGCAGGGATGGTAAGACAGGGAGAGTAGCCATGGGGGGAGCCTTCGACTGAATCCAGTGGAAGATCAGGTCTACTGGTTCAACCTCCTTTTCCATCACCTTGAGGTCGAGAGCATGTGACATGCGTACTATCTGTTCCGAAAAGGCACGGATGTCATCAGTGGGCAACGAGGAGTCTTCATCAATCAGCTCGGATTTCAGTGATGGTAAGTACTGCACGTAGTAATTCCACGATCCCAAGGAAGAAGATGTTGAATCAGCTGGAGATGGAGTGCAGTCCTCACGGAGCAGAGAGGTGGTAGGTGGAGGTGGAGTCAGAGGAGTTGGAGGCAGAGGACGTTGTTCAAGTCGTGGAGAGACTTGACTCTCCGCATCCCTCCTCAGAATGACATGAGGCTCTTCCATGTGGAAACGCCAGGGTGAATGACACACAGACCAGCCAGCATATACATCCCCAAATTCATCTCCTCGGGATGTCAGGATCTGAGAGCCCGTAGGCGACATGATCCCAGCTCAACAAATAGACCATGCCAGGTCGTAGGCTGTATAGGCCGGAACATCCGCATGGATATTGGATGAAAAAGGTCGGGTTCGAGTTGAGAGCTCAGATTCAACAACCTCGACCTCGACGTCAGATGCGGAGCGCTCAAGAAGTTGGGCTCTTGAGATGGTGAGGGTTGGTTATTGGCCCTGCCGCTGAGGTGTCGTCTCCATGTCGGTACCAGAAGGAACTTCAACAGCCACGATCTCTACTGAATCAGAGGGGGTAGGAGCACACCTCGGCACACCAGTCTCCGCAGGTAGAATTGGAGAAGGTCTGGCGAATGTGGCCTTGGTTCCAGTGGCAGGTTGCGACTCTACGGTGTTGGCAGGCTGCACAGCTTTATCAGGAGATGCTGCAGATGGAGCGGCTGCCGACTTCGACTTTTTAGGTGCCTCTTTCGGCTTGCTCTTAGATTTAGAGCCATCATCATTCCGAGAGGTATGTTTTTCTTTCCTTTTCTTCTTCAGAGACTGCACAGCCTCTGCAGAGGTGTCCGGCCGGGCCGTGGAATCAGAAGGCGCCCGGTCCCGAGGGACAGCCGTTAAGGTGGAAGGCTCCTGGTCCCAAGTCGACGTCGATGGTGTTGAGCGGGCTTGATCCCGAGCCGAATCCAACGGAGCGGGCTTGTGCGAAGTACACACAGCTTCTGGGTCCGAGGCGACCGAACGGCATTGGGACGGGCTACGAGACTGATGACGCTTCTGGCCTTTAGGCTTGGGAGACGGTGAGCGACCACATTTTGAGGGCACGGACACCGAGGCAACGGCCGGAGTCGGTGTAGCAGCCGGAGTCGAGGCCGAAGTTGGAATAAAGGGTTTCTCATACAAGAAAGATTTCAGCCAAGATAGCCTGTGCTTGCGAGCCTGAGGGGTGAAGGCCTTGCAATGCACACACGAATCAACATTGTGGGTTTCTCCCAGGCAAATCAGGCAGCGGGAATGACCCTCCACACTTGGATGTTTAGCCTGACAGATTACACACCTCTTGAAGGCCCCTTTTCCATACATTTTTCTATTCACAGCGTCTCCAAGCCAAGTGAGAGGACGGAGAGTAGTCAAGAACAGTCCAAGTCATCACCAAAATCAGAGGTAGAATGCCAAATCCAAGGGGAGAAACATGAAACGAAGTCAAAAAACAGTCCAGGTCAGTACCAGAAATCAGAGTTCGAATGCCAAAGCCAAGGACTGAGAGAAAATCGTCGTCAAAAAGCCAAGCTGAGTCAATCCAAGTCAAACCGAAAGTGAAAGAGAAAAAAACTAGCGAACGAAGGTTCCTTCAAGCTGCTAACGTGGTGGAAAGAAAGGAACTGAGGAGAATTGGGTGGGAAGCCCATATAAGGCACCGTTGGTGTGGGTGGAGTTACTGCCAAAAATGTATCAAAGTACATTCTGCCTAGAGATTCAAGAAGGTTCCGATGCTCTGCGCAGGCATAGGAGTAACCCAGCTGTGTGATTCACAGAGACCACGAAGAAGATGTGAATATTTTCCTGTAAGTTTAAGCTATAATAAGCCTAAAATACAGGGTTTTAAAAATATTAATCCATTAACCAGAGTCCACACTCTTATTTTTAGTAACACCAGATACGCTAACTGATATGGCCAATCAAATGACAGAAAAAGTTGGACTGGTCCATGGCCTTCCCTATGTAGCAGATAGACAGGGCTTTGCTGCCACTTTAGAACAGGTGAGTACCCTTTTGTGCTCTTGCTTTTTTTCTCAGTTATTTCCCTCCCCCCATTTTGTATTTAAATTCCTGGGAAATGTGGCATTTCCAAAGCTCAAAAAGCACAGAAACATAAACTATTTGAGTACAGTAAAAATGCAGTAAAACTATTTGAGTGCAGTAAAAATGTCTTCCTGCTTTTCTTCCTTTTCTTCTTAAATCAAAATTCTACAGATCCTGCATTGAGCAAGGAGTTGGACCTTACGACTATAGGGCCTCTTCCAACCCTATGATTCTATGATTCATCATTTAATATGTGCTAAGAATAAAATATTTTAGATCAGTGTCTTGCTGATGATTTCATATAGAAAAATTGCAGTTCATTAGTCTTGTATGCAATAACCCTTTCAGCTGGGCTTTCTAATGGTTTGAGTGAGAAAGTAATTTGAACTTTTTGTTTGCTTTCAATAATGGTTAATTCTTCTGTGGTCATTATTTTTATGTGGGGTTAGATGCTGCATCAGTCTTTTTTGGGGGGGTCCCTGAATTATAAGGGAATGGGTTAAATCCAGTATAATACAAGTGGGATTCTACTTGTGCAACGGGATGCCCCTTCTTTCCCACTGTCTGCACACAGACAGATTTGTGGGAGCATGCAGAGGCTGCAGGGAGAAGGGGGTTACATCCCTGTCTGTTTTGAAAGTTTTAAACTTAGTATTGTTAAAACAAAACTGATAACATATCCTATCCTTTTGATGAGCTAGCATATTTAGGAAGAATGGCATGGGCATGGATTTTTTTCAGTGGTTAGGGTGGTAGTACTGTATTCATTTATATGCAATGACAGGAAGCAATAAAGAAACATATTTTATTGATTGCTGTAGTCATATTGATCACAGAGCAAGAATTGCATGTCTGATTTGACATTAATGTTGGTTTTTTTTTTGTTTTTTTTTTGTTTTTGTTTTTGCTTGTTTTGGCTAACATTATGTCAGAACACTGAAATGGTTGAAGTTTTTTGCACTAAGATTGTGTTTTGATGCTGGCACTTCACATGTAGTGTATCCAAATATTTCAGTGATCAATATTAGAAATGAAAAGTGTAGTACTGGAACACATTGCACCACATTTTCTATTTCATTGCATGCTGTGTACTTTGTGTCTCTTGTTTTCTCCATTGTCATTTTCCTAGTAGAAAATTCCTTTTATTCTTAGAATACTGCTGTAGTTCCAGTTTCTTTGCCTTCTGAATAATATTAACCTGCTTACCATACATACTATGGCCTGCTGGTATTTATTTGGTTATGGTGCCTGCTCTGTTGTTGTGCCCATTATGTGGAACAATCTTCCCCTTGAAGTCAGTTTTGTCTCTCAATGTCACCAAAAACCATATTTGTTTGCCTAGGCATTACTAAATCAATGAATAAATACCTAGGCAAATAAATAGGGTTTTAGCAGGAAAATGTTGATGGAGATGTTATATTGTTACCATTGTCAGTTACCCTATATTTTATGAATGCTTTTTTATTGGATTGTTCTATTGCTACGTCATTTTTAGCAGTTGTTTTTATTATATTTGATTTTATTGTAAACCACTTCCAAAAAATGTTTGAAAAGAGGAATAAAAATGCAATTTTATCCATGCAGTTTTAACTTGGGGGTACACTTTTTATCTATGTTGATCAGTTTCTAGATAGAAGGGTAAAATCTCAATGTGATAATAATACTGATCTGTTTATGGAACTTATATTGTTCCATTTGGCTACTCTTTTGCAGCCTAGAACAAATACTAACATCAATCATTCTTCTCTTAAAGAAGCAGTGGCAATAGAAAATAAACATAGGTGTTTAATTTTTATGGACTGTACAAGTCAATTCACAATCCAGTATCTGCACAGATTTTTATATGGATGACAAAACTTCAGTTAAGCACAGACGTACATGGTTGCATAATAGTAAAATGTATCTTGCCTTTGGCAAGTTGATGCCATTTTTTAACAAACATCTGCATAAATATAATAGCCACTATGCTAGTTATGCATCATTAAATGTAGACTGTATATGATATCTCTGCATCAAAACTAATCCAAATAAAGCAATTAAAGCTGGCAGAAGATTTAAAATTCATAAGCACAGTGAAAGTGTTAAAGAAATGCATGCCAGCATGGGAGAAACTGTGGGAAGTGAGAGTACCTATCCTTACCTTCTCCTCCTCCTCTTATTTTGGACAGGTATATTTTGGCACTTCCCATCCAAGGACATATATTTCTGCCCATGTAACTGGCTTCAAATGTGTAACAGGAATGTCTTGCTTGATGAGAAAAGATGTCCTGGACCAAGCTGGAGGACTTATAGCTTTTGCACAGTATATTGCTGAGGATTATTTTATGGCTAAAGCAATAGCAGACAGGTAAGAAAATACTGTCTCTGGGGAAAGTTCTTTGTAGATGTTATTCTTTTTAAAGCATATTGTTAGCAGTGTTCATGAATAGAAGAATTAAAACTAATCCAAATAAAGCAATTAAAATATTTCACAATGTTCAGTGAAGCTGGAGAGATGTAGAAATCTTCTGCAGTATTCAGGGTCCATTGGAGGCATTTGTTGACTTTTGTGTTATCTTCAAACAAAAATGGGATTATATAATTCCACTGGCCTAATTCCTGGTATTTTTACCACTTTCATAGGGGGCTACTAACCATTGAGCTGTTTCTCCCCAAATTATATTGAGAGGACGGGGTACATCACCAACTTGAGCAGGGCTGCAAAGAAAAACACTAAACCGACCATCGTGCCAAAATACAACCTGAAGAACATCCCTGTAGAATTTAAAGATAATGTAAAAAATAGATTTGTACTATTAAGCGTAATTGACTCAGAGCCAGAAGAACTCTGGACTGAAGTCAAGGACATTGTCAGGAAGGAATGCAAAAAGATGGTACCTGCAGCTAACAAGAAGGAGAAGACTCAATGGATGACAGATGAAACTCTTCAAGCAGTTAAGGACAGATAAGTAGCAAAAGTAAAAGGGGACAGAAATAGACTCAGAACCCTGAGTGCAACTGTTCAGCAACTTGTGTGCAGAGACAAAGAGAACTACTATAATAATCAGTGCAGATATATAGACGGTGACAACAAAGGAGGAAGAACAAGAGACCTCTTCCACAAATTCTGAGAAATCAAAGGGAAATTTAAACCAAGAGTGGGGATGCTCTATGTCCAGCAGGAGAACACATTACATGACCAAGTAGAAATAAAAAGAGAAAGGATACAATACACAAAACAATTACATAAAAGAGATTAAAGGTTAACAGATACAGTCAAGGAAGAACCATATACATGAAGATGAACCTATCGTTTTAGAAAGTGAAGTGGAAGAGCACTTGGGAGAAATAAATCACCAGGAAAAGATGGCATACCAATACAGCTGCTTCAAGATATAGAGACAGAATCTACTCTAGTTCTAACTAAAATTAGTTAAGTGATGCTCAAAATTCTACAACAAAGATTCTGACCATATATGGAGTGAGAAATGCAAGGTGTCCAAGCTAGGTTCAGGAACAGAAGAGGCATTCAGGATCGTATTACAAAGATATATTGGATAATGGAACACACCAAACAATTTCAGAAGAAAATCAGCCTGTGCTTTATTATCGCAAAACTTTTGATTGAGTAAATCATGAAAAACTATGGATTGCTCTTAAAGAAATGGGTGTGCCACAATATTTGATTGTCCTGGTGCATAACCTGTACTTGGGTCAAGAGGTAACTGTCAGGACAGAACATGGAGAAATTGAATGATTTCCAATTGGCAAGGGGGCAGGCAAATTTGCATTTTATCACCTTATCTGTTTAACTTGCAAGCTGAACATATAATACGTAAAGAAGAATTAGATGCAGAGGAAGGAGGCATGAAAATTGGAGGAAGGAATGTCAACAATTTAAGATAGGCAGATGACACCATACTACAGTCAGCCCTCCATATCCACAGATTCTATATCCATGGATTCAACCATCTAAGAGACTGAAAATATTTCAGGGAAAAAAATTCCAAAAAGCCAACCATGATTTTGCCATTTTATATAAGAGACACCACTTTATTACACCAGCGTATATAATGGGACTTGAGCATCCACAGATTTTGGAATCTACAGGATGTGTGTGTGTGAGTCCCGGAACCAAACCCCAGTGGATAACAAGGGCCCACTGTACTAACAGAAAATAGCAAAGATTTTGAACAATTACCGGTACTGAAGAAAGTGCAAAGGCAGGTTTACAGTTGAACATTAAGAAAACAAAAATAATGACCCCAAAAGGTTTATATAACTTTAAAGCAGATAATGAAGACATTGAAATAGTTAAATATTTTCCCTATCTTGGCTTAGTCATTAATTACAATGGAGACTCCAGTCAAGAAAACAGAAGAAGACTTGGAAAAGCAGCTAAGAGGGAACTAGACAAGATCTTGAAGTGTTAAGATGTATCATTTAATACTAAGGTTAGGATTGTCCATTCCATTGTATTTCCCATTTCTATGTATGGTTTTGAAAACTGGACAGTAAAGAAAGCTGATAAGAAGAAAATCAACTCGTTTGAAATGTGGGGCTGGAAAAGAGTTCTACAGATACCATGAAATGCTAAAAAGACAAATAAATGGGTCCTAGACCAAATCAAGCCTATACTCTCCCTAGAAGCCAGGATGACAACTGAGACTGACGTACTTTTGACATACCATGAGAAGATATGACTTGCTAGAAAAGATAATAATGCTTGGTAAGGAAGAAGGTAGTAAGAAATGAGGAAGACCACATTCCAGATGGGATAGCCTCAGTCAAGGAAGCCATGGCCATGAGTCTGCAAGACATGAGCAGGGCTGTTGATGAGACGGTGACTTGGAGGTCTCTCACTCATAGGATCACCATAAGTCAAAGTCAACTTGACAGGCAGTTAACAACAAGAAACAAAAAGGAAATTATATTTGCAATCTGTTATGGTCTTAATCTTTATCAGTTAATTAAACCATTGTGCCATGACTCAGGATCCTATAGTGTTAAACCAATCACAGAACAGATGGTTCTGCTAGTGGTTTAACACTTGTGCAGTTCATGCCAGAAGTGGAAGACCAGTGTCAGCGGAAGACAGGTGGCAGGTGGCCTAGTCAACCTGCTGTACTCACATGCTTCCATCATAGGAGAAAGTAGCTGTCTGATATACATCTGCACTCAGAGGCAGGAGTTTTTAGAGTAACCTATTTCTTCAGTACTTAGTTCTTAGGTTTTCTTGGAATTGAGATATTATGGGAAGAGTGGCTTTGGAGCTCTCCTTTGGCTTGAAGCATCTGTCAGAGAATTTGACATAGAAATACTTGATGAGTGTTCTGTTCCCCCAGGGTTTAATATTTCATGATTTCAGATAATTAGTTACAACACTTGGTAAAAGTTCTGATACATTCTGAAACATTTCTTTTAATAAGAATCCTGAAACTTGATTCAAGAAGTGTGAAACATGATTCAAGGGTTTTTTTTTTTAGGAAGCATGGTGATAGGTAATGGGAAGTAATGAAACTAATGCTATATTTTACCACTCTGTTCTCACAAATTCCACTTATTTTTGTGTAGTATAGCTGATTGGTTTAGAAGTGGTCCTGTAGTAGGAAATGAACTGAAATCTTATTTTCCATCTTCAGAAACAGAAATTAAGGGCCAAGGTATAGGGAAGCAAAATCATGTGGTGGAATTTGAATTACACTGTATATAATTTTAGGCTAGAGGTGTGTGTTAGTGTGTTTAAAAATTTTCATATGCTGAAAATAGGTAATAGAAAAAAGTTCTTCTGAATCTAATTTTCTTTACATTGTGCTAATTTAGCATGTGAAAGAAGCCTTCTGTACATGGGAATACTCAAACCTAGCATTGACCATTGTTTATTATCGTTGCATTCATAGTGTGCATTAATTTTCAGAGGCTGGAAATTTGCAATGGCCACACAAGTTGCAATGCAAAACTCTGGTTCCTATTCAATTTCCCAGTTTCAGTCCAGAATGATCAGGTAAACTATCTTCAAATTATTCTTAGCTATTTTACAAACCTTTCCTTGTAATAGTTATAAAGATAAGTAAATGTGTCTGGGTGGTTCTTTTTGCAGCATGGGCCAACAGTATAGCCATGGAAGGGAACTATGGGTTGTACATATGCATAGTATTTTAATTGTGAAGATTTGTTTTTTTCCCCTTTTACCCATGACATCAGTGCCCCTTGCTTTTATGCACAGAAGGAAAGGGCAATTTTTCTCTTCCTCAGCAATCCTTCGAACTTTAAGTGGAGCAAGGAGCTGCTTCTTGAATGGCATTGGGAAGCTTACCCGCCTGCCCATGTCTCAGTGCAGCATGATTTTAAGTTAAAAAGACTGTTGCTATTGATGTAGATATTAACTAAACACAGATCAATGCATCATATTTAGAAGTAAAACGATTGGTCAAATCAGCTTTAATAGTTCCTACAGTTACTCATTTTAAAAAGATAATTTTACCCTGACAATACTAAGTTACTTCAACTATTTCTTTCCTACTATTGAATAAAAGTATTCATCTAATTCTAAAATTTCATTCTGCTTTTTCTATAGCAGTACCTATATATTTTAGACAGACTGAGTGACTGATTTTGAGTTTGACACTATCTGTGTGGTGGTGTTCCTTTCTTCTAATATTGCATGATTAATGCTGGAAAAGCTTTCAACTAGTAAGTCATAAGTTCAGCTTCATAAGACATTGTGGTTATTTTTAACCATTGTTTTAGCTGGAAAACTAGAATAAATTGTTTATTTCCTTATGAGGCCTTTTTTTGCTGTTAAGTCTATTATGTTCATTTGAAAAACACATCTTTAAAAAGGTGTTACACATTAAATATGTTCTCATTACTTCTGAGATTCTGCCCAAAGAGCAGCGTGCCAGTTAGATGGTAGTTTTTGTCACGGGGCATCACGGGACTTCTTGATCCTGTATTCTTCCCTCCCTGTTTACACGATTTTTGTCTCTGAACTGGAGATCCCGGGAGATCCCGGGATCATTGTTTACATGGAATTCCGTCCTGTGATATTATCTTCTCCCACTATAAACTACCCCGAGTTTATTTTTGTTTTGTTTACACGAGTTTACAGTCCTGGGTTTTTGTTTTTTTAGCTGTCAATCAAGGATGCGATTACTCGTTTTTTCACAACCTCAGTGATGTACTTCTTTTAGAGTTCCGTGCCATGAGCGATGCTATTGGCTGGCTCAAATGTTTGTTCAAGCTTCTGTGTTGGGGGATGAGCGGATGAGGGGAGGAATGAGCGATCTGTGACCTAACGTGGGGAGGAAGAAGCGATCAGTGGCTCCTTTCCTTTCAAATTGAAAGAACACCATTTAAAGCAAGCTAAACTGGGGAGGAAGGAGCGATCAGTTGGTGCTGGGGAGTGTGAGAGAGGTCAAAAGCAGAGTGGACTGGAGCCCCAGCACACATGCGCACACACAAGCCCAAGCCAGTATGCTTTCAGCCAGGAAGCCGAGTGCAGGGGCCCAGAGGCGTGCAGTTGTCCTGTCTCTTTAAAATGTTAACCCTTTAAGCAGAGGCAGCTGTGGAGTGAAGGTTTCAAGCCAGTGCAGGGGATCATAAGGTGAAGACACACAAGGCATTTTAAAAGACAAACCTCGGTGCCCAGACGCTGGCATTTTTTACTGTGCCTTGTGGGGGTGGATGAATGTGTGATCATCCGCTCAGATGCTGGCATTTTTTACTGTGCCTTCGAGGGTGGTGGTGGTGGATGAATGTGTGATCATCCTCTCAGACGCCGGCATTTTTTGCTGTGCCTTTAAACCCATGGAGGGGATGCAGGCAAGGGATGAATGGGCGATCCTCCGCCCACAATCTCTTTATAATTTACTTTTTCTTTAAAATTTAAACCCAGCATGCAGGGGAGGGACAGGTTAAAGCTGAAGGGTTTGCAGTGTAGAAATCCATTGATCAGGGTGATGTAGTGCACGCACACACACATACACAAACAAACGTATGTGCAGCTGGAAGGGATGCCTTTGTTTTCAGCTGGTAAGGCTGAAACTATTGAACAGGTGACTGGCCCCTCCTTTTCTGGTCTCTGATTCCGCTCCCGGTCACCATTTCCGGTCACCAACTAGAAGCGAGATATCTTGTCCTGGGCTGTTTACATTTCCGATTTTCTGAATCCTCCTGTGACTTTTTTAAAAACCACCACAAACTGCAGGACTGGAAGTCCCACAGGTTGTGGGATAAAAGGTGCCCCCCTTCCAAAAATCACATGTCCGACTCGATGTACGTGTAAACAACCAGGGTTCGACACGAATTCTTCCCACTACTTTTTCATCATGTAAATGGCACCCTGAAGGTGGTAGGGTAAGTTTCAGATTACATAGCAATCCTTCCCTCATCTTTGACTTTTTTTTTCAGTGATCAAAGTGGTGGCATTACCATTTTCTCCCTGATTCTTCACCTGTCTATTTCCTCTTTTTGTTTCCATATTCAAAATGTTGTCGTTTTTGTGTGTACATACCAAAGGTCTTGTTTCAGTTTTTTTGACCATGTAAATGGTTCTTTATAGAAATACAGTATAACTCTGTCACATGTATTTCCATTTCCTTCTTATCTTGAATGTCTAGTTATATAACCTTTATAAGATACTATATACAGCCACATATTTTATTTAGAGGAAAAATGGCACTGAGTAAAAATCAGGACTGGATTGGTCTTTCATTTCTATTGAGGTTGACAGCTGTCGGGTTATGGGGCTGCATCAGTCCTGAGGAGACCTCAGAGGGCCACATTCGCCACTGACCCCCTCCAACAAATTTTGTTCTTTTCTGCAGCCAAATGCTCCCATATGCCCTCTAGGGCATGTGGGGGAAATTTTGCCACTTAAAAAAAAATCTTATCTGGGCAATTTTAGGGCTAGGAGATGCCTAGGGAAGCAAAATTGTGATACAATTGCCTCAAATCTTCCTAGGGGGTATATAGGAGTATGGTAGGTTTTTTTTTTTTTTAAAAAAACTGTTTTTGGGCCCTGGAGAGCACAATAGTGGCTTTGGGGGGCTGCATATGGCCTGTAGACCACACACACTGTAGACCACACCCTTGTTTTATATTTTGCCTTTTCTTCCAGTGACCTCAAGACCGTCTACATACTTCTTCTCACTTACCTCTTCTTATCCTGACAACTAGCCTATGCAGTAGGTCAGACTGAATGAAAGTTACTGGCCCCAGATCACCCAAGAAATGTAAAGACTCAGTGGAGACTAGATCTTAGCTCTCCCAATTGCTAGTCCAACACACTAGCCCCAGTTACCAACTCTCTTCCTACAAACTTTGGTAGGATTCACCTTCAGCCCCTAAATTCAGAAAAATATATTGCTAATGTAGCTTAATAATTACTGTTTGGTTCAAACATACTTTTCCCCTGCTTACTCATAGGTGGGCCAAGCTACGGATCAACATGCTTCCAGCCACAATAATCTGTGAACCAATTTCAGAGTGCTTTGTTGCAAGTTTAATTATTGGATGGGCAGTTCACCATGTTTTCAGATGGGATATTATGGTCTTCTTTATGTGTCACTGTTTGGCATGGTTTATATTTGACTACATTCAACTCAGAGGTGTCCAGGTAAGTTCTATTTATCAGAGCCTCATAGTTCATATTGTCTTCTAAATTGATTGCACTTGTTGTAATAAGGTTTTTAAAATGTTACAGCATTTCTTATATTTTACATAATAAATGCAGTAGGAGGATTGTTGTAAAGGGGAAGAGGGGATCCAAATTACCAAATATAATTTAATTACCAGATACAATGCAGCACTTTGCAGTAGAATGTTCCATGTCCCAATACCTTATTTAATGTTGTAATGTGTTTTGAAAGAAAGATATAATTTATGTCCTAATTGGAATACATAGTTAGCTGATTAGATCCTATACAAAATTTGGCCTATATAAAAGCATAAATTTTTAAAAAAGAAATGATTAATTTTCAGATAAGTTGTGTTGTGATTGTGCTGAAAAGCCATAATCAGACGCCATCTACTATGCAACTGTAGCCCTCCAGAGATTCTGCATCCAAAGATTCCACCATCTACAGCTTGAAAATACCCCCCCACACACACACACACACACAAAAAAAGCAAAAAGCAAATCTTTATTTTGCCATTTTAGAATGCCATTGCATATAATGGGACTTGACATCCACAGATTTTGGCATCCATCCCTGGTGGATAGCAAGGGCCCACTTTGAGATGTTTGACTTGTCTGACATGGCATCTTTAATGTTTAATTAAATGTTTTTCCATTGTAATGTTTTAATGTAATGCTTATTACTTTTATTTCTTTTTTATTGTTCAGCACAATGAGAACTTTTATTAGAAATGCAGGATCAAAATTAATAAATAAAATGTATAAATGTACATTCTTAAAAAAAATGTTCTCTCTATTTACTAGTTGAAAAGAAAAAAGTAACAGCCTGCACTTACTTTCACTTTTCAGCTAATAGTTGAAAAGTTAGCTGCTTCAAGAGAGCCTAAAATGAATATACTGGATTTTAAAAATATTTTACTGCTTATTTCTTATTAGAGTTTTAAAAATTATGTTGAAAAGGTGGGAGATAACATTGGAGAAATGTCAGATTTAAATCGAATAAATAGCTAAATAAATTAATACAGTGGTTAAACCCACAAGTTTAAAAATAAGATAAACTCTTGATAATATTCCCATGGTATGTTTGTTGAGGAATTACTGTTAAATTTGATATAAAAATAAAGAACCAGTGTGGTGTAGTGGTTTGAGTGTTAGATTACAACTCTGGAGACTAGGGTGTGAATCTCTGCTCAGCTGTGGAAACCATGGTTGATCTTGGGGAAGCCACAGTATCTCAGTGTCAGAGGAAAGCAAAGGCAAACCCCCGCTGAACAAATTTTGTCAAGAAAACCCCGTGATAGGGTTGCCTTAGGGTTGCCATGAGTTGGAAACAACTTGAAGGCACACACAAAAAACAACAACATTGTCTGTGGATGCAAGAAGAAAACATGTAAGGTTAAAGAAAACAAAAAATATAAAGTATATTTTCTTGAAAAAGAAAAGAGGAAGATACAATAATGGATCCTGTACCATAAATCTAAGATGTATAGTAACCTGTATTTTTATTTATTTATTTATTTATTTATTTTTGCTTTGTTAACTGAAAGTCAAAATGTTTACTTTAATCTGATTCAAACACTGATGAGTAGGAAGTCAGATGGTGGTAATTTGTTTTATAAAATGTTGGTTGTGAAAATGTGCTTTAAAAATAATAATTAAAACAACAACAACAACACAACATTGTTTTCAAGTGTTAACAGAATTTCAGGATACCAGCCATGGTCTTGTATAGCTGAAGAGTAACATCTTAATGAAGCTATCCATGTTTATACATTATAGCTTTTTCAAAAATTAAGATGTTAACATATTTTTTGAAATTTTGACTAAGTGTGAATATCTGTTTGTATAATCCCCAGGGTGGTTCGCTGTGTTTTTCAAAACTTGACTATGCAGTAGCATGGTTCATCAGAGAGTCAATGACGATATACATTTTCCTCTCAGCATTGTGGGATCCTACTATTAGCTGGAGGACAGGACGCTACAGGTTACGCTGTGGAGGCACCGCAGAGGAGATCCTTGATGTATAGCCTCAGCTTTATGACTGTGTATTTCAAGAAAATAAAAAGGAGAAAAAAGAAAGTATTATAAATTATGTTTATATAAAGGCTTTTAAAAGATCTACCTTCAATAGTTTTATTACCTGTATGTTTTCGTATCTGTTCTTTAATTTATTTTGCATGGCACTTGCATCTGTGAAAAAAAGTACATCTTTAGTCTTGGCCAAATGGTACCTTGTTTCTATTTATAAAATCAAATCAAGAAAATTGGTTCCAGGACTTGTTTTTCTTAGGAACGTTCTGCAGCAAGTTCTAAAGACAGCATCTTTCAGTATAGTTAAAGCTACTCTCTGGTAATCAAAGGAAATAATCAGGGGGACGTAACTTACAGAAGTCCATTGGAAATGGATGGGAGTTGTGCAAAGCACAGCTGTGAATTTGTCCTCTGTGGTCTTTTGGTCATTGGATTGCATCTTCAAAAATCGTAACAACATTTTTGTACAAGCGCAGTTTGCTTTTGAAAGCACAATTGGTGAGGCTGAAGGAGAGAAGCTTTTTAGTTGCTATATGCCTACCTCTTGTAGTTGCTGTGGAGCAAACAGAAATGTGTAAGTAGGCCTTATGAAAAAGTAAAAGCTGGAAGTTTGTGTCTGTGTGTGGATATATAGATTAAATTATTTTGGTCTCTCTGCAATGAGCCAAAAGTTTGATGTGGCTGGGTGGGAAGAATTAATGGTTAGCTATGCCTAGAGGGCATCTTTTGGCCAATTCTAGTTGGTTCTGTCTTGAACCATTTTTAATCACTGTGCTGTAATTAGCCTAGCTAATCTTCTCCTTCATTCCCATCTTGACTTTTTTTTTAAAAAGGGTTGGGTTTTTTTGTTTCTGTGTGAGTGAATGATTGATAGTTATGGGGTTGAGGGATGCATTTCAGAAACATTTCATGTCTGAGCTATTTTCCTACACACTGTCTTCTTAAGAATGTACCTTCATGATGCAGGTATTTAATATCTTTTTTAAATGGGCATAGATCTCTCTATACATTAGTCATCCTTAAATATCAAATTGCAATAGATACTTGTCAGTATATTAAAAGGCAAGATGAGTTTGCTGTTACTGATATGAAAATGTAAGCTTTAACTATGAAACTAGGACTAATTTTGACATTTTCCTTCATTTAATCTAGTTTCTAAATTGGGTTTTTGTATTTAAGTTGTAATGGCTAACAAGACTAGATTATAACCAAGTTATAAATGCATGCTGCCTCTCTCTCTCTCTCTCTCTCTCTCTCCTCTCATTTCCTATCAGCTTGCTCTCCGACCCTGCTGTAGGATTACTCTTAACATGGTGAACTGGACTTGTTTAAAACTGACTGATCACAAAGCAAAACTGAGAGGAGCACAACATAAAGCCTTTTGTGTGTGTTTTTTTTATAATTGTATTTATGCTGCTTTTACTTTCAAATGGGCATGGCATATTGTCACCATGAAGGTCTATTGCTAAGTGCATTGCCAATATGAGAGCTTTAAATCCTAGGTTATGCCAGGTCTGTGATACAGACCATAATCGTAGCATATTAGCAATAACTGAGTGTTTATATAGACTTTTCTCCAATTACTGAGCCAGTCCATTTGATTGTCTGGTATACACACATTGTAATGTAACAGTGTGTGTGTTTATACATGCACATGTTTTGTGTGTAAACAAATACTATGAAACATTCCCCAAACCATATCCCACATTCTCTTTGTTTGCCTTATGACATTACAGAACTTGTTTTGAAGGGCATCTTCACAGAGGCTATTAATGTGTGTTCCATTTTCTACATGTGAATCGGGAAGAATGCTTCCTGAGGAAGGTTGCACACTGCAAACTAGTCTGGTTATGACCCAGTCAAGTTGTGTTTTTATTATCTTCATTGTTAATTACTGTTAATTTTGCTTATAATGTTTGTATTTTTATTTGTTTCGTGAAGTTTGGTTGATGCCAACTGTTGCATTGCTAAAGTGAAGCTTAGCTGATTTGGCTTGATGCTGATCACCATGAGAGCAGTGTAATACCAAAAACCAAAAAAGGCTGGACAGACTTCTGTGTGTATGTGTGTGTGTGGTACCTGTGAAGAACTGAGTTAGAGGTGTGTGTGTGTGTGTGTGTGTACTCGCGTGCATTTGTGTGTGCACGCATTTGTGAAACCTTTATCGTTTAAAGGAAATTGATGCATCACTTATGAACAATTTGATTTCTTGTGTAAGAAATCTGGGTTGATTATGAAATGGAAAATAATATTTTGGAAAATTGTAGGAGGGCACTGTGACAGCACAGAGCAAAAAGGTTCAAAATGGCTAATTTAAAACTGTCTATCAACATGTTAAGAATACCATGTTTATTTAAAATTATTGTCTTTGTTTTGTTTCAAAATAAATTTTGGATACAATCAAATGTTTTGAGTAAGCAAAGCTATTTATTTCCTCCCCCCCCCATTATATTAATTTTAATACTTTTCATATTCACAATAGATGTGTTCTTTCTCATTTTGGATCGTTTTCATTGCTCTTACCTCTAAAAAAAATTGGTTCCAGAAATACATTAGGTCTGATCTAGTTAGAATTTGCATGTGTGAATGTATTCATGTGAAGTTGTCCATAAAACATAGACACTCCTATGAAAAAGCTTAGCTTTACTACATATAGCTTGATCTCTGAAAGGTTTTAGTGAATATACCAGTTTTTCATCTCAACTACAAAGTGGATGGACATGGATAAATTGTTACAGAAACATGTTGTTTTTACATTGTACCAAACTTAATACAGGAGATATTCGCTAGTTCTCTAATGTTCCAATTGGCAGACCTTTAATTATTTTATGTTATTTAAATAGGTACTTGTAGATATTGGGATTTATACTGGATAATTTTTATCACTGTACTTTTTAAAATACCTTGATTTTATTGTGTTTCTATTGTCTGAAATTCCATGGCTTACCATACTATGGAATTTCTGATTAAGCATCAACTAGAATGCTATGGGCTTGTATGTTTTCAAAGCCTTAAAGAAGACATTGTTTTAATTTTTTGTTGCAAGACATAAAATATCCCAATCTTAGTATTTGACACATTGAAAGTGCGAGCCTGCTGCCTGGGTTCTACAGATTGATTTTTGTTAATTTTTAGTTATACGGTACCTACTAATTTTTAAGGTAGTCTCTAAATAAAGTATGACAGTAGCATGCCTAAAGCCACCCAATGGCTGCTGTGGTTAAAGGATATTTGAACTTCCAGGCTTGTTTCCTCTATAGGGTTACAGAAGGGAGAAACATGCATTGGGCAGGATATAACATGAGTTAGACCACCCCTCCTAATTTGGTGTCATCTGCAGATTTGATAAGCATGCCCTCTATTCCATCATCCATGTCATTGATAAAGATGTTGAATAGCACTGGGCCTAAGACAGAGTCCTGTGCCACCCCACTAGTCACTTTTCTCCAGGATGAAAAGGAGCCATTTAGTGAGCACCCTTTTGGTTCAGTCTGTTAAACAACTATGTTGAAGGTCTTACTGAAATCAAGATATTCTATATCTAGAGAACATTCCTTTCATCTACAAATCTTGTAACTCATAAAAAAAAAGAGGTAAGATTAGTCTGGCATGACTTGTTTTTAAGAAACCCATGTTGACTTTTAGTAATCACATCATTCTGTCCTGAGTGCTTTCAGACTGCCTGTTTAATGATGTGCTCTAGACTCTTTCCTGGCATTGATGTCAGGCTGACTGGTGGTCATTGTTTGGGTTTCCTTTTTGAAGATGGGGACAATATTTGCCCTCCTCCAATCTGCTGGGATTTCTACTGCTCTCCAGGAATTCTCAAAAATTATTGACAGTGGTTCTGAGATTACTTCTGTCAGTTCTTTTAATACTCTTGGATGCAGTTCATCTGACCCTGAAAACTTAATTTCATTTAGATTAGCCAGGTATTCCTGTACTACTTCTTCACCTATTCTATGTTGCTTTTCCCTTACTGCTTCAACTTCTCCATTTCCCCCCAGGTTGAATACAGTTTTCCTTTGTGGAGAAGACCAAGGCAAAGAAGATTCTGAGAATTCTGCCTTTTCTGTGTCCCCTATTAGCATTTCTCCATATTCTTCATGCAGTGGCCCTACAATTTCCTTGTTCTTCCTTTTGCTACAGACATAACAAAAAAAGTCCTTTTTATTGTTTTGACCCTCTCTAGCAAGCCTGAGGTTATTCTGCGCTTTAGATTTTCTGACTTTCTCCCTATACGTGCTGGGTATTTGTTTGAATTCCCCTTTGGTGATTTCCCCCCTTTTCCATTTCTTATACATGTCCCTTTTAAATCTCAGCTCAGTTGAAAGTTCTTTAAAAATCCATCCTGCTTTCTTTAGATACCTCCCATTTTTCCTCCTCATTGAAACTGTTTGATATTGTTCTTTTTAAGAAACTACCATCCATCATGAACTCCCTTCTCTTTTAGTATTCCTGACCATGGGATCTTTTTTATTATTTGTTTATTTATTTATTTATACCCTGCTCTTCAGCCACAAGGCTATCAGAGCAGCTTACAAATTGTTTTAAGCAATAGCAATTTACACATCTAAACTGCACTAAGCAGTTTCCAATGTGTGTTAGCTAATCACACCCAATATTTCCCTACAATTATTTAAATCAGCTTTTTTAATGTCTAGAATGTGTCTTACTATGCTTGGCTTCTCCTTTCCACCGTATTCCAAACTCCAGGAGAACATGGTCACTCTCACTTAAGAATCCCACTGCTTCCACCTCATTAAACCACTGTTGGTTAGGATTAGATCTGCTGTATAATAACTGATTCCCCTGTTGCCTCTTCCATTTTCTGGACGATGAAATTGTCTGCAAGGCAACTGAGGAATTTGTTAAATCTTATATTCTTGGCAGAATTTGACCTCTAACAAATATCAGGATAGTTGAAATTTCCCATTACTACTCTGTCTCTCTGAATTTGTGGTCATCTGTTCCAGGAAGGCATCATCCAGGTCCTCAGTCTGGCTTGGGGATCTGCAGTAAACTCCCCCCCACACACACACACAATAACACTTTTGTTGTTTCTCTCCCTTCTCTCTTCTCTTTGGTTATTTTTTACCCAAATGCTTTCAACCTGGCTACCAAGATTTAAGTCTTCATGGGTGTAAACATCCTTGACAAATAATGCTGCTACTCCCCCTTTCCTGTTTGGTCTATTTCTCTGAACTAGGTTATACTATATTACTACATTCTAGCCATGAAACTCATCCCACCAGGTTTCAGTGATGCCTCTTATATAATATTTGCTTTGCTGTGTTAATAGTTCAATTTCATCTTGTTTCCCATGCTCTGTGCATTAGTGTAGAGACATCTAAGACCATGGGTCATCCCTCCTTCCTGTTTATTTAAGGTTTTCTTCCTCCCACTGTTGGGTTCTTGTACTATTTGGCCAGTTCTTTCCAAAACAGTTGGGTTGTTATTTCCACCACTTTATGAAGTCCTGCCCTTAAGAATACTGCCTCCCTCCCCCAGATAACTCAGTTTAAAGCACTCCTGGTCAGATTTGTGGGACTCTTAGCAAGAACATTTCTGCCAACTGCTGTGACGTGCAAGCCATCACTTGCCAGAAGTCCATCTTTATGAAACCACAGACCATGATCCAAAAAGCCAAATTGTTCCTGGCGGCACCATCTGTGAAGCCCGTTGTTCATTTCCACTATTATTCTCTCCCTTCCTGGGCCATGTCCTTCAACTGGGAGGAGAGACGAGATGACAACCTGTGCATCCAGATCCTTCAGCTTCCTACCGAAAGCCCTGTAATCCCTTGCAATATCCTGAAGGCTGTGCCTTGCAGTGTCATTGGTTCCCATGTAGACCAAAAGGGAAGGGTAATAGTCAGTGGGCATGATGAGTCTTGTCAACCTCTCTGTTACATCACGGATTTTTGCACCAGGGAGACAACACATCTCTCAAGTCATCTTGTCAGGTTCGCAAACCACTGCTTCTCGGCCCCTCAGCAGCTAGTCCCCTACCAGCACCACACATCTCTGGGGAATGGCAGGAGCCATTCCATGTGCTGAATCTTTCAAAGTCACCTGCACATTCTCTGCAGACTGGAATTGTTGTTCTTTTTCCTGCTTTTCCTCATCCCTGGTAAGGGAGAGAGCTTCAGACCAACTCTGTAGCTCCAAACTCACAGAATGATCGTTGGCTCTTCTACTTCTATGTGTCACATTTTTCCTAACGTTTACCTCCTGTGCCTTGTGAGGAACAAGGATTGCAGAAATATCCAGGTGCATCCACGTAGCACATGGCCGTTTGAACCCCCCCACAAATGTGGCCCCTGAAGTCACACACCCACACCCAATTTTTTAAAAAACCACATGAGTTTTCTCCTGAAAACTGGTCATGTAGTGGTTTGCTTCCCCCAATGCTCCCCCAAAAACCTGGGGAAAAAAGACAAAAATTGGAAGAAAATTGAACAAAAATAGCCACAGGAATTGACATTATGTTACCTCTGGTACACTGAAACATGCTGGTGTAGCCCACCAGGTGGACATGGGGGGGGGAGTAAATGGACCTCATATCCTCTGCAGTTGCTCTGTCCTAATGTAGAGAAATGCTCTAGCTTTGATTTGTCCTTTAAAAAAAAAACCTAAAAATCTATGACGCTAAATTGCTTTTATATGCTCGGAACCTGTAGCCATGGAAACCCCAGGTAACTTTGGGACAATCAGCAGTGATAATGTAGAAATTAATTTTTTAAAAAAGCTTTAACACATTAGTATGAGATAAACAGGGAAGCGATCTGGTGAAACAATGCCAGAGAAGGGTTGACATTACAGGGAGACATCTTAAGCCCCTCTGGTTATGGGCTGTAGCTCTGTTGCTTTCTTTCCCCTTAAGCAAAACATCAAGGTTCTGCTCCTACACACTATTTCATGTCTCTAGTCTTCTACCCCCATTCCCCAAAATATTTGCTAGTCTTTGAGATGTCACCACACTTTGGTGTTTTTTTTTTTCCTTTCCTACCACAACATTCCAGCATGTAGTAAGACCTGTCAGGGTGAAAAATCTTGTTTCCTTCCAACTTTAAAACGAAACATGATACTATCCTCACCACTGCAGGTTTTTATTTCTGTTTACAAGTCCTTCAGAACTGTTTGAACATTATATAGATTTGTGAGGGGACTTCAGTGAGTCCTGGGCAAGGCTGAAGTCTGGCTGCATGGTCTCTTCCCAGAGGAGAAGGGGTGATGTTAATGGGATAAAGGAGGAGGAGTTGAACTGAAACATAACTAACTAAACTACCTACCTAATTAATGGGTTGAAACAAAAGTCTGCACTAGACTTACCCTCCTTGCTTACAGGGTGCCGTTTACACGATGAAAATGTCCTGGGAAGAATTCGTGTCGATCCCTGGCAGTTTACATGTACATCGGGTCGGGTATGTGATTTTCAGAAGGGGGGGCACCTTTTATCCCTCAATCTGCGGGACTTCCAGTCCCGCGGTTTGTGCCGGTTTTTAAAAAAGTCACTGGAGGATTCGGAAAATCAGAAATGTAAACAGCCTGGGACAAAATGTCTCGGTACTAGGGATGGCCGGAAATGGTGACTGGGGGCGGGCTTAGAGATCAGGGACCAGAAAAGGAGGGGTCAGTCACCCGTTCAACAGATCCAGCCTCACCAGCCGAAAACAAAGGCATCCCTTCCCCCTGCACGAAGGTTGATGTGTGCGTGCACGCGCATGTACTCAATCACCTTTTTAAATGGATTTCTACACTGCAAATCCTTCAGCTTTAACCTCTTCCTCAACTGCATGTTACAGAGAGATCGCGGTGGGCAGAGGATCCCCTGCCTTGATAACCTCCCTGGTATTCCAGCCTCTGAGCGAATGAACACCCTTTAATTCCCCCTCTGTGTCTGTGCTTTTCAAAATGCCTTGAAATCTCTGCTGAATCTCTGAAGTAAGGCTTAACATTTTAAAGAGGCAAGGGGAAACCCAACGCCCCCCCCCAACCTCACTCGGCTTGATCTCCCTGCGTCTGAGCGAAAGATCTCAGTCTGGGTCTTTCAAAATGCCTAGCCTCTACTCAGCTTGCTTTCAAAAGGAAAGGAGATGGTTTAATTGTTCCTCCGTCTGAGGTCTTTGAAAAGTGCCTTCTGCCTCTGTTTCAAGGGTTAACATTTTAAAGAAGCGAGGGGAATACCAAACCTCTGCCCCCCTGTCTCCCTCCCCCCGCCAGCCAATAGCATCGCTCGTGGCACGGAACTTTAAAGGAAGTGCGTCACCGAGGTTGTGAAAACACGAGAAATCGCATACTTGATTGACAGCCAAAAAAACCCCCAAAACCCTACAACCTAAAAAAAAACCCCGGAACTTTGGACGTGTAAATATCAGTTACGGGACCACCCGGGATATCCAGATCAGTGACATAAATTGTATAAACAGCGAGGGACGTATTCGTGATCACAAAATCACGGTAAGCACCGCGACAATTTCTGTCGTGTAACTGGCACCCTGGACTGTTTCATCGGTCCCCCCTTTCAGCATTTGGTTGTGTAAACACAGATGACCAGAGTTTAATATTACCAATGATATGGTCACAGTGTTTTAAATGACAGATACAAATATGTAAAGTACAGTGCCCAAAGGGAAGCAGATACAAAGGATACAGGCCGTTCTTTTTATGCTTCATGCATTTAATGAAAATATCTTTGAATCTTGATTATCACTCCCTTCCCATTTGCCTTTGTGGTGCCCAACAAGGGGAGCTTGATAAATTGAGAACACCTCTTTCAAAGAGGATGTAATCTGAAAGAGCTTTCTCATCATGATGGTGGGCTGTAACAATAGTCTCTGACTGGAAGAATTATAAACAGCAGAAAGAATAGAGCAGAAACCTTGGCATTCCTGAGCACATATCAGATGTTAATTTTAACTATTGAGATGAGATACCTGTGTATCTGGGATTTTCCTGGGATGAAGTCCCAATAAGCACAGGGGGAATTACTGCTGAACATCTGAGAGAGAAAATTATAGCATAAACTTTCATAGGCACGGAACAGGGTCACTGAAAGATTTTTCTTTCAGACAACATTCACCCCCTTCCATGCCCTCAACATGGCTATTCTGTTTTCTCCCTGTGATATTTCAATCGTGGGGAAACATCGTTTTTGGACCACCCGTTTCATTGTAGTAACAGAATCACGGATGGGCTGAAAGGTGTCCCGTTCCTCTCCCACGGTGACAGCTGAGGGGGGGGAGTCCATTCTGGACACTTCCAGCAGGAACAGGACACCCAGGTAAGTGCCACCCTTCCTCCCTCCCTGTTACTTGTATTTTTTAAAATTGTACTTTGTTTTTGGTTTTGACATGGGGGGGGGGTATTTTTGAATTCCCCACATGGCTGTTCTCTCGCGAGAATGAGCGGGATTTGGCTTCACTGGTGTAAAAGCAGCTTTACGGCAGCTGCATTTACAGCAGTGAAGCTGAGGGTAGAGGGAGGACGTGCCTGCTGCGGGATTAAGGTAAATGTGAGAACATTTTCCTTAATACCGTAGCAGGGACAGGAGAGGAGCTTGCAGAGCAGAAATGGGCCATTTGGCCCCATTGTGCAAATCACTTTAGTCTACTTCCAGCATCTGAGGAAGTAGACTAAATCTATAAAAGCTTATGCTACAATTTTCTCTCTCAGTCTCAAAGGTGCTACAAGATCCCCTTGCTTACTGATATTCCAGACTAACACAGCTATGTCTTTGGATTCTGCTGAACATCGATTACATTATTGGGCAGGGGGAGCAGAGATTAGAGTAGGCAAACACATACTAAAAACTGTTATGCAAAGGCTAAGCATAATGAGTATAATGTTGAAGGGAGTGGGACAGTTGTTATTTCCTGCTTTTTTCACAGGTCACAGTGTATCCACACTGCACAATCTATAGCAGTTTTATGCCAATTTAACTGCCATTGTTCTATCCTATGGAATTTTGGGATTTGTAGTTCAGAGAAGGGCATGGAATTCTCTGCCAGTCAGCATCAGTCCACTCCCCTGAACTACAATTCCCAAGGTATTCTGAGTGCCTGTCTACATGAGAGCTGCAAACTGATTTAAGCCTCAGTTCTTATTTTTCAGAGTTACCTTGGTACTTTCTATATAGTTCACAAAACTACAAACCCCAGGCTTACACAGAATGGAGCCATGTCAATTAAAGTGGTATCAAACCCCTATAATCATGCAATGTAGATACACCATCAGTTATAGATACTGTTGTGTGTTCCCAGTGTTCTATCAGAATCGACCTTCACCAACAACAGAATTTATTATTCATTTCTAAAAAAATGTCTGTCAAGATGGAAGATAATGTAAGAATGAAATGTTTAAAACTGTTTTAAATTTAATTTTAAATTTTAATGTTTTTTAAATGGTTGCTCTTGTTTTGTGTTTCAGCTGTATTCTTTTCTTTAATATTACTGTGAGTCACTTGAATGAATTTTTGAGGGAAGGGTAAATCTAATAAAGTACATACATAATAAAAAATAAAAGGGCACCTTGTATATTTGAAAGACTTGAGTAAGAAACTCTTATGCATCTCCATGCAGAGATGCAACCTATCCACCCTTGCAGCATCTTTGTCAGTCAGAGATACCACACATTGCCCACAGAAGAGGAAAGGTGTTGTACCCACTGCATCCCCATTATTTTACTTTTCCACAAAGGCATAAATAGCCAGTGTTCTCTCATAAGTGGGAATGTAAAAGGGCTGGCATGAGTAAGGTGAAGGCTGAACCTGATCCTTTTGCCTTGTGAGTCAAGCTATTGGGAGAGATGCCTGCTCCCATGCCTGCATTGGGTTCTGTTACTCATCCAGGCTGCAGTGTGATGCGAGAACAGTGGGACAGTGAGAAAAATTTTGGGAACTGGGCCTCGGTATAAAGAAAAGCAATGGGGATCATCAGGGATCAGCAACATTAGGGATTTCCCAAGCAGAACTTGTGTGTGGGGGATTTACTTTTGGATAGTTCCCAGAATTCCGCTAGCAAGTATGACTATTAGCCATGCTGGTTGGAGGATTCTGGTACTGTGAAGTTGAAGGCTTTCACGGCTGGCATCCGTAGATTTTCCTTGGGTTTTTTCCAGGCTGTGAGGCCATGTTCTGAATAGTTTCTTTCTGATGTTTTGCCTGCATCTGTGGCTGGCATCTTCAGATTCTGGTATTGATAGTACAAAAAAAGGAACTTCCCCATGCTTGGATCTCAAAGACTTCTGCTAAAGGCAGAGGTCCAGGTTTTTCTCATCCTAGTTCTTCTCACCTAGCTTCGCCTTCTCCTGTTCATATCTGCCCATCTGCCCTGTTTGAGAATGGAATCATGTCTCTGTCCACATATGTAGCGGTTATGCATTTTGCTTAATGCGTGAATAGCATTGGACAGGGCAAATAAATAGATGATCCTTAGCAGCATTTTTGGAAGCTGGAGATGGCACTGAAAAAGTTGCTGTGATTATTATTCCTGGAAATAACGGCTCTATGTTGTGATAGAGGGCTTACCTATCTCACAATATCCAGTTCTTTGAGGTGGTAATTACTATTACTGAACGGAGAATTAGATTCGGTTTGGGAAAGGCTACACCCACATTTAACATTAGCCTGTTCTCACCCCATTGATGCCACTACCAAACAATACTCTCATGTTTTGCTGAAACAAACTACAGTATAGGAAACAGGACTTAAAGATATAGTGTTCCTAAAAAATTGTGTAGATAAACAATGGTCCTGAGCTGATTAAAATCACTAGGGAAGCTTAGACCATCTGAAGTGAATGTGACTGAATGGGATTAGAGATCATAAAGTGGCATTGACAATTGGCAAAGTGTATTAGATCCCTTATGTATAGTGTAATTACACATTTTTATAGTAATATTAATATGTTTAGTGGCATTGACAATTGGCAAAGTGTATTAGATCCCTTATGTATAGTGTAATTACACATTTTTATAGTAATATTAATATGTTTAGTGGCATTGACAATTGGCAAAGTGTATTAGATCCCTTATGTATAGTGTAATTACACATTTTTATAGTAATATTAATATGTTTAATTACTATGGTGGCGCAGTGGTTAAATGCCAGTACTGCAAGCCACCACGTTGCAAGTTCGATTCCAGCGGGCTCCAAGGTTCACTCAGCCTTCCATCCTTTCGTAGGTCAGTAAATTGAGTACCCAGCTTGTGGGGGCAATTAGCTAACACACATTGGAAACTGTTTAATGCAGTGTAGATGTGTAAATAGCTATTGCTTAAAACATTTTGTAAGCTGCTCTGATAGCCTTGTGGCTGAAGAGCGGGGTATAAATAAATAAATAAAAATAAAAATAAAAATAAAATGATGATGATATGATGCTAACACATGGCCTGCATCATAGAATACAGAATTGAGTTGATGCCGGTATCAGGACAACATTGGTAGGTGCTTGATATTCCCTGTCAGCTCCAGCCCTGGTAAATCCAATGTGCACATCTTCCCTTTTTCTCTCAATAGCCATTTGTGGCTTACAGAAGCTGGAACGCCATCATTTCCCAAGAGGGCAAGCTGGAGTACATGATTAGATTGCCAGGTCCTTTACATGTTTCTTTACCCCTTCTGTCTCCACTGGGAAGCACTGGATCAAACCAAGTTGACAGGCAACATTCCAACTTCAGTCCTCCCCTCTGCTCAGCAGTAAAAGATGAGAGCATTTCTTCCTGGTTGCTCCGTAGAAAGAGGCAAGAGTGGAAGAAAAACAGAGCAGCAGAGTGGTGTTTTCTCCAAAGAACTTCCCAAACAAGCCTTGCAATCTGTTAGCATAGATTGCTGCAACTTTTTGCTTTCCCATTATTTCAAGATTCTGTCTCATCTACCATTCATGTGAGAAAGTAACAATGTCCAATTTTTGTTTGCAACTGATGAGGTGGACTATGTCCATGAAAGCCTATACTCTGTCCCAATTAGTCTCAAAGGTGCTAGTGGATTCCTTTATGTCTTTTCAGTCTTGCTTTGTTTGCCCTGACATTTACTGCACTCGGGGGGTGGGGGGGAAAGAATATGTAGGTTTCAGGCTTGTTTACAAATATATTTCACAATTAGCTTCTCCCATACAAAGATTACTCTAATTCAGCTGGGGAACCAGCAGCCCTTCCAAAGTTTTTTGGACTCCCATCAGCCCCAGCCAGCATGTCAAATGGGGATGGTGGACTTTGCAGTTCAACATCATCTGGAGGCCCAAAGGCTCTAGTATCCCTTGCTCCATGTAGGTAGTTGAATAGAGTTATGTCTATACCTCATGATAGGAGTGGCCCTGCAAAAAATTATCTTCTTCATAATATAATATTCAACAAGCAAAAAAACCGTAAGGCAGAGCCTTGGAACCTTGTGGAACCTCATAAGGCTTGTCTACACCCGTGAAAACCCCAGAAACACCCCCCCCAAATCCTGCCCAATAATGCCACATGACATGCAGCCTTTTCCCTGAATCTGGTACAATAGTACCACACAATGTACTGCCCTATTCACCCCAGGCTCAGGGAATATACCCTTAATCTGGGTTTTAGAAAACTCAGGGGTGGCAGGGTGGGGAGAAGGAGAAGGCCAAACACTGCCTAAGGTGCCATCTTTCCCCCCTCTCCTCGGCACCACTCCTCATACCAAAGGCAGACACCCCCCCAGCGGTAGTCACTCTCTGAGGTCAGAATGTCCAGCAAGCTCCACCACTGCAAAGCTAGCAATCCGTTCTGGCTTCAGTGAGCGGATATCACTGGGGCTTTGCTTTTCCAGCACACAATTGCCCCTCTGAGCTCCAGGAAAAGCAAAACTCCAGTGGAAGCCACCCTCTGAAGCCAGAACAGGTGGCCCAGCTCCTCGAGGCTAGCAGCCTGTTCTGGTTTCAGAGAGAGCTGCTACCGCTGGGGCTTTGCTTTTCCCAGAGCTCAGAGTCAAGCGTGAGCAAGAGCTTTGAACAGAAGCCAAATGAAAATCCAAATGCAGATTTGGGCTTTGGCGGGTGTGGCAATTAAATCTGGGCCAGAGTAGTCCAAATTTCATGTGCTGCAGCTCTGGGCCAGAGTAGCCCGAATTTCATCCAGATTTTTACCACCACAACCCACCGTGTAGTGAAGACTCTCTTTGAAACAGCTCCATGTTTTCCATGTGGATGCTAATATGAACACATATATTATTTATTATTCCAGCACCTCGCCTTCCCAAAATAAACTAAAATGTACACAAGAAATCACTCTGTACAAAATGACAATGAATCTACTACACTGCTCATAGTTATGGTTCTTTCTTTTCTAACTTTAGAGGCCTTGCAATATTTTTGGTGTTTATGTATGATAGAAACAGAGTTCATGCTTGCTGTTTTTCTCTTGCAAGATAAGAGTTTGCTTTTTCTTGCAGGAGCTGGGGTGAATGCATGGCCCTCCAGGTTCTGCTGGGTTACAACCTCCACTATCATCCAGGCTGCCCAGGTCTTCTAGGAGCTAGTCCAACAACATCTAAAAGGCTACTTGTTCCCCATCCCTGGCTTTCAACAGGGATGTTTAACACACAGCCTGTGGGCTGCACCTCATTTTGGTACGTAGTGGGGGAAAAAAATTCAGATGGGGAATCACACTCCTGGCTGGCTCCATGCACCTTTCAACCAAACACACACACACACACACACACACACACACACAAAATGGAAAGTGAACTTCCAGGCACTTCTGATTTCAATTCTGAGAGCAGTGCAGTCTTCATCAGGTTGGTGGCGGTGGCAGGAGAGGGGGGCGGATAGGCCTTGAATCCACTGAACTTCCCATCCCACGTTAGACTCTTGAGTTTATGTGTAACACTTTATGTATCATGTTGGATATGGAAACACCTGAATCTTGTGGCACCTTGAAGACTTAACATTTTTTACTTGTCCCATTGTGTACTGCAAATCATCATGCTTTCACAATTAGCCTTTCAATATGGTTCTTGTATAATATTCTTTCCATATTCATTTGTAACCTTCTTATTATGTGTAATTTCACAAATATAGGGTAACAAGTTACCTGAAGAGTTTGTCTAGTAATTAAGATAATGCAACATTATTATTATTTTTAAATGTGCATTCTAGCAAAATTGTAAGATCCAGTTCCCAAGTTGCTTAGGCAATACTACAGTACCAAAAATAACTGCAGATCAGCAGCTACATCCTAACATCAGGAACACATTCAGTCAAAACAAGTGAAAGCTACAATTAAATGTTGCAGGGCATGGTATCCTTAGCTCCTGACTGTAGTGATCCTGTTCATGGTTCCAGATGTGCCTCTGTTTTTATATTTCTCTGCCCCCCACCCCATAGGTAGTCAACATCCTTTCTTTGGTTTAATGTTCATGATCATTCCTCACAGCATTGTATGGGGAATATTTTGCCTCCTCAGGCTTAGTGTGGCAAAATGATGGGATGAATAGATTTAGAGCTAAATTAGGAAGACAGAAACAAAATGAAAGTGGGGATTTTTGCCTGTTTTAGATGAGGACAGCAAAGAGATTTGTTCTCTGTTTCTCTTTACAATCATTCAAAAATTTATGGTGGGGGGAGAAGCAGCAGCAATGTCTCCCTTAAGCAGAAGGATGAACAAAGGGAAGCCCCTCAGGGCTGTTTTGTGCCCCAAGGGGACAAATTTTTGCAAAAATAAATAAATAAATAAATAATCACCCCCAACCCTTGCCATATTTATTTTTGTCCCAGAAGAGGCCTTTTCCCAAGTAACTTCTAGTCCCTTCCTGTTGCTAATAAAAGCCTTTGCTGGGCCTAAAATGGCCTCAGGCACCCAACAATATGGTGAAAATGCTTCCACACACACCCAGAGAGTGTTTGGGTGCAAAAAAAATTTTGGCCTCCTGGGGGGCTAATGAAGCTCCTAGCCTCTCACGGTAGCCCATCCCTGCTTAAGCACGAATGTGCCATCTCACACCAAAAGCATATTTGGCTCAGGGTCAAATCACACAGTGACCAACCAGCTGCCTAGGGGAGGCCTTCCAGCAGCATGAGAGGGCCTACTACACCCTCCATCCTGTATCCCTGAGCAACTGATATACCAAGGCATACTGCAGGAGATACATAGCCCTCCCCTGACTAGCAGCTATTTGAGTACAATGCTGGTCTCAAAAAAGCATGGTGCTTCCTGTGATTTTTACTGCCAAATGGTCAAAGGCAATTGTTGACTGATGAGGGTGGACTGAGGACAGGTTATGCCATTATGAGTTTAACTCAGAGCCATGCATGGTACACAGTGAGGTTACACAAACAGAACTTAACTAGCCTGAACATGAGTAAGAGACAAAGGAACTGGGGAACCAAACATAGGGGAAGGAAGCTAGCTAAGCAGACTATAATAATAGAGTAGCCTGTGTTCATTCAGTGAAAGAGAACTGTTGGAGACTGAAGTTGGAAAGTACAGTACTTCCTCACACAGTTAATGTATGCAGTGGTGATGGCTGGGCTTTAAAATGGGATGAAAAAAGTCACTGGAGAATAATGCTACACATGATGGTCATGATGGCTATATACCATCTCCAGTATCAGATACAGCATGTGTCCATATACCAGTTGCTGAGGAGCACAAGCAGGAGGGAGCTACTCTGCTTGTAGACTTCCTGCAAGGATCTGGTTTGTCATTGTATCAACAAAATACTGAGCTAAACAGGCCTTTGGTCTGATCCAGCACAGCTCTTCTTATGTCATTGAGACCCTGTGAAAGCTTAGCAAGTGTTCTTTGCATGGCCACAGGAAGGGTGTATCCCTGAGCTTAAAGTAAAAAAGAAAAAAGAAAGGAAAGGAAAGAAGGCTTAAGTCACTCTACTGAATCAAAAGAAGTGAAGCCTGTACTCCTGCCCCTCCACGATCTCCAAGTAACATGCAAAGAGCCATATTCCTGATACGGATGTATGGAGGTTTCTTGAATACCTCAAGGCAGGTGACATATTTCCCAATGTGGTTGAGCAGCTCCACTGTTTACATGCGAGCAGCTCCACTGTTTACATGCACCAGTGGCGGCTTTGTCAGAGTTTAAGCTCTGCTTAGGACAATACAGTGTAGCAAAGAGGGTGGTGTGATAAAAAAGACTTTAGGCCTGGGAATGTGAGTTATGGAGGGAAAGGGCTAGGAGCAGCTCATGAAGAAGAGGCTGTGTGCCTTGCAACCCTAAGAGTGTCACAGGTACAACAGCATAGTCCCTGGATCAAAAAGCCCATGGTTCTCCTGACTGATGGGCCATCTAGTGGAGATTTCCCAAACAAGTGTCCTGAAGATCTATGATTGGTTGGGAGAGTTTGGCGCCTCACAGAGCCTGAGATATGAAAAACTGGTTAGTGTGAGGGCTTTCTGGAGGTGGGGATGCTTCAGGATTGGACCATATTCCCCACCAGTGCTTTTAAAAAACCGATTCTCAGGTTGCCTCATCCAGAACCTGACTAGGGTGCTGACTTGGAGATTAGGAAAGCATTTGCATTTATCTGGAGTTCCCATTGTTTGCATATTCACCGGCGGGCAACACCTATGAATTCTATTAAAGTAGAAGACACAGTCCATGAATTTTAAATACACCAGGTGCTGTCATCTCACATATCAGCACCAGGAAGTTTCTGTTCCTTGCTGTCTGCAAGTCTCTAGCTCTCACAGACACCTGCAAGGGATGTGAAAATCTGTCAGCTTCAGTTTCATTGCATTTTCCAGAATGCCAACAGCATTCACATTCAGCCCAAAGTTCTGCATCAGTTTATGAGACTATTTCCTTCTTTCATACATATTTTCATTCACACTTTTCCTAATGTACACATTTTTTATGCATTTTTCTTAACACAGGTATTTCTACTCATTTACTGGTACTTCATTGATAGCAACTTGGTTGTGTGCATTTTTCAAATATATGCATTTTAGTTGTGTACATTAACTTAGTATAAAGTATAATATATTTTTAATACTTTTATACTTTTAAAAATACTCTTTTTATTTAAAAGTAATATACATATGTAGTGTAGCTATATTCTATCAGGCATGTTAAACTGGGAGGTAGTGATACCCAAGGATGACTAGACAGATATAAACCTGGGTTTTATTACATCAAGACTTTATCACACAAGGCTGGTTAATCACAATTACAGACAGATAATAGTGTATTTAGCCAGTACTTATCACACAGCAGGGGTTTCTGGGATGAAATGGATTACCTAGATCCATTTCAATCTGGCTTTAGGCCTGGCTATGAGACGGAGACAGCTTTGGTCACCTTGGTGGAGGATCTACGCAGGGAACTGGACAGGGGAAGTATGTCCCTGTTGGTTCTGCTGGACCTCTCAGTGGCTTTCAGTACCATTGACCATGCTATCCTTCTGGGCCGCCTCTCTGGGATGGGCCTTGGGGGCACTGTTATGCAGTGGTTCCAGTCTTTCCTAGAGGGGAGAACTCAGAAGGTGGTGCTGGGGAACTCCTGTTCGATGCCCTGGCCATTGGCCTGTGGGATCCCTCAGGGTTCCGTTCTATTGCTCATGGTATTTAACATCTACATCAAACCCCTGGAGTTTTGTGGTACGGTGTCACCAATATGCTGATGACACCCAACTCTATCTCTCCTTTCCATCTGATTCCAAGGAAGCTGTTTCTGTGCTAAACTAATGTCTGCTGTCAGTAATGGACTGGATGAGGGCAAACAAATTGAAACTTAATCTAGACAAGACAGAGGTGCTCCTGGTCAGTCTAAAGGCAGATCAGGGAATAGGGACCCTGGATGGGGTTACACTCTCCCTGAAATCTCAGGCTCACAGCTTGGTTGTTCTCCTGGACTCAGCTCTGAGCCTGGATGCCCATGTTTCAGCAGTAGTCAGGAGCGCATTTGCATAATTAAAACTAGTGCACCAGCTGCACCCATTCCTTGAGATGTTAGATCTGGCCATGCCTTGATTACATCCCGTTTGGACTACTGTAACACACTGTACATGGGGCTGCCTTTGGAAACTGTTTGGAAACTTCAGCGGGTCCAGAATGCTGACTGGGGCCAGTTATAAGGAACATATAACTCCCATGTTAAAACAGCTCCACTGGCTACCAGTTTGTTTCCGGGTACAATTTGAAGTGCTAGTCATGACCTATAAAACCCTACATGACTTAGGTCCAGACTATCTGAAAGAACATATCTCCCTCTATGAACCTGCCAGGGTTTTAAGATCTGCAGGGAAAGGCTTTTTCTTGGTCCCACCACCACAGCAGGCTCACTTGGTGAGGACATGAGAGAGAATCTTTTCTGTGGCTGCTCCCACCCTTTGGAACTCCTGCCTGCAGGAGGTGAGGCTGCCTCTCTCCCTGTTGTCACTGTGCTGGCAGGTACAAACATTCTTGTTCAAGCAGGCCTTTGACATAGAATTGTGGCTTTTTATTGGGATGTGCTTTTATGTTTATGTTGTTTTTATCTATTTTTTTTACTTTGTATGTTTTAATTTTAATTTTAATTGTTATTTTAATTGTGCTGTAAGCTGCCTTGGGTCCCACTTTGGGAGAAAGGCAGCATAGAAATTGCACAAATCATCATCATCATCATCCCCTGTTGCTGCTTTGCAGTTCAATCATTGGTAGAGAACATTTTTTCACTGATGGGAAAAACCCATCAATGGCTCGCAATGTTGGTGCTTTTCCACTACTACCTCTGGTGTGATAGGTCCTTTCCACTACAGTTCTAATATTCTAGCAGCTGGGTAGGGCATACACAGGAAGGAAGGTGGCATTAGTGAGGCGATGCAAAAGAGTGCATGCAGGACCATGGATCACCAAAGGAGCATAATAACATGATCGCAGGTAAGTGTGATAGTGATAGTTTTGAAACTGATATGTTCCCGTTTGCTTTAACAATGAGAGTGCTGCTAGACAATAGGCTGGTGTGATAAAGTCCCCAGACTCAGTGCTGATACTACTGTACCATACTGTTTCCCTGTATTGACCTTCTGAAAAATGCTGTCTAAACAGTTCCATTTGCTATCACACTCCGCGGTTATGAAAATATTTTTCGCTGTGTGCCTTCAAGTTGTTTCAGACCTATGACAATCCTATTGTTTTCTTTGCACCATTTACTCAGAGGGCTTTGCCTTTCCCTTCCTCTGAGGCTGAGACATCACATCACACTGGCTCATGAAAATATTACTGTTATTAGATAAGAAAGAGATCTTTCTTATCTAGATGGTTGTTGTATGCTTTCTAGTTGTTTCCAACTTATGGTGACCCTATCATGGTGGTTTCTTGGCAAGATTTGTTCAGAGAGGGTTTGCCATTGCCTTCCTTTGAGTCTGAGATAGTGTGACTTGCCCATGGTCACCCAGTGGGTTTCCATGGCTGAGTGAGGATTTGAACCCTGGTGTCAGTATTTTTGTCATGGCAACTAGTGTGGTGGAGTGGTTTGAGCATTGGACTATGACTCTGGAGAACAGGGGTTGAATCTCTGGTTGACCACGGAAACCCACTAGGTGACCTTGGGCAAGTCACAATCTCTCAGCCTCAGAGGAAGGCAAAGGCAAACCTCTTCTGAATAAAACTTGCCAAGAAAACCCTGTGAAAGGGTTGCCTTAGGGTGTCCATAAATTGGAAACAATTTGAAGGCACACAACAACAACAACAACAACAACAACAACACTATTATTTCCATTACACTTCTAGAAAACAAAGAAAAATATTACAGTTCTCCCTTCACATTCGTGGGGCTTAGGGGCCAAAGACCCCCGTGAATGTGAAAAAACCATGAATAAAATATGCCTCCTTCCCCCCGTCCACAACCCCCCCCAACCTTCCCAAAGCCACAAGAGGGCTTACCCACTACCACCACCACCACCCTCCCCAAAGTGGAGCCCCATCTAAAGCCCCATCTAAAGCCCCATCGCCACTTCCCTCCACACACCCCACCCTCCTCAAAGCGGCAATCCGTGAATATGCGGAACCGCGAATGTTAAAGCCATGAATGTGGAGGGACGACTGTAGTTATTTCTTGTCTTTCCATGGGCAAGCGTAAGCACCACGAGATGAGAGCAAATAACTTACTTGCAGTTGCATAATGAACTGGTAATAAAACCTGGCTCTGAAATTTCCCATGCTCATCTCTCCTCACTCTTGAACATGGAATAATTGCAAGGCATAATCATGAGGCTGCAGAGAGAAATTAAAAAGCCTAAGTAATGTAAGTTAGTCAATACTTAAGAGCATTTTCAGAGAACCAAAGGCTAAAAATAACACTGAGGTCTGAAGTCTGAAGTCTACACTTCGACTCCTATATCCTATTATAGAATCAAGGAAAGGATAAATAATTGATTTAGCCATTTGTAGCCATTTTTCAGCAAGCAACAATCAGAGATATGACAACCATTGGCTCATGTGCATACAGGCCAACTCACACTCACTGTGTTGTGTGTACCTGCAGGCTTAATCCCTTGGTGCAATTTTGCAGTGTGACCTAGGACTTTATCACACTACACTGTTATAGTGCTATTATTCCACTTTAAATGGTCTGGCTGCCTCCTGTGGAGTTCTGGGGTTTGTAGTTTAGGGAGGCCTAAGAGCTCTCTGGATGAGAGTACTAAATGCCCCTTCCTAAACTGAAAATCCCAGGATCCCACAGGAGGCAGCCAGAGCAGTTAAAGTGGAATAATAGTGGTATAACAGTGTAATGTGATAATCTCACTAGTCTGAGAGAATGATTGAGAATCTAAGGGCACATTTATACAGGTTGAGCATCCCTAATCCAGAAATCTGAAATCCTCCGAAACCGAAACTTTTTGCTGGCAGCTGCCCACTTCTGCCTTTGAGGCAGCAGTTGTGGTGCTCCTGCTCGTTCGTCTCTCCGATTCTCAGTCTCTCTCTCCAGCCTTGTGTCTCGTTTGTTTGCTGTGCTGTGTATAAGACATGGGGCTGGAGAGAGAGACTGAGGGTCTGAGAGACAAACGAATAGGATCACTGCAGCCGTGCCCTCGAAGGCAGAAGCTGGTGGCTGGTGGCAAAATGTTTTGGTTTCCTGCCAATTTTACAGATCCCCAGTCTCTCTCCAGCCTCGCGTCTCATACACAACACAAGTAGTGAACAAATAAGTTGCAAGTTTGGAGAGAGAGGCAAGGCTAGAGAGAGATGCAAGTATCTGTGAAATGGCAGGAAGTGTATATGTATATGTACACACAAATACAATTATTCCAAAATAAAAAAAACACACCAAAATACAAAGCACTTCTGATCCAAAGCATTTTGGATAAGGGGTACCATAAACCTGTACCATAAACATAAAGTAATCTAATAACTGGGGGAAGAGTTCAAAAAAGGACCAAAGTATTTGCACAGAGGCAATGAAGCAGTTGTTATGTGCAGGGTTGGGCAAAGTGTGGCTCATGGGCCACATGACCCCCCCAGGGTTGTTTTTGTGGCCCATAACCCCCCCACACTAAAAAATAGATTCTAAAGAAAGGCTTACCTAAAATGTTCTATGTGTCTGGAAGCCATGCCCTATGAGGAGCGGTTTAGGGAGCTGGGTATGTTTAGCCTAGAGAAGAAAAGGTTAGGAGATGACATGATAGCTATGTTTAAATATTTGTAGGGATGAGGATGGAGTTCTTTGATTGTGCATTCCTGCAGGGTAGGGGGTTGGATTAGACGGCCCTTGTGGTCTCTTCCAACTCTTTGATTCTATGATTCTGTGTGATGTACTCCCTGCAATCTGAAAACAGAGTTGAAGATACTGGTGGTATAATTTTATACTTTTTAATAATTTTAATGTTCATGTAAATTTATAAGAAGACTGCCAGTGTGCTGTAGTTGTTTGAGTGCTGGACTATGACTCTGGAGACCAGGGTTGGAATCCCCGTTCAGCCATAGAAACCTACTCTATGATTTTGGCCAAGTCACACTTTTTTACCCTCAGAGGAAGACAAAGCCAAACCCCCTCTGAGCAGATCTTGCCGAGAAAACCCCATGATAGGTTCTCTGTAAGTCAGAAATGACTTGAAGGCACACAACAACAAAAATATGTAATAACTTTCTAGAAACTTTTTATGAAATCCTGTTGGTGTCTTAGGGATCTAGGTATACCTCAGTTAAGAAAGTAAATTTCTTCATGGGCTTTACTTCTTAACAGAAACGTTGGTACCAGAGATAGAAATAACATGGAAAAAATAGAAATAGGTTGCTATACCACAAAAAAGAAAAACAGTTCAACATGGATACAAACTACAGGAAAATAGATTCTTAGGAAGAACTTCCTGAGCTGTTTGACAGTGGAATACACTGCCTCGGAGTGTGGTGGAATCTCCTCCTTTGAAGTTTTTTTTTTAAATATATTTTTATTCATTGTTATTCAATACATACCATAAAACAAAATCCATACAACACTCCTTATCACAAACAAACATATACACACACATATTCTTCCATCCCACATCCCATATACAAATCTCTTTCTCTATTTACACTCAAACCACATAACTTCCTTATCTCTTCTCTTTCCAATTTGCTTTATTCACACTTGTTTCCCCCCTTCTTTTTGTCTTTCTCTATTTTCCCCTCTGCTTTCTGTTTCTTTAAAACAATTTTTATTCTAATTGATTAAACATAATCTATTTTTATAGTTACATCTCCCCCCCTCCCATTTGACTTTCCATAATGGATTTAATATCTCCCACATCTCTATATCTTTTAGTGGGTTTTTTTTCATCTAATATAATTGTAAATCTTTCCATTTCATACATTTCCATAAGTTTCAGCGACCATTCCGCTATTGATGGTATGTCTCGAGTTTTCCAATAATTTGCAAAGATAATTATCGCGGCTATTATCATATATGACAAAACTTTCCAATACTTTTTTTGAATTTGTATGTCTATCTTATCGAACATATTTAGAAGATATATCTCTGGATCACATGGATAATTTGTATCAAACAACTTCATAATTACTTTGTGAATTTCCCCCCAATAGCTTTCTGTTCTTTCACATTTTCACCAAATATGATAGTAGGTACCTGAAGCCTTCTGACATTTCCAACATTGGTCAGACATATTTTTATAAATCTTTGCTAGTCTCTCTGGTGTTAAATGCCATCTAGTCATCATTTTGTATATGTTTTCTTTTATATTATAACTCCTCCTAAATGATAATTTCCCCCCCATAATTTTTCCCATTGGTCTAAGGATATCTCATAGCCAAAATTCATTGCCCATTTTATCATATATGGCTTGATGGTTTCTTGTTCCTGATTTAGTTTTAATAATATTTTATATATTTTTGATACAGTTTTTTTTCTTACTGTCTTGTAACACTCTGATTCTGTGTTATCTAGTTCTATTCCTTCCAACTTTTGATCGATTGTAAACTTTTCCACCAACTGCCTATATAAAAACCAATGATATTCAATGTTTCCCATCCGAAGTTCTTCTTGGGTTTTTATTATATATCTATTCCCTTCTCTCTTTAATGAATCTTTATATGATAATCATCTCGCTTTGTATATATCTTCTTTTTAAAGTATGCCTCATGTTTGGATAACCATATTGGTATTTTAAGACATAGTTTCCTCTTGTACTTCAGCCAATTTATTTTTTTAAAGGCTGGATGACCATCTGTTAGGAGTTCTTTGATTGTATATTTCTGAATGGCAGGGGGTTGAACTGGCTGGCTCTTGTGGTCTCTTCCAATTCCATGATTCTATGATTCTATGTTTCAGCAAACATTTTATTCAATACTAACAGTATAACCATGTGAAATGAAGCAACCAGATCAGGTAAGCCTTGCTTAAGTAAATGAAAATATTTTGAATCCTAGAAACCACTTGAAAGTTTCTTCCAAAATGTAACCTGGGATGATATTTTTCTTTCAACAGTTTTCCATTTTTCTTGTGATTTCCATTTTGCTGGTGAAACTTATAGATCTATGCCTTTTCAACATGCCAGGGGAGCTAATCTGCTTTCCTCTTTTCTTTCTGTTTTGCTCTTCACACATGGTCAGTCAGTGATTCTGGAGGCAGCTTTTTACCTTGCCTGTTGTATGTAAGCACACACAGCTACAGTACGGTCACCTAGAGCAGAATCCCATTCTTTCCTGGGTCAAGTTTTATTGCATCCTTTACTGCAGACAAGCTGCTGCAACTCAACACTGAAAACCTTTCTCCAGCCCTTCATCAGCAGAGCCATCCTGATCACAGTTTTCATGTGTGTGTGTGTGTGTGTGTGTGTGTGTGTGTTTTGCTGGAGAAAAATATTTGGATATTTTTGGAAAGTTCTGTAAATACTCATTCTGGCCGGATGAGCTTACAGAGCAATAATTGGCAATAAATCCCAGAAAAAAGACACTGGAGGAGAAACATGCAGATGAATGAGCCATTAAGGAAATTCAGAGATGTTGTAAGCTTAAGGAACCTAGGGGGAAGCTTCTGGCCAAGGCACTATTACATAATGAATCATAATGCAAATTTAAAAATAAATTGAACAAACTGTCAAGAACATTATAATGAAAGGCACCACCAAGATTAAATGCAACATTAGGCTCCCTGATGTGCTTTATGGGCAATTGCAAACAACCCATTCCACTTTCAGCTTCATATTGCCCACAAAAGCTTCAAGGTTGTCAGGATTTGCAGGCAAAAGTGTGGGAATTAAGTTTTATTAATGATGGTGTCTGCTGCTTGGAGACAAAAAGACTGTGCCCTTTGCTGCTACATCAACAGATCACCCAGCTCACTTTGAGCAGTTGTTAGGCTTTGTGTGATGTCTTTTTGTTGTATTCACAGCAATGATGATTGCCATGTACCTGAGAGAAGCTCATTATGTCATGGCAGGGGGCTGGTCTACATGGGCAACCCGTCACCCCGCATTCTCCCCCATACTCACCCTGTAGTCGTGGCACGGTTGCCACACAACGTTTTTGACTATTTGCATCTTCATCGGTGTTTCTGCAGGAAACTCCAGGTCTGAAAGATTCAGTTTGCTCCACATTTGAAGGGAAAGCCCAGATTATTGACCATGTGGCACTACATTTATAAATTTAATTTAATGTTTTTATTGTGTGCATATCATCTCAGGCTTGGCCAAATTGATCACCAACAATGGTCCGCTCTGGCCTCACATCGGGAGGCATGGAGACACACTATCCACAATGCTGCAGCCTTATTTGAGAACTCACGCTGAACAAGTCTTGAAGAGAAACGACAACGCAGAAAGAATCACAACCCAAAGACATCACCCAAGGAGACCTTCTGCTGTGCTTTCTGCAACCGGACTTGTTTATTTTGGATTGGCCTTTTTAGTCATCAGCATGCTTGCAGAAAGCGCAGGATGAGTCCTTCCTGCATTTTCGTTTGCAAAGAAAAGCCAGAGAGAGAGAGTATCTGGATAAGTGTATCCAGCAATACAGTACTCTGGGATAATGTATATTTGCATATTCACATGCATGAGTGAACAAAGAGGGAAATGGAGCAGTCCCGGCCATTTGGCCATAAACACGAAAAGTGTAGGGCCACCCTTTTATTCCAATGCAGAGTACAGTGTGGCAGGGTATTCTGATCTACAATCGGACAAGCCTCGGTGAGTGTGGCATTTATGGGGCTGCTGTGGATCAAAAACATCCGCTGCAGCTACGAAGTAGGTGTTGGGTTTCCCGCCTGTGTAGTCAAGCCCAGGGACTGAATTGTGCTTCTTACCCTGTTAAGTCCTGATACTCTTACACAGATAAACATTTCCACCTAGAGTGTCTAGGATTATGGAATCCCTCCATGATACATGATATGCACACATTCTTGGTTGTTTTTGTTTGTGTGTTTGTTTGTTTAAATACACACCCAGAATTTAAACTCTTTCTCACAAAGCTGCATTCAGTTGGAGCCAGCTACCATAGTTCTTTTATACTGAAAGAGCAGAACAGCTAACCCCTAAGTGATTCTCTGATTAGTTGGCTATAACCACTGACATCAGAAACAGATTTTGGCTTCACCCAGTTTTAGTTTCACCTAGATGGCACATGCCCAGACCTATGTCCTGCAGCTTTACCTTAGTAGTTCCTCTCACCAAAGATGCTTTATTTCAGTCCATCTGCTCTGCAAGAAACTCCACATCTGCTCTAAAATGCATCTGCTTCAATATGTCACCTAAAATTAAATGAGGTAAATGAAGTTGGTTTCACTAATTTCATTTGAAATTCTCTACATGAATTTTGTCTTTTCTGTTCGCCTCTCTTTCCTTATTCCCTCCCCCAATTTTTTTAAAAAATATGGTTAAACATTTGGCTGCATTGTTGTTGTTGCTGTTGTTGTTTTTAAAAACAGGGGAATTCTCAGTAAAACCTTTCCCATTCGCAAGACTATGTTTGGTGAGCTACCCTTGGCATTGTTAGGATATTTCTTAAGAGTTCCCTGGGCTTTGGGGCAAGACGGTCCAACACACCTTTCACGTTAGAAAGAGACATGAGATGAGTAACTTTTGGCAGTAGAATGGAACAAGTCTCCTACGAACTGGGCAGCCTAGATGGTTCAGCCTAGGAGTAGTCTGTGGCAATGCCATGATGCTTTTCATAGATTACTGGGGCCCTTGTACACCACACAGTTATTGTGCTATGATTCTGCTTTAACTACTGTGGTTTCAACCTATTGAATCCTGGGATTTGTAGTTTAGGGAGGGGTGTTTAGACTTTTCAGCCAGAGAGTACAAGTGACTCCCCAAACGACAAACACCAAGATTTCATAGAATGCAGCCATAACAGTTCAAGTGGAATCACAGTGCTGTAAGTGTGTGGTGTGAAAGAGAATAAACTCATTTGATATGTGGCGCTGGAGGAGAATTCTACAAATAGTGTGGACTGCCAAAAAGACAAATAAATAGGCCCAAGAGTAAATCAAGACTGCACTCTCCCTAGAAGCAAAGATGACTAAACTCTGAGTGTTGTACTTTGGCCATATCATGAGAAGACGTGACTCACTAGAAAAGACAATAATGCTTGTTAAGGTAGAAGGCAATAGGAAAAGGGGAAGACCACATTACAGGTCGATAGGCTCAGTCAAGGAAGCCACAGCCCTGAGCTGGGCTGTTGAGAACAAGATAACCTGTTCCTAGGGTTACTATAAGTAGAAGTTGACTTGACAGCAAGTAACAAGAACAACAAATATACATTGATATGAGTATATTTATATACACAGAGAGAGTGAGATACAAACACATATGTGCAAATGCAAGCAACAGTATGAAAATGCCTTAATTGTTTTAAAAACAACAGCCCTGAACTGCAGAGTGGCAGAACTTGGGAGTAGCTAGTAAGAAATAACTAGTTATTTGGAATTAATTCCTTTTGGGATAACTAGGGCATAACTAAATTACATTACAAATGTGACCTCACAAGGTGTAACTTAACTCTTTTTGCAGAGTAACTGTAATTTTTAATCTATTTTTACAAGTATGCAGGTGTGACCACACTGATTGGGAGAGGTGCGGACTCATGCCGCTGCCTTGTGCTCAGTTGTGGACATTGAGGTGACAACATAGTGAACAGAGGGAGGATATTTTTTGTACCACAGGCCAATGGTTTGTGGCATTCAGTTGTAACTATTTTAGTTACTTCTGAAATATGGAAAACAGAGAATTCTATTTTGAACATGGTAACTGTAACGGTAGCACCTAAATACCCTAAAGGAACCAGATTCCACCTCATCTTGGAAGCTCAGCAGGGTCAGCTCTGGTTAGTTCTTGGATGGAAGACTGTCAATGCTGCAGTGCTATATTTCAGAGGAAGGAACTGGCAAAACCACCACTGAAGCTTCCTTGCCTAAGAAAACTCCATGAGATTCATGGGGTCAACATAAGTCAATAGCTGACTTGAAGGCACATACAAACACATAATTGTAACAGTAACTAACTACACTTTGAAATGATAATGAATTACCTTTTAAAATTAATCCCCCAAGCTTTGGGCAGTGTGAAGGGAGAGAGAATGTTTAAGCCTTCTGCTTCTTCTCTTCCTCAGTGAAGTCGTACCTTGTGCATTGGGCTCAAAGGGCAACCACGCTCCCTTCCAGCAGAACTAAATTGTGGTTTAAGGGGGCAGTTTCAACTGGGGAAACAGTGCATGGGGGAGTTGAGTTAAATACTCTTCCTTCAGAGCCACCACCCCATACCATTTGGGGCCCCAGTTACAGTTTTTAATTGTTTTTGTAAATTAAGCAATCCAGAGCTTCTGTATCATTTACAGTTTTGGCCCTGAGAGTGATGCATACATCCAGTTTTAAACCAGAGGAAAAGCGTGCAGACTATCAGAAGATTTGGACATGAGGTTCCAAATTGCTTCTTTCTAAGGGCAAGCCTGCCATTTGTTGTCTAGTCCAAGGGCAACTGTTTGATCCAAGTTAAATGGTGTGTGCATTTTAATGATGACTCTAAATAGGCAATGTCAAAAAGAGAACATTTTAAAAATGAACTTTTTTTTTGTTAAGATGCCAAAATTAAATTTAATCAACAACCCCCCCGCCCCTGTCCAATGTGCCAAAAGAACACCATCAGTTCTGAAGTGGACAGTTATAAGATTGTTTTCTATAATGTTTTTACTTTACATTGGTAACATTTCCAAATGTGACTCAAGAAGGGAATAATGTATATGCAGATTGATTACTCTGCTGTTGTGTGCCTTCAACACATTTCCAACTTATGGTGACCCTCAGAAGAACCCATCATGGGATTTTCTTGACAAGATTTGTTGACAGGGAATTTCCCATTACCTTCTTCTGAGACTGAGAGTGTGTGACTTACCCAAGGTCACCTGATGGTTTTCCATGGCCATGTGGGGATTCAAACCCTGGTCTCCTGGAGTTCTAGTCTAATACTCAGACCGCTACACCAAATTGGCTCAAATATTGCATACATAGACCAAATTCACTTATAGTGACTTCTGCGCTCTGAAAATCTTGCTTGGCTATGGAGAGCTTGGAAAAGTTAATTTATGAACTACAAGTTCTCACGGGGATTGTGGGGGATATAACACAGAAGTAACTTTCCAAAACTCTAGCTTTACTCACTCACCCTTGTAAAGTGCACACAGCTGTCAGCATGGACATATTTGCCCTCCAGCAAAATAACTGAGTGTCAAGATCCATGTACTCATCAGAACATAGAATTAACATTCATATTCAATATGAACAATGCTGAAATCTGTCAGTACGCTGTTTTGGAGTGCTTTAACAAAAAGATTAGTAATGAAAGATAAATTTCTTTGGAACACATTTTGCCTACTGCTATAGTTTTTTCCCCATAGCATGGGCATTTGGATGAGTTCTAGGGTGTTTAGGTGAACATAAAGAGTGGAGAAACAATCATGACCAATAAGCCAATAACCCATTTATTAACTTACTCAGTCATCCACAACCTGGTGCCCTCCAGATGTGTTAGACTACAACTCCCATCCTCCCCAGCCAGATTTATCATAGATGATGGTGGCTGGGAAGGATGGAAGATGTAGTCTAGAACAACAGAAGGATATCAGGTTAAGGAAGGCTGTTGTAACATTTTGTTATTTTTGTAATCCACTTTTCCTTTGAGGAGCTGAGAGCCATTAGGCATAGCAAGTAAACCCTCTGGAACAGCAGATGCTGGAGTTCATGAGTGGCAGCTTCCTCAGCCATTTCTCCTGAGCCCTTCAACCATTACTCTTTCTTGCAGGACAGAGTTGTGTGGGTGTCCAACAATCTGTCCTTGACCCCTACCCTACCGGCCCCCTAAAAGCCCTGAACTACCTTCCTGTTGTCAGGTGTCCAGCTAGTTGCCGGTCATGAATTAAGATTCAGCTGCCAGTCTGGTCAGCTTTGTTTATTTTGTGCAGTCGAAGGCTTTCACGGCCAGCATCTATAGATTTTCCTTTGTTTTTTTCTGGGCTGTGAGGCCGTGTTCTGGAATAGTTTCTTTCTGACGTTTCGCCTGCATCTGCGGCTGGCATCTGGCACACTCCTGCCCTCTCTAGTTCCATGTCCGGAAACATGTGCTGCTCAAGCACATTAACAAAGATGGTCAGGAGCCAAACTGTGAAGATGAACCCTATTCATGTTTGTGTATGAAGTTAGTGTACTGTTAAAGCTGGTACTGAATAATAATAATAATAATAATAATAAATAATAATAAAATTTATTTATATCCCGCCCCTCTGCGAGCAATTGGGGCGGCTTACAACAATAAAATAGTACACAGTATAAAACAACTCAAAATCCCTTCCCCCCTTAAAACATTATTAAATTAATACAAATTAAAATCAGCATATAATACAATTTATTAAAAACCCTTTCGAGCAAGCAGCATCAGTTTGGAGGTCCAGAAGTAACCTCCAGAGGGGGTTCCTGAGGCCGGGGTTAGCTATTCCGGAAAAGCCTGCCTGAAGAGAACCGTCTTGACAGCCTTTTTAAAGTTGTCTAATGATGTCAATAGGCGGATCTCATCCGGCAGGCCGTTCCACAATTTGGGGGCGACAGCCGAGAAAGCCCTCTGGGAGGAAAGCCCTCTGGGAGGAAAGCCCTCTGGGAGGAAAGCCCTCTGGGAATGAGACTATTGCCTCAGGTAGAAGTTTAGGTGTAATTAAGTAAATGGCTATGTTATTGGGCTTACAGCCAAATTACCCACTGGGGAGAAGCAGCATCTCCAGTGGAGTGAGGGGGAGCCATAAAGAGTCCATGGAGAGAACACAAGGCCATCACCTTTCTGTTTAAACAAACCTGAAGTGACACAGTTTTATAGCTGCACTTCCTATGAATTTTAATTCTCTGTCTTTTATCTTTATAGCCATGTATTGAAAATTTGTTCAGTTGAGCAACCACTGTTGGCATCTGATATAAGTGACTAATATGAATAAAACTGATTGTACCACCAGCTTTGGACATGAGCATGATGTCACTACCCACAACTTCTGTTGTGCAATATAAGAGAGATTATACCTTTACAGGAACTCTTTCCATTTAGAAAACATTTGGAGTTCTGAACAGGGTTTTTAAACAGAGTGTTACCATGTGATGTTGAGGACATGCTCCTATGAATGTCTCCATTTCCAGGAAAGACGTTCAGAAAACAAATGCCTAATGGGAATTTTGCTTGAACATGCTGCAATGCTGGCTCTCCTGTCATCCTGGTTTCATTTTCTGATGGACAAATACCACCCACCATGTAGAGCTGGCTTTGAAACAAACATATCTTCCACATCCAAAGGAGTATAGTGTGAGTAACTTGGAATTATTTAGTCCTCAGAATATTGACATAAGATTCTCAGGAGGCAGCGGAGAAGTGATCAACACTTTTCTATGAAATGTGATTTTATGAAGTATTGAAGAATGGGAATTTAATAGTTAACTACAGAGGTGTGTCAGAGAGAGAGAGAGAGAGAGAGAGAGAGAGAATTACCAGTGATGGAAGCTGCTTGGTAAACCTCTTTGGTTTCTGAGAAAGGCAGAGGAAGTGGAATTTGTCATTGGAAATATAGGTAGTTGACTCAGACCATTGGCCAACCAACTCTTACTGGCAGCCACAGTTTTGCAGGGTTTCAGGAATAATTATTTCATAGCTCTAACCCTTATGGGCCTGCCTGAAATCTAAGATCACTGATGGAGTTCATATTATGTATCCCACAACCCTGTGAGGCTAGGATGATGGGTGTACATGACTGCACTTTCTCTATAACAGCATCCCAACTGTGGAATTGCTTCCCAAGGGAGGTTAGGCTGGCTCCATCCCTTCTGCTTTTTTTGGTGAGCAGTGAAAACTGTGATGCTTTGTGTAGTCTTTGGCTATTACTGTCTGCTCTGGCTGGTTTTAAAACTTTTGTCAGGTTTTTAAAGAGGAATATTGGCCATTTTAAATAGATTTTTAGTTATTTATATAATATATTAGAAAGTGTTTTGATTGATTGTGCATCGCCTCTGGTGCCCTGGTAGATGGCGAAGAAATAAATCAATGCCTTGAATAAAATCCGTCCATCCACCCATCCCTGGAAATCCATGATATTTCCTGGTGGTATCCCATCCAAGTACTAACCAGAAACTGCTTAGTTTTTGAAATTAGATGAGATTGGGTGTGTTTATGGTGGTATGTGTTCAGGGTGGTGTGGAAGAGCTAATGAAGGGAAACGTACAGGTTGCCCCTTGTATCCACAGAGCATACATTGCCAGACTTACAGTGGATGCACGAAACCATGGATAATAGCAAACCCTATTGAAATTAATGACTTCTGCTCCAACTTCTGGTGGATTGCCATAGAATTGCATACCATAGAATTGCACTAGGGGACCTAGAAAATGCCTAGCGAGGACAAATTTTTTGGACATGGATAACTGAAACCATGCGTACTGGTTTTCTTGCCAGAAACAAAAATTAAGAAGAAAAGATGGAATGGATACATAATGTGTTTTGATTGGAAACACTGGGAACTGTTTATCTGGTAGTGCCCTCATTAACTCAGGGCTCCCCATAGCCAGTGCAGCATTGATATATTATTGATCTGATTAGATTGGGACTCAAGAAAGGTTGGGCACTAGCACTTCCAGAAGGTCCCATGCTAGCATATAGAGCAGTGGTGGCCAGTTGGTGTTCCTCCACAACTCCATGGACCACTACATCGACATGCCCAGCATGATCAGAAGTGATGCCATGTCCAGGTTGCCCCCCCCCCAGCTGATTTTTGACCTTTTAAAAACATTTTTAAGCTACTTATGATGTATGAGGTTTTGGAAGGGGTTGTAAGGGAAAAATTGCTCTGTTTTGCAGTAGTTTTAAGTCATTTGTTGCACTATCCACAATGCTGCAGCCTTATTTGAGACGCCGAACAAGTCTTGAAGAGAAATGACAACGCAGAAAGAATCACAACCCAAAAAATCACCCAAGGAGACCTTCTGCTGTACTTTCTGCAACCGGACTTGTTTATCTCGGATTGGCCTTTTTAGTCATCAGCGCGTTTGCAGAAAGCGCGGGACGAGTCCTTCCTGAATCTTCGTTTGCGAAGAAAAGCCAGAGAGAGAGAGAGAAGTCATTTGTGGGGATGAGAGATGGACACCCATCTGAGTTGTTTTTAAGTATTTGGGGTGGTGTTTCTGGCTTGGGATGCTTCAGGGGCTGTAAATTGGGGGCCATAGGCTGTGTGCAGACCACAGGCTGCACTTTCCCCACCCTGGTATATAGTGCACAGACATTCCCTTATCGTTAAGCTAGCTCTGACTGACAAGAATTCTACAACTTCAGTAATTCAAGCTCAGGGTGGCTTAAATATCTTAGTAATGCTTTAGAAATGACTGGAAAGTACTGTGTTCACCATAGACTACCAAGTGAGTTGGAAGGTCTAATTAAAAGAAGAAACTGGAGTGAGAAATGTACAGTTCTACCACAATCTATGAGGAAATAAACCCTTGACCTTCTCCATCAGGACATCAAGGGCTAACAGAATGTTAAAAGCAAGCAGAGTAGGCAGTGTGGTGACCTGATAATGGAAATGACATAGAAACTGCAGAAGGAATAGATCAGCACAACAATACACCACTACATTTTACTTGATCAATCTTGGCAAAAGCTTGCAGCTGGCCAGTGTGAACTGGGAGGTCAACGCTATTTGATTGTCATGGGTTCAAGCCTTTTAAGGTATTTTTAAAGTGAACTGAAATATATTCCCTTGGCTTGACACTACCAGCTGGTAATGTCACAGCATGGTTCCCCAAATAAAAAATACCTTTGTTTGCTTTGGTACAGTATTGTTATAGGCTAGCTGTTAGGTATTACAGTTTCTGGCCCTGTGGATTAGCTATTAAAAATAATATGTGTTAGAATTAGAAATGATTGCACACTAGGTAATGAATGGTGAACTTAACAGGCTTTAAAGTGTTATTTCTGTTTTGAGAAGCTGTGTACCATAGCTGTCTGGGCATAGTGCCCATTAACTAGAAACAAATGCAGAAGGAGCCCAATGTTTTGTAGGGAGAAGCTGGAACCCAACCAGGTGCCATCCACCTCCTTAGTGAGGCAATAATCATGTTTGATGGTAGATGGCCCGATCAAGAGATAGTGGCTTTCAGTTCCAAGCTCTTTTCATGTGTGATGAAGCCCATCTCCTTACTGGCTGACAATCAGATCAGCACATATCAGCCATGGCTATAAAATCTACCTCAAGCCAGACTTTATCACACTACACTGTTATGGTGCCATTATTGCATTTTAACTGCTCTGGCTGCCTCCTGTGGAATTCTGGGGTTTGTAGTTTAGGGAGGACTAAGAGCTCTCTGGCTGGGAAGGCTAAATGTCCCTCCCTAAACTACAAATCCCAGGATTCCACAGGAGGCAGCCAGAGCAGTTAAAGTGGAATAATAGCACTATAACAGTGTAGTATGATAATCTCCATAGAAGCAAGCAGTCTAAGGGATTGCTTCTGATGGCTGCTTACTATGGCTGGATGTTATGATGGGTACTATGCTCTAATGCTTGACAGAGAGACACTTTTCTATGGGTAAATCATCCATATATATACGGTGTAATACATACACACACTGTATGTATGAATCTATCCATCTATCTATGAATGGATATGCCTATAGAAGAACACACACACACACACACATAAATGTGCCTCAACAATGTAAAGTCTATATATGTGTAGACAATGTAAGGTCTATGTGATATGAGGATCCTCCTCTCATAGATTCTAAATGCGTAAGCTGATTTTGTGATGTCGAAGGCTTTCACGGCAGGCATCCATAGATTTTCCTTGGTTTTTTTTCCAGGCTGTGAGGCCATGTTCTGAAATAGTTTCTTTCTGACATTTCACCTGCATCTATGGCTGGCATCTTCAGAGAATGGTTGGGTACGAGTGTGTGTGGAGTTTATATATTGTGAACCCCTGTTGGGGAGTATATGTAAATTTGTGTAATTGAATGGTTAGTTTCTGGGTATAGAAATGCAAGGATGATTAGTGTCTGTTTGGCTAATGGTTGGTTGATGGCCCATTATCTGCTGGAAATCCCCCTGTCCCTGGGTGGAATTCCTTTGTAACAATTCCTTTTAAACAATTCCTTTCAAACAATCTACAGACCAATCAAGAAAATCCAAGAAATGCTATGCTCAACAAAGGACAAAAGGCACCCTCTCACAGCTGCAGGAGTTTAACGCATACCATGTAGCTGTGGACAAGTTAACATCAGGACCACTAAATGCAGTATGCAAACATGAATCAAGGAACATGAGAGACACTGCAGACTGGGTCAGCCAGAAAAATCAGCAGTAGCAGAACATGTTATAAACCAACCTGGACACAAAATGCTATTTGAAAACACAGAAATTCTAGACCAGGCCAACAACTATCATGTCAGAGTGCACAGAGAAGCTATTGAAATCCACAAACACCTGGACAACTTCAACAGGAAAGAAGAAACCCTAAAAGTAAACAAAATCTGGCTCCCAGTTTTGAAAAATAATAGAATCAAAACTCAACACTTACAAAGGAATTCCACCCAGGGACAGGGGGATTTCCAGCAGATAATGTCCCACCAACCAACCATTAGCAAAGCAGACACTAATCCTCCTTGCATTTCTATACCCAGAAACTAACCATTCATATACACAAATTTACATATACTCTCCAATAGGGGCTCACAGTATATAACCCCCCCACCACAAACCTACCCAATCATTCTCTGAAGATGCCAGCCACAGATGCAGGCAAAACATCAGAAAGAAACTACAGTATTCCAGAACACAGCCTCACAGCCCGGAAAAAAATCCAAGGAAAATCTATGTAAGCTGATTTGTTTGCTTTAATTAATAGCTAAAAAGATTATACATTAGCTTGGTTATTCTCTGTAGTAAAATATTGTGAAAGTCCAAAGTTTAAAGGAATATTAAGGAGAATGTTGATGCCAGTCTGTCTACTGGACAATAGTGAAGTTTACAATCTTGGGAACCCAGGTGACCAAAACAGTAAACTAGAGGAGACTCCAGAGAGATACAGATTGACTGACAAAGGCAAAGAAAATGTAATCCTTAAAGAGATGGGGTGGCGAAATCATACCAGTTTCAATATTTTGGATGAGACTGTGACTGACAATGCAATCCAGTTTGTGGCAGCAGAATCTCAGTCATTCCAGACATCTTACAACTTTTCCCATATCACCAACTTTGTTGTGTACCTTCAAGTCATTTCTGACTCATGGTGACCCTAAAGCAAACCTATCACAGGGTTTTCTTGGCACGATTTGTCCAAAGAGGGTTTTGTCATTGCCTTCCTCTGAGGCTGAGAGAGTGTGACTTGGCCAAGGTCACCAAGTGGGTTTCCATGGCTGAGGGGGAATTCAAACTCTGATCTCCAGGGACCTAGTCTAAAGCCAAACCACTAAACCACTCTGGGTGCCATACTCTTACACACACACACACACACACAAAACACATACATGTTTCTTATACATACATACACCAAACCACTACACCAACTAATCCCCATTTTAGTCAAATAAACCATGAAGCAGAGAAAGGAGTACAGTTTGGAAATGAAATCCTGGGACACCACATATTGCTCTTTTAAGGTGCCAGCCAATAACACTAAGGACTTTTTCGGATGGGGTTTTACAACACTAGCAGCCTCATCCCCGTTGCGAGGCTGCTGCACTGCAGGGCGTCCCTTTCAGATGACACTCTCCCCTGCCGATACTGTTGCGTAACTGCGGGGACGCTGCAGCGTTATATTTAGCGGTTTTCTAATCACGATCAACTTTCATGATTAGAAAACCGCCAAATATACCGCTGCAGCCTTCCTGCGGTTACACAACCGTATCGGCAGAGGATCAGCAGGGGAGAGCGTCATCCGAAAGGGACGCCCTGCAGCACAGCAGCCTCGCAACGGGGACGAGGCTGCTAGCGTTGTAAAACCCCATCCGAAAAAGTCATAATACTCATTGGTTGTAGCCCATCAGAATTGCTAATGGGAAGACAAAACAAAACACCCATTACAGCCCCAGGAAAAAAATTCAAAACAATCTCATTCCAAGGTGGCCTTACATGAAAAAATTGACTTCCAATTCTGTGCAAGAACTACCACTTTTATGACCAAGATGAGAGAGACAAAAGCCTCAAACCTATTGGTTCCTCCTTCTCCAAGTAGACCCATTGAATCCCCTGTTGAATGGTGAGTCAACATGTAGGTAACGCCCAGTGATTTAATAGGTCTGCTGTAGAAGTTACAAATAATAACTGTTACCATGTGTTCTACACCCTCCTTCAAATAATTCATAATTCAGCAATATTAGACATTTCATGAGGTCTAGGTAGACCAAGGTAGACTGAAAATGGGTTCATGTGAAGGTCACCCAAGACCTAATGAAAATGTTTTGGAAATTCCCAACAGACACTCCTGAGATAGGATTAAGTGGAGCCCTAAGGTATCAAAGTCATCAAGGTGGACTGTGCTAATTCTCTCTTGGACACTCTTGGCAGTGAGTCATACTCCAAAACAAACAGTGAACACACATTATCGCCCGAAATGTCTTCCCTCACACCTTTCCTCTCCCACAAAAGGAGGCCTGCCATAAGCCCATCAACTTTAATATCTCAGCCATTAGTGGCAATTAACAAAGTCAGGGATACCTTTGTTTAACTGTGGGAAACACATCTAAGCATGGCTTTACACTCATAACACCCCTTCAGGATATGAAATTGGGTATAAATATTAGTCCCAAACAATAGCCAAGTGTGCACAGTTCATCATACACCATCACTCTGCTGGACTGCTGTTGCACCCTCGGGTTCTCACCTAAGTCTTCTTTTTTGCATGAACCTCTGATCTTTGGACTGGTAATTATAGCCCACATTTTCCAAATCTATTCCTCTATTCAAATCTTTCTGCCTAAATTCTTTGTTAGCCTTGTGTGGTCTCTTGTGAGCGTGAGTATGTGTGTGGATGCTTCTGTGTTTATTATCCAATAAAAACAATTTTACTTCACTTAAACTGGGAGTCTCATCAGTTAGTACCAGTATACACAGGTGCAAAGGTCCCATAAGTTACCTGACCTCTCGCAGCCCGTACCTTTGAACTAATTAAAATTTCCCAATTAAATATTGTAATTTTAGTGTCATGAGTGGGTCCTCATGGACCACACCAATTGGGGTAATGTAAGAATTATGCCAAAAGGTTTATATGAGAACTGATAGAAACAAGACACAGAAAACTGTAGGTATTGTGTTAGAAAAAGAAAAGTAGCAAAAGCTAAACTATATACGCTTTAAATAGAATGTGGAATAATTAGTAGAAATTGATGATACAGTTGGCCCTCCATATCCACGGATTTGGTGTCCACAGATTCAAACATCCACAGCTTGAAATACAGTATTCCAAAATTCCACCACCAGCCCACACACAAAGCAAATCTTGATTTTTCCATTTTACATAAGGGATACCATTTTACTATGCCATTGTACATAATGGGACTAAAGCACCCACAGATTTTGGTATCCATGCAGGGTCCTGGAACCGAACCCCAGTGGATACCAAGGGCCACTGTATTTTCTTCCAATTCCTGAGGAGGTACATTTGACAGATGCATGAACAACACTTCAAAACCTAAATACGTCTACTGAGGCTGTCATAGCCATCTTATAAGGCTGACAGTAATGTTCCTACCATATTGTCTCTGGCTCATGTTAATTTATTTAAATGCCTTCAAGAGCAATTCATTCACTCAACTAAACAACAGTATTGATTTATTTAAATCTTGTTTCTTTAAACAAAAGGGGTTTGTGTGTGGATAGTTGTTACAGTATATAATTAGTCCAGGGATGGGGAATTTTCTTCAGCCTTGGGGATATACTGAACTCTTGCAAACTTTCTCAGGCCAGAGCAAGTGGTGTGTGGATCCATCCCTGCATGATGATCTGCATGTGCCACTGGCTTTCATAGAGAGAGTCTAGGTTCAGATTATCAAAACTATAGTTTTCAATCTACACTTTCGAGTATTACAAAGAGCTGTGGGAAATCTTGGATTTTGCATGCTTCCTCTGCTTCATATGTGTGTGAGAAAAATATAAATCTTTGCTTTCAGTTAACTAAGTCACAGTCTCATGCAGAAATTATTCTTTGGATTACAACCTCCAGAATAGTCCCAACAGGATGCCCACTGGCCATTGTAAGCTGAGGGTTTCTTAAGAGGGGTGCTTCCAAGATTTGGTTTCTTGTTGCTTACAAACTCAGGAAACTGTGGTGAGTTCTAACTCTACTTAGTATCCTACTGACTGCTTATTGTAAAAAGCATGAAAGTCTGAACTGGACCAATATGTTTATAACACTGCAGGCCCAAACTACAGAGGGATCGGTTCCATTCACCTGTAGTGAATGTGTTTGTATACAAGCACATGTATATCTGTGTGTATAGTAAGGATGCAACTCTGTTTTGTACTTTCAGGTGTAGACAAATAATTTCCATAGTTTTCTTCCCACTGTGGAAGTTTTGGGCTGGTAGCCATGCATCCCAAAATAGTTCAGGAAATTATTCTGGACAGAAATAAACAAAACCAAAAACAATCCTTCCCCAAAGCTATGTGTGTTTCTGGTGGGTTTTTTGTGCAAAATACATGCACAGACACAAATCACTTTCCATTGTTGCACAAAACCCCCTACCGTCTTCAGTAACGCACGTAGGATGCTTTTTTGTGAAAAATAGCGGGGTTTCTGCACAGAAAACAATTTTTGCAGAAAAAAAGGCTATATGTGCCTCTGGAGATGTTTTTCTTTGTGTGTGCAACCCCCCGCAACACTAACACACATAGATTGTTGGGGTTTGCATAAAAAACATAAGTTTTTCACAGAAAATGTATACAGTTGGCCCTCCACATTTGCAAGCTTAACTTTTGCGTATTTGATTATTTGCTACTTATTTGCTGCCGCCTCTGCTGCTGTCTGATGCCATTTTTAATAGGGACTGCAAGCCTCACGAAACTGAGAGAGACTATGAACATGTGGCTTGTACGTCCCTAATAAAAACGCCTTATGAAGGAACCCCACCACCTCCAAGGCATCAGTGGTGGGTTGAATCTGTGAATTGTACTTTTTTGTGTGCATTAAATATGTTTTGGGGTGGGGGACAGATAGGGATATTCACATTTTTCCACTTTCACTGTCCTGTGCCCCTGATCCCAGAGAATGTGGAGAGCCAACTGTATTTCTGCACAGGATAATTTCTCAAAATACCTTAAGATGTGCAAATACCTGCTGAAAACTGAACAAAATTTTCCCATCTGTATTATTCTTCTCATCCTGGGAAATCCATTTTTCCCCACTCTAGAAAAGAATAATGATAAATATTGTTCCATCCCTCATTGTGCACATGTGCACACATTCTGAAGACAGGGAGTACTGAACCTTCTCTCTGACAACGCGTGAGAACCTCTCCTCAAGGGCTTTTCTCAAAACTTGGGAAAGCACATGCCATGCTGGCTGGATTTTGCTAAGAACTGTGGTTCAAAAAAATTAACTTTTCCAAGCTCTGGCTTTCCTTCAAACTGAGCCCACTTCTGAGGTCAAAAGCTAATTGGGAGAAATTGCATTAGGAGAGAAAGAGTATAGGTGGAAGATGTGTTGGTAGTATAAGAAACAATCCAGTTCAAGGGTATAGGTTCACACATTCACATCATTCAACTGCTGTTCATGAAGTACATGTAGAACCAGGTGTTGTGTATGCATGTATGAACTTGCCCTGGATTATTAAAGAGTACTGTATACATTCAGAAGTTAGATGTCAACATTTTGCTTGGCAGCAAACACAATGAAGCAGACATTTCCCACTATGAACTCATTGTTCCATGCACATAAAATACATGCACTCCTCTCAAGCAGTGGAGGTCAAATAGCAGCAGATGTTTGCTTAGCCTGTGTTGTACATACACACAAATCATGTTCCAAATGCTCCAGTAACCCTTGCAGTGACCCACCAACCCACCCCCAGAATCTTGGCAGAAAGTCTCCCTGAGGTTTCAGTTGTTGCAGGCCAGCTGAGAAAACCAGAGGGAGAGAAAGTACACAGCAATGCCATTACTCCTATTGTGTGTCCAAGGGTGAGGCTGATGGGTTGAAGAGAACAAAAACCCAGACTCCAAATAAGTGGAAAAAACTGGCCACAATTTTATTGATTATAGCTGTAGATGGGTTGGCAAACACATGGGTTCGGATCCAAGCATTGACCAACCTGCCTGTTGATTGATGAGTCCAACACTTCGGCCTGCTGCCAGAACCAAAGGAAGCAAGGAGGGGATCCTCCTGGGTGGTGGCCTGGCAAGATCCCCTTGCCCTTACCAGGGGTGCCAAAAAAGTATATGCCCACAGCGGTGCAATACCCTTTCTGCCACCCCCGCCACAGTCCCATAAAGGTTGTGACAAAAGTTGTGAAAAAACAGCAAACATAATGAACACTACATATACAGCAGACAAAATTGGAACCCATCTTGGTCACAGAACAGTGGGAGGGCGGGCGGGACAACCACCCAACGTGAACTGGCAAACATACCTGGTGAGCCAACCAGAGGGGAAACTACCAGCAGTTGAGTCTGGTCTGGCTCCTCAGCCAATGAGTTAAACACATTGGGTAAGCTTTCTGGTCTCCTCCTGGCTGCAGCTTACTTTTTGTTGTATTCCAGTAGTAGCAGCCCAGGACATTTCCAATACTAGAAAGAGCTCTGGCATGTTTTGGGTGGGAGGGGCACACAAAGGATTCACAGCTACACAGAAATGCATTGCAGCTGTGATCATTTTACAGGGTCATTCTAAAAACAGATGTCATATTCCAAGTTGGTTCCAGCTGCCATCCTTTTCTTTGACTCAGACTTGTCTTGAGATGTAAAACTGTTCCTTGTAAAGACTGGTGGGTGGGTGGAATGCTGCACATGTGTGAAGGAGTGGGGATGTATTTGTGCTTACTTTATACACCAGCCTATTGAACAACTTGCTCTATCTTCCCCACCTAGTGATCTCTCTTAATGAGAGTTGGGTCCCTTTCACATTAAACAACTGTAGCACTGTGATTTCCATTTGAAGTGGCATGGCTGCATCCAATGGGATCCTGGGGTTTGTTGTTTGGTGAGGCACTAGAGCTCTCTGGCCAAGAATTCTAAATATCCCTCCTTAAACGTCAAACTACCAATCCCAAGATTTCACAGGATGGAGCTATGGCAGTTAACATGGAATATAGCACTATAGTTGTGTAATGTGAATGGTCCATTGGGCCATAACATGTCAGAGGTTTTGCTTTCATTGCTGAAGTGTCCCTGCAATGCAATTGCAGAAGTGTCCCTGAATACTTAGAGCTTCAAAAAAATGAGAACCCTCTTGGTTCGGTTGGTCAACCAATTACAAATCCACCTAACAGTAGCATTTTCTAACCAGATTATACTAGCTTAATTTCAAGAATATAATGGGGAACTTGGTCAAAGGTCTTACTGAAATCAAGATCCGCTACATCCACAGCATTCCCTTCATTTACCGAGCTTGTAACTCTATCCAAAAAAAGAGATAAGATTAGTCTGGCATGACTTGTTTTTGAGATACTCATGTAGACTATTAATGATCACAGCATCCCTTTTAAGTGCTTGCAGATTGTCTGTTTAAATGATCTGCTCTAGAATCTTTCCTGGCATTGATGTCAGGCTAACTGGGTGGTCATTGTTTGGGTTTCCTTTTTGAAGATGGGGACATTTACCCTCCTCCAGTCTGCTGGGACTTCTGTTCTCCAGGAATTGTCAAAGATTATTGATAGTGGTTCTGAGATTACTTCTGTCAGTTCTTTTAATACTCTTGGATGCAGTTCATCTGACCCTGAAAACTTGAATTGATTTAGAGTAGCCAGGTATTCCTATACTACTTTTTCACCTATTCTATGCTGCTTTCCCCTTACTGCTTCAACTGCTCCAGCCTGAGGTTATTCTGCACTTTAGATTTTCTGACTTTCTGCTTATACGTGCTGGGTATTTGTTTGAATTCCCTTTTGGTGATTCCTCCCTTTTTCCATTTCTTGCACATGCCCCTTTAAAATCTTAGCTCAGTTTAAAGTTCTTTAGTCATCCAATCATCCAACCTGATTTCTTTAGACACCTCCCATTTTTCCTCCCCACTGGATCTTTTTGAAGTTGTGCCTTTAAATATCTCACTTTTAAGAAACTCCCATCCATCATGAACCTCCTTCTGTTTTAGTATTCCTGACCATGGGATCACACCCAGTATTTCCGTAAGATTACTGAAATCAGCTTTCTTAAAGTCTAAAATGTGTGTATGACTGTGCTTGTCTTCTCCTTTCCTCTGTATCACAAACTGCAGGAGAACATGTTCATACCCACCTAAGAATCCTGCCACTTCCACCCCATTAACTAGGGGCACATCTACATGAGGGGGAGAATGGAGTACCTCATAGTAATGGCATCTCACAGCAGCAATAACATGTCTTAATGGTTTTGCTGGCCTTGGGAGCCCCCATAAGCTGCACATTCCAGATGGTGGCCATGAGTAATTTAATTCTTCGTAGGTGCCATTTAAAAAAAAAGGTCCAAGGTGTGGAGTGATTTTTCAATTGTACAGGAAAACAAAACACAGTCGAGAATACAACATGGTGGCAGTGGGTGCTTGCCCTGCTAGCAAGCCCCCCCCATTACCCAGCCAATCAGTTTCATGCTTCCCTTTGAATTTCTTGTCATTTGATTGTCCAAATGAGCAGGAATGTGCACCCTCCTCATGTTTTTTTCATAAAGTATGGGAAAAGGTGCAAAGGCTTTTCCTGTGTTGTTTTTGCCATTTTGGGGCCCCCTCCTTCCACAGTGTGGATTGGTCCAGGAACCCATTTAGACAGGTAGGATTCCCAGTGAATTCCATGAGAGGTTTGTGTTTTTTTAACCATTTAGACAACCCCTAGGTCATCACTGTTAGTTAGGATCAGATCTAAAATAGTTGATCCCCTCGTTGCCTCTTCCATCTTCTGGACAATGAATTGTCTGCAAGACAAATGAGGAATTTGTTAGACCTTATAGTCTTGGCAGAGTTTGACCTCCAACAAATATCAGGAGTCTTGAAATCTCCCATTGCTACTACATCTCTCCTTTCTGAATTTGTGGGTCATCTGTTTATTAGCTGTTGTTGTGTACTGAATACCTGTTACATTCAAGGAGGGAACTGATACTTATGTACAGCAAGCAATTTAGCATGCCAGGCCCTGAAGGGACAGCTGTTCTTTTTATGAAGGCCTGAGCCATAACCTGACAAAGACTTCCTGAAAATTTAAAAATTTTAATTTTAAAAAAATCTCTGATGTCTTCCCTCTCACACGTGATCAAAACCAAAATAACCCAGGCCATGTGCATGGCTAGAAACATATAGGGGGGAAATTTCCATTGATGCAAAAGAACTACCAGCAGTCTGCATACCTGTAATTAATTAAAGGAAGAAAAAAGATATCTGCTTATTAAGCAATATTTGCTTTGGCCCTGAGAACTGAAATCTAAGTAGGTGGAATTCATACATTTAGAACCATTTATATTGGCTGACATTTGCTTGTTCTGTACACTTGTAATACCTGTTTGGTACCTGTTTTTCAAAATGTAAATATGCAAATGACTAGTGACAACACTGGTGTCCAGTACTTTCCCGTTTAAAATAATTTGGTTTCCATGAACTTACGTAAGGAGGGCAGAGGTAACAGCAAAAACATAACAAAGGAAGCAAACGTTGTCACAGCCTTCTTATTTTTCTTTATTCTTGATTTGCACCAATGGAATTGGTGCTTGTTTTGCAGAGAAATTTAGAGGTGGGGCACAGGAGAAGGGGAATGTATACCTTTGTGAAAAATTTTTTCCTGTGCATGAAAATCCCATGTCCTGTGAGAGCTGCAAGAACTGAAAACAAAGACAAGAACTTCCTGAAAGAACAGCTGCCACAGAATAATAAGTCCTGCTGTTTCTGGAGAAAGATGATAATTCTAGTTAGGAAACAGATGATTGGCTGTTCATCATTGGGTCCCTTATGGGAGAAAAGTGGAGTATTAAATAAATGACTTTATCAGGCCAGATCAAATATGGTGTCATAAAAATACCTAATGATCGTGAAAGGGTGCGCATACCAGATGATGTCGTCCTTTCGTGATCATATATTGTTAAAAAGCCGTTCTTTTTTATTGACAGTCCAAGCTGTCAATAGACCAGCCGTGGCGCTTTGTTGTGAGCATTGCTGGTGCCTGAAACTTCGCACCATTGTACTCATGTGAATACAGCGTCAATGGGCAAACACTTCCAGGTGAGATTGGGACAGCCATGTAGGAGACGCTCTTTTTATGACATACACACACCTGTGTACTTGAGACTTAGTGTATTTCTGTGCTTGTGTGTACTTTTTGTGGTTTATTTTTTGATGTATTCTTTAATTTCCCATGCTTGTGTCTTCTCGCAAGAATCGAGGAGATTTGGAACCCAGAAGTAAACGGAGCTCCATTTGTGCTCTGTTAATGCTGGGGATGCCTCTTTTACGCTGCTCAGGATAAGTCTGATGTGTGTGGGGGGGTTATTTTGCTGGCATAAAAATGTTTAAAAATATGCTGGCAAAGGAACTTTTACAGAGGGTGGTATGATAAAGTCCACAGACTGAGTTAGATGTGGTCAATGAATATACAGATCAATACTATTCAAACACATGTTTTATCCTCTCTCTCTCTTTTAGGGATGTAAAGAATATTTGCACATTTTATTATCCTCAGTAGGAAAAGGTGTATTGACACAAAACTGTCACCCCTTGCATGAGAAACCAGCATCTTCCCTTCCTCTTCAGCATCTGCAACAGCATTGTATTTTCCACATTTTGCACAACCTTTGCTTTTCATGAAATTTGGATAGAAAAAGATCTGAACTGGAAAAAAGCACTGAAAAATGGGCAGAAACTTTACCTTTTGAAATGTTCCAAAAGCTTTCAACTTTGAAAACGTTTCATTCTCACACAAGAATGAAATAAACAAAGATTTATATCACATGTATGGAGATTATCAGATGGGTCAAAATCTGAGGACAGGGACAACCAGAGATCACTAAAAGGCTTTCCTTTCAAATGACATTGTCCCTGTCCTGTAATACCCCCATTCTGCTTCTGTTCCCCCCACTCCCGCTTCCTCTTATTGATGGGGAAAACTCATCAATAAGAAGCCCATTCCGCTATAGTAATGGAATCATGGGCATCTGAACAGGAGCCCCATTCTGCTGGTGCAATGCCAGCGTAACATGACGTCACTGGGAGGTCACTGGAAGGTCTGTGCCAAACACTTCTGTGTTCGATCAGGACATCCAGGTAAGTGACACCCTCCCCCCCTTCCCCAGGTTACTTGGGGTTTTATGTTTCTGTTTTGGGGTTTGTTTTCTTTCTTGACATTTGGTTGGGCTTTTATTTAGAAATTTCCTGTGCGATTGTTCTCTCGCGAAAACGGGCAGGATTTGCGTTCCCTGTAGTAAAAGCAGTTTTACAATGGCTGCATTTACTGCAGGAAAGCCGAGGGGCGGGGGAGCAGTTTCTATCACAGCAAAAGGTAAGTGTCTGAAAAAAAAATTTTTTTACAGTGTCACAGGGACAGGAATAGGGGCAGGAGTGGGTTGGGTGTGTGTGTGGGTACCAGGACAGGGACAGTTTCTAAGGGCACGTCTGATAATCTCCTATGTCTCACAATGTATGTCATACAATTTTACATAAAGCGAAAGAAAGCCCTTTTGGCACCAAGACTGCATAATTAGTACATATTAATAATGATTTACCTTCATTTTAACAATGGCTACATTTGTTATTTGTTATTAAAAGACTAATCATTTTTCCAATAAACTAATTGCCTGGTTGTCTAAACTAACAAGTGAGCAAGCGAGCAATCCTTTCTGCCAAAAATTCTTTTCTGCCAAGAACAGCACTTATCTGTTCTGATTTTCATTATATTTGTTAATTACCACCACAGAGACATTAGGCAATCTCAGTAACCACAGTATTGTAAGAGAGAATTGTTTTCATTTTTCAAACAATTGCCACTGGCTACATTCAATAAAAGTGCAGTCATTTCTACACTTGCAAACAATAATATTTTTCCAGCACCCAAATGAGACCAGAAATGAACAGTTATATATCCATTTATCACAATTACAACCTTTCTCAACCTTCCGCTGTTATTGGACTACAGCTCCCAAAATCCCTAGGCCTTGACCATGCTGGCCAGTGACATTAGACATATAGTCCAAAGGAACTGTTGTGGTGTTTTTTTTTGGGGGGGGGGGAATCTGTTATAGAGACCTAACAGGTAATCTGTCAAAAATGAAATACTTTACCATATGATTGGTCAAAAGTAATTTGCACTGATGATCTGTCTTTTCTCCATCAACACGAAGTGGCTTTTAGCCATGTGTCCAAACAGTGCTCATTATAGAGGTAGAACTGACATCACATGTTGTGTAAAGGTGTTGTATAGAATCATGTCCCCATTTTCCAAACAATTCATTCTTTCCTTCTCCATATTAAAATTAAGCTTTGGCTGTCACAGCCATCATTGTTCCTTTCTGGCAAACTGAACAGCCCCTGCAAAATATTTGATCCATTTTCATCACTGCTATGAAGTACACTATAGCTATGCTGTGATATCAGGTATCACAGTCAAATTCTAAAGTGGTGTCAAATCTTACAGATGGGTCTCCAAAATAAAATAAGAAAGAACAGGAACAAAATCTGGAACTTTCTAATTTTTTTAGAGCTTGTCCGCACTGGCAAAAAAGTGCAGACTACAGCTATATCCGTGGAGGAACCACATTTTTTTTTTTGCCCTTAACCTGACTTTGCTCCAAACTAATCAAAGCTGGGGGAATCACCGGTGTTTCCCAGAAACTCTAGAGTGATCTCAAGTTCTTTTGCTCTCTGGACAGCTGGATCAGGTTTGATTTAGCCCAATCCAGTAATCCACATGCAAATGCAGCGCTATCCCCCTTACCCTATGCAGGCTTGGATAAACTTGGACAACAAAAGGAATTAAGAGTAAGAAGCAGATCTTAGTCTAGGATTCCGTGTCTTTTTATGGCAAGATGAATATAAGAAAAGCAAAATCTTTAATAATCATTTCATTAGAAAGTCGTTATTCAGAATATGGATTAAATACAAAACTAATGGGTTCAAACTACAGGAAAGGAGATTCCACCTAAACATTAGGAAGAACTTTCTGACAGTAAGAGCTGTTTGGAAGTGGAACACACTGCCTCGTAGTGTGGTGGAGTCTCCTTCTTTGGAGGTTTTTAAGCAGAGGCTGGATGGCCATCTATTGGGAGTGCTTTGATTATCTATTCCTGCATGGCTGGGGGTTGGACTGGATGGCCCTTGTGGTCTCTTCCAACTCTGTGATTCTATGATTCTATTTTATGCCAAAAAACACCATCATGGATTTCATCACATGAAGCATTCCATAGGAATTAAAAGATCAAAGGGGAAGAATGGATAACATATAAAGATCTATTGAATAAAGATGATAAAGCTTATAAATTTAAATCACAACAAGAACTTCAAGAACAAGGATATAGATGCAATTGGTTCCTTTATAAGCAATTATTAGAGCAATTTAAAATTAATAATAAGATTTTTGGAATGCAACAATACAATTCGGAGTTTGAATTATTTAGATCCGCAAGTAAGGAGCACCTATTGTCAAAACTATACAAATTGTTACTAAAACTACAAATGGAAAAAGAAATAATAAAAGAAAATATAGTGCAATGGCCTAAAAATATTGGTAATCCAATAATGATGGAACAATGGGAAAGAGTATGGAACAAAACATTGAAATTGATAAGATCAACTAATATGATAGAGAACTATTACAGTTGTCCCTCTGAATCCACGGATTTGGTATCCACAGATTTAAACATTCACAGCTTGAAAACATTCTTTAAAAAAATAATAACCCCAAAGCAAACCTTGATTTTGCCATCTTATATAAGGGACACCATTTTGCTATGCCATTGCATATAATGGGACTTTAGTATTCACGGACTTTGGTATTCACGGGGGAGGGGGGAGGGAGGATGTCCTGGAATCAAACCCCAGCGGAAATGAAGGTACAACTGTATAAGATGTTCTTTAGATGGCATCTCACCCTGGATAAGGTATCGAAAATGTACAGAAATCAAATAACCTATAATGTTGGAAATGTAATAAATCCAAGGGTAAATATTATCACATGTAGTAGAGTTGCGAAACGGTGCAAACATTTTGGAAAGCAATTCATAATCAAATAAGAGAAATTTTACAACGTAACTTTCAAATGAAACCAGAAACCTATTTACTTAATATAATAGCTGATCAAGAAATAAAGAAACATTTAAAAAACAGAATTTATATAATAACAGCTGCAAAAACTCTATATGCCCAATATTGGAAGATGACAGAAATACCAAATATGGAAGAATGGAAATTAAAAACTATGGAGATGATTGAAAATTATAAGCTTTCTATACTACTTAGAGATGCCTCTTTAAACTCCTTCTATAAGGACTGGGGAAAAGTAATAAACTTCTTTAAGAAATTAAGACATTAAATATTAACATTAATTGCACAACATGTGGGAAGGGAGAAAGCCTTCATAAATGTAAGCGACAATTAAAGAGGCTTTTGTAATGGTTAGCATCCCTGCTCACCAGGCTCAGATTTCACAGAAAGCCTCCTCTTTTCCTGAATGAGATGGTTGTTCTGCATTGCTTTCCCTTCCACCCACCTCCCTTACTCTTTTTCATCACTGCACAAAAAAAGTGTATCTCCTTTTTCTTGCCATGCTGCCTTCCACCTGACTCATCTTCTGTTGCTCTCTTTGTCTTGGCCAGCGTTTAGGTGGTGGTTGCCCCTGGAAACCCCCGGCTCTCCTGACACTCTTCTCTTGTATTCTGTCACTGCAGTTCCCCTGCTGAAAACAAGACAAGAGTGTATGTACAAGAAGCTGCACTCCTAAAGATCCTGGGCATTTTGCTGTCTGAGAGACTTTCTGCTTCTCTAATGCAACATGCATCAAGGGTATGCTGTTGCCACTGGATGCTGTTTTATTAATGATGAACAGTCTGCGTTTATTAAATAAACATTTCCACAGGTGTACGGCATCTTGTCGAAAGTGTTTAATGATAAATATTGAGCAAGCCAGTGTGAATTCAAGGGAGCAATTACAAAATGAGCTTGTGCACAAACATTTAACTTTACACACTGAAACTCCCTCTTTGCTTCCTTAATGCTATTTCTGAGCCAGCATCTTGAGTTGACAAAATGGCTCCCTCTGTTTAGAAGACTGCCACTCCACCACAGTCGCTTGTTTTTATGATAATCAGGCTTTGCTAGTTTGGGGCTACTCTAAATCACTGGGGTTTGTATCACACTGAATCTCTGTGGGTGGGTGCTGGGAGAAAAAAGCGCACTTGCAGTTTGAATGGGAGTAGAAGGGAGTAAATCTGAGTTTTGCTCTTGCCGGGCATGTTACCCTAATTGCTCTGGGGTCTTGAGGACCCTCAACCTAAGACAACCATAGATACAGGATGGGGGAGACCTGGTTGAACGAGACTACATGCAAAAGGGATCTAGGAGTCGTAGTAGACCACAAGTTGAACATGAGTCAACAGTGTGATGCGGCAGCTAAAAAGGCCACTGTGATTTTGGGCTGCATCAATAGAAGTATAGTGTCTAGATCAAGGGAAGTAATAGTGCCACTCTATTCTACCTTGGTCAGACCTCACCTGGAATACTGTGTCCAGTTCTGGGCACCACAATTCGAAAAGGATATTGACAAATTGGAGTGTGTCCAGAGGAGGGCGACTAAAATTATGAAAGATCTGGAAACCATGCCTTATGAGGAGAGACTTAGGGAGCTGGGTATGTTTAGCCTGGAAAAAAGATGGTTAAGGGGCAATATGATAGCCCTGTCACATTGAGGATGGAGCAAGCTTGTTTTCTGCTGCTCCAGAGACTAGAACACAGAACAATGGATGCAAGCTCCAGGAACAGAGATTCCAGAGATTTCAACATTAGGAGGAACTTTTTGACAGTAAGAGCTGTTCGGCAGTGGAACTCACTCCCTCAGAGAGTAGTGGGGTCTCCTTCCTTGGAGGTCTTTAAACAGAGGCTGGATGGCCATCTGTCAGGGATGCTTTGACCATGATTTCCTGCGTGGCAGGGGGTTGGACTGGATGGCCCTTGTGGTCTCTTCCAACTCTACAATTCTATGATTCTATGAGGTAACAGTTTTGCAAGGTTTAGGTGTTTCTTAGTCACTTACTCCACTCTGGTGAAGTGTCTCTTTCCATCTTCTCTCCCCTTTCGAAAGACTTGTTTCCCTTTCTCTTCCACCCCACTGTTCATTTAGCCTTTCTCGTTCTGCTCATTCTTTGGTATGCTTTTCTGTGCAGGCCTCCTGATCTCACCAAACAGTTAAAAGACAGAAAGGATGGGAAGATAGGCAGCAAGCATACCAAAGAACTACCTCCAGGCCCTATGGAGTAATTAATATCCCTGGCCTCTGGTGATCAGGGAAGGTTAGTCTGTTTCCAAGTAACAAAGATGATAACTGCACTGCTGGCTATAGGTAATCTGAATTAACTAAAATTAATCAACCTGGTAAAACAGCAAAATCTCTGTATGGTCCACACTTCCAGAGTCCTCTCAGTATGCATGCAAAGTTTCAGAAGTGTAGGTTTCACAGTCTTGAAGGTAGCATATGTGCACACAGAAGGTATACTTGAAGGTACAGTAGGACCCCCGTATCCACTGATTCATTATCCACTGATTCAATTATCCACAGGACAGAAAACAGCACACCTACTATAGAGTCTTCCTAAAAAATATGTCCTCCCTAGCCATTTTCTAGGTCCTCCAAGGCAACTCTATGGTATTTTAAACCAGAAGTCTCATTATTTTCAACAGTGTTCACTATTATCCACGGTTTTAGGTATCCACCCCCTCCCCCGAACCAATCCCCAGCGGATATGGGGGTTCTACTGTACTATATACTTGAAGGTATACTTGAAGGTATAGCAGATGTACACACAGAAACAAATACAAATGGAGACTTTTAAAAAAAAATGATAGCCAGACATGTTTCCAGAATGACGTGGAAACTATTTTCCAGGGCTGATACCCCATTTATTTATTTATTTGCCATGCCACCTCTCTCCCAGAATGGGACCCAAAGTGGCTCACAAAAACATACAATTAGAAACAACAATTAGATACAACATACAATTGAAAATCATTTTAAATAATATGAAACATATAAAAGCTAAAAAATTAAAATAAAAACACACCCCAATAAAAAACTTCTGTGCATGCAGCTACATATTAAAACTCTGCTTGAATAAAAATGGCTTTGCCTGCTGGCGAAAGGAAAGCAGGGAGGGGGGCCAGCCTAGCCTCCCATGGAAGGGAGTTCTAGCGGGTGAGAGCAGCCACTGAGAAGGCTCTTTCTCGAGTCCTCACCAAGCGATTATTTCAGGAACATCTGTAAAGCTATTTTTAAAAGTCAGTTTTGTAACTGATATTACTCTCCTCTCCCTGCTAATGTCATCCCTCCCCTGAAAGACTAGTTATGTTAAAGTAATAGTAATCAATCTCCAGGACAATGCTGCCTTCTTCATGAAACCAGCTGCAGAACACACTCTGCCACTGCATGGTCGCCATCTTCCCCAAACCACTATATGTCTGTGAGGGGATGCATGAAAGGGATGCTGGAGGTCTCTTTCCGTAACAACAGTAAAAAGTCATAATGCCCATGTATGTTACCAATAGGATTCCAGCCACAGTATCAAATCTCTTATGGAATGGCCTGTTCTGCCAGCACTTTGACAATTTGACTACTCCTATTGGGAGGTATCTAAGACCTCCCTCTACATGTCAAATAGCAACAGCAGAAGACAGCCCAAACCACTTGGGGTATTCTCATACTACTGCCAGAAAAAAGAGACAGCCACCCAACATGCACCTCCAGGTAGAGGGCAGCTCTTTCAAGAGTGTACTATTTCTCCAGTGTCTGGCTCTGGGAGTTTCTCAGAGCCAAGATACAGTAGGACCCCCGTATCCACGGAACCAATACCCACGGTTTCAGTTATCTGTGTGCCACAAAACAGAACACATACCATAGAGCCTTTCTAGAAAATGCCTAGAGAGGCATCCTCTCTAGACATTTTCTAGGTCTTCCAAGGCAACTCTATGGTATTTTAAACCAGAAGTCCCATTATTTTCAATGGCGTTTGCTGTTATCTGAGGTTTTATCCATGGTAAGTCTGGGAACTGAACACCCACGGATATGGGGGTCTTACTGTGGTTTGGGAACCTGACTATGGCATTTTGACAGGTGATTTCCCCAGCTACCCTTCCCATAGAGTTTTGGCACTAAGGAACTTTAAGAACCAGACATCAAAGAAACAGGACACTCAACAGGGCTTTTACCCAAAATGCTCCTTGAAAAATTCCAAGAAAATATCGAGTTTCTAATATGTTGGGGAAATTAGCAGCAACTCGACTTAGCTATGCAAAAGGGGGTAACAATGGAATCTTTTTAAACCAATTATACCAGTACTAGTCAGGATGGAATACATAGTACACATTTAAAATTAAGTATGGGTTTTTTTTTTATTAAGGAGTTCAAAAATAACACCAAACACACCCCCATTCACCCAGAAGAAGCATTCACTCAAGGCTATAGAAAGAAACAGTAGGAAAACTTGGATAGGGGGTAGCAAGAGGATCTTGAGGTGATACAGATCTGTCCTGTATTCAATCTGGCAGAGTGGATGGAGGAAACTGGGTGTGGCAACACATAGCAACAGAGTGTCCCCCTGTTACTGGATGTGTGCAAAGAGGCATATTTTGGGGGGTCTTTTATACCTCCAAATACACCGGAGGGGATTGGTTACTTGAAACAATGGATTCCATGAGCCTTCATGGATTGCACAATGAGTTTCCTGGTCTTGACAAAAGGTGAGGAAGATGCTAAATGTGTTTCTTAATGTCCAATGATTGAATTTTAACAGCTTTGAGCAACCTCTTTTAGGTTGGGAGCTGAGGAGAGGAAATTTCACAATCAGCAAGTACAAAAGGGTTTCTTCCATCCATTAACCTCCCATTTATGTGGAATGTGTTTTCTTTTGGCTTTGCAGCTCCAGGCCTTCCTTTCCAGGGAAAAACCAAAAATGACCTTTTCTGAGACCATCCTGTCTTTTCCCTTGTACAAGGGCACAGTAATGAACCAAGTTGGCCAGTTTCTGAGGCCTACAGCCAATGCTAACATTCCAGAAGTGGGGTGCCTTGGAAGTGGGGTTACAGGGCTACACTGTGGTTGGAGGCATGCACCAAGTGAACAATACTGATGGGATACTCCAGTCCTCTGGAACCTAATAGGATCTTGGTCTCACAAAAGCAGCTTTTCCAAACTCTTTCCTATGCATCTTTTCCCTCTTCAGAGGTTCTAATAGGAAGAAAGGCAAAACTGACTCATGGCTCTTCAGTCACTGATTTGCTACCACTCAGCTTGAAGGATCTTTGTTGAAAAGAAGGGTGTTGGCATTCACAGTCCTGCTCCTGCACTCAGGTCTTATTTATATAAGCTGACACTTATTATGAACTGAAAATATGTGCCTTTCAAATATACCTTGTGGCTTGTTTAACTCACTCTGACAGATTTTGTGTAAATAACAACTCAAGGTGTTTAACTCAGTCTCTAGGGAAGAAGAAATGGGAGTTCATAAAGAGCTTTTATTGAAGAATAACATGGTCAGACAAGATCTGGCTTCAGTCAGACAGTATACACAGAATTCTCTCTCTCTCTCTCTCTCTCTCTCTCTCTCTCTCTCTCTCTCTCTCTCTCTCTCTCTCTCTCTGGCTTTTCTTCGCAAACGAAGATTCAGGAAGGACTCATCCTGCGTTTTCTGCAAGCGTGCTGATGACTAAAAAGGCCAATCAACCTGAAGAAAACAGAAGTTCTTTACCAGCCTGCACCACAGGACGAACACCACCATCCCCACATTGCCATCGGCAATTCTGTGCTCAAGTCCGTTCAGCAGTTCACCTACCTGGGAAGCATCATCTCCTCAGATGCCAAGATTGACAAGGAGATCGATCACAGATTAGCAAAGGCACATAGCGCATTTGGAAGACTTTACAAAAGAGTCTGGAGTAATAAACACCTGAGGCGAAACACAAAAATCAGTGTGTATAGAGCCATTGTACTGTCTTTTCTCCTTTATGGATCTGAAACATGGGTCACCTATCGCCACCACTTACGACTCCTTGAATGCTTCCACCAGCTCTGTTTACACACAATCCTAAATATACACTGGACTGACTTATGTGATGAATGTTGCTGTCCTTGAGCAAGCAGGGATCACCAGCATTGAGGCCATGATATTGAGCTGCTCTTCGCTGATGATGCTGCCCTTGTTGCCCACACAGAAACAGCTCTGCAGTGCCTAACATCCTGCTTCGCAACACAGAATTAATATCAGTCTAAGTATCAGGATTCTGGAGACAAGAAGACACGTGACTAGAAAAAAAAACAGAATGCTAAAGTAGATTAATCTTTGGTGTGACCCAGCAAGACTGTGTAAGTTCTTCTGTCTTGTATATGCACATCTGTAGTACATTGTGCTCCCATCATCCCTCACTATTGGCTATGATGGTTAGGGCTGATGGGAGTTGTAAGACAACATCTGGAAGGCCACATGTTCTCCTCTGCTGGTGCAGCCCAATAAGTATTGATCCATATCTTACCATGATTATAATTTCTACTCATAACTTATATTTGGATTTAGTCTTTGAAACTCAGCTAATATTTGTGATTGTCTGAAGCCACCTTCACTGCTAAGGAGGAAATTAGTCTTTGGCCACAGGTGAGGTTTTGTTGAATTTGATATGACCCCCGTGAATCTGGAAATATGCAATTGGAAGACACTCTTGTCTTCTCCTGTACCCTTGCCTTGTTCTAGAATCTGAAAGAGAAGCTTGCTATGTAGCAGTGGTCCTCAGTTCTAGTCTCCACAGCACAATCTATTATGGCTGCCTCTCTTTAGAATAATTAGGCACACTTACCTGCGCCACAACATTTGTGTACCCGGCTTTTGGGGGCAATAAGCTAACACACATTGGAAACTGCATATGATGTAGATGTGTTAAGTGCTATTGCTTAAACAATTTGTAAGTCACTCTGGGAGCCTTTGTGGTTGAACAGCAGGGTATAAACAAACAAACAAACAAACAAACATTTCCTTGGCACTCCAATTGCATTTTCCTTCAGTCTATATCACTGGCTGCTGTAGACAGCATTACAAGACTGCATAAGATGACATCAAGGCAGGGCTATGTTTGTGCCAAAATGTTTGGGGGAAGGGAAGAGAACTCTACATAGGTCTCCCATTTCTGGAAGATGAAATTGATAATTACATGTGAAATATGTACACTAGTTCTCGTGCTGATAGATCATCTTCCAGCGAGATAGTCACTTGATGTGTTTTATGTTTGTTTTCAGTATCTGTTGAAAAGGTTTTTTTAAAAAAAATCAGGAGTTGCTCAGGAAACACAGAACATTGTCCTGAATGTTGATACTTTACTTCTGGATACTTCAGTCTTCAAAGGAGACAAACTGGGATTTGCAAGAAAATGTAGTGCATTCTTACCCCTCAACAGGAGAGCCACTGGCTGGTTTTCCTTTCAGCCAGCCAGCCAGCCATGTCCTCTTCTGCAATACAGTTGTCCCTTCATATTTGCTGGGGTTTGGTTCCTGGACCCCCCGTGGATACCAAAATCCATGAATACTCAAGTCCCATTATATGCAATGGCATAGCAAAATGGTGTCCCTTATATAAGACAGCAAAATCAAGGTTTGCTTTTGGGATTATTATTTTTTTTAAGAATATTTTCAAGCCATGAATACTTAAATCCTTGGATACCAAATCTGTGGATACAGAGGGACAACTGTATTATAAACTGTTCAGGGTTCAAGCAGGTCAAATTATTCACTCTCTGTTTCCCATTCCCCCCCCCCATTGTCATTTGATTGAAAAATGTTGTTCTTCTGCATGCATGCTCCCAACTGCCTCTTGTTTGTTGATAGCTCTGTTTTTGCTCCACTCCTGTTCATTTGAGGGCAATGAGTTCAATTTTAGAGAGGCTGCTCCTTCATTTCTGTTGTCTTCCATGTCTTAGTTCTCTGAAATATGAGAAATATTTAGTTCTCTGAAATATGAGTTATGCCATGAGTAAGTTTGTCCTTGAAATGCCTTATATTGACAGCCAACTAGTACTATGCTGGTGAAACAGAGTGAGTGAGTGAGTGAGTGAGTGACTCAGTCAGTCAGTCTGTCTGTCTGATAAAGATCCAGGCCTATACATTTGAAATAAATGTTGGGAGTAAAATATAGGAAGGGAGAATAAGAAGTAGATCTCCTGGATACTGGAAGACATCAGCACCATTATAAACCATGGCTGTCAAGAATGTTCCTGGATGTGACCTTTCCCTGCCAATTTCAGTGTTTCACTTGTTTCATGGTAATTTGCTGTAACCTTGCAGTTAATGGTGTTTTCATTTTCTTGTTCTTGTTAAAGTGTTATGTGCCAAGTGTATCAGGGGTATGACAGTTGCTACTGCAGAAGTGGTAAGCTGTGTGTGTCTCAAGGTTGTCCTATGTGTGGGGAAAGGGGGAGGGACATGGGGTGGTGATGGGAGGTCAGGGGATAATGATCAGCCAAAATTTTGGTAGATTGTGTTTTGCTTTTAGTATACTGTCTGTCTTCTAAAGACTTTATCAGATGAGGCAAAAATGGCACAATTACAACTGTCCCATTTTGTTTGCATGTTTTTAGGTGTGTTTAAGTGTTTATGTGTTGATTTACTTTGTTAATAAGGGTTTTTTTTTGGTGTTTTTAAGCACGCTCTCATCTTCTTGCAAGAACCACCGAAATCTCGCCCATGCTAAATCATGGAAGTAAACTCCAGTTCTTAAAGTGCCAATGGCAATAATTGTGCAATAATTCAGTCGTGTCTGAATCACGCAATTACTGTGACATGTGATAATAGGTGTAATAATGCCACTATGTTTCTACTTTCCTCATTCACGGAATTCCAGCATTATTAGCTGTTAGTCTGATAAAGTCCATAATTTCATTCTGATCAACAACTGTCTATGGATTGCTTTTTAAACTGCGGTGCCAATAAAGTTTTCTGTTTTAACTCTGAAACTGATGGTCACTGAATTTGGGAAGGCCTGTACATGAGAATGGGCAAGATCCTCCATCATCATGATAACTACAAAGCTCTGTCATAGTAGTTACAACTGATGATGCCCCCCAAACCTATCTTCACACCCTGAAAGCATCCTATCTGAAGTGTTGCCAAGGCACTGGACATTGGCATGCTGAGAAATGATGCCCACAGCACTCTCCTAGGCATGGAGTACCTTCAGAACAGGCATCTGGAGAGACTCCTACAGGTCCTTCTGCAAATGCTTACTTTAAGACAACCTGTGACTAGGAGTGCACTGTGGACATAATTTCCCTGCACCCTGATCTCCAGTGCCTCAGAAACACTGATCAAGGTGCTGCAAGATTGCTGAGGTAGGTTTTTAGGGTCGTGTTCAGTCATTCAATGACCGTAAATGTGAATCCCCAGCTGTTAAATAATTGTAACTGCTAAACAGGCTGCTAGTCCTTGCTTGTCTTTGGTCTATACCACCGCAATGTTGGAAGGTGTTCCAACACTGCACAATGTTCTTTCTCCATAGGGTTTTTTTTGTGTGTGTTTTTTTCCAGGCTGTGAGGCCGTGTTCTAGAATAGTTTATTCCTGACGTTTCGCCTGATGTTTCTCTGAAGATGCCAGCCACAGATGTAGGCAAAATGTCAGGAATAAACTCTTCTAGAACACAGTCTCACAGCCTGAAAAAAAAAACACCACAAAAAACCTATGAATGCCAGCTGTAAAAGCTTTCGACTTCACATTGTTCTTCCTCCATTACACTGCATTCATTGCACCAATTAGCCACTAAATATAGATAAAAATGTGGTTGTTGGACCACATGCTGCTGCCCTTCCTGGGTATTATTGTGGTCCTCCTCAACTCTTCTTGACTCCCTGGGCCACTCTTTCTAGACAAACAATGTGAATTGTTCTAGCTTTCAGGAGTGATAATTTGTCAGGTTCAGGTCATAAAGCAACCTCTTCCTGCCATTAATTCCGTGGGCTAATGTTACTGTGTGCTTTCCTGTTTGACTTGATGTTTGTCATTCCTTTGAAATGTTAACAAGTTGAGGTGCTGGGAATAGTTGCGGGAGGATGCGTTCTGTTATGGAAATACAGTTTTAATGACCTTGCACTGCCAGGGCTGTGAGTATTCTATAGGTGGAACTTATGCTAAGTGAGAAAAGGGAGTTTGAATAATGAGTAACCAATGAATGCTTTGCCCGCCAGCTTTGGCTGACTGCCAGAAAGTTTTTCTTGATGTTTAGGTGGAATCTCTTTTCCTGTTTTTATTTTACTGCTTTCTCTTTGAGCTTCCTTCAAACAACAACGTCGTCGTATGCTATTGCTCTTTAGTTTCTTTCTGTGACAATAAAGCTTACTGTTTAACCCTGAAGCTACTGTCCACTGACTCTGAAGATGTGATTACATGACATAATTCATGCAGATTTTTCCCCTCAATTTAGGATAAAAAATACATTTTTCCCCAAAGCAGAAGTGAACTTCTGACTACTTCTGGTTGTTTTTGCTTTTTGGCATTTTTTGTAGCCTTTGCAGTCCTCATAGAGAAGATCCAAGCAGCAGAAAACTAGCCCTCAAGACTGCAACACAGTTTCCCACCACTGAGAGGGAGAGTGAGGGAGAGAGAGTTGCTTGGGCTTCCTAAATTATTCTTTACTTGCTCTGACATATGCTGACCTTCCTTCCAATCAAGGACTGATACTCTTAGAGTGGATGACATCATTTCCTCCTTCTTGTCAACCTGTTAGGAACCCCTTTTCTAGCTGGGAAGACATCTTGGCTTTGTTCTCAGCAGACTTGGGTCAAGCATTGCTCCCTGCTTTTCCATTTAAATTAGACTGAACAATGATTCCTCTCATCTTCCCTATCACAATATATTTCTTCTCCTAACTATTGGCAGCATGTTTTCCCACTAGGTGGGTGTAATTGCTTTCTAGGGACTTTATCAGACCACCCCCCTAAACCCCGTTATCTTGCTGACATGACTTCTGCCATTTTTATGCCAGCAAAAGAACTCCCCATGCCACACCTATCTCTTATCCATGCTAAAGGCTTCCCCTTGCAATGAATGAAGAGTGAACAGAACTCGTTCACTTCCTCTATTGAAATCCCGTGGATACTCGTGGAAATACATCTCTGGAGCAACACGTGTTTGAAAGTACAGCTCAGAAATTAATTATCAGTGATTATGACCTTTACATAGTTTTCAGAGGAAAGGTGCCAAATAAACACTGGAAATTTCAATAGATAAGCAGTTGTTTTTTCAATAAAGGTTTGCTTCCAATTTATATGAGCTATTTACACTGCAATTGACACCATTAGTTGTATCACATTCACTTTCAGGCATTGCGTTGATGAATTGACCCTTTAGTTAGATATTTTTTGTTCCTTGCCAGTTAAAGTTGCCATATTCCATTTCCTCAAATCTTTATGCAAATGATTCTAATTATGTAAATTAATTTCTTCTTAAATTTTGAACATTCAGCACATCAATTGTTGTGTTTTTTCTTCTACTATGTTTTAACCTTGGTACCATTTATTATACAGAGGCAGTGTGGTATAGTGGTTTGGACTAAGACTATGGAGACCAGGCTTCGAATCCCTGCTTGGCCATGGAAACCCCCTGGTTGACCTTCAACAGGCCATACACTCTCAGCCTCAGAGGAAGGCAAAAGGCAAATCCTCTAAGAGGAAAACAAAGACAAACTCTGTTGCTCACACCATTCAGTCTTCTTTCCGTCTTCCTCCCTCACCTCAGCTTTCTCTCTTGCAATACCTCTCTCTCACACTTGCTTCTTATGCTCTGCTGCTTGGATCTCTCAATCTTCCTTCCTTCCTGCTCCTTCCCTTGCCTCTCCTCATATCATCACAAGGTGTTCCACTCTTGCTTCTTACATTCTGCATATCTGAAAGGCATGGGCTGACTTGTTTTTTTGAAAAACAATTGATCAAAGAGTGGCTACACATTTTGCCCCCATAACTCAGTTCCTACAAGGGCCAGGAACTTGCCTGTTTTAAATGAAAGCTTGAAATCTGGCCCAGATGATGGTCTAAATGGACACCAGGTACCATGCCTAGAAACCATATAAAACCCAGCCAACTGAGGTTATGGCAACCATACTACCAGTGGGCCTTTTGATTAGTCCCTTTTAAAGCTGTGACCCTATTATAATATGTATCCTGCTAAATTGCAATCTGATAAAATAAAAATGAAAATAAGAAAAGAGTAACTGGTCTGGCTTCAGAGGAAATTAAATGGCTTACTGTCAGGGAATAGGAAATAACTATTTATAAAAACAGAAGTATAAAAATATTGTGACTAAATAAACTAACAAATACAGTTGACCCTCCACATTTGTGGGTTTCTCTTTCACAAATTTGATTTTTCATGCATTTATAGCTACTGCTTAATAAGCTCAACCTCCCTCCCCCACTCCTTATTCTCCCCATCTTCCTCTCAATCTCCGCTCCTTCTAACAGCGCCAGCCGGTCACTCCCTCTCCCACCTTGCCACCATGATGCCCCAGCCAAATTTTAAACCCCTTCCCCACCCCCACTCTCCCTCCTCTCAGTCCTCTTCTCAATCTCCTCTCCTTCCAACAGTACCAACCTATCACTCCCTCTCCCAAGAGTGGGAGGAAGACGAGGGGGGTGGGGAGGTCAATGGACTGGGAACCTGGCTGAGGCTTTGTGGTGGCAAGGTTGGAAATGAGATTTCTGCATAAACATACTTTCAAATCTAGTGCTGTACTAAGTACTATGTAGAATCACAACTGCATTTTCTCTTTCCAGTGTGGGTGGGTGATGTCCATATCAGTAAGGCAGTGTCATACCTCACTCTCTGGATTCAGATGAAGAGGAGGAGGAAGTTTGCCAGGAATCTGAAGCTCTTGAAGCTGGTCATCTTTCTGAGTCAGAAGAGCCAGGAGTTGAGACAGAGAGGAGTCCTTCAGCAGACAGGTGCTGAAGGCCCATTTCCATCATTTTGTGAGTGACAAAGGACTTTTTCAGATGGGGGGAAGCCCCCTGAGGAGGTCAGGAGAAGAACAGGGCTGTTGCGCGTACACAGCCCCATTTTAGATAGCCCTGTTGTCCTCCGTCCTTCTCCCAACCTCCTCCTGACCTTCCTCCATGCTGCGGGCACCACTTTTTATTGACAAAGAGGTTTTCCATCAATGTGGCACCCGCAGCATGGGGGAAGGTCAGGAGGAGGATGAAGGAGGACTGCGTAGTCTGAAATGGTGCAAAAGTCCAAAGAGAGATTGTGTCACTCCCAGTGGTTTTTAAATAAGAGACATTGACCTGATGAGGCACCTTGTGTCTTGAAACAGCTGCCCATAAATCTTCCAGCCACTCCCTGGCAGCTTTGTTGCTTTCAACCCTCCTTCTTGGCAACTAACAGTACAGGTACTTTCAGTATTCATGTTTTCCTGACCTTGGATTGGCTACAATGTATGATTCCGTTTTATTTCTTGCTGGCATTGTTTATTTGGACTACTGACTTGCTTAACGACTTCTGGACCTGCTGAGACCACTCTATTGCTTCTCCCTTCCCCCTGCTGGATACCCTGTAACTGACCTGGACTGAATTAACTCCTTAACAACTCTTACACAACCACCTTGTTCCTGGGTCACTTGCTGACTGGAGCATAGAACAGGCATTGAATCTGCTTTGGTTTTAATCTGAACTTTAAGTGTGCTATCTAAGATGCTGAATGTATTTTGGGGATAATGGGTAGTACCTTCAGAGTTCAGACTAAAACCTAGAGTGGATTCACCATTCCAGTGGCTGAAAGCTACCAACTGCCACGGTCTTAACCACTATTTTACCTTTGGACACACATGGCAGCACCAACATTAATTAAAAAATTGTTGCGAACATTTGAAGCAGAGGTGGGCTTTTTGTGGCCCACAGGGGTCAAACCTCATGGATCTCTGAATGCCCTCTATGGAGTGTGGGGGCCATTTTTGCTGTGTTTGTGCTCCAGGATCATTTTAAGACCAGAAAAGGCCTTAAAAAAAACACACACACACACATGATGTGAACAGCAAGTGTTCAAAAGGCCTTTCCAGGGCCTAAAATGTCCAAAGGGACCCGCTGAGACTACTCTATTGCTTCTCCCTTCCTTTTCCCCACACCACCTAGAGGACATTGGGGGGCATTTTAGGGCAAACAATTGTTGCTATTTTTTTGTTGGAGTGAGTGAGTCCTTCAAGGTCTCTTGAGGAACTAATGCAGCCCACTAGCCTCCCACAGTTGACCACATCCAATTTAATGAAATTACCCTGAATTCAAAACTCTTATTGCTCAGTGCTCAGATAAGCTGATTTTGATCAAGGATCTTTGGGCCCGTCTCTACAAGCCCAAAAAACTTGGAGTGCCCCACAGTAATGGCATTTTGCAGCATCTGCAATCTGTCTTAATGGTGTTTGGGCCCCCAAAAGTTTCATATACCCCCCCAGTCAAGATGGTGGCTGTGAGTGAATTACTCATGTTTTCACCTACTGTAATCTGCTGCTACCTAACTTTAAAAAAAAAAAAACTATTTCAACTGTGCACTGGAGTGATATTTTGCCTTTCCAAAAAAAGGGGGGGGGAACCAACACCCCATTTTCCTGCCCTAGTGCTCACTCGCTGAGGTGGAAAATCAACATGGCAATGCCAGGCACTTCCCCTGTTAGCAAACCCTGCCCCTGTGCTTGTCCAACCAATCAGCTTTGTATTTCTCCTATGGGAAAGTGATTCATATCGACTCACTTGTCCCAATGAGGGGAAATGTGAAGGCTTTTTCCACATAGTTGTTGACGTTTTGGGCCCCCCTCCTTCACAAAATGGTACAGCTTGCCATTTAGACAAGTAGGGTTCTCCTCACATTCTGTGAGGATTTTTTCCCCATTAAGATAACCCCTTTATCAAGCAGCTATATCCCTAGCAGAGTTACCCAAGACAGAAGGCTCAAAGTGGAAGCACCAGACTAAGATGCATCCATCCTCTTCAGGTAGTCATGGTCACATAAGCAGAAGAGAACTGAAAAGCCTATCGGTGAGGTTGGCAGAGTAGTTCCAGACTAACAGGGAGGAGATGCAAGTTGTCAAGACCATGTGTTTCTTAACAAAATAATTTAGACCTAAACTTTGAGGTGAAAAAGGAATGGTCTTTTCATCTAATCACTGTAACATGTCCTGAATTACCCAATACTGAAAAGTAATGTTACATATTAACGTCTTTAGCAGAGCATGGACCATTGGACCATACTTCACAGAAATACTTCAATGTTATTTTGTGCTTCAGTCCAAGCTGCCCCAGGGCAAATGCGCTTAATCAGCCTCAGCCCTGAGAGTAAGATCCCTGAGATGCTCTCACCTCCATGGTTACCTGGCTGCCTAGAGCTGCTGATTCAGCAGAGTGTTTATAAAAGTGGGAGCAAAGCCCCTACTCTCCAGCTGCTAATATCATGTTTTCATCTTGCAGCCCTTGTTCATATGATGCCATTGATGATGTGTGCGTGTGAAGGACTTTACAATCCAGTTGAAGCAAGGAAGGGATTCTTTGCTGATCAGGTTTTCTTTCCCCCTCAGAGGCTGAATAATCTGTCCGGGTTTTATATTACACATGGCTTCTGTTTCAGTCCCAAGTGTTACACAGAAGCAGAACAATGTGTTCTGTCAAATGCTGCCAGAACCTACAGGAACAATTTTTCTGGGCAGCAGTTTTCTTTCTTTACCCAGTGCTTGTTCTGCTGAACCTGCAAACAGATGTGAGCTGGCTCTGTGATAAGCCGTGGAAGGAAAATATTGGAGGGAGTGTTTGGGAGAGGGAAAAGAAATTTCCCTCTCTCTTTATCTCCTGCACACTTGCACACATACAGCCCATTTGCAATAATCAGATGTACATTTATCCCAATGTGTGGGATTTACGTTCCAATGAAAGACATGGGAAAATAGAAAAGCTAATCTATGCATCGCCTGTGACGTCAATCATAGGCTGAATATGGAGGCTGCTGTGACAGCAAAGATGCAACTAAAGATAGCTGCATGAATAATGTGGTACAGTACTGTAGTTAGATCAGCAGCAGGGAACAAGGTACCTTCCAACTGTCTAGATTTGGCAGGGACAGTCCCAATTAATCCTCTCCCATCCCACTTTTTCAACTGTCTTTAAAATGTCCCTGTTTGCCTTTCCTCCTCCTACATTCTCCCTTTGTCCTATTGGTGCAAACTGAGCTCAAAGCACACATGTGGTTTGTATTCAGTTAACTCAGCAGGGAGGAGAAAAGAGGAGGGAGCAGAGTCTTGCCCTTCCTAGTAGACTCCAGGAAAAGTGAACTGCTGCAGCCTCTCCTAGTTTGCCTGTTCTTCCTCATTAATAACTTTTGCCATCTTGACCACATTCTGATGTTGCTTGGCCACACATGTCCCAGTTTCATCTGTGAAATGTTGGACTCTGTGGAACACATGGCTCTCCAAATGTTTCTGGGCAGCTGTTTCCATACTTCCTCACCACTGGCTATAGAGGTCACCTCCTGTATCTGTGGGATATATCTTCCTCAACTTACTGGGCATAAGTGAAACCGCAGGTAATAGCAAACCCTATTAAAATAAAGGACTTCCTATACAAACATACCACAGAGTTGCATTGGAGGACTAAAAATTCCTAGAGAGGACACCTCTCTAGGTATTTTCCAGCTCACCTCTATGGTATGTGTCCCTTATTTTATGTCCCTCAGATACCTGAAACCTCATATATTGTTTCTGCAGATATGGGGGGTGGGAAGAGGTGACCTTTAGGGCCTGTCTATATGAGCCCCCCCCCCCAATAGATTGCTCTGCAGTAATGTCAAATTGGAGCAGTTGCGATTTTTCTTAAGCTTTTTTTTTTTTTTTTTGCCCCCATAAGCTTGGCGGTGTCACTGAGAGCACCTGGGGAGAGAGGGAAGAGAAGGAGGGAGCCATCCTCCCTTCCCTGATCCCCACAGCTGCGGCACCAAGGGCACCCATGGGGAGGGGGGAGAGGAGGAGAGAGCCATCTTCCCTTCCCCGTTTCCTCCTCTTCCCCCTACCCATGGCTGCCCTCTGCCCTGTCAAAAAAAGGGTAAAGTGCAGGATCATGCCTGCACACCCATAACCAGTCAGAAGGTCCATTATTCCTCCTCCAGACCATGCAACAATTTGCGTGGTTGTCTTAATGGTTGGGGGGTGCACATTTCCCTCCGAGTTTTTTATATATATATAAACCTAAAATATATATACTCCAGAAAAGGCTGCAAAGGCTTTTCCTGAGGAGTTTTTGCTATTTTTGGCCACCATCCTTCACAATACGGCAAAACAACCCAGATTGCCATTAGGACAGGTCATCTTCTCCTCGCATTCTATGAGGAGCAGTTTTGCTGTTTAGACAACCCCATAGTGGCTTGGGTTGATGGGAGCTGCAGACCAACAACATATAGAAGGCCAAATATTTCCACATTCCTTGGTTTAGAGTGTTGGACTAAGATCAGGGTTCCAATCTCTACTGTGCCATGAAGCACACTGGGTGATTTTGGGCCAGTCACTCCTTTACAGTCTAAAACTACCTTCCAGAGTTATTATGAGGATGTAATGAAGGTATGGAAAAGATTTGTGAGCTCCAAGAAGGAGGAAAGGAGGGGAGAGAGAACCGGAGGGGATAAAATAAATATAAAATGGACAGTATTTTTGAAACTGGGAACCAGTTCAGTCATCCTGGATCAGGAGAGTTGGTTCCAGCTTTAACTTGAAATTTTAAAAAAGCCCACTTCTAAAGTTTCAGATTCTTTAGATAAAATCTATGCTGCCCTAGATCCTACCTGCCGGAGTAACTATGGCAGCAGAGGAAAAGGGGCCATAGGAACTGTACTTCAAGGGTGTGTGTGATAGCAAAATCCCTCTTTGTGAAAAGATATAGATGGCGTGTTGCTTTGGAGTTGGCAGGGTAGCTTTATCTCTTGACAAACATGGCTTTTGCTGCCATCCCTCTTCTACTGTTGTGTGCCCATCAAAAGAGTGATCCTTACACTGGCATATGTCACAGTGGGATTCTAGCCCTAGGGCACAGAGAGAGGATTAATAACAGATTAATAATAATAATAATAATAATAATAATGTGTTAATAGCTGTTAAGTGTTGATAACAAACTATAAGAAGCCATTTTGAGCTTTCTAAAGGAAGATGGGAATATTGTAAAATCATTTCTCTCACCACCACCCCTTCTTTTCTCTGGGCCCTTTCACACTACACAATTATAGCGCTATAATTCTACTTCAGTGCCATGGCTTCACCCTACACAGTCCTGAAATTTGTAGTTTTCTGAGGCACTAGCATTCTCTCCAGCTGAGAAATCTAAATGCCTCTCCCCACAAGACTCCCTAGGATGGGATCATGGCAGTTAAATTGGAATCATAGCAGTTAAAGTGGAATCATAGCACTATAACGGTGTAATGTGCAAGGCCCCTCTGTCATTTTCTTTCCACCTTCTTTCTTATTCCCTCTCTTCCTAAAAGATAATTTGATGTCTCCCACTACAGGTTAGCTGTTTGTAACCTGGTGCCTTCCAGATGCAGAAAACTATAAGCCTCCTGATTCCAGCCAGGGCTAAGGGGTTTTAATTAAATACATCTGGAAAGCATCAAGTTGGAGAAGCCTAAACAGCTTTAGACCACTGTGACCAAGCACCCAAACTAGAAGCTTGAACTCATAATAAAAGAAAGAGGAATTAAGTCAACTGTCAGACTCTCCAGACACTGTATGCCATTACCTTCCCAGTGATTGTTGAGCTGAGCTTGCAAACAGATCTGAATTTTTGTGGCTCTGTGTGAATTTTCCTCTAATTGAAGCCTCCCAGATGAAGGTTATGATGATCTGTCTGCAAGGGTTTGGTGCAGGTGTGGGTGGGTGTACAATAGCTCAAAACTGATGACAACAAGATAGTAGTGCTGATTAAGGCTGCAGTCCCAGGTGCACTTAACTAAGAATAGGTCCCACTAAACTCAATTGGGCTTACTTCTACATAGACATTACAAGTTTGTACCACACAAGATGTTTGCAGCTTTAACTGGGAAGTCAAATCTTCAAATGAAACAGATACAGGGAACATGTGGCCCTCCATAAGTTAGCTGCAGCCAGCATCGTCAATTATAGGGAATGATGGAAGCTGTAGCTCAGCAACATCTGATGGGACACACATTTGCCATCCCTGAAATAACATGGGCTTGATGCAAACTGTCACTGTTTCACTGGTGTTCACAGTATGCAAATATATGCTCCCTGTGAGTGACTCATGCAGCCATTTTATGGGGTTCTTTTCAATCATTGGTGACTTTTATGTCTCTGCTTTGAATAGTGCAAATAGTTGTCATATGAGTCCTCCACAACATGTCCTATTCTTCTTTGCGTGTACAGCTACCTATATTTTAGAAAAGTGTTGAATTCATGATGAGAACCCTGGAAAACTGGTAGCAACCCCATCATAGGTGGTCACAATAGGATTAACAACAAGAAACAAGGGAGGATCTCTAAACAAGCTAAACACCAGGAAAAAAAACAGAGACAAAACCTCCAAACAGATAATCAAAAGTTTTTATAAGTGTTATTTGGCTTTATGTATCCTTACAAGTGTTATATGTTGTCTTATTGTACTGCCTAATGGTTGCTGTTGCTGTGAATTACATATTGGCCAATGATTTGTTGGGGGAAAATCATAATTGCCATTTGTTTATTTGATGTTTATAATCACTGGAACTTTATATCACCTTTTACTTTGAATGTTATCAGACAGGACAAATAAGGTGTCATAAGGATGCCTAATGATGGTGAAAGGGCGCATGTACCACACGATAGTGCCCTTTCACGAACATGTCCTGTAAAAAAATCGTACTTTTTTATTGACGACTCAATTTTTATGACCCTCCCCAGTTTACTTCAGACTTTTTTAGTGTGTTTAGGTGTGTTTATTTTTGTAACTTTTTCTCTGTTATTTTTGTTTTTATTTTTGAATTTCCCATGCTATGTATTCTCGCAAGAATATGTAGGATTTCAAAGAGGAAGTGAATGGAGCTCCATTCACTTACTCTTTCATTGTCAGGGAAGCCTTTGGATAGAGTGTGGCATGGGGACTTCTTTTGTCAGCATAAAAACGACAAAGTTATGCCGGCAAAAGAACGGGTTTAAGGGGGGTGGTCTGATAAAGCCCTTAATGTAAATTTATGTATACGTGCATCCTCTGCTTTTTGGCAATCGATACTTTGTTGAGCCACTATTTTGACTCTTTTAAATTATAACCAGAACCCATTGATTCAGCATGTGGTCCACTCTTCCACTCTTTCAACCACATGTCAAATTAATGGGTTCTGGCTATGTACTGCATAATTTAAAAAGGTCAAAAAAGTGGAGGTGAATACCAGTGGAATTCTGAGCAGGAAGAGGGGAAGAGTTGACTTCCTTCATTTTCTCCTTCCCTCTTCTGGTAGGCATTTAGTCAGGGAAATTAGACAGTGGTGCACGGGGGGGGGCATCCTGTTGGGTGCCTGTAATGAGAGAGGGGCACTGACATCACCCTGGGCCTGGCACCGCTTCACCAAGTGAGGGCAGAGGAGGGATGCACCCTTCCTGCACCCTTCTCCCTGTAAACCTCATCACAACGTATGGCTCCCTGTGTTTCCTTCCCTTCAGGTTGTCACTGCTTTGGCAGCTAAGTCGGGGGCACAGTAATCAGACTGAATGAAAAGATGGTACTTTGCATAATGCTTTTGTTACCATACACTGTTTTTCCCTCAACTTGGTGCCATCTTTTGTTCAGTCTGCATACTACGTCCCCTGCTTATTTACCAGGTTAGGGACCAGAGCACTGTAGGCTCCACATTTGGATGATTTTTGTTTTTTGAGAGTGCTCCTGTCCCTCACCTGTCAAATAAGCCGGGGATGCTTGTACTTAGCTAAGGAACTTACTGCACTCTGAAGAAAAGTGGAAAGCAGCAAGGTAGCAAGAACATTCCATCTTTCCTGCTGCCTTACCGCATGTTGTTGTTGTTTTCATTATGAGCCCTTAAGGGACCACCGTAAAACCATGCCATTTTGCTAACCAGAAAAACCCCATTTGCAAAAAGGTGTGGTTTTAGCTCAGTCCTCCATGAAACTGGAATGAAAGAACACTGGAAGATCAACAACCTCTTGTGGTAAGGCAGCAGGAAAAATGGAGTGTTCCTCCAGCCTTGCTGCTTTTCTTTGGAGTGAGGTAAGGTCCTAAGTAGCAGAGGCATTAAGAAAACCTGTTAGGACTTTTTCAGGCACCCCTTACAGCGCAAGAAGCCTCCGGAACAGTTATGATGCTGTCGCACGGCAGGGGGTCCTTTCCGGCGACGCCATCCCTCTCTCGGCGTCCTCCGTGACTGTTCCAGGTATGATTGGAGGCAGCTGCACCATATTTTACTCACAGAAGTTATCCGTGAGTAAAATATGGTGTGGCTGCCTTCGATCATACCCGGGACAGTCACGGACGACGCCGAGAGAGGGACGGCATCGTCCGAAACAAACCCTCTGCCACGCAACAGCGTCGTAACTGTTCCGGAGGCTTCTTGCGTGGTAAGGGTTGTCTGAAAAAGTCCTTAGTGAACTGTGTGTGAAAATGCATATCAGGACACTGGTAATGCACATCAGTGCACAAGGCACATCAGGAATTTTGCCAGCTCTGCCATGTAGTAGTGTAACAGCAGCCTTCTACTGAATACAAATGTTACAAAACTGCCCAGTTCTAATTCCTGCTTATGTAAGTCTGCTTATAAAGATGTAATTCCCACACAGGATTCTGGCCAATTTCTAGTTGCCATTTGCTTCCATATGATCTTATAAGTTGTGATACTCTGTTACATTGCATTGCCTATAGGCTTCTGTTGCCCCCCCCCTTTAGTTTCTTACAATATTACTCACTCTTCTATTAACACTTTTTTGATTATCTGTTTGGAGGGTTTTTTCCTCTCTCTAGTTTTCTGTTGGTGTTTTGCTTGCTCACAACAGGACTGCCACCATTAATTTTTCCCTTGGCCTTACTGCTCTGCAGCAGATCTGTCTGCAAAGATTGGCAGATAGCAGTGCTTATCATCAGACCATGGGAAAGGATCAGCAGATTATTTCTGGAGAACAAGCTGTTGTTAAAAGTAGAAGAGAAAGCCAGCCCAAGTGTTGTTGTTGTTTTCCTGGTCAGGTGACAATTCTGGTCCAAGATGCGGAGTCCCTGGCCACAATGTGACCACCTGTGTGCCCCTCAATGTTTCACCATTCACACTTCCCTCTCCACATTATCCACACTATAGCTGTGTGACGGATATGCAACAACACCCCTGGTAACAGCATTGCATTGCAACTCCAGAAAAGACAGCAACATATTGCCAACTCCATCTGCCTCTGCAACCTCAAATTTCATTCTTGGATTTATCAATGAATCTCACTGGTAGCTGAAATAATGGGTTGCATGCAGAATTTGTCACTCCTAGACAGGGCTTGGAAATATGGTCTGGCATCCTGTTGAGCAGTTACAAATACATTCCTAACTGTTCGGGGTTCATGTTTACTACAGTGGGGCTATTCCCATGATCACAAATGCCCCCCAAACATACATCAATAGCCAGGGGCACTGCAGGATTTTGTGTCTATCCCTTGCCTGCCAACAGACTGCAGTACAACTCTCAGAAACAGGATTGCTGTTACAACTCCTTGTTGCACCACAGATCACTGGCAGGAAGTGGCTGGAAACATCACCTTGGGGTGCCCTGATTCCCATCAGAACAGATCTCTATTGTTTGGGATGGCTGCTGCTATTAAAGTAGGTTTGGGGAATGATGTCAGGAGACAATATTGGGATGAAGGATCTTGGCCATTTTTTTAAACTGCAGCTCCCAGAATCCTCCAGCCAGAACAGCCAGTGGGATTCTTGGAGCGATAGTCCAAAAAAGTAGTTTTCCCAAGCTTTAACCATGTAGCTGCCATTGAAATCACATGGCTAGTTTAAGTCTCATTAACTGCAATGTGTCTGCTCTGACTTAGGAGATTTTCACATGGGGCCAAAATGCCCCATTACTGCCCTGCCACCTCCTCTCCCGTTTCTGCCATGGAATAATGTAAATCTTTCACACACGTACCTTAATTCCACGGCAGGAACAGGCTCCCCCTCCCCTCGCTGGCCGGCCGTAAATGCAGCCGTCGTAAGGCTGCTTTTATGACCAGCCGTCTGAAACATTATCATGTTATTGCGTGATAACGGCTGGGCTTTAAATTTTAAAAATAAAACTCGCCCCAACTAAAATCAGTTCAGCAAGCACAAAAACACACTTTAAATCACACAATCAAAACAGGGAGGGTAAAATAAAGGGTGCCACTTACCTGGATGTCCAGATCGTACCAGGAAGTGCTCAGAACAGACCTCCCCTCCGTGGCTGCCATTTCGGAACAGGAATGGGGTTCCTGTTCGCACACCTGTGATTGTGTGATAGCGACAGAATGGGAGGTTTATTCACAATGAAAAATCATGATTACATTGTTCCGGAACAGTCACAGGAGCAGGATGGATGCAGGACAGAATGGGGTCAACGTCGTCTGAAAGGGAAAATCTTTCCCGACCCTGTTTTCTTCCTGCCATGGGATATATAGCCCATGTGAAAATCTCCTAACTCTGGATTCAACCCATAGCTTCAGTCTTAAGTTAGTTTGGGTTTATGCCACTGATTTTACAGCTTTCTTCTCTCTACCACTAAATTTAAGAGATTTCTCCGAGTTGTTTGGCTTTAGGTTGCAATCCCATGCACACATGCCTAGGGCTAAGCACAAAGAAAAGCACAGGATTATTTCTGAGTAAACATGCATAGAAAACTGCTGCCCTGTATTAACACTTATTTCAGAGCTAGCTCCAATTAACTCAGTGGAGCTTTGTATCACATGGCACACAACACACCTAACTAGTGAAATGTGATTCTTGTAAATGTATTTGAGAGTACGGCTAAAAATCTGTGCTTCACAAAGACAAAACTGTATTCATAAATCTCAGAAAGTTATGTTGGAAAATGGGAAAAAAAATACTGCTATAATGTCACTTTGTGATTCCAGAGAGAAATAAATGGCCTGTAAGATTTATACTAGTGGCCTATTTAGCTTTTCCTTTCTGGATCAACACTTTGAACCCAACTCATATTAGATATAAGTCAAAGTGTATTGGCCTAGTGGGTATTTGGTGATCTGGGTCAGATGGATGTCAAAGGGCTCATCTATACTAGCAGGGCCAGTTTAAGAGCCCTGCAGCACCTGCAGCTGCAGGGGGGCCCATCATTGTGGGGGGCTCCATCGTAACCCTCCTCCTGCCAAAACATTATTAGTAATAATCTGAATATGCTGCACCATGAATAGGTTATTATTTATTTATATCCTGCTCTTCAGCCACAAGGCTATCAGAGTGGCTTACAAAGGTTAGGTTATATTGACCTGAGATAAACATATGGGGCCCCCAAAATAAAGCACTGCAGAGCCCCCCAAATTTCCTTAAATCAGTCCTGTACACTAGCCAGGATATGCTGGCTTCCCACTGGTGTTTCCTGGCTGTGGAGGTGGGCCATTCTGCCCCCATTATCAGAAGAAAATGGGCCAGAATCCATACAGGAATCCTGGTTTGTTGTTGCAGCCACCGCCATTTCCCCTGCTCTGCTGGGTCATGGCAGCCAGCCATACCATGTGACAATCCCCTTGCATATGATCAGCCTTGGTTACATGCTACAGGCTTCCTGCCTGGACCTGGCAGAGTAAAGTAGCTGACAGCAGCAGTGATGGCCAGCCTGCCAGGACAGGTTCCTGTGGACACATGGTGCCCAATCCATCCCATCCCAGTGAAAATGCATTAAACTGGGCATTTTAAAAAACATGGCAAAGGGTCTTATCCTGGCTAGCCCCTGTTCCAACCCCATATCTGCCCCAGGGTTGGTGAGGACTGCCTGGGGGCAGAATGGGGCAAAAGCCCTGCATCATCTGGACTGCAGAGGGAAAGCTGGGATATTTGGCCAGTGTAAACAAGCCCAAAGATAGTCTGATTCTTAGTTCCCAACCCACGACTTCCATTTAAATCACAGGTGGCTATGTGTTAATGTTCCCCCTCACCTGCAAGGGCAAACTTCCTCTGAACAAATCACGCCAAGAAAATGCCTATGATAGGTTCTCCTTAGTGTTTCCATAAATCAGAAATGACTTGAAGGCACACAACAAAGAATACCTACAGTATGGTGTGGTATTGTGCTCACTTATCTGCATTTATCAGGGTTGCCAAACTTTTCATTTTCTTTTTAAATAGCCCTACTCATGTGCTTTTAACAGGGTCAGTCTAAGACATATTTGCCATATGAGTCAAAGGAGGAGAAGTCAAGGCCTGATCAGTGAAGCAGAGTAAAATCCCCACCCCTTCACAGGAGCCATCAGTTTAATAAATCTGTTTCCCACAGCACAATAGGAACTATCCACTTGGGAACAGCTGATCTGTCATTTCTGTATTCACAGATGTCAAGGAAGGAAACATGGTGAAGAATCAGGGCACCTCCAACCCATACTCCTCCTCCCAACTATAGTTTAGGTGACAATTTGTGTATTACTAGAGGAAGAGAAAGAAGAAGGAGAGGAGGAGGAAGAGGGGAATAATGCATTACTCAAAAAAGAGGAGGAAGATTTGTATAATTTTGTGTGTGTTTTGTGCCTTCAAGTCACCTGGTGACTTATGGCAACCTCATGAATTTCATAGAGTTTTCTTGTGCAAGGAATACTATTATGCAAATTGCAGATGTGTGTCTGTGATTTTATCGTGGGGAATTAAAAAAAACCCATTTTTATTATTTTCTATGCTTAAACATACACTTGCAGAAAGTGCGGGATGAGTCCTTTCTGAATCTTCATTTGCGAAGAAAAGCCAGAGAGAGATGCTTAAACAATGCACACGGGGGGCAGTGGTGGCTAGCGGCCCATGATGGCGATCATGTAGTTGTTGCGCTCACCCCAATCTCTGCAATTTCCCACTAAAATCGGTGTACCTCATCATCAAATCACACCATCGATCCTCCCTACCTTTGCTAATGCAAGGGGTCAAATGTCCAGTGGAGCAGAGCATCGCTAATTACTACCCAGCAGCTAAAGAAAGTATTTCTTAGCAGGCAACCCTGATGATCCCGACAGCAACATGGTGCCCAGATCTGGCAAGACAGGAAGGGGGGAATCTGTTTCCCACTCCATTGCAGATCAGGACTTTTCGCCCCAACTAAATAAGCAGTGGGAAAATTTTGTTGCGGACCTGCATAGGGAACTGGCATTGGCACTAGAGCCTGTGAACTCTAAATTGTTGGCTTTGACAGACAAGATCAAAGCGATTAAAGTCACAGCTACTGAGGCCTTGCGGGCGAGCTCAGCCCATGCATATCCATCTCATCAAAGAATCTAATTACTACTTATTAGACAAGGTTGATGACCTTGAAAGCTGAAGCAGATGTCTTAATATTCGCCTGCACTGGATACCTGAAGAAGTTGAGTGGTCAGATATTAAGAACTTCATACTTACTTGGATTAATGACCAATGTCCTGACCTTGATCTTTGAGACACAGACACAGAGAGAATACACATATCACTTATCCCCCCCCCCCATGGCTTGCAGGCTTCTTGGTGATATCCTTTTGCTCTTTTCCTCTTACCCTAAGAAGATGCAAACCATGTCCAAATTGAACGTCCTTGCTTCCCTGACCTTTGATGGGACCTCCATCTCCATCTATCAAGATGTCTTGGTGGAGACACTCCGGGGAGGCAAAGCTCTTAAACCCCTTACATCCCTCCTGACGGAGGCAGGGATAAAATATCACTGGGCATCCTCCGGAGTTGCTGCTCACTACGGTGATTTTGAAGGGAAATGCCCAGTGATATTTTATCCCTGCCTCCGTCAGGAGGGATGTAAGGGGTTTAAGAGCTTTGCCTCCCCGGAGTGTCTCCACCGAGACATCTTGATGTATTCTGGCAACCTCCAGAATACAACTGCTTAAAATCCTTGTCACACTTGACATTCAGGTGCCCAAAACCTTGGAAGAGGAGATCAGAAGAGAAGCCCTGACTTCCACTAAAATGTATACCCTTCCTGCATCAGATTGGAAGGTTGTGTGGCAGAAGAAGGATAGGCGCTCTAACCAGTCAGTTCAGAAAGATGCATAAAGCTTCTCCTTTTTCCCTCTCATTTGACAGTGCTTGTTTTCATGATCCCGGGAATTTGACCCAGGATATTCTCGATCCTGTCCTCGGGGATGGTGGCCATATTGCTCCCCTGTCATTGTTCTGTGTGAAACATGAACACTGCTGTTTTTCTTTCTCCAAGTTTTTTCACCTTTATGATGTTTGTGCGCCTCACTTAATACATTACTAATGGGTGTCCCAGACTCTTGACAGCACATTTGTTTTTGTGTCACTGCGGACAGCCTCTTCATGAGCTCAACTGCCACCCCAAAACCCAGATCTCATCTCCAAGAGCACTGGACTTGATTGACACCACCTTTCTGGTCATTGCACATGGCTGGGTCACCACACTTGCCATTTCAGACACTACGATTTACAATATGCTACAGAAGCATCCATGTGGGGGTCATCAATGATTCCAGGCTTTCTGAAAAATAAAACCCTGCCCATACGGGCATGCTGAAGGAGATTGGACAGACATGAAGGTCTGATTGGGAGGTGATCTTTCAGATGACTTCCCGTCTTCTGATTGTGTTGTTATTTTTCTTATTTATTACTAGATCTTTTTTTTGGTTGTTGAAACTATTTGATATGAAGGGATGTATTAGATAATCAACCATCTCTCTGGATACATATTCACCTCCATTGTCTGGATACAAGATTCAAGATTTACTCCCAAATTTATTGCTCACCATTGCAACATTGTCTTTGAGTTTCTCAAACACTTCATACTTGTTTGCCATCAGATACACAAAGCAGTATCTTGAATATGAATCAATAAAGGTCACAACATATCACTTCCTTTCAACACTAGGAATTGGCAAAGGTCCAACAATGTCATTGTAGATCAGCTCTAGGGGGTGCTCTGACTCCCTCTCTGTGATTGCCTAAAGTGGATGCGGGTGCCCTTTGCCTTAATGCAACAGGTACACTTATTGTCTTCATTCCCACAACATTTAGCTTTCAAGCCTTTAGCATGTCCTGCATTCTGTATCTGAGAAATTGCTTCCAGATTCTTGTGACTAACTCTTCTGTGAAGCAAATTAATGCATTGTCTGTGTTTGCAGACCATCACAGCATTTACCTTTGAAAATTCAGTGTTAAATTCAAAGGGTTGTTCTTCATTTAAATGACCTCTCATAACTAGCTGGCCATTCCTCTAGACACAAGCTCCTCTGTTGTCAAAGACTATCTTGTAGCTAAACATAGGTCCTGTCTACACAATGAAAAATGACACATATTTATTTGAAAAGTCGGTGATCTGTACAGACCGCCGTTCAGATAAATACATGTCATTCAGAGGGACCCCCGCAAAACTTGCCTTTTAGTCTGTGTGTGGCAGATCCAGCTCTTCATCCGGATCACAGGGATTCATCCGGAAAACATTCGAATGATTGGCCACTTGTACACTCCTGTTTGCACAGATACGAACAGGAGAGCAACCTGATTGGCTGGCCAGGTAGAGGGGGAGGGACTAGGAAAGAGGGAAAGCAGCTGTGGCTGCCATGTTGGATTCCCGGCTCTACGAGTATCCGGTAAGTCCATTATACATTTATTCATTTTTATTTGTAAGTGTTAACACGTATTCACAGCTTTCCAGATGCCAGGCACCTTTTGAAATTTTTTTTTAAAAAAGGCAGTGGGAGGTTTAAAACTGCCGCCTAGATCACTCGCTCTGGCCACCTGGGCAAGGGGGTCATACGGATTTTAGGGGGGTGTTTTAATCATGTAGGCAGATCATTCTCATTCGAATGACTGCCTTTTTGGATTTATTACCCACCCCCGTTGGATTTTTTTGGAATTGTGTAGACAGGACTTTAGTTAAATGTCTAACTGATATGAGAGAGACATTAATCTTTTCAGCATAGACTGAATCAGATAGCGCTAGAGCCATCAATCTTTGGTTACCTAAATGATATTTAAGCAACTAGCAGCTCATTTCGCTTCTGCTAAGACACAATTTCCATCTGCAACTTTTATTTCAACCTCTCTCTCTGGTTTAATAAAATTAATTTCTCTATTGAAGATGTTTCTGGTTGCTCCAGAATCTAGATATATGTGTGAAGAACTTTACATATTGCTTGTGATCATGGCCTAGTGCTCAGCCTTCCCTTTTATGAAACCTCTTTGTGTTCTTGGATTTTCTGGCTTGCAAATGTGCATCTCCATTTTGCCTCTTGTCTCAGGGCATTCCCCTTGCAAATGGACTAGCTGTCCACAGGCGAAACATTGCCATGGCTCTTAGTCTTAGCTGCAAAGGCATTTTCTTGTTTCTCGCCCTCTCTGTAATGGTTTCTCACAGCAAAATTATTTACATTGTAAATCAATATTTCCAACATGATTCCTTCTTGCACAAACAAGGTATTAATGATTGGGCTGTACATTGCTGACAAATGATTTTTAAAATGCTTACTATTATTACTGTTTCATCAATAACCACATCAGCTGTTAACTTCTGATGCATGCCCATTATGCAGTCAAGATAAGTTCCAATATCCCCATTTGGCTTGGGTTTTCTTGTTATCACCAGTTTAATTAGATGTGGTTTACAGGCTGATTTCTGAGTTCTGTAAACCCTTTCTATAGTTCTGTAATGTAAGCCATTTATCTCTGGCTGTTTCTGTCCTTCTCAAATGCACAAAAACATGAGAACTTATAGTCATTAAGAATACAGAGAATAGAATAAAATTTTATTATGACAAATAGCCAACAGAATAAAAAAAAATTGCAATTACATTTTCATACATACATTACATGCAATAAGTATGGAGAAACCATTCGCAAAATGTATAATAGTATTACTTTTCTACACATCTGCAACAATTTATGGCTGCTACACAAAAACTAGCAACTTTAGCTGTAACCTGAGCAATTAGATCTGACAAGAAATATTCTAAATAAAACTTATCCTTCCTACTTGGATTTTTTTTTATAAGTGGTGTTATAAGAGAGGTTCTAAGATCTTGATAACAGACACCCCCCTGGATCTTGAAGAATGGTAGATCCGGGGGAGGTGTTTTAATGATGGGCATGGGGACGAGCGCAGGGGTTGGCCACGGCGTAGCTATGCCCTGGCTAGGAGGAGACAGGGGCGGGGCTGAGGCAGAGCCTATTTTACTCTTTGCCGCCCCTGGCTTCCTCCTCTTTTCCATTTGATTGAAGAAGGAGGAACATCCATCTTTTGAACTTGCTTCAGTCACGAGGGAGAGCTAAGTTGGCTGTGCTGTGCTTGTGGGGTTGTATGATTGGGCAGCAGCCCAGCAGTGTGGTTGTGTGATTTCTGTTTGATTTCTGATTGAATTTCTGTAATTTTAATTGATAGACTTTATTACATCGGTCTGTTTGCTTTGCTTTGTTCTCCATGTGGTCGACCCCACCCCCCCTTCTCCTCCTTGCATTTCTGATTGACTAATAATTTTAATTGGCATTTTTTGATTGGCTAGTTAATGTGAATGCATTTTTGATAGGTTAATTTAATGAATTGATTGATTTTGCTTAATTGTTTCACTCCTGGCGTTCACCTATGGCTACCTCAATTTGAGTGGAAGGATAGCCCTCACTGAACTGTACCGGCATCTTAATGGATGGGGTGCAGCAAGGAAGGCTATCCTTAGGGCCAGCACCGGGTTGCGATCCTTTACAGAAGCTACACGGCTTAAGGATTTGCGGCCTGGTGCAGGGCCCTCCAGCAGATGGCGCCCAAAGGGAACCCCGGACACCTGGATCCCTGTTGGGGCTCAGGTGAGCCGCCCAGGGATGCTGGGAGTTGGGTCACTCGTGACCAACTGCCCAGCTGACCCCGCAAAGGATCTCCCCCCTGACAGGTTTGCATACCCCAAGAAATATACAATAAATAGGTAAGATATCAATAAAGTAGCCCGTATTTCAACCCAATCTTCTGTGTCCGGTCTCGTTATTTCATGCGTCAATCATTAAAAGGTACAGTAAAGCAATACATGACCCACTGTCTCTACTTCTCCTAGCCCACATGGGCAGATTCGCTTGCCTATGGGATCTTTTTAAATCTACCTTCCAGTAAAGCAGAAGGCGAGACATTTTGTTTAGCTAGCTAGCATAAATGCTCTTCTAAATTTAGGGATAGTCAAATTTATCAGATAGTTGGCAGCTGCAAATAATCCTCTATTATCCCTAAAATCAGGGTATAGAGCTGCTTGATTTAAATGATTTTGAAATTCAATGTCTCTAATGCACTGGATAATAGCTATCTTTACTTTGGCATACCCTAAGGTTAGGATAGCAGTTGAAGAAAAGCCTAAGGTTAAGAGTTTCATATTTAGTAACTTTTTCCATTTTGATTGGAAGGAATCAATTAATATTAACTGAGCCAATCCTACAGACATAAACATTTTCAGCTAGAGATTGAATTTGCACTGCCATATACGGGTCACTATTGAAATTTGCCCAGCCTCTATTCATAAGATTGTGTAGGAACACAACTGGGAATACTGAATATTGCTCTCAAAAATTTCATCTGCACAGCATCCAGTTGAGCAGGATTTTCAAATGAACACACTTATGAGCCATACAGCAACTGAGCTAACTCCTTGGCAACAAAAACCTGGATAACTGAGGGGATATATGGTCCTTCCTTGTTGTTAAGTTTTTAAAAAATAATATCTTCGACGTTAAAAGAACGGAGAGAACTGCCTTTGTGCTTCTCTGTACTTTTGCAATAGCATTTTTTTTGCTGTGCCTTCCATGTTCCTAATGAGTGAAATATTATTCCTTAATACCTATAAGTAGTCATCTGTACGATTTTATGATCATTTATTTACCAGTTATCTTTGGCCTCTTTTTAGAAAACATTACTACTTTGGTTTTATCATAGTTAATTTGCAATAGTTCATTTTTACAGTAATTGTCCAGGGCCCTTCACAGATGTTTCAATCCAGCACTTGTCAATGATAAAAGAACTGTATCATCAGCATAAAGTAAGATTGACAGAGGTTTATTAGACAAACTGGGATGGTGAGGTTTTGACCAAAGATTTTATATAAAAATTAAACAGAGTGGGGGCTAAGACACAACCTTGTTTCATTCCGCTAAAAGTAGGAATAGGCCTGGTCAAATTACCCGCACTATTACATCTCAACTGCAGTTGGGTATCCTCATATAATTTGTGGCTAAGAGTCAGCAAATGATGATCAATTCATCATTTGGCTTCAAATTTTTCCCATAATCTGTCTCTTGGTATAAGATCAAAAGCTGATTTAAAATCGATAAAAACAGAATAGAGAGCTCCGCCTGATGTACCTGCATATTTTTCAACTAGATGTTGCAAAACTAGGGCATGATCCACTGTACATTGCTTACTCCAAATCTGGCTGCTTATCATTAATAATATTTTCCTGTTCCAGCAAATTCTGCAGTTTTTCCAGTAGGTGTCTGGCATATAACTTGCTAATGATATTTAATAAATGAATAGGTCTATAATTTCCAGGATCTGTTCTTTTCACTTTTTTATATATAGATGGGGATAATTATGGCAAGTCCTCAATCTTCTGGAATATTTGCTGCGTGATCTATACTTGTAAATAATCCTGCTAGCACAAGAGCCCAGCACTCTGTATTAGATTTAAATACTTCAGGTGGAATATTATCATTCCCTGGTGCCTTGCCAACTTTAAGTTTAGAAATAAGATTCTTAATTTCCGCAATAGTTACAGGGGGCATTCAGGGAAATTACATATGTTGGGACATTTAGTCTGATGGCCATTTTGTCCTATATATTACTAAAGTGGGATTCCCAAGAGCTCACCAAAATGTGATATTCCATATTAACTGAGGAATTTGGCCATCACCTAGCAATCAGCCTCCAAAAAGAAGCTGTATTCTTTTCTCTGGATGCTTTTATCAAACTTCTCCAGCACTCTTTCTGAGCTTGGTTCTTTTAAAACTTAATTCATTTTTTAATAATTCCTCTTCAACTCAAATCATTCTGGGGGTATTGTTTGTATATTTCCTTCCCTATATGCTCTACATTTTCCTATCAAGGTTTGTTTCATGGTGATATATTCTTTATCAAACCATTGTTTAGACTTATCAAAGGGGATGCATCTTCTGGTTAAGTTCTTTTGAGTCAAAGAATTTTTTAAAGCCAAAGTCAGCTCTTGGAACATTTCCAAAACTACTTCTGTGGAATTTGCTGACAGCAGAGTATTTTGTTGGTGGATGCTCTCCTCTGAAGACAGCTTTTACCTTATTTTCCAGCATCAATAATCATCTAAAACCAGAGCGGTTTATTTCAAATTTTCCACTCAATGCTTGCTTTTGTACTACATAAATCATTTGAGTGCCACAACTTAAAGATAGCACCAAAGGTAAGTGATCACTTTCAATACATTTTTCCACAACACACCTAGACACTGTTTTTAACAATTCATGAGAAACAATAAAGTAATCAGTTGTAGATGCCCCCAGATTAGTCAAAAAAGTAAATTCACCATCTCTATCCCCCTCCACACTCCCATTTACAATAATTAGATTTAGCCTATTTATCAATTGCATAAGACAAAGCCCAGCAAAACTACAATCCTTGTCTTTGGATTGTCTAGATGGTAATTTTAAGACATATTCTGTTTCTGGTTGGAGTATGTGGAAATATGAATATAGGTCTTCCTCATTTTGACCCATTCTAGCATTAAAGTCTTCAGCCAATATCACAAAGGCTTTTGGGTATAGAGATATTGACAATATAATCTTCCAGTCTGGACCAGGTGTCTTTCACCAGTTTCTTTTGCTGTTAAGAGGAAGGTAGACATTTATTACAAGGAACCAGGCCCAGTTACATTGAATTTAATGCATTGCCAGGGCAGCCAAGGGGTCAAGGCTAATAATAATAGCTTGGATGTTAACAGAAATTATGAATGTCAAGCCACCTTTAGGGTGGCCTCCTTTACAACTAGAATTTGCTTCCATCAAGTAGGCTGTGTAGCAATTTAGGGCTAAATTTTCCCTAGCCCATGTCTCTTGTAACAAAATTATATCATGTCTACTAATGAAGTCCAAAAAGTATGGATCTGTCATATTCCTCTTCCATCCTGAGATGTTCCATGAAAGAAACTTCATTTGAGTGCTCTGGGACTTAATTCCTTATCAGGGACTTGAAATTGGGCTTTGGGATTTTTCCTGCTTATGAGATAGCTCTTCAGTGTTAAGTGATTTCGTAGAATTTCCCAAATTGTCTTCCAGGTAATCAATAGTCTCTACAGATGGATTCAGTCTACTAATATTTGTGTTCACAGGGCATATTATATCCAGCAGTTTGCCCATTGGATTTATTTCTCATGTAGTAATCCATTTTCTGCTTCATCTAAATATCTCATGTCTGTCCAGGTCAAAGATTTAGTTAGCCCTGAGATTACACTAGTGGAAATGGAGGGTAACTTTTTCACATTGTTGTTCTGCTCATAACTTTTTGATGCCAAATTTACTTCTACCTGTCGATTAGGGGCACATCTCTTTATTCTAGGGGATTTACAGTTCATTTTTCCTCTGTCCATCTTCATGTCCATAGGATCATCTTGTGTTGTGGCAGGCTCCTCTGCTGATCACCATCTCACTTCCATGAGGGTGGAGTGCCCCTCCTTTATCTGTAGACTTAATAAATTATGTTTCAAAGTTTCAAGCCTTAATATTATTTCATTTTGTGTTATTTCTGATGATGCACAAAAAGAGTCTAATAACATTCTCTCTTCTCCATTAACAGTGGTGGGTTATCTTCCAAGATAAATACTTGAGCTTGGCAACCTGACTGTAAGTCCTTTTCCTGGCCAGTCTTTATGAGGAGTAGTGATTTCTTTATTGGAGTTAAGATCTAATAAATCCTCCAAATGGCTCCCAGCCCTGGCTGTCTGGTCATTTGTACAAGTTATAGAATATATTAATGACTGAGGGGGTGCTGCCTTCGCAAAGAATCTTAATATAAAATATCTCTATTTGCAAGTATCTCTTTACACTTATAAACTAATCTATCTCCCATCCCCTAAAAGTAACTGACACATGTGAGCAGACTTTGTTGTAGTACAAATATTACACTTGTAAAATATCAATAGTAAATAGATCTTGAGAAATCCCATTTAGAATCTCCAAAAGATGTAATTTGTGTGAGGTAGCCAGTGGGTTTGGGGTAGTTAGCATCAATTTTTTGGTGCTTTAGTACTAAGCACCATTTTTTCTTATCTGTCAACCTCTCTTGGGGCACTTTTGGGTATAAAAGTACATAGTCCCATGGACTCTGTTTGTCCAGGATTTCAACATGTCTTGAGGAGTGTGGGGGAGAACAGTGTATAGGGGCAATTACCTTTACATATGAGAATGGATGAATTCTCCATTATTTCCCTTTACTAAAATTTTCTTCTTACTCTATATTGGCTTCTTTGCTTCTGTTTTCTGCTTTTAAAATATTTTTAGACTTCATCACTTCCCCCTTCTTCTTAACAACCCTCTTTAAATCCATTTTATTCCCCTGCATTGGTGTATTTTTTGTGTGTAGGGGCTTTATTATTTAGTGAAGGGGATTTGCTATTTTCATTCCTCAATCCCTTTGAGACAACAGCCAGTTTTTATTTGCATTTCCACTAAAATGGTTAACAGGTTGCTGCACTCAACTAAATTTCTTTAATCAATGCTATGTATCTTATAATTAAAAAGAGCCATCCATCAATTGTCAGATCTTCTTTTATCTGTTCCTTCTGGGAGGGCAACTCGTTTTATTAATTTCCTCTTCTAGATTAGCTGGTTTCTTTTTTCCATTTAATTCACCAGCTTGTTTTAACATTAGCTCATCTAGCTGCTTTGAATGAACATTCACAGAGTTTTTTATTCATCTTTGAGGGAGTAAGTGCTCTGCCAAAACTATCTCAAGAGCAAGATCCATGTTAGCAGTCTCAACATCTTTAGTAACCGATGACCAGTCTAAAATTGAATCCAGGTTCTGGGACGTTTCTTCACTTACTTCACTTCTTCACTTTTCTTCCTCTTTCTGTGGGAGTAAAACTGTGTAATTTTCATTTGTTTACATCGTTTCTATGAAGTTAATCCAAGAGATGGCACCATTCCCAAGATCTTATAATCCTTATAAGGATCATATCTGTATCTATTTGTACTATCAGCTTGGTTAATAATCAAGTTTCCAACACTGTGGGAATGGGTGTATTACTTAGATTTTTATTTTCCAAGTTGTAAATCTGTTCTTAATAGTCATTGTGATCTGTCCCAGAGCCTTTGAAGTTTCCTTATCATACTTCTTCTGAGGATTTCCTTCTACAGGCTTCTCCTTCTTGATTACATTTCACAGGCCTTGCAATCTCAATAGTCTCTTTGTTGCAAATGCCCATTCTTCATTCAATTCCACTGAGCCTTGTTACTGGAACAAGCACTGGTGTTTGCATGCTTTCTCCTTCTTGAGAAAAAAATATGCTTGCTGAACACATTGCTCCCCAAAACAAAATAAATCAAAACAAATGCCTTAAAAACACACCTCTCTTATTTTGGCTAACCTCTTTCTCAGTAACCTGGGCCCATAACCTTGTTAGAGAGGGTGGATGTTGAGAGATGATTATTGGAGTGAAAGACCTGCTAGAGCCTTTACTCCAGCAACAGCAGAGGTGCCCATTTTAGTATGATGAGTTTAAAGAACCAAAAATGCAAGCAGAAAACAAGTTTAGAGTCCTTAGCAGGAGGAACATTTATTTAAGAAATACATTCTTGGATAAAACACCCTGATCCTTCCTAAACTAATCTAAAAGAGAAAAGGATGGGAGGGAGATATGTTGCAGCATGTCCTTCCACATTGGAGAGCAGATGGGAAGAAGGAAAACATGAGATAGAGGGTTCAGTCTGGGTTGGTCACTTTTCTTTACAACAGAGGTCAGTCACTTAATTAACCCTGACTGAACCAGACAGTGTTATCTGCCCATAGTGCTTTTGGGATAGGAGGCTGACAAAGGATGCAAAAACAAGCATGAAATGAAGATCCTAATCCCTCTCTGTCTAACCCAGTGTATCCCCTTTGGACAAGAGAGCAGCAACAACAGGTGCAGAAATTACTTCCAATATTACTGGTCTGCACTGAGTGCCTGCTTGAAGGAGCAATCAAGAAAAAGTTATGCAACATGAACCTCAAGATCAGAGGTTTCATAAGACTGATTGATGGGACAGATTTCATTGAAAACCATGAATTTTGAATTTGGCAAAAGCCTTTATTCACCACCCACCCATTTGATTTAAGATCAGTAACCAAGTGAGATTTAATTGTAATGATCCTTTACCCATTGTCTTGCTCTGGTCCAAATCAGGACCCCATACCTACAGCTGAAATGTTACCATTCCCCCTTACCATTCAGCAGTTGAATTAATAGGTCTCCTCATGTCAAAACTAACAATAGGATTTTTAGCCCAAATGTGCCACTGAAGAAAACTGGAGGCGAATTTGCTAAGCAAACTTTGGGCCTGAGGGTTCTAAATGAAATTGTGACTGCATAGGAAAAAGCCAAAGGCCCCCACCCCTCCCTGTGGTATTCCATACAACTGTTCTAACTGAGACCAATCTACCCCAACCTCTGTACACTGTCTGCTTCTAAAAGAAAAATCCTACACCCAAGGGAACTTTGAGCTTACACATAGTTTGGCCCAAAGTATGGAGAACGAGGAAGAGGAGACACAGTTGAGTAAAGCACACGTGTGTCTCCATATTATTTCATTCTTTATTTCTATCCTGTTCTGTACAATGAACCGAGCAAAGATTAACAACTATTTCCCCAAACACAACAGCAAATTTGTCTGTCTCAAAGAGCGAGTGTGGTACTTTGGTTACAGGGGGACTTGGGAGATCCAGATTGAACTCTAAACTGAGTTATAACTCTCTATGAGAGGCCTTGGGCAAGTCTCATTAAATAGCAATGTTCATCAGGACCTTGGTGCAGGAGCAGGGGGTGGGTGTAACCCTTTGCCTCCTCCACAGAGCTGGTCTGGATTAGAATCCACACAGCTGTGTTTGTCTCTGTGGAGAAATTTGCCTTCTGTTCAAAAGCCTAAACTTTTCCTGCACTGGCAAATAACACCCATGAAGGGGATCTGAACTGGGCCCATGACAAGGAAAAGGTTAAATAAATCCCTTCTTCCCATCTCCTGCCATACCAGATCCAGACTAGGGGTCTCCATGTGTAGTATTTACAAAATAAAATACAAGTATATCCAAGGCCGTGGCAGCTGGTGGTTTCCATGTTAATAGAGGGATAAGCCTGAGTTTTAGGACTTTATCAGACGTGGGGAACCACAGCACAAAACCACGTCCCAAATCATGTCAGAAGAACAGGGGGATAACAGAAAGGGTGACATTATCAGATGCCTGCGTCCTCAACCATTCCAGGGATGTAGTGTGGGCATGAATAAGGTGTCCCTTTTTTTATTGATGGGCAAAGCCCTCCTCCTCCAGTGCCTCTGAGGGAAGGTTTAATGGATGGTGTAATTGTATTATTATTATTATTATTATTATTAGTTGTTTTAAATCTTGAGTTAAGCCTTGGGAGTTGGAGGCAACAAAAGATATTTAAAGGGGGTCCCTGGTAAAGAAAAGGTTAAGAGCCACAGCACTACCCCACCATCATGGGAACCACTATTCGCCAATGATAAAAGGGCCAGTCATGGCTAGTTTGGCTCGTATTCCAATTCCTCCTTGTGCATAATTGTTGTGTAAATTTCTAAGCCTCTGTGTATTTAGTTGTGATGTGAACAAGCTCTACTGCACTCAGGGAGACTCACTTCTGGAAAGACATGTGTAGAATTAGGCTATTAAACAGTTAAGAGTCGAGGATGGAATCTGTGACCCTCTGGACCTTTTTACTCCAGTTTGCATAATCCCTCACCACTGACTCCATGTCCTCTCTCTCCTAAAGCATTGTCCTACCAGTGCTCTGTTATGGAAGGCTTCAGCAGGTCATTTTATTCACTCTTCCTGAAATAAACTTTTCAAGCTCTGCTGCATGAATAAAGGAACTTGGTAGGGTTCAAGGAAACCACATACTGTATTTCCTCAGTCTTGCCCCTCATCATTTAATATGTCTGAAGACAGGAAAAGGACAGCTGGCTAGGCTAAGGAAGTAGTTACTTCTTCTTTAAGAGAAGAACTGGTCCCAGATGCCTTCAAACAGACAGCAGCAAAACTACTTCTGGAGAAACCATCACTGGAGCAGTTAAAACTGAATAAATGTAGGCCAGTGGAAAAAAATATTCAGGGGTGGCATTGGCATCCCTTATTATTATCTTAGCTGACAACATCCTATACACAATGTAGGCCTATGACTCTAACATCATCACTATTTTTTCTTTTGTATGATTATTAACATCTTTGCCCAATGAAAAATCCAGTAAAGCTTTGAAAGCTTGCATAATGTATTTTATGCTTTGGAGTCCCCCCCACCCCCCAAAAAAATATTGCTGCTTGTGGATATAAGGCAATGGTGAACATTCCCATCTTGAGCAAGTATGTGAAGCTGATCAGAGTTGGGCTTTCTTGGAGGAGACCTACTTTCTAAGGGGATGTCTAGATGGTGAAAATAATCCTAAGAGAATTCACAGACCATACCCTTTGTCCCAATGAGATCCAACCAATATTCATAGTTTTTGGAAGGGGGGGCAAAAACTCCGTTTACTTCACGGAAAAAGCCTTCGTAGTTGAATAATGCATAGAAATGCACATTATTGCCCATTTGGACATCTGATTCGCATTGCAGCACATTCTTGGTGAGGGCAGAAGTGGAAAGCTGTTTGGTTGGATGTGTGCGGGGGGTGACCTTGTTGGCAATGAAGTGGCTGGAAGTGCCATTTTGGAGTTTCGCATTATCAACCATGCACTTTTTTGCTGTGCTGAGGTGACCAAACAGCTTTTTTAAGTGGAAGGTCACACTTGCGCACTTTTGATTTATAGTTAAAAAAACCCACTGTGCAGTGGCAACAACTTGTGGAGAATAATAATGCAAGTAATTCACTCTCGGCCACCATCTTGATTCACAGGCATGGCTGCATATGCACTTCAAACATGGATAGTTTCACACACCAGAAATTTTGCCAAAGGACCATGGAGTCAGATGAACGCTGCTGCGAATTTGCATTAATGTGTGGTAATCCACATTATATCCTCTCATCTAGACAAGCCCTAAGTCTACTTTGACTGGGGCTTAGGCCTGGTTACGGCACATGCAAAGACATGCAAAGATTAATAAAAGGGTAAAACACATTCCCTGCTCCTGACTAATTTAGCATGCCTAGTCCTTCCACTGAAAGAGCTTAAGTTTGGCTGGATTGTTTTCTTGTTTATTATGCGTATATACCCCCCATTATGTCCCAGCCAGGATGTTCCCAACAACTTGCAATAAGATTAATAAAAGGGTAAAACAGCAAAGAGTATCGCATAAAGCAGTTAAATTGTTATAGGAGATTATCAGACGTGTTAAAATGGTGCTACACGAATGCAAGGAGATTGCAAAAAGGCTCCCTTTTCAGATGCTGTCGCTCCCCCCTTTGTTATGCACCCGTTCTGCTGCCATTCCACTGGTGCTGCTTTTATTGACGGGAGAAGCTGTCAATAGATTCCCCCCGTTCCATTTCTATCATGGATTTGACAGTGTGTGACAAGGTGCCCCATTATGTTGGTGAGATCCCAGCGTCAATGGGAGGTCCCTGCCAGAACACGTCCGGGTGAGGTCAGGACATCCAGGTAAGTAACACACTTTTTATGAACCTCCCTGGGTTACTTGAACATTGTAAAGTGTGTTTTGTGCTTGCTGGTTGTGTGTGTGTGTGTGTGTGTGTGTGTGTTCTTTTTCTTTTTGAATTTCCTGCTGCCGCCACTTCTCGCAAAAATCCGAGGGATTTCGACCCAGGAAGTGAAGGGAGCTCTGTTAGAGCCCCATTCACTCCTGGACTGCTGGAACAACAGGAAAGGAGGTAAGTGCGGTGGGGAGGGTGATTGTTGGGTGACAGAGGTGGGAGTGGAGATTGTGGGACAGGAACCCTTTTTTTGTTCCTGTCTGATAATATCCATAGTGATACATTACTCATATATGATTGATAGCATCCTTAGCACAGTAACATCCAGCCAAATTTAGCCCTTATAAATCCAATTCATTTTGATTTCAAAGTCCTGCATGCTGCTTAACTCTCTCCCAGTGGAGATGATGGGACTTCAAGTGGTGTTTTTTAGTATGGACTGTGCCCTCTAATATTAGCCAGCTAGCAACAGGGAGCAAAATAAAAGGATAAGCAGCCACTCTTAAAAAAAAAAAAAAGCAATTCATAGATTGGAGCTAGAGGCCTGGCTGGCAGTCAGCTGGTTCTGGCTGTCATTACATTATGCAGAGAGACAATTACTGTTGTTGATTCCTCACCCTCTGCTCCGCCCTCCCAGCTGTAAATTAGTGAGGCAGATGGAGGATCTGGGCTGCTTTCCAGAGTCCTCTACACTCCAGAGTCCTTCAGTCTGTTGGAAGTATTTCTGGAAGTTCTGCAATAAATATGCCAGAAGTTCACAGCATTGACCCATAGCTCCACATAGGAGGGCAAACTTGTCATACAGCCCAGGTGTAGTATGACTGGAGGCTATGATGATTCAAATGGCCCTGCTCTTTGATCTACTCATCTACTTTTATGATGCCAATGAATGTGTTATTTGTTGCGTTTATATCTTTCCTTTCCTCCAAAGAGCATGAGGCAGAATCAGTGGCTCTCCCCCTCTTTACTTTATCCTCATGACAACCCTGTGAGGTAGGTCAGGGTGAGAGAGAATGACTACCCCCAAGATAACCCTGTGAGGTTCATGGCCCTGGATTAGAACCTGTATCTTCCAAGTTGCTGTCCAACACTCTAACCTCTATACCACACCGGCTTCCCCTGGACTGTTCTCTCACACACACGGTGGCAGGCAGTTTCCATGTCATTGGGAAAAGGACAACTTGTGGGCTTTCAGATGTTGTCATACTACAATTCCCATGAGTGCTCACAACTGGCTGTACTGGCCAGGGCAGATGGGAGTTGCACTCCAGTAACATTGAAGGCTTACAAATTTCCCATCCCTTTTGAGCCTTTTCAAACAACCCAAGGAAAGACACAAAATGATGCATGGGATGAATAGTGTCACCTCTTTACAGTATTAATACAACTTATTTGCAATGGGAACGAACTCACCTTACTGTCAAGGCACCATTTCTGAAGATGATGATAAAGAGAGTTACTATATCACGTCATCATCCCTTACTGGGCAATCCCTTCCCTAGCCCTAGCCTAAGATTAGGCACTTCCTCATCCCATCTCTTCCTAGCTAAAGGAGCTACAGACAGGATTTAGGGGGTGCCTTGGACCTCCAGGTGACCTTGGAGGGCGTTACACCACTGCCAAACACACCCTTAAAAAAAATCAATTGGTTTTTTTGTACCCAATTGTAATCTTGGTCGGCGCATCTCAAGCTATCTGACCAGTGATTTCTTGCCCCACCCCCCAGCGTTCTAGGGACTGGTACCATATTTATGCCCATTGGCTACAATAATTTCTTTCTGTCTTGGAAACTCACCAGAGGCTGACAACTGATGGCTGAGGGACTGACACTGGTCCATCGACCATCACTTTGAGGCCACTGCCCTGGGGGTATAGGAGAAGGCCTCTTTGCAGCCTGTTTTAGACCCAGGAGAGGACTTTTTAAACTTTTAACTTAACTTAACTTTATATTAGGTTTACACTTAATGCTATCTCTCCTGCTCTTTCTAAAATCTCTCCAACTTTAAGTGCTGAGTGTTGTTGCTTTCCAACAGCCTCCAGTAGATGGGAACTGGAATGTTCATAGATAAATGGAGGAGGAGCAAACTCATTCAGTTGGGTGACTGAGCTTGCCAGAGTTGGAAGACAGGTATTATACGACTTGGTACCAAAATAGCCACTAGAAGATGATATAATAAACCACATTACAGTTATTTTGTAAGCTAAGTATAGGCATTTGTCTGATTACAGAGGCAAAGAGATCACATTAGCAAAACAAGATGTACCATGGCCTCTACAAAGACCACTCCTAACATTAGGTAGAGTGCCTCAGGTAGATGATATGGGTGGGGGGACTGTAATGAAAGGATGGCAATTTATATGACTTTCCTCTTTTTGTGCAAGAGATTTTTCACCTCCTGCTCTTACTAAGGAGATTATCAGACAGATCAAAAGTGGTGTTACAGCAACACCAGGAGATTGCAAAAGGGCTCCCTTACCAGACGATATTTCCCCCCCATTTTTATGTACCCATTCTGCTGCCATTCCATGGGTGCTGCTTTTTACTAATGGGAGAAGCCATCAATAGATCCCCTGTTCCATTTCTGTCATGGATTTTCCTGTGTGCAACAAAGTGCCCTGCTTCCCAGTATCAATGGGCGGTCCCTGCCAGAACACTTCCGGATGAGATTGGGACATCCAGGTAAGTGGCACACTTTTTATGACCCTCCTCAGGTTACTTGTACATTTTAAAGCATGTTTTGTGCTTGCTATCACTTTTTTTTGTGTTCTTTTTATTTTTATTTTTGAATTTCCTGTTGTCGCATCTTCTTGTGAGAATCCACAGGATTTCACTCCAGGAAGAGCTCTGTTCACTTCTGGGCTGCTAGAACAATGGGAGAGGAGGTAGGTGTGGTGTGGAGGGTAATTGTGGCAGGACGGGGCAGGACAGGGATGGGAGTGGAGATGGTGGGACAGGAATACTTTTTGCTTTCCTGTCTGATAATCTCCGATGACAGCTGACCTCATTCTAACTTCTTGCTAACTTTCTGGTTAAAAGTTATATTTTGTACAGGAGACTATGATTCATGCAGAAATGTTTTTGGTGACATCTGTATGGAAGTGGAAACATTTTCATAATATGAAACAGAAGCCACACAGTTTCAACTTCAATTTTATGAAGAACCTAAGCCATCTGGTACTAATGCCTGTCTCCTCCATCACATTCACATCTCCTCTGTATGTGCCATACATGCTATTTTTCTAACATTTCTGTCCAACTCCACATGATGCATTCAGGTAAAACTAATTCCTGTTAGTTTGAACCAGTTAGCACTCAATCAATACCTCATTCCTACACTACACTAAACTAGAAGTTATTAACCACCAGCACACTGCCTATGTCTTTATCATGTTAACTGCAAAAATAAGCACAATATTTTCCACAGACACACAGAAAGGATGACATCGCTTCTATCAGGCCAGTGGGCTCAACCCAACATCATGCTTGCAGATTTCCTCTCCTCCCCTTGAACATACGTCATATTTATTTTGGAACCCCCCCTACAAAGGTCTTTGGAGAAGCAGAGGGAATCTGATCCATTAGCAATGTCCATTCTGTGTGCAGAAGAAAATTGCTACATAGAACCCTCAGTTTTTACTAACCTAGCAAGGTCTTCAGATGTTCTGATTATATTACAGCCTAAACAGGTTTGGGAGCTACTGCCTGTGTCTCCCAAACACTAGGGATGTAATGACTATTTACTAATTTTCTCATCCTTGTAAAAAGATGAGAAAGGGGGGAGGTGTTTTGACATATCCAGGCATCCTGTTGAAAACATTGTCAACTGTCATGGGATTTTTCATTCTTGAGCAAGAGTGAAAACACCAGTGAGGAGTGGTGGACCTCCCTTTTCTGCGGTTTATGTAAAAACCGCACACACACACAAACATGGTTGCTGATTTTGTGGGGAAAAAACCAATGCCCAAAACCCTGCAATGGAAGATGTAGCTATGATGAAGGAGCTCTACTGTTATAGTAACATGTCCCAATGCACCCCCCCTGCAAAAAAAAACTACCTTAAAAGCCAGGCAGTATCACCAACATAGGGATTTCTGAGGTACTGCTGCTGTATGTGTGTTGGTTTGGGGAGTGTTGAGTGAAGAAATGTCCAGCCCTCTCCTTTCAGAGACACTTTGTCATAGGCTTCAGGGGCCCTTTTGGTTGTTGCAATGGTGCAGCAACAATAAACATGAATGCTGACATTTATGATGTGGAAAATCCACCTTACAAAATTGTAAATATAGGATGAACAGGATGCCAGCCATTGTTTTTACATAGATGAAATATTTACCAAAACATACCAAAAAAAAAAAAAAAATTGAAAAGCGCACACAAAAAATTCCTCATAACCACACACAGCTGGGAGAAAGCTTTTGAAAGTTTTCAGTCTTACATGTGAGAATGACCTGCATCCCCACCAAACACATGCACATGGTACATAATAGACATGTCCATGAGTGTACGTGACAGAATCTTGCCCCCAGCTAAGGAAAAAGGCCTATCTGCCAGCTCTATCTGCTTGGATATTTTGGAGGCAATCAGGCAAACTGGAGATATCTCCCACTCAGCTCCTGTGTTTGTCAACAGTGGGAGACAAGTGGAGGAGGGAGGCGGAGCTATTTATAGTATTTTCTTTTCATTAGAGCTTTCTGCATCTGATGTATGAAATAAATGCTGAAAATTATAAAGCACTAGGTCCAAACTAAAGGAGCACCACTATAATTAATTAATTAATTAATTAATTAATATCCTGCTTTTCTCCCATGTGAGACCCAAAGCAGCTCACACCATACATTAAAACAATACAACTAAAACAGTTGGAAATACAACAATTAAAAAGCATTAACCACAATCCACTGAAACACATTAATTTAAAACAGTTAAAAGTACATTAAAACCTACTCATTGCATTTTCCCAACCAGTTAAAAGGTAAGGGCTATGGCATTACTAAGGCCAGTGTCACCCTCTCTCCAACAGTGTCACCTGGGAGATTATCAGACGGGGACAAAAATAGCATCTCTGTTTCACTATCTCCTTTCCCGACCCCCTCCTGACCCCCTCCCAGCACAGTAACGAAACGTTTCATGCACCTATCTTTGCCACGTCCTCCCCTCCCCTTGGCAGCCACAGAGTGAATGCAGCTTGCACGGAGCTGCATTCACTTCCTGGTTGAAATCCCAGGCCTTGCTCGCGAGAGGACGAGCGCGTGGGAAATCCAAACTTTAAAGGAAGCATACATGTCAAAAAGTTTCACCAAGCACCTAAGCACATGTAAAAAATACCAAGTAACTCAGGGAGGGTACAAAAAAGGGTGTCACTTACATTATTGTCCCGATTGCACCCAGAAGTGTTTTACACGGACCTTCCAGTTACGCTGGCATTGCGCTAGCATAATGGGGCACCTTTTCATGAGTCAGCAGTGTGATGCAGTAGCTAAAAAAGCCAATGCGATTCTAGCCTGCATTAATAGGAGTATAACATCTACATCAAAGGAAGTAATAGTGCCACTCTATTCTGCTTTGATCAGACCTCATCTGGAATACTGTGTCCAGTTCTGGACACCACAATTCAGCTAAGATGCTGAGAACCTGGAAAGTGTCCAGAGGAGGGCAACCAAAATGGTGGGAGATCTGGAAGTCATGGCCTATGAGGAGCAGCATAGGAAACTGGGCATGCTTAGTATGGAGAAGAGAAGGTTGAGAGGGGACATGATAGCCATGTTTAAATATTTGAAGGGATGTCATACTGAGGATGGGGCAAGCTTGTTTTCTGCTGCTCCAGAGACTAGGACAGAGAGCAATGGGTTCAAACTACAGGAAAAGAGATTCCACCTAAACATTAGGAAGAACTTCCTGACAGTAAGCGCTGTTCAGAAGTGGAATACACTACCTCAGAGTGTGGTGGAGTCTCCTTCTTTGGAGGTTTTTCAGCAGAGGCTGGATGGCCATCTGTCGGGAATGATTTGATTGTGTATTCCTGCATGGCAGGGGGTTGGACTGGATCGCACTTGTGGTCTCTTCCAACTCTATGATTTTATGATTCTATGATTTGGGAACAGCGTCATCTGAAAATAAAGCCCTTTGGTGATATCCTGGCATTATTGTCACACCATATTAAGGGCATGTGATAATCTCCCTGGTGCTGTTCGATCTCTCCGCATGCCCCCCGCCCCCAGTTGCACTGGCTAAAGGCCTGTTGAAATAAAGAGGCCTTTGCCGGCCAGCAAAAAGAGAGCAGGGAGGGGGCCTATTGAGCCTCCCTTGGCTGAAAGTTCCATAGCCTGAAAAAGCCACCAAGGACTTTATCAGACCCCCGCCACCCTTAATATTATTCTGCCAGCTAGATTGTGTCATTTTTATGCCAGGAAAAGACCCACACCCCCAAGTTTTATCTTGAGCAGCAGCAATGAGGCTTCCCCAGCAGTAACGGAACACAAACAGAGCTCTACCTCAGGGAGAAAGATGCATATTCATCAGATTTCCCATTAGGACCACCTGCCAGCACCATTGGTTGTAACATATGTTCACCACCATAGATAGCATTCTCTTCCCATGGTACTTGACCTGCGGCCCATTCATACTACAGAATTATAACACTATTATTCCACGTTAACTGACACAGCAACTTCCTATGGAATCCTGGCATTGGCAGTTTAAAGGGGGCATTTAGAATCATCAGCCAGAGTGTCCCACTAAACTACAAACCCCAAGATGCCATAGGATGGAACAATGGCAGTTAAAAGTGGAATAATAGCACTATAATTGTGCAGTGTGAATAGGCTCCTGGTAAATGCTCTCTCTTTCTAATAACTAATGCAGTGAAGCAAGGTTGTGTTCTTGCTCCAACTTTATTTACAATCTTCTTCAGCATGATGCTCCAAAGGGCTACGGTAGAGCTCGAAGAAGAAAACGGCATCTATATATGTTACTGTATTGCTGGTAGCTTGTTTAACTTAAGCCATCTGAGGGCTCACACTAAGACTCTAAACTATCTAGTTTGTGAGCTGCTCTTCACTGATGATGTTGTCCTTGTTGCCCACACAGAAGCAGCTCTGCAGCGCCTAACATCCTGCTTCGCAACAGCTGCAGAGCTGTTTGGACTGGAAGTCAACCTAAAGAAAACAGAAGTTCTTTACCAGTCTGCACCACAGGACAAACACCATCATCCCCACATTGCCGTAGGCAAATCTGTGCTTAAGTCCATTCAGCAGTTCACCTACCTGGGAAGCATCATCACCTCAGATGCCAAGATTGACAAAGAGCAAATTAGCAAAGGCATATAGCGCATTAGGAAGATTTTACAAAAGAGTCTGGAGTAATAAACACCTGAGGCGAAACACAAAAATCACTGTGTATAGAGCCATTGTACTGTCTATTCTCCTTTACAGGGTCTGAAACATGGGTCACCTATAGCCAACACCTATCGAATGCTTTCATCTGTGCTGTATATGCATAATCCTAAACATACACTGGACTATGTGACGAATGTTGCTGTCCTTGAGCAAGCAGGGATCACCAGCATTGAAGCCATGATATTGAGAACACAGCTGTGCTGGGCAGGGCACGTTTCTAGGATGGAGGACCATCACCTCCCCAAAATAGTACTCTATGGTGAATTCACCACGGGTCATCATAAGAGGAGCACTCCAAAAAAGCTATACAAGGATTCCCTGAAACAACATCTCAGGCTCGGCCAAACTGATCGCCAACAATGGTCTACCCTGGCCTCACATCAGAAGGCATGGAGACGCACTATCCACAATGCTGCAGCCTTATTTGAGAACTCACACCAAACAAGTCTTGAAGAGAAATGACAATGCAGAAAGAATCACAACCCGGAAACATCACCCAAGGAGAGCTTTTGCTGTGCTTTCTGCAACCAGACTTGTTTATCTCAGATTGATCTTTTTAGTCATCAGCGCACTTGCAGAAAGCACGGGATGAGTCCTTACTGAATCTTCATTTGCGAAGAAAAGCCAGAGAGGAGAAATGCTCTCTCATTCTCAGTGGGAGATGCTCTTCCATTCTCATCTTTTCCAGATGCCGTTGAACTCCAGCCCCCATCAACCTAAGTCAGAAGAGCCAATGGCAAAGGATTGTGAGAAATGCAGTTAAACAACATCTGGTGGGTGACACAATCCCCATCCCAGTTATCCTCCCCTTTGCACATGTATTCCCTCCTCCCATACCTACAACTTTCTGGCAAAAGAAATATTGCTTTATGGCAAAAGAAAGAAAGATTGTTTAACCATTCAATCAACCAACAGATCTCACTCAAAGTCAAAGCCAAGAGAAATAAAATCAGTGGGATGATGGAAATGTGCTAGCCCAAAGGTCAACCCACATTAAGAAAACACAGAGTGGTCCTCACAGAAGCTGGTATTTATTCATTTCTTTGGTGGCATGTTGATGTTAATTTCCAATCATTTATTATAATATGACCCCTATATCCGCAGGACCCACATCCGCATGTCTGAAAAAATGTGGTCTCTCTAGGCGTCTTTTCAGTTCTCCAGTGTGATTCTACAGTACGCTTACTGCAGAAGCTGACCATAGAGTCATGCTGGAGGACCTAGAATATGCATAGAGAGGTGTTCTCTCTAGGCATCTCCTAGGTCCTCCAGCATGACTCTATGTTATGCTTGGGCCAGAAGCCATTCATTTTAATAGGGTTTGCTCTTATCCATGGTTTCTGGTATCCACAGTAAGCCCAGAAACATACCCCCCATGGATATGGGGGGTTGTACTGTATTTATAGACATTGGCCAGGATCTTGTATCAGCTTATGCTTAACTCTGTACTTAACTAAATAATTTCTCCTGGCCTGATTTCCCCACCCCAACAACCTGAGAGAAACACCATTCAGCTGAACCATAACTGGTTTGTATTCAGGAACACCACTTAGCCACAATTTTGACACCATTGCCACAATCGTAACTCCCCCACTCAAGCAAATAGCATCAGCTGCATAGGGAGAAGGAGGCCCAATCTGCCAACAGTCAGAGCATGGTTGAATGATAGTACTTTCAGGTTGGGGTCGGGGACAGGAGAAGTTAAGTACTGAGTTAAGTATAAGCTGATACAGGATTTTGGCAATTCCTAATAGACATGGGCAAAATTCACCCCTGCATCTCTAGCAGTTTTTAACTGAATTTGTGTGTTTCATTCATGCTCATAAGATAGAAGACCTATTTTATATTTTTTATATATTAGTTATCTATACCCCGCTTTTTCAGCCACAAGGCTATCAGAGCGGCTTACAAATTGTTTTAAGCAATAGCAATGTACACATCTACACTGCATTAAGCAGTTTCCAATGTGTATTTGCTAATTCCCCCCACAAGCCAAGTACCGACCTACGAAAGGATGGAAGGCTGAGTGAACCTTGGAGCCCTCTGGAATCGAACTTGCAACGTAGTGACTTGCAGTAAAGGTATTTAACTACTGCACCACCAGGGCTGTGTTACAGAATTCAATAAAAACTTTCTCTTAAGATTTGTGCATACTGTAATTTTAGGGAGCAATCATAGCAATTTCAAATTTTTGTTTGGAATAGGATCGCCAGGGTAAAAAATGAATACCTCCAGTATAACTGTAATGATTGAGCAGAAGAGGGAATTTCGGCAGGTGTTGCTTGTTACCTGGTTGCATGACAAGCAAGACTGGCTGAAATTCCCTCTTCTACACAACCATTAAAGGTACAGGATCCCCGTTTTCAATCTCACAATCCTAGTTTGGAATATTAACACCCAATTTCCTTTTCCTTTTCACTCTGATATAACTTGAAAGTCATATTGAGTACCATAAAAATGGTGCGAGAATGGCGTCGTAATGTTTTATTTTGTTTAAAGAAATGACAATCATATCAAATTATTGTCAAAATATCTCAGTGGTTTCCCATCATTTTTCTACAAAGGAAGTCACTACAAAGAGGAACACCTGCTGTTTCTTGACTCAGTTATTCTTTATTTGTTCTTACCATTGGAAAGTCGCATCAACAGCACTGTACAATGAGTCATGCATGATATGAGAATATTCAGCCAACTGGTTCTTTGGAAAAGCTTCCTATGCAAGGAAGAAAAATGATAGAGACTGAATGTTTAGAAAGACAGATGTTTCAGACTTGCTTGTTCCTGTCCTGCACTTAAGGGAAGGCAGCATTAAAGAGAAAGGAAGAGGAAGAAATAATTTTAAAGGCATGCAAGAGAAACAAAATGGTTGTGAAACACGTGGAGGCTCATGTATGACAGTCTAAAGGACACTTCTTTCTCCCACCTGTTCTCTCTGTGAATAAGACTGAGAAAGCAGCTGCCTTGAAGCACCAGCCATTCCTTCTCAGGTCTCTGGCTTTGCCCTTCAGTGGGAGGATGGAAGTGTGAATGTCACTGGGCCAGCCCAACACCCCAAAGTCCACTGCCCACCATAGCAGTAAACAAACTTGGGCCACCAACAGTGGTTTGGGTACCCCCGTTGTTGATGGCAGTAAAATGTTTTGGGCCAGTCCTGCTCTGTAATCCTGCTTTCTTTTCACCTCCTCCTTCATGAAGTTTGGAAACATTACTGTTTCAGATGACAGTCCCCAAAATTTGGACATACTGGCTGGGGGATTTGGGGAGTTGTCCAAAAAGGTAATGTTTCTGTGCTCTGTGTTTCTCATCTGCTGTGGTGAGTTATTTCCCACGTGGGCCTGACAGGAGGCAAAGAAGGAGGTAAATAACTGAGCCATGAAGGGAAGAGATGGGAGGAGCTACAACTGGCTTCCATCCTGCTTTGGCTGGAGATTCAAAGGGCTCACCATCTAGTTACAGGTTTAGCCCAAGATATTTTATATCCTTAGGCCAGGAAGAAGCTGGCACTCCCACTATTCCATGCTCAGAAGCCATCCAGACTGAAACCAAGAGCAGCGTCCACCACCACTACACCAAAGGGAAGGTTGTGTAGCATACACAGCTCTGCCTTCTGACACCCCACTGCTGTTCTTCACTGTCCGTCACTCACTATCAGACAGCTGCCTCATTCTATCTAATGGTAGGACTCTCCCTGTCAAACATCTTGGAGACAGTGTCTGGGTTAATAAATGTATCACACACTGAGCAAGTTGTGTGTTTTCTGACACCACACACAGAACTCAGTATGGGGGTGGTGGTGAGTGTGTATGTGAAAATGGGGGAGAGGGGCAAGTACTTGCAAAGCTATCTTTGCTGCTGCATACAGAAAGTCACTTCCTCCTCTGTATTTGTTGTGTGTGTTGCATTCACGCAACCACATTGATACATTGTCATGTGGGTATAAGTCAATGTGTACTGGTCAAAAGTCAGTGCTGTCTCATGCCTGTGAGGACCAGGCATTGGCTAGAAGTAACATCATTGTAGTTAAAATAGAAATCCAGTAACCCCATATGTGTTAGATTCCTGAATGATATCACTTCAGACTGTACAGAGGGACAGATTGTACAGATGGTTCAATGATATCTTGTAATGAAAAGCTTCCTGCATGTAATAAAATTACCATGATAGAAAGAATTTATATTTTAGTTGCTCTGTTTTTGTTCTCATGAAAGGAAATACTCAGATGGTTGACAGGAAAATGCTTTATCTGCAGGGTGAAATAGAGTCCAGCAAATATATGAAAATCCCTTTTGAACAGTTGTTGTGACACACAGAGATGAATAAACTTGTCAGTTTCAATGTTCTTCTGTGTCAAATTTTCCTGCTCTTCAATTCAATCTGCCTTGTTTCTGTATCAGTTTGCAAATTTGAAAAAAGACTGCTGAAAAATTGTATGTACAGTATTTTTGTGTGCATTTCTTCCAACATATGGATTTTGTATGCAATTTTTCAGATAATCTCCCCTTAGGTAATGCTGTTTTGTACACTTTCCATTGACTTTTATTTAAAAAGTAGAACTATTTTTGGTTTATTTCATAGTAGAAGACCTCTGGACAAGGTACAATCAATGAAATTCTTTAAAACTATCTAAAGTAATATAGACAATTTTAAATGTGTTTTTACACATTTACACATCTGGCTGTGAATTCACAGCCAAATCAGTTCCTTCCCACAGTGCATCAGGCAAGAGCAAGGAATAGTTGGTAATAGTATTGATAAGTTTTCAAGACAGCAAGAAGGGACAATCAAAATTCACAGCGTGGAGTGTTGATAATAAAGAACTAACTATTAGCAAGTCTTCTTTACCCCCATGGCCACTTTGGGAAGGACGGGGGGTGGCTGAAAAGCCTGCCTGCCGCCTGCCCGCCACCCCGGCCCTTCTCAAGGCAGTGATGGGGATTCTTGAGCCCCATGGCTGCTTTGGGAAGGGTGGGGGTGGCTGAAAAGCCTGCCCGCTGCCCACCCACCATCCTCAGCCCTTCCCAAAGTGGCGATGGGGCTTCTCGAGCCCCATGGCTGCTTTGGGAAGGGCAGGGGGTGGCTGAAAAGCCTCCCCACCACCCATCGTTCCCAAAGCAGCCATGTCGCTTCTTGAGCCCCATGGCTGCTTTGGGAAGGGCAGGGGGTGGCTGAAAAGCCTGCCCGCTGCCTCCCGCCACCCTCCAGCCCTTCCCAAAGTGGTGATGGGGCTCGATAAGCCCCATCGCTGCTTTGGGAAGGGTGGGGGGTTTGCCAGAAAAGCCTACTTGCCGCCCACCCACCACCCCCGGGCCTTCCCAAAGTGGCGATGGGGCTTCTCAAGCCCCATGGCTGCTTTGGGAAGGGCAGAGGTGTCTGAAAAGCCTGCCCGCCACCCACCCACCATCCCCAGCCCTTCCCAAAGCAGCAATGGGGCTTCTCGAGCACCATGGCTGCTTTGGGAAGAGCGGGGGGTGACTGAAAAGCCTGCCCACTGCCCACCCACCATCCCCGGCCCTTCCCAAAGCAACAATGGGGCTTCTCAAGCACCATGGCCGCTTTGGGAAGGGCAGGGGGTGGCTGAAAAGCCTGCCCACTGCCTGTCCACCATCCCCGGCCCTTCCCAAAGCAGCAATGTGGCTCCTTGAGCCCCGTGGCCACTTTGGGAAGGGCAGGGGGTGGCTGAAAAGCCTCCCACTGCCTGCTCTTCCCAAAGTGGTGATAGGGCTCAAGAAGCACCATGGCCACTTTGGGAAGTGCAGGGGGTGGGTGAAAAGCCACGCCCCGGCCCTTCCCAAAAGTGCCTTTCCTCTTTGGGAAGGGCCGGGGATGGCAGGCGGGCAGCGGGTAGGCTTTTCAACCACCCCCGCCCTTCCCAAAGCAGCCATGGGGCTCAAGAATCCCCATCACCACTTTGGGAAGGGCTGGGGGTAGCGGGGGTGGTGGCAGGCAGGCTTTTCAGCCACCCCTGCCATCCCAAAGACATGACAAGGCTTGAAAAGCCCCATTGCCACCTAGGGAAGGGTGGGGGTGGCTGAAAACCACTTTCCCCCCAAACTCCCAACTCTCCCAGGACTTGGCTCTCCATCCCAAACAGAGCCAACCCCAGGAGAGCGGGGAGTTCAGCGTACGGTTTGCTTGTGGAGCGCTCCATTTAAATTGGCTCCCCTCCCTTGTGTGCGAGGAAGAGAAGCTGATTTAAATGGGGTGCTTGGTGAGCAAACTGAATAGGCTGAACTGTGAAAGTGAAAGCCTTGAATGTGGAGGGGTAACTGTATATCTATTACCATATGGTATTTTAGAAAAACCTCTCACCTTTTCCCAGGATGTTGCTTTTAGGTGATGACGTTGCAGAGTACCAGTTCCTCAGAAAAACCCACCACCAGTCTCACTTGTTGTAGGAAACCTTCTCCTTCCCTGAGATTTGAAAGATTACTGCTGTCCTGCATACAAACCTCCATAGACATGCATAGAATTGTACATGCATAGAATTGTACATGCAGAAGACCTTGGTTCATTCACTACTGTTGACTGTAGTCTCAGGTGCTGACCTGCACATAATGAATGAATGGAGGAGCTCACAGAGGTTCAACCAACGGTGTTTACTCAACTCTCCTTCCTTCTGGCTGATTACATCTGGCAAAGTGATGGCTAGATCCTGGAAGAAGTCAGCCCTTGAAGGGAGGAAGCAATCCCAAGCTTTTCCAGGGAGGTGGCAGTGAAGAAACCAATGCAGGCTATATCTGAAAGATCTTGATTATCTTTAGCCAGCAGCAAATGCTTTCATCTACAGTAAGATGCTACAACGTGTGATGCATCACCAGATATGGATGTCTTAGATGAGACTGGGAAGATTATCAGACAGGGACCAAAAAAAACCCCATCCCCATCTTGCTACGTTCCCTCCCACCCCACTCCCATCCCTATAACTGTTTAAATTAAAAATTATCAGACAACTATGTTGCTGTGTGACAGAAACTGCTCCCCTCCCCTCTGGCATTCCAGGACTGAGTGGAGGTCTCACCGAGCCCCATTCACTTCCTGGAAACAAAATCCCAGCCGTTCTTGCAAGAGAACGATCGCGCGGGAAATTTTAAAAGAAAAAGAAAACATTAAAAACAAAAATCAACCCCAAAACACATTTTAAAAAGCCCAAGTAACCCGGGGAGGGGGGAAAAGGTGTCACTTACCTCAATGTCCTGATCTTGACTGGAAGTGTTTGGCAGGGACCAGCATAACAGGGCACAGGTTCAGATGCCCATTATTCCATAACAAATATGGAACGGGCAATCTATTCTAGATTTTCAGACAACACTGTTACAGTGTTACTATTCCACTTTATTTGCTCTGGCTGCCTCCTGTTGAATCTTGGGATTTGTAGTTTAGGGAGGGGCATTTACAACTCTCAGCCAGAGAGTTCTTAGGCCTCACTAAACTACAAACCCCAGAATTCCACAGCAGGAAGCCAGAGCAATTAAAATGGAATAGTAACACTATAACAGTGTAGTCTGAAAATCTCCTATTGATGACTTAAGCTGTCAATAAAAAGGAATGCAGATGGAACAGAGGGGGCACGGGAGCAGGACAAGACAGGGATGATGTCATCTGATAAGTGAGCCCTTTGGCGATCTCCTGATGTTCCTGTCCTGGATTTTTTGGGTCATCTGATAATCTCCTCCCCCCCCCCCGTCTATTTCAATTGGGAGGTCCAGTTTGATTACAATGTCTTTTATCTGCAATCTGAAAATGGATAGCCAAACTGCATTTATCTGTGCCTTTGGTAACCTCATAAATGGTTCACTGTAATGCAGAGACAAGAAGGAAAATTTGGACAGAAGGACGTGGTGTGAAGGGATTCCCAAGTCAGCCGCAAACTTCTTCTGCTGGTATTTCTGATCTGAAGTAAGAGGCAAGTGAAAGGTATTTCATCTCTAAGTATCCCACATGGGATTGAGCTGTTCTTTGCTGGCAGGAAAGCTCTCACATGGAATTCAGCAGGCAGGACTCCTGTCACAAGGGGATTGCTCCTATACAGAGATATGTAGAACTAAACTACTTTGTATGCTTAGTGAGGACATGTTCTGACTAGAAAGATGTATCCTTTCGCCCTCTGTATCCTCTGTATCCCCAGACACATGCTCTAAAGTCTAAACACTGCAGTGCCTGCTTCCCAGTGCAGTGCCCCTTCCCCTCTGTAATGCATTATATGTGGAGCTGCTTTTGAAAACACTCAACTGGAGCAAAAATATGCTAACGAATGTTTTAACTGAGTACAGGCATTATGGCGGTATTACACTGCTCCTTTCTTAGCAGCGAAACATGCTGGCTTCCAGTATGTTTTGAGCCTAATACAAAATGGTCATTTTGGTCTATAATATCCAGGATTGTAAAGAAATCTCACCATTTGTGAGGTTCTAGATAAGACCCACCATCTTGACACAATGACACAGTGTCGCAAGGATTCTGAGTACCCCTTAAGAGTTCTTGCCTCTAGAGTGAGAACTGAGATGCCAAATGGAGATTTTCCCTCTGCCCCACAGTCATGGTTTCTGCAATTTGCACAGAGTATAGTAGGGATGGAAAGAATATGCAAAAATACCTGGGAGAAAACAGCATTTTCTGCACAGGTATTAATATTTCTGCATTGAAATATTATTTCCCTTGCAGAAAATGCTGTTTCCTTGCAGAAAATGCTGTAATTGGGGGTTTATTCTGTGTAAAATTCGCGCATGGTTGATTGGCATAGAAAACAGTTTTTCTGTATAGAAAACCGTATTTTCTGTGCAGAAATTAATATTTCTGGTTGAAATATCATTTTCCATGCAGAAAATGCTATTTTCTACATAGAAAATACTGTTTCTTGCAAAAACAAACAAACAAACAAACAACCCAACCCATGTATGCATTTTGTGCAAAATAAGCACGGAATTGCAAATAGCCTTTGAAAACTATGTGGTTTTGAAGACTTTCTTGCATCAGGAGGAAAACTGCTTAAATTATTTGTTCCTGCCTTCGAGAAGAAATTTGGTGAAAAATTGTATCCATAGAGTATAGTGAGTGCAAAATTCTTGCACAACATTAGTGTCTTCTTTATGAAGCTAAGGCCACACACATAGCAAAGACGAAAGAACTGACTGTTCACAAGCAATCACTCCCATACATATATATATAAAACACACAACCTGCCTGGGGTTTCAAAAATCTCAGCTGGTCCCATAACTTCCTAGGGAATAAACTAGGACAGGAAGTATATCATTTGGATATTCAAATAAAAATAACAACCCCAATCTGTACAGGTACAACTCCCAAAGCTTTTTCACCAGTCTGGATGAAGCCAGTGACACTTTTAAAAACAACATTAAAATAAGGTGAGGTTTTCTATCACTTGGCCCCACTGCAGCTCTTCCTACCCCCATGTAGATACACGTCAACCTTTCCCACTGTCACTTGATTCTTCATGCTCAAATATACTAAACAGAAGTATGCAGCACACGTTGAGAATATAACATCCTATAAACTGAAAGTCTCCCAGGTTGCTGGATGGAGGAGAGGGTTGGAGAAGGGTCACGTGCAAGTCAAGGAATGTGCTCTGACAGGCAGAGGAACTTGAACATCCACCAGAGTCATCAGCCAGCCAGTTAGACCCGGAGGGAAATTCCTTCTCAAAAAACGACAGGACAGTATTCACTTAGGCCCCCAGGACATTCCCACAGGCCCTGCCCATCTGGACTTCAAAGATAAAAGTTTATTATTTGTTTTGTAATACTCTGCCTTCTCTAAACTTTCCAGGAGATAAGGTTTGAATGTCCCTCTATCTACCCTCAGCATGTTTAGAAATGATGGTTTGTTAACAGCCAGGTTTGTTGTCCTGTGCCTTCAAAGCATTTTTGACTAAGGTGAAACTTTTATGAAGTTTTCTTGGCAAGATTTGTTCAGAGGGGGTTGCTGTTGCCATCCTCTGAGGCTGAGAAAGTGTGACTTGCCCAAGGTCATCCAGTGGGTTTCCATGGTTTGGGGGGATTTGAACCCTGGTCTCCAGACTCATAGGACTTTTTCAGATGCCCCTTACCATGCAAGAAGCCTCCGTAACAGCAATGAAGCTGCTGCGTGGCAAGGAGTCCGTTTCGGACGACACCGTCCCTCTCTCGGTGGCGTCCGTGACTGTTCTGGGTAGGATTGAGGGTGGCCACACCATTTTTTATTCACGGACAACTTCCGTGAGTAAAAAATGGCACGGCCGCCCTCAGTCATAGAATCGTAGAATCATAGAATTGCAGAGTTGGAAGAGACCACGAGGGCCATCCAGTCCATCCAGGGGCGTCTGAAAAAGTCCATAGTCCAACGCTCAAACTGCTACACCACATTTTGTGTTAAATGTATGGTTGTGCAGACATTTACTTTAAGCCTAGCCAAGGCAGCAGTCCACTGCTCACTTGTCTGAAAGCAGCCCAAATACAGTGAGGCATTTCATCATTTCTGTTTCTGGAAACTGGGAACTTTCATAGTTGGGAAGAGGGGCTGGGGTAGTGGAGGTCAAGAGGAACCAAACTAACATGCTTGGGACAGTCTTTGGGTGGGTTTTGTGTATTTTTTTTCCTTTTAAAAAATTGGAGGCAAGGGCTTTAGTGGTCTTTGTGTGAGGTGGGGTGGAGGCTTCAGAAGCTACAAAATGAGCCCCAAGGATCACTTTTAGCCTGCAGTCTGAACTTTTCCCATCCTTGTTGTAGGGGTAAAATAAGCAGGGATGTGTGGCAGGGAATACATCCTGATGCTAGTAGCAGTCGTAATTTCTTTAGCTGGAAATAATTAATTGCCTCTGTTGCACAGTTTCTCTTGGGGACAATTAATTACATTTTGGCTCTAGTGTACAGTGTCTCTGGGGAATCATCCATTCCATCGTGATTTTAATGCACACTTTCCCTTGGGAACCACTCATTGCATCTTGACTCCATGGCATCCATTGCCTCTTGCTGTTTCCCTTTCCCTTTCAACCTCTTTCCAACAATCCCATTAATCTGGTTGCACAATGTGGAATAGTTGCAGCTCAGATGCACACACAGTCACTCTAAGAAGTTGAATCTCTGGGTGGGTTTAACTTGTCAGAGGAGTGCTCTGAGATGCGTGTGAGTTGCAGCTGTGACATCGTGCAACCAGGTTTGTAAAGTGAGATTATACATTCTCTTAACCACATATGTACCCTTAAACAACAACAACAACAAAAATGAACTGTTACCATAAGTTTCCTGTCATTCCTTGCTTAGAAGACAGTGGAAAACAGTGTACTGCAGGTGCACAGCAGGCGAGAAGAGGCTTTAGCAATGTCTACCATATGGGTGGGAGAGAGGTAGGCTTAAGTATAAAAATTAAGTTACAATTAAGCAGCAGCTCCCTAGTTTCCTTTATGAAATACTGACGTGTATGTTGGCATGATGGGTGACAGCTGCACAATTTCTCTTGGGAACTGTTTATTGTTTGTTGTGTCTCCTGCCTATTTCTGTCAACCTTTCCTGAACCTCAGAGCACATAAATATAGACATTTCTACAAACATACCATAAAGGTCAGCCTCCTGTGGCTTGAAAAAGAAACAAGCTCTAGTAAGGTTGGGCTCATTGTCCCCATAGTTTGGTGACACCGTGGTAAATAAAAGCCAACCCCCTAAACGACTGAGCCAATTCTTTCCAGACATACTGTCAAGTCTCCACATGGTAGTGAGATAAATACAGTAGGACCCCCATATCTGCTGATTCATTATCCACTGTTTCAGTTATCTGCGGGACACAAAACACCACACCTACCATAGTCTTCCTAGAAAATGCCTAGAGAGGCATCTTCTCTAGATGTTTTCTAGGTCCTCCAAGGCAAACACTATGGTATTTTAAACTGGAAGTCCCATTATTTTCAATGGCATTTGTTGTTATCAGCGGTTTTCTGTATCCACGGTGCAGGGGGGAACCAATCCCCTGCGGATATAGGGGTCCTACTGAAATCTACAAAGCACAAGAAGTGACAAGGATAGTTCTCCATTTGGCACGGAGGGAGATGGTTTGGGCTGCCCAATATTCCCACCAATTGCTCTAAACAGTCAGTGCCACCACTTTTTATTTTTATTTCTTTCTACCCCGCTTTTCAGCCACAAGGCTATCAGAGCGGCGTACAAACTGTTTTAAGCAATATCAATTTACACATCTACACTGCATTAAGCAGCTTCCAATGTGTGTTAGCTAATTGCCCCCACGTACTCAATTTACCGACCTACAAAAGGATGGAAGGCTGAGTGAACCTTGGAGCCCGCTGGAATCGAACTTGCAATGTGGTGGCTTGCAGTACTGCTGTACCCAAAGGCCAGCCCCGCCGCTAGAGTGAGTGGGGCAACTGCCTCAGGTTGCAGATGATGGACAGCAGTTTCCCTGTTTTTCTTGTGAGTGCCCCAAGTATGGAGTCTAGAGCTGTCTATGCCCCATGGCCTATCCTGTATCCCTCAAAACAGCCCACTGCTTTCAGGTGTCATGAAGGTTTCTTCTGTTGACTCAGCAACACCACTGAATGCACAGCTCCCTCCATGACCCAGTCCTCAACACATACATACACACAGAGAGAAAGAGAGAGAAAAGAGCTTGTTGAGAAAATGTAAGACAGATTCAACTGCCCAGTCCAGTCAGCATCTGTACAGGGAAACAGGGGAGCCTCTGTGGAGCAAAATGTCACAGAATCATAAAACTTTGAAATTTAGGTGTCCCAATCATCATCTAGTCCAACCCCACACTGCTTGTGCAGGAAATCCAAAGCTAAAACATCTCATGCCAGATGGCCACCGAACCTCTCTTTATGAACTTCAAAGAAAGAGGGCCCTCTCACACTACACAGTTACAGTGCTATGATTCCATTTTAACTACCGTGGTTCCATCCTGTGGAATCCTGGGGTGCGTAGAATAGGCATGGGTATTTAAAATTCTCATCCAGAGAGTTCTAGAGCCTCACCAAACTGCAGATCTCAGGATTCCATAGGATGCTGCCATTCAAGTAGAATCATAGTGCTATAACTCCAGTTGTCCCTTCAGATTCGCTGGGGTTTGGTTCCAGGACCCCCTGAGGATACCAAAATCCGAGAATACTCAAGTCCCATTATATTCAATGGCACAGCAAAATGGTGTCCCTTATATAAGATGGCAAAATGAAGGTTTGCTTTTTGGATTATTATTTTTTTAAGAATATTTTCAAGCCGTGAATACTCAAATCTGTGGATACAGAAGGACAACTGAATGAGTCCCAGGAGAGTCCACCATCTTCTGATCTAGTTCATGTCCACGTAGTTTCTTCTGTTGACTCAGCAGCACCACTGAATGCACAGCTACATCCAGGACCCAGTCCTCAACACATACCTACACACACAGAGAAAGAGAGAGAACAGCGCTTCTATGGTGCACAGCTAGAGAACTAACCTGGGAGCTCAGAGGGCTGGGTCTAAGATGAATCATTGGACCCCATATCCATGGAGGTTTGGTTCTTGGACTTGCTGCGGATAGCAGAAACCACAGATAACAGTGAACCCCATTAAAATAGCTTCTGATAAAACATACCATAGAGTTGTGTTCGAGGAGAGGACCTAGAAGGTGTCTAGAGAAGGCAGGCACCTTTCGAGGCATTTTCTAGGATGACTCTATGGCATGTGACCCTGTTTTGTCTCCCACAGGTAACTGAAACCGTAGATATTGGTTCCACAGATACAGGGGTCTGACTGTACTTCCATTCCTTTGCTCATTTTTTGTGGCCATAGGCAAATCTCTTAGCCAGTTATATGCATGTAAACTGGAAATTACAGGGATCTACCCCTTAGGATTTTTGGGAAGGCAAAACAAGATTATTCCAGAAATGAAAACAGCCTTTGGAAGTGTGCATCCAGCTTTTCCATGATACTTCCTGGATGGCTAAGAAGCAGAGTCTTACGGCTAGCCCTGCTGTCCACTCCCCCACAGGTTGTCTATACAGTGAAAATACTCCTCATAGAATTTGAAGAGACTACGATTTGTCTTAATGAGATTCCACATCAAGCTGCCATATTCAGAAGGAGGGGGCCAAAACCTCCAAAAACTTTGGCTTTTCCCAAAGTTTTTAAAAACTCCACGGGGAATGCACATTCCCGCTCGTTGGGACAACCGATTCGCTTTGCTGCGCATTCCTGATAAGAGCAGAAGTAGAAAGCTGATTAGTTGGATGTGCACAGGGGGTGGAGCCTGCTGACAAGGCAAGTGCCCTGAACCAATATGTTGGATTTTAACCATAGCAATAATGCGCTGAGGTGACAAAACAGCCTTTTCCTTCTTTTTTCTATTTATTTAAGCAGAATATCGCACTTCCGCACTTTGGATATGCTTTTTTTAAAAAAATGCTGTTCGGCAACGGCAACTGGTGGGAATAAAACGCAAGTAATTCACTCGCGCCTGCCATCTTGATTCACAGGCATGCTTGTTTGAACAATGAATACGGATAGCTTTGCATGCCTGCGATCTTGCAAAAAAAAAGTCGTTGAGACAAATGAAAGCTGCTGCGAATTGGCATTAGTGCACATTAATCCTTTATAGCCTCATATAGACAAGCCCTAAGCTGACCAAACCTGTCCTTCTTAACCATTGATAGCAGCTGCTCCACCGCATCCTTTGAAAGCTAAGAAACTGCTTGTGCTAGCCATGTGAAATGCCAATCCATGTGTCAATGTTGTATAAGAGACACTGTTCTCTGTTTATCCTGCCAGCTGAGACACCCCGGGGTGAAAGCTTGCTTGGAAGTCAATAGGAACTTAGTAAATCTAGCCTAGTTCCATCAGCTTCTGCTGAGCGAATGAGTCATCCACCACAGCAAAGCTGGTGGCTTAAAAAGCACCTGCCTTAGGCACACCTTTGTGTGGGGGGGGCTTGCAATGTACTGCAAAGAGGATATCACTACTGGACATAAACCATTCTGAAACTGGCTAATAAAGTTTTCCAACTGGCTGAAAGGAAAGCTGAAAGGACTTTAGTAGCAATTTTTTAAAACTGAGGCGGAGATTCTTTTTGCCCACTAACAGTTGTTTACTACAGTTTTTCGGACCGCTATTTGTAGCGCAAGCAAGCTTGTCCTGTTGCGAGGTTGCTGCGCGGCAGGGGGACCATTTCGGATGATGCTGTCCCCCTGCCGATACTGTTCTGTTCTGGAAGAACTGGGAGGCTGCAGCGCCATATTTGGCAATTTTCTAATCACGGAAGTTGACCGTGATTAGAAAATCGCCAAACAGGGACAAGCCTACTTGCTCTAAAATAGCAGTCCGAAAAAGTCCTACAACCCCACAATCCCTTTGGCTATGCTGGCCAAGACTTTTGGGAGCCAGAAACCAAGGTAGTTACACTGGAGGGCTGCAATGCTCACTTAGAAATTGCTAGAGAAACTTCACAAACTCCTAAAATTAAGAGAGGCAAACAGTGGCAAACCAACTCTGCAGTGCTGTGCATGCAAATAAGGCTGCCAAGGTATCCAAAGTTGAGGGAAATGACACCATGCCATGGCCAATAGCTTAATACTATATCATATTATCCTTGCGGTAGGTTGATCTGGTGTGGTATTTAGAAAGTTCAGAGTGTGAACACCCAGATTTTCAAGGGAACATGGCTATCCATGTTTGCTGTCATGTTTGTGTGAGGTAAGAGAAAATCAAGAGTTTGGCTGGGATTAGAAACTCAGACAAGACTTAGGGTTTGTCTCCACAAGTCTAATCAAATGTTTTGGGGCCATCCTGGGGGCAATCTGTCCAGATGACTCTGGGCCAAAACCCCGAATCTGGACTGAACTGTCCTCAAGACATTCAGCCAGTTCAGTCCCCCCAAACAGTTCAGTCCCCCTTAAAACGCTTTTTAAAACATCCCAATGTACTCCAGCTCTTAAAGAAAAATCTGGAGCACTCCATGCCAAGAATGGGCAGCTGTCCTCACATGTGTTCTGCTGTATTGCCCAGCACTACTGCCACTGCCAGTGTACATCATGTCCTCTGAGGTCACAACAAGGCCCCCAGCATGTGATCAACGCTGGGCAGCTTGTTTCTGGCGTTAGGGAATGCAACGCACGCTAGCAGTAGTGGCGGTGCCAGGTGATACAGCAGGACACATGTGAGGATAGCTGCCCATTTTCAGCGCAGTGTTCCAGTAATGAGGGGAATCCAAGGCAGCTCCGAGACAGACTATTCTGGGCTGCCCCCGGGGTTATCTCAGCTGGTGTAGATGAGCTCTTTGACACAGGGAAATGTTTCATTGAGAAGAGTGGGGGTTAGGAAGATCCTAGGAGACAGGAAAGCTAAGCTAACTGAAAAAACAGTACTTTGCAGAAAGGGCTCTAGAGTTTTTACAGGGATACAGGCAGCACAAAAACTCTCTTTCCTATATTTGCACACACACACACCTGCCACCAAAGCTGCTATCATCTCAGCTGAATTTTGGTGGTAGAACACTAGCCAAAACCCACACATTTTGACTTTAAAACAAAAGGCATGGAAAGTGCATGTCTTTTGTAAAACCAAATCACATTTTCAGAAATAAAATTTGACTTAAGAATAAGGTACTAGTTTCCTACATGCCTTGGGTTTTTTTTGGGGGGGGTGTGGTATTGGGAGGTTTTTTTTCTTGCAGTTGCTACCAGCATGACAGCAGGAGTAAAGTAGTTTCAGATAAAGCCACTCTATGCATTGGACCCTGCCCACCCCTCATTTAAAGTACTTAGGAGATAAAGAGGGTTTGAAGAAACCCCACAGTGCTGGAGGGCTGGAGTGCCCATGTATTGGGAAGAAGAACAAGAGGAAGACTGGCTGACAGGGAGGGTAGCCAAAGGAGGCACACTAGATAGAAGTATGATGCAGGCATGGGACTTAAGGAAAAGAAAGGCACAGAAACCATAGGTCTAATACTCAGAATAGGAGAGGCTATGAGTTCTTACCAAGAAAGAACTGGAGAAGCCAGTAAGGTTTTGAAGGCAAGGAGACCTGATTCAGAGGAGATTATCAGACACATCAAACGTGGTGTTACAGCAACACCAGGAGATCGCAAAAGGGCTCCCTTACCAGATGACATTGTTCCCCCATCGTTATGCACCTATTCTGCTGCCATTCCACAGGCGCTGCTTTTTGTGGATGGGAGAAGCTGTCAACAGATCTGTTTCTGTCATGGATTTTCTTGTGTGCAACAAAGTGCCCCCTTTCACTGATGAGATCCCAGCATCAATGGGCGGTCCCTGCTAGAACACTTCCAGGTGAGATTGGGACATCCAGGTAAGTGACACACTTTTTATGACCCTCCATGGGTTATTTGTACAATTTAAAGTGTGTTTTTGTGCTTGCTGTCACTTTTTTGTGTTCTTTTTATTTTTATTTTTTAATTCCCACGCTCATGTCTTCTCGTGAAAATCCGTGGGATTTCACTCCAGGAAGTGAACGGAGCTTCTTTCACTCTTTGGCTGCCAGAACAATGGGAGAGGAGGTAAGTGTGGTGGGGAGGGTGATTGTGGTGTGTCAGGGACGGGACAGGGGCAGGAGTAGAGACTGTGGAAGTTTCCAGAGAGTCAAGGGTTCACCAGGTTTATTTGATCTAAAGCTTTTCGAAGAATGCTTACATTTTTTGAGTGTATAAATATTAGTCACAAATGTGAACAATCACATCAGTATCTCATTTTAGAACAATAAACTATGTTTTTTTTTAATCTGACAAAGTCTAAATGTTAAACCATGATCTGTCCTCCTTGATACATAGGACTCCTTGACATGGGATTGTTTGGGGCATTTTTCAGTTTGAGAAACAGAAGGCCAATATCCTTTTCTATTTCTCAATCTAGGGGCTTACCACACTCTGTCTTCCATGTTGCTTTACTGCATGATGTTGTTGTTCTTTTGTTCTGGTCCCGTGGGAGACTGAGGTAAAACCTTGTCTTTTTGCTAACTGAAAAAAACCTGTTAGCAAAAAGATGCAGTTTTACTTCAGTCTCCCACAGGACTGGAATGAAAGGGCACCAGAAGAAAGACCGTTTCATGTGGTAAGGCAGACAGAACCTTCCTCTGCCTTGCCACTTTTCTTCAGAGTGTGCTAAGGACCCTAGGCACCACCTCTACTACTCTGATGAGCCATCCTGGAATCTACTTCAAGCCTCCATGGTTTTACTGTTAATGCCAGTAAGGGTAGTGTCTTATGTATGTGAATGCTTGAAGGAAGAGAACAGTGTCTTACCTGTGCACAGTCTTCAACTCCCAGTATGGCAATGTTTATTTGTTTATCGTAAGAGGGTTGTCACTGGATCTGGTAAATCCACTTTCATTTCTATGGCCCTTCTTCCCACAGTTGCTCCATGGTTTAGCCATCCAGGTGCTGGATGCTATTCTTGACAGAGGTTAGGCACCAGAGAACACCCATACAACCTGGAGCAGCTATAGGAGAAGCAGCCATAAAACTAGAGTGGATTCACTTCCCCCTATGACAACAGATGCACCAACCTCCTCTGTTTATGAAACCTGATCTTTTTACATAATTGGTTTGGGAAGCTATGGTCCTCTAGGTGTTGTTTAACTGCTTTTCCCATGATCCCTGACAATTGGTCATTGGGAGCTGGCCAATTGGGGCTGATGAGGCCTAGTGTCCAACAATATATGGAGGGCTACAGTTCCCACCACCACCACCATCCTATGAGCTTATAAAATCATAGAGTTGAAAGGGACCACAAGGGCCATATAGTACAACCTCCTGCTATGCAGAAATACACAAATGAAGCACTCTTGAAAAATGAATATCCACCTTTTGAATATCCTCCAATGAAGGATAGTCTACCATTCTCCAAGGCTGTCCATTCCATTGCCAAATAGCTCTTATGGTCAGGATGTTCTTTGTGATGTTTAGGTAGAATTTATTTTCTTGCAATTTGGTTTGTGTCCTAGCAACAGAAAACAAATTTGCTCAATCTTCTACACGACATTCTTTCAGATATTTAAAGGTGTTTTTTATGTGACTTCTCAATCTTCTCTTTTCCAAGCTAAACATACCCAGAGTTCTAAACCATTCCTCAGAGGGCCTGGTTTTCAGATATTTTACCATCTTGATCACCATCCTCTGGACATGTTCCACCTTGTCAACATCCTTCCTGAACTGTGGTGCCCAGCACTGTGATGCTTAGGGCTCATCTTCCTGATGGTGTATCCTGCCTGTGGATCAGGTCTGTTCCTCCCCCGGTGCCTCCAGGAAATGGGATGGAGTCCAGATGGGCATGCTGGCCCATCCCTGCCTCTGCCCACATCCTACTCTCTGACATCAGGAAACAGGCCCGCAGCAAGCACACACACCCCGCATGTGGCTATCCTTGATCACATGCTGCAGGCCCCCTTCCTGGCTACAAATGAATGGGGCAGAGGGCAGCTGCAGCAATGGGCAGCATGCCGGAACAGGTTCCTGCGGTCACACAGTGCCCATTCCATTTTGTCCTGGATGGAATGCATTTAAACAGCTATTTCTAAAAAACATTTTATTGGGCCCTACTCTGTCTCTCCCCCCCCACACATCTTAGCCCCATCTTTGCCCCATGGGTTGTCAGGACTGCCTTGGGGGCAAAATAGGGCAAAAGCCCTATGTCATTAGGACTGCAAGGCTCCAAGATGGTGGCAAGACAGGGTAAATTGCCTGTGTGGCAAGTCCTTTGTGTGGCACAAAGAAGAATTATCCCATTTTCTCCCTCTCTCTCTCTCTGGCTTTTCTTCGCAAACGAAGATTCAGGAAGGACTCATCCCGCGCCTTCTGCAAGCGCGCTGATGACTAAAAAGGCCAATCCGAGATAAACAAGTCCGGCTGCAAAAAGTGCAGCAGAAGGTCTCCTTGGGTGATGTTTTTGGGTTGTGATTCTTTCTGCGTTGTCGTTTCTCTTCAAGACTTGTTCGTCGTGAGTTCTCAAATAAGGCTGCAGCATTGTGGATAGTGCGTCTCCATGCCTCCCGATGTGAGGCCAGGGCAGACCACCGTTGGTGATCAATCTGGCCAAGCCTGACATGTTGTTTCAGGGAGTCCTTGTATCGCTTTTTTGGAGCGCCCCTCCCACGCTGACCCGTGGCGAGTTCACCGTAGAGTAGTATTTTTGGGAGGCGATGGTCCTCCATCCTAGAAACGTGCCCTGCCCAGCGCAGCTGTGTTCTCAATATCATGGCCTCAATGCTGGTGATCCCTGCTTGTTCAAGGACAGCAACATTCGTCACATAGTCAGTCCAGTGTATATTTAGGATTGTGCATAGACAGCGCTGATGAAAGCGCTCGAGGAGTCGTAGGTGGTGGCGATAGGTGACCCATGTTTCAGATCCATAAAGGAGGATAGACAGTATGATGGCTCTATACACACTGATTTTTGTGCTTTGCCTCAGGTGTTTATTGCTCCAGACTCTTTTGTGAAGTCTTCCAAATGCACTATATGCCTTTGCTAATCTGTGATCGATCTCTTTGTCAATCTTGGCATCTGAGGAGATGATGCTTCCCAGGTAGGTGAACTGCTGAATGGACTTGAGCACTGATTTGCCGACGGCAATGTGGGGATGGTGGTGTTCGTCCTGTGGTGCAGGCTGGTAAAGAACTTCTGTTTTCTTCAGGTTGACTTCCAGCCCAAACAGCTCTGCAGCTGTTGCAAAGCAGGACGTTAGGCGCTGCAGAGCTGCTTCTGTGTGGGCAACAAGGGCAGCATCATCGGCGAAGAGCAGCTCACGGACTAGATAGTTTAGAGTCTTGGTGTGAGCCCTCAGACGGCTTAAGTTAAACAAGCTATCCCATTTTATATATCCAACAACACCTAAGATGGTTAAATCAAAAAGGGAAAGCCCCAGAGTACTCTCAAGGAACTTCATAGTTGATCAAGGATCCAGATTTTTATGGTCCACATCCTACTACACTGTTTCTCCGATGGACAGGTCCAGTTTGTTCTTTTATTTGGGCTTACTTGTTCATGTAGAGTGTGTCTACCAGCATTATCTCTGCAACTGCATTACAGCCTCTAAGCCTTATGTAGAACAGCTAGAAAATCTAATTTAGAACACCTGCATTACCATTACTTTCCCTAAGACTCATTTGGAGTATTTGCAGCAGTGTTATTGCCTGCCTTGGTAGTGTAATTATCCTTGCCAAGGGAGTTTTTAACACTTAAGGTAGTAATTATTATTGAAGGTATTAATATCCTAGCAGGAACAGCCCAAGACATTTTGCTGCCTGAGGGGAAGCAGTAATTGGTGTCCCACACCCACCTACTTTAAGCACCTAAAGTCAGCCACATTTTGGCCTAAAAAGCAAAAATTCCTACAACTCCATCTCTCCATCCTTGGAAGTAAAAAAGCAGTAATAACAAGCTAAATAACTAACAATTTGCTGCTCTTTCACTACAACCAGAATGGACGACTTGAGGTGGCCACTTCAACCTGCCTAATGTTAAATTGGCCTTGTATCATGGTACAGGATTCCTTATTTCATTATTGGGCTAGTAGAATTTTAAGTGGTGGCTTTCAACCTTAAGAGATATTTACCTCAACATTTCTATGTATGTATGTTCGCTCTTTCTCCTTCTTCTTCCAAGCATCACTGTTTATTTGATCTCAGTCAGGCCAGGTTAAGAAGATTATACAATCTACCAGTCATCATAATGAGGTCTGTACTAGCTCTCCTTTCACCTGTTATTGAAATAATTAAGGGAGTGCATATTTACCTAGGCTTATGGAGAATAAACCTTATAAATAATTGTTGCTCTTACCAAAATGTCCTTCATTTTTATGTATTTATTTAATATATCCACCAAGCAGATTAAAACTAAAACTAAGAAGCCAAATACATAATGAAACCCTAAAGACAATATTAAATACATAAGTATTTAAAATAGCAAATAAAAATATAACAAATAAAATACCACCAGCAGCTAATAAAACCTTCATTGGAAGCAACGCACTTCTCCGAAACATATTTCCGCCATTTGGCCCTTTTTATAATCCCTCAAATTATCTTCAGGCTGGTTTCCTGGTGTGTTCAATACAGTGCTATTTATAGAACAATATGTTACGGGGCTGAGCCAGTGTGGTGTAGTGGTTCAAATGTCAGACTACGACTCTGAAGACCAAGGTTTGAATCCCCTCTCAGACATGAAAATACACTGGGTGAGATTGGGCAAGTCACACAGTCCCAGCCTCAGAAAATCCTATAATAGCTTCGCCATATGGTCACCATAGGTTAGAAACACAACACGTTGGGGGGCAGGTTTAAAAATCTGAGCCCTTTTCCCCAACATCATGTTCAAATAGCTGGTTAACTGTACTGAATAAATGGTTTGCTTTAAAGATGCATTTTGTTTTCATGAATTGCCCGTTAATGGAGGAGACACAGCTATTTCCCTGGAAAGATAAACTTTGAGGATCACCAATGATATCTGATAGCCCAAGGTGAACTGAAGGGTTGTTGAACTCAAGTCAGTCAGTAATTCTGCAGGCTGGATGACGACATCACTGACAAATTAATTTGTCACCTTTTTGCTAATGGAAGCTAGAGCAAACAAACTTCAGATTCTCGCCAGAGGTGACAATCAAAGCCTTACATAACTGAACCCTTGGAAAAGACATGGAGGTGAAGGTCTGCAATCTATGTTGTGCAAAATGACCCTACTGGATGATGAAAATTATCTTTGTGGGCAACAAATATCCACAAAAACATCAACAAAAATGATCTCTTGGGTGCTGTTTTGTTCCAATGGCTTTCTTTTATTTTCTAAGAAAATGCTCACCATCCAGCACTTCTTTCTAAGCTGTGCCTACAACAGCCTGTAGTATTGCAGAAAACAGTCTTGGTCACCAAGCAGTGAGGTGTGTGTGTGTGTGTGTGTGTGTGCCTTCAAGTCACCTGTTAATTTATGGCAACCCCATGAATTTTTCATAGGGTTTTCTTAGGCAAGGAATACTCAAAGGTAGTTTTGCCAGTTCCTTCCTCTGAAATATAGCCTACAGCACCTGGTATTCACTGGCAGTCTCCCATCCAAGGATTAACTAGGACTGACTCTACTTAGCTTCCAAGATCAGTTAGGGTATTTAGGTTTCAAGAGCTAAGCTCTTTTTGTATCTTGAAAAATATCAAATATAACTATTCAAGAGCAGGATCCTACTCTCCAACCATTGAATAATGCTCCCATTTTTTTAAACACCCTAATGAGCAGACTAAAATAAATCACTACTTCACTTTGCCTACTGGCAGAGCCGACCCTGTAGGTCTAAATATCCTAAAAGCACCAGATCCCATCTGGTCTTAGAAGTTAAGCAGGATCAGCCCTGCTTAGTACTTAGATAAGAGATCACCAAAGAATACCAGGTGCTGTAGGCTATATTTCAGAGGAAGGAACTGGCAAAACTACCTCTGAGTATTCGTTGCCTGAGAAAACCCTATGAAATTCATGGGGTTGCCATAAGTCAGCAGGAGACTTGAAGGCACAGACACACAGAGAGCCAGCCCTGGTTCTGCTCCACTTGAAGGACTTCAACAATGTTTCCCAACTCTCATTCCAGAGTATTGATCTGGTCTTCTATTTTCCCAGGCTGCATTTACACGGGCAAATATCCCCCTAAATATACTGCTAAGATTGCTCATTGTTCCCACAAATCGAGCCACAGTATCGCCTCATTCAGAAGGGGGTAAGTCAAAATACCCAAATGTAGCGTGACAGGGGATGTCGCTACTTTTGCCGGTTTATTTGAAAAGTAGCCCGACTTAGCGCATTATTGCTAGTGTGAACGGCAAGTCCGTGTGAATTACCAGCAATCTTCCTGATACAGTTGCAGCAGAGCTGCACTGTGATTGATTCTTATGATGAAGGGGTGGGCTGGCTAGATGTGGAACCAGGAGGGAGACTCAGTAGCAATCCAGGAAATCTTAAAATCCTTCGTGTCTACTGCTTGCTTTAAACATCCAGCCAACCGGCTTGCTTTTAGCATGGGAAAAGCACAGCTGACAGATTGCAGAGCAAAGGAATCCTAGCCAGCTGCTTTTGTGTGTGTGTGTGTGTGTGTGGCTGCTTTCCTTCCCACTTAATTATTCATCTCGTCCATGGTCTCCCTCCTTTTTTGTTGATTTATATGCAGACAAAGGTACCCTCACACTGCCCCTTCCTTCCTTCCTTCCTCTCCGTCTTCTGCCTGGCTTTAATGATAATGATAGAGCTGCCTGGCCATCCCCCCACCTTTGTCTGTGTAAACTACAGTCGAAATTCATCCAAATTGGCCATAAATCTTAAGAACTATTCACCCCTGTTCCGAAAGGACGGAAATCTGGAATTTCGCTCACTTTATTCTGTCGTGTAACTGGCCCCTTTGTCAATCAGCTGTTATGCAAGGAGAAAAAAATCTTCTGTTTGGAGTTTGATTTGTGGGCAGGGAGCTGGGGGGAGAGAGGCAAAGGGTGACATTCTTCGTCCTTCAGCTGTTAAGCACACGGAGTTGGGGCCAAGGTAGGCATTCCTATGGCATTCCTTTGTCTTCTCTCCAATGCTTGGCCACGCCCCCACCACATTTGGCTGTGTGAATCTCAAAGTGGAAAAAAAACAAAGAGCAACAAAATACAGCTGTTTCCTCCATAGACCATGCAAACTACCCACCACTGGTGCGGAAAAGCGCTAAAGTGCAATTTATCGTAATAAAACCTCCCGTGTAACTGCAGCCCCAGAGTGCAAAGCATTAGAGAAGGCATTGTTGCCCCTTGCAGATATGATTTGTCAGTAAAGACTGTAAGCTTGAGGGGAGGAGACACATTTCAGTTCATATTCCACACAAAGAACGCTGCTATTCCAATGTCCATGTTAGGGTACAGGTTACTACAATAGCTCCACCCCCATACAACTCCCTCCTCAAGAAACTTAGCATGATTGTTTCATACCAACTAAATGGTCAGGCTGGTGAATCATGTTTATTTCAAAGCCTTTCAAGATTAGAGCCAGTTTGCATGTAAAAAGACTATGCTGCTAAAGGCTAACCACGGTTCCTTAGAAGAATCTAGGCTCCATTGTTTTGAGTATAAACTATTGGCTCTGAATTCACCAGTGTATTCTGACAGAATGAGTACTAGTACAAAGGGCTGCTGGGACTTTGGAATTTCAACCCTCATGTGGCTCCCACAAAATATGTAATGTATGTGTGCTTACCTCATGTGTGTTGCTGTCATGAACTTTGCTAAGGCTGTGACATCCAGGCTAGGATCTTGGTGGTGCAATATGCTAGCAGATGCACTTTTTCCAGATCTGTGCAGCGGTAATGAAGGAAGGCAGATAAAAACTGCCACCTCCAGGCAGCCTGTGTCTCCAGTGCCTGACATCTTTCATGCCTGCTGTGCTCCCAACCTTTTTCTTCCTGCTGCCACCAGCTACACCCCTGTGGTTATGCCAATTTAGTGTGCCACCAGGATTCCATTTCAGCAGTAGTTCAGCGTGACTGCTCCCGAAAGCAGACATCCTTCCCTCTTCTTCTCTTAGTTCTGTCATGCCAAAGGCACATCACTGTCTCTGCCTTACTAGCAGCAATGAATAAAATAAAGTGGGGAACAGGGGAAATAGGAATGCAGTGACATCACAGATTACAGAGGACTGAAGAGGAGAAGATGCAGAACTGTTGCTTTTTGCAGTCGCCCCACATGAGCCCCAAAAGGCTTGGGCAGAGTAATCCAGCAGACAGTGGGAGAGAAATCACAAAGGGGATTGTCCTACCAGGGTAGCCTTCAGGTGTCACAAAAGGGATGTAAATTGTTCACAGACAAATAACAAGCAAATTGTTATTACAGGAGCTTTACTGCTAGAGATGGGGAGAGGTACAATATGTTTGAGTACTATGCATCTTGTAGGGGGGGGTTGCTTTTCTACCTCAGATAGCAAAATGTATTTGTTCAGTTATGGATCCAAAGGTGGAGGAACCACCTTAACCAATACCCTTGTAGTCTTGCATGGAGAAGGAGAAAGAAGATAGAGACAGTGGCCCATATTTTGAATCATTTACTTAGTTATGTGTTCATTAATAAGTAACATTCCCTGGGCCTACTCTCCTCCACCTACTTTACCAGGCATGAGCCACAGTGAGGTCTGTTCTGCTACTGACTGGGGTGTGGTTAGATAATATTTCCATAGCCCCTCTTGGCAGTGAGTAAGGCTTCAACAAAGAAAAAGAGGTACAGTCACTGCAATAAAATAGGTTACTCATGTTTGTTAGGCTAAGTAAAACCAATGGCTTATCTACACAGCCCAAATACTCCAGTTTGCCCCTGTTCCAGAGCCCTGCAGTCCAGATGACACAAGGCATTTACCCCAATATTCCCCTGGGCAGTCCTCACCACCACCACCAGGGCAGATATGGGACTGGAAAGGGAGCAAGCCAGAATAGGACACAATAAACCATTCTAAGATAATACCCAGCTTAATCCAGTACTGCCAAGATCAGGCCCCGCATGCCTATGGGAACCCATCCCAGTATGTCATCCCTCACTGCTGCCACCAGCTCCCTGGCTTTCCTGGAAGCCAGGCAGGGGTCCCTCAGAATGGCAAAATAACCAAGGCTGGTCTCATTCAGAGGTCCTTCAGTCACATGTTGCAGGTCCCTTCCTGGCTTCTGCAGCAGCAGGGAAAATCACAGCAGAGGTGGCAGCTGCAAAGACTGCAGAGACAGGCTGGTGTTCTGTTTGAACACCAGCTCGTTTTCTCCAGATAATATGGGCAGGACAGGCCAGAACCAGAGCCAGGTTATGCCAGCAGGGAGCTGGCATATCCTGGCTAGTGTAGATAAGCCCCAAGTCTGGGTCTAATTTATTGCCATGTTTTGGCCAAAGGTATGTTCTTTCATTTGTTGTTGCAGTTCACACAGACTGGATTTCAGTATTTGGTTTGATGATACCTTTAACTTTATGAAAGATACAGGACATTATCAGACAGGGCAAATAAGGTGTCATAAGGACTCCTAATGATTGTGAAAGGGCGTGCATACCACACAATGTTGCCCTTTCATGATCATGTCCTGTTAAAAAAACATTCTTTTTTATTGATGGCTCAAGCCGTCAATTGATCCCCATGCTGCTTTTGTGCCAGCATTGCTGGCGTGTGAAACTTCGCACCATTGTACTCATGTGAATGCAGTGTCAATGGCCAGTCCAGGTCGTGACATCCAGGTAGGTGACACACTTTTTATGACCCTCCCCAGTTTACATGGGACTTTTTTAAGTATGTTTGGGTGCTTTTTGCAACTGTAACTTTGTTGGTTTTGTTTTTGTTTTTAATTTCCTGCACTATGTATTCTCGAGAGAACACATGGGATTTCAAATGAGGAAGAGAATGGAGCTCCATTCACTCCTTGTTCATTGCCAGATAGCCCTTGGATGGGAGGGAAGGTTAGTGTGGTAAAGGGGGTTCTTTTGCAGACATAAAAACGGCAAAGTTATGCCGGCAAAATAATGGGGTTTGAGGGGTGGTCTGATAAAGTCCCCTGATGCCTTCTCCCTTTCATGCTGTTCTTCTTTTTGTATGTGAATTTGTTTCATCAGGTCAAATATAAACACACACACACACAGGATAAAGTCCAGGAAAAGTGTTGCTTTAAATTTTGATTCAGCTAAATGGAAAGTGACCAAAAGGACATCAGAACTGAGATCTGTTTTCCTTGCTCTCATCTTGTGGCTCAGTGACCTCTTGAAACTTTACACTGGCAAGCAAACATTAAAACCACATTTTACAGAGAGATAAGCAGGGGGGGAGGGGGAAAGAAGGGTTAAGATGAAATAATGCACACCAAAGGTTATTGAAGCCACAATATTCCAACTGCTTAATGGCAATCTGTTTGCACTGATGTCTGATGGTAATAGTTCATTACTACAGTAATTTTCACTGATGGGCAATTCAAACAACCATTTGCATGTTAAATTTTTTAAGGTGAAGCCCACAATGGACTTAATACACAAATGTACTTGAGTTTTTTGCTGATGCTATGAATTGTTTAACTCTTAAGAAGATGCATAACACTTAGCTATACCCACCCTTTGAAGGTTTTTCAAGTTTCCAAATGTAATATCAACCGGCTTCTGAGTTCTATAAAATTTGTAACCATGCCAAAAGAAACCACTCATTACCCACTTCATAAAAATAGCTAAATAGTTCTTCATTTATATCCCTGGCTTTATTACTATGGCTGACATCCTGTTAGAGACATATGCAGGTGTAAGTTGCACTACTCTTGTGGAGTACAATGTCTAAAACTGGTATCCACCTGATGATAGTGTAAGCAAAGTTGTGCATGTGGACAGTTACACATGTGGCAGCATGTTAAAGCACACAGAATTACATGTGAATGTGCATTACTTTTACACATTGCCTTTGTGCATTATGCATTGCAATTGCACAATGGGTTGTCAGCCATGCTCATTGACAATTTATCCTCATAAGCTGCACTATGTTGATATTCACTACCGCTGATAAAGCTGGGCTTGATTAAAAAATATATCCTCTTTCAAGAGCTAAAACACATTTATAACGGCTGATTCTAACTAATCGTCTTTCCAGGAGGTCGTCTATATGGAGGAAAAAATGTGGATTGCTGAGGGGTAAAGCCAACTCCCAGCAGCTACTACATTTGTCCTGATGGTCTGTTTGCAAGATCGCAGGCATGCAAAGCAAACCGTGTCTGATGTTCCCATGGGCATGCGTGTGAATCAAAATGGTGGGCATGAGTGAATTAATCATGATTTTATTTTCCCCAGGTTGCCCCTGCCAAACATTTTTTTCAAAAACAAAATACAAGGTGCAGAAGTGTGACCTTCCTCTTTAGCAAATGCACAAAAGAAAAGAAAAGAAAATGGCTGTTTTCTCCCCGTAGCGCACGATCGCTATGGGAAAAATTCAAAATGGCAGTTCCGGGCACTTGCCTTGCTGGCAAGCTCCATCCCCCATGCATGTCCAACCAATCATCTGCCTATTGGGAAAGCAAATCAATTTGGTCGCTTGTCCCAACGAGCAGGAATTACCGCCCAGTCAGTCTGACATCAATACTAGGAAAGATTCTAGAGCAGATCATTAAACAGACAGTCTGTAACCACTTAGAAAGGAATGCCATAATCACTACAAGTCATCATGGGTTTCTTAAAAACAAATCATGCCAGACTAATCTTATCTCCTTTTTTGATAGAGTTAACATATCTGGTAGATGAAGGGAATGCTGTGAATGTACTGTATCTTGATTACAGTAAGGCCTTTGACAAGGTCCCACATGATATCCATGCAAAAAAGTTAGTAACATGTGGGCTAGACAATGTGACTGTTAGGTGGATTTGCAGTTGGTTGACTGACCAAACCCAAAGGGTAGTCACCAATGGCTCCACTTCATCATGGAGAGAAGTGACTGATGGGATGCCACAGGGTTCTGTCCTGGGCCCAGTGCTATTCAACATCTTTATCAATGACTTGGATGAGGGAATAGAGGGTATGTTTATCAAGTTTGCAGATGACACCAAATTAGGAGGGGTAGCTAATACCCCAGAGGACAGAATCAGAATTCAAAATTACCTTAACAGATTAAAAAGTTGGGCCAAAACTAACAAAATGAATTTCAACAGGGAGAAATGTAGGATACTACACTTGGGCAGTAAAAATGAAATGGACAGATACAGGATGGGTGACACTTGGCTTGAGAGCAGTACATGTGAAAGGGATCTAGGAATCTTAGTGGACCACAAGCTGAACATGAGTCAGCAGTGTGATGCAGCAGCTAAAAAAGCCAATGCGATTCTAGGCTGCATCAATAGGAGTATAGTGTCTAGATCAAGGGAAGTAGTAGTGCCACTCTATTCTGCTTTGGTCAGACCTCATCTGGAATACTGTATCCATTTCTGGGCACCACAATTCAGGAAGGATATCGACAAGTTGGAACGTTTCCAGAGAAGGGTGACCAAAATGGTAAGAGGTCTGGAAGCCAGGTTCTATGAGGAGCAGTTTAAGGAGCTGGGCATGTTTAGCCTGGGGAAGAGAAGATTGAGAGATGACATGATAGCCATGTTTAAATATTTAAAGGCATGTCATATTGAGGATGGAGCAAGCTTGTTTTCTGCTGTTCTGGAGACTAGGACATGGAGCAATGGACTCAAAGTACAGGAAAAGAGATTCCACCTAAACATTAGGAAGAATTTCCTGACAGTAAGAGCTGTTTGGCAGTGGAATACGTTGCTTCCTAGTGTGGTGGAGTCTCCTTCTTTGGAGGTTTTTAAACAGAGGCTGGATGGTCAACTGTTGGGAATGCTTTGATTGGATACTCCTGCATGGCAGGAGGTTGGACTAGATGGCCGTTGTGGTCTCTTCCAACTCTATGATTCTATGACTGCACTTTTCCAGCACAGTTTTTCAAAAAATACAGGAAAAGCTGCAAAGGTTTTTCCCATGGAGTATATGGCATTTTGGGAAATCCTCCTTCACAATATGTCGAGTTGCTTTGGGATCCCATTGGGACAACAAGTATTCTCCTCGCATTCTGTGAGGAGTGTTGTCACCATTTAGGCAAGCCCCTGGTTCTAATGTAACAATGTCCAAGGTTGCAGTCTTGGAAACAGACCATAAGGACAAATAGAAGCTGCTGCAAGTTGGCATTACCCCACAGCAATCCACATTTTTATTCTCCATATAGATGCCCCCCTGAAAACATTACCTCCCAGAATGCTGGCCAGGGGATTCTGGGAGCTGTAGTCCAAAAAAGCAATCTCCCCAAGTTCTGTACTGAATATCCAGCTTTTGAAGCGAGTGATAAGAGTAGGAGAATCAAATTACTATACTACAGTTTTGTAAATTTATTGTAGTTATGCTTTATCCTGAGTTCTCTAGTATTTTTTTTAATAAATAGCTTCACTACTCGAACTTTTTGACATGTTGGCAACCCCTCCTCCCCACACACACTTCAAATCCTCTCTCGATTACTTGATTCACCCTATTGATTGTAACAGCAGGAACTGGTGCTGTGGAAATCAATTGAACTTAAAAGTACTTAACCTTGGCCAGACCATGCTTATGGATTAGAATGCTTCATATCTAGTGTTTCCTTTTATATCTAGATAGTGTTTATATCCACCCTTTTCTTACCATGCATGTTTTGTTGTTGTTAAAAAAGGTCACCTTTAAAAAAAACACACCCTGTTTATGGGAGGTGGGTTTGCTTTCATTTTTCAACCTTTTGCTCCCTTTAGCACCCTGCTCCTTAAGAAGTGTGGGGGAAGCAGGGAAGCTACACCACCTAGAAGGGTAACTAATCCCCATTAAGTGAGCTTGAGTAGCCTCTTGTTATCATGGGAGCTGCTGGAACAAGACCCTTGTTATTCACTGTTCAAACAAAGATAAAAGAGAAAGAGCATGGCAACAAGAAGAAAGGGAAAGGGAGAGCAGGCCTGTCGAAATTCTAATTCTAATGTTTGGCTCTTTCCTATTTATTTTGCTTAGGGTGCCAGGGAGGGCTGCGTGTCTGATAATGACAGCCAGGCTGTGAATGGAAAATAGATGCAGAGAGCCAACAGATGGATATCCAGCTTGTGATTTCTCTCAAGGTCTGGCTGTTGCCTAGGGAACTCCCTCTCGGCAACTCACTCAGCTACTCCTCTCAACCTGTTTTGCAAAACACGGGGGCGCTTCAGGATGGTGGCGCCTGACAAACTGGTTCAGTCGCTCTGCATGGAAGGAGGAAACAAAATCCCTCGTAGCCATTCTTATGCAGAGTGAACATGAGAGAGAACAGCTGCAGTTTTAAACAGGGACTGGGGCCATAACCGTGTAGTGGTTTACCTGTAGATAGCTGACCTGTCAAACAATTGTACTTCATCTCAGTTAACTGGTGAGGCCTTCTTCTAAAACAGAGGTCAGCCTAAAACAGGGACAGGAATCATGCTGCCTCTGTATGTTGTTCAGTGATAAGTTCCAGCAGTCTTAAGAGATTTTCACATGGGGGAAATAATCCCGCAGAGATCAGGAGAGAAACGGGGCTCCGTTTCGCACACCCCTGTCCTTCTCTCGACCTCCCTTCACTCTCCCTCCATCCTGCTATCATTTTCCTTCTGCTATTTTTTACTAACAGAAGTTCTTTGTTAGTAAAAAAAAAAATAGCAGAAAATAGCGGAAGAAAATGAAAGCAGGACGGAGGGAGAACAAATGGAGATCGGGATAAGGACGAGGGTGTGCGAAACGGAGCGCTGGCAGCGGAACAGCCTCGTTTCTCTCCCAATCTCTGTGGGGGTTATTTCCCCCCATCTGAAAATCTCCTTAGCTGGCTTAGTTGATGAGGAGGAGTGCTGATACTTGTAGTTCATCAACATCTGAAGGTATACATGATTCCCACATCTGCTCCAAACATTGAAAAATATTGTGTAGTTATTCTAATGAAGATGCTTGAGTGTCTTCCTAAAGACGTTTGAAAACAGATGTTTGCTTTCTGTTGTTGTTGTTGTTGTTGTGTGCCTGCAAGTCATTTCTGACTTATGGCAACCCTAAGGTGAACCTATCACAGGGTTTTCTTGGCAGGATTTGTTCAGAGGAGGTTTGCCATTCCTCTGAGGCTGAGAGAGTGTGACTGTGACTTACCCAAGGTCACCCAGCAGGTTTCCATGGTTGAGCAGAGATTTGAACCCTGGTCTCCAGAGTCATAGTCCGACACTCAAACCACTATACCATGCTGGCTCTGACTGCTCTCTGTATCCTGCCATTACCCACATCACAGTCCAGCTGTTTGCTCCAACTGGATTCTTCAGTGATTCTAGTCTAGTTGGGACAAACAATTTGGATTCTATGTTTCCTCCACTATGCTGTGCGGAATTGGACATAGGCTAAGCTGCTATATTAAATATTATGGACAGGGAAGATGAAATTCAGTATGGCAGCAAACTCATGTTTCTGATTACATTTTGTTCTTAAGACACCTGGTGTTCAGCTTTTGACCACTCTAACAAATTCTGAGATGCAGTAGTAGAGGTGGGGATCATACCCACCACTTTGCCATTACTAATGCCCCATCCCATCACCTACAGCACCCCATATTTCATTCTGAAAAGAGACTTTCTCTCAGGAAAGATGGCCAGGCCCAAAGCCCTGGCTCTGAAGCAATTCTTCCTTAGGGCCAGGCATTTGGGTCTGGCCAACCTGCCCTCTAAAACACATTTAAGACTAACATGTTGATTTTACCATGTGTTTTCATGGATACACTTCCTCAGATGAAGTACATAATGGAGTATTCTAGCCTCAGTTATTTACCCACAGTTACATAGCTGTAGTGGTGGAATCAGAGTGAAATGGGATACAGAAAATGACAATGGTATTATTAACACTGTTCATTAACATTAAAAGGACTTTGCCATTAAATTCCCAGTATCTGTAAAATAATACATGATACTACTGGACTGCTGTTAATTACCTCTGAAGTGTTAAAGCAATATATTCTGCTTTTAGCAAAATTTGTTTTGTTGAAGGCTCAGAGCTTGTCTAGATGAGGTAATATAATGTGGATTGGTGCACAGTAATGCCAATTCACAGTAGCGTTCATTTGTCTCCACAGTTTTTTGGGCAAGATCGCTGGTATGCAAAGCTATCTGTGTTTGATATTCACATGGAGGCATGCCTATGAATCAAGATGGTGGATGCAAGTGAATTATTCGTTTTTTATTCTCCACAAGTTGCCACTGCTGAACAGTATCTTTTTTTAACAGTAAATCTAAGGTATGGACGTGTGACCTTCTGCTTAAATAAGTTTTAAAAAACTGTTTTGTTGCCTCAGCACTGCAAAAAGCACACAATCACTACCATGAAAATCCAACATGGCAGTTCCAGCCACTTCATAGCCAGCAAACTCCGCCCCCGGTTGCATGTCTGACCAATCAGCTTTCCACTTCCTCTCTTATCCTGGAATTTGCTATGATCTGAACTGGTTGTCCCAATGAGCAGGAATGCGCATTTCCCTCACATTATTTTTAAAACTTCAGGAAAAGCCACAAAGGCTTTTCCTGCGCAGTATATGGTGTTTTTGCCCCCCCTCCTTCCGAATATGACAAATCACCATGGGGTTCTGTTTGGACAAAAGATATTCTCCTCTAAGTCTATGAGGAGTATTTTCGCCATTTAGACAAGCTCAGCATCTTCTTCTTCTTCTTCTTCTTCATCTGCTCTTTTGTCTTCATCTTCTCTTTCTCCAAGAGGAAGAGGAAGATGATTATGATTATATTTTTGGCTATACACGTGACTGCAGTGTAAACTGGCCTATTAATAGTACTGTAGTTATTTATTTATTTATTTATTTATGACTATATATCCCACCTTTCTCCCAAGATAGGATTCTTGAGATGGGATATTAATAGATAGAGCATTCTAAGTAACCATTGTTCTCTTCAGAACTCTGTTCACAGACTGAAAATTGTGAAAGTACCTCAGCTCTCTCCCTTTCAAATCTTCCTTTGAAATTCATTTATTCCCCAAAAGACACTTGTGAGATCAGTGATAGAGTATCCTGTGAGACTGAGGACTTTTTCAGACAGAGTAAAAAAAAAACCTGCAGAGGTTGGGAGGAGGAAGATGCTGTCCCGCTTCCAGCACTCCGTTTCGGACACTGCCATCCTCCTCCCGTCCTTCGTTCTGCCTCCGTCCTGCATTTGTTTTGCCTCCACTGCTTTTTATTAACAGAAGTTAATTAAGGGCCATATATTGTGAGTCATTATTACATCAGATTTGGGGGAAAGGCCACATGTCATGTGGCATTATCGGGCCAGATTTGGGGGAGATTCAGGGTTTTTAACTGGTATAGACAAGCCCCTGAAGGCCTACAATAACAATAAAAATTGGTTGAACAAAATAGATTTTTGTGGTGGAAGCTACAAGTATGTAAGGAGATTATCAGACACATCCAAAAACCAGAAGAGCAGCACGCGAGGACGACGTTACTATCCTGTGAACAGGACCCGGTTTCAGACATCTTCATCAGACAATGATGATGTCATCTGAAACAGGGTCCCATTTGTGGGACAATAATGTCATCCTCGCATGCTGCTCTTGTGGTTTTTTTAATGCATCTGATAATCTCCTTAGTGTTGTAGTGATGAGTGGGTGTTTGCTATATCATGGTACATATATGTCCACTGTATAATTTCACAGTGGTGTCAAGAAAGCACACTATTTGTATGGGCTGTTCTTGGCTCAAGTTGGTGGCAGGGAGAAGACTGTCAGTGTTCTGGTAGAACTTCTTAAGAAATTCCTTTTACGAGTCCAGCTGATAAAGATATTTTTGTGTCATGTAAGTGCCCATAAACAGTGGAATTGACCTGAAATTTTCAAAGAAGTACAAGTCACCCACCCACCCCTCAATATCTGCAGAGGATATGTTCCTGGACTCACTGTTTGTGACAGTGTGACTAATAGCAAACCCTATTAAAATAAAGGACTTCCTGTACAAACATACCATAGAGTTGCATTGACCTACCTAGTAATTTCTAGAGAGGATGCCTCCTTAGGCATTTCCCAGCACAACTCTATGGTATGTGTCCCTATTTTTTCAGCCGTCGATAACTGAAACAGCGGATACTGGTTCCGTGAATAGGGAATGTACCTTGTCTGTTGCAGCATAAAAAAGAGAAAGGAATCTAAGAACATCCTTAAGACTAACTGATTTTATTATAGCATAAGCTTGCATGGATATCAATCCATTTCTTCAAATGCAATACAGAGTGATATTAACGCCTCAGGCAATTAAACATATGTATACAATTGTAAGAGTGGGATAGAATGTAATAGGATCTAGAAAGATGCAAACCATGATCCTTGCTGTTTTCAATATTGAAAGTTTACTTTTCAAAGCATTGACTTTTGTTTTCTCTTCATCAAAGTGTATTCTGAAATCCTGTTTCTCTTCCCCAAATGCCTTGTTGCTGAGCAATGGCTGTTAAACAGTCACCACTGGATAGGGCCCAAAATGTCTTTATATTTAGGAGAAGGATGGTTGAAGAACTTGGATTTTCCTCATGATTTGAATTAAAAAACACTACCAAGCCTGAACATTTGGCATTCTTCAAATAAATGCAGTAGAGCCAAGAAAATAACAGCTGCCTACACTTGTCAGTTTGTTTCAAAAAGCTAGAGATTTCAACCAAGAGAAGCTGATGTGTTTGGGTACAGAACTGATCCCACTGAGTAGTTCTTGTACTGTCAAATACTCGGACTCTCTGTCCGAGAGACTTGTTTCAAATGAACAGCCCAGGGAACCATAACCAATGCTTGGCAGAGGCCTAGGAGGTTACTTCATATAGGACAGGGCTGTGATTTAACACAATAATCTGAAGAGTTAGCATAGCACTGAAAGGATTATATCCAGTGGCCCAGCAGAAATTAATTGGGGATGCAGTGGCAGACAACAAACTTTTGAGATTTATCTCTAATATTGTGTTTTTAATGTAATCCCTCAGAAACAGTAACTAGGCACTTGCCTTGTGAACTGAGGTAAGTCAAAATCCTTTCCAAATGGCCATGGCTGCTGACACACTCCAGAAATTAGCTGGTTTGACACCGCTTTAACTGCCATGGCTCAGTGCTATGGATCCTGGAATTTGTAGTTTTATGAGATACTTAGCGTTCTCTGTCTCTGGTGCCACAACAAACTACAAATCCCAGGGTTCCATAGGATGGAGCCATGTGTTGTGTACTGGCTCAGTGACCAGTGGTTTCAGAGTTAAAAACAGAAAACTTTATTGTCACAATAATCCAAAGAGCTAACCCTACAAGATCATTGCTCAGAATGAAACCTAACTAACAAGCAGTAAACTAAAAACATTCTACAATCTACAAAATCTGGTGGGCTATAGAGTCATCGGCTATCCATCATTCCCACACTCAGTTCCCATCAGCTCTGAGCTCAGCCCACTTTTCCCATAGCTGAGGCCAGGTGCTGGTTTTATCAAGGCATTACAAACACAGAGCACATACTCCCTTTTCCCTGTTAGACTGCTGACTTTATCAGACTGTAATGCCACGATTGAGGAAAGCTGATACGGTGATACTACCACCACAGAATTATTGCACAACCACAACTAGTGGTTTAAAAATGGGGTTTCAGCTTGCGCTATAGTAACACTTTTCTTCGCATTGCCTTCTAATGACAGAATATTAATGATTTGTGCTGGCCCACACATGCACCTTAAAGAACCTTTTTCTGTTACTTCTGTGATTTTGCATGGATGAGATTTTGGCTATTTTTGCGGCAAGACTTGACTTCTCAGTTAAAAGCACAATAAACGAAGACAAAACGAAAGAATGTGAAGTGGAAGGCTTTCATAGCCAGCTTCCATAGGGTTTTTTTGTGTGTGTGGGGGGGGGTTTCCAGGCTGTGAGGCCGTGTTCTGGAAGAGTTTATTTCTGACATTTCACCTGCATCTGTAGCGAAAATGAAAAAACATTTAAACAACCATAAAAACCTACCAAGCAAAGGCTACAGTTCATTAAAACAGCATCCTGTTGGTCCTCTTCACGTCTCCCCTGGAAGTTCAATTATGTGTTCTCATTGGGAAAGAGGACCACCCATTTATGCTGTAATTGTGTGATTTACAGCGGGATGTGATTTTGCACACTTGTCAATACCACGAAAATAGTGATATTGAGGGCTGTTGACGAGTTTTGCCCATCAGTGAAAAGTTACACGTAATTAACGGGTGGAGCATACATGGACCATGGAAGGATGACAACATCGTGTGAGAACAGGAACCCATTTGTGCTATTATCCTGTCATAATTGCACAATTTCAGCCTTGTGTGATAAAGTCCTATACCCTTGTTAGCAAGTACAAAAGAATGCAAGCACAGTTAGTCACAAAGTGTTACAACAGAACTGAACTTGGCAGGAAAAGGTCACGTCCATGACCAATCCTGACATCATGATAGTTAAAACAGTGTCAAACTGCATTATTTCTGCAGTTTGTCAGCAGTCCATGCAGGGAACATACCCTTCCACTGTCCTGATTCTGCAGGGGCAGTCATGATTAATCCTCTTTTGCCCCAATTTTTCTGTTACTTTTAAAAAGTCCCAGTATCTCCCTCTGCCTCCCACTCTTCCCTTTTCTCCTCAGCTAATTTCAATTGCTGTAAACTGAGTTCAAAGTGCAAAAGTAGTTTGCATTCAATTAACTCAGTGGGGGGAGAATATAGGAGGAGCAGAATCTCGCTCTTTCCAGTAGACTTGGGCAAAAGCAAACTGCTGCAGCCTTTCCTAACTTGTGTGCTCTCCCCCATTAATATTTTTTGCTGTCTTGACCAAGCTCTGATATTGCTTGGCCACACATATCCTGGTTTTCATCTGTGAAATGTTGGAGAGTACAAGGGAAGGACACAGAGAGTAATTCCTTAGGGATGTTTACCGTACACATCCAGTTTATTCCTTTCCTCACCCCATTTATTTGTTCTTAAATGTCTTTCTTCTGCCTCAGAAAGAATACTTTATATATTAGATGGCAGCAATATGGATTTATAAGTCTGTGCTTGACCAGGGGCTGCAGCAGCCAATTCTAATTCTTGCTGAATGTATGCTATCTTTTCACATTTTCCAACAAATGAACATAGACGGAAGGTGGCTTACCTTCTAACATTTCACAGATAAAAACTGGGGCACGTGTGGCCAAACAACATTAGAGTGTGGTCAAGTTCATTCATGAGGAAGTTATTAATGAGGAAGAACACAAAAGCTAGGAGAGGCTGCCGCAGTTTGCTTTTGCCCGAACCTACTGGGAAGGGCAAGATTCTTTCCTCTCCTCTCTGCTCACTCCTGCTGAGCTGACTGCAAATGACTTTTGAATTCAGTTTGCAGCAACCATAAGTACACTGAGGAGAAAAGGAGCACATGGAAGGAGGAGAGAGAAACCGGGACATTTTAAAAGCAACCCACTGGGTGACATTGGACAAGTCACACACTCTCAACCGCAGAGGAAGGCCATTACTTTCCTAGCAATCAAGCAGCACCTTGTGATAACTGGACATGCCTAAAGGCATCAAATCCCATCTGATCTTGAAAGCCAAGCAGGGTCAGCCCTGGTTAATACTTGGGTAGGAAATCACCAATGAATACCAGGTACTGTAGGCTATATTTCAGAGAAAAGAACTGGCAAAACCACCTCAAAGTATTCCTGGTCTAAGAAAACCCTATGAAATTCATGGGGTCACCATAACTCAACAGGTGACTTGAAAGCACATATACCAGTACACATTGCAGGAATACCAGTTTTGCCAATCTGAAGTCTCCCACTGTTCATAAACCCTTGATGTAGCTGAGTAAGGGTTAAGGAGTAGTTTCGTGAGTGAATTCATGAGGAACTAGAAGTGGTTGTGTTTCTTAAATGGTAGAAGGTACTGGAATCTCTAAAAAAAGAATAAAGACAGCAGACAGGCTATTATTACCCTGTGAAAGATATGTGTGCTGTTCAACTTTCCGGAATCACCACAAGGTAATTTCTCAAATCTGGAAGAATGAGTTTACAAAATATGCCAATATTTGAAATACAGCTCCTTGCATCTGTATTTTAAACAAAGAGTTAATTGTAAACTGTACATGAGATTCAGCCCCCCTTTACAGATATAACCAGATTAGAATAAGCTATACTGGGGTGGGGGAGACACAAACTCCCATTTAAAATTAAGGAAGCCCAAACGGCACATGAAGAAAATGCAATTCTGACATTTGTATCAAGTCAATGTGGATGGTTTGCCTTATCTTGCAAAACTGATTGGGAATTTAAAACTATCTTGTATGCTGTTAATCATGGTGGGTGGAGGAATGCTGTGCAGGAAACTGAAGCGTTGCTGTCCTGCTCCTGAAAACTTCAATGAAGAAGCCTTCACAATAGCTTCTTAGATCTTGCCAAGCCATCCACTTTCAAGACCCAACTTTTCAACCACAAGGCCTAGTGACTTCATTTATTTAAAAATGAAATCCAAAATATTTTGTTTGCAATCCTGCACACACTCACACATACCTTCTAACATTTTATAGATGAAAACTGGAACAGCTCAGCTAACATGTGTATGTCAAAGTCAACGTGTGTCAGAGGGCTCATCTATACTGGCTGCATAATCCGGGGCCAGTCCAGAGCATTATGCTCCAGACTTGCCCCGGATTGACCACAATGGCAGCCACATGCACCAGGCTGAATCCAGTGCCATGGCGCATTGTTGTCCACATGGGCCAAATCAGCTTTGCTGGCCCGTCCCCTGATTTTGGAGCCACCTCCTCCTCGCCATCCAAGCAGCTCCCTGTGAGAGCCTGGTCAGCAATGTCACTTCTGCTGAGGTCAGAAAAAGGCACCCAGACATGTGATCAACAAGGAGAGGGTCACTCTACCCCTCCTCACTGATCACATGGGCACCCCATGCTGACCTCAGCAAAAGCGATGTTGCCAGCCAGGCTTTCGCTGAGAGCTGCTTGGCTGGTGAGGTGGCAGCAGCAACTCTGACAGGAATCCATCCCCTTCCCTGCACGACTCAGCACTGATTAAGGGAGATGGCACCACATTTGCATGTGGACAACTGGATCAGGCTGAATCAAACACAATTCATTTGCCCAGACAGCAAAAGAACCCAAGGTCACTCTGGAGTTCCCAGGAAATCCCAGAGTTTTCCTTGCTTAGTTTGAAGCAAAGTCAGGTACAGGGCCAAAAAAAATGTGGTTCCTCCCTGAAAGTAGCCATATGTTGTCTGGACTGCCAACACTGGATTCAAGGTGAGTCTGCATTTTTATTTTATTTTTATTTATTTTTTTTGCCAGTGTAGACAAGCACAGAGTGTGGTGAAAAGATTGTGGCCAGACCACAAAAGGGCAAAAGTTATTAATGCAGAAAAACACACAAAATAATTTATGTCTTGCATTCTGGAAAGGCAAGACTCTACCATCCTCCTATTCTGTCCTTCCTACTGCAGATTACTTGAGCAACTTCAGCACTTTGGGCTCAGTTTGCAGAATTTGATGTAAACCGAGGGGAAAGGGGAAAGGCCAGGGGGAGGAAAGTGAAAACAGGACATTTTAAAAGTATCTGAAAAAGTGGGACAGTAAAATTTTCAACAGAGCTTATCCTGGAAAGCCAGGACAGTTGGAGGGTATGCTCACCTGGCAGTAAATCCAATGTATGTCAGTGGTTCCCAATTCCAAGCAGATGTTAGAGAACTGTGCTGTTCAAAGCTGCCATGTGTGCAGCCCTATCCTCTGCATTGGTCAGCCCCAACCAGGTAACCTCTAGATGTGTCTAGCCTAACACAGCTGGAGGACACCAGCTTTGGGGTGGTAGTGGAAGAGTTGCTCTACATTATCTACTCCAGAGGTGGAAAACTGTTGGGGTAGGGGGCCTCATTGCCTCCCTCCCCGGCTGCACCACCCTGCCTAATTAAAAAAATGGTTCTCGAATGGCCATCCCCATGGGGTGTGGAGGTAAAGTTTGCCACATTTTTGGCAGTAAAGCCTGAGAGTAGCACACAATGTCAGTGTGCTTCAGCTGTTCTCTCATTCTGGTCCTGTGATAAATGCGATTTTCTAATGGATTTCCAGTTAGAAAAAAGGCTCGTCTTTACCATCATCTCCCATGGGACCGGAACAAGATAACAACAGAAGCACACCAATGCCATGTGATAAGGCAAGGTGGGATATGCGCCTCTCTCAGGCTTTACTGCCACATCCCTTCCCTGTTGCGATAAGCCCCAGAGTGACTTGTATACACATACAAAACAACTCTTATTTATTTGCCATCAACTGAAATTCAAAGGACCATAGCCAAGTTCACCTTGGAGTAGATCATAGGGAGTTCGGCTGTTCAGCATACAGGCAGTATTTGCAAAATAACAAGATTCCATTTGAACTGAAAATATCCTATCTTTTTGAAAGTGGCAAGGGATGGGATCTTTGATTTTCTCATCTATATATAACATGGTTTATGTTAGACTTGGAACAATATGCCAATCAGAATGAAACCTACACAAACAAAAAATGCTTTCTAAGTTATAGTTTTCCATGCCGCTTTCAAATTGAGTTAATAATTGTTTATCTCTTTGGGTTCTCAGTGCTTTTTACAAGTAGACACAGATTGTTCTCATAAGCAACCTAATGGGTAGGTACATGCCTGGATGGTCTTTGTTTTTCTTCTGTGTAAATATCTGCCAACTGTAAACTCTGTCCTCCTAAAAATAATTCTTTGGAATGCTCAGGATGAAGATAGACATAATGTTTTCATGGAGGTTGCAATGAGTCCTTAAACTATAGAGTGCTTCCCCCAATCACAACTTGTTTTATAGCCTCATTTGCCTAACCCCAGTAGCGTGACTCCATTAGCCTAATTTCAAAAACCCTCCTTAAGAAATCAACTGAGACTTCTTCAAGGGCAATCTTGATCTGCCCAGGCATCCCACTGTTTGGGAGAGGAGATAACAGGGAAAGGTAGGAAGAGGGATAGCATAAACAGAGAGAGAAAAGAAGTGCCCACCCATTTTGGACATTATTAGATAAAGCAAAAATCGCAGGATTACAACATTAGGATAGCGCAAATGGGCCCTGCTATTGCACAACATCATTGTCTTGGCATTGTTACTCCGTGCTCCAGCTGTGAAAAAGGCATTCTTTCTCATTCACAGGACAAGCCATCAGTAAATTGTCAATAATGCTCTTTTCACACTATTGACTTTATGCGAAACTACGTCCTGTTGTAATCGCGAGATTACAGTGGGAATGGGTGGTCCTCAGTGAGAAAACTTCTGGGTGAGAATGTGAAAACAAAGCACAGGACATTCTTTTTATGAACTGTCCCCTTTAGTTTGCACATTTTAAGGTTTGTTTCAGTGCTTGTGTTTTCATTTACTTTGTTAATTAAGGTTTTTGGGGGGTTTTAAGCATGCTCGCATCTTCTCTCGAGAACCGCCAAAATCTTGCCCATGCCAAATTGCGGAAGTAAACTTCTGTTCTTGAAGTGCTAGTGGTCTTTGTGCGATAATTCCATGGCGTTTCTTTCGTGTGACTACAACGATGTGTGGTAAGTGTTATAATGCCACAATGTTCCTGTTATCTTCATTCGCGGAATTACAGCATTTTTAGACACTAGTCTGATAATGTCCTTTGTCTCTCACCATGCACATGAGCAAACCAACTTTCTCCTGAGAATGTGGCCCTTGACAGAACAAAGGTTGCCCACCACTGTTAGCTTTGCTTCTCTCCATTCATAGAATCATAGGATCGTAGAGTTAGAAAGGGTCAGATGGGCCATCAGGTCAAACCTTCTGCTCAAGGCAGGATCACCAGCTAGAGCATCCCCACCAGGTAGCTTCCAGCCTCTTTTTGAAGACATCCTGAGAAGGAGACCCCACCACCTCTCTAGGCAATTGGTTCCATTACCAAACTGCTCTCACTATCAAGAAGTTCATTCTAATATTCAATTGAAATCTACCCTCCTGTAACTTAAAAGCATTAAACTAGTTCTACCTTCTGAGGCAGCAGAGAACAAGCCTGTACTCTCCTCTTTGTGGCAACTCTTGATCTTCTCTTTGCCAAGCTCCTTCAACCTTACCTCATACGTTTTGTTCTCTATACCTTATCATCCTCATTGCCCTTCTCTGAATTCTTTCCAACTTGTCTATATCCTTCTTAAAATGAGGTGCCCAGAACTGAACACAGTACTCCTGATGAGACCTGACCAATACAGAATATAAGGGGACTATTACTTCTCTAGAGTTGGAAACTATGCTTCTAATTCACGCAGGCTGAGATAGCATTTGCCTTCTTTGCTGAAGCATCACACTGCTGGCTCACGTTCAATGTATGATTAACAATAATACCAAGGTCCTTTTCATATGTAGTACTGCTGAGCCATGTATTCCCCATCCTATACCTGTGTATTTGGTTTTTGTGGCCTAAATGTTGGATTTTGCATTTGTCTTTGTTGAATTTCATTTTATTAATTTCAGCCTAATTTTCTAGTTTATCAAGATTCTTTTGAAATATATTCCTATCTTCCAATGTGTTAGCTACCCCTCCTTGTTTAGTATCATCCATACATTTTATAAGGATTCCATCCATCTCATCATCTAAATCACTGATAAAAATATTGAAGACCATCGATCCCAGGACACAATCCTGCAGCACTCCACTTGAGACCTCCTTCCAATTTGAAGTACAGCCACTGATGACAACTCTTTGAGTTCAGTTTTCCAACCAATTATGAATCCATCTGATGGTGTTTACATCTATTCTATATTTAGTCAGTTTGCTAATCAAAATATCATGGGGTTCCTTATCAAATGCTTTGCTAAAATCTAGATAAATTATATCAATAGCATTCCCACCATCTATTAAAACTAGTGACCTGAACAAAAAAAAAAATACATAAGGTTAGTTTGGCACAATTTGTTCTTGACAAACCCATGCTGGCTCATACTAATCACCATCACCGCATTGTCTTCAAGATACTTGCAGACAGGCTCTTGTATAATCCATTCTAAAAACATTTCCTTATATTGAGCTCAGGCTGATTGGTCTGTAGTTTCCTGGGTCTTCTTTTTTGCCTATTTAAAAGAGAGTGACAATTTTTACTTGTCTCCTCTGACACCTCATCCGTTCTTCAAGATTTCTCAAAAATGACAGCAAGTGGTTCTATGAGTATGTGAGCAAGTTCCTTCAGTACTCTGGGATGCAGTTCATTTGGCCCCTCAAATTTGAAATTATTTAGGTTAACTAGGTGATTCTTAACTCCTTATCAATCTTGAGTTTCAACCTGGATCCCTTACCAGGGTCTCTGCTGATGCACTGAAGCACACAGTCATTTGGGAGGGGGGAACGGAAGCAAAATAGATATTGAGCAGTTCTGCCTTTTCATAGTGATCCATTATCATTTTACCATCCTTGCTGTACAGCGGTCCCACCATTTATTTCATCATTTGAATATATTTGGAAAAAAAAAACCCTTTTTTTTCCTGCTCCTTGCTTGCCAAGCCAGGCTCACCTCATTTTGAGCTTTAACTTTCCTCAGGCTGTTTCTGCAAGCTTGAGCTACACATCTGTGTTCTTTCTCGGTGATTCATCCTTCCTTCCATTCTTTATACATTGTTTTCACTTCCTTCTCAAATTTACTGTGCAACCACATTGGCTTTTTCAGATGTGTCCCATTTTTCTTGTTTGTGATTGTGTTTTTAGCAGTTCCTTCTTCATGAAAATCCCATCCATGATGGGTGTCTTTTTCCTTTAGCATCTCTAGCCATGGGGTTCTGCCCAGTATTTCACTGAGCTTGATAAAATCACCTTTCCAGAAATCCAGGTTTCATGTTTACTATACTCTTATTTGGCCTTTCTAGCATTGCAGGGTCATTCCCCCCCTCTCCCCACAAAGTACCAGCTGCTTTGATTCCAGTGATCAGCTCCTCCCTATTGGTTAGGATCAAGTCTAGGACTGCTGATCCCCTTTTTCCTTCCTCCACCTTTTGAAAGAGTAAATTATCTGAAGGCACATCAGGAATTTGTTAGAAAGCCTTTGCTTAGCAGAGCTCTAGTCTCCCAGCAGACATCAGAATAACTGAAGTCCCCCATAACTACCAGTTCTTCCTTCTTGGAGATTTCTGACTACCACAGTGTTGTTTTTATTTCTTTCTCCATTTATTTTTACCCAAATGCTCTCCACTTGTCCAGTTTGATCACTCACCTGGATTTCTGTGCAAGTGAATTTGTCTTTGACATATAATGATACCCCCCTCCTTTTCTTCCCCATCTATTCTTTTTGAACAGATTATATCCCTCAGTTTTTATATTCCTATCATGGAAATCATCCCACCAAGTCACCAGACAGCCTGTCTTTGTCATTGTTTCTTCCCAAGCATCCCATATATTCTACATGTAGACAAATTTCTCCTTTGCTTGTCTCCTCTGACACCTCATCCGGTCTTTAAGATTTGCATTTTTTTTTAAGACAAAAGCATTTTTGCATTTTTTTTAAAAGACAAAAGCAGCTGCAAAACAGCCCCATGGAATGCAAGGAGAGAGTTGTTGATGTCACAGGCCCTGGCTAACAGGTGCCTGCCACAGCTGGCTTTTCCCTGGTCTGGACTGAACCAGAGGGGAAACTTGCAGAACAAGTTATTCAGGAGGCATCCTGTGATGATTTGTACGAAAACCACAGTGAGTGAAGGCTCCTTCCAACTAACCTTTGGGCTCTTCCAATATGAAGTTTCTCTTCGTCTTCTGATGCACATCAGTATGGGAGCCAGCTTGTGCTCTGATCAATTTCCCATTGTTCTTTGCATAAGCACCAGTAAAGCCGGGCAGCTGCAATTTCTTTCTAACATGGGGTGGAGGAGATAGAAAGACGTCCTTTGAGAGGAATTATTCATGGTTCACAATGATAATCTTTGTTAACGAAGTCTGAAGCAGGCACATGCCCCAAAGTGGCAAATAATGAAGTGCAGAACTGTTTCTAAGCCCATGGAGAATTCATTAACAAGGTTCCTATATGAGTCAGGGAGCTCAGGGAGAAAAGCAGCACTGTTTGTAGAATGCTGTTTTTACTAGGAGCTTTTTTTAAAAGAAAGTTTTCAGTTGATCAGATGACCTCGTAGTTTAAAGGTCCACCAGGGAATAGGCCCAAGTCAGCTCCTCCTGTGATAAAAACAATGCTGATGTGGAAAGATTTCCCACTGTGGCAGCAATCCCAAAGTGTAGGTGTGTAAGATCAGGGAGCAACACACCCTGAGTTTTCTTCACCCCTTTTTGCTTCAGATGCACCTCCTCTCAAATTCCAGAGGGCTGGACCTCTCACTCTGGAAACAGCAAAAACAAGGGCTCCAATGGCACCTTAAAGACTGCTGTGCCACAATAAATTAAGGTGCCACAACCAGACATTTTGTTATTCCTTTTGCCAACTTTCACATTCATCATTTCAAATGCCTCTTGTACAATGTGCTCTCATATGAAACTGAAGTGTGTGGGGGAAGGGAGGATGTACTTACAGTGAAGTTCTTTCTTCCAGCAACTGGAAACTTCAGAGCCAAATGTGGCCCTCAAGTGGAATATCAGTAGTTCTTCAGTTGCCAACTAGGGGCTTGTCTGTACAAGGCAATAAAATGAGGACAAATGTGCAGTAACGCCAATTTGCAGAAGCTTTCATTTGTCTCCATGTTTTTTTTTCAAGATTGTAGGCATGCAAAATCATACATGTTTTTTTGTTCTAACAGGCATGCCTGTGAATCAAGATGGTGGGCGTGAATGAATTACTCATGTTTTTATTGTAGCCAGTTGCTACCACCAAACAGTATTTAAAAAGAAAAAAAGCATACCAAAGGTGCAGAAGTGCAATATTCCACTTAAATAAATAGAAAAGGGGGGGGAGGCTGTTTTATTGCCTTAGTGCACGATTGCTACAGTGACAATCCAACATGGTGGCTCCAGGCACTTGCTTTGGTAGCAAGCTTCATTCCCTGTGCATGTCTGACTAATCAGCTTTCCACTTCCGCTCTTATCAGGAATGCACAGCAAAATGAACTGGTTGTCCCACAGGCAGGAATGCGCATTTCCTTCAGAGTTGTTTTTTTTTTTAATACAAGAAAAGCAGTGAAAAAACTTTTCTCGCATAGTTTTTGGCTCCCTATCCTTCCGAATACAGCGGATTGATGTGGGATCCCATTTAGACAAATCGTATTCTTCTCTAATTCTATGAGGAATATTTTTTCCATTTAAGAGATTATCAGATGGGTCCTTTTACCCCGTTTCTGTATTGCTACCCACCCTCCTGCCCCACTCCCATCTCTGCTACGGAATAAAATTAAAATGTTCCCACACCTACCTTCTAGCAAGACAGAAACAGCTCCCCCTCCCCTCGGCTTGCCACGAGTAAATGCAGCCATCGTAAAGCTGTATTTATGACCCGGAAAGCAAATCATGCCCGTTCTCGCGAGAGAACGATCGTGTGGGAAATTTAAAAATAAAAGGCAAAAAAAGTTTAAGAGTACACCAAGCACAAAAACACACTTTAAAAATCCCAAGTAACCCAGGGAATGGGGGGGAAGGGTGCCACATAACTTGATGTCCCGATCTCAATTGGAAGTCTTCGGCACGGACCTCCTCCCACGGCTGGCATCATGCCAGCATAACGGGAGAAGAATGGGGTGCCTTTCAGACCACCTGCGATTCCATGACAGAAACGGAACAGGTAATCTATTCATGATTTTCCCTGTGAATACTATAAACTGAAAGTAGCACGGGGTCAGCATAGGACTGGGACAACAATGTCTGAAAGGGAAACTGTATCTCAACCCTGTTCCATGCCTTCCATGGAGTAAAAAGCCCATCGGATCATCTCCTTTGAGAAGCCCTAGGAGTAAAGGTGTGTGAGTGTGTTGATGGTGGGTGATGGTAGCTCTTATAAAAGTGAAATGCCAGTAGAAATGGTTTTGTCCAACTTCATTTAAAATGTTTATAACTGAAGCAGCCCAAAAAATATGGCAGTTCTCTAACTTATTTTCATAACTTTGTCATTAGTGGTAGTAGTTCTGTTAATGAGGGAAGTTAGGCATTTAGAGAATGGCAACCTTGTACCTTAAAGGGAAGGCTACAGCTTCAGCAAAACTGTTCCACACATACAAGTGAAGAGTGTGGAAACATTAATTTTTTGGACTACAGCTCCAGAATCTCCAAGCCAACATGGCCACTGGCCCTGCTGAATGGGGTATCCCAAGAGTTGTAAACCTCAAAATAATGTTTCCTAGCTCTGGAAGGCCATTGTACACATACAGTGGAGACACTCTTATTTGCTTGCTCTTTAAACCTCATATGCTAAATCCTACCCACACTTCAAGTAATTAAAGCTTCACTGTAGAATATCCTTTTTAGTCCAGAGATTGTCTGATAGCAAGACTCCGGAGTTTCACAGGGCACCCTGAGGCAGCAGGCGTGTGTTTTTCATCTCTTCAGCCTTCTCAGAAAACTGCAACATCAGAGTAACCAGAGACAGTAAACATTTTGTGGCTAGAGCTCCCACATAATTTCCTTCTCATAAAAATCATGGGTAATTGACTCAGTAAAACCAACCACCTTGGTTCAAGAATTTTTGGCTACTGAAAGGAATCCTAATGCATATGTAGGCATGCACTTGCTCAAGAATTGCCAGTTTCCCAAGCAAGATTTACAGGAGCCTCTGAGACCAGCTCATGCACCACTGTGTAAAACATATGCAGCTCCTCGCCTGTTTAATATTTCTGGGTGCATTTCACACAGTTGTGTTGTCTTTTAGCATCCTTTAACTCCTTCCTATTCAATGGTAGAAATATAATCATGCTTGCCAGTGTCCGTTCACAGCCAAAGGAACACAAGCACTCATGGAAGTCCATGGGCTTATCTCCACCAGCCAGGATACACCAGCTCCCTGCCAGCACATCCTGGCTGCAGAGGTGGCCTATTCTGCCCCATTTACCTGGTGGAAACAGGCCAAATCCACATAGGAAAGTCAGACTGTCCCGGCAGCCATTGCCGCCACCATTTTCTCTGCTGACTTCCTGAAGCCAGGAAGGGGGTCGGCAACATGTGACTGAAGGCCCCCTGCATGTGACCAGACCCCTGCCTGGCTTCCTGTGGTGCTAGCGAAGGCCGGCATGCCAGACAGGCTTCTATGGATGTGTGGGGCCCAATCCAGATTTTGTCCAGCGGTAACAGATTGAAACATGCATTTTGTTATAACATTTTATCAGGCCCTACTCCAGATTGCCCACATCTTGGCCTTGTATCTGCCCCGGGGGTGGTGAGAACTGCCATGGGCCAGAATGGGGCAAATGCCTTGTGTCATTTGGACTGCAGGGCTCTGAGACAGGGGCAAGCTGGGGTATTCAGCCTGTGTAGATAAGCCCCATGTTATTCAAAGCAGTTTCACAAAGTCCAACAAGTTAAGGATTTTACTGGAAAATGTCCAATTAAAACAACTTCCAGCATGCCACAGCCAGCAAAGAAAGTTGAGGGACTCCACTGTTTTGTAATCCTATTGCAACACCTCTTATTTAAAGAGCTGGTGTTTGGGTGCTTGTGTAGAACTAGCAGAAAGAGGAAGCGGGGGTGAGGGGCTCAAAAGTTAAGGCCTAAAAAGCAGCCTAGATTTCATTTCCTAATGGATAATAGTGTACCCTGGCAGGACTTAAACCCCACGGCTGCTCCTGAAACTGAGGGGATTATCAGACGACCTTTTTATCTCACCACAGAGATGACAGGAGATCACCAAAGGGCTTCCGGTTCACATGATGTTGTCCCCGTGGTGTCATGCATCCGTGCCTCTTCCATCCCTCGGCCCCTTTTTCTCTTATTCACAATTTAAGTTGTGAATAAGTTGCCCATTCTGTCTCTGTAACAGAATAACAGGCATTTGAAAGGGAGCCCTCTTATGCTGGCGTGATGCCAGCCACAGTGGGAGGTCCCTGCTGAATCCTGCTGAGCACTTCTGGTTGAGATTGGGATGAGGAGGTAAGTGACACCCTTTTTCCCCCTTCCCCGTGTTCCTTTTTAAGTGTTGAGTGTGTTTTTGTGCTTGCTGTCACTTATTTTCTTTTCTTTTTCTTTTTAAAATCCCTGCGTGATCGTCCTCTTGCAGGAACGAGCAGGATTTGCTTTCTGGGACGTGAATGGAGCTTTGCGACAGCTCCATTCACGCCCAGACTGCCAAAGGGAGGGGGAGGATTCCTTATAGCGCAGCAAGGTAAGTGTAAGAAAAAAAATTACTTTCGGGAGAGGAACAGGAGTGGGGTAGGAGTATAGCAGTGGAGAAGGGTAGCAAGACCGGGACAGTTTCTAGGGTCCCATCTGAAAATCTCCCAAGAGTGTGAAGCAAAGGCTCCATCTATGTGACACCACTCATCTCTGAGCAAAAGGAGGGAATGACCAAGGGACCAAACAGGGTTACAAAGGGACATTTAGCATTACAGTAAAGTTGGTAAAGGTTGACCATTCCGTAGACTTGGTGACTCCGTGGTTTGACTTGCTCTATGGCAAGGAATGATGTGACCCTCCAGATGTTGTCGGACAGCCACTCTCATCAGCCCTAGCCAATTTTGCCAATGGAATGCTGGAAGCTTCAGTTCAACAACAGCTGGTGTGTATCTGCACTACAGTTATAGCAATCTGATACCACTTTAATTGTCATGGCTTTGTCTTACAGAATCCTGAGATCTGCAGTTTGGTGAGATACATAGTTTTCTCTGATAGAGTATCATAGAGTTGGAAGGGACTACAAGGGCCATCTACCTAATCTCCTGCCACATAGGAATGCACAGCTAAAGCACTCCTGAGAGATGGACATCATCATCATCATCATCATCTTTATTTCTTCCCCTTGCTATGGATCAAGGTGGGGAACAACAGATTAAAATACAGCAACAAATAGACATATAACACAATGTAAAACACAAACACCAGTTAAAAATAAATATATAATCAGTTAAAAGGGCATAACATCAGTTTAAAAAGCATACGTATTAAAAACAATCAATTCGTAATTTAAAAACTCATAATTTAAAAACCATCTGGATAGGCCTGACAGAAGAAATTGGTCTTTAATGGTGTTTTAAACACAAACAGCATACCCAAGCTGTTGGAATTCTTTGGTGTTGAGAATATCTGGTTAACAATTGCCAGCCTAGTCCTGGCTGACAAAGTAAATGTACCCCAGAAGACCTGAGTGTGCAGATCAGGTTATATGGGAGAATGCAATCTTGTAAGTAACCTGGATCCAAATCATGTAAGGCTTTAAAGGTAACAACCAACACTTTGTACCTTGCCCGGAAACTGATTGGTAGCTAGTGGACTGATTTTAATATAAGTGTAATATAATCACTCCTAGATGCACCAGTAACTAATCTAGCTGACACGTTTTGCACTAACTGAAGTTTCCGAACTTGGTACAGAGGTATCAATGATGTACAGCACATTGCAGAAGTCCAGCTTTGAGGTTACCAGTGCATGCACTACCATCTTCAGGTCCTCCAACTCTAGGAAAGGGTGCAGCAGACATATCAGCCAAAGCTGGTAGAAGCACTCCCAACTGTTGTATCTATCTGTGCTGATATTTGGAGCAATGGATCCAGAAGCACTGCCAAGCTGTGAACAGTCATTCAGGGGGCGTGTACCCTGTCAAGGACTGGTTGACACACCTCCAACCCCAAGTTAGGTCCCTTAACAGTAAGCACTTTGTCTTGTCTGGATTCAGTTCCAGTTTGTTTTTTCTCATCCACCTCATTAGCTCATCTAGGCATGCATTCAGAGACACATAATTCTTAGCTGATGCTATTTTTGAAGGCATGGAGAACAGAGGACATCAGTCCTCTGTTTAAAGACTTCCAATGAAGGAGAGTCTGTTAACTTCAGAGACAATTTAATCCATTGTTGTATAATTCTTACTATCAGGAATTTCTTCCTGTTAGATGGAATTGCTTTTCTTGTGATTTGAATCCATTGGTTTGTGTTCTAGCTTCTGGAGCAGCAGAAAACAAACTTGCTCCATCTTCTACAAGACATCCCTTCAGATATTTAAAGATGGTTATCACGTCACCTCTCAGATTTCACCAAGTTACACATACCCAACTCCTTAAACTGTTCCTCATTAGGCTTTATTGCTCTTCTTGGTCACCCTACTCTGGGCATGTTCAAGCATGTCAGTATCATTCTTGAACTGTGGTAAGCTCTAGTCCCCTCACCTGATCTACAAATCTCAGGATTCCATAGGATGGAGCCATGGCAGTTAAAATGGTATCAAACTGCTATGTCTGTCAGCCTTACTGCATGCTGAAGAAAAGCAGCAAAGCAGCAGGAACATTCCATCTTTCCTGCTGCCTTATCACATTACTTTGGCATTCTTTTGTTTCGGTCCTGTGGGGGACCAAGGTAAAACCACATCTTTTTGCTAACCAGAAAAATCCATTTGCAAAAATATACAATTTTACCTCAGTCCCCCACGGGACTGGAACAAAAGAATGCCAGAAGAACGCCGATGCCAAGCAGTAAGGCAACAGGAAAGACAGAACGTTCCTGCTGCATTGCCGCTTTTCTTCAGAGTGCGGTAAGGCTCTATGTCGTGTACTGGAAAAGGCACAAATCCCACACCTCCTGTATAGCTTGGTGTCCAGTATGATTTGAGGAAAGACTTTTTGCTCCTTGCTTTCATTTTACTGTTGTCACCTCAGCTCCTACTCACCTTGTGACAAAAATTGTGAAATCCATCCTAGTGTACCTTTACTTTCACTTCTGGCCTTGCTTAGGCCTCAGCTTCTGAAAACCTGTTTTCATCTTTCTTTCTTTCTTTCTTTCTTTCTTTCTTTCTTTCTTCACTTCGCTTCACTTCTCTTCTCTTCTCTTTTAAAATTGTTGCATATGCTTACATGTCTAAACATCCCTCGTTGAGATCTCCCATTTTCCTCTCACCCTTTTTGCAGATTCTGAACACTTCTGCAATGTTTGCTTCAGCATGAAACAGGGAGAAGAGCTGCACAGAATGATCTAGGCAAAATGGTTATAGTGTTTGTGACAATAATGGCAACAAATCAAAGAAGCGGAACTGGCCCAAGACAGTTTGCTATTCGAGGTGAAAAACAAGCACTGCCACCACAATTCCTACAGAAACTCTCTTGACTGGGAGCTGAATCTTCTTTTACCAAGGTGCCAGTTACACGACAAAAATTGTCGCGGTGCTTACCGTGACTTTGTGATCCCGAATCTGTCCCTCACTGTTTATACGATTTTTGTCACTGATTTGGATATTCCGGGTGGTCCCGTGACTGATATTTACACGTCCAAAGTTCCGGGGGGGGGGTTGGCTGTCAATCAAGGATGCGATTACTCGTGTTTTCACAACCTCGGTGACACACTTCCTTTAGAGTTCTGCGCCACGAGCGATGCTATTGGCTGGCTGGGGGGGAGGGGGGGCAGAGGTTTGGTATTCCCCTAGCTTCTTTAAAATGTTAACCCTTTAAGCAGAGGCAGAAAGCATTTTGAAAGACCCAGACTGAGATCTTTCGCTTAGACGCAGGAACGAGTGCTTTCCTTTTGAAATCAAGCCGAGTGAGGGGGGGGGAGGCTTCGTATTCCCCTTGCCTGGAGGGTATGTGTAGGCCACTAGACTGGTAGCTGAAGCTTAATTCAATGTTGGTGACAGGATAGCAACCCCTGCTGCCCCTGAGAATTGCACACTAGCTTATAAAGTGCATGGCTGGCTCAGTGGCACTCAGAGAGTTGTTTCTAGCACTTCCCTAGAGCCCCCTACCTTCCTGATCCTGCCTCCTCTGTGGACCCCCTCACCCTCACTCTAATGGTAAGGGTGACTTTAAGCTGAGGATGGGATGTGGAGCTTCCTAGGAAGAATATAATTCACCTTCTGACACAGCTGCCTCACTTTGTCTAATAGTAGGTCTGGAGTCAGAATCTCAGGTCCTGTCTAAACAGTGAAAATAATCCTAAAGGAATTTGAATGGAAGGTGATCTGTCTATATGTACATTCACATCAGTAGTCTTATTCAGAAGGAGGGCCACCAAATCCACTGTAAACTCCGGCTGGGAAGCCTTTGGGGCTTTTCCCAGAGTTTTTAAAAAGCTCCATAGGGGATGCGAATGTGTGATCATCAAGAAGTCGCATATGCATTGCTGCGACAAGGCATGGCAAGCTGATTGGCTGGACAAGCTTGCAAACAGGGAGAGCGTCTGCTGCCGCCATGTTGGATTTTCAGCTAAGCGAGAGATCGGTAAGGTGATAAAATGGCAATCTTTCTCTCTCTTTTCTCTTTTTTTCTTCCGTAAATATGTAAAAAATGTTTTTAAGAAAGGTCAGCAGTGGCAGATTTAAAATGGCAAGTAATTCCCTCATGGCCGCCATCTTGTCTAGGGGTCACGCGAAGTTTATGGGGGCTGTAAAACCGTTAAGACAGTTCGCAGCTGCTGCAAATTGCTGCTACTCCAGAGCAATCTGTTTTCTTTCCCCCTCGTATATATGGGATGTCAGAAATCCATGGATGGGGGGGAAATGAAGCAGATTATGGACTTTGTCAGACGAGCCTCTTAAAACGTTCTGTTGCTGGCATTAAAAAAACAATTTTTAAGCCAGCAAAAGAATGTCCCCCACCACATGTACCTTCTCTCCCAACAAAGGCTTCCTGGCAATGAAAGAGGAAGTGAACGGAGCTCCATTCACTTCCTCATTCAAAATCCCACGGACTCTTGCGAGAAGATGCTTGCGCAGGAAATTAAAAGCAAAACAAAAATAAAGAAAAAGTTTTTTAAAAGAACAGGAACACACTTTAAAAGTCCCATGTAACCCAGGGAGGATCATAAAAAGTACGCCACTTACCTGCATGTTGCAATCTTACCCAGAAGTGTTCACGTCGAACCGGCCATTCTCACTGCATTCACATGAGTACAATGGTGCGAGTTTCCACATGCTGGCAATGCTAGCACTAAAGCACCATGGGGATGAATTGACAGCTTCAGCCATCAATTAAAAAGTACGGGTTTTGGTAGGGATATACATGCAAAAGGGTGGCGTCATGTTGTATACGCGCCCCTTCGCATTTATGTGGCATCATTATGACACCGTATTTAGTACATCTGATAAAGTTCTATATGAAGACAAGCAAATAAAGTTGTATTAAGAAAGCGCTTATTTCCACAGGCCAGGATATGCTGGGTCCCCAAAATAGGCCAAGATATGCCAGCTCCCTCCACAAAATAGGAGGTAGTCCAGACAGGCATGCAAGCCCATCGCTGCAGCCTCTGCCTCCATAGTCTCCCTCACTTTCCTGGGAGTTAGGAAGCCAACCCATAACACGTGACCAAGGCCCCCTGCATTTGACCAGCCTTGGTCACATGATGCAGGACTCCTTCCTGTCTTCCGGGAGAATGAGGCAGACTGGTAACTGCAGTGACAGCCCAGCCCACCAGATTGGGCTCCTGCAGTCACACGGGGACTAATCCATTTTTTGCTGGCAGGAATGGATTAAAGCAGGGCTTTTTTTAAAAAAAAAACACATTTTATTGGGCCCTACCCCATCTTCCTCCCTTCTTAGCCCTGTCTTTGCTCCAGGGGTCATGAGGACTGCCCAGAAGCAGAACAGGGCAAAATCCTTGCCTTGTCAGGAGTGCAGAGCTCTAAGATGAGGTATAACCACTTAGGGAGAGCTTTGCAACTGATAAGCAGTATAGAAATGTAGATAATAAAATATAATAAAAATAAAATATATTGCCCATGTAGATAAGCCCAAGCACAGAATAAAATTAAATATTCAAAGAAAGGTTAAACAGGATAAAACTATTATGCAGTGGGGGTGCCATATCCAAATACATATGTAGGTTGTAAAACTGGGAAAGAATCAGAGGTGTTTTTAAAGACATCTATAGCAGAATACATTAAAAAAAATCATTCAATTGTAAGGTATTTAAAAGAATGATTAGGGTCAAGGAAGCAAAGCTGGATGAGAAGGTTTAACATATCTGTAATGCACAATTATAATACAATTAATATAGAATAACATAATTTACTATACTTCTAGCCACATTGAGCATCAACATATTAAAAACCAGATTATATAGAGATAAATATGATGGCCACAATTCAGTATCACCTACTTAGTCACCTTAGTTACATAGCTAAGGAATGTCTCCCAGCCCAACCCCCTCCTAAACCTCACTTATCAGGTGGAGGTCTGGGTTACACATTTGTAACTGCCTTAATGAATTCCACCCGTTTTATTTTATGCTAACACATGAAGCCCAGATAGGAATACTTACAGGCCATCACTTTTAATGTTTTATTAAAAATAAAATGAACATCTGGGGAGGAAACACCAATACAATTTCTTAAGGAAATCATATCCATGAAGACAGTACACAGGCCTGGATCATGGAGCATCACAGAAAGATGCAGATAGATAAGAGTCCAGATGTATCAGCAAGGAGTAATTCCTGTGAGAGCAATTCACGGTAAATTTGTCTGAATAGATAGGTGAAGAGTGAAGACATGCCTGCCTTTTTTTAAAGACATGCCTGCCTCCAGTGCAATTCCCCATATTACTGAGGGGGGGGGGGAAGCAAGAATGGTAACAGATTTCATTGTATTTACAAAGAACCTGTCACTCATCTGGTTTATGGGAACTAGAGAGAGTGCTATCTCCCATTGTCACTGAAAATATTTATGCATTTTGTGCAGAAACTAATCCTGTGAACAATTTTTGAACACATGCACACACACATGCACACACACACTGCAGTGCTGTGTGCCAATGGGAGATGAAACCCTTTATTACAAATAAGCATACTGTTAGCATACCCTACCACCGCTATTTCATAACTGCACATATTAGACACTTTTCAGGGTCGCGCTGACTAGACACTGTTTGGGGTCAAGCTGACTGGAAAACAGTCAAGCTCACAATGACCTGAGATGTGTCCAAAATCATAATGATGGGAAAACCCAGATACGATTATGTGGAAATCCCAGTCATTAATGGGTCTATGCTTTCAAACATGCAATCAGTGACCATCCCTCAGCCCATACTCTACAGAAATCTTTCCTATATACCCTACCTGACCAAACATTAAGAGGTTGTTGCAAATCCCATTAATGTTTCTCTGGAGCTAAGGCAATCAGCTCAGTTTCAGACCCTTTTGTCTATTCTGTGAAAAAGCCATTCATGCTTTGTCATAACCAGTGCACCCCTCCAGGGTACGAAATAAGGTATATATATCCTAGCTCAGACTCTAACTACATGTGCCACAGACCGGACCCACCACTCTTCATGTCCCCTCGTCACTCTCTTTCTCAATGGACCGGATCCCCCTGTGCCACCCTGAGACACTGTCTGAGTCTCTCTGCTGTGCAGACCTCTTTCTCCAAGACTGGTAACTATCAGCCTTCTACCGCTGACTTCTCTCTCTCCAACCCTTCAGCCTTTTTCTTCTTGTATGGGCCTTAAGAGTGTATGTTCTTGTATGCTGGCTTATCTCCTGTCTTAATTCAAATAAAATGCTTTCTTCAATTTCAGCTGGAGTGTTCTCTACAGTTAGTACTGGTATACATAGATGAAAAGATCCCTGAAGTTACCCTCCTCTCACAAGCCTCCTTTTGAACTATCAGTCCCCTAAACTTCAAGGAGACACTCTTAGGGTAACCAATACAATCCTTGATTGTATGAGTACCATGCTTGCATTAAAGCATATATGAATGGATATTTTTAGTATGTATTTAATGTCAGCATTTGTACTTAAGTGAAAAAGAGAAAAGGACTATTTTTCAGGGACTTTAATGGCAATGTAACCATGGAATGAGAGAGACATTGGCAACCAGTTGTGTAAAAATGAATTCTAGGCCCATAATTGGATTTTGGGAGTCCTGGTTATGCAGTGGTTAAATGCCAGTACTGCGGCCACAACGTTGTAAGTTCTACCCCAGAGGGCTCCAAGGTTCACTCAGCCTTCACCTTCCATAGGTCGGTAAAATGAGTACCCAACTTGTTGGGTGCAATTAGCTAACACATTGTAAACCGCTTAGAGAGTGCTTTGGCACTGATAAGTGGTATAGCAATAGAAGTGCTATTGCTATAGTGTGTGGCACATTTCAAAAATCATCATAAAAAAGATTTTGAAAAGATGGGAGGGATAATATTGGATTGCATATCCACGAATATTTCTCAGATAAAAATTGGTACACATGTGGCCAAGCAACATCAGAGTGAGGAAGAACGCACAAGCTAGGAAACGATGCAGCAGTTTGCTTTTGTCTGTTGCTACTGGCAAGGGCCAAATTCTGCCCCTCTCCTCTCCCCTTGCTGAGTTAATTGTGTGCAAACAATTACTTTTGCCCTTTTAACTCAGTTTGCATTAATTGAAGTAAGCTGAGGGGGGAAGAAGGAGGAGGAGGAGAGAAACTGGGACATTTTAAAAGCAGCTGAGAAAGTGTGACAACAGAGGATCAATTCAGACTGTTCATCCAAAATTTGAACTGTTGAAGGTTGCAGACTTCTGCCTATTCCTAACCCTATATAGCCAGTGCTTCTTTAATTTACAACTGCACTATTTCCCTCAACAAATGTAATGAGCTTCCCCACTTCTCCATATGGATGCTGAACTGGAGTGTCATACTGGAGTGCTATTATCTTCTCTGTACAAGTTGTAGAGGACAAGCAGAAGCACCAAGGGAAAACATCATAAACCTATCTTAACATTACATAGACTGGATGGTTCTTTGATGATTTAAGGCTTAAGACTACAAATCTGAATGGTGACAAAAGCTTGAACCTTGTCTCCTATATTTGCTTCCCTTCAAATGAATTGTCTGTTTACTATATCAAAACACATTTCAACAGTGTACAGAGTTCCATGACTTCCAATGTGGACCATGTGGAGAAAGACTAATAACATACTTTCATTGTTTGCGTAATTATCACAGCTATTACTTGATAACCAAACCAGAAGACATGATGTGAATCATCATGGAGCATAGGAGATGATCTCAGCAAATCTCCCTGGGCAAATATCTATGATAACTTAGCAAGTGATGAATGGTTCTATTAGTCCAACAAGAAGCAACCTCCAGCATTATTTTCTCTGCCAAATGCAACAGACATAAAGTGTTCATTAACTGGAATTAATGGGGTCACACTGATGTCCTCTAAAATACAAAAAGCATCCCAGATGTGATCAGCTATATTTAGACCTAAAGATGGATCTAAAGTTCTGCATTTAGACAGAATGTGTCTGAATGCTAGTATCTCTAAAGATAGCAGAAATATTATACATTTATTCATCGGTTTCAGAATTAAAGCCAATTTAGGGAGCTAGCTTTAGGCACACAAAAAAGCCATTTTCTAAGTTTCCATCAATAAAAAGTTGTGCCTCTTCCGTTGCTCCAGCACGGAAGGAAAATGAACAAAGAACGGGAGGAGGACGAGGCATGCAGTAGCAACCGCCAGAAGCAGTACAGCAGCATCCTCCTCCTGACCTCTGCGGGAGGTTTTTTAGAGCGTCTGATAAAGTCCTAAGCTAGCAATTATCATGTCTCCAAATAGGGATAGTCTATATCTGAGAAGCAAATATGGTCTAGTGGTTCAAGAGTTGGACTGCAGCTCTGGAAAACCAGGATTTGAATCCCTTCTCAGCCGTGGAAACCCACTGGTCAACCTTGGGCAAGTCACACTCTTTCAGACTAGGAGGAAGGCAACAGCAAACCTCCTCTGAATAAATCTTGCCAAGAAATCCGCAATGACAGTGTCACCATAAGTCAAAGTTGACTGGAAGGCACATAACAACAAGAAATATCTGGGGTGAGATTCATGAGCCTCCCCCCAGATGTTATTGGCGTGTACGTTCCAGCCATATAGACAATGGTAGGGAATGCTGGGAGTTAGAGTCCAACAACACCTAGAAGGCTGCATGATTCCCATCCCTGGGAACTTCAGGCAACTTCAAACCTTATAGTCAATCCATCTTTCAGCATCTGCCAGTCTGTGACTGTTTGCCCTGTCCTTTTGCTCTTAAGCATGAATTCCCACAGCTTTTCTTTGTCCAGTGTTGGCCTTACAAGTAACTTTGGCCATATTGTGTTAAAACAAACATGGATACTGTGTAAATAGTGTCATATAATTAAGGGCCGGTCTAGACAAGGGAATAAAATGTGAATTGGGGTGCAGAAACGCCAATTCGCAGCAGCTGTCATCTGTCTCAACAATTTTTTGGCAAGATCGCTGGTGTGCAAAGCTCTCTGTGTTTCCTATTCACATGGAGTCATGCCAGCAAATCAAGATGGTGGCTGCAAGTGAAGTACAGTTGTCCCTTCGTATTCGCTGGGGTTTGGTTCCAGGACCGCCCCCCCCCCATGGATACCAAAATCCATGAATACTCAAGTCCCATTATATGCAATGGCATAGCAAAATGGTGTCCCTTATATAAGATAGCAAAATCACGGTTTGCCTTTTGGATTATTATTTTTTAAAGAATATTTTCAAGCCATCAATACTTAAATCTGTGGATACCAAATCCGTGGATATGGAAGAAAAATTGTACTCGCAGTTTTGTACTCCCCAACTTGCCCCTGCCAAACAATATTTAAAAAAAAAACTAACTGCAAGGTGTGGAAGAGCGATCTTCTGTTTAAATAATTAAAAAAGCCAAGGAACAAAAGCCTATTTCATCACCTTAACACACAATTGCTACGGCGACAATCCAACATGGTGGTTCCAGAATCTGATGTCCTACCAAGTTCCTCCCCCGTGCACGTCTGACCAATCAGCTGTCCTCTTCAGCAATGCAATGCAATGTGATCCAGTTGTCCTAACAGGCAAGGGTACACATTTCCATCGGGGTTTTTTAAAAACTCAGGAAAAGTCCCGGAGGCTTCTGCCATAGACTTTCCCTGACTTTTGATTCCCCTTCCACCGAAATGGATGGAATACTGCAGGATCTCATTTGGACACATGGGATTGCTCACAGATTCTAAAAGGGTTTTTTTCACCATCTGGGCTACCCCTAAATCACTTAGAGGGTCAGGAATTATGGGAAGCTGCAAACCAAATATTCTGAAGGACACCGGGAAAACAATCCTTGCTTCAATGGTATTCAAGGACTCCCTAACACAGCGGATTGTTAAAAAGGTGAAGACTCAGCTTGCAATGTGCTGCAGCTACAGGGAATATTGAAAAATGATCATCTGGGGTGAACAGCTGAATCTTTCAAAAGCCACTGTGCTGGATTTTTTTGTTTCTCATGAGAAGTTTAATGGCTTAAATTATTACCCTTCTGGAACCCTCAAGCAAATCCGGAAGGGAGGTTGAAGGAAACTGTATATTACTCAGTTGGCTGCTGATTTGGGTGTTTACTGAACAGCTGGGGAAAGTAGTCAACATTTTTCCTCAACTGCTAGATCAGCAATTTTGACTGCGTGGCCTTCCGTACTTATTGGGAAGTGTAAAGGTCCAGCATGCAAGGTCTGCCTGGGGTTCTAGTAAAGCCATGAATTCAGTTTAGAAGCAACACTGAGCTTCCTTGGGCTATAAACATGGAGGATTTCTTTGTTGTGGTCATTTTAATGGTTGTGGTTGATGTCGTTATGTGCCTTCAAGTCATTTCTGACTTACAGCAACCCTAAGGCACACATATCACGAGATTTTCTTGCAGAATATGTTCAGCAGTAGAATTCAAAGACATAGCTGTGTTAGTCTGGAATATAAGTAAGCAAGGGGATCTTTGAGAATAATTCAGATGAATCTTTGGAGGTAGACAAAATCTACAAAAGTTTATGCTACAGCTTCTTTCTCTCAGTCTCAAAGGTGCTGCAAGATCCCCTTGCTTATTGTTGTTCAGAGGGAGTTTGCTGAGGCTGAGAGACTGTGACTTGCCCAAGGTCACCCAGTGGGTTTCCATGGCAGAGTGGGGATGCTAACCCTGGTCTCCAGAGTCATAGCCCAGCACTCAAACCACTACACCACACTGGCTCTCTATCTTAATGGTGTCATCTACATAACTTTAGGCTTAAATATCCTAAAGGCACCAGATTCTGTCTAATCTTGGAAGCTAAGCAGGGTCAGCTCTGATTAGTACTTGGATAGGAGACTGCAAATGGATACCAGGAGGTGTAGGCAATATTTCAGAGGAAGGAATTGGCAAGCCACCTCTGAGGGCTTGCCTACAATAGCAAAAAAATGTGGACTCACCCAAATCTGGTGCTTGCAGTCCAGACAATGTATGGCTACTTCTGGGGAAGAGCTGCAATTTGTTGCCCTTAAGCCAGCTTTGCTCTGAGCTAAGTGACCTTGGAGCTCTTTTGCTGTCTCCAGACAGCTGGATCAGGTCCTATTCAGCCCAATCCAGTTGTCTACACCCAAACACAGTGCCATCTCCCTTACTCTATGCTGAGCAGCACAGGGTGGATCCCTGGTGGTACAGCGGTTAAATGCCGGTACTGCAGCCACAACATTGCAGGTTCGATCCTAGAGGGCTCCAAGGTTCACTCAGCCTTCCATCCTTCCGTAGGTCAGTAAAATGAGTGCCCAGCTTGTTGGAAGCAATAGCTAACACATCGTAAACAGCTAAGGGAGTGCTTTGCATTGACAAGTGGTATAGAAATAGAAGTGCTATTGCTATTGCTATCCCATCAGAGCCGCTGCTTTCTCACCAGCTGAGGAGCTCCATGGAAAGCCTGCCCAGTGCACCATCGCTTCTGCTGAGGTCAGAATGGGGTGCCTGTGCGATCAACGAGGAGGGGGTAGAGTGACTCCCTCCTTGTTAATCACATGTCCGGGAGCTTGTTCTGATCTCGGCAGAAGTGACAGCATGTTGGGAAGGCTTTCCAGGGAAGTGGCGGCTGCAACTCCAAAAACACAGGATGGGCCAGTGGGGCCAGTGTAGTGTCAGCCCAGCTATCCCATGAGGACAATGATGGCCATCACACCAGATTTGGCCCAGTGAATGCGGCCACCATCGTGGTCGGTCCAGGGCCAGTCCAGAGCATAATGCTCTGGACTGGACTCCCTTTTGAGCATCCAGTGTAAATGAGCCCTGAGTATTCTTTGCCTAAGAAACCCCTATGAAATTCATGGGGTCACCATAGGTCGACACGTGGCTTGAAGGGACATACACACATACAGTAGAGCCCCTGTAGCCACTGATTCATTATCTACTGATTCAATTATCAACGGGACACAAAAAAGCACACATATCATCCAGTCTTCTTAGGAAATGTGTCCTCCCTAGCCATTTTCTAGGCCCTCCAAGGGAACTCTATGGTATTTTAAAACGGGAGTCCCATTATTTTCAATGGTGTTAACTATTATCCATTTAAATAGTTTTCGGTATCCACGGCCCCCAGAACCAATCCCTAGTGGATAAGGGGGTCCTCTCTCTCTCTCTCTCTCTCTCTCTCTCTCTGGCTTTTCTTCACAATGAAGGCGCGCTGCTGACTAAAAAGGCCAATCCGATATAAACAAAGTCCGGTTGCAGAAAGCACAGCAGAAGGTCTCCTTGGGTGATGTTTCCGGGTTGTGATTCTTTCTGCATTGTCGTTTCTCTTCAAGACTTGTTCAGCGTGAGTTCTCAAATAAGGCTGCAGCATTGTGGATAGTGCGTCTCCATGCCTCCCGATGTGAGTCCAGGGCGGACCATTGTTGGTGATCAATTTGGCCAAGCCTGAGATGTTGTTTCAGGGAGTCCTTGTATCGTTTTTTTGGAGCACCCCTCTTACACTGACCCGTGGCGAGTTCACCGTAGAGTACTATTTTTGGGAGGCGATGGTCCTCCATCCTAGAAACGTGCCCTGCCCAGTGCAGCTGTGTTCTCAATATCATGGCCTCAATGCTGGTGATCCCTGCTTGCTCAAGGACAGCAACATTCGTCACATAGTCAGTCCAGTGTATATTTAGGATTGTGCGTATACAGCGCTGGTGAAAGTGTTCAAGGAGTTGTAAGTGTTGGCGATAGGTGACCCATGTTTCAGACCCATAAAGAAGAATAGACAGTACAATGGCTCTATACACACTGATTTTTGTGCTTCGCCTCAGGTGTTTATTGCTCCAGACTCTTTTGTGAAGTCTTCCAAATGCACTATATGCCTTTGCTAATCTGTGATCAATCTCTTTGTCAATCTTGGCATCTGAGGAGATGATGCTTCCCAGGTAGGTGAACTGCTGAACAGACTTAAGCACAGATTTGCCGACAGCAATGTGGGGATGGTGGTGTTCGTCCTGTGGTGCAGGCTGATAGTCGCCTGAGGGCTCGCACTAAGACTCTAAACTATCTAGTTCGTGAGCTGCTCTTTGCTGATGATGCTGCCCTTGTTGCCCACACAGAAGCAGCTCTGCAGCACCTAACATCCTGCTTCGCAACAGCTGCAGAGCTGTTTGGGCTGGAAGTCAACCTTAAGAAAACGGGAAAAGGGGGTCCTACTGTACTACAAAATAACCCTCTTCAAACAAGGAGCAATATCACAGAGCCCTGCCCAGGATAGGAAAATATAAGCCTGGACCAGAACAACCAACCTTCTGATAAAAAAGAGGAATATGGTCAAGTTGTCTCTCCCTTCATGGAGCAGGCTTGTCTGATTTGCACAAAGCCCTTGCAGAAAAGAAACACACCAGGGGTTCTTTCTCACTGAATAATTATAGGCTATGATTTCACTTGAATTACCATAGTTTTATCCTATAAAGTCCTGGGACCTGCAGTTTAGGGAGAGGCATTTAGAATTCTCAGGGCCTGAATCCACACCTGCAAAATAATTTGACCTTACCTCCTTCCTGGTCCTGTTGGAACACGCAACATTCCTCCAGTTTCAAAGTGACAGCAGTTCTTTTAGATGTCTGGGGGCTTTAATATGATTTTTTTTTAAAAAAAGCTTTTTTACTCCATAGTTGCTTGGAAAACCCATTTTTAAAAATGTATGCCCTGTACTCTGAGTTGAGATTGGGGGGAATTGGGGGGATGGGATGGTTGGAGGGCAGGACAGTTTGGGTGGGAGGTTACCTAGGCCAGGTGACCACCCGATCATTCTCACCACATAAGGTTACTTCCCTTGTTTGCTTCTACGTCTGGAGGGTTGTCGCCATTTTTTGTGGAGGGTGGAGGTGCAATTTAATTTTATTGCAAAACACTGACACCACACAGAAATCAAGTCATGAAAAATGACAAATGCAGAAGACAATGCCGTATAAGGAGTGGCTTAGGGAGCTGGGTATGTTTAGCCTAGGGAAGAGGGGACATGATAGCCATGTTTAAATATCTGAAAGGATGTCATACTGAGTATGGGCCAAGCTTGTTTTCTGCAGCTCCAGAGACTAGGACACAGAGCAACTCAAACCACAGGAAAAGAGATTCCATCTAAACATTAGGAAGAACTTCCTGACAGTAAGAGCTATTTGGCAGTGGAATGCGCTGCCTCGGAGTGTGGGGGAGTCTCCTTCTTTGAAGGTTTTTTATCAGAGGCTGGATGGCCATCTGTCAGGAGTACTTTGATTGTTTATTCCTGCATGGCAGGGGATTGGACTGGATGGCCCCTGTGGTCTCTATGATTCTACAATGGTATGCAGTAATTTGGTGAAGATGATGTCTATACAAAGGATGGTAAATCCACAAAGAAAGCTTAGTGCAGAAGCAATCTGTTACACTCACGTACCCAAGGCAATAAGGAAAATGTTGGGAATACAGTACAAATGTAATCTAGGAGGAATACTACATGAGGGGCTTTTCTAATGATAGTCTCACTTCATAACGATGGGGATCTATCCTGCTATGCAAGCCATACCTACTGCACTGTTTTCTCCATTCTGTTTTGAAAATCAAACGACAACCACTCAAAGTGCTAAAAGCTCATCGCATGCTAAATTAAAATCCCGCCTCCGTATGGAGATCTCCTCCTCCATCCATAGATCGTCATTTCCTGTACTTGGTATGCACATGCTCCCTTTTAAACTTTTTTGTACCATTAGAACTCCATCCCCTGCTGACTCACCTGGAGGATCCCCCCGAAACTCAGCCCCCCCAGCCTCCCCCACCCCAAATTCTCCTTCCCTCCCTTTATTCCCCCCCCCCACACGCAATCATTATCATCAACGGGACCCATGGAGGAAGCGGGGGAGGGTTAGGTGCTGACTCTCTGTTCTTCAACTAATTCGGGTTTAGGTCTTTAAAGTCCAGTGGAGTTCAGCATTGAAAGATTTGTAACAACTGCACTGCAAGCCTAAACATGTCTACTCTGAAGTAAGTCCTACTGAGTTCAGTAACTCTTACTCACAGGTAAATGGATATCAGATTGCAGCTGATGTCTCTGTCAGTTCAATCCCAGGCAAGGAAAGTGCTTTGAATTTAATAAACATGAAGTCTTTTTCCCACTTTTTTTTTATATGTTAAATCTGTATAACCTTTGTAAGCCTCCCCAGTTTGGTCTTTCCACCCAGTTTGAGCCAGGAAGGGGGATTCCCATAAATACCCATTTTAGAGCAACCAACAATTTTGCAAAGGGAGAAGGGAGGTAAGAACTCTCCTTCCATCCCTTCCTATCACCATCAATGGGAGCCATGGGGGGGGGGGTTAGGTTTTTAAAGTCCGGTGGAGTTCAGCAGAGAGAGATTTATAGCAACTGCTAACCACTGCAAGCCTAAACAAGTCTACTGTGAAGTAAGTCCTACTGAGTTCAACTCTCCTTCCCTCCCTTTGAAGGGATGCAAGAACGTGAACTCTCTTTCCTTCCCGTTGTCCACTCCTCACCATAGTCATCAATGGGAGCCATGGGGGGGGGATACAGATGATATAGATACATCCTCCCCCTCCAAGCCTCCAAGCCTCTGAGTGAATGCACTCATTCAGGATGTGCAGGAAGCCCACCAGAAGTCAAATGGCAGGGAAGCAGTTGGAACAAAAGATCGGAGAACTGAGGGCACAGCAAGACATGTCCACTCCTGCTACGTATGCTCACATCATCTTGTGGCAACTGTGGACACTTACTACTGCACAGTAAAACATGATGGTTTTACATTGGAATTAATTTCATTCATGCCAGGTGCCCGTGAATGAAAAGTAGCACTTCTGAGGCTCACAGCCACTGATACAAGCACGGAAGAGGGGCAACGTTGTGTGATCAGAATCGATTCACTGCCAAAACTATTACAGTAGCATAGTGCAACAGACCATCATGTAGTATTCCTCTAGGGCAAACAGAAGATTAAGGAGCTATACTGGAAATAACACTTTCAATTCCTGATGCTTATACATGTATATTTATTCAATTTCCCAGGTTGGAAAAGATCACCCCTCTGATTTTTTTTTAAAGAAGAAATAATATGATAAGACCTTTTCAACATACACAACTACAATTTGCACAATAAATCCATGTTTAGTTTACAATGATCATTAATTGCCTTTTCAAAGGAATTAATTTGAGGCTCTATGCAGACAGTACTGCCAGAATCTTTCTGTTGTTGTTGTCAGGCAAATGGATTGTCACCATTTTTTAAAAAAAAAGTTGTCTGTATGCAGATATTCACATATGAAGCATTTAAACTAGCAGTGCAGCTTCACTTTCTGGAGTGGCGGAAGCACTTTTGATCTGAGGAAAAAAAAGAGGCAGAGGTGTCTCATGGAGCAGGGAGGAAAGAAGTGGCCTTATCGCCATTTGGGGTGAAGTGAAGATCCATGGGCAACTGAAGGAAAGCCAAAGAAATAAAGATATTGATAGGTTTTTCATGTTTATTTTCCGAGCAGTGAGGCCGTATTCTGGAAGAGTTATTCCTGATGTTTTGCCTGCATCTGTGGCTGGCATCTTCAGAGAATGGTTGGGTAGGAGTGTGGGGGGGGATTATATACCGTGAGTCCCTATTGGAGAAGATATGTACCTTTGTGTATTGGGATGACTAGTTCCTAGGGGGAGATAAGCAAGGAGGATTAGTGTCTTTTTAGCTTATGGTCTGTTGTCTGCTGGGAATCCCCCTGTCCCTGGGTGGAGTTCATATGCACGTGTTAAATTTTGATTTTGGTGTTTTTCAGGACTGGTAGCCAAATTTTGTTTACTTTTAGGGTTTCTTCTTTCCTGTTGAAGTTGTCCAGGTGTTTGTGGATTTCAATAGCTTCCCTGTGCATTCTGACATGATAGTTGTTGGCCTGGTCCAGAATTTTCAAATAACATTTTGTGTCCAGGTTGGTTTATCATGTGTTCTGCTACTGCTGATTTTTCTGGCTGACCCAGTCTGCAGTGTCTCTCACGTTCCTTGATTCATGTTTGCACACTGTGTTTAGTGGTCCCTATGTAAACTTGTCTGCTGTTGCATGGAATGTGGTAAACTCCTGCGGCTGTGAGAGGGTCTCTTTTATCTTTTGCTGAGTGTAGCATTTCTTGGATTTTCTTGATTGATCTGTAGGTCGTTTGGAAGTTCTGTTTCCTCATCCATTTCCCTATTCTATCTGTGCCCTCTTTGATGTATGGTAAAATACCTTCCCTTTGGTTGGCTGTTTTTCTTCATTCCTGTGGTTTATTCTAGGTCTGGCTGCTCTTCTGGTGTCTGAGCTGGAGTAACCATTAACCTGTAGAGTACAGTTTAGGTGCTTCAGCTCATCCTCCAGGTAGTGGGGTTCGCAGATCCTTTTTGCACAGTCTACCAATGTTTTTATTGTGCTTCTTTTTTGTCCTGGGTGATGATTGGAGTTCTTGTGTAGATATCTGTCTGTGTGTGTGTTTTCTGTATACCCTGTGGCCCAATCATTGGTTTGGTTTGTGGATGACTAGGACATCAAAGAATGGAAATGTTCCTTCCTTTTCTTTTTCCATCGTGAATTGGATGTTCAGGTTGATGCTGTTCAGGTGGTTCAGAAATGCAGCCAAATCTTCTTCTTTGTGGCTCCAAATGTTATGGGCTTTTTGGTGCTGTTTCCAGGGCTTGCTTTTCAAAATATTCCATGTAAAAGTTTGCTATCATGGGGCTCAGAGGGCTGCCCATGGCTAAACAAAGATATAATTGAGAATATTATTGCTAAACAAAGATATCATTGAGAATATTTCTCATGAGATTCAGGAAAAGGGCCATGAGAGGACTGCAGAAGAATGCAGGACAAAAAGCAAGGCTCTCTGACAGTGCGTAGCCACAATTCGCAGAGTGGCAGTCGCACAGTCACCATGCCCTTCTATGTGGAGTTGCACAACTTTCTCCACAGAGATGCCACAATATGCCCAAAGTGCATAGATCACAGCACAACAATTGTCTGGGTTCAGATAGGGTAGGCTCCCAGCGTGCAGCAAGTATATGCACACACGCCCAGCAGAAGTCTCTGGGGAACTTTTCTCTAACACCCAAGGAACTGTGGATGAGAGAAAGTTCAGGGCTGTAATAGATGGGAGAGCCTTGGGTAGGTGTTTCTGTTCCCCCCTATGTAATTGGGAACACGTTCCATGGGGCCCAGCATAGCTGTTGGGCGGGTGGCTTACTTTGTGCATTTTTAATCTATAGGTGATGCTGAGCTATCTGACTCCCAGGACCTTGATGCCACTTTCATCACCAGGAGTGCTGTGGATCAGTACTCAGATACAGCATTACATGATGATGGGGAATCTTCCTCATCTTCCTCTGGAGGAAGCTGCTTCCGATCACATAACTTTCCATCCAGGATCACTTCTCCAGCACATGGAGCAAGTCATGAGGAGTATCCAGCATCTGATGCTTGGAGTGCATTGGAAGGGACATCAGAAACTAGCAAGCCAGGGAGACCCCCTTTTTGTAATGACAGAATATGTGGATATTTGTATATCCATAGATTACTGCAGAGAGACACCTTTTAGCGATGACAGTATATGTCATTATCCACATGTTCATAGAATATCATAACCCCTGCTGAGCATGACATTATCTTTCGTTCAAATATTTCTGCTTGCTTTGTCAGGAGTTAGAACTCCATTTTAAAATGGCCAAACAAATGCAGAGTTGTGCCTAGTCAAAATGGCTGACTCCATGAACTGCCTAGTCTTCCTTAGCTACAGAAGGAGGGGTCTTATTGATGTGTAAGATCATGTAATTGAGTAATGCCCTGTGACTGTGTATATGGGAGGGCTCAGAGAAGAGCTCACCCTTCTTCCTGTGAATGCTGAGGCCTGGTGAAGCATTTTCTTCTGGAATTGTAAATATTTATATATATTGCAACTGAGTTTGAAGATAAAAGTGCCTCCTGCTTATTTGGACGTCAAACACTCTTGTGTGAGAGTATTCTTGGGAGTGGGTTGCTACTGAGTCTACTGAGACAGGCTTTTGGGGCTTCTGCTGGGGATTGAGTGGTCTATCATCCCCTGACATGCTTTGCTTCCTTGATCTATCACACATCTCCTTGACCTCATGGGAAATGCCTAAGCATCTTGTCCCTTTCATCCGCTAGCCTACAACATTGGAGGGATGGTGGGGTCCACAAATGCTGGTGTGTGTGCATGTGCTATGCCTGCATTCCTGAAAGCACCCTGATAGCCTCAGGGAATTCTACCTTCCCAGTTTTATACTATACTACCATCTCTGTATGGCCATGGCAGGAACTACCCATGCATGAACACCACCTTCAAATCACCAACTTCCCCTTCCTGAGAGTCAGCCACTACACGACACGACACCTGCCATTTACTTCCTTGCTTTTGGTTCATGGCTATATGCTGCCCTGCATCTCACATTGCTTTCTCTGGCAGGTAATGATTCATGTTCAACTTGTGGTGTACTAGGACTCCTAGATTCCTTTCGCACGTAGTCTCATTCAGCCAGGTCTCCCCCATCCTATATTTATGTCATTCAGCCAGGTCTCCCCCATCCTATATCTTGAACTTTTGATATTTGTTTAACTAATTTTTTCTGTGCATCTGTATGTAAGGAGCTTATCACATGAGGCAGCTAAATCGCAATTACAGCAGGATAATGAATCCGTGGATACAGGGGTCCTACTGTAATCTGAACATCCTGTACTGTGAATTGGTTAGGTAACATTGACCTGAGGTAAACATATGGGGTCCCCAAAATAAAGCATTGCAGGGGCGGGGCCCCCAAAATTCCTTAAACCAGCCCGGCATACAATCACAACCTTACTATTTATTTTCTCTCATTGGCTGTTTGCAGAAGCTGGCTTAATAACTTTGCAGTTTGTAAAGAAACAGTATTTGCATAGAAGCAACTCTAATGAACTTTCTTTTCTCTGATAAACTGGCTTCCTTCCCAGCATGCTTCCTTGGCTGGCATTATTAGGAACATTATGAGTAAAAGCTTGCAATAAAAAGGAAGTTTATTGTCTTGAAACAATGCAAGGTATTCTTGAGCGCCATCTACTGCCACCTTTCCTAGTATGGCCGGGTAGTCAGTATCATGGAGTTAGAATAGAACTGAAAGTCATAGGATAGCACCAAACTTTGCATCCTATTCCAGCTCAAGGGAGTATAGGATTTTTCTTAGGATACCAACAATATTAATAATAAGCTAAAATCATGAGATGTGCACATGCTCCTGCCAAAATTATGATGTCACATATACAATTATATTTGCCCAGTCATGCAGTTAAATTTCTATGACAATTTGGCTCAACATGGATCCCTCCAAATGGTTTTCCCCATCAGCCACAGCAAACATGGTCAGTGTCCAGAGATAATGAAAAACAGAGATCTATTCCAATGGTGTAATTTTCCCTCCATAGGTGGGAGTTCCAAAGATCAAAAAACGAAGATCCATTGGCCACCTCTGACCACACTCTATAACTATATAAATAACTAAAAGTTACACTGCAAAGAGAGTGACATTTTTTAGGTATTTTATTATCCCTCATTACTTTAGAATCGTCATGTCCTTAGTTATGCCTCAGGTAATACAAAAGCAAATTGATTACTAGTAACTGCTTACTTACAAACAAAACTCTTTGTTTTGTGCCTTCAAACCAACTTCAGTTTATGGCAATCCTATCTCCTCAAAAGTGTGGGGGGGGGTCGTCTTATAGGCCCAGCAGATCTTTTCCCCTGCTGTGAGAATGACTGTCTTGTCTTTGAAGTGTTAAATTGCCTGGGCAGTTTTCCCAGCAGATCCTTCCCCCTGCTGTGAGAATTTCTGGATTCAAACTTATCATTTTGCATCAAGTTTTGTCTATGGTGAAATTCTCTTATCTGAATAAGAGCTTCTGGCAGAGTTAAATCATTCTTTAATTGCAAGGTATTTATTATGGGATTGTATTTTGGTAAACTTGCCAGGAAGATTCCCATTTGCATAGCTTTGGGGGATTTCCTCTCCAGGAGTTTGCAAGTGGCTCTAAAATCATTAATGTGCTCATTCAAACATTTGGGATTTGATAGCTTCATATTAACCAACTTAATTATTAATGCAACCTTATTTTCCAAAGTTTGAACACCACAGAGATTTTTCAAAGTATCCCATGCTTTTTTAGCTGTTCTCAGTCCTTTAATTTCACAGACTATTCCATCATCTACAGACACTGAGCTGGCTGGCTGGTGGGGGGGCTGTCTTATACGCCCGGTTGTCTTATACGCCGGAATATTCGGGTATTCTGAGGAAGGCTGAGAAAGTGTGACTCACCCAGTAGGTTTCCATGGCTGAGCAAGGAATCAAACACTCGTCTCCCTACACTGGCCATTTAATCTGGGGCCAGTCTGGAGCATTATGCTCCAGATTGGCCCCAGGTCAACCACGATGGCAGCCACACACACCAAGCTGAATCTGGTGCAACTTCACATTGTTGTCCACATAGCCCCGCTGGGCTGATACCACACCAGCCCTACCGGACCATCCCCTTGTCCCCGGCGCTGCCATGGCCTCACCAGCAAAGAAGCTCCCAGCAAGAGCTGCCTGGTGGCATCACCTCTGCTGAGGTCAGAACAGGGCGCTCAGACATGTGATCAACAAGGAGGTGGTTGTTCTATCCCCTCCTCATTCATTGCACCCATGCATAAGTGACCACACTGGGCAGGCTTTCCATGGAGTTGAAGGCTTTCACAGTCGGCATCCATAGATTTTCCTTGGGTTTTTTTCTAGGCTGTGAGGCCATGTTCTGGAATAGTTTCTTTCTGACGTTTCACCTGCATCTGTAGCTGGCATCTTCAGAGAATGGTTGGGTAGGAGTGTGTGTGGAGTTTCTATGCTGTGACCCCCTGTTGGGGAGTATATGTAAATTTGTGTAATTGAATGGTTAGTTTCTGGGTATAGAAATGCAAGGCTAGTTAGTGTCTGTTTGGCTGGTTGGTTGATGGGCCATTATCTGCTGGAACTCCCCTTGTCCCTGGGTGGAACTGCTTTGTAAGTGTTGAGTTTTTATTCTACTGTTCTTCAAAACTGGGAGCCAGATTTTGTTTTCGTTTAAGGTTTCTTCTTTCCTGTTGAAGTTGTCCAGGTGTTTGTGGATTTCAATAGCTTCCCTATGCATTCTAACATGATCGTTGTTGGCCTGGTCCAGAATTTCTGTGTTTTTAAATAGCATTTTGTGTCCAGGTTGGTTTCTAACATGTTCTGCTACTGCTGATTTTTCTGTCTGGCCCAGTCTGCAGTGTCTCTCATGTTCCTTGATTCGTGTTTGCACATCGCATTTAGTGGTCCCTCTGTAAACTTGTCCACAGCTGCATGGTATGCAATAAACTCCTGCAGCTGTGAGAGGGTCTCTTTTGTTCTTTGCTGAGTGTAGCATTTCTTGGACTTTCTTGGTTAGTCTGTAGATTGTTTGGAGGTTGTGTTTCCTCATCAGTTTCCCTATTCTGTCTGTGACTCCTTTGATGTATGGTAAAAATACCTTCCCTTTGGGTGGCTGTTTTTCTTCTTCATTCCTGTGTTTTTTTCTGGGTCTGGCTGTTCTTGTGATGTCTGATCTGGAGTAACCATTAACCTGTAGGGCCCAGTTTAGGTACCTCAGTTTGTCCTCCAGGTAGTGGGGCTTGCAGATTGTTTTTGCACAGTCTACCAATGTTTTTATTGTGCTTATTTTTTGTCTTGGGTGTGATTTCCACAGCTGCTTGGACAGGGATGCAGCAGCGATGGGAGCACAGGGATAGGTCTCGTCAGAGCCACCACCTCCTCATGAGCAGGAGCTCTGTGGAAAGGCTGCCCAGTGTGCCACCACTTCTAGTAAGGGCAGAAATGTGGCACTCGTGAGATCAACGAGGAGGTAATAGAGCAACAACCTCCTGGTTGATCCCATGTCTGGGCGCCCATTTCTGGTCTCAACAGAAACAGCGGCACACTGGGCAGGCTTTCCATGAAGCTCCTGCTCGTAAGGAGGTAGTAGCAGTGGCTCTGAAGGCAGGGCATCCCATTTCCCTGTGCTGCTCAGCACGGGGAAGTAGGATGGTGCAGCTTTTGACATATGGACAACTGGATCTGCCAAACTGGACCTTATCCAGCTGTCCACATGCCAACAGATTCCAAAGCAACTCTGGGATTTCTGGAAAACAGCAAACCTTTCCCCAACTTTGCTTAGTGAGGGGCAAAGTCAGGTTAATGCCAAAAATCTCAAGATTCTGCCCACAAGTAGCTGTATATCATCTGGACTGCCAGCACCAGATTTGGGGTGAGTATGGCATTTTTCAGTAGTGTAGACAAGCCCTAAATCCTAGCCCAACACTCAGACCACAACGCCACACTGATTCTCATGCTATAAACCTCATTCACTCACATGTTGAATCAGTGTGCAAAAAGGGGAGTGCCCAGCTCTCCCACCCACCCCCCTTGCTTCTAGTGCCATTGTTCAGCTCATGTGGAGAGTACTGAATGTGAACGGGAAAGTTTCCTGTCCCTGTTAACACTATATACACAGTTGGGGGCTTGGATTTTCAGGGCAGGGAGGTAGATTCCTCATCACTTGGAGAACATCTGCACATAGGGGAAGCTCTCCTTTTCAGACTTGCCACTCTTCCCATGAAGAGAAGAACTCAGACACCCCCTCTGTCTTTATATAGGGATTCAACACAGTATGTGGAGCCTACTTGCTTAGCTTCAGCCATTGAACTGGGACATGTGCCTTCAGTAGATAACCTGGAAGGAAAAAGGATACAAGGACCGAAGAATATCAAGCTGGATTATGCCAGCAGTCTACAATAACAGGATGCCCTTAAAGAAGCCAATTGAAAGCAATCTTACATTACAGCCCTTATTTTTGAACAAGGAAATAAAGTAGAGGGGTCACGGAAAGCAGATACACAACTTAAAATTTGGAACGACACTTTTCCTCTGCACTAAAGCAAGATGCAGAATGCTGGAAAAGTCAACAGCAATCCCCTTCTTTCCCCCATGTCACAAAGAAAAATAGTCCTAAACCATATAACCATGTTTCCATAAATTTGTAAAACAACTGCAGTTTCAATAGTTTAGCTCTTGAAACAATTTCTCATTTAATGGCCATAGGGATCAGAAGATCAAAACAAATTAAGTGATGAGCTTGGGGTAAAAATAGTGGAACCATAAAAACTTTGACTGGCATTCTCTTAGTGACATAGGACTTTTTCAGACGGCCCTTACCACGCAAGCAGCCTTTGGAGCAGTAACGAGGCTGCTGCGCGGCAGGGGATTGTTTTCGTATGCCGCCGTCCCTCTTCCGTGACCATTCATAGCACATACGTGAAGCTTTGGAAGCTGCTGCGCCATATTTCAATCACAGAAGTTGTCCGTGATTGAAATATGATGCGGCCGCTTCCAAAGCTTTACGTACGTGCTATGAATGGTCACGGTAGAAGAGGGACGGCAGCATCCGGAAAAAAAACCCTGCCACGCGGCAGCCTTGTTACTGTTCCAGAGGCTGCTTGCGCAGTAAGGGCCATCTGAAAAAGTCCATACACAGACAGGATCCTGTTACAAGGAGACCATGGGCCAACAGAAGAGATCAAGATGGAGGAAGCCATCAGCTTGGAGGTGCAGCGTCAGCACTTCAGGCAGCTCTGTTACCAGGATGCCTGGGGGCCTCGTGAGGTTTACAGTCGACTCCAGGAACTGTGTGTCCGATGGCTGAAGCCAGAGAGGCACACAAAAGAGCAGATTCTGGACTTGGTGGTTCTGGAGCAATTCCTGGCTGTCCTGCCCACAGAAATGCAGAGCTGGGTGAAGCAGCAAGGCTCGGAGAGCTGTTTCCAGGCTGTCACCCTTGCAGAGGATTTCCTCTTCAGGCACCGAGGGGGTGAGAAACCAGAACGGCAGGTGAGAATGGGATGGTGGGGGAACTGCAGCTGATTGCTATCTCTTATGTATCTATTCAACCCTTTGTTTGATTTAGACCCTGCCTTTTGATTTCATAGAATTGTAGAATCATAGAGCTGGAAGATACCCCAAAGGGCCATCCAGTCCAACCCCCTGCCGTGCAAGAATACCCAATCAAAGTACACCCAACAGATGGCCTTTGTTTAAAAATTTCCAATGATTCTATGATTCTATGAAATTCCCTCTCCACCTCACAATCCACTCCTGCCACTCAATCTGCATCTACACCCCCAGACTCACAAGGGCCCCTCTCTCCTCTCACTCCCTCAGCCACTCACCACCCACATGTAAAACAGTGCAATATTATTTTTCTAAAATAATAGTGGTGTTGCTGAACCATGTGAACCTTTGAAATCTGCTGTAATGGTGTATGTTACACTGTCACAGCTAGTTTTACAGTGTAACTCTATGGTAGGTGTCCCTATTTTTTTCAGCTGCAGATAACTGAAACTGTGGATATTGGTTCTGTGGATACAGGGAGGCAGCAGCACATTCATAGCCAGCAGGTTCACAACCAGCACTTTCAATTCTGCCCGGAAACAGATTGGTAGCCAGTGAAGCTGTTTTAGCAAGGATGTTACAGTATATGCTCCCTATAACCGACCTCAGTCAGCAGTCTAGCCACATTGTTTTGGACCTGCTGGAGAAGGTGGAACATATCCAGAGGAGGGCAGTCAGGATGGTGGGAGGTCTGAAAGCTATGCCCTATGAGGAGCAGCTTAGGGAGCTGGGTATGTTTAGCCTGGGGAAGAGAAGGTTAAGAAGGGACATGATAGCCATGTTTAAGTATTTGAAGGGATGTCATATTGAGGATGGAGCAACCTTCTTTTCTGCAGCTCCAGAGACTAGGACACGTAGCAATGGACTCAAACTACAGGAAAAGAGATTCCACCTAAACATAAGAAGGACTTTCTGACAGTAAGAGCTGTTCAATAGTGGAATGTGCTGCCTTGGAGCGTGGTGGAGTCTCCTTCTTTGGGGGTTTTTATACAGAGGCTGGATGGCTGTCGGCAATGATTTGATTGTATATTCCTGCATGGCAGGGGGTTGGACTAGATGGCCTTTGTGGTCTCTTCCGATTCTATGATTCTATGATCCCATCACAACTGCTTTTCATACCACACCTCACTGGTGGGAGGAGCATGGACACAACATTGTTCCAGCATCTCAGAACATCTTCCGTTGGTGGGTTGGGGAGGGCAATTGCAGTCATTGTAATGGTGCCACGACCATAAATGTGAATTGCGATATTTACAATGTAATACGTTTGGCTCACAACATTGTAAATACTGACCAGGGTGCCAGCTAATACATCTTCCTTCTGCTAACAACAACTACAGCATAAAAATGTAGATTCTTCTGCTCTTTTTATTATTGTTAGGTCTGTTTTTAATTCTGTGGTGACTGACTGCCCTCCTTGAATGTTATTTTCATCTAGAAAAGCAGGATAAAAATAATTAAGGGTTCATCTACACAAGCCAATCTACACATATCCTGGCCGTGGATCAGGTCTGTTCCTCTCCTGTTACCTGACAGCCATGCTGGCCCATCCCTGCAGCCGCCACAGCCACCACCATCTCCCTGGCTCTCCTGGAAGCCAGGAAGCTGGCCTGCAACATGGGTCCAAGCCCCCCTCCATGTGACCAGCCTTGCCCATATGCTGCTTCAGAGAGAGCTACGCAGAGAGCATATGCCTTGGCCATTCCTGCTTCAGAGAGAGCTAAGCAGACCAGCAGCTGAAGTGACAGGCCTGCCTGCCAGGATGGGCTCTTGTGGATACATGGGACCCAATCTGTTCCTTCCCAGCAGGAATAGATTAAACCAGCTATTATTTTAGAATGCATAAAAGAGACCTATTCCTTCTCTTCCACCCGCCACATCTGACCCGTATCTGCCCTGGATGTGGTGAGGAATGCCTGGGGGTGGAACGGGGCAAAAGACCTGCATCTTCAGGACTGCAGGGCTCTATGATGGGGGCAAAACAGGGTAAATTGTCCATGTAGACAAGCCCTAAATGAATATATAAGTTTGGGAGTATTTCCCTGTTTAAAACTTGCCTTTTTAAACAACTGAAAACATAAACGCTTTATTTGGTATGTATTTTTCCAAAAACCTCTCACCCTCAACCCCCTCTCACCCTCGCCAAACTTGTCAGAGATGAAAGGCCCTTTCATGTGCCCTTTCATGTGCTTGGAGGCTCTGTGTCTTTGGATTAATTTTCACATAAGGTGGTTGCTTTCAGGAAAGGAAAGGATTCCTTTGCACTCCTTGTTGTTGTTGTTGTTGTTCTTGCATGCCATCAAATCCACTTTGACCCTATGAATGAGAGACCTTTATGAGCCCTGGTCATCATTAGCTGCCCTGGTCGGGTCTTGCAGACTCAGGGCCGTGGCTTCCTTTATCAAATCAATCCATCTGTAATCTGGTCTCCTCCTTTTCTTACTGCCTTCCCCTTTCCCAAGGATCATATGCCCTCTTAGAGACACTTGAATGACAATGCCAGGATTTGTTTTCTTTTTTCTTAAAAAAAAAAAAAAAAAACCTTGGCAATCCTGTCTGTTCAGCTGACAAGTGTGTGGTGTGTTTTCAAATGCGTCATTTGCAAACTAACATCCTGTGAATCCCCCCCCCGCCCACTTGCCCCTGCCAAAAGTCCCCTTGGCACTGTAAAACTCAGTGAAAATGATTTATTGTTCTTTTCCAGATCAGAGATCATGCTTCTTCACATCCTCCCATGTGATTAGAAATACTTCCCAACTGTCAGCAAACTTCCAGAAAAACATCGCTCTCTGAAAATTCTGGCAAAATGACAAATCCTCCTAAGAAGCTCTTTTACACTGCTGTCTTGGAAAGGAGCAAACACACCCCAGTTGTGTGGCTAGCTTTTCCAAGACGCCATGTTTCTGATTTAGGAAGGAGGCACACTTGGCTCTTACACCAAAAATAAAAATAAAAAATTGGGTAGCATCCAATTGGCATTACGCCTTCATCAATGGACTTAAGTCTGCAGGGATTAGAATTGTGCAGTTGTACAACATCCATATCCTGTAGAGGGCTGCTGTTACATTACTACATAGCAGAATCAGCAAAGTGTCTGATGCGCATTGGTGTCCAATGTACAATGGGACAAATGCACAATGCATTGATCCTGGTGCACATCACATCAGGCACCAAGGCACACTAGGCACTCTTGCTAGTGTCCCAATATGCATCTTCGCAATCCAGTAACTGGGTTTCTTAGCAATTCTGCTATTTAGCTACACATACACAAATGTATTACATATAAGTGTCGATAAGATTCCAGCCGATACATTTAGTTTATTTGAGAGAAAGCTTATGTCCTCAGGACTCCAAGTCCTCTGAGAGGTAAGAACTTTGAACAGAAGTGTTTATTCAGATTTCTGTTGCCTTTGAATGAGGATACTGGTATTTTGTTGATTTACATTTACCGTATGTACAAGTTGAGCCTAGATGGTGTAGGGCAGGTACAGATGTACAGATTGATCCCTATATCCATGGATTAGGTATCCATGGTTTCACTTATCCATAGCTGAAAAAAATATGTCCTCTCTAGGCATTTCTAGGTCCTCCAATCAGATCCTGTGGTCAACTTCCAGTGTTTGTCTCATTGAAAATAATTAGGTTCCCTATTATCCATGGGTGCCAGTTACATGGCAATTTTTGTCGCGGAGCGTACCGGGACTTGCTGATCCCGTATTCGTCCCGCGCTGTTTAAACGATTTTTGTCCCTCTTAAGGAAATTCCGGAAGATCCCATGATTCATATTTACACAGCATCAGGTCCCGTATTTTTTCATTTATCCCGCACTCTTATATCCCATGCTTTTGCTGTTTACACATGTTTAGCATACTGGGATTTGGGGGGGGAGGCTGTCAATCAAGGATGCGATTACTCGTGTTTTCACAACCTCGGTGACGTACTTCCTTTAGAGTTCCGCACCACGAGCGATGCTATTGGCTGGCTCAAATATTTGTTCAGGCTTCTGGTTGGGAATGAGGGGGTTAATGAGTGCTGCTTTTGGGATGAGGCACTGAGGGGATTGGGGAAGGAATCCAGGGGAGGCAGGAGCAATCAGTGGCTAAACCCTTTAGAAATGAAAGAACACCATGTAAAGCCAGCTAAACTGGGGGAGGGGGGATGAGCGATCAGTTGTTGCTGGGGAGTGTGAGAGAGATCAAAAGCAGAGCGGACTGGAGCCCATGCAGCCCAAGCCAGTACAAGCTGAGTGCAGGGGGACAGAGGCTTGCGATTGCCCTGTCTCTTTAAAATATTAACCCTTTAAGCAGAGGCAGCTGTGGAGTGAAGGTTTCAAGCCAGTGACACACAAGGCATTTTGAAAGACCCAGACGCTGGATTTTATACTGTGCCTTGTGCGGGGGATGAATGAATGTGTGATCATCTGCTCAGACGCTGGCACATTTTACTGTGCCTTGTGGGGGGCGGGGTAATGAATGTTTGATTATCCGTTCAGACCCAGGGAGGTGATCAAGGCAGGGGATGAATGGGCGACCCTCCACCCACGATCTCTTTGTAACATGCAGTTAAGGAACAGGTTAAAGCTGAAGGATTTGCAGTGTAGAAATCCATTGAACAGGGTGATTTAGTACATGCACACACACACAAACCTTTGTGCAGCTGGAAGGGATGCCTTGGTTTTCAGCTGGTGAGGCTGAATCTGTTGAATGGGTGACTGACTCCTCCTTTTCTGGTCGCTGATCTCTGAGCCCTCCCCCAGTCACCATTTCCGGTCATCACCTAGTACCGAGATAGCTTGTCCCGGGCTGTTTATATTTCCGATTTTCCGAATCCTCCCGTGACTTTTTTAAAAACCGGCACAAACTGCGGGACTGGCAGTCCCGCAGGCTGTGGGATAAAACGTGCCCCCCTTTCTGAAAATCACGTGCCCGACCCAATGTCTGTGCAAACAACCAGGGTTCGACACGAATTCTTCCCACTACATTTTCATCGTTTAAACGGCACCATGGTTTCAGGTATCTATGGGGGTCTTGGAATGTATCCCCCACGGATATGGGAGTCGACCTGTATATCAGTTCCATGGTGAACTTACATTGGATATCTTAAGGGAGTACAAGTTACAAGTCTTCTTCCAAGGATCAAACTCAGAAGAGCGAGGTGTTTTTTTCTAATTTGCAACACAGTTATACCACATGGATTGGCTGGTCCTTGTGTCAGTCATGAAACTGCCACCTCCTCCCTTCCTCTCTCCTCCTCCACTAGAAGGATCTCAAGGTTTAAAACAAAACCATAAAATAAGTATCTCAAACAAATCAAAGGTAAGTAGCAAGCAGGAAGGTCAGCTGCCAAAGACATTTTGTTGCTTGAGGCAAAGGACAAATGGGCGACCCTCCGCTTACTCTCCCCAGTTCCTCATACAGAAAGGGTACTGTAGTTACGCATCAACAGTTATCTCTTCTGCAGCAGACTGGGCAAAATCGAGAGGTCACCTGGGACCCTTTCACATTATGTAATTATAGCACTATGATTGTACATTAACTGCCATGATTCCATCCTATGGACTGAATCCTATGGGATCTGGAGTTTAGGAAGGAGCATTCAGAATCCTCAACTAGGAATCTCTAGGGGCTGGTTTACACGGCAGGTTTTATTGCGTTAAGTTGCGCTTTAGTGCTTTCCTGCATCAGTGGTGGGTAGTTTACACGGTAATTATTTACACAGCTATATTTTGTGGCTCTTTGATTTTTTCCACTTTGAGGTTCACACAGCCAAAAGTGCTGGGGACATGGCCAAGCATTGGAGAGGGAAAGGAATGCCATAGGAATGTCTGCCCTGGCCCCAACTCCATGCTGAACAGCTTAGAAGGTTTTCTTCCTTGCTCAAAACAGCATTTTCTGCCAAATAGAGAGAGGGGGGGAATAACAGCTTAGAGGCAGTCCCCCTCCCCCCCCACTCCCTTTCCACAATTCAAACAGAAGGTGTTCCTCCTTGCGAGAGAGAGAGGGGGGGAAAACAGCAGTTCAGCTTGCTACAGCCGTTCGTGAAATGGTTTCTCTCCCTCCCCCATGCACAGGAAAAAAGTTGACGAACTGAGCTTTTACATACTTTCAAAACAACAGAGAGGATGAGAAGGAATGCTCCCTGAATGAAAATCGTTGGGAATCCTTTTTGTTTGCAAACTGGCTTGCAAAATAGCAGACAGGATTTTTGCTAAGTTTCCTCTAATCGCTACTGTCTTTCCCTCCCTCCCTGCCCCTCTTTTAAGCCCACCCCTGCATCATCAACCAATCACAATGCAGCTCTGCTTTAACCCTTAGCGGAATGCTAGTCCACACTGCCAATAATGCACTACATTGCAAATATTCCTGCAAAAATAGCGACATCCCCTGGCACGCTATATTTGGGTGTTTTACCTTCCCCCCTTCTGAACGAGGCGATGCTGTGCTGCAATCTGTGGGAACTATGAGCTATCTTAGCGGTATATTTAGAGGAATATTTGCCTGTGTAAACGACCCCTAAGTCTCACCAAACTATAAGCCACATACGATGAAACCATGCAGTTAAAGTGGAATATAGCACTATAATTATGTCGTGCGAATGAGCCCCTGGTCACTGGAATCCAATTGGTGACATCCATCGGTATAACTTCTTGTTTCACTTGTGTATGGAAGTAAACCTTAAGCTGTATTTGCAACCAGTCCCATCTGTATATAGGACAACCTGCTCCATGCCAGAGTATTTCTTCTCCTGTCTATGGAATTGCAATTGGTGTTGTGATGCTGCCTACACATCCCTCCACTCTCCCACAGCCACTAATTCACTCTGCAGACACACTCTGGTATGTAACAGGTCAGTTGTCCTGATTTATTCTATGTCATCCCACTTTTTCCCAGTTTCTCTCTCCTCCCCAGATCTGGCAGAGTGCCACCAAATTCAGCAGCAGTGGTAGGCAGCGGGCTTTCAGGAGCCCTTGGAACAGCAAGGAGCTTGCATGTAGGCCATGGGATTTGTGTTATTTGTGTTATTGTGTTTGTGTTCCAGAGAAAACAAGTGATAGGCACGTGAAAGGCTGACCCTACCACATGACAGAGTAAGACCCCCAGTCCCGTCTATATGGGCGGGGGGGAGAAATATGATCGCCTCCAAAAAAGCAGCCATTTGCAGCACTGTGACCTGTCATAATGGTCAAAAGAGCCCCCCTAAACTTTGCATGATCCCTAGCCAAGATGGCGGCCATGAGTAATTTAATCGTGCTTTTAAATCTGCCACTGCCCAAAAAAATTTAAAATAGTTTGCCATGGTGTGTACATGCAATATTTCGTATTTACAGAACGGTAAAAAGGAGACTATGAGATTGCTGTTTTATTGACTTACCAGACCCTCGCTTAACCAAAAATCCAATATGGCGGCAGCAGGCGCTTTCCCTGTTTGCTAGCCCCACCCCTATGCTCGTCCAGCCAATCATATTATGCTGCATGGTCGCATCAACACAAATGCAACTGTCCTAATGATCACACATTCACATGCCATACAGAGCTTTTTTAAAACTCTGGGGAGAAGCCCCGGACACTTCCCACACAGAGTTTAAGGTGGATTTGGCTGCCCCCATTCTGAATGACACATATTTATGCGAATGTCCATTTGTACTGATCGCCTTCCATGTGATTGCCATTCGGATTATTTTCACTGTATAGACAAGCCCACTGTCTCAGGAAGCAGATTTTTTTTGGAGCAGAGTGCTAGAGAACAGAGCCTGGTGTGCCAGGTAGTCCGCCCTACACCCACTATGTTAGTCTGCTGCCCTATGGTGTGGTGGAAGACACAGTACTATCATCAGAACTAAAACAAGGTTCAACAGCCAGTCCACATGCCATTTCATGTACAATTCCTCTATGTGGAATGTGGCCATCTTGTCTGTCTCCTCGCACTGGACCATCCCTGTGCTCATGTCAACAAGCTGATCAGTAGACCAACTGAAAGGCTGTATAATGGAAAGGGTTATTGGTCATGCTATATTATCATGTGAAAAACTGCAATCTGAATGCAGGTTGTAAAGATGCCCTTAATAAGGAATACTCTCCCCCTGCACTCTGTACTTCTTCACAAGTGTGCAGTGGGTTGCATGTGAGACAGAGAATTGGGGGTACTTTTCATCCTGCCACTGGAGAAAATGAATATTCATCTGGAGCGTTCTCCCCCATATTCAAGTCTCCAAAAAATGTTGTGGAAGAATTATTCTGCAGTGTAAAACATGTGAGGTTTTGGGCAGAAAACACTGTTTTCTGTGAGGAAACCCAACTTCTGTACAGAAAACAGGAGGAGGGGCTTTCTTTTTTTTTCTTTTCTTTTTTTTCCCCACAAACCCCCATGTTTTTCTTTTACTTCAAAAGTAGGCTGACCATATGTACCATTTTAAAAGGGACAGTCCCATTTTTTTCATATTTCCCAACCATCGCATCATTTTCATAGAAATGTCAATTTTGTCCCATTTTGGAAGTGTGCTGGCGAAAAATTCTGTGCAAACAGCAAGCAGGCACAAACCGTGCAAATTAGCAAGCAAAGCAAAACTAGCCAGAAACTCCCACCCAAATGCAGAGAAACGCATGTGTGTGCGGCGCTCTCACTGTTCCCATCAAATACCCCAGGTAGCAGAAGCAGGAGCGCAAGTAGCAGAGAGCGAGCAAATGAGCCCTCATCCCTCAGTTGCTGTCAGTGGGCAGACCAGTGCTGCCACTTGCCTCACTTTATATAGGCTAAGGAGGCCCTCCATCTGACTCATCATTCTCACCAACTGGCATTGAACTGTGAATCTCTCTCTCTCTCTCTCTCTCTCTCCCCCTCACAGACACACACACACTGGCCTTTTGTGCTACTCATTTCCTTCCTCTAATTTCTTGCCTTTTCGTCATTGATCAGAGACAAACTTTGTTTTGCGGGTGGGTTGGAGATAGTTTTTTTGGAGCATGCTTTGGTTGTGTTAGTGTTTTAGTGGATCATGTAGCTGTCTTTTCTTTGAATTGTCTATTGGGTGTGTTGTGTGCCTGTACAGAGTGCAGGGCTTCCCTTGCCAGGTGGCAGGTTTTGCTTCTCCCCTGGGGTGTGTGTATTGATCACCTTTTGTTCTGGCTGTTACTTTCTTTTTCCTCCTCTCCCCTTTCTTTCCTTTCCTGTTTTCTGAGGTTTGCTCTTTTCAAGCAACTGCTGGATGATCTGAGTATCATGTACGTATTAGTGGGAAGGTTTTATCTTTCTAGGCTGCCAGTAGTGTGGTCGCCACCTTTGGGGCTGTTTTTTTTGGTGGGAGAGCCATATTGTGGTCGGCATGTTGTAGCAGCCACCATTTGGGGAGTTTAGCTTTTGGTGGGAGCGCTAATTTGTGGGGTTGCTAGTTGTTTAGGCCCCTATTTTGGTTTTTGGATTTGGGCTAAGCAGGGTCAGCACTGGTTGGTATTTGGATGGGATACTACCAGCAGCACCGTCTCGTTTTCACCATCCAATGTCCCGTTTTCGTCTCAAGGAAATATGGTCAGCCTATTCAACAGGAGCAAGTTTGGCCAGGGTACGATAATGTACAGCATATCAGTGATTACGTGCAATTGCAAGCCTTCATGTGTTCCTTCAGAAGTAAGTCCCACTGAGTTCAGTGAGGGTTACTCCATAGGATCGCACCTTTAAGCTTCTTAGACATCAAGGTTTCAGAATGGCAGCCTTGAATGGCAGCCTTGAGATTCTTCACCCATAGAAATGGTGGCTGAAGTCCACAGGGTTTCACTGTTTGTCCTGGTTTCACCTGGCTGTGTATATATCTGATGAATAGCTGTGTGCATAAGATGTGCCCAAGCACAAATAAACACACGCCCTCTGCAAGAGAAGCTGGGTAGATAGAAGCACATAAAAAGATATACAGTATGGGCTATTAATGGCCTCAGTTGCAACAGGTCATGAGAAGGTTTCTTCCCAGGGTGGTGATTTCCAAAGCCTGAGAAAGAGTAATGACTTAAGATGATCAGGCATGGCACAGTCCCAGAGCAGCTGAGCCCCTACAGTGATTCATAGCTCATCATGTGCTAAATACATTCATGCCTTGGACTTCCCCTACTTCTGTTTGTTCATTCATTTTACCCTGACTTTCAGTGATCTGTCATCAATTGGGAACTATTGCCAAAGGCAGAAACCTCGTGAGCGTTTGATAAGGTTTCAGCCAACTGTATACTTGTTGGGTTCCAAAGTCCACACTGCAGTGCCTCTACTAGGCCAAACAAAAGCAGAATAAAATTCCCTGTGAAAAGTTTTGAAACCACACTTTTTTCTTTTTAGGCCAGGCAAAGATATTTCAAAATACAGGCAAGGGGGGAAAGGAGAGGAGGGAATGAGGCTGTTAGCTTATCACACTACACTGTGATAGTGCTATTATTCTACTTTAACTGCTCTGGCTGCGTCTTGTGGAGTTCTGGTGTTTGTAGTTTACTGAAGCCTATGAGCTCTTTGGCTGAGCATTCTAAATGCCCTTCCCTAAACTGCAAATCCCAGGATTCCACAGGATTCAGCCAGAGCAGTTAAAGTGGAATAATAGCACTATCACAGTGTAGTGTGATAGAGTCTCCATGTTGTTTTGAGGTGGAATGGAGGAAGGGTCTGCAGAATGATTAGATTCATCAAGCCCGAACTCACTGGAACCAGCAAAAGTAATAAAAGAAGATATCCTATTAATATTCTGCTTAAAATGTTGACCCTCACACATCCTTCTTGCATAATTTGGAGCATTTGGATTTTTAAAGGATGCCACCTCCCTCAAACTGTTTCAAACGCTCCTAATTTTTTTGCTCCTGAAAAAGAGTGCATTATTTGTTTGTTACAAGAGACTCATATCCTCCCTCTTCTCCCCAAGAGCTAAGGCAGCATGGAGCTCTTTCTTCCTCTGCTCTTTATTCTCACATATCACCCTGTGAACTAGGCCAGGGCTGAGAAAGAGAGAGTGGCTGACACAAAGGGCTTGTCTCCATGGGCAAAAAAAAAACCTGGTACTCACCCTGTATTCACAGCACAGTCATCACACAACATTTTCAATGATTTGCATCTTCATCAGGGTTTCTGCAGGAAACTATGAGTATGAAAGAATCATGGTTTATTCTGCATTTCAGAGGAAAACCTGGATTATTGGCCATGTGGCGGCTGTGGACTGTCTTCAATGCAAGTCCATTCTGGTGCTTTTTTAAATTTAATTTCATAGAATCATAGAATTGTAGAGTTGGAAGAGACCACAAAGGCCATCTAGTCCAACCCCATACCATGCAGGAAATCACAATCACTTGTATTCCAAATAGCATCTCCTCCACTCTGAGAGAAATCACACGTTTATCTTGGGTGCTCCATTTACCAATTTACAATGCACTCCAGTGCCAGTCTACTCAGAAGACAGACTCATTGAGTTCAGTAAGGTTGACTGCCAGGTAAATGGGTTTAATTTTAATTTTGAATTGCACACATGTCCGGATAAGCATATCTCTGCTTATTCAGTAATACAGTACTCTGGGACAATATATACAGTTGTCCCTTCATATTCACTGTGGTTTGGTTCCAGGACCCCCCGTGGATACCAAAATCCGTGAATACTCAAGTCCCATTATATGCAATGGCATAGCAAAATGGTGTCCCTTATATAAGATGGCAAAATCAAGGTTTGCTTTTTGGATTATTATTTTGAAAAGAATATTTTCAAGCTATGAATACTTAAACCTGTGGATACCAAATCCGTGGATACGGAAGGAAAACGGTATTCGCTTATTTGCATGCATGAGTGAACAGGGGAATAACTGGAGCCACTCCAGCCATGTGGCCAGAAATAATGTGACGTATAGGAAATGTGATCAGCGTTGGACTGCCTTTTTACTCTGACATGGATGACAGTGTGGTGGGATACTCCAGATTACCATGGGACAAGGCCAGTGCATGTGGCATTTACAAGGTAGGTGTGGGGTTTCCTGCCAGTGTAGTCATGCCCAAAGTCACCCAGTGAGTTTCACGGCTCAGTGGGAAATCTGGAACGCCAAAGTCTTTATTTTAATTGGTGTGCTGTTTTTAATATTGCATTTTTATCAATGCCATATTTTTAATTTATGTTGTGCTTTTAATTATATTTTAATACTAAGAAATCATTTAATTCTTTTTTAACTTTTGTAATGTATATGTTTAATTGTATATTTTTTAATTACTGTAAGCAACCTTTAATCCCATTTTGGGAGAAAGGCAGGATATAAATCCAAATAAATAAATAAATAAATACATTTATACAACACTCTAACCACTATACCATGCTGTCTTTTCCCTCCCTGCAAAGCATAAACATTAACCTACAGCATTCTAGTTGGGCTGAAGGAAAATAAGCACATAACTGCTACCAATCAGGCCATTTCAGTATTAAAATGTGTAAACAGCATTTTATCAGCCCACTGAGTACGCTTGGCTCCTAACGTTCCTGCTGCTGGAGCCTGTGATAAGAGAAAGGATAACAATTTGTGTCTGCACAAGATACCTTGCTTTGTCAATATGCTTGTCCAAAGTCAGCTCTGGGCAAGGCTGCACCACAAGAATTTACTTTGGCCTTATGATGACAAGGAGAGCAGGCCCAAATGCCAACCACAGTAGCTGATATTTCCCCTTACTTTATTCGGCTCTAGAACTAATGTAGAGGTCAGAAGAAGTTAAAGCTTGCATTGCAGGTAAGAGTGAAGCCTGGATAAAGGTTTTGATGGCTCAACAGTGTTCATTGTTAGCCAGACATGCATAAAACTCTTCTGATAAGCAATGGCTGGTAATTCCATTTGCTGGAGCCAAAACAGCATGGGTATTTTGACCAGTGGGGGGCAAGCCCTGGACTGCCAGGCGGGGTCACTAGATGCCACCAGACACCACCACCACCCCATTCCCTGGCATGGAAGGAGAAAGAGGAACAAGGAAGTGACGGCTTTAATGGTCCTCGCCCAGGGGGTGGGGATGGAGGAGAGAGGGAGCTTGTTTATATGAGACCATAAAAAACAGAGTCCCTTGTAGTAATGACATTTCACAGCAACTGCAACCTGTCCTAATGGTTTTTCTTAAGCTCTGCATGCCCTCTAGGAAACATGGCGGCTGCAAGTGATTCACTCGCATTTTCACTTACCTGAATTTGCCAATGATGACCTTTAAAAAAAATGATATCCAATGTGCACTTGAGCAATATTTTACTTTAATGCAAAAGCAGAAAAAGAGGGGGAACCCAATACCCATTTTCTTGCTTTAGCACTTGCCCGCTAAGGCAAAAATCCAACATGGCAGCAGCAGGCACTTGCCTTGCTAACAAGCCCCGCCCCCTGTGCTCATCTGGCCAATCAGATTCGCGTTTCCTCTTGTTTGGGCAAGTGAATCAGATCGACTCGCTGGTCCTCACAAGCAGAAATGCACACCCTCTCATTTTTTAAAAAAGGCAGGAAAAGCCACAAAGGCTTTTCTGATGAGGTTTTTGCCCGTTTGGTGCCCCCTCATTCACAATACGGCGAAATAAGTGGAATGCCATTAAGACAGGAAGGATTCTCCTCGCATTCTGTGAGTTTTTCACCATTTGGACAACCCCAGAGACTTCTCTCTTCTCTTTCAGCAGCCTAAAAGGTCCACAAGAACACCTTCCTTGTAGTTGGCCCTCCATATCCACAGGTTCTGCATACACAGATTCAACCAACCATGGCTCAAAAATATTTGCGGGGGGGAAAGAATTCCAAACTTGTTGCTGTTCACCATTTTATATAAGGGATGTCATTTGACTATGTTACTGTATATAATGGGACTTGAGCATCCCTGGATTTTGGTATCGGGGGGGGGGGGTGTCCTGGAAACAAATTTCAGTGGATACTGAGGGCCCACTGTAATTGTCCTCCTACTACTATCATAGAATCATAGAATTGAGGAGTTGGAAGAGACCACGAGGGCCATCCAGTCCAAACCCCTGCCACGCAGGAAATCTCGATCAAAGCATCCCCAACAGATGGCCATCCAGCCTGTTTAAAGACCTCCAAGGAAGGAGACCCCACCACGCTCCAAGGGAGCGTGTTCCACTGCTGAACAGCTCTTACTGTCAAAAAGTTCCTCCTAATGTTGAGGTGGAATCTCTGTTCTTGGAGCTTGCATCCATTGCTCCGTGTTCTAGTCTCTGGAGCAGCAGAAAACAAACCTGCTCCATCCTCAGCGTGACATCCCTTCAAATACTTAAACAGGGCTATCATATCTCCTCTTAACCGTCTTTTTTCCAGGCTAAACATACCCAGCTCCCTAAGTCTCTCCTCATAAGGCATGATTTCCAGACCTTTCACCATTTTAGTTGCCCTTCTCTGGACATGCTCCAATTTTTCAATATCCTTTTTGAATTGTGGTGCCCAGAACTGGACACAGTATTCTAGGTGAGGTCTGACCAAGGCAGAATAGAGCGGCACTATTCCTCCAGTAGGGCAGGAAGACTGCAGAGGGGTGTGTGTTTATTCCAAAGAGTTGGATGCCAGCACTGAAGAGTGGCTTTAACATATACCGTCCAACTGCTCTTTAAAAAGAGTGTGCTCCCCTTGGGATGGTGAGGGGAGCATGGGACACTCAGGGGAGCTGAGGAATCATTTTTAGTTCTTGTCCCTGGACTACTGGCCCTTAATCTCCCTCTCTGGTCTAACCCACCAAGCTCCAAGGCGAAGAGCTGGCTTAGGCTGCTACCACACTGCAGAAATAATGCAGTTTGACACTGCTTTCAAGGATATGATAACTGTTATGATAGTTAGCTCTTGTTTATATTTTGTTAGACAAATTATTTGACATGGCAGTAACCAGACTACATGGGAACTTTGAGTCTGCAGTAGAAACAACAAGAACATAAACTCATAGAAGTCATGGGTGGTATAAGGAATGAAAATATTCTATAAGTGTGGATAAGTATAAGGAAGTCAGTATGAAAAGAAGATTCTGAAAAGCTTCCAATTAAACATGTGGGATAGAACTGATTATATAAATATTATAAAAATGAGAAAGTGGAGAGCTGTAAATGGTGGGTTTCACTGGATATTGTTCAATTACCTTTCCCGCCCTCAAATACACACATATATATATATATATGGAATATCCTAGGACTGGAGGTTTCAAAACCAAAACCAGAGATTTATGGATGACTCCTTGTGATGTGGGCCCAGCGGTGTCATTAAGCATGATACCTTAAGACATAATACCTCAGTTGCACAGAACATGTTATTCGTTTTTTAAGATTCTAATATATTAGGTAAATACACACACACCTTTCACTTTTCAAGGCATAGCTTTCACCCTGAGATTCCTCACTCTTGATCTGAGGATTGGAGAAGGGGACCCATGCCCTGAGATGTGGGAGCCTTGGGCCTGTCTAGATGGTGAAAAAACTCTTCATAGAATTAGTGGGGATTTCCATTTGTCTTAATGAGATATAGCTGGAAAGTCTGTCAAACGGACTTTTCAAAATTCTTGCAGTTTTTGCTAAGGACAGCATGTGACAGGCATTTTTTATTTTTATTTTTTTTGCACAGACTATCTTTACTAGCTATCTTCGGTTTCTTTTTAATTGATGGCAAAAAGCATCTGTTTATTCAGTCGTCTTAAACAAAAGCCCACCTAGTTTTCAGAGGAAACATTAAAGAATAGCTTGACTCTTTGTGTATTTTCCCATGAAGATTTAGGACAGCTGTTTGATCGTGAAGTAATGTTTATTTGGCCAACCTTCTATGGGGTTCATCGCTCCTTTTTTAAATGTGTTTTTATTGATTTTACATCAACATATGAAAAACAATAATGAACAGTCACTCCCCTCCCATCTGTACCCCTAACCCAAACATTAAATAAGAGGCTGCTCATGTTTTTCACTTTATGAATCTTGTAAAGCCCAAGGAAAAGAGTAATCGCCCCATATGAACCTGCCAGATTCTTATGATGTTTAAGGGAGGGCTTTCTTTCCATCCTGCCATCCTCACAGGCTCACCTGCTGAGGACATCGGAGACAGCTTTCTCAGTGACTGCTCCAAGACTATGGAATTCCCTCCCAAAAGGAAGCTCAGGGCTTGTCTATATGAGGGGGAAAAGAAGTGGATGGCTCCGCAGTAATGGCAATTCGCAGCAGCTGTGATTTATCATAATGGTGTTTTGTTTTGTTTTTTGCAGGCATAAGCTTTGCATGCCTGAGGATCCAGATGGTGGTCGCAAGTGAATTATTCGTGTTTTTACTTACTTCAATTTGCCACCACATTTTTTTTAAAAAAAACTATTTCCAATGTGCAATAGAATATTTCGCCTTTACAAAAACAGAAAAAAACACCACCCCGTTTTATCATCTTACTGCTCGATCGCTAAGGCAAAAATCCAACATGGTGGCTCTGGGTGCTTCCCTTGTTAACAAACCCTGCCCCCACACACACTTTGTGCTTCCACTCATATGGGAAAGTGGATCAATTTGCATTGCTTGTCACAATGAGCAGGAATGCGCATTCCCCCCGCTGTTTTTTTAAAACTGGGAAAAGCCAGAAAAGCTTTTCCTTCAGAGTTTTTGGCCCCCCTACTTCCGAATACGGCGAAACAATATAGGATGCCATTAAGACAGCTTGTATTCCCCTCTCATTCTATGAGGAGCATTTTCGCCATTTAGACAACCCTTCAGTTTCCCCCCTCTCAGCTCTTTTTTCTTTTCTTTTCTTTTTTCTTTTTTGCCAGAAGGCAACACCTTCATATTCATATAGGCCTTCAGCCTTTAATTGGTTGTGATAGAAGGGTATACAATGGGGCTACTGTTTTTATATATATAATACCAGCTGTACCCAGTGTAATATACACTGTTGAAAGGTTCACACAGTTCAGCTACACACTACTATTGTGGTGGGAAATATTGTATTGTTTTACATGTGGGTGGTGAGTGGCTGAGGGAGTGAGAGGAGGGAGGGGCCCTTGTGAGGCTGGGGGTGTAGATGCAGATTGAGTGGCAGGAGTGGACTGTGAGGTAGAAAGGGAATTTGCATGTGAGTGGGGATTGGCTGAGGGAGTAAGAGGAGGGAGGGGATGTTTCCTAAGCGGCCAATCAGCACACTGGGAAAGGAAACATACCCAAGCGTTTTATATAGATAGATGTATTAAATGTATTTTTGATTGTTTTAAATTAAAGTTTTAATTGGACTGATTATTTAAGGCTTCTTACCTTTTGTACCACATACGGTTTTAGCTGCTTTAACTCATGGTTGGCATCCTGTTCAACAATCATGAATCACAAACTGGACTTACAATCTTATAATTGCTGAGGATTCACATTTGCAGTCATGAATGACCAGATATAACTCAAAAATCTACCTTTGCAGCCTGGCAGCACCCCAGCCAAAGCAGTTCTGAGGCACTGGGAAATGATGCCTGCAGCGCTCTCCCAGCCTTGGGAAACATTGAGAGAAGCAGGATCCCAAGGAGTCTCACCAGCTGCATGTTCGCAACAGTGCTGGAGGACAGAAGGGTTTGTGCCATGCTGCCTGTTTTGGATCTACTAGGTTTGCCCACTTCCCTCAGTTATGTCAGATGGCACTGTGCCATCAGTGGTCTTGAAACCTGTCTAGCCAATTTGTGTACATGGAAGTAGGGTGGGGCAAACTTGTCTCTGCTTATTTGTTTGCCTACACAAAACTGCATTTCCCCCAGGACCACTGCAGTGAAGGCACAGCCATTGTGAACCTATAGTGAAGACACACTCTAATGCTTTATCTAAAATGTAGGTCAGTACACAGTTTCTCTTTTACCATAAAGATAACCTGAATAAAATATGCCACAACGGAAGCTCAAAGGGAAACCCAGTAAAGGGAAGTCTTCTTCTGCAAAGCTTTGGGCGTTAAAAGGGGAGGGAAGCTTTTACCACCAAATGTTCGTTTTTATTGCAGAGATAGCTCTAGGCATCTGCTTTTAATTCTTCTCATTATAACTTGGCAACCTCACCCATTTCCAGTTCTGCAGGACATTTATACTATGACAGGAATGAACAAAGGCCTCCTATAAACTGATGGAGTCACATGAATTAGAGTTAAAAATAAATGTTTTTGATGCTAGCTAAAATTCATAACAATACTGTCTATGTTAAAGGGAGAGTTCCTGGACAGATCTCTAGCCATCACCATTGCAGCATGCCATTTTTCTTTTGGATAGAATGTCCTTAATTGAAGAAATATAAGCCGAATTGAGAATGAGATAGTGTTGTCCTTCAAACAAATAATTTTGTAAAGGATATGATATTTGGTGACAGTTAACAAGGGTTTAAATACCATAAAAGAACCAGATCCAGGAGATTATCTGACATGGCCAAAACTGCATTAAAAGATCACAACAAGAATAGGAAGGGGCGACCTTACCAGACAATGTCATCCTCCAGAGTTCCAGGGGCATTGCGCAGAAATCAGTCAGGCGTCCCTTTCAATTAGCGGCTTCTCCCCATCAATACAAAAGGGACACTTTACTGACACCAGTGCTACACCCCCAGAAAGGCTGAAGGATGCGGCATCTGGTAAGCTGGTCCATTCTGTTCTTGTTGCGATCTTCAGGTGCAGTTGGGAATGCAATTTTTTGTGGGCATCCCCCCGTGTGTGATAATCTCCCCAATCTGATATTGGAAGCTAAGCAGGGTCAGCCCTGCTTAGTACTTGGATGGGAAATCACCAACAAATACCAGGTGCTGTAGGCTATATTTCAAAGGAAGGAATCGACAAAACCACCTGAGTATTCCTTGCCTAAGAAAACCCAATGAGATGCATGGGCTCGCTATAATTTGACAGGCGACTTGAGGGCACAAACACAAGGAGAACAATGTTCCATGTTAAAATCATTGTCAGAGAGCCTCCACTCTGCTCTCGTATTAATGCTGCTAATGTTGGCAAACAGTAAAAATAAAGCTTCCTTAATGTTGGCCCTGCTCTGTGGAACCATCCCAAGAAATATACCAGGAGCTCTCTCTATTGCTGTTTTTAATGTGTTTTTTTAAGAAAAAGATACTTTTCTTTGGCTTTTGATTTTTTAAAATTATAAGTGCATTTTGTTATTTGGCTTATTTTACAATTAGTCTTAAAGTTAATTCATGAGTTTATGAACTTCTTATATTGGTACAGAACACACAACATAAACCTGCAGTTTTAGAGACCACATTTGTCTACTTAGGTCATATTCATGCCATCACATACTCTTTAAAATTTCACAGATGAAAACCTAGACACATGTAGCCAAGGAACATCAAAGTGTGGTTTAGATGGCAAATGAGGAAGACCACACAGGCCCAGAGGGGCTGCAGCAGTTTGCTTTTGCTTGAGCCTACAGAGAAGGACATGATTCTGCCCCCTCCTCTCTTCTCCCTCCTGCTTGTGCAAATTGCTTTTGCACTCCAAATTCAATTTGCAGCAATTGAAGTAAGCTGTGGACAAAGAAGAAAGGGGGAAGATGAGAGAGAAACTGGGACATTTTAAAAGCAGCTGAAAAAAGTGGGATGACGGTCGATTCATTGGAACTGTCCTTGCCAGTGAAGAGGTATGGCATTCATAACCCTAAACCTTCTTCATGGAGCCACCCTTGAGTATATCTACACTACATAGTTATAGCAGTGTGATAACACTTTTAACTATAATGGCACTCTCCTACAAAATCCTAGGATTTGTAGTTTGACAAGGAACTTCTCTGCCAAAGAGCTCTAGAGTGTTCCCTTTGAACTACAACACTATAGCACACTAGCAGAAATTTCCAAATACAATCAGCCCTCCATACCCACAGATTCTGTATCTATGGATTCCACCATCCACAGGTTGATAAAATAAAAACAGTTGTCCCTCAGTATCCATGGATTTGGTATCCATGGATTTAAGTATTCACAGCTTGAAAATATTCTTTAAAAAATAGTTATCCAAAAAGCAAACCTTGATTTTGCCATCTTATATAAGGGACACTATTTTGCCATGCCATTTTTATATATAATTATTTTGGGTATGTTGCCGTTTCCAGTGTGCTGATTGGCTGCTTAGGGAACTGACCAACCAATCACAGGTCTGTTGGGCAGCCAATCAGCACACTGGGGGCAGGACCATGTAGATTCCAAACATGGCTGCCGGAGAGCAGAGGGGGGCAGCAGGGGGGCAGAATAAGTGGAGGGGGGCAGAAAGAGCAGAGGGGGAGGCAGGGGGCAGAACAAGCAGAGGGTGGGCAGAAAGAGCGGAGGGGGTGGCAGGAGGGCAGAACAAGCAGAGGGTGGGCAGAACAAGTGGAGGGGGTGGCAGGGGGCAGAACAAGCAGATGGGGGCAGAAAGAGCGGTGGGGTGGCAGGGGGCAGGAAGAGTGAAGAGGGGTGGCAGGAGGGCAGAACAAGCAGAGGGGGGAAGAACAAGCAGAGAGGGTGGCAGGGTGGCAGAACAAGCAGAGGGGGCAGAAAGAGCAGAGGGGGGAAGCAGGGGGGGCAGAACAAGCAGAGGAGAGGCGGAAAGCACGGAGGGGGAGGCAGCGAGGCAGAACAAGTGGAGGGGCAGAACGAGCAGCGGGGGGCAAGTTAAACCCACCAGCCTACCTCAAAGGGTTCTCATGAGGTCTCCTGGGCATTTTGGGGAACGATTTTTAATGGTGTATGGTACGCCGGGTCTAGCTAGTTGTATATAATGGGACTTGAGCATCCACCGATTTTGGTATCCATGTGGGGGGGAGAGGGTTGTCCTGGAATTAAACCCCAGTGGATATCAAGGGCCCATTTTACCTTAACAAACTACAAATCCAAGGATTCCATTGAATGAAGCTATGGAAGTTGCCATTGAACTGCTATAACTTGTAAGATATGCACTCTTACCCTATCTGTTTGCAAATAAGCTTTAACAAACAGTTACAGTTGTCCCTTCATATTCGCTGGGTTTGGTTCCAGGACCCACCCACCCCCGTGGATACCAAAATCCGTGAATACTCAAGTCTCATTATATGCAATGGTATAGCAAAATGGTGTCCCTTATATAAGAGGGCAAAATCAAGGTTTGCTTTTTGGATTATTATTTTTTAAAGAATATTTTCAAACCGTGAATACTTAAATCCATGGATACGGAGGGACAACTGTGTCACTGGTGCCGTGCATCATGTTCTCTGAGGTCACAACAAATGAGGCTGGGCACTTTGTTTCCAGCCTCAGAGGGCACGATGCACAACACCGCCACTGCCACCACCAGCCAATTAGCTGAATACACGTGTGTAGACAGCTGCCCCCTCCTGCCACAGAACACAAGATAACAGAGGGAATCTGGGGCAGTTGTGGGGCCAGAACGCCGAGTATTATGGCCAGCACAGAGAAGGCCAAAAAGGTGCTGCCTGGTGTTAATTGCATTGTTTTTAAATTGCTTTTCAAATCATATGTCTGAAATTATTTTTAATGTTGTTATAGGTTTCATTTTAATTTTAATGCTGGTCTTTTGTATGTTTTAACAGTGTCATGTTTATTTTAATTTGCAAGGTGGAGTCACAGTTTTGAGGTAAAAGCACGATTAAAAGTTGTTAATCATCATCCTCATCTCAGTTTCCACAGTCTCCCAGGTATTACTGACTGATGCTTTGGACTATCAGTGGTTCAGATTCTATCAACCGATCTAGGAATCGATGAGGTATTGTTGGATAATGTGGCATGTCCCACTTTTTGTAATTGCGCTATAGTCTATGTGCATGTCTGTACCTGTTATGCTATGTTATAAAGAAATTTAATTGGCCGGAAACCTGTACAGGAGATAGGTACATGTCAGCACCATAGTTGCGATGCTACATAGTGAATCCTGGCCTGACGCGACCCCCCCCATCTCCCGTTACTGGGAAGCAGCCACTGTGATTGACGGGGGGGGGGCTACTTCTTTGTTACTAGGAAAGCAACTGACCCACATTCCCACCTCCTCCCATGAGCGACCTTCAGTGCAACAGACAGAAGCGGGATCCCTGTTGCAATCCTCCATCGCACCAGAGATCACTTGCACAAGGGGTGGGTGAGAACATACAATGGCTGCTTCCCAGTTGACAAGGGAACAGGCCCAAATCAATCACAACGGCTGCTGCCCAGTAAGCAGGCATGGAGGGACTTTCACAGTTCCTAAACTAGGAACTAGATAGAAATCGTGAATATGTAACAGTCACGAGTGTGCAACTCTAGGTTACTCATTTGTAACTGCCATTGAAGATTCTGGCCATTATTTTTTTCAAAGTAATTGTGCTATTGTGATCCTATCTATGTTGATTTCATTCAAATGTTTTGCCAGTCTGTTTGGAATAATAATAATAATTATTATTATTATTATTATTCTTTAGGGGATGCCTAGGCTCCTAACAAAGCACAATATCTTTAACAGGCAGAAATTTTCTCACATGGGAAAAGCAGTGACAAGACAAGGTTCACTTACTGAAGGTCTGTATCAGATTACCAGAAAGGTGGCAACCCTATCCTTTAGTGGTTGCCAGTGTTGTTTTATAGTTTTATGATTTTGTTTTCATGATTGAATTGCATAGGTTTTTAAACCACCACCCAGAGAGCCTTGCTACTAAAGGGTAGCATATAAGTGGATAAAATAAATGAATCACACATGAATTTGTTCACAAGTGCTATCATGTTAGCAACAACGAGGTATTTTCTTTTACAAATCTGTTTAAGCCCTTTTTCTTAGCCTGCTTTTCTTTTAATCTCTGCATTTCTTTCTGACGGCAATGCTTTTAAGTCCATTCAAGCTGCCTGACTCTCTCAAATATCCCAGTGTGACTCTAAAATCTGTCAAGAGTAATGTTTTAAAACCTAGGAATGTGTGTCACATGCTAATTAGCTCCAGAAATTTCACTTGCTGTAACAAATTATTGTTGGGAGCCATTTCCAGTGGCTTGATGAAAAATAGGCCCAAATCCAGCAATGAAAGAAGAGCCTTTACTTCAAAAACTCTTTGAAGATAAACATCACATTCCTGTCATAAAGCCAGGACAGAAAGGAAGCCCTTATGTTTATTAAAGCAACCATGGACCAGAGGAATTTCCCGCAGGACTGTGAGGAAAAGGCTGGAATTTGGGATTGAAAACAATTGGCTGATTTACAATCTAAAGCTCTGAATCATTGTCAAGCCATACCGCACTTGTCAACCCACAGTCTGCAGAACTTTCCCTCAACAAATGTATAATAGAATATATTAAAAATTAAATTATGGGTGGGTTAATGTTTTGACCATTTCAATCAGTCTGACCCCTCTTCTGATGTAATATACTGTCATTGTTTACAAGTATTTATTTTATTTATTAATTGAAATATTTACATCCTACCATACATCAAAAAGATCTCAGGGCAGCTTATAAATAACATTAAAACAACAGGTTAAACAGGTTAAAACAATTTTTAAAAAGGTTAGAATCATAGAATTCTAGAGTTGGAAGAGACCACAAGGGCCATTGGGTCCAACCTCATTCTGCCATGCAGGAATATACAATCAAAGCATTCCCAACAGATCGCCACCCAGCCTCTGTTTAAACATCTCCAAAGAAGGAGACACAACCACACTCCAAGGCAGTGTATTCCACTGCCAAACAGCTCTTAAAGCCAGGAAGGTCTTCCTAATGTTTAGGTGGAATTTCTTTTCCTGTGGTTTGAATCCATTGCTCTGTGTCCTAGTCTCTGGAGCAGCAGAAAACAAGCTTGCTCTATCCTCAGTATGACACCCCTTCAGATGTTTAGACATGGCTATCATGTCACCTCTTAACCTTCTCTTCTTCAGGCTAAACATAGCCATCTCCCTAAGAGAGACCGAGACCTCTCCTTCACAATTCCAAAGAGGACAAGAGGGTTTGCTTTACATCTGGTCAGCCACTGAGACAGAAAAGTACAAGCCCTCCAAAACTTGGAAAACTCACCCTTTTTTTTTTTAAACAGCTCAGCTATGCACACCGAGGGCTTGACTACACTGGAGGTAAAAATCTGATTGAAATTTGGACTACTCTGGCCTGGATTTATGTGCCACACATTGGCCAAAGCCTGAATCTGATTCATCTGGATTTTTATCCCCAGTGTAGCTACTTGCTCTGACCTTAGAACAAGTGGCCACACACAGGGCTCTGCCTTCCCATTGTGCAGCCACTCATTCTGAAGGCAGAATGAGTGGCTGAGCCCAATGCACTCACCTTCTCTGACTTCAGAACAAGCGGCTACACTTGGGACTCTGCCTTCCCAACGTCCTGAGGTCAGAACGAGCGCCAGATGCTGGGAAGGTAGAGCTAGTGGCGGTGGCAGCAAGGAGCGGGAAAAATGGTGGACCTTGTCAGGCAGCCATTGTCCTGCCCCCCCCAACCTCTATATCCAGTGCAGATCCTTTGTTAATACTACAGTTTTCTCCAGAGTTTCCAGCAATGTCTGGAGAAAACAGCAAGTTTTCTTAAACCCGGATTTAGGTGGTATACCCCGAGTCTGGTGTGCATAGGGTCATACATCATGTGGCATTATCACACCAGATTCAAAGATAGGGCTGCATGTCATGTGCCATTATCAGGCCAGATTTGGGGGGAGGTTGTTTTGTTTTTTTCACGAGTATAGACAAGGCCTGAGAGACTCTGGGGATTATAGTCCAAAATAGTGTAACTTTCCCAAGCTCTGAAACCACACGAGAACCTGATTATCTTGTACCAAACAGCAAACACATGGCTTCCCAGCCCCATTTCTAAGACTGGCAAATATCCAGTTGCCCTGGGAATTCCTTCTTGCCAAACAAAACTGGAATGCAGTGATGTCTCCATCCAGTACAGAAATAAGGACAGCAGTGACCTCACCCCTTTGATTCAATATTGTCCTGATCAGCATGTGGTACTCTAGCACGTCCTCCCTGGCTCATGCCATGTGTCAGAACAAAACAAGAAAGCACTACTCCTGCCTTCCATGTTGACCTTGTTCATAACATAACACACAATGTCCTGTATTTGGAAGAGAATACGAGGCATAACTGTGGAGAGGACAGAAACAAATGTATAAAAATATCATCATGCAGGAGACATGGGAGATCTGTGCAATGGAATAAAATAGAATAGGAGAGAAGGGCAGGAACAAAAGGGGTATGAAAAGACACAAATAACACAAAAGATTACAACCCTTTAGTTTGGACAAAGATATGATGAGATGGGTGTGTTTGAAGGAGAACATGACTGAAGGAGAACATTCCAAGAAGTGAGCCATGCTGGTGATTTTTTTTTAATAGGACACATGAGTAAGAGGCATAAAATAGCTAGGGCAATCAATTTTAATTGATTTCAAAGTTAATGCTAGGCATGTACTTTAACAGTGCATTTTAGAAGTGCTTAACACTGGCAAGATTGCTAGACTGTTATTGCCTTTATTTTAAATCACATTTATTAGGAGCATTTGCTGTTGGCTCTTTGAGGCTTCTTGCATAATGGCAAATAAATCCATGTAGTATACAGAAAATCTGCACACAATGAAACTGGCGGGGCCTTGGCTGAAGTGTAGGGCACAGGTCAAGAGCCACTGCTTTTATACAATATTGAGGAGGCTTTCCTCTGCCAGCTATGCTGCAGTGAGTCTGACAAAACAACAACAGCAGCTTTGCCTCTACTACCACATCATCCAAATGTTGCCAGGAAGAGCTGTTCAGAATGATGACAAGCTTGTTAGTATGAAGCCCAGAGAGTTCAGGAGTAAAACCCTCAGTTACCTGCTGTGTAACTGAGGGCCTTGTCTACACTAGCGATAAAATCCGAACTCCCCCCGAATCTAGTCTGATAATGCCACACAACATGTGTGGACATCCTCGAATCTAGTGCGATAATGCCACATGACATATGTCCCTATCTGAACCAGATTCAGGGTATACTACCTAAAACCTGGTTTTGAAAGACTCTCAGTTTTCTCTGGAGTTTGCTGGAAACTCTGGAGAAAAATGTAGTGTGGGCAAAGGATCCACACTGGATTTGGGGGTTTGGAGGCAGAACAAGCACTGCCTGACAAGTGCCACCATTCCCCCCCCCCTCCTCTGCCGCTGGCTCTGCCTTCCCAGTGCACAGTCACTTATTCACTATGCACCAGGAAGGCACAGCCAGTGGCAGCAGCACCGAGGAGTGAAAAAAATGTGCTTCCTGTTGTCTTGCACAAGGCAGAGTAGTTGCTCACTCTGACCCTCAGAACGAGTGGCTGCATGCTGGGAGTTTGCCTTGTTAAAGAGTATGCATGAAGCTCTTTGGGAGGAGGTGCCTGGCTAGGCAGAGGTGGTGGACCTACAGCAGGAGGTAAAAATCCAGTGGAGAGATTTGGACTTTTGGGTTAGGTAGGTGTGGCATGTAAATCTGGACTAGAGTGGTCCAAATACCATGCAGGGCAGCTCTGGGCCAAAGAAATCTGATTTTCAGTTGGATTTTTACCCCCAGTGTAGTCAAGCCCAAGTTCTCTACTAGGCACTTTGAGGAGAAACTGAGGGATATTTGCTCAGAACTGGATGCCCAGCTGTTGCAAATTCCAATCTGCCATCTGGTTGGGTTTCTTGGGATCAGTCTCAGTTGCTGCAGCATGGTGATGTAGACAAGAAACTTCAATCAGTCTGTCTCACCACATGCAAGCTTGACTCTGGCCCATCTGGGTTGATAACATCTAGTAAAGGTGGGCTGACTGGGTGGCTCCAGGAGGTGGTAAATGCCATCTTCTGCCAAAGAGGTGATATACCTACTACTTTGAGAAATGCTGCAGTACACCTCTCATGAAGAGGATCTCCTTGGACCAAGAGGCATGTGAGAACTATAGCTACATTTTTAATAGCCCTTTTCCAGCAAAGTACACAAATACAACTGTACGTGGTGACTGGGCAATTTCAGAAGATTTTGGAGGGAAAAGATTACAGTATATGGATGCATTTCAGTCTGGTTTTAGGCCAATGTATAGTACTAAAACAACCTTAGGAGATTATCAGACATAGCAAATGTGGTGCGATCACAGCGCCAGTGGAACGCAAAAGGACAATATCAGACAATGATATTGTCAATAGATCCCCCATGCTGCTTTAGTGCCAGCACTGCCAGTGTGCGAAACCTCGGGCCATTTAAATCCCATCACTGTAGCGGAAATGGCCAGTCTGGCGCGAACACTTCCAGGGTGAGATCAGGACATTCAGGTATGTTTCACTCTTTTTATGACCCTCTCTGGGTTACTTGGGACCTTTAAAGTGCGTTTAGTGCTTTGTGTCACTTTAAATGTTTTTTTTTCTTTTTAAATTTCCAGTGCGACCGAGTCTCGCGGGATTTCGAGTGAGGAAGTGAACAGGGCCTTTGCTTGGAAAGGAAGGTAAGTGTGGGGGAGCATTCTTTTGTGGGCATAGAAATTGTTTATTTTATGCTGGCAAAAGAACATTTTAAACTGGGTTGTCTGATAATCTCCTTAGTTGCCTTAACTGATGACCTACTCTGAGTGGAAGAAAGGGAGAAGGCCATCTTGTTGATCTCCCTGTGGCCTCTTGAATAGTATTGGATCATTCATGTTCAGTCTTATGGCTATTAAGCTGTGTGGTTCCATCCTTACCCCATGCTCTCTAATATCAAGCCACAGACTAAGGTCATCAGGAGTTTGGGGTCTAACTACCACCAGTATGCTAATTATACTGAGTGTTACCTGTCATTGGAGTCAGCTAGAGCTGTGCAGGTCCTGGGCCAATATCCAGATGTTGTAATGGGCGGGCGGGCTGAGGGCCCATAAACTGAAGCTAAATCCCAGTAAGATGGAGGCTCTGGGGATTGGTGGTTCTTGGGTACAGGAATTGGATAAATGACAGGCCCTGGGTGATATTGTACTCCTCCTGAGGAAGCAGATGCATATTTTGGGGGTGCTCCTGGATCTACCTCTGTCACTAGAAATCCAGGTGGACTCTGTAACTCAGGGTGCCTGGGGCTGGTTTTGAGTGGTCCATCAGCTACAATCTTTCCTGGACAGGAACAATGTAACTGCAGTAGTTCGTGTTAAATACTAAATGGTAACTTTCCATTTAGACTACTGCAATGAGCTGTACATGGGGCTGGCCTTGAAGACAGCCCAGAAGGTATAGCTAGGGCAAAACATGGAAGCAAGACTGCTGACTGGAGCAGCATGTAGAAAGGACAGGTTGCTTACCTGTAACTGTAGTTCTTCGAGTGGTCATCTGTGAATTCACACATAAAGGGTTAATCCTGCGCCTGCGCAGTAGCATTCAGAAGTCGTTAGAGTCAATTAGCCATTAGATTGAGTTTTGGCGGTAATCCCGCCCACCATCCCCTCCAGGCTATATAGGCCCTCCTCGAGCCCGCCATTTTAGTTCCGAATAGCCGCAGTTGCAGCCTTTTTTTTTTTTTTTTTTTTTTTGAGGAGATAGCCAGGACACCCGAGGGGAGGATGGGTGGGATTGTGTGAATTCACAGATGACCACTCGAAGAACTACAGTTACAGGTAAGCAACCTGTCCTTCTTCTTCGTGGTCTCTGTGAATCCACACATAAAGGGTAGATTAGCAAGCTAACATTCAGGAGGAGGGTGTGTCCTATCTAAGCCCCAGGCAGAAGTAAAAGGAAGAGACACCACACGCCAGTCAATAAAAGGCCAAAGGGGACCCTGTAGGGTCATTTATTTACTTATCAGAGGTAGCTGCGCTGTGATGTCCCAAGTCTATGGACTTCGTCAAGTCCGTTGTGCAATGCAGGACATGAGGACCGCTCAACCCAAAGCCGCGTCCTCTCTCGAGGTAGAATCTATCTTGTAAACTTTGACAAAAGTCAGGGGTGTCGCCCATGTGGCTGCCCTGCAGATGTCCTGGATCGGGATCCCTTGTAGGAATGCCGCGGAGGTGGAGGTAGCTCTGGTTGAGTGGCTACGGATGCCTTCCGGCAGCCGTCTATTCATCATTTGGTATGCTAGTTTGATCGTCGTTGCTACCCACTTAGAGAATCGTTGTGAAGATACCGGCTTGCCCTTCCTTGGGCCTGCATAGCAGACGAAGAGTCTGTTGCACTTTCGCATCTGCGCGGTTCTGTCGATGTAGACAGCTAACGCCCTTCTGACGTCCAGGTATTGGAGCGAGTGCTGGTCGTCATCCGACGTTTGGTCAGGGAAGGCAGGGAGTATTATGTCCTGGTTGAGGTGGAAGCAGGATACCACTTTAGGCAGGAAGGCAATGTCCGGCCGCAAGACCACCTTGTCAGAGTGAAAGCGTGTGTAGGGGGGGTCTACTCTTAACGCGCACAGTTCGCTGGCTCGCCTCGCCGATGTGATTGCTATCAGGAAAGCCGTCTTCATGGAGAGGAGGCGTAGATCGCATGTAGTTACTGGTTCAAAGGGGGCCTTAGCTACGGCCGCTAATACTATCTCCAGACTCCAAGCAGGGGTAGGCCCCAGTGTTGGGGGGTGCAGGTTAGTGTAGCCCTTGATGAAGGCTTTTACCTTGGGGTCTCTAAAGCACGATGGTTTGCCTAGGCATTGGAAATGCCAAGATACTGCTGCTACATAGCTCCTGATTGAAGAGACTGCGAAGTTCTTATCCGAGAAGGCGGCTAGAAAGTCCATCAGATTAGAGGAGTCCGCTAAGCGTAGTGGAATCCCCTTCTCCTCTAGGAAGGAGCAGAACCTTTTCCACTTGTAGTCGTAGGCCCTCACCGTTGAAGGCCGATGTGCTGCTCTGATGATGTCCCTTGCTGCCTCTGAAAGAGGAATCACGGCGTTATCAGCCATGCTGTTGGGTTGATCAGGTCGAGGTCCGGGTGGAGAATCTGGCCATCTGCCATTGAGAGAAGGTTCGGTTTCTGTGGGAGGCGGTGGTACCGTCCTCGTGCCATCCTGAGGAGGGGGGCAAACCAGTGTTGTCGGGGCCACCATGGGGTTATTAGGATGCATCTGGCCCTGTCCTGTTGTAGTTTCGAAATCACTCTGGGGATGAGAGGAAAGGGGGGAAAGGCGTAGAGCAGGGGACCCTTCCACTGCCATAGGAACGCGTCCCCCAGGCTGTCCCGTGACCAGCGGCCCCTCGAGCAGAACAGCGGGAGCACTGCATTGCTCTTGGAGGCGAAGAGGTCGACTGCCGGGGTGCCCCATTGGGAGAAGAGGGAGGCGAGCGTCTGCCTGTCCATAGCCCATTTGTGGTTGCTGGTGGTTGATCTGCTGAGCGCATCCGCCAGGTCGTTGGTCTTGCCCGGGACATGTATGGCTAGGAGTGTGATGTCTCGTCTCACGCACCAGTGCCAGAGTTCCAGGGTGAGTCGCAGGAGCGTCGGAGAGTGCGTTCCTCCTTGTTTGTTTATGTAGAAGACCGTTGTGGTATTGTCTGACGCCACTTGGACCACTCGTCCGGTCAGGGAGGGTTTGAATGCCCTCATGGCTTTGAACACTGCTAGGAGTTCCAGGGCGTTTATGTGCAGTAACCTCTCTTCCCGTGACCAACGTCCCCGGACAGACAGTCCTTCGGCGTGAGCCCCCCAACCTGATAGGGACGCATCCGTTGTGATGGTTCTTGTGGGGTTTAGTTGTTTGAAAGGCAGGCCCCGTTGGACCATCCGGGGGTTCGTCCACCAGAGGAGGGACTTTCTGAGTGGTCGGGGGATGGTCAGTCGTTTGCGTGGCCCGTGAACATACGGGTTGAACCTTGCGATGAACCAACTCTGGAGAGGTCTCATGTGTAGCCGTGCCAAGGGTGTGACTGCTGTAGTAGAGGCCATGTAGCCCAAAGTCTGCTGCACCTCTCTCACTGTGGATCTCCGTCGGTTTGCGCACTTTAGTACCGCTGCTTGAAGTGTGTGGAACCAGTCATCCGGTAGGAGCGCTCTCCCTGCTCTGGAGTCTAGGGAGGCTCCTATAAACCTGACGCGCCGGGAGGGGCGAAGATGCGACTTCTCGTAGTTTATCATTAGACCCAGTCGCTCGAGCCAGTAGATGGTCATCTTGATGTCTCTGTCCAGTTTTTTGGCCGAATGGGCCGTAAAGAGCCAGTCGTCCAAGTAGGGGAACACCACTACGCCTCTCTGTCTGAGCCAGGCCACTACCACTGCCATGCACTTTGTGAATACTCTTGGGGCTGTACAAAGGCCGAACGGTAAGACCTTGAACTGAAAGGCCGCGCCGCCGACCGCGAAGGCGAGGAATCTCCTGTGTGGGGGCGCGATTGGAATATGAAAGTAAGCGTCCTTCAGGTCCAAGGTGGCGAACCAGTCTCCCGACCTCAGTAAAGGTAGAATAGATGGGAGCGTAACCATACGGAATTTTTGTGGGCGGATGAACGAGTTCAAATCTTGCAGGTCTAGGATGGGGCGGCCGCCTCCGTCCTTCTTTTCTATGATGAAGTATCTGGAGAGGAAGAGGCCTCCTGTATATGAGCGGGGGACCCGTTCGATGGCGCCTTTTCGTAGGAGAGTGTTGACTTCTTCCACGATGAGTGGAGACGGTGGGGTTCCTCTGTGTGGGTTCGGGGGTGGAAGCTCTTCGAAGTTTATGTAGTATCCTCTCCTTATAATATTCAGGACCCAACGGTCTGAGGTGATGAGTTGCCATGAATGGAATGCCTCTGAGAGGCGGTCTGCGGGAGAGGGTGTAGTATGGGGTGGGGAGGCAGCGTTGGTGTCTGGTGGTGGTAGTGGCTCTTCGAAGTCAGGCGCGTTGTTTGGAAGATTCCTGTTTCCGTTTGGGAAACTGCGGCTTGGGCTTGAATGATTGGAATCTCCTGTGGGGCTGGTATGAAGAGGACTGTCGTGGTCTGGAGGGTGGCAGGCTGTATCTTTTGCGGTATGTTGATCCCGTCCTGCGAAAGGGCAGGCGAGGTCTTGTCGGGTGATGGCTGCTGGGCAGGCCGAATTTCTTGGCTGTCGACCTCATCTTCTCCGCATGCTCTAATTTCGAGTCTGTGTCTGCGTGGAATAGACCCAGCTCGTTGAAGGGAAGGTCCTCAATGATAGAGCGAGCGGTATGTGATAGCCCAGACGATCGCAACCATGCATGGTGGCGGACCGCAATGGAGTTGGCTACAATCTTGCCTGTGCATTCTGCAATGTGTTTAGCCACTTGCTGCTGGTACCCCGCTAGGGCCAAACCTTCCTCCCTGAAGGAGTTGACAATTCGTTGGTCCTGCTCAGACAACTTCGAGATGTGGACCGACAAGGCGTCCCATAGGAACTTCTGGTAAGCTCCCATGCAGGCCGCGTACGAAGTCATCTTAGTGAGGAGGCAGGCGAAGGAGTAGAATTTACGGCCTATGGCGTCCAGTTTCTTGCCCTCCTTGTCTGACGGGGTGGAGTGTAGTCTCTGAGATGTCTTCATCTGAGCTGACTCGACTACCACCGAGTTGGGTTTTGGGTGGATTGAAAGCCATGGCGCAGAGTCTGTGCAGACTCGGTATAGATGGTCCAGTCGTTTGGATGTGGGTGGCGTGGAGGATGGTGTAGCCCAGGACGACTTCAATACCTGGAGTAGGTATGGTGAGATGGATAGGGAGGGGAGGGACGGTGCCCTCTGTTGCAGGTCTTCGAATATGGGGTCGTCCACCTCCTTTTCTGGTTGTGTGGTTTTGATCCCCAAGGTGCCTGCTAGTCGGTGCATAAAGTCGGCGAAAGCCTTCATATCATCCGAAGGCGACGGCGGGTCCGGTCGCGCCCCGCCCGGTACCGGGGACGGTCTCGGTGATGGGGAAGAGGATCTCGAGTCCGAGTCTGAAGAGTGGGCCGAGGGGGTTCTTGAGACCGGTCTTCTCGGTGGTGCCGGGTGCCTGGGGGGCGCTGTCGCTCCGGATGGAGAGCCTCTAGGTGGGGGGCTATGTGGGAGTGGTCTCTCACGGGAAGGCGACCTTGATGGCGATCTCGATGGGGCCGGTCCCTTATTTTTGCCCAAGTCACCTGGGACTGCACCGGTACCCGACTTGGGTGTAGATTCCGTTGGTGGCGTAGTGATGGGTTGGCATTCTTTTTCTGGGGTGCGTGTTAGGGACCGTTGGCGGTCCCTGTGTCTTCGAGCCCTGTAGCGTGGCGAGGGGTCAAAGACGTCCTCGTAGTAGGGGTCCCAGTAGTGCCCAAATGGGTGGTACCGGTGGTACCTGAGGGCGGTCGTAATACCTACGGCTGTACCGCTCCCACAGCCACTCTTCCTCCGATGTCCCCACTTCGGAGATGTACGAGACCGATGATGCAGATCGGGATCGTGGACGTCTCGGTGAGCGGGACCGGTGCCGGCGTCTCGGGGAGCGGGACTTGCGGCTCCGGCGCGGTGAGCGGTTTCTTCGCGGGGTACGGGACCGACGCGGTGACCCCTTCGGGGAGTGGGACCGATGGGGGGTATGTGATCCCCGTGGAGATCTTTCCGTAGAGTAGTGGCGATCCCGGGAGCGGGAGAGGGACCGACGTGGAGACCTTCGCGGGGTGGCAGGCTTGGTGAGCTGCGGTGAGCGGGACCGTGATCGGGAGGCCAACCTCGACGGGATCGTCTGGGGCGAGCGGGACCGGTGTGATACCGAGGTGATCGATCTCGAGCGGGATCGGTGCCGTCCCTCTCTTTCTATCGAGCTCGTCGATACTTCGACGATCTTCAGCTCCGGTTCCTGGAGTTCCCCTTCCGACAGCTCTCGTTCTCTGTTATCCCCCACTGACAACGGGGATGTATCCCTCGGCGGTGACCGAAGCTTGGAGAGGCTAACTCTGATGGGTGAGACTACCGGGGACTTGCGACCCGGAGAGTGGTCCGGTATCGGTGTCCGGCCTTTTTGAGTCCCACTCGAGAGGGAATCGTCGGACCGCCTCTTTTTCTTCTTCGGCGGTTCCTCCTGTGGGATGGCCTTTGGGGAGGTAAGTCTCACTGTCTTAGGCCTCTCTTTCTGTAGTGTAGCGGTACCGTGATCTCTCGGGACGGTACCGTCCGCCGTCTCGGAGTCGGACTTCCTCGATCTCGAGGAAGAACCCTTGGCCACCTCTTTCCCCCGGTCCCGGGATTTCGGTTTGGAGGGGTCCTTAGCGGGTTGCTTATGCTGCTGCACTGAGCTGGACGTCGAGGGCCTTGGGGCCGTAGTCGTGGCTGAGCCTGAGAGCACATGCTCATAAAGTTGGGCCTTCAGCCTCTTCTCCCTGTTCCGCCTCGCCTGGGGGGTGAAGGCGCTGCAGTGGCGGCAGGACCGGACATCGTGTCTTTCTCCCAGACACATCAGGCAGTTGGAATGCCCGTCCGACTCGGGCATCTTGGCCCCGCAAGTCAAGCATGCCTTGAAAAAGCCCGTCGACGCCATTCTGCGCAATGTGGTCACTCACGGTTTCGAGGTCCAACGGTAAATTCGGGGTCGTACTGAGGAAGATCCGTCCGTCGAGTTGAAGAGAATCCTATCCGGTGAGAAACCCAGGGAAAGGGGATCAAGGGGTGGGTGTAGAATCCAAGTCCGAAGGCTAAGACTCCAACAACGTTCCTCGTGCTGCTAACGCGGCGGAAAAAAAGGAACTAAAATGGCGGGCTCGAGGAGGGCCTATATAGCCTGGAGGGGATGGTGGGCGGGATTACCGCCAAAACTCAATCTAATGGCTAATTGACTCTAACGACTTCCGAATGCTACTGCGCAGGCGCAGGATTAACCCTTTATGTGTGGATTCACAGAGACCACGAAGAAGAACCATATAATACTTGATTGATTGATTGATTGATTGATTGATTGATATCCTGCCTTTCTCCTAGTAATGGGATTCAAGGTGGCTAACAACATATTTGATGCTTGCCACTATTGGAACTGTTTTATAGTTCCATGTTTCTGATGGTTACACTGCATATCAGTTGCAACATTGCCTATAGAAACGTGATTAATAAATGCATCACTGGGTCTCTCTACACTGCATTCTTTATAACAATTTGATACTACTTTGACTGACATGGCTACATCCTATGGAATCTTGGGATATGCGTTTCATAAGATATTTAGACAGCTCTAGTGTAGTTCAAGGAGTGCTGCAGTACGAACTACAAAGCATAGGCTTCCATAGGAAGCACCCATGACACAAAGTGGTAACAAACTGCTATAATTGTGCATTATGGATTCTCTGACATCAGGTATACCTCAGGTATAGGTATACCTCAGTTAACAAATAAACAAACCAGGTCAAGTAAGCCTTGCATAAGTAAACAAAACCATTTTGAATCTTCTAGAGACCATTTTAAAGCTTCTTCTAAAAGGCATCCTGGGATGATTTTTTTTCTTTCTTTCAACAGTCTACACTTTGCTTGTGATTTCCATTTTGGTGGCAAAACTTACAGATCTATGCTTTTTCAGCATGCCAGGGGAGCTGGTGAGGCAGACTAATCTGCTTTCCTCTTTTCTTTCTGTTTTGCTGTTCACACATGCTCATTCTGTGATTCTGGAGGCAGCTGTTTACTTTGCCTGTTGTATGTAAATACACACAGCTACAGTACGGTTGCCTAGAGCAGAATCCCATTCTTTCCTGGGTCAAGTTTCATTGCCCTGTTTACTGAAAACAAGCTGCTGCAAACCCAACACTGAAAGTGTTTTTTCAGCCCTCCTTCACCCCAATGACAATGCTGCAAAAAATCTTCCAGCTAGACAGAAAACAAGAAAAGGAGGAGGCTCCTATAAAAAGACTTTGTGGAAAGGAACTTCTTTGTCAGAGACTTTGTTAACTGTATACCAAAGGGCTGTCACAGAAAAAAAAACCGCAAAGCATACCTTCTTATTTTTAAAGCACCATGATTGCTGTCCCCATATAATCCTGATTTCAATTCTACAGAAGCTGAAGTCATTTGGAATTGAGCAAGACTTATTGGGAGCTATGCTACATCTCAGCTGTCCAAACAGCAGCCAGCATGTTGGCTCATCACTCCTTTCTCGGAAGGCTTTTGTTTGATGTTGCCGTCAAAGTATTCAGTAGTTCTCTTCACCCCACCCCCCTTCTTCAGATCCAATTAAACTGAAAAACTTTTGACAGGAATGACAAAGCAAGGGGATGAATTTATCTTTGGCAGAGGAGACAAAACCAGAGACTAATTATAACAGGAGGCAAGGAAACAGTCACTTGGCAGTTTCTGAGAGGGTTTCGCTTATCTGTCCCATGAGCCAGGAATATTGTATGTGTTTATAAACAATGTGTGTGTGTATGCCTTTTTCAAACTTTCAAAGGAAAGTTTTTGGTATGTCAAGCTCATTTGTGTTGCCAGCACTGAGAAAACATTGAAGAAATGTGGAGGCCTATGCAACATTTTTCTAGCTCTGAAGGAGCTACTGCTGATCTGTGAGCAACGCTCCAGCATCTTGGGAGATTCAATGCCCCAACAACATGCACAGGGCCCAGTTACTTGGCTCTTCCAACATGGGAGATGACTGTGGAGAGGTAGCTATTGGAGGGGGATAAAAACATTACCCTCAAAATAAGAATTCTGCCCCCCCCCTCCATTAAATTTTCCTTCACTTCTCAAATTTCTAGCAATGCAGAGAGTGAGACACTGAAATCTGTAAATACTAAAACTCTTGGGAACTTTGCCTGTGCCATCTCTTTGGATGCCTAAACTATATTTCTAAATGTTGGACTGAAGTTTTAAGTTGCTGCAATACTAGAAATCTAGGGACTGGAGGAAAGTTTAATGGGGGGGGGATTATGAGAGGACAAATACACCCAAGCATAGCTGTTGCAGTGTGCCTTCAAGTAATTTCTAGGCAACTGTAAGGTGAACCTATCACAGGGTTTGCTTGGCAAGATTTGTTCAGAGGGGGTTTGCCATTGCCTTTCTCTGAGGCTAAGTGTGAGTTGCCAAAGGTCACCCAGTGGGTTTCCATGGCTGAGCATGGATTTAAACCCTGATCTCCAGAGTCACAGTCAGGTCATTTAAATGTTCCCCAGCTCAGAATCTGGAAAAGTTCACTTTCTGGACTGTAACTCCTAGATTCCCCCACCAGCAAAACTACTTACCATGCTGACTGGGAGACTTGAGGAATTGCCCTCTTAAGAAAGTACAACTTCCAAGCTCTTTCCAGTGGTCAAGAGCTGACTCATGGATAAGCAATTCTTTTGCAGCTGGCAAAACTGTCTCAAGGGCCCTCTATGCAGCCTACAAAAGATTATGCCAAATAAAATCTGCGTTTAAATTGTTAGCTTTTAAAGCATGTTGTTGTAGTGTGCCTTCAAGTTGTTTCTGACTTAAGGCAATCCTATCACAGGGTTTTCTTGGCAAGATTTGTTGGGGGGGGGGCTACTATCACCCTCCTCTGAGGCTGAAAGAGTGTAACTTGCCCAAGCTTACCCAGTGAGTTTCCATGGTTGAGTAGGGATTTGAACCCTGGCCTCCCAGATATTGTACATGTGGAAGGTGGCCTCAGTTTGCGCCTGCTTCCACCAGCAACAGAATGGCTGTGTGAGGAGGCTATCACAGAACAACAGAGGTGGGAACAGGGAAGCCATAGCAGGGTTCCGCATGGGGAGCTCTTACACGAGGTGTTCGGCCATGTATGAACTCCTGATCTTGGGCAGAAACAAACACCATTTTTGTTAGTCACGTCTTACTGTATTTGATACTGCCAGCCATCAGACAGCCCTCCCACTGATTAGAATCTCTGCCCAAGGCCACTTGTGGAGTGAAGCAGATTATAGGTTCAACAAGGACTATCACATGGAAGCCTCCTGCCATCTGGGAGGGAGGCTGGCATGCCAGTCCCCAAGCTGGGCAGGTGCCTGAACCCCCACTCCCCCAAAATCTTTTAAGAGGAGACCATTACTGGGGAAGCAGGCTAAGGTGACTGTATTTACGGCCAAAGAAGGCATCTGGCCCAGCACCTTCAGGAACTCCATCATAAACATGCAACAGGAAGACAGAACAGTCAGAACAAACAGGCATGTTGCTGTGGGGGAAGTGAAAACCCCACAAATGAGATGCCAGTTATATCACAGAGGGAAATTCCTGCAACGTTTTTGCCATAACGGTGACAAAATGATACACGAGGGACAGTGTGTTGGGGAAGTCCAGACCAACATGGGGGCCAAGCAGTGGGTTCCAGGAGTGGAAATCATGTTTGACTTCAGATCTTAGCAGCTCTAGCTAGAATAGCAAATGGTGAGGAATGCTGGGACTTGCAGGCCAGTAAAATCTATAGGACCACGATTCCCATCCCGGGAGACAGATTAGAGCAGAGCAACACCTCTTAAGCCTGCTCCCCATTAGTACCTCACCTGGGGGCCACTGAACAGAGCCATTCACCTAGGAACTGAATACACAGCAGGCACCACTCCCACACAGCCTGCTGGAATAGCCTGTTGCATGTCACTGAAGCAAGGGTCCAGATTCCTCCTCTCTCCCCCAGGAACTCAAATGTGGGTCCACCAGGGAAGTGGGAACCCAGATACTTACTAACTTTTTGGGGGGGGGGCAATCTAAATCTTAAAAGTACTTGCTAGGAGCAAGTTCCAAAAAGCATGGCATCTATGGCACCATACAATGATTCATTCACAAATGCATCTGCTTGGTTATTTATTTTTCAACCTCATTACAAGTGACTGCTGTAAGAGGAAACGTGCTGATGCTGATTAGATGCATTTTAGTACACTTTGTTGAAACATGTACATCTGGGGCCAATGCAATCATCTTCAGAAAAAATGGAATTTTATATATAACACCCTTGAGTTTATGTTTTGTTTTTCTCTTCTACCTTCCTTGTTATCCCATACAGGGAGATTAATAGAATGTCACTTCACATTACTAGGACATCATTCAGCTTTGATTTGGTGCAATACTTATTTTTAAAAAGGTGCAAGCTTATCACATCCATTAATGCTTATCACATCCATTAATGCTGTAGCTGAATATCAATGTAAGGCTCTTTGTGACAGGTTTTAATTGGGAGACAAAGTAGTGCTATGTGATTTAACCCTCCCTTTATGCTGCTTTCCACCACCAGCACCCAAATAATCTCTTCTTGATCTTTTTGATCTCTTCTTGAACTGCCAGGAAAAAGCCAGCTAGGTGAGTACAAACTGCCTTCTTCTAGTGTCATATCAAATACAACCCACAATTCCTTGTTGTATTTATTGTGAAGTATGAAAATGACTTTAAACGTTTAAAAAGGCTATAGCTTTTAAATTTCCAGACAAATGTCAACAAATATATCAGAAAGACTAGCCATCTAAGCAAGTCAAGTGGACACTCATATCAGCCTGATGTCCTTGCTGTCTGAAAGGAATAATCTTTCTGTATCTTTCAGTGACATGGACAGCTGCTGTAGATGTCTTTACCACCCTTATTGCAACTTCCAAGATCCACACAAAGAATATAAAGCCCAAGGTTGAAGGGAATGAGATAATGCCTACAAGTATACAAGAGCACATAACTGTGGATAATCAGGAAAGGCTTTGGAATTCTGACAATCTTATCTCAATTGTTTTTCTTCTTTTCTCTGGAGCAAAATATGTTTAGCTTAGCATTTCATGGGTGGTAGATCTGGTGGTCATTTAAAAACACATACAGTTGTCCCTTCACATTCGCTGGGGTTTGGTTCCTGGACCCCCCCATGAATACCCAAATCCGTGAATACTCAAGTCCCATTATATGCAATGGCATAGCAAAAACGTGTCCCTTATATAAGTTGGCAAAATCAAGGTTTGCTATTAGGATTATTTTTTAAGAATATTTTCAAGCCGTGAATACTCAAATCTGTGAATGTGGAGGGACAACTGTACAAGTTAGCACTTTGATTAATAGATGTTGTGTGTTTTTAACAGATGTTTTATGTGTATGTTAATCTGTTTTTGTTCCTCGCCTTGATCCACGGGGAGAGGTGGGTAAGAAAGCAATATTATTATTATTGATTAATTTTAATAGTATGAACAGAGCTGATCCCCTGCTGTTCTACAGATTCTACAAAAATAAAAAGCTTGGCATCCAACTGACAAAACTGTACCCCCAGAAAGTTCACATTTATATAGTAAATATATACATTACCTATATTTTAGTACATAAGAATGAAGGCAAAGATTCTATCTCACAGGCTTCGTTAAAATGCCTCTATATACATATATGTATTGCTCTTAGGTATGTTGCCATTTCCAGTGTGCTGATTGGCCACTTAGGAAACTGACCAACCAATCAAACCTCTGTTGGGCAGCCAATCAGCACACTGGGGGCGGGGCCATGTGGAAGTTTCACTCCTTCCTAAACATGGTGGAGGCAGAGGGGGTGTGAGTAGCATGGGGGGGGATGTAGCATGGTGTGTGTGAGAGACATGTACGGGGCGTGGGGAGGGTGGCACAGGGCGCAGGGAAGGCAGTACAGCAAGGGCGGTGCGAGGGCAGTGCGAGGGCGGACAGGGCGGCACAGGGTGCAGGGAGGGCAGTGTGAGGGTGGCAAATGATGGCACAGGGTGCAGGGAGGGCAGTGCAAGTGCACGGAGGGCGGCACATGGTGGCACGGGGTGCGGGGAGGGCGGTTCGAGTACAGGAAGGGCAGCACATGGCAGCACGGGGTGCGGGGAGGGCGGTGCAAGTGCTGGGAGGGTGGTATAGGGTGGCATGGGGTGTGGGGAGGGTGGTGCGAGAACGGGGAGGGTGGTGCGAGGGCAGGGAGGGCAGCACGGGGTGGAGGGAGGGTGGTGCAAGGGTGGCACAGGGTGACATGGGGTGCGGAGAGGGCGGTGCAAGTGCGGGGAGGGCAGCACAGGGTGTGGGGAAGGCGGCACGGGGTGTGGGGAGGGCAGTGCAAGTGCGGGGAGGGTGGCACGTGGTGGCATGGGGTGTGGGAAGGGTGCTGTGAGTGCGGGAAGGACGGCACAGGGTGTGGGGAGGGCAGTGCTAGTACAGGAAGGCGGCACATGGCAGCACGGGGTGCGGGGAGGGCGGCACATGGTGGCACAGGGTGCAGAGACGACAGTGCGAGTGCAGGGAGGGCAGCACAGGGCGCAAGGAGGGTGGCACGAGTGCAGGGAGGGTGGAACGGGACGGCATGGGGCACGGGGAGGGAGGCACGAGCACAGGGAGTGCAGCATGGGGTGCAGGGAGGGTGGCACGAGCATGGGGGGAGCACAGGGAGGGTGATGGAGGTGCGGGGGGTGCAGGCACAGGGAGGGCGGCATGGGAGAGTGGCATGCGCACACCCGCGGGGGGGGGTGCAGCGCACAGGGGAGGGGGAACAGTGTATGTTACACCAGGTATAACTAGTAATTATATATTATCTCCTGACCAAATCCCCAAACTTAACAGCCAGCAGCTGCACCAAGCAAAGGGCCTCTTTAGAACCAGGGGAGACCTTTTTTCAACTTGAAGTTTTGTTCCTTGCCCCACCTTTTAATTCAGGTTTTGTGTGTTTTTCATTTCACCTGATGAAAAGCTTTAGAGAACACTATTTTGTGAAGTTTGAGTTGGCCTAATAAATGGTATTTATTTAGCTTTTTTTTTTAATATATCACTGGATATAATACCCAAATATAAATCAAGGAAATCTTTTTTAAAGTTTTAGTCCATGAGCTGTTTTGTGTCATCCCCAAACAGCCATTCATTTGAATAAGACATAACATTTGCATCTGCACACGTCCTTTCCAGCAGCAAGTACAAAATTTTCATGTTTGCTGCTATGACGGCTTTACAATTATTTGGCACCAGGGGCTTGCTAGCAACCCATTGTCATTAAAATTTCATACTCCACCTATCAGCAAGCATATTGTGCTTTTCAGCACACCCAATACACATACTTCCAGCATATTTTTTACGAGGTTGCTTGCTGGCTATATGCCAATCTATACACCCACTCAAGGCAAGTGCACTGGAAAGCTCCATTAGTAGCAGCTGAGTTATATAAAGGCTTCACAGTCTTAGATCACCCAGCCTTCCGCCTAACCCTCCTCACTATATATAAATAGTGCTACCCATCATCTCCATCACACCCGACAGTACTTCCAGCTCAAACTTTTGGTCTCTAAGCTGCATGCACATGAGAAATTGTATATCATTCCAAGGTTGTGACTTACTGCATTCTATTTATTTATTTAATTTATATCCCAACTTTCCCCCAGCACAGGACCCAAGGCAGCTACATCTCCTTAGGTGTCCTACAATATAGTGCATCTCCTATATAAGGAAGACCCCAGGACCAAATCCCCCCCACCTCAAAGAATATGGGCTGCTCCTGTCGATTAAGGTAAGAGATATGAATAAGAGTGGTGGATGGGCCTAGACATTTCCAGTAGGAACAACCAACCTGGAAACACTGAAGAACCTCCAAGCCCATCACCCTCCTGTTTGCTCTTCAGGAGGATAGTTCTCCTGGAAGGTTAATGGCAAACCTAGGTCTGCAAAAGCCAAGTCTACTATACTAAACCAGGCTTCCTCAATCTGGTGCCTTCTAGATCTGTTGCACTATAACTCCCTTATTCTCCAGTTGGCAAGGCCACTGGACAAACTAGCTGGGGATGATGACAGCTGTACCTTAACCTGTCAGGAAGGTATGAAAGCTGATATACACTTTATACTCCGCATACTGGAAAACAAAGAAGTCAGTAAAGGCTAAACTTGACGTGATGCTACCTGTGGCCCTGTACTTAATGTGCATATTTCTAAATAATAAATAAATAAATAAAGCATTTGAAGGGTATAGAATGCAGTGAAATCCTGATGGGATGGAACTTTCTCCCATTGCAGGGATGGGAGTATTTAATTTGTTGGCTGAGATTTCTTGATACAAGTGGGATAAAAACATTTTAAATGGATAAATAAGTGACAAGTCATGTTGCTGGACCCATTCAGGGAGATTCAAAATGTCATCGATCAAGTGGAAAGTGGAATTGACTGGAGTCAGTAAATACCCCAAAATAGAAGAAGTATGTGTTTTATTTCATTTTAATCTCATTTTATTTTACTTTTATGGCACCTTATGTCTCTGAGTGGCTCTTTTGTGGCTCTGGGTGAATAGAACATACTTCTGCACAAAAACTATCACACATACTTAGACTTGACGCAGTTTTATACCCTGTAATACAGTGCAGTTCTCATCAGTGGGTCAGAAAATAACCACAACTCAAACAATGCAAGTTTTCATTGCTTTTCTTAACCCCGGTGCACAAAGGTTAAATGAATAAACCTCTGCAAAGTGAGCTGAAACATTAACTATTCACATTTGCTAAGGAATTCACAGAGAGATGTGTGCATTCAGAAGAACATTTACCCAATGCAATTTAGGAATCAAAAGTAAATGAAATAAAATATGAAAATATCACTTGATTCCGAAATGCGAAAGCAGGAGTTGACATTCTTTGGGAGGATTTGCTTGCTCTGGGTATTGAAGATGAGGAGGACAGTTCCTGATTCCTTCTCCTTATTGTATTCTCGTTTCCACATGATTGGTAGATGTACGGATTAGAGAAGAGAGAGTGTCTGAATCACTGGAGAAGATAATGCATTGCTCTGCTCTACTATACCAATTGTGGTAGATAAGCATCCAATCTTATTGAAAAGTAGTCTTTCAGCCAGCTCAACTGGAGATGTGAGTACTGCTGCACTATGCAGATAAAAACCAAGGAATGGTTAGGGGAGAGAAAATAAACCAGTTAATATTAAAATATTTTAATCACTGATGGACATAGAGCTACAGAAAACAACAAAACCCCATAAATACTGTCAATATTGGGAACTTGAGAAGCTCAAGATTTCTGAGGTGGCAGTGCTCTACCTCAGGTGAAGATTTTTTTAAAAAAAATAGTCTGTGTTGATCATTATATAGATTGTGTGAATATTTAGTAAAGTTGTACAATATAATATCTCTATTGATAAGGTAAAATATCTATAGCATTTATGACTCCCATTTGTTTTTGTTTTTTTAATAAGCAATAGAAACAACTCCTCCCCTCTGCCAAAAAAAAAAAAAGGCCAGTGTCTTATTTTAAAATACTGTACATGATATCATTTTAAACAAATCACAATCCTCTGTTTTCTCCAAACACAGTAAAATTTAAATTGTGGCTTGTTCGAACAAGCCTGGACCAAAGCATGGTTTCAGAACTTCACGAACTTATGCTGGCTAGTTCATGTAACAGGAAACCATAACTTCTCCATTACATCTGTACTGTAGCTATATTATTTAGTTCTGAAATAAATTCTCCACAAAAAGAAATATATATATATATATATATATATATATATTTCTAAAAAACAAAAAAACCCCACAGGGGTGGTTTACTTAATGAAGTGTCACCACACTGAAGGAGAAGCAAGACTACCGTCTCCACGGAAGACAGAGGACTTGCTGCTTGCTGCTGTCACTACCTGCTGTTGCCTCTTTCCCTAGTGAACTGCTGCCTGTTGGTCATCAATCCCCTCCAGGACTGACCCCCCCCCCACGTACTGAGTAATCACCAGCTAGGTTAATACCTGTTCCCTGTGTGCACAGGGATATAAGATGGCTGCCTAGGGAGGAGCCCCTTTGGAGGGGGATGAGTTATCCTTCCTCTGCCCTAAGGGAGGTCTTTTAGGTGTTTTGTTTTAGTGTTTAATACCTGCCAGCAGAAATATTAATTAATACCTGACACAGAGAGTAGAGGAGGCTGAGTAAGCCAGAGAGCAGCCACTAAGTACAGTCATGGGCAGAAGGAGATATGGAGTCGGGGGACAGTTACATCACCATGAGAGGAGGGAGAGCCACAGAGTGCTGGTCACCCCCAAACTGTCCCCCACTGCAAATAGTCTGCATAGCCTTGGCAACAGACCCCTGGGCTGAAAATGCTGCTGCTTAAAGCCAGGTTGGTAAATGGGAAAACATCTTTGATCCAGGATTTGATGAGCATACTGACCTGGTTTGTATTACAGAGAGCTGACTAGATGAAGCTGGGTGTGTGTGTGTCTGAATCTCTCTCTTTTACTTTTACTGCTTGGGTTCTCTGTACAGCAGCAGGCAAGGCCTGGGAGTGGGGAGGTGGTGTTGCAGTGGTCGATGGGAATTCAATCTCCCTCACCAGGTGTCCCATCCCAGTCCATGGGGTCTGAGTGTGTTTGTTAGAATGTGGGATACTGCTCAACAGCCTCCCTTCATGAGCTAGTTGAATTGCTGTCAATGGCAGTGTTGGAGTCCCCTGCCTTGTTGTGATGGGGGACTTTATTTATTTATTTATTTATACCCCGCTCTTCAGCCACAAGGCTATCAGAGCGGCTTACAAATTGTTTTAAGCAATAGCTATTTACACATCTACACTGCATTAAACAGTTTCCAATGTATGTTAGACTTCATCATCCATGCTGAGGCTACACTGTCAGGAGCAGCTCAGGATTTCATGTCTACCACGACAAGTGTGGGTCTGTCCCAAGTAGTATCTGATGCCACCTATGCTGCAGGACATACTCTGGACCTAGTTTTCTGTGCTGGGTGGGTCGATGCTGACCTGGTTGTGGGTGAACTTTCCATAGTTCCGTTGTCATGGACAGATCACTACCTGGTGGGGTTTAGATTCATTGGGACTTGGAGCCTCTGCAGGGGTGGGGGGGGGCTGATTAAGATGGTCCTCCCCAGGAGGCTTATGGATCCAGATAGATTCCTGACAGCACCTGAGAAGATCCCTGTTGCATTGGTAGGTGATCCTGTTGAAACTCTGGCTAACCTCTGGAATAAGGAAATGGTCAGTGCATTGGACAAGATTGCTCCTAATCGTCCCTTCCTATGGAGTGGAGCCAAATGAGCCCCCTGGTTCTCTAGGGAGTTGATGGTAATGAAATGAGTGTGATGGAAACTAGAGCACTGATGGCAGAAAACTTGGAGCAAGTCTAATCTAACATAGGTTATTGATCATTGGAAAACCTTATCTGATTGTGGTGGCAGCAAATACTTTTCTGCCGCCATTGCACCTGCACAATGCCATCCAGTGGAGCTTTCTCAAGTGGTCAGGGGCCTTTTACGTTCTGCCCAACAGAAGCATCATGCATACTACTCATCAACCCATTGGGAAGATTTTGCATAACATTTTGCAGATAAAATCACTCAGATTCGCTCTAACTTGGATGCTATGGTTGATACAGGTCCAGCGGATGCAATTTTGGCACCTGCTTGTCCTAAATTATTGGATACACTTCAATTTGTACAGGATGAGGATGTGGAGAGGATCCATAGAGAAGTGAGAGCTGCAACATGTATGCTGGATCCTTGCCCTTCCTGGCTTATTAAAGCAGCCAGAGGAGGATTGTTTGAGTGGGTAAGCAAGGCAGAGTTCTGTCCTGCCTGAAGGAAGCTGTGATTAGGCCTTTCCTTAAAAAAAGCCCTCCCTGAATCCCACCTTATTAAACAATTGTCAGCCTGTCTCCAATATCCATTTTTTCAGCAAGGTTTTGGAGTATGTTATGGCCTCCCAGCTCCAGGCATTCCCGAATGAAACAGATTCTCTAGATTCATTTCAATCTGGGATGTGTCCTGGAGGCACGGTTTACAATGGCTCCATTCTTCCTGGAGGGGCAAACCCAGAAGGTGGTGCTGGGGGAGCCTTGTTTGACACTCTGGCCATTGGCCTGTGCTGTGCCTTAGGGCTCTGTCTTGTTCCCCATACTGTTTAACATATACATGAAACTGCTGGGAGAGGTTGTCTGGAGATTTGAGGTTCAGTGTCACCAATATACAGATGACACTCAACTCTATCTCTCCTTTCCATCTAACTCCAAGAAAGCTGTCTCAGTGCTAAACCAGTGTCTGTTGTCACTAATGGACTGAATGAGGGCAAACAAATTGAAGGTTAATCCAGACAAGACAGATGTGCTCCCGGTCAGTTGGAAGGCTAATCACAATATAGGGATTCAACCTGTCTGGATGGGTTACACTTCCTCTGAAATCTGAGGTTTGTAGCTTGGCCATACTCTTAGATTAATTCTTGAACCTGGATGCCCAAGTTTAGGCAGTGGCCAGGAGTGCATTTGCATAGTTAAAACCAGTGCACCAGCTGCACCGTTTCTTCAGAAGCCAGATCTGGCCACATTTACACATACTTTGATTACACCCAGGTTGGATTACTGTAATGCACTCTACATGGGACTGCCTTTGAAAACTGTTTGGAAACAGTTTATACGGAGCATATAACTCCTTTGCTAAAACAGCTTCACTGGCTGCTAGTCGATTTCTGGCCACAATTCAAAGTGCTGGTTTTGACCTATAAAGCCCTATACAGCTTAGGTCCAAGCTATTTCAAAGCCTGTATCTCTTCATACAAGCCTGCTCAAGTCTTATGATCTTTGCGGGAGGGTTTTCTCTCCATCCCACTAGCCTCTGAGGCTCAGATTGTGGGGACACGGGAGAGAGTCTTCTCAGTGACTGCTCCTAGGCTTTCAAACCAAAGGAGGTTCAATCTGCCCCTTCTCTGTTGTCTTTTCCCTGGCAGGCAAAGACCTTCTTGTTTAAACAGGCCTTCAGCCTTGGATGATTAAGGTGGAGTAATGTGTAACTGGTGTGCTGTCTTAATATGCATTGTGTATTTTAAGAGTTTTAACTGTTTTAAATTCTAGTGTTTTAAAAATAGTTTTAATTGAATGTACTATTGAATGCTTTTTAAAACGTTTTACTCCATACTGTTAACCGCTTTGTTTTAATTTATGCTATACGCCCCTTTGAATCCCATTTGAGAGAAAAGCAGGGTACAAAATAAATAATAAATAAATGTCATTATCAAGACACCTCATGTTCAACACCCAACACATTCCTAGATGAAGGAGAAAGATATCATTTTGTGACAAAAGAATGTGCTACTTTTTAAAACTGGCTGATAGTTTACTTAATTGACAAAAGGTGAGGCTGGCTTAAATTACTTTTTTACAGCATTTAACTTATTAATAAATACATCTGTAAATTTCAAAGTGAATTCACATTCCCGGCAAAGAATCCTGATCCTATGACAGTCCTGAGTATTTGCCATCTGCCTCCCCTGTGGTTTCTTAGAGGTCTTCCATGGTGCTGATTCTTTTGTACAGATCTAACTCAACAGGACAGATGAATGCTACAAAAGTGAGTATTTAGCTCTACGTACCATGCTACACAAAACAGAAGTAACAAGATGAAGCAGAAAGCAGCTATTGAGCCTAATATGACAACAGTCAAATGCTGGGGTGGGGATGATAAATCTGAAATGAAAAGGAAAAAACAATAACAAAACCTCAAGTAGACACTCGCCAACTGGTAGAGCTCAGTCTTGTGATACATCCTCTGAAGCAGCTTTCCTCATAGGGGTACTCTCCAGGTGTTTTGGACTGCAAACCCCATGCTTCTTCACCATCATATCTGGATGTAATGCAAACTGCAATCTAATAGGGGAACAGGCTAGGGAAAATTGGTCTGAAGGACATGATGTTTGAATGGGCAGGGTGAAACCCTAAATCCTGGACTTAGTTGTTTTGTCAGGCAGCAATGGAGCTAATGAGACAGCAACCAGTAGCCAGCAGAAGAGATTACATTAGAAATTTATTTCTTTAAAGCAGATGTGCTTCTTGCCTACTATCCCCACATTTTTACTATAATGGGGTTCACCTGGAAAATCCCCACTCACCTAGAAGCTAATAGGAAGCTCCAGCATACCACGTAAGCTGAGCTGCAGGCACTACAAATACAAGCAAAAGTAGATCAATGTGACTACAGTATATGCAAACATTTATGAAGTAATCTTCAGCTAAAAAGCAGACCGAGCACTGAGTGGGGTGGTGGAGCTATGCTGATGAGCAAAACCACCCATCCAACTAACACACCCAGGACAGCACTATGAAGGCCTAAGTGACTTAGAAAGTCCAGAGATTCCTTTCCTCACAGTGCAGGGTGTGCATGTGTGGACATCTGGAGGTGAGAATAAAAGACTGGGTGAGTGGGTGCATAATTCTTCCAGCTGCCAATTTCCCCTTGCAAATCTCTTCCTTCACCAGTTTCTAAGTCCAGAAATGAAGCCCCACAAGAAAATGCACGAGGGGAAAGCATTTGCAGGGGTGAATCAACAAAGAAGGAAGGGATATGAGTCCCCTTCCTCACCCCATCCCTTTTACAGCCCCCCTCCACTGCATATGTGTGTTCACCAACAAATACATGTTGCTTGTTGCTCTGATGTTTAGTTCTGTACAAGGTTCCACTGCAATAAGCAAATAAGAAGAAAAAGCATCCACTCAGCCAAAGTACCCTTTTGGAAGAGGACAAGTGGTGATCTACTAAGGTTCAGGAACTGCAAGTTTCACACCAAATCCTATACAAGGTTTGCCCTGTAAAAGAAGCAACCCCAGCACCTGTTCATTGACCACCATCATGCAAGGTAGCCTGTGGTCAATGAATTCAGGGCTTGGCACTTGTGGATGAAGGAACCTGTCTCATAATAAAGGCTTGGGGTAGAAAGAGACTACAGTATAGATGAGACAAACTAGCAATAGGGGTATCACAGTCTAAATTAGAGCAAGAGAAAAACTTGACAGTGTGCTATATACTTTTGAACAAACAGAAGAACAGTTCTCTTGCAGCAATGCCAAATATATATATACATATATATATATAGAATGTGTGTGACATCAGAAGGAAAATGGGTTGGTGTATTGAGTAAAATATGTTTCCTGGCATGGCTTCACCCCTAAGAGAGATCACAGATGCAGCTGAAAGAGTGCCAACAATATGCTACAGCTGCTCCTTTGTAGCTGTATTTATGTCTACCTTTTGACCTTGCAAACAGTACTGAATTTCTAGGCATTGTTTATCTCTCTGTCTCAGACTTTCATTACCATCACAGCTGAAATACAAACCTGATGCCTAGCATATGCAACCTTACAATTAAGCCCAAGCTCTCAGCCAAATGTTATATTCCTAATTTCAAGGCTGTGTTACAGCGCCTTCCAGCATTCAATGCAGAGATGCAAAATTTCTTGGAACTTTGAAGCCATATGTAATAAACATGTCTGTCCTACCCAAGAAGGCAAGGGTTTTAAAATGTTGTGAAACACTGAACTAAGTACAGTATTTACATTTTTTAAAAAATTACCCTTCTTAGTCGTGAAGAAAGAATATAAAATGTGTTTCTACATCGTAAGCAGTTATATATTTAACTGGGACTAACACCTAACTGGGTCTAAGTACCACTAAATTTAATGGGACATACTTCTGAACAGACATGTATAGAATTGCATTGCTACATAAAACTGCCCTTGGTTCTTTACGTGCATTTTCAAACCTTACTAGTTTATTCTGTTATATGAAAAATGCAATAATCTGATGGTGGTGACAAGCAAAAGGAATCACAAAGACCTTGCCACAGAAGCAATGTGCCTGGTAGACTCTCAGCTCAGGCAAAAAAACACCAAAATTTTCCATACTTTGTAGTTTTTGAAAAGTTATTTCTCAGCATTGTCATAAAAATGCTGCTTGATTACTAATCCAGACAAAAGCAGAAGCAGTGCTACCATTACTACCAATGGTAACTATTGCAAGAGTGGGGAAAATATCTTAATATACTGCTTTAAAATCATTTCAATCACTCTGTCTTTTTGGGGAGGGGGAAGTCACCCTTCCAAGTTTTCATATATTGAATTCTTTGTGTTTCATACTGCAATTTATGAACCAAACTGCCACACACATTTTGTTTCATTTCTTTTCTTTTATAGTAGGAGTAGCTAGCAATTATAACCTTTCCAATCAATTAAAAACTTACCTTTTACTTGGGCCCAGATCACACAGGATTGTGTTCTCACCTGGAAAAAAAAAACACAGACCTGCACCACCATTTTTCAAAGGACCTAGTTCTCACCGGGCTCATAAAAGCTGCAACAGGCTAAATCCTAATTAGAGTAGAACTACTGGACCAGTGACTAATGGTAAGTTAACACTTATCCAAATGTCATTGATTCAAGGATGAGACTCCAGTTGGGAGCAGTAATTGGATCTAGGACTGTACATGATTTGTCAGTGGTGGCTAAGCTTGTTAAATGGTCCTCTATACAGAAAAAAAGAGACATATGAACATAGAAAGCTGAAAGACCAAGGAGCTTAGATTTCTAGAATAACTTAATTTTCTATAATTAGGGCTTTCTTTCTTTCCATGACAGCATTCAGGATTATAAACTCCCATTTGCAATCTGAAGAAAAAAACAGTTCAGACACTGTAGGCCAAAACAATGTCACATAATACTTGTTTAAAATCAAAGTACTACATTGATCCAAGAGACAAACCACCTGCACATGTACCTGTGCTCCATCCCCCCATACGATATGTTGAAAGTACCCTCAAAGATGGTACTGGAAGGAACATATCCCAAAGCTCCTTTGGGAATATGGAATTAACCAAACTGTATCTAGAACAGAGATAAGAAATGTGCAATTCACTAGATGCTGCTGGATTGGGACCTCCAGCAACCCTAAACCAGCCTAACTATTAGTAATCCTGAGATGTGCACATCAGCAACATCTGGATTGGTATGCCCACCCTAATCTAGAACCCAGTATGCATCCCTTTCTTACAGTCTTTCAGGCAACATCTCAAGGAGCCTGACTTCCTGTGCAGTGCTATGAATATCTATTTGGAGGCCTCACTGGTAATTTCTTTCAGATAAAGTGTTATAGGACTGCAGCCTTGGAAGAGATAAAAGTGATTGCCATTTAGCTGTAACTCAGGAGGAGTGGGGGAGAGGGAGGAGGGGGAGACAATGAGAAAGACCACAAACAAAAGGCTTTCTGGCAGAATAAATCAAGTTGTTACTGGAACTAGGTCTGACACTTGATCAAGTTGCTTAGATTGATCAATAGTGACTGGAAGTTTTTGACAGTACAATCCTATACACATCTACTTGGAATTTTCATAAAATTCAATGTGTCCTTTTCCTGGGTAGGTGTGTAAAACTACCATGTGTAACTTTTTAGGCAATCCTTAAAATAATCAACGTATGCTTCTAATTTCCCCACTGCTGACATCTGCCTATTTTTTTCTGATTTGGGTTCTGCCTCATTTCAGGCCCATGTCTTAAAAAAATCACAACTACAGGAAGAAAAAAAAATCATATGCATCATTGATGTGATTTACAGGAAAGCATGGCATCACAGTGCCTGCAAATTGAGAGGTTTAAGCTTAGCAGGGAGTTATATGTGAACTGACTGAAGAAAAACTTTGTCTTGACAGAAGGCATATGGTGCCATGTAACACATTTTTTTTAACATGTGGACATTGCTTTTACTGTAAATGTTTTTAACAGCATTAATGGAGCCTCTTTGCAGGTATTACATGCTCCTTGTGAAAACAGCTTTCATTGTTATAAAAATAATGGATGTCTTTAAAGCTCTCTCCAAAGGAAGTAAGTGTGGTCCTTCTCTGTTCAAGGAATAAATATAAATGGATTTCAGTGACTGTAGGTCAATTACTGTATTTTTAAAACTGCAGGTGTGGTTGCTGGTGATCTAACATCAGAATACAGTTGGGATCATTAGAGCTACTTTATGTGCCCTGAACACAGTCAGGGGGTGGGGGGTTAACTTAAAGTTTTTATTAGTTTATTTTTAAATATAGCACAAGAACACCAACAATTATCCCCAGTCCATTCACACTTTCCCAACATTTCCCCCAACCCACACCCTCAGCACTAATCCGATGTAGCTAACTGCAACTATACTATATATAATTCAGCCACACACACAGAGGCATACAGGATGAAACAGAATAAATATACAAGAGACAAAGGGGAGGGCAGGAAGGAGGAAAAGGAGGGGAGGGAACAAGGATAATAATAATTGTCATATCCCCTTCCCCTGAAGGACAGATACCCTCCCACTGTCAGCCAAAGTTCTACCATAAACTCTTTTTGAAAATCCTCATACTTTTAAGAGAGATTTCTCATGTTAGCATGGCTGGCTGTGTTAAACTCCAAAGTTTTCTTGGGCAAAAAGAACTAATTTCACAGCTCTTTACTCCCAAACACATGAAAGAATTAACATGGTGACCTAAATACAGAAATCTACTGGAGAATTTGGCATTATATTAACAAGTGATATCTATAAGGTATTATATTGAAAGGACCAGTTCACACAATACATTCTTTTGAAGATATACAGCCCAAGTTGGACCTAGATACATGTACATGTGAACAAACATAATTAAGGATGTTCATAGAATTCTCCTCATCTGGGTTCTCTCCAGATTTAGAGGTTTCCAGGTTAATCAGTCTTATACCCAGAAGTAGCATCAATCCATTAGTAACCTCATGTTTTATTTTTATTTTTATTGTTATTGATTTCTAGATTTGTTTGCAGCAGGTGGAGACTGCTGCAGTTTTCAATTTGTGCATCTCTTTTGTTACAGATTATTGAAGTGCACCAAGGCAAGCGTACGTTAATTAAGTAACAGAGCAAAAAAATCTTGATGAAATTGTTCAATTGCATCAACATTCCTTTTTCTCTCTGTGATTCAAATCAATGCACTGGTGTGCATCACTGACAAGTAAGGGGAGGAGGTAGAAATTAAAAAAAAAAAAACAAGCTGCAGCAAACCATGATTCTAGAAATTCTTCAAGTTAAAACAAAAGGAGAGTACAGAGGAACCCAAAGCAAAATCAGCTTATAGAAAGAAAGGAAAAAAAGAAAGCCGGTTTAAGCCTAAACAGAACCACCTGAATCAGGCAATTACTGAATGCGCATGATTATGATAGAACCTGAGAAAATAATGGCCAAGATGTTATTCCTGTGCCAATGGCAGAGGAGAAGGTGGTGGCAAGAAGAAGAAGAAAACTAGTAGCAAAGGAAAGAAACAGCTGATGGCAGTGACAATGAGAGAAGGAGGCTGCTGGCTGTGAGCTGCCAATTCTTTCTTGCCTGGCTTGGCGAAGAAGCACAGGGCAGGTGATTATCCTACCCACCCTGCCAGAGTGCCCTGACCCTGAATAGACAGGCACTCAAGCCTTTTAAGGAATAAGAGGTTCGGAGCAAGCTGCCTCTTCGTCCTACTACTGCTGTTGCCATCACCTCTGCAGGCGTTTGTGCAACACACTTGTTACACGAGTAGTTTACCACAACAGAATCCTGGCCACAATATCAGCTGCTTAGGACACTACTATACAGACTACTTATTATGGGGCTGCAGTGTATTAGGAAATCCCAAATACTAGTTCCAAGCAGGAAGCACATAAATAGCCTAGATTAGTGCCACTCAGAGTAGTGGTCCATGGGCCAGTTCAAGTCCCTGAGCCACTGACTGCCAGTCCTTGGTGAGTTTTGAGCAAAGAACAACTGTAGACAATAGGCATAAATATGGCCCTGATCCCTGGAACAATGGAAAATGAAATTACCAGTCCCATACATAAGATAGTTGCGGTGGACAGACTTAGATCAATGCTACTCAAAGTTGTTGTCTTGCAGCTAGTTTTCAGGACACTATGTGAATATGAAAATAACTAGCTGTACCCTACGTAAGATACGCCGGGGGTGCGTTAAGGTGAATCGCTCTGTTGCCCTGCCCCCACTGCTGCTGCTGCCACTAACTGACTGCAAGGTTCCATCACAGTGGCAGCAGGGGTGGCGGGGCAATGATGTGATATCAAAAATATCAAAATCCCTATCAAAAGTTGGTCTAGTTCTATAACAGAGTAAATAATGTCTGCTATTCCAGAAATCCAATTAATTAGTTGGGAGGTCCATCTTTACTGACTCAATTCTTACAAAATAAACCATATATATGGGGGGTGGGATTGTGTATGTTTCCTTTCCCAGTGTGCTGATTGGCGGCTTAGCAAACATACCCAACCAATCCCCTCCCTCTTCTCACTCCCTCAGCCAATCACCACCACATGCAAATTCCCTGTCTACCTCACAATCCACTCCTGCCACTCAATCTGCATCTACACCCCCCAGCCTCACAAGGGCCCCTCCCTCATCTCACTCCCTCAGCCAATCACCACCCACATGTAAAAAAAATGCAATATAGATGCCTGGCATCCTGCACTGCAGTTATGGATTCATGACCTAGAATTACAGATCCATTCATTGCTCTGTATTCAGCTATGCTACATATTTACAGGAGGTTTAGTGTGGTGTACTGGTTTGAGCATTGGACTACGATTCTGGAGACCAGGGTTTGAATCCCCTATTCAGCCATGGAAAGCCACGGGGTGACCTTGGGCAAGTCACACAGACTCAGACGAAGGCGAAGGCAAGCCCCCTCTGAACAAAGAAAACCCCATGATAGATTCACCTTAGGGTCACCTTAAGTTAGAAATGACTTGAAGGCACCCAAGAACAACACACACATTTACAATTGTGGCACTATTCCCACATCCATAAATGTCCCCCCCCCCGGAACCCATCTTAAATTCCAGAGAGCTGCTCTGAGCAACAGAAATCTACAGCATGGTTAAGTGGAATGCTTCAGGATGGTGCAGCCAGCCCATTCCCACCCTGAGCCATGATGTGACAAAGACAAGGAGAGTCTTACTTCTCCTTGTCACACTGTGACTTGGGGAGGGGGCTGGCCACGTCATATAGAAGCACTCCACTTGACCATAATGCAGAACTCCTTCACTCGGAGTGGCTCCCTAGAGTTTGAGGTGATTTGGGGGAGCTGATATATTAGGTCATTTATGTAGGTATGAATGCAATGCAGAATCTCAGTCAATATGGGCACAAATATAGTAACAGACCTTGGCAAACTGGGAAGAAATTTCTGGTTCACAACATAAGATAACTTGGGAAGAACTGACTTGTCTGAGTGCCAAGATCTGGTATAGTGTGAGGAAACTACACCAAACTTCACAAGGGCCCAAGTGAAATGTCACTTCTCATTGTCTACATATTTTTAAGATTTATTTATTTTTGAATATATATATATATATATATATATATATATCAAAGCACAAAAATCAGTGTGTATAGAGCCATTGTACTGTCTATTCTCCTTTATGGGTCTGAAACATGGGTCACCTATCGCCAACACTTACGACTCCTCGAACACTTTCATCAGCACTGTGTATGCACAATCCTAAATATACACTGGACTGACTATGTGACGAATGTTGCTGTCCTTGAGCAAGCAGGGATCACCAGCATTGAGGCCATGATATTGAGAACACAGCTGCGCTGGGCAGGGCACGTTTCTAGGATGGAGGACCATCGCCTCCCAAAAATAGTACTCTACGGTGAACTCGCCATGGGTCAGCGTAAGAAGGGCACTCCAAAAAAGCAATACAAGGACTCCCTGAAACAACATCTCAAACTCGGCCAAATTGATCTCCAACAATGGTCCGCCCTGGCTTCACATCGGGAGGCATGGAGACGCACTATCCACAATGCTGCAGCCTAATTTGAGAACTCACACCGAACAAGTCTTGAAGAGAAACGACAATGCAGAAAGAATCACAACCCGGAAACATCACCGGAGGAGATCTTCTGCTGTGCTTTCTGCAACCAGACTTGTTTATCTTGGATTGGCCTTTTTAGTCATCAGCACACTTGCAGAAAGTGTGGGATGAGTTCTTCCTGAATCTTCGTTTGCGAAGAAAAGCCAGAGAGAGAGATACATATATGCATACCTGAGATCTGGAGATACTGAAGTGGTGTACAGCAGTAAGAAAATATACAATATAAAAATACCTACAACTAACATACAATATTTTTGTATCCATGAAATAGAAGATCAGATTACGCTAGGGAGACTAGCAAAAATAGGTAGATAGGTGTCTAAAAATAGAAACGGTTGCAGTATGCTGAATATCAAAGAAAAGAGTAGTCCATAATGGGCAGCAGAGGCTCGTGTTACCAACATCACCAGGATGGTGAATTTGCTCTGGGTTTTAGTTTGAGCCATAAAGGAGCAATCCAAGGTGCCAAATGCTATCACTCAAAAAGGCTCCGCACCTTGCCTAGATCCTTTCAAGTATACAGTAACATCCAGATCAGATTCACCATCCCACAGGTATCAAAGCCGTGAGTTGCTACCATGCGAAATGCCTTGTTCCAAATTACTGTGGTCTATTTCACAGTCCTTCCTTCTACTTCCTGGCCTACTGCAGCACTCCTGAATGACATGTCTGTGCATATTTTTAGAGAAAATAGCATTTTGCAATCCAGTGAACGATTTGTAAGAAAGAACCAGACAACAATCAAGTATTGTTCACTAAAATTTTCTGTCTGTAAATCTAGTACAGGTATATGAATTGGATTTGGAGTATGTGCTTAAAAGGATCATTTAGCTTAAAGTTTTCGTTTTCAATCCTATTTTAATGTATAAACTATAAGTTCCTCCTTCCCTCCTTCTTATCTCTCTCTTCATGTGATAAGGATTTCTGAAAGTATATTAAGCTTCCTTCATCTGCGCAGGGTAAATGACTTGAAAGGAATTGGGAAACTAGACATTTAAATGAATGGAGGTTCTATTTTGACTCAGGGCATATTGTGAACTTAAATGTATCATTATAAGTTAGGTAATTAGGGATTTTATGGTACTGCAGCAGCCAATGTGCCAACAGCAGAAAAGAAGGTGTTGGCAACAACAAGAAGAAAACTGCTCGAGGTCCTATTACATCAATGAGCCACCCAACTGTTTCTTTGAAATTTGACAATAATGTTAGACTTGTTTTTCGATGAGCAAGGAATACTAAAAATGATCTATTACATTGTCAAATAATATTACCTTTTACATACATATGCTTCAAGGCTTGGGAAGGATTTACCTGAAAGAGTTTCCTAAGGTTTGAGCATGGGTGGATAGATCCTCATGAAGATTTTGTGCAGGGGTAAGGAGATGATGTTTGGGTATATACTATGAGACAAGGTGTCATATGTTTCTTTCCCTTTCTTTTGTAGCACAAGGGCAGAGATACAGCTCAGAGGTACACTTTAGAACAACATAATTACCCCAGAAATGATGACATGAATCATGTCTTCATTTCCCAGAGCAATGTACAGAAATACACCCACGAACCTTTCTCTTTTCCCCATGCAGTGTCACTGGGAACACCAGTACAGGATCATACGTATCCAGGGCATTTGAGGCTCCAATTTTAAGATGAATTGCAGAGCTGCCTGGTGATGCCTCTGTAGTATGCAATACGAAATGGGGGAAAGGAACAGAACTGAGCTACGACATCTAATACAGTACATCAAATAATAACTATCCTTCCCTCTCCCAGCAGCATAACTCAAACTTTTATAACTTTGTCAGATGCCTAAACAAAGTTACAGGATTTTCAACCTCCTATCTTTTTGGAGGGGGGGGGTGGAATCAAAAATGTTTTGAAGAGGGGCAGTGGGAGACCTGACCCAGCCTTACATATCTCTCCAGGTGCAAACCCACACATTAAGATACTCTGGGACCTTTCTTTGTATGCCCCTGCTATCTACAGTAGCTATAGGAGACAGGGCCTACTTGGTAGCGGTGTCTCAACTGTGGAATGTTCTCTGCAGGGAGGCTTGCCTTGTGCCTACCTTAATATAATTCCAATGTCAAGTAAAAACATTGTTTAAAAAAATAAATTCTCTTTAATAAATTGTTTAAATAAAAATAAATTCTCTTTAATAAATTTTTAAAAACATTTTTTTAATTCTTTGCACTTTGTTTTTATGATGCTTACTGTTCGTTTTTAAATTTGGCTGATTATTGTTATATTCTTCTTTTATATAGTGGTGTGTTAACATTCTTGTTTTAAATTTATTTTCATTGTCATTTTAACTTTTTGTAAGCCACTCTGGGAACCTCTTGACGGATAGGTTACAAATCAAATAAATGTAATTCTCATTCAAAACACAGGAATTCTTAAGTGCAACCTTACCCCATTCCACTCACTGATAGTCCTGAGTATAATGCAGTAATCTTTTCCTTGTTTCAAGGGAGCGTTGTAATATTCCCCGTAGTAAAGCCTGTCTCCAAGGGCAAACTTCAGCGTGTCGTCATCAATGACCTGGGCTGGGAATTCAGCTGCCACGTAGCTCTCTGAGTCAGTGCTTTTGCCAAAGTAGGTTAGACTAGTCAAGGAATAACAATTAAAGCTGCACTGTGGGCTCCAGGGAGTAACAATCGCTTGGTAAGAACTAGAAAGAGAGAGGGAAGCACTGAGTAGTGTCAGATGTTATTCATATCCAATTGCTTTTTGATGTCTGTATTGATTCCCTTCAAAGTGTTGCTTTGTTTAAAAGCCCTCAGTCACTGAACATTATTAAATCATTTGTTATAGTGTAGAGAATAAAATAATCAGCAGTGCTGAATTCTTATGCAGTCTTCAATAATGCCAGTGTAAGACTGCAGTCATATTACCTAGACTGTTTGGGGAGGGAAAAACCAAACATGTGCAGAATACAGGAACAGCTAAGCTGGATCAAGCCAAAGTCCTATCTAGGCCAACATTCTGTTTCATCAGAGCCACATGAGAAACCTAGAAGCAGGACCTGAATGCAACTGCACCCTCCCACTTGTGTTCCATAGCAAATGGTATACAGAGATATATTGCCTCTCATACTAGAGGTTGTACTTAGTCATCATGACTAGTAGGCACTGATGGCCTCCATGAATCTGCCCAACGCCCCCTTTCAAGCCATCCAAGTTAGTAGCTCTCACTTCAATAAGAACTGCAATACCTCCTTGGTATGGGCATGGAAAGAGCTATGGGCATGGAAAGAGCTAGAAGCTCCTGGGGCAACTAGTATTAGTAGCAGATGACCTTAAGTATTAGTACAGGTTGACCCCTGTATCCACGGATTCAGTATCAACAGTTTCACTTATCCACATCCACAAAAATATGTTCTCTCTAGACATTTTGAGGTCCTCCATGTGATTCTATGGTCAACTTCCAGTGTTCATCTCATTAAAATAATAGATTTCCGTATTATCCACAGTTTCAGGCATCCACTGGTCGTCTTGGAACGTATCCCATGCAGATACAGGGGCCAACCTTTATAATGCTTTTAGTCATAGGAGTAAATGGCAGAATCTTGCTTCTATGGAAAGAAGCACTCTGGGTAACCATTAGAATTACTATTAAAGCAGAACTTTACCTTTTATAAACCCAGTTTCTTAGTAAAAGTAATGGCTTCTAACCCATTACAGGTTGAGTCTCCTGTAACCAAAATGCTTGGGACCAGAGGTATTTGGGAATATTTCATAGGTATTTTGGAATACCTGCATATACATAATGAGATATCTTGGAGATGGGACCCAAGTGTAAACATGAAATTCATTTATGTTTCATATACTCCTTATACACATAGCCTGAAGCTAATTTTAATCACAATATTTTTCATACTTTTGTGCATGGAACAAAATTTGTGTACATTGAACCATCAGAAAGCAAAGGTCTCACTATCTCAGCCACCCATGTGGACAATTTTGGATTTTGGAATATTTCAGAATTCCAGATAAGGGAGACTTAACCTGTAGTCTTTTATTATGCAACCATTGTGGTGGAAATTACAATTATAGCAGATTGACAGCAATTTGGCTGCCATGGCTTCATCTATTGGAATTCTGGGATTTGTCGGGCAGTTAGGGGGTATTTAAGATGTCTCTCCTAGGGAGGGTTCTAGTCCACTCCCTGACCTATAGCACTGATGTTCTCTAGTAGTGAAGTCTAAATACCTCACCGAATTACAAATCCTAGGATTGCATATTATGGAGGCATGACACTTAAAGTGGTATAAAATTCCATAACTATGTAGTGTAAATAACACATCCTTTCACGCTATACGTACAAGTGTAGCACTACCGTATTTTGCATTTTAACTACCATGGCTGCATCCTATGGAATCCTGGGGTTTGCAGTTTGGTGAGTCACTACAGGCTCTGGCTGATGATTCTAAATCTTCATGAATCCCAAGATTCTACAGAATGAAGCCATAACAACTACAGTGGAATCACAGTGCTACAATTCTTTTGTGTGAAAGGACTCACACTAGTAGTCTGCCTCTTCACTTACTGCCTCACTCTGGACTCCACTGCCTGTTCTTAACTTCACTTCATTTTTTCCATTCAATTATTCTTTCAGGTTGGTTGGTACCTTTACACACAAAAGACTTTTTTTTTAAGTACCATGTGCCCAAGATCATGCACTTCATTTGTGGATTAGATAACTCAATCTGTCAGGGCCTAGTCCAAAAACACAGTCTTGGAAGATAGCTTAATGTAGCAGATTAAATATCCCACAATATCCTTGACCCACCCTAACGAAGTCACAAGAATGTTTACTTAAATGAAGAACCAAAGTACTCTGGTTGCAGCTATGAAACCAAGGAGTGTTACTTTGGGTTGGATTAATTAATGAAGAATACAAGTGCATGGACTTCCTTATGTATCACAGTTTCTGTGCTTTGGGAAATCGCTGGATCACAGGAGTCAATGCGGCACAATCTGTATGCAATAGGAAATAAATCTAAGTATGGAAGAAATGAAGTTTCTTAATTGACAAGGACATTTGAAACGATATATGGAGCCAATTCATCTAAGCAGATAATTTCCAGAAACAAAATATATGAAGAGTAATTATAAAGTGCTCTTGAGTGCATAAGAACACAATATATAGCATTAAATCTACAGACCTTATTGGCCCATTTCTTTCTTCTGCTTTCCTCAGGTGCAACAGCGGTAGAGGACCTTGTACTGATATGAACTCTACTTCTGGGGATTGTGGATCTAAAAAGCAAATCACACATCATAGTCGTAACTACACTGCTTATTTATTTTAATTATTTATTTTATTTATTTTCTTCCTCCTACAGAAACTAAAGCAACTTCCAAGGGGGGGGGATCAAATCTACAGGCCCGTTTACATGGCAAAATAAGTCTGTGAAGAATTCGCTAAGATTCCTAATAGTTCACACACATCGCGCCACAATATCACCTCATTCAGAAGTGGGGGAGCTCAAAAACTCAAAAGTAGCATAATAAGTGCTTTCTCTACTTTTTTGAAAAGTAGCATGACATAGCGCACTATCGATTGTGTGAACTAACATTTCGCAAAAGTCTGTGGGAACTACCAGCAATCTTCCCGAAACAGCCACAGCAGAGCTGAGCCGTGACTGGTTGGACTGACCACAGAGGGGGTGGACTTGTAAGAGATGCGAGGAGCCTCAAATGAAAAGATCCAATCATTGTTGTTATACCAGTGCTATCCCATCCGAATCACCTCCTGGCTTGCTTGGCTGCTGCGGCTGAGGAATCCCCACTTAGCCTGTTCCCCTGTGTGTGTGTGTGTGTGTGTGTGTGTGTGTGTGTGAGAGAGAGAGAGAGAGAGAGAGAGAGAGAGAGAGAGAGAGAGAGATTGAGTAGCGATCTGCTCGGCCAGCCGTTCGCTCCCTCGCCCTGCTGTGATCTCGTGTGTGTGAGAGGGAGGGAGAGTGGATGAGGGGAAGGGGGCTTGACAGAAGATGGCTCCTCGGTGGCTGAAAGGCTCTCTCCTTCCTCCCTCCCTCTCAGCTTCCCAGCATCTTCCTGATGTGCTTGGGACCCCACCTTTGTCTGTGAGAACTACAATGCCGAAAACTAAACAGAACAACCAATTTCACACTAAATCATGTAAACTATGCAGCACTGGTGCAAAAATGCGCTAAAGCGCAAACTATCGTAATAAAAACTGCCATGTAACTGAGCCCTACGATAAATACTATAAAAAGAAAACAAAAATGGCAAGACTATAAAGACAGCCAAATAGAAATACAGCCTTAAATAACAAAAATCACTTTTTACATTATAAAATTTACATTATAAAAGTAAATAATACCAGCATTTAGCCCACATGAAATGTCACCGATTTAAAAAGCCATCGTTACCCAGTACCTGAAATTGTTGGGAGAGAGAGATGCCTAATCTTTGGAGTTGTATGAATATGTTTTTAAAAATCAGCTTTGAAAAATTCTTAATCTGTAAATCTTTTACTTGACTGTTCAACACACGTAACCCTGGTAGTCATTTGTGTAGCACAATTATGCCCTCAAAGAGAAACAAGCCCTCACAAAACCCACAATTCCCTTCTAAAACAGAAATGCTGCCCTGATTGCAAACTCGATATGCTGTAGTCAGCCACCAGTGTAGGTATAATCATAGAGCTGGAAGAGACCTCAAGGGCCATCGAGTCCAACCCCCTGCCATACAGGAATACACAATCAAATCATTCCTGACAGATGGCCATCCAGCCTCTGTTTAAAAACCTCCAAAGAAGGAGACTCCACCACACTCCCAGGCAGTGCATTCCACAGCTAGACAGCTCTTACTGTCAGGAAGTTCTTCCTAATGTTTAGGTAGAATCTCTTTTCCTGTAGTTTGAACCCATTGCTCTGTGTCCTACTCTCTGGAGCAGCAGAAAACAAGCTTGCTCCATCCTCAGTATGACATCCCTTCATTGTAGTTTAATTGTAGTTTTAAGTCTTTTTAATAAATAAAATAACATGCTACCTGCCTGGATTTCTTCAGTCACAGAAGAAAATTTATTAACAGAAGAGAATGGGTATTCAGAAAATATATTAAAAATTACAGAATAAGGGACATTTCACTGTACTTCTGTTATGGAAACACATTTTAATTCTTAACACTAACTAGCTTTACCAGTAATAGTATTTCATAGGTTTAGTAGTCAAGAGTGAGATTCCATGCAGATCACTAATCAAACAGCATAGAGGTGTGGGTAAGCAAGAATTGACATCCTGTTTGGGTAAATAAAAGTTAACAGAAGAAGTACAGTCGTCCCTTCATAGTCACTGGGGTTTGGTTTCAGGACCCCCCGCGGATTCCAAAATCCATGAATACTCAAGTCCCATTATATGCAATGGTATAGCAAAATGGTGTCCCTTATATAAGATGGCAAAATCAAACTTTTCTTTTTGGATTATTATTTTTAAAGACTATTTTCAAGCCACAAATACTTAAATCTGTGGATACCAAATCAATGGATACAGAGAGACAACTGTACAATTGGCTTCAGAAGAAAAACGATTGGTTGTGTATGCATGTACATGGCAGGTGCTGCAGCAAGAGGCAAGGCTTATTTTATTTTCATTTATTTAGTTATTTATACCCTGCTCTTCAGCTACAAGGCTATCAGAGCGGCTTACAAATTGTTTTAAGCAATAGCTATTTACACATCTACACTGCATTAAACAGTTTCCAGTGTGTGTTAGCTAATTGCCCCCACAAGCCAGGTACTCATTTTACTGACCTACGAAAGGATGGAAGGCTGAGTGAACCTTGGAGCCTGCTGGAATCGAACTTGCAACGTGGGGGCTTGCAGTACTGGCATTTAACCACTGCGCCACCAGGGCTCCTATGATAGAGATAGAGATAGAGGTATGATAGAGATATACCTTTTCTAACACATATATTTATAGTCTCAATTTTTCTTTCTCTTTGAGTCATTTGCACTAGTGGGCAAATCACAGAGGTTTATTCTAATATTGTTTTCTAGGCTTAAACCAGTTTGTGTTTTTTGTCATTAATTTTGTAATGTCATCAGCCATTATTCCAATATCCTAGCACACATAAAGCCAGTGGATCTTCATTCTATACCTGAGACCATGTCTCAGTTTCTTCTGCTGTTACTTTTGACTTATCTGGTGGCAGATCCATCAAGAAACAAGTACAGTTGAACTTTTGTGACAGTGAAGGCTTCACTCGGCCTAGAATGAACACTCTTTTATTGGAGTGGAAAAGGCCACAACTTTATTGGTTGCAACTGAAGAGGCTTTAATTAGCATGGGTCTGGATCCAGACATCCATCAACCCATCTGCCAGTTGACAGAAACTAATTCATCCACACTGCTTGCTGTACATCCCTGGGATAGTTTTCTGCCACCTGGGCATGACGGGGCCAACCACTCCTGAGCTGAGTTGTGATACTAGCTGCCTACCAGCCCAAGGTCCCTTAAGTGGGGGATACAGTGGGGCAGATGGTATCAGGATCGCTCCTGGGCATGACCCTTTCCTGCATTTTATGTGTTTCTTTGTAACCTTGCTGTTAATGGTGCTTTCATTTCTTTGTGCTTGTTAACAAGTGTGGCTATGGAAGGGGAGTATAATGGTTAGTAATAAGAATGGAGAAATAAGCCCGAAGCTATACAATCGGCTTGGTAAAAATGGGATGGATATTAACATCGGAAGAGGGGGTCTGTGGATGATGGGTAACAAATATTATTTGAAGCCTAACAGATTTCATAGATTGTAATCTGCATTTAGTATACTGCCTGCTTTCTAAATTTCAATTCTGAGCAACAACCTTGTATGATATGCTTTCTGGATTACTGTGCCAATAAAGTTTTCTGTTTGACTCTGAAACTGCTGGCCACTGCATCTGGGGATGCAAGTACATGACAGATGGATACACAGACCCCATCACTGCAAACTGGATCTGTCTCTATACCAAAACCACCCCAACTGTGAGAAAATCAAAATTTCACATGCTCTAAGAAACATATTTTCTTCCAAGACAAATAAGCTTGAAGCCCAAAATTAAGTAAGGATGTCAAATTAAGTTTGCAGTCAACTGACTACTAACACTCCAGGGAGTCGCCTTACGTACTCCCAGGGCAGATCAAAGAAAAGCTTCCCATCTGTTCTGGTAGCTCACTCTTCCCACTGATTGGCTGGTCAGGCTGCCCATTCCTAGGGCCCACAAAAACCACAGGACCTCCTGAGAAACTGACATGCCAAAGAAAATGGTGACCTGCTGCCACTTGCCCAACCTGCAAGCCAAAAAATAGGATCCCCAGTGAGTTGGAGGACCATTTAGTCTTTCCCCATCCTAACTTTTTTCCCCCCACTGCAACTCTCCACACCTCTAAGCTGCTTCCCTGTGAAGGCCTGGAAAAAATCCCAGAATAATTCAGAAAAAAACTGTTTTCCCCATTTTTTTCCTGAAGCCTTTTTTTTCCCTGAAAAATTGAAAAAAAGAAAATAATTATGGAATGTTTTATTTTAGCTTGATGAATAAAATAATTGTTTGAATGCAATAATTGTTTGAATAAAGTGTATTGTATTTTTGTTATACCAGTTGTGCTAATTTTATGCCAAATTAAATTGTCTCTCTCTCTGGCTTTTCTTCGCAAACGAAGATTCAGGAAGGACTCATCCCGCGCTTTCTGCAAGCGCGCTGATGACTAAAAAGGCCAATCCGAGATAAACAAGTCCAGTTGCAGAAAGCACAGCAGAACATCTCCTTGGGTTGTGATTCTTTCTGCGTTGTCGTTTCTCTTCAAGACTTGTTCGGCGTGAGTTCTCAAATAAGGCTGCAGCATTGTGGATAGTGTGTCTCCATGCCTCCCAATGTGAGGCCAGGGTGGACCATTGTTGGTGATCAATTTGGCCGAGCCTGAGATGTTGTTTCAGGGAGTCCTTGTATCGCTTTTTTTGAGCGCCCCTCTTACACTGACCCATGGCAAGTTCACCGTAGAGTACTATTTTTGGGAGGCGATGGTCCTCCATCCTAGAAATGTGCCCTGCCCAGCACAGCTGTGTTCTCAATATCATGGCCTCAATGCTGGTGATCCCTGCTTGCTCAAGGACAGCAACATTCGTCACATAGTCAGTCCAGTGTATATTTAGGATTGTGCGTAGACAGAGCTGATGAAATAGTCATATTTTATGTTCTTAAAGTAACAGAGTGACCTTCAATCTGTAAGAAGTGCTAATGTTGCATTTTTTCAATTGTTCTGAAAATTTCCATTTTTTCTGGGGGGAAAACAGGAAAAACCAGTTTTTTCCCATGGCTTCAACATTTCCAAAAATTTTACATCTCTGCCCTGGTCCCATGCCAACCTTTGCTTCCTTGCAAGCAGGCCCTCTTTTTAAAAGTTCTTTAAAATATGAGCATTGCAGATTTATCTTTTTAGAAATAGTTAGGTTAAAATTAGAAATCATAGAACATACTGAATGAAAGGTTACTTTTCCATGTAAATCTAAAAAGCCATGGGGAACATCTATTTTTGAGGATGATCATGATACAATTTGGCAAATGACCACAAAAGCCTGAGAGCCATCAAAGAAACATGGCAAGTCCTCAAAGGAACTAGGATACAGCTTCTGTAGATCACAAAAAGGATATCATCCCATCATACCCATATGGTTCATCTTGTGTCCCACTGTTTTGCTTTGGGTTTTTTTTTTATTTTAGCACTGTAGTCTAAATAAAAATATTTTAGCTAATTATTCATGTAAGTAACAGCTGATTCCGGTATTAAATATGCATGGCAGTAGAAACAATGGGCCTGATTCAGGGAAGAAATATCCCTAATGGGACTAGCAGAAGCTGACCCCTGTACAATGAAAAGAATCCCCCAAGGGTCACCTGCTGAATGAAGTGGACTGTGGTACATTGAGCAGAGGAAGAGTCCCCTTTGCCCACTTCCCAAAGATCTGGCATGCATTTTTGTCTTGATCCAGTCCCAACACCTCTGAAGCAAAAGGCACCCTTTTTTATCTTGATTTAGACAGATTGCAGGAGACACTTGGTTGCACTGAGACATAGCTAGAGAAAAGCATCTTTGAACACGGTGCTTGCCATGTGCAATTTTTAACATGCATGCAAACGAAAAGTAATAATTCTTTTTGTTAAGCTTTCTTGCTTGGGATCAGAGTGTTTTCAATGGATGATTCCAAGCGATTAATGAATCAGATATTGCCTACTATTCCATCTACCTTTCATGATTCACAATTAGAGCACTTTAATTGCCATGACTGAATCCTACAAAATCCCAGGATTCACAGTTATAAGGAGATATTTAGAATTATCGGCCAGAGAATTCCTTTAATGCTTCACCAGACTACAAATCCCAGGAGTCCATATGATGATGACATGGCAACTAAAGTAAAACCATAGTACTATAACTGCAGTGTGTGAAAGAGCCCCTGATCTCTGAGATTTGTTCCATTTAAAATCATCTATATTTATTTTCTATAAACAAAACAAGTGTATTTCCTTTTCTTAACCTCATCAACAGTCTAACCGCATGTTAAGCCAATCCAGCTTGTTTGTAGTGGCAAACATGCAACCAGAAGCCTACCCAACATAGGTGGGAGGAAGCTGTAGTGGTAAAAAAGCAGATGGGAAAAGGATTAAACCCTCCCTCACAGCTCCTGCTGCTACTGCCTCTTCTCAATGCTGTACTTGACTTGTTTATGAAACTGGCTTCCAAGTTTCCTGCAGGCATTTGGGTTAAATGTAACAGAGCGTAAACTCTGAAATCAAATGGAGTAATAACTAACAGGTCTTATCCATTTCAATGGACATTTTATATTCTTGTTTGCTTTCAAGTCAACTTAGCCTTAAGATTGTTGGAAGAGAGAGCAACTTCTGCACTTCTTCTTGCTGCTCCCTGACCCAATAGGATTAAGATGATTTAGTTTACCACACAAGGCTAGAAAAGTGGAATTAAAGCAGGATAGTATGGCCAAACCTTATCACACAATGTTGTGACTGTCCTGTAGCTGGCGTGTATTCAAACTGTTACTGTGGCGTCCCTTTTAACTGACAGGAAAAGCCTGTCAATAGTTCTAAATGTCGCTATTATTCCCCTACTGGCCCTGGTGCAAAAGATCCCTTTGTTTCAATTTTGGCATTACAGTAGTCAATGCCATGAGGGGGCTGATTCTCTTCCTCTCTCCCCCTCCCACTCGCTATTCCAAAGCAGGCTAATTCCATGCCTGCTGGGTTTTTAAAATCTTTTCTGTGTTTTTGCATACTTTCAGCAAAACAATAAAATAAAAATATTTTTAATCATTTTTGCCATAATTACACAAACACAGCAAAGACAAAAATAAGAAAACCTGACAGGCATGGAGTTAGCCTGCTTTGGAATAGCAGGTGAGAAGGGAGAGAGCAGAGGAGGGGGAGGAGAGTCAGGCCCCCTCATGGCACTGACTGCTGTTTTCAAAGTGGCACATACCTGTTTCCTTTCATAACATGATTGCCCCACACACTAACCTCCAGGCAGATTAAGATCTCTGTCTTCCTTCCCTGCTTGTTTTTGTTCCTCTATCAGCCACCAATCACAAAAGCATTATGGGCAGATAACATTGTCTGGTTCAGTCAGGGTTAATTAAGTAACTGCCCTCTCTTGTAAAGAAAAAGAACTTACTCAGATTGAATCCTTCACCTTCTGTTTCCTTCTCTTCCCATCTGTTCTTTGATGAGGGAAGATATGCCACAATGCCTTCCTTACATCCTTTCTTTCCCTCTCTTTTAGGTTAGATTAGGATCAATATGTTTCTATCCAAGAATGTATTTCTCTAATAAATGTTCCCCCTGTTGAGAATTCTAAACTTATTTTATGCCCGCAGTTTTGGTTCTTTAAACTTATCATCTTAAAATGGTCATGACCCTATGAATAACTGACCTCCAAGAATTCCAAACATCAACAGCCCTACTCAGGTCTTTAAAACTCAGGGCTATGGTTTCCTTAATTAAATCAATTCACTTACAACACAGCCTTCCTCTTTTCCTACTGCCTTCCACTTTACCAAGCTTTACTGTCCTTTCCAGTGAGTCAAGTCATCTCATGATAAGGCATACTCTTGGTAGGACTAATGTTGGATTTTAACATATATTTTTGTTTCTATGTAAAGCACCAAAGCAGTAACAGCTAATGAGATACTGTACTTCCCCCAAACTAACAACTAAAGTTAATATGTTACTTTCTAAAAATAATATCCCAGGCTCTCATCTTAACTAAGACACTGGAGACACCACCAGGTATTTAAATATTAGAATAAAGACAGCAGCATGAGAAGGCTGCCTGTTCATGGGTTGCAAAAGGAACTGAACTGACTGTGTGGCCTATGTCCTGGTCCCTCTGCACATGTTTGTTTTTTCTTGACTTCTGGGAACTGTAAGAATTGGGCCTGGGAGTTTGGGTGGGGGAGGCAGAGAGAAACATTAAGCAGCTGGCAGGACACAATACACAGCTGACGAGGATGAATTTGGCTTTGATGAGTCACAAATCATTCAAGCTTGGACAGATGAATAATTTACCAGAATACTACAGTAGTGGGTTAGAAGGTGGTGGACAAGAACAGAAGCAGGCTCCTCAGTGAACCATTTTAAAACACAAGAGTTATCCACTAGATCTGGCAAACAGAAAACAGCATGATCCATTAGACTTGAGCTGAGGAAGCTGAAACTTTTTAAAAATAGTTAAAGTCAGCCACGCTGCACAGGTAAGAAAAGAGTCTCATAGCACTTAAAACCCTAAATCCAACTGAATGAACGGAGACCCATGGAACCACTGGGAACTTGGTAAGTCACTTAGGTTAACTCCACTGATTCAGGGAATCTGCTTTAGTAGTAAATGGATTTAAGCCAAAGTTATTAAAGATGCCATAAAAATAACTTCTGGGTTACTTCATAAGGAAAAAGAGAACAACTCTGAAGAGGCTGAAACAAATTTATCTGCTGAAGACAAACAGCTTCACCTAGTGGATGATTACAGATGAGGAAAAATGAAGAGCTTGCAAAGACTGCCTTCTATGTTGGAAGCCTGCTGATAAAGCAAACAAGCTTTCTTTAGTCCACAGTGCCAGAGAAATAAACCAAGGTTATTCAGCCATGGATTGGGGAACATTTTATACAGTTGCACAATTTTTACTTTTTCTCAGCTGTTCCTCTCTGCATTGCAGTATCAGATTCTTCATAACTTACAGTAAGACTTCAGTAGAAGTAGCATTTATTACCTCTGCAACACTTTTAATATATTTAGTACCTTTTAATTCTTTGCATATTTTAAAGTCTAACTGAGCCTCATAATTCCTTTACATTGGCATGCATCAGTGCAATAAATGTGTAAAAGACAGGCTGCTGAGGGAGGCAAGCCATCATCTCATTGTGGACAGAAAAGCACAGCATGGAAGGCACCTGTCCCATCTGATCTTGAAAGCTAGGCAGAATCAGCCCCACTTAGTAATTAGATGAGAGACTGTCAAGGATACCAGGTGCTGTGGGTGATTATATTTCAGAGGAAGGCATTCTGAGTATTCCTTGCCTATGAAATTCATGGAGTTGCCATAAGTCAACAGGCACATTGAAGACACATCTTGTTGGCAGCACCATTCAGAAAAGAATGGGATGGTTGTACTCAATTTGTCTGATGTAGCAGCATCTGGGGCTCTTTCAAGCTACACAATAATAACACTATGGTTCTACTTTAAATGCCTTGGCTGCATCCCATGAAATCTTGGGATTTGTTGTTTGGTGAACACTAGAGCTGTCTGGCTGAGAATTTTAAATACTCCTTCCATAAACTACAAATCCCAATGTTTCATAGATGTTTCCATGGCAGTTACAGTGGAATCATATGTTATAAGTGTTTAGTGTGAAAGGGCTCCTAGTCTTGCTGTGCAGACTTTGGGCTTCCTATCCTGGCCTTTGCTCCTTCATCCGCACAGAGTTGTGGCATCTCAAACTTTTCTTTCACTGCATCTCTCCATCTCCCCTTCTGTTCCCCCTGCTGGTGGGCCAGACCTGGACCAGCCTGCCTTTCTCTACCAAATACTACCTCACTTCCTCCCAAGAGCCACTAGGATAGGACTTTTACACAGACCGTGGCTCTCAGCAGAAACTTTACCACTATGAGCTTTGCAGCAGTGGATGACTCCACAGAAATGTCCAAAGACAAAAAAGAAATTAAGAGGGCTCCTCATACTTTGCTTTGCTTTAGTTGGTTAATTGATGGTTAGCTATAATTTTAGTTAGCTATAAATGTTAGCTATAAATTCAGTTAATTTTAGTTAGCTATAAATGTTGCTGTTGTGTACCTTCAAGTCATTTCCAACTTATGGTGACCTTAAGGTGACCTTATGAGAGGGGGTTTTTGGCAAGTTTTTCCAGAGGGAGTTAGGCATTGCCTTCCTCTGCAGCTGAGAGTGTGAGATGCCCAAGGTCACCCTGGGTGTTTCCATGGCCAAGTGAGGATCTGAAACCTGGTCTGCCAGAGTCCTAGTCCAACACACAAATCATTATGTCACACTGCTCATTAGCTAAAAATAGGCAAACTGGATATAATCAGTCTATGAGTGCCATGTTCACCACGTTCTAGCGTAGACCCACTCTTTCTGTTTTGTACTTGCTAGAGTTTTTAAAGAAAATGATAGATATTAAAATTGTGATCTGCATATGTAACCTGGAGGGTCATTCTAAGTTCTGTTTCATATGATGATCCCACCCCTCAAAAGAGAACAAGGAAGCCTCTGTACTTGTGGTGTTCCCTGAAGGTAGGGAAACTGCTGAATTGCAGCCAGTAACTCACATACAAGGTCACTCAGAGCCAAACAAAACAAGTTGTATGTGTAAGTCACATATCTACCCCAACGGGCAGGGAGATGAGGAGGCAGGTGAAAAGAACATACAGGAGAGCATAACAACCCGCCTCCTGAGCGTCACAATTGGTGGCTTTCAGCCACTTCTCTGCTTTCCTGGCTGTGGTATCAGAAATGAGCAGAAATCACATAAAATGTGTCTGGGACAAGAAAATGAGAAGAAAGAAAGAAAATGAGGAGAGGAACCCCCCACAGTTGTTTTTCCTGTTTAAGTTCAGGTCTTCCACACCAATTTCACATGTGAGCAGGAATGACAAATGAAATGGAGTGTCCTCTCCTCCTCATGGCTAATCTGACCAGGAAGAAATTAATCGTAGAAATATGTTTTAAGTTATTCATGTCCAAAGTTCATTCTCATTGCATCACAGTAAAAGGCTTTGCTGTACTAAAACCTCTGCTTAATATAAGCACTAAATACCACTGTTTATATTCTACACTTTACTAATTCACCACAGTGTTAGTAAGTGACATAGATACTTACTTGATCCTGCAAAGGAGGGAATGAGACACCGTAGTGTAGTTGTTTGAGTGCTGGACTACAACTCTGGAGACTAACGTTCAAATACTTGCTTGGCCATTGAAACCCGTTGGGTGACCTTGGGCAAATCATACTCTCTCTCAGCCTCAGAGGAAGGGGAAGACAAGCCCCCTCTGAATAAATCTTGCCATTATCCCCATGATAAGGTTCACCTTGTGTGTGTGTAAGTGCCTTCAGGTCTTCTGATCACTTATGGCGATCCTGTGAACTTCACAGGTTTTCTTAGGCAAGGTATACTCAGAGATGTTTTTGCCAGTTCCTTCCTCTGAAATATAGCCTACCATATCTGGTATTCATTGGAGGTTTCCCATCCAAGTACTAACCATGGCTGACTCTGTTTAGCTTCCAAGATCAGATGGGATCTGGTGCCTTTAGCGTATAAAATTCGCCTTAGGGTCGCCATAAGTTGGAAACAACTCAAAGGCACATAACAAAAAAAAAGGATGAACATTGTAACGATCTACAGGGAGAATTAAGAAAGTACTGAAAGTACTCCATCACCTCTAACGTCTCACTCTAAAGTATGATCTTGTTAGTAATACAGAAAGAAATGTAAAGCAAGGCCTACCAGTGATTTGGGTTGTCATGTAGACTAGGATGCTGTGATCCCGATTTGCTGTGGAGATGTTGACAGTGTAATTGCTCCCTGGAGGCAAGTGAAGGCACACTTCTGGAGTCTGAGAGTTTGTGGTGAAATTAAGAGTCATCTTATGACAGAATTGTTTCTGATACCAGCGCAGCCCTTGTATGTGAAACTGTTAAGGAAATGTGTAAAAAGGGTATGAATTAAAAACTGTTGACATTTATCACATATTGCTAGCGCAGGGCCTTTAATGTGATCACCTCATTGAAGAAAAAAAAACACATTTTGGAGTGAAAAAAATAATCATGCATCCTGCTTGGTGTCCTTGTATAATAATGTCCCCAATTAACTGGCTAGCACTACATGTGTAGCAGAATAAGGTGGAAAGGAAATGATCAAACAAGAGTGGAACAAGGAACCTATGAACCCCAGCCTAACTTCAAAAGCACTCTGAAAGTGATCAGTTTAGGCCACTAATAACAGTGACTTGTCCTTCCACCACTAGACTGCTATGTAATACTAGATAGGGGGTTCTGAAACCCATAGTCCAAAAAGTAGCATTTCCAAGATCTGATCCTATCCATTGCTGGCGTACTTTCTGAGAAGTACTCATGCTGCATCTGATAAAAATAAAGTTTCTAACCCCTGGAATAAACTAAGAGTTGGGAGTTAACCACTCCTGAACATGGCCCAATTGCAACATGCCTCCTGAAACAACTCCCACCCCACAAAAAAACACTGAAAGAAGAAAACTTTAGTCAAGGCTGCTTTCTACTTATCGGCTTTATACTTAGGAGTACTTTTTATGCAAGGGTGCCATTCAAAAATATGAATCCCCATCTACAACCTGCATTATACCAACTATCCATTCTACCCTCTCACAATCACCTCTACCATCTTGTTCACTCCTCCACCTACTGCTCATGAAAACCAGGCCCTCAGAGAGCATCTTGTGTTGAGGAAGATCACTGATCCATTCAGCCTATCTAGATCTCCTTTCCATTCAGCCTATCTAGATCTCCTTTGAGTACTGAGGGAAGGTCAGCTGTCTTATGAGAAGACAAGATTGAGCATTCTCTTAGAGTTACAACAACCAGTTTTAGGTCCTCAGTGTAAACTCAGCTTCACAACCTGTATACAGCAAGCAGAAAGTTATGCTTATCAAACTGGCATGGATGGTGGTTGAGGGAAGAACTCTATCACTTGTTTCAAATACGTATATACCTTCTTCCTTTCTTTTTTAAATAAAAATTGGAAATTCAGGCAAGGGGCATGACTATTCTTGAAGGGATCAGATAATCCTAGATCAGGACTGGGCCATTGCCTGTTGATTTGGGGCTAATTTTTCATCCTCTAGCTCCCTCCAATGCGGTTCACCCTCTCAAAAGTGCTTTTCACAGTACAGTAGTCAAAATGGCAAGCAGAAGTGACAGTGTCTCACTTTCTGGCATCATTTTGAGAAGGACTCTGATGAAGCTAGCAGTATTTGAGGGTGCTGACGGTGTTTCTGCACATTTTGGAAGCTTTCCATGCACTTTTCAGGCAAAAAAATGTGTGAAAATCACTTCAAATTTCTTTTTTAAAAAATGAGGAAGGCTTGTGGAAGACTAGTGGAGGGCTTCAAGGGCTCCCGAAGTGCACTTTGCCCATCCCTGCTCTAGATCTATAGTTATTATTATTATTGTATTCATTTACATCCAAACTTTCTCTTGAAATTGGGACTCAAGATGGCTGACAACATACTTTAAACAATACAAATTAGAAACAATACAAAACATGAATAAAAGTACAATTAAACAATTTATGTAGTTAAAATATTAAACACTGAAAATATTAAAATGCATTATAAGAAAATATAGAAACCTTCAAAACATCACTGCACAGCATTAAAAGCCCAACCCTAGTCCGTTTGTAAAACCTGATGACACAAAAGTGTTTTGACCTGTTGACAGAAAGAGATCAAGGACAGGGCCATTCTAGCCTTCCTTGGGAGGGGGTTCCACCATCTGGGAGCAGCCCCTGAGAAGGCCCTCTCTCTTGTTCTCATCAACCGAGGCTGAGAAGGTGGTGGGACATAGAGAAGGGCCTCTTCAGACGATCTTAGAACTCTAATGGGTTCATAAAGGGAGATACGGTCCATCAAATATATATCTGGCATACAGATATATACAGATATATATCTGGCATACAAATATCTGGCATACAGTGAGGACGAGAAAATACTCAAGTATCATAGTGCAACCCATCTTGTAATATGTCACACAACATACCAGTCTACTAAATGCAAACATGATGTCCACAGCAAAAAGTATACACATTTATTCGTAAAGCAATATGCTACCTGCATTCTGCAAAGGTAGACTTACTTGCTAATGCTGTATCTGTCAATGTCCATGGCAAATCAAGTCAGCTGCCTACATAAGCCTAAAGTGGGACGTTAGATCTTAGGTAAAAGTGATATGTAACATCATTGCCTTTCTACCCACTGCAGTTTCTGATCAAACAGGTTTTCAAAAGGTTATCTAAATCTTTAAAATATGTATACTAGCAGAAATAATGGGGGAAATGTAAACATCTCTGCCTCTTCTGTAGTGCTGTCAACACTGTTAAAGTAAGTCTGTCCCTGTCTCTTGGTTTCAATACTTCCCACTCTACTCAGAAACTGAGCCTCACTTACTATATAGGTTTCCTCAGACTGTGTTCTTCCTGATTCTCTGTTCCATTTAATGCACGTGTCATTAAATATGGAGATGTTGCTGAATATAACTTTCTTTTCTGGAAAAAAAAGAGTAGGGAGGAAGAGTGAAATACTCCAGCAAGGGTGGTGGGGGCAGGGGAGGAACAAGGTAACAAATTAAAACTTTATCTCCCCCATACTATTCCTAGGAAAATGCCCTGTAAATTACATTGAATTTTGTTAGCGGGACAAGATACCTTATATCCTGGTGAGGTGTTTTTACATTTTAGTTAACATAATTAGAATGTCTTGGTTTCAATCTCTCTTGGAAAAAAAATACCACTGTTGTATTTTTCCTAAGCCTAAACAAGATTGTGGTACAGTCGTCCCTCCACATTTGCAGGGGTTAGGGGTGCAGGTCCCCTGCAAATGTAAAAAAATTGCGAATAAATTCTCCCCCTCCCTCCCCCCAGAGTTTGCCTGGCCTTTGTTCCCTGGAGGGGGGAGCCGAAGCCCATGCAAGCCACCACTATCGCTGCCCAAAAAGTCCCCATTCAAACCCATTCAGCTCGCCACCCCATGTTCGGGGGGGGGCACCCGAGGCCCACACCAGCCACTGCTGTCATCAAATCATAGAACTGTAGAGTTTGAAGAGACCATAAGGGCCATTCAGTCCAACCCCCTGACACGCAGGAAATCACGATCAAAGCATCCCCGACAGATGGCCATCCAGCCTCTGTTTAAAGACCTCCATGGAAGTAGACCCCACCACACTCCGAGGGAGTGCGTTCCACTGCCAAACAGCTCTTACTGTCAAAAAGTTCCTCCTAACGTTGAGGTGGAATCTCTGTTCCTGGAGCTTGCATCCATTGCTCCGTGTTCTAGTCTCTGGAGCAGCAGAAAACAAGCTTGCTCCATCCTCAACGTGACACCCCTTCAAATACTTAAACAGGGCTATCATATCTCCTCTTAATCGTCTTTTTTCCAGGCTAAACATACCCAGCTCCCTAAGTCTTTCCTCATAAGGCATGGCTTCCAGACCTTTCATCATTTTAGTCGCCCTCCTCTGGACACGCTGTCGCCGCCGAGAAACCAGGGATAGGGTGGTGAGCCAAATGCATTTAAACCCCAGCTTCTTGGCAGCGAAAGCAGCAGCTGGCATGGGCCTCAGGTGCCACCCACCATGGTGGGAGCAAGTCAAGTGGGTTTAAATGGGGGCTTTGGGGCAGGAATGCTGGTGGCTTGCCACTGCCTTTTAAATGGCTTCCGGGGGGGTGGGATCCAAGGGCCAGGCAAGCCATGGGCATCGCCGCCAAGAAGCCGCAGTTTAAACCCATTTGGCTTGACCCCTCGTCCTGGTTTTTTGGCAGCGACAGCAGCAGCTGGCATGGGCCTTGGGTGCCCCCCCCCAACCATGGGGGTGGCAAGACAAGTGGATTTAAATGGGAGCTTTTCAGCAGCGATGCCAGTGGCTTGCCACCACCTTTTAAATGTCTTCAGGGGGGGAATCCGTGGACCAGGCAAGCCTCGGGCATTGCTGCTGAGAAGCTGCGGTTTAAACCCATTCAGCTCGCCACCCCATCGCTGGTTTTTTGGTGGGGACAGCAGCAGCTGGCGTGAGCCTCAGGTGCCCCCCCCACCATGGGGGTGGCGAGCCAAGTGGGCTTAAATGGGGACTTTTTGGGCGGTGATAGCAGTGGCTTCCATGGGCTTCACCTCTTCCAGGGAACAAAGGCCAATGAAAGCCATGTGTTCCCAGGAGTGGGGGGAAGAAACATCCGCAAATAAATGAAACTACAAAAGTCAAAGCTGCGAATGTGGAGAGACAAGTGTATTTGGTTCCAGTTTGGACCCAAATCATGAAGGCTACTTTGGTAAAGAATCTAAAATAATTACTTTGAGAAGTGTTTATTAGGCATATTCACACTACAGACCTAAATTAATTTAATAATCACTCTAGGAATTATGGTCCCATCTACTCTGGAAATTGTAGTCCCATCAGTGGGAACAACAGATCTGTAAGAGAATTTCCAGCACCTCTAATGCCCATTTCCAAGATTCTTTAGCCATAACCAGATGTTACTTACCTTGTTTCTGTCAACATGTGAGCAGCTGGCCACCTGCTTTTTCAAGTGGGAGTCAAGGCTTCCGAAGCAGAGAGGTTCCCAGTTATGTGGAGGATTTCCATACAAGCAACATCAATTATTTTTCAGGGTCCTTGCTTACACAAAAGAGCTTCTACACAAGCAGGAACCTCTCCTCTTCAGACACATTTCCTTCTATGTGATGAAAGTGACAACATGGGGGGTGCAGATTAGATGGTCCTTGCTCACACATTTTAAAAAACCATGTGAGTTAAGCTTGACTATGGTTTCTGAGGAAAACTATTACAGACAGACTGCTATGAAACACCCAAAGCTGTCATGGAGAGAGGATAATTAAAATACACAAAGAAATAAACCAGACATATGCAAACTTGCCTGGGAAACCTATGCATTTTAAATAAGCAGCCACTTATACAATCTTGATCCAAAGCAAACAAAAAGGAACCCTGGGCTCACTTTAGCATGTGCCTTTAGTGCAGAAATGGGGAACATGCAACCCTCCACAGCCATTACCCGCCCCCCACGGCTCCCCCAGTTTTTTTCCCCTCTAAATGCCCCCAAATACCTCTGGGAGCAATTTTGTGGGTAAATATTTTCAACATTTTGAGCATCTCTTGGGCCATTCTAGGTTCAGAAAAAGCCATTTTTCTAATAGGAAATGACCTAGAAGTTTAATTCCAAGGTAATTCCTGCTGGAGAAAAGCCCTTTCTTGAGTTTAAAATGGCCCAGAGGAAAAACATGGCAAAACTGCCTTCCATGCACCTTAGGATGGACTGGGGGTAGGGGGACAAAAAAATCTTTTAAATTCAGCGGTTGCAGTGGTGCAGTGAAGCCCTCCAGGATTCTCAGGAGTGGCAATATGGTCACTTGACTCACAACAACTGCCCAACCCCGCTTTAGTGGTCTGAGTACTGCTACCTCTAGGGTTGTTCTCATAACAGTTTATGTCGGCCTAAAGGTACCCATGTACCAGGCTACCATTATATACACATATACATACATACATACACAGATACATACACACACAGAGACAGAGAGAGATTATATATATATATATATATATATATATATACACACACACACACACACACACAGAGAGAGAGAGAGAGAGAGAGAGAGAGAGAGAGAGTATAATCTCCCAAGGGAATAGTCATTGCCTTGTGTGGTAACATAGGCATGAAAATCAATGCAAGCTGCCAGAAAATGGTACATTCTAGCACATCAGACAATAGCTCCAAGACACTATTCTACTTTCCCAGAAGGACAAATTTACAAATCAAATTATCCAGGTCAGTGATAATCAGTACCAACATTTTCTTAGACATGTAGAACCTACCAACTACTGGTTGTATTATTCTGAGTGTTAAATTCCATTTGGCGGATTTTGCATAGATTTTCACAGTATAATTTGCATCCTGATGCAGCTGCAAACACACATTTACTGCCTCATCGGTTGCAGGAGGGACAATCAACATATCTGTAGTTTTATTTGATCCACTCCCTAGCATCCTCATAGTAAGCTGTAAGGAAAATAGAAAGGAAGTCAGTTCTCAAAAGCAAGACTTCAGGGGATAGTTACAATTTAATTGATTTGATGACCCAATTTCAGCTCCCTGGAAAATTCTGGAGACTATAGATCTGCAAGGTGAGACTGTGGGATCTCTAACAGAGAAAATTGCTAACAATCTTACCCTGTGGGTTTGCAGCATTTGTCGTGGGTGGGTGGGTCACCTAAACTGTCATATCATCTAAACTGCTTTAGAACCTATGTAGCTCTATAGAATAGACCACAGATGGTGAACTTTTTGATCTCCAGATGTTTTGGACTATGAATCTCATAATCCCTTGCTAATGATCATGTTGGATGGGGCAAATGGGAGTTCTAGGCCCAAAGCCCAGAAGGACCAATGGTTCCCAACTTCTCATATAGATGCACCCTCAGAATCCCTTCAGATGACAAGAAAATACTTTTGAGATATCAAATTTGTATTAATAATGGGCTGCCTTGAGCTAGTTGCCAGCAAATTATCTGGTCAATTACAACACAGCTACGTATCTTTGTTGTTTGTTGTTGTGTACCTTCAGAATGATGTAATTCAGGTTGAGTTCAGGAAGACATTTTCCTCTTGGTAGCTATATATCTTAGGCACCAGACCCTGTCTTATCTTGGAAGCTAGGCAGAGTCAGACCTGTTTAGTACCTGGATGGGAGACCACCAACAAATACCAGATGCTGTAGGCTATATTTCAGGGGAAGGAACTGGCAAAACCACCTCAGTATTCCTTCCCTAAGAAAACCCTATAACATTCATAGGGTTGCTATAAGTCGACAGGCAACTTGAAGGCACACATACATACACACCCTACATATCTACTAAGAGGCAAATGTCTTCCAAGAACTCAGCCTGAATTACATCAATTCTGTGTTGACTGTATGATTCCCTACGCTGCATCCTTTAAAAGAAATCTTGGCCATTCAAGTCATGACATTTCCTAAAAGTTATACCTAATATTCAGCAACATTCTACAGTTATTTGCATATTCTCTCATGTATAATAGAGCCATCTGCTGGTTCCGCAATAGAAAGCTAAAGGAGCTCTTATCTTTTTGAATATGAAAGACTTGAAATGTCTTACGCACTTGATAGGTTTCGTTTATTTCCACATTTCCATAATGCCTCCTCCATGACAAACAAGACCCATTGATTTTAATATCTGCAAACGCTTGGATTTCTGCAAAAACAACAACAAACAGACACACTTTCCCCAGCTGCACTTAGAATTACACAACTGGAGAAATGGAAGAGAAACAAAGGATCTTCTAATGTAGGAGTGGGCAACAGTAGATGGCTATGGGGCCACATTACTTTATAGGAAACCTTTAGGCCTGTAAATGCCCACAAAAAAATGTTTTGCTCACAAAACCCTCTCTAGCAGATATGGGGGCCATTTTGCCATGTTCTTAGGATCCTTCCCCTTGCTCATTTTAGCTCTGGGAGAGGTGTTCTTTAAACAACAGGAAATGCCTGGAAATCACATCTTGTTCACTTTCTGTTTTGTTTTTTGTTTTTTTAAAGGACCCTCCTGGGCCTAAAATGGCTGGAAGGGGGAAAACACAGCAAAACTATGGCCCCTAGAGGGTGTTTTGGGGGCATTTGAGGATACTTTTTGATGCTTATGGGACCCTGGGGTTCACAAAAATGGCCCTGGGAGCTGCACGGGGCTTGTTGGCTGCACTTTCCCCACCCCTGTTGTAGCCCAACTGCCTACCTACCAGTGAAAGTAACCCTAAACAGATGGATGTCCAGACTCTGTTTTAAAAACTCCAAATTGAGTGGCAGGAGTGGACTGTGAGATGGCGAGGGAATTTGCATATGGGTAGTGATTGGCTGAGGGAGTGAGAGGAGGGAGGGGCAACGTTTCCTAAGCGGACAATCAGCACACTGAGAAAGGAAACATACCCAAGAGTTTTATATAGAAAGACATTTTTTAATAATTTTGGGCACGAAACAAAGTTTGTGTACACTGAATCACCAAAAAGCAAAGTTGTCATTATCTCAGTCACCCACGTGGACTACTTTGGATTATTTCAGAATTCCGGATAAGGAAGACTCAGCCTGTATTTACTGCAATTGCTGGTCAATGGTAAAGCATAGTATTTTGGGGGCCAAAAGGAGGCTCCAGGTGGGCTCAGATGTACACACACAGAACCAGTCCCTCCCCACTCTTCACCCATTCTTCAGCTTCCCGAGTAACCTGAACTAAAAGGGTTGCTCTGTGCATACACTAAAATGGGAAATCATACATGCCAGAATTCCCTGTGTGCATATTTAAAGGGCCCCAGAATGGGACATATCACTGCCTTTCTAGCAGCAACAGACCTAAGTCCCACAGGTATCAAGTCTGCAGCATGTCAAATTGCCCAACTTGGGTTCATCATGACTAGATTTGCTACATACATGCTGTTTAACAAGAAGGCCACTGGATGCCACTGTTGTTCTTTAAAATGAAGAGCTTAAAATTAATGTAAAAATGTCAACACAGAGCCCTTTAACACTAACTGATTTCTTATAGCATGAGCTTTGATGGATGAAATCTCCCTCCAGTCCTGCCTTAAATCACAGCTAAGGAAGAGGGTTGTTTGCCAAGACAAAATCAAAGACTTGGAATGTTAAACTGGGATATTACCTGCATGAAGAAAAGAAGCCTGGATTACAGGGGGATGCAGAAAAGAGGAGAACAGGGAGTAACGAAGGACAGCATGAGAAAATGGGAATAATGATGGCAGGCTCAAAATACAAAAAAGAAAAAGAACAGAACCGAAAGGAAGAAACACAGAGATACAGAAATTAATTTAGAAAGGGAAAGGAGGAAACACTATGTAAAAGACATTTTTAACCATGGAATTCCAAGCAGACCTGATAACAATGACTTCTTAAATTATACACAATTTTCTTTAGAAAATAGATTTTAAAAAAACTATAAACACTAATTTTCTTTTTAAAAAAATGTTGTAATGTTTTTTCTTTTAAAAAAATATGTTGTAATGTTATATACAGTTGGATCCCTGTATCCATGGAACCAATATCTGCAGTTTCAGTTATCCACAGGACATAAAACAGAGATACATGCCATAGAGTTGCGCTGAAAAATGCCTAGAGGTGTCCTCTCTAGGCATCTTCTAGGCTGTCCAATGCAACTCTATGGTATTTTTTTTTACTGGAAGTCCTTTACTTTAATAAGGTTCACTGTTATCCATGGTTTCCTGTATCCACAGTAAATCTGGGAACCAAACCCCCATAGATGCAGGGGTCTAGCTGTAATCTGGATTATAAATACAGTTGTCCCTTCACATTCACTGGGATTTGGTTCCAGGACCCCCCCCCCCATGAATACCCAAATCTGTGAATACTCAAGTCCCATTATATGCAATGGCAGAGTAAAATGGTGTCACTTATATAAGATGGCAAAATCAAGGTTTGCTTTCTGGATTTTTTTTTTAAGAATATTTTCAAGCCGTGAATGCCAAATCCATAATGTGGAGGGACAACTGTATGTTCCCTCTATAATTAATCTCTAAACTAAATTTGTGCCTCTACACGAAGTTTTAAAGGGTTTTTCTATGTGAGCACTGAGTCCATCTGATCATTTCGCATGTCAAAATTTATACACTGCTTAACAAACACAAGCATTTTGCTTTCAACAGATGAAAATGAACTGCTCTAGTAGGCCCAGTTACAATCATAGTTGTTTCATGCCTTGCTATTTTGTTTGTATGAAGGTGATACTGGGCCAAGGCAGAGTGAAGCAAAAAAGAGAAATGATGGGGCAGGGGAAGGAAGACAACATCATCATGGCTCAGTTTTCTCTATTTGTAGTGGCTCTGGTTATCATTTAGTTATGGCTGATGACGGATTTCAGTGACGCTGCTGTTTCACCATTTAATCCTATCTCTAAAAGCTTGAAGTCTCGCTTGCCCAGCTGGACAACAGACTAGTATTTGGTGGAACACATCTGACTCTGGAACAAACTCTGGTGGGTGAAGTTTGAGCAGCATACCAACACTATATGAGGGTACATTTATGAGTAACTCCTTGCAGTATACAGAAATTAGACTTCCGTTTAATTTAATGCTTCCGTTAAATCATAGAATTATGCAGTTGGAAGCTGAGTAATAGGCGTTGCTCTGAAAGGACGTGGGGGGGGTGTTGGGGGGAAGGATCCAGCAGGTTTCCATGGACGAGCACGGATTTGATTCCTGGTCTCCAGAGTCCAAGTCCAACACCCAAACCATTACACCACACTGACTCTCATCCAACTTCACTACTCAACCCTAAGTCTAGCCCACTTATGGACACTGATCAGTATTCAACCAGGATCTTCTCCTGCTTCGCATGACAACCTGGAGTCAGAATAGGAAGGCAAAAGACCACCCAGCTCCAAGGACAGACAGCAGCAGAAACAGCTGGCTCAAATCCTTTTCTAAGACACAGGGCTTGGCTGCAATCAAGGACTCCTTGGGAGGAGGGTGTCTGAAACATGAGTTGGGAGACTGGGTTGAGTCAGAAGTTTGAATCTTGAAAGCCTTCCACTAGCATGGACTTGTTGCTACAAGCAAAACTATTTCTCAATCTGAGTTTCCTGTATATATTTCTGTGACCTCTGACCTGAATTACTCTTTCATGACCCAAACTATTTATACCTCTCTTCTTTGCTTGAATGCTTTGGAACTGCAGACACTCAGCCTTGGCTTGCTGTCAGCATACAGTCTTTCCACCTCCTTTGACTTGGCACTTTGGATCTCCTGGTAACAACTTAGCATTCCCAGAATGTTCATTTGCTTTCATCTAGCTCCAGCAGACTGAGTGCCCAATGCTGCACAGAGAGAAACTGAAGCCAAAGCAGGACCACAAGGCTCATCCAGCCCAGCCCCCTGCCATTGCAGGAATCACTCCTAAAACATCTCTAACAAGAAGGCTATCCAGCCTAGCATTATTACACTATCTAGACAGGACTTGGAAATCTTACCTTTGTAATCTACAGATCCCAGAAGCACCAGTCAGTATGGGAAGAGTAATCCAAGAGAGTAACTTTTCTAAGTTCTGAATCTAGGTACATTTTACACTATTCACCTTTCATTCACATGTGTTTTCAGGGAAGCCCCTCCCCCCAAAAAACTCTCAACCCTTTTACAGTTAGCTAGTACATGACAGTCACCAGATCTTGTAGCCCATAATTAAATTATCTAAGAAATTCTCTAGTGAACCTTTATTAAAATTCCTCATGGCTCAAAATAAGATGCTTGCTTCCTCATCTCATGAAAAGAAATACAGTGGCTACTTATATAGGTAAAGAGACCAATCATCATCATATGTGTGTGTGTGTGTGTGTGTGTGTGTCCCTCAGCCAATCACCACCCACATGCAAATTACTTCTCCGCCTCACAATCCACTTCTGCCACTCCATTTGCATTTATACCTCCAGCCTTACAAGGGCCTCTCCCTCCCTTAGCCACTCACCACCCACATGTAAAACAATGCAAAATCTACTATAACAGCATATGTTATGCTGGGTACAGCTAGTAGTAGCAGCAATAATAATAATAATAATAATAATAATGTATTTATATAGCACCAAATCTGGATTCAAACTCGGCCCTAAAACTGAATTACCTTTGGCTGTTAATCCTAGCCTATCTAACATGTTTGTTGTAAAGCTATATTGGATATATAAGCGCGGGATGAGTCCTTCCTGAATCTTCGTTTGCGAAGAAAAGCCAGAGAGAGAGAGAGAGAGAGAGAGATTGGATAACTCCCAAATATGCCATTCTGGCCTCCTTGAAGAAAGGGTGGGGTTAAACTGCAATGTTATCACAACCAGCATTCCCACCAGCTAAAACAGAGATGGGCAAAAGTAGCCCTCTACAGATTTTTGGACTGCAACTCCCATAATCCCTCACTGTTGGTTATGCTAGCTCAAGCTGTTGGGAGTGCTAAACCAAATCTGGAAGGCCACAACTGCCCTTCGCTGCACTGGAAAACACTCCTGATCTCTGTGCAGTGGCAAATTCCAAATACAGCCTCGACTGGTGTGTCATATCTGCACAAGTGTTACTCAAGGGGAACCTACAGATATGGTTCAACATAAGATGCCCATATCTTCTAATCAAAAAGGTGAAATCTTGCATTATCTTTGCAGTACAACTGGCATGCATACCTGGCTTCCAAACTCCAACAGAAATGCATAGGCATCTGATGACCAAGCGTATACTTCCCCCACTATTGGCCCTTTTCCAGAGTCATTGAAACTAGAAAAGGAAGTACCCATGAGATACAAATACCCATGCTCCATGATGGAGCATGACAGAGCAACTATAAAGGAATCATGTGAATTAGACCAGAAACTGATAGTGGCTGCATTCAGGTGACCTTCTAAATCAGTGGTTCTGAACTTTGGTCCTCCAGATGGTTTGAACTTCACCTCCCAGAACCTGCAGCTAATATGGACAATGGTCAGGGATCTTGGGAGTTAAAGATCAAAATATCTGGAGGTCCCAAAGGTTGGGAATCACAGCTATAAGCTGTGATGTGAAGAATTATGAATTCACAACCCCAAAGCTATAATACTGGTGCTTGACAACAGTTCTGGTTGCAGTCTTAAAGCAGCCAGCAAAAACTGGTGGCTTATGAACCTTCTGGTAGACCAAGCATGATCAATGCATTGCATTTGACTTGGGAAATCATAACTTAACACATGTTTTGCTTCACTATGTGCTTACTGAAAAAACACTGCTGTTGAGTTGGCTACCCTAGTCCAAATGGTCCTATGAATGTTGCACAGCTTCCTCCCCTGTGGGTAGAGGTGAAGTTTTGCTCTATGAAAGATATTTTGGGTCAGATATTTTACATCACAGTTTTTTGTTGTTATGAGACTCCAAGTTATGGTGACCCTATCACAATGCTTTCTTGACAAGAAAGAAGAGATTTGCCACTGCCTTCTTCTAAGGCGGAGAAAGTGTGACTTGCCCCAGGTGACCCAGTGGATTTCCATTACTGAGTAGATATTCAAACCCTGACCTCTCAGGATACTAATTCAGTACTTAAACCACTATACCACACTGGCCCTCACACAACAATTATTAAGTAAAAAGGGTGAACAAGCTGGGTTGTCTTACTGAGTAATATCTCTTTTGTTGGCAGAATAGGAGCAATCTCAAGGAGTACCCATTTTTTTTCTAAGCAACTAAAAAGGGCAATCAGGTGATCAGTTGCCTAGAGATTGAAAGAGCTGATTTACAAGAACTCAGACCATTGTCACTCTCTGGCATTTTGAATGAATGTATATAATTATTCTCTCTACTGAGCATGAGTAATCTTCTAATCACAACACATCTATAATTGCAAAGCTAGCCATCCAAACTTATGTTTACTATTGGTAATAAATCCCACTGAATGTGGAACTTACATGTGAGTAAATGCAGGTTGTGTCATTTAAATAGGGGCCATAGGTCAGTGCTTTGTGTGTAAAGGGTCCTGGGTCCAGTTTTCAGATAGGGCCGCAGCAAACTCCATGTCTGAAACCCTGAAGAACCACCGCTAGTCAATGTGGACAGCGTAGATCTAATATACGTCAGTCCTATATTTCTACTACAGTACATATAAACTATTGCTAGTTTAAACAGTACACAAAAGGGAAGAAAGGGATATAGATGAAGGAGGAAAAATACAACAGCTAGTGTCCACATTTAAAAAGCAATCTTTTAGGCAAGGGACTGGATCTAAGCATGATGCCTGATAGTTTCAGTAGTGGCAGGTGATAGCTAGAGTAAAGTAGCTCTCAACTGCAGCTGTATTTAGGCACACTGGAGGATGCCTGACTGCCAATTCCTCTCCCTCTGCTGATCTTAACAGTAACTACATGTGTATGCAACATGGGAACTGTGCTTCAGTTTTGATGGTGTATTCTCACCTTTAAACAAACACAGGTCATCCAAGATATCCGCCAATTCAAGTATGCTTTTCAGTACACTTTGTAATCTACCCAAAGAGTAAGTAATGGAAGAACAGTTACAAACAGATGCTCACAGTCACCACTACATTGTCAGTGAAATGAAGGGATCTTAGAAATGCCCTCTTTCTTGTAACAAAAGGTGCTAACGCCTGGGTTTTGTACCTTGTTCATAAGTGGGTTAGATTTAGGGTTGAGCAATGAGGTTGGATGAGAGCCAGCGTGGTGTAATGGTTTGAGCGTTGGACTACGACTCTTGAGACCAGGGTTCGAATCCCTGTTCTGTCATGGAAACCCACTAGGTGACCTTGGGCAAGTCACACACTCTCAGCCTCAGAGGAAAGCAAAGGCAAATCCACTCTGAACATATCTTAACAAGAAAACTCCACGACAGGTTCACATTAGGGTTGCTACAAGTAGGAAATAATTTGAAGGCACACAACAGCAGTGACAACAAGCAAGGCTGGAAGGTTTGCTGATGACACATTCAGAGTGAGAGAAACAAATGCACTGTTAAGAAACCCAAATATAGGAAATACAATGGGGAAACACAGTTCACTGTAAAGCTTACAGATGCTCATCAGGGTATGGGAAAATCCTAATTTCACTCAGACGCTGAAGTTCAAGTACTAACAGATTACCAGCAGCTCTCACCAGATGATAATCCATCTTCTAACTTTTAGAGGTAAGCACTGTAGCTGTCCTCACCCACAGAACTCAAACAAATAACCTCCTCTGGTGTTTAATCAGCAGATTTTTGTCAAGAGAATACTGGACTCAGTTTACTTACAGAGTAACAATTCAAGTTGTCACATTGTAAGAGTATCACAGAGGGGAAGAAGCAGGAGATAACTCCAGCAACAATACAGGAGTAAAAGCTTTTTGCTCTGAAATGGTTTCTGTTGTTGTATTTGTTGTCCTTGAATACAAACTATTGCCTGAAATGATTTGGCCAGAAATAAAGGATTTTTTTTTCTTTCTCAGCTCTTGTTTTTCTCTTTCCTTCATACTGTAATTTTAAAAACATCATGTTTTATATTGCCCACAGTAACAAAGTTGAGGATATCATCATGCACTCACTTTCACATCTTAGATCCAAGATTTCCCATGTTCCATTTTTGGTACAGAATGAATGGCTCTTTATGCCTTTGGGGTAGAAACCTTTCCTACATTTGTATTCCACAACGCTCTGCAGGCGAGACATTCCATTCCATATCATGTCTGAGTCAGATATTAAAGGTGGTTGGCCACAGGTTATTTCTAAATGGAATCAAAAACAATATTAACTCAGAAACATAATTAACTCGGAAAAATATTGGCCAATAGTGTGATAATGAACCACGGCCTCATTTCAAAACAGATCCTGTAAGAGTGTGAATTCCATACTGTAATTCACAGGCTGGTCCTCAGTTCCCACCCTGGGTGGTTACGGAGAAAGAATGTGCCTAATGCCAGCTGCCACCAGAAACCACTCTTACAATTCCAAATAATAGAGTATCCATAAACACAGCACCAGAACATGGAAAAGTTACTTTGTGTACTTGCCTCGGCCCAGAAGCAGAACGGCCTTCCCTCCATCCCAACTGCCATTGCCCTGGCCAAGGAGGGAGAGAAGGAAAGGCAGGCAGAGCTCCATCTTGCCTCAGCCTAGAAGCAGAACGGTCCTCCTCCATCCCAACTGCCATTGCCCTGGCCAAGGAGGGAGAGAAGGAAAGGCAGGCAGAGCTCCATCTTGCCTCAGCCCAGAAGCAGAACGGTCCTCCCTCCATCCCAACTGCCATTGCCCTGGCCAAGGAGGGAGAGAAGGAAAGGCAGGCAGAGCTCCATCTTGCCTCAGCCCAGAAGCAGAATGGTCCTCCCTCCATCCCAACTGCCATTGCCCTGGCCAAGGAGAGAGAGAGAGAGAGAAGAGAATGCTAGACTTAATCCCTTCCCCTATTGTCATCCCCTTTCCTTTCGTATCATGTCTTCATTAAATTGTAAGCTTGGGGGCAGGGAACTGTTTTGTTGTTCTTTTTCTTATAAAGTGCCATGTACATTTATGGTGCTATAGAAATAAAAGATGATGATGATGATAATGATTATAGCAGCAGTAGTAGTCTGCTGAATCCTGAGGCTTTTTGCCACTCCAGATGAGCCCTGAGATCCAGCTTATTAGAACAAATGAGATGGAAAACCTCTTACAGGGATGTCCTTTCAACAACTTGAAAGCTCAGACCTAGAATTTCTAATTACTAGTGAAGTTTACCAAAATGATTTTGCCACCATTAAAAGTCAACAGTCAAATCCTGAGAATTTTCAAGATGCAGGGTTGTTGTTTTCTGTCAGAAAGGCAACATTATTTAAGGTGATTCATTAGTTATTTTAGCAGAATATTGCAGAACATATATTTACCTCTGCATTCGAAAGTGATGTTTTCCCATTTCTGAGATACTGTGCATTGTGAAAAATTGCGTTCTCCAAGATACTGAAACCCTTCTCTGCATTTATAGTATATTGTGCTTCCTAAAGTTGTGGTGTTATCCCAGATAATATCTGTGTTTTGAAGCCATGGTGGTTTTCCACAGTTTATTTCTTACAGGAAAGAGAAAGAAAGACAACATGGTCAGTATATAAACATATATCACATAGTCTGCAGAGAAGCTACATGAGGCTACATGCAATGTCACACAAGCCGACATCCATTCACATGGTGGAGTTTTCCATTCCTTTTCTCTTCCTTGCACTGCCAAGTCTGCTCTGGAGGGTCTCTCCACCTCCTAGAGAAGATCAGAGATATCTAAGAGGCTGCAGGGAGAATCTGTTCTGCAAGTACTGTAGTGTCCACTGGACACAACCCTGTGTTATTTGTTCAGTTCCTAAACATTAAGCAAATGGCAAGACACTCATTCATACTACTTCTCCACACAGACACAAAAACCCAAAGAAAATAATACATATACCACAGAAGAAGGCAAAACATGTGTGCAAACAAACAAAAAATCTGACATATACATCAAAATACAATCCACACATATACAGCATACCTCCTCCTTCCCTATAATCACCCAGCTTACGTTTTTCCTTTTTTTCCAGATGGCTGGCCATGGTCCAAAATGAAGCACTGATCTGTAGCTGCTCATCTTTAGTTTTTTAGAATGCCTTTGGAGCACACAGGGGTTCTTTATAATAAAGATAACACCACTGTAATGCTTTTGCAGTCTGTGAGCTAACCGAGTCACTCATGAATGTTGTATTTGAGAATCCAAAGCTATACTGTGCATTAGCTCAATGGTGTCAATGCGTAGGTAACCCACAAGAAAATTCAGCTATGGATATGGGCTGCTTCCCATATGCTATTCTTTACACAGAAGAAACAATGTTTGTAAGTGCATCTGTTACAAAAAGCAAAGGAGCCAGGACTGGCAGATTCTCTTTCTGGGTGCATACCTGTTAGAAAACAGACACCAGCAGCACAATACTGCAAGAAGCAGCACTATTTTTCCCCAAATTGAATACTGAAGCTGCCCCTGATTTTATTACAGAAACTTCATCTGTGAGTTCTGTTAGATTTTTACATAGAAAATCTCCAACTGATTTTCAAATATGCTCTCACTTAATCTCTCACATCTCACATCTACAAGTGATTATTATCATGGAAGCCACTGTTGTGATCAGCAAAATTTTAAAGTGTTATTTTCTTTACCTTTGCACACAATATCGGCTCCTTCCCAATGTCCTTGGGCATTGCAAACTGAAGTCCAATTTCCTCTTTCAATGACATAACCAGGTTGACAGGTATAAACGACTCTGTTTCCATAAGTTGTTTTGTTGACAGGAGCTGAATATGCATTTGGAAGAGAAGGTGGGATTCCACAATCCACCACTATAGCCAAATGGAAATGGGAGGAAAAACCAAGACACTAAGAACCTAGTAAAGTTCCCAATAAATCAGACCAAAGACCTATCTAGTCCAACATTCTACTTCCACAATGGCTAACCTGCGATGCATCCAGTTTGAAACTGGGTTATTTGGCATGGATCCTTCCTATGGAATCCTAGGATTTGCAGTTTGGCGAGTCACCAGCACTCTTTGTCAAAGAAGGCTAAAGACCCTGTAACACTACAAATCCCAGGATTCAATAGGAAGGAGTTATGGCAAATAATCCAGTTTCACACTGGTTATTTGTGTAGTGTGGATTAGGCCCAGATGACTATAGGCTAACAGCCAGATGCTCTTTCAATAATAATAGTAATAATAATAATGAGGAGGAGGTTGAAGAGGAAGAGGAAGAAGAAGAAGAAGACCACCACCAAAGTTCAGTTCTCAGGAGGTCCTGCTTTATTGAATTATTTGAGGCTTATGCCAACTCTGCAAATTCTGGTAAAACTCCCACATTTGCAGGAATAATATTGCTTCACTTGCATTTCTTTACATTTTCATTAATTATGTTTTCCTGTGTGACACGTGAGGCATTTTCCCAGGAAAAAAAGGTTCAGAGCATGTAGTTAAATCTTTGATGTTTTCCCTTTTATAATTTCCCAAGCATTCAAAAATACAAAAGCATCAGTGCATTAAAATTCCAAATTTTCCAGAAGACAGGGATAAGAGTTGTTTTGTGAAGAAAGACCCAGCTACTTTTTTTCTGAATCTTATCTGGAAGACAGACTTTCCTATCTCCTCTCTGTTGTTAATGATACTATATAAAATATATTTGGTTTTTATAATGTTGTACTGCTGATTTTATTACTGCTTGGTCTCTTCACATTATTGTTTTATTTGTATTTTATTATTTTTCTAGGACAGACAAGTTCAGGTATATGAGGGAAAGAGAAATACTGTATAAATACTTAATAAACACCTTCCCCAATCAGTATTTTTCTTTCAGCTAGCCAAAGATATGTTTGCACTAACAATCAAGGAAAAAACCAATTTAGTTCTAATACTTTGCTTTTGTTAACTGCTATCAACTCAACTTCAACTTAATGGCAACCCTATGAATGAGAGACCTCTAAAGTCACCTTGTTATCAACAGCGCTGCTCATAGTTTCTATATATATATATTCTATCTTGGAAAATCTGTGAGATTACCAGCAGAATTCTATGCATATTACCAGAAAACACAGCAAGACTTACTTCTGAATAAATCTCACAATATCAGTTAAACAGCATTGATCTGTAACTCACCTTGATTGGGTTTTCATATTTACTTGTCCTTCCTGTGTCTCAACACTATGTTTTTGTTCACAACAGGGACAGCAAATAAAAAGAACAGCTAGCAAGTAACAATAGGTAGTATAAAGCTCTTCTTCTGCAGCAGTGTTTCTGCTTCTGAAAGTCTCTACCCTGCTGGTGAAACTGCAAGAAGAGCAAACTAACAAGCTGGTCTGTTCACAAAGGCTTGCCAGCGTGAGTAGCAAGATTCCAAGGATAAGGTTCCTCATAATGACTATGAAGACACCACAGGCAAAAACAAGGAACCAATATTCTCAAAACAGAACCCAGCACTTGGCAAGATTTGTTCAGAGGGAGGGTTGGCATTGCCTTCCCCTAAGACTGAGAGTTTAACTTGCCCAAAATACTGACCATAATAAAATATCTCTCACAACTTGCCCAAGGTCACCCAGTGGGTTTCCATGATATTCGAACCCTGACCTACCAGAGTCCTAATCCAGCACTCAAATCACTACACCATACTGGGCTGTCTCAATAAAAAGTAGTTTTTTAAGAAACTTTTCAAATCAGTGAAAAGTATTTTACCAAAATTATGTGACCCATCAAGTCTATCATTAGCTATGTTCCCTAGCAGCAGATCTTTAAGGCGTCACTCTAAAGTCCTGCTGCCTGTGACACAAACTCACTCTTAAATGACCATTCCAGTGCCTTCACGAACATTAGCCAAAACACAGGAAGCTGAGACTGCTGCTACACACAGGACAACTATGCAAAATACTTCTGCGTGGTTTTCTATACCACTCCATATGTAAAAGGGACTAAAGAGGTATCCCTTCTTTTTCCCCTTCTCACCTTTGCATGAAGATTTTGAAGCAGTTAAATGAAATGGCTCAGATCCATTTTCTATTTGGTATCCCTCCATACAATAGCATTCATAGCTTCCCACAGTATTCACACACCATCCTCCAGGGCCACAGATGTCTGAGACTTCACACTCATCAGTGTCTAGAAAGTGCAATACAATTGTTTTGATTCTTTTATACAGACTAATACAAAAATAGTAAAGCTGATGGCAGGCAAGACCTTGTTACTAATGATAGGCAAGAAGGTTTCAGGTAGGGGGCTTACCTCTCTAAGGTAAGCTCACTGCTAAGGAGGTAGAAGGAAGAGGTGGAGCCCGTAAAGCACAACACTGTCATCCTACACTTGAAGCAGAGCAAGGTATTCACTTTGAGCTTTCCATGGTGATACAACTACTGGCCCGCCATGCCTCAGTGGTAAACAACTAGTGAAGATAGCTAATCGGGTAGTACAGTATTCTCACCACATTAATTCCAAATGTCCTATCCCTTTCTAAACTCAAGTTCTGAAAAATGATAGTTCTGAAAGTTTGGTACTGATCAGTTATACAATGTCTTCAAGACAATGTCTCCCTGCAATTTTGAGAACAGTTTTTGAAAAATTTAAGTTGAATAAATGGAAAATATGGATGCACAGAATAATATACTGACGGGAAATGGTTGTTCCTTTCTCCCCTTTAAAAAAAAATGTTTATATCTTAAAATCATTTTTTTAAAGGCACTTAGCCCAACTGTAAGGGGGAGAGGGGAGGGGCTGGTTTGTCAGCCTGACATTTTCATTGCGAAAGTCTGGTTCAACCCCCAGTTGAGGGATAAACTATAAATACAGCTGTCCCTTCATATTCACTGGGGTTTAGTCCAGGACCCCCATGGATACCAAAATCCAAGAATACTCATGTCCCATTATATGCAATGGCATAGCAAAATGGTGACCCTTATAAAAGATGGCAAAATCAAGGTTTGCTTTTTGGATTATTATTTTTTAATAATATTTCCAAGCCATGAATACTTAAATCTGTGAATACCAAATCCGTGGATATGGAGGGAGAACTGTACTTTCTTCTATTATATCTGTCCTCTCCCTGAGAAAGGTGCTCATCACTTAAATCTCTTTCTCAATCTCTCTGGGTGTGTGTTGGTGAATTAATATAAATTTAAGAAGTACACCATGTTGATTTTACAAGCTATAAAGAAAAGTTTTTCAAAAGTTTAGCTGACTATATGGAAATAAATTATGTTCACTGGATTTGCTTTAAACATGATATTCAAGTAAATTCAGAGCTCTATTACTTTTACCAATTAATAAGTTTATTGTAAACCTGACAACTCAGTAACCCACATTTCCACCTACATCATTTAAATTTAACTAAATTCTTTACATTTTCCCCCCCAAAATGAATTTTTGGCACTAAAACTGTTAGTTGGCTAAATTTAGTATGCATGAAGAGCTGTACAGATGCATGTACATGCTTCCTAGAGACAGTCACCTAAAATAAGTTAACTGCAACTTTGGTATTTTATTAGTACTGCATCTTTTCCAGTTGTTGATTTATCTTGCCTTGCCTTCATTATGTTGCTAATTATTATAAAACAATGCTTCTCAAAAATTAAATTCTCCTGAAATGCTATAGGAATTAAAAGTTTTTTGTGTCCAATGTCACAATGGGGAAATACGGTACAAGCTTGATCTTTTCCAGGCATTTTGCTCCTCAAAGTGTCAACTTAGACATATATGTTCCATGCTCAAGCAGGACAAAGTATATGCATTAATGTGAGAAATAGCCTACAGATGAAACCTAAAGCTGGTTGTAACATATGCTTTTTGATTTTGACAGTTGCAATACTTACCAATACAATTTGTGCCGTCATTGGGAATAAATATCTTGTTTTTACTAGACGCCTGGAAACCCTCAAGACAAATGCAGTAAAAGCTTCCATATGTATTATGGCATGAAGTATGATTACCACAAATCTTCTCCGTCCCAATTTGGCATTCATCTTTGTCTGACAAAATAGTAAATGTGACAATGCATTAAACATACGACAAAGAGAAGGCAATCCAAAATGAAATCAAGATTATTCTCCACCAATATTATTTTCTCATTAAGAGAAGATTTTGGCTGGAATCCTGTTTTTGGCTTAAGGGAGAATAACTGGCGGTTATGACAGGGTTTTTTTTCAGGCATTGCACAAGGAGGTATTCAGTATTTCCCTGTGTAACACCTTTTCCCAGCTGGACAATAGCAACCAAATGGCACTGGGGAGAAGCCCTACAGCCAATCGGTGGCCAAGAGGATGGAATCCCACTGCGGTACAGTCTGGCTGCAAGCACACAGTCAGAAAAGGAGCAGCCATTACTCTGCAGACCTTCAAAGTAATTAACCAAGTAGAGTTTTATACTCTGCCAGTGTTGGAAAGGATTTGGGGTCTTGACTGCTAGAACTTATTATGTTCAACCACACAGTAATTGCCAATATATGTCATTCAAACTTGATTAAGCTTTTATCTCTACTCACTCCTTGAAGCAAATCACATTAAATGACAATGGTCCAATATGCACTGGTATAGGACTAAACCTCCCCCATTAAGTATGAGAAGGTAGAATACAAATGGGGTAAATAAGGATCTTGTTAACTATAAATATGAGATATAACATTGTGACTCTACTTGTGGCTGGGATGTCAACTAGTGTTATACCACGTGTAGCGTGCCAGGAGACCACTGTCTCTGTTCAAAGCACTGTCAGTGGACTGCAGTTTGTGGATATACTCTAATTGATCGGTTTCTCTTTCCTCTTGAAGTTTTTTTATTCAAGGACTGCCATTCAGAGTTCTAAGATGGAATGTCCAGGAAGGTTGAAGTGTTCTGCAATTTATTTTTGCGTATTCACATTTCTAATGTCCAATTTATATCCATTTGTCCTCAGGTACAGAGACTGACTTCTTTGTCAAATGTAGAATGCTGAAGCAGCATTGTTAACAAAGGATGGCACACATCTCATTAGAGAATGAAAAAGTGAAAGCCCCTCTAATGTTGCCGGTGATGTTGTTAGGCAATCTGGGTAGATGTGTGGGCAGAGTTGGCATCTGACAGATCAATAAATCATTGTAACATTCTGCCTGCCTGCCTGTCTGTCTGTCTGTCTGTCTGTCTGGGCTTATTGCTTTATTGACCTGCCTTTTTCCAGATGGCCTCAAAGGAGCTCATAATGTAAAATGATCCCTGCAGAATAAACATTTTTGAAGTAATGAATAAACATTGCTTGCTAAAAAAAATGCCAGCATTACAAGTTATTAAATTACTTTACAAAAATGCCATTGTCATTATTCCTTGTAGCCAAGCTACTTTGAAGCCCAGATAAGCCTTTCCTACAATGGAAAGGAAATGAACATTGCAAACTAAGACTGATTACTATGCAGTCGGTCAGCAAAGTTATGTTAAGGTGTGAAGAATGACTGAGCAATTTGTTATGAGCAACTGCGAGGCAATGGGAATGCTGAACCCCAGGCCAGGCCCCTTTCTTGCAGACTAAGAGCACAACAAAGGAAAGGGATATCCTCTTCTCAGACCTGATCTAACACTGCAGGAATGATGCAGTTTGACACCACTTTAACTATCATGCCTCCATCCTATGTAATCTTGGGATGTGTAGTTTATTGTGACACCAGCACTCTTTGACAAAGAAGGCTAAACATCTCATAAAAGTACAAATCTCAGAATTCCATAGCATTGAGCCATGGCAGTTAAAATGGTGTCAAACTGCATTGCTTCTGCAGTGTGTCAGCAGCTTAAGTCTCTCCTGAAATCACCTAGCACAGCTAATCAACTGCTGAGGTATGGAAGGGGCCACATTACAGCATAGCTAGCCAGTGAACTAGCTCTTTACACTGCTGGCCACACAACCTGGAAGATCCTTCCATTCCCTCCAGACTGCAACACAGAACTGTCACCACGTCCAAACAACTGTTCACAACCAACAGTATGTTTGGCAATGAGGACTGGACTACACAAACACACAAGCCTTGCTCACTCCTGTTCTATTTAAACATGGCTCACATATTGGGAAACATGACATCTGGATAATCAGACCTGTGAGTTATTAAATACCTAATAACATTTAAGGCAAGAGGTTATACATTACATTTTCAAAACATACACAAACATATTTTCTCTTATTGCTCATTATTGCAAGCATTGTTTTGTGCCCTTAAGTCGTTTCTGACTTATGGCAACCCTAAGGTGAACCTATCATGGGGTTTTCTTGGCAAGATTGATTCAGAAGGGGGTTTGCCTTTGCCTTCATCTGGAGCTGAGAGAATGCAACCTGCCCAAGGTCACCTAGTTGGTTTCCATGGCCAAGTGGGGATTCAAAACCTGTTCTCCGGAGTCATAGTCCAATGCTTAAACCTTACTCAACTCACATACTGGTTGGCAAATGTTCACCTACCTTGACAGTATGTTCTTCCATTACCTACAAATCCGTAATTACAGATACACACATTTTTCCCATCTTTTTGCTGGCACGTGGCATTAGCATGGCAAGTGGCGCAGACATCAGAAAGCAAATCTACAAAAATAGAAGTACTTTAAATTAGGATTAGATTGCTTTCCAAATGCACTGGACAGCCCACGTTCTACAAATACAGTATTCATTCTCCAAACGAATCACATTCAGGACAATCCACACAGCAGAGAGGGCTATCCCCAGCAAGCACTAGACATATTGTGAATTCTGGTGCTAACAGTACATACGTACCCACCTTTCAATCCAGGAAGCACAGGACCAAGGCAGATAGAGTGATGCAAACTTTCTCTCATTCCCAACCCCAGCTCACATGTCTACATGTGCCTACTTCCACAGAGCTGGACAATGATATCAAACAATGAATATTAAAATGCTCTCACAGGATCAGAACATGAGCATAGGTGGCCAGCCTATGGTACAACCAATCAGTGTTTGTGGTGTCTTTGTTCAGGAACTGCTCCAACTGACCAAACTTAGGCATTCCAGGTTGATCATGACTATCCTGAACTTACTCTGTTGTGCCCTAGAGCCTCTTAGAGCAATGGGACCTTGCCGCTTAATGCAGAAGAGCAGCTTGAAAGGAGCTATTTCCAGCAGGAACAGAGGTAATGAGGAAAAGGTTAAATCCTTTCTCTCCTCTCCCCCAATTATCCCTCAAGGAAAGGAGATGCAAAGGCATGTAGTTTCAGCATAGCAGTGCCACGGGCAGCTAAGCAGCTAGGGTGGTGGTGTAGTGGTTAGAACGTTGGCTTGGGACACTGAAAAAACAGGTCCCCCTTGAGCCACTAAACTCACTGAGCGACCTTGGTGGACTAATCACTCACTCCATCTTCCCTGCCTTCCCAGTGAAGTGGCAAGGATAAAATGGGAAGGGGGAGACAATATACAAATGCTCACAGAAGGAAAGGTGGGGTATGCGTATGGGTCTTCAAGTCACCCGTCAACTTATGGCAATCCCATAAATTGCATAAGGTTTTCTTAGACAAGGAATATTCAGAAGTGGTTTTGCCAGTTACTTCCTCTGAAATATAGCCTATACCACCTGGTGTTCGCTGGCAGTCTCCCATTCAAGTACTAACCAGGGCTGGCCTTGCTTAGCTTTCAAGATCAGACAGGATCTGGTCCCTTAGTGTATTTAGGTGGTAAGGTGGGATATACATGTAAATCATAAACAAATAAAACAGTCAATGCTGCCTAGACACAAGCCTGTGAAAGCCCTCTTGAAGTGAATGGCATCTGCACAAGGCCACAAAATATTTTTTTATTTATTATTTTAGTTTATTATTTATTTATTTATACCCCGATCTTCAGCCACAAGGCTATCAGAGCGGCTTACAAATTGTTTTAAGCAATAGCTATTTACACATCTACACTGCATTAAACAGTTTCCAATGTGTGTTAGCTAATAATGTAACTTTTAATGTAAACTGCTTACAGATCTCTCAGTATAAAGCAGTAAAAAATATTATGAAATAAGTAAATTAATAAAACATCTTAGTCCAATTTGTTTCACAAGACATGTACAGAAGAAACCCTCAACCTGCCCTGAGGTTGCCCAGAACAAACAAGCAAACAAAGCAAGGACTTTGAAAATGGTCTGTGGATTTCCATGACAAAACTTAAGAAATGGTATTTCTTATCTATGAACTATTCTGTTTAATGACTGCTTTCACTATCACACTATAAAATGAGATAAGAATTTTCTACATCAGATTACTAAAATGACCCTCCTTTTTTAAAACCACAGTTTAGGTTTTCTCACAGAAAAATAAACAGCAAGTCCTCTTTTTAGATATTTCTTGTGTTTTAAGGTTTTATTGCAAAAAGACATATACTAATCCAAGGCTGGAAAGATAAAACATTCTCCATTTATTGTACAATGGTCAGAAGACTTCACTGCTTTGGTTATCATGTGAATATGTATTTTATAGACACCAACTACAAGAAAGTATATTCTTAGCAATATGTTCAGCTTATATTAATGTATATGTCTAACCCATGTTCACGTCCCATATAACTCCCCTTCACTTTTTTCTTTTTTCTCATTCTTTTTGTTTCTTTTCTTTAGTCATACTTTTCAAAACCCAATATTTTGGTTTCTGATTTTAAGTTTTATATTATTGTTTTCTACTCACATTATGTGTTGGTTTATTTTGTGATTTTCAAAATCACTTAGGGCTTGTCTAGACGAGGCAATATAATGTGGATTGGTGCACAGTAACACAAATTCACAGCAGCATTTATTTGTATCCAGGGTTTTTTGGCAAGATCACTGGTATGCAAAGCTATCCATGTTTGATGTTTACACAGAGGCATGCCAGCGAATCAAGCTGGTGGCCGCAAGTGAATTACTCGCATTTTTATTCTCCACAAGTTGCCACATCCAAACAGTAATTTTCTAACAGTAAATCTAAGATGTGGAAGTGCGACCATCTGCTTAAATAAGCTTTAAAAACTGTTTCGTTGCTTCAGCACCGCAAAAAGTGTACAATCGTTACTGCAAAAATCCAACATGGCGGCTCCAGTCACTTGGTTGCCGGCAAGCTCTGCCCCTGCACATGTCTGACCAATCAGCTTTCCACTTCTGCTCTCATCCAGGAATGTGATCTGAATTGGTTGTCCCAACGAGCAGGAATTTACATTTCCCTTACATTATTTTTAAAAAGCAAGAAAAGCCATAAAGGCTTTTCCTGCGCAGTATATGGCCTTTCTGGACCCCCCCCTTTCCAAATACGGCAAATCACCGTGGGATCCTGTTTGGACAAAAGGTATTATCCTTTAATTCGATGAGGAGTATTTTCATCATTTAAACAAGCCCTTAGACTACAGAATTTTAATAGAAAATTATTAATAAGCTGAAATAATAGCAAATTAATGAGCTCTGAGAAGAGGGGCAGGACTCATAATTCCCTCCAGATGTTGTTGGACTGCAATCCCAGCAGCCCCAGACAGAATTGCCAATGGTAAGGAATGCTGGGACCTGCAGTCCAACAGTTCTGGAGGGCCACATTTTGCCCACTTTTTTGTCATAGTGCCAGATAACTTCTCAATCTAACATAACCCACAGAGTGGCCGTGAAAATAAGATGGATAGGAGAGGGAACCATGTTTGTTGCCTTGATCTTCTTGGAGAAAATATGGACTACAAATATCATAAAGCAAGCAAACAATAACTCTCAAGTGAAAAAACGCCTTCCACCAGTAAAACAGACAATTCTCTGAGAAACTACTAATTATGTCACTACATCATACGCTGGGGAAAAGGCAATAAAAAAAAAAGAACATCAAGAGAACCATTTTCAAGGAACAGAACATTGTCACATATTTCTTGGAAGTATGAGACTTTAAACAGGCAGCAATTCAAAAGGTAAAGCTCTCCTTCACATTTCTATGCTAGATAAGATTTTACAGTTGTCCCTCCACATTCACGGATTTGGCATTCACGGTTTTAAGTATTCACGGCTTGGAAATATTCTTAAAAAAAATAATAATCCAAAAAGCAAACCTTGATTTTGTCATCTTATATAAGGGACACCATTTTGCTATGCCATTGCATATAATGGGACTTGAATATTTGTGGATTTGGGTATTCACGGGGGATCCTGGAACCAAACCCCAGAGAATGTGAAGAGACAACTGTACTTACGTAATATATTTCTGATTCTTAAAATAGCTTGTGGTACAAAACCTGTTTTGTAGTTTTTTTTAAAAGATCAAATATGCCAGCCCTATAAGAACAGCATGAAAAAGAAAGCATTACTGCTGAGAAAAAATCCCAACAGTTCAAGAGGTGCAGTAAAAAATAGGAGTCATGGAAGCCTTGACTGAGCATGTGGAAACCTGGAAAAGGGATACAGAAGAGAGAAGTCTGTGAAATGAAATAAATGAGAAAGGAAGCTGATATTAGGATATCTGATAGGAATGTCTGAATACTTCTTGAGAATGCCTGTAGAATGGCATGCAAAATATGCTATAAATCAGTGGTTTTTAATCTGTGATCCACCGACCCCCAGGAGGCCAGCGAGGCCAGTGAAGGCTTAAAGGCTGCTCAGCCCAGGTGACAGGAGCAAAGGCTGGCTGGCTTGGCCTTGCGCATTGCTGTTCAATCCTCTCCAGCCACAAATTTGCAGGAAGAAGCAGGAGAAAAGTCTTCCCTCCTCCCTCCAGTGCCTCTGAAGGAAGGTTTAATGGATGGTGTGATATTATTATTATTATTATTATTATTATTAGGATTTTACACCTTGAGTTAAGTCTTGGGGGTCCAAAGCAACAAATTTAAAGGGGGTTCCTGGTAATGAAAAGACTAAGAGCCACTGCTATAAATGGTCACTCTATGAGAAATTGCAGTGGTAATTATTTCGGAAAAATTAATAACTATGACTTGTAATTGTGTTGTAAGACGAATTTGGTGCCATGCTCAAGATGTTATATTAAAACTGGGGGGATCAGGAAACCATACCCTGAGCCATGAACTTTCCCCCAGCCACAAAACAGTATTAAAGTTGTTCCTCCATATCCATGAATTTGGTATCCACGGATTTAAGTATTCACAGCTTGAAAATATTCTTAAGAAAAGCATAATCCAAAAAGCAAACCTTGATTTTGCCATCTTACATAAGGGACACCATTTTGCTATGCCATTGCATATAACAGGACTTGAGTATTCACGGATTTTGGTATCAACGGGGGTTCCTGGAACCAAATCCCAGCGAACATGAAGGGGCAACTGTAGTCTGTTAAATCCATAGGCTAGGAACACTATGCACACCTAGAAGTGATGCAATGTTCAACTATTTCTGTTTAATGCTGTTTTACCCCACCCCATCCATGGTTTCTCGGAACACAGAATAAGCATGGCTAAGAAAAAGTGGAAACACATTATTCTGAAGCCAATGGACATTCGACTTTAACACACTGGGAAACTTTCATACACTGGGTTGGGGTTACACCACTCTTTAAAAATGCTTCCTCTTTTAAGTGACAGTAGGAGCAGAATGAGGCCCGGGGGTTATTGATTATGTGAGGCATGCAGGCACTCTGCACATGACCAGAGAATCCTTTTCTACTCTCATCATGATTATCCACCTTGCCCCAAGCAAAACTCTGGCAAAGGAATATATCTTTCTGAAGCTGAAATCTTTTCTCAAGAAAAGGCCAAATCCACACTACACCAATAATCCAGTTTGAAACTGGACTACAGTAGGACCCCCGTATCCACTGATTCATTATCCACTGATTCACTTATCCACGGGACACAAAACAGCACACCTACAATAGAGCCTTCCTAGAAAATGCCTGGAGAGGCATCCTCTCTAAACATTTTCTAGGTCCTCCAAGGCATTTCCACAATGTAGAAATCATGCAGTTTGACACCACTTTAAGTGCTGTAGCTCCATCCTATGGGATCTTGGGATCTGTAGTTTTACAAGGTCTTTAGCCTTCTCTGCCCAAAGAGTGCTGGTGCCTTACCAAACTACAAATCCCAGGATTCCATAAGAAGGAGCTGTGGCAAATAATTCCGTTTCAAACTGGATTATTGGCGTAGTGTGGATTTGGCCTTAAAGTCAGAATTCTGTTACTTTTACCAATTAATAAATTTACTGTAATCCTGACAACTCAGTAACCCACATCTCCACCTACATCATTTAAATTTAACTAAATTCTTTACATTTTCCCCCCAAAATGAATTTTTGGCACTAAAACTGTTAGTTGGCTAAATTTAGTATGCATGAAGAGCTGTACATATGCATGCACATACTTCCTAGAGACAGTCACCTAAAATAAGTTAACTGCAACTTTGGTATTTTATTAGTACTGCATCTTTTCCAGTTGTTGACTTATCTTGCCTTGCCTTCATTATGTTGCTGATTATTATGAAACAATGCTTCTCAAAAATTAAAGTCTCCTGAAATGCTATAGGAATTACAAGTTTCTTGCATCCAATGTCACAATGGGGAAATACAAGCTTGATCTTTTCCAGGCATTTTGCTCCCCAAAGTGTCAACTTAGACATATATGTTCCATGCTCAAGCAGGACAAAGTATGTGCATTAATGTGAGAAACAGCCTACAGATGAAACCTATGCATGAAGAGGTATACAGATGCATGCACATGCTTCCTTGAGACAGTCACCTCTCTCTCTCTCTCTCTGGCTTTTCTTTGCAAAGGAAGATTCAGGAAGGACTGATCCCGCGCTTTCTGCAAGCGCGCTGATGACTGAAAAGGCCAATCCGAGATAGACAAGTCCGGTTGCAGAAAGCACAGCAGAAGGTCTCCTTGGGTGATGTTTCCGGGTTGTGATTCTTTCTGCGTTGTCGTTTCTCTTCAAGACTTGTTCGGCGTGAGCTCTCAAATAAGGCTGCAGCATTGCGGATAGTGCATCTCCATGCCTCCCGATGTGAGGCCAGGGCGGACCACTGTTGGTGATCAATTTGGCCGAGCCTGAGATGTTGTTTCAGGGAGTCCTTGTATCACTTTTTTGGAGCACCCCTCTTACGCTGACCCGTGGCAAGTTCACCATACAGTAGTATTTTGGGGAGGCAATGGTCCTCCATCCTAGAAACGTGCCCTGCCCAGCGCAGCTGCGTTCTCAATATCATGGCCTCGATGCTGGTGATCCCTGCTTGCTCAAGGACAGCAACATTCGTCACACAGTCAGTCCAGTCCAGTGTATATTTAGGATTGTGCGTAAACAGCGCTGATGAAAGCGTTCAAGGAGTCGTAAGTGGTGGCGATAGGTGACCCATGTTTCAGATCCATAAAGGAGAATAGACAGTACAATGGCTCTTTACACACTGATTTTTGTGCTTCGCCTCACGTGTTTATTGCTCCAGACTCTTTTGTGAAGTCTTCCAAATGCACTATATGCCTTTGCTAATCTGTGATCAATCTCTTTGTCAATCTTGGCATCTGAGGAGATGATGCTTCCCAGGTAGGTGAACTGCTGAACGGACTCGAGTCACCTCTAGGTGACAAAGAAACCCCCCAAGCCAAAGAAATGCGGGCTCCCCACCACACCCACACACTCTTCCCGCCGGTTCCCCCCAGCAAGCGGTACTCACCGGGCTCCTTCTCTTGCTTGGAGGGGCGGGAGAAGACAAGCAGCGCCAGCAGGAGCAGCAGCACCCAGCGTGGAAGCCCCAAAGCCGGGCTCATGCCACCTCTCCGGTGCCGCTAGTCCGCCTTCCCGCGCCCGAGACCGACGGTATTAGTCCCACCTGAGCAGCAGCGCCTTCCACCACCAGCTCGCCGGCTCTCCGCGCCCCCTAGCGGCCCCCCGAAGTTCCCGCTCCGCCTGGGTGGCTGGAAAGGCTCCGCTCCGACTTTTCCCGCCCTTTTGTTTCTTCAGGGTCCCGGTCCAGGCACCTATGCTGTATTCCTGCCCTCGCCCATCTTCTCATTTTCCACATGGATGCACGTTAAGGAAAACCAGTCTCTCTCTCAAGAGAGCACACAGCCTATAAGGTTTCAGCCCTGCCCTAGCCTATGAAGAAATGGACTAAATAAAATTAAATAAATATAAGTGCCTGCCTCCCTCTCCGCGGGGGGAGGGGGGAACTGACGCCCTTCCCCCAAAGCCCCCTCCCACAACCCACCCAACTTATCTGAGGGGGGTCGGGAAGCAAATCCCCCCTCGGTCTCCTCACCCCAGCCCAATAAGTTGGGTGGATTTTGTTTCTGGACCCATCTCGTGGGGAGGGGAGGGGCTGAAGGAAGGCGAGGATGGGCCGTATCTTTCTCCCATCCCCAATTCTCCACATGTAGGTTTGGATGACCTCTGGGGTGCCATTTCAAGCCGCCCTACCCACCCACCCACCCCTCCTGCTGCCCCTCTGGTCTTGGAGGGGGTGAGGTGAGCTACAGGTACTCCTGGCACACCTATTCCCCCCAAGACCAAGTTTTACAATTTTAGGGGGAAAGGCCACCCCCCCACCTCACAGCCCCCCCCCTTAGACAGAGCCTTCTGGGCGGGTGGTCCCAGGTTGCCTTCCTGGTGGGCTCCCGCTGTGCCCACCAGCAGGTTGAGAGCTCTTTATGATTGATTGTGTACTGCATTACTGATTGTGTCTTCCTGCATGGCAGAATGGATTGGACTAGATGGCCCTTGTGGTCTCTTCCAGCTCTGTGATTCTAATAATAATAATGAAAGTGGTTTGAACAGAGACAGTGGTTTCCTGATATACTACACATGGTATAACACTACAGTTGTCCCTTCACATTTGCTGGGCTTTAGTTCCACCCCCCCCCCCATGAATACCCAAATCCGTGAATACTCAAGTCCCCATTATATGCAATAGCATAGCAAAATGGTGTCCCTTATAGAAGATGGCAAAATCAAGATTTGCTTTTTGGGTTATTATTTTTTAAAGAATGTTTTCAAACCAGGAATACTGTACTTAAAACCATGAATGCCAAATCCATGAATGTGGAGGGACAACTGTAGTTGACATCCCAGCCACAAGTACAGTCATAGAATCATAGCATTGTAGAGTTGGAAGCGACCACAAGGGCCATCCAGTCCAACCCCCTGCCATGCAGGAAATCACGATCAAAGCATCCCCGACAGATGGCCATCCAGCCTCTGTTTAAAGACTACTGGGCTAGAGAATGCAGGAAAAGGAACAATGCAACCAGACCTTGAAAAGGGTACTGGAAGGGGGATTTCGAGAGGTGTAATCCAAAAGTAACTTTCCCAGACTCTGAATGCAGCCTAGAATCATAGAATCATAGGGCTGGAAGGGACCCCAACAGCCATCCCATCCGATTGGCTTCAACCCTGCAGGAACACAGAATCAAAGCCCTCATGACAAACAGCCACCCAGCCTCTCTTAAAAACTTCCGAAGAAGGAGACTCCACCACACTCCCAGGCAGCGTATCCTACTATAGAAACAGCTCTTACCATCAGGAACTTCTTCCTAATGTTTAGGTAGAATCTCTTTTCCTGGAGTTTGAACCCTTTGCTCCATGTCCTAGTCTCTGGAGCAGCAGAAAACAAGCTTGCTCCATCCTCAGTATGACATCCCTTCAAATATTTAAACATGGCTCTCATGTCACCTCTCAACCTTCTCTTCTCCAGACTAAACATACCCGTTCCCTAAGTTGTTCCTCATAGGGCATAATGGCTTCCAGACCTCCCACCATTTTGGTTGCCCTCCTCTGGACACATTCCAGCTTTTCAATACCCTTCCTGAATTGTGGTGCCCAGAACTATTACTTCCCTTGATCTAGACACTAAACTCCTATTAATGTAGCCTAGAATCGCATTGGCATTTTTTGCTGCTGCATCACACTGCTAACTCATGTTTAGCTTGTAGTCTACTTTCTTTTTTTTAAGGAAATCTACACCATTACGTTAATTGCTAATTAACAAAAAATATTTTGTTAGTGTCTATAATATAGTTTTTAAGTCACAATATTATATCTCATAGTTACTTGCTGGCTTTTCTTCGCAAAGGAAGATTCAGGAAGGACTCGTCCCACGCTTTCTGCAAGCGCGCTGATGACTAAAAAGGCCAATCCGAGATAAACAAGTCCGGCTGCAGAAAGCACAGAAGGTCTCCTTGGGTGATGTTTCCGGGTTGTGATTCTTTCTGCGTTGTCGTTTCTCTTCAAGACTTGTTCGGCGTGAGCTCTCAAATAAGGCTGCAGCATTGTGGATAGTGCGTCTCCATGCCTCCCAATGTGAGGCCAGGGCGGACCATTGTTGGTGATCAATTTGGCCGAGCCTGAGATGTTGTTTCAGGGAATCCTTGTATCGCTTTTTTGGAGCGCCCCTCTTACGCTGACCCGTGGCGAGTTCACCATAGAGTACTATTTTTGGGAGGCGATGGTCCTCCATCCTAGAAACGTGCCCTGCCCAGTGCAGCTATATTCTCAATATCATGGCCTCAATGCTGGTGAAAGGACAGCAACATTCGTCACATAGTCAGTCCAGTGTATATTTAGGATTGTGCGTATACAGCGCTGATTAAAGCGTTTGAGGAGTCGTAAGTGTTGGCGATAAGTGACCCATGTTTCAGACCCATAAAGGAGAGTAGACAGTACAATGGCTCTATACACACTGATTTTTGTGCTTCGCCTCAGGTGTTTATTACTCCAGATTCTTTTGTAAAGTCTTCTTAACAAGATCCTTATTTACCCCATTTGTATTCTACCTTCTCATACTTAATGGGGGAGGTTTAGTCCTATACCAGTGCATATTGGGCCAATGTCATTTAATGTGATTTGCTTCAAGGAGTGAGTAGAGATAAAAGCTTAAGCAAGTTTGAATGATGTATATTGGCAATTACAGTTGTCCCTCCATATCCCCGGTTTGGTATCCACAAATTTAAGTATTCACAGCTTGAAAATATTCTTTAAAAAATAATAATCCAAAAAGCAAACCTTGATTTTGCCAACTTATATAAGGGACACCATTTTTGCTATGCCATTTCATATAATGGGACTTGAGTATTCACATATTTTGGTATCCACGGGGGTGGGGCGGTCCTGGACCAAACCCCAGCAAATATGAAAGGACAACTGTAGTTGCTTTATTATTTCCCCCAACGTGTGGGAATCCACATGACACAAATACAGTTGTCCCTTCATCTTCGCTGGGGTTTGATTCCTGGACCCACCCACCCGCCGTGGATACCAAAATCCGTGAATACTCAAGTCCTGTTATATGTAATGGCATAGCAAAATGGTGTCCCTTATAAATCAAGGTTTGCTTTTTTGGATTACTATTTTTTTAATAATATTTTCAAGCCGTGAATACTTAAATCCGTGGATACCAAATCCATGGATATGGAGGGACAACTGTACTGTTATCCAGTTTGAAACTGGATTATTTGCATAGCTACTTCCTTATGGAATCCTGGTGCTGGTGCCTTACCAAACTACAAATCCCAGGATTCCGTAGGAAGGAGCTGTGGCAAATAGTTCAGTTTCAAACGATTATTGGCGTAGTGTGGATACCAGTCGGGAGATGCTTGCAGTAACTTCCCTTCCAGAGCCTCAGGTGTGTCCCCTTACATTTTGCCTGAAGTTCCTTCATTCATCCTGAATTAGATGCCAGGATGGGTTTCAGTTCTTCTCTTGAATATCCTCTATCCCAGGGTTTCTCAACCACTTATTTTTTTAAGTTTCAAACTGTTTATTATATTGCAGTTTTCATTACAATGTGCTTATATCATATCTGCACTTTCAGCAGAACCTTTCTTAAGCGAGCAGCTTTCAGCCCTTCCTAGCCTATGAGGAAATGAAATAAATAAATAAATAAAAAGTCTCATTACAGTAGGACCCCCTTGTCCACTGGGGATTGGTTCTGGGGGGCACCGTGGATACCAAAAACTGTGGATAATAGCAAACGCCATTGAAAATAATGGGATTTTTAGTTTAAAATACCATAGAGTTGCCTTGGAGGACCTAGAAAATGGCTAGAGAGGACACATTTTCTAGGAAGACTCTATGGTAGGTGTGCTGTTTTGTGTCCTATGGATAATTGAATCAGTGGATATGTGGTCCTACTGTATTATTTCTCCCAACCTTAGTGTTAACAAAGTAGCTGTGCAGTAACTTCCCTTCCAGAGCCTCAGGTGCTCCCGTTACATTTTGCCTGAAATTCCTTCATTCGCCCTGAATTAGGTGCCCGGGCAAGGTGGGCGGAGCCCAAACATGTCATTCCTGTTTGCGGGTTTCAGTTTTTCTCTTGAATATCCTCTATCCTAGGGTTTCTTAACCATTTTTTAAAAAGTTTCTTTTTTTATTATTATTTTTCTTTAAACTACAAAATACAAAAACTTCAAAAGTTACAATAAAGCATAACTCAATATACATAAGATAAAACCATCCAATTAATGCTGCTATAGAAATCGTTAATCCACTGAAAGGATTTAAAAATTCATAACTACAATGCATGTCTTGGAGCAGGAGGGTCAGATTAGGTGATGACGTCATTCCATAAGTTTGATTGTTGAACTTTTTTAAAAAGTTTCAAACTGTTTCTTCTAATGCAGTTTTCATTACAATGTACATATATCATATCTGCACTTTGAGCAGAACCTCTTTCAAGAGAGCACAGCCTGTAAGTTTCAGCCTCACCTCCCCAATGAAGCTGATTTATTATTTCTCCACAGTATCCCAATGTTATACAGTGTTAACATGCTTGCAACAACTTCCCTTCCATCGCTTCAGGCACATCCCATTACATTTTGGCTCTTTTGCCTGAAGTTCCTTCATTAACACTGAATTACGTGATGCCAGGGCAGGATGGGCTGAGCCTGAACAGGTAGTTCCCATTTTCGGGTTTCAGTTCTTCTCTTGAATATCCTCTATCCCAGTGGTTCATAACTGGGGGTCCAGGGACCCCCAGAGGTCCACGCTGCCCTCTCAGGGGGTCTGCCAAGGCTTGAAGGCTGCTAGGCCTACCTACTCCTTGCAGTGGAGCAGCCACATGACAGGATCCAAGATGAAGGCTGGCTTGGCCTGCGCATTGCCATTCAATCCGCTCCAGCCACAAACTTGCAGGAAGAAATAGGAGAAAAGTCTTCTCTCCCTTCCAGTGCCTCTGAAGGAAGGTTTAATGGATGGTGTAATTGTATCATCATCATCATCATCATCATCAGGTATTATTATGATTACTGTTAGGGTTTTAAATCTTGAGTTAAGTCTTGGGGATACACTGCAACAAAAGATATGTAAAGGGGGTCCCTGGTAAAGAAAAGGTTAAGAACCACTGCTCTATCCTCTTCCCATACATCTTCCTTTCCAAAGTTTCCTATTTGAAACACAACTGGCTGCACTGATAAGGATTACCCTTATCTTTACAAGCTGGTGGTTAAGTGCCTAGCAGCCGGACAGTAAATACTAGTCGCTCTATGATTTCACCCAATGGAGTCGTTATTTTTATTAAACTGCCTGTTTTTTCTTGTCCAAGCTTTTAACGTCATTCTTCAAAAAAAAATAAATAAATTAGCAAGTAATTGAAGGTCTGGAGTAGGCATCAGAGTGCTCTTATTTCAATCCTGTAAATCTTTGATCTCTTGCACACTACACAGTTATAAGCTATAGCAGTGGTGGCTCTTAACCTTTTCTTTACCAGGCACACCCATATATATATATATATATATATATATATATATATATATTGCTGTTGTCCCCCAAGGCTTAATTCAAGATTTAAAACCATCACCACCACCACCACTAATAATAATAATAACCTTCCCTCAGAGGCACTGGAAAGTGAGGGGGGGAGACTTTTCTTCTGCTTCTTCCTTCAAGTTTGTGGCTGGAGTGATTGAATGGCAATGCGCAGGCCAAGCCAGCCAGCCTTTGCCTTGGCTCCTGTCATGTGGCTTCTCCACTGCAGGAAGGAGGCAGCCCAAGCAGCCTTCAAGCCTGTGTGGACCCCCTGGACCCCTGGGGGTCCCCAGACCACAGGCTAAAAACCACTGGGCTATAGCACTTTGATGCCACAGCTGCATCCTACAATTTTTTGAAATTTGTCATGAGGCGCTAGAGCTGTTTGGGAAATAATTTTAAACACCTCATGAAATGGCAGATCCCAGGATTCCATAGGCTGGAGACACTGCTGTTACAGCAGGATTGTGGCTGGCTGTACCTGAGAAGTGTGAACATAACCATAATTTCCTTGTTTCTTCTTTCCCCTCTGGCATTGTGTCATGACAAACAGTAGTTGATAGGAAGGGACATTGCAGCTCCAGCAATTACAACAGGGAAGGGGAGTTTAAGTTTTTTAAAAACTTGAACTGTTGGGAAATCCACTGGTTGATCTCTTGCAACATATGTAGATTAATCTGCAGCAATCTGTGATTACACCAGGAGACAGAGTGCTAAAAATACCAATTAAACACTAATTTTGATACCATTAGTAGAGAGGGGGGCAGAGAGTTAAATAGAATTTGTTCCACACTTCATTCTATTTTGCCAGGTTTTTGCCACTGAAAACACTAGAAACATCCATGCTTAGGAAGTGAGCACCTTTCATGAGGTTTACACCATCTTCAGTCAGTTCCCCACTCAAGTGTTATAGCTGAGTTATCTTTCTCATGTGACTGAGCATGTGACTTTTTAAAAAGATAAACTGCCTAGTTTAGTGTTTATTATCTCAGGGGTCGTGATGTGTCAAGAGTAATAGACAAATGCTTTAAATAAATTCTAAAATGAATAAAATTGACAAGTCTTGGTCTTTGAAAGGGCAAGTGGCAACCAACCCTATGTTTTCACAGTTAGTTTCCTGATGCACTAAGCACAAAATATACAACAGTGCAGTGCCATTACCACAAAGAGAGGCAGTCATGTGGAGGGGAGATAACACATACCCTCCAACATTTAACAGATAAAAACCAGGATACGTGTGGCCAAGCAACCTCAAAGTGTGTTCAAAATGGCAAAAGTTGTTAATGAAGAAGAACACAAAAGCTAGGAATGGCTGCAGCAATTTGCTTTTACCTCAGCCTACTGGGAAGAGCAAGATTCTGCCCCCTCCTCTCTTCTCACCCATGCTGAGTTAACTGAGTGCAAACTACTTTTGTACTTTGAACTCAATTTGCAGCAACTGAAGTAAGCTGAGGAGGAAAGAGGAAAGTAGGAGGAAACTGGGACATTTTAAAATCAGATGAAGTGGGACAACAGAGGATTAATTGGGACAATACTTGCCAAATTGGGTTTTTGGCCAGGATTATAGGATGTCAAGGATGCTACAGACAGGTCTTTCATGCATGCACAGCATTTGGTTGAGGCTTCTTCTTTGCATTTTAATTTTCTAAATCAGGAAGTTTTTCTCGGTGAAGGAACATTCAATTATGCAAGTCTTGCCCCCACCAAAAACATCCTGTGCATTGTGAAATGAGAGAGCCTTGGAAGAGCTTTGAGTGCTCATTGCTACTGAATGTATAAACAGGGCCCTTGTTAATATGGAATGACATTGCCTAATACAGGAGTGGAATCATGCAACCCTAGCCAACATAGACTGTGGTAAGGAATGCTGGGAGTTATAGTCCAGCAACATCAGGACGGTCACATGATTCTAATCCCCACTGTGAAATTATTATATCTCGCACTCTATGGTATTTATATTATTTGAAAGAGAAACAAAAAGGATCTATCTATATATATGTATATATATTAAAAGGCACCCAATAAATATTAAATATTTTAATGGTTTCAGTAGCAGTTACATGTGTCACACACACACACACACACAGAGTAGTTTAGCTAAATAGAAGTGAGCTCAGTGAATACAGATTACCTATTCACAAGGAAACATACTTATTTTCATATGCCTTGCTGTGAGTTGGCTGCCTGCTGAACAGCTGAGATGAGAATAGCTGGGACCTGATGGAGGGTCTGCCTTTGTATGTGCTTCACATGGAGAGCAAATGTTGTTCTTCTGGCCTATTTGCAATCAGATTAATTAACAATTGCCTCCTTGTTCTCCTATTAGGCAACCAGGCAAGCATAAGCAATAAAGTGTGCTGGAGCAGATATAACTGAAAAATAGCTGCTTGCGGTTCTCAAGCTCTCATGAAATGCATCAGTGGTTATTGTGCCACCTAAATGGTAATTTTTCCCCTGTAGTAACATTCACTGTAAAGAAAAAAATGGCATCTTAGCAGCATCTCTGTTCCACAGAGTGGGATTTATTGTATAACAGGCAACTACAGAGAAATCAATGCATAATAGCTTAAGATAACCAAACATAAAAGTGGCAACTGATCCAACCCAACACATCCAACCATCCCAGAAGGAATGGAAAGGGCAAGTTGTTTTAATTATAAATACAGTTGTCTCTCCACATTCATGGATTTGGCATTCATGGTTTTAAGTATTCACAGCTTGAAAATATTCTTAAAAAATAATAATCCAAAAAACAGAACACTGATTTTGCCCTCTTATATAAGGGACACCATTTTGCTATGCCATTGCATATAATGGGACTTGAGTATTCATGGATTTGTGTATTCACGGGGGGTCCTGGAACCAAACCCTAGCGAATGTGAAGGGACAACTGTAGTTTAAACAAGATTGCAGATAATTATTTTAAATGTACCCACAATATTTAAAACTATGCCCACAATGTTCAAAACTAAACTATCTCTGCCTTAAAATAAACATTGCTAAAGTTAACATCTAATTACGTATTCCATGGTCCAATATAATGTTCAGGATTAAGTGAAGTGTACCCACTGCTGTTCCATGGCACACCTGCACTTTCCTCCTGTTTCCTCCGTCCCATATAAGTCCTCTGTATCCCCTCCCTCAAAGCCATTCCTGAAGAGGGGAGCTTTTGTATAGCACTTGATGCAGTGTAACTGCACCTACAGTTGCAAAGACACACGCTCTAAGGCTGCATCTGTACTGCAGAAATAATCCAGTTTGACACCGCTTTAACTGCCATGGCTCAATGTTATGGAATTCTTGGATTTGTACTTTTATTAAATGTTTAGTCTTCTCTATCAGAGAGCTCTGGTGCCACAGCAAACTACAACTCCCAGGATTCCATAACATTGAGCCATGGCAGTTGAATCAGTGTCAAACTGGATTATTTCTGCAATGCAGATGCAGCCTAAGGAGATTTTCACACTACACTGTTATAGTGCTATTATTCCACTTTAACTGCTCTGGCTGTCTCCTGTGGAATTCTGGGGTTTGTAGTTTAGTGAGGCCTAAGAGCTCTCTGGCTGAGAGTTGTAAATGCCCCTCCCTAAACTGCAAATCCCAGAATTCCACAGGAGGCAGCCATAGCAAATAAAGTGGAATAGTAACACTATAACAGTGTAGTGTGAAAATCTCCTAAGGGTGCATCTACACTGTAGAAATAATACAGTTTGACATCACTTTAACTGTCATGGCTCCATCCTACAGAATCCTGGGATTTGTAACTTTGTGAGGCACCAGCAATCTTTGGCAGAGAAAGGATAAAGTCTTTGTAAAACTACAAATCCCAGGATTCCATGGGATGGAGATGCAGCACTTAAAGTGAATCATAGAATCATAGAGTTGGGAAAGTAATAGCACTTCTATTTCTATACCACTTATTGGTGCCAAAGCACTCCTTGAGCATTTTACAAGGTTTTAGCTAATTGCTTCCAACAAGCTAGGTACTCAGTTCACTGACCTATGGAAGGATGGAAGGCTGAGTCAACCTGGAGCCCTGCAGGATCAAACTTGCAATGTTGTGGCTGCAGCACAGGCATTTAACCACTGAACCACCAGAGCTCACTACTACAAGGGCCATCTAGTCCAACCCCCTGACCTGCAGGAATACACAATCAAAGCTCTCCTGAGAAGATGGGCATCCAGCCTCTCTTTAAAAACCTCCAAAGAAGGAGACTCTACCACACCCCAGGGCAGCACATACCACTGTCAGGAAGTTCTTCCTAATGTTTAGGTGGAATCTCTTTTCCACCTAAGTGGTATCAAACTACCGTACTTTATTTCTACAGTGTAGATGCACCCTAGGTCTGAAAACCAAGCCCTATGAGAAGGAGCTTAGGGAACTGGGTATGTTTAGTTTGGAGAAGATTCAGAAGTGACATGTAGCCATCTTTAAATATCTGAAAGGATGTGTAGTAGAAGATGGAGTAGGCTTGTTTTTTGCTACTCCAGAGGCTAGGACACAAACCAACAGATTAAAATTATAGGAAAGGAGATTCGAAACATTCAAAATAACTTCCTGACAGAGAGAGCTGTTCAGCAGTGGAATGGACTGCCTCACAGGGTGATGGATTGGAGGTCTTTAAGTAAAGGTTGGAATGCCATCTCTTAGGAATGTTTTAGCTGTCTATTCTTGCATGGCAGGGGACTGGACTACATCGGACTTGGGGGATTTCAACTATGATTTTATTATCCTTTAATCTCATCTATACAGTTCCTCACAGTATTGCTTCCACACATATGTGTGTGTGTGTGTGTGTATACACACACACACACATATATATATGTATAGCTAACACACATTGGAAACTGCTTAATGCAGTGTAGATGTGTAAATTGCTGTTGCTTAAAACAATTTGTAAGCCGCTCTGATAGCCTTGTGGCTGAAGAGCAGGGTATAAATAAATACATTAAAAATTGTATTTTTTCCTGATCATACAATGTGTTCCGCTGTTGATTGTTCAGCACTGCTACTCTTGGTTTAAATTTCTTTTTATTTTTCTTGTGGAAGAAATTTCTTGTTATTTCTTTTTGTGTCGTCTTCTATTTCCTTGCACCAATTATTATACCACTTCTCTTTGTCCCTACCCATAGGTTGCTGAAACAGGGGAAATTCTTGTGTATTTGTAACATACCTATTTACCCATCCCAAAACACCGCCTGGATTCTTCCCCTCCATTTAAACCCCTTGTACCTCTTGCCTGTTTGAATCCTTCTAATTTCCCATCTGTATGTATTCTCTTTTTTCTAGATATGAATGCTAAAGATCTAACAGAGAGACAAAGTTGAAGAACAGTGTCACACAGGTAAAGCACTGATATTCTCAAGAGATTATCTCCCACATCTGCCCTATAAAGAGAAGTAGACAGCAGAGATAGATACCAAGGAAGGAAGGAAGGAAGGAAGGAAGGAAGGAAGGAAGGAAGGAAGGAAGGAAGGAAGATCTTCCCTCCCTTGCACCTGGAATGGGTGAACAAGACAGTAAATCGCTGGAACTATGAAACACAACTCTATTCATTTTATTATGTTTATGTGTGTGATCTGCAAGATTGTTATCTCATTAAAGACAATCTACCCTAAAAGTTAAGATATATTTCTTACTAGAGCATCCATGTGTCTTCTTTTTACAAGGGACAGTTCTCTAGGACATTCCTCTATCAGAAGGCAACCTCTCTTTGAAGGACTATCCAAACTTAATTTGGTTAAAAATAAAGACCCACCAGAGGGCCTTGACATTACTGTCAACTGAGCAAATGGACAGCAAATGGAGCAGGCATCTTAGTCACACTCTACTACATATTTTTATTTGAATGATAATGTGAGTGTTTGTGTGTGTGTGCACGCCTTCAAGTCTCATGCTGGCTTTCTTATATGCAGGGTCATACAATGATACAAGCCCATTGCATAGGATTGTTGTAATGTATATGAAGTGTGTGTGTGTGTGTGTATTCCTTCAAGTTGCCTTTCAATTTATGGCAATCCCATTAATTTCATAAGGTTTTCATAGGCAAGGAATACTCAGAGGTGGTTTTGCCAGTTCCTTCCTTTGAAATACAGCACCTTGTATTCGTTGGTTGGTCTCCCATCCAAGTACTAACCAGAGCTGAACCTGCTTATCTTCCAAGAACAGATGGGATCTGGTTCCTTTAGGATATTTAGGCCAAATGATAATAGTAACTTCTAAATTTACACATCTACCTATCAATTGACATAGGAAGATTTTATGCAACTCTCCCCTCTTTTTTTTAAAGTGATCTTTCCTCTTTTCAGATGCTATGTTGCACTTGTCACCAAGCTGAGAACTGGGCAATGACGACTTACACTGCTTGCCTTGTGTGGGTCTTCTCACACTGGCTTCATACCCCGTGTTAGTGATATAACTGACCTTTCTCACCACTGTCATCACCTCTGAGGTTAAAGGTGTGCAGAGGACGCCATTAGCATCATTAGTATATAACCCAGAAATCTTATGACAGATTAAATTGTCAGAGCCCAACTTTGCACTTCAGTTCCTGTCCCATTGGTAAACCTCGAGAGGTTGGCTTGACTAATCTTCCTTCCATCATGCCAGTGCTTCATGGCCAGCATTTTCAACCATTGCCTCTTCTTCCCCTAAGCCTATCCATTACCTGCTAGCTGTCATCTCTGTATATGGAGAAAACCTCCAGCCAAACAGAAAACCAGTTCTTGAACTCAGCTGCACAACTGCATAGAACAGGTTCAAAAATATTAGAAGTTGTTATTTAATATACACTGGAAGAATCTTTAGCTATATGGAATTACCCAAGCAGTTCTTTGGCTCTTTTCCAAATTAATTAAATTTTTAGTAGTTTTAAACACTTTTTAAAGCTCACTCTTCAAAAATAGCAATAGCAATAGCATTGATATTTATATACCACTTGAAGCATTCCCTAAGCGGTTTACAATTATTTTTAGCTAATTGCCTCAAACAAGCTGGGTACTCATTTTGCCAACCTACAGAAGGATGGAAGGCTGAGTCAACCTTGGAACCCACTGAGATTGAACTCATATGGTAACTTTGTGGGTTGCAGTATTGGCATTTAACCACTGTGCCACCATTTAACCACTACGCTGCTGAACAGTTTTTGAGTATTGTTCATATAGAGCAGGAAGTAATGCAACATCACTTCTGGTGGCCATTTTAAGAGGAACTACAAAAGAAAAGGGGGTATTTGGGCTTGCTGCAGGGAGTAGGGGTGCACGGGCACAAGGAGGAATGGTCCCTGCCCCCATACAGTTGCCCACCTATTACCAAGTATTGTTGATGGAAGGGTGAGGTGGACCAGGTATTATGATTGGGGGGCGAAGGAAAGGTGAGTGTGGTTTTGATATTGATAGATACAAGTTTTTATTTCCTGCTTTTCCTGTATGCATATTTGTTCTGAAATTCGCTCATTCTTTTTCAGTGGATGAGACTCCCCCCCCCCCGAATTAATGGAGTTGTTTCCTTCTCTCCCAAGCTCAAAACAGGGATGAGTTGGTGAGGAATTATGATTGGGATTTTTCACCTGCATCCACTAAGTGCAGGTGCAGCAGTATAATGTAGAATTTGGTACAGTAATGTGATGTACATTTAAATGCCTAGTTGGAATCAATGTAATTAAAAGAAACTTCCTCTTCTCAAGTGTAAATGTAATCAACATATTTAAAAATAACTTTTTAGTTTAAAGTAATGTGGTGACACTTTTTCACTAACTCTCTATTTCTGCTCTCTCCAATGAGACTAAGAATGTCCAGTCTGACAGAGAAGAGGAAGATAGCAATCCTTTTCAGGCTACAGTCTTATTTAATAACCTGCTTGTTGGCTTGGCCATCTAGACCAGTGGCTCTTAACCTTTTCTTTACCAGGGACTCCTTTTAAATATCTTTTGTTCCCGTGGACCCCCAAGACTTAACTCAAAATTTAAAATGCTAACACTAACAATAACAACAACAATAATAATACAATCACACCATCCATTAAACCTTCCTGCAGAGGCACTGGAGGGGGAAGCAAGATTTTTCTCTTGCTTCTTCCTGCAAGTTTGTGGCTGGAGTGAATTGAATGGCCATGTGCAGGTCAAGCCAGCCAGCCAGCCTTTGCCTTAGCAACTGTCATGTGGCCACTCCACTGCAGGGAGGAGGCGGGTGAAGCAACTTTCAAACCTTGGCCGACCCCCTTTGAGGACACTGCGGCCCCCTAGGGGTCCTCAGACCACAGGTTAAAAATCAATGATCTAGACAACAAGAGTCTCTCTCAGATATTAGGCCAATATTTGCTTTAAATCTGCATCTTTAGGGATCCTGTTTTAAACACATCTCAGCTCATTGCTCCTTCTCTTATGTCCAACAGCTAGAGTCAAAAGTTTTCATCCTGTTTTGGCATCTTTTTAAAACAACCTAATTCAGGCATCTACATCAATCCTCAGTCAGCATCTTTTTTTTAAAATGTCATGCAGAAGAACAAAAGATTAAATTTCTTTTGCCTCGAAATCCAACTACATGCAATGTTGTTTATACAATATCCATACAGAGACATAGCATTGACCTTTTCAGAGAAAGAAAGTGGTCATGCACTAATATGAAGTGAATGCAGACAATACTGCTTATGCTCAGAGAGTTTATAAACAATCCCATCTCTGAGCTATGGCTCCATCTAAAATGCTCAAGACATTCTCTATTAATGAAAAGATGAATGTATATGAAGTATTATACTGTTCTACGAGAGTTTAATCCTTTTTTAAGTGTATAGTTTATCTCTATAAGTTCAGAATATCTGGATCCAAATACAGGTATTCCTCAGTAAATGAAGCAGATATGTTTCTGGGCATTACTTCTTTAATAGAAAATTTGGTACCAGAGGCATAAATAATATAGAAAGAGTAGGTATGGGCCCTACACCAGAAAATAAGAGTAATTCAACCTGTCTCAGCAAACATTTTATCCAAAACTAACAATATTCATATTTGAGATGAAACAACCAGGTCAGGTAAGCCTTGCAGAAGTTAAAAAAATACACCTTCTACAGACCACTTGAAAGCTTCTTCCAAAAATCATACAAGGATGATTCCCTCTCCCTTCATGAGCCTCCACTTTTCTTATGATCTACACTTTTAAAAAACATGTTGGAGGCAGCTGGTGAGGCAAACTTATTTTCTCTTTGTTAAAAAGGGAATGTTATGTTAAATGAGTGCATTTAATCACAGACAATTATTCTCCCCATTTCTCTCTGGTTTGCTCTTCATGCTGCTCAGTAAGGGTTTCTGGAGGCAGCAGCTGTTTACCTTACCTGTTGTAGGGAAGCACATACAGCTACAGTCAAATTAAAGAGAGGATAATCCCATCCTTTCCCAGTTTAAACTTCATTGCATTGTTTATTGCAGACATACTGCTACAACCTGTCTGTGTTTCTCCAACCTTGCTTCTCCATCCTCCCAGTGCCAATGCTGCTAAAATTCTTTCAGCTAGGCAGAAGATGAGGAGGAATAGAGGGTCTGGGCTGGTGTAAAGTCTTTGGAAGAAGAAGCTGAGGTATGCCTGTGCATGTCTCTTTCTAGATAAATAAAGGAAGAACAGGGTTAAAAGCAGAGCTGTCCACCGGGATTGCTTAAGGATGGCAAGTGTATGTAGTAATTGGGAAACATCCTGATCATAAGCAAAGACATTCACCATGATCTACTGAAAAAGATGTTCCTGACCTCTTTGGTAACATACCCTCTCTATGCTATATGAAAACCATTACAGCTAAGTATGTGCATTCTATGACAAACTCCACTGCAGCATCATATCCTAAAACCGAATAACAATAACTTGCAAATGAACCTTAATTTATAAAATTTATAACATTTCAAGGTTATGGTGGTGCTATTTGCCATTTGCTTGCTTTCTGTTTGAATAGCTTAAAAACTATGATCCCGACTTCAGTATCTGTGTTATGGCTGTGTTAGAATGCATTCCCATGGTCCTTATACATCTGCATATACTGTGGATGTTCTGTTTTCCACATTTAACAAAACTGAGACTTAGTTTGCAGCTAAACTAAAATAATCAATTTGGTTCTAGCATGGAGTTGTATGGCTGACAGGAATCCTCAATAAAATAAGAGGGATGTGAAGGCTTAAGTCAGTTGAGTCCTTGCAATAACAAGGTTATCTTCACCTCTATCAGTCTCTGAAGGAAGCACACTCACATTGATTTTGTTTTGGTTTTTTGGCACAGTGACATTGAAGGCAGCAGAAGCAAAACAGAGAAAGAGCAGTTGCCTTGCATAGCTCATTGCTCCTGACCACAAAAAAAGTGAAAGATTCATCAGACAATAGTCTTTGCCATGCATCTCTTTCTGCCAGCAGGCAAAAAAATTTCTATTTAGGCAGGCCTTTGGTTTTTAATGACACGGGGGAAGTGTGTTGAAAGTGCTATGCTGTGCTTTTACCTTTTCAATTATGTTTCAAATGTGTTTTAACCATGTACTCTTTATTTAGAATTGTTGTTTGTTTGCTGTTTAATGTTTGTAAAGTAAGATTTTAGCTGATTTTTGTTTTAAATCATTGTAAGCCACTCTGGGTTACATGCCAGAAGAAAGGTAGAATATAAATAAAATAATAAAGTTTAAAAATTAAATTAAATTAAAAATCACACAAAGACAGGCAGTAACAAGCAACTCTTGGAGCCTTGGTTGCCCAGATTTCAGTTCCCACTGGCAGAGGCTTTGTTGTAGGGACTGAGAAACAGAAAAACGCACTTCAGTCTTAGCATTTAAAAGGCTCATATTATTTTCTCAGCAGCCTCCAGAACGGCAGACACAGTTTACTTGCAACTGTGGAACAGCTCAGGGAATATTCACTTCTGTCATTTTACCCACACTTTGCCAGGCAGGCTCAGGACTAAGCTGATGATTCCCAGGCAACAGAGATGTCTCTGCCATTTCTCGATGCCTGGAAGCTGGCATTAGCATAGCCAGCACCTTTTTTCCCTTCAGCTGCTACAGTCTGGATATGAGCCAGTGAGTGGGTGCCCAATGCTAAAAGAGTGGCCTGATGCTCTGAGGGTTGGATGCATCCAATAATGAAACTTATTTTCCACTTGGTTTTTTTTACCTGATGTCCACTTGTATAGCCTGGCTGATAGTTGGAAGTTCAGTGCATTTGAGGGTTTCCCTCCCCACTGCCTTTGGCAAGTGATTGAAGATAAATGGAAACCCCACCCATTTCTCCTCTGATCATGACCTTCACATGATCCTACACAGATTTCCCACAAGTGATGAAGCTGAGGAAACATCTACAGGGCAATTGTTTAATAGGCAGTTTGTTGAAACAGGATGCTTTTGCTAAATCCCTGCAGCTTTTGTCCAAAACCTTCTGTGCAATTATTGCACCACAGTGTAGCTACTTCTCTCACAGCATGCCTTGCTTTAAGTGTTAAGCAGTTAGTGTTAGGCAATGTAAAACAGCCATCTCAGGCATCAGATCCTGGGAAAAGGCATCAAGCCCTCCAGCCATTCCACCTGGGCTGCCTCAACATGGGATAGGCTCAAGAAAAAATTCAAAGGGGTAAACACAGCAAAAAAAGTTTTCTGTGGGTTTTTTTCAGGCTGTGAGGCTGTGTTCTTCCAGAACACGGCCTCACAGCCCGGAAAAAATCTACAGAACACCAATGGATGCCAGCTGTGAAAGCCTTTGACTTCACACAGCAAAAAGTGATCCAGTAAGATCCCTAACCTTCAGTTATTACTTCAGTTATTACCTTCAGTTATTATTCAGCATTCATGAATCTTTGAATATATTGCCCCTTAATGTTTATCTATGACCCCAACTCTATTGTTTGGGAGTGGGTAATATGTTCACCCTGTGGGAAGAGGAGACAAGTTTCATCGTAGCATGAACTACATTTCTGTCAACTGATCTAAAACATAATGCTTCTTTACAGACAGTTCTGCGATGAATGTGAGCTGAAGGCAGCTGACCAATCCAAAGACAGCTGGAGCTAGCCAATGAGAGAGTAGCTGGGAGCAGATGAATAGCCCAGGCTGTGAGAAAGAGAGGAAGGTGGGACCCTTTGTAGAGGATAGGGACGGTTCTTAGAAGAGATAGGAACCGAGAGAGTTCGGTGAAGAATCAATTGGTCAGAGTTCCTGAGGGAACTAACTTTTAAAAGGATAAGAATGGAAGAAAGGATAACTCTTATAATTTATAGAACTCTAGTAGAGAGAGGGTCTGTGTTGTTAGTTTGTAACAGTCAGGAGAGATGAAGTATTGGATCTGAAATAGCTACATTGGATACGAACCTGTAACTCAGAACTGTTATTACCAAGTTTTAAGAACAAGAAGTTGTGCCTGCATGTTTAAAAGAAATATACCATTCTATTGTTTTATTAAAGCCTATATTGGCCTCTTGAGTTAGTATTTGAAAACCGCTACCATTGTGTTATCAGTAGATTATTGACGGGGAGGTGCCAAGAAGAAGCAGGTCACTTAAGATTTTAAAGAGAAATAGTCAGGGAGACAGTGGTGGTTTACCACAAGTTCCTTATCTGTTCAGGGATACTATACACCTTTAATTTGGTGCCTCTACAGGCTGCAAAATCTCTTGGGCCTCCTCAGAATTTAAAGAGAGCATGTTCCAGTAAGATCCCTAATCTTCAGTTATTACCATTTCTATGCCACCCTTTGTTTTCCGAGGAATTTGGCATTAGGTTTTCCCATCCCCATTTTATTCTTAGCAGCATGTAAATCTGGTTACACTGGGAGCTCACAACTGATCCAGGAAGCTTTGCAATTGAACAGGGATCTGAATCTGCCTAGTCCTACACACAGACGAACTAGGAAACATATTTCTAGCAGTGCACAGGCACAAACTTTAGCTTTAAGATGTTGATCATGGCAGCTTGGGTGGGAAAGCCTGGAGATAAAGTAGAAGAAACGGTTTAAAATGCTGAGAAGAGAGATAGTGAAGCAAGCATTGGTTATCAGATAAACCTTTAGCTTGCTCATCACTGTTTCCTGTTGATATTTTCCCACATACATAGTAAGCGAACCCTTAAAGAAAAACATCTGCAGAAAATTTTCATGGCTGTGAATGGAAGGCCTTCAAAGGCAACTGTTTCTTGCCACGTCTCAGCAGCATAGCAGCTAATATAAAAGCAGAGCATTCAACACTGGCTCACATGCATTCATTCCATCAGGGTGGTATGTGAGACAGGAGCTGCACAATTCTACCACCTCTGCTGGTATCAGCTGCCTTTGGTCTCTTCTGCAACTGCCAAGTAGCTAACAGCCATTCCATTAGGCTAACCGAACTATCCTAGACAGTCATGCTGAAGCATAGAAATTTTAAAAGCTGGTACCTGAGTTTGTATTTTCCTCTTCAGTTCTGATCATGTTGATCATGTCTTTTAGATTGTAAGCCTAAGGGCAAGTATGACCTAACTACTAATGTATAAACCTCTCCTGAAGTCTTTTTGGCTAAACAGCATGGTAAAAAATTATTTTAAATAAGTAATAAATACATTTGGAATATTTTGAAGAAGACCGTTTTCTGGTGGTCTTAAATCATTTAATCACTTATTTTAAAAGTATGCCATGGAATCATCTTCCCATTCAAGTACCCCAGGACATCTTTAATTGGCAAAAGACTTACTGGAATATGGTTCATTTGCAAGAATAAGAACAATATACTGTGACACCAGAAAGGACCAGTTCAGGCCATACAACAATTCAAGTGATTGAGGAACATAGATTGTTCTGTAATTTAGGAGCTATCCAAGAGAAAGATTTCAAATAGGTGTGTCTGCCTCAAATTCTTTTGCTGTATTAGTTTGTATTTCATTCTGTATATGTTCTAACACCAGCCAATCTGTGTGCATTGTGCACTTCCCACAAGAAAGATTTATGCTAATAAATGTATTAGCATAATAATATAAATATACAATATAGATAATAAATTATGTTAACAAATATATTAGCATAACTAATTTGTAGAGCATATAGAAAAGCAAAAAGTGCTTTAAAAATGAAAAAAAGAGAAACCACAATGGCCGAGGGGTCAGGAAAGACAGTGAAACATCTGTCCAAACTAATGGCAGATTATCAAAATGCTAACAGGGGACAGAGAAAAGGCAGAATTACCGTATATTCCGGCGTATAAGACGACCGGGCGTATAAGACCACCCCCAATTTTCAAGTTAAAATATAGTTTGTGATATATTCGCCGTATAAGACGACCCCCCTCTTCCAACGCATAGCCCCCGCATGCCCCTCCTGCGCTCCCTTCCAGGAGTGCAGGAGGAGGATGCGGAGGCTGTGCGCCCAAACGGGGCACGTTCACCCCTTCTCCCCACCTTCCTGGAAGGTGGGGAGAGGGGGCGAATCGCAGGTTTGGCCGCATAGCCCCCGCATGCCCCTCCTGCGCTCCCTTCCAGGAGGGAGCGCAGGACGAGGATGCGGAGGCTGTGCGCCCAAACGGGACACGTTCACCCCTTCTCCCCACCTTCCTGGAAGGTGGGGAGAGGGGGCGAATCTAGTGGTTTGCCTCGGCCACTGCAGAAGTGATCGAGCGGCAGCTGCGGCAAACCGCAACGTTCGCCCCCCTCCTCTGTCTTCCGTTGCTCCCCAAAGGGGGCGAAGGCAGAGGAGGGGGGCGAATGAACTTCAAAACACTTTGCTTCACCCCACTGCCCCATCTCCTGCCTCTTCGCTCCATTTGCGAAGAGGCAGGAGATAGGCAGGCAGGTGAAGCAAAGTATATCCGGCGTATAAGACTGTCAATTTTGGAGGGCACTTTTGAGTGCTCTAAAGTCATCTTATACGCCGGAATACAGGGTACTCAACGCCTTATTTGCCTCAGTGTTTTCAGAAAAGGAAAAGGGTGATCAACCTGAGGATAATGGAACAGAAGTCACGATAGGGGAAATTCAGCACAGAATAAAGAAAGAGGTAGTACAGGAATACCTTCTTAATCTAAATGAATTTAAATCTCCAGGACCAGATGAACTACATCGAAGGGTATTAAAAGAGCTGGCAAATGTAATCTCAGAGCCATTGGCAATAATCTCTGAGAACTCCTGGAGAACAGGAGAAGTCCCAGCAGACTGGAGGAGGGCAAACGTCCCCATCTTCAAAAAGGGGAAAAAGAGGATCCCAACAATTATCGTCCAGTTAGTCTGACATCAATACCAGGGAAGATTCTAGAGCAGACCATTAAACAGAGAGCTTGTGAACATTTAGACGGCAATGCCATAATCACAAAAAGTCAACATGGGTTTCAGAGAAACATGTCATGCCAGACTAATCTGATCTTTTTTGATAAAATTACCAGCTTGGTAGATGAAGAGAATGCTGTGGATATCACATACCTTGATTTCAGTAACGCCTTTGATAAGGTTCCCCATGACATTCTTGCAAACAAGCTTGTAAAATGTGGGCTAGACAAGTTAACTGTTAAATGGATTTGTAATTGGTTGACCAGCCAAACCCAAAGGGTGCTCAGCAGTGGCTCCTTTTCGTCTTGGAAAGATGTGACCAGTGGAGTGCCACAGGGTTCTGTCCTTGGCCCAGCGCTATTCAACATCTTTATCAATGACTTGGATGATGGAGTTAGGGGCATACTTATCAAATTTGCAGATGACACCAAATTAGGAGGAATAGCTAATACCCTAGAGGACAGGATCAAAATTCAAAATGACCTGGATAGACTGGAGAGCTGGGCCAAAGCTAATAAAATGAAATTCGCTTTATTCACGTAGGGCGGAAAAATGAAATGCACAGAGACAGGATGGGGAAGACCTGGCTGAACGAGATCACGTGTGAAAAGGACCTAGGAGTCCTAGTAGACCACAAGTTGAACATGAGTCAACAGTATGATGTGGCAGCTAAAAAGGCCAATGTGATTTTGGGCTGCATCAATAGAAGTATAGTGTCTAGATCAAGGGAAGTAATATTCTGCCTTGGTCAGGCCTCACCTAGAATACTATGTCCAGTTCTGGGCACCACAATTCAAAAAGGATATTGACAAATTGGAGTGTGTCCAGAGGAGGACGACTAAAATGATGAAAGGTCTGGAAACCATGCCTTATGAGGAAAGACCTAGGGAGATGGGTTAGCCTGGAAAAAAGACGGTTAAGAGGCGATATGATAGCCCTGTTTAAGTATTTGAAGGGGTGTCACATTGAGGATGGAGCAAGCTTGTTTTCTGCTGCTCTAGAGACTAGAACACAGAGCAATGGATGCAAGCTCCAGGAACAGAGATTCCACCTCAACATTAGGAGGAGCTTTCTGACAGTAAGAGCTGTTCAGCAGTGGAACACACTCCCTCAGAGGATGGTGAGGTCTCCTTCCTTGGAGGTCTTTAAACAGAAGCTGGATGGCCATCTGTCAGGGATGCTTTGATCATGATTTCCTGTGTGGCAGGGGGTTGGACTGGATGGCCCTCGTGGTCTCTTCCAACTCTACAATTCTATGATTCTATGACCACTTTAGCAAAATGTTACTATCAACAGATATCCAAAGGTCAAAATTACACCACCTACTGTGGCGTTTATATTTTACTGTTGAGAGGAGGTTGGATCCTATTTAGAATATTTTCTGCATTGTAAGCAATGCCAGCCCTGCCTGTGAAGTGGAATATTTATCAGGGACAACCAACATCAGGAAATGGGTTGTAGGAGCTCAACCAGTTTCCTTTGTGCTACTTTTAGGATAGAACTGTGTAGTTCTTTAAGACTGAGCAGAATAGTCTTAACAGAATAGTGTTTCTTCTCACCAACGCTGTACTCAAGTTATGGAGCAGCAGTTACATTCAGTTGTGTTGCATGGCAATTCATTTCCAGTCCTCCACCCCATCAGTGTTCCATAGAAGGAACAATCCTACTGGCAAGTCTCCATCTAGTTTTGTGGGTGTAAGAGCTGGGCCCATCCCACCTTAAACTCATGCAGAATAGAGAAAGAGGATGGAGACAATATGCTGAAGTGCTAGCCCCCTGGTGGGTGAAATTTAAAACACACACACACACACACAGAGAACAAATTAGGACAAAAAAGAAACAGGTGAGAAGTTGATCTGCTGTAGTTTTCTCCTTTGGCACAAAAATGGGGGCAGGATGCAACAGCCAAACCAACCCATGTATTACCTAGGTCCAGGATATAGTTCAAGGGATGGAAATTGTGTGGTCCTCCATGTTGCTCAACTTCAATACCCAGCAACCCTAGCCAGCATAAAGTGAAGAATGCTTGGGAGCTGTAATTCAACACCTGGGAGCCACACTATTTCTACTCTTATTACAGTATGTGCGTAACACCTACTCCACTGCATGTTAAATAGACTCAGGTGCAATATGCGTTATAGTGGATGTGTGTTTTCAAGAGGGCTTGTGAGCAAATTTGAACCTACTCAAAGCTAAACAACCAGAAAATGGATTTAAACTTGTTTTGCCAGTCTATCTGAAAGTAAAGAGTCAATCTCCTGCCTTTTAAAAAGGCAAGCAAGGTTACTTTTATCATAGGGATGTTCTATGAAAATGATTGTCAAGGACTCCAGACACAACCCAAAGAGAGTAAGTGTAGATGAGCTAATAGAAGAAAGAAACAGAAATAAAAAGACAGACATTAGCTTTACAATTAGAAGGAAAAACCCAAAGTAATAGACAAGAACGCAGAAAAAATTGAGAGTACAGATGTCATGACATTTATTAAGAGGCATGCTACAACTAGAGTTGTTAGAAAAAGAGTTAAGTATAGGTATTCAAGTAATAATCAGCAAATACACAAAACTTAAAAAGAAATGGAGTATACGGCAGTGTACAGAGGTTCAAATTAACCATGCACTACTCAGTTAGAAAATAGGTTTCTTTAATATTTCAACTTCTTTGCATTTATAACATCAAGTCATCTCAACAACATGGAATCCTTTTCCCCCTCCAATGCCACAAGCTGCTTAACAAATGAAAGCTGGTACTGTTGCTTATCAAAATATACAAGACAATTGATGTTCTTTTTATATATAAAAACCATTTTATACTTGTTCCCAAAAACCTTTTTTTTTGCCAGGTAAAAAATGTTGTTACAAATATTTACAGCATTTTCTTGTGTTAGATGAATATTTTTACAAACTTAAAAAGGGATTCATGAACACATGAAAAGTTAGGGAATGTCTGACTCCTGTAAGCGTGCACCTTTTTTTTCTCTGAATACAGTACTAAGTATCCACTAGCCTCCTACCTTATGCCATTACATTTGGTTCACATTTTTTTAAAAAAAAATCTAATTTTCCATTAAGTAGTCCATTTACCATTAGCATTCATATAAAAGGCAACCTTACATTGAGTCTTTCAGGAAAAAAAGTAAGAGAACGGGAAAGAGAGAAAGAAAACTGGCAAAATGTCTCAGTAAAACCAGAGCAGACAATCTTTGGTCATTGCAATGAGGTGACAATCTGATGCAACAATTTGCTTGGTCAGCAACTGTATTTTGAGAGGGTAGGTTGAATTGTTTTCAGGAACTGGAGAATGAATTGGGAAAAGAACTAAAACATGGTTAAGAGATGAATCTACGTACATAAGCTGGTTAGGTTTTTCACTATAATCCCAAATACTGCACATAGATCCAAGAATTCAAAGTTTTGACAAAATATGCACCCTTCATTTATAAAGGAGGATCTCTGGCTATAAGGATCCTTGATATTTTATTATAGCTAAAAGTTAAAGTGGCAACCACAAGCCAGATGTTGAGGAGTTTAACTTGGATTCTTGCATGGTGCAGCATGATTCATGTTACAATGGTAGGAAGAAAAAGGTTAATAAACCCAACTGAAACAGTTAGCAACTGACTGTGACTGCACATATGGACAGTTCATGGGTCATTTGGTATTTTACTATATAAATACATTTTCTTGCAAACAAGAGTATTGAGTCTAAAGACTGAAAGAGATAGCAAAAAAATTACACATCTACTGAAGGCACATAAACTTTGGTCCCATTTTTTTTCTTTTGTAAAAACCCTGAAATTAAAATTTTAGATGTTTTAAATTTCTTCAAATAATTTCTAATTGTGAAGATTTGTTTCAAAAATTAAGAACAGTCTCAAATACAACATACAGATCTCTTTGCAAAGACAATTAGGATTTTGTTTCCTTCAAGAAAATCTCTGTACAACTTGAACAGTTTTCAGCACAAATGTTTGACAAACTGGCAGTTTTGTCAAAGTTATCAGTCCACAAAAAAAGTCAAGGCAAACAAAAATGGCTTTAGAATAGTTAACTACTCAGCCCCTCTCCTTTGAAAATAACAGTACATACTACATTTAACAGGATGAAGACTGAAACAGCACATCTCAGGTTTGTTATTCCCAAATCACATCTAGAGGTCTCATTTAATTGTGTAGTGGGGAGACAGGCTTGTTCTTTGTAAAATTCACACTAGTGTGATTTTTTTATAGCAACAAGTACACTGTACAGTCTCTCATTTTAGAAAAAAAGAGGTGCCACACAGACAACTCAAGGCTACGTTTGGATGTACAGGCACAAAGAGCCTTCAAGATATTTTACAAGCACAGTAACAGTGCAAATGATGAGAAACTGAAAGGCAACCAAGTTTCAGCAAGGCTTACAACGAATGTTTATTTGAAGTGTTGTGATTTATAAAGAATGTCTTTAGTGGATCAATGGTGCAAGGAAACTTCATTACAGATTAAAATTTGCACAGCTAATCAAATTTAGCAACAAGACGAATAAGCAAAGAGTCCAACACATGGTGGCTCTTGAAGGGTCTACAGCCATGCTACCTCTGCAGGCCAATTTTCTGCCAGTGGGATCCTCCAGGGGCTGCACAGACTGCCAAAAAAATTGAAGTAAAATAAAATTGGAATTGTCTCACTGCCTACTTCTGATTTAGTTTAAATTCTTCCTGCCTTTTCTCTGGGTGGTGGAGGATAACCCAAGAGTAACAGCTTCCAGATTCCTCCTCTCACCAACCCAGAGAATGTTAAAAACACAAAGGGGGCTCTGACCTATGACATGTCATTGCTGGAAGTTTCCAGAAGAGAAAATTTACTTTTTTCTTTTGCCAGAAAAAGGGGTCTGAACAAGTTTGGGGAACTGGGGCATGTGAGGGGGGGGGAAGCATTGGGGCCACATGCAGCTTCAGCACTGCACTTCTTCCACCCTTGAGCTATGCCCACATGAAAACACACTCGGCCCTTCCTGAGTTGGATTTTCATTCCAGTTTGAATCCAAAGCTAGCAGCAGTTAATCATTCAGGGCGAGTGCTATTATGGCTTAGCCACTACAAGAAAGAAATGACAGGCATCTGCAGGTGACTAATTGATCAAAATCAGTGCCTAAAACTAGGCCTTCAACAACACTGAGCAGCTTTGGACTTGATCATTTTTGAAGCCATTTTTATTCTGTAGTACTGAAATTGGGAATGTCCCATATTCCTTAATTTCCTTTAAAAGGATCCACTCTTATGGTGAGTATCTTTTATTTTATTTATTAAACTATGAATCTTCACTCAAGAAAATGTTCAGTATACTAAAAAGGCACCTTCACTGAAGCTGCACAATATACAAATATATTTAAATTTGATTAGAAGCCAAAATATTATCAAGCCCTAACATGCATTACAAATTCAACAGGAGACAGAAATGCCTGATACACAGGAGTTTGTGACTTGAACAATATCACAAAGTAATTACAAGGGCTACACAGTTCTAAATCTCTGCCATTTCATCCTCAATGGGTGAGAGAACAGAAAGGACTAATTGACAAATTGCATGCTACGAAAGATCAGGTAGACTAGAAAACTGGTTATTCTGTGCCAAAGTGCCTCACAAGGATATTTTTGCATGGAAGGATGTTGCTCAATAACCACATCTTCTAGAGCACCTTAATTTTGCAGGACACTCACTACCACTCTAAATGTACAAGTGCTCTTCAGCAAAGGAATAAAAGGACAAGAAAATGGTAAAGTCAGCTGTTGTATCATACCAGTTCAAGGAATTGCCTTCTATAGTATTTGATGAGAAAATCAAGTTAACTATTGCTGCAAAATGAATTACTATTTTAAATGCAAACGAAGTGTGTACTGCCATTTCTTATATTTGCACATCATGAAAAAAATAACCTTGCAAAATAAGATCAGCCCAAATGCTGAACACACACGCACTACAACCAAGATGATTTATACAGAACAGAATATGATGATGACAAGACCACACATAATATGAGTATATTCAAAATTTAATTTCAAAAAAGGTTTCCCACCATATCTGTAACTGTAAGCCCTACAACTCAGACTGCAGGTAGAACAGAAATGGCATTTTCTAGGGACTAAGTGAAACTATTTTTCATGTTAAGTTGTCCATTTATTTCCTTGTTAACACTACAGAGTTGCATTTATGTTTTTTTAGATTAGTTAAATCAATAAATTAAATGCCTGCAATGTGTATCAATATACACATATTTCACACCACACACACACACACGCACACACATTCCATTCTTGATATTATACATGCTAATGCTTAGTCTCAGAACTTGGTTTTTTCGTGCTTCAGTTACATTCATCAACTCCAATAACATCCCCCTTTGTAGCAGCATTAAACACATGGTGAGCAAGCTTAAAATTAACTTGGCAAGTTACAGTGAGGAGGCATGTTCATTGGGACTCTAATCCAAGAAGCTATTTCACTAATGCTTAAGTAGGTTGTCATCCTGAACATGCTTACTTGGAGCCAGGGTCCACTGACATCAATGGAATGAAGGAGACATATTTATGATCAAGTGCCATGCATTAGGCACCAGCTGGATCACTTTGCTAAACTAAGAACAGATCTTAGTGCACCAGGCTTTTGTTTATACTATTATTTTGAAACAGCTGTGAAGGCATGGTGAACTGTGAAAAGGGGGTCAGTTATTACTGGACACTAGCATAGCTTTACACAAAGAAACTTATCAGGTGATATAACAAAATACATATGCCAATGAAGTGTCCAAAGCTGATTTTTAGCTGACTAATGTCCACAAATATAACTATATAAATTTAAGGTAGCAAGTGTCTCAGTGCCTATCCCTACATGCTACAATGATGTTACCAAAAAGCCTGCATTTCAAAAATAAATGATCAAGTTACTTTGTAAAAGGAACTTTGAGCTAGATCTAAAGCTATGGATTTTTTTTTTCTTGCCAAGCAGCAGCTGGTATTCACAGAACAAATCAACTTGCTAAAAATCCCAAGGACGATAAGCACACTACAGGTTATTACACTCCATTTCAATTCTTAAGTCTTTGCATCCATCTTCAAAACAATTTAAAGGAGTAACCACCTTTATACTTGCAAAGAATACCTTGTAAAACAATGAAAAAATTCAGTAGACATAACATTTTGAGACACCTCTAAAAACATTGTTATTACAATCATAGAAATAACTTGTGTATAACTATATTTCACAAAAAAAATAGTAAGATTGCATCTCATCTTGCTTTCCAAAGAGGGAGTGAACATTCAGTACTGAAGTTACGATATTTATGAAGGAAAGCCAGTCTACAATTAGTACAGCAAGCCCAGTACTGTTGGGTGAAAAGAAATCCTGAGGCAAAATATTCTCAAAGAGCCAGTGGCTGGCTCTACAGGTTAGATATCACCCAGAAGCTGAAGAACATTCTTGAGAGCCCAACAGTGGTATCATTCAACTGCAACTCCCAAAATATTGTGAAGAGGCCTATAAGGATGTGCATTGAGTTCTCTTCAGTCCCCACCTCCCCATCCCTGTACCAAAGCACCAAAAATCTGATTTGACTATTACTTATTAAAAACATTTTTGAAATCACCAGTTTAAAAACTAAGACAAAGGGGAAAAACCTCACCAAGCCACAATACATTTCAAAGATACTTCAGATAAAATTCTAAACTATTGTATCATTATAAGCACATAATAAGGCACATAAGAAATTAAGTAAATACACAGTAATTCTGATTTAAGTATTAGAGATTATAGTGGTACAAAAAACCCTTGAGGTTTAATTTTATATTTTTAAACAAGACCTTACCAAAAATAACCTTTCTAAAAATTTGTCAAACCATATGACAGACCTGAATTTTTTCCTTAAGAGTGTAAACATTTTTTTTCTGAAAGAAATGTACAAAATTTGAAATCAGGACATATCTTTTTCATTTTCTCCAAAATCTTATTACACATCATTTCATAGTACTAAAAGCTAGTAACTTCTCTCACCATGATTTAATACCTAGTTAAAAGTGTGATCACTTCTGATCACACTAACACAATTTATCTGTATCAATTACATAGTATATGTGGACGTTATGGAGAAAGAAGGCACTGTCTTTCTTCCAAAGTTTTCACAACCGATGCTGATTAACATGTTAGTTAATTGGTCAAAGAAATCCCCCCCCCAAAAAAGCATATTCTATATAAGTAGTGTTAAAGGCCTTCCATTAAGTCCATTTTGAAAACATTCTTTAGTTTAATGGGATACAGAAATGTTGTGTAACATTATTTTGGAATGAACACTAAAAATTATGTTCCTGAAATCATTAGAAAAGGAGGGGCTTCTACTGAAATTGTTATTAAATACTATAGAAGAAAATTTTGTGGAGGGCTATTAGCAACTTAAACAGAAAAGATATGGAAAGACCATCCCTTGATTTGTTACTGTGTATAGGATTACACATGAACCACTCAAGTTTCATTGTTTTAAGGATGCAGCGTTGTTTTTGGCTACTCCAGTCTCTATCTGAAGAAGATTTTACTGGTAATTGTGAGCTGAGTCTTAAAATGGAAAAGATCACAGAAATGTCAGATTGTAGATTTGGAGAAGGAAACTCTGAGGTGATGGTTTTCTCCAAGGTCATGATTATGAAGCTCGATAAGAGCCTGGATTGCTTCTTCCACAGAGCCCAACTGGATGAGCGCCATTTTGCGATCTTTCCTAAAAGTGGAAAGTAAATAGTTAAACCCAACCTCCTATATACAGGTCTTCACTTCCCAAAATCTTAATGAAATTACACTTAAAACATTCTCTGGGTAACTTGTGAAACACAAGACTGCTGTGAAAACAAGGAATCTGTAGGCATTTCATATTGAGCCTTTATCCTGATTACACCTCAGAAAAGGCACAGTGCTGGGAAACTCAGTTACTAGTTGGATGGCCTCCAAACAAAACATATCTCCTTTCCATCTCAGTCTGCTAAAGCCTGAGAGATGATGTTCTGTAAAAACCAAAGACTTCCTGCTATACTTTATAGCTTCTGCCTCTTTATTTTCAGTGAAGATGATACAAGAACAAGAGCATATTCAAACTGTGCAAGCTCACATAACTACATTTTGTTACATGACTAAATATTTTGACTCCATGTTATTCCTCATTTCCTGTCCATAAGTATGAAACTCATGCATTCCCTGCATAATTTTAATAAGTTACTGTGGAAACTTACGGAAAGAATTTGAAGGCTTTCACAATACATCCAGTACCAGCAAAAAGATTCTTTAGGTCATCAACTGTGACAGAAGGTCTGTAAAAGACAATAAAATAAATCCCTGTGATCAGCTAAACAGTCAAGCTAATCAAACAAAAATTGTACTGTCTTGTGGCATGTTTAAGACTAACCAATGTAGTATTGCATCAGCATTCATGGACCAGAAGTTCACTTCATCAGCTGTATCATGTGGATGCTAAATCATGAAAGTTTATTCCCCCAACATTTAAAGTGTGAAAAGACTTGTTGATGTTTTTTCTGTGGCAAAGCATAACAACATCCTCTGGAAACAAATCTCTAAGAATACTCTTATGGACATCTTTTTTACAATTTCATGGATAATCAAGGCTTTTATATTCTAGTGCAGAGTTAGGTAAGTGCCAGGGGTTGGGAGCTCCACTGAGCCCCCATGGAACCTTGGAGGGCTGCACTCGCCACCATGCATCCCATCCACAATTTTTTAAAAAATTAAAATTAAAAAACCTTTAAATTCAAAATATCCTCTAGGTGGTGGGGAACAATTTGTTTTAGGCCTGGGAGAGAACTTTTTAAAACTAGGAGATCACAGGATTATGGAGTTGGAAGGGACTGCAAGGGACACCTACTACAAACCCCTGCCATGTAGGAATACATGACTAAAGCACTCCTGACAAATGTCCATCAAATGTCTGTTTAAAGACCTCCAAAGAAGGAGAATACACCATATTTGGACACAGTCTATTTCACTCTCGCTGTCAGAAGTTCTACCTGATATTTAAAGCAGAATCTCTTTTCTTGTAACTTGAATCCACTGGTTTATGTTCTAACCTCCAGAACAGCTGAAAACAAGCTTGGTCCATCTTTTACAATGAATTCCTTCAAACATTTAAAGCTGACTATCACATTATATCTCAATTTTCACTTCTTTAAGCAAACAATAATTAGCTCCCTCAATTGGAAGTCAATTTGATTTGCTTTTTGCTTTTTTCAAAGAGGTCACTCATATGCTAAAACAACATGTGGAATTTTTTTTTAAAGGATGAGATTTTCCACCAAGCACCCTAGGAGCAACATTAGAGAGTCCTTAAAGTGGCATTACAAATAATTTCAGAAGATAGCAATTACAGCAAGCAATTAAAAGCCATATTTAGTCAGGGCACAACTGACTGATGATGGGTGCTGCAGCTGGGTTATCTGAAGCTGGGGTGGCATCAGGTCCCTGTTGGCCTCTACTCCCACAGAACTGTTTTCCCTACAGGATTGGGCCTGTTCTGTGGAAAAGCTAAGCAGCTGGTTCTAAACAGCTGTTCTTCCCTTCCAAAGCCTTCACCTTCCTGGGTGGGAAGGGTATATAAAAGCAGAGGCAGTCACTGGCAGTGAGTTGTTAGGGTGGGTTGCTCCCAAAAGGCAACATTGAAGGGGTGGGGTCATTCCTTTTGCTCAGCATTTAGAGGAAATACAGTGGCAGGGGCACCACCCCTTCTTGGGTGTTGTAGAGACAAACCTTGGGCAGTAATATCACTCACAGTGAGAGTGTAGACCTCTTAGGAGGTCACTTTACAGTCCCTGGAGGAGAGGTAGTGACTACAAGATCCTTAGGTGCTCATGTGAGAAATGTGCATCAGGGTAGATGTGGCAGATGTTTCTGGGATGGGGAAAATGCTCTGCTAATTGATTCTCTTAACTTCCTTTTGGGACCCCCCCCCCCAAGATTCAGGTTTGCATGTCAGCTTACCCATTGAGCTGTTGGTGCTGCCCCTGAATGCCATAATAAAACTAGTGTCCATGATTCAGTGCAGCACCTAGGCTGGAGAGCCAGGGTGGGAAGGAATTGCCATCATCTATAAGAATTCCATCTTCCTCATGAGGAAATCCCATCTGCCCAGGCACTAATTTCCAGGATTTGTACCTTGTATTGGGCCAGAGAGACAGAACACTGCTATCTGGTATAACACCCACCCTGCTGCCCAATAGTCTCCTTTCCTGAGGTGGTTTCCGAAGTTGTTGGAAAACCTTAGGACTGTGGTTCTGTGGGATTTCAATGTACAGGTTGACGATGTCCTAATGGGCCTGGCTCAGGATTTCATGGCTACTATGACAGCCTCAAGGTTGTCTTGGCACGTTGTTGGTCCAACACATGCATATCCTGGATCTGGTCTTTGCTATCAGGCTGACGGAGGATGACCTGATTTTAGGAGGGATTTCAACAATGCTGTTGTCATAGTCAGATCATTTCCTTTTGACATTTGGTTTGGTAATAGCAGATCTTCTCCACAGAAGTAGAGAACCTATTAAGATGGTTCTCCCCTAAAAACATACGGAATCTGAAGGATTCCTGAATGCTCTGGGGGATTTTCTGGCTGACAGGGCTAGTGGTTCTAACAAGGCCTTGGTTTAAACTATAGAAAGGAGAGATAGAAAAAGCTACCAAAGCAATTGCTCCTACGTGTCCAATCCAGTGTTGTAGAGCCTGTAATTCACCTTGACTTACAGAAGATCTATGGCCAATGAAGCAGGCTGGACAATGTCTAGAGTGCAGGTGGTATAGGTCTCGAGTGAATACGACTAGAAATCAGTAAAGACTCTTTGTTGTGATTATTATGCAGTAGTGAGGCAGGCAAAAAAACAAAAACAAAAACCTTATTATATCTCTAGGATTGTATCCTCAGCCTCACACCCAGTAGGATTATTCCAAGTGGTGAGGAGTCTTTTGGAAACAGGCCCAGAAAGCCCAGGTATGCAACCCAGCGCTACCTGCTGTGAAAATTCTGCTTGGTACTTTGGAGAAAACATTGACTGCATTCTCTCAGAACATGACATTACATTGGTTACAGAGCTTAGGGGGGTGCACTGTCTGGTCAGTTTTCATGGATCAGTTTCAGTTATTGAGGCCTGATGACATGGACAAGATACTAGAAGCCATTCTGCCCATTACATGTAACCTCAAATCCTTGCTCATCTTTGCTGATAAAAGGTAGTAAGGGGTAAATTGACCGGGGGGTCCAGGTGGTGGTAAATGTCCTACTACATCAGGGGGAGATGTCTTAAAGGAGGTGATGCTATACCTTCTCCTGAAGAAGGCCTTCCTGGACCCAGAGGTATATGAGAACTACCGCTCTATTGCAAATACCCCCTTTTGGAGTAAGGTACTTGAACATGTGGTGGCTGGGCAACTTCAGGCATTTTTGGAGGAAATAGATTATCTGGACCCTTTTCAGTCTGATTTCAGAGTATGGCACTGAAATGGCCTTGATTGCTCTGATTGATGATCTACTCCTAGGAAAGACAGGATGAGTGCTACCCTGTTGATCTTCCTGAATTTCTCAGCAGCTTTTGATACTATTGATCATGATATCTTACTGGACCAGCTCCACGGAATGGGAATAGAAGGCACTGTTTTACAGAGGGCTGATTCTAGAGAGTAACACTGGAAGATTCTTGTTCAGCACCATGGCTATTAAGCTGTGGGGTGCCACAAGGTAACATCTTATCACCCATGCTGTTAAATATCTACAGAAAGCTGCTGGGTGATGTAATAAGGGGTTGAAGTGGAGTGCCATCAGTATGTTGATGACACTCAGCTCTATTTCTCCTTGTCATCAGAGTCAGCTAGGGCTATGCAAGTCTGGATGTTATAATGAGCTAGGTGAGGGCCAGTAAACTGAAGTTAAATCCAGATAAGACAGAGGATCTTGGATTTGGTTATTCCTGGGTTCGGGACATGAATGGGATTGCACTCCCCTAAAGAAGCAGGTAGATAGATTAGTATTATGCTTAGATCCATCCTTGTCACTGCAGACCGAAGAGGACTCTGTGGTATGGAGTGTTTGATGCCAGCTTTGACTAGTGTGCCAGCTATGGCTTCCTGGACAGGGAAAACCTAGCCACAGCAGTCCACACACTGGTAACCTCCCAATAAGACAACTGTAATGCACTCTATGTGGGGCAGTCCTTGACTTGGAAGCTGCAGCTAATGCAAAATACAGCAGCTCAGCAGTTGTCTCCTCCCCTGGTAGATGGATGGATTGGAGATAAATGTTCCTGCAGATACACCAATCCCAAATGTCCAGTGTGAGTTGAAGAAGTTATGGGGATCTCGTTCCTCCTTTACCACCACGATGGTCTTGTCCGTCACCAGGGCCTCGAAGGCCTGTAGTGCCTTCTGACACTGAGAAGCTCTAGAACATTGATATGGAGAGTCCATTCGTTGGCATCCCAAGTGCCCTGGATTTGTAGGATCCGAGATGGGCTCTCCATCCCAGAATCGAGGCATCTGTTGTTAGAGAGACGTCCGGTTGAGGGGGAGGGGTCGAATGGCATACCCAACAAGATGTTGTCCGGTACCAACCACCATCCCAGCAACTGTTGAACTGCCCATGGCATCGTGAGCAGTTTGTTTGGAGAGTCGCGCAGAAGGTCAAACATCTGTAGAAACCAGTGTTGGAGCGGACAGAACCGAAGTTTGGCGAGGCGGGTCACATAGGTAGTAGCTGCCATGTGACCCAGAAGTACCTGGACTCCATGAGCGGGAAGCCTCCGAGATCGACGACTGGCATGTATTAGTGACCAAAGTGTGTCGAATCGGTCTTGTGGCAGGTAAGCTGCAGCCGTACATGAATCCAGCCGGGCTCCGATGAACTGGATAGATTGCACTGGTTGGAGTTACGACTTCTCCATGTTGACAACAAGTCCCAGGCTGTCTAATACATCTAAGGTGAGGTCGATATCGAGTTTGAACTGACGATGAGAATTCCCCACAATCAGCCAGTCGTCGATGTAAGGGAAGACCACCACTCCACGCTGGCGTAGAAAGGCCGCTTCCACTGCAATGAACTTCATGAAGACTCTTGGAGTGGTTCAAACTCCAAACAACAGGACCCGGAATTGGAATACGTCGGTCCCGATCTGGTATACCAGGAACCGTCTGTGGGATGGATGGATCCTGATGTGGAAATAGGCATCTTTGAGGTCTATCAACGCGAACCAGTCATACTGCTGTAGGAGTGGAAGTATGGAGGCCAAGGTGGCCATCCTGAATTTCCTTGGTTCTATGTACCTGTTCACCCTACGAAGGTTGAGAATGGGACGGAGACCGCCGTCCTTCTTCATCAGCAGGAAGTATCTCGAGAAGAAGCAGAGGTGGTGAAGTTTGAAGTCCACAGGTTCGATGGCTCCCTTCTGCAGCAGTGTCTGTACTTCCTCGAGGAGGGGAAGGAAGGGCGGTGTTGATCGAGCCCGACCGGTTGGAGGTAGTGAGTTGAATTCAACCCAATAGCCGTTCTGGATGATTAGAAGTACCCAGCGGTCTGATGTTATTAAAGACCAGGCTTTTTGGAAGTTCGACAGTCGCTCTCCAAACAGTGGGGTCTAAAGGGAAGAGAGAAACAGAGCGAGGTGGAAATTCAGAATTTTCTCCTGGCTTGATCTTTAGACCGTTGCCTTGCAGGTGGTTGGTATCTCGAAGCTGACACTTGGCTCCTCACCGATAAAGCTGGCGAAGGAGAAGGTAGGTACCGGGAACACCTATAAGATTGGCCAGAGAGCCTTCGTCTAAACTGCTGGCCTGATGTAGTAGTCTGCCAGTTGGAACGGTATCTGGAACGGTACTGGGAAGATGAAGAGGTGGTCATACCATATTTTCTGGCGGTGGTCCTCATCTTCTCAGTGAACTCCAGTTTTTTGTCCGTGGAGCCGTTGAAGAGTCCCGATTCATCAAAAGGCAGATCCACAATAGTAGCTGAGGCCTGGGGTGTGAGGCCCGATGGATGGAGCCACGCATGTCGACGCAGGATGATGGATCCTGCAATCATTTTAGGGGCGCAATCAGCAACATGTCGGGTGGAATTCATTTGTTGACCCACCAATGATTGAGCCTCTGATAGGATTGCCTCAGCCATTCGTCGCCGTTCCTCTGAGAGATCTTGGATGAGGGGCATCATCCTTTCCCAAAGTACTTTCTGGTATGCCCCCATGCAAACCGAGTAATTTGCCACACGAAAACTCAGGCCAGCTATAGAATAAACCTTTTTGCCCATTATATTGAGCTTTCGACCTTCCAGGTCGGGCGGTGCTGATTGAGGGCGGCGTCGCTTTCTATTCTGGGAAGCTTCGACCACCACTGAATTCGGTCGAGGGTGAGTTTGAAGCCACTCGATGTGCTCACCACCAATGCATACAGCCTATCAATTTTCTTTGAAGTAGACTGGATCAAGGAAGGGTTCTCCCATGAACCCTGAGTGAGCTTCAGAAGGGACGGCAAGACAGGAAGAGTAGCCATAGGAGGAGTCTTCGATTGAATCCGATGAAAGATGGGGTCCACTGGTTCTGACTTTCTCCACTACCTTGAGGTCCACAGTGTGGGACATACAGACGATCTGCTCCGAAAAGGCAAGGATGTTATCTGTTGGTGATGCAGAATCATCCTCAACCAGGTCGGGTCGTGGAGATGGCATAAAGGGCATGTATGGATCCCATGAACCCGATGAAGATGAGAAAGAAGCAGCAGGTGACAGACTCCGATCGCCCTGAAGGGGAGAGGTGTTACGTGGAGGTGGTGTTGGTAGTCGGAGCTAGAGGACGCTGTTCAGGACGTGGAGATACTTGGATCTCTGCATCTTTTCTCGGAAAGGCTTGTGGCTCCTCCAGATGGAACTTTTGTGGTGAACGGTGCATAGTCCGGGCGGCATACATTTCCCTGAAGTCATCTCCTCGAGAAGTCGGAATCTGAGAGCCAGTGGGTGACATGAATCCAGCTCAATAAACAGAGCGTGCTAGGTCGTGTGCCATGTAGGCAGGTACGTCTTCATGGATGCCGGGTGCGAACGGTCGGGTTTGAGTAATGACCTTGGGTTCGACGACCTCGACTTCGACATCCAAGACGGAATGTTCAAGAAGTTGGGCTCTCAAGATGACAAGGGATGGCGATTGGCCCTTACGTTGTAGTGACCCGTCCGTGTCGGCACCCGACAGCACGTCCACTGTCACGATCTCCACCGAGCCCATAGGGGTAGGATCACGTCGTGGCACACTAGCCTCTGCAGAAGTCACTGGAGATGGACGGGCTGGTGTGGCCTCGGCTTCAACAGTGGGTTGCAACTCAACGGTATCGACGGGTCTCCCAGCTTTACCAATGGAGACTGCAGATGGAGTACCTGCTGACTTCGACTTTGAGACCTCTTTCAGCCTGCTCTTTGATTTAGAGCCATCATCATGCCGAGAGAAATGTTTGTCCTTTTTCTTTCTCTTTAAGGACTGTACGGCCTCTGCAGAAGTGCCAGCTCGACTAGTGGATTCAGAAGGTCCATAGTCCCAAGGGACAGCCTTCGAAGTGGAGGGCTCCTGGTCCCGTGTCGACGTCAATGGCGTCGAGCGAGCTCGATCCCGAGCTGCATCCGACGAGACATGTTTGTGCGGAGCACGCACCACCTCTGGGTCCAAGGCAACCGAACGACGTCGGGAAGGGCTACGGGACTGATGACGCTTCTGGGTCTTGGTCTTCGACTCTTATCCGACAGAACTCACCATAGGAAGCATCTTGATTCCTATCGGGAGGCAATACGTGCAGCACAGAGATCCTTTTGCTCTGCATGTATTGAGTCTGCAGAGTCCCGTCTAGCAGATTTGTTTAAGGTGGTGGGGAAGCTGATCGAGGCTCCTCTTGCGCCAAACCCCCTACTTAACCCAACGACAGCCTGCTGTGATGCATTTAACATCCACCCTGCAGATAAAATCTCTCGGATAAGAGCCGACTTGGACGCCAATGTTCTGACAGAATCCACAGATGAGGCGTCCAACAACTCCGCTGATGGCATTTTACTGGATCAGTTTCAATTGGTGAGTACCGATGACGTGGACAAGCTCCTTGGAAGCGTGAGGAAGACGACTTGCCCTCTTGATCCCTGTCCATTTTGGCTGGTCATCCAGGGGGAGGGATGCGTTGAGAGTATTCCTACGGAACACAATCAATGCGTCCTTCAGGGAAGGTATCATACCATCTTGTTTAAAGGAGGCGGCGGTTAAGCCACTCCTGAAAAAACCTTCCCTGGACCCCCTGGACAAGAACAATTACAGACCAGTGTCCTTGCTACCTTTTTTAAGCAAGGTGATTGAGAGGGCAGTTGCTTCCCAACTCCAAGCTTTCTTGGACGAAACCGATTATCTTGATCCATTTCAAACCGGCTTCAGGACAGGATATGGAGTTGAGACTGCCATGGTCACTAACCGACGACCTCTGTCTGAGCATCGACAGGGGTAGTGTGACCCTGCTGGTGCTCTTGGACCTCTCAGCGGCCTTTGACACTATAGATCATCCCATCCTCTTGGATCGCCTGAGTTAGGAATTGGAGGCACTGCTCTGCTGTGGTTCCGTTCCTTTCTCTTGGGCAGATCCCAGAGGGCGAGGCTCGGGGTCAGTTGCTCTTCCAGAACTGAGCTTAATTGTGGCGTCCCTCAGGGCGCCATCCTGTCCCTGATGCTATTTAACATTTATATGAAGCCGCTGGGAAAGATCATCCGGAGGCATGGAGCTCGGTGCCATCAATACGCTGATGACACTCACAGATATATTTCTCCATGACCATATCGTCGGCTCAGACTTCAGGTGGTGTCTCTCCTCTCAATGACTGTCTTAGAGCGGTAATGGATTGGATGAGGAAAAACAGACTGAGACTAAGTCCAGACAAAACAGAGGTACTGACAGTCACAGGCCTGAAACCAGGTCTGGGAATACAACTTCCAGTCTTATATGGAGTCACACTCTCCTCTAAGGACTGTGTTTGCAGTCTGGGGGTACTCCTACTAGATTCGTCGCTTCACATGACTAGTCAGGTGAGTGCGACAGTCAGGATTGCCTGTTACCAGCTTCAGCTTATACGCCAGCTGCACCCTTACCTAGATACAACGGATCTGGAAACTGTGGTTCATGCTTTGGTAACCTCATGTTTGGATTACTATAACGCATTCTACATGGGGCTACCCTTGTGCCTAACCCGGAAACTTCAGCTGGTACAAAATATGGCAGCCAGGTTAATTACGGGTACATCTAGGAGAAAGCATATAACACGTGTATTTAAATCTCCACTGGCTGCTGATCAGTTTCCGGGCACAGTACAAGATCTTGGTTTTAACCTTTAAAGCCCTACATGGCTTGGGTCCAGCTTATCTCCAGGGCCGCCTCATCCTGTATGATCCCCCCCGCGCACTTCGGTCCTCTGGGAGGAATCTGTTGCAGCCTATGAAAACTAGGCTGTTGCAGACCCCCCAGAGGGCCTTCTCTTCTACGGCTCCCAGACTTTGGAATGGCCTGCTGGACGAGATCCGTCTTATCACTACTCTTGATAGCTTCAAGAAAGCGCTAAAGACGGATCTCTTCCGGAATAACTTCCCGGCTCAAGTGGAGCTGATTACTTACCCGCCCCTGCTGCTATTGCCTTTATTTATTTATTTATTTATTTATTGTATGTTGTATTGTATTTTATCTTTGTTTTAATTCTCTATTAGTTAAATTTAGTTTTAAGGGGTGGGAGGGTTAGGATTGGGAAGGATTGTTTTAACTGCTGTGTTTTAATCTTGTTGTATGCCGCCCCGGTTGCAGAGCAGAGGGCCGGGTTAAAAATAAAATATTATTATTATTATTATTATTATTATATTCGGAGAAGGCGAACAGCCGTGTTTGGGCGGTGCGGGCACCAAAGTAGAGGCCGGAATTAAGGCCTTCTCGTACAAGGACTTCAAATGGGAGATCCTGTGCTTATGTGCCTGAGGACAGGACTAAAGGCCCTACAGTGCATACAGGAGTTGATGTTATGGGTCTCTCCGAGACAAATTAGGCAGCGGGAATGGCCACCCGTGCTCGGGAGTTTAGGCTGACAGATCACACATCTCTTGAAGGCCCCTCTTCCAGACATTTTACCCACAGAGTTGCCAAATCCAAGGGGAGAAAACATGAAGAGTCGAGATAGACAGTCCGAGTCAGCACCAAAATTGGAGAGAGAATGCCAAATCCAGAGGAGTGAGAGAAAATTGTAGTCAAAAATACAAACCAAGTCAAAAATCCAGTCAAGTCGAAAGTGAAAGAAAAACTAGCGAACGAAGGTTCCTTCAAGCTGCTAACGCGGCGGAATGAAAGGAACTGAGAATTGGGTGGGAGTGCCTTAAAAGGGACCGTTAGGGTGGGTGGAGTTACCGCAAAAAATGTATCAAAGCACATTCTGCCTAGCAATTCCAGAAGGTTCCAATGCTCTGTGCAGGCGCAGCTATAACCCAACTGTGTGATTCACAGAGACCACGAAGATTTCCAAGAAACAAACCTTGATTTTGCCATTTATATAAGGGACACCATTTTACTATGCCACTATATATAATGGGACTTGAACATCCACGGATTTTGGTATCCACAGGGGGTTCTAGAACCAAACCCCAGTGGATAACAAGGGCCCACTGAACCATGGAGACACCATATAACACTAGTTTAAAAAAAACTGCACTGGCTGCCAATACATTTTCGGTCTGAATTCAAGGTGCTAGTGATGACATTTAAAGCCCTAAATGGCTTGGGACCTTAATACTTGATGGAGTGCCTCTCTCCATATGTGCTTTCCTGAGGATTAAAGTCTGCTAGGAGGGTCTCCTCCATATCCCCTCAGTGTCAATACACTGTGTTGGGACATGGGAGAGGGCTTTCTCAGCCATGGCATCATAACTGTGAAATGGCCTCCCCTTGGAGGTCTGACTGGAACCAAGAATAATTTCATATAGGCGCCACATTAAAATTTGGCTGTTCATCAAGGCCTTTAAGCCTCATTAATTTATCCCAAATATTGTTGTACATAGTTTTAAACACTTATTAATCTTTTAAATCTGTTTTAACTCATTATGTTGTTTAATATGTTTTTAGCTTATTTAAATTATTTTATTGTTTTAAACTGCTTAACCTGTTTTAATGCTATTTGTAAGTCGCACTGAGATCTTTTTTATATAGGGGCATAAATATAACAATAACAACATTCCAAAAGCACAGTTTTAACGTGAGTGAAAACCACTGACAGTGCAATTACTTCAGAATTTTGGCACTTTTGATGGCTGTAACTGCATAAAGCAACATCTGAAACATATTTCAAATGCATGGTAAAACTCTAGAAATTAAAGTGGGCAATTGCAGTGCGTCCATGGGTGAATTTTCTGCCTGCAGGACCTTCCAAGGGCCACATAATTTGTCAAAATTCACATCACAAAATAAACTCAGAAGTGACCAGAATTCTGCTTCTGGTTTTGAGAAAACTAGGATTTTTTAATGTTAATTTTTAAAAAACTTAGGAATTGATACTTACTGTGAAGTTTCATTCTTGGATAGTGTGGAGGAACAATCCATATGATTGGGATTTTTCCCATGAGCCAGCAGGAGTTCTAAGTTCAACATTTTTTAAATGTTAAAAAACAGTCACCCCTGCACCTTCCCCTTACTTTCCTTGCAAAGCTCTTCACTGCTCATCCTCTTTTTAACCTCTTACTTATACTATCAACCCTCCATAGATCTTTTATGTTCCTATGACGTTTCTCTTAAATATGCCAATATGTATGGGATGCACATCTACATACCTCCTACTAAATTCTTCAATGAAACTAAGCCTATATAATAACTAAAGTATACATCAACTTATGCCAACATGTGTAGGATGTACATTTATTTCTGTTCCATACATAAATCCTACTAAATTCTTGAATGCAACTAAACCTATATAATAGCTAAAGTATGTCTCAATTTATTCTAGCTTAGGGAGGGAATGGATTGTTCCTCCGGGCCATTCAAGATTGAAATTTCACAATAAGCAACAATTCCTCATTCTCTGGAACAATCCACATGACTGGGATTTACCCAAGCTTTTTTTCCCAATAGGGTGGGCATTTCTATTGTAGTTGTAGCACAACCTGCGGGACTGTGCAGCTGAAAGCAGCTCTTGATGACATACATTTCACTATTTTAAAGGGTTGAATGAAAGTTCATGGCTCTTTCTATCCTGCTGCATTACACACCTCTTCCAATGATGCTGTGGCTATGGACATGGCTCTTGTAGAATGTGGCCAAACATCTTGCAGTCTTGCTACTTTTGCTAGATCATAGCAGAGAAATATGCAAACTTTAATCCAACATGCTATTACAGCCTTGGATACTTTTGTTTCCCATTGTTTTGGGATTAAAAGAATCAAACAAAGCCTCTGTATGTCTCATACAGTATTCTTTATCCTGTCCATATATAGCTTAACTACTCGCTTGACATCAAGCGTCTGCCATTTCCTTTCCAAATTGCTGGCTGGTTTTGGACAAAAATTAGGTAAATTTATGGCTTGGAACAAGCCCCTATTTAAGTGATATTTTGTCAGGAAAGTTGGATCTAATGTAAGACATAATTTGTCTTGATGCTACTTACAGAAGCTAGGATGAACTGATAATGCTGCTAGCTCAGATACTCTCCTAGCTGATGTTATTGCCACCAAAGATATTACTTTAAATGTTAAAATTATTATTAAAGTTTCATGTAATGGCTCAAATGGAGGCTTCGTTAGCTCATTTAAGCACCAAGTTTAAAATCCACGTAGGAAATCTGTGTACTGTAGGTGATGCTTTCAATGTAGCACCTCAAAGGAATCTCTTACTCTCATTTGCTGATAAACTTATCCCTTGTGGCTTGTAAGTAGTTGACAATGCAGCTACCTGTCTTTTAAGGGTATCTGGTCGTAATCCCTTTTCCATGACCTGTTGTAAAAAATTTAGAATGTCTTTAACCTGCCCTGTCTGAGTGCCTATTTTCTGTGTTCAATTAACAAAGACTTTCCATGTCCTATTATATATTTTCTGTGTGGATGACCTACGTGACACTAACATAGTCTTTACTACTGTGTCCATATATCCCATTTGCTTTAAAGCCTGCCTTTAAATTTCCATGCAGCCAATTTGAACGACCTTGGATTTTGATGCAGTATTGGTCCTTGATGAATCAAGTCCCTTCTGATTGGTAGTCTCCAACATTTGTCCACTGACAGATGGACCAACCATGGGAACCAAGGATGCCTTTGTGAATATGACGCCACCAGAACCACTGTGGTTCTTTATCTTCTTATTTTGGTTATTACTTTCTGTATTATTGGAATCGGGGGAAATGCATATAGTACCACCTTTGGCCATTTCACTATCAATGTATTGTGCTCTTCTGCACGTTCTCTTCCATCTATAGAAAAATATCTTCTTAATTTGAAGTTCTTTGCAGAAGCGAACAAATCCACCTGCAAAGGCCCAAACCTTCTTGTTTATCTCTTGGAAAATCTTGCCATTCAGAGACTATTCTCCAGGATGGGGGCAGTTCCTGCTCAAAAAAATCTGCTTCTATATTTAAGAACCTTTCAGGAAGACTGCTGACAAAGATCTTACTGTTCTTTCCACCCAGTGTAGTATTCGATTGGCTTCCATGGCTAACAGAAGAGACTTTGATCCCATTTGCCAATGTAACATCTCTGACATGTTGCCTGTCACTACCTGTACACCTTGTCCTCTTACCAGTTCCATGAAAGTATGCAGCACTAATCTCATTGCTTTCAGCTCCAAGTAATTTATGCTTCAATGTAAATCCTTCGCAGTCCGTATGCCTTGAGCAGTCTTGCCCTGACAATGTACTCCCCAGGCGAAAACACTTGCATCTGTCGTCATAATTATCTTTTCCTGTGGTAGAAAGTATACTCCCCTGTCCAGGTGTTTCACTTTCGTCCACCAGCTTAAGTCTTTCTTCAATGACTTGGAAAGGTTTACTGGGAAATGGTAACTTTTTGCTATAGATTTTTGATGAGGAGCTAGAACGTACTGTAGCCTTCTTGTATGTAATCTTGCCCACAGTACCAATTGTATTGTGGAAGTCAATAATCCCATTATTCTTGCCAACTGCCTTGCATCTGCACTCTGCTTTCAGAAGAATATCGTCCAAATAAGAAAAGAGCTGAATTCCCTGTACCTGTAAGTATGCTACTAACGGAACCAGCACTTTTCTAAAAACTCTGGGAGCAGATGCAAGTCCAAATGGAAGGGCCCTGAATTGATAATGTTTCCGATGAAACTGGAATCTCAAATATTGTGCACAGTTCAGTGCCATTGGAACATGCAAATATGCCTCTTTGAAATCTATTCAGGCTAACCAGTCATTCATTTCCAAATTGTCTTTGATTGTTTGTCGTGTTTCCATCTTGAACTTTTGATATAGTCAAAACCATTTAAATATTTTAAATCCAATATAGGTCTATATGAACTGTTGGATTTTGGCACAATGGACAGGATGGAGTACACTCCCTTGAACCATTGGGATAGTGGCACTTCTTCTATGGCTCCCATTTTTAACAGATGCTTTATTTGATCCACTACTATCCTTTTGCTCTATAACTGTTGGCTGTGAAGGAAGATATCTGCATCTTGGTGTCCTTTGAAAAAGTATGCTGTATCCTTAATTCACCACCTGTAGCATCCACTGATCTGTGGTGACTTCTTGTCAACAAACACCAAAATGCAGAAGTCTTCCCCCTACCTGATAGTCTCGTCCGTCAATATTGACGTTGGCCTCCTCTGCTGGGTTGAGCCATTCCTCTTTTGTTCTGTTGGAATCCCTGTCACTTTTGGTTGTATTCTGACCTATTCCATTGTGGCCTTCCAAACTGTAATCGGATTGTCTGACTGAAGATCTACCTCCACAAAGGGAATAGTAGGAGTTCCTAAAATATTTTCTCTCGGCCTTCTTTCTCCGCATGGAAGGCATCACATGTTTCTTGTTCCTATTCTCTACCAGTACCTTTTATAATGCCTTTTCTCCAAAATGTAATTGACCTGAAAAGGGCATATAAGCTAAATTTCTATTCGATTTTTGGTCGGCATCCCAGTGTCGTAGCCACAATAATCTTCTTGCTATTATTTTTGCTGTTATTCATCCAGCTGCTCTTGCAAACACATATGTAGCTACAGAAGCTCTAGCAGACATTGCTAAATTCTCATGTGCTTTTAAAAGCGCAGACTCCATCTCCTCACGTCCATATCTTTTAGACTGGTGTTGCCCTCTTTAGGAACAACAGCTTGAGAAACAAAGGCTGATGCAGGATCACCAATCAGTGGAATTTTTAAGAATTCCATGTCCTCTTTTCTAAACATGTAAAGCTTCTGAGCATATCCTTTAAATCTCCTTATATTTAGTGGAGACTCCCACTCCAATTGTATTAAATCTTTAAATATTTCTGGTAATGGAATCTCTGCTGTCTTAGATGAAGATTTTCTTTTTCAGCGGCTGCTGCAGCTCTACCATCTCCTTCTTTATTAGAGTTAACCTCTTCTTGATTATCAATCATATCTAATGTTTAGTACTCTTAAAGTATTCCAGTTTAAACAACCTACTAGAAAGTATTTCTTTCTATCCTTCACTGTCTGTAATTATCTCCCTACCACTGTCAATCATATCGTCTAAATCATCCTTATCCAATGTAGATTGTCTTTCCTCTTCCACATCTGAATCTATTTTGTCTCTGTCCAAATGTTTTCTTCTTACAGCTACATTTCCCCCTCCTGAATCTGTTTTATTTCCTCTTTTTATTACTTCCTGTTCTGCTGTATCATTAGCCTGGGCAGAATTGGAATTACTATTGTCATTTAGTGTATTTACATTTCCCTTTCTTAAATTCCGTATATTAAATAATTTTTGAAAATCACTTAAAGATGAATTCATGCTTGTAAATTCATGTTGCTTTAGTGAATTCATTAAATTAAATTGATTGTATATAAACTAATCAAGTGACTTAAATTTAAATTCAACTGACCCAAATTTATGTCATGGTCAGATACTGAAGTTGGCAACTGAGAGAGCTTTGAAGTAGCTGCAGATCCTGGAGGTTGAGTTTCTGCCAAAACACCTCTCAAGAAAGCTTGAATTGGAGCTTTGTTCTGAGTATTTTCCATGTGACCAGCTGCTCTTGTACTTGTAGGAAAGCTGTCAATCAAATTACATCGTGCTGTGTCACATGGTTCCTGTTCCCTAGTGACACTGGCTGAAGTGGCCCCACCTCCTGCTATAGAACATTCATTCCCAACATGGCGGTTTGAAACAGCCTTGGGCATTTTATCTGGAGGACTCAACTGCACTCTTAGCCCTTTCTTGGTAGGCAACTCATTGTTTTTTCCTTGTAACTGATATTTTTGGCTTTTTAAACTTCTTCATAGATACATTTTATTGTTCTGATGCTCTCTTTTTCCCAGCTTTCATTTTATGCTGCTTAATACAACTGTGAGCAGTGCCTTCCGATTCAGTTTCACTAGTCATAACAAAAATGGCTTTCAGTATTTTTTTTCTGCATTTTCCTCAGAGGTCTGCTGTTCTGAAATCATCTGAGTGCAATTATTGTTTTTATTTCGGCTGCAATCTGTGGGGAGGCAGTGAACGGTTTGGACCCCCATGGATACCAACATCCGTGAATACTCAAGTCCCATTATATGCAATGGCATAGCAAAATGGTGTCCCTTATATAAGATGGCAAAATCAAGGTTTGCTTTTTGGATTATTATTTTTTAAAGAACATTTTCAAGCTGTGAATACTTAAATCCGTGGATACCAAACCCATGGATACGGAGGGACAACTGTAGCTGACGATGCAAGAAATTTTAAAACTTACGGGGAATGTGCAGGAGTGATTTTTTTTTAATATTTAAAGAATGCTCTATTTAGAACTCCTGCTATATGGGATGGCATGTGGGAGAAACCCCAATCGTGTGGATTGTTCCTATGGGCCATCCATGACAATGTTTACTGTTACAATCTATCTAAAAGATAAATCTAAATAAAGATAAAAGATAAATTGCTGCTCCTGGAAGCCTCCAGGACAGATAATAGCCCTTATTTATAGTCAGAAAAAAGGCAATCTCATGAGTCCAGGGAGACCGTGGGCTACAAAAATAAAATCTTTGGGGAGCCACATGCAGCTTCAGGGTCATATTTTGCCCACCCTGTTTTACAGCTTATATGCAGATACAACGATTCTGAGGTACAGACATGAACAATGTCTAACAAAACCTATATATGCACATTGGCTTGGTTTCATTTCATTTTGGCTTATTTTATACCACGGTACTCAAAAGCTGTAAATATCATGATACAATTAATTTTGACTGTGAGCAGAGTTGGTGCTGAGGGGCAATGGCTGCAACAGGATAAAATTATTTGGTCCTGTCTCGATCAGGTTGACAAGTGGGGACAAACCATGGGTAGCAGATTGCTCCTTCAGCCTACCTGAGAATTTGTTGCTATTACTGTGCCTTGAATTGAACTCCCACTTAGAATAACCCTATCTTTCTCTCTCTTTTTTAATTTTTTTAAATTTGAAGGTGGTTTACCATTTCCTTCTAAGGGTGAGGCCCAAGGTCACCTGGTGGGTTTCCATGGCTGACTGGGGATGTAAACTCTGGTTACCTAGAGTTCTAATCCAACATTCAAACTACTGCACCACACTGGATCTCTCTAGAAGAATACAAAACACAATTTTCTGAAAAAATGTCCTGCAACTCAAATGTACCATGATACTTCAAGCATCTTCAGTCCTGTTGCTCATACGTGGCCTTATATCTTCTTATATCTTTTCAAATTAAATGTGGAAAATTAGGCAGCTGTTTTGGGTTATCATGTAAACAGCAGCAAACTGTTTAATGTTATAACTGCATTTTTAATTCTAGGGAGGAGCTAATTTCTGTTCTGGATCAGGAAGCAAAATATCTCTGGAAGGCCCTCCTCATATACTTACAGATCATCAACATACTTACGGAATGTTGGAGAGGTGCAAGGTGGCAGATGGCGGGAAGATATTTTGGAAGTTCTTTGAACCAGGCTTCTTAAAGCGATGCAAAGGACTATTACTGTAGTCCTTTGTCAGACCTTGGTCCTCCTGTCCCTCACGAGGAAGTTGTACTGTCTGATGCTTTGAAAGTGTAACACGCAGCATCTTTCCATAAAGTTTTTGTCCATTTAAGTGATTCATGGCTAAAGAGAGAGAAAATGCAACAGCTACTCTACTGAATCTATACTTCAGTCATCACGTAGTGAATTATACATAAATTTCAGCTTACCTTCACTACCTTTTACATGTGTCAAAAATTACAGAATTTTCACTTTATTTTCAGTAAAGTTACCCTGAAAAATATCCTCCAAAATCAGGGGTCGTCTTATATGCCGGATACACTTTGCGTCACCCCGCCGTCAGATCTCCTGCCTCTTCACTCCCTTTGCAAACGGAGCGAAGAGGCAGGAGATCGGGCGGGGGGATGAGGCAAAGTGCTTCCAGGTTCATTCGCCCCCCTCCTCTGCCTTCTCCCTCTTTGGGGAGCAACCGAAGACAGAGGAGGGGGGCGAACGTTGCGGTTTGTCTTCATTCCCTTCCAAAGGGAATGAAGACAGAGGAAGGGGGGGCGGACAAGGCAAACTGGGCATTTTCGCCCCTTTCCTCCACCTTCCTGGAAAGCGCTAGGGGCAAATCTAGCGCTTTGCCATGGCTGCCCCCGCTTCCCTCATCTTCATTCCCTTCCAAAGGCAAACTGGGCATTTTCACCCCTTTCCTCCACCTTCCTGGAAGGTGGAGGAAAGGGGCGAATCTAACGCTTTGCCACGGCCGCCTCCGCTTCCCCTGTCTTCATTCCCTTCCAAAGGGAATGAAGATGGAGGAAAGGGAGGGCGGAAGAGGCAAACTGGGCATTTTCGCCCCTTTCCTCCACCTTCCTGGAAGGTGGAAGAAAGGGGAGAATCTAACACTTTGCCACGGCTGCCCCCGCTTCCCCCATCTTCATTCCCTTCCAAAGGGAATGAAGACGGAGGAAAGGGGGGCGGAAGAGGCAAACTGGGCATTTTCGCCCCTTTCCTCCACCTTCCTGGAAGGTAGAAGAAAGGGGCAAATCTAGCGCTTTGCCACAGTCGCCCCCGCTTCCCCCATCTTAATGGGGGGGGAATGAGGCAAACTGGATATATTCGCCCCTTTCTTCCACCTTCGAGTCAAGGTTAACTGGAATGTGGAAGAGAGGGGCGAATGCCACGGTTTGCCTTGGTGGCTGCCCATTCCCTATGTCTTCCTTCCCTTCGCAAAGGGAAGGAAGATGGAGGGAATGGGCAGTCACCAAGGCAAACCGGGTATATTCGCACCTTTTGTCCACCTTCGAGTCAAGGGTGATTGGAAGGTGGAAAAGAGGGGTGAATGGCACCGTTTGCCATGGATGCCACCCATCCCCTCCGTCTTCATTCCCTTCGCGAAGGGAACGAAGACAGAGGGATTGGGCGGTGGCCGAGGCAAACCGGGTTCATTTGGCCCTCTCCTCTGCCTTCACCCCCTTTGGGGAGCAACAAGGTGGAAGAGAGGGGCAAATGTAGTGGCTGGCTGGCTGGGAGAGCCCTGCCAGCTGATCCTGTTCGCTTTCCCAACTCATGAGGAGATCCTCGTGAGCTGGGAAACAAAGAGGATCACCTGGCAAGGCTCCCCCAGCCAGCCAACCAAATTGGGGGGTGATCTTATATGGCAAATATATGCCAAACTCTATATTTTTACTTAAAAATTGGGGGTTGTCTTATACGCCCAGTAGTCTTATACGCCGGAATATATGCTAGGTTTCATCATATAGTCTTTCTGAATATATCTTTCAAATTAAATGTGGCAAATTAGATAGTCAATGTCTCCAAACCACATTAAGTACCACTTAAGAAACAAACACTTTTGTTGATAAAATCCACATTCTGGAGTTGTGGAAGGATCAGAGAAGTTTAATTTGAAACACTTAAAGAAGTTCGGATTTTTCTGGTGCCCTACAAAAATTAATTTAACACAAGAACTACCACAGAAAACCTTAACAAAAATAAAGAACACAATAACTTTATAACATAAAAAGAAATAAGAGGAGGGGAGAGGGGAAGAATGTAACAGGATCCAGAAAGGATAGAATAGGTTCCCAGAGAAACTAACTTTTGGTAAGCAGATGGATTGCTTTCACATATCAACACTAACTGGCCACTGTAACATAAAAAGGAGGATGGGGGCGAAAGAAAATGTGGCAGCACCTTTAAGACTGTTTATTTTAGCATGAGTTTTCGTTAATATAAACCCACTTCTTTGGACGCAGTACCAAGTGGTATTAAGGCAGTGTTTCTCAACCAGGGTTCCCTGGAACCCTAGAATTCCCTAAGAGGTTGTTAGGGGTTCCTGAAGAGATTGTGACTGTAGGGGGGAAAGCAATAGCAGTATATAGAATAATGTTTATGCAGGGGTTCCCTGAGACCTGAAAATTATTTCAAGGGTTCCTCCAAGATAAAAAGGTTGAGAAAGGCTTATTAAGGCCTCAGATATAAAGAATATTTATACAGTTCTGGGAGTGACATAGAATATAATAAATGAGGCCCAGCACATTGAAAATTTAAAGCAAGGGGCATAATTTGCATCTTCTTGGATCCTATTACATTCTATCCCACAAATGTATACACATGCTTTATACCTGAGGCCTTAATATCTCTCTGTACTGCATCTGAAGTGGGTTTTATATTCATGAAAGCTAGTTCTAAAATAAAATGAAGTGGTAAAGGTGATGCCATGTTCTGTTTCTTCCTCTCCCGCCCTTACTCCTTTTTATGCTTCAAGAGACTAACATGGCTAATTCTTTGAAAATAACTTTACAACAACAGATCCTGTACATTCTATGAATTACAATAGCTATATTTTATTGACATTGTTAATACCTAGCTGGGCTTGTGTTGCATCTGCCATTTGAACTAAGGCATTTTCCTTCTTATTAAACATGATTTTTACACGATGGACATCCCCATAAACACCTGCAGAAGTAAAACATATTTAATGCATGCTGTGCAGCAAGATCCTTGAAGTTTTAATATTTAATAGAGGAATATCATATCTATATTATATAATAATAATAATAATAATAATAATAATGTATTTATAAATATCTTTGAACAGGATATCAACAAGTTAGGAGGCTGATAAAGGTTTATTTTTTAAAAAAACCAATCCAAATACAACCAGATATTGTATAAGTGTTGTTATGACAGAGATTGGAATGTTAGAATTAGAAGAATAAAAATGCAACAGACTGTGTGGGCCTAGCTTGGGCCCTTCCATTCATCTTTAATGTTTCAGAGGAAATGGATGGGAACTGCATACATGGATCTTGTGGACATTTGAGCAGAAAGACATAACTTCATTCCTGTTATGCTTCCCCAACAGAGGCCACAAGTGTGGCAGATGAGTTGCAGGACCTTCAAAATCTAGCATCACAGAGAAAAGTTCAAGATTAAATAGAAAAGCTGCAAAGAGGGATGCAATGAGCAGCTTCTTCACTTCCCCGCTTTGAACCCTGACAGACATTTCCTGTATAGTGAGGTTCTCAAAAACTTGTTACAGTCGTCCCTTCACATTCACGGGGGTTCTGTTCCGCGGACCCCCGCGAATGTGAAAAATCTGCGAATAACGACTCCCCTCCCCCCTCCCTCCCCAGGCCTTCGCGGGGCCTTGCTAGACCCCCCGGAGGTCTCCCTGGCCCTCCCTCCCTCCCTCCCCAGGCCTTCGCGGGGCCTTGCTAGACCCCCCGGAGGTCTCCCCGGCCCTCCCTCCCTCCCTCCCCAGGCCTTCGCGGGGCCTTGTTAGGCCCCGCGGAGGTCTCCCCGGCCCTCCTAGGCCCCGCGGAGGTCTCCCCGGCCCTCCCTCCCTCCCTCTCCAGGCCTTCGCGGGGCCTTGCTAGACCCCCCGGAGGTCTCCCCGGCCCTCCCTCCCTCCCTATCCAGGTCTTCGTGGGGCCTTGCTAGGCCCCGCGGAGGTCTCCCCGGCCCTCCCTCCCTCCCTCTCCAGGTCTTCGCGGGGCCTTGCTAGACCCCCCGGAGGTCTCCCCGGCCCTCCCTCCCTCCCTCTCCAGGCCTTCGCGGGGCCTTGCTAGACCCCCCGGAGGTCTCCCCGGCCCTCCCTCCCTCGCTCTCCAGGCCTTCGCGGGGCCTTGCTAGGCCCCGCGGAGGTCTCCCCGGCCCTCCCTCCCTCCCTCTCCAGGCCTTCACGGGGCCTTGCTAGGCCCAGCGGAGGTCTCCCCGGCCCTCCCTCCCTCCCTCCCCAGGCCTTCGTGGGGCCTCCGGAGGGCCTCCGGGGGTCCCTCGAAGGCCTCCCCACCCCTCCCCAGGCCTTCGCGGGGCCTCCGGGGGTCCCTCGAAGGCCTCCCCAAGCCTTCGCGGGGCCTCCGGGGGACCCTCGAAGGCCTCCCCACCCCTCCCCAAGCCTTCGCGGGGCCTCCGGGCATCCCGCGAAGGCCTCCCCACCCCTCCCCAAGCCTTCGCGGGGCCTCCGGGGGACCTGCGAAGGCCTCCCCACCCCTCCCCAGGCCTTCGCGGGGCCTCCGGAGGGCCTCCGGGCGTCCCGCGAAGGCCTCCCCACCCCTCCCCAAGCCTTCCCGGGGCCTCCGGAGGGCCTCCGGGGGACCCGCGAAGGCCTCCCCACCCCTCCCCAGGCCTTCGCGGCGCCTCCGGAGGGCCTCCGGGCGTCCCGCGAAGACCTCCCCACCCCTCCCCAGGCCTTCGCGGCGCCTCCGGAGGGCCTCCGGGGGCCCCGTGGAGGCCTCCCCGGGCCTCCCCGCTCCCTCCAGGTCTTTCACGGGGCCTCTGGAGGCCCCGTGTCGCGGTTTTGGGGGGGCCCGGGGGGGCTCTCCCAAAACCGCGAATAACCAAAACCGCGAATGTCAAGTTCGCGAATGTGGAGGGACAACTGTATATGTTTTCATCCCCATCACCTTCCAAGGATAGGTATCCCTCAGTCCTGAGGATAGGGAAGGGAGAGATGAGCCAGAGACTGCCCCTTGAATCAATCAGTGGTCACCTCCTGCACTTTGAACATGTGAATACACATGTACAGGCAGAGGCAGACATGAAAATGAAGCCCTCTCCCAATTTCGACTTTTGGTCCTTACTCATTTCTGACAAGAGTTTACTTTTTGCACATTTTCTACTGCATTTGTTGGACAAATAATGATTGTCAGAGTAAAAAAAAAAAAAAAGGAAGAAGGAAAGCAGCAGCAGCTACTGAATTGGAAAGATCCACCCCCACCCTCTTTTCCAAAGCTGATACAGGCACTTAAGACTTGCGTCCAATAAAGTCAACTCAATTAATCTCTCTCCCCTAACTAGATATTAAAATCTCCTTTGATAACATCAGCATCCACCGTGAGCTGTGCAATTAAGCCAGGCTTAGTTAGTGATCAAGTTTTTGGTTGATTGGAGAAAATCAATCTGATAGAACAGGTAAGTCTGATTACATGCATTCACTCACTCACACAGGGATGGAGAGAGCGGGAGGCGAAAAGGCAGGTGATGTGAAGAGTGAGCAAGAGAGGAAGGAGAGAACCAATGTGGGCAGACAGGCAGGATGTTGGTGGTGGGAGCAAGGCAAAGATCGTGGAAGGGGCTGTGGAAGCTGCCCTCGTGGTGGTGGTCTCAGCAAGTCTGGTTGCCTAATTAAACAGGGAGAGGGGACAATAGATAGCTGGAGGCCATAGCCCTCTTCAATTAGCGAGAAGAAAAACACTACTTTCATAAATAAACTTTTGCTTTGCTCTCAATGACATCCACATCCAAGGAGCAAAAAGGGATCCTGATCTTCCTATCAGGAAGAGCCAGAACACTGAGGAGTTGCTCCTTTCACTAGAATATGTAAGATCAATTGGTTACCTTTGTCCTTAATTTCTTTGACAGGGAGTTAACCCCTTTTGTGTATATTTACTGATCAAGAAAAATGCCTTTATGCAACTGCAAAACCTACTGAATATATATGTGTCCTGATATGATGTTCAATATTTGCATTAAAAGCATCTGAGAATGATGCAAGTATACAAATGAAAATCTGCAAATCACTTATATTCACTTTGGATCCCATCCAGGAAGAAAGCTGGTGTATAAATCCAATAAGCAAATATATAAATATTTAACTGGAGGACAGATTAATCATTTTCCATGCTATAGCCTTACAATTAATAATCACATGCAGAAGACTTGTTTTGTGAAAAAGGTGTGAATGTCTTTTTCTTTCAATTAATTAATTAGATTTATATCCCAACTTTCTCCCAAGATGGGATTCAAGGCAGCTATTAAATTCTGAATCATCCATTCTTCAAATGTAAATTATGATTTTGGTTTTATTTTGCATCGAAACCAACTTACCAAACAGGATAAAGAGTCCATCTGGTGTAATTGCCTGCATAAAATCACAGAAGGGTTTTTTTTTTTAATTTGTATACAAGATAAAGCATGTTAAAAAGGAAAAAGAAATCCCTACCTGAATTAACTTGAGGCTAGCAGGTAATCTCAAAAGATAACTACAGTCCTAGCAGGTATATTGAAACAATTTGCATATGTCTGGCATCATATTTTCTCTATACTAATATAAATAATTTCAAATATATTTTTCATTGATAATATTGGGTGCTATCCAACCTCAATTTAGATTTTGCTAAATGCCATGCACTTAATTGGCAGCTATGTTCAAGCTATTACTTCACATATTAGCCTTACATCAGGATTGAGATTGCTAACAAGCAGAACAGAATTTCCAGGCATTCCAGTAACTCCTGGGATAGCCATTCGCCCAGTCATGGTAGAGGTGGTGATTGCAAGAGGTCCAAGTGCACTGGGAACAGCTGGGACTGACAAACCTGAAAAAATCAAGAGTTTCATAGAATTATTTTAGAAAAGGCACATGGACTTCAACTTTTAACACCCACTCTGAAAAGTAAATAGAGCATGTAGCATTTTAAAATAAATGCTTTAGGAGTAAGAAATTGATCCCTCCTCACTGAGTTCAACAACATTTATTAATCTCTTCATCCTACCTTGACATGGCAAATAAAATGCACGCACACACTCTTGTGAATCTCAAAGTATCACCTCTCCTTACCTCAGTACATTGAGGTACACAAGGCTTAGGATCTCACAGCATTTAAACCAGGGGCAGGCAGCTTGTGAGCCTCCAGATGGTTTGGTACTTAATTCCCATCAGCCCTAGCCACCAAAACCAATGGTGAGTAACGATGGGAATTTTTGGGAATTTTTATTGGAGTAAGACCATTCTACTAAAAAATACACCCGACCGCAAAAGGCCATAACAATAATACAAAAACAATACTAATTATTTTCCTCTTTTCTTACTAATACAAAAGTAAATCTATCCTAACACTAATGTATTTTTCCCTTTAATCTAAACACACTATAATCACATTATATTTACACATTATAATTATACCTACTTAGAAATGGAAAAAACCCAATAAAATATTAATTAAAAATAATAATACAAAATAATACAAAATTAATAAAATATTTATTTAAAATATCATTTTATGTTATTGCTGGGGTCGTCTCACTAAACCACGGCCAAAACTTTTTCCAACGATAGCTTGGCAATTTCTCTTTTTCACTCAGAGCTAAATTTTCAATTACATTCTTCACATAATAGGCAGTGCCTTTTACATCCTGCAGATTTTGACTTTTCACCTCCTTTTGTCTCTGGAAAACTAACCCTAACATCACATAGAGGTTTACCAAGCGCATCGTGGACCAGGGCACTTTCCAAAACCTCTCAGCCACGGCGGAACCAGGCTCCTTCCTCTTCCTCTTTTGGCCCACTAATTTTCTGGGTCCCCTGATACCCTCTGGAGGTTCAGTACCCGAAAGCACCGTCTCCCAAGCCTGCTGTGCCAAATCTGGCCAATCCAGGACCCGGGCCACGTCCTCCCATGTTTCCCGGGCACTTGGGCAGTCCTGGACAAAATGTCTGATCGTCTCCTTTTGTGCCACGCCACTCAAAATCTCAGCCTTTTTACATTTCAGACGTGGACAGGTCTGCTCATCCTCTGCGGTCCATGGTCTCTTTCCCCTCAGATTAAGAACCTGATGATAGAGCCTCCACCTCAAGTCCCACAACTTTTTGGGGACCCTTTTGTCCATGAAATATTCAATTGGGTTAGTCTGGTGATGTAGGTATTCTGATAAATCTAGTTTGGCCTGACGCTTTTGCAAAAATGGGTTAACATAAATCTCCTCCACTATTTTCCTGTACAAACTCCTCTTGATGCTCTGACGTGGTCTGTCTTCCCCCTTCAACTCCTCAGCATGAATTTTATATTTCTTTATGTAAAAAACAAAGTCTTTCAAATAATCTGGTGCTTTCAATTTTTCAGGTAAAGAAAACCTAAAACTTAATGAGCCTTCCTCCCACCAAGTCTTTCCCCATCTAGTCCCTATCCAGCACTCACAAAACAAAACTAGCCAAGCCTGAGGTTGAATCTGACCCTTTTGTAACAGAGAAACTTTCCCAAAGTTTTGAGCAGAAAAGATGGCGATGAACTTAGGTCCCAGGGTTGGGAAGTCTAGGCCCCCTTGTTCTACCTGCCCATAAGCCACTGCCGTTGCCAGGGGGAATGTGGCCATTCCCCAAAGAAACTTGAAGAGAACCCGATCAGCTTCTTTAATCACTGAATCTGGAGGTGGGAAAACAGCCGCCAAGTTGGCTGCCACCGGAAGCAGGTAGGTATTTACAAAAGCGGCTCTCTGGTAAATGGTCAGCTTCCATCTCTGCCAGAGGGCCACCCTCTCTTTCACTTTTTCCAACCAGCGATACCAATTTTCTTTCCATCCCTCTGGAGCCAACGCAAAATTCAGCCCCAGGATCTTCATCCTATCCATCTTTGCCTCTTGCTCTGCTTGCCACCTTTCCTTTTCTCCAACTACGTCCTTTAGAGGAATAACTGCCATCTTGTCCTCTGCAGCAAAAATCCGCAGTAAAAAAGCTGGAGCGTGATATATGTTTGTACAAAACAATTCTACCACAATTCACCTTAAAATGACAAAAATATTTTCCTATCCTAAAATAGATGAATGACCTAACATTCTCAGTTCTCTACCCAGAGACAAAAAAGCAGAATGGCCCTCCATCCATCCCAATGGCCATTGCCCTGGCCAAGGAGGGAGAGAAGGAAAGGCAGGCAGAGCTCCATCTTGCCTCAGCCCAGAAGCAGAATGACCCTCCCTCCATCCCAACTGCCACTGCCCTGGCCAAGGAGGGAGAGAAGAGAAAGGAACGTTGGTCTTACCTGTGATACGTTCTTTTCCAGTGAAGAGGCGAAGAGCATCCGCATGCTTTGGGTTGTCCCGCCCACTTGCTCCCAGTAGGCAGGTAACAGAAAACTTTTATTTTGAACTGCCCACTGGTGAGGTCATCTAGGAGGGACGATCCCTCAGCTGGTCAGTCTGTATCACAGCCTCGCAACGCAGTAGCGTCACGTATCTGGCTGAAAGCCCATCTCTCTTCCAGATCTAGAAATATGTTAGCCCATAAGGTGATTCTCCACTTTCCATCGTAGTGGTAACTTACGGAGCTCGCCCTGGGTGGGCCCGGATGCTCTTCACCTCTTCACTGGAAAAGAACATATCACAGATAAGACCAATGTTCCTTTTCCCAGTGGAGAGAGCTCCAGAGCATCCGCATGCTTGGGATTTACTAAAGTTTCAACCATGAGTGGGCAAGGCAGGCCTCGCGTCCCCTAAGGCTGAATAATCCATTGTAGCACTCTTCTGCTGAATGCGGCCTCCGTGGACTGTATCTTGTCCAGTCTGTAATGCCGAACAAAGGATGATGGTGACCTCCACGTCGCTGCCCTGCAGATTATCTCCAAGGGCGTGTCCTTCTCCCAGGCCACTGAAGTCGCTGCACTTCGGGTGAAGTGTGCCATGATTCCCTCTGGTACTGGCTTGCTCTGTAACTCATAGCATGTTGCGATGCAACATCTAATCCAACGCGACAGCGTGGAGGGCGAGACCTTCCTCCCCAAGTATTTGGAGTGTGGAGATACAAACAACGCTTCTGAGACCCTAAAGGAGGAAGTCCTCTTGATGAATACTCTCAGGGCTCTGCGAACATCCAAGGTATGACAGATCCTTTCCAACTCCCTTTCGGGATTAGGACAGAAGGAGGGCTGCACAAGATTCCTCCTGTGATCTGTGGAAAACAGAAATGACCTTCGGTCTGAAGTCCAGACGCAGTCTGAGGATCACCGAATCCGGTCTGAAGATGCACAGATCCCTTCTGATCGACAAAGCTGCCAGTTCTGAGACTCTTCATGCTGAGGTAATTGCCACTAGAAAAAAAACCTTCCATGTCAGGAACTTCACTGGTGCCTCTCTTAACGGCTCAAAAGGACGTACTGTTAAGGCCTTCAGTACCGTGTGGATATCTCAGGAAGGGAATCTATGTACCATTGGAGAAGCCAGGTTAACGAGACACTTGATGAAGCGGTGCAGGTGGGGATGTGAAGATACCGTGGCCGCCTTCTCTGGGGGTAAGAACGATGTTGTGGCCGGCACCTGTCTCTTTATGGTATTGGGGGGAAACAGAACTCCACCCTGTTCTACAGGAAATCCAATAGTAGGGGGACTGAAACCTCTCTGAAGTCCCGGTCCTTACACCTGCATTATTGTCGAAACACCCAGAAGGTGTACTCATAAATACGCTGAGTGGACTCACATCTTGATGCCAAAATCTTTCCAACCACTGGGCATAAGTACCTTCTTGCTGCTAACATCTGGTGTTCAATCTCCACGCATGGAGCTATACCCAGGCAGGGTCCAGGTGATGAATCTGACCCTAGACTAGCAGATCGGCTCAAACTGGGATTGGGACCAAGTCCACCCGCATGTCGAGAATGTCCGGGAACCAAGCTCTTCGAGGCCATTCTGGAGCGATTAGAATGACCTCTGCCCTCTCTGCCCGTATCTTGTTGATCACTCTGGATAGGATGGAATGCATAAAGTAACGTTCGTGGCCAAGGGCATGTCAGGGCATCCATGTCCTCTACTCCTTCACTTATGTACCTGGAGAAGAAGTGTGGAGTTTAGAATTTGCTGGAAATGTGAGCAGATCTACTTCTGGCGTCCCAGGGTCTGGACGACGCACTCAAACACCTCCTTATGAATGCTCCATTCTTCCTGGTTGATATCTGACCGGATGAGCCAGTCTGCTTTCCGGTTGAACGTTCCCTGAGCATGTTCTACCGCTATTGACGCGATATTCTCCTCCGCCTAATTGAACAGGCGTCTCACCTCCTCCATGAGGGCCCAAGACCTGGATCCTCCCTTGCGATTTATGTGCACCTTCATCATTACGTTGTCTTTCGTATCAGAACTATCTTGCCCTTGACTAGGTTCATGAAGGTTATCAGGGCCAATCTGACTACCCTGAGTTCCAGCCAGTTGATGCTGTGAGCCGCTTCCTCCACTGACCATTTGCCTTGGCCAGGTGGGGTCCGGAGTGTGTTCCCTATCCTCAAAGACTGGCATCTCTGGTAATTTGAACTCTGTTCAGATGTCAAAGATGACGGCCCCTGTAGTATCGCTGGTGAAAGCCACCACTGGAATGATGTCAAGACCTCCTAGAATACTTTATTTTATGTTATGTATTTATTTATACCCCCCTCTTTAGCCACAAGGCTATCAAAGCCGCTTACAATTGTTTTAAGCAATAGCAATTTACACATCTACACAGCATTAAGCAGTTTCCAATGTGTGTTAGCTAATTGCCCCCACAAGCTGGGTACTCATTTTACCAACCTATGAAAGGAAGGCTGAGTTAACCTTGGAGCCCTCTGGAATCAAACTTGCAACGTGGTGACTTGCAGTACTGGCATTTAACCACTGTGCCACCAGGGCTCCTTACAGTCTCACTAAATGGTGTCTTTTGCTGGGTATCTCCTCCTGAAAAGAGAGCAGAAACCTTTGGAGTGTCCTGGCGTGAAATCTCGCCCATGGCAGACAATCTATCGCCGCTATCATCAGATCTTGTAAGTGTGCCAGGTGCATGAAGACCGTCTTGGCTGCTTGCACCGCGTTCTGTGTCGCTTTCTGAATTGAGTCGATCTGCTCCATTGGGAGTTGGATCAGCCCCCCCCCCACCGAGTCCACTAGTGCCCTTAAGTGCTGGATTTGCTGACCTGGGGTCAAGGAGCTCTTTTCAAAGTTGATCTGGAACCCGTGACTCTGAAGTGATCCCGTGATTAGTTCGATCTCTCTCTCCACACTCTGTCTGGACGGGGAGCGAATTAAGAGGTCGTCTAAGTAGGGATAAACATGTTGCACCGCCAGCATGCTATCAGAGCTACCAGGATCTTTGTGAAGACCCTGGGCGCTGACGATAGTCCAAAGGGAAGGGCCTTGTACTGTAAGTGTCTGTCGTTGAAACAGAAGCGAAGAAATTGGCGGTGGTCCTGATGCACTGGAATGTGAAGATACACATCCAGTAAATCCAGAAGAAAGATAGTTCCCTGGTCTTATGGCTTCCAGGATGTGCCTCAAGGTTTCCATTCTGAACTTCCTTTTCCGAACGAACTTGCTTATCCCCCTTATGTTCAGGACCGCCCTCCAAGTACTGTTCTTCTTTGGTACTAAAAACAGGATGGAGTAACAACCCTTGACCTGTTGTGACTTCTGGAGCTCCTCTATGGCTCCCATCTGTAGTAGTCGCTGAATCGCCTCTGTCATCAGACGCTGCTTTTCTCCGTCCCTGTAAGACGGGGTTGGTATGAACCACTGTGGGGGGAGTTGAGAGAACTCTATCTGGTATACCTGATGGATCGACCACAGGGCCCATTTGTCCGAGGTAGTTTTCTCAAGCCCCCACAAAGGCCTGCAGCCTTCCCCCCACTGGAAGGGAACTGTCATTGTTGGGGCTTGGGTTCTGCTTAGTGGACTGGGATTGTGTAGGCTTCCCAGCACCTCCTTGCTGATTTCTGCAGTGATATCTGTTCTTCCTCTAGTGCGCTCTGGGGGGCCTGAAGTCCCTGGAACCAGACTGATTTGATGATGAACCGGTACCCTGGTGGTTGCCTATGACACAAAACGGCCAGCAACATCTTGTAAATCTTCTTTCCTCCCTCTTGTGGGATGAGGCCAAAGTCGCCTTCTTCTTTATCTTCCACCTTTATCTTCTCAAGAGATCCACCAAATAATCTTTGCGAGACCAGGTTCTGCTTTGGAATGGCGAGACCAGGTTCTGCTTTGATTTGAAGTCCATGTTCCAAGGCTTCAGCCAGACCCATCTTCTGATGGCCACCGTCACCACCTGAGCTCTTGTGCAGAATTGGATAGAGTCCAAGGTGCTGCCTGCCAGGAAGGCAGAGACCTTAGTAAGTTTACTGAGGTCCTGGCAGATTCTCGTCTGAGCTCTAGGGATGTCCTGCAGGGTGTGTCTTGACCACTGTATCGCGGCTCGTGCCATCATGGTAGCCATCATGGAGGCCCGAATGGCTAAGGACAGTGCCTTGTGGGCCCGCCTATGGGCCAAGTCCATCCGCCTATCCTCTGGGATCTTCAACGTTTCCTCTCCATCTCAACAGAAATTTGCAGATGAAACCAGTTCAGAGACCGGTGCGTCAATAAGAAGAACCTGCAACTTTCCCATGACCTTCTTAGGAAGAGAGTAAAGCTTCTTAGCCAGGCCTGGCTGTGGTTTGACTACCGCAGGTGCCTTCCACTCATCGCACATCAAACGCATTAAAACTGCTGGAACTGGCATCTCCAGAGCCAATGGTTGCCAAGTCCGGGAAAAATTCACCAGAAATCTCATGCAAATAAGGATCCATTTGAGAAGTAGACAGGTCTAGATCCAAGGTCCTGACTGCCTTCTTTAAGAGTACTGTAAAATCCTCGGGAGAAAAATGGCGGGCAGAGGGGCATGAGGTGCCTGATTCTTCCGCTTCCTCCTCTGAGAGTTCCCCCTCTTCTCTGTCTGATTGGTCGCTATCAGAGACCTCCCCTGCTGATGAATAGAAGGATAGGACCTCATCGTTGTTCCCATCCGCTCTTGCATGCTTATCCTTGACCTGGGCCCACTGACCATCCTCGTCATCACTGAGGTGTCTGGTCGTCGACCTGGATTGGTTGGCAGCGGGGGTAGTAGCGTTGCTGGAGCCAAGCACCGCCTCCATACTCCTTCTGCCCCTGCAGTGACTGTCTGGGAATGGGAACGCTTGGCCTTCCCTTTACTAGCACTGCCAACTTTCCCGCCTCTCTGGCTTCTCTGAGAACCCTGTGCTGCCTGTGCGGGGGCAGCGATCCTGCACCAGGTATCTGAGGGACCATGACGGGGGCAGCGGGGTCCACGGGGGTCTAAGACCGGCGTTGCTGGGATTGACTGGGCCTGGTCCCCCGCCTGGGTCTGCCCACACGAACCCTCCAAGCCTGGCTGAAGCAGACTAGCTGCCAGCCAGCTTATAGCCTCCCTGGCCAGAAGACTCCGAAACCACTCTGGCACGGCCGGAAGTGCTCCCTCCCCCAGGACTCCAATCCCCGGGTCCTGAGCCCCACTCACTGTGGCCGCTGATTGCTGCTGGACCCGGGCTCTTGATCCTCCCATGCTGGGGGGGGGTGTCCAGGAATGCCGATGCTAGGGGTGGTCCATGCCTCCTCCTGCCAAGGAGGCTGCATGGCGGGCTCCTCATTCCATCCGTAGTCGCACCCGCTTGGGTGGAGAAGGGCCAGATTGCAGCCAGCGGCAGCTGAGGCAGGGGTCTTCTCCCCCTTCTTTGGCCTCTTCCTGCTGCTGCTAGTTCTGGCAGAGCCTTTGGCAGCAGAGCTCTGCTGCACGTCCTCTTCTCCAGCGCTGAGCCGGTGTCTAACCAGAACGGACAATCACTGCCAATTATAGCAGCGATCACCATATCAATTTCCTCCATTTGACTCATCCCTGCTCCCTTCTGGACTAAGATTGATTGACTGGATCTTTAAAAATGTAAAAAAAAAAATTTGAAAATCCAAAATGGCTGCTGTCATGTGGATGAGGGAGCAAAGGAGGAAAAAGGGAGAGACATGTCCTACCAGGAGCGTAGGCAGGAAGCAGACTGGCCAACTGGGGGGGGGGGGTCGTCCCTCCTAGATGACCTCACCAGTGGGCAGTTCAAAATAAAAGTTTTTTTGTTACCTGCCTATTGGGACCAAGTGGGAGGGACAACCCAAGCATGTGGATGCCGTGACCAAGGAGGAAGAGAAGAGAATGCTAGACTTAATCCCTTTCCCTACTGCCATCCACTTTCCTTTTGTATCATGTCTTCATTAGATTGTAAGCTTGAAGGCAGGGAACTGTTTTGTTGTTCTTTTTCTTGTAAAGTACCATGTACATTGATGGCACTATAGTAATAAAAGATGATGATGATAATGATGATAATGATAACACAGAAACATACATCAAGAACTATGGATCAAGATTGACAACCTACATATGCATAACATAAAAACTGTGCTGGCTGTGATCTACTCTTTGATTCCAAAACCAGTGAGTACAACAATAGTTCTTTATAAAAGTTAAGACAAAGCACAAACAATATAAAGTTAGGTTTAAACCATATTAAAAAGGACTTGCCTGCAGCTTGGGGAAAACCAATGGCAGGGGCAAAACCAGCAGCCCCTGCATATGGTGAGGAGATGATACCTGGGGTGCCTGAAAAGAGAAACAAATTAACTTAGATGGCAAGAGATTAATTCCTAGAGAAATCAAAAAGCACACAGATTCCTCAAAATTCCTTGTCTTAGACTGATTCATATTGAAAAACTGGATAATTCATTCAGTGCCCTTACTCAAACAAGTCCACATGTGACTCAAGTACCATGTAGACAATCATGAAGTCAATACTAGTGTATAGTTTTGCTTAACTTCTTTCACGGTGTCAGTGTGTATTTCAAAATGATGCAGGAACATGAGGCCATCATGTCTCTGGATTTTTCCAAAGAATCAAAATGCAAATGCAGGAACCAGAGGAACCAGCCCTGTATAATTTTTTTTCATTATTGTTTTTAACTTTCATTGAAGGGTTGCAGATGTCTTCTTTCCATCATAAATCAAGGTTATACTTTTAGCTTGTAAACAAAGTGAAATGGAGAGAAGAGAAAAATCTAATTGCTATTTTCGCCTAATACATTCTCTGGAGACTAATTATGGGCAATTATCTGATCGGAAACATAACCTTACATGCTTAAATGGAAAAATAGCTCTAAAATAATACTAAATTAATTCAAAATCAGAATATGAAGAACTGATAATGTTTATAGAGATTACTCTGAACAGAGAAGCTGAGTTAGCTTATCATGCATGTTCACATGACTGAATTGCAGTAATTCTGAAATTAGCAGCAAATTGACACAGCAACCCATTCTCCCATCTGAATGTACTCAGCAGCTTCTCATACCTCTTATCTTTAGTCACAATATGGTAGTTACACAAATACTGCAGAACACTATATATTTTACACGAATAATACATGCATTGGTACTATGACTAGTATTGGCAATATAGGTATTATCATTTATTCACAGTTCTGATTTCCACTATAATTCATTATATAAGCAGCCAACAACAAAGAGCTTTTTCAGCCCGGTAAGGCCTGCATGAATACTGATACCAAATGCATACAATTTACACCATTTTCACTTAGAATAGAAATTGTTCTAGCACACAACATGTAAACACTCTTCTGCTACATTTCACTAAGATGGGCATCCTAATTAAATAATTAACCCACTAGATACTGGAATCTAGGCATGAGTATTTGATGCAGAAAGAACAAGTCCTCTCAGGTTTAACACTGTCCTCATCAAAACCAGCTGCCATCTATTTGCTGCTACAAAATCTTTAAACCTGAGTTTGGATTCTTACTGCAGCTGTTTTATGATTCAGTGTACAGTACTAGTATAAACGCAACACTGAAAGAGAAAATTAATAAAATACTGCATTTCAAATTTGAGAAACAGAAATTTGTCAGTTTAGAATGCACCCAGTTCATAAAAAGAGAAATTCAATTTCTATCATTTTTTCATGGTTTTGAACTCTTGCTGTACATTGCCCCATCTCTAAAAGTGTCCTAGTAAACATTAGTAAAAGAAAGCCATGGCAATAAAGATGTGCATGATGTAACAGGAGCTTGTTAGAGAGCTGACATTCTTTGCTCATGATTGTTGTTAACTGCTGTCAAGTTGTCTTTGACTTATGGCAACCCTATGAATGAAAAATCTCCAAGTCATCCTATCATCAGCTTCCTTGACATGAATCTATCTATCTGGAATAGGGTCTTCCTCTTTTCCTATTGCCTTCTACCTTACCAAACATTACTGTATTTTCTAGTGAGTAATGTATTCTCATTGTACATTCAAAGTACAACAGCCTCAGTTTAGTCATCTTGGCCTCTAGGGAGAGTCCAGGCTTGATTTACACTATACCCCTCTATTTGTCTTTGTCTATAGTATCTTCCTATGATAGTTACTATCATAATTCCACTAGCTTTTATTATTTCACTTAAACATTAGTTCTACTTTATTTCAAACCAACTGTCAAGTAATATTTATTTGCTAATCACTATTTTTCAAAACCATTTCTCCAAAGTGGTGGGGTGTAAACTTAATAGCTATACAATACAACTTAATTCAAATTTTTTAAAATATTATACAGCCTAATGCTAAAAGAAGAAGCAATTAGTTCCACCCTTTTCTCATAAAGGAATCATTCTTACCAAAAGCAGCAGCCATAGTGGGGTCAAGGGAAGGCTGCCCATCACCTGAAGGAAGGTCCAGGCGTGTAAAGTCTCTGCTTTTATCATTGTTATATTTTACATTAAGGCTTGTTAGTTTGGAGAAATCAATGCGAAGAGTGCAGCAAGCATTGTAGATATTTTGACCATCAAGAGCCTGTAGGAAGACAGAAAAATCAGTTTATTAAATTTATTTATTGCTTCACCAAGCTTTATGATTATCTGAAAGTCAATACTTGTATTAATCCTAAACATGCTTTGGGTGGAGCAGAAGTGAACAAGTAGAATAGTTCACATCTTTAGTTATTCACTATGATTTTCTAAGCCTTCTGTCTAGTATACACTATAATTTTAAGGAACTATATCATAATGTCTATTACTGCTACATTCCTTGAGAGTTGAGAGAGGCAGTGTATATTTCCAAATAAATAGCATTCTTTTTGTGCTTTGTGCTGGTCGCTCTTATTATACTAACTGTACGTTATTCCTAAGAGCATTTACTTATAGTAGTGAAGCCTGAACAATTAGAACTATGTATGTGCGTTTCCACCATAGTTCCCAAACAGTAAAACCTACACATCTGAAACTTGGCACAGATACTAAGGAGACTGTAAAAGTATGCGCCTTGGGAATTATTTCTTTCAATTATTTTAGTTAATTACAGTCATCCCTCCACATTTGCAGGTTAAGCATTTGCAGATTTGTTCATTTGTGGATTACTGCACAGTACAGTACAGCACTTGTTGCCACCTCTGTTGCTGCCCTATTTTTAACAGGGACTTCGGAAACACTGTTGTTGCTGGGAAGAAATCAAACTGGTGGGGTGGCTGGGCCCAGCTGCAGGTGGGCAGGAATGGGATGGGGGAGCACAACGAGGAAGGGCATGTGCATTCACTCACTCACTTACACCAGCAGGAAGGGGATGGGGGGAACATGGGGAGGGAGGACACAAGCATTCACTCGCTAACTCACATGGATAGGAAGGGGATAGGATGGGTGTCCCCTTTCTCCCTCTTCCTGCCGCTTCTCCTTTCCTGCCCACACAGTTGAGTGTGCAAGCAAGGGAATGCACACGTGGCCAGCCACCCTGCTAGTAAAGGTACCTTTTGTGTGTGTGTGTTAAATACAGTTTGCAGGGGCCTAGAGATATTCAGTTTTTCCACTTTTGTGGGGGGTTCTGCTCCTCTAACCCTTGTGAAAATTGAGGGTTGACTGTATATCTATAGTTTGCAATACCAACTTCAGTCACAAGATGGCAGGTGTATAACCTCATCTAGAGACAAAGCTAGAGGTAGGCCCAGGATATTCATTTCTCTAAAGGGCCTCTAAGCAGTTCCATGTTATATTTTCCTTTGTATGATCCTCAAACTCTTCAGGAAGTTGAGAGAGGGAGAATGTGGAAGCAATACTTTCTTGTAAGGGGTGGTGGTGGTGGTGGCAGTGGGCAGAGGGAAAGACGAAACTACTTAAAAAGGAGGAAGAAAAACAGCAGAAACAGAGTGAGCATTGGGATGGGAGGTGGGCTCCGGTGTTTCTAAGATATATACAGATATAGAGATAGAGATAGAGATATATAGAGATATATATATCACACACACACACTGAAAATACATCAGATCCACACTTATTTTATCATTTACTTACCATTCTGGCATAATGTGCATTCAATGGATCAGCATACTGAAGCAAGGCCTGAAACTGATTGTTCTTTGTAAAAGTGATGATCTTCAAAACTGTCCCAAACTTGGAGAAGATCTAAGCCAAAATGTATACAGTGAATTCATACATCAATGCTTTCTAGAAAGTTGAAGATAAAAACTGCATAGATGTTCCAAATAATCAGTGTTAGCTTTCTGAATTGAAGGTGTTACTATTTTGTTAATACTATTATACCTGTGCATTACCCCCAAAACCATTAAGTAAAAATGTTCTCCTTAATGAAAACCTAGTTAACTATTACAGTAAGTCTTTATTATAATTAGTGAATATTTAATTCTGTTCATTTTGGAACTTTCAGCGAATTTGATACCACTGTCACTGTAATCTTCCTGGACTCCCTGACTGGTCTGTGTTTGAAAGCAGTTTTACTAAAGCTCCAATTCTACCTGGTTGGTCAGTATCAACTTGTGGTGCCAGAGCACACCCACCCTATCTTGTGGATTTTGGCCTTTCATCTTGTTGCCCATGCTATATAGCATCTACATGAAGTTACCGGGAGAAGGAATTCTGAGGACTGAGCTACAGCATCACAAATATATGGACAACATACTGCTGTACCTGTTTTTTACCTACTAATTCCAAACATGCTCTGGAACTCCTAAATAGGTTTTTGGAGGTAGTTTCAGGATGGATAAGGTAAAAAAAGATGAAGCTTAATCCAGATGAGACATATATTATAGATGGGAAAATTTGCTAATCTGGACAGAGATTTAACCAGTATTGAACAGGAATGCACTCCCCTTCACAAACCATCTTGGCAGCTTGGAGTTCCCTCTGTGGGACTCACTGCTACCTGCACGGATGAAGCCAAGAGTGCTTCTTACCAACTGGTATATAAGCTACAAATCTGAATAGGGAAAGTCACATGGGCTTGTTATGCATGTTTTAGTTATATCCAAACGAGACTACAAGTCAATCTCGGTATACACGGGGGATACATTCCAAAATACCTGAAACGATGGATAATATGGAATCCTATTATTTTCAATGAGATGATAGAATCCTATTATTTTCAATGAGATGAATACTGGAGTTGACCATAGAATAACATTGGACCCAGAAATGCCTAGAGAAAACATATTTTTTTGGATATGGATAAGTGAAACTATGGCTACAGGGGTCAACCTGTACTATAATTTGAAGCAGTTTTCTTGACTGGAATGGTATGTGGAGTAGGAAGACAACTTGGAAATTTCTGCTTACAGGCAAGACCAGTGCTTCTTAAGCTATTAAGATGTGAAGGACAGGCAAGTATTTTCCCCCTAGTGTGCTCGGTTAGGTACCCCATGTGTACCTATTGGGTATAACTATTTGGTTTTTTTTCTTTCTTGGAAACTCTCCCTGGATCAGTTGCTGACAGCTTATGGACTGGCACTGTCCATGGTTAGTTAGTTAGCTATAGTTTATTTGATTAGTCAATTGACCATATCAAAACAGTTAACATCAAACATTATCAAAAGTAAAAATGTTACATTGGGTACTTACTGTGAAGGTACTTTCTGTAGGATAGATGGCAGGACCAATCCGGAAGTGTTGGGGACCTAGGACCGCCCAGCTCAAGCAGGAAGTAGAACAAAGCCTCTTGGGAATTTTTTGTCCTTTGTTCATCTTTACATCTCCTGAAAGTGACCTTAGTTGACAGTCACAGGGTGGGTCGGATTGTTCCTGCCATCTATCCTACAGAAAGTACCTTCACGGTAAGTACCCAATGTAACATTCTGTAGGTCTAGATGTCAGGACCAATCCGGAAGTGTTGGGATGTACCCAAGCTCTCTGTCGCTAGGGCGGGAGTGACTGTCTGTAAATTGCCTCTATTGTTGCACCACCTTGTGGAGAACTCTTCTCCCGAAAGTGGCTGCATTTGATTTGAACTTGTCTATCTTGTAGTGTCTGATGAAAGTGGATGGTGTGCTCCATGTTGCTGCCCTGCATATCTCCTCTACGGGCACATTCGTTGAAAATATGGCCGAAGTGGCCGCCGACCTGGTACAATGTGCCATCACCCCAGATGACACGTTTGCGGTATCGTATGCTAGGAAAATACATGCCTTGATCCATGTTGCCAGGGTCTGCCGCGACACCCTGGTTCCCACTGAAGCTGGTGTGAAGGATACAAACAGGGAGTCGCATCGCCTAAATGCTGCTGTGCATCTGATGTAGATCCTTAGGGCCCTCCTGACGTCCAGCTTGTGCCACAATTTTTCCGTGGGATGCGATGCTCTGGGGCAAAAGGAGGGGAGTATTATTTGTTGCGATACATGAAATTGTGACAGTACCTTGGGTTTGAAGGATGGATCTAGCCTAAGGTATATTGTGTCCTCTTCAAAAGAGCATAAATGTTCCCTTATGGATAGTGCCTTGAGTTCCGACACCCTCCTTGCTGATGTGATTGCCACTAGGAATGCCACCTTGATCGAGAGAATCCTGAGTGATACCTTCCTCAGTGGCTCAAAAGGGTTTTTGACTAATTGGCGAAGCACCAGGGGCAGATTCCAAGACTGGAATCTGTGATGCACTGGTGGGGAGATTAGGGTCGCTCCTTTTAAGAATCTCCTGATGTGTGGGTGTAGCGAGATTCTGTTTCCCTGTTGGTCTTGTATGAAAATCGCCAGTGCGGCTACCTGTCTCTTCAATGTGTTTGGCCTGAGGCCCTTGTCGAGACCTTCTTGTAGAAACTGCAGGATGTGCTTTGTTGAAGCTTCCAGTGGTTCCACCTCTGTGGCTACGCACCATTGTGAGAACACCTTCCAAGTGGCCTGATATCTTTCTCGTGGACGGTCTGCGTGAGGGCAACAGGGTTTGTATTACCTTGCCCTCGTATCCGCAAGCTTCTAGTGCTCTCCGCTCAATCTCCATGCTGTCAGTTGAAGCCACGTCACGTCGCTGTGTGCGACTGGTCCCTGGTGGAGGAGATCTTGGAGCGGGAAGAGCCTCATGGGTGGTTCCACTGACATCTCTGTCAGGTCTGAGAACCACGGCCGACGTGGCCAGTGTGGAGCAATTAGAACCACTTGTGCTTTTTCTTCTTGTATTTTCCTGCACGTCTTCCCTATCAAGGGAAACGGGGGAAAGGCATACAGTAGGCTTTTCGGCCACCGGGCTCAGAAGGCATCAGTTCTCTCCGCCCTTGGGTGGAAGAACCTGAAGAAGAAGCGTTTCAGCTTGGTGTTGTGATGTGACGCGAACATGTCCACTGACATTTCCCCAAAGTTCTGTTGGACGTGTTCAAAGGTCTCCTGGTTCAGCTCCCATTCTCCCAGGAGTACCGTGTGTCTGCTCAGGAAGTCCGCTTGAGTGTTGTCCTGCCCTTGTAGGTGCTGGGCTCTGCCCAGAGGAATAGAGTAACTGCCTCCGCGTGTAGAGACCTGGATCTGGATTCTCCTTGTCTTGTTATGTAAGAGCGAGTCGTTGTATTGTCCGTGAACAGAAGAACGTGTTTGTTCTTTAGCTTGCTGGAGAAGTGTTTCAGGGCCAATCTTGCTGCCCTGAGTTCTAGCCAGTGAATGCTGTGTTCCTGTTCTTCCTTTGACCATAACCCCAGGGTCATGTCTCCTTGACAATATGCCCCCCATCCTCGGAGACTGGCATCCGAAGTGACTGCTATTTGGTGGCTTATTGTCAAAGAGGATCCTTTGGCTATGTTTCGTGTTAGTGTCCACGAAGTGAGTGACTCTCTTACTGTGACCGGGATGGCCAGTGTGAATTTCTCTTTGCGTGATATTCTTTCCTGGTGCAGGAGAAGTAGTGCCTGTAGGGGTCTGGAGTGAAACCTTGCCCATGGCACTATCTGAATTGCCGATATCATAAGGCTGAAGAGCCTCGCTGGCGATGTGATCTGTGCCCTTTGCTTCCGTCTCGTTGCCACGGCTTCCCTTTGGATGGATGATTGCCTTTCTCTGGACAGGGCGATGGAGTAGTTTACTGTGTCTATTTGCCCCCTACATGGACTATCCTCTGTGACGGTATCAGGGTGCTTTTCCTGAAGTTTACCATGAAGCCATGTCTTTGTAGGCATCCTATTGTTATTTGCAGGTCCTGCAGTGCCTCGTCCCTTGGCTGCACTCTCAACAATATGTCGTCCAGGTAGGGATACAGGTGTATCCCCTTCGTCCGCAGGTGGGCTATTAGCACCACCATGATCTTGGTGAAGATCTGTGGTGCCATCGCCAGTCCGAAGGGGAGTGCCTTGAACTGGTAGTGTTCCTCTCCGAATGCGAATCTGAGGAACGGTCGGCTGTCCGGATGCATCTTTATGTGAAGCTATGCTTCCAACAAATCGAGAGAGCCCAGGAAGTCTCCCTCCCAGACAGCTACCCGAATTGATGAAAGCGTTTCCATCTTGATTCACTTGTAGGTAACGAAGGAGTTCGTGAACTTGAGATCTAGCACTGACCTTAAACTTCCATCCCTTTTTGGTACTGTGAAGAAGTAGGAGTACACCCCTGAGAAATGTTGAGTGTCTGGTACTTCTTCTATGGCCTCTATCTCCAGTAGGTGGTTTATTGCTATACTCAGGTTCCTTGACTTCAATTGATTTGCTGGCACTGGCGCGGGTAGAAATCTGTTCCTGCGTTCTGCGTTGAATTTTACTTTGTAGCCGTGGACGATGGTCTCATGAACCCACTTGTCCTTGGTAGATGCCAGCCAGGTGCCCAGGAACCTCGACAGCCTTCCCCCCACTGGAGATCTTTCCGAGTCAGGACTGCTGATGGGAGGAGCTTCTCCGTGATTGGGCTCCCCCCTGCGATTTTGAGACGAGCTGAAAAAAGGAGCATGTCAAATGACATAGTTTGTTCTTGCCCATGCCGGTCTGGTGGATCTATAGTCCACCCTCCGTCTGTTTCCCCTGTAGTGATGAAACGAGCTGTTGGATTGGAGAGATTGCCTGAATGACTTGTCGTGCTTTTGTCACTTTGAAGGCATGGCCTGCTCCTTGTCCTTCGTCTCAACCAGTATGTCCTTAAGGGCTTCCAGTTTGGGAACAGTTTGATCCCTTTGAACACCGCTGTAGCTAGGGCGTTTCTGGACCGTCCATCGGCACCCCACTGCTTGACCCAGAGGTATCTTCTTGCCAGGTTGGCCGCTCCTGATGCCCTGGCAGCATATGTTAGAGTCCTGTGAGGCGTCCGTGATGAAGCTGAGGGCTAGACGTATCCTGCTGAAGGCCCTGTTTAATGACCCAGTGTCCAGGTCCTCGGCCTCCATGACTTCTTGTAGCCAGATTATGGCTGCCCGAGAAATCAGGGCCGTGGCTAGAGAGGGACTAATTCCCAGGGTAGAGGAATCGAATGATTTCTTGAGGGTATTATCGGCCCTCTTTTCGTTGGCATCTTTTAGGATGTCGTCCTCTTCTCTAGGAGCCAGCGAATTGGAAACGATTGAGACCACCAGACGGTCCACCACCGGGGTCTTCAGTTTGTCTAGGACCTCCTTAGGGAAGCTGTAAAACCTCTGGGCAGCTGCCGTACCGTGTCTTCCCAGTGCTGGCTTGTCCCATTCCTCAGTCAGCAAGTTCCAGAAGGCTCTTGGGAATGGGAAGAGGGGCCTCTTTTATTTGTTTGAGGGCATTAGTGCCGCTGCCTTCTCGCTCGTGGGAGCGTGAGGGTCTTCGGCGGTGTCTTGTTTGGACGTGGGAGGGGTGATCCCAAGCACGGCCAGAGCCCTGCTGATGAGGTAAGAGAATTTTTCCCCTTGGAAAATTCTGTCTGCCGTCTCGATGTCTGATGACTCCGAATCCAAGAGTTCCCCTTCCTCTCTGTCGGGGGTGTGGGAGTCATTGTTGTCCCCCATGGCATCTAAGTCCGGAATGGTGTTCCGGAGAAAGCCCTCCATTTCTGACGCCCCATCCGACTCCTCGGATGAGTGTCTCAAAGGTGGGTCCTTCCTTTTCTTGCCTGGTTGATTCCCCCTACTGTTCCCCCTAAAGGCCTCTATTGGTTTGGTCAGGTTATGGGGCACCTTATTCCTTTTTGGAGGTCTTCAGAAGGCCTAAGTAGGTATCAGTTGCTTCCTGCTCCTCCTCCTGATCCGAAAGGAGGGCCTCTGAAAGAATAATCAAGGCCAATCTAATCGACTCCTTCTTGGCCTTGTCTACCTCTGTCTTTTCACCCTTTCCTCTCCTTTCGCTTTGTCCCCCGCACCCTGATCCCCTTGATCTTCGAGATCAATAAGCTCACCATTATCAAGCTGATCATTGCCCTGGTCCTCCTTTCCCTCCATCCCAATGGGGATGTCCCCGTTGTCCTCCTCCCCTTCACTTGAAAATTCCAATGTATCCAGGATGTGCCTGGACTTGGATACCGCCGCTCCTCCTACTTTATTCTGTTTTCAGTAGGATATCCAGTAGGCTGATGGTGTTGGGGGAGCTCCGGGGGGGGGCAGGGAAGATACCTCGGCCCCCACGGTTCCCAGGCCATCTTGCTGTGTTGTTTTGCTGTGCGGCTGGACGCTGTTGGCTTTGGGCGTGCTAGGGGAGCGGCCGCTAGCCAGGGCCCTCTCCGCTTCCTTTGTGGCCTTCCTCTGCACCACCAGGGCGGACAGGAGGCCGGCGGAGGCGCTGCTGGTGGATGGGAGGTCACTGGCGCCATTATGGGGGCCATCACGCTCCTCCGTCCTTTTCTTGCTTGGCTTCATGGCACCCTGCTTAGCGCCAGTCGAAAGGACCTTGTTGCTTCCCATTCTTTGCTCGGTTGCCTGGCAGGGGGGCTCAGGAGGGCCTATGGGCCATGCGGTTGCCGGGGAAAAGGCAGTGAAAAAAGGCGAGCAGTTGTAGGTGCGGGTGCGATCAGCTGCTCCCTGGAGGGATCATGGAGAGTGGACACGCCGGGACGGCACCGAACGAGGGGGGCGCAGGACACGCTCAGGTTACTGTTGGGAGAGGGGGGGCACCACAGAAAGACGGAGCGTGCTGCCGGTGCGTGGTGCTCTCAAGCAGCCTTCGGGAGGGCGCCAGGAAGGACTGTGCACGCTGCTGGTGTGTGGCACAGGGCGCGCTGGATCGGCCTAAGGGAGTGAGGGGTGCCACGAAGGACGTGCCCAGGACGCACGAGCGCTGTCAGGCCTGCAGTCTTTCTCTGAGGAATTAAGGCTGCCGGGGTCGAGACCTGGAGTGAGGAGCCTAGCAGCTGCCAGGGAGGGGGGGCAGCGCGGAGCACAAACAGGCGCGTGCCGGGGGGGCGCTGCACGCGCGAGGAGGAACAGGGCAGAAGAGAGGATTTTTTTTTTAAGCAGTAGAGAGAATACATTAGGAGGGAGGTGCAGGTGGGGTGTGTTGGAGGTGGGAGTAGGAGAAAAAAGGTTAGAAGGTAAGTTAGTCCGGAGGAGTTGGGATACCTGCCTTGCTGGGCGAAGCAGGAAGTAGAACTGGCCTCATGGGAGAGGAGGACTAGAGAACAAAGGACAAAAATCTCCCAAGAGGCTTTGTTCTACTTCCTGCTTGAGCTGGGCAGTCCTAGGTTCCCAACACTTCCGGATTGGTCCTGCCATCTAGACCTACAGAATAAGATAGATAAAATACAATATAATGAACTAATTTAAACCAACCTAGAATAAAGTGTAATAAAAATCAATGAGATAAGTTGTGATAAAATTAAGTTAAAAATTAATAGTAGACTAATTTTTAAAATAAGGTAATACCAAAACCATACAGTAATAAGTGATCATCTTACAGTTAGATAAGAATAATAAAATACAAAGGCATTAACAGCTTTAAATAAGTTCATCTGCTTTGCATGCAACCCCAATGTGTTCAATAAAACGAGATCTCAATTGTACAGCTTTGGTTATAAAATTTAGCCAATCTAATGGCTACATAAGTATCTGTACTCCGGAGGAACTAGGTTAACCGTTTGTTGTAGTCCCAATGTATAGTTCTGCCCTGTAATGTCTGCAAGTGCTGGGCCCTTACTGGAGTATATAATTGGCAACTGAATAGAATGTGTGCTATATCCTCTACAGTTGTCCCTTCACATTCGCGGGGGTTAGGTTCCTTAGACCCCCGCAAATGTGAAAATTCCGCGATTAATGACAGCCCTCCATCTGCCCTCCCCAAGAGACCCCCGAGGCCTCCGGAGGCCTCGCGGTCGCTTTTCCCGGCCGCCCCCCGCCCTCCCCAAGCGACCCCCGAGGCCTCCGGAGGCCTTGCGGTCGCTTTTCCCGGCTGCCCCCCGCCCTCCCAAGCGACCCCCGAGGCCTCCGGAGGCCTCGCGGTCGCTCTTCCCTGCCGACCCCCGCCCTCCCCAAGCGACCCCGAGGCCTCCGGAGGCCTCGCGGTCGCTCTTCCCTGCTACCCCCGCCCTCCCCAAGCGACCCCGAGGCCTCCGGAGGCCTCGCGGTCGCTTTTCCCGGCCGCCCCCCCACCCTCCCCAAGCGACTCCCGAGGCCTCTGGAGGCCTCGCGGTCGCTTTTCCCAGCCACCCCCGCCCTCCCCAAGCAACCCCGAGGCCTCCGGAGGCCCCATTGTCGCTCCCCTCGCCACTTTCCCTGGACTCGCCTCCCCGGCCCTCCCCACTCCCTCCTCAGGCCTTCATGGGGCCTCCGGAGCGCCTCCGGGGGCCCCGTGAAGGCCTCCCCACCCCCTCCCAGGGCTTTCACGGGGCCTCCAGAGGCCCCGTGTCACGGTTTGGGGGGGCGGGGGGCCCTCCCAAAACCGTGAATAATCAAAACCGTGAATAATCTAAACCGCGAATGTTAAGTTCACAAAAGTGGAGGGACAACTGTATTTCAGATGCTCCGCAAACACATACTCTCTCGATGTATGGCACTTGGTGAAAGTGGCCATATTTGACCATGGATTCCAGCTGCTCAAATCTTGCTCTAGTTACAGCTATCCTGTGGTGTTGAGTCAGGCCCATTTCTAAAAAAATTTCTGCTTGGAATGACAGTTTGTTTTGGGCCAACCATTTCAACAACCTGATGTTTACAAGTGTCGCAATGTCCATTTGGGCATTCACATCCAAAACTCTTAAAATATTGCTGTGCTGAGTTGCCAGCTGATAATATATATTGCACTAAAAAACCAAATTGTGGAATGATTTGAAGCTGCTTAATCCATGAGATGTGTTGAAATTGAAGTATGCCTAATTGTTCTTCCAGACACATTTCTGGCAGTCTATTAGCTTCCATTTGAAGGATCTTTCACCAATAATTAAAAACTTTAATTACTGCTAAACTGTGAATGGAATATGTTCCTGTTTTCGCTCTTACTGCTGCTGCAGGAGTATTCCTGTCTGTCCCCAGTATAGTCCTTAAGAAGCACACTTGATTTTGTTCAAGTAGCGGAGCCTTAGATAGGCCCCATAATTCAGCACCGTATGTTAGTACTGGTACTATTTTTGCCTTATGGACCTTTAAAATAGGGAGCAGAGAAGTTGGATGGCTGTAACTGAATAATTTAGTTAGTATTTTAGATCTTGCTGTGGTCTTTGTGGTACATTGTTTGAAGTGATTGGTCCAAGTTCCTGTATACGAGAAAACAACTCCTAAATATGAGAAGAAGTCTATTTGTTTTATAGGTTCCCTGTCCAAGTACCAGTTGTATTTGGTCCGTCTTTTCCCAAAGACGACAACTTTGGATTTGGACTTATTTATATTCAAAGAGTTTGTGGCACAATATGTACCAAATTTCCTTAGTAATCTTCTAAGGCCTACTTGAGTGTGCCATTAGAACCATGTCATCTGCATACAGGAGAATGTTAATATGTCTATTAAGGATCTTTGGCATGTGAACATCAGTAGACTGGAGAAATCCTGGAATGTCATTAACAAAAAGACTGAATAGCATCGGGGCCAGGATACATCCTTGCCTAACACCTCTGTATGGGTATATTCTGTGTAAGGGCACCATCAACTCCAGTACGGACTTCCACTGGTCCATGGATTACCAATTTGAGCAGTACTGGGCTAGACTATGAGACTGTATTACGTCAGTTCTGTATCAGCTGCACTGGCTGCCAATATTTTGCCAACCCCTACTCAAAGTGGCCCATAAAACTGGCCCACCACTAAGACCAATAATGTTAATGAACACTAGAGTTAGGGTCTTCTCAGTAGCAGCTCTTACCCTTTGGAATGACCTTGTGAGAGATACACAGCTGTCCCCATTCAGGGCTCCCTCTAAAAGGATTTTTAAAAAAATCTTTTCTCTGTTACTTCAATCGTTTAATGATACTTGCTGATGTTAAATATATTGCAATTATATTTTACTGGATCAGGATGTGTTCAAAATTGTTTTACTTAATTAATTTTGTTTAGTTTAATTAGTTATGATTTTATTATGTTCTTGTGTGTTTTAATTCTGTAAGCCACCTTGAAAAAAACAAATTAGATTATATAAATAAAAGAAAACATTTACATTTATACACACACACACATACACACACATTGAATACAGATAAACCCCTATATCTGTGGGGGATCCATTCCTGGAATTACCATGGACGCCAGAAACTGCGGGTAATAGTGAACTATTAAAATGAATGACTTCTGGACCAAGCATACCATAGAGTCACGCTGGAGGACCTAGAAGATGCCTAGCGAGAACACCTCTCTAGGCATCTTCTAGGTCCTCCAGTGCAATTCTATGGTCAGCTTAAGATGCCTAGAAAGACCATATTTTTTCAGACGCAGGTAAGTGAATCGGTGGATAAAGGTCCCACAAATATGGGGGTCTATCTCTACTACAACACTGATCGTGCATTTAAACAGATTCATAAATAACCTGTACTAAACTTGGTTAACTACACTAACAATATGATCAAATAAAATGTATTAATTCCCATTTTAAATCTTTCCTTTAAGGTACACGTGCTCAATTTTCTGCATGCTGTTTTTTTTTTTTTGACCTACAGCTTTATGTACAACTGACTACTACTGAGGCAGTATACAAAAGAGAGAGGGTGGAGGGAGCCTGTATCTTGAATACATACATTTGACTCACTAACCAAAATCATTGTTACTGTCACTTATAATGTCTACAAGCAGCATTTATTTATTTAGTTACTTATTTTATACTCTGCCTTTCTTCCAGTATTGGAATTAAGTGGCTGAGCTCTCTATAGCAAATAATCCTCGCTATAGAAGCTTTCTCCTCTTCAAGGAATAATCCACCCATAAGCAAGATCACTCTTAGCTTAGCATTTTAGGAAGAAAGTACTGTATAAGAAATATGGGTTTGGTACTTGCTATCTTGCCCCAAACACATTGTGTGTGGGGGGGGGGGGCTGATGTTTTACTTGAGTTTCCTTACCTGATATAGCACTTCTAGAGTTACAGGATAGAAAAGATTTTCTACTATAATTCGAAGAACAGAACTCTGACCAGGAGGCAATCCACCTTCAGTAGCTGGAGCACTTGTAAGGGCCAGGCCCCCAGACTGCACAGCATTTACTGCTTGCAATGCAGCTTGAGCTCTCTAAGAGAGGAGAGAGAACAAAATGACAGAATAGAAGCTTGGCATAAGTATTGTGCACATCACTGAAACATACCTTGCAAACAAATTATACTATGACTCAAATCCTACAGAAATCAGAGCAACTTAAAAGTTCTTATACTTCATTTTAATACATGATGCAGGTAATAGTGAGGGTTACAATTTTTCATCGTGCATTCTAGGTTAATGGAAACAAGCATTTTAAATAAGTTCCCAAAATTTAACTGATCAAGGAATGTTTTTATTGTTTTTTTAATTCCTCAAATTACTACTTCCTTTGATAATAGTCCTATGGACCATGCTTCTTCAGATGACCATGTGACTACAGTTGGCCCAATACATTTGCGGGTTTCACTTTTGCAGATTTGATTATTTGCGAGTTTGTCACTACTGCTTAAGTAGCCCGACCCCCTCACTCCGCTCCTTCTGTTCCTTCTTTGCCCCACTATTTCCTGTCCTACCAAAGCCTCCAGCCACTAACTCCAGTTTCTTTCAGCTTCATTTGAAAGACCTTTCCTGGCTGAAAAGACCTCCCCACGCCATTTCTCAGTTTCTTCTTCTTCCGAATTTCTTCTGCCCTGCCAAAGCCTCCAGCCACTCATTCAGTTTCTTCCTTGCAACCAAGATCCCCCAGCTTCACTTGCAAGACCTTTCCTGGCTAAAAGACCTCTCCATTCCTCAGTTTCCTCTTTCTTCCGACTTTCTCCTGCCTTGCCAAAGCCTCCAGCCACTCATTCAGTTTCTTCCTTGCAACCAGGATCCCCAAGCTTCATTCGCAAAAGCTTTCCTGGCTGAAAGACCTCCCCACCACATTCCTTCTGTTGCAAGCTGCTGGCATGCAGAGCAGCAGAAATCTCTGTTGCAAAGAGCCCCCAAAGCCTGCTTCTTTGTGGGATTTGAAGACATTTTGCAAAGGAGATTTCTCCTCTCTGCCTTTCCCGAACCCTTAGCACAGAATCATGGGGCTTCCAGAAGCAGGTCAGTGGCTGAGGGACCTGCCTGCTAGGTCCACATTGTTCATACTCCCCTACATCCAGCCACCCACTTTGCAAGCCTGAGGAGCCCTTCTGGGGAGCTTTGCCCCCACCTCCACTGTATGTAAGTTTTATGGTTTTTTTCACTTTCGCAGGGGCCCTGCGCCCCTAACCCCTGTGAATGTGGAGGGCCGACTGTATACTGCAGCACCAGTGGTCCCATCTTACCCAACTGACAAGAACCAGGGAAGAAGTCAGAAGAGACATGATCATGGTCTATGTAGAAAACTTCTTAATCTATGACTTACTAGGCACACTGATCTATTTATTTCCCCTTTTCCATATTAACCCACAAATTCCAACTCGGAAGTGCAAAAGCAGCTTCCTCTTCAAGGCTGCTATAATTCACTCCCAACTGGTGTCAAATGCATTATTTGCCAAAGCCCAGAAGAAACCAATGCCCTCAATACATAGAACTGAAAACTTCCCTTGAATTTATTAATTTATTTGTTTACTATGCCACCTTTCTCCAGGAGTGTGACCCAAGGCAAGCTCACAAATAAAATTAGTTTAAAACAATACCATTTTAGAACAAATAAAATCACAGTATAAAATTATGTAAAAAAAAATAAAAATTAGAAAATATAAATACACAGTACACACACCAATAAAAAGCTTCACTGAAAATGATTACATATCAAAAGCCTGCGTAAACAGAAACATCTTTGCCTGCTGGCAAAAGGAAAGCAGGGAGGTAACCAGCCTAGCCTCCCGTGGAAGGGCACTCAAGAGGGTGGGAGCAGCCACAGAGAAGGCTCTCTCTCTCTCTCTCTCTCTCTCTCTCTCTCGTGTCCTCACCAAGCAGGCCTATAATGGTGGCATGACCAAGAGAAAGCCTTCCCCTGATGATCTTAAAACTCTATCAGGTTCCTATCAGGTCTTTCAGATAGTCTGGACTTGAAGATTAAACCAATATCAAACTGCTCTATAACTCCCATGTTCACATGAACAGATGGGGACAGTTTGAGCTGTCCAGGATACAATGTTAAGGCTTTAGTATAGGTATTCAATTCTACATAATTAAATCAAGATGACTTTGGGCAAAATTTTAATTAAGCTGCGCCTTAACCCCTGGAACTACAGAACCTATTTAGTATCACATGTGTGCTGTCTCCTCTGCTGTTCCCCAAGTCAGAACAGCAGTTTTATCTAACTTTAGAAGCTGATATTCTAAAGCAAGGGTGGGCAACTGTATGGGATACAGGGGCCAATTTCTCCTAAGACATCTGCGACAGACTACATTTTTGTCTGCAGTCTCTTTCAAAGTGGGAGCAGAAAGTGATGCCATATCACTTCCTGTTGCCACTTTGAGAGGGAGTGCAGAGAAAATGGAGGGCGTTTGGTGGCCGTACAGGGTTCTGGGGTGCTTGTCAGGGTATCTATGGGTTTTGAGTGGTTTGGAGACAGAAATTTCCCAAAATTGTGCATATAATTTTTTTAAAATGGGCTGGGGGGGGGGCCTTCTGAAGTCACAAACAGTGGGGTCTGTGGACTTCATGCAAAGCCCCATGGGCCACATTATGCCTACCCATATTGTAAAGCACTGGAGGATGTGGTATGCCTCAATTCAACCCCTGGATGTTGCCCAACCCTGTTCCAATCTTAATTATCTTATTAGTTAGCAAGCTCAACATAGGTTCTACTCGGGAAAGTAAATCTTGCAGTGCCTTCACCCACTGCTATACTTGCATTTGTTCACGTTTTTTAAAAATACCTGCAGGATAGTCATACTTTTAAAAAGACAATGATCCTGACAGAGGACACCAAAGCCTAATCAAACAATTCATTAGCTAATGGTTTTAATGTTTAGCATATCCATTTGATGGGGAGAGAGAGCTTGTAGACAACACAAAATTATTTTCATTCCTAAGCAGAAGTGGACATTTGGTGCCAAAACTATATATATATATATATATTCATTTTTAAAGTTTTTACTGAAACTCCTAATAAAATCTATAATATCTGATCAATTCAACCCTCAACTTTTCCTTATTTTAAATAGGCATGGGCAAATGGTAGGTCTCAGTCCTACAGTGAATATTACCACTTACCAGTTTACTTAAACCATAATTTGTTGCCAAGATTCTTCCAAAGTATGTTTGTCATTGATTTGATTCAACAAGGCCTCTATATTTTAAAACACCCTTTTCAATCAGATACTCTCCATGGTGTGTTGGACAAGAAATTGAAAATGGGATGTTTAAGTTGATGAAAAATCTTTTACACATTAATGGTTTTAAAGAATGTCACTTTTTTCCCTAAAAAGAAGCATACTCACAGCCTGATTGGGTAGATTGTCAGTCTTAAGTTCTCTGTGATTGGAATACTGAATATAAACAGGCTGACTGCGGAGATGTGGAGTAACAGGAGTGTAGTAGTTCACCATAGTAACAGCAGCTTCTTCTGAAGCCATTTCAAGGAAAGCCTACAATTAACACAAATAGAAGCCACTTTTACTTTTTTTAAGAAACAGTGGTGCAATTTGTTATATTTCTTATCAGTTCATCCCCTTACAAAAATACAATTTTGTACTGTCTTCATTTCATACTATTTGTATTTTATTATTCACATAGTATTTCATATTTGTATTATGCAAACATTAATAATTTGTACAGGTTGAGTATCCCTTATCTGAAATGCTAGGGACCAGAAGTGTTCCGTATTTCAGATTTTTTCAGATTTTGGAATACAGTTGTCCCTTCACATTCGCGGGGGTTAGGTTCCATAGAACCCCGCGAATGTGAAAATTCCGTGAATAATAACAGCCCTCCACCCGCCCTCCCCAAGCGACCCCGAGGCCTCTGGAGGCCTCGCGGTCGCTCTTCCCGGCTGCCCTCCCGCCCTCCCCAAGTGACCCCGAGGCCTCCGGAGGCCTCGCGGTCGCTCTTCCCGGCCGCCCCCCGCCCTCCCCAAGCGACCCCCGAGGCCTCCAGAGGCCTGCAAGTCGCTTTTCCCTGCCGCCCCCCGCCCTCCCCAAGCGACCCAGAGGCCTCCGGAGGACTCGCGGTTGCTCTTCCCGGCCGCCCCCCGCCCTCCCCAAGCAACCCCGAGGCTTCCGGAGGCCTCGTGGTCGCTCTATCTGGCCGCCCCCGCCCTCCCCAAATGACCCTGAGGCCTCCGGAGGCCCCGTTGTCGCTCCCCTCACCACTTTCCCTGGACTCCCCTCGCCTCCCTGGCCCTCCCCACCCCCTCCTCAGGCCTTCATGGGGCCTCCGGAGCTCCTCCGGGGGCCCCGTGAAGGCCTCCCCACCCCTCCCCGTCCCCAGGCCTTCATGGGGCCTCCGGAGCGCCTCCAGGGGCCCCGTGAAGGCCTTCCCAGCACCTCCTAGGGCTTTCACGGGGCCTCCGGAGGCCTCGTGTTGCGGTTTTGGGGGGGGCCCTCCCAAAACGGCGAATAATCAAATCCGTGAATGTCAAGTTCGCGAACGTGGAGGGACAACTGTACCTGTATTGCATATACAGTCAGTCCTCCATGTTGCGATGGTTAGGAATGCAAAAAATGGAAAAACGACAAAAATCGCAACCGCCCCCCCCCACAACATACTCTACAGATTCCTTTCCTGCCAACAGCCCCGGCCAGTCACTCAATTTTCCCATCTTGCCTCCATGAAGCCTCAGCCAGATTGTCAACTTCTTCCACACTAATCCACTCTTCCCCTGTTTCTTCTCTTCCCTCTACTCTGCACCATCTCCTCTCCAGCTCACCATGCCAGCCCCTCACTCCAAAGCAGAAGAACTCCTTTCCTTCCTCTTCACTTCTTCTAAAGGCAAAAAAGGATAGCTGGCAGCCTCACTTGCCTTTACAAGAGATGAAGCAAAACCTTCAGCCCCAGCCTGATTGCAAAGGCTTCATGGTGGGAAGATGGGAAACAGAGTGAGGAAAGCGTTTTACCTTCACCCCCTTCCAAAGGCAAATGAGGCTCCTAGCCACCTGTTTCTGCATTTGGGAAGAGGAAAAACAAAACAAAGGGGATTCTCTTCACTTTGGGGTGAGGGTTTGGCCTGGGTGACAGGAGACAAGATAGTATGAACTGGGATAGCAGGAGTTAGGCAAGTAGGTCAAAGTAGTTTAGCAGCAGCTAGAAACTTGCAAAAGGAACATTGGTCTTACCTGTGATACGTTCTTTTCCAGTGGAGAGGCAAAGAGCATCTGTAGGCTTGGGTTGTCCCTCCCACTTGCTCCTTGTAGGCAGATAATAGAGTACTTTTATTTTGAAACTGTCCACCAGTGAGGTCATCTAGGAGAAATGATCCCCTGGCTAGTCAGTCCATATAACAGCCTTGCGATGCAGTTGCCTCACATATTCGGCCTTTCTCACATCTTTCTTACTTTCCTCAGTCGAAGGAACAATTGTCTATCCAGGATATTCACACTCCATCAATTGGTCCATCATACAGCTTGCCCTGGGAGGGCCGGATGCTCTTCGCCTCTACAATGGAAAAGAACGTATCACAGGTAACACCAACGTTCCTTTTCCCAGTGGAGAGGACTCCAGAGCATCCGTATGCTTGGGATTTACTAAAGCTTCCATTGTGGGCGGGTATGGCGAGCTTCCTGACTTCTAAGGCTGGACAATGCGTTGCAGAACTCTCCTGCCGAACGCAGCCTCCACTGACTGCATTCTGTCCAGCCTGTAGTGACGAATGAAGGTCGACAGTGATTTCCACGTCACCGCTCTGCAGATTTCTTCCAATGGAGCATCCGTCTCACATGCCGACGATGCTGCCACGCTTCGAGTGGAATGAGCCATGATCCCTTCTGGTACGGGCTTGTTCAGTGACTCGTAGCAGGGGATGATGCAACATTTGATCCAACCAACATGACAGCGTAGAGGGGGAAACCTTCCTCCCCAAATACTTGGGGTAGCGGGAAATGAACAGCGCTTCTGACGCTCTAAATGGAGCTGTTCTTTTAATGTAGATCCTCAGAGCTCTGTGCACATCCAATGTGTGCCAGATCTTCTCTAGCTCTCTGACTGGATTGGGGCAGAATGAAGGCAGCACAACCTCTTGTGTCCTGTGGAACACAGAATTGACCTTTGGCCTAGATTCCGGACGCAGTCTGAAGATTACCAAGTGAGGTCTGAAGATGCACAAATCCCTTCTTTATTGACAAGGATGCCAACTCAGAGACCCTATGTGCTGAGGTAATTGCTACTAGAAAAAGAACCTTCCAAGTTAAGAACTTTAGTTGTATCTCCTTCAGAGGTTCAAAGGGTCTTACTGTCAGCCTTTTCAGGACTGTGTGGAGGTCCCAGATAGGGAACCTGTGTACTGTTGGCGTAGTTAGGTTAGCAAGGCCCTTGATGAAGCGACGTAGGTGAGGATGGGAGGGCACCCTGACCACCTCTTCTAGATGTAAGAATGTGGTTATGGCCGACACCTGTCTCTTTATGGTATTGGGGCAAAGGCCGGATTCCACACCATCCTGCAGGAAATCTAATAGTAGGGGGACAAATACCTTCTGAAGTCCCAATGCTTTCGCCTGCACCAGCAACAGAAGACCTAAAGGTGTATTCATAGATGTGTTAGGTAGACTGTCGCCTTGATGCTAAAATCGTCCTGACCATCGAATGTGAATATCCTCTGTCCACTAACATTTGCTGCTCAACATCCACGCGTAGAACTGTAGCCAGGCAGGGTCGGGATGGTGAACAAAGCCTTGCATCAGTAGGTCGAGCCGAACCGGTATCGAATCCACTCGCATGTCGAGAATGTCCAGGAACCACACTCTGCGGGGCCACTCTGGAGGGATTAGAATGACCTCCGCCGCTTCTGACCTTATCTTCTTGATCACCTTGGCTAACAACTGAGTTGGGGGAAAGGCATACAGAAGTGTCTGTAACCATGGGCATGACATGGCATCTATGTCCTCTGCTCCCTCTGTGACGTACCTGGAAAATAAGAGGGGGAGCTTCGTGTGGACTGGAGATGCGAACAGATCTATCTCCATCTCTGCGTGATTTCCTCAAACACCTCCTGATGGAGACTCCACTCTCCTTGGTCTATATCCGATCGGCTGAGCCAATCTGCTTTCAGATTGAGCGTTCCCCAAAGATGTTTCGCTGATATCGCCACAAGATTCTCCTCTGCCCACAAGAATAGGCATGCCGCTTCTTCCATGAAGGCAATTTATGTGCGCTTTCGTCGTGATGTTGTCTGTCCGTATCAGCACCATCTTGCTCCTGACCAAATCCGAGAATGACAGAAGAGCCAAACGTGCTGCCCTGAGTTCCAGCCAATTGATGCTGTGAGCCGCCTCCTCCGTTGACCAGCTGCCTTGAGCCAGGTGGGGTCCACAGTGCGCTCCACACCCTCGAAGGCTGGCATCTGTGGTGATCTGAACCTTGTCCTGATGCCACAGTGGGTGGCTCTTGAGTACTGCTGGCGACAACCACCACTGGATTGAGCTCCTGGGGTAGTCTTACTGTTTGGTGTCTTCTGCTGGCTATCTCCTCCTGGAAGGTCAGTAGAAACCACTGAAGCTTTCTGGTGTGAAATCTCACCCATGGGAGGCATTCTATCGCTGCTACCATCAAGCCCTGTAATTGAGCCAAGCGCATGATGTCTACCTTGGTTGTTGCCATCACCTTCTGGGCAGACCTCCAAGTCGCGTGCACTTGCTCTGGGGTTAGACTGACTTCGCCCCTCCTCATATCCACCAGCGCACCTAGATGTTGGATCTGCTGTGCAGGTTGTAGAGAGCTCTTTGCAAAGTTGACTTGGAATCTGTGTCTCTGTAGGGACTCCAGCACCACTTGGATCTCCCTGACCGCCTTCTGGATGGACAAAGAGCGGATCAACAAGTTGTCTGAGCAGGGATGAACATGAATCCCCAAGTGCCACTAAGGCCACCAGGATCTTGGTAAACACCCTGGGAGCTGAAGAGAGACCGAAGGGAAGGGCCTTGTACTGGAAATGATTCCCCTTGTAACAGAAGTGCAGGAACTGCCTATGATCTCAGTGAATTGGAATGTGGAGGTACGCATCCTGCAAATCCAGCGAGGCCAGGAAGTACCCTGGCTGTATGGCCTCCAAGATATGCCTGAGGGTCTCCATCCGGAACCTCCTTTTCCGAATAAACTTGTCTACCCCTCTCAGATTCAGGACCACTCTCCAAGACACATTCTTCGGCACCAAGAACAGGATGGAATAACAGCCCTTCCTGCGTTCTGAATCCAAGACTTTTTCTAAGGCTCCATCATCAGGCACTGCTTCTCTGCGTCTCGATGAAGTGGTGTCGGAATGAACCAACGTGGAGGTCGTCGAGAAAACTAGCTGGTAGCCATCTTGAATTGATTGGAGGACCCATCGGTCCGAATTTTCCCAAGTCTCCACGAAGGCCTGCAGTCTTCCCCCGACTGGGAGGGAATGGTCACTGTTGGGATTTAGTTCCGGTCTTTGTGGTCTGGGACTGCATGGACTTTCCCGCACGCCCCTGCTGGTTTCTGCAATTGTATCTATTCTCCCCCCATCAGCTCTTGATCTGACATCTCTCGTGTTGGTGAATCCGGAGGAAGTGCCTGTGCCACGGCGTCTCCGAGGAACGAAAAGGCCGGTAACGTCTAGCGGACCGACTTTCCTCTCGCTTGCGGGCTGAAGCAAGTCTTCTTCTTACCCTTATCTTTCACCAGGACTGGCTCAAGGGATTCACCAAATAGTTTCTCCACCAAGAATGGAGAGGAAACTAGATTTTGCTTAGACTTGAAGTCTGCTTTCCATGACTTCAGCCACACCTGTTGTCTGGCTGCCACTGCAGCAGCCTGAGCCCTTGCGCAGAATTGAATAGCATCTAGGGTACTATCTGCCAAAAAGGCAGAAACCTTTGTCAATTTTCCCAGGTCCTACTTAATCCTGGTTTGAGACTTTGGAACATCATTCAGGGCATCCTTGGACCACTGGATAGCTGCCCGTGCCATCATAGCTGCCGTTGTAGAAGCCCAAATGGCCAGGGAAATCGCCTTGTGAGAGTCCTCTTTAGCGCCAAATCCATACGTTTATCTTCCGGCACCTTCAGTGCCTCTTCCCCGTCACGGCAAAGAAACGCAAAGGAGACCTGCTCCGAAACAGGTGCGTCAATGAAGGGGACTTGCAACTTCCCCATCACCTTGCTGGGTAGGGAATACAATTTTTTGGTTATCACTGGCTGAGGCTTGGACACTGCAGGGGATTTCTACTCTTCACAGATCAGGTGCATAAGTGTGGCTGGCACTGGCATCTCCATCGCCGTAGGCTGTGAATCAGGAAAAAATTTGCCAGAAATCTCAGGCAGCTCTGCGTCCATCTGTGATTGTTTTGCAGTGGGAAAAGTCAGTCCCAAGGTTCTGACTGTCTTCTTAAGAAGAACTGTAAAGTCATCCGTTGCAAAATGTCAGGCTGAGGAGCGTGAGGAATTGGCGTCCTCTGTGTCCTCCTCTGATAGTTCACCCTCTTCCCGATCTGACTGGTCATCCTCATCAAATCCCGCCCCTGTGGATGTGTTAACAGATATGGCATCCTCCATATCCTGTCTATCCTCTTCCTCCACTAGGGGTCTGGCACACTTGATTGGGGGCTGATCTCTCTCCAGCCTCACAAATACAGTATAGGTATATACTATGCTGCATGTGTTGTAGCTCAAAACGTTTTGGATTTTGGAGCACTTTGGATTTTGCAATTCCAGATAAGGGAAACTCAACTTGTAATACATGGAAGCACCAGTGAAGACAGGATTCTGCTATGACAGATACATGTCTTTCAGATGCTGATGGCATCACCTTAAGAGCATGGTAAACTGGCCCAGAAACCAGGGCCAGTTCACAAGCCAGTGGCTGCCAATCCGTGACAAATTTCCCATAAGGAAAGAAGCAATTGTAGCTGATAGAAGCAAATAGGGTGCCAGTCCTTGGCATGCTAGAAAAAAAATCCTGGTTCCATCACATCAGATGATTTGGGAAGCAAATGGATACTATGGCACTCATCCAACAAATATTTCCAGAAGACATCACAGCCCTGTTCAAACATTGCCTCACCACAAGCTACTTCCAGTGGGATAACAATTTCTACGAACAGATAGATGGGGTAGCCCCATGATAACAAACTTTTACATGGGACATTTTGAAAAGCAAGCCCTGGAAACAGCCCACAACATGGTTCCGATACGTCGACAATACTTTCACCACTGGGAGCCACGAAGAAGATCTGGCCACATTTCTGAACCACCTGAACAGCATCCACCCGAGCATCCAATTCACGATGGAAAAAGAAAAGGAAGGAACATTCCCATTCTTGGATGCCCTGGTCATCTTGAAATCAACCCAATGACTGGGCTACAAGGTAGACAGAAAACTCACACACATGGACAGACACCTACACAAGAACTCCAATCATCACCCAGGACAAAAAAGAAGCACAATAAAAACACTAGTAGACTGCGCAAAAAGGATCTGTGAACCCCACTACCTGGAGGACGAGCTGAAGCACTTAAACTGGACTCTGCAGGCTAATGGTTACTCCAGCTCAAACATCACAAGAGCAGCCAGGCCCAGAATAAACCAGAGGAATGAAGAAAAATAGCCAACCAATGGGAAGGTATTTTTATCGTACACTAAAGGAATCACAGACAGAATAAGGAAACTGATGAGGAAACACAACCTCCAAACGATCTATAGACCAACCAAGAAAATCCAAGAAATGCTACGCTCAGCGAAGGATAAAAGAGACCCTCCCACAGCCGGAGGAGTTTACCGCATACCATGCAGCTGCGGACAAGTTTACATAGGGACCACTAAACGCAGTGTGCAAACACAAATCAAGGAACATGTGAAACACTGTGGACTGGGCCAGTCAGAAAAATCAACGGTAGCAGAACACATGATAAACCAACCTGGACACAAAATGTTATTTGAAAACACAGAAATTCCGGACCAGGCCAAAACCAATCATGTCAGAATGCACAGGGAAGCTACTGAAATCCACAAACACCTAGACAACTTCAACAGGAAAGAAGAAACCCTAAAAGTAAACAAAATTTGGCTACCAGTCCTGAAAAACACCAAAATAAAAACTCAACACAAGCATATGAACTCCACCCAGGGACAGTGGGATTCTCAGCAAACAATGGACCATGAGCTAAATAGCCTTTGCATATCTCCCCCTAGGAACTAGCCATCCCAATACACAAAGGTACATACCTTCTCCAACAGGGACTCACAGTATATAAACCCCACACAGCCCCAATGCCACCATTCTCTGAAGATGCCAGCCACAGATGCAGACAAAACATCAGGAACAAACTCTTCCCATTAACTGCTACTCCCAAAGATCACAACAATATTAAAGCTACTAAATGACATTAAGGGAACCAATGAAAGGGATTTAAAAAAAACAACAACACACCGAACAACTTTATATGCCTAGAATTTCGATTCTAAATAAAGGTCACCTGCCATTTACACAGGATCAGTATCTGTGGTTTCACTTACCTACAGTTGTGTGTGTGTGGGTCTCTCTAAGCATCTGGGAGACCATAGAGTCACGCTGGATGTAGGCTCTCTAGTCATTGGGATGTCCTCCAGCGTGACTGTATGATCAACTTCTGCCCACAGAGTCATGCCAGATGTCTAGAGGCATCTTCTCTAGGTATTTTCTAGGTCTTCCAGCATGGTTTTATGGCATTCTATGGCAGCTATTATTAGCTATTATATGCTATTATATCTGTGGTAAGTCCAGGAACGTATCCCCCGTGGATACAGGGGACAGCATGTAGTAAACTACAGGAGGAGTGGGAAGAAAGTAGATTAGGATCTACTGGTACACATCTGGTAATCTGCCATAAATTGTCAATGACATGTGACTCCCAATTGTTTTACAGCAGCATTAACGAAACAACTATTCCAAGTTAATTGGGCTGCTGAAATAATAACACTAAGGAATAACCAGGGGGTCGTTTACATGGGCAAATATTCCTCTAAATATACCGCTAAGATAGCTCATAGTTCCCACGGATCGCAGCACAGCATCGCCTCATTCAGAAGGGGGGAAGGTAAAATACCCAAATATAGCGTGCCAGGGGATGTCACTACTTTTGCCGATATATTTGCAATGTAGCACTTTATGGGCAGTGTTAACTACCATTCCGTTAAGGGCTTCTGCAGATCTTTACTGTGATTGGTTGCTATGATGTAAGGGGCGGGCTTAAAAGAGAGGGACTGCGTTCAGTAGCATCAGGAAACTTTGAAAAATCCTCTCTGCTATTTTCAGAAGGGTCTGCCAAGAAAAAGGATTCCCAAGACCTTTCAGTCATAAAGTTCCCATCTGTCAGCTCTGCTTGGGGGAGGGATAGAGAGGGGGGAGGGAAGGGGGAGACTGAGGGAGGGAGAGTCAAAAATCCTCTGCTATTTTGCAAGTCTGTGAACCCTGACTAAACAAATCGTACTGGAAAAACTTGTGATAGGTTCACCTTAGGATCCACGGCATGGCAGCAAGGTCTTTCAGCAGAGAGATTACTGTCCCTCTGCTTCAGGGAGTGAGTTCATTTACAGGCAGAATTAGAGAAGAGACAGAGCCACTTCTTTGATCTTCCCCCCTGCTATTTTGGCAGTCTGTGAGTCTTCAGCTCAGAAATGCAAGGCTTCAAAGGAGGGTCTATGCCCTTCCCCATACAGCCTTTGTCTGCTTGGGAGGCCACCCCCCCCCACTTTTTCAAGTCTGAATGAAAAAGCGGCATAATTAGAAAAAAAAACCTGACCGGCACAGATGCGGAAAAGAATTAAAGCGCAGGCTGCTGCAATAAATCTGCTGTGTAAACCAGCCCCAAGGCATGCATGCAGCTGAAGTGATTTTAGCAACTTTTTTTCTTCACTGCTATAATGTGCCTAGTTATAATAGGAAACAATTATTGTTGTGTTTTGAGAATGCCCTCCACTCTCTCCTACCTTCTGTGCAATGGAAGAAGAAATCAAAAGCTTTCACTTTGATATTAAAGCAGTCAGTTTCCTACAATGCCTTCCCAGAGGTGAGGATAGGGAAATGAACTAAGTAACTTCCTGATTTCAAGGGAAGATATTTGACTTGTATCCCAGACTCATGGAGGAAGGGACAATAATCCATCTAACAATTTCACCAAGCACCACACAAATTATCATGTACTATATATACATTAAAGTTTCTTGTACCTTGGAGATTGCAAAACATGTACATACCTGGCTTTTCCCCTTTAACATCAAGAGATTGGTTACTCTGCCAAAAGGTAGACCTAGAGAAATTACTTCTGCTTCAGTGACATCATTTGGAATCTTACGAAGATGAAGGACTCGTGAAGGTGAGCAGGGTGATCTGTCTCCTTTAAATTTCTTGTTGTCATTCCCATTAGCTAAAATGTAAAGAAATGGTTTAGCATAAACCATACTTTAACACAACTCCATTTTCTGAGTGGACTGCAAAATCTCAACTGCATGCAGGAAGAAATACTAAGCATTTTCATTTGCTTACTATGGTGTTTGTTGAATAAGCTTCAGCTCTAGTGTTATCAAAAGGCTATGTAATGTAGAAATATAATCTAAACTAACTTAACCAGTATGGTTGACTTCAATTCACATCATCTGGGAGTTTTACTTTTGGCTTGCAAGCCATTTGTAGGAAATTATAATAACTGAACTAATAACACTAGTAGGGGTATAATAACAGGTCCAGCTACTACTTGCATTTTTTCACAGAGATGTTTGCAGGCATAAGAGCCAGCAACTGACTTCTCAGCTATAGGAGTAACAAAAGGCTATTAACATTAGACAAAAGTATCAAGCAAAACAGAATAGGCAGATATCAACAGGCCAGGGAAGATTAAGAATGAGAGAGTATGAATGAGGGCAATTCAGTAGCACTACCGCTTGTTTTGATGATGAGCTTTTGCTAGTTTACACACTAAAAGCATGATGTTGCAGACATTCAATGGAGGTACAGTTGTCCCTTGACATTCGCGGGGGTTACGTTCCACGGAGCCCCGCGAATGTAAAAAAACCGCGAATATGGATTGCCCTCCCCGGGGCCTTCACGGAGCCTTCGAAGGCTCCGTGAAGGCCTCCGCGGCCTCCCCCCACCCTCCCCAGGCCTTCACGGAGCCTTCGAAGGCTCCGTGAAGGCCTCCCCCCACCCTCCCTCCCCGGGGCCTTCACGGAGTCTTTCAAGGCCCCGTGAAGGCCTCCACGGCCTCCCCCCACCCTCCCCAGCCCTTCACGGAGCCTTGGAAGGCTCCGTGAAGGCCTCCACCCATCCTCCCCCTCCCTCCCCGGGGCCTTCACGGAGCCTTTGAAGGCCTCCGCGGCCTCCCCCCACCCTCCCCAGCCCTTCACGGAGCCTTCCAAGGCTCCGTGAAGGCCTCCCCCCATCCTCCCCCCTCCCTCCCTGGGGCCTTCACGGAGCCTTTCAAGGCTCCGTGAAGGCCTCCGCGGCCTCCCTCCACCCTCCCCAGCCCTTCACGGAGCCTTCCAAGGCTCCGTGAAGGCCTCCCCCCACCCTCCCCCTCCCTCCCCGGGGCCTTCACGGAGCCTTCCAAGGCTCCGTGAAGGCCTCCCCCCATCCTCACCCTCCCTCCCTGGGGCCTTCACGGAGCCTTTCAAGGCTCCGTGAAGGCCTCCGCGGCCTCCCCCCCACCCTCCCCAGCCCTTCACGGAGCCTTGGAAGGCTCCGTGAAGGCCTCCCCCCACCCTCCCCCCTCCCTCCCCGGGGCCTCCCCCCACCCTCCCCAGCCCTTCACGGAGCCTTCCAAGGCTCCGTGAAGGCCTCCCCCCACCCTCCCCAGGCCTTCACGGGGCCTCTGGGGGGTCTCCAAAAGCCCCGTGAACGCCTAGCCGGCCCTCCCGGCTCCTTCCCACAGCTTTCAAGGGGCCTCCGGAGGCCCCTTTTCGCGGTTTTGGGGGGGCCCGGGGGGGCCCTCCCAAAACCGCGAATAATTAAAACCGCGAATGCTGAGTTCGCGAATGTGGAGGGGCAACTGTATTTAGAGCATTGGATAGACTACCATAACTTTTTTTAATCCTTTGGCTAAGCCACAAATGGAAGGAAGGTTCAATCACACTTCAGATGTCTTAGCTAGCACATGCATAGTAGACATAAGTTGCTTTGGGAGGAAAAGGATGACTACATTCGCCTGGGAGTGGGTGCCCCACTATCTGCTCACCCCAAACCCAAGTCAGGAAGTCCCCAGTAATGCTGCCAGCTCACCTGGCACAGGAAACCAACAGCAAAACTGCCTGGGGAAAAATACCAGGCTGATTAGGAACTAGCAAGTCACTGTGGAAGTCACTTCTGCAAAGGGAGACAGTAAAGATATACCCGAAAAAAGGGTAAGACCACAGGCTCCTTTTTATAAACTTTTCCGTTCACAGAAAGTTTTTGAAGATTCTCACTTGTTTAATGATTTTGTCTAATCCCCAAAAACATGGATTAAATATTTTAAAGCTCATATGTTGCTTATAGCTTCACTTGCTGAGATCTGATTAATTAGAAAGATTGAATTCTAAAGATATAATCAATCCTATCTTTGTCTCAAGGTTTCAGAACTCTTGCTCAAATGCCTACAGCACACTGAAAGGCTGACTGATGGCCTTTTTCCTTTACTGGATGTTACATTTTGGGGGAAAGGAGGAGTATAAAGATAACAACAACAATACTAACAAGAATAGCTGCAAAATGTAATATTATTGATAACTGGAGACGGCTGCCAATGAGCATTGCTTTTTGTCTCATCAAGATTTAAATGTATGTGATAATTCTACGGCTGGTCTCCAGGTAGTTCAAGAATTTTCAGAGCCCTTTAAAAATATCTAATTAGCTTCAATAATTTGGTGGAATCTAAAAATTAGTTAGCTCATGCCTCTTCAATATTATTAAAGGGAGGCTCTGCACATATGTAACACTACCCACTCTTCTTACCATTGTTAGATCAAATCACTCCATGGGCTTGAGTTCCTTCTTACTTTTTTTTCCTTCCCAGCATGAAGCTGCTTTGCAAGCAGTTTGTCACCCACCATAATTATCTCAGAAACTGAGAAGTGGCAAGGAGAGAAATGCTCACACAAGAGAGTAGAAAGGAGAAGAAAGAAGGGTGAATCAATCTAATCATGACTAGGAGACTGAGCATTATCACATCTACAAAGGGATTACATACTGGACAAAGGGGCCTGAATCCTGTCGTATTATTGGAGGGAAACTCATTTTCCATAGTTCCTATCTTAACTAATCAATGATAAATCCTCCACTGTTGCAGGAAATCTAAAGGTCATAAAAGTTTTCAGCTTCATCAGATTGGGGTGGTGGTTATAAAAGACTCTGGGTCTGTTTACATTAATATACAACATAACTGCCTTACAAATAGATCATCAGAAGTAACTAGTCCACAAGGCACTTTTTTGTCATGGAAGATCAGGCAGGTGGCTATCTGCAGTGTGCTGCAAAATGTTTTCTTAATCATACCTGTAGCAGGAGTAGAACTGCTCATGGTAAGAGGCCCGTAAGCGATACCAGAAGGAAGAAGCTCATCAGATCCACGCTGGGGGGGAAATGAAACAATGAAATCTAAATATATCCGTGCCACCTTCTGACACCTAAAGAATATTTATTTTTAATACCTTTTTGTCAACAGGTCCCAAGATTTTACATGAACCACAACTGAAACATTTTATTTCACTTGAAAATCTCATTTTATCCAGTTATATGCATAATCCAATGATAAGAAATTAATTGTAACAACACTTGAAATCTAATGCTTCAGGAACACATCTTCAATAAAAGGGGTTTTCATTCCCACTTAAACTGGCCATCTAAAGATATGCAAGTCACCATGTTGGTTAAGAATTTCCCTTTATACCTTCATGCGCAGTCTCTCTGAGAAGCTGTATAAACCTACTGACACTCTGCAGGATGTAAAACCACCAATGTGACTTTGTGGGACCACTCTGTTAAAGAGCACACTGTATTTAAAATTAATTTTCTTGGTAACTAACAACCTACATCTTTCACCAGCACTTTTAAACGAGAGAAGAAATAAAACAGGGGAGGCTTAATTATGGGGCAAAGAACTTGACAAAAATACAGTATTTCTCCAAATATCCATTCACATCCACTCGGCTTGCTGTCCCTGCCTGCATTCAAGCAAGCTGTCTGGTGTATCAGGTAATAATATAACCATGCCAGTGGCAGCTACCTTTTTATGGATGTCTGATAATGGGGGGCATGGCTTTTTAGCAAAAATAGTCAAGAAATACTCAATAATAACAGCTCTATCTATTTGTGTGGCAAAGCAGAGCAATATAATAGTATGATGTACATAAGATGTGGATCCATGCAGTTATCCCTGCAAATTATTATTTCACAGCTAGAGAATGACATTACTACATTCTACAATGTTCAGCTCTTTCCAAGATCATCTCTCCAAGCTAATCAGGAAAAATATGTACAGCATGGTGTAATGGTTTAAGCACTGGACTATGACTCTGGAGACCAGGATTCAAATCCCCACTTAGCCATGGCAAGTCACCTTCTCTCAGCCTCAGAGGAAGGCAAAAGCAAATGCTCCTCTGAACAAATCTTGCCAACAAAACCCCATGGATTCACCTTAGTGTCACCATAAGTCAGAAACAATTTGAAAGCACACAACAACAATGCAAGAAGAAGAGAATTTGTTTTAAATTCTCTCCTTTTAATATGGCCTTTAAAAAGCATTATGATAAATTATAATCCAACAGGTTTAGAAGTACAGAGATGAAATCAGTACAATGACAAATATCTAATGGTGTACTTCCATATCCAAGTGTCTACAGTACAGCACTTCCATATTCAACTTCAGCAGAATAAGGACCACTGACTGCTGGCTTCATTTTTTCTGCAACTCTTCTGCTGTTGTAGCTATTCACAATAACAATACTTGCCATGTTCAATAATTCTAAGGATCACAACATCAACAGTCTGAGCATAGCTGAGAGCAGAAGACAGGCAGCTGAAATTCAGCATGATTCTCTGCTCCCCCACTCTCAATTATAAGTTGACATGCTGTAAGGTAGGGTGGCCTGGGAGAATAATACCTTTTAAAGAAAATTTTGTTTTTCTTTTGATATAAAAAGCAATCTCTTCCCTCCAAACATCTGTAACATCAGCCCCTCCCACAAACACCTTAACATTTCACAGCTTTCTTGCGTTCCACAGTACATAGTATGGCATGATACCACATTAGTGTTACACAAATTCTTGATCCAGTAAGCAATATGAAATTAAATAAAGATAACAAATGGGTCAAATGTAAGAAAATATTTTAGCGAGTCAGGACCACATCAAGAATGCTCTTGGAAGGTGCTGCTGAACTTGAAAAACCAGACTCTAGCCAGGCATCTTTAAGATAAAAGGAACAGACAGGTCCTTCAAGTTCAACTTCAAGGGCAATGAAATGACAATGGAATAATAGGAGAAGCCTAGAGTCATCTTTTTTGATCCTATGTTAGCAACTGTATATTTGTACACTAATTGTTGCTGAGAAGAGCCAGAGAGAGACAGAGAGAGATTTGTACACTAAAACATTTGGTAACCATACGCTAGAACTGAATAAAAAAATTAAATGGGTTTTGTGTTAAATTTAGTTTGTTTATAAAGCCAAACTGTAGCAGTGACAGCTTGATTTGTATTACAATTTATATTTTAAACGCATTCCAATTAACAGGTTAAGCTGAATATTTACAACACTGAACTTCAAAACAGATATGGTCAGTAAGTAGTTATAATAAGGACATCATTAGCTGAAAGGCAAATGCATCCCCTACTGGGAGAAAGATCGGATATAAATTCAGTAAGTAAATAAATAAATAAAGCAAACAACTCTGGAGACCAGGATTTGAATCCCCGCTTAGCCATGGTGACCCAATGGGTAACCCCAACCTGTGCTGGATGGGGTCACCCTAAGACTCATATTTGTGTACTCTGGGGTTCATCTTGGATGCCCAGATTTCAACAACTCAAAGTCTGTCCACATAACTGAAGGTAGTACAAAAGCTGTATCTATTCTTAGAGAGGTCTGGTCACCAATGGTCATGGTGACACATGCTTTAGACTGGGGTTCATCTGAAAAGGGTTTGGAAACTTCAGATGACACAAAATGAGGTTAGACATGTTGCCTGATTACAAGGAGCACATACCAGTAACTCCCTTGTTATGACAACTTCAATGGCTTCCAGTCTGTTTCAATGTACAACAAAACACTGGTTATGACCCATAATGCCCCATATGAAGGATTCAGGTTCTCTGAAGAAATATACTCTCCTATTAAAGCCTGATCATCAGTTTTGAGACCTCCAGGGAAGGCCTTTCTCTTGATCCTGTACCAGCCAAGGCATTTCTAGCAGGGAAGGAAGAATGGGCCCTCCTTATGGATGCTGCCTAGCTCAGGAACGCCTTATTAATGGAGATTATTAGGCTGCCTTCCTTCCTATCATCTTTCTGCCCAAAGGCAGACACTTCTTCTGTTCAAATGAGCCTTTGGCATCTGACATTGCTTGCTGACTAAAAAGGCTTCTAATTGGATAGGTGCTCTTTTACTGGAGTTTTTAAACTGTGCTTCACATTTTTATGCTTTTGTTCATGTTTTAATTGTATTTGTTCTATTTACTTGTAAGCTGCCTTGATACAGGTTTCTTCTTGAAAAAACAGGAGATTTAAAAGTATTTAATTTATATCCCATCTTTCTCCTGACATGGGATCCAAGATGGCTACACAGGCCACAAGGCATAAATAAGTTACCAATGTTACTTTAAAATGCAGAGTGAGTTGATGGGGCTATGAACTCAACCCTAAAGAATACACATTTCTTTGTAACAAGTTAAGAGATTTGTCATCATGACATAGTAATTTGGAGGGATGCAATTCCCATTTGATAGGGGTGTATTTTTGAGATGAATTACAAATTGCATGTATGCTCATCCTTTCTCTTTTCAATGTAAAATGAACGTAAAACAAAAAAGAACCAAGCAAAGCAAGTGCAATTATGCTTGTTTCCTTTTTTCCTCTCTCTATCTTTTTTGTCCAATCTGCCTGAAATGTAGCTGGTATGATATCTGAGAGAGTACTACAATGTCTGCATGTTTCATGCCATTTGACTAGAAAACAAAGTTACAAAGCAGGAACCTACAGAAGCCATCTCTCTGCCTCAGGTCTCTGAATTGGTGGGGTGAACAGTTCAAATGCCAGGTAACAGTCAGCATATGCTCCTTTGCATCATGGGAGAAAAGGGCTAAATGTCTGCTGAAGTATACTTATCCATTTTCCCTACCTGAGAATGTCTTATTCTATAGGGCAAAGTGACCAAATTCCAGCTAAACCAGCTCATCTTGCCTCTCTGCCTGAGGGTTTCACTGCCTCCCTTCTTCTGGGTCACAGCAGCAAAATAATAGTTAAAACCTGCATTGTGGTGTAAATAGAGGCCAAACTCCAGGTATTGCCAGTCTAATTCTCTGTATCACAATGCAAAATGATATCCTAATATTACCTGTTTTGAGCTTCATTTACCCGCTTGCTGTCTCTTCAGTTGCTTGACCTAAAGCCCCCAACATACTCTGCTATAGCTCACCTGCTTATACCACTAGCACCAGTGTGGCCGATCAGTCAGTCACTCTTCTACAATGTCACTTTGTTGAATTTTACAGTACTAGATACAACTTTACTTAATCAGTTGCTTCCCAAATGGGGTTCATTTCATTAATCTGTTCAAAGGTGTTATGTCCTGCCAGGATAACAGGTTGTCTGCAAGTTCTGTGCTATTTATATGGAAGTTACAAACATGAGAAGACGGGATATGTCTTTAATTGAAGATACTGAGCTGTTTATAATAAGGGTGGGAAGTGTGTGGCCTGTAAACTACAAGGCCATCTTTATAATCCCTGGGCTGCTCTGGACTTGAGAGACCCTCTCCCCTGCCAAAAAAAAACAAAAAAACAAAAAAATCTTAAAAAGCCAATTTTCAAGAATAGAAGTTTTGTATTAAAACAAGATGTAGGTCCCTTCACACTTTTATCCCCGCTCCAGGGTTTCACAACACTGGCCATTTCCAGTTGATTTTTTCATTTTTCAAAGTTGTGCAGCATGTGGTGGGTTCTGCTTCTGGAAAACTGCCCCAGACTGGTGTACAGGAAGCCCTCTGTTTAATTGCCTCTAAAACAGGGAACCTTTGTCTAATCTGCCTGGAATTGGACAGGCCTCATGCCCTGAGAGTGTCCTATGGCATATCATCCAGAAGTTACAAGTTACAAGAGAAGACAAGGTGGGTCTCCAGTGAAGTCAGTAGAAAGCTCCATGAATGAGATTATTGCAACTTTTTTTTCCATGTCAGCAGGAATTGAAATAAACAAGAAGAAATAGTAATTCATTTTAATTCAATTTCCCACTGATAATTCTTTCCTAAACAATAGTGTAAATCTCACAACTGAACCATTTTAATTTACGTACAACCAGAATATTATTTATACTTTTTCACAAGTCTTTATATTCTTTATAAATTTGGCATGCTTTTAATTACATGTAGAAGAATTTTCTTTTAAAATATTCCTGTGGAGGGTCTATCTTACAATCAGCACCCACAATAATCTGTGAGGTTAAGTTAAAGGAAATTTTTCATTAGACAATGCTATCTTCTCTTGTCAATACTGCACCAAATATATCAAGTGTTTCAAAATTTAGGTTTTGCTTTAGCATTCTAAAGAAATTCCCTATACTTTGAGCCGCATTTTATCTGAACAAATTATAATTGGTCTGTTTCCTATAGGAAGCAGAAAGTTCCACTGCAACAGTGGAAATACGGTATGTTTGTGCAACTTTGGATTTAACCCTGTATTTTCAGCATCTTTTTAGAACATACACATTTGAAAGTTTTCTTCTGTAAGTACTTTACAAGAAGTATACAGAAAGTATCATTTTATACTACTTCTCTACAAATTTAAACATTTTTATATAAAAAAGTCTAAAATATGGAAGTATCAAGTATTGGAGCCAAGTCAGAATCAGGACAAGCACCAAGGCTTTCACTATAGTTGCCTCTCTAAACATTGACAGTTTGTTCCTTTGGAAATGTTTGGATTGCCTTAAAATCATTAAAATATTTTTTTATTGTGTTTCTTTGCTAATTTCCCAGTCTTGCTGGAAACTGTCCTGGTTGCCTGATTCCTTCAAGGATCATCAATTCCATTCTTTTGTTTCAGCACAAGCCTCATGAAGTTTTATAAGGTGAACAACTAGGCAAAAGCACCACCATTCCAGAAGTCCCAAGCAGAGAATAGATTTGCTTTTGGAACAGATTCAAAACTTCTATGTTTTGTAACGTTTTTAAGTACACATGTTAAGAATGAAGTAATTTCATATTTGCAAACAGTTTCCAATATCATTTACACAGATCCCTGGTCTTCCAGTATAAACAAATCAGCCATGGTGCCAAAGTCAGGGGTGTGGGGTTTCCATGTGGGAAACTCACACATTAATGTTCTGTTCAGGACCTAGCCAAATCATTCTCTACCTAGCTCCCACAGCAATATTGTGAAGATACAACACTATTCTGAGCACCATGCAAGAAGGGCAAAATACAAATTAAATGTAGATTCATTATGAAATGAAACTTTAAAATGGCAAGACAGCTTTACAGTTTTTGCATTCTGTGGTTAAGTATTGCTCTTCTAGATTGGTCTATAGCCCCTTGGGTTTTGACACTTGTCTCCTCCACACCCACTCATTCCATTGTTATTTATAGCTATTTGTAAGAATTCTTAGATCTGCACTAGGGCTTTTCCAAAGGCTTTTTTAAATGGGGGCATAGTTTACTGAGATGATCCTATGGTTGGAAAGGCAAACTATCTTATCCTCTCTTTTTAAAAAAATGTTTCCTTACAGTTACTAGTGCAAAACTGCCATTTCACTGAAGGAGGGGATTAAAAATGAGACTTTCTGTTTGTTTCATTACATCTTGGAATTAAAAGGAAACACATTCAAGGATGGAAATAAAATACTGCAGCTGGTGCTGGGAACTGCCAGAAAACAGTCTGGGACAATAAAAATCTCATGTGGTATTTAAAAAAAAACACCTAAGAACTACAGCAACAAATACTTCAGCTTCCCAATAACATTTGCCTCATCTGAAAGAGCCCTGAGTTAGGCCTATATAACGAATACATTTCATAATGCAACCTAAATGAGACAGCAACAAGCTTCATCACCAACAAAACCATCCCATTTCACTACTGGTTCAACAAGTTGAGCAGCAATCTCCCTAGAAACAGAGCTGTTAGTTTAACAGAGAGCAGCTGCTCAGTCTTCCTCTTGCTCCAGCAGGGTTAGCAGGCAGCCAGTTCCATTGTCTAATGTATCAATTATTGAAGCTCATTGCTAGATCAGTATCAAGATACTCTGGGCCTAGCAAAAAGCGTACACGACTGTAATTAAAGAGCCAGAGAGAAAGGATGTCTGTACCTGAAGGAAAGGATTCAGCCTTTATATAGAACTAGGTGGGATAATAAAATCAAGAAAGTTGAAACTCAAGAGTCTCTTACCAAAACAGCAAAGAGCATAACACTTCCTCAGAATTCTCTTTTCACCAAGTTGAGGCGAGGTGGGGGGAACAATATGCTTTCCGAAAGTGGTAGTTATGATTTGATTCAAAATTGGCTTTCTATAATGTGCACAAAAATATCCAGTTCTGTAGGGATGCATGGGTTGAAAACCTCAAAAATATTTTCCCCCCTCTGGGGATGCCACATATCTTCTACTCCAGTGCTTTGCTTCTCTTAGCAGAAAAACCCTAACTCTGGGCTACGATAGCTGCAAAACCAACCTCACCCTTTCCATACTGGTGGAAAAACAAACAGAAGACAAGAGACTGGCAGCATAATTACTCTATAGATCAGTGTTTCTCAACCAGAATTACCTGGAATGCTAGGGTTCCCCAAGAGGTTGCTAGGGGTTCCTCAAGAGGTTGATTGTAGGGGGGGGAGCAATAGCAGTATATAGAATAATGTTTATGCAGGGGTTCCCTGAGACGTGAAAATTATTTCAAGGGTTCCTCCCAGGATAAAAAGGTTGAGAAAGGAACGCTGGTCTTACCTGTGATATGTTCTTTTCCAGTGAAGAGGCGAAGAGCATCCACATGCTTGGGTTGTCCCTCCCACTTGCTCTTGGTAGGCAGGTCACAGAGACTTTTATTTTGAACTGCTGACCACCAGTGGTGTCATCTAGGAGGGAAGATCCCACGGCTGGCCAATCCATATCACAGCCTCACGACGACGTCCAGCCGTAGTCCAAAATCCATCTGGGTCAAGAGCACTTGTCAGATCCTCAGGATCTTCTGTCTCCCCCGTAGTTATTCTTCACGCATGCGCGCCCGGGTGGGCCAGATGCTCTTCCCCTCTTCACTGGAAAAGAACGTATCACAGGTAAGACCAACGTTCCTTTTCCCAGTAGAGAGGGCTCCAGAGCATCTGCATGCTTGGGATTTACTAAAGCTTCCAGCACGGATGGGCAAGGGCGAGCCTCTTGACCCTTAAGGCTGAAGAACTCGCTGGAGTACTTTTCTGCCAAAGGTGGCCTCCGCAGACTGTATCCTATCCAGTCTATAGTGTCAAACGAAAGTTGAGGATGATTTCCACATCGCTGCCCTGCAGATTTCCTCCAGGGGAGCGCCCTTCTCCCAAGCCACTGAGGTCGCCGCACTTCACGTAGAGTGTGCCATAATACCCTCCAGTACTGACATGTTCTGTGTCTCACAGCACGTTGCAATACAGCACTTTATCCAACGCGCCAGCATGGATGGAGATACCCTTCTCCCCAAAAACTTTGAATGCGGGGAAACAAACAAAGTTTCCAACTGTCTAATGGGTGCTGTCCTCTTAATGTATACCCTCAGGGCTCTGCGAACATCCAATGTGTGCCAGATATCTAGCTTCCTTTCTGGTTTGGGAGAGAAAGAGGGTAGCACAATCTCCTGGGATCTGTGAAACACAGAGTCGACCTTCAGTCTGAATTCCGGGCACAGTCTGAGGACTACTGAATCCGGTCTGAATATACAAAGATCCCTTCTAACTGATAAGGCCGCCAATTCAAATACTCCTCGGGCTGTGGTGATGGCCACTAGAAAGAGGACCTTCCACGTTAAAATTTTTAATGTTGTTGTTCGAATTGGTTCAAACGGGCACACTGTCAAGGCCTTCAACACTGTGTGAAGATCCCAAGAAGGGAATCTGTGCGCTGTTGGAGGGGCCAAGTTAGCGAGCCCCTTAATAAAACGGCGCAGGTGAGGGTGTGAAGAAACCCTGATCACCCTTTCTGGTGGTAAGAACGACGTTATGGCTACCACCTGTTTCTTTATAATATTAGGGCATAAACCACAATCTACCCCATCCTGCCGGAAGTCCAATAACAGGGGGACTGATACATCCCTGAAATTGTGGTTCTTGTGTCTGTACCACCGTTGAAATACCCAGAAGGTGTACTCATAGATACGCTGAGTGGATTCCCTTCTGGAAGCCAAAATTGTCCCAACCACCGGACCTGAGTATCCTCTTGCCGTTAACATCTGCCACTCAATCTCCACACACGGAGCTGTATCTAGGCTGGGTCCAGGTGATGGACCTGGCCCTGGGACAGCAGGTCTGTCCGGGTTGGGATAGGCATTGAGTCCACCATAAGTTCGAGGATGTCCGGGAACCAAGCTCTTCGAGGCCAATCTGGAGCGACTAGGATGACCTCTGCTTTCTCCATCCGGATCCTGTTGAGTACTCTGGGTATCAATTGAACTGGTGGGTATCAATTTGAGTACTCTGTTGAGTACTCTGGGTATCAATGGAACGTGTAATGTTTGTGGCCAAGGACAGGTCAGGGCGTCCATGTCCTCTGCTCCTTCTGTTATGTATCTGGAGACAAAACAGGGAAGTTTCGCATTCACTGGAGACGCAAATAGGTCCACTTCCGGACATCCCTTCATCTGGAATATGTTCTTGAACACTTCGTGATGTAGACTCCACTCCCCTTGGTCGATGTCCGATCAACTGAGCCAGTCCGCCTTCAGGTTGAGTGTCCCCTGAAGGTGTTCCGCCGCAATCGCCAAGAGGTTCTCCTCTGCCCACCAGAAGAGACGTGACGTTTCCTCCATGAGTATCCATGATCTGGATTCTCCCTGACGATTTATGTGCGTCTTCGTTGAGATGTCTGTACAAATCAACACCGCCTTGTTCTTGACCAGATGTGTGAATTCCATCAAGGCCAATCTGACCGCTCTGAGCTCTAGCCAGGTGATGCTGTGGTATGCTTCCTCTGTGGTCCATCTGCCCTGGGCCAGCTGGGGTCCGCAGTGCGCTCCCCACCCCCGAAGGCTGGCATCTGTGGTAATTTGGATACTTTCCTGCTGCCACAGCTGATGGCCTTTGTGAATCGCTGGTGATAGCCACCACTGTAGTGACATCCGAGACGTCTTGGGGAAGCCTCACTGTTTGGTGAATTCTGCTGGCTATCTCTTCCTGAAAGGGAAGCAAAAACCACTGGAGTGGTCTGGCATGAAACCTCACCCATGGCAGACAGTCTATTGCCACTATCATCAGGCCGTGTAAGGGGGCCAGATGCATGATGCTCAACCTGGTTGCCATCAGTGCCTCCTGTGTCGCAGTGTGGATTGCCTTGATCCGTTCTGTGGGGAGTCGAACCAGGCTCTCCTCCGAGTCCACCAGCATCCCTAGATGCTAGATGTGGTGGTTTGGGGTAAAGGAGCTCTTCTCGAAGTTGACCTGAAAACCGTGCCTCTGTAGGGAGTCTATGACAAACTGTACCTCCCTCTCCGCTCTGTGTTTGGAGTGGGAACGAATTAGGAAGTCATCCAAGTAGGGATAGACATGTATTCCTGAACGCCTCCAGGAAGCCACTAAGGCAACCAAGATCTTTGTGAAGACCCTGGGTGCCAAAGAGAGACCAAAGGGGAGAGGTTTGTATTGGAAGTGTTTGTTGTTGTAACAAAAGCATAAGAATTGATGGTGCTCCTGATGAATTGGGATGTGCAGGTATGCATCCTGTATGACGAGGGAGGACAGAAATCCCCTGGCCTTATGGCTTCCAGGATATGCTTCAGGGTTTCCATCCGGAACTTCTGTTTCCGGACGAACTTGTTTACACCTCTTAAATTTAGTACCGCCCTCCACGTACCATTCTTCTTTGGAACTAGGAACAGAATGGAGTAGCAGCCTCAGCCCTGCTGCAATTTCTGCACCTCCTCTATGGATCCCATCTGAAGAAGGATTGCTTCTGACATTAGGCGCTGCTTTTGCTCGTCTTTGTGGTAAGGAGTTGGGATGAACCATTGTGGGGGAAGCAGGAATACTCTATCCGATATCCTTGACGAATGGACTGCAGGACCAACTTGTCCGAAGTAGAGTTTTCCCAAGCCCCCAGAAAGGCCTGCAACCTTCCTCCCACTGGGGGGTAGCTGTCATTGTTGAGGCTTAGGATTGTGCTTGGTGGACTGGGACTGTGTTGATTTCCCTGTGCCACCTTGCTGATTTCTGCGTTGATACCTGTTCTCACCCCAGCACGCTCTCTGAGGTATGAAGTCTCTGGAGCCGGAGTGGTTTGAGGAGGACCTTGTCCCCAGGTGGGTACCAGAGGCATGAAAGGACCTATAGCATCTGGAAGACCTTCTTTTCTCCCTCTTGCGTGCAGAGGCTAGGGTCTTCTTCTTCTTGTCTTTGTCTTCTACAAGGACAGGCTCTAGTGAATCCCCAAATAGCTTCTCACTGAGGAACGGGGAAGAGACTAAGTTCTGTTTTGATTTGAAGTCAGCATTCCAGGACTTCAACCAGACCTGTCTCCTCACTGCCACTGTTGCAGACTGGGCTCTAGCGCAAAACTGTACCGAATCGAGGGTACTATCCACAAGGAAAGCCGAGACCTTATTAAGCTTACTAAGATCCTGACACATTCTGGTCTGCAATCTTGGGGTGTCCTGCAGGGTGTTCTTCGACCGTTGTATCGCGGCTTGAGCCATCATGGTGGTGGTCGTGGATGCCCTAATGGCTAGCGAAGAGTGCCTCATGAGCACGCCTCAGGGCCAGATTTATTCGCCTGTCCTCTGGAGTCTTTAGAGTTTCCTCCCCATCATGGCAAAAAATCGCAGAAGAGACCAGTTCCGAGACCAGTGCATCGATGAGAGGGTCATATATTTTTCCCATGACCTTCTTGGGGAGGGAATAAAGCTTCTTTGCTAGGCCCAGTTGGGGTTTGGCTACCGCTGGGGCCTTCCACTCATTGTAGATCAGGCACATTAGGGTTGCTGGCACCGGCATCTCAAGACCTGCGGGCTGTAACTCTGGAAAAAATTCACCTGAAATCTCTGGGAGATCTGGGTCCATCTGTGACTGCTGTGCAGTGGGCAGGCTTAGACCCAATGTCCTAACCGTCTTCTTCAAGAGGATTGTGAAGTTGTCAAGGGAGAAGTGGCATGCCGAGGGTTGAGAGGTGTTTGACTCCTCTGCCTCCTCTTCCGAAAGTTTGCCCTCCTCCTAGTCTGATTCGTCACCCTCAGTGTCATCCCCCAAGGAGTAGAGGGAAACGACCTCCTCATCATCATCTCCCGCCACTCTGGCACGCTTGCTGGGGGGGGGGAGTGACCTTCCTGTGTCCTCATCCTCCTGATCCCGGTGACCATTCTCCTCATCACTTAGGGGTCTGGGCCAGGGTCTGGGCCGGCTGGGGTGGTGGGTGGTGGCATAGCTGGGGCCCGACCTCGCCTCCGCCTCTCCTGTTGTTGTTTGGAGCCTTGGGCGCTTAGACTTCCCTTTGTTGGCTCCACCACCTTTTCCACCTCCCCTGCTCCCCTGGGTTCCCTGTGCCATCTGTGAGGTGGTAGAAGCAGCCCCACTGGCCACCTGAGTGCCCGGGGTGGGCACCGCAACTTGCGCAGGGTGGTGGTGGGGCCCAAATTGGCCGTATTTACTATGGACGCTCCCCGCCTGGGTCTGCCCCGTTGAGAACCCCAGGCTCAGTTGAAGCAGACTAGCTGCCAGCCAGCCCATAGCCTCCCTGGCCAGGATGCCTCGCAGCCACTACTGAGTGGCAGCTAGCGCTCCCTCCCCCATGCCTGGGACCCCTGGGGCATTTGACCCACTCACTGTGGCCACCGACTGTGGCTGGGTCCCTGGGCTGGCTCCTCCGGTGTTGCGGGGGTTGGCCAGGGGCACCGCTTTTCCGGATTGCGCCCTGCTGTCCGGGCTGATCCGTGCGTCCTCCGCCTGAGGGTCCGCAGCAGTGCCTCTCCCCGGCCCACAGTCGCGCTCGTCAGAGCGGAGAAGGGCCGGGTTGCAGCCTGCGGCGGCCAATGCAAAGGTCTTCCCCCCTTCTTCAGCCTCTTCTTGCCGCCACTGCCTCCTGCAGAGCCTCCAGAGCCGTTGCCGCTTTCTGCGGCACTCTGCTGGCGATCCTCTTCTCTGGGGGCTCAGAAGAGCCGACCCCCATCCTCACCGGGCGATTGCTGACAATTACAGCAGCAATCACCACATCTATTTCCTCCGCTGAACTCATATTCTCTCTCCTCATGGGTTAGGCTGCAGCAGGGAAAAATTTCCCTTTTTTTTAATTTCAAAAAATGGCGCCAGTCACGTGTAAGGGGACAAAGAGAGGACAAAGGAGGAAAGACATCCTACCAGGAGCGTAGGCAGGAAACAGATTGGCCAGCCGTGGGGTCGTCCCTCCTAGATGACACCACTGGTGGTCAGCAGTTCAAAATAAAAGTCTCTAGGAGCAAGTGGGAGCCCTGGTGGCGCAGTGGTTAAATGCCAGTACTGCAAGCCACCACATTGCAAGTTCGATTCCAGCAGGCTCCAAGGTTCACTCAGCCTTCCATCCTTTCGAAGGTCGGTAAATTGAGTACCCAGCTTGTGGGGGCAATTAGCTAACACACATTGGAAACTGTTTAATGCAGTATAGATGTGTAAATAGCTATTGCTTAAAACAATTTGTAAGCCGCTCTGATAGCCTTGTGGCTGAAGAGTGGGATATAACTAAATAAAAAAAGCATGTGGATGCTCTGGGGCCCTCTCCACTGGGAAAAGGCTGCTATAGATCATCTGCATGAACTTTAAATGCAGCAGACCTCTGCAAAGAACCAAAGAAGGTACACAGCAAAGTTTTGAATTAGGAATTTTACCACAAAAACCCTATGGTTGATTATACCACAGTATTTGATAGCAAGCTAAATGAGGAAAGTATAAGGTATAGCAGTTAAGTCAAGTCTCTCAACTCTTAACAATTTCAAAAGTTGCTTATGAATGAAAAATAAGAATGTTATTCATGTGACACAGTCACATATTTTATATTCCTTACCACAGCTGCCTTACCTGTATGTTTCCATTAGCACTGTAGATTTCTGCCAGTCTATTTTATTCCCTTGGCCCCAAATATTGCAAACAATGTAAAAGTACCAAATATTGAAGCTGGCAAAAACAGCAGAAAATCTCTAACTGTAGTATATATCCTTAGCAACTTTTAATATTTTACTGTAGAATGAGCGGCTATATAAATCCATGCATTTGTGTAAAACAATTCAACATAAACCTAGGATTTTGTATTGCTTTCAGCATTTTATTGAAATACATACTTAATAAGGCTCGCTATGTATATTTCAAACGATTAAATGTAATTGATTTTGGTGCTACCACCGATTTAGTATAGACACTGTTCAGATATTGAAGGCAAGGAGAAGTAATGAAGTTTAATGATAACTTGAAGCATTTACTAAAAATAAAAAATATATATTTTGAGGGTCGGGGGGGGGGAAGAACACATAGCATATCCAACTAGTCTGCAAAAAATGAAGAACGCCTTTAATTCACAAACCCTATCAGTGAAAATATTGCCAGCTAAAATCATCATTCAATTCAAACTAAAGATTATGACCTAAACCTCAAATAAACAATCTCACATATAAAGTGCCAGAGTGAAACAAACATAATGTGAAATTTAAATCCCACCAATTTCCATAACAGAGTAAATGCTACATAAATAAGAAGATAAGACATCCTGTGAGAAGCACTGCTCCTTTTCCATGTAAGCTACCTATTCTACAGATATACCTCCCTTTACAAATTTCTGACAAAGATCCTTTTTACAAAGTCTTTTTTATGCATCTGCAGGCCCTCGTTCCCCCCTTGTCCTCTTGTCTAGTTGGGAGATGTGTGTTTTTTTAGCCACCATCAGCATTAGGAGGATGGTGAAGGAGGACTGGAGGAAGACAGACTTCCGGTGTCAGGTTACAACACTATGCCTGTGGTAAACAATGCCGTTAGGCTTGGGCAGGGAAAGAATGGGATTCTACTGAGCTAATCAATCGTATTGTAGCAGTATGGGCCTGCCTACAAACAGGCAAGATAAACAGCAACCCTGACAGAGCATATATGAACACCAAGAAGAGTGGAAAGCAGATAAACCTGCCTTACTAGTTACTCCCAGCATAGAAGCATAGAGCTATAAAAGTTTAACCACCTAAGTTGTAATCATAAGGAAAGTGAAGGCTGGTAAAAGACAAAAACATTCTTGGGCAAATTTTGGGAGAAGCCTTGCGATGTTTTTTTTTTTTTTTAGAAAGCTTTAAATGCTTTTGTTTACTTCTGATTAACTGATCTGGCTATTTCATTTCACATGTGCATATTGTTAGTTCTGGATAAGAAGTCTGTTGAACTGTTCTTTTTCATGGTGCAGGAACCTATCCCTATTCTTTCCATGCTACAGCATTTCTATCTCTAGTACCAAATCTTCTGTTAAAGAAGTAATGCCCAGATACATATCTACTTTGTTAACTGAGATATACTTGCATATGAATTTTCAATTTATAACTGTATTCAGGTTTGGACCCGTAACAATAAAACAATGAATTTAAAAACATCCACAAATAGCATCTCCTTCAACTAGCAATTAAGTCAGTCATAACTAGGAAACTAGTCCAACCACCCACTGATATGGAAATTACAGTACTACTCCAAACTTACAACCTGCATTACAAATCAGTACAGGTATATATGACCCTATAGGACTAAACAGAAGGTTCAGGTTTATGTCCTGCATCAGGCAAATTATGGAAAAGATGCTGAAGGCGTAAATGAGAGAAAGAAAAATTAGAAGTGTATTTTCTTCATTTTACAGTGGGAGAATAAGGCATCACATCACACTCACTCAAGAGAAAATCCTGGTTGGCAATGATATACAACTGTATTATTTATTATTAAAGAACTAGAGAAACATTCCGGTGCTGCAAAGGAAGGCATTGTTCCTCTCTTGAGCAAGCTTGCTATCAAGTGCATATAGAACAATATTCTAATTATACTTCTACAAACTTCAGGAACATGCAGGAAAAAGCATGAAGTGTACAAACACGGCATGCTGTACATATCATGGTGTACTGATACATTACTGATCAAGTTTATAACTAAAACTGCAGAAACAAGTTTCCAGGGTAGACAGAGGACTTATTTATCATTCTACTGAAAGAAGCACATTATGACACAAGTGGGTAAACTTCAGACTTGGAGGATCTACTTTTCACTTGGGCCCAGAGGACCACCAACAGGACTGAGGTGCAGAATAACTGCTCATGAATATAGATTGCCAGAGCAATGTGCCTCGTCTAAGCATAAACTCAGCCCAGATATTTTTCAGTGTCAGAACTTGAGCTTGCATACAAATTATGTCATATATAAATATGTTCCTGTTTCCCCCAAAGTTTTCTTGCCTAATCAAGGAGAAATAAAGGTGTTTTGTTGCTGACCCTGTTTTAAACCCACTGGGAGTTGGAAACACTTACTAATTTACTGCGTATCACTTGGAGATCTACAAGTAGACCCTGATCTACTTTTTCTCCCTTCCTGCATTGGAACTCCACTCAGTAAAGGCTAAGAGCTGCACAAGATTCCTAAAAAGATTTATCTAAAGAAACATGGAGAAGTCTCCCCGTCCCTCCCCAAACCATTTTGCTCTTCATTTCAGCATACTCTGAAAACTTCTAAAGTGAGTTCAATTTTTCTTCATCTCTTAAAATTAGAAAGATCTCAAACAGATTTCCAACCAATGCTCTCATCATCATCTCCAAATTTTTCTGCTCCTCATCATGATCCAGAAACAGTACCTACATGTTCACATAACTACATGCTTACATAACATTTCCCCACCAATACCCAGGGAAAAAAGAATGTATGCTTTCTTACTGGGAAGAAAAAATGACGGTACTTCGGTATTTTGCATGTGGGAGGAGGCTTGTTATCTGAAAGATAATGTTCAAATTTCCTATCTCATAAAATGGATAATTCAAATTGACATGAAAAAGAAATACATATTCCAAGCCCTGTAGTGGTGTGATTCAGATGTTACAATCTGAGCTAATTAGACACAACACTTTAGTTTTTTTAAGCATGTAGTCCCCAACTGTAACAATTAAATAGTAGAACATACAATTGATTTATTTAAATCCTTGTATCACTCAAAAATCCTATTTCCATTTGTATGTGAATACATCCCATGTTACTATGATTGCAACTCAGATAACCGAAAATACATTGCTCGAGTATTCAAGGTATTTATTTGAAGTACCATTCAATTAATGGCTCGGCTTAAAAACCACTTGAACTAACCAGCTTCCTACATAGCTACTGCAATTACCTTCCTCCTGAATTGATATCTTGCCAAACTCACTCCAAACTTTTTGGTTCTCCAAATTTTAGCTCTTTCGTCATTTTGTAGTTAGTTATTTTCAATACCATGCACAAAGTTTAAATATTGTGTCTACTCCCACCACCCAAAGCCACATTCTTTTCTATGCCTGCAATTCTGTTCACATCCATTTTATTGTAATGTAAGGGGTCATCTATACAAGCCCCCCAAAAACAGAGTGATCCGCAGTAAAGACAATTTGCAGCAGCTGCGACTTGTCTTAATGGTCTTACGGCCCCGATAAAAGTTCAGATGCCCTCTATTCAAGATGGCAGCTGTGAGTGAATTACTCATGTTTTAAAATCTGCTGCCACTGATTAATGGTTCAACTTTAAAAAAAAAACACCTTATTTCCACAGCGCGCATAAGCAATATTTCACCTTTACACACAAAAAAAGAAAAAACACCCCATTTTATTGCCTTAGCGAGATCTCACGAAGGAAAAAATCCAACATGACGGCAGCAGGCACTTGCCCTGTTAGCAAGTCCAGCCCCCATACTTGTCGAGCCAATCACCTTGCCTTCCTCTTCTATAGGAAACCGATTCAAATCAAATTGCTTCTCCTAACAAGCAGGAATGTGCATTCTCCACGATGCATTTTAAAAACTCCAGGAAAAACTGCGAAGGCTTTCCTTTCACAGTTTATGACGTTTTTGCCTCCTCTTCTGAATACGGCAAGATGATGCGGGAAGCCATTAAGACAGCACATATTCTCCTGGCATTCTGTAAGGAGTATTTTCGCCACTTAGACAACCCCTTAGCCCCATTTAGCTTGGTGGTACTTACTACTTAGTTGAGATGTACAGTAAATAATGTACAGTCGTCCCTTCACATTCGTGGGGGCTAGGGGTGGAAGACCCCCGCGAATGTGAAAAAACCACGAATAATAATAGTCCTCCCCCACCCGTCTGCAACAACCCACCCTGTCGCCACTCTCCCTCACTCCCCCCCCTTCCCAGAGTGGCGTAGGGGGCTTCAGAAGCCCCCATCCCCACTCTCCCTCACACACCCCACCCTTCCCAGAGTGGCTATGGGGGCTTCAGGAGCCCCCGTCGCCACTCTCCCTCACACACACCCCGCTCTTCCCAGAGTGGCTACAGGGGCTTCAGGAGCCCCCGTCGCCACTCTCCCTCAAACACCCCCGCCCTTCCCAGAGTGGCGTAGGGGGCTTCAGGAGCCCCCGTCGCCACTCTCCCTCACCCCCCGACCCTTCCCAGAGTGGCGTAGGGGGCCCCTCGCTGCCTTGGGGAGGGACTTGGGTGGAGCGAGGGAGGCTTTCCATCCCCCCTTTCCCAAGGCAGCGAAGGGATTCGTGAGAAACCCTTCGCTGCCTTGGGAAGGGATGGGGTGGAGTGGAGAGGGGGGACAGGCCGCTTTCCACAAATAATCAAAACCGCGAATGTGAAAGTCGCGAATGTGGAGGGGCAACTGTAACAATAAGACACTAACTTTCAATGAAATTATACCTAACCACTTATTTATGTGAATTTTTTTGTAACAGGAGTAGGCATTTGGTATCTTACTGATGTTTTGGACTAGAACTCCCACTAGCAAGTTGTGAAAAAAGTTGCCCTCCTGAAGTTTGTACATTGCTTACAACATCTCCAGATTTCAACATTAGTTCAATAATTCATTTCTCATCACTGATGGGAACACAGTATTGGTTAGACTACAACTTACAAAGTACTGTTTATTTTACAAGACACATGAATACTCAATTGCTTTTCTTTAAATTCTGAAGAGCACAGATCAACTAGATATTCAACAATACAAAAATTCAAAGACTACTATGATAACTTAGCCATTTGACCTTTAAAGAGCATTTTTAAACTTTGATTTTATTTATAAAGCTCAAACAGGGAAAGGGCCCAACTTCTCAGAAGTTGTTTTTAAAAACTGGATTCTCAGACCCAGCACATAGGTCATTAAGATCCATAAGTCTCCAGTCTACTAATGACATAATGTTTAACTGGAAGAAATGTAACTGTGAATCTGTATGAACTGAAGATTCATTTCACTGTGGGGGAAAGTAAGACTGAAAGCAGAGCAATGCCACAAGAAAAAAAAAGATGCATATAAACAATGTGTTATCCAAAAATAATAAAAATGAGTGTAACAAACGCATATGAAAGGACAGAAAGAGATGCCTACCTTTAAACCGACTGCTATAAGATCTGTAACAACACTGTGTGAAAAAAAATGGGAGAAAATGGAAAAGTTAGAAAAGTAGTTATTGCATAGGTAGTGGTAAATAAAGCTAATGGAAGAAAAATATCAGAAGAATGAAATGAGTTATGGAGTGTTTTGCAAAATAAATGGGACAGTTCAGTAACACACAGTAATGAAAAAGAGAAGTTTCATTAGAACAATTAGCACAGAAAGCCACACAAAATTCACTTAAGGGTTTGGGCTCTTTAGACATATGTCACAGAAACAAGCATGAGCAAGGTAGCTTTTTCCTTCACCTGCCAAACCACATTTGGATTATATTTCTACTGTTTGGGGAGGGGGGAAAAAAAACCCACCTATGGTCCACATGAATAGAATCAGAAGCAGTGAGTTATTTCCACAGCAAATTATTTCTGTGTTATCTAAGAAAATGTAAATACATGATTATGCAACCCACACTAAGTTCAGTGAAGTCATAAAAAGGTAATTTCTCCCATACTTTTCCATGACCTAGCCATTTGTTGGCAGCTATAGCCATAGAGTCACAGCACAACCCCATGAGAATACAGTACAGAGAAAAGTCACTGGGAAGCATGTAGAGGTACTTTCATGGAAAATGTTTTCATCAAATCAAGAATCAATCCTCTGGTGATTATTGCTATTATTATTGTTTCCTTTTTTTTTTTTTAATCCAGAGGGGGAGGTATCCCAAAATGGCACCGGCCACGTGGAGGGAGGGTAAGAGAGAACAAAAACCACGTCCTACCAGAAGCGTAGGCAGGAAACAGACTGGCTAGCCAAGGGTCATCCCTCGAGGATGACCTCACAAGGGGCAGGCCAAGTCTTTTGTTTTCCTGCCTACTGGGAGCATATGGGGAAGGACAACCCAAAGCTATCAGATGCTCTGGAGCCCTCCCCACTGGTAAACAGAACTGTCATAACACCAGTATGATTGCTTCTGAAAGGGTTACATTTAATCTAGTTCAAAGCAAATCTAGCAACTAATCACATACCTCTGCCTTTCTTATGCTATTTCAGAGCAAAGATGTCATGCTCATTGACAATGAAGAGAACAATTTCCCCCATCAAATGTGCTTCAAATAATCTAGAAGCTATATAAAATGCACATAGTAGAACAGTACTTTGCATTGAACCCGACTTAGAAGCGTATTTATTGTGTTATGTTTAAGCATCTATATACAATATTTCCTCCAAGAATACCACTACACCATAACTTTGTAATCAGTCAACTTCCAGTTAAAGGCAATGGATCTTGCTGCAATCAGCAACTGAGGTCCTGCAAGTAGGACTTTGGGAGAGGAGAAACAATGCCAAGAAGCAGGGAGAAAGTTTCCATCTTTTGCACTATACTGCAGTTCAGGAAAATGTTCCTAGATGTCATCTTTCATCTATTCATTACTAGTGCTGCCTAGAAGAGAATGCTATTCTTACAATTTAGGATTATTTTTTAGTTGCTGCGTACAGTAGGACCCCAGTATCTGCTGGGGATTGGTTCTGGGGGGCCTGTGGATACTGAAAACTGTGGATAATAGCAAATGACATTAAAAATAATGGGACTTCTGGTTTAAAATGCCATAGAGTTGCCTTGGAGGACCAAGAAAATGGCAAGAGAGGACACGTTTTCTAGGAAGACTCTAGGGTAGGTGTGCCGTTTTGTGTCCCGTGGGTAAGTGAGTCAGTGAATAATGAATCAGTGGATACAGGGGTCCTACTGTACTTACTCTAGCAAGCATATAGGGTCACATTCTTACAATTTATGGTTCTATGCATATAAGCTATGCATGTGAACATAGCAGTATAGTATATGTTTGTCACAACACTGATTATTGGACTGGTTCTTTCAGTTTATAGTGAAAAAAAGTCTGTAGTACACTGAAACATAATTGGATTGTTGAAAGGTGATACAACAGTTATCAATTGACATTACCTTTCTAAGTCTATTATAGATATACACCCATGGTAGATTTTTTAGATTCATAATGAGTACAGACAGAACTTTCTCTTTACCACTGCCACACCTTCCCTGCGGTGTTTAATGTCATACCTACCGCATGTGTTTAGAGAGCCAGTGTAGTGTAGTTGTTGAGTGACTAGGACACTGAGAGACCAGGATTTGAATCCTTGCTCTGCCATGGAAACCCACTGGGTGACCTTGTGCAAGTCACACTCTGTCAGCCTCAGAGGAAGGTAAGGGCAAACCTCCTCTGAACAAATTTTACAAATAAAACCTTGTGATAGGTTCGCCTTAGGATCACCGTAAGTCAGAAATGATTTGAAGGCACACAACAACAAACAGGTGTTTAAGTAGCCAAGTGCTGCTTGTTTTATCAATTAGATAAAACAAATGGTAAGACTAGAACACAACAATGACAAAATGAGACTGCAACTATCTGTTTACAATATGCATAAGTAAGACAAGATCTCTGATGTCTGTGTCAGAAGAAAACATCTCAAAATGAAGCAGATACAGGTTTAAAAATAACAAGACCATTGCACTGCAACACTACTAAAGTTATTTTAAGGACATCTCTTCCAAAAACACAGTGTTCATCACCTGAGCAAAATAGTATCAGATGTGGTTCCAGAGATAATGCACACTATTTTTCTTTTGTAGCCTCTTTGACCAAAGCAATATAAAGGACAAAGACTGACATTCTATGATCAAGAAAATACTGTACAGGCACACTTCAGTTAAAGCTTCAGACAGCAATGCTCCTTTTTACTAGGATTTTTATGCCCACCCAGCCCTTACAGCAGACAAGCTGAACAGTATCTGCCTCCAAAATCCCTTACCAAGTATGTAAGAACAACATAACAGAGAGAAAAGGTGAGAGCAGATGAGCCTGACTCATCACCTACCCACAGCAAAATAGGTATAAGTTTGGCCACCAAAATGGAAATCAAAAGAAAAGTGGAGAATCATGAAAGAAAGTTAATCTAGGTTAAAAGTTGTGTACTATGGTTAGCAAAAACACACAAGTATAACTTACAATAACCATAGTTTGCTTCAGAACTACAGTACAAAATTTGCTTGTGAAATGAGTGCTCTCAGCTGCCAGAGATTGGTCAGGGCTAATCTATACCAAGTCACTACCTACAAGATGGACACCAGGAGGATATCACTGTTCAACTTGTTCAACTATAGAAATAAGATCACATGTTGCATAAACAGTCATCGGGAACTTTCATTCATTCAAGAACTGCCTGAAAATTACTCATTTAGATCTATTTGACTGCACCCACTGGCAGGAAGCCAATGGGTACAGTAGCATCAAGTCACCAGCAAAGATTCAAATATCAAATAGAAGCTATTTATTTTGATAGCATATTCAGGATTACAGCAAGTACCAAAACTCCTAGCCCATGGTTTACAAGCAACCTGCAGCCATCTCTCCTCAGCTCTTAATAATTAAAGTTGGTTCAAAAACCTGTCTTGAATGTAATGGGGCACTATGAATAACTTCCCAGTGCGATAGGAAGAAGCAATGCAGCATAGAGGCTGGTTGCAGGTACACAAAACTCAGATGTTTCTTGTTATTCATCCAGGATACACATCTGTTCAAATGCATAGGTTTTTGTCTAATTTGGAATCACAAACACAGCCATTCACCATAGGTTTTTCAATATACCCACAGGAAAAACTTAAAATGTAGAGAAACACTATAGTATACTACCCGCCCCCCACTTTTGCATTGTATGCATTCACAATTTTTCTTGCTACATCTTTACACAGCTATTAGATCAATGGAACAATGAGTTAACTAGTCATAACTTACAGTCTCAATGACTTCTAAGTATGGCTAAGTCTGAATCCAGTCCAATGTGTCTCTGAGCAAAGAGGCCTGGGACTGTTTACTAGATTTCATAATTATATGAAAAGTAAAATCATATATGCTAAGTAAGTTATAACTGTGGCATTTTATATTCAAGTGGTAAAATAAATTTATGCTTGGTTAAAAGAAAGTTACATATAGTTAAATTCCCCAACAGACATGCACGCACCATTTCTACTTTCCCCTGAAAAAATTCAAAACACTTTTCTCTAAAGCTTCAAAATTTCTAGAAATTTTAACCTCCTCTGCCTATCGGTTCCTTATATTTTGTACCCATATTATAGAGCAATTAGCCCAATAACCATGAAATCAAAAAAATCTCCATAAGTAGGTGGTAGAGAAGAGTAATCCACTTAACAAGTTAAAATAAATGTTGGACTGAAAATGATTTAGGATTTACTCACAATCATTTGTGGAGGTGTTGTCTGTGAATCCAAGTACCTCCCAAATCATGGGATGGGAAAAGATATTTATCAGACTTTTTCTCAGGAATTAGGACCGCTGCTGATGTTAAGCACAGACAGTGGCCAAAGGTTGCTTTGATCTTTTTTTTAAAAAAAAAAAAACTTTTTCTAAAGACGTTGTGCTGCTCACAATGGTACAAGACCCTCTCTGCTGCCTTCCCTGGGAGGGAGGAGGAAGACAGCAGTGGTGGGGCAGGGAGGGGGCTGGAGCCGGGGACGGGGTGTCCGGAGGACAGCGGTGGTGGCATCACCTTGCATACCTTTAAAAAAAACATGGCGGACTCCACTGATTCCCCTCTTTCCAAGCCCTGCCCCTTGTGCTGGATCGGCCAATCAGAAGGCTGCCTGTTCAGATCTGTGCAACTGTGGTGTACATGTGGTCGCACTTTTGAACGGCCGTATGGACTTATCCAGACAAACCCCCAGACATGCCACTTGCAGACTTTAGGGTGAGTTTTGCTGCCGACCCTCTGAATGACTTGCATTAAGAAAAAAAAAAAGTAGTCAACTTCCTAGTAGCAATAACATTATTCTACAACATGTCTGAGCCCCATTAAGACCTCATAGCATGTTTCAGTGCAAACATAATGTACCTTCCTTTATTCCATATACGACCTTGAGATTTACCTCTGCGTTGTCTTCGTGAAAGCAAAAATTGAGTACAGCATTATCTCCTAACAAATCTTTAATATTTAGCATGAATCTCCTTTCTCTTTACATAGAAAGCATTTTATGGCCTTTACTTTTTACAAAACCAATTTTGAAAGAGTGGAATTCTGCAATTTTAAAAGATACCCTAAAATCCAATTGCCTTCTCTATAGTTTGCAACTAGTAAACAATACAGTACTATAAATGGGCTCATATTCCATTCATTGGTCACTATTTGTTTAGAAATGGAAATATCTATAGAGCAAATCAGCCATCATAGCTAAGAAATTATTCCTATCATTCAAAGTACGGTATCCTAAATGATCATGGCAGAAGGTCCATTTTTAAAACTTACTGGTAAACATTCTCTTATTTATACATGAGAAATAACCACAAGATCATATGAACAGACATGATGATCTGCCTTGTGTCTGATATTAGCATAAAACAGAAATAGAAGCACTGGTTATTTGTGGCTGTCATATTATTTATTTTTAAAAATGTATTAAATCAGTATGAGTGATAGTTCTTGAGCTACATTTCCACGCACTTAAATGAAAGGTGTTTGTAAGGCTGCACCTTTTAATTGGATAATTCATCTAAAGCTTTAATTATTTAGGGAAGCTATTTTAAACTGTAAAGCTTAAGGTAAGGTACACTTCTGAGGTCATTTTGATTCCAGATGTTACTAAATTCTATGGCAATTCTGGAGCAATTCAATTACTTTTGATCACCTGTTCACGATGCCATCAACATGTACTATGTAATTTCTCAACAGCATCATATATAGTAAACAAGAGCTATATAGAACTATTGCATCAAAAAGGCAAATTCTAAATCAAAGGAGACCCACTGAACAGAAAGAACTTACATACATGTTTATTAACAAGTTCCCATTTACTCAGTTGGTCTACTCTGGTTTGGACTAATTATTGTATTTAGGCTACAACCGATTATAAAAGAATCCTAACCATTGTATTTTCGTGGATTCTAGATGTTTCACTGTGCAACAAATTCCACCTCACTCACACCATTGTACAGTCATAATAAAATATATTTAAATTTATCAATGGTTGAACTAAGCACAGATCCCTAAACTAAAAGTTTTAGTAGTGATACTATGCATAATTTTTCTGACACCAGCACCTTTGAGCGTATTTCCTACACTTTCAATATTTCAACTTAGCCTTTGGACAAACTGCAAAACCCAGTTCCTATATATTGGCCCATTAGACCTAAGGGAATTATAGTGGAAGGAGAGCAGATAATAGAATGCCTGGCATAATTCTATTTAGACTGCAATCATATGTACATTTATTTGGGGGGTAAGCTGCAATTACCTCAATGGAATGTATCTGCAAACCAAGATGCATAAAACTGGATGACAAATGTAATGATGGGTGTTACATTAATTCAGATGTGTTTCTCAGCTGCCCATCCCTAAGGTAGTCTCAGTCATCTGGCTGTGTTGGCCAAATCCAGTAGAAACCATTTTGACTCCTCCTTCAAAACTGTCACCTCAGCAGCCATTACAGCTGGGCACACTATGATCAATTACAGTAGCACCCCCATATCCACTTATTCGCCAACTGCGGATTCAATTATCTGCAGTTGGTGGGGGGAGGGAGGGGGAGGAGAGATCTCATCTCCCCCGTCCCTTCCCCTGGGAGGGCTCCTGTCACCGCGGCGGCCATCATGGGGGTGAAGGGGTAAGGGAGGGAGAGGCGTGATCTCGCCACCCCCCTTCTCTCCACAATCACTGCTGTGGCAGGGCCATGGTGGAGGTGAAGGAACAATCTTGCCTCCCCCCTTCCCCTGGGACGGCTCCTGTTGCCATAATGGGGATGAAGGGGGAAGGGAGGGGGAGGAGCGATCTCACCTCCCCCGTTTCCCCTAGGTGGCCCCCGTGATGGTGTTCACTATTATCCGTGGAATTCACCATCCACGGTCCCCTGCAGATACGAGGGTGCTACTGTATGTTAACTTTAAGAACCAATACATGACTCTGCCTGCTTCCCCTGCCCCATGCCGTTCCTTTTTCCTCCATTCATCCTGAATCTTTAAGATAGTGTGCCTTTTAAAAATCTATGAACAAAGTTTAGCATTTTAGGTGCTTTATAAATTATGATAATGAATTATAATAATGCCTGACCATTAAAAAAAAAAAAAACACTGAGGGGAATCTAGTAGAAGAGCCTAGTATAAAGGGGAAGTTTATTTTTATAGTTTATCAGAGAAGTACATACTCAAGCTGGAAAGATGCTTTAAAGAGCTACTTGGGGGAGGGATGGTTGCAATGGAGACATTTGAGAAAGATAATGAGCCCTCTGGGTTGCCTTTGAATTTAGCTCATCTTCACATGATTCCTGAGGAGGTCACTATAACTCCATTCTATAAACACAGAACTACAGCTGAACATCTTTTGCTTAAGACTCCTCCCGCCCCTTCATTCATGGCTAAGCAGAAATTCAAATGTAACACATCACACTTCTGAGACTGAGAATATTACTTACTACTATTTGCTAACATATACATGCAAAAGAGAAAATTAAAAGTCATTTAAGTGAGATATTTTGTATGCCATATTTAATCTGCTCAATTATACTGAAATCACTTTCTGAAACAATTTACTTTTTATATTAATTTTATAGGTGGGCACGATAAGCAAAACTGGTGGGACGAACTTTATGCCTAAAGGGCCTTTGAACTTTGCCTTTCTTCCTACTCTTCTGGCAGTAACTGTAGTGTATAATTTATATCAGGATGTACAACATATCTTAACAGATCAGACCCTTCTGCCTTCAAGCAACTGTTGGCATCCTGAGAACTTCAGATTCCTTTGCTTGAAATGTATTACATATTTATAGAAGAAAAACCCAAAGGCATAAAATAAAAGCATCAAAGAAATCTAGGCTAGTTATATTAACATTTTGCTTTTCATAGCTTAAGAGACAGAATACTCAGGTGGCCAGGACAGATGCTACATTGCACAGGGCACATGGGATTTTCTTGGAAATTATACATGAAATACACTCTACACATCTACAATACATGCAAAAACTCTAAATTTCTAAGATGGACTGCTATGGTCAACCACTCAAGGTATAACACGAAGCTTCATTTATCTACAATGCAATGCTGAAGATGACTTACAAAAGAAATAAACTGCATGTGAAATAAAGATTAGATTAACCAAATAATTCTGACTTTCTGCTGTAAAGTTCCAATACAGTACCTAAATTTCTTGAGAGCAAGCTCCACTGAATGGGCAGACATGTATAGGATTCTGTTGTAAATTAAGCTGAGATATATATTTACTTAAAATAAAAGGTCAACAGAAATTTAATTAAATTTGTATCCCAAGAAACAGGATGCAGGCTTCTGAATTAAAGGATTCTTTGAACTACCAATTAAATGCTAGTTTCATTTCTACACAATAATAAAACAATTATTTTAGAAGATACAAACGTGTGTTTTAATTCTTATACAATACTTTGATTAAAAGAATAAAATAAAGTTGATCAAGAAATCCAACAATACCAACTTCATGTCATAGTTTTAGAAAACAGTTTTTCAAGTTTTACTGAACTATGCAATATTTTACATGAAATTATGTTTAGCAACAAATTATACTAGAAAATCCAGTTAGTGACATGTAAGACCACCAGACCTACTAAATGTACTTACACTTAAGCTTGAAATCATGTTTATAACAGAAAAAAATGCAACCATCATCCCAGAAAACCATACCTGTCATCTCGACCTTTGTCACCAAATAAATCCTGCCAAAACTTTATCCACGCTCTGGACAAATATTTTGGTTTGACATAATGGCACAGAAAATGAAAAATCACATGGATAGAGCTTAAAATTCACATCTTATTACAATCATGGGCACTTAGAACATCTAAATTACAGTACTTTACTGAATTTTACTGAATCTGAATCACTAATTACTGAATTACATGCAACACGGGGGAAATTATCTAATGTAGAATACTAAACAGTCAGGATTGACTCAAAAGGCGATATAAGATTAATGAGATATTTTTCAGTGGCCGATCTGAACATATGAAGAACCAACACTTGCGACTGAGAAACCTAGGGGTCTGGTTTCACGGTGATGCAAGACAAGAGCTCCAATTAATTAGTTAATGGACTTCATCAGTTCCAAGTCAAGCTTGCAGCTTAAGCTTCTCCAGTTGTTGCTTACGATACGAGTGTACAAGAGAGGAGGCTACTACTCCCTTAAGCAGGGGAAAAACACACACCTTAAAAAAAAAAACAGCTAAGCGATGATTTCAGAAGTATTTTCTTAGATGCGTCTGCAACCTTTAACTTGAGGCGGCGCTCTCTTTATTTCCTGGTTCTTTTCCTCCGTGCTGCTTGAAAGCCAGGATGCGCTCCGACAACATCACCCCCACACACACAATCCCGGGTGGGAGTCTCCCAACCTTGAGGTCGCCATCTGCCCCCCCCCGCCCAGCCCCACGGGCTCAGAGAGGAAGGGATCTCTAGCGGCCTGGCCTTTTTTTTTAACCCCTTCCCTTGCCAAAAACCAGCTCGGTTTCGGGCTCGTTTCATAAAACACATTTCCCTTTCCCCCGCCCCCTCCACACACACACTGATTTTCATCTTTTCGCCCATCATCGTCCCGGAAATCACTACGTTTTTTATTCCCTAACATCCTCCCACCGAGCCGAAAGTCACTGCAAAACACACAAACTCACAGCCGCCACACCTGACAAGTAGCAGCCACCCCGGCTTGGGGCGGGGAGAGGAAGAGAAGGAGGAGGAGGAGAGGCACCGTCCGGCAGTTTTTCCAACCCAGCAGCTTGCCTCTTGGTCGTGTCGTAACCCAAAGAGGAAGAAGAGAAAACAGGGTGGGGAGGAAGAGAAATAGGCTGCTGCTCTTTCGAGTGTCTTCCTCCTCTGCCCCATTTATTTTCATTTCTTATTTATGGGTGTAACTTCTATGCCGCCTATCTCCCAACGTGGGGACCCAAGGCGGCTCACAAAACAATTAAAAGCACAATTTAAAGCAATTAAAGCATGCACAGTAAAAACAAAAACAAAAAACAGATACATATTATTATTCCCTTCCTCTCCCCGCCACCTCTTCCCTTCCTTCCCTTTCTTAAAGACACAAAGGCCACAAGAGGGAAGCGCAGGGGGGTAAAGAGCGAAAATACCCAACAGGGCGGCGTGACTTTCACCCCAAACCAGAGCTCACGGGTAAGTTTTCCAGGCCGGCTCAGGCTATGAGGCGAGGGGGGTGCAACCCTACCTGTGGGTGGGGGAGACCTTCAGACAATCCCACCCTTTCTTTCTGGGAGGGAGAGGAAGGCGATGGGGCGGCAGAGGAGAGAGAGGCTTGTTTTCGCCGCCGCCTTCCCCAAACCCAGGAAGCAGCTCCCACGGTAAACTCCACATGACCCCCTTTTTTTCCACGCACAGGAAAAGAGGGGTGGTGGTGGCAAGGGTGGAAAGAAAGAAAGAAAGAAAGAAAGAAAGAAAGAAAGAAAGAAAGAAGGCGTGTGTGGGTTTTTTTCTTTAAAGGAATCAGGATTTGGGAGGGGAGTTTATGAGGAGGGGAGTCCCTCCCCCCAACAGCCCCCCCCCATCTTTCCTCCCACAACAGGATTTGCTCCGAGATCTGTGCCTCAGCGATCAGATTTGCAAAACAAGCCTGGGTTTCTCTTCCCGAAGGCCAATCCATCATAAATAAAAGCAAACTCAACCCAAGAGATGTAGGAAGAGGACATTATATCTCCACCCCCCCCCCAAAAAAAAACCCAATGTGTAGTTTTTCACCACTGGAGAAAGCAAGCACCTCTTTTAAATACGCGCTAAAAGGGTACAGTATTTTCTAGTTGGACCTACTTAAGCTAAACATGCAGGAAGTCATTGCTAATATGACAAAGGGAGGGCCGGAGGGGTGGGGAGGGAGGGGGAGCCCCCCAGCCCGGCCCAGCCCCCCAACCGCCTCAGCCTTCGACTAGTAGCCCACCTACGTCCTTTACCCACCCCCTACTTTACCCTAGGCCAGTTTTGCCCTCCCTCCCTCCCTCAGCGCCCACGGCCCTCGCCCGCCCCCCACGCCCACTCCCCACAGAGTCTCTGGCAACACAAAGCAGGCGGCGAGAGGACCGGGGGGGCTCCGTGAGGTGGAAAGCGGAGGGGACGGTTGGGGGGGTGAGGGGCTGATAAGAAGAAGGAAGGAAGGCAGAAGGCGAGGAGGGGTCTCTTTTTCTTTTCTTTCCGCCTCCTCCTCTCAACAGGCGGCAGGAGAGGGAGGGGGAGAGAGGCGCTTCGTAGCCCCCCCAACCCATCCCCGGTTGGTTTCGTTCTCGAAATGCTGAGGCGAGGCCGGTACTACTTACCCATCCATGGCACAGACAGGAGGAAGGGAAGAAGGCAGGCAGGCAGGCGAGGGACGGGACGGGGCGAGGAGGGGGAAGGGAAAGGGAGCGGAGCAACCGCCTCACACACACCACCGAAGGAAAAGCCAGAAAGGATGGGCGGCCGGGAGGGGGCGGGGCTGACGGCCTGTGCGCATGCGCGGCAGCTGTTGCATGCCCGGCCTGCCTCTTCCTTCCTCCCTCCCTAGCCAGGGCTTCGGAGACACACCCAGGCGTCAGTTGGGGTGGGGAAGGAAGCAGGCAAGGTGCGCGTGCAGCGTTGTTTCCCCCCCTCCGCTGGCGCCTCGCTCACTTGCCCCGCCTCTGTCAGGAGGAGGAGGAGGGGGAGGCGCGGGCACGCGCGTGCGGAGAAGAGGTTTGCTTGCGCGAGGGAGCCTCAACGGCTGTAAAACCCGCGAGCGGGCGAAGCAGCTGCTGGTGCTCCTGAGGGCGGGGCGGGGCGGGGCGGGGCGGGGCGTGACTTCCCTCATGTTGTGGGGGGGGGTAGGGTGGGAATCCACACTACACAAATAATCCAGTTTGAAACTGAGATTACTTGCGTAGCTCCTCCCTATGGAATCCTGATATTTGTAGTCGAGGGTGTGTGTGTGTAGGAATCCACACTACACAAATAATCCAGTTTGAAACAGAGATTACTTGCATAGCTCCTCCCTATGGAATCCTGATATTTGTAGTTGAGGGTGTGTGTGTGTAGGAATCCACACTACACAAATAATCCAGTTTGAAACGGATTACTGTACTTGCATAGCTCCTTCCTATGGAATCCTGATATTTGTAGTCGAGGGTGTGTGTGTGTGTGTAGGAATCCACACTACACAAATAATCCAGTTTGAAACTGAGATTACTTGCATAGCTCCTTCTTATGGAATCCTGGGATTTGTAGTTTTACAAGGTCTTTAGCCTTCTCTGACAAAGCATGCTGGTGCCTCACCAAACTACAGATCCCAGGGTTCCATAGGAAGAAGCCATGGCAAAATAATCCAGTTTCAAACTGGATTATTTCTCTAGTGTGGATGCCCCCTGATGAGTGTGTATGTGTGAATGTAAGCAGTTGGAGGAAGTGGTGGTGGATGATTAACAAGTCAGCAGATCAGGGGGAGGGGGAGGAGACCTAGTTATCAATGATAGCCAAAAAGTACAGGGGGAAATGTTCATTTCATGTATGGCCAATCCAACGTATGTTTTAAGATTGATCTAAAGAAATCTTCAGTTTTTCTTACACTTATGTCCTTCTTGAAAATGGGGAGGGTGGGCAGCGAAAGATGTGCCTTTCAGTTTCTTAATGTTATATTTTTGTATCTATTTTGTTTTTAATTATGTGTTTTAACTATATTTTAATAATGGAAATTTAATTTAATTTTTTAAACTTTGTACTTGTGTGAGGTTTTAGTTGTAATGTAACCCGCCTTGTATCTCTTCTTGGGAGAAAGGCGGGATATAAATCCAATAAATAAATACCATTCAGTTTATTTTAAAATTTTTTGTTTATTAGTGTATTTAAACCCTGCTCTTCAGCCACAAAGGCTCTCAGAGCAGTTTACAAATTGTTTTAGCAATAGCACTTACACACCTACATCACTTTATAGTGCAAGGCCCTTTCTGAGCAGTTTACAGTGTTAGCTAATTGCCCCCGCAAGGTGGGTACTTTGCTGAAAAGAGTCAAAATAATGACATTAAACCAAAGCACCTAAAATTTTCCTGCATAACATGAATGCTTCAGTCAACTACCCTGTGCTAGTTCCTGGACTGGTGTTGGTCTCCTCCAAGTCATTGGCTACTACTGTATCTTTGGAGAGTTTTCAAGGAAGAAAGATACAATTGTAGCCAATGGGCACAAATATGGTGCCAGTCCTTGGCACATTGCGGGAGGGAGGGGAGGGTGGGGAGGATTATTCATCCTCCACCTCACATAGCTGGAGAAGCACTGTGCAACCTAGCTGTGAAGGGTTGTGGTTTTAGAAACCGAGGCAAGAAAAAGGTGTATGGGGTAAGCGGGTGATGGTTTGTGAAGGTCTGGCTGATTATTGGAAAGCACAGATTCCTTTCAAATGACCATCAGGAATAAATGGGCCAGCAGAGAGTTGGTGATGCTTAGATCCATTCATTGACTGTAGTGGGTCTATTAATACCATGATACATGTGTTTGCTCACAAATAACTTTTATAGATAAATTATTGGGTTGAGGCTATCTTCCAAATAGTCTCATTACATTGGGGCGTGCTAGTTTCCTGTGAAGTGGTTCCACACCCCCAAATGGACTTCCATAGAGATAACATGAGAGTTCACATATTGCCAAAAATACATTCTGTATTTATGCTTACTCTTCTAATCCCATCTCCATGGAAATGGTCTATTTATTGTTCTGAATGCACCAGGAGACATGGGGGGGTTGCATAATCATCTGTGGGTAGGGCCACCTAAGTTTGAAGAGAAATGTTGGCATGCTGCAAGAAGCAGATATAATTAAAGACTGCTAGTAGTGTCTTTTTGGTCTGCCTCTTCTGGGAGGAAGCAGTTCTGCAGTTGTCTCTACGTTGCTTGGAGGAGACTAAATGATTCCAGTAGAGAGATTTGCCAGAACTTCTGGGCTGGAGAAAAGACCCCTTTCATTTCTGCCATGTCTCTTTCTAATCTGAATATGTGCAGTACATGGATTCGTACAGCATGTGAGCATCTAATTCTCACTGAGCAAAAGAGAAAGCATAGGACTGAAGCATTGTGTGCTACCGTATATACCCATTTTAGATTTCAGCTTCATTGGTTCAAGGAACCGAAGTTTAGTGCAGCTAGTACAGTACTCTGATTTCCTCCTGCCAGGAGACAGGAGATGGTTGTTGCTATTCCTCACTTTGCAGAACTGAAGGTTCATATTCCACTGTGGACTTCCTGTTTTTTTTCCCATTCTGTAACCTGAGAACAGAGGCAATTCTCAACCTTTGGCAGAAGGAAATCAAATTATCAGTCCTTCCATGCTTTTGTCCAGAGAAACCACTGAAACTGAGACCTTAACTTCAGGCAGGCCCTTGGCTCTTTAATTGGTTGGCTGCCTTTGGTTATATTTTTTATTATCGTGGTTTTTTTAAAAAAAATGTGTTTTTGTTTTTAATTGTTCACGTAATCTATTTCTTTTGATGTCGTGTATTTGCTAAGATTGTATTTTTAATCTGTGTTTATTATTGATTGTATTGAACACTTTTATTGGCAGAAAAAATGGGTAAATATGTAAATGAAATAAAAAAGTAAATAAAACACAACAAAAGGGATGCTCCCAAATAAAGTAAAATTAGCTGTTCCTCCAGCAGCTGTGAAATACTGTTCACATGGTATTTTTTTTCTACTCTGCCTGTTGACCTAAGCATATGCAGAACAATCCAATGCATGCTTATTTAAGGGTAAATCTCACTAAATTCAGTTAAGTCTTACTCCCATGAAAATCACAAGTACAGTTGTCCATATTTGCTGGGATTTGGTTACCCCCATGGATACCAAAATCTGTGAATATTCAAGTTCTATTATATGCAATGGCATAGCAAAATGGTGTCCCTTATATAAGATGGCAAAATTAAGGTTTGCTTTTTGGATTTTTTTAAAGAATATTTAAGAATATTTTCAAGTTGTCAATACTTAAATCCGTGGATACCAAATCCATGGATATGGAGGGTCAACTGTACATAAGATTCTAGTTTGAGAAAACTTTACACAATTAGGGATTCCCTAATTGAGCTGGGTTCACAGCTCACTTCGTACTCCCTTTAAGCCATCATTGAGCCTGGATGGTGCCCACACACAGTGGTTGTTGAGAGTTAGCAGTGGCTGCACTATCTAAAATGGCTTCCCATACTGTTTAGCAGTCAGTTCATCTTCACATTACTTCCTCACTGAGATTGTAAAGTTGGTGGACAAACTGGGCTGCTCCAGATGTTACTGGATTGCAGTTCCCCTCAGCCCTAGCCAATACAGTATATCCAATGGAAAGGGATGGTGAGAGCTGTAGTTCAGCAACATTTGGAAGGACATACTTTGCCCACTGCACCAAAAGAAATGTTGCCTTGGCAGATGTAACCAAAGGCTCATCTAGTTAGGGTTTCTATATCCATGCCTCCAGAAGGCTTACAAGGACAACATGATGACAACCCCTGTTCTTTGTCCTTAGCAGATGGTAATCAGAGGTATACACAAGTTTGTAATCAGATGTGCACACAGGGCTCCTGAAACAGAGCGAAAAGCTGACTGGGACTATTGCGTATACAAGAGAGGCTTGTGAGTGAAACAGCTAAGAACAGAGAGATGTCTTAATTGGGGCAAGAATATCTGAGGGAGATGGGAACCTCTGAAATTCAAAGCCTGTTTTACTGTGTGTTTTAGTCATCTAACCTGCCAGTTCAATTTGTTTCAATTTGTTTTGATAACAGATGCCTAAGCTTTTATGTAAGGACTGGATGAACTCGGCCTTCAATGTCTTCTACCCTCTTTATGCTCACTAGGTTTCTCACTAGGTTGTTTAGCTCTCAGTGTAGTTGGCTGCGAACATTCTAAAACACAAGTTGGCTTTTCTTTTCTTAATTTTTTTTCCGTTTCTTGATTCCAATCAGGCTCTGTTACACAAACCACTGTGCCGGCACAATTCATTCCCTGGAGCTAGGTTATACCAACCCAGTAAATAGAGATGGGGAGATCTCTCAGTTCTGCCACGTTCCATTTTTCCCAATTTTTTTTCAGCTTTTCCATTTTTTTTCCAAACTTTTCTCTAGCTCTTTTAATATGATGACATTTTGAACATTTTGGAAAACTGTTCCAACACAAAACAAAATTCTCTTCCATCTGCACTAGTCTTAATTCAAAAGATGTGGCTGTTCCCAGCATGAAGAAGGCTGTAATGTACCAGCCTAAATATAGGTGCTAAAGATGAGGAACCACAGAGGAGAAAGACGTGGCCATTATAATTCAGCACTAACGTCATTAAACATACAGTACATATCCACAGTTTCACTTACCAGGTTCGGAAAAAAAAAATCCTCTCTAGTGATTCTATGGTATACTTCTGTTGGAAGCTGATCATAGAGTCATGCTGGAAGACCTAGAAGATGCCTAGAGAGGTGTTCTCTCTAGAAAACACTAGGTCCTCCAGTGTGACTCTATGGTATGCTTAGGCAGAAAGTCATTCATTTTAATAGGGTTTGCTATCATCTGCAGTTTCCAAGCGGAACATATTCTCCACGGGTATGGGGGATGTACTGTACAAGGACAGAAACTTAGATTTTTATAGCCTCACTGCTGTGGTTCTAGATTGAGAAACTGGTCCATTTCTGCTTTCCCACTCTTAATAAAGAAAAGAAATCAACTTCTTTCCATTTCAAATATGAATTTAAAAAAATTAGTAAAGTCTTATAAAAAAATTAACTGGGATGAAATTCTGACCTGTCCCTACCTGCAAAATACTTAGTTTGCTCCTTTATTTTAGGGTTTATATTTAGGACCTAGGGTATTAAGTTCTTTAGACTAGTTACATTCATTAGATTTTCAAACAAGATAGACTTATACATGTTTCACACAAAGACATACCTGCTCTGAGTTAAATTGGACCATTTTGAGCAATAGTGACAGATCCAAACTGGAGGTGTCTGATCTTGAATCCAGAACTGGATGCCTGGATTCCTGCTCAGGCTCCCTGAGGGTAAATGTTTTGGAAAACCTGGACCACAAAATACACTAGTTGCAGTATGCAGCACTATTATGTTTGAAACATGGGCCAGGGTCTTAATTACATGTAGTAGGCCTGGTTAATCTAGAGGCTTTATACTGCCTGCACATTCCATCTTGCATTCCCCTTCTCTTTTCTGTGCTCAAAGAAAATCCTGAAACCTAAATGACCTAACTGGCCCATTTAATTTATTTATTTAATATATTTATTAACCACCATTCTGCACCACATCCACCCAAGAAGGCCATATGACCATATCTACAATATATAGTATATACAGCATATTGTAACAGCATATGACATCATAATAAAACTTTTCTAATTAGATAAATACAAACCTCCCAGGCTTACCCACCCCTTTTTTACTGCAGTTCTCTCAGATCAGTGATGAGAGTGGAGATCTCATACTGTTGGGAAGCATTTGGGACAGGAATGGTGCTAAATTAACATCATGGCCTGGAAGTTGGCTCTCCAGTCATGTGGATTAATCCATGCTTTACCTGCTGTCCCATGCCAATTTGGCAAAGCAACTCCAAATGGCATCGTAGCCAGTGACACCAGGTGTTGTGGACCTACCCCTAATATCATCCAGGCCATGGAGGGATAATTCCTCCAATAGAGGTTCTTCACACCTGCATTAAAATATAATGTAATTTTTTAAAATCTAAAGCAGATCACTAAAACAACAAACAACAGCATTTCCTAATGCAAGCCATGCCCTTGTTTCAAGTCCTAATGCAAGCCAACATGGATTTGTATTGCCATTTTGAATACAATTGGTAGGACCAAATAAGCATTCCTTGGGAATTAGTTCCATAAGGTAGGCCACTAATCCCTAGTTCCCACTAGTGTTACCAGTCATAAGGGTAGGGCAATCTTAACACACAAGCAGTTTCATATGGGTACATGGTTGAAGACTTCTAAAAGTTTTTTTTAAACACGACACTTTTAATTGTATGCTGGCAACACATCAGTATCTGGTGCAGCTGGTACAGAATAAATATACTATGATCTGACCATCTGGTCCCAGCAAGCACGAGTGACCTCATTCTGTACCAGCTTGAAGTGCCCTGATTGTCTTCAAAGATAGTCCCACATGGAATACATTATAGTAGTCTAGTCTGGATGCATCTAGTACATGTAAGAACAAGGCTATGTCTATTTTCTCTAGGTAAAGTCACAGCTGGCACAGTAGCCTGAATTGGTAACAGATAGTCCTGGCCACCACTGCCAGCTGTGTTGCCACAACATTCCCACAAGTGCTAAGTCTGTATTGACCTGAAATTAAAAACATGGTCCATTGGGGAAATACAGCCCCATTCCAAACTGACCATACCCCTTTACTCAGATCAGCTGGCTTACCTTCATAACTGTTTCAATCTTGCTTGGATGAAATTTCAGCCTGTCCCCACCCATCCATCCATTCCCCTCCACCTCCAGATCCTTGTTCAAGAGTCTCAGAGCTAGAAGTAGGCCAAGGACTGGAGAGCTGGTAGAAATCTGGCCAGTGATATCTGGAAACTTCCATGTTGGTGAAGCCATGAATTCACTCTAGGGTTTAGTCTATAACAGTAGCTCTCAACCTTTGGTCATCCGAATGTTTTGGACTGCTGCTGCCACAATTTCTGACCATTGGTTAAGCTGACTGAGGCTTCTGGGAGTTTTAAGTTTAAAGCTCCCTGAGGACCCACAGGTCTAAAATTTAAAGGATCTATCCAAAGTACTGAACCTATTTTGAGGACAGGGTTCAGCATCTTTTACAGCTCCATTAAACTCCTTTTACCTTGGAGTAAAACTCTGACACAGAAGCCAGCAGGCACCAACTTATCTTGACTGGCTGGCAACCAACATCCAGCATCAGGCCATGAGGTTCCTGGCGCAAGCCCCAGAATGTCTGGTAAATCAACAATGACATACCCATTTACAATTTTCCACTAGAATTTGTGGTACTGTGCTTCTGTATCTTAATCTGAAAGCCCTACGGTTACTGGGGAACATGAGTCATTGGTATCACTATGTTGTTGCCCCTCAGTCGGGCCCCTTCTCTCAAAACTTAGACTTCTTTGTTTTTGTTTTTTTTAATAAACACAAGAGCAAAAGAAAAGTAATTCACTTCTGTATCCTTAAAAATACCTTCCTTGGAGGTTTAGCAAAGTAAGACCCGACATTTTTATGGCAGGGCACAGATGTTTCATATTACAAGCTAAATTTAAAGTCTGACTTAAAATACTACAGAGAATATTTCTATATTTGGTACATAAAAAGAAGTAGGCCAATTGTACTTTAGCCCATGATATACTGCTCGGAAATCAGATTGGCTTCCATTTCCTCATGCTGGTTCCTCTTGCTATTTGGGGTCTGTGAGCTACAAGGAAAGACAAGGAAACGCTCACAGCCCAACACTACGACACAACACTGTCTATTCCAAACAATAAGTCCCCCTGAGTTCAGTGAGGCTTACTCCACTGTAACTCCATACAGGATTGCTGTTTTAGAAATTACATAGACTTCGAGACCTTGTGTGTTGAAACATGCAGTAAATAGTCACAAAGAAGAAAGTGTGTATGGGGGGAATCATTCTAGGTTCAAAGTATGTTAGCAGAAAACTATTTGTGTGAACACCAACTGTTTCTGAATGCTACAGTGCCTTTGGGCTGCACTGTTCTAAAGAGTTTCACAGTTTCAAAATTGTTTTGGCAGTCCCTTGTAAAAATACAAACAGGGAGAGAAAGTGAGACTTGACAGAATGACAAAGAATTTTGCAGCATCTTAAAGGCTAAAGACAAGGCTGTTGTCTCACAGCAACTGCATTGTTTAAGCAAACAGAAACATACCAGTATGGAAACAATAGCTTTCATATCTTCTCTTCAATAACGCTATGGTGCTGCTTTGGGGATGCATTTTCTGCACTGCCTCACTTGACCATGCCTTCCTACCCATGTCTGCCCTATGTAGCACATGCATGTTGTTTAATCGTTTTTTTATGTCACAATTGTGCAGTTTTGATGCTTCACACGAATGGAGGATACTGCTGTAATTGCATAATTGTGGCATGCTGGTGACCTACCATGGCAACCCAATTGTGCAATTATAGCAAATCAAATTTTAAAAATAAAAATAAAATAAAATCTGGGGAACAGAGTAAAAGCAACGTGGCTTCATCCTGCTTGGGTATAGGGAGAGGGAGAAGAGAACCACACCCACTCACACCACATTCTGCTGGAACTTCAGCAAAATGAAACAATTGCACCAGAAACTATAGCTGAACAGCAGTGATATTGGAGCCATTAATGCCCCCCCAATGAAAAGATGTAATTCAATAATGATGAAAATGCAGTGCAACAATGGGAAAGTCATGATGTGTGATAAGGAAAGCTCAAACACAGAACTATGCAAGTGCAATCATGCAGTAAACCTATTGTGCGATAAAGTCCTAACAAATTTATTGTGGCATAAAAGGGACCAGATCCTGTCTGATCTTGGAAGTTAAGCAGGGTCAGCCATGCTTAGTACTTGGGTGGGAGACCACCAAAATAGCAGGTGTTGTGGGCTATATTTCAGAAGAAGGAACTGGCAAAACCACCTCTGAGTGTTCTTTGCCTGAAAAAACCCTATGAAATTCATGGGGTTGCCATAAGTTGACAGGCGACTTGAAGGCACATATCCACACAATCTTTCATGAACTAGAGTTGACTTCATGAAAAGCACCAAATATTATCTTAAACTGGAAAATATAAATAGTAGGTTAGAGAGACAGAGAAAGAGTGACAGAGCGATGAAGTCAGGAGGAAAATACAGTAAATGCAGAGAGTACAAATTGTTACAATTACGTTGCAGCTTAAATGTGTAAAATAATTACAGCAGCCACTTGCAAAGCAGTGCTGAAGGCAAGATAAACATCATTACACCAGTAATCTAATTAGTAGAGATACTTGTAGAATTTTTAAAAACTCTGCTATCTTGATTGAGGCACAGAAGATCAAATTTAACTTCTTGATAAGTTGCAATTCAACAGTTTCATGCTGGAGTTCCATTTTAAGTGCTTCTGTTCAAGGGGTTTCTTGTTTTGTTGTTATGAGTCTTCAAGTTGTTTCTGACTTATGGTAACCCTATCAAAGGATTTTCTGAGGGTTGAGAGTGTGTGATTTGCCTAAGGTTACTCCCAATATGTTTCCATGGCCAAGTGGGGATTCGAACCCTGGTCTCCAGAATCGTAGTCCAACACTCAAACCACTACCCCACGCTGAATAGTTACTTTACCTTTTATACCAGGTTTGTGTCATTTTTTTTTTCTTTTCCATACATCAATGATGGGAAAGCATTGGAATAAAGGGTCTGTCTCCCTGTTGGGCCATGGAACTCAAGGCAGAATCCTCACACATTTCTGAAACCCCACCTTGCAGAGAAGGACAGTGCTAATGGCCAATAGGAACTAATTATCTTCTTCTATGGCCAGGTCACTGGACAAAAGGTGGAGGGAGGCTGGGCAGTATCTTCTTTCCTTGCACAGAGAAGCATCTTGTGCTACAGTGAAAAAACAACAGCTCTTTAAACTTCCTTTCTTTCCTGTGTTGTATTAATTGGTAGTAGCAATTATTTGATGTTCTGCATGCATCAAATGCAAATCATGCATTTTAGAGCTTTTAAAAAAGGTAGAATTAGAATGGAGAAGGGAATTGCTGGGGTTGTTATGAGATGCAAGAAGTTAATACTGTAAAATGAACACACTGAGTGAATGAGATATAACCTAACCAAGGGGAAGGCAATCTGGCTATCTCATGATAAAAGTACAAGGTCTGGTTTACCTTGAGGGGAAAAAACACTGCTACTTCCCCCACTTTTGACTGGATGATTTGATCAAATGATGTTTGGAGTAAGATGCCTTATTGCATTCATTCTTTTTCTCATTAAAAAGTTAAGGCAGTGCAGGAGCATAATAGCTGATCTAAGCTTTAGTCATTGTAAGATTTGATATGTATCTGGAAAAACTCCAAGGGGGAGGGGATTTAGTCAATGATTCTTGCATTTCTCATGCTTCATCCACTGTCTGAACTCTCATTTAGTTATTCTTTTATTATACACAGAATACAGTCCTTCAGACAAACTGGACCCAAGCCATGTAGGGCTTTATAAAGTTCCATTGATTTCAGTAGTCCATTGTAAATACCACTAAATCAGGATCTAGCCCAGAATTTTCTAAATTCCACCACCTTAATTTGAAATAGCACCTTTTAATTTCTACTTGATCACAATAAACAATTAGTAATTTACCAGGCTTAGTCCATGTTAATGGAGAATTCCATATTTTCTTTGGATAGGTAGTGAGGCTAGAGTAACATTTTCAAGGCTAGATACAGACAACAGACTCTTGTTTTTAGAAAGCTGAAGGTGGTGTGATAGAAGAAAAATGTACTCTTTATTTCTTTCCTTTATCTCATTGCCAACTCAGACCAAAAGGAATTTGTGACCATTCCAGGGTGAAAAGTGTCCACACCGGTGGCAATCACATATTTTTTCATAATAATTTCACTACTCTCAAAAATAGTCTTGTCACAATCCAGAGATAGTGGTTTTTGGAAAATTCACATTACTATAATTTTGTTGTAAAAGAGAGAACATATAAGAGCTAGGTATTCTTCTTTTGGCTATTTTTTTCATGGAAACAAAGCCAAAATACTTCTTTGGATACTTTTTTGGATAATGCTGCCAGAATACCCCAACCAGGCATGGGAACACAGCTCCCCAGATTCCCTGGGGGATACTGGGAGCTGTAGTCCAAATTTTTTACATTTCCAAATTGAGAGTCAGAGCAATATAGATGCAAGCAGTTCAAGAACCAATAAAACACAGGAAGTGGAGGCAAATGGCCAGTTTTGAAAAAATGAACATTTACTGTTGACCTCTTGCCTGCATTTGCAATCTTATATCAACAACAACAAATATTCCTTAGCAGCCCTTTTGGAATGTGGGGCTTGTAACAGAAAAAATAATAACGTTCCCTTCCCTTGTATGGGCAAGAAGCTTCTGCCCAAGCTAGTGTAATACTAAAATTATTGTCAGGTGTTTTCTAACCCTGCTGTTCCTACACTCTTCCTCTAAGTATTCCTACCCGGCCCAAAGTGCAATACTCCACCTTAAACTATTCCTCCTTATTTGAATTGCTTAATCTTTTCTCCATACTTAATTTTACTCTAGGACACGTGTAAAAGCCTGAAATCACGCTATATTGCATTCCTCCCTTGAGCAAATGAAATTTTATTTTGGAAGGAGGAATAAAATTTAATTTTGTCTGCTTGCTTAGCTTCGTCTCATCTCATCTCACATATTTGTTTAGTGAATTCTAAGCAAATCTCCAGTAGATAGGCCACAATCCAGTTCCTGTTCATTATTTTACAAAGACTTAGTAAGCCTTTTCTCTCTGCATGCATTTTTATTTGCTAAAATTTACTGCCATATACAATCAAGCATAACTATTAACAATAATATTTAGTATTTACAGATTGCTTCACATGTATCTTATCAATGAAACCTGATGACATCCCTGGAAACCAGTGGCTCTTAACCTTTTCCATACCAGGGACCCCCTTTAAATATATTTTGTTGCCACATACCCACAAGACTTAACTCAGGATGTAAAATAACAACAACAACAATAATAACAACAGATGATGATGATGATGATACAATTTGCATCTGAGGGAAGGTTCAATGGTGGGTGTAATTGTATCATCATCAACATCATCAGGTGTTGTTATTATTGTTGTTGTTGTTGTTTTAAATCCTGAGTTAAGTCTTGGGGGTATGTGGCAACAAAAGATATTTAAAAGGGGTCCCTGGTATAGAACTTGCTTCTTCCTGCAAGTTTGTGTCTGGAGCAGGTTGAATGGCAATACACAGGCCCCTGTGAGGACACTGCAGTCCCCTGGGTGTTCCCAGACCACAGGTTAATATCCACTGCTGTAAACTATTGCCACCCACATATTGCCAACTGGGGGGACTTCAGCTTGCCCCATCAGTGGTGTAGTGTAGACAGGCTCACTGAGTCAAAGGAGATTTTCAGACTACCCTGTTATAGTGTTACTACTGTATTCCACTTCAACTGCTCTGGCTTCCTCCTGTGGAATTCTGGGGTTTGTAGTTTAGTGAGGCCTAAGATCTCTCTGGCTGAGAGTTGTAAATGCCCCTCCCTAAACTGCAAATCCCAGGATTCAACAGGAGGCAGCCATAGGAAATATAGTGGAATAGTAACACTGTAACAGTGTTGTCTGAAAATCTAGAAAGTCTCAGGACTTTGCAGTGACTGTGGCATCATCTGCTTTCCTCCTAGAACTCCCCTTTTTACCTTCCAAGTTTAGCTGCAATGGCCATAGTAAATGCAAGGGAAACAGACCACCCCCACCAGCAACAGCGCATTGTTATGAGCTATCCCTGTTGAAATCCATAGTATTTGGGGATGACTTGGTTGTGAGTCAACAAGAGCCATAGAATTCCATAGCACTGAGCCATGGCAGTTAAATCTATGTCAAACTGGATTATTTCTGCAGTGCAGATACAGCCAACCTTGTCTGATTCCATGTAAAAGGCCATAGTTCTGCACAGTCCTTCTGTTATCACTGAACATTTCTCTCCTCCCTCCACCACCATAGCTAAAAATCAGTGTTGTTTTCTGTGATCTGCCCAATGGAAGATATATTTTGTTTGTTATTGATGACAATGGCTGATAAACCAAGGCAGCAGTGGTCACCATTATTTCCACAAATGCTACCATCTGCAAATTAGACAAGATTTTTTTATCTTATGGCATTTCTGGTATTGTGGAAATTTAAAAAAAAGAAACCACCTTTTCAAAGTCTACAATTTGCAGGATATTCAGACTATCTTGGGTTCAGACATTGAAAAACCACACTTTATTGGCCACAAGCAAATGCAGAGGTTGAGAGATTCATGAGGACACTCAAGAACGTCTTCCAGCTTGTAGCCAATATGAAACAGTTATTATTTGTATTTCTCCACAACCAATGTTCTATTGGTATGGCACCAGCTACTGTAATATTTGGAAGACAGCTACAGACACAAGTCACCTCAAATTAATTTCCTGCTCAAGGTTGCACTCCTATGACGGGGTGATGACAAAGCTAAGTTTGCAATGAAACAGTGCACTAATCAGGGCAAGCAAGCAAGAAATTGTACAGTTCAAAGTAGAGGACATGGTACTTGCTAAAAACTTCCACTCTCACAACAAACTCTTAACACTTTTATTTTCTGTGGTCTTTCAAGTAAAAATGATAAATGGTATGATGGGCACTGCACAAATGGTGTTCATAAAGTAACAAGAAATGTTTGTCAGGTCAACTACAACACCCATCCGATTCAAACACCCGATAACCGTAATAAGTTAATGCAGTGATGTTTCCTCTGCCATTCCTATTGCATCAAATCCTGCAACTCCATTTGTTTCAGAGACAAACTCTGCCTTATTAACCACTGTGATCCAAGTTTATCAGAATGACCATCTTGCATAAAATTAAATATTTAATACATCAGTTTGCACATTTGTTGTAGTGTTCCACTTATGCTTGTTTGTTACTTATTTTAGTTGTTGTTTTTCTTATGTCATTACTGTTTGTTATTGTTCAAGTGTTCAAATTTTGTAGTTGTGTTTGAGGTTTTTATATTGGGGGAAAGGAGTCATGTAATGCTTGTGGCAGATCCATTCCTTGATCCAGGCCAGGTTTGTGGAATGTCTTGAATTAAATATAAAAAGACCACCCCAGATGTCCTAATTAGGTCTGGGAAGGCAAGGAGTCTTGGCCTGTGGCCTTAACAACTATAAAGCCTTCATTTTCTAAGCTTTAGGCCAGAGGTGGGCAAAGTATGGTCTAGAAGTTATTTTTGTGGCCCTCAGGCCTCCCAGGGGTTAAAAAATATGTCCCCTCAAAATGCCCTCTTGGGGCCATAGGGGAATATTTGCCACATTTTACTCCCCCCCCCCGGACATTTTAGGACCAATGAAGGCCTTTTTTAAAAATTGAAGTAAGCTGGAAGTGATTTCCAGTCACTTCCTTTTTTAAAAAAAGCCTCTCCTTGGCTTAAAATGGCCCATGGGGGCCTAAAAACATGGAGGAAAAGCCCTCTGCATTCCCTGAAGGGTATTGGGGAACATTTGGAGTCAAATAATTTGTGTGTGTGTGTATGCTTTTTTGTGGTTGGGGGTGTGGCATCCCCAAGGTCTCCTGGGTGTAATGTGGCCCTCTAAGCCTCTCACAGTTGCATCTGCACTGCAGAAATAATCTAATTATTTCTGTTACAAATAATCCAGACCCTGCTTTAACTGCCATGGCTTAATGCTATGGAATCCTGGGATTTGTAGTTTGATGCAGCACCAGAGCTCTCTAACAGAGAAGGCTAAAACCCCCACAAAACTACATATCCCAGAATACCATAGCATTGAGCCATGGAAGTTAAAGTGGTGTCAAACTGGATTATTTCTGCAGTGCAGATGCAGCCTGGGAAACAAGTAGAGAACTGTGAACACAGTACATAGTAAAAGAAAGGATAATGCTTTATATAGCACTAATTGCATTGCTTTGTTGCATGAATATTGTGAGTTTGGAACTTTCTGTTTTCAAGGGACCCTTTTACTTGTCTAGGAATTACTGTGGCAGAACTACCGGTATATATGCTGTTAAAGATTCTGGCACATCTTCTAGGTCACAAATTAGGAACATGTGACCATCCAAACATTGGCAACTGGTATTTCCTATGTTAGCAGGGCAGTGAATCTGCTCCAGATTTTAATATGAACAAGGTGCTGGACCACTGCCTCTGTTGTTGAACTGCAACTCCCAGCAGCCCTAGGCAGCATAACTGATGGTGAGGATTTATAGGAATTGCATTCCAACCACATTTGGACGGTCTTGTTCCTGTTCTAGGTATACAATCAGTTCAAATTAAACAATTGCCAGACCTGTTGGTCCTCATAGTTGTCCCTTGTGAAATGTGGGGGAAGAATGTAATGGTGCTGAGTAAGCTTTTATGAAGGAAAACTTGACTGTCATTGATTAATCTTCTTTGTGAAGGCCCCTGCCCTTGTAAATTTTGAAGAAAGCCTGGAGTTCCCTGGGCCCAGACTGAAACCAGTCTGTGCTGGGACTCCTAACATAGACTTTTTTGGGTATGTGTAAAACATCTGTGCCCCTGGTGTGCGTCTTGTCACAGCTGAACTCAGTGAGTCCATGTGCTTCGGACTGTGAAGATGCTAACACTTCAACATAGTACCTGTGAACAAAATACAGCGTCGCATTTTCCCAAATCGGAGAAATGTAGTTTAGCAGATGGGCTGCTTTAATTTCTGCAATGCAGGAGGAAGAACATATGGCAGACACTTAATATTATTTCACCTTCTTAACCATGTATACATGATCCTTTGGCTGTCATTGTGAATGACGCTTCTGAGTTCTTTGACTTGTTAATCTACTAACATATGAATGGTTTCTCTCCACTCTCCCCCTCGCTCTGTAAGTGTGTTTAAAATGAGATAGGAAGAATTAAAGGTTTAACTCTTGATACTAATTTAAGAGTTATCTTCATTATGCTGACATTGAGGGGTTGGACCACAATATTAAAAATGAAGCAAAGCAGCATAAAAAAGCAAATCCTGAGCTGAGTTCCTGCTGTACCAGATTATGGTATTTAGCTGGGTGGGGGGAACCAAATCGAAAACCATCTGCTGTTAATGACTAATTTGCAGCTGTTGTAGTCATTTGAAATTGGCTATAAAATACTACACTGATGTGAGCAGTTATCATTTAGAGCTTGGTTAAATGAATGTTTCATAGGACATGAAAACAAGTCAGGACAAAACTACAGGTTACCTTGGCAAACACATGTTCCCAAACTTACTATACTGAGAGTCACATAGAAGAGGAAGCAGGGATGAATTGGCAGGCAGGCAACCCCTTTCTGCACCCACCAAATTTTTTGCTGCAAATACCTTACTAAAGAGCTTACCCACCTCGCTGCCTTTCTCTCAGTCTCAAAATCCTGCTTGAACCAGGGGGAAGGGTAAGCTAAAATAGTCCCTCTAGCTGGGCTTTGAGACTGGAAATAAGTCTGGTTAGAGGCGAGAAGAAACATCTTCATGGGAGGATTGGCCAACAAAAAACAGTGCCAGTAAGAAGGCTTGGAAAGCCAGCATAGTGTAGTGGTTTGAGGGTTGAACTAGGACTCTGGGAGACAAAGATTTTAATTCCCACTCATCTGTGGAAACCTACTAGGTGATTTTGGGCAAGTCACACTGTAGGAGGAATGAGTCTAAAAATAAAAATGTATTAAACATTAAAGGAATCTAGCCCTTTTTAAAAGGAATAAAAATATCTTCTTTAAAAGGAGTTTAAAAAAACACTTTCAAATTCATGCAGAGTGGCTTAAGAATGCTGGGACAAGCTCAATTAACATTTAAAAGTGTATTCAGAGGTCTGTGGTCTGATCTGATCACCCAGTGAATTAGACTCATTACGAAAACAAAGGAGTCAGTTTAAAAATGCAAATCAAAAGTTTACTGAAGATATATGAATCTTAGTCTACATACTAAAACAAACTTTAAAAAGAAAGGTTCCTAACTAACTAGGAGGATTTAGGGTAGAATGACTCACCCAGCCTTTAGCGGTAGAGGCTGCATGGTGAACATCATGGCATAGCATCATAGCATGGCTTCACAGCAGCATGGCTACAGTCGCATGGAGAATCAACTTAAAAGAGAACTTGCACAAAGAGCAATAATATTTAAATTAGGTCATGTGTTGAAAGACCCATCTCTCCAGTTGGCTGGAATTGCCTAGTGAAATAAGAGAAAGGGAGTTTGGGAGAACAGAAGCATGCAGGGAAAATTCCTAGACTTATCTTAGGATGTGAATGGAGTACACAAGATTGCTTTTACATTACAATAATTATTTCCCCACATACTACACACACTCTCTCAGCCTTAGAAGAAAGCAACAGCAACACCCCTCTGAACAAATCTTTCCAAGAAAACCTCATGATAGGTTTGCCTTAAGGATGCCATAAGTCAGAAATGACTTGATAACATGACTTGGATAACAACAGCACCAGGAGAAGGCTTCAGCATTCCTTTTCCCTTCACCAATTGGCACATGGTTTGCAGATGTTTGCATTAGGAATCAGGTGTTGGCCTTGCACTGTATAGCTCTCATAATTCAAAGCCAACAGAATGAAATAAACCAGAAACCTGTTTTCACAAAGGCCGGCTAACTGACAGTGATTGACACAAAATGTATACCATAATTTAAAATACCTATCTGCTGTGACATGCAAATCCATATGCTTGATCACCAAATCACCAATTGTGATGTCTTACCTAAAAGGTCCAAAACAAAGACCATGGACGGTATCCTGCTTGGGACTTAATGTCTTCATAAATTTGCCAAAATTGAACTGCGTAGTTTTGCAACATCCATATTCACCTAGGGGCTGTTGTGACATTGCAGAATACAGGCATCTGTTGCGCACTGGTGGGGTGGCTGATGTGCCATGGCCCAATGCACTATAGGCAGTAAAGAGGGTTGAGGCACTCCCCCAGCACGCATCTAGACACTGGCTAGGAAGTGCTGGAGCACAATAGGAATGCCCAATGTACACTGGAGCACTCTTGCCAATGCCCAGATGTGCATCTTCACAATTCACTAACAGAGTTTTGTTGCATTTCTGCAATGTAGCTACGCATCCATAAAGTCATGAAATATAGACTGAAGGGTAGGATCTCAGCGCATAAGGTTTTGGATCAGGACAATCAGTTCCTTTGGGTACCCCAGAACAAACACTTCTAATTTCTTTTTGGTATATATTTGTGTTTTGTTTTATTTTGCTCTATAAGGCATCTTCATGAACCAGTCTTGACCAAACTTGATATTCAGACTTAGGACACCATCCTGAATATTTTCATGTAAGCTTGAACCAATCAGCAAACTTCAGCTTTTTCCAGAAAATATCTGGCTTTGGCCCATTTCACATAAAACCTGGTATGAAACCATTTTTAAGGACTGCAGGTGCTACCAGTCAGACATTTGTTTCATTCAAATCATAAACAAAATCATCAACAGCAGGTAAATGTTCTAGTAACAATGTAATTTGAAACTAAAATGGGTGAAACTGTCAACACCTTAAGTGCAATCAAACCTTGGCAGCAAATAATCATAGCAACATGTAAAATTCTGAGTGTGGTAAAATTATATAAGGCAAGGGAATGAATTCAAATGATAGCCTTTTGGTATCATTGTCTAATACTGTATATCGTGTAGCAACAGTTGGCTCACAAGTCATATGCAGCTCCTAAGATTGTTTTTCCACTCTCAGACCTTCCCCATTTTACCCCAATTGTCCTAAAGCTAGAAAAATGATATTACCAGATGCCTCTTTTGAGTCTGTATGGTGATTTTGGCCTGTGGGTGGCAGATCTGTTTTAGGCCAAGAAGGCTTTTTCAACACTGGAAGTGACTGGAATTCACTTCTGGGTGGGGCTTTTTTGGTAGTGGTGGGAGTCCTGTCTGGGCCTATTACAGACCCAAATGGGGGAGAGGGTGTCACAAAAATGGTCCCAGTTAACAAATTGAACCTACTGGAAGCTTCTAGGAACATAATTGGCCAATTTTTAGGCGACTGATTTAGTAGTGCATGGGATACAAGAGCACCAAAAATTATAAGGATGGGATATCCATGGTCCCAGAGGTAGGTGTGTCCCTTACATCTCTATAAATTGCCCAGCCCTATGCTAAATTGGAATGTTCTAAATATCACTATAAGGCAAAAGGAGTATTATTAGAAGTAGTATTATTTGAAATAGTATTGATTATACAATTTACTGAGAACTAGTTAGAGGAAGATGATCATTGACAAGTCATAAGCTGTTAGTTTATGAAAAAGGAAGGCTCCTCCAGAAGACATCAGTCATTTCCCTCTGGATGACTAATATTTTATCTAACACTGAGCAGTGTCTCCATCATAGAAACATCTCTCTTTTTATTTACTTTAAATCTGTCTATAGCCTTCAGTACCATCTTCAGTCACTGGATGTCAGATTTACTTGATCAGCAGATGGAACCTTGTGGCCAAGCCTCGCATATTAATTTTGCTAGAGACCTCAGGGCAGTTCCACATGGGCCAGAGTTAAGGTAGGGAAATTGTTGTATGTGGGGAAATAATCATTGTAATGTAAAAGCAATCTTGTGTACCTCATTCACAATCTTGGATAGGTCTAGGGTTTTTTTCCCTGCATGCATTTTGTTCTCCCAAAATTCCCTTCTCTTACTTCACTGAGCACTTCTAGCCAACTGGAAGTGCTGAGTGATTGGACACATGACCTAATTTGAATTTTATTGCTTTTGTGTAACTTGTTTTCTTCTGAATCTGACTCTCCATGAGAATGGAGGCATCTTAAGCTTTCCTGTAACCATGCCATGATGCATCGGAACCCAGCCCACGGCTGGTGAGTCTCTCTTACCCATTCTTAGTCAGTTAAGGATTTTTTTTCTTATGTTTGTTTTAGTATGTAGATTGAGACTGATATACCTTCAGTAAACTCTGTTTTACATTTTAAACTGATTCCTTTGTTTTGTAATGAGTCTAATTTAACTGGGGGATCCCAGATCTCTGAATACACTTTTAAATGACAATTGAGCTTAAGTCTGCTTCTTAATCGCACTATGCATAAAGCGTGAAGTCAAAGTGACTGAATGAATTTTTTTTTTAACTCCTTTTAAAAAAGAAATACTTCTTGTTGTTTTTAAAGGACTAGATCCTGGAATTTTTCAATGCAATCTTATTTTTAGACTCATTACCTTCCTACAAAAAGGGTTAATGGTTCCCAGATTTAAAGACTTAAAAGCTCAATTTAATTTTTGTTTTTGCAAAAGTTTTGTTTTTATTTTTTTATCTGATCACCTCAGAGCTGCTACTTTTGGTCTCCCTCTCGGCTTGAACACAAAGGCAGTAAAGCAATAAACCAATAAACCAACATGGCTGCTGAAGCTACCCTGCCTGCCTTTTTAGCCATGGAAAAGCTTTGTGGGCCGAATTATAGAAGATGGGCATTTTCTTTTGAAACATACATGAAGGCAATGGGATTTATTGATGTTTTACACAATCCCAGGCCTCCTCAGGGGAGAGAAAGGACTGATTTTGATAGGATTGATCAAAAAGTACTAGCCTTCATACTTTTAACAACTGATCAGGCACTAATTTCTGAAATCAAAGATAAGAGAACAGCAAAAGATGCTTGGGACACTTTGAAAGATTTGTGTGGTACAAAATCCATGGCAAATTCTATTGCAATGATGATTAAACTTGTGAACATGAAATTATCAAATCCAAGATGTCTAGATGAACACATTAATGATTTTAGAGCTACATTAGCAGAATTGCAATCTCCTGGAGAAGAGATTCCAAAGGCTATGCAAGTTGGGATTTTCTTAGCAAGCTTACCAAAGTTTTACAATCCCATCATAAATACTTTGCAATTAAAGAATGATTTAACCCTACCAGAAGCTTATATTCAAATAAGGGAATTTCAACATAGGCAGAATTTGATGCATAATGACAAAGTTGAATCCAGAAATTCTAACTTTAACCAGCAAGTAAATTTGGCTGGAAAGGAAAAGAAACATTTTAAAGCCCACTCTAAGCCCCCCTCCTCTTCTGAGCCAAATGGGGTGCAATTAAACACTAAAGCTTCAAAGGGAAACAGGCAGTAATTCTCACAGCAAGAGATGACTGGCCAGAGGCAACAGAATGAAAAAGCACATAGAGCTAGTAACACAGGAGCTGATGCTAAACAGAGGTTTCACATTGGAATGGCTTATGAAAAAGTAATGCAAGCTCTGGAAATGAATATAAAAATGCTCTTGTCGTAGATTCTGGAGCCTCAAATACATTTTTCAATAAAAGGGAATATTTCCAAGATTTTAATGAAGAAGTAAGATTCCCTGTCTACCTTGCCAATGGAGATACTGTTTCAGTACAAGGGATTGGAACTGTATATCTTCCTATGAAATTGGGAGCTAGAACAGAGATATTGAAAATTGTAGACGCAGTCTATGCTCCAGAATTGAAGAGCTCCCTCTACTCAGTAAAAATGAGCACCTCTAGAGGCAACAGAATAATTTTCAAAAAGAATGCATGTTATGGTTTTCATGGCAAACAGTTGATTTTTAAAGGCACTCTAAAGGATGATGGCCTTTATCACATGGAGATCAGTCACTCAAATGCCAATGTTGCCGCTCAATGTAAACACAAAGACTGCATAAATTTATGGCATAGAAGGTTTGTTCATAGAAATGTTGAATGCATAAAGAAATTGGCTAACCAAGAGCTAGCAAGAGACTTTCATTTCAAGAACTGTTGTGTGAATGAAAGGTGTGTAGAATGCATTAAAGTCAAGGCCACTGCACCTTCACACAAGCCTCTCACAGACAGGCAATCTACAAAACCTCTTGAACTGATACACGCTGACATCTGTGGGCCATTTAGACAGAAATCAGTTGGTGGAAACCTCTATTTTCTCACCTGCACAGATGATTTCAGCAAATATACCCACTCCTATCTCCTAAAGGAGAAAAGTCAAGCTTTTGAGAAGTTCAAAGAGTACTTTAATTATGTCACTACTAAATTTAATTACAAAATTCAGAATCTGAGGACGGATAATGGGACTGAGTTTGTCAATCATCAATTTGATGAGTTCTTAAAGGAACATGGCATCAGACACCAGACTTCTGGGATTTATAGTCCTCAACAAAATGGTTTATCAGAGAGAATGAACCGAACCTTAAAGGAAATGGCAGTTGCAATGCTTGTGCAGGCTAACATGTCTAAAGCTTATTGGTCTGAGGCAATTCTCACAGCCACATACTTATACAACAGACTTCCAACCAGATCCAGAGATGTTACTCCATTTGAGTTGTGGCATGGTGTGAAACCCAGACTCAACCATCTAAGGGTTTTTGGATCAAAAGCTTATACATACATTCCCAAACAGAAAAGAGACAAACTGGATTGTAGAAGTGAAGAGGGAATTTTTATTGGCTATTCCAAAGGTGCTTACAAAATCCTAAACCCTGATGGACGCACAATGAGAATAACAAGTGCTGTTTATGTTGATGAAAGACCTCAACTTAATTCTAATCCAAACAAAGATTTCTATTCAGATGTGTTTGCAGTGGAAGAAGACCCTGACCCTGATTCTCAGCGGCAGCCACAGCGTGTGCAGCTCTTTCACCCTCCTGCAAGTGCTTCGCATCCAGAAGGGGCTCCCTCAGCCCAGGACTTACCAGAGGACGGAGGACTGGACGGCACGCCACGAGCAGAGCCAGGAACTCAAGTCCAGGTGATACAGTCTGCAAGGGGTAACAGGGGAGTGCCTCCTTTGAGATTCTCCTACCTAACCACAGGGGAAAGCCTTCTGGAACCCTCTGACTGGCAGAAGATCAGAGGAATGCCAAAGTCTGATTCTGAAAAATGGGTGAAAGCAGCAATGGAGGAAATGGAGTCCTTATATAAGAATAAAACATGGACTCTGACAGAATTGCCAAAAGGCAAGAAGGCAATTGGCTGCAGATGGGTCTTTACAACGAAGCAAAATGCAGAAGGGGAGATTGAAAGATATAAAGCCAGACTTGTAGCTAAAGGTTACAATCAGCAATTTGGAGAAGATTTTCATGAGACTTTCTCCCCAGTTGTTACACACACAGCTATTAGAACCCTATTGGCTGTTGCAGCTTCCAAGAGAATGCATGTACAACATCTAGATGTGAAGACAGCGTTTCTTTATGGAGATCTAGATGAGGAACTGTACATGGAACAGCCTTCGGGATTTATAGTACCTGGAAAGGAGCATTTAGTATGTAAACTTGAGAAAAGCTTGTATGGGTTAAAACAAGCTGCCAAAAAGTGGCACGAAAAGCTAAATCTGCTCCTTATCAAAGAAGGATTTACCCCAGGCACTGTTGACCGATGTGTTTACAAAAGATTCAGAAACAATAGATGGACTTACATTGCAAGTTATGTTGATGATTTGATTCTGTGCAGTCAAGACAAAGCAGATAGTCAAGAGATACTCCTGAATCTCCAGAAAGAAATAGATATTAAAAGTTTGGGAGATATCTCACACTATCTTGGAGTACAAATTGAAAGAGACCGTGATGGAAGCTTCTTTCTTAATCAAAAGCAAAAGATTGTAGATCTTTTGGACTGTCTTGGTTTAAGAGATGCAAAGGATGCTTTAACGCCAATGGAAGTGGGCTTCTTAAAGAGCAATGAGGCATCTGAACCTTTGAGAGACAGTGAAAAGTACAGAACTGCAGTTGGAAAACTTCTGTACATAGCAAACTTCACTAGACCTGATATTGCAAATGCTGTTGGCATCTTATGCAGAATGGTTAATTCTCCTACTCTTTGAGATTTTACTGCAGTGAAGCGAATTGCAAGATATTTAAAAGCGACTGCTGACTTCAAACTGATGCTGCCAGCATGTGACAAGCCACGACTTATTGCCTATGCAGATGCTGATTGGGGCAGTGATTTGGTGGAGAGAAAATCTACCAGTGGAAACATCATCTTCTATGGTGGTGGAGCAGTAAGTTGGACAAGTCGGAAGCAGAGTACAGTGGCGGATAGTTCCACAGGTGCCGAGTGCGTCTCAGCGAAAACAGCTTGTGATGAAATCAAATGGCTGCAGAATTTGCTTCTGGATCTTGGGATAGAGGAACCCAAGCCAACCATTTTGATGCAAGACAATCAAAGCTGTATCAAGATTTCTCAGAGTGACAAGCCTCTGAAGAAGAACATTGACATTGCTTTCCACAAGGTGAGAGAAATGTGCCAGAGTCAACTTGTTCAACTGGAGTACTGCAACTCAGAAGAAATGATAGCTGATGTTTTAACAAAGCCTCTCCCTAAGGACAGTTTCCTTAGACTACGAGAAGAAATGAAGATTGTTCCTGAAGCACCCTATGATTGAGAAGGGGAATGTTGTATGTGGGGAAATAATCATTGTAATGTAAAAGCAATCTTGTGTACCTCATTCACAATCTTGGATAGGTCTAGGGTTTTTTTCCCTGCATGCATTTTGTTCTCCCAAAATTCCCTTCTCTTACTTCACTGAGCACTTCTAGCCAACTGGAAGTGCTGAGTGATTGGACACATGACCTAATTTGAATTTTATTGCTTTTGTGTAACTTGTTTTCTTCTGAATCTGACTCTCCATGAGAATGGAGGCATCTTAAGCTTTCCTGTAACCATGCCATGATGCATCGGAACCCAGCCCACGGCTGGTGAGTCTCTCTTACCCATTCTTAGTCAGTTAAGGTTTTTTTTGTTATGTTTGTTTTAGTATGTAGATTGAGACTGATATACCTTCAGTAAACTTTGTTTTACATTTTAAACTGACTCCTTTGTTTTGTAATGAGTCTAATTTAACTGGGGGATCCCAGATCTCTGAATACACTTTTAAATGATAATTGAGCTTAAGTCTGCTTCTTAATCGCACTCTGCATAAAGCGTGAAGTCAAAGTGACTGAATGAATTTTTTTTTAACTCCTTTTAAAAAGGAAATACTTCTTGTTGTTTTTAAAGGACTAGATCCTGGAATTTGTCAATGCAATCTTATTTTTAGACTCATTACCTTCCTACAGAAATGTGCTGGGCATGTGTGCTGCTTCCTTCTCCAGGGCCCCCTTCAAAAGTGGTGGTGGTGGGGGAGAAGTTTCTTTTCTTGTAGGTACAGTGTGAAGTGTAAACTGGGAAAGGCTGAACAGGTATTGAGGTGAGAGAAAGCAAAGATGTGCAAGAATGATAAAGAGGGGAGGAGAGGGGAAAGGAGGGAAGGGAAAGCAAGGGAAAGAACAGAGGAAACAAGAAACTGCACTGGGGTGGAGGGAATGAACAATTATTGAGCCTCTGGGTGAAGGAAAAGAAAGAGCAGCTGAGTGGGTCAGAAGAGCACTTCCTTCCATGGGAAAGGGAGAGTGCCAGGGTGGGTAGGTTGGTGAGGGAATTGGTCAGTGATGATGGGAGGATGGGAGGAAAATGGCACTGGGCTGGAACGAAGGGGTTTTTAATCCATAGGAAGCTGAGTACTTCTGCTAATAATTAAAGAAAGCTGGAGCACTTGTTAGGTAGCAAGTACTGGCTTCAGGCTGTTTCTAAAACATGCAGAGTATGCACCAATAGCCTTCTAATGCATATCCTGCTGGGGCATATTGATAAAATCAATTGTGTATAGCAGCAAGCTTGAAAGAATAATGGCTTCCCTGCTGGCATTTTATTAATTATTATGAAGCATCGTTCCCCCTCTCCATTTTATGCATTTGAGGATGAAAGTACACATCCACTCCCCAGGGTTGATGCCTGATGCCTTCCATGTCAGCAGGGCACTGAATCTGCTCCAGGTTTTAGTCTGAAGTTTAAAGCAGTGCTATTCAGTACCAGTCTATGAGCCATTGGGTCCCAATCCCCAGATAGTTTCCAGGAAGGAAAGAAACAATCGTAACCAATGGGGACAAATATGGTACCAGTCCCTGGTACTTTGGGGAAAAACAAATTGCTGGCCCCACACATCAGATACCTTATGAAGCTCTGCTTTAAAAGAGATGTCCAAGGTGCTGAAATCCTCCAATAGGTTCAGCACCTTGGAATAGTTCCTCTGAAGTTCAGACTAAAACCTGAAACAGATTCAACACCCCACTGATATGGAGGCCATCAGCTGCTGCTGCTGCACTGAGTTTTTCTTATTTTTATTTATTTTTTAAAGTCATCATTTGATAACCAATTTCCCTACCCTTTTTGTTATTCAGATCAAATTTAATGGCCCCTGGGTCCTCAATACTTAATGCCTTCTTTAATATCCACACACTTGAGTGTGTAGTTAATAATTCTTACATCAAAAAAGCCAGTGGTAGGCTGAATATTGGATGCAGATGGAGCAGATAGGAAAGCTCAGTTTCCTCCCGCCAAGATTGGCTCAACCTCCCCAAGTAGTGCTAAGGGGCAGCCAGATTTCTTTCTCCTCCATTTCCACTGACCCAGTTAACAAGCTTTGACCATAACCAGCAAAAAAACCCAACAACACACACACACTACAGTCATATTATTTCTCTTTCCAGAACACAAGAAGAGTCATGTCCACTCTTTTGCCCAATGAGAGATTTAGTGTTTGCATGTATATGTTACTCAGAATAGTAAAAGTCAAAAACACAATGATAGATCCATGTTCATGTACTTTAACGATATTTCCATTTGTATTTTGCTACCTGGATGCTGCGTGCAATGGACTGAAAGGTCTTGTTTGTTGTCTATTTGCATATGTATTGTTCTCTTAAGAAATCTGATCTCTGAAGAGAAAGATAATGGCTGCAGAAGTTCACTTAAAAGAAATCTAGTCTCCAGAAGATACAATAGAGGAAGGGTCCAAACAGAAGGGGAAAGGGTATGTTTACAAGTTGCTTAAAAGTTGGGCCTTTTCTAGGCCAGAACAATGTTTAAATTATCTTTTGAGAGGATAGGATTCCCTATGCAAATGACACTTATCTAGAATTTATTGCTGTGAAGGTTGCATGCTTGACATTCCTTTGCTTACCCTGATTCACAACAGAAACCTGTTAATCAGCACATTTTATCTTCTGTGCACGTACTTCAGTCCCTGACTGAAAAACTAGATCCCTGTTGGCCAGGGGTGGACAATCTGTGGCCTTGCAGATGTTGTGGGCCTTGAAATCCCATCAGCCCCCACCACCAACTATGCTGGCAAATGCAATGGGAATTGCAGTCTAAGAACACTGGAAGGGCCAACGCCTCTCCCCTCCCCACTACAGGCTTTTAAAATTTACTTTGTACCCAGTGTATACTCGACTTTTTTTAAAAAAATGATGTCAATCTACCATAGCCCTTAGGGGTCAAGCAAGGGAGAGGAGTTATTTAGTGCAAAAGCAGGCTTGTCTTTGCTTGTGGAAACAGACATGACATTTCTCATTCTCAGCTAAGCATAGTTCTTACACATTGGATGAGCAGAGCTCACACAAAAACTGAGGTTAGAGGGAGCAATATTTCATTCTTTTCAGTGGGGTAGCTGTTTTAATGAGAGCCAGAGTGGTGTAGTGGTTTGGGTGTTGGACTAGGACTCTGGAGACCAAGGTTCAAATCCTCACTCAGTTGTGGAAACCCACTGGATGGACTTTGGGAAAGTCACAGTCTCTCAGACTGTTACCCTAAGAGGTGGGAGGTGCTTTAAGGCCCACTTGTGCTATCAAAGTCTATATGAGGGATTTATTCACTCAAACAGTATGCCTGTGAGAGGAGGGTAATTGTGAGAATCTTTTCACCTAAGCATACCAGTACTAACTGCAGAGAACTCCAGTTTAAAGTGAAATAAAGTGTTTTTATTGGAAACAACACAAAATCCATTCACACATGCAACACATGTTCCTAAGAACCACACAAAGCTATCAAGGAGTAAGGCAGAAAGATTGGATGGCGGGAGAGATTTGGGAAAATAGGGTGATAGTTACCAGTCTTGAAGAGCCTGGTAGAAGTCTGAGGGTGGCCCTAGAGGTTCCGATCTGGAGGCGTGCCGAGAAAGAGGGTGGTTGGATTAATCCTCAGTGGCACACCTTTCTATTGCTGGGGGACTAATATTTATTTTTTGCTACATATCCTGAAGGGGTACTCTGGCTAGGACAAAGCTTGGATGGGTTTCCCACTGGGTAAACCAAGGAAACCGAAACTTACATGATTGAGTTAATGGCTGGGCGATAGAAATTGATGGGTTTACAACAACCTTGTAATGCAGGACAAGAGGGGGTTCTGAGGTGAGATTTCCTTGGGATTGGGGTTGGAAAGGTCACTTGATTGTTTAGTTGGATGACTCATTGCTGGTGCCCAAGAAGGGATTAGCACATACCTCCTTAATGACTTTGTTTGTCAAGGGGCTTCCGGCATAATCCTAATATGGGCTTGCTTTGTCAAAACAATTCTACGACACATCCCAGGTCATTATGAGCTCTACCTGACCTCTTTTTGGATCACCTCGGTCAACATGACCCCTATAAGTGTCCAATATTTCCAATTATGAGATATCATGGGGGGGGCAGTAGGGTGTGCTAACAAGCTTCAGAGGAAGGCAAAGGCAAACCCCCTCTGAACAATTCTTGCTGAGAAAATTCTGGGATAGGTTCACCTTAGGGTCATCATAATTCAGAAGTAACTTGAGGCACAGGGGTCACAAGAGCCATCTAGCCCCTGCAATGCCAGAATACACAATTACATCACTCCTGAAAGATGGTCACACAACTGCTATTGAAAGACCTCCAAAGAAGGAGAGTGCTCTACTCTCTGAGGCATTCTGTTCCACTGCTGAACAGTTCTCACAGTAACGAAGTTTTTCCAAATGTTTAGGTGGAATCTCTTTTCTTATAATTTGAAACCAATTTGGATCTTTTAATTTGAATCCAAAGTTTTGCCTGAAACAGCTCATAGAGAACTTGGCAGACCTGGATTCATACCTAGCTAACTTCTAGCTGTCAGTCTGATCTATTTCACAGGCCTGATGACATAGGATAATGAGAATAAGGAGAATACATTAATTTTTCCAGGCAATAATGGCTGAGAGTACAATTAACACCTCGAAAGAAGAGTGGATAGAAATAAATAAATTGATCAGGACATGAAACAAAGTACTTATGCAGCTAATCAGTGAATGATAAACCTTCATGGGCCCCGTAAGATACAATATCAGGTCCACATGGAATAAATCATAGATCTGGAGTAACAGCCACACTATTGTTGTTCTCATAATCAAGGTTTATATACACTCCTGTGGTGAAGAAGGGCTTCAAATAAATTTGAAAACAAAAAGCTCTGAAAATGGTATCATCTAAGAACAAAGCAGCAGGAACAGCCAGTCATTTTTTGAGAACAGGGATTTCATTCATATGTTTCTCTTGCAGTAATTGGATATAAGCAGGTCTCTTGCAAGGCAGAAAGGACAATTAAAGAAAAACATAATAGGCTGGCTCTTAATGCTTTTAAATAACAAATTGTTTTACACAGAGAGGTTAAGAACTGCAAAGACAGTTGTTCTCGGCATTCCTTTAAATAGTAGGGAGCCCTTCCAGACCACATAGCGTAGCTCAAAAGACATCAGCATTCAGACCTATCTTCATGCAATGTATCTATCGTTGCTAGTCTCCCTTGAAAGTTTAGCCAAAACATTGGTTGTGTCCCAGAATGCTATCCACTCTCCCAGATTCCAGTGGGACAATGTTGTTTCACTCCCAGCCCTAAAAAAATGAATCTTAACAATAGACTCTACTCAACAGACTCTTCCAATATTTTCCTTTTATCAATCTCAACAATTCAGAAAGGCCTTGACCTTAACTTTCAAGCTGTTGCAGAGGGCTTTTTGTACATTATGCTAGTTGTAACAGATATAGATAAAATGATTATTGAAAGTGAATGCCATTAGATTTCTGCTGTAACCACCACCCCCTGCTTTCCTTCCCTTCAAACTGGTGCTTTGGTGGCATGAAAATAAATGTCGATGCCAAATGTTCCACATCCCAGCTCTGAGAGTGATTCACTGATGTAATTTGGAGCTGCTAATTATTCATTATGCTTTTCCTACACCCGGAATATTTACAGCTCTCTGGTGGGAGCTATGTAGATGTTATGTGTCTTTCAAATTTCACCATGCCACCCATTCTTTGCCAATGTATTGCTGAATCTCCATGGTCAGGTCTGGCCTTCTTATTTATTTATTTTATTTAGCAAATGGAATTCTAAGATTTCCAGTGTTTCTGTGGCACAACAATATATTAATTAATTCAGAGGAAGGCATATATGCTATTTCCTGCAACTTTCTGATCATCATATCTAGATGCTACCTTTATTAAAATATATAAAATCTGCAAGGAAAGGATTGTTTTTGATCTGGGTGTTCCCAACTACAGCACAAATACTGATTTTGCCATTCTGCTTCTCCTGGGTACGTAGTAAACAGTGCAAAACAGCTTCAAAAGGGGGGGGGGGAATTGGAGAAGTTGCCACATGCAAAAAAATATTATCACTAGTATAACTAAAAATCAGTTTTTTTCATGGTGAACTCCTTTTGCATGAATGAATTGGCTTCTAGTATAACTAAAAATCAGTTTTTTTCATGGTGAACTCCTTTTGCATGAATGAATTGGTTTCTAGTATAACTAAAAATCAGTTTTTAACATGGTGAACTCCTTTTGCATGAATGAATTGGTTTTGAAGGGCTGTCTGAGGTGGCAAAATTAATGTATGGGCAGCTGAGCAGACTTGCAATAATAATAATAATAATAATAATAATAATAAATCGGCCACACTAGCAGGAGCAGAACAAGGCTGAGAATGCAGGTGAGATCTCAGCTCCCAAGCAAACCTGTGATCTCCAAGTCTCAAAATTCTATTTTACTTTGCTCATGCCAGCAATTTTTAGCCACGTCACTCACCAGCTTATTGTTGGGGCTAATATAGGTAGAGGGAGAGCCAGCGTGGTGTAGTGGTTTGAGTATTGGACTACTGCTCTGGAGAACAGGGGGTTGTCTAGATGAGAAGATATAATGCTGATTGCTGTGCATTAACGCAAAATCGGAGCAGCGTTTATTTGTCTCCACAGTCCTTTGGCAAAATCACTGGTATGCGAACCTATTCATGTTGCCATGCCTGCAAATCAACATTATGGCTGAGAGTTAATTATTTGTGCTATTATTCTCAACAAGTTGTCATGACTGCACAGTATTTTTTTAAAAACTGCAAATTAAAGGTGTGCAAGTGCAACCTTCCACTTACAAAAGCTGTTTGGTTACCTCAGTGCTCTAAAAAATTGCATGATCACTAATGTGAAACTCCAAAATGGAACTTTTGGCCACTTTGTTTCCAGCAAGTCCGCCCCCTGTGCATGTCCGACCAATTAGCTTTTCACTTCCACCCTCACCGAGAATGCATAGTGATGCGAATCAGTTGTCCAAACAAGCGGTAATGCAAATTTCCACACATTAAAAAAAAAAAAAACTACAGGAAAAACTGTGAAGGCTTTTCACCTGTAGTTTTTGGGCCCCCTCCTTCTGAATAAGGCAAATCACTGCAGGATCTTGTTGGGACAAAGGGTATTCCCTGCAAATTCTATTAGGATTATGTTCTTTGTCTAGACAACCCCCCAGGGTTCAAATCTTTACCCAGCCATGGAAACTCACTGGGTGAACTTTGGCAAGTCACACTCTCTCAGTCTCAGAGGAAGGCAAAGGCAACCCCTCCCCCCTGAAGAAATCTTGCCAAGAAAACCCTGTGATAGGTTCACCTTAGGGACACCATAAGTCAGAAATGATTTGAGGGCACACACAACAACAATATATGTAGAACTTCATTTATAATGGAATTCAAATTGCATCCAAGGACAGATATACACATTTTGTAGAAGAGTTTGAAGAATTTCTCCTGGGCTGAACCAGCCTACCTGATCCTACATGTTTATTTATTTGCATGCTAAATATCACCAAATTCAAGGAGACTTTCCTTTCTCCCCAAACAGTGTGTGCATAGGACAGTAATCTGATGTGCCTTAGATTTAGAACTAAAATTATTCTCAGTTGCAGAGAGTTTCCAAATTATGCTATCGTGTATAGTAGTCCTAGTGATGACAGATTCATTGGTGGGAGGCATCAACACACCATTTTATTTATTTATTTAATGTACTGTATATGCTGCCTTTCTCCCAGAGGAGACCTAAGGCGGCTCACAATACAGTTTAAAACCATTAAAAACATCACAATATAAAAATCTAAAATTACATAACCCATGTAAAAGTTAAAAGATTAAAAATAAACAAAATAACAATAAAAACACACCCCTATATATATATAGATAGAGAGAGAGACAACGGGAGCGCGAGACGACTCAAATGTGAATCCAGGAAATCATCAAGATTTTAAGATAAGAAGATTCCAACTGATAATAACAGTGGTCCTTAACCTATGGTCTGTGGACCCCACAGTGGGTCCGCAAAGGTTTGAAAGCTGTTCAGCCCACATGACAGGAACCAAGGCAAAGGCTGGCTGGCTTGGCCTGCACATTGCCATTCAGTCCACCCCAGCCACAAACTTGCAGGAAGAAGAAGGAGAAAAGTCTTCCCTCCCCCTCCAGTGCCTCTGAGGGAAGGTTTAATGGATGGTGTCCAAGCACACATTGGAAACTGCTTAATGCACTGTAGATGTGTAAATTGCTATTGCTTAAAACAATTTGTAAGCCGCTCTGATAGCCTTGTGGCTGAAGAGCAGGGAATAAATAAATAAATAAAATCCAGAGGAGGGCAACCAAAATGGTGGGAGGTCTGGAAGCCATGCCTTATGAGGAGCGGCTTAGGGAGCTGGGTATGTTTAGCCTGGAGAAGAGAAGGTTAGGAGATTACATGATAGCCATGTTTGTATATTTGAAAGGATGCCATACCGAGGATGGAGCAAGCTTGTTTTCTGCTGCTCCAAAGACAAGGACATGGAGCAATAGACTCAAACTATAGGAAAAGAGATTCCACCTAAGCATTAGGAAGAACTTCCTGACAGTACAAGCTCTTCAGCAGTGGAATGCAGTGCCTCGTAGTGTGATGGAGACTCCTTCTTTTGAGGTGTTTAAAGAGAGGCAGGGTGGCCATCTGTCAGCAATGCTTTGCTATTCCAGCCTAGCAAGGAATTGGACTAGATGGCCCTTGTGGTATCTTCCAACTCTATGATTCTATGGTGTAATTATATCATCATCATCATATATTATTATTGTTGTTGTTGTTATTTTAAATCTTGAGTTAAGTCTTGGGGGTCCAAGGCAGGGCCAGTTTAAGGGCCCTGCAGCACCTGCAGCCGCAGGGGGGGCCATCATTGTGGGGTCCCCCTTTGTAACCCTCCTCTTGCAAAAACATTATTAGTAGGAAGACTTCTGACCCTTGCTGCATAGGGCCGCAGAAGGGAGAAGCTGCCATGGGAGGGGCAGCAGCAGGGCAGGGAGGCACCTTGGCCCCCTGCCCCTCCCTCTAACACCTTCTTGTCCAGGGAGAGCAAAGGTTGTGCTTTGAAAAGAGAGAGGAAAGGAAAAGCACTGGGCAAGTTTCCCAAAGGAGTAGAGATGGAGACAGACGCACAAGGTCTGGGGGACCTGTTTCTCCGGGAGCAACAGAACCGTCTGAGGGAAGAGGCAGGAAAACTCCAAGAGCACCTGGCGGGCAGAGAAACCGAGGCGGAGGAGGCTGGAAGACCGCCTGAGGGAGCGGACAGAGAAACCCAATGCCAGTGGGAAGGGAAGCCCTCTTGGCAGCGGCCCCTGAGAGACAGAGGAGGCATTAATAGAGCTGTGTGCTCCATGCATTACAAGGATTTACAATTTGTTATTTTAAAACTCTGAGTCTAGAAATGTGAGTATCTAGGCCTTTTCACTTATGAAGAAGAAAAGGACTCTCTACCCTAAGTTTCCTTTAAACATATTTAATGCCAGGTCAGTGGGTCTGCCAAGTGGTCTAGGTGGGGTGAATAAGGCCAACCTTCAAGCTAGACAAGAGAACTAAGTCATCTCCAGTTTCCATCTCTGTATATTTGTTCAAGAACCAACCAATTCAAAAATGGTCAATTGCTTTTCAAAAAAAAGAAGTATCAGATTAGCTAACTAAAATCTAATTAACTCACCAAAGCAGCTGGCAGGTACCAGATCTCCCCTCCCATCTCCCTTCACCCTCACTCCAGGATCGCTCCCGTGGTGTGAATGGTGATGGGGGCAAAGGCAAGAGAGGATTAGATCTCGTCTCCCCTCTCCCCCGGGATCACTCCCATGGTGGCAATGGTGACAGGGGCATTCACTATTATCCATGGATTTCATTATCCATGGAGTCCCGTGGGACCAATCCCCCCGCAGATACGGAGGTCCTACTGTATGTTTGTATTCTGTTTTGCTTAGGAAATCTACACCAATATTACAGTAGTGCTTATAATACAGTTTTTTAAAACTAAATTATTGGTGACAATTCAAATAATAATCTGAATATCCTGTGTTGTGAATAGGTTAGGTTACATTGACCTGAGATAAACATATGGGCCCCCCAAAATAAAGTGTTGCAGCCCCCCCCCAATTCCTTAAATGCACCCTGGTCCAAGGCAACAAAATATATTTAAAGGGGGTCCCTAGTAAATAAAAGTTTAAGAACCACTGGATTATCATACAGCTTCCATTCTATATTTTTAAAAAATAAACCTGTACACAGAAAAAATAAATGGAAATAAATATGACGCAGAGACCAAGCGACGAATATGTTGCTGGGTTGGCCACCAAAGCCACTCCCTGCCCGCCCCACTTGATTCTTTTCCAAATATGTATATTTGTAATGTGTAACTTCTAATTTTAGTATAAAGGTATACAGTTATCCCTTCATATTCGCTGGGGTTTGGTTCCAGGACACCCCATGGATACCAAAATCTGTGAATACTCAAGTCCCATTATATGCAATAGCATAGCAAAATGGTGCCCCTTATATAAGATGGCAAAATCAAGGTTTGCTTTTTGGATTATTATTTTTCTAAGAATATTTTCAAACCATGAACACTTAAATCTGTGGATACCAAATCTGTGGATATGGAGGGACAGCTGTAAATATAATGTTCAATGGAAAAGAAAAAACTGATTATAGTGTGTTTAGATTAAGAGGAAAAATGTGTTAGCGTGAGGATACATAGTTTTATTTTTGTATTAGTAAGAAATAAATAAATTAGTAAGAAATTAGTAAGGGGAACTGCCATCAGATCTCCGAGATGCAGTCATCATCACCCTGTACAAGAAAAAAGGTGCAAAATCTGATTGCTCAAACTATCGAGGCATAACACTGCTCTCTATTGCTGGAAACATCCTTGCAGGGATACTTCTGAACAGATTAGTTCCTGCCATTGCAGAAGAACTTCTTCCTGAAAGCCAGTGTGGCTTCAGAGCCAATAGGAGTACTACAGACATGGTATTTGCCCTTAGACAACTGCAAGAGAAATGTAGAGAGCAGAGCAAGGGTCTCTATGTAACATTTGTTGACCTCACCAAAGCCTTCGACACTATGAGTAGAAAAGGTCTGTGGCAGATCCTGGAAAGATTAGGATGTCCCCCCAAATTCCTTAAAATTATTATCTTGCTACATGAGGGCCAGCATGGTCAAGTCAGATATGGCGATGCTCTTTCAGAGCACTTTCTAATAACTAATGGAGCGAAGCAAGGTTGTGTTCTTGCACCAACTTTATTTACAATCTTCTTCAGCATGATGCTCCAAAGGGCTACGGCAGAGCTTGAAGAAGATGACGGCATCTATATACGTTACTGTACTGATGGTAGCTTGTTTAACTTAAGCCGCCTGAGGCCTCACACTAAGACTCTAAACTAAATAGTCCATGAGCTGCTCTTTGCTGATGCTGCTGCCCTTGTTGCCCACACAGAAGCAGCTCTGCAGCGCCTAACATCCTGCTTTGCAACAGCTGCAGAGCTGTTTGGGCTGGAAGTTAATCTGAAGAAAACAGAAGTTCTTTACCAGCCTGCACCACAGGACAAACACCACCATCCCCACATTGCTGTCGGCAACTCTGTGCTTGAATCCGTTCAGCAGTCCACCTACCTGGGAAGCATCATCTCCTCAGATGCCAAGATTGACAAAGAGATCGATCACAGATTAGCAAAGGCATATAGTGCATTTGGAAGACTTCACAAAAGAGTCTGGAGTAACAAACACCTGAGGCGAAGCACAAAAATCAGTGTGTATAGAGCCATTGTACTGTCTATTCTTCTTTATGGATCTGAAACATGGGTCACCTATCACCACCACCTATGACTCCTCGAACTCTTTCATCAGCGCTGTTTACACACAATCCTAAATATACACTGGACTGATTATGTGACGAATGTTGCTGTCCTTGAGCAAGCAGGGATCACCAGCATTGAGGCCATGATATTGAGAACACAGCTGCGCTGGGCAGGGCACATTTCTAGGATGGAGGACCATCGCCTCCCCAAAATAGTACTCTACGGTGAACTTGCCACGGGTCAGCATAAAAGGGGCGCTCCAAAAAAGCGATACAAGGACTCCCTGAAACAACCTCTCAGGCTCGGCCCAATTGTTCACCAACAATGGTCCACCATGGCTTCACATCAGGAGGCATGGAGACACACTATCCACAGTGCTGCAGCCATATTTGAGAACTCACGCCCAACAAGTCTTGAAGAGAAGCAACAACGCAGAAAGAATCACAACCCAGAAACATCACCCAAGGAGACCTTCTGCTGCGCTTTCTGCAACCGGACTTGTTTATCTCGGATCGGCCTTTTTAGTCATCAGTGCACTTGCAGGATGAGTCCTTCCTGAATCTTCGTTTGCGAAGAAAAGGCAGAGAGAGAGAGCGAGAGAGAGTAAGAAAAGAGGAAAACATATATTTTTTTGCCTTATTGTTATGGTCTTTTGTGGTTGGGTGTATATTTCAGTAGCATGGCTTTATTTTACTAAAAAAACCAATCCTAATCCCCCCACCCTAAAAATTCCTAACTTTCAACATCCCAGCAAAAGGGAAGGGAAAACAGAGCGGGAGGAACTCATAAGAGTCAGGAGAAGAAAAGGCGGGCTGCCTTTGGTCACGTGGCCACGAAAGGCGGAGCTCTCCCTCCCTCTCTCCGCGAGCCGCTGGGTGGTTGCTATGGACGCGCGGAGCCCAGAGGTGGGGGCGGAGTCGAACAGGCGAGAGAGCGGCTTTCCGTAGGCTCGGAGGGGGGCGGGACTCCGCGGCGCGTGGCGGAGGGCGTGGTTTTCCTCCGCGCCTGGGGCAGCCCAAGGGGGCGTGGCTCTCGGGAAGGGGCGGGGCGTGGGCGGGCGGAGGCTGAGCCGGTCCGATTGTTGCGCCCTTTGCCCCAGTTGGCGGTTCCGTGGCGGCGCTGGCACTCGGAGCGGCCTTGCGGAGAAGGAAGGGCCACCAAGGCGCCCTCCCGTCCCGTCCCGCCTGGGCCCCGGCCCCACTATCTGCCCGGCGGCCCCTTCCCTTTATCTCCTCCTCCTTCTTCTCCGGAGCTGGACATGCTGCCCAACACAGGGTAAGCCCCGCCGCGCCTGGGCTTCTGGTCGGGCCTTCTCTTCTCTTCCCGCCTGTGCGAATCCAAATCCACATTGTACAAGTAATCCGCTTCGAAACGGGATTATTTGACATGGCGCGTTCCTATGGGAACCGTGGGAATTGTAGTTTCCCAAGGGCTTTCACCTCTGCTCAAGAGTGCTGGTGCTCACCGAACTACAACTCCCAGGATTCCATAGGAAGGAGGTATGGCAAATAATCCATTTCCAAACTGGATTATTTGTGTACAGTTGTCCCTTCATCTTCGCTGGGGTTTGGTTCCAGCACCACCGTGGATACCAAAATCCGTGAATACTCAAGTCCCATGATATGCAATGGCATCGCAAAATGGTGTCCCTTATATCAGATGGCAAAATCAAGGTTTGCTTTTTGGATTATTATTTTTTAAAGAATATTTTCAAGCCGTGAATACTTAAATCCATGGATACCAAATCCGTGGATATGGAGGGTCAAATGTAGTGTGAATGTGCCCTTGGCTAGAGCTTGGGAGAAGTGACTTTCCCCCTCCTCAAGCTCTCTGCTCTTGGCCAGGAAGGAGGAGGAGGCACTGGAGCTCCACCTGGAAAGAAATGGCTCCAGACCACCGGTGGCTTACTTAATTAACCCTGGCTTGGTCCTCCTGAGTGGGTATGCAGAGATAATAAGCAATGGAGACCCAGACTGGGGCATGCTTATGATCTCTGCATATGTACTCAGGACCAAGCCAAGGTTAAGTAAGCCGCTGGTGGTCTGAAGCCATTTCCAAAACCAGATGTATTTTCTTATGTGTTAGACCAGTGGTTCTTAACCTCGGCTTGGTCCTCCTAAGTAGGTATGCAGAGACCATAAGCATGCCCCAGTCTGGGTCTCCATTGCTCTGCATCTCTATTATCACCAGCACCCCTCTCCAAAATATCTGACGATTATTGGTAACATTATTAGGAATGTCATGGTTATTATTTCTGTAAGAAAGAAAAAGGGAAGAAGGGAAAAAATAAACTATGGACACTGGTTAATGAGAGCATCCCATCAAGAGAAGAATTTGGAAATTGTTCTTTTTACGTGAAAATATTTCTTTGGTTGGACTGCAACTCCCACATTTTAAAACCAGTGCTTGCAAATGTGTTAAAAATAGAGCTGGGGTTTTTATTTTCTGTTCAATGCAGACTTTAGAAAACTGAAATTCCAACCAGATATTTTCTTGTGTTAGACCAGTGGCTCTTAACCTTTTCTTTACCAGGGACTCCCTTTAAATATCTTTTATTGCCGTGGACCCCCAAGACTTAAGATTTAAAACCCTAACAACAACAACACCTAATAATAATAATAATAATAATAATAATAATACAATTACATCACCCATTAAGCCTTCCCTCAGAGGCACTGGAGAGGAGGAAAGACATTTCTCCTGCTTCTTCCTGTAAGTTTCTGGCTGGAGTGGATTGAATGGCAATGCACAGACTAAGCCAGCCAGCCTTTGCCTTGGCTCCTGTCACATGGCCACTCCACTGCAGGGAGGAGGTGGGTGAAGCAACTTTCAAGCCTTAACTGACCCCCTGTGAGGACATCACAGACCCCTGGGGGTCCCCCGACCCCAGGTTAAGAATCATTGCTTTAGTTGACTTTCCACTTGGCTCCATAAAGTGATCAAGGGGTCAACGTGACCTCCTCTTGTGACCTCCAAGGGGCAACTAGGATTGCTAAAATTAATGGTGTCTCCCCCCCATCCCCAAAGAACTGTAATACCAACAGTTAGGTTACTACTGACTGCTGCAGGTTACATGCACTTCAGTAGTGGCTAGTTCAAAACTTGGCATCAGTTGTTCCTGGAACCTGGGGACTGTATGGGCAAACATCACCAGTTGCCCGGAAGAAATGTTCCAAAGTTCATCTTGTGGTGATACCTTTATTTGGCCGGCTAGAAAGAGGCAAAAATGTTTGCAAGCTTTTCAGAGCATCCCATACAGTATTTCTTTAGACAAACCTCTACACAAAGCAGACAGAGGATGAAGAAAGACTTGTTCTGGCAGCGGCGGGGTGGGTGGGAATCAGGTTGCTGGTGTGTCTTGAGATGTAATGAAGAAGAAAGGTTTACAGGCTTAAATTGGGCTCATCAGGTGACAGACACCTAGGCTAGGTGTTCTCTTTCTGTAGTGGCCCCATTGGCGCAACAGCCCCACTGCTGCTGTGGCACACGAGATGGGAACCTTTAATAGTTTTGCAGGGAGCCCAGTCTGTAGGAGACACAAAAGTTATTCAGAATAGTGAAATCCTAAACAAAGTATAGAAAGCTTTAGAAGGAACTCTTCAGACTTGGTGAATGGGCAACAAGATGATATGTGAGTTTCATTTTAATGTAAAGGTGTTGCCCATTGAGGCAGAAATTCTTAACATATATATACTGTAGACCTAATTGAGACCTGAAAGAGAGCTTGAGGCTGTGATACTTAGCTCCACTAAAGGGTTAGCTTGGTGTGCTATGGTAGTGCAGTACAGTGGGCCCTTGTTGTCCACCGGGGTTTGGTTCCAGGACTCCCCTGTGGATACCAAAATCCGTGGATGCTCAAGTCCCATTATATACAATGACATAATAAAAATTATGTCCCTTATATAAAATGGCAAAATAAAGCTTCACTTTACAGTCGTCTCTTCATATTTGCTGGGGTTTGTTTCCAGGACCCCCGTGGATACCTAAATCCGTGAATACTCAAGTCCCATTATATGCAATGGCATAGCAAAATGGTGTCCCTTATATAAGATGGTCAAAAAGGTTTGCTTTTTGGATTATTATTTTTTAAAGAATATTTTCAAGCCATGAATACTTAAATCCATGGGTACTAAATCCGTGGATATGGAAGGACAACTGTATTTATTTATTTGAATATTTCAAGCCATGGATGGTTGAACTCATGGATGCAGAATTCGTGGATCTGGATGGCTGACTCTGTTATGAAAGGGGTTGAAAATATAAATAGGAAGTGTCAGAATACCTTTCTGTAAAGGATATTGTGGACCATTCAGGTTGCTCCGAGGGGAACTTATTTGACTAAAGGATTGGATCATCTTCCTTGAAGACAAGGCAAAATTCCTGAGACTTTCTAGATTGAAAGAAGCTGCAGGGGTGAACAGAAAAGCTAGGGGTTGGAAAAGCTACTTTGGTCCACAGTTCTTAGGATTCCTCAGTTAGCATAGGTAGTGGACATACTGGTTTGAGGTTTCTGGGAGTTGTAGTCCAAAAAGCTACTTTTCCAAACTGAAACAGACACGATAGGGATTTATATATGAAGTGGACAGAGTGGATTGAGAAATTCTTTCTCTTTTTCATGCTGGTATATGTGGCCACTCGAGATTGCTTACAGTTTTGAATGCCTGCATAAGGCTGCAGTGCTGAGAGCAGCTGGTTCTAGAAGGGCCTTTAAGTACAGGAACTCTCTTCTCAGTTGTCTCTGGTCCTTCCAAGTTGAATAATAAGGGTTGGACACACTCAAGGGCATCTTTTCAAACCTAGTTCTCCCCAAATGCATTGGAATACCATGGGTGTCTCCCATGCTGGCAGGACTAATGACCAGGAATGGTGGGGTTTGTAGTCCAACATAGCTGGAGGCGCTCTAGGAATACAGGTCTCCTGTAAACACATTCAGGGGTAGCCATGTTGGCCATGCAGCAAAATAAAACCAAAATCCACAAAAAAGTGATACCTTTATTGGCCAACCAAATGCAAAACACATGCAAGCTTTCAAAGTTCTACTGGCTTATCAGCTAAAAGTTGTTAAAAATAAATAAAGAAAAGTGCTTCTACCTGCATGAGATCCCTCACCTGAACAAGAGCACAAGTCTCCTGTGTTCTTAATATTTGCACAGAAGACAACACTGGTAGGTGGGCTTTTTTCATCTCTATGAATGAGGAAGTGTGACTGTCAGAGTTTCCCTTTTCCCAGTGGAGAGGGCTCCAGAGCATCCGCATGCTTGGGTTGTCCCTCCCACTTGCTCCTAGTAGGCAGGTAACAGAATACTTTTTGAACTGCCCACCGATGAGGTCATCTAGGAGGGACGACCCCCAGCTGGCCAGTTTGTTTCCTGCCTATGCTCCTGGTAGTTCATGTTTTTTCCTTTGTCCTCATCTGCCCTCTCCCACGTGGCCGGCGCTATCTTAAAAAAAGAGAGAGAGAGAAAATTAATTTAAAATTACATTTTGTTGGTTGATTGGGGCCACGAAAGGGAAAGTGCAGGATGAGTACTCCTAATTGACACTGTTATCGCAGCGGTGATTGCTAGAGAGAGGATGACCAGGCAGGGCAGCCCCATTCTGGCTGCAGTGGAAGAAGAGGTCATCCTGGGGAGCTCTGCTGCCAGAGGCAGCGGCAAACCTAGCTCCTCAAAGGGCAGTGGCAGCAAGAAGAGACCGAATAAGGGGGAGAAGCCCCCCGCCTCGGTCGCTGCCGGCTGCGCCCCGAGCCCGCTCGACCTGGATGGGTCTAGAGATGGCCGGGAGGAGGAATCCGCTGCATGGCCTCAGGAGGAGGCGGAGGCGCGGACCGTCCCTTTCAATGGGGCGCGCTGTGCAGCGTAGGCAACCCAGGCCATTCCGCCCATCACCACCGGAGGATCCAGCCCGTTTCCCCCGCCGGTGGACATCGTGAGTGGGGTGCTGCTCCGGGGAACGGGATCGCTGGGGGAGGGAGAGCTCGCCTTTACCCAGGACTGCACCACCATTAAGTATGCAGGAGCCCTGTTTCCTTTTCTGTTTTGATTAGAGCTTGGAAGAGCTTTTTTTTGTAGACCACAGTGGACCCTTGGTATCTGCTGGGGTTTGGTTCCAGGACCCCCCGTGGATACCAAAATCCGTGGATGCTCAAGTTCCATTATATACAATGGCATAGTAAAATGGTATCCTATATATAATATTTTCAAGCAGTCGATGGTGGAATCTGTGGACACCAAATCTATGGAGGGCCAACTGTACAGTTTTCAGAACCTCCCATCACCTCTAGCAAGCATTGCCACATAGCTGAGAAAAATAACTTCCAAGCTCTCATTTTGATTACCATAGGACAAATCTGAAATGTGTGCATAACTCTCCTTCGTGACATGCTTTTGCTGGTTGAGTATTGCAGCAGTGGAATTTCTTTTCCTGTGTCCATTGCACAGTGGTAAGCTTTGGAGACCCCCTGTTGCTCGGTGTCAGGCTTTGGAAACATAACACAACTGGGACCTTTGCTCTGATTGTACAGAACAGTCAGTTCTTATCCATAGAAAGGAATTCTTGGCACTTGCAGCTTGTCATATCACAGTGGTGAAAAGTAAATGCCATTAGGACAATGATACCTCAGTGTCTTTGCATGGTCCCCTGTTTCATCCTTGAAGTCTGTAGTAAAAAGCAGAGCATGGAAAAGTTATTTCATTGACTACAACCCCCACATTTCCTAGCCAGCATGGCCACTGGCTGGAGGATTCTGGGAGTCTGGAGTAAAAAAAAAAAGTAATTTTCCCAAGCTCTGGTTAAAATGATCATGTAAAACAGGAGTAAGGAACTTTGGGAGGCTTCCTTAGACACACTGCAGGCTGCCTCCCTGCTTATTTTTAAAGACCCTTCTGGTCGTTTGCAATGAAAATTTGGTGGCGTGGTGGTGCCTAGACAGACAAAAAACTAGACTGAAGGGCCCTCATTCAGCCTTTTGATATAGAGGATGATGGGAAAATCCTGCCCAAGATCCTGGAGGGTTGCTGCCAGACTGAGCTAGTTTAAGAAAGATTTGTATGTGCTTGACGCTATGGAGCTCTAGTGGAAACGAAATGGTTTTCTTTGTTTTACTGATGATGATGATAGTTTCTTGTTTTTATTGGGATCCTCCCCCACGCCCGCTCCTCAAATTGGCGAAACCAAAGAGGTTCCATTTGTAGTTCCATACATAACACAATAAAAATTTTAAAAGCAAATTCAATACATAATTATATTCTGAATAAACTGTACTTTTGATAGATCAAACATGATAATTTTGTGCCAGACCAGACTATGCATGATGGATGTTATGGCTTCAAAGTAGGACTTTCAGTCTGTAAAAGGCATTCATATTGCATGCTTTATTTTATTTTTTGAAAAGTGTTCTTTCTGAAAAAAAGGGGAAACTCTTCCCCCCCCCGCTTCAAAATTTCTGGAAAATTTACATTTTAGCACCAAAGGTCTATCTTGTCCATTATTCTGTTTATAAATTGGCTGATCAGTTGCCTATGGGAAGGAGCTTAGTAGGACATGAGTGCAGCTGCACCCTTGATCTCATGCTGTCTGGCAGATGACATACAAACATGTACTGTATATCAGTGGCACTAACTTTCTGTCGTGGTGGGATTGTGTGCTCCCATGAGGCAAGAGGCTATGTTGATGGCAGCAGTGCTGCTGGTAGCGTATCCCATGTCCGACAGGCTTTTGCTGAGGAGCCAGACTGAATGTGCCCAACAGCTACTGGGCAGCAGTATTAGTGGGGGGTGAGACTGGTGGAGGGTCTCCCAGAGACAACAACAGTGGCACCATAGCTAACACTTGTTAATACTGCATGCGGGGGTGGGGCACAGTAAACCTCCTTTTGAAGAGCTTTTACCATGAAAACATAGAGACAATCCAAAATAAAACAAGAGATAGTGTCAGATGATAAAACTCCCAGTTGGGATGGCACTCAGTGAGCTACTGGGGTACTGCAGAGGACAGCTATGAGTAGTGTTGAGTGGTGATAATGACGCAACTGGACTCATGCCAAAAGGATGTTTAGTTGTTGATGTGCTGAGAGGCAGAAGGAAAGTCCGAAACTGCACAACATGGAATACGAGAAGCATAAATCAGGGGAAGTTAGACATAGTAAAACAAGAAATGAAATGTATAAACATTGCAATACTTGGGGTGAGTGAGCTAAAGTGAACAGGAGTGGGACATTTTGAATCAGATAATTACACTGTTTTTACTCAGGAAATGAAAATGTAAGAAGAAATGGGTGGCATTTATAGTGAGGAGAGATGTAGCAAAAGCAGTCAAAGGATAAAGGATATATCGCAAAGTCTGACTGAATCATGTGAATAAGACTTCATGGAAAACCCATCAGTATAACCTTAATTCAAGTTTATGTTCCAACGACAGAGGCAGAAGAAGAAGAATTTGAAAGATTCTATGCTGAAGTCCAGGAGGAAATTGATCACACACAAAAATAGGACTTCTTGTTAACCATAGGCAATTGGAATGCAGAATTAGGAAACTGAGCAGAATCAGATTGTAGGAAAATTGGGCCTAGGGTCAAGAAATGAAGCAGGAGACTGACTGACTGAATTTTGCAAGGCCAACAGTTTGTTCATCACAAACACATTCTTCAAGCAACCCAAGAAGTGGCTGTATACATGGACATCACCTGATGGCCAATATAGAAATCAAATAGACTATATAATTGGAAGCAGGAGGTGGAGAAGCTCCATTATCTCTGCAAAAACAAGACCAGGAGCAGATTGTGGCATAGGCCATGAACTACTAGTACCAAAAATTAGAGTAAAGCTGAAGAACACTAAACCAACCATCATGCCAAAATACAACCTGAAGAACATCCCCATAGAATTTAAAGATAATATGGTTCTGGGTTGAAAACGGCATTGCAACAGGGGTCCCTTAGGAGAGCTCCCTGAGGGATAGCCACAGACAGCAGTAATAGCTAGTTTGAGATTGTGAAAACTGGTTAAAATTGCCCCCTTGGTAAAGGGGACTTAGAGGAGAATCCATGAGTGCTCCAATTTTGGGCTCCGGGTGACAGCAGCAATGACAAAGACTGAAGACCAAAGAATTGGAGGAAGGAACATGAACAATTTAAGATATGCAGATGACACCATGCTACTAGCATAGAATAGCACATGCTTGGAACCTTTATTGCAGAAAGTCAAGGAAGAAAGTACAAAGGCAGGTTTGCCATTAAAGATTAAGAAAACAAAAATAATGACCACAGATGATTTACATAACTTTAAAGCAGATGATGAAGACATTGAAATAGTTAAAGATTTTCCATATCTTGTCACAGTCATTAGTCAGAATGAAGACTGCAGTTAAGAAATAAGAGGAAGACTAGGATTTGGAAGGCCAGCTATGTAAAGATATATCATTGCATACTAAAGTTAGGATTGTCTATCGTATTTCCCATTTCTATGTATGATTGTGAAAGCTGGACAGTGAAGAAAGCTGATAGGAAGAAAATCAACTTATTTGAAATGTGGTGCCGGAGAAGAGTTCTATGGATACCGTGAACTGCTCAAAAGAGAAATAAATGGGTCCTAGATCAAATCAAGCCTGAACTCTCCCTAGAAGCCAAAATCATTAAACAGAGACTGCCATACTTTGGCCATAGCATGAGAAGACTTGACTCACTAGAAAAGACATTAATGCTTGGTGCCATAACTTACCCTTGGGATGACTCAGACAAGGAGGAGGACATCATAACCCACCCCTGGACAGTCTTGCTGAAGAGGAGGAAAAGGCAGAATTCCAGGAACTTGCAGTTCTTGATGCTGAAGCTCTCCTGGAGGCTGAAGAGGTAGCAGATGCTGAAGATGACACCCCCCTGCCCTTCAGTGAATGCAGGAGGAAGAAGTTTGTGCTCAGAATAGTTTAAATACTAAGCCCTGGACTAATTAGCCATTGATGAGGCAAGGTGTCCTTGAAGGAACTGCCTGTAAATATCTCAGCATTTCTCTCCCAACCTTAGTGCTGACAACTGCCTTGTATGGTTGCTTGGCCTTACTTCTCATGTTCCTGTTTAGTCTTGATTTTGGATTGACTATGTTTCTGAACTATCTGTTAACATCTTGTTGGCTTGAATACCTGCTGAAAACAATTTTCGGACCGGCTGTTGACTACACTTGTGCTTCTTTCATCTTGCCATGACAACCTGTGACTTAGTAGGACTGAACTGTTTACTCAGTAGGCACTGCATTTTAACCCTCTGCTTCCTTGGGCACTTGCTGACTGTTCAGGACACTTGGTAAGGCTGAAGGCAGTAGGAAAAAAGGAAGACTATTCCAGATGGATAGACTCAATCAAGGAAGCCACGTCCCTGAGTCTGCAGGACCTGAGCATGGCTGCTGGTGATAAGGTGGCACGGAGGTCTCCCATTCATGGGGTTGCCATAAGTCTAAGTTGGCTTGATGGCAGTTAACAACAACAACAACTGTATACCCTCTGATTCTGGGGGTTGCACGAAGCTATCCTGAGTAGTAACTGTTTATGGCCTCAACCTAATCCTTTTTAAAAGTTGCCCAATTTGGCAGCCAGGACCACATCTTGCAGCAGTGTATTAACTATGTACTGTGTGGGAAAAGGACTTCCTTTTATCTGTCCTGAATGTCCCACCATTTTGCCTCTGCGCATGACTCCAGGTTCTAGTATTTATTATTCAAGAGGGAGGAAAGCTCCCTGCCTACTTTCTCCGCACTGTGCTATTTCATACACTTCTGTTGTATCTCCCAACAGTCCCAAAGTTGCAACCTTTCTCCATGGGGCAGTTGTTCCGGACCCATGACTGGATTCCCCCACATAACAGTGGCCTTCCCAGTTGGAAAGCAATCAGTGCACTGAGAAGTCTCCTCTGCTCCAGGAAATGTGTTTTCAGTAACCTCTGTATATCAGAGTTTCTGCCCTGTGCTGAAAGGACACAAAGGTACCAGGAAAGAGATGTGGTCTTTTTGACTTGGACAGCTTACTAGGTAGACTTAATTGCTGAAAACCAAAGCAATTTTCGGACCAGAATTCCATTCTGCTGGAATGGTCTGTGTTCATGAAGGAAAGACTAGGAGTAAAATTCAAGTCAGTAAGCATAATGAAAATTGAATCATGTTGTAGCTTGTTTTGCATTTAACCATGTTGGAGCTTGCATTTGTCCCCTGTGTGGTTGCAAAATCCAAACAGAACGGCTGGCGGAATTTCACCAGGCTAAATGGAACAAATCTGCTAATTGCCTGTTCTCCTTGTTGGCGTTATGGATTGTTACATATTGATGGCCAAGATAAAAATGACCTCATTTGAGAGATGTGCAATAAAGAGGGGTCTAATTTTCTCAAACTGTCCCCTAATTAAAAAAGAACATTGCGAGCATGGTTCTGTTCTGACAAATGAATATGTAAGAACTACAATTTGAAAGGTCAGTTATCTCTCATATCTGTCATTTGGTTGTGGATTTGAAGCCTCCTACCCATTTATGGTAGCACTTGCTACTTCAACTTCCAATTATTCTTTCGTAATAATGATTGCCCTGTAGTATTTCAACTGCACCTCCCCACCCCTGTTTATCTGTGTTTTAAAATTGAATGTTTTCACTAAAAGGTCATTGGGGTTAATTAGACCCCAGTTGAAATGAGGGTGAGGGGGTGGATTGCTGCACATCCAAGCTAACAGGAGCCAAACTACTGCAACATGGTGGCAACTATAATTTAGTAACCTTGTTGCTTTTACTGTTACTGTCATAGCAAATATATGGGGGGGGGTATTATCCATTTAGGATTGGGTTTTAGCTGAATGTCTGAAGAGCTGGGCTAGATCAGACCAAAGGATATCTCCAGATGTTATTGAATTAAAACTCCCAGCATTCCTCTCCATTTGCTATACTACCTAGGGCTGTCGTTGCAGTCCAGTAATATCTGGAGGGTCCCATGTTTTATTCACATGGTGGCCCACCAGTTTTGGGTGGGAAGCTAACAAGATGAACATCATAGGCTCTGGGAGGCTTTGGGTTGGATGAAAAGGTGCATTGGTAAAATCCCTTGGAGATCTGCTATGTAAACTCAAAACACATTTTGTATTATTTATATTAATTGTGGGAGTATTTTAATTTTTTTAATGTTCTACTTTTTCTTTTTTAAAAAAGTAAAACTGAAAGAGCCTATCCCTGCCCTAAGCAATAATACTTAAGAGCACTTCCTATTTTATGCTCATTAAAAAAAAAAAAAAAAGATACAGTAGAGGTTGACTTGATTTGACCCTGATATCACATTAGTAAAGTGTTTGGTATTTATAGGCATGGGGTGATTAGTACTACTTACTGTTGAATTAGCCCAACTCATTGAAATTGGAGGTCATAATGCAAAATCAGTAATAAAATGTTGATTGATGGATTTGTCACCTATCTTAGAATTAATTCAGACTGAATTTAGGAGATTGCCGAGATTGAGTTAAATGGAGGATTGAGGGTAGTACATGCAAGATGGTTTCAGCTTGGAAGTTGGATTAGGGGTGTGAAGAACCACAACATGGTGTGTCAGTGATAGTACCAGAAGAAAATATTCAGGATTGTAGAGAAGACAGCCAGTAGATTTTTGTGTTGTGAGTGTTGGATTTTTGAAGGAACAGTAGAAGTACTGTATATTTAATGTTAATGCTCCCACTCCAAATGTATTTTTTTTCCTAAAAGCATGTTGCTTTTGATGAAGTTATTTTTCAAGGAAGCATGCTCAGGATTGCAGCCTTACTTTAATTTCCAGTTTCTGATTCAGTTATTATTTCCACATGCTACATGGTGGTTCCCCCCGCCCCCGACCTGTGAATAATAATGGAAGGCATCTTTCATTAACACAATGATCCAGCAAGTTGAGAGAGATAGAATCCACTTGTCTGAAGCTGATGTTTGATCCATCTGGTGCCAACTACTTGGGAAAGGTCATCGCAGAACAGTAGAGAACATGCTAGCTCTAACCCCAAGGAATTACCTGTCCCAAATCTAGGAGAGCTGCTGCCAGTCCATGTAAGCTAGACGTAGGGCATCTTAGCCCCGGGGGGATGAATCTGCTCCTCTGGGTTTCTCCAAATGGCCATGTCCTCTTCCTGAGAAACTATTTGGTGATTTCCAAGCTCATGTAATTTTATTGCAATCTGAAAGGTGCCTCTCCTTACCTTTTGTTACCAGCTACAAGAACTTGAAGATGAAATACAGCCCCTCCCCCCTATCTGCAGAACCAATATCCATGGTTTCAGTTATCCAAGGGACACAAAATAAGAGACACTTACTATAGAGTTGCTTGAAAAATGCCTAGAGTGGAATCTTGTCTAGGCATCTCTTAGGTCCTCCAATGCAACTCTATGGCATGTTTGTACAGGAAGTCCTTTATTTTAATAGGGTTTGCTATTATTCATGGTTTCACTTATACATGGTAAGTCCAGGAATGTATCCCCTTCAGACAGAGGTGTAATGCTGGTGTTTTTGGTTATATCTCCTCCTACCACTGGAATGCAGTTCCTGAGAACTTCTTTGAAATTAAATTTGGTCTGTGAGCTGAAAGAGATTACTAACCACTGGTGTAGATAATATGGAATTAGATGGGCCAGTGGTGTGGATGCTTCATAAAGCAGCTTTGGATGGTAATATATTGATGTTACAGTTGTAATGGGGTTTAGTGACCTTGGGAGACCATTCTTGGTGACATTCCTATGGCAGAAGTGTTATGTTGGTTGCCTGGAGAGAAGCAAGGCTGACATAGCCCTGGGGCCACCTTGCATGTATACTTTGATGTTGTTTTCTTTCCCGTGCATCAGTCAAAACATACTATGAAAAATTGTGTAAATCAAATTACTTCATGAAGCATGCAGTTTAGGCAAAGGAGAATACTATGGGTAAATAATGTAAAATTTTCCAGTCACTGGTTTTGTAGTTTCTACTTACAGAATTTCAGACCTCATTTTCCACTGAATTTCAACTTCCATCTTCAAGGATTCCTAATCCTAGATTTACTTTTCTTTTTCCAAGTTTTCCTCTATTTTTTAATATATATATTTTTTAGGAAGTTGGCAGGATGCACACTCTTTATCACGGGTGCCAGCCGTGGTATTGGGAAAGCGATTGCCTTGAAAGCTGCAAAGGATGGGGCAAATATTGTGATAGCTGCGAAGACAGGAGTGCCACATCGCACACTCCCAGGAACTATCTACACTGCTGCAGAAGAAAGTAAGTTCTGAGAGAGGCACACACAAGATCTGAGCTCCAGTGTTTGCTTTAACCTCCAAATCATTTAGAGTTTAAGCCTGTAATGGTTTGAATCAAGGGGAATATCTCATAGACATCTCATTGAGTTGGGTTGTTTGTCCCCTATCTAAGGGTCTCTGTTGATATGCACAGGATTCTTGTATCTGTTCTTCCGCTTAAATCAACTGAGAATTTAAGGATGCGTCTGGGTTTCTGTATGCTGTGATATACTGTTGAGATGGAAAGGAAAACCGGTGAATTTTTCCTGGGCTAGAATCTCTACATGGTCAGCCACAGGCCTTCTCCCTAAATTGTCATAAACTTTAGGTCAGGCTATAGAATGTGTGACACTCCAGATGTTGTTAGATTGAAATTTCCATCATTCCTCATCACTGACTGTGTTAGAAAGAGCTAATGGAAATTGCAGTCCAAGAACATCTGGAGGGCAACACATTTTTCAACTCCTGCTTCAGACTGTACTCTCATAATCTGAAGTACTCTTAAATATACTCTATACAATGCCTACTTCAACTTGGTGCCCTCCAGATGTTTTGGACTATAATTCTCAGCATTCCCCAGTATTAAGCATGCTGGCCTGAGCTTGTCTAAATATCTAGAGGGCACCATGTTCGGGGACTGTGGCCTAGCAGATGACCCAGGGTCCTCCACTGAAGCTGAATGCAGGGAGATTGAGGACAGAGAAAAGAAGTTACAGCATACCTCTGGGTATTGGTTGCTGGTGAACAATGCGATCTTTATAGCCACACTGTGGGCTTTTTATACGAATCAAGATGGTCACTATGGGAAGTGGGATGCAGGATTAGATAACCATTTGGTCTGATCCTTCAGGACTTGTCTTGAGTTTGGCACTTAAAATTATAATGCTAATACTGGGCCAAATTCAATTTATTTCAAAGTAAAGTAGAATTCTTGGATCATTGGAATACACAGAAGTGTTGATATACCATGTTCTCAGTAAGTCAGTGGCTCTACTTTAATTGGGGCTGCCAAAATTATCATAGTTGTCTCATGTATAATTCTGTTTGTTTTATTAATTAAATAAACAATTTTATTTATTCAGCTGATTATCCTTTTATTTTTCATGTCTGTACCTTGCATGTTCTCTAAATATACTTTTATTTTTATCTTCACAACAGCCCTGATAGGTAGATTGGGTTGAGAGACTGTAGCTTTGACAAGGCCATTCTGTGAACTTGGTGTCTGAGTTAGAAACATGCACAAATGTTATTTTATAGGTTCTTCTGCTACTGTTGCTGCTGGAGGGGTTTTTGTTTGTTTGTTTGTTCGTTTTAGTGATTTTTTGGAGTATTTGATAGGTTCAGTGCAGCCACTGCTTTTTAAAGGTGCAAACAAAGACAAAGGCTTGGATCCTAAGAGAGGTTACCTCAAGGACATTCACAAAAGGAAAATTTCCTCTTTCCTCTCCCCACCCACATGCTGCCAACTTTACCCCTAAGAAGCCTCTACAAAGGGCTGATGCAATGGGATGTGGGAACTGCTGGAGGGGGAGGCAGAGATGGGGATCCCCTCATGTTGTGTTTTATTTCCAGTTTTGAGTAACTTCCCTTCCACCATTAGTCCTCTGTGGCCTTTTCCACTTCAATTTGAAGGCTCCCAATCCTCAGGATTTTCAGAGGATGCAGGCTAGAATTCTGTAGAGCAGTGCTTCTTAGGTGATCAGATGTTTGGGACGGACAGTTTTGTTTTCTGGTGTGCCAGGGATCAAATCTGTATTTGTGTTGATTGGCTACAACTGTATCTTTCTTTCTTGGAAACTGCAGTATGGCAGCCAACACCAACACTGGTCCAGGGATGATCACTTTTGAATAGCACTGCTGTAGACTCAAGCCATTCTCGCAACTGATCAATCCACTGATGATGTTCTTGGCGTTTGCATAAGGTGATATCCAAGGCTTCCTTCTACAAGCAGTAAACATCTCTGACCATCTGCTGCACTTGCACAGCACTGTTAGAAGAGGTGGTAATGGTCAAGCTGGCACACATCTTCCATCAGAAGCCGGCTTTATTGCTTTGCTCTGACCAGTCCTTGGTGGGAAGGCATTATGGGAGAAGTGATGAAATAGCACAGACAATTTCCCAAGCCTTACCATCACCACCACCACCATAGTATTATGGTTGTGAGGGATGATCAGAGCCAAGCGTTAAATACGGTAACAACCAAGTGTCTCTTGATAGAGCTGATCTTTATTAGGAGATGCATGCTGAGCCATTTGGCACAATACCACTGGCAGAGTGTTCCATTCTGCCAAAACTGATTAGGATCTTGGCCCTAGGTGGCTGCAGGTTACAAGGGAATGTAGCTTATCCTGGCCAATACATTTTCAAGCCAATATATTTTCAAAAACAACTAAATTCATCTCCAGGTTTTACTCTGGTGCTAAACTTTACAGCAAGGATGAGTGCCCTGTGGCCCCCCAGTTAGTGCTGGACTGCATCTGCCATTATTTTTCAACACTGGCTGTGCTGGCTGATAAGCTGAAGAGAGTTATAATCCATCATTGTCTGAGGAGCCACTCTTTTCCAGTACCTCCTTTGCAATGTTGTGTCAAGCCAGTGCTGAGCCAAGATTGCTGCTGCCATAAAATGAGGAGAGGTCTGTGATAATTTTGTTTAGGTTTTAAACAACTTGTCACTCATTGTCTCATAGATGCTCTTTTACTTTTAATATTAATTTTTGTTCCAAACCACATTGTGCTTATTTTCTTCCCACCCACCACCTACCCCCAGTTGAAGCTGCTGGAGGAAAAGCTTTACCATGTATTGTTAACGTGAGAGAAGAAGATCAAATTATTGATGCAGTGGATCAGGCTGTTCAGAAGTTCGGAGGTAATGACCTAAATTAAAATATATAACATGCATTGAGTGTATTAATCTTCATTTTGTTGTTGTGTGCCTTCAAGTTGTTTCTGATTTATGGCGACCCTAAGGCAAATGATTTTTATTTTATTTTTTAAAATTTCAAAGCAAAGCAATTAGCAAAGTATGCTAGTTGCTAGTGTTGCTCTTCTTTAAAAAGATAATTTTATGACATTAAAATGACTTCTTTTTTTAAAAAAAATCAGGGATAGATGTTCTGGTGAATAATGCAAGTGCTATCTCTCTGACTGGCACGCTGGAAACGCCTACAAAGAAAGTGGACCTTATGATGAGTGCCAACACAAGAGGAACTTACCTCACGTAAGTACTTATGAGCACTATATTTTTTTAATCAATAAGATACATATAATTCTTTTTTTTTCATCCATTAGGTAAAAAAAGCATTACGAGTAGAATTAGAGGCATCCTGGGTAAGCTGGGAGGTGTTAGGAGTTAAGAAGGCATTCCCAGACTGATCCTGTTTTTAGACCTTTTGGGTACACTGTCCACACGCTTTTCTTACCAACCCTGAAGGCTAGAGTCTTAAAAAGATTCAGCTGAGTTCTTGAGAATATTGTATGAGTTGTCACTTTCTGATACAGAGACCACATTCCATGCCTTGGTAAACATGACTATGTACATCCCCAGATCCCTTGCTTTTAAGAACTCTACTCACACACCACAGATATTAGCTTGATCTTGCTTCATTTGTTGATCATCCTTGCACCTGACTTTCTTTCAGCTTGTGCTGAAAATATATTTCCAGGCTAATCCTGTTTGCCTCCTTCAGCTAGAAGAGCCGAAAAAGAAGGCTTGTGCCTCAAACCAGAATCTTGGATAATTTAACTGGAGCCCAGTTTTCCTTTTAATAATAGTCCTAACTCCAGTAATACAGACCTTGGGCTCATGCAAGTAATATCCACCTGGCATACATAATTTCACAACATTTCCCCCCAATACCCACAAGCATTGCATTGTAAACAAAACAGTACAGCAGCAACAGTCAGACACCTTCTGGAAGGACCGGGTTTTCACTCTTGCTGACAAGAGTACCGCAACTGGGCAGGCAGACTTCCCTTGGGAGGATATTCTATTACTGTATTGTGGTACTTCTATTGAAAAGGCCCTGTCTCTTGGGACTAGCCACCTCACCTGTCATGGCAAAGGGATTCTCAAGTGTTGACTGGTAAATACTAATATCTAACTGTGGGAAGAGGCAGTTTTTCAGATATCTGTCTCCCAGCTGTTTAGTTTAAGGATTAATACCAATATCTAGAATTGGAACATGGAAACAGTACACTTGTGTTGATATTGAAATCATATGATCTATATAGTGAACCCTATTAAAATTCTGGCTTTTGCATTTTGGACCTATTGCAGGGTTTGGTTTTGAATGACTGTGTGGTGTGGAGTCTCCTGCTTTGGAGGTTTTTAGACAGAGGCTGGATGGCCATCTGTCAGGAATGCTTTGATTGAGTATTCCTGCATGGCATGGGGTTGGACTAGTTAGTCCTTGTGGTCTCTTCCAACTCTAAGATTCTTTTCCTTGCAAAGGCCATAAGTGGCATACCAGTGTAGGCTGGTGACAGTCCCTGCTGTGGTCCCATGGCTTTCCAGAATCAGCAACTCAGCAACTCATCTGCCAGTGCCTCAAGCTGCTAATCTGATCTTGTTCAAGGGGAGAGCAATAGCACCCTGAGTACTGACAAAGTTAATGCAAACAACCGGTTCCTTCAAGTGTTTGATAGTTGCTCATAGATCTTGAATTGTGGTGATTCCCCCCACCCACCACCAAATACTATTTTACGATCTTACATTTCTAATTATCATATTGTGTGCTCCTTTTGCACTTTACTGGCTCAATAGCATGTATACACATTATTAATACTTACCAGAATGTTGTCTGAAAGTGTTCTCGTGGATGTGAAACAAATATATTTTCATCCTAATCAATTAAAAATAATTGTGAAATTAGCTGTTGGTGAGCGAGAAAATCTAGCAGAATACACACATTATGCAGACCTTTTCTGGTGGTCATAATTAGTTTCTATAATTGGTCTGCTAAAATAAAAGATTTTCCCCTGAATTTCAGTACAGTATTTCCTTTGGTGGGAGTTTGTTTAGAAAAATGTTTACAAATCTGATATGACTCTAGAGAATTTTCTGAATTTTGAAAATACTCAGTTCAAAGAGCCACCAACAAATTCTTTTTTCTTATTACTTTCACCCGACAGCTAGGTCTCAAGCCTTAAATTATTAAGAACTCTCCTGACTTAAATTTGAACAGAAAGCCCAGGGGCTCGGAGCTTTTTTTTTTTTTTTTTTTTTTTTACTAGTGAACATGCCAAGTGTTTAAATAATACATTGCATTAAAATGGGCCTTTATAGTTAGTTATAAACATGTTTTTTTTTTTAAATAAATCCTAATATGAAGAAGATCCTGCAAAATTCTCTTGGCCAGCAAATAACCTTTGGAGAGTTATTTTTCAAAAAGGAGTTGGTTGCCTAATTGCAAACCAAATCTTTTTTTAAAAAAGTTTGTCACATGTGCTTAAGTCAAATGAGGCGTTCAGAGGTGCTGGTCTTTTATATGGTATATATACTCATATATTAGTCGAGAAATTTTAGATAAAAAATTGACTAAAAAAACCTGGGTCAGCTTATCCACAGGTCAGCATAAGGTACAGTATTAATCTGGCTGGGGAAATGGTAGTGGTGGCAGCACTTTGGCACTTGCCCACTGTGTTGGAGAGAGCAGAGTGGATCAGTGCTTTTAGATTCTCCTGGGGTGGACTCTGGGAGGAACTCAAATTGGTGGGGTGGCTTGGCCCGACCACGTGAGTGTTCCCTTGCATGCTCACTCGTTGGGGGAAGGAGCAGGAGGAGGGAGGGTGTGTGGTGTGTGGGTCTCTGAGGTGGGCAGAGAGAGAGGAAAGGGGGAGGGGAAGAGAAGAGAGCTGGGGCAGGTGGGGTGGTGGGGGCAGAAGGAAGGCAAATGCTGTGGGAAGGAGCTGCGGCAGCTGCTCTTAGGGTGGCGGCCTTGGTGGGCCTGGGCTTAGAGGCGAGACTTACACATCCCTATTAAGCCCAGATCTGCCAAGGCCGCTGCTGTAAGAACAACTGCTGCAGCCCCTTCGCATTGCCCTTGCCCTCCACCCACCCACCTGCCCCAGCTCTCCTCCTCCCCTCCCCTGTTCAGCTCCCTATGCCCACCCCGAGACCCACTCACCACACACCTTCCCTCCCCCTGCTCTACCTGTCCCATCCCCTTCCCTCCCTCCAGGCCCAAATCCACAAAAGTTTAACTAGCAGGTGTGGAGGGATAACTGTAGAGTGGCAAAAAGCGAGAGCTTAGTACAGAACCTAAAAGAAGCACCAACCGCCTTTATTCTCTCAGCGCTCCTTTGACCGGAGGAGCTGAAGAGGAGCTGTTGCTGCTGCCGCCATTTTCTTCCCCAGGCATTCAAAAAGGCCAGAAGCGGCACCACAACAGAGATAGTAGAGGGGGTTGATGCTTACTTTAGGTTCTCCAGGGACCAGCTAAGCTCTCGCTTTTTGCCACTCTGCTCAGAGAAGGGGATGGCTCCTTTTTTAAAAACATAAAAGTTAAGATACAGTATTAACTCTCTTAAAAAATGAGCCACCCCCTTCTCTGAGGAGAGTGCTGAAAGGTCTTTTTGAATGCCTGAGTGGGAAAATGGCAGTGGCAGCCAGGGGCAGCTGGCCCCCTGAGGCAGCGCTGGTGTTTTTGCCTCTCTGCAGAATGGACCCAAGGAGCCCAGTGCTGTGCCCCAAAGTTTTACCCATGACTTATCCACAGGTCATATCAAAACCCATAATTTTGGCCCCAAAACCTGCCCCTGACTTATACATGAGGTCAAATTATACATGAGTACATATGGTAGGTGACTTCTTTTTAAAATGTATTGTAGTAGTGACTTCATCCTTAGATGTTAAATATGAGACGTCAGTAAATGCATATAGTAAAAGATCACAGGCTAACTTTCACTGGCTTACGCTTTTTTATTTGTGCATGATGATATGCAGCATCCTTTTTTCCTTTTTCATGTGGATTATTTCTTTGAGTGGAATTTTTATTTGAAAAGATGAAAAGACACATGTAATCATTCTAAACATAATCAGCTTGCTATTAATATGGCATCATATTAATGCTCACATATTAGCAGGTCTGCAGTGTTGTCCTCGGATGGACAGTAACACAGACACATGACACCCTCTTGTATCAATTGCCTCACGTTCTGGTAGCGTACCACAATGTATTTCGTCCAACAAGTTCTCTGCCTCTGCCATTGCGATACAAGCTTGGGAGTCTTCGTGCAACTCAACAGGCATGTGGCACAGCTCTCCAAGATCTGCTAGCATGTGCCTTAACCATTGTATCTCCCTTGCCATTTCAGATAAGACAGCAAATTCAGCATCTGCTGTGTTTAAAGCCACACAATTCTGCTTTCTGGATCTCTATACTATGGGACTCTCTGCATATCTGACCACCAACCCGGTCACAGACTTCCTGTCAGAAGTTTCTGCTACAAAAGAGCTATCTGCATAGCATTCAGGTGTCATCTGGCTCCTGCCAACTTTGGACACAAGTCCCTGGTCCCCTTGAGATACCTGATCACTCTCTTCACTCCTTTCCAATCTACTTTCCTAGGTTTGGAGACCCTCTTACTAAGCACCCCAACAGCAAAGCTTATGTCAGGTCTGGTGTTGTTGGCAATGAACAACAAACTACCAACCACAGAGTGATACAAATGAGGCCTTTCAAAAAAAAAAAATATTCTCCATCCAAATTCATGAAATCTGTAGTCATGGGGTTCTGACTACCTTGGCCTCACTCAGCCCACACTTGGTGACAAGATTGTCTATCTTTTTCCTCTGGCTCAGGAAAAACCCACCAAGACCGGTTCTCTCAACTTCTACACCTAAATAACATTTTAGGCTGTCCAGGTCCTTGAGCTTGAACTGTCTTTCCAACTCCACCTGCACATGCTTCACATCATTGGCACTCTTTGCCACCACACAAAGGTCATCCACACAAATCACTAATATGACAGCATTGTCACCTGCCCCCTTGGTATATACACAAGCTTCAGCGACACTTCTTGTGTATCCAAGTGTCACCAAAACTTGATGGATGCACCTGTTCCAACAGCATGCGCTTTGCTTCTGGCCAAAAAGCGCTTTGTGCAACAAGTACACTTTATTCTCTCCTGCACTATCATACCCTGGGGCCTGCTCCATGTGCACTGTCTCCCCCAGATCAGCGTTCAAATATGCTGTCTCAAAATCAAAATGCTGCACCACCATTTGCCTTTTGGCTGCAACAGCTAACATCATCTTCAGACTCTGGCTTCACTGTGGGAGAAAACGTCTTATCAAAGTTGGTGTAGTGTTTTCTTGCAAAGAACCCTTCACTACTAAATGTGCCTTACACTTCTGTGTTCCATCAGGCATGTTCTTAAGCTTATACATCTACCAGCAACCAACAACCTTTTGAACTTTGGGCCTTTCAACCACTTGAAACACTTGCCTTTCAACCAGTGACTCGAACTTGGAGTCCATTGCTGCGTTCCACTTATCTTGTTCCTCCTGAGGAAACTTTAGGAGTTCCTGAAAGCTCTCAGGTTCATCTACCACAACATTACACAATCTGGCCTCTTGGACAATAAACCTGCCAGGAGCTTTTCTAATTCTCCTAGACCACTTAGGAATGAGTCCTCTAGTCCTGCCTGACTCATCTTCACTGGGGCTGCTGCTGTTGCCTCTCTGTGTGTCAGGCTCTCTTTTTAGGAACTTGTCAGGCTCAAAGCTAGGTGGCTGTGTTGTGTGTGTTGGAGTGGCATGAAACTGTCTGGCTTTTCTTCCTCTGCTTCCCCTTCATCATCAGACATCACCACCCCTCCATTTGTAGGGCTTTTGGGAGTTGCTGGCACATCTCTCCCCAAGGGAATGAACACCTCTTGATTGCAATGCAACCTGTCCCATCCTGTGTGCAACTCAAAATTGTACTTCTGGAGTAAACCACCTTTCCGGGGTGAACAAAAAATCTGTATTTATTGCCTTCATATCTAAGGAAACACAGCCTTCTGGTTCTAGGCTACCAAGGCTTCCTTATGTTTGGGGGGTACCAGGACATTTGCATATTGGCCAAATATGCGCAGGTGTTTAAAGTTTGGTGCCCTACCATATAATAGATAATATGGAGTCTGATTGGGACTAGACGTCCATAATCGATTCATATAGTAATTTGCAGTCAACACTGCTTCGCCCCATAGCCCAGCTGGGGCTTGTACATCTTCCATCATGCACTCCTGCATTTGTTTTAGCATTCTGATTTTTCTCTCTGCAAGACCATCTTCCCCGGGAGATGCGGGGTTCGTGGTTTTGTGTCTAATGCCCCTCCTACGCATCCAGGTCTGCAGACTGTTAGACAAAAATTCACCTCCCCTATCTGTTACCAAGCTGGCAACTTTGTAGGGGAATTCCCTTTCAACAGAGTTCACCCACTCATGGAATCTGTCTACAGCCTGACTTTTCTCTTTAAGCAGGTATACATGGGTATCCCTGGTGTGTCTGACCACAATCACTAGGATGTAGCGGTTCCCCTCATCAGTGGGCTTGTAGGGACCAGCTAAATCTGCGTGGACGACCTCAAAAGGTCTCTGAGTGACACACTGAGTGACTTCTTTTTGCAATTGGGAAAGCTTTCACTTTTACTTTCCTATACAGTGCACATTCCAAAACCTTGGGCAATTTTTCATGTTCAAACCAGGGCAGACTTTTGCCAGCTCTTTCAACCCTTTATAGTTAGCATGGCCCATTACTCTGTGAAAATAGTGGACACACTTGTCATGCAGGGGCACATTATTTGTAGGGTTCACATTTCCTACTTTTCCTTTGGGCAACATGTGGTACAATCCCTGTTTCTTCAACCCTTTGGCACAGACATTATGTTTGCCTCTTACTGTACAGTGTTCCCCCTCAAATAATACCTTGCAACCATCAGTAGTCATTTGGTACACACTTAATTTACAGTTCTCTAGATTAATAGCACACAATACATTTTTGAACTCTTTACCAAAGGCTGGAACATACACAGTGCCCATCTTTTGCACCTTGCTGGGGGCACCATCTGCAAGCGAAATATTGGAAGCATTTTGTACATCCCTTAACAGTCTCAAGTCATTTACCATGTTATGGGTTGCACCACTATCCAACAACCACACTACCCCCTCAGCACCTTCAGCGTGTTGTTTTGCCACATAAGCATGGCAAGCAGTCTGTGAGGATGCACCCCTCTGGCTCTGGGCAGTCTTGCCTCATGGCTGTGCCACCCCTCCTGTTTGGTGCAGGCATTTTACAGTCTTTCTGGAGATGACCAACCTTGCATCTGAAGCAGCATCTCACAGAGCTGCAGATTCCCTCCTCTATGTCAGATGCCTCTGGAGGTGCTTTGCTCTCTTGATTGCACCTGGCTGGCTGTGTCCTTCTCTCTGAAGCCGTCTGCAGTTGGAAGTTGAACTGCTTACATTGGACTGCTTCCAAAATCTGCCTGGCCACAAACTCCATGGACAAGCTATACTCATTGATAGCCTGCAAACTACCCTGAGGTAGTCCCACTCCTTGGTTAAATATTTATGGGCTTCTGGGATATCTACCCTCTATTAGCAACCTCTTGAAACAGCTGCCTCATTTTCATCAAATGGGCTTTCACAGAGCCCCTGGGACACAGCTTCGTATTGTACAGTCTTTTTGTCCATATCATTTTAGACAGGCATGAAGAACTCTGGTGCACTCTTCTTAATGCCTCCCACAGCTGATAAGCAGTCTGTGCTTCAGCAGCATGGATCAGCTAGGATGGGTTCAGTGAGAGGAGTATAGCAGCTTTAGCTTTCTGGTCAAGCTAAACGAAAGGCTGCTATCTCATTCTTCGACCCCTCTGGGATCACACCTTCATTTTCCAAGACAAACCACAAATTGTCTCTAATTAATGAAGACTGCATATAAACACTCCAGGACTGATAATTGTCGTCTGCGAGCTCAGCCATTGTGCTTCTTGTGAGCAAAAACCTTCCGGCCAGAAAACAAAAACAAAACTTGCAGCTGGCAGCTCTTCAAGGCTATCTGTGAGATAACATCTACTGCAGAGACGCTGGACTGGAACGTAACCATTTCACAGCCAAATTGCCCAAACACTGAAAATAGGTAAGAGTCCTAGTATCTGGGTACATTTCTGGGTGTGCCTTATCTGATGAGATCAAACTCTGGGCCCGTAATCCATTGTTGGGGATGATAGGATACTCAGTCCCCGGAGGAAGCAAACATATCTCAGTAGAAGTCAGCAGCAGCCTGTTCCCAAGAAGTCCACTCACACACAGAGAAATTGTCTTCCAAAAAAACTGGAGGTACTTTATCTTGAAGCTCAAAGCAGTTATGATATGGACAGGTATTCACAAAGTAGATGGACAAACTGCTATGCTAGGCACTGGATTTGCTCAAGAGAGAGAGTGCTCTGGGCGCAGCCTCCTCATATACAGTCCCTCAGGGCATTGGCTCCCCAAAACACATGAGTGCCTTACATCAGCCTTTTGCACACCACACTTTACTGTGCACCCCGCACTTCAGCCTGATGCCATGCCCTGTAGTCTCCTGATTGTGCAGTTGTGGCCTCCAGGTTTGAAACCTTGGCTAGGCTGGCAGACTTGGCTGTTATCTAGCAATTTTCTAAGGAGTTCAGACACTGTCTCTTGACAAGGGGGTTGCTGCTGTCTTTAGGTTCTCTCAGGAGTGGCTAAGCTCTCGCTTTTTGCCACTCTGCTCAGAGAAGGGGATGGCTCCTTTTTAAAAACATAAAAGTTAAGATACAGTATTAACTCCCATTAAAAAAGGACCCTCCCCCTTCTCTGAGGAGAGTGGTGAAAGGTCTTTTTGAATGCCTGAGTGGGAAAATGGCAGTGGCAGCCAGGGGCAGCTGGCCCCCTGAGGCAGTGCTGGTGCTTTCACCTCTCCGCAGAATGGACCCAAGGAGCCCAGTACTGAGCCTCAAAGTTTTACCCATGATTTATCCACAGGTCATATCAAAACCCATAATTTTGTCCCCAAAACCTGCCCCTGACTTACCATAGAATCATAGAATTTTAGAGTTGGAAGAGACCACGAGGGGCATCCAGTCCAACCCCCTGCCACGCAGGAATACACAATCAAATCATCCCTGATAGATGGCCATCCAGCCTCTGTTTAAAGACCTCCAAGGAAGGAGACCCTACCACACTCCGAGGGAGTGTACATAAGGTCAAATTATACATGGGTATATATGGTAGGTGACTTCTTTTTAAAACATATTGTATTGTAGTAGTGACGTCATCCTTAGATGTTAAATACGAGACGTCAGTAAATACACACAGTACAAGATTACAGGCTAACTGTCACTGGCTTCTGTTTTTTTATTTGTACATGATGATATGCAGCATCCTTTTTTTCTTTTTCATGTGGATTATTTCTTTGAGTAGAATTTTTATTTGAAAAGATAAAAAGACACATGTAATCATTCTAAATATAATCAACTTGCTATGGATATGACATCATATTAATGTCCACATATTATGAAAAGAGAGTGAACGTTTTAACTGTACAGTAGGACCCCCATATCCACTGATTCAGTTATCCACGGGACACAAAACAGCACACCTACCATAGAGTCTTCCTAGAAAATATGTCCTCTCTTGCCATTTTCTAGGTCCTCTAAGGCAACTTTGGTATTTTAACCCAGAAGTCCCATTATTTTCAATAGTGTTCTCTATTATGTCAGTTAAGAGGATAGGTGTGTCTGGAATGCATAATGCAATTTTGAAACTCTTATTCTGTGATTGTGTCTCAGTTGTTGAGCTGTAGAAAATATCCTGTATACACATCTTATATCTGACAAAGTCTTAGCAGAGCAGAGCAGAGCCTGCACACTTTTGAAAACTGCCTAGATTACTTAGGTAAAGAATCTCTCCAGTACCATGCCCTGAAACTCACATGCTGGAGTAGAATAGATTTCTAACTCACACTAGTGCTATAATGAGGTATCTAGGATCACTCTGTTGTAAAGTATTGTTGAAGGTAAGCCTGTATTGAACTAACTGAGCTCCAGAGAAGAAACCATTGGGGGCCCCATGTAAATCATAGCGCTTCTAAAGGTAAAGCAGAATTGAATTTTAAAACTATGCCAGGTGTAAGTCCCAGAATGGACATAAAAAGGGAAGATAAAGGTGGTGAAGCAGGGAAGAAAGGAGACAATATCCTATCAGAGTTGCTCGTGAGAACATAGAAGCAAGTCTAGTTACTTTCTTGTGTTTCTTTCTCCAGATCAAAAACATGCCTTCCATATTTGAGAAAGAGTAAGATTGGTCATATCCTTAATATCAGCCCTCCAATAAATTTAAACCCAGTGTGGTTCAAAAATCACTGTGGTAAGTATGCTTTTAATGGTGGCTTCTGTTAAAACCTGTTCAAGCCCAAGAGAATGTAAAGAGTGGTTCTTGCCCCGTCTTCTTCCTTTCGTTTTATCATCATACCCTGAAAGTTGGCTGTGTTTTAGTGGTGGTGGTAGTGGAGGGGCTGTGGAAGCTTAAAAGGTGGGTAGGTGGGGGGATGTTTGGTTGTTGCCCAAAGAATTCTGACCTCCACAACAACCAGAAAAAGTTGGACTTACACTAAGTCACTAACAGTTTGCCAGCCAATGTGTCATATCCTGAGTTTGTGACCGTTTACAACATTCAGATAACAAAGCTCTTCTGAAAAACCTACCCAGATAAGAAAGGCCATTTTGGATCAGTCCAGAGTCCTTTGTAGTGCACTGTCCTGTTTTCTCCAGTGGCCAGGTGGATGGATGTTGTGTCTCTTTCTCTCTCATGTGCATTTTCCGTCTCTCTCAGACCAACCAGTCCTTCATTTTTTCTATGACAGGATTCTTTGTCTGAAATATAGCGTTATATAGAAGGAACAAAATAAAAACTTCTATTTATTTTAAGTGGCTAAATCTGTCTTCATGTTCTTTTCTAGCTTATACCATTTCTAAATACGGGATGTCGATGTGTGTGCTGGGAATGGCAGAAGAATTTAGAGGCGAAGTTGCAGTTAATGCTTTATGGCCTCAAACAGGTTTTTTTTTTTAAATTCCCTTTTAAAAGACTGTATTTTAATACTTGGTTTCAGTATTTTTTTTAAACTGCATTGTTCGGATGTAAATGTGCTCCACATTGGAATCTGATTTCTACGTATGTTCAAGCTGCATACCATGCTCAAACTGCATACTAAGTTTCCCTACAGTTTCCAGTAAGGAAGCTTATGATATAGCTTATAGATTGCTGTTGATCTTCCTTAGTTTCCTAGAGGTATCTGCTTTTCTTTGGCTCTGAAAAGCTGTCGTTCTGAAATAGACCTCTTTTCAAAATGGTAACTTACTTGTTATGAATTATTTCCAACCTTATGCATATCTCCTGGAACATGTGCTGTTGAATTTAGTGGCAATTACTCTCAAATAAATGTGCATAAGATGAGAGCCTTAACTTACTAATATTTATTATTTATTTCTGTCCCACCTTCCTACTAAATAAATAACTCTCCAGGTGGCTAACAAGATAATTAATGTGGTGATACTTGATCCTTCTCCCTGTGTATCCATTGAAGATTTAATGTGCACAGAATACCCGTGTGAGGAGGATATTTCCCTCTTTTTCTTACCAGCCATATAAAGATTCACTGAACGCTTCCCAACTACCTAGCATCTAAATCCAATTTTCTCAATGTAATCAGGTTACGAGAGATCACAAGAGCAGATGTAAATGTTTTGATGCTGCAGCTTCTTTTAATAGACCATGCAAATATTGTGGGGAAGGGCTTTATGCTACGTTTCCTTCTCTTAAAGCTTTTAATTCCCTACATCGCAAAGGTGTAACCCTTTGGAGGCTCTTGGACGGTAACTCTCATCAGTCCTAGCCAGCCAGCAAGGCTGATGGTGAAGGATCATGGGAATTGCAGTTCAAGGGCATATGAACAGGCACACATTTGTCGTTCAGCTTTAATTTATTCAGCTTTCGTTAGGGTGCGGTGTGGATGGAAAGTTCAGAAGTACACAAGATGGTGACCTGTTTTTTTTTTTGTAATTCCCCATGATGATGTATCTCCTGAATATTTTCCAGTAATCAACAAAGAAAGCTTCCATGAGGATGGTATCCATTTACTGAGAGATCTACCGTTGGGAGGAAGGAAAGAATAATTTTTATATTTAGGATTCTCTACCCCCCATGTTGTTTCTTTCTTCTAACACCAAGAAAATTCAGTCTGTACCTCACTTAATACACATATACAGAGTGTGTGTCTGTGTGTACAAGACGTTCCTTCTACACTGGTATACACTGGTCCATTTTCTGCAGTAGCAAAGCATTCAAGATTTTTTCCCCAACTTTAAACTATGACTTGCACCCTTCCAAATGTGTGAAGGCTGTTGCAGACAGTGTTGCCTGTGCCTTATTTACTGGGTAAAGGGATCATTGCTAGCCATAGAACTGGGTGTTCTCATTCCTCTGCAGCACATTGGACAGTTGCCCCTCCCTGGTGTAAGCCCAGGTACATTTGGGCTTTCAGGATCTTACTGTCAGTCCTTGTCTACTTGTTAGCCTACCATTTTTCATTTTTAAAACCTTAAAATTAAATGAAACCTTTACTGTGGAGTGATATATCTGCATAGGAGATAGTAGATCTTTCCACTGTGGCCCTCAGTGTACTATTGATGGAGAAAAAAATATGCGCATCTGAAACAAATAGTGCCTGAGACAAATAGACCATATTTTCAGAATTCTTTTGAACTGGGCAGCCACCTCTCTTCCACAGCTGTTAATGGTGGTGGTGTGTTGACTGATACAGCTTGTTGTGTCTGAGTACAGAAAGATAACTGAAACCACCTTTGATACTCCTTTGCCCCATCCCAGAAAAGGACCTTTTGTGATTCCCTTTTAAAAAACAGACATACTTTTCCTGCCCTTCCTGCCACTCTGTTTCTTTTCCCCCAAACCCAGATAATAATATTAATATTAATATTATTAATAATAATATTTATTTATACCCCACCCCTCTGTTAAAACAATCGGGGCAGCTTACAAAAATTAAAATACAATACAGATAAAAATCCTTAAACACCCCCCACCCACCCTTCCCCATAAAAAGATATTAAACAAATATAAATTAAAAAACAACTACTCTAAAATCACATTTAAAAAACAATAAATACAATAAATGGCCAGCAGACTAAAAGAGGCCAGAAGCTCCTGAGGCCGGGATCTAACTAGGAAAGGCCTGCCGAAAGAGAGCTGTCTTTAGTGCTACTCAGGCTTGTCATCTGACGGATCTCAGGTTTGGCAGGTCATTCCACAATTTGGAGGCGATTACCGAAAAGGCCCGCTGGGAGGTTGCAGACAGCCTACATTTTTGTGGCTGAAGCAAATTCCTCCCAGAGGACTGGAGTGCGCAGGGAGGATTGTATGGGAGGAGGCAGTTCCGGAGATAAGTTGGACCCAAGCCATTTAGGGCTTTAAAGGTAATAACCAACACCTTATACTGGGCCCGGAAACTGATAGGCAGCCAGTAGAGAGATTTTAATACTGGAGTTATATGGTCTCTCTGAGATGTTCCTGAGACCACTCTGGCTTTAAGACCATTACTGCTTTAAGACAATCATTAAGAGGAGAGACGCCATCGGAATTCGAGGCCAACAATCGGGACAAGGAGAAATAGATCTGGGTGTCATCAGCGTACTGATAACACCCAGCCCCATAACTCCGAATAATCTCACCCAGCGGATTCATATAGATGTTAAACAGCATCAGGGACAGGATGGCGCCCTGTGGAACACCACAAGTAAGCTCCTTTCTGCTGGAGCAGCTGTCCCCGAGCAACACCCTCTGGGATCTGCCCGAGAGAAAGGACCGGAACCATTGGAGCGCAGTGCCTCCGATTCCTAACCCACTCAGGCGATCCAAGAGGATGCTATGATCTATCGTATCGAAAGCCGCTGAGATGTCTAAAAGCACCAACAGGGTCACACTACCCCTGTCGATGCTTAGACGCAGGTCGTCGGTCAAGGCAACCATGGCGGTCTCAACTCCAAATCCTGTCCTAAAGCCAGTTTGAAGTGGGTCTAGATAATCGGTTTCATCCAAGACCACTTGGAGTTGAAGCGCAACTACCCTCTTGATCACTTTGCTCAAGAATGGTAACATAGAAACCGGCCTATAGTTGTTCATGTCCAGGGGGTCAAGAGAAGATTTTTCAGGAGCGGCCTAACGGCTGCTTCCTTTAAACAAGATGGAACACACCCTTCCCTGAGGGATGCATTGATGATGTCTTTAAGGAACACCATCAAGGCACCCCCCCCCCGGATGGCCAGCCATGAAGGGCAAGGATCGAGAGGGCAGGTCATCTTCCTCACCCTACCAAGTAGCTTGTCCACGTCCTCGGTACCCACGGATTGAAATTGATCCAGTAAACTTACATCAACGGAGTTGCTGGACACCTCGTCAATTGTTTCTGTCAAAATACTGGCATCTAAGTCAGCTCTTATTCGAGAGATTTTATCTGCAAAGAAGTTGTTAAACGCGTCACAGCAGGCCGTTGTTGGGTTAAGCAACGGGTTATGCACTGGTATAACCTGCATCATCTCCCTTACCACCCTAAACAGCTCTGCTGGACGGGACTCTGCAGATGCAATACTTGCAGAGGAGAAGGATCTCTGCGTTGCACGTATTGCCTCTCGATAGGACCAAAGAAAGTTCCTATGACGAGTCCTGTCGGATAAGAGTCCAGTTTTCCGCTAGTTGCGCTCTAGTCGTTGTCCAACCTGCTTCATTTTCCTAAGCTCTGCTGTATACCATGGCTTACAGTTTGGAGCGGGTTGGAAAGGATGCTTGGGAGCGATTGTGTCGATAGCCTTGGTAAGGTTGGTGTTCTAGTTATTAACCAAAGCTTCAACAGGGTCACCAGCTTTACCAACCATTAATCCCTCCAAGGCTTTCTGGAATCCTATTGGTTCCATTAGCCTTCGGGGGCTCATTCTAATGGGTCCACCACCCCCGGTGGGGCGGGAAGAGACTCTTAGTTCAGTCTTGACCAGGAAATGATCCATCCATGACAATGCAGTGGTTTTTATAACCTCCGCCCATGGATATTCCTGTTCCGTACTGAAGATCGCATCGAGGGTATGACCCGCATAATGTGTGGGCCCGACAACCATTTGGGATAGGCCCATGTTTTTCATGGTTTCCATGAACTCCCGAGCTGCACCAGTCAGATTTGTCAAGCTGGTCTCGAGTGGAATGTTGAAGTCACCCAAAACTAAAAGTCTGGGTGACTCCAACAGCAACTCTGAGACCAGCTGTGTCAGCTCGGTTAGGGAGTCCGCTAGACAATGGGGTGGTCGGTATACTAGCAGAATCCCCAAACTATCCCTGATCCTCAGACTAAGGTACATATACTCAAAGTGGACTGTGTTTCGGACAGGTATCCTGGTCAAGGTCAGATTGTTCTTATAAACCAGAGCCACTCCGCCCCCCCCCTGCCCAATTCCCCTCACCTGCTCACTGACAGAATACCCGGCTGGGAGGGCCTGCGCCCACGTGACAGTGCTATCGTCTCCCAGCCAGGTTTCTGTGAAGCAAGCCAGGTTGGCATCCTCTGGTAAGCACTCAGGTTTGTCTCCTGACCTTAGAATTCCTTCTCTTCCCCAGGAGGAAAATGGTTGCTGTATATTCCTTTGATTGAAGTCTAAAAATAAGTGCTCACAGAACATAGATCCATGTTCTTTTTTTCAATCCCCTGCCCTCCCTGGATAAACAAACATTTAAGTCATTTCTGATATTCTGGGAACACAGACTATATCCTCCTCCATTGTATGGGCCCTTTCAAATGTGCCATAGAAGCAAAAGCAGGTTGATCTTAAAATGTACATTCAACAGCATGATAATTGAGCTTGCAAATCAACTTTTCTTCAGTTCACACTTTTTGGAGGGTTTACCACAGAGATGTGATTTGTGAAAGAGGCCCTAGAATATATTTCTTTCACTAAAAGGGAATTAATTGCCTTTATAAACCATTGTACATTGGTATGGCAAGAATGGTGGTATTGAAATACTGTATCATAGAGTTGGAAGGGGCTGATAGACCATCTTTTCCGGCCTTCTACTTAATGTAGAAATATCACTGCAGACTAATTTTTCATTCCATTCTGTGTGTATGTTTTATTTTTAGCCATCTATACCTCTGCAATGGATATGTTGGGAGGAGCTGGTGTGGAGAAACAATGTAGGAAAACGGATATTCTAGCAGATGCTGCATATTGTATTTTAACAAAGCCCAAAAGTTTCACTGGAAATTTTGTTATTGATGAACATTTGTTGAGAGAAGAAGGAGTTAAGGATTTTGATGTATATGCAGTTGCCCCAGGTAATTTAGATTTAATTTTCTTACAAATGGTATTTATTCTATGTAGAAACTGAAGTTCAACAAATATATTGCTATAGTCTGTGGGTTAAATCCAGACTTAAGATAAATCCATTCAAATCAATAGTCACAGGGACTGTTGATTTTAGTCATTTTCCTTTCAATTTAAGTCTGGATCCAACCCTGTGTGTTAGGATTTGTAAAACCTTATCAGTTTTTCCAGATGACCCATTAATGACACAATAAATTATTTACAGTTCTCAGGTCACATGCTTTAATGACTGCAGTTCAGTTGTGTCAGGTAATGTGTTTCCTCACAGTATACGATATATTGTTTCTGGGGAAATGTTCTGCTTTTCCTCAGCCTTCCCCAACATATATTTCTTTTTGTTAAGATCAATCATGTTGGAACGTGACCCTGCAGGTGAATGGGGATAAAAGGGTCTTTCTGAGCCCTACTCAGAGATGCCATGGGTTGAACTAGGAACCTTCTCCTAGGGAGTCTAGCTAAAGTCTTCAGATAAAGTCCCTAACTACAGTAAGACCCCTGTATCCGCAGGACTGGTACCTGCAGTTTCACTTACCCGTGTCTAAAAATATATGTTCTCTATAGGCATTTTCAGTGTCCTCCATTGCAGTTCTATAATATGATTCCGCCGGATGTTGACCATGGAGTTGTGCTGGAGGACCTAGAAAATGTTGTCTCTAGAAATCTCTAGGTCCTCCAGTGCGACTCTGTAGTATGTTTGGGCTGGAAGTCATTCATTTTAGTAGGGTTTGCTATTATCTGTGGTTTCACGTTTCCACATAAAGTCCCAACAACGTATCCCCCATGGATATGGGGGTTGTACTGTAACTAATTCAGTTCAGGTCCATTGTACCATACCTTAGATCGGCACTTCTTAAGTTATCTGATGAGGGGACTGGCACTTCCCCCCTTATATTGTTATGGACTTGTACCATCTTTTGGCCCATTGGCTATAGTTGTTTGTTTCTTTTGTGGAATCTCTCCAAGGACTGGCAGCCAATGGCTTGGGAAGCACACCAGTCTATGAACCACCACTTTCAGTGCACCGTCTTAGATAGCAGTAAATAGCAGCACTACTTCTCTGAATAGCTCTTCAGTCTCTGCTCTGCATCCACTACCAAAAGCAAAAAAGAATGGTTAGGGAAGTAACACTCATGCTTTGCGCTCTGTAGAGGATAGCTGTATTGTTATTTACCTTTTAAAAACCACATAAATAGCTAGGGCCCATCTAAATGGTGAAAATACCCCTCGTGGAATTTGCTGGGAATCCTACCTGTCTAAATGGGATCCAGCGCCAATCCACACTGTTCGGAAGGAGGGGGGCCAAAAACGGCAAAAACAACACACTAAAACCCTTTGCAGATTTCCCCGTACTTTTTCAAAAACGAGGGGGGTGCGCATTCCTGCTCGTTTAGACTATCAAACAACAGGAAATCCAAAGGGAAGCACAAAGCTGACTGGCCGGGCAACAGCAGGAGCGGGGCTTGCTAGCAGGGCAAGTGCTTGCTGCCGCCATGTTGGATTTTCACCTTAGCGAGCAATTGCTAAGATGATAAAACAGGATGAATATTTTCTGTTTTGCTTTTCTATAAAATTGGAGAACTGCTCTATTTCACCCGCGCACCTTGAGAACTTTATTTTAAAAAATGGTGGTGGTGAAGAACTAAAGCGAGTAAATCACTCGCGGCCACCATTAGAAATGTGAGGCTTATGGGGGCTTCTGAGGCCAGAAAAAAATATTTTGACATGACACTGCTGCTGCGAGATACCAATACTACAAGGTACTTTGGATTTTTCTCCCTCATGTAGATGGGCCCCTAGTTAATGTAGGGTTGGAGACTCTCTGTCCTTTCCTCTGGTCTTTTGACTTACAGCTCCCATCATCCCCAGCCTCCCCCCCCCAACACTCAGTGGCTGTGGCGTTACTAAGGCTGGTGTCACCCCTCTCTCCAACGGTGTCACCTGGTGCAGTTCACACTTTCCACACTCCCTTAGTGCCACCACTAGTCAGTGGTAAGGGATTTTGGAAGCTGCAGTCCACAATATATCTGCAGGGCCAAAGGCTCTCCATTCTTGGTATATGAAACACAACACAATTTTACCAATGTAAATGTAAAATGGACTTGTGGCATTTATGAACCAGAAAGCTGAGACTGGTGATTTGCAAACACAGTGAGCCCACATCTGACAACTGCATAGTTTGGGACTATAATAGGCATGTGAAATTTCCTTCAGTAAGCTAGTTATGCTAAAGACAAATGAAGGTGAGGAAGAAATTCTTCCAGTGCCTCTTCCATTAAAGGTAGCTTCACCTTTATACAAACTTTTCTGTCTGCATTTCTCCCCTGCTCCACAAAAGAAGGTAGCTATCCATAGTTCACAAAGCCTTTTCCTCAGTATCATCCTCTTCCAATTACAAATATTATACCTGTATCAGAAGAAAAAGTGAAAAAGAAAACCACTTGACTCAATGAAGTATGTCTCTATATATCTGCACCCCTTAATAATTGCACTGGTGTTCTGTTGACATTTCTCACTGTAAGCATAATATGTAGATATTGTGCATGCGTTTGGAGGCTCTAGTCTAGCTCTAGTTTCCCTAAAATTGATATGTGCAGATGTTATCTGTGTAACATTCACATATTATGTGTTTGCTGGCAATAAAATCAAGGTTTACTGCAGCAGCTGGGGTAAATCTTTTTTTGAATGGTTTTATATTTGAATGCATAGTTTGATGTGAGTGGCATGAACTTTCATTATATTATTTCACTTTGCATCTGTAGGGCACCCACTGCTACCAGATTTTTTCTTGGATGTGGATCCTGATACCTTAGCAATGAAAATGGAAGCACAAGGTGATGATTTAGTTTCCTCTCACCGTGGTCTCCAATTTTGTTTATCTGAGGAAAGTATCTTGCCCTCCACCACCACAGGTTTCTGTTCAAAGGGGCAAAATGTAGTCATCACTAATATGGTAGTTGTCAGGAATTCAGCAATCTAAAGAAGCTGGATATTCCATTTGAACTGAGTAATGTGCAAATTTTCTGTCTATAAATACAGATAATATAGCTCTATCTATAAATACAGATGTTAACTTTTGAGTGGCAGTAATTTGTAACTTAAAGGCCACAAACTTGTTCCCTCTCCATTTCCATTTTTCTACCTTCAGTGTGCTTTATACCCCTCACAAAGAAGCTGAAATTTCATATTCAATGGCAAAATTGATTCTGGCATTCCCTGATATTCATGGAAAAGTGTAATTAAATATCTCTATTCTTTGGATTTCACATTCAGGCATATGGGGGGCGGGGGGACTCATTGAATGCTGATCTTTGTTGTGAATTAAACTTGGGACTGTGTGTCCAAAACTTGTTCTGCCAGTGAGATGTGCCTCCTTGATGCACTATGTCGCTCACTCTTATTTTTGATGTTGCTGAGTTCCCCTACTCCTTGCTCAATATGGGTAGATCATGCTGAGCAGAATATGGACTCCCGAGTACAGACCTTACTTTCAGAAGAAAACCTGTTACTTTATTGCTAGTGGATCTGGGAGTAGATTGCTCTGGGAGAACTTGAGTCATTTCTTACTGTGATCTGGAACTAAGAATATCATCTTACCACTGTTCAGTTATGGATGGCTTCAGCGTCCCTATAGTATTCGTTGGTCTTAAAAATAACTTTCCAAGCTCTGATTTGGAATACTAGAATCTAACCAAGTATTGATCTCACCAATCAATGTTGGTCTTGCAGGAACTTCTCCAGCATTCAGAGAAGGAAAAAAACAAGATGTAATGAAGCATGAAGGTCCTGACACAACTAAGCCTGAAGGTCCTGAGAGATCTAAGCATCATGTGCATTTTGCTGCAGAGAATGCAACTGGGCCTGTGGCAGAAACATTTAAAATTATCAAAGGGGCAATTAGCGAAGAAGTTGTGAAATCAACCCAAGGCGTTTATCGGTTTGAATTATCTGGTAAGAGACTTGCATACATTTTTCTCTACTACTGGACAGGCCTAGGATCTCTGCCTAGTATTAGTATTCAGTTTTTATAGTCAGTGCTGCCCAGCACTCCTGATTTCCAAGAAGATGCAAAACATTCTCACAGTGGTAGCAGTTATCAAGAAAGGACGCTCTCTACAGTCTCCCATGTCAACATTAATAGATACATGTAATGAACTGCTTTCATGTAGCTGCACAAAGCAGCACTCATTTTCTTAAGTATCTACATAAAAAATGGAGATATAGTTATGAGAAGGCATTTATCTATTTTGTCAAAGGTACGTAAAGTCACTTTGAGATGAAGAGGACAGAGATTGTGTTTAGCAGCTGGTCAGCTGCTGCTCTTGGAATTCAACCTGTCTCTTTCTGTAGTGGTCAGAGTATGCTGGCTGGGAGCAGAGATTCTAGGAGGGCCTAGTATAGTAGTTGTGAGAATGACTTTTGAATTGAGAACTCCTGGGTTCAAATCTCATCTCCAGCCACAAACTTGCTGGGTAGCCCTGGGCAAATTACCTTCACCCTATATAAGTACAGTAGGACCACCACATCTGCTGGGGATTGGTTCGGGGGGGGGGGACGTGGATACCGAAAACTGTGGATAATAGCGAATGCCATTGAAAATATTGGGACTTCCAGTTTAAAATACCATAGAGTTGCCTTGGAGGACCTAGAAAATGGCTAGAGAGGACACATTTTCTAGGAAGACTCTATGGTAACTGTGCTGTTTTCTGTCCCGTGGATAATTGAATCAGTGGATAATGAATCAGTGGAAACGGGGATCTTGCTGTAACAGAAATGTAATAATATTCGCCTGTCTTGCAGGGTTTCAAAAAGATTATAGAGATGATGATGATGATGATAATAATAATAATAATAATAATAATATTTATTTATATACCGCCCTTTGGTAATCCAATCAGGGCGGTTCACAACATTAAAAAACCATACAGTAAAACAATATACTCTCTTCCCCCCCTTAAAAAGTTATTAAATCAATTACAAATTAAAACAACAATTAAAACATTTGATAAAAACACATACCTACATTTGGCAATAACAGTAGGTCCCCAGCGATATTAGTGTATGCCAAGCATTCTAAACACTGAGTAAAAATGGGATCTATAAATACTATGGTTTGGATCCTTTATTCAGATGACCCACTAGGCTGGATACAGACTTAGCCATGCTTAGGGTAGATCCATTGAAATCAATAAAACTTAAATTAGTCATGACTACTTAAGTACAACTGATTTCAGTGAATATACTCTAAGCATGCCTAGATCTGGAACTAAGCATATATGGTGTCAGTTCTAATTTGGCTTCTGAGTTTATTTGCTGCAGTTTATTTGTTTTCAGAAGACTCTTTAACTTGCCCGTGACTAGGGGAAGGAGCCAGTAAAAATCTAAGCTATGTGTTGCAGGGAAAAATCCAAAGAACATTGAAAATGATTCAGAAACTGTATAGAAAATGTGAAGTCGAAGGCTTTCACGGCTGGCATCCATAGATCTTCCTTGCGTTATATAGGAAATGCTGAACTAAACCAAGTTCATACAGATGTCAGGTTGAATCTATATCTCATGCTATATTGTAGCACTGACTTCTCTCCCCCTAGAAACTGCTTTTTAACTTCAAAGTCTCTTAAATGGTTTGATTTGTAAATGAAATATGCATGTGGCTAATTTCCATGGAATAATTTAATTGTGTTATTCTTGTATCAGGTGAAGAAGGAGGAACATGGTATATTGATCTTAAAACCAAAGGTGGCAGTGCGGGAAGTGGAGACCCACCTGGAAAAGTGGATGTGATCATGAGTATGTCTAGCAGTGACTTTGTAAAAATGTTTTCAGGTAGGTTTTAGAAAATCTGCTCTTCTCTAGTGTTGTATTTGGTTTCAGCTGTTCTTTTAGGTGAACAGTTGTTATTGCTAGTCAGAGTGTTGGCAGTTTTCAGAGATGTGTACCCTGCTAATTCTCAGAGATGGTGTAGAATTCTGTGTTCAAATACTTGTTTCTTTATTCCACTTTTTGAGAAGCTCAGGGTGGGTAAAAGGGCAGCCTTTTCTGTACGTCCCCTTATTTACTCTTAGGAATTTTACTTCGATTCATTAGGCCAAATGACTCCTTTTGCACGTGTTAGTGAACACTGTGTGACTGACTACAGGTCTAAATGTGAAGTAGTACAAAAGAGTGTTGATAAAAACTTCCTAGAACTATAGTTTGTTGTTATTGTTGTGTGACTTCAAGTCGTTTCTGACTTATGGTGACCCTAAGGCGAACCTTTCACAAGGTTTTTCAGAGGCAGAGTGTGAGACTTGCCCACAGTCATCCATGGGTTTTTTATGGCCAAGCGGGGATTCAAACCCCGGTCTCCAGAGTTGTAGTCCAACACTCAAACCGCTATACCACACTGGCTCCAGAACTACATTTAGGAGCCCCAAAACTCTTGACTGCTTTTCTATATATCTTATAGCAAACTTGTGATTTCAGGTGTGGTAAAGCTCTTTGTTTTTGATATAACGATACAGTCAGACTATTGTGAGGGAGAACTCCTCTCACAATCATTTTGCAGAATAGGCTAGTGCAGCACAATCCTAGGCATTTTTACTCTGAAGTAAGGCTCCCTGGGTTCAGTGAAGCATATTCCCAGTTTGCTTGGGGTTGTATTATTATTATTATTAGTAGTAGTAGTAATAGTAGTAGTATTTTATTCAGTCATATCCTGCCTTTCTCTTGCCAGCTAATGGCATCTTTAAAACAAAACAAGTTAAAAACAACACAAAAGTAAAAATTAATTATAAATATAATACAAATTTAACAAGAATTAAACAATTTATAGGTTAAAAACATTAAACAGTAAAAGTATTAAAATACATTTAAAACTGTATAAAAGACCCTTCACAGTCTTAAAAACCACACTGCACAGCCTTACAAGCCCAGCCCTTGTCAGTTTGTAAAAACCTGGCAGCATAAAAATGTTTTAATCTGCCACCGGAAGGAGAACAAGGAAGAGTGGAGGGAGTTCCAAAGTCTGGGAGCAGCCACTGAGAAGGCCCTCTTCTGTGTTCCCACCAAAGGAGCCTGAGAAGGTGACAGGACAGAGAGAAAGGCTTCTTCAGATAATCTTAGAGCTCTACTAGGCTCATACAGGGAGATGCAGTCCTTCAAATAACCTGGACCCAAGCCATATAGGGGTTTGTAGGTCAAAACCAACACTTTGAATTGTGCCTGGAAACAAACTGACAGCCAATGGAGCTGTTGCAACAAGGGAGTTGTGTGCTCCCTATAGCTAGCCAATGGGAATAAGCTCTGTTACATTCATTGGAGCTTATTTCTGAATAAACGTATGTAGGATTGCGAAGTCAGGAGTTTCTTAGCGTTTTTTTGGTGGGGAGTGTGCCATCAAGGCCTATATATCTGCCAGGTAAATAATGTAGAACCAGTACTTTATGGGTAAATGTGACCACTATAGGGCTCTTTACTGTACTCTCTTCAATACAAGGTACAGCTGTGCAGTTTGGCTCCTATTGGCTTGCTTTGCCTGTTCCAGTGCCCAAATGTATATGACAGACTTGACACTGCAGAGACTGCCTAAAGATCTCTTCCAACAAAGGGCCTTAGGTCTTACACTAGATAGAGTCTGATGAGTGTGTGCACGTATGTTCTTTCTGTCTTCAGGTAGTGAACCAAAACTTTATTGCTTGTCTTTTACTGCCTTTGTCCCTGGTCAGCTCATGGCCATGTGACCTACCTTTTTCACCTAGAAAAAACCTTCCTCTACACTAAAGCAAAATGTAGCTGTGACTGGCACATGGGTGGGCAAATGTCAAGGACTACTCCCCACCCTGTAAATTCAGAGGGCTGCACAGAAGGGTCCTGTGGATTGCATGTGGCCCACAGACTGCACTTCGCCTACCTATCCTCTAACAGCAATACCTTCCTCCCCCAGCATTTTTTTTACTCTATTTGCCTGATAAAGAAGCTTGTGAGCTTTGAATGCTAGAGTATTGAATTTTGCACCTTCTGGTTGGCCTAACTTAGAAGTGATCCTGGTCAGTCATAAGGCAGATCAGGGAACAGGGATTCAGCCTGTGCTGGATGGGGTTACACTCCCCATGAAATCTCAGGCTCACAGGTTGGGTGATCTCCTGGACTTGGAACTGAGCCTGAATGCCCAGGTTTCAGTGGTGGCCAGGGGGTGTTTGCACATTGAACAAAGTAGTGCACCAGCTGGACCTGTTCCTTGAGAAGTCAGATCTGGCTACAGTGACACCTGCCTTGATTGCATCCCATTTGGATTACTGTAACACACTCTACATGGGGCTGCCTTTTGGAAACTGTTCAGAAATGTCAGTGGGCTCAAAATGCTGTGGCCAGGCGGTTGAGTTTGGCTAGTTGCAGAGATCTTGTGACCCTCCCTGTTGAAACAACTTCAATAGCTGCTAGTTTGCTTCTGGGCACAATTTAAAGTGTTGGTTTTTCACCTTTAAAGTTCTATACAGCTGGGGTCCAGACTATCTGAAAGACCATATCTCCCAATACAAGTCAGTGTGAACTTTAAGATCGGCAGGAGAGGGCTTTCTCTAAGCCCCACCACCTTCACAGGCATGTTTGGTGAGGACATGGGAGAGAGCCTTCTCCGTGGCTGCTCCCAGGCTGTGAAACCCTCTTCCATGGGAAGTTTGGTTGGCCCCCTTCCTGCTCTCTTTCTGCTGGCAGGTAAAGACCTTTTTCTTCAGGCAGGCCTTTGAGTTTTAACTTATGCAGCAGTAGTATGATGAGGTGGCATGCTGTATTTTATTTTTACAAATCTCTTATTAGTAATTAGTAATTTAAATGTGTTTTGACTGTTATAACTGTGGTTTTTAATATATTATTTTATTCTTTCCTAACTTTTGTGAAATAAGTATTTTATTTAATGTTGTTTTAAACTTCTGGAAGCCTCCTTGGATCCCATCCCAGTAGAAAGGCAGGGTATACATTCAATAATTAAATAGAGTCATAGAATGATAGAGTTGGAAGGGGCTTCATGGTGTTATCCTAAGAGCATCTTCTTAAATTGGGGGGGGGGAATTATATCTCAAAAGGAGGCCTGTGAGAGGGGGTAACTTCAGGGGGCTTTTCACCTATGTATACCAGCACTAACTGTAGAGAACACTACAGTTGCAATTAAACAAAGTATTTTATTTGAATTAACACAATATATAAACTATTGTACAAGTACATACACTCTTAAAAACCATACAAGGCTGTTAAAGAGAAAGTCTGAAGGGTTGAAGAAAGTTAAAGTGAAGGTCTGAAGAGAGAAACCAGGGGTGGAAGGGTGATAGTTACCAGTCTTGGAGAAAGAGGTCTGTGCAGTGGAAGGACTCAGAGTCTGAGGGTGGCACAGAGAATCCAGTCTGTCAAGAAAGAATGGCTAGACCCTTCCATGTTACACCAGCTGTGACGCACAGAATGGCAGATCCGGTCTGTGGCACATGTGGTGAGGGTTGGAGCTATATTTATACCTTATTTCATACCCTGGAAGGTTGTGTTAGTTATGACAAAGCCTGAATTGTTTTCTCATGGAAGAGACAAAAGGGTCCAGGATGAGCTGATTGTTTTAGCTTCAGAGTGACAAAACATTGATGGGATTTGTGATAACCTCTTAATGGTCAGACAGGTAGGGTGCATAGGAAAGATTTCCGTAGGGTATGGGTGAGGGATGGTCACTGATTGCACGATTGAAAGGATTAGCATAGGCTGGGTTTTCCACATAAGCCTAGCTGGGCTTTCCCACCATTATGATTCTGGACACGTCTCAGGTCATTGTGACTTTGATTGCCCTCTGGTCAGGCTGACCCCAAACAGTGTCCAGTCAGTATGACCCCGAAAAGTGTCCAATATGTGCAGTTATAAAATAGTGGTGGTAGAGTATGCTAACATTCACCCCCCCCCAAAAAAATGGAACCCATGTGGCAAAGTCACATGGTTTTATTTGTCTACAACGGGGCAGTATGCCCACTATTGGACTATGTGACCAAGACACAGGATTATAAAGGAATGACACCTAGGGTAAGAGGAACAGAGTATGAAATTGTCACAGTTGCTACAGCAATAGGGAAATCTCCCAAATAATTTCTGTAAAACAAGGTGGTTCAGGTCCGTATGAGTCCCTTTCCTGAGCTTATTCCTCCTAAAACCCTCCCTCTCAATTTCTTAAAAAGTCAGTTTCTGTCCTGAAGTGAAACACTTTTCCTTTAGCTTTTCTGTGGCTTCACAGCTGCAGTATTTTCACAATCATGATGGAGAATGCGTGGAGTGCTTGATTCCCAAATGAACCATACTTGTGGCAAGGCATCTGTGGGAGCCTTTGCTTGGGATCTGCAGGTGGATCAGTAGCAACTTTACGTTCAGGAACCTAGTTCAGTTCCACTGGTGTAGCTAAAGACTCAGGGCTGAGGTAGAGCCTCAGCTTAAGATAGCCAGCTCATCCTCACTTTGTTTCGGAGACTTGGCTTTCATTCAAGGCTGAGGCCATGACATATATACATTGTACACAAAATCTGTAGGGAACATGGCCATGACGCCTGTATTTATTTGTCTAGGATGTGAATAGGGCTGTGTGTTTTGTTCTGTTTTTTAATGAAAGCAGTAAAAAGAGTCCATATACTAAATTTAAAATTGTCATTATTCATTTTTAATCTAGTAAACTGAAGATGTGCACAGGGAATAGTGGCTATGTGTTGCCTATCAGTTAAGGTCCATATATTACCAAACACAAGATGAAACATTTTGTGTGTGTGTGTGTTTTGTGGGGTTGTTTTGTTGTTCGTGTTCTGTGTTTTAACAGGTGTTATGACCATAATAAAAAGTATTTATGAATTTATTCTGACCCTCTAAGCTGAGTTATAGATGGAGGCTGTTGTTTCTTTTGATTGATGGAGTTTTAATTGTGTTTTAACTCTTTATATTTTAATTGCATGGTTTTTATTTTTATCTTGTTAGCAGCCTTTTGAGGGGGGGCAAGAAAGGTGCCATGTGCAATTAATAAATACAGTATTCATTCTTAAAGTAGCTGAAAACCTTGGCAGATGTTTGTTTATTTATTACATTTGTATTAAGAAGCAGGGTTGCATGTTTATGACTCCTTAAAGTATTTCCCCTCTCATTTCAGGCAAACTAAAGCCAACTATGGCTTTCATGTCTGGAAAGCTGACAATCAAGGGTGACATGGCCTTAGCAATCAAGTTGGAAAAACTGATGAGTCAGTTTAATGCCAAACTGTGAAGATAAAAATGGTGGTTTGTGGGCCACATTGAATGTTCAATAAATATGCAGTGCGTTGCTGTTGAAGATGCCAATGCTTGCTTTTTAACATATTATTATGATTTATACACATTTTGCAGATATGTGCCATTTCTTTGATAACTGGAGGCTGTTCCTAATTTAATTGACTTGGAATGAAATCCTGTTGACTAAAGTGAAAAATAGTTCCTTTTTCTTATACTTTTTAGGAAGTTTCCTTAGGATCAGTGGGCCTCCTTTTTCTTCTTATTAGAATCAATGCAGCATAATTTGTACAAGTACACTAAATTCAAGGCAGTTATATGTCCCTTTCCTGGATTGAGGACATTGCCATTTGCCTTTTCCCAAGGTTTCCATGTACCAGTTTATGTGCTGGATTCTCTTAAAACTAATGCACAAAAAAATAAGTTGCACTGATTTGGCTAGCTATAAGCTAGATCTTCTGTCTGAGAAATGGGTACTTGTTTCTTTGTTCCAGTGCTTTTAAAAACCAGCCCTGGAGAGATAAACCTTCATGCCATGTAGAATCAGGAAAACTGAAACCCTGTTGACATCAGTTCATTACACTAGGGTTCATTAGCAAATGAATTGCCTCTAAGGCACTTCTATATTTCTGTTCCCATTATTGATGCTTTGAAAGCATAGTGCCTTTGCAGGTTTGATTCCCCCCCCCCCCGCCACCACCAACACATTCTGCCTGGGTTTCTGTTACAGAATCATTTATTTTCCTAAAGAAATGTAACTGTCTTGAACCAAGTTTATGTCCTCAGACATTAAGAAACAAAACCACAGGCATTTGCCTGAGTCTCTAGGTGCCTGTATGATTGTCTCAGATAATAAGAGTGTTTTAGAATAACATATTTTAGCATTGAATTGCTGCTGTGAAAATAAGTTCCTGCCAAAGTGTCCCTACAAAAACAGTTGAAATAAAAGTCTCTTTGCCTACTATACTCATTCTGTATGTGCTGAGTAATTAATTTCCAGGCTCTTTGTTAATTATCTGGTGCTGTGAATTATCTGGTGCTGAATTGTCTTGAGCTTTTCTTGATAACTGGAGTTTCTTTTCTAAGTCTAACTTGTAACCAGATTAAAAGATAATAGATTGGTACAGGCTGACCTCTGTATCTTCTGGGGGATACGTTCCAAGACACCCCCCATGGATACCTGAAATCATGGACAATAGGGAACTCTATTCTTTACAATGAGACAGACACTGGAAGTTTGTCATAGAATCACATTGGAGGACCTGGAAATGCCTAGAGAGAACATTTTCCCCCTGGATGTGAATAAGTGAAACCGTGGATAATGAATCCGTGGATATGGGGGTCAACACGTGTTTTCTTCTGGTACGGTGCCTGTAGTGTTAGGTACAAAGTTATATTGAGTCCCACTTTGGGGAGAAAGGTGGAATATAACTGCAATAAATGAAATAAAATAAATTTTCTTCAAAACTTGGCTCTCTGTCTTTCAGGGTCAGTAGTATTTATTGATTCCCAGCTTCAGTGAGTAGGGAGTCTTGAATGTGTTCATGTTACAGGGAGGGGCCATTTCAGTGAGAAGAAATACTTCCTAATTACACACTCAGTCTGAAGAGTGGCTCATCAGTTCACTATAATTTGCTGTACACAACTGGAAGGATAAGGGAAATAACTTGGATTTTACCACTTCAGACTCTTGTGCCTTGTTTGAAGGTTGAGACTTGAGGAGGATGTGTCCCTGCAGATGTTGATGGACTGCAGCTCCCATCAGCCTAAGCCAGTGGTGTGGGATGATGGGGTTTGCAGACCACCGGCATCTAGAAGACTACACTTTCCCCATCCCTAATTTTAAGGTGTCGTTTCCTAAAGGGAAGATACATGTCCAGGGTTTCACAGCTTGCAGAGCTGCTCCAAAGTACCATCCATTTATATATAAAAAATATATCACTCTCAGGCACAGTGGGTTAGATGGACTACCACGCAGGCAGCCTAGCTTTTGTGAATATGAATTAAAATAAAAAAGCTGATAGTTTTACTTAGAGTATTCACCCAGCCTGCAATCTTTGCCCCGATTCTAACTCAGGGGAGCACAGAAAGAGCATCTAAATCCTTTTCCCTCTGCTGGTTTTCATCTTCCAGATTCGCCTCCTCAGCTGCTTTTAGGCACTTTGTGGAGCACCTACATAACATCGTTGGAGCAATAAGCTCAATAATAATTCTGTGCTGATATTCTTCTACTTCTGGTGAGAAAGTACAGGGACAGTTCACCACAACACCAAACAAAAAAAACACATAGACACCAAGGTTAACTACAGAAATGTCAAGTTTGAAGATCGCTATTTTTGTGTAAAAACAAAATTCTGCAAGCAAAATATTGACTTTGACATATCAGTGAGATCACATGTAAACCAACTCACTCTGTACTACTATGCTACTTAATTTAATTTAAAAATATTTATATCCTGCCCTCTGTGTAAAGATTGCAGGGTGGCATATAATAAAACCAATCTGACCAATTTAGTAAAAACAAAGTGATTTTAAAGGGTAAAAACATTTACGTGGATAATTTTTCCTTCAGGGAATATCTAAAAGCATGACCCTTCATTATTGTGTGGAGTAGTATACCTTTAGTGTTCAAATTTCAGAAGGAACACAAGACCCCTCTTCTGCTTGCACTTAAAAAAAATTTTTTTTTTTAATGACGTGATGTAGTTTGATGTCAGAAGGAATTTGGCTATGTCATTAATAGCCACTCAATCTTCCTCCCCTTTAATTCAAACACTGATTGAGGCCATACTCCAGAATTTTACTACCCCTGTTCTGCTGCATGTTTAGACTTGGCCTGTTTTTACTGCTCTAGCTATTTCCCTTCATGAGATGCGGTTCACTAAAATCTACCTCAAGGAGCTCTTCCCCTTCCCCTTTTTTCTTGCAGCTGTGTTCTTCAAGTGGGAGACTAATTCATGAAAGATTCAGTAGATTAGATTGGTGAGGTCCATTTTAATTAGTGAGGGACCTCTTTTATGGATTAAGCTCTGAATTAAGGACACTTGCTGAGGGCATTCTGATTTATTACAATAACGCTATGGGAAGAAAATATTAAGTGGCTTTTTCTTCTAATAATGACTGGCAGTTTTCATGTATAAAGTGGCCTTTTTATAGCTCAGTATTTCAAAGGTATCTTTGGTAACTTGTATTATTTAAATGTAACTGACCCGTTAAAAATTAGATGACTAAGGTTGTGTCTACACTGATGGGAAACCTCGTAACCACAGTGCATTTTTCTGGTCTGCAGCAATCCCCGTTGTTGCCACACGCACTGTTGCGAGGTCAGAATAATCTGCCACACATTTCCCTCAGGCGAACTCAAGTCGATGTAAAAGTGCAGTCCCACAATGATCATGTGTCCTATACTTTGCAGTACTTCCGGCTGTACAGCTGTGGCTGCTCCACTTTTTTTCTCCCCATCATGCATGCAAATATACATATATCTGCATTAATTGTCAGGAGCCAATTGCCTTTCGTGCCTCACACATCTGCATTCTCATTGGATGGCTTGTATAACTGGGCAGGCACACTGTGATGTAAGTTAGTTCAGTCGGTTTACTGTCAGGAGCAATATGGAGCTTCAGAAAGGACTTTAGATTTCCACTGAATCTAGCTGGACCAACTTTTGAGTAGTCATGTATACAACAGTCATACTGATTCAGCAAAATCATAGTGGAGGCCAAAATGTTAACAGTTAAAATAAAATCAGAAAATAACAACACTCTCTTTTCCATTATTTTCCACACAACAGCAACTCTGTGAGGTAGGTCAGGCTGAGAAAGAGAGTGACTGTTTGGAGATCACTTAGTGAGTTTCATGGTTGAAAACCTGAACTCTGATGTCTCAGGTCTCGTCTATATGAGCCTGAAAAAAACAGATTGCTCTGCAGTAATAGCAATTCACAGCAGCTGCAACTTGTCTTAACAGTTTTACAGCCCCCATAAACTTGGCATGCCCTCTAGCCAAGATGATAGCTGCAAGCTTTTAAATCAGCCACTGCTGATTTTTTTTTTAAAAAAAACTTTTTCCATGGTGTGCACAAGCCATATTTCATGTTTACAAAAAAAGAGAAAAAGATAATACAAATTGCCATATTATCGCCTTAGTGATCGCTCACTAAAGTGAAAATCCAACATTGTGGCAGCGGGTGCTTGCCCTGTTAGCAAGCCCCACTCCCCATGCTCATCCGGCCAATCAGGTTTGTGCTTCCTCTCATATGGGAAGGTGATTCAAATCAAATTGCTTGTCCCAATGAGCAGGAATGCACATTCCCCATGGAGCTTTTAAAAAACTTAGGAAAAGCCATGAAGGCTTTCCTGGCATAGTTTTTGGAATTTTTTGCTGTCCCTCTTCTGAATATGGTGCATTGATGAGAGTTCGCATTAAGACTGATCATATTCCCAGCAAATTCCATTTGGATTATTTAGACCGTTTAGACGACCCCTCAATTTCCAGTCCTGCTGTCTAAGCACTTCACCATACAGGCTCTCACTGGCAATGACTCCACATGGGCAGTACAGATACACCTCCAGCCCATCATCTGCAGCATGGTAGAGCCTAATATGGTCTTTTCTTTTGGATTTTTAAAAGGTTTATAACTAGGCAATGTATGTCATTGTCAAGCACTTTGAACACTTGAAATTACAAATGCATTAATTTTGTCTTGTCATTGTTCTTATTATCAGGAGGTTCCTTATGATAAGTTCAGTAATGACAAGAGAAATGGCATGCCTTCCCATTACAGATCTTTCTATACAATATATAGGTCCAGGACAATATTTGAGTATATTATTGGGTACATTCAAGCCTGCAAAATTTAGGGTCATAATAACTTTTTTAAAATGTATGGTAGCTTTATGGGAATTGGGCATTCTAAATTCAAAAATGACCTCAGATTTGCTCCAGCACATAGAGTATTTCACAACTTGCTTTCACGTTTCTGTGTTGTAGTAAGTGCCTAAATGAAGTTAGTATTGAAATCAGTAATGAAATTTGTGAATGAACTGTGTGTAGTACGGCACTTCTGTTGTGTTATTTGAATTCAACACCCCCCAAATACATTAAAAACAGCTATAATGCTAAAAAAAGCTTTTTTTAATCACAGGCCTTTCTCCTTGTGAACTAAAAGAGAATCTTATAACATGCTAAAAAAGCCTTTGCAGCATGCTGGGGGCTTCTGTGGTAGAGATAAAGCAAAAGTTGATGTGGAAAAGGTTCACTGAAGGGATAAAACTAGGAACCAGCCCTTCCTTGCAGCTTGAAGGGTACTTGTCTTTTTATTCACCCCCCCCTTTTATCTTTTAAGTATTTTTTCTGTGGTCACTTATAAATGTGTATTTGGGAAAGGTGACAATTTATGTACAAATAAAACTGTGAAATAGTTCTGTTTAAAGGGATTATCTAAGCTCCAAACAGTAGCAGTTTTTCCATGAATAAGCCTTTTGTAACTTATTCATGTGATGTTTATGTACTCTGAACATTTTGCATTTGCCAAAAGAATAGCAATGACCTTTTTTTAAAGAGATGTGCACAACAATGTATGTTTAGACTCCCTCTGTGATTTTTATTTTTTAATTTTTATTTGTATTTCACTTGGAGTCCAGCAATTTCTGTGATACTACAAGACAAAGTACGGCCTTGGTTTTTGTGTCTGCATGTGGGTTTCGCCCTCAGCTGGATTTATCTGGCTCCCCCCTTTCCTGCTTAATGTTAAATCTGATTATAAAAGAAAACAGCACGTACCAATGTGAATTTAGATTAGGGTCAGTAGAGGGGAGCAGTGAAAAGAAGAAAGGATCTGTAGGAAGTATTACCCCTCCTGCAAACCTTCTAAGTGGATTATTTTGTTTGCCCCTATTAATTGTGCAGGTAGTACCTTTGCAATTGCTGGGCCTGATATGATATTTCCTTAAAATATATCTAGCTGTGCAGGAGGCAGACAGACAGAGCTGCAATTTAAAAATTAGTCCAGTATAAGCCAAATACTAGCATCAAGTTTGGGGAGATAAGGGAGGGACAAGGGGTCTCAGTGGTTTGCATGATCTGGGGTTGAGCATAGTAACATGTAAAACCAGACAAGGTAAAATGGAATTGTTGACTAGTGGGACCAAAACAGCAGGACTGTTCAAGAATTGAAGGGTAGGTTGGATTGGGCAGGAATCTCTTCTGGGAATATATGCAATAGAAATAGGTAAGTGCTCATACCTTTTAGTGAATATGGTGATAATCATTTTAAAACCTTTTACAACAGCATGGGCACTAATTGAAAGTTCTGGGTAGTCATCGGTGGCTTTGTTTGTTAACACATATTCTTCTAAATGCAAACCACTGTGATCATGAAACATGTACAACAAAGAAAAAGTGTTTCAAATACAGTGGCCCCTTGGTATCTGGGGTTTGGTTCCAGGAACCCCTGTGGATACCAAAATCCCTGGATGCTCAAAGTCCCAATTATATAAAATGGCATAGTAAAATGGTGTCCCTTTATATTAATGGTGAACAGCAAGTTTTGCCTTTTGAATTTTGTGTGTGCGCGCTCAATATTTTCAAGCCATGGATGGTTGAATCTGTGGATAAAGAATCCATGGATACAGAGGGCTGACTGTACAACTTGAGAGGAATTTTAGCATTTTCATATATCTGAAAATTTGTCATCTTTATAAACCCATAAAGGGCACAATAAACTTTGCAGTAAAATGCTGGATCTACTCCACAGTCGTGCATAGTGCCTGTCACTCCCCAATTATTCTCCAGTTGCTGCTTCTGTATTTTCCAGTTTTTTAATTCATCCCTTAGGGGGTGCACATGTATTTTGTATACATATCCATGCTTTTTGGAAATTGTTCTCTCACAGCAGCACTTTTTCTCACTAGTGATACATGCTAAATTTCACTGGGCAATATTCTATACAGTTATTATCATTTTTCTATGCAATGTGTGTATACAAATCTATATGTGTGTGTGTCTATATAAGACTATAGACACACACACACACGTATAATACATTCACACATACACAGAGAAATACCAAAGACCAATTTTCTATTTTATGTGGTAATGCTGGCAAGGACTAAAATATTTTCTTGTTCTCATTGACTCTCAAATCAAATCTTTGCAATGCCTTTAAAAAAAAAGAAAATCAAGAGCCAGAGAATTTATTGATAAACTCTGAAATTAATTTGTTGGTCACATTTCTCACAGTGGCAGACAAAAGCTCAGTGTTTAGTTTAATGCTTGTGAAATTTGCCGTATTTTCAGTCTGCTAGATTGCATTTTTCATTGATTTCTCATCTAAGTGCCTTTTCATCCTTTGTTTATAGCAGAAAGGGAAAAATAACTTTAAAGATTATTTAGCATAAATTAATCACACAAAGTGGCTAGCATAATGAGAGAATATACTCAAAACAGTTAATAATAGAATCCCCTCCTCCACTTCACAGAGGATTTACAGTAGTAAGTCATGCACTACAACGGCTAGATCTCTGCATATACCCATTGCTAACACTAGGTGTCACTGCCAACTCATTCCAATTATTTTCCTTGGGACTAGTCTCTCGGAAACAACTGGAGAACAATTTATATCCTGATTTATTTGAGGAAAAGAATTATGCTGAAGTTGCCAATCAAGTTAACATACATTACTGGCATTAGATTGTAACCCTGAGGGCAGGGAACTGTCAAAATAGCTATTTATCAGCCATTCTGGGAGGCGTTTTGGTTGAAGAGAGGGGTATATGTATAATCAATCAATCAGTGTAGTCCTACCTACCTACCTATGTATCTACCTACCTGGTTGTAAAATATGATGTTTGGTGGATGGGATTAATATACTCAAAATGACGACTTTACTGTTGGAAAGCATAATGATTCTGTGTGAAGTCGAAGGCTTTCACGGCAGACATTTATAGGTTGTCTGTGGGGTTTTTTTCCTGGGCTGTGAGGTTGTGTTCTGGAAGAGTTTATTCCTGATGTTTTGCCTGCATCTGTGACTAGCATCTTTAGAGAATGGTTTGGTAGGAGGAGTGTGTGTGGGGTTTATATACTGTGAGCCCCTGTTGGAGAGGATCCTGTGTTTTTTTCTGGGTCTGGCTGATCTTGTGATGTCTGATCTGGAGTAACCATTAGCTACAAGCTACATTCCTACCCAACCATTCTCTGAAGATGCCAGCCACAGTTGCAGGCGAAATGTCAGGAATAAACTCTTCTAGAACATGGCCTCAAAGCCTGGAAAAACCCACAGACAACCCATAATGATTCTACCCCAAATCCTACCCACTCTCCTGTGGAGGAGAATGAACAGAGTAGTCACATGGTGTTTCCACATGAGTGCATATGTATGCACATGCAAATATACATAGGGGGACTGCTTAGTTCATTTTGTAAACTGAGTGATAATTTTGAGCAAGTTATAAATGGATTATGAATTGACAGAATTATAAATCCTTTTGTTCCATGCCCCAATAATGTGGGGAGAGGGAAAGATTTGCTTTGTATTAAGTAACATTGCTGTTCTATGGTTATAAAGCATTTTAAAATTACAAAATGCTTTATTTAAATATTTGTGTGTGTGTGTGTACCTTCAACTCACCTGTTAACTTATGGTGACCCCATGAATTTCATAGGGTTTTCTTAGGCAAAGTTTTTTATACCCTATTTGATATAATTCGACCTTGGGGCAGTGTACAATAGAATCAGTTTACCCGAATTAATCAATACAGAACAGTGAGAAATAATTTAAACAGACAAAACACTTATTAAACAATTTAACAATTTAAATCAAAACAATTAAAATTGTTTGTAAAATCAACTAAAACAATTTAAAACTGCAAAGTATGTACAGATCTAGAAAAAATCAGTTATGTTTCTATAAAATAGCCATAATTTTTTTTTTTTTAGTTGGTGCTCGAATGATACCAGCACTGGTTCCAATGTTACATGCCCATACACCCCTTCCTCCTAATATTTCATAAATGGGCAACAATCCATTAATTGGCAATAATTGACAGTTCACATAGGCCCTCAGTAGACCAGGCCATCTTTAGAAGGGTTCAGGTAAAGGTTATCAGAGACCTAATAAAGTTGTCTTAGAAATTCTCCAAAAACAGACTTGGAAGTGAAGCCCCCTCAGACAGTAGTTAGTAGGGTGGAATGTGCAAATTTCCCCTGGATGCACCTGGCAGTGAGTCATACTCCAAAACAAGCAAGTGATTGAAAATCCCATTATCCTGCAAAGGTCTTCCTTCACACCTCTGCCTATACAACAATACAAGATCCTTAGATTTTCCAAGGAAAATCTATGGATGCTGGCTGTGAAAGCCTTAGACTTCACAATACAAGATCGCCTCAAACCCATTTTAATTGTTTTGTTTTAAGTTGTTAAATGTCTTACATCCCCAAACACTGATGCCTGTTCTCATGTTTATATCTTGTTGAAGGTTCTTCTCTAGTTGCAGCAGGCAGTGTTCATTTACTCTGCTACAGCTGTTCCTGAACTGATTTAAAAATAAGAAGAGCTTTTGCTCTTTTTTTAAAATGAGAAAATGTCTTATAATACATTATAAACAGTTCAAAATCAATCACACTGGCTGCACATAGGAACCTGCAGATTGTTCCTATTCTATGCCATTATTCTGTATTTTTCATCTGCCCTGCATTGCCAAAGGTATTTTACTGCCTGAGGCAGAGAAAAAATGGTGACCCCCACTCACCCACATCATGGTACATAGCACCCAAAGCCAGTCACGTTATTTTGGTACATGATGGACACAATTCCATAAATACCTTCCATGAGTCCCTCTCGTATTCCTTGGCAGTAAAAACAGTACTAATACTAAACAATGTTCTGCTGTTTCATAATACCCAAAATCTCCTGCTTGAACCACTCACCTCTCTCTGCCTATTGGAAGGGCTGACTCTGATTCCATCTCTCCTAAATTCCAGTTTAACTAAGAACAGGACACTTTGCTGTAATCTTGCTGTAACCTTGCTCCTTCAGTTAGAATAATAGAATCATAGAGTTGGAAGAGACCACAAAGGCCATCTAGTCCAAACCTCTGCCCTGTAGGAATACACAATCAAAACACCCCTGACAGATGGCCATCCAGCCTCTGTTTAAAAATCTCCAAAGAAGGAAACTCCACCAAATTCTGGGGCAGCACATTCCACTGTCAAACAACTTTTACTGTCAGGACATTCTTCCTAAAGTTTAGGTGGGATCTCTTTTCCTGTAGTTTGTGTCAGTTGCTCCGTGTCCTAGTCTCTGGAGCAGCAGAAAGCAAGCTTGCTCCATCCTCAATATGACATCCCTTCAAATATTTAAACATGGCTATCATGTCATATCTTAACCTTCTCTTCTCCAGGTTAAACATACCCAGTGCCCTAAGCCGCTCCTCATAGGGCATGGGTTCCAGACCTCCCACCATTTGGGTTGCCCTCCTCTGGACACATCCCAGATTGTCCATATCCTTTTGGAATTGTGGTGCCCAGAACGGAGATAGTATTCCAGGTGAGGTCTGACCAAAGCAGAATAGAGTAGCACTATTAATTCCCTTGATTTAAACACTATGCTCCTATTGATGCAGCCTAGAATTGCTTTTTTAGCTGCCAAAAGTCAATTAATGGATAATAATAATTAGTGGGCAACTGCAACCTCTCTATATTACACATGTGCATGCACACTGATAAAACATTGCAAAACGACAACGCAAAAGCTTTCTTGATGTAATTATTTATTTAAATGCATAAAGATTTGTGTGGTGTGTGTGTGTGTTTGAGAGAGAGAGAGAGCGTATGAGAGAGAGAGAGATGCTTTACTGATGCAAATATGTGTATTGGAGGACCATCGCCTCCCAAAAATACTACTCTATGGTGAACTCGCCAGGGGTCAGCGTAAGAGGGGCGCTCCAAAAAAGCGATACAAAGACTCCCTGAAACAACATCTCAGGCTTGGCCAAATTGATCACCAACAGTGGTCCGCCCTGGCCTCACATCAGGAGGCATGGAGACGCACTATCCACAATGCTGCAGCCTTATTTGAGAACTCACGATGAACAAGTCTTGAAGAGAAATGACAACGCAGAAAGAATCACAACCCAAAAACATCACCCAAGGAGACCTTCTGCTGTGCTTTTTGCAACCGGACTTGTTTATCTCGGATTGGCCTTTTTAGTCATCAGCGCGCTTGCAGAAAGCGCGGGATGAGTCCTTCCTGAATCTTCGTTTGCGAAGAAAAGCCAGAGAGAGAGAGAGAGGTGGAAAAAGAATGATGTAAATTAAATGAAGGGACAGAAAGCTGTGGCAAACTCTGCAAGAATGCATAATGCTGCAGCTGCTAGAACACTACACCAGTAGAATGATAAGAATATTAGGGTTTGCACAACAGTTATTCTAGCATTGGCTGCCATTGTGTGTTCATGTGGTAGAAAATTATTGCTTTTGTATTCTCCTCCACATGTCTGATTCTTATAGATTTGCATTATGATGAAAAAGGCCTTTGCATGGTTTTGCTTTGATTTGCTTTAGTAATCAAAATGCTTCACATACTTTATCTCAGCAATAATATATGTGCTTCATTGTGCTTCAGGTACATTATCTCAGTCCTGTTTGTCCATTCAGGTTTAGCCAACCTAGCACATCAGTAAAGCAAAAATCCTGAAGCATGGGATGGAAAATAGACTTGGGTTAAGTGAATGCGGGAGAATGATTGATAAAATCAATGACAAGAATTAATGAGCAGGACCGTTTCTGAAGCAAATTGCTTCAAAAGTAAGAGACATTAAAATGGGTACACAATGATATTACAACTGTATTACATGCTGAAAATGACATCTTAGGATTTAATCACATGAAGCTGATGCGTCATAGTTTTGCCAGGTATCCAGAACATATAATGCATTATCCTGAGGCAATTAAATATGCCCTGTTGTTAATGGCCATCAAGTCAGCTTCAGATTATGGCAACTCTGTGAATGAGAAATCTCCACGATCCCTGGTTATCAGAACCCCTCCTCAAGTCTTAGCTGTAGCTTCCTTATTAAATGAACTCATCTTACTGTGGTCTTCCTGTTTTATGTATTTATTTATTAAGATAGTTATACCTCATCCTATAGCAAAGATTTCTTAAGGCCTTCCACTTACCCCAATATTATAATCTTTTCCAGTGGGTTATGTCATCTCATGATGTGTCTAAAGTATGAGACCCTACGTTTATACCTGGTCAATAATCTTACCCAACTACCTGCTCAGTAGGTCATCCGCTTATTGCCAAACATAATTTCAAATGTGTTTCTTGTTCATCTTCTATCATTATTACTGGGAGCCCATCTACACAAGGAGAAAAAAACCCTGAAGTACCTCGTAATATTGGCATCTTGCAGCAGCAGCGACATGTCTAAACGGTTTTTCTGGCCTCGGAAGCCCCGATAACCCTTGTGTTCTGGATGGTGGCTGCAAGTGAGTTACTCGCGTTAGTTCTTCACCACTGCCATTTTTTTAAAGTCATCCCAAGGTGCATTGGTGTGATAGAGCAATTCTCCAATTTTATAAGAAAGCAAAACAGAAAATATTGATCCTTTTAATTGCCTTAGTGAGCAATTGCTAAGGCGAAAATCCAACATGGTGGCAGTGGGTGGCTTGCCCTCCTAGCAAGCCCCACCCCCGCTCTTGCCCGGCCAATCAGCTTTGTGCTTCCCTTCGAGTTTTTTTATTGTTCTATAGTCCAAATGAGCAGGAATGCACACACCCCTTGCGGCCTTCCACCCTAAAGTTTGTGAAAAAGTACAGGGAAATCTGCAAAGGCTTTTACCCCGTTGTTTTTGCCGTTTTGGGGCCCCCTCCTTCCGAATAGTATGGATTGGCACTGGATCCCATTTAGACAGGTAGGATTCCCAGCGAATTCCATGAGAGGCATTTTCACCATTTAGATGGGCCCTAGATGTTCTTACATACTATTATGACTCACACATTAGCTCACTACAGCCTTTTTGTGTTATCATATGAGCTTCTCATGTAGGTTTAAGAGACTGAAAAGTTCATAAAATGAATTCCCTACTGTGCTTATAATATGACATTATCACACCAGCCTGCTGTCTCACACAATTGCAGTGTTGAAGCAAACAGGAACATACCAGTTTGAAAACAATCACTATCACACTTCTTTGCAATTGTGCTCTTTTCGTGACCCGTGGTCCCATGTTCACTCTTCAGCACCACCTTGCTAACCTCACCTTCCTATCCCTGTATGTCCTACCCAGCACATGTGTGCCTTTCAATTTTTTAATTATTATTTTGCCATGATTGTGCAATTATGGCAAAATGATAAAATTTAAAAAAATAGAAAATAAAAGGAAAACAAAGTAAAACCAACCTCAGCCTGCTTGGAAATATAATAGTACCCCCATATCCGCAGGGGATTGGTTCCATGGCCACCCACAGATAATTACATCCGCAGATAATAGTGAATGCCCCCTCCATCGCCACGGCCACCACTGGAGCAATCCTGGGGCGTGAAGGGAAAGTGAGAGCTCCTCCTCCCCTCCCTTCGCCCCCCCCCCCCGTCACCACTGCCACCACCAGAGCGATCCCAGGGGCAAAGGGAGAAGGGATCTCCTCTTCCTCCCTCCCCTCATCCACCCTCCCATTGTTAGCCATGGATAACTGAATCAGCGGATGGCAAATCAGCGGATATGGGGGTGCGTCTGTAGTGAGGGGGAGAGGAGGATTATGCCCACTCATGTCACGTGACTGCCAGAATATCAGAACTGCAATGAAACAGACCTATTGCATCAAGGGCAGTAATGGAAAAGAAGCAATATTGGGAATAATTGATAGGTTTTCCCTGTCAATGAAAAGGTGTGTTCCACCGATGATCAAAATACAAAGCAGCAACAGGAGAGACATGGGGCCCATCTAAATGGTGAAAATACCCCTCATGGAATTCGCTGGGACTCCTATCTGTCTAAATGGGATCCAGTACCAATCCACACTGTTCGGAAGGAGGGGGGCCCAAAATGGCAAAAACAATGCAGTAAAAGCCTTCACAGATCTTCCTGTGCTTTTTCAAAAACTGCGAGGGAGTGCACATTCCTGCTTGTTTGGACTATCAAACGACAGGCAATCCAAAGGGAAGCACAAAGCTGATTGGCTGGGTGAGAGCGGTAGCAGGGCTTGCTCGCAGGGCAAGCACCCACTGCCGCCATGTTGGATTTTCGCCTTAGCAATTGCTCACTAAGGCGATTGGATGAATATTTTCTGTTTTGCTTTCCTATAACATTGGAATATCGCTCTATCACACCAGCGCACCTTGGCCAACTTTAAAAATAAAAAAAACAAAAATGGCGGCAGTGAAGCTAACACAAGTAAATCACTCGTGGTTGCCATCAGGAATGTGAAGCTTATGGGGGCTTCCAAGGCCAGAAAAACCATGTAGACATGTCCCTGCTGCTGCAAGATGCCAATTCTACGAGGTACTTCGGTCCCCCCCACTTGTGTAGATGGGCCCATGATGTTGTGTGGTAAGTACTGGCCAAAGACACTATTATCTGGCAGTAATTGCAGTTTACCAGCCTCATGTGATAAAGTCCATAGTCTCACATAGAAGAGTCATTTTCCAAAATTACCTCCAACTCCCCTTGGAAAGTTGGAAAGAAGTCCTGCTGTATTCAGTGGGGCATATTCCCAAGTAGGAAGGCTTGCATAGAATGGCAACTATAGTAATAAAACTACACGTACTAGATTTTCAGACAACACTGTTATAGTGTTACTATTCTACTTTATTTGCTCTGGCTGCCTCCTGTTGAATCCTGGGATTTGCAGTTTAGGGAGGGGCATTTACAACTCTCAGCCAGAGAGCTCTTAGGCCTCACTAAACTACAAACCCCAGAATTCCACAGGAGGAAGCCAGAGCAGTTAAAGTGGAATAGTAACACTATAACAGCGTAGTCTGAAAATTTCCAACTAGAATAATTTTAGAAGCACATTTGTTTTATGATCATCTGTGTCTTAAGTAAAACTGAAAGTCTGTTGGCACTGAGATACTTCCAGACTGCATCTGTGATGGTTTTGTTTGAATAACACTGCCACTCAACCAGATAACTGTTGGCCAATTCATGTTTAGTGAACACTGATATAGCACAAAAAAGAAAAGTGGAGGAAAAATAAAGGGGGGTGGATTTCCTCTGAAGCACATAATATCCTTTTCTAAAAGGATCCCCCCACCCTCAGGACTGCTGCAGTGGAAGAACAGAAAACATTTTCCCCTCTGCTTCCAGTAACGATTTGCCTCCACTGGGGATAGCCTTTAAAACTCACAGCATCAGAGTTTATAGGGCCAGCGTTTGAAAGAAGGAGAATATCTTGTGGATCAAGAAGACTGGCAGAAGAGTGGATGGATTTCCCAAGCCTCAGAAAATATGGAAAACTATTTGAGGAATTTTTAAAAAACTTGGTTTGATTTAGAGTCTAATAGCTGTGGGACGAGCTCTTTATGTGAGACATTAAAATTTCAGGACTTGGCTGTTGTGGCTCAAATTCTACATGCCAAAGCAGACTGGAAGCACAGAGAAAGGTGGTAAGGCAGGTTATGTCCAGCAGTGATTTTTTTTGGGGAGGGGGGGTGCACCTTCCTTCAAAGGATGGAGAGGATTCTACAAGTGTTGCATACAGAAGAATTGATTACCTTAAGAACATCCTTGTAAAGTAGACTTGTGCAGATGGGTAGAAAATTCTCCATCTCTTTGAACAGAAGCAGTTTTCTCAGGCTGTGTTCAGGGGGTCATCTGCTCACATCTTGATCAGAGATGTAGATATGCTCAGGGTACTTAATTTCACTTTTGAAGCAGTACTTCATTTCTCTTTTGAAGCAAGGATTACTGAGCCTCTCAAGCCTGTTTCCAGGTCTGAGTCCAGGTGATAATGTGTAACAATTGTACTACTGACTCAACAATTGCATCTTGATCCACTGATCAGACTTTGGATCACAATTCAGATTGCTCACCAGGAACTGCTGAAAACAATGTACCGATAGTACAAATAATACCGTATATATATATAAGACGACTTTTTCAGCCTGTAAAATCAGCTGAAAATTCAGGGGCCGTCTTATACGCCAGATACCATCTCGGACTCGGAACGATGGAGGTGGCTGGCTGGGGAGGGAAGCCTGCTAGCCACCTTATCCCCCCCTCCCAGTGCAGCTGCATGGTGGGAGCCTTGCTGGGTGGGAGGGGGGTCTTCTCCATGACTCTGAGTCATGGAGAGGATCCCCTCACAGCCAGCAAGGCTGCACGGTGGGGGGAAGCCTTGCTGGGCAGGAGGGCCTGAGCCTCTCCCCAGCTGGCCAGCCATCCCCCGCGATTCCTCAGCCAGCTTTGGGAAGGCTTCAGGAAGGGTGGCTGGCTGGAGGGGGGGGAAGCTTTCCAGCCACCATCTGCCCTCCCCGAAGCCATGAAGGGGAGCCCGATCGCGGCTTCGGGGAGGGCGGGTGATGAGGGGTCGTCTTATATGGCGAGTATACCCTAAAGTCTATATTTTAACTTAAATTTTTTTGGGGGTCGTCTTATATGCCCAGTTGTCTTATACGCTGAAATTTCTTGGTCAACAGAGAGCGTGTAGTAGATGTATTTTCATTTATTATTCATCATTGATCTTATGACGATGTCTGATTGGTGTTTGTATATTTCATTTGCAAATTTCAAAGCTCTCTTTCAAATTCTAGTTCTCTTTGACATCCTGCGATGTGACACAATTAACTGCAACTAATAACCTCCCCTCTCAGAGAGAGTTGATTTTTCCCTCAGGGAATGAACAAAATGGACAATGGCCTTTTTTAGTGCAAAGAAAATGAGAACAGTCATACATTCCTCTATCACAAAACAGCTGATAGAGCATTAAGAAAATTACAGACAGCCTTGCATTTATCCCAAAAGATTACTCACATATAAGTGCATTAATAACATCCAGTAAATATTTATACCCTAATACTCACACTAAGCTTAGCTCACACTTAGCTCACACTAAGACTCTAATCTATCTAGTCCGTGAGTTGCTCTTTGTTGATGATGCTGCCCTTGTTGCCCACACAGAAGCAGCTCTGCAGTGCCTAACATCCTGCTTCGCAACAGCTGCAGAGCTGTTTGGGCTGGAAGTCAACCTGAAGAAAACAGAAGTTCTTTACCAGCCTGCACCACAGGACGAACACCACCATCCCCACATTGCCATCGGCAACTCTGTGCTTGAATCTGTTCAGCAGTTCACCTACCTGGGAAGCATCATCTCCTCAGATGCCAAGATTGACAAAGAGATCGATCACAGATTAGCAAAGTCATATAGCGCATTTGGAAGATTTCACAAAAGAGTCTGGAGTAATAAACACCTGAGGCAAAGCACAAAAATCAGTGTGTATAGAGCCATTGTACTGTCTATTCTCCTTTATGGATCTGAAACATGGGTCACCTATCGCCACCACCTACGACTCCTTGAATGCTTTCATCAGCGCTATATACGCACAATCATAAATATACACTGGACTGACTATGTGACGAATGTTGCTGTCCTTGAGCAAGCAGGGATCACCAGCATTGAGGCCATGATATTGAGAACACAGCTGCGCTGGGCAGGGCACGTTTCTAGGATGGGGGACCATCGCCTCCCAAAAATAGTACTCTACAGTGAACTTGCCACGGGTCAGCGTAAGAGGGGCGCTCCAAAAAAGCGATACAAGGACTCCCTGAAACAACATCTCAGGCTCGGCCAAATTGATCACTAACAATTGTCTGCTCTGGCCTCACATCGGGAGGCATGGAGACATACTATCCACAATGCTGCAGCCTTATTTGAGAACTTACGCCAACCAAGTCTTGAAGAGAAACAACAATGCAGAAAGAATCACAACCCAGAAACATCACCCAAGGAGACCTTCTGCTGTGCTTTCTGCAACCAGACTTAGCGATCGCTTGCTAAGGCAAAAATTCAACATGGCAGCAACGGGCACTTGCCCTGTTAGCAAGCCCCGCTCTCACCTGGCCAATCAGCTTTGTGCTTCCCTTTGAATCGCTTGTCCTTTGCTTGTCCCAACAAGCAGGAATGCGCACCTCCCTCACAGTTTTTAAAACACTACGGGAAAATCCGTGAAGGCTTTCCCTACATTGTTTTTGCCATTTTGGGCCCCCTTCCTACGGAATAGTGTGGAACCCATTTAGACAGGTCAAATTCCCAGCAAATTCCATGAGGGCTTTTTTTTTTAACTGTTTAGACAACCCTTAAGTTCCACACTATAGTGAGAGAAGATCTCTGTTTAAATTCTAACTAATTTTGCACCTATGAGGTCTGTGTATTAAATAATGAGACTGATACAATAACCCATCTTTCTTTATATGTATTGCAATTCTAATGCTTGTCCCCTCCGATATGCTCCCTGTTCACACTCACACACCGATGCAGTCTTGTTTTCCACTGGTCGAAGATGTGGAGCAGGTCAGTTTCTGTCAGCTGTTTCAACACATCTGCCATTTTCTTCTTTACTGCATCAATTGACTCAAAATGTATTCCTTTAAGTACCAATTTCACTTTAGGGAAAAGAAAAAAGTCACATGGTGCCAAATCTGGCAAATATGGAGGATGTTCATGTGTAGTAATGCATTTATCAGCCAAAAACTGCTCCACAGAAAGTGCTGTATGAGAAGACACCTTGTTTTGATGAAGAATGAAACAATTTCCCCACAGTTTTGGCCTCCCCCCCCCCCCCGACTCTTCCTCTCAGCTTTCTCAAAACTTCCTTATAATAAAGCTGGCTTACTGTTCTGCCTTCTGAAAACCATGCTGCCAAAATTATGCCCTTGATGTAAAAAACCCCAATGAGCATGGCTTTGAATGTGGACTTACTTTGACGTGCTTTTTTCATTCTTGCTGATGGTGGTGTTTTCCAGTGCATTGACTGTCATTTTGTCTCAGGATCATACTGGAAGATCCAGGTTTCATTACAAGTGATGGTTTTTTGAAAAAGGTTTCAGTCTGCCTCAAGTTGCTGCAGAATGTCATGTTGTGCAACTTTTAAACTTAGCATTTTCCCGGCACACAACAGACAACACAGCTGCTTTAAATGATGGCTGACAATGAACTGAACAGCCGAGAGTGTTGATGTTTGTCAGACAGGTTCAGACATTTTCAGGGTCACCACTCAAGCATTCACAATCAGTTCTTCCTGATTTGTCTGACAGGTAGAAACACAATCCTGTTATTTAATAGAGAGACCTCGTATAATCTTTATATGCAAGTGTTATGCGCATTCAACCCAACTTTTACACTCCTTGGTAATTCATTTCTATATATGTATGTATGTATGTATGTATATACATATAAATGTGTGTGTGTGTGTATACTACATGCACACACATACACACGTACAGTTGTCCCTTCAAATTTGCTGGGGTTTGGTTCCAGGACCCCCGTGGATACCCAAATCCGTGAATACTCAAGTCCCATTATATGCAGTGGCATAGCAAAATGATGTCCCTTATAAAAGATGGCAAAGTCAAGGTTTGCTTTTTGGATTATTATTTTTTAAAGAATATTTTCAAGCCATGAATACTTAAATCTGTCAATACAAAATCCGTGGATGCGGAGGGACAACTGTATATACATATACATATATACATACATATATATATATATAAATGGATTACCAAGAAGGAGCATAAAACTTGGGTCGAATGTGTGTGTGTGTATACCAGTGCGTGTAACCAACCATCCCACACAAACACATATTCTCAAGTCAAGAATAGGGCAGCCAGGGTGAAAAGGCTTTTTATAATTTCCACCAGCACCAGCAAGCAGCAGCACTGCCTCAGAAGATATGTCCCCCTGCTGGTCTGATCTAAACCCAACTGGGGGGGAGGGAGAGAGAGCAACTGACCCGTCGATCCCGACCTCTCCCTCCCCGTCCTAGTTTTCTAGTTCCCGAAGAACAACGGTAATAACGTGAATATAAACCTCCCACAAACAACCCAACCCAAATTCCCCTCAGCGATTCCTTTGCTGGTGCGTGGCGGCGGCGGCGGCTTAGTGTGCCTCCTTCTGAGGGACCCGGAGAGGTTTCCCAGCTGTGTTTCCGAAGGCGGGCGTTTGCTCAACATTGTATTTCGGCGGCTGTTTATTGCCTCGCCATTGAATAACACCCTCTGTCCCTCCCACTAAGTCCTCCATCTTTCTCCGTCCCCCTGCGGGGAGATGTTTTTCGCCGCCACAGAAAACGTTCCTTTTGTGGAAACGAAAAAAAGGCGGGAGCGGTTACTTTCTACGATCAAAATAAGATGCTTTGGGCTGAGGGACAAACGGGTCGGCGTTATCAGTTCCAGCACTCGGTCCCTTGAAAACGTGAAGGCTTTTGGGGGGAGGAGGCGGGGAGACGTTTGTTTTGGTAGGACTTAACTCCTGCCGGGGCAGAAGGGGAAAAAAAAAGGACGTGATAGGAAATAAATATTACACCATCCAGCCAAAAACAGGTTTTTAACGACCGGGGGGCGCGCGCATATGAATGCCTTCTGATCAACCTCGTTAACACACGATGGCGGGCAAATTCTGTGTAGAGTAGTCTCATTCAATCAATCGTCGAATAGTGAGTCAACATGAAAGCAAATCCCATTGATTCAATGGGTCTGTTACAAAGTGCACCCCCTTTTTGTGGGTCTAGGAGACGGCTGAATGGCTATAACTAAGTCTCCCCCTCTTTTTTGTGGGTCTAGGAGACGTCTGAGTGGATATAACAAAGTCTCCCCCTCTTTTTTGTGGGTCTAGGAGACGTCTGAGTGGCTATAACTAAGTCTCCCCCTCTTTTTTGTGAGTCTAGGAGACGTCTGAGTGGATATAACAAAGTCGCCCCCTCTTTTTTGTGGGTCTAGGAGACATCTGAGTGGATATTTTAAAAGTCTCCTTTTTTGTGGGTCTAGGAGACATCTGAGTCGATATAACAGACTCCCCCTTTTTTGTGAGGGTAGGAGACTTCTGAGTGGCTATAACAAAGTCTCCCCCTCTTTTTTGTGGGTTGTGGGGGTGGAAGGGCAACGATGGGTAGAAAGAGGATGTGGGCACACAGGTGGGGAGAGACAGGTGCGTGCCATCCTTGGGAGAGGCGGTGGAAGAGAAATAGGGCTGTTATTGAATAGCAGGAGGCGATATAGGGGAGAAGCATTTTTCTGTCGATCGCATATTGTCAACAGGATGTAGGCACGTATGTGCCACATCTATACCAGACGAACTGAGGAGCACCTCAGTAACGTGTCCGATACAAATACTTGCACTGGACACTCATATTTTGGGGGCTCGTGTTTAGTCTGTCCTTACTTTCGGTAACTTTCGTTAAGCATCTCTGCACAATTTTCAAGGCTTTTAAAACAATCTTAATTGTGTGCCCGCGGTTTAAAATGACAGGTAAACATCTGAAGAGGTTAAGGACTCGGGTTTGTTTCGAGTGGATGGGAAGGACCCTCTTCTCTGAACGCCCCCCCCCCGCCCTCCGAAAGGGCTCTAACGGGAGTAGAAACCTGGATGTGTGCCAGATTGTAAACTATATTTACACACACCTACGCCCTTGTATACTATACTATCTCCGGTCACTTTTTTCCTATTATTTTTTTAAAGCGTTGGAAATATCCGCTGGTGTGTAATAACTCACTATTGACTCACTATTCAACGACTGATTGAATGGGACTACTCTACTGGGGACTAACCCACAAAATGCCCACCAACGCGTGTTAACGATGTTGATCAGAAGGCGTTCATGTGTATATTACTCGCTATACAGTATAAGCTATACTAGTGGTTCTTAATCTGGGGTCCCCCAGGGGGTTCACAATGTCCTCACAGGGGGTCCGTGAAGGCTTGAAAGTTGCTTGGCCCACCTCCTTCCAGTGGAGTGGCCACATGGTAGGAGCCAAGGCAAAGGCTGGCTTGGCTTGCGCATCGCCATTCAATCCGCTCCAGAAACAAACTTGCAAGAAGAATCAAGGGAAAAAGTCTTCCCTTTCCCTCCAGTGCCTCTGAGGGAAGGTTTAATGGATGGTGCAATTGCATCATTTTGTTGTTGTTGTTTTAAATCTTGAGTTAAGTCTTGGGGCTCCAGGGCAACAAAAGATATTTAAGCGGGGGGGGGGGGTCCCTGGCAAACAAAAGGTTAAGAGCTACTGAGCTCTATGTTTAGGTGTTGCTGTTTATATCATGGAGAGATGTTGTGTCACGCAGTCTGTCTGCGCTTCTGCGGTGCTGCTGTATAACCCAAGTGTCTTTATGCTCTTTACTGAATGGCTATATAATAATCAATCCTAGCAGGATCTTTGGGAGCTGAGCCAGAGATATTTATTTATATATTTATAATATCAGAGATATCAGGGGAGCATTTTTTTGGGGGGGGGAGACGAATTTCTAATAAGTGTGTGTTGTTGCCGTAGGGGAAACAGCAGGGGTTGGCTACTAAGCATGTAATAGTAGTGTGTGTGTGTGTGTGTGTGTGTGTTACTTCCTGTGGTATATTTATGACCAGGGCTTCGATTTCCGGTAGTTGATGCGCTCTCTCTCTCCCCCTGTGTCTCCCTCTCTTTATCACAGAGCGTTTAATAATACCACCGAAGGGAGGAGGAGGAGAGCTTTCAACACACACACACCACTCATGGGGGGTGTGTGAGGAGGAGGAAGATAAGAGGGAGCTGCCCGTGAACAGGGATATATGACACCACCTCTTCTCCCCAGACACAATACTCCCTCCTTGTAGCCTAAACAAGATCTGGTTAATAACCTTCCCATCAAATATCACGCATAGATCACGGTCTCCTCCTCCCTTCCCACAACACACACACACACACGCACATACAGCCACCACATTCCTATGGACAGGCACGTGCAGGTAGGTGGCTATCAGAGCTTTGGGAGAGGGGTGTTGGGGGGCGGGAGGGGGAGAAGTAGAAGAGAAATGGCGTGGGTGTGAGGTTGTATAAGGAAGGGGGTGCCATATGCTCAGTTATCTCGCTTCCTCCCTGAGCATATTGTGAAAGAGCGAAAAGACATCAGAGTGGAGATAACAAAGTCTTCCCCTCTATTTTTTTTGTGGGGGGTGTCTAGGAGACATCTAGGCGGATATAACAAAGTCTCCCCCTCCTTTATTTTTTTGTGGGTCTCGGAGTGGAAGGGCAGCGACGACTAGGGGCACACAGGTGGGGGAGAGATAAATGCTTGCCATCCTTGGGAAAGGAGATGGAAGAGAAATAGGGCTGTTATTGAATGGCAGGAGGCGGCGAGAAGCATTTCTAAGTAGATCGCACATTATTGCATATCTCTGCGATGGCAGGTGGGCATTCCGTGCTGGCCGGCGGAAAGAAGCTTTTTCGAGTCCAAGCCTGCACTTAAACGTGGGGGGTCATTAGCGCCTTTATTGATCCGAGGGGATATTGTGTGTGTAAGTTTATTAGAGCATGAAAGGCATGAACTGCAGCTCTCTTGTCTTCGTGCTCTGGCGGGGACGATGATGAAGGCAGTTGAAAGAAAAAGAAGAAGAAGAGAGGCATCTTTGTTGTGGTGGCTGAAATATGTGAGTTGATGTCTGTGGGAGGAGGATGCTCCATGGGCGAAATTCAGAACTGGGGTACGGGGCGCCCCGTTGGTGAGGAGGGAAGGCGAGGCAAGCATTGCTGGGGGTCGTAAAGAAAGTAAGTCTTTGGGGCAGTTTGGAGGGTCCGTTTCAATGGGTGCCTGGGGAGGACGCAGCAGAGTTGTTTCGGGTGGTAGGTGCAAAACGTGGTGGGGTGTGGATGTGCCAGGAGCAGGTGTGCCTGTAACAAGCGGAGTGTGTGTGTGCGTACGTGTGTTTGTCTGTCTTCGTGGAATAGATATGTTGCATACGTATACGCCGAGGAAGGTGTGCGTGTGAAGTTGTGTGTAACGGGTGGGTTTTAAAAAAAATCAAATATGAAGCATCTCTTTTAGGGCAAGACAGCGATCCTGTCCCTAGTTATTCAGAAGTAGGTTGAGTTCCATGGGTCTTACTCCCAGGTAAGGTGGGTGTAGGATTGCAGTGGGGTTGGGACAGGTGCAATATTGTGGAGAAAGTATAATTTACGTGTTACGAAGGGAAATGTGTGGACTTGCGGTGGGGCAGCCTGGAAAGGCTCTTGCCGTTTCCGTTCTGTTTTTAATAAGAATTGGCGTGGAGACACGCGATCCTGGGTTTTTGCAGGGCTGATGGAATCCCGTCCTGCAGAAATCAGCTTCTCTTTGACCTAAAAAGACGAAAAGGAGGAGAAGCAGAAAGGGCGGGAGAAAGGAGGAGACAATGAACAAAAAAACCTTTCTGTTTTGTTTCGTGGTGGGTCGGAAAAGTAGTAAAAGGACAGGCAAATCCTCTGGTTGTTTGGAAGTTTTCTCTTGCTGACACACGGGGTCCCCTTGCCGCGTTAGTTATGTTTGTTTACCATGTGTAACAAAGGAGGAATGAGAAGGAAGAGAAAAAGGAGAATCCTGTGAAGGACTGACGTTTGGGTGCCAATGCATCCACCATAATTTGCCAAGGTGTACAATATTAGTCTGCAGTCCTATATTCATGCACACATTCTGTGTAGGTATGTTTAAGATTGCATTGCTAAGCAGGTAACTGGAAACTCAAGAAGTTACTGAAGGATGACTTCCCAAAGAGGGAGCTATATCAGCCTGTTGCAGCAAAAAAGCCAGAAGAGCCCTGTGCCACCATGAACAGTAACTTTATTATATCATGCTGTGAAAGGAGAGTCATACTCTCTTTCCATCTCTCTCTTTTCCTCTCTTCTAACATTGGCATTTTTCTTGAAAGTTGAGTCTGCACTGTTGCCTGCCTTCCCTGCAACAGAAGAGAAGTACAGAGGGAAACAATATTTATATCCTATTGCCCATTAATAATACTAAGCACTAATTTATTTTCCAGTTCTGGAAAAAAAAGTGAGATCCAAGACAAGGCAAGCTTGCTGAAATCTCATTTAACAGAGGCTTGGCTTCAGAAGTAGGACTTTATCTCAGGATGCTGGCACTGATTTCCCACTCTTTTTCTACCCCACTGTTATCAAAATTAGCAGAATATTGTAGTCTGAAAAGTGATCATTGCTGAATGTGTATGATATTCAGTACAACTCAGATTCTCACACCTTTTCCTGTGACCATCACCAGAATTTCATATTTGTTCAGAGTCTGCATATTTCAACTACATTAACTAATTCTGAAGCCACTATCCTGCATTCCCATCTGCATTCAGCATCCACTCATCCTTTGTGAAACAATGGGGATTTGTACATCATCATTGATCAATCACAGTGTGAGACCTATGTCCAGGGTTCACTGTTCAAAAGATGCTTCATACAACCTAGCTCAAGATTTTAGATACCAAAAAGTTGGCGGTGGTGGTCTTTTCCCCATAGATATGTATGTATTGAGGACCCCTTGATTCTGTGGACTGTAGCACAAGATGCCACAGGATAAATTAGTTTTTTTGTTAATACATAATCACTCCTGCATTGGAGAAAAATGTGTTCAACAATAATAGTGACATGCAGTTTAGCTGTTCAGTGATTAAGAAGTGTCCTTAAAGGCTTGTTTTTAAGAATTTCCAAAAGGTAGCCATGTTAGGACTTTTTCGGATGAGCTTTTACAGTGCTAGCAGCCTCGTCCCCGTTGTGAGGCTGCTGCGCTGCAGGGCGTCCCTTTCGGATGACGCTCTCCCCTGCCGGTACTGTTGCGTTACCGCGGGGACATTGCAGCGTTGTATTCGGTGGTTTTCTAATCATGAAAGTTGACATAGTTCCAGGAAAAAGAAAAAGAAAAAGAATGAGAAGATGAAATGCCATCTTTTCATCCACAATTGTTCTGATTCTAAAGGCTCAGCATAGTTATGTACATTTTAATGTGTGTCATTTTTTAAAAAAACAGGAAAAAGTAATGGCTCTTAATTACAACTTGGCACTAGTTTTGTTGATCCTCCTAGATTAAAAAAATCCAGGATCCCATTTAATGTATTTGTTTGTGGGCTTTAAGCATGCTGTGTTGTATTTTACAGTGTTGTATTAAACTTGTAGGCTCTTTGAAGTATAATATAAAAGTAAGGTAGCTTACTGAATTGATTGGTTTGCAGTCATGCTTGCATCCTACTTGCGACAGAGAGCCAAGATGTAGAAAAAATAGGCATATAATATGAATCATAGAGAAAAGAATGTACTAACCTCAGTTATGTTTTTGGCTTGAGGAACCCATGTATGGTAGATTGGTTCTTTGGGACACTTTCTGGAATCTAGTTCTGTCCAAGCATGTTTGCATAAGCTTTGTTTTCTGTTTAAAGTATAGTAGCTGAAGTGCACTGTAATGAAAAGCCATCCTAAGATACAGATCCACTCTCTTATATGACACTGTTGATAAATACTGAGTCAGTGTAAATACAATGGTTAGAATGGTGGACCAAGACTTGAGAGGTCTCTGTCACAAACCCTTATGAAGTTCACTGGAAGACCTTGGGAAGTCCTGTCTCAGCCTAAAATACCTCACACAGCTGTTGTGGGTATAAAATGGGGGGAAGGTTTACAGCTTATATGGATTTTTATCCAAAGGAAAGGATAAGAATATCATGAGTGCATTAAAATACATATTATAGAAATGTCTTCCTCCTGCACTTTCTTCATTCTGCATATACCTAAGGATATTCACTTCAGTGTTGCTTGTAGCTGAGTTCATAATATATGAGAGAAACCCAAGCCTCTACTGGTGCTGATAATAGCTCAGTATGAAGATATATGTAAAATATAGAAATCTGCTTCCAACACAACTGTCATTTTATAATGCATCTAAAATAGTGAGGCTCATTCCCCACAAAGCTGACAGCTACAGAATAAATAATATATTATCTTATATTAGATCAACTAACCAATCCAAAGATGTACTGAATTTTGATTTACACTGAATTCTTCGTCAGGCAAAGAGAACATTAGCAGCATTAAAGACTTGCATAGGCCTTTCATATATCTGTTTCTGGTTTCACCCTCTGTTTAAAAAGAATCAATTCAAGCATAGCATAAATAATAATGATGATGATGATGATAATAATAATAATAATAATAATAACAATTTATTTATAGCCCACCCAATCACAAGGAATCCGGGCAGGTTACAACAAGAAAAACACATGGAACACAATAAAATTCAAAATTAGTTCCTTCCCACCCACCCCCCAACCCAATACTAAAATTACGATTAAATAAACACAGTTTAAAAACAAAAATACAAAAGTTTAAAAAGGGAGATAATTGGTGGACAGAGCGACGTAGATCATCTTGTGTGGGGAGAGGAGTAAAGTTGGGAAGGCCTGCCGGAAGAGATCCATCTTAAGAGCCTTTTTAAAGGCAGTAAGAGTAGAGATGTGATGGATCTCCTCTGGCAGGTCATTCCACAGTTTTGGAGCAGCAGTGGAGAAGGCCCTCTGGCTCACCGATGTTCGCCATTTTTGGCTGAAGTAGGTTCTTCCCCAAGGACTTAGTGTGTGGTATGGACAATATGGAAGAAGGCGATCCTTTAAATGTAGGGCTTTAAAGGTAATAACCAACACCTTGTACCTTGCCTGAAAACTAATTGGCTGCCAGTGAAGGGACTTCAGGACCGGTGTTATATGGTTCTTACAGGAAGTACCAGTAATCAACCTGGCTGCCATATTTTGCATAAGCTGAAGTTTCCGAGCTTGGCACAAAGGTAGCCCCATGTAGAGCACATTAATGAAAACTTGATTACTTCTTTCCTAGTGGTAGGCAGCTTTCACTAGCTACATCTTTATACAATTTAATATAAATGGAAAATAACAAATAAAATAACATGGTATATTAATTCCCATTTAAAATTTCCAGTGATTGAGGCCGATGCACATTCTTTAAACCAAACCATACTTTTGCCATATGTACTAGCAAATATAGTTTTGTGTCACTTTCACAATATGATGTATGTGACAATGGTTTTACATGTAATACCAGCTGTGACAGGGAGAATCATTTGACTTTGTTTTCATTTCATATCTGGTTGTGATCAAATGTATTTTATTAAGGTTTGCTTTAAAATTCTTCTTCATGTTACTTTAATTGGATTCTTCAAAGGAGCATGGTACTGAATTTTAGTTGAGTAGGATGTTGAAAAGTTATAGTATTGTGATGCCTTGGTTTGTGTTTTTGTATAAATGTCATAGCAGTCATAGTAATTTTAAGGCAGGATTCAGTCTTTATTAGTTGTTTCATACATTACACAATCTGGATTACTCACAGAAATATACTCCTGGTAGGAAGTTGTACTGAATCCTAGTTTTCCTTCTAATAAATGTACCTTTATGATAAATCCAAAACCCCAGTTAGGGAATACCATTATTACGCCCAAGAAAAATGCTACAAAAGAGTGTACAAACTTTTAAGTGCTCCAGAATTCTTCATCAGGCTAGATACTTAGTGGTGGTGGTGGTGGTGAAATATCTCATATGATAAAGATTTCCAGGGAACTCAAAACCTTGCACATTCTTTGGTGGCAATTTTGTTGGTCTTAACAGAAGAATTGTCCAACTTATATTTCTGTTTCTGTCTATGTCAGATATATTGTTCATAAACGTGTACTTTTACATTTACACTTTCACACACTTTATATTGTATTCACTTCAGATATCTAAAGGTGTGTACTTAAAAATGTTATATGAGATGTGGCTGTAATGGCTGAGGCCCATTTCTGGCCATTTTAAAAAAGGGTAATTCACAGCTAAACAGTTAATTCAGTGTCCTAATGTTCAAAAGCAATAGTTCTTGCATCAATTAATGTTGCTTGCTATATACATTGGCATTACATCTCATCTCCCTCCATTAGTATTGGCTGACAGAGACTCTGGGGTCCTTAGAAATTCACTGACAAAACACAAGTCTACCTGTTCAACCTGTCTAAAGTCCTGTGCCCTAAAGCAATCTATACATATATATAAAATTCTCTTGGGTATGTTGCCATTTCCAGAGTGCTGATTGGCTGCTTAGGGACCTGACCAACCAATCACAGGTCTGTTGGGCAGCCAATCAGCACACTGGGGGCAGGACCATGTAGATTTCAAACATGGCTGCAGAGGGAAAGTGAGTAGCATGGGGGGCTGGCTGAGTGCGTGGGAGGGGGAAGGACGAACAGGGGGCGGGACGAGCTGCGTGGGAGGGGGTAGGATGAGCGGGGGGCAGGACGAGCGATGTGGGGGTGACTTAAACCCACCAGCGTACCTCAAAGGGTTGTCATGAGGTCTCCTGGGCATTTTGGGGGGAGTGTTTTAATGTCATATGGTACTCCGGGTTCAGCTAGTATATATTATTTTACCATACTGGAGCTAAATTGAATGGAAAAGGGGAGACATCTCTGACTGTGCTAAATGCATTATATATTTATTCATATATTTCATAAATTGTTTTATGTATTTTTTTCTCAGAATCCGTTCACACGGTTCAGCTACATGGTATTATTTTAGGGAAAAATATTGCATTGTTTTACATGCGGGTGGTGATTGGCTGAGAGAGTGAGAGAAGGGAGGGGCCCTTGTGAGGCTGGGGGTATAGATGCAGATTGAATGGGAGGAGTGGATTGTGAGGGAGAAAAATAGGAATTTGCATGTGGGTGGTGATTGGCTGAGGGAGTGAGAGCGGGGAGGGGATTAGTTGGGTATGTTTCCTAAAGGGAAAGAAACATACCTGAGTTTTATATATATAGATCCTAACTTTCTCCCACTATGGATAAAAATAGTGGTATAAAGTTGGAGAAGTAATGGGCTCAATGTTGTATCCTTTTCATATTGTCTATAAGTTTCCAGTGTTTAATGAACACACACACACATACATACACATGCAAGATGGCTTCAGGCTCTTGCACAGTCATCTTCATCCCTTCACAACCTCCTTAAAGTGATACATCTAGAAATTTGTGCCATGCTTCTCCAAAGGCTTGTGCCAATATAGTGTAAAATTATGGGCCCTATCAAGCCAAAGTTAAGCACTTGGAAGCAGTGTTCCATTGAAATCAGTGAGACTTTGGTTGAATTGTATCTGATGTTCTTATCCTGTATTGGAAGAATAAACTGGCCTTCTGTTTTCTTAAGAAACCAGTTTAGTTGTTTAAAAATATCGCCCTGAAGCCTTATGTGTACAAAGTGACCTTGGGACAACAATTACTTTACCATAATTCTATTGACCTTTGTTCCAAAATATTGTTTTTTTTGTGGGTTAAAAAAAGCAGTTGGCAGCACTGAGTGAAATCTTTTGTAAAGACAGAAATTATAGTGTATCAGTGTCCTAGTATGTTTCCTTGGTAACAAATATACTACACAGATTCCATAATGAGGTTCTTAGTCTGCTAGCAACTGTGTGTATTGCTTTGCTCAGTAATTGCGTCTTTAAGTGAATATGAGGTCTTGTTTATATGACTTTTCAAGCACATACACTATCAAAGATACATTACCACTGAAAAATGAAAATCTTACACCTATGGGAATATATTTCTTTATATACAGAGTGATATATTGCATAAAAGCATTAATGTAAATAATGCAAAATATTTATTCTGCTTGAGAGGTCTTGTGTGTAAATGTATAAGAGGTACTGCATTTTGTCTTAATTTGTGTGTTTTAAGTGTGCATAAACTTGCACATTCATTGGTTGCTTACTATTAGTTCTGCAATCTGATCCTATGCATGTTTACTTAGGAGTAAGCTCCAGTGAGTTCAGCCATGGGTAGCTCAATAAAAATATTTTCCTGAAGCCTTCTGTATGGGGTTCATCTGCCTGCTCTAATGTTAACAGCTTCTTAGCATGACTTGCTGTTTTCTTCAGCCACCAGATATTCTAGCAGGGCTTTCCCCTATCTCAGGGCTGAGCATCCTCTCACTTCAACCATTAACTCACTGGCAAACATCAGTTGCCTGGCTGGCAATTAAGTTTTCCAAACTCAGCAATGAACAGAAAAAAATAGGCTTTTCCTCAGTTTTGATTTTAATGCTTTTGCAAGCACCACTTTTAACAACACATGACAGCTGTAGTTCAAACAAAGTTTTCTAGGATTTACTTTGAATAAAACAAATGCAAAGCTTTTCACACCTCTATTTTTAACACTTGTGAAACCACTTATTTTAAAACATGGGGAGTTGCTTTTTCCAAGCAAAAAGAAAGTTTACTAAACTCTGCTTTTAATAGGCTGCTCCCCAATAATCAGTGGCCCTCATCTGGCCACTTTTTTGTCTTCCTGCTTTCTTTAAGGCACACTCATGATGCAGAATTCTCCCTCAGTTCCAAAATCATCATCATTGTTAATGTTGTCTTTGTCATCATGCTACTAATAATATGTTGTCTTTGTCATCATGCTACTAATAAAGAACACATATTTTGGGGAGGAGGAGATGATGATAGATGATGATGACAGAGTGACAGGGAAATTCTATCAATGTTAACTGCTTCTTAGCATGTAGGTATGTCTATTGAGAAGCAAGCCCAATTGATTTTAACAGAATTTAATGATTTCTAGGTTTTCCTTAGGGAGGGATCAAAGAAGAAAGAATTGGAGAGATGGGGAGGGGAAAAGTTAAAGGAAGAGGATGAATGTTGCTAGGAGAAGTGAGGGCAGAAAGAAAAAGAGTTATTGGGGCAGGAGGAAGGACAGTGAAAACAAATGTAGCCAGATGAACTTGGAATTGGGGGAGAAAATGAACGAGTATGAGAGGGGTGAGAGTGATCAGGGAGAGAGGAGAAGATAAATGCAACTAAGAGAAGTGAGAAGGGAGGAGAAGGTGAAAAAAGGAGGAGGGCAAGGAAAGGTGAAACAGTTGTTAGTTCTCCAACTCCTATCTCTTTGCAGAGGATTGATGGCTATTTGCTTTATGCCTGTTAATCTGTATCTAGCTCAAGTTTTTTAGCGTTCACCATTTCCGTCACCTGGCTCCCAAGGTTTAACACAACAGTGATGTCTAGTAGGCAGATTATGATCAGAATCTCTTAAGAATAGCTTTAAGGTTTGAACTTTCAGGATATTTGTGGCTTTACAATTATTTATATATTTATTATATAAAGATTATATAAACATTAAGAAGAACTTCCTGACAGTAAGAGCTGTTCAGAAGTGGAATACACTGCCTCAGAGTGTGATGGAGTCTCCTTCTTTGGAGGTTTTTAACCAGAGGCTGGATGGCCATCTGTCAGGAATGAATTGATCATGTATTCCTGCATAGCAGGGGGTTGGACTGGATGGCCCTTGTGGTCTCTTCCAGCTCTATGATTCTATGATTCTTTTAGGTAAAACAAGTAGCTTATGCAGTTACTGTATACCCTTCTTGTGAAGGTTTGTCATGCCACATAGAAAGTCTAGGGATATTCTTTATCATAGACTTTATATAGTTTGGCACATTTCATCTCATGAGGCAGTGCTTCTTAGGCTATCTGACTGTGGGACCAGCAATTATTTTTTCCCAATATGCCAGGACCAGCAGCCTATTTGTGTCCATGGAGTACAATTGTTTCTTTCTCCTAGAAACTTGCCAGGACCACTATTGAGTAGTACTTTTACGAGAAACAGTTTCCATACTTATAAGGCGTACTATGTACTAACAGCACATTACAGTGGTAAGGAACATAATCTTACACAATATATTTGGGATATATGAGGCATTGTACATCTTACATTTCATCTGTTGAGGAATTTTACGTCTTATACAGAGTATTTGCATACATTTCAGTATTTCATTATTTCCAGTACACTGTATTACTTCAGCACAGCTACAATTATTGATCCATAGAGTATTTCTAACTCTATCTGTAAACTGACATTTTAATAAGAGTCTCTCTGGAGTATGGTTAATTCAAAGTGCTATTTCCCATTCTACAGATTGCATCAGTGCAGTTATGTAGACTGGCCTCTAACTGGTGTAGTCTGGCAACTTTTATAACTATCACAGACATTTGCTTTTCTCAGCCAATTTCAACTTGGGGATCTTGTTTCCCAAAAGAGATGATTCTGGGAGACTTTAAATTTTCCATTTAACTTTCTGCCTGGAAGATCTTTTCTTTATATGATATCTCCCTTCACTGTATCTGGGAACTACTAATTCAAAGAACCACGATTATAATTTTCTTTTGTCTGCCTTGCTGTGAGATTTGGTTGGCTGGCAAGATTCCTATATATTTACAGATGGAGTCTCATTTCTTGGAGGAGCTAGCTTTGCTTAATTGCATTACATTACTTATTTCTATTTTTTATGAGGAGATTATCAGATGTGTTAAATATGGTGTTATCATGATGCCAGGAGATTGCTAAAGGGCTTTCCTTTCAGACAACGTTGTTCCCCTATCGTCATGCTCCCGTTCCAAGGACACGGAGCAACAGACTCAAACTGCAGGAAAAGAGATTCCATCTAAACATAAGGAAGAACTTCCTGACAGTAAGAGCTGTTAGGCAGTGGAATGCACTGCCTTGGAGTGTGGTGGAGCCTCCTTCTTTGGAGGTTTTAAACAGAGGCTAGATGGCTATCTGTTGGGAATGCTTTGCTTGTTTATTCCGGCATGGCAGGGGGTTGGACTGGCCTTTGTGGTTTCTTTCAACTCTGATTCTATGATGATGCTGTTGCCACTCAGCCGGCACTGCTTTTTACTGATGGGCTAAGCTGTCAATGGATCCCCCATTCTGTTTCTGTAACGGAATGTCCTGCAAGTGAAAAGGTGCCTGTTTTGCTGGCACAATACCAGCATCAGTGGGAGGTCCGTGCCAGAACCCTTCCTGGTGATATTGGGACATCCAGGTAAGTGACACACTTTTTTGTACCCTCCCTGGGTTACTTGTAAAGTGTTAAGTGTGTTTTTGTGCTTGCTGTCACTTTTTATGTATTATTTGGGTTTTTATTTTTGAATTTACCACGCTCTCATCTTCTCGCGAGAACCGGTGGGATTTCCTTCCAGGAAGTGAATGGAGCTCTGTTAGAGCTCTATTCACTCCTGGGCTGCCGTGGAAGCGTGAACAAGTTAAGTCTGAAACTTTTAGTTACTATTCCGTGACAGGGAGGGGAGGGAGAAAGAGGAGATTGCGGAATGGTAACGCTTTTTTTGTTGCCGTCTGATAATCTCCTAAGAGACTGGCTGGGTTGCCTCTTTGTTTTGTTTTGGCTTGATATACACTTAGAAGCAGAATTCAGACTTGCACATTTAATATTTATCTGTACTGTGTCTTACCCAGACAAGTAATCTTTTTGAACTTTTGATTTCTAAAAATGCAGAGTACAAAAAGCAACATTTTAATTATTATTGGCAAATCATGATAGATTTACCAATAATAACTTTCCATGATGAATGGAGAGAATGGGAAAACTTTTAGCTAAGCGTTCTGGAGTGTGGAAGAAAAAGAGGCCAACAAAGCAGGAGATTAGGGAATGAGGTCAGGCAAAAGTTGTAAGGCTGGAGGAGAAGGAAGAGAGAGAGAGAAGGAGAACCTCTTTTAACAGGATTTGGGTGGGAGAGGGAAAGAGACCCAGTGTGGTGTAGTGGTTTGAGCATTGGACTAGGAAACGGGGAGGCCGGGGTTGGAATCCCCACTCAGCCATGGAAGCCCACTGGCTGACTTTGGGCAAATCACACTCTCTCAGTCTCAGTGGAAGGCAAAGTCAAACCCCCTCTGAAAAAAATCTTGCCTCCCCCCCCCTCATGTTAGGTTCACCTTAGGGTTGCCGTAAATTGGAAATTACTTGAAGGCACACAAAAACAACAAGAGGAAGAAAGAAGATGATAAAGAGTGAGAAATGAAATTGAGAATTAAAAGAGATAGGAATCAAGTATATATTCAGAGTTGAAGAAAGATATTTGTATCACACTCCCCCACTCCCAAAATAGTACAAACCATATGTGCCTTAGACCATGAAAGAAAATTTCACTGTTGCTTAAACCATTTGGGGTAGGGTAGGACGGCGAGAACAAAACTCAGAAAGTTAATCAGATAGGAAAAACCACAAAGCATTCCAGTTGCTCTTCAGCACTGAGGGATGAAGGATCAGCCTTAAATTGGGAGAAGAGGTAGCTCCCTTCTTCCTCCTTCCTCAAGAACAGCTGGAATTAGGCTAGATCCACCTGCAGGTGACCAGCAGGATGGAGAAGGAGAAAAAGTAGGGCAGAAGGAGCACCCTCCACTGCTTCCTGTAGGTATGGTGACAGACACACAGGCTCTGCTAGCATGATGTGGAATCATGCCCTCTGATTCTGATGTCACCTGTCTTCAGACCAGTGTAGAAGAGTAGAATATGGCCTGCTTTATGAGCTGAACCCATTATTTGCTAGGGTGGCCCTACATCAAGATAGTCAGCCTGAATACTGAAGTCTCCTAAACCAACAAGTCTAGAGAATCCCAACACCAGTTCAAGAACAGCTTGGAATTTAACAGCACTGAATAATTCACCCATCCTACAAACAGTAATTAAACTTGCGGAATTTCTAATGTGTCCCTGGTTCCTAATACCTTCTACACATACCTAAAACTATCTGCCTCTGTTTAATGTCAGACAAAGGGGATAGTGCCCACATAGTATTTGTAATTGAATAGGGAATGTGGCCAAATGCAGGACTTGTCTAGAGGGGCCAAATGAAATGGCCTCCCCCCATTCCTGTGCCCAGCAATCCAGATGATGCAGGGTTTTTGCCCCAATCTTAGTCCAAACTGCCCAGATGATGTCTGGGCAGTTCCAGAGAGAATCTGGGGCAAATGCCCCTTAAAATGGGGCAGAAACGTGTTTCAAAAACTCACCGTTTGCTCTTGTTGTTCTAAAGAAAACAGTGAGTTCCATTACCACAATGGTGGCCTGTGCGGTGCCTGGCACAGCCGTTTCTCAGCTGGGTCACGGGTGTTGCATCTGCTGAGGTCACCACGAGGGGCCCAGCCATGTGGCCATGGCTAGGCACCTTGTTCCTGGCCTTGAAAAGATGCAATAAAACAAGAAAAACAGCAACCTTTGCAACTACTAACTGAAGAAACTAGGGCTACGTCCTGCACACACTGTGATGCTCAATATAAAACTGTTGAGCAGGAGTGTTCTAAACTCACATATAATGACATATTATATACTTTAATCAACTGAATTGCATTAGACAACCCATATATATAGCAAGTCATACATATAACTTGATACAAATAATACAGTGATATGCCAAGTACTCCACTATATCACTGCAGTTGCTTAATGGAATATTTTAACATCTGCAGTGGTATATAACACTTCAATGTACAAAAACTTGTTTCATAAACACTGTTCAAAGATACAAGCAATGAAAGAAAGATAAACTTCTCAAAACATTCCAACAGACTAGTAATTAGGATTAAACATGCTGCAATATATGGTTCTTTCACCAATGTCTCTCAAATGTTTAACTGTAGTTTTCAAAATACTCCAGTACAAATGTTCGGAAGTTCTTATACAGATTTTCAAAATACACCTGTGTTGACATTCAGAAAAGATGTGGCCAGTGCAGGGAAGAGAAGCATGGTTCGTGCACAGGCCACAAGTGTGAGGACATCCCTCCGTTGCTGCAACTGAAGGGCAGGTAACAAGGGAAAACACCATGGGTCCAGGGCTATAATACTGCAACCAGAACATGGATGATTCTGGCTGTTGTAGACAAACCCATAGTCTCCCAGCATCATCTAACTAGATTTGAAGAATACTTGCCAGGTTAGTAGCCTTTTCCTGAACAAAACTGGATGACAGATGTCTTGCTTGGCAAGATATAATTATACTACCACTATAAAGTAAAGTTGATGGAAAAATATTTGCCCATATGCTCACAAGCAGTGATATTAATTTGGAATCTAGTGTGGATTCTGAACTGCAATATGTTGATTATTTTCCCCCAGTCTGACATGGTGTAGGTATCTTTTGCAGTTTCAGTGGAATATTTGTATTCTTCTGATTTTGAGTTGGTTAAATCTTACCAGTGCACCATGTTGATAGCTATGCTGTGTTTCCTCCTGCTGTAAATGTTTGTAGTTTCCAGCTCACCCGGTTATTCTTCCAACCAGTGTCTTTATTAAATAACTCACCCCAAATTATCACATGGCATTCTAATATGCCAGTTTGTAAAAAATTAGGGCTGACTGGCCACTTTCTGGGTGCAATCAAAAAGAGCTGCCTGGCATAGGAGAATGTACAAAGTGGAATTATTATTTTTTTATATTTCCTTTTGGCATGAAAAATACTTCATTATGCCAAGCATGTGTTTTCTAAACCAGCTATGCATGACAGCAGTGGAGTGCTGCTCTCATACAGAAACAGACAATTTGTTTGGGAGATTGTTATTCAACAGGACCTTAATTTACAAGAAACATGTTACACTTTAATTGAGCCCTTTTAAGCAAGCTGCACCTGCTTTAATAGACATAACTTGTTCCCTGCATATGTACAGTTTCTGAAGCATGGTTAAAATCTGTTTTGCTTTAAACTGCAGCAGAGGCAGTAACGCGACTTGAGGCAATAGCATAAAGATGATGTTGTGAAGATGACTGCTAGGTGACCCTCCTTTATTAAACAGATTGGTTGCTTAATAAGTCAGGGATGATTGTTTGTTCTTCCATGAATGGGATCTATTTGAACTGTTTCTCCCTGCCTCTGAAAGATGATATCCTCCAGGTAGTGAGAGGAGGTAGACAGGTGGTGTTATGGATGCATGGTGTTGTTGCACTTTGCACTGGGCATCAGAAATGAACATCCCTCAAACACTAAGGTTGATAGTAGGGCTGCACCCCCTGTCCATGCTTCAAGCTTCCAAACATGGGTTGACCATTGGCCCCAGTATCTGTGCATTGTTGGGCATGAGTGTAAGTAATACAGAAGTATTGACAGAAACACATACAGCCTCTGCACATGAGAGATCCTAAGCCTGACAGGATCATCCCTTATCTATGTTGGAATGTACATAGGGCTCCTTCTCATGCCCTATGAATGAATGGCAGGGTGTGTGTGTTGAGTATGGCAACTAGTTGCAGTAGGGTTGCCACATGCAGGGCATGCCAGGCCCTGAAGTTTCTACGGACTGAAGTAACAGGTATGATCTAAGTAGACCCAATAGTGTTTTTTCTTTTTCTATTGCGTCTATTTAGATCACACCTGTTGCTTTGGTCCAGTGTTATCCTATCAGAGGTTTTGCGGTTTTTTTCTTCAGTACTTGAAATTTCAGCACCAATACCAGGCATGGCCTCTGGTGATGTAATTGTTGGCAGCTCCCAGTGATATTGCAGGAATAGACTGTGATAATTTCAATAAACATGATACATTAAGCATCAACCACAGCTGTTCCGAACATGCTTTTCAAATAATAATAATAATAATAATCAAAGTTTAACAATTTTTTTTCTGGTTTGAAATTAAGTTTTCCGAGTTCTGCGCTGAACATGAACCCCCCCTCCACAAACTTTTCCTAGTTGTTTTTTTTACACCATTAACGAACTGCTTTTAAGACCACTTGGAAGTTGTAGTTCAAGCAAAGAAAATTTTCCATACTCTGCTTTGAACACCCCCTTTCTGTGCTTTAAATACCTTTTCAGTCGTTGCTTTTAACAATATATAGGGGTTATAGCACAACCAAAGGAATTTTTCCAAACATAAAGACAATTGTCAAACTCTGCTTTTAATGGGTTGTTCCCATTAACAAATGCCCGATAGATTGTGGAACCCACCTTAACCCCCCAAAATAACATATGGTGATGATGACAATAACACAACAGGGGAATTCTACTTATGCATGCCTATTCAAAAAGCAAAGCCTCTTGAATTTAATTGGACTTACAACTTCAGTATGTCACATTCCAAGATTCTAATGTATCCCACTCATGGTTTCAAGTTTTTTCTTGGGACAGAGGCAGGAGGGGGCAGAAGAACCAATTGGAGAGACAGAGAAGGAGGGAAGATCAAGGAAGATGATGGGTGTAGCAAGGAAAAGTGGGGTAGAAGAAGAAAGAATATGAAATTGAGAGGCAAAGAAATGGAAAAGAAGGGTGAAAACAAATGTAGCCACAATTGGGGGGAGGGAGAAAGAGAACAAAAGAGAGGGAGGGAGAGTAAGAAAGGAGAAGTTGAATGCAACTAGTGTGTGTATGGAGAAGACATTTAGCCAGCAGCTGTGAGTGAGGAAGGGAGGAGAAAGAGGACTAGGAAGGAGAAGGAGGGGACATTTAGTCAGGAATTGGGGGATGGAGAAACTATGGAACAAGGAACGAGAGAAGGGGGGATAAAGGAAAAGATGAGTGTAAACAGGAGATGAAGGGAGGGAGGGAAAATAATTTCCTTCCAAAGGTGGACAAGCTCCAAGGATCCTCTCTGGATGCTGTACCACTGGAAGTAAAATCCCTTTTCTCAGTCAAGTTGTGTGTGGGAGGTCTGCATCTTATTTAAAGGAGAATTGTGGCAATTCTCCCCACTCCCCCCTCTTTTGTGTGTAGATATAGAAATGGCTGGGAATGGCCTGCTGTAGAGTCAGCACATGTGGACTGACCCAGATTGGGGTTGAATGAGCTTACTTTAGAGTAAGCAAAAGGAGGTTTAAACTGCATTATACATTTGTAATGTATCTTGTGATTTAACACTTTGTTAGTATGCCCTACTACCTCCTCCCCATGGTATCTCATAACTGGAAAATTTGGACACTTTTTCGGGCCAGGTTGGCTGAGGCAGACCAGAGGTCAGTTGGAGGTCACAATGACCTGAAATGTGTCTGGAAATATAATGGTGAGAAAGCCCATATTAGGACAGAGCAGAAGCTCCTGTAATGGGTTTATGCTAACAACCCAGTCATTAGAGGGGTATGTGCTAATCCTTTTTTCCAGCTTTAGGTGTTCCCAGCAATAATTAAATTAAGCAATTAAGTGACCATTCCTTAATCCATACCCTACAGACATCTCTTCTGTACCCCCTACCTGACCAAACATTAAGAGGTTGCTGCAGCACCATCAATGTTTTGTCTTTCTGAAATTAAAGCAATCAGTTGAGCTTCGTTCCCTTTGTCTATCTGGTGGGAAAGCCATCTAGGGTTTGTCATAACCAGAGTACCTTCAGGATACGAAACTGGATATAAATATTAGACCCTAGACCCCAGCTAAGTGTGCCACAGTGGATGAACTCAGCCACAGTGGACGAACCTGGCCACTCTCTTTCTCAGTGCGCCCTGGATTAGAATTTCCTGTGCCACCCTCAGTGCTTGTCTCTTTGCTACATGAAGCTCTTCTCTTCAAGACTGGTAACAATCACCCTATCTTCCCAGACCTCTCTCCCTCTATCCAGCCTTTCTGTCTTACTTGGCTATAGCCTTGTATGTTTCTTAAGAACATGTGTTGGATATGTTATTTCACTTTTGTGTTATTTCAATAAAATACTTTATTTCACATTAACCGGAGTGCTCTTTACAGTTAGTACTGGTATACATAGGTGGAAAGATCCCTGAAGTTACCCTCCTGTCACAGGCCTGCTGTTGAGCTAATAATTCCCCCAGATATTACAGGAGATTTTGGCATCACAAGTGGGGTTCCAACATACCCCCCACCTCTTAGGGTAACAACTTAGCTTGGAAAGTGAACTAGACCAATTCTTTAAAGTTGGTTCCCCTAAAGGAAAAGATTACAGTATCTGGGGCTTCTTAATTTCGACAAAAGGTGGGTATGCAGAAGAATATTGATAGAGATTTGTAAACAATGCATAGTATGGAGAAAGTGAACAGGGCTATTTAATTCCAGTGATTGCCAGCCACGATGGACTGTATGCTGCCTCCAGCATATCAGATGAATATCAGTTGCTGGGGAAAGGAAGGTAGGAAAAAGGTTGTTGCCCTCATGTCCTTTTTGTGGACTTCTGAGAGGTATCTCTGGTGGCTGTGAGAAACAGGATACTGGACTAGACAGGCCTATGGTCTGCTACAGCATGACCCTTCTTGTCTTCTTATGGTATGTTAGTTGCATACCCTCCAGTCGTCCCAATTTGGCAGGAACAGTTCTGATTAATCTGTCATCCCATTTATTTAGCTGCTTTTAAACTGTCCCAGTTTCTCTGTCCTCTTCCTACTTTCCTTCTTCATCTTCAGTTTATTACAATAGATGCAGACTGAATTCAAAATGCAGGTAGTTTGCACTCAGGTCAGTGGAGGGAGAGGTGTGGGTGGCATCTTGCCTTTTCCAGTAGACAGGTAAAAGCAAACTGCTTCAAGTTCTCCTGGCTTGTGTGATCTTCCTCATTAAAATTTTTTTCCATCTTGACCACGCTTTGACTTTGCTTGGCCGCAGTGTTCCAATTTTCATCTGTGAAATGTTGGTGAGTATGTTGTTACACTGTGTGTATGTATGACACATGCACACACACTGTATATATAGCAAGTTTCCTGCCAAGATCTTTAAGTTACACTTTGGAACTGTTTTGAATGATCATTAACATACCATTCAAGTTTCTGTTGCAGAAACCAGGTGAGTATTGCCTTGTCATGTAACATTCAAGTGTTGCTCTAGTCTATCCTTAATTACCCACTCAAGCTCTGATAATAATGCATAGTAAATTCTGAAATCTAATGCAAAGATGTTGTTTCTTCCACACTTATAATTGTACGGTAGAGTTTCATAGGCTACCCCAGCAGCAGAAATCATGTTGTGTTATATAATACCATTGAAACAGTTTCTTTGTGTCTTAGGACAGGGTTTTCAAGGGTTCTATAAAGAAAAACAACAGATTCATTTACACATAGTTTGACCCACTGCAGTACGTTACTGGAAAGTATTTGTGTAGGTGGCATACTCTATTGCTTTTATGTTTTCCAGACATTTAGGAGAGGAAACAGAAAAGGCAGTAGCAGATAACCAGTCGTCACATGTAATTGCATTATTGCTAAGGAAATTTAATTCACTCTTCAGCTATGGGTTTGGACAGATGAGTTGCATTCAGTTTGAGATAGGCTAATACATGTGGTACAGTCTCAAGTAAGCAGTTACAGAATGAAATGGATTTTTTAAAACATTAGATATGTATTATTTATTGTCTCTGATGTAAATGTCCAGCAGACATCTGATATCACCACCATCTGCATGCAACCAAATACCCTGTAGCTTAGTAGCAGAAGCAGAATGGATGCTATTTTAAGTTTCTCCACAAAGGCAGGTAGTATTCCTGTTGCTTTAGTATATTTGTTCATTGTAAATTGGTTATTTGGGATACAATTTAACACTAAAATATTATTAATTTTTAAAAATTAAAACCAGTGTTTCTCTTAGGGAATGTGTGATAAATATGCAGCACCTTTGTAAAAGTTTTACTCAGAAGTGATTCCTGTTGAGTTCAATGGTACTAACATAGGATGGTGCCATTCTGTGTGTTTTTTTCTTTTTATCCTAACAGCTGTTTAAAAGGGCTCATGGTGTTAACCTCCCCACCATTTTCACCTCTGGCAGAATTTGTAGGCTTCTGCACTGTATTGAGTCAAGGTAGATAATAATGAGAGCAAAGATGGGCAAACTGGGGCAAGCTACAGGGAGCACACAACTCCCTTGTTGTAATAGCTCCATTGGCTGCTTGTCCATTTCCAGGCACAATTTAAAGTGCTGGTTTTGACCTATAAAGCCCTGTTTGGCTTGGGTCCAGGTTATTTGAAGGACTGTATTGCCCTATATACACCCAGTAAAGCTCTAAGATCATTTGGAGAAGCCCTTCTCTCTGCCCCACCATCTTCTCAGGCTTGTTTGGGAACAAGGTAGAGGGCCTTCTCGGTGGCTGCTCCCAGAATTTGGAACTCCCTCCCCAGAGAAGCCAGGACAATAGACCCCTGTGGAGACCACGTAATGGACAGCTGATGGAATATTGGAGAGCGAATGGGAAGAGAGCATGAAGGAGCCAGTCCTGTGGCAGGAAACTGATATGGGAGGGGTCTCCTAGAGTGAAAGGTCTGGATGACAGTTGGGAGAAAGGGGAGATGACGGTTGAAAGGGGGAGTTGAAGATGTGATGTGATGAGGAGAGGCTGGAATGTGTGTATGGCTATGAGTGGAGCTGAGGGAATGTATGTGCAGGGAGAATAAGTGATACGAGGAATAGATGCTGATTGAAAATCAAGTTCAAAGCATTTCTGTTATTTTGTTTAACCAATAAATCAAACTTTAAGTTTTTTACCATATCCAGTCTACTCATGAATTTATTTTTCCCTTACTGATATTTAATTGGCACTCTAACCCTGTAAACACCCACACACAAATGCAAGTACTATCCAACTGTGGAACTGCAATCTCCACAGATTATTAATTTGGTGGCAGCAGTGGGATGTGAAAGGCCTCTGCGTCACAAAAGTGGTGGCAGTGTAAGTGATGAGGCGGCCAGGCTGAATGGTAACGTAAATTCCGTTGGTGTGCCTGATCCCCCCCCAGAGAAGCAAGGATAGCCCCCATCCTTGCTCTCCTTCTGGTGGCAGATTAAAACATTTTTGTGCTGCCAGGTTTTTATGAACTGGGAAGGGCTTTTAAAGCTGGGAGGTGCAGTTTTTAAGATCGTGAAGGGTCTTTATAGTGGTTTTTTTTTTGTATATTAATATTTTTAATGTTTTTAACTTATACATTGTTTAATTCTTTTTAAGTTTTATATTTATACTGTTATTTTTACTTTTGTATTGTTTTTAACTTGTATTGTTTGAAAGATGTTAGCCAACTTGAGTCCCATTGTTGGGAGAAAGGTGGGATATAAAATAACAACAACAGCAACAACAATAGTCTAATCTGTCCAGGATCAAGTCTAGGAAATCTGTCTCCCTGGACAAAACAGGCTCCACTTTCTTTAAAAAAAATTGTTTTATACACACACACACACACAACTACATCTGTATGTGCCCACATGCAGATGCCATGAACCCTTAACTAAAAGGCCCAGTTTGCAAATACAGGTTGACCCTTGTATCTGCAGGGGATACTTTCCAAGACCCCCTGTGGATACCTGAAACCGTAGATAATCGGGAACCTTATTATTTTCAGTGAGACAGATGCCAGAAGTTGACCATAGAATAATATTGGAGGACCTAGAAATCCCTACAGAGAACATATTTTTTTCAGACTTGGATAAGTGAAACCATGGATACCAAATCCGTGGATACAGGGGTCAACCTGTACATGAATTCACAATATGTATTCAGTCTTGCTATACTTCAATAGCCATCTAGAACTATTAAGGACAAAAAGCGAGATAGAATATCTACTGTTCTGAGCTCTGCCAGTCCCTATAAAGTGCACATTCTTTGTACGGAGAGAAACAGTTGTGCTTATGAAGTAAGAACAGGGTTGTGATCCTGTCCAGTGACAGAGACAGCAGTGACTGGATCTTCAAAATTCTGTGTTAGGCCAAACTTTGTTTTTGCAGAGCTTTGCTTTTGAAACTGCAGTCCCCGGGCTCTGTTTCAGTTGAACTGGGTTTTCCAAGTAAATCCATCATCTATAATCTCAGAGATTATTCTGCCATCCAGATACTGGTACAGAGCCCAAAAGTGTGTTTGTGCGCCTTAGTCAATTGCCTCAGGAGTGATCAAGGTACATGATAAAATGCTTTTCAGCAGTTCATAGTTATTGAGCACATGTGCTTAGGCACTGCTTCAGCATTACACAGAAAACCGAAGAGAGCTGTAACATCAAAGGATGGAATACTATGATTTATTACCAATTAATTTTTATTTTTGTTGTTTCTTATGGATGAAACTGTGGACAAATTTTGATTATAATTTTCTAGTGCTATGCTAGATTAGAAGCAAACAATATGTTTATAATCTACTAGGGGCAGTAGGGGCCACATTTGTCCTATAGTCTATCACTTAGATATCCATCATCTAAGGAATAGAGTATTGGGCTAGTAATTGAGTACAAATCTCTGCTCAGCCATGGAAGCAGTGGACACCTTGATCAGTGGTGGTTGGCAAACTCTTGGATGAAACTGTTTATCTTGGTCTGTTTCAGATAGGTGCTTTGCCCGGTTTGGGGACAGACACTGCTTTTATTGCCCTGTGGGGTGACCTTTGAAGATAGAGAAAGTCATGGGGAATGCAAGCTTGTTGAATTCTTTGCAGCTTTTGATACTAACAGACATCGGGTTCTCCTGGGTAGGCTGTCACAGGGCCTTTCCACATCACACAATTATAGCACTATGATTTCAGTTTAACTGCCATGGCAACATCCTATGGAATCTTGCAGTTTGTAGTTTGGTGAGGTACCAGAGGAGCTCTCTGGCTGAGATTTCTAAATGTTCTTCCCTCAATTGCAAATCCTAGGATTCCATAGGATGGATCCAGGGCAGCTAAAGTGGAATTATAGCACTATAATTGTATAGTGTGAAAGGTCCCCCGGTTGGGTGTGGAATGCACTGCTTGCTTGTTGTTTTAGTCACACTTGGATTTCCTGGAGCTGGTGCTTTTGGATAACTACCTGATCCCTTTGCTTTGGACTTCTGCAAAGTTCTGTTCTCCCTCCAATGATATTTAACACAGAGCTTTGGAAACTTACTTTTTGTACCATAATTCCAAAGATGTTGGCTGGGGATTGTGGGAATTGTCATCCACAAAAGTAACTTTTCTAAGCTCTGGTTTAACATCTACATAAAAGCTCTGGGAGACATTTTCTAAAGATTTAGTTCCATGATACCCATGTCAGATCAACCCCATGGCTTCTCATTTCCCCAAGTGAACTATGAAAAATCAGGGCTTGGAAAAGCTCATGGATTGGCCATCTTGGTTGGGGGGTGCCATAAACAGTAGTGTAAAACAGTAACATTTCCAAGCTCTGCATCAGAAATAACCGAGGCTGTGACTGTCCTGAAACAGTGCTTGAGTGCAGTAATAGACTGAATTGCTGTTGTGTGCCTTCAAGTCATTTCTGACTTATGGCAACCTTAAGGTGAACCTATTATGGGGTTTTCTTGGCAAGATTGTTCAGAGGGGGTTTGCCATTGCCCTCCCCTGAGTCTGAGAGAGTGTGACTTGCCCAAGGCCACCCAGTGGGTTTCCATGGCTGAGCAGGGATTTAGACCCTTGTCTCCAGAGTCATAGTCCAACACTCAAACCACTATGCCACACTGGCTCTAACAGGCTGAATAAGGGCATGCAAACAGATACTCAGACAAGATGGAAGTATTTGTGATTCATCCATCTAACTGAATGATACTTATCCTTTTCTAGTGAGGGTCACACTCCCCCTAATAAAGCAAGGTCACAAACTAGAGGTGCTTATTAATCTGGCACTGCTATAAGCAGCCCAGATGTCTTTGGCTTGAAGCATCTTTTGTCAGCTTTGGCTGATCACTCCAGCTGCAGCCTTATTGAAATGTAGCCACAGTTGCCCATGATCCAGTAACAACCAATTTAGATTACAGCTATGCTATGCTGTGGTTAGGTTTCTCTCTAAAAATGTTTTGGGAACTTCAGTTGGCTCAAAATAGGGCTACAAGGTTACTAAGTAGGACTGGGCAATTAGATCGTATCATGTCTGTGGGTTGTTTTAGCAGCTGTGGCTCCTAGTCTGTTTCCAGGCAAAGAGAGTTTTGAAAGAGCTGCTTTTGCACTTTGAAGCCTTTCAGGTTGTGAGACCTTATGTAAAAGACTGCTATGGGTACATATTTAAACCTCAAGATCTTAAAATGCCTTGCTCTAAGAATGCCCCTGCCAGGCTGGTAACCACTGGAGGAAGGGCCATTTTAGAATTCACACCTTAGTTATGGAACAGCTTCCCAAGAGAGGTACACCTCACTCTATCTTTATACAGTCGTCCCTTCACGTTCGTGGGGGTTAGATTAGGTCTCTTTCCCTAGACTCCCCACTCCCTCCCAAGGCCTTCACGGGGCCTCCGGAGACCCTCCTGGGGCTCCGTGGATGCCTCTGCGGCACCTCCCCCCTCCCGCCCAGGGCCTTCATGGGGCCTCCTGAGGCCCCATGGAGGCCTCCGCAGCCCTCCCCCCAAGGCCTTCACAGGGCTGCGCAAGGCTCCGTGGAGGCCTCCGCGGCCCTCCCCCCTCCCTCCCAGGGCCTTCATGGGGCCTACGGAGCGTCTCCGGAGGCTTCATGGAGGCCTCCGCGGCCCTCCCCCTCCCCCCAGGGCCTCCGGAGGGTCTCCGAAGGGTCTCCGAAGGCCCTGCGGAGGCCTCCCCGGCCCTCCCCCCCGGGCCTTCACGGGGCCTCCGGAGGGTCTCCGAAGGCCCCGTGGAGGCCTTCCCGGCCCTCCCCGCTCCCTCCCAGGGCCTTCACGGGGCCTCCGGAAGCCCTGTGTCATGGTTTTGGGAGGGCGGAGGGCCCTCCCAAAACCGCGAATAATCAAAACCGCGAATGCCGAGTTCACGAATGTGGAGGGGCAACTGTAATATTTTTGGCATCCTGTGGATCTTCTTCGTGGTCTCTGTGAATCACACAGCTGGGTTACTCCTGCATCTGCGCAGAGCATCAGAACCTTCTAGAAACACTAGGCAGAATATGCTTTGATACATTTTTGGCGGTAACTCCGCCCATCCTAACGGTCCCTTATAAGGGCTTCCCACCTAAATCTCCTCAGTTCCTTTCTTTCCGCCACATTAGCAGCTTGAAGGAACCTCTGTTCGCTAGGTGTTTTTCTCTTATATGATCTGGTTGACTTGGCTTTGGTTTTTTGACGACGATTTTCGCTCTATCCCTTTGGCTTTGGTATTTGGCTTCTGATCGCTCTGTTTTTGACCCATTTCTGAGTCTTGACAACGATTTTGGCTTACTCCCTCAGCTTTGGCATTACCTCAGATATCGTTCCTGACCTCGGATTGCCCTTGACTATGATTTTTCTACACTCCGCTTATTATTGCTGTTATTGTGAGTAAAATGTCGGGGAGAGGAGCCTTTAAACACTGCATAATTTGTCAAGCGAACCTCCCAAGTGCAGATGGTAATTCCCGCTGTTTAATATGTTTGGGTGAGACTCATAACGTCAACGCATGCGTTCATTGTAAGGCTTTTACACCACAAGCTCGCAAACATAGGCTCTCGCACCTGAAGTCTTTTCTATATGAGAAAGCCTTACTCCCTGATTCAGCTCCGGCCTCTGCTTCTGCTTCAGCTCCTCTATCTGAGCCCCGAGGCCGTGGATGCTCCCGATCTCCTCCATCTAAGGGCCAAAAATGTCGTCGGTCCCGAAGCCCGTCGAGGCACCGTTCCACTGCTTCTGATCTGGAGGCTCTCCATTCCTCCCTTCAGCGTGCGTCCTCGGATTCAGCTCGGGATGGATCGACAGCGACTTGAGAGCCGGTCCCATCGACATCGAAGGCTGCCCCTCGGGATGAGGCTCCTGCCACCACCGAGGCCCATCCCAATACTGAGTCTGCCTCTTCTCAGTTTTTGAAGAAGAAGAGAAAAGAGAAGCATCTCTCTAAGTCCAAGACTAAGACAAAGGAGGGCTCAAAGAAACCTAAGCCCGTGGAAGCTGCTGCTCCAGACATTCCCCCTTGCCGATCAACTGATGTCGAGGGCACTTTTGTCTGACCTTTGCCTGTTTCCACTCCAATGGAACCCGAGGCTCGTCGGTTATGTGCACCATCGGGATCGGTGGAGATTGTGGTGGCCGAGGTCTTGTCAGGCACCAGCGCCAAGAGGTCCCCTAGGCACCTCGAAGCATCCCCTGCTCTGGTCGTGTCGAGGGCTCAACTACTGGAGCGCCACTCTTCGGACGAAGAGGTGGAAGTCATCGAGTCCGAAGTAGTGCCTCAAAGCCGTATGCCTTCTGCAGTCCGTGATGATATTCCAGCCTATTCCGCCTATGATCTTGCCCGATCCATCTGCAGGGCAGGCTTCAGGTCACCCACGGGTTCGCAGATCTTCACACCGAGAGGTGATGTCCTCGACACCACCATTACGGGCCACTCGATTGCTCGATCCCCACGCCTGGTTGACCTGGATGTTGCAAAACCAGTTTTGAAGAGGGAGGCTGTAATCCAGGTGTCTCCTTCTGAACATCACCCTCTACCTCGGACCCCTCCAACTCCACAGCCCCGATCTCCCACACCGCCACGAGACCGTAGTCCTTCATCGGAGGAGTCGACCTCATCTTCCGCCACGTCTTGGGACCTGTACCGACCATATCTCCCATCGCCTAAAACCAAGTTGATGGAGGATGATTCTGCCTCTCCAACTGATGATGTTCGTGCCTTCGGAGAGCAAATAGTCCGGATGTCCCATGCATTGGATCTTAAGTTGGAAGAACGAGCAACCGATCCCGTGGACCCAATTTTCCAATGGATACAGTTGAAGGCACCCCCGACGGCTTCCATCCCGGTACTGCCCTCATTGTTGAAGATCGCACAGGGATCTTGGGAGAATCCCTCACTAAGAAGATAGATCGACTGTACCGTGTCGGTGGCGAGCATGTGGATTGGCTCCAGAACCATCCAAGGCCGAATTCTGTGGTCGTCGAGGTCGCACAGAACAGGAAACGTCGGCCTTTGCCATCCCCACCAGACCCAGAGGGCAGGAAACTGGATATTGTTGGGAAGAAAATTTACTTAGCAGCTGGTCTGAGCTTACGTGTTGCAAATTATTTGGCTTGCATGGGAGCTTACCAGCAGGTCCTATGGGAGAGAAGGAGTCATCTCATCCAGGACCTTCCTGAGGAACGGCGTCAGATGGCGGAGGCCATACAATCTGAGGCCCAGTCTCTTGCAGGACTACAGATGAATTCGGCCCGTCATGTAGCAGACTGCACAGTGAAAACCATCGCTGGTTCCATTGCGCTGCGTCGACATGCATGGTTGCGTTCCTCGGGCCTTACACCTCAAGCCTCGGCCACCATAGAAGATCTGCCCTATGACGAGTCGGGCTTATTCAATGGGTCAACCGACGAAAAGCTCGAGTTCACCCAAAAGATGAGGCCCACTGCCAGGAAATGTGGTATGGGCTCCACCTCCAACTCTCAATACCGTCCTAGAGGCAGATATTCCTGGCAAGCCCCATCGTATGGCCAACAGCTCCGCCGAGGGTACTCTGGCCAATCCTACCACCGGTCCTGTTACGTTCCCTCTTCCTCTCCGGCCTCATTGGTGAGGAGCCAGGGCTCGGGTTCCAGATACTGCCAACCATCGTGGCAACGATCCAGGGATCAGAGCCGGAAGAAATTTTGATTGCCTTGCTGACGTTCTTTCTTTTTTCCCTTAGATACCTCTCTTCGGGGATCAACTGTCCAATTTCCAAGAAGCCTGGTCCTCTATAACATCAGACCGCTGGGTGCTTCAAATAATCCAGAACGGGTATTGGATCGAATTCGACACTCTGCCTCCAACGGGATTGGTTCGATCAACACCGCCCTCCCCTCCTCTCCTCGAGGAGGTGCAGACCTTGTTGCAGAAGGGAGCCATCGAACCCATTGACCCTGATCTTCACCACCTTTGTTTCTTCTTGAGGTATTTTCTGGTTATGAAGAAGGACGGTGGTCTACGCCCGATTCTCGACCTTCGTGGGGTGAACAAATATATAGCCCCAAAGAAGTTCAGAATGGTCACCTTGGCCTCCATCCTTCCACTTCTGAAATGGTATGACTGGTTTGTCTCCATAGACCTGAAGGACGCCTATTTTCACATCGGGATTCATCCAGCGCACAGGCATTTCCTTGCATTTCAAGTTGGGACTGAGGCCTTCCAATTCAGAGTACTTCCTTTCGGCCTCTCGACTGCTCCTCAAGTCTTCACAAAGTGCATGGCAGTGATGGCGGCATTCCTTCATCAGCAGGGCGTTGTGGTCTTTCCCTACATCGACGATTGGCTGGTTGTGGCGGAGTCTTGACATCAGCTCGAACTTGATGTTGGCCTCACCTTAGATGCCTTAGACTACCTGGGACTTGTTGTCAGCATTGAAAAGTCTCAGTTCCAGCCGGCTCAAGAGATCCAATTCATTGGGGCTCGTCTAGACTCTGTAACTGCAGTGACATACTTACCTCAAGACCGCTTCAACACCCTTCGGTCCCTGATCCATACTTGCCGTTGGTCCCGAAGGCTCCCCGCTCATTCAGTCCAGGTCCTTCTTGGTCACATGGCAGCCACTACTTATGTGACCCGCCTCGCCAGACTTCGGTTCTGTCCGCTCCAACATGGTATCTGCAAGTGTTCAACCCTCTCCGTGATTCTCCAAACAAGATGCTCACAATGCCGAGAGCAGTTCAGTGGTCTCTGGACTGGTGGCTGGTGCCGATCAATGTCCTGTTGGGCATGCCATTCAACCTTCCTCAGCCGGATGTCTCTTTGACAATGGATGCCTTGACGCAGGGATGGGGAGCACACCTCGAGCCCTACGAGATTCGTGGCTCTTGGAGCACTGAAGAGCAAGGTCTCCATATCAACGTCCTGGAACTTCTTGCCATCCAGAAAGCATTGCGAGCCTTCGAATCCTTGGTGAGGGGCAGGTCTGTGCTAGTACTGACAGACAACACCTCTGTCATGTACTACCTAAACAAGCAGGGAGGTACAAGGTCGCCTTAACTTTTGCAGCTCACACTGGACATCTGGGATTGGTGCGTCCTCAGGAATGTGTTTCTCCAATCCATCATCTTCCAGGGGAGGAGCACACTCTTGCAGACGGGCTCAGCCGTTCGAGTCTCTCCATCCACGAGTGGCATCTACACGGGTCGGTCACCTTAGACCTCTTTCGGAGCTGGGGTTTCCCTCATGTGGACCTCTTCGCATCTCCCGAGAATGCTCAGTGTCCCCAGTTCTGTTCCAGGCGACGCGCTCCGGGATCGAGGGGAGACGCATTCCTGTTCCAATAGTCGGGTCTTCTACTCTACCTGTTCCCTCCATTCCCGCTACTGACAAGAGTGATTTCCAAGCTTTGCCGGGATTGAGCGAACACCATCCTCATCGCCCCGTGGTAGCCTCGGCAGCTGTGGTTTGCGACTCTGCTACACATGTCCAAGCGTCGCTTCATCCGTCTGCCATCCCGTCTGGATCTGCTCACCATTCACAAAGGCAGGGTCAGACATCCCGTCCTAGACACTCTCCGTCTGACAGCATGGAGGCTGATTCTGTGATTCAGCCTTTGGGTTCGAGACTCTCGGGTTCGTCCTCAGTACCGAGGCAACCTGCACCTCTCCATCCAGACGTTCAGGCTGTCATCGATGCTGCACAAAGACCGTCTACTTGAAAGTCATACCACTACAAGTGGAAGAAGTACGAAACCTTTCTGGCCTCCGAGGACCGAGTCCTGAACCGTTCTCCATTCCAACTGTACTGGAGTTTCTTCTCCAATTGTCTTCGGCGGGCCTATCGCTTTCGTCGATCCGGTGCTACCTGGCAGCTATCTCTGTCGAGTTCCAGGCAAGAGGACGTCTGTCCCCCTTTGTTGATGCGACGGTAAAGAAATTTTTGAGAGGCTTCGCCAACCTGCACCCCCCAGTGACCCCGGCTTGGAACCCTCGAACTGGTCCTCTCACAGCTGGTTCGCCGACCGTTCGAACCTCTGGCTTCTACTGATCTGCGACTCCTATCCTGGAAGACTGCTTTCCTTGTGGCCATCACTTCGGTGCATCAGGCTGGTGAGCTCTGTGCCTTGAGGTCTGATCCTCCATACACTGCTTTCCATAAGCACAAAGTGGTGCTTCGTCCGGACATCTCCTTCCTTCCGAAGGTGGTGTCCAGCTTCCATCTCAACCAATCCATCACTCTCCCTGCTTTGATGCAGGACCCGCAGGACTGCGTCCCACAGGAAGTCACTCAGACTGTTCGTGTCTTATGCTGACTCGAAGCTCGAAGAGCCCATTTCCTCGCAATGGCTATCGAAGTGGGTGACGTTGACCATTGCTCTCTGCTATGAACTGGCAAAGAAACCTCTGCCATCACGGATTTGAGAACACTCTATGAGAGCTGTCTCCACTTTGACAGCTTTTATCTCTGGAGTGCCTCTAGAGGACATTTGCAGAGCTGCAACCTGGTCATCACCTTTGACTTTTATTTCTCACTACAGACTTGACTCTCGTTCTAGGAACGAGGCTGCCTTTGGGAAGGCTGTACTGTTATCTTCTATTTAATGAGTGAGTGTTCATGTTGCCAAGTCACTGTTATATATGCTTTGATCACTTTACTTAAGAATGTGCTCTTAATGTTTCAATCTCAGGTGTCCGTATATATGGTATACTTGGTGTAGGACATACCCGCCTCCAAGAGTGAAGCTTGCCAGTCTACACCCAGCTGTGTGATTCACAGAGACCATGAAGAAGATGGACAGGTTGCTTACCTGTAACCATAGATCTTCGAGTGGTCTTCTGTGAATTCACACAGACCCGCCCATCTTCCCCTCTATGTCCTACTACATCATATAAACATGCTTAATGTTCCTGATGCTGCAGACTGTGGCGTCATTCAAGGAACTGAGGGGATTTAGGTGGGAAGCCCTTATGAGGGACCATTAGGATGGGTGGAGTTACCGGCAAAAATGTATCAAAGCATATTCTGCCTAGCGTTTCTAGAAGGTTCTGATGCTCTGCGCAAGCGCAGGAGTAACCCAGCTGTGTGAATTCACAGAAGACCACTCGAAGATCTATGGTTACAGGTAAGCAACCTGTCCTTTTTCTGTTCACTCAGTCCTTTTATATAATTCATGTACTTAACTCTTGGACTCTCAGTTTCAAATTACCTCTTTTAACTCTAGGGTTGGTGCAAATTTTGTTTTTGTTTTTTGTAAAAGATGAAAGATTTATATGATCTGAAGAGAAACCAGAATATCTGGGACTTTTGTTTTGTTTTGTAGGTTTTTTTGTTTGGTTTTGTAATTGTATTTATGTTTCCTTTTTGTAAGCCACCCATTTTTTTTTTACATTTTATTTTATTTTATTTTATTTTATTTATACTGTGCTCTTCAGCCACAAGGCTATCAGAGCGGCTTACAAATTGTTTTAAGCAATTTGAGTGCTATACAAATGTACTGAACAAAGAAATACCTTTGGGACAAGGCTCTTTCTCTTCCTCCATTGTCAATACATTTCCATTCTGGGGGCCATAGTTTGGGAATTGTAACTTCAAGAAGAGGGGCTTGAACTTGCTTTCTTCTTCCTCGTCTCACCTGTTTTTCTTGTGTGGCATTTCTTCTAGCTTTTAAGCCTGGATGCAGGGATAACTTCTTGCTGATATTTGTAAGCTGCTAAGGGAGTCATTTTGGCTAGCAAGAAGGATAAAAATCTCTTTAAATCAAGGCTGTTTTTATTGTCCCCCCCAGAGCTCAAAAATATATTTCCCCCCCTCCAAAATTCCTCTAAATGCAATCTATGGGGTGTGGAGGGCATTTCCACTACATTTGAAGGTCCTCTGGCCCGCCGAGGGGATAAAAAACACACACTTTAAAAAAATGCTCTGAAATGCTCCATAATGTGCATTAGAGGGCATGAAGTATATTTCCACCACATTTTGTGCCCCCCTCTCCAGGGCAATTTACACTCAGGAAAGGTCCTTCTTAAAACCCCAAATCTGGTGAACATGGCTAGGTGTCAGGCTCATCCGTGAATTCTGGGCATTAGAGTAGACTCAATGGAAGATCCTGACATGAGGTTGGCAAAAGGCTTTGGCCTGTTTTCCTTGTCTGGGCCTCTCAGGCTTTGGCTGGGTGCCAGCCCGCCCATTTGGGCCTGGGAACGCTGTTCTCCAAAGCAATTCAAGGTCACAGCACCTGGAGCTGTCTGGGCACCTAGGAACCTCCCTAAATGCCATTCTCACGCTGTAAGGGTTTATCTGGGAATTGGGTTGGATTGTATTCAGTTTTGGCTTTGCCTATGTTCCTGATACATGTATCCTTGCTTAATAAAGAATTCTTATTGAGTCAACGTGAGTGTGTGTTTCTGGTACATCACACTAGAGGTGTTAAGGCACTATTTATTTATTTATTTATTTGGCAGATGTAGCTCTCCAAGTTCTCCTATGGGGCTAGTTGCCTTCCACTGTTGTCCACCCTGGCTTTAAATAAATACACAGTATGTAAGATTAGCCTAGGGGCCTACATATCCTAATGGCAGCAGTTTCAGAGGAAGGAACTGCCAAAGTCACCTCTGAGTATTTGTTGCCTGAGAAAACCCTATGAAATTCATGGAGTTACCATAAGTTGGCAGGCGACTTGAAGGCATACACATACAGATGGTTAGCATGCTAATGACCTAATTCACAGTGTTGTTCTAAAAACAAATGTAAGAAGTGCTTTATAGATGAAGATGGCCATGGTTTGGTGCAAAAGGAATTTAGGTTAAGAGTGTGAGGTTTGTCTCTCTCTTTTTTAAAGCATTGTGTCTGAAGTGTTGTGGAATGGGAAGGATGATACCAGTGACCAAGATGGGCAGGTGCACATTCAGGAATAGCAGAGGGTCAAAGAATGAAGAAAAGATCAAGAATATTGCAAATAAACCTATACAAATGGTTTATAATCCAAATTGGAATTCAAATTTCAGTGGAAGCACCCAATGGCTAAAGAGCATCTCATAGTCAGGGCCATAGCTAGAAGATCCTTTAATTTCCTATACATGTAAACAAGGGCTGCTGATTTTGTGCACTGACATTTTAATGAACCGTCTCTGAAATAACTCATGTTTCTGACTGTGCAAACAAGATGAGACTTTGTTTTACTGAGCCTTGTATTAAGAAATGGGTTGAAAGCCCATGTTTTTAGTTATCTGAAGGTCAGATTTAGTTTTTTCCTACACTCATGTAGGGGCCCTTTTACAGCAAAGATAGGGGTGTGGTAAAAGAAAGCACTTTATTTTCAGCCAGTGTGGGGAACATGATTTAGATGTACCAGCTCTTGATACTAGACTGAAAACATTAAACCTGATTACATATTAATAATTTTCACACTGCATTAAACAGTTTCTTACAAAGTTTGTTTCTTTTCTTGTTTCCCCTTTAGATAGATAAATGGATGGTTTTGTGGTTAAGGCTCCAGTTTATACCTGAAGAGATCCAGGTTCAATTGGCCAGCCTGTGTTAGATTTCCTGGGTGTGCTCTGGTAAGTCTGTTTCTTCTGTATGTTCCCAGATTCAGACTAGAAATGCTGAATGGCTTTTTATCTTTAAAAATTCTATGCCTCATTCTCTGTCCAGGAATTACTCCTGCCTCTGTCCTGCATGATCCAAGGCCAGGAGAAAGGGCTCTGGAGGTACAAAAATAGCAATTATATCACTGGGATAAGGGAAAGGAGGCTGTCTTATAATTTCTTCCTTCACCCTTCCAGAGGTTGAGAGATTACAGAATAAAATTTGGTAAAAAAAATAGTTTTTTTTTTTTACTTCACCTCCCAGAACATCCCACCCTCCAGCCAACATGGCCAGAAAATTCTAGCATTTATAGTCTGGACCAGGCTGTGACTACATTGTTCATTCTGGTTTAAAATACAGTAATGCACCATTTCTAACTGGTTATCAGCCTGTGCTATGAAACATGCAAACTTGCCTGAGGGCTCATCTCCATGGGCCAGGATACAGCGGCTCCCCGCCTGCATATCCTACCCATGTATCAGGCCCATTCTCTCCCCGCTCCCGCTTACTGTCACCAAACAGGAGGAAGTCCAGATGAGCACACCAGCCTGTCACTGCAGCTGCCACCTCCACCGCCTCCCTTGTTCTCTTTGAAGCCAGGAAGCTGGCCTGCAACATGCAACAAGGCCTCCTGCATGTGACCAGCCTTGGTCACATGCTGCAGGCCTGTTCCTGCTGTGGCAGAGTGACGGCAGACTGGTAGCTGCAGTTATGGGCTGGCCTGTTGGGCTAGGCTCCTGTGGTCATGTGGGGTTGATCCATTTCCCCCCCAGCTAAAACAGAGTTAATCTGGTATTTTTAAAAACCTTTTCACGGGCCTTAGTCTGTCTTTGCCCTGGGGGTAGTGAGGACTGCCTGGGGGGGGCAAAATGGAGCAAATACCATGCATTGTCAGGAGTTCAGGGCTTCAAGATGGGGACAAGACAGAATTTATCATACTACACTCTTACAATGCTATTTTTCCACTTTAATAGTGGAATTCTGGGGTTTGTAGTTTAGTGAAGCCTAAGAGCTCTCTGGCTGAGAATGCTAAATGCCCCTCCCTAAATTGCAAATCCCCAGATTCTACAGAAGGCAGCCAGAACAGTTAAAGTGGAATAATAGCACTATAACAGTGTAGTGTGATAATCTCCAGAGTAAATTGCCCATGTAGATAAGCCTTGATTTTGAAGGTCTTTTAGGGAGGGCTTTCTATCAGTTCTACCATGATCACAGGTACATTTGGTGAGGACCTGGGAGAGAGCCATCTCAATCCTTGCTCCCAGGCTGTGGAATTTCTTCCCATAGGAGGTTTGGTTGGCCCCATTCCCTGCTATTTTTTCTCCAGTGGCCAAAGGCCTTTTTTATTTAGTTGGTTCTTAACTTGTATGCCAGAAGGGTGCTTTCAGTTTTGGTGTGCTATGCTTTTATCTTTTAATCATTTAATTTCTGTTTTGAATGTGCTTTAAATTGTTTTAAGCATGTGCTTTTAAAAAATAGAATTGTTTGCTCAATTGTTTTTTAACATTTGTAAAATAAGATTTTAGCTGAACTTTATTTCAAATTGTTGTAAACTGATTTGGGTCCCGTGGAGGAGTGGGAAGAAAGGTGAGATATAATTTAAATAAATATATAAATGCCCATTAAGACCCATTTGCTCCTCACCTGGAGGCATTAGCAACTTCTTTGGCTCATGAACTAGGTAGCATAAGGCATTGCTTTACATATCTCTTCATGTAAGGCACACTCTAGCCAAGGGCAACTTCTTCTGAGTCCAGTCCCTGGCAGTCTGTTGCCTGGTTAGGAATGGAGCAAGCAGGATGTACTGCTCTGTTTACCCAAGCAAAGGAAGAAGGTCTCGTTTTTAATACTTTTTACCAGGCTGGTGCAATCTAGAAATTCTAATCTGTCTGCCCATTTTCTTCTGCACCTGAGCAGACTCTCTTCATCTGCATCTGAATAGCATGTACATCCTCCATAATAGCCTCAGTTTACTAGGCTGGGGTCAAATCCCAGACCCTGAAGGTTAAGCGTTGGATTTCCTGCCAATGGAAACAGAGGAAAAGGTCAGAGATAGAGGGGGTGGGGTGGCTTAAATACCCTAAAGGCACCAGATCCTATCTGATCTTGGAAGCTAAGCAGGGTCAGACCTAGTTAGTACTTTCATGGGAGACCACCAATGATTACCAGGCTATATTTCAGAGGAAGGAACAGGCAAAACCACCTCTGAATGTGAGTTGCCTAAGAAACCTCTATGTAATTCATGGGTTCACTGTACATTGACAGGCAACTTGAAGGCACATACACACATTGGTGTATGTGTAGAATCTAGGGTAGAATCATAGAATCATAGAATCATAGCTTCTGGGCTTCTGGACAGCTGTATCCTGTGCTCATATGCTCTCAGTCCTTTTCTCCTTGCACTGTCTATTTCATCTGCTCATGTGAAATGTAAATAGCATCTGAAATTCATTTTCTTCCATCAGCATCTATATTAAACAGGTAAGATGTAATTCATTACATGCTCGTGATAAAGGAGACATGTGTATAATTATTTTTATTTGTAGTATTTCTGGTGCCCTTTGCAATCTTTAGTTAACTATTGGAGTGTGCACTTCCTTTATGAACTACCATCTTTCTAGATTCAAACGCTGATGAGCCCAAGCTACGGTTAATCAGGCAAGCAATAACACCTAATTAATAGTTCTCACCTGGTTTAAAAAGACAATATGTTTTTTTTGAAGTTTTTTAAATTAGGAGCAGATGCAAAAGCACAACATGTCACCCTGAGTATTTGGTGCTTTGAAAAATCTGTGCCAAGTTAACCCAAATGTAGTCCCAAGAAACACTGAATTCTATGGCCTTAATAAAACAAGCAAATTGCATTGTTTTTCTTATTTTGGGGGTTGTCTAAACAGTGAAAATACTCCTCAGAATGTGACAAGAATACCATTTGTCTTAATGGGATTGTGCATCACTCCACCATATTCAAAAAGTACGCTGGAAAAGACTTCATGGCTTTTCCTGAAGTTTTAAAAAAGCAGCAGGGGGGGGGGAATGCGCTTTCCTGCTCGTTGGGCAAGTGACTGAATTGATTTGCTTTCCCCATATGAGCAGAAGTTGAAAGCTGATTGGCTGGACGTGTGTGGGAGGGCGGAGCTTGCTAATAAGGCAAGCATCTGGAGCCACCATGTTGTATTTTTGCCTTCTCAAGTGAGTGCGAAGGTGATAAAACTTTTTTTGTTTGCTTTTTTTTTAAAGCAAAAGGTGGCTCTTGGATATGTTTTTTTTTAAAAAAATACTGTTTGAGAGCTGCAAATTGAGGTAATGAAAAAATGCAAGTAATTCATCCGCCATATTGATTCACAGGAATGCCCGTTTGCACAGCAAACACTGATAGCTTCACATGCTTACTATCTGCCCCTCCCCCAAAGTTAAGACAAATAGCAGATGCTGCAAATTGCCATTACTGTGCAGCAATCCACATTTTTTTTGCCTCGTATAGACAAGCCCTTGGACTCTACATGAAGGGGGGGAAAACGTACTGCTCCACAGTAATAGCAGTCGCAGCAGCTGAGACCTGTCTTAATAGTTTTATAGCCCCCATAAAGTTTGCGTGCCTGTAGCTGAGATGGCAGCCGCGAGTGGATTACTCGCATTTTTAAATCTGCTGCCGCTGAACTTTAACCCCCCCCCAACTATTTCTGTGGTGCACACAAGCAATATTCCATCTTTCCAAAAAAGAGAGAAAGAAAAAGATAGCACAAATCCCTGTTTTATCACCTTAGCGATCACTCGCTAAAGTGAAAATCCAACATGGCAGTAGCAGGCGCTTGCCCTGTATCCCAGCCCTGCCCCCTGCGCTCATTCAGCCAATCAGGTTTGCACTTTGTCTTGTATGAGGAAACAATTCATGTTGAATTGTTTGTCTTAATGAGCAAAAATGCGCATATCACTGGAGATTTTTTAAAAAGTTGGGGAAAGCCACAAATGCTTTTCTTGCATAGTTTTCCCTCTTTTTGCCCCCCCAATACGATGAGACAATATAGGATCCCATTAAGACAGCTTGTTTTCTGAGCAAATTCTGTGAGGAATATTTTCACCGTATCGACAATCCCGTACTGTGAACTTGCCACGGGTCAGCGTAAGAGGGGCGCTCCAAAAAAGCGATACAAAGACTCCCTGAAACAACACCTCAGGCTCAGCCAAATTGATCACCAACAATGGTCCACCCTGGACTCACATCAGGAGGCATGGAGACACACTATCCACAATGCTGCAGCCTTATTTGAGAACTCACGCTGAACAAGTCTTGAAGCGAAACGACAATGCAGAAAGAATCACAACCCAGAAACATCACCCAAGGAGACCTTCTGCTGTGCTTTCTGCAACCGGACTTGTCTATCTCGGATTGGCCTTTTTAGTCATCAGCGCGTTTGCAGGAAGCGCGGGATATGTCCTTCCTGAATCCTTGTTTGCGAAGAGAAGCCAGAGAGAGAGAGAGAGAGAATCCCGAAACCAGTGTTGGGGAGGCTGTGGCCATGCAAGTGTTCTTGAACTACAGCATGCATCGTAACCAACCACTAACCATGGTGTCGGGGACTCCAGATGTCCTCTAAGGAGAACATCTGGAGGACCATACTTACCCTATGCTTAGTTATCTTCAATACAGTTTTCTTATTATGTGGCCTGTCAGTTTCACTCTTGCTAGGACAGGTCAGTTCTTTCAGCAAAGTGACATGGGCTTAGGATGGCCATTATATAGCAAGATTGGGCAAAGTGTAGCCCCACAAGGCTTTTTTGTTGTGGCCCTTGACACCTCCTCTAGATTCCCCAGGCTGCCCTTTTTCTAAAAGAAAAGGGCAGGTTGCCTTTCCTAAAAACCTTTGGGAGATGCAATTCACCTTTTAAATAAGTTGCCCGGAGGTGGGGATGCACTGTTTAACATTCTTAAAAAGTTATCCATTTCTCAAAACCAAAAGTGGACTTACGGCCACTTGTACTTTTGTTTTGTTTTTCATTTCCAGAATTTTTGACAGGCTGTGCCAAATTCTCCAATTTATTTTATTTTAGGTATTTATACTCTGTTCTTCAGCCACAAAGGCTCTCAGAACAGCTTACAAATTGTTAAGTAAATAGCAATTTATACATCTACACCGCATTAAGGGGTTTCCAATGTGTGTCAGCTAATTGCCCCCACAAGCCTGGTACGCATTTTACCAACCTACAAAAGGACTGAAGGCTGAGTGAACCTTGGAGCCCTGGGGATCGAACTTGCAACGTTGTGGCTGCAGTACTGGCATTTAACCACTGTGCCACCAGGGTTACCTGAGACCCATTGCAGTTGCTCAACCTGTTATATAGTACTAGTACGGCACATTGGCTTGCTAAAGTGCTGCAGTGACACAAGCTATGTGACCTTGGTCTTGCCACAGTTCATCCATCAATTGATGGCAGAGCTTGGAAAAGTTACTTTTTCCCTGCAGCTCCAAGAATCCCCCCATCTTGCATGGCTGTTCTGGTTGAGGATTCTGGGAGTTGTCATTGAAAACATTTCCATACTCTGGCTGATTGACTGATAGGATTGATCCATACGAGACAAGAGAGCTCAAGTTTACTTTTATTTTTCAGCCTTTAGCTAAGACATTTATTTCACTACGATATTATGTATAAGAAAAAACAACAAGACTGAGGAGTGGGAGGGAGACAAACTTAGTAGAAACTTTACAAAGCAGCTGTATTTGTGTCTGTTTGGGGTCCAATGCTAAGCTAATAATTCTAATTCATGAGAAAAAGGTCTTTTCTTGCTTCTGTGATGGCAGAAGGCCTTTTGCCAGCCAATCTGCTTGTAGTCTGTTTAGCACCTGTTAAGCAGTAAAAGCCAAGCCATCCCATGCTTGGCAAAACAACTCCCCTCCCCATTGCAAAGCCCTTGCCAAGGGTTGCAGAATGATGGTAGTTGACTAGAAGGAATGTGGCACCACTGTGCTGGGACTTAAGCATGGAAAACAAATTCCTTCATTAAAGTACTTGTAAGCAGGGAAGAAAAATTGTTCACTGTTTATAAAATCACCTGCTGGTGATGCTGCATTGTAAGAGTAGTCTCTCCTGATAAGAGGATCAGGATTAATCTCCTGTTCATAGGATGCCATCACATTGTCGAAAACAATTTTTTATTCTGCCCTCCCTCCTCAAGTCACCTGCAGTTATGGTTGTGTTGGGTATAAATATAGGCAAAGCTAGTTTTCAAACAGTTCCTACACTGTATGAACTAATAAATAAAACTGAGCAGGAAAAGCAATGAAGTCTCAAAAGGGAGAAGAACATTAAATAAAGTGCAGTCAGGCGGCTTGGCAAATGGAGAAGTTTCACACAGAGTTTTGGAGTAACATTTAAAAAAAGAAAAGAACTAAACAGAATGGAGCAACTCTCTTATATGGAGAGTATGTTCCCATTAAGATAGAGGTGTTGTGTATTGCAGAGGGTTTGGGGAGAGCATAGGGTGCAAACCCACACATCATGCCCACCTATGAGGTTTCTGACAGCAGCAGTATGCCTCTCAGTGCCACCAGCTAGAGAGCAACAAGTAGGAGGATACTATTGTGTTTATGCTCTGCTTGGGGGATTCCCAAGAGCATCTGATGCACCACTGTGAGAACAGAATGCTGGCCTAGATTAGTCTTTGGTTATATCAGGGATGGAAATAATCTCCTAGCATTCCTCATCATTGGCTGTGCAGGCTAGGGCTGCTGGGACTTGCAGTTTGACAACATCTGGAGGGCTGCACGATTCCCCCCCCCCCCGGATTAGAGCTGTCAGGCGTCTTCCTAGGCTCTTATGAAAGCTAGGATTTCAGTGGGTCCTTGAAACACACAGACTTCAGAACTATTCCTTACTTCGTTATACTCACAACTAAAGGTGCCTAGGACCATACCCTCCAACTATCCCAATTCATCAGGCATAGTCCAGATTAATCCTCTATCACCCCATTTTTTCCCCAGCAGCTTTTAAAATGTCCTAGTTTTCTCTCCTCCTCCCAACTTTCCCACTTCACTTTCAGCTTACTTCAGTTGTTGAAAACTGAGTTCATAGTGCAAAAGTAGTTTGAATTCAATTAACTCATCAGTGGGGATAGAAGAGAGGGAGAAATAGTGCCCTTGCCTTTAGGTCAGAAAACAAACAAACTACTGCAGCCTCTCTGAGCTTGTGTGTTCTTCCTCATTAATAATTTTTTGCCATCTTGACTACACCTGTCCTGGCTTTCATCTGTGAAATGTTGGACCTGCAATTACCTCATTAATGTAACACTTCAATTTGTGTTTTGAAAATTTTGGTTCCAGCATGAACCTTTCTTCTCTCTCCTCTAGGAACAAAGGCACTGAAGCTGTACCATGGAGGATTGCCTTCACACCTCTTCTGAAAATCTTTCCAAACTGGTCAGTTGGGCTCACAGTCATGGCACCATCTGCAGCCTCATTCCAAATCTGAAGCACCTTCTCTCAGAGGGTTCCCATGGCAACCTGACAGCCATGTGGGGTTGTAGCGCAGGCCATGCCTACCATTGGCCGCTGACTGCAACTTGTAGGGCTAGCTCTCAAGAAAGAGTTTGTTTCCAAGACAGCAGGAGCTTCAATTCGGACAGCCCCAGTATTATAGGTGTTCCCTCAGACACCCAAACAAGCCCAGTGGAACGGTATTCTGGGAGGCCAGGTAAAGCAAAGCTGGACTGTAACAGAACCAGAGACTCTTGCGATTTCTCTTATTGCAGCGAACCCTCTGAACTGGATGAAACTGTAGAGGAATATGAAGATGAAGCAACTCTTTTTGACATGGTTTGTGAGTCCTCAGTGACAGATGAAGACAGTGATTTTGAAACTCACCCTCAAAGATCTCAAACGAATTCCCGCAAAAGGCCAGGCCCAGGTCCCTCTTCCTCATGTCATTCAAGCTCCCGCTCCCAAGTCATCAGTGGAAACAGTAATGATGTGCTGGTCAAAAAAATCAAGCAAGAACTCCCTGAGGATTATTACATTGTGGCTAATGCTGAAATTACGGGTGGCGTTGATGGGCCTGCATTGGCTTTGACACAGATGTCAAAACCAAAAGCTCATCCAGGAGCCCCCTACCCTGTGGCATCTAAGCCCACTCCTCATGCGTCACCGTCACTCAGTGCTGAACCTGATTTGCAAAGTGTCTCTGCTTCTTCACCAGTCATGTCAAGGCCAGCTGCTCAGAAGCTTCCCAAAGTAACTCTGGCTTCCCCCAGCAGAGGGCCTGGGAACACTGCAGCAGTCAATCCACAGGTGGCCCTCCAGATGCCTGCCAGCACTTCCAATGCTGGCAAACCAATAAGCATTCCCTTATCAGCTTTGCAGCTCCCTGGGCAAGAACAGCAAGCAGCCTCAGAAGAGCTCCCCCAGCCTGTGCCAAATCAAGTTCCCAGTGATGTAGCATTATCACCTTCTCTTAGCACAGAGCCAGAAGTTAGCTCTAGCCAGCAGCAGCCAAGCACAGCTCCCATCATGCCCACTGAGCCAATGGCACAGACAGTACCAGGTATCAACATTTAGAATGCTTCTCACAGTGTGTTCACTTTGGAAGTTTTAAACAATTCAGTGGATGTTCTGAAGGTTCATGTTTTAATGCAATGCATAGAAATACTGGCAGGTTGCTGGTGAGGGTGTAGATCATGTTCAAAAATAGGTGCGCATGAAAGTATTAAGCTATCTGGAAAGAATCCATGTGATTTGGAGGCAGGGTGGTGAATACAAATGAACCACCTAGAGTGTTTGTTTGCACTTGAATTTGCCATGGCACATAAAATACACATCTATAGTGCAACCACACATGGAATCTGATGTTCCATTCTGGTTGCTGTACCTCAAAAACAATATTGCACAATTGGAAAAGATGCACCAAAGGGCAACTGAAGTGGTCAAGGGGCTGGAGCAATTCGCCTATGAGGAGAAGTTACCATATTTAAAGCTGTTTAGCTTGGGAAAAATCAAGGTACATAAAGAGATATGGTGTATGAAATTGTGGATGGTGTGGAGAAAGTGGGTAAGGAGATGTTTTCCTCCCTTTCTCGCATGAGCCATACATGCGTGGTCATGAGCCACACAAGGTACTACTACTTCCTGTGGCTACACGTCATGCTGTATTACAGTTGCTGGGGAACACAACTGAAGTTGCTATTGCGCTCACATCTTGCTTGTAGGTTTTCCATAGGCATCTGGTTGTCCACTGTGTGGGGTCAAGAGTGTTGAACTGGATAGGCCCTAATCTTAACCAGCAGCACTCTACTTAACATTGTGATTACTCTCTCCTCCTGTGGCACCTCCTTTCCCTGTGATACCATTCTTTCCTGTGACCTTCTTTCTCTGTGACTCTAGAAGAACTGTCACCTGGAACTGGGACCCCACTCTCTCAGTTCTGAAGATCTCATTCGTATTAAATCTATGCCTCTCCCTGATTCTCTAAGGTCTCATCTGCACTGTAGAAATAATGCAGTTTGACACCACTTTAAATGCTTTAGCTCTATCCTATGGAATCCTGGGATTTGTCACTTTATAAGGTCTTTAGTCTTCTATGCCAAATAGTGCTGGTGCCTCACAAAACTACAAATCCCAGGATTCTGTACAATGGTGCCATGACAGTTAACGTGGTGTCAAAGTGCATTATTTTTGCAGTGTAGGATGCACTCTAAATCAGCATCATTAGCTTTAAGGGAATGAACTTATTCTTGAGATCCAGGAATTCATTGCACTCAGTATACATCCATAACATCTCTCCAGCAGGCAGATGTGGTGCTCAATGCAGTAAACTGGATAGCTCCCACATCCCTGCTAGTTTTCTACCTGCATAGCTTTTAAATATATATATATTATTATTCAGCGTGTTAACCTGAAAGATCAAGTGAATTACTGGGAGAAGTCGGGGAGAGTGACTGGCCTGTCCCATTTCCCCATTGCTACCTTTGCATGGGTACTGAACTTCTATTCATACTTCAGTTCTTTTTGTGATGTATGCCTTCAGATCATTTCCGAGGTGTGGTGACCCTAAGGTGACCCTATCATTGCCTTGACATATTGTCAGTGAAGCTGAGATACTTTATTCCTGAAGCACCAGCGTGTCTACTTTAATCGCCCAGGCCAGCTTCCCTCAGTTTCTCATCTGCCAAGCAGATGAGAAGGTCTCAGTTAAAAACAAGGAAAAGAAGGTGTGGCTGGTGCTGCCTGGTACTAACCTTCAGTGAGGGGTTATCTAAGGGGTTGTCCAAACAGTGAAAAAATTCCTCCCAGAATGGGAGGAGAATCCTACCTGTCCTAATGGCATCCCATGTGATTTCACCCTATTGTGAAGGAGGTGGGCAAAAAAGGGCAAAAAACTCACCAGGAAAAAAAAAACAGGGTGGGGCACATTTCCACTCATTAGGACTAGTGAGTCGATCTGATTTGCTTACCCAAATGAGAGGAAGCGCAAATCTGATTGGCCAGACAAGTGCAGGGTGCAGGGCTTGCTAGTGAGGCAAGCGCCCGCAGCCACCATTCCCCCCTCCCCCAAGCGACCAGGGATGGGGAAGGGAAGAGGGCAAATGTCATTCCCACCCCTACTCATTCCCACTGCTACTACTGCCACCGGAGGCAGAAAATGGAGGAGGGCTCTCTCCTCCTCTTCTTCCTTCCTTGGTTCCCTCCCCCATCCTGCCACCGCCTGCCTGCCTGCCTGGTTTCTCTGCCACCCACCTGTGGGGCCAAGGAAGGGGGAAGGTGAAAGAGCCATCTTCTCCCTTCCTCGGTTTCTCTGTCACCCTCCCATGGGACCGAGGAAGGGGGAGAAGGGCTCTCTTGCCCTCTTCTTTCTTCCTCAGCTGTCATCTGGGATGTGAAGTTTCTGGGGGCTGCTGGGGATAAAACTACAATTAAGACAAGTTGCAGCAGTTATGGGGCACTATGTTTTGGGGGGGCTAGTATAGACAAGCCCTAAATCAATTGACCTCCCTGGTAACATAATTTTTTTTACAAGGGGAAAGGATGATAGGCAACAGGCAGGAGATATAGGGTATTATATAGTTTTATGGATTATATAGATTATGTAGTTTGAGCTCCAGAGGGGGTGCAAAGGGCTGAGCCTGACTCAGTGTACTATGTAGTTAGTTAACTTGTTTGTTTGTTTATTTATTTATAGTATTTCTGTATCACCTTCCAGCCCACAAGGGCTCCCAAGGTGATGAACAAATAAAAACCAATTAAAACAATGCGGAATTAAGTTTATGTTTCTATTCTTGTTATGTGCCTTCAGGTCATTTCCAATTGATGGTGATGCTAAGGTGAACTATTATGGGGTTTCCTTGGCAAGATTTGTTCTGAGGAGGTTTGCCACTGCCTTTATCTGAGGCTGAGAGGGTGTGACTTGCCCAAGGTTACCTAATGGATTTCCATTGTTCAGTGGGGATTTCAGTCCTCATCTCCTGGAGTCCTAGTCCAACACTGAAACTGAAACCACTATTCCATGCTGGCTGCACTGGAAGACCTAAAAACAGTCTGAAGTGAAAGCTAAGCCTATATTATTTGCTAACTATGGGCTTGTCTAGACAGGCAATTTACCCCATCTTGCCCCCGTCTTAGAGCTTTGCTGTCCAAACGACACAGGGCTTTTGCCCTGTTTTGTCCCAGGCAATCTTCATAACCCACAGGGCAAAGACAGGAGGAAGACGGGGTAAAGTCCATTAAACTATTACAGCAAAATACCTGGGGGGAAATGCTTCATTGAGGAAGAAACGGATTGGGCCCTGCAGGACTGCAGGAGGCCATACTGCCACGCTGACCCATCTCTGCAGCTGCCGTCTGCATCGCACTCACTGCAGCCAGGAAGTAGGTCTGCAGCATGTCACCAAGGTTGGTCACATGCGTGAGTCTTGCTCATGTGCTGCGGGCCTGCAATGCAGACGGCAGTGGTGGCAGCTGCAGAGATGGGCCAACGTGCTGGCATGGACTCCATCCTGTTTCATGCTGGTAATGAGGGAGCAACAGACCTCATCCAGGGCCAGAATACGCTGGTGGGGCGCCCGTGTATTCTCTCCATGTAGATGAGGCCTAGATTTGTGCTGTGATACTTTTCAGTACAGAACAGTGGTAAACAAATTTACTGGGCTAGGGGCTAAATGGTTGCTTCCACTGAATGCCATTCAGTGTATCAGGGTTGAAAGCAGCAGAATATGACATGGGGGGGGGTAGCGGGGAGAGAAGAAACCAAAAATGACTACTGTTGACTTCCAGTTTTGATTTTGGGATTGGTTTCAGGCGGGAACCTATTAAAACTCAAAACCATAACGTATGACGTATGGATACCTCCTGTGTTTCCTATAATCTGCCACAGCACTTGGGAGGCATTTGGGATGGGGGCAAGAGACCTTAGAGACTGCAGTGGGCCCATCCCTGGTCCCTCCCTGGTATAGCTATGTATTACTTCTGTAGTTCCTTTCTACACCTGGGTTTAAGTCTGTGGTTGAGGTTTTCTGCAGTTACTCAGGGTTCTGTTAGAGTAGGGCCATGAGAGTTTTGAGTTTCTGCAGAATTCTTTTACCAGCACCTTCCTATATCGGCCACCACCATGAGGTTGACAAGGGGGAGAGGAGAATGAAAGTGGGCTAGATCAGAGGCCCAACTATAGAGTGGGCCAGCTAGAGTAACGTAGTTCCTCTTAGAAAGACCTTCTAGTCTTTCTCTCTACATGGCCATGCCTCTGAGCTGGCACATTCACTTCCCTCCTTCACAGTCCTCCCCCACCCTTTCTCTCTAGGTCACTTTTTTTTGCAGCAGTGGGATGCTGAACCATTGCAGGTAGATCAGATTACAGTTGTCCCTCCACATTCGCAGAGTTGGCATTCATGGATTTAAGTATTCACAGCTTGAAAATATTCTTTAAAAAATAATAATCCAAAAAGCAAACCTTGATTTTGCCATCTGATATAAGGCACACCATTTTGCTATGCCATTGCATATAATGGGACTTGAGTATTCATGGGTTTGGGTATTCACAGGGGGTCCTGGAACCAAACCCCAGCGAATGTGAAGGGACAACTGTAAATGAGTTCTTGGTGGTGGGAGGAAAGAGGCAGATGTACAATGGAGGGGAGACACTGGGTTTGTCTGCACTGGCCAACTACCCCGGCTTGTCCACATTCCAGAGCCCTGCAGTCCAAACCATGCAGGGTATTTACCCTAGTCTTTTCCTGGGCAGTCCAAACAACCCCTCGGACAGATACGGGGCTGCAACAGAGGCAAGCCAGGATAGGACCCTTTACTGTGTTTTAAGAAAATACCTAGTTTAATCTGGTACTGCCAGATCAGGCTTTGCATGTCCACATGAGCTTGTCCCAGAATGCCACTCCTCACTGCCACTTCCAACTCCTTGGCTCTCCTGGAAGTCAGGCAGGGGTCATGAAGCATGTGACTGAGGCTGGTCACATGCAGGTGTCCTGTAGTCACATTTTGCAGGGACCCTCCCTGACTTTCATGTTACTGGGGAAAATGGTGGCAGCCACAACTTCAACGACGGGTTGGGTTCCTATGCAGACTCCAACCTGTTTTCTCCAGATAATGTGGGGGGGGAAGGAATGGGCCACCTCTGCAGCCAGGATATGCCGGCAGGGAGCCAGCGTATTCTGGCTAGTGTAGATGAGTCCACTGCAGAAATAATAGCATTTGACACCACTTTAACTATCATGGCTCCATCCTAAGGAATCCTGGGATCTGTAGTTTATTGTGCCACCAGAGCTCTCTGACAGAAGAATACTAAATATCTCACAAAACAACAAACCAAGAATTTCATAGCCTTGAGCCATGGCAGTTAAAGCAGTGTCAAATTGTATTCCCCCCCACCCCGCAGTGTGGCAGAGAGAGAGAGAGAGAGGGAAAGGGTAGAAGAGATCAAAAAAGAGAGGGAAGGGGAGAGCAAGGGAGGAAAAGAGCAGAATAGTTGGAAATGTGAGTGAATGGGTGGGGATGTGTCTGGGAATAGACAGATGGGAATGAGAGTGTGAGAAAGAGAGTAAGAGTGTGGGTAGTTTTGATCTCAGCTTAAAACCATTACGACCTCACATTATTTCTCTTCGGTGTCTCTCTTGAGGAGGTTTTTCTCACAAAAAAACATTGAAAAAGTATGCGATGCTAATGATCTTAGGAGAAAAGGCATGGTGTGATGCTGTCCCTGCCCACCAGCCCATGACCCTTGAAAGGTTTCCACTGAAAAAAAAGTTCCCCACCCTTGCTTTAGATCTTTGAAGGTGAAAACCAACATGTTATTGGCATTCTTGTTGTGACTAAGTGCAATCCAGCAACTGAACTGAATGGTTGCTGTAACTGATGTAATTTAGCATTGCCCTGCCAAACCTAGTGGCAGTATATTGAAGTAAACAAATCTCTATGAGATAAAGGAATAAATAATATTGAAATCACTAGGACTTATATAAATGGTAAGACATTAAGGGGCAGCAAAACAAAATCCAGAATCCACAGAAAAGTGATACCTGTACTGGCAAACCAAACTGCAAAACACATGATGCAAAGCTTCTTCATCAGGCAAAAGATGTTAAAAAATAAAAAAGAGTGATGGTGTTGGAGTCACAGGCCTCCATGTTTTCTCAACTGTTGCTTGTGTTGTTGTTCAGGTGAGGGATCTCATGCAGGCAGAGGCCACTCCTACCTTTTGGCAATGTGGTCTAGAGACAAAAGACAGTAAATTTTAACTCCTCCTGCAGCAGCAAGGCAACCTCTTTGTTTCCAGCATGGCACTGACCAGTTTGTGAAGCCCAGGCTCCTTTGTTAGGCAGAGATCAATGGATTTTTTTATTGCTACATCTGGAAAAAAACTTTCAAGTGCTAAATAGGTAAAAGTTAGCCGATTACAGATCAAAAGAAAAGTTTTACCTTTGTTGGAGGTAGAAACCTCAGAGGTTTATTCCAAGTACATATTTCCCTCTTGTGGTGACTAACAAATCCTGTTCATTTCAATGGATCTCCTATTTGGCACTAACATTGGATTTAGTGCTACATGGCATTTTTTATTCTGGGAAGAAGCAATAGAGAACTCTAATCTGTCATCCACTGTTCCCACGATTTGTCGTGGGTAGCAAAAGTCTTGGTTTTTTGGATTTGTTGTTTACACGGACCTCCATCCCGGGAAAGGGGCACACAGCAGAGCTGAATTTTGATTGATCAGACTTGGGGGGGGCGGGCTTGCAAGGGAAGCCTTGCAATTCTGGATCCACCATTTTTGAATGGTCTTGTGCAGGGTCCTCTGCTGCCTCCAAAGCCCGGCTAGCAGACACTTGTAAGCACTCTAGGATTGGGAGCTCATTCCACCCGGTGTCGCTGTAGCTACCATGGCTGAGGACGCTTCCTCTGTGACTGACAGTCACTGTCATGCCCCGTGAGCCTGATGAGGCTGTAGAGTCAGAGGAGGAGGAGGAGGACGTGGCAGGGAACAGCCCTAGGGACCCTGGCACAGGTTTATTTACATCTGTGCCAGCAGGGAACCCTGTGAATCTGGAGGCTCGAGCAGAAGAATTGCTGGTCCAAGTCAGTTGGCATTAGTTCCAGCAGAGAGTACTGCCCACTCAGGTAAAGACGAAGAGGAGAGGGACTTACCCCCATCATCATATACCCAGCAGCAAGCTCAAAAGGAGGCTCAAGGGAGGTCTCTGAGAATGTATGAGAAGAACTTGCTCATTAAGAAACACCTGGTAAAGCCTTAATTGCTTTATATAGGCTGGAAGAGGTAATAGAGGCTTTGTCAGAGGTCAACTGATCTCCCTGGATAAAGCTTCCTGCTGACTTTGGTGCTGAATCCTTGCTGCCTTGACTCGTGCCTTGACCTTGGACTGTTCTTGACTACCCTGTTCCCTGATCCAGTTGACCCACGAACCAACGTCTGGACAATGCTGCCTTCTGTACGTCTTGACCTTTGGATTGTATTCTGGACTCTTCTCTGTGTGCCTTCTTGCCTGTATTGCTGCTTCTCCAAGAAACGGAACCTTGCTTGTTCTGAACTTTATCTGGCTCTCTCTAATTAACTATCACTGGGGCTTGGCTGCTTTCCCAGCCCTTGTTTATCCTGCTGGCATTTTGAGCGGCTTTTCTGCACAGTCATGGAGGAAGCGCCCTCTGCCAGAATGAGCTCCCGAGGCCTCGGGCGCTTCTTCTGTGACTGTCAGTCATGGAGGAAGCATCCTTGGCAGTGGGAACAGTGGGGGCGCCGGGCAAAATGGGCTAGGCGAGAGGGGACGTCTGGCCTGCTCGGCCCTCACCTGCCTCACCGCTGATTACAAAGGCTTCTGTCACTGAGGGAATTGTCCCCCGGTGGAAGCAGCCTCCTCAGCCGGCAGTGAGCTGGGAGAAAGGACCAGCTAGGGGAGGGGAAAGAGATCTGGGCAGCTCAGCCCTCGCCTGGCTCTCAGCTGGCTGCAGCTTCTGCCAGCCAGGCTTTGGAGGCAGCGGAGGACCCTGCGCAGGACCATTCAAAAATGGTGGATCCAGAATTGCAAGGTTTCACTTGCAAGCCTGTCCCCTCCAAAGTCCGACCAATCAAAATTTTGCCCTTTCCCAGGATGGTTGCTGATTGTTCATATAACCAATAGTGTGGGATTTCCCGGACTTTCCAAAAAAGTTGTTGGAAAATAGAGGTCACAGGTTTACTGTTTTTTTTGCTACCCCTCCTTCCGAATAGCGCGTGTCTGCCCCGATGAGTGTGTGAACCAATAGGGCTGGATCCACATTCTTCCCAGTTATTTTTTTGCCGTGTAAACGGCCCCCATGAGTCCTGTGTTGTTGCTCTTCTTCCATGTATTTATGTGCTGTATGGGATCTGTTGTTAGGGATCAGTAGCTACCTCCAAGTTCTGGAGTTTTTATGGGGGAGGAAGTCAGCCTGTAGCAAATCTCTCCTTGCCTTCTTAAAAAAAAATTCAATTGTTTTAATATAGTATTTTCTTTCATTCCATCTTTTCGGGGGTAGTGGGGAGATTGTCATGGAGTGGATGGAAATGGTTTTTGTTTTGTTTTGTTAATGTTGAAAGAAAATGTGGTTTAGGAAATCTGTCAAATGTGTAACATAACCCTTTAACCAAAAGGGTGGTTTTTGTATTTTTAATTATTGCTTCTTGGTGTATGATCCCTATGTTGTAGAAATACCATTACTGTAGCCTGAACAATGTGAGAAGTTTACAATCAGTAGGTGCTTTATCAAATGACAAAAAAGAACATTCACTAAAGACTGTTTTTGGGTGACTCCAAGGCTTAGATTTTGTTGAACAAAAAGGCATTCATTGTGAATGGTGAATGGTTTTATATGAACTTTGGAATCCTTTAATAGCAAAAAGAAGGTTTATTCATCCTACTTGGATGCTTGGCTAGCCAGAGTCCATTATAAACCGTTTAATGCTGAAAATAAAATCTTACTATTCACTAGTTTTATAATATTGGTTATCTCAGTAGCTATGCAGTAAAAAGTCTATTAAACTTGAACACAGATTCAGATTCTCTTCTTTGTAATCCTCTCTATTCAAAATGTTTCCCAAATCTCTTGGGAATGCTTAGGCCTCCACAGGTGATAACCAGAGACAAGCGTTGCAGATTTCAGTGGAAGAGGCATGGTTCCCACATCCTGAAGTGGGCCCCTAGGTTAGAATCTTTGATGAGCCCCCTACCTACCATTAAGGTTAAGGGCAGTGAGATGCTCTACAGGATTTAGAATAAACATTAAAATAAGTCAGTTTAAATGATGACACCAAAATAATGTTTATATTTATTTTAAAAAACAAAATGGATTTACATAATAAAAAATTACAATAATATCACACCAGGCTCCCCTCCTATTCCCGGGCCCCCAGGCTAGAGCCCTGCCAGCTCCCCACTCTTGTGGGGGCTGTGGGAAGAGACGAGATTCAGTCAACATCTAGACAGCTTCTTTTTGAGCTTTCAAAGTTAAATTATGAAAGAGCCATGCACGTGAAGAGCAATTCTTGTGATTGCTATTTCCCATTTCATGCCTTACTATACTGTAAACATTCAAGAAATGTTATCTTATTTTGGGTGAAACACAGTACTTCGCATGTTATACATAGGCCTGCTTATTGTTTTATAATAACGTGCATGCAGTGTGTAGAACCATGGAGCTGGTCAGGCACCCATTCACACTACACAATGACAGTTGGCCCTCCATATCCACAGGTTCTGCATCCATGGATTCAACCAACCACAGCTCAAAAATATATGGGAGGAAAAATTCCAAAAAGCAAACCTTGCTGTTTGCCATTTTATATACAGGATGCCAATTTACTACACCATTGTATATATGGGACTTGAGCATCCACAGATTTTGGTATCCATGGGTGGTCCTGGAACCAAACCCTAGTGGATATTGATGGCCTAATATATAGCATTATTATTCCACTTTAACTGCCACAGCAATGTCCTATGGCATCCTGGGGTTTGTAGTTTGGGGAGGCACTAGAACTCTCTGGGTAAGAATTCTAGATGCCCTGCACTAAACTGCCAACCCCAGGATTCCATAGGGTGGAACCATGGCAGTTAGTGTGTAATAATGGCACTATAATTCTGTCATGTGAATGGGCCCCAGATCTAGGGCTTCTGTGTTTTTATCCTATGTGATCAGTGGTGTATTGACTCTGGACTTGCTAGTCTTGGGGAGTGGGGGGCTTCCAATGGGCCTATGCCCTCCCTGCTCTGTAGATAGTATTGTAAGTCACTTAATTCAAAATGTGGTCAGCCAACTCAGCTGTTTGAATGCTCATTCTGAGCAGGGCCCAGGACCTCTGTCTGGAAGTCCTTCCCTGATTATATGACTTACAAAATGATTTGGAAGCATTTTTGTGTGTGATTTCCAGAGAGCAAGAGAGAAGGTATATTTGCTGAAATTCCTTTTTCTGTACAACCACAAAAAGTACAGGAATTTTTGTCTTCGATTGCATCTAATCCATCTGTTTGCAGTGGGGAAAGCACAACCACTGATGGCATGTGATGTGAATATCTGCTATCCTGCTTGCACATCAGATATATATATAAACAAATTCCAAGTAATATACACAAACATACACATATATCTTGGAGAGTTCTTATAACTTTCTTTGTGTAAGAGTATATTATCTGTCCTGAGGCCCCATTACGTTATAAATCTTAACAAATGATGTGATTTGGAAAATCCTACAGAAGAAATAGAATCAAAGTCATTCTGAATATAACCCTATTTGTGCACAGAAATAGCAATGGCTTATATTATTGCAGGGTGATCCATCATACAGGAGAAAGTTATGAAATTTTTATATAAGATTGTTCCAGAACTCTTTTTTTTTTAAAAAAAAACATCACTTCTGCCACTATGGCTGTGCCTTTATGATTTTACACAGCAGAAGCTGTGGCTACTGGCTAAATCATTTTGTAGAGATAGCCTCTAGGGTCATATCCAGAGGGAAGTGATCAAATGAACAATTAAGCCACTGTTAAGGGTTAGTCCATTGTGCACTCTGTCTCTCTCCTGCTAGAAATAAAAGAGTTCAGAGGCCACTAGCAATTCATTCAGTATCATAAAGTGAGCCTGACTGCTGCTGAGCTAAATATAACAAGATACACCAATCTGAGCAGAGGAAAAAGTCAATTTTAGTAGATCTGGGCAGTGAAGAAGCAGAAGAGGGGCATTTGTGTTAACAACCAAGAATTCATGAAATTTAAACTAAGCTTTCTCAGCCTTCTAATAAATAGCAGTAGTATTTGACTATATGATTTCTCCACCCACATTCTTAAGTAGTCTAATGCTGGCAGGACTCAAGCACGTGCTTTCCCCAGATTGCCTCTGAGTCCATTCTGTAAGCTAGTTGCTTAGTAAAAAGTTCACATCTAAAATCATTACAAAGATTTGTAATATTATTACCTACTTAGAATCTTTGTGATAGGAAAGACTACAAGCTAGACTAAATCAGTCAAGTAAAGGCAGGTTAAAGTCTCACTAAGTTCTTTTAGGGAGCCAGCATAGTGTAGTGGTTTGAGTATTGGACTATGACTCTGGAGACCAGGGTTTGAATCCCCATTCAGTTATGAAAACCCACTGGGTAAACTTGGGCAAGTCACACTCTCTCAGCCTCAGAGGAGGGTAATGGCAACCCCTCTCTGAACAAATCTTGCCAAGAGAAGCCTGTGATAGCCTTACGGTTGCCACAAGTCAGAAATGACTTGAAGGCACATAACAACAACAAGTTATGTTGCTTAATTACTAATGAAAAAAAGTAATAACGGGATCTGTTATTTGAAAGGCTAGTTGCTAGGGATATGCTGATTATGTTCTCTGAATTTGAAATGGACTGAATCAAGGGACAACCCTTTGCAGGACAAGCAGGAGCCATTTTTAATTTGTTCCATATTACATGCTGTTTCTTTTGTAATAAACTTCAAGCTGACAGTCTTGGTAGATTCAATCTTTGGGAAAAAAGAATTTAAAAATTGGATTTCTGTGTCCTATTCCATCTTCAGTGTTCTCTGCTTGATTACTGGTCTCCACCCTGCTGCCAATTCCACCTTTGCATCTGTTTAAACTATTGCCAGTAAGTCCTGATTCTGACAAAGATAAATAGTACAGTAATGCGTGCTAGGATTTCATTATGGGACCCTAGTAACTGTTTGCTCCGATACTTGAAAGTCTGAGCATTATTCTCCCTCTGTCCCCAAGCACTACACTGTGTTGTTGCTTGATATTTTTATGTGCGAAGGTTCTGTTTCCTTGCGCTGTATGGTCTGGCTCTGTAGAAATGCAAAGGGACACACTGCTCCAAACCTGCTGGTTGTTTCTAGCATGCCCATTGTAGTTCACTTGATTTAATTGGAGCTTTGGGAAGATAAATTAAGAGGCAGATAGGCTGGTCTTGGCATTCTCCCTTTAACTGTGCTTACATGTGCTGTTAGGCAGTTTTGGTTATCACAGATTTTTACATTACATATGTATTACCTAGTTCAGCTTCACCTTGTCAACAGTTTACAATAGCTCTTAAGCCAAAGAAGGACTAATAAATAGCTAGGCCGGCTAAGTTCCAGTTTCTCTTTTAAATACAAATGTGAATTTTTACTATTTTGCATTTAAACTAGCAGACCTCTGGAAACCAAAGGCAAACTGAACAGTGTATCCTAATATGCAGTAGGTTGTATCCAATTTCTTCCTTTCCAAGTGATAAATTAGAAACCTCTGAGTTTCTTTTTAAATTCCAGAATGATTCTGTTTTCTCTTTAAAGCCATGCTTGGGGTGGGAAGTCTTTGACATAGAGCATGCCTTCAAGTAGATAGTTGTCCTCTCTGTGGTATAAATGTTGGACTAGGGAGATTATTGGACGGGGAAAATAAATTTCAGATGTACCTTGATCCTGCTGTAAAAAGTGTTCCCTTCCTATCTGGCAGTCCAGTCTCATGGAGCCCCATTCACTTTATGGAAAGGAAATCCCAGCCGTTCTCACAAGAACGCCATAGATAACCCCTGGGTGACCTTGGGCAAGTCACTCTCTCTCAGCCCTAGAGGAAAGCAATGGCAAACCCTCTTTGAACAAATCTTGCCAAGAAAACCCCATGATACGTTCACCTCAGGGTTGCCATAAGTCAGAAACTTGAAGGCACATAACAGCAACAAAAGTAGAACGTATAGCCACCTTCAATCTACTTGAGAATGTGTAGCAGCAGGCATTCTATTGACTAGTGAAAAATTAGGCCACTACTATGTTTCCAGGTCTGAACTTTATGGTTTTTGTTGCTTTTGTAAGGAATAGAAAGGCAGAAATATTTTAGGTGTATGAATAATTGATTCCCTCACAATTTTTTTAAAAACTGCTGCTACAGGCAACTATCTCTGGGAGCTTCTTCAAGGAAAACGTGATATCAGTCAAAAGAGCGTGTGGCTATTCTGTCTTTCCCTCTTTTTAAAAATATATTTGTATTAGCTATTTACATAGTATGGTAGTGAACTATCTCCTGGCCACCCTCCCCCATCACAGGAGATTTTCAGATGGGGCTAATATTGTGGGGCAGGCATGGAACAGGGTCGAGAAAGGGGCTCCCTTTCTGATGATGTCAACCCCTTCCGTCCTGCTCCCATCCTGCTCCTGGGGTATTCTATTCATGATGAAACATCATGAATAGAACACCCCTTCCATGTCTGTCACGGAATCAGGGGCGTGTTTATTTATTTATTTATTTTTATTTTATTTTATTTTATTTTATTCATACCCCGTTCTTCAGCCACAAGGCTATCAGAGCGGCTTACAAATTGTTTTTTAAGCAATAGCTATTTATACATCTACACTGCATTAAACAGTTTCCAATGTGTGTGGGGAAAGGAGCCCCATCCCTGTTCCGAGATGACAGGCACAGGGGAGGAGCTCCCATGCCAAGAACTTCTGGCCACAAACGAGACATCGAGGTAAGTGGCACTCTTCCCTCCCTCCCTGGGTTACTTTTTTTTTTTTTAATTTATTTTTGCATTTTATTTCTTGCCTTGACAGCTGGGGGAGTTATTTTTAAATTTCCCTCCCACTCGTTCTCTTGTGAGACCGAGCAGGATTTCAGCCAGCCGGTTGTAAAAGCAGCCTTACAATGGCTGCATTTACAGCCTGCCAGTAAGGAGGAAGGGAGCCCTTCCCTGCAGTGGAATGGAGGTAAGTGTGCGAACATTTACCTCCATTCCGTTGCAGGAACAGGAGAGGAGGTGGCGGGGCAGTAACGGGGCATTTTGCCCCATGTGAAAATCTCCACAAACCACATTCAGTGAGTCAAAGTGTAATGAGACAATCCTATCAAACACAAATGATAGCAACAGACTTTAGTCAATATTCAAAGAGTGCTCATCACAATAGCTTCCAAAATATTATATGGTTCAATGATGGACCATTTCTAGAATTTAAATGTGACATATCACAGAAACACAGAATCACATATGTTATAAATGGATGCTATGGCATATCAAAAAGTGTCTATTTCTCCTCTGGTAAGGCAAAGTTTGAGTGTCAATTTCTCTATCAAGTCTTTCCCTCTTAAACTGATTTCCTGTGATAAGAAAAACAGTGGGAGAAATGGTAGGAAAAGCTTACAAATGTAGAACATCCTCCTTTGGATAACTCTAAAAATTCTGGCAAAACAATGGCTGAGAAAACTTGATGAAATTAATGGGGTCACAATAAATCTATAGGTGATTTGAAGTTGTATGTATATGTGTATGTGTGCTCCTTCAAGTTGCCTGTTGACTTATGGGGACCTGTGAATAATATCATAGGGTTTTATTGGGCAAGAAATACTCAGAGGTGGTTTTGCCAGTTCCTGCCTCCGAAATGTAGCCTGTAGCACCTGGTATTCATTGGTGGTCTTCCATCCAAGTACTAACCAGGGCTGACCTAGCTTAGCTTTCAAGATCAGAAGGATCTGGTGCTTTTAGGGTATTTAGTACATAAACATAACTACAAGCCTCATCTTGCCAGAATCTGAGATTTATGCTTAAGTAGGAGAGCACATATCTGTCCTAATTTACAATTACTGCACATCTTAATATGCTATTTGCATAGCTGTTACTTCTCCCACCAATTATATAAATAAGGTGTGGATTCAATTAATGCGGCAGGATGTTTTGGAACACAGCTTGTGTCTCAGTCTGATTTTGATGGAGGATGTGCCCGTGGCCTATTTTGGATTTTGGGTTTTAGGCTGCCCTGAGATCCCATGATATAGAGTGGGATAGAGGTACAGTAGCACCCCCGCATGGGCTGATTCACCATCCACTGATTCAGTTATCCGCATATGGCGACAATGGGGGGAGTAGACAGGGGAGGGAAGGGAGGAAGAGTAGATCTCGCCTCCCTTCTCCCTTTGTCCCTGGGATTGCCCCGTGGTGGGAATGGTGATGGGGGCGTTCACTAGTATCCCCGGATTTCATTATCCATGGGGCCCCCTGCAACCAATCCCCTGCCAATATCGGGGTCCTACTGTATTTAAAAAAATAAAGGGCTTGTCTATATGAAGGAAAACAGTGTGGATTGCTGCAGGGTAATGCCAACTCGCAGCAGCTTTGGTTTGTCTTAATGGTCTATTTGCATGATCACAGGCATGTGAAGCAAACCATGTGCGGTGTTCCCCAGGCATGCCTACAAATCAAAATGGTGGGTGTCAGTGAATCACTCACGATTTTATTTTCCCCAGGTTGCCCCTACTGAACATTTTTTAAAAACAAAGTACAAGGTGCAGAAGAGCGAGCTTCAGCGTTAGCAAACATGCAAAAAGGCTGTTTTCTCACCAAGATGGCGGTTCTGGGTGCTTGCCTTGTTAGCAAGTTCCATCCCCTGCACATGTCCAAGCAATCATCTGCTCATATTGGGAAAGCAAATCAATTCAGTGGTTTGTCCCAATGAGCAGGAATGCACACACTCCTTGCTGTTTTTAAAAATATACGGGAAAAGCCACAAAGGCTTTTCCTGCAGAGTATATGGTGTTTTGGGCCTCCCTCTTTCACAATATGGTGAATAGATGTGGGATCCCATTGGGACAGATCGTATTCTCCTCGTATTCTGTGAGAAGTATTTTCGCCGTTTAGACAACGCCAAAGAATATTCTTCTCCTTCTAAAGCAGAGGTGGAAATTGTGTAGCTCTCTAGATAATTTTGGACTGCTCTTCCCAGAACTCCTTGCCACTGGCAATGCTGACTAGGACAGCTGGGAGTTGTAGTTTTAACAACATCTGGAGGGATGCACAATTCCCACCCATTATAAAGACTTAGAGAGTCTGACAACTGAACAAAACATATATTGAGGAAAGAAGAGGCAAATTATTTAAAAGGTGGCAATGTGATCAAACTTGGAAACAAAAACAAAAAAGAGTTCTGCAGGAGCAGGCAGTTATGTTATCATGTTCATTCAAAGGAGAGAATGTCATGGTAATGAAGTTCCCTGAGGAGTACATATAGTTTTCTATGCTCTGTGAGAATCTGACAGCAATAATTCACTTCACATGTCATATATTTACATCTCCTGTGGATATTAAACATAAATCAGAACAGGGCATTGGATTCACTACTTTTTGGTAATATAGTATTAATTAAAAGAAAACTATTTGGGGCTAAGGGCTGTATGGTGGTTCTTATAAGCAATACATTAGCTGTGTACTGTCAAATTCTAAAGAAAACTCCAGAGTGTGATTTACTATATTAATTACAGTCTTGTGGCTTTATGCTGCTAAGCCTGAAATTACAATCACATTCTAAAGTTGATTTAAGAATATTCTTTGGTTAAGACTGCAGCACAGCTTATTCTGATTAATGTAATAAAATATTTATTGCATTTTCTCTTTCATCCCTTTGTCTCTCTGTTTACTTAGAAGGCCTGTATGTGAAAGCTGTGATGTCATAATTAGAGACAAATGGTGGCAGTGACATATTCCTCCAGGGACAGAAAATGTAACATATCTATATTTTATCTTAAAAGGGGCTTGGGAGTAAGAATAAAAGGACAGATAGGTTCCCTTCTTCCTGACAATTCCATAGTTTAGAGAACATGTGGCCTTCCAGATGCTACTGGACTGCAACTCCCATCAACCATAACCAGAAAAGACTACTAAGGTTGAGGGATGATGGGAGGTGCAGCCCAGCAACATCTGGAGGGCTACATGTTCCCTGTCCCTACTGTAGCCCATTACCCAAATTCCCCTTCCCCTCCATCTGTGTTTAAACACTGGAATTGGTAAAATGAGCTTAAGTAGGAAAAAAGGTATTTGGGGATGATGACTTATGGCAAAATAAAGTGCACCGTAATCCTCCTTTCTCTGTTTTTATATATGAATTTATTTGTATATGCCTGTTTTCCCTTCTTCATTTTTATGAAATGGTGGAATCTGGCACAGAAAATCTGCATTGGAGAGGAGAGGAAGTGGCTTTTTTCTTAAAATATTTCCACTGAATTCCCCTCTTTCAGCTTTTTTCCTTGTTGGGAGTAGAGGAGCTTAGGGTAGAGGGAGATTGATTTTCAGTGGGTATAATGCTGAGGAGAAACAGTAAAAAAGCTCCCTGCATGTGGATCTGTTGAAACAGGCTGAAGTGTCATTTGCTGCATAGTGTTTAACAGGAACATGCAGACAAAAACCCACGGGATGGAGGGGATCAGACACAACCTAACAACACGTGTGCTTTGGCCTTGACTGTATCTCTTATTTAGAGATTTCTGTGTTGCTCTTCTAGTGCCTGTGCGCTATTCAGAATAGTTTACAACAATGTCAAATTACAATGTCTTAAAATATGAGCATAATACAACAACAAAATACAGTGAAATACCTGTACATCAAAGGCAGCTGCTGCAGCTGCTGAGAAGGCCCCTCTTTTGATGTTATCAGCCATGTGAGCAGGATGGTACTAGTGGGGATAAGCCTTCAGGTGTCCTGCACCCGAGTCATGTAGGGCTCTAAAGATAATCACCGGCACTTTGAAGTTATGCCCAGAAAGAGACTGGTAACCTGTGTACTTGTTGCAAAATTAGTGTAACACGATGGCGTGGGCATGCACTCCTTGCTGCTACATTCTGGGTCACTTATATCTTCCAAATCTGACTGTTAAGATCTGTCTGTACCTGTATTTAAATTGAGTCTGGAAAAATGAGGCACCCTAGACATGGTTCTCTGTTTTGAGAGTAAAGGCATTGCTTCTTTTCAGAGCAATGGATGCAAACTCCAGGAACAGAGATTCCACCTCAACATGAGGAGGAACTTTTTGACAGTAAGAGCTGTTTGGCAGTGGAACTCACTCCCTTGGAGCGTGGTGGGGTCTCCTTCCTTGGAGGTCTTTAAACAGAGGCTGGATGGCCATCTGTCGTGGATGCTTTGATCAAGATTTCCTGCGTGGCAGGGGGTTGGACTGGATGGCCCTCGTGGTCTCTTCCAACTCTACAATTCTATGATTCTATTCTTAATTCAAGCTCAGGTCTTTCAGGATGCATTTAAGCACATATTTATCTGGAAATAAGTCTTGCTGGACTCCGTGGAGTGTACTTTGGGTTGCATGGTCAGGTTCTGTAACTTGCTATCTCTGTTATTCTTTTGTTGGGAAAAGAAAAGGGGTCATGTAATGGGAGCCATAAGTAAAACCGAGAGTGGCGATTCTATGGGTACTAAGTGGTGCTTTATACAGCAAGCTTCTAACTATTCTCTTAGTTACCTGTGGAGAGCAGGCATGAGAACTTTACACAAAATGTTTCTTTTCTTCTTCTAAACTAACAATAACTATTATAGGAAAGTATTGGGCTGGCAGGCTAGTAAAGGTTTTTGTCTCTTGAGGCAATGGCTGTATTGATTATACAGCATTTTCAAGCCTGCAGTATATCTTGGCTTGCCATTTAGAACCTGGAATTTTCAAACATGCATAAAGGGGAAAGGTCAGATGGAGGTGATTGGTCTAATAGCTGAGGAAGTCTCAATTATCCCTGATTATGTACTGTATTGTGGGAGCTTTTCCTTACTGTTCCTCTTAGGAGGACTGGTTTTAGGAGCTTTCTGCCAGGTGAGAGGTCACAAAAGAAAATTGCACATTTCTCTCCCACGCTTTCTCTTTTTCAAAATTATGGTACCGTAACTCTTTAGTGAGGTGGCCAGAGGCACCCAATCTGTGGAACGCATAGACTTGACCAGTATTCCTGAACAATGCAAGCTGATAGCATTGCAAAGGGCGATTAAGAGGACAGTAGTTGGATGTCTGTATAATGTGCTTGATACAAATATCTACATTGTCTTTTAAAAAAATCCTTCTATAGATATTTAGCTTTTTAAAAGGACTAATCAATGTAATGGTTTTAATTACTATGTAATGCTTTGTTTCAGCTAATAGAACAATTGTACTCCTCAACAATGAGTAGGCATGTGTGGCAATATTTCTGTGATATATCTATACATAATCTATAAGAAGATTAAAATCAATACCATTCCCTCTGACTGCATGACTGTATTAACAACATCATGGGCTAGTGCAATAACAGAGCAGTCTTGTGCTAATATTTGGCTGGGACTGGAGGTATGCTGATGGCGTAATTGGCAGAACAGCTGCCATATATAATATGCACTTCAGTGGGGAGTAGAGTGGGGAAAACTATATACAGCTATAATAATAATAATAAAATTTATTTATACCCCGCCCCTCTGTTAAAACAATCGGGGCGGCTTACAGAATTTAAAATACAATACAAATAAAATCCCTAAACACCCCCACTCCCACCCTCCCCCATAAAAAAACATTAAACAAATATAAATTAAAAACAACTAATCTAAAATCACATTTAAAACTATAAATACAATAAAATATAATAAATAAATGGCCAGCAGCCTAGAAGAGGCCAGGATCCCCTGAGGCCGGGATCTAATTAGGAAAGGCCTGCCGAAAGAGATCCGTCTTTAGTGCTTTTTTAAAGCCACTCAGGCTCGTTATCTGACGGATCTCATTCGGCAGGTCATTCCACAATTTGGGGGCGACTAGAAATTTAGAAAACAGCAGACGCCACAACCTAGCATCCCCGGAAATACTGTCAAAGTCAACCAATTAGAGACTATATTTGCAAAAACATTTGCATACCACTTTCATATAGAAGTAGCTAGTGAACTAACAACAACAGGAACATGCAGTGCATTCTATACATCACCACACATAAAACACATAGGATGTTACCACATCAGTGGTGGGAATGGAGCCAGTGATCATGGGCCTGAAATCATAGGGGATTCTGATAAGCAGGGGCTATGACATTATCTGCCATCTCTCCAGACCCCCTCTGCAACCCCCACAGTATCTGTGTGTGTGTGTACAGTCGTCCCTCCACATTCGCGGGGGTTACGTTCTTGAGACCCCCGCGAATGTGGAAAAACCACAAATAACAACTGCTCCTGCAACCCCCCCCCCAGAGGGAGGGAGGCGGTGGGAGGGTGTCTGGCCAGCCTGGCTGGCCTCTCCGCAAGCCTTCCTGAGGGGACTCCGGGCCTTAGAATACCCGGAGCCCACTTCGGAAGGCCGGGGAGAGCAGCGGGCGGGTGAGCAGGCGGGTGAGCAGGCGGGCGGGGAGGAGGCTGCGCTGCCTCTCCCCGGCCTTTCTCAGCGGGCTCCGGGGCTCCAAAGCCCCGGACCCCACTGAGAAAGGCCAGGGAAGGCAGTGTGTGGGTGGGGAGGAGGCCGCGCTGCCTCTCTCCGGCCTTCCGAAGCGGACACCGGGGCTTTGGAGCCCCAGAGCCTGCTTAAAAAGGCCAGGGAAGGCAGCAGGCGGGTGTCTGCCTTCCTCTCCCCGGCCTTCCTGAGTGGACTCCGGGGCTTAGAAGCCTTGGAGTCCCCTCAGGAAGGTCGGGGAAGGCAGCGGGCGGGCGGGGAGGAGGCTTTCTGAGCGGACTCCGGGGTTTGGAGCCCCGGAGCCTGCTTAGGAAGGCCGGGGAAGGCAGCAGGTGGGCGGGAGGGAAGCTGCCCGGCCTCTCCCCGGCCTTCCTGAGGGGACTCGGGGTCTTAGAAGCCTCGGAGTCCCTTTAGGGAGGCCGGGAAAGTCGGAGGGAGGGAGGCTGCCTGCCCCACCCCCCAGCCTTCCTGAGCAGACTCCGGGGCTTTGAAGTTACGGAGCCACCTCTGGAAGGCCAGAGAAGGTGCAGGCAGGAGGTTGCTCTGCCTCTTGGCAGCCTTCTCTAAGGGGCTGGGGCTAAACCGCAAATAATCAAAACCGCGAATGTGAAAGCCGCGAATGTCGAGGGGCAACTGTATTGTTATGAGCTGTTGGGGCTGATGTAAAGTTGTGTCATTGATTATCTAGATGAATATAGGATGCTGTGTGTGCTTTTCTGCTGCGCCACCCACCTGGTGTACACAATTCAGTCCTGTCCCAGTTCTTCTGGTGTCATATCTTCAGTGGTGGAAGACTGAATGCTTCTCTGGGGATGGGTTACTCTGCTGCTTTATCTGCTGGTGCCTCTGGTATAGCTGTTGTATCATCATGTCTCCAATCTTCCATTGGCATAAAAGAGCATCCATTGTATCCTACACCTCTTCAGTCAGTAGGTCTTCATGTATAATGTGCACTCAGTCAGAGCTTGGAGGTTTTGTTGTTGTTGTTATTTGCTGTCAAATCAATTTTGACTTATGGCAACCCTACGAATGCGAGACCTCAAAGATCTCCAGTCATCAGTTGCCTTGCTCAAGTTTTGCAAACTTAGGGCTGTGGCTTACTTAATTGAATCAATCCACTTTGAAGGCAGCCTCCTTCTTTTCCTACTACCTTGCACTTTATCGTGCATTATTGTCTTAACCAAAGTCAGGTCATTTCATGATGTGTCCAAAGTATGACAGCCTCAGCTTGTTCATCTTCACTTGGAGATATCTTATAAGAAATAGGAAGTTACTTGTTACTAATTCAGTAATTAGGGCATAGCTGATTGCTGTTGCAATGCGGGATAATTTCATTTCTTTTATGGTATAATAGTAACTTTTAAACTGCTTTTGTAGTTACGGGGCAGCTGTACTAATGGAGGAACAAGATGGAGGAACAATATCCCATGGTTCAAGTGCCAATTCATGCTGCTGTCTTGTGCTCTGTTGTGGGGGTTGATGGGACAGTGAGGCCAGGGGCATTCAGTTTTCTAAGTTATCAAAAGGTATTTTAATAACTATTTTAGTTAATTTTTTAGAAACTGGAAAACAGACTTACTTTTTAAAACGGAGATGAACTGGGAAATGAATTTCAGAATCTTTTCCAGCATCAAACTGTACTCTTCTTTATTAACTGAAATAAGTCAAGCAAGAACATACATAGTTCTTAAAACTTGGCATCTAGAAATCTAGCCAAGTCCCAGTAAATGCAAACAATTGCCAGTGAATCCATACCTAATGGAAATGTATACCATTTGAAATTTGGCCTGTTATCTTCAGTTTTTTCTTCTCAAATACAAAATTCCCAGAATAAGGAGTCATTCTTTTGTAAATATAAATACTTATACTACAAAAATTGTACCAAAACAGAACCTATGGCCCCTGATGCATCAAACAATGCTTAGCCATTATATGTATGTACCTCAGAGTGCATTATGGTTGTTGAGGCCAGAGATATTAGAATCATAGAATCATAGAGTTGGAAGAGACAGACCATAAGGGCCATCTAGTCCAACCCCCTACCCTGCAGGAATACACAATCAAAGCATTCTTGACACAGGGCCATCCAGCCTCTGTTTAAAAATCTCATTTGAAGACTTTATCAGTTTTAGAAGAGCTTTTTAATTCATGAAGGATGTTTTAATAGCCCCGTTGAAGACATTTCAATCACCTTTGCCTAGCAAAAACAAGCAGCGTAACCCATGTGACTTATATTGTGACAAGACCTTCTTTAAAAATGTAATGACTCATTAGTGTGTTTTGTACTGATGTCTAGATAGGACCGTTGGGAACGAATGATAGGTTGTCCATCAAAATTCTGATGACAAAAAGTTCTCAAACAATTGCTGGGTGTCTGTGAAATCACCTGCAGGCATTCTGGACAGCAGAGGTGCTTATGCATAAAACCATTTTCACCAGCATAATATTTATTTATTTTTGTTGATTTAAAATATGTCCTGTCCTGCCTATTCTCTGACAAGTAGTAAGGCAAATCTAGACAGATTGAAAAAACAAGTATATGTAGCCCCAGAATCTATCCCTGTCCTTTCTGATTTTATTTCAGAAATCTGTATGATCTTTATTTGTTCATCCCAGAATATTTCACCTCAGTACCCAGTATGATCAAAGACTTTTTTTAGCAGCTCCCCAGGTTAGTTTATTTTAACCTAGTATTTTCCAGGATGAAACAGATCAGTTTCACTGGCTGTTTTGTTTCTGCTGCCTCGGAGCTTTCAGCTCCATGGGGCAGTCCCTCCACAAGGTTTTCAGTGATGTTGTGGGGGGTGTCTTTTTTCTGAGGGCAGAGGGAAGAACTTGAGGGAAGGAGTATAGAAGTCAAGGAAAACATGCCCACAGACAAACCAAGCACAATCCTCTAAGGAGAAGAGGGAATAAAAGAAACCTCCGTGTGGATCTGAGCTCCTGGGAAAAACTGCCACTTTGGCAGATTTTTCAACCCAAGGGTAAGTGGTCAGCAGACTGGGGACAGACATCATGTGTATTAATCATGTTGTTGATATTGATGATGTTTGCCTTCAAGTTGTTTCCAACTAATGTTGGCCCTAAGGCTATCACAGGCTATTTGCTGAGGCTGTGTGTGTGACTTGCCCAAGGTTACCAAGTGGGTTTTCATGGCTGAGTGGGGATTCAAACCCTGGTCTCCAGAGTTGTAATCCAACCTCACTTATGGAGGCCGGCATGCAGAAGATAGAGCCTGGGACTTTAGCACCACCATGGCACTTTTGAAGAGCTGTGTGAAAATGAAATCCCTAAACACTACACTACACTGATGCGATCGTGTAGTCTGGTGTGATAAAGTCCTATTTTTCAAGTAAGTGTGTGCAGAATTACAGTGGGCCCTATCCACTGTGGGTTGGTTCCAGGACCCTATGTGGATACCAAAATCCCTGGATGCTCAAGTCCCATTATATACAATGGCATAGTAAAATGGTGTCCCTTAAATAAAATGGCAAAATCAAGGTTTGCTTCTTGGATTTTTTTTGGGGGGGGGTATTTTTCAAGCCATGGATGGTGGAATCCGTGGATGCCAAATCCGTGGATACAGAGTGCTGACTGTAGATCCTTTCTGTCATCAAAGTGTGACATAAAAATCTTCTTCATGGTCTCTGTGAATCACACAGCTGGGTTACTCCTGCGCCTGTGCAGAGCATCGGAACCTTCTGGAATCGCTAGGCAGGATGTGCTTTGATACATTTTTGGCAGTAACTCCGCCCACCCTAATGGTCCCTTATAAGGCGCTCCTGCCTAATTCCCCTCAGTTCCTTTCTTTCCGCCGCATTAGCAGCTTGAAGGAACCTTCATTCGCTAGTTTTTTCTCTCTTTCACTTTTGATTTGACTTAGATTTGACTTGGCTTGAATGTTTGACTACGATTTTCTCTCACTCCCTTGGATTTGGCTTTTTACCTCTGAATTTCGGTGTTGACCTGGACTGTTTTTGACTACTCTCCGTGTTTCTCCTTTTGGATTTGGTGACTCTATGAATAAAATGTCTGGAAGAGGGGACTTCAAGAGATGTGTGATCTGTCAGGCTAAACTTCCTAGCACAGATGGCCATTCCCGCTGCTTAATTTGTCTGGGAGAGACCCATAATGTTGACTCCTGTATTCACTGCAGGGCCTTTACCCCTCAGGCACGTAAGCACAGGATGTCTTGTCTGAAGTCCTTCTTGTACGAGAAGGCGTTAATTCCGGCCCCTACTTCGACTCTGGCCTCTACTTCGGCGCCTGAACCGCAAAAACGCAGCCGTTCGCCTTCTCCGAAGGCCAAGTCCCAGAAGCGCCATCATTCCCGTAGCCCATCATGATGTCGTTTGACCGTCTCAGACCCGGAGGCTGTGTGTGCTTCAGACAAACATACTTCTGAAGCAGCTCAGGATCGAGCTCGCTCAACGCGTTCGACATCGACACAGGACCAAGAGCCCTCTATCTCGAAGGCCACCTCTCGGGACCAGGCGTCTTCTGAATCTACCAGCCAGACTGTTATCCCGGGTGAGGCCGTACCTTCTTTGAAAAAGAAAAGGAAGGAGAAACACACCTCTCGGCATGATGATGGCTCTAAAGAGCAAGCCGAAAGAGGTACCTAAGATGTCGAAATCGACGGCCTCGTCATCTGCAGCTTCTACTGATAAAGCTGCATGGCCGTTCGATACCGTTGAGTCGCAAACCCCTGCTGGACCTGAGGCCACATTCGTCCGACCATCTCCAGTGCCAATGGTGGAGACTGCTGCGTCACGACGTGCTCCTACCCCTTTGGCATAGCAAAATGGTGTCCCTTATATAAGATGGCAAATTCAAGGTTTGCTTTTTGGATTACTTTTTAAAGAATATTTTCAAGCCATGAATACTTAAATCTGTGAATGCCAAATCCGTGAATGTGGAGGGACAACTGGACAGTGGCACTATTACTTCCCTTGATCTAATGATGAGTCAATTTGTTATTCAGTTTTCTTACCTACCCTGACACCCCCAGCCCCATATCTATAGTAACATCTATAATAATAATTGGCAATACACTGGGATAAACATAGGGCCCCCCCAAAACAAACCATTGCAGGGGGGCCCCAAATTCCTTAAACCGGCCCTGATGGTCACCTTAGCCTCCATCCTTCCACTTCTACAACAGTACGACTGGTTCACTTCCATAGACCTAAAAGATGCCTATTTCCACATCGGGATCCATCCATCCCACAGACGATTCCTGGCATTCCAGATTGGGACCCAGGCATTCCAGTTCAGGGTCCTGGCGTTTGGACTTTCGACCGTTCCGAAAGTCTTCACAAAGTGTATGGTCATGGTGGCGGCTTTTCTACGACAACGGGGAGTGGTGGTCTTCCCCTACATTGACAACTGGCTGATTGTGGTGAGTTCTCAACCTCAGCTTGAACTTGATATCGACCTCACCTTAGATGTATTAGACGGCCTGGGACTTGTTGTCAACATAGAGAAATCACAGCTCCAACCGGCTCAAGCCATCCAGTTCATCGGGGCTCAACTGGATTCGTGTACAGCCGCGGCTTACCTGCCTTGAGACCGGTTCAACACTCTTCGGTCTCTAATCCATACCTGCCGTCAGTCCCGGTGGCTCCCTGCCCACTCGGTCCAGGTACTCCTCGGTCACATGGCAGCTACTACCTATGTGACCCTCTTCGCCAGGCTCCACTTCCGTCCGCTCCAGCATTGGTTTCTACAAGTGTTTGACCCCTTACGCGACTCTCCAAAGAAACTGCTCATGATGCCTCGAGAGGTTCATCGGTCGCTGGAATGGTGGCTGGTACCAGACAATGTCCTATTGGGAATGCCCTTCGACCTCCCTCAACCGGACATTTCTCTGACAACAAAACGCCTCGATGTTGGGATGGGGAGCCCATCTCGAATCCTACGAGATACGGGGTTCGTGGGATGCCGAAGAATGGATGCTCCATATCAACGTCCTAGAGCTCCTCGGCGTCCAAAAGGCCCTGCAGGCCTTCGAATCCCTGGTGACGAACAAGATCATTCTGGTGGTAACAGACAACACATCAGTGATGTACTACCTGAACAAGCAAGGAGGAACCAGATCCCCCCAGCTTCTCCAACTCACACTGGACATTTGGGATTGGTGTATCTGCAGGAACATCTTCCTCCAATCCATCCATCTTCCTGGAGAGGAGAACACTCTTGCAGACGGACTCAGCTGCTCAAGCCTCTCCATCCATGAAAGGAAGCTGCACAGGTCTGTAAGCTCGGACCTGTTCCGTCGATGGGGATCTCCTCAAGTCGACGGTTCGAGGGGTGACGCGTTCCTTTTCTGATGGATGGGTCCACTTCTCTACCTCTTTCCTCCATTCCCACTGGTGACAAGGCCAAACTCCGTTGGGACCGAGCGGATGCCATCCTCATCACTCCGTGGTGGCCCTGACAACCTTGGTTTGCAACCCTCCTGCATCTAGCCAGGCACTGGTTCATCCGACTTCTGTCACGTCCCGACCTTCTCACCATTCAGATTGGAAAGGTCAGACACCCAGATGTAGAGGCCCTATGGCTAATGGCATGGAGACCACGACCTTGAATCCATCCTCGGTACAGAGGGGCGATGTACCTACGACCTCAAACTTGACTTCGATCTTGACGGGCCAACACTCTCCATCTTTCCCTCCACAGGTCCAGCTGTCATCGATGCTGCCCGAAGACCTGCTACCCGTAGATCATATCATTATAAGTGGAAGATGTTTGAAGCCTTTCTAGCTGATCGAGGGTCAGTTATGGAACCGTTCTCCATCCTGACTATCCTTTCCTGCTCCACTTGTCTTCCACAGGACTTTCCATTTCATCGATACGGTGCTACTTAGCAGCTGCATCTGTCGAATTCCAGGCGAGAGGTCATCCGTTCTCCTTTACGTATCTGACTGTCAAGAAATTCCTGAGAGGCCATGCCAACCTCCATCCTCCGGTACTCGAGCCTACCCTGATGTGGAGCCTCGAACTGGTCCTCTCCCAGCTGGTTCGACGCCCCTTTGAGCCCTTGGCATCCACCGATTTGAGACTCCTGTCTTGGAAAACTGCCTTCCTTGTTGCCATTACTTCAGCGTGTCAAGCTGGTGAGCTCTGTGCATTGTGATCGGACCCTCTGTACACTGCCTTCCACAAACATAAGGTGGTGCTCCATCCCGACATCTCCTTCCTTCTGAAGGTGGTGTCGAGCTTCCATCTGAACCAGTCCATCACTCTCCCTGCTCTGATGCAGGATCCGAAGGACGAATTCGAGCCTACCCTCCATTCCATGGATGTCTGGAGGGCACTTGCTTTTTACATCCAGAGAACTGCTCCCTTCAGGAAGTCACCTAGTCTTTTTGTGTCCTATGCCGACTCAAGACTTGGGGCTGGTTTACATGGAAGGTTTTATTGCGTTAAGTTGCGCTGTAGTGCTTTCACGCATCAGTGGTGGGTAGTTTATACGGTAATTGTTTACACAGCTATATTTTGTGGCGTTCCCACAGCCAAATGTGGTGGGGGCATGGCCAAGCATTGGAGAGGGAAAGGAATGCCATAGGAATGCCTGCCCTGGCCCCAACTCCATGCTGAACAGCTTAGAAAGTTTTATTCCTTGCTTGAAACAGCATTTCCTTCCAAATACAGGAAAGCCAGAGAGAGAGAGAGAGAGAGAGGGGGGGGGAAGAGCAGTTCAGCTTGCTACAGCCCTTCGTGAAATCGTTTCTCTCCCTCCCCCATGCACAGGAAAAAAGTTTTACATACTTTTGAAACAGCAGAGAAGGTGAGAAGGAATGCTCCCTGAATGAAAATAGCTGGGAATCCTTTTTGTTTGAAAACTGGCTTGCAAAATAGCAGACAGGATTTTTGCAAGTTTCCTCTAAACGCTACAGTCTTTCCTCCCTCCCTCCCCCTCTTTTAAGCCCACCCCTGCATCATCAACCAATCACAATGCAGCTCTGCTTTAACCCTTAGCGGAATGCTAGTTTACACTGCCAATAAAGCACTACATTGCAAATATACCGGCAAAAATAGCGACATGCCCTGCCACGTTATATTTGGGTGTTTTACCTTCCCCCCTTCTGAATGAGGCGATTCTGTGCTGCGATCCGTGGGAACTATGAGCTATCTTAGCGGTATATTTAGGGGAATATTTGCCCGTGTAAACCAGACAACCTATTTCTTCACAACGTTTGTCGAAGTGGGTGACATCGACCATAGCTCTCTGCTGTGAACTGGCGAAGAAACCGCTACTGCCACGGATTCGAGGACACTCGATGAGGGCTGTCTCTACCTCAACAGCTTTCCTCTGTGGCGTGCCTCTAGAGGATGTTTGCAGAGCTGCAACTTGGTCATCACCCTTGACTTTCATTTCCCATTACAGACTTGACTCTCGTTCCAGGAACGAGGCTGCCTTTGGGAAAACTGTACTTTTGTCCTCTATTCAATGAGTGAGTGTTAATCTTGCCAAGTCATGTGATGGTTTCATAATATTGTTATTAGTGTTTGCTTAAGAATGTGCTATCAAGACTCTCACTAGGGTTTGACTGTGCAGCATGGTACTAATAGCAATATGTATAGGATATACCCTCGTCCTGGAATGAAGCTTGCCAGTCTACCCAGCTGTGTGATTCACAGAGACCATGAAGAAGATGGACAGGTTGCTTACCTGTAACCATAGATCTTTGAGTGGTCTTCTGTGAATTCACACAGACCCGGCCATCCTCCTCTCTATGTCCTACTACATCATATAAACATGCTTAATGTTCCTGATGCTGCTGGTTGTGGCGTCATTCAAGGAACTGAGGGGAATTAGGCAGGAGCACCTTATAAGGGACCGTTAGGGTGGGCGCAGTTACCACCAAAAATGTATCAAAGCACATTCTGCCTAGCGATTCCAGAAGGTTCCGATGCTCTGTGCAGGCGCAGGAGTAACCCAGCTGTGTGAATTCACAGAAGACCACTCGAAGATCTATGGTTACAGGTAAGCAACCTGTCCTTACATAAGCTTGGATGGATGCCCCCAGGAATAGCAGTGAAAAAGTGGGAAATCTGGCAAGTTTTCACAAGAAGCTTGAGAATATGGAATGGAGGTATGCATCCCTGGAAGTAAGGGTGAGAACATTCAAAGATGGGGATGAAGCAGAAGTGTTAAATGGGCAAAGGACCAGAAAGATTTTTCAGTTTATGCCACTAGTCTCAGGCTGTAATCTTAGAATAATGGCTTAGGCAGCAAGTCCAAATGAGCACAGTAAGACTTTGAGTAAATATGCATAGCCTTTCTTGGTCCGTGTCTTTGATGAATATTTCAGAAAATATGAAATTGTACAACCCCATCTAAAAACAAACTCAAACTCTGATAGAATTAGTTCTTCAAGAATGTCCTTTCTATATGTTTGAAACAGACACAGACTCATTCAGCACAATGATTCTGCATGTGAAGATACAATACGGTATAATGATACAGAGAGGATGTTTTATATTGAAAGTAGAATAATAAAACTCCTGGAGCTATTCACAGTACTTACAGTCCTTGATAGTAATTAATTTACATGGGCTAACTTTATTTTAAAAAGCATGTAATCCTTGTCACAATGATCAGCAGTCAAGATGAAGTCTTGTCAAAATGGCTGACATGAAAATTGTATGCCTGTCAGCATTTCACAATGAGGAGGAAGTTAAGTGCAAAGAAGGAAAGGCATCCCACAATTATATTTTCTTTGGTTTTCATGGCATTCCATGGATTGCACACACATACCCTCTTTCTCTTGTCACTACTTGAGTGAGGGAAATGTGTGCAAAGAGTGAAGAACTGGCTGGAGTGGTCCTTCCTGTTTTGTAACATTGTCTTCATGAGAGCTGATAAACACTGTACATGCTTCAGGAACGTACCAAGAATCCCTCTGAGCAAAGTTTAGGAAGACACGTGATTACCACATGACGATTTCTTAGTGATATCTCTTGTTGATATGTCTTCCTTACTGCCAGAATAGTGTCCTATTGATCTGCTGGTCTCTTGTGTGGGACTTAGCAGTGTGTGTATGTGTGGGAATGCATTTAATATTCTGTAAGTTGTAGTGGTCTGAGCATTGGACTACAACTCTGAAGACCAGGGTTTGAATCCCCACTCAGATATGAAAACCCACTGGGTGACCTTGGGCAAGTCACATGCTCTCAGCCCCAGAGGAAGGCAATGAGAAACCTTCTCTGAACAAACCTTGCCAAGAAAGCCCTGTGATAGGGTCGCCATAAGTCAGAAATTATTTGAAGGCACACAACAACAGCAACAACAAAGTTGGTGTTATAGTAATGCCTTGCTAGCTACCATTAGCTTACAACCACTAACAGTATTCAAGGACTTTTGACAGATGAAGCTTTCTTGCCTTTTCTCCTGCTGCTCTTCGATTGTCTTCTGGACCAAGGAAATGGTAGTTTGTGGACTGAGTAGAAGAAATAGCTCACCCCAAAATGGGGTGGTTGATGGTGCAGTAGCCACTCCTGTTTGGACCACAAGTTACCTCAACAGTGTATAAGCTACCTGAATTCTTCACCAGACAGAACAGGACAATAGCTACGGGTCTGTTTGCACAGTCACTCTTGATGTGATACATGCACATGTCTTGCATGGAATGTATGCCCTTTCACTTGAGGATGCTCATTTGTTTTAGGGACACATGACATATACACTGTGTTCTTCCTGGGAAAATGCACTTCTTCCCACAGGTAATGGTCACATCTGTGATTATTTTTGGGACTTCTTTTCAGACTGGGGTTGTTGGAGGGTCTCAAATGTCACAAAGTAGGATATTATCTATGGAATAATTCACAAGTAAATTTCTTGGTGTCTTACCATTCATCACTTAAATGTGTGAAACTGCTTTCAGAGTACTGGGTCTGAAGGACGTGTGAGGTGTGAACGAAATAACAGAAACCACTTTAGGTTGACCTCATCTGAAGATCTATTGTAAATTTCTTTTCCTGCCTTTAGACACGTTCCTGTTCCTGTGCCCATTTCATTTTGTTTCTATTCCTTTTCGCTTTGCACTTCCCTACTTTGCAAAATCAGCTCCAGAAAATTAATCTACCTCCCTTTAAAAGAAGGGAAAAGAAATACAAGGTAACTCCCTGAGTTTGCCAAACATTTGGGAAACCTCCACTTTTATATCTTACCACTTTGGAAGTGCAGCTGGAGTGCCTCTTCTGTTGTGTGTGACAGTGCACCTTAGAGGTAGCCTGAGTGCTCCTTAAGGTTTATCTTGCTCATCCATCTTGTAAGAAAGAATAGTACACTACTGTCGGTGTGCCATATTTTTGGCCTGCATGGGGGAGAATGTTGGATGAAATGGGGGAAATGAAAGACATTGAGTTTGTTCATGTCAAAAGGCTCTGAAGAACAAACTATGTGTGGTGTTAATTACATGGATACAGTGAACATGTTTATCTTGAAATGTATAAACAGAATTGGGATTATGGCATGCCAGAAAGTGAGTTAGATCTTTTACCCATGTCTCCATTCCAGTGAAAATCACTCCTTTGAAGTAGCTGTTAGCATTAGGATGGAAGTTTCCTTTGGCAACCCATTCAAGCTTCAGTTAGTTATGAGTTTGATGCAGCTTTGGTGCCACATTTGAAGATTTTCATTGGCACCACAGTGAGGTGAAGGATTAACCCCACTCTCTCCACATACTTCTCAGAATCCTAATCCAAAGGTCCCATGATTTGGCCAATAAGCATTTATATTTTATAAATGCTAGATAATTGACCAATCAGTCTTTGCTGAGTGTTGGCTCTAGAGACCTGGATGGGCATGCCTTCCTCTTGAAAGGTACAGTGTTCCAAAAATCTTACTGATCTAGTGTAAAGGCTCTGTGCTCCCCCTCCCCTTATGCCCTTTAATTGGAACAAGAAATCTATATATCCTTTTTAAAAAAGGACTTTCTTTTCTTTTTCTTTTATGCTACTGCTCGGCTATGAATATCCACTGAGTGACCTTGGGCAAGTCACATACTCTCAGCCTCAGAAAATCCTGTGATAGGTTCACCTTAGAGTCTCCATAAGTTGGAAACAACTTGAAAGCACACGATAACAATATCCTGGAATGAAAAGAACCCAGCCTCTAAGTAGAAATAAAATATTTCTGTTTGTGCTGGGAATTGCCTCTGAATGTTCTATGAAAAAGGCAATGTTGTCTGGTTGTTTATAAAAAAATACTGAGATATTCAGCAACAAATAGAGCATGTAACAGGAATATTTCCTTTGTCTGTTTTCTTCCTTAGTCACATAATGCACTAGGAGCTATGGTTGAGAGTTAATAAATAACTGCACAGCTCCTCGCTTCTCTATAGAAGATATTGTGTCATGTCTTTATGATAGAATACTTCTCAATTGTTGGGTCAGTCGATGTTATGTTTGAAGAGAATCAAATGAAATGAGTCAAAATAAAACCATTCATTGTATAGATTCAGAAGGTATAGTAAAGTGACTATGAGGAAGGTTTGAAATTCCACTTGGGTCTTCTCCCATGGATTCTGCATAAAGCAAAATTAATCACCACACATCAGATGCAATGGTGCATTATTACGGCCCAGCAAATGGTCTAGAACAGTGATTCTTAACCTGTGGTCCGTAGACCACCAGAGGGCTACAATGTCCTCACAAAGCTTGAAAGCTGCTCGGCCCACCTCCTCCCTGCAGTGGAGTTGGCCACATGACAGGAGCCAAGACAAAGCCTGGCTGGCTGGCTTGGTCTGCACATTGCCATTCAATCTGTTCCAGCCATAAGCTTGCAGGAAGAAGTAGGAGAAAAGTCTTCCCTCCCCCTCCAGTGCCTCTGAGGGAAGGTTTAACGGATGGTGTATTATTGTTGTTGTTTTTTTTTTATCAGGTATTATTATTATTGTTGTTGTTGTTGTTTTAAATCTTGAGTTGTCTTGGGGGTCCGCAGCAACAAAAGATATTTAAAGGGGGTCCCTGGTAAAGAAAGGTTAAGAACCACTGGTCTAGAATTATCCAACACCTGTAGCACTGATTGATCTAAGTGGTTGTGGTTCTGTTGGGTGCATGGGCATTAAATTCATGGGAGGCACATATAAGTCATTCTAACTCCCTGAAAGGAAGAGGGGGATAATGGTGTTTAAAATCTATATTTACAAAAGAGTGTGTTTATTTGTTCATTTGTTTGTCTCTCTGTGCCATAACTCCAGTGTTGTGAAACCTAGACACTGAAACTTGGCATATATACCAAGGGGACCCTGAGGCATGCCTCTCAGGGTTATTTTTTAATGGTTAATTAATTTTAGTTAATTAAATTCTATCTCTAGCCTGCAGCACTCTCTTTGTTCACTCTGAGCCCGTGTTCTCTAACCAGCACAGTTAAGCCTGGCACATTCATTTCCCAGAGCACCTCTAGGCAGAGAGACACAGCAGGGAAAACAGCATGCCAGGTGTGACTTCTACTCCCATTTGCCAGGGTCCTCCTTCAAGTTAGAAATTTAGGGGGTGGGGATACTGCTGTATGGGAACTCCAAGTCTGTGAACAGTGGAAGGGTTTGAACAAGCACTGGGGTGGAAGGAGAGGAAGTTTACCTGGATGGACGAGGAAGAGAATGAAGATCGAGTGGGTAGGGGGAAGAGAAAGAGCATCTCGGTGGGGGCATAGAAAGAAAGAGCACTTAGCTCAGTGGGAGAAAAGAGCACGGGGTGGGTCACCAGGTGAGTGAGTGAAAGGGCAGGAAGAATGTCTAAGTCAGCAGGTGGGTTGGTGAGGGAAGAAAAAAGCTGGGCCAGGAAGGACTGATTTCTAAATCATTGCAAACCTGGGTACTTTTGCTATTTGTTTAGGTGTTATGCAGCATAGTTTATTATTTGTTGGGAGGCAGAAAGCTACATACAACAAACACGAATCTAGGCATGGTGTTTCTTTTAATATACAGGGTGTCCAAAATTTATCTTTACAATTCCAATTCTATGTAGAATTGAAATTGTAAAGATAATTTTTGGACACTCTGTATTTTTTTTTTTTTAGTGCCATCTGACTGTGTCCCTGTAGAATTATCAGCTCTTGTTTTGTCACTTGTAGCAAACTGCACAGCTCTGTAGTTACTTTAAATATTTTGCTTTGTAATTTGGCACACACTGGTGTGTATTACAGTATATCAAAACAGGCAACTTGATTACCATGTCGAAAGGTATATTTTATTAAAAGTACTTTTGGTGTATTAAATGTGGCTTTGTTTTTTGTATTTTAATTGGAACCAGTACAGCTTCTGGTTTCACAAATGAAATGGTTCATAATGGTTTTACCTTTCTTAATCAGGCCTCTGCACACAACAGTGAAGTCAATATAAGCTTTTTACTTTCTAGCTTTTCCCAAAATGGAGAACAACTCAAATCTCAGATTCCCTCCTGTACAAATCTCCATGTACTAAAATGTGTGCCAGTGACTTGAAGAACATATATTGGCTTGTTTTTCATATCCATAATAACATCATTTGTGAAACTGAAGTTGGCTTTTCAGATATGACAGGTATGTAGAAACAATACCTTTGTGATCTTTATGAACATTAATTTCTTTCCTTTTGTTTTAAGGAAAATTTCAGTTTGGGAAAAGACCTATCTCATAAACTGATTCTTTCTCATCTTTTTTTTTTTTTTTTGCCTGTCCCAGACCAAGATGAGAGAGCTGCAGAACTCAGCAGGGAGCAAAATGAAAAAACTATACGCAGTACCCAGACAGCACTCCGTAACTTCAGGGAGTTCCTCATCTCTAAGTATCCCTCAGAAACCCGGGAGATCTACATAATTCCTTGTAAAGAGCTGGATGCTTACCTAGCATCATTCTTTGTTGATGCCCGGCAGAAGGATGGTTCAGAATATGAGCCAAATAGTTTGGCCAACTACCAGTGTGGGTTGGAACGGTATCTCAAGGAGCACAGATATGGATACAGTATTACCAGGGACAAGGAATTTAAGAGGTCTCAAGAAGCACTAAAGCAGAAGCAGATAGAGCTGAGGTGCAAAGGGAAAGGCAACAAGCCACATAAGTCAATGAAACTTACCTTTGCAGATGAGCTTATCCTACGTAAGAGAGGCCTGCTGAGTCGATATAATCCCGAAGGGCTGCTAAACCTTGTCTGGCTTAATAACACCAAGGCATTTGGCCATTGTACAGGCTTCCATGGGTCTACCCTCAAATGGGGGGACATAAGGCTTCGGGTGACGGAAACTGGATTGGAATATTTGGAGTGGATGGGTCAAGATGGGAGTGATGGGAATAGCAAAACAAAGAGAGCGGGCACTGACTCCAGGGTGTATGCCACACAGCATGCCCCACAGACCTGTCCTGTGCAAGACTACAAGGAGTATGCACAACGACGCCCCCCTGCCATGCGGTATGAGGATGCCCCTTTCTACTTGTCTATTAAGCCGGTGGTGAATCTAGCCGCACTTCACTGGTACAATTGTCAAGCCCTTGGTAAGAACAAGTTGGCCAAGATGGTCAAGACTATGTGTGAAAAGGGCAACATCCCTGGTAGGAAAACCAACTTTAGTGTGTACCAGAGTTGTAGCACACTTTCTGAAGCTCAGAGCAACCAGCTGGTACTGATCTGCAACAACTTAAGCCAACAGGCTGCTCAGTCAATGGCGAGCCATTCTAGCTCGGGCAACTTCATAGTATCTGCGTCTTACGACTCTTCTTCAGACACAGCTTGAAAGGCCTCCATTTGAGAACACTTTGCTCTTGAAGCCTTGGGCCTGTGCCCATGTGTCAACTGTGACTCTACACTATCCCCCTGACTCACCTTTCCCCAGTGTCAATTCACTTTATTAAAACAAATAATATATATATATATATATATATACATATATATTCTTTTTACAAATATGTGAACAGAAATAGTTTAGTATAATCTATATAGTATTTATAGTGCTAATACTTTTAAAAAAATGAAACCTACTTATGGGTGCTAATATAATGGGAGATTTTCTAAGGGGAAATAGTTTTCAGGCATATAAGGAACAGAGCACAGTCTTTAGGCACAATCCATATTACCAACATGAACTAGAGTGAAATTAGCTTAGCTGTCAAAGCTTCCCCCGAGACCCTGGAACTGGTTTTTTTTTGGCGGGGGGAGAGGCTTAATATTGACAGAGAGGTTATTATTAATTTTGATTATTTGTAGGCACTTGCAGGGAGAGGGCAAATTACTTTCCCCATCCATTCTAAGTGAAACATCCTTAAATAAGAAAACTTTTCCAAGCACAATGTATACTTTGAAGTGGCCTCCATGTGTTCAGTGGAGCTTTCTCCTAATTAAGACTTCATAGGATAGACTGCAGGCAACTTTTATTATTCCTGGGAGGACTCAAGAACAATTAATATTTCTTGGTGGCTGATCATTCAGTACACTTCTGATTGATAATGTGTGGGCAGGCTCAATTACATGAGGAGTCTTGGTGGGCCAATTGTCTCAGTCCTCCCTTACCTAATCTGGAGGGGGCTTAAGCCCCCCCCAACCCTTGTTCCAGGGTCCATGTTTTCCCCAAAGCATGATGTGAACTATGTAGTTTGATGTGGGTGCTAAGAATGCTTCACTACAGCCCTCGCTCCTACAGAGAATGGCATTTCCCATGATTCTTTGGTTCAGGGACATGATAATGGAATAGATATGAAACTGGCTAAAATTTCCAGTGTAGGCATCTCTTGAGAAGATGATTTATGAAGACAGCAAAGTTAATACATATAAAGTGACCACTGGAAAGATGTTTTGCATGACCTCCATGACAATGGATGGAAAAAGGTGCTCAGGAGTATTTTTATGCATCACCTGTTCATTGACATTGAGCTTCTGCAGAAGACATTGGCACTGGATTGTGCCCAAAGTGCATCCCTTGTACCTGAACATAATTTTTAAAAAGAGTGTAAGTTCCACACAGTGTCTCATGCCTTTAGGAAGTGTGTTATTAATTTAATATTACTTCTGTATTTCTGGGAGAGGGGCACAAATGTCTATTTTTTCTTGCCTAAAATATGTTTGTGTTTAGCCAGCTGGGGCAGAAGGAGAAAAAAATGAGATGATGTTTATTTATTGTTTTGCTTCTTGTATCTCAGTCATGTCAGCTGGGCAAAAGAAATACTGATTGATCCACACAATGAGAAAAAGAAGTGGTCTTTTAAAAAGAATTATAATGCTTATTAATATGCAAAAAAGTTGAGGCAAAACAGAGACTGTTATACAAATAATCAGGGTGTAGTTGTTGGGGGGATGATAAGGGCATTGCCCCCACACATAAGAATTCTGCTTCCCCCAAATGAAAATTTCCTTCGCTCTCCAAATTTCTAGCCTTGCGATAACTTAAAACGTCACTTGAATATTTACAAATATAGTTTAGGCACCCAACAAAAAGAAACAGCCAGAGTTACCCAGGGAATGCAAAGAAAGCAAATAGAAGAATCATACAATCATAGAATATATGAGATATTCTCTCTTGAATAGAGGACAAGGGTCAATTTATCATTAGAGTTTCACAGATTAATCCATAGCCACTAGAAATTTAAATCAAAAACAATTAGGAAAAGGGTAAATTACTTGTGCTCTAACTAAAGATGTTGAAATTCTCCTGCATGACTTAGGGCTGCTGAACTGCTAGCATTATTCTGCTACAAATTTCATAGAATCATAGAGTTGGAAGAGACTACAAGGGCCATCTAGTCCAATCACCTGCCATGCAGGAATAAACAATTAAAGCATGCCTGACAGATGGCCATCCAGCCTCTGTTTAAAAATCTCCAAAGATGGAGACTCCACCACGCTCCGAGGCAGTGCATTCCACTGTTGAACAGCTCCTACTGTCTGGGTGTGTTCTAGAGTTCTAGGTGTGAATAATTTTCTATGTCTCAATCTCAGTCATGCTAGAAATTTGAAGAATGAAGGAAATTTTCATTTTGGGCATACAGAATTCTTATTTGGAGAGGCAACTCCCTTACTTTGTCCTCTCACAGCTACACCCTTGCAAATAATCTCAACCTTTCCAAACTGAGCACTAGTATTTTAGCACTTCCCATTTTGTCATTTATTTGTTTTTTACTTTTTTCAAAATGCTGTCAAAGAGTAAATAAATTGTAACTGCTGTATCAAGCAGCCAGATTAAAAAACTTATTTCAGTTAGCTGAAGGTTGCCTAACACTGCATTGCGGTTTATCCAGAATGTATATTTCCTTGATAAAATAGCACCTACAGTTTAAAAAAAGCCCCCCACTCCATCTTCCAGAAGGCCTGAACAATTGAGAGTACTGTATAATGCTGAGGAGTTTCCAGGAATTCTTAAAAAAAAAAAAAATCTCCTCCCCCAGTTTTACATATGCTAATAGTGCAATCTTTCTATAGCTTGGAGAAGTTACTTTTTGAACTATGCTGTTTGAGGATTTTAGGGAATTATAGTCCAAAAAGTAATACTTCCAATCTCTAGATTCCATAACCACATTTCACGAGAAGGTAGCTTGCTGTAGAACAAATAAGATTTTTGTCATGAGTACTTTCGTAATTGCCAGTTTGAAAAGAAAACAGTACTTGCCAGCCCTAGTCAAGACTGAGGGCCTGTCTACACTGTAGAAATACAGCAGTTTGACATCACTTTATTCACCATAGTTATATCCTACGGAATCCTGGTATTTGTAAGTTTTGTGAGGTATTTAGCCTTTTCTATCAGAAAACTCTGGTGCCTCATAAAACTACAAACACCAGGATTCCATAGGATAGAATTATCGTGGATAAAGTGGTGTCAAACTGCTGTATTTCTTCAGCGTAAACAAGCCATAAGTCTCCAAACACCCAAATACACTTTTAAAAAAAGACTTGATGGGTGAAACATTAGGGAAGGAGGTAGGTCTAAATAAGTAACTAACTAAATAAATGGTTTCCTACATGAATGTACTCATGCTTGAGTGCTTCAGCAATCAGTGCTTTTAGGTGCACATAGAAAGGAGATATATACTTATGAATGATATCATGGTCGCTGGAGTTCCATGACATACTTGTAGTGATGTCTCAGGGACAGACTTCAGGCAACTAGATTCCAATGAGCGCTCACAACAGCAACGGATCTTGGTCATTGGGTGAATAACTGCATTATCCAAGCCACAAAATGCCATGGTTCTGGTACTGGGAAAATGTAATGTTCATGCAACAAAGAGACTGTTGAGGTACATGGAGGCCTATAGGGAAATCTAACATAGCCCGGATGTAGTGAACTGGCACCTCTCTGTGAGGAGTTGATAGAGAGGTGATGTGATTTGTGCAGTTGGGGCAGTTCTGGAAAGGTAGACCATGATAGCTGTGTATACAGGTACCAGTTCATTCAGCTGATGCTTCTGTGCCAAGCCAGCTGATAAGTAGGCTGCTGGTAGCCTCAAACACACTTGCAGGTGATCACAGGTAGAGACCACAAAGTCTTTGATCCCCACCAGAATTGTGACCTGAGCAAAGGGAGCTGGCATTAGGCAAGTAAAGCAGCCATCTCCATTGATTTGGGGCATCGGTGGAGAGTGGTGGAAGGAGGTGCAGAGGAGTGCCTAATTCTGTTCTTCAGCAGTGCCTTCTAACCCCTCATCCCCAGCGAGGCAATAGCTGTGTTGAGAGAGGATGGCTGGGGCTGAAAGTCGGGCTTGGAGGGTAAAAGAGGACAGGTACCTTATCCCACTTGATGGAGCTATATGGTACATTGTTCTGCTCTACAATATGTTCAGGATTAAAGTCACAGGACACCTGTATCCAATCTGGCAACACTAGGGCTGATGCTAGTGTGAATCTGAGCATAGAATCAAATCTTTTTCCCCTCTCCAGATCCTCCAAAAAGAGCTTGCAAGTGCAGAAAATCAATAACGATGTTGGGCACATACACCTAGTAGGTTTGATGCTACATACCTGTACTTCACAAATTGGTGTTCCAGCAGTTCAAGTCATTTGAGATATGAGCCTGATATTTAGGGATGCTGCCCTACCAACCCCCAATTTCCCATCCTTTAAGACAAGGTTTACACTGAAAGAAGTGGAAGCCTACGTGAGCTGCCTGAGAAGCATCATTTAACATGGCAGGCAACATTTGTGAGCTCATGCAGTGTAGCAGTTTGGCTGTTGCACGAGCATTCTGGGAATCTGAAATTTATTAAAATCTGTTATGTAAGTGCCAAGTGACTTCCAGAGTTTTATAACAGGGGTCAGCTTGTGGAATTCCATGTTCGTTCAGGGCTTGCCAGTCAACTCCTGACCTAGAAAGTGAACACCGCCTTTCCTTTTGGATTCCCAACATCATTTATTGGCAGCTGTAATTGGTTAACCCTGTTTGGCTGAGACACCATGCTATAGCTCAGTGCTTCTCAGGCTATCTGATGTGGGGGGGGGGCTGGTATTTTTTTCTCCCAATATGCCAATGACCAGTATTATATTTGCACCCATTGGCTACAATTGGTTTTTTATTTTCTGGAAACTCACCAGGAATTGGTAGCCAGTGATTCAGGGACTTGCAACACTCCCTAGATCACCACTTTGAATAGCTTTGGTATGGCTTACAGAACACTCCTGGTTCATGAGGGAAATTTTTGTAATCACCTCCCATGCCAAAAAAAGTCAACTTCGAGTCCACTTTCTGTTTTTTAAAAAGGCTTATTCTGGGCCTAAACCAGCCCTGGGGATGGCAGAATTTCCCACCTCATGTCCTGTAAGGTGTCAAGAGTATAGTTGCAGAGGGGGCAAAATGTGAGCATTGCTCCTTTAAATAAGAATTCTGCCTCCCAATTTTCCTTCAGTCTCCAAATTTCTAGCATTGTGGTAACTTTTTATGATGGCCATTGTCCATTTTCAAGGAGCAAAACACACTGGAGAGACCCCCTGATAACATAGGATTTGGCCATGTCTGTTCTTTTTTACTTATTGCCTGTTCTAACTTTAAGAAAACCCTGACATTTTAATAGGGGGCAATATTTTGCTTATAAATAATTTTTGTTGTGCCAAAAAAATTGAAAGAACCCAATTTCTATGCATTGTGTAATTCAGTGATGTTCCTGTCTGATATGCATGTTTTATAGATGCATTTGTGATATCTGTAGGATTGTTAACTATTGCTGCTATAAACATTTATTGTCATTAAATGGGGTTGGGGTGAGACATGGTATTGTTTACTGTGCAGCTGTTCAAGTTTACATGTGACATTCTACTTAATTTATTTTGAGCCCCTACTAGTGCCTTCTGTAGAAGGAAAATAATAATGTTGACAAGTTGTGCTAAATTTTCAAGGTGTGCTGTCTTGGGCACATACTTTTGCTTTTTTAAAATTGTAGATCATTTAACTTGCGCTTTGGCAGTGCACTCCTATACCCATCTGCTCAGCAGAACGTCCCATTGATTGCAATGGGATGTGCTTCCAGTAAGCGAGCATAGGACTGAAGACATAAAATGCCCTGACAAAACCTCTTAGGACCTAGAAATTTTGCTAGGTCACATTAGTGCCCATTACACAAATGAAAAAGCTCTTCCAACTCTATGATTGCAGCCTTAGGGTAGGAACCAATGCTGTCATTCTCCAGCTTCCAGCAGCAGTGGAACCAGGAAAAGAGTGGTTCCCCTGCCCACTGCAGTGTCCCACGTTCCCTCAAAATCTGCTCAGGAGCGTTGGAAATGCAGCATAGCAGATTTTTGTGATGACAGGGAAGTGGGAAGAAACTCCTGTTGTGCTAGTGGGTATATAATGCTGTGTTTGAGTCTTGGGCTGCAATCCTAACCTTTCCGGCAGGCTGTGTAGGCCTAAGGAAGTGGCTGAAGTCTTGCTGTAATGGCTGAGAAGAGGCCCCTGCCAGTGGAACAACACTTAACACTACTGACAGTTCCCCATTACCCTAATAGTAAGCTCTACAGGGGCAGAAAGCCCTAATGTGGCTGATGGATCCTGTGTTGGTAAGGTGGTGAATCCCCTCTAGATTTTACTTCAAAACTTTAAAGGTGGTATCAAAGGCCCTGGAATTATTTAGGAATAGGGTTCAGCACCATGAGCAGTTCCTTTAAAGTATAGAGGTGTTGTCTATATGGGGGGGGGGAGGACCCAGATTGCTCCACAGTTTTTGCTATGAATGTTTTACAGCCCCCATAAACTTTGTATGCCCTCCAGTCGAGGTGGTGGCCAGGAGTGAATTAGTTGCATTTTAAAATCTGCTGCCACCATTAAAAAAACAAAAATAAAAAAATCTATTTCCACAGTGCGCATAGGTGATATTTTGCTTTTACAAAAAAAAAGAGAGAAAATCCATTTTATTGCCTTAGCACTCACTCGCTAAAGTGAAAATCCAATGTGGTGGGCCTGGGCGCTTGCTCTGTTAGCAAGTCCCGCCCCTTACACTCATCCGTCCAATCAGGTTTGCATTTCCATTCGTATGAGAAAGCGAATCAATTGATCGCTTGTTCTAATGAGCAAGAATGCACATCCCCGTTGGAGATTTTTTAAAATTTCAGGAAAAGCTGTGGTGGCTTCCCTAGCATGGTTTTTGGAGTTTTTTGGTCTCCCCTTCCAAATATGTTGCATTGATTCACACTCCCATTAAAACAGGTAGAATTCCATATGAATTCCATTAGGATTTTCCTCCCACAATTTAGACAGACCTAGAGTAAAACCCAGGGTAGATTCACCACCCCACTGCCACCACCACTGATAGGCTCTAGCCATTATACAAAACACTGTCTCAACACACTGGTTTTGTGTGTGTGGTGGTGGTGAGTGAGATCCTCCAGCCCTTCCCACTGACAGAATCCTCCAGCCACCACTGCAGTGTGCTGCTGAGGATGCTCCACCAACAATGTTCTTTTGATAGTGCAGAAGGGGAAAAGGATATGCCAGCATGTCAGGAAGGACATACTTGGATCTGATGGATCCAGAAAGCTTCCACATTTCCCCAATATCCCAATAGAGACAGCCCAACATTATGGTAGTATTAGAACTGGTATTTCCCCTCTGCTTGTAATCAAATGGAAGGAAGAAGAAAAAGCAGCCACCCTCCCAACCCATAGCCATGAAACAGTAGGGCAATGGATGTGGTGGTTGTCCCTCCTCCCCGTTGCTTCCATGTATATGCATGGTAGGATTGTTCTGACCAAGTGGTTTTGAATGTTCACTTCTTCATCCCATTGAACCTAGAAAATTAACTGTTATTCTCTGAGCCATGTCCTAAGGATCTAACAGAACTTTCCTTTCTCCCAACCCCAAACTCCAATTTGAAAGAAAACTTGTTTAGGAGCTACTGTTAGCAGATTGTGCAAAGATAGTTCCTAAAGCAATGTAATAGCATCATGAACGCTTTCTCTATTTTGTTGGAGTGTACACCACGCCCTCCAACATTTCATGGATGTAAACTGGCACATGTGTGGCTGAACTACATCACAGTGTGGTCAAAAGAATATGGCCAAGCAACAAGAGGACACAAAAGTTATGAATGAGGAAGAACACACAAAACTACTATAAAAAAGGAGAGAAACCCTGAAATTTATGTACTGAATTTAGGAAGGGCAAGACTGCTGCTCCAGGGACTAGGACATAGAACAATGGACTCAAATGACAAGAAAAGAGATTCCACCTAAACATTAGGAAGAACTTCTTGACAGTAGGAGTTATTTGGCAGTTGAATACAATTCATTGGAGTATGGTGGAAGTTTTTAAACAGAGGCTGGATGGCCATCTGTCAGGAGTGCTTTGATTGTGTATTCCTGCATGGCAGAATGGGGTTGGACTAGATGGCCCTTGTAGTCTCTTCCAACTCTATGATTCTATGATTCTAAGACTCCGTCCCCATCCTCTCCTCTCCCTCCTACTGAGTTAAATGAGTGCACACTAACTCTGCATTTTGAACTTAGTTTGTAGCAATTGAAGTAAGCCAAAAGTGAGAGGAAGAGAGAGAAATCAGAACATTTTAAAAGCAGTTGAGAAAGTGGGGCAGCTGAGGATTAAGTGGGGCTTCCCCTGCTAAATCAGGACAGTTGGAAGGTATAGTATTGCAAGGGCTGTGGACATATTGAAGGCCAAGCTTCAAAGAATATCACATCAAGCTAGGCAGTTTAGTACGAGCAAGCTGTTTTTGGACATGGGACCCAAATAAATCATAGCTGCTGTTCTGGCACTATGTCTGCACCTCTCTTTATTGATTCAACATCTTTATCAATGGCTTGGATGACAGAGTTAGGGGCATACTTATCAAATTTGCAGATGACACCAAATTAGGAGGAGTAGCTTATACCCTAGAGGCCAGGAGGCCAGGATCAAAATTCAAAATGACCTGGATAGACTGGAGAGCTGGGCCAAAGCTAACAAAATGAAATTCAATATGGAGAAATGTAAGGTATTGCACTTAGGGCGGAAAAATGAAATTCATAGATATAGGATGGGGGAGACCTGGTTGAACGAGACTACGTGCGAAAGGGATCTAGGAGTCCTAGTACACCACAAGTTGAACATGAGTCAACAGTGTGATACAACAGCTAAAAAGGCCAATGAGATTTTGGGCTGCATCAATAGAAGTATAGTGTCTAGATCAAGGGAAGTAATAGTGCCCTTCTATTCTGCCTGGGTCAGGCCTCACCTAGAATACTGTGTCCAGTTCTGGGCGCCACAATTCAAACCACAAGCCCCAGGATTCCCTAGGATGTTCCTATGTGGCAATTAAAGTGGAATTGTAATGCTATAATTGTGTAGTATGAAATGACTACTGGTATAATGCAGCATCCTATGTATCAGAGGATTTCTCAGGCATTTGGAAGGCCTCTGAACATTGGTGTTGAGTAATGTCCAGCTTAGTTGTCTTGGTTGACACTTTTTTTTTGTCTTTTAGCTGCTTTCTGATAGTTTTCTCATAATTCATCATTACACTGGACACTCACTGTAACATTTTATAGGAAGTTGTGATTTAGCTAGTTCAGTGTAATTATCAGCTCATTAAATTGTGAGTTTATTGCTGAAAAAAATAAAAACTTCTACTGTCGAATCCAATAGCTAACAGGAAAATCTGTACATTGAAGAAAAAAACTGGGCACTTCAGGGGCTCAATGGACCTTTCTTCACTCCACTTGTGAAAGTTTTGGTTAAGAAAAGACTATATGACCTTAATACCCCGATACTCTCAATATAAATTGTGTGCAATTTATTAGAAAAACAGGGAAAAGTGATTTACATAGAAAAGAGTGAGAAAGACATTTAAAATGTGGATTTAACATTTTTTCCCATATGCAGACATTGAAATGTTTCTTGTAAGCACAAGTAGTTGCATGTTCACCTGAGTATTTTAAGAGAGGTTTTATTTTACAATGACCTGTTCTGATGTTTAACAAACATATTTCATCTCATTGGTTGATGCCCATGATTGTATTAAAAAGTTTTGGACAGGACTTTTTGAAGCAGGTTGATTTCCTGGGATGTACAGAGTTGGTAACTGTTGTGTGACTTTTTTTGTTTCAAAAGATGAGTGAAAATAGCCTTTCACCTTAATCTTCAGCTCATTTGCTCGGAAAATTAACCCCATCAAAGGAAGTTGAGGGCAGTTAAAATAACCAGATTGGCATGACAAAGATCTGGGTCTGTGGATCTCTGCAGAGTTCAGAGAATCATAGAACTGGAAGAGACCACAAGGGCAGTCTAGTCCAACCCCCTGCCCTGCACGATCAAAGCATTCCTGACAGATGGTCATCAAGCCTCTGTTTAAAAACCTCCAAAGAAGGAGACTCCACCACACTTTGAGGAAGCACATTCCACTGCCAAAAAGCTCTTACTGTCAGGAAATTCTTCCTAATGTTTAGGAGGAATCTCTTTTCCTTTAGAGTGAGTCCATTGCTCCGTCTCCTAGTCTCTGGAACAGCAGAAAGCAAGCTTGCTCTACCCTCAGTATGACATCCCTTCAAATATTTAAACATGGCTATCATGTCACCTCTTAACCTTCTCTTCTCCAAGCTAACCATATCCAGTGCCCTAAGCCGGTCCTCATTGGGAATGGCTTCCAGACCTCCCACCATTTTGGTTGTCCTCCTCTGGACACATTCCAGCTTGTCAATATCCTTCCTGAATTGCGGTGCCCAGAACTGGTATTCCAAGTGAGGTCTGACCAAAGCAGAATAGAGTGGCACTATTACTTTCATTAATCTAGACGCTATACTCCTATTGATGCAGCCTTGAATTGCACTGGCTTTTTTAGCTGTAATGGACTCATTGAATGGCATCCTGTGTCTAACTATCACGCACCACAGAGCAGGTATAGGTAGAGTGCAACCCTCTAGATGTTGCTGTTCTGCAACACCCATTTGCCTTAGCCAGCACAGTCAGTGGTGGCCGATGTTATTGCATCCCAACAACCTCTGGAGGGCCACATGTTCTCTATTCCTGCTGTAGGATCTATATCCAGGAATATTTTGGCCTAGTAAGTTGCCCAATCCTGTGATTCCTCAAACCCAAGAGTGTCACGGCCCAGTAGTTAGAACCTTGGCTATTACAAGAGGTCTCAAAGGAGAATATAAAATATAGGGTGCAGGAAGACCTCCTACACCCACCTTTCCAGAGCAAGGAGACTCAGGAGCCATATGCACCTTCATCTGCATAGCTTGAAGGGTCCCCCCCCCACCTCCAATAACTTAGGCTTGTCTAGATGAGAAGATATAATGCTGATTGCTGCACATTCATGCAAATTTGCAGCAGCATTCTTTTGTTTCCACTGTTCTTTGGCAAAATTGCTGGTATGTGAGCTGCCCGTGTTAGAAGTTCACACACAGCCATGCCTGCGAATCAGCATGATGGCCGAGAGTGAATTACTTGTGTTATTATTCTCCACAAGTTGTCACCACTTCACAGTATTTTTTTTTAACTGCAAATCAAAGGTGTGCAAGTGCAACCTTAACTGTTTGGTCACTTCAGTGCACCAAAAAAGTACATGATCGCTAACATGAAACTCCAAAATGGATTTTCCTTCCACTTCATTGCTGGCAAGCCCGCCTCCTGTGCATGTCCAGCCAATCAGCTTTCCACTACCGCCCTCACTGAGAAAGTTCTGCAATGCAAATCGATTGTCCAAATGAGGGGTAATGCACATTTCCATGCATTATTTTAAAAACTTCAGGAAAAGCTGCAAAGTCTCCCCCGCTGCAATTTTTGGAGTTTTTGGCCCCACTCCTTTTGAAAAAGGTGAATCGCCACAGGGTCTTGTTGGGACAAAAGATATTCTCTGCCCATTCTATTAGGATTTTTTTCACCATCTAGACAACCTAGACAGAAGCCTATTAATGAAGAGTGGATGTCTGGCAGAGCTTGGAATGTTATTTTTTAAAAAAGTATTTATTTATTGAATTTAAATCCTACCTTTCTCTCAGGATGCGATTCAAGGCAGCTTGCAGTAATGTAAAAAAAAAATTAAACTAAAACATTAGCTTACAAAAGTTAAAAAAGAAATAAGCAACAATATTATTTTAAAAACATGATTAAAAACATTTAAAAACACATTTATAACATAATATCCAATAAAAGATTTACAATACAGTACACCATTTCTCTCTCTCTCTCTCTCTCACACACACACAAACACTACCGTTCCATAATTAAAATTCAATAGCCTGCCTGAATAAAAATGTTTTCACCCATGAAAGGAAGTTCCACAGCCTGGGATCAGCCATTTAGGGAGGGCTTTAGACCTACTGGGTGACCTTGGACAAGTCACATTCTCTCAGCATCAGAGGAAGGCAAAGGGAAACCCCCTCAGAACAAATCCTGCCAAGAAAACCCCACGACAGGGTCATCTGAGGAGCACCATAAGTTGGAAGCAGCTTGAAGGCACACAACCACAATTTAGAATCCTCAGCCACAGAGCTCCTCTGGTGCCTCTGACCAAACTACAAGACCAAGATTCCATAGGATGTTGCTACGGCAATTAAAGTGGAACCATAGTACTATAACTGGACGGTGTCAAAGGGCCCCAGGATGATTTGTATTTTGCGGGAAGGAGGCAGACACCTGCCAAACCTCTGGAAAAGGCTGTCAGTTGAGAGTGGGGCATGAAATCTCCTACACTGCTTCCAAGGCTGGATGATCCAGGAATTGTCAGGAAGTAAAGGAAGCTACCAGAAAGCTTCTTCCTCTTGCTGAAGTTAAAACAGAGATAGGCAACCTGGTGCTCTCTAGGCATTTTGGACTACAATTCCTACCCTAGAGGCTAGGACCAGGTCTAATAGTTGGAAGTTACAAGAGAGAGGATTTCCATTGAACATTAGAAGGAACTTCTTGACAGTAAGCATGGTTCGGCAATGGAATCAATTGCCTAGAGCGGTGGTGGGGTCACCTTCTCTGGACGTCTTCAAATAGAGGCTGGATAGTTACTTTCTGGGAATGCTTCAGCAGGAGATCTTGCACTGAGCAAGGGGCTGGACCAGATGGCCCATGAGGCCCCTTCCAATTCTATGATTCTATGACTCATAAACTCTGTAGAGGGCATATTTTTAAAACAGCCCTCTAGAGCTGTTTAAAATTGGGGTGAACTGGGAACTTGTCACCTGGTGAAGCAGTCACATGGCTGCTTCATCAATCACATTCCAAGGAATTCTGCACAAATTCCCTACCACCACCCCCGCAAGATGTTAACTGGTAGTCTGAATTATTCTGGACATTCAAAGAGATATGTATTTAGGGCCCTAGTTTTCAGAATATCATACAGCAAGTAACCCATTGAGACAGTCACTTGTGTCTGTGAGAGGTGCATGCTTTTAACCACAGCATCCTGTCTGTGCCTAAGTAGGGTGGCATCATAATTTAATAAACTCTTTTCTGTAAAGCTGGCTGCTTTCTTTAATCACTTGTGGGGGGATGCTTATGTTTTTAGAGTATGGAAAAGACTCTCTTTGGAAAGAGAAGGAAATGGGGAAGGACTCAAGTCTCTTTATGAACCTTGATTTCCTATGTTCAAGATTAGGTGTGCCTACTTAAATGTGTGACTCAAGGCTAAATCACCGATATACATTTAATACATAGCACACAATTTAGAGTCCCTTGCTTTTTAACTCTTGGGTAAGGGCATAGTCCCCTGAACCACATAGGGACTGCTGTGTATGATTGGTAGAGGTTTTAACTTTTCATAAATCATTTTCTTCTTCCTCCTCATTTTAAAGGGAAGAAAAGCCTCCCTTGGTGCTGATAGAGCTTTTTTTTTTTAAGGCATCATGTGGCTGGGGCAGCGAAGAAGCTGGGGAAAATAGCTGTGATGAAGATTTAGATCCCTCCTTCCTATGGAGTATGGTACAGATCTGGACTGGGGTGCTGCATGTTTTTGTTGTTGTGGCTGATTGTGTTCAAGTCATTTCACCCAAGAGCAAGAAAGCAAGACAGCCTAAACTGCACTTTATATATCCAACATACCATGTAATTTAGAGCCAGTGTAATGTCGTGGTTTGAATATTAGACTATGACTGGCAGCCAAGGTTCAAATTCCTGTTCAGCCATAGAAATCCACTGGGCGACCTTGGGCAAGTCACATTCTCTCAGCCTTAGAGGAAAAGAAAGGTAAACCTCCATCTGAACAAATCTTGCCAAGAAAACCCTTTGACAGGGTTGTCGTAAGTCAGAAATGACTTGAAGGCACACAATAACAAACAACCATGTAGTTTAGCCCTCACAGTTAACAGTGCCTGAGGGCTTTTGTACCTGAGCAGTAAGACCTCAAGTGCCTCATTCAAGGTTCTCTTGTGCTGCTATGTTCTAGGAAGTCATGAATCCAGGGGTAGACAATCTAGAATGAGCTTTCATACCAATCTCTGTGCTGCCGAGGGCTTATAGGGATTGTAATGAAACCACCTGGAGGGTTCTAGGTAGCCCAATTCCTTGGGAATAGTGAAGGAGTCTCCGTTGCTCATTTCCAAATGCTTGCCCTTTCAGGTGTTTTGGCCTATGCCTGCCACCCTACTCCACGATGCAGATCATCCTGGGACCCTTTCACACTACATGATAAGAGCAGTGGGATTCCACTATAACTTCCATGGTTGCATCCTATGGAATTCAGGGATTCAGAGGCACCAGAGCTCTACAGCTAAGAATTATAAATATTCACACCCACCCACATGCAAAACCCAGGATTCCATAGGATGTTGCCATGGCAGTTAAAGTGTAAGTAAGTAAATATTTATTACGGTCGAAGACCAGCGAACAAGAACCAGCAATAACTGCAAACACAAACATTTAACAACATTTAAAACATTTAAAAGTCATAAGCAAAGTAAAGTAAAACAGAGTAAAATTGCATATTAAATATTAAAATTGCATATTACATATCCATAATATCCTTTAAAAACATTTAAAACATTTAAAAGTCATAAGAAAAATAAAGTAAAACAGAATAAAATTGCACACTATATATCTGATAGGTGTCCAAATATCAGAAAAACAATCCATAATATACTAATCCATGGCACTGATCATTGCTCATTTCACTTTGATCGCTGCTGTGCAAAATTTAGCTACCTGATATGTAATAGTGGGATTAGTGTCAGAGAGTAGCAGGGCAGCATAGAACTGCTCAGAGCATCCAGGATATTTGCAAAGTATTGGCTGGATGAGATCAGTAGTTAAAGTGGAATCCTGGTGCTGTAATTGTGCAGTGTGAAGTCTTGCTGCTCATCTGTCCCCATCTGAGACACTGGATTGACAAAGCTGCATCACTGGGAAACCTAGCTATTGGTCCATACTCTCCAACATTTCGCAGATGAAAACTGAGAGATGTGACCAAGTGACATCAGAATGTGGTCAAGAACAAAAATGTTATTAATGAGGAATAACACACACACTACAAGAGATTGCAGCAATTTGCTTTTGCCTGAGCTTACTGGGAAGGGCAAGACTCTGCCCTCTCCTCTTTTCTACTGAGTTAACTAAGTGCAAGCTATTTTTCCACTTTGCATACAGTTTGCAGCAATTGAAGTAAGCTGAGAACAAAGGAAGAAGTGGGAAGAAGACAGAATTGGGACATTTTAAAAGCAGTTGAAAAAGTGGGGTAACAAAAGATTAATTGGGGCTGTCTCTGCCTAATCAGAACAGTTGGAGGTTATGTTGGTTACATTTCTCCAGACCATTCACCTGACATGAAAACTGACATGGTTTAGGCACAGGGTTTGATGTTTTTCTGCTGCCCCTTTCAGTAGTCTTTTTCTGGGTATCAGTCTTAGGACTTTATCAGACCAGGCAAATACGGCATCATAATGATGCCTAATGAACGTGAAAGGGCGCACGTATCAAATGATGTCACCCTTTTGCGATCTTGTCCTGTCAAAAAGCTGTTCTTTTTTATTGATGGTCCAAATCAATTGATCTCTGCTGGCATTGCTGGTGTTTGAAATCTAGCACCATTTTTTTCTCATAATTACACCATCAATGACAGAACACTTCCAGGTGAGATCGCAACAGCCAGGTAGGGGATGCTCTTTTTATGAACTTCCCCAGTGTACTTGGGACTTTTAAAGTGTTTCTCTGCTTGTGTGAATGGTTTATGTGTTTATTTTGCTTTATTTTTTGAATTTGCCACGCTTGCGTCTTCTTGTGAGAATCAACGAGATCTCCAACCAGGAAGAAGACGGAGCACCATTCGTGCTCTGTTTCTGCTCAGGCTGCCTCTTTAATGCTGCTCATGGTAGGTCTGATAAAGGGGGTTCTTTTGCCAGCATAAAAACATTTCAAAATTGTCAGGAGTTAAGAGACTGAACTCCATTACAAAATGACCGAACAACTGCAGAACCATGCTGCATGAACTACCAAGTCATGCCTAGTCAGGCCACTAGGGGGCAATGTCCTGTAGATGTATATTTGGGAGAGTTCAGAACAGAGCTCACTTCCTCCTCTCTTCTCTTCCTGTGAATGCTGAAGCCTGGTGAAGCAGTTTCTTCTTCAATTGTAAATATTTGTATATATTGCAACTGTTTGACTTTGAAGATAAAAGTGCCTCCTGTTTATTTGGACATCAAGCACTCTGTGTGTGAGTATTCTTGGGAACGGTTTGCTACTGAGTCTGCTAGGATAGTTTTTGGCTTCTGCTGAAGATTGAGTGTCCTATCAACCCCTGACAAAAATATGCCGGCAAAAAAAGTTTCTGGAGGCTGGTCTGATAGAGTCCTCAGATAGCTCATTTGGGGAGAACCTCCAAACTGGCATATGAACATCTTAAGCAGATCTATACTCACTTTTGAGCTCTCTCTCTCCTCGTTCTCTTTTTAGAGATTTATCATAATATACCTGTGTGATGATGAGGGGTTTACCAAGAAAGCAATCCAAGGCAGGAGACAAAGAAATCACAGAGTAGCATAACAACGGCATGTGCTGATTTATATATGTATAGATTTCTTTAAGCAGAGGTTGGATGGATATCTTTCAGGAGTGCTTTAGTTGTGCATACCTGCATAGCAAGGAGTTGGACTAGATGGCCCCTGTGTTTCCTTCCAACTCTAAGATTCTGTGTTTACATGCAAATCAGATTTAGAAATAATTGCTGCAATTGGTGTAATAGCTGAAAACCACTGTGGTGTTGCAGTAAGACTAGGACTTGGAATATCCAGATTCAAGTCACCATGAAATCCTCTGGGTGACTGGGCAAGACTCTCTTACCCTGATCTAGCTTGCACAGTGGTTATGAGAATTTAGTGAAGAGAAGAAGAGCCATGTGTAATGCCTTGAGTTCATTAGAGGAAAGGTAGGAGACAAATGTAACAAATGGATGAATTGATGAATAAATATTCTCTCTCTGGCTTTTCTTCGCAAACGAAGATTCAGGAAGGGCTCATCCCACACTTTTTGCAAGCGCGCTGATGACTAAAAAGGCCAATCCGAGATAAACAAGTCCAGTTGCAGAAAGCACAGCAGAAGGTCTCCTTGGGTGATGTTTCCGGGTTGTGATTCTTTCTGCGTTGTCATTTCTCTTCAAGACTTGTTTGGTGTGAGTTCTCAAATAAGGCTGCAACATTGTGGATAGTGCATCTCCATGCCTCCCAATGTGAGGCCTGAATTGATGAATAAATAAACATTATTGGAAATATAGTACAACATAGTTGGTCCTCCACATTTGAGGGTTTAACTTATGCGGACTTGATTACTTGTGGATTATTTGCTGCCACTTCCATTGCTGCCTATACCATTTTTAATAGGTACTGCAAGTCTCATGAGACAGAGAGAGACTACAAACACATGGCGAGGCCTGCAAGTTCCATAGGGTTGCAGTGGAGGTGGCACCAACCCGCACTAGCTGCCCACTTCTGCCTTGCAAAAGAACCCCACCACCTTGAAGGCATCTGCAATGGGTTGAATCCAAAGATCACACATTTTCGTGTGCTAAATATGGTTGTGTGCATTTTTTCCACTTTCACAGGGTCCTGCGTCCCTAACCCCAACAAATGTGGAGAGCCAACGCACACCTCAACATAATAGGGAAGGCTGACTGTCTGCTGTTGGCTGCCCATGTAAGGGTGTGCACTAGTCCCTCAGAGCATGTGCAGAGGGCAAAGCAGTGAAAAATACCATAGGCGGTTGCAGCAGACATCAGTCTGATGGAATGAGCACACAGATACATTGGTTGTGTCTAAACTATTGAACTTTACTCAGACATAATAAAGATGTATTTACAGTTAGTCAGAGACTCTAAGGACTTTTTCAGACGCTGAAAAATAACGCAAGCAGCCTCGTCAGCTTGCGAGGCTGCTGCGCTGCAAAGCGTCAGTTTTGGATGACGTTCGCCCCTGGCGGTACTGTTGCGGTACCGCGGGGAGAGTTGAGCGTCATATTTCCTTGATTTTTACTCATGAAAGTTGATCATGAGTAAAAATCAAGGAAATATGACGCTCAACTCTCCCTGCGGTACCGCAACAGTACCGCTAGGGGCGAGCGTCATCCGAAACTGATGCTTTGCAGCGCAGCAGCCTCGCAAGTTGACGAGGCTGCTTGCGTTACTTTTTAAACATCCGAAAAAATCCTAAGAACTTTTTCAGATGGGGGGAAAAAACCCTGAGGAGGTCGGGAGAAGAACGGGGCTGTTGCCCTTACAGAGCCCTGTTTCAAGCAGCCCCGTCCTCCTCCATCCTCCTCCCGATCTTCCCCTGAGTTGTGGGCGCTGCTTTTTATTGACGGAGAAACTCCATCAATAAAAAACGGTACCCGCAGCACAGGGAAAGGGCAGGAGGAGGTTGGGAGGAGGACGGAGGAGGACTGCGTCATCTGAAATGGGGCTCTGTAAGTGCAACACCCTGTTCTTCTCCCAACCTCCTCGAGGTTTTTCCCCCCATCTGAAAAAGTCCTAAGTACATTAACTACATAGTACAGTACTCTGAGCAGAACAGCATTAGCACTGCAGAAGAAACAGACTCAGAGCAGACTGAGAGCAGAGTGTGGGAAGTTGGGTGGGACAGAGGGTTATGTCAACACATATACTTATGTACCACAAATGTATATTACACTTATGGGCCTTGCAGTTGCCGGTGCCCATGCATATGGTTTATTCACCCTTCTCCCATGGAGATAGCAACTATGGACATTATCAGACAGGGACCAAATATAGTGTCCCCGTCTTGCCTTCTAAATACCGCCCCACTTCAGTCACTGTAACTGATTTTTTTCCCCCAGACACCTATCTTTTTGCAGTTTTAAAAGTCCCCCCCACTCCTCTCGGCAGCTCAGGCATGGATAGAGCTCTTACAGAGAGCCCCTTTCACTTCCTTATTTGAAATCCCAGGCCGTTCTTGCAAGAGAACGAGCATGTGAGACATTTTTTAAAAAGTAAAAGAAAGGGTTTTAAATGACAGCAAGCAGGAAAAAAAAAATCCAAGTAACCCAGGGAGGGGGGAAAAAGGCTGTCACTTATCTGGATGTCCCGACTGGCACTGGAAGTGTTTGGCATGGACCTTCCAGGACTTTATAGGGAGGCCAGCATTGCATGGGAAATACAAAAATAAAGTACCTAAAAACACTAAAAAAAAAAAGTAAAAAGGGGAGGGTACAAAAAAGGCTGTCACTTACCTGGATGTCCTGAATGCTACCACAAGTGTTCTGTACTTACTTTACAGAACCTTACAGAGAGGCTGGCATCGCATGGGAAATTTAAAAATAAAAAGGCAACCAAACATCAAAAACTTAAACCAAGCACCTAAACACACTAAAAAAAAATCAAATTAAAAAAAAATCAAAGTAAACAGGGGAGGGAGGGTACAAAAAAGGCTGTCACTTACCTGGATGTCCTGATCGTACCCGGAAGTGTTCAGCACAGACCTTCCAGATCATGCCATAGGAACAGGGTGCCTTTTCACAAGCCCATGATTCTGTTACTGAAACGGAACGGGCGATCTATTGACGGCTTTTGCCTGTCAACAACAACAACAACAACAACAACAACAACAACAAAACAGAGATGAATGGAGGCAGCACGGGAGCATATTAGGACAGGGACAACATTGTCTGAAAATGAAGCCCTTTCTCAATCCTGTGGCGTCCCTGTACCGGATTATTAAGCCCATCTGATCATCTCCTATATCTCTTTCCCACACTTCTCACACAGAATGTTGTCAATAACAGCTGTGCCCAGCAGGTCCGCACTACTGGCCCCTGCTGGCAGCAGCTCTTTTCATTACAAAATTCATATTGATTATACATCCAAATCAATCAAATATTTGACAGCCCAGGCGCTACCTGTGGCTAGGCAACTTCAAGTCCTCTTCTCTCCCTTCTTACAATTATTTCTTATGAAACTAGACTTATCCCCAAAACTCCTTCCAACAAAGGCTGCCTTAAAATAAAGGTCCAGCAGCCTTTTAAATAGAGGACTATCCTCAGAAAAGTAGGAAGCATGACTGTCCTATGTGCAGGTGGTACCTATGTACAGCTATATAAATTATGATAACATGCTTGTCTAGTCCTTTTTCTTGGAACTATTCTTATTTAAAAACCATTGCATCCATCATTTACCAGTAAGACCAGCCCATGTTCCTTACCTGCTCCTGTGAAAGTTTTGTAGTCTCAAGTCTTAGAATCTGCAAATGACTCCATTTTAATTCACACACAAAAGCTGACTCCCATGTCTTGGGACATTTTGCTTGTTCAAATGTGTTCAAGACAATAACATTCACAGACCAAAATGAAAGTCTCAATCAGCTTGATAAAATGGACCCACGGTTGGCTTTTGAATCCTTACCAGAAACAAATTAGAGCCTTATCGCACAAGGGAAGGGAAGCAGCAGTAAAGCCCAAGAATAGTGTGTCCCGCCTTGCCTTATTGCACGGCGTCTGTGTGCTTCAGTTGTTCTTCCATTCTGGTCCCATGCGAGACAGTGATAAATGCAAATCTTTTTGCTAGCTGGAAAAATCTGTTAGCAAAAAGGCTTGACTTTACCACTGTCTCCCCCAGGGCTGGAATAGGAGAACAGCTGAAGCTGCCGACGTCGTGTGATAAGGCAATGCAGGACATGCTACTCTCGGGCTTTCCTTCCGCTTCCCTTTCCTCATACGATAAGCTCCTTAATCTTGGCTGTTCTCTCTGGAAAAGGCATTTGAGACTGAAGAAGAAATGCTTATCTCTCTTCCTTGTTATTACTGTGCATATCAGTACCATAATTATAGGTAGTAACATTAATGGGAGCACAGTTTAGGACATACTGGAAGGAATACTGTGAAAACACCAACAGTAAGCATGCAAGCTTCTATACAGCATTTTCAAATGGAACAGAGTCAACGTTTGGTTAGAATCACATTTGTTTCTATATTTGACCTAAGAAAACACTGGGTATGACCCTAAATCTTGTTATGCTCCTGAGCTACATTCTCCTTGTTGCCTGCAGTGAAACTATCCCTACTTCATTCGTATTCTCTCAATGCCACAATCTCTCACTGTAAATCTGGAAAACAAATTTAGGGGTAGCTGTGTTGGCCATGCAACAAAACAAAATCCAAAACCCATAAAAAGGCAATACCTTTATGGGCCAACCAAAATGTAAAACATTTTTATATCTGGACATCATGCAAATTATAAGCAGGATTTAAACTACTCTGGCAAAGCTTTTCATCGCTAATACATGTACATGATAGGCTTAGACACAGGTGTGTTTTTTTTTTTATTAAAAAAATGTTACTAGGGCTGGTAACTAAAAGAATGTCCCAGACTGTAATATTACAATTCAGCCAATGGTCCAGATTCTGACTCCAGTGTTTATCTTCAAAGTATGACTTCTCCTTTGCAAAGCAGTGGAGCAGTGCATTTGGTGAAATGCAGCTTACATTGGAGTGGAGTTTTAAAAGGTTCGTTCATGTTGCCATTAATTTGGTATTTCAGTCATTAACATTAACCATTTTTGTGAACCCTGTACAGTTAATTTGTTGCTTAGATTTTTTACATGTGTTAGAACACATTAGTTTTTTTTTAAAAAAATCATCCTTTAAAATCACTGAAGGCAAAAATAGCCAAACAAATAAAATAATGCCAAATAGTATATTTTACTCAACCTGTTCACATAGTTGGCATTTGACAATTTGAATAGCAACTTTTAAAATTGCTCTTAATTTCTATTTTTCTTTCTTTCTTTTTTTACAAACAATTTTGTTTTTTATGATGTATTACCAAATTCTGCAGTGGAGCAAAGCATGTCACTCCTGGAATGGTGTTCCATTATCTGTGAGTCAGTAAGGAAAATGTTTTGTGCCTGTCTAACAGGTCTAGAGATCAGGAGTGACAGATGGTGATAGGACAGAGAACAAGGGCCTCAGAGCTCTCAACAGTTGATATCAATACTTGGGCAGGTTGTCAAAGAAGGGAGGTGGTTTCCCCTATTGCTTTTAGATAACTCCTTGGCCTCTTGCTGCTTAATCTTAGCAACATGTTGCTAAGGAAAACTGTTGAGTTGGCTAGATGACTCCCTATCTGCCAGCTTACTTCTGTTTGCCATGACTGGCCCTACCACTAGGCAAAGTGAGGTGAACAACTGCCCAGTCAGATGGTGGCAGTGGTGACAGCTTATATATGGTTGTTCTCATGAACTCCTCAGCTGTGCTCCTCCATTGAAGGAGAGGGTAGTATATGGACTTTATTAGATGAGCATCTAAAAACACTGCAATTCCACTATTGAGGAAAGTGGAAACATAGTGCCATGATCACAGTTATTATCGCGTGTTGCTGTAATCTACTGCCACGGAATTATTGCATGGCCACCACTAGTGGTTTAAAAATGGGATTTCAGCTTGCGCTATAGTAACACTTCTCTTTGTATTGCCTTCTAATGACAAGGTATTAATACTTTGTGCTGGTCTGCGCATGCTCCTTTACGAAAATTCTTCTCTTATTGCCGTGATTTTGCATGGATGAGATTTCAGCTATTCTCACGAGAAGATGTGACTTCAGTTAAAAACACCAAAAAAACAAATACAGTCATCACTTCACATTCGCGGGGGTTAGGTTCCCCAGACCACCACGAATGCGAAAAATCCACGAATAACAACTGCCCTCCCCCTCCCCTTCAAAAGCGACCACGGGGCCTCCGGAGGCCCCATAGTCGCTTCCCCCCTTCCCCCTCCTTCCCAAGGCCTTCATGGGGCCACTGGAGCGTCTCCGGGGGCTCCGTGAAGGCCTCCCTGGCCCTCCCCCTCCCTCCCAAGGCCTTCACGGGGCCTCCGGAGCGTCTCTGCGGACCCCATGAAGGTCTCCCCGGCCCTCCCCCCTCCCTCCCAAGGCCTTCATGGGGCCTCCGGAGCGTCACCGGGGGCTCCGTGAAGGCCTCCCCAGCCCTCCCCTCTCCCTCCTAAGGCCTTCATGGGGTCTCTGGAGCGTCTCCGGGGGCTCCGTGAAGGCCTCCCTGGCCCTCCCCCTCCCTCCCAAGGCCTTCACGGGGCCTCCGGAGCGTCTCTGCGGACCCCATGAAGGTCTCCCCGGCCCTCCCCCCTCCCTCCCAAGGCCTTCATGGGGCCTCCGGAGCGTCACCGGGGGCTCCGTGAAGGCCTCCCCAGCCCTCCCCTCTCCCTCCTAAGGCCTTCATGGGGTCTCTGGAGCGTCTCCGGGGGCTCCGTGAAGGCCTCCCTGGCCCTCCCCCTCCCTCCCAAGGCCTTCATGGGGCCTCCGGAGCGTCTCTGCTGACCCCATGAAGGTCTCCCTGGCCCTCCCCCCTCCCTCCCAAGGCCTTCATGGGGCCTCCGGAGCGTCTCCGGGGGCTCCGTGAAGGCCTCCCCAGCCCTCCCCTCTCCCTCCCAAGGCCTTCATGGGGCCTCTGGAGCATCTCCGGGGTCTGTGAAGGTCTCCCCGGCCCTCCCCCTCCCTCCCACGGCCTTCATGGGGCCTCTGGAGCGTCACCGGGGACCACGTGAAGGTCTCCCTGGCCCTTCCCCCTCCTGCCCAAGGCCTTAACGGGGCCTCCAGAGGCCCCATGTTGCTGCTTTTGGGAGGGCGGGGGGTCCTCCCAAAACCCGCAAATATTCAAAACCACGAATGCTAAGTTCGTGAATGTGGAGGGGCAACTGTACATAACAAAAGAACTTCACAAATAAACACTTAAACAAACATAAAAATGTACCAAGCAAAGGCAATAGTTTATTAAAACAGCGACCTGTTGGTCCTCTTCACGTTCTCCCACGATGTTTAATTATGTGTTCTTGTTGGGAAAGGGGAGGGGGAAAAGAGGACCACCCATTCATGCTATAATTGCACTATTATAGCAGGATGTGATTTCACATGCTTATCAACACTGCAGAAAGAGTTATATTGGGGGCTATTCATGGGTTTTGCTCATCAATGAAAAGTTATGTGTAATGAATGAGTGGAGTACACATGGACCATGGGAGAACGACAGTGTTGTGCAACCATAGGAACCCATGTGTGCTACTATCCTGTCATAATTGCATGATTTCAGCCTTGTGTAATAAATTCCTATCTCACATAACCTGTTCTGGTGAGCATCAGGTGCAGTGGAGAATGTTAGTAGGGTTGCCATATTCCACTCCCTAAAATCTGGGCATTTGATTTGTGTCTAATTATTTTCATTATGCACATTAATTTATTTCAGACCTCAACTGTCACACACTCCAGGCAGCACAGCCAACTTTAGGAGTTTTGGGAGTTGTAGCCCAAAATATAAGGAGGCCTAATGTTTCCCCACTTCCAATGTACAGGGCTCCCATATACCCTTCAATGTTATACAGATGAAAAATAGGATGCTTGTGGACAAGCGGCACCAGAGTGTGGTTAATTAGGCAAATGTTATTGATGAGGAAGAACAAGCAAGCCAGGAAAGGTTGCAGCAGTTTGGTTTTGCCTTTTATGTACTGGGAAGGGCAAGATTCTGCCCCTTCTCCCTTCTCAAGTTAATTGAGTGCAAACTACTTTTGCATATATAAGCTGGTTTGCACCTATTAAAATAATCTGAGGACCAAGGGGAAAGGTGAGAGGAGGAGAGAGAAACTGGGGCATTTTAAAAACAGCTGGAAAAAGGGGAATGGCACAGGATTAATGGAGACTGTGGAGATTTTCAGACAACACTGTTATAGTGTTACTATTCCACTTTATTTGCTATGGCTGCCTCCTCTTGAATCCTGGGATTTGCAGTTTAGGGAGGGGATTTACAACTCTCAGCCATAGAGATCTTAGGCCTCACTAAACTACAAATCCCAGAATTCCACAGGAGGAAGCCAGAGCAGTTAAAGTAGAATAGTAACACTATAACAGTGTAATCTGAAAATCTCCTGTCTGTCGGGCTCATCCCTGAATTCTGGGTGTTGGAGTGGAATTCATGGATGAGCCTGACATGAGGCCGTTCTCCTTGTCTGGGCCTCTGGAGTTTTTGAAGAGAGGCCAGCCCGCCTTGTTGGCCTGGGAACGTTTTACTCCACAGCGGCTCAAGGTCGAGGCGTCCAGGTGCCAGCCGTCTTGAGAGGGAGGCATTTTTACTCCCTGAATACTTTTCTCACGCCGAGGGGATTATCTGGGGGTTTGCACTTGCTGTATTCAGTTTTGGCTTTGTTCTATGTTCCTGACACATGAATCCATGTCAATAAAGCAATTTATTGATTGCATGTGAGCGTGTGTGCTTGGTACATCACACTGTCTCTGCCAGATCAGGACGGTTAGAGGGTATAGGCTCCATGGCGTAGACCAGGGAAATGTAAAAGCAACAGAAGGCTGCATGAATAACCATGATCAAATGAGTATGTGTTGCAGTGCTGCTGTATTTTGAGATGCCCCATTAGTGATTGCTTTTGAAGGCTGTGGTATAAGCATGGATTGACTGTAACTAGGGAAAGCCACATATATATATCATTAAGAGTCTTTTTTCTCCCCCTGCCTACAAATCCACACATTGATGTATGCTCACAAGTGTACAGATCACCATCTATAGCCTTGTGTACAAGTATCCACAAAGGAGGTGGGCAATGTCTGTGGGGAAACCCATCAAGTAAGCAAGTGGATGTGTTCTGTTGTTGACTTAGGAAATATATCTACATTCAGAAGGGTAGATCTGAGTGAGATGTATGCATCTCTCAGACTACAATACATAGCAAGTACAGTAGTCTCAGTTTTAGATGGGTCCTACCCTTCCCTGATCATTTATGGTTAGAGTTAGCATTAAAGGTAACTGAATAATAGAACCATCAGCCAGATCTCTGGCATATGCAGACTTCAGACTTCCTACTTCTGTAATTTTGGGTCATGTGAACGTCTGCTGTTTTTCACTTATTCCTCCCTTCTCAGACTTGCTCTGTTCCATTTCCTCATTCAAACTTGCTTTCTTGCTTCAGCTTTCTTTATTCAAAGTGTGGAAAAGCTACTTTTTTTGGACTACAATTCCCAGAACTGTTACCCGAGGAATTCTGGGAATTGTAGGTTTTTGGTTTTTTTTAATCTGTTCACAAGCTTAGCTCTGCTTCCTCCTTGAGGGGTTATCTTGATGGTGGAAAAAACTCCTCATGGAATTTGAGGGGAATTCCTTTTGTCCTAACGAGATCCCGCAGGGATTCACCATATTCAGAACAGAGGGCAAAAACTGCAAAAACTACATGATAAAAGACTTCTGGACTTCTCCTGAGTTTTTTTTTTAAAATGCGAGGGAAATGCGCATTCTAACTCATTAGGACAACTGAATAGCAGCACAACACATTCCTGGATAAGAGTGGAAGTAGATAGCTGATTGGTTGGACATGCGCAGGGGAGCGGGCTTCCCGGCAACATAGTGGGTGGAATTGCCATTTTGGATTTTCATGGTAGTGATTGTGTGCATTTTTGTGGTGCTGAGGTGACAAAACAGCTTTTAAAAGTTTTTTCAACAGAAGGTAGCACTTGGGCACTTTAGATTTACTGTTTTAAAAAATGCTGTTCAGTGGCACCTTGTGGAGAATAAAAATGCAAGGAATTCACTCTTAGCCACCATCTTGATTCACAGGCAAGCGTCCATTTGAATATTAAACATGGATAGCTTTGCATACCAGTGATCATGCCAAAAAAACCCCATGGAGAGTGCTGCTGCGAATTTGCAATAATGAGCTTCAATCTGCATTACATCGCCTTGTTTAGACAAGTCCAGAGGCCCCTTCCTTGGCTGTTCTGCTTTTCTAGGATCTGTGCAGCTCAGCCAATGGAAGCCAGAACCTTTTCTACCTACACTGCTCCTCTTCAGGTCAGGTCAGCCAGTGACTGACAGAGGCTTCAGTTTCCACAATGCTTTACTGCAGCTTTCCCAAATCTGGTGTCCTCCACATGGTTTGGACTTCAGTTCCTATGATCTCTCATTGTTAGCCATGCTTGCTGGGGCTGATGTGAGTTATAGTCCTAAACATTTGGAGAACACCAAGTAGGGGGAGGCTGCTTGACTGCATTACCATATAGATCTTCATGTAGAACATGACAAACCCACTTGGAGATGAAAAAAAAGATGCATTGTTGAGAATAAATAGCCTTCTGCTTCCTACTGTAATATAATTTCCGCCTTCTGTCTGCAGTAGGCAGGGGTCTCTCTCATAGCTCTCCTTGATGCAAAGATCATGTGTGTTATTTCATGTATAATATTTATTGTACTTAATATTTTTCATCTTGCTGCTGAGGCAATTTCAAAATGAGCTCTACTAAAAATTCTTTCCCTCAGGCAATACTTTCAATAATAAATGTGTGTTTAAGAGATGAAGTGAAATTTCTGTTTTGGTTCAACAGGGGTGCTGCAATCCTTTAAAACCAATGGTCTCCCCTCCCCGTTTATTACCAACTTTATTAGGATCTGGATGACAGCCGCCAGCTGCAAATATACCTTCCAGTATTTGTGACAACCTTTCCAATAAGATACATTAATGAAGTAAGACAAATTAATTTCATCACTACATTTTCCCTTGCTTTTCAGCTTACTCAACCAAGCTCAACAAATTCCCCATCTTTAATTTTGATGACGATTTGAAGTATCTTTGTATCAGTGCTGTGAGCCCAAATACAACTAAAGCAACTCTTTATGCTCTGAATGTGTGGCGGTACTGGTGCATGACAAAAGGTCTGAGGGACTGTATGGATATTACAAAGGTGAGTGGCCTTGGTTATGTTATCTGAATTGAGATTTGGTGGAAAGCCTTGATAAAAATGTACAGGGCAGGATCCATATTACTTAATGGTGTATCTCCTTGACTGGCTTCCATGGATTTGTTTGTGGGCCCACAATATTAAACTAAAATTCCAAAAACTTTGGAAAACAACAAAGTTTTAAACTGAGATTTAAAAATAACGAAGGAAAGAGCAGTCTGCAAATATTCAGAGAGGCCATTCCAAGAGCACCAAGTGAAAAAGGATGAAGCTGAGCCAAAGAACAGAGGAAACCCTTGGTTATGTAAGAAGCCTAGAATTCTAGTATGTAGATCTCAAGTAGGCTGGTAAAAAGAAATAAGGGCTGAATGATAGGAGTGGGGGAGAACTAGGCTGTGTAGGGCTTTGAATATTAAAACAAGAAGCTTGTACTGAATCCTAGAAGGACTGGGTGAAGATATGGAGAAGCTCTATTGTCTCTGCATAAACAAGATCAGGAGCACATTGTGCACAGACCATGAACTGCTAATATCAAAAGTTAGAGTAAAGCTAAAGAAGAACACTAAATAAACAATCATGCCAAAATCCAATCTGAAAATCATCCCCATAGAATTTAAAGATAATATAAAAACTAGATTTGCACTATTAAGCCTAACTGATTGAGAGCCAGAACTCTGAAGCCAGGAGCATTGTCAGGGGGGAATGTAGAGATAGAATCTACTTTAGTTTTAACTAAAATATGTCAACAAATATGGAAAACAAAAAAAAAATGTCCCACAGGTTGGTAAGGGGACACCAGGGATTTCAGTAACCACAGTACCATTGCATTAATCTCTCATGCAAGCAAAGAGATGTTCAAAATTCTACAACAAAAACTTTTACCACATATTAAGTAAGAAATGCCAGATGTCCAAGTTAGATTCAGGAAAGGAAGAGACACTAGGGATCATATTGGAAGCATACATGAACACCAAAGTATTTCAAAAAAGACCAGCATGTCCTTTATACATTATAGCAAAGCCTTTGATTGTGTAGACAATGAAAAACTTTGGCTCACTCTTAAAGAAATGGGTGTGTGACAACATTTGATTGTCCTGTACTCAGGACAAGAAGCTACTGTCAGGATAGAATACAGGAATCAAATGGTTTCCGATCGGGAAGAGGGTCAGACAGTAGAAAAGACAATAATGCTTGGTAAGGTAGAAGGCGGGTAGGAGAAAAGGCAGACTGCTTTACAGATGGGTAGACTCAATCAAGGAAGCCGTGGCCCTGAATTTGCAAGAACTAAACAGAGCTGTTGATGATAGGGTGACTTTGTAGTCTCTCATTTGTAGGGTTGCCAGAACTTGAAATCAAATTGGCGGCAGTTAACAATAACAACCACGGCACCAAACCTCTTTTGGGGATATGGTTTAGCACCTTGGGAAGCTCCTTTAACATTTAAATTAAGATCTTGAGTGGATTCAGTGTCTCCTTGACATGGAAGCCACAAGCTTTCTCTGGAGAAAGTTCTTACCCATGGGACTGTCAAATAGGCCATTGTAGGTGATGGCATTTTCAAAAGTAATAGCAGTGCATCCCATATTTTCTAAGAATATCAAATGACTCTCAGGAATGCTGTATAATACTAGACTTTTGGGTGATGACTGTTGAAGTCTCTGTGTGAGTTTTTCATGTTTTTTTTTTCTGGGATGTAAGGCCGTGTCCTGGAAGAGTTTATTCCTGACATTTCGCCTGCATCTGTGGCTGGCATCTTCAGATATGTGTAAGCTGTGCAGCAGGGAAAGCTTAGGTAGCAAACTAGCTTGCTAGGAGGCAAGTTCCAGCTGGCAAACCCTCTCTTCTGACGAGGAAAGAGTATGAGATCACTCATGTATACACCAAAATGCTGCGTCTTACTAGGAGACCGTGGACACTTAAGTGGCCAGACACTGGGTTGAGTGGCAGGAGGCCCTCGGGATTAATATCAGGCTCAAACCACCTAAGTGAGCCTTCAATGAACACTGGACTTGCAAAAAACCTCACTTTCTTAATTACATTTTAACTACCCTAATTTACAATTGAGATCTTTGAAGAGGCAGTGAGATCAAAGCCTTAGTGAGTTGGCTTCTTTCTGTAAACAGGAAGTGAGAAAATAAAGACTATATACAGAATTTTCATTTTAAAGCAAAAAGTTTAGCAAAGGTGTGACTCAACAAAGTTACAAATGGATAAAGAGGACAGTAATTTTAAAAGAGAGAAGACTTTTTTTTTCCTTTTTGGTGAATGTGCTTTGTGAATATTGAAGTTGATTAGGCAAAGAGAGTAGACCTCTGTGGGAATATGGATTTTTTTTTACTTTAAACAAAGATAAGACTGAGAACAGCCAAATATGCTAATGGAACAACAGAGAATGCATTGGTACTACATTGTTAACCTTTTAAAAATGAGAGACTTGCTCTTTATTTTTAACCCTGTAATTGCTGGATTTTTGCTTTGGATTTACTGAATAAGACACCCCCCAGAAAAATAACAAAAGTGGCTGAATAAATTTTTTTACAAAAGTTGTTTGAAGAAATCAGACTTATGAGAAATGATATAGTAAAAATCAAAGACCTGGTAAAGGTGAAAGAGGAATTGAAAGAAGATATAAAAAAGGAGATTAAACAAATTGGAGAAGTAGTGAGGCAGCTGGCTGGAGATGTGAAAAAAGTTTGCAATGGAGTGGAGATTTTGCAAAGTAAAATTGAGGTCATGGAAAAAGACCTGGGACATTTTCAGACAGCGCTAAATGGAGCCTATTGCAGGATGAGCTCCCGGGAGAGGAACGGCGCTCTTGCGCAGTGGGGGGTCGTTTTCGGACGCTGCCATCCCTCTTCCGAGATCATCAGTGTCACTTCCGTTAAGCTTTGGAAGCGGCCGCGCCACATTTTAAGCACGGAAGTTGCCCGTGCTTAAAATATGGCGCGGCCACTTCCAAAGCTTAATGGAAGTGACACTGATGATCTCGGAAGAGGGACGGCGGCATCCGAAAACAACCCCCTGCCACGCAACAGCACTGTTCCTATCCTGGGAGCTCATCCCGTGATAAGCTCCGTTTAGCACTGTCTGAAAATGTCCCTGGACAATTTACCAGTGCTAGTATTGAGAGGGAGAGAATTTTGTCTGGGATTAAGGAGATTTTCAGACTACACTGTTATAGTGTTACTATTTCACTTTAGCTGCTCTAGCTTCCTGCTGTGGAGTTCTGGGGTTTAAAGTTTACTGAGGCTTAAGAGCTCTCTGGCTGAGAGTTTAAATGCCCCTCCCTAAACTGCAAATCCCAGGATTCCACAGGAGGCAGCCGTAGCAAATAAAGTGGAATAGTAACACTATAACAGTGTTGTCTGAAAATCTACTTAGAGTGATTTTAGAAGAAAGTGACAGTATTAGACAAAAGATTGGAGATGAAGATGATATGGATATAGTAGATCAAGTTGAGTTTTAAAAACTGAGAAGAAAGTTAGGGATATGTTAAGATGGAGAAAACTAAATCAGTTATTGCTGGGGAGACTGTTGGTGACAAAAATGAATGTCTTGCTTAGAATTATGTTTTTATTTTAAACAACATCTGTTTTGACAATTGATGTACCATTTGAGCAATTTTAAATTTGTACGCCAAGGTAAAAAGTACAAGTCAAATACAAAGGACTACAAAATGTTAAGGAAAAAGGAGGATTGGGCTTATCTGAAGTCTGCTGTTTGGTTTGGATCTTAAAGAAAGATGGTTAAGGTATGAAGACCTCCTGGAGATTTGTCAAGGGAATATGAAATTAAATCAAGAGAGTAGTTAGTAATAGAGGGATACACTTTTCAATGGTTTTCATACTTACAGTTACTGGAAAGTTTTAAAATGGAAAAAAAGATTTATGGGTTTGAACAAAATAAGTTGGAATTGGAGGTGTAATTGCGTACAGATGATGAACAGGTAATTGCTAAAATGTGTAAACTTTCATTTAAATTTGAAATGGTCAGGTGAAGGAAAATATGTGTTTTAAGGGGTTGAAATTTATAAGATGAAAGAATTTAATAAGTCACCCCTCCACATTTCCGAGGGTTAGGGGCAGAGCACACCCGTGAAAGTGAAAAAACTGAAAATATCATAAGCTCCCCCCCCCGACCATAAATGCTACAGACTCCTTTCCTGCCAACAACCCTGGCTTGTACAGTTGTCCCTTCACATTTGCTGGGGTTTGGTTCCAGGACCCCCCATGAATACCCAAATCCGCAAATACTCAAGTCCCATTATATGCAATGGCATAGCAAAATGGTGTCCCTTATATAAGCTGGCAAAATCAAGGTTTGCTATTAGGATTATTATAATTTTTAAGAATATTTTCAAGCCGAGAATACTCAAATCCGTGGATATCAAATCTGTGAAAGTGGAGGGACAACTGTACTTCCCTTTCCCAACTTACCATCACAGTTCCTCAGCCTCATTCTCAAGACTCCCACCAACCCGCCGATATACTTCTCCACCCCAGACAGTGGTGAAGGAGGGGACAACACTAAGAAGTCCCTGAATCTGTTACAGAAGAGAAACATGCAGTCCCTACCCAAGTGCTAAATAAGAAGTAAACCTACTGATTTCCAATATTCAGGACAGTGCACTAGAAGCAGTATTAGGTGCTTATTTTGTATTATATTAAATTAAGCTTTATTCTATTATTATCTATTATCAGCTTCAGCAGATTAGTCCACTTGTATTTAGAATCTGCACTACTTTTCCCCACATTTTGTCTATCCTTACTCTCTTTATCATGCTATTTTTGGCTGCAGGCATGAGTTTCCATGTAGCTTAATAAAGTCTGATATGCAGATATGAAATAAGATAGTTGAAATTAATCTTGTGACAAGAGGATGCAAGGAAAAGGTTCATTGCAGCTTTCTCATCTCCCAGCATCAAAGGCAATATTATTCATGCCTGCTTCCTGTTTTTTTCCAGCACCTCATTATAACCAGCTTAAAGCTTTCCTTTTAATTATGAGTTTTATCAAAGCTGTAAGCAGATGTGAGTGGAAAAGGAGGAAGGGAAGTTTCCAGTACTTGGGTGCAACAGGAAAAACTTAAGATTTATGCAGCGTTATTTTTTGTTTGTATTTTTCTAATAACTGGAAAAAAAATTGAAAGATAGATTTCAGGGCCAAACAAGACATGAAATTAGATTTTCCTTGGGTTTTTTTCCAGGCTGTGAGACTGTGTTCTGGAATACAGTTGTCCCTCCACATTCGCAGGGGTTAGGGCTGAAAGACCCCCGCAAATGTGAAAAAAATGCGAATAAAAAATAGGTCACACCACACCCTCCCAGAATTACCACACCCTCCCAGAAGCAGCGGTGGGGGCTTCTGAGGCCCCGTTGCTGCTCCTCTCCACCACCCCCTGCCCTCCCAGAAGCAGCAATGGGGACTTCGGAGGCCCTGTCACTGCTCCTCTCCACCCCACCCCCGTCCTCCCAGAAGCAGCGGTGGGGGCTTCTGAGGCCCCATTGCTGCTCCTCTCCACCCCCTGCCCTCCCAGAAGCAGCGGTGGGGGCTTCTGAGGCCCCCGTCGCTGCTCCTCTCCACCCCCCACCCATCCTCCCAAAAGCAGCAATGGGGCTTCTAAAGCCCCGTTGCCACTTTTGGGAGGGGGGCTCCCAAAAACCGCGAATAATCAAAACCGCGAATGTTAAAGCCGCGAATGTGGAGGGGCAACTGTAGTTTCTTTCTGATGTTTCGCCTGCATCTGTGGCTGGCATCTTCAGAGAATGGTTGGGTAGAAGTGTGTGGAGCTTATACAGTATATATATTGTGAACCCCTGTTGGGGAGTATATGTACATTTGTGCAATTGAATGGTTAGTTTCTGGGTATAGAAATGCAAAGATTGTTAGTGTCTGTTTGGCTAATGGTTGGTTGATGGGCTACTAACTTCTGCTGGGAATCACCTTGTCCCTGGGTGGAATTCCTTTGTAAGTGTTGGGTTTTTATTCTATTGTTCTTCAAAACTGGGAGCCAGATTTTGTTTACATTTAGGGTTTCTTCTTTCCTGTTAAAGTTGTCCAGGTGTTTGTGGATTTCAATAGCTTCTCTGTGCATTCTGACATGATAGTTGTTGGCCTGGTCCAGAATTTCTTTGTTTTTAAATAACATTTTGTGTCCAGGTTGGTTTATAACACGTTCTGCTACTGCTGATTTTTCTGGCTAGCCCAGTCTGCAGTGTCTATCATGTTCCTTGATTCGTGTTTGCACACTGCATTTAGTGGCCCCTATGTAAACTTGTCCACAGCTGCATGGATATGAAATTAAATGTATTTGCATTTAATGTGTAGGGATACTTGTAATTTAAATTTTTTATTATTTCTTCAAATACAGTCTTAAAACGTCAGCGATTATCCCTAACTCATCCCTGCATCCCCAACATTATCCCCCTCCCAGTCCTTTTGCCAGTAATGATTGTGTATGTTTTCTTTATTTTGTTTATTAAAATATTTCTATCCTACCTTCTGTCTAAAGATCCCAGGGCAGCGTACCATAAGATCGACTTGACCAATTTAAAGCAATGTAAACAATAAAAATGACTTTAAAAGGCAAGAAACTTTTAAAACAATTTAAGAAGCTAAAAGAAGACAGATGCAGACTGGTTTAAAAAAGTTTAAAATGATTCAAAAACACACACAGGTATGGATTCATGTGCAATCAATTAGGCCCCAAAGGCTTTAGTTAAAAACTATGGCTATAATCCTGTTGGGGATTTATGCTAATGCATAAGTGATTCCTGTGCTGATCCTCCCAATCCCCACTTACTGGGAAACATCCCCACTGTGGATGACAGGGGTATGTTCCCTGTGAATATCCTTTCCATCCGTATAAAGATGTACAAATAGCATCAGCCAAAGGGAAGGATATGATGATTATTGGATTACAATTGGTGTGGAGTGGCGTTTAATCCTTTCCTCTCCTGTTTCAGCAGCCTGTCTTGATAATTATGGGCTTTATCAGACCACCCCATGTTAATGTTCTTTTGCCATCTTAAATTATATTGTTTTTATGTTAGCAAAAGAACCTCCCATACCAGACTTACCTTGAGCAGTGTAAAAGAGGCTTCCCCGACAGTAACGGAGCACAGAGTTCCGTTTACTTCTTGGTTCCTGATTTCGGTGATTCTTGCAAGAAGATGCTACTGTGGGAAATGTAAACATAAAAGCAAAAATACAACACAAAAAGTACGGCAAAGCATAAAAACACAATTTAAAAGTCCCAAGTAAATGTGTGTGAGGGGCTCATATAAAGAGTGTCCCCTACCTGGCTGTCACAATCTCACCTGGAAGTGTTCTGTCATTGATGCAGCATTCACATGAGTATAATGGTGTGAGGATTCAAATGCTGGCAATGCTGGCAACAAAGCGGAATGGGAGATCTGTTTACGGCTTGGCCTGTCAATAAAATAGGATGGCTTTTTAACAAGATATGATCATGAAAGGACGATGTTGTCTGGTATGCTCACCCATTCATGATCATTAGGTGTCCTTATGACGCCATATTTGCCGCATCTGATAAAGTCCTAAGTCTGTTGGGTGTTACCTTATCTGGGGTGTACCAGGTTGTTCTTTACATCTTACAGCAAGTGGGGGCAGGGGGGTATGCTGGAAGAAAGCCATTAAATGCTTCCATGAGTGGTCTGGTGGTCAAGCTGCTATCCTGGAAATGATGGAGATTTATGATAGGATCCAGTGATGCTTGGTGGCAATGGCTCAATGCACCTCGTGTTTTTGCCACCTCTCTGGGAATGCAAAAGCAGAATCAGGAAGACAGAGCTCCTGGCACCACAATACTTGGTGGTCAACTGCATTTAGCATCCAGGATCACAATACAGGCACTGCTTTTAGCTCCCATGTATTTTCAAATATACTGTATAGCGATGAGTAGATATGGTCCTCCTAGGAAGAGGAATAAGGGCAGCCACCACAGGTTGCAAATTAGGAGGGTAGCAAAAATATGGCAGAGAGCAAAAGTTTGTGTGCTCTGTGGCCTGCCCTGTATTCTCCAAGCCTGCTGCCACCAGATTCAGTGGGGAACACTCTCCTGGTAGCATTGTTTATAGTGGAATGCACTGCCTCAGAATGTGGCAGAGTCTCCTTCTTTGGAGGTTTTTAACCAGAGGCTGGATGGCCATCTGTCAGGAGTGCTTTGATAGTTTATTCCTGCATAGCAGGGGGTTGGACTAGATGGCCCTTGTGGTCTCTTCCAGCTCTATGATTCTATGTGTGCTTGGCTTTTTTTATCTGGAACAGGGAGGAGGAGGCACCCTGTACTCTTTTGCTTCAGGCAGCAAAATGTCTTCAACCCATTTGGCTGACGAGGAAGAGATGGAGATGAGCAGGCAGGGACAACATTTAGGTTTGACCAGCCATTTTCTCTGTGATAGGTTGGCTTGGTTCTAATACATACATATATATCATGGAAGTCACTGTTTAGTTTGGGTTTCTTTCTAGCAAAAGCAGGGCGGGGGGGGGTATGGTCAGAGAGAAAGTACTCTGTGAGATTTGATACAAAGTCTGTCATTTCTTGTGACACAGATTCCAGCCATGAAGTTAAATGAACTCCTCGAGGATTTCTATGTCACTGTGAAGAAAACAGATGGCTCAGATTTCCTGGCTACCTCTCTTCATGCTATCCGTCGGGGACTGGACCGGATTCTGAAGAATGCTGGCATAGGGTTTTCCATCACAAGTGGAAGCTTCAGTTCTTCTACCAAGAAGCTCAAGGAGAAGCTGAGGGTGCTCAGCAAGGCGGGGATGTCAGGGGCTCGCTCTCGGAACATTGTTTATTTCTCCCTTTCTGATGAAGAAGAGATGTGGAGGATTGGGTGCTTAGGCGATGGAAGTCCTGTGGCCTTACTGTCCACTGTGGTGAAATATAACAGCCAATACCTGAATATGAGGACCTTGCAGGAGCATGCTGACCTAATGTACGGTGACATTGAGCTGCTGAAAGATGCACAGAATCGACCTTTTTTTGCCAGAACGGACAATGTGAAACGAGAGAAAAGGATGGGCTTGAACAAAGTGTGCTATGGCCAGATATACCACGAGCACTCCAAAGGACACAGGTTGTGCCCTTACTGTCTCCTCTACAAATATATGTACATCCATCGGCCTCCTTCCCAAATGGAAGCCAAGTCTCCCTTCTATCTGACTGCTCGGAAGGAGACCGTCGCTATGGGCAATGTGTGGTATGAAGAACAGCGGATGGGGCTACGCTCTCTGAGGGGTGTGGTCCCAAAACTGGCTAAAAAGGTCAAACTTGACCACTGTGAAAACTTCACTTTTGTCTCATTCACTCAAGCTTCTAGAAAGTATGGTGCTTTTAATTCTTCTAAGTGAGGGCCAAGGAAGACATGACACTAACAGAGTAAATATAATGAAGGCCCACATTAAAAAAAAATGTTTAAAAGTAGTTCCATCTTACATTTTTAACATGTAAAAAGTTGTGTGCGCACACACCTGCATTTGTGTGTGTGCATGAGCACCATAAAAAGGGGGAAAGTACAGTTTTACTCTTCCCTCATCATATTTCTCAATGAAAATTTCTCCCCAGAGTTGCTTTTTTTTTAATTGGACAGGAAGCTTTCATTGTCACCAACAGAACCTTCCTTTCTGTTCAAATCTTGAAACATTGGCTGTGAGTTCTACTTCAAAAAAGTGACTTTTCTAAACTCTGTTCCAGTTGTAATTAGTAGTTGGGGGTCACTGGGGTCACAGCAATGGAAAGGGTTCATTTTTCCCTGTCCACTCTACAATACTTATGCTGCTCAGCTTCTGCTACCAGACTCCTCTTTACTTGGGGGAGGGAGCACCACATCCATATAAACTGCACTGCTGCAATTGATGTCAAGTCTGGATTGACCCTGTGTGTGTTATCTCTTTTGCTTGAATCACTACAAGTCAGTTATTCAGCAAGTACTATACAGAAACAAAAGCTTCTTTCAATCTGAACTCTGTAGATTGCCTGTCTCATAAATTCAGTTGACAATTAGAAGTTGTGTGACCTGCTGATATTTAGCTTGATATCTTTCCTGAAGTGGCTGCTACTTAATCTCAGTTGGGAGATTTGCCCCTGGACTATGATAACATATTATTAGGTCATTGTACTGCAAAAATAAAATAAAGCAAAATTATATGCAAATAAAAGCAAAAATAAAATGCAATAAAAATATTTTAAGAGTAAACTCATCAGGAGTGCCTTATAGAATAACCTTTGCTGGCCACCAGGGGTTTCAGTTGGTCAAATGGCTCATCTACATGAGCCAGGATAAGCCGGTTCCCCACTGGCATATCCTGGCTGCAGATCAGGCCTGTTGTTCACCCATTCCCTCTACAGAATGAGAGGAAGTCCTGATGGACATGCTGGCTTGTCACTCCAGCCACTACCATTCCCTCACTGTCTCAGAAGTCAGGAAGGGGCCCCACAACATGTGACCAAGACCTTGTGCATGTGACCAGCCTTGGATACATGTCGGGACAGGTTCCTGTGGTCTCGCAAGGCCCAATCCATTTCCTCCTGGCAGAAGTAGATTTAAACAAGGATTATTCTAAATCATTGTATTGGCCCTATTCCACCTCTGCCCCATCTGAGCCTTGTATCTGCCCCCAGGTTGGTGAGGACCGCCTGGGGGCAGAATGGGGCAAATGCAGGGACTGCAGGGCTCTGAGATGGGGGCAATACAGGGTATATTGCCTGTGTAGACAAGCCCAAAGTAAGAAACTCCTAGTAGCCCAGAACCTACAGTATATCACTAACAATGCAAGGTGGTGTTACATTTCAGAGAAAATTCTGGACACATGCTTTTTGGCCATACACTGTACCTGCGTTAAGGGACTGCTCCTGGGCTGAGGTTGGGAAAGTTATGTTTTTAAACCAGATGGACTAACTACAAGATGGCGGTTGTGGGACTAAATAATCTACAATAGTTTCATTTTTTTTTGTGTATTTTATTTTTGCAATCTTTAGTACCTAATTCAGGCATTTTTTACAGTAAGATTCCCACTGCAAGGCTTAGAAAAAGTTATTTTTTGGAACCACAGTTCTCAGAATTCACCCAGCCAGTATGGACCATCTTGACTGGGTTGGTGTGGAGGTCCTGGAAGCTGTAGCCCCAAACAGTAACTTTTCTAAGCTCTGGTCCTGGGAATCCTGCATGGCCTTCTTCTGCCTTCTTGCACACTGTAATTCAGTTTGAAACTGGATTATTTGCCATAGCTCCTTCCTATGGGATCATGGGCATTGTAGTTTTACAAGGTCTTTAGCCTTCTCTGCCAAAGAGTGCTCACCAAAGTACAAATCCCAGTATCCTATAGGAAGGAGCCATGGCAAATCATCCAGTTTCAAACTGAATTATTTGTGTAGTATGGATTTGGCCTCACTTTTCCTGTTTCATTCAACAATATATCTGACCATTGCTAAACGTGGTTAAATTGTGAATGTAGATTTGTCCTAAACTCATTTTACGGATGCAAATTAATCAGGGTTTGCAAAATAGGTTTAGGATGGGACCATGGTTTATTCCAATCAGGATTTGGTCTTATGTGATTATCTTGGTTAAAGTGAACTTGTTATATTTGTAAACAAGCCCTAAGAAGTTCATTTTGAGATTACAGTTATCTGTACCCACTTGCTTGGAAGAAAGTCCCATGGAACTCTATAAGGCTTCTAGAACAGTTAGACAGAATAGGTAGAATTGAGCTTTTGATCAGACATGTGTAGGGTGCCAGTTACACGACAATTTTTGTTGCGGGGCTTACCATGACTTCCTGATCCCAGATTGGTCCCATGCGGTTTAGACGATTTTTGTCACTCTTTAGGAAATCCCATGATTGATATCTAAACGTCAAAAGTTCCGTTTTTTTTTATTGGTCCCGCACTCTTATATCCCGTGCTTTTGTTGTTTACACATGTTTAGCCTACCGGGAAATTTTTTTTTTTGGCTGTCAATCAAGGATGCGATTACTCGTGTTTTCACAACCTCGGTGACGTACTTCCTTTAGAGTTCCGTGCCACGAGCGATGCTATTGGCTGGCTGGGGGAGGGGAGGGGAAGGAGGGGGCAGAGGCTTGTGTTTATCCTGTCTCTTAAAAATGTTAACCCTTTAAGCAGAGGCAGAAGGCATTTTGAAAGACCAAGAATGTGATCTTTCGCTCAGATGGAGGAACAATTAAACCATGTCCTTTCATTTTGAAATGAAGCCGAGTTGGGGTGGGGAGAGGCTTGGGCTTCCTTTTACAATGTTGACACTTACAGCTGCAGAGTGAAGATTTCAAGCCAGTGTCACACAAGGAATTTTGGCTGGAATTTTTTTACTATGCCTTGTGGTGGGGAGGAAATGAAAGTGTGTTCATTCACTCAGACGCTGGAATATTTTACTGTGCCTTGGGGTGTGTGATGAATGTTTGATTATCCGTTCAGACCCAGAGAGGGGATCCAGGCAGGGAATGAATGGATGACTCTCTGCCCACCACAATCTCTTTGTAACATGCAGTTGAGGAAGAGGTTAAAGCTGAAGGGTTTGCAGTGTAGAAATCCATTTTAAAAGGTGATTGAGTACACGTGCGCACACACACCAACCTTCGTGCAGCTGGAAGGGATGCCTTTGTTTTCGGCTGGTGAGGCTGAATCTGTTGAACGGGTGACTGACCCCTCTTTTTCTGGTCGCTGATCTCTAAGCCCGCCCCCAGTCACCATTTTCAGTCATCCCCTAGTACCGAGATATTTTGTCCCAGGCTGTTTACATTTCTGATTTTCCGAATCCTCCAGTGACTTTTTTAAAAACCGGTACAACCTGCGGGACTGGAAGTCCCGCAGGTTGAAGGATAAAAGGTGCCCCCCCCTTCTGAAAATCACGTACCCGACCCGATGTATGTGTAAACTGCCAGGGATCGACACGAATTCTTCCCGGGACATTTTCATCGTGTAAACGGCACCCAGGATTACACTGTTAATTAGCATCTGCAAAGTGAATGTAGGAAGTCATCCAGGAGTGTATCCACATAGCACAATTGAAATCTCAGGATTTGTAGTCTGGTGAAGGCTTAGAATTCTCTAGTGCCCTCCCTTGAACTCTATCACTAGAGATCTCTAGCAGAGAATTCTAAAATCTTCACCAAACTACAAATCCCAGAATTCCACAGAGTGGCGCCATAGCAGCTAAAGTGGTATCAAACTGCTATAATTATGTAGTGCAAATACACTCCAGGTTCATTTGGGCTCAAGTTAACAACAGTTGTATGCAATGCAAAATATGGGTAGAGGGGGCAGAATATCTGGACTACAATATTTTCCCTGCATCAAGTATTTTGGCTTTAGATATATGGAGGACTCATATTGCAGCTTACTGCATTTATAGTATTTGCAGAAAATTAGTTTTGGTGATAGTCCTGGTTAAAACATTCCTCCATTGCTCAACCATCAGAGGCAATTCCAGGAGGCTGGAATAATATAGTAGAAAGACCAAGTAGCAGCCCGAGTTCTATATTGTCTATGACATAGAGGCTAGGCTGTCATGAATTTTCTAACTCTAAAACATATATCTTTGGAATGAGGGAGTTTTAATAATTAAATTCTGATATCTCATGAAGCAGAAGTGCCTTTGTTTCTTTTTGTGGTTTACTTTTGAAAGCTTACATTCATGCAGATCATACTTGTACCCACACAAACACACATAACCTGGAGCTCTAGTCACTACTAGAGATAATTATTTCAGTTACTAACCTAAGGAGGTTATCAGACGGGCTAAATATGGTGTGACAACGACACCAGGAGATCGCAAAAGGGCTTTCTTTTCAGATGATGTCATTCCCGTGTCATCATGCTCCCATGCTCCTTCTGTTCCGCCATCATTCTTTTCTATTCACAAGCTAAGCCGTGAATAGATTACCTGTTCCGTTTCTGTAATGGAACCACAGGCGAGTGAAAAGGTGCCCCGTTATGCTGGCGTGATGCCAGCATCAGTGGGAGGTCTGTGCCAAACACTTCCGGGTGTGATTGGGTGAGGTAAGCGACACACTTTTTTGTGCCCTCCCCAGGTTACTTGTATTTTTTAAAGTGTGTTTTTGTGCTTGCTGTCACTTTTGTATGTTTAATTTGCTTTTTATTTTTGTATTTCCTGTGCCCTTGTCCTCTCATGAGAACAGCCCGGGATTTCAAACCAGGAAGTGAATGCAGCTCCATGAGACTTCCATTCACTCCTGGGCTGCCGGCAGGAGGGAAGCATGTGCAATTAAGGTAAGTGTGAAAGTTTTTATTACTGTGTCTCGGGACGGGAGGGGGGCGGGAAAGGAGATTGCAAGACGGGAAAGCTATGTTTGTCCCTGTCTGATAACCTCCTAAGTAGAAACGTATTACCTATTTTAATCCATTCAGTTTCAAGAATTAGGGGACAATTAAAAAAAAAATGCCCAACAAAGGAAGACATCCTTAAACACACCCTTAGGAGTGAAATGAACTAGTCTGGAAGCTGTAGCAATCTAGCCATACCAATTTCAGTATTTCCTTTTATTGTGTAAGGCCAACCAAGTGGCTTTTAAATATCCTACCTTCAGAGATCCTTTCACATATTCAGTTCTCTTCCAAGGATCTCCTTTTTGCCTGCCATGGCCAGAGCCTGGGGGAAATAACTTTTGAACTACAACTGCGAGAACTCCTAGCCAGTATGGCCAATGGTTAGGAACCCCAGAAAGTGTAGACAAAAAAAAAAAAAAGTAACTTTCCCAAGCTATGGCTGTGGCATCTTTGTAGATAGATAGATAAATAGATATTATTTTAAGAAGCAATTAAAATATAGAATTAAAACCAATAAAAACTCATTAAAAGATAGACTGTTATAAACACTGAAACATCACAATTGCAGTTAAGTTCTTGAAAGCCTGCTAGAATATGAAAGTTTTCCCTTGCTTACAGAAGGAGAACAAGGAGGGGACCATCCCAGCTTCCCTAAAATGAGAATTGCAAAGTTTGGGAGCAGCCACTGAGAAGGACCTCTCCCTTGTACCCCACAAATGTGCCCAGGAATACAAGGGGACTGAGGGAAGGGCCTCCCTCAATGAGAGCAGGCAGGCTCATATAGGGAGATATGGTCCAGGACCTAAGCTGTATAGGGCTTCATAAGTCATAACCAGCACTTTGAATTCATTGCCTTATTGCTTCCACATGTGCACCCTAAACTGTCTTTCACTACATCAAGCTATTGATCCTGGATCAGAAGTAGTGCTACCACTAGGCCTTAATGGAGGCACTATGCCTATGTATACAGTCAAAAAATCCACTTTTCAAATATTTTCCATTAGTCTCCATTTCTAGGGCTTATCAAGATGGGTTATTTACCCCGCCTTGCCCCTGTCTTAGAGCCCTGTAGTCCATACGATGTGGAGCTTTTGCCCCTGGGTAGTCCTCATGACACCTGGGGCAAAGATGGGGTAAAGCTCATTAAAATGTTTCAGCAAAATATCTATGAAAAACTGCTTCATTTTGTAGGAAACAAGCCCTGCAGGACCGCAGGAGTCCCTACCATCACACAGCCTGTCTCTGCAGCCCCTGCCGTTTCCGTCCATGTCGCTCTCCCTGAAGCCAGGAAACAGGGGGGGTTGATCACATGCTGTGGGACCCCTTCCTGACTTTAGAGCGAAGCAGATGGAAGCAGCTACTGCTGCAGAGATGGGCTGGCATGGCAATATGGGCTTCATCCTGTTTCGTGCAGATTACGAGGGAGCAATGGGCCTAAGCCGGGGCCAGAATATACCGTGTGTAGATGAGGCCCTAGTTTCATGCCAACAAGCCCTAAGAAAAGGTGCATCAGAGGGCAGAATCTAAACAACTGTGAAAGATGTGCTGTGAGCCTAAGAAAGCTTCTGGCTTGTTATTTTCAAAGACCAATTCACTCTCCTTGTGCTGCACAACCAAATACTTTTGAAATGGACACGTTTCAAAAGCAGTTCCTGTAGGTCAGAGGTTCCATGGTAAAAAGTGACCAGTGCCACTGGGCTGGTGCAACAACACATAAGAAGCAATTTGGTCCCAGCTATAGAACTGTTCCTGAGTATTGAAAATAAATGTTACTTTTTAGAGCTTATACATTGCATTATTGGTTTGGAATATATTTGTTTTGCTGACTGTGATAAATCTCACTTTCAAGTGTCCTATAAGACACTGATTGCCCCTCCACCATCCCCAGCACTAGCATACATTCTGTACATGGAGTACAGTACAATGCTAAACTTTAAAAAATGCACTTTAGTAAAGCATTGGGAGTTATCATCAAAAGATCCCTAAACTATTTAACCAATGTGAGAGAGGCAGAGGGAAAGAGGAAAACACAATTCTATTTTTCTGTTATGAAGTTGAAATGAAATCATAGAAATCTGAATTCTCCGGTTCAGCTGGAGATCATATAGGCAAGGAAACAGCCCTGCCACAGCTGAATGCGAAATGATGACATCAGCACTGATCCACCTGGGTCCTCTGCGGTTCTCAGTGCTGATGTCATCATTTTACATCCGGCTGTGGGGACAGAAGCAGATACTTCTATAATGCTGCCTGCTCCCCATGAACACAGAATGGCTATGCATGGAGGCTTTGGGGGCTTTTCAGTAATTCAGGGGGAGGGCATGTGGCACAGCATAATTAATGCAAGTCCACATGTGGATATTTACACTACCCCGAGGGGATGTTGGATTGCAGCCAGGGTCTATCAGACGTGTCTCTGGATGCAACAGCACACTGTTTGAAGAAAAGAGCAGCCACATTTGCACATGACTATGCGCCTCCAAGAGGGTTATTGAGGTGGGGAAGTTTGCCTTCCTTGGTGTGCTTCCCCTTTGTCTTGGGCCCTTTCAACCGCACAGTTGTAGCTCTCTGATGCCTCTTTATGTGCCATGGTTCCATCCTATGGAACCTTGGGGGTTGTTGTTTGATGAGGCACTAGAGTTCCCTGACAGAGGATTCTAAATAACCCTCTGTAAACTGAAAATCCCAGGAATGCATTGAATGTAACAGTAGCCCCTAAAGTGGAATCATAGTGCTATGATTGTCTAGTGTCTGGTTCTCTGGCTTGACTTCACTTCCTCCCACACAGCTCTTCCATCCCCACACCACCACCCCGTAGTCATGTAGTCAGTAATAGCAGAATCCATCTTTTCCCTCTCTGAGGTAGGCAGTTCATTTTGATAAAACTCTTTCTAATAACATTTCGAAAAGAAGATGGTCATTTGTTGATGGTTCTGAATACAAGCTTCCCTACAGACTAGAACATGTGGGCAACCTATGGCCCAAAGACTGCATGTGTCTTTCTCATGCTTTCTTTGTGAGGAATAGGCAGCCAGGCTGCTGCCACTGAATTTCACGCACACCTGGAGTAGCCAGACTGAAAACTGAAGGCACCTCCTGTATCTTTAACAGTTGTGTAGAAAAGAGAATTTTAACAGGTGTTACTTGTCATGCAACAAAGTCACACCTGCTGAAATCCCCTCTTCTACACAACCACTAAATGTACAGGAGCCCTCTCCAGTTTTCAGTCTGGCAACCCTACAGCCACCACTCAACTGTATTCTCTTTCAAATACAGTCGTCCGTTCACATTTGCGGTTTTGACTTTTGCAGTTTTAAGTATTTGCAGTTTTCCCTCACTCTCCTCCCCCTCCCTGGGGACTACAGCAATGAGGGCATTGCAAGAGGAGCAGCAGCAGCCGCCTTAGTTGCCTCTTCCACTCAGAGGCATTGGCGGTGCTGCTGTGGTCCCGATGGGGAGGAGGAGGAAGAGGAAGAAGAAGAGGTAGTGGAGGGAGGAGAGGGGGGTCTGGGGGGCCAGAGAACTCCAGATGCCAAAGGAGTGATGCCTCCTCTGGCCTTGTGTGGGGTGGGTGGGTGAGGCAAAGCCTTTAAACTTGCCCCTTTCCTAGGCTTTTGCTCCCTTTTGGGGGGAAGCGAAGCCCAGGAGAGGGGTGATTTTAGCAGTTTTGCCTCACCTGCCACCGCTCTCCTGGACCTTTCCTTTCCTTTCCAAAGGGAACAAAGGCCCATGGAAGCACGGGGTGGTGGTGAGGCAACGCCTCTAAACTTGCCCCTCTCCTAGGCTTTCTCTCCCTTTGGGGAGGAAGCGAAGCCCAGGAGAGGGGTGATTTTAGCAGTTTTGCCTCACCCATCGCCGCTCTCCCGGGCCTTCGCTTCCCTTCCCAAAGAGAGCAAAGGCCCAGGGAACCACAGGGGAGGGGGGTGAGGAAAAGCCTTTAAAATTGCCCCTCTCCTGAGCTTTCACTATCTTTTGGTGGGGAAGCAAAGCCCTGGAGAGGGGCGATTTCAGCGGTGTTGCCTCCTGGGGCTTCTCTTCCCTTCTCAAAGAGAACAAAGGCCCAGGGAAGTGCTGGGGGTGAGGCAAAGCCTCTAAAATCTCCCCTCTCCTGGGCTTTTGCTCCTTTTTTTGGGGGGGGGGGAAGCGAAGCCCAGGAGAGGGGTGATATTTATTCACAGTTTTTTCACATTCGCAGGGGTCTTGCGGCCCTAACATCTTACAACTGTAATGCTTATCTAAGCCTACTGATCAGGTGTACTGTGTGTTTGTGAGAGAGAGCATGTTCTGGGTGAGATTGGGAAGATGTTTATGGCTAGGAAGGAATTTGTATGCATGTTTGTATGGGAATGATGAGGAGATCTCAATCCTGTTCACACTTATTGGCAGGTCCCATTGGCCCGTGGACCTGGCTTACTGTTTGCTTTTGCCTGAGCCTAAGGAGAAGGGCAAGACTCTGCTCCCTCCTCTCCTCTCACCCCTCTGAGTTAACTGGGGTTGTCTAAATGGTCAAAAAAAAAAAACCCTCATGGAATTTGCTGAGAATCCTAGCTGTTTAAATGGGATCCCACATTAGTCCACAGTATTTGGAAGGAGGGGGCCCAAAATGGCAAAAAAAAAAAAAAGCAGCGAGGGAGGTGCGTATTCCTGCTCATTAGGGCAATCGAACGACAACCGATTTGAAGGGAAGCACAAAGCTGATTGGCCAGGTGAGAGTAGGGGCAGGGCTTGCTAACAGGGCAAGCACCCACTGCCACTATGTTGGATTTTCACCTTAGTGAGCGATCGCTAAGGCAATAAAATGGGGTGGTATTTTTGTTGTTGTCGTTGTTTTGCTTTCCTGTTAAATCGGAAAATCACTGTATCGCTCCAGTGCACCTTGGACAACATTTTTTTTAAAAAAAATCAGGGGTAGCAAGTAAATCATTCACGGCCACCATCTGGAATGTGAGGCTTATGGGGGCTTCTGAGGCCAAAAACACTGTTAAGACATGTCATTGCTGCTGCAAAATGTGTTGGTAGCCTAACATTCCTAGCTCTTGGGAAAACCCAAGATCAAAGAAAGGAATCTTATGCTTCACTTCTTCCTGCCTTTCAATTAAGTAATAAAATGTCTACAGATTAAATAAGCACAAAAAGGAAGCATGAGGGAAGCTCGTGATGTTAACTTACTCTTCACAGCCTAGTGTTTGCTGCTTGCTGTACTTTGAAGTAAGTTGTTGCTTGTATCACAGACAAATGGTTAGCAAATGGTTTGCTATGTGTGCCAGTCCTCATCTATAAAAACTGTAACCCCTGAATTGGAGGGGGAGCCTCCATTCACTGTCCTGATGTCTCTGTGTCAGCAATGCAACCTCTGAATAAAGTAGCTTCTGTCTCACTGTCATAATGCCTCTGTCTCGCCTGATGTAACAGAAATGCCATTACTACAAGGTACTCCATTCCCCCTCCACCCATGTAGATTGGCCCATTGAGTAGAAACGACTTTTGTCCTTTGAACTCAGTTTGCAGCTACTGAAGAAAGCCGAGGTCAAAGGGGGAAAGCAGGAGGAAGAGGAAGAAACTGGGACATTTTAAAAGCCATTGAACTGAAAAAGTGGGACAACAGAGGATTAATTGGGACCACCTTTCCCAAATAGAGATAGGTGGAGGGTATGTGACTTGGAAGATTGGGGGAAGGAGAAGCACTGTAGCCATAGGCAGTAACTTGTCCTGGGCAGGCCCTGCCAGTGGAGAAGACCCCCACCCCTGGTGACACTTGTGCTCCCTAAATCGGTTTCAGAGGGACCAGGCTAGATCAGATTTGGGGAAGCAGAGGACCGCATGGGGGAGAAGGAGATGAAGGCAAAAATATCATTGCCTAAGTGGATGTCAGCTGATGTAATTTTGGATATAAGGCTCAGTTTATATATCCTAATGAGCTATATCTGGTGTAACATATACCTTCAAACTCGGCCCCTCCCGCCCCCTCCCTGCTACCAGGCACATGTTCCCACCCCTGCCGCTAGGCATGCACCCCTACGATGCCAGGCATGTGTCCCACTCCACCCCCGCCACCAGGCATGCACCCCCACCCTACTCCCCTGCTGCCCCCACACACTGAGGCACACGCTACACACACCACATCCCCCCCTGCTACTCACACGCCCTCTGCGCCATGTTTAGAAAGTACTGAAACTGCCACATGTTCCCACCCCCAGTGTGCTGATTGGCTGCCCAACAGAGCTTTGATTTGGTTGGTCAGTTTCCTAAGCGGGCAATCAGCACACTGGGAATGGCCACATACCTAAGATCAATATATATATATATATACATACATACACACACACTTGAATGTGGGTTGTTGCTTTTATAAAATTCATGATTCTGAAACCCTTCTCAAATGGACCTACATTGTTTATTTGCATCTCTTTATCTAGTTAAACCTCTTCAGTCTCAGTTGCTGAAATTATGCTCTTCAAACTCTCTCTCTCTCTTTCTCTCTCTCATATACACATACTGTGTCACACACACAACTCTCCAAATGGAATTCAGTATCCTTTGTTTGTGCTCTACGTGTTTGTGTGTGTGGTAGTTCTTCTGCCTGACTTACAGCATGTATTTCACGGAACATCAATGTACCTTGACTCAAAAAAATCACTCCATAAATTAAAAATACCAGCTCTCTAAGCAAGCATTTAAACTCATGAAAAACACAAATGCATTGTAACTTTTAAGGACACACTACATTCTGCCCTGTGAAGAGCCTGGATGCCTCTCCCAATTATATTTGTTTCTCAGACTTTAAAATTCATCAATAACACATTCATTGGATCATCTATATGGGCCAGGATATGCCCGCTCCCTGCCAGCATATCTGGCCCTTTCCTCCCCCATTAGCTGCATGGAATGAGAGAAAGTCCAGGTGGGCATACCAACCCGCCACTACCGCTGCTGCCTCCCTTACTCTCTCTCTCTTTCTCTCTGAAGCCAGAAATGTGGCCTGCAACATGTGACCAAGGCCCACTGCATGTGACCAGCCTTGGTTGCACACTGCGGGCCTGCTTCCTGTTGCAGAAGAACAATGACAGAGAACAGCTACAGCAATGTGCCGGCATGCCAGAATGGGCTCATTCAGTTAAGCGGGGCCCAATCCATTCTCTCCCTCAGTTCTGCACTTTGTTGGATCAGAAGAGGGATCCCTTCTAGTTTTGTTTTGTTTTAAATGTATGGGTTTGTAGTATACCTATTGCATTGTATGCAGTTTTTGAAAAAGGTTACTTTTCGTACTACACCCACCATGGTGGCTGGGTAGTTTTAAAAAACTGGGTCTTTTTTCCGGCTCCTAACCCATCTTTCCCTGTCTTAGTCTTGTCTTCGCCCTGCAGGTTGTGAGAACTGCCCAGGGACAAAAGTCCTGCATCATCTGGACTGCAGGGCTCCAAGACAGGGTAAATTGTGAAGTTGAAGGCTTTCACGGCTGGCATCCATAGATTTTCCTTGATTTTTTTCCGGGCTGTGAGGCTGTGTTCTGGAATAGTTTCTTTCTGAAGTTTCGCCTGCATCTTCAGAGACATGCAGGTGAAACGTCAGAAAGAAACTATTCCAGAACACGGCCTCACAGCCCAGAAAAAAAACCCAAGGAAAATCTACAGGGTAAATTGTCCATACTGACAAGCCCAAGGTCTAGATCTGAAGACCTGAGAAATTTGGAATCAGCAGCCCCCACTCTACCTTTTAAATAAGATACCAAAATATGTGGAAAAGCCTTATCAGCTTATGTTCTCTTTTGTTCTGCTCTCATAAATGTAGAATACATACCGTCTGCTAGTTTTTAATTACAGCCACTAAATGAGTCAAAATCATTATCGCACAGCAGTTTCACTGGAAGAAATTGGATTTTCCACATCCTGTTCTCAAAAGAAGTGTTATGGTGCAAGGTACGCATGGCTGACAGAGAGGTACTTGCCCCAAGTAATTTAGTGAGCTTAATGGATGAGCAACAATATGTGACATGCATTCTGGTCCTCTTGGTCTACAGTCAATTCTGTATACCTTTTACAACAAACAGGTTCTCTTTCATTCCATCTTGGCAAGAATCAAGCGGAACATTATCCTGGCATAGTTTTTCAGTAGTGTTTCTGTAATGGTATCATTGGTGAGCGAAAAGGCACCCCGTTCCTGTGATGCGATCGAAAAGGCACCCCATTCCTGTGATGCGATCTGGGAGGTCCGTGCTGAACACTTCTGGGTACGATCGGGACATCCAGGTAAGTTACAGCCTTTTTTGTACCCTCCCCTGTTTACTTGGATTTTTTTTAAAAGTGTGTTTAGGTGCTTGGTTTAAATTTTTGGTGTTTTGTTGTCTTTTTATTTTTAAATTTCCCATGTGATGCTGGTCCTGGAAAGTCCATACAGATCACTTGCAGTGCCGATCGGGACATCCAGATAAGTGACAGCCTTTTTTGTACCCTTCCCTGTTTACTTGTGTGTGTTTTTTTTAGTGTGTTTAGGTACTTGGTTTAATTTTTTGACATTTACTTTTGGTTTTATTTTTGTATTTTCCGCAATGCTGGCCTCCCTGTAAGGTTCTGGAAGGCCCTTGCTGAACACTTCCAGTGCCGATCGGGACATCCAGGTAAGTGATAGCCTTTTCCTCCCTCCCCAGGTTACTTGGAATTTTTTTCTTTTTCTTTTTCTTTCTTGCTGTCATTTAAAACCCTTTCTTTAACCTTTTTTTAAAAAAAATCCCCCATGCTAGTTCTCTAGTGAGAACGGCCCGGGATTTCAAATAAGGAAGTGAATGGGGTTGTCTGTGAAAGCTCCATTCATGCCTGGGCTGCCAAGGGGAGGGGGGAGGACTTTTAATATCGCAAAAAAGTAGGTGTCTGGATTTTTTTAAAAAAATCAGTTACAGGGATAGGAGCAGGGCGGTATTTATAAGGTGAGATGGGGATACTATGCTTGGTCCCCATCTGATCATCTCCTGACTCTGAGGGCCAGCTCTGACATTTGTATTAATTTGAGAGGGCTGCAATGCTAAATTACCTGTGGATTTTCAGCACCGCATGTTTTTTTAAAACTGTTGTCTATTAATCTTTTCCCTTCTCTGTCCCTATTCTGTTTCTGTTAATTCTTCCCTTTTAACATCTTCATCTGAAAGAACTCTCATTTGATTCTCCCCGTCAGTTCTGCACTTTGCTGGATCAGACGAGGGATCCCTTCTAGTTTTGTTTTGTTTAAAATGTATGGATTTGTAGTATATCTATTGCATTTTATGCAGTTTTTGGGAAAAGTTACTTTTTGTACTACACCCACCATGGTGGCTGGGGGATTATGGGATCTGTAGTCTATAAAAATATCATTCCCAAATTCTGATTATATTGCTGTTCTTGCAAGACACTTTGAGGACTCTGGACACAAAGCAAGATACAAATCTGATAAACAAGTAAACAATAACCCAGTATCTAGTTTTCAACAGAGGTCAGCTAGATGCCTCTGGGAAGCAGACCATGAACCCAACAGCTTTGCCCTGTTACCAAGCCCCACTATCCCATCCATATAATATCTCATAAAGGGCAATATTGCACATTTCAAGGAGTCTAGTAGACTGGGGTGAGCCAAAGTGAGGTCAAACGGAGGTCACAAGGACCTAGGAAGGTGTCTTGGAAATATTTTAGTGAACACACCCAAGATAGGATTAAGTGGAGTCCCTAGTAAACAACACCATTACGGAGGTATGTGCTAATTCCCTGTTGCGCCCCCTTGGCTATGAGTCACACGTCAAAAACAAACAAGTGACCTAAACAACTCATATCCCCAGGAAATAGCTCTCTGTATCCCCTCCTGTCCTACAATGTGAGGTTGTCATAAACCAATCAATTCTTATCTCTCAGCCATAAAGAGCAATCAACAGAGTTTCAGTTTCCCTTGTTTACACAGTAGAAAACCCATCTAAGAATTGTTCTAAGCCCAAATACCCCTTCAGGATACAAAATACAGTATAAATATTATCCCCAAACAATAGCAAGGTGTGCCACTGTGGATGAGACCTAGCCACTCTCTCTGTAGGCATGCCCCTGGATCGAAGCTTCCAGTGCCACCCTCAGACTTCCCTCTGAGTTCTTCTCTACTCTTAATACTAGTAACTATATTCCCATCTCCCAAAGCTATTCCTCTATCCAACCTTTCTGTCTTAAACTCTTTATCAGAAATGTGTGGTTCTTGCGAGCATGTGTTGTGTATGTGAACGTTTTTTATGTTATTTTCCAATAAAAAACATTTATTTTATTTTAACCTGGGGGTTGTCTAAACGGTAAAAACAACACAAAACAAAACAAAAAACCCTCATAGAATTTGCTGGGAATCCTACCTATCTAAATGGGTTCCTGTACCAATCCACACTATTTGGAAGGAAGGGGGCCAAAACGGCAAAAAAACAACAACACAGGAAAAGCTTTTCCTGTACTTAAAAAAAAAAAACCTGCAAGGGGATGCACGTTCCTGCTTGTTAGGACAATTGAACGACAAACAATTCAAAGGGAAGCACAAAGGTAATTGGCCAGATGAGAGCAGAGGCAGGGCTTGCTAACAGGGCATGTGCCCGCTGCCACCATGTTGGATTTTCACCTTAGCAATTGCTCACTAAGGCGATAAAACGGGATGGTTATTTTTTTGTTTTGCATACCCTCCAACCGTCCTAATTTGGCAGGAACAGTCCTGATTAATTCTCTGCCATCCCATTGTTCAGCTACTTTTAAAATGTCACAGTTCCTCTTTCCTCCTCCTGTTTTCTCCTCAGTGTAAGTGAATTGCTGCAAACTGAGTTCAAAGCACCAATGCAGTCTGCACTCATTTAAACTCAGTGGTGGGGAGGAGAGGAAAGAGGAGAAGCAGGGGAGAATCTTGCTCTTCCCAGTAAGCTCATGCAAAAGCAAACTGCTGCAGCCTCTCCTAGCTTGTGTGTTCCGCCTCTAATAACTTTTGCCATCTTGAACATAGTCGGATGTTGTTTGGCCACAGGTCTCCTACCTTTCATCTGTGAAATGTTGGAGGGGAGGAAGTTCATGACCTTCCAGGGGAATCCAGTGAGCACCTCTGACCATCATGAAATTCTTCCTAAGGTCTAGTTAATTATTTTCATATCATTTGAACCTATTGATTCAGATCCTATTCTTTAGACAGTGGTGAAGAAAGTAAGGCCTATAGTAGTGTGGTCCCAGTCCCTTTTGTGCTACCCTCTGAGTCCCACAAAAGTATCACCCATTTTTTCCAGAAGAAAACAATATCCCAAATCATGATTTGCAGCAGCATTTCCACTCCAAACACCCCCTGTCCCCCTACCCCAGTCCCAAACACCAACTTTCGGCTGAAGGAGATTATCATACACATCCAAAAAGTACCTTAGGAGAATACCAGGATGACGTTCCCGTCCTGCGAATGGCACCTGGTTTCACATGTCCTCATCTCACTCTGCTCCTGTGCTGCAGCAGTTAGTAAGGCGGAGCTTTCCATTGACAGGGAGCTCCTGTCAACGAAAAGTGTTGTCTTACTAACTGCTGAAGCACAGGAGCAGAACATGATGAGCATGACGTTGTGTGAAACTGGGTTGTGCGAAACGTTTGTAGGGTAGGAACGTTGTCCTGGTGTTCTCGTAAGGTACTTTTTGCTGCATCTGATAATCTCCAAAAAGTGCCCCAAAAACCCAGCAGTGAAAACTGAAAATAGATTTCTACGAGTCACTCTCGTAGTCATTCCCAGAAGTGATTTTGGGGAGTAAAGAAGGGTTTGTGGCCTGCTGTGTGGGTGAAACAACCAAAACTCTATATAATACATTTATTCTATATGTGGCCACACCATAGCTTTATAGACTGTGGTGCAGTTAGGACTTCATTATATTACTTGTTTGTTGTGTAAGTGGCAGGAGGCTTTAGAAGGTGATGTGCATATCACATTCAAAATTTCATAAGCCACCTGTATTATATTTGCAGGTCAGTCTGCTAAGTGGCGTTCTAGACTTCTCCCTTAAATCCTACCCAAAGAGCACCAATGGTTTATATAATACATTTTGATAGTTGCAGTTTAATTTTCAGTTCTTCGCCGAATAATTCCATTTATGGAACTTGCTTTTTCTGTGGCTGCTGAACTATCAGTCAGTAGTCCCTTAATCTCCCCACCCCGCTGGGTAATTAAGGGCAGCAGCCCCCTCAGTGTCCATTTGAAGTCATGATTTTGAATTCCATTGAGTATGACTATACATTTATTTATCTTGTCATCCATTCATTCAACTCAGACAGATCTTTTGGGAGCTTTTTCTAGCCTGTTTGGATTTCATTATGTCCGAGGTACTTCTGAGATTATTCCAGCAGCAGGGTCTAAATACCCAAAAGGCATTAGATCCCATCTGATCTTGGAAATTAAGCAGGGTCAGCCTTGGTTAGTACTTGGATGAAAGACCACCAACAAATACCAGGTGCTGTCAGCTATATTTCAGAGGAAGGAAATGGCAAAACTACCTCTGAATATTCCTTGCCTAAGAAACCCTACGAAATTAGGAATTGGCCATGGAATTGCCATGAGTTGACAGGCAACTTAAAGGCCCATACATACACATGGAGGACACTACAGCATGGCTTCTTTCCACACCATTAGAGCAACATGACAAGTCCTGTGTCAGCAATTAACTGAGTTTACAAGAGAGACATGAAACAAGAGATCTGTCTGCACCCTTTGACTCCCCACCCAACATTCCAGTTTACCTGTCTTTCTGCACACCCTCCCCCTTCTTGGCTTTAGGACGGGATTTGGAGTTGAGACTGCCATGGTTGCCTTGATCGACGACCTGCGTCTAAGCATCGACAGGGGTAGTGTGACCCTTTTGGTGCTTCTAGACCTCTCAGCGGCTTTCGATACGATAGATCATAGCATCCTCTTGGATCGCCTGAGTGGGTTAGGAATCGGAGGCACTGCGCTCCAGTGGTTCCGGTCCTTCCTCTCGGGCCGGTCCCAGAGAGTGCTGCTCGGGGACAGCTGCTCCAGTAAAAAGGAGCTTACTTGTGGCATTCCGCAAGGCGCCATCCTGTCCCCGATGCTGTTTAACATCTATATGAAGCCGCTGGGTGAGATTATTCGGAGTTATGCAGCTGGGTGTTATCAGTACGCTGATGACACCGAGATCTATTTCTCCTTGTCTCGACCATCGGCCTCAAATTCCGATGGTGTCTCTCCTCTTAATGACTGTCTTAAAGCAGTAATGGGCTGGATGAGGAAAAACAGTTTGAGATTAAATCCAGACAAAATGGAGGTGCTCACGGTAGCGGCCCCAAAACCAGGAGTTGGGTTGCAACTTCCAGTCCTGGATGGGGTCACGCTCTCTGTTCACAACTGGGGGTGCTCCTTGATCCATCACTTCAGATGACTAGTCAGGTGAATGCGACAGTCAGGAGCGCCTGTTATCAGCTTCGGCTGATACACCAGCTGTGCCCTTTTCTGGAAGTAAGGGACCTCGAGACTGTGGTGCACGCGCTGGTAACCTCTCGTCTTGATTTCTGCAATGCGCTCTATATGGGGTTACCTTCGTGCTTGGTCCGGAAACGTCAGTTGGTACAAAATATGGCAGCCAGAGTGGTCTCGGGAACATCTTGGAGAGACCCTATAACTCCAGTATTAAAATCTCTCCACTGGCTGCCTATCAGTTTCCAGGCCCAGTATAAGGTGTTGGTTATTACCTTTAAAGCCCTAAATGACTTGGGTACATCTTATCTTCGGAACCGCCTCCTCCCATACAATCCTCCCTGTGCACTCTGGTCCTCTGGGAGGAATTTACCTCAGCCACAAAAATCTAGGCTGTTTGCAACCTCCCAGAGGGCTTTTTCGGTAATCACCCCCAAATTATGGAATGGCCTGCTGAACGAGATCCATCAGATGATGAGCTTAAGTAGCTTTAAAAAAGCACCAAAGACGGATCTCTTTCAGCAGGCCTTTCCTGATTAGATCCCGGCCTCAGGAGCTGCGTCTCCTGGCCTCTTTTAGTCCTTTACCCTGACTCACTGGCTGTTGATTTTTGTATTTGTTTATTTATGAGATTTTAAGTTTAGGTGGATTTTAATTTGATACTAGTTTAATATCTTTTTATGGGGGAGGGTTGGGGTGGGGGTGGCTTAGGGATTTTAGTCTGTATTGCTGTATTTTAACTGTTGTAAGCCTCCCCGATTGTTTTTAACAGAGGGGCAAGGTAAAAATACTTATTATTATTATTATTATTATTTCTTCTTCTTCTTCTTCCTTGACTCTCTCTTTTTTTGGTTTAATACCACTACCCCATGCCAGCAGCTTGTCTCACATAGATTTTCCCAGCCATTTACACATGGAGGCACATAGTGCATCATGACTAGGTGAGAGTACCAGGTCATTAAAACTGATACCAGCATTCTAACAAACATATTTCAATCCAAGAAGAAGAAGAGGAACACACAGAGAAATTCATACTGCTGGTGCCGGCTGTGGCATTTGGGAGTGGGAGCTGTATGAGGCTTCAGCTGCTGGAGGCATCTGCATCTATGAAATTCATGAGGTTGCCATGTCATTCAGTAAGCTCTCCTCTCTAAGGAATTTTAGTCACATAAGAATTCTTACATATTTTTTTAAAGAAATGCAAGCTTAATTTTGAGTTCTTCTGTTGTTAGTCTTATTTATGTGTTTCCGTCCACTGAGGATGGTTTTTCCGCATTGTGTGTAACAGCTCGGTTTATGAAAACCACACAAAAGAGGTCTTGTCTATATGGTCAAAATAATATGAACAGTATATGAACAGCAGGTGATCCGTTCATACGGACATTCGCTCAAATACGTGTCATTAGAAAGGGGGCAGCTAAATCCACCACAAAGTCCATGTGTGTCGCGTCTGGGGCTTTGTACAGATTTTTTAAAGAACTCCGTACAGCATACAAATGTGCGATCGTTTGAACACTTGCATTCTCAGAGATACGAACAGGCAGTGTAATCCGATTGGCTGGATGAGGATGGGAGGCGGGGCTAGCAAACAGGGAAAGTGCCTGTGGCCGTCATGCTAAATTTTCAGCTAAACACGGGTCCAGTAAGCCAATCAAATGGCAATCTTATACTCTTCCCCCCCTTTATTTGTAAATACAAACTATCACTTGTGTGCACCATGGGAAACTATTTTTTAAAAAAATTTTTTTGGGTGGCGGCAGATTTTAAATCTTGAGTAAATTACTCATGGCCGCCATCTTGGTTAGGGGTCATACAGAGTTTAGGGGAGCTCCTTTGACTATGAAGACCAGTCACGTCATTCAAATGCCTGCTTTTTTGGACGTGTTCATGATCCCCCCCCATCAGTGTTCTTTCTATCTTGCCTGACCCTTTGACAGAAGTCAATGACTGTACACTTGAGAAGAATATGCACACAATGGATTTGTACTAGGATGTACTTCCCCCTCCTAATATTCTGATAGGTACTGGGTGGAAAGGTGGTGACATGTGGATTAGTACATATTATGTAATATCTTCAGTAGTACACAAGCCACACAGTCCCTTCTCTTTCAAAATGGTCATTCAGCTAAACAATATTTGTTAATCAGTAAATCACCTTGCGGAGTTTGGAATCAGACTAAAAATGTGAAAGAGGGCTGGAAGAAGGAGAAAATGAAATATTTCAACCATCAGTTTTCATTTTAAGTTTCTGTCATCATGTCACATACTTTCTCCCTTTTTATATAAAGTAAACCACATGCTACATCTTTATTAGTATTCAATTAAGAATTTTTTTAAAATAAAGAAATCTAACCATGTGGACCATACATTGCAACAAAAAAACAAGAAGGGAATAGGAACAAGAGGCACCCCTGAGAAAGCTTGTTACAGAAGCAAAGTCAGATGTATAAATTAAATGGGCTTCCAACCTGAGAAGATTTTACTGTGCAATCACCGTGGCTCAAACCTGGCATTTTATAGGAGGTGGGGGAGAGGTAATGGTGGTTTCTTTAATTCTACTCAGACTATTTCCAGCCAAAGATCAACTTCCCCATCACTTGCTAAGTGGGACCCCTGGACTGGGGTGCATCCCCTCCAGGATGAGATTAAGGGAAGATGGATCCCCAAGGGTTATACAATGCAGAACTATATACAGAAAATCAGAGTGACCAAGTGTGACCTGTCTCCTCCCATGGTTAGGAGAACTGTGTAATCAGGTTAGCAAAGAGGAAAATTCACTCCCCCACTCCATTCTTAGCTGCCATATCTTTTCACACCCTCAGACTGCTTGGCTAATGCAAAAAGGATCATACAAGGTCACTAATACAAGTTAACTCTTTCGCTATCACTGGACAGTTGTTAATGTTTGGATGCTAACAAGGTCTTTAAAACCCATGGAGCCCTGGTGGCGCAGTGGTTAAATACCAGTACTGCAAGCCACAAGGTTATGAGTTCAATGAGCCCCAGAGGGCTCCAAGGTTGACTCAGCCTTCCATCCTTCCGTAGGTCAGTAAAATGAGTACCCAGCTTGTTGGGAGCAATTAGCTAAAAAAACCCATTGTAAACAGCTTAGGGAGTGCTTCGGCACTGATAAGCGGTATATAAATATCAGTGCTACTGCTATTTATTTAGTGGCAGAGGCCCATCTCACTACACCTTCCATTTATATAACCCACCCATGCCCTCCAACTGACCTGACTATACCAGTCACAAACCCTGAATCCAGCCCGATAATGCCACATGATGTGCGGCCTTTCCCCTAAATCTGGTGTGATAGTGACACATAATGTAGGGCCCTATTCACACCAGATTTGGGTAATAGCTCCTTAATCCGGGTTTTAGGAAACTCAGTTTTCTCTGGAGTTTGCTGGAAACTCAGAAGAAAACTTCCATATGAACAAGCCATCTGCACCAGATTTGGGGGGGGGGGAGAGGAAGGACAAGTGCTCCCTGAAGCACTGCCTTTCCCCCCTCCTCAGTGCCACTTCTCATTCCAAGGCAGAGAGAGCCCCAGTGACAGTCACTCTCTCTGAGGTCAGAATCCCCTAGCGAGCCCTGCCATTGTGAGGCTAGTTGCCCTTTCTGGCTTCAGAGGGGGTGACTGCCACTGGTGATTTAATTTTTTGGCACAGAGTTACCCCTCTGAGCTCCAGAAAAAGCAAAGCTTCCACAGTAGCCACCCAGTCTGACTTCAGAGAGGCAACTCCTGCTGGTGCTTTGCTTTCCCCGGGCACTTGTGCACTGGAAAATCAAAGCCCCAGCAGGAATTTCCTTCTCTGAAGCCAGAATGGGTAGATTACTTGCGATGGCGGAGCAGCGGCATGTTCTGCCTTCAGACTGGGCGAGTCCTGCTGGCACTTTGCTTTTCTGGCACACAATTACGTGGGAAAAGCAAAGCACCAGCAGGACTCACCCAGTATGAAGGCAGAATAAGCACTCGCCCTGCCATTGTGAGTAAGCCACCCATTCTGGCTTCAGAGAAGGCGATTACCACTGGGGCTTTGGTTTCCCCAGAGCTCAGAGTCAAGTGTGACTAACAAGAAGCCAAGTAAAAACCCAATGCAGATTTGGGCTTTGGCAGGTGTGGCACTGAAATTTGGGCCAGGATAGTCTGAATGTCATACTCCACAGTTCTGGGCCAAAGTAGTCCAAATCCCATCTGGATTTTATCCCCACCCCCCAACCCAAGTAGTCAAGCCCAGCTTCTTCCATCTTTTTTCTTATAACAAAATCTGGGAAAGAAAGAATTAGCTGCACCAGGCCCTTTTATTGGTAGCACTGGCGGGAGCCTGTAAAGTGCTTCCTTTGGGACCCCTGTGATTTCATTTTTGGAAACATCCCTTCAAGTTTAGTTCAGTTAATTCAAGAGAAAGAAGCCAATGTGGTTAGAATTTAGTAGTTGTCTCCCCCCCTCCACAGGCTCCCTGGACCTTGACACATTTAGATATGCAAGAACAAACCTAAGTCAATTTAATTTAAGAAATTAGATGTGCTCGTTTCAGGTAACTGTTGGCAGAGTTTTAGTCACAGCACCCTACCTTGTTTGCCCTTTATGGTTTGGCTAGCTAGGGAAATGTTCTTTGGAAAATACTTCTTGGCATAAATACTCAGGACATAAATCTAGACTCTTCAAAGTCTGAAAACTTTTCTTTGTTCCATAGACATTCACTAAGGACCAAAGTTGAACAGCTAAGGACCAAAGCTGAAGCCCTCCTCACCTACTGTAGTTATGGTAATTATCAGCTCTCTCCCCTCATAGTTGCTATTTGCCCCTTAAAAAAAAAGAATGTGAATGTAAAATATAAAGATTCATTTAACACTGCATATAGTTTGAGTAGAAGATTTCCTGGGGAAATTTATAATTATACCTAAAACTGGATATCTGGCAGCCCAACATTTTCACAATGGTGATATTTAGTAATGCAAAAATGTGTGCTGTTGATTCATTGTGTTGCAAGTTTCCCTGACCGGGAAATGGTGACCAATTAAGTGGAAGTAGAAGTCCTCATGGCTCTCAAGACAGTATATGGATTGGAAAGTAAGGAACTGTTTCTCATCTCTACTTTCTTACCTCTGTTTTGGCAGATTTCTATAATGTGGCTAGAGATGAAGCTCAAGGCAGGTCTGGAAGGACCTGGCTAAGTGGTGAAAATACCCCTCATGGAATTCACTGGGAATCCTACCTGTCTAAATGGGATCCAGGGCCAAGCCACACTATTTGGAAGGAGGGGGGCCCAAAACGGCAAAAACAACGGGGTAAAAGCCTTCACAGATATTCCCGTACTTTTTCAAAAACCATGAGGAGGGTGCGCATTCCTGCTCATTTGGACTATCGAACAAAAAAACATTCATAGAATCATAGAATTGTAGAGTTGGAAGAGACCACAAGGGCCACCCAGTCTAACCCCTTGCCACACAGGAAATCACGATATAGAATCATAGAATTGTTCAAAGGGAAGCACAAAGCTGATTGGACAGGCAAGAGTGGGGGTATGGCTTGCTATCAGGGCAAGCACCTGCTCCCGCCATATTGGATTTTCGCCTTAGCAATTGCTCACTAAGGCGATAAAACAGGAAGAATATTTTCTGTTTTGCTGTCCTATAAAGTTGGGAAATTGCTCTATTGCACTAGTGCACCTTGGGATGACTTTAAAAAATGGCGGTGGTGAAGAACTAATGCGGGTAAATCACTTGCGGCTGCCATCAGGAATGTGAGGGTTATGGGGGCTTCTGAGGCCAGAAAAACCATTTAGACATGCTGCTGCTGCTGCTGCTGCGAGATGCCAATACTATGAGGTACTTTGGATTTTTTCCCCTTATGTAGATGGGCCCGAAGACTCCTTTCTCCTCCTCTTGGTGGGGCAAACAGCTTTAAGTGGTATCTCCATGTGGAGGGCCACAAAATACTTTAAAAAGATGTTTTTGTGAGAGAGATGCTCAGAGTGAAGTAAGGAAGAGAAAGGCTAAACCAATAGTGGGGTGTAAGGAAAGAAGGACCAGCAAGAAAGAAAATGGTGGTAATGGCAGTAGTGAGGAGGAGATATGAAAAGAAACAGAGTAAAATAGAAAGAGCATTAATCTTTCTTAGACACAAATCTGGGCAGGCCAGTGAATTACTCGCATTTTTATTGTTACCTGTTGCTGCCACCAAATGTTTTTGTTAAGCAAATCCAAGGTGCAGAAGTGCAATCTTCTGCTTAAATAAACAGGGGGGGGGGGAGGGAGGGGGAAGGCTGTTTCATTGCATCAGTGCATGATCACTATGGCAAAAATCCAACATTGTGGTTCCAGTGATGCCTTCCTGGCAAGCTCTGCCCCCTGCGCACATCCATCCAATCAGCTTTCCATTTCCACTCTTATTGGGAAAATGCAGCAAAGCGAACCAGCTGTTGCAATGAGTGGAAATGTGCATTTCCTTCAGAGTTTTTTTTTTAAAAAAACATGAGAAAAGCCACAAAGGCTTTTCCTGTGGTGTATTTGGTGTTTTTGCTCCCCCTCCTTATGGCAAAATGATGCGAGATCCCACTGGGAGAAAAGATATTCTCAAATTCTACGAGGAGTATTTTCGCTGTATAGACAAGCCCCATGTGTTCCAACAGGATCGGCATCAAGGTAAGTACAAATTATTTTACAGGTGTGGAATCAGCCCCAGAGTGGATTCATTGCCCTACTAACATGGAAGCCAGTTGCTGTGACTGCTTTAAGGTAAGAGAAATGGTAAAGAAATGGAGGGCACCCCCGTCTTATAAGAAGCATTGCTGGTGGTGCTGTACCTTGCTCATGTCCATACCAATGTTCCATAGATAAATTATCATGAAAAATCTATTGCTCAGTGTCTCTCGGGGCTATTATTGATTTTTTAGCAAATCATAAATCCACACACCAAGGGCAGAAGGCTGTGAGAAGAGCAAATTAACCTGGAGACAGAGGAGGAAACAGCCACATAATGGAGGGAAAGATGGCTTTCAGCATACAGAACTTATTTAACATAGTCCCTCAAAGCACAGGTACACTCAGGCAACTTTTCTCCAGAGCTTAAATTAATTTTCCTCACCCCAATAAACTGTCCTTTGAATTCTCTTAAGTGTATACTAATGGTGATATTCTCTAATTATTTGCTAGTAATGTAGAAATATTGTGTTCAATTTTTTTGCCTCTGTCTTATACTGAACAAAAGCATTTTGTTGAAGTAATGAACTGGTAGTATCTGTCTGTTAGTTATCAGAACTCCCTGCATCTGGCAGCTAAGATACAGCTGAAGTCAGCTTACACTTAAATATATCTGGTTCCAGGTCACAGACTTACAGCTTTAGGTAGATACACCATGAGGGGAAAAATGATTGAATTACAGTAGGTAATGAGTAATTTTGTTCCTGAAGCAATTTCAATTTATTACTCAAGTCTATAACTATGGCATCCTGCATGGTGTAGTGGTTTAAGTATTGGACTATAACTCTGGAGACCAGGGCTTGAATCCCTGCTCAGCTATGGAAACTCACTGGGTGACCTTGGGCAAGTCACATTCTCTCAACCTCGGAAAAGATAAACCCCTTCTGAACAAATCTTGCCAAGAAAAGCCCATGTCAGGTTTACCTTAGGGTCACCATAAGTTGGAAACAGCTTGAAGTCACACCACAACATTAATAATTGTGAATGGAAATGTTAAGAACATTTTGCTTGTGGAAATGCTTTAAGGGTAGGGTTGACAGAAGGTAGACTATGGGCTATTGGCCTGTTTTCAGTCAACCCATCTTACATATTCTAGTTCAGGGGAAAAGACAAAGGTAAAGGAGACTGAGGAAACTGTGGAGAGAATCTATATAATGGCCATGTGTGTGTGATTTTCTTAAGGCTATTTGAGTTACTTCCAGCCGCTACAAAAAATGTTTACCACCTCCCCTTTCCCTGACAAAGCCTCAAGGGAGATAATGGTGACAAGGAGTTTAATATGTTTGTCCAGACTTGTTTATCTCGGATTGGCCTTCTTAGTCATCAGCGCGCTTGCAGAAAGCGCGGGATGAGTCCTTCCTGAATCTTCGTTTGTGAAGAAAAGCCAGCCAGAGATTATGTGTTGAGAACTCCTTCTCACAAATCATATAGGTAACACAAGTGGAGTTGGTTTGGTGTTCCATTCTGGGCATTGAGGCAATAGTGGGGTGGATGGGAGGAAAGTGAGTGGTGTATTACAGAGCAGCTTATAGCAATCAGGTTTGTTTTTAAAATTAACTATTTAAAGAAATACTGAGAAAAAAGCATTGCTTATAAACATTATAACCATAATGGGCTTGTCTATACAAGGGAAAAAATGTGGATTGATGCTCTCTAATGCCAGTTCGAAGCAGCTTCTATTTGTCTTAACGTTGTTTTGGCAAGATCGCAAGCATATGAAACTATCTGCTTTCACTGTTCCAATGGGCATGTCTGCAAATCAAGATGGTGGGCACGAGTGAATTACTCACATTTTTATTGTCACCAGTTGTCACCACTGAACAGTATTTTAAAAAAAGCATATCTACGGTGTGAAAGTGTGATATTCCACCTAAATAAATAGAAAAAAGAAAAAAAAGGCTGTTTCATCACCTCAGCACACGATTGCTATGACAAAAATCCAACATGGCACTTCGAGGCGCTTGCCTTGTTAGGAGACCCTGCCCCCTGTATACATCTGACCAATCAGCTTTCCACTTCTGCTCTTATCAGGAATGTGAATGAACGTGAATCGGTTGTCCCAACAAGTGGGAATGCGCATTTCCCACAGAGCTTTTTAAAAACTTCGGGAAAAGCTGCAAAGGGTTTTTCTGTGAAGTTTTTGGTGGATTTGGCCCCCTTCCTTCCACATATGGCAGATTGATGTGGGGTGGCGTTTAGACAAATTGTATTCTCCTAGAATACTATGAGGAGGATTTTCCTGTTTAGATAACCCCAATGAGATCAAACTTTGGGGGCAGGGTGGGGAGGCCTTGGAGAAAAGTAACTTTCCAAGTCCTTCTTATCCCCATCCCCACCCCATGTATCATTTCTGCCATGTGACAAACATACAAGTTATTCAAGATAGGAGACCCAACATACTTACGGGTGTGTTTTACAGTATACTGGCAAAAGAGGTGGTGTGTTTCCTCGTGTACAGTAAACCATTTATACTACTGCCTGTTTTGTTTGCCACAAAATTACTATGCAGAGTACAGACCTTTATATCTGATTCCACCCAAAAGGGTGAAACGTGCAGAACAATTTATAGGAACAGTGTCTTCCTGGGGACCAGCCATCATCTTCTGTGAGTCGCTTCAGCCCCTTTCTCACTGTACATTGTAGGATAATTACATGTTTTATGGAGCTCATCTTTATCTGACAGTTAATGATTGTGAAATATTGTAACTGATTTACATGCATAGGAGTACCTACTTTCCTTTCGCTTTGATTTCCTTAGGGTATTTCCTCTCCTCTTTTCCACCACTTTCATTTTTTCAGTTTTTACCTGGGCTAGACTACAAAGGGATTAGATACACAATTACATTCCTGCATGTAAACAAGAAGTATTGCATAGTTCCAAAACAAAAAAGAAAGAAAGAAAAAAGAAAGAAAAAAGGCTGTGTTAGCTGGTAAATAATAAATTACTCCCCAGCTTGGAAAAAATCTGACAGTGATTCAAAGAATGTTGGCTACATTCTTCATAAAAGCCCTTTTCCCTGTTTTGAAAAGCTGACATATTTATGATGAGACTGTAGTAATTCACGGTTAATAATTATTTACAGTGGCTTTTGTTTTGTTTTTTGGCTGGCCTGGCTGACAAATAGGAAGATTGCACAATTTACTCTAGGCTGTGTGCATTAGGCAAACCCAGGAGTATATTAACTTTGGCTGCTTGGAATCAATTTGACAGCAAATAGATCATGGGAAAGAAACCAGTGTCAGAAAGGGAAGGAAGGAGAAAAGGACTCAATTTTGCAAATAATTTTAAAATCAAATAAAGAAATAGCATGCTACCCATTGCAGCATTAAGGTTTCCTTCCTTCTGAAGATTTTATGAACAGGCTTCCATGAATTTGGCACCTACTTTAACTCTGGAAACCATTTGATAAGCAAAATATCCTGTATATCAGGCAATAAAGCCATGACAATCCTAATTTCTCTTCACTATAAAATCCTTTAGTATCTGAGACTTATTTATAATTAGCTCATTACCTTTATATCTTGCCTTTCCTTCAATCAGCTCAGGGTGTCATGCATGGCTCTTCTTCTCCCCACTTGCTCCTTACAACAACCCTGTGAGGTAGACTAGGGAGAGACAGAGAGAGAGAGAGAAAGAGAGATTTGGATGTGTGACTGGTCCAACATCAGTTCATGATGTTTGACAGCACCATAAGCCCTGTCCAACAGCTCAAACTACAACACTATGTGTGTTACCTTGACTCTATAAGATAGTTTGTCTTTCAATGGTGAAGTCCAGAGACTTGCTTTTTAAAAGTGGAATCTGAAATACAGTAGGACCCCTGGGCAGGGCACGTTTCTAGGATGGAGGACCATCGCCTCCCAAAAATAGTACTCTATGGTGAACTCGCCACAGGTCAGTGTAAGAGAGGCGCTCTAAAAAAATGATACAAGGACTCCCTGAAACAACATCTCAGGCTTGGCCAAATTGATCACCAACAATGGTCCGCCCTGGCCTCACATCGGGAGGCATGGAGACGCACTATCCACAATGCTGCAGCCTTATTTGAAAACTCACGACGAACAAGTCTTGAAGAGAAACGACAACGCAGAAAGAATCACAACCCAAAAACATCACCCAAGGAGACCTTCTGCTGTGCTTTCTGCAACCGGACTTGTCTATCTTGGATTGGCCTTTTTAGTCATCAGCGCGCTTGCAGAGAGCATGGGATGAGTCCTTCCTAAATCTTTGTTTGCGAAGAAAAGCCAGAGATAAGATAGTTTGTCTTTCAATGGTGAAGTCCAGAGAGTTGCTTTTTAAAAGCGGAATCTGAAATAAAGTAGGACCCCCGTATCCACAGGGGATTGGTTCCAGGGGGCTCCATGGATACCAAAAACTGTGGATAACAGTGAACACTATTAAAAATAATGGGGCTTCCAGTTTAAAATATCATAGAGTTTGCCTTGGAAGACCTAAAAAACATCTAGAGAGGATGCCTCTAGGCATTTTCTAGGAAGACGCTATGGTAGGTGTGCTGTTTTGTGTTCTGCGGATAACTGAATTAGTGGATAATGAACCAGCGGATATGGGGGTCCTATATATGCTAAATGCCATTTTTTGCATGTGCATGGTGAGGTGTCATGGCATATATGGCTGGAGGGGGTAAAATCTGTAAAATCATAGGACAATGTTTTGATGCTAGTCATGGGGCTAGGCCAGTATGTCTTCAGTGGCCAGGATGGTCCTGGTTTTGCAGAGGCAATACAGAACTCATAATTAGGAAGGATCCAAGGCTGTATATATTAAGTAGCATTAGATCCATTGAAATCTGTGTTTCAGATTTCAGTAGAGAGATGACCAGATTCTTAGTAAGGCTTACAGTCCTGTGAATGGGCTCAGTATTAAATTACAAAAGCACAGTGCATTTTAAGAGCTTTTTGTTGCCTTCACAAGTGTCGTAGTGGAGCCAGGGCTCACAATGACAAAGTGCCAAGACCTTTTGAGTAACAGGGGTAAGGATGTCATTTCACACACCCCTCAGGCTTCCCTTGGAGCTTGGTTGCTTAATTTGGGTGAGTGGTGGATTCTTCCCAGGAAGAAAATAATGCTGCCTGAACAGTTGTGTCAGGATCCGAAAATCCTGCTATGGCCATGCTTGTTATAGTACTTTGGCTTAGTTTGTGTGCTGCAGGATGATCAGAGTTGCAACACATGTGATATGGCTGGGTACTAAGAATTGTTTATCCTTTATTGCTTGGGCTCATTTTCCCAGATGGGCAGGAAAATATAAGGGGCTGCAAAATGTCAGTGTCATTCTTGTGGGAAAGCCTGGTACAGAGGGAAAGAAGGGATCTACCCAGGGGGGCAGTTTGTTTTGGTTAACTGGCAAATGAGGAGTAAGCCCAGGAAAACTGCTGGATCACTTTGTGCTTTTAATAGACTCTGCAGCCTCTAACATCCTGTTTTGCAACAGCTGCAGAGCTGTTTGGGCTGGAAGTCAACCTGAAGAAAACAGAAGTTCTTCACCAGCCTGCACCACAGGATGAACACCACCATCCCCACATTGCCGTCGGCAAATCTGTGCTCAAGTCTGTTCAGCAGTTCACCTACCTGGGAAGCATCATCTCCTCAGATGCCAAGATTGACAAAGAGATCGATCACAGATTAGCAAAGGCATATAGTGCATTTGGAAGACTTCACAAAAGAGTCTGGAGCAATAAACACCTGAGGCAAAGCACAAAAATCAGTGTGTATAGAGCCATTGTACTGTCTATCCTCCTTTATGGATCTGAAACATAGGTCACCTATCGCCACCACCTACGACTCCTCGAGCGCTTTCATCAGCGCTGTCTACACACAATCCTAAATATACACTGGACTGACTATGTGACGAATGTTGCTGTCCTTGAACAAGCAGGGATCACCAGCATTGAGGCCATGAATGAGAACACAGCTGCGCTGGGCAGGGCACGTTTCTAGGATGGAGGACCATCGCCTCCCCAAAATACTACTCTACGGTGAACTCGCCACGGGTCAGCGTAAGAGGGGTGCTCCAAAAAAGTGATACAAAGACTCCCTGAAACAACATCTCAGGCTTGGCCAAATTGATCACCAACAATGGTCCATCCTGACCTCACATCGGGAGACATGGAGATGCACCATCCACAATGCTGCAGCCTTATTTGAGAACTCACGCCGAACAAGTCTTGAAGAGAAACGACAACACAGAAAGAATCACAACCCAGAAGCATCACCCAAGGAGACCCTCTGCTGTGCTTTCTGCAACTGGACTTGTTTATCTCGGATTGGCCTTTTTAGTCATCAGCGCACTTGCAGAAAGCGCAGGATGAGTCCTTCCTGAATCTTCGTTTGTGAAGAAAAGCCAGAGAGAGAGAGAGACCGTGTAGCTGTAGAGTTCTTTAGTCTTGACAATAAAGTTGATCTACTCTGCTTGCTGAATACCGCTTTTCTGAACATATGGAGAATTTGTGCGCCTGAAGTAGAGTTAGTCTGCACATGACAAATTCTTGTGAAGCAAAGTGTTATGCAGGCTTAGTTTTGAACAGACAACTAGGAGCCACTTGCTCTGCAAATGACCAGCCCCTGCTAGAGCAGGAAACTGTTAGAACTGTTTTGATGGTATAGATATGCAAGACACCTGTCTTTTTGGACTCTTCTTGGAGGTGTTGTTATCCTGACTCTAACAATTAGCACCTGGATTTCAGTGTTTATCACTGCACCATTAGTGTTTAGGCCCTAATACTTCTTAATATGGCTGTGGACCCAAGCCTAAATCCATTTGCAAGATCCAGCTAGAACAGGTCCACTGAATCAATGGTATAGGGACAGAGTTTGGAAAAATTACCAGCCGTACTGGCTGAGGGATTCTGGAAGTTGTGGTCCCCAAAAGTAACTTTTTTATGCTCTGTAGTGGGAAAATTACTGTAAAAGCACACAGAATGTGGCTACAAAGTGATATGAGATGAACTCAGTTTGCTGTCCCACTCTCACCATTTTGCTGCAATGGCAACTGATATTCAAAATCCTAGTACTGGCTACTGCCCAGAGTACCACTTTTCTAGTGAACCTGTTTGAAAAGAAAAAAGAGCCCAAGATGTTTGTTTAGTTGAAGCATAGGCTGGCCCTTTACGCAGACTTGGGATTAGCCTTATACACAAAATGGTGCTGGTGCCATCCCTGACAATACACACAGAAACAAGATCACCCCCAGCACCTCCTGCCTCCCCACTCCCACCATACCAAAGCCTATGGAAATAGACATCTTTTCGTTGTGCTGCTCCAGGGGCACACCTAAGTATGCCTGGAGTGTTGTGCCAACCTTTCATACAGCTCAGTTATGTACCCAACTCCATGGATGGCTCTTCCATTAGGATTAGACAGAGAGAGGTGGCTGCCTCGCAGCACAAGATTCTGAGCGCCACGAAAGGGCAGCAAATAGTTATTTTAATTTAATTTGTAGTATTTTTGCTACCATGGATGTGGGAGTCATGATGTGGGACATGATGTGTCTCATGTGCCCAAAATGTGTTACATTTCTTTTGACAACCCCCCCCCAATGAGTTAAAAAAGTAGCATACATGGCTCTCTTTCACCCTGCTTTATCCTCATAACAACCTTGTGAAAGAGATGAGGCTGAGAGAGCATAGCATGTCCAAGGCCATCCATTCAATTTTGTGTGGACTTGAGCCTTGATCTGCTAAGTCCCACTTCAGTACCCAAACCACTATACCACTCTGGTTTGTTTGGGAAGAACATGGCTGGCTTTGGATAATATGCCCCTTGATTGTGGGCGTCACTATCTGCTGCTGTGCCTCCAGCAGCCAAATGTCTGGGGCCAGTCCTCCCAACTCTCCATGCTCTCAGACGGGTTTCTGGAGATGTGTGGTGCAAGGATTACAGGAGACTCTTTACCAAGGTATTAACCATGTCATTCATTGAGAAGTGGGGAGGGTTCTTCACACTCTAGATTGCCTATGACACTGTCTTCTAGTCTTTATAAAAATTGCTTATGTAGAGTTCCACAGTACTTATGAGAAGTGGGCATAATCTTATTAACGTCTAGATTCTCAAGGGATAAAACAGATTTGGACCCAACACAGGTCAGGTCATTTTCCAGTCTACCAGATGAGGATCTGAACCAGATTTTCTAATCAGTCCATTCTGCTGATAGTCATCTGATTGCTTTTTCATGCTTCTCTGGGATCCCAAGCACCAAACCCAGGCCAGTTGCACACACAAGCGGATTTGTAGGTTTATGACAGAGGATATGTGTCATATGCATTCCAGGTTTTATTCCTAGCATCTCCCATTAAAGGGGTGGCAGGGACAGGGAGAAAAAAGTTCCCCTGGAGACCTTGAAGGATCTGTAGGTTGTGCTGCTATTTAATTAAGACATTTCTATGCAGCTTTTCCCGACACATACATAATTAAAACACATAAAGTGCACTCAGATCATCTCATTACAATTTAAAAGCTAAAACAACCATCTAAAACATCGGTAAATCAGAGCGAAATTGTATTTAAAAACAAAACAAAACTCTTAAACAGCAACAATAATTGTATTTAAAAACAAAACAAAACTCTTAAACAGTTTAAAACAATACCGTTTTTTGTTTTATAACAAAAAACAGAGCAAAACAGGAACCTCTTAAATGTCCATTTAAAGCTGGTAAAGATGGAGCCAGATTTATGGCTGTTTGGAATTATGGGGGCACCACTGAAATGCCTGGTTTTCAGTGGCCCCCAGAGTTGGATGGACCAATGATCTGACTCAGTATAAAGAAGCACTGTATGTTCAAATCTCGGCCCTCCTACACAAAACTCTCATGTTACTTTTTGCCTCAGCCATTTCTTGCCTTCCTTCACTATCTCACCCCTTTTGAAAATTTAGATCCCTGATGTATGAATGGTGGCTTCTGCTGTGACTTTCTCCATCGTCTTCCCATATGTCTTCACCTTCTTTCTTTCCTTTTCCAGTTCTACGTACATTGATTTAGCACCATCAGTCATCTTAGAATAGGAAAATACATGTATAATGGTAGATATGAAGGATAAAAATACTTTTCACGTGTATGTTTGGTCAGGCAGCTGTTAACTATCAGAGAACTCCCTTTCTAAGCAAGATAATCACCAGGCATGGCTTCTCCTGTTTCAGGGATAAAATGACAAGTTGAATCTCACATGCCATGAGTCTCCATGCTGTGCAGCTCCCAAAGGCATGGAAAGCTCAAATGTTTGATCATTCTTTCTTTGGCAAAAGTAACAAATACCTTTTCCACCATCTTTCACAAACTTTGAATCATAGGCTATTTTATTCAGCTTGCATTGTCTCTGCCTAGTTTAAACTTCTTACAGTTCCATGGATGTGTATTCCCACTGAGTTCAGGAAGACTTGTTCACATGTAAGTGTGTATCAGATTGCAACCTGAGAAATGCAAACATACTCGAGATTTTCAATACTCCAGAGTTTACAGAGCAGTTAGCCTTTTCTGAGCAGCTTTATTTGGTCAGCTTCTTTGTTAACTGTGAGTACACAGGAGATGTAGGCCGCCCTCCGTATCTGCAGAACCAATATTCATGATTCCAATTATCCAAGGCTGAAAAAATAGGGACACACACCATAGAGAGAGGTGTCCTCTCTAGGAATCTCTAGGTCCTCCAGTGTCACTCTATGGTATGTTTATACCAGAAGTCCTTTATTTTAATAGGGTTTGCTATTATCCACGGTTTTGCTTATAAATAGTAAGTTCATGAACGTATCTGCCGCGGATATAGGAGGCCCCTGTATTTAAAATAGGATAAGTTTGTAATTGTCTATTTGAACATGTACAGTTTGAAGAGATGAGAGACAAGTAGACAAAAAAAAAATCTTTAAAAAGAGTTCTTTTATCCCACCCTGTTGTGCTTCCCCCTCACTCAAAGTAATACCATTTAACCAAATGAAAGCATAAATCCAGGGAGACCATAACATAGGAGGCATATATAATCTAAACTGAACATTGCTGTGAATTCAGACAGTTTCATAAAAACAACAACCATACAAAATTCACTGAGAAATCATTTTTTTTCTAACCTCTACACTAATCTGAAAAACACTGAAGAACTATTGTCTATATGTGTAAGAGGCACAAACCATCTATCATTAAACGTGTCTAACTGGGTGTGTGTACATGCATAGGACAGGCAGGCCTCATCCTAAAGCAACATGAGTCTCCCAAAGTAATATGAACTTCATGCACATACCACGAACACGTACACACTAAAATGGTTGACGAGGATTGCTCCCCTCCCAATACTTACATTCTCTAGCCACATTAAAACTGCATAGACATTAGATTTTATCTATAGTCTGTAGGTTGCTTGGGCTTTAGGTACCTTCTATAGTCAGTTTTACCTAAGAATTAGTGTGGTGGACCTTTATACCATTCCCATCAATTACTAGGCCATAAACCTAGAGCCTAGAAAGAAAGTGTTATCACTTCACTAGCTGCATCACAAAATGCTTTCAAGGACTATGACTACTACCCACACATTTTTAACACATTATGAAGCTGCTGAATTTACTGACATGTGGCATGAAATATTTCCTGAACACAGCATACACTCATATTCCTGTGTAGGTTTCCCCCCTTCAACCTTGCTGTTTTAATTCTTTCCTTGCAAGGATTGGAAGCTATCTCTTTTTATTGATTAAAAATTACTGCTGCAAGATTTGTCAGTAGCAGTTCAAATCAATAGGAAACAGGAGTAGGAAGAGAAAAAATAAATACAGAAAAGGGAATTAAGAGGAGAATGTGGAATCGTTTCTGTAAAGTCACGCAGCTGTCACAACTCTTGGACTTCATAGCAAATGCAAATGGTTCAAGATTGTCATATGCAGATGTTGTTATGTTGCTTCTCTTCAGCATGATTGACACCAAACTCCCCCCCCCCATTGGAGGGGAGGAACCTTGGCACATCCAGATATTTTGAGTTCTAGTTCCCATAAGATCTTATCATTGGCCATGTGGGCTTGGGCATCTGGGAGAAATCCAAAAGCATCCAAAGGGTCAGACTCACCACTCCCGCTCAGAAGCTGTAAATCAGGGGCAGGAAAAGTGTGACTCATCCAAGTCTCTTCTTTAGAAAAGTATTGTATATCCCAGCGTATAAGACGAAGATGGCTGGGCGTATAAGACGACACCCCCGATTTTTAAGTTAAGATAGATTGGGATATACTCACCGTATAAGACTACCCCCACCACCCACCCTCCCTGAAGCCACGATCAGGCTTCCGATCACGACTTCAGGGAGGGCGGGTGGTGGCTGGAAAGCCTACCCTGCTCCAGCCAGCAACCCTTCCACCCTCCCCAAAGCTGGCTGACTGGGGAATCGCAGGACTAGGGAATCTCCCCAGTCAGCCAGCCACCTTCCGTGATTCCCCAACCCGTGAGGCTGCATGAGGCTGCTTGCGAGTTGGGGAATCGCGGAGGATGGCTGGCTGGCTGGGGAGAGGCTCAACCCCTCCTGCCCAGTGAGGCTTCCCCCCCATGCAGAGTCACAGAGAAGACCCCCTCCCGCCCAGCGAGGCTTCCCCCTTGTATACCCGGCGTATAAGACACCCCTGACTTTTCAGATTTTACAGAGTTAAAAGGTCATCTTATACGCTGGAATATACAGTAATCTTTAAGTTGTTGTAGTTGTTTTTTGTCAGGATATTTGGACATGCAGTAGATTTATTCTGTAACGAGCTGAGATGTAGCAAACAGTCTGCAGTTTGCAGTACTGTGACCTGGCAGTGGTTTGCAGAAGCTAGCTGGGTAAATGTATCAATACTGATTAGCTCACAGCCCTGGAGCTGTTTTTAGCAGAGCTGGACTCGGGCTAATGTAGTCTTGTTTTAGGATCTCACAGTGTGAAGATGTTTTTCTCTTGATGCTGTATATTATTGTAAATATACTTCATTATGTCCAAGTAAAGAGAAGTTTATTTTAGACACAAGCCTGTGTCTGCGCCTTTATTCTTATGCCTGAAGGAACAACACTCTGCTGTTTATTTTTGCTGCCTGGACCTGTTTAGGTACCCAATGCGCGCTCTATACTATTCATCATTTTTATCTTTATTATCTTATTTATACCCCACCCTTTCCCCAAAACCGGGACTCAAGGTGGCATAAACACTTTTAAAAGTACAGCATACAGTACTTAAGAATACAAAAGATCAACATTAAAAACAGAAACACTAAAAACAATGAAACAATTTAAAAAGTTAAATAGCAGTTTAGAAAACACTACAATGTCTTCTTAAAAGCCCTATTCCTTATACTCCTTCAGCTCTCAAAATCTGATTGGAATAAAAATTCTTCGGAGTTGTCCAAATGGTGAAAATACCCCTCACAGAATTTGCTCAGTAAATAAGCTGTCTTAATGGGATCCCGCATTGTCTCGTCGTATTGTGAAGGAGGGGGGCCAAAAAGAGGAAAAACTATGTAAGAAAAGCCTTTGCAGCATTCCCCGACTTAAAAAAACAACAACGCAAGGGTGCACATTTCTGCTCATTCGACACGTCTCGTTTCCTCATATACGAGGAAGTACAAACCTGATTGGCCAGACAAGCGCAGGGGGAGGGGCTAGGTTACAGGGCAAGTGCCTGCTACCACCATTTTTTTTTTACTGGAGCAATCGGGGATAGGGAAGGGAGGTGGGTGGCTGTCATTACCACCCACCCCGGCCGCCACTGCCACGGGGATTAGGGAAGGTAGGAGGGCAGCTGCCACCCTGTCCCCCTTTCCCTGCCCCCCTATGTGGCAGCCACTGTTGTCCTGCCACCGCGAAGAGTGACGGAAGGGAGGAGGGCTCACTCACCCTCCTCTCCCTTCCCCATTTCCCCCCACTGCCATTTACCATCCTGCTGGCCCCGCACCAGAGCTGTCATCTAATATGTGAAGTTTATGGGGGCAGCTGAGCAAAAATCCACTCATGAGACCAATCAGCTTTGCACTTCCTAAGGAGGGTACAATGGATCCCTCCTTGTTGTCTTTCCATCGGCAGACTAAGCCCAAAAAAACATAGTGCCCCACAGAAGAGTCACAGCTTTTTTAAAAAATCCAGAAGAAGCCCCGGAGGTTTCCCACATGGAGTTTAAGGTAGATTTGGCTGCCTCCCTTCTGAATAACACAAATTTACATGAATGTCTGTTTGCACAGATCACCTTTCATTCGCATTCCATTAGGGTTATTTTCACCTTAGACAAGCCCTAAAATAGACACTGTTTCCCCCTTCCCCCAAGAAAGTCCCTATGCTTTATTTTACAACTGCATAATAAGTTGTCGTTCAAGTGATGAAGTTTTTTTCAACATAGGAATCACTAGTGTTTTGGAACTGGGTGCCTCAGCCTTGGTCAGGCACATGATTTCGAAATGAACTATAAGAACAAATGTGGGGGGAAATGGATCAAAACTAAAGCAATAACCCAATTCCACAAGGGAGGCAGAGACAGAGAGAAAAGGAGGCTTATGTATGTGAGGCACCCATTGTTGCTGAATTCAAAAGGATATTATTCCAATTCAGCTATTTCTCTGTCCTATCCTGTACAGAGGTAGAGCTGAACATTCTGGGTTGTATGGAAATCTCCTGTCAACATAATCTTTCAGCAGCGTGGGGAGGGGGGAATTGGCCATGTTTCAGTAACATATGAAATTCCTCCACTTGTTTGACTAGATATATGGTACCATGAACTGTATCTTTCTGTCAAATATTAGAGAATGTGGCTATTCCCCTCCCACGAGACTCCCTCTTGTGGCAGACCATTCAAGAGTTCCACTAACTACTTATGTAGAATTAAACACTAGATCAGTTTCACAGAATGTGTGAATCTGACATACTGTATACAGTATTTGATTCCCTACCTAGGGGTAGGGATGACATATCACATGCATCTGACATATATTTGATTCCCTACCTAGGAAGTAGGCAACTGTCATTTCAAGGCTCATTAGCAACACTCAGAGATAATCCAATTAATTAATGTGCAATGATCTATTTGTAAGATGTCTTCCCTTCCAGAATGCACCTCTGTTGCAAAGATGCTGCATTTTCTGTTTTGCTTTGTTTTTTGTAGTAAAAAAATGCAGTTCTTCCTCTGTTTGACAAAGCTAGCTTAGCTGTTGCACAGGAAATGCTGTTCAAGTAACAGGAGATGCAAATGGCAATTGTTTGCCACTGAAAATATCCCCTACCATTCCCTTATTCTTTCTTAAATTCTTGTGCTAAAATCTTTTTTCTTAAAACTTTAATTCTTTCACAAAATGTTAACATCTTCCTCCAGGGAAACCTGTTTATTGCTAGGTTGGTTTTCTTTTTAATGAGTGTTCTCTTCTTGCAGAAAGAACCGTCATGTTTTTCCAAAAAGCGCTGCACATGTATACCCCTGCTGTGCCTGGTTCTCTTCTTCTGCCCCTCCCCACCATCATTCCAATACTGTGTCACTTTAGCAGACTTTCTTAAAGCTGATCCCCCTTTCCCTCCTGCTCTGGAGTTCACATCATTTAATTTAAGGAAGACAACTGCAGCAAAACATCCCCCTCTACCAACACACAGGGGAGAAGAATGGATCAAGTTACTGGGTTAGAATCAAGACTGCACATTTTTAATGATCTGGAAAGCCCATGAGTTATAAGGCTAGACACAGCCTGTTATCTAGTTCAGACTACAATTAAGGAATTCTCCCCACTTTCCTGCTGCAATAAGAGCAGGCCACAATCACACCCACTGTCCTATACCTTCACTTTTCTCAATATTTTGGGAGCTGTAACCCAGGAAGAGGAAACAACACTGAGACAGGCGAGGGGTGAGCAATTTGTAGTCCTGCAGATGTTGTTGGGCTGTAACTGCCATCATCCCTCCCTATTGGCTATGTTGCAAAAGGCTGTTGGGAACTGCAACCCAACATCTGGAAGGCCACATGCTGTCCACACCTAGGAGAGATCAAGCAGCAGTCTGACTCAGTAAAACAGGGGTGAGCAACTGCAACCTTCCATATTTTGGGGCCTATAACTCCATCAGCCCTAGTTAGCATAGTAATGGTATGGAATTATAGGAGTCACATACCAGAAGCCATTTGGAGGGCTACAGCTGCCTATCCTTGCAGTAGGGGGTAGCTTCTTATATTCAACTAGGCACAACACTTGAAAAGGGGAGGTGTTTTCTTCCTCCTTTTTGTTTTGATGTTTATACATATGTGCAAATGTGCAGATCAGATCTGGACAACTACACAAACCTATGTCTATATACTTCTCCATTTCTCTTTCTCACTGTTAAACAAATACACCTTTAGAAATTATTTGTGAGGGAAGCAGCAAACAAAATTCCCTTACAAGGGCTAGACGGAAGAAAATAAAAAGTAAAATGGGACCTTTATTTTTGGAGGACCAGCTGGTGGTGCTGGGCATGGGATAACCCAGCACACTGCCTTAAATAACGCCATAGTATGAGATGTGCAGTATGATACAAAGAGGCTGAAGGCATGCATTCAGGGGAACAAAGGCATGATGAGATCACCATTATTTATTTATATTCCGTTCCCCCACCCCCAGTTTGGGACTCAAGGTGGCTTGCAAGAGTTAAAATACAATTGAAAATTCACAGCATACAAGTTAAAAAACAAACCATCACAAAATTGAAACCAGTTAAATTAAAGCAATAACAGTTAACACACACAAGTCCAGCACTTTATACAAGGCCTGTTTCCCCTAAGGAAGAAAAATCAGCTCTCAAAAGCCTATAAGAATAAAAAGGCTTTGACCTGCTTGTTGAAAGATATTAAGGAGGGTGCTAGTCTAGCCTGTCTAGAAAGGGAGTTCCAGAGCCTGGGGGAAGCCACTGAGAAGGCCCTCTCCTCTGTTCCCACCAAATGTACCTCTGAGGATGGCAGGACAGAGAGCAGAGACTCCCAAGAAGGTATCAAAACATGGGCAGATTTGTACAGGAGAATACACTTCTTCAAATAATTGGACCTGAACTGTATAGGGCCTTCTAGGTCATCACTAGCACTTTGAATGCTGTCTGGAAACACATGGGCAGTCAGTGGTATACTGACATAGATACTGGAGCTGCAGTTATCTGTACAGACAACATTCTTCATCAGACAGTGGAGAAAAAAACATAAACAGAGTACTTATGTTTGGAATTATCCTAACATATCATTATTATTATTTTATTGATTTCTACCCTGCCTTTCTCCCACCAAAGAGACTCAAAGTGGCTAACATCATTATAAAAACAATACAGGCTAAAAACAGTACAAAGTTAAAATACAATTTAAAAAGTAATTAAACAATTTACAAATTAAAAACATTACAGTAAAAATTAAAATACCTTTTAAAAGACCCTTTAATTTTTAAAAAAATCACACCATACAGCCTCACTGACTCAGCCCTTGTTGGTTCACAAAAACCTAGAGGCATAAAAACATCTTAACCTGCCGCCGGAAGGAGAACAAAGATGGGGCCATCCTGGCCTCTCTGGGGAGGGAGTTCTAAAGTCTGGGAGTAGCTACCGAGAAAGTCCTTCCCCTTGTTCCCACCAAACAAGCCTGAGACGGTGGTGGGACTGAGAGAAGGGCCTCTCCAGATGATCTAAAACTCTACTGGGCCCATACCGGGAGATGCAGTCCTTCAAATAACCTGAACCCATGCTGTATAGGGCTTTCTAGGTCAAAAACAATATTTTGAATTGTCCCCGGAAACAAACTGGCAGCCAATGGAGCTGTTGCAACAGAGGAGTCTCTCATAGATCTCTTCTCTTATTTTCTTGAAAACCAAGACGCATCACTTCCAACACAATGGCCAATATATTTTTTGCCAGAGTAATTATGCTGGTGGCAGAGGAAGGGGCAGGAACAGAGGAAAGGGTGGTGGTGCATGCTGCAAGGATGGAGGGATGAAAGGAAAAGCTGCCCCCAAAAGGAGATAAAATTGCCCTGGTGGCTCCCAAGTGGCTTGTTGCCTTCCACTCACTGCCACACCCTGGTAAAAAAAAGTGTCTTATCCTAAGTGACCTTCATGCTGGCATAAATCACCAACAGGATTCTAGCTATAATAAGCATTCTACTGTTGCTAACAGAATAATTGTGCAAGAGTGTAATCTAGAAGTGTATAAGAGTGTAATCAAGGAATGCCTATGAAGTGGCTTGGAGGAAATGCAGTAAGTTAAACCAAAAGAACAAATAAAGAGGCACTGAAGTAGCCAAGTCAAGTATACAATATCAGTATCTTATTTGAGACCAGAAGGAAAGAAAAAAGCAGACTACCTTAGAATTGGTTTTAAGTAATTTAATGTCCCCTGAAAACCAAATGTCGGGATCTAAAGTGAAAGTCATTAAAATGGACAAATTAATCTTCAGCTTTGAGTCGTCTTATTTTCAAAGCACTGACTGAATGCCTGGAAAGGTAGCAGCTGCAATACTAGATGAACACCTTCTTCCTCCCAAGGATACTCACTCATTCTCCATCAAGTCGTGGCAACACAGGAAGGATAAGGTTTCCAAAGGCAGAGTCCTGGGTTATAAAGTATCCTGAAGAATGTGCATGAGCATGCTGGAAGAGGAATACAGCAGAATGAAAATGGCATGTATTTAAACCCATGGACGAGAATCTCCTAATCACCATCCCCAGCTAACGTGGTATGTATTGAAAAAAAATTAATGCTATGCTTGCTCACTGTCAAAGATTTTAACCCTGCATTCAATTCTGCTTTCCTCCTCGTGATCCGTATAGGATTTAAGCAAAGCTTACAAGAGTTGCTTCTATGACTGTTGTTGTTGTGTGCCTTCAAGTTGTTTGTGACTTCAGGTGAACATATCACAGGGTTTTCCTGGCAAGATTTGTTCAGAGGGGGTTTGCCATCACCTTCCTCTAAGGCTGAGAGAGTGTGACTTGCCCAAGGTGACCCATGGGTTTCCATGGCTGAGCAGGGATTCACACCCGGGTCGCCAGAGTCCTAGTCCAATGCTCAAACCACAACACCATGCTGGCTCTCCATGATTGCCACTCATCCAATCCCACCACCCAGGGGATTCAGGAAGCTGCTGCCAAAAAGCCTAACTTTCCTAAGATCTGCATTGGACTGTGGGACTGCAGTGGAAGTCTTCCTGTTTTGATCCAAACTGGGTGTAGCTCCAGGCCTCCCCAGTGCTGAATGACACACATTACTGCTATAGCTTAAGCTTTATTTATGGTAAAGGTGCAGCAGATGGTACACAGCAGAGAAGCATTCCAATCCTTTCAGAAAAGGGGTCCAACACCCCTCACAGTCAATGGCAGAATTGGGCCCCTACACAAATTCTAACCAGACTAATCCCTTTGGCTGGAAATCAAATCAAATCCCTTTTGCTGAACATATAGGGCACCTGGGTCAGGATGCACTCCCTCTCAGGCTAAGGGAAATGGGAGATTCCAAAGTAGAAGTGCAGAAGTAAACCAAGTGCACAAGGATGGTTTATCTCCCCTCTAACAGCACTGTACAAACAGGTTAGCAACAGAGAAAAAAATCACTCCCTTGTCTGTTCTCAGCCTTCATATCTTTTCCCAGGTTCAAACTGCAAAGTGAATGCAAAAAAAATATGCAGCAAGGTCATTAACAGAAGTGAACCCTTTCATGCAACTGGGCAGGTCTTAACATTTGGCCATGATGCTAACAAGAACTTCAAAACTTCAAAACCCATCTGCCTGGTGGCAGAGGCCCAACTCACTATGCCTGCTAATAGCCAAGATCAGTGATCCAAAGTAAAAGAAAGACAAGAGTGGGTTTACCCCAGTGACTGTTTGCCCATCTTCTTACAGAGTTGTCTAGAGAGTTGTCTAAATGGTGAAAGTAACCCTCATGGAATGGGCTGGGAATATGACCTGTCTAAATGGGATCCAGTGCCAGTCCACACTATTTGGAAGGAGGGGGGCTCAAACAGCAAAAACACTGCAGGAAAAGCCTTTGCAGCTCTTCCCATAGTTTTTAAAAAACAGTGAGGGGAATGCACATTCCTGCTCATTGGGACAAGCAATTCGATATGAATCACTTTCCCGTAGAAGAAGAAGGACAAAGTTGATTGGCTGGGCGAGCATGGGGAGCGGCGATTGCTAACAGGGCAAGTGCCTGCTGCTGCCATGTTGGATTTTCACCTTAGCAAGCGAGCGCCAAGGCGATAAAACGGGGTGTTGTTTTCTTTCTTTCCTGTTAAATTGAAAAAATTGCTCTAGCTTACTTTAGACATGGAAAAAAAATGACGGTGGCAAACTGAGGTAAGTACAAATGCAAGTAAATCACTTGCGGCCGCCATCTCACACGCAAAGCTCATGGGGGCAAAAACATCATTAAGACAAGTCGCTGCTGCAAAAAATGCCATTACTGCGAGGTACTCCATTTGTTCTTGTTGTTTTGGCTGGTATAGATGGGCCCCAGGAGTTGCTGGGCAGCCTCTGTTGCTTGGATTAGCATGACAGGATGCAGCAAAAGGTGGGTGTGTCTCAAAGAAAAAAGAATGTGGCATAGGATGACCAGGCTCCAATGTTATCCTTACTCCATTAAAACCTATGGTCAGAATATTAAACAATGTAATCATGTCATTCCTACACTTTTGAGAAGTACATTGGATTTTGTTTTCAAAAAATAAAACCACAGTTACTAAAGCATTCCATGGCACATGATGACCCGGTACTAATATTACTCTTGTCCAGAGCTGGGAGAAGTAACCTTATTTTTTTGGAGGGGGGGTTACAACTCATTTAATCCCCCAGGCAGCATGGCAAGGGCTTGCCCTGGGGTATCTCCCAGTTGCACATAAGGGAACCCATGGCTGCTTCTATAATTACAAATTACTATCCTTTGTGTTACAGACATCCTTCTCTATACCCCTACCTAGACCTATGGCGTCAGGTAAAATGGAGGATGGTGTTTCACCATCAGTGCTGAAGTCAGATTCAGACATCATTACAAGTGGCTTCTGAAAGGGGAGAGGGAACCATCTTTTCCTTTGCCACAGGCAGCAAAATAACATGTGCAGGTCCAGAGCACACATCACATGTGCCTTGCAGTGTAGTGATGCTCCCTGGTGCACAACCAACAAACATCAACCAATACATTTGCACAGATGCAGGTAGGAGCTTAGAATCCTGACTATTTTAGCTTTCCACTGTTAAATAACTGATACATAGTGGGGCCAACATGCATAGTGATGTAGGAGAAGCAGTGTGTTGCAATGGGCTGAAAACTGATTTTTTTTTTTAAAAAAAAATATTTTTATTGAAAATTTCAACTACTGTACTTTAAAATATTAACATATACACAAAAAGAGAAAAAGATTATAAGAAAAGCATACCAAAGGATAACAAAGAGAGAGAAATAAAGCAGAATTAAAAAAGACAAAAAGAAAAATATTGAGTTCCAACTTTCTTACTGATGGTTATATATGATACAGAGTCTTCCTTCCCCTACTTAATATCCCATGCTTCCATGTCTTATTCCTTCCTGCTAATTTTCAAAAGCTGCTGTTAATATTTTATCCTTCTGTTCTTCCAACCCCCCACCACAAAACAATTAAAATTTCCCAATCTTTCAAAAAAAAAAAAAAATCCCAAAGATTTTTCTCTTCATAAAACCGATAACCTATCCATTTCAGATAATTCTGACACTTTCACTACCGAGTCCTCCTGTTATGGAATAGCTGCATTCTTCCGTTTCTGGATAGGCTATGAATACAGAGAACCCAGGTCAAAATACCAGGCTGCTCTGGAGTCATCTCTCTCTGAACCTCTATTTCTCATTTGTAACCGTGGAAATCACAGTATCCCACTTCACAAGGACGGAGAAGATTCATAATATAAAGCACATCTCAACATAAATATCAATGTCTGAATGATATTTTAATTTCTGGATTCTGTCTTGACTATCCTAAGGATGGAAAGAACATTTAAAGACTTGGGGTGGGGGAGAATGAAAAAAGGACTTCTCAAGTGTCAGAAAACCATGAAGAAGAGAATTGTTCTGAAGCCTCTGTTTTGTTTTTCCCCTTTGAGTCTTTGAATAGACTTGGGCCAAATCTACACTACACAAATAATCTAGTTTGAAACTGGATTATTTGCTATGGCTCCTTCCTATGGAATCCTGGGATTTATAATTTGGTGAGGCATCAGCATGCTTTGGCAGAGAAGGCTAAAGACTTTGTAAAACTACAAATCCCAGGATTCCATAGGAAGCAGCCATGGCAAATAACCCAATTTCAAACTGGATTGTTTGTGTAGTGTGGATTTGGTCTTTGAAGACTCTACCTGCCCAACCCAGATCTACCTTTTTTCTGTTCCCCCTCTGAAACAGCTATGTCATAGCTGGAGTGACTGGGATGGTCACCAGCTCTGCTCTAACAGCTGGCACACAATGTCACTCTCTCAGATCTGTGAATGATCCTGGAGGATGCCTGCATCATTGTGCACTGGCCATAAGAACACAGCTGTCAATGACCCTCAGTTACACATTCTCCTCCCTTCCCTGGGCATTATATGACTGTCAGGGGAGGAAGGGAAGTTGGGGGAGACTTGCTCCCCTCTGCAACAATGACGATCCTGCAGTAGGGAAAAAACCTAATTAAATTATCCAGTATCCTCTGCAAGAATGAATACTTTAGGTAAGCACATCCCTATCCATACTGTACTTTTATGTCCCGGTATTCCTTTGTTCATTTAGGGATGGGTCTGTTTCCAATGAAACCCTCCAGCCCACCAGGAGCAGTGCTGTTGCAGTGGAAAATCAGGGGTTACTAATGAGGTGCTTGCAGCTGCCAGCACTGGAGCTGAAATTCAGTGACAACTCTGGTGGCCCTCTATGGTGTAGGAGTGTGCCTGAGCCTCCTACTGCACCCTACAGATTCCTTCCTTAGAGCATCTAGAGGAGGCCAAGGGGTCTTCTTTTGCAACGCCACCAAAATGTGGTTGTGTGCTTCCAGTAACAATGGCAGAAATACCAGTGATTTCAATGTGATGAATGGAGCTGTCAGGGACCACACAGACAGTCACAAGTCAGCAGGTAGCTGTTTGTTGCCCACCCTGATCAATTTCTTTTTCTAAGTCAGTGCACTTCTTGCATGTCCATCTGATTCTTGACATGCCTTCACCTTGAGCTTTAAAAAGACTATTGCATGAAATAATTCAGTATTAAGAGATAGAAACACATCATGGGATCAAACCATGAGCTAGACATGGGTGGAGCAACTTAACAGTATCACAAGATGCTGTCAGTATATTGCAAACTTTGTGCAGTTTCCTGGCTTCTGTGACACACATTTGTTTTTATTTCCAACAGATCTAAGTGACTCTTTAGAAGTGACATAAATCTTCACTAATTTTGTTTGGGAAGGAAGCAATAAGTGAATTATTTTAGCTGTTTTCTTCCCACTATGAGAACATCTCCAAAAACTGCACAAGAAAAAGTTTCTGTGCAGGAAACAGAATTTTCTAATTTTTAAAAAACATATTTCTATGCAGAAATATTTCTGCAAAAATGCTGTTTTCTGCACAAAAAAGGTGACTTTTGCACAGAATTAGTCCCAAACTGTGACGGTTCTTCTCAGTCCAGGTTTCTCATCATCATGGTTACCTAATATTCTAGAAATACATTTTCCAACCAGTTTTAAGTACTGTATTTCCTAATATTCTTCCCATTCTTTGCCTTTAGGAACCACTGAAGAACAAAAAACCCCAATGACTTTGCAACATTGGGTCTCCCTTGACTGGAACAACTCACCTGTAAAGCAGCCTTCTGCTGTGCAGCTATGTGCTGTTGCTCTGCATGATCACGAAAATCCTTATTAAGGGAGGATCGAGATAGAGAGATGCTGCAAGCAATAGGAACACAGAAAGTCATACGAATGCAGCAACACTAACATCTAGGACAGGATCAAGGAAGAGATTTGTTGTGGCCGGGGTACGTGGTTGAGAGTCAAAAAGTTCCCCTGTTGTTTCCACTTTATAGTAGAAGACTTGAAACTGAGGGAAATCTGACATGCAAGATGGTGCTCACGCAACTGGATTAACAGTTCTGCTCAGGAACAACGGTTGGATCCAGACTTGGATCATACATAGAGCAGACACACTCACACTCATGGGACTTATGCTTGTTATGGGTACTGATGTCAGTGGGTCTACTCTAAGTATGACTACACTTGGATCTAACCCACTCCCTCCAGCCATGGCAGATTTAGTCAATATGGGGAAGAAACCCATGCATCAGTGGAAACCAAAAGGAAGTTGACTAGAAGGCATGCAGCAGAATGACGCTTGGGCCCCCAGCACAAGTCTCTCTCTTTCTTTTACCAGTACCACCCAATGACTTGTCTAAGTGATACCTGAATAAAACAACAGCACTAACCACAGGTCCATAGTCTTCATGATGGGGAGCTCATATGTTTGGTAGAGTGGCTGCAGAACTCTGTATGCAGGAAAAGAGTTTCCCATTGAGATCGAGCCGAGACAAGGTCTCTTTTTAGTCAACATGTTGACAAGTAACAGTACCCCCAACCCTCCCTCCACAAAAAACCTCCACGACTACTCCACCATGAACAACAAAACACGTTCTAGCTTAGCACCTTGAGGAGAAATATGACTTATGTACAGGTCATTCTAATTTTACTTTTTAAATATAGGGACCACTTAAACCCTCAGTGGCTTAATGGAGCTCTCTGATCTTACTACAAATCAGAATAAGGCTCAAGGTCCAGAAAACAAGGAGGGGAGCAAAGCCCAAAACAAAGCAAAACAATTAAAGTCACTGGTTGTATGTTTGCTCTGGGAGTCTAGAACAACCCAAATACAATCGATCTGGAAGTAGAATGCCTAATAAAAATGACTGAAATTGCACCTCTACCCCCTCCCCCAACATTCATAGATTACTCAGAGACCTAGATATCTAATATGGATTCAGAAATTCAAATGCTCCTGAGAGCTACTGAACATACAGGCCATATTTGATGATATTAATGAAATTGATAGTGGAGAGAGATGCAGGGAAGGGCACAGGCGATGCTTGCTAAATTCTCAGATTACATATGACTGGTGAAGCAATAGAACACTGAAGGTTTAGAAAACAAACTGTTGAATGCATTCTATCAACTGTGCTTCCATCTATACATAAAAGGAATAGTGCAAGAAAATGAACACATTCATTGATTCCAGGATACATTCCAGGATATTGACGAGCTGGAAAGTGTCCAGAGGAGCACAACCAAAATGGTGGGAGGTCTGGAAGCCATGCCCGCTTAGGGTGCTGGATATGTTTAGCTAGGGGAAGAGAAGATTAAGAGGTGGCATGATAGCCATGTTTAAATATTTGAAGGGGTGTCATACTGAGGATGGAGAAAGCTTGTTTTCTGCTGCTCCAGAGCCTAGCACACGGAGCAATGGACTCAAACTACAGGAAAAGAGATTCCACCTAAACATTAGGAAAAACGTCCTGACAGTAAGAGCTGTTCGGCTGTGGAATGCACTGCCTTGGAGTGTGGTAGAGTCTCCTTCTTTGTTGGTTTTTAAATAGAGGCTAGATGACCATCTGTCGGGGTTGCTTTGATTGTGCATTCCTACACAGGAGTGGGTTGGACTAGATGGCCCTTGTGGTCTCTTTCAACTCTATGATTCTATGATTTTTTTTTTAAAAAAAATCAGGGAATAAACACCCCTCACTTTCCTTCTATTAAAAAAAAAGTCTGATCCTCATGCTACTTCTTGCAGCAAATAGTCTTCATTCTTTTTGCTGCAGAAGACAAAAATGGCTTCCCTGCTAAGATCTATCCTTACAGAAGTCTCCAGATTTAGTCACACAAGAGGAAGAATGTACAGCTTCAATGAGTACTAACTAGCATATTAGCACACTAGCATTCTTTCTCCTTCACTCGAACATGATATATGATTTCATCTTCTGCCCTTGGTTGTTTTTAGATGTGGAGGAGGGAGCAGGAGAGAACCTCTGGCATCGCCTAGCTTACAGAACCTGCTGTAAGGAATATACAACCCTCCCCATCCTGCTTTAAATTGTTTATTTAATTATTATCAATTAAAGACGTTCAGTCCCAGTTTTCAAGCCCAAAATGGACTTGTTTGATTGTGATTTGTTATTTATGATGGATTTAAAAGTGTGAGCCACTTTGGGTAAGGAATAAGTTACAATAAAATAAGAACAAATGTATCCATGCATCCCTCTTCTGAGAGAAGACGTAGTGGTGAGACTCTGAAGGCACACATGCATGGCGCATTGGTGCTTATCCCTTTTAAGGTGACTGCTGGGAAGGAACTGCCAATGAGGGCAAAGTGGGCCCATTAGAAGCACATACTGCACATACGAGTTGCCTTCCTCTGTGACCAGACAGTGTGACTGAAAGAAAGGGACAAGCCTCCAAAGAGATGGTACCTGGCTCCAGGGTGATTTGTGGATGACTGGTTTTGCATGAGCAGCTTTCTCTTCTCCTTGTCTAGCTCAGCCAAGATTGCAACCCTGTTTTTATTCTGAAAGCCTACCAAGAAAAAGAAGAAGACAGTAAATGTCAAATGGTGTGTGCAATTTCTTTGAACCACCCAGTAACCTCCCTGGCTTAAAGCCTCTCCAAAGTGAATTATGATGATGCATATCAATGATGAATATATTAATCTTCAAAGCCAACAAGCACTATCCTTGAAGCCTATTTATAACTTTCCTTTCTTCTCTCCTCACTTGATTATATGAAATAGCTGTGGAACAATTGTATACATAGCATCTGTTAAAAAAAAAACCTTTATAATCTTAAGTTGGATCAGAGCTTAGTATAATTACTTTTTGAGGCCCCCCAACTCCCAGATATTGAGGGAAATCCTAGATGTTGTAGTCCAAAAAAACAACTTTTCCAAACTCTGCCACAGATCTTACACTGGTATCTTTGGGGAACTGTTTTTCAGGACTAGTACAGAATAAAAGGCATAAGAACTGTGTAGACCAGGTCAGTTGCACGTTACAAATCAGGCTTTTCCAATTTGGTGTCTTTTAAATTTGCTGAACTACAACACCCATCATCCCAGCCAGCGTGGCCAAATGGGAAGAAGGGGAGTTGTAGTCCAACATATCTGAAGGGGGAGCTTAATTGGGGAAGGCTGCTTGAGGATGACACGATATTCTAAGGAAGTATTTTTCAGTCAGCATCTAATATAAGGAACCTATAAAGTATTTCTGTCTAATTTGTGACTAGATGTGTGAAATTTTGTTGATTATAATATTAGAAATGAGCAAGTAGGGCTTAGAGCCACAGACTGAGCTGACAGTTTCTTTTGGACAGAAAAAAATAGTTTGAAAAATACTGAACAAACAATATATGACCAGAGGCTATATGCTGGTGCACCCAGAATGACCTCTTATAAACTTGACAGGCACAGAAAGTAATGTTTGTTGTTGGGTGCTTTCAAGTTGTTTCCAACTTATGGCCACCCTAAGTCAGACCTATCCCAGGGTTTTCTTGGCAAGATTTGTTCAGAAGGGGTTGTCCTTCGCCTTCCTCTGAGACTAAGAGAGTGTGACTTGCCCACGGTCACCCAGCAGGTTTCCATGGCCGAGCCTGGATTTGAACCCTGGTCTCTAGAGTCATAGTCCAGCACTCCAACCACTGCACCAGACTGGCTCTCAAAGTAAGGTGCTACAAGCTACATAGGTTTCAATAAGATTTCTAAGACCATGACCCTCACTCAGTCCTATGTCTGCCAATCACAATTAGTGTCATCGCACCAGCCTTTGGAGGTAACAACTTACATGTAGTGACTTGAAATTAATTACTTTTTTCAATAATGGAAGTATATCTGCATTAAGCCAGCTACTTAATTGGCTTTAAGTTCACTCCTGTTGTGATGTAGGTCTAACATTTCAGTATAGTTATGAGTCTGTGGCTTTCTAAATAGTCAAGTGGTATCATATGGTTCAGGTGCTGGTTCAGGCTCTCTTGTGGGTGCTGATGTTAAGGTAGATGGGAGGACAGTGTGCTTTGTACCACAGGGTAGTGGTATGTGGCATTCAGGTGTTGTTGTTTTTAAACTATTATGGTTTCTTTGAGAAACAGAAAAGTAAATTGATACTTTTCAAAATGCACTGTAATGGACTTGGGGAGCTTTTGGAGGTATACAGTAATTGCAAAAAAACCCAAAACCCTACAATGCTACAATGTTCTTCTCTACATGATAAATCTCACAAGCTCAGTCCAACATTCAACCAAGCAAATGTGCAGATGAACATCAACACTGTTCGCACACAATCACTGTGTTAGGAAGCTGCACAAATATAAAGGGTAGGTGAGCCCCAGCTTAGAGAGTGCTTTGAACTACCAAAGTCTAGTTGCTCAGCTTCTCTAGCTTAAAGAGAAACAGTCATATAACTAGAAGTTTCTCTTTACAATACACAGTTTTGTTAGCAGGAGTCAACAGACGGAAGAGAAAGAACACCACCACTGTACTTCCTCCTCCCCCAGAGATGCCCCACATCACACTGATCTTGGAAAGGTTACTTTTTTTGAGAATTCCCCAACCAGCATGGCTAGTGGGGTTGTCATCCAAAAAAGTAAAGTCTGCAAGCTCTTATCTCACATTCCTGCCAAGTTGTTGGCATTTGGTTTCTCTAATCTGGGCTTTATTCCTGCAGCCTGCTCAGAGGGGAGAAAGACAGAAGGTCATACTTCCCTTCTGAGCTCAAGCCCAGTGGAGTCTCCAATGAGACTGCCTTGAAGATAACATAGCACTTGGCCAAGCACTGCTCCTAAAACAACTGCAGGACCTTGACTTGGAAGGGTGCATGTAATTCCCAGGGGCCACAGAATTCATGACGGTTTTTCTTCCCTAAATCATTTCCAGAATGGTAGCTTCTCTACGGGTGATAGACACTTACCCTACTTGCCTGGAGTACATTGTTTTGGATCACAGTCATCTACACACAGACTAACCCGGATTTGAGAAACAGAGCAGAGAATTTCTAGGCAATGTGGCCATAAACAATTACCACACCATTTATAATAACCTAATTGTGCCAACTGCAATTGCAATCAACAAGCCAATGAATTCTCTATCACTTTCTAATAGCAATTTACATTCTGATGTGTTCTCCGACATATTCAGTAACAATTAAGGGAAATTCATGCTGCTCATTACATTTCTCTTGAATTATTCAAGAATGAATATTTTACTTGCCTCTAATAACTATGCTTACATATATGGAGGAGTCCCATGCATTTGGATATAAAGTCCAATGTAAATCTGCATATACAAATTAATGGACATTTTTGAGTTAGAGGCTTTGTATTAGGATCAGTGATCTAAACGCTAAACTAAGCTGTATCTGAAGTCCTTTCCTGACAGAACTACCCTCCATGAAGAGCAACAAAATTCTACAATGCACTGTAATTTTAAATTAGGACAAGACAAACTGATGAGATGGCATGCTAACAGAAACAAAAACATATGCTAGTAATGTTTTGTCTCCTGAATATTTTCATGTGAAAAAACTCCCTACATGTCTATTCAATTATCTAAAAAAGAATAATTAAACCACACATTTAAAAATCTCATGCAAGCCATTCTAGGACTATAGAGTTTTCTTATCCAATTAATTATCAGTTTCCCTTCAACAAATGTACCCAATAAAGCACACTACCTCAAGATATAATGGCAACTGACATTTCAGAATCCAGATGTTCTAGATCAGTGATTCCCAAACTCTAGTCAGCCAGGTTTTTTTCAGACTTCAACTCCCAGAAGCTTCAGCCACCTTGGCCAATGATCAGGGATTCTGGGAGCTGAAGTCCAAAACACTTGGAACACCAAAGTTTGGGAAACATTGTTCTAGATGACAACCCCCAACAGCCTCAGTCAGCATGAATCATGGTCAGAGATGCCCAGAGTTATAGTCTGAAACATCTGGAGGACTAAGGAAGGACCAGACTATGGATGCTTGTCAACAGCGTCAAACTGTGTGGAAACCTCAGCATTCCAATTTAGATGTCCATTCAAGAGGAAGTGCCACACACACACAGGTTTTACAAATATGGTTGTATTATCTCTGTAGTGAATCTAATATATGTTTTAAAATTCAATGAAAATAAATTCATAAGCTGAACAGCATTTAACATACAATTGTCATCTCCTCTACGGAGGATCCCCTGTATCTAGATATTCAGCTTTGCTCTTCCCTCTTAAGTTTTAAAAGATCGTTTGAATACTGTGGGTTTTTTTAAATGCTAGTTTTCCCTGTAGCATAGTTCCCATTTCTTACCTTCAGCAAAAATGTCCTTTAATAGGACTCTTGTGTGATTTTACTGTACTTTACTCCATTATGTAAGACAAGATTGGGCAACTGTGCTAGAGTGGGAGCATGGCCCCCACAGTGGCGGGGGGGCCTGACAGGGGGCCTGGGATTAGGAAGGGGGCCCCGGCGTGATATTATTGTAAGTTTTTATCATGTAAATCCATTGAGTTTAAAAATATGTATATAAATATTACTTTGGTGTCATCGTTTAAACTGACTTATTTTAATTTTTATCCTAAATCCTGTAGAGCATCTTACAGCCCTTAATCTTAGCAGCAGATAGGGGGCCCACCAAAGATCCACACTTCAGTATGTGGGGGCCATGGGAGGGAGCCCCTTTTCACCCCTCTGCATCCCCAGTGGGCCACACTGCAACATCACATGTGAAACTAGTAGTGACCTGACACAGTGTCCATTTAATTTTCTTTCTTTAATCTTTGTGATGAGCTTTTTGGGGGGAGGAGGAGTGTTAAGGGATGGTAAAGTCACTGTGTTTTGCAGTGGTTTCTGCATTTTAAAGTGAAAGACTCAGTGTGCTAAACAGATATTATTTTATGCAAAGTAGCACCAAATGAAGCTGCTACATACATAAAAATTGTTAAGAATTGAGGTCTGCAACATGACCCCTGGTGAAGAATCGTGCTTCTGGAAAAGTGCTGCTGCCATTCATTTCTGGGGAGAGCAGGTAGAGACCACACTTATCAGCCCAGAATGTTATCTGCCTCAAACCATGCTGCCATATGATCAAAAACAGGACATGAACATCACTATTCACAATTGCCAGATACGTGCAACTAGTAACTATATTTTTAATTTACTGTATGTTTTTAATCTTTTATAGTTTAATATTGTTTTAAGGGGGGTGGGCTAGGGTACTGGGACTATGGAGTTTTTATATTGTAAGCCGCCCCGATTGCGTTGCAGAGGGGCGGGATAGAAATAAAATTTTATTATTATTATTATTATTATTATTATTATTAACTATCTAACAACATCACTACCCATATCCACTGAAATCAAAGAAGTACCCCACTAGTTCATTCTAGACCCAACAAATGTTATTATTAAGATGCAAACATGCATCTCGACTCAGGCCATCTTTGCTGGATCTGGACAAACACACCTCTTCCTGGATCTTTTGCCTTACTTAAACCAAATCAGACTGGGTTATAAAATGGTTTATAGTTTTATAAGCAAAGCTACTCATGAAATGTCTTTGCTTCAATTTTTATAAGCAGAATTACTATGCCTCTAGGTCAACTTTTCTCAACCTTTTCACCCTGGTGGAACCCTTGAAACATTTTCAGGTCTTAGGGAAACCCTGCCTAAAAATTAATATATCTACAGCTCAAGCCCCACCCCCCACAATCTCAATATCTCACAGAACCCATAACAACCTCCTGGGGAACCCCAGAATTCCAGGGAACCCTGGCTGAGAAACCCTGCTCTAAGTCCTATCATGCATGAAGAAAGAAAGCACAAAAGAATGCATTCAGAAGAAAACATTACTAGGATTTTTCCTGTGCAAGAGTTCCAAAAGGAGCCCGTGTTATAATATACTAGCTGGACCCAGCGTACCATACACTGTTAAAAAACTCTCCCCAAAATGCCCAGGAGACCTCACGAGAACACTTTGAGGTAGGCTGGTGGGTTTAACTTGCCCCCCAATGCTTTTTCTGCTCCCCGCCACCCCTCTGCTCTTTCTGCCCCCCTGCCACCCCCTCCATTTGTTCTACCCCCTGCCACCCCCCTCTGCTCTTTCTACCCCCTTGCTGCCCCCCTCTGTTCTTTCTGACCCCCTGCCATCCCCTCTGCTCTTTCTGCCCCCCCCCCGCTTGTTCTGCTCCCGACCACCCCCTCTGCTTGTTCTGCCCCCTGTCACACCCCTCTTGTTCTGCCCCCCTGCCACCACCCCTGCTTGTTCTGCCCCCTGCTGCCCCCACCACTCTTTTTGCACCCCTCTGCTCCTTCTGCCCCCCTGCCGCCCCCTCCACACTTTTGGCCCCCTCCGCTTGTTCTGCCCTCCCTTCACTCGTTCTCCCGCCCCGCTTGTTCTGCCCCCTGCCACCCCCTCCCCTTGTTTTGCCCCCCCTCCACTCGCTCTGCCCTCCCTCCGCTCATTCTGTCCCTTGGCTCCTACCCCCTGCACTCCAGCACACACCACATCCACCCTCCTGCTACTCACTCTCCCTCTCTGGCATCCATGTTTGGAATCTACATGGTCCCGTCCCCAGTGTGCTGATTGGCTGCCCAACAGACATGTGATTGGTTGGTCAGTTCCCTAAGCAGCCAATCAGCACACTGGAAACGGCAACATACCCAAGAGAATTATATATATAAATTTTGTATATAATGCTTCATTCATTTTTTATTCATTACAAGCAGAAAACAAAGTGAGTTTTCCCACTCTGTTCTATAGTTGAGCCACAAGAGAATCTGAAGTACAGTAGGGCCCCCGTATATGCTGGGGATTGGTTTGGGGGGTTGTGGATACTGGAAACCATGGATAATAGCGGACACCATTGAAAATAATGGGACCTCTAGTTTAAAATACCATAGAGTTGCCTTGGAGGACCTAGAAAATGGCTAGAGAGGACACATTTTCTAGGAAGACTCTATGGAAGGTGTGCTTTTTGTGTCCTGTGGATAACTGAATCAGTGGATACGGGGGTTCTACTGTAGTTGCATACAAAGTTGTCAAATGGTAATATTTACCTTGTCCAGGAGGGTTTGAAGCCATCTTCTTTGTTTCCAGCTTTATTTTATGAAAAGGCGCTATTACTTGTGATCATATGAAGAGCTATAAAAAAAGAGAACCAATTAACACATGAATGTAACGCTCACTAGTTCACTTTGTTAACTGCTTTCGAGTTGACTTCAACTCATGGTAACCCTGTGAATGAGACACCTCCAAGACCCCTGTCCTCAACCACTCTGCTCAGGTCCTACAGACTCAGTACTGTGGCTTCCTTGTTTGAATCTATCCATCTGGTACGTGGCCTTCCTCTCTTTCTACTGTCCTCCACCTTTCCTAGCATTATTGTCTTTTCTAGTGAGTCATCCCTTCTCATGATATCACCAAAGTACGACAGTCTCAGTTTAGCCATCTTGGCTTCCAGGGAGAGTTCAGGCTTGATTTGTGCTAGGACCTATTTATTAGTTTTTTTGGCAGTCCACGCTATTTGTAGAATTCTTCTCCAGCACTACATATCAAATGAGTTAATTTTCTCACTATAGCTTGTTAATACAGTAGCACCCCCCATATCCACAGGGGATTGGTTCCGGGCCCCTCTGTGGATACTGAAATCTGTGGATAACAGCAAATGCTGGACTTCCCTCCCCTGTCCACCCCTCCACCTCTGTCGGCACCAGAGCTCTCACGGGAGAAGAGAGAAAGGAAGAGAGATCTCTCCTCCTTCCCTCCCCCGTCCACCCCTCCCCGCTGTCGCCAACCATGGATAACTGAATCAGCAGATGGCGAATCAGCGGATCTGGGGGTGCTACTGTTTCTTGTTTTAACAACTTCCAGATTTTAAAGAAAGCTTGTAAAAATACAGAGTAGCAGCAACACACATTCCAGTGCACCTTGAAGATGTACTGTGGCATATGTTTTCATGGAATAAAACCTAACTTACTGTTTTAAGATTCAGTCACTAGTAACCAGAACCAAAAATGCATCAGCCAGATTATTAACTAGGGCCATCTATTAGAAACATTACTGTGACCCTCTTATTAAATGGGTGTGAAGAAATTTCTCAGGGAGGGACAGGCTGATCCTCCACCAAGCTCTCTACAGGCCAGACAGTGTCATTAGATTCTGTGGTCTCAAAACAGTAGCTATCACCTGGACAGTGGGATACGCTTCATTACATCCAAGCTTTCTCAAAGCAGGAAAGACTGCAATCATATGCACACTTGTAAGAAGCAAGCTCCTCTGAGCACTGTGGAACTTACTACTGAGTAAACTTTCACAAGGTTCCACTGCAAATAAACTAGAATTATCTTGCTGGTTCAAATAAAATATGATTCAGAATTTGTCCTCAGCAGAGATCAGAGAAATGACACTCCCCCTCTCCTTCACAGCTACAAGATCAAAAGCAACCCTTTCTGCTTTTAAACCAACCGTAGTGCTTTGTGACTTCCCATCACCAAGGACCGTGTTGTTTAAATTCCAGTTAGTGAAAAAAGAAAGGATCTTAAACCACAGGTTGATCCTACTTTATTCTCAATAACTAGAGTTTAAACATATGCTTATTCCAAAAATCTGGAGGAAACCAGGAACTGCAGTTTTAAAAACACATGGCTCCAATTTTCAGCATGTTTTGACAATGGCTTGCACAAAACAGTTATGCCAGTGGTTCTTAACCTGTGCTCCGGGACCCCCAGGGGTCCGCAATGTCCTCACAGGGGGTCCTCGAAGGCTTGGTGGCTGCTTGGCCCACCTCCTCCCTGCAGTGGAGTGGCCACGTGACAGGAGCCAAGGCAAAGGCTGGCTGGCTGGGCGTGTGCATTGCCATTCAATCTGCTCCAGCCACTAACTTCTAGCAAGAAGCAGAAGGTCTTCCCTACCACTCCAGTGCCTCTGAGGGAAGGTTTAATGGATGGTGTAATTGTGTTGTTGTTATTATTAGAGTTTTACATCTTGAGTTAACTCTTGGGGGTCTACGACAACAAAAAGATATTTAAAGGGGGTCACTGGTAAAGAAAAGGTTAAGAGCCACTGGGTTATGCAATAAGGGGAAAGGAATACATGTTGGCTCATTTTTCCTGAACCAGCTACGAAGTACTTTTGCTGGATGATCTCAAATCGTGCTATTTAGACAAACATAAAACAATTTCTCTCTATTAATTATTACTAGACCATTACTACCCTAAAGTCACCACTCTTGCAGCGTACCCCTTAATGAGCTAACCAGACACCAGGCCCACTATGTTCTGTGGCTCTTGCTTCTAAATAAGCACGCATAACATATACTTTACTTTGCTCTTTTTCTAAAATACCTCCCCCTCTCAGTTTTTCACACTCCCAACATTTTCATCATTTCAGCCACCCATTTTGTATATTTGGTAGCTCCATGTTATTCTTTTGAAAGTGGAGTGACAAAAAAGGATACACTGAATGGGACAGGAGGAGAAAATGAGAGCGGACACAATCCTGCAAGTGGAAATCACATACATGCTCCTCTGCACAGAAAAAGCCTGTGTAGCTGTAGTGGTTAGGGTTGGACTAGGAGAAGGAGCCCTTTCATGCTACACAATAATAGCACTATGATTTTATTTGAATTTCCATGGCTGTTGCTTCCTATCAAATCCTGGGGTTTGTAGTTTGTAGGCACTAGAACTCTTTGGCAGAGAATGCTAAATACCCCTACCCAAAATGCAAATCCCAGGATTCCATAGGATGCTACCATGGCAATTATACTGGAATCACAGCGCTACAACTGCCTAGTGTGAAAGGCCCCCAGAATCAAGCCCCCTCTGATCCATGAACCTGGAGTGAGAACTTGGGCCATTTGCACTCTCTCACTCTGACCTACCTCACAGGATTATTTTAAATGGGGAACGAGAGAAAGATGTATGCTGCCTTCAATTCACTGGACAAATCATAAAAATAACAACAGAACAACAACAACAACAACAACAACAACAACAAAATAGCCAGAATGAGAAGGATGACTCCTGAAGCATCCTCTGTTTAACCAGACCCCACATACTACAACAGGAACTACGGGAAATGCCTCAAAGAATGTGCAGAGAACAAAAGGAAACAAAATGGGAATACAGGTCGACACCTTCATCCATGGATTCAGTATCCATGGTTTCAATTATCCACATCCCCCCAAATATACTCTCTCTAGACATTTCTAGGTACTCCAATGTGATTCTATGGTCAACTTCTAGCTTTTGCCTCATTGAAAATAATAAGGTTCCCTATTATCCACAGTTTCAGGTATCCACGGGGTCTTGGAATATATCTCCTGTGGATACGATGGGGTTGACCTGTAGTTCTGAATCCACCACAACCCAAAGTCAAGCCCTGGAGTTACTTTTCCAATAATTTTACAGTCAGCATTCCCCTCCCTTTCTGTTATTAGTTATTTATTATACGTTGCCTAACGGGCCCTGCTGGTCTGAAAGGCAATATATGAATGCTTTATATGCATACATAGGGGGCATCCACACTAGAGAAATAACCCCTGTTGAAACTGGATTATTTGCATGGCTCCTTCCTATAGAATCCTGGGATTTGTAGTATGGTGAGGCACCAGCACTCTCTGGCAGAAAAGGCTAAAGACTACAAATCCCAGGATTCCATTGGAAGGAGCCATGGGAAATAATCCTGTTTCAAACTGGATTATTTGTGTAGTGTGGATTCCCCCTTATTAAGCAGGTTGCCTAAAAGAGTAGCAGAACTACAAGGAGCAAACCTCTTTCAGGCACGCAGACATGGCAACAGAAATTCAACAGGTGAAGTTTCGCTGGTCTGCATGTTTTGCAGTTGTTTAATGACCCAACTGTTCTACTGTAAATTTTCTCAGCCAAAACTAAAATGGGGGTGGTGATGGCAGAATGGGGGCATAACAAACAGCCCTGTGTAATTCAGAGGCTGGTGTACATACTGCGGCCCAGGTTTGGTTTTTAAAAAGAAAGAAAGAAAGAAAGAAAGAAAGAAAGAAAGACCAGAGCCACAATCTTATGCTGCAGAACTTTATTCTTTTGAGTAGACAAGTCTCACCCGTTAACTACAGAACCTTGGAGCCTGATCCACACTACACAATAATCCAGTTTGAAACTGGATTATTTGTCATGGCTCCATCCTAGGGATTTGTAGTTTTACAAGGTCTTTTGCCTTCTCTGCCAATGAGTGCTGGTGCCTCACCAAACTACAAATCCCAGGATTCCACAGGAAGCAGCCATGGCAAATAACCCAGTTTCAAACTGGATTATTTGTGTAGTGCGGATGCACGTTATGCTTAGGTATGTAAGCACAGATCTGCCCTAATTTACAGTTGCTGTAATTGTATTATAGAATTACATTTCAATCTACAAATCCTAATAATAAGCTATTTTCAGAGCTGTTACTTCCCCCATCAATGTTATAAACAAGGCGTGGAATCAATTAAGGGAGAGGGAAAAACACCCCTCCCCAATTCAAAATACCTGTCAATGGTGCGTCCCAGCTCATCCCCGTCCGTCGTTTCGCCCCTCCCCCCCGTCGCTGTACAGATGGACTCTCCCACTGCCCGCCCGGCCTCTCTCTCCGTTTAGAATCTTCCCTCCCGAGTTGGTTTCCCAATGAAAACTCGTCACTCATCTCCCGTTGCGTCATTCCCGCGCGCCGCACAAGGAAACTCGCCGCGCGTCCCAAAAGGCTACAGACTTACTAAAAGTTTTAGACCGTACATGTATGCCTGCAGTTTCCGGGTTTAGTTGCGATTTTCACATAGCCCTTTGATGCGGGGACATGAGAGGCAGTGAAGGGGGGGGCATCCACACTATAAATAATCCTGGTTGAAACTGGATTATTTGCATGGCTCCTTCCTATGGAATCCTGGGATTTGTAGTTTAACAAGGAGAGTCCTCTGCCAGAGTAGTGGTGCTTCACCAAACTACAGATCCCAGGATTCCACAGGAAGGAGCTATGCAAATAATCCAGTTTCAACCTGGATTTTTTCTCTAGTGTGGATGTCCCCTTAGGAAGATGTTTCAGACTTTGAGCTGGGAAGGAGGCGGTCACGTTTCGGTGTGCATCTACACTACACAAATAACCCACAAATACCCCTTGGAGGAGTAAAACAACCATTCTTTTTTTCTTCAATGACGAAAACTAAACTGACTAGCGGGCATCCACACTAGAGAAATAATCCAGGTTGAAACTGGATTATTTGCATGGCTCCCCCCTATGGAATCCTGGGATTTGTAGTTTGGTTTGGGCACCAGCACTCCTTGGGTAGAGAAGGCTAAAGACCGTGTAAAACTACAAGTCCCAGGATACAATAGGAAGGAGCCATGGCAAAAAAATCCATTTTCAAACTGGATTATTTGTTCAGTGTGGAGACTGATTTTTGCTGCAACCTGAAATACCCTTTGCAAGTGGTATTATTGGCTGGATATCCAAATTAACTTCAACAGAAGTGACCAGGCCAGAGTTTGAGTGCATGCGAACAACTCTTCCTAAAGCAGAATTGGACGTTTCTTTAAAAACTATGAATGATTTCAGTATATCCCTTTTACTTAAAAGTGGCTTTCAAGCTGTATAGTGGACGATGGGCAGGCACCATTTCTTAACTACCTGATTATAGTGGACTACACTGCAGGGTCGTCATAAACCAGGGTCTATCAGACACAGTGGTCCCACACTTGACCCACCCTCACCTGCAATGTGGAGGTAATAAGCATGGTGGGGTTTTTTGGTTTTGTTTTTGCAATCTAGGGCATTTTGATAGATGCTTAAAATGAAAATGAAAGAAATCTAAAATCACATTTTAGGGTGAAATGAGATCTTGTACATTTGGACTGAAAGAACAGCTCAGTCAGTTCTGCTAAAAAATATTAAATATTTGTTTTTCTCATTGGAGATTATGACACTACAGTACACTGTTTCAGAGCCATTATTCCACTTTAACTGCTGTGGTTGCCTCCTGTGGGATCCTGGGATTTGCAGTTTAGGGAGGGGCATTTAGCACTCTCACCCTGAGCTCTTAGGCCTCCCTAAACTACAAACTCCAGAATTCCACAGGAGGCAGCCAGAGCAGTTAAAGTGGAATAATGGCACTATAACAGGTCATTTTCACCTTGGAGGAGTAAAACAACCTTTCTTTTAACTTCAGTGAGGAAAACTAAACTGACTAGGGGGCCATCCACACTAAAGAAATAATCCAGGTTGAAACTGGATTATTTGCTATGGCTCCTTCCTATGGAATCCTGGGATTTGTAGTTTGGTGAAGCACCACCACTCTTTGACAGAGAAGGCTAAAGACCTTGTAAAACTACAAATCCCAGGATTCCATAGGAAGGAGCCATGCAAATAATTTCAAAATGGATTATTTATGTAGTGTGGATTCCCCACCCCCCAGGAAACCATGTCTCCAAAGGCAGTCTTTTTATAAATCTGAGAGCTAATCTTAAATGAAATGAACTGTACCTACTAAACCTTGCAATGAATGAAGTACCACTCAAGCCATTGCTGTGAGCACCCATTCATGCTACACATTTATAGTGGTATGATTCCACTTTAAGTGCTGTGGTTCCCTCCTTGGAGTCCTTGGATTGGCAGTTTAGGGAGGGGCATTTAAGAATTCTCTCCCAAAGACCTCCAGTGCCTCACCAAAATGCAAACCCCAGGAGTCCATAGGATACAACCATGGTAGTTAATGTGGAATAACAGCACTATAATTGTGTAGTGCGACTGGGCACTGTATGGCATGCTGGCTTTTGTTACCTTAGATGCCATATGTTCTTCCCTCCCTCATTGTTCCAGGTGCTCAGAGAATATGCAAGTAGCCAGTCTTGTGGTTGCATTATTCCAGTGTCACCCCGCCACCAAGGTAGTTGCAAAGAGGTGTTAAAAAATCACATCTTATGTGGGATTTTTGTGTGTTGTTATTCCCTCCCCACAAAATGCCTTGTTCATATTTTCTCTAGACCAATAAACTGTAAGACAATTTATCTCCACTCTGCAAGTGTTCCACACAATTATATGTAACTTCACAATTATATCTAAAATGTATTAATAATTAAAAATTAAATCAAGATGTAAATTCCTTTCTTGCTTTTTTAAAAAAGAACATCACCAAAAGGACAATTGGGAGATTGCAGCCTTATACATAGGGCTTGTGTATATGAGGCTATAACATGTAGATTGATGTGCACTAATGCCAATTCACAGCAGCTTTCATTTGTCTCCCTGGTTTTCCCCTCTCAAGATCACAGGCATGCAAATCCATACACATTTGTTGTGCAAATGGGCATGACTGCGAATTAAGATGGTGGGCACGAGTGAATTATTCACATTTGTATTCCAATCGTTGCTTTTTTTAAAGCACATCCAAGGTGTAGAAGTATGATATTCTGCTTAAACAGAAAAAAGGGGGCAGCTGTTTTGTCGCCTCAGCACACAATTGCTATGTCGAAAATCCAACATGGTGGTTCGGGGCATTTGCCTTGCCAGCAACTCCGCCCCCTGCACACATCCGACCAATCAGTTTTCCACTTCTGCTCTTATGGGAAATGTGCATCAAAGTGAATCGGTTGTCCCAATGAGCACGAATGCACATTTCCTTTGAAGTTTTTTTTCTTAATGGTAAATGCTGCAAAGGCTTTTCTGCAGAGTATTTGGCGTTTTTGGCCCCCGTCCTTCTGAATACGGCAGATTGATGTGGGCTCTCATTTAGACAAATCATATTCTCCTCGAATTCTATGAGGACTATTTTCACTGTATAGACAACCCTACAGCTGCCAGTGAACTCAACGCAGCTTGCTTTGGAATGGGTGGAATTACAGTATACTATAAACTAGGGGCAGGAGCAGAAAAAGAGAGAATTTATCCCTTTTCTCCACTTGGTATTATTTCCCTCAAAACTGTCCAGGAAAAAACGAGAATGATTTTGAGACAAAAATTGGGAGTTTAGCATTCAGTTTATAGTACCAGAAATATAAATTAATGCAAATAAATATGATTTACATGGAAAACTCAGACAATGCAACTGTTAGGTGAATTTGTAATTGGTTGACTGACCGAACCCAAAGGGTGGTCACCAACGGCTCCTCTTCGTCCTGGAGAGAAGTGACTAGTGGGGTGCCACAGGGTTGTCCTGGGCCCAGTGCTATTCAACATCTTTATTAATGACGTGGATGAGGGAATAGAGGGTACACTTATCAAGTTTGCCGATGACACCAAATTAGGAGGGGTAGCTAATATGCCAGAGGGCAGGATCAGAATCCAAAATGACCTCAACAGATTAGAAAGATGGGCCTCAAAATGAATTTCAACAGGGAAAAATGTAGGATGCTACACTTGGGCAGTAAAAATGTAATGCACAGATATAGGATGGGTGACACCTGGCTTGATGGCAGTACATGCGAAAAGGATCTAGGAGTCTTAGTGGACCACAAGCTGAACATGAGTCAGCAGTGTGATGCAGCTGCTAAAAAAGCCAATGCGATTCTAGGCTGCATTAATAGGAGTATAGTGTCTAGATCAAGGGAAGTAATAGTGCCACTCTATTCTGCTTTGGTCAGACCACACCTGGAATACTGTGTTCAGTTCTGGGCACCACAATTCAGGAAGGATGTTGAGAAGCTGGAATGTGTCCAGAGGAGGGTGACCAGGATGGTGGGAGGTCTGGAAGCCGTGCCCTAGGAGGAGCGACTTAGGGAGCTGGGCATGTTTAGCCTGGAGAAGAGAAGGTTAAGAGGGGACATGATAGTCATGTTTAAATATTTGAAGGGATGTCATACTGAGGATGGAGAAAGCTTGTTTTCTGTTGCTCCAGAGATTAGGATACAAAGCAATGGGTTCAAACTACAGGAAAAGAGATTCCACCTAAACATTAGGAAGAACTTCCTGACAGTAAGAGCTGTTCGAAAGTGGAATACACTACCTCGTAGCGTGGTGGAGTCTCTTTCTTTGGAGGTTTTTAAACAGAGGCTGCATGGCATCTGTTGGGAATTATTTGATTGTGCATTCCTGCATGGCAGGGGGTTGGACTAGATGGCCCTTGAGGTCTCTTCCAACTGTATGATTCTATGATTCTAATAGGAAAACAGGTTTTTTTTCAATATCACATGCATTTTCTGAAAGGCATCTCTTAGTTCCAGTGTCCACTTGACTCAGAATGGAAAACAAGAGATGCTTTAACTCTTCAGGATCTATGGAAACCAGACACCAATTTCATCACATGTCGCCAAATAATAGTTGCCTATGTTATATATGTTGTTGCATCAAACTTTGCTGACTACTAGGAAGTAAAGAAAAAGGGACATACATCCTAGTTGTGAAAGAACTGTGCATAAATAGCAGCTTATTGATGAATACAGTATATCTTTTGTTTTCTTTTTTCAATTTTCCATTTTCATGTTCATTTTCCTTCCCCCCTTTTTGTATTATGATCTGATTTTCATTCAGCCTTTTTTTTTAAAAAAAACAAAGTAGTATATAAGGTGGCTTACAAAAAATCACTAAGATAAAAAGCTGGCATTAAAAAAAAAACACCCAATAGTTAATAGAGAAGAAAAAAGAATACAATTTAACTGGATGAGGGATAAATCACTGCTCATTTAATTACATATATAGAAAAAGGATTTTGTGTCATGGTTCTGGCCCCTGGGATCACTGAATAGCTGTGTCAAATGAGTTGGCCCCACTGGCAGCTTCCCTCCATTGGCACTGCATCTGGTGACTGTGTGGTGCTTCCAATTATCTTTTATACATAGTGCTGCTCGGCGATCTAACACAAAATTGGTTCCAGATAGACCATATTCAATTCCCCTGGTTGTTATGGGTTCTTAGGGAGATATGTATGCCTTTCTGCTACAGTGGATGGGAGGAAAACACATTTCCAGGAAGAGGCCATAGGCGAGGTGGAAACACACAGCTAAGTGTGGCCTCCTGTTGCCTTTGTTTTTCTGTCTGAAGTGATGTTGCCATGGACATTTTAGTTCTTTTTATCCTGAAGTATCGCATCAACTGGATAGAAGAAAAATGTTGAGAAGGAAGATTTAATTATAGCAGCTAAATTATACTTGGGGAAAGTTGCAGTAGATGCTAAACGTGAAGGCTTGTTTTAGAGCAAGCTGGAGGGCCTTTGTCAGGAATTACGATTGTTGCAGTCTTCATCCTCTCTTGGGGCAGTTATAGTATACAAAAGGTGTGACTCTTAACAGCAGTCTTCATACCGTCAATTCTTGTTCAGATAATCCAGCAGGAGTCCCTTTCGTACTAGACATAAGCCCCAATAATGAAGGGAGTAGAAAATTGGGTGGGGGGAGGGCTAGCCCTGGTTCTATGTCTGCTGGCCAGGCCCACATCACTGAGCATTCTCTGTAAGGCTGAAGGGGTCCTGCATAAGAATACCTACACACATTTTTCCTCATGGAGCAAGAAATCCAATTGAACAGAATTCTCATCTCTGTCAAGGGAGCCCGCTGTAAATATGCCTCTTCTCACATTGGCCTCCTTCAGAGTGACACCAAACTGAACATGAGTCAGCAGTGTGATGCGGCAGCTAAAAAAGCCAATGTGATTCTAGGCTGCATCAACAGGAGTATAGTGTCTAGATCAAGGGGAGTAGTAGTGCCACTCTATTCTGCTTTAGTCAGACCTCACCTGGAATACTGTGTCCAGTTCTGGGCACCACAATTCAAGAAGGATATGGACAAACTGGAACATGTCCAGAGCAGGGTGACCAAAATGGTGGGAGGTCTGGAAGCCATGCTCTATGAGGAGCAGCTTAGGGATCTGGGTATGTTTAGCCTGGGGAAGAGAAGGTTAAGAGGGGACATGATAGCCATGTTTAAATATTTGAAGGGATGTCATATTGAGGATGGAGCAAGCTTGTTTTCTGCTGCTCCAGAAACAAGAATGCGGAGCAATGGACTCAAACTACAGGAGAAGAGATTCCACCTAAACATTAGGAAGAACTTCCTGACAGTAAGAGCTTTTTGGCAGTGGAATGCACTGCTTTGGAGTGTAGTGGAGTCTCCTTCTTTGGAGATTTTTAAACAGAGGCTGGATGGTCATCTCTCGGGAATGCTTTGATTTGAAATCGAAGGCTTTCATGGCCAGCATCCATTGGTTTTCTGTGGGTTCCTTCCAACCTTGTGAGGCTTCTCTACAGAGAGAAACTGTTCCAGCCATTCTCTGAAGATGCCAGCCACAGATGCAGGTGAAACATCAGGAATAAACTCTTCCAGAACACAGCCTCACAAGCCCAGAAAGAACCCACAGAAAACCAATGGATGTCAGCCGTGAAAGCCTTCGACTTCAAATTGAACATCTCTACGGGAAGAAACTGTTCTATCCATTCTCTGAAGATGCCCACCACAGATGCAGGTGAAATGTCAGGAATAAACTCTTCTAGAACACAGCCTCACAAGCCTGGAAAGAACCCACAGAAAACCAATACTTTGATTGTTTATTCCTGCATGGCAGGGGGTTGGACTGGATGGCCCTTGTGGTCTCTTCCAACTTTATGATTCTATGCAGTGGCAGAGGTATACGGCTGCTGTACATACATGCTGGTGTCCATGGTGCTGGGCTAACCTATATATTCTTTCTACCCTAGTCCTGCATGTGCTACCCATGGGTACTGAAGCCTTGAAGGTTATAGACCCCAGGTGATTAAGTCTGGTTTGAAATGAGTCCCATGTTGCCTAGTCAACATAGGCAATGGTGGAGGATGATGGGAGTTGTAATCCAATAACATCTGTGGGGCTACTTATTCCTCATCCCTAATGTAAATGGTTAGCCCATGCTCTTTCATTGAGGTACGGCTTCTCACTTGAGTCTGGCAGCATTACCTGTTCTTGGAATGAGGCTTTGCAAGGCTTCTGGCACTTCCCGGAGAGTCCGAAGCCTGAAGAGCTGCTTGTAGATGTTCTTTTCCACTTGTTCTGCCTGTAAATGGGTGGGAGTGAGGGTGTGGGTGAGGGGGACGGATGCAAAACAATCTTTCAAACTAGTTCCATTTACACAAACAGCTGCAGAACTTGGATAAATTACTTTTCGGACTAGAGTTTCCAGAATTTCCAAACCAACATAGGTACTGGGAATTTTGGGAGTTGTATTCCAAAATAAATAAAATTAAATTTAAAAATTCCCAAGCTCTCAACATATCATCATTCCTTGAAATTAGTACTTCCCAGGCTATCTGATCTGAGGGACTGAGAATTACTTTTTTCATAATGTGCCAGGGAGGGACACAATACTTGTGCTCATTGCATATGGTCTGACCCCTCTATCTGTGGGGATTACGTTCCAAGACCCCTTGTGGAAACCTGAAACCTTGGATAATACAGAACCCTATTTTTTAAACGAGATTAACACCGGAAGTTGGCCATAAAATCACATTGGAGGACCTAGAAATGCCTAGAGAGAACATAATATTTTTTTGACATGGATAAGTGAAACCATGGATACTGAATCCATGGATATGGGGGTCGACCTGTACAGTTGTTTCTTTCAGGAACCAGCACTGGTCCAGGAACCACCACTTTAAATAGCACTTCTTTAAGAGTGCTTTAAGATAAGAGCCAAATTAGATGCCAGTATTTTGACAGAAACAATTGATGAGGTGTCCAGCAACTCCGTTGATGTAAGTTTACTGGATCAATTTCAATCCATGAGTACCGAGGACGTGGACAAGCTACTTGGTAGAGTGAGAAAGACGACCTGCCCTCTCGATCCTTGCCCTTCATGGCTGGCCATCCAGGCGGGTGTGTGTGTGTGCCTTGATGGTGTTCCTTAAGGACATCATCAATGCATCCCTCAGAGAAGGGTGTGTTCCATCCTGTTTGAAGGAAGCGGCCATTAGGCTGCTCCTGAAAAAACCTTCCCTGGACCCCTTGGACATGAACAACTATAGGATGGTTTCTATGTTACCATTCTTGAGCAAAGTGATCGAGAGGGCAGTTGCTCTTCAACTCCAAGTGGTCTTGGATGAAACCGATTATCTAGACCCATTTCAAACTGGCTTTAGGACTGGGTTTGGAGTTGAGATTGCCATGGTTGCCTTGACCGACGACCTGCGTCTAAGCATCGACAGGGGTAGTGTGACCCTGTTGGCGCTTCTAGACCTCTCAGCAGCTTTTGATACGATAGATCATAGCATCCTCTTGGATTGCCTGAGTGGGTTAGGAATCGGAGGCACTGCGCTCCAGTGGTTCTGGTCCTTCCTCTTGGGCAGGTCCCAGAGGGTGCTGCTTGGGGACTGTTGCTCCAGCAGAAAGGAGCTTACTTATGGCGTTCCGCAAGATGCCATCCTGTCCCCGATGCTGTTTAATATCTATATGAAGCCGTTGGGTGAGATTATTCGGAGTTATGGGGCTGGATGTTATCAATACGCTGATGATACCCAGATCTATTTCTCCTTGTCTCGATCGTCGGCCTCAAATTCTGATGGCGTCTCTCCTCTTAATGACTGTCTTAAAGCAGTAATGGGCTGGATGAGGAAAAACAGATTGGGATTAAATCTGGACAAAATGGAGGTGCTCACGTTAGTGGCCCCAAAACCAGGAGTTGGGTTGCAGCCTCCAGTCCTGGATGGGGTCACACTCTCCATTAAGGACTGTGTTCGCAGTCTGGGGGTGCTCCTTGATTCATCGCTACAGATTACTAGTCAGGTGAATTCGACGGCCAGGAGTGCCTGTTATCAGCTTCGGATGATATGCCAGCTGCACCCTATCCTGGAAGTAAGGGACCTCGAGACTGTGGTGCACACGCTGGTAACCTCTCGTCTAGATTTCTGCAATGCACTCTACATGGGGCTACCCTCATGCTTGGTCTAGAAACTTCAGTGGTACAAAATATGTCAGCCAGAGTGGTCTCAGGAACATCTCGGAGAGACCATATAACTCCAGTATTAAAATCTCTCCACTGGCTGCCTATCAGTTTCCGGGCCCAGTATAAGGTGTTGGTTATTACCTTTAAAGCCCTAAATGGCTTAGGTCCAACTCATCTTTGGAACCGCCTTCTCCCATACAATCCTCCCTGTGCACTCCGGTCCTCTGGGAGGAATTTACTTCAGCCACAAAAATCTAGGCTGTCTGCAACTTCCCAGAGGGCCTTTTCGGTAATCGCCCCCAAATTATGGAATGGCCTGCCCAATGAGATCCATCAGATGATGAACCTGAGTAGCTTTTAAAAAGCACTAAAGATGGATCTCTTTCGGCAGGCCTTTCCTAATTAGATCCTGGCCTCAGGAGCTCCTGGCCTCTTTTAGTTTTGCTGGCTATCTATTATTTTTAATGTGATTTTAGATTAGCTGTTTTTAATTTATACTAGTTTAAAATCTTTTTTATGGAGGTGGGTGGGGTGGGTGGTGTTTAGGGATTTTAATCTGCATTTGTATTTTAATTTTTGTAAGCTGCCCCGATTGTTTTTAACAGAGGAGCAGGGTAATAATAATAATAAAATACATATGGCAATATACCAATCATGGCTCCCTTTCACACTATACCATTATAGTACTATTATTCCACTATAGCTGCCATGGCTGCATCCTATAGTACCATGGAATTTACAGTTTAGGGAGAGGTATTTAGTATTTTCAGCCAGAGAACTCTAGCGCCTCACCAAACTACAATCCAGAGGATTCTATAGGATGTAGTCATGACAGTGAAAAAGGAGCCATAACATTATAACTGTGTAATGTGAAGGGGCCCTGGGAGAAATGCTGTTGCCTTGCCCCTTCCTTTGCTTCTTTGATGTTTCTCCTCCCCCTCTTGTACATTTATCTGTTCAGCCATCTGTTTAAAGCATTGGTCTTTTGGGTCATGTGTTCCGGTCCAACATTTATTGTCCTTGCAAAAATACACAAGGGCAAACCCCACCCAAAATGAAGAAGATGGCTGGCACCCAGTGAGCACCAGCTAATGAATTTGCTTTGTGCCTCCCTTGATCCAGGGAGGGAAACGGGACAAGCTTTCTAGTTATTTGGAAGACACCTCCAATACCTGAATTTTTAAACTAAAACCTATGACAAGCATTTTTTTTAAAAAAAGAACCTTTGGATCAGTCTCCTCAAAAACTTTCCGGTATGGGGGAAGTGTGTTCCATACTCTCAAGATGGTCCCTGCTAAATTTGGACAGTTGGAGAGTAGAGTGTTCAAATTTGATATGGGACTGTTTAAACCTTGGCCAAGGCCCCTTCATCCTTTCCCACTGGGAGTGGTTCTAGCCAAGCTCTGCTAATGCCTCAGCAATGAAATAGGCCTTCTGTTTCTCCACCACATCCCTGCATGTCCATGCCAGTAGCTCACCGTATCCCCCATTAACTCCCCTGCCTTCCCCAGGAGGGAGTATACCAGGAGAATCCCAGCCTCGCTTTTCCTCCTCAGGGGATCGTACATAGCCAGCAAAGACGTCTGCAGAAACGTTCTCTTCTGATCCTCTGTGAAGATCTTCCCAAACAACTAAGATCAACAAATAGTTCAGTTACTTAAATAGTGTGCCAGGGATATCATCCAGTATTTATTTTATTTTTCTTAAAAAGACTGGGGACTTGCAACAACATGTCACTAACTCTTAACAGGAGTGCCTTGTAGCACTACTTGAACTGAAGCTGGAACCCGGGGGGCAGGCAGGGGGGCAGATTTAAAACAGCAGTGAAGGAAAAAGCTTGTCTGACTTTCCTAGCATCCTGAAACCGCTCTCTTCTGTTCTATGCCTTGCTAAAGGTCTCAAGTCTGGGCTTCCTGCTACCTCCAAACCTGAGCATTTTATTGCTCTGTGATGTGTGGGAAGAGCCAGTATGATGTAATGGTCTGAGTGTTGGACTATGACCGGGGTTCAAATCCCTGCTCAGCCATGGAAACCCATTGGGTGACCTTGGGAAAGTCATGTTCTCTCAGCCTCAGAGGAAAGCAAAGGCAAAGCCCCTCTGAACAAATCTTGTCATGAAAACCCCAGAATAAGTTCGCTCTAGGGAGTCGTAAACAACTTGGAAGCAAACAACAACAAAAACAAGGGAGGGAAGGAGATGTTTCTGAAGAGTGGTGAAGTTAAGATGACCTATTTCATATCATACCTCCTGAAACGTCCCTGTTTTTTAATGGAATGGTATGCATCCTCTTGACTCTTCACCCTATGTCCTATACTATGCACACTACACTCTATATATGACAACCTGTTAAGGACTCAAGCAGGCCAACTCCCTTCCTTTTGGTCCCCCTTCCTTCCACCCTCAATTTTCTGTGGTGCCTGAATGCCAGTGATATTGCCCAAATCAAATTATGTCCTACCCTTCCTTCACTTTTTTTCTGTTCCCTTCCAGTTTGCACTTATACAGAGTCAAATAGGTTTCTGATGTTCCAGAAACCATGGCCTTGACTGTGCTGGCCTCCTTTTTCTGTCCTGCTGATAACCATGGGACCAAAAGGTTGTAGACAAAGGAAAGACATTGCGGACAGAGAAGTCCTTCATCGCTTCTGGTGCCAATAGGCATTTTTCTGCTGATAGCCCCTTCTATGACAACCCAGGCTGGCAACAGAAAGGGCCATCCCCATTGGCTGCAATCTTGTCCTGCATCTGTACTTGGTGGTACTACGGAAGGCTCTTTTCTTACCTCACCCACTGTGCGGGTGTCTATATAATTCAGCATCTTCTTGTCTTCTGATGTCTGGCACCACAGTCCTGCAGCCTCCCTTGTGCTCAGCCCTGGTAAGCAGACACCAGAAGCAAACTCAGTGTCTTCCATCAATGTAACAGGCCTTTCTGACATAATGGGATGGGATTTGGGGATTATGGAGAACTGGGGTTTATATGGGATCATTTGAGGTACCTCTGTGATTTCCTTCCAAGGGAATTCGTCTAATAATACCTCTAATAATGTCCACTTCTGACTGTGGTGTGAGGAAAGATGTGAGTAATGAAGATCTTAGCTTGGTTCATAAGAGATATCTCAAATGCTTTCTGGGATTCATATGTCCTACTCAGGGTTGGTTTAAGAAATTTTTTGGGGGGCTGCAACACTTTATTTTGGGGGGCCCATATGTTTATCTCAAGTCAATGTACAGTAACCTAACCTAACCTATTCACAGTACAGAATATTCAGATTATTATTAATAATGTTTTTGCAGGAGGAGAATTATGATGCCCCCCCCCCCACAATGACGCCCCCCCTGCAGTTGCAGGTGTTGTAGGACCCTTAAATTGGCCCTGGTCCTACTTGTATGTTTATCATCGGCAGGAGAGGGAGACTATAGGGCTAGAGGAAGTAGATTCCCTCCCCCACAGAACGTCATGAGCCAAGTAAAGTTGGAGATGTGGCACCATCCCTTGGTGTCATTGGGTCATTATACATGGTGCCCACATGGGGAAGGTCGAGGAGGGAGGACTGAGGAGCTCTTAGCTGCCACTTGAAAGAGCTGAATAAGTCCCCACCTTGAGATGGTACCTTCAAATACTGGCTGAGAGTATGCAGTTGGAACCCTGCTGTCTCCAGTCTTTGAGCAGAAAGGGTGGGGACTCCTCTCCAACCTATCTCATGCCAGTGTGTGGGATGGTGGTGGTCAGGGAAGAGCTCTGTGAGCTGTGGATGGAGAAACCCTGCAAACTGGATATGGTCTGTGGGCTGAAGGTAGCAAGGTAAAGGTGGGCAAAGTGTGGCCTATGGACTCAATGCCACTCCAGGGCTATTTTTATAGACTAAGGGGCCCCAGGAGTAGAAAAACTGACCCCAAATGCCTCCAAACAGCCCCTGGAGGAATGTGGGGTGATTTTGCCATGTTTTTCACCCTGGCTGTTTTAGGCCCAATAGTGGCCTTAAAAAACACACATACACACAAAAAGTGACTCCTGGGTCACTTCTTGTTGTAAAACCAGCCCAGGTGAGGCAAAAAAATGACATTTTCTCCCTCTATTCTCCCTAGAGGGTGTGAAGGGCAATTTTCAATTTTTTTTTTGCAGGGGTGTTTGGCAGGGGTATAGGGGCCCAGGTGGCCCCTGACAGTTACCTACCCCTCTTGTAATGGGGGGGGGGGCTAGACTATAGGGCAAGAGTGGAAAATGTGTGGCCCTCCAGATGTTGTTGGACCACAATGTGCCTCAGTCCTAGCCAGTTTAGGCAAAGTTGAGAGTTCTTCATGGTTTTTTTTTTTCAGGCTGTGAGGCCATGTTCTGGAAGAGTTCATTCCTGACGTTTCACCTACATCTGTGACTGGCATCTGATGCCAGCCACAGATGCAAGCAAAATGTCAGGAATGAACTCTTCCAGAACACAGCTTCAAAGCCCAGAAAAAACCATGAAAAACCTATGGATGCCGGCAGTGAAAGCCTTTGACTTCACAAAGTTGAGAGTTGCTGTCTCTCTCCTGCCCAGTCAGTTTTGTGGAAGAGGACTAGAAGACTGAAAATGAAAGGATGTCATTTCTCAATGAATCTCCAATATCTTTTGGCTTCAGGATTGACAGAAGCAAAAGAGAAACAGAACAGTTTCTTTTTCACTTTAGAAGGGAATCTGGGTCATTATTTCAGTGCTGAACTTGAAAGTGTGGGCAGCGTTCCTAAAAATTCTCTCCCTCTCTCTTATATAACAGTCCAGAGAGCATCTACTCTTACACTGACTTAAATTTACAGAACACTGTTAAAAAAAAAAAAAAACACCTCTCCCATCATGTATCAAAGACACTAATGATTTCTTACTCAGTCTTTAAATCAGCAGTATCAATTTGGTAATGATACTATACTGATTACACTGGATGTTATCTCCACATTCATTCATTCATCCATACATTCGATTGATACCCTGTCTTTTTCCTGGGATCCCTTTACCACACCAACATATCACATACTGATACGATTCATCTTTATGTGAATTCCTTAACACAAGGGGTTCTAATGATCATCCATCAAAAATCCGTACCACCTTAGCAAGGCTAGTTCTCACTGACAATAATTTCACCTTCAGTGGATATCACTGCTTAAAACTACAGGGTTCAGCTATGGATACTTGCATGGCTCCTTCTTATGCAAATCTGTTCATGAGCAAACTAGAGTAGAAAATAACATCTTTAAAGATGCATGTGACAAACCTCTCATATGGCCTTCACTGATGACAGTTTTATGGTCTGCACTAAGGGAAAGGCATGCTTAGGAAAGATTATACTATACACCAGCTCTTTCTATCCAATCAAGTTCACATTTAGCAACAGAACTGAGCATCCACACATCCCTTTCCTTGATGTCTTCCTCACCATTGAGAATCACAGACATATATATTTCAGGAACCACAAGTCTGCAGTCTTGACTAGGAAGTGGAAACACCCATAGCATTTCAATGCAGAACATTACAGCCTCTTCTGTTTGTCACTGTGAGGTGTCATCTCCTTCATGCATTTTGAACAAAAAAGGAGATTTCCTGGATTCACAGACTTAAGATGTTAACACTGCACATCCTCAACACAGGATATCATCCTCCTCACTGAAGAATGGTGAAAACAGAGCATTCTAAACTGCCCACCTTGGGTGCAGTTCCATTTATCTTTAGCAACTGCAGAAGGCAGTTATTAAAGTTCTGTTTGTTAACCACTCCAATATATGCCACTGGGTGGGTATATTGCCCTGTCTGCACTGCAAGTGAGTCTGGGAGAAGGCTAGGATGTAAGGTCACAACAGTTTCAGGTCTGTCCCAAGCCATCTTTAAAACATCTGTAGAGACACACTGTACATAATGAAAAATACTCTAGAGGGATGGGGCTGATGTTTATGAAGGTGAATTAGAGCTACTTAGGATAAAGCATGGCTGCCTTCAACCTGGCATTGGGTATCCTTTCATGCTTACTCACCCATCTGATGAAGCAACAGCTGATACAGGTACTTGATAGCCTCCCTGGCATAATGGCTCACATCCTCCACTGAATCTGAGATACAGATTCCAAACTGGGCTACTTGATGTCCCAAGGCAGGGAGTTCACCAGACTTCTAGAGCAAAAGAAAACAAAGTGGGCTTTATTCTCTACCCTGATGTTGCTGTCAGCTCCTTCCCCTATTTTGACTTATCTCTATTCCTGCAAATCCATGGGTAAGACCATTGGCAGAAACGCTATGGTCTCTATTTCTGAGGTGAACGGGCTATGCGTAGGAGAGGGTCTCAGCTATGAATTTGAGAAGGGATGGTGACAGAATGGATGCATTGAAGAATCTTGAACTCTTAGGATTGCATGCACACACCTGGGATGCACTGCTGCTGCTGCAACATGGTAGCAATTTTATGTGAAGCAGGAAGATGCCATAGCATAGAGTCCATCAGGACTCATAGGCAGAGTGTCTATCTGCTTCTATTGGAACAGGAAGGGGGAAGATGTAACAATTTTAGCACTGCAGATGTGCTATGAGGTGCTACGATGGCTTCAAAATAGAGATGTGGGGGCCACATGAGGCCCACAACCCATGTATTACCCACCCCTGTGCCTAAAAGCATATCATCCAGGAGGAGCGCTATAGAGGAAAGTCCCTTGTGGTTGAAGGTGCCCCTCAGTCTGAAGTGGGGTAGGGAAGAGAGCTTGAGAAGCAAGATAAGATCCAGTAAAAACATTATCAAAGCAGCATTTACCTGGAAGGGGAAGCAGATTAAAGAAAATGACAAAAGAGTAATATCTTTCTTTTTTATGCAGCAACACAGTATCACATAAAAGAAGACCTTGATCTGTTGAAGGCAAAAGCAAGCCCCCCCCCCCATTTCTCTTCATCCTTTCGATCCTTAGGTTGGGGGTCAGGTGGAAATGTGCCCTTGGTCCTTGGGCTGATTGGAGATGTTTTATAAAAAAAAGATTTCAACCCAAACTACAGACACTCTCCCAAGAGTAAGGAAGGAATATAGCCAATTTGGGCCCATGTCTCCGAGCACTTGTGTCTCCTACTCCATGACTCCAAACTGAGCTAGTGTATAAGCTTACTTCAAAATCTGGCATCCGAACAGCATGGCGAAGCAATAAAGTGCCGCATTTGATGGCCCTCGATCTCTCTTGGAAATCTTGGGAATGAATCCAGAAGCTGATGTGCTGTGGAAGAAAGAGAGGCTTGGCAGAATAGCAGCATCTGCCCTGGGCTTGCACACCGCACAAAGTAACGCAGTGACTGTTACTACTACTGACTGTTGTGTCTATGCACAAGAGTCTCTTCAAGGTTGGCCCTAGACATTTTGCGGCCTGAAAAGGAGACAAGGGTGCCTCCCAACCCCGATGGCTACTGACATTTAAAGCCCTAAATGGTCTGGGACTTCAATATTTGAAGGAGCACCTCTTCCTATATATATGCCTGCTTGAGAACTTAAATCTGCTGGAGGAGCCCACCACAGTGTCCCACCAGTTGGAGCAATAAACTGTCAGAGCGGTTGCCTATACAGCGAAAATATTCCTCGAAATTTGAGGAGAATACGATTTTTCTTAATGAGATCCTCTATCAGTCTGCCGTATTTGGAAGGAGCGGGACCAAAAATGGCAAAAACTTTGCAGAAAAAGCCTTTGCAGCTTTCCCCAAAGTTTTTAAAAAGCTCTGTGGGGAATGTGTATTCTCACTCATTGGGACAACCAATTCACTTTGGTGTGCATTCCTGATAAGAGTGGAAGTGGAAAGCTGATTGGTCGGATGTGTGCAGGGGGTGGAGCTTGCTAACAAGGCAAGTGCCTGAAACTGCCATGTTGGATTTTTGCCATAGCGATTGTGTGCTCAGGCAACAAAAGAGCCTTCCCCCCTTTTTTTCCTATTTATTTAAGAGGAATATCGCACTTCTGCACCTTGGATACGATTTAAAAAAATACTGTTCGGTGGTGGCAACTGGTGACAATAAAAATGAGAATAATTAACTCACACCCACCATCTTGATTTGCAGGCATGCCCATTGGAACGCCAAATGGATATGGCTTCACATGCCTGCAATCTTGACAAAATATTGTTAAGACAAATGAACGCTACTGCGAATTGGCATTAGGGTGCATCAATCCACATTTTATTGCCTCACATAGACAACACCCGAGGACATGGGAGAGGGCCTTTTCAGTTCTGGCTGGTTGTGGAATGTTTGTGTTTTGTTCTCATTTCAATGACAAGTAAAAAGGCGGCTTCTTATAAAAGCCTTGGGAGACTAATGACTTCACCCAACAAGTATGCATAGATGATTTTATTGTTTGAACTTCGACTTTTTAAACTATGCAAATTTTAGATATATTTTTAGAATGCTGAATTTATTTTTATTGTTGTAAATTTTATTGATGCAGCATTCTACCTTTTAAATTGTTCCACTGATTTTATTGTAAGCTGCCCAAAGGCCTTAACAGTACAAGGATGGAATGGGACATTTCAGTGCAGCCTGTTCAGAGTGGCCAGTTCAGTGCAGCCATTTCAGTGTGGTGTGATTCTGCTTGTGTATCAATTGATAACTGATAATGTTGCCAAGAAAATGCAATCAAACCATTTCTATTTGGTTGGAACTGTCTTGCAAAACCCTTTGGGTAAGGGTTAATAATTGATAATAATCCTAACCCTAACCCTTACCTTTACTCTAACACTTATCCAGATGGGTTTGCAAGACAATCCCAACCAAACATAAATGGCTTTGATTGCATTTTCTTGACAAAATTATCAATTGATGTACAAGCAGAACTGCACCACACTGAAACAGCTGCACTAAACTGGCCACTCTGAACTGGCTGGACTGAAATGTCCTAGACCCTGATCCTGAAGAATTCTAAATAGGTGCTGTTGCTGCCAAACTGAAGCTCATAGGATGATGTGACCAGTTGCACTATGCACTCCCCCAAAGCATGCCTAAATATCAAATATGCCTAAGGATCAAATCAGATGTTACATTAAATATGTAGCAGGTAGCTGTAGGAAGACCATTTCCTTTTTTACTTATAAATCTCTGTTTGGGTAAACCCCATCCAGATTGAGCCCACTACCATTGGTGGCAAGTGCGTCTGCTGTGATGGGACAGTGATGGGGCACTAGGCTTCAGCATTTTGGAGAGCTCCTGTAGAGCCTGGATTAAAAACCTGGAGGTGATTCAGCACCCCATTGACACAGGAATCATCAACCAGCACCAGGTTGAATGGAAGACATACTGGCACTGAATTAGGGTCTTGTGCTGGCAAAGTTCCCGCTCAACTTGGAGCAATTGTTGGAGGAGCAGCAATAAAATCCAGATTGAATGTGCTGCCCTTGCAGTGGTGGAACCACTGGCTGCCCCTGCTCACAATGCAGGGTCCCTGTTGTTGTTGTTGTTGTTGTTGTTGTTGTGTGCTTTCAGGTCATTTCTGATTTATGGTGAGCACAGTGCCTTTAACACACATCTATTTTAACCCTAAGAGGGCAATGACTCGATCGTTTCTCTGGCAGACTCTCCCTGGCATTAACCGCAAGGCAAATTCTCCTCTTGAACCCACTCACCTTTAATATAAACAGTAGATGGCTTGTGGTTGGAACCTCGGACAGCAACCCCTTCAGCATAGTTTCCATTGTGTCAGAGGATGATTTGTAGAGAGCCTGAAAGGAAAGAGAGCTCTGGAGGAATCGGTAGGGAAATAATTCTTTTGCCCACAAACAGAGCTTCATTACAAGGGACAACTGGTATCTTAAAGAGGAACAAATGTATTATGACATAAGCTATTCCACTTCATTTCTAGATTATTTATTCCTTTTAGTTATACCCCTGCCTTTCCGCTAAAAATAAAAGGCACTTTAAGTGGCTGATGATATTTATTAAAAAAAAGAACTTGGTTAAATCATAACATTTAAGCCATTCAAAATACAACAGTAAAAGATATAACCCGCATTCAGCCAAGTAGATGCTATCTAACAGCAGACCAGCATGTAGGTCAAAGGCTTACCTCAACAGAGGTCTTTGCATAAAGCTGGGAGGACAATACTGAGGAAATGAGCTAGCTTTCTGTGACAGGAGTTCCACAGATGAGGAATGGGTACTCCCATGAATTCATAAAACACATTAAGTATTATCCTCAATTCACAGGTATATACACACAGGGGAGCAGAGCAGGAGTGGGGAAAGGTGAAGGCAGTGGGGTTATTTCCTCCCACCTTTCCTGTGACATCCCTGCAGACTATAGTGTCTCTCCTGGTGCAACTTCCTAGAATTATAGAATCCATAGAATCGTAGAACTGTAGAGTTGGAAGAGACCACAAGGGCCATCTTTACCCTCCAGCTGTTCTGATTTGTCAGTCTCAGTTAATCCACTGTTGCCCCACTTTCTTAGCTGCTTTTAACATGTCCTGGTTTCTCTTTCCTCCTCTCATTTCCCCCCTTCGTCTTCAGCTTACTTCAACTGCTGAAAACTGAGTTCAAAGTGTGAAAGTGGTTTGCACTCAATTAGCTCAGCAAGGGGAGAGAGGAGATGAGGGGGTAGAATATTGCCGGGCACTATAGACTCAGGCAAAAACAAACTGCTGCAGCTTCTCCTAGCCTGTGTTTTCTTCCACATTTATAACATTTGCCATCTTAACAACATTCCAATATTGCTTGGCTGCATATGTCCTGGTTTTCATTTGCAAAATGTTGGTGTGTACAAACTTCTAGTTTCCGAAGGGCGGGGGTGTTCCAGCCAGAAAAAGCACATCTAGAAAAAGCACATTTAGCCAGAAAGACTTACATTTCTGCTACCGGGGAGTAATTGGTAGGGGTGGGTGGGAACGGTACCCCAACTGCTACATTTTGCCTGTGGTTTGCAGACAGGTTTGGGTTTTAAAAAAAATCAATCAGAAAAAATATTACCGGGGGTGGGGGGACTGGGGCAAGGGGAAGAAAAGAGCATCCCAGAAACTGTAAACAACCTATGGGTGCACTTTCCTCACCCCTAGAGTAGAGTGAGACAAGTAAACAGTGAGACAAACATCACAAAAGGCAAAAAGTGCACTACAGCACTTCTATTAAAGTTTTAAAATAAGGGCAGGTGTGAACACTTGGCATGTGGCGGGAGTGCAGCATGGCACATGCAGCTCTCCTCTGAGTGCTTTGGGAATCCCAAAGCCCATGCTGGCAAGCTGCTGCTGCTGCTGAAATTTGGTGGCAAGGTGGCTGCTCCTACCCTCTGGAAGGTCCTTCCTGGAGGAGGTTAGGTTAGGCTAGCCCCCTCCCTACTTTCCTCTCACAGGCAGGCAAAGACTTTAAGCAGGCTTTTAATGTATAATCTGTAGGCAGGGGGTGCATTTTAATGAATGTTTTATTTATCTTTTAAAACTTTGTCAAACAAAATGATTTTAAAATGTTTTTATCTGTGATTTTAACTGTTTTCAATTTTATTGTAATTGTTTTAATTGATGATTCTTGGAAGCCGCCTTGGTTCCCACTTTGGCAGAAAGGTGGCATATAAATGAAATTAAATAAATAAGTGAAGAAAGAAAGAAATACAGTAGTGTATTCTACTTCCCACTCCTGACCCATGAAATGGCAAAGCCAGACCTTCAGCAGCACGGATCTTGATTTATTGGAGAATCAGTTTCCTTATTTGAGAGCTCATGCCCGAACAAGTCTTGAAAAGAAACCACAACGCAGAAAGAATCACAACCCAGAAACATCACCCAAGGACACCTTCTGCTGTGCTTTCTGCAACCAGACTTGTTTATCTCAGATTGGCCTTTTTAGTCATCAGCGCGCTTGCAGAAAGCGCGGGATGAGTCCTTCCTGAATCTTGGTTTGCGAAGAAAAGCCAGAGAGAGAGAGAGAGAGAGAGAGAGAGATTCCTAAAGGACAAGACCCATACTCTCTACAGGCCTTGATGTAGTATATAAAGTGATACCCCACGCCAACTGACAGCTTCTTCAGGCAAAGAAAATGTGTTAGGAGGTTGCTGCAATATTTGTTGCCATAGTTCTTGTGGGGGGGGGGCGGGCATCTTAAAAATATCCCAATGTTGTTTCTATTGTACCAGGCTATTTTCTTGCAATTCCTGGCACCAGCTGCAACATGTTATTCTCATCCTCAAGTAACTTTGTTTTAAAAATTCTGGAACATATCAGAAAAAAGTATGTTCTCCATTTTTCTCTTCCTAAATCAACCAAACCAAACCAAGATTTATAGTGCATCAGTGCATCATTAAATGGCACTTTTGCACTATAACATTATAACTCTAAGAATTTTTTAAAAACAAAATGTGCCTTATGGACCATAAGACCACCTCAGAAAACAATTTTCTGGTTTAAAAGGAACCTTTGAAAGAGTCCTAGTGCAGATATATGAAATCACTTCAAATGGCCCTGAAAAGAATGGAACAAGTGGACATGGAAGTGGCTACACCCAGCAAAAACTAAGGATGTATACAGCAAGAACTCATGCTTCTTAAAACCAGTCTGGAAGAGCATATCTCAGGTTGGCAGCACTGCTGAATTTTGGTGTGCATGGGTCTGGGGGAGATGCATCCTGTGATGGGATCCACAGGGCCAAAATTAGCCCTGGTCTTCCAAAATTGTCCTCCGCACACACCTATTTTAAAATATATTCAGATAACCTAAAGAAAGCCATGTTGCTCAGCATGTCCAAGAAAGATCCTTCTACTGGAAGAGTTTCATGGATTCAGGTCTACCTCACTTCATGTTTTTCCTGGGAAACATGCAGATATTTTCTTTCCCACAGCAGCTGTGGAGATAGAATGTTACTTAGCGATATGGGCTAAATATGAGATCAGGGCTTATAGATCCAGAGCAGCATATTTGTCCCAGCACCAAGATATGTGATCAGAATTTACCTGACTGTGAGAATCCTCTTGGTCTGTTTCCATGTTGAAAATACCATGAAGAGCCAGCCGCAAGATGCTGGACTCCATCTCACGATCAAGAGGGGGCTTCATTTTGCTGGTAGGAGAAATGGAAAAGGAATCATTTATGCAGAGTGTGAGACGACCTGTCTCTCAGATTAATTTTGGAGAATAACATATTTGATTCAAACAGACATAGCCTTGCTTTTTGTAGAGACTTTCAGCAAAGTGATTAGCATTTCCATGATCTATATGGACCCTGGCCTGCATTTTTGAACTCCTGATAGCTGCTGCACACCTCTATTTAACCTGATAGCACAATTAACTCACTTTTAACACCTCAAAAGATTTGCTTTTGAGGTCACAGTATAACCTTTTGCAGAATGACAATTCAGTTGAGAGTTTTTATCAGTGATTTTTTCAAAAACAACACTGTTAATTTTCGGGACATGCAACATGCATGAGCAAGACCTGCCCTGCCATTAGGCAGAGTGAGTCTGGCCCTTTATGTATCAGATTTGGGGTGTCAGAAAAAGGGCAGCAACATGATAATTATTTCATTTGTTAGTACACTGTACTATTATTATTATTTTTACTGTCAGAGATGGGAAGAGCCACTTCTAGAATTTTCTGTCTCATGTGCCAAATAATTTGGCTGGTTTGGGGTGCTATAGCTTGACTTGTAATGGGGATTTGCTGCTGTCTCTCAGGCAGAAAAATGTCTTGGTCTGGCTCTGTATAGGAATGTTCCCCTACACACAATGTCTTTCCAATGTGCCCCAGTAATACAATCAGCTGGGATTCCTCCACCTTTCTCTTGCTTCAGGGAGTGCTGGCCAGAGAGCCTTGGGGTCCTGTAGGTCTTATACTGTAAGAGTATGTGGACAGAGGTGGTTCACAGGATTGGGATGCGTACAGCCCTGCTTTCTGGCATTTGATTGGGTGGTTTGTGTTTGCAAACTCCTTTGACTGAAGATACCCTTCAGGATACCACAAGCAATATATATTTAGCTAGATCAGGGTTTTGAAATGAAAGAGAAGTCTCAAGGATTATTCTAGGACTTTCACACAGTTACAGAATGAATCATTGTGTGTGTGGGAATTCTATTCAGTCAGTCAAATATATTCACTAAAAATAGTTAAGTCTGCACTAGAACATGAAATGAGTATCAGTGCATTTCAAAAATAATATTTTCTAAGGCAGAAAAATATAGAAAGGAAAAAAAGTAAAGTATAGAAGGTCAAGAGGGTGGCAAGACCTGAGGGATGGAAGCCAAAAAGAAGTGGGGAAATTATTAACATGGAAGGACCAGTGAGGAGAAAAGTAAAGAACTCTGCATAACATGTAGTTTGAATGTAGGCTGTGACTGGTGGGCTTATTCCTTAAACACTAAGCATGGGGCTGGTAAATTGTTATTGAACAGAAAGACCTTGCTCCCTTGTCATAGGCAGACCTAGTACCTGAGATTATAGACAGCCAACATAGAGCAGGAGAGGGTGAAGGATGGCACAGAATGGCTGGGCAGTGTCTCCATCACCATCTGAGAGAGAAGAGATACAATATCAAAGGGGCAGTCCATCAACCTCCAAATGGCCTCCAAAGGGTATGAACAAGTCAATAAACAAGGCTTCTTTCTTTCCTTCAGCTCCACTACTGAGGCAGACAGTTACGTACATCTTTTTCATTCTTTCCTTTTCCACAAAGCTCTACAGTTAAGCAGACATTGCAATTCATTCCATGTAGCAAGTCTTATCTCTAGAAGATTTGGTTATACCATGCTAAACATGGTTGCATATTTTCTCTCTCTTCCAAACCCTACCTCCTCCGGTGTTCCTTCTACATCCCCTGGTTTGCACTCTTTGTTCTCCAACACTGAAATCCGAGACTCTGCATCTACCCTTCAGGATCCGCCTCCCCACCACCCCCCTCAGGTTCCTGGGGCTGGTTTACATGGCAGATTTATTGCGGCAACTTGCGCTTTAATTCTTTTCCGCAGCTGTGCCAGTCAGGTTTTTTTTTTCTTCTAATTATGCCACTTTTTCGTTCAGACTTGAAAAAGTGGGGGGGGCGTGGCCTCCCAAGCAGAGGCAGGCTTTATGGGGAAGGGCATAGACCTTCCTTTGAAGCCCTGCATTTTCGAGCTAAAGAAAGACTCACAGACTGCCAAAATAGCAGGGGGGAAGATCAAAGAAGTGGCTCTGTCTCTGTCTCTCTCTAAATCTGCCTGTAAATGAACTCAGTCACTCCTCGAAGCAGAGGGACAGCAATCTCTCTGCTGAAAGACTTTGCTGCCATGCCGAGGATCCTAAGGTGAACCTATCACAAGTTTTTTCAGCACGATTTGTTTAGTCAGGATTCACAGACTTGCAAAATAGCAGAGGATTTTTGACTCTCCCTCCCTCAGTCCCCCTCCCCCCCCTCTCTCTCTCACTCACTCGCTCGCTCTCCCTCCCCCAAGCAGAGCTGACAGATGGGAACTTTATGACTGAAAGGTCTTGGGAATCCTTTTTCTTGGCAGACTTGCAAAATAGCAGAGAGAATTTTTCAAAGTTTCCTGAATGCTACTGAACTCAGTCCCCCTCTTTTAAGCCCGCCCCTTGCATCAGAGCAACCAATCACAATGCAGATCTGCTGCAACCCTTAACGGAATGGTAGTTTATACTGCCAATAAAGCGCTACATTGCAAATATACCTGCAAAAGTAGCGACATCCCTTGCCATGCTATATTTGGGTGTTTTACCTTCCCCCCTTCTGAATGAGGCAATGCTGTGCTGCGATCCGTGTGAACTATGAGCTATCTTAGCGGTATATTTAGAGGAATATTTGCCCGTGTAAACAACCCCCTGGAGTTGCATCTCACTTACCAGTAGCACCTCTGCCAAGTCTGCTTTTGTGTATGGGAGATCCAATGTGTCTTGGCCATTCTTTAAGGCAGCTATGCAAGTTGTGGAGATGGCTCGGAGGAAGCTGATGTTCTCATTATTGTTTGTGAATGTCTAGAAAATTATCATTATCATTATTAGAAATAGTATATTTTTTTACCACACTGTTCAACCAAAGGTATCTCAAGGCAGCAGATAATAAAAAATAGGACAGTTTTGCTATAGGCTTCCAATATAAAAGACACAACACAAAAGGGAGAAAAGACACAGACACATGATGGTAACAGTGGTGGTAATGATTCCTTCATCTGACATGAGCTTGTCTGTGTCTTGAGATTTTCTCGGTCTCACCACCTTCACAGGCACATCTGGTGGGAACATGGGAGAGGACTTTCTTGGTGGCTGCTCCCAGGCTCTGGAACTCCCTTCCAACTGAGGTTAGACTGGGACCCTCCTTGCTGTCTTTCCGCAGGCAGGTGAAGATTTTTTTGTTTCAGCTGGCCTTTGAAAACTGACTGCTCAAGGGGAACAGGCCTTGCATAATGTGCTGTATTGTATATTTGTTGTTTTCTTTTTTAATGGCTATGGTTTAATTGGTTTTAATTTCCTTGATAGTTTCATTACATTTTAAACTTTTGTACGAACTCAAGTTTTAGTTATGCCTGTTTTAACTGTCGTAAGCTGCTTTTAGTCCTGGCCTGAGGGAAAGGTGGGCAATAAGTAAAGATGATGGTGGTGGTGATAAGGAAACATTGGCCCCAAACCCAGTGCTTCCAATTAAAGTAAAAACTTACAATTAGGCACAATATAGAAAAGAGAGAGATTGTGTATAGTATACACTGTATATTATGGAGTTCAGAATTGTAGCTATAGAACTATGCATCCCTGAGAAGGTAAATACTAGTGTGATGGCAATTTGTTCTGCAGCTGAAGCACAATGCTGCTAGGAGTTTTCTGCACTCTGCCACACATTGGAATTGTTGTGGATTATGGCAAAAAAGAAAAGAAAAGAAAAAAGAACTAGATTTCTCCCTAATGAGCAAAAAGAAGATGTGTACTGCATGAGTTGGTAATAAGAAAAGAAGAACTTCGGGCTTGTCTACACGAAGGACCCCCCCCCCATTGCTCCACAGTAATAGCAAGTCACAGCAGCTGCAACCTGTCTTAATGGTTTTACAGCCCCCCTAAACTTTGTATGCCTATACAGAAGCTGCAGGTGGATTACTCACATTTTTTAATCTGCTGCCACCTAATGCTTTTTTTTTTAAAAAAAAGCTATTTCTATGGTGCACACAAGCGATATTCTATCTTTCAAAAAAAAAAAAACAAGAGGAAAAAAGATAGCACAAATCCCCATTGTATCACTTTAGCAATCTCTAGCTAAGATGACAATCCAACATGGCAGCAGCAGGTGCTTGCCCTGTAACCAAGCCCCGCCCCATGCAGTCGTCTAGCCAATCAGATTTGCACTTTGCCTTGTATGGGGAAACAGTTCATGTCAAATCACTTGTCTTAACAAGCGAAAATGCGCATATCACTGGAGCTTTTTAAAGAAGTTGGGAAAAGCCACAAATGCTTTTCTTGCGTACTTTTTACTTTTTTTGGCCCCCTTCCTTCACAATACAACAAGACTATGCAGGATCCCATTAAGACAGCTCATTTTCTGAGGAAATTCTGTGAGGAGTATTTTCACCATATAGACAACCCATTGTGTAGAACTAGCAGATGAACGGAGGCACGAAGGCTGTGGCCTTGTCAGGAAGTGCATATGAGGTGCTTATGGCAAGGTGAGCAAGCACTGGGGAACTGCACTTTCCTACCTGGAACCCATGGGGTGGGGCACACAAAGTCTCTCAAAGCAACCCCCTCCCCATCCAGAAAAATCAAAACTGCAAGTGACCACAGGTCCATTTTCAGTTTGTGGAGGGGAGAGAATTTAAAAGCATTATAAAGGTGGAATGGTGGGCTACAATTCACACATCTTCCATACTACACAATTATAACACTATTTCCATTTCAACTGCCATGGCCTTGTCCTGTGGAATCCTGGGATTTGTAGTTTGATGAGGGACTAGAGCTCCTTGGCTGGGAATTCTAAATGTCCTTCCCTAAACTGCTAGTCCCAGGACTTCATAGGATGGAACCATGGCAGTTAAAATGGAATCAGAGTGCTGTATTTGTGTGGTGTGAAAGGACCTAAAGTTTCAAATCTACCTATTATTGGAAAAGGCAGACTAGAATAGAAAGAAATTTGGGGAGTGGCTTCTATGTCAATAGGGCAGTGAATCTGCTCTAGTTTTAGCCTGGGCATTTGAAGGATGTCCCTATGGTGCTGAACTCAAGCCTAAAATTGGTTCAGGACCTTGGATAGCTCCTGAACCCCAGATTCATTGTGCCACTCACATGGAACCCGCCAGTCACAGTGGGATTTTCCAGACTACTCAGTTATAGTGCTATGAATCCACTCTAACTGCGATAGCCCCATCCTATGGAATCTTGGGATTTGCAGTTTAGGAAGGGATATTTAGAATTCTTAGCGAGAGTACCCTACCATCTCACCAAACTACAAAGTCCAGGATTCCATCCGATGAAACCATGGCAGTTAAAAAAGAATCATAGTGCCATAATTATATTGTGTAAAAGGGACCTTAGTGAAAATTTGGTTCCTGGATTCATCCCTCTGTATACTTTCAGGCGTAGCAAGCAATGAACCTTTCTTGCCAGATTCTGCTTTTTGATGGGTTGCGTCTGGGAGCCACCCAGAACTTGCAAATGTGGTCCTGCACATGGCCTGTAGGTCACCCAATTCCCAACCCTGGTTTATGACCATCTCTTCTGATTCCTGGCATTTGATGTCATAATCTAGGGTCCTCCCACGAGTAGGTCAGACGTTGCTGCAGAAACAGTGAAGATTTGATAGTGTAGCATATTAGAACTCTTGTCTTTCTTTTTTGCTGCCTGTACTTTTAATTTTATTTCAGAATGAACTAAAATGTAGTGGGAAAGCAAAGTAAATCAAAGAGTGGAAATGCATCTTTTTCTGTATCAGACAATCTGGGATGGTGTCCACTTTCTTCTGTCTGGTACCTACTGTAGGGGCAGCCTTTTTGCACTGTACAGTGTCTCTAGAAATGGAAATAGCATTTCTTCATTACAGACTGTGGTTTTCTGATGGAATCTGAGGTTTCCTTTCTTGTGGCATGACGGCATAGAACACACATTCTGTACAAGCAGCCTGGGTTCGCCTTTGTTTTTCTAGGTTCAGCTGAAAGTGCTGCTGATTGCCCTTAAAGCCTTAAACAGCTTGGTACCGTTTTTTTTGGGGGGTGGGGTGGGGAGGATCATCTCCATTGTATAAAACTTCCCTGCTCCTGCTTGAAGAGTCCACAATAAGTTCCATCAAGTTTGCGGGTACAAAAGACAGAGTCTTTTCTGTGGTGGACCCATCCTAATGGGAGGCATACCTCCTTCCTTGCTAATTTTTAATGTTTAACTATTTTTAAACATGCCTACTTTAAACTATTTCAAAAAGCAGACACATCTGTCCACTTTTAACTAAACCTGGGCTATATTTCATATTTTCCATTTTACGGTTCTAATAGTTGCTGGTGTGTTCATTCTGATTTGTTGCTTATTTTGTTGTGTTGCTTATTTTGCTCCTGCTGATATAATAGGTCAGATTCAGAGTTTTGCAAGTGGAACTTTGACATATGAGACACTCCCACTGGAGGAAGAGGGAAGTAATTTCCTTAATAATTTCATCTTTTCTGTATCCCCTTGTAAGGTAAATCAAATAAAATTAAACCAACCAACCAACAAAATCCCCACTATACACTACCCTAGGGGTGGGAATAGTGTGGGACACTGCAATGGGCGGGGGGGGGGGAGTGGAAAGGAAAAAATGGCAAAAATCTTCCCCACCTTCCTTCAACAGGAGTCTCTACCAGATCTCACTCTCTTTTGTTAACAGAAGGAGTGATTGCATTTACCAGACAACCCTAACCCACTAATATATTTGTGTGTATATACACATATACAGTGGGTCTTTGCTATCCACTGGAGTTGGGTTCCAGGACCCCCATGGATGCCAAAATCTGTGGATGCTCAAGTCCCATTATATACAATGGAGTAGTAAAATGGTGTCCCTTATATAAAACAGCAGACTGCTTTTGGGGATTTTTTTTGGGGGGGGGGGTATTTTCAAGCTGTGGATTGTGGAGTCTGTGAGTGCAGAATCTGTGGATATGGAGGGCCAACTGTATAGTGTCTAGCTCTATGAAAAGGATTTTACCATCAAGACAGTATAAACATATTTTAAATCAAGATTTTTTTCTTCTATATCACTCTGGAGGGCATCTTAAACCTCTTTCAAATAGTGGTTACTCTAGACCTCCATGGTGCAAACAAGAGTTGATGGATATCAACTTGTGCTTTGGATTGTGCAAACACAGGGCTCCACTCCTAGATCAATGAAAAAGGAGATGCTTATACCTTTTCTTCACTGTGAGCGCATTCCATTATGCTCATGATGATTTCCACATCCAGTAAGCTGGGCTGTTCTGACTGGAGTGACTGGAAGGAAGGGACTGTAGAGTCCAGGGTGCCATCGGTTAAAACTAAGAAAGAAACAGGAGGTGGGGGAGGGGGGAGACATAGTAGAAGGAGAAAGAAATCAAGGCCTTCTTCCTTTTTCAAAAGAAGGGCATCTAGTCATCTTGGAAGCTTCCTCAAACCAGTCTGTCTGAGCTGCATCCTTAAGAATGTAAGAAGAACCCTCCTTGATCAGACCAACAATGTATCTAGTCCAGAGTCCAGTGTAGTCTAATTCTCATAGTGACCAGCGAAATACTTTCTGAAGCCTGACAGCAAGACATGAATGCAACTGGTCTACAGAGCCATACTGCCTCTAGCACTGGAGAGAGAGAGAATATATCCACGGTGCCTAGCAGCTACTGATAGTCCCATCTTGTATGACAGTGGTTCCCAAACTTTGGTCCAACAGGCGTTTTGCTCTTCAGCTCCCAGAAGCCTTAGGCAGCTTGGACAACAATCAGGAATTCTGGAAGCAGAAGTCCAAAACTTCTTGAGGGCCAAAGTTTGAGAACCACTGTTGTATGAATATGACCACTGAGGGTTTCTAAGTCTCAGGGCCTGGTCTTCAGTCTCAAGGCCTGGTTGCTCTTCTCCAGTCTACAGGGTACAAGAAGGAATCTTGGGGCGAGAGAACTTCCTCAAAAAGTGTGTATCTATGTATTTTCCTCATTTGCTATGCATAGTGTTTTTCATTTGAATGGCATACCCTGAGCAACTGTAGCTGATGCTTAATATAGCATGCTTACCAGAGCATTCCTTGTAACATCAACTTTGTAACATAACCAGGACCCATGTGACATCACACACCCCTTATTCTCAGATGTGGATTCTGAAATCTCAGCAGAGTCCTGACCTGGCAATTCTATGATCACTCTCCTTTCAAAGAAGTACAACCTGGTGTTCCTCACTACGTCTTGTGGCAATAAATTCCACAGGTTTACTATGGAATAAGCAGTTTAACTGTGTGAAGTACAGTTTAACTTTATGAAGAAATACTTCTTTTTCTCTGCCCTGATCTCCTTCCATTCAGCTTCTGGTGGATGACTTTGAATTCCAGTATAATGAATGAAAAAAACCCAAAGCTTCTTCCTGTTCCTTCATCACTAGCCATACCTTAGAAGCAACTTATTGCAAATAAGGTATCTGTGCAGTACTTTGTTTTGCAGTACCTATGCATAACTAAGTTACATTACCATTGTAACACAATAAGGGGTAATGCCACCCTTTTGCGTGGTATAAATTTAACTAATTTTAGTTAAATTTTGTAGTTATGATGTGTGCAGCCTCACTGCTTAGTTGTATTTTGTACCAAGGACCGGAGCTTGTAGCATAGAATCATAGAATCTTAGAGTTAGAAGGGATCACAAGGGTCATCTAGTCCAACCTCCAGCCAGACAGGTATATACAACTAAAGCACTCCTGAAAGATGCCCATCTAGCCTCTGTTTAAAGGCCTCCAAAGAGTATTGCACTTTTTAAATTATTAAATTTAGCTATTTTAGTTATTTTTGAATAACAGTACATAAAGAGTTATTGTTTACAATGGCAACCAACTTCTTTGGGGCCTGTAACTCTAGCAGTAACCAATTACTTTTTGACAGTCACTTCCCAAGCTCTGAATTTACCCAACCAGCCAGGTGCTCCATCCCATCCAGACAATTCCCCTTAATCCCCAGCCGAGTGTCTCCTTACCTCCAGTGCCAGATCCCAGGCTGCTCTCTGTGGTGGTGCTAATTGCTGCTGAGTGATGGTCCATCTTGGCATGAGCCTCCATCCTATCCACTTCAGAGCACGATTCAGGTTTCTGTTTCTTCCCCTCCTTAGGTTTTGCACCGTGAGGGTTGATTTTACAGTTTTTGCAGCAGTTCCAGAGCATCCCTGTATTTTCGCCATCCCCTACAGAAATGTCCCTGTTTGCTCGGCAGAGGTGAAAGCTCCAGAGCCTGGAAGGTGTCTTCCCCTGGACTTTTGCTTCAGTGGCCATTGCCTGCTTTCTGCGGTGGTCCATGCGTTGCCCACTTCTGAGAAAGGAAGTTGAAGAAGCAGCAGCAGGTCTTTCAAGTCTATTGCTGTTTCCCTCTTCTGGGAGCTCAACATTAGCGTTCCTGTTTTGAATGATGACCCGAAGTCTTTCCAGCCTAGAAAACGGTTAAGAGATTATAAGAAATGGGCTTCTTATTCTATATGGCACTCGGCCAAATTGATCACCAACAATGGTCAGCCATGGCCTCACATTGGGAGGCATGGAGATGCACTATCCACAGTGCTGTAGCCTTATTTGAGAACTCATGCCGAACAAGTCTTGAAGAGAAATGACAATGCAGAAAGAATCACAACTCGGAAGCATTACCCAAGGAAACCTTCTGCTGTGCTTTCTGCAACCAGACTTGTTTATCTTGGATTGGCCTTTTTAGTCATCAACGCGCTTGCAGAAAGCGCGGGATGAGTCCTTCCTGAATCTTTGTTTGCGAAGAAAAGCCAGAGAGAGAAATTGAATTTCGACCTCCTTATCCAGGCAACTTAAAAAAAAAAAAAAAAACTTGCTTGACTTAACCTGGAGTATTTTCTGACTCCAATGAAATCTTTTACAGAGTATTAAAGAGAGCCAATGTAGTATAGCGGTTTGAGCATTGGAATATGACTCTGGAAAACATGGGTCAAATCTCCACATAGACAGACTGGGTGACCATGGACAAGTCACACTCTCTCAGCCTCAGAGGAAAGCAATGGCAAACCTCCTCTGAACAAATTTTGCCAGGAAAACCCTGTGGTAGGATCACCATGAGTCAGAAATGGCTTGAAGGCACACAACAACTAGAGTATTAAAATGTCCCACACCCACTGGAGTGTTTAGGGGTACAGAATCCAGAGTATTCTACAATATCCAAATACTTAGAAAGAAACATCTTCACATGAGGTATCTTTACTTTGAGTAGTTGTCAGCCTTCCTTTTTTGATTAAAAAAATGTAACCAACACTGGTTTGGTGTGTTAAAAATACTACTATTTTTGTCTGTAAAAATAGCCAATAACTCTACATGGCAGTGGGTAAAACTCATGGGCGATATGATAGCCCTGTTTAAGTATTTGAAGGGATGTCACGCTGAGGATGGAGCAGGCTTGTTTTCTGCTGCTCCAGAGACTGGAACATGGAGCAATGGGTGCAAGCTCCAGGAACAGAGATTTCACCTCAACATGAGGAGGAACTTTTTGCCAGTAAAGAGCTGTTCGGCAGTGGAACACACTCCCTCAGAGCATGGTGGGGTCTCCTTCCTTGGAGATCTTTAAACAGAGGTTGGATGACCATCTGTCAGGGATGCTTTGATCAAGATTTCCTGCGTGGCAGGGGGGTTGGACTGGATGGCCCTCGTGGTCTCTTCCAACTCTGCAATTGTATGATTGTATGTATGTATGACATTGTTCACAACTTCTGCTGACCAGTTCATAAAATTACTGCCTTGTACATCTAGTTCTGTGTGAATTCAGCAAAAAAGGTGAGTCTAGGGCACTGAAATGTCCCATTTGCCTGCACGTAAATCCACACTTAAGGATAGTAGAAAAACGTGTACTCAGAAATATATCCCACTTGGTTCAGGGGAAATTAGGGCTTGTCTAGATGAGAAGATATAATGCTGATTGCTGGGCATTAATACAAAATCACAGCAGCGTTGTTTTGCCTTCACGGTCCTTTGGCAAAATCGCTGATATGTGAAACTAATCATGTTTGAAGTTCACACACAGCCATACCTGCAAAATCAATATGGTGGCTGAGAGTGAATTACTTGCATTATTATTCTCAACAAGTTGTTGCTGCTACCCGGTATTTTTTTTAAAACTGCAAATCAAAGGTGTGCAAATGCGACCTTCTGCTTAAAAAACCATTTGATCCCCTCAGTGCAGCGAAAAAGTGCATGATCGGCAACACGGAACTCCAAAATGGTGCTTCTGGCCACTTCATTGCTGGCAAGCCTGCCCACTGCACACGTCCAACCAATCAGCTTTCCATTTCCGCCCTGTGCTGCAATGCAAACCAGTTGTCCAAATGAGCAGTAATACGCTTCTCTGCAGAAAGTGTTCTACAACTGTGGTGTCATCACTAAGATGATACCTTCCCTGGTAAACATTTGCTTCCTCTCACAGCTCATGATATTATATAACGTGGTCTGAATTAAATCATTTAGCTGAGAAAATACATTTCAAATAGTTTTGGTTTTGGTTTTAATTTTTGGAGATTAATGCTGAAACCAATTCTAAATGTGTGTGTGTCAAAGGTGGTTTGTTTGTTTCCCCCCCCCCCCCAGTTTCCTCCTCTGATATATAGCCTACAGCACCTGGGATTTGTTGGTGGTCTCCCATTCAAGTACTAACCAGAGCTGACTTATCTTCTAAGCTCAGATGGGATCAGGTACCTTATATTCACCTAAACTGAATTTCTAGTTTCAGCTAGAGTTGATGCATTGAATGGCTTGCCGAATAATAAGTCAATTGATCAATTCAATGGGTCTGCTCTAGTTAAATCCAGCAACTGGATTTAGGGTGCTACCTGCTGGGAGTATATAATGATGATTCTATAAACATAACAATAAGATTTTCAGATGAGAGGGAAACATTTAGTAAGTGAAATATATAGCTGAGTGAATTCTTGATAGATGATGACATTTGAGGGTAATGCCACAGGTGACCAAGGGCATTTCACTTGTAACATTAGTCCTGGAGGAAATGTACAATCACATGTCATAGTGGTCACAGTGTCATGACTGACATAGGGGGAGGTAGATTAATTTCTATATTATAGTCTACTATGTATGTGTGTGTGTGTGTATCTGTGCATCTGTGCCTTTAAGTCACCTGACAACTTATGGTGTCTCCATGATTCTCATAGCTTTTCTTACTCAGAGGTGGTTTCTGCCAGTTCTTTCCTCTGAAACAGGCACCTAGTCTTCATTGGCAATTTCCCTCCCAAATACAAAGCAGAGCTGACCCTGCTTAGCTTCTAAGACCAAATGGGATCAGGTGCCTTTAGGGTTTTTAGGCTCATGTATGGGTGTAGCTGTGGAAAAAAGATTGGAAACTGTGGTTGTGTCAAAATTTGGTCACTCTGGTGTTGTTGTTGGTAGCTGCAGGCTTCATGAAGCACAAAACCAATGATTTTTGCAACAATATGATTGATTCTGAGTTAGTCTCTGGGCTCAAACTTAAAATGCTGATATTCCCTTTGAAACCTTAAACCAACCTGATAACCCCAGATATTTTGGACTATACTGTAATTCCAGTCTGGGGATTCTGAGAATTGTAGTCCAGCACATCTGGAGGATATCAGAAAACCTATAGAGACCTCAAGGAAAGGGTGTGTAACACGTGACCTTCCAGATGCTGTTGAACTGCAGCTTCTACTATCTCTCATTCTAGGCTATACTGGTTAGGACTAGTGGGAATTACAGCTCTACAACATCTGGAGGGCCACGTGTTCTCCACCCTGTCAGCCTGCCCATGTGCTGAGATCATCCTCAGAGGTTTTGCTTTGCATGCTTATAGTGCAATCTGCTGTATAGACAGTGAGTGGTGGCACACCATTCACTTGAAGCAATTAAAACAGTTCTGGCTTCTAAGGATAAACTTTTGAAAAGAATACTGCTAATCCAGGGTACAAGAAGTCCCCTAGGTATGATTTTAATTACCACAGATAATTACAGAACTAAAATGCGGAAGCCACTGAGAGAGTCCACTTACATCTCCAAAATATAATGTGTCTCTCTCTCTCTCCCAACCAAAGAAGAGTTGTAAGGACCCTGGTCAAGGCTAGAAAAGAAAAAAATAAAATTAAAAAAATCACTTGACAGCATCAGGACAGGAGGAAATGGAATCCTTCTGTCATCACCTCACACCTGATCTGATGTAATCCACAGTTACGATAGTTTCCCTGCTAAAATAATAATCAGTCTAAGGTACCCAACCATATATAGTATGCTCATTAGGTTCACTGGGTCCTGTTGTGCCAATTACTCTGGGTTTCTAGTTTTTCTCTGTCTCTCTCTCTTTCTCAACACCTCATTCCCCCATGCCCCCAGTTCTTCTCTAAGAAGAGAAATAGGAAGTGGAGACTTTCAGTTTTAGGATCAGTTGGTGTGATAAGTCTTTCCTTTCCATATATTTTATGGAGTCTCACAGACTTGCCTCTGATGCCATGTGGCAAAGCTGTTTCTTGTACTATGAGCACACAATGATACTTAGCTTAAATAAATGGTAATTGTTAAGGAAGAGGCCAGAGTAAGAGAGAGAGAGAAGCTCTATACACACCCACGCTTACAGAAGACCTCTGGCTAGCTTACAGGTGTACCAGCAACTTGAAGGCACATACACACAAACACCAGCAGAGGGAGATGTCACAATGGAGATGCTACAGTTACCTTAGCAACCAATGCACTGTTTCTCTAAACTCTTTTTTGTTTGCAGTGTGTGTATTTCAAACTGTCAGTTTACTCAGCCTGTTATACTGTACAGTCGTCCCTCCACATTCATGGATTTGGCATTCATGGTTTTAAGTATTCACGGCTTGAAAATATTCATAAAAACATAATAATCCAAAAAGCAAACCTTGATTTTGCCATCTTATGTAAGGAACTCCATTTTGCTATGCTGTTGCATATAATGGGACTTGAGTATTCATGGATTTGGGTATTCACGGGGGTCCTGGAACCAAACCCCAGCAAATGTGAAGGACAACTGTATTACAAATGTGTTTATTTTTAATTCAAGCTCACTTTGCATATATACTGACCATACATAATACTCCCAAACAAGTTCCTCTTCCATTTTACAAAGAATGAAGTACCTTTCCGTCCCAACCATTCTCTCTTCTAAAATGCTCCTTGATGTAGCTTTTCTTTCAAAAATCAACTTTGTCACTTAGTTTTCTGCATGTGTTTGTGTTTATAACATTTAGCTCCAATCAAAGATTGAGGGCACAGTTCACCTGCACGTACAAACATCATTGTTTATTTTTGATTAAAAATTCACTACTACAAAATGAAAAATAAAAATTAGGCAAAATACACCAAGGATAGCTTTCAGACTAAATTCAGATTAGCAGGGCAGTCCTTAAACCTGCCTACTTGGAATGAGGAGTATCTGCTATCAATGCCATTTGTTAAGTATATACAGGTGTTATACACATGTGTAAAATTAAAGCAGGGGTGAAAATCCTGTGGCCCTCTAGATGTTGTGGAACTGCAGTTCCTCACATTTTTCACCATTGGCTATATGAGCTAAGGCTGCTGGGAGTTGTAGTTCAGCAATATCTGGAGGTCCACATCATTCCTACCCTTGAATTAGAGCTATGGAGACCAGATCCCATTGAATAGAAACAACATGCTGCAGTTTTGTTGATGTCACTCTGGAAATGTTTTCATGCGCACTAAATTATAATCCAATATTTTGAGGTTGGGTGTTTTTGGTATGTTAATCCTTTATTACATTTTGCCACTTCATTCCTATCTGCTCAGCCTGAACCCAAAGATGTCCTGGTCCTTTGGTTGTGTCCAAATCGGCTGAGTAAGCAAATCATTACTCTTTAAAGGTAAACAAACAACTTCTCCATGAACAACCACATTTCTTCACAGGAGGCTTCCAACTGTTGTTGGCTTGCAACAGCCTTATCCAGCAAAGGTGGGGATGGTTGCCAGACCAGGGCTATCCCTGGCCCTAAGATTTCAGAGCCCAGACCTAGACCTAGGGATGACCCCTTGTGATGTCACAGAGGATGGGCCCTGGGACTGGACTACATGGGTGGGGGGGGAGATAAAAATCTGATTGAAGATCAGACTTCTTTGACCTGGAGCTGCACCGGAGATGTCCTACATGATATTTGGACCACTCTGGTCCAGATTTAAGCATCACATCTACCTGGTCAAAAACTGACTCTCTCCATCAGGTCTGCCACCAACTGCATAGCCAGGCACCTCTTCCCAAAGAGCTTCATGGATATTCTTTAACAAGGCAGATCCCCAGTGTACGGCTGATTGTTCTGAGGGTCAGAGGGAGCCACTGCTCTCCAAACAGGACAAAGGCACTGCCATTTCCCCCCTCCTCTGGTGCCATCACCACTGGCTCTGCCTTCCCAGTGCATAGCGAACAAGTTACTGTGTGCTGGGAAGGCAGAGCTGGCAGCGGCAGCGCAGAGGAGGGGGAAAAATGGTGGTGCTTGTCAGGCAGTGCTTGTACTGCCTCTCCACCCTCCCTGGATCCATTGCGGATCCTTGGTCCACACTACAGTTTTCTCTGGCATTTCCAGCAAACTGGAGAAAACTGAGAGTCTTCCAAAACTGGGTTTTAGGTAGTATACCCTGGATCTGGTTCGGATAGGGATGTATGTCATGTGGCACTATTGCACCAGATTTGGGGATAATGCCGCATGTTGTGTGGCAATATCAGGCTAGATTCAGCTTTGGGGGTGGGTGTTCAGATTTTATAACTAGTGTAGACAAAGCCCTGGTGATGTTTCAAGCAGCAGCCTCTGGTGATGCCATTAAACTTGTTATGTGATCCATCAACCACAGTTGCACAGGATATGCTATTGAAATAAAAAATACCATATCAAACAACAAATAAGTCATCCTAGTGTATTTCTGCAGAGGTTATTCCAAATTAAGGCATATGTTTGCAGCTCTCTAGCATATGCCTAAGAATATTATTATGGACTTCCCCTCTGGGATGTATTTTTAGGGTTGAACCCTTGCCCTTTGCACTCTGAAGCAAGCAAAACTACATTCAATGAGGCTTCCTCTTTGATAAGTGTGCATAGAGTCACAGCCTTACAGTTTATATACACAGGGCAGAAGTGCAGAACTATATTATACTCCCTGCAAACATACATTCTGGTTTATGTGGATGCTGGAAATTATAGTGATAATTCAAGAGGTGGGAGAGTAGCCGCTTAACTTTTTCTATCTTTGCTTGTGTTCGTTTGGGAATCAATCCCACATCCAATCTTGGTCATTTGTGGAAAGCATCACCAGATGGAACATGGGTTCATGAGTCAAACTGGGAGAACCATCCCTCCACCATTTCAGGACAGACAGCCCCTCTCTTTAATCCATGATCTATCACTGGGCTGGGGTGAAAATTTTAAAAGCAGCAATATTACATGCAGGTAGTGGAGCAGGAAAGGTTAGTCAGTTCTGTTTCTCTTTGTTCCCCACTGTAGATCCTCTCCTCCTCCATCAACTTTCAGTTTTGTAGCAAGACAAGGCAGAACATAGGGTGGCCACAGGCAAAATGGAAAAAGGCTACTGTACCTTTCAACAGTTGTGTAGAAGAAGGTATTTTAGGTAGTATTTCCTGTAATACAAGCTACACCTGCTGGAAAATACTTGCATCTATGCAATTATTAAAGGCACAGGAGCCCTGTGTTTGTTTGCATTTGGCCACCCTGGTAGAAACCCATACAGTTGTCCCTTCATATTCGCTGGGGTTTGGTTCCAGGACGTCTTATGGATACCAAAATCCGTGAATACTCAAGTCCCATTATATGCAATGGCATAGCAAAATGGTGTCCCTTATATAAGATGGCAAAATCAAGGTTTGCTTTTTGGATGATTATTTTTTAAAGAATATTTTCAAACCATGAATACTTAAATCCATGGATACCAAATCCGTGGATATGGAGGGACAACTGTATTTACTTCCTAAAAGCAGTTTCACTGTTACTTTTTACTCACTTAATTCATCATGACTGCATGCTTGCACCCAGTAATCCAAGGGTGCTTAAAAATGGCTCAGCGCAGCAGTAGCATTTAAAACATCCCCCCAAACTCCCTGATCACTCAGCCCCTTTCAAAATCCTATTTTTCAGCCCCAAATTAGCCAACCCTCTCCCCCCCCCCAGCCTCCCCAAGAAGTTAAAATAGAAGCAGTGAGTTGTGGATGAAAAGCAAGAGGTATGACTTACTTCCGGGGTTCAGACTGTGGGCTCTTTCACATGCCATAATTATAGAACTTTGATATCACTTTGCCTGCCATCTCTCCATTCTATAGCATTCGGGGATTTGTATTTTTATGAAGTATTTGGAATTCTCTGATGGACAGCTCTTAGTGCCTCCTCAAACTACAGATTCCAGGATTCCATAGGATGCAGACATAGCTATTAAAAAGGTATCAAAGTGCTATCATTGTGTAGCAGCAAACAGATTTGCTCTTCTCCACTCCTGAACTAAGGGGCTTACCGCACTCTGAAGAAAAGTGGCAAGGCAGCAGGAATACTCTATCTTCCCTGCTGCCTTACTGCATGATGTTGTTGTTCTTCCAATATTCTTTCATTCCAGTCCTGTGGGGGACTGAAGTAAAACTGCATCTTTTTGCTAACAGGTTTTTCTGGTTAGCAAAAAGACACAGTTTTACCTTGGACCCCCATAGGACCGGAACAAAAGAATGACGACACCATGCGGTAAGGCAGCACAGAAGATGGAACGCTTCTGTTAACTTGCTGCTTTTCTTTGGAGTATGGTAAGCCCCTAACCCAACTGTAGACTATCCAGTTGTGTATGCTTCTCCAGAACCCTCCGTATGAACATAGATCAGGGCAAGCACAGTACGACCTTTGAGATGCTGGCTCACAACTTTCATCATTCCTTGCCAGCATAGCCACTAGTGAGGAGTGCTTGGAGCTGCAGTCCAAAAACATCTGGTGGGCTCCATCTTGCCCACCCCTATTCTAGATATTTGAAAACACTTCAGTATTTCTAGGTGGAGGCAGGTGGAAAACAGATTGATAAAGCCACTGCTCTATTGCAATATACAGTATATATGGCTTGTTCATTCACCAGGATTTTGTTGTTATTTGCTGTCAAGTCAACTTCAACTTATGGTGACCCTATGATTGGAACCACCAAGAGCCCTGATCATCAACTGCCCTGCACAGGTCTTGCAAACTCAAGGCCATGGCTTCCTTGATTGACTAAATCCACCTATAGTACAGTCTCTGTCTTTTCTAATGGCTTCCACTTTATCATGCATTATCATCTTGGCCTCATTATATCTCCAAAGTACAATAGCCTTAGTTTAAACATCTTTGCTTCTAGTAAGAGTTTAGGTTTGATTTGTATACAGGGATGGGGGGAACAGAATGCCTCGTAGTAATAGCATTTCGTGGCAGCGATGACATGTCTTAACAGTGTTTTTGGCCTCAGAAACCCCCATAAGAATCTCATGCCAGATAGCAGCTGTGAATCATATAGTCGCTTTAGTTCTTCACCACAGCTGAACTTTTAAAAAAAAACAGCCATGTAGTATAAGGCGCGCTGGAGCAATATAGTGATTTTTTTTTTATTTAACAGGAAAGAAAAACAAAACAAAAAGACCCACTCTGTTTTATCACCTTAGCGATTTCTCGTTAAGGCGAAAATCCAACATGTTGGCAGAGGGTCTTGCCCAACCAATCAGCTTTGCACTTCCAGTTGAATTGCTTGTCCTAATGGGCAGGAATGCACACTCTCCTCACTATTTTAAAAAACTATGGGAAAAGCCGTGAAGGCTTTTCCTGCATTGTTTTTGCCATTTTGGGCCCCCTCCTTCTGAATAGTGTGGATTGGTGCAGGATCCCATTTGTATAGGTAGGATTCTCAGTGAATTCCATGAGGGTTATTTTGAGCATTTAGACAACCCCTAAAACCCATTCATCAGGATAGGCAAGCAATAAAATAAAATAAAATAAAATAAAATAAAATATAAAATAATATAAAATATAAAATATAAAATATAAAATATAAAAAATAAAATAGAAATCCTGCATGGATTTTCCCCAAAACCTAGCTCCTGTGTTCGTCCAATTGGAAAAACATGGGAAGGTCCAGCCTTCTGTTTCCACCAGAGAGGGCACAGTAATAAATACAGTAGCACTCTTGTATCTGCTGAATTGCCATCTGCTGATTCAATTATCCACAGATGGCGACAGCGGGGTGGGGGTGGGGGGCAGGGAAGGGAGTAGTAGTAGATCTCACCTCCCTTCACCCCCAGGATCGCCCCTCAGGATTGCTGCTGTGGTGGGAATGGTGATGGGGGACAAAGGAAGGGGAGGAGGAGATCTTGCCTCCTTTCTGCCTTTGCCCCAGGGTTCACTTCTGGATCACTCCTGTGGCGGGGATGGTGAAGGGAGGGGAGGAGTAGATCTCACTTCCCTTCTCTCCCGGGATTGCCTCCCATGGCAGGGATGGTAATGGGGGCATTTGCTATTATCTGCAGATTTCATTATCCACGGGGTCCCCGGGAACAAATCCCCTGCAGATACGGGAGTCCTACTGTATACAAAGGTTGACAGGCACAGTCCATTGGACTACATCTCTCAGGGAGTTTTCCCTTCCAGCCTGTGGAGTCTGTGGGCAAGCTCCACATCCTCTATGATAGCTTTCCCTGTTCTAAGCCCAACCCTGAAGGAAATGTTGGTTATCTCTGATCACCAAGTTCCCTTTCTGGTTGTGCCCTTCTTCTGAGACTATGGTGGTATTCCGATTTGCAGGACAGGCAAATGGCAAAGAGTGATAGCAACCATTTCTTTCAAACACCAAATGGTCTTAATGCCCCCTTCTTGCTGAAAACTATATAAAGCACATACTATTTTCTAAAAGGTTGAAGAAAATGTATCAAAATGATCCAACACCTTTTACAAATGTTGAAAGGAGGATTGTCAGCTTCTTAAAACACCTGTGCCTATGTTGTTTACAGTAGCTAGAACTGTAGAAATCAGCATGCTAAGCATTCACGGCACAGAGAAGAATATTTCTATCTGCTAATTTCCTGATCTCAAATTGCCAACAAAGTCACAAGAAGAGGGTGTGGTAATAATTCCAGCAGCTTTCATGGCAAAGCATGTGGCAATACTATTTTCCTATTCCCACTTATACACAATACACATGTAAAGTAACAATCCATTATGTTCTATGTTAATAACATATTTTATTGCACCCTGGAAAATCTTATTTGGTTGTTCTGAAGAATTCAGCCTCAAGATATTTTTCTAACTGTTTTCCATTTACAGACACAGTTGCCATCAGATGCAAAGATTAAATCAAATATTTCTAACACCAAGGTAATAGAGATTCTTTCCCTGCCCTCTACTGAGCAAGGGTAATACAGCTGGGATAAAGAGACATAAAGATACACTCTGAAGATCAAGCCATCAGAGAACCATTTTGCTGCAATGCTAACAAATAGCTGCTACATGAAATAGGGAAATATGCTACCCTGTAGATATTTTCCCATTACTATGAAATATGACTAGCAATTGATCCAAGCCCTGCTGAGGGTAAAATTCCCATCTTATTCAAATAGCATACTTCTCCTATGTTAATATTGTGGGGATTTTTTTCTCTCCAGGAAGTATTTTCCCATTTGTTTTCAGAATGCTGTTTTATAGTCAATAGTTTTTCAAGCCTCTTTATTTATTCCAGCTACACCTCATGTGACATCATCACTCTACTACTAAAATTCTATACATACATATTTAGAAATCTCTCTCTGGCTTTTCTTCACAAACGAAGATTCAGGAAGGACTCATCCCGCGCCTTCTGCAAGTGCACTGATGACTAAAAAGGCCAATCTGAGATAAACAAGTCCGGTTGCAGAAAGCACAGCAGAAGGTCTCCTTGGGTGATGTTTCTGGGTTGTGATTCTTTCTGCGTTGTCATTTCTCTTCAAGACTTGTTCGGCGTGAGTTGTCAAATAAGGCTGCAGCATTGTGGATAGTGCGTCTCCATGCCTCCTGATGTGAGGCCAGGGCGGACCATTGTTGGTGATCAATTTGGCCGAGCCTGAGATGTTGCTTCAGGGAGTCCTTGTATCGCTTTTTTGGAGCGCCCCTCTTATGCTGACCTGTGGCGAGTTCACCGTAGAGTACTATTTTTGGGAGGCGATGGTCCTCCATCCTAGAAACGTGCCCTGCCCAGACCAGCTATGTTCTCAATATCATGGCCTCAATGCTGGTGATCCCTGCTTGCTCAAGGACAACAACATTTGTCACATAGTCAGTCCAGTGTATATTTAGGATTGTGCATATACAGCGCTGATGAAAGTGTTCGAGGAGTCGTAAGTGTTGGCGATAAGTGACCCATGTTTCAGATCCATAAAGGAGAATAGACAGTACAATGGCTCTATACACACTGATTTTTGTGCTTCGCCTCAGGTGTTTATTACTCCAGACTCTTTTGTAAAGTCTTCCAAATGCACTATATGCCTTTACTATAAGCCACATTAAATTCACTTACACTAAGGTAAACGAGCCTCAGGCTGGTCACTTGCGCATTTCAAAGAGAGAGAGAATGAGTGAGACAGAGAGAGACACAGAGAGAGAATCACCAATAAAGAGGACATCAACTTCAATATGATATATACAGATGTTTACAAATGCTGTAATTTCAAGAGTTATGTGTCATCATAGAGAGATCAACAGTTAGTACCTGGGCAATAGATATACAGATCACCTGATCACAGTTTTCCCAAATAGGAGATGTATTGGATTTCTATTATAGCAATTACTCTTAAATATGCAGCTGTGCCTATAAATGAGCATATGTGAATGTTCTGTAAATCTGTGTCCTGTTTCTTTCAATGTACAGGTGTCCCCCCATATCCACGGAACCAATATCTATAGTTTCCGTTATCCATGGCTGAAAAAATAGGGACACATACCATAGAGTCGCACTGGAAAATGCCTAGAGAGGTGTCCTCTCTGGGAACTGCTAGGTCCTCTAATGCAAGTCTATAAATGTTTGTACTGGAAGTCCTTTATTTTAATAGGTTTCACTGTTATACACAGTTTCATTTATAAATAAGTCTAGGAACATATCCCCCATGGACACAGGGGGTGACCTGTACAAGCACCTACCCCAGCAAAACCCAACAATATTAAATTAAATAATTGACAATTTGCTGCTCTTTCATGATATCCAAAATCAACTGCCTGAAGTTGCTGCTTTACTCTGCCTAACTCTGGCCATCCCCAGAAAAAATGATAATGACATGGAGTAATAAGAAAAAAAATTATGAAGATATAAAAAAAGAAAAAAGAAATGCAAGCCACAGAGAACTCAAAAGAAAACAAAAAAATCAAGGAATAAAATACAGTTGTCCCTTCCCATTCATGGCGGTTAGGGGTGGAGCACCACCACGAAATGAATAAATTAAGCCCCACCCCAAACATGCTGTATTCTCCTCTCCCACCATCAGCACTGCCAGAACCTCCCTTTCCTGCCTTTTCTCGATGCCTCAGCTGATTTGCAAAGTCCCTCTGCCTCCCTCCACTCCAAATCAAATGTTAGTTCCAGCAGCTGCTACTGCTGTGATCACCGAGACTGCAGATTCTGCCAACCCACCTATGCCATCCTCATCCTCTGCCTTCTCTTCCTCCACTCCAGCCAACATTCTCCCTTTCTTGTGTTTGAATGTTGATGCCTCAACCACATTTGCAGGGTTCCTAGGCCTTGCACTTCTCTCAATCTTCTTATCCTGGCAAAAAACCACCCCACCTCTCATTTCCAGCCGCCTTCCAAATGTACGCACACACGCATGCATGCAAAGCTCTCCCCCCTTGTCACACCCCTCCCTGTGTCCCAACAACAGCAACAATATTGCTGGCATGTAAACAGCTTTCAAGATTTGTAAATCCCCTCTGCCCCCTTCCACACCAAAGTTGATTTTTGCCCTTTGGGTGGCTCCACCCTTTGGGTGGCACAGAGGAAGTGGATGTGACTAAGACTTAGGCATGAGGTTGGACTAGGTGGCCCTTGGGGGTCTCCTCCAACTCAAGAGAATCACCAAAATCTTGAACCTGGAAGTAAATGGAGCTCCATTTGTGCTCCGTTTATGCTGGGGCTGCCTCTTCAACACTGCTCAAGATAGGTCTGACTGGGGGGGGGGTGTGTCTTTTGCCAGCATAAAAATGCTACAAAATTTGCTGGCAAAAGAACGCTAATGGGAGTTAGTCTGATAAAGTCCTGCATCTACGGTATTTAAGACAGAAGAAAGGCAGATCAGGGAATAAGGATTCAACCCATGCTAGATGGGGTTACATTTCCACTGAAGACAGAGCCTCATGGCCTCAATGTGCTCCTCAATTCAACCCTGACCCTGAGAGCTCAGGTTTCTGTGATGGTTAGAAGAGAATTTATGCTATTTAAGCCAGGGCACCAGCAGCACCCATTCCTTAGACATCCGATCTGGCAAAAGTGAGCAAGCTTCAAAGAATGTATAGAAAATTCATCTGGTCCAAAGAATTGCAGCCAGACTATTGACTGGGGTTGGTTACAGGGAGCACATTGCTCCCTTGTTACAACAGATCCACTGGGTGCTAGTGTTTCGGGATGCAATTAAAAGTGCTTCTTGCGACCTATAAAGCCCTACATGGCTCAGACCCAGGGCTATATGAGACCATACTGTTCCATATGAGCCTGCCTAGGCTTTGAGATCATTCGGTGAGGTTCTTTTCTTGGGTCTTTATCACACCTTGCCGTTATAGTGGTTTGGTTCCACTTTTTATCTCAGCCTTATCACATAATATTGTGGTTCTCACAGTGCTGTTGTGCTGTATAATTGTTAGGAATGTGATTTTTTTCATGCTGAAAATAATCCATTAACGACTCTCTTTCTTGCTATGATTCAGTAGCCAATTTGAGTGTGGATGTCTCTTTCCACTTCATTGTGAGAACAGTTGATTAGTAGGTGTGGTCTGGATGTCTCTCCCTTAGGGATTCCCAAGGATATCTTCAGCAAAGAAACCTCAGACTGCTTCTGGTGCTTGTGCAAGGAAGACAAGACTTCCAGGGAGAATAGCTGTGGTTTGTGTTGTCTACACGCTTGAAACTCTTTTCAGATTTTTTCCCCTGTTTTTTAAAAATAGAATGTTGTGATCTTGACCTGTTAAACACTGAAAATCACTCTTCAGATACCTTTACTGCGTGGGGGTGTGTTCCAAAGATTTTTCCACGGCTTTCCTTTGTAGCAAACACCACGATGCTACTACCACAGTGTTACTTTTAAAAAATGATTTAAAAATATCTAAGTGTAATAGCACTATGACATCATGCTGCAATAGCAATATTGCAGCTTAAAGAGTACAAATGAAGTGTTTTTTTAACAGAACAACCTGAAACAACTGACTAGCATGATAAGCATTTTTGTTTTTCATAGGAGAAATGTCCAAAATTGTGTGTGTGATCCTTTTCCCATGTTACCTCTCACAATGCAAGGTCTGGGCAGTGATGGATGCACTGTAATGATGTCATGCTGTAATAGTGTTATTACTGCTCAATGAGTATGAGTGGAGCTGTTTTGAACAGGACAGCCTGAAACAGCTGACTGGTGTGATAAGCACTTTGTTTTACATAGGAGAAAAACATAAAAATGGTGGGGGATAGTGTGGTCTGTTTTTCTTCCTGTGCCACCTCTGGCAATGAGAGATTTGGGCAGATAATAACATTGTTATGAATGAATATATATATATATATATATATATGCAAATCAGTCACAAAGCACAAGGGGGTGATGATAATGGCATTCATGCAGATAAAAAAAAAGTGAAAATCATGCTATTACAAGACAAATGTGGCAAGGGTATATGATACACAGCATCAAAAATCAGGTATTGTTGCAAGTACAGCTGAAGCAGTTTTAGAATGGTATAATCTGACATAACAGTGTGGTATGATAAAGACCTTGATCTCATTATCCTCAAAGACATGTCTGATGGAAAAATAGGGGAGGGCCTTCTTGGTGGGTGCTCCCAGACTCTGGAATTCCTTTCCTGGAGTTAGACTGGACTTCCTCCCTTTTGATAATGTGTTGTTTATTTTTTTATTATTTTTTTTATTTTATTAATTTATTTATACCCCGCTCTTCAGCCACAAGGCTATCAGAGCGGCTTATAAATTGTTTTAAGCAATAGCTATTTACACATCTACACAGCATTAAGCAGTTTCCAATGTGTGTTAGCTAATTGCCCCCACAAGCTGGGTACTCAATTTACCGACCTATGAATGGATGGAAGGCTGAGGGAACCTTGGAGCCGGCTGGAATCGAACTTGCGACGTGGTGGCTTGCAGTACTGGCATTTAACCACTGAGCCACCAGGGCTCCCTCTTTTTATTGTACTCTTTTTTTATTTTTTTATTGTACTCTTTTTATTTCTTGCCATATTCATGGATAAGTTTTAAATTGCTCTTAATTCAACCACTAGTTTAATTATATGTTCACTTCTACATCTTCACTGAGAGATGCATTGTATCTGTTCTAATTCTTAAAAAACTGCCTTGGGTGAATACAGTAGGACCCCCGTATCCATAGGGGATTGGTTCCGGGACCCACTGCAGATGGTGAAATCCATGGATAATAGCGAACACCACTGCCGCCATGCCGGAACCCACCTCCTGCCCACCCGCCATGCTGGAACCCCCCCCCATGAGGTCACCTCCTCCATCCCTTCCCCGCCCACTGTGCTGGAACCCCCTCCTGCCCACATGAACCCTCTGCCCACCCGCCCGTCATGTCAGAACCCCCCCCCAAATACAAGGTCACCTTCTCCTTCCTGGAAACCTCCTCCCACCCACCTGAACCCTCCACCTTCCCGCTGCCCACCTACTCTGCCCCTCCCACCCTTCCCCACCCGCCAGCTCTGCCACACCAGAATCCCCCTCTGGCAAGGTCACCTCCTCCCTCCTTCCCTCTCCTGCCTGCCCACCCGCCCACTGCAATCCCCCTGCAAGGTCTCCTTCTTCCCCCGGAACCCTCCTCCTGCTCGCCTGAACTCTCTGCCTGCCCACCCGCCTTCCACACCGGAACCCACCCACCCCACAGAGGAGGGAGGGGGAAGGCAAACTCACCTCCCCCCTCCCCACCCACTGTGCCGCAACCCCCCGTGAGTTCACCTCCTCCCTCCCTCCCTCCCCTCCCACTCACCCACCCTGTTGTCGCCATCTGTGGATAATTGAATCTGTTGATGGTGAATCAGCAGATGTGGGGGTGCTACTTCAATAATAATCATTACAATTATAATATTTATTTCCCTCCTTTTCCCAGTCTTGGACTCAGGGTAGCTTACAAGAATTAAAACACATAAAGTTAAAAAGTTTACATTATCCAAAAGTAAAACAAAAAATTATCTATGAAGTTAAAAACAGTTAAAAACAAACGTTATCAGATCAGGCAAATATGGTGTCATAACAATGCCTAATTAACGCAAAAGGGCGAGCATATCATATGATGTTGTCCTTTCATGATCATGTATTGTCCAAAAGCCGTTCCGTTTTATTGATGGGCCATGCTGTTAATAGATCTCCCATTGCAAACATTGCCAGTGTTTGAAACCTCACGCCATTGTGCTCATGGGAATACAATGTCAAGGACAGAACACTTCTGGGTGAGATTGCTAAAGTCAGGTAGGGACACTCTTTTTATGAACCTCCCCAGTTTACTTGGGACTTTTAAAGCATATATCTGTGCTTGTGTGAATGTTCTATGTTTTAATTTTGCTTTATTTGAACCACGCCCCTTCTTCCGCCATGAAGCTATAAGAACTGCTTACAAGATCTTGGCTGGGATGGGTGAGCTTTTGCTTGGGAGCCACTCCCCTTCTTCCATCCTGAAGCTACAACAACTGCTTACAATGATTATTTATCATCACCACCATATAATGGAGCCGGAAATGGTCTGGGTGCGGGAATTGAGGTCGTGTGGGGGAAGGGAAGGTATGGCAGCAACAGAGTGAAGGAATGTTACAAAAGAAGAAGGGATCGGTGCTTAATATCTATCCCTTCTTCAGTTCACTGTTTCCCAGAATAACTTGGAGAGCGTACCATCCTTTCCACAGCCCCTTATTCTGCTCCTTTGCAATGCAAGGTCAGTTAAAAATAAGACTCATATTATACATGACCTCTTGGTGGATGAGGCCACCGATTTGGCATGCTTTACCGAGACCTGGCTGGGAGATGCCAGCACTGCAACATGGGTGCAGGCTCTCCCGGTTGGGTATACGGTCAGCAAGCAGATAAGGGAAAGTGGGGGGGGGGGCGGTGTGGCCTTGGTTTATAGGAACAACTTAACCTTGACCAGGAAGCCTATCCGGAAAACAGCTTGCATCGAGTGCATGTACCTTAACCTGAAAACTAGGGATAGTTTGAGGATTCTGTTGGTATACAGGCCACCCCGTTGCTTAACAGACTCCCTAACTGAGCTGACCCAGCTGATCTCCGAGCTGTTGTTGGAGTCACCCAGACTTTTGGTTTTGGGCAACTTCAATATTCCACTCAAGACCAGTGTGTCTAATCTAACCGGTGTGGCTTGGGAGTTCATGGAAACAATGACAAACATGGGCCTATCCCAATTGGTTGATGGGCCCACACATTGTGCAGGTCATGCCCTTGATGCAATCTTCAGTACGGAACAGGAATATCTGTGGGAGGAGGTTACAAAAACCTCCGCATTGTCATGGACGGATCACTTCCTGGTCAAGATGGAACTAAGTGCCCTTCTGGGGGTGCATGTACGTTTATTTGCCCGCGAAGGCTAATGGAACCAATTGGTTTCCAGAAAGCCCTAGAGGGTTTAATGGAGCTCGGTGTCATCAGTACGCTGATGACACTCAGATATATTTCTCCATGACCAGATTGTCGGCTCAGACTTCAGATGGTGTCTCTCCTCTCAATGACTGTGTCAGAGTGGTAATGGATTGGATGAGGAAAAACAGATTGAGACTAAATCCAGACAAAATGGAGGTACTGACAGTCACAGGCCCAAATCAGGTCTGGGGATACAACTTCCAGTCCTGGATGGAGTCACACTCTCCTCTAAGGACTGGGTTTGCAGTCTGGGGGTACTCCTAGATTCGTCGTTTCACATGACTAGTCAGGTGAGTGCGACTGTCAGGAGTTCCTGTTATCAGCTTCGGCTGATACGCCAGCTTTGCCCTTACCTGGATACAAGGGATCTGGGAACTGTGGTACATGCTTTGGTAACCTCACGTTTGGATTACTGCAATGCACTCTACATGGGGCTACCCTTGTGCCTAACCCGGAAACTTCAACTGGTACAAAATATGGCAACCAGGTTAATTACGGGTACATCTAGGAGAGAGCATATAACACCTGTGCTTAAATCTCTCCACTGGCTGCCTATCAGTTTCTGGGCACAGTACAAGGTGTTGGTTTTAACCTTTAAAGCCCTACATGGCTTGGGTCCATCTTATCTCTGGGACCGCCTCATCCCATATGATCCCCCCGCGTACTTTGGTCCTCTGGGAGGAACCTGCTGCAGCCTATGAAAACTAGGCTATTGCAGACCCCCCAGAGGGCCTTCTCTTCTACGGCTCCCAGACTTTGGAATGGCCTGCTGGACGAGATCTGTCTTATCACTACTCTTGATAGCTTCAAGAAAGCGCTAAAGACAGATCTCTTCCGGCAGGCCTTCCCAGAATAACTTCCCGGCTCAAGTGGAGTTGATTGCTTACCTGTCCCCCTGCCGCTATTGCCATTTTTTTTTTTTGTATATTGTATTGTATTTTATCTTTGTTTTAATTCTCTACTAGTTTAATTTAGTTTTAAGGGGTGGGAGGGTTAGGATTGGGAAGGATTGTTTTGACTTGCTGCTGTTTTAATCCTGTTGTACACTGCCCTGGTTGTCTAGCAGAGGGGCAGGTTAAAAATAAAAAAATATTATTATATTATTATTATTATTTTTAAAACCTGCTACGTTCGCATCTTCTTGTGAGAATTGGTGAGATCTCAAACCAGGAAGTAAATGGACCTCCGTTTGTGCTCCATTCATGCTGGGGCTGCCTCTTTAACACTCCTCAATGTAGGTCTGATAAAGGGCGTTCTTTTGCTGGTATAAAAACAGTTCAAAATATGCTGGCAAAAGAACGTTTATGGAGGGTGGTCTGAGAAAGTCCTATTAAACAAATAAAAGTAACAATGCATGAAAGGCCCTTTGACCTGAGCAGTCAGCCCTCAAAGGTTTGCTAAAATAAAAAGGACTTCACCTATCTGTGGAAAGAAGGGTGCCAGACTTACCTCTCTGGGAAGGGAGTTCCAGAGGCTGGGGGCAGCCACAGAGAAGGCCCTCCCCAGGTCCCACCAGATGTACCTGTGAAGGTAGTGGAACAGAGAGAAGGGCCTCCCCAGCAGATCTCAAGGCACTGGCAAGCTCATATAGAAAGGTACAGTCCTTCAGATAACCTAGACTTGAGCTATATAGGGGTTTGTAGGTGGTAACTGGCACTTTGAATTGTGCCCCAAAACCAGACTGGCAGCCAGTGGAGCAATAGCAACAGAGTCATGTGCTCCCTGGAGCCAGCCACAGTTAACAATTTGGGTGCCACTTTTTGGACCAGCTGCAGTTTCCAAACACTCTTTAAAGGCAGCCCACACAGAATGTGTTATAATAATAATAATGCAAAGTAATTACGGCATGTATAACCACGGTCAGGTCTGGCATTGCTAGAAATACAGTAGTTGCAGCTGGCACACAAGCCTTACAATATTGTTGTTGTGCTTTGAAATAATTTCTGACTTATGGTGACTCTAAGGTGCCCCTATCAAAGGATTTTCTTGGCAGAATTTGTTTAGAGGGGATTTGCCCTGAGGGTGAGAGAGTGTGAATTGCCCAAAGTTACCGAGGGTGGATTCAAACCCTGGTCTCCCAAAATCCTAGTCAAAAATGGCATATGGTGTGCACCTGTGATTTGTTCTTAAGGTATCATGCTTAATGATCCGCCTCTTGTAACACGACAAGCAATATCCCTAAGTTTCAGGTTTCAGCCCTGAAATCTTACATACCTCCAACATTTCGCAGATAAAAACCAGGATATGTGTGGCCAAGCAACATCAGAGTGTGTTCATGATGGCAAAAGTTATTGATGAGGAAGAACACACGAGCTAGGAGAAATTGCAGCAGTTTGCTTTTGCCTGAGTGTACTGGGAAGGGCAACACTCTGTTCTTCCCTGTCTGTGTTAATTGAATGCAAACTACTTTTGCACTTATAATTCAGTTTGCAGCTATTGAAGTAAGCCGAGGACTTACAGGGAAAGTGGGAGAGAGAGAGACTGGGATATTTTAAAAGCAGCCAGAAAAGTGGAATGACAGAGGATTGATCTGGATTGTCTGCCAAATTGGGACAATTGGAGGCAATGGCCATAACTATGTGAATGTACTCCTGGTTTCTGTTGGAGCCTGGGCATTCAAGCTCAGAGCTGAGTCCAGGAATACACCCAAGCTGCAAACCTGGGACTTCAGGAAGAGTTTAACCCCATGAAGCACAGGCTGGAAAGGTGGGATATAAATAAATGTAAGATCAGACAGTGAAGCCTGGTTCTTGGTGTGTTAAGAAGGAGCCAAGTCATGGATGGAGCCATGCAAAAAAGTGAAAGACTATGTCTGAACTGAATCTTGAATTTACTAGCTCTAGACACCATAGTAGTTATCTGATCAAATCTAAATTTACAGGTAAGGCCTTGGCAATGCAAGGATTGGCCTATCATTTCAAAAAATCTTCTTAGTCAATTCAGCAAGATGTTAGCCTGCGTGCACATTCCATAAAATGCCATTAACTATTTCTTGGTATTTGCCGTTAAGTAAGCTGAGGTTCTTTTTCTGATGTAGTTAGTATCAAACATCCGTCACATAGTCAGTCCAGTGTATATTTAGGATTGTGCGTAGACAGCGCTGATGAAAGCGCTCGAGGAGTCGTAGGTGGTGGCGATAGGTGACCCATGTTGCTGTCCTTGAGCAAGCAGGGATCACCAGCATTGAGGCCATGATATTGAGAACACAGCTGCGCTGGGCAGGGCACGTTTCTAGGATGGAGGACCATCGCCTCCCAAAAATACTAATCTACGGTGAACTCACCACGGGTCAGCGTAAGAGGGGCGCTCCAAAAAAGCGATACAAAGACTCCCTGAAACAACATCTCAGGCTTGGCCAAATTGATCACCAACAGTGGTCCGCCCTGGCCTCACATCGGGAGGCATGGAGACGCACTATCCACAATGCTGCAGCCTTATTTGAGAACTCACGCTGAACAAGTCTTGAAGAGAAATGACAACGCAGAAAGAATCACAACCCAAAAACATCACCCAAGGAGACCTTCTGCTGTGCTTTCTGCAACCGGACTTGTTTATCTCGGATTGGCCTTTTTAGTCATCAGCGCGCTTGCAGAAAGCGCGGGATGAGTCCTTCCTGAATCTTCGTTTGTGAAGAAAAGCCAGAGAGAGAGAGAGGAGAGTATCAAACATGAAGATAAGAATATTATGTAGAAGAACCAAGTGCCAGGAAACATGATTTGGATCAAAAGAGAGACAGAAAAGATTAGCAAACTGTAACACACAAAGAGGAAGAAAGAGGATTCACTGTTATGCTAGATACTCTTTTTACAATTGAGAACTAAATAACAGCCAGATATAATGCTGGATGGCCATCTGTAACAGCCAGATATAATGCTGGATGGCCATCTGTCGGGGATGCTTTGATTGTGATTTCCTGCGTGGCAGGGGGGTTGGACTGGATGGCCCTCGTGGTCTCTTCCAACTCTGCAATTCTATGATCCTGGAGATTTGGCTATAGGCTGGTGAAAATTGTGCTTTATCAGCAGATATGAAGGGGGCTGGATATTCGCAGTTTTGATAGAATAAATGTATGCATAGACATACAAGAAGAGAGACAGAGAGATATTTGGCCAGTAAGAATGAATAAACATATACCGTTATCTCTCCGTATCCATGGATTTGGTATTCACGGATTTAAGTATTCACGGATTGAAAAAAATAATAATCCAAAAAGCAAACCTTGATTTTGCCATCTTATATAAGGGACACCATTTTGCGATGCCATTGCATATAATGGGACTTGAGTATTCATGGATTTTGGTATCCATGTGGGGTTCTGGAACCAAACCCCAGCGAATATGAAGGGACAACTGTACAGGGGGCCCTTGCTATCTGCTGAGGTTTGGTTCCAGCCCCCCCATACCAAAATCCATGGATGTCCAAGTCCCATTATATACAATGGCATAATAAAATGGGGTCCCTTATATAAAATGGCAAACAGCAAGGTATGCTTTTTGATTAAAAAAAATATATTTTCAAGTTGTGGTTGGTTGAATCCATGGACACAGAGGGGGGACTGTATGTATATAAGCATATATGTATTTAAAAAGTTCATATTGAGACAACTATTGAACTAATGACTGGGGGGATTGGGAAGTTATGTGCACAGGAAGGGAGCTGGGAGTTATGTTGTGGCTGGATGACAGGCAGGGGGGGCATCTTCTAATATTTATGGAAGGAGAGGGTTTTTTTGTTTGTTTGTTTCTCCAATAAAGGGCCTTTTCACATGTACCACACAACTATAGCACTATGATTCCACTTTACCTGCTGTGGCAACATCCTGTGAAATCCTGGAATTTGTAGTTAATGGAGGAGTATTTGGAATTCTCAGCCAGAGAGCTCTAACATCCCACCAAACAAAACCCCCAGGATTCCACATGATGTTGCCATGACAGTTAAGGTGGAATCATAATCCTGTAATTGTGTACTGTGGAAGTGCCAAAGACTCCTATAGATACATTTACAGCCATAGAGTAGATACAGTGTTGCACTGTATGTGGTGGATTTTTTTAAAAAAACAAAAAACTATCCAGGCCTTACTTCTCAGAACAAAATCTGGAACAAATTTTGTCAAGAAAACCCTGTGATAGGTTCATGTTAGGGTCACCATAAGTCAGGAACAACTTGAAGGCACACAGCAGCAAAAATAACAACAATATATGTATCTGAGCTGGAAATCTAAATAAAGAATTTCTGACTGCAACACATGATATGAGGATACTGCTATCAATCTACTGTACCATAATCTGAAAAAATATAGTGTGCTACCAGCACAAAACAGGGAGTAGAAAGATGTGCAGAGCCAATATCTGAAGCACACTGTTTCATTCAGAGACCATACATTGAGTCACAAAACTTGTAACACAACAATATGCATCATAATACACATATCAACCAATAAATAAATAAAATAAAAGTGTGGTGTGTGTGTGGTGACTTTTTTGTTGGTCTAATAAACATGTATTTTGGAAATGTTCTTAAATAAATAAAAATAAAAATAAACCTCTGCTTTCTGTGTGAGTTGTAAAATATAGGATGCAGCCAATCAGAGCCAGTATGGTGTAGTGGTCTGAATGCTGCTATGACTCTGGAGACTAAGGTTTGAATCCCTGCTTGGCCATGGAAATCCACTGGGTGACCTTGGGCAAGTCATACTCTCTCAGCCTCAGAGGACGGCAATGGCAAACCTCCTCTGAACAAATTTTGGCAAGAAAACCCTGGGAATGACTTAAAGGCACATAACAACAACTACAACCAGTGGAAAAAGACAATTTTATTTATCTTATTAGAGCTAGGGAGAGTTCATTCTGTGGTTGGTGTAAAACTGCAGGAAAGGGGAGTGCTTCTAACAGATGGTGTGTGGGAGGGAGGGAGGGAGGGAGGGAGGAAGAAAAAAAAACATTGCTTTTACAAAGATTTAGGCCTAATCCACACTACACAAATAATCCAGTTTGGGAAACTGGATTATTTGTCATGGCTCCTTCCTATTGAGTCTTGGGATATGTAGTTTTACAAGGTCTTTAGCCTCCTCTACCAAAGTGTGCTGGTGCCTCGCCAAACTACAAACCCCAGGATTCCATAAGGAGCCATGGCAAATAATCCAATTTCAAACTGGATTATTTGTGTAGTGTAGATGCCACCGTTTAAAGTGTGCACCTTTAAAAAGGCTTCTTTCATAAATGTCCTCAAAATTTAAACCTGGCACAGATTCAAGAGAACAGGGCATGCCGCTGACAAATGGCCTGTACCTGTGTCTAGGTTTGTGTGTGTGTGCGCACGCATGCGTTTTTAATTAAAGATACCCTCCATAGTTTCCTCAGAATCCATAATCTTCTCAAAATAGGGACAAGGACAAGTAAACAGGGCATGCTTCTGCCAAATGGCCTGTGCCTATGTCTAGGTTTGTGTTACAGCGTGTGTGCATTTTTAATTAAAGATACCCTCCATATGAAGTCGAAGGCTTTCACAGCTGGCATCCATAGATTTTCCTTGGGTTTATTTTTTTCCGGGTTGTGAGGCCATGTTCTGGAAGAGTTTCTTTCTGATGTTTTGCCTGCATCTGTGGCTGGCATCTTCAGAGAATGGTTGGGTAGGAGTGTGTGTGTGGGGGTTTATATACTGTGAACCCCTGTTGGGGAGGATATGTAAATTTGTGTACTTGAATAGCTAGTTTCTGGGTGGAGATACACAAGGAGGATTAGTGTCTGTTTGGCTAAGGGTCCTCCATAGTTTCCTCAGAATCCGTATTCTTCTCAAAATAGGGACAAGGACAAGGAAAGAGGGAGTGTGTCTAGCAAAGGATGAGTGCAAGAAAATAAGGAAGGGTATTCTTGTATCTGGCAAAGGGTGTGCATGTGTGCAGGGTAAGGGGGGAGAGTTTTTTCCTCCCCCCCCCCGATAGGAGCCGTCAACCTTTTCTTTATCAGGGACCACCTTTAAATATCTTTTGTTGCCGTGGACCCCCAGGACTTAACCCAGGATTTAAAACCCTAATAATAATAATAATAATAATAACCCTTTCCATTGATGCCCCCTTGTCGTGGGGGAGAGGCACACAGAAGCACCTCTGCAGCACCTAACATCCTGCTTCGCAACAGCTGCAGAGCTGTTTGGGCTGGAAGTCAACCTGAGGAAAACGGAAGTTCTTTACCAGCCTGCACCACAGGACGAACACCACCATCCCCACATTGCTGTTGGCAACTCTGTGCTTAAGTCCATTCAGCAGTTCACCTACCTGGGAAGCATCATCTCCTCAGATGCCAAGATTGACAAAGAGATCGATCACAGATTAGCAAAGGCATATAGCGCATTTGGAAGACTTCACAAAAGAGTCTGGAGTAATAAACACCTGAGGCGAAGCACAAAAATCAGTGTGTATAGAGCCATTGTACTGTCTATTCTCCTTCACGGGTCTGAAACATGGGCCACCTATCGCCAACACTTATGACTCCTTGAATGCTTTAATCAGCGCTGTATACGCACAATCCTAAATATACACTGGACTGACTATGTGCCAAATGTTGCTGTCCTTGAGCATGCAGGGATCACCAGCACTGAGGCCATGATATTGAGAACGCAGCTGCGCTGGGCAGGGCACGTTTCTAGGATGGAGGACCATCGCCTCCCAAAAATACTACTCTACGGTGAACTCACCATGGGTCAGCGTAAGAGGAGTGCTCCAAAAAAGCGATACAAGGACTCCCTGAAACAACATCTCAGGCTCGGCCAAATTGATCACCAACAGTGGTCCGCCCTGGCCTCACATCGGGAGGCATGGAGACGCACTATCCACAATGCTGTAGCTTTGTTTGAGAACTCACGCTGAACAAGTCTTGAAGAGAAACGACAACGCAGAAAGAATCACAACCCGGAAACATCACCCAAGGAGACCTTCTGCTGCGCTTTCTGCAACCGGACATGTTTATCTCGGATTGGCCTTTTTAGTCATCAGCGCGCTTGCAGAAATAGTGGGATGAGTCCTTCCTGAATCTTCGTTTGTGAAGAAAAGCCAGAGAGAGAGAGAGAGAGAGAGAGAGAAAGAAAGAGAGATAATAATAACAATAATACCAAATACTACTACTACTACAATTACACCATCCATGAAACCTTCCCTCAGAGACACTGGAGGAGGGGGGAAGGCTTCCTCCAGCTTCTTCCTGCAAGTTCCACCTCAACATGAGGAGGAACTTTTTGACAGTAAGAGCTGTTCGGCAGTGGAACTCACTCCCTCGGAGCGTGGTGGGGTCTCCTTCCTTGGAGGTCCTTAAACAGAAGCTGGATGGCCATCTGTCAGGGATGCTTTGATTGTGTATTCCTGCATGGGGGTTGGCCCTCGTGGTCTGTTCCAACTCTACAATTCTATGATTTTAAGTTTGTGGCTAGAGGGGACGGCATGGCAATGCGCAGGCCAAGCCAGCCAGGCTAAGGAAGGGGGGCGAGCTAGCGAAGGGAGTGTGTGTGTGTGTGCGTGTGTGAGGGAGGGAGAGAAGCGGATGCACAGCAGGTCCCTCCGCCTATGGCCGCCCGCTCTGGGCCAGGGGAGGCGGAGCCTGGGTGCGGAGTCTCTCTCCGGGAGAAACGGCTGTGGCTGCGGCTGGGCGGCCTTCCTCCTCCTCCTCCTCCTCCTCCTCTCTTCCTCGCCTGGGGGTCGGCGGCAGGGAGGGAGGGAAAGCGCCTCCCCGGCGGGCCCCCCTGGGCCAGAGAGAGGGCGAGGCAGGGCGAGGGGCTGCTCCCCTTCTTCCTCCTCCTCCTCCTCCCGGAGCCCCGGCGGCTCCCTCCCGGGCCAGGGCCTCGTCCTTCCCGCCTCGGCTCCGCCTCTCCGCGCGATGTCTGCAGCCGGCGGGGGCTCCGGGGGCTCCGGGGCGGGGACGGCCAAGGCGCTGCCTTCCTCGGGACCCAAGTCGCTGCGGGACATGCCGCACCCGCTGGCCGCCTCCAGCAGCGAGGAGGCGCCCGGGGACTTGACGCCCAGCCCGGAGTTGCAGCTGCCTCGCAGCCTGGCCGACAAGGTAGGGGGGCGGGAAGGGCGGGTGGGGGTCCTGGGGGTGGGGGTGAGGAAATGGCTCTTGCCTCGGCCGGCGGGAAGGGAGCCCGGCTCTGAGGGAAAGACCCGGGAGAGGCCCGAGGGGCTCAAGGCACCCCAAAGGGTTCCTGGTCTATGGGGGAGGGGGGATACTGGCTCTCTTCTAGGGCAGCGGCTCTTCACCTTTTCTTTACCAGGGACCCCCTTTAAATACCTTTTGTTACCGCCGACCCCCAAAATTTAAAACCCTAACAAGAACACCTAAATGAAGACACTTGAGAAAATGGAAACGTATGGATAAACACACTCAATTTTATACTCCTAAGTCCCATAATGGATAATCACACTCAGTTTTATACTCCTCTCATAAGCCCCATAATTGTTGTGTTGTATAATGTTTGCTTAACTTGAATCTTTAATAAAAGCTTCATAATAATAATATTAATACCTAATAATAATACTAATACAATTACACCATCCATGAAACCTTCTTTCAGAGACACTGGAAGGGGAGGGAAGGCTTCTTTCCTGCTTCTTTCTGCAGGTTTGTGGCTGGAGGGGACTGCATGGCAATGTGCAGCCCAAGCCAGCCTTTGCCTTGGCTCCTGTCACGTGGCTGCTTCAGTGCAGGGAGGAGGTATGCTAAGCAACTTTCAAGCCTTTGTGGACCCCCTGTGAGGACATTGCTGCTCCCTGGGGGTCCACAGAGCACAGGTTGAGAACCATTGTGCTAGGGTCTCACCACCATTGTCTCATTTGAGGGCTAGTAATGAGGTTGCGTTGGTTGGGAAATACGTTCAATATAGAGGAGGAGAAAGCTCATAGTAGTGACCATTGGGTAATGCCTTTATTAGGACCAACCCAAATGCCATCCAGTTGTTTGCGCTTTTGAATTCTCCCCAACTCACTATCAGGCTGGCTGGTGGGGGTGCCTGTTGGGTGATGGGAAAGGTTTTACCCAGTTTTAGATCACAATTTTTGAACTGTTTTTGTTTTGGAGGAACAGGGCTACCTGTTGGGTTGTGTATTTCCTTTTCATTTATCTTGCTTGCTTTCTCAGCCAAGGTGTGGATTGGTGGTTAGGACCTCCTTTTCCATTTTGATCTCCATCTCCTCTGTCAGATTTAGATTGCAAGTTCCTTGGGGCTACGGAGCTGGGTTTTTAAAATTATTTTTATAGCAGGCTTTCTAAAGTGCCATGCCCTTCAATGGAAGATGCTGAAATATCTGTTTTTATGCATGCCATGGAATCCTCTAATCTGGAGTGCTGGTGCCTTGAGGACACTTTTCATAGTGTCCTGTTATCTGGCATGCTGGCAGTGGTATCATTAATTCAGGCTGTGTTACAAGCAAGCTGGGAATGCAGTGAAGCAATCTGTGGATGAATGCCAGACTCTGTCCGCCTACATGCTCAGTTGTGGGACTTGGGAGGCGTGCATGGCCTAAGGATGATGCAGTGTTGGTTTTCTTCATTTATTTGGTGAAATAAATGCTGCCTGTTAAGGCAAGCCTCAAAGAAGATCAAAATAAGATACTTTTTTAAAAAAAGAGATCTTAAAAACCAATTTAATGTTAATGTTATAAATCCCTTTAGTGGGGGATGTTCAGGAGTAAATCCATTACTGTTTCGCATCCCTTTGCTCAACGGGTAAGCTGTAGTTCAGTAGCTTGTGAACTTCCTGCCCTGAGAGACAGAAATGAACAATGCAGAATCAGTCTTTGGTTGGCACCCAGAAGTATGGCAAATGACTTGTGTCTGTTTTAGAAGCCAGTTTTGCAGCTCAAACTGTAGATTGCCTTGATCTCCCCGCCAAGTTCTTTAGTCATTAGTTTTCATCCTAGCTTAGGACTTCAAGTATGTACGTGGCTGACTTTAGGTGTGTTGATTAAATACAGGAGTCAGCATCTTACCTCTGGGTATTCTTTTATTATTTATTTTATGTCCTTTCTCTCACCCAGTGTGAGACTCAAGGCAACTCACAGTGTAGAGTGAAAACAGAATGCAGCTAAAATCATAATACTGTAGTAAAAATTAAGAACACAATTGAACATTTAATGTACAGTAGTTGTTAAGCCTTCTCCCATAGTTAACCACGCTCATGTAACAAGAGTGTACCCAGAGCTGGGTAATATTGTTGTCTACATAACAGGGCCTAGATTGGTAACAGGTGTTCAGGTCAGAGCTTGGGGAAAGTTAGTTTTTGGACTTTGGCTCCCAGAATCCCCATGCCAGCATGACCTCATTTCTGCTGGGGTCTTGTAGGGTTGCCATTTTCCTTGTTGCTGTGCTCACCCAGGAATGGTACATGAAAAATTTTCTACATGGTAGTTTTTATTACAAATACTGTACTTCTAAGCAGCCTTCCAAAACTGCTGTCTTTCCAGGACAGCTTATGGTGATAAAAACTGTGCTTGATCTCCTATATAACAAATAGTGTTGAAACCACAGTATTGCTAACAAACTTTGAGATAAGCCAGCTGCAGTGAAATGCAGTTTAAAACACAGACTAGTATGCTAAACTGATGTGGGGAACCTTTGGCCCTCCAAATGTTTCGGGCTGTAGCTCCCACAATCCCTTGCCATTGGCCATGGAGGGTGGGGCTTATGGGAATTGTAAACCAAAATGTCTTGGAGGGCCGAAGGCTCCACCCTGCCATAAAGCTTAAGTAAAAGGCCCCCCTCCCCAAGCTCCACATAACTTTGGGAGGGTACTGTCAAGAGGGCTCATACATTGTGCAGGAAACTCAGTGGCTTTTCGGAGAAGTCTGGTTGCAACATGGGTGAGTTGAACAATTTTGCTGAGCAAGGGGTAAGTCCCCCCCCACTTTTTTAGACTGCATTGTTAAATAAATGGGAGATGACCCATCCAGATTTGTATAAGTGCTTTTCTCTGTGCTGAGCACTAGCTCAAAAACTTCTCTGGCTTGTTGTGGTGAACAGCTGGGCATGGGGAGAGTGTAGCAATTAAAACAACAGGAGCTTTCAACGCAAGCTGGGGTTCCACATGGTACAGCTTCATATAATTGGCTCCCCAGGAGGCATCAATCATGTACACCAGGTGCATGAAGAAGCAATAGGTTTCCATTCCTTACACGTTGGCTACTTAATGACAGAAGTATTGGATTTCACAGGTCGACCTTGCTTCTTTGTCAGGAAGCTAGATTACAAGCTTCTACCTCTTGGGGGAAACCCTTTCTTTGCTTTCTGGCCTTCCAAGGTGTGCTTGTGAGACTGCCCCACTTGTAGCCCCTGCACATTCCTGTGAGCAAAGTTTAAAGGCCAATGTTTTAAGCCGTGCTTGTTCGTTTTAGCCGCACCTATCTCCCTCCAGTATTGTGTTAGTTGTGTGAGAACTGCTTGCAGGTGTTTTTCCTTGGAATCCCTAGATCAGATGAGAAGAACTGCTGATGTGGCTCCATCCTGTGCCAGAAGGGAAGGAATTGTTCTTGCTATTCTCATATGCACTTGGGCTTGTAGTGCAGGATGCACTGGCTTGGTGCTTTCATAAAGTATTATCAGAAGTCACTCTTCTTTTTCTCAGCATCCTGAGGCAAGGTGTAACAGAAGTGTAATGTCAGGCGGTTGATTTGGGGAGCAACATAGGTGAAGGCTTTGATGTCGGTTCTGGCCAGAAGCCCCCCCTGATGTGTAGAGAAAAGGTTATGGCTATGCACAAAAGTACTAATTGCACATCCTCAGAGGTCTGCTAACTTGAGATGTCCCCATGGCTAAGCCTTGATAGTAATAGATCTTTGAGCTGAGATGTGGTCAGATTAAGCCCTGTCTGAAACAAACACTGAGAATAATCTTGGGAGTGTAGCACAGTTGTATCTAGGAAGGCAATTGTCTTTTCTCAAGGCCTAAATAAAATGGTCTGCTCAGGACCACTGCCTGGGATCAGGGTGTGAGTTTTCCAGAAAATGTAGAAGTGGAAATTTTTCCAGCACTATAAATAATATTATCTGATACAACACATATGGTTTAAATGTTATATTCAAACACATTCAAAGCTTTATGTGGAAATTATATTTTTAAATATTTGTAATAATATAAATAAAATATAGCATACGCATCCCATATGTTTAACAAAAACGACCACACTGGAAAGAACACTATTTGTTTTTAGTATGCATACCTAAAGAGAGCTGTACCTGATATATCTTACATCAACAGTTTAACTTCCTTTTGATGTAGTGCCTTCAGGTTCACTCACTCTCTGTAATATGTACTGGTTCCATTTTAAGTTTTTAAAAATCTGATTTAATATGACAAGCCGAGCATTCTGTTTCACTAAAGGAGTGATTGCAGTACAGCAGCCCAAACATATATAATGTTTGGAAAAACATTATATATGGGTGTGGACAGTTTTCCACATGGAAATTTATTTATTTATTTATGTAAAAATATAGCATCACAAAATTTTCTGAAAAATCTATCACATGTCTCTGCCTGGGATTATCAGATTTGGATCTGGCTGTTGCTGCCACTCTTCCTTTGAAAAGCTTGGGCACAGCATAACTCCACTGAGGAGCAGTGTTTTTTACCTTGGTTCTGTGGAGTGTTTGTGGCCTTTACCTGAAGAACTAGAACTAGGGTAGCTGGTTTCTACTGTATGTTTTCAGCATACATTAGGACTTTGGTGCTAGTATTTGGATTGCTTAGAGCAGGAGTGAACAGCTATGATCCTCCAGATTTTTATCAACTGAATCTTCCATAATGCCTCCCCACTGGGTATGCTGGATTGGACTGATGGGGGTGGGAGGCCAAAAAATGTCTGGAGGTCTGTGGAACAACTCCAGTTTAGAGATCAGCATAACAGCCAAATTGAGACGTACACTCTGATTTCATTTGGCTTGGCTAGTGAAGTTTTTCTTGAGGACATCAAGCTTCTAACTAGCAGTTTCAAATACAGTTGTCCCTCCACATTCATGGAATTGGCATTCACAGTTTTAAGTATTCACAGCTTGAAAATATTCTTAAAAAAATAATAATCCAAAAAGCAAACCTTGATTTTGCCATCTTATATAAGGGACACCATTTTGCTATGCCGTTGCATACTGTCTATCCTCCTTTATGGATCTGAAACATGGGTCACCTATCGCCACCACCTACGACTCCTCGAGCGCTTTCATCAGCGCTGTCTACGTACAATCCTAAATATACACTGGACTGACTATGTGACAAATGTTGCTGTCCTTGAGCAAGCAGGGATCACCAGTATTGAGGCCATGATATTGAGAATGCAGCTGCGCTGGGCAGGGCACGTTTCTAGGATGGAGGACCATCGCCTCCCCAAAATACTACTCTACAGTGAACTCGCCACGGGTCAGCATAAGAGGAGCGCTCCAAAAAAGCGATACAAGGACTCCCTGAAACAACATCTCAGGCTTGGCCAAATTGATCACCAACAGTGGTCCGCCCTGGCCTCACATCGGGAGGCATGGAGACGCACTATCCACAATGCTGCAGCCTTATTTGAGAACTCACGCCGAACAAGTCTTGAAGAGAAATGACAACGCAGAAAGAATCACAACCCAGAAACATCACCCAAGGAGACCTTCTGCTGTGCTTTCTGCAACCGGACTTGTTTATCTTGGATTGACCTTTTTAGTCATCAGCGCGCTTGCAGAAAGCGCGGGATGAGTCCTTCCTGAATCTTCGTTTGCGAAGAAAAGTCAGAGAGAGGCATATAATGGGACTTGAGTATTCACGGATTTGGGTATTCACAGAGGTCCTGGAACCAAACCCCAGTGAATGTGAAGGGACAACTGTACTTGGAAATTGGATGAACATTGTCCTTGTCCACAGTTGCTACTATAGATATGTTGTAGTTTGAAGAGTATATCTTCTGCTTCCAGCTTTTGAGGAACAATGCTCATCAACCACACAGTGACTTGCTATGCCCCTTGAAAAGTTGTTTTTGTTGGACTGGTAGGAGAGTCTGTGAAGGCCTTGATCCTCTTTTCTTTCTCCTCCCCTACATTTGGCTTGACTCCCTGCCACACAGGGAGCATGCACAGTAATATGTATGTGTGTGTGTATAGGTTCTTCATGCTTATAATTTTTTTACTGGTTCCTCATATCTTTGCAGGGAAACTTTTCTTCCCACTGTATCAGGAACACCGAATCTGTTTGAATTCTAAACATCTGAACTGAAAAGATGTTTTCAATTAAAGTATTTAAAGCTAACCTTTCTAGCGGAGCCGAGCACTTTAGCAAAACTGTAGAGAAGATGATGTGTCATTTGTTCGGCTTATTTCTTAAAATTCCATTGCATCTTCTCCAGTTAGGAAATTATCTTAAATTTACAGTTTCTAATTTCAGTCCTTCTGGGCTCTTATGAAGTCTGTGGCTGTTGCTAGGAGCACTCCATAATTCCATAGATTTATGTGTTAGTGCATATGTGTATGTGTGGCTACTTCTTTCTTTCTGGCTTCTGTTAAAATTTTATGGCCCATCATTTGAGTAGCTTGGAAAGAGCTGAACTTTATATAGATTTTGAACCCCATTCTTGCAGTCTTTCTTAAGAGTAGGCTTTAAAGGCAAAGAGCATGAAGGGCCAAAATACACAGTATACCACATCTGAATAGAAGGCAAGCCTGACGACCATTTCTCTGCTTCAAAATATGGAAGGTAGCAGGTAACTGTTCTTGGAAATTGTATTAAACAACTTGTCTCCCTGGCCACTTCTGTCCTGGAAATTGCCCTCTTCCTGAGTATATTGTACAGTGAAGTGGCCATTTGTTGTAATGTTGCATACATGTGTATTGAAATCTAATTTGTTCCCAAGAGATCACTTAATAGTCATTGCCTATGATGCAAAACTATCTGGTGTGAAAAAATCCATACAGGGGAGAAGATGCAGAAGGCTTTACACGAATAAGCAAACAAAAAGTTGGAAAATGGTTGGCTGTAACCCTGGGAAAATTGTTCTGGAGTGCATGTATAAGAATAATTGTGGTGTTGTAAATAACACGTACACATATGTATGCACCCTTGGGTTGGCTAGGTTTGAAACAATTATACTTTGTATGATTTCTGCATAATAGCCAGTGGAGCATAGTGACATCTGGCAACTGATGTGTGAAATAGTAGGTTCCCCAGTTCAGTTCTGTTTTTGCCACAAACCGGTGTTTGACAACTCACTGTTTCCGACTTAGCTCTCTAGTTTTAATAAGAGGATAACAGTTCTGACCCACCTTACAGACTTATTTTAAGGAGTGCCAAGAAAAATGCCTCGTGTGCTTAGAATGAACTAATGCACAATATACACCCTAGGTTGGATTATCCCTTTCCATGAATCACTTTCACATTTATATCAAAAATGTTGAAGAGAAGCAGGACAGTGCCTACAGGTCCCATTCTTGTGCTGAACATGCAGGGAAGAGGGTTTACAGACCTCATTGTGTCAGGATCAGGAGTAGGGCAAAGCACACACAGCCCTATTTTCTCTATATACGTGTGCTGTGCATGTGGCAGTAACTTTGGAAAGGGATTATGTTTTGAAGAGAACTGCTGCCCCCCCCATCTCATTTCACAACAGACTTGTGGCTGCCAACTCTCTAAACTTTCACAGGAACTGCAAGGCAAGATCATGCATAATGCGTGGTGGTCAAAGGTCTCCCTCCAGATATTGTTGGACTGCAGCACCCAGTATTCCTCACCATCCTGGTAAGGGCTGGTGGGAATTCCAGTCCAACAACATGTGGAAAGAAACATTTTGCCCCTCCCTGATGTAAAGCAATATTTTAATCTGTCTCTCTTTCTCTCTTTTTAATGGTTTGCTAAGTGTAAGTGTGCAGTCTTCTTGGTATAGACCTTTGTGGGATTTGAATTTCCTACTCATGCTGCATTGACTTCGTTTTATCAGTGTGTGACAGTTCAACTAGGGGCTAAATACCTTAAAGGCACCAGATTCTGTCAGATCATGGAAGCTAAGCAGGGTCAACCCTGCTAAGTCCTTGGATGAGAGGCCGCCAATAAATACCAGATGCTGTAGGCTATATTTCAGACAAAGGAAATGGCAAAACCACCTCTGAGTATTCCTTGATGAAGAAAACCCTATGAGATTCCTGGGATTGCCATAGATTGACAGGCGACTTGTAGGTACACACACAGCAGTTCAACTGAGATTTTGCAATGGCTTAATTTTAACCTTTGGAATGTAATAGATGAAAAAAATTATAATAATCACATGTTACACAGGTTTTCAGATTTCTTTCAAGCATGTGTTGACAAGAAGTGGTGCTTATATTCAGAAAACAGGCTGTAACGTTACTAACTGAATGCACAAAACTCACTGCATCATGGCTGGCATCCTAAAAGACTACTAACACAGTGCATTAAAGTGCAGCTTATGCACACTTATGTCCCTTTCTGAGTGGGGCACTGAAGGCTATCGTCCTTATGCTCTATGCAAAAACCTCTCATTACCTGGTAGCTGTCAAGATCTGAGAGGGTCCCCTGTTGTTGCTGTTTATCAGTGGGAGATGATTCATACCATGAAGATCTTGTTGCACTGGACTGCTGGGGAAAGGAAAAGATGGAGACCCTCCATTTGAGATTGCACCCTCATTCTCTCCCCACGCCCCAACTGAATACAGTCCAATAGAGTTCTCTGTGGTCTGAATTACCTCCCTCATCTCTCCCTTCCCCATTGGTAAGGGCTTGGCAGCTGTTGTTTAGTGGAGGATGTGGAATTGTGCATCCAGAACTATGCATGAATATAGAATCTTAACACAAAAGTAGCTGGACAAGCACATGAGCGAACTTCTGAAAAACTCAGTTTTCTTTTATACAGGCTAGAACTTGACTTTTGAAATAAAGCTATGTGTTCAACCTGGTGTGCACTTGGCGCTTTGGCCGTGAATGCTTCAGAGATTCTGTAATGTCACTACCTACAGACCGCACCTGGGCTGCCCTTTTGTGAGGGTAGAAATAGGTACAAAGTGGTGACTAGACTGTGGGCAGTGATGCTATAGAATCTGTGAAGCATTCTTGGCCAGAACACCAAGTACAGGGTTGATGAAAGTTGTGCTGTAAGAGTAAACAGACTTGCTGCTTGGCTTTTGTCAGCCTGAATTACTTCTCTATCCCTTTATTATGTTACAGTAGCTTTCTCCTTATTGATACTGGCTAAAGAGGATCAAGTTGATTAACTCCAGGCTGTTGCTGGATATAGTCCAGAAACAGATCTATAACTTTTAAAGCTGCAAGGACAACTTAAGGATTTTCCCTCACTGTAAAATGTTGGGTTTTTTTAAATGGAGTGCAAAAAAAGACCTTTTCATGTAGTGAAGTACTGTAGCTGCATGATTCAGTTTTTAATATTTCTTTAAATGTTGGTTTATTGCCCAGAGCTCCCAAGATATATATAGCAAATAAAGACAAGTGCAAGCATTCTTCAAAAACAGACCCAAAACAACTTTTTAAAAGCAGTTTTTAAAACAGAAGAGCCACTCTGGTTTCAAGGGCCAAAGGCTGGATAAAATGCTGCAGCGTTGGCTGCCCACTGGAAAATCAAGAAGGATGGAGCCAGCCTGATATCCTTTGGGAGAGAGTTCCACAGCTGCGGTGCTGTTCCAGAGAAAGCCCTGTCTGGTGTACTGATGTAGCTCCTCTGTGTGGTGGGACATGCAACAGAGCTTCCACGGAAGAGCTCAGTTTCTCAGCACATCTGTAGGAGAGGAGGCTACCTTTCACATATCCTAGCCTCAAGCCATTTAGGGCTTTGTATGTCAAAACCAAGCCAGCATGGCGTAGTAGTTTGAGTGTTCGACTACAACTCTGGAGACCAGGGTTCAAATCCCTGCTCGACCACGAAAACACACTTGGGCAAGTCACAAACTCTCAGCCCTCAGAAAACCCTGTGATAGATTCACCTTAGGATCGCCCTAAATTGGAAATGACTTGAAGGCACACAACAAAAACAGCAACAAGTCAAAACCAGTACCTTGAACTGGGCTCAGAAGCAGACTGGAAACCAATGGAGTTGGTGCAAGACTGGTGACAATGTGTTTTTGAATGCACACACCTGACAAAGGTGTTGAAAAATGTGCAAGTTGAAGTATTAAAAAATTCTTCAGGATGGCACCTTATTGCAGTTTTGGAATGGCCATATGACAAATATGTCAGTGTACAAACTGTGTCTCTAAGGAGAGTTGCATAAGGGGTGGTGGTGGAATTGCTGCCATAGAAATAATTAATCCATGCATGCAGATAACCTGGTTTAGTGGTGACTTATGTAATTAGAACAGCCGAGCATTTTGTAGCACAGCTGAAACAGGCATTGTTTAATATTAAATACTGAGTTTTGTGCGAAGAAGGGAAAGAAAGCAAACCAGTATGGCACTGACTTTTGCAATAAGCACATGTGGAAATCCATTCTCTCTCAAATCCAGACTGCATAAGAGAGACCTACCTTATACTGCTGGCATACTGGGAACAAAAATTGCCTGGAATTGGTCTTGAAATAGCTTGGAGGGAAATTGTCAACAATGATGAGGAAAGAGTAGACACAGGAAAGGTGTGTTAAAGGATTGAGTGGGTGGTTATGGGAACTGCTATGGTTGCTTGAAAGGTCAGAAGGAACACCTTAATGGTTCTGGTGTTTTGAGAGTGTGGCGCAAGAAAGGTGGACATAGAATCATAGAATCATAGAGTTGGAAGAGACCCCAAGGGCCATCCAGTCCAACCCCCTGCCATGCAGGCATAAACAATCAAAGTAGCTAGCAGGTGTTTTTTTTTCCAGTGATGGGAGGGGAGACATGACCTGTCTCCTGTTCCAGGATCTCAGTTAAGGTTTAAAATATTCAAAAGTGGGAGAAAGCAAAACTAAGAACCATTGTCATCCTCAAAAATAAAAAATTAAAAATCCTGCAAGGTGAAACTCGAGCAAAGTAAGGTGACACCAAGGCCTATCAAGGATTTCCTCTAAAAAGTTGGGAATGCACCCAGGTGTCTGCCCCTAGATGTAAAGAACATCCGAATCAAGGTCACCTGAGCAAATGTGGAAAGCCGGAGGCCGTTGAACTGCCTTTCTCCAAATGTTAAGAAAAGGTAGCAAGAGGCACTGGCTCATCTGGATAATTTATTGAAACAGGTCCCTAAGAAAAAAAAGAGTGCTCGGGGAGACCTCTAAAAGGTGTTCCCTTGCCTCAGGCATATTTCAGAAGATACTTAAAATGTAATAAAAGTGACTGAAAGGAAAATGGAACTGCTGAGAGTTTGGGGTTGGACAGGATCTCTGTTATACCTGGTGAGGCTATCTACTGACTTACCTATCTACTCACTCACTTTATTTATACACCACCTTTTCCCCAAAGCTGACATGTGTTTAGGTACCTCTTCCTTGGGTTCTGTGGGACCAATTATAAACAAATAATGCAAACATAAGCACAATTTAAGCCATTTTTAAAAACGGAAACACCGACTACAACATTTATACAGCAGTTTACATACAAAACTGAACACATATCCAGTCCCCTGAATTTCCATGCATCCAGTGAGGTGCCAGTGTGGGATTTGACTATTGGGCTGTTCTGCCAACACTGCTCAGCAGTATTGCAACATTAGATGCAAACCTTAAAGCGCTAAATAAAAAGCACAAAAGTGGTGTAGACACATAATAGAAGTTCCAGTACAGGTTGTTCCCCATATCTGCGGAACCAATATCTGCAGTTTCATTTACCTGTGGTTGAAACAATAGGGACACATATCATGGAGTCACACTGGAAAATGCCTAGGGACATGTCCTCTCTAGGAATCTCTAGATCCTCTGATGCAACTCTATAGTTGTTTGTACAGTATTGGAAGTCCTTTATTTTAATAGCGTTCACTGTTAATGACAGTTTCATTTATAAATGGTAGGTCTGGGAATGTATCCCCCGCAGATATGGGGTGCGACCTGTATAAAGAATTTACCACCATTTGTGTGAGTGTATGTATGTGCCTTCAAGCCACCTGTTGACTTATGGCAAGCCCAGGAATTTCATAGGGTTTTCTTAGGCAAGAAATACTGTGCTAAGAGGTGTTTTTGCTAGTACCTTCCTCTGAAATATAACCTGCAGCACCTGGTATTTGTTTACCTCTTAATCCCCTCCTAAATATATAATTGAAAAGCCTATTACCTTATTCAAGTTCAAAAGGGCCCAATCCCAGGCAACTGCAGCTCCTCTCCTCTGCAACCCTTTATCTCTGAAATGAATAAGAGCAGCCCTTTCTTCAGGGTTTCTCTGTCCACTGGACCAAGCTAGTAATTCATAAGGGTTACATTCCCACATGATCTTATTTTCCTAAGGTGGACAGAATTTTTGCTGAGTTAAAATGGGAAAGTACACTTTCTTGTTATCCATATATATATATATTCATATTGTATCTACCTATCTCTGTCATATCATCCTGAGCATTCCTGGTCTCATCTGATTTATTTTTATTTATTAAAACCTTTATGTCTCACATGATATCTGATGATCTCAGGGTAGCTTATGATAAAAAGGATTAAAATGTATTAAATATAGGTCAAAACCCCCCCCCCACATTTACATGGGGGGTTTGCTCCTGGACTTACTGTAGATATGTGAAACCATGTGTATTAGCGAACTGCCATAGAATTGCTCTGGAGGACCTAGAAAATGCTTAGATAGGATGTCTCTTTAGGCATCTGGTGGACTCTATGGTCAACTTCCAGCAGAAGTTGACCTTAGAGTTGTGCTGGAGGACTTCCCAGTGCCTAGAGAGACTACCTCCAGCATGACTCTGTGGTCCTCCAGATGCCTGGAGAGGCCTTCCCCCATAATTGTGGGTGAGTGAAACCATGGATACCAATCCCTCATAAACAGCGGGCAACCTGTATTTTAAGAATTAAAAACCAGACTTTTAAAACCAGTTCAAACATTTTCAAATAGCGTCCATCCCACTAGTCAGATTCCCCTGATTTGACAAGCTAAGCAAAGTTAGGCCTGGTTTGTTCGTTCATGCAGAATCATTAAGGAATACCAGGGCTTTCCAGGTAAGGATAGGAAAGAATCCTGCCTGAGACCCTGGAGAGCTACTGGCAGCCAGAGTTGACTCTACTAGAGTGCCTGCCCCCATTCCATCAACTAGTGTAAGGCAGCTTTCCTTAAAGCAGTGAAAGAATTATACTGGCCTCCAAAGGAGTGAATGGGCATCCTTCTTGGAATGGCAGGATAGGCAACTGTTGGCTCTAGTGCATGTTGAATCAGGGGATCCAAGCACATCCTTGGCGTGTCCAAGGGCAATGCTGCTATGCCAATACCACAGGACTCAAGATTAGATACAGTGGAAAAAATTGGTCACAACTGTATTGATTACAGCTGAAGTTGGTGTACACATGAGTCTGGATCCAAGCATTAACCAACCTGCCTGTTGATTAATGAGCCCGACACTCCGTCCCACTGCTGGAACCAAAGGAAGCAAGGAGAGGATCCCTATGGATAATAGCTCAGTGCGATTCCCTTGCCCCACCAGGGGTGCTGAACAGGCGTGTGCCTGTAAGAGCACATAGCCTTTCTGGTCTGTACCCCCAAGTCCCATAAGGTAACCCCTGACCAATATCAATGCCCAGAGGCACTAGGTGCCAATGTCCCAGATCCAGGAGCCATGCCAACTGCCCCAGACTAGTGACAGGATAAAAATTACACAAGCACCATGTTACATATTGTCCACAGAAAACCCTTCCAGGCCCCAAAGGGAGGGAGGGGTGGGACAATGCTCCAAAAAGGCTGAGGAGCTCTGGAGAGAGCAGCCAGTAATACCCGCCCCCTTGAGCCGACCGGAATGAAGACTGCAGGCAGCTCACTCAGGTCAGTTATATCAGCCAATGATTTTGAACTGAGCTTCAAACTCATTGGCTGAGCTTCCCACCTTCCTCCCAAGGTGGGGCCATGCTGTGCGACCACATGGGAAAAAGGAGCCCTGGCAATGCCATGCCGGGAGAGTCCACAGCCACTCAACCTGCCCTGGACTGCAACCTAGCTGCAGGGTAAGTCTTGTTGCCCTATATTTGGGGCCTTAGGGTGCCATTACTGCCCCCATCCATGATGGTGGAGATGGGGTTGAGGATCAATGCTGAATAGGCCCTCAGGTTTGGCAGGCACTGAGGCTGGTGCATTTGTTGATCATAGTTCGACTCCCCTTTGTCCCACTTTAACACCTTTCATGGTCCACCGATGTTTCCAGTCATACAACTTGAAAATCATTGATGTAGAGGATCTGTGGAACTCTAACATTAGTGAAGCATAAGCTGGCATCAGAATGCTCAAATGATGGGGCAAAAACAAGAGAAAAACTTGTGACACCTTAATGACTAATGAGAGTTTTGAGTTAGAGTTTCTTTTCCCCCCATGGATTCGGCTCACTTCATCAGATGCAAATGATACAAATTGCTGGGGCAGTCATTCAGAACAAGAGTGCTAACATGAGCCCCCTCTCCCAACATTCAATTCTAGGAAAGCACAAAAAGGGTGATGGTAGTTTTTGACCTTGTTTACAGTTGAATTGGGGCTGGTTACTGAGTACTGTGGGATTTCCCTTGGGTTGCGGAGACTTGCTTCCCTCTCTTCTGCTACCTGTTTGTCCCAAAACAAGATTTTTTTCCCTCCTGGGTCAGAGGGCAGCTGGCAGGCAAGGCAAGGCAGTGGAGGAGGGAAGGCAGAATTAACTATTAATACTTAACACTAGAAAACTCATCAAAGGATTTTTTCTTCCTTTTGTGTGCATGCGGTCCAGTGGTTTCTGGTATAAGTGGGGAGATGCATACCAGTGCAGAGATGGCATCCTGGTTAGGGCTCCTGATCACATATACAGAGCCCTCAAGCAGAGGGACTGAAATGGAACATCAACAGGTGTATTCAAGGTGTGGCCTATTAGTCTACTATTTCCTCTTTTGAACATCTGAAGAAGGCTTTGATCATCTGGTTTGCTTGAGGAACTCTGCCACTTCCTCCCATAGCTTTATTTGGATACCATCTGTGCTCTTCCCCAGCCATGTTTTGTCTTTGCTATCAAGCCCACTGGTCATGCTCTTATCGGGATAGCATGAGGAGAACTGCTTCTTGAGGTAGGATGCCTCTCCCCACAGCCTCTCTCTTCCTCAGTCTCTTCCCTTTATTTATTTATTTATGAGATTTATACCCCACCTTTTTCCCAAGACGGGACTCAAGGCAGCTTCCTTTGCTCCTATGGGACATTAATGAGCTTTTCAGAGTTGTGCTTAGCTCCCTTTCTGCTGCAGCAGTAATGCATCAGAAAGATGGATGGTGCATAGCTCAGCAGAGCTGGCTATGAGCCTTGCCAAACGCCTTGCTCTGAGGAGTCCTCAGAATAAGGCTTTGACAGGGTGGCTGTGGAAACTCTGAATCTGAAAAGTGACTGTGAAGAAGAATTAACGTGATCCCACATTGAAGCCGTCCATAACTGAGCAGTCATAGGGTGAAGGTTTTGCTCACAATACATCATTCTACCATTGCTCAGTTATGGACAGCTTTGGCAGGTCATTATATTGAATCTTCTTCTAACTAACTTTCCAGGATCTGCTCCTTTTTATGGGAGTGCCAGTCCCCGGTTTTCATTGCACCACTGTTGAAAATACAGCTGTTGAAAATACAGGTCTAACGATGCGACTTTTCATCAACCAACCATTAGCCAAACAGACACTAATCATCCTTGCATTTCTATACCCAGAAACTAACCATTCAATTACACAAATTTACATATACTCCCCAAGAGGGGTTCACAATATATAAACTCCACTCACACTCCTACCCAACCACTGTTTGAAGATGCCAGCCACAGATGCAGGTGAAGCATCAGAAAGAAACTATTCCAGAACACGGCCTCACAGCCTGGAAAAAAACCCAAGAAAAATCTATGGATGCCCACCGTGAAAGCCTTCAACTTCACATTAAACTGTGAATTGATGCTGAATTCTGGCTTATACAGTACATTCAATTTAGTGTGCTTTCTGAAGCAGACAATATTCTTAGTTACGTAAGACAGTCACCAAAAATCTTGAAGGTGCTTAACTGATGTCAGGGCATCATTTTGAGAATGTTTCCCCTGCTTCACTTTATGTATAGTGTTCCAATAAACACATATTGATAGGAATTTTAATAGCAATGAAGTTCCATGGACTTGATCTCTTCTTAATTGCTGTTGGAGTAAAACTCTTAGCTAACCTTTTTATAAGGTTAGATAGAACTCAGGGTCGTATAATAAAAATGATTGATGATCAGGTCAGTACAGAAGCATCTTCTCTCATTCATAAATTAACTTATGCAATCAGAGATGCAGTGATTGTAGTGTTAAAAGTGATGGGATAGAATCATGTGCACTAGGTCTCAATGTCTTTTTAAAAAATTATTATTGTTAACTATGTCATCTAAATGGAACATCTGTGGTCAGAGGTAGTAACTCCCAAATGCTGGGGGCAGATTACTACTTTCTCTCTCCTCTTGGTGGTGGAGAGGACAGCTTGGTGGACGCTTCTGCTGTCCTTCATCAGAAACAGGATGTCAGACCAGATAGGCCATTGGTTGGATCTAGCAGGGTGGTTTTTACATTGCATGGACAGATGGTTAATTGCCCCCACTGTTATGGAGATAGGGAAAGAATTCTTGGATATGCTTCTTGTAAAAAAATCTGGTGTTTGGAAGGAATTTTCCAGGGTGGAATATGCATTTTCAGATTCTCTAATCATGCTAGCTGCTTGCACTTTTGCTGCCTCCTGAAAAAGCCCAGTGGGAAGGAACAAAGACCACCTCCTCTTTCTTCTCCTCAGTTCTCTGTGGAATTAGAAAGGAGTGGCTCCTCATTTTGTTCATACTTTTCAGGGCTCTCTCCTTGACTGTCCTGAAGAAGCGTGGGCTCTCGTGATTTATCTCTTTTAGATTTTGCCAGGAATCATTTCCACAAGTTCCATATCCACTTGTTAACAGTTTTTGGGAGGTCTGTTCATAGCAATTCCTTGAATTTGCATTGGGGCTATTTTTTATTTTTGGTAAACTGTTGGTGTGATTTGATGAAATGGTTCTATGGTTTGAAAGGACAGTTTTCTCCGCCTTTCTTTTTAACTTCCCCCTTAGCATTATAGTGTTATAGTGCAAAAATACCATTTCACTGACACATTATAACTCAAAGATTTTTTTTAAAAGGAGGAGAACCCCCTCCACCATCAATGTGTCTCAGAATTAAAAATGCACCTACTTAAAGGTGGGAATAAAATGTTGCAGCTGGTACTAGAAATTGCCAGAATATAGTCTGGGACAATAGGAACCTGATTTGAATCTCTCTATATAAAAGGCATGATATGTACAATAGGCTTAGGTGTGCTTCCAACTCTTGGGTATGTTTCCTCTCCCAGTGTGCTGATTGACTGCTCAGGAAACACACCCAACCTATCACCACCCACATGCAAATTCCCTCTCCACCTCACAGTCCACTCCTGCTACTCAATCTGCATCTATACCCACAGCCTCACAAGGGCCCCTTCCTCTAGCCACTCACCAGTCACAGGCTGTGACTGAACGCCAATTGGTGGCAGTGGTAGCACACCACTGTAATGGGACCCAGGCAATCAACTCGTGGTGGTGGCAGGGGCAGGATGCCACTGCCGCCACTGTGACAGAATCCAGGCAGTCAACTAGCAGCGGGTGGGGGGATGCTGCTGCCGCCACTGTGATGGGACCCAGGCAATCAACTGGCGGCGGCGGCAGGTCAACAAACATGCAAGTCACCCTGAGCAATTCCAGGAAAAGTGTGAAGTGCTGAGAAGGGGGAGGAGGAATTTAAATCCACCAGCCTACCTTACAGGGTTGTCATGAGGCTTACCAGGTTTTTTGGGGGGAAGTTTTTTTTAACAGTATATGGCACACTGGGTCCAGCTGGTATTTTTTTAAAAGGCCCCAAACTGCAATAACAAATGTGTCAACCTTCTGAGAGATTTGCGTTGCCTGGAGGACCCTCTGGAGGTGTCAGTAAGGGCATGCATGGTGCTTTTTTTGCAAAAAAAAAAACCCTGCTTGAAGGAGAGAACAAACTGGATTTTGAAAAAAGGGGGAGATATGTTCCTCCTTCTCCATGCCCTTCATTCTCTGTGGAAGGAAGGAAAGATGTTTTCTGTTCCATGAGCAGAGCTGCTTCTGGAAGTGCATAGGTACCCATTAGTTGGCAAAGGGGTGCTTACTGTACTGGCAAGTGAAATGTATAGAGTTCTGCCTGAGGAGGAGTTCCATTCAAAACAAGTTGTCACCCAGCCAGCTAACATTGCGTAGTGGTTTGGGTGTGGACTAGGACTCTAGGAGACTAGGGTTCAAATCCCTGCTTGGCCATGGAAACCCACTGGGTAACCTTGGTCAGGTCATACTCTCTCAGCCTCAGAGGAAGGTATTGGCAACCCTCTCAAGCAAGTCTTGCCAAGAAAACCAAAATGACATAAAGGCATATAACAACAGCAGCAGCAGCAGCAGCAGCATAGAAGAAGGTCTAGTAAGATCATTTCCTTTTTCTAGTGAAGACTGTTTCCTGTTTGTAGCCAAGGCAATATGCTTTTATACTGGCTACCTCTGCTAGGGATTAAATAAGCATCAAAGCTGTCAATCAGTGAAGGGTTACATGGAAACACACAAGAAATTAACACTGAATGGCAGTCCTCTTTCTATTAATACAGTTGTCCCTTCACATTCACTGGGGTTTGGTTCCAGGACACCCCCCCCCCCCGTGAATACCCAAATCCATAAATACTCAAGTCCCATTATGTGTAATGGCATAGCAAAATGGTGTCCCTTATATCAGATGTCAAAATCAAGGTTTGCTTTTGGGATTATTATTTTTTAAAGAATATTTTCAAGCCATGAATACTTAAATCCATGAATGCCAAATCCATTAATATGGAGGGACAACTGTATTGCAAGATGTCTCCTCTGCCCTAGTAGCTTGTACTTATTTTGAAGAAATGGGCCATATTGCTTTGCAAATCTGCTAACCTCTGTGATCACTTATGTAACATAAACAAACAGCTGTCATATCTAATATATGAGCCAGGAGAGGCAGGACAAGAGCTCTTTGAAGGGGCTTGTGAGCCTTGTGTGACACAGAGAGGCTTATTTGAAGGTGCACTAAAAATTTAGGATGGTGGGAGGGAAGAAGCTGAAGTTATTTTGTGGCCTATGGCACCAAATGTATTTTGATACAAGGTATACAGACAGAATCCAGGCTACAGTTTCGTGGTACTGTTTACATTCGTTCCTGTTGCTCAGGGAGAATTGACATGGCAGATGCAGGCTGTGTGTCTTTTCACCAGTAATTGCCAGCTGTGAGAAGGTGGTGTTAAGTGCTGGCTAAAATTAATAGATGGTGGCTTCTTGATTAAAAAAAAAAAGGTTATGCACACAATGCTATAGATTGCACTTCTGAAATTGGAGTGTTCCTTTGCTGTTGAAGCCTTTCTTGTTCCACTGACCTGCTCTGATAATTGGAAGAAGGAAGGAGGGAAGATCATCTGCTATGGGAGAGATCATAGACAATAAACCAAGTTTGTTTGTTTGTTTTAAAGCAGCTAACAACTTTACTTTCTTTCCCTATTTTTTTTTCTCTAAAAGAGGAGTACAGGTTGACCCCCCCCCCATTTATGGATTCAGTATCCAGGTTTCACTTATCCACATCTGAAAATATAAGTTCCCTCTAGGCATTTCTGGGTCCTCCTATGTGATTCTATGGTCAACTTCCTGTGTTCGTCTCATTGAAAATAATAGGGTTCCCTATTATCCATGGTTTCAGGTATCTATGGGGGATCTTGGGATGTATCCCCCACAGATACAGGGGTTGATCTGTATATAGGTGTTTTGAATAGGCAAGATGGCCTGCTTTTTCATGTGACAAGCACAAAATAATGTAAAAGATAACAACAACAACAACAACAACAACAACAATAAATTATTTTTATCCCATCCCTCTGTTAAAACAATCAGGGTGGCTTACAAAAATTAAAATACCAATACAATTTAAAATCCCCAAACACACCCAATACCCATCCTCCCCCATAAAAAGATATTAAACCAAATCCATTAAAACAACTGATATAAAATCATATTAAAATAATAAATAATAAATAGCCAGCAGACTAAAAAGGGCCAGGAGCCCCTGAGGCCAGGAACTAATCAGGAAAGGCCTGCCGAAAGAAATCTTTCTTTAGTGCTTTTTAAAAGCTACTCAGGCTTGTCAGCTGACGAATCTTGTTTGCCAGGCCATTCCACAATTTGGGGGCGATTACCGAAAAGGCCCTCTGGGAGGTTGCAGACAGCCTAGATTTTTGTGGCTGAAGCAAATTCCTCCCAGAGGACCGGAGTGCGTGGGCAGGATTGTATGGGGGGAGGCGGTTCCGAAGATAAGTTGGACCCAAGCCATTTAGGGTTTTAAAGGTAATAACCAACACCTTATACTGGACCTGGAAACTGATAGGCAGCCAGTGGAGAGATTTTAATACTGGAGTTATATGGTCTCTTAAAGATGTTCCCGAGACCACTCTGGTTGCCATATTTTGTACCAACTGAAGTTTCCGGACCAAGCACGAGGGTAGCCCCATGTAGAGTGCATTGCAGAAATCTAGACGAGAGGTCACCAGAGCGTGCACCACAGTCTCGAGGTCACTTACTTCCAGGAAAGGGCGCAGCTGGCATATCAGCCGAAGCTGATAACAGGCGCTCCTGACTATCGCATTCACCTGACTAATCATCTGAAGCAATGAATCAAGGAGCACCCCCAGACTGCGAACACAGTACTTAATGGAGAGCATGACCCCATCCAGGATTGAAGATTGCACCCGCAACTCCTGGTTTTGGGGCCGCTACCATGAGCATCTCCATTTTGTCAGGACTTAATCTTAATCTGTTTTCCTCATCCAGCCCATTACTGCTTTAAGACAATCATTAAGAGGAGAAACACCATTGGAATTCGAGACCGATGATCGGGACAAGGAGAAATAGATCTGGGTGTCATCAGCGTACTGATAACACCCAGCTCCATAACTCCGAATAATCTCACCCAGCGGCTTCATATAGATGTTAAACAACATCAGGGACAGGATGGCAACTTGCGGAACGCCACAAGTAAGCTCCTTTCTGCTGGAGCAGCTGTCTCCGAGCAACACCCTCTGGGACCTGCCCGAGAGGAAGGACCGGAACCACTGGAGTGCAGTGCCTCCGATTCCTAACCCACTCAGGCGATCCAAGAGGATGCTATGATCTATCATATCGAAAGCCGCTGAGAGGACCAAAAGCACCAACAGGGTAACACTACCCCTGTCGATGCTTAGACGCAGGTCATCTGTCAAGGCAACCATGGCAGTCTCAACTCCAAATCCCATCCTAAATCCAGTTTGAAATGGGTCTAGATAATCGGTTTCATCCAAGACCACTTGGAGTTGAAGCGCAACTGCCCTCTCGATCACTTTGCTCAAGAATGGTAACATAGAAACCGGCCTATAGTTGTTCATGTCCAGGAGGTCCAGGGAAGGTTTTTTTCAGGAGCAGCCTAATGGCAGCTTCCTTTAAACAGGATGGAACACACCCTTCTCTGAGGGATGCATTGATGATGTCCTTAAGGAACACCATCAAGGCAACCTCCCCCGGATGGCCAGCCATGAAGGGCAAGGATCGAGAGGGCAGGTCATCTTCCTCACCCTACTAAGTAGCTTGTCCACGTCCTCGGTACTCACGGATTGAAATTGATCCAGTAAAGTTGCATCAACGGAGTTGCTGGACACCTCGTCAATTGTTTCTGTCAAAATACTGGCATCTAAGTCGGCTCTTATCCAAGAGATTTAATCTGCAAAGAAGTTAAGATTATTTACATTTATTTATTTATTTCAGTTTTATGCCGCCTTTCTCCCTAGATGGTACCCAAAGGCGGCTTCCTTAAAACAAGTTAAAAATACCACATGTACAGTTAAAATATTTAAAATAAAAAAGCTAAAATCAGATTAAAACATAGTATAAAACAGGTCAAAAATAAAACATAAAAAATAAAACAAGCATTGCTGCTTATACATTAAAAGTCTGCTTGAATAAAAATGTATTTTCCTGCCAGCAAAAGGAAATCAGGGAGGAGGGCAGCCTAGTCTCCCATGGAAGGGTGTTCCAAAGGCTGGGAGCAGCCACCGAGAAGGCTCTCTCTTGAGTCCTCACCAAGCAAGCTTGTGATGAAGGCGGGACTGAGAGAAGGCCTCCTCCTGATGAACTCATGGCTCTGGCAGGATAGTATCATAAGAGCTGGTCTTTCAACTAAGACTTTATAGGCCATAACCAGCACTTTGAATTGTGCCCAGAAATGAACTGGTAGCCAGTGAAGCTGTTTTAACAAGGGAGTTATGTGGTCTCTAACTGGCCCCGGTCAGCATTCTGGCTGCAGCATTCGGGGCCTGCTGAAGTTTCCAGACAGTTTCCAAGGGCAGCCCCACATAGGGTATGTTACAGTAGTCCAAACGAGATGGGCATCCAGGCTCAGAGTGGACTCCAGGAGAACACCCTGACTGTGAGCCTGAGACTTCAGGGGGAGTGTGATCCCATCCAGCACAGGCAAAGTCCCTATTCCCTGATCTCCCTTTCTACTGACCAGGAGCACCTCTGTCTTGTCTGGATTAACTTGATGTCTTCATAGTAATTAGCAAGAGAAACTAGTTTCCTTTGGTTCATACTTACTTTTAAAAAAAGTTAACGTGTGAGTTTTCAGGTAGTGTTGGGGAGGAATTTGTTGATCAAAAGAGTAAGTCATCATTCTGAAGGACCAGGTAAAGGGTTTGAAATGTTGCCATGTGGAATTCCTTGTTCAGGAAATTATTTCTCTTGGCTTCCTGTGCTCTCCTTTCTCTCCTTGCTAACTGCTCCAGACAGTACAGTTGTCCCTCCACATTCACGGATTTGGCATTCATCATTTTAAGTATTCATGGCTTGAAAATATTCTTTAAAAAATAATAATCCAAAAAGCAAATCTTGATTTTGCTATCTTATATAAGGGACACCAATTTGCTATGTCATTGCATTTAATGGGACTTGAGTATTCACGGATTTAGGTATTCACAGGAGTCCTGGAACCAAACCCCAGCGAATGTGAAGGGACAACTGTATATCTGAAGATCAGCATTCCACGGTCACCAACTTTCTCCCCTTAGGGCTTTTTGTAGTACTCTAGAACTTCGATTTCTGCTAAATGTGCTCTCAATACCTTCTTATGTGTGAATGGTGCCACTTTGATTGTAGAAAGAATTAGCAGTTGGAGACTAATCTCACTTTAAAATATACATATGTGTGTATGTGTGTGTATATATATATATTACACATTATAACAGTACATTAAAAGATATAGAATAGAATAGAATAGAAACTTTATTATGCTCATAGACCAGCACAGGTAAAAGGGATACAGAGTAAAGGTAAAAACACAGGATAAAAACAGGCTAAAAGCAGTATTTAAAATGTTAGCTCCAGTATAACAAGACTAGGTTGATACTATTCTATTGTTGAGGACATTGTCGTATTTTAACCGCAGCTGCACAGAATCTGGCAACATTATAAGTTGTTCCTGGGTTGGTGTCTGAAAGCAACAAGTTTATGTAGAATTGTCCAGTGTGCCCTTGATATTTATGCAACAGGGGTGAAATTAGGCTGAGACGTATGTCCCTGTAGTATGAGCACTGGAGTAATACATGATCTGTTGTTTCTATTTGGCCCGAATTGCAGGGGCACAGTCTGTCTGAGAAGGGAATCTTCTTGTATCAGCCTTCAAGGACAGCTGAAGGGAGGGCACGACACCATGCAAGAGTAAAGGCCCTTCGATGTTTGGGTATTTCAAGTGTTGCTAAGTATGCCAAAGGAGAGGCCAGATATCTATTGGAGTCACTAGCAATGAAGGTTGGAGTGCTGGCTAGATCCAGTTGTCTCTCTATATCTGCTACCCGTTGTTTGATAGTAGCTTTCGCCCTATCATATCCCAGGCTAAGCAGAAGATCTGGAGAAAGGCCCAGTGTTGAAATTTTAGTCATCACTGTCTGTTTCTAGCTGGATTGGAAATCATCACTTAAGGTTAGTGGAGCAAGGCCAGTGGGAAAGAGGGATAGTCTGAGCCAGTAGCTGAGTATGGTCACCCACACTCTGGCCTCCACTTTCATAAATCCTGACTCCAGTCTCAGAGCTGCGTTAGAGACACATTTTGGAGTTTGGAAAGCTGATCTTAAAAATTTGGATTGGACAAGTTCTAATGGAGGAGGGTTGGGGAAGGGTCCCAATTGGGATCCATAAAGCAGTTGTGCTACTGGTTTGTCTTCAAAGAGTTTGAGAGCTGCAGGTAAATAGTGGCCTCCTCTTGTCTTAAGAAATGTGAGAATGGCTGTTGTACTCCTCTGCACGTTGCAAGCAGCATACTCCCCATGCGCTTTCCTACTACCAGTGGCTTGAAAAATTACCCCCAGGTATTTGAAGCAAGAGACCTGCTCAATCTTGTGGCCATCTATATTCCAGTTGTAGTTCTTAGGCCTTTTAGCGAATGCCATGATTTTAGTTTTTTGATAGTTGAGTTCTAGCTGTTCCGCTCTACAATATTGTGTTAGTGCTCTTAGGGCTCTTTTTAGTCCAATGGGAGTCCTTGAAAGTACTGCTGCATCATCCGCATAAAGCAGCGTTGAGATATGCCTTCCCTCTAATTTTGGGGGATGGAAGTTAGTGTTGTTGAGGTGATCCACCAAATCATTGATGTAGAAGTTAAACAGGAGTGGAGCTAGAATGCAACCTTGCTTGACACCCTTCTCAGTGACAATGTCATTGGTGAGATGTCCCTGGGGGTTACATCTTACTTTTAATGAGGTCTCTTCATGCAGCATACGAATTAGATGGAGTAAACGTCGGTCGATCGAAGAAGCCTCCAGTTTTTTCCACAGTTTGGTTCGGGATATAGAGTCAAAAGCTGCTTTAAAGTCTATGAAGGCAGCATAGAGAGAAACTGTGCTGCAGGTGGAGTATTTTTCAATAAGGTGGTGGAGTACAAGGCACTGATCTATGGTGGAGCGGCCTTCCCTGAAGCCAGCTTGTTCTTCTGCAAGTATGCTTTCTTGTTCCAACCAGGTCTGAAATTTCCACTGTAAGTGTCTTGCATAGAGTTTGCTGATTGTACTGAGGAGACTAATTGGTCTGTAGTTGACAGGATCATCCTTACTTCCTTTTTTATATATGGGGACGATGATTGCAAGGCCCCAATCCTTGGGCGCTCGACCATATTTGTCGATACAGGTGAAAAGTGAGGCCAGGATAGGGGCCCAAAATTCGAGGTTGTTTTTAATGTCTTCTGCAGGTATTAAGTCTTTCCCTGGAGCCTTCCCCATTCTCAGCTGGGCTACAAGGTTCTTGATCTCTGTCACTGTCACTGGTGGCCATCCTTGGATATTTTCTATATTTTGGCTAGTGCATCCACTTTCAATGTAGTTGTCCTTATAAAATGCTTGAAAGTGATCCTCCCACATCCCTGTGGGGATGTGACAATCCACTGTAGCTGGCCCATTTCTCTGGGAACTTGATGTAATATGCCAGAATAGAGCTGTGTTGTTGGATCTGACTGCCCGGATAAGTTGTGTCCAGTCATTCTTCATGGCTTCTTTTTTCTTGTTCATCAGCAGCTTTTTGTAGTTTCTTTTCTGCTGAAGCAGCATTGGTACAGCATCTGGGATGTTTTTAGATAGGTAACCCTGATAAGTATCAATGAGGGCTTTTTTAGCATTAACACATTCCTTGTCAAACCATAGTTTGGAGTGGTGCTGTTGTTGTTTCCACTGATGTACACTATTTTGACGGATTAGATATTGGTGTAGAGCTTGGGTAAGTGTATTGTAATTTTCCAAGATTTCATCAGGGGACTCAGCTGATATCAGGGCAGTCCTAAGATGCTGAAGTTGGTCTGAAGCCAATACCTCACTTATTGTTTGGTTTAGTTGGGGGGTTCATTTAGCTCGGTGATAAGTCCTTCCTGATGGTGTCGCAGAAAGGTGATAGCGCTCCCTGGTGTGTGTCTCCTGAGTGAAGTCACTAAGATGTAGCCGAATTGGAAAATGATCACTTTCAAATCTGGGCATAACTTCTAATTCCTTGGCATAGGGAAGAAGGCCCCTAGAAATGATTATGTAATCAATGGCACTCATTCTGGACCCAGAGAGATAAGTGAATTCAGCTGGGCTTAAAAGATATAAGAAAAGAAATGAAACAAAGTTGATAAAGAAAAAAGAGGAAAAAATATGCCTTCCGATCTTCCTACCAGGAGCTATATATACATACACTAATTATTCATCCCTCTCTCTAACTTTAACACCAGATCTCTTCTTTCCATAATCAATCCTTTCTAATCATTAAAACCAAAAATCAACATGTCATTTTCTTTTGTTTGCAAAATGTCCATAAAGGGTTCCCATTGTTTCAGAAATGTAAATAACAACCTTTCTCTAATCAAGCATGACAGTTTATTTCTGCTAAGTCAGTCAATTTCACCAACCAGTCCTCTGTAGTTGTAGACTAATCTCACTGCTGATACATAAGATCTAGTGACTGTGTGGCCCATTACCTTGGTAGTGTAGTAGCTAAATTTCATTCTCCATCTGTTGTTTATGTTTGTTTTAGTTGTCATGTCAGTGGGATGATCTTGTGTATATGGGGAAAATGGGGGCCCAAATCCTCTTGGGACTTTATATTAGTCTCATTTTTAATGACATTGCTAGTGAATCTCTTTCTGCTGTCTAATAACTTCCCATGCGAAAAGTTTGACTAGTGGCACAGAGGCTGCAAGATGGTGCCTGAGTAGTTTGTAATTAATACTGGATTATTAATAGTAGCACTTCAGCATATATAAAGTCCTTACACATAAATTCTCAGAAGAACTGATACTTATGCTGGGAAATGCTGGGAGACAGTTTCTCTTCTAAAAGAAAGTTAAGATCTGGCGTCCCCCAGGGTGCCATCCTGTCTCCTATGCTTTTTAACATTTACATGAAGCTGCTGGGAGAGATCATCCGAAGACATGGGGCGGGAGGTTATCAGTATGCTGATGACACCCAAAGATGTTTCTCTATGTCTCGGACTGTTGCAGCAACTAAGGATGGCATATTTCCTCTGAATGACTGTCTTAGGGTGGTAATGGATTGGATGAGGGAAAACAGACTTAAGCTGAATCCAGATAAGATGCTACTGGGACTCCGAACCTGGGAATGGAGATATGTCCACCAGTCCTGGATGGGGTCACACTTCCCCTGAAGGACTGTGTTTGCAGCTTGGGGGTTCTCCTTGACTCGTCTCTCCAGCTGACAGCCCAGATAGTGTCTGTTATTAGCTTCGGCTATACATCAGCTGCAACCCTTTCTGGAGCAGGGTGACCTAGAAACAGTAGTACATGCACTGGTAACCTCTTGGCTTGACTTCTGCAATGTGGTCTACATGGGGCTACTCTTGGACCAAGTTCAGAAACTTCAGTTGGTACAAAACATGGCAGCCAGGTTGGTTGCGGGTACATCTAAAGCCGAACACATAACATCTATCTTAAAATCCCTTCGTTGGCTGCCAATTCGTTTCCGGCCAAGGTACAAGGTGTTGGTTATAACCTTTAAAGCCCTACATGGCCTGGGTCCAGGCTACTTGCAGGAGCGCCTTCCTCCATAGAATCCACCCCGCACACTTAGGTCCTCTGGGAAGAACCTGTTGCAGCCAAAGAAGACCAAATTGTCTGTGGTGACCCAGAGAACCTTTTCATCTGCCGCTCCCAGGCTATGGAACCACCTGCCGGATGAGATCCCCTCTTTCTGCTCCCCTGATGCCCCCTCTGCTCTTTCTGCCCCCTCCGCTTGTTCTGCCCTCTGCCCCCCTCCACTTGTTCTGTCCCCCTGATGCCCCCTCTGCTCTTTCTGCCCCCTGCCATCTCCCTCCGATCTTTTTGCCCCATCCACTTGTTCTGCCCCCCCTCCGCTTGTTCTGCCCCTGCTGCCCCCTCCGCTCTTTCTGCCCCCCTCTGCTGGTTCTATCCCCCTTCCTCTTTCTGCACCCTCTGCTGGTTCTGCCCCCCTGCTGCCCCACTCCACTCTTTCTGCTCCCCTCTGCTCGTTCTGCCCTTTGGCCCCCACCCCCTGCACTCCACCCCCATGCTACTCCCTCTCCCTCTCTGGTGGCCATGTTTGGAATCTACATGGTCCCACCCCCAGTGTGCTGATTGGCTGCCCAACAGACCTGTGATTGGTTGGTCAGTTTCCTAAGCAGCCAGTCAGCACACTGGAAACGGCAACATACCCAAGAGAATTTACATATAATATATATATATATATATGATGATGATGAAAGAGAAATAAAACAAAATAAAAGACGAAACAACAAGTCTGGTTCCTTACAGTTATTGTTGCCAAAATATTGCATATACAGATTAATAAATACTTTCACCCAGATAACAATATACTTTCATACATTTCTCTGTCTTGTTTTGTTTCTGTAAATAGCTTGTCCGTTTTATAGATAATTCTGTGCTTTGTGAGCCAGGGTAAATTGTAGGTTATATGTTTATCTTTTCAAGCATGAAGAATAATTCTTTTGCACTCACAACACTAGATACTACTCTAGACACTTATGTTATTTGTCACTTGGATAATGTCCCACATTGCAAGCAGACCCAAGAATCTAGTTTCTGGCAAAGGTGATGTCTAAATACAATACTTGGCCGAAACACGGTGATAATTCTACTCTTTTATAGAACATGTGAAATCTAGGATTGGGAGCATTGCATTTCCTTTGGTCGTCTACAGCCACTCATATTGAGACCATTTTCAGAGGAGCTCTGTAGAAGTGGTTGCTTACTTAAATCTGAATGTGTTGCAAACCTGACAGTCAATATAAATCTTGGCATGCGTGTCCAGCTAATTCCCAAGCAGTTCAAGAATCTTAATTTCTGTGTTAAATGTATTGCTGCTGCTAGAGATGGCTGCTGAGTATTTTGCTCTTTCACTGTAATATCCAGGAAAGCTGACATTCAGATGTCATATCAGTGTGGGATTTCTCTGCACCCCCTCTTGCAGTGCTCTGGCATCAGAACGTAGGGAGGCCATCCGAGGTGCTGTACAGATGTCCTCTTTAGCTCTGAGTTTAATCCAGGAATGGCCATCCTTTGGCTGTCCAGATGTTTTGGACTTCAGCTTCCAGGAGCCATAGCCAGCATGGCCAGTGATAAGGTATTATGTTTATTATGGTGGAAAACATCTGGATTACCAAAGGTACACCATGTCTGGCTTCCTGTACTTTGTAGCTTCAGCCTAGCATAAATTGATGTGGGACAGATGGTTGACCTGCACCTCCCTAGATGTTGCTGGAATTTGAGTCCTGTGAGATTCATCTAGCATGGTCAGGAATGATGGGAGCTAGACTCCCACCAACACCAGGATGGCAGCAGATTGCTCATCAACTCAATCTAAGAGTTACCAGGGGATGACTCTGAGGTATCAGCTAAATGGTGCCACTAACTCCATCAGTTCCAGGCAGAAATTTTAACAAAGAAATTTGAACTGTTGCATGGCAGAAATGCAGGGTGACTTGTTCCCTTCCTCTTTTTGTTAGTGTGGAGAGAAACCTGCATAGAGGAAAAGATCAAATGATATACAGGTCTGCATGTCGGATAACAAATACAGAAAGCTACACTTAGTGGGCTGACCATGGCAAAAGTGGAGAAATTTTACAGCTCCGTGACATGAGTCTGGTTGGCACTGGCTGTTTGAATAGTGACCATGTTTATTCTGATACTGAAAGTGTCAGCTTGGGACTGAATTGGGAGTACCATTGTTACCAGGCTCACATGCAACAGTCATTCACACATTGTTTACTCCCCTCCCCCAAAAAACAAAAATAAAGCATGAATAGGGCAATCCCGGACAAAGTTGAATGCTTTAATATTTATTGTGAAATGCACTACATTTTTTTTGGAAATCCAGTTTAAATTTAAGTTGCGCATGTTGATCGTTAGGGTTTAAAACTGGCCTTTGAGATCTACATTTTTAAAAAACTTAACAACATGAAGAAAAAATACATCTGGCAGTAGCATAATGTTGGTTGCTGGTTTTGCAGTTATTACATTTTTTAACAGAGATGTAGAATAAAGGCAGTTCAGGATTCAGTTCTTCCAAGAAAACTTAGTGTACTATAGTTTATAGTAGAGAAAGCCGCAAGTGTCCTAATGGGATATAGTGAAAACTTGAACACAGGCTATAAATACCTTGGTGACAAGCTTCTTCCATCCTCCAAGTTTATCTTGTGGTTTTATTGTTTGGCAGAGTACATTTCGCCCACAAGAATGCATAATAATTTGGTGAGACCGCTCGGCCTGCACTGGAGTAGTTTCCCTAAGTCTTCCTTTAGAAATCTTCTTGTTCTGCCTAGGGATTTTCGTATCATAGAATGTGAAATGGATGTTTGCTTTCCACTGTGGTTAAGTTAGTAGTTAGAAAGCATTGGTGAGGCTGGGGAGTACTTGTGTTGTGTGTTTTGAACAGGTGTGTAAATTACAGAAGCTTCAGTGGGTGGCCGTCATTAACACCGATTGTGTTCAGATTCATTACATACTGGAATCCTATTCCCCAGTCAACTTATATAAAAAAATCTCAGTGGTGTGGAAGGCAGCAAGTATAATCCAAAACAGGCTTTTTTGGAACTTCTATCCCACCTCCGTTCTTGTGATGCTATCCTTTCTCCTGAATGTGTGTGCGCGCATGTGTGTGATATTTCTGGACCCCTTCCCATTTGTCATAATCTGAGGACAATTATAATAAATGTCTATGGCAATATAAACAAGACCCACAGACCTCCTGAAACAAACTAGTCAGCTAATTGTTTCTAGGAAAACTAGACTGCTTCCTGTATAAACCTGAGGACACCCTGCTAGTTTTTTCTTTAGTTAAGGCCTATGGCAGAAACTTTCACACTGTGCAAAACACACACACAGAGAAAATGACTAAACTCAATTGCAACGTGGCCTCTTTTTCCTGTTGATAAACTAGGTGTTAGACTGCAGAAAATGTGAAACTTATAAATACTAGGTTTATTTTATTCAGAACACTTATAATGGGTCTCATTCTGTTGTTTCTATTTGTTTTTAGGTTTTTGTACTTGGTTTTATTATGTTCTTATACTGAAGCTCTATTTTTATGAATCTATCAGAGAACTTTGGTATTTAAACAGTATAGAAATGTAATTAATAAATGGGCTTCATCAGATTTCAGGGTGGTGTCCAGTATTAAAAAAAATACAGAAACAAAGGGAAATATGTCTCCCTCATTCCAGTTTTCTTGAAAGGTGCAAACATCAGGACTTTAAATCTCAAGTAATTCTGCTTGAGATTTGCAATATTTGTATCTATCATTCTTATTGAAGAGAAAGAAGTAGCTAGCATGGGGGGGACTCTAAAATTCAACACGTTACAAACCCCCACAATGTACGAAAGATGTACATGTCAATTTCCTGTAATCTGGGAAGGGAAGAAAATGCCCTTTATGTAGGAGTGCTTGCGCATATCTTTGTAAAATCCCTTTTCGGTTGTGAATGGAGAATATTGAACTGTTTTCTCAAATTGTTAGTCTTTATTTCAGGAGTAGAGTTTGAAACATTTATGCAGGGTTTGTGGGATTTAAGGATGAGTCAGCATGGCATAGTGGTCTGAGAGTTGGGCTACGACTCTGGAGACCAGAATTCGAATCCCTGCTTAGCCATGAAAACCCACTGGGTAACCTTGGGCAAGTCACATTCTCTCAGCCTCAAAAAACACTTGATAGGTCTGCCTTAGGGTTTCCATAAGTCAGAAATGACTTGAACACACATAACAGCAGGAAATGCTGCAGCAGGCCTTGGTAAAAATTGTTTTATTGCAAGCCTCAAGATCTGATATGGTAGTGTGTGTGTGTGAGAGAGAGAGAGAGAGTGAGTGAGTGAAATCCTTGTGTTGTTGTTATTATTGAAAGCCAGTCCTAGAAAGTTTATTATACATGTAGGTACAGGATGAACTGGACTCTGCTAATATGAACTATTGTGGTTCTGCAGAGGCAGTCCATAGATTGAATCTTCTGTGATCGTGGCTTAGTAGGTGTCTTTAAGTAAGCCACTGTTCCTTCACCTCAGTCCTTTGTCTTGTACGTTTGAGAGACCAGTGTTTTTACTTACTCATAGAGAATTACAGAGTAATGCACGTGAACCCTTAGAACAATCAAAAGGTCTCCAGAGATGCTTAAATATTTGCTAATCATGCATGAAGGTTGAGCAAAATGAACTGCATTTTTCATCCATCTGACTTTTGTCAGTCTCTGTAGATGGGATTTTTTTGAACCAGTGTCTGATGCCTCCCCACCTCTCTCTTTCCCTTCCCTTCCCTTCCCTTCCCTTCCCTTCCCTTCCCTTCCCCTGACTGTTTTGTTTTTCTCCAGGATCTCAGTTTACCCAATGGCACCCCAGTAGACACTTCCAGTCCAGCATCTTCCTCATCACTTCTTAACAGACTGCAGCTGGATGATGACTTAGATGGAGAGATGAGAGACCTCTTTGTCACAGTTGATGATCCAAAAAAACATGTCTGTACAATGGAGACTTACATCACGTACAGGGTCACAACCAAGGTATTAACAATAGAGCTTGTTTCCTACTTATTGCAGCTTTTAGGCCAGGCCTGTCACTTCTTTTTAAAGAACTCTTTATTAACCTTGTATGCCCATCACACTGTGTGAAATTTTTAAAATGATTCTCCCTTTTGTCTTGTGCATTCTGTCACTTCATGTAAGTGGGCAACTGGTGACCTGTCAGCTATTATTGGACTGCAGCTCCCATAATTCCTTACTGTTGCTTATGCTGGTTAGTGCTAATGGGAATAACAGTCCAATAACACCTGGAGGGCTGCATGATGCCCATTCCTCACTTAATTATTTAAGATTTTTCATAACATTATTATGAAAAACTTGTATATATCCTGCTGCAGCCTTCTCTAATCTGGTGCCCCTTTGATGTCCTGGGCTGCAACTCCTCAGTCATTCCCATGTACGGTCATGGGTCTAGTTGGCTGGAAATAATGGAAGTTGTACTCAGCACATCTGGGGGAGGCTGCGCTATTGTGTTTATTTTCTGGGGTTACGTGGCTTTGAACTATTACGATATGCCCTTATGATATTTAAACAATGAAATCCTTTTGTCTAGTTTTAGATCTGCTAGCTTATTCATTGAGGCAAACTACTCCATTCTTTGAATTAGCCCTAGTAATTCCAGGTTAATGGCCTTCATCATGAGGAGACACCAAGATAAATTTGGGAGCTATAATTTTTGTATGTTACTTAAACCACATGGCTCTGGTTCATATATGTATATCCTATCTTTCTAATTTCTTATTTCTCTATACTTGGTAGGCAGCCAGATGTATAAACCTACTCCTTGAAATGTTTTGTTGATGTTGTGTGAGGAGATAGGCAGATTTTATCCAAACTGTAGCTCCATTATAACCACTCACACACGCAGGCCATTGGTTGGTTGTTGTAGCAGTCTTTGCATGATGAATATGCAAGTGTGAAGAAGCTCAGTAACGGGTCAGATTATGTGAAGACCTCTTGATGGCTCCACCAGATGAGCACCAATGCAGTGTAGTGGTTAGTGTGTTGGACTAAGAACTAGAAGAACCAGGTTCCAGTCCCCCTCAGCTGTGAGACTTGCTGGGTCACTTCGAGCTAATCTCTTGAGGTTGACCCACCTCACAGGATTGTAGTGAAAATGGACCGAGGAGAAAACAGTCATGTACATCACCTTGAGCTCACTGGAGGAAAAGCTATACACACACACACACACACACCTAGAAGTAAATAAATAACATTGCTTGTGTCCACAGGAATAAATTTTATGTGTGGGTTTTTTCTGGTTTCCATGTTAAACAGCTCTTGGGAGTTCTGTCTCAATGGAAGCACTGCCACATAGAAGCATTCTTCAGTGGCACCATCCTCAGTGTTTGAAGTGAGCATTGCTTCTGATGTATTCTTTTTAGGGGGTGGTGAAAATAAGACCACTTTTTATTTTTAAAGAAATCTCAAAGCAATATGCAATAAAAAAGATATAATCAAACCATTTGTTAAAAATAATAAAATGATAACAGTCCTTTAAGATATCCAAAATCCAGTTCTTCAAAATAGATAAAACTTATGTGGTATCCTAATTGTTTATATTATCTAAGTGTGTTTTAGATAGTCTTTGGATAGGCGGCAGGATATACACAGTTTAATAAAGAAAATTTAAAAATCAGGAGGTACTGAGAGTGTTAACTAGTGATGTCTGGTGGTTTCCATGACAGTAGATTGGTGACTCCACCCTGAGGTTTAGCCCAAATCTTAATGGAGATAACCAAGGTGTTGATATCCATTCCAAAACAGGATAGCTGTCTTAAAGGTCAGATTCAAACCTACAGTGGATGCATTGGTCTGCTGACTTTAAAGCCACCAGCCACCACTGGTGTTAACAATCAGGAAAATAATCAGGAAACAGAATGTATTGAGTCACATGAACAAAGCAGTTTGTGCTCTTGCAACCTTCTAGGGCTGCCACTGACAAAGTAGTTTCTCTTTGTAGAATGTAATACTCTTTAGTAGGCAGTGCTGTACTGTTCATCAATATTACCAAGGACAAATGACTTGTTTGACTTGAACTGCTGATGAGCCATAGTCCAGGCACACTGCTGACTAATGTATTTTTAGGGGACGCCCCCATCCCCACCCCCGGTATTGGTTAAATAATTAAAATAAAATCCTAGAAGTGAGAAGGGGTTGCTTTCTGGATGTGTGCAAGAGGCTTTTTTGCATGGCACGTTTAAGGCAATAAATGCACACCTGATTTTGGGTGTGTGTGTGTGTGCGGCCCTTATGCCCTGTCTGAGGTCAGTGTGGCATCACTGCATAGAGCTCCTTGAGATCTTTAGCTCATAATACCAGAACCCAGGTCATTGGCTGGAGTTGAATGTTGGTGATTCAGGGATGGGTAAAAGGAAGCAATTCTTCATATAGCAGATAGTTAAACTGTGGAACTCACACAAGGTGGAGTGATGGTGGCCAACTTAGATGACTTTAAAAGGAAATTAGATAGATTCATGGAGGATACAGTTGCTAGTCATGATGGCTGAATTTTACCCCCAGTGAAAGAGGCAGTATGCCTCTGTATACCATTCGCTGGGGAAATTCAAATGGGAAAGTCCTGTTGTACTTCTGTCCTGTTTGTGGACACCCCATTGCATACAGCATGCTGGATTAGATAGGCCTTTGGACTTACCTAACATGTCTGTTTTAATGTTTTTAATCTTTTATGAACCAAGATGGAACTGTTTAGTCCCACAGAGTCACATTTTCTTGTAGAATCCACACAGTGCAGCCATTCTGCAACATTGTCACCTGCACAGGTGTAAGCAGTGTTGCCAAGTTTTAGGAGATTATCACATGAGGCTTTACCATTGCTACCAGAGCAGGATAATAGTATATAAGACAATCCTTATCGCATGACATCATTTCTTTTCTGTTACCAGTCTGCATTCAAACCATTGCTGGAGGGCATCTTTTCATTGACAGGGGAAACTAATCAATAGGCCCTCAATAGTGCTATGTTTCCATTATTGCCTCCATGCCATAAGTCCTCTTCCGCTTCAGTTCCCATACCAGCAGTCACGTGGGGTGAGTGGGCGTGTTTTTCCTTTTCTCTTCCCTTGTTTCTCCGCCCTCCTGCCTGCCTGATCTGACTATTTCCCCTCCCACCCAATCTCTTTTCTCCCCACTCTTTGCCTCCTGGTCTTCTCCACCCCACCTGGCCTGCTGGATTTTATTATCTCTCCTCCTGCCCAATCTGTCTCTTTTTTCCCTGCCCCTCCTGCCCCCCACCTGTCTCTTTTCTTCCCCCCACCTTCCCGCCGGTATTGTGCAGCAATCACATTAGTGAAACAAATGGAAACATACTGGTATTGAAATGGAAGAGATTATCAGACGACCTAAAAAATGCAGGACAGGGACGACAGAAGATCACCAAAGGCCTCTCTTGTCAGATAGTGTCGTCCCTGTCTTGTCCTGCCCCCGTGCCCCCTCAGTTTCATCTGCGTTTTTTTAAATTGATGGCTTAAGCCATCAATAGATTGCCCGTTCCATTCCTGTAATGGAATCACAGGCTTGTGAACCGGCACCCCGTTTCTGTAGTGTGATGCCAGCCATGGAGTGATGTCCCTGATGAACACTTCTGGGTGCGATTGGGACATCCAGGTAATTGACACCCTTCTCCCCCCCCCCAGGTTACTTGTATTTTTTAAACTTTGTTCTTGTGCTTGCTGTCACTTTTCTTTCTTTCTTTTACTTTTTTAAAAAAATTCCCACATGCTCATTCTCTTGCGAGAACAGCCCAGGATTTCAAATAAAGAAGTGAATGGGGCTCAGCGAGAGCTCCATTCACTTCCTGGACTGCCAGATAGGAGAGGAGCCATTTCTGTCACGCTCCAAAGGTAGGTCTGATTCTTTTTTTTAAAGTGCAACAGGGACAGGAATGGGACAGGAAATAGCTAGTGAGATGGGGATGCTATATATGGTTCCTGTGTGAAAATCTCTGGAGATGAGATAAGAACTGCTTCAGTACCAGTACATTTCCATTTGCTTCCCTAATGCAATTGCTGCATGTTAGAAACCTGGTGTGATAATCTCCCTAGTTCTTTGCCATTGTACAGGACTTTGTTTTTGTAAATTACATAAAGCAGCCAGCACTCAAAATGTCCCAACTAATCTATTACTCTTTGCCATTGAGGTCATTTGTCCCAGCTAAAGTAACATATTAGGATGAAAGAAAGTCCCATGCCATGTTTTTGGCAAATACGTTTGCCGAGGATCAGAAATGATCTACTTAGGTTGTCAGTTGGTTTACCCCTTGGTAGTGGTGGTGGAAGCCTTATTGGGGTCAGGAAATACAACACATGTACATCAAACCTTAACACTAACCCTGAATACTTTGGAATTCTTATGGGAGGGTCACAAAATACCCCAGAATTCACTTGTGAGTTTTTTTTTTTAAAAAATAATCCTGGCATATGAGGGTTAAACAAAGCTAGCATGAAACATGATTTTAAAAATTTGTTTACTCTTGTCCTTTGTAACAAACCACAGAATTCAGTATAAGATATAGAGACGCTAGTGTATTTATTTCTCAAAAGTATGTCCAGAGAGAGGGTATGTGGAACTGTCTTGGATGATATTGATAGGCAAGATGACTATTTTAAGATGGACTTTATTTTTTAAAAAATGAAGGAACATTCCATTCAAATAACTCATAGCAGAACCTTTAATCAAGCACTTGTACAAGGATAATATTGGGAAAGTTCCTGACTTATGTATCACACATTGCCAGAGGCATGAATACTAGATTTTATGTTTTTCTTTCTCCTGTTGCCCAGGTGCCTAAGCTTGAGGTATGATTTATACATTTGACGGCAGGAAAGTAAACAAGCTGAAGGTGCTATATGCTCTCTGGGGGGGGGGATGAAATGTTTTCCTTATCTAAAGGAAGCATCTTGTTGTTTAGATGTTGCACAGACCATCTTGTTTAGGGGATGTACAGGGTTGACCACCTTCAGCATACTTTTGCTCTCTTACCTCTCCTCCTTTTTGTCTTGTCCTTTTTGTACCTAGACCACACGAGCAGAGTTTGACTTGCCAGAGTATTCCATGCGGCGAAGATACCAGGATTTTGACTGGCTCAGGAATAAATTGGAGGAATCCCAGCCGACTCACCTCATTCCCGTAGGTAGTAAGCCAGGGCCACCAGTTGTTGAACACTTAACTGTTCTGCTTTAAAAAGTGCACATCTTCTGGTTTTACAGCAGTAATGGATTCAAGGTGTGTACAAAATGCAAAGATTGATTCAGTAATTCTGTGGTAGAAAGCACACATCGAGCACCCTAAAACAATCTTGCGTTGCTTTAATTTAGCCTAAGTACTATGGTGGAGTAGAGTGGACCTGTAATTTAGTTGCTTGCCAACCCTGTTTCCTGATCACTCGACACCATCCCCTTTTACTTTGCTAAAAGCATGGCTTTGCTTACCTCCTAGAATCTCCTTGGGTTCCTGAAAGCTACATATTTGCTGTGGGCATGTGCAAGTCTTATTGGGTTGGAAATAGTCTGTGACATTTTACACAATCATTTCTAAGCTACCATATCTAATACTAGCTTCTTTTTATAGAGTGAGTTACAAAATGAACATGCCTGTTGGATTTTTAAAAGGCCAAACTTTGTTTGCAGTGATCATCAGGATTTTTAAAATATATACTCTATTTAGTTCAATTATTCTTGAATTAAGACTACTTCCTGCCTTCACTGGGTTGTTGATGATGACTGAAGATTACCACAGCTAAAATAAAACGAATTTTCCAAATGCACCTCTGGAAAGCTCTTGCAACATGTGGCAGCTCATATGTACACAAGCACTAAAAAAAAAAAAATCAGAATGCAGAAGTGCATCGAAGTAGGTGCTCTGGTATTTACTTCTAGGGTACTTATATTAGCTAAATGCTTTATTTAAACTGAAACAGAATGGCACCACCTGTAGACTCTTAATCTAAATATCAGGCATGTAAGGGAAAAGAACTGGAAGGAAAACACAAACAAGGGAGGTCATTCTGTCAGAATAATAATATGACTATTACTAGGATGCAGATGTTAGATCTGGTGTCAGCCTTGATCTGATGTCAGACCCTCTTCAGTAGTCTGAACTGTGTTATGTTCATGGCAGTGAAGTCTTTGTTGCTGTTTCACTGATGTTTTGGCTTGGACTGTTCATTTGCTCAGAAAACAAAGAAATTGGCAATCCAGTTTATGTGAGAGAAGGGACTGTATTCTGTTTTGGCTGGGTTCAAGACTTGGCATGGGGGTGGTCAATGGAAACAGATGACAGAAGGTTGAAAAGTGAAAAGAGGCAGGCATTTCAGAGATGAGAAGCCTGGAAGAAGGCAGCCATGTGGACTGAGAGGGCAGAACCTAAAGGAGAATAAGGAGAATATGGAGGACAAGGCTAGAAGGAAAAAACTAAAGCTAGAAAGGGGCACTGAATGTACATCAGAGCAATTAAGATGAATGTAGGTCACCATGCTGTGAGAGGAAAGAAAAAGGGTGCTGGGCAGGTTGGTCAAGAGATAGTGTGCCTAAAGGAAGCTGAATGAACTCACCTGATAAAGCAGTGGGGGTGGAGGTAATGAGATGGAGGAAGGGAGAAACCAAGGAAAAAGTAGGATGAGAGTACAGGTCACTCACCATATCAATGAGGGATACGTTCCCAGACTTACTGCGAATACTTGAAACTGCGGGTAATCGCGAACCCCATAGAGCTGTGCTGGAGGACCTAGGAAATGCCTAGAGAGGCCACCTCTCTATGCATCTCCAGCGCAACTCTATGGTAACTTCTGGAGGAAGCTATTATGGACTCACACTGGAGGAGCTAGGTAATGCCAAGAGAGACCATATTTTTCAGATGATGGATAATTGAAAAGATGGGTACAGTCCTGCACATATGGCAGGGGGATGGACGGACATGTAGAACTAAATGTAGGCTCTAGAAATATGACTCCACAGTTTAGTTGGAAATAATAGACAGTGCTTTCACTGCAGGCTTCTAATTATATAAGTTACAACTAGTTGTACCCAGCATAACATACACCATTAAAAAACTCCCCAAAAAACACCTGGTAGACCTCCTGTAAGGTAAATTCCTCCTCCCCCTTCTCAGTATTCCACACTTTTCCCGGAATTGCTGAGAGTGACTTGTTCTGTTGTCCTATTGTTGCGGCCGCTGCCAGTTGACTGCCTGGGTCTCATCGCAGATGGCCCACTGCTGCTGGGTCCCATTGACTGCCTGAGTCCCGTTGCAGTAGCAACAGTGGCGTTCTGCCGCCACCAGTTGACTGGTCTGGGTCCCGTTGCAGCCTGTGACTGGTGAGTGGCTGAGGGAATGAGAGGAGGGAGTGGCCCTTGTGAGGCTGGGGGTGTAGATGCACACTGAGTGGCAGGAGTGGATTTATGAGGTGGAGAGGGAATTTGCATCTGGGTGGTGATTGATTGGGTATGTTTCCTGAGCAGCTAGTCAGCACACTGGGAAAGGCAACATACCCAAGAGTTTTATGTATATACATTCCATGAACTCATAACTACATAATTTGTCCATGAACTAGATACAAAGGTGCCTTATTTCTTTTATTTTTCTAAATCGTTCTCTTTTCCAAAGTTATTTATGGTGGCACACAGTAAAGAAGAAAATACATACATAGCAGATACAAATGTAGTGATACAATCTATTAAAACCATTAATATTGTCATTCTGAGTTTGAAATTTTTCTACCAGCTATTACTAGATGTTCCTAATCTGTTACTACTGGACTTCCTTTCCCCCAATTTCTTAGGGCCTGTTTACATGACAAAAAAAGCCTGAGAAGAATCCGTGTGGATCCCTGGTAGTTCACACACATCATGGGCTATTCAGAAGGAGGGGTAGCAAAAAGCTCGGTTAACCCATGACTTTCCACCCCTCTATTTTTCAGGAATTTTTTAGGAAGGTCCGAAACAACCCATGCTATTGGTTGTATGAACAATCAGGAACCATCCTGGGAAATGGGATGATTTCTGAATGGTTGGATATTGCAGGGGGTGGGCTTGCAAGGGAAGCCTTGCAGTTCTCCATCTGCCATTTTGGTATGCCCCTTCTTTGGTCCTCCGCTGGCTCCAAAGCAGCCAGCTGAGAGCCAAGCAGGGTCTCTCCCCACCCCGGCCCCCACCCAAGCGGCTACGGAGAAGCCCCCTCTGCCCTGCGCAGCTAGACCCTCCCTCCCTCGTTGCTATGTGGGGCGGGGGGGGGGCTTCTCCATGACTGGTAGTCACAGAGAAGCCACCTCCGCCTCGCGCAGCTACGGGGGAGGGAGGCACTAGCTGCGCAGTGTAGGGAGGGCTTCTCTGTGACTGAGAGTCATGGAGAAGCCTCCCCCCCCCACGTGGCAGCGAGGGCAGGAGGCACTAGCCCGGTGAGGCAGGGGATGGTGTTTTTTTAAAGATGCGAGTGTAGCTGTGGTGGGTGGGGGTGGTTCTCCGACACTGACCATTCCAAAAACGGTGGAACCAGAATTGCTAGGCTTCCCTTTCAAGCCCATCCCTTCCAAAGTCCAACCAATCAAAATACAGCTCTGCTCTGTGCCCTTTTCCTGGGATGGAGGTACTCAGAACAACAAATCCAAAACCCCAAGACTTTGTTGGGGCGTAGAAAGACGCGCTGTGTCCACCATGATCACCTGCAGAGTTGTTCCACGTCGACAGGACGCCAAGGAGAAGGTTTCTGGAGAGGCTTCTGCAAAAGACTTCAGGCTGAGAAGGAAAATTTCCTTCACCCCAGCAGACTGCCTTGAGCTCTGGCTTGCCAAATAAAGACAGCAACAAGGCCAGCCTTCACTCAACTTGAGGGCTTTAATCTTTGTTTGCAGTATATTTACAATATATACACAGAGTATAGAACAGGCATCTCTAATACTCATGAATCTCTCCCAAACCAACAAACTGCTTCGCCAACCACCATCCACAACAAACCCACACTGGAGATAATTCCCATCTCCTTTTTATAGGTAGTTAAACAATGCCTGTTACATCAGGCATCTGAGGTGTGCATACTCTCAAGTGCTGACTCACACACACACCTGCCGCTGGAGCTTAACTATTTACATTACTAAGCTTACAGCTCCATCTTGTGGTCACATCCATGTCATTTCCTGACAGGCTTATGCTACCCATGACAAATTGTGTAAACAATAAGAGCCAAACTCGGGATGAAGATATCTCACTTCTCTCCTGGATAAAACTGCCATGTAAAACAGGACTTAGAAATCATCAAGAGAAACTGGCAGTTTTATATGCACTCTTGCTAATTTGCTTTTGGAAGAGCATGTAGGATTTTTAAAAGTTGGTGGCCAAGCTTTTCAATTGCTTAAAAGTTTTGTTTTTTAGAGTGGAATTAGCTGAAGGGAGAGCAGTTACTACAATTTTGAGTATTACTAAATTACTAATCACTTAATCCAGTTATTTCCAACTAGAATAGACACACTGAATCAGTGGGAAGTTGGTAAATCAACATTTATGTAAACTCCTTTAAATCAACAAGTCTGCTCTAGTAGGGACAAACAATAGGATTTAGTCCTTGGTGATGGTCCAAAGCTCATCTGTGGAATATCCTGTCTGCATGCCTAAAGCCACAGATTATCAGTCAGTGAGGTCTCTACTCAAAGGATCTTTCCTTCAAGGCCTAAGGGAAACTTTGTAGAGCTATTTCCCGGTGTAAAACGGCTTCTTCTTAATGTAGACTCCTCATTTGTACAGAATGCTGTCTCATTGCATGCATGAAGCACTGCATGCAAATTTCATCTCCAGTGCAAAGAATGAATATCATAGTTTTTATATAATACTGTTTCAGATGGAGAATAAAGATTGTTGTTTCAATGTTTACATTTCTGCGCTTGATAACTGTTCATTTAATTATTCCATAGGTTAGTGTGCTTGCCCACTGTTTCCAACAACATACATGTTCATTCTGTACCGATGTTTGGTTACATCTCACACCACTCTTCTTTCAGATATTTGCAGGAATGGCTATTGATTGCTATTGAAGGTAAAGTATATGTTTTTAATTTTAGCTTTCTGTGACTTTTTTCTGCTCCCACATCCAGCCCCTCCCAGAGAAATTTGTGGTCAAAGGAGTTGTAGACCGCTTTTCAGAAGAATTTGTTGAGACAAGAAGGAAGGCCTTGGATAAATTCTTGAAAAGGATTGCGGATCATCCTGTGCTTTCTTTCAATGAACACTTCCATGTGTTTCTTACTGCCAAAGTAAGTGAATTGCATCCATGTAGAAAGGTGTATTGAGAGGTGGAATCCATTGTTTAGAAAAAAGACAAGATTCCTTGAGACACTATAAAAATAAGCTGAAAAACACCACTGTTAGGTTCACCAGATAACCAATTCTATTAAACAGCAGCTCTTTGTGTCACTTTCTGATGTAAATTCAACCTTTTAAGAAGTAGTGTAGTTGCTAACAGTACATTAGAAGCTAGGTGCAGCACAGGTTGGATGGAAGGACATTGAGAGCTTTACTTGATAGAACAAAATAGGACTGAATGGGTTTCTTTAGCATCAAGGAAGAGATACTTTGAATAAGTTTTAAGAAAAGCTTTCCTGGGTCAGACCAAAAGCCTGTGTTTCAGCAGCCAACTATATTCCTAAGAGGGATCTGAGAGGCCTAACTTAGGGATGTGTGAAAAAGTCAGTCTCGATTTTATTGCGTTTTTTCTAAATCTTATCTGCATATTCCTTCCATGTGGAAATTCCTCCCTAATAGAAACTCTTGTGCAAAATCATGTTTACTTATGCACTTTTTCTAATGTATGTATGTTTATGTGCATTTTCCAATCAACTAAAATGTCTGTGAGCTTTTAAAGCTGTACACAGTTTTTTTTTATCAACTCACATTTTAAAAAATGTGAATAGGAAATATTCTATAAGCCTCACAAATGTACAGATTTCTGAGGCAAGGTAAATTTTGTCTTGCACTGAGTCTTGGAAGATGTGAATTGTCTAATTTCAATCACAATCTTGACACCATTGAAATTCTTTTCCATCCTACTCCTGTAATCCGCCATCAGGTTGTATGCAAAGACGTACTGCCTTTGATCCTGGTAGCATATAAATGCAAAAGACCTTTTCCACTCTGCTGTCCTGTATCATGATACAAGGTAGCATATAAAGGTCATTAGTAACAGCAACCCTTGATAGCTTTAGCTTCCATCAAATGGCTAAAGTTACTGGCCATCTTCTGGTAGAGAATTCAGTAGCTGAGCTCTCCTTTTCTCTTACTTTGCCCCAGACCCTTGTTTGTTAAAAATATCCCCTTTATAATGGTAGTGCAATTTGTGATATCTACTACTTGCCTTCACCACTCATATGACACAATTCTTATGACACATGTCACACAACAGGTTTGTTGATTTGTAGGGTGTTTTTTAAATTTATTTCTTATTTATTAGAATATTTATATCCTACTTTTTATTTGAAATTCTCAGGGTGGCTTACAACAAAATCAACTTAAAACAATAAAAAATTGCAAAAGTTTAAAAGATTAAAAATATATTAATTAGCATTTCAGTTTTAAAAGAGACAGTTTAAAACCACTTAAAACAATCTTGAATGATATAACTATAAAACATGTGCAGCCTGGATAAAATCAGTTTGGCCCAAAGTTTTAGTAAAAAGCCAGATTTTAAATTGGTGCCAAAATGATTCTAACATTGGTGCCAACTGGGCTTCCAGAGGGAGGAAATTCCACAACTGGGGTTCCACCACAGAAAAGGCCCTTTCCCATCTCCTCTCACAATGTATTTCTCCCACTAATGGAACGCAAAGTGGGCCCCTTCTATAGATCTCAATTCTCTGGCAGGCATATATATAGAGAGGTACTCCCTCAAGTATTGAGGGGCTTGCCTACGTGTGGGGCAAAAACTCAGAATGGAGTTTGCCCACATGCCCCCGCATTCCCCTTGAAACCCTGCACATTGTTATTCTTCACAGGGATGTGGGGTACCTTATGTTCACTGTCCCTGTGGAGTTTCATCTGCTGCCACTGCCACCTCAACCATAATTTAAAGCTCTAGAGGCAGTTGAAGGGAGTTTTCTCCCTTCACCTGGCTTGGCAGCACTGCCTCTGCCCACTCTCCACTTGCCCATCACAGGAAGAGGCACTTGAAGAAAATGACAGAAGTGCCCAAATGACAGAAGAGCCCAACTGCCACTGCCCTGCCCTTGGAGGGAGAGAAGAACCAGCAGTATCTGCTGGATTTAATCCCTACCCCCACTGCCATTCCCTTTTACTTATGTGTCATGTCTTATTTAGATTGTAAGCCTGAGGGCAGGGAACTGTAAAATTGACCATTTGTAAGCCGCTCTGATAGCCTTTGTGGCTGAAGAGCAGGGTATAAATACAATAAAGAAATAAAGAATTGGCGCAGATTCACATGGGGCATTCACATGGGGATTTGGGGGCTTTGATAGTGTAGACAAGCCTGAGGTATCAAGTATCAGCTTGTATCAGTATGGGATATGGTGTCAATATCTTGCTTGCTGCATGCTCATCTGAATTGGTAAAGGATGGGCAGTGCAGCCTGTGTTCCAGCACTATGTATAAACAAGTTTAATTTAAAAAATGAGACCCTGGAAATTAAAAGATAGGCCGTCCTACATAAAAATCTGTATGCTTTCTGTAGAAAGCTTACAGTGTTCTGGCAATGTTCTTTACAAGGAGGAGTCCATAGTTTAATACTGGGTTTTTTTGTTTTGTTTTGTTTTGTTTTGTTTTTTGGTAAAGCATACATCAAGATCACTCCTGTGTTTACCATAAATAGGAACGTCTAACTTGCACATGTATGTTAGCCTCTTTTCCATAGTGACATATGTCAGTTGCTGTTTGCTGAGGCTTCACATTGGGAACTTGGTGCTAGACTATATTACTAATTTAGTTCAGGCCAAGGAACTATTTATTATGAGTGAGAGCACAACTCAGCTACAGAACTGGGAACTTGCCTTGATGTGAGACAACAAATTTACAGAGTTTCTTCCCTTAGCTTAAACAAAATAACTAGTCTAAATTGTAGTTGTGGACCCTTTACACATGACCAGAGAGCTATAGGGTTGACCATAAAAAAAAAAAATTAAAAGAGAGAAACCCCTGCTGTATGCAAACAGATGTTTGAGTTTGACATCTATGTTGCTTTTAGCTTCGGGATTGATTTTGATTTGCCTGGTCTTATTCAGTACGTTTATGCTTAAAGCATAAAACTTCCTCATACATTGAATGCCTGCTGAAAGCTTAAAAGAAAATCAAAGCTCTTGTAGCTTCGTTATTAAAATGAGACAGTTCTTGATAGTGGTGATCTTCAAGTTTCCTCTTGAACATATATATGTGAAAGACACACATATAAAGTAAAAGGCTGATTAACTGTTCTGTCACCACCAGGATCTTAATGCTTATAAAAAACAAGGCATGGCCTTGCTTTCCAAGATGGGAGAATCAGTAAAATATGTCACGGGAAGCTATAAACTAAGAAGTCGACCGTTGGAGTTTGCAGCCATTGGTGACTATCTAGATACATTTTCTCTGAAGCTTGGAACCATTGATAGGATAGCACAGAGGATAATAAAGGAGGAAGTTGGTGAGTAGCGTCTGCGGTTTACTCTGTAAAGCCATTCATTTTTAATTTTGGTTTGCTTGAGGAATTTGTAGTAAGGATCAGAGAAAGATTCATCCCCTCTTGGATGTAGTTTTGTGATTGCCTGCTGCACAAAGAGCTATGGGAAAGGATTTTGAATAGTCATGGGGAGCACACAAAATATGCAGAATGTCTGTTTAAAAATTCCTCCAGGTTGATAGTTCATATTTTCCCCTCTTACTTTGTAATATATTACTTAGTTATAACATCCTCCCAGACCTCTAGACCCACCTTTTCAGGTTTTCATGTTGTTTTTTCTGATGGGATTTTGCCAAACATGAGATCGTTGTCATTTGAAATTTAGACTTTTGACTTGTTAAAAGAATAATGTCTGGTGCTTCATTAAAATTCAGAAACCAGAAGTTCTAGCCCTCTTTTTCACTTGCAGAATACCTGGTGGAATTGCGAGAGTACGGTCCTATTTACTCAACCTGGAGTGGGTTAGAAAAGGAGCTGTCAGAGCCTCTAGAAGGAGTGTCTGCCTGCATTGGGAATTGTTCAACTGCTCTTGAGGAACTGAGTGAAGATATGACGGAGGACTTCCTGCCTGTTCTAAGAGAGTATATCTTGTACTCAGAGTCTATGAAGGTAACATGAGGAAGATGTTCCTATTAAAACAGGACCAGAAGATCCTTAAGTTCTGTGGGTGGCTTTCAGAAGTGTAGGAATCAAACTGCTTCCTTTGCAGAGCAATTAGCTCTTAGTTAGAACCAGTAGTTAAAGCATTATAAACTAACAATTTCAACACAACACACAAAATCTGGGAGCAGGAAGACTCCAGGTCAGATTCTGGTCCCCAAAGCCTAAGTGAACAAATACTTTCATGTCCAAAATTTACACATTTGTCCATTTCTAATATCAGGTTGCCACCTCTGAGAAGGGTGGCTCTCAAGTCATCAGACTACATGTTCATGAGTCAGGCCTTCTTAGTCAATTTTAAAGCATGTATTGGTCAATATGAGGGAAGGTGCGCTTCCTGGTGCTTGATCCTAAGTTGTTTGGGCTGTGTACTCAGGTACCAATGGCTTGAATTGGGCCTGGTAGATTACAGCCAGCCAGTGCTGTGCTTTGAGGATCCCAGGGTCCCACCTGGCTTCCTCACTCAACAGTATGATAGACTTGAAGCTGCAGCTGATTTAGAATGAGAGTATCTCCAAGAGGTGGTGTGTTGCAGTAATTTAGTGGTGTGATTAGTATATTATGGATGGGTGAACTGTCTTAGCCAAGGAATGGCTGTAGCTGGGCATATACAGTCTTTACAACTGTGGCCACCTGTATTTCTACGTGCAGCTTTGGGTAAAGGAGGAGCACCCCCAAAGTACAGCCCTGTTCCTTCACAGCGAGTGCGGCACCATCCAGAACAAACTTTCCATCTAATTCATGGACCTGGGAACCACCTCCCCACAGCACCTCCATCCTGTCAAGATTCAGCTTCATTTTATTGGCCTTCACCCTCCTAGATCACTGCCTCCAGGCACTTGTCTCAGCACTTGCACAGGCTCTCCTGACTCATATGGGAGGAAGAGAAGGAGCTATGTGCCACTGCTGTGTTGATGACATCATAGACCAAATCCCTGGATGACAGCCCCCAGTGGTTTCCTAGAGATCAGGAGAGGGCAGTTTGCAGCCTTCCAAATGCAGTTTGTCTAACATAGCCAATGGTACAACTCCCATTATCCCTCCCCATTGGCTATGTTGGCTAAGGCTTGTGGGAGTTGGAGGCCAAAATCTGGAGGGCTGCAAGTTGTCCACTCCAGTAAAGATGCTAAACAGCATTTATACAGAAATGCATGTCATGTTGTGGCTTTGCAGATTCTGGTTAAATGGAAGCCTTTGATAGCTGTAACCATGATTAAGTTCCATGCCAGCTACCCTTACAGATGGATAGGGGAAGTTAATGCTGGTATCAATGAATTGCTTCACTAAATGAAGGTTGAAGATGTGTCCTTTGTTCAGAGGGTGTGGTGTACATGCCCTGTCTCCTGGCTGTCAGGTTGGATTAACCACAGTTAGTAGGGAGAAAGTACTTATACTGCAGGGTATAGAAAGGAATTTTACAGCCTTTCTTTTCCTTGAAAGTACAGTTTGACCCCCATATCTGTGGGACTGCAGTTCTCAGATTTAACACAGGAAACAGAAACTGTGGATAACAGCAAACCCTATTAAAATAAAGGACTTCCAGTAAAAGCATACCATAGAGTTGGAGGACATAGAAGATGCCTTCAGATGATGCCTCTCTAGGCATTTTCCAGCGTGAGTCATGATATGTGTCCTTATTTTGTGTCCCACAGATAACTGAAACCACAGATATTGGTTCCACAGATAAGGGGGTCCAACTGTATGCTTGTGTGCAGTGCATAAAATTGCTCTCACTGGAGCTGATCAAAGAAGGGATTTAGGTTTCCAGCTAGAAATGCGTGTAGGAGTTTAATGCATGTGGCACAGTGTTTTCAGGCTTTCAATCATAAAGACAGACTTATATGTCTTGTCTGTTGGTCTTCACTCTCTTGCCCTCTTTCCAGAGCTCGGAAGAGTTATTTTTCCCCCCAGCCATAGCTCTTGGAATCTCCCAGACAGCAATGGCTAGTGGCCATGTTGGCTGGCAAATCCAGAGAGTTGTAGTCCAAAAAGAAACGTTTCCAAGCTCTGCTTAGATCCATGTTAACATTGTTCCCTTTACCATGGCGAATTCACATATGTCTGCTTCTTGAGAGGCTCACTTGAATGTGTGGCTCTAATACACCAATTACGATATATAAATTATATGAAGGACAAAAGCCCTGTAAATGCTAAAGGCTATTAATTTTTTTTTAAAGCAGAGCAATAGGAACTCTTGTAATGAAACAGAATACACTGGGCAGAGTTAGTATAAACAGTCTCTAGTGGAATGTTTAAATGTTAGGTAAATGGACTTAGCTTTAAATATTTATAATTTTTTGTGCTAGAGTATTTTAAAAATGTGCTGAAGGGTATGTTGTTTTGTTTTTGTTCTTTTTCTTTTCTTTTTTTGCAGGCACATGCATTTAGCTGTCTTCTCCTGTCTCTGGAGAAATCACAACACTGTCTCTGCAATCTCTTCCTTTAAAAAAATCCTGAAGAGACACACTATCAATAATACATTAGCTTCAGTACACTGTTGGGATATTCATGTGACATATACTATAACAACATATAACTTTATAACATACAGCTTTCTTTTTTTGCAAAGCTCCTCTTTGTAAATGGATGGAAGTCTCTGACTCAGGTTCTCCCCAACTGTCACTTAATTAGAAGTTGGAAAAATTCCTGTTTCCTACAACTCCCAGAACCCCACAGCCAACATGGCCAATGGATGTGCTGGCTGGGGGATTCTGAGAGTCAATCCCAAAATATCTTTTCTGTTGAAATAGTTCAAGATTTTCCATACCTTGGCTCAGTCATTAATCAGAGTGGAGGCTGCAGTCAAGAAATCAGAAGAAGACTAGGACTTGGAAAGGGCAGTTATGAAGGAATTAGACAAGATCCTGAAATGTAAAGATATATAACGGAATACTAAAGTTAGGATTGTCCATAGCAGCATATTTCCCATTTTTATGTATGGTTGTGAAAGCTGGACACTAAAAAAAAGCTGATAGGAAGAAAATAAATTCATTTGAAATGTAGTGCTGGAGAAGAGTTCTATGGATACTGTGAACTGCTAAAAAGACAAATAAATGGGCCCTAGAGCAAACTCTCCCTGGAAACCAAGATGACTAAACTGAGACTATTGTACTTTGGCTGTATCATAAGAAGACATGACTCACTAGAAAAGACAATAATGCTTGCTAAGGTAGAAGTTGGTAGGAAAAGAGGAAGACCTCATTCCAGATGGATAGGCTCAATCATGGAAGCCACGGTTCTGAGCTTGCAAGATCTGAGCAGAGCTGTTGAGGATAGGCTGACTTAAAGATCTCTCATTCATGGGGTTGCCATAAGTTGAAGCCAACTTGACAGCAGTCAACAACAACAACCTTTTCCAACCTCTGCATTTAAACTTAACATTAGCAAACACCGTAAAATTAATGTGTGTAATTTCTTCGGAGGGACTATAGCTTAGTGGGCAGAAGAGATGCTTTGCCTACAAAAGGTTTCAGAATCAATCTCAATTGTCTCCCCCTGTTTTTAAAAAAAGTTCAGGTGATGTGAAAGATCCCAGAGAGCCACTGCCAATCAGAGTAGACAACATGGGGCTAGATGAACATATAGGTTGACCACTTAAAAGGCAGCTTCCTGTACCTTTCTAGTTTCCTCTTCTTTGCTACAAGAGGACAAGTCCTCAACCCAATTGTACACCAATTACTTATTTTTGTTGTAATGTGCCTTCATGTTGATGCTGACTTGTGGTGACCCTATCGTAGGGTTTTCTTGGCAAGCTTTATTCAGAGCAGTTTTGCCATTGCCTTCTTCTAAGCCATACTGGCTATCACTATACAGCCATTCCTTTTAGCTAACTGAGAAAGGGTATTTCAACTTAGCAACATAAATAGAAAGTAGGAAGTGTTAAAAAATGTTTAAGGCATGAACTAAAAGACTAGGCTGGCTATAGCATAAGTAGGTCCTAATCATGAATATAACTGATCAAAAAACAACAATTCTGCTTTAATTCTAGGAGATAACATTGAGTAGAAAAGTGAGTGTTTGAGTCTCTACACCCATTGTGTTTTCCAACTTTATCTTGAGTTGGTTGCTTGTGTCTTTGCACAGTTGAAAGATGGACATTTTATGATGAAATAGTGCTTGGGGGCAGAGTTAAAAGTTTATCTGGTTCCAGATAAAGTCATACATATTGCATTTTCATTGATAGGTTTTTGATTTAAAATTCTGAGCTAGAATAGTAGAAAAATGGTTATGGTAACATAATCTTTCTACCTTCCTTTTAGGCTGTGAAGCAAATTTGATTTGGCCTAGATCAGTGCACTCTATTCTGTGTGTAGCTGTTAGACCCATGGTTTTGCAGCATAACTGTGTATTAATGATTAATCCCTAAGTGAAGCCCCAACATACTCCTCAGGTCAGCTTCTTTTAGCCAAAGGCAGCTAGCTTGTTGCTTACATACTTGTACCAAAGTCAAAATTCCTGTTCAACTGGAAGTCTGCATCTTTGAGTATCTAATAACTGTATGTAATAGCTCCACATAACTACTGTGATCTGGTTGTCTCCCAAATCAAACAAAACAAATTCCTTTACATTTGAGCTGCAGGTGTTCTAGGTTTCACACCTTAAAGCAGCCTTCCTTAAATCAGCTCTTCAAACGTCCTCTGCAAATAGCATGCTTAATAGACATATTTGCTGGAAACGGTGAGAGCGATAATTCAAAACATCACATGGGTTTATGGACAAGTTTGAAATGAAACTACTCTGGTTCCGGGCACATCTTGACCTGGCAATCCTATTGAGTAGTGCCTTGTTTGAACCTGGGGAACTCGTATGTAATGGATAGAGCAAATGACCCTTGCGTCTCCTTGAACTGCAACACATGTTTCTTCCCCACCCAGAACGTGTTGAAGAAAAGAGATCAAGTTCAAGCAGAATATGAAGCCAAACTAGAAGCTGTGGCCCTCAGAAGAGAAGAACGCCCCAAGGTGAGCCTGTTTGGAATATCTCTTAAAAATTGTCACCAGTAGTGATACATTACTGGTTCTTAATTCTTTCCCCAGCAGTGAAATTATAACTAAATTACATCATGATTGTAATGTAATGAGGGATGATATCACTCTTTTGTGGTATAACTTCAAAAAGTTCATTTTACAGTTATAGGGAGCAGACTCACTGAATGATTGGACAGGAATATCACATAGTTAAAGAGCCGCCTTATGCTGCTCCCTTATGCTTTGTTGTATGCTGTTCAGGCAAAGATAAAGTAGAGGTGAGGATAGTGTGTTTTTGTATTCCAGGTGTATCGTTTATGCTGTTAGGTTTTTCTTAAAGAAGACAATGAAAAAGTAACTATTTTCATCACTTCTGAGAACTTTTTGAGAAAGTTATTTCTTAAGTGTAACTGTAACAGCAATTAACAGTTTGGGGGGCTATGGAACTTGGTGTAATTGGTTACTTCTTTAAAAGCAACTCAAAGGAAATATTGTGTCTCTTAAAAGTAACTGTCTGTCATAAGGCCACACAATTGCAAAGATGTAGTGGGCTGTGATGGCCAAAGTTTAGCTGGTTTTTAAAAAATAGATTAGATGCATTCAGTCAGTAACTTCTACTTACACTAGTGCATTGGAACATTATGTCCACAAGCAAGAGATGTTTTCATGCCAGAGAGATTTCTGGAGAATAAAGTACACCAGAGATAAGACTATTGCTTTTATACCTTGCTTAAGTATCCAGAAGCTGCTCACTGTGGGAAACAACATACTAGGCAAAATTGATCTCTTGATTAATTTATTGCAGATTACCTGCCCTTGCCCCATCCCACTGAGAAGCCCGTTACTGTGTTTTCATTCGTGTTCCCTGTGTGTTTGAGTTTGTTTTGCCCTTTGTGAGCTGTGGTTTTCACTATGACTCCCAAATAAATTCTGGAATCAAGCTATAAATATTTTCAGAGAAACAGTGCCATCCTAGACTGGCTGTGTTAACTCATGGTCTCCTAATGATACTGTGGCTGAGAGGAAAATGTTCAGAGGCTGTCACTCTAGTCCTCCAGGGTTTTCGGACTACAACTCCCAGAAACCTCAGTCACCTTGGACAATGATCAAGGATTTTGGGAGCTGAAGTCCCAAACACCTGGAAAACCAGAGTTTGGGAAACACTGTGATAGCTTTATCTGCAGGAAATCTTAAGTGATGTGTGCTCGTGTGTATGTATCCCTTTTCTCAGTCTTTTAACCAGGAATTGGGGAGATTCATCATTTTCTGTTTGTTAAAGACACTTCATTAATAAAGAGATTCTGGGGAAAAGTGCATAATGTTATACAAAAGATATTTGGAATAACATTTGCAGTGGATCCTAAATTATACCTGCTAAATATAACAACGACACTAGAGAAGCATACAGAAAAAAAATATTGGAGGGTGATGCTATACTTCGTTACGGCTGCTAGACTGAAGATAGCTGCAATATGGAAAGTGAAAGAGGTACCAACATTAGAAGAATGGTTAGATAAGTTGACAGAGATAGAGAATAATGACAAACTGACATGGATTATGTATAATAGAAACATGGAAGAAGTGAATGAAGAATGGAAACACATTACCGATTATTTGTATAAAAGAGGAAATGTTTATCATTAGGGAATGCATCAGGTGTGGGTGAGAGTTCCGATAGTGTTGGAAATAAATGAATTATATGCTGAAATTAAATGGCAAATTACACGTAAAAGATAAAACATACAATAATGTATATAAGAGAGGTATATATGGTAATTATGGAGAAAAGAGAGAAAAGGAATTAAATTGGAATAAATCCTTTGGGTTTGTAAATCTAGGGAGGTCAAGATTGGTGGAGGTAGAAGATAAAGAAGAGGTTAGAATTAAGAAAAGAAGATATTAGTTGTGTAATTCTTGACAGGGGTATATCATATGTAATATATTTTTTAGTATAAGATATGATGATTGTGGATGTGTAAAAATTTATGATTTTGTATGATGTATCAATGACTATCAGATAAATAAATAATGAAAAAAAAGACACTTCATTAATCTACAGTGGTGCTGAGAGATCATTTCTCTGTCTCCAGGTACCCACAGAAGTTGAAAAGTGTCAAGACCGAGTGGAGTGCTTCAATGCAGACCTGAAGGCAGACATGGACCGATGGCAGAACAATAAGCGGCAAGACTTTCGGCAGCTACTCATGGGAATGGCAGATAAAAATATCCAATACTATGAGAAGGTAAATTCCCCAAAACAGTCCCTGAAAACAGAGGAACAGCTGAATGTGGCTTGTTGGCTGGTTTGCCAGTACAGCTGCTTATTAACTCAATTGAGTTTGACCATGATGCAGAGTTCTTCCTAAGGACCACAATCCATTCAACATGTTTGTTTTGTTTTTTTACTGTTCTGCCACCATTCAAAGCTGGGTCAGAACGTTTGTAGATAGTAGTGAATCTATTAATAAAAACAATTGCCAGCTGTTGGGAAAGCTGGATTGGTTGGCCATTAAGAGTAGCAAATGCTGCAGGCTATTCAGAAATGTTTCCACAACTTTGCAAAGCTGGATAGGACCTTATTCAATGGTAGAGCCCTTGCCCAGAAGTGATGGAAACCTTAGATTTTCCCTGGTTTTTTTTTTCCAGGCTGTGAGGCTGTGTTCTGAAATAGTTCTGTGCTCTGAAGATGCCAACCACAGATGCAGGCGGAACATCAGAAAGAAACTATTCCAGAACACGGCCTCACAGCCCAGAAAAAAACCCAAGGAAAATCTATGGATGCCAGCCGTGAAAGCCTTCGACTTCACATTGATGGGAACCTGCCTATCAGTACTGGGCTAGCTGTGCCATTGTTCTGACTCTTCAGTCAAAGCAATGTGTAGAGTTTATTAAAACTGTTGTTGCTTTACATGCCATTTGAGCCTTGTTCCCTTTCAAGGCATGTGGTGTTTTAGTGGACTGTTGATGCTGCAAATTTGTTGTCTACCTTCAAGTCATTTCTGACTTATGGTGAACCTAAGGTGAACCTATCACAAGGTTTTCTTGGCAAGATTTGTTCAGAGGGGTTTGCCTTTGCCTTCCTCTGAGGCTGAGAGAGTGTGACTTGCCCAGAGTCACCCAGTGGGTTTCCATGGCCGAGCAGGGATTAGAACCCTGCTTACCAGAGTTGTAGTCCAAGCCACTACATCATGTTAGCTCTCCTGCAAATACTGTATATACCATCCATTCAAGGATCAGTGAAGTAAAATGGCTTAAACTTGTGTAAACTGGCTCTTGCTTAAACTTGGAAAGCTTTCTGCAGCAGCTTGATTTTGAATCATTTCACTGCAAATATATATCACCTGTTCAACAATCGGTGAAATGGTTTTAAATCAAGCTGTTATGGAAAAGCTTTCCCAGTTTAAGCAAGAGCCAGTTTACACAAGTTTAAGCCATTTCACTGATTCTTGAATGGATGGTATATATTTGCAAGAGAGCTAACATGATGTAGTGGCTTGGACTATAGCTCTGGTGACCAGGATTCTAATCCCTGCTTGGCCATGCAAAATACGGGGCAGGGGGAAAGCCTGGCACCTCATTTAAAAAACTTTGTTATCTGTGCATTTCACACATTCCCTTATCTTGCAAGTAGTCCTACAATGAGTGCACATGGTGGTATGTGCAAAGTGGTATGTGCCCTAATGCTTGCAGTTTTGTAAGTTTAGGCTACTTGAAGCCTGTTTCAGCTAGAAGGATATGTGTCCAGTTTAAAGAGAGAGTTCTCCAAACATGGTGGGAATCAAGAATATAGTTATGTGTTTCAGCTGCTTATGCCTGATCTGTGATCAGAGCTCTGGTCTGTGGCACAGCCTGAAGAAGTTAAAAATGCCAGAATTCCTCCAGTCATCATGACCACTGAGGGGATTGTGGGTGCTGCACTTTTAGAGCGCAAATTTTTCTAGCTGTGAGCCATACTGTGTAGCCACAAACCTGCTGACAATGATGCAAAGGTGGAACTACCTTTGGGGGAAAAGAAGCTTTGGGCCAGATAAAAGCATTATCATAAAGACTCTTGGCCTTTTCTAGAAAGGTTGTTCAGTCTAGTTCCATGTGTGAAAGGTACATGGAGCCTTTGCAACCTAACATATGAGAAGGAGTCTCCAAAGGCATAGGGAGTGCTAATAGAATGAATTGAGCAGGCATTTTAAATGAAATGATTCTGGCAACTACTACATGGGAATTCAGCTGTTGCTGGTTAAACTCTTTAATTCACTAGTTGCTGATTTAAATGGCCACATCAAATTGTTCATTTACTGGTGTTTTTTCTGTCTTTGCTTTAACGTAGTGCCTTACGGCGTGGGAGTCTATTATACCTCTGTTGCAAGATAAGTCTGAGACCAAATAAGAAGTCACATCCCCCCCCCTCATCTCTTTCCTACACCATGGACCTTGGACTGTGTGCACAGCAGTACCACTATCACTAAAGATACTGGAGAGAACTCTATGCACGACTTGGTGTAATATCCCCCCCTCGCTTTGGAGGAACATCACCTGTGCGGAACCTTGGGACTGATCAACTTGAAAATGTTGGAACTGGACATTTTTTTGTCACCTGTTTATTAAACCATCTGAGTTGGCCTAGTACACGCCTACTCTGTAGACCTCTGTGGAAGAAAACAGCAACAGCAGCAAGGACTGTTTCTTCTCTTGGACCACTTTATTATTGAATGAAGCTGATCAGTGGAACACTAAAATAATAATAATAATTAAAAAAACACTCTTACATGCAAGGTGCCAACATGACATCTTTTATTGCTTCTCCTTTTCCTCCTTAGACAAGTAAGGGCTAGTGGACCATGGAACGGCTACACTTACTGCTTCAGAATCTCTTGGTTCCTTTCCCTGCTCCTCATGTATGGAAAAAGGGAAATATGGTATTAGAAGATACTTCCCAGATTCTTGAAGGTTTCTCTGAATTAACTGGGCTTTTCTGTGTGTGTGTTGTCAGGGGAGGGAGGTAATTAGGGCAGGAGATGGTATGGTCTTGGTTGAATGTATTAGGAACTTGTGGAATATTCATTAGGTAATCTTTGTCGTCTGACCTGTGGGTATGGCATGTAGTCCATGTTGTTCTGCAGCCTAGCTAGCCATTTCTTGAGGGTGGCAATGGGATGGTATTGTGTTTCTGTGCACAGGGCTATTCACTTTTTTCTTCAGAAAATAAAATGAAATAAACTATATAAATTCTTGGTTTTATTTCTTCAGAATAGCTGGTATGATTGTCATGGAATAAATGTTGTTTCCTGGTGACCAAAGTCATGCCACATTTATTTTCACCTCTCATAGCTTAGTTCTTTACTCTGAAAACTGTCTTATCTGTCAGAGGCTAGGGTGGGGTGGGAGAGTGGAATGAAGAAGGCCAATGCCACTTATGCACATAATTTGCACATTTCTTTTATTGACCAGATTGAGAGATCTTGTTGATGTCACATTTCATTTGAACTTTTTTCTCCCCAAATTTTGCAGTTTCATAGTGCAAATACTTCTGGAATAGCTTTCCTTTCATTTCCTCCCGTTCTAGAGAGCCAGCTTAACTTTTTGTGGGGATCTTGTGGTCATAGCACCTTCGTAAGAAAGAAGCACCAATTCATTTGTGATCTAGTGTATCTGTTGTGCTTATCTTAGAAGAATTACTTGGTTTAATAACTGATTGTGTAAAAGAAATTCTGTTTTTGAGTGTGGAACACTCAAACACTTACATATTAACAGCAAATACAAATTCTTACGCTGTCTTTAAGACTAGCAAATTTATGGTGCCATAAGCTTTTGAAGACTAGAACTGGGCACCTCTGGTGACATTTTGCAATTTATTGTGCCATAATAAATCTGTGCCACAATGCTTAGTCTGTGCTATATAGCAAAAAACAAAACCATGGCTTTACAGTTACAGCTGCAAACATACTGCAAACGTATGTATATATATATATATATATATATATATATAAAAACTGTGTAACTATAGTTGTCTTTTCCCACCACCTGCTGCTACTGAATGTGATTTACTGTTTTGGCAAAGATTTTGAAACTGTTAAAATATCAGATACCTGAAGTACACAAAAGGAAACTTAAAACTTCAGTTTTATGGTCTGATAAGTAATATTCTCCCTTTCAGTCATTCTGTCAGCAGCCTCCCAAATTGTATTTTCACTAAAGAGACCGAAATGCTTTGTTTGGTGTACTCCTGAAAGCAAACTTTGGACAAACACTGCCTGTACACTTTCTATATTGGGCTCTCAACTGCACGTCTCTTTCTGCGTGCACCGGGAGACTCTTTTGGTTCTCTTGTGCAAGGCCTACTTTGACCTTTAAATGGTGCCTGTTACCTCCAGCTTTTTCTAAGTGTGGGCTTGTTAATTTAGAACAAGATGTGCCCAATTATTCAGATACTTTTTTGTCTGTGATACCCAGTTATTGGACTTTGCAGTTGTAATAGTGTGCAGAGCACTCTAAGCTAGACTTCATTTCAAGAAATAGTAACTCGGTTTCTCCATTAACCATCCATTTCAACTTTTTAATGGTAGGGTCTGAATGCTTTGCTTACTCCAGATGGCAGAACTCGTTTAGGTTATATTTCAGTAAAATCTCCCCAATCGATCTGAAATGTAGGATGGATTGTAAGGATGCTGTACAGGCAAATTATAGCCATGTACTGCACTTTTGACCCCTGGTCCGCTCTTTTGACCATGTGCTGCTCCCCCCCAGTCAACTCTGCACACTGTTTTTTTCTCTCAGTTGACTTGGTATGCTGTTTACCCCTCTCAGTTGGCTCAGTGCCATCTAGTGTTCAGTCTTGCATTTGCAAGCTAAAAAATGTTGGCTAATGCTTTTCAACCATTTCCACTTTTTGACAGTGCTCTGGTCCATAACTCGTTGACTAAGCAGGAGGTGCCTGTACTTGGAAGTAAGTCTCACTGAACTTGGTGAGTCTTGGGGGGTGCTGCTGCTGCATCAAGCAAGAGTGGCATTTTGAATGTTGTGTGCTCTGCAGTAATCTCTGGCTTTTCTTCGCAATCGAAGATTTAAGAAGGACTTATCCCGCGCTTTCTGCAAGCGCGCTGATGACTAAAAAGGCCAATCCGAGATAAACAAGTCCAGTTGCAGAAAGCACAGCAGAAGGTCTCCTTGGGTGATGTTTTTGGGTTGTGATCCTTTCTGCATTGTTGTTTCTCTTCAAGACTTGTTCGGCATGAGTTCTCAAATAAGGCTGCAGCATTGTGGATAGTGCGTCTCCATGTGTCCCGATGTGAGGCCAGGGAGGACCACTGTTGGTGATCAATTTGGCCGAGCCTGAGATGTTGTTTCAGGGAGTCTTTGTATCGCTTTTTTGGAGCGCCCCTCTTACGCTGACCTGTGGCGAGTTCACCGTAGAGTACTATTTTTGGGAGGCGATGGTCCTCCATCCTAGAAACATGCCCTGCCCAGCGCAGCTGTGTTCTCAATATCATGGCCTCAATACTGGTGATCCCTGCTTGCTCAAGGACAGCAACATTCGTCACATAGTCACTCCAGTGTATATTTAGGATTGTGATGAAAGTGCTCGAGGAGTCGGTGGTGGCGATAGGTGACCCATGTTTCAGATTCATAAAGGAGGATAGACAGTACAATGGCTCTATACACACTGATTTTTGTGCTTTGCCTCAGGTGTTTATTACTCCAGACTCTTTTGTGAAGTCTTCCAAATGCACTATATGCCTTTGCTAATCTGTGATCGATCTCTTTGTCAATCTTGGCATCTGAGGAGATGATGCTTCCCAGGTAGGTGAACTGCTGAACGGACTTGAGCACAGATTTGCCAACGGCAATGTGGGGATGGTGGTGTTTGTCCTGTGGTGCAGGCTGGTAAAGAACTTCTGTTTTCTTCAGGTTGACTTCCAGCCCAAACAGCTCTGCAGCTGTTGCAAAGCAGGACGTTAGGCGCTGCAGAGCTGCTTCTGTGTGGGCAACAAGGGCAGCAGCATCAGCAAAGAGCAGCTCACGGACTAGATAGTTTAGAGTCCTAGTAATAGCAGCAGAGTAAAGCGATACTGCATAGTTGGTGCTCCATCGGTTCTAATCTATTTTTCCAACATCAGATAGGCATTTCTGGGGAGGGGGATAATTTCAGACCTAAGCAGTAAAAAAATAAAATAAATAAGATGTATGTATATTTCTGACCCTTTCCCATTTGTTAGGATTCTCTCTTTCTCTCTCTCTCTCTCTCACACACACACACTCACACACATTGAATGAATGAATATTGTAAACTTTGCTATTTGTGTTTAGTAAGGGACTGGGAGCCAGCATAGTATAGTGTGGGTCATCCACATGCTGTTGGATAGCACTTTCTATCATCCCTTACCATTGACTATGCTAGTTAGGGCTGATGGGAATTGCAGGCCAACCACATTTAGAATGCTGCATGTACACCATTTTTGCTATGAATAAAACTTTATAATAATCAATTGATTCTGGATGGATTGGAGGAAACACTTAAAAATAGCAAGCTGGCTTTATTCTTTTTAAAAATTGATTTTAAATAACAACATCACCCCTGATTCCTTCCCCCCCTCCCAACTTTTATTCATAGTTTTGCTCTGCCACTTTGCCAATTGTGATCATTGTGAATTCAATGATCATGTCGGAAAAAACAAAAACAATGGTGGCTCCGGCATTGTAAGCCCTCCCTTGCAAGCCCACCTGCTCCGAGGTCTGATTAATCAACTTTCAGCTCTGCTGTGCCCTTTTTGAATTGGTTGTACAGATGACCTAGTATGTGCATTTTCATGCACTTTTTAAAAAGGATTGCAAGAAACAGTGAAAGCTATTATCACGGTCTATTTGGAGTTTTCAGCCCCCTCCTTCTGAATATGGCAAATCCTGGCAGGAGCTCATCTAAGCTAAAGGTACTCTGTCCACATTCTTGCTGGATTTTTTTTTTTTTTTTTTTGTGTAGATGAGCCCCAGGCTTCAAATCCCTGTTCAGCCATGGAAACTCATTGGGTGACCTTGGTCAATTCATGTTTTTTTCAGCCTCAGAGGAAGGCAATGACAAATCCCCTCTGAACAAATCTTGCCCAGAAAACCCTGTGATAGGGTCGCTGTAAATCAGAAATGACTTGAAGGCACACAACAACAAAGTATCTTCTGCCAAGTTTTGAGCATTCCATCTGAAAGCTCAAGAGGAAGTACATAAATAACAGAACTTGGGAAAACCCATCATTTTTATAGTGGCAATCTGACTTGATAAAGACAATGTTAGATCACTCCACCATTTTAAATCTGGCAATATCTTTCCCCAGTTTACTCCATAATTGACCTCAAAAGATTTGCTAGCTTTTTCACTTATCTGTAAACCTAACTAGTGGAATTGATTTTTGGCTAAAAGGATATTTAATGTCTGGGGAATGACTAAGTGGTAGAAGGAATACTGAAACAACTAAGAACTGTTTTATGAAAACCCTCAGTTCAGATAATTTTGCCAAGTCCTCAAATACACCTTTAGATGTTGAAGGGCCTCCACAGGTTTACTGAGCATCCAAATAATATCATCAGTGTACAGAGTGATCGCATGATTCAGTTTCTGCACCTCAGTCCCTTTAATATCTGAAGCAGATCTGATGTAACTAGCCAGAAACTCAATTACTAAAGTGAACAAAAGGGAGGATAATGGACACCCCTGTTTAGTACCACTTGTTATTATTACAATAGTCCAGATTATTAATCAGTTTCTTAGCAACTGAGGGTTTGTCTACACTGGCAAAAAATCCCATACTCACCTCATATCCACTGTGGAGTTGCGATGTGGCATTCCTGGAAATTTACAGCTGTATGGGGGCTTTGCAGAAAAATCCAGGTCTCTAAGATTTGTGGTTTCCTGCACATTTCAGGGGAAACCCCGGATTATTGGCCATGTGGTGCTGTGGTTTGGCTTTGGTGCAAAGCCGGGGTGGGGGTGGGTTCTGGTGGATGGGACTCTGTTCTGCCAATGTGCAAGCATTGGGTTTCTGGTCCCCCCGATTATGTGCATATCTGGAAAAATGTATTCCCACTTATCCAGTAATACAGTCCTCTGGAACAATGTATATTCATATATTTGCATGCATGAATGAATGGGGGGGGGGAAGCCTGGAGCAGACCCAGCCATGTGGCTGAAAATAATGCAATGTATAGGACACGTGATCAGGTAAAAGACCCTTTTACCACCAATGTGAGTTCACCTATGATTATAGTGTTGTGGGATACTCCAATCTCCCATCAGACAAGCCCTAGCGAGTGTGGCATTTACGAGGTCACTGAGGATCAAAAACATCTGCAGGGCTATGAGGTGGGTTTGGGGTTTCCTGCCAGTGTAGACAAGCTGATTAAGAATAAATTGCAGAAAAAAGCTGGTCTAAATTTGGGACTGAATTGATAAAATGACAAAGAACTTAATAGGACTTGCCAATTAACACCATCAAAACCTGGTTAAACAACAATAAAAACACCTTGTTGTAAAATGAGCAAAGCAAACCACAATGTCCCAAGCCCCAGCTGCATCCTTGGACTGTGCCCCTGTGACAACATTTAAAATCCTCTGTACTAACTGTGAACTCTGGCAGTAAAGATGTACACTACTGTGTCACAAATGTTTTCATGTTGCCTCTACATCTACATCTACATCTATTCTACATCTTCTAAAATTCCTTGAATTTGGATATTACTTAGGTCATTACCATTTTAAATCTCCAATTTTAATTTTATAACTGGATTTTCACTTTTCAAATTTTTGAGAAGCTTTTATGAGACACGGCTGAGTCCAAGGAAGCCATTCCCAGACACAGTGACTAGCAGTTTTAGAGTTAAGCAGAAAACTCGATTGGCACAGTAATCCAAGAAGCGTATCATACAAGGTTGTTGCTCTGAAACTTAGAAAACAGACAGTATAATAAATCTATGCAATCGGATGGGCTTCAATACTATTGGTTAACCGTCATCCCCTGACCCCCCTCTTCAGGTGTAACATCCATCCCATTTTCCCCAAGCTGCTTGTGCAGCTGCAGCGTATCTATCCATTCTCACTACCAGCCGTTATATACTCCCCTTTCACAGGCACCACAACACCATTGTTAACAAGTACAAAGAAGTGAAAACACAATTAACAGCACAGCAAGGTTACAAAGAAACACTGAAATTGGCAGTAATATTCACACCCAGGACTGATCCTGACACAGATGCTGTGTTCTCTACAACTTTAAAGTCAAGGGCCAAGTTCTGAAAATTGTATGTCCAATAACTCTGCCCAACCTACCATTAATTCTAATTTGAAGTTTTACAAATACTTTACAATTTATTTTAAAGCAGACCTTCCTCAGCTTTAGTCATATTAGGCATTATTTGATCTCTGGCAGATGCCGTTTGTAATCTCATCACAATTTTAAGGCTATGGCAAGGTGGTACAGATGAGATAGGGAATCCTTTATCAATAAGAAAACACTCTTAATTAATCACTGTTGAGTTGTTACTAGCAACCTTTGTATGCTCAAAAACTTCTCCTTTCAAGACATGTATGGTAAGTATAAGTACGTTATTGTTTAGCCTTCCGAAAGCTCTTATTAAGGCTAGAGTTTTTAAAGTTGGCAAAGAGCTTCTGTAATTCACATTTCACATTGCAAAACAAGACTCCCCCCCTGCTTTTATTCAAGTGTGCAATCTCAATTTTTATTGGAAAGAGAGAATGTGCTTAAACATGCACTTGTGTTGCTATCCCCAATAAATCTGTATTTTTATTCCCTCTGGCCTGAAACCATCTATCACATATGAACAAGTATATTGAAGTGATAATTTTTAGAAAACAAGTATTGATAGTTACAACTTGGCAACAGCCTTTTTACTAGCAGCAAAGAATTGGATGGGATGAGTGTACCTGGCTGTAGTCATATGTAGATAATATTTTCTATTTTTCATTTGAACGAAAGAAACTGTTCCAGAAGTAATTCTTGGAGTTTTGAACACATACACACACACACACACACACACACACACACACACTGGAAATAGCCTAATTTTTTGAAAGGAAAAAGTAGTATGAATTCATATCTAATGAAGATACGACAAGGCAGGTAAATGAAAAGCCAAGTTTTGAGAGCTACAGAGCTAACAGCTCTGTTGATAGAAGAAGTGAACTGCAGGTTTTAAATTCCCACTCAGCCACAAAGTCTCAAGTAACAAATGAATTGTTTGTCCACACTTTGCAATGGAGTTGAGTTTCAAAGAGAAAAAAAGGTGAAGTTGCAAAGTTCAGAGAGATTGTGCTTTAATGGTTTTTGCTGTTTTTGATTGATGTGAACCTTAAACTGTGAGGCTGGCTGTATTCACTTCTGAAATCCTGCCTTCTAAGTCTCTAACCATTAAAATGTGGACTCCTATCATCAATATCCTAATAAGGTCCACCTTTGGCAAGCCTTGCAATTGGAATTGAAGATGGTGTATACCAGGATGAAGATGCAAAGCTTTGTAAAGGGGTATTGGTACAGTTTGCATTGCATCCTACAAAAATGATGTTCCAGTCCAAATTGACTAGAGACCCTTTCACACTGAACCATTATAGCCCTGTGGTCCCACTTTAACTTTAACATGGTTCTGTCCTATGGAATCCTGGGGTTTTCAGTATAAGCATTAAAAATTCTCTGCCAGACTGCTCTCATGTCTCACAAGTTACAGAACCCAGGATTCCATAAGATGTTGCCATGCCAGTTAAAGTGGAATCACTGTGCTATAACTGTTCAGAGTGAAAGAGCCTTAGGTTACATGTGATCGGAGAGTGATGGACACTTTAAAAAGTGCATGTAGCACCTAAGGCTAAACATATAAAGGTTCCCCCTGCCATGTTTATGAGGGCTTGGTGCCCCCGGTTTCACCTTCCTGTGGTTGGGGGAAAAGGTCTCTCTATGCATCTGGAAGACCAAAAAATTACACTGGAGGTGCTCTCTCTCTAGGCATCTGGAGGTCCTCCAGTGTAACTCTATGGTCAACTTCCACCAGACGTTGACTGTAGAGTCATGCCAGATGCCTAGAAAGATGTTAATTCTAGGTTTTCTCTAGGTGCCTCCAGCACGATTCTATGGCTGTTCACTACTATCTGCAGTTTCAGGTAACCTTGGTAATTTCAGGAACATATCTCCCATAGATACGGGGGTGGGAGCTACCTGTATCTGGATGGATTGAGATCTAGTGCCCGTCACTGCTATTTGGCCTGGTTTACATAGGAGATTATCAGACGCATCAAAAGTGGCATTATAGCAACGCCAGGAGATCGCAAAAGGGCTTCCTTACAAGACGATGTTGTCCCCCATTGTTATGCTGCCATTCTGTGGGCACTCTTTTTTATTGATGGGGAGAAGCTATCAATAGATACCCCGTTCAATTTCTGTTACAACTTGCCTGTGTGCAACAAAGTGCTCCGTGCTGCTTGAGAGATCCCAGCGTCAATGGGCGGTCCATGCCAGAACATCCAGGTAAGTTACGCACTTAAAAAAAACTTCCCTGGTTTACTTGGAAGTTTTAATGTGTGTGTATGTGCTTTTTATAACTTATTTTTGAGTATTTGTGTTTTTATGTTTGAATTTCCTGTGCTTGTGTCTTCTTGTAAGAACAGGCAGGATTTCGATCCAGGAAATGAACAGAGCTCCATTAGAGCCCCATTCACTCCTGGGCTGCCTGAACTATGGGACAGAAGGTGAGTGCAGTGGGGAGGGTGATTGTTGTTGGACAGGGGTGGGATTGGAGATTGTGGGCCCCAAAATGACAAAAACACCACAGGAAAAGCCTTTTCCTGTAGTTTTTAAAAACAGCAAGGATGGGTGCACATTCCTGCTCATTGGGATAAGTGATTTGGTATAAATCGCTTTCCCATAGGAGATGAAGCGCAAAGCTGATTGTCTGGGTGAGCACTTTCCTGTTACATGAAAAAATTGCTCTAGTGAATCTTAGACATCATTTAAAAAAAAGTTTGGTGGTGGCAAATTGAGGCAAGTACAATGGTAAGTAGATCACTCGTGGCCGCCATCTCTCATGTGAAGCTTCTGGGGACTTCTGGGGGCAAAACCACTGTTAAAACAAGTTGCTGCTGCTGCTGTGAAATTACCATGAGGCACTCTGTTCCCCCCCCCCCCATATAGATGGGGCCCTGCCCCTCCCGAAAACCAATGGAGTCAGTGCTATCTAATCTTTCCCGTTTCCTTAATGGGGGCACAGTAATATGGGTGTAGTCTGCTACCACATATTTATGCATAACTAAACATATTTATGATCTTAATGCATTCTGACAAAGGATGATACTTCGAATTACGGGATGTCCAGTTTTGTCATATATAAAACTGCTGCAGGTTATTTTAAAAGATGAAGGTGCTTTTGTTAAGGTTGTCAATATGGCAAGGGCTTTTGACCTCATACAATCTATTGGGATTTTAAAGTCACCAGTAATTAATTGTTTCTGCCAGCACTTACAAATTTTTATAGCTCCATGACCTGGTTCTTTAGTGGTTTTTGATAACCTTTTCTTATTCTGGTGGTCCTTCACAAAGGAGAAAGGAGAAATCTTTTTCTAAATGTAAGTAAAAGTGCAGTTGCGACTTTTGCCAAATATTTTTCTAAATGCAAAATGGGGCTACTTCCCCCTCCCCTATATATATATAATACATATATAAAAACATAATTGTCTCAACCTTTTAAAAGGCATTTTAAGGTCGGCATTGAAATAGTCATGGTATCAAAATATTTTTCCAACCCTTTCCAAACCCTGAATTAGTTATGGAGCAACTTTGCATTAGATGTGCTATCTTATGTTCTAGCTATTCTTAGTGTTGCTATTTATATTTGTGTTTAACATAAAAAAAATTTTTTTTTGTGGTGCATTGGTTTCCCAGTTCCATCCCTTTGATGCCACAGGTGTTCTACAAGTGCAGGTGTCTATTTAAGTCTGTCTATAGAAAAGTCTTTGGGCATTTTCGCACATGGGGTTTGAAAGGCACCTACTATAATTCTGTACTGTAATTCTGAACATTGCCTAGATTTTCCCCATCAAGATGATTCATACAATAATTGTAATGGTAGAATGATCCAGACAAATGTGACTGATATCCTGGACTGTATCTTGTACTATCCAGGTAGGGAAAGAAGAGTTCTGCCTTGAAAATTCAAAAGACTTTATCTCACTGAGTTGATGAAAAATAATGGGACCTTCTTTATGAGAAGAATATAGGAAATTATATTATAGCAGATAATTGAACACAGTGGTCCTCAGCATTTGGAACTTTGATGTTTGAACTTCAACCCCAGAATTCCTGACTCTTGGCCATGATGGCTGTGGTTCCTGGGGGGGGGGTGAAACCACAAACACCTAGAAGATGAAAGGTTTAGAAACACTTCTGTTAGTCCAGTACTTTCTACTCGGATTGACAGAAGCTCTGCAAGATTGCAAGTGAAGGATTTCTTCATCTCTTACAAAATTATCATTTCATTAGAGGCATCAGGGATTGAAACTGGGATCTTCTGCTTGCAAAGCAGTACCTTTGTATGCTGCTATGGTTGACACCTGACATGCTTTTCAAGTACGTTTTCAAGGGACACATAGCCATGCCAGATGCAGCCTTGCTTTCTCCTCAGGATGTTGTGGAGGCAGCTGAGCTTGAAGCCATGACCATGTTTGCAGAGAGAAGCATGAGAGAAGCCATAAATCCATTGCTAAATGAATGTGCTGTGAAGCTTCTTTAGTTTATGCCACTGTATTTTGACTTTAGTAATGAGAGAATGAGAAGAATCCCAATAGCTAGCTGAATTCCTGTTATGGCCTTGAGAGTAAAATTGCAGTGTTTACATGTGAAAGGAATGTATGCTCTGTGTACCAGTGTGTGCACTTCTAAAAAGGCACACCTTCAGTTGTAGGTCAGTCCTTGCCCTGTATCCACTGCATGTTTTCAAGTATCTGGAAATGCTTCTGTCCCCTTCATACTTCTCACAAATATGGTGGTATATTTTGGACTTCAGCTTCCTGAAGTTCCAACCAACATAATCAGTGGTAAGGAATTATGGCAAGTGTGGTCCAAAATATCTGGAGGGCCAACAAGTCTCCATCCTCCTTGTAACAGGTTGCTATTCAGAGAGACGATACCAGATGTATGGAAGTGAGAAATGAAGATGGTCTTTCTTGACTATGAAATGCAGCCCTACAGTAGAGAGAGGGGCATTTAAGAAGCTGAGTGCATTGGAGATTTTCTTGTATGTGTGTTTAAAAATATGAACAGAAGTTAGAACTGTATTCTAAATGCCATGGATTATGCACTTGTCACCTTTCATTCCCCATCTGTGTAGTCATTTAAAGGCAAAATGGAAGCAATAGTATTTTTTTAAAAGGCTGACATAAGTAGGACTACAGACCAAAGTGGCAGCTTTCAATGAGTTAATCAATCTACTGCAAAACACAGTGTAAAACCTGACATAAAAATATACTCTATGTGGAGAAGTGCATTTGCATTATAAGTAAACTCTGGCAGCTGAAATGAAAGCAGTACAACGAAATACACAAAATATCCAGCTATATTCATTGTTTCTGCTTTTTCTCACCTAGTTTGCATATCTGTCAAACAATCCTTTCCCTACCTTGCAAGAGAAAATCTATGAGATGTGACAAGAGTGAATGGCTGTTTTGCACAAGCAACATGGGCTTTGCTGAGGAAACAACCTGGTTCAATTGTGCTCAAATAAATGGCATCTAACCTGGTGCTAGCATGATCTACTCACCTTTTCTTCTATGCCACTGTACAATTTTTTTTTAAAAAAATGATTGTCCTGTGCTTTTTATGTATCCAAAACCCTTTTAAAGGGGAAAATAATATAGCATGCTGGTGCATCTATTTGTGTGTATGGAGATTATCAGATGCCCTAAATATGGCATTACCATGATGCCAGGAGATCGCTAAAGGGCTTCACTCTCACACGATGTCATTCCCCCCTCATAATGCTCCTGTTCAGCTGTTGTTACACCAGCACTGCTTTTTATTGACAGGCTAAGCCATCAATGGATCCCCTGTGCTGTTTCTGTCATGAAACTGACAGCGAGTGAAAAGGTACCTGTTTTGCTGGCGCAATTCCATCGTCAATGGGAGGTTCGTGCCAGAACACTTCCTGGTGAGATCAAAACATCCAGGTAAGTGACACACTTTTTTTGTACCCTCCCTGGCTTACTTGTAATGGTTTAAGTGTGTTTTTGTGCTTGGTGTTACTTTTTGGGGTTTCTTTTTCTTTTTGAATTTCTTGCGCTCTCGTCTTCTCACTAGAACAACCAGGATTTGAATCCACTCCTGGGCAGCCATGAAAACAGCAATAAGGTAGGTCTGAAAAGTTTGGTGACTGTGGCAGGACAGGGATGGGAGAGGAGATTGCGGGATGGGAACACTTTTTTTGTTCCTGTCTGATAATCTCCTACATCTCTGAATATGACAGCTGGCATCTTGTTAGTGGGTCATTGCTTTTTAAAGGGATACAAACTCTCCCCATCCCCACAAGCCTGGAGGCACAACTGTATACATAATTTTCTATAATACAGTCAGTTTTTAACACCCCCTTCAATTTTCCCCAAGCAATCATTTGTTTCAGTCTTAAATGATCACATTTCAATTCTGCTACAAGCCACCACAAATAAACTAGTCTCAAGTTGGTGAAGTGGCTGGAAGTTATTAAAGCTTTCAATGAAAACAAGTTCTGACATACAAATTAAGTTGCGTTAATATATTTCAGAGGAAGGAATTGGCAAAACTACTTCTGAGTATTCCTTGCCTAAGAAAACCCTATGAAATCCATGGGGTCGCCACAAGTAGACAGGAAACTGGAAGGCAGATACATACACACAATTTTAAATTGGCTTAGCTTGGTCCAGAATCCAACAGGGTTGTTCTGCTCATGGAACTGCTTCTGTTAGCAGAACTGGGAGAAGAGGTGCTCCCCTCTCTTCATCCCTGCACTCCTTTGCCCTCAAACCCTGTGCTGACATCTTGGGAAACCCTCCAGAACAGATTTTTGGATGGAACAGAGGCTTGTGGGATGGGGAAGAAGAGTCCTGTTGCACTAGTGGTAGGTAGATGTTGAATGTGGGCCTTGATGCCTAGCATGAGGGGAAAGGGAAGGGAACGGGCAGGCACTAAGAACATCATCCCAAGCAGCGACTCCATATTTACTTGCATGTGAGGAAATGCCATACTCTCTGACTGTCCTGAATTGGCAGAGACAGTCCTGTTTAATCCTCTGTCGTCCCCCCTTTTCAGATACTTTTAAAGTGTCCAGTTACTCTTGTAATTGTAATGGGCTCAGAGCAGACAGTCATAGATTATATTCCACCTCAGATTATTAGAGCCTGGTAGAGTTACTTTTTGGCCTGCAAATGGCAACACTGACTAGGGGATGTGGGGAGCTGTCATCCAAAACAGAATGTTTCCTGAGCTTTGCATATTACTGGCACAGCATGGTAAGAATCCACGGGGGGGTGGGGATTCTCTCTTACCACTATGGATTAGAGATACCATATACGGTAATTAAAAGCTGGAATCAAGGAGTTGGCTGTCTAGTTCTAGTGGTAAAATTCAGCTCCATTACCCCTTATGCTTCTCAAATCACAATTACGACAGGATAAACATGTCAGGAAATGACATGGATGTGACCACAAGATGGAGCTGTAAGCTTAGAAATGAAAGTAGTTACGCTCCAGTGGCAGGTGTGTGTGTGAGAGAGTTAGCATTTGAGAGTATGCACATTTGAGATGCCTGATGTAGCAGGCACTGTTTAACTGCCTATAAAAAGGAGATGGGAATTATCTCCAGTGTGGGTTTGTTGTGGAAGGTGGTTGGTGAAGCAGTTTGTTGGTTTAAGAGAGATTGTCCTATACTCTGTATATTTATTGTAAATATACTGCAAACAAAGATTAAAGCCCTCAAGTTGAGTGAAGGCTGGCCTTGTTGCTGCCTTTATTTGGCAAGACAGAGCTCAAGGCAGTGTGCTGGGGTGAAGGAATTTTTCCTTCTCAGCCTGAAGTCTTTTGCAGAAGTCTCTCCAGAAACCTTCTCCTTGGCATCCTGTCGACGTGGAACAACTCTGCAGGTAGTCGTGGTGGACACAGCGCGTCTTTCTACGCCCCAACAAAACACTCTAGTGTAGACCTAGAAACCATCTATTTCCTGGGTTGATTCCAACAAAACAACTACTTCAGGTTCTGCCAGTTCCTATGTGTCTGTTTCTTTCCTATTTATTTGTTTCCATACATAACTTTGCCTTAGTCCTCCTTTCTCTTTGGCTCTTCTAATTTCTGCATGTCTCCTGCATCCATTGGGTTGAATCCAGTTAAGTAATACTTCTAGCAGCTGAACTAAAACCAATGGGGCTTGGTTAAGTATACTTAAAGTATATCCCCTGAAATTTATGAATCTTACATTAATGATGTCTTAAGGGCATTATCACACTACACTGTTATAGTGCTATTATTCTACTTTAACTGCTATGGCTGTGTCCTGTGGAATTCTGGAGTTTGTAATTTAGTAAGTCCTAAGTGTTCTCTGGCTGAGAATTCTAGATGCCCCTCCATAAACTGCAAATCCCAGGATGCCACAGGAGGCCACCAGAGCAGTTCAAGTGGAATAATAGCGCTATAACAGTGCAGTGTGATAGTGTAGTTCAGTGGTTCTCAACCTGTGGCTCCCCAAATGTTGTTGGACTACAGATCCCAGGAGCCCTCTGAGGTCTCACCTTGACAGCCAGGTGGTCCTTCCAGTCATTAGTGGGGTTGTAGGATTGAACTCACAGCCTCACTAATGACTGGGAGGACCACCTGGCTGTCAAGGGAGACCTCAGAGAACTCCTGGGAACTGTAGTCCAACAACACCTGAGGACCCACAGCTTGAGAACCACTGGTGTAGCTGGTCTTGATCCAGCTCCCTGGTTCTTGATGTTCCTACTTTGTTTCTACTGTCTTTAACCATCTTAACTTGTGATTAATTTCCCTATCATTTTTGTCTTTCTTTCCCTTCTGTACAGAGTCCCTCCTCTGTACATAAATGTTGTGAAGTTCCTCTGGAGCACTCTCTTACCTCAGGACTTTATTACACAAAAAGTTTGTTGCACAATTGCATTGGTATTGTTCTGTGTTTGATCTTTCCTTACCGCACAACAGCATGACTCTCTCATTGTTGCATTGCATTTCCATATTTACTGGATCACAACTTTTCATTGATGAGAAAAATCTGTTAATGACTCCAATATCACTGCTGTTCAGCTATTGCTTCTGGTGTGATCCTTTCATTCTTCTGCAGTTCCGATACTCCAGCAGTCATGTGGTGCGAGTGGGCACGGTTCTCTTTGTTCTCCCGCTCCCTATCCCCAAGCAGAGTGAAGTCATGTTGCTTTTACTGTTCTCCCATTTATTTATTTTTTTTAAAAAATTGTTTTGCCATAATTGTGCAAATGCACTGCCTTGGCAGGTCACCAGCATGCCACTATTATGCAATTCCATTTGCAAGAAGCATTGAAACTACACAACTGTGCAATTGTGGCATAAAAAAGGGGAAAAAATAAGATAGTAAGAGCTGTTTGACAGTGGAATGCACTGCCTTGGAGTGTGGTGGCATCTCTTTCTTTGGAGGTTTTTAAACAGAGGCTGGAATGCCATCTGTCAGGAATGCATTGAGTGGGTATTCCTGCAGGGCAGAATGGAGTTGGACTGGAAAGCCCTCATGGTCTCTTCCAACTCTTTGATAAGGCACATGTGCTACATAGGGTGGACATGGGTAGGAAGTGGGGTCAAGCGAGACAGTGTCATAGACTGATTACAGGAATGTGCATCACCGAAGCAGCAGCATAGTGCTATTGGCAAGAAGGTGTGAAAGTGGGACTGTTTATATACCAGTATATTTCTATTTGTTTAAAAAATGTGATTGCTGCAAGACAACAGGCTGGTGTGATAAAGCCCTCAGTTTCTTTTCTTTTTTTGTCCCCCTTCTTCAGGTTTTATTTTTCTCTGTCTGCTGCCTAACATATACCCCCCTTTTTTCATCCTCATTGCTCTGGGCTGTTTACATCCAGAGGCCAGCTTCCAGTTATCAGCAATTCCATGTGTGAGGTTTTAATTCTACCTAAACCTCCATCATAGAAGCTGGACTTCTTTCCTCTCCAAGGAATTCAGCATTGAGAGCTATCTTAAAAGCACAGCCAATCCCTGTCAGAGGCTGTATTATCATAAGCACAACATGATATAGGTAGTTACCTTTTATAGCTGGAGCTTAAAGACAGTTTGGCCACATCCAAGGTAAATATTGCCAGTGTATCTGCTTCAGGTTTCATTTGCAGTCTTCACAGTATTTCCACAGCTAGTACAATGAATCTCTTGATTATTCACTTTCAGTTATATGTTAGGTACAAAATGCACATGCAGGTTTTACAGTACAGTGTATGCAAAAAAGAGAAATTGTGACTCAAGAGTTCATTTAGCACCAACTTTAATTACAATTAGTAAAAAGATACCGATACATAGATAGAATAAATGGATGGATGGATAGATTGGTACCCTAAAATACTGCTTTCTTGAATTGTTGGCAGGTTTCAGCCCCCACTGTACTGTATTGAAAATCGGTCAGCTACTCAGTGAAGTAAAATGTTAGGAAACCCACTAGGTAATCTTGGGCAAGTCACACTCTCTCAGCCTCAGAGGAAGGCAAAGTAACCCCCCTCAGAACAAATCTTGCCAAGACAACTTAGTGATTTCCCTTAGGGTTGCCATAAGCTGGAAATGACTTGAAGGCCCACAACAACAACAACCACCCCAGCCTTAATGTTCTAAACATACAGACTGTAGCTTGCATGTGGTAACCATGATTTTTAAAAATTGGTTAAAGTGTGGACAATTGTGCTCTAGGAGGCATGCTTCTCTTTTAAACCAAAGTGGATGACCCCTTTGGTTGTTGTTGTTTTTAATATACCATCTATAAAAACCCTTTTTAAAAAACCATCAAACCTCAAAGTCTACTTCTGGCCACTTGAACTTTTGGCAGGTGGGGATGGTGCAAACCACAGCAAGTCCAGAGGGAGAAAAATAGGCCCCAGACCCTGTGAGGTTGTCTACGCTGTTCTAAGGTGGGACCTCAACGTCCATGCCAAGGCTCTCTGATTTGAGACAGCTTGAGACTTCACTGCTGCCATGGCTATTGCAGTATACGCCCAACATCACCAGCACAATGAATGGGGTGTGTCTACATACTGGGCCTGGGAACAGGTAGTGGGGATGGCTTGACTCTCTCACAGAATACTTGCTGGTAAGATTTAGGTGTACAATGACTATATCCCTCTTCAGCAAGTACAGGAAACCAGAAATCTGTGAGCCAAATTTCCCCCTGGAGCCATCCACAGGCTGGGTCATGCCAGACTTTGTAAACACTTAGTGCTTTGAAAGGGGACCAAGCTTCACTCCTCCTCTCCTCTGCACGGGGAAGAGGGGAGAGAGAAGCACTCTCAGTAGGCACATGCAAACCCTGCCAGAGGGCAGCTGGCTTCCTGAATCACTCTTCCTTCTGACTGGGAGGAAGAGTGGCATGTATGAGAAATCCCCCTCTCTTACTTTCTATCACTGATCAGAGATAAGAACTAGATTATTTTCCCATCTCCCACAGCCTGGGGGAGCCTTGGGAGCAAGATCAAGAGGGACCCAGAACCTCCAAGGGCCAGATTCCAACTCTCCACGGGTTCTCCAGGAGTGGTGGGTTCATCCCCTGATGCTGGAAGATGTACCGTATGTATATTCTTGAGATCGTTTTCAGTCTGCATGACTGAAGTTTCCAGTTTTCACGACTGGTGCTGCTGCCAAACCCTTAGTCGGTGGGATCATGAGGTAATTTGGGTAGCTCACATGATTGTTCCTAGTGGCACTCTCTCACTTAATGGGGCTCAAATTGGCACTTTGTCCTACCAGGGGGCAAGACCCATGAAGTGAGCCAGGCAAACAGCTTGAATGCAGGGCATTTGATCTGAATCTGAGCAAAGAAAGTAACTACAGTAGGACCCCCATATCCACTGATTCATTATCCACGGGACACAAAACAGCACACCTACCATAGAGTCTTCCTAGAAAATGTGTCCTCTCTAGCCATTTTCTAGGTCCTCCAAAGCAACCCTATGATATTTTAAACCCGAAGTCCCATTATTTTCAATGGTGTTTGTTATTATCCATGGTTTTCAGGGGCCCCAGAACCAATCCCCAACAGACAAGGGGGTCCTACTGTACCTCATTCTAAAGATGCATCTGTGGCAAGAACAGTGGTGAAGAAACACTGTTTCCAGGGATGGCTGGTAGATCTGTTCCTGTGGGGCTGGTGAATCCACTTTTGGTTTTATGGCTGCTCTTCCCACAGCTGCTCCAGCCAGACCTTGTCCTGCACTCCTATATAACTCTGAGTAGCTATAAAGGGAGAGGTGGTAAAAACAAGAGCGTATTCACTGCTCTTCTGAGAATGGATCCATCAACCACCCCTGAGTACTTGTCTTACTACCATTGCAGCCATGCAGAACAGGTCTATGGACCATCTTAATGTAAACTGGAGCCTTCTTGAACATGGCCTATAAATAAGGGAAAGGTAGAACCTTAGCTCACTTAGTGTACACCACTGAATGAGAACTTGCATAGGAAAGAGGTGGGCCCAGAGGTTAGAAAAATCTCTCTTAGTGCAAATCCCCTTGTAGGCATTCTAGCCGCTATGCCATGACTGGCTATGAGAAGCGCCTATGCTTCTAAGAAGCAGAGAGTAGCATCACGCCTAAAGTTGCCCACCAGTTTGGAAGTCAGAGTCCCACCAGAGGAAGCTCTTATTGTGAACCCACCCAAGTTCATCTATGGACTATTAAAGCGTGTCCAGATGACATCTTCCACTGTAACTCACCTGTGTTTCCTCAATGCTTTGTCCACTCCCCCCTCCTGCAAAAGTTCATTAATAAGTGGGGGGGGGTAGAATAAGTGGCACAGGGTCTTTTGATCAGTAGCACTGGGGTGAGAATTACACAGCCCCTGCCATTTTAGTCACCCTGGACCATCCCAGATTCCCCCATCACAACAGATTTTTTTTTTTCTGGCTGAAAAATGAGAATTGGAAGCCTCCACAAGAAGCAATTCTCCTTTCAAAGAAGGTGCTCTCAATGCCTTGGTTTGTCCAAGGGTCTTTACAGACGTGGACGTAGACTTCTGGCCACTTTCTGTTCCTTTTCTGGGGGTGGGGTGGTCCGTGGCAGCTCCTGGGGCAGAAAACTGAGCCCAGCTGGGAAGAATTTTGGGGCATTTTTGTATTTAACTGTATTTTAAGATCATTGGTAGAAAGTACTTTTGGTAACTGAAAATACTGAAGTATTTTTCCAGTTACCTTTAAAGTACCTAAAATCAGTGCATGTCTACACAGTATTGTAACACGTTACTTTTTCTCATACCTAGCAACTGAAATGAGGTGTGTTTCAAAAGGGCTGAATAATAAGTTGCTTTTAACAAGAATTGTTCCAGACTCTGGAACCAAATCTGGGCAAAATGATTCCAGAAGCAACTCTGGGCCAAAGAAAAACCAGAAGCAAGACCATCTCCTCTCTGTAAATACTGATCCCTTTGCCTACTTTCTGTTCCTTTTCTGTATCATCTCAGACATATGACATAATACCATGGCAAGTTTCTACAATTTGAGTATCTGTCACAGGGCAACAGTTGTCCATTTTCTTTAGTGCAGCCAAATCCACCAGACTGCTTGGTACTGGCAGTGACTCCACGTCACAGGTCTCTGTGTCTGAACCAGGGACAGCCCCTCGCTGCTCTCAGTCGGTTAAAATCTCTAGTGAACCAGAGGATGAGCCTTGCTTGCATGCTACGACACTGCAGGGGAGAGAAGCCACAGGAAAAGAGAGTGGATTAATTTGTACAGTCAAAGGCACAATGGCTCTGTCTCCAATTTTTTTTAAACAGTCTCAAATCTTTGTTTGCCTTTCCTTGGGCTCTGCCTTTTTGTTTGAGAGTAAAATCTAACCCATGGGAACATCCAGAACTAACAGAAACAACAAAAATCGTGAGCTTTATGGCTCATACAGTAATGAGTATTAGGAGACGTACAACCCGTAACAAAAGGCTGAAGTGGTGGGGAGTGTTTCTGGTTTTGTTCCTGCCACAACTACCCCACAAGATACCCCATCCTCTCCCTTCCCATGTTCTTTCTCCCCTTGGTCAGATGGTCCGTGTTCTGTGACCATTGAGCATGTTCAGTGCTCATGGGGCATTCTCCACACCCACCACCACCACCATCATTTATTGTAGTCATTTATATCCGGCCTTTTCCTCAATAATAGGACTCAAGGTGGTTTGCAAATTATTGAAACAAGTACAGATTAAAAACATACAAAACTATACATCCATATATATCTATAAACATATCTGTCTGTCCATCCGTCCATCCGTCCATCTGGAAAATCCTTCTCTTCCTTTTCCCAGATTAAAAACATATAAAACCTGTATGTATTTATATCAATCTCTCTCTCTCTCTCTCTCTCTCTCTCTCGATATCTATCTATTTAGATCTAGATATCTCTCTATCTAGATCTAGATCTCTCTGTCTAGATATAGAGATATCTATCTAGATTTAAATCTATTTATCTTTCTCTACGTATCTCTAAAGATATGGAAAATCTCTATTTTGCTCTCTTTATTTTCATTTTTGATGTACAAATGTGTGTGTGTGTGTGATTTTTTAAAAATTAAACAATCTACAGCGTGAAAAATATTTAAAATTCATTAAAAGACAAAATATTTTTAAAAATCAACAAAACAGCACACCATTTAAAGCCCATCATAATCAGTTCCTAAAGCTCCTGTAATCCTACATTCAACCAGTCTTGTGATTCCCTTGTTCTCACCAAACATGTCTGGGAAGGTGAGACAGATAGAAAGGTTCACACAGGGAGATATGGTTCTTCAAATAGCCTGGTGGTGGTGGTTGTGTGCCTGCATGTCATTTCTGACTTATGGCAACCCTAAGGCAAACCCATCACAGGGTTTTCTTGGCAAGATTTGTTCAGAAAAGGGTTAGGTTTGTCTTTGCCTTCATGTGAGGATGAGAGCATGTGAGTTGTCCAAGGTCACCCAGTGGGTTTCCATGGCTGAGTGGGGATTTGAACCAAGAGTCAGCCCAATTCTCAAACTACACCACACTGGCTCTCACTAAATAGCCTGGACCCAAGCCATATAGGGCTTTATACACCACTGAAAGCTCTTCCCACTTAATGCTTTATGTACTTCTTCAAATCTTGGGAGTTTCATGACTTTACTGATGCCTCCATTTTGTGTGGAAGTGGTGCAATTTTGGCTATTGGTATATAAGACTAGTGGTTTCTGGGCTAGCCTTGGCCTTCTGACAAAGGTACAGTGGCCCCACCTGCTGCTAGGATAAGAACTAAGGGAGAAGGGCAGGCTTGAAAGAACCACTGGCTGGCCTGAGGAGCATGCATCACCTCTGCCTGTCTATAGGCTACCTGGCTAGTGGAAAACAAATACAAGTGAAGACTAGTCACTTTTGGAGTAATTGTTGCAAAATTCAAAGCATGAAAAGTTACTTTTTGGACTACAACTCTGTGGGGCTGTGGGAGTTATAGTCCAAAAGGCTTCTTTTCCACACTCTGGTTAATAAAGGAGACAAAATGATGGGAGCCTCTGATCAGATTTCTATGGGCCCATCCACGCTACACAGTAATAGCGCTATGGTTCCACTATAGCTGCATCCAGTGGAATACTGGGGTTTTAGCTTGTTGAGGCAATAGAGCTCTCTGGCTGAGAATTCTAAATACCCCTTCCAAAATCCCATGGAAGAGGGCCTCCTTGGTGAATGCTCCCAAGCTTTGGGCCCTGGACCTTCTTTCCTAGACAGGTTGTGCTGGCGCCCTCCTTGTTTGCTTTCAGTAGGCAGATGAAAAACCTTTTGTTTCACCAGGCTCTGAAGACTGATTGCTCATGTGGAAAGGGCCTTTAATAGTTCTGTTCTATCTATATTGGTTGCTTTCTCTCTCTCTCTCTCTCTCTCTCTTTTAAAAATGGGCATGCTTTTAATTTTATTGATAGTGGAATTATATTTTTAGCATTTACATGATGTCTGCTTTTAGCTGTTAACTGCTTTAACTTCTGTAAAAGGGAAAAAAGTGGGATGATGATGATGACAAGCAAAATAGAAAAATACAGGAATAAAATGAAATAAAATAAAATAGGAAAGTACTGGAAGAGAGCCAGCATGGTGCAGTGGTTTGAGCGTTGGACTAGGATTCTGGAGAACAGGGTTTGAATCTTTACTTGGCCATGGAAATCCACTAGGTGACCTTGGGCAAACCACAATCTCCCAGCCTCTGAGGAAGGCAACGGCAACCCCCCTAACACATCTTGCCATTAAAAACCTGTATTAGGTTCACCTTAGGGTCACTACGAGTTGGAAACTTCTTGAAGGCTTGCAACTACAACTAGAATAAAAGCAGAAGCTAAAATCAGTTAAAATCCCCAAGCCACCCAAATGTTCTTAGGAGTCCATAGAGAGAGACAGAGAGACAGAGAGAGACAGAGAGAGGGAGGCAGTAGGGCGGGGAAAGAGATTCAACTTTGAGGAGGAAAAGTAGTTCCTCCTTGAATGACACTGTTTCAAAAGTCACCATTTGCTCTACAGTATTTGCCTTATTTACCTGATGGGTATGAGACTTAGGCAGCCTATGCCACATGACAATAGGAAGCAGAATCCACTGAACCAGTGCAGCGTATTTTGGTAGATTTTATTATAGGCTGTTAAAGTTACAGCACCGGTGATTACCAGCGAGAGTTGCAAGAGAACAAACACCTTTCCTAGAAACAAGAATGGAAGGAAAATACACTGAAATAGCACTTAAAACAACTCTAAATGATCATTCCTTTCACTAGTATTTTCCAACAGTGATCAGTGTGTTAACATAACAGGCTGGCAGCCCCCTGGATTTTTAGGGGCTCCTGTCTCATCTCTGTTTTGTCTTTTGAAAAGTAATCATGTTGCTGGACTGCGACTTCCATTATCCCTCATCACTGACTATGGCAGAATCCACACGACACAATAATCCACTTTGAAACTGGTTTATGTGCCAGGGCTCCTTCACATGGAATCCTGGGATTTGTTGTTTGGAGAGGCACCAGCACTCTTTGGAAGAGAAGGCTATTAAGACCTTGTAAAACTACAGATCCCAGGATTCCTAGGAAGGAGCCTTGGCGATTCATCCAGTTTCAAAGTGGATTAATTGTGTCGTGTGGATTTAGCCTATGTTGATAAAGGCTGTTGGGACTTACCAGGGATGTAGCTACTTGGGGGAATGGGTGGGCAAAATGGAGGCATTGTCCCCCCAGATAAGAATTCTGCCCCACTCCAATTAATTTTCCTCTAGTTCCCCAAATTTCTAGCAATGCAATAACTTCAAACTTTAGCTGAGCACTTGGAAATGCAGTTTAGGCACCCAAAGAAAAGGGGCAGGCAAACTTTCCAAAGGATTGTGAACACAGCAAATCGAATAGTCCTAGGGGTGAAATTTTTTCAATCTCTCATGCTCTGCAAATGCTAGGAATTTGGGGACTGAAGGAAAATTTCATTTGAGGGTCAGAATTCTTATTGGGGAGGCATTTTGCCCCCGCCCCCACCCCAGTTATACTCCTGGGAGTTGTGGTCCAATAACTTCTGGAGGCCTACATCTCCAAACCCTGCTATAAGCAGTACAGTAGTGGTTTCTCTGCTATATAGAGGTAAGTGGAATTGAAAATATATTGCACCATAAAAGGTGGGGATCAACAAGATCATTTCCATAATCAGCTCTTGAATTGCTTCTTCAGGATCCATCATTGTGCAACAAGCATTTGTTTTCTTACTATGAACAGGACAGCCAAAGACAATTCAGCTCTGGAAAACCCTATACTGAAAAGACATTACATTTCCCATGGCAAATATGGCAATAATTAGTTTGAGTTCAGAGAGCAGGCATCACAATAACACTACCATCACTAATATAAAACTAAAAACTAGTATCCCAGTAAAATACATATCAGAGCAATGACTAATATAACTAAAAGTGCTTTCGAGACTTTTTGGTTATAGGATTTCAGGAGCTTTATAGCAGAGTTTAGAAAAATTGGCCAGAATCCTGTATGGGAGATATGTATGTGTAAGTACAGTAGTTACAGTGCTAAGAAGCAAATTGTGGCCTGACCCCCCACATCCCCACTTACTGGGAAGTAGCAACTGGGATTGACTGGGGCCTCTTCCTCTGTCACTTAGGAAGCAGCTGATTTATATTCCCACCCCCTCCTGTGAATGCTCTTTAGTGCAATGGTGACACAGTTCCCGCTTGTGCTGGAGACCACACATGTGAGGAGGAGTGGGAAAGTTAGCCAGCTGCTTCCCAACTGAGAGTGGAACAGGCCCCCATTGATTGCAGTGGCTGCTACCCAGTAAGTAGGAATTGGGGGAACCTTCACGGTCCCTACATAACCCCTAAACTAGGGGTTACAAAGGAACTGTGAATACGTAACAGCCATGAGTGCATAACTCTAGGTTATTCATTTGCAGCTACCATAGAGGATTCCAGCTTCCTCCTCCTCCTTTCCTTCTTCTTTTTTTGGACTACAATTTGCCATTGGCCTTTCTGGTTAGGGGATTCTGGGACCTGTGGTTCAAAAAATCAAAGGGGGTGCATGGCACTTCTGTGCCCCCTGACAACCAGTGAAACAATAGGCGTGTTGGGGTGGGGGGACAGATGTAGCTGAAACTAGGAACTTGAAAGGTAAGAGAGGACAGATCTAATTTGAAAGAGCTTCATGGTACTGTGTTCTACTCCACCATCTGCTCAGGATTAAAGTTATAAGAGCCTTGTCCCATATCCAACCTGGCAATCGGAGACTCTTATGTTTTGCAGGAGCAGACTAACATAGCTAGGTTTCTGACTATTTTTATTTTAAAATAGTGTTTTGGATGATAAGATCCAAGGTGTCCTTAGAAGGTGTTTTGCTGGCAGCATCCTCAAACCTTCAGTGGGATCTAATCTGAATGTTTGCATCATCAGACTCACCTGGGGGATCATGCACACACATGGCTTCCCTCACACAAATTGTTTCAGTGTGAAAGTGCTTGTTTTTTTTTAAAAACCCCATAATTTTATTTATTATTTATTATTTTAAAATTTAATTTCTATGTCGCCTTTCTCCCAGAGTTCACATAAAAAATCAATTAAAATGTGCAACACATTTAACATGATTAAAATTATTTAAAACATATAAAAGTTACATAGAATAAAAACACAACCCAATAATGTTGTCAGGGGTGGGAAGCATGTAGCTTGTGGGCTTTCTGTTATCCATCCTGGACTACTCTCCCAGAACGTTTTTACAGGTAAGTCCAGTTGGAATAATCACCAAACCTTTCTTCAGATCTGGATATTTAATACAGCACAGAGAGCAAAAGGATAGGAACTAGTCCCTCTGATTATATTCTGAATGAACTAAGTGTAACTTATTCTTAATGCAGTAAGTGCATTTTTTTCAGTTAAAGAATACTGAAATGTTCAAAGCAGTTCCTTACCATAGAATGATCCTTCTACATGTTTGGATAACAAAGATCTGATGGTTGTCAGGGGAATGAGGGCAAACAGCATCACTGCACGGGCTGGAATAGAACAGAAGAGGATGGAAAACATTTCATCAAGCAACAAGCCTCCTAGTGCCTTCACTCAGGAATGGGGACTGTGTGACCTATTTCTATAGTGCTCACAAGCAATATTTCACCTTTCCAAAAAATGAAAGTTAACACGAATTCCCCATTTTATCACCTTAGCAATCACTCGCTAAGATGAAAATCCAAAATGGCAGCAGCGGGCACTTGCCCTGTAACCCAGCCCCACCCCCTGCGCTAGTATGGCCAATCAGGTTTGTGTTTTCTCTCATTTGGGCAAGCAAATCAGATCGATTCACTTGTCCTAATGAGCAGAAATGTGCACCCTTGTGTTGTTTTTTTAAAAGACGGGGGAAGCCACAAAGGCTTTTCTGGTGAGGTTTTTGCTAGTGTTGGCCCCCTTCCTTCACAATATGGCGAAACAGGCAGAATGCCATTAAGGCAGGTAGGATTCTCCTCGCATTCTGTGAGGAGTTTGTCACCATTTGGACAACCCCTAAATGTTCTGGAAAGACATGGGAAGCAACTCTCTGGAAATGTTTGCCACACAACACTCACCCATTTGAACTGGCCCTTGACTGGCTTTGGCAGGGGCTTGGCTATCCACCTTGAGAAACCTGCATATTTGTTTGGAAAACCAGTGATTCACGTTAAAGCAGCTCTCAATATATATGGCCTGAGCCCAGTGTCTTGTGTCGGTGTGATGAGCTTCAGGTAGAACAACCCTGCCCCCAGAGCCAGAGTACACTGGGGTTAAAGCACCTGATATATCTAGAGCTATGCCAGGAGGGAAGGAGTGAGAGGGCTTCCTTCCAGTCCTCAGAGCCAGGGGATTGACTGGCTTCTCTGCCACTGAAAGCAAAAAGAAGAAATGTATTTATTCCTCCAGGGCTGACATAGAACTATGTTGGGGGTGTGATTGGAGACTGGGAGGGCTTTGGATCCAAAGGGTCTGCCCATTCTACACCTTGATTTGCTCCCTTTTCACATCACAACATGTTGGATGTCCATCTGAGAGGCAGGAACCATGAACATTTCTACTGGGACTGGAATGGGATCAGAGGTAGGACCTTCCCGTCTGAAGGCAGACCTCTCTGGAGTGTCTGAAGTTATCCCATGGGCCCAGAACAGAGACGTAAAATTTCCAGAAATTTTGAAGCCATGGGAAAAAAACTGGGTTCCCCCTATTTTTCCAGAAAAAATGGAAATTTTCAGAAAATGCAACATCAGCACTTTTTACAGATTGAAAGTCACCTTGTTACTTTAGGAACATAGATATGGCTATAGACAATTTGATTTGACATAAAATTATCACAATTGGTATATTAAAGATTTTATTATTTTAAAGATTTTATTCATCATGCTAAACTAAAACATTCCATGATCAATTTTCTTCCTCCCACCCCAACTTTTCCAATTTTTCAGAAAAAACAAAAGCAAAAAAGGCTTCAAGAAAAAAATAAATTAAAAAACCCACATTTTTTTCTGAATGTTTTCATTTTTTCCCCAGCCTGTCACATCTCTAGCCCAGAGATGCCCTCCTAGTGCCTTCAGCAAGGATGGGAGGCATTTGGGCTACATACCTAATCCAATATGTGGGAAGTTGGGTTCCCTTCACTCTTCAAAAACATATAAGCGCTTTTCTACAGATATCTCTGGTCACTGACCAGAGATGAGAAGAGGGATCCTGTCCTTATCTCCTTTTTCCCAGGAGCTGGCTGAGTCACAGGTAGGACTCATCTGGCTTTGAGAAGTCCTGGCTGAGAACACTCCTCTCCTTCTTGCCTTTCCCAACACAGGGAAAAAGGGAAGATGGACAAAAGCTGGATGCTCTCAGGAGGCACTTGAAAGCACTGGATAAGGCTGCTGACACACTGCAGAAATAATGCAGTTTGACACCACTTTAACTGCCATGGATCAATGCTACGGAATTCTGGGATTTGTAGTTTTGTGAGATATTGAGCCTTCTCTGTCAGATAGCTCTGGTGCCACTACAAATCCCAGGATTCCATAGGATGGAGACAGGATAGTTAAACTGCGTTATTTCTGCAGTATGTCAGCAGCCTAAGGACTTTATCAGATGCACTAAATACGGCATCATAATGATGCCACAGAAACACAAAAGGGTGCACAGATCAGATGATGTCGCCCTTTCATGTTTATGTCTCGTCAAAATCCCGTACCTTTTTATTGACATCTTAAGCCATCAATAGATCACCTGTGGTGCTTTTGTGCTGGCCTTGCTGGCTTGTGACACCTCTGCCCATTTAACGCAGATGAATGCAGCATCAATGGCCGGTCCAGTGCAAACACTTCTGTGTGAGATTGCAACATCCAGGTAAGTGACACACTTTTTAAAACCTTCCCTGGTTTACTTGGAAGTTTTAAAGTGTGCGTATGTGCTTTTTGTAACTTCTTGTGTTTTATTTTTGAATTTCCCATGTGATGAAGTCTCACGGGATTTCAAAGGAGGAAGTGAACAGGGCTTTATTCACTTCCTCTCCATTGCTGGAGAAGCCTTCTGCCGGGAGAGAAAGTAAATGCGGTGGTGGGGTGTTCTTTTGCCGGCATAAAAATTGATTTTTTTTATGCCAGCAAAAGAACATTCAAAGGGGATCATCAGATAAAGTCTGAAGAGTGCTTAATTTCTCCATTCTTTTCTCCAAAGACTGGAAAGTTAAATTTTAAAAATAATTCATCCAGACTGATGGAAAAGTCCTAGATTTTGTTCTTTCTGATTTTATACTGGTTCAAAACAAACCAAGAATGATGAAAAAGACTCAGATTTTGTTCCTGTTCTTTCCTATTTTAAGAGATCTATACACTTTTTGTTTATCCCAGAATATTTTCTGTCACCTTCCAGTACAATCAGAGATATTTTTTTTATACCAGCTCCCAAGGTCAGTTTGTTTTAACAAAGTATAAAATCAACTTCCGTGAGTAAAAAACAGCGCGGCCGCCTCCAGTGCTGGCCGCAACAGTCACGGACGCCACCGAGAGAGAAACGTCGTCGTCCAAAATTGACCTGTGCCACGCAGCAGCCTCAGTACTGTTCCGGAGGCTGCTTGTGCGGCAAGAAGCTAATTTTTGGCATCTCAAAATCTCCTTTGTGTGTGAAAAATCATCAGTTGTTGTTACTTGTTGCAACATCAGAAACTAGTTAGACTGCTGGTTGAATTTGTTGATACTTTTCTATTACTTACTGTTACCTTATTTGAGAGAAAGAAACTTTAGGATTAACAACAGAATGGCATAACATTGTGTGTATGGGGGGGAGGCTCTGTCAAAATGCTTTAAAAATGCCTTAAAAAAGCAACTTTTGAAAGTAGCCAGAAACTGTTACTCATGATATCAATAAAATAATATTGTTCTTATTCATTATGTTTTTTTTTTTGAAGCATAACTTCATTATACCCTTGTTACTAAAAAAAGTAACTAATTACAGTACAGGTAATGACATGGCTTGTAAAATATCCTTCCAAGTTTGCTCTTTTTTTGCAAGTATGAGGGAGAAGGAGTGAAGGTGAGTTCCTAGGTGATGTGTCAGGCCAAGAGATGTACGTCTGGGGTGTGTGACTACATTTCCCTGATGTCATCTGTCCCAGAAATAAGATTGTGTGATCAGTACACTCAGAGCTGATTCACACAGGCAATGCTCATGCATTACAATCCTCAGCTGGATGTGTGAACTAGGTCACAATTATTACTGGCTCAGAATTATTGTCTTCTGCCTACACACAAATGATCAGCTGATTAATTCACTAGAATGTTATTAAATGGGTGCTCCAAGCCAGCATAAAGCCCCATGGAACACAGTGCAATTTATTTCTGTGTAGACAGAATTGTGCTGTGGATTGTGCTGTAACTTTTCTTCAATCAGGAAACCACTGTACCAATCAGGAAACCACTGTACATTCTGACAGATATTAATTTTTGGTTAGTAAACAATTTCTGCCTCGACACCAAGACCTGAAAGTGCCTGGAATAATAGCCCATTGATTGTAGCCCAAGAGATGAGGGGAAAAGATTTCCCAGGACAGGTTGAGCTGGTCCAGGCATATGAGGAAGTGCCTTCTAATATTGAGCAACAATTCTGAGGTAGGTATTAATAGAATTCTGCTGTTGTAGAACTGCATGCTTGTGTAGGTGCATAGTTTACTGTTACTATGTGATGGCAATCAGAAACAGGTTTGGATCAGTCACAGCCTCATTTCTTGCTCTAAGATCTCTAGTGTGGTGGCAAGCAAAGAGATTTTCTGCCACTGGCATCAATTGTAGCAACAATGCCCACAGACATCTCCATCACTGGTACAAGCTTGCCACTCACTTGTGCTGTTTCACACCAACCCAGAGAATGATCAACAGTATGACCTACTCAGATCTACATTATTGTTATTGTTACTGTTATTGTTGCAGGCTGGAGTTCAGCATGGGAGTTATATCTTTGTAAGTGGATTCATGTGTGTGGGAAATAGAATTGAGTAGTTTTTACAATGTCTGTGTACACCTAGGGGCTGTCTTGACATTACAATGTATGAGTATTCATTGGGCAATGACAGCCAGTAGAGTACCTGATTCACCATGGCCCTGATGTGCAATGGGCACTGATGCACATAGAAACACTCCCCATCTGCATCCAGGCACTGGCTAGGAAGTGCTGGAGTGCAACAGGAGCACCCAATGCACACCACAAGTGCCCAATGAGCATTAAAAATGCCCAGTGTGTACCAGAAGTGCCCAATGCATATCAGAAATGGCTGGTGTTTGTCAATGCACACAGGAAGCACCCGATGAGTTTCAGAACACTTTTACTGGTGCTTGTATGTGCATCTTCACAATTCACTAACAGGGTTTCATTGCATTTCTGCAACATAGCTACAGATTTGTAAAGTTATGAAACATATCTAACTGTGATGTAGACTTTCAGCCATTGGTTATTATCATCTTTATTTATACTCACCTTTTCCCTAAAATTGGGACTCTGAGAAGCTAGAGAAAAGGTGGCTTAGATCAGTTCCACAACCTGAGGCCTCCAGACAAGTTGGACTGCATCCCCTACCCCTCCTAGCCAAATCCTTTTGCTGGCTGGGGATGATGGCAATTGTAGTCCAGCACCTCTGGAGGGCCGCAGGTGGAGGGAAGGGTGCTCTATGGCTGATTCTGTGCATGCAGCAAAACAATACAGGATTGAGGTGGGCAGGTTTGTTCCACAGAAAAGGTGCTACATCATACAGTATGACTCCTGTATATGTGGAACCAATATATGTGGTTTCACTTACCTGTGTCTGAAAAAATATATTCTCTCTGGGCATTTCTAGGTTCTCCAGTGCAATTCTATGGTCAGCTTCTGGCCCAAGCATACCACAGGATCACATTGGAGGACCTAGAAATGCCTAGAGAAGTGTTATCAACCTCCAGCCCTGGATGGGGTCACACTCTCCTCCAGTGCCTGTGTTCGCAGTCTGGGGGTGTTCCTTGACTCGTCGCTCCTGATGATAAATCAGGTAAATACGACAGTCAGAAGTGCCTGTTACCAGCTTCGGCTGATATGCCAGCTGCGCCCTTTACTGGAAGTAAGGGACCTCGAGACAGTTGTTCACACGCTGCCAACCTCATGCCTAGACTTGTGTAATGCGCTTTACATGGGGCTACCCTTGTGCTTGGTTCAGAAACTACAGTTAGTACAAAATATGGCAACCAGGCTTGTTTCAGGATCATTTAGGAGGGACCACATCACTCCGGTTTTCAGGTCCCTCCACTGGCTGCCTATTGGTTTCCGGGCCCAGTACAAGGTGCTGGTTATCACCTTTAAAGCCCTAAATGGCTTGGGTCCAAGCTATCTCAAGGACCATCTCCTCCCCTATAATCCCCCCCCCCGCGCACTCCGGTCCTCTGGGAGGAATTTGCTGCAGTCTCAAAAGTCGAGGCTTTCAGTTACCTCCCAGAGGGCTTTTTCTGTTGTCGTCCCCAGACTATGGAACGGCCTGCCGGATGAGATCCGTCAACTGACATCTTTGGACAGCTTCAAAAAGGCTGTCAAGACGGATCTCTTCTGGCAGGCCTTTCCAGAATAGATTATCCCAGCCTCGGGAACCCCTCCTCCTTCAGGAGAGTACCCACAGCCTCCTTTGATAACGGAACTGAATATCGCTGGGGATCTACTATTATTGTTAACTGTATGTATGTGTTTTATTAAGCATTTTAATTGTTGTTTTAATTTGTAATTTGATTTAATAACTTTTTAAGGGGGGAGGGAGTATACTGTTTTACTTTGTATGGTGTTTTAATGTTGTTAACCACTCTGATTGGGTTACCAAAGGGTGGTATATAAATTAATTATCATCATCATCATCATCATCATCTCAAGGCATTTCCTTCAGTGTGATTCTATTGTAAACTTGGGCCAGAAGTTGTTCATTTCAATAGGGTTCACTATTATCCGCGGTTTCACTTTCAACTGTAAATCCAGGAAAGTATACCCCACAGATACGGGGGTTGTACTGTATTTATGAATGTTCCTCTACATAAACAATTTCCTGCATGCAGAAAATTAGTGCAAAAGATATAGCTAGCGAGTAATAACTTCAGTTATTTTTGGAAGGTTGAAAATATTTTTTTAAAGGCTAAAGATTCAAAAGTGTCTGGACTGGTGTATTCTATTCCACCATCCACAACTTGTTGCTAATCAGAGGTTTTAGACTTTAATCCATACTACACAAACAATCCAGTTTGAAACGGGATTATTTGCCTTGGCTCCCTCCTATGGAATCCTGGGATTTGTAGTTTTACAAGGTCTTTAGCATTCTCTGCTAAAGAGTGTTGGTGCATGACCAAACTACAAATCCTAGGATTCCATTGGGAGGATCCATGGCAAATAATCCAGTTTCAAACTGGATTATTTGTGTAGTTTGGATGCACCCTTGATGTTCCATCATCACTAGCCAGCCTGGCCTGTGATCAGGGGTGATGGATGCTGAACTTCAAAATACCCTAAGGGTCCTTGGCTGGGGAAGGATGGTCTCTTTTATCAATGCATTCTGCTGCATGTGTGGGATTTGTGAGTGCTGTAATCATGCACACATGCTGAATACTTTGAGTCCCAAATCGGGGGAAAAGCGGGATAGAAATAAAAACAAGCAACAACAACAACAATACAGTTTGGGGTACAGAATGAAGCTGTTTGACAGAATGCTGTTGGGGCCTTACATCTTCATAAGCAGACTTACATCTGTGGGAATTAGAACTGCGCAGTTCTGTAACATCTACATCCAGTAGTTACGTTACTATGTCACAGAGGTGTCAAAGTGTCTGATGTGTATTGGGAAGCAATGCACATCACTGCATGATGCACATTGGTGCACCATGGACACCAGTGCATGGTGCACATCAGTGCTCAATGCATACCAGTGCATGATGTGCATCAGCACATGGTGTGCATTGGTGCACGATTCATGCCAATGCACAATGCAGATGTGCATAACTCACCAATGTGCATTGCACACTGATGTGCACCAGACACTCTTGCCAGTGTCCCATTACACACTTTTCCAATTCAGTAAAGGGATTTCTTAGTGTTTCTGCTACATAACGTAACTGCTCATATAGGATTCTGGTGGTCATCTGTAGAAAGAAAAAAGTTACCAGCCCTCATGATTGGAAAAGGACAGTTGGCAGTATGTGGGCAATATTTGGTGAAATCTTAGACACTAGAGCTGTAGTCTAGCTTATGGTTTAGGCTTCAAGGGATTGCAGTACCTTACCATTAGGAGAAACAGAATAAATGATGACCTATAGAAGTCCAGAACTTGGGCTTTTTTTTAAAAAAAAACAGAATTTGAATTATCTGTTCTGAGGGCACATGATGCTATATATTTCTCAATCTAGGCAAATCCCTTACTAGGAGCTGCACGGAAGCCACACTAGTATAATACTATGTGGGTCTACCTGGAAGCAAGAACTATTAGGTTCAGTGGTACTAATTCTCAGCTAAATGATGTAGTGCAGTGGTTCTTAACCTGAGGTCTCAGGACCCCCAGGGGGCTGTGATGTCCTCACAGAGGGTCCACGAAGGCTTAAAAGGCTGTTCAGCCCAGCTCCTGCCTGCAGAGGAGCGGCCACTTGAAAGGAGCCAAGGCAAAGGCTGGCTGGCTTGGGCTGCACATTGCCATTCAATCTGCTCTAGCCACAAACTTGCAGAGGGGGTGGCCCCTTCAGTGCCTCTAAGGGAAGGTTTAATGGATGATGTAATTGTATTATTATTATTATTATAAAAATAATTATCATTTTAATTAGTTTTAATTAATAAAAATAATTATTATTTTAATTCAGAGCAGCTTACAAATGGTTAAGCAATAGCAATTTACACATCTACACTGCACTAAGCAGTTTCCAATGTGTATTAGCTAATTGCCCCCACAAACTGGGTACTCATTCTACTGACCTGACCTTCTAAAGGATGGAAGGCTGAGTGAAACTTGGAGCCCTCTGGAATCAAACTTGCAACATGGTGACTTGCAGTACTTGCATTTAACCACTGCACCACCAGGGCTCCTTACTGTACCACCAAAAATTTGAGTTTTGTAGTACCAAAACTAAACAAAGCTTGTATTATTGTTGTTTTTGTTGTTATTGTTGTTTTTAAAATCTTGAGTTAAGTCTTGGGGAGGCCATGGCAACAAAAGATATTTAAAGGGGGTCCCTGGTAAAGAAAAGGTTAAGAGCCACTAATGTAGTGCATGTTTCCCAGGTGGTAAGTACAATGCGTAAGCAAAACATAGTTCAGGCTATAAGTAAAATACACAAACAGGACAAAAGGTGTGGAATATCTCTGACTCACCAACGAAAAACAGGTATGTCTGTCGCACAAAGGCCATGATGAGGATGCCAGCTGAGAAGGACACAATCCCTATCATGATCATGGTGGTGTCTTTTAAAAACTTGGAGAATACCAAGACTCCCAGGAAGCTGGTGATAAAGATCATGTAGCCAGCGGCATTGGCATAGCCAATATATTCTGGTCCCCAGCTCAAGGGTTCCTTGAGGAGAAAGAGGGGCAGAACATCCATGGCTCCTGCAACAGCTAAGTCATACATGATGGCTCCCATAAAGAGCATGGCAATTATTACTTTGGAAGAGATAATCATGGAAGGCCTTTTGATTTCATGGAAGATGGACTCTCCTTCATCATCAGCCAACTTGCTGTCAGGGTGGTCCGTGTCCAGGGAAGGAGCAGCTGGGGGGAGACTTCCAGGCTTAGGCACTCTGAGAACAAAGAGACTGTAGATGAGGCAGAAAGCATATAAGGCAATGCTGGAAGACACCAAGACTGTGCCATGCTGGTAAGTAAGGTGGAAGCTGACAAAGAGGTGCCCAGATGCAATGCTCCCCAAAAAACCAGCTATGCCATAGATGAGCTCAATAATGATGAGGCGCAACGACCTCCTGCTCTCAGAGGAGCCCTGGGATCCCAGGGCCATGACACTAGCCCAGTACGTGGTATAGCCTCCTGTCAGACCATGCAAGATGGCAGCTCCATACATCACCTCAATGGGCCACTCCAAGAGAATCAGGAGGAGCAGAAGGATCCGAGAGAGCAAGTAGCCAGCCAGAGGCACACAGATGGAGATTTTCCTGTTCTTCAGATCCCCGAGTTTAGCCAGCCCGTAAGCTGATACCAGTGGGGTCAGGCCATCCACCAGTTTGTAGACAATGAAAAAGTTGGAAATGGCTTTCTGTTGTGCTGTCTCACTGGCATGGGCTGAAGAGGGGAAGGAAGAGGAGTTGGTGTGGTTGTAGTAGTTCTTCACCACCAGCAGTAGCCCTGTGTCAAAGAAAGCGCTGGCAAGCTGAGCTGCAGCAACAACAGGCTCAATCCAGGTCCTCATTTCCATCATGCCCACCATAGTAGCTGGGAATCAGTGTTTGTTATTCTTGTAAAGGGCAGAAAACATATCCAGGAACCCCCAAGAGCAGATCTTTTTGATCTTGATCACAGAAGCTGGAGTCTGAAGGTAGAGAGCTTCCTACAACCAACTCCCTGAACAGACAAACTTCTCCTCTCTTCCTCTGCCTCTCTTTCAGCCTCTCCCTCTCAGATTACATTTAAGTGCCCAGGACAACGCCTCCACACTGTTGCTCTTCCTGCTGTAGCTTTTTTTTTTTTTTAAAAGAAAAGAGCCACATGACCGCCTGGGGAAATCCTTTATTTTAGGAAGTGAAAGCAGTTTGACCAATTGGTTACTTACCTCCAAACCAGGGCACTTCCTTCTGCCTGGGATGCAGTCATGTTTGGCTTGTGTGTGTGTGTGTGTTTGTCTAGAAAGGAGATGGTGGCTTTGTTCATGAAAACAAAAGGCACCAAGCAATCAGCTTTGCACAGGTTTGTTTTCTGCGGCAATGGTATACAATCGTCCCCCACACCTGGACAGATAAAACTGATAGATTAATATATATATATATATATATATATATATATATATATATTTGGACTGAATGGAGGGAGGGGTAGAATAGCCTCTCTGCTCAGATATCCTTACCATTATTTGTAAGGTATATAATTAACTTGGCAAGGCTCAGCAAATGTGAACAGCCTTTCTGGTCTAATAAAAACCTTTGTGCTATTATAGCAGCAGAACAAGACAATGAAAGAGACACAATGTTATTGCCACTCTGTTTGTGTGTGTGTGTGTGTTTTAAAAAATCAATAGCTCTTCTTCCTCAAATTTTTATGCTCCCAACTCATTTCTGAGATCCTTTTTCTGCTCAAATTGACAACTGTTTTAATTGATTGTTTAATTTTTTTTATTGTCACCATCTCACTTTCATATGCTTTCATTGTTTTTAATTACATTTTAATTGTATTTTTTCAATTTGTTGTACACTGCTTAATGTGTACAGCCAGCATGCTGTGGTGGCTTGAGTGTTGGACAGGAACTCTTGACAGAACAGGGTTCAAATCCTTGCTCAGCCATGGAAACCCACTGGGTGCCCTTGGCCAAGTCACATGTTCTCAGCCTTGGTGGGAGACAATGGTACCCCCCCCATCAATCTTGCCAAAAAAGCCCTGTGATAGGGTTGCCATAAGTTGAAGTTAAACTGAAGTCACATAAGAATAACAGATACTTGCTTAAAGATATAATTTGCTATTGGGAGTGGTGTTGAAATCCCCATTTTTATTCTCATCAGTCTTGGGGTTATTTCTTTGAGGTGCATCCTGCTTCCATAAACACATGAAAGCATTTCTTCATTAGTAATGGCAGGTGGGAGTGGAGCGTCCCAGATCAGGTGAAGGATCACTGCTGTATCTTTGCCAATTAACCTCTTTTCTGAATCAGGTGATTTCCACCCATCCCCCTTCAACCTCATTTGGTTCTGAAAATAGAACAAAAGGCCCCTGAGCTAGGAAAGACCTTGACCTATATGTCTGTAGACAAGCAACTCCCAAGCCATGCTCAGAGATAACTCCACTGATGAGCAGTAGCATACCTGAATGGAAAAACAAAGGGCTGGTTGGTGATTGCTCATTAGGGAGGGGTGAAACCAAGAGCAGCAACAAGAGCCTGGTGTGCCAGGAAGGCTGTGGCCAACCAACACACCACAGGTGACAACAAGGGACATACTTCTTGTGTATAGGTAATGTGGCAATTTTAATCTATGAGAGCCATTCTAGTTTAGTGACTTGAGTGTTGGACTACAGCTCTGGAGACCAGGGATCAAATCCCTACTTGCTCATGAAAACCCACTGGGTGACTTTGGGAAAGTCACACACTCTCAGCTTCAGAGGAAGGCAATGGCAAACTCCCTCTGAATAAAACCTGCTGAGAAAATCCTGTGACAGTCACCTTGGGTCCCCATAAATCAGAAATGACTGGAAACCACACAACAAAATGTGGATATTATAATCTACCTTCCATCGACAGGATATGTAATGGAACAGCTACTCCCAGAATCCCCTAGTTAGCATGGGCAGGAGTTTTTATTTAAGGTGGCAGATAGTTTTTTTCTTTTAATGGGGAGAGGGTGTAGAGTTTTTAGTTTGTTTTAAATACCGTTTGATGCTCTATAACTTGTGTTTTAAAGTCAAAGTTAGTTTAATTGTATTTTAACTTTTATATTGAGAATTTTATTTGTATTTTTTAAAAGGAGTGTACACTGCCTTGGGTCCTGTACTGGGAGAAAGGTGGGATATAAATTAAATGAATATTACATGCCCCAAGAAACATCTGTCCTGGTACGGCTGTGCATTCCTCCTGTTTGGAAGGAGGTGAGACTAGGTCATCGATTCATGCAGACACTTAAGTGGGCTGTGGGGTTGTAATCTGAACAGCAAATATCTGTGTATGCAAATGTGAGCCAAAGCAGACAAGTTACGTTATTATTCCTCAGAAGAGACAGTCTGGAAGGATGCAAGATTAGAACATTGAGTTATTCAGGTTCCTCTGCAGTTGAGTATGTTTGGCTCATGTGTATGGGTACCTCTAAATGCCTTCAAGTCATCTGCTGACTTATGGCAACCCCTTGAACTTCATAGGGTTTTATTAGGCAAGGAATAGTCAGTGGTGGTTTTGCCAGTTCCTTCCTCTGAAATAAAGCCATAGCAACTTTTAATTATTTTATCTCTGAAAATGGTTGGTACTAACTTACTATGCAGTTTTTTTTTTTTAAAAAAAACTCTTTAATATAGAAAAAAAAGGTTTTGTTTTTTGTGGGTTTTTTTCCCAGGCTGTGAGGCCATGTTCTGAAAGTTTATTCCTGACGTTTTGCCTGCATCTGTGGCTGGCATCTTCAGAGAATGGTGGTGTGTGGGGTTTATATACTGTGAGTCCCTGTTGGAGAAGATATGTACTTTTGTGTATTGGGATGGCTAGTTCCTGGGGGAAGAGATGCAAGGAGGATTAGTATCTGTTTGGCTAATGGTCCATTGTCTGCTAAGCATTCCTCTGTCCCTGGGTGGAGTTCATTTGCATGTGTTGAGTTTTGATTTTGGTGTTTTTCAGGACTAGTAGCCAAACTTTGTTTACTTTTAGGGTTTCTTCTTTCTTGTTGAAGTTGTCCAGGTGTTTGTGGATTTCAATAGCTTCTCTGAGCATTCTGACATGATAGTTGTTGGCCTGGTCCAGAATTTCAGTGTTTTCAAATAGCTATTGAAATCCACAAACACCTGGACAAGTTCATCAGGAAGGAGGAAACCCTAAAAATAAACAAAATTTGGCTACCAGGAATAAACTCTTCCAGAACACAGCCTCACAGCCTAGAAAAAAACTCACAAAAAACCTATCAATGTGGCTGTGAAAGCCTTCGACTTCACAAAGGTTTTGTTGTTGATGTACCCACTTCTTTTATTATTTAATTTTTAATTGGATTTTTGGACATATGATTGCAAAAAAAAGAAATGAAAGGGAGGGAAAAAGGAAAAAAAGTGGTGGGAGAAGTGCATGGGATATGAACATGCATTTTAACCCACTAGCAGAATTTTTATGTATTGGGGTGTGAAACCTGGACAGTAAAGAAAGCAATTGAACATGGAGGAGATACTATGGGCTGCTAAAAGAAAACTGAATGGATCCTAGAGCAAGTCCTCTCACTTGAGCTATCACCAGAAGCCAAGATGACTAGACTGAGGCTGTTCTACTTTGGAAATACTAGTTGATGACATGACTCACTTCGGCAAAGTGAAAGGCAGTAGGCAAAGAGGAAGATCACATTACTGGTGGATTGACTCAATCAAGGAAGCCATGGCCCTGAGTTTGCAAGACCTGAGGAAGGCAACTGATGACCAGGGCTGTTGAAAGTCTCTCATTCATAGAGTTGCCATAAGCTGAAGTCAACTTGACAGCAAATAACAAGAAGATTTTGCAAAATACCTACTAACTTCCCTCCCTTTGCCAGTTTAGGACTTTGCTGCTCTAAGCAGCACCCATCTTTTTGATGCTGTGTGCAGCCTAATAACAGAAAAAACGTGTTACTTTTTTGGACTTTGACAGAATCCCCTAGCCATCATGGCCACTGGCCATTGTAGTCAAAAACAAATTTTCCAGGCTCTGGAAACAGGCAGCAGCCATTGTGTGATGAATTACTCAAATGCCTCACAAGATGGCAGCACAAATCCATTAGAAACCACTGACTTCTACTCAATGGAATCCCCTCTAGTAAGCTTCATTTGGGAATTATTTTCCAGTCTCCTGAACCATCAGTACATGAACCAGTAGAAATATACACACACATGCTACCCCTACAGGGATATTGTATTTCCAGGTTTGATGTACTTTCAGAGTATTCAGAAGTGGCCTATTAAAGCTTTCAGTTTAGAGAACTAGAAACGTCATGAAATTTTAGCGGCCCATTTAGGGCCATACCTATTCTGTGAAATTGGAGGTACATGTGTGTTCTGCTTCCTCTTTCTATGCCCCAAAATCAAGATGCAAACAGAGCAGCCACCTACTTAGTGGGAAAAGTTCCACTCAGCTTAAAGGGATTTATTTCCAAGTAAGTGTACTTAGATTACAACCTAAATGGGAACAACCAGTTGCAATTCAGAAAGCCTGAAAACATTCAATGGACCCTGGTTACTTTTCTTCAACTGGACTGGGCAGGGTGAATGTTTGAGCCATAATTCTGCAAGAGAGTGTGCATCTCCGCTTGTGTGAGGTAGCTTTCCCCTTTCCAAGAAATGCAAGAAGCAAGCAGAACAGTTGCAACTTCTGTTCTTGGCATTTCCTCACAATATGGAAGCTACTCTAGCCTGGTGTTCTCCATAACTTTGGACTTCAACTCCCAGAAGTTCCAGCCAGCTTGGCCAATGATCAGGCACTTCTGAGAGCTGAAGTCCAAAATGTCTAGAGGAGCATAGTTTGAGAACTACTATGCTAAACTATAACAGGAAGGGCTTAGAAGTATAGAACTACAGTATGACCCCTGGATCCACAGGGGATATGTTCCCAGACTTACTGTGGATACTGGAAACCATGGATAATAGTGAACCCTATTAAAAAGAATGACTTTTGGCCCAAGCATACCAGAGTTGTGCTGGAGGACCTAGATGCCTAGAGAGAACATACGTCTAGATACCTTCTGGGTCCTCCAGCATGACTCTATGCTCAGCTTCCAGAAGTATACCATAGAATTGGGTTGGAAGACCTAGGAAATGCTTAGAGAAGACATATCTTTTGGATGCTGGTAAGTAACACTGTGGATATGGGTCCCACGGATACAGGGGTTGTATTGTAATCTCTTTACCTATTCTTTATAGCAGGAAGAAAATATCAACACATGTTCATTTGAGAGCTTAATTCTACTTGCAGAATGTTATGTGCACTCATTTCAAAGTAAGTATGTACAGTACAAGACAAGTTTAATTTTAATGAGAAAATAATTATATACTTGCACTGTATACCTCAGTTACTATAAATCAGAAACAGGATACAACAGTCAAGGGGTTAATATGTATAAGAAACCATGCATTTTGCAACTGAGTGGCTGCTTATTTGTAACAACAGAGGAATGAGATACTGCAGTGTTCAGCAATGGATCCTTCCGGACTGGGAATGAAATGAAGTCGAAACTGAATGCTTGTTCTTTCAACCAATAGTTTGAGGAAACAATCCTAGTTGCAGCATCACAAATTGTACTGCTCAACTTTTAGTCAGTGCATAATTCAATTATATCAGAATTTGATTAAAGAAATATTCTTTTACCTTTGTAAAAGCAAAATCAACTACAGTAATGCTCTTCTGTTGCCATCTGTCCTATCCATCTCTCTCGCTCCTCTCCCCCCCATCTCCAACAGGCACTGCCATATATTTACAGACAATCAAGCAGTTGTAGCAATGCCAAAAATGAACAGCCCAGTCAGTTGGTGTTAGGGTTGCCAGGTGAGATAAGGGAAATGGTTCCTGCCCCTTTAATGATTGTGTGGAAAAGGAAGTTTCAACAGGTGTTGCTTGTCACAGAAGGGGCACCTGCGGAAAGTCCCTCTTCTATGCAATCATTAAAGGGACAGGAGCCCTGTCCTGTATTTCACCAGGCAACCCTAGCTGCTATGCTATGAAAGCCCATAATTTCTGAAAGAGAAACTGTCATACTTCACAATAAGAAAACAGCACCACTAAAATTCTAATTGGAGAAACAGAATAATGAATATTCTTTCCTTCTAGTAAAACCTCAAGATGATTTTGCCACGGGGGGTGGGTGGGGATGCACTGGGGAAAAAACAAAAAGGCAGAACAAAATACTTAGACAAATGAAACATAACTTGGAAATAACTTTTTATTATTTTTGCTTTTAGAAAAAGGGAAATTTCCTTAACAACTCCTTTTTCTTCATGTTGAGTTGACTACAACTTAGGAAAAAGGGAAGAAAGCATCCATTTCCAAGCAAATGTATCATCTTTGGTTTTACTTTTCCCCATTATAAAACCATCATTTTGCAGTAAGAGTTGCACAGAATATTGGTTGTTTACTCATCACCCCCATGCTTTATCTTTCAGATTAATGCTAGCTTAATTTTAACAGTATTTTCAGCATAGCATGTCACTACTTCTTCACAATTCTGAGAATTTTTTACTTTGTTTTGAAGAACCCAGTCCTCTGGAGTTTAAATATCCTAACTCGATTGTACAGGTAGTTTTTACTAATAGCTGAACAAACCCACTGGAAACATGAATGGGCCTTTGCTGGCCATGGACAGAAGTTCTTCAATGTAAACAGCTCCCCGGCTATTCCATTTTCCTAATTGCTTTGTGTCACCCCCATCTCTTTCTACATACTTACTTTGCCTCTTTCCCATTGAGTACTAAGACTGTGAAAATTCCTTGCACACAACCCAGCCAAACCTAAGCAGTTTCACTTTCCACTGATATCAACAAGAGATAGTTAAAAATATGTCTCTATGGAAACTGATAGAACAGTGTTTAACTTTGGCTGGATTGCACCCACATTTTTAAAAACTAAAATATAACAAGAAGAGAGTTTAAATCTTTACTTTTAACTATGTTTAATGTAATTCCCCTCCTTAACTGGACAGTGGGGCTATAAGATTTACCACGCCTGGCACTGACCTGGCTTGTGATCCAGCAATGTAGCCAATGCCTGTGAGTAGGACTCTGCTATTGCCAGCTACAGCGGGGGAAAAGCACTAAAGGTATGCATGGAATTATTATGTTCAGTTCTCTACTGCTGGCAATAGAAGGTCTGTATTACATGTTAAACTGTGGCTTGGAGGTTTTGATCAAAACCCACCACAGGCAATGCTATCTTAGCAGTAAGGCTATTTGTATCCAAACATCTCTAGTTTATTTTTCCACACAGAATATGGAAAAGAGTCCTGTGCAAGGCTGTTGTGTTCATTATACTGCTGTATGTGTCCAAGGATAATTACTGGGAGGATTCAGCTTATTTAAAGTTGAAAATTGTTTGCCTGTCTAATAAAAATATCAGAACACAACATCCCACTCATAATATGAAACACAGTATAGTGTGAGATAAAAGAAAAAGATATAATGGATCACTATTTGTTTTAACCTCCCTTTAAAAAAAAAAAGCCAAAAGTCCTATTTGTTTCAAAGATGCATGTACCATTTCCCCCCAATTGTCCCAAATGTGTCAGATTCTAGTCTAAAAATTATGAATTTCCATCACTACATAGTCTACCACATTCCCTGAACAGAGGAAGAATAAATTGGCAGCCTCTAATACTATTCCAGACTAGAAAGCACAAGAATAAATATCACATTTCTTTTCTAAATGCCAGATTACAAAACTGTTCAATACTTTCTGAAATGTTAATTCATGCGAATACAATGTCAGCTCAGCTTTGTTATTACAAATACTGCATCAGTTTAGTGCCTTTTTATATCCCTTTTAATACAAAAAGAATTGTTTATACCCCTAGAGCTGGCAAACAGCTTTGGAGAAAATAATCTGTACAACCACATCTCTTCACCATCCTAATATTCCAGCTACACACACACACACACACACACACACACACACACACCATATTCCTTTGTCACTGATTCTCAGCCTACATTTTAACTATAGTTCCTATATAATCTTTTAGCTCTGAAAACACTGTTGGAACAGCAAAAAATAATCCTTTGGCCCTCCTCTTATCCTTCTGTCTCACTCTGTTACCTTCTCCAACTTTTCATTTCCCAGTAACACAAAAACACCCCCCTCCCAGCTATATTAACAAGAAGACCTTTATAATGTAGCATAAATATAGTTAAAGATATAACTATTTGTCTTTCACATCCCTCTCTCTATCAGTCTGATCTGAGGGTCAATTATTGCCTTGGTAGAGAATATTCAGATTCTTGAATTCTGCCCTTACCTTTCTAATTCAGCTTGATTGTTCTTTACAGACTTTAATATGTGTCCTCTGCTGCACCATCATAATAACTGTTGTCCATTAAACATAGATGACAATGCAAATAAGTACTGAGAAAGAAGTGGTCAACTGATAACGGCAAACAGACCACTAAAACTAAGACATCCTGATTTGGCATTTCTTTCTATCTCTTCTAACCTACCGACAGATTTGTACAGCAGTACTGAAAAGAAATCAGTAATAAGCATACTGATTATGAAAATAAGGGATGGCGAATTTGCAACCATTTTTTTTTTGCCTATGGTAAGTTCAGAAAAAAAAAGGTGAACAGCCTGCCAACTGCCCATCCTACTGTCACCTTTCAAAGTAACAGGAAAAAATGTTATTTTATGGCTAAATATATGGATTATACATTCACATTTGTATATGAACAGCCTCTTGTCTGCTTGCTTTTTCCAGCAGTTAAACTGACTTCAAAAAGTTCCCCCTATTTCTTGAGAACAGCAAATATATACATATCTATCTTGATATGTCATGGCTATCTAGGATATAACAGGAGAATAGCCCTCCTCTTCAAACGCCATGGGTGGGATGAAGAGCTGCTGTTGAAGTTCAAACAATGCTTGAACAGCCATTTATTTCCACATGAGGTGCCCTCTTGTGAGATACTGTTCCATAGGCCAAACTCCTTTTGTTCTAAATACAAGGCTGTGAAGAAGATCTGTGTCCATTCTTCTCTTTCTGAAATGTGTTGTCCTCTTGGATTATGGCTGTTGCAGTTTCTTATCTCTAGTGATGACATCAGCTCTAAAGAGATACTCTTCTTCAGGGTTTTTTTGTAGAGGGTGTAAGCAGATGCTTTTTTGAGGATAATTGTTCTGTGTATTTGTGCGTGTATACATATAGATATATACATTATATATGGACTATTCCTGTCCTGAACAAGAATTGCAGAGACTGGTAGAGTTATAATAAATATCAGATTAAAATGATGTAGCTTTAAAAAAATTTAAAACTTTGTTTTCCTATTTGGTTTCTTAGTCTCTGCAATTAAAAAAAAAAAAAGACTTTCTCATTTTTGTCAAGTGAGCTATTCATTTTCCTCCCGGTTGGCATAAATGCCAGCTTCCCACCGCAGTGCCAGGGCACTCTTCCTGCGGCTGACTCTAGTTGCCTCAAGGACCTGAGGGGGAAAAGAAGAGAAAGAATATAATTCATTTGGTTGCCCTTTTCCAATACAGGCAGACTGAAAAGGTAGCCCTTGAAGAGTTTTGTGCCATTTAAAAGCTCTAACATCAGCAGAAGTTGGATGACTAAAGAGCATATCTATTTTTGACTCATTTTGCATTTCTTACTTACTGGGACAAACAACATGTCAGCACAGCTACAGCCTAAAACTAAATATGACACTGAAGCAGTGATTTTTATATTTCCAGCTCTGATGTTTGAATTTAAGCACATCAATGAAAAAAGCCAACACATGCAAGGAAGAACACAGAAGTAATCTAGATGAAACACAGTCTCAGTGTAGAACAAAAGCCATGTCAGGACTAAGGGGAGCCCAGCTAGCTGTTACGGCCTTCCATCCAAGGCCCAAAGCTCAGTGCTAAAAACCACAGAAAACATTTCCTCTTTTAGAAACTGGCTCACTCTAAGCCTTATGTGATTTGCAAAGTCTTGATGAGTATGGTAACCATCATGTCCAGTGTTTTAGGGGATCATGGGTTTGTTTGTTTGTTTGATTAGAGCCACGAGACAATCACAGAACACTGGGAACAACACGCAGGCAAACAATAAAGCCATTAGTTTATACTCTTCACAGAACACCCACATTTGTGCTAGTGGGTAGCAATATAGTCACTGCTCTTCTGCCATAAGCTGCAAACAGAATTGCAACTGGTATTCTTCATTATTGAGATGTACTGCAATATTTTCTGAACCAACACTCGGCCAGGCAAATCCAGGGGCTGCATTTGGCCCTCAAGATTTTGCAGCTTGGCACCTCCTCTCATCCATTGCCCACAAACCTCAAACAACCTATCATACCTTCTAAAGGACATGATTGGGCTTTTCTCCCCATTTTACTACCCTGATGTATTTTGGGCATGTTGGGTCTTAAAAAACATCATCTGGAAGGCAATCGGCCATTCTGAAGGAATTGTTTTTGGAGTGGAGGGGCTGGGGGGCTGCAGGCAGACCATGAGCTAGACTTTGACCACTTGTGATATACATTATGGCCTCAACTATATAATGGCATTATGCTGGTGCAAACCCTGTATGCACCTGGGGATTGCACTAGCAGTTGGAGACATCTGTTGTTCATGCAAGGTGTCCAAGACTCTTTCTGTGGAAGCAGAAGCAAGGACAAATACTGGCAGGTGAAGAGGAGGGAGGCAGCCACCCAGTATGCACTTTCCAAGAAAGGCTATCTTTATATCAGAACTACCTATCACTTCACTGCCAGGCTTCAAGGTGGTGCTGAAAGCCAGGTGACTATGGTAGGGGTAGCTTGGGAAATCACCTGTTGAAAACTGCACATGCAATTTACCCCTCCCATAGTGCCCTGCTTCTAAAGCCTCCCCCCACCCAATAACTGCCCCTAAATGGCCTCAAAGCCCAGAACTAAAGCAAAAGGAAATTCTGGATAAAAGTGGCCTCTTTTGGGAAAACACATGGTAGGTGATTCTTCCGCTGGCAGAGCATTACACTGCCAAAACTCAACCAGATCTTGGCCTTTGTTAAATTCCTTCCACATCAGTGGACTATAACATAGTTGCTGTGGATGGGGAATGGAAAAGTCCAATCCATTTAATGTCATTAAAAAAAAAATTGCTTAATTAGGACATGATCCAATGCTAGATTTCCAGAGGAGTGGTGCTGGTCTCACCTTCCCACAACAGATTCCTGTGCAGCCCAAAAAGCTGCTCTGGAGAGCTGGGAAACCCTCTGGAGATAGTTTTAGGGCAGCTGAAGTAGGGAAAAGAAGGGAAGGATCATGCTATGCTACACAGCTAGCCTCACATTTGATTTAGGCCAAAATATTATAAAAGCTTATTTGTTTAAGGAGAAATATTCCTGAAATGTTTGAGTTGGAACAGAAGAGTAACTCAGAAGTGTTTTAACTGGGGGAAATTTTTAAAAATTTGTTACACATGTCATATAATCATTGCTTTCTTGACTTTCTTTCAGTGAGAAGGATAATTAAGTCATACACGTCAAGTTTTTTGAACAATTTAAAGACCTATGTGTGTATATGTGCCTTCATTTTGCCTAATGACTTACGGTGACCCCATGAATTTCATAGGGTTTGCTTAGGCAAGGAATACTCAGAGGTGCTGGTTATGCCAGGTCCTTCCTCTGAAATCTAGCCTACAGCACCTGGTATGTGTTGGCAGTCTCCTATCCAAGAACTAACCACGACTGACTCTGCTTAGTTTCTAAGATCAGCTGATATCTCATGCCTTTAGGGCATTTCAGCCCTATTAAGACCTATACCAGCCACCAATAATATACAGTATAAGCATCTGTTTGGTCAATCTAACTAGCCTCAGCTAGCTTTCTGGCAGTTTCATTTTCAACTGCTAGGTTGTCTCTTGCTCTCCTATATGATGGGCACCCTCTTTACCTAGAAGCAAAATGGGGAATGTGTAGGGTAAAAGTGGCAGACTACTGCCTCACAAGATATAAAAATGAACATAGGCATACTAGCCAAGCCTTTTCTTGGGGATTTCCTAAGAAGGAAATTCCATCCCTCCTGTAGCAGCTAATTCTATTGAGAAATAGATCTGAAAGGCTGGAAACCGTTTTCTGCAACCCTATATCCACTTTCCAGGGAGTAAGCACCACTGATTTCAATGGAACTAATGCCTGTTGTGTAAGACTTCACTGTGTATGTGGATAAAGGGTGGTATGAGAGAATCATCACTCCTTGTGGCATATTACCTTTTTTTTTGGTCTTCACTTACTGACCTTGGACAGATTTTGCAGGATTATAAAAATCCTGAAAACAAAGACAACACCATAAGGAGAGCATGCCTGTATCTATCTATGCCTTCTCTCACTGTTTTCTCTGCAGTTATTTCTCTATGAGCCTCTTCCAAGATCCTCCACAGCTTGGAGCCGTTTGCTGCCAAATTCTGGAGACACACAAATGACCCCACTTTAGTTTAGGTGCATGTTTTGCTCCCTAATTTTAGTGGTGTAATTTTCATGAGTGTCTTGTAAGGGGAACTGCAAAAATGGCCTTGGGAGGACATATGGGGTCTGCAGGCTGCATGTTTTCTATTCCTGATAAAAATGATACAAAAATAAAACACTTGTCATAACTCCCCCCCCCCATACATGCAGCTATTATTTGGTGCCCTCATTTGGTCCTGGTTCTAGTGTTGTTCTTGAATTATGTGTTGGAATAATAGATTTAATCACTATGGGAGTTAATCCAGCCATACTTCAGCAATGAATCAAATCCCATTATTTTCAGGGGGAGAAATAAACCATACTTTAGTATCTTCCACTGAAATGGATGAAGTCTCAAAGTTTCCCACTGTGAAAATATCCACTGCTTTTCACAACAGGATATTTACTGAAATTAATGGGGTATCAAAAACTTAAAAACTCGCTGGATTGTGCTCATGTTTTTTATTTATTAAAAATGGTCATTCCAGGCCTTAACGAAAGATTATTAGTGGTAACAGTATAGAATAACCTTTAAAAATACAGTAAGCTGTAATTAATATAAGATGGTGGCTAAAATCTTTTCTCGTGTGCTGCAATGTGTAACTTTATGATGACAAGGCTATGTTGCTGACATAATATGCAAACCGTGTTAGAGAGGTGTGACAACACATAACAGAGCATCATGTAAAATGTCCTGGCTGATCAGTTTCCCATAGCTCTGTTGGAGGCTTTTGCACTGTCAGTGTGCAAGGGCAGCCTGTCCTCCATAAAACTATACTGTTGCATATCCCAACTGCTGCATAATAGCCAAGCTGCTTGCTCTGCTTGTGCAATGGCCCTGACGGTGCAGCTGCAACAATGCTCCACTCTTGGAAATATAACCACCGCACAATGCTGCAGTTCTATACTGCCCATTCATAAGTTGGTTTACAGTACCACAAATTCTCCAAAAAGATGGCAGCCACTTTTATAGATTTAACTGTAAACATACACAAATGAACATATGAGAGGTTACTAGGCATATTTATACGGTGTTTTGCAATTTTGTCAGGGAAAGGAAAAATAAAGCTTAATAAATAAAAAAATATTGCTCAAACATGCTGCCATTTTTGTTAAAAAATTAACATCTCAGAGAGATCATTCCCAGCAGCAGAATGGAGATAGTGTGGGTGAGCTCTAATTTTAAAAAAGCATAAAACCCCCAAAGGATAGCAGACCAATAAGACATGAAAATAAAATAAAATAAATGAACCAGACTTGACTTGAAATATGGGTCAGAACTAAATGGTTCTTTGCCAGGAATACCCTCACCTAAAGGCTTAGGTGATTCCTGCTGTTAACAGCTGCCACAGTCTTCCACCATCTAATCTATGCTGGGACAGAGGCTTAAATCCAGCTGTTAGTTTCATCTACAGGTTCCCCACTGTATTTGCAGGTGATACATCCCTGGACGTACCCTGTATAAGTGAAACTGTGGATAATAGCAAACACTGTCAAAATAAAGGACTTCCTGTACAAACATACCATAGAGTTGTATAGGAGGACCTAGCGATTCCTAGAGATAACACCCCTTTAGGCATTTTCCAGCACAACCCTATGATATGTGTCCCCTGAATAAGTGAAACAACGGATATTGGTTCTATGGATAGGGGGCAACCTGTATAACAGAATTGCTGAACTGATGCAACTTACATAAGTCTAGTTGGAACTAACACTGATCACATTTAGACTAGCCTTTTCCACCAAGTCCCACTGAGAAGTTCAGGCTTGCCATCATGTGTCTCTCTCAGGAGAGAAAGCCCATCAATGGCTTACAGTGGATAATATCTTATCTAGCCAGGTCTGTTGGGATCCCTATGCTACACATTTGGGCTGCTACTTCCTTGTCAATTTTCAAGGAGGATTGTAGCGCACAAGATACATAACTTCTGCAATTTCTCCTGACTTGTTTCTCTCACACACAACAGTTAAGTACCGGTATTCCATATTTTAGAGAAATTTCACATGTTGTAAAAGTGTGCTATTTTCTTACATTCAAGGAGCTACTTCCCTAACAGCATTCTGCCTCCAAAAGGCAGTTTATGGCATAAAATGCTAGCACTGCAATTGCTTTCCACTCAGCCTCTGAATTATACCTTGAAAATGTTTAAGTGAAATGCAGATTAAATTGTTGCTGAAAGTTAAACTGAAGAAATAATAATATTTTTTTAAAAGGAGATAATGGGGGGATTCTTCCTTATGTTAAACACCTGGGGAATTTTAAGGGACTAGCCAAATTTTACAGAATTTTTCATATCTTTGTGTTGCTTCCATGTCTCATCTGGAAGGAAAACGTGAAGTTGATGTGAAAATCTTAAACAACATTTCAGAGCAATTCTAAGAGAAGTAAAATATATATGAAGAAAGATAGTGAGATTCTTTAGGGAATCTCACACATTCCTAATATGAAGTTTTTTTTTTTTTAATGGTTTGGATTAACAGCCATGGAAGCCCTATACTAAACTATTTCAAAAGCCTTTGTGCACAGAACATACTTCTCTAAAGTTGTACAGAGATAGCCAAGATCATTTAAACAAATGTGTCAGGGATAGACGAATATTTCAGCTTTGCATTAGTTCTGCATGTCTTCACTCATAAATCCATTCTGTTCTATTAATCTGTGATTCTGAAAAGTACATAAAATTGCATATAAATATGTATTTAAAACATATTTTAATAGGTACATTAAATTCACTTTGAGGTGAACACTGAAGAAGTGCCTGCGTTGGCGGATAACTAAGGGCTCATCTACACTGGCTGCTTAAAACTGGAGCAAGTCTGGAGCACTATGCTCTGGACTGGCCCTGGATTAACCACATGCACCTGGTGTGATGGGCATCATTGTCCACACAGGCAAGCTGGGCCAACACTGCACTGTCCCATTTTTGGAGCTGCCGCTGCTGCTGCCTCCCCAGCCAAAGAGCTCCATGGAAAGACTGCCAAGTGTGACGCCACTTCTGCTGAGGTCAGATTAAGCGCCAGACATGTGATCAATGAAGAGGGGGGTGCTCTACCCCCCTCCTCATTGACTGACCTCAGCAGAAGTGATGGCATGCCGGACAGGCCATCCATGGAGCTCCTTGGCTGGCAGTGAAATGGTAGTGGCAGCTCTGATGGGGATCAATCCCTTCCCTGCACTGCTCAGTGCAGGGTAATGGAGATGGTGCTGTATTTGTACGGGGACAATATGATCAGGCTGAATCAGACCCAGTCCAGCTGTCCAGACATCAAAAGACCCCGAGGTAACTCTGTAGTTGCCAGGGGACCCCAGGGTTTTCCCTGACTTGGACTGCCACCACTGGATTCGGGGTGAGTCTGCATTTTTTTTTCTGGTGTAGACAAGTCCAGAGTTGCAATCTCTGTTAGATTAAGTTAGGTTAATTCATATCAGGTTCACAAAGATCACATTTGACAAGCATTTTAGTACATACACACATACGTAACATGATAAAAGAACAGTAGAAAAACTGTGCCTGTCATTCTGAAAGAAATAAACAGAGAAAGACTATTCTGTATAAATGATATTCACAGGGTGTAGCTACTGCAGAAGCAAAATAAGGGTGTTGCCCTTCCTAAAATAAGAATTCTGTCCCTCCAAATTAAATTTCCCTCCACTCCCCCAAATTTCTAGCATTGCAGTAACTTAAAACTTCAGTTGAGCAAACAGAAAAACAGTTTAGGCAGGAAAAGTTTCCAAGGGACTACAAACACAGCAAATGTAAGAATTCTAGGTATGAATGTTTTTCAGAATCTCATCCTCTGAAACACAAGTACAGTAGGACCCCCGTATCCACAGGGGATTGGTTCCAGCAGCCCCCGCAGATAACAAAATGTGCGGATAATAATGAACACCCAATTGCCATTTCTGCCCCGGGAGTGATCCTGGGCAGCAGTTCCGGGGGGGGGGGAGAGGGAGGACGGAGGAAGCTCTCTCCTCCCCTCCCTTCACCTCTGCATCGCCATTTCGGCCCAGAAGCAATCCTGCACAGTGGTCCTGGGGGCAAAGGGAGGGAGATCTCTCCTCCTCTCCCTTTGCCCCGCATCACCATTTCAGCCTGGGAGCGATTCTGCACAGTGATCCTGGGGGCAAAGGGAGGAGAGATCTCTCCTCCCCTTCTGTCCATTCCCCCCACTGTTGCCATAAGTGGATAATTGAATCTGCAGGTGGTGAATCAGCAGATGTGGGGGTGCTACTGTACTTTGAGACTAAAGGAAAACCTCATAGGGGGAACAGAATTCATGTCAACGCCCCCCCTCTCCCCAATAACTATACCACTGGGCATTCAAAAGTTACACTGGGAAAATTATGAGCTAATAGTGTCCTCTGCAATTTCCTACAACATGCTCACATTACTGATGACTGGTGATGTATCTACTGTGGTGATGTGCCTACACAGGTTTACTGTGAAGATGTGTTAATGTTCAATTAAGAACAAGACGTATTTTATACTACCAAAAGATTCTGCAACAACTCTGCCTTGTCACCCAAAGGAAACACTGAATTTTTGTTTCAATCAAAATGTAATGTGTACAGTAGCGTGAACTTGAGAAACACAAGCTTTCCAAAGTATTATGCCTGCCCTGCATGGAAATAAGTAAAATGAAGGTACTAACCTTTATTCATTCCAGTTAAATAGGTCATCAATTATCTTAAATGTATTAGAAATAGACTTTATTCCCCAACAATGAGAAGTATAAACCTAACAATAATTCCTCTTATTTAATATCTATTTATTACTTTTTCTTAAATATTTCTTTCCTGCTTTTTCCATTAAAAGGGGCAATGTGGCAATTTTGATCTAAATCAGTGGTTCTTAACCTGTGGTCCCTGGACCCCATCAATGTCAATAGCTGACCTGACAACTAGGAGGACTATGATAAATATATAGCATTTTCAACATGGGGTACGGGATTTGTAATCTTTTTGGATGGTCCACTTGAGATGGAAATCTATTGCAATGTATAAAGGAGGACACTTAAGTCATAGCAATAAAGTCCATATTACAACTACAGTCATGGTCCTAATTTTAATATTCTGCTCTAAATCTCAGAAGTTGTTCCAAATGGAACGCTTCACTAGCTGCGTTGTTATAAACAAAATCCCCAAATTGGCTGCTGAATGCTAACTGTTATCACATATTATGAGCTTGTGTATTTGGGAACCCACTAGTTTTCTCTCCCCCTCCCCAAAATTCATTTTCTGGTAAGAAAATATCAGTTCAAGGGGTTGGATCCAAAACTAGCTACACACAGAGTATACTCACTGAAATCCATGAGACTCAGCCATGGCAGAATTAAATCCCACTGGTTTTAATATATCTACCCTAAATAGGAATAAGTCTGTGTCCAACATGTAGTCTTTTTGAGGGAGAATCAGAAAGGAAAGTGAAGGTCATCTTCCATTAAGTTATCACTCCTGTAGTTATGCAAAGCAGCAATGGAAAGCAAATTGCAGCAGCATGCATTCAAAATCCTCATGCAAAAATAATAATTATTAAAAAATTGTTAAGCAAAGGCAAATGCTTGAAAAGTACCTCAGAAGTAACCTTGTTACAGAGTAATTTACAGGTGTACTGGCAGGAAAGGAAAATACCATCATTAGTACACAAAGAACAGAGAAAGAAAGAGAGAAAGAGAGAGAACCTCAAATTAAGCAGAAAACTAGTATCTCTCTCTCTCTCTTCATCAGCAGGAGCAACCTTATTTTTTTTTAAAGAAACTATCCAGAAAAGTTAAAGAGCCTATTTAAAATAAAAGCAGAAGTGAGTTATTTGTCAGTTACCATCACATTAACATTTTATTTACTGGTATACTAAATTCTGTTCCAAAGAAATTAACTACTTTTCCAAGCATATGGCCTAGTTTCTCTATCTAGTTTAAGAAGAAATGTTTGATCAGTTATATTGTGCTCTCGCAATGTTATATACCAACACTTATTTCTTTGACCTTTGCTCTTGCCAGTTGCTTCTGTTACAGCAGTCATTTCTGATTGAAGAGCTCATATAAGCAAGCTTGCCCCAAGGAAGTCCTTGGGTTGGAACATGACCATCCAACTTTCAGATGTTTCTGAAGAACCTCATGAAGTAGTCACAGTCCTTACTGACATCCATGAGGATCCTCTTTGTGAGTCTCTGAACCTTGACAAGAAACCAAGCTAATATTGAATGCATATTCAACTCTGCTTTAATTCGGTATAGTACTAGACATTCATTGTCATTTTGCCTAGATAAAAGGCTACTTTTTGACAGACAGGCATCAGTGGCTAAACAAGGTCAAGAACCTTCTGCAATTATTAATTCCTGCTTGAATGTGGAGAACAAAATATGGCATCATAATTAGCAGCTGGAAACTCAGAAGATGTTCACCTGCAAAAAGAAGGTTCAATGTGTTGTGAAGAGATGCCCCTGTGACAGAAGCTGAGATGTTGGCTTAGAGTTCTTCCACAACACATTGCATTGTTAGGCTCTCCTTTTTGCTCTGCAGACTAGTAGGCAAAAACAGTGGCAGCACTAGGGTGGTGAAGAGAGGCCGAACCATAGCAGGTAACACCATCAGAGGGAGGGGTGAAACCGGCCTTAGTAATGCCACAGGGCAACAAGCACATGCACTATGGCGTGTTGGGGAGGGGGTGGTGGAAGAGGAGCCACACCAAATATAAATCTCTAATCTCTGTGAATCCTCTTGTAGCAAAAGTGGGTTGGGCTGTTTCTTCAGATGAGCTGGATGTGTCAGTGGTATCTTTCCCCACTTTCTTTCAGAAAGCTTTGTAAGAACACTCTTCCTGATAAGTCCCTTCAGAGGCAATTTAGCATGTTTGCATTCTCTGAGAGAGCTGAATATCTCCCAGTTTCAAGCTTGGGCAAGGGAAGGTTAATTTTTTACTGAGCTCAAAATCTTCAGTATACCTTTCCTCAGTTGAACAATCTTTTACATTTTCTAAACCCCAGAATAAAAAGCTTCCCTTTGGCCTTGCTTTTCCTCCCAATGTGGACTTCAGCTGTCTCCCTTCATTTCCTTCTCCCCTGCTTATTTTACTCACACAGTTTATACAACTACTGCTGCAGTATGGATGTGCTGCTTGTCCCCGGCACGCCAGTATCACTGATTTATGGAATGTCATGACTATCTTCAAGTCAAACAACAGTGGGAGAAACCCCAGTAGGATATCCACCCATGCACAATCCTCCACAGGCAGTGGAGAAGCAGTGGAAGAGCAAGGCAGTGGATGACTGGGGTTCTTGGAGGTCTCTCATTCAGGGTTGCCGTAAGTCAAAGTTGACTTGATGGCAAATAACAACAACAAGCTCCACTTTTTATTTTTATTTTTGAAAAGGCCCATTTCAGAGCCAAGCATGTATTTTTAAAGCCAGCTCTACTACCATGCCTGCTTTTGCTTATGGCATGTGTACTGAATTCTACAAAGGTGATCAATAAGCATTTTAGAAATGATTATTGATGTTGTTGATCAATAAGCTTATTATTATTATTATTGAATAGATATCCCACTGTATGTAAAGAAACAGCATGGGAGAAAGGGAATATGCTTACACTGCTCTCATCCATCCTATCCCGCCTCTTGGTTTTGTGAGTTTCGTAATCTTCCATAAGAGTCTGCATCAGGTTCTTAGGCCTTTGGGATCCTCCAGATTCATCTGATGCTGAGTCCGAATGCGAGGGGGGACCTTCAGCAGTTGGGGATGGAGGTGGCTTGATCTTCTCTATTTTACCTGCAAAGACCCAATCAAAATTTCCTTCTCTAGGTAACAGGTTCGCAAGCAGATTCTGAAAACACACACCATATTTCCAAAAGGAAAGCGAATTTCATCAGTATGGGCTGGAGAAATAATTGTAAGTCAGGCAGCTTGCTCTTTGTTTAAGAAGGGCTGGACTAGATTTTTTGCATACAGATTTCCAAGGTTAGCTCTTCAACTCTGACAAATAAAAAGTTATTTGCACATCCCAAGCACACTAAACATATTTGTGGCACTTTGGGGAAGAATCAGGGAAGCATTTAGATCTGACTATAGTACAGATTCAGATCTATAGTACGTACTTTGTTCCTTGTTAAGTGCTACGCTGCTTCCTGATCCCTGGCTTAGTAACTAGAAACAGACTACTCCAACTAGCAGAGTGTGGAAAGGTAGTACTTTTAAACAATAATTAAGGTTGTAAGACCCACAGTGTATTTAGTTATAAAGAGTAACCCTTTTTGTTATTCAACAGTAAAAGTAATTGCTATACTTACTATGTTTTTAAAGAACAATCAGAAAACTACAGAACACACCTAAGTAGTGAGGCTGCCCACTGTAGCCAAAAAGTAATTAGAATATACAGCACAAAAGGAGTGAAGCCTGACATTACAATCATAACATTAACTCAGGGCTTGTCTACACAGGTGGGTGGGGGAAGTACTCACATCATACTCAGGGCTGGTATAACACATGATGTTCTTGAGGGTTTGAATTGAATACTGTTCTTTTTGACAGCTGAGGGCTCGTGTGCAGTCGCGATTATTTTTTAAAGGTGCGTTTTTGCAGATACTTGTATATCATTATTAGCACAGCTCTGCCTATTTGTATATTCACATATTTGCATGCATCACAGGAAGAAAAAAAAGGCAGAGCGGCCACTGCTATGTGGCTAAAAATAATGCAAAGTATAGGACACATGATCACAGCAGGACCACTTCCCTTTTACAGAGAAGTGAGCTTGTCTAGGGGAAATGTGTAGCCGGTAAAATGCCTTAGTTTTTGCAGAAAGTGCTTGATTACAAGTCACTCATTATTTATTATTAATTATTTTCAAGCTTTATCAAGAATATATGAAAGGGATTCTTATATACTGGAATGTGTGTGTACCAGGATGGCATTGTCCAATACACTGACCTTGGCATTCTTGTCTGAACCATTCCCATAACCTAAGAAATACCAGTGACAGTAAGTCTTGCATTCAGATTTTGTTAAACAGATTTCACACACACACAAATACATGTGAGTACTGCAACATAGAATTAATTTGTAGTGAGGGAAGACTGGGCTCTACCTTGAGGTGAACAAGTTCCTGTTGCCATGCCCCATTTTCCCCCTTACAGCATGACATTTTTAAAGAAATTGTTACTGAGTACCCATTTTCCCATTCAGAGGTTCATGAGTGGAAGCTTCTCCAATACATATAGCCCTGACCTTCAGACTGTGTTGCAAATGCCCCCCTTTAAAAGGACAAAGTCAAAAACATTTACACACTTCCCTATCCCAGCAATTTTTATTATCTTGTGGAGCACCATAAAAATACCTGAATTAAAATGAAGAAAAATCTCTAAAACTCTTATCAAAGCTTGGAAAAAATGGTTTAAAAATACAGGTGTTCTAGAATTGTAAAAGGTAAATATCTGGGTTCTATTTTTATATTTGGTTTGCAATAAATTGTAGAAGGCATTAAAAGAGATCCGTCAGATGACAAGCTTAAGTAGCTTTAAAAAAGCACTAAAGATGGATCTCTTTTGGCAGGCCTTTCCTGATTAGATCCTGGCCTCAGGAGCTGCGTCTCCTGGCTTTTTTTAAAAGTCTTGTTTACGGTATATTTGTTTTTTTAAATATGATTTTAGTTAGGTGGTTTTAATTTTATACTGTTTAATGTCTTTTTATGGGGGTGGGTGGGGGTGGCTGGTGCTTTTAGTCGGCATTGTAGTATTTTAATTGTTGGAAACTGCCCCGATTATTTTTAGCAGAGGGGCAGGGTATAAATAAATTTTATTATTTATTATTATTATTCAGAGGAGTGAGAATGACGCAGCTCATTGATTAGATCAGATGTGTTCATTCATCTCCACTGGGAGTCCAAAAGCCAGGACTGGGTGTCTATTTGTACATACAATTATCGCTTTAAAAATGCCTTGTCCTAAGGTTCTCAGTGAGGGTTGCTACCTAGTATACAATGGCCAAAAAGGCAACATTGGTAAGATCAAGGACGAGGGCCCCAAACCTGCCTGAATAATCTTGTCTCCACGTAGACACTATGTTGCATTGGTCCTAATATTAGAATTGAATATGATTTTTATTATGAGGACCTCTTTTCTGAATCACTTGGAGAACCTCTTTGGATATGACGTGGGATATAAGTGGTGTACATAGATTAAAGAAATGCTCCAACATTACCATGAGGGCCAGACAGCATACCCCACTGCACCATCGTAGTATTCCAAAAAGAAATGATTATGTCATACTGCTGCCAAGTATAGTGACAGGAAGGATCTATAGCTTGTACCAACCCCTTAAGCAGGCTCTTAAATGCAATGAATTTTCCTGTTGGATATGATACTCTGGCACCAGATCATATGTCTTTTTCATAGACAGCATACAGCTATACCTATTCTTGTTTAAGAATGGGAGACATTAATTGGACCTGGGCCTTAGCCTGTGATGTAGGAGGACTTTTGTCCCTTGTTGTTGTGGTCCTCCTAATCTGCCTGCAATCTACTGATGAAAAGGGGGACTTTTCCTTCTGCAAATTGCCAGCATGGGTCCCCTGATCCTAAGGAGTGGCAAAAGGACAAATCCCCCTTGTCTCCCATGATTTCACATTATGATTCTGATCCTTTACCTCTGAATATATCAATATAATTTTGCAGTATAGTACTCTACGGTGAACTCGCCATGGGTCAGCGTAAGAGGGACGCTCCAAAAAAGTGATACAAGGACTCCCTGAAACAACATCTCAGGCTCAGCCAAATTGATCACCAACAATGGTCTGCCCTGGCCTCACATCAGGAGGCATGGAGATGCACTATCCACAATGCTACAGCTTTATTTGAGAATTCACAACTCTTGAAGAGAAACGACAACGCAGAAAGAATCACAACCCGGAAACATCACCCAAGGAGACCTTCTGCTGTGCCTTCTGCAACCGGATTTGCCTATCTCGGATTGGCCTTTTTAGTCATCAGCGCACTTGCAGAAAACGCAGGATGAGTCCTTCCTGAATCTTCATTTGTGAAGAAAAGCCAGAGAGAGATGTGTACATTTACAAACTTCAAGCTCATTTCCAGGACTAGATGGATAAACACCATACCCTCAAGCTTTTTCTACAAATTCAACAAATGTAAATACTGTACCTAAGAACAACTTCTGCAATGAGCCAGAACAGTTGTGGCCACTAGAGGTCAGTGATGCTCTGGGAATTGCTCAGCAGCCGTGAAACCACTGAAAAACTAAAACATCATAATTGAAACTGGCCCTGGTGTGTGTGTGTATCTTGCCACCCCAAGAGATGTTAGGCTGATGTCTAAGTGGAACAGGGCTTTTTCTCTCAAGGAAAGCTACGCCAGTTCTACCTTTATCAACCATCCAACAGGCCATGAAAACTGTATTATTTTCTCAGGCCCTTAGCTTTTAAATTGCTTTTATTCTGTTTTCTAAAAAAAATATTTTGTTGTACTCTGTTCTTATATGGCAACTTTATACTGTGTGGGAAGAAATGGGAGGGGGCCTGCTCAACTGATGTATACCAATTGTGGAAAGCTCTCCCCCTTGAAGTCCAATTGGCACCAGCATTGGTTTCTTTCAAAGCACCAAGTCAAGACATGGGTTTTTATTAAAGCATTTAGGGCTCAATTTACATCTAAATGTACATGTATGTGTTTTTAATTGTTGTAGCCTTTTAAGTTGTTTTAACTTCTTTTTTTTATCCTGTTTGAACTATTTTATTGTTTTAAACTGGAATTGTTTAACATTGTTTATTGTACACTGCCCTGAAACCCCATGATAAATGGTAGAATAGAAATATTTCAACCAGTCACTCAGTCAGCCAATGTACAGCACTATAGGGGCCTTGGTGATAGAATAGTGACTGATAAATAATGTAAACAAGTAGGTAAATAAATAAATAAGCAGCTTAGTGTGTCTGTACAAGTTTGTATGGTAAGGTCAATATGGCACAATGTTGTAAACCACAGGTATGTGTTTTAGAGTATATTATTTATTTATTTATTAGCTAATACACACTGGAAACTGCTTAATGCAGATTAGATGTGTAAATTGCTATTGCTTAAAACAATTTGTAAGCCGCTCTGATAGCCTTGTGGCTGAAGAGTGGGATATATAAAAAAAAACCTAATAATTTATGTAGTGCCATCACTGTACATGGCACTTTCTAAGTAAAAGAACAACAAAATAGTTCTCTGCCCTGCGGCTTACAATCTAATTAAGACATGACAGAAAAGGAAAAGGGGATAGCAGTATGGGAGCAGAGTAAGTCCGGCAGATACTGTCTATATAAAAATAAGATGTGAGAACACAAAAGGGGAGTGATTGAGTAAGAATGCTGGAGTGTGCTGAATGCTGAAAGGCAGAGGAAGGAGAATGCTGTAGGAGTTAGAGCAGCCTTTCTCAACCTTTTTATACTGGAAAAACCCTTGAAATAATTTTCAGGTCTCAGGGAACCCCTGCATACACATTATTCTATATACTGCTATTGCTTCCCCCCCCCCCCCCGTAAACACAATCTCTTGAGGAACCCCTAGCAACCTCTTGGGGAACCCTACAGTTCCAGGGAACCCTGGTTGAGAAACACTGAGTTAGAGGCTTGGAGCATGAAACTGGGAATGAAGGAGGTGGTTGTGTGTGTGTGTGTGTGTGTGTGTAGGAACAAAGAATAGATTGGGCAGGAATACGAGTTAGAACTGCATGTATGAGGAGATGTGTGAAACACAAAGTAATAAAACAACAGTAACTGATCTTGGAAGCTAAGCAGGATCAGCCTGATTATTAATTGGATGGGAGACCACCAACCAATACCAGCTGCTTTAGGCTACATTTCAGAGGAAGGAACTGGCAAAACCATGTCTAAGTATTCCTTGCCTAAGAAAATCCTATGAAATTCATGGGGTTGCCATAAGTCAATAGGCAATTTGAAGGCATATACAGATACACACAAGTGAAACCACAAGCTTTATGAAACCACTCTGTGGCCTCATGTTTCTTGTTAGATACTGTTAATAAATGTTGATTTGTTTAATTAACACATGGTCATTGGCAAAGCTGAACATTTTATGGTGGCAGCAGAATAGCTGGAAGCGGGGAGACTGGTAGCAGAAAAATAAGGCAGGGAAATCTAATAATGCAATTAGGATCCCAGTAGAGATTGCGGCTTGAATCTACCAAAACAAAGTAATGTTAAAGTATAGAGGAATCCAAAAGCTCCCAGAATGATTATTGTTCAAGGCTTAAAGATGTGGGGAAAAGTTAAAAAATGCTTGGTGTTTTTTTTTTAAAAAACACCCTCTTGTTCCTGAAGAATGAGCTCAAGTGATGAGGGTACATTTGTCTCTTCCCTTTCCCTATGCAAGGCAATCTGCTGATCAAACTACAATTCATTGCAAGTTTTCCTCTTATCCTGCTTATTCTAAAGAGGAGATTTGCACAGTATCTTTGGACAATTTGCCCCGGAAATTAAATGCACGTCCTTGCTCAACACAAAAGACGTCAGATGGTACAGAGCTCTTGGGGTCCTCAAAACTGTCTTGTTATTCCTTGCCACTATTGTATCTATTTTGGGGCATAATCTAGCCAAGGTTAAGCCCATTTAAGTGCCACACATTTAAATGGGAAAGAGTTAAGCACATGCAATGAAATTAACAGACTCAAAGTGGAATAGACTGTATCCTTTGTGACTAGGACTAAAATAGTAATTTGGGTTCATATCTGCATAGGTCAGTTTACCAGTGCTGGACACAGAGCTGTATGATTAGGGTACAACACAGATCAGGCAGTGGCTTCACCAGTGGGACAGAGTCCATATCTAACGGGCCACACGTTATCATGATTGCTTGAGTTCTTAAAAAGCAGAGGTGGGGAGGTTTTGCTCTTGCGTAATCAATTTTTGTTGTTGTTGTTGTTACTAGATTCCCAACAGTCTACTGATATGCAATTTCCTTTAAAAAAATGCACAAGCACAAGAATGCACGCTCAGGATCTCGTAACAGTTCAGGCATAAAATAATCTAATGATCTGGGACCTGAAACCCAGCAATTTCTTAAGACCTTAACAAACTTGTGGTCAGAGATCAGATCAAAGTCTCAATAGTCTATTTTTTGCAAGAGCCACAACAATCAGCAGATGTGCATGATTTATCAATAGAATGCAATCTACCTCATGTTTACTCCCGTTGGAAAAATAATGCTGGTCTGGTGAGACATTTGTTTGATAGACCAAGATATTACTTAGGATCTAAAGCAAAAACATAGTTTTAGTATCACTTTACACATATTAGTTGTGTCTCACTTTTGTGCTGGCTATACAGCTTATGTTCAGACTATCTGAAAAGCCGTATTTCCCTATATGAACCTCCGCAAGTGTTAAGATCCTCAGAGGAGGGCTTTCTCTAAGTCTCACCACCATAACAGGCCTATCTGTTGAGGATACAGGACAAAGCCTACTCATGGATGCTCCCTCCACAGGAGGCTAGGGTGGACTCTCTCTGTTTTTTTCACTGATCGCTAAAGACTTTTTTTTTAATTTAGACACACATTTGATGATTAATTGGTTGCAAGGAGTCTTTTTTTATGCAGTTTGTGTGCTGTATTTTAATTATTTTCTTCCCAGTTTTTTAAGGCTTTCCTTTAAACTAGGTTGTAAGCCACCTTGAGACCCATGTTGGGAGAAAGGCTGAACATCAATCAATCAATTAATTAAATAATACATTGATGGGCCATGAAGGAAGTTGATTAAAATATGTTGGTGGCCCATGAAAGAAGCAGAAAATACAAGAGTAAAGCTATTTAAGTGGATTTACTCCTATGTACAAGAGTAAAGTGATTCAAGTGGTTATATCCACTCAAGTGGAATAGGTCTGCTGAATACGGGATGCTCATCAGTCTACAACTGTCATGGAATCCACAGTCAGATTTGTACGATTACTTGCATGAGTACTATGCTATTGTCTGTCAGGGAAATACGGCACTGTGCTTACTTAGTAGGAAATGGAGGATTAATTGGGGTAGCAAGGAAGTGATATTGATTTCCTTAACTACAGTGGCAGTACAAGAAATCACAAAGAACAGTGCAAGCACTACAGTTATTAGAAATACCTCTATTACAGCACCAACTTTTTGCTCTCTGTAAAGTACAGGTTTACCCTTCAGCATCTGCTAAATAATCCTGGGTACAATGGCATTGAGCCAGCATGGTGTAGTTGTGGTTTGAGCATTGGACTAGGACTCTGGAAAGCAGGGTTCAAATCCCCACTCAGCTATGGAAACCCACTGGGTGACCTTGGGCAAGTCACTCGCTCTCAGCCTCAGAGAAAGGCAAGGGCAAATCCCTTCTGAACAAATTCTGCCAAGAAAACCCTGTGATAGGTTCCAAAGTCACAACAAGTACATTATCTATATATGCTGGAAGCAAAAGGGTAGGGACGGCTTCCAACTTGTGGTTGTCATGTGCGCAGTGTCCAGTATGTGGAGAAAGATGGAAGAGAGTGGAGGGAGGGAGAAGAGAGAAGGAGGAATGAGGTGCAAACGTGGGACATAAAGAAAAGGAAACCCTGTGAGAGGTTCACCTTAGTCAGAAATGACTTGAAGGAAAACAGTAACAAGAACAAGAACAATAACAATAACAACAACGGAATTGTTCAATGTAGTCATCAGCTGTCTTACTTTCAAGACTAACAAAAAACTTCAGTTTTTCCTCAGAATTAACCTTTCTCATGAATCCTTTGGCCTAACTTCTCAATTTTCAGCTCCAAGAGCTGAAATAAAGTGTAAAATTTTGCACGCGTAGTGATTTCCTTGGTCCTTGTCATGTTGGTTTATCTTTAAGTACCTTTCCTTTGTTTCCTCCCTAACTACTGAAGTTTTAGATTGTAAGATCCATAGGGAAGGGATTTTTTTTCTTATTTCAGGATTATCAAGTGTCATTCACATTGAGAGCAGTATACAGACAATCTACTGCCATCACGTATTTGAGTACGTTCGATGAGCATTTAAGAAGTTTACTGGACATAACTCACTTGGATCTGAACTACACGAATGCCAATAAGAACAGATATGTGTACAAAAATTCTCACTAGATTTCATGGGTCTTCTGAAGAAGCAGTCAGGATGACTACTATGATACCAGTTGACTGCATGCATTTGAAACTACTATCTCTGCTAATGTTCTAAAAAATCTCGTAGTTCTTTTTGTAAAGCATCATCTCATTGGAAGACAATTATGCTTTCAGTCCCACTGAGTTCTGTGGAGGGTTACTCATAAGGAAATGGGTAAAAAATTGTTGCCTAAGTCTGTCCCCCCCCCCTCTCTCTCCTCCCTCTCTCCGCCCCCCTCTTTCTCTCTCACACACACACAGTCGAGCTGTAACAAAAGGGGAAACTTCAACCTGCTTTCTCTCTTTGTGAAGCAACTGTTTACTCAGGAACACTAATGGGGTCATAAATGGAGGCTCAGGGAAAGATACAGCTGCCATGAGGCATCAGTCATATCCTGTTAGGAATTTCCTGGTGTTCACAGATGAGACATCTGGTTTATATGGATCATTTTGTCCCTCACTGGTGTTCTGAGCACAGCAAAGGCTTGTAACATACCACAGTACAGTATATTTTTTTAGTAAAGAAAAATGCCAGGTAGGAAGGATACACTTAATAGGGGTAGCATTTGTAGTCTAACAAGAGTCATACAGTGTAGCAAAAAAGGAACAGAAAATGAAATGGCCTAAGAATTGAGTGGAAATCATACACTGTGTGGAAAACTGATACTAAAATATCCCAAATGCTTGAACTATGTCCTGCTCTTCATCAGGATAAAAATCTGAATACCAAAAAAAGAGGTCTGTTAACCTAATTAGAATTTAACAATATGCAAGGATTTCCAGAAAGGCCCAGAAATCCTCATCTGCTTTCTCTGTTTATACAGCATAGGTCTGAATAGCAGAATTCAGATGTTGCAGAATTTAGCACTGGATGGTGACCACAGACATCAGAAACAAGCAACTGGCGATTATGAATGCTAAGTATTTCTCTTTCTCCCTCTAAATCTGGCTATGCATTTGCCTCCTTGCGGAAGTGAAGTTTGATAGGGACAAAGGGCCCATTCACACTATACAATTATAGCACTATGAGTCTATTTTAACTGTTTTGGTTCGATTCTATGGAATCATAGATTTGCAGTTGAGGAAGAGAAATTTAGAATTCTTAGCCAGACAGCTCCTCTAGACCTCTTCAAACTACAACCCCTAGGATTCCATAAGATGTTGCTATGGCAGTTAAAGTGGAATCATAGTGCTATAACTTTGATGTGTGAATTGGTCCAAATGGTGCAGCAAACAAGCAGTAAGAATGTTGGTTCAAAAGCAAAATTAAATGATAGGTGATATGCTGTTTCATACTATATTGTTGTTGGGTTTTTTTTGGGGGGGGGTAATTATCTGAATAATTTGTTTTGCAATCTATGTATCTATCTCTATCTCTCTCTCTATCTCTATCTCTCTCTCTCTCTATCTATCTATCTAAGGCTTGGGTATGTACAATACGCCTGGGCATTTTACAACTCTTGGGCATGTTTCTTCTTCCAGTGTGCTGATTGACTGCTCAGGAAGCACACCCAACTAATTACCAGCCATATGCAAATTCCCTCTCCACCTCATTATCCACTCAATCGGCATGTAAACTCCCACCCTCACAAGGGCCCCTCCATCCTCTCACTCTCTCAGCCACTCACCAGTCACGGGCTGCAACAGGACCCGGGGAATCGATGGTGGCAAGATGCTGCTGCTGAGACAGGACCTAGGCAGTCAACTGGCAGTGGCAGCAGCAGGGCAACAGAGCAAGTCATCCTCAGCAATTCCAGGAAAAGTGTAGGACACTGAGAAGGGGGAGGAGGAATTTAAATACATTGGCCTACCTTACAGGGCTGTTGTGAGGTCTCCCAGGTGTTTTTGGGGGGAGTTTTTTAACAGCATATGGTATGCTGGGTCCAGCTAGTTGTATTTTATAGTTTTATGTTTATTATTCCTTCCTTCCCTGTGTGCATGCTTATGTATACACTTATTTTAGATTGTACCGTATATTCTGGCGTATAAGATGACTGGGCGTTTAAAATGACCCCCCATTTTTAAGTTAAAATACAGAGTTTGGGATATACTTGCCATACAAGACTACCCCCCCTTCTCTTATTTGGGAAGTATATCCCAAACTTCCCCCTCTAGCCTCCTCACCTCCAGCCACCACCCATCCACCCTTCACGAAGCCCCGATCGGAACCCCAATTGCAGCTTCAGGAAGGGTGGGTGGCTAGTGGCTGGGCTTTCCAGCCACCACCTGCCCTTCCCGAAGCTGCGATTGGGGTCCTGATCGCGGCTTCGCAAAGAGCGGGTGGCAAGTGGCTGGAGGGGGGGCTTTCCAGCCACCACCCACCCTTCCCGAAGCCATGATTGGGGTCCCGAGGTGGTGGTTGGCTGGGTGGGGTGTCATCTTATAGGGCTCCCCATCGCGGCTTTGGGAAGGACAGGTGCTGGCAAGCCTCCCCCCGTCCAGCCAGCCACCACCGTCCTTCCAAAGCCGGGATGGGGTCCCGATCGCGACTTTGTGAAGGGCGGGTGGGTGGTGGGGGGGCTTTCCAGCCACCACCCACCCTTCCCGAAGCTGCGATCAGGGTCCCAATCACGGCTTTGTGAAGGGTGGATGGGTGGTGACTGGTTGGGTGAGGTGTCATCTTGTAGGGCTCCCCATCGCAGCTTTGGGAAGGGCAGGTGCTGGCAAGCCTCCGACCATCCATCCATCCATCCATCCACCACCCGTCCTTCCGAAGCCACGATGGGGAGCCCTATTCCAGTGTATAAGACAACCCCCTACTTTTGAAAAGATTTTGAGAAGGTTAAAAAGTCATCTTATGTGCCGGAATATATGGTACACCTTTGGCAGGACCCAATGTTATGTTTTGCTTGTTTTAATGTAAAGCACCATGTACATAGATGGCACGAAATAAATAAACAACAACAACAGCAATGACAATAGTGATGATGATGTAACCGACAGGACAGGACAGGATTTTACACCATCAGATAATAGCCTCAAGTTTTAGGGCCATTTCACACTACACAATTATGGGAACGCGATTCCACTTGAATGTTCATGGTTGCATTCTATGGAATCTTGGGGCTTGCAGGTTTTTGAGGCATTAGGGATCTCTGGCTGAGAACTGTAATGTCCCCCCCTCAACTGCAAAGCCCAGGATTCTGTAAGATGGAACCATGACAGTTAAATTGGAATCATAGCACTATAAATGTGTAGTATGAAAGGGCCCTTAATCTTACATTTTTCTGTACAACATCAGCTAACCAGAATTAGTTTACTCTAGGACATTTTAAAAAACCACATATTGACTTTTTATTCAAAAGTAATATGCAGCATTTCTTGAACTGGACAGCCAGAAGATCTGTTGATAGATCTCCAAATATTACGACCGTAGAACCTTACTTAAATGCACTTTACAGGGTGTGATAATGGGCCCTCCCATTATCTAGGCAATCACCCAATGAGAATTACCAGTGGGCTGAAGTGTGAAGCTTTGAAATTGTTCTCAGGCAAAGTTATAAAAAAGCCTAAGAAAGAAGAAGAACAAAGAGATGCTGTTTGAGGCTGGACAAAGGTGTCCAGACTCCCAGCTCCCCCCATGAAAATCCAGGACTCCAAATCCCATCTGTACTCATGAGTGGCCAGGGAATGTTTAGCTAGCCTCATCAGGGCTTATGTTTTGGTGATTTTGGCTGAATATGATCTATTCTGTAACTTGTAATGTCTAAGTGAGCCTGAAGGGAAGGTGCCCTTCATAAAGAGAGGTATCTTTTGCTTAGAATAAAGGTTCCTTTATAGACTCCTGTCTGTAACTTCTTCACACACTTTTCACATGCCTTGCTTGGTCTGTGTGTTGCCCCGCCAGAGAGAGGGGTGGAAAGTGCTTTTCCCCCAGTAACTTCCTACTTGAGAACTAGTTAAAGGGAGTTAAAATCAGTGGGCAGTGGCAGTACAGGTGACCCCTGGAGGTCCCATGCTACTCAGCAGAAGGAGGAGGGGACTCCATGAGGCATAACATGATGGCAGCAGCCCAGTCCCAAAGCATCAATTTGTTCTTGCCTCGTCATTATCTCAGGCTTTTTAAAATAACTTTGCCTAGAAGACTCACGAAACTTTGCACTTCAGCCCAGTAGTCATTCTCATTGGGCGATTGCCTCTCATGATTTCAATGACTCTCCAGTGACATAAGCTGTACTGCCCAGATAATGGGAGAGCTCATTATCACACAGGGTATTCCACATTTAATGGGAGCAGCCACAGAGAAGGGGAATTTAATCCTTTCTCCCACCACTGCAAGATTTCTGATGCAAATCCTCTCTGAAACTGCTCTTAGTACAATGACTTTACTTCTTACTCTTTGGAATAAAGGGACTCTGTTTTTATAATCTGATTTTTAAAATCCATTACAATCCATCATTAGTAGAAAATGACACGCCTTTATTCAAAGCACAGATTTGATATTTGATTCTTCAGTTCTTGAGCAATGCCATGGAAATAACAGCTACTGAGCCTTAACACACACATGTTTATGTTTTGCTCTATACAGATCTCACTTCTGTGAAAACAACAGATTCTTTTAAATATTCTACCAGGGGAATAAATGGGGGTTGGCAGGGGCAGCCAGTAGAGGTGGGGTTATCATTGTAGTCACCTGTATCACCTGACCCATGCACACTCATTTCAACACGGAAGTCAGCCTGTGTGCATGGAAATGTTTCCTCTTGACTAAGAACCCTGGGAAGTAGGTTCCTAGGTTTCTTGAGGTCCCTGTTTGCAAATCAGCATATAGACAGTATGAGAGCTGGGAAGAAATTTCTGCTGTGATGCCTCCCTCTGCAAAAGAGACACATCCACTCTTTTTCTATCCAATCACTATGTCTGAATAAGGGTTAATGTGGCCTGTTTGTTTCCTATTAGATCCTCTAAGGCAGTGCAAATCAAGCTATCTGGTGTGGGGCCCCCAGTAATTCTCCCACCCTACTGTACCAGGGCCTGGTATCATATTTGTGCCAATTGGCTACAACTGATTCTTTCTTGGAAACTCACCAGGAACGAGCAGCTAACAGTAGAGGGATTGGCACTGGTCCATAGACCGCCAGTTTAAGTGGCACTGCTCTAAGAATTAAAGGAAGTACCATTTATTTATTTATTTATTTATACCATTCTTTAAAAAAATGCTCAAAGCCAGTTGTCTTCCTAGAGATGAAGTGAGAGAAAAAGCCTTCACCAAAGCATGCTTGAACAACCCTTCAGCAGTACTTGAAGGCTGATACAGAAGAGTTACATTTCAGAATTGGCTGTATGTCTGTAGAAAGGGAATGCTGAAATTGTGGACCATATTTTGTTATTTTGCTCTCTGTATAGAGACTTCTGTGAAGAATTAATTGCCACTTTATTGCTGTTTCACCTTTTGCACTCATACTGCAAAAATATTCACCATTGTTACCTGGCCAAAACTGTATTTCCAGAAACTGTCATGCCCTGCTTCCAGAATATGGAAATGGACTCTGACTGAAGACTGAAACAGTGGACATGCCAGGACCTGCTGAACCAGAGCAGGAGGATGTTCCAGAGCCACAGGCCTCAGAGATAGACAATAGTGCAGCACCAGCTCTGGTACAGGGTCCTGCCTCTTCATACATACATACATACATACATAGAACTTATGTATACCTACCTTCTCAGCACAGCAACAACAAAAGGAGGGCTTGAGGTGGTCTCAGCATATTTATAGCAAGCAGCAATTAGTAAAGCAGCAGCTGTGTTAGCTGCTGAGCTATAAATATGCAGCCCTGACCTCCAAGAATTATGGGAGATTATCTGACCTACCTGGTGACCTGTCTTGTTCCTGCTCACTGTGTTTGACCTGAACTGTGTTTCGTATTCTGAACTGTGTTTGCATGACTTGGATTCTGCTGGACTACACTGAACTCTGTTTGCTGGACCTAAGCCTTGTTATTTAGAACTGTGGGGCTTTGTCCCAAAAACACTGTTTTGAGGCAGCCATGTGTGTGTATGTGTGGGAGGGGTTTGTGTAAAATTGTTGCTATCTATGCAAAGAAACAATCTTGCACAACAAAAATCACACACACACACACACACACATCTTGTACAAAACCCAGCCAACTTGCACACAAAAAAACCCAGCCACAAGGATTTGTTCCACATGACTGCTGTTTTCTGCACAAGGTTTTTTCTGTGTGAGATTTTTTGTGCAAGATTTTTGTTGTGCAAGATGACTTTCTTTGTGGTCTCTTCCAACTCTACAATTCTATGATTCTATGAAAACAGCAATTTGCCCCCCCAAAAAATATGTGGCTGTCTGGAAACAGTTTTGTGGGGGTTTTGTACAACACCCCCCAATTACTATACACACAAAAAAAGAGTGCATTTCTGTGCAGGATAATTTCCCCAAACAGTTCAAGAACCATGAATAATGGGCAAGAATGGGGCAGAAATATTGGTTTTCTATATTATAGAGAAAAAATTGCCTAAGTTATTCACCTTCACTTTGAAGACAAAATAGTCAAATACTAACATCCCTAATGTTTGGTAGAGAACAGAGGAAATGCAAAAAACATCCTCCTTCTACCAAACTGTCCTTATTACTTGTTAAAATATTTCAAACTTGTACATAACAAAACTGTTGTAAAATGCCGACTCTTTTAAATCTCTCATTTAATTAGCTAAAGATTTAACAACCTAGTTCTGGAATTATGTTAAAGCTGAAATTCCAACTTAAATAAATCTTATGACTTAAAAAATAAATTTAATTAAGTTGCTCCCTTTCATTAAAAAAATTCCAACTTAACTGGCAGCAGAACTGGTTTTAACTAGTTAGCTCCTATGTCTGGCCCTATCAATATTGCATAAAGAAAAACAGCATACCATATATACTTGTATATAAGTTAAGGGCAGATTTGGGGGCCATGGATTTTGCTATTTACTTTGGGTAAGTCAAGGGTAAAATGTAGGGCTATGTAACAAACAAATCTTTCCCCCTCTACTTCTAAAAATGGGTAGAGGGAACATACTTAGGAAGAGCTAAAAAGAAGGAGAGGATCTGTTTGTTTGAAGGGTTACAAGGGGGGGGTTGTAAATTGCATTGCTGATTTTACAAGTATTACACACACACACACATACACACACACTTTGAGCCCGTGCAATGGATTTTTCTGGTGGAGCGCAGCATGCACAGAACTGGCCTCACCCTTTAAACCAGAGATTCATCTGCCGTGGCCTTGCAAGCATGGACGTGGCAGCGAGGTCCTCGGGCCGTAGGTTTGATTAGAGTTTCCTTCTCTTAGATGGTTGACCTTACAGGGTTGGATGAGCAGCATCTGCCTGGGTTTGGGATTAGAGTTTTCCTTCTCCTAGGACGGTTGCCACAAGGCTAGAGAGCCCATCCTGCCCTTTGACGCTCTTTGTCAGACCCTTCGGTTTTGACCTGTCTGGCATGGGAGACCCTACCAGTGGCTATCATGCCACCGCCAGCATAGCTCAAAACATCATTAGGGTACGCAAGCCTCTCTCCCACGACAAGGGGGCGTCAATGGAGAGGTCACACACACACACACACACACACATATATATATATAAATCCAGATAGGGAAAGGAATATAAATGAAGAAAAATGAGAACGTGGCCTGGAGGGAAAGGGGGGCAGGTGAAAAGAGCAAGTATAGCAACCTGCCTGTATTAGGGCCCCAGGGTGAGGGCAGTGACAAGAGATAGAGGCAAGAAGCTCCTCTTGGCATGGCAGGGCGTGGAAGTGGTACTCTCACCCCATTACACTTCTGTTGCCCAAACCAAAGAAAGAAAGGCATCCCTCCCTCATTCCTTCCTTCCCCATCTTCTTTTTCAGCCTGAGTGGTGCCCAGCAGCAATGTGGGGGAGCCTGAAGAATGTGGTATGCCCAGTATTTGGGGCACCTGAGGTGGAGCAAAGCGGCGGCAGCCATTTTAAATAAGGGTTTACTGTGTAAGCCCTCACCTTGTGTTCGCAGCAGCCATTTTTAATAAGGGCTTACTTTATAAGCCTCACCTTGCAAGGCCTTGCAAAGAGACTGTGAAGCCTTGCAAGGTGTATACAGTAAGCCCCTATTAAAAATGGCTACTGCCACTCCACCTGAAGCGCCCAAAATGGCAGAGAGCACAGAGTTCATCCAGCTCTCATTGTCATCTGTTTCCAGCATTGATCTGTGAATAAGACAATCCAGGTTTTTTGGGTTGTTTTTTGTCAATTATTTTTTGTCTTATACACGAGTATATATGGTATATAGCAGCATATATACAGTCTAAGCAGTCAAACATATTCTTCCCTTTTGTTCCACAAATATTTATCTATTAAACACTCCTAATGAAGGTTCAAAGTACCAACGGAGAAACCATACAAGTATCTTTCCACAGCCTCAAGTGTTGCTCCTACCCTTATCTAGTTTTTTGTCATTTCAGAAAGCTGTTTAAAAAGAACTTCAATCCATATTCATACAGAGCAGTTAAACAATAACAAATTTCAGTTCCCATTAGGACCACATCCATTTTCATTTCAGCTTAAGATCCACTACAATACTCAAACCAGTTAAAGGGAGCAGTGGTAGAAATCAGCTGTGAGAGCAGCCTGCTCCTCATATCTAAATTCTGGTTGAACTTGAAGTGTGGCACAACTTAAATGACATGCTGAGTATGTGACAAAAACAGCTGCTAGCAATACAAGGGATTCACTGAGTAGGCAGCTCCTATACCGGAATGCTAACAGTCCAGATATGCCCTAAATCGAAAGGGAGTTACTTTGGTGCTGCTCGTAAAGATGGAAATTTCACTACCTAGTGCTTGCTGTCTTTGTCATCAACATCCTCACAGCCAAGAAGGGGTTCCTTCATCAACCCTCCCTGAAGATCACCTTCAACACTATCTTAAGCAAATATCTCAAACAAGATGAGCCTCTGACAACCATCACTTTTCTTCTTTTGAACAACTTTGCCTAATAAAGAAGCCAGGGAGTTTTGAAAGCTTGTGTAATTTATTTTGTCTTCTGCTTTGTCTAATAAAGATACCACTGTGGTGTCTGTTTTGGATTTTCATGTAGCCCACACAACAGTAGCTGGAGTCCAGTTTACAAGAGCTGTACAGAAAGCTGCCAAACAATTCAAAGACATTTTACAAAAATTCATTTATATCAGGCCTGTAAATCATATGTGACCCTGAACATCCAGGCAGGCCACAGAGGAAAAAGCACAGACAACATGGCATAAAATCAGTGCAAGAGCTATCGAATCATACATTTTTTTTGTTCATTTTATTCTTGAAATTCATTATCACACTAATTTTTTCTAACAGAATTTGCGTATTTTGCCCAGACCCTCACTGCATTGTCCATAATGATGAATCCAAGTGTACAAACAAGTCCAAGCCTGCCTTTTAGTTTTACTTTCAGTTTTTCAACTGCAACAATGGGTGCGTCTACATTGTAGGAATAATGCAGTTTGACACCACTTTCTTTAAGCACTGTAGCTCCATCCTATGGAATCCTGGGATTTGTAGTTTTACAAGGTCTTTAGCCTTCTCTGCCAAAGAGTGCTGGTGCCTCACAAAACTACAAATCCCAGAATTCTGTAGGATGGAGCCATGGCAGTGTAAATGCTCCCCAAGTTTCTTTAAAATTTTTGAAAATGCATGAAAAATTAGTTTGGGACCAGAGGCATTTTCGAATATTTCAGATTTTGAAATGTTTGCATATAATAATGAGATCTCTTGGAGATGGGACCCAATCTAAACATTAGGAAGAACTTCCTGATGGTAAGAGCTGTACAGAAGTGGAATATACTGCCTCATAGTGTGGTGGAGTCTCCTTTGGAGGTTTTTAAACAGAGGTTGGATGGCTATCTGTTGGGAATCATTTGATTGTGTATTCCTGCATGGCAGGGGGTTGGACTGGATGGCCCTTGTGGTCTCTTCCAACTCTATGATTCTATGATTTTCTATGACTTAACTCTAAACAAGAAATTCATTTATGTTTCATATACACCTTACAGACATAGCCTGAAGGTAATTTTATACACAACATTTTAAATAAGTTTACACATGAAACAAAGTTTGCGTTCACTGAACCATCAGGAAGCAAAGATGGTCACTATCTCAGCCACCCATGTGGACAATTTTGGATTATGGAATTCTGGGTAAGGGAGACCCAAACTGTACTCTGAATGGCATAAAATCATCTATGCAGTAGCAAAAGCTGTAAAATGCCTTATTGTTTCAAACGTACTAATTTCTTCACTTTTTTCTTGCATAATTGTGACATAGAAAGAATATTACTTTTAAGGAAGAATGAAAGAATGTGTTTAGAAATGTTACTCTGCATGGATTCAGCAACCTTCCCAAAATTGCTGACATTCAAATATGACCAACCAATTTGCCCATTTGGAACAAGAATTGATTTGTTCTCAAAACAAAAACATACAGTTCCATCTTTCTGAAAAAATCTGCCAACAGATGCCACTAGAGGTTAGGAGTAAGTGCCACATGAAAAATACTTTCCTTGTAATTAATCAAGTCTCTACTCCTTCATAGTGGAACTTCTCTGTTCTGATCTATATCATATGCTATTGTGCTGTACTATTTATCTTTCAGAGAAGGAGCTTTAGTAGTTACAAAAGGCAATAATTCTGGCTAAGATTAGGTGAATTCAAGTCACAATGATCTCAATGGGAGAACTGAGTGCCTGCCATAGACTCAAAGGACATGGAAGTACCCAAAATTAGTTTGACTGTGCATACAGATGATTTACATCCCCATAATGTATGTTTAGCATGTATAAAAAAAGCACAGTTATCTTCTTGCATATGTACCTCTTGCAGAATAAGACCTTCAAGTGCTTGTCAGTTCCACCATTCATATGAAGAATTCCAGCAGCATACATGAGAGGTAGGAGCTTTCTGGAATTCTTTTCCTAGGGAACTTGGTGAGGTCTCATTTTGTTTTCAGCTAAAGATCGTATCCTTTATGAAGGCTGGTTTAAGACAATTTACCTAATTTTTAGATTTTTTCAGAGTTTAAGTTGTTAAAAGTTTTACCTCCATCAGAGTTTTATCTCAATCTGGAAAAAGCAGAGTTTGGGGCTCTGGGAAATTTCTGGGAACTATAGTCCAAAATCTCAGGTGCTCCCAGCTTTGCTTTAATGTTCAAACTTTAGCTTTTAGGTTGTAAACCTTAATTTTTAGTTCTGTTTCTGTACATCGTGCTGATGTATAATAGGGGTGGGAACTGTGTGCCTCCCCCAATGTTGTTTGATTGTAGTTCCCAACAGCCCTGGTCAATATACCTTATGGTGAGAAATTCTGGGAGTTCCAGTCCAATAATGTCAGGAAGGTCACACTAGTTTCAATCTGTGAAGTTTTTTTTTAAAGAAAAAAAAGCATCAAGTCATACAATCTAAGGTTTTACTTCTGAGGAAACAATGAAACATTTCAGCCAGCATTTTATCTATTCACTCATATTAAACATTCATGACAATTTTTCCTCCTCTCCACCCCTGCAATTTAATGCTCATCACCTCAGATGTAACTTTCTTGGCCAGTTGGGCTTACAACAGATAGCTCCCCACTTCTACTTCTATTTGAGATAACTTCTAAGACCTTTTCTTTTATAGCCCTGCCAGGCTACCAAGAACATCAGATGTGACTATCAGACAAGCTTGAGGTCTGGCATTTTTCACATTACAAATTAAACTTCAGTTATATGTTTTGCTACATTTAGCCACATTCCTGGAATGGACTCAAATCATAAGGCAATTATGCTATTTAACTGCCCCATCTTCACGTTATATGCTAGAGAAAATGTAATAAACACCAGTCAATCTGATCTTCTAAAAAATGTGTACTGTCAAAATAAACCTAATTTCAGATTTTGATGAGTTGAAGATTGGTTCATAATACTAAAAGTTAAACACAAAGCACAAACTCTTAAAAAAAATAGCTGTGCTGCCAACCATATGGTTAAGTCCATCTATTACTCAAACTCTGGCTAAATTTCTTTTAGCATCCCTTTTAATGAATTTAAATTTCAAGTAAAATGTGGCATTGTTATGCTGGCTGTAGAGTGACTCTGTCAGTTGACGGGTGATCTAGGATAGTGGTTCTCAATTTTTGGTTCCTCCAGATGTTTTGGACTCCAACTCCCAGAACCCCTAGTCAGAATCCAATGGTTAAGGATTCTTGTACTTGAAGTCAGGAAGTACCACAGTTTGATGAGAATCGCTAACATTATATATCTGAACTCTGAAAAGATGTTTGCGGGCAATAAGTTCAGGGCAGACAAAAGAAAGCAGTTCTAAGAATTAATTGATGATGCTCTCTTCTACAAGATACAGAGAATGGCTTTTAAAAGGAGCAAAGATCTATTTCTGCTTCTTTAGGTAGGATAGCTAACTGCAGCATCTGAGCTCAGAAACAGGGTATCTTCAAATATCAGAGGCCAGGGGCAATTGAGAGATTTTGCATTTATCCGCTGATTGTGGGCTTGCTGGAGTCATGAGCGTATCATTTTTTGATATGAGAGTCTGTCATCTCATGGACTCTCAGGTCTGATCTAGCAAGGCATTTCTTACATTCTGCAACACATTCCCTACATTTACAACCAAACAGAAAGGAGGGAGTATGAAAACAGGAGAGTCCAAATTTGCTTGGCGAAGGGTAAAACATCAAGCTCTTACCTGGTGCAGTTTTGTAAGACACAGTTCTGGTGGGTAATGAAGGTACGCTCTTTGCAACAGGGCTCCGTGTTAGCTGCATACCCTGCCTCTGTCTTTTCAGTTCCTCTTCTCTTTCTTGGGCGGCGCGAATCTCTTCTTCTATCATGGACAAAGTCCTCTGTTTTTTTGACCTTAGTTTGAAAGGCCCTACAGTCACCTCAGCTTCTTGCATAGCCAGAATGGAAGCTGTGCTCCTAAGCTCAGCTGCTTCTGAATATTTGCTGAAATAGCTGACTTCTGGCTTTGTTTCCTCCACAGTTACTGATTTGGTGGCATGAGTAATGAGAGGCGGCTGAAGGGCCTGCCTTTCCCTGAGTGCAGAGTCTTGGACTGCTGAAGACTTTGGTGCGGCATCCCGTTTTTCTTGTACAGGAGATGACACCTGAGGTGGTTGAAATGCTGAATTGTGCTGTTTCTCAGAACATGGTGTTTTGTTTGTCTCCTCCTTGACCTGATAGTTTTTTTCCTCTGTGGTGTCTTTTGTGTGCTTGGAGATTATTTTGCCAGCCTGCTCGACTATGGCTTGCTGAATAGCATTTTGAACCAGTAGACCAGCCTGGTGTTCTAGTTGCTCATCAATGAGCATGGAGTCAGAAGGAGAATAAAAGCCATGGTCACTAAGTGATTTTGAGACACCTTCTCCTTGACATTCAGAAGGCGTGTTAGCTTGAGGGGTTTGAGGCAAAGAGAAATCAGTGAGTGAATTTTCTTGAAGGGCATTCATTGTCTCATTGGAGGCACCACTGTCACTGATATTATCCATGCTGAAGTCATTGGAGAGTGTTTCCAAAACAGTTGTATCCTGAGATCTCACAGACAATTCATCTAAACCAGAGTCTAGTTCTTCTGGAGGGGAAGACACATTGATCGATCTTGAGAACTGCTCTAACATACCCTGTTCATCATCTCTCACTACTGTAAACACTGCTTTTGCACTTGTGAATTCACTATCTTCTGACCATATTTTTGTGGTTTGGCCAGTCTTTATGGGATCAATGTAAGAAGACACTTGCCCTGGCTCACCAGAGATATTCTGAACACTGTTGTCATCTGAGATGCAAGACACCTTCTCAGCCTTTACAATTGTTATATCATTATTGCTGGTCTGTATAGTTTGTCCACATACAGACACAGGTTTGGTAACTGAGACTGATCGCCGGTCCATTTGGGATGGGCCTATTGGTTTGTAGAAGGGTTGGACTGTGAACATTTTGGGGGTCCCTGATCTCTTAGGTACAGTTGTGTTGTTCGGCTGACCTGAATTTTCCATCAATTGAAACTGCTTCCGTGCAGCTGAAAAATCTATTTGCTCTGTGACAATATCATCCTTCTTAATATTAACTGGATCAGGTGGTGCAAAGGAATATGAGACATGTTTCACAGGCATTGATGGTTGATGCTGCTGCTGCTGCTTCTCTTTACGTTCTTTATATTTTTTGTGAGACTCCAAATGTTCCTCATCTAGCTGTTCCTCCAGGGTTTTCTCCTGGGGTGGGTTCCACCACTTTGCTGCTATGCCTGGGTTCTTCTTGACAGCCTGGCTTCGGATGAGCTCCCTCCTCTCTTTTTCCAGCTCTATCATTTCTTCAGAGGGCCTCACTTTACGTACTTGGTAATTCTCTTTTGGATCCTCCTCTTCAAAGAGCTTGGACGGCTTCTTCTCTTCATGAAATGCTCTTAGTTCAAACTTAGCTTCTTTCTTAATAGTGGCTATTACAGGCTCCCCATCCTTCGAAGACCTTGAGCTTGTGGAAGAGCATGGACTCACTGGCACTTTCAGGTTGTCACAGTGTTGCTCTTGTAGTACACCCATAGAATGGCCATTCGGTTTTAGCGTCCCAGATACTACATTCATTTCACTATATTCAATGACTGGTTGTTCAGCAACTACAATGAAGTCACTTTTATTGAGTGCTGTGGAATCATTTGTAACACGAACAGATGGACCAGGGGCATCCACAACAATCGAACTTGGCTCAGGGGAGGAGGAAGTCATCCCGTTAAAGGGATTCTCAGTAGCAGAATCACAACAGTTTGCTTCCAGCACCTCATCAAGATATCGGATCTCTTTAGCAACCTCACTGTCTAAGGATTCATGTCTCTCTTTAAGTCCATTGTGACTGGTAGCAGGAGAAAAGAAGTGTGTTTGACTGTCTGCTGCACGTGTTGAAGTCCCCACTGTGATGTTTTTATGTTCTGAGGCAAGAGCTTCAATTTCCATTTTCTCGTCCTTTGTTGCAAGAACACCAGCAGGGTCTAGGAAATTGGCACAATAACGGTCTCGCTCTTTTCTCAACCTGATGTCATCCTCAGAGCGTCTAGATGATTTCTAAAAGGCAAAAGAAAGGGTGTGTATGTGAGTAACTATGAAGTTCTGTGAAAACAGATTCTCCAATGTAATATGCCAAAAGCAAAGAAATAATAAACATTAAATGGAAAATAAATTAATGTAACAATTTATGTCATGTAGTTTATGCCAAGTTTTATAGTACATGAGATGACTGGTTAATTGCCTCTTTGAGAAATTAGAACCTCTTGGTTTATGGTGCTGATGAATACCAATATCCACAATCCAGAGAACTACTTTGACACACTTGAGTGCTTAGACATATAGAACTACTTATTTGCTTGGGAGAGCTGTTTTCTCTCCACCCTCCAGCCCTATCATAGTCTCAAGCAAAGTTCACTCACTTTCAAAAGTTATACTGTCAGTGGCGTCACTAGCAGGATGTATGCACCGCATTGGGTGACAACATCGGAGGGGGGGCATCCCCGCTGTCTCCCCTTTATTTGCTGCACTCTGTCCAGTCTGTCTCTCCTTGCTTCCTCTAAATCTCCTCCCTTTCTTTCCTTCTTTCTTTCTTTCTCCCCCCCCAAAAACTCCTTCAGTGGGTGTTATTCTTCTTTGCTCACTCTTAAAAAACAAAACAAAAAACTATTCCCCAAACAACCCACAACCCACTCAGACAACTCCAATATGGAAACAACATTGGTGGCGTTCAGTGTGAAACCTCTAGACGGTGTCCTTGGAGTGCCGTGAGTGGGAGAGGACTGTCCTCACTTCCTTGCTTGCTGCTACTTCTGCTTCTGCTCCTGGGTTATTTATTTATTTAATTTATATGCTGCCTTTCTCCCAGAAGGTGTTGCTTTGCCTGATTGCTGCTGCTGCTCTACTTTGCCCCTTTTGGAAAACTAATTGGGCTCTCTTGTTATTCATTGCATGGCTGTCTGTGTTGCATGCGGTGCCTACAACATGGGGTTGGCTGGCTGGCTAGAAAGGGAGAGAAGGAGGGAATAACTGAGAAAAATGAGGGATAGACAGACAGACAGACTTGCCCGCCAATAGTGGGGAGAGCCCCTTAGCTGGCACTGCCAGGCCATTTCCAGTGGTGGAGTTTGCCACTCTGCCTTTTCTCATATACTTTTAAGCCCCCTGTTTTGTTTGTTTTCTCACCTCCTCTGCCTCTCTCAGAGCTCCTCTTCAGTCCCGCCCCTACTTCCCTGGGTTTTGCCACTCTCATCCACCTTTCCATGTGCCTTGGTCTCCTCTTCCTGCACCCTCCCCTTACCCTGGCAATTTGCACAAAGCACCTCACACCCCAGGGAAGAAGCTGTGGCTCCATCACCTCTGAGGCTCTTAAATCTCTTTTCTTTACATCCCACATTTGTACCTCATTCCTCCTACTCTCTTCTCCCCCCTCTTCCAACCTTCTCCACATACTGGACGCTGCACACATGACCTCTGCAAATTGGAAGCTGCCCTTACTTTTTTGCTTCTGGCATATATAGACAATGTAGTTCTTGTGACTGAGGAACCTATCATAGGGTTTTCCTGGCAGAATTTGTTCAGAAGGGACTGAACTGCCCTTGTCTTCCTTTGAGACTGAGAGTGTGTGACTTGCCCAAGGTCACCCAGTGGGTTTCCATGGTTGAGTGGGGATTCGAACCTCGGCCTCCAAGTGTCCTAGTCCAACAGTCAAACCACTACACCATGCTGGCTCTCAGATATAGATTTTTGTGTACGTAGCTGTGTGTATACATATGGGTCTCTGTGTGTGTGTGTGAGAGAGAGAGAGAGAGAGAGAGAGCGAGAGAGAGAGAACATGTGTGTATGTGTGTGTAGACAAAAATCCCTCAGGCAGGAAATGGGAGGGGTGGTGTTGTGAATGAAAGCAAGTGTGGTTGTGTAGGGCGATGACTCTGGAGACGAGGACAACTATGGAGACGAGGGTTTGAATCCCCAGATGGCCACAGAAACTTACTGGGTGACCTTGGGCAAGTCACACTTTCTCAGCCTCAGAGGAAGTTAAAGGCAACCCCTGTCTGGACAAATCTTGTAAAAAAAAAACCACAATAGTCTTAGGGTTGCCATAAGTCCAAAATAACTTGAAGGCACAAAACAATAACAACAACAGTGTTGGGAGATGGCAGGATTTGCTGGTAGGGTATCTATGCTCACCTTGGTCACCTGGGGCACTTAGTGATGAGGAAAGGTCGGGGGGGGGACGTTTTCATCCACTTGAAGTTCAAGTTCTAAGTCCTAAGTGCATTCTGATTCTGCATAAAACTGTCTGTCTGTTCTCCCCGCTTGTTGGGTATTTGAATCCATTAAGCCTACAATCTGATCATGTTTGTGTTCTAGAACTGATGTACAGTTAAAGCATCAACATAATTTTCTTGGCAAGCGAGCCTTATATGGTTTCTGTACATGATTACTGCATGTTTCTCACTGTTGCTGTCAGAGTATTCCTTCCATTGTAATTCTGCCTTATTTTCCAAGTGTTCAAATGCAAAGGATTTTTAAAATGAAGGACTACCGTGCAAAATTTCAATGATGTTTCAGTCATTCTTTCTAAAGTGACTAACAAAATAAAAAGACAATAAAATCCGACACAGATTGATTTGGAAGTTAGTATATAAGTCCAGCATGAAATAATGCCCAATCATTAGGAAGCCTTTGTAAATAAATGCTTTTGGTGGCAAAAGTAGAATAAAAGCAGCACCAGGCAAACCTCTCTGGGGAGCGAGTTCTCCAAATGAGAACTACTGTAAATGGCTCCAAATGAGGTACTAAAAGGCCCAGTCTCTTATCACCACCTACTTTGCTTCAGGAGGAAGGGACATGTTACAGGTCCTTTGAGAGTAATATTAATGGGATGTTTCATGCAAAAGAAGATGATAGCCTTAGTTCTAAACTTCCTATGTTATTATGTATTTGGAGTGCATAAGGCACCCAAATATACCCTCCAAATTTGTTGTTCATCTTTTGGGCATCCCAATGAATTTCCTGCACAAGTGTGTCCCGCACATTAGTACAAAAACCATTACTAACGATTCTGTATGGTCTGGTATTGGAGGGAAGGGTTCCATGGGGGTGACACCATGACACTAACCCTAGTGACACCACTGTATGGTGTGGACTAGTGGAGTTACTATTCAAGAAATACAAGTCCAAAAAGCCTCTTTGTTATCAAGAACGTTATCAAGAAAAAGTTAAAAGTTAGCAGTTCTGGAAAGTCCCTTGGTTTAAGTCAGCATTCTGTAATTAGTCAAAAGTTGCACTTAAAAGATACCAAACTAGTTAAAATTTAGGGTGATCTGTAAGAAATAAAGAGTTGCTGATTAGCAGTACTTTTCTTTTTTTAAATAAGAGTGGTTTTCTTTTCCACAAACCCACAAAAGCAAACTACTGTAATTTACTTGAAATACACCTGCTTTACCTAAAATATATCAGACAGTTTTCAGACTAAAAATTTAGCAGAACTGTCTCACCCTCTCCATGTGAAACACCTTATGAAAGTCAATGCATCATAGGTATTACTGGAATAATCAGAAAGGAGATACAGCTGACCTTCCGTATCCATGAATTCCACCATGGAATATATTCACAGCTTGAATATATTCAAACAAGCAAACAAAAAAACCCAAAAAGCAAAGCTTGATCTTGCCATTTTATATAATGGACACCATTTTATTACACCATTGTATAGAATGGGACTTAAGCATCCATGGGTTTGGGTAGCCATGGGGCTCCTGGAACCAAACCCTAGCAGATAACAAGTGCCCTATTCATAATCAAGTGACAAATGAAACAGTTTCCACAGTAAACTTCAGTTTTTACAATTTTTATTGATGAAATGTAGCTAAATGGTATAAAAAGCATCTGAATTGAACTAAAAATAAAGTATGTGCCTTCAAGTTGCTTGTTGACTTATGACAACCCTATGCATTTCATAGGATTTTATCAGACAAGGAATATTCAGAGGAGGCTTACTACTGCCTTCCTCTGAATATAGCTTACAACACCCAGTAAGTACCGTACTCTCTGGTGGTCTTTCTTCCAAGTACTAAGCAGCCTCTGAATAAAACACAGCATAAGTGTCTTAACATTCAGCTGGATAGCAGAAATAATTTAATTACCGTATTTAATGATTAATTAACTTCAGTAAAACCTGTAATTCAGACTTTCTGTATCTGAAAAAAGCGATTCTAAATCAGACTTTGTTTGGCACAGTTACCTGTTGACTATGTAGAAGATTCCTCACAACTAGAACCTATGTTATTTAATTGGCAAAATTTGTTGCTAATTGGTTGAAAAGCTACAAATTTTTTAAAATGAAATTCCAACATATTATTATGTTGAGTACTGTAAATAGCCACTTATCTACTTGTCCTTGGTGATTAACAATTACTTCTGGGTGACATAAGCAGGGAAGCTTTATTCATGTTGTTTTTTTTAGTTTTAGGCAACAAACGAGTAACATAGCTATGCATAGGAAGGTGGCCTAATAAGTACATTCATGGGATAATTTCTGTAGAATTATCTGCAAAGTTGACATTGATGCTCAAGGAAGAAACATGGGATCATTCAGACAAGCAACTCAATATAACTGAAAAAAGTGAATATAAAAAGTTACCATTTGAATACAGAACTTTTAGAACAACAGTTTTTTATTTACATGGGCATGGGAGAGAACCTGGGGCTCTCCAGCTGTCATTGGACTCTAATTCCCATCAGCCCTAGGCAGCATGTCCAATAGAAAAGGATTATGGATTTTGAAGTGCATAAAATCTGGAGGGCCAGACGTTCCTCACCTCTGCTGCTGCAAGGAATTTGGCATGACTAATGGATTAAAGGTTTCAAATTTAAATGAACAGCTAAGGCTATGCACCACAGTATTGACCCACAATAGCTCCTTTATTATCAACAGCAACTGCTGCTGTTGCTGCTGCTATTAATAAATGAGGCACGAGGTCTGAAACACATGCACAATCTCTTATATCGCCACCCTAAAAGAAAGGGAGGATTGATTCTTTAAAAGGAAAGGGGATTAATAAAGGATCTGGCTGAGAACACTTAAAAACCTGTGGAAATCAGGAGCTAAATTAAATACCCCCTCCCAAATTTAATTATGAGCAAAGAAGCAAAACAAACCATGTGGTTAGGAATAATAATAAAAAAAAAGAACTGCCAAAAAGCAATTAAATACATTTGCAAATGCAAAATCCATGTGTATTGTTTTAAAAACCCCAATCTGCACTGTGTATATGTGCATGTATAAAAATTTCATTGATTTTAAAGGAAGAGTTATACATGGGCTTAAAGCTAGATTCTAGAATCTGGAAAAGTTACTTTTGCAGACTATAGCTCTGAGAACCTGCTAGCTAGGAGCCTGTCTATACAAGGCAATAAAATGTGGATTGGTGCGCAGTGACACCAATTTGCAGCAGCTTTCACTTGTCGCCATTTTTTTCAAGATCACATGTATGCGAAGCTATCCGCGTTTGATGTTCAAATGGGTATGCCAGCAAATCAAGATGATGGACACAACTGAATTACCTGCGTTTTTATTCTCATCAGTTGCCACTGCCAAACAATATTTTTTAAAAAGGCAAATCCAAGATGTGGAAGTGTGACCTTCTGCTTAAATAAACAGGGGAAAAGCGGCTGTTTCATTACCTCAGTGCATGATCACTATGGTGAAAATCCAACATGGTGGTTTCAGCTTTCCATTTCCACTCTTATCGGGGAATCTCAGCAAAGCAAATTGTCCCAATTAACAGGAATGCGCATTTCCATAGCAGTTTTTTTTTAAAAAAAAACTTCAGGAAAAGCCACAAAGGCTTTCCCCCGGATTATATGGCATTTTTGCCCCCCCCTCAAAATATAGCAAAATTATGCGGGATCCCTTTGGCACAAAAGGTATTCTCCTTGAATTCTATGAGATGTATTTTCACCATTTAGGCAAGCCCTAGGATAGCCAGTGGTCATGTGATTTGGTAACTGCAGTCCCCCAAAAGTAACCTTTCAAGCTCCACTCGATTCCCTCCAACTGAAGGTACACAAATTGAAAATTTTCAGTTGAATGTAGCTTTCCCAATGAATTCTGATAAGCAAGAGAGAATTATCTTTTGGATTCTGCAACTGAAAACATGAATTTCACATTTAACTTAGAGTTTGACTTGATTTACCATCTTATGTAGTAATATCTGATGATGATTACAAATGATGGACCATGAATTTTTTTCACATTAATTCTAGGACTGCAATAAGCCACTAATGATTTATTTCTCAATTTATGCATATTACAAATGTTTAAATATTCTCAGGCACTCAACCCAGCTCCTTTTATCCTCACATTAGGCCTGTCACTTAGAATACAAGGAGAGGTAAAATTCACCCAAACCACCTCTTTAGAACTCAGGTACACATCACACCTGATCATACAATAGAAGTCTTATAAGTACAGGTTGCTGTAAGGCTAATTTTACCAAATCACTGGAAGTTACCTCTCCATGCAGGTATAAGTTGCCCCACAATGTTGCTTACAGTAATTGGAATCCACTCCAAGTCTCATGACCATTTCAATATATATTATGGATGATTGTATTTAAAGAAAAGTGTTCCTATTCATACAGTGTTAATGCCTGTAAAAGGATATGTAAAAATTTATGCTCCTCTGGATCTCACAACTAGTATTTCTGAATACTCTGTGTAGTGGACAAACAACATTCACAGTTTTGAAATATTTGTGGAGTTTCTAATTACACCTTGAACACCAGTTTAATCTCCAAGCAATAATCCTAGCAAACCACTGTATAGAGTTAAATCTCTAGTCATTTGAAAACTGGACTATAGACTTTATCAGACTAGACAAATATGACATCTTAACAATGCCTAATGAACAAGAAAGGGCGCACATATCAGATGATGCCATCCTTTTACAATCATGTATTGTGAAAAAGGCGTTGCTTTTTATTGATGGGCCAAGCCGTCAATTGATCTGCCATAGCGCTTTCTTGCCAGCATTGCTGGCGTTTGAAACTTTGTGCCATTCTGCTCACGGGAATACAGCATCAATGACAGAACACTTTCAGGTGAGATCATAATAGCCAGGTAGGGGACACTCTTTTTATGAACCTCCCTCGTTTACTTGTAATTTTTAGAGTGTATTTCTGTGCTTGTGTCTACGTTTTCTGTATTTTGCTTTATTTTTAAAATTTGCCATGCTTGCGTCTTCTTGTGAGAATTGGCAAGCTCTCAACCCCAGAAGTACACAGAGCTCTGTTCGTGCTCCGTTTATGCTAGTGCTGCCTCTCTGCGCTGATAAACGTAGGTCTGGTATGGGAGTTCTTTTGCTGGCATAAAAACGCTTCAGTATGTCGGCAAAATAATGTTTATGGAGGGTGGTCTGATAAAGTCCTATGACTCAGAGTTTGAATCCCCACTTGGCCATAGAAACCCACTGGGCAAGTCACACTTTCTCAGCTCTGAGGGAGGCAAAGACAAATGCCCCTCTGAACAAATCTTGCCAAGAAAACTCTGGGATAGGTTTGCTTTAGGGGCACCATAAGTTGGAAATTACTTGAAGGCATGCAATAACAAAATGTTTTACTAGTTCAGCATGGTGATCAAACACAGACACAATGTAAGCTGAGAAAAAAAATACTGCCTCTTAAGGGCTTAAACAGACCATACAACTCCAAAGGTTCCTGGGGTTGTAACCCACTCCTTGCCTGAGCAAAAGCAGTAATAGATGTCCTGTCGTCTACTTTATTAAGGTGCATCTCCTCCAGACATAGAATGATTCTCAGGAATACTGGAACATTTTCTTAACATTGACATAGCATTTCAAAATTTGTGTCTATTTATATAATTATTTATGACACATCTTTTTGTCCCCAAACACACAAATTTAAAAAGAAATAGGGAACATCAGGTCATGGGGCTGAATCTACCTCTCCCAAGAACTGCTTCTTCTTCCCTATAACACTACTGTTCACTGCTTTCTGAGGTTTGATCTCCCACCCCACCCATTCAAAGATGTTGAACTATCTTTCTCAAGGCTAGGATACTGGCTGTAAGAGCTTTAAGCTAAAATGTGCACCCTTCTGTCTTTGGCCCTTCCCATCACTGGAATGCAAGGAATTCTGTGAAACTGAATTCATCTCTTGGGCTAAAAGAGGTTGTGCACCCTTGAATTAATCTGAAACCCATAAAAAAGACATAAAACTATGAGCTATGCCTGCTAGAGACCCATGAACAGCTAGACTTCAGGATTCTGCTGACATTTCATATGCTTCATCGACAGGTAGCTAATTCAGTAGAAAAAACTGCAGGAGGCATTTGAAATCACATGGGATTTGTAGGAACATTCAATTTAATACAATGCCGGGCAAAGTGCGGCCCACAGGGTGAATGTGGCCCTGGAAGAGGTTTTTGCGGCCTACCTCCAACAGCCTCTCCCTCAAATTCTTTGGGGAAAAGCAGATTTGCCACTCCTGAAGGCTTCCACGCAAGGCCGTTAGGTGATGTTCAGGGTTGGAAGTCTCCCAAGACTTAACAGAATGCAAAAACAAACTAACAAGTAAAACCGCCAGAAATTAGAAGTACTGTACTGTAGTCAGGAACCCACTTCTAGATTCCATTTCTTTGTGTTGTATTTATTTATTTATTTATTTATTTGGCTAGATGCAGTCCTTAGAGAATTACAGAGCTTCAAAACTGGTGCCTGGAATCACAGAATCACAGAGTTGGAAGAGACCTCAAGGGTCATCCAGTCCAGCCCCCTGCCATGCAGGAATACACAATCAAATCATTCCCGACAGATGGCCAACCAGCTTCTGTTTAAAAACCTACAAAGAAGGAGACTCCACCACACTCTGGGTTAGTGTATTCCACTTCCGAACAGCGCTTACTGTCAGGAAGTTCTTCCTAATGTTTAGGTGGAATCTCTTTTCCTGTACTTTGAACCCACTGCTCCGTGTCCTAGTCTCTGGAGCAGCAGAAAACAAGTTTGCTCCATCCTCAGTATGATGGCATCTCTTCAAATATTTAAACAGGGCTATCATGTCACCTCTCAACCTTCTCTTCTCCAGGCTAAACATGCCCAGCTCCCTAAGCCGCTCATCAAACGGCATGGCTTCCAGACCTCCCACCATCCTGGTCGCCCTCCTCTGGACATGTTCCAGCTTCTCAACATCCTTCCTGAATTGTGGTGCCCAGAACTGGACACAGTATTCCAGGTGAGGTCTAACCAAAGCAGAATAGAGTGGCACTATTACTTCCCTTGATCTAGATACTCCTATTAATGCAGCCTAGAATCACATTGGCTTTTTTAGCAGCTGCATCACACTGCTGACTCATGTTCAGCTTGTGGTCCACTAAGACTCTGAGATCCTTTTCACATGTACTGCCATCAAGCCAGGTGTCACCCATCCTATATCTGTGCATTACATTTTTACTGCCCAAGTGTAACATTTGTTACACTTGGTAACATTTGTTGACCTCACCAAAGCCTTCAACACCGTGAGTAGGAAAGGTCTGTGGCAGATCCTAGAAAGACTAGGATGTCCCCCCCAATTCCTTCAAATGATTATCTTGCTACACGAGGGCCAGTGTGGTCAAGTCGGATATGGCGATGCTCTTTCAGAGCCCTTTCTAATAAGTAATGGAGTGAAGCAAGGTTGTGTTCTTCCTCCAACTTTATTTACAATCTTCTTCAGCATGATGCTCCAAAGGGCTACAGTAGAGCTCGAAGAGGACGACGGCATCTATATAAGTTACCGTACTGATGGTAGCTTGTTTAACTTAAGCCGTCTGAGGGCTCGAAGACTCTAAACTATCTAGTCCGTGAGCTGCTCTTCGCTGATGATGCTGCCCTTGTTGCCCACACAGAAGCAGCTCTGCAGCGCCTAACATCCTGCTTCGCAACAGCTGCAGAGCTCTTGGGCTGGAAGTTAACCTGAAGAAAACAGAAGTTCTTTACCAGCCTGCACCACAGGACGAACACCACCATCCCCACATTGCCATCAGCAAATCTGTGCTCAAGTCCGTTCAGCAGTTCACCTACCTGGGAAGCATCATCTCCTCAGATGCCAAGATTGACAAGCAGATCGATGACAGATTAGCAAAGGCACATAGCACATTTGGAAGACTTTACAAAAGAGTCTGGAGTAATAAACACATGAGGCGAAACACAAAAATCCGTGTGTATAGACCCATTGTACTGTCTATTCTCCTTTATGGATCTGAAACATGGGTTACCTATCGCCACCACTTACGACTCCTCGAACGCTTCCACCAGCGCTGTTTACGCACAATCCTAAATATACACTGGACTGACTATGTGACGAATGTTGCTGTCCTTGAGCAAGCAGGGATCACCAGCATTGAGGCCATGATATTGAGAACACAGCTGCACTGGGCAGGGCACGCTTCTAGGATGGAGGACCATCGCCTCCCCAAAATAGTACTCTACGGTGAACTCGCCACGGGTCAGCGTAAGAGGAGCACTCCAAAAAAGCGATACAAGGACTCCCTGAAACAACATCTCAGGCTTGGCCAAATTGATCACCAACAATGGTCCGCCCTGGCCTCACATTGGGAGGCATGGAGACACACTATCCACAATGCTGCAGCCTTATTTGAGAACTCACGCCAAACAAGTCTTGCAGAGAAACGGCAACACAGAAAGAATCACAACCCGGTAACATCACCCGAGGAAACCTTCTGCTGTGCTTTCTGCAACCGGACTTGTCTATCTCGGATTGGCCTTTTTAGTCATCAGCGCGCTTGCAGAAAACGCGGGATGAGTCCTTCCTGAATCTTCGTTTGCGAAGAAAAGCCAGAGAGAGAGAGAGAGAGAGAGAGAGAGAGAGAGAGAGAGAGAGAAGTATCCTACATTTTGGATTCTGATCCTGTCCTCTGGGGTATTAGCTACCCCTCCTAATTTGGTGTCATCTGCAAACTTGATAAGTGTACCCTCTATTCCCTCATCAGAGTCATTGATAAAGATGTTGAATAGCACTGGGCCCAGGACAGAACCCTGTGGAACCCCACTGGTCACTTCTCTCCAGGATGAAGAGGAGCCATTGTTGACTACCCTTTGGATTCAGTCAGTTAACCAATTACAAATCCACCTAACAGTTGTATTGTCTAGCCTGCATGTTACTAACTTTTTTGCAAGAATATCATGGGGGACTTTGTCAAAAGCCTTACTGAAATCAAGATACACTTTCCATTCATCTATCGTTCCCTTCATCTATCGAGTTTGTAACTCTATCAAAAAAAAGAGGTAAGGTTAGTCTGGCACAACTTGGAACTTCAGTAGTTGGTTGATTACCCCTAAAATAATTGAAACAACTGAAAAAAAAGTATTAACTATGGGTAGTCATGGTTCCATCCTACTCATCATTTTAAATCTCTGGTTCCCAACTCTTGTTAAGACAGAGGTGGTGTTTCAGATGTTGCAGAACAACAATTCCCTCCATTCCTGATCATAGGTGATACTGGCTGGGGCTGATAAATGTTTACAGTCCAACATCATCTGGAAGAGAGCAGATTCCTCAACCCTGGGTTAGTGCAAATAGTGTCAGCTCCTCCTAGTTTCGACTCCCTCTAGTAGTGTCAGCTCCCTCTTAACAATAATCATTATTAAGGCCAAAAAGGAGGATGAAGTTTGCATCAAAAGGTAAAAGAGGGAAGTAGCCAAATTAATCTGCAGCCCACTGAGGTTCTTTTATCCCAACTCTCAGCCACCCACAAAGCCAAACTATATCCCAAAATACTTCTCCCAACCCCCAGAGTTCCAGACAAACACTTGCAGGGATCCATGTCAGGTGCAAGATTGCTTGTGAAGCAAAGAAACAGTGTGCATGGAAAAGGTTCTGCTCCCACTGAATCTGCTCACAATCACCTGCCTCTGAAAAAGATTTTTCTTTTTAGGAAACCCAGTCACATAATATGTATCTTGTTTAAGACAAGACCAAGGCTATCCTTTTCATGGTGGGGGTGTGGGGAGACACCCTGACTGCTCTATATTAGCAATGTTTCAGCATAAAAAGTACTGTTGAATAAGAACAGATGTTGCTGTCCAAACTTATTTATTTCCTTGATTGTCCTCACTGTAGAGCTGTTTTACAACTTCTGCATTTAGCACACAAAGAAAAGAGATAAAGAGTTTTTGGTTGGTTATGTAGGATAGTTTTTTTTTTTAAAAAAAACACCCCTACTAATAACATCATTACATTAATTATCTTATACACACTGAACAACCAAAAACCAGGACAAGCAATTATGGCGTTACAGAATTTCTGAAGTTTGTGTCCTTATTATTAGAATTGTGACTGTCCTTGTAATTAAAAAAAAAATGTATACCCAGTAAGATGTACAAGAGGCTAATAGAAGTAGTAGCTAAAAATCCTCTTAGCAACACAAGATTAAAAATGGCAGATACAGAAAATGGAGGTCAATTGGGTTGAGGTAAGATTTTGAAGAAGTTCAGCAAAAAAAAAAAAAAGAGAGAGAGAGAGAGAGAGAGAGAGAAAGAGGGAGAGAGATTTTAAAAGATGAAAATACTTTGAACATGGTTCTGTTCTATATGGGACTGACTTAAAAAGGAGTGTTAAGGGCACACTAGAACATCATGAAGTTCCACTGATGTCACTGGGAAAGATTTAACTGTCGTTTAGGCCAGCAAGACATTTTAGTTCTCCCAAGTTATGTTTGCTACAGCATTGACACATCTAGGTATAAAAGGGAGGCATTTTACACCATCGCTTGAAGAGTTGTATCCTTGAGTTTCAGCCACCTGCCATGTATAGTGTTGCTGCTGATTTTATAAACAGACAAAAAAAAAATGGAAATACAAAAACCATGTCAACAAATCTATATATTATATTTGTGTTGGTTACATTTTTTTTCTGTAACCAAGGAGTGATAATTAAACTATCATTAGAATTAAAAGGCCTTTCATAGCCATTAAAAAGCAACAAATACAGAAATACAGCACATTATTAAAAGACCTTTCCTCTTAAGCAGGGAGTTCTTGAAGGCCTGTTGATTTCCAGTCTTCAGCTACAGAGGTGGCAAGACTAGCCTTGCTAGGAAGGGACTGCCAGAGCCTTGGAGCATCCACCGGGAAGGCCCTCTCCCTTGTTTCCACTGAAAGAGCCTGAGATGGTGCTGGGGCAGAGAGAAGGACCTCTCCAGAGCATGTTAGAGCACTGATGGTCTCATAAAGGGAGATATGGTCTTTCAAGTAGGCTGGACCCAAGCCGTATAGGGCTTTATATAAGAATAATAAAGGGAGTTCGAAGGATTAATTCATCTGTATTTGGGAGAGTATGAATAATCTGTATTTGAGCATGGTGTAGTGGCTTGGGTGCTGGACTATAGCCCTGGAGACCAGGGTTCAAATTCCCACTCAGCCATGAAAGCCCACTGGGTGACCTTGGCCAAGTCACACTCTCTCAGCCTCAGAGGAAGGCAAACGCAAACCCCTCTGAACAAATCTTGCCACAAAACCCCTGTGATAGGTTCACCTTAGGGTCACCATAAGCCAGAAATTACTTGAAGGTTCACAACAATAACAATTTGGGGAACTCATGAACAGGGCTTGATTAACATACTAGAAATCTGGAAAGACTGAACACAGCCAGGCAAGTGAGGCTACAATAGGTATGAACAATTCAGTTAGATTCATGGGAAAAGTCAATTTTGAGAATGCACGCTTCCTTGCCATTCTTCAAAAGCAACAGTAGTGATAAGGTTCAAAAAAGAAAACAACACCAATCAAGTCCGTTTATGTTCAGAATCCCATCCCTACAATGAAATTCTGCCTTTTTTCTCTATAGTTTATGCATTCATACATGCATGCCACACCACTACTTCCTATAAGGAGCTTTTCATTCTTTTCTAGCTGTCACTGCTTGGGAGGTTCTGTAATCAAAAGCCTATTGATGCAAATGTGGAATACCACTTATTAAGTAATCACAATTACACTTCACAAAAGCTATTTTTAGTAAGAGCTGAGCCTTCCATACATGCAACCCTTGTTTCGGCTTGTGACACCAGATGCTATGTAGCAGTGACATTTGTACAATGTCCTTTAGTAACACTGCAATTATTTGTGGCTTTCAAAAGCATTAGCATATTTTCCATTTTCGTGAAACTCCTATTCCACAACATATAATGTCTTAAGAGCACAGCATGCAAGGAACAGGAACAGAAGCAGCAAACAGATGGCATGAGTAGAAAAAGGTTTCTTTTTCTCCCTCCAGCAAGATTTTTCGAATAGGAATACAGTAGAATCCCCATATCTGCAGGGGATTGGTTCAGGGGGAGGGGGGCATGGATACCAAAAACCATGGATAATAGCAAACACCATTGAAAATAATGGGACTTCTGGTTTAAAATACCATAGAGTTACCTTGGAGGACCTAGAAAATGGCTAGAGAGGATATATTTTCTAGGAAGACTCTATGGTAGGTGTGCTGTTTTGTGTTCTGTGGATAATTGAATCAGTGGATAATGAATCAGTGGATATGGGAGTCCTACTATATAATTAAAAATGCTTCTTGTGTGTATTTGTGTGAACCCTTTCAATTCACATCAATATGCTATAACAACTGTTGCAAGAAATGAGGAGCATCTTTAACAGATTTAACATTTTGAATAGAACCATTAATGATTTCTTCTGATATTTATTTATTTAGCTTGCTCCTCCAACTGGTAAAACCAAAGGGTTTCCTTACAGTACATGCATTCCTTGCAGTTCAGGGCCTTATAGACCCATTTGTAACAAAACAAAGCAACAAACAAACTCGTTTTTAAAGTAAGTTCAATTTGTAATCATTCTGAATAAAATGTTATTTTAATATAACATGATAATTTTATGCCAAAGTTATATGTAAAGCATTTTATGTTCCTAGCAAAGTAGCTTTCAATCCATAAAGGGTACTAATGTTAATTTTTAAAAAAAAAAAATTCTGAAAATTTCTTCTTTCTTCTTTTTGGAACCTGCCTGCCCAAAAAAACCTCCCATTTACCCCCATAGCTTCTTACATTGATTCTTACACTTCACCATCCAGCCTTTCCTCAAGTATCGCCACTGAAGGCAAACCCAGTGGCTTCCAGAGTTCTCAAAGCACTCCTTCACAGCTCTTGTTAGGAAGCTTTTTCAAAAGTTTGCCCAAACCTGTTCCCCTGAAATTTCCATCCATTGACTCTTGTTCTGCCCTCTGCAAAATCAGGGAAGAACTTAGCTCCATTTTTTACATGTCGCTCTTTTGGATGCTTGAAAACTATCGTATCTCTCTTTAGGCTGCTGCCACACTGCAAAAATAATGCAGTTTGACACCGCTTTAGCTATCATGGTTTCATTCTATGGAATCCTGGAATTTGTAGTTTGTTATGGCACTGAAGCTCCCTAACAGAGAAGGCTAAACATCTCACAAAACTGCAAATCCCAGAATTCCAGAGCATTGAGCCATGGCAGTTAAAGCAGTGTTAAACTGCATTGTTTCTGCAGTGTGGAAGCAGCTAGCCTTTTTTCTTCCAGGTTATATAACTGTGAAATGAATTAGGTGTTTTTTTAAATTATCACTATGTAGTATGTTCTTTCCTTTGCACTCTCTTCACCATGAAGTTTTTTCTCCCTTAACTTGTACACGAGTGCAAAAGCCAAAGATCTGTGCAGTGTCTATACCAGCATGCTATAAGGTGTCCAGGATGTATCATTTTGAATTTTCCAATTGTGCAATTAAATCTGTGCAAGTGAGGAAAGGGAGCTCATTTCACTCTCAATTCAAGGGAATGCTGACGATTAAAAGAGATATCATACTCAGCATTTTCTACATTTCCTCCAAAAGTTCGTACATAACTGCTACATGCATCTTCCTTTCCCCCCCCTCCTTTTGTGGGCCTAAACTTCTCAACAAGACTACTCAGTAACAAACCACCTTAATTCCTTTCTTGAGCATCTACAACCAATACATGTGAGGCCTACACAGTGAGAAAGCCACATTCAAGGCAATTCACAGCCCTCAAAGGACTTTGCACACAGTGAGGCAACAGAACTGCACCCCTCTATTGCACATTTGACATGAGGTGTGACTTCAGATGCATATTTATATAACTTGGCGCTCCTCTCAAAAGTGTTGGGGCGGGAGAGAGAAAAGGGAAAGAAAGGAAAATGATAGTGTGCAGAAAATCAAGCTGAGAAGTGCTATTCTAGTCTTCATTACATGTACAGACACACTCAAATACTGTATATTAAAAAGAGTTTTGCCTATTGGAAAAGATCAGGCAGAAACACATGTCATTGAGAAGTCAGATATACTGTGGGCCTGCTGCTACTGGATGATCTATGGACATTTCTGCTTCTGGTGAGGTGACTCAAATTCCTGATACTTCTCCCTCAGATTCAGGAGCTTTATCAAAAGTTGCATAAAGATTTATTTATGCTGCTTTTGTGGCAGCATAAATTTTCCAATTGGAAAATTAAGTGGCAGAGCAACTAATTTTGCTTCTATTTTTGTTTTCAGTCCCAGCTCTGGGACAAAAATAGCTTTGGTTGCTTCAGTGGATGGACTATAGCAGGAGCTAGATGGGGGAGTGTGCCTCTCCTAGTTCTGCAGGACCTTTCAGTGGCTTTTAGTTCCACTGACCATGGTAGCCTTCTGGGCTGCCTTGCTAGGATGGGAACTGGAGGCATTCTTTTGCAGTGGCTCAGTTCCTTCCTGGAAGGGTGAACCCAAGAAGGGGATACCAGTTTAACTCATTTGCCACTGAGGTTGCTGAGGGTTCGGTTCTATCCCACATACTACTTAATATGTACATGAAATTGCTGGGACAAGAACTATTTCTAAGGTGGAAGGGTTCAACATTGGCAGGTAGTTTGTTATAAAAATTGTCTCCTTGCAGGGGAATGGCAAATTACTTTCCCTGTTCGTGATCACTGAAATATCCTTAAATGTGAAGACCTACAGGCACAATGTCACTTACTCCCAAGTAAGTGGGTCTAGTAAAGATGGCAGGCAGCTTTTTTTATTGATGGGAGGCCTCAACTACAACTATTGCCTTACTATTTCATAGTGTTTATTTAGTACACTTCTGATCAATAATTCCTGAGGAATCTCAACTATATTGAAGTCTTGGTGGTCCAATTTTTCCAAATCTTTTAGAAGGAGAGGGCAAAGTCCCCCAGCCTTGTCTTGAGTGGGGTTGAGCCTCCTCTGCCCTTCATTCTGTGGCCCATGCACGGGGAAAGGTTGTTTGTAGTTTTGGGGTCTGGAGCCATCAGCATGCAGATCACACCCAGCTCTATTATTCCCTCCCACCACAATCCAAGGAAGCCATTTCATTCTAAACTGGTGCGTGTCATCAGTAATGGACTGGAAGAGAGTGAACAAATTGAAGCTTAATCCAGACAAAACAGGTGTGACCTGGTCAATCAAAAGGCAGATCAGGAAGCAGGGATTCAGCCTGTGCTAGATGGGATTACTCTTCCCTTGAACACACAAGTTCACAGCCTAGGTGTACTTCTTGATTCAACCTCCAAGGTTCTGTGGTGGCCAACAGGGCATTTGTATGGTTAAGGCTTGAGCACCATCTCCACTTTCTTCCTAGACACTCCTCTGACCTGGCTACGGTGACACATGCTTTACTTACATCCCATCTGAATTACTGTAATGGGGCTGTGTTTGAAAAAATTGGCTAGTCAAAATTGCTGCAGCCAGACTAGTGATCAAGGCTAGTTATAGGGAGCATACAACTCCCTTGCTACAACAGCTCTACTGGCTACTGTTTCCAGACACAATTCAAAGTGCTGGTTATATCCTATAAAGACCTATAAGGCTCAGGTCCAGGATATCTGAAGGACTGTTCTCCCATATGACCCTGCCCAGGGAAGGCCCTTCTCTCTGTATTTAAACTTGTATATCTTTTAGTGATGTCAACTTGGTATCTTTTTAGACTTTTGTAAGCCACTTTGAGTCCCGGGACTGGGGAAAATGTGGGATGACGATGATTTTGTTTACTACCATAAAAAAAAAAAAAAAAAAAAAGAAGAAGAAGAAGAAGAAGAAGAAGAAGAGAAAAAGAAATATGTGTTTCTGGAATTCGTTTTATAACTCTGGAAATTTAGCCAGAGAATATTATGAGGGGCTGCTGAATGTAATAAACAGCTTTCAGAAAGGACTTGAGGTTATTAGATGGAGTGGCTGCCAATCATGAGTGTCAAAAGAGCCATTTTCACCCTGGGAATCAATCTCTGTTTCTCAAACTGCCAGCAGATTTTCTGTCTAATTTTCCTATTGCTGAGAAAATTATTTTCCAGCAAAGCTTGAGCAGGAAAAATAGACAGACAAACCTTATGGACCAATGGACCAAAACTGGGGGAGGTGGTTCACAGACAAACTGCAAGAGGTAAAATCTATTAGAAATTACTTAACCAAGAGGCAAAGGGAAGGTTACAAGGAAGTAAAAGCAGAGGGCACTGGACATTTTATACCAGAGATACAGAATATGGTTCAATGCACCTCTTATCGTTCTTCACCATGAAATAAGCTGGGTGCAGTTGATGGGAACTGTAGTCCAACAACATCTGGCCATGCTCACCACCACTGCTTTACACCTGAGTAATGCTTTGCATCTGATGTACCACTAGACAGCTTGCTTTGCTCTGGGTTGCAAATGATTTCTTACAAGGGATATCTAATGCCAACTATTAGGCAGCTTGTTGGGCTTATTGGTAGGGAAGTTACCAGCCATTTGTACTTCTCACAACAAAGCAAGTGTAGTCTGGTGTAGTCTTCTTGTTAGCCTACTTTGGGGCAATGTGATGGGAGCAAATGCAAAACGGCATGTCTTAGGCAGCCCATAATGCCAAGGGCAACTTTTAGGTCAACAAAAAAATCATTAAAAGAGGAGGGCCAGGTGATGGTCTTGAATGTCAAAGCACGTTTCCACTTCTGTGGCATTGTAAAGATGTTTTCAGGGGAGTTCATATTTTCAGGGACCCTGTTAGCATATGCCTCGATTACCTTACACGACTATTGTGAGGATAAAATGGATGGGAAGGGGAGGAGGTACCATGCAAGCTTTCTTGAACACTATGATGAAAATGTTGCGAGAGTCTTTGAAAACTGTATCATTTTCGAAGACAATTCATAATTGGAAACTTATTCTCTGCAAAATTCATATATGCTTGTTTTGCAAAAAAACAACAGCAGCGTTTTCTGCAAAGGAAACAGCGTGCTGTTCCCTGTGCAGAAAACACTGTTTTCTGTGCAAAACAACTATGTGAGTATTTTGTGTAGAATAAGTCTCAAAATGTGAAGTTTCTTGACAGTCCAGGATTCTTCTCATTAGGGTGTCTTGGCACCCATGAAACATGTTTTCCAACCATTTTTGAGGAATATTTTTAGATATTCTTTCCATTCCTACACAGCACTGTTGCTATCACTCATCAGCTCCTCTGAATGTGACTTTGGTCTATAAAGTATCCCCAAAGGCTAGTCATTACAGGTGTAACAGATGAACGCAGCCATTTAGGTGGTAACCAATGACAGGTAAACAGGGCTTATCACACAACTATACAGTACAAAAGGAGAGCTTCTCTGCTATTTACCAAAATGGCCGTATTCAAATAAACAAATGAAAAACAAAACACCAAAGAATGAGGCCTGTGTCAGTCCAGCCTTCCTTTAAATTGCTCATGAGTTCTCTGGGAAGGATTTGTAGCCCCAGTGGGTCATTGTGGTGGATCTCCCACCTATGATCACTGCAACAGAGAAACAGGTACTCTTCTTTCCCACTTTCAAAGAAGCAGCTGCTAACTATCTCTCGATGCAAGCAAAATGTTCAGAAGATTTAAAACCAAATGGGGGAAAAATGCTAATGAAAGATAGAGTGGTCTTGTTTGATTCCAAAGAGCATTGGCATAAAACTACATGGAGAAAGGAATGCATTCCCTCTCTCTCTTACTCACTCATTGTGTGTGTGCACGTGTGCATGCGCCATAAGTATGTGTATTAATTATAAGGAGAAAAACTGACAAATGGTGTTCTACACTGCAAATATCCTTTAGAACTCTCTAGGAGTTTAAGGCTCCACTACATAATCTTGTCCATCATTAACACTTTTTAAGATACAACAAAGGTATAAATGTAATTTTTACTGACTGTATTGATAATGTTATTTTATAACTAAATCCTGTATCACAAGAGCCAGTCTCTCTCTCTCTCTCTCTCTCATACACACACCCCGAATATTACATATTACCTTCCAATGTAAAAATTATATTTCTAAGGCTGTTAGAAAAAATTAAGAGTTTCTAGTCAAATAATGGATCAATGCCCCAGTACATGTCCAGGTATGAATCTCACTACCACCTCTTTTTTGGTGCATGGAAAAAGAAAAAATATTTTTTCTCCCATTTTTAAAAGCTTGTGGATTATAATACCACACATTAGAAATGTACATGGAAAAATTTCTTCTCTATAAAATGAGAGAAATGTGCAAAACTGAACCATTCACAAATCCATATGAAGCCATGGTTTTGCAACCAATACATAATGAATGAAAAATGTAGCAAACTGTTTAAATATAGCAGACAAAAACAGGGGAAGAAGATAAAATACTAAAATGATATTACTATTATTATTATTTTTTCATTTATAGCCTGCTTTTTCCTTAATACTGGGACTCAAGGAGGCTTACAAAATATCAAGACAAATATAGATTAAAACACATATACAAAGAGATCAGTAAAATATATAAAAATTACAGGTGGCACCCCGTATCTGCAGGAACAATACCCATGGTTTCATTTATCTGAGGGACACGAAATAGGGGACACATACCATAGAGTTGTGCTGGAAAATGTCCTCTCTAGGAATTGCTAGGGCCCCCAATGCGACTCTATAGTATGTTTCTACAGGAAGTCCTTTATTTAAATAGGATTTGCTATTATCCGCAGTTTCGCTTACACACAGTAAGTCCAGGAATGTATCCCTTGCGGATATGAGGGGCAACCTTATTTTAAAATTAAATTAAACAGTCCATAGAATTAATAGTATTTAAGAATCCATTAAAAGTTGAAAGATAAAAATCAACAAGATAGACAACCATTAAAATCAATGAAGCCAATTCCTAAAAGCCTATTGGAATAGAAAACTTGTTGACTGGCAGCATGTTCAAAATAGGATCCTGTGTACCACGATACCTTTTAAAAATCAATAATTGCAGGCAGGGACTTCTATTTAACTGAGACATATATACTGAGGGTTATCAGTACTAGGACCGAACTGCAGCTGTTTTGTATATTTAAATCCAGGACTATCTTCATCACAGGAAACAAGCAAGGGGGGGGGTCAAATTTAAAAGAAAAAAGGGTGCATGAATAAGGGAGGCTGAACCTTCCTCCCTTCTCATTATTTATCTTTTTTGAGGTGAAAAAGCTTGCCGGAAGGTAAACTACAGGTCCTCCCTAACCCCCTCCCCCACAGCTCCTTTCTCCCTTATTGTAGCTGTTTTGTTTGGTAATATATGAAATTGCCACTATCTTGTCTGGTTTGAGCACCTTAGTGAAGTAAGGGTGGATTCACTGTAAACACTGAAGTAAACATAGTAGATTAAAGGGCTATTAATTTAGGGATGTCCAAGGGTTGTGTTCTGGAGGATTTTGCATTTATTTCTTTAGAAAACAGAAAGAAGAGACACAAGAGACATGTTCCACATGAAGCAAACTCCCTTTGGATCTCACTGTTAATTTTTAAAGCAGTTGTTTTTCATGTAGGGCTTCAGGTCTATTGTTCAAAAACATAACTTAGAGGTACAAAACCGGCTGTGCAGCTCCTTTTGATTCTAGCCATTTGGTGGTGCAAGGGGAGAGAAATGGCTGTGTTACACAGAAAGGAGAATCTTAAAGGCAACTTAAACTTGCTTCTTGCATGTAGTGCTATAACAGGATGCTGCCAAATTCTTTAGATGCCACTGGTGTATCCGGGCCATACTGTATGATTTACAAGAATGAGACTAACTAGCATTCTAAACTTGTAGCAATTTCACTATATTTTCTTATTGATGCATAGCTTAACCATCAGCCCCAATAAATTGCCATCATCCTTTCAGCTCATTTCACTAGAATAATGATTTAAAAATCCCTCTAATCTCTTTCCTTGTACGGGCAAAAGGCACTGAAGGAATCCTAATGAATAAGACATTCCCTTCTTCAGCCCAGCCCACTTCTCTTACTCCTCTACCCCCCCCTCCAGTCATGGATTCTCCATTTCCTGCTGAAAAAGCCACTAATGAAGTCACATGCAGCACATCTGGATTATGTTAAAGGTATTTATTGAACTCACACATTTTTATCAGCTTTACCTTAGACAAGGAAAGAGAGGGAAAGTTGAAGAATGACTACAGTAAAAGGAGCAGGGGGAAGAATTTAATAAGCATGCTGTACAATAACTTTTGAAAACATTAGTCTTTCAATAAGCAATACAGTAAACATCTCACGTAAACTGTATGTATATCACAAAAGCAGGATGTTCTCCTGTCCCATACCTCTCCCAACTTTGTAACTGCTACAATAGGTAATCAAGCAAATAAAACATGAATTATCACACTGAAACAGCTATTTGCCAATACAGGCATACCTGTTAACAAAGCCTCTGATAAAGAAGCTCCTTTTAAAAGTCTTTTTCTGCCCACCAACCCCTCCTCTTTTCCTTCTTGTTCTGTATAGCTGAAAGGGTTTTTTTAAAAAAAAACAGCATTAGCACTGGGAAGGTAGTGAAGGACCGGAGAAACACAGATATTCAATGGCCAAGTTGAAGCAGTATGTCTGCAACAGTGCAATGAAGCTTGAGCCAAGAAAGAATGGGATACTTCTCAGCCAATCCAACCCTAATTGTCTGTGCCTGCTTACAACCGGCAAAGTGACAGCAGCTGCCTCTAAACCAGGATTCAGCAGCAAAACAGAAAAAGGGAAAGTGAATTAGCCTGTCCATACCAGCTACCCCCAGCATATTAAGCATGTCATAGATCTATGAGTTTGGGCCACCAAAATGGAAATTATAAGAAACATGGAGGCTGTTGAAAGAAAGTCATCCTTCTATGCATTCTGAAGAAGCTTCCAAGTGGTCTGTAGAAAAAGTTCAAAATGTTTTTGTTTACTTATGCAAGGCTTCCCTGACCTGGTTGTTTCATTTCACATGTGCATAATGTTAATTTTGAATAAAAAGTCTGCTGAAACATGTTGAACTGCTCTTCCTGACCTGTGGTATAGGAACCGATCCCTCTTCTTTCTACATTATTTCTACCTCTGGTACTAAATTTTCTGTTAAGGAAGCAATGGCCTGGAACACATCTACAGTTGTCCATTCATATTCTCTGGGGTTTGGTTCCAGGACTCCCCGTGGATACCAAAATCCATGAATACTCAAGTCCCATTTATATGCAATGGCATAGCAAAATGGTGTCCCTTATACAGGATGGTAAAATCAAGGTTTGCTTTTTGGATTATTATTTTTTAAAGAATATTTTCAAGCTGTGAATACTTAAATCCATGGATACCAAATCCGTGGATATGGAGGGACAACAGTATTTCAGTACTTTGTTAATTGAGGTATACCTGTACATCGTTTATTCTACTTGTGTTTGACGGATGCATGCTGTTTAGATACTGTCTGAAATTCACACATCCCCATCTAAAGCATTACATGATAAGAAACTACTCAAGAAAGAATTTAAAAACAGCTTTTAAAAAATGAACTGAGAGGAAAAAATAGGAATAAATCCACCACCACCCCCATGTAGTTTGTTTAACCAACCGTGGGCCCTTGGTACCCACTAGAGTTTGGTTCTAGGACAACCCCACCCCACCCCCGGTGGCTACCAAAATCTATGGATGCTCAAGTCCCATTATATACAATAGCGTAGTATTTATAAAATGGTTAATAGCAAGGTTTGTTTTTTAGGGGGAATATTTTTGAGCTGTGGTTGGTTGAATCTGTGAATGCAAGGCTGGCTGTAAGTTAACTGGTTATTAACATCAGCCTGGAAGACAGTCCTAAACAACACATTTCATCCATTGTGTTAAAGTGAACAAAGGACTGCAAAGCAGAATGAGGAGGCAGCTTGGAGAATGTTGGCATAAAGGCAGCATTCTGTGCTTGATTTTTTTTTATTATTATTTTTCATTCTGTGCTTGATTTTAGACACACTTAAACACGCTCCCTATATCAGTGGAGGCATTATGGGAGGGAGAGTGAGACACTAAGAGAGAAAATGAGAATTCAAAGGTAAAAGAAACCCCAGAAGTGCTGTAAAATCCAAAGTGGCTACCCTTATTGTGTTCTTCCAGTGTCCATTTTTACTCAGAAAGCCTCAAATAAAGAAGTACAACTGGTATTTTGAAATAGCTTCTTCAAAACAAAGCTGCATGGTCTTCTAGACAACCTGAAATATGCTATACAACACAACAGCAGAAGAGGCTACTTTGAATAACACAAAATCAAAACTGCTATCATTTTGAAAACAGTTTCTTCTAAGACATGGGCAGTTTCCGAATTATATGTTGTGCAGACGTGGAGTATTTTCTCCATGCACACTAACTTAATTTTGTTGTTATTATCAAAGGAACAGGAGCTAATTGTTTAAGTTATTAAAGGAAAAAGAAACATTTGCAGCTGGCTACTGTACTATGTATGCATAGTTTGCAAGACACACATTCCTTAGAAACTCAGCCAGCCTTCACTGCAACCTTAAGGATAAAGATACTCTTTTGAAGTAAAACATTTAATGACAGGACAACACATGTTGTCTGAAGTTAGAGCGGGGAAAGCTTACCTCATTTCTCATTTGATGCCTAAGATCTTAGTATGCCTCCTTTACCCCCTGCTACAAAGACTTCTTTTTTTAGCTCATCGAAATCAAATTCCTTCTCTGCCTCCTTATGAGACTGTGATGTCAGAAGGCTGAGGGCTGGTTTATCAAGAGAGAGAAAGAGCAAGAGCACAGAAGTTCCCCCCACACTTTCAAACCATTCACACAAAGAGATGTTAGAAAGTAAATGTCAGGCTGGTTCTATGTGCATCATAAAAAATGGGAATTTCCAGCCTGAGCCACTATGCTGCTGCCATCACTTTATAAGACATTTCAGTTGACTGGGTGGGACAAGGTACATTTGTAATGAAAGCACAAGGGACAGTGTTAAGTAATGGTTTGGGTGCTGGACTAGGACCCAGGAGACCAAGATTCGAATCCCTGCTCAGCCATGGAAATCCACTGAGTGACCTTGGACAAGTTACATTATCTCAGCCTCAGAGGAAGGCAAGGGCAAACCCTCTCTGAATAAAACTTGCCAAGAAAATCTCACATAAGGTTCACCTTGGTTCCTCACAAGTCAGAAACGACCTGAAGACACACATCACCACCAATAAGAGGTAAACCCTAACAGACCCCCAAATCACAATACAGTTCAAATTTTGGAGGAATAAGGAATAACATCAGTAACATATTTATGATAGATGCAAACTGTACATCATCATTTGTTCTCAGATGCATACTTTTATTCCCCAAACTTTGGGTGCAACTTCAGTAATCCACAGTTGATTTTCAAAGCCATGCCACTGTGTCAGAGACAATACAGCTTTGGGGGCTAAATCTGTCACAGGCATCACTTTGATCAACCAGGTCATCTTAAGGTTACCAGGCAGAATTTTTTAATTGGGAAAGAAAAAGTTATTTTTCTTTCAGGTTATTTAAGGTGTCATTTGGATTGTTAATCCTAAATATTTTCTTTCTGTGACTGCTGCCTCACTGCAGAAATCATGCAGTTTGACACCACTTTAATTACCACGGCTCAATGCTATGGAATTCTGAGATTTATAGTTTTGCAAGATATTTCACCTTCTCTGTCAGAGAGCTCTGGTGCCACAACAAAATACAAATACCAGGATTCCATAGGATAGTTAAAGTAAATATATCACTACACTAATATCACTATGATAGTTAAAGTGGTATCACTAAGTTATTTCTGCAGTGTGACAGCAGCCTGCCCCTTTCCCTTCTCTCTCACACAATGAGAGACTGAAGGGGAAAGGCAACTTATTTTGTAACTTTTTTTCTACTTCTGTGATAATGCTGTGATTTTTCTTTAGTTTTGGCAAATGTTTTATTACAGTAGATGCCCTCAAGCAAGAGAAGTTATTGAATTTGGAAACAGCAATTGTTGTGCCCTGGACAATGCGGGCGAACATTGAATATCTGAAGGGCTTATTTTCACAAAACTCTTATCTTTCGTTTTTAGAAGTTTACTATCTACTTAGAGTCAAATTAGAAGTTATTTTAATTGTTCTCTATGACACCATACATATATGGGGGTAGAGACTTTAACTGGAATCATATCCCAGTAGGAGGTTTTACTTTTTCCTTCCTAGTTTAAAAAAAAAAAAGAAAAAAGAAAAGAAAAAAAAAGCCAAGACAGTGGCATTAGGGCAAAAAAGCTGGGGGGTGGCTTATCATTTTGTTTTGCCTGTGCTCTAGCTTTTAAAACTCATTCCCCACACAGTCAATTCCTTTATTTCTTCACTTCACTATGATTGCCTATCCTTTCCTTCTTTCCTGAATGCTGGAGATTTCCTGCATATTGCTTTACTCCTGGACCATCACCTCCCAAAAATAGTACTCTACAGTGAACTCGCCATGGGTCAGCGTAAGAGGGGTGCTCCAAAAAAAGCAATACAAGGACCTGAAACAACATCTCAGGCTTGGCCAAATTGATCACCAACAATGGTCCGCCCTGGCTTCACATCGGGAGGCATGGAGATGCACTATCCACAATGCTGCAGCCTTATTTGAGAACTCACGCCGAACAAGTCTTGAAGAGAAACGATAAACCAGAAAGAATCACAACCCAGAAACATCACCCAAGGAGACCTTCTGCTGTGCTTTCTGCGACCAGACTCGTTTATCTCGGATTGGCCTTTTTAGTCATCAGTGCGCTTGCAGAAAGCGCGGGATGAGTCCTTCCTGAATCTTCCTTTGCGAAGAAAAGCCAGAGAGGGAGAGAGAGAGAGAGAGAGAGAGATTTATTTAACTGGAGACAATTTTGCAACGCTTGCACAAAAGAAGCCCAGATAAGAGTCTAGGGACCCTTTCACATTAACCACAATTATAGTGTTATGATTCCACTTTAACTGTGATGTCTGCACCGTATGGAATCTTGGGGTTTGTAGTTTGATGAAGTATTAGAATTCTCTGGCTCAGAGTAACCTTCCATAAACTGAAAATCCCAGGACTGCAGAGGATGTTGCCAGACCAGTTAAAGTGGAATCACCATACTATAACTGTGTAGTGTGAAAGGACCACCTAATACAGTAAGAGTAATCTACTTCACATTTGAGACCAACTATTAATTGCAACCATTAACATTTATCCATATGGGTATGCGTGTTCCCATGTGTGTGTTGCTACAGTATCTCTAATAAATCTACATTAACAAAAAGAAGAGACAAAAGGAGAAAGCAGGAAAGAAAATGCATCTAATACAACTCTCTTGCTTTCTTTCCTACTTTTGCCTGTCTTTATTTATTTATTTATTTAGGTTAATTCCCTTCCCTCTCATTCCCCTCCTCCTAAAAGACAACAAAACAGTCATGATAGTACAATTTGCTTGAAGCTGAGGCTTGACCTAGTTGCAGAGTCCTCCTGACACACTGGCTGAAGACCAGCGCCTTGTGTTAGTAAACAGGTCTTTTGACATGGAAAGTCCACCTGACTCTACCTCTGCTTGCCTCCTGGGGAATTCTGAAAACGTACCCATTCAAGGAGGGTGCTTGTAGAAAGTATATGCCAGCCTTCCCAAAACTGGTGCTCTCCAGTTATGCTGGACTACAGCTCCCATCATCCCCTATGCTTTGTGAAGTCTGGTGTAGGCTGATTAGTTTACACTGCCAATTTTGTGGTGGCTCTTTGCTGCTTGGGGATTTAGCTTTCAAGGCTGTTGGCTTCTTGTTAATTGGATCACTTTAGAGTATATTATATTTTTATACATTTTTAATGACTATTGTTCCTGGCCCTGTGGCTGTCTTTTCTGAGGGGAATGCAAGTTACTTTTTAAAGAACAAACTACAGAATATCACCCACACAAGCTTTAGGGTATTTTAAAAATTGATTAAGTAAACACTTCCTTGACTAGAGAAACAAAAAAAATTACAAAAAATTCCTGGGAATTTCCTTTTATGTTTTAAGGGACCAATCAATGGCTTCTACTTCTGAATCAAAAGTTGTTCTCAGTGGCAGGAGTTTCTCAGCAGTTTCCGCCTCTGTTCCATTATTTGTACTAATCTCAACTCAGTTTACGATCCCATAAAAAACCATTTAATATGCTTGCAGTTTTTCTCTCCTTCAGTACCAGAATTATAATAATTTACAACGATGACACATCAGCCTGTGACACTGATAAAGGCTGGCGTAGGCTGATTAGTTTACACTGCTTCTTTTTGCTTCTGCTCTTTGCCACTTGGGACTCTTGCTTTCTAGGCTGATGACTGAGGTGAGGGGGGGGGGGAATCATTGCTGCAGTTTAACACCATGCTCTGAGCTGAAATAATTGCTTGGAAACCAGGCACACACATGACAGGGACACACTTATTGTATTTTTTTTAAAATATTGCAAGGTTTAAAGGATACATTAAGAATCAACCATAGTTGCTCAGAACATGTCATTCAAATAAAAGCAATGCCATCACCAGTCTTAAATGGTGAAGAATCACCTTGGATCCAAATCCAACTCTCTAGGATTTTTTTTGGGGGGGGGAAGGTTAGGAATTTTTTTATTGGAATAAGACCATTCTACTGAAAAATACACCTGACCTCAAAAGGCCATAACAATAACACAAAAATAATATTAATTGTTTTCCTCTTTTCTTACCAATACAAAAATAGAACTATCTATCCTAACACTAATACATTTTTCCTCTTAATCTAAACGCACTATAATCACATTATATTTACACAATATAATTATACTTATTTGGAAAAGAAAAAATAATAATAAAAGATTAATTAAAAAATAATACAAAATTATACAAAAACACAATAATAATAATAATAAAATATTTATTTATTTAAAATATCCTTTTAAGTTATTGCTGGGGTTGTCTCACTAAACCACGGCCAAAACTTTTTCCAACGATGGTTTGGCAATTTCTCTTTTTCACTCAGAGCTAAATTTTCAATTAGGTTTTTGACATAATAAGCAGTGCCTTTTACATCCTGCAGATTTTGACTTTTCAGCTTCCTTTGTCTTTGGAAAACTAACCCTAACATCACATAGAGGTTTACCAGGCGCACTGTGGACCAGGGCACTTTCCAAAAACTCTCAGCCACGGAACCTGACTCCTTCCTCTTCCTCTTTTGGCCCACTGACTTTCTGGGTCCCCTGACACCCTCTGGAGGTTCAGTCCCCAAAAGCACTGTCTCCCAAGCCTGTTGTGCCAAATCTGGCCAATCCAGGACCCGGGCCACCTTCTCCCATGTTTCCCGGGCACTCAGGCAGTCCTGGACAAAATGTCTGATCGTCTCCTTTTGTGCCATGCCACTCAAAATCTCAGCCTTTTTACATTTCAGACGAGGACAAGTCTGCTCATCCTCTGTGGTCCACGGTTTCCTTCCCCTCAGATTAAGAACCTGATGGTAGAGCCTCCACCTCAAGTCCCACAACTTTTTGGGGACCCTTTTGTCCATGAAATACTCAGTCGGGCTAGTCTGGTGTTTTAGGTAGTCTGACAAATCTGGTTTGGCCTGACGTTTTTGCAAACACGGGTTAACATAAATCTCTTCCACTATTTTTCTGTACAAACCTCTCTTGATGCTCTGACCTGGCCTGTCTTCATCCTTCAACTCCTCAGCATGGATTCTATATTTCTTTAGGTAAAAAACAAAGTCTCTCAAAAAATCTGGTGCTTTCAATTTTTCAGGCAAAGAAAACCTAAAACTTAATGAGCCTTCCTCCCACCAAGTCTTTCCCCATCTAGTCCCCATCCAGCACTCACAAAACAAAACTAGCCAAGCCTGAAGTTGAATCTGACCCTTTTGCAACAGAGAGACTTTCCCAAAATTTTGGGCAGAGAAGATGGTGATGAACTTAGGTCCCAGGGCTGGGAAGTCCAGGCCCCCTTGTTCTACCTGCCCATAAGCCCCTGCTCTTGCCAGGGGGAATGTGGCCATTCCCCAAAGGAACTTGAAGAGAGCCTGATCGGCTTCTTTAACCACTGAATCTGGAGGCGGGAAAACAGCCACCAAGTTGGCTGCCACTGGAAGCAGGTAGGTATTTACAAAAGCAGCTCTCTGGTAAATGGTCAGCTTCCATCTCTGCCAGAGGGCCACCCTCTCCTTCACTTTTTCCAACCAGCGATAACAATTTTCTTTCCATCCCTCGGGAGCCACTGCAAAATTCAGCCCCAGGATCTTCACCCTATCCATCTTTGCCTCTTGCTCTGCTTGCCACCCTTCCTTTCCTTCAACTATGTCCTTTAGAGGAATAGCTGCCATCTTGTCCTCTGCAGCAAAAATCCTGATCAAAAAACTCTTTTCCATGTTAAGTTGAGCACCAGAAACTCGACCGTAGGCCTCAAAAGCATCTTTAATCTTTCTAACTTCCATCTTGTCCTTAACCAAGAGGGACACATCATCAGCATGGGCAACAAATTTAACAGATTCACACCGAACCAACCACAAACTGTCCAACAGACGTGGGATTCGGATCCCCGGGATGCTCTTGTCTAAACTAATCTTACACAGGATAGCATCCAAAGCAATAACATACAAGAGAGGGCTCAGTGGACAACCTTGCCTCACCCCAGAATTTAACTTAATCCTCTTTCCTCTATGACCATTGACTTGCAAAACCACCTCTGCATCCCTATAAAACAATTTTACTAAAGCAATAGATCTCTCTGGCACTCCTTTCCACTTGAGGGCTTCCCATAGGAACATATGATCTACATTGTCAAAAGCTTTCATCTGGTTGACCTGTAGGATTTGACCAGTCCAAGCTCCCTCCTTGCTGAGTTGGAACACTTCCCAAAACAAACAAAGAGAGTCTACCATAGTCCTACCTGGGACAGCACTGGACTGTGCTTCCATCACAATCTTATCAGCCACCTTAGCCAGCTGATTGTTCAGTATTTTTGCCAACATGCGGTAGTCTACGTTGGTCAGAGCTATGGGGCACCAGTTTTTTGGGAGGGTAGGATCACCCTCCTTTGGGGAAAAAATCAGGACCCCTTGATAAAACGTCTCAGGGAGCTCATTATTATCTCACAAAAAAATTAAACAAAGTGGTTAAAGGGGGAACAATCCACTTCCTGTAAACTTCATCAAAATTCCAACTGAGGCCATCTGGGCCAGGGGCCGACTTACCCTTCCCCTGAAAGAAATTCACCTCAAGTGGGATTTGAACCAACAACCTCCTACTTATAAGGCAAACACATTTCCTGCTTGCCACAGTGACAGTCACAGTACTTGACACAGCTCTCTAGGGTTCCCTGTACAGTCAATTCTCCCTCCCTATAATACCACTGTTTCGTAATTTCCCAGATTTTTAATATCCCCTCTCTCTGGCTCAAATACTTCCCCCAAACCTAAGCTATCAACAGTAAAAGCTTTTATTTAAAATTTTTGGTCCTACCCTTGGATGTCTTTGGCCCTGCCCTCCATTGGAATGATTCCCCAAGGATAAATCTGAAATGAACTCAACCCTCTGGGTGAAAGACGCTCCCTCTTTGTATATATTATAAAACAGTATAATGTCTTCTGTGATGCAGACCATGTGAGTCATCAAAACATAGTAGCACGGGCTCTCTTAGCTTGATTACATAGACTAGCCTGTTAAACCTTTGGTTGATTACAGGTTGTTGGCATAATAGTTGATTCAATGCTCAATTAGATGCTGTATTAAATACGTAGCATACAGGGAGGCATTTCTTACATATCGCCTAATAAGTATGTGGGGACTCAATCTGGATCAAGACCACCAGACAGGTTGAGGTAGTTTAAATTTCCCCCAGCTGGGTGGGGGAATTTTTTGGAGGGGGGAACTGGGGAACTGAAACCTCCCCAGGCAACTCACTGTCATCTCATTCTGGAAGGGAGCCATTTTCACTTACTAGGGAGTGAGGCTTCCATGAATGCATACTATACAATGGATATAAAGCAGCTCTTCTTAGGCACATCAATCCTTTCACCTTTAATTCCTGATTTCATTTCTCTCTCTCATCTTTTTTCTTTATTCTATGCCCTCCCATGAAAATTCCTGGCTAAAACTTTCTCCTTCCCCTTCTTCCTCTCTCATCTTCTCTGGCTTCTTCCTCTACCTGCAACACTTGCCTACATTTGTCTTCTCTCTCATTCTCTCCCTTTCATGTCCTCTTTCTCTCCTCCCCCCACGACTGCTGTCTAAACATTTCCTTCTATTCTCTCTCACTTTCCCCCTCCTCATATTCCTCAGTTGCACTCATCTTGTCCCTCCTTCCCTACACCCTCTTCCTTTCTCTTCACCTTTTTTCTTCTTTGCACCACTTGAAATTCTTCTGGATGCATTTGTCCCACCCCTCTCATCTTTCTCTCTCTCTCTCTCTACATTCACTTCTAGAATATTCATCAGCTTCTTCCCTCCCTGTCTGTCTCTCCAACTGTTTCTTCTACGCTCCACCAAAGATCTATATATATAATTCTCTTGGGTATGTTGCTGTTTCCAGTGTGCTGATTGGCTGCTTAGGAAACTGACCAACCAATCAAAGTTTGGTTGGGCAGCCAATCAGCACACTGGGGGCGGGAACATGTCAACTTTTAAATGCTTTCTAAACATGGCCACCGGCAGAGGAGGTGTGAGTAGCATAGGGGGAGATGTGGCATGGTGTATGTGCGTGGGGGCGGCGGTGAGGCATGTGGTGGTGAAGGCGGTGAGGTTGACAAGGGGGCAGTGAGATGCAGCGGGGGGGTGGGGAGGGCGTGAGAGGCGCAGTGGCAAGGGGGTGGGGGGCACGGGAGGGTGGCGAGGAGCAAGGTGCTGCAGGGGGTGGAGTGGGCAGTGGCGGGGTGGCGAGGGGAGTGGAAGGGAGGGGCGAGGTGCCACGGGGGCAGCAGGGAGGTGGGGAGGGAGGCAGCGGAGGCATGGGGAGGGTGGTGAGGGGGCAGCGAGGGGCAGCAGGAGGTGGAGAGGGCACAAGGGGTGGCTGGGGGAACGGCATGTGTACCATTGTGTGTGTGTGTGCAGCATGTGGGGGGAATGCTGTATGCTACACCGGGTATAGTTAGTAACCTTGAAATCATGAATGGATTATGTATGGGGCTGTCTAAATGGCAAAAATACTCCTCATAGAATTTGAGGAGAATTTGTTTTGTCTAAATGGGATCCTGCATCAATCTGCCGTATTTGGAAGTGGGGGCAAAAAACTCCAAATACGCCACAGGAAAAGCCTTTGTGGCTTTTCCTGGAATTAAAAAAAAAAATCTCCAAAGGAAATGTGCATTCCTGCTTATTGGGACAATCGATTCGCTTTGCTGCACATTCCTGATAAGAGTGGAAGTGAAAAGCTGATTGGTTGGACATGTACAGACATGTGCACAGGCATTGAACTGGCATGTTGTATTTTTGCTGTGCCAGTTGTGTGCTGAGGCAAAAAACCCAGCCTTTTCTCTCTTTTTTTCTGTTTATTTAAGCGGAAGATTGCACTTCTGTACCTTGGATTTACTTTTTTTTTAAAAAAACTGTTCAGCAGCAGCAACTGTTGACCATAAAAATGCAAGCAATTCACTTGTGCCCACCATCTTGTTTAGAGGCATGCCTGTTTGAACAACAAACACATGGCTTTGCATGCCTGCAACCTTGGGAAAAAACCACGGACACAAATGAAAGCTGCTATGAATTGGCGTTGGTGTGCATCAATCCACATTTTGTTGCCTCATATAGATGAGCCTTTAGATTCTCAGCATTTACAAGTTGTACGTCCTATTTAAATTAAGCAGGACTTGGTCCTGAGTAGGTATGCAGAGATAAGCTTGCCCTCTTGGTCACTATTGCTCTACCACCACCCCCTCCAAAATATCTGATAATTATTGGTAGCATTATTATGAATATGATGGTTATTATTTTGTGAGGTGAGAAGAGGTGTCATTTTCTGTAAGACAGAAAAAGAGAAGAAAAAAAATAAACCAGGGAAACTGATTAATGAGAGCATCCCATCAAGAGAAGAATTTGGAAAATGTTCTTTTTACCTAAAATATTTCTTTGGTTGGACTGCAACTCCCACATTTGAAAAGCAGTGCTTGCAAATGTGTTAAAAACAGATTTTTATTTTCTGTTCAGTGCAGACTTTAGAAAACTGAAATTCCAACCAAATATTTTCTTATGTGTTAGACCAGTGGCTCTTTCTTAGCCTTTTCTTTACCAGGGATCCCCTTTATATATATATATATATATATATATATATATATATTGCTGTGGACCCCCAAGACTTAACTCATGATTTAAAACCAATCATCATCACCACCATCACCATCACCATCCATTAAAGCTTCCTTCAGAGGCACTGTAGGGAATGAGAAGACATTTCTCCTGCTTCTTCCTGCAAGTTTGCGCCTGGAGAGGATTGAATGGCAATGTGCAGGTCAAACCAACCAGCCTGTGCCTTGGCTCCTGTCATGTAGCCACTCCACTGCAGGCAGGAGGTGGGCTAAGCAGCCTTCAAGCCTTCACGGACCTCTGTGAGGACACTGCGGACTCCTGGGGGTCCATGGACCGCAGGTTAAGAACCACTGTGTTAGACTATGTTTTTTTAAAAAAAATCTGAATGATATGCTCCAAGCAACTGTGTTTGATGCTTAACATACCATATTTAGCTACACCATCAGAACCTGCCATCTGTGACATAACCAGGAATCACTCCGACATCTCAGGTTTTGGCCCTGAAATATCAGGCTGTGGGATACTCCTGACTCAGCAAACTCCTGATCTGGCAACCTTATTAATGTAGTATTAAGATTAGCCCTCAGAGAAACAGCACTGATACTTTCCTCAGCTTGCAGTTCTTGCCTGAGACAAGTATTCTGCAAACTAAAAACACCTGAGGATACTGTAACGTGTTTGTCATGCAATGCTTTTTATTAGTGACTCCAACCACAGTACATCATGCAATTGCATTCACCAGCCAAGTAATTTTAGTCCACAAACTTCGGTTCGTAACATGTAGCGCCATTATCGTGACTGCTCCATGTAATGGCAATGCCCTACGCACCGGATCGTGGGCCCATGTGTCCTTGCAACCGCATGAGTAATGTGTTAAAAGAATTAAAATCTGAATGTGCCAATATCAACTGCTTAAACTGCATGTGATTATAAGCATTCGTATTTCCAGCTCAAAAAATACCAAGGTGTACATGCCCCACACAATCATGCAAATAGACAACACAGTAATGGCAATGTCAGAACACACCTAAAAGTATTAATTTTGTATTTTAATACACTGAGGCAATTCTTAGCAAGTTTACTCAGAATGAAGCCTCACTGTGTTCAGCATAGCTTAACCCTAGTCTGTTTAGAAATGCTGCTGAAATCAACTTCTCATTCAAGTTGAAATTCACAGCAAGTGTTATGGGTACAGACTAGGGCTGCCCACTATGAATCAGGAAATTCCTGATTCCCCCCCCCCACAAGATGAGAACAAATTTCTACAGACTACTTTGCCTGTCTACAGACACCTCTCCCTGCATTTGTTGTAAAACACAGTACCGTAGTCTTCACAGAGTATGTCAGTGCCAATCTCAATGTGGAATGCTATAGCAGGAGCCTGTAAATTTCCCCATTTCACATCACTGTGAAGTGGGAGCACAGATATGTTATTTTAAAATATTTCAATATCATACTACTTCTCCATATTCACTGCACTGTATCAATACCGCCATGGGTTTCCTCTCTAGATTTTCTGTTGTCACCTGCAGACAAATTATCTGAAGTGACTTGGACTGATTTTCCATAGATTTTGTCTTCTCTTCAGTTTTGAATGGAGGCTTTCTTTGATGCCACTGAGTTCTGCAGAACTGACATGAGGAGAGATTTATGTTCCTCATCACTGAAAGGTGCCTCACACAATCTTCTCACATTCTTCTTCCTCCTCCAACAAAAAGTATGCCCTCAACACAGGCCAACACCACAGTTAGTATGTACCCATTAGTAAGCAGAAGTGGCAGCCACCTTGCTGGTATGTGGTGAAGTACATCTTTGTATTCCATTTTTACAAACTCAAAAAATGACAAAAGAGATTCAGCCTTCTTCACTAAGATCTAAATTCAGTATACCTTGTTTCTACATCAAAACTCAAAGCCTTCATCCCACTTTTGAGATGATTATGGATTATATGGCATTTGTAACCCAGTTGTATCAAGTGGTCATTAAACAGTTTTAATTTCTGATACACTGACTTGTGTTTTCAAACATTTACAAGGGCATTGTCAGCCACATTAGACACACTGCTAATGCTGAGACTGCCATGCAGAATATTGGGTATCTATGCTGAAATTACCTCAATTATCTCATCACTGTCACAATAAAAATCAAGCAAGCCAAGCCATACTTGATTCTTCTGTCAAAGAAAAGTTCTAGTGATTTTGGTGCCAAAATATTTTCTACTATGCTGGTTGTTTTTGTCTTCTAGTTTTTGTCTTACGATTTTAGAATCAGTTTATCCTTTTGGAAGCGCTTTTTTTTTTTTTTTACACAGTCTTGGCTTGAATAACTTAAATTGTGTGAAAATACTGTAGCAAATCAGTCTTATTTGAGCTATGGTCACCAGATTTTCTTGGGGTGAGTCTCTTTTGGTGAAAAAAGTGATGAGATCTGTTGTATTCTTGTGGTATTACTTCTCTAATTCCTTGTGTTCTGTACTTTCAACATGACTTCCCTTCCCTCACACTTAACTGAAAATCCTTGATTGCATAGGATTTCTGCTATAACACACACACACACACACACACACTCTGTTGACTTTTGAAGCCAGTTTTTGAATGCACATTCCTTTCATCATTAAAACTACATAAATGTCTTCTACAGATTTGCATACATTTTTAGTTGCCTCTTTAAAATAAAATGGGCATTAAAACTAGGAAAAATATCTTTACTTATGTTATGTATTAATTGCATTGATATCCCACCTTTCCTCAAATGAGCTCTCTTCCTTCCCAATTTCCTTCACAGAAACCCTGTGGTGTAGATCAGACTGAGAGAGAGTGATTGGCTCAAAATCATTCTGTGAGTTTAATGTCTTAGTAGGAACTTGGATCTTCCATCTTCCAGTCCAATATTCTAACTGTTACACCACCCCAGCCCTTTTAAAAGGAGAAAGCATTGATTTATAACATTTGTGCAGATTTCAACAGGTATAGATTTCACATTTGGGCGTCTGGCACAAAACATGTTGTGAGAGGCTATCGGAAGAACATTATCTGCATGCTAGGTTGTTTCATGGCTTCTATAAAAGAACCCTGGCATTTGTAGTTCAAAAAAACAGCTGAGAATGCCCTACTGAGATGCTCCTCACAGAACTAGTTTCCATTACTTCCTAGGAAAATAGACTCAGTTCTAAACAGTGTGTCTGTTAGGCATATGCTGGGGTTCATAAATGTAATCTATATATATAATTCTCTTGGGTATGTTGCCGTTTCCAGTGTGCTGATTGGCTACTTAGGGAACTGACCAGCCAGGTCTGTTGGACAGCCAATCAGCACACTAGGGGTGGGACCATGTAAATCTCAAACATGGCCACTGGAGAGGGACAGTGAGTAACATGGGGGTGGATGTGGTGTGTGCCTGTGTGTTATGGAGTTCAGGGGGTGGGGTGGGCAGAACGAGTGGGGTGGGCGGGCAGAAAGAGCAGTGAGGGGCAGAACGAGCAGTAGGGGGTGGCAGGGGGCTGAACGAATTGCAGGTGGGCGAGTTAAACCCACCAGACTACCTCAAGGGTTGTCATGAGGTTTCCTGGGCATTTTGGGGGGAGTTTTTTTTAATGGCGTACGGTATGCCGGGTCCAGCTAGTATAAATAAATAAGTGTATTCGAGATAGTACAGTTCTATAATTTGCAAAACTGGTTAAAAATAATGGCTATCTTTAGGTCTTAACTAGATGCAATACAGTGTATTCCAATAATTTAGATCCAGCTAAACCAATTATATGAAATCCATGCACTATAAATAAATTTCAGAAGAGAACAAAAGACATTCCTTTATATTCAGCATCCGTTATGCTGCTCATTTTCTGGCAGAAGAAACATACAGTGTTTAACTCCTTAGCTTATTTTAGGAGGGCAAAGCAATCCAGTATAATACATTTTCCAAAAAAAATTATGCCAACAATTACAAATACCCCAATTTGCCTGAGGTCAGTTTAATAGGATAGGCAATGAGGCCATCAATACATTTATATGTTAATGCAATTACAGGGTAGATAGAAAAACACCATCTCTACTGTACAGCTGCAGAAGGAAAATCATTTTTGGGGTGGGAAAAAGAGGTTACAACATACAGGATGCCCCTGCCTTTTAATGGCTTTATCTGGCAACTTGCTCTTTTGATGCTTGCAAATTAAGGACAAGTTCCATTAATTCGATAAGGAATCCACTCTTTCAACAGTTCTTTCCACTAGGGGTTGCTTGGGACTGATCATGCATACACACACTGCTTGCAAAACGAGCTGAGAAGGGAGAAAAGTCACCAGGACGACTGGGAGATTTCACAAGCAGCAAGTGCAGGCAGTCCTAAGTAAGCCACCATAATTCCCTCATGTTCCCTACATGGGTTCTACTTGTTGACCAAATCCGGTTTCTAACACTGCTACAGTCCCTAACCTGTCGGGTAAGTGGGGGCTTCTTGTATTCTCCCATGTAAATCAGCCTGTTTCCACTGTATCTGAAAGAGACACTTGCAAAAATTAAAGATGCCTGTACAGAAAACTGGCATCACCAATTACGAATATATGATACATTTATAAAGACCATTATCCAAATAATAAGACTCCTCTATAAACAGACACATTCGTGCAACGTGCAATGGCTTCTTTCTTTTACAGTACATGAAAGTAAGATTCACTTATAAGAAACATGGCACACAAAGTATCAGATCTAGTTCAAAATTTCCAGAATGTTCATTCTCTGAGCTGCTCATGAGCTTTCGAACTTTTAATAGTACGTATGTACAGTCGTCCCTTCACATTCGCGGGGGTTACATTCCACGGACCCCTGCAAATGTGAAAAATCCGCGAATATTGTTTGCTCCCCCTCCCCCACCAAAGCGATCATGAGGCCTCCGGAGGCCCCATAGTCGCTTTCCTCCGCCTGTCCACTCCCTTCCTAGGCCTTCCCAGGGCCTCCGGAGACCCTCCCGAGGCCCCGTGGATGCCTCCACAGCCCTCCCCCCTCCCGCCCAAGCCCTCAACGGGGGAGGCCCTGCGGAGGCCTTCCCGGCCCTCCCCCTCCCCCCAAGGCCTTCACGGGGCCTCCGGAGGGTCTCTGAAGGCCCTGCGGAGGCCTCCCCGGCCCTCCCCACTCCCCCCCAAGGCCTTCACATGGCCTCGCAGGGGCCCACGGAGACTTCCCCGGTCCTCCCCAAGGCCTTTGCGGGGCCTCGCAAGGCCCTGCAGAGGCCTCCCCGACCCTCCCCACTCTCCCCCAAGGCCTTCGTGGGGCCTCCAGAGGGTCTCCGAAGGCCCCGCGGAGGCCTTCCCGGCCCTCCCCCTCCCCCCCAAGGCCTTCGCGGGCCCCCGCGGAGGCCTCCCCAGCTCTCCCCGCTCCCTCCCAGGACTTTCACGGGGCCTCTGGAGGCCCCTTGTCACGGTTTTGGGAGGGCCCCAGGGGCCCTCCCAAAACCACAAATAAAACCGCGAATGCTGAGTACACGAACGTGGAGGGGCAACTGTACCATTAAGCAGACTTTCTCACCCTGTGAGTGCTAGTTTGTACACTAAATAGGAGTGAGGGATAAAGGTTCTCTTATGTTTTACAGCATGTCTATGAAAATAGAAATACCCTTTTGCCTACACAGAAAACTAGCAAAATAGGGATATTAGTGCAGCCGAGTCTTCTCACTGTCCTTCTATTTCTCTATTTTAGGTTATTTCCAAAGAGGAGCATTGCTCAAGCAGGTGTAGATTTGGCCTGGGAGCCCCACTACAGATCACAATTTAAGTATATTAGAAGGACACATGGCTCAATAGTATCTCACACAGTTTACATACAGAAGATCTCATGTTTAACAACTTGCATATCCGGTTAATACAGGGGCAGAGTAATTTGGCAGGCCTGGGGGGCAGGTTTTCACCACTAGACACCCAACATGGGCAGCATTAGACCCAGAAATTGTGAAAAAACATCCCCAAATCACGAATGTTCAGAACACGAAGTGGTCTGATGTCCATTTCTACTTTTGATCTCGGGGAGGGGCATTCTGTAAGGTACATGGGGTAAGCCCTCTGCCCAACCTAGCTGAAGCAATGTTACTGCTCCTAGAGCCTCCAATATTTTTTATTTTTTTGCAAAGGTGGGGTTCCATGAGAGATTGGGGCCAAATGCAGTCCATGGGTCACACTTGGCCCACTCATAAGTTAAAAGAATGATGGGAGAGTAATCTTCCCCAGAACCTGGGGCTCAGTTACACGGCAGTTTTCATTGCAGTAGTTTGCGCTTTATCACAGTTTCACACCAGTGCTGCATAGTTCACATGATTTACTGCTAAATCTGTTGATCTGTTTAGTTTTCCGCTTTGTAATTCACACAGATAGAGGTGGGGGTGTGCCCTCCCAAGCAAATCTGGGGGAAGATGCCGAGGAGCTGCGAGGGAGGGAGAGAGAGAGAGAGAGAGAGAGAGAGAGAGAGAAAGTGCTGTCACCTTTCCCTCTGATTACCAGAGGAATACCTGCTAATTTTTATTCCTTTAGCAGGGAGTGTCAGCCGAGGAGCCATTCCCCATCAAGCCCCCCTTCCCCTAACCCACTCTCCCCCCCTTCTCACACACCAAAATGGGATCTCAGCAGGGTGAGGGAACGAACACACACACACACACACACACACGGGAAAAGGCTAACTGGGGATTCCTCAATCCCTGCAGCCAAGCAAGCCAGGAAAGCTGGGTGATTGGGATGGGTATAGCACTGGATATATCTTTTCTGTGGCTGGAAACAACAGTGGACGGATCTTTTCATTTGAGGCTCCGCCATCTCTAATCCACCCCCTCCTTGGACAGCCCAACCAATCACAGCTCAGCTCTGCTGTGACTGTATCGGGAAGATTGCTGGTAGTTCACATAGCCCTTAGTGAAATGGTGGTTCACACAATCGAAAGTACGCTAAGTTGCAGTACTTTTTTAAAAAGTCAGGGAAGGTAGCGAAATCCCCTATCACACTACTTTTTAGTTTTTGAGCTCTCCACCTTCTGAATGAGGCAATACTGTGGCGTGAAGTGTGGGAACAATTAGGAATCTTAGCGATTTATTTAAGTGAATATATTGCCATGTAAACAGGGCCTTGGAACGACTATGTAGTAAACAATTAGTTAGATAGACAAAAAAATTGGTATGCTATAAGACAGCCTCTTAAGTTCCTACAACTGATCATTTCTTACAGATATTGAAGGGAGATCACTCACAGTGGTATATGCTAGCACAGTGCTTCTCAAGGTACTGGATGCGGGAACTAGCACATTTATATTTTTAAACAGTAAAAGTAAGTATATCAACGTAATGTGATTACCAGAGTAAAATAATGAAGCACAAATATATTTTTCTTAAGAGTGGAAAAGCACATTTTCAGTTTCAATTTGTAACAGTTCTTTGGAAGGCCTTTGTATACAATTGACAAAGTGACCAGATTTCTACTAGAGATGGGGTGAACAATTATGGCAATCCAGTTCCTATAATACCTGACCATTGACTAGGTATGCTGGTCCCTGCAAGTTTCCAGGAAAAAAAGAGATAATTGTAACTAACGGACATATATACAGCACTCTACCTTGACACATTGGGGAAATTAAAGACTTTTCCACTCTTAAGAAAAATCTATTTGTGCTTCATTATTTTACTCTGTTAATCACACTACGTTGATATACTTAGTTTTACTGTTTAAAAATATATCTAAAGAGGAATATTAAAGTTTCTAGATTAAAAGTTCAATTTTGTAACATTCAACCTAACCATCCTTTGCAAATTCTCTATTAAATTAAAGATAAAGGTCATGGGGACAGCAAAAGAGCAAAAAATTACAGACCCTGCAATTAGGTAATTATTCAGGTGAAGGCACTGGATACACAGACTAGACAATACAGTAGAATGCTTAAATTGCCTACTGACTGATTACAGCAGTTACTGATATCTTGCAGACTTTTCCCCTCCAGTTTGAAGGAAGGATGTGCCTTAAATGAGATTAGGAAGAGATCATGACTAAGTCAGCTGTTTCAGAAAAAAGAAACTACAGAAACCAACGGCTGAATAAAAAACTATGTTACTTAGTCCCCCAGTATACAGTATTGCTGGAGAGACAAACCAAGGGCAGAAAATTGCCTTTCCAGATTCTTCATCGTATCTATCCAAGGCAATCATATCTTTGCACTTCAATACATCTTTTATCCACAGTTGCGTAACACTTCATTTTATAGAGTTAAACAGAACTATTAAAAGTTTCACTACAAATATATGCCTTCACCACCACTTTTGAAAAACAAAAAGAAAAATCCACATGCCAAGTCAGCTAAATAATTCTGAAGTGGAACTTTTATCAGATGGGACCTGTATTTTAATAAACTCCATTGTCATGTTAGGGTTTCTTTGCTTAGTTTACTCAAAGTATAAAGAACCACAAAGAATGCTGTAAAACAGCATGCTATTAATGTGATCTCTTAAACAAAAACAAATGTTTCTGGTCTCATAAGCTCAATGTGTTTATTTTATCAGGGAAGGCTAAACTTTCTATTATGCAATAAGATAGTAGCATGCTAGACTCTCCTCTAAAAGAGCCTTCTTTCATTCCTTACAATGCTATAGTAGAACCCCCCCATATCCACTGATTTGTTATCCACTGATTCAATTATCCACAGGATACAAAACAGCACGCCTACCATAGAGTTTTCCTAGAAAATGTGTCCTCTCTAGCTATTTTCTAGGTCCTCCAAGGCAACTCTATGGTATTTTAAACCAGAAGTCCCATTATTTTCAATGGCGTTCACTCTTACCCATGGTTTTCAGTATCCACACCCCCAAAAAACCAATCCCCAGTGGATATGGGGGTCCTACTGTACATGGTTTAGATCTACAGGTCACTCCCCGTACGCGGGATCAGTACCCACAGTTTCACTTACCTGCAATCAGGGGAAAAGGGTCTCTCTAGGCATCTAGAGGACCAGAGTCGTGCTGCAGGTGGTCTCTCTAGGCATCGGGAGGTCCTCCAGCATGACTCTATGGTCAACTTCCCCTGGACATTGACCATAGAGTCACACCAGATGCCCAGAGAGGCATCTAGGCATTTTCTAGGTCCTCCAGTGCAATTCTATGGTATTCTATGGTGGTTTTCTATCAGACATTGTTTCACATATCTGCAGAAAGTCCGGGAATTTATCCCCCACGTAAATGAGGGGCAACCTGTATAGTCATTCCTGCACATTGTGGGGTTTAGAAATGGACCATAACAGAGCTGTGCTGGAGGACCTAGACATTCCTAGAGAAGTGTTCTCTCAGATAAAAAAATAGTATTTGCGATTTTTATTTATATTTGCGATTTTTCCATTTTTGTGATGAAAGTGGAGGGCAGACTGTACAAGGACACCCCACACAAAGCTAAGTGTACACAATTCTGTACATGTTTATTAAGAAACTCTGTTATGTTCATTGGGACTGACTCTTAAGAAAACATGCCTAATAGCTTACTAGATGGCTAGATTTCCATTATATTTTGCAAATCTGCAGGTGTGTTAATCACATGTGGTAGAAATCTTAACATAATGTCTAAAAATATGTTTCCATGGGAAAGCTTTAACAAAACTGCAGTATTTTATCAATCTACTACAACTTCACTGACTTTGCACAGAACCTGGGTATGGATGTGACACTTGAGCTCCAGTTGGATAGTTCTGTCAGTGGGATACAACTCTTGCCTATACTTGTGACATTCCAAAGAATTTATATTTGTTTTACAATAAATTACACTAGATTAGAGGATTAGTGCTATCCATAGTGTGTAAGAGCAACTATTCATTGTTACTGTGTGCCTTCAAGTGTTTCTGACCTATGATGACCCTAAGACAAACCTATCACAGTGTTTTCTTGGCAAGATTTGTTTAGAGAGGGGTTGCCTTTGTGTTCCTCTGAGGCTATCTAGCCTAAACCAAACCAAAACAAAACAACGCAATCAAAGAAAAAAATATCCAGTTTCAATGCTCTACTATCACAGGAATGATCTGTCTAGATTATTATCATGACCTGAAAAGGCAGTTCAGGAGCCCAACCCTTCACCAAAAGGGTTGCAAGGTGAACACCAATCTGTTAATCCCCCCCCCCGCTACCTACCAGGGAAAAGCCTATTTAAGACACCACACAAAGCCAATTCTCCAGATCCAATCACATACAGTATGGGGTAGGCACCCCCCCCCAAAAAAAAAGAGGGTGAAAAAAATTCCTACCAGGCTCTGAAAGCCACAAGATTAACTTATACTGCACTGAAGGTGGGCGGGTTGGTCTCACTGAAAAAAGGCAAGAGGGTATGATGAGAGGCCCCAGAGCCTTAAATAAATTTTGGCCCCACCCCTCAATCATGCCACACACTTGGCACCAAGTGCCCCATGGAATGGCCTCTCCTCAAGGAGGCCATCAAATCGCTTCCCCACTCAGCAGCCTGCTTTGGCGCGCTTCGGGGGAAGCACATTATTTCTATGTTCCCAAATGGGGTCAGAAATCAAAAATAATTAATAGAAGCAATCCTCATAATTTGTAGCTATCCTAACCTTGTGTATATTGCATTAGACCTAAACTGTGCCTGCTCACTTGTAAAATTGATCTAAATACAGGCATACTTGGCTTAACAAAGCAAAGCCTCTGACAAAGAAGTTCCTTTTTAAAAAGTCTTTTTTCACCTGTCCAGCCCCCACCTTTTCTTGCTCATCTTTTGTTTAGCTGGAAGTCTTCTGTCAATATCAGCACTGGAAGGACAGTGAAGGAGTGCTGGTAACACAGACTTTCAGTATCAGGTTGCAGCAGTGTCTCTGCAGCAAACCATGAAATAAAGTCTGAACAGGGAAAGAATGGGATTCTACTATAGATGATCCTACTACCACAGTTGTGTGGGTCTGCCTACAACAGGCAAGGTAAACTGCAGCTGCTTCCAGAAACCTTTACTGAGCATGTGTGAACAGCAAAAGAAAGAGAAAAGGGGAAAGCAGATAAGTCTACCTCACCAACTCCCCCCAGCATGTAAAAAGCAGAGATCTATCAGTATGCCCACCAAAATAGAAACCATTAGAAAAATGGAGACTGGTGAAAGAAAAAATTAGTCTTGGATACATTTTGGAAGAAACAGTCAAGTGGTCTCTAGGAGGTTCAAAATGTTTCTGTTTACTTATGCAAGGCTTACCTGACCTGTTTGTTTAATTTCACAAATGTATAGTATTAGTTTTTAATAAAAACTTTGTAGAAACATGTTGAATGGCACTCGTTTTTTTGTGGTGTAGGAACCTATCCCTATTCTTTCCATGTTACTTCTGCCTCTGGTACAAAATTTTCTGCTAAAGAAGTAATATCCAAGAACACATCCACTTTGTTAACTGAGGTATACCTGTATGAAGGAGCATATCTTGAGAAGGTGAACATGGTAGAGTTAATAAGTTTTCTCATAAAGATTAAGCTGTGTTACTGCCATTAACTGTCTTCAAAACTAGGAAAATATTTAAACACCCTGCAGTTGCTAGAGTTTAACTCCAAACCCTTTAGAAGCAAAATGAAAAATCCCTGGCTGAGTTCAGTGGATTTCAGCTTTACGATTTGCAAATCCATTACAACAGATGTCTCTTAGGCAAAAATCCACACAAAGTATGGGTATTTCAAATACTATTACTCCAGTACTCCATTTCTGAAAATTTGTTGACAATCTTGCAGTGCAATCCTAAACATTTTTACTGGAAGTTCTACTGAAACTAAAAAGAAGTATAAACCTGTCTAACTAAGCCCCCTTCCATTTTGAGAAAAGTTCAACACTTGTCCCTCTGTAATGTTCTAAAAACATGCTTGCTCTCAAGGCTGTGGAGTCAGAAGAAATTTTGGGTGGTATTGGAGTTGGTAGAAATGTACCAACTCCAACTTCAAAATACAGTAAAAACTTGTAATATAAACACCTAGTTTGTGGAAGATTTACTTTCACAGGAATTTAGGAATGTTTTCTTGTCCAGAAATGTTAATCAAATAAATATATTTTATGTTCTATCAAACTAAATAGGCTGGTGATTCATGCGGCTGTGATGAAATGTCTTGTGCTACGACTACCCTAAATTTGTTACTACTAATTAATATATATTTGCCATTTATGAAACAGCTGGAGTGGGAGAGTAGAAAAATAGAAGAATTGGAATCAAAGGTTTGGCATACCAACTCCACAGCCCTGGTTGCTCTAACAAAACTATGGGAAGCCATTTTACATAAAATCAGACCAATGATTGAACTAGCCTGGCAAAATATATTCCATATGACTGGCAATGATTTTCTGGGGTATCAAGCAGAGAGTTTTCATGTCACCTGACACTGGAGGTCCCAGGGATTGAACCTGAGACTTTCTACAATGTAGAATCAACAGATGTTATATGGGCTATGGTTCTTCCCAAACTATTATTGGAAGGGGTGATCACTGCCCTTGAACGTAAATTGGAACCCTAAATTATTACAGAACAGAACTGCCAGAATATTGGCTAGCACTGTCTAAAGTGAAGGCCTGGAGAAAAACCAAAAATCTGAAAACCTGAAAATTGGAAAGAAAGAAAAAAGGATCATGGAGTATTTTTTTTAATGATGAATAAAATGCATAAGACATGGTGTTCATATATTTATTTCCCCAAAATTATTTCTAAAAATTATATTAACAGAAACACAAGTTCAGAGGAGAAAGATCAAGATAATCAAAGGTCTGGAAACCAAGCCTTATGAGGAATAACTCAGGGAGCTGGGTATGTTTAGCATGGAGAAGAGAACATTGAGAGGTGACATGATAGCCATTTTTAAATATCTGAAGAGATGCAATGTAGCCATTTTAAAGTATCTGAAGAGATGCAATGTAGAAGATCATAGAATCATAGAGCTGGAAGAGAGTTCAAACGCCATCCAGTCCAACCTCCTGCCATGCAGGAATACACAATCAAATCATTCCTGACAGATGGCCAACCAGCTTCTGTTTAAAAACCTCCAAAGAAGGAGACTCCACCACACTCCAAGGCAGCGCATACCACTTCCGAACAGCGCTTACTGTCAGGAAGTTCTTCCTAATGTTTAGGTGGAATCTCTTTTCCTATAGTTTGAACCAATTGCTCCGTGTCCTAGTCTCTGGAGCAGCAGAAAACAAGCTTTCTCCATCCTCAGTATGACATCCCTTCAAATATTTAAACATGGCTATCATGTCACACCTCTCAACCTTCTCTTCGCCAGGCTTAAAATGCCCTGCTCCCTAAGCCCTTCCTCATAGGCCATGGCTTCCAGACCTCCCACATCCTGGTCGCCCTCCTCTGGACACGTTCCAGCTTCTCAATATCCTTCCTGAATTCTGGTGCCCAGAACTGGATATTCCAGGTGAGGTCTGACCAAAGCAGAATAGAGTGGCACTATTACTTCCCTTGATCTAGACACTATTCTCCTATTAATGCAGCCTAGATTCACACTGGCTTTTTCAGCAAGTTCTTTTTCAGAGACTAGAATAAGGATCAATGAATTCAAATTATAAGAATTATAAGAAAAGAGATTCCACTTAAACATTAGGAAGCAGTTCTTTACTCTAAGAACTGTTTAACAGTGGAACAGACTGCCTCAGAGGATGGCGGACTCTCTTTCTTTGGAGTTCTTTAAACAGATGTTAGGTGGGCATCTTTCAGGAGTGCTTTAGTTATATTAACTATAGTACATGACTAGTTTAATTGCATTTTAATGTTCACTTTTTGTATTCTTCCTTATATTGTTCTTTTTAAATTTTAAGCTGATTTGAGCCCCAGGTTTGAGAGAAAGGCAGGATACTACTACTAGCAGTAGTAGTAATTCTTCCTGTGAGTGGGTTGGACTAGACAGGTTTTGCAGAGCCTGCTGACTCTATGATACTCTGATTTATGACTGTTATATAAGAAAATGTACAGCATCAGATGACTGCAATGACTGCAATTCCCAGTCTTGGTTTCCTTCTCTTAGTTCTTTTTATGTGAATGAGTGCTTTACGTCTGCTTAACACTATGGAAAACTAGTGGAGACAAAATAATTTTTGCTATTTTATTAACAGCGATGGTTTCCTCGGTTTCTAATTTTTTCTCTCTGCTCTTAATAAGCTGGAAAAACCAAAGAGGTTCCTCACAGATGCCATAACTCAATTTGTAACAAAAAAATAAATATTACAAAAGAAACATGTAATTATTATCTGACCATGATAATTTTATACCAAGAATTAGACATTTTATGTACCTGAAGTAATGCAACAATTTTCAATCTGTAAAAAGGTGGTAATGTTACTTTTTTTCCCTTTTTTTTCTAAAAATTGCCTGCCTTGTAAAATGAAAAAAAAAAAAATCTTTCCCCTCATGGTTTCAAATTTTTTGGAAATTTTACATGTTTAGCCCTGTTCAGTTAACCCACATTATCAAGACGTTCAGAGGCTGCATATTTCCTCTGAGTATAATTCAAAGTTCTGTTACCTATTTTCAAAGCTCTAAATAGAAAGCTTAGAGTCACTTTAAGTTGGAAACAACTTGAAGGCACACAACAACAACAATAGAGAGCTGGCATTGGTGTAATGCTTTGAGAGTTGGACTAGGACTTGCGGAGACCAGCGTTCACTGCTGGATGACCTTGGGCAAGTCTCACTTTCTTAGACTTGGAGGAAGGCAACTGGGAAATCCCTCTGAACAAATCTTGCCAAGAAAACCCTGTGATAGGTTCACCTTAGGGTCACCATAAGTCGTTCAATTTGAAACAATTTGAAGGCACACATCATCATCATCATCAACAACAAAAGGCTGAGGTCCAAATACCCAAATAAATGGTGTACCTCTTCTCATATCAACCTGTTCACACTTCATGGTATCTGCTGAAGCCCATCTTTACATAACTCTTTCATCAGAGATATAAAGATCATCTAAGAAGACAGACTATTCTCAGCAGCACTTATGAAATGCACTTCCTAAATAAATTTACCTGGTACCAAGATGTTTGTTTTCAACTGTTATTTTTAGTTTTCTGTTCTTTTCCATTTGATGCTGTATAGCACTGTGGTCAATACGGTCACTTCCAGGTACAGATGCACAGTCCAGTGTCAATCATGTTTACTTCAATATTAAAGAGATACCAATCAGGTCTGCTATAGGTGCTTTTTAAAAATTATTAGCACACTAACCAAGATAATGCAAGGTACCCAATATGATTCCGCTCTCACCAGCTCAGCAGAGGCACCACTTATGTACATGTCACACTATGGAATACTTATTGTGCTCAGTATTGATATATTGGTTCCCTTAAATAATCAAGCTGGTATGTGTACATTCCCACTGTAATCCTTACAACACTATAAACTGTATACTGTACTATAAAGACTAGAGTGCATGGGTGGGTCAAGATATTTTGCTACCTGAGGCACAGGGCAAAATGGTGCCACCTCTTATTTCGTGTACAGAAGCTAACTTGACTGCAAGCTGGACTCCCGTGCTGGCAAATAGCTAGGATCTCCCATTATAATGGGATAGTTTAGAAGATGAGAACAGGCTGTGTGACGGACAGTGCCTTGTCTTGCAAGATGCTTAGGAGAAACTGGGGGAGGAAGGCTTACAACTGCTGTCCCCAATTTTTGTCACCTGAGGCAGATGTCTCACCCTGTTTAAGAGCAGTATCAGCCCCTTTTCCAGATAAAAGCTTTGAATGTATCGAAATATAACATTTAAACAAAATGTGCTTCATCAGCTAACATTGTTTTGAACACTAGAAAATTTTCCCAGCTCTCCTTTCTCTAGAAAATCCACATCACTGGACATGTGATTCCCACTGCCGCCCACATGTATGTGTGTGTATATGTGCCTTCAAGTCACACGGTGACTTATGGGGACCATACTCAGAGGTTGTTTTGGCAGTTCTTTTCTTGAAACAGTGGTTCTTAACTTGTGGTCTGTGGACCCCCAGGGGGCTGTAACATCCTCACAGGGGATCCCTGAAGGCTTGATGGCTTTTTGGCCCAACTCCTCCCTGCAGTGGAGAGGAGCCTAGGCAAAGCTTGGCTGGCTGGCTTGGCCTATATATTGCCATTCGATCTGCTCCAGCCACAAACTTGCAGGAAGAAGCAGGAGAAAAGTTTTCCCTCTCTCCTCTAGTGCCTCTGAGGGAAGGTTTCATGGATGGTGTAATTGTATTGTTGTTGTTGTTATTATTAGGCTGTTGTTATTATTACAGTAGGACCCCCGTATCTACTGATTTATTATCCACTGATTCAATTATTCAGGGAACACAAAACAGCACACTTACCATAGAGTCTTCCTAGAAAAATGTGTCATCTCTAGCCATTTTCTAGGTCCTTTAAACCAAAAGTCCCATTATTTTCAATGGCATTCGCTATTATGTACGATTTTCGGTATCCACTTTCCCCCGGAACCAATCCCCAGTGGATACGAGGGGATCCTACTGTATTATGGTTTTAAATCTTGAGTTGAGTCTTGGGAGTCTGCGGTAACAAAAGATATTTAAAGGGAGTTCCTGGTAAAGAAAAGGTTAAGAGCCACTGCTCTGAAATATAGCCTCTCACATCCTCCCATGTACACAGATACAAAAAAAGCATAGCAACTAGCACCACTGTTACAATGTATCTTCCAACCAGGTAGCCTCAAGATAATCTTATTTGGAAGGCAGGCAGATTCACAACAAAATTTAAGGAACCTAGAATCATCTCAGACACTGCTATAACATGCAATCTGAAGAAAGATCCTTCTTTGGCACTTCTATTCCCCCCACTCCCCAACTACAGAGCCACCTTCTTTGTCTGCAGTGTATCAAAAAAACCCATACTGCAAACACAGTGATACCTACTAGTACCGGTCATTTGTACGAAAGTACTCTTTAGAATGCATAATCTATGCTGATCTTACTTTTCCATATGAAGTCACAGTGATCAGCATGGGAAACTCCACAGCAGTTTCTTGGAGGCCTGCAGGTGTTAGGCACATGGAAACCTGCTTTCTGGATTACATCTTTATTTCCTCAAAACCAAAACACTCCTATCTGAAAACTCTTATAAATTAACACCTATACATGTTTCTGTGCAGCCAATGGTTGAAGTGTGGCCCCTCCAACATCTTTTTTTTAAGGGGGTTGGTCCAAAATGATTCCCTATGCCCCTGCAATTTTACATTTCAGTCTCACGCAAGGAATTTAAAACAAACAAACATAGGAAGTGAACTGAAAGTGTACTTCCTGGTGACCCCCCTTTTTTAAAAGTCCTCTCCTTGATCTAAAAAGGACTGGGAAGAGCCCAAAACAATGCAGAATTGGGTCCACCTGGGGGCTTTTTTGGGGGGGTGGGGTGAGTAAAAATGTTCAGGCACAGTGGGGAATTGGAGCAGCATTCCAAGGTCCCATGGAAGGCCAGTGTGGTTCTCCAATCCCAACACTTGTTTAGCCCAGCCACAAACAGTTTATTTGTTTAAGTTATACCTTCTCTTCTGCTTACTAGGGACCCCAAGATAGCAGCCAAAACAAACAAAAAACAATTCCAATCCTTCTGCTGATCTCTAGGGCAGGGATGGTGAATGTCTGGCCTTTGAGACAGATGTGTAGCCTCTAGTGTCTTTGGACCTGGGGCTGCAGCCTCCCCTTCTTCGTCCCACCATGTTGTCTTCCTAGGCCCAGCCTTTCCAGCCCCACCTGCTCTGTACTAACATTCTCTCCATTCCAACAAACAGATGATTCCTTAGGCCCTCACAGCATTATATCAGATTGGGGAGCTTCAACGGTCTCTGTCAGCATCATCAGTACATAACTGGCAACAGCAGAAATTGGGAAGCACTACCCAAAATGCAGCATCAGGAGAAGTGCAGCACCAGGAAAAGCCACTGATCCAAATCATCCTGTCCATTCTGAAGTGGCATATTCCAAAGTTTTCCCCACCAATATCTTCTGACAGGATTCTCTGTTTCAGCCAATACTTCTCTGCTCCAGTTTCCTTTCTGGTATAGCTAGTTCTGCTCAGACACAGAAAATAAAGGAGCAGGAGCAAGTGTTGCTCCAAACAAGGGCGGGATGCCAGCAAATTAAGGTAACACACACACACACACACACACACTCAATGCCCGGAGCATGAGTGGTTAGTGGAAAGGAAACTTCCTCACCCAGGGAGACTGTGAGCCCATGTTTCATTATTTATTTATGTTTAATTTTTATCCTGTCTTTTTCTCAACAAAGGGCCCAAGGCAACTTACAGCAAGGTTCAAAGAAGATATACCGGTAGCCCATCCCATAATTTGTTTCCTACCCAGTGCCCACCCTCCTCCATGCCTCAGCTAAAACACTGTCAAGGAGGAGGAAATGGAAATAAGCTGACAAGCTGCTAGGATGCCTCCTATCCTTTCCTCAAAACCAAGAGGGAGGGTGATTGATGGAGCTGCTGCTGTTCCACAGATTCACATTAAAAGATATGAAGGAGGGTGGGTGGGCTTTACTGGTGAGTAAAACATGCATGGAGGGGGAGACATAAATTAAGTCAGATAATTTGGATGTGAAATTACTTGGGAAGTAAGGAAAGGAATACATTAACTGAAGTCAAATGACTTTATGTATGTGTGTGAAAGAGAAAGAGATTTTTTTATCATTATCTTTCATTTATCATTATCATTAATTTATATCCTACCTTCCTCCACCCCAAACTGAGACTGTCTGGATTGCTAAATGACAAGTGAGTTTATATGTGTGTGAGAATGAATAGATGGGGTGTGGGCTGGGGTGGGGGGAAGAATATATTATAAATGAATAGCATTTGCACTTATATGTCTATGCACAAATAGATGATGGGTGTGTGTGTGTATGCAGGTTGTCTCTGGGTCTATCGACTGCTGGCTTTGGGCCTGAGCACTTTTGGTTCTGACCTCATCCTTCACTGGCATGTGGCTACTGACAGATCATCCTCAAAGGAATGTGGTTCTTATTGGAAGGGGGTGGCAGATTTCCACCCATGCTGTAACATAACTACGAAACAAAGTCCTGGGTGGGTCAGTACAAATGAAATGGCGTGTGTGTGTGTGTGTGAGAGAGAGAGGGAGGGGGGGTTACATAGCGAGCAGAAAGCTTCATTTGTAATGGCTAACGTCACAATGGGTAGTAAGCAGCTATAAGCCTCAATGTCCCCACATGCACCATGTAACTTTCTCCCATGTAAGTGAATACATGCCATTTCTTCCTATGGTGGAAAAGTAAACCGCTCACCAGCACATCAGGGGAAATACAGCATTTTCTTCCCCTGACACTGGATGGGTTTGGCTCCCATCCAGCTATGTGCAACAACCCTCTGTACACAGAGGTGTGCTGGCACTGCAATCCTGCACTGTATAGGCCTTTGACAAAGCTCCCTCACTCAGAATAATGGGTATTTTCCTGAAGAATATAAAATATAAAAGAAAAAACTCCAATCCGAGAAACAAGCAGCTAAACACTTTTTTAAAAAATCTGATCAAAGTATTATTCCTTAATTCAGTTATTCATTCTTTGTTTTGAAGCAATAAATAAATAAATAAAGTAGACTTTCAAGTATAGCTATATCTTCATTTTAAAATCACATATATAAAAAGCAATGTATATAATAAATGGAAAGAAAGAAAAAGAATTGTTTTAATCCATCAGATTACTTCTATGACACAAAGACACAGACACACACACACATTTCAGACATTCAAGGGGGGGAAGCAATTTCTGACAGTACATAATAAATTATTCTCTTACCCTCAAACCTTGTTCCATCGATAGACAGAGTACTTGCCAAGGCGCTGTATACCTAAACATCTTTGGCAATTTCACCAAGTATATATTTATATATATATATATATATATATATATATATTAAAAAACTGGTAAAAGGCACACTGAATCTTTCTGCTGGTTGGGTTACTTTTTATTCAGAAGATTCAACTTGAGAGAATTTTTAAAGTTATGTTCCTCAAGGGTCTCCTGTGCCTGAATTACACGCTATAGTAACAACCATCACATTTGCACTGAGGGGAACTGAATAAGTAACTCACTAAGAAGCTTTCTTTCCAGGGAAGAGCTTAGCTCAAACTCAATTAGCAAAAAATAGGATGATAGCTTCTGAAGCTCCCAGTTCACAAAGCCATGGTTTTGACAATGGACAGTATGAATCAGACTGGATGACAAACAAACCACAGGAATGAGCAGCAGCAAACCTCAGGTTCACATGTTACCCTTCTCCTTACCTCCTTTGAAGCTGTCATGAAAGCTTTCATTTCCTTTCTTTTTTAGCACTGCTTGCCATTTTGCTCAAACCCCCCCCCAACCGGTTAATCTTAGGTAAGATTTCTTTGAAACCTCCTAACTTGCAATCTTGAGTTTTGAAGCTGGCTTGTGTCAACAAGCCACAGTTAAGATAAACTATAGTTTAGGATTTAGAAGTAACACTGAATTGTGGTTAATCAAAATGGATACAAAAGTTGCCAACTTCCTCCTTGTGGCCAGAGTGAAAGAGAGCAATTGTAAGCTCAATAGAAGCAATATAAGCTCAAGTTTACCAGCTCTCTAAAGGACACATAGCTCTTTTACTGGAAAGATGGGAAACTATTGTTTTTCAAACCACATTACTGATTATCAAAAGTGTACAAGGCTATTAGGAAATCAAGGAGATACATTTTAAGTCAGTCTATGTTTTTATCTCTCACATAGCAGAGACAATACAACATTTTTTAAAAAGCAACTCTTATGTTCCATTGAGGTTTATTTCTACTATATAAACTTGTATTGGCAGAAAACATAATCAAATAAAAAAAGTTACTGGACATACTTTCTTTGCAAAGAAGGAATAGGGTGGCCATGGGATGGAACAGATATAATAAATATTCCATCTCTTAATCATGTTTAGGAGATAGGAAAGGACCCCTTCTCTCATGAGCTCCCATCTCTCACAAGTGAATCCCCTGCTGTCTATCCCACAAGCAGCTTAATCATGGCTTTGTTGTTTTATGCCTTCAAGTCATTTCAAACTAATGGCAACACTAAGGCCACCCTATCATGGGGTTTTCTTGGCAAGACTTATTCAGGGGAGTTGCCATTGCTTTCTTCTGTGGCTGACAGTGTGTGACTTGCTCAAGGTCACTTGGTGGGCTTCTATGGCTGAGCCAGAACACTGGACTTACCACCAAGGTTCCTTCTCAACAGTAGCGGGGAGGGAATCCTTCAATCTGGGTTGGCTCCTCTCATGAAGCTTGGCAGGCAGGGCAAAAAACCAAAGAAAAAACAATACCCCCCCCCACCTTAAGGAGAAGTAGCCAGCCCCACCTCCCCAGTTTCATCCTGCCTTGTTGCTGAATGAGCAGGGCTCTTTGAAGCCTAGTCTCTTGGAGCCATAGTCCAATACTCAAACCACTAAATCATCATTATTATTATTATTATTATTATTATGATGATGATTCATTACTCATGGCTAAGGAGTACTTATTAACTGTAGTTGTTTATGTATATGTTGCCAGCAGTGTGCACAGCACTTTATGTTAACATGCAGGGATGACAATCCTCAATTATTCTGTTCTTGCATGCAAGTACAAATAATTAATATCATTTTCTCCCTGCTGTGGAAAGCCAACCCAATATTTCTGTGCAGTTTTCTCCCCATATTGGAATGTCCTGAAGTGATCTGGAGGATTTTTCTGTATGAGCATATGATTTTCTGCACAGAAAATGTGTTTCCTGCATAGAAACACTTTTTTTTTTGCACAGAAAAATCCTATGGATCACGTCAGGACATTTGAATACAGGGAGAAAAATGGGCAAAAGTGGGCTCTATTATCCTCTCCAATGGACTTTCTCAACTGTCAAGAAACCAAATTTTAGATTGGGAGATTAATAATAGATAATATTCTCCCTATCCCTAGTTAACACTAATTATACTAATTCTTTCTCAGGAATGGTTTTCTATTCTACCTTGTGCTTAAGCCATGAATTTCACAAAACACTGCAAAACAACCTGTTAGTTGACTTTCCACTAGCTGGCTTGCTTCTTTCCCGCTCCTTTTTCAATTCATGTTTCACATGAGCAGATGGGGAAACAAGCCTGGGAAAAGCCATTGTTTCGACAAGCCAAAATTTGTAAGTTAACAACAAATCATGGGTCAGAGAGTGGTTTCTGGCTTACAAAACATGGCTTGTTGGGTTTGCATATTACAACAAGCCAGGTTTCAACAAATTACACATACATTCAGTCAATTGGTGGGAAATCTAGGACTGATGCTGTCCCCCTGGGTCAGGAGGAATCTAAGATTGATGGTAGTGACAGTGGCCTTCTCTACACAGGCAGGGGGGAAAATCATACTCACCTTGTTTCCAGTACTATTAGAACACACAACGTATGACTGGCCTCACAGTGCAAGTGCTTCTTTTAGGTGTTAATGCCATTTTTAAAAACTCATTTTTTACTCTATATTTTTAGGAAAAGTTGGATTTTTACATGGGGTGGAATTGTGGGGGCGGGGGCTAATTGGAAGGCAGGACAAAATTGTGGGTGGTTAACTAGGTCTGGCAAGCATGGTGTGTGCCACCATTTTTAAAAACTTCAGTGCATGTATATATGCAGATCCCCACCTGAGTGAGTGAGCAAGCGAGTGTGTGCACCCTCCCTCTTCCTTCTCCAGTCTGATCCACTTCACATTGAGTGAGGGGGAGAGCACTTGTGCCTTCCCTCTTCCTTCCTCCCTCTGATTCCCCCTAGAGATTTGAAGGCCTGTAAAAAAACCCAGAAAAAACCCCATTTTTTTCCTGAAGCCATTTTTTCCCCAAAAAATTGAAAAAAGGAAGACAATGGATTATGGAATGTCCAATTGATGCTGCTGCAAATTTGTTGGATCTAAGATTTAAAGGTAGAAATATAAGTGACGATAGCACTGCTACTGCATTTGACTGGATTATAAAACAAGCATCACACTTAGGACTTGATGTTGGGAAGGTACTTTCAAATGTTGAAGAATATAGAACATCTTCAGGGATTTGGTCCAGGAATGCAGTCTAGGATTCTGCCAAACATATCCCTCCTGTGACATAGTGGCAATGTCTTTGCACAACACAGCCTCTGACTCCTTTTGCTTCTCGCCTTCTTCAGATTCTCCCATCTTCTGCAGCATGTAAAAGAATCTGGTCTATGTTTCGAAACACTCACACTAAACCAAGAAATAAATTGACATGTGAAAGGGTAGAGAAGCTTGTTTCAATCTGGGTAAACTTTCGGTTTTTAGAAGTCCATGATAACTGTGATGATGACAAACATAACGAAGGAGAAGCAGAGACTGAAACTGATAGTGGTAACTATAGCTTAGAAAATGAGTCTGATTGAATTTCATGCCTATTCATTGAGTCTTAGTCCCTCTCTCCTCCCTTCCACACACTCCCCCCCCTCAATTATTTTTATGGGAGTGGGTACTTTATGTCAATTTGATATTGTGGGAAGGAAATATAAATAATTTTCTTTGTTACTAATGTTGATGGTTTCTTCTGTGTGTGTGTGTGTGTGTGTGTGTGTTTTAGTGTTTTAAATTGCCCGCTCCACATAAACTAGCAAAACCAAAGTGGTTCCGTCCAGTTCAGGAGATTGTTACTCCACTTGTTACAAATAATTTTAAAAAAACCAAATAAAAGTCAATTCCGTTTGTAATAACTGTTTGAATACATTGAATTTTTAATATACCAATTGTGATAATTTTTATGCCAAATCAAATTGTTCCTAGTCATATTTTATGTCCCTAAAATAACAGTGACTTTTAATCTGTAAAATGTGCTAATTCTGCATTGTTTAATTTTTTCTGAAAATTTCAATTTTTTTCTGAAAAAAAGTTTTTCCCGTGGTTTCAAAAATTTTCGGAAATTTTATATCTCTAGATCCCCCTCCCCCACACCAATCAGCTATTCGCTTGGGTGGGAAGGGAATCGGATGACAGGAAATGAAAACGAAGGGGACACATACTTGCTGGCTCCACGGCCCCCACATCCCGAAGCGGGCCCCCAGGCATGTGTGTGTGTGAGAGAGAGAGAAAGAGAGAGAGAGAGAGAGAGGGAGACATTTAAAGTTCCCTCTCTTACTAACTATCACTCACTGAGGTGCAAAGGGGGAAAGGGGATTGGATTGGGGAAGCATCCAATCAGATTGCAAGGTGGGTTGTTAGATTAACAGGTAAACAACAAAGGCTACTTGGTTAATAGGTTTTTGCATGCTGCGGAGTAAAAACCAATTTTTTGATCAGATTTGAATTTGGGATGGGAAATGTGTGGCTATTAATGCAGTTGAAACCTGGCTTATTTGCAGTAGGTGTGGTGTTAATGGGGTGAATCCAGGGAAGAATGCTGTGTATTGCAGCTGAATTATTTTGTTGGTATAGATCAGCCCAGTATCAGAAAGGAGAAGGGTTTTCTTAAAAAATGATGTGTTTGTTCTGTGCACAATTAGCATATTATCAGAAGCGGCTGCCACTTAGCAAATTTAAGAATAGTAGGAGAATGAAGGGGTTTCAAAGGTGAAGATAGACAGCATGGAGATCTAAATACTTGATGTGCAGTGGTGAGCTTCTCACTTGGGAGAACACAGGGAAGGGGGGCAATGAAGTAGGAATGAGTGTGATAGCTTTCCACTTTCAATTTCTATTGAAATAGAATTCGATTTCAATTTTATTTCTAACAACACCTTCACTTCCTAAAACCAAATATTAATCAGAACACATTCTGATTCAGACCTTGAAATGTTTCTGAAGTTTCTGGTAATGTTCATGAGTAAAGGTGTAAAAAAAACCCAGAACCCAAACATTTCACAGAATCATAGAGTTGGAAGAGATCACAAGATCTAGTCCAACCCCCTGCCCTGCAGGAATACACAATCAAAGCATTCCTGACAGATGGCCATCCAGCCTCTGTTTGAAATCCTCCAGAGAAAGTGTCCATCATTTGAAACGGTACACAGAAGAAAAAAATACAAACATTTGAAACACTCCATACATCTTGTTCAATTAAAAAAACCTGGGGAAATGCACACAAAAATGCATGTCTTTTCAAAAATATATATAAAAGACATACACATTTTTATGCAGGCCATAAAAAAATCCTTTTCCCTGTCCCAAGCCACTTTCTTCAAATGCTGGACTCAACAAAAGTTCCTTTGCCATGCAAATAGGGGAGAGAGAGGTCACTGTACTCAAAGGCTCTTTCCTTCAACTACTGTACTATGTATCTTTGAGCCCTGTCCATCTAAACCTAGCTCTGTTTATATTTCTTTGAAATATTCTTTGGTATGCAATAGTGTATAAAAACAGGGCAAAAGTACAGTACTTTACTAACCATGGCATACAGCACTTACTTAATGTGATACTCCAGCACACAGTCATGCAGTTCATCTTCAGATTTAGCCAAGTATATAAGCAAACACTTAATTTTCAAGCAACACCAAAATGTTCAATTTCTTTACTTTGCGTTATGCATTATTTTCTGTCTCTCACTGTCTGCTAAATGTACAAAACTGAGTGGGAGAAAACCATAACAAACTATGCTGATCAGCCTTACTGTGCTTCAAACCAGAAATACCACACAACAGGTGCATTTGCACAACACAACAAGCCAGGGATCTGCAGGAACACTGCCTTGTTAATAATAAGCAGCATGCTGGCACATACTGAGCAATCCCTCTCACTTCCAGTGAGAGCAGCTAAAGCAAAACAAAAACAGAAAGTTTGTTTAGAATCCAGAACAAACCCTGGCTGCCTTTTCTGATTCATTGGTAGGAAAACAGTCAGAGAAGGGAAGCCACCTGCTACCAGGTGACACAATAAACCCATTATGGAGCTCTGTGGTTTGCTCAACGGCTCTCCAGTGCAAGAGTGAACATGCACCATCACCAGCATATTGCTTGTTCATGCCAAACCAGGTTTCCTGCAGATACCCAGCAGACCAAATCATGCAAATGTACCCAACACTGTGCACAAATTCAGTTTGTAATACAGATTCTCATTTAACCTTCCTTAAACATTGCTGCAGAGGTTGTGTAGCAATTCATGTGGTGCCTGCTTTCTTTGTCACATTTTTGCTTATCCAGACTCAGCTAAAATAACAATAAAATAAGTGTGAATATATTTTCCTCCAAAGATTTTCCCTTCTGTCTTTTAAAAAAAAACAGCTTTAAAATAAACACCTCCCAGTATACATCTACTTAACACTTAGACGATACATGTGTGTGTGTGCCTTCAAGTTGCCTGTCGACTTATGGTAACCCCATGAATTTCATAGGCTTTTTGTGCCTTCAAGTTGCCTGTCAACTTATGGTGACCCCATGAATTTCATAGGGTTTTCTCAGGCAAGGAATACTCAAGTGGTTTTGCCAGTTCCTTCCTCTGAAATATAGCAATACATACAGTGGACCCTACTGATCCATGGGTTCAGATCCACAAATTCAATTGGCCACAGACCATCACGTCCCATATTATAAAATGGCGGTGACATGAACGTGGACATGCTGAAGTGCCCATGTTCATCTCACCACCACCATTTAATGATATAGAATCATCAGTGTTTCTTGGTATCTGCACAGGATCACAGAACCAAACACCCGTACATCTGAAGGGCCTACTGTACATACTTAAAATAGCCAGTCTTTGAAGAGGGATGGGGCAGTGTGCCTTTAGAGAATTTCTGCATGAGCTGTATACTTTATAATACTACCAGATCACTTGTTTACCTTAAAAAAAATAAACTAGCAGCTCTCATAGTGGCAGAGAGGTTTCAAAAATACAAGTTGTCCCTCCATATTCACAGATTTGGCATTCAAGGATGTAAGTATTCACAGCTTGAAAATATACTTTAAAAAATAATAATCCAAAAAGCAAACCTTGATTTTCCCACCTTATATGGGACACCATTTTGCTATGCCATTGCATATAATGGGACTTGAGTATTCACAGATTTGGGTATTCACGGGGGATCCTGGAACCAAACCCCAGCAAATGTGAAGGGACAACTGTATGCTAAAATATGCCAATAGAAATCTAAAAGCAAAAAGATGTCCAATCTAGTCTGCATTGCTTCAATTTGAATCCAAAGCAATTATTACCCAGTTGAATTTCCCTGCCAGAAACATGGTAGTTATAGTAAAGATTTTGGCATGTCCGGCCTTTTCGCTTTTATAGTTTATCCAGATCTTGTCAAAAGGCACATCTGTTTAGATTGTACACCACCAATTTGTGTCTTTCTGATAAAAAGTGGATGCTTAGAGTAAGCACTGAATGGTGGGAGAAACGAGCCATATCCTTGGGACCAAGCTCTTAAACGTCCCTTAGCTATTCCCATCAGCAGCTACTCAAGCATCTGCTATGCATGGTATGGAAAGAAGAGTCTGAATCAGTTCTCATCTCTGTTGTTTACCCAGGAGAACATGCAGCTGTTATGACCTCTTGACTCATCCTCATCCTTTTAAGGTAAAGAGCTGGAACTGGTTCTATGTACTTCAGGAACAAAATAGGCTAAATTCCAGTTCTTTGCCAGACAACCACTGAAATAGCAACTCAATTATAATTAGCACAAATAAAATACAGTAAGTACTTGGCCTACTGAATGAGGGGATTTCATCATACACTCCTGACTTTTACTCCATAATGGTAAACAGCTTTATAACACACAACAAACTCTTGCAAACAGGGTAATTTGTGTCTAACAGTGCACCACATGTACCCAAGTGAAGGTTTTCCAACCCTTAATTATAGTCTAGACATGAGGCACCCCCTGGTGATTCCTACAGATTCCCCCTACCACTGATTTCCACCTTCTCACTTTTCCAGGATCTGATGGGTGGTTGTTGCTGATGGAACTGCTTTCATCAGCCAAACCAGAAGAGGGTCGACCCCCTTCTGCCTTTGCAAGCCCTGACATACCCTCAAAATATGCTTTGCAGGTCTGGGACATCCTTTGGGGCAGGTTTAAAGAAGCACAGAGGACTGCAGGAGGAACTAAGGGAAAGAAAGTACAATGGTGCCAGTGGTTGGGTGCTAGTGTGATGTTGGATTCTGACTATAGTTATCATCAGTGAGTTTAAAGCTATTAACCATAGTTCATTAAATAGATCCCAATTCAGGTTCCACAGTGTGTTATAGGTAATTTATAGATTAGAATCAACCGGCTGCATTTGGACTACATAACCTCAGCCTAATAAACGAAGATGTGAATAAGCTTCAAATAGTCCCATATAGTCACTTCTCTTCCCTCTGTGCAAAGTCACAGTTAACCAGACCTCCCCACTGCTTTCAAGATACCTTCTTGTTGCATTCAGACTGGGCTTAATGGCTTTCAAGTAAGCCAAGATATTAAGCCATGTTTTAAAGCTGGTTTTGTGCTCTGGCCACTGCCCATAGTTTCCAGGTGCTGTTGTCTGGTTTACTTTCCAGCTTGCACAAAGAGAGAAGTGAAATGGAGCATGAGGCTCATGCAGCAAACACTAACCCTAATGAACAAAGGAGGGAAGGGATGGAGGAGTCACATAAGGGAGGAAGAGAGAATGATGAAGTACACAAATACAGGAACAATCCCTGACCACTGAGTCACGGATGAGTCTAGGAAACATTGGCTGTATATACAAACTGAGATATACTGTGGTTAAATTAAAGTAAAGCTTGGTTTGTTTATTTTTAACAAATCATGTTCTGAGCCCAAATATTAGTCCCAGCCAGAGGAAACCCATTAAATCAATGGGAACTTGGTAAGTCAACACTTAATGTAAGTTGCACTGATTCAAAGGGACTACTCTAGTTGAGAGTAACTATCAAATCTAGGACCATGATTTTTGATCCTGAAGCCATGCCAAGTCATTCTATCTGCTCCAGGGCACAGTGGTTAGTGCAAGGCTATTTTATATATTATAGGAGCACCAGAATTTTCTTCATTGAAAAAGAAGCCCAAATGTATTTCTCAGCAAGATTTGAATCTCTCTCCCTCTCCCCCAAGATGTATAGTTTGTGTCTCCCTTATCTGGAAATCTGAAATCCAAAATATTCCAAAATCCAAAATTGTACACATGGGTGGTTGAGATAGTGACACCTTTGTTTTCTGATGGTTCAATGTACACAAACTTTGTTTCACGCACAAAAAATATTAAAAATATTCAATATAAAATTACCTTCAGGCTACAAGTATAAGGTGTATAAATGTATTCTGTGTTTAGATTTGGATCCCATCTCCAAGACATCCCATTATGTATATGCAAGTATTCCAAAGTCTGAAATTTCCAAAATACCTCTGGTCCCAAGCATTTTGGCTAAGGGAGACTCAACTTGTACAATGCTAAGTTAACATGGCTGGTTCACTACCATGAGCAAATTTTCAATCACAAATAGCTTATAACTTGGTTAATCTGGTTTATTGTGAACAAGCAACAGTTTGCTATACACAGTCTATTTGCATTTGCTTTGTTTCCCCCTTTGCATTAGTCTAACAAAGCATTATTTTAGCACATTGTCCAAACTTAGGCTCTTTATTTGTTGCTCCCAAACAAGTTAGGAGATGGTAGCTACCAAGCCCTGGCTAAGCTAATGCCTCCTGGTTAGCTTTACCCACTTGTACAATGGGAAGAGTTAGCTGGATGAAGGAAATAGTACACTATTCATTCACAGTAAACTCAAGGATGAGGTCATCCTCTGGAGGAAGATGGCCATATCATATAATTGTTGTTACCATTTAAGGTGGTCAAAAATGATAATGTGTCACTTTGGTCACCTTTCAGGATGGTTTTGGGCTATTTTAGTGGTGAGAGCCACACAAAACAGAATTCTAGAGGTTCAGAAAGGGGGAGACGAGAATCAATGTTCCAATATTTTTTCTAGCCAAAAAAATAATAATGTTTTAGCTATGGGGGGGTGAGCCTTGGAGGGCAGTGGAGGTTCCAGGGGCCATATTGAACCCCCAACCAATCACATGTGGCCCACAGGGCAGATGATCCAACCCCTGCACTAAGACAAACAACTTAGATAATTATTATTTGCAAGGGTATGACTGAATGGCTGAATAGTAGTTTCCTACGCTATTTGAGAATAGTGCATTTGAACCTAAAATGCATTAATACTAAGCCCTTGCTACATTTGAAAGCCTATTATTTTCTCCTCTTAGCAAAAAAAAAAAAAAAAAAAAAAGGGAAAAAAGAAAAAGCCATTAACACTATGAGATGGTTATCCAGACCATAGCCTCTGTTCAAAGCATTGGGCAAAACCTTGGTTAGGAAGTTTTCAAAAACGCCTTTGAATAGAGGGAATTCATGCCATTCAGCACTCAAAATTGCATTTAGCATGCATATATAAGAGGCACAAGTATATCTTGTGCTTCTGAAGCTTTAGATCATTATAGGTCTGTTATATGATATGCCTGAAGGCAAGTCCTCCTATTAAGAGAAGTATCAATGCTAGCACTTTACACTTATTCACCACATCTGCTTCTTTTGGAGCTTTTCAGAGTCAAAAGATTCTTTAGTAGCCAAATCCTAACTGAACCACATACCTCAGAGATGAACGCACATACTTGGCAACAGAACGTATTTTAATGATTAACACATGGAATAACGAGACAAGACACAAAAAGATGGGTTGAAATATGGGCCACTTTATTTACTATCAGATCTATTTATTTATTTATTTCTTGGGGTATGCGGACCCAAAGGAGAGACCCAATGCAGGACCAGCTGAAGCAGATGGTCCCCCCGGACCCATCTCCCAGCTTCCCTGGGTGAAACACCTGAGACCCAAGGGGGATCCCAGGAACTGGGATGCCCCCCGGGCACCATCTACTGGAAGGCAAGACACCAGGATGTAAATCCTCAAGCCGCATGACTTTTATTGAGGGTTCCATCCTAGCACCAGCCTCAAGGATAGCCCATCTCCCTGCACCCCATCTGCATGATGTACAGGTGCAGTTTGATAACCCCGTCCTTCAACCCACAATGGGGGTGCCATAGATGAATGCCGAGTACCCGGTCTTCTCACTCCCTGCCAGTGACGGCCTATTTATGACCTCACCCAAAGCCATAGAAATACCTAGGAATACAGGCGTAGAAATACCCAAAACCGAATTCAATAAAATCAATCACACACTCACCAAAACCAATCACACCACACTACCAACACCAAACACCCCACAAACTTGGCTGGGCAGCAGCCGCCCCACGCACACAACACACACACTACAAACACACCATCCAGCAACCACTTAGCCTTCTAGTGACGCAGTATCCAGGAAGAGTCTGCTAGTGATGCAGTAGTCAGGAAGAGTCAGCGCAGCAGTCCAAATCTCCCAATCACCACTGTCGTCGTGAGGAAAGAGGAGGCCAGGGGTGCAAGAGGCTAAATAAGGTAAACTCCACCCCTGCCTCCTCCCAATCATGTACTCGTCTCCATGTGCCCATTAAAACACCTCCCTCACCGCAACCATTCATGCTGATCCGGGGTGGTGATTGTACCCTCTCTTGGAAAACTCTACTCTTGTCCTGTTTCATGACTTCTGAAATCCTACACTATTTACAACTGACTAGAGGTATTGAAATAATGTTTTTGGTGTTCCATTCACCATGACAATCAACACTTCTTAACAATGGTACTTGACTTAGATATTTGCCTTAAGTTATGCTTTTCATTCATGACCAATTCACTTATTTGGATACTGTAATGTCAGCAACAGATACATGCATTGTATATGTTGACAGAGCAGGACTAACCATTCCAGTGTGTAAAGTTATAATATCAGGATGGTCAGCCAAACAAGGGACTCCATAATATCGAAGATTATGTGTTTATGCAATAGACAGCTCCCTTTCTCCTGAACTGATCAGCTGAACCACTTATACAGCTCAAAACAAGACTCAGGGGAGAGGTCTCCAGTTTACTGGGGAAGTGCCAATGAAAGTACCAACCATTAGAGGGAGCATACCCTACTTTTGCAGAAAACAGTCATGTTTTCATCTTGGTACGTCTTACTACATTTGTTAATTGTCTTTCATGGTGTATACGAAAACTTTCAATTTAAAAAAAAAATTGTAACTGGAAAAAAGTATGTGTTCATTCATAGCTGCTTCTTGGAATACTTGCATTTGTCTCCTTCAGCCGGAGGATTTACAGTCTTAAACTCTACAGCATAACCTAAGTACTTTACGTATGCAGGAACGTTTCTAGGGAGGCTTTGGTATACACTGATTTATACTGGCTAAATGGTATGTCTATAAAAGATTCTATAAAAATATTTAGGGCCTTTAAAAGTACTTCTGTTCTTCCCTGTACTCACACTTTACTGGTGTTGAAAGAACACATCTATCTCACTGGACATAGTTGTATCATTGGAAATTGGTTGCTAAAGAGTATGACAATCTTTTACAACCATTTTTTTTTTAATGGGTGCTAGACCATGAAAGCTTCTGTCACAAGTAGCATTAGTATTTTGGCTTGTTATGTCTAAACCTGTTACTGTAAACAAATCATGGTTTGCCAGCAGCAAACCACAATTCAAAAACATGGTTTACTGTTGGAACTTTAGCTTGTTTAAACCATGGGTTGGTGTTGCATCCAAGCCCACAACTGTGGAACGTTTCTGGCTTCCTTCCCTAGTTGTTCACACTGAACAGAGGCAGAAGAAGACATACCAGAAACAGGAAAATAAACTGTGGTTCGTTTGGTCATCTATGGAGGCAATTATAGCTTAGCCATTGTGTTCCTTAGCTTTTAGGAAATGCGATTTTGGTCTCAGGGCATAGGAATCTGAAAAAGCACTAAAATATTAGATAGAATCCATTCAATTAACGACTAGCACATCCATTCAGGTTGCATTGTTTTATATGGAGCCTTAAATTACCCATAAAGTGGGCTTTATCCATCAATATGTCTAATACTTTTTTATTTAAGTCTCCCACACCTTCCTTACATACAACCTGGGGGGTGGGTGGGTGGGAGCCACACATAAACATTCGTGCTTTTCTTTTCTATAAAAGTGCACCAAAAGAAATACAACATATAAATAAAATCACAACAAAAATATTACCAAAGAGACCAAGCAAAGTGAAATGCACATTAACTTTATGCATGAAAAGTAGAGCTTGGAAAAGTTACTGTTTGGACTATAACTCCCAGAATCCCCTAACCAGCATGGGAGATGCAAGCTATAATGCAAAAAAGGAATTTTTCCAAGCTTTGATAAAATAAGCTGCTCAAATACAAATTAGAACTGTTGGGGTAGATAGATTTTCAGTCTAGTTAAGATGAGCAGAGAGGAAGGCAAGGGAAGGGGAACTTGCCAAACACCCTTCACAACAGCTGCGTACAAGGGTAGCACTTTCAACTACATTTCTCCGAAAGAATGTATGAAGTCATAAAGAACCAGACCTTATCAACAACTGGATATTTCACTAAGGCAGAGCCTTTCCCCTTCCACTTCCTGCCTTGAACTACAAACAACTCATATTAAAAAGAAAATGCATGCTTTCATAATTTATATTTTACATAACAAGCTGTTTTAAGTGCAATCCTTAAATACTTACTAGCATATCTCTAAACCAATCTTTTAATTAGAAAACACGACGTGAATTGGCTTGGTATCTCAATTCAACTATGTGAAACTTAGCCAATTCAACAACATATTGGTATGTCCGTCAGGCTTTTAGCTAGTGCTTAACTATTTCTATGAAAACGGCTGGATTCACATGTGATTGCCCCCAAAATGTTTTTGATTTCCACCACCCTTCTTCATACTCTGCAATAATAGATGCAAGATTCATTTTAGTAGGTAAAATAACAGTTTTTTAAAAAACTTTATTAGCTAAGAAATTCCACCACCACCACCACCATTCCCAAGTTCCACAGTGTCATCATTTTTTATAGTATTTTACAGTTTCTGTCATGGCTAACATTCTCTGTTTAATACAGAGTAGAAAGTACAGTTCTTCCTCCATATCCATGGATTTGGTTTCAACAGATTTAAGTATTCACAGCTTGAAAATATTCTTTAAAAAATAATAATCCAAAAAGCAAACCTTGATTTTGCCATCTTATATAAGGGATGCAATTTTGCTGTGCCATTGCATATGGGCTTGAGTATTCACAGATTTTGATATCCACGGGGGGGTCCTGGACCAAACCCCAGGGAATATGAAGGGACAACTGTATTTCAGGCTGGAAGGCCAGCATGATACAATTATGACTCTTTATATATTCATCCAGATGCACATGGACTTCTCCCTCATGGTACTGTTCCGTGGACATGGAGCAGATGTATGAACACTGTGAATATACAAACACAGGGACAGGACTGTAGTGTGCTTGTTTCAATCAGGTCAGACAGTACTGGTGGCGCAGTGGTTAAATGCCAGTACTGCAAGCCACCACGTTGCAAGTTCGATTCCAGCGGGCTCCAAGGTTCACTCAGCCTTCCATCCTTTCGTAGGTCGGTAAAATGAGTACCCAGCTTGTGGGGGCAATTAGCTAACACACACTGGAAACTGCTTAATGCAGTGTAGATGTGTAAATAGCTGTTGCTTAAAAAACAATTTGTAAGCCACTCTGATAGCCTTGTGGCTGAAGAGCGGGGCATAACTAACTAACTAACTAAATAAAAAAATACTAGAGGAAAGTGAACCCTGTGAAGTTAAGTATGTTTGTGTGGACATACATGTGTGTGCACGTATTTAGATGTGTAAAAATATACAAGATAAAAGAAAATTCAAAAACCCAGAGAGATTGAGAGAGGTATACAAATTGATTGATTTCAAATTCAGAAATCTAAGGAAGACATGTCAGACAGCTCTTGTTCAGATATACAGTTAACATTCATATGCTTTTTATGGGACCGTCAGTTTACTGCTGTGGGATTACCACTAGAATCACCTCTGTCAACTTCATTTAATGTTGGACCACATTTCATTACAACTGGACAATCTAGCAACAGTTCTAAATAACCCATAGAAACTAGCATTAAAACAGTGACAATTGCAAGCAATTCTAAAACTAAGAAGTTCCACAGTATGAACATTTCGAATGCAACCAATATATGGTACCGCAGTAATTAAATAGCAGTGCTTTATCCATTTACTGCAATACTTTTATACAGTGGGCCCTCCTGATCCGTGGCCTCCAGATCTGAAATTTTGAGCAAGTGAGGATTGTCACAACCTATACTTAAAATGGCGGCAATGTGAACGCAGACATGTTGAAGTGTCTGCATGCACATCATCACTGTTTAATAATATGAGATGCAATCGTTCATATTTTTTGTCATCTGTGGAGGGTCCCGGAACTGAACCCCGTGGATCTGGAGAGCCCACTTCCTAATATGCTTACCTACTACAGTAGCACCCCCGTATCCGCTGATTCACCATCCACTGATTTAGTTATCCGCAGTTGGCGACCGCAGGGCAAAAAGAGAGGGAGGAGAGATCTTGTCTTCCCCTCCCTTCCCCCGGGAGCGATCCGGTGGCAGTGGGGGCTATGGTGGGGCAAAGGGGGAAGAGAGGGGGAGGAGAGATCTCTCCACCCCCTCCCTTCCACCGGGAGGGCTCCAGTGGTGGCAAGGTGAAGAGGGAAGGCAGTGGGAGGAGAGATCTTGCCTCCCCCTCCGTTCCACTGGGAGGTTACAGAAGGGAGAATTTTAATAGAGGTGAGTCCTTTATACTATTCTGCATGGCTGTGTCTTTAAGAAATGCAGAACCCTCTCCTTTTTTTAACAAAACTATTGAGCATACAGAAGAAGAGCCCCTATTCTTTATTTAATGTGAACAACTACTTGTTGCTCACTGGGGTCTTGTGTACTTAAGTTTTTATGTGGTAACTTATCCAGTCTTGCTTCCTTTTTATTGGTAAGGAAATAGGCTTCAACTAAAAGAAAGAAGAAGAAAGGAGTACACATTCTTTGTGGGGCAGCATCTAATGGAATCAACAAGATTCTCCCCACCCACACATTGTTGTTGTTATTAACTGCCTTCAAGTTGACTTCGACTCATGGCAACCCCATTAATGAGACATTTCTAAGACCCCATGTCCTCAACTGCCCTACTTAGGTCCTGCAGGTTCAGGCCTGTGTCTTCCTAATTGAGTCTATCCATCTAGTGTGCAGTCTTCCTCTCTTTCTTTTTCCCTCCACCTTTCTTAGCATTATGGACTTTTCCAGTAAGCTGTGTCTTCTCATGAGGTGACCAAAGTACAAAAGCTTCCATTTAGTCATCTTAGCTTCTAGTGACAGCTCTGGCTTGATCTGTTCTAAGATCCATTTGTTTGTCTTTGGGGCCATCCATAGTACCCTCAGCACTCTTCGCCAACACCACATTTTGAATGAGTTGATTCTCTTTCTATTAGTGTTCTTCACTGTCCAGTTCTCACGTCCATACATGGTGATAGGAAAGATGATGGCTTGAAGGAGCCTGACTCTAGTGCTCAGTATTATATCTTAGCTTTTTATTATCTTTTCTGGTTCTTTCATAGCTTCCCTGCCCTGCCCTGCCCAGTACTACGGTAGTCTTTTTCTGATTTCATGGCTACAATCTCTGCTCTGGTCTATGGTTGATCTAAGAAATGGGAAGTCTTCCACTGTTTAATTTCCTCATGGTCTAGTCTGAATTTGTGTAACTCCTCCATGGTCATTATATTTGTTTTCTTAATGTTCAGTGTTAAGCCTGCTTTTGCATTTTCTTCTTTGATTTTCTTTAGCAGTTGCTCCAAGTCTGTGCTATTTTCAGCTAGTATTGTGATGTTGTCTGCATATCTTAGATTGTTAATGTTCCTTCCTCTGATCTTCACTCTTCCTCCTTCTTCTGACTCTAAACCTGCTCTGCACATGATGTTTTGTGCATACACGTTGAACAAGTTGGGTGATAAAATTTATTTGCTTTCTGTCTTCATATAGCTACAGAAGACAAGTTCTCTGGCTGGTTATAAACCAAAAAACACATGACGTTATAATATAATTAATACATGGATTTTACAATTGGCAGACTGTGCAACATAAGATTATTTAAAAGGCCTAGCTCATAGCTGGCTGTCCAAATATTCTTGGACTCTAGCCCCCATTGACTCCAATCAACATGGTCAGTGGTTAGGAATGTTGATAAATATAGTCCGACAACATCTAGTGAGGGGGGATACATTCTTCACCCTTGATCTAGGTGAACAAAAATATCTTTATCTTATTCCCAAAGATCTTTAGATTTACACTGCCTCAAAACTGATGGATTTGGTTTTATTCTGAGTACTGTATGTGTTGCAGTTCTTCACATTTTGAGAATGTGATACTAAATACAGGTTTCAGTTCCCTTGAAATCTTAAGTTTTCATTAAAAATGTCAAAACTTTCTAGCTATCATGTTTGTGAAATATATAGACAACGCCTAAGGTCTTCTCATCCGCCAGATAGTTTGCTAAGACTTCCAACACTTGTAGAGTATTTCTCTACTCTGCTCTTTACCTCTCCCAATGAGCAGAAGAAGTAATTAGGCTAAGCGAACGTACACAAATTCATTTACATATGTTATAAAATTCAGTGTGGTATACAATGTAGATTTCTACACCACCAAATTTTTGAATATTTTCATTAACACTATTTGTAATCTAAGCTTTAATCTCCCATCTGCTTCTGCAGTCACTTCACTTACAAAAACTACTTCACTTTTTGCCATCATCTGCCCAAGTCAGTTCATTTCATGCTGGAACTGGCACACTTTCACAACCGGAATGTACACAGTGGAAATACTGAACTGAAAAATGATGCTCTCTAAATCTAGCTGGGCAACACAAAAAAAGTATGTTGTTTGCATCCTACTGGACTGTGTTTTATGTGAACCAGCCATGGGTGGCTGGGGCAGTTTGGGAGCTGATAACACATTATTATGAAAATAGTAAGTATACAAAATACTAACAGTAGTACAGTAGCACCCCTGTATCCATGGGAGATTAGTTCCAGGGGTCCTCACGGATACTGAGATCTGTTGATAACAGCGAACACCGGACCCCACCCACCACCCCACTGCCTTCAAGTCATAAACTTCAAGTCAGAGTTTATGAAATTAGTTGATCTTGTAATGCTATGCCATGTTTTACTATTACAGTTGTTCCTCCGTATCCACAGATTTGATATTCACAGATTTAAGTATTCACAGCTTGAAAATATTCTTTAAAAAATAATAATAAAAAAAGCAAACCTTGATTTTGCCATCTTATATAAGGGACACCATTTTGTTATGCCATTGCATATAATGGGACTTGAGTATGCATGGATTTTGGTTTCCATGGGGGGTGGGGTAATGGAACCAAAGCCCAGCAAATATGAAGGGACAATTGTATATGCAAAACAGGTCATCCTTAGTGAAGAAGGCAAAAAATAGTTTGAGAGTTCTTCAGGCAAATGTCAAAATAAAGATATGTAGCTAAGTTCATTTTCCTCCTGGGATAACAGAAACAAAAAGAAAGCATTGCCTAAGATAGTGTCGTATTGGCTGTAGTGTTCTTTGCAAACTTTGGTGATAACAAAAATTTTGTGCCACAGCCCTCCACAACTAGCAAATGTGGATGTAACAGGATGTACAACAGGTAAGGGTAAACCACCTGGAAAGGTCAGAATTGGGGCCTTGCCCGTCTACTCTCAACTCCCATCTCACCGTGGCCCTCTAGCAAATCTAGTTGCTGGCCAGCAAAAAGGCAAATAGCATCCATGGCTCATTCAACACATTATGAAAACCTACAGACATAACACTGTACATCAGGAAGAAATATAATTTCCTGTGCTAAAGCGGGGAGGCTGGTCTCCCACACTGAGAGAACCACACTGTTATATAGGTATGTTTAGGAAACTACAAATGGTTTACAAAGTTCATATTTAAAATCCACATACTGTTCTTACAAATATGATAGAATGTACTGTTTTTTACCCACCAGATATACAGAAATGTCACAACATCCTTAATCTTGTGAGAGAGAAGTGGCTGAAACCATTTTGCACTGAAGACTCACTAAAATCTAAGTCACAAACATCATTTCCCACATCCCAGAGTATTCCTTGGGTGGTCTCCCATCTTGACCCTGCTAAAACTTAAGAAACCCAATGAATTTACAGTCAAGTGTAATATGTCGTCAAGTGTAATTTATGCTAGCAGAAAACAGTACTTTTCTGGCACCGAATCAGGATGTACTAAGGACACAGAGTCTTTTTAAGAAGGCAATTTCTATAGTGTTGAAACATCAAGCTATGGGCAAGCCAAATAAAAGAAGGAAAATTCTAACAAGCTTATCATTGGCAACTTTCATTCCACCCCCAGATAACTACACAGAGTAAAGAACAAAAATGCAACTCTACATGGAATTCTGTTAACTCATATACAGTTGGCCCTCCATAGCCACAGACTGGGCATCCACAGATTCAACCATCCATGGCTTGAAAATATATTTTTTAAAAATTCCAAAAAGCAAACCTTGCTGTTCACCATTTTATATAAGGGACACTATTTTACTATGCCACTGTGTATAACGGGACTTGAGCATCCATATATTTTGGTATCCATGGGGGGGGGGGGTTCCTGGAACCAAACTCCAGCAGATTCCAAGAGCCCACTGTATTTTGTTTCCTTATCTGAAATTCTGAAAACAACAGTTTCATGTCAAAAAGAGACCACTAAGAGATTTCAGAAAGCTAGCCCAAGGGCGATAGTTCTCTCTCAGGCTAGCAAGGGCAGCAACTGTATTCCAATTCGAAGGCAGCAGCATAGGATAAAATACAAGGAAGTGATATTATCCCTGTCCAATTCATCTTGGGAGTACTCCTCTGAGACAGAGTGACACCGTTTCTTACCCTCTATCTGTCTTTCAGGCACAAAGAACTCAGCCCTAATGAATGAATGATTAAGTACTAGCTTGTGCTACTGTATGCCCTGGATACAGTTACAGAGTTTCTCCATTGCGCCAAATTCCTTGAGCTCACTTTCTTGGCATGAAATAGTAGCGTAGGAGGGGGTGGGAGGGTGTCTGATTATTCAATTTGCTTACTGTGCAGGAAATCTCAAATAATTAAAGCCTGAAATAAACTGGGCATATAGATGAGTTAATGCAGATAAAACCTGTTTCTATTTACCAGAATGCTAGGAACCCTGTGGTAATACAACTTTCCTGCAATATGAGAGGACCATATAATTACACCAGAGCAAAACACACACATATACATACATACAACTCCTTTATAGATTCATCTATATCAGGGCTACTCGAAGTGGACTGTCACTGGTCCCTGTGCCAGAGGCTGCTGGTCCCTGGCAAGTTTCCAGGAAAGAAGGAAACAATTGTATCCAATGAGCACCCGTTTCGTTCCAGTCCCTGGCATAGTGGTGGTGGTGGTGATGGAGAAATAATTGCCAGTCCCCCATATTAGATAGCTCGAGAAGCACTGATCTCTATTATATCTATTATAGATAGTGCACATTACAAAGAAAACTAGGTGCCAAATGCCTGGATGGTCGGTCTAGATACAGTTCAAGTAAAACAACCAAGATAAGCAGCAGAAACTATGAATACCTGGCCATCCTGCACATAACTACTTTAAAACAGTGCTTATTATATGTGTACAGAGCCAGTTTACAGATTCAGTAGAATCATGTGGTTAGGCTCCTTCAAGCCTGTAACATTTTAAACCTTGGGATGGGATATTACACGGTCGAATGCAAAACGAGGAGAGAAGACCTATCATGAAAGTCAAATTCTAGCATGAGACAAACAAACAAGCAAAAGGGTTAAACCTAGTAAAAAATGCAAGGGTTTTTGTTGTTTTTTAAAAAGCCAATCTGCATCCGGTTATTAATTCAAAGTAAGCCAAGCAGTTCCCTAAACTGAGGATTGGATCTATAGAGCAGAACTGTATTAAAGACACTTAATTCTGTACAATGTGTCTAGTACTAGAGTACAATACTGGGCAAATGCTCAGAAGCAAGTTGTTAAAGAGCTAGTTCCTCTCTCTCAGATGTCATGTCCTGAGGTAGAGTTAAACAGTGCACTTGAACAGGCAGGCTCCCATTATCCCACAAGCTACCAGAAAGGAGTCTGTATATTTAAATCATGGCTCCAGGCACTGCACCATACAACTCTTCATAGCTTCTGTCTGCTTCACCAGCAACTTCAATTACGATTGACAACAGCTGCTGCTACAGCCAAAGATTGTGACTTAAGATAAGGGCTATTTTCACGGATGGGAGCATTAGAGGCATTAACAGCAGCCTGGGGATCCTGTAATGGAATAATTCTCTTAACAGCTTCATAGCTTGGCTGGTATTTGTTACATCATTTATTATGTGTGCTTGTTTTCCTGTACCAGTTAGACACTGTGCAGCAGGGCAACAGATCTACTAGGGTCATTCCGGCCATGTGGCAATTGCATCAAGGCCTTTGCTACACATCCTTAATGGGGCCCAATCCAGGTCACACACTCATTTTTGAAGACTTAATTTGCAACAACTTCTGCACCCAGAAACTTGAAAAGAAAACACCAGATGTTGACTCTTGTTTGTCAGTGTTATTTGGTTTGTTTTCCACCTGCTACTCAGTTCTGAGAGACATTTCACTGAGTTAGTGGCAGTGAAACAGAGGTGCACAGCTCAATAAGGTGACACATCTAATTCTTGTTTCTTGGTGATAGATATGTTTTACACTTTACATTTTAAAATATGCATTTGAAACATTCTACATATAAAGCTAGGGGTTGTCTAGACAATGAAAATACTCTTCATAGAATTCGAGGAGAATACCTTTTGTCCCAATGGGATCCTGCATCGTTTCGCCATATTTGGCAGGAGGCAGGGCAAAACGTCATATACTCCGCAGGAAAAGCCTTCATGGCTTTCCCCAGCTTTTAAAAAATACTGCAATGGAAATGTGCATTCCTGCTGGGACAACCAATTTGCTTTGCTGTGCTTGGAAAGTAGAAAGATGATCGGTTGGACGTGTGCAGGGGTGGAGCTTGCTGGCAAGGCAGTGCCCAGAACCACCATGTTGGATTTTTGCCATAGCAATCATGTGCTGAGGTGACAAAACAGCCTTTTTCTTGTCCTGTTTATTTAAACAGAAGATCGCACTTGCACACCTTGGATTTGCTTTTTTTAAAAACTGTTCAGTAGCGGCAACTGGTGGGAATAAAAACACAAGTAATTCACTCACACCCACCATCTTGATTTGCAGGCATGCCCATTTGAACAATGAACGCAGATAGGGTCTCATGCCTGCGATCTTGCCAAAAAATCGTGATGATAAATAAAAGCTGCTGCGAATTGGTATTACTGAGCACCAATCCGCATTTTATTCCCTCATACAAACAAGCCCCAAAACAGACTAATGTTAAGTATCTTTTAAAATACACACCCACTTCAAATCATCAAAGGGTAAGACAGGAAGGATATAGAATAATTCTTGTCCTTGTGAGTGAAATGCCCTGGCTTTACTTCTGATACAGAGTCCTAGAAGAGGCTGATGAGGAAAATCTTGCTACTTGATGAATACCATTGTTTAAGAACAAGTTTACTGGACCAGAGAGGAAGTGCTTTTTCGGTTTTTGAGGAGAGCATATCATCAAAACAAGATAAACCCTGCAGTGTGAACACGTTTCTCAGCACATATCTCCAACTAGATATTTTTCCCTTTATAAAAGTGCCAGATCTTAAAGGCACCAGATCCTGTCTGATCTTGGAAGCTAAGCAGGGACAGCACTTGTTAGTACTTGGATGGGAGACCACCAAGGAATACTAGGTGCTGTAGGCTATATTTCAGAGGAAGGAACTCGCAAAACCACCTCTGAGTATTCCTTGCCTAAGAATACCCTGTGAAATCCATAGGGTCACAATAATAGGGACCCTGGTGGTGCAGTTCGATCCCAGCTGAGGTGGTCAACTCAGCCTTCCATAAGCCAGTAAAATGAGGGCAAATGTAATAAAGAGCTGGGGCGGTACACTGTGGAAACTGTTAATTCAGTTTCCAAAAAATCAGCTGCCGTTTATTTATGTATATGCAATCAGCAGTGTACTCTTGTAGTGTCATTGCATGCCAACAGCACCATCTACTGGCATTTGTATATACAATTGTCTGCCTGTTATTGTATTTGCTTTGTATTTGTTTTGATGCTCTGTATCTGTTACTGTATTTGCTCTGTTTTTGTTCTGTATTTGCTTTGAATTGTACTCTGATTAACTGTATTACATTGTGTTACACTGTATTTGTATTACTGTGTTGTTGTACCCCACCTCGATTCTGATGAGAGAGGTGGGTAATAAATAACAACTTCTTCTTCTTCGTCAATAGGCAACTTGAAGGCACACATACAAACGCACATACAACAAAGACCTACAATCACCTTCTTCAGCCCCCAAAACATGGGAATCTGCTTTATACCATGTCAGATGTCACCTTCAACCTGATTCCTTAATTGAGGATGCCAGGGACTGAAATAGGGAGCTACTGCATATAAAACATATGTTCTGTGGTTCTGCTTTCATGCAAACATGCTCAGGACTATGGTTACTGACTAGAGTATTTTCTAGTCTGAAACAGGTTTTCAGAGTAGACTTAGGGCTTGTCTAAACATGCTATTTACTCTGGCTTCCTCCTGTCTTGGAGACCTACAGTTGAAACAACACAGGGCTTTTGCCCCATTTCACCTCTGGGCAGTCCTGACAACTGTCAAGGCAAAGCTGGAAGTCGGGGGGGGGGGAGCTGGGGTAAAGCCATTTGAAACATTTTAAATAAATACCCAGGAAAATCTGCTTCATGTGGGGAAACCCGGATTGGGGCAGCGTGGGAACGCAGGGTCCATACCTTCACGCCAGTCTGCATCGCCAGTAGGGGAGGCACCTGCCGATCCCCGCAGGTGTGTCTGTGCAGACTTCATCCTGTTTCATCTAGGTAATGGGGGGGGGGGGACTGGTCAGATCTGGGACTAGAATACACCGGTTGTAAGGCAGCATATTCTGGTTGGTCTGGGCAAGACCTTAATAAGCCTCCTTAAAAAAAAAAGTATTAGTATCATACAACCCTCAGCATTGCTTCAGTCTGGATGAGCAACAATAATGCGCTACAGAAACATGGGAGAATCCTGCTTTAAAAATCCAGTCTGATCAATGTCTTTCTTAATTCAAATTTAGAAATGCATGACATTAAAGCACACGCACACACACACACACACACACACTTAGCTTCAGTTGTGACAATGTTCAATACTTTCTGTTCTTCCAGTAGTTGCTACACAGTTACAATACTGGGATAAAGAACAGATTTAAGCATTTTACTTCTCTCACTATATTCCAAGAAGGACAATGACCCTAAAATTATAATAAGATACTAAGGAGGGACTGATTTACCTACAGAAATGCATGTCGGTGCATACATATGGCATACTCCTCCTGGCCCAATCAAAATCACACATAAATACATGAGCCTATTTACAACATGCCTCCACATTTGTACTAGTCAAACACACTAATATTATATTACAAAAGAATTTTATTAGAAAATCTTATTCATGAAAAACAGAGATTAATAGAAATTGCCTTTGGGCCCTTATAAGACGTTATGCCCTAGAAATCTTAAAAGTTGACCAAAAAAGTCTGTAAATCATTTAACCAACTTTAAGAATCAAATTATAATCAATGTTCAATTACTATGCTCATAATTATTTCATTCTTCAGAATGTTAAAAACTACCTTGTGACCTAAATTTATCATACAGAGAGCTATTATTATGGAAGACCTTCAAGTACTATTAGGCATTTTCAGGGGATAAAGAGATGAGCTACACCACTGGTTCTCAAACTCTTGTTTTCTTGGCAAGATTTGTTCAGACGAGGCTTGCCTTTGCCTTCCTGAGGCTGAGAGAGTACAACTTACCCAAGGTCACCCAGTGGGTTTCCATGGTCAAACAGGGATTCAAACCCTGGTTTCCAGAGTTGAAATCCAACACTCAAACCACTACACCACACTGGCTCTCTTTCGGATATTATGGACTTCAAAGTCACAGAATTCCTCTCCATAGTTATGCTCCATGGAGCTTCTAAAAGTTGAGATCCAAAACATATGGAGGACCATAGTTTGAAAACTACTGAGCTACACCACTCATCAGAATTCACACACACATACGTTACAGATACAGTTTTTCCAACTGAATGTCAGTTGTCATCCTATTAAGATTACTTCCTCCCTTCTTCAGCCTGTTTTGTAGATTCTGCCTACACCACTTTTTGCAACTTCTCCTTTTATTTCTACATTCCTTAAAATGATCATAAGTTTAAGAGCTGGACCCTAGAGAGAAACTACAAGATAGTATCACACACGCACACGCACACACATACTACAGTGTAGCATTGTGACTCAATTTTATTGTTCTTTTTTTTTTTGTAAAGCACCAGGTACATTGATGGTGCTATAGAAATAAAAGATGATGATGATGATGATGACGATTTTACATCAGCTCTTTACACTTATAGTATCTTCTGAGCTAGATGCTAAGACTCATGAACACAACAATATCCATTAGGAAATTATAAAGCTACTACCTGTCTTTAGATTATATACATCAGATGTGGTTTCAATTTTACTTTAGGCTTACAACTGATGCAGTCTACATTCCAAGTCTTTAGAAGTGATTTGAACAACAACACAACAACAACAACAGTACAGAATATATCAATGCTTTCAAAATGGTTCCTTAAAATCCTATGACTGAGCACAGCAGCTATATGCAAAATGTCACTAGATTATATTAGTGAAAGACGGACAATGAAAAGGAATGTCCTTTTCATTGTAAGCTCGGGCAAGGACTTGAGTGGTGTAATTCAACACAGAAGGCAGTGGCAAAATAAAAATGTCAAGTATCAAAATCATTTACCATTTTATTCTCCTGTGCATGAAAGGAAACAGCTAGATTTAGCTGTTCTCTTGACCCTTTCCTGAAATGGACATTGGGAGGAAATACTGTACAACTAACACAGGAATTTCCAGGCCAAGCAGCAAGGGCTAAAGGTTAGTGCTAACCAGAGACAAAATGTCACCAAAGGACCCTGCTCTGAAAAGTCATTGAGACTTGGTGAGTTTTAAAAGGTACACACTAGTAGCAACAGGTGTGGTAGTTTGAGCGTTGGGCTACAACTCTGGGGACCAGGTTCGAATCTCCACTCGATCATGAAAACCTGCTGGTTGACCTTGGGCAAGTCACATACACTCAGCCCTCAGAAAACCCTGTGATAGGTTCGCCTTAGAGTCACACCTAAGTCAGAAACGACTTGAAGGCACACAACAACAACCAAGTAGCAACATTAACAAGGAAAACGTTGCCTGATAATTATTAGGAAAAATGAAATAATACACACCAAATGGTGAAACAATAAAGGCATCTACAATTGCAGCAACTTTCTTAAGATTGTCCAGGAAAAGTACTTTTAGTGACCCACTGAGATATATTAAAAGTCTGTGAATCCCAGTTAACTTTTCTAAGAGGCATATCACATCTAATATATTGATGCTATGAAGAGAAAACACATGAATTATCTGTATCTCTTGGGTTCACAAAGCTTTTCTGCCAAGGCATTAATTTTTCAGTGACGGAAAAAAGTAGAATAACTACTGAGCTACACAGTAGGACACAGGTCCATTAAAAGCATCTCAGGTGTCCTGTCCACAAAACATCTTGTTTGGGACCTTGGAAAACCGGTGCTACCAAAATTACACATGCAGGAGACAAAGAAATTTGAATTAAAAAGAGGTGATGTAACTTCCTGCTCCACCTGAGCGGTGACTGACGTAATGCACAACTTTGTGAGCTGAAGGACCCGTATCATCCCCCTCCCCTCAGATAATTACACAATACTGGGCTAGAGGGATCAATGGGACAATACAGATTCACACACCACATTTGGGGTACCCAAACCTTGGAGCTGCCTTTGAAGAAAGTTCAAGAGAGGAACCTAATCAAGAACACTGTGGCTGGATGTCTGACAGGACCCAACCAACAAGTCTATAGTTCACCTGCGAAGAAAGAACTACACTGCCTTCCAGTATGTTTCTGAGGTGCCCTGGTGGTGCAGCCACAACTTTGTGAGTTTGATCCTAGAGGGCTCCAAGGTTGACTCAGCCTTCCATCCTTCCGTAGGTCAGTAAAATGAGTACCCAGCTTGTTGGGGGCAATTAGTTAACACATTGTAAATTGCTTAGGGGGTGCTTTGCACTGACAAGTGGTATATAAATATAAATATCTAAATATAAATATAAATGCTATGGCTATTCCCATTGGTTTTAACAGCATCACTTGGCTTAGGACCCAGATGTTAGCTGAGCCTATGTATGTATCTGTATACCCACTGAAACTCTCTATGTGAAACGTGTGACAACCAGAAAGACAAGTTTTCCAGTGCAGGCTACCCAAACTTGGAATGACCCAAATGTCATTTAAACGGACAATAATCCCATGAAAACATAATGAAAAACCAGGTTTAGAAGAAATGTCTTGAGCTCCTTCCTAAATAAAAATAGAACAGGAACCAATAAGAACTCCAGGGGAAACTTATTTCAAGGTTGGGAGCAAGAGAGAAGAACCTTTCCTGTGTTCCTGACAGGTGAGGCACACCTTCAAAGGAACATGTTCTGCTAATCCTAATGACTGAAAAATTTCATAACACGATGGGTGCCCCCTCAGGTACTCAGGGCCCAGACCATTTATAGCTTTAAAGGTTAAAGCCAACACCTTTAATTGCACCCAGAAAACAAGTGGAAATCAGTGTAGATCTTTCAGTACTGGAGTGATGTGACAATACCATGCACTGATTAGCAACCCATCTCCTACACTGTATGCCAACTGAAGTTTTGTGTTGATCTTCAAGGGTGACACCACATAGAGTCCACCACAATAGTATAAGCAAAATGTAACCAAAGCATAGATAACTGCTGCCAAATCAGACTGACTTAGTAATTATCACAGCTGGTAACAGCCTCAAGTTGGACAACCATGTTCCTTGCTATCTAAAATTACCACCTGATAACCCAGGGTCAGCACAGGATCAAGGAGAATGTGCAAGCTACAAACATAATCTTTCAAGGAATGCTCAACTCCTTCCAAAACAAGCTCAATCCCAATTTCCAACTCAGGTGTTCTACTAACCAACAGCACCTCCCTCTTGTGTAGAACTGATCCAGCCCTCACCTCATCCAGTCCTTTATCAAATGTAGACAGTGTTTAGGGCATTAACTGCTTCCTTAGGGTCAGATAACAAAGAACAATAAAACTAAGGTCATTAGCATATGAATGGTATTTCATTCCAAAGCACTGGATAACCCCACTTGTGGTTTCATATAGATGTCAAAAATGTCACAAGACAGAATCTTGGGGGCCCTCTAGACAGTGAAAAAATTCCTCATAGAATTTAAGGAGAATACCTTTTCTCCCAATGAGATTCTGCGGTGATTTGATGTACATGGAAGGAGGGGCCCCAAAACTCCAAAAACTATGCAGGAAAAACCTTCATGGCTTCTCCTGAGGGTTTTTTTAAGAATGCAGAGGAAATGTGCATTCCCGCTTGTTGTGACAACTGAATCGCAGCACATTCCCTGATATGAGCAGAAGTGGAAAACTGATTGGTCGGACATCCTGGGGCAACGAAGTCACCAGAAGCTCCATGCTGGAGCTTCATGGTATCGATAGTGTGCTTGTTCACTGAGCTGAGGTGACCAAACAGCTTTTTAAATGGAAGGTCACACTGGCACACCTTAGCTTTACAGTAAAAAACAAAAACAAAAAAACTGTGCAGTAGTGGCAACTTGTTGAGAATAATAATGTTAGTAATTCACCCTTGGCCACCATCTTGATTCACAGGCCATCTCTGTGTGAACTTCAAACACAGACAGCTTTGCATACCAGCAATTTTGCCAAAAAATAAAAAAATGTGGAGACAAATGAATGCTGCTGTGAATTTGTGTTAATGTGCAGCAGTCAGCATATCTTCTTGTCTAGACAAGCCCCTGGACATAATGCAGAACAGTACATCTGCAGCATGATCTTCTGAATGTGACCTGACAGGTAGGACCAATATATAGTGCTCCCCACCCAACTTGGTCCTAGCAGAGCATCAATAAGGATCTCATGGGCTATGCATAGCATCAAAAGCTTCTGAGAGGCCTGAGAAAACTAACAGGACCACACTCTAGTTCCCACTGTAATCCAGTGGGAATGGTGCTTAGGAGAAACAGTGTCAGCCACCTAGTCCATTCCTGTGTTACACAGATCAGCCAAGACTTCAACAGCATCACAACAGTAAAGGCATCAAATTCCCAATGATACTCAAGAAATGAGCAGACTGTTTTAATGAGAGCACTGCCTTTGTGGTTTATACCAGCAGCCAGTCCAAAGCTGACAAGAAAGTGATTTGACCATGCTGAGTCACACATAACTGCACCACCTGCACCAACTCTAACAAAAGAAAATACTATACTAAATATGTGCCCTGTTACATGTGTACGGCCAGATTCTAACTGGAACAGAACTACCTTTATTGTTACCATGCTTAATAGATTAGATATAACTTAAGACGCCAGGCAAAACAATGCTTTTTAAACTTAAAAAAACTTGTTAATATCTGAATGTTTAAGGTGTTTTATGCATTCATTCTAAACTCTATTACTGACGTCTTAGTTTAGTATTTGGCCATTCTCAAACTTCATCCTGATAATTTCAGTGTTCAATAGAATTACAGCATTAGTCAAAATAAGCAAATACTGAATGGGCTAACTGAACAGAAAGCCTCATTTTGACAGTAAACGTCATATCCTGAACCATTTCCATAATAAACTGTAAACATTTAAGAAACCCCCAAGTCTCTGTTGTTTAAAGTAAAATATACCAAATAATCCTTTAGACTGGACACATAACAAACTCCTAAAGATGTTTTTATACAATGTACATGTAGTCAAAGTATGCTTAACAGTAAATGAATGGAGCAATGTTACTCTATAAGAAAAATTAATGATCTCTCATTACTTAACAATACAGTATTACTTTCCTACAATTCTCCCCAATTTTATATTGGCTATATTGATAACTGTATTCTTTTTATATAAATCAAAAAAGATAGCAGAGCTGTTAAAATACAATTATGAGGTGCAGTGGGTAGCCTCATACATAGTTCAGTGCTGTTGTGATATATAATGCTTTCAACTACTTCTGCAGGATCTCAAGTAAATAAAGTTACGTGATCCAGTCCAGTCATGAAAACAGTTGCTTCCTGTCGTCATCATCCAAGACTCTGTAAGGAAATTATAACGTTTCCTTTAATCTGGTTCCTCCCCTACACCACCCAAGATCAACAACAACACATTAATTTTCTATCTACGAAAAGGCTTTTGGATACCCCACCCAAAACTGAGGAAGTATTTCTGCATCTGTTTCTCTCACTCTCTCACCCACTCACTCACTCATGAATGACCAAATAAAATCATGCTGCACTGTTTATTTTAGGCAACAGGAACAGCTTCTTTTAAAAATATTCCCTAGTGACTGTAAGTTGGTATTTCATTACACCCACAGGCAACTGGAATTAATTGTAGCCCCCTGACTTCTTCCACTAAAAATGACTTGAGGGATTACTATGTAGTCTCCATTGAAAAGAAAGGAAATATTCAGCCTACTACAACTACCTCGTAACACTGTGGAGAGGTGGGATTTTCCATTAAATTTAACAACTTTGATATAAAAGTTATAGAACTCTGAACATAGCATCTGATGCCAGCAATATGCCTGCAGTTGGCATGGAACACAGATATGATAGTTTCTCTGATTCAATGGGCTTACAATCTGAGGAATGATCCATAGAACCATATTTATCAAGTTGGCTTGATTATTCAAAACAGCAACAGTGGGCCCTTGGTATCCCACTAGGGTTTGGTTCCAGGACCACCTGTAGATACCAAAATCTGTGGATGCTCAAGTCCCATTATATACAATGGCATAGTAAAATGGTGTCCCTTATATAAAATGGCAAAATTAAAATTTGCTTTTTGGAATTTGGGGGTAGGGATATTTTCAAACCATGGTCGGTTGAATCTGTGGATGCAGAATCCGTGGATACAGAGGGTTGACTGTACTAAATTTAACTCATCATAGGTGAACAAGAGAACTTCATTTCCTCTTTCATCCTCTTGTGCCACGGTAAACTTCAACTGTTGTTAAACCATAGCTTCCAGTTATATCTAAACTGTGGCTTAATCTCTGGCTTCAAAGCAGGAGGTCAATCTACTGTTGAATCCTGGGGAGGTTTAATAGTCAGATTCAGTTACAGTTTCTGCAGGAGGGAAAAAGGAGTGCACAAACATTGACTTGCTCTTGGTAAAAAAGAAGAAGAGTTTATTGGATAAAATACTTATATAAAAGAGGTGGTTGGGTGGTGTTCTGGACATCTTCAAAAAGAAGCTGGTCAGCTATCTGCTATGAATGCTCTAGCTGAACACTGGGGTTGTCTAAACAGTCAAAATAATCCTCATAGAATTTGCATGGAAGGAGATATGTCTCAGACATTTGCATCGACGTGTCTTCTTTGGAAGGGGGGCAGCCAAATCCACTGTAAAATGCATTGGGGAAACCTTTGCAGCTTTTCCCGGAGTTTTTAAAAAGCTCCGTAGGGGATGCAAATGTCCAAGGCAGTGAAAGCTGATTGGCTGGATGAGCATGGGGGCAGGGCTTGCAAAAAGGGCAAGCAACTGCTGCTGCCATGCTGGATTTTCGGCTAAGTGAGAGATTGGTAAGGCAATAAAACAGTGATCTTTTTTCTCTCTCTTTTTCTTTTGTAAATATGAAGTATTGGTTGTGCGTACCATGTTAAACTTTTTTAATTCAGTAGCAGCAGATCTAAAAGTGTGAGTAATTCACTCACGGCCACCATCTTGGCTAGGAGGCATGCAAAGCTTATGGGGGCTCTATTAACCATTAAGACAGGTCGCAGCTGTTGTGAATTGCTACTACTCTGAAGCAATTCATTTTCCCCCCTTGTATAGATGAGCCCATAGAACATAAACTTAGAAGACACAAAGGTTACTAAGTTATCTTCTATCATGGTAAATTGCCATGTCTACTAACTTCAGAAAAGGACCTCTTAAAAATAACCTAATGAACATGAACAAGTACAACATCTACCATATTATCAACTGTAGACAGACATAATGTGGCCCCTCACAATGTAACATATGATGGGTGTCCTACACTCTTGGAACATACCTGGTTATTGTGTTTGCATAGTACAGATATGTTAGGCTTTCCCTCTTTTTGTAATGTCAACCACAAGAGGTTCATGCTGCACTACAGAATCCCATCCCCAACTTCCTATGCCAACAGCCAAGCCCAGGTTAACTCTATGCACACATCATCAGTTAGAGGACCAAGTGTTCTAGCTGCCAGAAACCACTACTGAACTCGTCTCTGCAAATTGACAGAACAATTTCAACAAATGACTACCAGAAAATTTGATAGCAGAGTCCTATGTCTCCTCAGTGGAAGCTGTTATAACCACTCTTACCACTGGAACCACGGCTACTGTTTGCTGCACCATGGCTACATGGTCTCCTGACTCTAGGCATGCCAAAGGTCTCCAGGTAGTGCAGCACTGGTGTTGCTTGTAAAGCTGCACAACTGTGTTGCAAACAATACCTTTCTACTGCAAAATGCTATTAGTACAGACAGTCTAACTAAAAATGTCTAATATATTGATGCTATGCAGAGAAAACATATGAATTATCTGTGTCTCTTGGGTACACAAAGCTTTTCTGCCAAGGCATTAATTTTTCAGTGATGGAAAAAAGTAGGATAACTACTGAGCTACAATAGGACACATGTCCATTAAAAGTATCTCAGGTGACCAGTCCACAACATCTTGTTTGAGACCTTGGAAAACTGGTGCTACCAAAATTATACAACACTGGGCTAGAGGGACCAATGGGACAATACAGATCCACACACGACATCTGGGGTACCCAAACCTTGGAGCTGCCTTTGAAGAAAGCTCAAGAGAGGAAGCTAATACAGAACTCTGTGCCTACAAAGCCATAGGGCTAAGCAGCCCTCCCTACATTAATGTAACATCTATCTAAGACTAGCCATTCTTTCCCCCACAAATAATGTAAAACTGGGGATTTTAGAACCTCTTTGTTTACATAGATAAGCTGCCTTTTTGTAGCTAAAGATTAACAATGCACTAACTAGATGCAGGATAGAGTTAGAAAGATTACTAAAAGGCTGTAAAAAAAGTAACATTGTCCTCTCACATCTTTGAAGACTGAAGACATGGTATCTGTCATTCTGAATCAACACCCCTCTTGAAGGATTTTAAAAAGAAAAGATAACAAAAAAAATAATAATAAAACCACAGATAAATCACCTGCTAAGTACAAATGTCAACAGGTATCAGTCAGTTGCCATGTCTGATTGAAGTAGTTCAAACTACTAATGTAACGGCACTATGACATTTATTGTTAACTTGTACATCCTGCAGACAGTTAAACTGCAATACTGTATATTTATTGTGGACAAAAGCCCATTTTGGTAATCTTGGTTCTGGATGATAACAATGATTTTTATTTTTAGTTTTAGTTTTTAATTGCTAGTGGGGCTGATATGTTAAGTATGTTTCAACAAAAACAAAGAGTCTAGTGACACCTTAAAGATTAGGGACTGTAATCAGTAAGGTCAGAGCATCCTGAAATGCAAAAAGTCGTAATTAATACAACAGATCAACACAATCAACTGTCTATAATTCTGCAAAATACAGAATTGATTTGAATGGTAATTTGGACAAGCTTGCCAAAAATTAAATTGCACAATGAAACATTCTATAGCTGTTCCTTCTGAGATGGAATTCTATGAAGTTCTGGGCATGAGGCAGAACTACAATGTTTAATTGGCATTCGACCATGAAATAAGTAACTGAATACTTTAAAATTCACAGTAGTGCGTGTCCATTAATTCAACTGGCCTCCTTGTAAAATTAAAATCCCCAGTCATTCAGCTGTGACCACTTTTTAAAAACCTTTTGGCAAGACATGTAACCTTAGGAGCATCAGTCTGAACACACAAAGTGATATCCTGAGGATAAGCAACACCTCTCTATTCCCTTCTCCCTTCCTCTGCCCTCCGCCTTTTCAACAATATTAGATTACAGCTTAGCAACAGTGAGGGTGGAGGAGGAAATTCCTTTTATTCTCACCTTCCAAAAAAGATATTTTGAAAACACTTTTGTACAAGACCTATTTACTATTGTTTCTTGGCATTATAGCAGCTGTTCCCCCTCTCCCTTGCTGCCGCCAACATATTCAAGTTAAGCATGTGGTTTCTTGAGTGTTTGGAGTTTTATTGAGAATTGACCTGTGTTTTTGTTTATTTGTTTGTTTTTTACAAATAGCAAAGAAACTGGAAATTAACCTAAGAATGATTAACTGCTGAACAGTGAGCAATTTCCACACACAACCATACCACACACAGAGATAGATAACTCAGGAAAGGCTTCATGCATTTAATTAAGTGAAATATAGCCCACAAAAGCTTATGCCATAAACAATTTCTATGCTTTCAAAACACCACATTCTTTGGTGCTTTTACATAGTGGCCAGTTACTGTGGATGAACAAAGAGCACCAAAAAAGGGAAACACATTCAAATACTATTTTACAATGGTCATGAAATAAATCATGTCATAGATGTTCCACAATTGCTGTATCTTAACTCTAGGCTAGAAAATCTGCAAGACTATAAAGGCAAAACCAAACAATACCAGCCAAATATACATTTGGGAAATTCAACTGTCAAGGGTTTTTTAATCTACCCATTTAGATGTTTAAAAGGTACTTTTCTACACTTCCAAACAATCCAGTGAGTGGCAACAATCTTGAGGGGCAACATAAACAAAGGTCCCCACACCCATCTACAACTTCTCTTCAGTAACCAGGCTTATTTAGGAAAACAGTTACGGTATTATCCCCCTGCCTGCAAAGAGATAGCTGTGTTAATGTTCAGTATAAAATGTAGGAAGCAAAAAGCAAAAAGCAGTCCTGTGGGTACTTTAAGACTAACCTTTTAAATACTTTGGCATAAAGCTTCATGGACTACAGCCCATTTCTTCAAATAAATCTAAAGAAGTTGGCTGTTGTTCATGAACACTTAACGCTGAAATAAACTGGTTAGTCTTTAAAGATACAACAAGACTACTTTTTTCTTCCCTCTTTATACAGGTATTACACTGATTCCAGAACAAAGGTGTCTATGTAACATTTGTTGACCTCACCAAAGCCTTCGACACCGTGAGTAGGAAAGGTCTGTGGCAGATCTTGGAAAGACTAGGATGTCCCCCCAATTCCTTAAAATGATTATCTTGCTACACGAGGGCCAGCGCGGTCAACTCAGATATGGCGATGCTCTTTCAGAGCCCTTTCTAATAACTAATGGAGTGAAGCAAGGTTGTGTTCTTGCGCCAACTTTATTTACAATCTTCTTCAGCATGATGCTCCAAAGGGCTACGGCAGAGCTCGAAGAAGACGACGGCATCTATATACGTTACCGTACTGATGGTAGCTTGTTTAACTTAAGCCGTCTGAGGGCTCGCACTAAGACTCTAAACTATCTAGTCTGTGAACTGCTCTTCGCTGATTATGCTGCCCTTGTTGCCCACACAGAAGCAGCTCTGCACTGCCTAACATCCTGCTTCACAACAGCTGCAGAGCTGTTTGGGCTGGAAGTCAACATGAAGAAAACGGAAGTTCTTTACCAGCCTGCACCACAGGACGAACACCACCATCCCCACATTGCTGTCGGCAACTCTGTGCTTAAGTCCGTTCAGCAGTTCACCTACCTGGGAAGCATCATCTCCTCAGATGCCAAGATTGACAAAGAGATCGATCACAGATTAGCAAAGGCATATAGCGCAGACTTTACAAAAGAGTCTGGAGTAATAAACACCTGAGGCGAAACACAAAAATCAGTGTGTATAGAGCCATTGTACTGTCTATTCTCCTTTATAGGTCTGAAACATGGGTCACCTATCGCCACTACTTATGACTCCTCGAACGCTTCCATCAGCGCTGTTTACGCACAATCCTAAATATACACTGGACTGACTATGTGATGAATGTTGCTGTCCTTGAGCAAGCAGGGATCACCAGCACTGAGGCCATGATATTGAGAACACAGCTGCACTGGGCAGGGCATGTTTCTAAGATGGAGGACCATCGCCTCCCCAAATTAGTATTCTACGGTGAACTTGCCATGGGTCAGCGTAAGAGGGGCGCTCCAAAAAAGCGATACAAGGACTCCCTGAAACAACATCTCAGGCTTGGCCAAATTGATCACCAACAATAGTCCGCCCTGGCCTCACATTGGGAGGCATGGAGACACACTATCCACAATGATGCAGCCTTATTCGAGAACTCATGCCAAACAAGTCTTGAAGAGAAACAACAACACAAAAAAAAATCACAACCCGGAAACAACACCCAAGGAAACCTTCTGCTGTGCTTTCTGCAACCAGACTTGTCTATCTTGGATTCTTTTTAGTCATCAGCGTGCTTGTAGAAAGCGCGGGATGAGTCCTTCCTGAATCTTCGTTTGCGAAGAGAAGCCAGAGAGAGAGAGAGAGAGACTGATTCCAAAGACATTCTATTGGCCATCTCAGCAACCATATTGCCTGTACAAACATGTATAGATCTGGTTCTTGACCTTCTCTTCCCACTGATCTGACCTGTCATTTGTAGTTTAGAATCTGCCATATGTCCCTGTAAAATTACAAACATATAGAATATTTTGAAGTTTGGTTATGTTACAGGGTCATGCTGGAGCACATTTAATTTGGCTGGAGATGGCTTGTCTTGCTACATGAATTCTGTAGCTGCCATTTTCACAGATGAGTGACATACAATCGGGGAAGCAGAAGAACTTAATTAGAAGAAGTAAAAATCTCCTTCTGGCTACATTAGGATGGGAATAAGAACAACTATAAATGTTACCACCAGTATGGTCAAGGTTAGCTTTTCCCAAATGAAGCCCTCTAGACATCTGGGATCACAAAACCCATCACTGGCCACTTGATATGCTGGCTGGGAGTCTAGGACTAATCTGAACTGTCCAAAGCTTCTGGAGGACATCAGGGTCAAGATAACAGTTCTAGTGTGTAGAATAAAGAATCAATCAGATTCAGATCCCTGGTGTGCTACGTAACATCTAACATGCCCTTCATCCACTTATGCTCTCTTAGCCTTTGTGGCCTCAACAAAATTTAATTAGAAAAAAAATGAGTGGAGGGGTGGGGCATGCATAGTGCCCACTTGGAGGGAGAGTAGGGTAAAAATAAAGAAAATATTTATATAATAGCCATTAAATTTGACTGGAAACAATAGATGAAAACCAGTGGAATTGGGACCTTCTTCCCATCCCTTCTGTGGGAAGAAAACCTACTCTATGGGGTTTTCCAGCTCTTAGGAGCAGATTTTTAGGGTGTACAGAAGATTGTAAGAGGGAATGGAGATTGCCCCGTTATGTCAGAAGCAGCAGGATCCAGTGGAAGTATATTACCAAACCCAGGCCAAAATGAGATTTAGACATACACTCACCCATTTCATTTCTCCATTTGTATGTCATCTATCTGGGAAAAGGACACCAACAGAATTGGATGTTTCAGTGCAGCCAGTTCAGAGTGGCTGTTTAAGTGTGGTACAGTTCTGCTCGCGTATCAATTGCTAATTGCTAATTTTGTCAAGAAAATACAATCAAAACCATTTCTCTTTAGTTGGGAATGTCTTGCAAAACGATTTGAGTTAGGGTGATTATCAACTGATATGACTGATAATTCCTAGTAACTCTAACCCTAACCATAATCCTTACCTTAACGGTTTTGCAAGACAATCCCAACCAAATAGAAATGGTTTTGAGTGCATTTTCTTGACAAAATTATCAATTGATAACCAAGGAGAACCACGTCACACTGAACTGGCCACACTGAAACATCCTAGACCCGAGCAGGCATGTCCAGCCAAACTGAATGTGTCCCTACGTGGCCCAGAAACATACTCAGATCTAAACTGTTCTACAGCATACACTTTTGGATGATAATGGCAAGTAAAATAATTCAAGTTTTACGTCTAATGATTACACCAATATCAGACCATAGGGGTGAAGGTGACATAAGGCGAATCCTTGTAGTTTTTTGGAAATAATACTTTTCCTTACTTCTTACTATATTCAACTGTAGGGAAATAGTAACAAGGAAATTGATAAGATTGTATTTCAGTTTTTTTTTTAAAAAAATTGTTCTAGACTTTTGTATAGCTGGTATTTTATTTATTTGTTTGTCTATTTGTTTTTAATTTTAGGTATTTATACCCTGCTCTTTAGCCATGAAGGTTCTCACAGCAGCTTACAAATTGCTAAGCAATCGCTCCTACACATCTACACTTTTTTTATAGCACACTAGGCACTCTCCAAGCTGTTTCCAATGTGTGTTAGCTAATTGCCCCCACAAGCTGTGTACTCATTTTACCGACCTATGAAAGGATGGAAGGCTGAGTGAACCTTGGAGCCCTTAGGATTGAACTTGCAACATTGTGGCTTGCAGTACTGGCATTTAACCACTGCATCACGAGGGCAGCTTTGAAGCAAGCCCATTTCTTTGCTATCATTTTTAAATAAGCATGATTTTTACTAAAATCACACAAACAAACAATTTTCTTCTTGCTTATTTCTTTCAATATATATAGGTAATGTGCATATTGGTTTTATGTGCAGTAGTGTATGCAAGAAAGTTAAATAACTGGAGGCTATAGCAAGCAACATCTAAAATGAAATAAAAGCTTATACTCTTCGGAAGCTTGAAATAACTACTCATTTTATGAATGAAAATGAGTTAATTGCTGTTATGTCTGACACGTCTATCTGCAAATCAGTATTTCCGAGAGAATGTTGAAAAGAAAAAAATCTCAGAGAAAATGAGAGCAGAAGAGATAATTCTGGGTATTGCACTATGCAAGGTACAAAGACATATGATTTTCTAGGAAAGCTTGCCAAAAATAAAGCACTGTTCATTCTACTTATAAACTGACTCCTAAAGCTGAAACAGTTCAGAGGGAATGAGCCTCAAACTAACCACTCCATTCTCTGGATATGTGTGTGTGTGCTTTCAAGTCACCTGTCAGCTTATGGTGACCTCATGAATTTCATAGGGTTTTCTTAGGCAAGAAATACTCAGAGGTGGTTTTGCCAGTTCCTTCCTCCAAAACATTGCCTACAGCAACTACATTTGCTGGCAGTCTCCCATCCAAGTACTAACCAGGGCTGAGCCTGCTTTGCTTCCAAGATCGGACGGGACCTGGTGCCTAAGTTTCTTATGGAATTCCTACAGGCTTTAACTGGAATACAAGTTATCTCCTCCAGTGTGTCTTAAGAAAAAGTATCACTAATGGCCCTATAAACGACAGCAATTCTATCACTATGTCTGAGGTATTAGGTCATTTCACCCGCTGAATGTCAAATAATGGTTTTTGAGCTGCACAAACAAGCCCAACATACACATGCCCCTTTCCTTCACTTAATTAGGTGCTTCCTGGAAAACCAATTTGTCATTACAAGAATACCTCTATTAACAAAGAAGATGTTTTCCTGGGTATTATTTTCTTTTACAGAAAACGTGGTATCAGAGGCAGAAATCACATGGAAAAAATAGGGGTATGTTCTCAAACCAAAAAAGAAGAGCAATTCCACATGCTTCAGTGTGCTTTTTCGGGTCAGAGAAACCTTGCATAAAGTAGACAAAAACACTGTGAACCTCCCAGAAACTACTTGAAGGCTTTTTGCAAAATGCATCTACAGATGACTTTTTGTTTCACCAGCCTCCACTACTTTAATGGTTTCCAATTTGGTGGCCAAGCTGTATATTTTTAACGTGCTGAGGAGCAGCTGGTAAGGCAAGCTCTCCCTTTTTCTCTTTGCTTTGCTATTCATGAATGCACCGTAAATGATCCTGGAGGCAGTTGCTGTTTACCTTGAATGCTGCATGCAGGCATATACAACTCCAGTAGGATTGGCTAGAGCAGAATCCATTCTTTCCCAGCTCAAGCTTTACTGCATTGTTTACTGCACACATCCTGTTGCAACCTGATATTGAAAGTTGATTTTTCTCCAGCCATTCTTCACCATTATCCCACTGCTGTTGCTGCTTTAAAAAGTCCAGCTAGACAGATGATGCTGAGGAAAAGGGGGGTTGGGTGGTCATAAAAAGATGTTGTCTTCTCTCTGGCTTTTCTTCACAAACGAAGATTCAGGAAGGACTCATCCGCGCTTTCTGCAAGCGCGCTGATGACTAAAAAGGCCAATCCTAGATAAACAAGTCCAGTTGCAGAAAGCACAGCAGAAGGTCTCCTTGGGTGATGTTTCCGGCTTGTGATTCTTTCTGTGTTGTCGTTTCTCTTCAAGGCTTGTTCAGCGTGAGTTCTCAAATAAGGCTGCAGCATTGTGGATAGTGCATCTCCATGCCTCCCGATGTGAGGCCAGGGTGGACCACTGTTGGTGATCAATTTGGCCGAGCCTGAGATGTTGTTTCAGGGAGTCCTTGTATCGCTTTTTTGGAGTGCCCCTCTTACGCTGACCCGTACTATCTTTGGGAGGCGATGGTCCTCCATCCGAGAAATGTGCCCTGCCCAGCGCAGCTGTGTTGTAAAAAGGAGCTTTACTATCAGAGGCTTTGTTGACTAAGGGATGCCTTTACATCCAGTTAGGCAAATGATGCTTCTGCACCATCTCTCTAATCCACATTGTGAAGTAACTTATATATGCAACCCCAGATTGGAGGGTGAGCACACAAACAAACCACTGGAAATAATGGTAAAATACGGTTTTTGTGTCAAGGAGTCACCAATCATGTTAAGTGACAGGGGAAAATAAATTAGGTGAAGAAGAGCTTGAGCCCAAAGTGCAATCCTTAACTAAGGGTTACTTGTTCATGTGAACTTGCACATTGTATACTGGTAACTCCCTTGACTTAATCTAACGGAAATAAGACAAGTGAAGTAAAAATACTACCAATGGTATAACTCTAATATAACACAAGGATTAGGAAGCTGTGATTCAAAAGATTCTGGATTTAAATATCACATATTAGATGACAGAAAACTGCAATTTACCACTTCCTGGGTGGGTTTAAGCAAAGCACAATTTCTCTCTCACATTCGGGGTCATATAACGATACAAGCCTACTGCATAGGATTGCTGTAACATATACGAAGTCTGTGTGCATGCGTGTGCATGCATATGCCTTCAAGTCACCTGTCAACTTATGGCAACCTCATGAATTTTATAGGGTTTCTCGGCAAGGAATACTCAGAGGTGGTTTTGCCAGTTCCTTCCTCTGAAATACAGCACCTCGTATTGGTTGGCGGTCTCCCATTTGATCCTGCTTAGCTTCCAAGATCAGATGGGTTCTGGTGACTTTAGATTTTGTTCCTGATATGACCTTTGGATACTTTAGTACAATATAAATACATGCTAAGTGTTTTTACTAGCCCTTGGTTTCTACAGAAAAGAGATGGGGAACTTCAAGAAGTTCATGGGTCAATTCCCACTCCAACAGGCTACCTTCCGTTGCTGTACCACCAAATTTCAGCAGCAAATTGTGAAAATGTATTTTGAACAAATATTCCCTGCTTGGTTTTAAAGGGCTTCTTGCACTTTGCAAATAAAATTCAGTGCTATGGGTAGGTGGGGTGGGAGGGCTGAAGGTTCAAAAATCTAAAGCCATAGTTCATCGCCAATGTGTTGCCTACGCATGCTGTAGAAGATACATCTGCATATATATGTATTTTCTTATGAGAGAGGAAAAGAGCAGCCAGACACATCTCCATCATGCCTAGACCCACAAGCTGGTGAAAGCCTCTTCCTCTAAATTCCAACTGCCAGGGCTTCTGAGGGAAAAAACAGCCAGTCACACCTCCACTGTGACAGAAACTATCGGTAGTTGCTGCTGAACATAATTCCCCCGGCTGCTGCGCCAGTGCCATCCAACTCTTTTCCCTTTTGTCTTGTGTCTTATGTAGACTGGAATCTAACCAGGCCCTGGTTAGTATTTGGATGGGAGACTGCCAATGAATACCAGGTGCTGTAGGAAGGAGGAAGGAATGGCAAACCACCACCTCTGAATATTCCTTGCCTAAGAAACCCCTATGAAATTCATGGGGTCACCATAAATCAACATAAGGCACATACATACAAGCATAAATGCAGGGATTGTCATATTAACTACTAGTTAGCCACCCTGGGAGTCATTTTTGGCTAAAGGGAGGGATATAAACTCTTTAATGAAATAAACAAATCAATAATAAACATGAGGTTAAACCAGGAAGAGGGAACTTTTTTTCTTTCTGCTGTTAAGCCACATTCCTTAAGGCAGTGGCTCTTAAACTCTTCTTTACCACAGACCCCCTTTAAATATCTTAAGTTGTGGTGGACCCCCAAGACTTAACTGAAGATTTAAAACCCTAACAATAATACAAAATAACAACAACAACAACAACAACAACAATACAATTACACCACCCATTAAACCTTCCCTCAGAGGCACTGGAGGGGGAGGGAAAACTTTTCTCCTGTTTCTTCCTGCAAGTTTGTGGCTGGAGCAAACTGAATGGCAATGCACAGGCCAAGCCAGCCAGTCTTTGCCTTGGCTCCTGTCATGTGGGCTGAGCAGCCTTCAGTTCTTCATGGACCCCCTGTGAGGACATCATGGCTCCCTAAGGGTGCATGTACCACAAGTTAAGAAGCCCTGCCTTAAGGGATAAATTTTCAGGGGGCACACACTGGCAGTAGGCATGGTCAATGCTAAAGGTGGGTCAGGTAACCTCTCCTATCTGTTGCACCTTCCTCTCTCTGCTACCCCTTTTTCTCCCCAATAATAGGGAGGAAACAGATCACAGGTTTTTAATAATTAGCTGTAGAGGGCCTTAGATGCTCATGTCCTAAGCTCTTCTGTTTTATCCCATATAAACATGGTAACCCATCTCGTTGTGTTTCCTGTCCAGACAAGCTGGTTCTGTTTAGACCCCTTGTTTTCCATATCTAAGCATATTCAGACATTCACACAGTACTCAGCCTACTCTGTCAATGCTATCTACCCTGCACCACTGCCAGCAAAATCAACACGCATGAGAAACAAATCACATTCAAAATCTATCAACTGAATGTCAGCACAACTAAAATTACACAGGTTTGAAGGGGAAATAGTAGTCTGCACATGGTGAACCTATGAACTTGCACAGATTATCTGTGCTATTTAAAGGAATGTGTAAATATGGTTAATTTACTTAACAGCTCACCTGGATGATCTAAAACAATAATCAGGCAGGTGCTTTAAACCCAACAGGAAACAACAGTTATCTTAACAAAAGAGAAGGAGCAAGAGGAAGAGGAAAAAAAGATGCAAAGAAGGCCCACTTGTTCAGTTACAGAGAAACAAAATCAGGGACGAGTGTATTAGCTAAGCCCCACACCCTCTTACTGAATTGCCTAAACCAGCACTAATACATGATCATGCCATATAAAGTTTGAACTCAATCTTTTATCTCATGCTTCACTTTCACTTTAATGTACATTGAATATTTCTATTCCTGCCCTTGCTGTTTACAATGTAGAAGTGTTTACTTTTTAAATTTTATTTGTAGCTTCATTATATATCGCCACAGGTACCTGGAGAACATGAGATTTAAAAAGAGTTATAAATAAATGACAATTTGACCATCATAACAGCAAGACAAAAATGATGTTCTACAGAACAGGACTTGGCAAAATGTATGTCAGGATCTACTTCTGGGTTGCTTGATGATCCACAGGGAGAGGTGGTAAGAAATCATCATCATCATCATCATCATCATCATCTAAAGCAAACTGATGAGTGTTACTAACTCCCAATTGTTTAATAACAGCGGGGGCGGGGGGAAAGATGTGCTAAATTCACATTCTGATTCAGACTACAGAAACTACTGGTCTAAAGTAACTCCAACATAGTTTTCTCCTTATTTTTAATGTATGGTTCATGGGATACTACAGGCAACTTGTTCTGCCCTGGGCCACTATTCTCAATTTGGACGCACTCTAGCTCATCACTGGAAGCTACAACTTTGCACCTGGTTCTGGTTGGTGGACCCAGGAGTGCTAGTAACAACAATAATAATTTAAAAATGCATACTTGCCCTCTACAACTATACAGAAACCCTTGGAAGAAAATTGGAATAATAGGGAAGATGCTTCAATTTTAAACAACAAACTAGTTGACCCAGTGTAACATACGCCGTTATAGTAGATTTGAAAGGTTCACACGGTTCAGCTACATGCTATTATTTTAGGAAAATAATATTGCATTGTTTTCCATGTGGGTGGTGAATGGCTGAGGTACTGAGAGGAGAGAGGGACCCTTGTGAGGCTGGGGATGTAGATGCAGATTGAGTGGCAGGAGTGGATTGTGAGGTGGAGAGGGAATTTGCATGTGGTTAGTGACTCGATGAGGGAGTGAGGGAAGGGAGAGGATTGCTTGGATAAGTTGTCAATCAACACACTGGGAAAGGAAACATACCCAAGAGGTTTATACAGATAAACATTCCATGGAAACAGAGTGCAAGATTCTTATTAATAAAGAAATACTTCTCTTCCCACCAGTACGACATGAAAAATTCACACTGAATGCAATGCTAAACTCATTAACGCAACACTAAAATCACAAGAGGCTTTAGTCACAGCATTATAACCTACAATTATGCACAAATAAGTTTTGCAATCAGATCCTCTGCATGTTTACTCAGATGTAAATTCTAAAGAGTTGAATAGGGCTTGCTTCCCAAGAAACAAAGCCAATCTGATAACCAACTGCACTGCACAAGTTTATTTTTAGGGTCAATTCAAGGTGCTGCTACCTACTTTTAAAACCCTAAATAGCTGGACCAAGGTATCTTCCTCACGCATGAACCTGCAGTTACTTCCTCAAACATCCTTTGTTGTGTTGCCCCCCCCCCCATTCTCTAAGGGAAATCTGGTGATAACTAGTGATGTAGATCTTGATAAATTTTGATCTTGTGGGCAATGAATAATTTAACCATTTTGCTCCCTGTTGTGAGAAAATCCTTGAAAACTGTGTAATTTTCAAGAACTATTCACAATTCAGGATTTATTGTGTGGAAAAAATTGTATCTGATTTTTTGTATGCACAAAACAGCATTTTCTCTAAAGAAAATAATATTCCTGTGCAGAAAAGGCAATTTTTTTCTGTGCCAAAAATATATATATGTGCTTTTTTTGCACAGAATAAGTCCCTGACTGCAAACTTTCTCATCCATCCAAGTTTCTCCTCATCAGGGTTTCTCGACACGCAGGAATCCCAAAGTTCACCTAGAATTTGAATAGTTATGAATATAGTACTCTTTTTGTCCCTAGTAGTAACTGAAGCCATTTTAGAACTTGTTCCCCAAGGAAGCTTTCTGGGCCTCTGGTGTTTTTGGTGCTCATTCACACAGTTCTTTTAGACCACAAAGCTTCTATTTAGCATTTGGCAACTTAATCTGATTTGTACTGTTTTTTCTGCTCTCTTGTCTTTTACTATGTTGGTACTATTTATAATTATGTTAATTTTAAATTTTGTTATCTGTTCTGGGAGACATTTCTCTGAAGGAGGAGTCCAATGCCTTAAATTAAAACAAACAGAATGAGCCTAAGTAGTTCTGTGGAGCCCAGACATTATGGGCACGGCTGTGCCTGAAAACCCAATTTTGATCATTTTTAATGTAATAGCTTACTACTTTGCAACTTTACTGCAGAAGAATTAATCAAGTATACTACTCATGGATTAAAAAAATGATCTCAGCTTTAAAACAGCAATGCTCCTTGTTTAGCAAAATAAAGTATGGACAAATTTGAGGCATGTGCTGTGGAAAAGGTAACTCTTCACCTTAAAGTAGCCATTGATATAACAAGGCCTGACACCTTTCCCCCAATTTTTTTATTCCTTCTGCTAAAAAGCCTTCCCAAGGTATAGCATTGTTCATATTGATGGATTATACAGTTGTCCCTTCATATTCGCTGGGGTTTGGTTCCAGGACCCCCTGTGGATACCAAAATCTGTGAATAATCAAGTCCCATTATATGCAATGGCATAGCAAAATGGTGTCCCTTATATAAAATGGCAAAATAAAGGTTTGCTTTTTGGATTATTATTTTTTAAAGAATATTTTCAAGCCATGAATACTTAAATCCGTGGATATGGAGGGACAACTGTACAGTGGGCCCTTGGTATCTGCTGGTGTTTGGTGCAAGGACTCCCTGTGGGTACCAAAATCCATGGATGCTCAAGTCCCTTTATATACAATGGCATAGTAAAATAATATCCCTTATACAAAATGGCAAAAATCAAGATTTGCTTTTTGGATTTTTTGGGTGGTGGTGGTAGAACATTTTCAAGTCGTGGATGGTTGAATCTGTGGATGCAGAATCCATGGTTACAGAGGGTTGACTATATGCTCTAAAGACTAATTTCAGAAAATGAACTAATCTGTTATTTGTACATACTTATAATTTCATTTTGTTAAATTTAATATCTTATTGGCTTAATAAGATCAAGTTCAAACAAATTTTCAAGAAGTGAAAGTAACAATTAATGCACTGACTTTTCAGCATATGTTGTCCACTGAATACTAAACATTTTAAATACCGTACCATATATCAGCACTTCAGTCTCTAGCATGTGAACTGACTTACACTTTCTGAATTAAAAATAAATGTATCCTAACATACTGCCACCCCTCAAAAAACAGAGCAGTTGAACAACAAAGCCAATGCTTTTGTAGCATCGGCATTGTTCCCATGGCTGTCAAATCAACACAATACAGTTGTGAAAGTGAAATAAGTCCCTAACAGATAAGGGAAGCCTTTGCAAAACATTCAGCAGGCATGAATACTAATTTGCATGCCCAAATGCTGAGATAGTGCTGGAATCTCAAGCGGACTTGGTCAAAATGCTGAAATGGTTATCACATTTTCCAGTTTCCAACAATCTCTTATCTCTGTGATACTGGACAGTCATTTTATACACTTTATACATTTTATTCATTCTGTCCCCACCACCTAGAACTGAAATGATTCAGTTAGTATGTGACAACAATGTCCATTCTGGACAATCATTATTCTTCACTCCAGTCTACAGTTCTCCTGTTTAGAAATTATTTAAACATTTTGATCAATACCTTCGCATAAACACAGGGGATATTCTTAACATTTTTAGGCAAACATAGTTCCCATATGCATCTCGCGATTTCTTAGTCCTTATCCGAACTTTGGAATTAATTTCAGGAGTTAAACACTCACTTAAATCTCCTCAATTGAAATCAGTTACACATAATAGTACTTAACTTTGTCTGGATTGTACCAATCTTTAAATGGGCCAAAAGATTTGAGTTCTGAGCCAGAAAAATCCCTACTTCAAATCTTACCTCTTATGTTCTCACCAAGTGATGTTCCCTTCCCCACAGCTACGGTATATGTCCTGCAACACTGGGATAATATTATTGATAAACTTTTCTAACATGTTGTAGGACAAAACGGTATATGTGAACCACTGAAGACCTGAAAGTTATGTGTATGTATAATAATTGGTTTTTCGTATTCATGAGTCTGTAGTCAACAGGGACACAGGGTATCACAAAATTAGCAGGGATGTCAAACAGTACAACCACATTTCCTTTGAAGCTCTTAACATAAGCTTGTGAGAATCATTTAGTTGCAGTCTTTAAATTACAATCCCTAAAGTAATCCCACTGAGAGCAAACTACCCTTGAAGCAACTGTACCCTTATAGATCTTTTAACTTAAAGTACAGGTTGAGTATCCCTTATCAGGAAATCCAAAATACTCCAAAATACAGTATTGTCCACATGGGACACCATTACTTTCTAATGGTTCAATATACACAAACTTTGTTTCATGCAAAAAATATTTAATATAAACTTTACTTTCGGTCTACAGGTACAAGGTGTATATGAAACATAAATTAATTTCGTGTTTAGACTTGAGTCTCATCTGCCAGATGTCTCATTATGTATATGCAAATATTCCAAACCTCCCCCCAAAAAATCCAAAATCCAAAACACTTCTGGTCCAAAGCATTTCGGATAAGGGGTACTCAACCTGTATTAGAATTTGAGGGTGAAATCCCTCCCCCAAAGTTAAGCTTAAAATCTTAGCACTGGGGTCACTGGAACTAAGAAGCTGATCATTTTGGACATAGCCAGGCTGCTGTCACTGCAGAAATAGTGTAGTTTGACACCACTTTAACGATATGGCTCTACCCTATGGAATCCTGGGATTTGTAGTATGTTGTGGCACCCGAGCTCTCTGACAGGGAAGGCTAAATACAGTTGGTCCCATAGAGTAGCGCTGGAAAATACCTAGAGAGGTGTCCTTGGCCCTTGATAGCAGTACATGCGAAAGGGATCTAGGAGTCTCAGTGGACCACAAGCTGAACATGAGCCAGCAGTGTGCTGCAGAAGCTAAAAAAGCCAATGCAATTCTAGACTGTATCAATAGGAGTATTGCCTAGATCAAGGGAAGTAATAGTGCCACTCTATTCTGCTCTGGTCAGACCTCCCTGGAATACTGTGTCTATTTCTGGGCACCAGAATTCAGGAAGGATATTGAGAAGCTGGAATGTGTCCAGAAGAGGGCTACCAGGATGGTGGGAGGTCTGGAAGTCAGGCCCTATGAGAAGTGGCTTAAGGAGCTGGGCATGTTTAGTTTGGAGAAGAGAAGGTTGAGAGGTGACATGATAGCCATGTTTAAATATTTGAAGGGATGTTATACTGAGGATGGGGCAAGCTTGTTTTTTGCTGCTCCAGAGACTAGGACATGGAGCAATGGGTTCAAACTACAGGAAAAGAGATTCCACCTAAACATTAGGAAGAACTTCCTGACAGTAAGAGCTGTTTGGAAGTGGAATACACTGCCTTGAAGTGTGCTGGAGTCTCCTTCTTTGGAGGTTTTTAAACAGAGGCTGTATGGTCATCTGTTGGGAATGATTTGATTGTGTATTCCTGCATGGCAGGGAGTTGGACTGGATGGTCCCTGCGGTCTCTTCCAACTCTATGATTCTATGATTCCTCTCCAGGCATCCTATAAATCCTCCAATGCAACTCTATAGTATATTTGTACTGAAAGTTCTGGCTATATCTCACAAAAATACAAATCCCCAAATTCCATAGCATTGAGCCATGGCAGTTAAAGTGGTGCGAAACCACAATATTTCTACAGTGCAGCAGCAGCCCAAAGCCTCTCCAAAGATATTGGCATGGTTTAAATAACTTTAAATAATTAAATAACATTCCTACAACTGCAATCCTATAACAAATTTTCCTAAAATAGGGGTGGAAATCTTGTCACCCACCAGCTGCTGTTGAACTGCAACTCCCAGCGCCCCCCCACCACAGGTTATGCTGGCTAGGACTGTTGAATGTTGCAGTCCAACATCATCTGGAGGGATACATGATGGCTACTTCTGATATAAGAGAAAATCTCACTGAACTCAACTTATACTCTAAATTGCACTGAAAACAAGCTGAAAGTGAAAATTTAAGAATAGTATTCCAAAATCTAGTACCCTTGAGATGCCTTAGAGTACACATCCTATAACCCCTGACTATGCTGGCTTGGATTGATGGGAGCTGTATTCTTAACAATAGAGGACACCAGTTCAGAGAAAGCTGTCCTAATAGATTGGCAGTTTTCCAATTCTAATCTGCTGAACTGAAAAAAAAAGTATCAAAATCAATCCTTCAGGTTGTAGCCTGTTACACAGAAATGCCCAAACAGGGAATGATATGAAACTGAAACACGAGTACCTGTAAGCCTAAACAGAGAAAAGGCAAGCAAAGAAAGGATTGCTGACACCCTTTGCTTTTCAGAACTGCCTCTTTAAAAAGCACCATCAAGCTACAAGGTCATGCATATGTATGTAACACGTTGTTTGGTGCATGGTCTAAAGACTTTCCATATATTAAAGAAGGGGCAAGAAATGAAGGACTTTCTCATACAACAATGTAAAAGTCTTGGATCAGATAGACAGTGTTGCTTCATTCTGGAAACACAGGAAGCATGAAAGATCTAGTGGCGACACTCAGCAGGGACAAGCCATGAAACTGCAGCATAAATCCAGTCTATAGGATCTGCACATCATAATGGGTAGATGTCCTACCAAAATCTTTCCCTACTCAGGCTAATTTTTAAAAAGTTGTTATGAAGAGGTTGGAAAACCTACCCCACAAATATGCTTGTTCCTGCAACTAAGGTATTTCTTTCAGAGAGAACGTGGCTCCTTCCTTACATCTGTGTCCTTCATTTCTATTTGCATTCATGCGCAGGGATGAGTCAATGTCTTGCTTCTTTGTACTGTGAACTCTAGAGCCCCCTGTAGTGCACTCTGCCCCCCCACCACCAAAGGCTGCCCCATGATCACCATGCCAATCTTTAGTGACCCCTGATCACCCCTGACTTCCCTATGCCTGCAAAGTACATTTCTACAACAGGGGCTCTTAATGTCCACACTCCTACGCAAAATTTGTGCTACCAATGTGGTCTGTGATATTTATTTAAACGTTTACATCCTGTTACATATCTAAACAGCCTAAAGGTATCAGATCTTGGAAGATAAGTAGGGTAAGCCCTGGTTAGCACTTGGATGGGTGACCACCAATGAATACCAGGGGCTGTAGGCTATATTTTAGAGGAAAGAACTGGCAAAACCACCTCTGAGTATTCCTTGCTTATGAAATTCCTGAGATCGCCATAAGTAGACAGGCAACTTGAAGGGACATGCACACACATATATCGGAGGCTCCCCTTTAACCTGATTGTGGGGGTGGGCTAGAAAGCTGACTGGTGAGGGAACCACGTCATCCTATCCTCCTCCCAATTCTCTCTTCCAAATTGTCCCTTCTCAAGAGGTTCTGTTCCAAAGATTTCAAATGACCACAGACTGGGGGTGGGTGGGGGTGGAATCAAGTGTGGCAAATCTGAGTTGGGCATCTCCTATCCACCCCTTACGCAGTTTCCATTTTCAACTGCAACCCAACCGCCCTCCTTTCCCCACACCACAGAGGTTACTTACTTGGCTTTCCCAAAATTCCCCTCATATGTGATGGGGGGGGGCATGCCAATGCAGTTGAAAATTCCAAATCAAAACAGGAATGTTCATTAGGTGATACACCTAAGGTGCTGCTCTGTTTAGCCCTTGCCAGGTTTCTGTCCCCTGCCCCCGGCCCTTTACTACTTGCTTGTCTCCAGGCCTCCCTAGGTGGCTGAAATCCCCCAGAACCCTGAGTTTTTTCCACAATCCAACACAATCCATCTGAACCCCTTTCCCATGCCCTCTGTTCATCATACTCACACCAAATGCTGCAGGAACAACACCTCTTGGAGCAGAGAGGGAGAGGAGAGAGATCCCCAAAATGCACAGCAACATTCAAAAGCCCGAAGTTGAAGGTAAAATGAGGGTGAGGGTGGTAGCCACCCACCCCTTGCATTTGTGATAGCTAATTTCATGGCTCATGGAAACGCTATCAAGGTCACCCACACAGCCAAGACAACAAACACACTTATTTAGCATTCATACCTAGCAGGCTTCTCCTATTCGGACTGCAACCCTAGCCATCCATGCCAAGGCTCCTCCTGGGAGTCCGTTTCAGAGAACAACTCTGCCAGGCTTGTTCCCGAGTCGACCCGCAGAGGACTGCAGTGTAGACGCCACCTCAGGGGTGCGAGGGTCGACGAGTGTGCTGGCCACAGTGTGTGTGTGTGAGAGAGAGAGAAATAAAGAGAGAGAGAGCCTGAAAAAGGGGGGGATTACATCTGGAGAGGGAGGCGTAACAGGGTGGAGGGGAGGCGCAGACATTCCCCCTCCCCACAACCCCACAACCCCATTTCCTTTCACAAGTCCGGGTATCTCACTCACGCTCGCCTCATTTTCCCTTCCACACACACACAACACACACGCGGGTCTCACCAAGAAAGGGGGAGCGTCTTCCAAGCTACCTCGCCGCCTTCTCCTCCCTCGAGAGAGGTTGCGAGCCACAACGGATGGCGCGCAACGCACACACACAGGCACCCCCTCCCTCAGCCTTCCTTCATGAAAAAGAAAAGATGGAGGCAATATTTCCCACCACCAGTTGCCCTTGTGAGGCGAACCCCGAGCCTAATCCCCACCACCACCATCACCACCTGGTAGCGAAGACCACGAGGCAGCTGCAACCTCAGGCGCCAAGACTGACTGTCGGGGGGAAAGCCTGTGTGTGTGTGTGTGTGTGTGTGTGTGTGTTTGGAGGGGAGAGGAATGGGCTACCTCGGTCTTGTTCCCCGGCTTTTCTCCGGCCCGACGGCGGCGACAGGCTCTCTGGTCCCTTTTCTCTTCCTCTGCGCCAAGGCACCCGCGAGTGGCGGGGAGAGAAAGAGAGAGAAGCCCCCGCAAGGCACCACAAGCGCCGCCGGGTTTCTCTCTCGCTTCGTCCTCCTCTTCCTCCTCGGCTTCGCTTTCGTGGCGTGCAGCTTCCAAGTCTGAGTGGGAAAAGCAGTTTGGGGGAAGTGATGCAGCGCGGCCCTGTAGGGTTGGGTTTGGGGTTGTGGGTGGTGTTGTGTGTGTGTGTGTTTTAAAAGCACCCTCTCAAGTCTGTGAGGGAGGAAAGAAAAGGAGGTGGGCGTGTTGGGTGAGGCGGCGGCGGCGGCTTTTACACCGCATGCTATTCCCGTTGTCCCTCCGTATCCACGGATTTGGTATCCACGGATTTGAAGTATTCATGGCTTGGAGAGATTCTTTAAAAAAATCATCATCATCATCCCAAAAGAAAACCTTGATTTTGCCATCTGAGATATGGGACTCCCATTTGGCTATGCCATTGCATATCATGGGACTTGAGTATTCATGGATGTAGGTATCCACGGGAGTGGTTGGGTGGGTCCTGGAACCCAGGACTGGTTTAAGGAATTTCGTGGGCCCCTGCAATGCTTTATTTTGGGAGGCCCATCTGTTTATCTCAGGTCAATGTAACCTAACTCAACCTAAGCTATTCACAGTACAGGATATTCAGATTATTACTAATAATGTTTTTGCAGGAGGAGGGTTACTATGGGACCCCCACAATGATGGGGCCCCCTGCTGATGCTGACGCCGCCGGTGCCTTAAACCGACCCTGCTGGAACCAAATCCCAGTGAATATGAAGGGGACAACTGTATCGAAACCGGTGGGGAACGGTTTTTTCCCCTCGCCTTTTCCCCCATTTGGCTCGCCTGCAGCACTCTTGCTCCCACTGCTTCCTTGGTTGCCGCTTCTTTGCTGCCGAATTAAAAATAAATACATAAATGAATGAATAACCGGATGGTTCCGCTCTCGTCCCTACACCCTCCGTACAGCCGACGCATTTTAGAAGCAAAGAGCTAGGCCAAATGGGCCAGGGAGGCTCAAAGGGGAGACGAGAGAAAGAGGCGGCCTCCTTAGGTTACCTCAGCAGGCGTTTCGAGACTCACGTCCACCTGCGTAAAGAGGCGGCTCAGCTGCTCTCCCTTGTCTTCCACACTACACAAGTACAGTAGGACTCCCGTATCTGCTGGGGATTGGTTCTGGTGGCCTTGTGGATACTGGAAACCATGGATAATAGCAAACACCATTGAAAATAATGGGCCTTCTAATTTACAATACCATAAAGTCGCCTTGGAGGACCTAGAAAATGGCTAGAGAGGACACATTTTCTAGAAAGACTCTATGGTAGGTGTGCTGTTTTGTGTCCTGTAGATAATTAAATCAGTGGATAATGACTCAGTGGATACGGGGTCCTACTGTAATCCAGTTTGAAACTGGATTACTTTCCCAGTCACCTCCCTATGGAATCCTGGGATTTGTCATTTTACAAGGTCTTTTGGCCTTCTCTGCCAAAGAGTGCTGATGCCTCACCAAACTACAAACCCCTGAGGGTCGTTTAGATGATGAAAAAGATCCACAAAGAATGCAGGCAAATAGCTTTAGTCCAGATGACCTCCTGTCAGGATTCGCTGTATTGGGAAGGAGGGGGAGCTGAAAACACCAAGTAGTTTGCGATAACAGCTTTCACTGTTTCTTGCAATCTTTTTTAAAAAGTACACGGAAATGTGCATAACAGGCCATCTGAACAACCAATTTGAATTGGGGCACATCCAGGAAGTCAAAACATGATTGGTGGGATGTGCGCAGGAGCAAGCTTGCCGGGGATGAAGCCGCCAGAGCCTCCATTGTTGTTTTCAGGAACATGCTCAAGTGCACAATTAAGTACTATTTTCAAGCGGCAGGGGGGGGAAATGTAAGCAGAAGATTGCTTTTCCACATCTGTCATTTAACGGCAAAAGGGGGGGGGAATGGAGGGAGCTTTTCGGGAGATAATAAGACAGGTGGCCACCATATTTTCTCGCGGGCATGCTCCATGTGAACTGCAAACTCCTTCCATGCCAGCAATCTTGCGAATGATTCTTGGGGATAAATGAACACTGCTGCAATAGTGAGGGTGCGCTATTTTTCGCAATTAATTCTTCCAAAATAGAAGAATGGATAAACAAGATGAATAGAAGAGAACAAATAAAAGAGAGATTACATGTGTTAAAGATTTCCTGGTTCAATTGCATACAATTAGAACAGTGGACAATGGAATGGATAAGGATAAATAAGGAATGACAAAAATATACCAGATTTGAAGAATTCATCATGCAAAGAGAAAATAAGGAACAGAATGAAATAATAAAGGGCACCATTAGTGAATTATATAAATTATTGTTAAAAACTGAAGAACAAAATGATTATTTAAAGGTAGTATGGGAGGATGATCTAATGCAACCAATAAGTAATCAGAGTTGGGAGAAAAATTGGGATTTGGGCTTTTGGAAAAATATGTCAGTAAGAATAAAAGAAAATTATTATAAATTGTTATGGAGGTGGTACCTGACACCAGTAAGAATAAGTCAAATAGATCAAAAGTATTCAATGTTATGTTGGAGGGGATGTCAAGAAAAAGGCACTTATGCTTATATGTGATGGAGTTGTAAATATGTACAGAAATTTTGGCAAATGGTATTTAAAGAAATAAGAGAGATAATAGAACAAGATTTAGAATTTATGATAAGGTTAATTGTACCCAAGTTATGAAGAATCTGATTACAAATTTATTAACAGCAGCAAGATTAATGATACCTAGAAAATGGAAGATACAAGGAGATTACCAGATAGAGGAATGGTATAAAGACGTATGGGACATTATTATTAATGATAAATTAACGTGTAGATTGAAAGTTAAAAAAGGATTATGGAAAAGTTGTAAGTTTGATGAAATATGGAAGCCATTTATAGATTATGTTTTTTTAAGAAAAAGGGGGTACACACCTCCAAGAGAATTAGTGCAGTTTTGGAAAATGAAATAAATAATTGGCATAGATGGTCCTGGGGGTGGGGAGCACTTGTGGGGGGAGAGAGAAAATTAAATCAATGTTAATAATTAAGATGAAAATTATGTATTCATTTTAAAGAAGAAGTATCATTTAAGAGTGTAATGTGGTTGATGTATGAATTTAAGATTATATAATAAAATAATTTTTTAAAAAATGAAAGTTCCAACAGTGATAAGGCCATGGAGAATCCAAAAATGCAGGTGTCTTGAGTTAATAAAAAGACATTTCTTGCCATTCTTGACTCCATCAAAAGCAGGTCTTTTGTAAAGCTAATGATTCTTGCCCAATTGTGACCAAGGGCCTACTCCCTCCCCCCAATTCTTTGGATTGCAACAGGGACAGCTCATAACAATGCACTGTTACTGGGAGAACCTAATTCCTTTCAGCCTTGTGACAACTTCAGATAAAATCAGAGGGAATATGGGGTGGGAGTGGCAGAAGATGTCATAGACCCTGCTAACCAAAAAGTCCTGAGGCTTTGCTCCTGTGGGCTCTGCCCTCATTACACCACTGCTTATTTATGAATAAAACCTACTGTTTCCAATTCAAATTACAGTCATCTTTAATAGGAATATGGGACCTGTGGCCTTCCAGAGGATGTGGACTTCAAACTCCCATCAGTCCCAGCTAGCGTGACTGAATGGGTCAGAATTGATGGGAGTTGGAGTCCAACTTCATGAAAGGGCCAAAGGTTCCTCAGCTTTGACAACACATTTCTTACTTCACTTCACACTGAATAATGAACTCTGTTATTTATCTATGGCATTTGTATGCTGCCTTTCTCTCAGAATGAGACCCAAGGTAGCTACCAGAAACAGTCTAAAAAAAAAATCACAATAAAATTTAAAAACAGTAAGCCACAGAACACAGTATAAACAATTTCAGACACAAGCCCACATTTTAAAAGATAGAGTTACTTTTCAACTCTTTGGTGGTGCCACTACAGTTCAAGATTGTGGTCAGTGGTGTGGTGGGAAATTGAAGTGCAGGTGATCATTGTGACAATCACCCTATCTGTGCTTCCAAAGCAAAACCATAAAAGCAGGCAGCTGTGTCCATTCATATCACTAAAGCAGTACTAGCAGCCCTAATCTCCACTAGGATTGTGTCTTTGGCAAAGCTTATGGTTCTTAATTACCCATTTGAGACCAAACCATCCCCAAATACCTTGGACTTTATCAGATGAACCTCCATAAATGTTTCTTTCCCACTATAATTTGCTGCATTTTTATGCCATCAAAAGAACCCCCTTTATTAGACCTACCTGAAATAACATCAATAAGCAGTCCAGGCATTACCAGAGCACGAATGGAGCTCTGTTTACTTCTGCATTCGTGATCTTGTCAGTTCTCACGAGAAGACGTGAGCATGGGTGAATGGAAAAATACAGAAAAACACACACACACAAAAATGGCACAGGAGATCTATTGATGGCTTGACCCATCAATAAAAAAGAACGCTTTATTCCTACACACGATTGCAAAATCACGACATTGTCTGATATGTGCACCCTTTCGCGTTCATTAGGTGTCGTTATGATGCCTTATTTGCCATGTCTGATAAAGTTCCTTGTATTCAAACAGCGACTGCTCACATGAATATATTGTTGCTAGGAGCTCTATTTCTTCCCAGTTAGTGTGAGAACTGCAGCTAAGATCAGAGGGGAGAATGGATGTCTGAAGGAGAGGGTAGCAGATGACATCATTGTCACTTATAATCAAAAAGTCCTGGCAGACCAGGCCTGCAAGCACTGGTTGTGATTATTTGTTTCTTAATTGGGGTAAAATTCCTTCCTCCCACAACTCTATTTTTTCTCTTCCCTCCTCCCAACTTTTGTGGTTCCATGGAAGTTTTCATATTTAATACAAAATCAGACCAACTGTACATCTATTCCAAGACTATCTCTAGGAGAACCAGTTTCCAGCCTCAATACTGTATTTCCTAAATACTGTACTTATAGGACAATATGAGACTACGCTGTTATAGCACTGTTATTCCGCTTTATCTGCTATGGCTACCTCCTGTGGAATCCTGGGGTTTGCAGCTAGTGAGGCCTAAGAGCTCTCTGGCTGAGAGTGCTAAATATCCCTCTGTAAACTGCAAATCCCAAGATTACATGGGAGGCAGCCAGAGCACTTAAAGTTATAGCACTGTAACGGCATAATGTGTTGTGAGAGTTTGGATCTGAAATGTCATGCTTGCATAATGATGCTTCCCACCACCTTAAAAAGCATAATAATTTATTTAATTGTATGTCTTCTGACTCTTTTTTTGCAGGACATAAAAAAACAGATGTTCCAACCTCTGAATACCCCTCCTTGTGCTTTCTAGCTGAATGGGGAGTTCAGCATTCATGCTTACCAGCTTCACAGGGAAAGCTTAGCTTCCATTATATGGGTAACACTTGTAACCCAATTAAAGCTGTTCTTTAAAATGTACAACTTTTTGAACACCTTCTCTGTCCCCACCACCATAATTAGTAGTAGAATGTGATTATTAAATCGATAATGGTAAGTATGAATTATGGGAGGCCAGCATGGTGTAGTGGTTTGAGTGCAGGACCAAGATTTTGGAAATGCTCATTCAGCAATGGAAAGCCATTAGGTGACCTTGGACAAGTCACACACATTTTATCAGTTAGCCAAAGGGCATCAATTGGACAAAATAATACTGTATAGCTTGGATAAGTCACACTTTCCCAGCCTCAGAGATAGGCAATGGTAAACACCATCTGGACAAATATTGTCAAGAAACTCCCATGATAGGAGTTGCTGTAAGCTGGAAGTGACTTGAAGGCACAGGACAACAAAAACAACAACAGCAATAATGATGGTTTATAAGAGAAAGGATTGTTTGTTGTTGTTAACTGCTGTCATGTTGCCTTTGACTTATGGTGTCCCTATGAATGAGAGACTTCCAAGTAACCCTGTCATCAATAGCCCTGCTCAGGTCTTGCAGACTCAGAGTTGTGGTTTCCTTGGTTGATTCTATAAATCAAGGGATCTTGTAGCATCTTTCAGACTAACTGAAAAAAAGAAGCTGCAGCATAAACTTTCCTATACTTAACCTACTTCCTCAGATGCATGGAGAACAAAGAAAAAAAGTTAACATCATCTCAAACACACTGAGAGTTGTGTCTGATTCTGAAAGTTAAGCACTGTTGGGCTTTGTTACAACTGGGATGGGAGAGTACCTGAAATACCATTGATCTATAGGTAGGGCTAGGAGAGAATCCTGCCTAACACCCTGGAAAGCAACTTCCAGGCAATGTTTGCTTGTCTAGATGGACCAATTGTCTGACTCAGTATAAGACAGCTTACAATATTTCTAAGAAACACACTGGAATGTTAACAGAGTGGTTTGGACCCTGAGCGATGTGTGGATAAGCAAGACGACAGCACATTAGACCTGTGCATAGTTGGGAACTTAGTTGGAAGATCTCTTAAGTAAAGCAAATGTTAATAATATAGACAGATTAGTAAATAAATATCAAAGTGTGTTCAAGCAAAGACTTTAGGACCTCTGTTTGACAAACAACCTATTGTCCTCTTATAGCCCAATCCCTTGCATGGGTTCTCAAAATAAATCCCATTAAGTTCAAGGGGGCTTTCTCCTAGGTTGGTAGGTATAGGATTGGACACTTAGCTGATGGCTATAGCAAAGCAGGATTCAAATGTACTGAAATAAACACATCTAGTACAAGGTCATTAATTTACTACATTTATCTACTGCATTTCCAAAACACTGACACAGTTTAGACAATAATTAGTAGAATTTACATAGTAATAGTTATTGCAAAATTATAAAACATCTCAAATTACTTTTTAAAAAAGCAGCATGACAATCAAGTATGATGATTTGTTAAAATAAAACAATTAGCTATATCAAACTGGGATTTTTTTAAAAAAATTGGGAGGGGTGGGGCTTTACTTTTCAATGAAATTCCAGAGAGAAAAGGAGTCCCATCCTTGGAAGGCTCTTTTACTGTGTAAATGTTATCACTGAGAACAGACTGCTCCACACTATACCTGTTCAGCTCTTTTCCTAGTAAAGTTCAGATATAAACAGATGTTGATTGGGAAGTGAAGAAATCTGCCTCATTTTTTATTACAAAGGCAACTATCTTAGACAAAGATTTTGCTTAGGCAAAGCAAAAGTAAAAATACCACAACATTCCCATAACTACAACCAGTCTACAAAAATAAAATAAAATGATAAAATTTAAAAAACAATAAAATATTAAGTATACTGGCCCACAAAAGCATACAGATGATTTACAGATTATCCAGAATTATTAAAGGGCCTTCCAAGTCATTAATTCTGCACTGACTGCACACAGCCTACACTAACTAGATGCCAGAGCCAATCCATTTCCAAGCAACCACTTGTACCAAAGCTATTTCTCCAAGAACTTTTTTTCTTGGTTAGTTCTGTGGCTAATTTCCCTGCTTAGAATACATTGGGCGCCACCCTGAGCATTCTTCAGGAAAGGAGTCACTGTTGGCTTCCGTGTTAGTGGGGTGGTGCTCTTGATTTTATTACAGGAGCTATCTAAGGTGCTGAGCCATATCCCCAGAATAGGTTCAGCATATTAGGTAGCTTCTTTAAAATTTGGAACAAAACCCAGAGAGGATTTACCCATGATATGGAAGCCACTGGCTTCCCTGTTTCAGAAGAGACACAGGCATAAATCCAGTAGCCAATCCGAGCTAAAATAGACCCACCCAACCAGCTACTGAATGGTAAATCAACATTTGGGTAAATGCCATTGATTCAATAGATCTACTTTAGCTGGGACTATCAATTATATTTAGCCCACTGTGTCCAGCCCTCCTTTTGCAAGTACCAATTTATTTCCCCCTGTAGCCAAGATTATAATTTGTCAATTAAATGAGCAGTATCACAGCCACTGCAATCTGAGAGGGTAGCTGTACTGATCACTGGCTTAAACACTGGATTCATGATTGCCTATCTTCTCTTGAAGTGGAGAATACAAAACCCGGGTATTTGTCTTCCTGCTTAGAAACCTGCAGAGCAGCACTACTCAAAGGGATTGTTCCTGAACCAGTGCCAGCCCCCAAACCATTCGCTGCTGGTTCCTGGTGGGTTTTGAGCAAAGAAACATAGAACGGGCACAAATATGTTGCTGGTCCCTGGCACACTGGATAAAAATAATAATTGCCAGTCCCTCACATCAGATAGCCTGACAAGTACTGCAACATAGGACCAAAAGAATTCTTACGCCTTCCTTGTAGAAAACATCATAAACCAAGATCGCCATCTGTTAACCCATTTTTTCTTGTCCATTTACTGAAGTCAGCAGAACTGTGGATTACAACCCAAGTCACAAGGTGCATCTGTACATCTAAGCATCCCAAATGAAGGTTATACTGAACAAAACATGACTTTTGGTCTAGCTGAGTAGGCATCTTCTAGTGCAGAGGGGCTGCCTAATTAATAGGTACCGCTAAAACTTCAGCTGCTTGACCCTTTTGCAAATTTATCAAAATTATCTCTCTTCTCATGGAGGTAAATTTTGGTGTTGCTTCTTTTTTTGGCTCACATAACACAGCAGTTATCACCGTGCTCTGGTTTTCTTATTTTATACAGCATGGGTGTATTTAATTAATTCTAATTAGGCAGAAGATTATAAATAAGCCACAGAGGAAATCAAGTGCTGTTTCATCATGTACATTTTAGCAAGACTTGTTCATTGCCTATAATTTGCAATTTAAAATAGTTGCAAGAGTGGGAAAATTATCTTAAATGCTTTTTAATAAAGATACATTTTCTTAGTATTTTACATTTTGCTTTTGAATGTACAGCAAAACATTTGTTTTAAAGTAGAGACAAGAAATAGATTACAAAAGTTAGCCTTGTTTTAAGTCAATACATGTTTGACAACTTGGTGGGGATGAATGGCTTGAGCCAGGTATTCTGAAATGTAACAAGAATACAGATGTCAGACTTGATCAGACTGTCATTCAAGGAAGGCATATGAAATTTTTCCTATGGATTCAGATCTGAGAAGCATATGGATAGCAGAAATTGTAATGTAAAGGTATTTGAAGAACACATTGGAATGATGTACTTTGCTGAATTGTTGCGCAAAATTGGAAAGGAGAAACTTGTGCAGGTTTCACTTAATTCTTAATCACTTACTTCACTTCATTCTTTCCCTTAAGCAGGGGATGGATAAGCCATTTGTTTACATTCTCTAGCATTTCACCTTTTTAAATAAACATCTCAAGTTCTTCCTATCAAATTGATGAAGAGCATTGCAAATTTGGGAACGTTTTTATCATTAGATTGTTGTTGTTGTTTTGTGCCATCAAGCCATTTCTCACTTATGGCAACCCTGAGGCAACCCTATCACTGGGTTTTCTTGGCAAGATTTGTTCAGAGGGGGGTTGCCGTTGCCTTCCTCTGAGGCTGAGTGTATGTGGCTTGCCCAAGGTCACCCAATGGGTTTCCATGACTGAGCAGGGATCCAAACCCTAGTCTCAAGAGTCATAGTCCAATGCTCAAACCACTGCCCCACACTGGATCCTATCATAAGATAAACTCAATGAAATGTCTACCCATGTTGCTCATAAGAGGTGGGATACACTGGTATGCTTACTACCAGCTAAAATGGATTGAGAAAAGGGTTAATAAGTTCATGGAAGATAGACCAAGAAGCAGCTGCTCTTAGTCATGGTAGGTAATACAGTTTTCATGTCCAGAAACTTCACTATGTAATAGTTGATGAACTCAAGCAGTGGGAAGGACTATCATCTTCACATCTCGTCTGTGAGCTTCCCAAGGCACCTTAGCTCATACTAAGATGCAGAAAAGCAACTGGTTATTACAGTTGTTAAATTCCAAAATATTGAAATTATGTACATACTCACCATCACCAAGAAAATAATCTCTAGGATCCAGTGCAGTATGGCCACTCACCAAACTGCTTCTGTCAGTGGACTGGAGATGGTACAATATCTCCTCCTCACCACAACCCCCAGTGCACCCCAAAAACCTGCTCAAGAAAGTTGGGAATCCTTTTTGGACAATGTCTGTATCAAGAGAAAGGAAGTTCTGTTGTACTGCAGCACTAATGTGATGTTGGATTTGGGGCCTATCTTATAGCCCATATGTGCTTGTACTAATTTAAGGGAAAAGAAGAATGGAAATGTTTATGTCTACAAACAATAACATGTCTCAATGACTAAACTTGCAATTAATTCTAAATCTTCTAAATGAAAAAGATCTAGAAGTGCAACTTTAGGAGATATCTGTTTCATCTCCCTTTGCATCCTTTTCAATTTTAAAAACCTGCTGCTCCAAACAGTATCATTGAGGAGGTGTTGAAAATAAAATGTAGCAAATCCACACCTGAACATAGAGATTTGCATTTTGAGGAGTGGGGGTCCCTTTTACATTTTTTTCATCTTCCATTTTCAGTGGTGATGATGGATGCGTTTTGGTTATTAGTGTTTTTTTGTTTTAGAATTACACAGTAAAATGAACATTTGGATCTTTCATTTTAATCTCTTCTTTGATTACAGACAGGTTATGGACTGCTAACTTCTAAAAAGGGATGCAAACATTTTCAAAAATATTTATGTGTAAAGGAAACAGAATTCTTAGGCATTCTTTGTGTGTTTCAGGAAAGTTTAATGAATTTAGGTAATCCATCAGTCACACAGCAGAGCTAGGGAAAATGTGGAGGTCACCTTCATATGAGCTTTAAATTGTGATTTAGAAATACTTAATATTAAAGGCAGGCAGTACAATCTAGTAATAGAAAAATAGTCTACAAGGGAAGAGATCCTACTACAAAACCAATTAATTCATGAATAAGTTTTCCAGAGATTTGTGGGTTCTATGAATTGTATTGTCATTTCCAACTGTGGCATCTACAATCTAGTCCTAAACTTATCATAGAATCATAGAATCATAGAATTGCAGAGTTGGAAGAGACCACAAGGGCCATCCAGTCCAACCCCCTGCTACGCAGGAAATCACGATCAAAGCATCCCTGACAGATGGCCATCCAGCCTCTGTTTAAAGACCTCCAAGGAAGGAGACCCCACCACGCTCCGAGGGAGTGCGTTCCACTGCCGAACAGCTCTTACTGTCAAAAAGTTCCTCCTAATGTTGAGGTGGAATCTCTGTTCCTGGAACTTGCATCCATTGCTCCGTGTTCCAATCTCTGGAGCAGCAGAAAACAAGCTTGCTCCATCCTCAACGTGACACCCCTTCAAATACTTAAACAGGGCTATCATATCGCCTCTTAACTGTCTTTTTTCCAGGCTAAACATACCCAGCTCCCTAAGTCTCTCCTCATAAGGCATCGTTTCCAGACCTTTCACCATTTTAGTCACCCTCCTCTGGACACGCTCCAATTTGTCAATATCCTTTTTGAATTGTGGTGCCCAGAACTGGACACAGTATTCTAGGTGAGGTCTGACCAAGGCAGAATAGAGCGGCACTATTACTTCCCTTGATCTGGACACTATACTTTTATTGATGCAGCCCAAAATCACATTGGCCTTTTTAGCTGCCGCATCACTCTGTTGATTCATGTTCTTCTTCTTCTTTTTTTTTTAAAGTCTTCCAACATTTGGTGGAACTTTCAAGGAAATAAATATACTTAGGATAGCAGTCTTAGAGACAAAATGCAATCTCTAACAATGATTTTACCAGTTTTTTCCCCAGACTACTGCATAGGAAGAGACTTAGGATGTTATCAGACATATCAAATATGGTGTCATAACAACACCACATAAACGCGAAAGGACACGCATACCAGACAACGTCACCCTTTCATGTTTATGTCTTGTCAAAAACCCGTTGTATTTTATTGACGGCTTAAGCCGTCAATAGATCTCCTCTAGTGTTTTGTGCTGGCATTGCCAGCATTTGAATCTGAGCTCCATTGTAATGACATGAATGTAGCATCATTGGCTGGTCCAGCCAGAACACTTCCAGGTGAGATTGCAACATCCAGGTAGGTGACACCCTTTTTACGACCCCACCCCAGTTTACTTGTAAGTTTTTAAGCGTGTTTTTGTGCTTTAAAAAACTTTTAGAGTGCTATTTTTGTTTTTGAATTTCCCGCGTTATATATTCTCATGAGAATACGTGGGATTTTGAATGAGGAAGTGAACAGAGCTCCGTTCACTCTTCCATCATTGCCAGGGAAGCCTTTTGCCAGGACAGAAGGTAAGTGTGGCATGGGAGTACTTTTGCTGGCATAAAACCCGCAAAGTTATGCCGACAAAAGAACGGGGTTTAGTAAGTTGTCTGATAAAGTCCTTGATAAGTTTTTTTAAAAAACAACTCCCTGCACCTTCAAAATTGGCAAACCAAAGAGAAAGCTGGACTAGAACTTTCCCCTGGTGAACTAGGTTTATAGGTGCAAATGTTTTTAAAATACAGGGGACAACTCAAATATTCCATCTTCCATCACCCACAGTCCAAAATGGTCTAGTCTTAGAGTCTTATTGCACTACACTGTTATAACACTTTTATTCCAGTTTGATGGCTACGGCTGCCTCCTGTGGAATTCTTGGGTTTTTGGTTTAGTGAAGCCTAAAAGGTTTCTGGTTGAGAGTGCTAAATGCCCCTCCCTAAACTGCAAATCCCAGGATTTCACAGGAGGCAGCCATGCAGTTAAAGTGGAATAATAGTGAAGTCAAAGGCTTTCACTGCCGGCATCCATAGATTTTCCTTGTGTTTTTTTCTAGGCTGTGAGGCCGTGTTCTGGAATAGTTTCTTTCTGACGTTCCGCCTGCATCTGTGGCTGGCATCTTCAGAGAATGGTTGGGTAGGAGTGTGTGTGGAGTTTATATGCTGTGAACCCCTGTTAGGGAGAATATGTAAATTTGTGTAATTGAATGGTTAGTTTCTGGGTATAGAAATGCAAAGCTCGTTAGTGTCCGTTTGGCTAATGGTTGGTTGATGGGCCATTATCTGCTGGGAATTCCCCTGTCCCTGGGTGGAATTCATTTGCAAGTGTTGAGTTTTGATTCTATTGTATTTCAATCAAAACTCAACACTTACAAAGGAATTCCACCCAGGGACAAGGGGATTTCCAGCAGATAATGGCCCATCAACCAACCATTAGCCAAACAGACACTAATCAACCTTGCAGTTCTATACCCAGAAACTAACCATTCAATTACACAAATTTACATATTCTCCCCAACAGAGGTTCACAGCATATAAACTCCACACACACTCCTACCCAACCATTCTCTGAAAATGCCAGCCACAGATGCAGGTGAAACGTCAGAAAGAAACTATTCCAGAACACGGCCTCACAGCCTGGAAAAAAACCAAGGAAAACCAATGGAATAATAGTGCTATAACCATGTAGTATGTACTAGAAGCCCATGCTTTACCTTTGTGGCGGAGGTGTCATCCTGCCTCTGCAGGATAAGGCACATACCAACACACACACACGTACACAATGGGTCATTAGAAATTAAAAATAGGGTTTCTGGTCACATGACTTGGCTCTTTGGTGTAAAAGAAGCAAACAAAGAAAATGGGATCCTTCAAACAGCTGCCATCCTTTCATGCCCTTCTTTGACCTATGCCTGGAGGCCTTTGGACAGGTGGTCACTATAAAAGGCACTGTAGATGACTGAACAGATGCTTTTTGCAGGAGCAGTTTTAAGGGGAATTTAGATTTCCCCTTTTGCCTTTGTTTCCTCTCCTTCTTAGATGTATCTCAGGCAAAAGTCCAGCATGAATTTTTCTTCTTCTTCTTCACATGCATTCAATGCAAGGGGAATTTATCAGCCTGCAGTTCACTAGTTAGGAATTTTACCCCACAGACTCATCAAACCCACTGACTGTTATCCCTTGCTTTTGGTCCACATGGGAACCAGTGATACTGCAGGGCATAGCCTTCAGAATATCACAAGGGATTAGGAAGCCCTGGATAGGAAGCTGAAGGACCTGGCTGCACAGGTAGTCATTTCATCTGTTGTTCCAGTGAAGGGGCACAACCCAGGAAAGGAGAGAAAGATAGTGGAGGTGAACAACTGGTTCCACAGATGGTGCCGCCGGGAATAATTTGGCTTCCTGGAACATGGTGTGCAGTTTCATGGAGGTGACTTTTGGCAGGGGATGGGTTGCACCTCACAGCAGTTGGCAGGAACATGTTAGCTAAGAAACTGAAAAATCTGATCATGAGGGCTTTAAACTGAGTTATGTGGGAGAGGAAGACAGTATTCTTGAGGGCAGGAGTTCATAAAGTGCTGGAGATAATAGCCCAAATGTTATACAAAGAGCAAGGCAAATACAGTAGCACCCCCATATCTGCGGGGGGTTGGTTCTGGCCCCCTGTAGATACTGAATTCCACTGATAATAGCAAATGGCAGACACCCACCGTCACCACCCTGCTGCCGGAGTCCTCCTGGTGGAGGGGAGGCGAGAGCTTCTTCTCCCTCCGTCCCCGTCCACTCCCCACCGTCACCATCACTGGATAATTGAATCAGTGGATGGCAAAACAGTGGATACAGGGGTCCTACTGTAGTACCCAAACCCAACAGTGGTAGGAGAAAAACCTTTAAAAGGCAGACAGGGAAAATGGCCCATGGTCTTAGACGTCTCTATACAAATGCACAGAGCATGGGAAATAAACAGGATGAACTTGAACTGTTAACACAGCAAAACAAATATGATATAATAGGCATCACTGAAACCTGGTGGGATGAGTCTCATGATTGGAGTGTAGTAATAGAGGGGTATAATCTATTTCAGAGAAATAGACCAAACAGGAAGGGTGGTGGAGCAGCATTATACATTAAGGATGTGTACCTGTGTGAACAGATCTATGACTTAAATCCTGGGAGCCAGTTTGAAAGCATCTGAGTAAAAATTAGGGGGGAAAGGAAAAAACAGGGATGTCATTGTGGGGGTCTATTACAGACCTCCAAGCCAAACTGAGGACTTGGGTGATGCCTGGAAGGTTACTAAAGAAAGATACTAGTAAGATGTTATGGCCCACTTCAATATTTCTAGACATGCTTCTATACAGAGAGTGCTTTCTCTCGGTCCCACCATCATCACAGGTTTGCTTGGTGAGGACACAAGGGAGAGCCTTCTCAGTGGCTGCTCCCACCCTCTGGGACACCCTCCCATGGGAGGCTAGGCTGGCCCCCTCCCTACTTTCCTTTCACTGGTAGGCAAAGACATTTTTATTCTGGCAGGCATTTTAAAGTGTAGATGCGGGCATGGAGGCTTTTATTGGGGTGTGTTTTCTATTGTTATTTTAACTTTTATATGTTTTATATCATATGTTTTAAATTATCATGATTTTAACTGCTTTTAATTTTAAGTGTTGTATTTTTAATTGTATTGTATATGTTGTGAGCTGCCTTAGGTCCCATTCTGGGAGAAAGGCAGCATTTAAATAAACAAATAGATAAATACATAAATGAAAAATGTTATCAGCATGTGATAAAATAATTATTTTAAATGCTCTATATTATAAAGTTACATGTGATGGGCAGCCCAAAGTGGCACTACTACCACTCCACAGATATATGTGGGCCCTTAAAAGCATATCTGGACTAAAGCTGGGTCCTGGGCCTGAAAAAGGCCACCCCAAACCATTTTGCTGCCTAAGGAAAAGGGCAAGGTGGTATTCTTTCTCTTTTTTGAAAAGATGCTGGATTGGTAGTTGAACTTTACTTGAACCCTGGAGATTGGAGAATGCCCTCCAAGACATCTGAGGCAGAAGCCAGGTTTAGGGGCCCAGGAGAGGCTGTGTGGTATGCACAGCTCTGTCATCCAACAGAAGGAAACAACCTTATTTAACTCTCTATAAAATAGATAATAAATACTATTTAACTGTTAATTTTATCTTACGTTATCTTTAAAATTTAAGCGGATTTTAGTCAGCATAAGAGGGGCGCTCCAAAAAAGCGATATAAGGACTCCCTGAAACAACATCTCAGGCTCGGCCAAATTGATCACCAACAATGGTCCACCCTGGCCTCACATCGGGAGGCATGGAGATGCACTATCCACAATGCTGCAGCCTTATTTGAGAACTCACACCGAACAAGTCTTGAAGAGAAATGACAACGCAGAAAGAATCACAACCCAGAAACATCACCCAAGGAGACCTTCTGCTGTGCTTTCTGCAACTGGACTTGTTTATCCCAGATTGGCCTTTTTAGTCATCAGCATGCTTGCAGAAAGTGCAGGATGAGTCCTTCCTGAATCTTTGTTTGCGAAGAAAAGCCAGATATCTTTAAAATAATATCCATTATTATCAGTGACGGTATTTTGATATACAAGTTTGGTTTTGCACCTGTAGGAAAATGTGACCCTGAAGACAGAATACCCTGCTTACTGTAAATATTAATGCCATTATCACGTTTGTAAGGGAGGCTACAATGTTCTTTAGACACCAGGGCTTTTTTTCCTTAGGCAAACATGAGAGAAAGGACAGCTAACATTTTTCTTGCACATGCTCTCTGTAGGCCTTTTATACATGCTTTTTCACCCATTGTAGCACACCTGGAATGAGGGCCTAGAGGCATATGGCCTCCAATGAAACTGATTGCCATGCTTCTTGTGTGCTCTTCAGTCCCCTGTAATGTATTTGAATTTCAGAAGCTTTCTGCAGGTGTCTCAGACAAATAAAATCTTCAGACAGGAAGTGCATGCAAAAGACAATACTGTATATCCCAGATTTTTTAAAAAAACCTAGAGGCTTTTGCTTTTTACACAAGCTCATGCACACACACACACACACACACACACACTCAAACAACATTTGGTATGCCTCTTCCAGTTTATTTTTTGCTATGGTCAACTTACTGTTTGTTTCTAAATTACCAAGAAGAGGATGGAAGGAAGGAAGGAAGGGACAGTCAGAGAGACTAATTAAAAGGAGAAATACCTATTCCCACAAAGAGGATAAATACTTTGCCAAGATGATATATAGGTATCATCTTTCATTCAGAAAAGTAGTAACATCCAGACTACCACATTTTACTTTCTCTGGAGACGTTTGTTGAATAGTGGAGTCTGGAAAAGATTAATTGTTTCCCTTCCCTCTTTATATCTGACAATATATGTAAATGAATGATATTCCACAGGATGTTCTTCGGAGAAATTGCTTATTTGGGCAACAGCAAACAGCAACAATAGAGACTAGTTGATTGACTAGTAATTGCTGAATAAAATGTTCCATTGCCATCTATTTTCAGCCCCCCCCAATGGTTAGGGGGAGGCTCGGCAGAAAAGAAAACAATGTTTTATACATTTATCTATTTCTGTTCCTTTCTCCAGTAACAGGAAGCTGAAGCCTTTGAAAGAAATTCAGATTACATCAACATGAATCCATCTTATCAGTATGCAGTTGTGGCCATGGCCAGAATTCAGATCTGAAAAGACATACTTATATTTGTTAGTATAGCAAAGGAAGAAAAACACTGTCCTCTTTTTCTTTTACAGCTAATGACAACTAAAGTTATGCATGTAAATGTATGCTTAGGTAGGCTCTTTTAAAAAGATGGGCAACTGTGGACGACTAAGGTGCTGCATTAGCCCACCTGGAGGCCTTGGAGGGGCATACCTCCAATTGGAGGCCTTGGAAGGGTGCACTTTGGAGGGGCACACCCCCACTGCACCTGCTCTGGCAACCCCCCAAAACATTTTTGTCACTAAATGTCCCCAAATGACCTCTAAGGGATACAGGGGGCATTTGGGGGCACTCTTGGGCCCCTAGAGGGCATTTTAGGTATTTGGTACAAACGCTGAAAAATTTTATTTTGACCCCTGAGAGGTCCAGTGGGGCCCCAAATGTGGTGGAAATGCCTTCCACACCCTCCTAGACATCATTTTTGGGCATTTTAGAGCAGAAAAATTGCAAAACATTGTTATCCTGGAGAGGCTTGTGGGGCTCAAATAATAGCCCTAGCGGCCACATGTCACCCACATCTGCTCTAACAGTATAGAAACTTCTCCAGTGCCTTAAAGATGTCACTGAAGGACCAAAAAAAGTAGAGTGCCAGGTATATCAAAGGGTATCCATTACCAATGTTGTGTGTTTTTTCTTTGGAATCCAGAAGGAATGTTGAACCAGGTCATGTGGCTTAATGTATCCAGTCCTCTGGAATGCAGTAAGTCTGTTGGAAATTATATGACCTCTCTGTGAGAGGTTTCTCTCTCTCTGAAGGCTTGTCTATATGACCTGAAAAAAACACGAAGCGCCCTGCAGCAAAGACAAGTTGCGACCACAAGTGAATTACTTGCTTTTTGAAAACTGCCTCCGCTGAAATTAAAAAAAACCCTTTTAAAAATATTGCATAAGTGATATTTTGCCTTTACCAAAAAAAGAAAAGAAAAAAGACCTCCCCCCATTTTATCACCTTAGCAGTTGCAGCGGGGGGCTGGGGGAGAGCCTTCCTCCCTAACCTGGTCCCTGGGGATGATGACAGCAGTGGCACAGGCCAAGGGAACTGGGTAAGGGTGGAGGGCTGTCTCGCCCTCCTCTCCCTTCCCAGTTCTGGCAGCAGTGACAGCGGCATGGGGGGGGGAACCAGGTAAGGGAGAAGGGCTGGCTCATCCTCTTCTCCCTCCTCCCTTACCTGGTCCCCGCAGTGATGACAATGACAGTGGCACAGTGGGGGGACCGGGTAAGGGAGGAGGGTTGTCTTGTCCTCCTCTCCCTTCCTGGTCCCAACAGTGGTGACAGCAGCATGGGGAAGGGGACCAGGTAAGGGAGAAGAGGGCGAAACAGCCCTCCTCCCTTACCTGGTCCCTGGTGGGGAAAAAATGGTGGCCCTGTTAGCAAGCCCCACCCCACTCCATGCTCGTCCGGCCAATCAGCTTGTGCTGCCTGAGCACAGCAACGTGAATGTGACTGTCCTAAAGATAGGCCATTCATACTGCATACGGAGCTTTTTAAAAACTCCAGAAAAAGCTCCAAAGGCTTCCCTTCAGAGCTTTATGGTGAATTTGCCTGCCCCCCTTCCGAATGAAATGCAGGGATGTGAATGTCCATTTAGACAGATCGCCTTCCATGCAATTTCAATGAGGATTATTTTCACTGTTTAGACAGGACCTGAGTGTTCTTTTCTGGTAACCAATGGGTACAGATTTGATTTCTGTTTCAACAAATGAAATACTATAACAGGCTACATAGAAATCTCTTATAAACCGAGTGTTGCCGAGAAACAATGGCTGAAGCATATGTTAACTTAACCTTTCTCAACAGGGAAATAGGCTGAAATGGCTGAACAGCAGCAATATGATGTTGCCTAGACATTTCCTTTCCACTTTCTAAACTGTAGCTCATGCAGTCTTTCAGGAATGAAGGCAAAGTGGCTAATAGAATCCCAAACATCCTTTGATCCAAATCTACATGACTGCTAGATGTTCTGAATACTGCTGATCAGCTGTTCAAAAAAGAGAAGGTGTGAGTGTGTTTCCTGTCCTGAACATCAGAAAGTACAGAATCACCCAAAAGCCTGAAAAGAGAGAGGTGTATCTACATTTCCCAGCTGTGGAATCCTGGGATGTGTCGTTTGGTGGAGTACTTGGAATTCTAGGTTAGAAAGAACTCTAATCCAAACTGTTGAATTACAGCACTGGAGCTCTCCAGCACAGTACCCTCACCAAACTATGCACAGTTCAAAAGTACCGTCACCAAACTATACATCCCAGAATTCCATAAGATAAAACCATGTCAATTAAAGATGTATAAAACTGTTATACTGTAGCTGTGATACACTCATGGTGAGCTGTCTATCTAATCAGGAGTAAGCAATTGTGGAAGGCTGGGGGAACATTGGTCTCCCAGGAGACCTTGGTGAGCAACACCTCCCCACTTCACCCACCTCCCAAACACCCTCTATAGGGCATGGGGTGGAATTTTGGGCCTTCCTGGGCCATTTTTGACAACAGGGAGTGAGAAGATGTCATTTCCATTTCCTGTTCACTTCCTGTTAAAAAAGGATTTTCCAGGGTCTAACTTGGTCCAGGGGCTTCTAAATGTGGTGGAAATGCCCCCCATACCCTCAGAGCACATTTGGGGGCATTTTGGAGCAAAACATTTTTGACCTCTGGGGGCTGCATGTGGCCCCCAGGTTACACTTTGCCCACCCCTGATCTAAATGTTCATGTTGGCAACTGAAATAGCCCCTCTGTTCCCCAACAGCCACCACAGGGTTACCCATGGACAATCCAGCCCGAAGGAGGAGAAATTTGATTTTTACATGGTCCCTTCCCCCAGCCGGTCTATTTTATTTTATTATTGGTTATTATTTTAATATTTTAAAGAAAACCACTTTGTGAACATTTGACAATTGGTTTACAAGACTCCAATTACTTGTTTCCCTTCTCTTGGATTGGCCCAGTACCATTCATATAGGATTAACTGGCTAACGTTTCCTTAGAAATCAGAAGGAATGTTGCTTGTTTTGTGAGACAAATACTACATCTTGCAATAATTTTGCCAACAGCACCATAATGGTAGTACGTAGGACCTGATGATTTCCATTTTAATTTGGGGAAACCACTTGAAGCATTCATTGTATTGAGCTATATTTCAGTTGCTTTTGTTTGATTTGTTCATTGCAAGCAGCTGAAAGTCTATAAATTTTGACAATAAACCTGATTTGCAATGGGAGTTGAATAATTTTGATTTAGGTTGTAGTTAAACTGCATGCAATATTAAATAAAGAGGCTAGACAACATTATGGAGCACATCGCAGCTCTACTTAATACATGCTGTTATCTTGGTTGATTTGGCTTAATAAACTATTACACTGATGTAGCTTTTTTAAAAAAAAAATCAGAGAGTCATCATTGTTCTCAAAATGGATATACAGTAGTTGGAAATATTGATACAGACATAATTTTAGGGGTGAGATTACATTGGAAGTGAGAAGAATTTAAAGGCCATGAATTAGTTTTGCCTACTCAACATTCCATATCCAAAGAACTTCATTTCCAGAGCAGAAAAATGAATCAGTATATTTCCATTGCTGATCACACATGGTCTGTATTTGATATTAAATCTGTTACTCAGGTTCACAATTGTTGGCATGTAAATTCAGGGTTTGACTGGAGTCCTTTTGGAAAAATACATAAGGATTTAGATCACTAGCATGCCCAGGAAACTGCTACGCTATTCTGTTTGTTTTCTATGCAATAGTGTTTTGCTGATTTAGCTCACATTGCATCAAGAATAATACTGAGTCAGCTTTCCTATTGGAAAGTGTTGCCCGTGTAATCAAACCTCCTTATTCAGGAAAAGATCTTCATTAAAAAGTGACACTTTCAGAAAACAAACAAACAAGGCTAATCCTTTAAAACAAAACAACTCAACAAGGACCAAAACAATTCAGTAAAGACCAATTATGTGATGGTGCTTAAGTTTAATTGTTTACTTTTTATGTCCCTGAAATTGTTCAGACTAATTTGAGGTTGGTTGGTGGCTTTCAAAAACTTGCTTCCCAAGCCAAATGAGAAAAACGTTAACACATTTGAGAGAGCAAGAACAGTTGACATTTATCGATATTCCTCTGTGGTGTGTTAGCCACTTAACTGGTCAAAATCCCAAGCTGTTTCTCCTTAGAGAAAAATAGGACACTGAAAATACATGTTGATCCCCATATCCACAACTCCCATATCCACGGATTCAGTATCCATGGTTCACTTATCCACATCTGAAAAATATGTTCTCTCTAGGAATTTCTAGGTCCTCCAATGTGATTCTATGGTCAACTTCCAGCATTTGTCTCATTGAAAATAATAGGACTCCCTATTATCCACGGTTTCATGTATCCATGTGTGTGTGGGTATCTAGGAACATATCCCCCACGGATATGGGGGTCAATCTGTACTTTAAGTAGCAATTCATCATTTTGCACTGGCATCACTGTGTGCTGTGCAGGTATGTGTGTGTGTTTATGTGTTTGTCTCTGTTGGTGTGTTACTGGAGATGTTCCACAGAAGTGGCAAGAGAGCTGTCTCTTCTACCAGTGCTTCTGGACCTTGTTCAGATACGACACAAAATAGAAAGAGGCTTGTCCACATTTACACTTTTCCTCTGCTATTCTCTTCCCAGATTTTCCTGATAACCTCTCCTTGTTCACCCATCTGTTCCATTTCTCCAGGTTTAGAGCTCCTGCAATGATGCCTGTTGTCCCTGACCATTCATCACACTGTTTGGAGATAGTAAGGGTTGCAGTTCAACAATATAGAGGACATCAGGTTGTGGAAGGTAGGTCTAGACCCTTCTGCCTTGCCTGTGACTCTCTAGGATCAGAGTAGTTTAGCCAATGATGAGCATAGACTTCAAGGATCCAAGCAACTTAGCCAACGACCTTCGGATTGCCCAGACCCTTTCTGGTAGGCAGCCAGACAGCTGAACCAATTATCATTATCATCACCGTGACCACTCCTGCCACAAAATGAACTGCAGAGGAAGGCTAAAAGGCACAAGGACCAGATAGACCTTTGTCTGCAGACATATAGTTTTACTGAGACTTATAGAAACTGCTTCAGGACACCAGAAATTATCACCCACACACCCTGGAATGAAGATGTGATACAATGATATGGAATTAAATCCAGTCCTTATATTACTGTTGATCAGTACCAGATGTGGGAACAATGTGGCCCTCCAGATGTTGTTGGACTGCAGTGTCCCCTATCTTGCACCATTAGCTATTCTGGCTAGGGCTGGTGGGAGTTACATTTCAATAATATCTGGAGGGCTACAGGTTCCCCACTCTGATCTATCTACATTGTTCATTCAGTCCTTGAAAATGTTTCTTCTTCTCATGAATGGACAGTTGAACATGTTCAAAGTCTTGGATGAAATACAGATAAATAGTAATAAAGACTTTGTAATATGCTAGTTGGTACACCACAGCCATTTTCTTTGAACAAACTTGACTATGTTGATGTTTGTGGGTTTGCAACTGCTATTACATATTCTCTTTTGCTCATTGAAAGCAATATAATTGGAATTGACAGATAATAACCCAGAAGTTACATCTGTCTCTTTAACAGTTTTATATCAGCATCATTTGTGGGTCTAGTGGAGAACGGTTTGTGTCAGCACAGGAAGAAGCAATACATAGACAAAACTATTTTGTTGGAACAAAAAGAGGCCATGACTTTATTACAGCTGAATAGTGCTGGCCTAGCATGCGCATAGATGCAAACATTGGGCAATTGCCTGTTATCCAATGAACACTGAGCCTCCTTGATCCGCTTACCAAGGTATACCATGGAGTAACCGCTGTGGGGTCCATTTGTGCATACACCACTGTGTGGTTCCCTGCCACTTGAGAGTGAAGTAGGTCAGATGGCCAACAAGCTGGGCTTGACCCTAGCCACCTGCACCCACAAGAGTATTTCCAATGGGGATGAATTTTCTCCAAAAGCAGTATCATTCCCCATGCCACACCTCCAAAATTGTGACATTCACAGCAAATATTTATGCAGCAAAACATTTTTACAACAAAATGGGGATTACAGCAAAACATTTTTAAGTACAATGAAATGTGTTACAATAGGGAGGGAGGGTGGAATGGCAGCAAGAGCCCAAATGGCAGAGGAGCATGAAGGGACCTGCATTTATGCATACAGGGTGGACCAGAGTGAAGCCTATTCATTCATTCCTGCCCTGCTTTCCACTAGTCTAAGCTGTCAATCTGAACAGTGAGGGCTCTCAGGTGAAGGGGGGAAGGTGATGGAGAGGAATATGGCAGCTTACTGCTGCCCTGCATCCCATGCAGCCCTGCAAAGTGTCTGTTCAGGTTATTCTTTGGCTCTAATTTTTTCTTGTCTAGCTTTTCCTCCTTCCTTTATACATGGTCCCCTCCTATTGGTGATGGGGCAGATGGAGAGCCCTGTTTTAATCAGCATCACATTCTTCATTACATTATTACATTTAATCTTAGACAGCAACTAAAAGGTGGAAAGAAAAATCCACGTGCCATGTTCTGTTTTCACAATGAAACAGCAATGTTTGCTGTTTTAAAACGTCTGATTTCGACTGCATTCACCTCCTGTACAGACCATACATGTAAGAGATGCAGATTAAGGAGGGGGGGACATGTAAACCATATTTCATAAATAAACTACCAACACTAGGCTGTTCCAAGTCCAGATTATAATACTACTTTTTAAAGTGACAACTACAAGATGAAAGGTGTCTCACTCAATACTGGCTGACATATCAAATTTGTGAAAGACATATTCCTATATTGACCAGTCAGTTCATATCAACTCACCATGGTTATCTCTTCTACTTTGTGGCTTTCATTTATATCCTCAGGCCACACAGTAAATCCCGTTGCTTCTGTGAAGAAACACACATTTAATTTTTTTTTAACTGATACATAATTATAAGCAAAAAACACATAAACCCATATACGGAAACTAGTAGCACAAATTTAAAATAGGTAAAATAAATAGTAATAGTGCAAGTTCCAGTCCAACCAAGTAACCTGGATCAAAGTACCACTCTGGCTCTGCCTGGGCATGAGAGCTCTCGATTTATGTTTCTCAAATAACTGAAAAGCATCTATTCAAACTGAGGTGAGTTTCAAGACCAAAATAACAAAGACTCCTGTGCCACTGTAAATGTGACTACATTTATCATGGCATAAACTTTCAGGGACTGCAGGATAATGAAGTATTACCCAGTATCTCTCTGTCACACATGCATATAGAAATACATAAAGAATACATATGGCTAGGTGGTGATTGTAGATCAATGTATGTCCCTCTAATTGTCACTGGATTGTAACTCTCAGCATTCTTCACATTGGCTATGCAGTCCAGGGCTAATGGAAGTTGTAATTCAACCACACCTGGAGGCCCACATAATTCTCACCCTTGTAGACAGGGAGGTCAGAAGAGAGGGAAATTAAATCTCTAATGTACTGATAGTAGCGATTACGTTATCAGCACTGGCCATTCACAAGCCCATTTTTTGCTGATAGTACAAACATCTTGGCTTTAAGTAAACTAATTGATTGGAATATTTGGTGAGAGACTAGAACCTCTGGATGAATTGTAATTCATTAGTGTTTTTCATGAGAAACTTTCTTTGAGCTCTTAAATAGTCAGATGACCTATTATTTGTGAAACATGACTTTCTTATCTAAAACATCTTCCACAGAAAAAAGTCTGATGAAATCAGGATCCTTTCACACTATACAACTGTAGCACTTTGATACTACTTTAACTAGAAAAAAGTCTAATGAAATCAGGATCCTTTCACACTATACAACTGTAGCACTTTGATACTACTTTAACTACCATATCAATATCCTACGGAATAAAATTTGCATTTTGCGGAGGGATATTTAGAGCTCTGCACCAAAGAGCTCTAAGTACAGTAGGACCTCCATATTCGCTGGGGATTGGTTTGTGGGGGGTGTGGATACTGAAAACCATGGATAATGCAAACACTATTGCAAATAATGGAACTTCCTGTTTAAAATACCATAGAGTTTCCTTAGAGGACCAAGAAAATGGCTAGAGAGGATATATTTTCTAAGAAGACTCTATGGTAGGTGTGCATTTTGTGACCTGTGAATAATGGAATCAGTGGATAATGAATCACTGGATACAGGGGTCCTACTGTATCTCACCAAACTACAAACACTGGGATTCCATAGGAGGCAGCCATGGCAGTTAAAGTGGTATTAAACAACTATAATTGTGTAGTGTGAAAGGGCTCCAGAACATGTGAGCTCCTGAATGCACACACTGAATGCTAATATACCTTGAAGGGGGACCTCCTTCTTCTTTATACACATATCTAGTTTGGAATTTGGGTCAAATGCTCCAAAATTAGCCATAAACCCTAAAACTACGTTGGCCAACTATTTCTTGCAGGCACTTTATTCTACAGATTAGTGAAAAATAGTGGAAATGATATCTTTTCAGTGTAAAGGTATTAAATTTATAAAGGGTTCATTTATTAGTATTTTTGTGGTACTTTTGTTGTTGTTGTTTCAAGCCGCAATCAATTGTGAGCCAGATATAGTATTTGGAAATGCCAGCTTTCCACCTCTATCTTAGAATAAAAAGCATTGTGGTGATTTTAAAAAAAGAAACAAAAACACAAAACTAAAACAAAACTTAACGATTTTTAGGACGTTATCAAACCAGGCAAATATGGCATCATAAGGACGCCTAATAATCATGAAAGGGCATGCATACCAGATGATGTCATCCTTTCGCAACCATACATTGTCAAAAACCTGTTTCTTTTTATTGACGGGGCCAAGCAGTCAATAGAACTCCCCTGGTGCTTTGTTGTCAGCATTGCTTGAATCTGAATCCTTGCACCATTGTGCTCATGTGATTACACCATCAATGCCAGAACACTTCTGGGTGAGATTGTGACAGCCAGGTAGCCCCCCCCCCCACATTTACTTGTAATTGTCAAATGTGTTTCTATGCTTTTCTGAAGGTTTCATGTGTTTGTTTTTGTTTTTGAATTTCCCATACTAGCGTCTTCTCACGAGAATTGGTGAGATTTCAACTCTGGAAGTAAACAAAGCTCTGTTTGTGCTCCATTACTGCCGGAGCTGCCTCATTGACTCTGGAAAAAGTAGGTCTGGTGGGGGTAGTTCTTTTGCTGGCCTAAAAATGTTTCAAAATATGCCAGCCAAAGAACATTAATGGGGGGTGGTCTGATAAAGTCCTTAGTTCATACTTCACAGTACACCTGAGTAGACCTGATATTATGGACTTTATCAGACTACCATCTAAAAACACTATAATTTCGTGATACAAGAAAGTGGAAACATAGTGGCATGATTACAATAATGATCGCACATTGCCATAATCACGCAATGCTACCACCATGGAATTATTTCATGACCACCATTAGCAGTTTAAGAATGGGATTTCAGCTTGCACTAGAGTAACACTTCTCTTTGTATTGCCTTCTAATGACAGAGTATTAACACTTTGTGCTGGCCCGTATATGCGCCTTTAAGAAAAATTTTCTCTTACTTCCATGATTTTGCATGGGCAAGATTTTGGCTATTCTTGTGAGAAGATGCAACTTAAGTTAGAAACACCAAAAACAAATACATAATGAAAGAACTTCACAAATAAACACTTAAACATTAAAAATGTACCAAGCAAAGGGAACTGTTTATTAAAACAGCATCCTGTTAATCCTCTTCATTTTCTCCCCCAGAAGTTTAATTATGTGTTCTTCTTGGGAAAGGGGAGAGGGAAAAGAGGACTACCCATTCACACTGTAATCGCACATAATCAGTGGGATGTGATTTCACACACTCGTCAATATTGCAAAAAGAGCAATACTGGGGGCTATTCACGGGTTTTGCCCATCAGTTAAAAGTTACACATAATTAATGGGTAGAGCACACATGGACCACAGTAGGGTGACAACGTTGTGTGATAATGGGAACCCATTTGTGCTACTATCCTGACATAATCATGCAATTTCAACCTCGTGTGATAAAGTCCTATGATTTTGGTTTTGAGAGTTTAATATATTAAAAAAATTACAGACCATATACATATGCACACCAAAGAAAACTGGGGAAACATCCAGATTTCCAAGTAAGGAAAAACAGGTTTTTGTAACAGGATCCTGGATCACAAAACCAGACATCGAAACACATTAACTTCGAAAGAGCAAGCCCAGTGAACATCAGTTCATGTTACTGATGCTAATTTTATCCATCTTTTCATGAAGCTAGTCAGAAGAACTTTACATGAGGCCTATCCCCTGGAGGGTAGCTCAATCAGCACTCTGGCTGGGCAGCTTTTGATCCGCCTGTGTGTGCTCACTAGCTTCCCTTACACTGAGCACACTGCTGACTTATTTGTTTCTTTTGATTCACTGGATGATTTAATCCATGAATAGTGCTTTGGATGGCTGATGGAACAGCAACAATCAGGGAGAGGGGACAATAGAATGGGAGCAAAGTTGAGGTAAGAGCCCATCCCCTCAAAGGCAAAACAAAGTACAAGAGGAGGAAAAGGAGATGGGAAATGGTTTTTGTTTGTTGGTATGTGCCTTCAAAATGTTTCCAACTTATGGTGACCCTAAAGCAAACACACCATGGGATTATCTTGCCAAGATATGTTCCATGAAGGAGAGTGTAACTTGTCCAAGGTCACCCAATGGGTTTCCATGGTCAAGTGAGGATTCAAACTCTTCGCTCTCAGAGTCCTAGGGCTTGCCTATACAAAGCAATAAAATATGGATTGGTGAGCACTAATGTCAATTCGCAGCAATTCAATGGTGTTTTTTTTTTTAAATCATAGGCATGTGAGGCTATCTGCTTTCACTGTTCCAACGGGCATGCCTGTGAATCAAGATGGTGGATGTGAGTGAATTACTTGCATTTTTATTTACCTCAAGTTGCCACCACTGAAGAGTTTTTTTTTAAAAAAAAACACATCCAAGGTGTGAAAGTACAACCTTCTGCTTTAACAAAGAAGCAAACAGAAAAAAGGCTATTTTTCTTGCTGTAGCACATGATCGCTATGGTGAAAATCCAAAATGGCAATTCTAGGCACTTGCTTTGCCTGCAAGCTCTACCCACCCATACACATCAGACCAATCATCTTCCCACTTCCGCTTGTATCAGGAAAGCACATCAATTCATGTCACTTCTCCCAATGAACAGGAATGTGCATTTCACACTTAAAAAAAAACTTTGGGGAAAGGCGCAAAGGCTTTTCCCGCAGAGTATATGGAGTATTTGGGCTCCCTCCTTTCTAATATGGTGAAATGATGCAGGATCCCTTTGGGACAAAAGGAATTCTCAAATTCTATGAGGAGCATTTTCACCCTTTAGACAACCCCCTAGACCAGCAGTCAAACTGCTATGCCATGTTGGCTCTGAGGCATTGCTGAAGAGGGTGAAATCTGGCCAGTCCTCAGTCATAACAAGTAGGAAAGTGAAACACTGCCTATTTTTTTTTTTTTTTTTTGCAATAAGAGACTGGTTGGGTTTAAACCCCTGCACCACTAGCCAAAGGGGCCGGGGAGCCTTTAGCAATTACACATTGAGGTCAATTTTAGATTCGCTCATTTGATACAGAATATGGTATTGTTCATAAAATAGGAAATAAAAATGTAGAAGTGATCTATGGGGACTGTAATGACTTCTTATATAAATCCTAGATGTTGGAGACCCTTCTGAGATCTTACTCATGTATTTCCCCCCTCATATGTCATAGGCAACCTTTTTAAAAAGAAGTCTGAAAGGATATAACTTCTGGCTTGTCTATACAAGGCAATAAAATGTCAATTGGTTTGCAGTAACACCAATTCACAGGAGCTTTCATTCTGTTTCTTTTCCAAGATCTCAGGTATGCAAAGCAATCTGCGTTTGATGTTCAAACGGGCATGCCTGTGTATCAAGATGGTGGGCACGGGTGAATTACTTGCATTTTTATTCTCACCAGTTGCTGCTGCTGAACAGTATATATTTAAAAAAAAAACAAATCCAAGGTCTGGAAGTGTGACCTTCTGCTTAAATAAGCAGGAAGGAAAGGCCATTTTGTCACCTCAGCACATGAATTGCTACAGTGAAAATCCAACATGGCAGTTCCGGGTGCTGCCTTGCCAGCAAGCTCCAACCCCTGCGCACATCCAACCAATCAGCTTTCCACTTCTGCTGTTATTGGGAAAGCGCAGCAAAGTGACTCTTTTGTCCTAATGAGCAGGAATGTGCATTTCCATAGCAGTTTTTTAAAAACTCAGGAAAAGCCACAAAGGTTTTTCCTGCAGAGTATATGGTATTTTTGCCCCTCCTTCCAAATACAGCAAAATGATGTGGGATCCCATTGTGACAAAAGGTATTCTCAAATTCTATGAGGAGTATTTTCACTGTTTAGACAAGGACCTCATCATTTAAAAAACTGACTGAACTTTTAAACTGCCCAATAACGTAAGTTTACTGAGTGGTGTAAAACAAAAGATTAATTGCTCTGTTACTCTAAGGTAGCTATTTTGTGGTTAAATGACAGCTTTTATTATGTTGGACATACTAAATATCTTAGGCAATTTTAAAAAATCCCTATTCATGTCAACTGTGGTTTAACCCAGTGCCATATTAATAAAGTATTAAGTGTGTGTGTAAAGACATCATCAAACAACCACATCCATTATTGTAGGAGAATATATGGAGCTTGAAGTGGCACAGATTAAAGAAAAAGGTTTTGCAGATTGTTCGTGTACATTCCCTTGGGTCAATCATGATATCAAAAAGTATTGGAGGATTAGGGCCCTTTCACATCACACATTTATAGAACTTTATTTTCACTTTAACTGCCATGGCAACATCTTATGGAATCCTGGGATTTGTCGTTTAGGGAGGGTATTTAGAATTTTCAGCCAGAGAGCTCTAGTGCCTCACCAGACAACAAGTCCTAGGATTCCCTAGGATGTTGCCATGGCCATTTTTTTAAAGTGGAATCATAATGCTATAATTGTGTAGTGTGAAAGGGCCCTTAAACATGACAGAGCCAGGTTTAATTTGCATCTTGTCTCACTAGGACTCATTGCCAACCTCTATGCCAGTTCTAGAACAGTGGTTACCATACTTGGGCCTAGAGATGTTGCTGGCCCTTGGATCCCAGAACCCTAGTCAGTATGGCCAATGGTGCGTTTCTGGGAGTGGTAGTCTGAGAAAAGATCTGGGAGCTCGTAAATTGGAAATCACTGGGCTTGTCTAAATGAGAAGAAATAATGCACATACTTGTACATTATAGGCAATTCACAGCTTCATCGTTTTGTTCCCATGGTATTTTGTCAGAAATGATAGACTGCAAAGCTCTCCGGTATGATGTTCACATGGCCGCAAATCAAGATGGTGGCTGTGTTATTGTTTTGGGCGGTGGGTGGTGAGGAAAGCAAAGGGAATCTGGCAGCACCCGGAGACAATGAGGAGGGCAGCCACCATGAGGAAGAGGAGGAGAGCCTCCCACCCTTCACACATTGCAGTGGCGGGCGGCCTCCAATTCCAGCAGCAAATCTGCCTTGCCAGCTGCTGGTTGCAGAGAAGGAAGAGGAGGGTGGCTCTTTGCTGCTCCAGCTTCATCTCACCTACCCTGGCTGGGCTGTCCCCTCTCTCATGACTATCCCATGCCCTCCAAAGCCCACTTACAGCAAGCTCAGTGAACAGGCATGAGGGAAGGAGCAGCCTGGCCTGGGAAAGTGAGATGAAGCTGGATTAGCAAAGAACTACCCTCCTCTTCTTTTCTCCAGTGGCTGGCCAGGCAGCTCCTCCCCTCCCTTTGCAGCTGAATCAGAGGCCACCATCGCCAGGATGGGTGAAGGGCAGGTGGCTCTCTTCCTCGCAGTGGCTGCCCTCCTCTTCGTCTCTAGGCACTGCCAGGTTCCCTTTGATAGTTTAAAAAAAGTTTTAGAAGTACATGATCACTAGCACTTCCAGGTGCTTGATGGCAAGCCCACCCCTGCTCACGTCTGATCTATCAGATGTTTAGCTCCATCCTCTCCAGACTGCGCAACAAATCACATTGGTTGTCCCAACGAGCAGGAATGCACATATTTGGAGTTTTTGCCCGCCTCCTTCCAAATATGTTGAATCGCCATTGGGACAAAAGGTATTCTACTCAAATTCTACAAGGAGTATTTTCACCATCTAGACAAGCCCACTGTTCTAGAACATTAAACTTGACTTTGTGCAGAATGTATTCCCTCACCAGTGGCTATTCACAACAAATTATGGGTAAACAACAGGAGAATGGACTTCCATATCAGAGGATGGTGGTTTTAGAGAATTCCCAGCATCTTACTTTAAATGAATGAACCACCAGGCAAATAGGCATTATGTTAACAAAAGCTGGCAATGAGCTGTGGAAAGGTATTATTGCAACAGAAGATTATACATTTTTCAGAATGTTAAAATTGTTTAAATAGAGGTGGCCAGTGTGTGAAAGGTATTTAATGAAACAGGAACAGAGCCAATTCAATTTTCATTTTATCAAATTCTAAACAGCTTGAAAATAAAAAGAATGCTGCCTAATTTGAAATTCAAGCACTGATTAAGGGAAAATGGAATCTGACTTTGACTTGACTTTCTACAAGAAAGAAAATACTTCCTATGCTTGTGAACTGATGAACATAAGAAAAGCCCTGCTGAATCCCATCAAAGACCTATGAGTCCAGCATCCTGTTTCCACAGTGGCCAGTCAGATTATCTATGGGAAGTCCACAGGGCATTTCAATAGCACCTTCTTGCTTCTACTTTCCAGAACTGCCTCTAAAACTGAAAGTAATAGATAGCATCCTGACTCGGAGCCTTCCCTAGTAATCTTTCCAGGAATTTGTCTATACGGTATTCCTCTTTAAAACCTTCCAGGTTAATGCCATCTTGAGCTAGCAAACTTTAGTTAAACTCTGTATCCACACAGCACAGTTCTGGCACTTTGATGCCACCTTAGTTGCCATGGCTCCATCTTATGGAATTCTGGGATTTGTAGTTTCATTAAAGACTTGGAATTCTCTCCCAGAGACCTCTAGTGCTGTGTTTAGGGGACTGGACTAGAGAATGCTCAGTGCCCCTCCCTAAACTGCAAATTCCAGGATTCCATAGGATGAAGCCATGCCAGTTAAAGTGGGACCAAGCTGCCAATAACTGTGCAGTGTGAGGCACTTGCTGTGTTGTGTGAAGAAATGCTTCCTTTTTATCCATCCTAAATCTTCCAGCATGGAGTGCCCTGGGTTGTAGTTTAAGAGAGGAAAAATAACTTTTTCTGCTCCGGCTTTTTTGCACCATGCATATCTTTAAACATATCTGTGACAGAAACCCTCTTTAGGTTGGCTTCACAGTTCCAGCCCTTGGGCTCCTGTCACTCACCTTGCCCCTTTACCCTCAAGATCACTCCCTGAATCAAATACTTGGGCCTCAAGGTGATCCCTATTATGGACAAGTGGCTGGGTTGACCTGTGGGTTCAATGTGGTGAGCATGACCAGCCTCCAGTTCTTAAATGGCACAATCAGACGCAGTTATAAAAAATAAAACCAGTACAGATTTATTATATAATACAGACATTAAACAAGAAATCCCTGGACTCTTTCCTCATCTACAGCTCAAATCTTCACCCTGTCTCTGACTGTTCTCACTCTATTCCATCTTCTCCCTCTCTGACTCTTCAGCAAACTTCTAGTTTGTATCTCCCTGCACATTTGCCCCCATCAAAGTATTCCCTGAGCTGTAATTGGCTGGCTCTAACTAGGCTTGTCCAGATTCTTTCTAAACAAAATTTGTCATCCCCCCCCACCTGCTCCCCATGGTCTTTTTTTCTGGGATTAAAAAAAAAATTATTGCCAGCCTTGCTCACAGACACTGCTACTTTATCAGCTCTAGAGTATCTTTTTTGAGCCAAAGTGATCTATACCCAAGATTCCAAGTGTGGTTACACCTCAGAAGTGTATGAAGACATTATGGTACTAGCACTTTTATTTTCAGTTCCTTTCCTAATGATCCTCAACATAGAATCATAGAGTTGGAAGAGACCTCAAGAGCCATCCGGTCCAACCCCCTGCCATGCAAAAATACATAATCAAGTCAGTCCTGACAGATGGCCATCCAGCCTCTGTTTAAAAACCTCCAAAGGAGACTCCACCACACTCCAAGACAGTGCATGCATTCCACTTCCGAACAGCTCTTACTGTCAGGAAGTTCTTCATAATGTTTAGGTGGAATCTCTTTTACTGTAGTTTGAACCCATTGCTCTGTGTCCTAGTTCTTCTGGAGCAGCAGAAAACAAGCTTGCTCCATCCTCAGTATGACATTCCTTCAAATATTTAAACATGGCTATCATGTTCCCTCTCAACTTTCTCTTCTCCAGACTAAACATGCCCAGCTCCCTAAACCGCTCCTCATAGGGCATGGCTTCAAGACCTCTCACCATCCTGGTCACCCTCCTCTGGACACGTTCCAGCTTCTCAATATCCTTCCTGTATTGGGGTGCCCAGAACTGGACACAGTATTCCAGGTGAGATCTGACCAAAGCAGAATACAGTGGCACTATTACTTCCCTTGATCTAGACACTATATTCCTATTAATCAGCCTAGAATCACATTGACTTTTTTAGCTGCTGCATCACATTGCTGACTCATGTTTAGCTTGTGGTCCATTAAGACTCCTAGATCCTTTTCTCATGTACTGCCATCAAGCCAGGTGTCACCCATCCTATATCTGTGCATTAAATTTTTTACTGCCCAAGTGTAGTATCCTACATTTCTCCCTGCTGAAATCCATTTTGTTAGTATTGGCCCAGCTTTCTAATCTGTTAAGTCATTTTGGATTGTTGATCTGGGGTATTAGCTACCCCTCCTAATTTGGTGTCATTGGCAAACTTGATAAGCATACTCTCTATTCCCTCATCGAAGTCATTGATAAAGATGTTGAATAGCACTGGGCACAGGACACAGAACCCTGTGGCACCCTACTAGTCACTTCTCTCCAGGATGAAGAGGAGCCATTGGTGACTACTCTTTGGGTTCTGTCAGTCAACCAGTTACAAATCCACCTAACAGTTGCATTGTCTAGCCTGCATGTTACTAACTTTTTTGTAAGAATATCATGGGGGACCTTGTCAAAAGCCTTACTGAAATCAAGATACACTATATCCACTGCATTCCCTTCATCTATCAAGTTTGTAGCTCTATAAAAAAAAGAGATACAATTAGTCTGGCATGACTTGTTTTTGGGAAATCCATGTTGACTTTTTGTGACCACGGCATTCCTTTCTAAGTGATACCAGAATACCAGAACACTTTTATAGGGAATATAATTATTCAAATCAGTAACCAACTTTAGAACTGGGGTGGGGCAGGCTAGGGGGAGGCTTCTATTACAGACCATTTTCCATGTTACCTTTTCCAAGTGTGCACTATAAATATTTTCAGTGTACTCCTAAAACTATAAAATGTATCCTCTCTCTTCTAGAATTGAGGTTGCATCCAATGAAACAGGATACTATAAAGCAAAGGTGGGCAACAAATGGGACAGTGGATCAATGCAACCCACACCTGTTTTTGTAGTCCCTTGAGAGTTCCCACTGCCCATTTTTTAAAAATGGAGAAATATGCTCTGCCCCCTTATGCCTTCTTTTAATTAAAAACAGAGTGTTTTCAAAACACTGGAAGTAGACATCTGGTTTTGTCTGGAGGAGGATTCTCAGAACTCAGGACCTGGATTCACTTCTTCAGTCCTCAGGGTGAGGAGGAGGAGGAGGAATCTCAGGGTAAGACCCCTGCCTACAAAAGGGTGTGTACTTCATTTGTTAGACTTGGCGTTTTTTATTTGAATGGCATGCTCTAAGCTGGCATACTCCGAGCAGCCGTGGTTGATGCTTAATGTATCATGCTTAATGACATCACCAGGCTATCCTGATGCATCACAAATCCTTAGATTTGCATACAATCCTACTGTTCCAATTTGGCAGGGACAGTCCCAATTAATCCTACGTTGTTCCACTTTTTCAGCTGCTTGTACAATGTCCCAGTTTCTCTTTCCTCTTCCCCCCTTTGTCCTCAGCTTACTTCAGTTGCTGCAAACTGAGTTCAAAGTGCAAAAGAAGTTCACTCAGAAGGGGGAGAGGTGAGGAAGGGGTGGGATCTTGCCCTTCCCAGTAGGAACAGACAAAAGCAAACTGCTGCATCCTCTCCTAGCTTGTGATTTCTTCCTCATTAATCACTTTTGCCATCTTGACCACTCTCTGGTGTTGCTTGGCAGACATGTCCCGGTTTCCATCTGAAAAATGTTGGAGGTTATGGATTTGCCCATAGAATCTTAGGCCTAGGTTAATCTTGCCCTAGCAACCCTAGTCGTGTGTGTGCGGGTGTCTGGTGAGTCCTATGGTGGGGCCTGGAGTGGGGCACAGTTAGCTCCTGGACCCTCTGAAGTTGTCCACCCCACCATAAGAGAAGTTGATGAAACAGTATAAACCACAGCAACAATGCCTCAATAGCAACTGGTCAGTTATAGGAAGAGTAGGATTTGTACCCTTTCTGAAAGGCTACAAGAACAAAACAGCTTTGAACCCAATTAGGTAGGCAATTCCAGAGCGACTGCAGTAAAGGTATCATACAATTATGCCTGTCAGACAAGACTGACTGCAGCAGCTTCCTTCGGAAAGAGACACCTGCTGGCAAGCCCAGGTTTGGCTTGTGTAATATGATAAATGACTATGAAATGGCCTGCAATTTCATTGGGCACTGAACAATCCAAAGAGGAGATATTAATTTCAACAGCCAAGGTTTTCTCCAGTTTTTTTTCTTTCTGTCTGCTCGATATTGTTTGATCTCAATCTAATGTATGTCTTTAAATCACTTATATAACATTTTAAAATCTTGCCCAGGGTAGCTGAGCAATAACTGTAGTAAACTATACCTTTAGCCCATTACTAGAGTCTTTTAAAAGCAGGGGACATTTAGAACATTTTTTCTGCTGGGAATATTGACACACAAATTCCTATTGTCTGATAGGAGAGATAAATGGGAAAAGCTACAGTGTTACACCTCAATTTTCCATGTTAGGTGCCTATTAATTGCTACTGGCCTGCCTCAAATGCCAGATAGTATAGATCAGAAGTAGGGAATACATGGTCCTCTAGATACCGGTAGCTTATGGGACTTTATCAGACAGGACTGAAATAATAGAATTATAATGTGATAGTATCACAAACAGGTACCTGTTATTACGCAATGCTGTCGTCCTCCTGTGGTCTGTGAGTGCTTCTCTTGTTAATTAGGTGTAACTTTTAACTGATGGGTAAAGCTGTCAATAGCCCTCAATAGTGCTCTTTTCACAGTATTGATGAGAGTGTGATAATCACGCCCCATTGTAATCACACGATTCCAGTGTGAATGGGTGGTCCTCTTCTCCCCTTCCCCTTTCCCAATGAGAACACGTAATTAAACTTCCAGGGGAGAACACGAAGAGGACCTATGGGATGTGAAGCTCTTTTATCAACTGTTGTCTTTTCTTGGTACCTTTTTATGTTTGTTTAAGTGTTTATTTGTGAATTTCTTTGGCTATTTATTTGTTTTTAGTGTTGTAGAGTGAAGTCTTTCATCGTCTCATGAGAACAGCTAAAATCTTGCTCATGCAAAATTGCAGAAGAGAAAATTTTTCTTAAAAGGACATGTGCTGGCCAACAGGAGGCATTAATACTCTGATACTCTGTCATTAGACGGCAATGTGAAGACAAGGTTACTATAGCGTGAGCTGAAATCCCATTCTTAAACCGCTAGTGGTGGTCATGTTATAATTCCGTGGTGGTAGTATTGTGTGATTATGGCAACATATGATAATTAATCCAATCATGCCACTATGTTTCCACTTCCCTCAATTGTGGAATTACAGCACTAGTCTGATAAAGTCCATGGTCTGAGCAGAGGCAGGGTAGAGAAGACAACTGTGCAAAATTTTCACCTGAACATTTTGATATTGTGTTAACTTTCAGAAATTGTTGAGCTCCAACTCCCATCATTCCTAAGCAGTATAGCCAATGTTGATAGATGTGAGCTGTAGTCCAACAATGTTTGGGGGGGGGGACATAGGTTCCTCATCCCTGGTAAAGTCTATGCCAAGTGAGATGGTCTGACTAGATATAGCATTTATTGATCTTCTTCTTCTTTTTTTTTTTTAAAGGTCTTGATTGGGCAATAAATGCAGGAGGTGAGTTCCGTTTGTCATGGCTAGAGATGTAAAATTTCCATAAATTTTAAAACTATGAAAAAAATGTTTTTTCAGAAAAAATGGAATTTTTGGGAAAAATGGAAAAAAATGCAGCATTAGCACTTCTTACAGATGGAAAGTCAGTCTGTTACTTTAGGAACATAGAATATGACTATGTACAATTTGATTTGGCATAAAATTATCACAATTGGTATATTAAAATACAGTGTATTCAAACAATTATTATAAACAGAATTTACTTTTATTTAATTTTTATTTGTATCAAATAGAATCATCTCCTGAACTGTATGGAACTGCTTTGGTTTTGCTAGTTTATGTGGAGCAGGGAGAAAAACAATTTTAAAAAGAAAGAAATTAATCTTGCTCTAGCATTGGAGAGTTCAGCTCTTGCTTGTCCTCAGTGTATAGACATTAAAATAATCTGATAATGTACATAGTTTTTAAAAAATGTTTTGGAGAATATATGAACATCTTGTCTTGAAGATTTTATTCATCATGCTAAAATAAAACATTACATAATTGATTTTCTTCCTTTTTTCCCCAATTTTTCAGAAGAGACAAAACAAAAAAGGCTTCCGGGAAAAAAAAGAAAAAAAAAACCATGGTTTTTTTCTAATTTTTCCCCAGTTTTTTTCCAGGCTTTCACATCTCTAGTCATGTATACCGTATACATCAGGTTCCTTGCATTCATCTTGGTGCGTTACCTAAAACTACAATTGGGCAGTGGGTCAGGAGAATGGGAACTAGATACCAGCTAGATACCAAGTACAACTGAGAAACCAAGCTGTGCAAACCACTAAGTTCCAAAATCAAATGCCATTAGTGCAATGCGCTCACTGAGTAACCTATCTAAGCCCTGCTTCTCTCTATCTATCATTGGCAATATGGGAATATAATAATACCAGCCAATCTCATAGAGTTGTTAAAAGGATTACTGACAAAATGTAGGTGAAATTCCTTAAACACATTTTTTTTCTGCCTAAAAGATGTTGCTGCGGTGGGGGGGGGGGAAGGTTTACTTTTTTTTTGCAAATAAAGTTTGAAACAGGAAATTGATCATTTCTCTCAGTCTCACCCTTTCTCTTCCAGGAAAAAATACATTTGTGCATATTCTTTACCTCCCTATAGGAGAGCCATGTACACTACGTTGAGCTCATTGGAAGAAAGGCTAGATAATAAATGTAACTAATAAATAAAATATTGAGTGCTGTTGGGCTCAGCTAGTTGCCTGATGATATTCCAACATCAGTCTTTTGTGACTGTGGAAATGAAATGGGTTTATCTTATGTTGATAGCACTGCCCTAGATGAGTATGGCTGTTGCCCCCTGAGAGTTACTGACAACAGCAATTTAGATAATTTGAACTTAATGGAGTTGCTTATTCTTTCTCAAGGAGCTGCCACCACAGTGAAAGAAAAGAAAAAGAAGTTGCCAGGGAAACCCATGTGAAATATTTCTGTGGCTTGAAAAATATCCTATGAAAGAAGTCCTATATGGCTCTGGCTGTCTTTTGAAAACCTGCCTCTTCAATTCAAGTGGTCCTAGAAGGACATTACAATGGGGCTTCATTGTATTTCATTGCCCTCACATGTCAATGCACTATCACAATGAGATCTCCTACATGGAAGATCTATTTTCCTCACTGAGCAGCAACAAGCCAGGTGTATTAGATGACTAGCAAACCCTATTAATATGGTGATGGCGGTTGTGTTTTTAGCAGCAGTGTAACAGAGCCATGGCATTACAGGGGCAAAAGACATGGGCTTTTTTATTTGTTGGGACAGCAAAATCATCTGTCCCCTACATCCTCTGCTTTCCTGTTCCTTCTGAACTTATTTGCAATAGAGAGAGGAAGCTTCTAGGAACAGTATATGTATACAAGTTACCCCTATAAAAGTATTTTTAAGTAGCTTGGTCCTGAACATGTAATTAAGACCTATTAGCTTTATAAAAGACCCTGTCCTGGAAAATATTAAAATGGCATATAAAACTGATTTATTGATATAGACCAACACAGTCTATATAGGCTCCTTTCATGTTACAGACTCATAACACTTTGATACCACTCTAATTACCATGGATCCATCCCATGGAATCTTGGAATTTTTAATATTCTTTGTCAGAGAGCTCTAGGCCTCATCAGACTAAAAAATCCAGGACACCATAGGATGTAGCCATCGCAGCTAAAGTGGCATCAATCTACCTGTACTATGATTGTGTGGTATGAAAGGCACCTTAGATTCTTCTTGTGAGGGGAAGTGTGGCTGTAAGGATTGCCAGGATGACATCCTGCATTTCACAATGTATTCTGACTCCACTGGTTTTTAGGAATGGCCTGCAAATGGAAAGGACTGGTGATACTAGTGTCTGAAGCAGGAGAAACAACTTCATCTACAATTCCCAACTGTCTCACTGCGGCAGCCAGTTTATTTCCCCCCACAGAATTCAACAGGGGACCCCTCAACCAAGCATCCCCCATGAAGCAGCATGCCCGCTCTGGTTCCTTTTTGGAAAACTGTCTTTTTAATTTGTGATGTGACAGACAAAGACAATGCCTCACCTAGAAATGTGGCTGCCCTGCCTAACAAGGAAGCCTGGCTACAGGACTGGTTCAGCACTCAGAATCAAGCCTCCCTTGATCTGTGTAGGCCTAACTCTTTATCTTCTTCATAGCATTAGCGTGGCTTATAAACCACATGTCAACAGATGATCTACAAATATAAATTTTTCCTCCCATAAATATTGTAATCTATATTTTATTGTTACAGGCAGTACTTTAAAAAGTGACACCTAGCATATTCAGTACATCTATTATAAAATGATAATCTTGTTTTCCAACCTAAACAACAACAGTGAAACTTTATAATATATATGGTACACAAATCTTTCGTTCACTTCCATTTCACCACACCAACATCCATTTTTATGAGTTTCTCCTTAGCCATGAAGTTTAGAAACCCATATCTAAATCCAGTGTTTTCATCTCTGTTGCAAATTCTGTACGAAGAGAATTCAGTCAAATCATATGACTGTCACTAATAACGACAGCTATCATAAGCATAAACTTAAAACACTATATACTCATTCTCTTTTCTCAGAATTGAATAAGCCAATTGAATTCTCTTCCTTGCCTTCAAATATGGCTGTGATGTTGTGTCTGCTGACTTCCAGGTATTACCATCTCCTCTAGCCAATTTCTGTGTGGAGGGTGAGCAGCTCAGTGCACCTCCAGACAAGTTGGACTGTAAACCCCATTATCCTCAACCAGCAGACATTGATCTCCTTGGTCTCTCAGTGGCTGTTGATACCATATCTTATGGTATCTCTCTCTCTTTTTTTATGGGGATGTTGGGCATAATCAGTGCAACAAATCTGTAGGTCACAAGATTGGGGAAGGTCTGACTTATTATGCAAGAGGTGCCAAGTTCATTTGCTGACATCTTTAACTACCAGCTGAGAAATACCTCCTCTTGAGATCTCGAATAAGAACTACTTCTGCCAGCTGGAATAGACCAAGTGGACTCATGGGCTGACTCACCACAGGCAGTTTCATATACTTGGAATGTCTCACTTATCAGCAGAACCAGCCCAAGGCATCTTGCTGACTGAGATGAAACAACAAATACGCCCTCACTCATGCCCAGGAAAGGCAAGGTTATTCTGGCATATGAGGAAATCAAACACCTCACCAAGCCTCTCCTCCACTCCTTGGAAGTGAAAATACCATCATAACAGCTAAATAATTAGAGAAACTGATGATTTCTCATGACACCCCAAATGTGTCTCATGAAGCCTCAATGATAGGGGTAACTTCAGTAACTCACCTTTTATGAACACTGTCACAGGGGGTGTTGTTTTAATGGTGGTCTGTTTTTTCTAGAAAAGTCTTATGGTCTTATGTAGAAACAATGCAGTTTGACACCACTTTAAATGCTTTACCTCCATCCTATGGAATCCCAGGATTTGTAGTTTTACAAGGTCTGTAGCCATCTCTGCCAAAGAATGCTGGTTCTATAGGATAGAGCCACAGCAGTTAAAGTGATGTCAAATTCCATTATTTCTACAGTGTAGATACACCCACAATTTTCTCCTATTAGGTACCAAGGGGAGCCCTGGTGGCACCATGGTTAAATGCCAGTACTGCAGCCACAATGTTGCAAGTTCATTCCCAAGGGCTCCAAGGTTTACTCAGCCTTCCATCCTTTTGTAGGTCGGCAAAATGAGTATCCGGCTTGTGGGGGCAATTAGCTAACACACATTGGAAACCGTTTAGTGCCTAGTGCACTATAAAGTGGTATAGATGTGTGCAAAGTCCTAACAATTTGTGAGCCACTCTGAGAGCCTTTGTGGCTGAACAGCAGGGTATAAATACCTAAATTAAAAAAAAAAAAAACCAATCACACCTGAATTTCCAGCCTCCCTTTTAATCTATATCTGCAGAGCTTCTAGTCTTCTACCTTTCATTCTTTCTAGCCCATACATTTCACCACGCTTGTTGTCATGACAATTTAACCTGGTCATACTTTAAAAAACAATTCCAGAGATTGCCTCTAACAGGCTTGCTTTCATTACTTGTTCTCCTCAGACCATTTTGTACACCATTTGACTCCCTTAGGTGGAAAAGCAAATGGAGACTCCCTCCCCACCACAAGACAAAGTGTTCACATTTATTTTGGCACCTGAGGCAGAAAATCCCACACAGACCTTTCCCCCCTCATTCCTGGCAGTAAAAATACCACAGTAAAAACAATTTGCTGCCTGAATGTGATACCCAAATTTAACTCCCTGAGGCAGTTGCCACACATTGCTTAAAGACAGGCCTGGCCCAGTTTACTGAGGCGGTTGCTTAAACCTGAAGAGGACTTTAAAAAAAAAGTGAGAAAGAGACTATAGCAAGAATTGATTCCTGAACAACGTTTCCTGTACTGGAAATATCATAGTTGTAGGTGTTGACAAGCAGGACATTTTGGGAGACAGCAAGTATAGTACCTGGAATAGAAAACTATAGAGAACAAGGGCTAGTACTACAGCCTGCACAGGCAACAAGTTTCCCAGCATGTGGGGGATGTGATTGGTTAATGCTGGAGCTACAATGGTGTGCGACTGGATCCCTCACATCACCTGATTCCTGGAACTAATTGCATGGTGATCTGTAATGTTAACTATTATCCCACTATGACCTGCCTGTGTTTCTCTCATTGAGTTGGAATTTGTGTGCCTCTAATTTATTTTTTATATTTTTTAGAGGACACTTCAGCCGCAAAGGCTCTCAGAGCAGCTTACAAATTGTTTTAGCAATAGCACTTACACACCTACACTGCTTTCTAACACACTAGGCACTCTCTAAGCGGTTCACAATGTGTGTTAGCTAATTGCTCCCACAAGCTGGGTACTCATTTTACCAACCTATTAAAGGATGGAAAGCTGGGTGAACTTTGGAGCCCTGCAGGATCAAACTCACAACATTGTGGCTGCAGTACTGGCATTTAACCACTGCACTACCAGGGCTCCCTAATCAACACATTCTAGGACTGTGTTATCATATATACAAGGGTTGTTGATTCAGGAAATTGTCAGATGTGGCAAAAAGTCCAAGAGCAGCACGCGATGATGATGTTACTATCTTGCAAACGAGTCCAGGTTTCAAATTACATCATCATTGTCACGTGCTGCTTCTGTGCTGCAGCTTTGAGTAAGGAGTCGCATTTCATTCATGGGACCTCCCTGCCAATTCAAAGCAAAGCCTTATTTGCAGCACAGAAACAGCACAAGACGATGACAACAATGTCTGAAACTAGGATTTGTTTGCGGGACATTAATGTCATCTTTGCATGCTGCTCTTGGACTTTTTGGCCATGTCTGATAATCTCCTGACTCCCAGTGTGTGCTTTCTTTCAGTTAACCTACCTTAAAGGGTTGTTGTGAGGATAAAATGTCTGCCAGATTACCCCTAGTAACTGAGCTCTTTGTGGTAAAGGTGGGATAAAAATAGAAGCAAACTAACAGCTCTGGATTAACCACGTTTTGGGTAAACAAGATATTAATTCCGCAATGCAAGAACTACAGTACTTCATTTTCGTTTACTCCATTGAAATAAACAGGATATATCCATGTATGTAATTTAAGTGAATTATGCAGCCCATGTTAAGTAGGAAGTCAGCATGAATTAAACCTACACTTCATATATATTAAACTAATATGTATATTAAAACATGTAACAGTTTGCATACAGTACATGTAACTCAAATCTAAATGAAATTTCAGGCTGGTCACATAGGCCACCAAACATACTAACTTTCTTTTTAGAGCAGCCTTGTGACTAGTTACAAGGACAATATTAATTTTTCTCACAAGTAATGAAGAAGAGAAAACCAAAAATAGTGACTGCAAAAAAAAACAAACATTTGGCCTAGTGTTGCTAGGACCACTTCCAGTGGATCTGTTCCCCCCGTAACAGGATGAGACACCTGGATTGTGTGTCTATGTGACCCAGGAAGGCCAGGACATGCTAAAACACATAAACCTAACCATTTAATAAGATGGGACCCTCCTTGGTATTGTTAGGACCACCATTGGATCTGCTGATTTCAAAACCATTTGATTAGACACCAAGTTTACATTTCTGTGTTAGCCAGGACAGAATATAGATACTAAAACAGAATAAAATGGACCATTTAATAAGATAGCATCTTTCTGGGTTCCATGGTGCAAATTGGGATATCTATCCAGGTATTTTTTTTCCCAGCATTTTATAGGGTTTCTCCATCAAGTGCCCAACTAAGTGTCTTTGCTGTGTGGGTCTCTGCCTGAGATGGGAGGGACTATAATGTGGTACAGGCTGTGTTTCCAGGCTGCATCTTACCTTATGTTGTCTTCTATGGGCAAGCCACATAGTGTCCTTCAAGAACCCAATGCATATACTTACAGTATTTCAGCCATTATAGGCAGCATGAGCAACAGGACCTTTGTCCTCATTTGGCTGTTGTCATTGATATGTACCTTCAAGTCAACTCTGACTTATGGCTACATGATCATAGGGTTTTATGGCAAATTTATTTAGAGGAGTTTTACCATTACCTTCCTCACTGGCTGAGAGAGGGCAGCTTGCTTAAGGCCATTCAGCATGTTTCCATGGATAAAAGCAGAGATTTGAATGCTGGACCCCCAGAGCCCCAGTCCAGCAGTCAAACCATTACACCACATTGGTCCTTCATGGTTATGGTACCTCAGCCATTATAAGCAATAGGCGCAATGGGACCCACATCTTCACTTGGAGATCAGCCTAAACTTATGTCTGTGAAGGACATGAATATACAGTACAAATAGTTCAAAACAAATAATCCTCTCCATGTGCTTGTCCTTAGGGTTCCCAGAGTAAAAACTGGAGACGGTTCTTGTATAGAAGAGGAAATTTCACCAAGCATCACTTTCCATGCAATCAGGTAATCTGCTGAAATTTCCTCTTCTACACAACCATTAAAGGGACAGGAGCTTTCTGTAGTTTTCACTCCAGTGCATGTTTTGAAGTGTGTCAGCACTGTAGCACTGCTTGCACTGAACTAGCTAGATGCTGAACTCCAAATTATATGTGCTACACTGTTAGTGTGAACCCATGGAAAGAGGGTCATGGTTCCTGTACTTTTAATAGTTAAGGAGAAGTGCACAAAACCCCCACAGCCACTGAAATGCCATCTTCCAAACAACTATTAAAGATGCAGGAGCTCTGCCCCTCATTTTTCATGTGGTCACTTTAGAAACTGCTAACATTTGATTGTTGTGGAAATTACAATTATGGATGATGCACTGGATTATGTAAGGTAGTGAATGGAAATATTGTTCTAGAACAGAAGTTCAGCTATCCTCAGCCTCATTTCTGATCTTTTGAGTTAACATTTCCCCAACAGCTGGCTTGATTTGATGCCATATCTGCCCTCTTTAAGCATTTACTTTTGTAATCTATGATTTACAAAATTCAGTCTGCCAATCACAGGGCTGCAATATACCCACACCCACGCTGGTTTTCAGCAGTTCTGTGTAATATGTTATAATACATAATGGATGGGTAGCGCTTGGAAAACATACTTCTTTTGGACTACAACCCCCAAAATAACTAGCCAAACCTGGGGATTCTGGGAATTGTCACCTAAAACATAATTTTTCCAATCTTTGTTTGTGTGATTAGCTTGGCAGGGTACCAGCTTTTCTCCATTAGCTTTTAAGCCATCTTCTAGACTCATTTTAAAGTACTGTTACCTAAACCATTTAAATTGTTTACTAGAATTTTTATTTTACAAGCATATATTTTCCTATAGACACTTTTATTATCAGAAGATGCCTGAAGGATGATTGGCAACAAATAGTGACTTTCTGCCACATAATAGGGCTGGGAATAACAAAGCCCAAGGGACTAAAACTTCTATTATCCCTAGCCAATTGCCAATAGAGATAGGAATTCAACAACTGAAGGGCCCCATGATCCCCCCTCCCCATTGAACAAATGTTCCTGGACTTCTGATGAAAATGCAATTCTCTATCACTTACCTGGGAGTAAGTCCTATTGAATTCACTGAGACTTCTGTTACTGTAAGGATAGGGAACATATGACCCCGCAGATGTTGGGACTGCAGTTCTTACAATTCCTAGTGAGCAGGATTATGGGAGTGGTCTGAAAAACCACGCAGTTGCCCTCTTGGCTTCACTACATAAGGATTGCATTATAAAACCCAGGAACATAGGAAGGTTCTTTCTTCTGTGTTAGGCCACAGATCCTGTCTAGCTCAATACTTCCCAGGAAGCAAACTCCACTAGAATGTTCTTCTTTAGTGAGGAACCAGGGATCCCTGTATGACTAAGGAAGAAAAGCCTTCTCTCTGTTTAGTCCATATAATTACAGAGCAGCAGGTGTTTATTTCCCTGGCATTGCTCACACTCCCTTTCTTTCTCCTTGCTATGATTAACTGGGGCACTCTTTTCCATTAGTCTGAAAGCATACAGCTGGCTGTAGCATGTCACCAAGGTCAGTGAGTGGAAGGGAGGATCAGCTCCCTTTCAGAAAGCCATGATGGTTTTCTGCCTCCACATTCTTAGCAGCTGTGGGGTCCAAGAGCTGGGAGATGAAGTATAGTCATCTCCCATTGTCTCTAACCATCACTGCTACACTATGTGTTGGTAGCTAGCAACAAACCTTCAAGTGAAGTCCATACTCTCAATTAAGCAACACAGCCTCCTTCTATTGTCTTCTCCCCACAGGAACAGAGACATATGGGCCCTCTAATCACCTACCTTGCTTTCCAGATGAATAGGAAGAAAGGCTTGGACAGGTCCCTGTTATCCCTCAGCTGTTTACTCTCATTTCACCTTGTCTTGGTTTATTAGGGGCAGGTGTGAATAGGAGGAGGTGCATGCTAAAAGCAAGGACCTACCCAGGTGTTTTGAAGCAGAAAGCTGCTACAGAGGGGGGTAGGTGACTGTGCCCCTCCACTGTGGTTGGACTGCTGCTCTCGGCATGCCTGACCATTAGCTCATACCCTTCAACTCTACAGATTTCGCAAGGACAGTCTTTATCAATCTTCTGTTGTTCCACTTTTTCAGCTGCATTTAAAATCCCACCCCCTTGTCGTCAGCTTACTTCAATTACTACAAACTGAATTCAAAGTGCAAAAGTAATTTGCATTCAATTAACTCAGGTGGGTGGGTGGGAATCATGCCCTTCCCTGTAGACGTAGGCAAAAGCAAATTGCTGCAGCCCTTCCTAGCTTGTCTGTTCTTCCTCATTGATAATGTTTGCTGCCTTGGCCACACATCTCCTGTTTGTTTTAGGCTATGTAAACAGTTATGCCAACTAGGGCTGATGGTAGTTCAATGCAACATGTTAAGAGCAGCACACTTCACCTCAGGTCTAAAAAGAGTGCTTTGTCCATCTAGGATGGGTGGGAAACCTCAGGCCCTCCAGATACTGAAGAACTCCTATTCCCATCATGGATCACCACTGGTTAGGTTGCCTAGGGCTGGTGGGAAGTAGAGTTCAGCAACATCTTGAGGGCCAAATGACCCCTAATCCCAATTCAATACATGGGCTGTTTTGCGACATTGTGAAATATAATGGAGGATGAATGAGAAGACCTTGGGAACCAAATTCAACACTCAAGATCAAGTTGCTAATCTGCAGTTTATACCAAAAGCTTAGAGTCCAAGAGCATATTACATTAGAAGTGCCTTGTAGTAACATGCTTAGCATTGGCCACATAGCTTTCTTTTGCAAAACCAGCTGGTACAGAGGGAGGCTGAATTGGATCTGGATCTGGGGGAGAGGAGAGAATTTAAGGCAGGACTAACAACAAAAAGGAACAGCTGCACAAACAAAGCTGGTTTCCAATGTATTTTGAGGACACATTTTTTTAATCAAGGGGAATGTAATTCTTGATAAAACTGCTTCAGACAAATCTTCTCATCCAGTTTGTGCAGGCTCTTGATAGTTTTATATTCAGCCTGAAGTCACCAATCTATTCAGGAGTCAGATCCATTGTGTTCAATTCATATTCATGGCTAAATGTGTATAGGATTGCAATCTAAGCATACATTCAATCAGAGCTTGGGAAAGTTAACTTTTGGACTACAGCACCCATCATCCTCTGACCTACAGGGAAACCCTGGCTGGGGGATTCTTGGAGCTATACTCCAAAAAGGTCCAAGCACAACACTCATCAGAAAGTTACATTTCTTCACCTAAATCCAGCTAAGGCATGTATGTGAGAAACCTGTTGTTGCATTTACATTTTTTTTAAAGGTGTATGCTCAAAAAGCTGAGGTGTACACTCAAAATAGTTTTGAAACATATGCTCAAAATATACACTAAGAATGTAGGAAGAAGCTCCCATCCCTTTTGTGTCCTAGTGCTCTCTCATTCCCCTCCCCTCCCATCCCCATTCACTCTCACTGTGGCAAATGGAAACCTCATAATACCTGAAGGAGAATATCCTTCTGAGAAGAGAGAGGAAAACAATAGAGGAATCTCACATCTGTGACAGGTTAATTAGATGTGAGCCCATCTAGTGTCATTCCAGATAAGCAGAAATAAAGGACAGAAATGCAAGTGGATGGGGAGGCGAGGGGAAATGGGGGGTTAGTACTTTGATATTTTAGTGAGTGGGATGAAAATTTGGAGATGGGGAACCTCCCAGAAAACACAGAACAGCTGTCCCAACCTGGTGCTCTCCAGTTGTGATGGTTTCCTTGCCTGGGGATGATGGGTGTTGTGATCAAATACATCTGGGGGTCCCAGGTTGGGGTGATTGTTATAGAGCATCTGGAAGAGTGAGATTCTAGAGTAAAAAGAGGACAAAGACACAGAAATAGGTACAGTGAAAAGGCAGTTTTATTTACTTTTAATACTATACAGAAAAGAGTGAGGGGGGGGGAACCCAGAAAGTAGCCACAGTTACAGCATGGCTGTTGCTGGCAGTGTTCTGAGACCTTTCTGTTGTTGTTTGTAACTTTGATTTTTTAAAAAATATATCTATCTATCTGAAGAAAACAAAAAAAGAAAGAAAGGGAAAAAAGGGGGGAAAGCATACACAGTCTTCAAAAGTACACTTCAGGTTACAAAGGACAGCAGCTATTTTCAGCAATTCTAACCAGGAGTTAGCACAGCAATTTATTGTTCTTTTTCTTCCCTGGAAAAATGGGATTTTATATACATTTGCTCACAAAGAAAGCAGGCTCCTAAAACTAGAGATTTGGGGTGGGGGGGATAAAAACTCAGTCCCAGACTACATTGGCCAGAAAGCTGCATTTTTACACAACATTTTCTTGAGCCCCTGCATGGGATTTCCCCTCCCAGTTACAAATGGCATATAGAAAATCTTTTAGAGATTGGCATTTATCTCCCTCTTCTGATCTGGCATTCACTTACTGCTGGGGAAAAAAAATGACAAACAAGCAAACAAAACCTTTTAAATGGTTTCTCTATTACTGCCTTGGCCTGTAAGTGGTAGCAACAATCTTGGTTAAAAGGTATAGGAGAGAATTTCAGCTTTCATCTAGCTGAAGACTTTAATTCAGTGGGATTGACATCTGTGTAAATCTGTATAGGATCGGCTACTGTTCTATGCATATTTATTTGGGAGCAAGACCCAGTGAATCCTCAGTAAACATCCAGCAGATCAAACTGGGCATGTGTGATCCTAAGAGCGCTGATTTGAAGACAGAGCCACTTAAATCATTCATCATTGCTTTGGGATAAATGGGGTTAGGACTAGACTCTGGGGCTGCAGTCCTCTCAGGGCCTGGCTTGAGACTTTTCCTGCCTGCCTGAGGCAAAGAACAAAATGGCACCCACCCCCATTCCATCTATAAAAGCCAACTGGACTGATAGTCTCATCTTTCTTCTTCATGCTAGCTTATGGGGTTGCAGGTCACACTAGTGCAGTGGGGCTTATGTTTGTTTCAGTATGCTTAGTATTGTGCTCAAAGTTTGGAAAAGTTCCTTATTTATTTATTTATTCGGATGACAAGACCAAGAAAGGACAAGATAGCACTTATTCCCTTTCAATGTACAAAGGTCATGTACAAAAACTATAATCAGTGGCCATGCTGGCTGAAGGACTCTGGAAGTTGTTGATCTTAAAAAGTAATTCCCCCTAATTCTGAATGTGCTGTAAGACATGCTATAGTTTCTCACGTTTAACACTTCATGCCATTCAGTTTCAGACAGTTATGCATGTGCACATTTCTTGACAGACAGGTGCTATATAAAAACTTGATTTGGGGCCTGCTTTGCACAAGATGCTTTTTAAAAGTTAACTTACGATTTTAAGTCTAGATTTCAGATCTTGATTAAATAGTAATTACGATTAGGCTCATATCAGCTAGACGGACCTTCCTATCACATCCCCAAAGGGCTCACATTGTTGAAGTTTGTGGCAAAACTCTCACAGGTTTTAATGCTTCTGAAGTTCAGCCTCAAATTCTAACACTTTAGCCTTGTCGATTGGTATCCTCCATGGATGGCCCAAGACATTTTCTTTCCAGAGGGAGGGACAAGATGGTGCCTGCTCCATATATAGAAGGTAACTGGACTGGCAGCTGAATTTAGCTGAACCCATGCTCTCTTAGGACATTTTCAGATGGGTCCAAATACCCTGTTCCTGCCCTGCCACCTCCATTCCTGTTCCTGCTGTGGAATAGAAGAAAAATGTTCGCACACTTACTTTCATTCTGCAGCAGGAACATCCTCCCCCTCCCCTCGCTGGCCGGTTGTAAATGCAGCCGTAAGGCTGCTTTTATGACCGGCAAATGAAATCCCGCCTGTTCTTGCGAGAGAACAGGCGTGTGGCAAATTAAAAAAAAAACCCAAACGTCAAAATTGAAAACAAAGCACAAAAACATAAAAAAAAAAATACAAGTAACCCGGGGAGGGGAAAAAAAGGGTACCACTTACCTGGATGCCCTGATCGTGCCTGGAAGTGCTGGGAACTGACCTCCCCCCCTCCCTGCTGCTGTCATCTCGCAACAGGAACGGGGCTTCTTTTCCCACACCCGATTCCATGACAGATATGGAATGGTTGGTCTGTTCACGATGTTTCATCATGAATAGAATACTCCAGGAGCAGCACGGAGACAGGACAGGAGCAGGACGGAATGGGTCGACATTGTCTGAAAAGGAGACCCTTTCTTGACCCTGTTCTGTGCCTGCCATGGAATATTGCCCATCTAAAAATCTCCCATTTGTCCCAATCTGGCACAGAAAATCCTGATCAATCCTCTGATGTCCAACCTTTTCAGCTACTTTTACAATGTCCTGCTTTTTTTCTCCTCCTTCCCCTTCCTTCCTTGGTCCTCAGCTTCCATCAGTTGCTGCAAATGAATTCAAAGTGCCAAAGTAGTTTGTGCTCAATTAACCCAGGCTGAGGAGAGGTGGAATCTTGCTCTTTCCAGTAATCTCTGCAAAAGTAAACTTCTGCAGCCTCTCTTAGTTTGTATCTTCTTCCTCAATACCTTTAGCCATATTGGTCACACTCTTATGTTGCCTGGCCACATGTGTCGTGGTTTTTATCTGTGAAATGTTGGTGGGTACGTGAACCCTGGAATTGCATCATTTACTACACATAAGTGCCTAAGGCAAGTTTCGGCGGCTCAGGACAGATGACCTGACTGGCATAGCTCAAGCTTTGAAGAGGCTAGAGCTGTGTATATCACACAATCTGGCACCTAGGAGCACTGTCCCTGCTGCCCCCTGCTGTTGCACAGATGATTGAGTGAATCTGCACCTTCTGCTACTTGCCTGAAAACTGCAACCCTCTTGTACCACCACTTAGGCATCCACATCCTGACCAGGGACATCTGTTGAGCAGGGGCATCCTTGAAGGAGCCTTGACAGATTATCAGCTCCTCATGTGTAGATACACCACAGGATTGGAAGCCCAATGGTGTAACTGCATTGCTTTTGTGCACCCATGCCCCTCTGCTAATGGCCTCTGGATGCTGAAAGGCAAGCCAAGAGATGCATGTCTCCACCACCACCACCAATGCTGTTGTCTATGCATAGAGGACTTTTTCTGAAGAGAACTTGGTTTAATTTCATCGGGGACCAGGCTTTCTCAGTCAGATAGCTTTGTCTATTGGGAGAGCTTAATCTGACATATCTTCAAGAAAAAGAAGAAATGATAGGCACTGGGGAGAATTACAAGACTGAATTTAGCTCCTGTTTTTAGTCCCATAAAGTTCTAGCAATGTCTGTAAGGCTGCAAGTCTATGTAAATTTATTCAGGAGTAAGCTCCTGCCAAATTCAGTAGGGCTTCTGTGTAAACATGATTCAGACTGTACTATACTAGGTTTTTGTAGAATCACAGGCAATGATGTTACAAAGGTAAAACAGAATTGCTGTAAGCCAGGATTAAATTAGCTGAAGGGCATCCAAATAAGAAGGTTTTTACTTTTAAAATAAATTGTGTGTACTATCCTGTCTAATATTAAAAGTCCCACTGACTTCAGTAACAGTCATTTAAGCACATGTGTAACTTTTCCCTGATCTATGTGTTCTTAAATGTGCTACATTTTGACTATATTGGACCCTGTTCTTTTAAACACAATGTACTTTAAAATAACACACTTTACTAGCCTAGAAATGCACCATGAATGTCCATTTGAAAAGCCTCTTTTGCAGTGTATTTAATCAGCAAGCTCTTGAGTTAAGGAAGGTTTGGGGATTTTCTTTTCTAATTTAAATCAATGCCATTTTTATTAATATTCAGGACTCAGTCTCCCCCTAAGTATGCTTGGGAAAGTCTCTGCACAAAATTAAGGGGGAAATTGTGCATGAACAATGACACCAATTTATTTATAGCAGGGAGGTCTTTTGTACATTCTTGTACATCTGATAAGATTTAGAAACTTGTGTGTGTGTGTGTGTACACGAACATGCACACAGGACAATTACAAGCTCTGTGGACAGTAAATTGAAAATACGCATATGAAGAATGATTGTACTACACAAACAGAGCAATCCTATGCATGTCTACTCAGAAACAAGTCCTACAGAGTTCAGTTGGGTGTGTCCCCAAATAAGTGGGTGTAGGATTGCTATCTAAGGTGGCAGAATGCTGACTGCAACCCTATGCATACTTGCTTGGGAATACAGTTGCCAAACTGAAAACCTGAGCGGGTCCCTGTACCTTTAATGGTTGTGTCAAAGAGGGAATTTCAGCCAGTGTGGCTTGTCACACAACCATGTAACAAACAGCACCTGCTGAAATTTTTTTTTTCATCACCTTTAAAGGTATAGGAACTCTCTCCAGTTTTCAATCTGCCAATCCAACTTAGGAGTGAAACCCTAGTGAAATTAATGGGACTTTCCCCCAAGTTGATGTGTACAGGATTGGACTGTAAAATGTACATACACTATTAGCTAAAATCCTGTTGAATGAATGGACCTAACAGATGATCTTATACAGTGGGCCCTTGGTATCTGCTGGGGTACAGCTCCAGGACCTCCTGTAGATGCCAAAATCCATGGATGCACCAGTCCCATTATATACATTGGCATAATAAAATGGTGTCCCTTATATAAAATAGCAAAATCAGGTTTGCTATATATATATGTGTGTGTGTGTGTGTATACACACACACACATTCAACCTGTGGAAGGTGAAATCCATGGATGCAGAATCCACGGATATGGAGGGCCAACTGTACTGGTTTATCCAGAACTCAGCCTCCCTTAAGTACAACATGCAACATGATCCCTTCTGGGCAAGCATGCTGATGATTTTGGCTTTCCAAACATTTACAGAACTAAGCTCTGTACCTGTGATAGATTCATAACAAGCAGACATTCAGAAAGGAAAGCTCTTCTTTTCGTGGAGGTGTGCTGATGTGGAAAGCAGCATTCATAAATTTCTCTCTCTCATGCAGGGGGAAGAAAGAATCTAAATTCTCTTAGATTCTTGACCATTTTGATATCAAATTAGATTCAGGAAAATTCAGTTGCATCTGGGGTGAGCCTTAAGGATTAAAAACACAATTAGAGCACAGTTTCAGCATTAGTTGAACACCTGTAAGAGGTTAAATTAGACACCATGGCTCGAGATATGTATCTTTAAACCTGGGCTTGGGAACTGTTGGGCCTTCCCCATCTTGGTCTTAAATACCCAGCTGCCCTAGCCAGCATGGTCAATGGTGAGGAAAGCTGCAAGTTGTACTTCAGCACCTTCTGGAGGGTCATATGATTCATGACCATCCTTGAAACACAACACAAATATTTAGAAGGACAAAGGACAAAGAAGGACTTGAGGACAAAGAGTGGCAGATCATGGCTATATTATCTCCTCTTTGATGATGGCTTACCTCCCATAGGTCTGACATCTTCCTTCATACCTGGTGCTTTTCTCCACAGCTTATCTATCAGGTGCTGCTCAGGCATTTCCAAAAAGAGGAAGTGGGTCATCCAAGAGGTGGACCAAAGCTTTGTTTTAGTCCACCTCTTGGATGGACATAGTTTTGCATGAAATATTGCAAATTATAGGTGCAATTTAGGAAAATTCTATAATTTAAACAGAATATTTAAGGAACAAGTCAAACTTGTAACAAAAAAAAAAATGTTGCAAAATGGAGTGCTCCTGCCCAGGTTTTGCACAGCTACCCTCAGGTTTTCATGTTCGAGTTCAGAGCAGCTTTGATATCCAAAGAGTTTCCGGTGAACACACAGTGAAATAATTACAGCTAAATTCAGAAACACACCTTGCAAGGCACCCTGTAGGGTCCTCACCTTTGAACTACTCAGAGCCTGGAAAAGCTACTTTTCAGAACACAAATCCCAGAGTCCCCAGAGAGTGGCCATGTGACCTGGAGCCTTTTTGTAGTGCATAACTAACGTGTCCTAGCTCTTGGAATATTGATGGAGGGGCATTTTGCAGGGAAGAACTGGTAGATGAGACGGGGAGGTGCTTAATTATTACTAATTTTTAATATTTAATTTATAACCATTCCCGACATCCTGCTTTCTCCTGAAAAATGTCCTTCCATCTTTTTTTAACTTATACTTTAAACTTATATTTAATATGTATCACCAAGACTAAAATTAAACTTGATTGGGGAGTAAATAATCCGGGAGCTATTTGACTCTTACAAATACACCTGTGTGATTATTCTGAGTTTAAAAGAGTTTCCAGAAGCAGATTAATTGGGGCTGGCTGCAGAGAGCACATAACTCTCTTATTTGCAGCCATTTGGCTGGCTGCCAGTCTGCTTCTGGGTCCAATTCAATGCACTGGTTATGACCTACAAAGCCATTTTCAGCTCAGGTCAAGGTTATCTGAAGGATGGGTACCTCCCTATATGAGCATGTCCCTGTCTTGCGGTCTTCCAAGGAGGACTTTCTCTCTCTCCCACTGACCTGACAGGTACATCAGCTGGAAACACAGGAGGGCCTTCTCCGTGGCTGCTTCTAGACTCTGGAACTCCCTTCCTAGAGAAGTTAGACTGATGACCTCCTTGCGATTCTTTCACAGGCAGGCAAAGACCTTTTTGCTCTGAGAGCCCTCTGTGGGCTGACTGCTGAAGGAGAGTGGGCCTTTCATGCACCGTGTCACTTATATTTGATGTTCTTCTTTGTAATGGTTATTGATAATTTAATTGTATTTTAAACTTGTGTATAATTCTTTTTAAAGCTCTATCTGTTTTAACTTTTGTAAGCTGCCTTGAGTCCCAGAGTGGGGAAAAGTGGGATCATCATCATCATAGCATTCCATCCCAGATTTGTGTCAACTTACTAAAACGAAGCTTTGGAGATACACATTTGCTGAACGAATGTGTAACCCTAAATCCTCAGGCTGAACTAGCAGCAAGAGGTGAGTAGCATTACAAAAATGTGGTTTTTACGATCTGTAGCTATTGTTGCCTATTTCACCCACCTTCATCCTTACTGCTGATGCTATCCTATACAGTGAGCCGACTATATTGGCAGTCTCTCAATCTGTGGATTGCACTGTCCATGGATCACCATACCCCATATTATTCAATGGCGGCAATATTAATACAAGCATGCTGAAGTGCATGCGTTCATGTGGCCGTCATTGAATAATATGGGGCTTGACTGTCCACAATTTTTGGCATCCGCCGGGGGCGGGGAGGTTCTGGAACTGACTATACTTGTCTACTCACTCTACTTGTCTACTCAAAAGTCCCACCAAGTTCTTGTTAAAAGAGCCCTCTTCTTAAAAATAAAACGAACACCAAAACCCTTTAAATTGTATATGCTGCAGCCTGCAAGCACGGCTGCTGCAAAACCTGGTTGTGGGGACCCTCTGCGGTCTCTGTGTTGTTCCACTCCTCTTCTTTAGAATCACTGGCACACAGAGCTCAGCAAGAGGTCCAGGCTGTGCTCACTCACTTCTCTGTCCCTGCATCTCTCCTCTCCTCCTGACCTGAACTGGAGGTCGATGCTGGAGGAGCCCACTGGTACCTCCTCTTACCACTGCTGCTGCTTGCTTCTTTCTCTTCCTCAATGCGCAGTCCCAGAATGGATGATAGATGGTTTTGCCCTTCTGCTTCCAGCCCTCCACTGCCTTTAGACCCTTGCCTGGGGTTGATTCCACTTGCTTGGGCATCTGTCTGGACAAGATTACTGGACAAGTTAAAGCAAAAAGGCAATTTTTTTTTACATTTTTGAAAGCAAAAATGACAGATGGGGAAAGGACTGAGTATTTGAACTTCTCAGATGGGGGAAGGACTGAGTAGTTAAACCCCAGATTAGATCTCTGGTTTTGGCAAATGTAGATGTAAGAAAACTAATATTGAAAAAAAAAAAAAACCCTGGAAAGCACGCCTGACCCTGTAATGGTTTGTGCATAAGAAAGATTTTCAGCAAGTGTTGCTTGTCATGCCAGGTAACAAGCAACACCTCCTGGAACCCTCTCCAGTTTTCACTCTGGCAACCCTAAAAACCCAACTCATTACACCCATTTTGTGTGTACGTGTGTTGTGGGAAAGGATGGGGAGCTGCATGGTCTCCAGAGATTGTATGGTTTGAAGTTTTTTCTTTTCTTGAAATGACTCCTGTCAAAGGTATCCACTAGGGGAGGAAGGGGGAGGGGTTCAAAATAAAAGCCGGTGCAGTGCAGTGAGTCTGTTGGGCAGGAAGCTTCATGTTCAACCCTCGGCTGGTTTGGGCGAAACAGATTAACATGTGATAGCACGGAGAGATACCTAATAGGCGATGTGGTGCAGTGGTTAAAGTGTTGCCCTGGGACTTGGGAGATCTAGTTTCAAGTCTCCACTGAGTCATAAACCCCACTGAGTAGCTTTAGTCCCTCTCTTTCAGCTTGGCATAACCCACAGGATTGTGGTTAGGATAAATTAGGGACCAGGAGGTCCATGTGGGGAATGAGATGTATATAAACATTAATAGAAATGACAGCATCAGGGCCTACCTCTAGATCTCAGGACCAGGCCAGGTATGCTCCTGACCTGGCAAACCTTATACCCCATGATAGGCTATACTGACTAGGATTGATGGTATTTGTAGTCAATGATGTCTGGAAAGCCACTGATGCCAACAACAACAGTACCATGTATATATTGTCCAAAATGGTTAAAATACTTTTCAAAACTTCTGCAGCACTTCAAATGAAACTCTCCCGCCTGCCCCGCCCTAAGGGGGCAGATTGAATGAGGAGGAATTGATCAGCCCCCCCCCCATTCTAAAGATGAGGAAATTGTTCAAAGGATCCTTTGTTGCCTTGAAAGGAAGTTTTACTAGAGAAGTACTGGGAATAATAAAGCATTTTTGACAATACTTATTTGGCTTAGTTGTTTTTGTTTGTTTGGTTTCCAAAGTATAGACACTTATATTGATCCCTTTGGGTAGAGTACTACAGCAGCCAGCTCTGCCATATATGGTTGCCTGTATGGACTAGCATGTAATACCCTCACCAGATGACTAGGGCATAATGCCCACTTTTGCATATAGTGTCATTGCAGATGGAGGCTCAGAGCTGAATTCCAGTATTATGAAGTCTCATTTCAGTTTCTGAAACAGAGGTATGCCTTTCTGTTTGGATCAAAAAGGAGACGGGAAGAAAATGTTGTGCTTATGCAGCTTTAGAGCCCAGCCTCAGTGGTTTGGGGGGTGGGGTGGGAGAGTCTAAGAGAGGAGTAAAATTAAAAGAGTGCTAAGGCAATCTGTCCAATGGTACATCATACCTAGTTTTGTCATTCATTTAGATAATATCACAAAGGCAAACTGGAGGAGTTATGTAAACATATACTTATACAGTACATCAGCCACAGGAAACCAAAAGAGAAAAAAAATCCAAAACCCTGTAATTCTTTTCTTTCTGTATTGATATTTCTTTAATTGAAAGGGGATGCTTGGTCAGTATGGTGGTTGTGTTTTTACATTTCTTTCTTTTAAATCAGAAACAGGATGTAGTAATGTCGCAAGAAAAGAGAGACATGGCGAGAAAGAGAGCGAGAAAGACTTCATGAAAACAAAGGTAAACTTGTAGAAACTTTGAAAATACAAAATATAAAAATTGTACAGGTTGCTTTTCTCCTAGGAAAACATGTTGAAAAGATTTTTTTTCTCTTGTATTTTAAAATTTCTTTACAAAAAGTTAAGGCGAAATATTAACTGTGCCAAGCTTTTACAAATGTAATCCTTTCTGCCTATATTTCTTGCTTAAAAGTATTTCCCCCCTGGAATTGAATATAGTCATGGTATGGGTTAAGCAGATATAGAAACTTAAGTTCTCAAAGAGTATATCTACATTACAGACTTATAACTGGGAACTGACAGAAGCACTAGAGATTGGAACTGTCACAAGACTCACCACCCTACAATTCCCAAATTTCTTTTGGGGAAATCATTACTGTTGAAGTAGAACGGTAAAAATGACACAAGATGTGTAATCTAGATGATTACTGACCATTAGGGAAACTCACATTATGAAACGTCTTTCTGAGTCTTAGATTGATGGGTCTGCTTTTTTTTCTACCTGTACTTTTCAACACTTAATTTTCTTTCTGGAGGTAAAGCAGAGTGAGTGAAAAAATAAAATTAGTTTAAAATTTAGTGATTCTCTGACAGTATGTACTGTTCCAATCTTGTTGCTCCTGTTCACATGTGGTTTGGTCTATCCATTTTCATGTGGAGAAATTGAACCATAACATGACATTGAAATCAACGGGCCAGACTCAACAATCTAGATCATATTATTTCAGTTTCGCTCATGAGAACAAACAAGCAAAACCAAAAATAAATACATTTTTTTCCCCTGCTGGTCAAGATCATTAGCAATTGTGGATGGCCCTTGTGGTCTCTTCCAACTCTATAATTCTGATTCTGTGTTCCTTTTTGGATGGTTTTTCTGGGCAGGTTTTCTGAAAATTTCACTTAAACCCTGCTACCAGCACATAACAAATGTTTCCAGAAAAACTATTGTATTTTTTGAAATGCATTTTTGCACAAAACATTACATTTTTCAAAAATTGCAATGCTTAGCCCAAAACTTTAAGGAAAAGAAGCACTGACATTTTTGCTCCCAGTCAGGAGCAAAAAGGTTTTATGGCAGTTGATATTTTTTTCCTTTTCTTTCTTTCTTTCTTTTTTTTTTATGGCTGTCTGAACATGTCCCCTTTTCTCAATATGGCATTTGGAAATTACTCTTTACAACATCAGAATCATTTGGAGGTTGGGATGATAGCCTACATATTCACTTATTCAAATGCGCTTTACATTTTGAATGCTTTGGACTGCAGATTTAGGTCAGAACTTGACTGAACAAATATAACAGTATGCTATGCTATGTTTGGGGACTGCAGAGGGAATGTGTTTAGTCCAGTGTGTTTAGTCCAGTGGGGAGAGAGTGGAGGTGTGCCCACAAATATTTCTGGGAGCACTGCAGATTGGTGCACAACCCAGAGGAACACTTGTGTAAGAAGGTCTCAGAGACCTCCTCACACAGGCTGGTAAAAAGTCCAAGCACTTTGTCTACTGCCCAATGAAAGCCCCAATAGGTGTCTGGTCCATATTAGACATTAAGGATTGGAGCCAGACCCTGTTAGTTGAGATGCAAATTAAATCATGACTAACTTTATAGGTTATGGCCTATAAAGCACTATATGATTCAGGTCCAGGATGTGTAAAGGACTGAATTGCCCTATGAGATGAGCCTTCCCAAGCTCTAAGATCCTTGAGGAGGCACTTTTCTCAGTCCCACCACCTTCACTGGCATGCCTGGTGGGAACATGGGAATGGACTTGTGAAAACTTTTCTGTTCAGACATATTTTAGGAGCTGACTGCAAATGTGCTGTTTTATTGACATTTATCTTCTGTCTTTTTAATGAACTTGTTTTAAATGGTTTTAATTCTATAGTTTATTTGCATTTTTAATATATTGTTGTTGCTGTGTGCCTTTGAGTCATTTCTGACCTATGACGACCCCAAGGCAAACCTATCACGGGCCTTTCTTGGCAAGATTTGTTCAGAGGGGTTTGCTTTTGACGTCCTCTGAGGCTGAGAGAGTGTGACTTGTCCAAATTTACCCAAGGGTTTCCATGGTCAAGCAGGGTTTTGAACCCTGTTCTCAGGAGTTGTGGTCCAGAGCTCAAACCACTACACCATGCTGAAGTCAAATAACTGATACACACACAGTTGTCTCTTCATATTTGCTGGGGTTTGGTTCCAGGACCCCCCGCAGATACCAAAATCCATGAATACTCAAGTCCCATTATATGCAATGGCATAGCAAAATGGTGTCCCTTATATAAGACGGCAAAATCAAGGATTGCTTTTTGGATTATTATTTTTTTCAGAATATTTTCAAGCTGTGAATATTTAAATCTGTGGATACCAAATTCGTGGATATGGAGGGACAACTGTATACATTTTTTTTTTGGTATTTTTTAAACTTACGTGCTTTTTCTCTATTTGCTTTAATTTTGGAAATTTGATTTGTGTCGCAATTTTGGATAAAATGAATAAGATAAATGATAAAAGATGAAAGATAAATGAATACAGTGTTTATAATTCTATATCCATGGGAGGTACATTCCCAATGTACCATGGATACTGGAAACCATAGATAATAGTGAACCCTATTAAAAAGAATGACTTCTGGCCCAATCATACCATGGAGTCATGCTGGAGAACCTAGAAGATGCCTAGAGAGAGAGACCATATTTTTTCAGATACAGGTAAGAAAATCTGCAGTTATCAGTTCCCACGGATATGTGGGTCATACTATATATCATCATTGTCATCAATAATGATGGTTCAAGTTTAGTTAAATTAGTTTGAATTCAACCCTTTAGAGAAAAAAAATCCAAATTGATGGTCTAAAACTTTTTTAGAAGAAATTAGGGACAGCAGGGATCTATATATCTTGAGACCCGCCTATTGATTTCAATAGAATGGAAATATGCCTAAGTTCAGTTGGATCATGTCTGCTACTTTCAGCAATTTATTGTGCTTGAAAAGGAACTAGTCTTTGACAAATAGGAAAGACTTCATTGTGAATAACTCTCTAAAAATGGAAACTTATCTGGTTTAACTTTGGCTTTCTATACATTGGCAAATATAGGTTGCTGGGCCATCAAGGGAATTATTAAAATATAAAGTAGCTATCAATGGAATTCAGTTTTTTGCTGTATCAGATAAAATGTCTTCTTCTTGTGCTCTGTTTCTAACCATTATGCATTAAACTTTGTATTCACTTTGTCTGAAGCACACTTTGATGCTAAATGAATGAAATTGCTGTGAACCACCAGTCCTATTTTACTAAGTTGGAAAAAAATATTTAATCAATAGTAACAATGGGTAATATTACACAGACTAGTATATAACAGGAGCTGTAGATGCTCATCACATTCTGCTTCTCTTTCAGTGAATATTAAATAGGGAGCTGGAAACGTTGCCTAGGAGATATAATACCAATAGATCCTTTGGTCCAGTTCTTAGGCCATTTAAAGGATATTTTAATGAAGGATGATGTTAAATTGGTTCTGAATTTAATAACAGTAGCAAAAACCAAAATTGCAGGAGGGTGAGAAATAACAGTTTCCTATTAAATGTATCTTATATGGATATGGAAACTATAGAGGATGTCACACTAAAACAGAGTGGGCATCATAAGGCCTCCAAATGTTAAGTCGAAGGCTTTCACGGCTGTCATCCATAGATTTTCCTTGGTTTTTTTCCGGGTTGTGAGGCTGGGTTTTGGAATAGTTTCTTTCTGATGTTTCACCTGCATCTGTGGCTGGCATCCTCAGGATGCCAGCCACAGATGCAGGTGAAATGTCAGAAAGAAACTATTCCAGAACATGGCCTCACAGCCTGGAAAAAAACCAAGGAAAATCTCCAAATGTTGTTGGAGAGCAATTTCCAGCTTTCTTCACTACAGGCTATGAAGGCTAGGACTGCTGGAATTTGCAAGCTAACAACATCTGGAGGGTTGGATGAGGTCCTACCCTGCATTAAAATTAGGGGGGAAATACCTAGAAGGAGACTGAATTAAAAACAAGTAAAGAGGCGCCATTATCAATTAGTGGAACAAATACAGGGGGCTGTAGGACAACTTTGGCTGCAATCCTATATGGACTTATCTGGCAGTAAGTCCTGTTGAACACAGCAAGGCTTATGTCTGAGTAGACAATTATAGGATTGCGCTGGAAATCTCTTTGTGCCACTATAAATTCATTTTGAACTGTTTGCTTGATTACTTAATATATGATATTTGCAAGTATTGATTTGAAAACCATGTACTCTATTAACAGAAAAAATTAAGAGAATCTATTCCTCAGCAATGTGGTCTCTTCTTTCAGGGCTGTGATCCTAACCACGTTATGTTGAAATAAGTTTAACTGAACTCCAATACCTCATACTAGCTAAAGGTGTTTAAAAGTAGGGTGTGGTATAATCTTGTGAATCCCACTGTGTTGATTTTAGTATTCCTTACATGAAAAGTTACTGAGCAGTGACATCTTCCATAATGGCACAGAAGAAGAGTTCAGAGCATTTTTTTTTGTTCCACATGAAGTTTAAAGCTAACTGTTAATACAGTAAAAGCACCATCCAAGAGAGAACAGGTACATTGTGTGTGTGGGGGGGGGGAGGGGACCCTCAGTCGGCAAGACGATCGGTGTTGGGTATATGGTCTTTCCAAAGACTTATGGAATTTCTCCTTTGCTGACATTATTTTAATGCCACAGGAGGCATTGTTTCTAATTTGAACTTAACACACATTGCTATCAGGAATTTCTCTTCAAGAAAAGCATGGGGGGAACAGATCATAGGTGGGGTCACTGTAGTCAAGATATGGTTCTGTTATTTTCCATCAGCCTGAGATCGCAGCGGATTAATCCATAAATCAGTTGCACTTTCCAGAATCTACCCATCAGGTGCATTTTCATGTAAAATACCTTGAGGAAGATTACCCATCTACTGCAGTAACCAGATACAATCTTGGCCTTACATGAGCAAAGGCTTATTAGAACACAACCTCAATGGGCTTCAACTGGGAATGTACAATGAAAGAAGTACAACTCTACAGGTATATATTTTGCCATACGTTAATTGATCAAATATGATCATAATGAGCTTCTCTTCAAGTCTCCCCAGGGAGAACATGGCAGTAGTCTCTGGGCTTAGTATATAGTCAGTTTTCTGCCTATCTCTTGCTCATTCTACTGTGGGGAGAAATGAACACCAAAACAGGGTGTATCTTAATGTAATTTGAATGTGGGGTTTCCTATAACCCTCACTCTTCCTGCACTATAATGGGACATTTTAGCTCCCAAGACTCATGTTCAGTTGCAAAATTTACAGAAAAGTTGTAGGCATTAGGGATAGAAAGAATATTTGAAATTATATATATTTTTAAAAGGTTGAAAAATGTGTTTCTTGAGTGTTGGGAAACCCTGATGAGGAAAAACCTGTACAGGTGAGAATCTTTGTAGCTTGGGACTTAGTCTGCAATTCACACTGCAAAAAGGTGTGAATTTTGCATAGCTTAAGTCCCCAATTACAATGTTTTCTGTATAGGAAACAGCATTCTGTACCTAGACACTGGTGCTCTGGAAAAACTGTTTTCTGCACAAAAATACCACATGCGAATTTTGCATGGAATAAGGTTGCTGTTGTGTGTTTTCAAGTTCTTCCCAACTCAGCAACAAGTAATTTTAGCAAACGTCTTTCTGCTGCAAGAAAGTCAGACTATTTGCATGGAATAAGTACCAAACTGCAAATAGACTTTCTCTCAGCAGAAAGAAGATTGTTGAAGTTACTTGCTGCTTTCTTCAAGCATGAAATTAGCAAAGAATTACATCCTTAGGAGGTATTTTATGATCTTGTGACTGGCTCCACTGAAAACAAAAAGTCCTCTGATTTCAGCCACTTGTTCTATACAGCTTTTGACAGACTTCTGTGGACATGGAACATAAAAGTCACAACATGCCAGGATCCTCTTTATACTAAGAAAATACTTCGAATTTCAAATGATGTGTTTTTAGCTTGGTGAAACAGAGTCAGAGCTTAAATTTTCTCCAGGGTTTTGTGCAAACATCTTCTAGCTGTTGTTTGACCATAGCTTCCATCATCCCTGGCCATTAACCATGCTAGCCTTGGATGATGGAACTGGAATCCAACACCATCTGAAGGCTATGGTTTTCCATCACTCAGAGTTAGAATAATGTCAATGTCAAATAATGATAAGATTTTCCATGTAATGTTCCCTTTTCCCCCACAGTGAAGAAATGATAAAGAGGTAGCAAGATCTGCTCCTGTTCTCTCTTGGGGGCCAGTCCTGGGGAAATATAACATCTGTATATGCCAAATGGGAAAAAGCAGGCAAGGTGATTACCCTTAATTTTGAAACCATTTGAGATTCACAGAATATTTCTTCCTAATGAAACTCAGAAAAGTAATCAGTGTTCTGCTGAAGTTTTACAAATAAACTAGTAATATTTGGGGAAAATATGAGCCACTTTAGGTAAATGGAGTCCCAGTTATCTGGACTTATGAACTAGTCACAAATTGTTTAAGTAGCAGGGTCTGGAAAGTTGCTCAATGGATATGACCAATGCAGGAAACCAATGTCTCAATCTGACACACTCTTTTGGGCAGATGACTTCCTCCTTTCTACTTGAAGAAATGCTCTATGAATACTTAAAGACTGTACACTTCAGTTCCTGCTTCACAGGAAGCCATGCACTTTGGCTTTCCAGTTCTCAGAGTCATAAGTGACAATACCACTTTTAGATGAAGCTTATGCGATAACATGAACACTGGATTCTTCTCCCCTAGAGAAAAAAAATTGACACTTTTCGGACAGTTTTCTCTAGGAACAGTCCCAGATCATATGATTGTTATCATGGGTACATATTCTAAGTAAATGACAAAAGAATACTTCACATTCTATAGTTGCAGCAAGCAGGCACATATGTAGGCCACTGTTACTTAAAGGCAAGTCATTAAAATCAGTGCCTACACTTAAGTTGTAGCAGCTTCTGGGTCCCATTTTCACAACATGTTTATTTCAGTTTCAATGTAGGGAGGCAGAACAGATGCACAATACTGTAAGCTGGAAGATTTAGACAAGGCCAAATAAATAAATAAAAATAAAACACACGCACGCGCACACACACACACACACACACACACACAAGAACCATCAGTCTAGGTGGAAATAGAATCCAAAAACACCTTCTAGTTACACCAGTCAATCAATATGACCAATGTTGTTTTCTGTGTCACAAAATAAACACTAAGGCTATCATCCAAGACACTGCTGCATTCATACAAGTCCCATTGAAGCCAACCATATTGTCTACACTGATGTCTGTCCAAGCAGGAGTGATTTTGCAAATGCTGCTGCTAGGAAGCATCAGTACCTCTCAATGAAGCTTGTGTAAAAAACCCACTGGAGACTCTCGGGAAATGAAGTGACGTGGCATAGCAGCAGCACTTGTTGGGCCAAGTTTGGAAAAAAAATCCTCATTGGACTTCAGTTCCTAGAATCTCACAGCCAGCATGGCCAAGGGCCATGCAAGCGAGGAGCTTCTGGGAGTTGTAATCCTAAAAAAGAATTTTTCCAGGCTCTGGTTGAGCCCACCAATTCCCTGTGCTCACCATCCCCTGTGCTATTCCATCTCAAGCCCTAGTAGATTTTGTAGAGCTTTTATAGGATAAAACATTGTTGAAGAGCTTCCAGAGTTCAGAACAAAACAAGCTGTGAAGTCCGCTGGGGAAGGAAGGGCCTGAATTTTGTGATATCAATACGACATGATGACCAAGTGCCCTTGCCCCAGTAAAAAATAAAACCTATTTATTATTATTTTAAAAAAGAACATTAAAATGCAGTTTAAGGCTCACATGTATGTGAAACTTAAGAGTCCTGCAAAATCCTTGGAGGCTGCTTGATATATAAAGTAAAATTCTTCATATACATTTATACGTTTATAAATATATGCAATACATAAATATGCATATCAACACACATCCATGTATGCATATTCATATATTATATAAAGTTAAATCTGTTTCAAATATGAAAGGGTTTGTGTGTAGGTGTGTTCACTTTTGTTTCTTTCTCACCCTTAAAAAAAATTCCCCAAACAGTGCATTTGGTGAGAAAACATATTTTTCATGATTCATCTCCCTTGAAGAATTAGGGGAAAAAAAAAAAAAAAAAGAGCAACCCAACTGCAAGGCAATGGAGGCAGTCACTTCCAGTTCACAGTATTGCAGTTAGAAAAAAAATACAGTGAGGTCTAAGGGAGTGATGGAGCATGAGCTGCTCGGAAGAAGAGGAAGAAAGGAAGAGGTGGTCACATGACAACACAGCACTGACAGCGCTTTTTCTTTTCTGTACCTGGGACTTTTTCCATTGGGAGACTTTCTTCTTTCCCCTCTGGTGAGGAGGGCTCTGTTGTGTCCGACAGGGGCCTCCCAGAAACCAACTCAGCAGCATTCCCATCCATGGTGGACACGTCAGTCACTGTCTTCTCCCGTAATGACTTCTCGTCATCTTCATCAATGAGGACCAGTTCGGCCTTGATTGTCTCATCGTAGCCCAGCACCTTTTTTGTCTCATCTTCATCATCAATATTTTGGTAACCCATAAATATCATTGTTACTGGGTGATCTGCGCTGGCTTCGGGGACTTCATTCCCAGAGAGTTTTGCTTGGTGTCGAGGATTCCCGGAATGCCTTTTGCTAGGTTTATGTACCATCTCTAATTTTGCCTCCTTGAAAAGAATCTGTTCCTTTGTGTGGCTGACAGTCCCATCCGCTACTGATACAGTCCCTCCTTTAATGCTTGATTGTCCAGCCTTCTGAATAAGGTCATCTACATCCTTTGAGCTTAACTTATGCACTCCATTTTCTATCACTGTACCTCCAGAGTGCATCTCATAGACTACTTTGGTACCATCATCATAGACTTTGATTCCTTTTTGATGAGCAGCCTCTAGGCCAATGGGGGATGTAGAGAGAATCTTGGTCTCTCCTGTCTGTTTGTCTTTCTCCACATTAATTTCCATGCTGTACAAAGCTTGAATGGAAAGAAGAGAGGAAGTGCATGTTACAACAACAAAAAGCATGTGAATGGTTAATTGCCAAACAGACAAGCAAACAACTGTGCCCCCAGAGAAGCTGTTCCCTACAGTGCCAAGCATTTTAGGTTAGAAATGGGGTGGAAAGAGAAGCAGCTGTTATTCTAGAGCAGTCAAAGCAACTGGTGCTGGCAGACACCCTTGTGAGCTAAACAGATACATTCCTAACATTATCTGTGTTCAAGACATTATGTTAGGTGAAGGAGGTAACAAACAAATAGGTCTACAAACTTCTCTCCATGGGGGAATGTTAAGGCTAAGGCTTGTGCTCAGCATACAAGTCCTGGTTGCAGCAGTATCATTCTGCTGCTTCACACCACTTCACCCAACCATTTGTTAAAAATTTGTCAGGTTCCCTGAACCACCTGTTAATGGGGACAGAAAATGAAAAGTTTTGCTGTGCCTCCCCTCTCTCTCCCTGACTGGCACATGCATTGATTCATTCCCAGATGCACCCTCCAGCAACAGCAGCAAGCCAAAAAGCTTTCCCAGCTAACCCTGGCTCTGTTGCAGTGGCTGCCAAGGAAGGCTAAAGAAGAGGAGAAAAGGGAGTCAATTTTTGCCTTGCAAGGAGCCCCCCATGGGGGAAGAAAAGGCAGGCAAGAAAGAAGGGAGAGTGACCGAGAATGACAGAGAGGGAGAGAGGAAGGGAGAGAGGGTCATTCGAAGAGCATCTGGCCCTGATCCTTCCTGTCTACTCTGCTGCAGGTAAGCATATATCCACACACATTTCTCCAATGATGAATCATGAGACGGTTGGAAATTTTTGGTTAACATGTACACATTTTGGCAAAAAATAGACAGAACCGCTTGTGAATTGTGTTGAAGAACGTACAGCACTGATGGCCATGTGGGAACTTCCAGTGACACAGAGAGTATCTTCAGCACTTGTCAGATGTTCCTTCAGGTGTTTGTCAGTGCCACAGAAAAGTCTTCCCTAGCCCAAAGCCCTCCAGATACACTACAATCCCTATCCATCCCCAGCCAACAGAGCCAAGGGTGGGGTATTGGGGTTTGTTGTACAACATCTCTGGAGGGCACTGGGTTAGGGAAGGTGCCATTTGACACCCACATCATGAAACCCTCTTGCATAATGTGAAAAGGTGGAGATTATAACTGCAGCCCATAGCAACACTATTACCAAGGGTCAGGGAGTGAAGATGCATTTTAACACATGTACAAATATGTAGATTAAAGCTGAGTGTATGCTGTGTGATTCTGCAAGTGTGCAGCGATGTCACGGGATGTTGTACAGGGTGGTACAGTTTGTCCAAAATCCCAGCTTTAATTAACAAAGCAATTTATAGCTGCAGAAGATATACAGATGTTGGCAATGTATTCTGGTACAATTTCAAAAGCCAGAAGAATTCCACAAAGAGATTTCTAATAGATAGGTTTTAACTTCAGTGCCCTATATAGGTTCTAATTCTGTCACCAGCAGAAGCAGACCTATGCAAATAAAGGAAGTAATGTAAACCTTCTTGTGCTATTCATCTTGAGCTACAAATTATAGCATAGAGTATATACAATCCTGCTTTTAGAATACTGGTGTATAAAATGGTGTGCTCCCATGCTTCTTAATTCCTAAAGCAGAGGGTGGCATGGGGGGAGGGCTTGGGGGAGTTTGGTCTAATTACAAAGACTAACAAAGAAGAATAGCTTGGCTTCAGTGTTTACTATTGACCTACCTAGCTCTGAGAACAGGGGAGAGGTTAAAAAGGAAACAGACAAAGTAGAAATGAAATGCCCAGGCATAGAAAGGAGGTGTCCTTCAGCACCATTAATCAATGCAGTTGCAACTTGGTAAATATATAACCTCTGCACCTTTTACTTCCTAATCCAACCAAGGTCCAACTTGCAAATGCACATATCATTCAGCTTCTCTACAATTCATAACTATATTCAGGCCTGTTTTTCTGTACATGTGATGACTGGAAACCAAATGCTTGAACTGACTCCATTGAGAAGTATTCTGCAGTGTGACAAAATATGCAAGTTCTTTTTGGAAGAATAAAGCTATGATGGTCCATTCAACATGCGTGAGCCACCTCTTCATACCCAAGCCATCAAGTGATGAATGTGCATGTGAGGATGAACTGTCCCCAAGGCACACACAAAAACTAAATTCCAAGGGATGAGGCAGAGAAGAGGCTGTATCTTATACTGCAAACAACCTGATTCCAACTGTTTCTCTTGCCTAAAGAAGTGTTGCTGGTGTTTTGTTTTGTTTTTAACCTAGCCAAGCAATTTTGGCATTTCGTGTTAGCCTTTAGCCTCACATGATATTTGTTCTCCAGTCTAAGGATCCCAATTAGAAACTCAGCCACGGACTATACAATTCATTAATTGGTCTCAATCTACATTCTCATTCAGGAAAATACTGCCATTAACTGAATACTCCATGTGGTTTCAGGGAATTAGAACCTTGATAAGGGGAACAAATACAACTGGCACCCATATGAAGGAGGCATAAGTAGATGTTATGGATCCTGAGCCAATGTGCCCACATCCCCACCGAATCATTTACTCATGCTTCAAATTCTTGCTTATTTTTTAATGTAATTTTTAAATTCAGTGTCTGTTCTGTCCTATGCATGGAAGGTTACACATGCAACACATTTAAAATATCAGATACCATTGCTAGAGAATTTTAAATGCACTTTGGACACTCTGAGCATATTATCAGTTATGCTGCTGGGCTAACTTCTTTAAGGTTGTACTTCCTTCAAAGCACAGCTAGGAAAAATGAAATTGCCTTCCTTTATCACATAAATGATGAGAATGAACTGTGCAATAAGGGACTAGAACCCTTTCACCAGTTGTTTTTCAACTGGTAGTATGCCTTGTGGGATGGCATTATAACAATTACCAAGAATTTGGTCTTGCTCAATCCTCATGTCCTCCAACAAGTGTGACAGGTGGTTATCGTCACATTTTACGTGCTTGCTGCTTTGTGTTTTTGCATGTTTCACAGTAACATTTACAACCAACAGTATTATTTACAGTTCCCAACTACTAATAGTGTTATAAGTTTTGTTTGTTTGTGTTTACATTCAAACAATACTAGTGCAATTTCTATGTCTTTCAATACAAGTTTGCCTTGTAAACGTATATGTGTCCTTCTCAGCAAAAAAAGTAGGCCCTTTGTTTCTGACACGGTGAGATAGAAAGTTTGATAACCACTGCCTTCAACAAATGGCTACATTCCCTGATACCAATGGGGGCATTTTAATCTAAACATTTTAGTGATGTGGGGCAGGGCGTAACCTAGATTCATCTAGAGAGGGAAGAGGTAAATCTCTCTCAATGCACTGTATCTTACCCCATGTTTTAGAGAAAAACTTGTGCATAGTTGCATTCTGTGCAACTGTAAAAGGCTGCTGTGGCCCAAATCTCACTGAATTTGGCTTACTTGTGAAGAAACACACACAGAATCAGACTGTAAACAATTTTCTAAAAACAAATGAGTTAATCAATTGGTATAGGTAAAGAAACAGTACAAAGAGGCTGTTGTTAAAGGCATGTTCATACATTTGAAAGAGGATTGATTTGTGCTGGTTGGGGTTGTCTGTGGTCTAGCTTGTAAAAGTATTTCAGTCTTGTTGAGGTAGCAGTCTGATGGAAGTTTTCTTATATGAGAATGAGAACATCTTGCCATCTCAATGAATTGTGCTACCATGCCCCCTTTCCTATCAAATGTCAAGGAAGCATAATGACCCCTTGTGCACTTGCTACCAGCTATGGGTGAATTTACTGTGTTGTTTCATGAGAATTCCAATGCAGGTGGCCACAATGAATGCATACAAAACGCTCTGACACAATACAAACCTCTCAGAGCTTGGAAAGGTACTTTATATAAAAAAGTAAATAGTTGCAGTTACAGTTCCAAATCCCTCCAGTAGTTAGTTACTATTTTTAAGTTTTTGAAAGTTTGTTACTTTTGAGGAACTAGAAATAAATTGCTATTTTCTAAAAATCACTTTTAGTTAACTATTTTTTAAAAATGCTATAAGTCACTGATCTATGGTATAAAACACATTCTCACGTTATCATCTCCATACCCACAACACTGCGTGAGGCAGAAACACATGGCACAACATAAGCTAGCACTTGAAACATGGGATAGTCCTCTTCCACCATTCAGTGAGGCCACACCCTGCAACTTTTAAAGTAAACAAGATGCAATTGCATCACGAAGGAGCAAAGTTATTCCTCATTAACTTACAATTATAATGTAATGCAGTTATGCATTTGTTACTGGGGAAACACCTATGTAACAATAATTAATAATTGGTAAATAGTTACTTTGAAGCACTTCTATTGTGTCCATCATTGGTATGATACAGGATCTGTTGTTCTTATGTGTCTTCACATTGACTCCAATTTACAGTGACCTCATCATAGGGATTTCTTGACAAGATTTATTCAGAGGTGTTTGCCATTGCCTTCCACTAGGGACTTTATCAGACGAGGCTAAAATTGCAGGACTACAATATCACGGTAGCATGAATGGCTTCCCACTATTCATGACAATCTGGTCCTCCCATGGTCACTGTGTGCTCCATCCTTTTAACTGATGGGACAAGCTGTCAATAGCTCTCAATATCACTGTTTTTGTGGTACTGAAGAGTGTGTGAAATCACATCTTGCTGTAATCCTGAGATTATAGCATGACTGGGTGGCCCTCTTTTCCCCCTCCCTCTTCCCAGTGAGAAAACATCCGGATAAGAATGTGAAAATTAGCTACAGCATGCTCTTTTAACGAACTGTCCCATTTTGTTTGCATGTTTTTAGGTGTGTTTAAGTGTTTATGTGTTGATTTAGTTTGTAAATTAAGGATTTTTTGGAGTTTTTAAGCACACTTGCATCTTCTTGCAAGAACCGCTGAAATCTCACCCATGCTAAATCATGGAAGCAAAATCCCATTCTCAAAGTGCTTGTGGTGGTTGTGTGATAATTCCATGGAGGCAGTTACATATGATTATGGCGACGTGAAATAACAAGTGTAATAATGCCACTATGTTTCTGCTTTCCTCAATAGTGGCATTGCAGCATTTTTAGACACTAGTCTGATAAAGTCCTAAGACTGAAGGAGGGAAATTTGTCCAGGGTCACCCAGTGGAGATCCATGGCTAAGCAGGGATTCAAACTATGGCCTCTCAGTCCTAGTACAACACTCAAACCACTGCATTATGCTGGCTACTGAAGATAATTAAGCAACATAGTTTTAACTTTGCTTCTTTGGTCCAGTAGGAGCTACCCAATCTACTTTGGTGTTGGCTAACTTCTGTGTTCTCAGTGGGATATTATTGTCTCTGTAAAAAAAGACAGCATCACCTGGAAGGAAGGATATTTGAATAGTTCTGTTTCTACAAATTCTGATGTGTATTGATCTGATCTGCACACGCTGGCATAATGTATGGATCAGACTGTAGCAATTCGACCAGAGTTTGTATGTGTCACCTCAAGTTCTCAACTTGAGAACAGTTCTCAGCGCAAAAAATGTGTCAATGTATATTTTAAAATGTGCATTTTGAGATAAAACATATTTTGAGTTATTTTAGATAAAATAGGTTTAGAAATTTATAATTATAAATTCATAGGTTTAGAAATTCATATTTTAAGAGAAAATACATTTAGAAATACATATTCAAATATGGGTTGAAACATAAATGCTATTACTGATTTGTATTAAATTGCAGATGAATGCCAAAACAGGATAAAACAGATTTATGAGTGAACACTTGAGAAACTGTTTTGGATTGGAAATAGAAAGATGTGTACATTCCTGTTCAGAAGTAAGGTGTTTACAGGTACAGAGGACAGGAAGCAAATAATGGATTTCCCGAAAGAATTCCGTAGCAACCCAGCAGCGTGGATAAAAAATTCACATGAAGGCACACAATTTCTCTTCCTTCAAAAATGAAACTGTGAGCAACATGTATATATTACCAAACCTTGATTAAAATTTAGTAGAGGAACTGGAAGACGCAAGGTAAAACCACTTCTAGGGCTAGATCCAACTTGTACGCCAACACTCAGCAACCGCTGTTCTAAAATTTGCACATTGTGTTCTATTAATACAGTAGCTGGATTAGACCAGATGACCAAGAATTTTGAATGAACCCAGTGTAATGTGGCTAGCCAGATGACCTTGGGAAATCTACAAGTGAGGACATGAGAAAGGCAGATGTTCTCTCTTGTTTATCTTCAACAGAGGTTGGAAAAGTTTTTTTTTTGGGGGGGCTAAAATTCTCAAAATCACCCTGGATACATAACCACTATCCATGTTGGTCAAGGAATTCTGGGTACAATTACCCTTGCCCAAAAGAGAGCAATGTTTCCAAGCCTGCTTCCTATGGCCTGGTTATCAGAGGGGATAGTCAGCAACTGAGGATGATTATGACCCATCAATCTCTAGGTCCAAATCCACAGTAAACAAATAATCCAGTTTGAAACTGGATCATTTGCCATGATTCCTTCCTATTGAATCCTGGGATTTGTAGTTTTACAAAATCTTTAGCCTTCTCTGCCAAAGAGTGCTGGTGCCTCACCAAACTACAAACCCCAGGATTCCATAGGAGGGAGCTATGGCAAATAATCCAGTTTCAAACTGGATTATTTGTTTACTGTGGATTTGACCTTGGTTGTGTGGGTCCAGTAAATTATTTTCTGTGCCACTCCACCAACACAATATCACACTGTGTGAGCCTCCTGAGTATCCCTAATGGAGCATTCATTTTGTGTACTTCACACATAATGCTACTGTCTTACATCCACTCATTTTCCAGGACTAAAGTGATTTTAGTGGCATTCATTTTATAATAGAGCTTTGTTGTATTCTTAAGACTGTAGTCTAAATAACACTGAAATCATTGATGTGAAAATTTTCACTCACTCTTAAGAAAGAGGTCTTCAGACCAGAATATTTTTTTTAAAAAAACCCCAATCTTATACTGTAATATGATTTGTATCCCAAAACTTGTCTGAACATTTAGCGCAGCCCTATTCTGTAAAATTATATTCTCAGTCAGCTGTGTGGAGGAAGGGTTGTAAGCAAGAGCTGCGGGGTCACTTATTTACCCACTGTTTATCTCACGTTTTAAGTGATCTAAGATGGATGCATTTGTGTTACTAAGTCCCAAGCCCTTTTGTCCAAGTTTCCTCCTTGTGTGGAGACAGAGCAGAGATCTCCTCAATGACCTGAAAACAAAACAATTGCACGAAGAAACCCCCTAGAAGACTTACATGTATATATAAAAAATGAAAATCTAGACCTCAAACTCAAAACAAATAAATGAACACCTACTAATTTGTATTCAGTTGAAAGGAGGGGGGGGGGAGAACTGAGGACCACCAAATCTGTTAATGGTTTGGGTCTCTCTCTCTCTCTCTTTTGGGGGCGGGAGAGACAGATTCAGTTATACTGTGTAGTTTGGTGAATATTGCTGAATCACACGTAGCGGTATAGTCCAACCAATGGGACTGTGGTCTCTTAAGCAACAAAACAATAATCCACTTAATGTTTATGAGACTTGGGTCTCATTTGGATTCCGCCCCTTGAAAGTGCTGGGCATCTTTGTGTCCTGTTTGTTTCACAATTGTTTCCCCAAAAACTTGAAACTTCCATTAAATCTTAAAACAAATACATTTGCACTCAACTTTTTGCACTGAATCTAGATGGAAAAGGAATTAAATATCAGTTTGGCCTACAAGGTGCCTTTGGGTCTTTGCATGCAGACTTCATAAGGAGCCATTTTCATTTTTCAAGTGTTTCCTAGATGCATCTACACTGTAGAAATAATGCTATTTGACACCACTTTAACTGCCATGGCTCCATCCTACAGAACCCCAGGATTTGTAGTTCGGTGAGGTACCAGCACTCTTTGGCAGAGAAGGCGAAAGACTATGTAAAACTACAAATCCCAGGATTCCATAGGATGGAGCTTAAAGTGGTGTCAAACTGCATTATTTCTATGGTGTAGATGCACTCTAAGAGCCTTATTGCACACTGGAGTAAAGCGGCAGTGCAGTTGGAAGTTTCTGTCTTCCGTGCTACCTTACTGCATGATGCTATCATTCTTCTGTTCTGGTCCCGTGAGAGACCAAAGTAAAACCATGTCTTTTTGCTAACTGGAAATATCTGTTAGCAAAAAGATGTGGCTTTACCTCAGTCTCCCACGGCACCCAAACAGTACAACACTGGAAGAACAATGACGTCATGCGGTAGAGCAGCACAGAAAGTGGAGCCTTCCAGCTGCCCTGCTGCTTTAATTTGGTGTGCGATAAGCCTCTAAGAGAAATAAATATTTAATGCTGGTGCTATTTTCTTTGGCATGCAAACACTGAGTTTTATTGAAATCAATGGCATGTGCGCTGCAGTTCTATGCACCCCGACTTGGGACCAAGCACCATTAAACTTGATAGAACTTCTGAGTAAAAGAAATATAGGACCAAGTTTTTAGATATTTCTTCTACATCCACTGATTTCAGTGATTCCTTATCACGCCTTAATATTCCTTATTCTTGTACTCACTTGATAGAACTTCTGAGTAAAAGAAATATAGGACCAAGTTTTTAGATATTTCTTTGTTCCTACATCCACTGATTTCAGTGATTCCTTATCATACCTTAATATTTCTTATTCTTGTACTCACAGACATTTACCACCTTCTTCCAGAGTCAGGTTGATGTTAACTTTTGCATAATAACCTTGCCCCAAATGTTCTTGCTGCATATATTTTTAAGCAGGCAGAACAAAATGCCTTGGTTTTCCTGTTTGATGGTTTATATACATGTTTGAAATGCCTTTTCTTTTACATTGTCACTGAAGCTTTAACCATTGAATCAATTATTAAAGATAGATGGATCAATAGAAGATAAATAGATAGACAGAACATAGAGAAACATCTCTTTAGGTTACCCATCTAATCATGTCAAGAAATTAAGCTGTTTTCTCCTGCTTAAAATACAGTCGGGCACTTGTCCCAGGAAATCTAAGGTGTTTTAAAAAGTTAACATCTGTTCTATTGGCTGCAAGAATAAATGGTGCTCCGTTGAGACTTACCAGGTACCCTGCTTGTCCTGTCTTTCCCAGAAACTGATTCTGCTGTTCTTGAATAGAGGGCTGTGAGTTCGGGGATCTGGGAGTATATGTAATTTACTGCATCTGGTTGTTAGAGAACAGGAAATGGAATTAGATATAGCCTTATGGACCCCAGAGGCTTCACTGCTTAGACAGCATCCTGAACAATAGGTATCAAAAGCTTTGTCCTACATAATTGGATCAAAACAAGCAAAAAGCAGAGTCATAGTGCTTTGACTGCCATTCAGTAGCTATGGGATGTTTGTGTGGTGGAACAGAAAGGCCAGATGACTAAAATATTTTTAGCAGTGTGCACACAAAACCATGTTGGGTGGTTCTAGATTGTATCAGGTCAGTGACCTCTGAAAAGAAAAATAAATAAAACAGGAATCATCCTTGCATAACGTGAAGAATCAACAATGTGTAATGTATCTCTATCACAAATAATAGCTTTTATTGCTAAGGTGCAAGTGAAAGTTAAGAGTTTATAGTTATAGTACAGTGTAGTGAAAGTTATAGCTTTTTTATTCATAAGCTTTGTGCATGCGTTAATTTCCTTCTATAGCTAAATGTGACTACTAAGTAATACAGTATTTATATTCTGATATAGCTACCGTACTTATATTTTCATGGGTCTTTAGTGTAGTAAAATTGATTCACACCCCCCCTTCTTCTACCAAATGGTTTTTAAGCAGAAGTAAGCAAGCAGTTCTTAAACATTTTAAGAAATGGAACCTTCTTGAATGGAGAAAGCCTGGACACAATTATTAATGCTCAGGTAATCTCCTGGCTATACTAGTGAATGTCTGCACTTGTGGAGCTGCCTTTGAAGGTGGATTAGAAGTGACAGTGCAGGATATAGGGCTAGGCTGCTGAACTGGATAGGCAAGGGAGCTACCAGATTCACCCGCTTGCCAATGGCGGCTTGTTTGCGGGTCCAGCCTCGCCTCCCCTTGGCACCTCTTTCCGTGTGGTGGGGTCGCATGGGTGCCACCATGCTTTTCTTTCCCTTCCCGGCCTGCTTTGTGGGCTGGGAAGGGACGTGAAAAGGGAACCAATCCCGGCAGGTCAGCCCTGCCCTGATTGGCCAATTCAAATGGCTCCTGGCCAATCAGAGGCCTCCCTGGGCCTCAACTTCTGATTGGTCGGGAGGCAGGATACTGCTGCCTTTTGCAGCAGTTTTTACTCCAGTCCGGCAGTTGGGTATTTATTCCTGACGGCCGCATGGGACTGATCAGTGGCTCTCAAAATGTTTCATACATTTTTGATTTTATGTTTTTGCGTTTGAGGAATTTGGGGTAGAATTTTTGTGTGCACCCCCCCCTTATTTTTTGTGCAAAACCCTTTTTTTTTATGCCAAAAGAATTGTTTTCAGCTGAAAAAGTATTTTTAGCTAAATATTTTGCTTTTGCATAAAATGGTTTATAACAGCAAACCTGGAGTCAGTTATAGCAAGCTGATGATTCTGGGAGTTGTGCTCCAATTGAGTAACTTTTCTGACCCCCCCTACCTAAACTGAGGTGACAATTGTGTAGCCCTCTAGATGTTGCTGAACTGTATCTCCCGCTACTATTTGCCATTGACAGTGCTTGCAAGGATTAAGGGGAGGTTTAGTTCAACAACATCTGGAGGGCTGCACAGTTCCCATCCCGACATCAACATTTTGTTAGCTGTTCTTTAGCCGTAGCTTCCAGGGTGGCTTACTGTACACTTAAATATGGTAAAATTGGCACAAGGAGTAGCAATCCAGCTTAAAAAGAAAACAACAAACTTAAATGTGTGGGCAAGTAAAACATTTAACAAAACTGGCACTGAAAAGACAATGAAGTCAGTTGACAAGCGAAGCTCTCTGTGGAGAGGCTTCCAAAAATGGGGTGGAACCACAGAAAAGGCTATGGCTGAAAACCTCCATTAGGAGATCTGCATCAGGCACACAGCTATGTTTGTAGCTGTATCTCTCAGTGTTACCCACCCCAAACCCAGTTTTTAAATGGTGCAGCCACACCCTCAACACAGCCATTTCCATGTTGTTGGGAGAGCTGGGGGCTCAATGGAGATGTATTCAGATACCGTATATTCCAGCGTATAAGACGACTGGGCACATAAGACGATCCCCCAATTTTTAAGTTAAAATATAGAGTTTGCCCTCCCCCCCCCAGCCAGCCAGCCAGCCAGCCACCTGGCTGGAAAGCCTGCCCCCCACCAGCCAGCCAGCCAGCTCAGTGGCTGTAGATAATGGAATTGTCTGTGAAATTAAAGGACTGAGAACAGCTAAAAAAGCATGGGATACTTTGAAAAATCTCTGTGGTGTTCAATCTTTGGAAAGTAAGGTTGCATTAATACTGTAAGTTGGTTAATATGAAGCTATCAAATCCCAAATTTTTGAATGAGCACATTAATGAATGAGCACATTAATGATTTTAGAGCCACATTGGCAGACAAGAGAATTTCACCATAGACAAAACTTGATGCAAAATGAGAAGTTGAATCCAGAAATTCTAATTTTAGGCTAACTTGTCCTGAAAAGAAACATCATTTTGACTCTCCTGAGCTAAATAGAGGGCCATTTAACTCTTCAAAGGCAAAGCAGTCATTCTCACAGCAGGAGGAAGGATCTGCTGGGAAAACTGCCCAGACCATTTAACGCTTCAATCATTCTCACAGCAGGGGAAAAGATCTACTGGGGTATAAGACCACTCCCCACTTTTAAGGAGATTTTCAAGTGTTAAAAAGTAGTCTTGTGTGCAGGAATATACGGTATTTTCCTGTAGCTAAACACACTGCAACAGGTATTTGCAGGGACCTGATGGGTTCTTTGGGTGGTCCCTGAAGATGATATCCTTTCAGTGCTTCAGTTACAGTAGTGGTTCTCAACCTGTGGATCCCCAGATGTTGTTGGACTACAGTTCCCAGGAGACCTCTGAGGTCTAACCTTGACAGCCAGGTGGTCCTTCCAGTCATTAGTGAGGCTATGAGTTCAATCCTACAGTCTCACTAATAACTGGGAGGACCACCTAGCTGTCAAGGTGAGACCTCTGAGGGCTCCTGGGAATTGTGGTCCAACAACATCTGGGGACTCACAGATTGAGAACCACTGAGCTACAGGAAAATAAAAGGATGCATCTGTGCTAGTCTCCCAGTTCTCCAGCAGCATGGAAATGGTCATGTTGGCTGCATCATGTAAGAGGTTGGATTTGGGGGTAGATTTTGGTCATTGAGCAGTCAGTAAAGAATTCCACAATTCCAAAAAATATTGGTTATGATAGCTTAAGTTGGATTTGCGCTATCATAATTCACTAATAGGATACCAGTTTATGTCTCGCTCACCCACTGCCCTACTTCCGATGGTGAGTGCACCCAGAGCATTGTCTCCGAAGCTGATCTTAAAGGCTAAGCAGATTCATTCAGAAGCAGGCAGACCCTGATGTTTACATCCTTCTAGATTAAACCAGCATCTTGAATTGTGCTCAGAGACAGGCAGACAACTAGTATACGTTTTTTTAAACACCTGGCATAATGTATTTCACATTTAGATTCCAGACTAAACAACACGGCTGTATTTTGCACTAACTGCCATTTCCAATCTTTAAATGCAGCATCACATACAAGTTTTTGAATCATCTAATTAAGCTCCTGTTGAATATGATCCAAACAAAGGGCTGATAAGTTGCTGTGAGAGGAAAGGCATCTGAGAACTTGAGCAGTGCTGATCAGGTTTGAGTGCCAGCCCAACGGAGCAATAGAAAAGTGTCATAGAGGTTTCAAATTTCAGTCACCGCAAGGCTTCAGGGCAGAAATCCCATGAGGTGTATGGAATCGTGTCTCAAAAGATGCGACTTGAGCTGGTGCACATAAGGTCTGCTGACACATGGGTCAACTTCAGTTGGGCTGGGCAGGCAGTGCATCAAGATTGCACTGGCAAGTGAAGCTCCTCTGTTGGCCTTCCCTGGTGATGTGGCTTTCACACTCTTGTGCAGTCAAGGTAAGAATTAACCAGGTAAGCAGCAGCAGTGGGTGCTCAGACTTGACCCCTCCTCTTGAATAACGTTCCAGGGACCAGTACTGTTTTGAGGCAGTTGGCTACAATACCACCACTCTGACACCATTGTATTGCACTGGTGGGACCTTAGGTCTCTTAAATTGACCAAATAGATCAATGAGGGCAAGATATCAGGACTGCAAATAGTTCTCCCAGTACCAGTGCTGGACATCTTCCTCCTGGTGGTAGTGTCCAAAATGGTGTGGGCAAATGCAGGCTTATAAACAACCAATCTTTCCCTAACAGGGACTCAATTAATCATGTAGTTGACTCTGCCTTCTGCTCAGCTGATTAGTCATCCTTTCAGGCATGAATGATAAAGGCATCAAGCTCCTGGGTGCACTTGGTCATGTGTGACATCAAGCCTGCTTTCCAGGTGCTGCCGGGTAGACTTCATTTTCAATGGGGCTTTCTGTTCTAACAAGGCTACGCTGATGGCAGCTCAGTAGCCTGTTTGAGCATTTTAGTACATTTCTGATCTAGTGCCTGTGAGCAAAAATAGGCAGTTGCTTGATTAACTACTCTTTGAATTATTTCTTATTCACAGGGATCAAAGGAATTCCTGCAGGCCATATCATACTGATAGCTTTTCATGAACCAGGGAGCTGGTGTTCTCAGAGCCCATTAAAAATAAGGGACCCTCCCTCTATGAATCTATATCCCTAGGGATCTATATCCCTAGGGATGGAATTGGACACCACACAAGGAATGTACTACCTCCTACAGGACAAATAACAGATGCTTCAGACCTTAGTGGAGGAGATGAGAACAGGCTCAGAAACAGCATGGTGTAGTGATTTGAGCGTTGGACTATGACTGGAAACCAGGGTTTGAATCCCCATTTGGCAATGGAAACCTACTGGGTGACCTTGGGCAAGTCACATTCTCTCAGTCTCAGAGGAAGGCAAAGGCAAATCTCCTGTGCCAAGAACACTTCATGATAAGTTCACCTCAGGTTCACCGTAAGTCGAAAACGACTTGAAGGCATAGATTTTCCTTGTTTTTTTTCCTAGGCTGTGAGGCCATGTTCTGGAAGAGTTTCTTTCTGACATTTTGCCTGCATCTGTGGGTGGCATCTTCAGAGAATGGTTGGGTATGAGTGTGTGTGGAGTTTATATACTGTGAACTCCTGTTGGGGAGTATATGTAAATTTGGAATTCGAATGGTTAGTTTCTGGGTTTAGATATGCAAGGAGGATTAGTGTCTGTTTGGCTAATGGTTGGTTGATGGGCCATTATCTGTTGGAAATCCTCCTGTCCCTGGGTGGAATTCATTTGCAAGTGTTGCGTTTTGATTCTATTGTTTTTCAAAACTGGAAGCCAGGTTTTGTTTACTTTTAGGGTTTCTTCTTTCCTGTTGAAGCTGTCCAGGTGTTTGTGGATTTCAATAGCTTCTCTGTGTGTTCTGACATGATAGTTGTTGGCCTGGTCCAGAATTTCAGTGTTTTCAAATAACATTTTGTGCCTAGGTTGGTTTATAACATGTTCTGCTACTGATCATTTTTTCTGGCTGGCCTAGTGTGCTGTGTCTCTCATGCTCCTTGATTTGCGTTCCTTGATTTGACTTGAAAGCATAGAACAATAACAACAACACACAAAAAAGACACACTGAAGGAATTTGGGGTCTTAACAGGATATTCAAATTTGGCTTCCAGAATTATAGTGATGGGCAGAGTGTTTTGCCATCTTCTATAAAAGGTGTGGACTACCAGGGACTACCGGGACTACCAGGGGTGTAGTCCTTCAGCATCATTACATTAGAATAACTAGCCGGAGGACTTGAAGATGTGGGGAAGCGTTTTGCAAAAATACAATCGATTTTCATTTCATAGGGAGATTTTGAAACTGGAAGCAGATTTGCAGGCTTAGTCAGATGGAGCTGTGGGCACTAGGGTTAGCTGTATTTTGGTGCATAGAAACACAGCCTCTGGATTGGATGGAAGGAGGCATCATGAGGGACTTAATAGACTACTATGGAAAGTTTTGCCCATACAAGTATGTGTGTGGTGCAGAAAGTTCCAGGACAAAACAGTCCTCATCTGGAGCAATAAATGGTCCAGATAGTTAGCACAGAGATCCAGATTTCATAGGGTGATGAGGTTGGTTTGGGGACTTGTGCTGACTTGCTTAGAACTCAATATTTTTTAAAGGCCAAACATATGCCATATAGAGCATTATTGCCGCTGCTCTGTCTTGTTTTCAGTTTCATACATTTAAAGAGCTTCTCCCAACTGCTAGCAAGACCTAGTGAGGGTCCTGCAAGACTTATGGAAACTTGGCAGCTAGGAGTGGACATGAGAATTTGTATATCTCTGTCCACATCTACAGTGTTCTAAATGCAACATCTATGGAAGAAGCAGGCATATATTCTGAAAATTTCAGCATGAGCATGGGGTGAAAATGGAGTGACAAGCATCAACCAACAAAGTAGTCAGATAGACACTTTTCCTCAGGGAATCTTGCCTGGACCCTACAGACATTCTGTGCCAAAGCCACTGGCTGCAGTGAACCGAATTTCAGGGGCTTTAAAGAGGTGGGCAAAGGAAATAGTTCAAACATCAAATACCTGGCTCCCACTTTCTCCCATAGCTACCTAAGGTTGTAGACACCAACTGCCCTTCACGATACAAGCTCAAACGGTTTAAGGTGGCATTCATCTTAGCATACTTCAGAGTCCTGAGGGTGAGAGGGCTGGCGCCTAGGTTGAGATAGGACCAATCTGGAAGAGCCCTCTCAAAAGCCTGTTTCCAGGAGTCAAGATTGTGGTGATAAATAATATCAAGCTGCTTGTAGCAGGGAGAGAGCAAAACCTATTTAGAAGTGTTGGGATACATCTCTCTAGAAGGATGTAACTTTAAGGAACAGGACAAAGTTATTAATCTTTTAACTATTATATCTTTTTAATTGTTTTTTATGTGTTGTGAGCCACCTTGGGTCCCAGTCTAGGAGAAAGGCAGCATAGAAATCAAATAAATAAATAAATAAATAACATAAAATATAAATAAAGTTTATCTCTGCTGCCCTATAGAAAAGGTTTGAAGCAAGCAAATGTATGCTTTTTCCTATGGCAGGTTGGAAAAGGAGCAGGTATAACTTACTAATATAGAGGTTGCCCCTGTAACCATGGATTCGGTATCCATGGTTTCACTTATCCACCAATGTGGTCCTCCAATGTGATTCTGTGGTCAACTTTCAGCATTCTTCTCATTGAAAATAATAGGGTTCTCTATTATTCATGATTTCAGGTATCCATGGCAAGGGGGAGGGTCTTGGAACCTATATCCCATGGATATGGGGGTTGACCTGTAATATAATAATTATTGTTGTGTGAAAAGAACAGATTTAGGCAAGCTGGTCTAGGCCTCAGGGAATACTTAATAAATTATGTACAACTACTTATAATGGCTTAAACTTTTTTTTTATATTAGATGTATTGAGATTTGTTATCCAAAAACATTTAACTCAACTCTTTTTATTTAATAGCTTTTTCTGTTTATGAAATGTAATAAAATACTAGCTGAAACATTATTAACCTACAGATAATTCCTTCTTGAAAACAAAGATGTTACGAATGCATGGGTAACTGTGGCCAGCTAAATGCTATGCAGCTTTTCCAAAAATATTCTAGAAATTAGTGGTGAAGTCCCATAGAATTCATTTAAGTCCCATGGAATTCATTGATGAAAGCTCACCAGAAGTAAACAGTACAGTACATCACATTTAAATAGGTTGGCATATGGCTGCATCACAGCTTGAAAATAAGAAATTACAAGTAAAACTTTTTATTGATTGATTGAATTTATACCCTGTTTTTTTCCTGTATGACGCTATGAGGGATGGGTAATGAGGAAACAACTATATTTTTTAAGAAAACGCACTTGATAGTTGGTATTGTTGTTACTTGTTTAATATTACTCTGAAAAGATTGCTAGGAGGATTGGGGGCCATTTGGATTTTTTAGATAGGTAGATACTGTAAGTAGGTATGTAAATAGATAGATAGATGTAACTAAAAAGTAATACATCAGTGACATGCTAGAAACACATTACCCTTTTAGTAAAGAATGGTAATTTTAAACTCTGGGCTCCAATAAACATGTTTTTGATGTGCACATTTTAAATTAAATTTATTTTGTACTGAAACACTGTGTAACCTTGGAATTTTACTGAAAGGTTAAGATTCAATCCTTGAAACAAAAAGAAAAAGAAAAAAAAGCACACAAATAAAGAATGAAGCAATCTAGGGGTTGATTGTTTTATTAATTAAATCAGAATGTTAAAACAGAATTGTAGCAATAGTATATTAACAGACAAACATTCTGGTAAAAATGTTGAGATGTCTGTCACCACAAGAATCTTACAGTGATTTTCAATTGACGTATGAGGACTTTAATTTTGTTTGAAGAAGGCAGCCACAGAACAAACTGTTCAGTAATAACTGGGAGGTATAAACAGTAGAGTAGACTGGTCAGTATTTGATTAATGGGCTTCTGGTGTTTCAGTTCTTATTTACTAGAGCTCTATTTCCATTCTGACAGTTTCTCTGAGTTGGCTGTGAATGAGACAGCCTAAAGCTGGGGTGCAGAACTTGGCAACCCAAAGTTGTTGGACTGTAAGTCCAAGCAGTCCACAGCCAATGGTGAAGAATGTTGGGAGCTGCAGTCCAACAGCCTTTGGAGGTCTGCGTGATTCCCACCTTTGCCATAATGTATTATCTCAATACAAATACAACAAACACATGTTCGCAAACAGATAAGGTGAATCAGGTGAATTATAACGCTAATTTGAAGCTAAAGCTAAATTGTATCAGGATGATGGTGGTACTGCTGTTCTTGTTATTACTACTGTTACTGTTGCCTTGGTGTGCAAATTCAAAAGTTCTAATGAACAAACATTTCTATCTTGCGTGTTACAAGCTGCTCTCAAAAACAGTGGCAGAAAGCCATTTTTATGGCACATCAACACATGCTGCACATCACTGCACAATGTCCAGGAACAGCTGCTGTATGTATGTTTAACAGGGTCTCTTGCCTCTGGCAGGACAACTCTTTTTTTGCAGTTATTCTAAAGAAACCTAATCTAATTTTGGACCAGTCTTTACTTGAATGCTTATAAACAAATAAAACAATAATAATTTATAAACTCACTCTGTCCCCTGTTCTTTCTCCCAGTATAACCTGATGCTAGTACTTGTGTTCTTGACAAAATGATGTTTGCGGCTTAGTGGAATCTGTAGTAGGTCTACTAAAGCATCTTTTCAAAACTCAGAACTTTGGTACTCGCCATTTTCTAAATAGCAGTATTTGTAGCAGTGGCAGCCCCCCCCCCCGACCTGGTCCCTTCCAGATGTGTTGGACTACAATTCCCATCATTCCAAGCTAACATGGTCAATCTTCCAAGGACCCATCTCATGAATGACACTGATCTACTTTCAAGTACATGTATACCAGTTTAGTATAAGGGTGTCTGGCTACCACTAAGTTCAATTTGCTCTCATCAGGATCCATAGATGATGCATTTATGACATTTAAGTTCTGCTGCTCTTAGATATGTGTAAGACTGGGACTGTTCTCTGATGGGAAGCCCATGAAATCAAAGACAAGTTTGGTGTCAGCATTAACAGCTTTGGGAAGGTGTTCCCACAACTGTTCAGGTAGAATTATTTCCAAGGGATGGTAGAAGAACAGATTAAAAACAATAGTTTTTAATAAATTCATTATGTCACATGGGGGCACAACCCATATGCTACATGTGGTAGTGGCTGGGAAGCAGCACATTAACATGCCTGTGTACCCAACCACATACTCTATGAGTGTATACACTCTTCCTCTCCCACACCCCTTCCATGATATTTCAGTACACAAGGCTTAAACCTGCTGTCCCTGCCTACTGAAAACTGTCATCCTTTTGGCAGCAAGTGAAAACTTTTCTGTTTAACTGCAAGAACATTTAATGGTGTGCTGTTTTGCTGATGTTTATCATTTGCCTTTTAATGGGTTTGTTTTAAAGGGATTTAATTCTATGTACGATGTAATTGTATTGTTTCATTAACTGTAATTAAATAATATTTTAATTGTATTTTAACAATAACTTTTAATATATCTTTATTTCTCTCTTTGTAAATGTTCTCTTTTAATTCTTGTATAGTGCCTTGAGTTCCAGTATTGTGAAAGGGCAGGAAATAAATGGAACAACAACAACAACAATAGCAACATCAACCACCACCATCATCTTGTGAGGCTGGGACTGAGGAGAAAACCTTCACTTTTCCCTCTTGTGGTCTTTACTGAGATTGTTATTTCTCTGACACACTTAGTGGTGGGAATACAGTGATCTTGGAAGTAGGGTCTCCCATCTCCTAGCAATCATTTAGCAAGCTTCCATGCCCCTCCAATCTGAGGCTGCTGGGTGTTCCCCCCCCCCTGCTCTAGTGTTATCTGGGGAGCACCAATCTTTGAAGTACAAAGGCTGGGCCTGGGAAACACACCCAACCATTGATCACACTTTCTTTATTGCAAGGGTGGGTAACAGCAGCAAATCTGCAGGAGTTTTCTACCTCCTGCCTCTGGGGGCTGTTCACACTGCCAGAAATGCAAAAAACAAACAAACAAACAAACAAAAAACAAAAACATAAGCCCTTTCACACTATGCCTTACACCTAGTATTTCACCTAGAATACTGTGTCCAGTTCTGGGCATCACAATTCAAAAAGTATATTGACAAATTGGAGCGTGTCCAGAGGATGGCGACTAAAATGGTGAAAGGTCTGGAAACCATGCCTTATGAGGAGAGACTTAGGGAGCTGGGTATGTTTAGCCTGGAAAAAAGACGGTTAAGGGGCGATATGATAGCCCTGTTTAAGTATTTGAAGGGGTGTCACATTGAGGATGGAGCAAGCTTGTTTTCTGCTGCTCCAGAGACTGGAACACGGAGCAATGGATGCAAGCTCCAGGAACAAAGATTCCACCTCAACATTAGGAGAAACTTTCTGACAGTAAGAGCTGTTCGGCAGTGGAACACACTCCCTCGGAGCGTGGTGGGGTCTCCTTCCTTGGAGGTCTTTAAACAGAGGCTGGATTGCCATCTGTCAGGGATGCTTTGATCGTGATTTTCTGTGTGTCAGGGGGTTAGATAGGATGGCCCTTGTGGTCTCTTCCAACTCTACAGTTCTATGATTCTATGATTCCATTTTAACTGTCATGGCAACAGCCCAGTGAATCCTGGGATTTACAGTGGAGGGAGGGGTATTTAGAATTCCAAGCCATAGATCTGTAGGGCTCCACCAAACCATGAAACCCAGGATTCCACAGGGTAGTTAAAGTGGAATCATACCACTATAATTGTGTAGTGTGAAAGGGCCCCAGAAGCAGCCAGGAAGTACACTTCTCATTCTGAATAACAGAGGTATTTCTGATGCTATACAGTGCAGGATGGCCCTGATATCTATTTATAACGTGACCTGCTGCTCCTGAAGGCTTTGAGGAGAGGCAATTCACAATTTTGTTTTGCCAGAAAATGGGTAATCTGCGGGGGTGGGGGCGCCATTATGGCTTCTCCAGTGATAACAGTTTAACGCTAGGGCTGGAACAAGCTAGAACAATATTAAAACGAAGGATATTACACATAGAAGTCCAGATAGAAACTGCTGTTTTTTTTCATACAGTATTTTTTTTTGCAAACAATCAAATTTTGGTTTATATACCACCTACATATCTATACCATATCACAGTCCCTAAATTCAGAAGAGCTTTAACTTTAGCCCGATTTAATGTTCTCCCAACACCTGTGTTGGAAGGGAAATATAGGAAAATCCCCTATGAAATCTGATACTGTCCCTGTGACATGGGCACAATAGAAACTACAGCCCACATACTTTTGTATTGTCAGTTTTACAGGGATATTTATCACCAGTTGATTACTCCTTTATTAGATAAATTCCCAGAACATTCTAATGATTTTTATTTACATTATTTGCTGGATAATCAGAATAAAACTATTCCATTAAAAGTAGGAAAATTCTGTCATATTATGTGTAAGCTTCACCTGCAAATGGCCACTAATAGTTATTGATGTTAGACACTAAATTTGTTGTTTGTTTTATTGATTGTATTTTTATTGGTCAATGAATGAAATAAAGTGTCTGTCTGCCTGTAATCTAGGGAATCTAGAAGGGGGAAGTCCACTAGTGGAGTGGCTAACAATTGCATTTGTTGTGCCCCCCTGACATACAGTAGTACCCCCATATCTGCTGGGGATTGGTTCTGGGGGGGCATGTGGATACGGAAAACCATGGATAATAGCAAACACCATTGAAAATAATGGGACTTCCGGTTTAAAATACCATAGAGTTGCCTTGGAGGACCTAGAAAATTACTAAAGAGGACACCTTTTCTAGGAAGACTCTATGGTAGGTGTGCTGTTTTGTGTCCTGTGGATAACTGAATCAGTGGATAATGAATCAGTGGCAGGAGAGCCCTGGTGGGCGCAATGGTTAAATGCCAGTACTGCAAGTCACCACGTTGCAAGTTCAATTCCAGAGGGCTCCAAGGTTCACTCAGCCTTCCATCCTTTCATACGTCAGTAAAATGAGTTCCTGGCTTGTGGGGGCAATTAGCTAACACACATTGGAAACTGCTTAATGCAGTGTAGGTGTGTAAATTGCTACTGCTTAAAACAATTTGTAAGCCACTCTGATAGCCTTGTGGCTGAAGAGCAAGGTATAAATAAATAAATACGGGGGTCCTGCTGTATTACTACCAGTAACACATGTTAGTGGCTGAAGAAAGAAACACTTACCTCCATCTTGGTGTGAAAAACTCTGAAAAGACAAAAACAGTGCAATCAATTGTTGATGTTTTTACAAGATCTGTGTTTCTATCAAATTCCCAAGTGTTCAACTTGCTTTGCATACATTATATCATACTGCTAACTACTTCTACTAGTATGACTAATATCGGTCATACTCAAACTCGGTCATAGTCAAACTATGAGGAATCCTGTACTACTAGTAGTACAGGACTCCTCATAGTTTGACTAAAATCAGTACTATTTATGGCAGTCCCATAAAGCAGGGGTGGGCAATTTTTTTTGCCCCCAGAGGCCAAACATGGCAACAGTTGGCTGGTCAAAGGCCACAGGCCAATGGCCAGTGATACCTGTGTGGGGGAGCCTGGGCTCCCACACTAATTTACACACACCCATACCCACACCCTCACCCAGGCACTCATTCAGACCTTCCTTCCCCATTGCCTAAAACTGTCCCACTTTTTTTGCAAGGATAGTCCCAATTAATCCTCTGTCATCCCTCTTCTTCAGATGCTTGTACAATGACCCAGTTTCTCTCTCCTCCTTTCGCCTTTGTCCTCAGCTTATATCAATTGCTGCAAAGTGAGTTCAAAGTACAAAAGTAATTTGCATTCAATTATCTCAATGAGGGGAGAGGAGAGGAGAGGAGAGGAGAGGGTGGGGTAAGGTAGTATCTTGCCCTTCCTAGTAGGCTTAGGCAAAAGCATAGCCTCTCCTAGCTTGTGTGTTCTTCCTCATTGATTACTTTTGCCATCTTGAACACACTCAGATGTTGCTTGGCCACCCATGTCCTGGGATTCATCAGGGAAATGTTGAAAAGTATGCTTCCCCACTGTACCTTTCATTTGTCTTGCACCCAGTTTTCTCCTATACTAGCTGGTGAAAAGGTCTCTTTTAACCAGCCTATTAAAATGGGCTACTAAGGCAGGAAGAAACTGCTCTGTTACTTCATTAGAAGCTCATGTTCTTTCCATGTTAGGGTAAGAGAAGGGGAAGCCTCTTCTTCTCCACCAGTCATGGAAATGGCACTTGGTAGATGCTGTATAGCCTGAGAATGCAGGAGAAGGTATTTTCATTTGGCCCCCAAATCAGCAATGGTGGGAAAAAATTCATGGGGTGACTAGTGGCCTTCAGAATGGCCTTCAGAAGAGACTTACAGGCTGTAGGCTGTGTAAGTCATTAAGTAATCCAGTTTCATTCTGTTTAGATGACAGATGGGGGAATGGCTTGACCAAGGCCACTGAGTGAGTTCATGGCTAAGTCACGGCTGACTGTCACAAAACAACAATTTTCAGGGTCAAAACACACAATAGGGTAGCATGCAGCTGATCCTGTCTTCATTGCTTCAGTGCCAGATTACATGAGTTTAGTTCATACAGATCTTCAAATGCATGAGATTTATTTTCTTTAGCTTGAAAATGTTCAGCATGCTAGTAGTGCTGTCTTATGGAGATTCTTATGAAAAACCTTCATCACATAAATAAGTAGCTGGACTATTAGATGTTCTATGAATGGGATCCTGTGAAAATCACTAGAATGTCTGCAGCCCTACATAGTTCTACATAAACAATCTGTGCAAAATTAATACTTCAATGTTTTGGGATTTTATAAAATAATCCATACAATAATTAGATTTTTGCCTAGCATTTAGCATTAGTTTTATAATAGTGTTCAATATTTAAATAAAATCTGGCCTACTGTTCATTAAACTCTTAACTAGTTACTCTAGCAATTTAATCTTAAACCTCTTAGAGGTCTTTTAGGCTGCAGTCCCACACTTGTTTTGGAGTCAGTCCCATTCAATTCAGTAGGGTTGACTTCTTTAACATCCATCCATGAGAGTACATTGTTAACATGGATCACTTTGAAAACCCCTGTTTCATTGAGCTGAAGGTATTTTCCACTTTTGAGTCAGCTTCTGGACAACTATTCTACACAGCTGGACATCTTATATAGATGACTAATGCCAAAGACACCTGTTGAATTATGATACACTGACATACTGAAAAGTGCAGCCTGGTTTTTAATTGACTTTTTGGACACAGGCTTTACTCTGCTCTTCTGTATACCTCTTCCACCCCAACTTGTACTATGTGTCAGATGCTGGAAAGAGAAGCTTAAAAAAGTAAAACAGTAGTATCAGCATCCCCACCAAGCGCAATGATGTATCTTGCTTCAACATATCTTGAACTCTCTGAAGGTTTCTGAGTTGCTTTGTTTTATTGTTTATTGTCTTACCTTTTGCAAGTCCTCAAAGGATTTCTCTGTCTCCTTTAGTTTCTCCAAGATTACTTGCTCTTTGGCTGATATTTGGGATTCTTCACTTTCTAGCTTTCCTATTTCTTGTTCTAGCCTGGAAAACATATTAAAAATCATCTTACTTGTTGGAAGAACCATCTCTTCTTAAAGTATCTGTTTGTGTCCATTGCTGCAAAAATACCCAGCTTCTTTCTCTGTCTAGATCTTATAACCTCCAGGCTTGTCTAGATGGGCAAAATACCCCATCTTCCCCCCCATCTCAAAGCCCTACAATCCACACAGCACATGGCATTTGCCCTGTTCTGCCCCTGGGCAATCCTCAACACCCCTGGGGCAGATACGGGGCTCAGACACCGGGAAGGCGGGGTACGCCCCAATACAATTTTTTTTTAAAAAAATACCCAATTTACTCCATTATCACTGTCAAAAAACCGGATCAGGCCCATATGTCTGCAGGAGTTTGCCCTCACTGCTGCTGTGGTCTCCCTGGCTCTCCCAGAAGGCAGGAAGAAGTCCCGCACTATGTGACTAAGGCTGATCACATGCAGGGGGCCTTGGTCACATGTTGTGGGCCCCCTTTCTGCCTTCTGAATCAGTGAGGAAAATGGCGGTGGTGGCAGCTGCAGCGATGGGCTGGGGTGCCCGTCAGGACTTCCTCCCATTCTGTAGAGGGAATGGGGGAACAACAGGCCAGATCTGTGGCCAGGATATGCTAGTGGGGAGCTGGCATATCTTGGCTCGTGTAGATGAGCCCTCCATCTTCAGACCAAGGTGGGTTTAAAAGCATTAGATACACCATTGACTTAGCTGTGTCAGAATATTTATTTATTTTCTTGTTTGTATGTTTAATTTATGCTCCAACTTTCTCCCAATATGGGACTCAAGGTTGCTTACAATTTGAGTTAAAACCAAATGCATTTAAATCTATGGCTAGTATCAGATTTTTTTAAAATAAAACCAACAGTCACATTAAAAACAATAATTTAAAACAGTTTTTTAAAAAAGGTAATAGATATGTGTGTGTGTGTGTTTGTGTTTGTGTGTGTGAGAGAGAGAAAAAACTCCAGATCCAAATCCAACACAACCCAGATTAAAAGACCTTCTGCCCCAGACAGTTATCACTCAAAGGGCTGGATTAATAGAAAGATTGGTAGAAAGAGAGCAGCTTCACAGGTGACACATGTGATAGGTTCTGATTTATGTTTCTGTGGTTCTTGGGTTTGCTTAAAATAACCAAATGATATTTCTGTTTTCCTGGAGTATTTCTCACCAATTTCTGACACCAATGTTTTGTTTTATTTGCCACCCATGTTTTTATTATTATTATTATTAAATTCAGAACATATTGGAACAGCCAAAAAGAGGGTTGCTTTCTTTCTTGCGTTATAATGCTATACTGTAGTGCCTCAGTGAAATGACCTTTTTGCACTATAACACTAAGAAAAATAGTAACAACTTTCATTAGAAGAAAAATGGGCCTCCAAAACACAGAACTACCTCAGTAAACCATATCCCATTTTTGGTGCATTTTCAAGAAATTGCTACAGTTAGCCAAAAGAATGGAATGAGAGTCCGCGGATGTGAGAACTAGCAAACCCAAGAAGCTATACGACAATGCCTGCTTTTATAGATGAAGTTGGTGGATTCTGTACTTATTCTGTACTTTATTCTACTTATTGTAGAATAAAAACAATGAGAAGCTACTGAAAGCCATGTAAGTAGATCAATGGTTTGACCCTTTATTCAATGGAAAGCTCAGTTTTTGGAACAGAGATGAATGTAATTTGGATGGCACCATGATTTCCACTACTGCTGTAGACAAATGGTAGCTGCCTCAACCTTCCAAGTAACTTGTTCACACATCCTCAAGCTGTACAACTTGAAAAGTATCCCTCAAAGCATGACACAGCGATGGTCTGGCTGTATTCATCTCACTCTGTACTAGTTCTGGCATCCCAGCTGTCCCAGATATGAGAATTTTGTATGCAAAATATAATGTATTTTTTTAAAAAAAAATTGCAGAAAGATAGGATCCCTTTAATCACCAAAGCACAGTATTAAAACCATATACAGTTTGTTCTCTTGTTGCTATTTTCTTCCATTTTTTAAAAGGTGAGGGAGCTCCTGGTTGAACAGGTCCTGAGCAGCTTGACAGGACCCCTGCGACCCGGAGAGGTGATGCAGCAAATCCTGGAATGCATTGCTACCAAGAGGCTCCTGGCAGACAAGCCGGGCCTTCAGGACCCCTGAGAGAAAGAGCCCCTCGACACTTTGTGGAGCATGGACCCTCAACAGTGTGAGGATGTCACAGCCAGCACCCATCATGCCTTGTGGATGCTTCCCCCCACCCCCCGCCAGATCCACACATAATGTAGATTTGTTACAGTAGGTTCCTAATGGTGTTCTCATTTGACCCCATAAGCCTTTATGCAGAAGGCCTATACAGTCATCCCTTCATATTCGCTGGGGTTTGGTTCCAGGACTCCCTGTGGATACCAAAATCCATGAATGTTCAAGTCCCATTATATGCAATGGCATAGCAAAATGGTGTCCCTTATATAAGATGGCAAAATCAAGGTTTGCTTTTTGGATTATTATTTTTTAAAGAATATTTTCAAGCTGTGAATACTTAAATCTGTGAATACCAAATCTGTGAATATAGAGAGACAACTGTACCAATGGAAAGAGCTCTGCGGATAGACACTGTGTACAACACAGCTTAGAAACATTTTTGGTTTTTTAAGACCACAATTCCCAGAATCACCCAGCCAGCATGGCTGTCAGCTAAGCCCATGGCTGCTCTATTGCAAAAACAATGAAGATATCCAGACAGAGTAAAGGTTACTCTTGGCTGCTGGATTTTTTTTTTAAGCACACAATTTGGAACACAATTTGGAAATTGGAGCAATTATCTCAAGAACTTAGCTTGGAATTTTTCCATGTCAGGTGCAGGAGGGAACCAATCCACTATCCAAACACTGGAAGCATATAAAATTTGTGCCACAGATTTAGCGTTGAAAACCTTAATTGCTAATGGAATATAGAAGGCCCCCTTCGTGGAAAAAAAAAAAAAGTAGGTTATTGCCAATGAGCTAATTTTCACTTTCTTGAGAATCCCCTCAGAATGGGGTTTCCATGAAAGGGAATGATGGAAAGTTAATCCCAAATATGGAAAAAAAATTATCTGATCCAGAACACCACCCTCAAATGTCCATTGTGATTTTTGATGGAAGACAAATGCCCAAAGGTTACCTTAGCTGTAACCAAATTCCTCTCAAGATTAAAACCCTCTATGTACAAAGAAAGGACCAGAGTGCAATTTAGGAGTTCATATGCTCTTGTCATATGCAGGTTTTATTGCTGATCATTTTTACTGTTTGTACTTGTAAATTTTGGGTCTCTGGACTGCAATAAAATGATGATGATGATGATGATGATGATTTGTTGTTGTTATTAATATTTATTTGGATTTCACTTCACCCCTCTCCAGTTTGGACTCAAAAGAGCTCACAATTTAGAAGAACAATGCAACTAAAAACATACAAAAAGTAAACATTAAAGTAGAATTAAATTATTGATAGTATATTAAAACTATTCAAACCTCAAGTTAAAAGAACAAAATTCAGGTTAATGTTGAACAATTACACCATCATTTTGTTTTTGTTTTTGTAATGTGTTTATTTAAACACAATGAAATAAAAAATTAATAAAAACTATACAATGCAATTTAAAAAAGGATAAAAAGCTATTAAAAACAGTGCAGCTAAAACAATACAGCACCCCAAGCCCATTCTTTTAAAACTTTCTGTTTTAACAGCCTGTTAAAATAAAAAGGTTTTAGCCTGCTGACAGAAGGACAACAAGGAGGGGGCATCCTGGCCTCCCTGGAAGGGGAGTTCCAGAGTCTAGGGGCAGCCACCGAGAAGGCCCTCCCTGGCATCCCCACCAACTGTGATGGTGGTGAGACTGAGAGAAAGGTCTCCTGATGATCTCAGCCCCCCAGACTGGCTCCTGCAGGGAGATACAGTCTGCCAGATAGCCTGAACCTGAGCCCTATAGAGCTTTATAGGCGACAACCAACTTTTTGAATTGTGCTCTGAAACAAACTGGCAACCAGTGGAATTGTTTTAACAGGGGTGTAGTATGCCCCCAGGTAACAGTCTGGCTGCAGCTCTTTGGACCACCTATAGTTTCCAAACCCTCTTCAGAGGCAGCCCCAAGTAGAACATATTATAGTAGTCCAAATGGAATATAACTAAGGCATATACCGTGGCAAGATCCAACACCTCAAGGAATGGGTGCAGTTGGCACACAAGCTTTAAATGTAAAAAGCACTCCTGGCCACCACAGAAACCTAAGTGT